>CM062819.1:2019677220-2024734096 GCA_031772625.1 Pinus tabuliformis
AGGATTGCACTTTGTCATGCCAAATCTGTTCAATAGATCGCCAATGTATTTTCTTTTGAGAAAGAAATATGGACTTTGGATGTTGGGTTACTTCAATGCCAAGATAGTAATGAACATAACCCAAATCAGTCATTTCAAAACTTTTCCCCAATTCCTTCTTTATGGATGCAATGTAGCTTTCATTGTTCCCTGTCATTAAAAGATCATCTACATATAGCACAAGATATACAACTGTTTTGCCAACTTTCTTGACAAATAAAGTTGCATCATCAAGATCAAAATGATTGAAATTGAGTTTCAGAAGATGCTCAGTTAGTTTTTCATACCAGGCTCGCGGTGCTTGTTTGAGGCCATACAAGGACTTCACAAGTTTGCATACATTATGTTCATGTCCTTTCACAACAAATCCTTCAGGTTGGGACATAAAAACATTCTCTTTTAGATATCCATTCAAGAAAGCAGTTTTTACATCCATTTGATGGACTTTCCAACCGTTCTGAGCTGCTAGTGCAAAGAGTGTCCAGATGGTAGCCCATTTTGTTGTGGGGGAAAAAGTCTCCTCATAATCGACCCCTTCCTTCTGTGCAAAACCTTTTGCCACAAGCCTAGCTTTGTGCTTGTCAAGTGAGCCATCAGCTTTATACTTGTTTTTGTAGACCCACTTGCAGCCAATTGGTTTGGTTCCTAATGGAGGATCAACCAGCTTCCAAGTGTCGTTCTTTATGAGGGCATCATACTCCTTTTGCATCGCTTCTTTCCATTCATCATGAGAAGCAGCTTCTTTGAAGGAAGTTGGTTCAAAATCTGTAGACAAGTTTAATTCACAATCATAAGAAACATCCATATCAACAGGTGAATTAGAGTCATCTACATCACCTCCATTTTGTCGGTTTGAATTTCTGGTTCATGTTTTTCCAATTTCATCAGGATGAACACTTTCAAGTGTCTTCGTCAGCCACTTTGGGGGACCTTTCTGAGATGGTCCAGGCTGCTCTGTTGATTGAGTTGTGACTGAATCAATATTGAGTCTCCCAATTCTATCAATTACATCACTTAAAGCATCATCCGTTGTTGGAGTTTCATGCGGGGGAGAGTGTTCTTCAGAAGAAGATTCCACATGTTGATCTAGTATAGGAATCCCCCCTTCAAGATGTGGAATCTGATTATCAAATTCTTGAAATGATTTTGTTTTTGCGAATCTATCCAAGCGATCAAGTTGCCACTCAACAACATGTCATTGTTTGTTTTGGATGATTCAAGAGAAATTACATCTCTAGATACAACAAACTTTTTATTTACTTCATCATAGAGGCAGTATGCTTTGGAGGTGTTTGAATACCCCAGGAAGATACACTTACGACTTCTAGCACCAAGTTTGTTTCTATGTACCTTTGGTATCAAAGCATAACAGGTGGAACCAAAGACCCTGAGATGTTTTACTGAAGGAACATGTCCATACCACAATTCATAAGGAGTCTTGTTTCTTATAGCATTAGATGGACATCTATTCTTTATATATGCAGCACATAGAACAACATCAACCCAAAACATTATCTTTACATTTTTGAAGAAGAGAATGGATTGTACCATATTTAAGATTGTCCTATTCATTCTTTCAGCTAAACCATTCTGTTGGGGATTATAAGGCACAGTTGTTTGATGTTTGATCCCATGTTGGCGAAGATAGTTTTCAAATTCATTTGATGTGTATTCTTTTCCATTATCAGTGCGAATAGACCCAATATGAGATTGTGCATCATTTTTCAATCCATTTATGAAAATTCTTGAATGTTTGAAAAGCATCAGATTTGCTCTTCAATAAATAAACCCAACACATTCTGGTTTAGTCATCAATAAATGTCATGATATATTTATTTCCATTTGTAGAAGGAACAGGCATTGGACCACATAAATCTGAATGAATGAGTTCAAGCTTCCTATGTGCTCTTGAATGTGAATCATGAAAAGACTGTTTGCTATGCTTTCCTAGAATGCAAGCATCACATTGCTTAAGTTTCCTAGGAATTGTAGGCAAACCAGCAACACCATTTTTCTTCAACAAGCGGAGACTGTCATAGTTTAAGTGTCCAAATCTAGCATGCCATAATAAACTTGATGGAAGTGTACCTTCTTCATGATGAGAAATATATGAGAAATGTTGTGCATGAGCAAATGTTCCTTGCAGTTTGAGAAGCCTTTCTTCTTCTATTCCCTTCATGACAAGTGAGTGGTCAGATGCTTTTCTTACCTCAAGCTTGCCATCAAACATATGAATGGAGTGACCTTACTGGCGGATGTGGACCAAGGACAACAAGTTTCTCTTGAGCTGTGGGAGATATAGAACATGATCCAGAAGAAAGTCTGGAAGACCAGGCAGTTTAAGCCTGATTGTGCCAAGCCCTGATGGCTTGATTTTTGATTGATCTGCAAATTATACTGCTCCATTAAAATTGTCAGTAAAATCTTCAAAAAAATATTTTCTATGAGTCATGTGCTAGGTTGCTCCTGAATCAAGCAACGAATCATTTTTCCAGGAAGTAAGTGAAGCATTAAACAAATCTTCATTTACTCCAATGTTACATTGTGCCTCAACATAGTGAGCGGATTCAGGTGCTTTACCTTTGTCTATATCATCAGTTTTACCTTTCTGTTGATTTCTTTTCTACTCAATTTTGTCCCATGGTAGCTTGCATGTAGAGGCATCATGTGATCCATTTCTTTTGTAGCGAATGCAATGAAAATCTGCCTTTTCTCCTTGAGAATGTCTTCCCCCCCTGCCTCTGAAATATCTTCCTCTTCCTCTTCGTCCACCTCTTCCTCTTGTAGAATCTTGAGCATGATGCTTTTCTTTATGAGCAAGGCACACAGTCTCTTCAGAAGATTCAGGGGCTGTCTTCTTTCCAAAAGCTTTCTCTCTTTCAGCAAACTTTTTCACAAGAGAGTCAAAGGTTATATCTTTGAGATTTCCATTTGCTTGCAAAGACTCAAGATAATTGGAGTAAGTAGGATAAAGTGCCTTGAGAAAAGCAATAAGAGGGATATCCAGCTCAACCTTAGTGGAATTGGTATCATGAATTATAGACTTTACTTCAGATGCAAGAGCAAGAGGATCATTATTTTGCAGTTCAAGAGTGAAGAGTTTAATCATGAGTTGAACAACTTCAAGTGCAGAATGTGAGTCATAGAGTTCTTTCAGCTTTTGTAAGGCTTCAAAGGCAGTTGAATATGACGAAATATGGCGACTCACCTCTTCATTTACAGATGCTGCGATTAATGCATAGTCTTTGTTGCTCTTGTTTTCCCAAATGACGAGCTCTTTGTCTGAGGTAGGCTGTACTGGGTCATTGTCTCCTTCTCCGACACACACTCCTTTCCACAACTCATTGAAGATGAGGGTGTGTTTTATCATCTGGGACCATTCAGGATAGTTCTCCTTGCCAGTGAGAACTATTCCTACCATGGATATGATTGAATGCATTCTGTAAAAAAAAACTTTTGCTGATAGAAAAGAATACTTCTGCCAATATACAGTAAAAATGTACTCAAAAATTTCTGTGGGAAACGATTTTGGTTGTTTAATTCATATCACAGTCAATAATCAATCATTCACCGCGAGCTCTACAAAGTTGGAGCAGCAACGGCATCAACCGCGAGCTCTACAAAGTTGGAGCAGCAACGACATCACAATTTCAAGCTCTGATGGCAGACATCTCATGTAATCTGAGAACATTAAACATCTATATTCTAGAGTTGTTGCTTACAATTTGCGGCAACATAATAGTAGAACTAATGAAATCCGCAAAGCTCACTGAAAAGACTAAAAAAATCACCATAAATCCCTTTGATTCTCTAGACCTTGAAGCCACGACTGTTTCTCTTACCACGAGCTGTCTCAAATTTCCTACCCTATGATCGAACATATGGTTTAGTGTGGCTGTGCGGAACACCTGGTGCTCTTCCAAAGTGCCTGACAGCCTCACGATGGCTCTTGGGGCCACACAACAAGACTTCCTTCCAAAGTGCTTGACAACGTTAAAACATATGGCAGCGTTAAAAAATATGGAACAGCGTTAAAACATATGGGACAACGTTAAAAAATATGGGACAACGTTAAAACATATGGGACAACGTTAAAACCAGGAGACACATGCTTGAAGCGCCGGCATTGGCAGGTAGATGGAGCTTACGGTTTCTGCTGGAGGCAAAATTCCGCTCAGATTAGTATACAGCAGGACAACGATCAATATATGCTGCGTTCTGGTGGCTATGATTCCATGAGAGGGCAACGATAAAATATATGTTGCATTCTGGTGGCTATGATTTCATGAGAGGGCAGCTATAAAATATATGTTGTGCAATATTTACGAGGATATTGACGTGAGTCAAGAAACGGAGAGACAGTGAGCTGAAGAAAAAAAACTTAAGAGCAAGAATACTAAAGGTGTCGCATATTTGATAGCCACTAGTATTTCGACTGCTTGAAATAGAGGGCGTTCACTTAAAAACGCATATGACAGAGGGCGCAGATAATGTCAGACTGTGGAGAGGGCAGTGAACAAACTCCACACAGGGCAGTGGATAGATTGCAAGACAAGATGTAGAAAGGAGTTACAAGACTATGCCAAAAATGGAGCTGGCTCTGATACCATGTCAGGCCAGGCAGTAACTCCACAAAACAAAAACTGATTCGTATATTATTCCATAGGTAGGTCTTTGTTATATACAATAGGGAGTGACTACTCAGTTCATCTCCCGATGACTGTTCACATTCCTAATTTAATTATTTACATAAAATTCACCCAATCACAAGGATTAGGTGTCAACAGTCACAAACTCCACTAAAGGCTCCTTGATCTCCTTAGGAATTCTATATCTCCAAGATCAAATGTACAAATGAACTCTAGGGGCATCCGTTATATAGATCTATATTGATTAGGGCTTATGACGCACATGCCTCAAATAAAGGAAAAATTGATACTTGGTAGAAAGTTCCATAAATAGTAAGTGTGCCACCTTCGGGAAACTAATTCATCAATCCCTATTTTCTAGGGAAGCTTTTTACTTTATTTCTTTTTGTTGGGCAAATTGCATGCACACTTGCCAAGAAGGATTGTACAATTCCCGAGGACTCAAAAACTTCTTAGCTCAGTGCATTACGCAGTTTCTGAGCTCAAGGGATGATTTGCACAGTTTCCATCATCAAGGTTGGGCTGCCATCCAAAATTGTGCATTTTCATGCTCAAGGTTGGCCTACCAAGAAGAAATACGCACTTTGTAGAGGAAAGGTTACCCTTCCTTCCAAGATTGTGTATTTTCTGGAGGCAAGCCCAACAATGTTGCAATGCTGCAAGGTCAAGTCAAGAGTTAGCTTGTGTTTGAAAGATATCAAAATAGAATTAGTACATCATAAGCAAAGCATGAAAAGATAAGTCTATATCATAGCATGAATACTTGATGACAGTAGAAGATAAGCTCATATGGATAGAAGGAAGGCTCCAAAATCAAAGCATGGGGAAAATTTTGGAGGGTGGTTGTAGCAGCTACAACACTTGGCGACACACTGGTAGAACTCCAGCTCTCTGTATGGGTCTTGTCTCATGAAAAACAGGTCTAACTCTTTAAGAAGTATTGTTCAGTTCATTGATCATCATATCTTATTCACTTAGCCTGCGTTAAAGATATAGTCCCTACCATTCTCTTCATTGGTGACACACTTAACCAAGCCAATTCAAACTAATTTTTTTTTATTGGGGATAAGAAGTATATAGAGACACAAGTGAAAAGAATTGTTAGAGCCTTAGTTTTCATCTTTGTTGTTCTACTGCCAGCAGGCCTAGACACTACCCCAACGGAGTCACTTCAGGAACAAAAGCATTGCTTCGTTACAAGTGAGCTTGGAAAGTACCTAGGTGGAGTTTCTTGCTTCACCTCTCTTCGTAGGAAGCCTTTCTCTTCTTTCATCTTTTATTATATTTTTTTCATTTTTTTTCATTTGTTCAAAGAACTGTGAATAAGGACTCATTGATTAATTGAGGCACGGGAGGGATCCCGAGTTATTGAGAGTAGAAGAGGTTGTCCCTTAAGAGAAGGATATATATATATATATACCTTTAACAAATTTGTTAAAGTTCCCTCCCCTCCTTACTCTACTTGACTTAGTCGACAAGGAACTGAAAATAAAATATCTATTAGAGTAGGCGGTACTAGTTATAGATTCAAGCATCATGATTCCACTATGGTTTTCGGTAAAAATAACGTACTTTCCATTAGGGTATCATCGACTAAAAGATGCAAGATTCATGCAAAGAGAGGGAATAAACAGATAACCAAATGTTTCCAGTAGCATAACTTCCTCGTGAACTGCACCATGCTTGCACTAGAAACCAAACACGGTCTCATGTGGAAGTTATACTACAACTGAAAGAAACAAAGAGAGGGGTCAAAATTAAATCTAACCAAACCAAACAAAGCAAAGAGAACAACAAACTACCCCTACTCCTACACTAACCAAGAATAGGCCAAACCTACATAAAATGAAATTTCCATTGTAACCACTAGTGCATTGGTTGGCCTATATAATTGAGGGAACACATATCAAGAAACATATTTAGCAATAATAACAAACAATAAAGATAAATTGATGCATACTGTGACATTCGAAGTTTGAAAATACACGCAGAGAAATACAAAAGAAAAGTGCATGCAAAACACTTTGCTGAAGCATCGTGGTGTTCAAACACACTGTGACCATATGAAATGTAGGAACAGTCTTTCGAACTTGTAAACTAGGTGAACATAAAGAAAGAAGAAAACTTTCATTTTGCAACAGAGTTCGCTAGGTATGTCTCCTCCAATGATTAAGCGATGGGATTGTGCAAAACAAATGGAAGATGCGAAATTTGAGGTACAAACTGATTTTCAATTTGTATGGAAAAGTGATTAGAAGCCTTGAAAGATACATCGTTATTTTGATCAGAATTAGAACTGGCCTCAAGACTGTGAGAACCTGACATAACCATCAGCTCGAGCTGAAGTGCCTTGACAACTTATGGAAGTTCCAAAACATCAAAAGATAGATCATAAAAAATCAGTGGCTTAGAAAGATCAATTATTGAAAGACCAAAGTCATGACCAGATGAATCAATGAAGATATCATGACAACCATGATCAGAAAGTTCAAGATAAAAAACAAATGCATCCTCATGATCTGATGAATCATAAAGAGGGGAATATTGAAAACAAGAAATTTCACCCTCTAATTCTTCACAATGATCAAATGATGGATTGGGAAGATCAAGAAGAGAATATTTTTCCTCTCCACATTCAGATGTAAAACTGACATCCCACAAGTTCTGAGTGTGATCGGAAATAACATCATCAAAAACTAATTCTTTGAAAGATTCAACAAGAATGACAGAATTGTGGAATATGTTAGGATAATGAGGGAGAGGTGCGAAAGGAGAAAGATCAACCTTCATCGCAGATTCTTGTTCAAAGATAGACTCCCACACATAGTCATCATAAATGATATCGCAAGTTTTATTCTCAAAACTTACTCCATATTGAAATTTGTTGATCAATGGTTGTCATTGATGTCAACACAAGCGGCACCAAAGGCTACCCAAATCTTGCATGGGAATTTTGACTTGACAACTCATTCTATTTTGAGTCAAGGATCTTCTAGATGGATTCTACTCATCGATATGTTTGCTTTGATATATGGTACGCCTACCAGTTCTTCACGTTTTGAGAGATATTCGTGTTTGAAGTCAGTAACCCCAATTAGTGGGCTAAAACCCCATGGGCTTGTGGCATGGCACTAATCATTGCTTTTTGTCTTTGAATAGTTAATAGTTAACAAAAATTAAGCTCCTAAAATTCCTTCCAACATTCACTTGTTGGAGCCCTCTCAACCCATGTCATTTCTATAAATTGCGACCCTCATATCCTCCTCGTGCAATGTACTTTCAACGAATTATCTTGAGATAAGTGCTATGAAATTTTCAGCTACCTTGAGGAAAATAACACAAAACATCATTAGAGAGTTAGGGTTTAATTTTTATTTTTATTTTTATTTTTAATTTTTAATTTTTTTTTTTTAATTTTTTTTTTTAATTTTTTTTTTAATTTTTTTTATTTTTTTTTTATTTTTTTTTTTTTATATTTTTTTATTTATATTTATATTTTTTATTTATATTTATTTTTTTTTTTATTTTTTTTTTTTTATTTTTTTTTATTTTTTCGGTTAGTGATTCGTTGGGGAAACACACATAGACAAAAAGGAGCTCGTTGGAGGCAAAGGAGGAGGCCTAGACAACGTGAAAGAGAGGGATCTGAAGCCTGTAATTAAGGCTGAGTAATCTAAGGTGGGAGCGGCTTGCCTTTGGACTGGAACAGTGGTGAAAAAAGGGTATGAGATATCTATCATGGAGGCTGAGGCTACTAGATTCTAGACCGAGCCCTTGAAGGGAAAAACATTGTTGATCCGAGTATGTTTGGGCATTGTTTGCGAGTGGAATGTCCCCTAAACTAGGTTGTCACGAGCCTGTGAAGGAAAATTTGAAGCAGCCGCAGAGAATTGAAGGAGGGTCAAAGGTTGTTTGAGGGCTATAACAACCCAGATTTGAAGCAAACGTCCTTGGCCTTTCAAGGAAGGACAACTATAGTATTTAGGAGCAATTATAGGAAAAAATTAAGGGTTTTTTGTGCCCTAACCTTCAACGTGGAGGAGAAGACTCATACAAGGAGAGGCCACAGTTATTTGAAGGCTTTTTGGTGACTCTTGTAATCGTTGTTGCAACATGTGGGTGGCCTAACCAGTCATAGTTAGAGAACAACAACAAAAAGTCTGTATAATTTAGTGTTTTCATTCATGTTGACTGCATTGTACCATGTATTAGACTAGTTCTCAGTTTTGCATATTGTAACTAGAGTTCTGCCTAGCTTGGGTAAGTTTTTTTCTATGTATGTCCAAGTAAATATTCATCTCTTGTATAGTATTGCATAAAATATGGATTTGTGTCAAGGTTGGGTATGTTTAAGTAGAATCTAGGTTTGTAAGTTTATCAGCTGCTGCAACAAGTCAACAATAAAAATGATGAACTCAAAACACAAAAAACATTTCAGGTATGCATTGTAATCAGTTAATTTGTACATTTACTTTTATGTGCTTACATTTGTACTACAATAAAAGGTAAGTTGAAAGGGAAGTCTACTACAACAAGGTATTCAATGATTATATTTGAATTTTGAATATCATCTCTGACATATGTTTTGCAGGACAACGTAAATATCTTGTTTTGTATTTGGTTTGGGTATTGCTTGTTAATGCATGTGCAGGGAGGAGGACACTCAAGGACAATACAGAAACAAAATAGAAGGACGCGTAGTGCCAAGTACCATTACTTGAAGCAAGCATAACAGTGCCTCAACAGCAGAAAGTGATCCAAGAAGTCGTGTCAAGTCAAGCATCAATTCTTGTCAAGAGTCAATCTTGTAAAAGATCATCATTGTAAAATTGTAAAAAAGTCATTATTGTAAAAATTCAATCTGTCTAGAGTTGAAGAGGCATTATTTGGAGGTATAGGATTCATTGTTAGGATGATCTCATAGTTGGGTTGTAGGTCATATTGTGATTAGGTGTTCGTAAAGTACAAGGAAATCATTGTAAATCATATTGTATCATGGATCATTGTCCCTGGTACGGGAGTCCACACTCTTGTCTCATTTATGGTCATTATAGGGTGGTAGGGAGGTGATAGGCAGGTGCATGAAGTCGCGTACAGTTTGGAGCCTGTGAACACTTAAGGGTGGTAGGTTGGTCTAAGATGTTGGGGCATCCATTCAGTTGACTACTGAAGAAGCCAGGGCATTGGGGCACCCTTCCAATGGGACCTGGAGAAGAATACTTTTTCTAAAATTCTAGGAAGTTGTAAATTTCATTTCAGTTGGGGCCGAAGATTAAAGAATTTATTAGAAAAGCGTTCAATGGTTTTTGACCTGGAGGGGGTTTTCCACCTAAAATTCTTGTGCCTATTGTGTCTTATTATTTACTGTTGTGACTGGATAAACATTAATAATAATTGAAGATTAACTAATGCTCCGAAAATATTTAAAAGTACTAATTGCTAAGGAATATTGATTCACCTCCACTCTCAATATTTCAAACAAAATTGATCCTCGTGAACATCAACAGAAACAATTAAAACATGTGAACTAAACAAACTCACGATCAGGAGGACCAATGGAATCAACTGATGGAGGATGAGGAGATAACCTCAGTATTTCCAACAATTGGTATCAGATCTTGGTTCCTTTAATAGCAGTCTAACAACTAAAAGGAGATCATGGAATATACTAAGAATAGAGTTCCTTTGTTTAATGGAAATAACTATGCACTTTGGAGTGGAAGAATGCAGGTTCATTTGCTAGCATAAGGATATGAAGTATGGGAAGTCGTTGAAAAGGGCTTCACACCAACCCCTGATGAACGAGGTAATAAAAATATGGTACATGATGCAAAGGCTAAAGATCTTATTATCAATGGGCTTATTAAGTTGCAAAACTGCTAAACATGTATGGGGCAAGATTGAGAATGTATATGGAGGTGACTCAAAGGTGAAAGAAAAAAGCTTCAAGTTTACAAGGAAAAATTTGAGCAACTCAAAATGAAGGAAGATGAAAATATTGCCGCATATTTCCATCTTTTTGATGAAACAATAAATAAATTAGAAGGTTTGGGGGAACCTGCCGACACAAAAATTGTTGTCTAAAAGATCCTCAGAACCTTGCCAGCAAGATTCAACCCAAAGGTATCTATCTTGGAAGATAGATCGAATCTGACCAATCTCAGCATAGACGAATTGCATGGAATTCTTACGGCATATGAAATGAGAATTGAAGAAGAGGGTGGCACATCTCACTTAGAAACAGAATTTTCTGCATCCAATAAGACTAGTAAGGACAAGAAAACTCAAAAAGCCAAAACTTGCAGTTGTAAAGATGAAGAAAAGGAAGAAGATGAAGAAGAATTTTCAGATAAAGAATTTGCCTACTTCACACGAAAGATGAGAACAGGTATGGGAAAATTCAAAGGTAAACTTCCATTGATATGTTTTGATTGTGGTGAGGTTGGGCATTTTGCAGCCAAGTGTCCTCACAAAAATGAGGTTGTTATGAAAGGAAAGAAAGGCCCTAGGAAGTTCAACAAGAAAGGCAAGAATAAATGGTTTAATAAAAGTTTCTTCTCCAAAGAAGATAACTCCTCATCTGATGAAGACAATGATAACGAAGAAGAAATCAATGGAAGAGTTTTGTTTATGGCCAAGCACAATAAGAAAGAGGCATCTGACGAAGAAGAAGAGATGACTGAGGTTGAATTTCAAAATGAAGTGATCAGGGTTATCAAAGAGCTCAAGGCTGAGAAGAAGCACGTCAACACTCTTGAAGACAAATTAAAGACAAAAAGAGAACATGTCCTAAATCTTAAAATCAAGGTTGAAGAATACAAACTAATTGAAGAATCACTCAAGAAAGAATTAAAGGAAAGAGAAGCACTGGAAGCTGAAATAGTCTCTCTACGAAAGGAAGTAAAAAATGGAAAAACTCTTCAAAACTACACCAACAGCTCAAAGGCATTGGAAGAACTCATCAGCAATCAACGATCATGTAGTGACAAGACTAGTCTTGGTTACAAAGAAAAATCCGAAAAGGAGTCAAGTCCTTCTATGACAACAAAAGAAGATGGATATGCAAAATATAATAAGCAGGCAGACCTCCCAGCTAAATCAAGAGATCAAGACTCGCAGGAAGAACCTTGGAAGACAATTCCTTGAAGAAGATTTCCTCCCAGGTATCAACCTATCTTTTATGGTCATTGTTATTCATGTGGAAGGTTTGGACATAGAGCTGTAGAATGTCGCACATATATTTGGAATGAATATAGTTACGGGAGATCTTTCAGAAATGGATATTCTAGAACTCAGTAGAATATCAACAGATTTGATCATTTGAGAGATGATGTCGAATGTTACAAATGTAACAATTTTGGACACCTGGCTAAAGATTGCAGACTTGGAAGTTCTTCAAAAGAATTCTCGCAAAATCAGAATGAAAAAATATGGAAAAAGAAGACTGAAAAATGTGCTCTCGCTCTAAAGGCTCAAAGCAACAGAAATGTTTGGTATGTTGACAGTGGTTTCTCAACGCATATGACTGGAGATAGAAATAAGTTCATATCCTTGAAGGAAAATAAGGATGGAACAATGTCTTTTGGAAATGATAGGTCTTCAAACGTCATAGGAGCAGGCACAGTCACTCTTATAAGCAAGGATGCATTAGCGAATTATGTGTTGTTGGTTGAAAATATGAATCACAATTTTCTCAGTGTTGGAAAAATGTGCAATCAAGGACACACGATGTTATTCAACTCTAAGAAATGTGAAATCAAGAAAGGCAAGTTTCGTAAAATTGTGGCTACAGCAAGCAAAGCTCCAACTGACATATATATATTGTATGAGGCACCTAAAGGGTGATTTTTGGCGAAAGAAGATGAAATTTGGTTATGGCACAAATGAATGGGACATATAAATTTCGACAATTTGGTTAGGATCAGCAAAAAGGAGGAAGTAAGAGATATGCCAAAAATTTCAAAACCTACCAATATGATATGTGAAGCTTGTCGGCATGAAAAACAAACCAAGACTGAATTCAAGACAAAAGAACACTTTGCATCACGTCCATTGGAATTAATACATACTGATCTAAGTGGTCCTATGAGAACAAAAGGTTTAGATGGAGAATTATACTTTATGCTAGTGATATATGATTGCACCATAATGACAGTCGTTAGTTTCTTAAATAAAAGGTTAGAGGCATTTGAGTGTTTTAAAATCTACAAGGAATTGGTCGAAAATGAAATCTATTTGAAGATCAAAAGTTTGAGATCAGATAATGGCGGATAATTCACTTCCAAGGTATTTCAGTAGTACTGTGATGAAAATGGAATAAAAAGGTAATTCTCAACAGCCAGAACACCACAACAAAATGGAGTTGTTGAAAGAAAAAATAGACTCGTACAAGAAATGGCCAGAACAATGTTAAATGACTCAAAATTAGATGATGCATTCTGGGTTCAAGCAATCGATACAGTTGTATTCATTATAAACAGAGGTATGTTAAGGAACAATTGTAACATGACTTCGTACAAACTATGGAAAGGAAGACTAGATAATGTCAAATACTTCAAAAGATTTGGAAGTAAATTCTACATCAAAAGAGAAGATGAAAAATTGGGCAAGTTCGATTCCCATGTTGATGATGTTAGAAAATTATATATTACGGAGCAATGGAACACATAAAATATTGTAGAAATATAAACACAGAAAACGCACAAAACAAGAGAGACACAGATATACGTGGTTCACCCAGTTTGGGCTATGTCCACCCTGAACAGCCAGTCCTTCCTTTCTATTATCCAGCAAAATGAAGAGATACAACCTACAACAAATCCGTTGTAATATCCTCTGTTTCTCTCACAGTCTCACCTCTCTGTTTCTCGCTCATAGAATACACATCTATCACACAACCTCAAATACAATACCCTCATACAAAGAGAGGGGTTGCCTTCTAGGGCAAAAAACCCTAAACTAAACATAAGTTCTATCGTCAGATCATCCGACTAATGAACGGCCCAGATTGACTAGAAATTACTATACTTTTACAAGGAAATTTTACAGTTGTTTTTAGCTTTGGGGGCGCTGCCCCCGAAACCCCCCGCCAGGAGGGGGCTCCCAAAGGTCACAACCACCCCCCTGGACCCCCCCTGCAGCGAATATTTTACGGGCGGCGTTGCCGCCCCCTTTCGAACTGGGGTCCTATGTGGCGATACCTTTGAATATAGAAGATAATCAGGCTCCACACCCAACAGATGAAGGTATTTTCATTGGTTATTCACGCAAAAGGAAGGCTTATAGATTCTACAATCTGAGGTGAAAACAAATAGTGGAAAGAATAAATGTTACTTTTAATGAAGATTGTGTTCCAAAGGATAACGATGAGATTGTCTCTTCAAGCAAATCTGAGGTAGAGTTTTTGAAGGATGAAGAAGAAGCTCCAGAACAAGACCAATCAAATAAGGAAACAACAGTCAACCAAGAGGAAATAAGAAATTATTGTAGGATGTACAAGAAACTTATCCAAAGGTTTTAAAAGAATGGTATCAAAAGAATCATTCGTCAAATTAAATCATCAACAACATAAATGAAGGACTTGGAACCAGAAAAAGTCGACAACTTTGTCCTCACATCAAGCCCACCTTGCTCTTTTAGAAACTTTTGAGCCTAGCAATTTTGAGGAAGCTAGTCAAGATGAACACTGTGTAGCAACCATGAATGAAGAACTAGATCAAATTAACAAGAACTACACTTGGGAATTGGTTCCACGACCAGAGGATACAAATGTTATTGGAATTAAATGGGTCTTCAGAAATAAATTGAATGAGGATGGACAGGTTACCAGGAATAAAGCAAGATTAGTCTGCAAAGGATATGCACAAGTTGAAGGAATTTATTTTGAAGAAACATTTGCTCCCGTTGCCAGAATGGAAGCTATCAGGATGTTTCTCGCTTATGCATGCTTGAGAAAAATCAAGGTGTACCAAATGGATGTTAAGTTAGCCTTTCTAAATGGTGAATTGGAAGAAGAAGTTTACATTGAACAACCCGAAGGTTTTCTGCTCTTTGACAAGGAAGACTACATCTACAGATTAAAGAAGGAACTATATGGTCTCAAGCAAGCTCCTAGGGCTTGGTATGCTCGTCTTGATGGATATCTACATCAACAAGGATTCAAGAAAGGAAGCACTGACAAAAATATCTATGTGAAAGTGGATCAAGATAACCTAACGATTATCGAGGTATATGTGGATGATATAATCTTTGGAAGCAATGATGACAAATTAAGTAAAAACTTTGCCACAAAGATGCAAAGTGAGTTTGAAATGTCTCTACTTGGTGAGCTGACATACTTTTTAGGGCTTCAAATATCTCAGCAGGATAAAGGAATATTTATATATCAAACCAAGTACATCAAGGAAATGCTCAAGAAATTCAAGATGGAAGATTGCAAGCCTGTCCTTACCCCAATGGTAACAGGTTGTAAGTTAAGCTTAGAAGATTCGTCAAAGGATGTGGACTGGAGGTTATATAGAACTATGATTGGTAGTCTTATATATGTGATAGCTTCTCATCCAGATGTAATGCAGGCAGTTGGACAAGTAGCAAGATTCCAAGAAATACCAAAAGAATCTCATATTATTGCCGTCAAAAGAATTCTTCGATATCTTAAGGGCATCGTGGAATATGGTTTATGGTATCCCAAAGGAAATTATATACTTTTCTAAGCTTATACAGATGCAGATTGGGCAGGAAGTTTTGATGATCGTAAGAGTACCAATGGAGCAACACTTGATCTAGGTGGTTGCCTTGTTTCATGGCTAAGTAAAAAGCAGTCTTCAATCTTGTTATCCACAGTGGAAGCAGAATATATTGTGGCAACAACTTGTTGTACTCAAGTTCTCTGGATGAAGCAAACTTTTAAAGATATTCAATTCAATTTTGATGAGCCTATTACCATCTTCTATGATAACACCAGTGCCATTAGTATCTCCAAGAATCCTGTGATGCATTCCAAAGCAAAGAAAATTCCGATCAAATATCATTTCGTTAGAGAGCAGGTCGCTGAAAAGAATATAAAGATTGAATATGTTGGCACAAAGGAACAAATTGTTGTTGTCTTTACCAAACCATTACCTCGTGGAGCATTTGAGTATCTTTGCCAAAAGCTTGGGGTTTTCCCAGGTTATCATTAGACTCTTTCTCTTATCTAACTAAGTAGAAAGTGGGAGTGGAGGTGTGTACATTTCCATAGGATGATAGTTTGTCAGGGGAGTTACCCTTTGCCATTGATGACAGAGGGGGAGAGAAGATTGTAGGAAGAGGTTTCATGATCGTAGGGGGAGTACTTGTGTTTCCATCAATGCTAAAGGGTGATATTGTTGATTAGTGGTTGTCATTGATGTCAACCCGAGCAGCAACAGGGGCTACACCGATATTTCATGGACATTTTGACTTGAAAAATCATTCTATTTTGAGTCAACGATCTTCTAGATGGATTCTGCTCATCGATATGTTTCCGTTGATATATGGTACGCCTCCCAGTTCTTCACGGGTTGAGAGATATTTGTGTTTGAAGTTAGTAACCCCATGGGGTTGTGGCATGGCACTCATCATTGGTCGTGGTCTTTGAATAGTTAATAATTAAAATTGTTTAAGCTCATAAAATGCATTCCAATTTTCACTTGTTGGAGCACTCTCAACCCATGTCATTTATATAAATTATGACCCTCATATCCTCCTCATGTAATGCACTTTCAACGAATTATCTTGAGAGAAGTGCTTTGAAATTTTCGGCTACCCTGAGGAAGATAACGTAGACATCATTAGAGAGTTAGGGTTTAATTTTTCTTTTTTTTGGTTGGTGATTCATTGGGGCAACACACATAGACAAAAAGGAGCTCGTTAAAGGAAAAGGAGGAGGCCTAGACAGTGTGAAAGAGAGGAATTTGAAGCCTGTAATGGAGGCCGAGTAATCTGAGGTTGGATCACACTGTATTTGGACTGGAACAATGGTGAAAACAAGGTCTGAGATAGTTTTCATGGAAGCCAGGGATGCTAGATGCTAGACCAATCCCTTGAAGGGCAAAACACTATTGATCTGAGTATGTTTGGGCATTGTTTGAGGTTGGACTATCCCCTAAACTAGGTTGTTGTCGGCATGTTAGGGAAAATCTAAAGAAACAACAAAGAATTGAAGGATGGTAGAAGGTTGTTTGAGGGCTAGAACAACCTAGATTTGCAGCAAACTTCCTTGATCCCTCAAGGAAGGACAACCGCAGCCTTTAGGAGCAATTCTAGGCAAAAATTAAGGGTTGTTTTCTGCCCTAACCTTTAGCGTGGAGGAGAAGACTCATATAAGGAGAGGCGTAGTCATTTGAAGGTTGTCTGGTGACTAGTGTAAGGTTTTTTGCAGCATGTGGATGCCCTAACTAGTTATAGTTAGAGAACAACAACAAAAGGTCTGTATAATTTCGTGTTTTCATTCATGTTGATTGCACTGTACCATGTACTAGACTATTTTTCAGTTTTGCATAACTAGCTTTTCATAACTGTAACTAGAGTTGTGCCCAGCTTGGGTAAGTTTTATACTATGTATTTCCAAGTCAATATTCATCTCTTGTATATTCTTGCATAAAATATGGATTTTCATCGAGGTTGGGTATGTTTAAGTAGATTCTAGGCTTGAAAGTTTTTCAGTTGCTGCAACAAGTCAACAACAAAAGGGATGATCTAAAAACACAAAAATATTTCAGGTATGGATTGTAATCATTTAATTTGTACATTTATTTTTATGTAATTACATGTGTACTACACGAAAAGGTAAGTTGAAAGGGAAGTCTGCTATAACAAGGTATTCAGTGATTATCTTTGAATTTTGAATATCATCTCTGACATATGTTTTGCAGGACAACATAAGTATCTTGTTTTGTATTTGGTTTGGGAATTTCTTGTTAATGCATGTGCAGCAACGAGGAAACTCTAGGACAACCGAGATACAAACTAGAAGAATGTGCAATGCCAAAGTACCATTACTTGAATCAAGCATAACAGTACCTTAGCAGCTACAAGTGATCCAATAAGTCATGTCATGTCAAGTGTCAGTTCGTGTCAAGAGTCAGTCTTGTGAAAGATCATCATTGTAAAATTGTAAAAGAGTCATTATTGTAAAAAGTCAATATGCATAAAGTTGAAGAGGCATTGTTGGGATGATTTCATAGTTGGGTTGCAGGTCATAGTTTGGTTGGTTGTTCGGTCAAGTACAAGGAAATAATTGTAAATCATATTGTATCATGGATCATTGTCCCTGGTACGGGAGCCACACTCTTTTCTCATTTCTAGGTCATTATAGTGTGGCAGGGAGGTGCTAGGATAATGCATGAAGTTTCCTATAGGTTAGAGCTTGTGAACACTTCAGGGTGGTAGGTTGGTCTAGGATGTTGGGGCATCCATTCAGTTGGCTACTGAAGAAACCAGGGCATTTGGGCGTCCTTCCAGTGGGAGCTAGAGAAGAATACTTTTATGAAATTCTAGGAAGTTGTAACTTTCATTTTAGTTGGGGCTGAAGATTAAAGAATTTATTAGAAAAGCGTTCAGTGGTTTTTGACCTGGAGGGATTTTTCCACCTAAATTCTTGTGCCTATTGTGTCTTATTGTTTACTATTGTTATTGGATAAACATTAATAATAATTGAATATTAACTAATGCTCTGGAAAGATTTAAAAGTGATAATTGCTAAGGAATACTAATTCATCCCCCTCTCAGTATTTCCAACAAAATTGATCCTCTTGAACATCAACAGAAACAATTAAAACAGGTGAACCAAACAACTCACAATCAGGAAAACCAACGGAATCAGCGAATGAAGGATGAGAAGATAACACATCATCGCAAACATCAGATTCAAAATCCAAACATGCGCTTAAATTCTGAGTATGTGGGGTGGGAGAAGATGGTGGTAAATCAATAGATGAACTCTCAAGTTCTCCCACCTCAACCTGCGGAAATGGAGCTATTAGATGAGGGGAAGACGAAGAGTCACTTGGAACAACAACTTCGTTCATCACATATTTATGAGATCTATAACTGAGGTATGTTGGGAGACTTTCGAAAGACTCATATTCTTGTGGATTCATTGAAATGTGAACAATAAATTCAAATTTCTCTTTCATTAAATTCCAATCAATATCATCTTCAGAAAATTCAAAATAAAAATGAATGAAACGATCATGAAAATCATCAAGAGATTCATTAGGTGCTTTTCACAATCACATGATTTTCTTGAAAACATATTTATAATCATACTTGCTAACGACGCGATAAAGCTCTTTGAAAAGATGTTCGAAAGAGTGAATGGAAGCGATGGGCAATATGTAACACCATTCCTTTTGTTACACAGTAATTTGTCACTGTCTTCATCCCAGTCTTCCTACTGTGTCATGTGTCCAAAGTCATACATGCTCATGTTAGACAAATGTTCTCTGATGTTGCCAAATGACCCACTTTTCCAAAGGTTTCTGCCTCATCGTGTCTGTTGGCCAAATAAATGCGCTGAAGGGCACTCCGAAATAGCCCGGAAGCGCTGCCATTGCGGAAGTACACCTGATTCCCGCGATGGTCCGATTTTATGTGCCAGCGCGACTGTCGCTTGTAATCTTCAACGATGATCTAACTAGCTACGTTATTCAATAGCGATGTCAGCACGGAAGATCAATTATGTGCCCGCGATGATCCAGATTGGGCGAATTTGTTCCAACAGTCGGCCTTCCAGATGACTCCAGACCTAGTTGTTGGCCTAGTTTATGTCGCCCTCCTTTCTCTGGCGTGGTTGTTCCATCATTTGTGCTACCTTCCTTGGAGATAAGCTCACTCTCCCACCTTTCATGGAGACTCCTCCTATTTAAACTCTCACCATTGCTATGTGCTGCTAGTTCTTAGTTTTTGGAATGGTTGCTGATAGTGTTGTTAGTGTTTGTGAGTTTGCTAGATAGCTGGTGTGAGTGTGACAAGTGTGGGATTGTTGATAGCTTGAGGAAGGTTGTGAAGTGCCCTTAATCTTGTGTAAAACTTGTGAGTGAGAGAGACTTGTATGTTGGGAGATCCATCTTCAAAGAGTGAATTCTTGAGGAACATGCTGGCTGGATCCTTCTGAGAAGGCTTGTGACATCAAGACTTTGGTTGTAAGCTTACTCTTATTTCATTATTAATGCAATCAATGATGTTTTCCTATGTCTTGTATGTAATGTACTTGATAGCTCATGACTTCTTGACTTTGTGAGTAAATAGATCATTGTTGTTCCGGTTACGTGCTTTGTTGTATTTCCTTTGCATTGTTTCAGGTTGATTACTCATTAGGAGAAGGAAGCGAAAGCTGGAGCAGCGCAACAGAACTCCATTGACCACCGTTGAGGTAGGCCTCCAACTATGACTGTTTAAGGAAAGCTATCGTTAATCTGTCCTTGTTTGTGACTAGACCCACTCTAGGGCTAGAGGGGTTGCCTTTGTCCGCAGAGTGAACACTTTCCTGCATCACACCTTTACGCGCAATTCGAATGTGAGGATGAACAACTTGCAAACAGTATCCTCAGAATAAATATTGTGTTTCGTGCAAAATTTGAAAAAGCGAGCGTTGTGCTCGAGAATGATTTTTCCACTCTCACCATCAAATTTTAGATTTGACAAGTCATTGATATTTTTCCTTCGTGCACTTTCAGATTTGCGGTTCTAGAAAAACATGTTGAGGTTAAGTTTTGTAAGAAGCCATTGAAGATGCAGAAGGTTCAAGCAGACTTCATGGGCTCAGCTTGTCATCTAGCCCTCCTTCTAGCGCCATAAATGTTGACAGTGTTGGACCCACCAACATTTAGAGGATCTCCCTGATATGAAGTCCCAATTAGACCTCACACCGTTTGGTGTAGGAGTCCCATCCAGAATACGACCCGATTACCGATGCAGTGGGTTTTAATGATGTTCCTTGGCTGCAATAACACATAAAGTGATGTATGGTGACTTTGGTGGGAACAAGTGTGTGACTCTGCGGAAAGTCAAGTGCAATGCATGGAGGTTCTAACACATGAAGGGAAAATGAGTGACTATTCAACTCCCCTTTGTGACTCTTGGACTTCCCTCAAGACTCTTAAACATATATACAAAATGAATCTTCAATTACATTACATCATGAATGTTCACATTCCACAATTGACACTTGGAATTTCACTTACAAATTAACTACAAAATAATATTACAATTTACTAATACCCATATAAGACAAAATTGGGTAGAGCCAACTAGACAGCCTAATAAGACAAAATAGTTAAGCTTGAGTTTGGGGAAACTCTAGCTTAGCAACTTCCATTTCATGTTTCCCGTTTTCATAGCGGTGCCAATATTTATAATGCATGTTGACATCCCCAAACCGTGCGATGGTGTTAGACTAGAAGTAGACTCTAGCCTCTATGGCATCCAGGTACACTGACTTGGAACCGGTTTGTGTTTCCTTCTTGAGCAGGAGAAACATCGTGTTGATTTGGACAGGGCCACCAATGTACTTATGCATATTCTATCAGTTTATTTCAAGATCTCCCTTGATGACTAGCTATCTCAATTGTTCCAAGTATTCTTTGATCTCCTGCCTGACCCGATTCCTGTGCTTGATCTCTGTGAGTGAGACAATTGATGGGATCCCGTGCAATTTCACCAAGAAGTACAGGCTATTGTACAAATGTTCATATGAGGCCTGAGTGTTGGCAATGGATGAGGTCCAACTCTGCCTCTACCTCTTACCTTGTTTTCTTGCCCAAGTAGAGTGGTGTCCCTTTGTATTGCATTGACCATTAATGCACGGTGGTTTTCGAAGCTTGTGCATTCCTGAGAGTTTTTACAAAATATTTACACTTATGTTGCAATTCATGCAAGTGGAAATCTTCCTTGTGAATGGTAACAAGCTCCTCATAAAGACTCTTCATGGTCTCTCCTAGTGTCGATACTTCACCGAGTATCATTGCCTTCAGTTCTTCTAGATGGACCTGTCTAGAAGTTATGTTTTGTACCTCTTTCTCAGATTCGTTCAACCTCTTTCCTAGCAACCTGCAAGTTCTTTGTCATTTGTTTTTTGTCGTCCATCAAATACTCCATGTTTGACTTTGAAGCACTTGCAAAGGCCCAAGTTGCCTGCGGTAATGGCACCTGGATTTCTTTTGGTGTCTGTCATGTTCGCCCTTTCTCTGATGAATGCAGGAGATACGAGGTCATTCGGAAAATGTTTCTTCCTTAATTGTATAATATTTTTCTGAAGCTCGTCATAATTCTAATTGTACGTATCCATAACTGGACCATCATCGAGAGGAAAAATTTCCTCTTCCTTATCTGGAGCTTGCTCTGTCGGAGGATGGCGACATTGAAAGGTGACCTGGTTTGTACTAGGCATCAAGTAGACATCTTGGTTCTGTGGTTCCGATCCCTCCATGTCTTGAATTTAGATCAACTCCTCTATCTCTTGATCAAGCTCTTCATCCTGTTGAAAAGTGTGCAACAAGAAAGTCTTGTTGAGATTGCAACAAGATGATGGAGCTTAGTGAAAAGAGTCGCCTTCACTAAGTGGGCCCACAGGCTATTTTTGGCGCAAGTCTATTTTTAGACTATGTATATTTTTAGACATATGGATCATGTCTATGTTTATGGATGATTGATCAAGTTGGGAAAAATAGATGGACTTCTATTTTTGATGAAAGTGTGAGTGATCACAGTGTGAGTGATCAAAGTCTATTTTTAGACTGGCTGTCAAAAATAGAAAAGTCAAATATTATTATCTCACAATAATATTTGGACTATAAACTTGATCTTATTCTCTTGGAGCACTTCAGTTTGAGCTACAGAGGTGGCACATGCAGCTGTCAGAAGGAAATACGCTTTTCTTATGAGTCAATTGAGTTGTTGCATGCATGACTTCAGTTAGAACTCAAGTGAGTTGAGTTTAGTGGACTGGAGGTACAGTTGATGGAGTTGTGTTCAGTTTGACTTAGTTAAACTAGTTGTAGTTAGTCTAACTGCAGATAGACTAATGATGAGTTGTTAAACTAATTATTAACTCATAATACAACTAAAGAATACATCAGTTAACTCAGTTGCATGTCAGTGCATGTTCAGTTCAACAGGGACAAGTGGTAGAGAATCAGATTGCTATCAGTTGTGACTATAGTTGTGCATCAGATCTTGCACAATCAAGGGATTGAGTATGCCAATGAGTTTGCTCACGTATTTGGCCCACATTTTAGCCTTTGCTCACGTCCACAAAGAGTTAGTGACTATTTTGCAGGTGAAAAACGAGTTTGGGAAGCCATTCTCATCAGTTCTTGAGCAGGTATTGAGCAGTGGAGGCAGGCAAGCAGTGGAAGAGATTTGGAGATCAGATCTGAGTTGTATTGTGTGTAACAGAGGTGGAGATACTTGTGAGAAGTATTATGCTGTGTAATGTTACATGATTCAATCAATATAATATACAGATAGTTGGGGTTTTTAGCGAGATGCTTTCCCCGGGATACATACTGTGTTTATGAGTTTGATTGATGCTTCTATGTGTGCCTGTGGATGTTTCTGCTTCTGAAAATTGATGATCAACGTAGAGGAGATTATGTATTATACATGTTCCGCTTAAATTGTATGATCAGGATAATCTCTGTTGAATATGTGTTAAATTATTCAAAATTTCTACATGGTATCAGAGCTAGATAATTGTAGAAAAAGTTTCTACATGGTATCGGAGCTGCTTGATTTGTAGAAGAGATTTTTACAGGATATCAAGCGAGGATTGATCATCAGATCTACTATTCAGGAAGTGCTTACATTCTATTTCTCTAGGCAGAGCCTGTAATCGGGCCAGGTAGCCTCTGGATTCATCCTTCCTTTGGAAGGTGAAATATCCGGTGAAAGCCCATACAGTCAATCTATGTACAAGAAATACTTTGTTCTCACGAATTCTAGATCGGAAGTGGTTGAGTTTTTTGAGCTGGTGGAATTCGAATTTAATTCCAAAGCAAGAGATAAAACTCAGAAACATTCAGTGTGAGAATGGAGACAGTATGCCCCAGTATCTCACGAAGTTCACCCAATGCCGGGATGAGCTAGGAAGTGTGGGGGTGAATGTCGGATGAGGATGGTGAGTCTAGGACTCCTTGACCTTCCTAAGAGTTGGCATAGCTACCAGGACTCGGTGAATGGAAGGGAGAAACTGCCAGGATGGGAGAGACTTTGGTCGGATCTTGTGCAGGAGGAGATTAGACGGAGCACCAGAGACAGTTCTTCATCCATGCAGGATGAGGAGAACTGTGCCTTAGCGAGTAAGGCGAAGAAGGGGAAGGAGAAGGTTTCTCTTTTCGAATCTTGTTCTTCCAATGATGGGAATAAGGTTGACAAGTTGAAGGTGAGATGCTTTCGTTGTCATGAGTTGGGTCATTATGCTACTAATTGCCCAAAGAAGAAGTCCAAGAAGGGATCCGGGGAAGGATCTGAAGGTGAGGCAGCCTCACTTGCTTCACAGTTTGAGTTGGACTTCACACTCTTCGCATGCATGGTTTCATCCATGATGGGAAGTGGTTGGTTTCTTGACAGTGGAGCTTCTTTCCACATAACCGGTGACAAAAGTTTGTTCAGTACTTTGGAGGAGAAAGATCTCCAAATACTCATAGGGATGGGTAATGATGAGAAGTATAGTGTCTCAGGTGTAGGCACGGTTATTTTTCAGAGGGAGCATGGAGCTCGCCTTACCTTGACCGATGTCAAGTATGTACCAGGACTGAAGAGAAACTTGGTGTCGATCGCGATGCTGGAAGACAGAGGCTATGATGTAGTCTTCAGTAAGGGAAAGGTTTTCCTTAGACACATCATCACCAGACAGGTGAAGAAGATTGGTTCACGGGTCAAGAACCTGTATGCTCTTGAGGTTCAAGATGCAGGCAAAGCCTTGAGCAGCAAGGCAACTGATGGAGACTTGGTGGTTGAGAGGGAGCGTATATTACCTCTCAACATGCAGAGCCAGAAGAAGTCTCAGACGATTGTGGAGGAGCCACGATTGGTGCAGCAGCTTCAGGAGGTTGTGGAGGAGCCACAACAAGGGAAGCTGAAAGGAGATCGAGTAGAGACATCTACTCATCCAGAGACCTCCAGTAGGGGGAAACTTCAAGCCAGGTGGGCTGAGGGATCGCATGCAGCCATACCTCCAGGTAGGAGGTGGGGTGATGTGGATTGATTGTCCCAAGGAGGAGGGGCAGGATCCTTGAGGTACCCAACCTCTTGGATGAGACCTTGCTACGGGAGCCCCGATGTGTAGTAGCAGGAACTGACTAATTGGGTAGAGACAGATGCGGATGGAGCGGCAGAGAGAGCGACAGTGCAGGGAATTCCAGGACAACGCATAGCTAGCAGGCTATAGCAATGTGAGAGGCACAAGTGTTTTGCACAGTGCTAGGTGGCATAGAGAGGTGTGCAATGGTGCGAGATGCATGGAGATGTTGCAGTAGCGCAGATGTCAGAGAGGGAGCACTTGTCAGCAGCAGGTAGAGCTTCAGCATCAGAGGGTGTTTCTATCCCAACAGGGAGGTCAGTTGGGAGGTGTAGTGCGGATGCAATGCTGGGAGATAGAACCAGCAGCAACACGGATGCAGTCAGAGATCAAAGTGACAGAGGCTAGAGCAGTCAGATACTGAAGAGCACAGAGATGCAGAGTTTCAGTCGACAGAGGCAATAACGGTCAGAGACTTTGATGATAGAGCAAGTGGACCGGCCAGATGTGTTGCATGGAGAACATTCCAGAGTTACAAGATCGGGTTTGAGAGGAAGCCTTTCTTGTTGAGAGGGAGTGTTGAAAAGTGTGCAACAAGAAAGTCTTGTTGAGATTGCAACAAGATGATGGAGCTTAGTGAAAAGAGTCGCCTTCACTAAGTGGGCCCGCAGGCTATTTTTGGCGCAAGTCTATTTTTAGACTATGTCTATTTTTAGACATATGGATCATGTCTATGTTTATGGATGATTGATCAAGTTGGGAAAAATAGATGGACTTCTATTTTTGATGAAAGTGTGAGTGATCACAGTGTGAGTGATCAAAGTCTATTTTTAGACTGGCTGTCAAAAATAGAAAAGTCAAATATTATTATCTCACAATAATATTTGGACTATAAACTTGATCTTATTCTCTTGGAGCACTTCAGTTTGAGCTACAGAGGTGGCACATGCAGCTGTCAGAAGGAAATACGCTTTTCTTATGAGTCAGTTGAGTTGTTGCATGCATGACTTCAGTTAGAACTCAAGTGAGTTGAGTTTAGTGGACTGGAGGTACAGTTGATGGAGTTGTGTTCAGTTTGACTTAGTTAAACTAGTTGTAGTTAGTCTAACTGCAGATAGACTAATGATGAGTTGTTAAACTAATTATTAACTCATAATACAACTAAAGATTACATCAGTTAACTCAGTTGCATGTCAGTGCATGTTCAGTTCAACAGGGACAAGTGGTAGAGAATCAGATTGCTATCAGTTGTGACTATAGTTGTGCATCAGATCTTGCACAATCAAGGGATTGAGTATGCCAATGAGTTTGCTCACGTATTTGGCCCACATTTTAGCCTTTGCTCACGTCCACAAAGAGTGAGTGACTATTTTGCAGGTGAAAAACGAGTTTGGGAAGCCATTCTCATCAGTTCTTGAGCAGGTATTGAGCAGTGGAGGCAGGCAAGCAGTGGAAGAGATTTGGAGATCAGATCTAAGCTGTATTGTGTGTAACAGAGGTGGAGATACTTGTGAGAAGTATTATGCTGTGTAATGTTACATGATTCAATCAATATAATATACAGATAGTTGGGGTTTTTAGCGAGATGCTTTCCCCGGGATACATACTGTGTTTATGAGTTTGATTGATGCTTCTATGTGTGCCTGTGGATGTTTCTGCTTCTGTAAATTGATGATCAACGTAGAGGAGATTATGTATTATACATGTTCCACTTAAATTGTATGATCAGGATAATCTCTGTTGAATATGTGTTAAATTATTCAAAATTTCTACACATCCTGCATTTGTTTTCTCTTCTCCTCTGATTGTTGATTCTTTTCTATCTCTTCATCTTGTCTCTGCGATGTTTCTTCTGTTATTATTTCCACTCTTCGCCTTTCTTCTTCTTCTTGCTTCTTCTTCTCTTCTTATTCTTTCACCTCTGATCCCATTCTTCCCTTTGCTTCCTTTCTGCTTCCTGCACCCTTTGTTTCCTATTCTTCTCCGCTGCTATAGTCGCTTTCATAATGACTAGATCTGCCTTCGTCTTACAGCTTCGTTCTCCCCCTGGACTATGCACAACCTTCCTTTTTCCCTTCTTGTGCACTAGGTCACTCTCTTCCACTAGTGCTACCTATAGAGTGATTTCCTTCTAAGGAGCAACCCATGAAGTTCCTGCAAAACTAATCAGCTCGCGAGACTTGGAGACATTGTAATAATTCTGCCATTTGTCCTCCTTCAACTAGTGAAAGGTCTCGCTTAGCCACTGAAAATGGATCTTCACACAATGGTCTTTGAAAATGTTCTTTGGATCGTACAGATTGAAATCTAGAGTACTAAAGGAAAATTTCTCTATCGCCTTCCCTTTCGTATCCATGACCTTCAAGTTCTTGATCTCGTACAGTCTGATTTGCATAGGAAGAGCAGGCCAAGGTGCTTTCATCTTCCTATGCAAAGCTTCTTACAACCCTTTGGAGAGATGATACACAACTTCTTTGATGACTAAATTATCAATGGCATACCTCAGTAAAAGATGCGGGGATTCTATCTGCGAAACACCCTGAGGAAAGTGTCATCCGATGAAGCAAACCAATCTGTTATCTACGATACTACTTCCATTGCCCCATGTGACATGTAAGGTTGATATTATTTAAAGATCATATTATACAATAAAATTAGGAACTGATTAGTTAGCTTCTCCATTAATCATGTGTGGTTGCACTCCGAAAGTAGCTTGCAATAAACATACATGACAGGCTCCCGTGGTGTCCAAGTCCAATTCATGCCAGGGAATGCATTGTGTGCACAAATTGCATCTAGTAGATATGCAAACATGTAAAATACTTTCCCACCCTTGGGAGGACTAAGGGCATTAGATACATGGATCTGCAGTTGTTGAGCTAACAAATATGACCAATTTAATGGTTTACCTTCGTTCACAACTTTGTCTAATAAGAAAGCCCACCCTTTAGGAAAGGTCTTAGTGCTCTACTTGCCGTAGTTTCTGCAACATAGGATTATCAACAACTGATAGGCCTTCCTGAGAGCTCTTATCCTGTAGGTGTTGGTGGGTGTCTGACGAACCTCCTTCACCCAACCTTTCACAATCTCCTTACTGCTCAAGTAGTTGTTTTTCGCATAGATATAAGAATCCATGAGTGATTCTAGCTTAGGTAAATGGTACATGAGATGATAGTTTGCTGCTAGAAAATAAGCAAGTCTCCATCTAGTGGTACTGTAAAGAGTCAAGGTCTTTGGATCTATGTGAGATAATATCGAGCTAATAATATCTCCACATGGGAATGTTGGGTAACTGCATGCAACCCTATGTAACCTCAACTTATGGAAATTGACATACACCTGTCGGCCTTCAAGATCTACTTTAAAGGTTCTTGCTGAGAAAATTTTATTCATCTTCCACCATGTTAAATCTAATTCCTTTTTTACAAACAATTGAGCGTTTGAGTAAACTGGTGTACTCTCAACTGCCTCCACGGTGCTTCTCTATGTGGTATCCTTTGAAGTAGTTCTCCTGGGTGCCATGATAACAATGAATGATGAAGAGAAGTTCTCAACACCTGCAATACCTATGGGAGGAAAAGGTACTCATGGCAGACATAAGTTAGCTTTAGCAAATCAACTTTCAAAGCAAGATCAAGAAACAAACCAGTGAATTGATGAAGATAATTACGCAATTCCTAAGGTCAAGGGAGGGAGATTGGCTGGAGAAACTATTCATTGCATAGTCTCAGCAACCAGTGATACAACATGAGGCTAGAGACTGTGTAATGTGCAGTTTAGCCTGGGCAGGCTGAGGTAAAGACTGCGCATTGTGAAATCTCAATGGCAAAGGGTGATGGATTGAGCCTTGGAACTTCACAATGCATAGTTGGTTCATCCTGGTACTGCCCATTGCACAGTCTCAGAGGCCAAGCTGAGATCTTGAGCCTCAAAGTTGCGCAATTCCTAGCTAGACAAGGTAATGCATGGCCAAGGGATGAGCAGATCTGTCAAACTAAGTATGGGAAACTAACATATCTGAGTGATGGTGCATGTTAAAATGAATATCTGACTAAGTAATGATAGATCAGTTCAAAACAAGTGTGGAATATTAACATGCAAAAGGAAAAACAAACATGCAAGAAGAGTCACCCCAACGGTGACCATTAATGGGAAAAAATAAGAAAATTAATGCGACACTTGTGAAAGGCAAACTATAGATGAAACCAACACTTATACAAGCTAATCAACATTAAAACACCAACAACCATGAAAATAAATGAGTGAAACAACACTCACAAAAGCCAAACGACAAAAAGCGATAAAAGACGACAAAAGCAAAACACACCCGAAAAAGCGTCGCAAACTCCACCGAAGGCTCCTTGATCTCCTTGGTAATGCTGGAACTTCAAGATTGAATTTACAAATGAGCTCTAGGGGCATCCATTATATATATCTATATTGATTAGGGTTTATGACACCCATGCCTAAAATTAAGGAAAAAGAGACACTTGGTAGAAAGTTCCAAAAATAGTAATTGTGCCACATTCGGGGAACTAATTAATGAATCCCTATTTTATAGGGATGATTTTTTTTTTCTTTTTTAGGAAAATTTCATGCACACTTGCGAAGAAGGATTGTGCAATTTTGGAGGACTGAGCAACTTCTTGACTCATTGCAATGCACAGTTTCTAAGCTCAAGGGATGCTTTGTGCAGTTTCCATCATCAAGGTTGGACTGCCATCTATAATTGCACAGTTTTCATGCTCAAGGTTGGCCTACCAAGAAGAATTGCATAGTTTCTGGAGACAAGGTTGGCCTACCTTCAAAGATTGCACAGTTTCTGGAGGCAAGCCCAACAATGTTGCAAGTTCAAGCCAAGAGATAGCTTGTGTTTGAAAGATGTCAAACTGGAATCAGTACAACAAAAGAAAAGCATGAAAAGATAAGTCTTTATTAGAGCATGAATACTTGACGACAGTAAAATATAAGCTCCTATGGACAAAAAGAAGGCTCCAAAATCAAAGCATAGGCAAAATTTTGGAGGGTGGTTGTAGCAGCTACAACATATTCCATTATGACTCTTTAGAATACATAATCAACTCCATCAAAGACTCATACTTTGCTTGAGTATATCCTGATTAGCCTGACTTGCCATGATTCCATACAAATCTACCTTCCAGTAGTTAAACTATTCCTGAAGGAACCCGCTCTGATACCAATTATTGGGAATCATGTATTATTGAGAGGGGGGTTTAAATCAATGATTATAAATTTTACACTTATTTAACCAATCATTCAACCATTCACAATTTACACACATAAAGAGAACATTCACATCATATATGTACATAGTGATTTTAACGTGGAAACCCTTTCAAGTGAAAAGTCACCAAAGCTTTTTGTTATTGTGATGTAAATCAAAAGAAATAACTCTTATTACATCAATCTTTTTGGGCACCCACTCACAGGAAGCCCCAAACCCCTTAGATCAATAAGAACCAACTTGTTATACGCACCGACCTCAGATATGTGTAGGCACCAACCTTTTGTAGCTAGTCAAATCTATATTTCATATATTTTCAGACACAAACCTCTTGAAGTGTTCTTCAATTATGTTTCAAATTAATACTATTACTCTCATACAATGACCTTTGCTTCTACAACACACATTAGCCTCATCATACTCTTCTTCTGGAGGCACACTCATTCACAGTTTGCAACACCGCATATCTACAATACACTTGCTATCAAGCTCAACTATAGATTTTCTCTTAGCACCACTCAACACACATTCATTGTTGTAACTACACATTCACTTTTGTTGCTACTCTTTCTTCAAATCAAATTACACATTGCTCGAAAACATGAACTTCATTTAATTCACATAGGGGTTGAAGAGGCTTTTCATTAATTCTATTATAGCTTGAGGTACTTTACATCACTACAATTTTCCTTTAATTTCTCTCAGCTATCTTCTCACGCTCTATCCCAACCTCTGAATGTCAATCCACCCTATTAATTTTCACCGACTGCACTTTTCCACATAACTTCTTTATCCTAAGTTACAATTGAGTCAACACAGAATCTCAATCTTGCATTGCATTCTCTCTAGGTGGTCATCTATCACTTCTCATCTTTAATCAGATGCCACAATCATGCAGTTCACTACAATCCAGCTATGCAACAAATCCTTTACTTTTCATAACTGAATCCGACACCAAATCCTTACTATTCAAGATATTTAATATTTAGTGCTTATTTCCCATGTGACCACTCTTTAGTGCATGTTTCCCATGCGACCACACTGATAACCAAAGCTTTTATGTTTGAAGTGCTTATGCTCATTTTTTGGTCCAACGTTTTGTTATTGCGCTTGTACAAATCATATGAATGCCCAAATGTTCGAATAACCCAAATCTAGTCCCACTTACCATATGCTCCATGTTACATTACATTTGTCGCACCATGTGGTCCCACTATAGCTTGGAGCATGGAAGAGTTTGACTTGTGCATTCTTGCTTCAAGGCACATACCTCGAATACCCTGGATTGTCTAGATTGCAATACCAACTCACATTTTGGGCCCAATATCCTAATTTCAATTGCATTTAGAAAATTCTATAACACAGGAAATCGCTTCCAAACACGGCCCCTTGCATGAATTACATATTTGCGCCAAATCATTGGCTAACATAACTTCTTACATCATGATGACATCATCATGCCACATGGAAACATTGAGTGGTGCCACATGTCGCATGGATTTGGCCCACTTGGCCATCCAAAAACTCCAAAACTGCCTGCCATGCGTCAGTATATCATGGTGTTGCGTCATCACACTAGTCCAATTAGTGCCACTTGTATGCCACCGCACTAACCTAGTTATATTAACATGTCATCACCTTGTACAAAGAGAGGGAATAGCTCCATGATGGGAGGGATCAGGGCTGAATAGGCATCCATTCTAAGCTTGTTAGTTGGGAAAGATATGACTAACAATGCTTCTAGACTTCACTTTTATTTTTACATTCATTAAGTCATGTGTGCAGGTCACAATGTAAGACAAAGCGCACTTATGTGTAGTTTCTAATGGACTTTTCTGCATATGTGCAAAGATTGACTAGGGAACTGCACAGGAAGCCAAAAACAGGGGTTTGAACCATGGGATCCAGGAATTTCATTCTCTTTGGGATAATTTGGATTCTAACTTTGTAGGGGAATGATTTTGGGACACATTTATGGATAGCGAAAGATCCAATCGATGGTCTTTTTCCTAATGCGGAAAAATGACGTGTAACAGATTTCCCCCTAAAGTGCAAAGTCAGAAGAGATGTTTGAAGACTAAAGTGCTTTATCATGCCAAGGTTTGGGTTAGAGACTGCAGTTGGAAGACATGGTATGGATGCAACCATCAATGTATATATGCTTACAATCATGAACAACCTAGATGGATGAAACTAGATCCGGGGTCTTGATCTCCATCTCTCGATCCATAGTACGAATATAACCATGCGAGTGAATGTTTCTAAGTCGAACATGGTAGAAACCACTTGATTATCGGTCAATGATGTGAATCATTAACAAGTGTGAGGGAAACCAACAATAATGACAATGGCTCTCAAGGTACTCCAATACAATCTATTAAGTGTGAATATATGTGTTGAAGTCGAACACTCATATAATCATTTGATTGAAGGTCAATGATGAGAACTTGTTGTCGAAGGCGAGAAACCTGCCATTAAGGCATGCAGGCTCCAAGGTACTGAAGGTTTCTAGATCAACCTCCTAAATAGTGAGTTGAAGTCAATAGGAAGCGACCCGTCGTAGGAGGGCCTACGATACAAAACTTATGTCAACTTTTGAAGAATTTTTTTTGGAGTAATCCAGGATTGACTCAAGGAGGGTCGATGCAACTGAAGGCTATGAATGGCATATTAATTTAACTGAGGTTGGACTTGACTTGAACATATTAGAGACATGACATAATGACTTAGCAACATTTAACTAAAAATAATACCCAAACCAATTGAAGACTTTCAATGAGGTATGATCAACTGAGAGAAAAATGGATTTCCTAACTCGAACACAAAAGTGACAGAGTGTCATGTTCAAGAGCGACATAATTCCTTTTATAAAACAAAAACAAAGGTTCTTTCCCACTTTTCCCCCACCATTACTGGAAAGTACCTCTTTATTTTTGGCCATCTTGAGGAGGATAACATATGATTGTCCTGTAAGCTCATCCTTCAGATGAGTACTTTAAAGTATTTTTAGCGAACCCTAGGAAGAAGTGGTTCGGTCTCGTCATGCTAAACGAGTCTTGCACTATTTAAATTTTATGAGTCCAGTGAAGGGATAACTTGATGTCGTTTTCATGTTTAAAGAGTTTTTAAAAGACACAAAAAGAAAACTTGTTCAGTTCTTCCAACGTAAATTTTAACGAGCTCGAAGAAAGTAAAGCTCGGTGTTTTTCAGTTTTAGGGAGTCAGGAGAAAAACATAAGTAAACTCCACAGTGTCCTTTTCGTAAATTGAGTCCCTCAAGCCCGAAAGAGGGTAAAATAATGCAACAGAGAACTCTATTGACCATGATTACTCAACGTATACCTTTTTCATAAATATTCCAATTCAGTCCATAAAAGGGGTAAACTGAAACTGAATAAGATGGTTGCTCATTTACTTTTATGAGTTCGAACAATCATGTACTCAGCGAGATTTTCATGTTTAAGGAGTCTGAAAAGGGCGTAAAGTGAAGTCCTCAGTTTCAATTTTTCATAAGTTTTAACGAGTTCAGAAAAGTGATAAAAATATACTCAATGACAAAATGATTTGTTTTCGTAAATAAACTGTGATTTGCACACTTAAACTCAAAAATCATATCATTGCTAAAAAGTATAGTCAAAAACATTATAAATTTGGATTTTAAAGGCTAAGAGGCAAAAAATAAATATTTTAATAAGCCTAAAAACTTATAAAAACCCAAAAAAGTAAAAACTTTTTACCATTTATGTTTTTTACCCTTTGAGAGTGATAGAGCTCATTTTCACCAAGAACTTTAGAGTCAAATTCTGGTCAAACCGTTGGACGAAATCGTGAGCCATCTTCTCCAGGTAAATCACCTCTCCAAGATCTTCATTTTCATGGTTTTGATTTTGCATTTCACCGTGTATTTAGGTTTTTTGGGGAGTGTTTTCAAATAGAAAATCACCCTCGTTATGTGCAGTTTACCCTTATCGGGCCTGCGCACATTGATTTAGTTTTTCTCACTGAAAATCAGGATGTGTGCAGTTCCTAAGGCTATAAAAATTCACATACGCACTTTTTGTTTAGTCGACTGTGCACAGGGCGGAGGGCATAAAAAATTTAATAGAAAATGCCCAAATTTCTGTCAAAATTTTACCATGATCTGATATGTTTGTTTGCAGGCTTTTGAGCCGCAAAAATGGAGTAGAGAGAGCGTGAAAATGAAGAAGAAGACATAGATTTTATAAATCATATAGAGACCATACAGGAATTAACAAACTGTGGCCTGGACAAGTTTTTCACTATTCCAGGCATTAAGGCCCAACTACACTTGCTAGAGTTGATGGTGGGCAAGTGGAATGTACAAGAAGGATGCTTCATAATTGGAGACCATAGGCTCATCATTAATGATGATGACATTTACTTATTAATCGGGCTTCCAGGTCGCGGGTGGAAATTTCTTTGTATGGGCATGGGCAAGGTGGTGAAACAAATGCCACCTATCTGGTACAACATTGCACTGAAAGAGTTGCTCTCAAAGATGGGAGAATTGACATTAAAACCATAGCGAGGCTTCCTTTGAAAGCAATTGGGTTCACTATTTCACAACTATGTAGAAGTGCAACCCTTCATTTTCTCACAAAGAGTCAGATGCAAACCTTCGTAGTGTGTTCTCAACCTACTATATTCAACTGGTGCAAGGTTGTAGTTGCCAATTTGAAAGGGAAACTAACTAGATTCAAAATAGGCAAACATAATAACTTTGGGTATGGTTCCTTTGTAATCTCATTTACTCTAGAACGAATCCCTATTCTCTCTCCATAGGTAGCTATAGAGAGAGGATGACCTTAGGACCCTCGTAGGCTGAAATGGGTCACACTGATGGCATGCCACAGAGGTGGAGAAGGACCAACGATTTGGTATACTCCTGATTTCTTCGGGTGGCTGGAAAATCAAATCATCATGATTGAATATTTTCCATACGAAGGCATGGATTATGTTATCCTCTACAATTTCGTAGGCTGAGGAGGAGATCGAAAGAGGTAACCTCGAACCACTTTCAGCTCAATAGATAGACCTACTGAACGAGAGAGGGATCTCTCAAAGGATTTGTCAATGAATATCTGTAAAGAAATTTTTTTTAGGCTAGATATATACGTTTTGCTTGAGTATTTGTGAATTTAGGGTTTTTAGGTCTGTTGGACTAGGGTTTAGAGCAGGTAATTAGGTCAAGGCTTCAGGGATGCAGTGACAAGTATAAATAGGAGCTAGATATCAATGTGTTATGGTGCACTTAGAGTGTTTGTCAATGTAGTGTAGATTTGTGAGTTTAAGAGAACCTAATGAGCATGTGAAAGTATGAATTCATTAAATTTAGAAGAAAAGAAACACATGTTAGGTGATCCAAAAATACAATTTATCATAGGTTATAAAATTAAATTAAAATAATTATTAATTTAAGATATTAAATTAATAATTATTATTCTAGAATGTTTAATCATTTAGAATTAGTATATTGTTGTAACTAGATATGACTCTCCAAATGTGTCGTATCTTAGGCTCTATTTTAGGAGATTTGTTAGCTAGTTGGTTTGGATAGCATTTAATGTAAATGGGCACTTGTTATTTAATAAGTGATCCATAATTAGAGGTAGTTAGGACATGGAGCTTATAAATAGCTCATTGGAAGAGTGTTTGGATGTTCGGGTGTAAACTCTTGCAAAATCAATTATGTAATTATCTTTTTTTCTGATTAATAAAATTACGTGTCTGAGGACACTTCTGCCATTATTGTGGTATCAGAGCTCCAGTAATGCTGCAGTGAATGTGAAGAGGAGATTCCAACTCTCCAAATTTTTGGAAAACTCCATTAAATTGCTTAGCGAATTATTGGTATGAACTTGTTCAGTTTGATGTTCAAAAGAAAAGAAATTTTAGTATTTTAGTGATTTTAGATTTTTTTAAAATCTGAAAATCAGTGTTTTATTATCAAAAATGTCCCTTTGTTTTATTTGGGAGAGCTACTTCAAGCTTAATATTTTGAACTAGCGCTATCTATTTTACATTCATTGAAGATTCTCAGCGGTCCTTTTCACGTGAGTGATTATTATCAGTTTGATTCGATTGCAAAGGGTAGAATTGATATTTCTTGCCTATTTTTTGTTGGAAGAAAACTTAACATGAGCAGAGGAGTCATGTACGGTTCTGTGCAGTTGTTGCAAGGAATTTTTCTATTTAGTGTTTTCAGGGTTTAACTATGTGCGTGCGATGTACATGGTCAAGCACAACAGCTCAGAGGAAGGATCCACTGGATTTCTTTCCCATTGCTTTGCGTGCACAGAGGAGTTTGACAGCCGAGTTTGATTTGGACCATTTCGCCCCTTAAATTTTCAGCGCATCTGTCTAAACGCAGAAGTGCAGCAAGCAATTTTAATACTCGGGCACAATTTTTTTTTGGCAGAAAACAAAACAAGAATTGACAGCCAGGTGAGAAATAAGCGTGGCACCTGCCACCGCATCGTGTAATGGGATCATCGTCTGTGCACATCGTGTTTGAAAATTTGCTCACCGAATTTCTGTTATAGGCTGAACGAGGTCTGGCGGTTGATGATGCAGAGTGACCCCTTGCAGCTCTGAATGTGTTTCCCCCTGACTGAAATGTAGATCTGGCAGAAGAAATGAGGGACCTGGACATCAGTCGGGATGCCATTTGCGGAATTAATATTCAGACTTGACAAAGGAATCAGTAACCGACTCTAAAAAAAGCCCGCATCAAATCTACATCAACAAACAATCAAACTGGAAGGATTGACCGAAACAGGCATCGTGTGAAACAATGTTGAAGAAAGACCTGCCTTTATGGAGTTGTCGTTTTGAGAATTGCCATGGAGCAGAGCCTGCGTGGAACAATGATTTTTTTAATAAAGGTGCAATGCTAACGGAATTGTGGCACAATATTTGCTGTTATATATTAATCCCTAAATGCATTTGAAAAGTGCGCATTTACATTGCAGGTGAGTTTTGATTATGAAGCTATTCATTTAAACTCACATGAATAGTATTTTCACATAAAATGTTCATGGTTATAAAAAACACGTAAGTGGATTTTCAATGAGGGTATAAGGAGAAACGTTTTGGAAAGTTTATTTGTAAAGATAATGGAGGGATAAAATACTTTTAGAGAAATAAGGAGTGTTTCCATTTGTATTTGGAGCGATAAGGTGCATTACATTTTGTAAATTTGAAGAATATTTTGTGGAGATATAAGTGTCTTATTTTGTATTTGGAGTAATAAGGAGATTTTTATTTGTAATTTGTAAATTGGAGAGATAAGGTGTGTTGGGTAATTTTTTTTCAAGAAGTTATTTTTTATTTTTCAATTGGGATCATCACATTGTAACTCAAAGTAATTTTACTTTGAGGGGGGGTAATTTTTTTACCAGATTGTGCAAAAGCACCATTGTAAAAGTCAAATTTTGAAAGTTGCCTTGTAAAAATTTGAGAAATTGACTAGAGCCAAGTGCAAAGCTCAGTCAATTTTCTCCTGTTTTGACGACTATTCGAGGGTGAAGGCCAAGCCCCAATAGTTCGTTTTTTGCGTCGTGTGTTATTGTTGTGTTGCGCATCTTGTTTTTTTTGGAGCTTGATTTGTGGTGTGAAGTTTTAACACTACAATGTCTAAGTTGATTAATTTGTTTTCTAATTCCGACAAACTTGATGGCATAAAATCTTACAAAACATGGCACCGTCTCATTGAAAGCACTCTCATTTACAATGAATTATGGTTGGGTATATGTGATGGAGATATTAAGCCGAATAAACCCACAGATGCAACTGCTCTAGCAAAATGGGAAGTTAAGAATGCCAAAGCCTTAGCTCTTATTAAATCTTTTGTGAATGATGAAATGTATGTCCATATAGAAAATGCTACATACGCATGGTCTGCTTTAAAAACTTTTAAAGAACTCTTTGATACTCAGCCTGAATCAAAGAAAGTTGATCTACAATTAAAATTGTTGCAACAAAAATTAATTGAAGGAGGTGATGTTCTTGAATATATCTCAAGACTTAAGAATATTAGGCATGAAATCATTAATGCTGGTTTTCCAACAATAGATGATAGTTTTATGGTAACAATTGTAATTTCTGGACTTCCTTCTTCCTACACGCATTTTTTGGAGACTCTACAATTAACTGGGAAATTAGAGAAAATAAAGGTTGATGAACTCTGTGAAATGTTGACTCAACATGATAAAACCTTTCGGAAGAAGAAGAAATTTGGTGAAGATGTTTTTCTCACAGAGGCCAACACGAGTAAATCATCAGCAGAAAGTTATCGAGGCAGAGACAGAGGCAATCAGAATCAAGCAGCACAAAGTCGAGGTCAAAGCCAAAGCAGAGGAAACAACTTTAACAGAGGCAACAGTTTAGGAAGGAGTAATTTTCAAGGTAGAGGAAACAACCAAGGAAGAGGCAATTTTCAAGGACAAGGAAATAATAATCAAGGTAGAGGACAATCTCAACATAGAAGTCAAAGCAGAGGCAGAGGACAACCTTCAGGAAGAGGAAGAGACTTAAGTCAAATTGTGTGTCGAAGATGTAACAAAGCTGGCCATTATGCTGAAGATTGTCGAACTTCACTTAATAAAATTCCCAAGTTTCAGCAGCATTCAACGCACTTAGAGTGTTTGTCCATGTAGTGTATATTTGTGAGTTTAAGAGAACCTAATGAGCATGTGAAAGTACGAATTTATTAACTTTAGAAGAAAAGAAACACAATTATGATTTCCACATAAACAAAGCTTAAATTCAAGATTTTTGTCTATATAACTGCAAGCAAATTCATAGGAAGAAGACAAAGCATGTAAAGAGAGATGATTTATCCATTAGAAACTGATAGGAAAAGGAAACAACACTATAGAATCAATGAACTAGAGTTCTTGAAATATAGCTGCAACTGCTCCTCTATTAGCTGAAGAGAACATAAGATACAAGCCTTCTCCACAAAAGTCCAACCCTTCTCTCTGAATGAGAAATGATACATATAGACTCAATTGAACCACTTCCCCACCTTTAGGAGTCGAATTCCTAGGTGGTGTAACTGTTTCCAATATTCTCTCAACCAACAGGTGAGAGTGATAAGGTCAAATATAAACACTTCTTTTAGACTTTGTTTTGGATTTTGCTTCCTTAGCGAGGCCTAATAAACCATAAAAAAAACCTATCATGTATATTTATTCATGATTATATCATATAACCTCTAACTAACTTCAATTACATCATGAATTTTGACTTTGACTAAGTCAAACTAAAAACTAGGAAATTACACAGTGAAATTTAAATGAAAAACACAGATATTTTCAGAAGTGTAGTGCCAACTTTGAGACCATTTTAAGGTGCCTTCCTAAGGTCCAAATTGAGATCTGAAAGAACAGTCAACTAGATTTTCTTGTCTAGTTTCCAGAACACCTTAAATTTTTTAAAATTAGCCATGTGAAGGCCTTCCAAATCTCATTCTCCCAAGGTTTCTCTGAAGCGCAAAACTTGTCAAAAAGAGGGGCAGAATGTTGATTTTTGACCCATTTTTCTCCTTTTTCTCAAATTTTGGGCCCTCTCTGAGAAATATGATGAAATTGGTTTTTAAAGGAGGCCATGAGCTTTCCAAAACTTTAAACCATTCGTCCATTCGGAGGCCTGAGGAAAAAGCGCAACGCCTTCTGTGACTAGCCAATTTTCTGAATTTGGCACCAAAAACCAAAAAACAAAAAAATGCTCAGAAATCCTTCAAAATTGGTCATGAGCTGTAAAATGATGTATTTAAAGCCCTCATGGATGCTTCAGCAAGCATCTCCAATTTATCCCTCTCATTTTTGTCCTTTATGGTTTCCTTTAACTTGTTTTCCAACTGTTTGAGCTTGATCTTACATATCATGTTTCTGGTTTGATAGTGATGTGCCATGTGCCTTAGTAGTTGGTTATCTCTATTGGCTTTGTCAATAAGTTTTTATAAGTGGTCATTAACCTTATCTATCCAATACTCTCTATCCTCATTAATCCCCAAGGCAATTTTGTCCTCAATGTCTAGGTCTTCATCTAGAAAATTGTGTCCTTTCTCCTCCTTCAATGCCTTTTTGAGTCCCTTGGTCCTTAGCCTCTTTTTCCTGCCTCGTTTTTTAGTTTCCTAGAGTTCACTAGGCTCCAACACTTCTTTTCCTTTGCCTTCTTGCTGCAACAATTTAGTTTTCTCTTTCTCCATGATGAGTTGTCTAGCTTTAAGCTCACTGCTTTCTTGTTCTAGGAAGGAGATAACAAACCTTTCTCTTTCCATGTTGTCCATGAGTTATTTGATCTGAGAATCCTTCTTTTTGATGATCTTCTGCATGTTTGAAGGCTCATTTGTTGTTTCTAAGTCCACCAATTCAAATTCATGCTCAATTAAGCCTTCATCCTGTACATGTGATCCCTGTTTTGTTGATGTAGAAGGCTTGGTCCCTTTCTCAACATGAGAAGTAAACACGAGCCTTTTTCTTCTTTGATACATTCTAGTCACCTCAGGTCTAGGGGTCTTAGGAACCTCCATTTATTGGCTTGATGATCCTACCTCCATCTGTTGTGTTGGTATGTTTTGATGTTGAATTGAAACATTAGTCTCATGCCATTGTAAAGCTATTTCTATGAAAAAATCCCATGTCATGTTCTTCTCTGCAAGCTGATGGAGAACTACAGTATTTATCAAGATATGATGAAAAATACTAGGGTAGTGTTCTTTATCTTTCACATGTACCTTATCAAACATTTTAACAAGGCTTCTACATAGATAATTGCACATGTTGAGAGGTTTTTTAGCTGTGAAGTGCATTAGAAGTTGAATGTGATATGCATACAATCTAGAAAACATTCCCTCACAGGTGAAAAAATTCATAACAACCTTCATTAATGGAGCATACTTCTCCAACAATTACCTAAAAGGGATGATGTGTGTATGGGTCTCCCCGTAGGGTGTTTTCAAGAAAGACCTGTAATGTTCAAGGTCCAAATTCATACCTTTAAACTAGTATTCTCCATGATCAGGTATCCCTGTAGCAAGTGAAATGATAGCCACTGAAAATGTAAGCTCAACCCTTGCTATGATGGCCATTTCCCCTTTCAAATAAGTGGTAATCCAATTTGTCAACTGTTCATGAAAACCTACTTCACATACCCTTTTGCAAAACTCTAGACAATTTACATCTTCAAAACAATGCTTGATGAAGGGTGATGAGTTGATTTCAATGCAGTTGGTAGGCTCATATCTGAGGATTTTTCCTCCTTTATGGTGTTTTTTTCCTCTCAGGTGAAGAACATCCCTCCATGTTCGTAGAAACCCTAGAATCAGGAAAATGGAAAAATAGTGAGGAATGAGTGAAAATATGAAATGAGGGCTTTGAGGAATGGAAATGATGGTAGGGAAATTTTTAGGAGATGAATAGGGGTTGAAAGCAACTTATGAAGCTTAAATGGAGTGAAATGAGTGAAAGAGATGTTTAGTAGAAATTTAAAAACAGAGCTGCTAAGAAATTTGCTAAAAATGCTAGGTATGAGCTAGGGTTTAGTTAAAGGTGAGGCAAATTGATGATTTATAGGTTATTTAGATAATAAAAGTGTATTTTAAACATGTACAAAGGTGTGAGGTGGAATATTTACATGTTTAGAATATCAAAACTAACCAAACCATCAGTTACACTGGCTTGCAGCATGAGAATTTCACCTAAACCCTAGATGAAGATAACTTGCATTTGAATACATCTTGCCAAAGGAAAAAGGTAAGAAAACTATTATACTTACTTGTGGACAAGCTTAGGTTAGCAAAAAATTAGATTGCACGCTCCAAAATTGAATTTGGGTGAGTTTTGAAGAGTTTTGGGATACTCTAGCACAAGCGCAGTGCCAAAGCATAACGCGGTGTCCAAAATCACAGCACCAGCCTCATAAGCGCAGCGCAGTCTCTGGAAGAGCGACGCCACTAATTTTTGACAAAATTTGCCTAGGAACCCGTGTTTTTTTCACCAATGGAGGGGAGAGCTCGATGAACAAAGGATTTTAGAAGGCAAAGGAAATAAGTTTGGGACATTTTGGGCTTTTATAGGCAAATATGATTCCCTTTTGAATAGAAATGGGCCCCACATACCTTTCCAAAACCTGATTTTTCACCTTTTAAATTGGGCCACTTTAGAGCATTGAAACCTGAGTTTCTCTTTATCTTTTTTGAACAATGAGACTTCTTCTTTTGGAACCTTGAGATTAAAACCATGAAGAGCTTATAAAAACTCATCAAACTTAGACAAAGAGCTTCTTATCATGATTCATTTAATGCTAGATTTACACATGGAATGAAGATGGACCCTGAAACCATAATGACTTAATGAAGACATGAGACTGAGTGGAATGGTAATCGTGATGACTGATATAATGAAAACATCCTTTCTATTATGATTTCTTCATCTGCGTGAGGTAGGCGACTAGCATGTGTGATTTTTCCATAAGGATGGAGACATTCCTAGACAAACTAGCCAGTGACCAAATTTTACTCTAAAAACCTAGTGACATGATAAAATTTGACCTTGAGACTCCTGACAGAGTTGGTAAAAGCATATTTGATCATTGGTGACAGGAAAACAAGACTGACACTAACATTGGCTCCAGCTAGGGATGGCATCTCCTTGGAGGTGTCAAGAACATCGTAGACCAAATAGCCTTATTCATTGGGCAATGGAGTCAAAATGCAAAAAACTAGACTGAAATTGAAAATTGACTAACTATTTGAAATGACAGGACTGTAAAAGTAAAATAAAAGCAGCAGCTGATCAAAGAAGCCTTATGGCCTTCTCCTTGGGCTTCAAACTCCTATGATAGCCACTTAGATACTGGAACATAAAAAACAAACCGGTATGTAGAATTGTGGTGAATATTTGCAGAAATTGTTTCAAACATGGTAGTGCTTTAGAAGCCTACCATTTGTCGCTCATCCTGAATAATCTTCTACATTATTTTCCTCCAATAGAAAAGCATTCTTTCCTCTAAACGCTGAACTTTTATATGGTCCCTTCCACAAGTTTTCAAACTTTCCATGTTTGCCTTTTTATTCATTTCTAGCATCCCAACGAAGAACCACATCTCCTAAATTGAAATTGCCTTCCTTTGTCTTGCGATCATAGATCTTTTTTATTCTTTCCTAAAGTTTAGAGGTGTTTCGAAAAAACTCCTCTCTAGTATGATGTATATGGATCATCTGGTTCAACCTTCGTTTCATATCATTGGTTTCATTGTCCAATTCCTATAGAATTTTCATGACCGAGACAACAAGAGATGAAGGAAAAATTGTGTCAATCCCGTACACCAATTGAAAAGGATACATACCTATTGATTTCTTAGTACTGACTCTATTTTCCCATAAAGCATTAATGAGCATTTTGTGCCAGTTCTTCTTGTTCACTTCTAAAACTTTTTTGATGATGTTGATCAAATATTTGTTGGAAGATTCAGCCAGACCATTCCCTTGTGGATGATAAGCAGTGGAATGTCCCAATACAATATGGTACTTAGCACAAAACTCCACCATCCTTTTTGACTTGAAAGCAGCAGCATTATCAGTGATTATTTTCTATGGGCAGCCAAATCTAGACAAGATATTAGATTCAATAAATTGAATGATGATAGAATCAATAGCTTGCCTGGTTGGGATTGCCTCAATCCATTTTGTAAAGTAGTCTGTGGTTGTCAAGATCCATTTGTGTTGTGCTGATGATGAAGGATGAATCTCGCCAATGAAGTCAAGACCCCATTGCTGGAAAGGAGCTGTGATTGAAATGGGCTGCAAGGGTAATGGCAAAAGTTTTCTTTTTCCTTGGAAAATCTGACATTCATGACAGCTCATCATTGTTTTATATACATCAGAAAAAAGAGTGGGCCAATAGAAACCAACTCTCAAAATCTTATTTGTTGTAATCTTCTAGAAGTGATGGCCACCACAGTCACCTTTGTGAAAATCTGTCATCACATCCTTTGCTTCATTTTCTTCTAAACAGTTCAACAAGACAACACCAGGGTATTTCCAGTATAAAACACCATCAAGAACACAATATTTTGAAGCTTGCAACTATAAAGATATAGTTTTACCTTTGGGAACTTTCGACGGAGGGTTTAAATGTTGCAAGATATAAACAATGTCGAAATACCATGGAGATGAAATGAACATATTGGACACCTGTAAGTATGAGCCTTTTTCTTCTTCTTCTTCAGAAAGTGCTGCAATCAAATTGATATCTAATGCATGCAAATTATATTTAGCCATAAGCTTAGCTAAACCTTGTCCCTTGATGAGCTTTGTGGGCTTTTATCTCCAAATCATACTCCAGCATGGCTACAATCCATTTTCCCCTTCTACCTTCATGATTTGTTTGCACAAGAATTTCTTTTATTGTTGTTGTGGGAACATAAGAAATGATGTGAGAATGCAGAATATAGACTAAAAAATCTTTGAGAGCTTTCACCAATGCCAAAGCCTACTTTTCAATTATGTTGTATTTTCGTGTTGCATCTCTTATTGTGTGACTGAAGAATGCTATAAGTTGCTCATTTTTCTGATCTTTCTTTTGCATTAGGACTGCTGCTAATGTATGCTCAGAGGAAAATGAAAAAATGATAAAATATGAAGTATAATCTGGACTAATCATAATATGAGCAGTAGATAATGCAAATTTGACTGCATGGAAAGATTTCTTTCCTCTAAGGACCATTTTACATTGCTATCCTTTTTCAGCATGTTTGTCATCTCTTTTAAATGTTCAACGAGGTTGGGGATGAATCTTCTCAAAAAATTGATTTTCCCATTAAAAGATTGAATTTCTTTCTTGTTCCTTGGGAAATCTAATTGTTGAATGGCTTGAACTCTTGCAGGATCAATGCGAATGCCATCCTTGGAGATAATGTGTCCCAGTAGCTTACCTTCTTCCATGGAAAATAGGCTCTTCTTTGGATTGAGTAAAATACCAAAATTTCTGCATTTCTGAAAAATAATTCTCAAATGATGTAAATGATCTTCATCAGACTTGGAAAAAAGTGTGAGATCATATAAATATATAACCAAAAATACATCCTTTTCATTAGCGAAAGCTATGTTCATAGCCTACTGAAAAGTCACTCTTGCATTCTTTAATCCGAATGGCATCTTGGCGTACATGAATGTACCCCATGGTGTTGTGAAGGTTGTTTTCAGCTAATCATCTTTATGCACCAAAATATGATTGTACCCAGAATATCCATCTAGAAATGACATCCTGGAAGACCCAACTACCTTCTGAAGTATATGATCCATCTTTGGCAAGGGATAATTATCTTTCAAGGACACTTTGTTTAAATTTCTGAAATCAATGCAAAGACGAATCTCCCTGGTCTTCTTTCTTACCGACACTAGATTAGACATCCATTCAGAAAATCAAATAGGAACTATGATACCAAACTTATAAAGCCTATTTACCTCTTTTTCAATTGATGGTAGCAGCTTAGGATTAATCCTTCTCAGTTTCTGGCGAAATGGCTTTTGATCAGGCTTGACCGGAATGGTGTGCTGAATGATATTCTTGTCATAAAACTTCAGATCTGAATAGTCCAACACAAATACATCAAAAAATTCAGTCATTAAAGCTATGTACTTACTTTTCATTTCAGGAGATAAGGACTTTGATAGTTTGACCATCTTAGGCTTGTCAGCTGCACCAATGTTTACATCTTCAACACCTTTCTCTGTGGGGACCATGGTGGGCTTTTTGGAAACATCGTCACGATCAAACAACTCTTCCAAAGGTACAAGACCTCTTGGAATTTTGTTGTCCTTCAACTGTAGTATTTCAATCTCAGTTGCTTGAAACTCTGGATCATTCATATTGGATGTATCATCAATGCGAGAATTTTGGAATTCACCTTCCATTTGTAGAAAATTGTTGATTTGTTTGTCATCCCAAAACACCTACCAAAATCTCATATTATCAGGAACAGTTGGGCGGTGTTTAACATGGATAGAATACTTCTGATTGGAGTGAATGGGAATCTTCACCATACTAGCTGCAGTAGGAAGAGAGTCAGCTATAACATTTTGAGTTCTAGGAATAAGAGACAAAGTATATTCTGCAAAATTTTTGAGGATGTCAAGTACAACATTGCGATAAGCTCTCATTCTTGGATGCTTGGCTTGGTATTCCCCTTTTACTTGTTTTATTACCAACTTGGAGTCGCCATAAACATAAATTTTCTTTGCTCCCAACTTCTTCAGAATCTTGAGGCCAGCAATCAATGCCTCATACTCCGCCTCATTGTTTGAGCAATCAAAAGCTAACTTGTAAGAACTCATTCTTACATTGCGTGGAATTTTACATGAATGATGTAATGGACCATGAATCCAAACACCAATCCCAACTCCTTATTTTCCCAATGCACCATCAAACTCCATGGTCCAAAGACCATTTTCTTCATCTGGAAAAATAATTTCTGAAGGTTGAACTGTTTGATCTTTTGGAAGACAGCTGGTTGTCTCAAGACACTCTATTTTCTGCAGTAACTCAACAATATTTCCAAGAGGATTTACTGGTTGCAAACACTCTTCATTCATCTCTTTTCCTTCAACAAACACAACTTTCTGCACACTGGTTATAATATCTGAAACTTCTGAAATTTCTACAAGTTGACTTTCATCATCGACTGAATTCATATCACTATACAAAATGAAAGAATCAAGATCAGTATGTACAACATGTATAGGGTGATTTATTGGTTTTTCCTTGCTACTAATCATGAATTTCATCTTCTTTTCTCGATGTTTTCTGAGTTTCCTAAATACTGGGATAGAAGTATACGAAAAGTCAAGTTGTAAAGTGCATTTTATTTTTTCTCCCCAAGACCTTGAAAGCAACATACCAAACCTAGGAGGAATATCAGCGACCACTACATCCATCAACACATTCTTTGCCAGAATTTGGTCCAAGGACACTACTAAATCTTTAATGAGGCCAAGACATTTCAATCTACCCTAATCAAAAGAGTAGAGGTCATGATACGGTCGGGTGATACTCAGTCCTAGTTTGTCCATGATGACTTTGGGAATAAGATTATGTGAGGCATCAGAATCTAGCATGGCATTATCGAGGATAAAGTCATGAAGTTTGAGACTAAGATAAAAAGGTGGGATTTCACTATCTTTAGGACTTCCTTCTAAGGCTGGACCAAAAAGAATTGTTGGCTCATCATCGGCAACATTTACTGTATTTGACATTTGGTCAACCTTAAGCATTTTTGCAATCTGAAACTTATACTTATCATTCTTCACTAATTCAGTGAGAGGAATTGAAAATTTCAACTTAGAAATTTCATTTTCCAAATTAAATAAATTAGATTATTTTTCTACCTCTTTTGCATTGATGTCCTTCTTTTCAATCTGCCCTTTAGCTTGAGATTATTTCTTATGAATTTCACTTTGAAACTCCTTATCTTTTCTCACATTGTTGGTAGAGGTCTCATTAGTTTTATCCCAGATCAGTATGACAATCTCTTTTTCTTTATTCTGATTTGCATGAGCTGCTTCTTTTCTTTGTGTGTCTTTCTATGCATTTTGCCTCTTTTGGTTCAATGTAACGGGTACATTTCTGTTCCTTAATTTGTACTGTTTCTGCAAATGACTAAGAGCATTCTGATATCCTCTTTGGTATTCTTCATTTTGCATAGCCCATAGATCATCACTTGCAAGTACAAGCTGCTGATCACTTGGTATAAAAGGTTCTTCAGAAAATTGATCCCCTTCTGTTAAAATGGTATGTAGCTCATCTTCTTCAAAGAAATGATTTGCTTCCACAATCTTTTCTTCATCTTCTTCCTGCCCTTCGGTATAATTTTGCTGAAATGGAGCTCTTACTTGTCCTTTAGGATCTTGATTTCGCTACTCTTTCTGTCTATTTCTGAACTGTTGTTGTTGTTGGCCATGAAAGTTTGGATTCCTCACTGAAGGCTCCGCCTGTCGATCTGTTATGGAAATTCTATCCATCATTCTTTCCATGGTTTTGATTAGAGTATTAATCTTTACATTTGAAGATGATGAGAGCTCTTCTTTAAAAACAACTTTCTTCTTAGACCTCTAAGGTTTTGATTTAGATTTCTTGATGATTAGATTAGCTTCGACACTTATTGCATTTCGCTGCATTTCTTCAAGAGTTGCAGGGCCCCTCTCCCTAAGTTGATATGCCATGTCTGGGTTGAAAGCATCAGGATAGTGGAGAAGTGCCAAACCAAGAGGAGGTTTTGTATCATCAAGGATGGAATTATACACCATATTGAACCTTGTTGTGAACTCTTGGACTGTCTCATTTTGATTCCTTTTCATAGAATTGTACTCAACCAAAATCTGTTGTGGATTTTTATTTTCTTTCTAATGTGCTAAGAACAATTCTATCAGTCTCTGAGAATTATTGATAGAATTAGTAGCCAAATTGCGAAAGCATTTCTTCACATCTCCAGAAAATCTTTGAGCTATGATTCTCATCTTAGCATCATCTTCATCAATTTCTTCCAGATCAATAAAATTCACCAATTTGTCAACATGTTGTTGGCCTGTGATTTTTGAACTTCCATCAAATAGAGGGAGTCTTTTGCCATAGTTCTAAGGTAGAGCAGCAAGTTGAGCATGCAATAAAGAGGTGTGAATCGTGCCATGACTACTGGAGGTGGTGGAGGTATTACAATGGCTGTGTAGGTAAAGATGATGACACTAATGGAGGTGGTGGAAGAAAGGATGAGGTAGCTGAGGTATTTGGAGATGTAGTAGATGTATTTGGAGGTGTAGTAGAGGATGAAACAACAGTTAAGTATTCAAGTTGATATTGGATATAGGATTTTTCAGTAGTGATTTGGAGCTGGTCAGCAAGACTTTGAAGTTTGTCAAAATTCAACCACAACTCATGATCAACTCTAGCAGATAGAGATTCTGAAGAATGGGAATGAGATTCAAATTGAAGAGGTTCAGATATCACTTCAAAAATGTAAGACTCAAATTTTGACCTTGAAAGGGACAATTCTAACTAAATATCAAAAGGAAGAAGCTCAAAAGCAAATAGATTTTTAGGCAAAGAAGTTATCCTTTTTATTTTTCAAATTGCACTTTTAGAGATGGGTAACTTGAGTTTTGTGAGCAGTTTTTCTAGGTCTTCAACAATAAAAGGTGGATATGGGTCAAGATTTGACCTATTATGTCTTTTAGTAGCCAGGGTATTTTTTACCACCTTAATCTTGATGAAATTTGTAAAATCAACCTATCTTTAGATATTGGAAACTGTCAAATACAGAACCAGTCTTCTTGAAAGCTCTAAAATAACTCCCAGGAATGATTTATCAGTTGTTTCCCTAGCAATAAGGCCAAAATGTTATCCTCTACAATTTCCTAGGCTGGGGAGGAGATCGAAAGAGGTAACCTTGAACCACTTTCAGCTTAGTAGCTAGCTCTACTGAACCAGAGAGGGATCTCTCAAAGGATTTGTCAATTTAGGTTAGATATATAAGTTTTTCTTGAGTATTTGTGAATTTAAGGTTTTTAGGTCTACTGGACTATGGTTTAGAGTAGGTAATTAGGTCGAGGTTTCAAGTATGCAATGACAAGTATAAATAGGAGCTAGATATCAATGTGTTATGGTGCACTTAGAGTGTTTTTCAATGTAGTGTATATTTGTGAGTTCAAGAGAACCTAATGAGCATGTGAAAGCATGAATTCATTAGCTTCAGAAGAAAAGAAACACAATTATGATTTCCACATAAACATAGCTTAAATTCAAGATTTCTATCTATATAACTGCAAGGAAATTCATAGGAAGAAGATAAAGCATGTAAAGAGAGATGATTTATCCATTAGAAACTGATAGGAAAAGGAAACAACACCATAGACTCACTGAACTAGAGTTCCTGAAATATAGCTGCAATTGCTCCTGTATTAGCTGAAGAGAACATAAGATACAAGCCTTCTCCACAAAAGTCCAACCCTTCTCTCTGAATGAGAAATGATACATATAGACTCAATTGAACCACTTCCCCACCTTTAGGAGTCGAATTCCTAGGTGGTGGAACTGTTTCCAAGATTCTCTCAACCAACAGGTGAGAGTGAGAAGGTCAAATATAAACACTTGTTTTAGACTTTGTTTTGGATTTTGCTTCCTTAGCGAGGCCTAATAAACCATAAAAACAACCTATCATGTATATTTATTCATGATTACATCATATAACCTCTAACTAACTTCAATTACATCATGATTCTTTACTTTTACTAAGTCAAATTGAAAACTAGGAAATTACACAGTGAAATTTAAATGAAAAACACATAAATTTGCAAAAGCGCAATGCAAACTTTGATCCTACTTTAATGTGCCTTCCTGAGATCCAAATTGAGATTAGAAAGAATGTTCAACTATATTTCCTTATCTAGTTTCCAGAACACCTTGAATTTTTGAAAATGACCGATGGGAAGACCTTCAAAAATGCATTCTCCCAAGGTGTCTCCAGAAGCATAGCGCTGGTCAAAAAGAGGGGCAAAATGTTGATTTTTGACCACTTTTTCTCAAAATTTGGGTGCTCTCTAAGAAATCTGATGAAATGGGTTCTGAGAGGAGGCCATGATATTTCCAAAACTACAAACCATTTGTCATTTGGAGGCCTGAGGGAAAATTGAAGCATTCTGAATTTGGCACCAAAAAAGCCAAAAAACAAAAAATGCTCAGAAATCCTTCAAAATTGGTCATGAGCTGTAAAATTATGTATGTAAAGCCCTCATGTATGCTTCAACAATAATTTCCAAGTTATTACTCTCGTTTTTGTCATTTAGAGTTTCCTTTAACTTGTTTTGCAACTGCTTGAGCTTGATGTTACATATCATGTTTTTGGTTTGATAGTGATGTGCCATGTGCCTTAGTAGCTGGTTATCTCTGTTGGATTTGTCAAGAAGCTTTTCTAAGTGGTCATTGACCTTATCTAGCCAATACTCTCTATCCTCATTAATCTCCAAGGCAATTATGTCCTCCATGTTTAGGTCTTCATCTAGCAAATTGTGTCCTTTCTCCTCTTTCAATGCCTTTTTGAGTCCCTTGGTCCTTGGCCTCTTTTTACTGCCTTTTTTTTTTTAGTTTCCTCAGGTTCACTAGGCTCCAACACTACTTTTCCTTTGCCTTCTTGCTGCATCAATTTAGTTTTCTCTTTCTCCATGATGAGTTGTCTAGCTTTAAGCTCACTGTTTTCTTGTTCTAGGAAGGAGATAACAAACCTTGCTCTTGCCATGTTGTCCATGAGTTCTTTGATCTGATAATCCTTCTCTTTGATGATCAGTTGCATGTTTGAAGTCTCATTTGTTATTTCTAAGTCCACCAATTCAAATTCATGCTCAATTAAGCCTTCATCTTGTACATGTGATCCCTGTTTTGATGATGTAGAAGGCTTGGCCCCTCTCTCAACATAAGAAGTAAACACAAGCCTTTTTCCTCTTTGATATGTTCTAGTCACCTCAGGTCTAGGTGCCATAGGAACCTCCACCTATTGGCTTGATGATCCTACCTCCATCTACTGTGTTGGTATGTTTTGATGCTAAACCTAAACATTAGTTTCATGCTATTGCAAAGTTGTTTCTATGAAAGAATCCCATGTCATGTTCTTCTCTGCAAGCTGATGGAGAACTACAGTCTTTATCAATCTATGATGAAAAAGGCTAGGGTATTGCTTGTTGTCTTTCACCTATACCTTCTCAGACATTTTAACAAGGCTTCTACATAGATAATTGCACATGTTGAGAGTTTTTTAGCTGTGAAAGGCATTAGAAGTCGAATGTGATATGCATATAATCTAGGAAACCTTCCCTCACTGGTGAAAAACTTCATAACAACCTTCATTAATGGATCATACTTCTCCAACAAGTACCTAAATGGGATGATGTGTGTATGGGTCTCCGTGTAGGGTGTTTTCAAGAAAGACCTGTAATGTTCAAGGTCCAAATTCATACCTTTAAACCAGTATTCTCCATGATCAGGTCTCCTTGTAACAAGTGAAATGGCAGCCACTGAAAATGTAAACTCAACCCCTACTATGATGGCCCTTTCCCCTTTCAAATGAGTGGCAATCCAATCTATCAATTGTTCATGAAAACCTACTTCACATACCCTTTTGAAAAACTCTAGAAAATTTACGTCTTCAAAACACTTCTTGATGAAGGGCAATGAGTTGATTTCATTGCAGTTGGTAGGCTCATATCTAAGGATTTCGCCTCCTTTATGGTGTTTTTTCCTCTCTGGTGAAGAATCTCCCTCCATGATGGTAGAAACCCTAGAATCAGGAAAATGGAAAAATAGTGAGGAATGAGTGAAAATATGAAATGAGGGGTTTGAGGAATGGAAATGATGGTAGGGAAATTTTTAGGGGATGAATAGGGGCTGTAAGAAACTTATGAAGCTTAAATGAAGTGAAACAAGGGAAAGAGATGTTTAGTAGAAATTGAAAAACAGAGCTGCTAGGGAATCTGCTAAAAATTCTAGGTATGAGCTAGGGTTTAGTTAAAGGTGAGGCAATTTGATGATTTATAGGTTATTCAGTGAATTAAAGTGTATTTTAAACATGTACAGAGGTGTGAGGTGGAATATTAACATGTTTAGAATATCAAAACTAACCAAACCATTAGTTACACTAGCTTGCAACATGAAAATTTCACCTAAACCCTAGATGAAGAGAAATTTCATTTGAATACATCTTGCCAAAGGAAAAAGGTAAGCAAAGTGTTATGCTTACTTGTGGACAAGCTTAGGTTAGCAAAAAATTAGATTGCAAGCTCCAAAATTGAATTTGGGTGAGTTTTAAAGAGTTTTAGGCTGCTCTGGCACAAGCACAGCATAGTGTCTGGAAGCGCAGCGCGGTGTCCAAAAGCGCGGCGCCGGCCTCAGAAGCGTAGCGCAATCTCTGGAAGCGCAGCACCACCAATTTTGACCAAATTTTCCTAGGAACCCGTGTTTTTTTTGCAAATGGAGGGGAGAGCTCAATGAACAAAGGATTTTAGAAGGCAAATGAAATAAGTTTGGGACCTTTTGGGCTTTTATAGGCAAATATGATTCCCTTTTGAATGGAAATGGGCCCCACATACCTTTCCAAAACCTGATTTTTCACCTTTTAAAATGGGCCACTTTGGAGAGATGAAACCTGAGTTGCTCTTTATCTTTTTTGAACATTGAGACTTATTCTTCTAAAACCTTGAGATTGCAACCATGAAAAGCTTATAAAAATTCATCAAACTTATACAAAGAGCTGCTTATCATGATTCATTTAATGTTGGATTTACACATGGAATGAGGATGGACCTTGAAACCCTAATGACTTAATGAATACATGAGACTGAGTGGAATGGTAATGGTGATGACTGATATAATGAAAAAATCCTTTTTATTATGATTTCTTCATCTGAGTGAGGTAGGCGACTAGCATATGTGATTTTTCCAAAAGGATGGAGACATTCCTAGACAAACTAGCCAGTGACGAAATTTTACTCTGAAAACCTAGTGACATGATCAACTTTGACCTTGAGACTCCTAACAGACTTGGTAAAAGCATATTTGATCACTGGTGATAGGAAAACAAGACTGACACTAACAGATTACATGGGTGATCCAGATATGCCACTGTCAGCTGGGATGTAGTGGGGCGGTCTAGGTAAAAACTTCACACTTTGGTTGTTTTTGAATTTTTGAATTTTTTGTTGTTTTAAGGCATCCAAAACTAATTGTCTGAAATGATCATGCAAATGTGGCTCCGGTGAGACCCGCAAGGTTACGCAGATATGATAGATGCAGTGAGCAGCGAGTAGCTCCCACAATGCAGAACCCGGACATAGCAGAGGCATTGACTGAGTTAGAGCACAACCTTGAGAGGTTAACCCTAGAAATACCAGATGTCAGGATAAATGACTTGCCTCTCTGCTATCAGATTCACACTGTTTGGGTTCCAAGCCCTATTAGTCACTTGCCATGATGAGTAGATCGCGTTGATGTATGCTACCATGATCATCATGCATAACCACTAGTTTTAGGGCTAGATTTTTCTTTTTGATGATGCTTCAACATGTTTGGAAAATAAATGCCACAAGGCCTCATGTCTTTGGATGAAATTTTTGTGAAAATCACACTTTTTACAGATATTTAACTAATGAAATATAGTACTTTTATTTCAATTTATCTTGTACAATATATGGATGAATATTGCATTGATTTCTTTAGAGATGTAAAACAAATGCCAACGTACCAAATAATTAGCCAATGCATTAGTTAATGTGTTTAAACTTCTCAAAATATGTTGATACTCGATATAATCAAACTCTCTTTCCAAGATATGAAACTGCAAAACCATTCTTAACATTGAAGCACTTCTAATTGAATAAACACCATTCAAATGTAATACTATGAATTGTGAATCTAACCTAATGATCAATCGATGGATGTCAAATGAAATGGCATCAGATAATTTCTCAATCAATGTACTATGCAATATTATTTGTTGTTCGACCAAGGCATATACCATGAATAGAAACTAACTCATCTATGGGCGAATAAATGACCCAAGCTGAGGAAGATAAATTCTGAGTACTACTACTAGCATCATCATCAAAGCTAATGTAAGTTTGAGGGAGCGTCGACATCTGCAAATCAAGTGTAACACAAGATAAGAAGGAGAAGTAGCAGAAAATCGTAAAAAGATACTAAAAATTGCCACACATAAAATATGGTACAAAGTTATAAAAAAATTTCACTGAACAATCTAAGCATAATATTTCTTTAGGTAAAGACCATTTATGGGCTTTCCCAAAGGAATTATGTCATAATCAACTAGTTCATAGGCCCCTTTTGCTACTGCACGTCTTACAACATAAGGGCCATGCCACATGGGTTCAAAATTACCAGCACCTAACTTATCATGCTCATGATCATAGACCAAGACTAAATCCCCTTTTGCATATGACTGAGGTTTTTACATTTTGATCATACTATGCCTTAACTCATTTCTTTTGGGCCTCTCTAGTTAATGCAACATAACGGCTAGTCTCATTGAGTCGTGCTAAGTACAGGAAACGTTATTCCTCGACAAAAGTGGCTGGTAATAATTCAATTTCCAATTTCAAAGATGATATTTCACATTCAATAGGTAAAAATGCTTCCATGTTGTAAACGAGCTAGAAAGGAGTAAAACCAGTTGAAGTTTTTGTTGTGGTACAGTATGCCCACAAGGCTAGAAAAAGCATTAGATGCCAATCTCATTTATGAATCCCGATAATCTGTTTAATCATGGTGGTTAAAACATTGTTAACAGCTTCTACTTGGCCATTTTCTCGTAGGTAATATGGAGAATAACTGTCATGACACATGCCTAGCTTCGTAGTTAGATCGATCATCATAAAGTTTCGAAAATGGCTACCATGGTCTGTGATGATGGCTTGTGGAACTCTAAACCTAGAAATCACATGATTGAATATGAAAATGGATGTTGTTTCACCATCATCCTTATATGTAGGCATCACCTTAGCCCATTTAGTAAAATAATTTATTGTAAGGATAATGTACCCATGCCCCCGACTCAGTGAGGGTTACATGTAAGGAAATCGATGCCCCATTTAGAGAAAGGACTGACAACAATGGTTGGGTGAAGAGGAGTTGAGTGTGCACACATTTTTCGATCGTATATATGACAATGTGGCATTTCTTGACTGCAATTATACAGTTTTTAAACATAGAAGGTCAAAAATACCCTGCGTGCAAGATGTTTTGAGTAGTGGAAAACCCTTACATATGATTGCCACAAGCTCTATAATGGTTGTCATTCAATGCCTTTTCGGCTTCCTCATGAGTTAAACATGGTCTGAATATGGAATCGATACCATGACGATAAAGTGTATCGCCAACAATATTGTATTGTTGGGATTGGTACCGGATACGACGACGATCAGTTTGACTCAGTTCTGGCCGAAATGTCTGGTTCTGAAGATAAATGATGATATCTCCATACCAAAGGTCTAAAGTACTAATAATAAAGAGAGATTCGTTTGGAAGAGAATCCTCTGCCACAGTTTCCATCTTAGTATGGGGAAAGTCACATAATAATTTAGCAAACACTAGCGATTTCTTAGATTTAGATTTTATGAATTCCAAATCGAATTCCTGCAGGATAACTATCCATTTGGAATACTTGCCCCCTAGCAATTGTCTCATAAGAATGTAAACCATGGGGTTGCAATCGAAAATCACAATGGTTTTTTGCAATAGAATGTAGTGACGAAATAATTGGACAACTTGGACAGCTATCGAAGCCAATTTCTCCATATGTGCATATTTCACTTTAGTTTTGGTTAGATTTCTGCTAAAGTAATATATCACATGCTATTCGTTCAATTCATCTTACTCAACTAAAACCATGCCAATAGTGACATCAGATGCAACTAAGTATAAAAAGTATCCTTGATGATAATCGAGAGGATGCAATAGTGGTGTATGGGTCAATGCATGTTTAAGTGCATCAAAGGCCTTTTGAGTCACTTCATCCCAAGTAAATGAGATGCCCCTTTTCAACAATCGAGTAAAACCTTTAGTTAAATTGGTGTAGTTTTGGATGAATTGACGTAGAAAGTTTGCTTTCCCTTGCAAACTTTGGAGTTGGTGGAGATTAGAAGGAGGAGGAAAATTCAGAATAGCCTCAACCTTGAGCAGATCGACACAAATGCCTTCCTTTGAAACGAAAAATCCTAGCAATCGACTCGATTGCACACACAAAAACACATTTGCGTGGATTCAAGCATATATTATATTGATGAAATCTGATAAAGATAACTCTCAAATGAATTGGATGGTCTTCCCGTCTCAACAAATGAGCTAGCAAGTCATCCAAATAAGGTTGCACAATATTCTTGATATCGTGAAATGTGTAAGACATAGCCCATTGGAAAGTTGCACTGACATTCTTCAAACCGAATGGTATTTTTTGATAGGAAAAATTCCCCATGGATGGATGAATGTGATTTTGTGTTGATCAACTAGGAGTATGTTGATTTGGTTGTAGCCTGAAAATTCGTCCATAAACGAAAACATTTCATTTCCAGCACAATCGTCAATGATTTGATCAATACAGGGGGTAGGATAGTTTTCCTTCAGCAAAGCCTTATTGATATCCATGTAATTGATGCATACTCTAATGGTTCCTTGCTTCTTATTAACAAGTACAATATTGGACACCCAATCAGTCAAGGGAACCGAGTAGATGAAACCTGCTTTGAGCAATTTCTCGACCTCAGCTTTAATCGCAATAGATTTTCATGGATGCATTGGACGTAATCATTGTTTGATAGGTTTTGCATCTGGGTAAGTATTTATCTCGTGCACAACAATGCTTGGGTCAATTCCTGGAATTTCCTCATAGGATCAGGAAAAAATGTCGCAAAATTATTGAAATAGGGCTTTATACGTTCAAATCTCTTTGAATGAGCATGAAGCACCTATGTGAATATTTTCAGTAATTCCTTTCAGACTCAACTTGAAAAACTGGAATTGACCATTCCGGATTATCTATAATCTTAGGCAAAAACATAGTTGAAAAATCATTCTCAATTTTACTATGTTTAGGTAGAAAAGATGAACGATGATAGTAACTGTTCCATGGCATTTCATCCGAATTCATAACCTCCATAATACTTTCATTAGTAAAAAATGTGTTTTCGAAAGGATCAAGAAGTGAAATTGGATCTAAAGAAGGTAAAGGAGAACAATCATCATTGATCGCATTCACTCGATCAATCTCAGAAGATGATAGCTCAGAAAATGATTAAACTACCTGGTAAGCCAATTCAAACGGGCTCAAAGGCATCAAATTTCCATAGGAGGTCAATTCAGACTCCGAAGGCATTATCCATGGATTAGAAGATTCCATAGTGTTTGATGTAATCATGTTAACCTCGGTGAAATTAGAAGAAAATTTCAGTGGAGGAAGTGCAAAGGTTCCCATCAATGACGATTCTTTGAGTAAACCAACACCAATATCATCATAAAGAGTATTCATTTTTCCGACAAAAGGCATGATAACCATAGAGTTAGGGTCTGAAGTGTAGTAAGATAACAGGTCTACTTTGACAATTTTCCCTTTGTGAGGAAATTGTATCATTCAGAAAAGCGATGAGACTACTTCTGAAAGGTTGTAATCGAACTAAGAAAAAGGTTGTAATCGAGTTGAGCATCAACAACTTCAACTTCGACTGCGACTGTTTTACCCTCTAACTCTATGGCTAGATCTTCTAAGATTCCACAAAGACGAAAACCTATTCCATAAAAGGCTTTCAGAGTGGTGGGTGATTGATTGATGGTTGGAGAACCTAAATCTTTCCAACATGCAATCGACATAATACACATAGAAGCTCCTTCATCAACAATTGTGCAAAAAACTTGTTTAGCTTTGACAAAAACTGGAATATGGAATGCCAGTTGATGTGGGAGTCTAGGCATATGACTCTCACGATCAAATATAATTAGATTAGAGTCCATCTGATCAATCGTTCCTATGGATGACAACAATAGATTTCATTATGTTGGGCATGTTTGAAACACCTCAAGAGATTACATTGCGGAAGGAGACATAGCCAGGTCTTCAACAATGTTGTTATTCTGTGCGGATCTAGCATGTGGATTGAAAGCTAATTTTAAAAGCACAACTTTGGGAGGTGGTAGAATCATCATGTCAGGATTCAGCTTCTCAATATGTAATGGTTCAAAAGGATGAGGAGGAATTGAATTGGAAGGTTCACCAGATGAACTAGCCTCATTCCTATGGACCACAGGACCCTTAGATCCGTAATATTTTGATCTCATAGCTACCATAACATGCTGCAGAGAAACCATTTTTTTGTCTTGAGAAGGAAACGGATGCTTCAAAAAAGTGGGAGTTGAAGAACCTTTAATGAATTTGGAAACCTTTGCTCAATGTGGGCATTCCTTCGTATAATGATTCTCATTGCAAATAAGGCAAGGATAGCGAGTTTTGCATTTCTCGTCAGTAGGTTTAGTTTTAGTGGGTTTCTCATCAGTAGGTTTTGTTTTAGTGGGTTTCTCTTTGGGAGAAGAATTTTGTTTCGACTTACCTTTCCCCTTCATTTTACCTCCAGATGATTGACTCTTGCCAGTATATGATTCTACGACATCAATTTTGGAAATAACTTCCGGAGAAAGGCTTTCAGCAAGTGAATCTTGTATGGCCTAAGTCTAAGTACTTCTAGAATTTTTCTTTTTCCCCATAGACTGTTGGCTAATAGAACCCATTATACCATTAGCGACATTAGATCTTGTAGGAGTTGTAAAAATTTGATCATTTGAAATTTTTGGGCACAGTAAATTCGGGATTTTCTCATACATGGTGTCAGATTGAGTATAGAGTAAGCCTAAATATTAGGCATGAGCAATTACCTGCTCTTCCGTGATGAAACTTCCCTTAGAAACATCCTCAGTAATAATGAAAAGTAATGACTTCGTAAACAATTAAGCTAAAGTTTGGTCTGGAATAAAAACTTTGCTAATTGACTTCTACGTCTCCATTCATATATATGATCAGAAATGTGAGTCGATTTTGATTTTTTAAAGGAATTCAATAGTTCAGTACCAGTATTGTATTGAATTGGTAGCTAGAAATTGGTTGAAAACGTTGTTTCTACAGAGTTAAAGTTATGGAAAGAAGCATGAGGTAGCTGAATGTAACATTTGGTTGTTGAACTGGTTAAAGTTCATTGGAAAAGGCAAAATCTAATATAATCATCGATTAAGGAATTCGATGCACACCAAAGATGATATGTCATCACATGGTTGGATGGGTCTTCTCCTAATTTTCCTTCAAATTTGGGTATTTCACTCGGTAACTTGGTGGGAATCACCAACCAAAAAGGATAATAATAGATAGGATCGTTCGTTAGACGAGATAAATCTAGTAAATCTAGGGTTGCAATGAACGGTAACTACTGGTTAGGGTATTTCTGTAAAGTTTGATAACCTTGCAGGTTAATTCCAACCCCTAGAGGAGGGTACCCAATATATACTAGAATAGCCTGTGTGGTTGGAATTGGAATTCCACCAAGGTAACCAAGATGAACCATATGATGTTGAGGTTGAATAGGGACTTGATAAGTATGACCATGGTATGATTAACTCTGGAAAGGTTGAACTTGACCCATTTGACCTAAGTAATATTGCCCCTATACAAGTTGAGTTTGCAAAGGTTGAACTTGAACAAATTGAATCTGAATGGGTTGACTTTGGATAAACTGACCTTGAAAAGGTTGGTTTTGGAAAGTTTGACCTTGGAAAGGTGGGCTTTGAAAAACTTTTCCTTGAAAATGTGGAACTTGATAAGCTTGACCTTGAAAAGGTGGGCTCTAGAAAGATTTCCCTTGAAAAGGTGTTTGCATTGTCCCTACACCAGGTTGTTGGATAGGCATCTATGGTGTAGACTAGATGATAACACTAGTTTGATAAGAAGAACCCTGAGTATTTTAAGGAACGAGTATTTGAGGGGTAACTTGAATGGTCATTTGCGATACTCCTGGGATAGTTGTCTGAGGTGAACTTAGAACCAACTACAAAACAAGTGTCTGAACAAGCGATTGAGGTGCACTCTAAACAGGTTGTTGGACTGGTTGTTGAACAGGTCGTTGAATTGGTTTTTTGAATAGGTGTTTGAGGAATTCCTTGGACAAGCTCTTGGACAGTCGTTTGTGGAATTCTCTGAACATGTTGTTGGATAGGTGTAGATTTCCATAATTGTTTTGTTTTGACACCCTTTTTCCTCCATTTTCCTCTTTTTCATCATCGTTATCAACTCAATAAAAGCAGTAAATCATATATTTTGATAAGGTAAAAGCTCTCATATGTCTATTTTTCATATTCGTTAATGTGCCTTATTGTTATTTTAAAGATTGCATTGGATACAGAATTAACATGATTCTGCAACTATTTTACAAATCTGCATCTATCTCCATGGTTTACGGGGCTCTAGTGCGCCAACAAAGCAAAGAAGCATATGGGTGGTTGAGGATCGATCCCCTCATGGATCTCCTCCTATTTGCTCGAGCCAATTCACTAAAGGAACCACACAGTGGCGCGATCAAAGGCACATGTCAAACATGTAGCAGTGGAAGTCTGAATGCATCACATTTCTTCGATTTACTTTCCAAATAGAAAATCGTCAAGATAATGCTTTTACTATTAAGTTTCGAATTTGAATAAGGATTGATTAAAAGACCTGAAGGCATAGAAGTTTCAAACTATTGAGCACGCATTTTATATATAAACTTGTATCTGTTGTAAAGGATAAAAAAGAAGGAATTAATAGTTAAATTTATGAAGAATTGTGAAGCAAACCTTTGTTCTCGTATGGAATTAAAGTTCCCTTTCTATTATTTGATGTGCATGTGAACATGATTTACACCTACTATATGCGGAGGGCCCCTACAAATAGTCGAGGTTTAGTTATTTCATTTTATTACTTCTATTATCGTATTGTCATTTCATTTTAGTTTAGTTTCCTTGTTTCGTTGTTTCATCATTTTGTTATAACTCAGTTATTTCATTTATCATTTCATTATTTTGTTTGCACTTACATTTCTTCACAGTCATTTAATGGTTTAGTTCTTCAACATTTTTCGCTTAATTACAATCAGTATTTTTATGCTTTTAGAATTAGAACTTGTATATATTCTGTACTTAGCATTAGAAGATTACTTTCATGCTTTTTAGAATCAGAGTTTATATATACTTTGTAGACAACTTTTGAAGGATCATTTTATAGCTCTTAGAATCATTTGAATTTTAATACTCTATTTCATAGCAACAAGGTGTTTAGGATAGATTCATAATGGTATAATGATTAACATAAGATGATTTGGAATGATACTTAATATAGGTATGACCTGGTAGATCAGTCTAACAATAGCTTAACCTCCACTTATTAATTTGTAGAAATCTAACTCTAATCTAATAGGAACCTAGATAACAACGAAAATCCCAAAACAAATATAACCATCATCTTACAAACTAAAGGAAATGCTTCTACAATATATAGTGCACCTGCACTTCATAAGTTTACCAACTTCGGTCAATAATTTATGCTTGCAATTTAAGAACATTAAATTGACCAAACATTTTGGTGTCATTGCCGGGGAAGTGTAAATAGAAGCCTTAAACAAACAAAAAAAATCAAATAAAAACGTGATATGCATAAGGAAAGAGAGTCTATATAGGTAGGTTTGTAGGTCAAGGAAGAAGTTTAATTCCCACATCATCACTCACTCCACCACGACCACGTAGTGCCACACCACCCACACAAACTCGAATTCCATCCATAGCAGGCCAATATAGACTTCCTGAAGTCTTAAGATCCGAAATCCAATCTAAAGGTTCACCAACTTCATCAACAAAAGTTGTAATCGAAGTAGATCCTACATCTCCAACAATATGAATAATTTTCCTATCTTCAACTGGAGAACAACTTCTAGCTCAAGAGTTGGAAGTTCCTACTGAAGAAGAAGAAGAAGAAACTTACTTCAAACCATTGATAGAGGAACCAGAAGAATTAGAAGAAAAGCTAGATAATCCTGCTGTAGAGCCGGATATTTATTCTGAGGAATCCATCATGGCTGAAGAAGGAGAAGCAGACAATGTTAATGGTGAACAACATAGGATTAGAGGAGGAAATAGAGGAGGTGGTAGAGGTAGAGGAAGAGGAGATCTAGAACCTTTTGGATTCCCTATCCTTGATGAGGATACAACATTAACAATGAAAAACATCTTGCCTTCTATCCTCCCTAATTTTCATGGAATAAGAAGTGAAGACCCAAAGACATTTCTCTTTGAATTTGAAGTATTATGTAGATCATATGATTATCTGCATGATGCTCAAAAATTAAAATTGTTCTTTTCCACCTTAAAGGATTCAGCATTAAAATGGTTTATGAGTTTAGGAAAGAATTTTGTAAAGACATGGGCACAAATGAAAGATGCATTCTTAGAGAAATACAAGGATTATTGTATCCTCATAGTGTTAAAGATGTAGTCTTCAAAATGGTACAAAAATAAGATGAGAATCTTGAATATTTGTCGAAAGATTTGTTTATAATATCAAAAGGGCAAAAATGAATAATCTGGATGATGAAATTTTGAAATCTCTCTTACTAAAATCCATTAAAGATGAGTGGATTGATCTTCCCAATCGAATGGGAAAAGGTGATACTTCTCAGTTACCATTTGCAGATATTTGTGATCTATGTGTACATATTTCAAGAGGTAAAGCAAGAACAAGGAAACGTTCAAGGGATCCTCTTTCATCAAGAGTAAATAAATCTCTAGTTGGGATAGTAAGTAGAGCAAAATTAGGTAGTTTTCTTGATAACTTTAAAACAAATATTTTAGGGAGTCTCAGTGAGAAAATTAACACCCTTAAAATACAAAACAAGCAGAAAGCCAAAAATGTTGCATTATCCATCTTTTGTCCTAGGTGTAGAAAGAAACATGCTCTGAGAGAATGTCCTAGAAACTTGTGCTATAGAAAAACAATGTAAACTTTGAAACGAGAACTCATACTGTTACCCGTTTTGTAGAGATAGCAAAAAAGTGACCCGATTTTGAAAAGGGGTGATGCAGAACACACATGTTTTTTTTAGAGCATAGTTTTTGGCACTATAAATTTTTTTATGTACATTGCATTTTAGAATGGTAGTGTTTTTTATGCTGATTTAAAAAAGTGGTAATTCTACACTAGACCCTTTTTTTAAAAGGCTTTTTTTCTTCTTCTTTTTTTAATGTATGAAATGTAAATAATTATTTTGTAAATTTAATAATTTTTGAAGTGGTCTTTTTCTTCATATTTTCTTGTTTTTATTTTAATTTTAATTTTTTTGTAGTGAGGTTTTTATTGTTTTGCATATTTAAAGAAGAAGGTTGATATTTTGAATTTTCGATATTCTACATATTTATACATCATTAATTAATTTTTCAATCCACATGAAATAATTGTTTCTAAAAAACAATATTTTTTAACAACTGACATAAAAATAACTATTTTTAACATAAATATAACTAAAAAACTACACATTTTGATATTTTCTTGCTAGAAATGACATGTCAAAATCACAATTTTTATACGAAAATTTTAACTAAAAATGGTTAAATAATAGTTTTTTTTTATGAATTTCATGTCAAAAAATAATAATACTCATTTTTTTTTTCAAAAAATGATGATTCACTTAAAAATTAATGCGAAAATCACATATTACAAATATTGAACGCATAACAACCTTAATTGAGTGTATATTCTTCTCATAAAATGTCAAAGTCAAAACATTACAACTATAACTACTTAATAATTACAAAAAAATGAGCTTGATTTCCAAGCATAACTTAAATTTAATCAACAGTGTCACGTAATCCAAACTCTTCATCCTCTAGAGTTTCATCATTGTCTTCTTCCACAATATTTTTTGCTTCCTTTTTCTCATTTTCCTCTTCTAATGGATCTTTGATGTCTGCGAATCTCCCAATGTATGTCTTTCCAAACATTCCATGTAATGGTGGTTGGGGTTCCTTTGCCTTTTTTGCCACACGTGATTCACTAAAGTCCCCTTTCTTCAACCCAATTTCTTGCATTGCATCTGGAAGAAATTGAAGAGCATTAATTCTTTGCTGAATGAAATTGCACTGTATTGGATCTTTTTCAATTGCAATGCAATTTCTTCCTTTTTGAAGGCAACATGCTAGTGTTGTACCTAATTATCAAGCACAAAAGAAATAATGAAGTAAATTAGTACAATGACATATTGATTAAAAAATAACATATTGCAATTCAATTCCATATAATAAAACTTATCTGAGCCAGAAAATAAATCCAGAACCCAATCTCCTTCATTTGAACATATGTCTATAAGATAGTTAATCAATAATTGTGGTTTTTGATAAATGTTAACTATGTCTCCTTTTGCTTCTTTGTCTTCATATGTTAGTTTTCTCATAACAGCATCATAAGTCAGTATTTGATTATGACTCTTTCTGTCTACCCGATTAAAAATCATAGACATATAGCTATCATCTTTTGCCCAATTATCAATATGAATGAACTCGCAATCATTTATAAATAGTTGATCTTCACGGTTAAGAAGATTTGACTTTTGCCTGTAACATGAAATAGTAAAAGTTCAATTAACTTGTACATAAATTAACTTTTCAAAACTAATCAAATATACATTTTAAACGTCTTACCATGTAAGTTGCATCCTTGAATTTGCTTTCCCCTTGAAGCTTGACAATACCATTGCCAATTGTGTGTCTGAATGAAATGTCACAAATCTCCATAATGGTGATGACGTGACTTCTAGAAATCCCGCAACCACTTTACTGAGAGCTTGATAAGTATAAGGGTCACTATCACAGTCAATGTTTGGAATATTGAAACCATGGCGAATATCTGCAAGAACTACGGCATAATCCCTTTTAGGTATGAGTTTAGCAATGTCTTCACAATCGCCTTGTATTACTTGATATTGAATAGTGTCTAGCCCATTCCAAATGAAATGAGTAAGAGTTGGATCAAGTTCAACATTCTTAATACGTTGCTTCCTCGGTATTTCGATCTTTATTTTTTCAATAAAGGTTCTGAAACTATCTGGTGCTCCATTATCATCCTTCTTCATCTTTTATAAAATAAACAAATATATGTGTAAGTTATAAATTAAAAATAGTACACAGATGAATAAAAATGAATGTATAAATCAAGATACCTTTTTAAATGCAAGATAAAAAACTTTTAATGTTGATGTAGAACTTGAATCTGGATAGTTGCGTACAACATCATCCCAACTATCTTCATTCAACAATTTAACCATTTGTTCTTGAATTTTCATGTAAACTTTGCGACTGCATAGATAAAGTAACAAAAAGTTAATATAATGATATGTATAACAAATACTACCAAGAACAATATGTTTAATTTAAAAGAAAATTATAATCCAAAAATAAATAAAAATAATTCAATAAACTTACTTTTGAAATTCCTCAGACATTTCCTCCAATGATAATTCCCCTTACCTCACACGAGATAATATTGTTTTGACAATTTTTTTATTTTTCACTCCTTGCATTGCTCTCTAAGGTGTGATAGTGATATCTTCTAGAAGCTGCTTCATTTCAGGACTTGATTTACTGTTGCTACATATCAATGGCTTAGACTTTTTGACCTTCTGGTTTTTAATGCCAATGTTTTCCCAGATGCTAAAAATCTCATTAATCAACTCCCATACATCTCCAAGAAACTCTAGGGAAGGGGGAAGAAGTAACAGGATGTGTCGTTAAGCTTCTACCGGGCTGGAGCTTCCATGCCATAGATGCTAATGGAAATTCGGGAGGGATGGCTCTGGGTTTCAACGCAAAGGTACTTCGAGAGATCTCTTGGGGATCGAAAAATGTCTTAGATGTGGAACTATACTCCAACGAACTATGCATCCCTTATCTTATTCTAAATGTCTATGGACCTGTTTTGGATCGAGAGAGGTTTTGGAACCCCTTCTTTGCTAAATCTTTTTTGGCGCACCCAAATCTTATAATTGGAGGAGATCTAAATTTTTCCTTGGGGATGACAAAATCTTGGGGGATCAGAGCCAGGGCAGATCCTCTATCTGATTTCTTTCTGAATAAATTGGCCTAATTTCTCCTTATGGATGTCTCCCTGCTAAAATTGTGCCCAACGTGGAGGAACCGAAGAATAGGAGATGAATGGATTGGGAAGAAACTTGATCGATTCCTACTCTTTTAATCATTGGTGGAAAAATTACAGGCTTTTAAACATTGGGTTGGGTAAGGTGGTCTCTCGGATCATTTCCCTGTCTTCCTGGAAGTAAAGGGAGTTTTCACTAAACCAGGAACTCCCTTTAAATTTAATTCCTCATGGCTCTCGGATGCATCTTTTATTAGCCTCTTCCATAACACTTGGAAGAAAGATGATCTCAATGAAGATGAGAGTCACAGCAAGGTTTTTATGGATAATTTAAAAAGGATGAAGGTTGCCTCTAAGCATTGGGACCTCCATAAGAAACTGAAGGAAGAAGAGACCTTGGAAAATGTTAACTCTGAGATTGCCCTTCTTGAAGACCTAGGCAGCAATGGATATGGAATAGTAGAGTGTCGGGCTAGACTTCAAGAGTTGGAAAAGGAAAGGAGGAGAATCCTCCAGCTTGGGGAGGAAAGATGGTGCTTAAAAAGTAGAGCGATCTGGTTGCAGGCGGGGGATGATAATACCAAATTTTTTCAGAATTATGCTAAAGGAAGGAAAAACTCTAATACAATCTAGGAAATGAAGAAAGCCAATGGTGAACTGGCTCACTCTTTTGAAGAGTTGGCCTCATTAGGGGTCAATTATTTCAAGAATCTCTTCAAAGCGCCAGAGGAAGTTTCTATTGCAGAAGTTATAAGAGTCGCCCAATTCTTTCCTAGGTTCATAAAGGAGGAAGGAAATGACTCCATCATGGAACCTATTTCTAAGGAGGAGGTAGAAGACATTCTCAAAGCAATGCAAAAGGACAAAAGCCCCGGTCCGGATGGCTGGACTGTCGAATTTTTCCAACATTTCTTTGAATTCATTGGAGATGAGTTAGTGGCAGTTGTGGAAGAATCCAGGCGTACAGGATCAATCTATCATCCCTTCAATGCCACCTTTCTAGCCCTCATTCCCAAATCTGACCACCCGGGCTCTTTTGATGAATTCAGGCCCATTTCCCTGTGCACCTGTGTATACAAAATTATTGCCAAAGTTATTGCCTCCAGGCTAAACCATTCCTCTCCTTGAACATTTCTCTTGAGCAATATGGCTTTCTAGATGGCAGACAAATGCATGAAGCAGTAGGAGTTTCTCAAGAAACTCTTCATAGTCTAAAAATTGGAAAAAAAAAAAGGAGCCATTGTGAAAATTGATTTGTCAAAGGCTTATGACAGAATCAACGGGATGTACCTTAGGCTTCTCTTAACTCATCTGAGATTCAAGTATGATTTTGTGAGATGGGTTATGAGTTGTGTTTCTTCATCTTCCATAGCTTTCATGTTCAATGGAGCGGCCTCCAGCGTTTTTAGTCCTGAACGTGACCTGCGTCAAGGTTTCCCTCTCTCTCCCCTTTTGTTTCTACTGGCAGCAGATGGCATCAGTCGTATGATTCATGACGCAAAAGACAGGGCACTCTCAAAGGTATTGAAGTAGCTGTTAGTTTTTGGGTCACTCACCTCATTTTCATGGATGACATTATTCTGTTCAACAATGGAAGTCTCGAGGACTGTAGGATGTGTTAGCCTCCTGTTACAACAGGGTTTCATCTTTCATGATTGACATTTTTACATGCCAAATATGTCATACTTTGCAGGCTGCAGTGTTCCATATTTCCACAAAATGCCATGAACTGTGCTAGTCCAAATGGCACTACTGTATTCCAATTTTGATGAGTTGTTCCAGTTTTGAAGATTTTCTAAAGGGAGATTCAAACAGTCTAATCTTGGTCTCCCTAGGTTTCAATTTCATGTTTAGAATATAGAGAATGTATCTGTCCAAACAGTTTAATCTTGGCAGATTTGTAGATAGGTAGAGAATCACAGGGACCCAACTGCTTAATCTGGGCCCTTGGCAGAAATAAGTGTAGATTTAGATAGGAAAGCATTCAAAAGAAAAATTGTAAATCAGGGTCTGCAAGTCTAAGTGCACCCACCCAAAAAGAAGAAATTTTTTTAGGAAGGTAGGCCGGGTAGGTAGCTGTGAGGTTGCAGAATGGTGATTCATGATCAATCTTGTGTTTTAAAGGCTTATATATTTTCAGATCACAGTTATCAGGCAGTTTTTCATCTGGAGGAGCTCGAGCTAGCCATAACTAACTTCCCCTTCTTCTCATTTCCCAAGTCATTTACTAACTTCCCCAAAGAGGTCAAGATCTGCTTGATTCCTCTTAGTTTCATCATTCTCCATGTCATTTGTCTTGGTGAAGATCTGCTTCACTCAAGCATTCTTTATTTCTCATTTACAAGTTCTTTTCCCCAAAATTAGCCTAAGGACCCTTACCTTAGCGCTTTCTTATCATCTCCATATTAACTACTAACTCTAGTACATAACTCCCTATCAGTTTTCCCCTTCCCCTACTAAAACTATGTATATAATACTCCCCTATGTAAATATCCCCTCCCTGGCATTATAGCCATATTTCTTCTAAGTCAGGGAAAAAGCAGTCTATCTGGGGCTGTTTTTAGCCCATCCGAGTCTTAAAGGAATTAGTCTGACACCTGGTCAAGCTAATAACCATTGTTTCCTAATCCTAACCCTCAAAACCCTCTTTCCAACCCCTAACCTAAAGTTTTGTGCACAAATCCTTAAACCCCCGCTCACAAACCCTCAAAAAACCCATATTGCGCCCCTATCCCTGAGTCCCGAGTGTAAATACATTAACCCGCACTCATTTTAACCCAAAAAACCCACAATAAACCATAGTTTTTACCCCCCCGCCGCGCCGTATTAAAATCCGGATATTTCGCGCGCCCTGTACGTTAACTCCCTGCCGCCTCGTCCCTCCCGCCAATCGTCCGATCACCTGCCCTACAGATCAACGGTGGGCGGGTGTTCCCATCTCCCAAGCCACCCGAAGGTTAGCGTCCGGGAGATGGGCGGTATTGCCGCCGTACTCCCGCCACACGTCACCTTCCCGGGCGTGGCGGAGCCCCCTCTGACAAAACCACCCATGCCTAAAGACGGTGTGCCCGAAACCATTTACCGCCCCCCCCCCCCCCCCCCTTGTGACGTAAGCCACACGTCACCTGCCGCGTCATCCGCCTGCATGGCCTCCTGCCACCATACCGCCAAGTCACCCTGCCACGTGTCCTGCCACATCATCAGACCTACTGTACTGCCACGTCACCTCCGTACATGCTGACGTCATCCTGCGACGTCATCCGCCGTACGAGGTCCGTCATGCTGATGTCATCAGCAATTTTGGCGCAAAGGGCGAAAATCGCACTCTAGAGCCCCGGAATCAGTTTCTGAGGCAGTTTTTGATGCGCATCGCTGGATAAATTAGGCCAAAATGTGGAATCTTTTTATCGCGCAGCCTCCAGCAAGCCAGAAAGGCGCCGAATGACCCGTTTTTCTTCGCGAAGCATGCAGAAAGGAGCAGAAGACAGTTCTAGAGGAAATAGAGGCCGAACAACGACCATTAACTTGTGATTAGACCCACAGCAAAGGAGAAAAGCAACCCAATTCATTTGTCAGAGAGTATCAGAGGAAAGAGAAGCATAAAAGTGTACCAGTTAAATTGTTTAATGGAAACCTTCAGTTCCCAAAGCAGGTTAACATTGAATGGCCGCCAACAAAGTCAAATCAGGCGATGAAAGCCCATCCCAGCTCTCAAATCACAGTTGAAGCATTTAAGGCCACCAAACTACAATGGAGCGGAGACCCATGCACAGTTATTGCAGAGGCAACTACACCAAGCCACCGAGGACAAGCACATTCACTTCATTTTGATACGGCAACCCTCAGCGCAGCCAAAGATATTTTCATGCATTTATTTCAGATAGGATTAGGTCAGACTAATTATTCTTTAGGACCTGTTTAGGTCAAGATGTAATGAACAAATTGTAGAGAGTTTTTCCTATATATACTGCCCTCAGCATTGTTTCAAGGGTTGGTAAATTGGTATTTTTCACTAGAGACTCGCACTGTATACCTGAAATTGGTTCTGTAATCAAAGATTGCCGAAAGTTCTGAGAAGAGACTGTTTGATGTGTTATGAATGTTTTTCTGGAGACTGAAGATGGAATTCTTGTGCTGCAACCTAATTCAATAAGTGCTTCTTACCTCTGTTTACTGTTTACCATTATCTAAATAGCAGAAAGAAAGATTAGCTTAGAATTTGTTTAAATACACTCTATGCTCAATTTATGTTGTTTCTTTATGTTTTCCTCTTAATGAATTGGTAATGAATATGAATTCATTCTGGCTCATATTTACCCCGATTCACCTGTGTGTGTCGATTATCTAGGGATTCTTTACTGCCCCTAGGTAGAGCTTTGTTATCTACCCCTGTTAAGCTGACTGAGGGATTCTTAACTGCCCCTCATTACTTAGCATTCATCCCATCCTTTAAACATGAAACATTGTTTCATTTGCAGCTACCTTGCTCCATTTTCTCTCTTGGGACCAAGAAAACGCACCAGCAGTCCTCCTTTTCGACTCCACGCCCAATGGTTTGAAACTTTCAGACTATGCTCTGCCTCTCTACCTGAGAACATCAATTATCCCACCAAAATCGAAATAAAAACCCTGAACTCAATAACTAGCCTAAGGTCCTTTTCAACAAAGCTAAAATCTGAAAGAGAGAGCCCTCTCTGATTGCAGGTGGGCTAGAACCTGCAGTCCAAAGTTGGTTTGTGGTTACCTCGGCCGTATCCTTTTCCGGAGCTTAAGGACAACCTGAGTGATAACATAATGGCGACTCCACTGGGGACTTTCCTCAGATAGTTTCACGAAGAAGGTAAGAAAGCTCCGCTAAGACCATAAATCAATTTTTCCAATTGTTGTTTATCTCTTAAAACTACAGATGAAGCCTGAATGTCAGCCAGGAAGCCTTTGAAACTGTTCTTTGCTTTGCATTAAGAGGAGTAAATAAATGCTGCTTCAGTCAATCTTCATGCTAGTTTTAAGTTACAAATAGTTGTCCCAAATTTTGATTAGTTCTTTGCTATTTCTAAAAACATTCCCAGAAAAATACCAAAAACAAATTCGGAAGCTGGCTCCCAAGAAAAATCCATGATATACAAGGTCAAATCCAGACCCTAGTCCCCAGCTGTTTTTGAAAATCCGAACCTAATCCCGAAGATCCTTAGGAAGCAAGAAAGCCAAGAAGATTTCGCTGATAAAACTCCTGAAACAGCTTACCCAAGTTGTGTCCCAACTCCTGTCAAAGTTTTATTCCGATCAACTCCTACTTCCCCTGGTTCATCATCCACATCTCATAGCACTCCTTCCACACCTCCATTCACTGCAAATACTACAACTACCACTACTGTTGTTCCTGTTACCCCAGTTATCCCTGCCGTCCCAGTTGTTCCATTTGTCCCCGTTGTTCCACTTATCCCTGCCAATATGGCTAATAGATATGCACCCCTGCAATTACCTGCTAATGCTGGGGCTTTACCTCAATATTACCAATCGAAAATCACGTATTTTGATTCCACTGGTCCTTTCACAGCCATTCAGCATACCAAAAAGATGCAAGACTATTTTGAAAACTATGAAATAGATGATGATAGCGTGAGAATGAGAATTTTTGTTCAAAGTCTAACAGGTGATGTAAGAACTTGGTTCAGATCACTTGCTGCAAATTCCATAACTACCCCAGATGAGCTGTACCAATCTTTTACCAACAGATGGGAGAAAAAGAAAGACCCTTTGGACATACTAGTTGAATACGATACAATTAAAATAGGTCCTCAAGAAACTGTTTTGGAGTACTGTGCAAGATTCAATAATGTTTACAATGCAATACCACAGAATCTGAGGCCTGCCCCTGACCTTGCCTTGTACAAATTTTCGGATGGTTTTGACCCGGATATGGCATACCAGTTAAAAGAAAGAGCTCCTCAGACCCTTGCAGACATACAAAATGTCGCTGTCAGCGTTGAGGCCAACTTAATTGCCAAAAGGAACAGAGCTAGGATGGAGAGAAGAACCACCCTTAAGGAAGAACCCTCAGCCTTTGACTAGAAGCTTGATGCTATTATCAATGGCCTGCAAAGATTGGGAGAAAGAGTAGAAAACATTGAGAGAAAAGCATCACGGGAAGGACAACAGTCCAATACCATAAGGAATCCAAATTTTAGGAAAACGCAGAACACAAATGCTAGTAGGTCTAGCCAAGACCATGACATAAGACCTCCTTTTCAAGATAACTATGCTGAAGGATCCACTTCTAGTCAACCCATAGAAGACACTCACATGAATTTGATGGATCTAAAGGGTGAGCACCAAACTTTCCTGAGCCAAGAAGACCAAAATGAACTTGATTACAATCAGTTTCAGACTAAGTCTGGTGAGTCTTTTGACTTTAAACAAGGATATGATACTGCTGTGTATGAAGTACACAAACAATATAAGCTGAGAACTAGGACCATTGACATCTCCGAGCCTGGTAAAACAAAGGAAGGCAAACAGCCCAACAAGATTAAAAACAAAGTTGTCATGACAGAACCAGCTGATACAACTGTCCCAAACCCGCAACAAGTGACTGTAGAAGACATAACAGACACACAGCCTTCTGTTGAGCAGCCTCTATCACCTCCTTCCTCAAAAGAAAATTCGAACAGCGTTCCAAAAAGCCCTCCTGAAACTGTAAAACCGCAAGTAGTCAATCCCCACAACGCTGATAAACAAGAGCGAATCGCTGATAATTCAAATGAAAAAGAAAAAACTGCCCTCATCAACACCAAGACTCCATTGGAAAAACCATTTAATTTAGAGGCAGAAATAGGTAAATTGAAAATACCTGTTCCTCTTTCAGAACTTGCCAAACACGATGTATATAGGCAACAAATTCAAAGGTCGCTTCAGATTCCAGAAAACAAAGACGATGTAAATGTTTTGGATGATTCTCCTGAACTGCTATTCGGTCCAGAAGTCAATGGAAAATCAACACATGGACCTATTCCACCCTTTTATGTCAGTTTGCATATACATGATAAAGTTTTGCACAACGCTATGTTTGACTCAGGAGCCTCACACAACCTTATGCCCAAGGCAGTCATGGATAAACTGAACCTCGATATCACAAGACCTTACAAAGATTTATACTCATTTGACTCAAGTCAAGTGAAATGTTTAGGCCTCATCAAAGACTTGTGTGTCTCCTTAGTCCAATATCCCAACAAGACCATCCTCATGGATGTGGTGGTGGCTGACATCCCACCAAAGTACGGTATGCTCCTATCAAGATCATGGGGAGAAAAGCTGCAAGGATCCCTTCAACTCGACCTCTCCTATGCCACCATTTCTGTCTTTGGGCAACCAAAGAGACTGTACAGAGAAACGCTGATGAAATATGTGGTGAGTAGTGAGAGCAAGTCTGAAAATTTTCCCATTTACTCAATACATTCTGACATGGATTCCTTTATTTTGTTTAATGATGACACAAATTCTCCAACTAAGGATGAGCCTTTGGCTCTAGAACAACAAACGCACATTAATGAAGAATCGATTATACACACCCATGAGACTGTCACAACAGATAATGCAACCAGCATACAAGAAGAACCTCCTCAAACAGAAACCTCAAATCTACCCGCTACAAGAATGGCGGAAACTCTTAGCACTAACCATAAGCAAAAAACCACATGGTACTTAGAGTTTGACGGCTCTGTCAACAAGTTAGGGGCAGGGGCAGGTGTTTGGATTCACAACACATATACAACCATGCACAAGGCCATGCCTACAGATTGAATTTCAAATGCACCAACAACATGGCAGAGTATGAGGCTCTGCTGTTAGGCCTTAAACTCCTCAAAGCTCTAGGAGCTAAAAAAGTGTCTATCCTAGGTGACTCTGATTTAATCATACAACAGATGAAAGGTAATTTTGTTACAAATGACAATAGAATGAGAGCCTATAGGACTGCTGCCACTAATATACTCAATGCATTCACTGAATTCAAGCTTGACAAGATCTCAAGAAATCACAACATTCACGCTCACAGCCTAGCCACTTTTGCAAGTACATGTAAGCTTCCCTTTGACCCAAACCACCACTTCACAGCGGAAATAAAACATAGGCCCGCTGTCCCAAATAACATTAAAGATTGGCAAGTGTTCGAAAATGATGCCCAAATTAATAATTTTCTCACCCTCGAGCATGAATTTTCAAATATTAACATAGATATGGATGCTATGACAGATTCAGAACAACAAGCAACTGAAAATCAGCAGGTTGTAATTGCTGCAACAGCCAAACAAATCCTAAACCCGACGGTTTTTGGCAAAGAAAACATTGAACAGCTGAAACAGATGCACTTGGAAGAAATAGACAAAACAGAGGAAGAAATCATTGAGCTAAAAGATAATTTTCTGCCTGCTGGCCTGACACCACTAGAAGACATGTTTGACGCCAATGATGTGCCCAGAAAGCCAAAATTGCAGCCAATAAACACTGATATAGAAGAACACAACATTGGGACAGCAGAAAATCCAAAAATGATCAAACTGTCCAAAAATTTGCCTCTTGATCAAAAGCCCAAGTACATTGATTTATTCAAAGAGTTCCAAGATGTATTCGCTTGGAGTTATGAGGATTTGAAATCCTATGACACCTCGGTGATCCAACACACAATTCCCTTAAAACCAAACCAGAAACCCTTCAAGCAGAAACTTAGAAGAATTAACCCTATGCTTCTTCCCCCGATTGAGAAGGAAGTAAAGAGGATGTTTGAAGCAGGCATAATAGCACCCATCAGATTTTCCGAGTGGGTGTCCAATCTTGTTCCTACAAGAAAAAAGACAGGTGAAATCAGACTTTGTGTAGATCTCAGAAATTTAAACCAAGTCTCCTTAAAAGACCACTATCCTTTGCCCAAAATGGATCACATCCTACAAAGAGTAGTGGGATCATCTAGAATCTCTTTGCTAGATGGCTTTTCAGGTTTCAACCAAATACTTGTTCACCCGGATGACCAAGACAAAACTGCCTTTACCACACCGTGGGGAACATTTAAGTATGTGAAGATGCCATTCGGACTTAAAAACGCTGGTGCCACATTTCAAAGAGCAATGGATATTGCTTTTGCCAAGGAAATACATGATTTCCTAGTTGTCTACCTGGATGACTTAACCCCATTTTCCAAATCTGATGAAGAACACCTCAAGCATCTTAGGCAAATTTTCATGACATGTAGGAAATATGGAATTTCCTTGAATCCCAAGAAGTCCCTATTTGGCCTAGAAGAAGGCAAGTTACTTGGCCACATTATATCAAAAGATGGGATTAGAATTGATCCTAAAAGAATCCAAGCCATTCCTCAAATTCCATTTCCAAGAAATATTAAAGAGCTACAAGCATTCCTTGGGAGAATCAACTTCCTAAGAAGATTTATTCCAAATCTAGCTGAACTAATACGACTGTTAAGCAACATGTTAAAGAAGGATGCCAAGGTAAGATGGTCCCTGGAAACCAAGCAAGCATTTGAAAGTATCAAAACTGCATTAACCCAAACCCCTGTCCTCACTAGCCCACAGTTTGACAGAGATTTTATCATATTTTCGTTTGCATCTGATCACACAATAGCCGTTGTCCTTTTGCAAAAGAATGAACAGGGAGCTGAAAAGCCAATCGCCTTTTTCAGCCGAGCCTTAAGAGACGCCCCTTTGAAGTATCCAATAATGGAAAAGCAGGCCTACGCACTTGTTAAGGCCATCAAGGATTTTAGAGTGTACATACTGTATTCACACGTGATTGCCTATGTTCCACACGCTGCTGTAAAAGACATATTGACACAAGAAGGATTAGAAGGCAAAAGAGGCAAGTGGATTGCAAGCATCCTTGAGTATGACATAGAAATAAAACCAACCAAGCTGATAAAGGGACAAGGTTTAGCTAAACTGATGTCTGAAACAAACTTTCAAGCCTTAGACATTAACCAGCTGGACAATGAACAGGAGCTGGCGACTCCACAGATCAGTGAAATATTTCTGCAATGCCCCTGGTACGCTGATATATGCTTTGTATTGTTAAACCTGTGTGCTCCCCCAGGATTGTCCAGGACCAAGAAAAGATTCTTGAAAATGAAGGCTCTAAAGTTTTGTGTTATAGATGGTGCATTATTTTGGAGAAATCATGAAGGTATATTGCTTAATTGTTTAACCATGAATGAAACTAACAATGTCATGAAAGAATTCCATGCAGGTGACTGTGGAGGACATCTATATTGGAAGTCCACTGCTGATAAAATTTTAAGGGTTGGTTTCTATTGGCCCACTCTTTTTGCAGATGTAAAGAAGTTTGCCATGTCATGTCACAAATGCCAAATTTTTGAGGGCAAAAGAAAGCTGTTACCCCTGCCCCTTAAACCCATCTCAACCGAAAAACCTTTTCAACAATGGGGTCTTGACTTCATTGGAGAAATCCATCCCTCTTCCTCAGGCCAACACAAATGGATCCTAACAGCCACCAACTATTTCACTAAGTGGGTTGAAGCCATTCCCTGTAGACAAGCCAATGATACTATCATTATCCAATTCCTTGAATGCAATATCCTTTCTAGATTTGGCTGCCCTGAGAAAATCATCACTGATAATGCCGCTGCCTTTAAGTCCAAAAAGATGATAAGTTTCTGCCATAAGTTTCATATCACCCTGGGCCACTCTACAGCCTATTACCCTCAAGGTAATGGCCTGGCAGAATCTTCAAACAAAAGTCTCATCAACATCATAAAGAAGATGTTAGAAGAAAACAAGAAGAACTGGCACAAAAAACTGATAAATGCCCTATGGGCAGACAGACTTTCAAGCAAAAGATCAATTGGGATGAGCCCTTATGAGCTGGTATACGGCATGGAGCCCAGATTTCCTTCATCCTTGGGCATTCCTACTATCAAGTTGTTACAGGAGATTCAGGCTGAACCAAATGACATTCAAAGAAGAATCAATCAGACACTTCATCTTCAGCAAACCAGAGAACAAGTTTACGACAAAGCTCAAATTTTGCAAGAAAAACTTAAAAAGATGTTTGATAAGAGAGCTAAAGCTGAGGATTTCAGTATTGGTGACAAGGTTCTAAGGTGGGATTCAAGAAGAGAAGACAAGGGCAAACATGCTAAGTTTGATTTTTTATGGAAAGGGCCATTTGTTGTCTCTGCTGTTCAAGGAAATAACACATACTTTCTCAGGTCTATAGAGGACAGCACTATTGAAGAAGGCCCTGTTAATGGCCATATGCTGAAACATTACCATGACCCCTTTTAAGGGACATAATGCAGCCTTGTATATATCTTTGTACAGTAATATTTGTATATATTAGCATTCTGTTTTTATTTTGTATAAGTAGGCCGATTATCTAAGGAGCAGTTGTAAATCTTATGAAGACACAGCCAATGCGAATATTCCAATTTTAAAGGCTCTGTCTCTACACCAATTTCAAAGAAAACAGCAAGAGGAAAACTATCACATTACAAGCAATTCATGGTAGAAAAGAAATATTTGCAGTCAAAGGCATGTTCCAGCAGCATTGTACATAGTTATCAAGCACGCAGAAGAAAGCAGGCGATGCTATACAGTTCACAGTAACTCAGTTGAGGAGAGAATGTTTCAGATTTCAAAGTTTCACATTTTTAGCAGCCAGAACAAAGAAGTGTTTTCCAGTCTACAGCAACAAATAGAAAAATCAAGGCAATCTGACCTGTTGTTCTTGGCTTTTCACAAGGAAAAGCCATCCCCAAGTGGAACCACTGTTAGCCTCCTGTTGCAACAGGGTTTCATCTTTCATGATTGACATTTTTACATGCCAAATATGTCATACTTTGCAGGCTGCAGTGTTCCATATTTCCACAAAATGCCATGAACTGTGCTAGTCCAAATGGCACTACTGTATTCCAATTTTGATGAGTTGTTCCAGTTTTGAAGAGTTTTTAAAGGGAGATTCAAACAGTCTAATCTTGGTCTCCCTAGGTTTCAATTTCCTGTTTAGAATATAGAGAATGTATCTGTCCAAACAGTTTAATCTTGGCAGATTTGTAGATAGGTAGAGAATCATAGGGACCCAACTGCTTAATCTGGGCCCTTGGCAGAAATAAGTGTAGATTTAGATAGGAAAGCATTCAAAAGAAAAATTGTAAATCAGGGTCTGCAAGTCTAAGTGCACCCACCCAAAAAGAAGAAAAAATGTTAGGAAGGTAGGCCAGGTAGGTAGCTGTGAGGTTGCAGAATGGTGATTCATGATCAATCTTGTGTTTTAAAGGCTTATATCTTTTCAGATCACAGTTATCAGGCAGTTTTTCATCTGGAGGAACTCGAGCTAGCCATAACTAACGTCCCCTTCTTCTCATTTCCCAAATCATTTACTAACTTCCCCAAAGAGGTCAAGATCTGCTTGATTCCTCTTAGTTTCATCATTCTCCATGTCATTTGTCTTGGTGAAGATCTGCTTCACTCAAGCATTCTTTATTTCTCATTTAAAAGTTCTTTTCCCCAAAATTAGCCTAAGGACCCTTACCTTAGCGCTTTCTTATCATCTCCATATTAACTACTAACTCTAGTACATAACTCCCTATCAGTTTTCCCCTTCCCCTACTAAAACTATGTATATAATACTCCCCTATGTAAATATCCCCTCCCTGGCATTATAGCCATATTTCTTCGAAGTCAGGGAAAAAGCAGTCTATCTGGGGCTGTTTTTAGCCCATCCGAGTCTTAAAGGAATTAGTCTGACACCTGGTCAGGCTAATAACCGTTGTTTCCTAATCCTAACCCTCAAAACCCTCTTTCCAACCCCTAACCTAAAGTTTTGTGCACAAATCCTTAAACCCCCGCTCACAAACCCTCAAAAAACCCATATTGCGCCCCTATCCCTAAGTCCCGAGTGTAAATACATTAACCCGCACTCATTTTAACCCCAAAAACCCACATAAACCATAATTTTTACCCCCCTGTCGCGCCGTATTAAAATCCGGATATTCCGCGCGCCCTGTACGTTAACTCCCCACCGCCTCATCCCTCCCGCCAACCGTCCAATCACCCGCCCCGCAGATCAACGGTGGGCGGGTGTTCCCATCTCCCAAGCCGCCCGAAGGTTAGCGTCCGGGAGATGGGCGGTATTGCCGCCGTACTCCCGCCACGCGTCACCTTCCCGGGCGTGGCGGAGCCCCCTCTGACAAAACCACCCATGCCTAAAGGCGGTGCGCCTGAAACCATTTACCGCCCCCCCCCCCCCCCTTGTGACGTAAGCCACACGTCACCTGCCACGTCATCCGCCTGCATGGCCTCTTGCCACCATACCGCCGAGTCACCCTGCCACGTGTCCTGCCACATCATCAGACCTATCGTACTACCACGTCACCTCCGTACATGCTGATGTCATCATGCTGACGTCATCCTGCCACGTCATCCGCCGTACGAGGTCCGTCATGCTGACGTCATCAGCAATTTTGGCGCAAAGGGCGAAAATCGCACTCTGGAGCCCCGGAATCAATTTCTGAGACAGTTTTTGATGTGCGATTTGCGCCTAGCGCAAATCGCGCATCACTGGATAAATTAGGCCAAAATGGGGAATCTTTTTATCGCGCAACCTCTAGCAAGCCCGAAAGGCGCCGAATGACCCGTTTTTCTTCGCGAAGCATGCAGAAAGGAGCAGAAGATAGTTCTAGAGGAAATAGAGGCCGAACAACGACCATTAACTTGTGATTAGACCCACAGCAAAGGAGAAAAGCAACCCAATTCATTTGTCAGAGAGTATCAGAGGAAAGAGAAGTAGCAAAGTGTACCAGTTAAATTGTTTAATGGAAACCTTCAGTTCCCAAAGCAGGTTAACATTGAATGGCCGCCAACAAAGTCAAATCAGGCGGTGAAAGCCCATCCCAGCTCTCAAATCACAGTTGAAGCATTTAAGGCCACCAAACTACAATGGAGCAGAGACCCATGCACAATTATTGCAGAGGCAACTACACCAAGCCACCGAGGACAAGCACATTCACTTCATTTTGATATGGCAGCCCTCAGCGCAGCCAAAGATATTTTCATGCATTTATTTCAGATAGGATTAGGTTAGACTAATTATTCTTTAGGACCTGTTTAGGTCAAGATGTAATGAACAAATTATAGAGAGTTTTTCCTATATATACCACCCTCAACATTGTTTCAAGGGTTGGTAAATTGGTATTTTTCACTAGAGACTCGAACTGTATCCCTGAAATTGGTTATGTAATCAAAGATTGCCGAAAATTCTGAGAAGAGACTGTTTGATGTGTTATGAATGTTTTTTTGGAGACTGAAGATGGAATTCTTGTGCTGCAACCTGATTCAATAAGTGCTTCTTACCTCTGTTTATTGTTTACCATTATCTAAATAGCAGAAAGAAAGATTAGCTTAGAATTTGTTTAAATACACTCTATGCTCAATTTCTGTTGTTTCTTTATGTTTTCCTCTGAATGAATTGGTAATGAATATGAATTCCTTCTGGCTCATATTTACCCCGATTCACCTATGTGTGCCGATTATCTAGGGATTCTTTACCGCCCCTAGGTAGAGCTTTGTTATCTACCCCTGTTAAGATGACTGAGGGATTCTTAACTGCCCCTCATTACTTAGCATTCATCCCATCCTTTAAACCTGAAACATTGTTTCATTTGCAGCTACCTTGCTCCATTTTCTCTCTTGGGACCAAGAAAACGCACCAGCAGTCCTCCTTTTCGACTCCACGCCCAATGGTTTGAAACTTTCAGACTATGCTCTGCCTCTCTACCTGAGAACATCAATTATCCCACCAAAATCGGAATAAAAACCCCTGAACTCAATAACTAGCCTAATATCCTTTTCAACAAAGCTAAAATCTGAAAGAGAGAACCCTCTCTAATTGCAGGTGGGCTAGAACCTGCAGCCCAAAGTTGGTCTGTGGTTACCTCGGTCGTATCCTTTTCCGGAGCTTAAGGACAACCTGAGTGATAACAGGATGCTCAAGAGGATCTTGGACCTTTTCCTGAAGGCTACTGGTCTCTGCATAAATGAGAGAAAATCCACACTCACATGCTCAGGTTTGTCCAGAGAGTTGGTGCGCAGAGTGGAGTTGGTCCTACATTTTGAAGTCAAAACTTTGGAGGAAACATTTAAATACCTAGGGTTCTTTCTAAAGCCTGATAATTATAGGATCAATGATTGGAAATGGATCCTTGCTAAAATCAAATCCAAACTGAAACATTGGAGTTTCAAGTGGCTTTCCAGGGCAGGTAGGCTAGTGTTAATTAAATCTGTTCTGATGGCAATTCCAGTCTATTGGGCTAGTCTGACATGGGTTCCCAAAGGAATCTTATCCTCAATCGACAAATTATATAGCAGGTTTCTGTGGGCGGGGTCCAAGTCAAAAAGTAACCCCTTGGATTGCTTGGGATAAAGTGGCACGACCTAAAGAGTGGGGAGGCTGGGGTATAAAAAATCTTGCTTGCTTCTCCCAATCTTTAGCAGCAAAGCTCACCTGGAGGCTCATTTCTTTTGAGAACCTGTGGTCCTCTATTACTAAAAGAAAATATATTGATCCTCTATCAAATTTAGATTGGATCAGATTGCCACAACAGACTTCCAAAAACTCCTCAGTGGTTTGGAAATATGTGGTCGCTTCTATCAAAGTTATAGAGAAGGGTTTGGCTTGGAGTGTGGGGGATGGAACTCAGATTAGGCTGGGTAGAGACCACTGGACAGGATGTACCGAGATTTTTTCTCTGTCTCAGGCGCTGGTTTTGGCTTTAAAAGATAGGGGACTCTACACTTTAAATCAGGTGGCTGATCCCCGGGTTTCCACCATATGGAGTCAAGGGTGGATTCAGGGAAGAGATTTGCATTTGGATGAAGAATGGCTGGAGGAATGGGACTTGTATAGAAGGGACCTACTCAACTCATCAGTCAGGCTCTCTGACTCTTCGGATGAACTCAGATGGGTCTTTGCCTAGAATGGGCTTTACTCTCCAAAGATGGGGTATAAATGGTTGATGTCTCAAAATGGGTGGGAGAATCCGGCTTGGTGGGTTAAACCGCTTTGGAAGTTAAAAGGGCCAGCAAAAACAAGACTATTCTTCTGGTGTGTCCTGCTACAGAAAGTTCCCACTTGGGATTTTCTTCAAAGAAGAGGAAGGATTGGTCCTAGCTAGTGCCCCCTCTGTAAAGATAGTAACGAAACAGTACAACACATGTTCCTTTTATGCCCCTTTAACACTAGCCTATGGGCCAAAATGCTAAGGTTGCTCAAAATTCCTTTTAGATGGGAAGGGCAAGGAGTCTTGGAAGCTTGGCAGAGGTGGTGGAATGAAGCTACAAACAACAGAGAGAGATCTATCCCTCTTCTCATAACTTGGGGGACTTGGCTTGCCAGGAATCATCTCATTTTTAAGGATATTGTCTTCTCGATTGGAAGACTGGCTGCAGAAGGAGCTGTTATTTATGATAGTATCCCTGTTCCACAAGCTCCTCCTACTACCAGAGTTGTTCGTCAAGAATCTATTAGATATTCAACTCCGTGGGCTTATTTTGACGGGGCCTCTGACATTAATGGACATTGCAGGGCTAGCCTGATTATACATTTATCAAAGGAAAAGCTTGTTAAAGCATCTGTTGGTCTTGGTCAGGGATCCAATAACTTTGCTGAACTGAAAGCCTTACACTACCTCCTATGTTGGCTTATCCTTAGGAATGTGAGAGCAGTCCAGATTTTTGGGGATTCAATGAACATTGTGAAATGGTTTAATGGGACTCAACATTGTAGAAATTTCATCTTGCATCCTCTGCTTAAAGAAGTTTCTCGTCTTAAATGTCGTTTCATGGAGATATCTCTTTGCCATATCTACAGGGAAAGGAACCATGAAGCTGATCACCTTTCTAAAGAGGGTGTTGAGCAAGATATGGGGTCATGGATAGCTATGGAGGAAGAAAATGGGGTGATTCGACCACTCGAACAACCCATTTTTGTTTAAGATTTTGATTTTCAGAAAACTGTTCTTGTTTTTGTACATAGTTTGAAATTGTTTCTTTTTTTTTTTGCCATAATTTTTGAAGAAACTTCATCAGGTTACCTGGGTTGTTTTCCTTTAAAAAGGAGGTTCGGGCTCATTGTGTAATATCAACGTTTTTTTGTTTTTTCTTTGTATGAGAATCCTTATAGTGGTTACTATGGATTCTCAGAGGATGTTGGTTGCCTCGTTGTCTTCTCAGACTCACAGCTTCTGTCTTATTTCATATCTCTTCTGCGTGTTATCCTCTTAAGGATCCCGGGAGGTGTGCATGGATAGGACAGGTCGCTTTGCTTGTTGTGATGGTGAGACTAGTGTGAAAATACTCTGTATGCATCTATTTTCAACCAGTTGAGACTGTTTTTTTTCTCCCTATTATAAGGCGAAAAACGAGTCCTTCAGAAATGCTCAACATATGCTATGTAACTTTCTATTTTTAATAGATGGTTCGCTTTTTTCCTGTGAAAAAAAAAAGGGTTCTAAATGCCAACTAGAAAATGTTATCAACACCTCTGAATAAATCACTAATTTTGCCGCCTTTTCCACCTTTTGAATTGATTTTCTCTTCAATTTGATAGCCTATTTCCATACAACATTCCTTTTGGAAATCAACAGTAACATTTATCCTATCCCCACCACATTTTTCTTGAAATTCACTATGAATAAATCTAACCCTTTGGATGAAAGTCATAGACATTCTATATTCATTATCTGAATTATGATCCCATGCCACTAACTTTTCTTATGTATCTGATAAACCAGCATAAATGATACATTTCATTGTTTCAAAATGTGGGTTATTAGGATATTCCTCCATCAATTGTCTTTGAGCTTCTACAGAATGGTTCCCCCCAAGCACATAATAATTGTATTCAAAACATTTTGACTTATCAAATGCTTCTTTGTTGGGAACTTGAACTGGATCAACAAGAAGCACATAACAAACCACATGAGCATATGGATTGTACCTCATCAATGTCTTCAAGTTGTGAACATGCAGGTGATGTGGCTTTCTGACTTGATATCGACATTGTCCTTCACTTGCCTTATAGGTTTGTCTGATGTTAAGCCGAAATGTATGACCACCATTAATTAAGTTTCTCTTTGTCAAATTCTGTCGAATGGCATTTTGTTTTGTTTTAATAATGCCATCCTCTAAATCAACTCCTGGTGTAATGATTTCTCTGCTTTCTTTTGAAGTTTCACTAGGTTCTTGATTGCTGGTAATGACTACTTCAAAATCTTCAACTTTACTTTTCTTCTTCATAACATTCTCATCATTAACTGTAACATATTTATTCTTGGGCATTGTTACTTTTGGTCTTTTACGGCTCTTCTCAGTTCCAATGTCATCTTCGGTAACGGCAACATATGCTTCACTATCAGTTTCAACTTCATTGTCTTCAAAATTAACTTGTCTACCCTTGCTAGATTTATCCACTAGAGGCCTTTTTTCTGATTCCTTGGATGTAGTTGTGTAGCATCATTAATTACTACATTTTGCTTGTTTTCCATATCTTCTTCTGACACTGAGTAGAAACTGCTGACAACTTTCATAATATCATGCTCTATGAAATGAATTCCTCCAAACCTAATTGAACAACTTTCAACAAATTCTGCCAAACAAAATATCATATGTAATTGAAAACAAAGTTAAAAAAATATAGTGAGACAGTTACAAGAACACAAAATACAAATATAAATAACAATACTTACGATATTTTGTTTCATCTCATTTACGATTTGTTTACACAACTTTGTAGATACCTCTCTCGTGTCATACAATGAATATGATAGCCGGTATTTAATCCTTTCATGTGACTTGGGAGGTTTTGTAAGTATGTAAAAAACTTCACTGTCCGGTACCGAACACATATCTATGACTCTTCCCATCACGTCATAAATTCCATTATCATTCGGTATATCAATATACAGATATATATTCACATTTTGGCTTTCTCTTTCTTTCACATACCAGATTCTTGATGGAAATTTCACTTATTTTGAATTCTTCCAGTATGAAATCATCTTCTTATCATTTGAGGCACTTGAAAGATTTGTAGCCATGAGCTCAGGTGGAGTTCGTTCACCAATGTTTTTTGAAGATCCACCTTTAAGAGTCTTTGGTTCAGAAAGATTCATAGAAATCTTCTTTGATGCCATTTTCCTGAAAAAAGAAACACATAAATCAGTCCATAACGAAAACATATTAACTTAAATTAACAATGAAAATATATCATAAATTTTTAATTTGTATAATCAGATCATTAAAATTAAAAAAATATTAATACTAAGAGAATTGCCCGCCACCCCGTGGGCAGGCAAGCCGCCGGGTGGCGCGGGGGGAGGTTGTGGCAACAACTTCTACCATTTCTCCCCACATTGATCTCCTTCTCCGTCTTCAATCTACCCCTCAGGGGGGAGGCTGAGGGGTAGATTGAAGACGGCGAAGGAGATCAATGTGGCGAGAAATGGTAGAAGTTGTTGCCACAGCCTCCCCCAGCGCCACCTCAACGGCCCGCCCGACCGCGGGGTGGCCGCTAGGGTGGCGCAGGGGGCCACCACAGCCTTCCCCCTACGCCACTCCGGTGGCATGACGGGGGCTGCAGCAACAACTTCTACCATTTCTCCCCACATTAATCTCCTTCTCCGTCTTCAATCTACCCCTCAGCCTCCCCCTTGACGGGTAGATTGAAGACGGAGAAGGAGATCAATATGGGGAGAAATGGTAGAAGCACCCCGGTGCCACCCCGCCCGCCCGCAGGGTGGCACGGGGGGGGCCTACCACAGCCCACCCCGCGCCACCCCAGTGGCCCGCCCACCCGCAGGGTGGCGCGGGGGGGGGGGGGGGCCTACCACAGCCCACCCCAGCAGCCCGCCCACCCGCCCGGTGGTCTGTTGGCCGATTCCGAGAATTGCCCAACAGCCACCCCGCAGGTGGGCGAGCCGCCGAGGTGCCACGGGGTGGGGTTGCGGCAACCCACCCGGGCGGCTCGTCCGCCCGCCCGGTGGGCTGTTGGGCGATATTGGGAATCGCTCAACAGCCACCCGGCGGGCGGGCAAGCCGCCGAGGTGGCGCAGGGTGGGGCTACGGCAGCCCACACCAACGACCCGCCCGCTTGAGGGGTGGTTGTTGGGCGATTCCGGGAATCGCCCAACAGCCACCCCGCGGGCGGGCGAGCCGCCGGGGTGGCACGAGGTGGAGCTGCGGCAGCCCACCCCGCGGCACCCTGGCGGCCGGCCCACCAGCCCGGCGGCCCACCCCGTGCCACCCCAGCGGCCTGCCTACCAGTGAGGTCGTTGTTGGGCGATTCCCGTGGGCAACCCACCCTGCGCCACCCCAGTGGCTCGCCTGCCCACCCGGTGGGCTGTTGGGCGATTCCGAGAATCGCCCAACAGCTACCCCACAGGCGGGCGGGCCGCCGGGGTGGCGCGGGGTGGGCTATTGCACCCGGCAGCCCACCCCACACCACCTCGATGGCCTGCTCGCCCACTCGGTAACCCACCCCGCGCCACCCCGGCGGCCCGCCCACCCGCCTGGCAGCCCATCCTGCCCCACCCCAACGGCCTACTCGCCCACCTGGCAGCCCACCCTGCGCCACCCCGCAGCCCGCCCGATGGGCTATTGGGTGATTCCCGGAATCGCCCAACAGCCACCTCGTGGGGGAATTGCCTAACAGCCCCCGAGCGGGTGGGCAAGCCGCCGGGGTGACGCGGGTTGGGTTGCCGCAGCCCCACCCCGCACCACCCTGGAGGCCCACTCGCTCGCCCAACAACCCTTGGGCGGGCCGCCGGGGTGGCGCGGGGTGGGCTCCGGAATCGCCCAACAGCCCCCGGGCAAGCGGGCGGGCCACCGAGGTGGCGCGTGGTGGGGCTGCCGTCGTGAGCTTTACCGGGCCCACCATGCTCATGGTAGATGTATTGGTTAATTTGGCGCACAAAAAGTATTAAAAAAATAATAATAAAAATAAATAAAAATAAAAATAAAAAAATCTACTTCATTAAACTTATTTAATATTAAAATTTTCAAGGAAAATAATTTAACTAACCTTTCAATTGCGAAAATTCTTCGTTGAATATTTTGTTGATAGAAATGTAGCTGCTCCACAAATTTGTTCCAAGTCTTTCAACGAACCTCATAAAACCTTGATGTGATGTGAGTAATAGTGATAATGGAATTTATTATATAGGTGAAATTACGGAGATGTTTTACTGTACGGTTAATGTGGGATTAATTTGTTTTAAAGAATTTTAACATGTTAATTTTTTTATGGCGACGAAGGAAAATATGATGAAGCGAATATTATGGAATTTTTTTTACAGCGGGGTGAATGTGGGATTAATTTGTTTTAGAATGTATTATAAAAATTTAAAAAAAAAAACATTTGATTGTTTAGTAAATATTATATACTTTAACTATTAAAATAATTTAGGTAGAAGTTGTAGTTTACAATTTTATCTTTAATTATTTATTTCATAAAAAAATTTAGTTTACATTTTTCAATAAATTGTAGAACAAAATAATGAAGGGAAATAAATCTAACAAACTTTTTGGAGGGAAAATTTCATTCTCTAAGTTATATAATATCTTTAGGAGACTCTCCATTTGTATCATTCAACATCTTCTATTTGAAAGGGATGGATTGTCCTAATAGTGAAGTTTCGATTTATACAGCATCAATATCTGCATCGCGTAACAACTCTGTTCATATTGAAGAATATAGCGAGAATTATTCCACTATGAATAGAAATTCAATTCTTCCACTTAGTCCTGATCCTAAGGACTATGAAAGCAGCACTGATGAAAGAGGGGATGGAGAATTTCAAATAAATAAAGAGTCACATATTCCACTTAGTCCTAATTCTAAGGACTATGAAAGCAGCAGTGATGATGAGCTTGATGACAAATTTCAAAAGAATGGAGTGTCACGGTGTCCACTTAGTCCTAATTCTAAGGACTATGAGAGCAACAATGATGAAGAGCATGATGGTGAAGTTCAAAAGAATGGAGTGTCACGGTGTCCACTTAGTCCTAACTCTAAATACTATGAGAGTAGCAGTGTTGAAGAGCATGATGATGAATTTTAAAAGAATGGAATTTCACGGTGTCCACTTAGTCTTAATTATAAGGACTATGAGAGTAGAAGTGTTGAAGAGCATGATGAAAAATTGCAAAAGAATGGAGTGTCACGGTGTCCACTTAGTCCTAATTCTAAGGACTATGAGAGCAGCAGTGATGAAGAGCGTGATAACGAATTTCAAAAGAATGGAGTGTCAAAGTGTCCACTTAGTCCTAATTCTAAGGACTATGAGAGCAGCAGTGATGAAGAGCATGATGATGAATTTCAAAAGTATGGAGTGTCACGGTGTCCACTTAGTCCTAATTCTAAGGACTATGAGAGCAGTAGTGATGAAGAGCGGGATGATGAATTTCAAAAGAATGGAGTGTCACAGTGTCCACTCAGTCCTAATTCTAAGGGCTGTGAAAGCAACATTGATGAAGAGCGTGATGATGAATTTCAAAAGAATGGAGTGTCACAGTGTCCTCTTAGTCCTAATTCTAAGGACTATGAGAGAAACAGTGATGAAGAACAGGATGATGCACTTAGTCCTAATTCTAATGAGTATAAAGGTAGAAGTGACAAAGGACAGGATGTATTATTTTCAGTAAGTAAACAGTCACATTTTCGACGTAGTCCTAATTCTATGGACTATGAGAGCAGCACTGACAATGCACATGAGGAAGAATATCTAATAAACATCGAGTCAAATTTTCCATTTAGTCCGAATTCTAAGGACTGTGATAGTAGCACTGAAGAAGGGGAAGATGAAGAATATCCTCCAAGTCAGTATTTGAAAAGCACAGCTGATCATAGTGTGGATAACATTCCTCTTAATGATGATGAAAATCCTTATACAAATGATGATCCAATGATGGAGATGTTGCCAAGAAATATTTTATCGAGGAATAGGAGTAGACCTTTTCGTATCAATGCAAGATGTTCTAGTTATACAAGGGGTAGAGCAGAATATCTGACGAGAAGAAGTTCTATCAGTGCTCTCATTTCAAGTGAATGTTGCCAAAAAGATTGCTTGAAACATATGGATTTCAAATTTGCATTAAAGAGCAGGAAGAGATATTTGTCAATGAAAAAAAGCATGCAAAATACATATTTAGTTGGGTGCATGCAATCTACATTGTCAGGTTATGATTATCATATTAGGACTTTATTTATCTATAGAAAAGCTTTCAAAATGTTTCATTCAATTGGGAATTTTCGTCTCTCGAGAATTCAAGAAAATTTGGAAAAGGATCCCACATTTTATTCAGAAGTACGTCATAAAAGATAGTTTGGGCCATTATCAAATACTGCAATGTCATGGATGAAAGATTTCTTTTCAAAGCATGGAGAGTGTGCCAAATAGAGAGACAATGCAAATTCCAGATAATTTTTCAAGACGAGAAATCTACAACTTATATAAAGAATATGCAGAAGGTGCTGAGGGACATGGCCGGTTTATTACATATCAATATTTTGTGAAGGTATGGAAGAAAGAATTCAACAATGTTTGTATTCCTAAGAAGACAAGGATGGGGATTTGCAATACATGTGCTTCTCTTAAATCAAAAAGGGACAAATGTGAAGGGTCAGAAAGAGGTAAGCATTCATAACTTTAACTTTTAAAATTGTATAGTCATCAACTATGAAAACATATTTCTTAATGGCTTTCTTTTATGTTGTGTAGATTCAATTTTCAAAGAACTTTAGGAGCATTGCGAACAACAAACAAATGAAAGGAAAAAGTTGTACAAGCATTGAAAGAAGTGTTATGATAATCCGAATAAATATTTGGGCTTGATAATTGATGGTATGGACCAGAAGAAAACACTTTTACCACATTTTGTTCACACACCTAGAAATTTACAGGAGGAAAATTTTATTCAGTATCACTTGGTCGGTTGTATGGTCTTCAATGGGAAAATGTTGCCAAGGGTGTACTTCACAGCTCCAAATATTCACAATGGTGCAAATCTGACCATAAGCATAATTCATGATGTGCTTTCTCATTGGTCTGGTAATCTTCTTGAAGTTTTGTATCTACAATTGGACAACACTTTCCATGAAAACAAAAATCAGGTTGTTTTTGGATATCTAAACATGCTTGTTGAATTGAGAATTTTTCAGAAGGTAAAGGTTGGTTTCCTTCTTGTTGGGCACACTCATGACCTTATTGATCAGATGTTCAATCGTATTTCAGTCACATTGAGGAGGAAGGAAGTTGGGAGCTTGCCATCATTAATTGAATGTATTAAGAAATCATACATGCCAGAGCCTACTTTTGATGTGTTGGAAGAAATTGTTGGCATGCGAAGGTTTATTCTGGGATCATATGGTGAGGGGAAATGCATTGAACAACTTAATGAAATTAGCTTTCAACATCAATTTCGTATCAAAAAAATTGATGGGAAAACACTAATATGGGGAAAGAAGTATTCAGCTACTGCAGAATGGGCACTGTCATCAGGTTTACAATTTTTGAAGTTCATTCTAGATCATCCAATATTTGCATCAAAAATATTGTTATTACAATTAGTTGGTGAAGTTCATAATGCACGCAGACAAAATAGAGATATAAATTATTCTGATTGCCTAGAAGAAATTAAAAAATGTATTAGATATACATATGAGTACTTTGACATTGTTGATTCAGTTTGGTGGGAGTCATTTTTCAATAATCAAAGTGATATCATTTCAACAACAACAAATGAAGATTTGCCTTTGAAAAATCCATTTATTTGGCCACAAAATGTGTCGAATGAACATGAGGAAATACACATTGTTGAACAACAACAATCTCAAGGTATTATTAATTCTTCACAGGCAGAGGAAAGATATATGTATATTGGTTCCAGAAGATCTCGTGCACAATGTGAAGCCATGGAAGACCTTTACAGGGGTTCAGTATAGGATATTAAGGAGGGTTGCATGATCGCAGTGCTAGCAGATGGAGATCCCAATGGTTATCCATTATGGGTTGCTAAAGTTATAAAGGTCTTTACAGAAAATGAGGATGTTACAGGTGTTGAAGTACATTGGTATGCCACAAATACACACCCATTCAATGGTGTGTATAAGCCAGAGATGGTAGTTGACAAAAAAATGGCGGAAAGAGAAAAAGAAAGGGTACAAATATAAATCGCCACCGCACAGACATATTAAAATTGGAGGATGTTGACATACTTATTTATGACTTCAATTTAACAAAGAGAGGAACTCTTTGCTTCAAGACGATAGAGATTCTGAAAAGGTTGTTACCAAAAGGAACAGTGTTGAGATGGGAGTCTGTTGAAACCAGTCGTAGATCTAGAAGAATTTTGAAACCTGAAATGGTGGGCATGCATGTGGACTTAGATGGGGCACTAGTTGATGAAAGAGAAGAATATGGAACATCTTCGTCAGCATCCAATCACTCATCTGAAGATGTGAATTCTGATGGTGTGCAAGAAAATATAAGTGATTTTGAATAATTGTTTAAGACAGTTTATATAACTGATGTATGCATCGTATCTTGAAATAAAATTTTTGATTTCCATATGGTGTTAAATGAGAAGTTATGAGTCATTTTTATGTTGTTGTATTATATGTCTTAATTATGATAATTTTTATTGTTTAGAATATCTATAATGCAACATTAAATTAGAGATATAATGTATGTTTCGTTCAATATACAAATAATGACTTTTGAATTCATTTAGTGATATAATTTGTTCATAATGTCATGGTTTTTTAATTTTATGGTTGAAAAAATTTCAATTTCTTTTGTATCTAGCATGTTATGGTTGAGAACACGTTGAATTTATACTGAGGAAAGAAAAATGTTATTCTACCAAAAACATTAGTGTGTTTTTTTCCTCCTAAACAACTTTGTTTAGCACATAAAAATTCGATTTTACTAGCATTTTTTAAAAATGTTGAAGATTGACCCTAAAAAAAAATCATTGTGCCAGTATCATCACTTTTTCGTTTTCAAGCTGTATTTTGCACGAAAATTTTGTTTTCACTACCATTTTTAAAACATGTTCAAAATTGACCCTAAAAAAAAAACCATCATTGTAGTATAAACACTTTTCGTTTTTAGCACTGTTTTTGATGTTTTTTCAGGGTTTTTGGCTAGAGTTCCTGTTTTGAGTTTATAGTTCCTGTTTCAAAGTTTACATTGTTGAAACTTGTGCTATATGTTCGCAAAATCACGATACAAAAGAATGTCCCCTCTATACCAAGTCTTAAAGTTTTGTTCAGGGAAGAAGAAATGCCAAATTAGGTAGACCCTCTTTACTCTATTGTCAAAAGAACATGGAAAAATCCTCAATCAAATCAAACTCAAGGTTTTAATCCTCAATGATTTGCACAATCTTCACAAAATAATTGGAATCCACCTATGCCATGGCAGCCTTGGGCTCAACCATAATCTTGGAATCAAGGATGGAAAAATCCTTATGGAAGATATTCTCAATATCAACAATATCCACCACCTTATCCAAATTTTCCACCATAATACTTCCCTCAAACCAGCCAGTTACCTCAAGCTCAAGCTCAAAATGAAAATCCACAACTTTCTTTTCCATTTCCATAAAGACCAAATCAATTACCCGTTCCACCACTCCCAAATCCAAACAATAAAACTTCACAGCCTATTTACAACTTAGAAGCACAGAATCCTCAAACTTATATGATAACTCCATTAGATCTGAATAATGTTCAATTAAGGTCTAGTAGAGTATTAGAAAGAAAGAAACCATTTTTTGTTATTCAGGAAACAAAAAAGAATTCTCAAAAAGATAATAATAACTCTGAAGAAGATATTTCCCTTCCTCAGAAATAAAATATTGAAAAAAAAAATCCTACACATTTTAATAATACTCCTATTATAGAACAACCTTCAGTATCTATCTCAAGACCACCTTTTCTTGAAAGGTTGAAAATTGATAAAGGAGTATAAAAACAAATCATATTGTCTGATTATGATATGTTAGATGAATTGAAAAATGTTTGTATAAAAATTCCTTTATTACAAGCAATAAAAGAAATACCAATTTTTTCAAAAGCAATTAAGGAATTGAGTACTCAAGGATCATGAAGAAAAAGAAAAGAAATAAAAAGAATTCAACTAGTCGAGAGAATTGCAGATATCATGATGGGGAAGACTACAATTCAAAAATATTTAGATCCAGGAAGCCCCATTGTGAAAACACACATCAATGGAACTAAAATACCAAACACACTGATTGATCTAGGAGCATCCATAAACATAATGAGAAAACAAACTATGGATAAATTGAAGCTTCCTAATCTTCAATACACACCAACATTGTTACAATTAACAGATAGGTCTGTAATCAAACCTGATGGTGTGTTAGAAGATATATATGTATCCTTAGATTCTTGGGAATATCCTGTTGATTTCATGATTCTAACACCCAAGAATAATTTAAGAGGACATCCATTAATTTTAGGAAGACCATGGTTAGCTACAACCAATGCTTTTATCAGTTGTAGATCAGGAGACATGTTTATCTCAGATGGAATCTCGACAAAGAAATTTACATTGTACCCACCTGAAAAAACAATGATAGAAGTAGAAAATGAAGAATGGATAGATGATGATAATGATATACAACCAGTTTTCACTATTGCACAAATAAATGAAGAGGATCAAATTTTAAATTCAATAGAAAATAATGAACCATCTTTATATTGTGACAATAGTCAAGATTTTCAAGAACAATGTAATATTGAATATTTATCATCTAGACAAATGTCTTTACATTCTATGGAAAAAATTGGAAACTCTTCAATAGAAATTCTTCGAGGGAAAATTTTGAATATGAATGAAAACCTAGAAGAATTACAAAAAAAGAAATTGGTAGAAATATTGCAAAAACACTCTTCTGCATATGCATTAATACAATGATATGAAGGGAATTAATCCTAAAACTTTCTTGCATCATATTTATATCGAAGGACCAGTTCGACAACCACAAAGAATAATGAATCCAAATTTAAAAGAAATGTTCAAAGAGGAATTGCAAAAACTGTTAAATGTAAATTTCATTTATCCAATATTAGACTGTCAATGGGTTTCACCCCTAGTAATCGTTCCTAAGAAAAATGGAAATAGAGAGTATACATTGATTACAGGGAATTGAATAAAGCTACTTTGAAAAATCATTTTCCACTTCCGTTCATAGATCAAGTTTTAGATAAATTAGCAGGAAAAAATTATTTCTCATTCTTGGATGGTTTTAGTGGGTATAATCAAATTTAGGTAGCACCTGAAGATCAAGACAAAACCACATTCACCTGTCCATTGGGGACTTATGCTTACCAAGTACTTCCTTTTGGATTATGCAATGACCCAGCAACATTCCAAAGAGCAATACTAGGAATTTTCTTTGATCTTATTCATGATTGTGTGGAATTGTATATGGATGATTTTACAGTTTATGGAAATTCTTTTGAAGAAGCACTTGAAAATTTATAAAAAATTTCATAATATGCAAAGAATAAAATCTTTCATTAAGTCATGAGAAATGTTTTATGATTTTTAATGAAGGAATTGTTTTATGTCACCATATTTCAGGAAATGGAATTAAGGTAGACTCATCTAAAGAAGAAATTATTTCCAAATAATCAATCCCAAGTTGTCAACGAGATGTTAGGAGTTTTCTTGATTTTACTAGATATTATAGAAGATTCATAGAAAACTTCACAAAGATTGCATCTCCACTCTTTAAATTACTCACCGAAGACTGTGAATTCAGTTGGAACTCTGATTGTCAAAAGGATTTTGAAACTTTGAAAAAGATCTCTGAAGCACCTATCATAAAAGGACCTAATTGGAAATTGCATTTTCATATATCAACTGATGCTTCAGACACCGCTCTAGGAGATGTGCTAGGACAAAAATATCTCACTCCTTATGCCATTTATTATACCAGTAAAAATTTAACTCTTACAGAGCTAAATTATACTGTAACTGAAAATGAGTTTTTAGTTGTCATTCATGCCATTAATAAATCCAAACATTACATCATTGGCTATGAAAAATTCGCTCATACGGACCATTCTTCCATTACATATTTAATGAACAATCCAGTTACTAATGGTAGAGTAACAAGATGGCTATTACTGTTACAAGAATTTAATATCACCATTTTGGATCGACCTGGAAAACAAAACACAATTACTGACTTTTTATCTAGAATTCAAAATGATAACAATGATACACCTGTAGAGGATAAATTTCCTGATGAATATCTTTTTTCAGTATCTACTAAATCACCTTGGTTTGCAGATATTGCCAATTATTTAGTTATAGGGAAGTTGCCCTCCTATTTGTTTCTTAGAGAAAAGAGAAGAATAATCCAAACAAGTACTTCTTATTCATGGATAAATGAAGAATTATACAAGATGGGACTAGATCTCATCATCCGAAGGTGTGTAAGAGAAGATGAAATACCAGAGATACTTAAAGCATGCCATGATGAACCATGTGGAGTTCATTTTGCTGATAAAAGAACTGCTTACAAAGTCTTTCTCTTAGGATATTAGTGACCTTCCCTTTTTAAGGATACCAAGGAATATGTTAAGAGGTGTGATAGTTGTCAAAGAATGGGGAAACTTGTTCCTTCAGATGAAATGCCACTTCAATCTTAGGTACTCATTGAACCTTTTGAAAAATGGGTTTTGGATTTCGTTGGACCAACTAATCCATCTTCAAAACGAAAAAAAAATATATTCTTTTATGCACTGATTATGTTACTAAATGGGTAGAAGCTAAAGTACTTTCTTTTGCTATTGAAAATGCTCAAGCTCAAAATGGAGAGTCTGCTCATAATCATATGGAGAGTTTGCTCATGCCTCCTGCATGACGAACTTATACAGAGTTATCATATGTTGCCATATAGTCATCATTGAGTCGTGCTTTTGTTCAAGGGAAGTAAGCCTGAGTCGGCCTCTCTGTGGTGTCTCCTGACCTATTTTTCAGTCGGCCATCCCTAGTTTTCAGTGCCATGTTTGTCATCACATCAGTTATATTGGTCCTTTGCTTGTGCCGGTTTGAGAAGGTCTACATTGACTTCTTACTGGCAGGTCGTGTCCTTATCGATGACGACATATTGCTCTGAGGGCAGGCCTAGAGCCACACCCTGGCCCTATTTTCATTATTGATAGGTTACCTTGTGTTCAGTATCGACTAGTATCATGTGTCTTTGACTGAGTGGTTTCCGTTGTGTTCGACATCAACTTTCATTATCACACATTGGGATTTGTGCAGTGCCTTGGTTTCCATTTGACCCTATTGGTGGATTCCTCGCCTCTGTGTCAGCTTTCATTATTGGTTGGTTCAGAGGGTTTCTATTGTGCACTAGCTACATCTTGTGTACATCGGAAACATGCTTTGGTTGGGTTACTACATCTTTTTTGTTCGATTCCTTCCACATTATTGGCCTACAGGTTACACTCGCACTTGATTGATGAAGGATGCCTTAATGCCTTCCTTCTAGCGGATCTTTTCATATCGACTACAACTCATTTGCTCTGGGACAAAGATCTAGAGTCCATTTGGCAGTACCTTTGGGTTTGCAGTCATCAGTGGCAGATTCCTTGGCTATAGACAATGCGAAACCATCATTGTCCCTTGATTGATAGATTCTTCCAAGTGTTCGACTTCAGCTCATTTATTTTCACTTGTTAGATTGTACTGGGTACCTTGACTCTCATTTTCATTATTAGTGAGTAGTCTCGCATTTGTTAATGGTATACATCAATGACCGATAATCAAATGATTTCTCACATGGTCGACCTCAGATCATTTATTCCCATTGTGTAGAAATGTACCGCGGCGATCGATGAAGACCTCGGGTTGCATCCGCATGTTTGGTTCACTTGTCAGTTGCTCTTGTTGCTGCTAGTTGACACCATCCACCGTATATGTTGCAGTTCTTCACAACGACATCTTATATGTTGGCATCCGAGTTGCGATGTAGTATCATTTTATTCCATCATGTTCATTTGGTACTATTGGGATCATTTTTTGACATCAGTGATCAGCTTCATCCTTCAACATCATTGATCGTCTTCTTATATGTGATATTCAGACATGTACTTTTTCGATCACGATCAAATGATCCATTATGTACTTTCAGTTCTTTATACTTGTATACATATTGGATCCGCTTGTACTTGATATGCGGACATGCTTTACTTTCTCTGAGCATGGGTATGCCCACCTCAGACAATATTTTCTTTCTAATCTCTTTTGATGGCTTGGCAGGCTGAATTCTGGTGAAGTCCTTCTCAGTTTTGACAAGATTCTTTCCATACACTTAATACATTTCAGCCATCATGTACCCCTTCTGACCTCATATATTAGGGGGCATCTGTTATAGCACCATTTACCACCCTTGGTATTTGTGATGCTTGGTTTATGGCCTAGGGCAACCCCTCCTTCTAGACTTGGTCCAAATATATTAAAAACAGTGTTTTATTCCCTATACGCTACTTTTCCCTGAGATAAAAGCATGTACACGCGGGTTAGTCAATACCCAACCCGCGTATATGTGTTAAAACACTTAAAAATTTAAATTTCCTTAATTAATGGCGGAGTTCACGGGTTTTACCTGTTGATTACCTCCTATTGCCCGTGGCCCAACTGTTTCCCAACTAAAAAACTAATTCGGAGAAGTATAAATAGATTTCTATGGGAAGGCCTAAAGGAGGAGAAGAGATAGAGTTATTATACTGAGATTATCCCTGACTGAGTCTGATGAATCCTTGTGCCTCATGCACTTCTCCAAGCTTCAAGAAACCCTTGTTTCCTTGATTATAGATATTCTCCCTCTTGCTTGAGATATCATGGTGTTGGTTATGGAAGAAGATTGTTGAAGGCTGGGATAGGACGAATCTGGAGGACGGTTCCACTTGGAGCCGGAAGAAGAAGACTCGGGTGAATTCTCTCCATGTTATTTATAGCTTACTGCAATAAAAGAAATTTTGTCTTGTTTCCGAAATTAACTTTGTTTATGCATCAAATTATGTTGAAATTCATATATGAATGTTTTTTTGGTGTATGATCAATCATTTGTTTATATGATATAAAGTCAAATTTCGTAAATATGCTTTACTTCTATACTGTTATGTATGTTTGAATTGAATGATTTTTAGGTTTGAAAAACATCGGGAGTTGTAGAGGGTCTGAACCCTGCGGGACCTACTCGAATGAAGGAAACCCGGGTACGGTCGCTCTTACGTAGTTTGATTATATAAGCATTTTTCCTGAGTTGTATGAGTGTTTCTTGTTGTAGTTTTCTCCTGCTCTGTTGGGGTTCTAACCCAAATCCCTAGGGTACTTATTCCCAAAACAGTGTCATCGATCGTGAAGAGTGGAGAATCTTGATGCTTTGACTGCGGCCCCATTTTAACCATAAATGACAAAACAAATTTTTTCCATATGTGCCTTTGATTTTTTGTTTTTTTGAAACTTAGGATAATGTTTGGAATATAAAACATGTTATGGATATAGATTATCCCATCGTGCACTTTTTTTTTACAATTTCATTAAGACTTACGGTATAGGGCACATAAATACATTTATAAAACCAACTATTGTTGCCTACCCTTTAACTAAGATAACATTTTATTTTCTAAAGGGGTGCATTTAGGCTAGCAAACCCATAATTATTTTCTTTTATGAAAATAAAAAATTACTTAAATCCTATCACTTATTTCTCCTATTGATTCAGGTTCAACAATTGAATCAATGTCATTTTCTACCTAACCACTGATTTACCAAGATTAAATTGTTTGGCAAATCTTTATTCTCTCATCTAATTTACAGAAACTCAAAAATGTTTAACCATGGTTATATTGTATGATTAAACAAATAACTAGTCATTGTGGCATTTCAAACAAGTTGCACACAACTTTTATTTATCAATCATGAAGAGAACTAGCTATCAGTGGTGGCATTTAGATTTGCAACACTTTTAGTATTATATTATTTTTATTTTTTCTTTCTTTTGATGGGGTTTTATCTTTTATTCTTTTTTCAATGTTTTTTGTTTTCCATTTTTTTCATACCCTCTTTTCATTTTTATTCAATATTTTTTATTTTATTTTACCCTCTTTTCATTTTTTATTTTTTTTTGGAAATCATTTTCAAATTGAAAATTAGTTACAATATGAGATTTCTGAGATAAATACTCAATCACCTTGAGATCCTATAAATTATAGGACCCTAAGAGTGGCTCCAGCTAGGGATGGCGCTCTCCATGTGAGGTGCCAAGAACATTTGATCAGTAGCCTTGAGTGTTCCACTTCAGTAATATCTACACCTGATTTATTTTGTTGTTGAAGTAATTATGGTAACATATCAATTGAAGCTTAGGGCCTTCTCTGCAGGCTTCAACTTCTATCAATAAGTCACCCAATCAAAATAATAAAACAATGATATTTACAATGGTTTGATGTAAGAAAACTTTTATTGCTAAGAGAAATAATGCTTCAACATTCTGCCATTCACAGGTCCACCAGGCATTTTTGTTCCATCTAGATGTTTGAGAAAAAATGCATTATGTCCTTTGAAAGCATCAATGATATAAGGTCATGTCCACACATTGTCAAAATTTCCATGCTTTCCTTTGTCCTCTCTTCTGGAATCCCATTTTAAAACTCTGTCACCCAAGGTGAAATCATCTGCTTTAGTTCTTCTATCAAAAATCTTTTTGATATTCTCCTGGATGACCTGAGCTTTATTGTAGACTTCTTCCCTGGATTGTTGCAATTGAATAGTCTGATCAATCCTCCTCTGGATGTCATTAGGCTCAACCTACAATTCCTAAATTATCTTCATAACTAGAACTCCTAAAGAAGATGGAAAAACAACATCCATCCCATAAACCAATTGGTATGGTGACATGCCAATTGATTTCTTTGTTGTAAGTCTATCAGCCCAAAGTGAATTTATTAACTTGTTGTGCCATGACTTTTTGTTCTCTTCTAACATATTTTTAATAATTTTTACTAGACTCTTATTTGAGGATTCAGCCAACCCATTACCCTGTGGGTAATAAGCAGTTGAATCTCCCAAAGTAATATGATACTTATTACAAAATTCTGTCATTTTCTTGGACTTAAAAGCTGCAACATTGTCTGTAATGAGCTTGTTGAGACAACCAAATCTAGACAAGATATTAGTTTCCAGAAATTTGATAATAACAACATCAATACCCAATCTAGAAGGTGTGGCCTCAATCCATTTGGTGAAGTAATCGGTAGCTGTGAGGATCCATTTGTGTTGGGCAGAGGATGGTGGATGGATTTCTCCAATGAAATCCAATCCCCATTGTTGGAAAGGACTTTCAACAAATATGGGTTTTAAAGGCAGAGGAAATAGTTTTCTTTTCCCCTCAAATATTTGGCATTTGTGGCAAGAGGTTACCTTCTTATGAACATCAGGGAAAAGGGTAGGCCAGTAGAAACCAGCTCTAAGGATCTTGTTAGCAGTGGTTTTCCAGTATAGATGTCCACCGCAATCACCTTCATGGAATTCCTGCATTGTTCTTTTTGCATCATCTTTCAATAGACACTTTAGTAAAATACCACCAGCATCTTTCCAATATAAAACATTATCTATGATGCAAAATTTCACTGCTTTTAATTTTAGAAATCTAGCCTTTGTCTTAGTTAAACCAGGAGGAGCATTTAAATTGAATAAAACAAAAATGAGGTCTGCATACCAGGGTGAGGTCATAAAAGCCTCATCTAATTGTGGAGTCGCCTGCTCCTCTTGATCATCTAATGTAGCTACAAAGTTGATATCCAATGCATTAAAGTTAGACTCAGCCATCAATTTGGCTAATCCTTGTCCTTTAATAAGCTTGGGGGGCTTGATTTCTATGTCATACTCAAGAATGATGTCAATCCATTTGCCTCTTTTACCATTTGGTCCATTTTGGGTCAAAATATCATTGACCACAACATTTGGTACATAAGCTATTATGTGAGAATGGAGGATATAGAACCTGGAATCTTTGATTGCTTTTATTAATGCAAAGGATTGTTTTTCCATTATGTTATATTTTAATGAAACATCCCTTAAAGCCTTGCTGAAGAAAGCAATGGGTTGTTCAAATCCATCATTGTTTTTCTATAAAAGAACAGCTGCAACAGTGTGTTCAGATGCAAATGAAAAGATTATAAAATCCTTAGTGAAATCTGGACTGATTAAGACTGGTGCTTTTGTTAATGCTTGTTTAACTTGATCAAATGATTGCCTAGCCTCAATGTTCCATCTTATTTTTGAATCTCTTTTCAGCATATTTGTTATGTTTCTGAGGAGTTCTGCAAGGTTGGGGATGAATCTCCTTAGGAAGTTTATTCTACCAATAAATGATTGAAGTTCCTTAATATTTCTAGGATGGTTGATTTTCAAAATGGCTTCAATCATTTTGGGATCAATTTTAATACCTTCCTTGGAGATGATATGACCTAGAAGTTTTCCCTCTTCAAGGCCAAAAAGTGTTTTCTTAGGATTTAATGAAATTCCAAACCTTCTGCATTTCTCAAATACTCTTCTCATATGTAACAAATGTTCTTCATTAGTCTTGGAATAACTAGTAATGTCATCTAGATAAATCACAAAAAACCTGCCAATTTCATCAGCAAAGGCAATATCCATTTCTCTTTGAAATGTGGCTCTAGCATTCATTAACCCAAAAGGCACCTTCACATACATGAAGGTACCCCATGGAGTAGTAAAAGTTGTTTTATCTTGATCATCGGGGTGAACTAAAACCTGATTATAGCCTAAGAAACTGTCTAATAAATAAATCCTAGAAGATCCAACTATCTTTTGTAATATGTGATCCATTTTTGGTAAAGGGTAGTTCTCCTTTAGGGAAACTTTATTAAGGTTTATAAAATCTATGCATAATCTAATTTCACCTGTCTTCTTCGTATTCGATACTTGTTGACAGTGTTGGACCTGCCAACATGTCAAGGGGATCTCCCCAGTAAGAAGTCCCAATTATACCTCAAACAGTTTGGTGTAGGAGTCCCAGCAGTGGGTCGTAAGATAATGCCTTGACCATGATGTCACACAGAGGCAAGTAAGATAACTCTATCAGTAGCAAGGGTGTGACTGATGCAGAGAGTCAAGGAAGGTGTACAAGAGGTTCCAACACTTCGAAGGGAGAGGAAGGTGAAGGTGAGTTCCAAGTTGAAAGGGATCAGTCCTAACTCGTCTAGGAACACACCACACAAAGGAAATGCACAACTTCCGGTGGAGCAGTCCACTCGGATGCGGCAGTCATAACAACAAGGTAAGATAACACGAATAACACTCATGGATCAATCCGAGATGAGTGAGACGGTTGATATAGCAAGGTTCATGCGAAAGGTCTGTCTGATGTCTGGAAGAGCATTCGACACGGACGGTGACAGCATTAACAACATATGCAACACATTAACAACAAGATTTGTATAATTGCATACAAATCAGTGCATATACAAGTACGTAAATTAAACAACATATATCATTAAGGCAACCGGAACAGACCAACTACAATAACAACATATGCATGAAAATGTGTTGGCTCTTATTATTAAAGAAGTGTAAGTCACAATCATACAATACACCATGTAAACCTTCTAGCCCCAACAGTGGAACGTTACAGCCACATCCGCCTGCTCCTCCAAAGAGATGTACTAGCTCCATTTAGTGGAGAAGCCAAGGCGCGTTATAATACTGTCCAAGCCTTCTTCAAGATAGTCTTAGTAGAAGCTTGGCTAACCAAAAAGCCTATATAATGAGTTATGAGGGACTATTTATAGCAAAGGGTGGGGTGACCCTTGACATTCCCCTTTGTGACAGTTCAACTACCCTCATGACTCTTCACCTACTCTATGACTGCTACATCTAAATATTGACACTCGACTTACACTTGACATGACTCAACATTACAATGCACATGTACTCATGTGAGACAACATGGCTTAAGCAAGCCTTGCAAGACATCACTGACACTCGGTCCACTGTGATGAGACCAACTCTTTGACATGCTTCTGATGATGAAGGTGGTGAGCTGATGCCAAGCTTCGTCGTCCATGATGATGTGCATGCACCTCATGGTGACATCTTACTAAAGAAAACTCTTGCCTCCGTTGCAACCAGTGCATTGGTTCAGCCCCTTCATCCAACTTGTCTACTAACATGTGCATGCTCTTCTTGGGTATGGTTGAACCGGCAACACACTCATGCATAATGTTCGTTCTGATGTTCAAGTGTGTGTTAGTGGTCATGTGCATCAACTTGTCAAAGTACATGTTCAGCCCTAGTTGGACTTGCTTCTTGTCTTCGCCTTGGTGAGTGTGTTGAATGGGTTAGATTGCATGTGTGCGTTCAACAACATGCATGTTGTTGGATCCCTTGCATGCAATCAAAAACATTTCTCACCATGTTTTCTCTGTGTCATCTGCTGGGATAGATCTTTAATTCATACTGGCACAGTTTCATCCGCTAGTGCATGTTACACCCACTGTTGTTAATGTTCCTGTTGCAACTCATTGGACTGTCTGTGCAGCTTCATGTTCTTCCTGAGTTGCTACTTCAACACATGCAACTCCTTCTTTGTTCTATCTTCTGCATTTACGTGATCTTCATGTACTGTCATCACTTCATAGCCTGAGTCTCCAAAGTTTCTTTCATTATCAGTGGATCTGCTTGATCTTGCAACTTTGCTCTGCCTCTATGTTGTCAAAAACTATTGGCTTGTTAGGGCTTGACCCAGGTTCAGAGTTAATTAGCCAAACAAATCCCTGTACTACTGACCTTTTGGCAACAGTCCGCGAAGCACGGGTTGAGGTCTCACCCGAAGTAGTATGGGGGGGTGCTGGAACCAGGTTTTCGCACCCTTGAGATGTCTGAGGGGTTGATTTGGTCCAGTTGTGAGTCCCTTCGTGCACTTCCCTGGCCTTCATGCCCTGCTATACTCACCTTCGCGCAGCCCTAACCAGGTGTTGTGGGGCTTTCGTGCTACTGGAGCAGCGATCTGCACTATTTCCCTAAGTCACACCTGAGATCTTACTTATCTTCTTATAACAGTTAGTTATCTTTGCGTAAACCGATGCCTTATATTATATTTACTTATTCAGCATATTCATATGAGTTCGCGCAGTAACTAAACAGTAAACTTGCAATTCATACCCAATAATACATAAAACAAGAAACGATACACAGAATTATGGTAAAAATTCTCTTTTATTAATTCTTCCAACGGTCACTGGCTCGACCTGCACTGTGCACTCAACTGTAAGGGTCCGCCCACTCAGCTGTGGACTACTAGGCCTCTGCGCACTCAACTGCAGAGCCTTCTCCTACTCTATGACCCAAAGACACAACTCTACACTTTGACTTAATACTTCATCGATTTCTTAGATTCATTATTAGATGTCTTCTACACCTAAAGCCTTGCTCTAGTTATACAATTCCATGGTCTGCGGACCATGGGTAGATCTTTCAAATAGACATTACATTACAAAATCTAGGGCGGACAACCCTATGACTCTATTACGACTTCGCGCTCTGCGCCCACAAATCGCGGAGTTTTTACAATGGACTTATTCAAAACTTGGGCTTTAAGCCCCAAAACATGCCTTGGAGGGATTCCATGCCCAACAGGCCCCCAACACAAACATCGTGACTCGCCCTCGAGTCACTCTGTCGGTGCAGAGATCTTTGCGCGGAGTCCTTCCAACTCTGCTCGGACAGCTGCAAGGTTGGCAACGCACTGAGAAGTTTCCTGTTGAATCTCTTGTACTCGTTTTTCTGAGACAGTGGTGTCAGAACTGCTCCCCTGCATATGTTCCTGCGTACTTTGCTTCTGCACGAACTTGCCTTCAATTATTGTTGTGATGACAAAGGCCTCGTCGATCCAAGGCTGAACGTGTGCCTTCAAAACTGCTTCCCTGTGTAGCGCTGCGTCTACTTGTTCTTTAAGCACTTTGGCCTTTTGCATTCGCACGAGCCTCTGAGTGAGGGCCACCATTTGATGTTGTTGTTATGGCCTAAATCTACCTCAGGCTGAGAAAAGCAGGTCTAGGGTAACATCAAACCACGCTTAACCTAGTAGCTAGCCCTACCAGGTCAGGAGAGGGCTCTCTCCTTGTCAATCTCAGGAAAATATAGCCAATGAGGCTTCAGATGACTGATGTAAAGAATAATTTTAGGCTAGGTATATGCTCAGAGGATTTTGATTGAGTTTTATGTTGGTTTGCTAGATCAAATGTCAAAGGCATTTTTGGGTCCAGGGAATGAACTCAGTCTTGCAGAGGTTTCTGTGGGGTGAGGTACACAAATTCTTTAGTACTTCAGATTAGGTGTAATGGTGAGTCTTGAGACTGGTGAGGAGTTGGAGAGGGCATGAATGTGTCATGAGTCCTCTTCAAACAGTAGAAAACATGTAAAACCAATGAAACCTTAAGGTAGAGCACTGTAACATCAATGATTTCCACCTTTAAACTTGATTCATTTAGTTAAGAATAAGAGAGAAAGATAATGGCACACATAAACATATGATAACTTGAATTACAAAAGGAAAAAAATACTAAGTCACCTTGCCACAAGAATCCCACAAAATGCTACAAACCCCGGTCTATTTCCTTGCCAAACTGCAGAGATGATGTACAATAATACTCAAAGCATTCACAAGAGTCCAACGCTGACAAGTGACTAAGAAAGTATAAGTTATAGGCAACAAACCACCCATGATAGCCTTTAGGGGTTGAATCCATGAGTCTAGGAGCTGTTTCAACAAGATCTAAACTAGGAACTGAAAAATAGGTAGTGGAATAACTTGCCTCTAAAACTATGGAAACTGATTCATTCAGTTCAAAACCATCTACACATGATGTATCTACCTCCTTGAGTCAATTTTCATCATTTTTACATCAAAGTACATCAATTTACATCATGAGTTTGACCATGAGAGAGAAAAAATCAAACTAAGAAAAAACTAGGCGAAAATTTTGAGTTTTGAGCAAAATTGAGCAAATTGTGCCTGATGTGCAGCGCCATCTACCTGATGTGCAACGCCTTTTCCCAGCTGAATTTGGAGGCCTTCCCCTTCACCAAATTTTCTCCAAGTTGTCTTGTTGGAAATTTATGTCTGTCTACTTTCTAGGACAAGTGGAATTTTTGAATTTGGTGTCCATTTGCCCCTCTAAAAATCAGTTCTCCCAACACTGCTTCCTGTGGGTCCAAAAAGTGGCAAAAAGGGCATTTTTGAGGTGTTTTTTTCCCTTTTGGTGACCCAAAACTCCTCCAAAATTCATGAAATTTTTTGGGTTTTCATATTTTTTCATGAGAAATCCAAAAATGTAAGCCATTCCTCAAAATTCCTTACCAGCTCAATGGTGTTGCGCATCAAAGGAAACTCCATGTGTATTGAAATTAAAAATTTGAAAATGACAAAAAGTTCTCCAAACTTCTTGAAAATTGGCAAGAGGCAAGGTCATTAACTACTTTGCTGAGCCAAGGAAGCGTCAGCCAAGATTCTAAGTTTTTCTTGCTCCTTTTTGGCCTTTAATGCTCTCCTTAGCTTGGATTTTAGGTACCTTATCCTTATCTTGCATATTTTATTCCGGGCCAAGTAGTGATAAGCCATGTGGCGCAACATGTTCTTTTCCTTGTTTGCCTTGTCCAGCAGCTTCTCAAGGTGAGCATTCACCTTTTCCAACACATATTCCCGGTCATTGTCCTTTTGTTCAATCAACTTTCCCTTTGCCCTCTTGGACTTTTGTTGGTTTTCTTTAATGACTTGCAGCTCCAAGATTTCTTGTTTGTCCTCCAATTACTTGTTTTGTTGCTCAAGGAAGTTGATAATCCACTTAGCCCTCTCAAGGTTAAGTGATAAGGCCTAGATGTCAGCTTCTTTCTCTCTAATGACCTCCTTGAGCCTTGAGTTTTGGGAGATCAAATCAGTGTCCTCTTCCTCAATCAAAATGAAATCTTTGTCTTGGCCTTCAGAAGGCCCTTCATCATGCAATGGTTTCTTTCCTCTGTCCTGTACCTACTCTGCTGAAGAAGAAGGCAAAGCCCCTTTCACCCCGGGTGAAGATAACATTTTCCTGTTGTCTGGTGAAGAGAACGAGACCCCTTCCACCCCTGGTGGAGATAATACTCGTTTTGCAGCTACAAAAAGTCTTCTTGTCCCCTTTTCATAAGTGATAAATACAGGAATGTGAGCCTCTTCAGTTTTTCTTTCATGCTCTCTTTGTTGCCCGGAAGGTCCAGCTTCCTCTTGAGGTTCTGTAAACATTTGAGGTCCCTTGAAAATCTCATGGGCAATGAAGGTTTCCCATGGCACTCCCAACTGAGTCAACTGATGCAAAACAACAATTTTGATGACAACAAAGTGATATATGCTATTGAGCTGTTGTGGGTAGGGTTTCCTCTTTGCAATTACAGTCATCCTCTCTATGTTTTTGCAAATGAAGTATGGTATGCTCATCATTCTAACCCTAGTAAAATGCATAAGCAACCTGATATGATAAGCATAGAGTCAGGAGAACCTTCCCTCACATGTGAAGTATTTAATGATGAGTTTCATTAATGGCACATACCGGTCCTCCAAAAAATTGAAAGGAAACACCCCGCCCAATTGGCTATGATATCTAGCTTTAATGTAGGGTTTATAGTTTTTTTTGTTGATATTTTGTCTCTTGTTCCATCTTTCCCCCACATCTGGCATCCTAGTTGCTTCTTCAATAATGGCTGGTGAAAGAGTGAAGTTGATGCTAGCAAGTTGTACCATATTGTCCTCCATGTTGATGACAAATTGCCTAGCCAATTCATGATGATACTTAACCCTCTCTACCATCTCACAAAACTGAAAGAAAGATTGGTATATGAAACAAGTGGTGGCAAGAGGACAAGCAAGAAGTTCAGCAATACTAATAGGCTCCTCTCTGATGATCTTCCCACCCTTGTGAGGTCTCCTAGGCTGTAAATTTCAGTCTCCTGAACTGTCACTTTGTGTTTCTTGCTCATAGCTTACATGCAATATTTATGCAAAACACCAATGTGACTTTAAATTCAACCTTAGGAGGATGATTACTTACTTGTAAAGGGTAAATGCAGCAAATTTGAGGGTTATGGCACGATTTGGGATGATTTGGAGCAAACTGGACTGATGCGCAACACACTGGGCCCAATGCGCAGCGCCCTCCTGATGCGCAGCGCCAGTTCAAATTTACACTGCAGTTCTGCCTCTGATGCACAGTGCCTGCCTGATGTGCAACGCACTGCCTCTGATGTGCAGCGCCAGGCCAAGTTGCCTTAAAAAACAGGGTTTTTGCCTCTTATACTCCCAAATCGCGATTTTTGTGCTCCAAGAGTAAATTTGCACAATGAAATGACCAAGAGGACCTTTTTCACTTTAAATATGAATGACTTTAATTTTTCACTCATCTCAAACCCACTTTTCTAATGTTCAAGTCACTTTTGGTTTTGAACTCTATTTTTCCATTGAAATTGACTTTTCTTAATCATTTGACAAACTGATGCATTGATGCTTGTGTTTTTGCTTGTAGTGGCTAGAGTTGGCAAGGTGACCAAGGGCAGCAATTTTGAACTTATTACATATAGGAAAATTAAAATTACATGAAATTTTTATACATAGAACATAAAAACTCTGTTTTACCTCAAAACAGGGTTTTGAGGAAAAAAAATCACTCATTGAGTATATCATTATTGAAATTTTGATCTTGAGACCTTATTAGACCTCCTCATGTGCCTGCTGACCATTATTGAGCTTTTACATAACTATGGTGCCAAACCCTAGACCTAATGAGACATAAAACCCTAAAAATGGCTTTTGCAAATGTAATGACAAAAGATGACTGTAAATAACCTGAACTTGTGAAAATAGGCCAGCAGGTAAATACAATGAAGGAAATTTGATAATGAACCACTACCATCAGTTGATCCATGACCTAATGGAATGCAGTTGATCGGATGAGACACCTAAAATGCATGCAAAAAGAGAATTTTGATCACTAATGGAGGGATGAAGATACCGACACTAACAACTGTCATATTGTTGCTGGAGCTCACACGCCTCTGTCTCTAAGCACTGGATGTTAGGTTCCTCCTGCAGATTGGTGAGGACCTCGAATGACTCTTCCAACATTCTAGTGCAGTCCCTTACTACACTGTTGATCTCCTCCATCCCCGATGTAATAGCGTTGGTGCACTGTTCCTTTACTTCTGGAGGAGTGGACGGTTGCGTCTTCAACCGTAGCTCTGCTATCTGAAGGTTCAGCTCCAGCTGAACCTTGGCAATTTCTTCTCACGCCTCGCACACCCCTGCTGCTAATCTCTATATGCGCGCCTCTATTGGTGCTTCTGTTGGGATGGCCAGCTCAGGGACCATTTGGCAAGCTTCTTCTAGTACCTGTACCATCTGTCTGTTCTGTGACACGACCTCGTGGCGCTGCAAGCTCAACTGTTCCATGTTGATCTTCTGCTCGCTTAACACTTGCAACACACAGCTCTCCCTAGCCTGCATTTATGTAGTAATCCCATCCTGCAGAACATAGAGTGTCTCCTGCAGGAGTGCAGCCATGTTGATCCCTATCCCTTTTAGTGCACTAACTGTAGGTCGGTCGACCTCATTTGTTGTAACTAGTGCCCCTTCTGGCAGCACTATTGTGTTGGTTGTCCGAGCACGTAGCATTTCCTCGGCTGCAGTTGTCCCTACTGTGAGGCTAGTCGAAAGAGTACCAGCCTAAGGAGTGCGCACCTACAACTCCTGAATCTGTGCTCGGAGGGCCCCCAACACAATCTGATTCTCCTCCACGAAGTTCTGAAGGGCCTCGGTGGTGACGTGGTGTGTTAGTGTCAGTCTTTGCAGCCTTCCTCCAATGATCAAACATGCTCTTACAAAATGATTTTAAGGTGTCAAGGTCAAATTTTGTCATTTCAGTGAGTCTTCAAACAAAAGTTGGTCATTAGGTATTAGGTCTAGGGTTTGCTTTTACTCCTTTCAAAGTTGTCCAAATTTCGGTCCATGTCATCATTCAGCTGAGTGTACCATCATTCAGAGGGTTTTCATCATCATGTCAGGTTCCAATGGGTCATTTTACACCTTGTTCATGCTTCAGTTGTGCCTAGGTAAGGTTCATTTCCCTCTCCTAGGGTTTTGAAGCTAATTTCTCTTGGATGGTCAAATCATCAGCAAAACTTGTATCCTGATGTTCATACACCTTCCCCTATCCTTTATGTACCTTATTAAACACTTCCCATCACTGAGATCCCTTGAATTCCTCATTTTGCACAAACCCTAGTTTCTTGCTACAACTTGACAATTTTCTAGGCTAGGCTTGTGTTTTTCCCTTTTGGACCCCTTCCCCTAACTCAATCTTTGAAATTCCACTTTCACCTACTTCTTAACATCCCTCCCTACTTCCAAAAATTTTCTCAAGAATTTATAAGCCCCTTATCTCCTTCATTTTGCTTCATTTCGACAAATCCCCTGTTCCACACATCGGGATAGGTTTTACTCAAATGATGTTTATGAGCAATAAAAGATGAATTTTGGAAAACTGAGAGAGGTTTTTGTCCAAAATAGGCCAAGGAATAAAAAAATCCTTCACTTTTTACACAGGTATCATGTTATTATAGAAATGTCAAAAATACAGTTGCCTCGGGAGAATTGATGCACCTCTGAAGTGACCTTGGGAAAATCAAGTTTTCTCCTAGCTTGGTTGGCCAAATGACTTGCTTGATGAGTCAAATGATAATTAGACACAAATATATTTCCAATGAGCTATCATGAGCTCAATTTGGGTTGAGGAAGACCTTCAAAAGTTGACTGCAACAGCACTCTGCCTCTAGGCAGCCTCATTTTGCACATTTTGACCAGTCTTGGGAGATTTGACTTTTGACAGGGAAAATTAACTCCAAATTGAAAAATTAAAGTTGGGTTGGAAAGTCGACACAATAAGATTTCCAACGAGATATTGTTCACCCAATTTTGACACCGAGAAGGCCCTCAAAACTGGTCTGAAAAAAGGCGCTACGCATAGAAATTTTTAACACAGAATTTTCTGCCCTATGTGCCGTGCCACGTGGCGCTCGCTTTTGCTAGGGGCCTCCAAATCACAAAAACTCAGAATTTTTGGATTTTTCATGCAAAATTACACTTTTCTACCTATGTCCAAGAAATTTGGGCAGGTTTTGAGCCCTCAAAAAGGTCAAAAACACTCAAAAAATGACCTCACTACCCCTATTTTGACACACAGGAAGTAGTGTTGGGAGAATGGACTTTTAGGGGGGCACATGGAGGAAAAATTGAAAAATTCCACTTGGGTTCGAAAGTATACAGGAATACCTTTCCAGAAAGCACACCTGGAGCTCATTTGGACATCGGGAAGGCCTCCAAACGTGGGTCCAAACAGGCGCTACGCATAGAGAATCAGGCGCGACGCATAGAGGAAAAATTGCCAGTTTGACCAAGTTTTGCTCTGTTTTTCGCCCAGCTTCGCCTAGTTTGACTTTTTCACTTTCCTAATGGAAAATTTATGATGTAATTTGATGAAATTGATGGATTATGATGTAAATATGTTGGATTTTGACTTGTAGAGGTAGATTCATCAGAGTAGAGGTTGTTTGAAATTGAATGAATTAGTTCCCTTGTTTCTAGAGGCATGCTGTTATGTTGCCTATTTTCTAGTTCTCAATTTAGAATCAGTTGGATCAGCTCCTAAACTTGTGAGCTCGACCCCTAGAGGCAAGGATGAGCTATGTTTGTCTATATTATGTTATTTTTCAGTCATTAGCATAGTTGGACTCTTGAGAAAGCCTTGAGCTTCATTGTACATTCATTTTCAGTATTTTGGCTAAGGAATTGAGACCAAGATTTGCAGCCCTCTTTGGGATTCATGTGGCAATTTGTATTGGTAGAGTGCTTCTCTTTGTAATTGTAATTTTTTTTTATGTATGCCATCATCTATCTTATGTCTTTTGAACTAAACAAACAAGAGTGTAAGTAGAATTCATTGAAAGTGCAATGCTTTACTTGAAGTTTGCTTTAGTTGTTTGATGTTTTCAACTTGCCCTCTTCAACACCTCACGTGTCTTTTCCCTCCATTTCATGAAAATTTAAGTGCCAAAACGATTGTCTACCTTGCCCCATCGAGATCTCTGCAGAACTGAGCCTCAATCCCCGTACCCCAAAATTTGCCTTTCCCTTGATTCCAACAAAACCCCCAAAAAATCAAATCAAATCCTTGCACTTCATACCTAGCCTAAAATTAGTTTTTATTTCAGTAATCTCAAGCCCCATCGAATATCTTTTACTGAGATTGACCTGGAGAGAGCCCTCTCCTGTCCTCGTAGGGCTAGCTACGAGGCTGATCGTGGTTTGATGTTGGCCTTGGATCCTACCTTTTCAACCTGAGCCAAATCTAGGCACTAACATGGTGCACCGTCTCACCTATGTCGTGCAGATCCCCCTCAGTAAGGGTGATCAGTTCGATAGACAATTTAGATGCTTTCACCTTCTTGCATGATCCCATTCGCTTGCCTAGGCGCTGGCGCTTCAATTGTGTTGATGATGTTTTTGGGTCCGCGCCGCCCTCCTGTACCCCTGTTTATATTTCCTACTCCTTCTCCTACTCAGGCAAAGGCAACTTCTGGCCCTCGCGTGCCTTCTCCGCTGCCTTCTGTGCTGTTGCTACCTTTTTTTGCTCTGTTGTTGTTTGCATAGCATCCCCTGCCTCCTACGCCTTTGTTACCACTGCTTCTTGCCTTCTCTTTTATCCCAACTATGCCATGCGCAGTTTGGCCTCCTCCTTCTTCTTCTGCGCACTGGAATTTTCCATTGCGACGATGTCTGGGGTGTGCCATTCTAACGGCCACGTCTCCAGTACATCGAAAATCACATCATCGGTGGCTATGAAGGGTAGCTCACTCCACTTCTTCGCAAGGTCCTTGCACGCCCTAAGGTATATGTGGTGAAAGTCTGCTTTAAATTCTGTAAAACTTTGCAAGCTGTTGTAGGCAGTGGGTGATAATCGTGGCTTGTGGTTAATCCCCATTCTGATGTTCAACTCCATGAACACCCAGAATATCTTACTTTCACGGATCCGGTTCGCATCCTTAGTGGCCCATAACGAAGCGTACTTCATGGCCTCCGGGAGATCCCTTGCAATCGTGCGGAACTGGTTGTCGTCCGGAAATTCCCCTACCACCAACACTATGGATAGTAGAAGCCATGCATAATGGAATGTTTTTCCTCTGTGCCTTGCGGAAATTCTCCAGGAACTCTTTGCACAAGAATTCGAACTAGTTAAACTGGACCCCTTCTGCGCATTTTTCAGCAAATGCCACCACCGGCGCGGGTACCTCATCCGCGCAGCACTTCCGCATGAGCTTACCTGCCAATATCTAGATTGCAACATTGACTGCTTTGTTGTTGATGCTGGATATGGTGTATCCCCTTTTCTTCTTCTCCAACTTGTATTTCTTTTTCATGGCCTCCGCGATGGCCAAATCGCTGCTCTTTCCCTCCAAAATGTCTGTGGGGTCCTCTCCTTTACATGGGAGCTAGGTAATGCGATGGATTAAATGGTTCGTGATGGGGATGGGGGCGCGGTGGTAATGCGGCACCCAAAGAAGGTTTAGCAACCCTGCTTTTTCAACTCCGCATAACCACTTTTGCGGCTCCAATTCTATAACTCCTGTCGTGGTGTTCTGCTTGGGCTTCATGAGCTGAGTGGTCTCTAGGTGAGGGAATTTCTCGTGGTCAGCGAGATCCCAACCTTCAAACTTCAAGTTCGGCACCTGTCCCAGGTGCATGCCCTCAAAAATGATATTATTCGGGAAGAGCAGAGTCTGCAGAGAGATCTTGCTCTTGTCGAGGTCCTTAGGCACCTTTTCCTTCCGCTTCCACGGGGAGACATACGCAGGAATATTGGTTGGAGGGTGTGCAGCCTCGATTTCTACCTCCATGCCCTGGTCCTCTTCTTCTTCAATTATGAAGTCTTCAAGGTCTTCTTCCTCCTCATCGGTTTCCAGGTTAACTGCTTTCCCCTTTTCCTCCATAGTTAATCTGGTTTGCAGCGGGTTTCGGGGGGACACACGCACCGTAATCATTGGTTGTTTTTCTTTCTTTGGTCTCACCGTGTGCGGTGATTTAGGGATTTCCGCAACAATCTCAGCGCCTTCAGGGGCATCTTCTACGGTCAGGGCCTGCACAGCCTCTTCGGCGGTCATCTCTACAATTTCCCTAGCTTCTTCAAATGTTGCCATCTTGCTCGTCCAGAAATCTCTCAATCGCTCAATCAGGGGCTCAATCAACGCTCTGCACAGGGCAACTAGGTCTCGGCTCAGAATACGCGAGGCATACGACAACTCAATTCACAAATGACCAAGTGTTGTTTGCTGGGTAGCCCTTTGTAATTTATAGCACCTTTTGAATTTGAATTCGACTGTTCCCCCCAAATCCGATCCATTAATGCTCCCTTGGCGGCAGATTTTCCCAAATCTTTCCCATAAAGCGTGTCTTAAATGCCTGCCACCCGCTCCATTTGGTCTCAAGTCAAGCATCACATCGTGAATAGTGACTACAACGGTCACTTTCCAGCCAACCCACGCGGCAGCACAACCCCCCTTGCGTGGTCACAGACCTTGTGACACTTTGCTTCTGCGCGCAACCCCAATATCTCACAGCTTCCAGGCAGAGTAGTTTATAGTCCCGCGCCTCCTTTCAACTGCTTAGAGTGCTAAGACTATACTTCCCACGGCTAGTCAGGTGGCCGCGCCACCTGTATAGGGTTTCAACCGGTCATCCATCACTTTTCCTGGAAAACATCCACCTTCGATTGTTACTGGCTGCGTTGCGCACTTTATCATCTGCAGCGCGCCACCATGGGTGATCCCTTTAGTAATATGCGGTCCAATCCAAGGCATCAGGCTGATCAACTCTCAGCGGTAGTCCCCAAATTTGTCAACATAATCGTGCGCACCCTGGTTTTCTTATCAAGAAAATACTTCTTTATTTTGTCCTCAAGCTTCTTGACTTCTGCTTCCACCAAAGCGATTTTCTCCCTTAATCACACCCTTTCTTTCATAAGTTCTTGGATCCTAAGATCACCCTGTTGGATTTCTTCCTCAGGTCCCAAGTGTTCTACTTCGTTCAGCTACACAATCCCTTCTTCCAAGGCTCTGTGAGTCGTCATATCTACCGGCGCTACTATGCGCGGACTAGGCATTTTATACTCTATGGGGATTACAGCGTTCACTCCATACTCCAGCCTCGGAGGCATCTGCCCTATTAGTTTCTTGCACGTTGTCCTATAAGCCCACAGAACCGCTAGTACGTGTAGGTCCCAATCAGTCTGCTTCACATCATATACCTTGTTCAATGCTTTGCACACTTTGTTAAAGGCTTCTGCGTGGATAACCTTCTGCACACTCATTCTTTCCATACTCCGTTATTCCAATCGGAGGAGTCGTTCGTGCAATTTCCTCGCCTGCACATGCTTATTGAACGTGTTTCCTAACGCGAAGTCTGTGTGCATCCGTGTAGGTTGTTTAGCATATGCCTGTACCCATTTGGACAGATGCGCGCCCAGATCATTCCATCCGGCAATCTTGTCTGTTAATCGCATCTGAGGCTTCCCAAACTACATGCGCATGATTCTCCTACATTCGCTCCAGTCCTCAAATCTTCCTTGGTGCGCACCCCACCACCTCGCGGACATTGTGCGCAGTACCCATTTCAAAGACTCAAAACATTGTTGTTCTGACACTTCTCTTTCAAATCGGTTCAGGAAATCATCTACCTCACTTAACCCATCATAAGTAGGGAGATCCCTTACTTCCATTTATACGCAATGCAGCGATCTTGTCATCATGTTGCAGTTCAGCGTGGTTACCTCGTGTAACCGATTCTGCCATCACTCTATCTCTTCATCTGAATCCGACGTACAAGAGCTTTCGTGCTCCCATGAGATTCGTCCATCCGCGGTGGGATTTACCCAGTCTTGCTCTCGCGCAGTTATCTTGTAGATGTAGTCTAAGTCGTCATTGCTTTCATAGTCACGCACCGGCTCCGTGTAGCATGATCCTTCTGCAGATTCCAAAGGTACGATTACGCGTAGAGACTTTTTCTCAAAAATCAACTTGCGCTTCTTTAGATTTATCACCCCGTTTATGTCAGTGGCCTAATCTATTCCTAAGAGCGCAGGGTAGGGATTGTTGTCATCAACAATCTCTATCAATTCAAAATCTTCCAGCGCGCTTTCTCCTTCAATATCCACGGTCACTCCCTATAATCTTCCCATAGGTAGGATCTTTGTTGGTTCACCATTCGTAGTTGGATAGGAGACGATTGCAGCGTAGGCCTCCCCATGCACTCCCATGTCCGCTTCAGCAGAATGTTCACGTCTAATCCTAGGTCCAGAATCACTTGGTCCATCTCATATTCCCAAATCTGCACGGTCAACCTCATTTCTCTTCCTGTCCTCATCGCATTCTTTCCAATCTTCCGAATTATGTGCAATTCTCCTGGCGCGTTCCCAATGCGTCTATTTACGAGTTCCTGCAATGCCTTTATAGCCTTGTTGTTGCGCAGCAACTTCATGCATGTTTCCAGGAATGTCATGAGCATCGATGGGTCAATTTCTGACTCCAATCTGCCTTTGCTTCCTGAAGTGGAGGCATCAGCGAAGCTCTTCCTAGCTTCCATGAAGGTTTCCTTAGCGCACTCCAAATCAAACTCTGGTTCTTTCGTCAGAGCCTTGCAAACCCAAGTATTATCTTCAGGCTACTTGCCTTTATCATCCCCTATTGTAATTCCTATTCGAAGCACAATGTTCACATTAGGGTCTTCCTCGTGCAGCGCAGACCTCATCATTTGCAGGTTCTGAGTCGGGGGAGGTTGGAGCGCTCCCTTGTCGCGCAACCTCGCTATCAATGTGGGAAAATCCTTCTTCTCATGATCAAACAATGTACAATACAAGAATGAGGGGCGTGTTCGATTCATACAATCATGGGCATAATGTCCTGGCCCCCCGCAATCGTAACATATCAATTGTCTGCGACCTCTTCCAGTTCCTCCTCCACCTCGACCTCGTCTGCGGCCCTAAAATCCAGTTTGCACCATCCCTGCGTTCTAGTCAAGGGGTCGTGTTTCGGCCTGAACTCTATAGGTGGGAGTTCTATCCATCATCAATTCATAGCTTCTACAGGTGCGCTCATCATGTCCTACTAACCTACAGAAATTACAGAACAACTACTGTCAATTCTAAGTGTACTTCTACAACAAATGACAATTGTCGTAGCACGCTTTCCTCCTATTTTACAAATCGTGCACCACAAAGTAGGCGTTGCGCCAGGTCCTACTTGTGCCTCTGGTCTCAATGGAATTGGCCCTCCTCCCGCGAGGCAATTCATGAACACTGGGCAGTGGTCCTTGTCATGACCCTGACCCTTACATTTAACACACCATACCTCGTCGCGCACTTCCGGGCAAGTTGTTTTGTCCTATTTTAGACTCTGCATCTCAAGGCACAAGTTTTTCAACTACGCATGGATCTATTGAACTCCTAGGTTAGGATCTTGTATCGGGGTTTCATGCAGCCTCATTGCGATCTTCAAGGCCTCTGCTTGAGTTGTTAACCTCTATTGTGGCAGCGCATTCCTTAAATGCGGTGTTAGCAATGCTACAAACCATTCATGGTGTTGTCCATTCGTTAACGCCATGTTAGCTTCGCGAATCGTGCACTTCAGTCTCTAATCCAACTCCCAAGGAGTCTCGCCTGGTAGCATTGTGATCTTCTTGAACCCAATGATCGACTATGCCTCTGACTTCCTTCTGCTAAATTCTCTATTTAGCACAATTTGGATGTCTACGATCCCCGCATTCGGATTATCATTAAAATGCTTAATATACCAGGTCAGCGTACAATCCTGCAGAGCGCTGACCAATTTCGCTTTCTTTATATTGTCATCCATAACTCCTTGTGCTTCCCATACAACTTTTAACACGAACCAAAATTGGTCCGGATCTTCATTTCCTACTCCCTTGAACAACGACAACTTTATCGCACTCGCCATATTGACTCACGGTGGCAACAGAGGTGGTATGGGAAAAGATGGGGGTGAAGGCGGTGACACTGGCGGTGGTGGGGGTGGGGGTGGTATGCACGGAATCCTCTACCTTATCCAATTGATCGCACTTCTTGGTGAGACCATCGCGAGCTCTTCCTCGTCCCCTCACGGAGGTGAAATCAAGGGGCTAGTTTCTAGTTCTGCACTACCTTCATTTCTATAAATTCTCCCACTTTGCGTAGCCCCAAACATCAATGTATTTGCATAATCTACTTTTCACACAGTAACATTTTAATCCAAGTGTTTAGATACTTAACATACTTACCTCGTGGTCCTTTAAGGAAGCGTCTCTCTGCCTCGTTGTAGCTGACTGAAGTATCTATCACAAACTCAGTAATGAATCCTCCTATAATTCGATTGAGCCAGTGATAAACAACATGTGCGATCTTATCCTCCGATGCTTCCAACCTGCACACCAATTCTCGAGTCCACACAATAGGATTATCAAGTTTCCACCTTCCTTGGCTATCTACTAGCTTCGCGATCCACTCGTACAGCTTAGTAGGGAAAGATGTGAAGAAAATTTCGTGGATTTCCATGTACAGGTAGCAGTCTAACCACTTTTCTTTTGATAGTCGTTGATTCCTATTCTCTTGCGCCACAAACTCGTGAATCTTCCTATCCAACCAATCTTCAATTTCTTTCTTAGTTGGATTCCAGTGATATGACATCAGACATCTCTATGCAGATCCTGGTCCCGGCAATGGAACCATTTGTTGGCTTGTTGGGGCCTGACCCAGGTTCAGAGTTAATTAGCCAAACAAATCCCTGTACTACTAGCCCTTTCGGCAATAGGCCATGGAGCTGAGGTCTCATCTGAAGTAGTATGGGGGGTGCTGGAACCAGGTTTCCGCACCCTTGAGATGTTTGAGGGGTTGATTTGGTCCAACTGTGAGTCCCTTCATGTAGGTTACTTCGCGTACTTCCCTGGCCTTCGTGCCCCTATATATTCGCCTTCGTGTAGCCCTAACCAAGGGCTATGGGGCTTTCGCGCTGCTAGAGCAACGATCTGCACTATTTCCCTAAGTCACACCCGAGATCTTACTTATCTTCTTATAACAGTTAGCTATCTTTGCGTAAATTGATGCCTTATATTATATTTACTTATTCAACATATTCATATGAGTTCATGCAGTAACTAAACAGTAAACTTGCAATTCATACCCAACAATACATAAAACAAGAAAAGATACACATAATTATGGTAAAACTTTCTTTTATTAATTCTTCCAATGGTTACCGACTCGACCTGCCCTGCGCAATCAGCTGCAGGGGTCCGCCCACTCAGCTGCGGACTACTAGGCCTCTGCGCACTCAGCTGCAGAGCCTTCTCCTACTCTACGACCGAAAGACACAACTCTACACTTCGACTCAATACTTCATCGGTTTCTTAGATTCATTATGATATTTCTTCTACACTTAGAGCCTCGCTCTATTTATACAAATCCATGGTCCGTGAACCATGGGTAGATCTTTCAAACCGACATTACATTACAAAAACAAGGGCAACAACCCTATGACTCTATTATGAGTTCATGCTCCGAGCCCACAAATCGCGGAGTCTTTACAGTGGACTTAGTCAAAACTTGGGCTTTAAGCCCCAAAACATGCCTTAGGGGGATTCCACGCCCAACAACAACCTTCCTCTTGCATTGGCTGTGTTCACTGCATTCGCGACGTTCTATGCATTCGGTATGCTGCCTTCAGCTCCTTTTCATGATGTTGCTTGTTGTGATATTGTTGCTTGATGTCCTTGTCCATGAACAACTTTATGTATTTGTGAGTAGGTAAGCCCATGGACACTTGATCGACTGCATTCCCAAGCATGCTTTGAACGATGTCTTTGTCTATGCTCTCTTGGAAACCATTGTACTTGTACTGCTGAGAGGCAGATGAACACATGTGATACCTAGAGACATGTAAAAATTCGTAGCAAGCAATCTGTCAGTCGAAAACCAAAATGAACATGATAACTGACTTACAACATACCTGGGTAAATGATCATGAAGGTTGCGCAATTTCGGCCGGGAGGTCGGGAGACCCATTGCCAAGACTGCACAAGGCACAGTCCGGGCTGCTGGGAGACTAAATGACTGCTGGAACTGCGCAATGCACAGTCTATTATGGCTGCTGACTACTGCGATTGCGCAATGCACAATTCTAGCTGGGAAGGACTGCTAGCCCAGGGACATATTTGTGCAATTTCTTGGGCCAAGTAGCCATTGTCCTCCATAAATGCACAAAACAGTCCTGGAGTCCAGTGCTGGGTAGGAATGCACAAATATGGAGAGGAAGGTGAGCCTTCCTTTCCTAGATTGCGCAATGTAGCCTTGGTGAAGGCAGAGCCCGAGCCAAGGTTGGCCTGACTCGCTGACGGGCAACTAAAAGCAAGTAAGTCAATGAATGCATGGTGACACTAATTGATAGCAGAAGTGATTAACAATGCATGGAAAACATGAATGAAAGATTCGGAAAACAGATCAACATGCATGTGGGTGCGGCAGTTCGCCGGTTAGGAAAACGTCCGTGCAAAACAGTTTCATGCATGCGACAATAGTGAGATAGCAACAAAATCTGAAACAAAGCTAGAACAATCTAGTATACATGTAAACGAAAAAAAGCGTTCAAATAAATCAAGCAAACAGTACTCATATAAGAGAAAACCTAAAAAGCGACAGAAATGAAACACAAGGCATGGGAAGCAGTCTTACCCCAAAACAGTTGCATTGAATGTGCCGACTGCTCCTACATGTGATGTGGGATGTCAAAGTTGCAAGGTTGATGTGAGGAATGAGCTCTGCAGCATGCGGTTGATGATTTTTTATAACATCGAGGTTGTGACATGCATGCCACAAATCTATGGGAAGCGACACTTGGTGTGAGGCTTTTGAATTGCTCCTTGCATATAACCTCTAATTGCTAAACATAGATCCATGAGACAAGGGATGCCTTTGCATGTTGCCTTGGGAGAAGTAGCCTATGCATGCAAGTATGTTTTTCTCGGTCCCAAAGGGATCCGGTCAACTCAGCTGAACATGCAAGCGACTGCTCAACTGTTGGAGAAAAATGTGCATTTCTGGTTGGGATTTGGGCTCGCTGCCCAGGAGATTTGTGCAATTTTTAGGTAGGCCAGCTAATTGTTGCCCAGATTTGTGCAAATCTTGGGCTGCATAGCCTGCTACTCGGAAAATTTGCGCAAATCCTGCTGGGAGGGTTGGCTGGCAGGATTGCGCAATCCTGGAGCCCAGCAAGCTGTCAAAGAGGATTGCGCAATTTCTGGAGGGAAGGTTGGTTGCCCTCCAAAAATGCACAATTTTCAAGGGGAAGTTTCTCAACCTACAGTTGGGCCAAGTCTGGGTGAGAAGCCTGTGAAGGGAAGAGATCAAAGTGTGATCGACAAGCTGCCTTTGAGCAAGAAAGACACTGAAGCTTGAGGACATGACGAATCAAGGCAAGTTGTTGTGAAGGTTCGTAGGGAGGATCCAAAACAGGCTATGTAAAAATTTTGGATGGTGGTTGTAGCCACTACAACACTGGCGACACACTGGTAGAACTCCACCTCTCTGAATGGACCTTGTTTGTGAAAAGAAAGTCTAACACTTCGGGAAGTATTGTTCAGCTCTCAGCTTGTCCTGGCTTCACACTAGCTTGATTGTAAGATGTAGCATCTGCCAGACTCTTGATCGATTGAAACACATTCCAAGCCAAGGTAACTCAGTTGTTTCGATTGGGGTTGAGGGGTATAGAGGTGCACAAGCAGTATAGTCGTCAGAGTCTTAGTTTCATCTCTGGTGTTGCTCCACTGTCAGCAGGCCTGGACAGTACCCCGGTGGAGTCACATAGGAACACAAGCATGGCTCCGCTGCCAGCATGCCTGGTGAGTACCCCGACGGAGTTAATTGCATCACCTCCCTGCATAGGAAGCCTTTCCTTCTTTCGCTTTATTCATTTTGAATTTTGAATTTTTTTTACATTTTCTTTTTTTCATTTTCTTTTTCCCTGTGCATAGCACTTATTCATTTCAGAGGCAAAAGAGGGATCCCGACTTATTGAGAGTAGAAGAGGTTGTTCCAGCAGATAAGTAGTTTATTGTATCTCTGACGTGCTTGTTAAGGTTTTCCCCCTCACCTTACTCTACTTGACTGAGTTGACAAGGGTTAACCCAAAAACAATCGACTAGAGAAGGTGACACTAGTTAGCGCGCAAGAATTGTGTTTACACCAAGGTTCACTTTGAACAGTATGTATTTTCCTTCAACATATCATGGACTAAGAGTAACAAGTTCATCATACAAAGGCAAGATGATATATAACCAAGTAGAGACAACTGTACAAGCCCTCTTGTACTTTACCCATCTCGTTTCCTAAGTCACACATGGTTTCATGTGAACTAACCTATGAACGAAACAAATGAATGAACCAACAACAAATCCAAGAAAAAGCAGAAGAAAAAATGAGAGAAAATCAAGCAAACAAACAAGAAAATGAAGCATGAAAGCAAACAAGCAGGCAAGCAAACACTACTCCTACTCCTACACTAACGGTGCATGGGCCTGATCACGTGAAGTGATACTTCCAATGCAGCCACCGGTGCATTGGTAGACCCATGTGGGTGAAGGCTTGGTCCGCAAGTAACCCAGTTGTGCAGACCAGCATACAAGAAAGATATAACAGTGAAGATAGCCACACTTCATGTTTCAAAGTTCCCATAGGACATAAGTGAGTGCATGTGCATGACGGACAGTCCGTGGACTTATCATGGTGTTGTGTGACACTACATGCAACTTTGAAGCAAAAGCACACTCTTGACTGAGACATGCAAGCAAATGAAAGAAACAAAGATAACTTGCGTCATGAACGAGTGCTTGCAATGTAAGACTCCTCCAATGCATGAGAAATGGGGTCATGCAATTCGAGTGGAGGAAGTGTGATCTGTGTGTGAGATGGATCTTCAATGCGTACATACGAGTGATGAGGAGCCTTGGGTGATTGAACAGTTTCATGATCGGAAGTGAGACTAACCCCAAGAGAGCGAGGGCATGACATAATGATCAACTCGGGCTGAAGTGCCTCAACAGTCTTGGGTGTCTCAACTTCATTATCAGGTAGATCATCATAAACCAGTGGCTTTGAAAGATCAACTTCCATAGATTCGTGACAATGATCAAAATTGGAAGAAAATGGATCACGACCGCCACGATGAAAAAAATCAATGAATTCTTCAGCATCCTCATGATAAGATGAGTCAAATAGAGGGGTAGATGAAAAGCGAACAAAATCATCCTCTGTGTTTCTGGAAAAGACAGATGAAGGATCAAGTGGATCTTCAATGAATAACTTATCCTCTCCATTGTTGAATGATGGACTAGCATCCAGTGAATCCTACGAGTGATCAACAATGGGTGCATCCATGGATGAAGACACATATGAAAAATCATGGATGGCAGGTTCACCAAAGAAGCTAGGAAAGAACAAAGGGGGCTCAGATGGAAGGGAGTCATCCTTCACCGAGTGTTGATGTTCAAGCTCCCACTCATACTCTTCATGAATGACAGCGCATGTTGGTTGTGAAACGCCCACTCCATCAGTGGGTTGTTCCTCGTTTACAACAAGTGAAGAGTCCGAAATGGACGAACACAAGATAGCATCATTCGGAGGAACACCTGAGTGCGAAGATGGAGGTCGAAGAAAATAATGCATATGGAAAATCGAAGGACTCACAACCAACTCTGCGCAAAAATTGAGTGGAGTGATGTTGGGAGGGTGTGAAGGATGAAAAAATGTGCGAACATGATCCTCATCATCACTGGGTGATGGTGGAACTGTTGAATAAGAGGGAGGCGGACAGTCTGTTGGGATAGTGTGTGCCCCCACATGGGATTGCGCAGTTCCATCAATGAAGAAGGTTGAGCGAGGCATGACATCAAGATTTTTCTTGGGACGAGTAGATTTCTTAAGATAGTACTCGAACCGGTCCCAGAGGTAAGCGAACTTCATCTGGCTCCTATGAGCTTGTAACTGCAAGTCACGGAAGCGTTGCCAAAAATCAATAACGAATTCATGCGGAGCCCTTTGTTGTTGTAACAGTTTCCGATCAAGATGACCTAGATCAAAATGATAGAACGTTTCTTCAATAAGATCACATAAGTGATCACATGAGTGCATGGTGTCAGCCGGTAGGCTGAGTACCCAACGAAATGGAGATTCGAGAAGTGTGTATGCGAGCAGCAACCTAGCCTGTTCGTTAGTAAACTCGTCGTCCTCATAAATCATGGAAAGAAAGTTATGTAAGTGCTTAGGCCAGGAAACTTCGCTTTCACCATCATATGTGTGAGTGGACAAGAGATTGAAAAGCTTACCCGAGATGGAGACATCTTCACGATTTTAAAAACACCTCAGGGGAAGAAGAATGCAAGACTCCATGAAATATATGCAAAGGTTCAAAACTAGATGAGAGGACACTGCTTGTCATCAGGCCCTCCTTCTAGCACCAAAAATGTTGATGGTGCTGGACCCGCCAACATGTCAAGGGGATCTCCCAGGTAAGAAGTCCCAATTAGACCTCTGACCATGTGGTGTAGGACTCCCAGCAGTGGGTCATAAGGTAATTCCTTAACCGCGATGTTGCACAGAGGAAAGAAAGATAACTCTGTCAGTAGCAAGGGTGTGATTGATGCAAAGAGTTAAGGAAGGTGTACGAGAGGTTCCAACACTTCGAAGGGAGAGGAAGGTGAGGGTGAGTTCCAGGTTGAAAGGGATCAGTCCCAACTCAACTAGGAACACACCACACAAAGGACATCCACAACTTCCAGCGGAGTAGTCCACTCGGATGCGGTAGTCACAACAACAAGGTAAGATAACACGAACGTCACTCACGGATCAGTCTAAGACGAGTGTGATGATTGATATAGAAAGGTTCATGAGAAAGGTATGTCTGATGTCCGGCAGAGCAGTCAACACAGACGATGACAACATTAACAACATATGCAACACATCAACAACAAGATTCATATAATTGTATACAAATCAGTTCATATACAAGTACATAAGTTAAACAACAATTATCATTAAGGCAACCAAAACAGTCCAACTGCAATAACAACATATGCATGAAAATGTGACGTCCCTTATTATTAAAGAAGTGTAATCACAATCATACAATACACCATGTAAACCCAATAGCCCCAATAGTGGAATTTTATAGCCACATTCGCCTGCTCCTCCAAAGAGATGTACTAACTGTACAGTGGAGAAGCCAAGGCGCGTTACAATATTGTCGAAGCCTTCTTCAAGATAGTCTTAGTAGAATCTTGGTTGACCAAAAAGCCTATACAATGAGTAATGAGGGGCTATTTATAGCAATATGTGGGGTGACCCTTGACATTACCCTTTGTGACAGTTCAACTACCCTCATGACTCTTCACCTACTTTATGACTGTTACATCCAACTGTTGACACTCGACTTACACTTGACATGACTTAACATTACAATGCACATGTACTCATGTGAGACAACATGGCTTCAGCAAGCCTTGCAAGACATCACTGACACTCGGTCCACTGGGATGAGACCAACTCTTTGACATGCTTCTCATGGTGAAGGTGGTGAGCTGATGCCAATCTTGGTCATCCGTGATGATGTGCATGCACCTCATGGTGACATCTTGCTGAAGCGAACTCTTGTCTCCATTGTAATCGATGCATTAGTTCGGCCCCTTCATCCAACTCGTCTGCTAACATGCGCATGGTCTTCTTGGGTATGGTTGAACTAGCAACACACTGATGCATAGTATCCGTGTTGATCTTCAAGTGTGTACTGGTGGTCATGCTCATCAACTTGCTGAAGTAAATGTTCAGCCCCAGTTGGACTTGCTTCTTGTCTTTGCCTTGGTGAGTGCGTTGAATGGGTTGGATTGCATGCATGTGCTCAACGACATGCATGCTGCTGAATCCCTTGCCTACGATCAACAACATTTCTTACCATGTTTTCTCTGTGTCAGCTGCTGGGCTAGATCCTTAACTTGTATTGGCGCAATTTCATCCACGAGTGCATGTTGCGCCCAATGTTGTTCATGTTCCTGCTGCAACTCATTGGACTGTCTGTGCAACTTCATGTTCTTCCTGAGTTGCTGCTTCAACATGTGCAACTCCTTCTTTGTTCCATCTTCTGCCTTCGCATGATCTTCATGTCGCATCGTCACTTCATAGTCTGAGTCTCCAAAGTTGCTTTCATTATCAGTGGATCTGCTTGATCTTGCAATTTTTCTCCGCCTCTATGTTGTCAACAACCTTCCTCTTGCATTCCCTGCATTTGTTACATTCGTTGCATTCGCTGCATTCGATATGCTGCCTTCAGCTGTTGTTCATGATGTTGCTCACTGTGATGTTGCTGCTTGATGTCCTTGTCCATGAACAACTTGATGTCTTCATGAGTAGGTAAGCCCATGGACACTTGATCGACTGCATCCCCAAGCGTGCTCTAAACAATGTCTTCGTCTCTGCTCTCTTGGAAACCATTGTACCTGTACTACTGAGAGGTAGATGAACACCTATGATACCTGGAGACATGGATACACTCATAGCAAGCAATATGTTAGTCGAAAACCAAAACGAACATGGGAACTAACTTGCAAATACCTGGGTGAATGATCATGAAGGTTGTGCAATTTCGGTTGGGAGGTCGGGAAACCGACTACCAAGACTGCACAAGGCATAGTCTAGGTTGTTGGGAGACTAAATGACTACTGGAATTGTGCAATGCACAGTCTAGTCTAGCTGTTGACTGCTGGGATTATGCAATGTGTAGTTCCAGTTGGGAAGGACTTGTTAGTGTTAGCCTTTCCAGCCTTCCTCCAGTGATCAAATATGCTCTTACAAAGTGATTTTGAAGTGTCAAGGTCAAATTTTGTCATTTCAGTGAGTCTTCAAGCAAAATTTGGTCACTAGGCATTAGGTCTAGGGTTTGCTTTCACTCCTTCAAAAGTTGTCCAAATGGCGGTCCATGTCATCATTCAGCTGAGTCTATCATCATTCATAGGGTTTTCATTATCATCTCAGTGTCTAATGAGTCATTTTACACCTTGTTCATGCTTCAGTTGCGCCTAGGTAAGGTCATTTCCCTCTCCTAGGGTTTTGAAAGCCAATTTCTCTTGGACAGTCAAGTCATCGGCAAAACTTATATCCAGATGTTCATACACCTTCCCCTATCCTTAAAGTACCTTATCAAATGCTTCCCATCCCTTAGATCCGCCAAATTCCTCATTTTTGCACAAACCCTAGTTTCTAGCTACAACTTGGCAATTTTCTAGGTTGGGCCTGTGTTTTGCCCTTTTGGACCCCTTCCCCTCACTCAATCTCTGAGATTCCACTTTCTCCTGCTTCCTAACATCCCTCCCTACTTCCAAAAATTTCTCCAAGAATTTAGAAGCCCCTTATCCCCTTCATTTCGCTTCATTTCGACCAAAACCCTTGTTCCACACATCGGGATAAGTTTCACTAAAATGATGTTTCTGAGCAATCAAAGATGAATTTTGCAAAACTGAGAGATTTTTTTGTTCAAAACATGCCAAGTAAGAAAAACCTCCTTCACTTTTTACACGGGTGTCATGGTTTGATAAAAATGTCAAGAATACCGTTGCCTCAGGAGAATCAAAGGCACCTCTGAAGTGACCTTGGGAAAATCAAGTTTTCTCCTAGCTTGGTTGGCCAAATGACTTTCTTGATGGATAAAATGATAACTAGACACAAAGAGCGTTCCAATGAGCTATCATGAGCTCAATTTGGGGTTGAGGAAGGCATTCAAAAGTTGACTGCAACAGCATTCTTCCTTGAGGCAGCCTCATTTGGCACATTTTGACCAGTCTTGGGAGATTTGATTTTTGACAGGGCAAATGAACTCCAAATTGAAAAATTCCAGTTGGGTTGGAAATTAGACTCAAATACCTTTCTAACAAGCCTACTCTTTCCTCATTTGGACACCTGGAAGTGCCCCAAAAGTGGTCCCAAAGGCGCGCGACCCGTCAGGCAAATTTCTCCAAATTTCAGTGTACAGCTCAGAAAAACGCAGTTTGACCCTGTTTTACTTTTTGGGGTAGATTATTATGCTCTTTGATGTAATTAATGTACTTTTATGACACTTTTACTCTTATGTACCTCTTCTAGAAGATTCATTCATGAAAAAGGTGAAAATTAAATGAATGAATTGGTTTCCTAGCTTATAGAGGCAAGTTGTTTTGACTGCTTAGTTTTTAGTGCTCAGTTTAGAATTAGTTGAAACAGCTCCTAGAAGGATGAGCTCGACCCCTAGAGGCAAGGGAAGAGGTTGGATTGCCTATATTATGTATTTTCTTAATCATTTTCAGAGGTTGGAAGGTTGGACTCTTGAGGGAGAAGCTATCATTGTATTATTCACTGTATCTCTGCAATTTTTGGCTAAGGAAGACCAGGGTTTTGCAGTCTTTTTTGGGATTCTTGTGGTTACATGTATTGATGGTGTGTTTCTCTATGTACCTGTAAGTGTGTTATGTGAATCATTTCCTTTCTTTTCCTTCTGCACATTAAGCAAACGAAGTGTTAAAGTAAGAATTCATGCCTGCCATGCTCTGCTTTTAAGTTTGTTTAATTTCAATGTTTTCTACTGTCTAGGGAGAATTCAAAGTTATTGTTTGCTCTCCTTAGCTCCTCACCTGTCATTCCTGATCATCCACCTCAATCAAAGGCATCAATATTGTCTCCTACCTCGCCCCAAAGAACCCCCTGCAAAAACTGTGTCCAATCCCCGCACCCAAAATTGCCCTCTCCTCAATTTGCCACCAAAAACCTTTAAAACCCCAAATCAACCTTTTTGATCAGATTACTAGCCTAAAATCAGTGTTACCCTATTGGTCATCTCATTCCATTGAAGATTTCACCGAGATAGACCGGAGAGAGCCCTCTCCAGCCCCGTAGGGCTAGCTACGAGGCTAAGTGGTTTGATGTTGCCTTGAGGTTTACCTTTCTCAGCCTGAGGTGAAATTTCAAGTGCTAACAGGACTATTGACCCAGGGACATATTTGCGCAATTTCTTGGGCCAAGCAACCACTATCCTCCATAATGTGCAAAACAGTCCTTGACTCCAGTGTTGGGCAGGAACGCACAAATCTGGAGAGGAAGGTGAGCCTTCCATTCCGATATTGCACAATGCAGCTTTGGTGAAGGCAGAGCCCGGGCTAAGGTTGGCCCCACTTGTCGACGAGCAACTGAAAGCAAGTAAGTCAATCAATGCATGGCGACATTAAGTGATAGCAGAAGTGTTTAACAGTGCATGCAAAACATGAATGAAAGATTCGGGAAACAGATCAACATGCATGTGGGTGAGGCAGTTCGCTGGTAGGGCGAATGTCTGTGAAAAACATTTTCATGCATGCGACAACAGTGAGATAGCAACGAAAACTGAAACAAAGCTAGAACAAGCTAGTATACATGTAAACGACAACAAGTTTTCAAAGAAATCAAGCAAACAATACTCATAGAAGCAAAAACCCAAAAAGTGACAGAAATGCAACACAAGGCATGGGAATGTTGGGTTGTGTTATTCTTTCCATGACTAGCCTACGTAGTGAACCAGGGGGTTAGATGGGGGGCAGAGCCCCCCCTTCGTTGCGCTGATTGCGTAGCAGGGGGGTCACATGGGGGGCGGTAGCCCCCCTGTCCGAGGGGTTTGAAGGGGGCAGGTAGCCCCCCTCTCCCGGGAAATTTTTTTGGACCCTATATTAGGTTGGACGGACCTACCTATGGTTTTGTGCATGATTTTCGCACATGGTTTTGGATGCGATGGTTTTTAGTCCATGGTTTTGGACGCGATGGTTTTCGGTCCATGGTAATTGGATGATTCAGCATGTATAAATATGTATTTTAACATTGAAAGGAACATAGTGAAAAATCAAGTTGGTAGTCCCGGTTTTGGGATCCAGGGGAAATCTCTGTGTATATGTGTTTTATGTGTTATGCTCTCGCATTGTTTATTTTCTATGTCTTAGAATTCGTATGCAGGTAATTTATGTACGGGGTTAAAACCTATAGGGAAGCAAGCTTACCCCAAAACAGCTAAGATGAATGTGCTGACTACTCCTAGATGTGATGTCAAAGCTACAAGGTTGATGTGAGGAATGAGCTCTGCAGCATCTGGTTGATGAGTTTTGATAACATTGAGGTTGTGACGCGCATGCCACAAATCTAGGGGAAGTGACACTTGGTGGGAGGTTTCTGAATTACTCCTTGCATGTAACCTCCAACTACTAAACATAGATACCTAAAACAAGGGATGCCTTTGCATGTTGCCTTCGGAGAAGCATGCAAGTCTGTTTTGCTCGGTCCCGGCGGGAACCGGTCAACTCAATAGCACATGCAAGTGACTGCTCAACTGCTGGAGAAAAATGCGCATTTCTGGCTGGGAGATGGGCTGGCTGCCTAGGATATTTGCGCAATTTCTGGGTAGGGCAGCTGACTGCTACCCAGATTTGCGCAAATCCTGAGCTGAACAGCCTGTTGTTGGGAAAATTTACGCAAATCCTGCTGGGAGGGTTGGCTAGCAGGATTGCGTAATCCTAAAGCCCAGTAGACTATCAGAGAGGATTTTGAAATTTCTGGAGGGAAGGCTGGTTTCCCTCTAGAAATGCGTAATTTTCAGGGGGAAGTTGCTCAGCCTGCAGTTGGACCAAGTCCGGGTGAGCAGCCTGTGAAGGGAAGAGATCAAATTGTGATCGACAGGCTGCCTTTGAGCAAGAAAGACACTGAAGCTTGAGGACTTGACGAAGCAAGGAAAGTTGTTGTGAAGGTTGGTAGGGAGGCTCCAAAATAGGCTAAGGCAAAATTTTGGAGGGTGGTTGTAGCTGCTACAACAGTAATATATTGGAACCCATTTAGAGTCTCTAAGAGGGACTATGATTTTAGAGTCATACATTCCTTTAATTTCTTTCTCAATTAGAGGCATCAGTACTAGATTTATTCTTGAAAGTTTTTTTTTTAAATGGTTTTTGATCCTCCTTAATTGGAATTTATGTTGTATAATCTTTGTATCATAAGTTTTTAGATCTTCATAGCTCCAGGCAAAAACATCACTAAATTCTTTGAATAAAGGAATGTATTTTTGTTTTTCAGCAGCTGGCAGTGATTTTCATTCTTCCACAGCTACCCCTGTGGGCTCAATCTTAAGCTTCTTAGCGACATCATTGAAATTAAATAATTCTTCTTGTGGAACTAGACCTCTAGGTAAAGCGTTATCCTTTAACTGAAGTGTTTCAAGCTCTTCTTTCTCTGGATCTATCTCAAGAAATTCTACTTTATTTACAACTTTATTTATATGTATGTTTACATCTAAGTTGTCTAACTGCTTTTCTACACTAGAATGTACAACTATTTGATTTTCTAATTGACATCTAAGTCTATACTATCTTCTTCATATTCATCCTTAGACTGCAAAAAACTTTCAATTTGTTTATCATTTCCAAACACTTGCCAATATTTCATATTATCTGGTACAGTTGGTTGATGTTTCACTTCCACTGTATACTATCGATTAGGGTAAGGCATTTTACAGGAGCTGGCTGAAAAAGCCATACTATTGGCCAAGATATTTTGATTTCTAGGAATTGCATAAAGGTCATATTCTACAAAACTCTCTAGAAAATCAAGCACAACATTTTTGTATGTTCTCAATCTAGGGTGCTTGGCAGAATACTCTCCTTTAATTTGTTTTATAATTAACTCAGAATCCCCTTGAATGGAGATTCTTTGGGCACCCAATTTTTTCAACAATTGCAATCCTATTATAAGTGCTTCATACTAAGCTATATTATTTGTACACTGAAAATTGAGTTTGTGTGAATGACCTTCAGCATGATTGTTTCATGTGTTTGCAACCCACACTCCTTCTCCAGAACCCTCTTTACTATAAGATCCATCAAAGCTCATGTTCCAAAGAGGTTCATGAAGAGTGTTTTGTTCTACTGCTTGTGTTTGGTTTGGATCTATTTTAGAAATATTGGTTTCTGCTTCGGTACCCTGAGTGTTGATGTCTCCATCATTATAAAGAATGAATGAGTCTAGATGTGAGTGGACAGAGTAAAGAGGATAGTTGTGAGGCTTCTCTTGACTACTCACCATGAATTTCATCAAAGTTTCCCTATATAATCTTCTTTGTTGTCCAAACACTGCTATGGTGACAAAGGTCATATCCATTTGTAGGATCCCTTGTAACTTTTCTCCCCATGAGTGTGACAACAACATGCCATACTTAGGGGGTATATCTACAACCACTATGTCCATTACCAGACTTTTGGCCAGGATTTGAGCTAAAGTAACACATAGGTCTTTGATGAGACCTAAACATCTTACTTTGTTGGAATCAAAGGAATATAAATCTTTATAAGGCCTGGTAATGTCAAGTCCTAGTTTTTCCATAACAACTTTAGGCATTAAATTGTGGGAAGCACCTGAATCTAACATAGCATTATGGAGGACCTTATCATGAATATTTAGGCTAACATGGAATGGAGGAACACACACTTCTTGTGGTTTGCCCTCAACTTCTGGCCCAAATAAGAGTTCAGGCTGATCATCATTCAAATTAACAGAGTTTGTGTTTTCCCCTATGTTTAGGGCTTTCATCACTTGAGGTCGGTACATATTTTTGTTAATTAACTCTGTTAGGGGAATAGGAATTTTTAGTTTTGATAATTCATTCTTAATGTTGAACAATGATTGAATCTTAATCAGGTTGGGAAAATCAGCTTGATCAGTAATTTATTTTGATATAGGTTCTTTTCGCTAACTTGTGGTTGGGATATTAGTTTGACTAGTTGTGGAAACACTATCAACTATCTTTTTTTACAGGAGTTTCTACTTTCTTTTTTCCAAAATTATCAACTGTTTTCTTAGGAGAATTATTTGTCATTTTCCTGGCATCAGTGTTAGAGAATTTCTTAGCAAGATTCTCAGAGTTCTTATTGTTGATAGTGTCTGAAGTCTTTTTGCTCCTAAGGTTATAATGCCTATGGACTTGCATAATGACATTCTCAAAACCTTGTTTATATTCATTTGATTCCTTAGAGTCAAGTTTAGTTTGAGTTAGGAGGAAAATTTCCTACTCCTCTTGAGTGAGAAAAACAATTTCATCATCATTTATTCCCATCATATTTATTTTACTGTCATATAAATATTCAATTATATTACCCTCATCATCAGTATAGTTTTCCTGAAAAGGAGGTCGGACTTACTGGTTTGGACCCTTTTGTTCTCGTTGTTTGATCTGGGGGACATTCCTTCTGAAGTTTTGATTCCTATTTTGAGGAGAAGTTTGATTTTCTCTCATTTAAGCTTGATCATTTATGTTTACTCTTTGCATCATATTTTCCACTACCCTCACTAGGTTATCAATTTTATGATCAGAAGTAGAAGTGGAAGGCTCTTCTTTAATGGTAACCCTGCATTCAAATTTTAGTTTTCCCTTCTTGGCTAAGATGTTAGCTTCAACTTTTATAGCATTGGCTTGCATTTCTTCTAAAGTGGCATGGTCTCTCTCTCTAATTTGATACTCCATGTCTACATCAAAACCATCTGGAAAATCAATTAAATCTAGGCTAGGGGAGGGTTTGATGTCTGTAAGAATTTCATTGTAAACAATGTTAAACCGTTCACAATATTCCTCCACAATTTCATTGGGTTTCATTTTAAGTCTTTTGTATTCATTCAGGAGTTGAAGTGAATTTTTCTTGATTTCCCATATAGATAAAAAAGTTTGATGGAATGCATCAAGGTTGGCTATACTTCCTGTAGGTAAACTCCTAAACCACTTTTTGACATTACCTCCTAGACTTTGAGCAAACAATCTCATCTTTACATCAGCCTCATCTACTTCTTGAAGGTCAAAGACATCATTCATTCTATCCACATGTTGTTGAGCAGTATGAGAACCAGTGTTATCCAACTTTAGATTTTTCGATTGATGATCTGTAGGCATAGCATTTAGCTGGCCTGGTAACACCAAAGGTGCATACCTACCTGCCATAGATGGGCTGAGAAATTGACTGGAAGATGGACATGCAGAAGGTGTAGTTATAATAACTACAGGGATAGTACGTGTTAGTGTCAGTCTTTACAACCTTCCTCCAGTGATCAAATGTGCTCTTACATAGTGATTTTGAAGTGTCAAGGTCAAATTTTGTCATTTCAGTGAGTCTTCAAGCAAAATTTGGTCACTAGGCATTAGGTCTAGGGTTTGCCTAAATGTCAGTCCATGTCACTATTCAGCTGAGTCTATCATCATTCATATGGTTGTCATTATCATATCAGTGTCTAATGAGTCATTTTACATCTGGTCCACGCTTCAGTTGCCACCCAGGCAAGGTCATTTCCCTCTCCTAGGGTTTTGAAGCCAATTTCTCTTGGATGGTCAAATCACCGGCAAAACTTGTTTCCTGATGTTCATACACCTTCCCCTATCCTTAAAGTACCTTATCAAACACTTCCCATCCCTTAGATCCGCCAAATTCCTCATTTTTGCACAAACCCTAGTTTCTAGCTACAATCTGGCAATTTTCTAGGTTTGGCCTGTGTTTTGCCCTTTTCGACCCCTTCCCCTCACTCAATCACTGAGATTCCACTTTCCCCTATTTCCTAACATCCTTCCCCACTCCCAAAAATTTCCCTAAGAATTTAGAAGCCCCCTATCCCCTTCATCTCGCTCCATTTCGACAAAATTCCTTGCTTCACACATCGGGACAAGTCGCACTCAAATGATGTTCCAGAGCAATCAAAGATGAATTTTGCAAAACTGAGAGAGGTTTTTGTCCACAACATGCCAAGGAAGAAAAGCCTCTTTCACTTTTTACACAGGTGTCATGGTTTGAGAGAAATGTCAAAAATACCGGCGAGAACGAAGGTGCTCCAAGGACGGTTGGCCAAAGCACAAAAACGAAGGAAAACGCCCGATCCACTCCAAATTTTGGTCAAAGCCTCTTTGACTGAGCATGATACTTGATTGGGGACTCCCAGCCCAAATTTCAAGAAATTTGGAGAAAATTTTGTCATTTGTGAATTTTTTGTGCAATTTACAGGTTTTTCCCAAGAACTGGTCTCACCCCGGGTGAGACCAGTTTGAAGGGCTGCTCGGAATTTTGCAAACTTGGCATTTTTGGAAAGGGCATTCAAAAAGAAAAATTACCAATACTTGGGAGAAGCCTGATTTTGAGTTTTGAGCCTCCAAAAGCTCAAAATACACCTAAAAAATGACTTTCTGCCCACTTTTTGAGTTGCAGAAAGTGACCTTGGGAGAAATGGTTTTTGAGGGATCAAATCAACACCAAATTCAGAAATTCCACTTGGGATGGAAAGTAGACAGGCCAAGCTTTCCAATGAGCCATCTTGCACCTGATTTGGACCAGTGGAACCCACCCAAAAACAGCTGTAAAGGGGCGCGACCAGAACTTCCAGGGGCGCGACCAGAACTTCCAGATTTGCCAGAATTGCCATTTTCGGTCAAAAAACACTGTTTTGACTATGGTTGACCATTTTTACTTGTAGATGATGGATGAATGTAATATTTTCATGGCACTTTGATAGGTTTTATCTTTCTTTACTCTTCTAGAAGCTTCTTTGATGTAAATAGTGAATAATTAATGCATGGATGAGTTAGCTAAGTAATAGAGGCAAGTTGTTGGGCTGCCTATTTTCTAGTTCTTAGTTTAGAATTAGTTCAAACTGCTCCTAGGAAGCTGAGCTCGACCCCTAGAGGTGGGGAAAGGAGTTAGATGGTCTAGATGGTCTATATTATGCTCTCTCCTTCTCATTTTGATGGTTGGACTCTTGTGTAAGGAAGCTTTATTGTATATTGTGCATCTATTTCTGCAATTGAAGGCAAGGAAAGCCAGGGTTTTACAGACATCTTTGAGGATTCTTGTGGATCTGATTGTTGATGGTGTGTTCTCTACATGTTCTTGTAAGTTTGTTTATGTGTTTCACATCTCTCTTATGCTTCTAAATTGGACAGATGAAGTGGTAAAGTTTGAACTCATGTTTTGACATGCTCAGCTTTTTAGTTTGTTCAATTTTAATGTTTTCTACTGTCTAGAGAGGATTCGAATTGTGTGTTTTCCCTCTTTAGCTTCTCCTCTATCATCTCTGATCATCCATCTCAGATTAAGGCATCAGCACTCATTCCTACCTTGCCCCTTAGATCCCCCTGTGAAAACTGTGCTCAATCCCCGCACCTTGAATTGCACTTCCACCAATTGCCACCAAAAACCCCAAAAATCATTAAATCAACCCCCTTATCAATTTACTAGCCTAAAATCTTTATTATTAATTGGTCAGCCTAATCATATTGAAAGATCTATCGAATCTGACCCGAGAGAGCCTTCTCATACCTCGTAGGGCTAGCTACGAGGTGAAATGGTTTGATGTAGCCTTGAGAGTTTGTCTATCTCAGCCTAGGTGAATTCCAAGCGCTAACAGTACGAACAACGGTCTGAGATATTATAGGTGAAAAAGTAGAGACTATATAATGAGTAGGACTAGGGGGTTGTAGATTAACAGACTGGGAAGACTGGGTGGACAAAGAAGCTGTTGCAATTGTTAAAGCTGAAAATTCAACAGATTGTTGAATATAAGCTTCTTTAATGGCTTGGTCCAAAATTGAGACTAGACCCTATAATTTATCAAATTGTTGTAGGTATTCTAGATCAGGATCTAATTCAGGATGTTGAGTTTGGGGTATATATGGTCGCAGTAAAGCTTCATCAATGACAGTCTAATCTACAAAGCTCTTAGATTTTGTCCTAAACAAACTATGCTGGAAAGGCAAATCAAACTCTATGTCTTGAATAGTTTCAAACTTCTCAGGAAGAGAGTTAGACCTAGACAAAGGACTATTCTCAGGAAGAGAATTGAACCTAGACAAAGGACTATTACTACCCTGGCTCTCTGTAAGACTTCTCTTTCTCACTAATTTCTCTGGATTATCTAAAAATTCAGCAGGGTTGGGATCTGGGTGAGCTCTAGTGAAAATTATTTTAGGAGCCAGATCTATTGAAAACTCATCACACAGCTAATAAAATTAAAATTAATAACACACTCAAATATATACAAGATTACAACCTCAGATCATGTATTTCATTATGATATAAGAGTTTTGATTTATAGAAATATTGATTGACTACCAAGGAATAATTATTTTTCAATTTTAAAAGTATTCTTCCCTAGTATGGTCGCCACTATGTTGTCCTTCTATATTTTTGAGGTTGAAGGAGTAAACACATAGGACAACATCAAAACTACTTTGGAAGCTGGGATCTAGCCATGTCAGCTTCAGAGAGGGATATCTCTATAGAATTTAGCTATGTTTGATGTAAATTTTAGGCTAGTTATTATTGCACTGATTGTTTTTTATTGGATTGCTTGGTTGATTAAATTACTATAATTCCATTGGGCTATGCATTCTAAATATTAACCAGATCTTCATCAAATTTTGAAGGAGTTTCACAAGGCAATCTAGGTTGCACTAGTTGGATATTTCACAATTTTAAATGGATTATGAAATAGAAGAAATGTAAGATTCAGTGGAAAATAAGGAGCAATGAAGAATTCCTTAATTTGACTTCAGCAGAAAACATATAAATTACTAACAGCCAGAATAGGGTGTTCTATATAACATATCCTATTCATCACAGTTTCTGTTATGTAATTAAAATTTTCAGAAATGACAAAGAAAGGATACAATGATTAAACACGTGAACAGAAGAAAAACATCACCAATTTGTACACCACATGAATCCTGTGAAGAATGTCCTTGTATATTTGATGCTTCCAGCAACTAGAAAAATTAAAATTTGCAGAGGATATTATATTCAACAATCAACCGTTAATACTTCAAACAGTGAAGTATTTATAAAAATATTTACAAAATAATTACAAAATCGTTGTCTCAACCGATAGTGTATTATTAGCATTATCCTAAACAATAAAATTGATCTTTTGCAGAATCATAGGCAAGGTGGATAGCTGCGTGAAGAGACGGCTCTGTTTTGGAGGATTCAGTTGGTGAATCAACCTACAACTGTGTTGCACTAGCTGATGTGCTAGTTGATATTCTTATTGCATTCAAATTACTTTTTAGTCCAATAAATCACATTGTTCCTCCCACCTTTTTTGATCTAGAATGGTTAACTTAATTACCCTTTGGTAAATCTCATCAACCTTAGTATACTTTGAAAATGTTGACTTTACTGTGAAGACATGTTTTACCTCATTCTGGATAAAGAAGTCATTTCCCATTATCTCTAAGAATGCCCTAACTGTCATGCTTCCTTTTATACCATTGAATTTAATACTGCTTTTGGCCACTTCCTTCATCTTTAAAACATAATCTTCTTGAGTAATTAGTTTGTCATTAATCACATATATGTTGGGAAATCCTTTATGAATTAATGCTTCAATCCTGTTGAAAAACCTATTCACTCCCAGCTCTAGTGTTTCACACTTCTCCTCCAATTGATCAATGAGATTTCTTTTAGTCAAAACCTTCTTGACTTCCAAGATGGTGGTAGGCTTGTCACTAATTCCTAACTCTTCAAGCTCATACTTATTCTTTGAATTCAGGAATTTGATGATGTTGGAAGCTTCTTTGGGCATGTCTCCCAGCTTTTCTCTTACTTGAACAATGGTTTCAATGGCCTTTTGTATCATTTCTTTCTGTTCAAAAATGATTTCGATGCATGGCCAAATCTCATTCATGGAGTCTAGAATACTCATCCAAATGGTTTCCTTGGCTTGGACCAAGGTTTGACCAATTGATGTATCCTTCTCCACCTTCTGTAGCCTCCCCAGCAGCCTTTGTGACTTCTCTACTTCAACCAAATGAGAAGCTTCAATTCTGGCTTTTTGATCTTACATAGCTTTGAGCTACCCATGAAACTTATTAATTTCTTCTGACTGGGTTAAAATATTTTCTAGTGTCTTTATCAACTGTTCATCACTCGTCGTTTGAGTTGAAGAAGTTGTTGCAGTTGCTATTCCTGTAGCTGGGACTTGAGTGATGGGTATAGCATCGAGGGGGACTATGGATACTCTTTGACTATGTTCTTTTTCTTTGATCATTTTCTCCATTTCTACCGCCATCTGTCTAATCTGAACATTCTTCTCTATGATTAAATTCATCATGTCAGCCTTTTGTGTCTCATTTTTTCCAATATCTTTAGTCAAGGAATCCTCTGTGGCTGGCAGTTTCAGCTGCTTTATCAATGATGCAATGTCCATAGTTTTCTTCTTGATGATCTCTTCTGCAACATTTATATCTTTAGGATCATATCCAATCTTGACTACCAAATATTCCAAAGATTTGATCCTATTGTCCTTTGCTAAAGAAGATACCTTTTCCATTTTTAACTAGGACTGAATATTTGCATATGAAACCTGCAGCTTTGACAGTGACATGGCAGTGTTAGTTAAGGTAGAGGAAATCATCTCATCAGTCTATTTATGAATCTCCATTTGATTAATGGGATGGATATCTTTAGTGCTAAATTCAAATCTTGTGCTCTTGTAGTCTGTTGGTGTCGTAGGATGTGGAATTTGGACCTCAAGGAAGGCCATCTGCATCTTTCCTTATTCTGTATCAAAAACTGATAGTAATTTGCTCTGTGAACTGGAAGTTTGCTTCCAAAATTGATTGTAGGTATTGTTCTTAAGAATTTCATTCTTAAGTTTGATCTCTCAATACCTGTCAAAAACACTCTTTTCCTTTTCTCCTTGGACATCTTGCGAAGATAGCTTTGTTTCTTTTTTACCATGTGATATTGAAGGTCCAGTAGGAGATGTAACAAACTTGCTACTTGTAGGTGGTGATTCTCCAATTATGATGGTAGCTTGATCTTCTATCTCCTTTTCTGCATCTGTCCTAGGAGTCATCTTGGCTCTCTTCCTGTAACTGATTCTGAACTCCTTGGCTTCACTACCTGTTGTTGATGATGATCCCTCCTCTCTCTGTCTTTTACTTGTTTTCTCTTGAGGGGTGGGAGTCTGCAAATTTGAAGTAGAAAACAATTGTTCTTCAACTTCTTGCAATGTATTCTTCCCATTCTAATTGGTTCGCATATTTCTCTATCTCAAGCCTTGAGGCATGGATATATGGAGTAGTTTTGTTTTCTACTCTCGGCTTAGAAATGATACCCCAAGGGTCATAAGACCATGTCAAACTCAGACTGAATTTCATCTCTTTAAGGATATTATATGCTTCTTCTCCTACTGACCTAGTGTTGCATATGAAAGGGCCCACCTGTGTCTTTATTCGAAACTAAGACTTCTTCTTTTCCACCACAAAGTGAATATCATCTGAATTTAGCATTTGTCTGATATATTCAAGGGAAAAAATCCTCATGGAGAGGTATTTTTGGAGCTTGTATGGTGCTAACTCACATCCATAAACTCTGATTTCTGTATAATTTTGATATAAATACTAATCTCCAGTCCTAGCCTGATCTGTCAAATGCATAATCCTTTTGATGTCTTCATTGTTTATGGGTTGTGTTGAGCTATTTAGGATATTCATATTTGGGTGAACAAACTCTTCAATGAACTGTTTATAGGAGAATTCTTGCTGCTCTTTCATGACTAAAGAAGTCCAAAATATTACACCCCACTGGTTTCCCTCTTCATCTAGCTTCTGCATAGAAAAACTAAACATGTCTTCTTGATAATATAGAAACATATAAACTAAAATTGAAGTGTAATTAAACACTTGTTATGTTGAAAAATCAAGAAATTTCTCATGAATGTTATCAGCCAAGAATTGACTGAAATTAAACAGAATAGATGGTTTGCTATCTGTGGAAAATATGGAAAGGAAGAGTAGAATGGGTTCATATATCCACTAAACAGAATAATAACCCAGAATGTATGTGTTAGAAAATGATATATTACATACAATGGAACACATAAAATATTGCATACATATAAACACATAAAACAAGAGAGACACAGATATACGTGGTTCACCCAGTTTGGGCTACATCCGCGGAGAAACAGCTAGTCCTTCCTTTCATATTATCCAGCAAAATGAAGAGATACAACCTACATCAGATCCGATGTAATTCCCTCTTGGCTCTTAATCTCCTCTCTCTTCCTCAGAATATTGATCTACCTAGATGCAATACAATTCCCTTATATAGAGTGAGGGGTTGCCTTCTAGGGCAAAAAACCCTAAATTAATAATAACTTCTACCGTCAGATCTCTGCCTAATGAACAACCCAGATTGACTACGAAATTACAACATTTTACAAGGCAATTTTACATCTATTTTTAACTTCAGGGGCGCTATGCCCGACCGCCCGCCAGGGGGGGCTCCTAAAGATCGTAGTTGCCCCCCCCCCCCCCCCCCCGGACCCCCCTTGCAGCATATATTTTACGAGCAGTGTTGCTGCCACATTACAAACTAGGGTCCAATGCGGTGATACCTCTAAATAATGAGGATAATCAAGCTCCACACCCAACAGTGTGAAATTATGGTTATAATCTGTTTAGCTTGATCAGGGAAGATTGAGGAAGGGTATGGAGGATTCTTCTTTGGCAATTGGGCATTTTTTGGTAACAAGATCTCAAAAATCTTGGCTCATTTGGAAAAATCAAGATTTTGATAGAGTTTGGTGAGGGCTTCTAAGTAAAATGGGGCACTATTTTCCACAAGGGGAGCTAGCATCATCTAGTTTATGGATTCAACGGTGATTGAAAAAAGGATCTCACTAGAAGGGGTCATAATGGCTCTTTAGCTGGGAACATAACATGCTTGCCATTTCCTGGTGAATTCAGGGGCATGGAAGGTCAGAGGGAAAATATAGTGAGGAAGATTGGACTCCTAGAGTCCAATTTCATCTGTTTTGTCAGCATGTTTGTCCTCCATCCAACAGTAAAGCTCCAAAAATTCATAGTCGCATTGTGTCTCACTGATCCTATAATCCCTATCAGCTAATGGAATATGATCTAAGTATATGGATGGAGGGATTAATGGATTAATAGGGTTCTCTTGGTTCTTTCTCTTTGGAGGCATATTTAGATCAGTGAACAATTAACGGTGATGGAAGGAAAAGCTTACTGAGGATAAATTTAAGGTTATGAGCTGTCAGGGGAGGGGAGACAGAACGTTGACAATTTCATCTACTTCAATAATCATTTGAACCTGGTCGATTTGCAAAGAAACCTGGGAATTAAGGTGAATAAGCCAGTGAATGGGACAAAGAGGATGGTTAAAGGATGTCAAGTTCCGTTGGAGGTTGGCGCGGGACTGTTGAAGTCGAATGGTTACCCAGGAAACAAAATTGAATGCTCAACGGTAATTTTGATGGGAAGTCATTTAATTGGGCAATGGCTATGAAACGTGGTGCGACAGGAGTGGTGGAGGTGTCAGGTAGGGACACGGTAAATCCCTGAGGGAGAAAACGGTTTTCGGAGGGGGCAGAAGGTGGTAAGTGGTATCGGCTAGGGGGGTAAGAAATATGGAGAGGATGCCACATAAGGATGGGGCCAGACGGAGAATACCGCCTTTTGGTACCCTCCCCAGTAAAGGTAGGATGGAGAGGGGGGGTCGAAAATAAGTGAGTGTCGTCGATCGTGAAGAGTGGAGAATCTCAATGCTTTGATTGCAGCCCCCTTTTAACCATAAATGACAAAACAAATTTTGTCCATATGCACATTTGATTTTTTGTTTTTTTGAAACTTAGGATAATGTTTGGAATATAAAACATGTTATGAATATAGATTATCCCATCGTGCACTTTTCTTGTTACAATGTCATTGAGACTTAGGGTAAAGGGCACATAAATATATTTATAAAACCAACTATTTATGCCTACCCTTTAACTAAGCTAACATTTTATTTTTCTAAAGGGGTGCATTTAGGCTAGCAAACCCATAATTATTTTCTTTTATGAAAATAAAAAAATACTTAAATCCTATGACTTATTTCTCCTATTGATTCAAATTAAACAGTTGAATCAATGTCATTTTCTACCTAACTATTGATTTACCAATATTAAACTATTTGGAAAATCTTTATTCTCTAATCTAATTTACAGAAATTCAAACATGTTTAACCATGATTATACTATATGATTAAACAAATAACTAGTCATTGTGGCATTTTAAACAAGTTGCACACAACTTTTATTTATCAATCAAGAAGAGAACTATCTATCAGTAGTGGCATTTAGACTTGCAACACTTTCAGTATTATTTTCTTTACTATTTTTTCTTTCTTTTGTTGGGGTTCTATCTTTTATTCTTTTTTCAATGTTTTTTGTTTTCGTTTTTTTTATACCCTCTTTTCAGTTTTATTCTATTTTTTTTTGGAAATCATTTGCAGATTGACAATTATTTACAATATGAGATTTCTGAGATAAAATACTCAATCACCTTGAGATCCTATAAATTATAGGACCCTAACACAACACCCAACGGAGTAGTCCACACAAGTGCGACGGTCGTTATACATAGTTTACCAGAATGAATATGTCGTGTGTCCGGCGGAGTAATCCACACAGGAGAGATAATGATAACAAGTGATAGAACACATTTCCAATAATATATGCACAAAAACAACTGAAATAGTTCAACTCAGTACAGGTTAAAGCAACATGCATTATAAGCATCCAAAGAATAGTATTACAAATGAATACAATGCATGTTTGAAAACGTGTTGGCCTGTTAACAGCGTTCTGAATCAAGGGGAATCTCTAAGACACATCCGTACATCATACATCACTAACCGAGATAGTGGGGCGTTGGAGCCATTGTTCGCTCCTCAAATAAAAGATTGCAAACTCTCAAGGCTATGTGGGAGGAGCCAACATGAAAATTCATTTGCATGTACAAATGAGGGGTATATATAGAAAAGGGTGAAAATGACCCTTGTGACTGTTCGACTTCCTCATGATTATTGAACTTACTTGACTCTTTGACTTCATCCAACGGTCTCTTGGAGTTCCATGTTACATTACATTTATTACACAGTTATGAACCAAAGTAATGATGTGGCCGAGGCGACTCATGACACAACTTGAAATGACGGTGTTGGTATGCACATGTTGGTTGTGTTGTTCTTATCGAGCTGTTGAGTGATGAGTTTTCTCATGGTGTACCATAGCTTCACCTCCACATGGCAAAGTGCAAGGAGTCTTTAATGGTCTTGGTGTTCGCTTCATGATTCATGCATGCGCATGTGCCTCCTTCGCTTGCTACTTGGTATCATTCGTGTGTTCGTCCAACCACGAGCAAGTCTTCTTGCATGCGCTCCTTGTTAAGCTCGTTTGTCATCACGCCATGTCTCATCCATGTACATGTTTCCGCAATCACTCATGATGAGACGACATCAAATCTAGAAATACCCTAGCCTACCATGATGCATTGTCTTTCGTTTTCGGGTGTCGGTGACCGGGAGAGAGAGGACAAGGCTGTGAAACAACGTAGAGCACATGTTAAGTTGGGATGCGAGGCTATGGGACACTGTTGGGAAAAACTGCGCAAAGTTCACTGGGAGGCTGGGATGAGTAGTCTAGGAGAGCAATGACATCTACGGGATCTTTCTCAGCTGGGAGGCAGAACTGCGCAATTTTTTCGGGGAAGGCATTGCGGGCAACAGGAGGCACTGGGAGTGAAAAATCTATATATTTCCAGAGGAGGCTGGGATTGGGTAGCGGGAGCTTGCTGGACAGAACTGTGCAGTCTGGGAGGCAGTCATGCTGGACATGTCTATGCATTTTTTGGCCTAAGTGGGGTATCGGGCAACAGGTGGACTATCCATGGAAATTGCACAATTTTCAGGAGGAGTAGCTAGCAGGCTAGCAGGGGGACTGACTCACAAAACTGCGTAATTTCCAGAGGCAATGTAGTGACAGGCAGCGGGTGCATGTCCCTCTTGTCTCCACAATTTCTTCAGGCAATGCAAGAAGGCAGGCTGGCAGCTTCTGCCCAATTTTTGGGAGGAGTACAGCCCTGGGCCATTACCCAGGTAAAATTCTCTGGTTGACCAGTGGGAGACTTGATGGATAGGCTTGTGGGTAGCACAAAATGAGATGGCTTCTTGGGAAACTTCTACATTGTTCTGGGTGACAGTAAGCCAGGTTGATTCCAGGATTACACAGTGTAGACTGCCTGGAAGGAAACCTCAAGCTCTGTGCAATTCTGGGAAACAGTACTTGGTCACTAAGGGTTGAGACTAGGCAGTGCAGCTCAGTGGAGGTTCGGATGACGGAGGGTGGTCCGATCGACAAATATTCGATAAAATGGTTAAGTGTGTGAGCGAGTGAACTCGTGTATACATGAACTTGTGAACACACACTCAACATGACTCGATAACGAGACACCTAAAACCAATAAGACAACATGCTCAGTGTGACTGACTACGAGACTGTCTAATGGTGAAAGTGACAAGTGCGACACTTCGGATAGACCTTCAAACGACCATGACGATACTTGCACGACAGTCCTTACAACATGTGTGTGAGTGCAATGGGTGTTTACATAGTCGAATCAACTCATGCACATGAAGACAAACCTTTGATATCACCATAACAGAGTCACAAGCATGACATGGCAATCAACATGTCGAAGACGACAGTTGGTCAAACAAGTGAAAAGGAAGCAAGACATGTAGAGGAAACACATGAAATGTTTTTTTTTTGCATTTTCACACATGCATGTTACTAAAGACAAGATGATATGACAATGACAAGCAGTCCTGCAAACTCAACTAAGAGTTGTACTTTGAAAGGTGTTCTTTACTTACCAGACTTACCCTCAAGATGATCATGCATCTGACGAAGTTTGCATGCGGTCCTAATCTTTTGCCATCACTTAGTCTCTTGTCCCTTCTCCTCAACTCCCTCGGAGTGATATCAGAATTTCACCTTTTCCTATAGTCACTAAGAGATAAATTAGTGCAGTTTCAGCAAGCAAAGACTACTGTGAAAATTCCTTCACTCAAGGAACCCTTACTGCAACAAAACTGAATTTACTTCTCCTACTTGATTTTAATATACATTATCAAGTTATTTTCTGAATAATACTGAAGTAAATTACTTCTGCAACCTACGCCAATTTAATTTGATTACATGAAACAAGAAACTGAGCAAAGAACAAAATACATAGGACACCGTTATTTTTTGACAAAATAGTCCCCGGATAAACCTAATGCGAAAAAACTGGTGCAACAACTATAAGGGTTTTATATTATTAAGAGCTATTCCTGAATACAATGTTCGATGCCCTCCTGGCAATCCAGTTCCATAGAAAAATATAATGGCAGAAAATTGAGTGAGATTACCTCACTTCACCCTGAAGTTTTCGGCTGATCCGACATAGAACAGGCTAACCCCAGTTATCTTTGCGTAGGTTGTGCATCAGCCTTACAGGCTCTGCATCAGCTCTGTGTTGTCTCTTCTACCTCCTAGATATTCTGTGTCAACCTTCCCAGGCTATTCCAGCAACTCCCCGACAAAATTTCAGATTTCTGCGTGAGGGCAACTTCTCCTCTGCGTTGACTCTCCCTAGTTCGGTGTCAATCCTGTGTGAGCCCAGACTAGCCCAGTGTCATTCTCTCTAGGTGTTGTGTTGCCTCCACTAGTGGATCTCCACATTTCTACCCATTATTCCCGAACTATCCCTGCACCTCCACTGCAGAATGATCACTTAGTTCGAATTTCTCAACTTCCTAGCCCCAAATATTTCGAACTCTAGATCAATTTGTTCTCTCCCTGTGTGTTTCTAAATGAACCTGAAGCCTCCTTCTTATACTTTTATTGTTGAGACTTCAACGACCGAGATTAAGTCTCTAATCAACGGCTAAGATTAAAAACTTGACTTGATCTGTTTTCTAGAACATTCTCACCCATATTTTGATTAATACCCATTAATACTTTAATTTTCCTAAGTTTATACTTAGGAACCACATTAAAAATATTAATTATTTTAATAAAATACAATTCGGGTGGAATTTCAACCAAGTGATTTTTGGGTTCTTTAGAACTCGTGTGCCTTATCCTCTCCACCAATTTTCATGGCTAGAGCACATACGATGCTACCAAAAACTAACACTCCCTCTTAGCAAGGAATGTGCTCTAGCAACAATGTCCAACTGCATGTTGCTCTATCTCTGAAGCATCTCCTTTCCGCACTATTGCTGCCACCAACACTGTGTTGTTGTTGCTGCTATTGTACTACTGCCCATGACACTATTGCATATGTACTACAACTCCCTCTACATTTGCTGCTAACACTGCCACTCCTAGCTATGCACTGCGTCATTTTCCAATTTTTGCTGCTCAGCAATGGAAAAGCATCCCAAATTTCTGAACTAATTGTGTTCAGCATAATACCATGTGAATGTTGGAATCTGACTGCTACTAGTCTCTAACCCTCTGAATCTTCTGCGATGTTGCTGACTTCTTCATCGTTCCATCTGCACTGCTACCAACCTTTCTTTGCATTGATCAGTCTCTGGTCCCAGGCTACTACATCTGTCTCTCTAATCAACTCACTGCATCATCTGACACTAATTCCATTTCGCTACTGTTGAATCTCGGGCTCCCGTAGCAAGAAATTGATCTAAGAGGTGGGTTCCTCAAGGATCCTACCCACATGTAGTCCTCCCAACTACAGTTCTATATCACCCCATTTCCCTCCTGGAGATGCATGGGCACTCATGGCAAACTCATTTTCGTCAATTTTTGTTGGAGCAACCTTAGGGTCATGTTTCTCATTCTTATCCTTTTGCTTCAAAGGACACTGGGATGCAAAGTGGCCCATCTCGCCACATCTGAAACATTTCACCTTCAAAATTTCCTTCTTTCGCTTATGCATCTGATGTCCCTTTCATGCTAAAGTTGCGTTCTCCTCCTCCTCCTTGGTCTTCGTGCTACACCCATTGCTGCCATTGAGGTTGACCTTAACCAGATCCCTCCATAATTATTCATTTTGAAGGGCTGCCCACATCTCCTCCCATGAAGGTAGTCTTTCCCTACCCAATATGCTTTGGACGAAGAGTTGCCATTCATCTGAGACTCCATTCAGGGTCGTCCTTACCATCACGGTAGACTGAGTAGACCCCATTATAGCAACCTGGTCTCTGGTGTCCTGAAGACGTTGAAGATATGAGTTAACCCATTCTCCCTTCTGCATCACTGTTTGCTGCAACTTTTGTTCTAAGTACATCTTTCGTTGTTCGGAAGAACCTTCATAAAGTGAAGACAAAGCTTGCCACATTTCTCAGGCAGTATCTTTGCCCTGCAAGTGTGAGACCACATGATCTCAAACTCCATCGAGTATGAACCTCTTCGCCTTTCCCTACTCAGCCTTATACTTCTTCGTCTGATCATTGTCCGTGGGAACAACCACAAAACTCTTGACATAAGCTTTGCGATCATACTCTACTAGAAATGCTAAGATTTTGGTCTTCCATATGACATAGTTGGAAGCTCCTTCCAACCTATCCTGATCTCTAAGCCCATGTGATGCCATCTCACCCAAGCAGTCGAATTGACTCCTCTAGTCACTGCGCAGCACTGGTCTGCTGCCCGGCAAGTGAAAAATCTGAACTTTTGGTGAGAAAATTCCTCTGAGGAGAAAATTCCCCTTCTATGTGTCTTCGCTCTTTTTTGACGGATTTCTGCCCTGGTAGAAATTGCATCCTTCAATCACTACGTTGAGGCTCTGCGTCACTCCCTTTGCCTTTGCAAGATCACGAACCGGAAATCGTACCTCTCTGTTGACTCTCTCATGGAGAGATTTCCTCATAATCCCTAATTTCCCGGTAAAGGACTGCACAATTCCTTCAAGGGGATTCGAATTGCTGCCAAATGCAACTATTGGCCTCTCTGCTCAACACTGGATCTGCTCTTCTTGTTTCAAAATCGATGGTCCGATACCATGTGAAAATTCCTACACTCAAGGAACCCCTACTGCAGCAAAATTGAATTTACTTCTCCTACTTGATTTTAATATACATTATCAAGTTATTTTCTTAATAATACTGAAGTAAATTACTTCTACAGCCTACACCAATTTAATTTGATTACATGAAACAATAAATTAAGAAAATAACAAGATACATAGGACAATGTTATTTTTGGACAAAATAGTCCCCGGAAAAACCCAATGTGGGAAAACTAGTGTAGCAGCTCTTAGGGTTTTATATTATTAAGCAGTATTTCTGAATACAATGTTGGATGCCCTCTTGGAAATCTAGTTACAGAGAAAAATATAATGGTAGAAAACTGAGTGAGATTACCTCACTTCACCTGACAGTTTTCGGTTGATCCAACAGCAGAATTGGCTAACCCCAGCTATCTCTGTGCTAGCCCTGCGTAGGCCCTATGTTATCCTTACAGGCTCTGTGTTGTCTCTTCTGCCTCCTGGAGCTCAAGTGTGAACCTTCCCCGGTTGTTCCAGCAGCTCCCCGGACAAATTTTCGATTTATGCGTGAGGGCAGCTTCTCCTCTGCGTTGACTCTCTCTGGTTCAGTGTCAAGCCTACGTGGGCCCAGACTGGCCCAGCATTAGTCCCTTTAGGTGTTGTGTTGCCTCTGCTAGTGGCTCTCTACCTCTCTGCCCAATATTCCTGAACTATCCCTGCCCCTCTGCTTCAGAATGATCACTTAGTTTGAATTTCGCAACTTCCTAGCCCCATAAATTTCAAACTCTAGATCAATTAGTTCTCTCCATGTGTGTTTCTAAATGAACCCCAAGCCTCCTTCTTATACTTTTCTCATTGAGACTTAAATGACTGAGATTAAGTCTCTAATCAATGACTAAGATTAAAAACTTTACTTGATCCGCTTTCTAGAACATTCTCACCCATATTTTGATTAATACCCATTAATACTTTAATTTTCCTAAGTTTAGACTTAGGAACCCCACTAAAAATATTAATTATTTTAATAAAATAAAATCCGGGTGGAATTTCACCAAACAATTTATGGGTTCTTGATAACTCATGCGCTCAAACCTCTCCACCAATTTCCATGCCTAGAGCACATAGGATGCTACCAAAAACCACCACTCCCTCTTAGCAAGGAATGTGCTCTAACAACAATATCCAACTGCATGTTGCTCTATCTCTGAAGCATCTCCTTTCCGCACTATTGTTGCCACCAACATTGTGTTGTTTTTGCTACTACTGTACTACTTCCCATGACACTTCCACTACCATAGTTGCATCTATACCACAACCCCCTCTGCATCTGCTGCTAACACTGCCACTCCTAGCTCTGCACTGCGTCATTTTCCAATTGTTGTTGCTCAGCGATGGAAAAGCATCCCAAATTTCTGAACTAACTATGTTCAGCATAATACCATGTGAATGTTGGAATCTAACTGCTACTAGTCTCTGACCCTCTGAATCTTCTGTGTTGTTGCTGACTTCTACATTGCTTCCAACCTTGCTCTGTGCTGATCAGTCTCTGGTCTCAAGCTACTGCATTTGTCTCTCTAATCAATCGACAACATCATCTGACACTAAGTCCATCTCACTATTATTGAATCTTGAGCTCTCGTAGAAAGGAATCGATCCAAGAGGTGAGCTCCTCAAGGATCCTACCCACATGTAGTCCTCCCAACTACAGTTCTATATCACCCCATTTCCCTCCTAGAGATGCGTGGGCACTCATGGCAAACTCATCTTCATCAATTTTTGCTGAAGCGGCCTTAGGGTCATGTTTCTCCTCCTTATCCTTTTGGTTTAAAGGACACTAGGATGAAAAGTGGCCCATCTTGCCATATCTAAAACATTTCACCTTCGAAATGTCCTTCTTTCACTCCTACTTTTTTTGTCCCTTTGATGCTAGAGCTGCATTCTCCTCCTCCTCATTGGTCTTTGTGCCACTCCCACTGCTATCATTGAGGTTGACCTTAACCAAATCCCTCTTTAATTCTTCCTGTTGAAGGGATGCCCACATATCCTCCCATGAAGGTAGTCTTTCCCTGCCCAATATACTTTGGATGAAGGCTTGCCATTCATTTGAGATTCCATTCAAGGTCGTCCTTACCATTGCTGTAGACTGAGGAGTAGACCCCACTACAACAAGATGGTCTCTAGTCTCCTGAAGAGGTTGAATATAGGAGTTAACCTCTTATCCCTTTTGCATCAATGTCCGCTGCAACTTTTGTTCTAAGTACATATTTCGTTGTTCAGAAGAACCTTCATATAGTGAAGACAAAGCTTCCCACATTTCTCGGGCAATATCTTTGCACCGCAAGTGTGAGACCACATGATCTCGAACTCCATTGAGTATGAACCTCTTCGCCTTTCCTTGCTCAGCCTTGTACTTATTCTTCTTATCATTGTCCATGGGAATAGCCATAACACTCTTGACATAAGCTTCGAGATCGTACTCCTCCAGAACAACTAAAATTTTGGTCTTCCATATGACATAGTTGAAAGCTCCTTCCAACCTATCCTGATATTTGAGCCCATGTGATGCCATCTCACCCAAGTTGTCGACTTGACTCCTCTAGTTACTACGCAGCGCTGGTCAGTTGTCCGGCAAGTGAAAAGTTCAAACTTTTGGTGAGAAAAGTCCTCTAAGGAGAAAATTCCCCTTCTATGTGTCTTCATTCTTTTCCGATGGATTTCTGCCCTCGCAAAAACTACGCCTTTCAAGCACTGCGTTGAGGCTCTTCGTCACTCCCTCTGCCTCTACAAGCTCACGAACAGAAATCATATCTCTCTATCGACTCTCTCAGAGAGAGATTTCCTCATAATCTCTGCTTTCCCAACAAGGATTGTGCAATCCCTTCAAAGGGATTCGAATTGCTACCAAATGCAGCTATTGGCCTCTCTGCTCAGCGTTGGATCTTCTCTTCTTGTTTCAAAATCAATGCTCTCATACCATGTGAAAATTCCTACACTCAAGGAACCCATACTGTAGCAAAACTTAATTTACTTCTCCTATTTGATTTTAATATACATTATCAAGTTATTTTCTAAATAATGCTTATGTAAATTACTTCTGCAGCCTACACCAATTTAATTTTATTACATGAAACAAGAAACTGAGAAAATAACAAGATACATAGGACACCATTATTTTTGGACAACATAGTCCCCGGAAAAACCCAATGCGGGAAAACTGGTGCAGCAACTCTGAGGGTTTTATATTATTAAGCAGTAGTTCTGAATACAATGTTGGATGCCCTCCCGACAATCCAATTACAGAGAAAAATATAATGGTGGAAAACTGAGTGAGATTACCTCACTTAACCCAGAAGTTTCCGGCAGCAGAATTGGCTAACCCCAGCTATCTCTACGTTGGCCCTGCGTAGGCCCTATGTCAGCCTTATAGGCTCTGCATCTGCTCTGCGTTGTCTCTTCTGCCTCCTAGAGCTTCTGTGTCAACCTTCCCCAGCTATTCCGGCAACTCCCCAGCAAAATTTCATATTTCTGCGTGAGGGCGTCTTCTCCTCTACACTAACTCTCCCTGGTTTAGTGTCAAGCCTGCGTGGGCCCAAACTGGCCCAACATCAGTTCCTCTAGGCGTTGTTCTGCCTCCACTAGTGGCGCTCCACCTCTCTGCCCAGTATTCCCGAACTATCCATGCCCCTCTGTGGCAGAATGATCACTTAGTTAGAATTTCTCAACTTCCTAGCCCCATAAATTTCGAACTCTAGATCAATTCGTTCTCTCTGTGTGTGTTTCTAAATGAACCCCAAGCCTCTGTCTTATATTTTTCTTGTTGAGGCTTCAACGGCTAAGATTAAGTCTCTAATCAACGGCTAAGATTAAAAACTTGACTTGATCTGCTTTCTAGAACATTATCACCCAAATATTGATTAATACTCACTAATACTTTAATTTTCCTAAGTTTAGACTTAGGAACCCCATTAAAAATATTACTTATTTTAATGAAATACAATCTTTGTGGAATTTCACCACACGATTTATGGGTTCTTTAGAACTCATGTGCCTTAGCCTCTCTACCAATTTTCATGGCTAGAGAACATCCGATGCTACCAAAAACTAACATCCCGACAATCTAGTTATAGAGAAAAATATAATGGCAGAAAACTGAGTGAAATTACCTCACTTCACCCGGAAATTTCTGGTTGATCCGACAACAGAATTGAGTAACCCTATTATCTATGTGTTGGCCCTACGTAGGCCCTTCTTCAGCCTTAAAGGCTCAGTGTCAGCTATGCGATGTCTCTTCTGCCTCCTAGAGCTTCTACGTCAACCTTGACCAGCTTTTCCAGCAACTCCCCATAAAAATTTCGGATTTCTGTGTGAGGGCAGCTTCTCCTCTGCACTGACTCTCCCTGGTTCACTGTCAAGCTTGTGTGGGCCCAAACTGGTCCAGCGTTAGTCCCTCTAGGTGCTGCGCTACCTCCACTAGTGGCTCTCCGCCGCTCTGCCCAGTGTTCTTGAACTATCCCTACCCCTCTACTGCAGAATGATCACTTAGTTCAAATTTCTCAGCTTCCTAGCCCCAAAAATTTCGAACTCTAGATCAATTTGTTCTCTCTATGGGTGTTTCTAAATGAACCCCAAGCCTCCTTCTTATACTTTTCGCGTTGAGACTTCAACAACCAAGATTAAGTCTCTAATCAATGCCTAAGATTAAAAACATGACTTGATCCACTTTCTAGAACATTCTCGCGTATATTATGATTAATACCCATTAATACTTTAATTTTCCCAAGTTAGACTTAGGAACACCAATAAAAATATAAATTATTTTAATAAAATACAATCCGGGTGGAATTTCACCATACAAATTCTGGGTTCTTTAGAATTCATGTTCCTTAGCCTCTCCACCAATTTCCATGGCTATACCACATCCGATCCTACCAAAAAATAACAAATGATGTCGAAATGAGGCCATGGGAGGCCCATCTGCGCAATTTCTACATGCAAGACAGATAGGGCAGCTTGGACAACAGTGCGTAGTTTTGAGGCACAAGACACTGCTGCGAGATGGGGTCCTCGGAGGACACCTCTACGCAATTTCTTAGTGCAATGTATCCTGGGAAGTTGGGAGGAAATATTGCACAGTTTCTGAATGCAAGGCACTGATGCAAGATGGGTTCCTGGAGGACACATGTGCGCAGTTTCAGGTTGCAAGGCAGACTGAGCAGTTGAGGGACAATACTGCGCAGTTTCCGATGACAGTGGGTTCCGACTAGGGGAACGACACTGGAGGAAACCACTACGCAGTTTTAGATGCCAAGGGAGGTTGGGTCTTTGCACATTGCAGAGTTCCAACAAGCAAGGGAGGAAGCTTGATGGTTGCAAAAGCAAAGTGCATAGTTACGGGAGGCTAGGTGAGGCTAAGTTGCTTGGGAAATTGGGTAAGTGTGATATCAATGAAACATATGTAAACATTGATAAGACTTCACTGTGATCGCACACAGACACTTAGTGATATAACATAGACCATCCAAAATGTATAAGACATACTTTGCTTGATGCAATAACTTTCGTGACAAGAGTGCATGAAGTGGGTGTGAAACATGTCTATGTGATGATAACAACTCATACACACACAATTCCCTTGAAGCAAAACAACATTCCCTTTGCATGACAAACAATAATCCCTATGCCCAAAGATAACACATGCTACAAAGATGAGAGCGTGAACAACTCTTAAGATCAAGGGGGAAAGCTTGAGATCATCACCTTACTAATAAGTGACCATGGAACGATCGATCGCAGTATCCAAGGTAGGCTCCAAAATTTGCATGCGAGCCAAAATTTTGGAGGGTGGTTATAGCTGCTACAACACCCTCTTGCGATAAGAGCGATATCCCTACACCTCAAAGAAATCTAGTAACAAACAACTAGGAACTACTACCTTTCCATAGACTCTGATTGACTGAAACAAACACTATGATAGAGGTCACTTACCGTCTAACCGAAATTCCTGATGAAGTCCCCTTTAGAGCTATCGAGATTCCACTTCTCCTTGATGCTTTAGAGATCTTCCCATCGCTTCCCACAACTTCCCCATGATGTCCTGAAGGATATCTGCATAGGCAAAAACATACACAAGATCAAAGCATCCAATATATAGCATAAGAGATAAATTAACTAATTAATTCAATCATATATCAAAATTTATCAATATGCAATCATAATATATGTAGGTGATCAAGGAATCCTACAAATTGTATGAACAAAGACATAATTGAGATAGAACAATTGCATTTATATTAATAAAATGGAGAATAGTCTCACAACCTTGAAGCCTTAATGTTGCAAGTCCCTTTGATCCAGTGGATCAAAATAGTGCTCAAAATTGAAAGTGTGAGACAGAGTTCGAAACCTATACGATTGGATAGATCTCGGCAACCTCATCTAACGCAACTCATTTCACTCAAATCTGACAATGGATGCTCCCAGAATCGCGTTCCGATCGATTTGGCAAACAACTAAATTTTTTGGAAAAAGGGTTGCAGGTACACCCAGTCAACAGTTTGTACACTAACTTGGAATTTGACTGGGTTAATTGTGTATTTTGGTGGGCCTATGAATGACTACCGCTTGTCATCATTTGATTGGTTGTGGCATGGTGAATTTTTATTGGTTAATGTTTGTGTTTGGGTGGACAAATCCCTAGCTGCCACGTGGTTCTAATGGCCAATTAAAATTTTATTGGAGGTCGAGCAACCCCGATGAGATTTAGACTCGAGAATAAGTACTAAGTAACCAAGTCCCACACCAATGCACCATGATTGTTTCTTGTTAAACATTACAGAAAACATTATTAAAATATTGGTATATGTGCATATGGGGGAGGGGTCGGCTAAGCCCTAGCCCTTGGCCACCCCTGCACCATAGAACTGTGGGTGGGGGGCTAAGGGCTAGGGCCTAGCCTAACCCACGGACATGGCCCACAGCCAACCCTCACGACCCTTTTGCACAGTTGTATGCCACATTGCATGACTAAGCAGAGAACGAGGGCCGGGGGGGGCAGCCCCAGGTCATATGACCTTCCATAAAACCAACAGTGCACGTGGAGGAGGGGCCAACCCATGGTCACTTACGCAACATAGAACTAAGGGCGCGCGCTAGATATGTGAGCTAGACAGAGCCCAGAATCTTCGGCACCCTATGCGGTCGCATGGCGCCACGTGACCAGGAATTTTGGGATTGGGGGCTTAATGGCGCCCTTAACGGTCCTACAAATTCACCCGCCAAGCGTGAATTGTGCCAAGTTTAGTGTGTCAGTTCTGTGTTTTAGGTGCTCAAGCCAGGTTGAGGCTGAATTGGAGGATGGTTAGCTGCAAAATTTGGGAAAATGAAGAAACAATTATACCTTTCTCAGTTTTTGGCCAAATGAGGTGCAGAAAAAACCAAAATGGGGGTTTTTGACTATTCTAGAGGCATTTGAGATATTGTTTTAGCATTTTAAGCATTGTAACTTGATGTAAACACATATTTTTGAGCATAATGAAAGAGGCCCAACATTGGAAGTTGGACCAGGAGATGTAGCCCAGGAGGGGTGAACTCCTTTATCATTTGTTGTCTTGTGTATGTTGTTATGGTATTGATGTCTTCTTTATTTTCTGCAAAAATGAGATAAACATCATCTTTTATGTGTTTAGTAAATTGATCATTTACCCAAAACACATTTAATTTACACTTGCAATTTTTTTGAATTCAGCTTCTCTGATCCATAATGAATTATGAAAAGTATTTTGGTAGAAATCACATAACTTAATTTTTTGGCCGACACGTTTCGAACCAACCAGTGTGGTTCATCATCAGGAGTAGATGAAGAGGCAGAACATGCCAACGTAAATAGAGAGCAATGTAGAGACCATAATTTCAAATAACGACTATTTTTTAAAATTAATATTTAAATTATGATATTAACAAATATTATTAAGTAACAGTTATATTAAACGACTAGTTTTTGAAAAATAATATTTAAATTAATTTATTAAAATCAAATATTAAAAAAAAATATAGTAATGGGAAATAATAGAAAATATAACTAACAATAATAAAAAAATTCAAAGTTAGTGATATTTAAATTATGATATTAATTTATTAAAAACAAATATTAAGTAACGGCTATATTAAACGACTAGTTTTTGAAAAATAATATTTAAATTAATTTATTAAAATCAAATATTATAAATTTTTTATTAATGGGAAACAATTGAAAAATATAACTAACAAGAAAAAAAAAAACTTAGTCAAACTCCAAATAAGGAGGGAAGTCAAAAATTATAAAAAGGAGTCAAAACCCTAATCGAGACAAGATCATATAACAAATAATAATGAAAAATTAATGAAAATAAATAATGGAAAATAAATAAAATAAAACAAAAATATACACAAGTATATATATATATATTCAACAATAAGATACAAGGTTGAGGCCCATTAAACAAATAACAAAAATACTAAAAGGAGTTAAGAATGAATAAAATACTGAAGAAAACATGAAGGATCAAGAATATAAATAACTCTAATGAAGAATAAACCAACAACAAATACTATAAAAAGGACACCAATACCTACACAGATAAATAAACAAACAAAATAAACCCAAAAAGAAATCTAAAAAATTAGGAGGACAGGACACGAACCCAACTTCTACTAATAAACCAATCATCATCTCTATTCAAATTATTGGATTTTTTTTCGATTTCCAGGGCCTCCGTTAATTTATGATGATGGCAATGACTAGCCCTGGCAACAACTTGGGCTTCCTCAATGCAGATGTGATGCTTAGAGTTATCTGCATGATTTCTCAAAGCAGAAGAGTGGGTCCTCCCATGCTTGATGTCAGTGGCATGTTCACGAATCCTTTGATTAATTGGGCGAGTAGTCTCACCAATGTAGGGAGTCCCACAAGAACATGGGATAACGTAAACACCCTTCATATTCTTGGTGTCCATTGGGTCTTTTACGGATCTAAGGGAGCTCCAGATGGTATTTAAAGGCCTAAAGGTTGAAGCCACCTTATGCGTCCTTAGGATCTTCATAATCTTGTTAGTGGTCCCTTGGATAAAAGGAAGATAAACGCCAAAAAATCGATCCTTGGTATATTTATTAGCCCTGGGACCTTTTTGAGCTCTGAGGAAAGCCTTAGTACATTGGTGTTTACTATACCCATTATTAAAGAAAACACTTAGGAGATGTGCTTTCTCTTCATTGAGATGGTTGTCATTAGAAACTCTTAAAGCTCTAGTCGCTAAGGTGTTGAGAACACCAAGCTTTTGAGCTAGGAAATGATGAGAATTAGCATGAAGATATTGTTCCGTGTGAGTTTCCTTACGAAATACTTGGTGATAAAAAGAGACATCATCATTCCTTGAGAGGAGGACGTCAAGGAAGGGAAGACTACCATTACTTTCAAATTCCATGGTGAACTTTATGGAACTAGATTGATTGTTAAGATGGAGGAAAAAAAATTCCAACTCTTCCTTACCATGGGACCAGATGACACAAGTGTCATCCACAAACCTCTTCCACATCTTAGGAAGAAGACGAGAAGAAGATAAGACCTTTGATTCAAAATCCTCCATGAATAGCTTAGCTACCACAGGGGAGAGGGGGGAACCCATGGCGACACCGCAAGTTTGCTCATACAATTCCCCATCGAATGAAAAGAAAGTAGAAGTAAGACAAATACCAACCAAAGTAGCCATATCAAGATCCGTAATGCACTTGATGACTTCAATGGCCTTGTTGATAGGGATATTAGTGCAGAGGGAGACCACATCGAAGCTCACAAGCTTGTCATCCAAATCAAGCTTGAAACTTTTTAACTCATTAACAAACGATGCAGAGTCCTTGACGAAGGATTATGTATGGCCAACAAGGGTCCTAAGCTTCTAGGCTAAATATTTAACAAGAAGATAAGTTGGCCCTCCTATCGTGTTGACAATGGGTCTCAGAGGAGCCCCTTCCTTATGAATCTTTAGCAGGCCATAGATTCTAGGGGTAAGAGGGCAACTTTCTATAAGCTTATGACTAAACAAGCAGACCGAGCCACTGGCCTTTATAACAAGAGCCACAATTTTAGAAATCTTCTTGCTCCCGCTATTATGGAGGTGGTCCAACGTCTTCCTACGGTAATCATACTTATCAAGATTAACCACAACACCAGCTTTGTCGACTTTGAAAACAACTATATTCTTATTATTGTTTAACGATTTGAGAGCATCAAACTTAGGTTTGTTGATGTTGTTCTTGGGTGGCTTTTCCTTTCTAAGGACAATTGCACAGTCTTCACGAATGCTACTTTAATGACATCTGGTAAGTCTTTAATACCATATTCAAAGTCATAGATGATATCGTCGACCGGGATCTTTTTAGGAGCAAGAGAAAAATTTAAACTTTTCTCCAAAATACTAAAGACAGGGGGATCAAAATAAAGGCTAGAGAGATTGACAACTCTATTACTAGAAGAGGAAAGAAAATTGGAACAAATATTATTATCCAAACCTAGAGCCTTATTACCAATCATAATATTATTACTATTATCAGAATTGAAAACGGAGTCACTAACCTCATTAATATTATTATTATTATTATTATTAGTATGAAGTCGAGTGATATTATTATTATACAAATTATTATTATTATTATTATTATTATTATCCAAACATAAAGTATTATTGTTATTCCTAATATTATTATTCCTATCCGAATTAAAAATACAGTCACTATTATTATTATTATTAAACCAATTAGTATTATTATTATTTAATTGAATATTATAAAAAATATTATTAATAGAACCATTTCCACTATTTTCGAAACCAACAAAAACCAAAGAAGAATTAACGGACAACGAACCTGAGGGAATCTGACCCAGTGAATTTGTAGAGTTATTATAGTTGAAACACGAGAACGTTCCAGCTTCACCCTCGATGGCAGAAGGGTGAGAAACACAGTCAACCCATGATTTGAGAGCATAGATTTGATTAGAATTAATTCTTCTACTAGAAAGACCACGAAAGCAACTAGACTCATTAGGCTTTGAGATCGATTTCTCTGAGAGCTTACTGAAATACTTGGACTGCTTTACTTTCCAGATTTCTTCCAGGCGATAAGGTTTTAGTGTTGAGCACACCTCGATCCTTGAACAAAGTGGAGTAGAGATCTCATTCGAAAGTTCCAAATGTAGAGACAATAAATCACTAGAAATAAAATCCAGAAAATTTCTCACCCTACCAATCTCCAAACGAACCAACGTCATGCTAACATTAAGACAAATACGAAGATAACTAGAATTATTAAGAGGGTGCTTAATCTGAGCGAATGGAGGAGCAAGGGAAGAGTCTCTACATCGTTTTAAAAAATCCAGATCTGTCTTCAACATGGAAACCCTTACGCGAGACCGTTTAAAATGATGAACTTTAATAGCAGTAGCCCTTCCATATATGGCAGTAATTTTTGAATTCAGGTTTTTGTGATCCATAATGAATTAAGAAAAGCATTTCGGTAGAAATCACATAACATAATTTGTTTAAAAAATCTTCAAGTTTTTACATTCATATCATTTTGGTATCAGATCCCAGGTTATTGTGAACATTTGATTTGTTTGCAAGTTGTTTTTCTGATGCTTACAAGGTTGAAGCTCAAAAGAGGAGAAGGAGAATTGGTGGAGCCAAGGTCTCAAATTGTTTCAAGGAGAACAAACACTCCTCGAGATTCAATAGTAATGGCACATGAATAAGGTCCTGAAGAGATGTTTGAAGATGAGAATACTTTTAGAAAAAACATTCTTTGAGATGTCTGATATCGTTTCTATATGAAGAGAGGAATTCCATACTGTATGGAGAAATCTCAAAACCTCATGGAGGAAAAGGAGACAAACCTCCAAAAGGGAATGGAGGGAATGGCGACAAACCACCACCTTAACCTCCATCATCATCCTCATCTTCATCTTCATTTTCATCTTCAACTTCTTCTACCCTTTCACAAACACATCCAAATTCCCCAAAGGGTCATGGTAAAACTCCTTTACTTAAGCTTGACATTAAGTTTGAATTGCCTATGTTCATTGGAGAGGTAAATGCAAAAAGATTAGATAATTGGATTCATCCAATTGAAGTGTATTGCAAGATACAAAGAATCAAAGATGATGAAACCAAGATTTAGCGTGCTTCTCTTAGATTTGAAGGTGCAACGCTAATTTGGTGGGAAGACAAAACTCAAGAGGACATGAAGAAATATCGTAAGGTTTTACCTTCTTGGAATGGTTTTGTTGTTGCAATAAGAAGGCAGTTTTATCCATTAACATACATGTAGAAAGCTATTAATCCCCATTGGCGGAACTTTAGGCAAGCTAAAGGGCAAAATGTGCAATCTTATACTCAAGAATTTAGGAAAAGAGATTTGATTTTGGGTATAGATTTGTCCTCAAAATATACTTTTCTCAAATACATTGGAGGATTGCATAGTTATTTGAGACATACCATTCTCATGTTTAACCCTACAAAACTAGATGAACTTTGTGTTCAGGCAACTCATTTAGAGGAAAGAGGGAAAAATATTTTTGAATAAACTAGTGAGAGTTACTTTGAGTCTGGAGAAAAAGGAAAGCGTAAGTTCAAAGGAAAAGGGAAGAAGAATGCAGCCATCAAGATATAGAAAGAAAAACTTAAATGTAAACATTGTTCCAAAGAGGGCCATGATGAAGATCATTGTTGGAAACTTCATCCAGAAACGAGACCCAAAAAGTTTAAGAACAAGGAGAAGGAGAAGACAGTTGTAACTACACAACATGATCTAGGTTCAGATTATGGAGATGAAACAAAGATCATAACCATGGGTTTGAAAGGTGCAAGTACTAGTTCTTCAAATTGTGTCAATGAAACTCAAGATGAAAAAAATAAGAATAGAGCTTTTCCACATTAGAGTTATTTCAAAACATACTAAGATAGATACACTGTTTGATAGTGGTTCACAAGCGAATCTTATCTCAAAAGACATTGTCAAGAAGTTGAATTTAGAAACCATTCCTCATCCTAAATCTGATCCTTTAGGTTGTATATGTGATAATGCAAAATTGTATGTGACAAAAAGATGTAAACTAAAATTTGCAGTCATTGCAAACTTTCTAGATCAGGTAGAGCTTGATGTAAATCCAATTGATACATGTGGTATTATTTTGGGAAGCACATAGCTATATGATAGGAGAGATATTTTTCATTTCCATGAGAACAAATATCATTTGTTCAAGAATGGGATTGAATAGATCATTAGAGAACACATCAAGAAGTTGAATGCATCTCTTGTAAATGTGGGACAAATAAAGAGGATTGTTAATGCTAGTCAGAACTTTGCATTGTTAATGATCAAACATGAAAGTGTTGAGGAATCTAAAGGATTTCAAGGCTATGGATCAAGTTTGAAATCTGATTTCATTGATGTTTCTAATTCATGTGATAAGATTTTTCAAGAGTCTAATATGTTGCCTCCTAAAAGAGGTAAACAAAATGAAGTAAATTTGCAGCAGGATGCATCATTATTGAACATTGGTGTGAATAAGATGCCAATGTTAAAGCATGCAAAGGTCAAAGAGAAAATGCAAAAGAAAATTGACAAAGAGGACATTGGTTCCAAAACTTCTTCTTGAGGGTTTCATAATGTGTTGTCTTTGAAAAGGGATGGTGCATGGCGATGGCAATCACATTTGGTCAAGAGTCGAGCCAAGTACAAGGCTAGATATGGTAAGAATCGTCATGACGACAATGTTCAAGGTGAGAAGAATTTGACATTGTTTAAGTTTCCTTTCATTAGATACCGAGTAGCGAATGTGTTTATTCCTTCAAATGCAGTTTGTTGTTTAGTGGATTGAGACTAGAAGGGTGAGGGAATTGTACCCTCATCTATTTATTTACTAATAAAGAGATTTTGGAGGTCCAAAATCTTCCAATGGGGAGGAGTGATCCAGTGGATCAAAATAGTGCTCAAAATTGAAAGTTTTTGACAAAGATCGAAACCAGTATGATTGGATAGATCTCGACAACCTGAATCCAACTCAACTCATTTCACTCAAATCTAACATCGGATGCTCCCTGAATCGCGTTCTGATTGATTGGGGAAACAACTAAATTTTTGGGAAAAGGGTTGCAAGTAAACCCATTCAGCAGTTCGTACGCTGACTAGGCAATTGACTGGGTTGACTATGTATTTTGGTGGGCCTATGAATGACTGCAACTTGTCATCATTTGATTGGTTGTGGCATGGTGAATTTTTATCGGTTAATGGTTGTGTTTGGGTGGACTAATTAGGACGAGCCACGTGGCCTCCTAATGGCCAATTAAAATTTTATTGTATGCCTAGCAGCCCCGACAAGATTCAAACTCGAGACCAAGTACCAAGTAACCAAGACCCACACCAATGCGCCACTATTGTGGCTTGTTAAACATTGTGTGAAAACCATTATTAAAAGTTTGGTATATGCGCATATGGGGAAGGGATCGGGTTAAGCCCTAGCCCCTAGCCACCCCTACGCCACAAGACCGCAGGTGGGGGGCCAAGGGCTAGGGCCTAGCCCAGCCCATGAACATGGCCCATGGCCAAACCTAACGACCCTATTTCACAATCATATGACACATCGAATGACCGAGCAAGAATGCGAGGGAGGCAGCCCCAAGTCATATGAACTTCCAGAAAACTAACAACGTGTGTGGAGGAGGGTCCAGTCCACGGTCACCTACGCAACATAAAACCAAGGGCACACGCCATAGATAGGGGCTAGACAAAGCCCAAAATCTTCGACCCCTATGTGGTCGCATGGCACCACGTGACCAGGAATTTCGGGACTGGGGGCTTAATGGCGTCCTTAAAGGTCCTATAATTTGACCCACCAAGTGGGAATTGTGCCATGTTTAGTGCGTCAATAATGCATATGGGGTGCTCAAGCCAGGTTGAGGCCGAATTGGAGGATGGTTAGATGTAGAATTTGGGAAAATGAAGAAATAAGCATAACTTTCTCAATTTTTTGCCAAATGAGGTGCAAAAAGAACCAAAATGGAGGTTTTTTACTATTTTGGAGCCATTGAATCCATTGTTTTAGAATTATGAGCATTGTAACTTGATGTAAACACATATTTTTTAGCATAATGAAAGAGGCCCAACATTGGAAGTTGGACCAGGAGATGTAGTCCATGAGGGGTGAACTCCTTTATCATTTATTGTCTTGTGTATGCTGTTATGGTACTGTTGTCTTCTTTATTTTCTGTAAAACTAAGATAAAAATCATCTTTTATGTGTTTAGTAAATTAATCCTTTACCCAAAACACATGTAATTTACACTAGCGAAATTGTTTAAAAATATTAAACTTTCAACCCTCTCCTTGAATGAATAGCCTTCCAACCTTATTTCTGTGGGATAAGCTTACTTCTAGCAATCCTCTTCAATACTCAGACCTGTGTTATATTTATATGTAGGTTTTGACCCCGTATAGAAATTACCTACATACAAAACACAGAAAATAAACAATGCGAGAGAATAACACATGAAACACATATACACAGAGATTTTCCCCTGGATCCAAAAACCGGGACTACCAGCTTGATTTTTCATTATGTTCCTTTTAGTGTTACAATACATATATATACATGTCAAGGCATCCAATACCATGGACCAAAAACCATTGCGCCCAAAACCATAGGTAGGTTCGCCCCACCTAATATAGGGTCCAAAAAAAATTTCCTCGGGGCATTGCCCCAGACCCCGTAGAGGGGGGCGGTGACCTCCCAGCTGCGCAATCGGTGCAACGAAGGGGGGGCTCCACCTCCCCCCCCCACCCTTCTAACCCCCCAGGAAGCTAGTCGTGGAAGAATATAACACAACCCAACATTCTCCCACTCGTTGTTATCTTTCCATAGGGGGCCACAGGAGAGCTTAGTCATTTATCCAGCCCTGCAATGCCCATTATTTCTCTACACCAAGAGAACTTCTCAGAGCTTACAGATTTTGTCAATGCATTTGTAGTATTCTTCAAAGTGTCCACCATTAACAGCAACACCTTTTTGTCTTCTATCATACCCCTCACAAAGTGATACTGAACATCAATGTGCTTTGCCTTTGAATGGTAAGCAGGGTTCTTTGCCAAGAAAATTGCACTATGGTTGTCACAATCTAACCTTATAGCTCCCTGTACTAACCCCATACTTGAACACAATCTTTGCAACCAAACTGCTTCCTTTCTTGCATGAGTGCCTGCCATGTATTCTACCTCTGTAGTTGATAGTGCTACTACAGATTGTTTGTTACTCATCCAACTGACTGCACCTCCAAATAGGTTAAACACATACCCACTTGTAGATCTTCTCTTATCCACATCTCCAGCCCAGTCTGCATCAACAAAGCCACAAATATCCAACACTTTGTCCAATCCTGGTCTTCCTTGGTAGCACAAACCATAATCACTAGTGCCACGCAAATACCTGAAAACCTGCTTCACTGTTGTCCAATGCTCCTTCCCTGGTTTTGACATAAACATGCTCAATACTCCCACTACATGTGTAATGTCTGGTCTAGTATAGACCATCACATACATCAGATTACTAACTGCACTTGCATATGGAACACGGGACATGTCCTCTTCCTCTTCTTGTGTCTTGGGACACTGTTCAGCAGATAACTTTACACCTACAGGATAGGAACATTCATCGGTTTACTATCCTGCATATTAAACCTTTGTAGTATTGTCTTGACATACTTCCTCTGGTTTAACCAGAGCTTCCTCTTTAATCGGTCTCTTTTAATTTCCATGCCCAAAATATAGTTTGCAGCACCAAGATCTTTCATGTCTAATTTTGAGGACAATTGGGTCTTCAAATCCTTGATAATTTCATTGTCATTTCCAACCAACAACATATCTTCCACATGCAAGACTAGATAAATAACATGGTCACCAATTAATTTAAAATACACACCGTGATCTACTTGGCTTCTAGTGAAGCCAAGTCCCCGTATAAATGTATCAAATTTCTGATACCACATCCTTGGTGACTGTTTTAGCCCATACAAAGACTTCTTTAACTTGCATACCAGTTATTTCTTACCCTTCACCGCAAAGCCTTCAGGTTGCTTCATGTAGATCTCCTCTTCTAGATCCCCATGAAGAAATGTTGTCTTCACGTCCATCTGTTCTACCTCAAAATCAAAAGCAGTAGCAACAGATAAAAGTAATCTAATAGAAGCTACCTTGGCAACAGGAGAAAAAATATCACCAAAATCAATTCCCGACACCTGGGAATAACCTTTTGATACCAACCGTGCTCTGTATTTCTCCACCTTTCCTTCTGCATTTGTCTTCTTCTTGAACACCCATTTGCTGCCAATGGGTTTCCTTCCAGCTGGTAACTCCACCAGATCCCAAGCCTCTTTTTTGTGCAAAGATGCCATTTCATCAATCATGGCCTCTTTCCAGATTTTGCCATCCTCTGAATCTACTGCTTCCTTCACAGTTCTAGGATCATCATCAATAATAGATAAAGCGAAATTTGAACAGAAAGCAGATGGACTATACCTTTCTCGCTGCCTTCTTTCTCGAACTGACCTTCTCACAACCGGAGTTTGTAGCCCTTCATCTTCTGATTCCTCTTTTGCTATAGAGTTTGATTCTTCCTCCTTTCGCTCAAACTCTATCTTCTTAGGTTCCTTTGATGGTACTTCATGTTTAATAACATTTTTCACCTCTCTGAACACCACATCTCGGTTGTACACAACCTTCCTTGTTACTAGGTTCCAAAGCTTATAACCCTTTAAACCATCCTTATACCCAATAAAGATGCACTTTTCAGATTTACTATCCAACTTTGTTCTTTTTTCCTTGGAACATGTACATATGCATCACATCCAAATATCGTCATATGTGAAAGAGAGGGCTTCTTACCATTCCATACCTCTTGTGGAGTCTTATCCTCCAACGCTGATGAAGGTGATCTGTTGACCAGGTAACATGCTGTCTCCACCGCCTCTGCCCAAAATTCCTATCCTAACCTGGAACCACTGAGCATGCTTCTTGCCCTTTCCATCAACGTCTTGTTCATTCTTTCTACAACTCCATTTTGCTCAGGTGTGTATGGAGTAGTCTTCTATCATGTTATACCACACTTCTTACAGAATTCTTCAAATTCCTTGCTGCAAAACTCTCCACCGTTATTTTTCCTCAGTACCTTTATCTTCTTCTCTATTTGGTTTTCCACTAGAGCCTTAATTCTTTAAACCTGTCAAAGACTTCAGATTTATTCTTGAGGAAATATATCCATGTATTCCTTGAGAAGTCATATATAAATGACACATAGTACACAGACTTACCCAGTGATGGAACCTTCACAGGTCCAAACACATCACTGTGCACAAGCTCTAATATATGTTTCACCCTCTTACCACCAGAGGGGAAACACACCCGATTTTGCTTCCCATATACACAATTTTCACATAAATCAAAATCTAGAGAGTTATTAGTCATACCTTCTACCATACCTTTACCATGAAGTATTCGAAGGTCCTTCTCTCCAATATGTCCAAGCCTTTGATGCCATAGCATGGTCTTTTCTCGAGAGACCACTAGATTTTCTGCTCCACTTTCAAGAACCACAGAATTGTTGCACCCATCAATAACAATGCTACCTTTTAGCTCGTACAGAGTTCCAATCCAAACTCCCCGCATCAATACCAGTGCTCCCTGAACCATCTTGTAGGTATGTTTCTCGAACACTATTTTTACACCTGCATCATCCAGCTTGCTTACAAAAATCAGATTTATGGCCAATGCAAGAATATACAGAACACCCAAAAGTGTTCTAACCCTTCCACCTTGCAACTTCAACTTTACTTTTCCGTGACCAACGATCCTAGCCTTCTTATCATCCCCTAAGAAGACATCACCACCATCATATTTATCATACTCGCAGAACCACTCTCTATGGGGAGTGAAGTGAAAGGATGCACTTGAGTAATCAACCATGCCTCATGATCTACATGTGTACTTGCAGAAGCCAAGTACACATCCCCACCTTCATCTGAGGTGGTTTTTGCCTCTGCATAAGGAGCATCATCAAATCCCTTTCCTTTCTTAGGAGCTTTAGATTTACAATCCCTTTTGTAGTGCCCTTCCTTTCCACATTTCCAGCACGCCACATATACATGTTTTCCTGGAGATTTAGATCTCCCACTCGATGACTTATTTTTGTTTCTGTTCTGGGACTGTCCTCGTGCAAACAAGGCATCACCATTCTGGCTCTCCATATTTTTCCATCTCATCTCCTCCATCAACAAGGATGAGACTATTTCATCAAACTGCAAGGCAGTTACATTGCTACCTATTGCAAAAACCATACTATCCCATGAATCTAGTAGAGAACACAACAAACTGATGCACTTATCTTCATCTGAAATTTTAATATCAACAGATAATAACTGACTTACCATAGTATTAAATGCGTTCAGATGCTCTGTCACCGAGTCTCCATCTTTCATCCTCAGGTTATATAGCTTTTTCCGTAGGAACATTTTATTCACCAGAGACTTAGATTGGTACAAAGTCCCTAACTTGACCCACAAAGCCGTAGCCGTAGCTTCCCCCGATACATTCAGCAATACTGAATCTGAGACACACAATCCTATTGTGCTCTTTGCCTTCCAATCCAACTTCTTCCATTCTTTGTCAGACACTCCCGTTAGTTTAATACCTGTATCTACCGTGATCCACTGATCTTTATCTACCAACAGATCGTCCATCTTGAGTTTCCATAACTCAAAACTCTGACCATTAAATTTCTCGATCTCTATCTTTCCACTGCTCGCCATCTTCTTTCACTACCAAAATAGATCCCGCAGATCTCCCACTGAACAGGGTCTACCACAGACCCGACCAAAACCCCTCAGCAATAAAGGCGTCCCCTTGAAGCCAAAACAACTCTGATAACAAATGTAGGTTTTAACCCCGTACAGAAATTACTTGCATACGAATTCTAAAACACGTAAAATAAACAATGCGAGACAATAACACATAAAACACATATACACAGAGATTTTTCCCTGGATCCCAAAACCGGGACTACTAGCTTGATTTTTCATTATGTTGCTTTCAATGTTACAATACATATATATACATGCCAAAGCATCCAATACCATGGACCGAAAACAATCGCACCCAAAACCATGTGCAAAAACCATGCACAAAACCATAGGTAGGTTCGCCCCACCTAATATAGGGTCCATAAAAAGTTTCCCCAGGGCGCTACCCTGGACCCCGTAGAGGGGGGCTACCCGCACCCCTTAAACCCCCTATGACCCCCCCACTGCGCAATCGGCGCAACGAAGAGGGGGCTTCGTCCCCCCTCTAACTCCCCAGTCAACTAGGTCAGCTAGTCGTGGAAAGCATATAACACAACCCAACATTATAGGCCAAGGAGGCGAAGTTTGAGATCCATTTCCCAAGGGATGAGATCCACTATTAGTGTCATAGGGGTTCCACAAAGAGAGGGAGTAGCTCCATGATGGGAGGGATCAAGGCTGAATATGCATCCATTCGAAGCTTTTTAGTTGGGAAATATATGACTAACAATGCTTCTAGAGTTTTCTTTTTATTTTTATATTCGTTAAGTCATGTGTGTAGGTCACAGTGTAAGACATAGTGCACTTATATGCAGTTTCTAATGGACTTTTTTGCATATGTGCAGAGATTGACTGGGGAACTACGCATGAAGCCAAAAATAGGGTTTTGAACCATGGGATCAAGGAATTTCATTCCCTTTGGGATCATTTGGATTCTAACTTTGTAGGGGAATGTTTTTTGGACACATTTATGGATAGCAGAAGATCCAAACCGATGCTCATTTGCCTAATGCAACAAATTGATGAGTAACAAGTGGCCTAAGACTTGGCCCTAAAAAAGTGGCACAAAATCTGGGGTCACTGGCTCTGAACTAGTTGAAAAATACCTCAGTCGCTTGTATGCCCTTGCTATTAGAGCAACTGGAGGGTTCTAGTCACATGCATTCCCATGTCATGGGAGCGACTGAGGCTCTAAGTCAGTAAGATGTTGGGTTGCCTCAGGGTTCGTCACCTGGGAAGGTTGATTGGTTCCTGGAGGTTATGTAGCATGGGTAGAAGGTCAGGTTGGTTGTGTTTTACCATTTCCAATTCTTTAACTGTACATGGGGAGTTGAATAATATCATAGTAGCCGCTCGTCACATGTTTACCCCAGCATACCGATTAACTTTGGTAAATGTGGGAGGAGGGTGTTAAATCCGTGTTGCTCCTTCCTTGAACCCTATCTGATCTGGCATACAGGAGTGTCATACTCCTCCCCCCTTGGAGGTATTGTTGTTATCAGTGTGAATTCATCCTCCAACCTGACGGACAAATCCCTGGTCTCAACTGAAACAACTGTCTAATTCCCATTCTTTTCCTTCTTCTTCTTTTATCCTTTCGAGTCATTTCCTTAGCTAGGACCCTTATTCACTTTCCATTTACCTACAAGAGTGACATTTTCTTTCCCCTCCTTCATCTTCTATCCCTTTCCATTGTTTTTGGTAGTGCCCTCGACCAAGTTGAGCCTCAACTCCTCCTAAGTGAAATCACTCCATAAGTGTTCTCAATTTTGAAGCTTGTCACACCCAAAGATTACCTCTACGAATGTACGCCATTCCTTGGTAAACCCATTCAATGTTATATGCACTAACTCATCAACAACCCACTTCTCTCCAACTCCTACAAGTTCGTTTCTCACATATTGAATCCTAGTGATATAAGTTGTCACATCCTCACCCTTTTACATCTTGACTATCCTCGACTTCCATTTGAATATCATCTTCTGATTTTTAGATAGATCTTGGTACAACCTCACAATGGCATGCTACATCTCCTTCTCGGTTCCCTTTTATGTGGTGTGGTATGATATGATCCCATACTCTGTCGAGGATCATCCTCTTAGCCTTGGCTTTATCCCTCCTATACTCATGAAACTAGATGGGATCTATTGGAACAACTATCATTGTTGTAGCAAACTCCTTCAGACCATGCTCATTCAATAGAAACAACATTCTGGCCTTCCAAATAGCAACATTCGAGGCTCCATCCAACCCATCCTGGTCTCTCAATCCCGTGGTGACCATCTTTGGAAAACTTTCTGAAACTAAAATAACTGGAGAAATTTATCTCACTCCTCTAATGGGAAAACCAATATGGAAACACTAAGTTTCCTCTACAAAAATGAACTCGGACTTCTTCAGTAAACTCACACCCTCTACTTCCAGCTTGCACTAGATCCCACAACTCACACCAAATCCTGCTACTTACACTAACAACTGAGAAATGCTTCCGGAAATTTGTTCCAACAAATATACTACCTCCCACTTGTAACAACCTTGGTGAAAATTCCATGTAATAAAAGTTAAGAAAGGCAAAATAATAACCATGGTTGATGGAACACATATTCCAAGATGAATTTTGGGCAAAAGCATAGTGATGGGGATCACTGGTGATTGATTAATCGCTAAGGAAATTGGAAAAGGCGATGGGAAAGGCTTTGGAAAGGCAAAATGGCATTTTGGCACATTTATTTATGAAAATAATGGAAATTAGGAGAAAAGGGATGTGAAAGGTAACATGTTGCATGTGAGGAGGAAAATGAAGGAAAAGAATGGAACATGAAGAAAATAGAGGCCTCATTAATAAAAAGGCTTATGAGGACCAGTTCATGGACTTTTTTCGTTCAGTTTTGGAGCTCTCTCTCTATTCTCTCTCTCTCATACTCTGGGACACTTAGAGTTTTCTTGGAGCACTCTCGGAGGAGTGTGGCATATTAGAGTTTTGGGGCAAGAAGGCAAAGGAAGAGTAGGAAAGCGCAAGAGGACATCGGGATCAGCAGCTACAACGAGTTTTGCATGCAGGTACCGAGTTGCATGTATGTTTTTTCACTAGTTTGGCATGCATGGCATATGCATGTGGTTTATTGGTCATGAACTGTCATTGGCATGGAGGTTTGCCTTGATTGAAAGTGGGTTTACCTAGCCTTGGCATTTCCTGGATAGCCATGGTGTTGTGGGTTCATTTCTTTGTTTTTCTGGTTGGTTCTCATATTTCCTTTAGCTTGGGTTGAGTTATTAGTTCCTCGAAGCCATGGTTGAACAAACGCTTTGGAAGCCCTGTAACAACTTGGGTTGAGTTACTAGTCCTGGAAGCCTTGGTTGGAGAAACGCTCTGGAAGCCCTTGGTGGGTTGAGTTACTAGTCCTGGAATCCCTGGTTTGACAAACGCTTTGGAAGCTCAAAGTAAGCTATGGGTTGAGTTACTAGTCCTGGAAGCCTTGTTTGGAACAAATGCTATGGAGCCCTATAAGGCTTGGGTAGAGACCAATCTCGTGATGGGGTGCGAAGTCCAACCATGAGGTGGAATAATTGTTTGATGGGTTGAGGTGGTTTGGCCTCTAGAAGCCCTAGTTCGGTTTTGTTGGATTGTTCCATGAAATCACACATTCATGCTTGGAATATGGCACGAGGGTGACTGGCTGAAGAGATATTTGGCTCAGCCATGTCTATGGTCGGGTGGTTCGTGGAAATCCTAAACCTGGTTTTCCTTTGCATCATTAGTATGAGGTTGTTTCTCCTTGTTATTTCATGAGTATTATACCGATTTATATGTGGATTATATGGTTGTTGTTTCCTTTGTATTTCTGTTGTTATTACGTTAGTTATGAACATGTATTATGATAGTGGATGTGTAAGGATCTCATCATGTTTTTACTTGTAAATGAATGGACAATCTATCTATGGCCGAACGGATGAAAGTGCAGCTAATGTGTAGAGGCATAAATGCTTCTTAGAGATTCTCAGATGAATATGAGACCCCTATGCTCATATTTGTTGTTTAAACCTATAAATTGCATAATTGTGACATGTTTTAAGAAATGCCTGTCATGGATAGTAGGGGTCTAGTCAAGTCCTTGTTCAAGTAATTACATTTGTATCATTATTATGTTATTATCTTTCAATTCTGAAAGTGCAATTAAGTTCTGGGTAATGACCTGGGCTCTGGGCTTAAAAATGTGGCACAAATCTTGGAGTCGCAGGCACATGTCTGAGGAGAAAAGTCCCCAGATGCATGCATACCCATGTTGTGGGAGCGCCTGGAGCCTCCTAGATTCATGCTTGTCCATATCAAGGGAGTGTCCAGGGATTTAATGGTCAAAAAACACAGTGGGACCCAAGCACTGGTTACCTGAACGGTTGGGATGGCTCCTGGGAGTTCTGTTGCTGACGTGGAAGGTCTGTATGGTGTGTTTTCATCGATTCCACTTCCTTAACTGACACATAGGGAGTTGAATAATATCATAGTAACTTATCGTCACATTTTTACCTCGGTTGGCTGGTTACTTGGGTAGATGTGGGAGGAGGGTGTTACACCTCTCTTCTCTAAAGTTGTTCCAGCTCCTCTGGAAAATCCTCCAACAACTAGAAATGGAATTACTGCTCTATATTTGTGTATTGGAAAAATAACTGCATATTCAAACTACTTGCTTTGGCCCTCTCTCTACAAAATGAATTCAACCTTCTCTAACTTTGATAATATTGGAGAAATATGGGTAAAAACCCTCATGTGCGTTCTCTTCCTTGCCGTGTGTTGATCTACTACTGCAAAACCCTTTTCCTGCAAACACTCTGCGTTATATCTACTTTGAAAAATCTGATCTACCTTCGGAAACCCATTTTTCGGCAACCCCACTGCCTGCTACTACTCACCAAGAAAATTCACACTTCCTCTGGATCGCTTCCCTGGACTAGAAATCAAACTACTACCTCTATTATACACACAACCTATCTAACCTGTGCATATCTACTCTTCAGTGCTTCATATATCCATTTCAACTGCACCAATCTCGCTCTAGAGTATCTGTGATCCGATCTAATCTGATAACACGTGAAATTTCCACGATTGTAGATACGACGTATTATTATTCTAACTTATGCAATTGATTTGTCTTATGTAAATTTATTTACGACAAATAAAGCATAACATGCAACTATAATCTTCACAAATAAAACGACGTGGAAAATAAAATATTGGAACTGACACATACACACACACACAATAATTTTGACACTATTATTTTGGACAGTTATACTTGCAAAAACCCCCAAGGGAAAACTAGTGCAACAAATGAGGGTTTATTATTATGTTAAACAAATAGAGAATTACAACTGGTAGCCTTTCTAGCTAAGCTTCGACAATATTATCTCACTAGAAAATAATTGGGAAAACCCTTTTCCCTCCAACAAATTGATCTTCCCTCCTCTTGGCCACTCACACTCCTCTTTGGCACTCACATTGTCTATTAAGAATGTGCACTATAACCTATAGGAAGTTTGCACAGCCTCTGGGACTTCTCCCTACAATTCAATCTCCCTCCTGAAGCTACTTGCACCTCCTTCTGCAACTCTCCTAGAAACTCGAAGTGATTTACTGTTCATGTAACTCGCACTGGGGAACTGACTACTCACACTAGCTAAATCAACCTTTTATGCTGGAAATACTGACCTCCTTTCCTAACTATGGAACACTGGAAACCTCCTGAGAATTTCTCCAGAAATTCTCACTGCTAATACCTCGCTACTAGTGTCTCCCTAGCTTGAACTTCGCCCTTGTTGAATCTCTACAACTAGGTAAGTCGAGTTGCTTGAATGTTCACTCGATGTGTTCCCCAAACCCCATTGACCTTTCTCTTATAATCTTTTGTTGGGCAACCAATGACCATGATCACATCTCAATCGGTGGTTATGATCATCTTGACTCCATCAATTAACTTTTTCAAAAGTCTCTAGAGCAAAATTAACATCCCTCAATTAATCTGATTTAAATAACCACTTTTCCTAAGTTAGACTTAAGAAATATTTCGTTATCGACTAATTAATCTAATTGAGGTATTTCTAAGGCTTATCTCATGAAACATTTTCTAGGTTTTGGAGATCTCATGTTCCTTAGCCTGTTAGACACCATAAAGACTAGAAAACATGTCTGCTACTACCTTAAAAACTAACAAGGAGTAGGGTGTGTTGTCATTTTATAAATTTAGTTTCTCTACCATCTCTATAGAAACTATATTTTTTGTACTACCATTATCAATTACAATTTTACAACACTTACCTTTTGACTTGTATGTGGTCTTGAACAAGATTTTCTTCAAGTTTACTCCTTCACTTATTTTTTTAATTTAATTAAAACTCTTTTCATCAACAATGATTCTCCTACTTCGGGAACTTTTGCTTTTACACCTTCTTCTATGACTTCTACAACATGTGCAAGTTTATGACTTGTTGGATTATTTTTTAGGCATTCCTAAGACATGTTTCCCATTTTCCCACATTTCTAACATCTAGGTTGGTAATCTCTACCCTTGCCTCTGCCTTTGGAGAAAGATCTTCTTCCTTTTAAATCACCTCCTCTTGGTGAAGTTCCACTTTATTCTCCTAGAGGTTGAAACCCCCCTCCGTTATCTACTTGTCCTTTGTCTTTTGTAGGGCTTCTTCCTCTATTCCTTTGACTTTTTTCTTGGTGATCTTTTCCTTAAATTTCACCATTTTCAATATCAGTATAACAGGTTTATCTCATACTGAAAGTATCTCTTTGACTTTTTTCCCAGTGAATCTTTTCTTTGCATGACCAACTCTAATATTCAATCTATAAAATTCTTTAGTGTATTCTTTAACTATCATAGATTTCTATTTGAGGTTTTGCAATTGTCTAAAAATATTGAGCTGATAATCCTTCGAAATACATTTATCTTTAAATTTTTCCACCATTTTGTCCTAGTCTTTGATTTTGGATTTTCCTTTCCTCTTTCGTTTTACCTATACTTCGTCCCACCACAGAGCTAGATGTCGTTTCAATCTTGTGAATGCAAACTTCACCTTTTTCTTCTCATCAATATCTTCATAGTCAAAGTACTTATCCATAACATTGATCCATTCCATCAATTCATCAATATTCAGTTTACCTTAATAGACAAGTATTTCCATCTTTGTTCTAACAGACATCTTGGCTATCATCTTCAACATTTTTTATTTTGTGGATTCTTCTCCTTCTTCCTCATTGGAAGACTCTCCTTCTTTTTGCCTCACTGACATTTCCCATGTCATCTCCTCTCCTCCGGGTAGTTTCCATCTCCTCTAATATCTCTTGAAGACATCTCATCTCTCCTTACAATGCTACGTTTGCTACAGGGCTTCCTCTACCTGCACCTCAAGTTTCTCCTCTTCACTTTTTTGTTATTTCTGAGAGAAAATCTATTCTCTACTTTGATACCAAAAGTTGATGCCAATGATCTCACTATTGCACAAAAATCCCAAAAATTTGGGGATGTAACACTTCCTTGAGACTGAATGTTCTTTCAGGGCCATATTATCTCATTGTGTGGTGCTTGTATCCAATAACCTAAGCCAAGGATGTAGCGAGGGTGACTACCTTTCGAAGAGGCTAGATGAAACTTGTTTGGATTTAACCTTTCACCTATTGGTTGGAACTTTAATCTAGAACCGCGAGCCTTGAAGTGTTCTCCTCGTTGATGGGGTCCACACTTAGTAAAGGTTTTGATCCAGCTGATTCAAGATACAGGGGTTCACTTGGTTACTTGCACCTCGACTTAACCAGATGGCTTGAGGCCGCATGTGTATCAAGGATCTGATTTGGTATCCAAATGTTGGCGCAGTGTCAAACATTTCAAAGGCACAGACTTAGCTCAACCCAGATTATTGTGTGATATCCCAGATGTGGGTCCTACGCCATATGTGTTTAAACATTTTTTTGATCCACTCATCTAGGGATTTGGTTAAACCTTAGTTGCATACACCTTGGTTGAGTCAAATATGCAGAGCCAGATATCTCCTTAGGTCGGATTGATGAACTTCTTTGAAATAACAATTCATAACTTTGTTTATTGATGAATCCAATTATAAAGTAGATTTGGTTATAAATTCTTTTCTTAACCTTGATTGAGCTAGATTGAAATAGGTTTGGATATCTATTGTTCTTATGCGGATACTCTTATTTGCAGGACGTTACCATTCAAACTTGCGACTCCATATTTGATGTTAATGTTATTGACCTTCAATTTCATTCAAGGACCGAATAATGCTTATGGAGAATATTACAATCCAACCTATTCTGATTCAAATACATATCAATCACATAATTTAAATACAAAGGGTATCAAAGAGATACAAGATCTAATAATTTTTGTTCAAGAAGATTATAGAGATTTTTTTCTTTTTTATTACATCCCCAATCTTCCTTTTCTTCACACAATTGCTCCACACTCTTATTGTCCTCTACCTCTTGCTCTCTATTTTACACACGACTACTTAATTATGTTTGAAATTTTTTTGATAGAGTTCTCGTTCAATTTGACAACTCAATTTGTTTTATATTTTTTCTAACAAAATCCCAAATTTGACTAGATTATCCCTTTACATAGAAACCAAATGTCACTCGACTAACTTCATAACAAATTAGATTCCTTCTAAACTATAACTAAGATATTACAAAGCCCCAAAGGACAGCTCAAATGGTCGAGTTCCCGTTGCTAAGTACCTTTCCAATTGGGAGGTCACGGGGTCAAATCTCGTCGGCGCCCTTGGGGTTAGGCCTGTTAAGTTAGGCCGACAGGCAGATCCCTTCGGGTGGATCTGCCCCGATTATTTCCCGTGGATGTAGCGACCACTCAGTGATCGTGAACCACAGCTTAAAAAAAACAAAAACAAAAACAAAAACAAAAATAAAAACTAAGCATTTCGTATATTAAGAAAATCACAAAATAAGTTATGTAATAAAAATTCATTTAAAATTTGTTTTCATTCACAATCACTCCATCCTCCAACATAAAAACATATAATATAGTGGATTTGTTTGTAAATGTACACTGTGTATACACACACAACAAATTTAATTAATACTTAAACACGCACACACACACACACATATTTATTTTTCTTTATTTTTTTCTGGTGGTTCACGGACACCTGCAGTCACTAGGTGGTCGTTACGTCCACATAAATATTTGAGCTTGATCAAGGGTATCAAGCCCCGCAACCAATAGCTAGGCCTAACCCAAATGGCTTCGGGGAGAATTGACCCTTTGACCTCTCGAATGACAAGGCACTTATTTGACCAGTTGAGCTAACCCTTGGGGCTTTATATATATATATATATATACACACACACACACACTCAACTTTTAAATAATGAATTCTTTTACAATAATAAAAATTATTATATAATCTGTGAATCATAAAATAATTATATGGTTAAAACACTTGTAAATGTTATTAATAAAACCCTTCAAACCGAACTAACCATATTATATTATATAATAATAATAATAACAAATTTTTAATAAAAAATAAAATATAATTCATATTTAAAATTTCTTGTTATAATTAAATTCATATTTAAAATTTCTTTATTATAACTAAATTCAAACGCATACACATTATATATCATTAAAAAATACTGACATTAAAAAAATGTGCTCCTCATCGAGAATTGGATCTCTTCCTCTTAATCTCAAACTCCACCTGCAATGTGACATGGACGCTCTTAGCTATATAGAATCCCCCATCTATGTTCTCTCACACTTCCAACCTTTATGATATTCCCGATAGGCCCAAATTCATGTTACCTCCCCACCCTCTTCCTATTACCTATTCTTATACAGAGATATTAGAGAGGTCGTTTAGGCGATGAACAACAACAAAGCAACCGATGAGGAAGGTTACCAAGCAGAGTTCTTTAAGCACAGTTTCTATGCTTTGGTTAACTACTTGGTTGATCTCTTCAACCATGTAGTCCATGAAGGCTTTCCATCGGCATGGTCACACCACATCATACATCCAATCCGTAAATCAGGGTCTAGCTCAAATCCCAATAACTACAAAATGATCATGGTGGTCCACACGTTATCGAAGTTGTATGCTACTTTTCTACATAGGAATTTCTCCAGTGATCATGAGTAGAGACAACTCAAAGCTAGGGGACATGTAGGTTTTCGACCGGCTCATCATACCATTGACCACATGTTCACCCTCCACACTGTGATTGAGGAGGCACGACACCGCTCTTCGAAAGTCTACTATCGTTTTGTAGATTTTTGGAAAGCTTTTGACTTTGTTCCAAGGGAAGCCTTACCCATAAACTTAGAGAAATTGGCATCTCTACAACCCTATTTCTAGTTATTATGTTTCTATATGATTCTGTCCTTGGTCATCTTCACACAACCCATGGGGTGTCTAATTTTATCTGAAGCACTATTGGGATTAAAGAGGGTTTTCCATTGTCCCCTACCTTGTTTGGGATATATATTGATGAGTTGGATACATTTCTACACGAGCACATCTAGGACGATGGTTGCCTTCTTCACCAGGTTCTAATATCTATTATACTCTTTGTTCATGATGTGGTCCTCCTCTCCTCATCCCCAGAAGGATTGCAGAGGTAGTTGGATGCCTTAGCTATGTTTTGTGATATTCGACAGTTGACGGTCAACTTGTGTAAAACCAAGGTTGTGATCATCAATGGGGTGAAGAAAATCTGAGACCTTCACTTCTTATTCAAATGGGAGGAGGTTGAGATCACCAACAAATATACTTACTTGGTGGCACAATTCTTAGGTCCCTACTTCAGTTTGTGACCAGCGCTTTAGCCTTAGATCAATAAAGGATATGAATCCTTATCCCTTCTCGAGAGATATTGCTTTCAACATCACTTCCAGGACATCTCATCCAAGATGAGCCTCATGGACACCTTGATCTGTCCCACTATTCTATATGGCTCAGAGATTTGGGGACTGTCTTTACATGAGGCAGATTAGGCTTCAGCTGAGAGATTCCAAATTATTCTTCTCCACCACATCATTATATGAAAATAGATATTACCTAAGCACATCATCCTTGCAAAGTTTGGAGCTCAGCCCTTTCGGTTTGAGACAGTCTTCAGATTAATTTTGTTCTTGCATCATGTTCGGGGCTTTGCAAACTCAATAAAGAGTAGGAATCAATATCCTTGCTTGGCATATTTATCTTCTAACACTATTGCCCATTCTACTCCCTCGGGTCAGGCCAAATGTTGGTCTACAGGAGTTTCAGATCTATTAGAGTCAGTGGGAATTCAGTTGGACCGTCTCCCTCCTTTTCGATATTCCTTGGATGCTCCTGGTCACTTTTTACCTACTACATGGGAGTTGAACAAGATCATCAGGGAGGACATCTATAAGTAGTTCATCCAAGTCACCTGGGTCAATCCTCCAGGAGGGTTGCGCCCAAAGATGGCCTTCTATGCTAAGCACTATTGAGAAATCTAGGGGGCAACAAGTATAGGTGATTTCTCTTACTTTGTTAACTACTTGTGGTGTATTTTTACATTACTTGATTAATGTCTCATTTTCTTATTATTATTAGTGTTTTATATCATCAAACAACTACCAAATCATAAAGAAATAAGACTATAAGACACAAGATATAGGCGATCAGCCAAGGCCAAAACCTCTCCAAATGAGAGGAAACCCCACAAGAATCCTTCTCTTATTATAGAACTTCAATTGAAAAATTCCAAGACCTAAGACCTTTAACCAAGGCCCTCCAAGACCAAGTCATCCTTCCTTCTCAATGATATTTCCTTACACATATTCCAGCAACAAACTTCAACCTTCCAACAACTTCGACCCCAACAACAATTTCTGCAACTTCGGCCTTGATGCAACTTCAACAGCTTCGACCTAACAACTTCACAGCTTCGACCTTGCAACTTCAAAACTTCAACCTTACAGCTTCACAACTTCGACCTTGCAGATTTAGAATTTCATCTAACCCATAAATTTTAGAAACCCTAATGAAAGGTAGAGAGAGAGGGGCCCAAAAACTTCGATCTTGAACTAATTCTTCTTCGTCATCCTTTTCCAACTTCTATCTTGAGGAGATCGAATTTGCTTGAGTGAGTGTGCAAATGAGGTTGAATTCCTTCTTATTTATAGGCTTTTGAGGGGTACGAATTGCTATCTCGAGGCCAACCTGATCTTTGTGCCACGACGAGGTCATGGAAGGTATTTTGACTCCATTTTGACTCAATAATTTTTTCTTTACAATATGTAACATGCCCAAATGGGTCTTCAATACATGACGATGAATCAATTGACTTTATGACAAACCTAGAAGCACTCAATGGATGCTTGACGTAAAAAAAAATTCCCTTGAGCATGAAACCCATGCCTCAAGAATAAAAATAATAATTTTATTTTTCTCTTTTTATTAAATACATAAAATCACAATTACGTATGCCATTGTGAAGACTGAACCTAGTTGAATATTTCAACATTCCCTCTTAACTAGGGAGGTATTCATAATCCATACAAGGTACTTGGAGATTCTCAATACTAAGAATTCTAATAAGAAGATTCATATTGGTAACCCATCTGTATAACATTATATCATCCAACATTGTCACATAGCAAGGCCTTGACTAACAACTCTATCTCTCCACAAGATCAAAGCACAACGCTGGCGAGACCAATGATTTATAGACGCTCACCTAGGTTCTCTCATAGTATGTTCCACGAGGACTATTCTTATCTTGGATTCCCAATCCTCAAAGAATATTAGTCCTCTATGACCACTCTTATCTTGGATTCCCTACCATATCCTCAAAGAGTATTGGATGTTAGATGATTACCCAATCCTCCATTTTATCTTCCCAGGTGAAGATAAGAATGATGTTTCTATCTCTCCCTCTCAACTAGGGAGGATATGTCCATTCTAGTGAAGGAATGTACCCATTCCTATAAAGGAATGTACCCAAGCTCCCTCTTACTTAGGGACTGTTGAAGACTCAGATATTTGCTGCTCCAACATGGGGGATAACCACCCGGTCTGGACCTTAAGACAGCTCCTTTTCCGTTTAAAGTGGTAGCTCCGATTGGGGATAGTCTGGACCTTAAGACAGCTCCTTTTCCGTTTAAAGTGGTGGCTCCGATTGGGGATAATGGTACCATTTTCCCAATATGAGTTTTAAAATGAGAGTGGGTGGTTTACGCGCAATTGCAACAGAATAATGATAATCAAATGACCTATTCTATCATGCAAATCTCTAGCTAACTTAATCTAATATAAACCCAAGTATTTATGTATAATATGCGATCTACAAAGATATCTACTTGACATGTGATAATAAAGATCAATCACATATAAAATAGAGATGATAACGTGTAAAGATAATTTCTTTGACTAAATAGTTAGTCAAAGAAATGTATAAACTATATCGCATAACATATCTCATATACAATTCATGAAAATAAAGTGTTGTCACTAATTAAATAGAAACAAGAATAATCACATAAGATAGAAGTACCATATATGTGAAGTTCTACTCATTTGACTAATGACATGGATCAATTCCTTCTTCAGATCAAATTATCTTCCAAGTATACAAAAGTGCATCAACAAAGGAAAGTAGTCTAATATTTAAAAGAAACGATCATGTTCCATAATTTCACCAAAGCATTCACAAAGTTACAATAGTGCATTCTTTGCAAATGTTTTTGATAAAATTTTGGACCTTTCTCTAAATGCATGAGAAGGGTATAAATACTATTCTAACTAATGTTCAAAAATATATTATACAAAAATTTGAGGAGGTTTCAAACAACCTTCCTCCTAACTAGTTAACTAAATCCAAAAATAAAAAGTGGCTTGATGAGCAGAGGCTATGATGATGATTTGTTGTCTGTCAACTTGTCCTTCAAATCGCATATATCAGTCATCGGTTTGACTTAAGGAGATGCCCCAAAATGTGTTCTGACCTGTCTTGCGAAAATTGCATCTGCGAGAGGTGGCAGCATCTGCTAAGTCGAAAGAAGAGAGCAGTTAAGGGTCATGATTTGACTGTGTGGCTTGACGAGGTATTTCCAATACGGCTCCCAATTGGTCTTTGCTAACGTTGTGATTGCTTCCCTCTGAGCTTCTGCCCTTTCCTTCCATTTGTTATGCAAATCATTCAAATCAGGCAGTTCTTTCGGGTTGTTTTCTTTCACCATGTTGGTGGAAAACAAAGTATGGTTTACCACCTTTACTATATTCTTTAACACCCCGGCTGCTCTTGCCACTACTAGTTCGACTTGTTTGATCCTTGCGTCCCAATCTGTGAAAAGAATGTCTTTGTGTGTCTCCTCAATCTCAGGCAGATTGGCTTTCCTCCCCTCTTTTGTTTCTTGCCATTAGATGAACTCAGAGATTCTAGTGTTCAGATCAATAAACTCATTTCTCTGGTCAATTGCTTTATCCGTTAGCCAGTCACTAGTGATCGGTTAAGGAGCGATATGTGACATCTTCTGGAAAAACTTCTCTTACTGCTTTAATAAGAGAGAGTTAAGCTCTAGCGCCTCTTTGATAAATTCCTCGACAGTAGGAACATCCTTATATCTTTCCATGGCTTGTTGTAAGTCTTGGAGTTGCATATTTTTGCCGATATGTCTACTTCATGGCTTATTTTCAGCACCTCCATGCTTTGTTACAATTGGGCCAGCTGCTCAACAGCCTACCTGTTCACACTTGCCCTCTCTGTTTCGAGCCACTGCTTGAGCTATGTAATATTTTCTTCTTTTTCTTTCAACAAAAGAGATATTTCAGTAGCCTTGTCCATGATAGCAATTGCGTATGATCTTGTAAACTGTGACAATCTTGTCAAGCTTTCAGCTGGGTTGGAAGGGACGTCCTTCCAAACTATGTCCATTTGCTCATTACCAGGCGGGAGTTCAGGTGTTTCAATCCTTCTCCTTTTCCTCCATCTCCTTACTACAGCATTGTGTAACGGGCTGTAGAACACGTCACGAGGAGGGATTTCAATCACCTTGAAGACAATTTCCAATGTGGGAAGAGCAAGGATGATTTCAGTCTGCTGAGACGTCGTCGCTTGCTCGTCCATCGGTTCAGATTTTGTATTCTTCTGAATATGTAGAGGAGTTTGATGCTCCGTAGTTTCATGGGCATCTATCGTCTTGGCAGTGTCTTGTAGCTTCTTATTGAACTGATCCCACTGCTGCTCCAGAATGCTACTTTTGAGCTTTGAAACAATATCTTTGGGTGGGTTACTCATACCCTGTTTTTCGGTTGATTTCCTACTAGATTCTGCAGTAGCCTCGATGCCCTGGGCCTTCTCTGTGTTCAGTGCTTTTCCTATACTTGAATGAGACTCTAAGCGAGAATCAAGTGCCTCACTGTTGACAGTCACACTAGGAGTAGGCTTGTCCTTGATTTTCAACAAATGTAGTGGGATTACCTCGAGCCTTTTGTTCCTAAACTCCTCAAAGCTCTCAAAATATCCATGACTCAAATTTGTCTTCGCCCATTCGAATGATTGTTCGAAGGATTAAGCCGACTATAAAAAGTCTTCAAAATTATTAGCCTCATGGTTATAAGGCTTGATCTTTACTGAAGTGGTGATGTTATATGCTATCTTGTCTGGATCAAAATTCCTTTTGGGCAAAGTATGGAGCCTGAGACCTTCTAGGCTTATTCACTCCTTTATAGCATGATTAAAATTTGCTAAGGAAAAAGAACCGCATCTGATAGGAAAAGATGGCCATAACAACTTTTTACTTTCTTTGAGAACTTTTCTTAGGCCTTTTCCCACGGTCTGGTGGGCTATTTCTCTTGCTAACAATTTATTAGAATCATACAGAGGGAGGACATGTGGGTTTGTTATGCTACCAAAAACCCTAATGTAGGTGAACCATTCTTCAACAAAATATTTGCCGACAGCCAGAAGGTCTGTAGCGACTTCTTGGGAAAACTTGGGGGCTTTCTTATTGAAAATTAATTGATGTAGTGGCAAAATAACAACATGACATATTTTATAGAAATGGGGTACATAATGGGATTCCCAAATTTTCTTATGGCTGAGATGGATAGGGTAGGGGTCCTGCAAGGTCCATTTCCAACCCATGATTGGAAATTTAGTGCAGAAACAAATGGCGTCCATAATGTAGGCACTAAAATAGAATGGAGGAAGGTTCTTTGGAGAGGAGGATCTCTTCTGTCGATATTCAGTGATGATGGTGGCTAGGTTATCAGATAGGATGGTGGCCCAATTCATGATGTGGGAATTAACATAGGCATCAATCAAAGGAATCCATTCTATGGAAAACTTAGCATTATTAGGTAACCCGTATAGTCTACATAACATAGCAGTTGCATAGTTGTAGGGGTTCGCCAAAGAGGCTATAGGATACATACCTGATTTATCAAATTTGAACTTGTTCTCCAATACTCTCCAGCCCTGAATCATCTTGAGGGGTTCTTCATTCTTCTTTGCGAAGTTGGCCATGTATGTCTTATCATATATATCCTGAGGGTCAGGTATATGGTACATTTGCTTCAGGTCCTCTGCTCTGAATGACCCCATGAGTTCCATTCTTGAATTCCTGAATTGCCTATCTTCAATGGTGAGGTTTTCCACCACCCACCTGATCATATCAGTGTATGGGAGGATTTTAGCTCTTGCTCCTATCCTATGAAGGAAAGAACAGGTGGCATCCTTGAATTGGAGTCCCGAAGGTCTTATTGAGTCAGTTTTTGCTCTTGTGACAGTAATCTTGGGACGCTCATCCTCAAGCCTATTGTATATCACCTCCCAAGTTGTTGCACCCCCATCAGCGCTGCAAACTGTATCAGAGAATATAGGAGACATTTCTGTAAGCTTGGACTCTGCAATGCTCAGCTTTTTCTGTTTCTGCATCACCTTCCGCAATGACATATCTTTTGTAGCTTGCCTGAAATGGATGAGATATATCAACACAGACAATATTGGGCGATTAAGGCTAAAATATTTGTGAAAAGACTTTGAATCATGGGAGGATTTCAAATGAGATACTCAACATTAACTAGCCATAACTTGCAAAATCATTACCTCTCCTTGGGCTACTAAATATTAATTATCATGTCAAACCGTTCATTATTATATTTAAAACACAGTTACTTCCCATGCGTGCTGCCTGATTCACGCATCGCAGTTTTTAAAACAATTTTATATAACGTTAGTTGTTCATAATGCGAAATGCGATTGCAAATATCAAAAATCGCATTTCACAAATAGTTGGCGGATGACATTGTGGCAAGTCTTATTTACTTGTGACTTTCACGAAATGCGATTGTGATTTATTAAGGGGTTTTGCTCGGTATGTTGCAGCGAGAGGTTTGATCACATATCGCAATTTCTTTAAGGTGTTTATGATCATCACATGGAAAATGCAATTTACGATTTACGGTGAGGATCCTAAACTTGGGTCGTTCTAAGATTTTTTTCAAGGTGATTTCTTAGAGTTAGGATTTATTTTCTAAAGACTAAAAAATTTAAAAAGGGTCCCCATTTATATGTCTAACATTAGCTATTATTATACATAAATGGGGGGGTTGTTTTCATAGTACAACAGGGACTTAACCAAGCTCCCTCTTGACCAGGGATTTGCTTCCAACAACTCTTTAGGTGGATATCATGGGATAAACAGCTGCTTGAAGAGCTCTTCCTTGCTGGTTTCATAACACGATGTCATGAACTTCTTTTTCTTTATTCAAGAGTCTTCGTCTTTTAGGGACTTCTTCATATGACATCGACCATCCATCACTTTCATTCATGAATCATGTCATTCATGCCATCCTTTCTTTCATTGGAAAGTGATCATTAGTCCATATCTTTCCTTTCCTTCACACCTTGCTGCCTTCTTCGCATCATGTTTCCTTCAAGATCTTTCATCCTATCACATGAATGTCAGTGTTAGATGACATCTACAACTCTTCCTTTGGTAGCCCTACATTAGCCCATCCAGATATTATTAGAAAATGAACATTAAATCAAAAATACCTTTGTGATGGTATTACATCATGATATATCCTTGTTTGCATCAGCATCCTACATATATATTGACACATCTCCAAAAAGATATACAACATCAAGGGTCTCTTTCTTTTTCAGACTTTATCATGATCTTCATATCTTTCCCACAAAGATATCACAGTCAAATCTTCTAGTCCTTGGATGTTGATTGTCTTCTCCATAATTTCATTTTTCATGATCTCTTCCTTTCTTTATTCACACATTTCCTCCCAGGGACTTCCAATCATAGTTCTTTGACTTTGTCAACCACCTCATATTTCATATGAGGACATATTATGTTGATTTCATCTAGTCAACATGTGAACCATGCCTTCATGCATCCTTTCACAAGATGAGACCCTCTATTTTGATCATGCTCTTGATTTCATTCATAATATCTGCAACCAGATGACATGAATGTATTTTATCAAGTATAAGCATACATACCTCGTCTCTTTCTTTTGGTCATATAGACTTCCTTTAGAAACTTCCTTGATTCAAATAACTTCAATCCCTTGACCTGATTCACTTCTTTTGACATCATAACATCATCCCATGAATCCCATACAAGTTGGAATCCCCAGTGAGACACTTTCTTCTTCCAGAAGGTGAACCTTCCAATGAAGATTACAACAGAGGATCTTGATCATCCTCATCCTGCAAATGCTCCTTTTGAATGATGTATAATGAGCTCTATACTAGATGACTTTCTTTTTCCCATAATTACTACTTATGCTTCTGTTGAAGCCCCGAAAATCGGGTCTACAACAAGGGGGATACCCGCCCGGTCCGGACCTTGGTTGGCAGCTCCTTTTCCGTTTGCTATAGCGAGTCCGACTAGGGATATGGGACCAGTTTCCCAATTTAAGTGTGTGTGTGAGAAATATTGATATTTATGTTTCTAACCATTTCTAAATGGAATACTTCTACTCTAATTCTAATCTAATAATAAGGAAATTATATTCTACTAAGTAGAAATATCTAAATCTACACTAACCCGGGGTGTAATATTTCTTTTATGCGATCTAAAATGATTTCAAACAACAACTAGTAATAAATATCATTCAGCTGTTAGGAGAAAAGAATTCAATAAAGATGAACCACTTCGTATAAAAAGTTAGACGAAACAGTTGTGAAAAACATATCGCATAATAAGCTATTCATACACTAAGCATAAATAAATAGTTATCACCGTACAAAAGTGCCAAATGATAACTCAGGCATTCATGCATCAATATATAAATAACTGAACATGAAAATCACTCTAACAAAAGGCAGAAATAGTTAAGAGATAGAAATACCATTTATAACTAGTTCTACTCATGAGCTTCAAGCGATAACGATTTATCTCTTCTTGATCAGATATCCACTAAGAGTACAAAAGTGCAACATTAGTAGCAGATATCAAATGCAAACATCAATAAATCATGTTCCATTCATTCATCAAAACCTCCTCAGAGGGTACAGAAGTGCATGTTCTAGGGATAAGTTTTTGATAAATTTCAGGACCCCTCTCTAAATGCATGAGAAGGGTTTAAATACTACTAACTAAATCTAAAAATAAATTATTACAAAAATATAGGACGCAGTTTAAATGACCATCCTCTTTTCAGGAAAATAAAACAAAATTAAAACTAAAATTGAATATAAAATTAAACTAATTCTGTATTTGGTCCTTGAAATCGCATGCATGCAGCATCTGTTTGAGAAGAGTCGGGTCGCCGAATTCCAATTTTAGCTGAGCTGAGAAAACAGAATCGACAAGAGCTGGCACCATATTTTTGGCCGCATTGATGATACACTTAAGAGTCATCCATTGGCTATGTGGCTTTACCAAGTATGCCCAGTAATAATCCTAGTTCAACTTGGTTAACCTTGGATTGCATCTGCCTTTTCTTTTGCCTTCTGCTTCCAATCTGCCTCTATCGTTTCTTCTCTACAATTTTCGGGGCTTGCAGGTGACTGGGCAATTAGCAGCTTTCCTTTTTGAGAAATTTTTCTCAGTGATGCGCAATCGCGCATCGGAAACTGCCTCCGTTTCTTGATCCGGGTTTCCTTGATGCATTTTTCACCTTTTGCGCCTTTTCCTTTTAGGTGATATAAAGTTCAAATTTTGTGAAAATAATATTTCTGCAAGCTCTTGACTTTGAGTCTTAAACTGTCTGTTTCTGATATCTACGTTGTCCAATATCCACTTGACCATATCCGTGTATGGGAGAATTTTGGGCCTTGCTGCTATCCGGTGCAAGAATGAGCAAGCTAGCTCTGTGGTAGATGCCTCGGAAGAACTTTTTGAGCCCGCGGTAGCAGCAACTTCCATTATTCTGGGATTCTCCTCTTCAAGCAGATTATACATGCCTTCCCACGTAGTAATTCCTGCGTCTCTGTTACGGGCCGTATCTGTATATAAGGGCGCCATTTCCTTTTCTTCAGAGATCGGAGCTTTGCTTTTCTTTCCCATTTTAACCTGCGTATTGCTTTGTATCGTCCCCTGTCCTCCGTTCCTGCAATTCACAAGTGAAGTGAAAAATAATAACAAGGAAGGGTGATGGGAAAGTTTTTTAAATGCTAAAGACACATCAAATGTACCACCTTACGTGAGATGATTTTTCAATAATCACAAACCCATATTCCATTAATAACTGGTAACTACCTCATTTATTAGCATTAAAGCGCATAACTAGGTGTCAGCTTATGGAAAATGCTTTTCTTGATTAACGAGCCCGAAAGATCTGCAATGAAGCGATTTTGCGATTTGCTTCGCAATATTGCAGATCGCAACATCACGAAATGATAACATCACAAAATCGTAACATTGTAAAGTTGGTCGCTCATGATATCACATTATCTTATTGTCGTTGTATCACGAGATTGCAATATCGTAATATCGCAATATCGCAGGAATGTTATGCTGACAATCTTTGTTAACCTGTTTTCTGCGAAATGCAATTTTGCGATCGGCGTCATCGCATATCGGCAAATTAAAGTGTTTCATTGTAAATTGTGCTGTATGCGATGCGATATTTGATTATCGCACATCGCAATCTCGCAATGTTTAAATTCAGCTCATCATGAGGTATCACGTTATCTTTTTGCGATGCGATATTCCTAGGGAAAGATTTGTGTCTTACCTTATCATAAAACTTAGATTTTTTTAGATTTTGCAAGGGGGTTTTCCTAAGCTTATGATGGTAATTTTATTTGAAAAGGAAATTTAAACACTACTTTGATTTTTAAATTTTTTGCTAAGGGTCCCAACTTATTTAGTATTAGGAATTACACTAAATAAGAAGGGGGAGTTGTTGTTGGCCACAACAACTTCTAATGAGGTTACCAAGAGACACCTCCTTCTATAGGCGACAACCATAGACTTCTATTTCAGCTATCTTTCATGCTTCTTTATGATGATGTCACAAGATCTTGCATTCAATCGTATGCTTCTATGATGCCATCTCCTAAAATGATGCATCTTATCATGCTTCTAATGATTCCTACCATCATAGTTATACTTTACAATAGAAAACTTGAAACAAAATCTTGAAAATAACTAGGTGAGGAAGACTATCACAATCATAGTAGAGATCTTTTACACCCTCCTTCTTGAATTTATTCTTTTCAACTTCTTCCACCTCTTTAGTGATATGGGCTTCTTCCCTTCCTCTTTTTTTTGTCCTTCTTGAGATTTTGGAAAACTATCTTGTAGTGCTTATATTCATGACAACCATAGCATTAAACCTTCAACATGTTCTTCTTCTTTTTCTGAGGACCAAGCTTCCCAAACTTCCATTTTCTTCTAGCCATGGTAGTAAATGCTTCATCTTGCTTGCTTGATCCCACATCGATTTTTGCCTTCAACCTTGTTTCTTAGATTTTGCACAATGACCATAGTCATTGAATGGAGTAGCTTCTTTCTTCCCATATATGCTTGATGTGAAGTTGCCCCATTCCTCTGGTAGTACATTGAGCACTATGGTAGTCATTTCCTTGTCAGACATTATTTCGCCCAACTCTTGGGGTTGGTCTCTTATTTCTGACACCCTCATAAAGTATGAGGCTATTCCTTCTTGTTTTCATATCTTCATCTTGTAGAGCTTGAGCTTCTTATGTTGTTGGTCCATGAATTAAACCCTTAACATGACCAATGACTTCATTTTTTATGAGGATCAAATCTATCCTCTTCTTCCATGCAAGAAAGTTTGACGACCCAACCAATTTGTTTCTCTACTTGCAATATGAAGTCATTTTGACATATTCAAATATAGATATAAAAATAATTACTTGTTAAGTGAAGATAATCCTATATGATGAAATCTTCAACTTGGTGCCCTCTTGATTTTGATGATGATGTAGATAATAGAGGATGTCACATGTCTGCTTCTTATAGCACACTAATTTTTTTTCTTTCTATTGTTATAGATATACATTAGTCTCCTCACTAATTTTACCAAGGTGAGTATGCAATTTAGAATGGAGTATCACCTTTGGTGACAGTTTATACCTCGATGATCCTTGATAATTTTCTTTTGATCTTCAATTATTAGCACTTATCCTTATATCTCCATACCAAACCAAACTTAGGTGATGATATTGGTGTTAATACTCAACATCTAGGGTTAGTGGCTAATGCTCTACCTTTTGTTAACCTAACTTATTTGTAATGTTCACCTAGAACTCTAACTTAGCCATACGACACCTATGTGCTTTGGTTTGTGTACTCAATGTGGTAAGGTAATATAATTGTTTAGTACTTAGTAGATATCTCATTAATATTTACTTGTATTCCTCCACCAAGCTCATGCACTACCCCACCTTTTCCCATGTGCCTATCACCATTTAAACATATCCATTGATGCCACATTGGAGCCTTCACATGTTGGTCATATGGTGGAGAAGCATACACGTAGAGAACGGTTGAGATCTTTCTAGCCCATGTGATGGTGGAAATTATCCTATCGAAAACCCTAACCTTGTTTATACCATTTCACCACGATTTCTCTTTTTGTCTAGTGTGAGTTGGAGCGTCGTCCCTTTGCTACATTCACCCTAACTTAGTAGTTGTAGTTGGTTTGCGAGTCCATGGAGCATTCCTTCATGGTATTTTCCAGGTTCCCTTTCAATCTTGTAAGTATTTTTAACCGTTCTTCGTTGTTTTGGTTCTTCTGTGCAATTCAGTAGGAGTTTGAATTTGTTTCATATAAGTCTCAAGGTCCTCCCAGTTTTATTAATCATTTTTATTAAATCCCTTTGTAATTCGAACCTAAGATCTTAAGGTCAAGAATTCCAGAGAATCGTTAGAGTTCGTTAATGCTTACTGGGCCACCATGGGCTATATGAGTAATCAGAGTGCCTTTCCACTTTGCTCGTTTTTTCTTTCTTTAATTTTTGTATAAAGAGTTTCTGACTTCGTGACGCAATGGAAAACAATGGCTTGATTAACCCACAATTGGATCTATAAAACCCAACAATCACCCTGCCGAACACCCCTTTTTCCTTAAAACTATGATTTTTTACTTTTGGGACCGAAATACCCTTCAAAATGCCAAAACAACACTTTTTCACCTTTTTAAACAATTATATGTGTTAATTTCGTGGATTGAGATTTAGCCGATCGGACGGTCATGATTCAATCGCCATATCGGCGATTAGCAGTCGCAAGGCCCTTATATCGGCGCTATCCCTTGGTGATATGAAAATCACCCTTGAGTGACCTCAGTTAATTAATTATTGAATGAAGGTATTACAGACTCATGTGCTGGTTTGTGTCCATGTTATTTGAGGCAACGGATCGATCAGATTGCAAAATACACAGACACTAGAGAATGGAAAACGGTAGAGAAACACATTAAGCAAAACAAGAACACAACAATTAATAAGGAGTTCACCCTATCTTGCAGGGCTACATCTTCGATCCAGCTTTCAGTGGTGGCCTTCTTTTATTGTGTCTTTAAAGCGAGAATTACAATGAGGAGCTCAAACTGAGTCTCCTGAAATAGAATTGCTTGGCAGGGTGGTTCTTGGATTCCCCAAGCCACTAGAGTGCACTGACTCTTTGCCTTACCAGCTCTTGACCTCTCTGGTCTTTAATGGGAAGAGCCTAATGCAGTGCTCAGTTCCCCGACAGATCCTCTCAGGGATGGATCGATGCTACCTTATGCTGCAGGTCAGCTCGGCTCTCTGTCTTTCTGCTCTTTACTTCAATGTCTCTTCTTTTCTCTGTCTTCGTTCTCTGTCTTCCTCTCTCTATGTTCTATTTTGTCTGTTCATGGCTTTAACGCCAAACGATCTCACGATTGTTCGATTCCTCTTCCTTCCTCCGTCGGATCATCTACTACTGTTCACCTGGAATTCCCTGTCTCTACGTCATCATCAACGGCTCACAGGGAGTGGCCACTTGTCCTCTTGCGAATTGCGCCAGCTCGTCCCCGTCGGTTCAGTTTTTTCGTTACCTACGGAATGACTAATCTACCATCTCAGCAGTCAAATCGGACCTCAAATCCTTATACATCGCGGCTTATTCCCCTATTAAATATGGTTCCCCCATCGGGCACGATCTCAACCGTTATATCTAGAGCCCCCAAATCTGACGCCATTTGCTCATTTCGTGTTGTTGACTTGCTCGACCGTTAGTGCAATGAGCACCGATTTTCTCTCTCCTCTGCTTGCCACCCGTCAGGCGCTGAATGGAATCGCTCACTTTTCTTCAATTCCGCTTACTACCCAATGGTGCCTCTGATACATACCACCGATTTTGGAGTGCGGGTCCCGCCCTTAGCCTTTAGCGCTTTCCCTCACGATTTTCCTGGCTTCCATGCAACCGAGCGTTTCAGGGCTTTCCTTCTCGAGGGGTTTTGCCCAGCGAATTGTGCATCAAAATTGCCTCCTTTTCCTGATCCGGGTTTCCCAGGTGCTAGTTTTGCCTCCTACGTGGTCTCCATGGGCATTGTTCCTCGCTGGCTACCAACTGCCACTGTTCAGAGGTATTCCTGATCGCTCTGTGCTCTTTGAATTTGAAGTTTTGTCCTGATTTGATACAGTCATGGTGCTTTGATTATTCTTCATGGATCCAATTTGGATCACGACCTTCCCACTGAAAAAGCTTTTGGACCACAAAAAGTTGGTTTTCAAGCATCGACTAAGTGAGGATACAACTATCTCACTTGTCCAATCTCAATCCACTTTGCACTGCTCGGCTTTGAACCTTTGAGCCCAATTTTGAGGTACTCAACATCTCCCCTATGTGTCGTCCTCACCTTCCTGTCCAGAACTGTGTCCTCCTGCAATTCATTAAGATATTCAGGTAGCAGGTCATCAATAGAAGGCAATTGACTCTGCTCTTCGGGATCCTCAATCAGTGAAGGTTCAAACAATCTCAAGCAATTTGCATTTATGACTTAGTAGATGTGCATGTAAGCTGGTAGATCAAGGCGAAAAGCATTCTCACCAATCTTCTCAAGTATCCTGAAAGGTCCATACCTGATAGGCTTCAGCTTTTTGCCTTCACCTTGCATCCTGTCTCTGCTAATGTATAGCCAGACTTGGTCACCAACTTGGAAACTATGCTCCATCCGATGCTTGTCATGCCTTGCCTTGTATTTGGCTTGGCTCTTTTCCAGTTGTTCCTGTACTGCCTGGTGTATCTCTTGGATTTGTTCAATGAACCTAGTTGCCTTGTCCACATCACTGTGTCCATCAACTGTGGTATCTTCACCAAAGACAAAATCTAAAGGAGACCTTGGTGTGAAACCAAAACAGGTCTCAAAAGGAGATCTTTGCGAAGAAGAATGCTTTGCTCTGTTGTAAGCATGTTGCACATAACACAAATGTTCATCCCAAAGCTTAGGATGTTTACTGCAATATCCTCTCAGTAACTCGATCACGGTCCTGTTAACTACTTCTGTCTGGCCATCAGTTTGTGGATGAAAAGCTGTGTTTTTCTTTAGTTTGGTGTCCATCAGTTCCCACAGACTTGACCAAAACTTCCCCACAAATCGGGTGTCTTGATCAGATACAGTGGAAGTGGGTAATCCAAAATGAACCCATACATGTTCAAAGAACAATTTTGAAATTTGTTCAGCTGTAATCTGCTTATTACAAGGTATCAAAATACACATTTTACTGAACCTATCCACAACAACATATAGATAATCATGACCTTTCCTAGATTTAGGCAGTCCTCCAACAAAATCCATGGAAACACTTTCCCAAGGGTGAGAAGGAACTGGTAATGGAGTGTACAAGCCTAGTTTTCTATTGCTGGGCTTGCTTTTAGCACACATAGTACACTCTCTTACATATCTAGAAACTGACTCATTCATTTTTGGCCAATAACAAAATCTTTGCAGCTGTGAAACTGTTTTACTTCCCCAAAGTGACCTGATATCAGAGAAGTGTGTCCTTCTCTAATTATCTTTACTCTTTCAGTTTGTGGAATGCATAACTTCCCACAATGGTATAAGAGTCGGTCCTTTACATGATAGTCCAATTCTTCTACTCTTTTGCCTTGACTTAAAGTTGCATATACATCTTTGAAATCTATATCTTGAGCATATTGTTCAATGTAGCTCTCATGTAACACAGAATTATGCTTAAGTATAGTATATGCATTTATAATGGGTCTAGATAACATTTCTGCAACTTTATTATTATGCCCATTTTACATCTAATGACTAAATGAAACTGTTGTAGAAAACCCATCCATCTATCGTGTCTTGATTGTTGCAACTTAGTTTGGGAGTGTAGATATTGAAGTGGTTGATGATCAGTATGTATTACTGTCTCTTTGCCCATTAAATAATGTTTCCACTTTTTCACACTCTGAACTAATGCATACAATTCTTTGTCATATGTAGGATAGTTAACTACTACAGAATTAAATTTCTCAGAATGATAACATATGGGTTTACCATGCTGTGTCAACACTGCTCCCATGGCATAGTCACTGGCATCTGTTTGGATCTCAAATGGTCTTTGAAGATCAGGCAGTGTTAGTACAGGTGTTGTACTAATCTTTTCTTTCAAGGTGTTGAAGGCTTTCTGCTGTTTGCCTCCCCAATGAAACACCTTATTCAATCCTATCAAAGCATGTAAGGGAGCTGCAATTGAGGAAAAAAAAGAAATGAACTTCCTCCAATATTGTGCTGCTCCTAAGAAGCTTCTCACTTCTGTAGCAGACTTGGGTTTAGGCCAGTTCATAATGACTGCCACTTTAGAGGGATCTATTTTCAATTCACCACCCCCTACTATATGACCCAAATAATTCAGAGATGTTTTGCCAAATTCACATTTTGAGAGTTTAACATGAAGTTTTTCTCTTTTCAAAACATCTAGTGTCTGCTTAACATGCTTTAAGTGTTCTTCCCACGTTTTACTAAAAATCAGAATGTCATCCAGATACACAATAACAAAATCATCAAGAAAAGGTCTCAATACATCATTCATTAATCTCATGAAAGTAGCAGGAGCATTAGTTAAGCCAAAAGGCATAACTAGCCACTCATATAATCTCTGCTTTGTTTTGAAAGCAGTCTTCCATGCATCTTGTTCTGCAACTCTGACCTGATGGTATCCACTGTGCAAGTCTAACTTGGAAAATTAAATAGCATCTTTCAATTGATCCAAAAGATCATCTATGTGAGGAAGGGGATAACGATTTTTTATTGTTATCTTATTTAGTGCTCGATAATCAATGCACATTCTCCACGAGCCATCTTTCTTTCTCACCAAAATGATTGGTGACCCACATGGTGATGTGCTAGGTCTGATGAACCCTTTCTCGAGAAACTCCTGCACCTGCTTCTTGATTTCAGCGTTCTCTAAAGAAGACAACCTGTACATTCCAATGTTAGGCAATGGAGCATCTTGCTGCAAAATAACATCATGTACTATTTCCTTTTTGGGTGGCAGACCTTTAGGTTCTTGAAACAAGATATCATATTCTGAAACGACCTTTTCTAAATCAGCTTGTTTAGCATTACAGCCCTTAAATACATTGGTTTTATCAGGTTTCTTTTCCTTTACAACCATCAGTAAGAATTGTTTACATGAATTTATCATTCGTTTCATCTGCCCTGTGTTTATGAGAGTATAATTATTCTTGAGCTTATGAGCTCTTACAAAGTATTCGATTCCATCTTTAACAAGTAGATACTTGTTCTCAACTCTATAGAAAATAGATTTTTTGTCATACAAGTAAGGACTGCCTAAAACAATTCCACATATATCCAAAGGAATTATGTCTAACTCAACCTCATCTACAAATATTGACCCAAAAGAAACTTGAGTTTGCACTGTCTAGTCACTTGCAGTTGTGCTTTATCATTCAACCATCCTAATGGGTATGGTTTCTTGTGAGGTGTAGTTACTAGTCCCAACTTCTTTACAATTGCTTCAGAAATTAGATTTACTTGTGAGCCACTATCAAACAAAGTATCAATCTTTTGATATTTCGAAACAACTCGAATACGGAAAAGCTCATGTCTTTTTCTCTCATTTTCTTCATCAATAATAGATTGAGTAGAATTACTAGTAGATGCTTTAGAATTCTTATCTTTTATACCTGTGGATGCAATACTTGTTTCATCTCCTAAGTCTAACCCCAAATCCTTCTGAAAAGCTACAACAATCTTCTTCTTCTTGCCCTCGAACTTCTTAGGTCTCAGCTCTAGATGCAGAATCCAACAATGCTCATCATCATGCCCATCCTTTTTACAGTGAGTGCATGAAGCTTTGCTCTTCTATGCATTGTTAGCCTTCCTTGCTTTCCACTTCTACTTTCTTTTCTCCTTGCTCTTGCTTGCAGTGGGTTGGGATGGTCCCCCAACTTCTGGACTTCCATTCTTTCCTCTAGCTTCTAGATGAGTAGCTTGTACAGATACCTCATCTATACTAGTGGGATTAAACATGAGGATGGTTTGCCTCATGTAGCTGTGTAGACCACCAATGTACTTCAACAAAGTCTCTTGTGAGTCTAGTGAGATCCCTAGAATCAATGCTCTCTTTCTAAATTCTTGAGTATACCCTTGCACACTTTTCCCATTCAACTGTAGAAGAGTTTGCCAACTCATCATGGCTTGTTGCATGTAGGCCAATGGATAGAACTGCTTTTTGATTGCAGAAACAAATTCACTCCAGACAGAGATAGTCTTACCATGTCTCTTCATATCAACTTGGATTTTGCCTTCCCACTAAACCAAGCTAGTGCCCCCAAGGTGTAGGCTTACCAGCTGAATCTTGCTCTTGTCTGAATCAATACTCTACACTCTGCAATAAACATCAATTTGTCTAATCCAATTGTCCAACTTTTCTGCATTCAACTCTCCATCATATATAGGCAAATCAAATTTAACATCTAGCTTAATCAAAGATGCCTTCTTCTTGTGTTCAGGGCTATTGGGAGGTGTGAGAAAGTGTTCTTCTTTCCCTTTGCCTTTTGAGTGGTCATGGAAGTGTGACTCATCTTCTCCTTTGTCTTGTTTAGAGCCTGATGAATCTTCATCCTTGTGTTTTCTAAAGTCCCTATACATTTCTTCTACCATGGACTTTATGGCTAGGAAAGTTTCTATGAATTGAGGGTCTGGCCCTACAAAGCCTTCTTCTGACATTGTCTTCCAAGGATAGACTCTCCCAATTTCAGGATTAGTTTCGACCAATTCTCCTTCTCCTCATTTGAGTTTTGATCTAGTTAGCATTCAACAGCTAAACCAACACAAGTTTGTCTAACCTTTACAGCCTAGAGCTCTGATACCACTTGATCTGAAAATCACCCTTGCGTGACCTCAGTTAATTAACTATTGAATGAAGGTATTACAGACTCATGTGTTGGTGTGTGTCCATGTTATTTTAGGCAATAGATCGATCAGATTGCAAAATACACAGACACTAGAGAATGGAAAACGACAGAGAAACACAGTAAGCAAAACAAGAACACAACAATTAATAAGGAGTTCACCCTATCCTCCAGGGCTACGTCTCTGGTCCAGCTTTCAGTGCTGACCTTCTTTTATTGTGTCTTTAAAGTAGAGAATTACAATGAGGAGCTCAAACTGAGTCTCCTGAAATAGAATTGCTTGGCAGGGTGGTTCTTGGATTCCCCAAGCCACTAGAGTGCACAGACTCTTTGCCTTACCAGCTCTTGACTTCTCTGGTCTTTAATGGGAGGAGCCCAATGCGGTTCTCAGTTCCCCGACAGATCCTCTAAGGGATGGCTCGATGCTGCCTTCTGCTGCAGGTCAGCCCGGCTCTCTGTCTTTCTACTCTTTGCTTCACTTTCTCTTCTTTTCTCTGTCTTTGTTCTCTGTCTTCCTCTCTCTGTGTTATGTTCTGTCTGTTCATGGCTTTAACTCTAAACGATCTCACGACTGTTCGATTCCCCTTCCTTCCTCAGTTAGATCGCCTGTTGTTGTTCACTTGGAATTCCCTGTCTCTGCGTCATCACAAACGGCTCACAGGGAGTGGCCACTTGTCCTCTTGCAAACTGCGCCATCTCGTCCCCGTCGGTTCGATTTTTTCATTACCTGTGGAATGAGTCATCCACCATCTCAGCGGCCAAATCGAACCTCAAATCCTTATACATCGCAGCTTATTCCCCTGTTAAATCTGGTTCCCCCATCGAGCGCGATCTCAGCAGTTATATCTGGAGCCCCCCGATTTGACGCCATTCGCTCATTTCGTGCGATTGACTTGATCGACCGTTAGCGCACGATGAGCAGTTGTTTTCTCTCTCCTCTGCTTGCCACGCATCAGGCGCTGAATGGAATCGCTCACTTTTCTTCAATTCTGCTTACTGCCCAAGGGTGCCTCCGATACATACTGCTAGTTTTGGAGCGCGGGTCCCACCTTTAGCCTTTACCGCTTTCCCCCACAGTTTTCCTGGCTTCCATGCGACCGAGCGCTTTGGGGCTTTCCTTCTCGATGGATTTTGCCCAACGAATCGCGCATCAGAAACTGCCTCCTTTTCCCGATCCAGGCTTCCCAGGTGCTAGTTTCGCCTCCTGCGCAATCCTTGTCGTTCCTAGCTGGCTGCCAACTGCCACTGTTCAGAGGTCTTCCTGATCGCTCGATGCTATTTGAATTCAAAGTTTTGTCCTGATTTGATACGGTCATGGTGCTTTGATTATTCTTCATGGATCCAATTCGGATCACTTGGCGGAGGTCCGATGCGATATCGCTAATCACTATCGGCGATTTCAATATGCCGCTTTACAAGATATCGCCTCCACTTCAAAACCCTGATGCGATATGTCGCAATCGGAAGTCGCAAGAGTTAGGGATCATGCCTTTGATATGCGCCGATCCAACTATGCGAAGCAATATATATGTCGGATCCGATAAGACCCAAAACTCTTGTGCATAAAATTTCAAGTCCGCTTTCTCGAATCCGCTAAGTGTTTAGTGTAATTTCTCTGTGTAAATGGCATTCGGTGATACAACAAGTAAATACACTGGGGTGATGCTATGTGGGTTCCACGGACCCGATAGCATTAAAACTTCCGCCCATAATAATTTGAAGTCCGAATTCTCAATCTGGATGTGTTTTGCGCCTGATACTTAGTGTATTTTGGGTTTTCCACTTGCAGAACCAAAACAATGGAATGAACTCACCAACTGATCCTTTAACACAATATTTCTATTATAAAGTATGGAAAACACAGGAACAGTATCAATATCATCCGAATACAAAGAAACAAGCATTTGAGGCCTCCACGGGCTATTTATATTATTATGCACACAACACTGATTTATTCACAATAAACATATAACAAAGTCTTGGCCTTAGGCCAGATTACATGGATAAAGACCTCTATCTCAAAAAAATGCAATCCACCCACTACCTCTCTGCTCTCGCTCTATCCATCCATCCTCTCGCTCATTACATTTTCCTTCTTTTTATCCATCGATAAACACTCTAACCATATCTAACAACAAAATCTCTATCTTTAATAGATCTAACAACAAATCTCTAACTCCTAGCTCTATGCTAATAATCTCTATCTCTAAATCTAAAATAAGACAGTCTCTAACGTATTACAATAATGAATTATAACTAATTTCTTGAGAGATCCAACCCTCTCAGTAAAACTGGCTTTTTATTAATCAGGTCAATGAATTTCAACTTGTTTAGCCACAACTTGTGAACAAACTTTCACATTGCTGGCTAAGTTCAGATGCTCCTGCATCAGACTCCCAAGGAAGAAAACAATCCTCCTTCAAATTTTCAGGACTTACTCCATACTTCTATAGTTCTGCTGCTGTTAACCAGCTAGCATCCTCCACTGACTGTCCTTTCCATTTGACTAGATACTGGAAATAAGTTTGTCTTTTGTTTCTTTTGGATACTCTCTTCTCCAAAACAGCTTCCACTTCCTTCTTTGCTGACTTTGGCATTTGTTCTTCCCAGTTCACATTTTGAACTTCATCTCCTGTAGTTTCCTCCTGCAACTCTGTCTCTGCCTCTTTGTATGGATACAAATCTACAACATTAAAAACGGAGGATATTCCAATCCCTTCTGGCAACTCAATCTCATATGCATTGGCTGAAAAATTTCTTACAATTTTGCAAGGTCATATCTTTTTCATTTTCAATTTGTTGTAAGTTTTAGTAGGAAATATTTCTTTCCTCAAATGCACCATCACTAAGTCTCCCACTCGGAATTCTTTCTCTCTTCTTTTCATATATACCCTTTGTTTATATTTGTTGTTGCTTTCCTACAATTTTCCTTTGACTTCTTCCTATAATCTTTGCATCTGTTCTGCAAATTCTTTAGCTTTTGCACTCATGGTTTCCTGTTTTCGCAAATTCCTAAGCTCATACACACCTCTTGGATGCATTCCAAAGACAATTTGAAATGGACTCATTCCAGTGCTTCGGTTTGGAGTATCATTGTAAGCAAACTCAGCTTGAGCTAGTGCTAAATCCCACTGTTTCAAATTTTGATATACTAAACTTCTTAATATATTCCCCAAGCTCCTGTTCACTACTTCAGTTTGTCCTTCTGTTTGAGGATGGTGTGCTGAAATAAAACTGAGGTTAGCTCCCACTTTCTTCCAAAGAGTCATCCAGAAATGCCCTACAAACTTGGTATCTCGATCAGATACAATACTTATAGGTAACCCATGCAGTCTTACAATCTCTCAAAAGAATAAATTAGCTATGTGTGTTGCATCACTAGGTTTCTGACATGCAATGAAATGTGCCATTTTAGAGAATCTATCTACTACAACATAAATGGAATCATTTCCTCTCTGAGTTTTTGGTAGTCCCAGAACAAAATCCATGCTAACTGCATCCCATGGTTGGTCTGGTATGGGCAATGGCTAATACAGTCCTACATTCTGACTCCTTCCCTTTGCATGTTGACATATCCTGCATTTCACAACAAACTTCTTAACGTCAGTTTGCATTTTTGGCCAATAATAAAAAGCATTCACCTGAGCGAAGGTTTTATCTTGTCCAAAATGACCAGATAATCCTCCACTATGTTTCTCCTTTATGATGTTTTCCCTCATGGAACATTTGGGAATACACAACTTGTTGCTTTTAAATAATAGGCCTCCTTGAATGAGGTAGTCCAACCACTGACTTCTGTTATGGCTCATTGGATTCTGAACTATTGTGTAGATATATCTAAAATATTCATCATCCTTGTACATTTCAATCATTTCCTGAAATCCTACAACACCCACTTTGAATTCTTGCATAATAAAATTACCCTGCTTAATGCATGTGCTACTTTATTTGACTTACCACTCTTATGCTTTATTACAAAAGTAAAACTTTGCAGAAATTCTACCCACTTGGCATGTTTCTAATTCAGCTTCGACTGGTTATTGATAAACTGTAAGGCATGATTGTCTGAATATAATATGAATTCTTTTGGCAGCAAATAATGTCTCCACTTTTTCAAAGCCTGCACAATAGCATAAAACTCCTTATCATAAGAAGAATATTTCTTCTTTGCATCATTCATTTTCTCACTGAAATATGTTATTGGTCTTTGCTCCTGACTTAGAACAACGCCAACTGCAACTCCACTAACATCTGTTTCTACTTGAAAGACTTTCTCAAAATATGGCAAAGATAAAATTGGCTTCTCTGTGATTTTCTTCTTCAGCAAGTTAAAACTTATGTCTGCTGCTTCTGTCCATTGAAATGGCTGATTGATCTCCTTGATTGTCTCAAGGATTGGTGCACAATTTGTCAAAAACCTTTGATAAACTTTCTGTAAAAACTTGCAAGTCCATGGAAGCTTCTTACCTCAAATATGCTTCTGGGAGTAGGGCAGTTCCAAATTGCTTGGACCTTCTCTGGATCCATCTTCAAGCCTTCTGTTGAAACGACAAATCCCAAGTAAACCAGCTCTTCCTTCATGAAACTACATTTCTTCAAATTTATTAGTAGTTTCTCTTTCTGCAGAGTTCTTAGGACCAACTTAAGATGCTCTAAATGCTCCTCTTTACTTTTACTAAAAACCAGAATATCATCAAGGTAAACAATAACAAATTTACCTGCTTACTCCTTTAAGACTTCATTCATTAATCTCATGAATTTGCTGGGTGCATTAGTGAGCCCAAAAGGCATCACTAACCACTCATACAACCCACTATTTGTTTTGAATGCAATTTTCTATTCACCACCTTCCCGAATCCTTATTTGATGATATCCACTCTTCAAAACTATTTTAGTAAAGTATCTAGATCCACTCCAACAGTCCACTAAATCATCCATGCGCGGCAAAGGAAATCTGTACCTGATTGTGATCTTGTTGATAGCTCCGGAATTTGTGCACATGCGCCATTCTCCTCCTTTCTTTGGACTGAGTACTGTTGGTACAACACATGGGCTAAGACTTTCTCTAATCAGCCCCTTATCCATCAGCTCCTGTACTTGCCTTCCAACTTCTGCATTCTCTTAAGGAGTTAGTCTATATGCTGCTTTATTTGGCAAGATTGCTCCTGGTATTAAATCAATGTGATGACTAATACTCCTAATCGGTGGTAATGCATTCGGCAACTCATCCATAATAATTTCAGCAAAATCATCTAACAACATTTTAACTTCTTCAAGCAAATCATTCAAGTTTGTGGAATTCAAAATTACCTTTGGTCTTCCCACAACAGCAAAATGAAATTCTTCATTCTTCACTACTTCCTGCAGCAGCTCCTTTCCACTTATCAGCATAATACTACTTCCAGGTGTTCCTTTGTCAGCATCGTCCTTCAATGGCAGCAATGTATGTTTAGTTCCATCTTTCTCCAAAGTATAAGTGTTTCTCCTTCCATCATGAATAGCTTTTCGATCAAATTGCCATGGTCTTCCCAGCAATACATGGCATACATCCATGGGCATTACATCACATAATATCACATCTTTATACGTACCAATTTGTATCTCCACCTTGCATTGTTCAGTCACAATAATCTGATGTCCCTTCAGCAACCATGACACTTTATAAGGAGTACAGTGTATGGTCTTTGCTAGTCCAAGCTTGTCCACCATCTCTGTAGAAACAAGATTGTCAGTGCTTCCACTATCAATTATCACTTTGCAACACTTACCTTTTGACTTACAGGTAGTTCCGAACAAATTCTTCCTGTGTGTTGGTTCTCCAATCTTCGGCTCCACCCTAAGCAAAGTCCTTCTCAATAACAGTGATTCACCTTCTTCAAGGGGTTCTTCCTTTTCCACAAGTCAAGGTGGTTCTGGCTTTGCCTCAGCCACATTCACATTCCTCTGACTTGTTGGTTTATTATGAGGACAATCCCATGACATATGTCCCCATTCTCCACATGTATAACATCGAACATCTCTTCCTCAGCCTCTTCCTCTGGGCATAGATCTTCCTCTATTAGATTCCCCCCTCTGTGGTGGTCTGCTACTTGAGCTTCCTGCTTCATGCTGATGTTGTTGTCCCCTTGGTCTGGTAGTTCCCCTACCTCTTGCTGAGCTTTTTCCTCTATTCCTCTGATTTTGTTTCCTCAAGATCTATTCTTTTGCCTTCAAACTTGCTTCATAGGCATCCTCAACAGATTTCAGACTTAACAAGCTAATCTCATCTTGTATGTCATACCTTAAGCCATTTATATATCTAGCTACCCTTTCCACATCATCCTCTACATGCCCTGCTCTAATATTCAATCTATAAAATTCTTTTGTATTTTCTTTAACAGACATTCCTTTTTGCCTTAAATTTTGCAATTGCTTAAAAGGATTCAAATGATAGTCTTTAGGCAAAAACTTGGCTTTCATTTTACTTACCATTTTATCCCATAGCTTAATCTTGGACTTCCCTTTCCTTGTTCTTGATGTTTGTAACTCATCCCACCTGATAGTTGCATGACCCTTCGATATGGTAACTGCAAACTTCACTCTCTTCCCCTCATCAACTTCCTCATAATCAAAGTACTGGTCTAAGGATCTCATCCAATCTGTTAGCTCTTCTACGTTCAAACTCCCTTCATACATAGGGATTTCCACCTTGGGATGTCCCCCTACTTTCGCCAACAACTTGAGGACTTTGGCAGTTTCATTGTCTTCTTCTACTACCTCCTCAGGAGATTCTTCTAAAGAACTCTCATCTCCTTCATCAGATGCTCTTCTCTGGGCAGTCTCAATTGACTCCATTCGCGTACGCAGACTCCGTACCTCTTCCAGTAGAATTGCATTTGGTTCAGGTCTTCCTCGACCAATGCCTCTCCTTGGCAGCATTTTCACTGCAAACAACCCTTTCTTCTGCTATGATACCAAAAAATGATGCAGCGGAAAACAATGGCTTGATTAACCCACAGTTGGATCTATAAAACCCAACAATCACCCTGCCAAACACCCCTTTTTGCTTAAAAACTATGTTTTTCCCTTTCGGGACCGAAATACCCTTCAAAATGCCAAAACAACACTTTTTCTCCTTTTTAAACAATTATATGTGTTAATGCCGAGGATCGAGATCTGGCCAATCGAACGGTCAGGATTCAATTGCCATATCGGTGATCAGCAGTTGCAAGCCCCCTTATATCGGCGCTATCCCTTGGCGGAGGTCCGAAGCGATATCGCTGATCGCTATCAGCGATTGAATTATGTCGCTTTACAATATACCGCCTCCACTTCAAAACCCCAATGCGATATGTCACAATCAGAAGTCGCAAGGGCTAGGGATTAGGCCTTTGATATGCATCGATCCAACTATGCGATGCGATATATATATGTCAGACCCAATAAGACCCAAAACTTCCATGCATAAAATTTCAAGTCCGCTTTCTCGAATCCGCTAAGTGTTTAGCGCAATTTCTCTGTGTAAATGGCATTCGACGATACAACAAGTAAATACACTGGGGTGATGCTTTCCACGGACCCGATAACATTAAAACTTCCACCCATAATAATTTGAAGTTTGGATTCTCAATTCGAATGGGTTTTGCGCCCGATACTTAGTGTATTTTGGGTTTTCTGCTTGCGGAACCAAAAAAATGGAATGAACTCGCCAAATGATCCTTTAACACAATATTTCTATTATAAAGTATGGAAAACACAAGAACAATATCAATATCATATGAATACAGAGAAACAAGCATTTGAGGCCTCCAAGGGTTGTTCATATTATTATGCACGCAACACTGATTTATTCATAATAAACAGATAACAGAGTCTCGGCCTTAGGCCAAATTACACAGATAAAGACCTCTGTCTAAAAAAAAATGCAATCCACCCACTACCTCTTTGCTCTCGCTCTATCCATCCATCCTCTCGCTCATTACATTTTCCTTCTTTTTATACATCGATAAACACTCTAACCATATCTAACAACAAAATCTCTATTTTAATAGATCTAACAGCAAATCTCCAACTCCTAGCTCTATGCTAACAATCTCTATCTCTGAATCTAAAATAAGATAGTCTCTAACTTATTACAATAATGAATTATAACTAATTTCTTGAGAGATCCAACCCTCTCAGTAAAACTGGCTTTCTACCAATTAGGTCAATGAATTTCAACTTGTTTAGCCACAACATGTGAACAAACTTTCATATTGCTCGCTAAGTCCAGATGCTCCTGCATCACTTCGGTTTTGATGCAGGGGCCATAGTTTCGTCTGAGCTCAGAGATGGATCCCTGGAACTTAATCACCACGCTAGAAACCTTTTTGTGTGCAACAACAAAGGGTTTCGGCAGCTTGTTAGACTTGTCACTTCACTGAGGCGCACCTCTCATACCTCGTCTAGTTCTCTAGGTAGAGTGAGGCTCATCCTCAGATTTAAAACTCGTTGTTTCTGGTTTTTACTCAAAGTTGGTATATTTCTCTTGATAAATTCTCTCTCTCTCTCTCTATTTCAACTTTCAGTATTAAACTTTAACTTTCTATCCAGGGTTAATGCAAGACCATTCAGTTCCTGGCACTTACCCAAATAATGAATTTGGAAGAATCACTTATCCAGTTATTAGTTTGGGTTATATCTTCTTTTCATTGCGAACTTTGATTGTTGACCCTTAATTATGTGTTGCAAGTACCAATCCTTCACACTTCCTTTGTCTCTAGGTTATGGAAGTTTTATGTCTGACTACCCTCTGACTCTTCGTCGATTACCAGGTTGGTGTTCTTACTTCCTCTCTTTGCAGTACCCCTCCAGCACCTGGGTTAATCAAATACCCAGTTCAGAGGAAATATGCGTTGCTCTAGCGAAATGTTATTTTGGTCTTGTCCCTTAGTTTTCTACCCAAGGATGTTCTGGGTTTTTGTTACTTAGGTTATATTTATATCTCAAACCGATTCTAGAATTTCGACACAGTCCTTCTGTATTCTCATGTAATTTTCAGTAATGTGGTTTATGGCTTTATAGGCAGACTCGAACTCCCAATGCTACTAGATAGTGTATTTTTTCTTTTGTTTGTAATTAAATTTATACATAAATGGTCTATATTTCGTTTTTTTACCTTTCCTACTTGGGTTTATTCCCGTATCTAATTATAGATTACACACATTTGTTTAACTCCAAGTTTCTTGCTGACTTTCACAGTTATGTATGCTAATTTATTGTTCTTATTAGTTCATAATATATATATCTTCATATTGATGGGGTTCATATGTCTTAGTGCTCTGTTTTATGGTAATGCTCAATTTTCTGAGACTTCTATGGATTAAGGGCGTTTATTCTCTTGTATTTAGTAATTGGTGATTTCGAACCAATTCTTCATCGCGGATTGATTAACATATATATTTGCTTTCTTTTTGTTTCGAATTCAATTACATTATTCAAACTTGTTGTAGTGGCTACAACCACCCTCCAACATTTTTCTTTAGCTTCGTTTTGGAGCCTCCCTACCAACCATCCTTAGCAGCATATCTTGCACTGTCAAATACATAAGCTTCATGGGGTTTTCACTAGCTTGTCAGCCTGTATGATAGCTTGCTTCACTCCCCTCATAGGCTGCTACTCTGGACTTGGTCCAGTTGCTGGCCAAGAAGCTCCCTCATAAAACAACGTAATTATGGAGGAGAACTAGCCTTCCCTCCAAAAATTGGACAAATCTGACTGGCAGCCTAATGGCCTCAGAAATTGTGCAATCCTGTCAAGCAGCCTTCCTCTAGAAAATTGTGCAATCTGGCCCAGTAGTGTAGCTCAGCCCAGAAATTCCATAATTCTGGGCACCAGTCAGCTGCTCCTCCTAGAAATTGCACAATTCTGAGCAACAGTCAGCTGCTCCTACCAGAAATTGCGCAATCCCTTTGGACAACCAGCCCAACTTCCTCCCAAAAATTGCGCAAAAAATCCCTCTCAATCAAGTAGGTTGTTGCATGTGCCTTCAGGTTGACCGGTTCCACCCAGGATAGAGAAAACTTGACTTGCATGCATGGGTTGCTTTTTCCCGAAATAGCAAAAAGCAACATGTAAAAGCATCCTTAGATTTTAGGGATATATTTTTAACAGTTGGAGGTTACATGCAAATATTGTTTTAGAAAATTTCCTCCAAGTGTAGCTTTTTCCTAGATTTGTGGCATGCACGTCATGAACCTCAAAATTATTTATTCGACACTTCAGAGCTCATTCTTCACATCGATCTTGGAGCTCTGACATCCCATAGCACATCTGGGAGTCTTCGACACATCCAACTCAACTATTTTTGGGTAAGTCTGCTTAACTTGTCTTTTGCAGCATTTCTGTCGATTTTTTTGTTTTGGCTTGTGTGAGTGTTGTATTCTTGATTTATGTGAACGCTTGCTATCATTTGCATGCATGTTAGCTTGTACAAGCACCATTTCAGTTTTTGTTTGCATCTCACTGTTGTCGCATGCATGACACTGTTTTGCACGAACGGTCCTGATTTGGCGACTCGTTTCACACACATGCATGTTGTTCCATTTTCTAAATCTTGCATTTGTTGTTTTCATGCATGATCATTCACTCCTGCTTACACTCAGTATCACCATGCATTCACATCTTCATTTGCTTTCAGTTGCTTGTCGACGGTTCTGGGCAACCTTGGCCCGGACTCTGCCTTGCCCGGACAACATTGCGCAATTTTGAGAGGGAAGGCTCTACCTTCCTCCCAAAAAATTTGCAAATCTGGCTAGTCAGTGCCCTCCAGCCTTGCCTTGCGCAATTCTGAGAGGCAGTGATTGCTAGCCCAGAAAATTGCGTAATGCAGTCCCTGGGCCTGCATCCCTTGCCAGCTGAAATTGCGCAATCTCAGCACCCATCAGGTCAGTCTGGATTGCGCACTATGTAATTCCAACATTCAACCAGCCTCCTGACAGTCCAGACTACCTTTTGCGCAATTTCAACATTCATTTTCCAGGCCTCCCAGTGCAAAATTGTGCAATCCTTGCCAGCAGTTCCCCAGGTATGTTGCATGTCAATCCTCAAGTTTGCTTTGGATTTAACTGACAGATTTATTGCCATGCACGTCACCGTGTCTCTAGATATAGCAGGTGTTCATCTGTCTCTCAGCAGTTCAGGATCAATGGCCTCCAAGAGAGCAGGGTTAAAGGACATCGACGGAATTGCAATTGGAGCAGTAATTCAGCGAGTGTCTGCGAGTTTACCGATTTACGAAGACACCAAGATGATCGTAGACAAAGACATCAAGTTGAAATGGCAAGAGGTCAATGATACATCCTCAAGCACAATTTGGTAAGATCTCAAAGACTGCCAAGTGTATGTGAACATTCACAAGTCTAGCTTGTACCATTTGCATGCAGGTATCCCGTGTTCCCATGTGCAGACATGATTCATTGGATCGTCTCACACACTGATCCCGAGACGATGACATTGAGCAGTGTCAGTGGGATAGAGATTGCTACCTTCAAGGCACATGATTATCAGCAGATGTACCACTTGCCAAAGCTAGTGGTCACCATGGAGACACCCTTCAGAATACCCAACAACAATGCCAACTCCAGGGATATCTTGAAGGACTGGGTGAAGGAGCTAGCCAAATTCAGGATGACACCCAACCAAGTTTACAAGATGAAGATATTGCGGAATGTGTATTAGTACTTGGTCATCTTTTCATGTCGCTTGTATGTCTAAGAGATCACAAAGACCTTCCCACAAAGTTGGGTGATCGCGTTGCACCAACTGGCCAGTGAAGGCAAAGCATGCAACTAGTCCGACATGTTGGCTCACAGGCTGAAGGAATAGGTAACATGAGCTTGATAGCCACCCAAAGGTGAGTAAGCAGAAACCTACATGTCCGCTTACATCTTGGATGCAATCTGTGCCTGTCAGGAGTTCTCTGTCTTGAATTGGGCATGGACACTAACAGAAACCTCTGTCAATACTTATTATAGACTGTTTTCCGAATGCAGCTTTCGAGGAGTCATCACACAACTGTTAGGTCATTTTTTCACCCCAGTGTACAAGATGATATTTGAGCAGGATCCACCTTGCATGTCGAAGGCAACAATGGAGGCACTGATTGGCATAGCGGATTGGTATGCCTCATCGTTTGGCACCTCCATATGAATGTACAACGCGAAGAATCCTCTGCATGTTTTGCGATGTTTGTCACGAACAAGCTCGTCATGCAAGAAGTATCGTACCACATCTTGACAGGATTGTTAGCTAGGCTGCACCAGAAGAAGAAGGCACCTTGGCCCACTCTTCCTTTATGGATCAGGTTGTATGAGATACAAAATCTCAAGCATGCAAATGTTGAAACAGAGGAGGTCAAGAAATATCCTTTCGGCACCAGAAGCTTTAATCTGTATGACCCGCATTGTTTTGTGAAGGATCACTATGCGAGAGTACAGTTTCTGTGGATCCACGGGGCATGTCATTGGGTGGAGGAAGACCCATGGAGATATTGTCACAACTTCTCCAAGCCCAATGAGCTAATCAGCATCGCAGTGGAATGGTTAGCGAAGTAGCGTGAAGCAGCATCTAGGAGAGCATCAACAACAGAGGTAAACATACCAGCACGCAATAAAGGCAAGAGAAAGATCGTCGACAGTGCAGAGGCAAAACAAAGCTGCAATTTTAGAGCATACCCACTTGTGTAGAAATCAACTTTGGCAATAGAGACGAACAGGCAACAACATAACAGGAGGACCATGCAAAGGTAGAGAAAAAACAGAGGATGGATGAAACAGTGAAGGAGTTGCATGAGTTGAAGGAGAAACTCTGGAAGGAACAAGAGCTGCGCAGACAGGAGAAGGAAGCGCAACAAGGACATGTACAACAAGGGCACAACATGTACAGATAGATGAAACTATGCCCGCATGGGTAGTAGACTCATCCGAGCAGCTGGCGCAAAGCAGACAGGGTGAGAAGTCGCATGATCAGGACTTTGCTCAAGAGATTGAATGAGTACTTGAGCTTATGGATACAGAAACGGAGTAGCTAGAGTTAGAGAAAAACATCGACCTCATGCCTTACCACCAAGAGGTCGATCCACTGGCTTCATCGAATCCAGAAGCAGAGCAAGTCCCAAGCAACCAAGAAGACATTGAGATCCTCGAATACAATCCACAAGAAGAGAGGCACAACATATCATTCGACGAGTCGCAACATAGAGTTGTGAAATCACGCAAAGTGTCTACTCTGGATGACAACACATCTCTTGCGCAGTTTGAGGGATGAGTGATCGTGTCTGACGTGCGCAAGCATCCAGCAGCATTGGCCGATGCTAATAGAGCATATGACGAAGCCACTAGCTCGAGTGTTCACTTCTTGATAGCAGGGAATGAGAAAACAGCTAAGGTATTATAGATGGCCAAGCCGGGAGGAGAACTAGTTACAACATCCACCCTAGAAGAGTTGAAGAAGGTGATACTGGATGAAGTATTTTCCCTTTAGACAGTCATGTGGGCATTGTATTCCAAGTTTAGTACTATGCATAAGGCAGTTGTTCATCTCAACAGTTGGTAGCAGCGATGTGCTAGGAGAGCACATATCTTGTCAAACTTGGATGTTGTTTTCAATCACATGCAAACATGGACAATGAGATACAAGGGAGCCCCGTTACACTTTCCTAAGAAGGTGAACCCAAAGTGGTCGAGCTGAAGGCACACATCTAAAGTCGGATCTGGAACTATGAAGAACTCCCGCAACTCATCACTAGTCTGCAGGGTTCCCATGCACGAGTATTCAGAAGCATGGATGTTGTTGTGCGTGCACATGCGATCCCATCTATTAGGACACTCTTCGAGGCAAAGACAAAGGCACAAGTCTGACTGGAGCTTGACTCATACTTTGACAAGTTGATGCACATAGCCACCAGTGCAGGCTTGGCGATCAGTGCAGACACTATGAATCAGTATGTCGCTGGTTCGGCCGCACTCAAGACAATGATGCGTATGTTATTAGATGGGTTGGATAGAGGAGCCAGAGCAGTGTACCCGGATGCAACTGAGGCAAGAGTTCGTTCCCAGAAAGATGTCACCACAGAGTACACAGACTACCGAGCTTGGCATTAGTTCGCCACCGTCGACCATCATGAGGATGTCGAAGAGTTGGTGTTCCCATAGTTGTCTGAGTCATAGTGATGTGTTGCATGGCTTGCTCAATCCTATTTTGTCTCACATCGGTACATGTGCATATTGTATTTAACGTCTTGTCAAATGGAAGTTCAAGTGTCGATAGTTGGATGTAACAGTCACAGAGTAGTTGAAGAGTCATGAGGGTAGATGAACAGTCACAAAGGGGAATGTCAAGGGTCACCCCACCCTTTGCTATATATAGTCCCTCATAACTCATTGTAGAGGCTTTTGGTCAGCCAAGCTTTCGATAGGAGTATCGTAGAGAAGGGTTGGAGAGTATTATAACAAACCTTGGCTTCTCCACAGTGTAGAGCTAGTACATCTCTTTAGAGGAGCAAGCGACACTGACTGTGATGTTCTGCAGTAGGGACTAGTGGTTGGTTATGGTTGTATTGTATGAATGGAACTTTCACTTCTTAATATAATAGAGCCAACACGTTTCATGTATATGTTGCTATTGTATTTTAGTTAACTTGTTTACTCTGATGATATATGTATCTATTTGCTTACAGATGCATGTATGGACTTTTTCTGTATAATTATGTATGAATCTTATTGAAATGTGTTGTTGGTTTAACCATCACTTTGGATTTCTAGCTTACTTGCTTTCTAGTTTGTGATGCATCTTTGCTCGTGTGTTCCCTTCTTAGCCGCGTGCTTCCACAGGTTTCTAAGGGGCACACTCACCTCACTCTCCCTGTGTTAGAACCATTCATGCATCTTCCTTGAATTGCTACATATGTCACACCCTTGCTACCAACAGGGATATCTTACTTGCCTCTGCGTGAAACCGTGGTCAAGGCGATACCGTATGACCCACTGCTGGGACTTCTACACCAAATAGTATGAGGTCTAGTTGGGACTTTTCACCAAGGAGATCCCTTGACATGTTGGCGAGTCTAGCACCGTTAACATTTCTGGTGCTAGAAGGAGGGCTAGATGAAAAGCTGTGTCCTCTCATCCTGTTTTGTACCTTTGCACATCTATCATGGATTCTATTACACTCGTACCTCCACGATGTCTTTTGCATGCTAAACCTCTCAACATCACGAGGGAGTTTTTTGATCTCTTGTCCTAATTCACGTATGATGGTGAAGGCGAAGTAGCCTGGCTTGAGTACTTAGAAGACTTCTATGTATTCCTTGAGAATGCAGATGAGTTCTATGCAGAAGAGGTCAGTTTGTTGCTTTCATACATATTTCGCGAATCCCCACGACGGTGGTGCTAGAGTATGCCTCATGGCAGCGTGCACTCACTTGAGAAATTTTGTGATCTCATTGAATCTACTTTCGATAATTTTGATCCAGAACCTCTGACAAAAAACTGTTACAACAACGGAAGGCCCCGCATGAATCGCCTATGGAATTTTGGGACCGCTTCCGTGTGTTGCAAGTTCAAGCTCCCAAAAGTTATATGAAATTCGAGTATCGCATGGACAGATTGAGTACTGTCTTACCAAATATGTTAATCCTAAAAGAAATTTTAAGCCCAAGCCCCGCTTAGCATACTTCGGTGATGGAGCTGCACAATCACAGACAGACACGGTTGTTGTCGCAAGTGACTGTCCTTCGTCCGCTCATCAAACAGCTCCACTGCTGCATAGTGATGTGGGAGAACAAGCATACACATCTGTTCAACTGTCACATCCTCCCAACATCACTTCTCTTAATTTTTGCACAAATTTTGTTGCGAATCCCATGGGATGTCACATGTTTGTCTTACCTCAAACTCTATCTTTGTGTTCTGTTGATCCTCCGAATTGCACTGTCTTGTGTTCTTCCATTCCAGACTCTACAATTGTTGTGAACGAGGATCAAGCTATCGACGGAGTTGGTGTTTCACAACCAACCTACGTTGTTATTCATGAAGAGTATGACTGGGAGCTTGAGCATCAATCCTTAGTGAAGGTTGACTCCCTTCAGTCTGAGCCTCCTTCGTTTTTTCCTGACATCTTTGGTGATTCTGCCATCCATGATTTTGCATGTGTATCCTCGACTACAAATACACCCATTGTTGATCATTTGCAGAGCACACCGGATGTCAGTCCATCATCTGACAATGGAGAGGACAAATTATTCATTGAAAACCCACTCGATTGTTCATCTGATTTTTCCGAAAACACAGAGGGTGAATTTTTCCACTTCTCATCTGCACCTCTATTTGATTCATCAGATCATTAGGATGCCATGAAATCATTGATTTTTCTCATCGTAGTTGTAGTGATCTATTTACTGCCATATTCGATCACGATGATGATTTTTATCGCAGTTGATTTTTCCAAGCCACCTGTTTACGATGATCTATCTGTCGACTAAGTCGAAACCCCACAGACTGTCGAGGCACTTCAGCTCGAGTTGATGGTTATGTCAAGCCCTCGTTGTCCTAAGGTTGGTTTCACTTCTGATCAGGAAATTGTTGAAACACCCAAGGCTCCTAATCACTCATATGTATGCATTGAAGATCAATCTCACACACAGATTACGCTTCCTCCACTCAAACTACACAATCCCATCGCTCATGCATTGGAGGAATCTTACATAGCAAGCATACGTACACGACGCAAGTTGTCTTTGTTTCTTTCATTTGCTTGCATTTCATAGTCAAGAGTATGAGTATGCTTAACAACTGCATGTAGTGTCACACAACATTGTGATAAGTCCACGGATTGCATGTCATATACTTCCACTCACTTATGTTCTGTGGACACATTTAAACTTGGAGTGTGTTTGTCTTTATTTTTATATCTTTCATGTTTGCTTGTTCACACAACTGTGTTGTTCGTGAACCATGCCTTCACCAACATGGGTCTACCAATGCGCCGGTGGCTGCATTGGAAGTATCACTTCACGTGAGCGGACCCATGCAACTTTAGCTTAGGAGTAGGAATAATGTTTGCTTTTGAGTTTGTTTGCTTGCATGCAATGTTTGCTTCTTACTTTGCATGTTTGTTTGTTTGCATGCTTGTTTTCTTACTCACTTTGCTTATGCATTTACTTCTTCTTTTGCTTTGTTTTGTGTTTGCTTGCTTGTTTACATTCGTAGGTTAGTTTCAGATGGAACCGTGTGCCACTCTTGAAACAAGCTAGGTAAAGTACAAGAAGACTTGTGCAGTTATTGATACTTGCTTATCTGTTGTCCTTCCTCTATGTGAAGAATGTGTTATCTTTATTCCATGATACGTCGATGGAAAATACGTACTGTTCAAAATGAACCTTGGTGAAAACACAACGCTTGCATGCTAACTAGTGTCACCTACTCTAGTCGGTTGTTTTTGGGTTAACCCTTGTCAACTCAGTCAAGTAGAGTAAGGTGAAGGGGAAAACCTTAACAAGCACATTAGAGGTATATAAAATACTTCTCTGAAGGAACAACCTCTTCTGCTCTCAATAAGTCGGGATCCCTCTTTCGCCTCTAAAATGAATAAGTGCTATGCACAGTTATGAAAATGAAAAAATGAAAAAGTTAAAAAATGAAAAAGTGCTATGCTAGGTACTGACCAGGCTCGCTAGCAGTGGGGCGATTCTTGTATTCCTGCGTGACTCCACTGGGGTATTGTCTAAGCCTATTGGCAACAGAGCAACACCAGAGATGAAACTAAAACTCTGATGACCATAGTGCTTGTGCACCAATATACCCCTCATCCTCAATCGAATTTGGCTTGGAATGTGTGTCGACCGACCAAGAGCTTGGCAGATGCTACATCTTACAATCAAGCAAGTGTGGAAACCAAGACGAATAGAGAACTAAACAATACTTCCGAAGGTGTTAGACTTGATTTTCATGAACAAGGTCTATTCAAATAGCTGGAGTTCTACTAGTGTGTCGCCAAGTGTTGTAGCGGCTACAACCACCCTCCAAAATTTTTCCTTAGCTTCGTTTTGGAGCCTCCCTACCAACCATCCTTAGCAACATGTATTGCACTGTGAAGTACATAACCTTCATGGGGTTTTTAGTAGCTTGCCAGCCTGTGTATGATAGCTTGCTTCAATCCCCTCACAGGCTCCTACTCCGGACTTGGTCCAACTGATGGCCAAGCAGTTGCCTCAGAAAACTATGCAATTCTAGAGGGGAACCAACCTCCCCTCCAGAAATTACGCAAATTTGACTGACAACCTGCTGGCCTCAGAAATTGCGCAATCCCATTAAGCAGCCTTCTTTTGGAAAATTGCGCAATCTAGCCCAGCAGTGTAGCTTAGCCTAGAAATTCTGCAATTTGGGCAACAGTCAATTGCTCCTCCCAGAAATTGTGCAATCCCTCTAGATAGCTAGCCCAACTTCCTCCCAAAAATTGCGCAAAAAATCCCTCTCAGACAAGCAGGTTGTTGCATGTACCTTCAGGTTAACCGGTTTCGCCCGGGGGCTGAAAAAACTTGACTTGCATGCATGGGTTGCTTTTTCCCGAAATAGCAAAAAGAAACATGCAAAAGCATCCCTAGATTGTAGGGATCTATTTTTAGCAGCTGAAGGTTACATGCAAAGATCGTTTTAGAAACTTTCCTCCAAGTGTCGCTTTTTCCTAGATTTGTGCCATGCGCGTCATGAGCCTCAAAAGTATTTATTCGATTCTTCAGAGCTCATTCTTCACATCGATCTTGGAGCTCTAACATCCCACAACACATCCGGTGAGTCTTCGACACATCCAGCTCAGTTATTTCCACGTAAGTCCGCTTAACTTGTCTTTTGTAACATTTCTGTCGCTTTTTGTGTTTTGGCTTGTGTGAGTGTTGTCTGCTTGATTTCTATGAATGCTTGCTATCGTTTGCATGCATGTTAGCCTGTACAAGCACTGTTTCAGTTTTCATTTGCATCTCATTATTGTCGCATGCATGACACTGTTTTGCACGAACGGTCGCCGATTCGGCGACTCGTTTCACACACATGCATGTTGTTCCATTTTCTGAATATTGCATTCGTTGTTTGCATGCACGATCATTCACTCCTTCTTACACTTAGTATCGCCATGCATTCACATCTTCATTTGCTTTCAGTTGCCTATCGGCGGGTCTGGGCAACCTTGGCCAAAACTCTACCTCGCCCGGACAACATTGCACAATTCTGAGAGGGAAGGCTTTGCCTTCCTCCCAGAAAATGCGCAAATTTGGCCAGTCATCCCTCCAGTCTTTCCTTGCGCAATTATGAGAGGTAGTGACTGCTGGCCTAGAAAATTGTGCAATGCAGTCCCTAGGCCTCGATCCCTTGCCAGCTGAAATTGCGAATTGCATAGTGTCAACACCGAGTAGGGTAGTATGGAATGCACACTGTGCAATTCCAGTAGTCAACCAACCTCCTGACAGTCTGGACTGCCTTTTGCGTAGTTCCGACAGTCAGTCTCCTGACCTCCCAGTGAAAATTGCGCAATCCTTGCCAGCAGTTCCCCATGTATGTTGCATGTTAATCCCAAGTTTGCTTTGCTTTTAACTAACAGATTTCTTGCCTGGCACGTTGCCATGTCTCTAGATATAGCAAGTGTTTTTCCATCTCTCAACATTTTAGGATCAATGGCCTTCAAGAGAGCAGGGTCAAAGGACACCTACAGAAGTGCAATTGGAGCAGCAGTTCAATGATTGTTTGCGAGTTTTCCAATTTACGAAGACAACAAGATGATCGTAGACAGAGACATCAAACTGAAATGGAAAGAGGTCAATGATGCATTCTCAGGCACATTTGGGGAAGATCTCCAAGACCGCCACATCTATGTGAACATTCACAAGTCCAGCTTGTAACAAATTGCATGCCGGTATCTCGCGTTCTCATGCACGGACATGATTCATTGGATCGTCTTGCACACTGATCCCGAGACGATGACATTGAGTAATGTCAGCGAGACAGATATTGCTACCTTTAGGGCACAAGTTTATCAACTGATGTACCACTTGCCGAAGCCAGTGATCACCATGGAGACACCCTTCAGCATACCTAACAACAATGCCAACTCCTGGGATATCTTGAAGAATTGGGTGAAGGAACCAGCCAAATTCAGGATGACACCCAACCAAGTTTACAAGACGAAGATACTGCGGAAGGCGTATTGGTACTTGGTCATATTTGCATGTCGGTTGTAGGCCAAGAGAGCACGAAGACCTTCCCACAAAGTTGGGTGATCTTGTTGGACCAACTGGCCAGTGAAGGCAAAGCATGCAACTAGTCTGACATGTTGGCTCACAAGCTAAAGGAACGGGTAACAGGAGCTCAGCAGCCGCCCAAAGGTCAGCAAGCAGAAATCTACATGTCCTCTTACATCTTGGATGCAATATGTGCCCATCAAGAGTTCCTTGGCTTGAAGTGGGCATGGACACCAGCGAAAACCTATGTCAATAATTATTGTAGATTGTTTTCCAAATGCAACTTTCGAGGAGTCATCACATAGCCGTCAGATCATTTTGTCACCCCGATGTACAAGATGATATTTGAGCAGGATCCACCTTGCACGTCGAAGGCAGCAATGGAGGCACTGATCGACATAACGGATTGGTATGCCTCACTGTTTGGCACCTTCATACGAATGTACAACACCAAGAAGCATCTACATGTTTTGTTGAAGTTTTCGACAGACAAGCTGGTCATGCAAGAAGTATTGTACCACATCTTGGCAGGACTGTTAACTAGGCTGCACTGAAACAAGAAGGCACCTTGGCCCACTCTTCCTTCGCAGATTGGGTTGTACGAGATATAAAATCTCAAGCATGCAGATGCCGAAACAAAGGAGGTCAAGAAATATCCTTTTGGCACCATAAGCTTTAATCCATATGACTCGCATTATTTTTTGAAGGATCACTGCGCGAGAGTACAGTGTCCATGGATCCACGGGGCATGTCATTGGGTGGAGGAAGACCCATGGAGATATTGTCACAGCTTCTCCAGGCCCAATGAACCAGTCGAGATCGCTATGGAATTGTTAACGAAGTAGCATGAAGCAAAATCCAGGAGAGCAGCAGCAGCAGAGGTAAACATACTGGTGTGCAACAAAGGCAAGAGAAAGATTGTCAACAGCGTAGGGGCAGAACAAAGTTGTAAGTTCAGAGCAAACCCACTTGTGCAAAAAGCAACTTTGGCAATAGAGGCGAAGAGGCAACAACATGATAGGAGGATTGTGCAAAGGTAGAGAGAAAAACAGAGGATGGAGGAAACAATGAAGGAGTTGCATGAGTTGAAGGAGCAACTCCAGAAGGAATAAGAGCTACGCAGATAGGAGAAGGAAGTGCAACAAGGACATATACAATAGGGGGCACAACATGTACAAACAGATGAAATTGAGCCCGTACAGGTAGTAGACTCATCCGAGTAGCTGGCGCAAAGCAGACAGGGTGAGGAGTTGCAGGACTTCACTCAAGAGATTGAACGAGTACTTGAGCATACGGATACGAAGACCGAGTAGTCAGAGTTAGAGCAAAATATCGACCTCATGCCTTACCACCAAGAGGTCGATCCACCGGCTTCACTGGATCCATAAGCAAAGAAAGTCCCAGGCAACCAAGGAGACACTGAGATCCTTGGAGACAATCCAGAAGAAGAGATGCACAACATATCATTCGACAAGTCACAACATAGAGTTGTGAAATCATGCAGAGTGTCTACTCCAGATGACAACACATCTCTAGCGCAATTTGAGGAACGAGTGATCGTGTCTAACATGCGCAAGCATCTAGCAGCATCAATCGATGCTACCAGATCATATGCCGAAGCCACTAGCTAGAGTGTTCACTTCTTGATAGCAAAGAATGAGCAAATGGCTAAGGAGTTACTAATGACCAAGCAAGGAGGAGAACTGGTTACAACATCCACCCGAGCAAAGTTGAAGAAGGCGATACTGGATGAAGTATCGTCCCTTGAGACAGTCATGCGGGCTTTGTATTCCAATTTTGGTACCGTGCATAAAGCAGTCGTCCATCTCAACAATTGGAAGCAACGATGTGCTAGGAGAGCACGTATCTTGTCAAACTTGCATGCTGATGTCGATCACATGCAAACATGGAAAATGAGATACAAGGGAGCCCCGTTACACTTGCTCAAGATGATGAAGCCCAGAGCGGTCAAGCTGAAGGCACACATATAGAGTTAGATCCGGAACTATGAAGAACTCCTGCAACTCATCACTAGTCTGCAGGGTTCCCATGCATGGGTATTCAGAAGTATGGATGTTGTTGTGCATGCACTTGTGATCCCATCTATTGGGACACTCACCAAGGCAAAGACAAAGGCACAAGTCCGACTGGAGTTTGACTAGTACTTTGACGAGTTGATGCGTATAGCCACCAGTGCAGACTTGGCAATCAGTGCAAACACTATGCATCAATATGTCGCTTGTTTGGTCGTACTCAAGACAATGATGCACATGTTATTAGACGAGTTGGACAGAGGAGCTAGAGCAGTGTACCCGAATGCAACAGAGGCAAGAGTTCGTTCCCAGAAAGATGTCACCACAGAGTACATGGACACAATTCCGGACTACCGAGCTTGGCATCAATTCGCCATCGTTGACCATCATGAGGATGTCGAAGAGCTGGTCTTCCCACAATTGTCTGAGTCATAGTGATGTCTTGCATGGCTTGCTCAAGCCTATTTTGTTTCACATGGGTACATGTGCAGATTGTATGTAACGTCTTGTCAAGTGGAAGTTCAAGTGTCAATAGTTGGATGTAACAATCACATAGTAGTTGAAGAGTCATGAGGGTAGATGAACAATCACGAAGGGGAATGTCAAGGGTTAGCCCACTCTTTGCTATATATAGTCCCTCATAACTCATTGTAGAGGCTTTTAGTCAGCCAAGGTTTCTTAGTATCTTAGAGAAAGCTTGGAGAGTATTATAACGAGCTTTGGCTTCTCCACAGTGCATAGCTAGTACATATCTTTGGAGGAGTAGGCAGAAGTGACTGTGACGTTCGCTGTCGGGACTAGTGGTTGGTCATGGTTGTATTGTATGATTGGAACTTTCACTTCTTAATATAACAGAGCCAACATGTTTCATGCATATGTTGTTATTTTATTTCAACTAACTTGTTTACTCTAATGATATATGTATCTGTTTGCTTACGTATGCATGTATGGACTTTTTCTGTATAAGCATGTATGAATCTTATTAAAATGTGTTGTTGGCTTAATCGTCATTTTGGATTGCTAGGTTACTTGCTTTCTAGTTTGTGATGCATCTTTGCTTGTGTGTTCCCTTCTTAGCCACGTGCTTACACAGGTTTCCAAGGGGCGCACTCACCTCACTCTCAGAGTGTTAGAACCGTTCATGCACCTTCCTTGAATTGCTGCATATGTCACACCCTTGCTACCAACAAGGATATCTTACTTGCCTCTGCGCGCAACCGTGGTCAAGGCGATACCGTATGACCCACTACTGGGACTCCTACACCAAACGGTTTGAGGTCTAGTTGGGACTTCTTATCAGGGAGATCCCCTTACATGTTGGTGGGTCCAACATCGTCAACAATACCCTAGTAATCAGGGTGCGAACCCTATGCCAGTTGATAATTATTCGTAGAAGTTGTTAATTAATTGTCTATCCAACTACTATTAGAAAATAAACGACTGTTTGCGCTCCTATCAAATTTCCTCATTGATTAATGGTCTAAATGCGCTATTGTTACTGTTCATGCCTCCTTCAGTTATAATCAGAACTAGTTTTCATCATGCATTGATAGTCATCTGGTAGCTCATTAGATTGCTACGTAGGTAGAACCAGTAGTTAATACTAATTTCGACTATGATTCCTATCCTCTCGCTTTCACTCCTATTAGATTTAGGATATTATAGGCAAGATCACCTGTATACTACTAGTTCACTACTGTGCTACCCTGTACCCTTTTGTTATAACCAATATTCGCTATTGAATAAATTTTGTTAAACAATAGAAAGCATTAATTTCGAATCCTAAAGATTCAGTATAGAATCTATAGATCTGCAAAAAGTATTTCTATCAGTTCCTAGAGTTTCATAACAATATGAATGCATAATAACACCGAGATAAAATCCAGTGATATCCTTACAAGAATCTGAGGTTCATAATATTAAAATAAAGTAAGTAAATTGCGATACACTTCAACTATAGCCTTGCCAACAATTTATCCTACCACCTTTAGACTAGATACCAATCTAATCTAACTATACTAACATATAACTTCTATCATTATGTAATTGATTTAATCATAACACTCTCTTTCATGACACTGTACATGCAATTTATTAATCATTCGCTATCTCGTACAATTACCAATTGCATAGGACATTTACACAGAATACCTTTACAATAGATTGGAATTTTTCTATACTATCTGCACTTCAATTATTCCATGCATGATGTAATTCCAGATCGCTCCTTTATCTAACAACATAATACAATTACCACATATTGTAGAGGCATAAATAATTATACAAAAGTTCATTATCTAACAACAAAATTAATTAGACCAAAATCTCTAACCAGGGAATCAGAAAGATTACTGAATGAGTGCACTGATCCACCCAACCATGGATTGACCACTAGTTCCCCTCAAGCCAAGTCTAATTGCCAGTCGGATCCCTCAAGACTCAACAACCCATTCCTCCTTTCTTCAGGTAATTTTTACCTATCTTCCAAAATGGATTTTTCCGTTAGCAACATCCCGCTTTTATGAAATGTTTTGTTGTTAAAGCCTGCTTTTCTCTCCAACAGTGCTTTATCCTTCCATATACTGGCATTTATCTCCAGCTAGTATATTTAATGGATCTTTATCTCCCATCCATTAAATCTTCATATTTTGGAAACATTTGTTTCCCATGGAAGATTTATCGAATCTGGAGACGATTGAGATTGGCAATTATCTCTTTACTCCAGTGCCTCATATCATGTAACTTTCTGTTCAATTTAGTTATAGCTGAAATTATTTATTTCACAACCATTTGCATTTTGTCCATTACAATCAAAATGATGGCATCACCATCTCACCAGTCATAGTTTAATTCAGGAAAATAACAATCAATGTTAATTGTTTCAAAATAACAGTACCAATTATAGTAAAGACCAAGGGATATCACAGAGGATGTCTTCTTGGTGAAGATGTCTTTCTTCAAAAGTGATCCTTGGCTCAAAGGGGGATCACATTGATACCTTGATGATGATGACAACGCTTTTTCATGCTTTTCTTCCTTCAAGACAACACTAGTGAAACTTGTTTCACAACCTCAAATTTCAGCCCTTCTTCAGAATTTCAGCTTGTTGTAGCAGTTATGTAATTTCAGCCTTTTCTGCAATAACCCTAGTTCACACGTGTGGCTAGAAGATGGAAAAATTTGCCTCCTTTCTACTTCGCTTGACTTGACTTCTTTTTCTTGTTATTTTAACTTGCAAAGGAGACCTTTCTTGACACAAAACTTGATCCTTAATGGTGGCTGCAATTCAATACTTGCTACTGCAGAAGGATGTCTTAATACTTCACACATGTGGAGAATATAGCCCAGAAAAACAGACCCAAAAGTGCTTTGCTCTTCCTTCCTCGTGATAATGATTGTAGAATGTGTGAGTTTCCTAAGAACGCTTTAAGTGTGGAACCCTTCTTTGGATGAGCTAGGGTTTTGAGGTCTTCTTTGATGCTCTTAATTATTCCCTTTCAATATGATGAGAGGGTTAGTCCTTCTCGATGATTGATGCTCTTGATGTTTCCATGGTGATATCTTTATACTTCGACCCTAGAGTATCCTTTTTAATGTTGCCCTTCTTGATGTAGTCACCTTAGCTTTGATACCATGTTGAGAAATCTAGGGGACAACAAGTGTAGGTGATTTATCTTACTTTGATAACTTCTTGTGATGTATTTTTACTTTACTTGATTAAATTATTCTTTTCTTATTATTATTATTAGTGTTCTCTATTATCAAACAACTACTAAATCACAAAGAACAATGAGATAATAGGACACTAGATATAGGCGATCAACCAGGGCCAAAACCTCTCCAACTGAGAGGAAAACCCACCAGAACTCTTCTCTCCTCATAAAACTTCAATTGATGAATTCCAAGACCTATGACCTTTGACCAAGACCCTCTAAGACCAAGTCATCCTTCCTTCTTGATGAGATTTCCATACACAACTTCTAGCAACACCCTTAGACCCTAGCAACAATTTCCATAACTTCGATTTAACACCTTCAACAACTTCGACCTAGCAGCTTCACAACTTTGACCTTGATGCAACTTCAACAGCTTCGACCTAACAACTTCACAACTTCGATCTAGAGGCAACTTCACAACTTTGACCTTGCAGCGTCACAATTTCGACCTTGTAGTTTCACAACTTATTTTTTGCAACTTCACAACTTTGACCTTGAAACTTCACAACTTCGACCTTGCAGCTTCAAAATTTCCTCTAGCCTAGAAATTGTAGAAACCCTAACGAAAGGGAGAGAGAGAGAGGCCCAAAAACTTTGATCTTGATCTTCTTCTTCTTCTTTGTCCTTTTCTAGCTTCTATCTTGAGGAGATCGAACTTGTTTGAGTGAGTGTGCAAATGAGGTAGAATTCCTTCTAATTTATAGGCTTGTGAGGGGTACAAATTGCTATATTGAGGCCGACTTGATCTTTGTGGCATGACTAGGTCTTGTAGGGTCTTTTGACTCCATTTTGACTCAATAATTTTTTCTTTACAATATGTAACATGCCCAAAAGGGTCTTCAATACATGACAATGACTCAATTGACTTTATGACAAACCTATAAGCACTCAATGTGTGCTTGACCTAAAAATAATTTCCCTTGAGCATGAAAGCCATGCCTCAAGAATAAAAAAAATAAATTTATTTTTCTCTTTTCATTAAATACATAAAATCACGATTATGTATGTCATTATGAAGATCGAACTTAGTTACATATTTCAACAAGCACTTCATGGAGTTGAGAGACAAGGTCATTGTTCGACCACAGTATACGTTTCGCCAGTGGATGCATGCTCTTTGCATTCCTCTAGGCCAGTTTAGAGTAGGTTCTCATAGACTTCGGGTAGAGATGAACCACCAGATTGATAGACTAGACATAATCTTCCAGGTATGCCATTTACAGGAAGTGGAGCTTGAGGTGCACTTCATTTTTGGATGCTCTGTCTATTACGAGATCAAAGGAAGGTTCCATTGCTTGTTCAAAGATTCTCAGACCCTCGCTGTCTTTTTTAGGTATCCCAATCATAGATGTTTGGCCCTATATATGCAGGAGGCTCTCAAGTTCCGAGCGCATATTCTTCAGCCTCCCATGAGACCAAACCTCATAAAGAGGATCACAACATTTTTCAGGGTACTAACATCAGACAAGAGCACCAAGAGACCGATTGATACCAGTAGATATCCAGATTCTAGATCAGTGAGGATCCATGGGACCTCACCCCGCCACATGAGATCTTAGCAACATATCTATCTCAAATCCGTTCTTGGGAGATGGACTAGGTCCTCCAAACCTTAGCAACGCGTGAACTCCTCCACGTAATGATTTAGTGGGCAGTTCGCACTTTTCACCAGCGCTTCATCAAGCCAACAAACTTTGTTGAGTTTCTTCAGTGTTCTTCATTCAACCTCAAATGTTAGGAGAGATGGGTCTGATCCTCAAACCCATTGGCTCTTGAATCTTCTCCGCTAGGGCATTTCATGCATTGTATCTTTTATGTTCATGCATTGTATTCTTTATATTCATGCATTGTATCTTTTATACAAGACCGTTTAGTTCTCCCACATTATATAGACATCATTGTATTCAATAATCCTTTTTACCTACTTTATAGTCAATAGTAAAACGTAAATATAATTATCTTATCTTATCTTATCACTAAATATTCAAACTACTTAAACAAACAATTATTTTATCACATGAATAGCACAAAACACAAAACCCAGTACTCATTCGGGACTCTTAATAGTGTTCAACATAACTATTTAACAATCTAAATTCCTCTAACAAAACACACAGATATAAATATGAATGAGTGAGATTTCTAGCATCACGACACTAAAAATAGCTTATAGCCTATATGACTTTGGAGCATGCAAATAGCTTCATACAACATTTACATAATAATAAAGTTGGTCTTTATTACAGGTGACACTCCTCGGATGATGCCACTCCCTATCTGCTCGACATAGCGTACGAACTGATAAAAAGAAGTGGAGTTCAACAATTATAACATTTTAAGTGGAGAAAATAAACAAATATACAGTTTTGTGGGCAGCTTTAGAGTGAAGATGGGACGTCTGTGGGCCTTGGGCCCGTAGAAACCAAGTAGTGGGCAAGGGATGTGTCAAACGTGAAATTATTATTTAATGCTCACATGCTGGTAAAAAGAAGAGGATAGAACGTTGTGATAGGCCACAAAGAATAAGTGAAGATAGTGGCGGTGGTAATCACACAGCAATCTGAGCGATGTGTCAACACGAAATTATACGATCAACGAGACCACATACTGTTAAGAAAAAGAGGATATAGTGATGGTGCCAAACACAGAACTCAATAGGAGAAGATAGTGGTGGTGCCAAACACAGAAACCTCCAAGGGCATCTCTTCTCCCCGTGTTACAATACAAACAGCAGACCAGAGTCAACATTGTTCTCTATATAACAGATATACCCGTTTCTCTCAATTTTACTATTACCCATCGCAGGAAAGAGAGCAGGGGATGCAATTAGATTATATCATGGCTTCGGCATCAATTCATCTACAGCTTCCCAACCAAATGTTAGGAGGTACTTCTTCTCTCAGTCATAGCTGCAAGGAATTGCTCCATACTACCAAGAGCAGCAATAATAGAAGAGCCAATGCTCCTGCCGTGAGCTGTAATTTGAAGTCCAAAGTCTCTGACATGAGCAGAAAAGGTATGCCACGTCCTTCTATTTTATTAGAACTTCAGATACGTAAGAGCTTTGCAACCTCAGACTCGGGTTCAGATGGGTCTGTGTTGGTGCCCATGTTCAATATACACTATTCGTCATCTAGATTCAATGGCCCATAGACACGCACACATATACAAGTAGTTGAGGGATTACCCTTCCGGGGCTGCAAAATGCACCTATCTCCTTTTCATGGAATGATTTTGAATATGCTATCTGTCATCTTCTGTGGTTTTCCAGCTGTGAATATGCAAGGCTTGCATTTTGGATTTTTGTATCTCCGAACTAGAGTTCAGTCACTGCTAAAAATCTATTTGGTCTTTTTCGAATGCAGCTCCCAAAGGGTTGTTCCCACCCGAGCCAGAAAAGTACGAAGGACCTAAATTGAAAGTGGCAATAATTGGCTCAGGGCTGGCTGGACTATCAACCGCAGTAGAGCTTTTGGACCAGGGACATGAGGTAGGGCCGCCATGGGTTTTTCCCTTTTCTTTGCCCATCAATTAAAATCAATATTCTTGTACATCAAGATTGTTCCATTCAGGAGCCAAAGAGCTGTCAGACAAGATCTCCGTTCCTACATAAACAAGGGGAGCTAGCATATCTGCTTTGGCTCCAACTTGAAGAGTATCTATACCCTTCTGTCAAAGGTGTTAGTGGTCCAAAAAGAATGTGCGAGTGCAACTTTGACATGCACCAAAATTTGTCCATTTGGAAGCTGTTTTTGGCTGCAAGTCTCTAAGTTAATGCGATAGCATATCTTTTTCACTTTACTTAGAGGTGTATGTGTGTTTAATGGTCTCTTTCTTTGTGATGAATTCTTTATTGCAAGCTTGTTTACAAAATAAAATCAAAGTGGTGTATCCCTTGCTGAGGATTTCTTTACATATCAATATCAGTATCTCTTTAAAAATGGTGTTTTAGGTTCGAGTACTTCGATGGTTGGTCATTAGCATTTGTTGATAGAGTTCTTCCTATCGTATAAAATTTGACGGTCAATCAAAGCTAAAATATTTGGCTATTGTCAATCTAATATTGCAGGTAGATATCTATGAATCGCGGTCTTTTATTGGGGGGAAAGTGGGATCATTTGTGGATAAAAGAGGAAATCACATTGAAATGGGTCTTCACGTATTCTTTGGGTGCTATAACAATCTTTTCCGGCTAATGAAAAAGGTCAGAAAATTACTTCAAATCCTACTAGTTTACATGGTAGCGACAAAATAAGCATATGTATATTCATTTTCAAAGATTTACAAGGCTGCAAAGTGGTAGCTTGGATTTTGACGCTCGAGGCAGTGTGAGCATATATAAATTTGCTAGGTGAAGTGGATACATTGCCTAGAAGAAAAACTAACATTGTGCATGACTTATCGATATGATGAACACTTTTGGTCTTGGACTTGGAAGTTATTTGTGCTCATACTTTGTAAAGATTTAAGTGTTTTTGTGTTATAGTTTATATGGTCGTGTCATGTTTGTCCTCTTTTTTTCATGGCTTGACTTCTCATGTATTGGACAACTTGAGTTTCTCCAAGTGAATAGAATTCTTTGCTTACTTAGCCCAATTTTATCATCAAATACTTAGAAGTTTTCCATTTTCTTTTCTTGCTCCATCTCATGCTTGAACACCTATGAGTTGGTGTCAAAGCCTAGTTTTCTTCCATATAATGGCCTACATCCTTACATCTGTGCTTGAAATCTTTGTTATTTTTGGGTTGTTTCAAAAGTGTTTTCACCAAGCTGGGAGAGTGCTTGGTCCCCTAGCCCCATGTTTATGCTTGATTGACATATGGAGAGTTTTGATTGGACTTATTCATTCCTTAGGACCAATGCTAGAGGAGGTGCACTTTCGAAGGTGTTGAAGTTTCTAAGTTTACTTAGTTTAGAAACCCTTCATGCACTTTTTCTGATTTATTCCTACCTACTTGTTATTTTTCTTTAACAAGTTTTTACAAAGTAAACACTGAAAATAAACACCAGTGCATGCTCAACATATTACAGATCAACAACTAAAAGAAACAAGAACAAACACACCACATGACACCATTATTTTTGGACCAATGTCCCCAGAAAAATCCAATGCAGGAAAACTGGTGCAGCTATCTGAGGATTTTCTTATTAAGCAATATCAGAGTACAATCTAGGTGCCAAAACTGGCCTACCCAATAGAGAATTTCCTTAGCAGCTATACCTCACAGTTTGAGAGAAATCTCCTGGCTGAAACCCTGGAAAATCCTTCCGGCAGCTCTTCAGCACAAAACTGCTCCTGCAACCCCAGTGTCTGCCCAATCTGGATTGCGTCAGCCCCTCTCTATCTCACGCTAGCCCTGCGTCAGCCCTAGGAGGTCCTACGTCAGCTCTGGGAGCCTCTACGTCAGCTGCGCTGGCCCCTCTGGTGCTCTGCGCAGCACTTGGCTGCCTTTGCGTGGCCCTGCGTGAGCCCTTGCTGGCTCTGCATCACCCTCCTTGGCTGCTGTGCTGCTCTCCCGGCACAATCTCTGCCTTCTCTGTTTCTCTATACTCAATGCCCCTCAGCTGCTCTCCCGATCACTGATTCTATCTCTCTTAGAAAACCCCGCTCTAGAGAATAGAATGACCAATCCTCTGGTGTGCTCTCCAAGTGACCCTCAAGCCTCCTCTTATACTTTCCCTATTGACATCTCAACAGCCGAGATTAAGTTCCTAATCAACGGCTAAGATTAGATCTGGTTTGATCCATGTCTTTTGGACCACTCTAACATAGATTCATATTAATACACATTAATATTTTATTTTCCCTAAGTGTAGATTTAGAGACTCCATTAAAAATATTAATTATTTTAATATCTCCTGATCTGTTTAGAATCTGCCCAAACCCTTTCTGGGTATTGGAGATCTCATGTGCCCCAACCTCTCCACCAAATTTCGTGGCTAGAGCACATCCGATTCTACCCCAAATCAACAGAAGGAGGTAGTTATCTTAGTTGGCATTGAAATCTTCTACATGGCATGCATGTTAAAGTGAGGATGGGGCCTTGTCATAGGGTATGAAGCTATCTTATTGAGGAGCACTAGGCATTAGGAGGAAGGGCACAAAGCCCTAGGAACAAGTAGGCTACCTTGGGACACATGTTGAGGAGCATTGCACAAAGAGGACCATATGGCACATAGTTAGAGGAGGAGCACTTGGCATGATAAGATAAGATAATTTTATTAATTTTCAACAAATGATCACAAAAGTATGTCAATGGGACTGAAGGATACATTCAATACGAGTACAATGTGCGAGTGCAAACACAACTCCTAGAGAATGCCAAAGATAAAACTAGGATACAATGAACTAAAGAAGGATACAACAATAGGACAACCTCAAAAACATGTATATAATTGGATCAAAGGCCCTCGGTGATGCAAAAGACCGAGTAAATAAGTCCGAGGTTGGAGGTTGATGACATCAAGAATGCTCGAGTTTGATAGTCGATGACGAGCAGGGCGGCAATGACATTGGGTCATTATCGGAGTCCTCTGGATCCAACAAGATGTCTGGCTGCACGATCCTGGGGGGATGTAGGAGCGAGGGATACTCCTAGCATCTGAGGCCAAAGGAAAGAAGCTTTGTATAAGTCTTTGGTTGTTCCACTGGGGTTGGGGAGGTGTCTGTTGGGGCAGGTGGGGGGGGGCACCCTGCTCGGGAACCGTTTAGAACTAATCCCTCTAACATACTAGGTGTGAGTGAACCGATGTGCTGTTCGCATAGTTTTAACAATTGGTTGGCATGAACTAGAAACCGGTCAAACCGACCGGTTCATTAGGCAATTGGGTCGAATCAGGCAAAAACCCGGTTTAAGGGCTGACTTCTCCAAAAAATCACAAAAGCTGGCTCAAATCGGCCAGTTTATTGGCAGGCTAACTACAGACCCCGCAAAATGCAATTTTGTGAGTTTTGATGCCGTTTTGAGGGAAATTTGGGGTTGTTTCCCTCCAAAAACAACCCGTTTAAGAAAAACATGCATCTCCTCTCATTTGCCTCACACATATCAACCCCAGCAACACTATCAATCAATGGTAATGTTAAATTCTTAAAGTAAAAGTGACATTTCCTGTATTTTTCATTTTCATCCTTGTACTTAAATTTTTAACATGGATGTTTGAGAGTGGTTTCGACCTCATTGGATTTCATATTGGGAAACTAGAATTTTAGAGTTTCATTCAAAATTCAACAGACTTAATGATTTTCAGGATTTCATGGTTTGGGGGTTTGCAATGTTTCCATTCGATTCTATCATGCATGAGGTTATGAGATTGGCGTTTGATGAAGAACATGAAGCCCTTTAAGAACTTTGATGTTGGTGGCATTGATTTTTCAATTTTGTTGATGTTGGTGGTATTGATTGTTGAACTCCTCTACCATGGCCTTAACAAGAATGTATCCTTCACTCAAAGGAAAATAATTGGTTATGGATGCTAAGCTTTTTCTACCACATTATAAGGCTGAGGAGATGAACCCTTCACTCAAACCAAAATCACTAGTTAGGCATGTTAAACTTCAATTTCTATCATATTATAAGGTTGAGCAATCCAAGTCTGAAGACTTTGAGCGAGATGATGTTTATGTATCTCTTGCTGATGATCCCATTTTTAGTAGCGCTGAATCAATGATGAGTTTCATGAGTGATCATGTTGATCAGTGATTTGTAGTTTTGATGTCTATTTTTGCTGCTACTACTACCACTACTGCTAAGGTTGCAGAGGAGTTTTAGGAGTCCTCAAACACTTAGCCAGATTATTTATGTAGCTCATGTTGATGATCCCTTGTCTAGTAGTGGTGATGAGTTTGATCATGATGAGGAGTGATCATGTTGATCATTGATATGTAGACTTGTAGTAGGCCAATGACCCCATAGCTTATAACATTGTTTTTGGACTCTAGAGGCCATTTAGAGCCTCATTGATTATGTATTATGTTGCTGATATGTATTGCACTTGGTGCCAATTTGATATATTCACCTTTACCTGGTATATAGATGAGCAAACTTTGCATATTTTATCTCTATTGGTTTGGAATCATGGTTTTAAATCTTAAAAATAGTTTTTTTTCATTAAAAACTAATTATTTCATGTATTTTTTTAAAGACCGGTTCATTGAGATCTGACCGGTCCCGGTTTGACCAGTTCTGGTTTGAAACCCGGTTTGATAGGTGGACTGGTCCGGTCACCGGTTTCGGTTTTTAAAACTATGGTTGTTCGACACTTCTGCAACAGTCTCAAAGATACCGGTTGGCCTCCCAAAGGGGGGGGCTGAGGGGAGACCCGAGGTCACACTGTTTTACTATCTGAAATACTCTGGAACTCATCTCATCGCTTGTTGCTATGATTATTCAGATAAACTTGGAAGTATGATGTGATCATCCAAATCGTCCCTGAGTGAGGCAGGGTATGTAGGATTTGAGATATGTGTTTGAATATCTCCATGAGGAAGGGGCCTAGGCATCTCTAGTCAAGGTACCAGAAGAATGTAGTGGGGGATCCTCCTGAATCTCGATCGAGGTAGTGGTAGTGCCCTATGATCTCGTAATATAGGGGGCACCTAAAAATTAGGTGTTGCTTTGTCCCTGGCTCCTAAAAGTGACACACTTGGCAGATCCTATCAGATCTTGGTATATGATGGTCAGTGAGAGTTGATGAGAACCAACCTGAAGCTGGCCCAAGGGGATCCTTGGTGAGTGTATCCAATGTCTACGCATGTATGGGGGGCAACGATGATGCCATCCTGTAACTCCAGGAAATGATCAAGGTAGAAGGACATCTTTGGGTCCAGGTCCATTGGGGAGGAAGTCCAAGTGACTTGAATGTACAATCCATAAGTATCCTTTTTGATGGACTGATTCAGTTCTTGTTTGTGTGGCATGAGATGGCTTAGTGCAGCAAGGGGGAATCTGAAGGGGGTAAGATACTCTGGGGAGATAGTCAATGTGTGGAGAAGTTGAGAAACATCTTGTTCATTTTTCCTTGGCACTTCATAATCAGGTCTATGTCTAAAACACGATCACAAACACACTGAAATACCTTCAACCTACTTTGCATAGCCGAAATCTTCATATGTGAAATCAATTTAGTGCACAAATATATGAGCCCATTGCTCAATTATTTTATTACTTCATAAATAAAAGAACCATGGAGCTCCCGCACCAGGGTTCATGGCCCTTGATATTTGATACAAACGATACACATAGTATACAAACTAGGGTTTGCAGTCTGCAACATCAGATCTGTTATCTGCCCACAAAGAACTACACAAGAACAAACCCCTAACTTACTTATTGAAGTAGATCCTCTAGATCATCCCTTTCTGCTCTTGTTGTCCTTGACATCTGATAGGTCCTTTGCCTCATATATATGCAGAGAATACTGCTGCTCCAATAGCTCTACGTTAGCTGCTCACGAGGTTCTTTGCTGCTTCAGATACACTTGCAAATATTAGCTGATCAATCTGCCTTCTATCAATGACAATGCTTCTCCAATGTCACTGAACATAGGCCTTCAACACACAGTCCTCTCAACAATGAATTGAACCATCAACCACTGTACTTAGGCTTCCAAAATACTGCCTCCACACAGTGTCTATGTTGCTCCTTAGATCACTATTTTGTTGAAGAATGTAACTAGTGTCGGTCTTCATAATGTACTTGCCAAAAGGATTTTTTTTATTAAAGAGAATGACTTATTAAAGAATGGGTTTCATGCTTGGGTCAATGTTTTATAGGTCAAAGCCTGCATTGAAGTTTTCTAGGTTTTGTCTTGTGTCAATAGAGTCATTGTCATTTTTATTAGACCCTTCTTGGGCTTTTGTATCATGTAAAAATAATTATTTTTGAGTCAAAAAGGTTATTTGTCCCCTTCACACTGTGAAAATTTCATCTATCACAACAACTGAAAATTATTTTTCTAATTGTTAATTTATTTAACAATTTAGCTGCTGTCTGCTACGACAAATATCAAATAATTCACACTGTGAATTTCACAAATTAATTGCGGAAGAAAATAGCACTAGAAACTGAGAAAATCTAGCACACACATAAAGATATGACATAGCTATTTTTGGACAAAAGTCCCCGGAAAAACCCAACGTGGGAAAACCGGTGCAATAACTGAGGGTTTTATTATTATGCAACAGTGAGAAATTTTGAGTACAATAATCTGGATGTCGAAATCTGGCTATCTTGCAGAGAAAATACTGGCAAAAATATCTAGAGGGAAATTACCCTCACTCCAAGCAATTCCTACATTGGACTGCCTTTGAAAAGCAAGTCGTCCAATTGGGTCTGCGCAGGCCCTGCGTCAACTTGAAGCTGCTTGCCGCAACTGCTTCCCAAGTCGTCTACTAATCAAGCCGTCATGCTTGTTGCTGGCTGGGAAAATTCTTCTCCGGCACTATGGGACTCCTTCCCGGCCTTTGGAACTCCTTCCCGGTCTTTGGAATTGAAGATGTCTTCCCCTCTCAGCGAATCGAACTGCCTTCTGAGGCTTCTGTGCTAGAACTGCGCAACCTCCTGGAGAAACTTTGACCTCTTTACAAATAGAAAACTTCCTCCCGTCTCATTGTCCCTGCCCCTCACTATCTCTGCTTCCCTACTGAAGTTTGAACTCTTCGAATACTGTTGGTTCTCTGGGAAATTGAACTCTCCAAGGAAATTGAACTCTTTGTGGTTCTCACAAGTGTCTTCTTCAAGTGCCCATCGACTTCTTATAATCCTCTGTTGAGGCTCCAACGACCAAGATTAAAACTTAATCAAGGGTTAGGATCATATCAGAGTCGATCTGTGTGAGTTTTTAGAGAATTCTCACCTTGACTTAATTAATTTTGATTAATTAACCAATTTTCCTAAGTTTAGACTTAGGAAACATTAAAAAATAGGTTAATAATCTAATTAAGCCATCTCTTGGTGGAATTTCCAGAAATTATTGATGGGTTATGGAGATTTTATGTATTCTATCATCTTCACCAAGTTTCGTGACTAGAACACATTCGATGCTACAAAAACTAACACTCCCTCTTAGCGAGGACTGTGTTTTAGTGCTACATACCCTGTTACAACACCCTGTCTTTGTATCATCCTTTGTCACGCTGCTGATCTCTAGCCACTGTTGCCCACCAACCACTCGCAACTCTGATGTCGCATTCATGCTACTGCTGACACTGCCATATTGCTGCCAACTCTGCATCTGCACTGCAACTCCCTCTCATTTGTTGCTGCTGCAGCTGCAACAACTGCAACTGAGAAGCATCCAAAATATTGAATCAACTATGTTCAGTATGATGCATCTGTCTCTTGAGCATCTGATTACTACTAGCCACTGCACTGTCCACCAAGGAATCTGCGTTGTTGCTGACTCTACATTGTGCCACTTTACACTGCTCCCAAACTTGTACCGCGCTCTCCAGCACCTGACTACTACTAGTCTGCAACTGTCACTGTGGAATCTGAATGCATCTCTGACCTTGGTCCATCTTGCTACTGAATACTGTGGGCCCCTATAGCTAGGTGATGATCCTACGAGGTGGACTCCTCAATGGACCCTGCTTGATCTCTGCAATCTCTGGGACTACAGCTCCAAGCCGCCCCACCTCTTTCCTGGAGGTATGGCTGCAACATGGAAAACTCTTCCTCCAACCTAGAAGACAACTTGTCAATCTCCATTGATGCTGCTGCCTGGTCCTGCTTCTCTTGCTTGTCCTTCTTCCTGAGAAGACATTGGGTACTGTAGTGGCCAAATTTGCCACACCCGAAGCACTTGACCTTAGACAAGTTCTTTCTTCTTCTTCTTCTGCTCCCCCTGACCCTGATTGGGACCCTTAGATGCTAGGGCCACATTCTCCTCCTCACTCTTCACGCCCTTGCTGCTGTTGCCATTGATGGTACTCTTTAACAGAGCCCGTCACCTGACTGCTACTAGTCTGCAATTGTCATTGTGGAATTTGAATGCATCTCTGACCTTGATCCATCTTGCTACTGAATACTGTGGGCCCCTATAACTAGGTGATGATCCTATGAGGTGGACTCCTCAATGGACCCTGCTCGATCACTGTAATCTCTGGGACTACAGCTCCAAGTTGCCTCACCTCTTTCCTGGAGGTATGGCTGCAACATGGAGAACTCTTCCTCCAACTGGAAGACAACTTGTCAATCTCCGTTGATGCTGCCGCCTGGTCTTGCTTGTCCTTCTTCCCGAGAAGACATTGGGTACTGTAGTGGCCAAATTTGCCACACCTAAAGCACTTGACCTTAGACAAGTTCTTTCTTCTTCTTCTTCTTCTTCTGCTCCCCCTGACCCTGATTGGGACCCTTAGATGCTAGGGCCACATTCTCCTCCTCACTCTTCACGCTCTTGCTGCTATTGCCGTTGATGGTACTCTTTAACAGAGCTCGTCTCAATTCCTCTTGCTGCAGATTGGACCACATCCTGTCCTACCTTGGCAAGTTATCTTTGCCTAAGATGCTCTGGACAAATACCTGCCAATCCTCTGAGACACTATTTAGTGCCAATCGTACAAGCTTTGTGGGTTGAGGCACTAACCCAACAACTGACCACTGATCTCGCACTTCCTGAATATGAGTGAGAAAGGCATCTATGCTCTCGCCCTTTTGCATTTTGGTGTTCCTCAACTTCTCCTGGAGGTACATCTTCCGTTGCTGAGAAGAACTCTGAAATAGATTAGACTAAGCATCCCACATCTCCTTGGCCGTCCCTTTCTCTTCCAGGTGTGAGACTAGGTGATCTCGAACACCATCCATAATCAACCTCTTGGCCTTCGCCATTTCCTTCTTGTACTCCTCCTGCAGAATGTGGTCTTGGGGAACTGCTACCACACTCTCTGCGTAGGTCTTCAGACCATATTCATCTAGAAGGAATAACATCCTAGCTAAGTCACCTGACACGGGGATTCGTAGTGTCGGATTCGGACACGTTGACCCCCCAGAACAGGACACGTAGGATTCGTTATATATTATTTTATTATATATATATATATATTATAAATTAGATATTTCTTACACAAATTTTAATTAATGATACAAATTTATTGATTTCAAACATAGATCTTCATCTATAGCATGCATAGTACATACAAAATTCAAATACATGTCAGTGGTATTGGTCACATAAATCATGATTCATAATTCATAACTGAAAGACAACTTACAACTACAAGATAGTAAGATAAACACACTGACAACTGTAGTTTTCTCATTAAGTCATCAAATCAAAATGTGTTACATAGGTAGTGCTGGTGCAATGCCAATGGCAAATAGAAATAGAAAATATAAAACAACTACAGGTATACAAGCCTCAAGGCATCAATCCTCATCATCAGCATCAGAATCAGCATCAATGTCCTCATCATCATGGTCCCCACTGCTCTCCTCTGCATCCTCCTCCTCCCCTGTATCCATAGTCACCTCTGCATCTGCTGGTGTGGAGGATGACCCCTCTAAGTCATCAAATCTAACAGGCTCTAGCACTGGATCATTGAGATCCATGTTGGCCAATGCCAACTCAACACTGGTGTCCAGACCCATATCATCAGGAAAGACATCCCACATCTTTGTCTTTCCCCTCAACCACTCTTCCCTTTGCCTGTAAATAAGACGAAGGTTGGTGTGCACATACACCATTGTCTCTGCCCTGGACTGCTCAAGCCTGCTCTTCTTCACATTATACAAATTCCCATATGTGCTCCAATTCCTCTCGCAACAAGAGGATGAAGTCACCTGAGAGAGGAGCCTCATGGCTAACTGCTGAAGAGGAGGGCTTGTTGCCCCATGATTTGCCCACCAAGAATAGGGTTTCTTAGCTCCCCTGTCTCTAATCACATCATAACCTCCAAATCGACCACTGCCAGTGGAAAACTCTGCAAAGGCATCCTCCACCTCAGCAAGCAATGCACTATCCTGAAAAATCCGCCTGAATGCCTCTTTCCTCCCCTGTGAGATTTCACCATCCATGTGAAGAGGGAATCTGCGAGAAGGTCCACCATTCAGCCACTCATGGCTGTAGTATTTGGGGTTCAATGAGTGAGCCAAACAATGTAAAGGTGTACAATTCTTGTCCCATCTGCTGACAAGAATATTCTGTATAGTATCACAGAAGGCCTCTGGTGATGTCTCATACTCGGGGCACTCACTCTGTAGAATAATGCTCCTCACAGACTCAATCATGGAATCCCATCCCTCATAAACCTCTCCTAGGATGGGTTTGTCTGTATCTGCAAATCGAAGCAAAGAAATGATAGGGCCCATGATTCAAATAATTAGATCTACCCTCTCCCACCAAGCATCATCTAGCACTGTGTCTTTCACTCTTTTAGAGGCTACTTGATCTGTCTTTCTCAAAAAAGACCAAAACTCAAAAATAACCATGGCCCCAAGAGCGGTCTTGACCTCCCTCAACCTCTTCAACATCGTGAATGAAGAGGCAAACCGTGTATTAGCAATCTTCAACAATGATAGATTGGTGTACTCCTTGTAGATAGTGAAGGCATTTGTATGATTTTGCACAAAGTTACGGATATGTCTTGCATCCTCAATAATGCTTCCAATCCAAAGCACATCAGAAGCAATGGATTTTAGTGCTAAGTTCAATGAATGGACAATGCAAGGTGTCCAAAACACTTGTGGATATTTAGCTTCCACAATCATGCCAGCAGCGTTGCAAACAGGTGCATTATCTGTAATGATTTGCACACAATAATCAACACCTACATCTTCAATAACTTTAATAAATAACTCACCAATAAATTGTGCATCCTTTTATTTTCCAAGTGTATCCACTGCTTTCATGAAAATTGGACCACTTAAGGAAGACACCATGAAGTTGATGATTGGGTGTCGTGCTGGGTCTGTCCATCCATCAGAAACAATGCTAACCCCAGATGTTGGCCATGATGCTACAATAGGCTCAAGCATTTTTTGCACCTCTTTTTTTGCCTTCGTCAACAATGTGGTTCTCAGCTTCTCTGACCCAGGAGGCACATACCCTGCTGGAGCCCCTTGAGTTAGAGCTCGGCACATCTCAATAAATAGAGGTGAGCGTGCAACATTAAATGATATGAAGTTTTGATAGAAGAAGAAGGCAATGGTGAGATCAAGCTCTTCCCGTCTCTCTTTTTGGAAAATCTTGTCCATTGGACCAAGTGCTCTTCTTTTTGCTGCTTGTCCCCCAGTAGAAGTAGAACTCTCAAATGGAAATTTGGTGGTGGCTTTCCTAAAAAATGGAAGGGGGTCTTCATTCTTGGGTTTTCTTGATTTTGAAGCCACATTTTCCATACCAACAGTGGACTCCTTTTCCAATTCTTTTCTCTTTTGTAAAGAAACAGCTTTACAAGCTCCAATCCCACAACCCGGTAAAGCCAACAAATGTGCTTTCACACGATAATATGTGCTTTTGAAAGAAATGTGACAAAAGTTGCATTTCCATTGCACATTGCCTCCTCCCTTTCCCTTGGTGTTTGTCCCATCCTCTCTTGTGACATATTTCCACAATGGATATCTATCATTGTCTTTAGGTCCTCCTCTTCCCTCAACATTACTTGTAGCAGACTCTGATGATATTGAGGGAGGAGGGGCATCTCCGCCCATGACATTCTTGCCCTTCCTTTGCTCCCTAACTGCTGCCTTTGATTGAGCCATGAAAACTGTAAGAGAAATGAACAAAACATGCACAAATTTGTAAACAAAAAATCATATACAAACTGCTGTAATAGAATAAGAAATGCGAAAAAATGGAGCTGAAATGCACTTACCTGATGCTTGAATCTCCTTACCGAATGCTCTACTCCCTTAACTCCTTTCTCCAAACCCTTTTCCACTTGCCAACAGCTCAAACAATGCTTGCCAAATGATAAACAACGTGGCTGTAATGAGCAAATGCGGCCTTTTCTAACCCGCGGGAGTCACTTTTTCGCCAAACGAATCTTGGAAAACAGGACATGCAGTCAAAAATCAGCACACATTGGAGAATTTTGGGACACGCTTGGGATTCGACCTGTCATGTTTTTTGGACACATTTTTTGGGCGAAGCGTGTTTGACACGCCGGATTCGGACACGTGGCCCCTATATAACGAATCCGGTTACTTAGCATCCTAGCCTTCTAGATGACATAGTTAGAGGTTCCCTCCAATCTATCTTCATCTCTGAGCCCTGCTATGGCCATCTCTGATTTTGTCGAAAACTCCCTCTTTCCCTCTGCTTGGATGCTGGATCTACTATACGCACTCCCTTCTAGAGTGAGGAAATCTGCACTTAGCTACTGCCAATCTGCTTGGAAAAGTCGAACTTCTGAAAACTGAAGTCTCCTGAGAGAAATTTTCCCTCTATGTGTGCAATTTCTCTTTCACCTGACGCTGATTCTGCTGTTGCAAAACCCTCTGTGTCTAACAAGAAATTGGCTCAGCGAACATATGAACTACTGCTGCTCCCTCTCACCGCTGGAATCACTATCCCGGGCAACTTTAAATTTTATGCAAGCCTGCAACTGAGAATCGAACTCCTTGCCCAACAATTCGAATTGCCAAGCTGGGTACTGAGCAACCTCTGAGAATTTCGCCCTGCTTCTCCCTCTGAACAGAAAAATTCTCTCCTTCGCTTTTGAGCTTCCTGGCTGATCACTCACGCTTTGATACCATGTGAAAATTTCATCTATCACAACAACTGGAAATTATTTTTCTAATTGTTAATTTATTTAACAATTCATCTGCTGTCTGGTATGACAAATATCAAATAATTCACACTGTGAATTTCACAAATTAACTGAGGAAAATAGTGTTGGAAACTGAGAAAATCTAGCACACACATATAAAAATATGATAGTTATTTTTGGACAAAAGTCCCCGAAAAAACCCAACTTGGGAAAACTGGTGCAACGACTGAGAGTTTTATTATCATGCAACAGTGAGAAATTATGAGTACAATAATCTGGCTATCCTGCAAAGAAAATACTGGCAAAAATATCTAGAGGAAAATTACCGTCACTTCGGGCAATTCTAACACTGGACTGCCTTTGAAAAGCAAGCTGTCCAACTGGGTCTGCGTAGGCCCTGCGTTAACCTGAAGTTGCCTACTGCAACTGTTACCTGAATCGTCTATTAATCAAGGATTCTTGCCTGCTGCTGGCTAGGAAAATTCTTCTTCGACACTTTGGGACTCCTTTATTGCCTCTGGAATTGAAGACATCTTCCCATCTCAACAAATTAAACTGCCTCCTGAGGCTTTTGCGTTGGGAATGCGCAGCCTCCTAAAGAAACTCTGGCCTCTTTGCAAATACACTCGCTAGATCTAGAAAACTTCCTCCAGCCTCACTGTCCCTGCCCCTTATTGTCTCTACTTCCCTACTGAAGCTCTAACTCTTCCAACGCTATTGGCTCTCTGGAAAATCAAACTCTCCGAGGAAATCGAACTCTCTGTGGTTCTCACAAGTGTCTTCTTCAAGTGCCCATCGACTTCTTCTTATAATCCTCTGTTGGGGCTCCAACGACCAAGATTAAAACTTAATCAAGGGCTAGGATCATATTAGAGTCGATCCGTGTGAGTTTCTAGAGAATTCTCACCTTGACTTAATTAATTATGATTAATTAACCAGTTTTCCTAAGTTTAGACTTAGGAAACATTAAAAAATAGGGTAATATTCTAATTAAGCCATCTCTAGGTGGGATTTCCAGAAATGATTCCTGAGTTATGGAGATCTCATGTATTCTAGCCTCTCCTCCAAATTTCGTGACTAGAACACATCCGATGCTACAAAAACTAACACACACCAAGTCGGCCTTGTCCCCATGAAGTCGGCCTACATTAGGGCAATTCGACCCAACAAATAGGCTATATATAGAGAGACAACTCGACCTATTTGGCACATTAACTCAACAAGTTCGATCTACAAGAAAGAGAAGCATAAAATGAGAGCGAAGAAGCTGGGAAGACCTAAATCGAGTTCTTAGGCTATCTATCTCTCACACGTGTGAAGTTTCGGGTAGTTGCTGGGGCCGAAATTCTGAATCTATTGCAGGTCCGAAATTCTGAAGCTGGGGGGGCGAAAATCTAAAGCTGGGGGCCTAAATTCTGGATTGAAGCTGCAACTGTCAAGCTGGTACTTGGAGACTTTGGCAGGGATCATCTATTGAAGGAAGGGCTGAATTGGTGATTGTAGGAGGTCTTTCACGAGGTCTAAAGGGTCTTGTATTGTCTCATCTTGATTTGAATCTACTAGTAGAAGAGTTGGACTGGGTTTTCCTCTTGAAGGGGTTTTTCCCTAGCTGAGTGCCTACATTTTGTGTCTCTTGTTCTTGTGGTCTTCATATACATATAGTTTGGTAATTGCTTGATGAAAGATAAACTAATAAAGAAGTAAAATAAGCCAACATAATTCACAAGGAATTATCAAGAAAGAGGAATAAAACCCTAATTCCTATAAGCGTTTATTTCTCAACATGGAATCAGAGCTAAGGTGGAAGAAGGTTGAAGATCACTTTGTTGACTATCATTTGAAGAAGGGAAAAGCAGTGTTGGAAGAAAAGGTTACTCCCTCTATGACGAGTTATTTGAATGTGGGTCTCAATATCATAAAAGTTGCAGGAAGCTGGATTGGAAGGATCATACACAATCTATCTAGGAGAGTCAAGAGTGAAGGATTCTTGGCTGCACTCACAGGTACACTTGATGATGGCAACACATGGATCATTGATAGTGGAGCCTCAAGACATATGACGGGAGAAAGTGGACAACTCCATACTCTATCAAGGGAACCATCATCACATGCAGTGGAGCTAGGAGACAACAACAACTATGCAGTCAAGGGCCTTGGATCTACATCATTGAAGCTGGAAAGTGGAGCAAAGCTACACCTCAACAACATCCTTTATGTCCCAGGTTTGAAAAAGAATTTACTTTCCATTTCTTGTTTAGAAGATAAAGGAGATAGGGTTGCTTTTGTAGATGGTAAAGTTTTGGTTTGGGGAAAGGATTCAAGTATTGAAAAGGCAAAGGTTATTGGAGTTCGTGAAGGAAGACTATATAGAGTTATAACACCATCTCCTCAAGCCCTAGTTCACATGGAGATCAACCCTATCAAACTTTGGCATAGAAGATATGGGCATATTCATTACAAGATAATACCCTCTCTTAGTCAAATGGTAAAGGGCATCCCCAACATCAAGGAAGATCATGGAGTATGCAAGGGATGTGCTTTGGGAAAGAATACTAGGAAACCTTTTACAAGCAGTGATACAAGGTCTAAGGAGATATTAGATCTCATTCATTTCGATGTGTGTGGGCCAATGTCTAATAAATCTCTTGGAGGCCATCTTTACTATGTGACCTTCATTGATGATCACTCTAGAAAGACATGGCTCTATCTTCTCAAAACAAAGGACGAAGTATTTGAAAAGTTCAAGGAATTTAGATCCGAAGTTGAGACCTTAACCGAAAGAAAGATAAAGACTTTGAGATCTGACAATGGAGGGGAATACACTTCAAAAGAATTGATTGCATATTGTAAAGAAGCAGGTATTAAGAGGGAGCTCATTATTCCCTACAACCTCGAGCAAAATGGAGTTGTAGAAAGGAAGAATAGAACCATTGAAGAATGCATAAGGACTATGATATTTGATCAAGATCTACCAAAATTTCTATGGGGAGAAGCAACCATGACAACAGTATATATACAAAATAGAAGTCCTCATAGAATCATTGATGATATGACACCGAAAGAAGCATTCATAGGGAAGAAGTCATTTGTAGACCATCTTTGAACCTTTGGGTGTCCTGCATACATCCAAGTTCCAAAAGACAAGTGAAAGAAGTTGGACTCTACAAGCATAAAAGGGATCTTTGTTGGCTATAGCCTTTCATCAAAGGCTTATAGAATATACATCAAGGAAGAAAGATAAATCAAAGTTAGCAGGAATGTTATATTTGATGAAAACCATGCCTACAAAAGATCCAAGGATATACAAATCAAATCCAATGAAGAAGATGTATCACTATTTGAAGAAGAAGAGCATCATGACAAGGCACCTACAAACCAAGAAGAAGTAGAACAAGAAGGACCAAGTGAGCCTATTCAACCTATAATCATTACCAAAACGAAGTAGAGGCCAAATTGGTTAAAAACTACACTCGAAGATGCCAAAGGACATGGAGCAACTAAAGGATCTTTTAGAGAAAGCAAAAGACTGAAGAGATATTCAGGATATGCAACATACATGAAAAAATTAATAGAAGCAAAACCAACTACCTTTGAAGAAGCCGCTCATCAAGAAGAATGGAAGAAGGCGATGCAGGAAGAATATCAATCCATCATGAAGAATGGGGTTTGGGAAATCATTCCTAGACCAAGTGACAAATCAGTTGTCACCTCCAAATGGATTTACAAAATCAAACATGTTGTTGATGGAAGCATAGACAAATACAAAGCTAGATTTTTCGCAAGGGGTTTCTCACAAACAAAAGGAATAAACTATGAAGAAACCTAGGTATACTACTATAAGATCTTTGGTTTCGCTAGCTGCTACTATGGGATGGAATATCCATCAAATGGATGTCAAAACAACATTTCTAAATGGAACCATTGATGAAGAAGTATACATTGAACAACTAGAAGGCTTTGAAGTATATACTACTATAAGACAACTAGATGGAATATCCATCAAATGGATGTCTTTCTAAATGGAAATTGATGAAGAAGTAGAACAACTAGAAGGATACACATGTTTGCAAACTCAAGAAAGCTCTATATGGCTTGAAGCAAGCTCCTAGGGCTTGGTATGCAAGAATGGATGCATATCTCTTAAGGATTAGGTTCATCAAAATTTCTACCGATGCAAACCTCTACATCAATATAGTGAAGAATGAACCTGTCATTATACTACTATATGTGGATGATTTGTTTATTACAGGTGTGGAGCAAAATTCTAGAATGCAAGAAAATGTTGGTAGCAAAATTTGAAATGAAAGGTTTGGGACTTGTTGGTCCCATTTTGTCACAAGTCTAAGGAAGTAGTGTACCAAATTTTCAAAGTTTAGAATCGTCATCCAACGAATTATTGTATCATTATAAACCCAAATTCTGCAAATTGTAATGTAAATGATGCTAGTATGACCGTTTAATTATGTAACAACCTAGGTAAGCCTTTGAATTTGGCGATGAATTTCATCCTAGGAGGTTTTTTAACCTCACCGCATTATGTGTGTTTCTAAACACGGATAATCAACAAAGTTTTTCCTCCAGCGTAAACCCCAAAGCTAGGGTGGAGTTCATAATTGAAATCTTAGGTGAGTCCTAGCTTTATATCGAGTCTTTGTAAAAGTGGTTTGGGAATAATTTAAGCTAATTGGCTAAATTATTTTAGTACAAATCACTTGGTCTACTAGATCATATTATGTCGTAGAATTGGGTAATTATTATGAGGGTCTATAACAAATGGGTGTTCCCCTTTTGAGGGTTGAATTTGTAATATCTAATGTAAACAATATTTTAGTGCATGGTCCCTCGCAATCAGACACCATGACTAAAGTATTTGAGGGTGGAAAAAATAATTAATCCATTCTTGTGTCAATTAATTAATTTTTCTGGCAAAAATAAAATTAAATCCTAAGCCAAAAAATTAATTAATTTAGAGTCAAAATTAATTTTAGAGAAATTAATTCTTCTCTAAGTGGAGATTTCGTGGGTAAAAAAGAAGTCAAATTTTGGAGATCCCCCACCAAGGCAAAAATTGATTTTTAAGAAAAATTAAGCCCTTGGACCTTGGTGGTTAAGTCAAAGTCAAAATTTTGAGGAAATTAATCCAAAATATTAATTTTTAGATTAATTAAAAGTGGATTTTAAGAAAACTTCGAATTTTCCTCAAATAAAAATATTTGATAGTGGAGATTAAAAGATGATCAAGTATTTATCGATGGTCGGGATTATTTTGACAAGGATCAAGCCAACTAGCTGTTATTTTCCAATTGTAGGGATTTCTTTATAAATAGAAGTCATTTTGCTTCTATGAATCATCTTCGGACACGATAATTCTAGTTCTGGGCTATGTAAATTTGTAATGCTGGTATTGAGCCATTGCTTTGCTGGGAACGTTTGATATCATAATAAAAGACTTTGGGGTTCAGTTCATGGTGTTCTTGTCTCATTGATCTGTGGTACGTGCTAGTTATGTGCTAATCCTATATTGTGCTTCAGTGCTATATAAATTGTTATTTTATTTGTCAATGATAGGAGCATTCTATTGGTAAAATTTGTGTTTATCTTAGGTGATTTGATTCATTATATGATCTAACGATTTTTTTTTGAGAAAGATTATAGAGATCTGCAGGTACGCTAGCCCTGGGGCTCCAAGTTCACAGACTGTGGGCAAGGCCGACCTTGTTTGGGCTCTGAAATTTTTTATATGGTATTCTTACTTCGCTAAAGGGTGTAGTCAATATTCTATCTTTCGAAAAATACATTGATCCACTTTTCAGAATTAATTTTCTCAAAAAATTCTATCTTACAAGCATTGTATATTTGTGAATATTTTGTATATAATTTTGTAAAATATTTTCTAACCCTTGTTTGCAGCAATTAGGGTTTTATTTCATTTTTGTATATATTGGGGTTTTGGGAAAAATTTCTTTCATTTGTGCAGGTGATTTCTCAAGCCATATCTGAAATTTTGGAAGAGATTTAAGGGTTTCCATCCTTGGAAAAAATTTGTTGGGGTTTTTAGAGGTGGATCTAGGCCTAGGAAGGCAAGATCCACTCTCTATTTTTCCTCCAAGCTCAACGTCCAAGCAATGAAGGAAGCCACTAGTTTTTTTGTGGCACTTTTGTGCTGATTTTTGGTGATATGAGGGGCTGCAGATTTTTTTTTTTGGGTTGTTTGTCTCTTTATTACTTGTTTTGTTTACTTTAGCAGGGGTTTCAGAAATTTTTAAGGCCTTTTAGGCCTAGTGTTGGCCCTCCTTGCCCTAGCCGTGACCTCTTTGTCCTTCCTTGGTGAGCTGCTGACCATTTTTGGCCTCCAAAGCCTAGCCGCAATCATTGTTACCCTTGCCGTCAGCCTTAAGGGTGATCCGCAACCTTGGCTAGGCCTATAAGGCCTTGCCGTGGGCCTTTTCCTCCTCCATCTGCCCTTCGCTGCCCCTTATCCCTCCTCGACCTCCTCATATCCCTTTGTCGAGCCCTTGGAGGTCTTGTTCCGTGGCCGCAGCCCCTTGTGGGGCCTCCTCTCCATCTTGGCCTTCCTTCTAGGCCTTCACGACAGGCCTAGAGGCTTTTTTCCTCTTTGTGGTGCGCCCTTTTGGCCTCTTCCCTTAGCCACAGGCCTATTAGGCCTTGCTGCCCTCTCTCTAACTCTAACACTAGCCTTATAGGCCTAGTGTTGCCCCTCTTTGCATCATTCAGTCATTGCATTGGGTTATCATTTGATTTTGCCTCTAACTCTTGGTATTTGCAGCGAATTTCAAGCTAATATTTGTGGTTGCAGGTGGTCACTTCATTAGAGGAATTTTGGGCAAGTTCTCCATTCATATCCAAGGCCAAGAGCCCTATTGGTTTGCTTACTCTAACCCTTGCTTCCTTACTGCTTTACTTACAACGATCTAATTGATTGATAACAATGGTATAAATCTAATTTAAGTGGCATAAAATCACCTAATATATCACTTAACACATTTCTAAGTCATTTGCATCATTTGGGCATTCAATGATTGGGCAAATTTCATTGATTTGGATGACTGTCATACTGTTTTGAAGTGCATAACAAGGTCTGATATACAACAGTGACATTGGCATCTAAAGGAACCTAAGATCATTAAGAACCTTGTGTTGGCAAAGTGACTTGATATTGGGTTACCTCATTTGCATTTTGCACTCATAGGTATCTCATATTTTGCATCCTAAGTGCTCTAATTGGAATTCACTTAATGCTGTCACAGGAATTAAGTTTTGCTCACTTAATATCATTGGAACATAGGTTACATAAAGACTTTTATTGGTTGATTTTCTATTGATAAGCATAGCTCATTGTGGAAATGTGTTGTTTACAATTGGTTACATTGTTTACATTGAATGGTTGATTGGTGTAGTTATTTCATTGCCAATAAGAATACTAACACATTGTTGTTTCTTGTGAGTATTATAATCCTAAAGATCTAAATCTTGCACTAACTGCTCACTGACATAAGCACATAATCCTAAGATCTAATTGATGTGTTAATATTGCTTAAATTGGTAATTCAAAGATTTATTGGATATTGGCATCTCTTATTGTTACATATTTAATTTGGCATTGTGATAATTGGTTGACAAGAATTGGAGAATTGCTAATTAATATTGTCTATCTCTTAAGCAACCTTTCATTGACATCCTTTTCACTATTGTAATTGTCTCAAAAAAGATCCTTGGTTAATTGTTCTAAGTAGTATCTTTGTGATAAGTGCTCTAATATCTTTTACTTGCCATCATTGTCATCATTGTATCATGGTTAATATCTATTATCTTTGGCGTATTTGTGATTTGTTCTTAAGAGCATCTATTTTGTTATCATTTGGTATTTTGAGCAATTATATCTTGATAACATTGATACATCTTTTGAGCATTATTGATATTGAGCACTTAATCTTGTGTTTAAGATTGTCATTAAGTACTCTGGTGTGATAACTAAACATCAATTGTAACTAAGTACTTAAGATCATACACAATCTTAACTCAAGGACAATCTCTCATCTTGCATTGCATTCTAGGACTAAAGTGCATCTAATAAACTTATCTCCAAGCCTAAGCTTTGGTTGATAGAAAGATAGGAACACCCTTCGTCTCTTAGCTTGCGAAGGATAGACCCTCTCTAGTGGTTAACACGGTGATCTTGTGGTCGTCAGAGCCATAGTCTTGGCAACATCGGAGGCATCGAGAATGTTAGATTTGAAGGTGAGGTATTGTTAACCAAGCCATTGCTTGCTTCACCTTGACTTCTCTCTACAACTTACCTTAGAAACTAGCCTCAAAACAACTGAGGATTAAGGGATTCAACTAGGCATATAATTAAAATAAACCAAGATTTCTTGCATCACACCTAGATTCTAGGACTTGCACTTCATATAGGATAGCAAAGCATCTAAGAAACGATTGTTCATCCGGTCATTTGGTATTAAATCAATATAAACCAAGTAGTTGACTCCATAAGGCACTGGTTTGATCAAATAATGCAATCTAATATTTTAACTTGCTAAAATCAACCAAGTGGCTAGGCCATTCAATCGTGTCTCCCAGACTTGTTGGTTACCAATAAGTCTTGCATTTTCACATTTTATAGGGACTACCCACCATAGCCTGTTGTTGGGAGACAATTAGAATGGAGAGGTTGGGGATCAAAGTGACAACCCCCGACTTGATTCATTGCACCGTGCTTGTACACTTTGAGCGACAACAAGACTCATGCATTATTACTTGGCTTGGAAGTCTGGCAGAAATCCAATGAGATATATCTTTGTCAAGGGAAATACATAATCAAGATGTTACAAAAGTTTGAAATGATGGATTCCAAGCCTATGACCACTCCCATGACCACTAATCTCAAGAAGTTGAGAAGCTCCGACCTTATTCTTGTCGATCCTACTAGCTATCGTAAGTTGGTGGGTTCTCTGATGTACTTGGTAAATACAAGACTTGATATATGTTTTGCTGTAAATGTTCTTAGTCAATTTTAGTTGGAGCCTCGTCATGACCATCACATAGCTGGCAAACATATCTTGAGATACCTACGTGGCACAATACATCACTGCCTAAAGTATGATGGAAAGGAAGTCAAGTTAATAGGTTTTACCGATTCCGTTTAGGGTGGCAGTGACACTGATGGAAGGAGCACTACCAATGGATGTTTCAGTCTGGGATCTGCAATGATTTCATGGATGAGTAGAAAACAAAATCTTGTTGTGTTAAGTACAGTTGAAGCGGAATATGTTGCTACATGTGAAGTAGGAAAAAAAGCTGTTTGGTTAAGAAAACTCTTGTCAGATTTATTCAGAAAGCCTCTGGATCCTTCGGTGATAACTTGTGGTAATCAAAGCAACATCAAGATGTCTAAAGACCCTGTATTTCATGCCAAGACGAAGCATATCAACAAGAAGTACCACTACATTAGGAGCTTGGTACAAGATGGGGCTGTGAAGCTACAATATATTCCGACAGATGAACAGGTAGCTAATGTGTTGACGAAATCTCTTTCGAATAAGAAGTTTGAATATTTTAGAAGCATGCTTGGATTGGTTGATGTTACAGATTTAGTTGATAGGGAGAGATGAAGCATCTTATGGCAAGATGCTTGGGAGGACATTTGGCTGGCCTATGTGTTGATGTCTAGATCCCGAAGTAGGGAGGGTGGCGTTGGTCATAGAGCTCCGACCTTGGATACACACCTAGATCCCTGGGTTGGTGATAGAGCTTAAAACCCTGATGGTACCTAGAGTGGCTAAAGCTTGAGTTCACCTTAGTCCTACCCGATTAGAATACCTTGGTTAGGTATCTAATCTATAGCACTACGTGTGCTAGAACTCTTCATAGTTCATATCATTTTGAGATCTTCCATTAACCTTTATATCTATGTAATTATGAATACCTCCCTAGTTAAGAGGGAGTGTTGAAGAATGTAACTAGTGTCTGTCTTCATGATTGTACTTGTCGAAATAAATTTTATTATTAAAGAGAACGACTTATTAAAGCATGGGTTTCATGCTTGGGTCAATGTTTTTTAGGTCAAAGCCTCCATTGAAGGCTTCTAGGTTTTTTCTTGAGACAATAGACTCATTGTCATTTTTATTAGACCCTTCTTGCGCTTTTGTATCATGTAAAAATAATTATTTTGAGTAAAAAGGGTTATTTGTCACCTCCACACAAAGTCGACACTGTCCCCATGAAGTCGGCCTACATTAGGGCAATTTGGCTAAAAAAAAAGGCTATATATAGAGAGACAACTCGACCTATTTGGGATATTCACTCTACAAGTTTGATCTACAAGAAAGAGAAGCAGAAAACGAGAATGAAGAAGCTGGAGAAGGAAGAAAGAAGCTGGGAAGACCTAAATTGAGTTCTTGTGATATCTATCTCTCACACGTGCGAAGTTTCTAGGCAGTTGTTGGGGCTGAAATTCAGAATCTATTGTAGGTCCAAAATTCTGAAGTTGGGGGCCAAAATTCTGGATTGAAATTGCAACGGTGAAGCTAGTACTTGGAGAATTTGACAGGGATCATCTATTGGAAGGAAGGGCTGACTTGGTGATTGGAGGAGGTCTTTGTCTAGGTCTAAAGGGTCTTGGATTGTCTCATCTTGATTTGAATCTACTAGTGGAAGAGTTGGACTAGGTTTTCCCCTTGAAGGGGTTTTGCCCTGGCTGAGTGCCTACATCTTGTGTCTCTTGTTCTTGTGGTCTTCATATACATATAATTTGGTAATTTCTTAATGAAAGATAAACTAATAAAGAAGTAAAAGAAGCCAACATAATTCACAAGTAATTATCAAGAAAGAGGAATCAAACCCTAATTCCTATAAGCATTGATTTCTCAACATATTCATGGGCTACAATGATTTGCCTTCTAACAGTCCCTTTGTTGCTCCAAAGGTCACTGTACATAGGAACGCAACATGTTGTCCAAAACTTATTGATGAACAGACTTCTATACATCTTCTTTCCTACAATCTTCAACATAGAAAACCCAACGACATACCTTTCAAGGATCTCAACACAGTCTTGAAATTATCGGCCCTGAGCAACTATTCTCTGAGGTCAATTTTAGCCTAGCTATAGACCCCCGTGGCCACCTTAGACTACCTTACCTTTGCGGCCACCTCAATCACCTTATCTCTATATAAACCTCACATATGAACCCTTTAATTTCAAACGCAAGGTCTTGAGGGAACTCGACCCTCACTCTAGCATCACCACAAGCCTTACAACCTCACCGAGCACTAGATTCAAGGGCATCGACCCTTCGTAATATGCTAGAAATAACTCGGCCTCATGCACAAAGATAAATTACTGTTCTATGCCCAGAACCACACTAGATCACATGTTTATCTTCCACAAAGAAACTTGCCCTAGACACAGAGTATACTCGACCTTCTTACCAGCACTAGTAGCACAAGACAATCCATAAAATACGTAACGACCCATCTCTAAATACACATATTATATGCTCCTAAATAAAAAAATAAAAAAATAAATTAAATAACTAAAAATGATATTAATAAAATAGAATAAAAATTAAGTATAAGTATTAATAATTAATTAATCTAAAGCTCTAAAGTTTACATTAAAAACAAACATAAATAAAGTAAAGGTATACATGAATATCAAAAGGTCAAAATGACAAACAAATATGATAAAGTACATATAAATATTATAAAGTGACAAGGGATATGTTATATGGTTATAATGAAACGTAATAGTGTTATAATAATAATAACACATATATATAATGTTTAAAACGTTATAATACCTTCATGCTATTAAAACTTTATAATAAAATATAAAGTTTAAAACCTTATATAAAAGGTAACGCATAAACCAAACCTGGTGATATAAACAAAGTACATGTATAAACAAAACAGATCAGATGAATAAATGTCTGAGAGTCTGAAATGCATGCGAAGGCGTGGTGGGAGGAGGAAGAGCGGTGGCTGCAGGAGGAGGGCGGCCACCGCCAAGCCCGCAATTATAAAACCGCATAGCTGAGCCGGAAACAGGGGTGGGAAAATCAGGAGGAAGAGAGCGGGGGAAAATCAGGAGGAAGAGAGCAGGAGAAAATCAGGAGGACAAACCAGGAGGAAGAAAATTGACCATTGGAAGAGCTTTAAGCAGTCTGAGGTTCTGGGCACGGGGGACAGTGAGCTTCTGTTGGGAAGCTTACTGGATTGAGCAGCCAGGCTCTGCTCAGTCTGGCTGGGTGGAAATTGGTCTTCCGGTAATTGGATTAAGTAGCCGCAGCATCATCACCAGAGCAGGCAGCAGGCAGCAGTTCAGGTAGGTATTCTAAATCTTTTACGGTTCCTGTATTTCAGCTTTATTTTTCGGTTCTTACAAAATACCCCTTCTTTAGCTGTGGTTCTCTCTTGAGGTTTGGATTTCTTCCTTAGGCTTGTTTTCACACAAGAATGGCTGGCATTTATTTTCCCTTCGGCCCTTCTAATCACTTGGTGAAGTAGATGAAACCCTCGACTTGCATTCTTCAGGCCTCCGTCTCTCATTTCAACTTGCGGTCTTGTGCCATATGTCTTGCGCATGGATTTGAGGTATTTTTGTCCCAATTCCAGCCTTACAATAGTCCTTTCGGTGCCTTCTTTGCATAGTAATTAGGGCTACTATGAAAATTTCTGAATCTAACAGACCAGAAATCCTACTGCAGAAAATTGATTTACATTACGTACTTGTATTCTTCATTTAACAAGTTATTTTTCAGAAATATTCATAAAATATTAATGTAAATACACTACAGCCTACACCACTATACAGATCAAATATTGAAAAATAAATGAGACAAACATGCAAAGGACACTTATTTTTGGACTAAACGTCCTTGGAAAAACCCAATGCAGGAAAACCGGTGTTGCAACTCTGAGGATTTTCTATTATTAAACAGAAGTTCTGAAAACAAACTCTGGCTGCTCTCTTGGCAAACCAGTGACAGAGAAATACAATGGCGGAGAACCTGAGTGAGTTTTATCTCACTTCACCCGGCAGAATCTCACTGATCTGGCAGCAAAACTAGGTGGCCTCGGCTACAACTGTGCTGCCCCTTTGCAGTAATTGCGTGGGCTTGTGTGGAGCTCTCTGAGGCTCTGCGTCAACACTTCTGCCCACTGCGTCAGCTTTCCCGGCTGTTGTGGCAGTTCTCGGTAGCTCCCCGACTTTCTGCGTGGTAGGCAACTCTTCCTCTGTGCTAGCCCTTCTGGCTTTGCGTCAAGGCTGCGTGGGCCCAGACTGGCCCAATGTAAGCTCTCCTGGATACTGCGCTGTCTCCACAAGCTTCTCTCTGCCTCTGTCTGTATTCCCGAACTATCACTGCCCCTCAGCTACAAGATCTCCCTAATCGATTTCCCTCCTGAGAACTTCTCACCTCATAAAATCAATTTCCTCAATCTCTCTGTGTATCTTCTCTAACTGATCCCAAGCCTCTATTTATACTTTTCTTGTTGAGAAATCAACGGCTGAGATTAAGTCTCTAGTCAATGACTAAGATTAAATTAGACTTGATCCTCGTCTCTTAGAAGCTTCTTACCCATATTTTCATTAATACCCATTAATATTTTAATTTTCCTAAGCTTAGACTTAGGAACCCTATTAAAAATATTAATTATTTTAATAAAATACAATCCGGGTGGAATTTCACCAAACGATTTCTGGGTCTTGGAGATCTCATGTGTTCTAGCCCCTCCACAAAATTTTGGAGCTAGAGCACATCTGATGCTACCCTAAAAATCAACACTCCCTCTTAGTGAGGAATGTGCTCTAGCAATACTTCCCAGCAAAAGTATCACATTGATCCATGGCATCGGTCCTCTGCGCTGCTGCAATCTGTACTGCTGCCCATGAGACTGCCACTGTCACTGCTACATCTGTACTGTAGCTCCCTCTCAATATGCTGCATCATGCTGCCCATAGCACTGCCACTGCTAACTGCTGCACTGCAACTCAGTTGTTGAGAAGTAAGCAATTGAAAAGTCACCCAAAAACTGACATGCTGGTGCTACTTCGTTGCTGTTGTATCTGCTCTGTGCCTCCCGCACTGTTGCAACACTCCACTGCGCTACTTCAGACTTTGGCACTCTATATGTGCCACTGTAGCTCCATCATCCCTCGCACCAACTGACTCCTATCATTCTGCTACTATCATTAAGGGTTCCTGTAGCCTTATGTGATCCAAGAGTTTAGGCACCTCAAGGATCCTGCCCCTATTCTGTAGTCCTCTCGACTACGACTCAATATCACCCCACCTCTTTTCTAGAGGTGCATGAGCAGTCATGGCGCAATCCTCATCATCGTCCTCTTTGTCAGCTTTCGCTGGAGCAACCTTTGAGTCAGACTTCTCTACCTTGCCCTTCTTCAGAGGGCACTGAGTGGCGAAATGACCCATTTCTCCACGTTTGAAGCATTTGACTTTGGATATGTCCTCCTTTTTCCTCTTCTGCTGCCCTTGTTGTCCTGCTGATGCGAAAGCTGCATCCTCCTCTTCCTCCTTCTTGGCTCTTGTGTTGATTTGGGGTAGCATCGGATGTGCTCTAGCCACGAAAATTGGTGGAGAGGCTAAATCACATGAGATCTCCAATACTCATAAATGGAATGGGCAGAATCTAACCAGTTTGGGAGATATTAAAATAATTAATATTTTTAATGGAGTTCGTAAGTCTAAACTTAGGGAAAATAAAATATTAATGTGAGTTAATATAAAACTAAGTTAGAATGATCCAAAAGTCATGGATCAAGCCAGATCTAATCTTAGCTTAGCCGTTGATTAGGGACTTAATCTTGGCCATTGAATTGTCAACGAGAAAAGTATAAGAGGAGGCTTGAGGGTCACTTGGAGAACACATCGAGTTGATCAAGAATTCGATTTTTTGGGGCAGGGCTTGCTGAGGAAATCGAAGGAGTGATTAGAGTTGCAGCTGAGGGGTAGTGAATGCAGTAGCAGAGAAGCAGAGATAGTACCAGGAGCATCAACACAGAAGCCAGGAGAGGGTTGACGCAGAGTCAGCTAGAGGCCACGTAGAAGCAGCTAGAGGCCACACAGAGGCATCTAGGAGTTGCGCAGAGCCTGAGGAGGGCCAGCGTGGGAGACGCAGAGGCTCTAGAGGCTGACACAGAGCCCAAAGCGGCTGACGTTGGGCTAGAGAGGCTGGCGCTGGGCCAGAGAGGCCGACGCAGACCTTAGAGGCTGACGCTAGGATTTTTCGTGGGGCAGATTCGGGCTGATATCTGTCTCCGACTGAAAGGTACCACTGTCGAGGGCATTCTCTATTGGGTGAGCCATTTCTGGCACCCAGATTGTATTATGAAACTGCTTAATAATAAAACCCTCAGATCGCTGCACCGGTTTTTCCGCATTGGGTTTTTCTGGGGACATTAGTCCAAAAATAACGGTGTCACTTGTGTGCTTGTTTTTCCTTCAGTTGATGATCTGTATGTGTTGAGACTGTACTTGTATTTATTTTCAGTATTTTCATGGTAAATAACTTGTTAATTAACAGAACAAGTAGGAAGAAATAAAGCAGAAAGTACAGGAAGGATTTCTAACAGTTAGACTTAGAAATTCCAACATGGTATCAGAGCGTGGTTGTAGATTATACGAGAATTGAGGGCATTAGCTGAGTAGAGCAACAACAACAGAAACAACTGTCCCGAGTGACAGACGTTGTTCCTAGCAGAAAAGCAATAAGGAAGGGGTGATGTAGTGCCTGCGTCATCAAGTTTGAGGATCAGCGCAGTGGTGGAAAGGAGCAGACCTGACCTATGCAGTGCCCGGTCATCTTTTTCAGTCAGGAAGGATTGATGTCCTTGGCCAGGAGGTGCGGATTTCGCTGGTGCCGGGATTGTGCAGAGTCTAGAGGCTTTAACCTTCAGGTTGCTGGGGCATAGGAGGCTGTGGATAAGTTGCGGAGTGACACTGGTGGGGTATTTTGGTCAGAACAATACCTAACAGGGCAAGACCAAGGAGGAGGGAGTTGCTACCGAGGATTTCTAGCCAAGAAATCTGGATCAGTGGTGCAATTGCACTAACAATCGGAGTGGGGGCATCTCGACATTAGTTGAGGGGTTTCTTGGAGGGAAATCGAGGCTCAGAGGGAGTCACACCGAGAACTTCCAGGAGGGAAGTAGAGAGACTTGAAAGAGTCGAAAGAGGAGCAACGAGATGGCAGTGAACGGGGTAAGAGATCAGGACAGACTGGACGGAGCCTCAAACTTCGTAGTCTAGAAGGCCAGGATCTTGTCCGTTCTAGATAGGAATCGTCTCAAGGACTTTGCCTTGAAAACGATAGCATCCCAGTTGACTTGGTTGATAAGTACGAGGAGGCAATGGCGAGGGCCAAGAGCATCATCCTTGATGGGGTCAAAGGCCATGTAGTACCACATATTGCTGAAAAGGACACGACAAATGCGATGTGGCAGGCCCTGACGAAATTGTATCAGCATACTTCCGTGTAGAGGAAGATGCTACTAGAAAATCAGCTACGGTCATATTAGATGCAGAAAGGAGAACAGATCGACACCTTCCTCGGTCAATTGAAGGAGATCTGGGATCAACTGACTTCCATAGGGGCCATGCCGGATCAGGATTTAATGGTGAGGACCGCATTGAACGTAGTCTCAGAGGACTGGGAAGTATTTGTCCAGAGCATATTGGGCAGATCGACCCTTCCAGATTGGGAGGAACTGTGGGCGGCTCTTCGTCAGGAAGAGATTAGAAGGCTAACCAACGCAGGAAGCAGTGACAAGGGGTTAGAATCAAGAAGGAGGAAAAGGAGGATGCTGCCCTAACATCTGAGGGAAATCAAGAGAAACGAAAGGAGGACCTCTCCAAGGTCAAATTCTTCCACTGTGGGGAACTGGGTCATTATGCGAGCCAGTGTCCGAGGAAGAAGAGCAAGGGAGAGACTACTGAGACTAAGGTTGTGCTAGCAAGGGCGGAGAAAGAAGTGGAGACAGATGATGAATGTGCCATGAGTGCTCATGCACCTCGTGAGAGGAAGTGGGGAGACATCAAGTTGTAGTCAGACGGACTATAGATGATGAGTGGCAGGATCCTCGAGGTACCCAACCTCTTGGATTATACCTTGCTACGGGAGCCCCGAAGATGAGTAGCAGAACTGACGAAGATGTCAGAGTTAGGAGATCCGTTACTTACTTCTCAGTAACTGAGTTGCAGTGCAACAGTTAGCAGTGGCAGTGCTATGGGCAGCACAATGCAGCATGATGAGAGGGATTACAATGCAGATGCAACAGTGGCAGTGGTAGGGCCATGGGTAGCAACATAGATGCAGAGGGAGCTGCTGTACAGATGCAACAATGGCAGTGGCAGGGCCATGGGTAGCAGTACATGATGCAGCAGTGCAGAGGATGTTGGGCAACAGGCCTAGCATCAACACAAGGACGGATGCTGGATGATCAGGGTGATACTCAGTGAGGAGTATTACTAGAGCACAGTCCTCGCTAAGACGAAGTGTTGATTTGGGGTAGCATCAGATGTGATCTAGCCACGAAAATTGGTGGAGAGGCTAAAACACATGAGATATCCAATACCAAAATATGGTTTGGGCAGAATCTAACCAGTTTGGGAGATATTAAAATAATTAGAAAATAAAATACTAATGTGATTTAATATAAAACTGAGTTAGAATGGTCCAAAAGTCATGGATCAAGCCAGATCTAATCTTAGTCGTTGATTAGGGACTTAATCTTGGCCGTTGAATTGTCAACGAGAAAAGTATAAGAGGAGGCTTGAGGGTTACTTGGAGAACACGTCGAGTTGATCAAGAATTCGATTTTCAGGGGCAAGGCTTGTTGAGGAAATCGAAGGAGTGATCAGAGTTGCCGCTGAGGGGCAGTGAATGTAGTAGCAGACAGGCAAAGATAGTATTGGGAGCATCAGCGCAGTAGCCGGGAGAGGGTTGACGCAGAGCCAACTCGAGGCCACGCAGAAGCAGCTGGAGGCCACGCAGAGGCAGCCAAGAGCTGCGTGGAGCCTAAGGAGGGCTAGCGTGGGAGACGCAGAGGCTCTAGAGGCTGACGCAGAGCCCAGAGAGGTTGACGCTGGGCCAGAGAGGATGACGCAGACTGAGAGGTACTATTGCTGAGAGCATTCTCTGTTGGGTGAGCCATTTCTGAGACCCAGATTGTATTATGAAATTGCTTAAAAATAAAACCCTCAGATTGCTGCACTGGTTTTCCCGCATTGGGTTTTTCTGGGGACATTAGTTCAAAAATAATGGTGTCACTTGTGTGCTTGTTTTTCCTTCAGTGGATGATCTATATGTGTTGAGACTGTACTTGTATTTATTTTCAGTATTTACATGGTAAATAACCTGTTAATTAACAGAACAAGTAGGAGGAAATAAATCATAAAGTACAGGAAGGATTTCTAACAGTTAGACTTAGAAATTCCAACATCTTGTTGTACCTACTTCCCGTAGGGAGTCCTTGGCAGCAAAAACTACGCCAAAAAACCAACTCAACCAGCATTTAGGTTCAAGCTAGCCCTTGAACCAGAGGGGGGTCCCTCAGTGGTTATGAGGCTTTGTTTAACGTTGTTCACCTGTCACTGAACAACAACCTTTGAAGCACAGTGGCCAGATTTATGGTTTTAATTGGGGGTGATTGGCGATCAATGACAATCCCTATCCATGATTAAAGGCCTCTCTCACAGGGTCCCTTCAGAACGTGTTAGCTTCCAGCCTGACAAAATGACTTAGCTTTTCAAGGATTATGATAGAAGAATGTAAGGAGATTCCTAATAATTAAGCAGTTAGACAAACTTCTTAACAACTAGGGAAATTTGGATGCGTGTAGAAGATTTCTATAGCCCAACAAAACACATTGCAGAGGATGACAAAAGGCCAAACTGAAACCAATTCTAAGAGGAGCTATTTTGGATAGATAGTCCAATAAGCTAATCTCTTTTAATGGCTATCAGAAGGCATAAAGCAAAAACCAGTCAAAGAGGAGTTATCTTGGACAAATAGTCCAATAAGCTAATCTCTTTCTAAAGGTTATGATTTTGCAGGGGATTTCAGAGAGATTAAGACTTAATCTACACTTACCCAGACCTTCTATGCAAACTTGAACATGTGCAGAAAGAGAGTATGAAAGTACTAGAAAAACATACTAGAAAACACAAAATTCTGTCAAACTGGAGCCAGAAGGCTTTCATTAGAAATCCTATAATAGAAGCTATTACAAAGTGAAGAGCCTTGGCATCAAAATCCCATGCTGTTTATTACAAATGAAATAATATATATAGACAAGATCTCTCCTAACTGTTACAATAATTATGGAATACAATCCGAAAAATAAAACACTCTCTCTAAATTATCTGCTGGAAACTTTGAACTGCTTGCAAGTATCTTGCCTTGAAATCTGGAATTGGTTGAATGACTGCTGAAAATCTGCAAAATAATCCTCAATCTGCTGATCTTCTGCTGCTAGGTGTTTTAGACTGATCTTCATTCCCTTGAAGTCTGGAAAAAGGTTGAAACTGTTTTCCCATAATCAGCTAACTGTCCCTTTAAACCTGATTGGTCTGCCATCTGCCCCTTTGAATTCTATTTTTGTCATTTTCTGATTTTCATCATCCTTTATTTTGTCACAAATATTTGAGGAAAAATATATTTTTAAATAAAATTTCCAAATATTTGATTAAACTCTTAAATGAATTTCAGGATTTAGAATTTCAATATATTTATTTAAATGATTTGATAAACCATCTAGTTTTCCAAATCCGTGTATTGTTTTCCCTTCCCATGGATTTACAAAACCATGTGTAGTTTTTAAAATCCATGGCTTGTTTCTCCTTTTCACCTTCCTCTGTAAATTCATTTCATACCTGTAAATTCCTTTTACCCTTGTAGAATACCTGGATGGTTTTGCAAAACCATGTGTTGATTTGTGTGGTTGGTAGAGTATTTTCACTTTACTCTTTTACTTTCACCTGCAACATGATTTTACACCTGTAAATTGATTTCACCATGCTTGTAAATTTATTTCACCTGGGCCTCTTTTACCTTAATCTCCCATCGTGAAATGCATTTACATGAATGCCATCTTTGCTCACATGTACATTAATTTCATAAACATATGAAATTTTCCCTTTTATTTTCTCTGATAAATTCATTGCATCCGTGAATTTCATTTTACGTGTAGCTGTAAAATCATTTTACACCTTAGCCTGTTATTTCATTTCACCCACTTGGCCTTCCATCTGTGAATTTCCTCTAAAATCTAGTTTCACCTTATCTTTTTCATTCGGCCTCCCATCCACATAGCATTTATTTCATAAAGTTCATGGTTTTCGGAGGGGGGGGTGTAGTGGTAAGTGGTTTAGGAAGGGGGTTGCGAAGTGAAAAAGGAAATAACATGTGTAAAAAGCAGTAATGTAAAAAACATCTTTTCGCACCCCCCCTTAGTTAAATGTCGGAAGAGCTGGGGGGTGCAAAATATATTTATAACCCTTGGATTAAATGTGCCCATATCTTGAGGCATGGAAGAATAGGGGAGTTTAAATAGTTAAGTGCGGGGTGGGCCATAGGCTTTGACCTATTAGCTTTTGAGTGTTGGATTTAAATGCTTCGCATATGATTAGGATCGAATTTTTATTTTTTATAATATAATTTTAATTTTAAATAAATATTTCCATAAAAATATATAATTATATTTTTATAAAAATAAAAATATTTAAAATTAAAATTATTATATATAAAAAAAATAAACCATTCAAAAGCATAATAAATATATATCTCAACATTTAGCCCAGAAGGAAATTGGCAATTTCTCACTGAAATCTTTTTAATTTTCAGCGTACCAAAATATGTTACAACAACTCTGATCCCTTTGCTGCTGCTTCCTGCCTTGGTCGACTGTCTAATCTCTTTCTGTCGAAGAGCTGCCCACATCTCCTCCCAACTAGGGAGAGAAGCCCTGCCCAAGATGTTCTAGACAAAGGTTTCCAAGTCTTCAGTGAATGGTTTCAGGGAGTCCTGACCATGAATTCAGGATCTGGTGTAGACCCTACGGAAGTTAGCTGGTTTTGGATCCCTTGCAACCTGAGAAGGAAGGGATCGATTTCTTCTCCGTTCGGCATTTGATAATATCTCAGCTGACTCTCAAGCAACACCTTCCGTTGAACGGAAGTTCCCTCGTACAAAGTGGTTAAGGCCTCCCACATTTCCTTTGCTGTGTCCTTCTCAGCAATATGTGGGATCACATGATCCTTGACCCCGTCCAAGATCATGCATTTCGATTTAGCCTGAGCCACCTCCTACTTCTTAAGAGGATCAACATCAACCAGAGCAACAACCATCTTCAAGGCATAATCTTGATGCGATTTTTGTCCAAAACTGCTAGGTTCCTGGCCTTCCAGATGACAAAGTTGGATGCTCCATCCAGCCTGTCCTGATCCCTCAGTCCATTAATTGCTATCTCTGCTGAAATGAGTCTCGAACTGGTTCTCTTCTTCCTCCTTCGCTGCTGCCCCAACAAAACTCAGATTTAGATTTCTTTAGTGCTAGAAATCCTCCAAGGAACAAGCTCCCTCGAAAGTTCGATTTCCTTCACAGAAATCCTTCTGCCAACAACTGTCGAACCACCCCTCTAATCTCTCTTTGCTGCTGCTCAACGCTGGATCGAGATTTCTTGGCAATAAATCTTCTGAGGGACTGATTCCCTCTACTTTTCTTCTGCCCCACTAGGTACTGTTCTACACCCCACTAGCAACTCCAAAAGAAGTCTGCACTGTACCTCTAGCCCTGACACCGGAAAAACCGAGACTCAACAGTCTCTGCGCTTGTCCAACAATCACTTTGTTGCCCTCTGCAGCTACAACGTCACAAAAACATGCTGACGCAGGCTTTGCGTGAGCTTCCCTTGGTGACTGCGTCATCCTTCCTCTGTTCTCTCGGCTAAAAAACTACACTGTCTCTCGGAACAACTGTCTTCAGCGTAGATTCTTCTATGTCCTTTCGTTGATGGCTTCAGTCCTCCTTGATCTGCAATCGCTCTGATACCATGTGAAAATTTGTGAATCTAACAGACCATAAATCTGATTTACATTACCTACTTGTATTCTTCATTTAACAAGTTATTTTCAGAAATATTCAGAAAATTATTGCAGCCTACACCACTATACAAATCAAGTACTGAAAAATAAATGAGATAAACATGCAAAGGACACACTTATTTTTGGACTAAAGGTCCCTGGAAAAAACCCAATGTGGGAAAACTGGTACAACAGCTCTGTGGGTTTTCTATTTTTATGCAGAAGTTCTGAATACAAATGCTGGTTTCCCTCCGGGCAAACCAGTGATAGAGAAATACAATGGCGGAGAACCTAAGTGAGTTTTACCCAATGTTGCACAACTCGTACTCGTATAAGACTCGTCACGCTAGTGACTCGTTGACTCGTATAAGACTTGGGAACGACCCGTATAAGACTCGTCAAAATACAAAAAAGGTTAAAATATGGTAAATTTTAAACAGAAAAATGAAACTAATGACAATTCCAATTCTTATTAAGTTATAAAAACCACAATATATGCAATAATTCATAACATCATCACATATCTATAAAAGTACAATATAACATATTCGATTTTTGTAAGCAAAACATTTAGATACTGAATAAGAAAAGGACTCATGATTCCATAATTAAAATAAAAAATGTGAGCAAGCTCAAAATTCAAATACATGTCATAAATGATAAATGATTGTCTTATACCAATCTTTCCAGCATTTAGGATCACTGGCCATCTAAAAACCAACAAAGAAATCAATGTGAAAATTGCCCAAAATTCTTTTGGAACACTCAAAATTGTTAGTATACAAAACCCAAAAAACACCAAGTGAAATGATAGAATGAAAGATATCAATTTCTACACTATGCAACTAAGGAAAAGCCAAGGTAACTTAACTTTTTCATAGCTGATTTTATTGTTGTTAGGACAACAACTAATTTAACCTTCAAATACTAGATTTAGCAATGAAAATCTTCAAAATCAAACCACGAGATATTGAAGAGAATTTTATGTGCAAGAAAAGAAGGAAATATTTTGGAGAAGTCGTCGAAGGATTGGAGGTGAAACTTGGTGTAAGGTGGGAATGAGCTTCTTTTGTATTTGAAGATGGGTACTCCAACCAAGGAGGATCCCAAGTCTTTAAATTTTGAGGCACTTGCTATTCCTTAAGATCTTTGCCAAGAAAAATTATTAGTAGATAGGTGCCCCCTACACAAGAAACCTTGAAAATAAGTCAGCCAATCGAGATGAACATATAATTTAGGATTTCGAAGTATAAGAAAAAGAAATAGACTAATCAAATAACCAAATTTTCTTCAAAGCATTATCGGCTTAGAAAAGGATATGGTTATGTGGCCCTTTACTCTTCGATATGGGCTTCAAGTGCTCTTTTCTAGCTTACTTCATTGGTACGTTGTTCCTTTACATAAAGAATTGTGCCTTAATCCAAGTAGGAAGTACCTTGATCAAGTCTATTTTACATCACCTTGATCCTACTAACTTAGAATACCTTTAGGTGATATATACTAGGAAGCCTCCCGTATGGTGAAATTCCACTAAAGAGTAAGAGGTGGATTGCAAAGGTGACAATAGTAGCCACCTCATTATTGTATCATAGTCTAGTTCTTGCCTTGTAAGGCATCTCACAAGGCCTACTAGATTTTGAGGCAACAATCCCCAACTTGGGAATCCTTGCCTTGTGTTTGAACCCATTGCTCCTTTTTGGTGTTATGATACGTCTGTTTCTTACCTTTAGTCTCAGACATTGTTTTAACTTGATAGTCATTTCTTGTTTGCTCAACTTGTCTAGGCCTTTTTACCACAAAATCTAGTAGGGTCCTAAGGGGAGAAAACCTACGGGGCAACTACTAGACTAAGTGACAACAATGGGATAGTGGCCACTGTCACCACAACGAAGGTCCCTTGCTCTTTACGGACTTTCACCGATTGGAGGAGTCTTGGTATGATTGTGATCACTTATAATAGATACTCTAGGTTTGAAGGTCTAAGGTGATGGAGCTAGAGCTCATTTGAAGAGAGGCTTAATAAAGGCACGAGGCTTCAGAGAATTGGATCACTCTCTAAGAAAAATCATATTCAACAAGTATATATCCATCCATATTCAACGAGTAGCTCCAAGACAAGATAAAAAATCAGCTCCAAATATCATAGTGCATACAAAATACTCCAATAATTTCCAAAGAAAAAGTGCGAGTTCTTTTACAAGAGAAGAATCCAAGTGATGATGATGAATTCTCACAAATGAAACTCACTTCTATTTATATGAGTCTTTCTAAATCAAATTAGCCTAATGAGCCCCAAAAATTATAAAATAATGAACAAGCCCTAGTCATAAACTGACCAAATAGCTATCACAAGTTATGAATAAGCCATTCATATGCACGCTGAGTTGATGATGTCATGATGTGTTAATTTGGCAGCTCAGTGACAAGTTCCAATCATTGGACTAGATTCCTCTTTCCGAGAGGACCAAAATTGACCTTTGAAGCATTGAATTTGGATAAGGAAAAATGTATTTTTGAAGTCAAGTCCACAGGTACACAAATTGTCAAGGTCGGCCTAAGGACAAATTGCCCCTCTTCCAACGCATATAAATACAAGTGACCTCAAGCTCATTTGGACATCACATCGCATCAACTTATCTTCTCTCTCTCAATCTGATTGGTTTGTTTAGGATTGAGGCAACTCTTTTTGAACAAATGTGGGTAGAAAGGAGGACGCAATTACAGGTGGCTGAAAATCTGAACTATTTTGCAACTTTGACCAACGTTGACCAATGTTGACTTTGACCTTTGGACGAGAGTTTGACTTTGATTTTTCTAGGGTATCTCCATCTCATTAGGCTGCATCTTTTGGCACAAAAACCAAGGCATTTGGAGTAGTTTGACTTGGGTTGACCATAGGAAAAATTGCAGATTTGACTGCAAAAGTTTCTCTCTCATTTGACCAAGTTTGACTGGGTGTTTTTGGACTGTTTTTGGCTCTGTTTGACCAGCACTTGAGGCCACACTATTTGACCTTTGACCGAGTTTGATTGGAGCACTTTGACTGCATGATTGTGGATTGGTTAGGGTATGTTGACTACTATTGACCATTGACCAGAATTGCAGATTCTGACAGTTGATGAGATTTGACTATTTCTTCATTGACATATTGGTTTTTGGATGGCTGATTTTTTGGATAAGTCAAACTTTGACTTTGACTCTTATTTATGGATTTGGTCTCATTGCACTTGTTGTCACTCAAATTGCACAGGCCTGATGCAACAACTATCAAGGTGGGGGTTGTCACTCTGATCCTACCCTCTCCATTCTAGCTATCTCCAAACAACAGGCTATGGGGGGTAGTCCCTGTGAAATGTGAAGATGGAAAGACTCGTCGGCAAGCGACAAGTGCGGGAGACACAACTGAATGGCCTAGCAACTTGGTTAATTTAGCAAGTTTATAGATTAGATTAGATTATCTTGAGAGACTAGTGCCTTAATGGAGTCAAATACTTGCTTTATATATAAATTATTTACCAAGTAACTGGATGAACAGTTGCTGCCTTAGGATGCTTCACTATCCTAAATGAGATGCAACACCTAAAGTCTAAGTGAAATGCAAAATCTTGGTTGATTTTAAGTTAGATGCCTAACTAGATGAATCCTTTCCCTTAGTTGTTTTGAAACTAGTCTCTAGAGTAGGTTGTGAGAGAGAAACCAAGGGGAAGCAAGCTATGGCTTGATTAATGATCCCTCCCCTTGAATTCTAATGACCCGATGCCTCGAACGTTGCAAACACTATGGCTCTGACAACTGCAAGGTCACCATGTTAACCACTAAAGAGGGTCTAGACTTCACAAGCTAGATGAGAGAGGTGGTCCTAAGAGTCTTACAACAAAGCTTACGCTGGGAGGTAAATTAGTGCAATGTAATTTTAGAATGTAAATGCAAGATGTAAGATTACTTTTAGTGAGATTGTTAAGCACTTAAATTACAATGATATTCAATGTATAATGACAATCTTCACCATAAGAAAAGTGCTCAATGCCAAGATAGAAGGTGCCAATAGACAGTTGCTCATGAAATAACCATAATCATCTAATAATGCTTAGAGAATGCAATTAGACAATGGTAGCTAAGATCACAATAGTGTGCCAATGATAATCTTGCAACACAATTAGCGATTTCTTGAAATTACTTAGATTATTCAAGATTACAATGGTGATCAATTAAGTGCTTTAAGCATGAGTTGATTTGCAAGATTATGATGTTAGATGTGAATCTCGCTTGCAAGAAACAAGAAGTCAGTAAACTCACAAGAAATTCTTATCCCACTTATGACAATGAAGAGCAATATAACCACTTAATGATAGCGATGACAAACTAGAGGTATTCCTTTTAGAATCAATGTCACAATGATGCTATCTGTCCTTTAGGCAATAGAATGTACTAATTGCTTTTCAATGTTAACGAAAGAGAGCAAATTATTTATTCACTTGATAACCAATGATATCTAAAGATCCTTGCAACTACTAGGCACTTGAAAAAATAATGATAATGTGCTTTTAGAACCATAGCAACCAATGAGTGCAGCAAGCTTATGTCATGCAATAATTGCAAATTTAACCAAGAATACCAATTAGACTTTTGAGCAATTATACTCTTGTTAGGAAAGTTGATTCAATGAGAGCATATATGATTTTCCAATTAAATGAGAATGCAAACAGCGAAAGGCCTATGAAAGAGTGCAATGAATGCAAGAGATGGCAGCCAAGAAATGATCACCTCAAAACGCAAGATACACCAAGAAATGAGGTAGCCCAAAAATGCAAATGCCTCATCGATTTTTTCACCACTGTTATGTTAAATCAGTTACGAGATTTACTTTCAATTCAACTCCATATGCAAATTGTTATGAGCAGGTCAACCACTGTAACCTTCAGATCAGACCACAAACAAGCAAGATCAGTCAAACATAGCAATTATATTAGTCCTCTAAGTATTAAAATCAGTCACCCAAAATGCATGAGGTTATAGTCAAAAAACTTGTTGATTATTATGTGTTATTTTCAGTGCTTTTAGGATCTTATTATTATTATCCTTCCTGAGATTAGGGACTGCATTCAAATGCTTTAGGTCTGATAATTATATTCTGGCAGTTCTGGCAGTTCCCGGCAGTTTCGACAGTTCCCTGCAGTTTCGGCTGTTCCGACAGTTCTGGTTTCTGCATGACAGACAACTTTTCTGCGTCAGCTCTCCTGTCTGTTCCTGACAGTTTCGACAGTTCCCGGTAGTTCTGGCAGTTCCCGACAGTTTCAGCTATTCTGGTAGTTCTGGATTCTGTGTGACAGACAACTTTTCTGCGTCAGTGCTCCTGGCTACTACGCTGCCTCTCTACAAGCTCTCTCTGCCTCTCTGTTCTGTATTTTCCTGAAAGTCCTTCTCTCGGATTCTCTCTACTCCTTCGCTGCAAGATCTTTCCAATCTATTTTCCTCCTGAGAACTTCTCGCTTTAGAAAATCGATTTCCTCAATCTCTGCGCCCCAAGCCTCCATTTTATACTTTTCCTCTCGAGTTTTCAATGGACGAGATTAAGTCTCTAATCAATGACTAAGATTAAACATGACTTGATCTGCCTTCTAGATCATTCTCACCCATATTTTGATTAATACCCATTAATATTTTAATTTCCCTAAGTTTAGACTTAGAAACTCCATTAAAAATATTATCTATTTTAATAAAATACAATTTGGATGGAATTTCACCAAACGGTGTTTGGGTTCTTTAGAACTCATGTGCCATAGCCTCTCCACCAATTTTCAAGGCTAGAACACTTCCGATGCTACCAAAAACTAATAGGATTCTTGCCACTACAAGGGTTTCTCATAGGAGGCATTTTGTTATTAAATTGTGGTTTAGGAGGATAGTTTTAACATGATCCTCTTTCTCTCTCTCGAAGATTGATAATTTGTTCATCAAAGCTATTTGCCCTTGCATTAGCTCACTTATGACTTTATCAAACTTTTGAGCGAAAGCTTGCAAGGTGGGGTCAACTTGGGTACTATTAGTTTTTGTAACATCGGAGGTGTTCTAGTCTCGAAACTTTGTGGAGAGGCTAAAACACAGGAGTTCTCCACAACCCAGAAATCGTTTTTGGAAATTCCATCTAGAAGTGTCTCAATTAGATTATTAGCTTATTTTTAAATATTTCCTGTCTAAACTTAGGAAAAGGGGTTAATTAATCAGTTTTAATTGAGAAAGGTGTGAATCACCTAGAAAGTCACACAGATCGATCCAGATATGATCTCAACCACTGATTAAGGTTTAATCTTTGCTGTTGGAGTCCCAACTGGAGATTATAAGAGGAGGTCAATGGGTAGATGGAGAACACACACGGGAGATCGATTTCCTTAGAAGTTCAATATTCCAGAGAACAACCGCAGTTGTCGGAAGAGTTCGAGCCAGAGAAGGGAAGCAGAGACAGAGAGGGGCCGGACGAAGTTTTCTAGTTCTGGAGAGTTAGAAAGAGGGGGCCGAGATTTTCTCCAGGGGGCTGCGCAAAGCCTCAAGAGGGCATTTTGACCCAGCTAAAGAGGAGCACGTTTTCATTTCCAGAGGGCCGAAGAGAGTTTCTCAGTGAGCAGTAGGCAGGACAATTAGATTGGCAGCTGATTCAGGTAGAGCGTTTGAGGGACTGCGCTAGGTGTTAGTTTCTGTAGCATCAGAGGCGTTCTATTCTCGAAACTTTGTGGAGAGGCTAAAACACCCGAGATCTCCATAACCCAGAAATTGTTTCTGGAAATTCCACCTAGAATTGTCTCAATTTGATGATTAGCCTATTTTTTAATATTTCCCAAGTCTAAACTTAGGAAATTTGGTTAATTAATCAATATTAATTGAGATAAGGTGTGAATAATCTAGAAACTCACAGGGATCGACATAGAATTAATCTGGGCCCTTGATTAGTTTTAATCTTGGCCGTTGGAGGTCCAACAAAGGATTATAAGAAAAAGTCAATGGGTAGATGGAAATACACTAGACACACATGTGAGAACCACAGAGAGTTCGATTTTCTAGAGAGCTAGCAGCGCTGGAAGAGTTCAAACTCAGAGACAAAGAGGGGCAGGGACAATGATCCGAAGGAAGTTTTCTAGATCTGGAGAGGTAACAACAAGAGGCCGAGTTATTGTGAAAATTCTATTACTGCAGCAACTAATTTATTTTACCTACTTATTTTCCAATAAGTTATTTACGAAATCCTTTCAGTAAATATGAAAATAAATTCTACTGCAGATATCACATCATTATACAGAAACAAATACATGCGTAAGAATCATACACATCAACATAGTTAGTTTTGGACAATTGTCCCCGGAAAAACCCAATGCGGGAAAATTGATGCAGTAGAGGAGGATTTTATTAATCAGCGTTTCTTGAGTACAACTAGGGTGCCAAACTAGCTCACCCAACAGAGATAAATCCTCCAACGTTTCTCCTAGGCTCAACGTCAGTGCATCTAGCCTCTACGTAACTCCCAGACCCTTTGCGTTAGCACTGTGCCTTACTGCGTCAACACTTGGCCTCTCTGTGTCACCCACACAGGCCTTCCAGTCACTGCGCAGTCCAGTTGCCTCTATGTCTTCCTCTCTAATCTCTGCGCTGGTCCTCCGACATTGTCCCTGCCTCTGTGTTACGTACTGACTACCTCTTGCTGCAATCCAGTCTTCTAGTTCGAATTTCTCAGCAAGCCCCGCTCCAGAAATCGAACTGACTGGTCTCCCTCAGTGTCTCTCCAACTAACCCTCAAGTCTTCTCTTATACTTTTCCTATTGATGAATCAACAGTCGAGCTTAAGTCCCTAATCAACGGCTAAGATTAAAATTGACTCGATCCTATCTTTTAGAAGCTTCTCATCCTTATCTTTATTAATACCCATTAATATTTTTATTTTCCTAAGTTGAGACTTAGGAACTCATTAAAAATATTAATTATTTTAATAACTCTTGATCCGGATGAAATTTTCCAAAATGATTTCTGGGTCTTGGAGATCTCACGTGCTTTAGCCTTTCCACCAATTTTCATGGCTAGAGCACATCCGATGCTACCCCAGATCAACACTCCCTCTTAGCGAGGAATGTGCTCTAGTAATGCTCCACCACTAAACATCACCCTGATCATCTTGCACCAGTATCTGTGTTGATGCTTGGCCTACTGCCTAACATTCTCTGCACCACTACCTCTTGTACTGTTGCCCATGACTCTACCACTTCCATTGCTACATCTGTATTGCAACTCCCTCTGCATCCGTGTTGCTGTTGGTCCTTCTTCCCAACACTGCATCTGCACTGCAACTCTCTCTCAAACGCTGCATCATGCTGCTCATAGCACTGCAACACCTGATACTTATCCATTTCTATAACTGAAATGGATTCTTTACCATCCCCATCTTCTCCCTGAAATAAGCGAACTTGGTTCTTCCAAGGGCTCAAATTTTCGCTGAGCAGATTCCTTATTTGGGCGAAGGAGGATTTTGCAGCGGTTTGGAGTAGCATAATCAATGCGGAGTGGAAGAGAAAGTGCACACACAGGGGGAAATTTCTCTCAAGGGGTTTCTAGTTTAGAGATTCGATTTTCTAGTTGCAGTTGGCAATAGCTGTAAGCAGAGTTTCCCACTCCAAAAGGGAGTGCAATGGTAGATTCAACAACTAAGCAGGGGGAAAGAGGGAGATTTTCGTTCAGGTTGAGAGCTAAGTCACCAGGTTCGTGTTCGAGTTCGAGTTCGAGTTCGGCAACCATGAAATTCGAATAAAGTTCAGCAACTAAAATTTTGTCGATAAAGTTCGACATATAGAAATTTGAAAAAAATGTATATATATATATATATATATATATATAAAAAATCAATTTAAAGTCAAATTCAAATAAATTTTTGGCTTAGCAAGAAAACAGAGGCTAGAAAATTTATTAAATTTTATAAATTATGTGTGATGATTGATCAATTTTGGTCATTTTCAAGCCTTTTAATGCTAATCTTTATTGTAATTATCCTCCAAATTATATGCTTCAGAATCTACAGGTGAATATATTGGCAATGCTTTCCAATAATTTCTCATATCTCAAGGCATTTCCTTACACTCCATAGTAAAATGTAGTAACAGGCTAACAACACGGAAGAATAGGGCTATCATGGAGATGGTTGGTGGCTTGCTTCACTCCAAGAAAATGAAACTTCCATTTTGGGAATAGATTGCTGTTTCCACAATCCATGTCATCAATAGAACATCTACTCGTCCTCTCACAAATATGACTCCATATGAGAAATGGTATGGCAGCAAACATCCTATTTCACATTTCAAAATTTCTGGATCTGCTGCATGGGCTTATGCTCCTAATGATAGACAAAACCCATCAGCATCTCTAGACTCCTAGTACACTTTAATTGGTGAAAACGAAACTTTTCAGGGATACTGCCTTTAAGATCCCACCACTCATAGAGTGGTTGAATATAGAGAGGCTATTTTAGCCTGGCACATTCAGCAAGAACATTTTAAAATAATCCACAGTCAAGTCACTGTAGACCTAAACACAAAAAAACAATAGCTGTTATCAGTTCCAATTACTGTATGTCATTCTAACCCATTTGGACCAATCTATATCTATTATTTGTTTTGCTAAGTTATCACTAAATTTGAAAACAAAAAAGAGGAGCTCTGTTGATTTTTAGCTTTGTCAATCACTGAATTTATGATAAAACAATTTACCAATGTACATGATGCAAAATCAATTGGAATAAGCTGAAAATTATTTTTGAGATTGTTGATGAGGCTTGTATAATGTATTTAAACTTTAAAGCATGTAGTTTATGCCACAGAAAATGGACACTAAAGTACAATAATTAACCATGACTAGAAACCCTTCAAAACCCTTTTGAAATTAATCGGCAGGCTGGCAGTTGTAGACTGGTCACTGAAGACGTCTTCTGAAATGAAACCCTTCGGCAGCTGTAGACTGGAATGCAACTTGCAAGTTTGCAACAGAGTTTGGAGTTTGGACCACATTGAAACCCTTCGGCTGCAGGCAACAATGAAACCCTTCGAAGTTCGAGGCTCGAGCAATGAAACAATGGAACAATGAACAATGAAACCCGACAAACAATGAAACTTGTGGGCTGTAGGCAAATTTGCTAAAACACGCGGAAAAAACGAACTCAAACGAACTTTTTCGAATCGGAAACAAATTTCAAAGAACCCTAAACGATTTTGTTGGGCAAAAAATTCGAATTCGCGACGAAATTCGAGTTCACCATAAAATTCGGCGAACTCAAACGAATAATTTCGTTTTCGATTAAAATTCGCCGAATTTCGAATTTGTTCGTTGAAATTCGCCGAATCTGGTTACTTAGGTTGAGAGTTGGCCACAACTGGGCTTAGAGATCGGGATAGGTTGGAAGGAGCCTCCAACTTTGTCATCTGGAAGACCAGGATGACCTTCCTGCTAGATGAATTTGGTTTGAAGGCCTATGTAGAGAATGTTATGGCAATACCTCAGGATGCAGATCAACTGAAGGAGTATAGGGAAGAGATGGTGAAGGCGAAGTGGATGATCCTAGATAGAGTCTGGGACCATATAGTCTCGCATATATATGGCAAGAACATTGCCAAGGAGATGTGGGATGCTCTCGATCAACTATATCAGAATACTTCCGAGCCATGAAAGATGTTCTTGCGGGAGAAGCTGAGAAACATCAAGGTGTAGAAGGGTGAAGGCATGGTCACTTCCTCACTAAGATTCAGGAAGTTCGTGATTAGCTTGCAGCCATTGAGGAGGCGCCTCAACCATCAGAGCTTATACGTTTGGCACTGAACAATGTCTTAGAGGAGTGGCAAGTCTTTGTCCAAAGTATCTTGGGTCGAGACACGTTGCCTAGATGGGATAGGATGTGGTCAGACCTGCAGTAGGAGGAGATGAGGCGAGCTCTAGTAAAGAGCACCATTAGCGGAAGCAACAACAAGGGCTCGAAGGGTGAGAAGGAAGAGGAGAATGTGACCCTTGCATCACAACGCTCGTTAGGGGCAGGGGGAGAAGAAGAAGAAGAAGGACCTATCTAAGGTCAAGTGCTGCAAGTATGGTTAGTTTGGTCACTAGAGTATTTAGTGTCCTCTCAGGAAGAAGGGCAACCAGGACTAGGCGGCAACGTCCGCAGAGAGAGATAGATTATCCTCTAGGCTGGAGAAAGACTTCGCGATGTTTGCAGCTATACCTCCAGGAGTGAGGTGGGGCTATATGGAGATATAGTCCCAAAGCAACGCAAATTTGGGCAAGGTCCACTGAGGTGTCTTCCTCATGCATCATTTCCTTGCGACGGGGGCCCACAACATTCAGTAGCAAGATGGATCAGTGTCAATGATGCAGTCAGATTCTAGAGTGATAGTTGCAGTCAGGCGTTGAGTAACGCAAAGCAGTGTTGACAACAGAGCAAGAGGCTCAATAGCAGAGTCAACAACAACGCAGATTTCGTAGTGGACAATGCAGAGGCTAGTAGCAGTCAAATGTTCAAGAGACAAATGCAACACAAAGACACAATTGATTCAGTATTTTAGATGCTTCTCAGTTGCAGTAGCAAGAGAGAGTTGCAGTGCTGATGCAGAGTTGGCATCAACATAACTGTGTTAGCAGCAACATAGATGTAGCATTAGAGTTGCGTAGTGGTTGGTGGGCAGTCGCAGGTAGTCACAATGGCCAAACATCGGCAACGTGACAGAGGGTGATGCAGAGACAGGGTGTTGTAGCAGTAGTGCAGCATAGAACACCATCCTTGCTAAGAGGGAGTGTTAGTTTTTGTAGCATCAGAGGTGTTCTAGTCTCGAAACTTTGTGGAGAGGCTAAAACCAGTCGAGAGGATTGGATTTGATTCTCCAACTAGGAGATGGAAATGTTAATGACCAAGTATATGAATCTTTGATGAAGAGTTATCTCGGGCCCATCATCCTTGTTGATTTTGGGTAGCATCGGATATGCTCTAGCCTTGAAAATTGGTGGAGAGGCTAAGGCACATGAGATCTCCAAGACCCATAAATCGTTTGGAGAAACTCCACCCAGATGAGGAGTTACTAAAATAATTAATATTTTTAATGGGTTCCTAAGTCTAAACTTAGGAAAATAAAAATATTAATGTGTATTAATAAAATATGGGTGAGAAAGTTCTAAGTGACGAGTATCAAACTATTTCTAATCTTAGTCGTTGATTATGGACTTAATCTCGACCATTGATTCGTCAATAGGAAACGTATACAAGGAGGCTTGAGGCTTAGTTAGAGACATACCAAGAGAGATCAGTCATTTGGATTTTCTGGGGTGAGGTTTGCTGAGGAAATCGAGCAAGTGATCAGTTGCAGTGAGGGGTAGTTCGGCAAGGGATTTTCATCCGAGGCCGAAGAATACATAGCAGAAAGGCAGCGCAGTGCCGAGAGAGACAGCGTAAGCCTTAGAAGGGTTGACACAGAGGCTGAAGAGCTGATGCAGAGAACGCAGAAGGCTGACGTAGAAGCCGTAGACGCTGACGCTGGGCCTCAGAGGCAGTGCTGGGGAGATTCTGTGGCGCAGACTAAGAGCAGATCAGTAGATTCTGAGTCAGGAGAGGGTGACGTAGGTCCTGGAGGAGTGACGCAGTTCTAGAGCAGTGCTTGGAGCAGCGTTTGCTATCCAGCATAGGGAACGACCGGAGTGACTACAGGGTTTGATCATCCAATTGCTGATTTGCTGGAATATCTGTCTCTGGATAGAGGTACTACTGTCGAGAATATTCTCTGTTAGGTGAGCCATTTCTTGCACCCTAGTTGTATTCACGAAATCTGCCTAATAATACAAACCCTCTATATGCTGCAACGGTTTTCCCGAATTGGGTTTTTTCGGGGATGATTGTCCAAAAATAACGGTGTCCCTTGTGTTATTGTCTTAGTTTATTTCAGGGCATGATCTGTATATTTGTGAAGGCTGCAATAGTGTTTACTTCGATGTTTATGCAGTTAAATAACTTGTTAATGTAAACAACAAGTAGGAGATTGTAAACCAGTAATTGCAGTAGGGGTTTCTGATGTGTTAGATTAAGGAATTTTCACATGGTATCAGAGGGATTGTAGATCATAGGCGATTGAGAACACCGGTTGAGAAAATCTGAGAATTTGCAGCAAAGAAGCAGCTGTCCCGAGAGACAATGCTGTTCCAGAGCTGAAGAGGCAAGAGGAGGAGTGACGTAGTGCAGAGAGAGTGACGCAAAGGCTCACGCAGTGCTTGCGTCAGCGCTCTGAGCCAGGAGAAGGGGTAGCGTAGAGGTAGAGGAGGGCAAATCAGGCTCACGCAGAGCCACGTCATCCTTCTGAGCTAGGAAGGATTAACACACTTGGCCAGGAGGAGCAGATTCAACCCACACAGTGATTGCGCAGAGCCTAAAGGGCTTAGATTCTTCGAGTTGTCGAGGCTAAGGGAGCTTTGTAGATTTTGATTTGAGGAGCTGGTGGGACGCTGTTTCTGTCATGTCTAAGGAGACTGAACCAAGGTAGAGGGAAGCACTACCTCTACAGATTTCTAGCCAAGAAATCTAGATCCGGGTTGCATCGGCAAAGGAGGATTGGAGAGGAGTGATTCGACGGTTGGCTGGAGGATTTCCGAGAGGAAATCAAGCCTCAAAGGGAGTCTAGAGAAGAGGAGCAGAGATTGCAAATAATGGGTTGAGGGATCAGGACAGATTGGACGAAGCATCTAATTTTGTCATCTGGAAGGCCAGGATCCTGGCAATCCTAGACAAACATCGCATCAAGGACTATGCCTTGAAGGTTGTTGCTGAACCGGTCGACGTTGATCCATTGAAGAAATACGAGGAGGCCTAGGCTAAGGTTGAGTGCATGATCCTAGACGAGGTCAAAGATGTAGTACCACACATTGCTGAGAAGAACACAACAAGGGAGATGTGGGAGACCCTGAACACCTTGTATCAGGGCTCTTCCGTGCAATGGAAGATGCTATTAGAAAATCAACTGAGACAGTATCAGATGCAGAAAGGAGAGGAGATAGATCCCTTCCTTCTCAGGTTGCAAGGGATTCGCGACCAACTTACTTCCGTGGGGTCTACACTGGATCCAAAGTTCATGGTTAGGAGTGCCCTAATGTAGTCTTCGAGGAGTGGGAGACATTTGTCCAAAGCATTTTGGGCAGAGAAACTCTCCCTAGTTGGGAGGAGATGTGGATAGCTCTTCGACAGGAAGAGCTCAGGAGATTGACTAAGGCAGGGAGTAGCAGTAAGGGAGTTTGAATCAATAAGGAGGAGAAGGATGCAGCTCTCGCATCAATGGGACAATAGGGGCTACAGAAGAGGAAGAAGAAAGACATCTCCAAGGTCAAGTGCTTCAACTATGGGGAGTTGGGACATTATGCCTCTTAGTGCCCCAGGAAGAAAGGCAAGGGAGAAGCTTCTGACTCAAAGGCTGCTCCAGCAAAGGCGAAGAAGGATGTCGAAACTGATGATGATTGTGCCATGAGTGCTCATGTGCCTCTAGAGAAGAGGTGGGGAGACTTGGAGCTGTAGTCGAGAGGACTACAGAAGAGGGGGCAGGATCCTTGAGGTGCTCAAACTCTTGGATCACATACGGCTATGGGAGCCCTTAAAGACAGTAGCATGATGACAGGTGCCGGGTGGAACAAGGTGTAATAGAGCGACAAGGCAGTGCTAGAGTGTAGAAATCTGTAGCAGCGCAGTGGAGGTTGCAGGAGCACAGTGGCAACAGAGGGAGCACAGGATAGCAACAGAGGTAGCTTCAGCATCACGAGGCTTCTAGACTGACCAGGATGTCAGTGGTTGGGTGAAGTTAGTTAGTTACTTATCGGTAACTGAGTTGTAGTGCAACAGTTAGTAGTGGCAGTGCTATGGGCAGCATGATGCAACATGTTGAGAGGGAGTTGCAAGACAGATGTAGCAGTGGCAGTGGTAGTGTCATGGGCAGCAGTACAAGAAGCAACAGTGTAGTGGATGTGGGGCAACAGGACAAGCATCAACGTAGAGGACCGATGCGGAGCATCAGTGTGATGCTTCTATGATGAAGCATTGCTATAGCACATTCCTCACCAAGAGGGAGTGTTGATTTTGGGTAGCATTGGACGTGCTGTAGCCTTGAAAATTGGTGGAGAGGCTAAGGCACATGAGATCTACAAGACCCATAAATCGTTTGGAGAAATTCCACCTGGATGAGGAGTTATTAAAATAATTAATATTTTTAATGGGTTCCTAAGTCTAAACTTAGGAAAATAAAAATATTAATGTGTATTAATAAAATATGGGTGAGAGAGTTCTAAATGACGAGGATCAAGCTAGTTCTAATCTTAGCCGTTGATTAGGGATTTAATCTCGACCGTTGATTCTTCAACATGAAAAGTATAAGAGGAGGCTTGAGGGTCAGTTGGAGACATACCAAGAGAGATCAGTCAGTTCGATTTTCTGGGGTGAGGTTTGCCGAGGAAATCGAGCAAGTGATCAGTTGCAGTGAGGGGTAGTTCGACAAGGGATTTTCATTCGAGGCTGAAGAATACATAGCAAAGAGGCAACACAGTGCTAGGAGAGACAATGCAAGCCCTAAAAGTGCTGACGCAGAGGCTGAAGAGCTGACGCAGAGGACGTAGAAGGCTGATGTAGAAGCCATAGAGGTTGACGCTGGGCCTCAGAGGCAGTGCTGAGGAGATTCTGTGGGGCAGACTGGGAGCAGATCAACAGATTCTGAGTTAGGAGAGGGTGACGCAGGTCTTGGAGGAGTGACGCAGTTCCAGAGCAATGCTTGGAGCAGCTTTCGCTCTCCAGCGTAGGGAACAGCTGGAGTGATTGCGGGGTTTAATCATTCGATTGCTGATTTGCCGGAATATCTGTCTCCGGATAGAGGTACTACTGCCGAGGATATTCTCTGTTGGGTGAGCCATTTCTGGCACCCTAGTTGTATTCACGAAATCTTCTTAATAATACAAACCCTCTATATGCTGCACCGGTTTTCCCGAATTGGGTTTTTCCGGGGACGATTGTCCAAAAATAACGGTGTCCCTTGTGTTATTGTCTCAGTTTATTTCAGTGCATGATCTGTATATTTGTGAAGGCTGCAATAGTGTTTACTTCGATGTTTATGCAATTAAATAACTTGTTAATGTAAAGAACAAGTAGGAGATTGTAAACCAGTAATTGCAGTAGGGGTTTCTGATGTGTTAGATTCAGGAATTTTCACAATCCTTAGGGTAAGAAGGTGTGAAAGGCTCATACATGTTTAGGATGATACTATTTTGGTCATTGGGAAAACAAGAAGTGGACCCACCATCGTATTTGGGGGAAAACCATGATTCTTGGTCCTTCATAGGGGAAAGCAACTCTTCATCAAGACTAGGAGAATGAACATCATCACAAACATCTATTTCCAAGGGAAGGGAGGAACGCTCAAACATGAAGAAAAATCCTTTATTGTTGGCATGGCCTAGGGAAGCATCTTCCTCAATTTCTTCTATATGAGAGTCATCAGAATTTCCCACAATCTCAGAAGGCTCCTCTTTGATTGAATCATCTTGGAACATAAATAAGAGACCTTTCCAAACACTAGGCAAACATGAAGAAAAACCCCTTATCGGTGGCATGGCCTAGGGAAGCATCTTCCTCAATTTCTTCTATATGAGAGTCATCAGAATTTCCCATAATCTCAGAAGGCACTTCTTTGATTGAATCATCTTGGAACATAAAGAAGAGACCCTTCCAACCACTAGGAAGGGCTTCATAAGGACAAACATTATTATTCAGAAAGGGCTAAATATTTTCTTCTTCGCTGAGCTCATTCTTATGGACTTAAGAAACCATGGGGTCTTCATTTCTATAATCATACCCAATTCCCCAATCAGCAACCCAAAAGTCACTCGTAGATTCTTCGTTTATTCGATTATCATGATCTTCCTTAGAATCCTCCCATTCTTCACTATATATTTAGTGTTGGTTAGGATGCCATTCATTCTCTTCTTTAGACAGGGAGGACTTTTCCTCCTTCATTCGTTCCCGAAGAATGACCTCCAAGTTATTTCCTACATGATTTTGATAAAATGCCTCAAGAAGGTCATCGTTAGGACTCTCTTTATATTCATTCTTCGTGTTACGGAGCCTTCCGATTGCTCACAATAGTGGTAGAAAATCTCTTGGGAGTTATATGTGGCCATCAGTTTCCTGCAAGACTTTTCATATTCCATCATCCTCTCTTGCAATGTCTGAGGGCTCTTGGGGTTGAGATCTTCCTCATTATCCTTAGAGGACATGATTTCAAATTCACGAGTCTCTCCTTTGGCACCATCATTAAAGTATGCATCAATAAGAGACTCTTCCTCAAGGATAAAACCATATTCAATAACTTCTTGTTGATCAGTGGTTGTCATTGATGTCAACCCAAGTAGCACCAGGGGCTACCCTGATCTTGCATGGGCATTTTGACTTGACAACTCATCCTGTTCTGAGTCAAGGATCTTCTAGATGGATTCTACTCGTCGAGATGTTTCCATTGATATATGGTACGCCTCCTAGTTCTTCACGGTTTAAGAGTTATTTGCGTTTGAAGTCGGAAACCCCATTAGTGGGCTAAAACCCCAGGGGTAGAGACATGACACCTTATTCACCAACGGTTGTCAATATATGACAGGGATTCTCACCGTAATCTCACCTCGTATAAGTTGAATAAATTGAAAATCCAAAGACAATAAATCAATCATTGACTTAATACACTCATGTGTCACCTACAAAACACACCAAAGAGGGTTAGTGTACAAATTCCTTAGAGCTTAAACAAACAATTTATCAATAACTATTAAATTAAATTAATTTTATTAAAAAAAATAGAAAATTAAAATGTGTCCTCTCCAACATTCACTTAATGAAGCCATCTCCAAAACACTATAACACATTCTAAACATAGTCAACATGTAATTCGTTTGCTTAAGGCTTAAGGTGATATATTATTTAATTAAACATTTTTTTTTTTAACTCCAATGTAAAAATTAAAACATCAAGTTCATTTGTCCTCCAACGGTCATTATTGAAAGCCCCCTCTATTCATAGAGATTATTTATAAAAGGAAACTTTGATATATCCTAATGTATGGAATGTAACGAATGATCTTGTGAAAAGGGCTCTCAAAATCTTCATCCAACCCTTCGGTGGTCAACGCAGAAAATTCAGAGGGTTAGGGATCAATTTTATTTGTGTTTGGTGATTCGTTGGGCAAGCGTATGACTGTTCTTTTGCAGCGTATGACTGATATGGCAGCGTGAGAAATTCTGGGATATGAAGCACTGGTAGCATAACTTCTGTGGCAGCGAGAGGGTTTTATGAGGCAGTAAACTATGGCTGCGTAAGGATTTTATCTTTGTGATGTTGGCTGTGGCAACATGTCATTTCTGAGGCCCTTTAAGGCTTAGTGTGTGGCAAAACATGGTCTGGTGTTGAAATGAGCCAGCGAAGGATGATCATCTAGGGCACTTATCTCTAACACAATCTCTCTTTCATACGACCATATATCCCTGCGGTTAGGGCATAAAAATACATGTGAAGACCTAGTTGTATCTGCCTGCATTAAAACTCTTATTACAACTCAGAATTGACATGTTTTGAAATTCGTTGGAGGCGCGGATTAGGACTGACAATGGTTATCTGAACAACAATCAAAGCAAGTAAGACAATGCCTCTGTACCAAGGTTTCTGCGACAATGTTAAGCCCTCATTAAGGTCTCCCTGCAATCAGTTACAAGAGGATAATTGCGAAGGATATCCTGGTCAAGACTGTCAAAGATCTTGCAACAACAAGGTAGTTTGGTTAGTTCACATGGTGTTGAAATCAGGTAGGCCCTTAACCCATCTAAAGTCGCCCAAGGATTCTAAACTATATTATTGAATAATACTGAAGTATGTAAATATGTCAAGGTTTATAGAACTATGATGACTGTCTAGTATATGTATTGAAGGTGTATGTACAATCTACTAGGTTTATGTAAGGTTGTGTCTAGAGGGATAGTTTGTGTCACTTGTTAGGTCATAGATGATAGGATTGTCATAGTTGTGTTATAGTATGCATTCAAAGATCCCTGCAGCAAGGACCACACATCAACAGTCAAGGGTAAGTCTGCTACAGCAAGGTATGTATAATTAGTGTTTGTATTTGAATTTTGAATATCATCTCTGACATATGTTTTTGCAGGACATCATAAGTATATTGTTTTGTATTTGTTTGGGTCTTGCTTGTTAATGCAGGTGCAGGAAGGAGGACACTTTAGAACAACTCGGACACATACTAGAAGGACGTGCAGTGCCAAAATACCATTACTTGAAGCAAGCACAACAGTACCTCAGCAGCTGCAAGTGATCCAAGAAGCAGTATCAAGTCAAGTGTCAGGTCTTGTCAAAAGTCAGTGCTGTAAAAGATCACCATTGTAAATTTGTAAAAGAATCATCATTGAAAGAGTCATTATTGTAAAAGAGTCAATTTGCCTAGAGTCGAAGAGGCATTGTTGGGAGGTATAAGAGTCATTGTTGGGATGATGTCATGGTTGGGTTGCAGGTCATAGTGTGATTGGTGTTCAGTCAAGTACAAGAAAATCATTGTAAATCATATTGTATCGTGGATCATTGTCCCTGGAACGGGAGTCAACACTCTTGTCTCATTTCTGGTTGTTATAGGGTGGCAGGGTGGTGCTAGGCTTGTGCATGAAGTCGCCTACAGGTTGGAGCCTGTGAACACTTCGGGTGGTAGGTTGGTCTAGGATGTTGGGGCATCCATTCAGTTGACTACTGAAAAAACCAGGGCGTTGGGGCATCCTTCTAGTGGGCGCTGGAGAAGAATGCTTTTCTAGAATTCTAGGAAGTTGTAACTTTCATTTCAGTTGGTGCTGGAGTTTAAAGAATTTATTAGAAAAGCATTCGGTGGTTTTTGACCCGGAGGGGGTTTTCCACCTAAAATTCTTGCGCCTACTATATTCTATTGTTAACTGTTTTTACTGCATAAACATTAATAATAATTGAAAATTAACTAGTTCTTTGAAAGATTTAAAAAGTGCTAATTGCTAAGGAATACTGATTCACCCCCCCTCAGCATTTCCAACACTTCCTCCTCTCGAAGGGCCATATCTAACATTTTGGGATAGGTCTTCATGAGATTGGAAACTTGGCCCCTCATGCAACAAGAACTGCATAGTCAACATTGGAAGAGAAGGAATGCTTTTAGGTTTACATGACTCAAGCCAATCGGTACTTGGGGCAATGGATAGGACAAACAATTCCATTTGGTCACAAGGTTGAGTTATATTTTGCTTTGAAAGGTACCTTATGAACCTTACCACGTGGTTGGCTGCGGAATGTGGATCCCCATCGAAAATTGGCATATTCTTCATTGATTTCGATGAAGGATATCCTGGGGTACCTATCATATCTATGGCAGGAATATATGTGGTCAGCATGTTGTTGGGTCCTTAATGACATGGGAGTCGCCAGGGTGAATGAAATTGCCTTAACAAATGCTTGCTTCACCCTACAAGCATTGACTTTGAAGTTCAATGAAGAACTAGGGCTTCATTCTTCCAATGGAGTCGCCAATAATGTTATGTCAACATGTCGTATGGGGAACCAAACACATGTTTTGTGTCCCCGACAATGGTGCCAAAATTTACTGCTCCAACTAGCAGGGGACCTAAAGGGGATCCCTAAAGGGCAAATGCTAGACCAAGGGCAACAAATGAAGACTTAGCCCACTATCATCTCAACTAAGGCTCCCTACTATTTACAGAATTTCATCGATGGGAGGAGTCCCTGTATGTTATGGAGTTACCAATGAAGGACAAATTAATGAGTGGATGTGGAGTGACCCAAATGATCCCTTTCCAGAAGAGTTTGAAGGATAGAGCGTGCTTTCTTTCTAGGCAAGGTACAATGTCTTCTAGGAGAAGGATGGGAAGATTTAAAGGTTAGGTTTAGGGAATATGAGTTGTGAAAGAGTATCCTAATCCCTAAAAGGCTTATTGATCTCGGAGCTAGGGCTTGGCTTTTCTCACAACTCCACTGTCGGAATGGCTTCAAATTGGAGGAGGCCTTGAGGAGACACTAACGCAGGAAAGGCTAGGAGATCAAACTTTTTGGAGGGCTAGTTCGTTGGGAAAATGATGCCCTAGGTGACCCAACTTGGCTTGATCTAGGAAAAGGTGAAAAGGAAATGATTTTAGGTGACCACCTCTTGGTAGATCAACGCCTTAGTCTTGGGAGAATGGAGTCTATGATAAATATGAGTGAGGACCTTTGGTTCTTAGTCAAGGAGGCCTCAAGACAACTTCGCTAGCCTTCTAGGTCAAAGAGAAGCAATCTTGCAGCTTTTATACTTCGATGTGCAAGAGGTGATGGCTTACCAAGGTAAATTCGTTGATAAAATTAACCCTAGGAGATTTCATTCAAATTATGCGGCCCAAACATTGAGAGATGCTATATAGAGACAAAATTCCACAATTTAAGCAGTAAATGCATGCAACAATAAGCCCTAAAAATAGCGAAAATCCCAATCCAATATATATGACAAAGTAAAACAAGAATAACATCAAAAGCATGTACTTACATGTAATAGAACATATCCAACCATCCACAATTTGACAATAGAGAAGCTCCAAGATAAGATAGACCAAATCCACACATCAACATTCATCCGTAAAGCTCCAGTTTATCCTCTAAGAAAAAGTGCGAAATTCTCAAGAGAGAGAAGAGATCCAATCCAAAGTGATGATGAGCAAATGAACTCATCTCACTTGTATTTATACACTAATGAAGAGTTCGATTTAGCCTCCTTGGCCTACATAAGCCCCAAAAGTAAAATAATGTTCTAATAATCTAACTTTCATTGACAAGCCCACCAAACTAGCTCACAAATGAAAGAATAAGCTTCTCAAGAGGTTAAATAATAATCTTTGCATGTCGTAGGGTGCTCTAAGAGGCCTGATGAGGTCCATGGGTGCCATAATGAAAAGTAGGACCCTCAAAAGTGCTGGACAAGGAGTTGGCCCCTTATTCTCCAAACAATAAACTTGTGGTGCTCCCAATGGGTGCAGGGGCACAATAATAACCTCATGGGTCTCCAAATGAGTTGAAGACGCTTGTAGATGTTTGCAAGGGCTCTGATGATAGTGTAAAGGATGCCACATCGTCTTACAAGTCCTGGGTCAGTTGCCAAGTGCATGTTACATCTGTGCGTCCGGCTGGGCAAAGGTGAACCAGTTGCATCTTCCTCATCCAATGGGAGTATCTCGAGCATCTTTGACCATCTTCGAAGATCAATGGAGTGCTGTCTACTGCTGTGGAGGCCCATGGATCTCAACACACGCCCTACATGTGCCAATGTAGCCCTCTGGAGGATTAGGACCTCGTATAGGGAGACGAAACCCAAGATGGAGACCATTTGCAATCCTTCATAAGATCCAATGCGTCCACTAGCCTTTTAGTAAAACAAGTCATTAGGGAAATCGAGTAAATGAGCTTACCAACCATGGACCACAGGTGGGGACTTCATAATGGCCTGCCCTTCCATAATGGGCTTTGGGATGTGCCAATGTCTCCTAAACTCCAAATGGGGTTAACCAAGTATCCTATTAGGTGGTTTTTAGTTCTAAAGGGGATAATATATTCAAGGTACATCCTTCGAAAGGTTCTGGCATGTGACAAATAGGTAAATGAAGTAGGGGATGAGAAGATGCAGCTTTGGGCCACATGCTGGGATACAAGGGTAGCTAATAAACGGGAAGCCCACACTTGGGGCTTATAATGTATAAGAGGGAGCAATCGGGGTACATGAGGTGCCCTGACCTTGATTTTTCCACCCTTATTTATATGCCTTCTGCCTTTTTATGATTTTCTTTGATTAACTGCTAGGGGCTCAACGGGGAAGAGCATGATGCATAAGATGTAGTAGTGAATACCCTCTTTTAAGGTAGGGCGGTTCATTCCCCACCAAGGGTTTGGACAATTATGGGTTCCTATATGATGAAAAAGGCTCATAGAACTTGCAGGAACCAGGGTGATGGCCATGATGATGGGGTGGAGCTCATGTATTGGCTTTTGCCCACGTGGTAAATGTGTTTGTCCCAACCATCTTTTGCATTTTCCTATTGAATGTGGCCAAATATGCTTTTGTCTTTCTTTTTAGCTCCATCAACCTCTGGGGCATCATTCCAGGTCTGACCCAAGGTGTGGGCGTGGGGAAGGGGCGAGCTAACCCTATTTGGACCTAGGTGGGAGAAATGATGAATGGGGTAATAATGAGTGGAAAAAGGATAATATAATCAGATAAGGGAGCGGGACCACACAACCAAAATTAGGGTTTCCCATGAAATACCATCCCTAAAGCCAAATGGTCAGTAAAAGAGATCCCATAGGACTAGAATGGAAGGTTAATATCCAAAAGGGGTCTGGGGACAAGGGCACAGACATAACCCATTCTTTCCACTGAATCCCCCCATTAATCAATGCCCAAAAGTGTCCATGATAAGCAAACTACAACACTTAATTATGAAATGATAGGGCATACCTTTAGGTTCGAGAGGCCCACCTTCAAACATACGATCATGGCAGAGGGCCGACGGACCACATGGCTAGCTTAGGTGGCGGAGAAGTGGCGCAACGAGCTAGTTGGTGGTTGCAAGGTGCTACTGGCTGCCGGTTGAGGACTATCTTGGATAAAAAAGTTCTCCTAGGGATATTACCCATAAAATGTTGGGTAACATTGTCCTTTCATTCTCATGAACAACTATATATTTTCCCATATGTTCTCCCCCAAATCAATATAATTGTCCAAGACAGTCTTGCGAATTTTCTGAGGTGCAAATTATCTGTGGAAGTGGTGTGACTTTGTTTGAGGTTTTGAGTCCTCTATGAGATGCGTATTCATCCATCTTTGTGGTGTGGATCATGACTTATCTAAGGCGTGGACTATGTACTATCTATTAATAGCTTTCTCTGTCTCGCATAACTCTAATGGCCACAAAACCTCGCACTCTCGCATGTCTATAATGGCATCATCATTGCTGTTATGTTATGGTTCATCGCAAGAGCTTGAAAAGGTCTGTTATATATATTTGCAGTATGTTCACATTGGTATGTTGATCTTCTCTCTGAATATACGTGGATTTGCATCACTCATTAAGGGCTCGCACTCGCATCACTGTAGTGCATTCGCATCATTGTAATATCTATATGGTTTATGGTCTCGATATCACATCACTGAAATGATGTATATGGTTTCACTATAATAACATGTAATCTTGTATATGGTATGGTCTCATATGTGTTCCTCTGCGATGATAAGTATACAGTTCTTGTGTGTTATGTATGGCAATATTGTTGATTTGTGGTAGCATCAGATGTGATCTAGCCATGAAAATTGGTGGAGAGGCTAAAGCACATGAGGTCTCCAAGACCCAGAAATGGTTTGGGGAAATTCCACCCGGTTAGAGAGATATTAAAATATTTAATATTTTTAATGGAGTTCCTAAGTCTAAACTTAGGAAAATTAAAATATTAATGGGTATTAATATAAAACTGGGTGAGAATGTTCTAAATGACATGGATCAAACCAAATCCAATCTTAGCCGTTGATCAGAGACTTAATCTCGGTCGTTGAAGACTCAATAGGAAAAGTATAAGAGGAGGCTTTAGGGTCAGTTGGAGATACACCAAGATTGAGCTGTCAGTTCGATTTTCTGGAGCGGGGTTTGTTGAGAAAATTCGAACAAGTGATCTGTTGTAGCGAGGGATAGTGAGTACATAACAGAGAGGCAAAGATAGTGCCCGAGGGTCAGTGTAGTGACCAAAGAGGCTGACGTAGAGGTAGCTAGAGCTACGTAGAGGTAGCAGGAGCCACGCAGAGGCAGCTAGAGATTGTGTAGAGACTGAGGGGCCTGCGTGGGGGATGCAGAAGGCCAGAGAGCTGACATAGAGAAGCAAAAGGATGACATAGAGGGTTTTAGAGCTACACTGAGGCTAGCGAGGCTGACGCAGAGCCTTGGAGAAGCACCGAAAGGATTTTCGTGGGGCAAACTTGCTGAATATTTGTCTCCGAGAAGAGGTATTACTGCCGTGTAAAAATCTCTGTTGGGTGAGCCAGTTTGGCACCCTAGTTGTACTCAAGAAGTCTGCATACTAACAAAACCCTCAGAACTGCTGCACCGGTTTTCCCGCATTGGGTTTTTTAGGGGATGATTGTCCAAAAATTACGGCGTTCCTTGTGTGTTTGTCTAGTATTTCAATTGCTGATCTGTATGTGAGTTAAGGCTGCATTTGTGTTATTTTCAATATTTATATGAAATAACTTGTTAATGTAATAAACAAGTAGTAGGTGAAATAAACCAGATAATGCAGTAGGAATTTCTGACGTGTTAGACTTAGAAATTTCAACAAATATGACATCCGCATTAGACATCAGTTTCTATGCATTCTATCTGGCATTGACTCTCTGTTCCCTCACCTCAGTTACAAGGTATGGCATGCTCATGGTATGGCACTTGCATCACACTCTGGTATTCAGACTCACATATGCACAATATCAATTGATCTCAACACTTTATATATTGTCAGCATTCATATATATGTGTAGCAAGTTATATGGATCTCAAAATTGTTGTATATTGTACTCGGCACTGTTGTATGGGTGCATTATATATGGAATCATAGTTATATATATGGCAAGTCTCGCTGTTGTTTGACATCGCATATATATATATATATATATATATATATATATATATGGGCATCTTTGATGTATGACATCACATTTATATATATGGCATCAGAGTTGTATGACATCACTGTATTGTAGTTGTTTAGTATCACAATCACTTGATATCTCAGTTATATATCAGAGCAGTCCTTGACATCATATGTGTATGCAACACGGTAGTATGGTTGGAGTCTCGTTCCTCTATTTTATTTATAACCCTTGGCATTACAGTCATGTACAACATCATAAGCATCACAGATATGTACAACAGCAGTGGCATCTCAGTCCAGTAATATGTATAGTAGTACCAATATACCAATCCAGTGATATTTATGGCTGTTTTAGACTTCAGTTCAGTTATTTGTATGGTATATCTAATATATGGCAGCCTTGTAGCTCAGAGCAGTAGTATTATTTATATATTGTAATACTAATGTCAGTATGGCAAAAGATTGACGACAATATTGTATATTCAATGAAACTTGTTCACAATCAAAGTTGTGAACAAGCCTTATATAGGCTCCAGGAAGCTTGATGATATTTGTACCTCTTTGTTGAACTTTTGATGACAGCCTAATAGAAGAAGAATAATTTGGAATGGTTTCCCCCTTGTGGGGTTTTACCTTGGTCTTTGACCAAAATCATGGTATCCCTTGTGCATGCTTTTTTCCTATTGTTCCTTTATGTTCTGCTACAATGTTGAAGTTATTGTTCTTTCTATATAATTCCTAATAATGTTTAAATGCTATGGGTTGAATGATCTGATATTCACCCTATGAGTGACATCAGTTAAAGATTTATTGTTTAAAGGTATTGCAGACTCATGTGCTGGTGTGTGTATGGTGTTATTGAAGCAACGGATTGATCAGATTGCCAATACACAGACAATAAAATGGAAAGACAACAGAGAAATACAGTAAGCAAACACAAAGACACAAGAAATTTAATAAGGAGTTCACCCTATTCTCCAGGGCTACATCTCCGGTCCAGCTTTTAGTGGTGGCCTTGTTTTATTGTGCCTTTAAGCAGAGAATTACAATACAGGGACTCAATGTGAGTTCTCCTGAAGCAGGTTTTGCTTGGCAGGGTGGTTCTTGGATTCCCCAAGCCACTGGAGTGCACAGACTCTTCTTCTTCCTACCAGCTCTGTGACCTTCTGGTCTACAGTGGAAAGAGCCAAATGTGGTGCTCAGTCCGAACAGATTCCTCTATGGGATGGCTTGAATCTTCAAGCTCTCTGGTGCTCGATGCTGCCTTTGGTCAGCTCGGCCCTCTGTTTCTTTCTGCTTTTGCTTCACTGTTCTCTGTATTCTGTCCTCCTCTCGGGATTTTGGTCTCTTTGTCTTCGTCTCTCGGATTGACTCTCTCAGTAACTATCTAACTGTGTATTTGTCCTTGTTCATGGCTTTATCCATTCGTTCCAATGCTTGTTCGGTTCCTCTTCTGCCTCTGTCAATTCACCTTCTGCAGCTGTGCTTGGAGTTCCCTGTTCGGCATCATCATCAGCACTCAGGGAGTGACCACATGTCCTCCTCTAAACGGCACCAGCCTGCTTCGTCGTTTTGTTTCTTTAGTTACATCGTGGATGAAGTCTTTCCTCCACCGTGGCGGTCAAACGGATTCCAAATCCTTTTAAAATGCGGCGTATTCCTTCGTCGATTCCGCTTCCTCCATCGGGCGCGATCTCAGCCGTCCGATTTGGGGCCTCTAGATCCGACGCCATATGCATGTTTCGCGCGGTTGACTTGCTCGACCGATAGTGCGCGATCAACGACGGTTTTCTCTCACCTTCGCTTGCCACGTGTCGATCGATGAATGGAATCGCTCCGCTCTTGTCCAAAACCTCTTACTGTTTGAGGGCACCCCAATCAAAATTGTCGGTTTCCAGAGTGCGGGTTCCGCCTTTGTACATTTAGCACTTTTTGCCTTTTCCGCCCGCGGTTCTCCGGCTTCCTATGCGTTCGTGTGCTTGGGCTTCATCCTTCATGGCCCTGTTCGCCTAGCGATGCGCAATTATAATCGCGCATCAAAAATCACTTCTTTTTCCTGATCCGGGGCTCCCAGGGGCTACTTTGACCTCCTGTGCAGTGTCCATGGGCCTTGGTCAACGCGCTTTGACCAAGGTCCTCGTCGTTCCACGCTGGCTGCCATTGCCACTGGTTCATGGTGTTTTTGATCGCTGTTTTGGATTTCTTTAGAGATTTGTTTGACCTGATACAATCATGGTTCTTTGACAGTCTTCTATGGATCCAATTCAGATCACGACCTTCCCACTGAAAAAGCTTTTGGACCACCAAAAGTTGGTTTTCAAGCATCGATTAAGTGAAGGTATTGCTTTCTCACTTGTCCAATCTCAATCCACTTTGCACTGCTTGGCTTCGAACCTTTGAGCCCAATCCTAAGGTATTCAACATCCCCCCTGTGCGTCGTCCTCACCTTCCTGTCCAGCACTGTGTCTTCCTGCAACTCATTAAGATATTCAGGTAGCAGGTCATCAATAGAAGGCAATTGACTTTGCTCTCCAGGGTCCTCAATCATTGAAGGTTCAAACAATCTCAAGCAATCTGCATTTACGACTGAGTAGATGTGCATGTAAGCTGGTAATTAAGGCGAAAAGCATTCTCACCAATCTTCTAAAGGTCCATACCCGATAGGCTTTAACTTTTTACCTTCACCTTGCATCCTGTCCTTGCTGATATACAACTAGACTTGGTCTCCAACTTGAAAACTATGCTCCATCCGATGCTTATCATGCCTAGCCTTGTATTTGCCCTGGCTCTTTTCCAGCTGTTCCTGTACTGCTTGGTGGATCTCCTGGATCTGTTCAATGAACCTAGTTGCCTTGTCCACATCACTGTGTACATCAACTGTGGTATCTTTACCAAAGACAAAATCCAAAGGAAACCTTGGTGTGAAACCAAAACAGGTCTCAAAAGGAGATCTCTGTGTAGAAAAGTGTTTGGCTCTGTTGTAAGCATGCTGCACATAACACAAGTGTTCATTCCAAAGCTTAGGATGTTTGCTGCAATAACCTCTCAGTAACTAGATCACTGTCCTGTTAACTACTTCTGTCTGGCCATCTGTTTGTGGATGAAAAGCTGCACTTTTCTTCAGTTTGGTGTCCATGAGTTCCCGCAGACTCGAACAAAACTTCCCCACAAATCGAGTGTCTCGATTAAATATAATGGAAGTGGGTAATCCAAAATGAACCCATACATGTTCAAAGAACAATTTTGCAGTTTGTTCAGCTGTAATCTGTTTATTACAAGGTATCAAAATACACATTTTGTTGAACCTATCCACAACAACATATAGATAATCATGACCTTTCCTAGATTTAGGCAGTCCTCCAACAAAATCCATGGAAACACTTTCCCAAGGGTGAGAAGGAACTGGCAATGGAGTGTACAAGCCTAGTTTTCTATTACTGGGCTTGCTTTTAGCACACATAGCACACCCTCTTACATATCTAGAAATTGTCTCATTCATTTTCGGCCAATAGCAGAATCTTTGCAGCTGTGCAACTGTTTTACTTACCCCAAAGTGACCTGATATCAGAGAAGTGTGTGCTTCTCTAATTATCTTTATCCTCTCAGTTTGTGGAATGCAAAGTTTCCCACAATGGTATAAGAGTCGGTCCTTTACATGATAGTCCAATTCTTCTACTCTTTTGCCTTGACTCAAAGTTGCATATACATCTTTAAAGTCCATATCCTGAGCATATTGTTCTATGTATCTTTCATGTAGCACAAAATTATGCTTAAGTATGGTAGATGCATTTATAATGGGTCTAGATAACATGTCTGCAACCTTGTTATGTATGCCCTTTTTATATCTGATGACTAAATGAAACTGTTGTAGAAAACCCATCCATCTGTAATGTCTTGATTGTTGCAACTTAGTTTGGGAGTGTAGATATTGAAGTGGTTGATGATCAATATGTATTACTGTCTCTTTGCCCATTAAGTAATGTTTCCACTTTTTCACACTCTGAATTAATGCATACAATTCTTTATCATATGTAGGATAGTTAACTACTGTAGGATTAAAAGTCTCAGAATGATAACATATGTGTTTACCGTGCTGTGTCAACATTGCTCCCATGGCATAGTCACTGGCATCAGTTTGGATCTCAAATGGTCTTTGCAGATCTGGCAGCGCTAGTACAGCTGCTGTACTAATTTTTTCCTTCAAGGTGTCGAAAGCTTTCTGATGTTTGCCTCCCCACTGAAACACCTTATTCAATCTCGTTAAAGCATTTAAGGGAGCTGCAATTGAGGAGAAGTTAGAAATGAACTTCCTCCAATATTGTGCTGCTCCTAAGAAGCTTCTCACTTCTGTAGCAGACCTGTGTTTTAGGCCAGTTCACAATGACTACCACTTTAGAGGGATCTATTTTCAATTCACCTCCCCCTACTATATGACCCAAGTAGTTTAGAGATGTTTTGCCAAATTCACATTTTGAGAGTTTAACATAAAGTTTTTCTCTTTTCAAAACATCTAATGTCTATTTAACATGCTTTAAATGTTCTTCCCACGTTTTACTAAAAATCAGAATGTCATCCAGATACACAATAACAAAATCATCAAGAAAAGGTCTGAGTACATCATTCATTAATCTCATGAAAGTAGCAGGAGCATTAGTTAAGCCAAAAGGCATAACCAGCCATTCATACAATCCCTGCTTTGTTTTGAAAGCAGTTTTCCATGCATCTTGCTCTGCAACTCTGACCTGATGGTATCCACTGTGCAAATCCAGCTTGGTGAAATAAACAACTTCCTTCAATTGATCTAAAAGATCATCTATGCGAGGAAGGGGATAACGATTTTTGATTGTTATCTTATTCAGTGCTCGGTAATCAATGCACATTCTCCACGAGCCATCTTTCTTTCTCACCAAAACGATTGGTGACCCACATGGTGATGTGCTAGGCCTGATAAACCCTTTCTCGAGCAACTCTTGCACCTAGTTCTTGAATTCAGCATTCTCTAAAGCAGACAACCTGTACATCCCAATGTTAGGGAATGGAACATCTTGCTGCAAAATAATATCATGTACTATTCCCTTTTTGGGTGGCAGACCTTTAGGTTCTTGAAATAAGACATCATACTCTGAAACAACCTTTTCTATATCAGCTCGCTGTTCAGCATTACAACCCTCAAATTCATTGGTTTTATCAGGTTTCTTTTGCTTTACAACCATCAGTAAGAATTGTTTGCATGAATTTATCATTCTTTTCATCTGTCCTGAGTTTATGAGAGTATAATTATTCTTGAGCTTATGAGCTCTTACAAAGTATTCGATTCCATCTTTAACAAGTAGATACTTGTTCTCAGCTCTATAGAAAATAACCTTTCTATCATACAAGTAAGGACTTCCTAAAACAATTCCACATATATCCAAAGGAATTATGTCTAATTCAACCTCATCTACAAATGCTGACCCAAAGGAAAACTTGAGTTTGCACTATCTAGTCACTTGTAGTTGTGCTTTATCATTCAACCATCCTAATGGATATGGTTTCTTGTGAGGTGTAGTTGCTAATCTCAATTTCTTTACAATTGCTTCAGAAATTAGATTTACTTGTGAGCCACTATCAAACAAAGTATCAATCTTTTGATTTTTGGAAATAACTCGAATATGGAAAAGCTCATGTCTTTTTCTCTCATTTTTTCTTCATCAATAACAGATTGAGCAGAATTACTATTTGATGCTTCAGAATTCTTACCTTTTATACCTGTGGCTGCTATAGTTGTTTCATCTCCTGAGTCTGACCCCAAATCTTTCTGAATAGCTGCAGCAGTCTTCTTCTTCTTGCCCTTGGACTTCTTAGGTCTCAGCTCTGGATGCAGAATCCAACAATGCTCATCATCATGCCCCTCTTTTTTACAGTGAGTGCATGAAGCTTTGGCTTCCTGTGCAGTGTTAGCCTTCCTTACTTTCCACTTCTGCTTTCTTTTCTCCTTGCTCTTACTTACAGTGGGTTGGGATGGTCCCCCAACTTCTGGATTTCCATTCTTTCCTCTAGCTTCTAGATGAGTAGCTTGTACAGATACCTCATCTATACTAGTGGGATTAAACATGAGGATGGTATGCCTCATGCAGCTGTGTAGACCACCAATGTACTTCAAAAGAGTCTCTGGTGAGTCTAATGAGATACCCAACATCAATGCTCTCTTTCTGAATTCTTGAGTATACCCTTGCACACTTTGCCCTTTCAACTGTCAAAGAGTTTGCCAACTCATCATGGCTTGTTGCATGTAGGCTAGTGGATAGAACTGTGTTTTGATTGCAACAACAAATTCACTCCAGATAGAGATGGTCTTGCCATGTCTTTTCATATCAGCTTGGGTTCTGCCTTCCCACCAAACCAAGGCAGTGCCTCCTAGGCGTAGGTTTGCCAGCTGAATCTTACTCTTGTCTGAGTCTATGTTCTGTACCCTGCAATACATATCAATTTGTCTAATCCAATTGTCCAACTTTTCAGCATTTATCTCTCCATCATATATAGGCAAATCAAATTTAACATCTAGCTCAATCAAAGATGCTTTCTTATTATGCACATGGCTATTAGGAGGTGTGAGAAAGTTTTCCTCTTTCCCCTTTCCTTTGGAGTGGTCATGGAAGTGAGACTCATCTTCTTCTTTATCTTGTTTAGAACCTGATGAATCTTCCACCTTATGCTTTCTAAAGTCTCTGTACATTTCTTCAACCATAGACTTTATAGCTAGGAAACTCTCTATGAATTGAGGGTGTGGTCCTGCAGAACCTTCCTCTGACATTGTCTGTCGCGGATAGACTCTCCCAATTTCAGGATTAGTTTCTACCAACTCTCCTTCTCCTAATTTGAGCTTTGATCTAGTGAGCATTCACAGCTAAACCAACACAAGCTTGTCTAACCTTACAGCCTAGAGCTCTGATACCACTTGATCTGATATTCACCCTATGAGTGACATCAGTTAAAGATTTATTGTTTAAAGGTATTACAAACTCATGTGCTGGTGTGTGTTCTGTGTTATTGAAGCAATAGATCGATCAGATTGCCAATACACAAACAATAAAATGGAAAGACAGCAGAGAAATACAGTAAGCAAACACAAAGACACAAGAAATTTAATAAGGAGTTCACCCTATTCTCCAGGGCTACATCTCTGGTCCAGCTTTCAGTGGTGGCCTTGTTTTATTGTGCCTTTAAGCAGAGAATTACAATACAGGGACTCAATGTGAGTTCTCCTGAAGTAGGTTTTGCTTGGCAGGGTGGTTCTTGGATTCCCCAAGCCACTGGAGTGCACAGACTCTTCTTCTTCCTACCACTTCTGTGACCTTCTAGTCTAAAGTGGAAAGAGCCAAATGTGGTGCTCAGTTTGGACAAATTCCTCTATGGGATGGCTTGAATCTTCAAACTCTCAGGTGCTCGATGCTGCCTTTGGTCAGCTCGGCCCTCTGTCTCTTTCTGCTTTTGTTTCACTGTTCTCTGTGTTTCGTCCTCCTCTCGGGATTCTGGTCTCTCTATCTTCGTCTCTTGGACTGACTCTCTCAGTGACTGTCTAACTGTGTATTCTGTCCTTGTTCATGGCTTTAGCCATTCATTCCAATGCCTATTCGGTTCGTCTTCCGCCTCTGTCGATTCACCTTCTATAGCTGTGCTTGGAGTTCCCTATTCGGCATCATCATCAACGCTCAGGGAGTGGCCACATGTCCTCCTCTGAATGGCGCCAGTTTGCTTCGTCGGTTCGTTTTTTAAGTTACGGCGTGGATGAAGTCTTTCCTCCACCGTGGTGGTCAAACGGATTCCAAATCCTTCTAAAATGCAGCGTATTCCTTTGTCGATTCCACTTCCTCCATTGGGCGCGATCTCAGCCGTCTGATCTGGGGCCTTCAGATCCGACGCCATATGCACGTTTCATGCGGTTGACTTGCTCGACCGATAGCGCACGATCAACGACAGTTTTCTCTCACCTCCGCTTGCCACGCGTCAATTGATGAATGGAATCGCTCCGCTCTCGTCCAAAACCTCTTACTGTTTGAGGGCACCCTGATCAAAACCGCCGGTTTCCAGAGCGCGGGTCACGCCTTTGTACATTTAGCGCTTTTTGCCTTTTTCGCTCGCGGTTCTCCAACTTCCCATGCGTCCGTGTGCTCGGGCTTCCTCCTTCATGGTCCTGTTCGCCCAGTGATGCGCGAATAGCACTAAGCACTAATCGCGCATCAAAAATCACTTCCTTTTCCCGATCCGGGGCTCCCAGGGGCTACTTTGACCTCATGCGCAGTCTTCATGGGCCTCGGTCAGCGCGCTTTGACCGAGGTCCTCGTCATTCCACGCTGGCTGCCATTGCCACTGGTTCAGGGTGATTTTGATCGCTGTTTTGGATTTCTTTAGAGATTTGTTCGACCTGATACAATCATGGTTCTTTGACAGTCTTCTATGGATCCAATTCGGATCAGTGAATGTAATATGAAAATGATGAAATGCGATTATCTAAAGCAAAGAACAATGTAGTACTAAGAAAAATTAACATGGTATCAGAGCTGGGCTGAAGAAAAGACATCGAGATCACCCTTATGAGGACACTTGTGTGAAAGAGATGGCGGAGACCTAAAAGAATGCTAGGGTTTGAAGGAAACCCTAGGTACTTTTAGGGTTTGATGGAGATCATGAGAGTAGGGATTAACCCCAGAAGTCACTTTGGTCCTAGATATGATAAAGATTTGAAGTGAAAAGTTGCTCCAACACCTGTGGCAGATTCCATGTAACCCTAGATGGGCTAGTCTCACTCTTGAAGATAAAATGATCTTTGCATTAGTTGTAGGTAGTTGAGGTATCTCCTCCTTTGATTATATCTGTGATATATGATTGATGACCTGTGGTATCTCATGATTAAGAAGGGAAGGACTTGGAATAGGGATTTTGCGAATGATTACATTTCTTCTGAAGATTCTTGGTGATAAGATCAAGAGGGAGATGATCACTTCCCTTCAACCCTCGTTAAAGATAAGTACATTATAGACCTATTTCTTTATGACAGTGCTCTTGTTTAGGTTTATCATTTTGATTGTTGTTCCTGCATGAATATCTGTAGTTGAATACTTTTAACTTCTTGATGAAGATGTAAACAATGCCCTTTTAAGGATCATTTGTATACTAAAAGGTGCAAGAAAAAAAAATTGGTTCAAGGAAGCTAGAGTAGGAACCTGATGCTAATCTATTTCAAGATGACAATGTGTATGTGCTATAAAGGTATTTGAATGTTGATCAGTGGTTGTCATTGATGTCAACCCAAGCAGCACCAGGGGCTACCCCGATCTTGCAAGGGCATTTTGACTTGACAACTCATATTATTTTGCGTCAAATATCTTCTCGATGGATTCTACTCGTCGAGATGTTTCCGTTGATATATGGTATGCCTCCGAGTTCTTCACGGTTTGAGAGTTATTTGCGTTTGAAGTTAGTAACCCCAGTTAGTGGGCTAAAACCCTATGGGGTTGTGGCATGGCACTCATAATTGGTTGTGGTCATTGAATAGTCAATAATTAATAATATTTTTTTGCTCCTAAATCCCTCCAACGTTCACTTGTTGAGGACTCTCTGAACTCAAGACATTCATATAAATAATGACCCTCATATCCTCCTCTTGTGGGGATTTTGTGACTTCAAAGTTTAAACAGGTCATCGTGGCATTTTCGCTATAATATATATATATATTTTGTTATATTTGCGAAGCTTCAGAAGCTGAAATTAAAACCCATTTGAGCTGAAATCTTGATGAACCGCGTGACCGAATTTCAGATCTTGGTTTGCTATATTTTCGGAGATATGATCTGAGCAAGTTAGGGTTTTTGCAGGCTCCCGAATTCCATGCGAAACAGGTGACATTGGGAAAATCGTCATAACTTTCTCTTTGAGCATTGGATTCAAATTTTGTAAATAGTCACAGAAAGAGGATGGACTATAGTTTGTTGAGTAGCATTTTCAGGGCCGAAGGTCGCAACAGTGACACGTGGCACTTCGTACAATTTCGCTTTACTTAACTAGGCTATAATCAGGTCATCGTGGGAAATTGGGCATAACTCTTTCTTGAAGAATCCAATCTTGATCAGGCCTGTGGGGTTGCAAAGAGGACTCAGAGGGCTACCACAGGATGAAATTTCAAACTCTGGAGATCCGAAATTACATAGATACAACAGATTCAATATCGAGCTCCTAGAAGGCAAGAAAAAACATGCATTCAAGGATCACTGCAGTAAGGACCAAACATCAACAGTCAAGGGTAAGTCTCCTATGGCAAGGTATGTATGATTAAGTGTTTACAATTGAATTTTGAGTATCATCTCTGACATATGTTTTTGCAGGACAACGTAAGTATATACAGGGTCTCGGTTATATCTCTATATCTCTATATGTCATAGTTAGTTTTGATACCACATTTCGAATGTCCTATTCTTGATACTACACGTTTGATGCTACACCAAGTCTGCTAAATCTATATGATGTTGTAAGTTCATGTTACTTGTCTTGTCATAGTTGATAGAATGGTCTCTGTTGGTGTACTTAGAACTTGGTTCATCACAAGTCTAGGGTTTGTGATCAGTTTCTATTGTATATATCTTTAGGTCAGTTTTGGATATAGTCTTGTATAGAGTCCAAGCCTATATCAAGAGTGGAAGTCTTTGTCTACTGCTGCAACAAGTCAACAACAAAAGTGACAAGAACATTTCAGGTACGCATTGTAATTTTAATCTGTATTTATTCATTAGTATGCACTTACATGTGTTTTGCAGGCAGAGGTAAGTGAAGGGTATTTTGTTCTTCTTTTTGAGATAGAGTTTCGCTGGGCAAATTTTCATGCAGGTAGAAGAAGATTCAAGGACGGCATCAAGTGAGCATTCAAGAGCTAAAGTATCAAATCAAAGGAAGCATTGCAGTGGGACATCCTTGAAAGACATGACAACCATCCGTATATTGTGAAGAAGTGTCAAGGTCAAGAGTCATCATTGTAAAGTTGTAAAAGAGTCATTTGTAAAAGTGTCATCATTGGAAGAGTCATTATTGTAAAAGAATCAATCTGCCTAGAGTTGAAAAGGCATTGTTGGGAGGTATAGGAGTCTCTGTTGAGATGATGTTGAAGTGAACAAAGTTCATCCTTCACGTTAAATACTCCAGAAGACTTGGAATATAAAGATATCCATGATGATACAAATATTATATATTAAATGTGTGAATAAGATTGGTGATACAATGAAAACGAGAGACTTGCTTATATACCAAGCAGGTGTCTCTTCATGGAGAGTCATGTCTCATTGAGACATGACCCTTCAACCTAATTACTAATTAACTAATCATTATTTATGATTATTATCATTTACAATATTTTACATTATTTCCTATATATTTATTCATAACATTGCCTTCTTCCTCAAAAAGCTTTGTCCTCAAAGCTTGTCAATGAAAAAGGCTTGATCTCTTCTTTGGGTTCAAATGTCTTCTGATTTCGGAACAGTCATCTTCGTCGATACAAGTTGACATGATCTTCTAAGTGACAAACAAAATTGTCGCACTGAGAAGGGATCAGACCATCCTAGATTAATTCTCTGTGGAATATTCTGATCACTGGTATTTTGTAACGAATTGTCATCGTAGGACTGGACTGAGGTTATCTCAATATTCTTCGAAACATCAACGTGTTGTTTATGTTTTGAATGGTACATATACGTAGTTTGATTGAGTTGTCTACTTTTGTGATTCGGATGTCGATAGGGAACTTTTTTGGTTTGACTTCCCCTTGTTAGGTGTGTGGAAATTTTTTGATTTCCTTCTAGTACTAAGGTTTTTGAGTTAGGTACATAATCTTTGTTTGGAATTTTCATCGTCTAGATTGTAATATGTGAATGTGTTTTTCCTTCCACTGATTGATCCTCTTCTTGAGTTCTGCTATTGACTGGTTTTGTTAGGCCCCTATACTACTAGTGTAACCCCTTATTGTTATTAGTACAACCCACTTATTATATTGATGTACCCATGTAGTGCCCATATTGTTACTAATGTGCCCCATAGAAGCCCACTATTGTTATTATTGTGCCCTTACATTATTATTGTTATGTCGGCTATGGTTATGTTATGACCCCTTAGACTCCTATATATAGAAAGGAGGTCTTTTCATTTGTATCATCCAAGAATTGTTCATTTATGTAATGTAAAGGAGGTTGCCCCCTCGAAGAGGCTGAATTCTAAGGCGTTTATCTATCTTTTCTTGAGTTGGTTTCATAACATTTGGTATTAGAGCTTTGGATTCTAGGGTTTCGCTGCTCCAAACAGGTCATCGTAGCATTTTCGCTATAACTTTTTTCTGTGACGTTTCAGAAGTCGCAAAAAAAACCCATTTGAGAAGAAATCGCGCTGAACCTTGGGTCCGAATTTCAGAGCTTTTGGCGCAATATTTGTGGAGATATGATCTGAGGAAGTTGGTCTTTTTGCAGACTCTTGAATTACATTCAAAACAGGTGACCTGGGGAAAATAGTCATAACCTTCTCTCTGAGCATTGGATTGAAATTTCGTAAGAAGGTAAAGAAAGAGGACAGACTGTAGTTTCTTGTATATCGTGTTCAGAACCAAATATCGAAAATTGTAGATGTGGCACTTCATACAACTTCGCTCTTCTGGAAAGGTCTATAATCTGGTCATCTTTAGAGATTGTGCATAACTCTTCCCTGGAGAATCCAATTTGGGTCAGACTGGTGGCATTGGAAAGAGGACACAGAGGGCTACTACAGGTAGTGTTGACCAATACTGGTCAACTGCCCATGCAGTCCACCTCCTTTCTGATTGACAGAGAGGGGTAGCTCCTGAGCGACATGTCCGTGCCAGCCTACAATCATCGACAGCTTGATCATTTTTGTTGTAAACCCAGTCTGCATGTTTGAATTGTAAATAATCTAAGCAGATCAGAGTCATGTATGTAAAGTTGCCTAGGTGGACCTAACTTTCTAATGATGATCTGCGTCCCGGGAGGTTTTTAGTCTCACCGATCCATGGATCGGCAGAGTTTTCCTTCAAACCCGACCCCAAAGCCGGGATGCATTTTGTTATTAGGACTTTAGGAGAATCCTAGCGTGTTAATCTGCTAGATTATAGTTGTGTCGCAGAACTGGGTGGTTTATGAGGGTCTATGTTAAAGTGGGTTCGTCCCCTTAAGATGTAAATTGTAAAAGTCATGATGTAATGTGTCTTGAGGGTTGAGAAATGTTTAAATCCCCTCATGAGTCCTAGGTCCTAGGTCCTAGGGGATGTTTCCAACGGTTTGGTTCAAATGATCCATTTAGAAAATAAATAAAATATTAAAATAAAATTAAAAAAAAATAAAAAATAATAAAAAATTCATAAAACAAAGCAAAAACCCTAAATAATAAAATAATAATATTTTTTGTGAACACATGCAAAATATCATTTTTAAATAAAATCGACGGATGAGATCAAGAGATGTCTTGATCCTCATCAATGGTCGAGATCAGTTCTACATGGATCACCCAAAACTAGCCGTTGGGATCATTTCCTTTTTATAGGGTCTTAGGGGGTCATTTTACAGGTTTATCTGATCTGTGAGTCTGTACTGAAAGCTCTCTTGTAATCTGATTTCTGATTAATAAAGAAGACTTTGGGGTTCAAACTGGTTGGTGTTACTCTCTGGAATTGCTGTGAGATGTTTGCTTTTCTGCATATTTCAGTTTTCAGCAGTTAAAATAGCTGGTTTTTGTCAGAGCATTGTGAGTACAGGTATCTTGCTCACATGTTAGGGTTTGAATGTTGTAGGGTTTTTGGAATAATGGCAGGTATCTCCATTGTTCCTTGAATTCTACCAGCATTTCTTGCCCTCTTTGCTGATGTTTGCTTGAGGTGTGCAGGAAAACTTTAGGTGCAGGGTATTTGTGGGCGTTTGGGGAAGTTCTGGGCTGAACCAGCCGACTCCCACAGGCTGTTCTGTGCAGAGCCCAGCTGATTGTGCCCTGGGTTAATCCTTTTTAAAAGTTCATTTCATGATTTACATTGAGAAATTTTCTTTCTGCTCACAGTAAAGTTCAAGTTTTTCTGATTTTTCAAAAGTATTACTGCAATCATGGTTAAATCTGGCTGTTCTAGAGCTTTAAAATTTTGATTTTGGGTAAATTTTGAAGGGTCTACTGTAAAATTTTGTGGATATCTGCCAGAGTTCTTTTCCTGCAGGGTATCTGTCATCAGGTGATGTTGCAGTTCAATTTTAGTGACCAGGTCGTGGGTTAAGCGTGTTATTTCCACTGCATAGATTGATTTAGCAAGACCAAGTGAGCAGCGTGAGTTGCTTCCGACTGCTGCTGAAAACACATTGTGCCAAAGTGAGAGTCAAGCGTGAAAAGGTGCGTTCTGCATGTTTCAAATCATCCCAGGTATTTACAAAACCCTGCTGTCCTTTTAAAACTGCAAGCACAACACTGAAGACGACAGAGAAAGTTTTGAAACAAAGTGGAAGCGTGAATGTATACACAATTCAGGTTTTAGATTTGAGTAACTTGTGATTTGATTTCTGGTGAAACGTATTGAGCAATTTCATCAAACCAGGCAAATTTAAATCGTTTTTGTTCCAAAGCCGTCGGTTTCTTTCATTTACGCATCGATTTCTCCTCTCTGAGCTAGGGCTAAGTCTCTCATTCGAAAACCCTTGCTTGATCTTTTCATTTATGTGTTAGTCTTTTGCATCAAAGCAGGGTTACGATTTTTAGCGTTTAGGCGATGCTTTCATTGTCGGATTGCTTCTGAATATCACTGCGTTTTTCCTGGTGCGTGCTTTCGAGCCCTTGCATTTTCCTCTGCCGACATCTGAGCATCATTTGTGTTTACGCCTTTAGTCATCGAGGTCACGTCCCCATCGTTTTTTTTTTTTGATCACGCCTTTGAAGCTCTGCGTCACAATCATTTGCGTCTTCGGTTTGGCTGCAAGTCAACTACCCTCCATCGAGCCTTGCCGTCGTTCAACCTGCACAGATAAACAAAGATTTTCCTCTGCGGCTTGTTTTTTTTATTTGAATGCGTTAGCTTGGGTCACGATTTGCATGCTTGGGTTACGATTTTGGTTTACGCTTTCAGCGTTTCGGCTGCTTCCATCAACGTGAGTCTGCCCGCAGTCGTTTTTCATTGAATCCCTCTCGTCTTAACGCTGTATCGGTCACCAGATCTTCAACGAGTTTCAAAATCGTTTCCTTTACGATTGCTGTAGACTGTGCTTTGGATGCATTGGGTGGTTGAGCCTTGCGTTTTTGCTGTAGCCGCGTTGATTGTGGGTCAAACCCGTCCGTCGTCTCAGTCCCAGCCCCGTTCTTCTTCTATCCTGCGTTGTCTCGCCTTTGTCTGAGCTGCGTCTTGCCCTGAGCCGTTTTTCATTTCCTTTTTGTGTGCCCAGGCCTGAAATACGCCTCTTCTGGCTGCCATTCCCTGCACGTTACCCCCGCCGTCGAAGGACTGAGGATCGTATCTCTGCAGCATCGTTTTGGTCATTTTCTAATTCGTTTTATCTGCTTTGGTTATGCGTAGGTGTTAGCATAGTTAGGGTTAGGTTTATAGAGTTTCAAATTCATTTCATTTAGATTTTAAGATTTGTATTTTAAATAAATAAAACATAAAAAAAAAGAGTGGGTAGCATATGGTTTACGATCAAATTTTAATTGATTTCATTTGTTTTAGTTTAGCATAGGTTAGTTTAGTTATAATTTAGTTTTTTTTTATAAATTTTAAATTTTAGATTTCATTCTTAAAGTATTTCCTTTTTTTTTTTAGGATTTTTATAAATATAAAAATATATATATATATATATATATATATATAAAATTATTTTTATTTTGATTAGCTTTTAAATTTAGATTTTAAATTTTTTAGGAATTAGGTTTTAGAGATTTTAATTTTTTTTTAGGATTTGATTTTTTTTTTATAGTTTTATTCAAAAAAATAAAAAAATAAAATAAATAAATAAATAAAAAAATTTGTGGAAAATTTATTTTGCCAGTTTCAGTCTTTTTATTCATGCTGTATCTTTCACGCTGAGATTTAAAGCATTGCTCTCTTTATCTGATGATTGCTGTCTGTGGTTCATGTTCTTATATCATCTAGCTAGTAATCATTTAGATCTTCTAAGGCACTGGTCTATCAAATCAATAAAACCATTTTAGTGCATCTCGTCTCCTGGCCCAACTGTTTGGCAGTTGGCCTTCATTTTTCCTCAGGGTCTACCCCCCTTAGCCGTGGGAGACAGGCTTAAACGGAGAGACCGGGGATCAGAGTGACAGCCCCCGGTCTGAGCGTTGTCGTGCCAATCCGCGCGACAACATTTTTTGGCGCCGTTGCCGGGGATAGAGTTTTTCTGTCCTTGGTCCTTGTTTTTCAAGCTTTTCCGTGCTTAGCTTCTTGTTCAAGTGGCGACTCCACTTCCTATATTATCTGCAAGAGTGTACACTAGAAGACATCCAAGCGGTCTGTGCAATCCTACTCCTGACCCTGAAAAGGTTTATAGGGTGCGATCACACAAACTCGCTTCTCGTACACTTCTTGGAAATCTTGGACAAGAAGCCCTCTCCGATATTCATTTGCTCTTTAAAGGTCAAGTTAAGCGCAGCACCATGAGTCTGTTTGCCCCTTGTGATTTTTCTAACATTCCTGGAGCCCCCAATGATATTCCATCTGTTGGGATAGACAAATTGCCTAGCTTTCATGGAGATAATGCCATTACTGTTAATTCCCATTTGCGAGATTTCAACATATGGATGGCTAAGTATGCTAGATCTCCTGATTTTGACCATGAAGATGTCAGGATGGCCCTTTTTATCTTGACTCTAGGAGGTGATGCTCATGACTGGTTTACAGAAAAACCTCCTAATTCTTTTGACTCTTTACAATCAATCATTAATTCGTTTAGAGAAAAATTTGGAGATAAGAGAGAGGGAAGACATCTTGTAAGAGCTCTTACTCTGATGAAAAAGAGAGAAGACGAAACTGTTGAAGAATTTAATAGAAGGTTTAATGGTATTATTAGAGAATTACCTCAGGACTATAAACCTTCAGATAAAACTCTCCAAGATTTTTATATCGATGCCTTTGGTCCTGAACCATCTTATGAGTTAAGGCGTGCCAAACTTACTGATTATCGTGATTGCCAAGCCTTAGCTGTAGAACTTGAAAAGGACAAGGCAGCTTCTGGGAAGTCTGAAATCCCAGGCGTTGATAGGGCTGCTACGAAACTAAAGGAACCTAAGGGAAAAGCAGCCCAGGAGCCTGAAAATGAACTTGTTCTCAAATTGCTTCAGAAAATTGAAACCATGGAAATTAATCATAACAAGGAGATAAACACTTTGCAGAATAGGTTAATTCAAATGGAAAGAGCGCAACCGCAAAATTTTCAGCCTCGAAATAATAATAACAGAAATAGTAACTGGCAAAGAAAGGGTCAATCTAGTGAGCAGAGGCCCCCTAATCCGCTTACCAATCTGGTGGATGATGCTCCTCCTTACTGTCGTGCTTGTGCTGATTTTCACGAAGAATCCTCTTGTCTCATTATCAGAAGACTTTTCGATAATGGAATGTTTGGGACAGGTGAGCAAATAAACGTGGTAGGGAGCAAGTTTCCTTTGCCCATGAATGATTGGATGGAGGTTAAGGAAAGAAGCTATGATGTTGTAAATCCTAAATCTGCTTTTAGTATAAATAACCTTGAAAACGAAGATGACATTTTGGCCAGGTTATATGGTGAGAAACCCTCTCCTGAGAAAATTCTGGAAATTGCTAGAGATAAGGGTATAACATACCAGAGAAGGGATAAAGATCAGAGCGGGAATCAAATTCCTCCTCGAACTTTAAACCCTGGTATAAACTCAGGAATAGATGTCGACTTGGGAGTTGGTTTAATAATGCTAAAATCTGGGTTCCCGTGTCTGAGATCGCTAAGATCCCTTCCCAAAGAGACAAATTACTAAAAGCAATTCAGGGTCCTCAAGTCAACGCTTCTCAACAGAAGATGCCTCTTCTTTTATGCGGCGATATGAGATGGGTCTTATCGATGATACAATTGTCTGTCTTTCTTCTGATTGAGATATGTTTACTCGAGATATGTCATGATGCAGCTATAATTGTATATCTTAGATGAGGCTTATGATGATGATGGAAATTCCTCCCTAGTTGAGAGGGAGTGTTGAAATTTGGCATCTTCAAGACGGATTTCCCTTAAGGGAAACCCCAAAGTAAACCCTCCTTGTCCCATAGAAAGAATAAATTATTAATGCAAATAAATATGTATTTTCATTGAGCAAATTCAAAATTCAAATTTACCTATTTCCCTCCAAAAGGAAATTTAAGTCGGCCTATTGGATCAAGTCGGCTTGCCTCCTAGAGTTGTGTCCTTTCATTCTCATGAACAACTATATATTTTCCCATATGTTCTCCTCCAAATCAGTATAATTGTCTAAGACAGTCTTGCGAATTTTCTGAGGTGTGAACCATCTGTGGAAGCAGCGTGACTTTGTCTGAGGTTTTGAGTCCTCTATGTGATGCGTATTCATCCATCTTTGTGGTGTGAATTATGACTTATATAAGGTGTGGACTATATGTTATCTATTTCTTTTGCTATCTCGCATAACTGTAATTGCCACAAAACCTTGCTCTCTCGCATGTCTGTAATGGCATCATCATCGCTGTTATATTATGGTTCATCGCAGCAGCTTGAAAGGGTCTATTATATATTTGCAGTATGTTCACATTGGTATGTTGATCTTCTCTCTGAATGTAAGTGGATTCACATCACTCATCAAGGACTCACACTTGCATTAATGTAGTGCTTTCACATCATTGTAATATCTGTATGGTCTATGGCCTTGATATCGCATCACTGAAATGATGTATATGGTTTCACTATAATGACATGTCATCTTGTATATGGTATGGTCTCGTATGTGTTCCTCTGCGATGATAAGTATACAGTTCCTATGTGTTATGTATGGCAATATGATATCCGCGTTAGACATCAGTTCCTCTGCGTTCTGTCTGGCATTGACTCTCTGTTCGCTCATTTCAGTTACAAGGTATGGCACACTCATGGTATGGCACTTGCATCACACTCTATGGTATTCAGACTCGCATATGCACAGTATCAATTGATCTCAACACTTTATATATTGTTGGCATTCATATAGATGTGTAGTAAGTTATATGGATCTCGGCACTGTTGTATGGCGCACTATATATGGAATCAAAGTTATATATATGGCAGGCATCACTGTTGTTTGACATCGCAGATATATATATATGGCATCACCGTTATATATAAGGCATTAGCATCTCTGTTCATCAGAGTTGTATGGCATCAATGTATTATAGTTGTTTAGCATCACAATTACTTGATATCTCAGTTATATATCAGAGCAGTCCTTGACATCATATGTATATGCAGCGCAGTAGTATGGTCGGAGTCTCGTTCCTCTGTTTTATGTATAACCCTTGGCATCACAGTCATGTACAGCATCACAAACATAACGGATATGTACAGCAGTATTGACATCTCAGTCCAGTAATATGTATTATGTACAACAATATCGGCATACCAGTCCAGTGATGTGTATGTACTATGGCATTCTGAGACCTCAGTTCAGTTATTTGTATGGTATATCTAATATATGGCAGCCTTGCAACTCAGAGCGGTAGTATTATTTATATATTGTAATACTAATGTCAGTATGGCGAAACATTAATGGCAATATTGTATATTCAGTGAAACTTGTTCATAATCGAAGTTGTGAACAAGACTTATATAGGCTCCAAGAAGCTTGATGATATTTGTACCTTTCTATTGAACTTTTGATGACAATCTAATAGAAGAAGAAGAATTTGGAAGGGTTTTCCCCCTTGTGGGGTTTTCCCCTGGTCTCTGACCAAAATCATGGTATCCCTTGTGCATGTTTTTCTTCTATTGTTCCTTTATGTTCCACTGCAATGTTGAAGTTATTGTTCTTTCTCTATAATTGTTAATAATGTTTAAATGCTATGTGGTGAATGTAATATGAAAATGATGAAATGCAATTATCTAAAGTAAAGAACAATATATCCCTAATAAAAATTAACATGTTTTATATCATTTCATGTTAGGTTCTTGTACTCCTTTTTGTGTGCTTTTAAGGATGTTTCTTGCATACACCCTTTTTACTTGGCTATATAATTTGGCTGTATTTTCTAGCCCCCCTTGATCTATTTTGTTCTTTAGAGGACAATAATATAAATCTAATTTGATTTTGTTTCATTTTGAGAAGTGTAAGTTGTGTAAATTCCAAACCGGAATATTATTCCAGCAACTGGTAATTATTCTCCTAATTGTTAATTGTTGAAATTTCTAAGTTTGACATGTTAGAAATCCCTACTGCATTATGTGGTTTATTTCACCTACTTGTTTATTCCATTAACAAATTATTTATACATATAAATACTGAAAATAAACACAAATGCAGCCTTAACTCATATACAAATCAACAACTGAAATACTAGACAAACACACAAGGGACAACGTTATTTTTGGACAATCGTCCCCGGAAAAACCCAATGTAGGAAAACTGATGCAACAGTTTTGAGGGTTTTATTATTATGCATATTTCTAGAGTACAACTAGGGTGCCGAATTGGCACACCCAATAGAGATTGTTACACGACAGTAATACCTCTTCTTGGAGACAAATATTCAGCTAGTCTGCCCCACGAAAATCCTTTCGGTGCTTCTCCTAGGCTCTGCGTCAGCCCTGCTAGCCTCAACGTAGCTCCTGAACCCTCTGCGTCAGCCTTCTACCTCTCTGCATCAGCCTCTGCACAGTCTCTAGTTGCCTTTGTGTGGCTCTTGTTGCCTTTGTGTAGCTATGGCTGCCTCTACGTCAACCTCTTCAGTCATTGCACTGACCCTCAGGCACTATCTCTTCCTCTCTGCTATGTACTCATTGCCCCTCGCTGCAACAGATCACTTGTTTGAATTTTCTCAGCAAACCCTGCTCCAGAAAATCAATCTCATTGATCAATCTTGGTGTATTTCCAACTAACCCTCAAGCCTCCTCTTATACTTTTCCTGTTGAGTCTTCAACGACCGAGATTAAGTCTCTAATCAACGACTAAGATTAGATTTGGATTGATCCATGTCATTTAGAACATTCTCACCCAGCTTTATATTAATACCCATTAATATTTTTATTTTCCCAAGTTTAGACTTAGGAACCCCATTAAAAATATTAATTATTTTAATATCTCTCTAACCGGGTGGAATTTCCCCAAACCATTTCTGGGTCTTGGAGATCTCATGCGCTTTAGCTTCTCCACCAATTTTCATGGCTAGAGCACATCCGATGCTACCACAAATCAACACTCCCTCTTAGCGAGGAATGTGCTCTAGTAATGCTCCACCACTGAACATCACACTGATCCTTCCGCACTGGTACCTGTGCTGATGCTGAGCTTGCTACCCTACATCCACTGCATTGCTGCCTCTTGTACTGCTGCCCATGGCTCTGCCACTGCCACTGCTACATCTGTACTGCAACTCCCTCTCAACACGCTGCATCATGCTGCCCATAGCACTACCACTGCTAACTGTTGCACTGCAACTTAGATACTGAGAAGTAAGTAATTGATCTACCCAACTACTCACATCCTTGTTAGTCTGGAAGCCTTCTGATGCTGAAGCTACTTCTGCTGCTATCCTGTGCTCCCTCTGCTATCTCTGCGCTGCTGCAAACACTTCTGTGCCTCTCGCACTACTGCAGCCTCCTTTGTGCCTTTCTGCGCTGTTGCAACCCCCACTGTGCTGCTACAAATCTCTGCACTCTAGCACTGCCTTGTCGCTCCATCCGCATCTTGCTTCTACTGACATCCGTCATCCTGCTACTGTCATTCGGTGCTCCCGTAGCCGGATATGATCCAAGAGTTTGGGTACCTCAAGGATCCTACCCCTTATCTTCTGTAGTCCTCCTGACTACAACTCGATGTCACCCCACCTCTTCTCTAGAGGTGCATGAGCACTCATGGCCCAATCGTCATCCGTCTCGACTTTTTTCTCCACCTTAGTCGGAGCTGCCTTGGAGTCAGAAGCCACTCCCTAATTCTTCTTCCTGGGACACTGGGTTGCATAATGACCCAACTCCCCACATTGGAAACACTTTACCTTGGAGATGTCCTTCTTCTTCCTCTTCCCCTGCTGTCCCGCAGATGCCAGAGCTGCATCCTCCTCATTCCCTTTCTTGATTCGACCCCCTCTGCTGCTACTCCCCGCCTTGGTCAACTGTCTGATCTCTTCTTGGCGATGAGCTGCCCACATCTCTTCCCATCCTGGAAGATTAGCTCTGCCCAAAATGCTTTGGACAAATGTCTCGCAATCCTCATAGACTGCATTCAGTCTCGGTCCTCACAATGAACCCCTAATCTGGCGTGACCCCTATGGAAGTAAGTTTGTCCCGAATCTCTTGCAACATGCTGAGGTATAGATCTATCTGCTCCCCTTCTGCATCTGATATGACCGCAACTGATTCTCTAGTAGCATTTTCCGCTGCACGGAAGTGCCCTGATACAATGTTGTCAAAGTATCCCACATCTCCTTTGCCATATTCATCTGGACAATATGTGGTGCGACATGATCCTTGACCTCATCAAGGATTATGCACTTTGCCTTTGCCATTGCATCCTCATACTTCTCATTATCAGCTGGGTTGACTGGGATAGCCATGGTTCTCAAGATGAAGCCCTTGATGTGATGTCTATCTAGAACAGACAGGATCTTGGCTTTCCAGATGACAAAGTTGGAGGCCCCGTCCAACCTGTCCTGGTCCTTCAGTCTGTTCACTGCCATCTCTGCTCCTTCTTCTGGACTCCCTCTGACATTCGACTTCCCTCCTGAAATCTCCCTCTAAGTCACGATTTCCCTGCGGGAAATCTTCCCGTCAATTGTCGATTTGCTCCTCCCTGATCCTCTTTGCAACTGCAACTCGGATCTGGATTTCTTGGCTAAAAATTCGTCAAGGCAACGACTCTCTCTACCTTGGTTCTGTCCCATTAGGTACTATTTTGCTTAGGCAACAACAACACCCCACCAACTTCCTAATCCACAATCTGCCCATAGCTCCTTATGCCCCAACAACTAAAGAAACTGAGCCTTCCAGCTCTGCGCAATCCCGACAAAGGCTATATCACTCCTTTGGCCAACTGCGTCAAGCCTGTTGGAATTTCTAAGTCTAACTGTTAGAAATCCTTTATGTATTTTCTGATTTATTTATGGCTGCATGTTTGTTTAATTAACAAGTTATTTACCATGTAAATACTGAAAATAAATACAAGTACATGCTCAACGCATTACAAATCACCAACTGAAGGAAAAACAAGCACACAAGTGACACCGTTGTTTTTGGACTAATGTCCCCGGAAAAACCCAATGCGGGAAAACTGGTGCAGCTATCTAAGGGTTTTATTATTAAGCAGTTTCAGAATACAATCTAGGTGCCAAATCGGCTCACCCAACAGAGAATGATCTCGGCAATAATACCTCTCAATCGGAGATAGATATTCTGGCTAAAACCCCGGATGAACAATCCCACAACTCTCAGCTCCAATCCACCCCACGAAATCTCCATCATCTGCCTCTAGGGACTGTGTCAGCCTCTCTGGCCTAGTGTCAACCCAATGTCACCCCAACTCGCCATGCGTCAGCCTCTGGAGGTACTGCGTCAACCTCTAGAGCCTCTGCGTCACCCACGATGGCTCTCTCTGGCACTGTGCAGCTCCTGATTGCCTCTGCGTGGGCCCTGACTGGCTTTGCGTGGCCTCCAGTTGGCTTTGCGTCCCTCTCTCCCGGTTTCTGTGCTGATGCTCCGGTACCCTCTCTGCCTCTCTGCTTCTGTATTCACTGCCCTTCAGTTGCAACTTTGATCACTCCTTTGATTTCCTCAGCAAGCCCTGCCCCAGAAAATCAAATTCTTGATCAACTCGGTGTATTCTCCAAGTGACCCTCAAGCCTCCTCTTATACTTTTCTCGTTGACAATTCAACGACCGAGATTAAGTCCCTAATCAACGCTAAGATGAACTCTAGCTTGATCCATGACTTTTGGACCCTTCTAACACAGTTTTATATTAATTCACATTAATATCTTATTTTCCCTAAGTTTAGACTTCGGGACTCCATTAAAAATATTAATTATTTTAATATCTCCCAAACTGTTTAGAATTTGCCCAAACCATTTCTGGGTATTGGAGATCTCATGTGCTTTAGCCTCTCCACCAATTTTCGTGGCTAGAGCACATCCGATGCTACTCCAAATCAACACCCCCTCTTAGCGAGAATTGTGCTCTTGTAATATTCTACATTGAGCATCACCTTGATCATCGGGCATCGGTCCTGGTGCTGATGCTAGGCCTGCTGCCCAACATCCTCTGTATTACTGCATCATGTACTGCTACCCATGGCCTTGCCACTGCCACTGCTACATCCGTACGACAACCCCTCTCATCATGCTGCATTGCGCAGCCCATTGCACTGCCACTGCTAACTGCTGCACTGCAACTTAGTTACTAAGAAGTAAGTAACTGATCTCCCAACTCTGATATCTCTGTCAGGCTAGAGACACCATCGATGCTGAAACTCCCTCTGTCGCTGACAAGTGCCCCTTCTCTGACCTCTGCGTTGCTGCAACAACTCCATGCTTCTCGCACTGCTGCCTCACGCTGTCTTGGGAATCCTACACTGCAGCTCCCTCTGTTGCTCCATCCGCATCCGTGTCTACTGACATCTGCTAGTACTGCTACTCCTCTTCGGTGCTCCCATAGGTATAATCCAAGACGCTGGGTACCTCGAGGATCCTGCCCCTCATCGCCTGTAGTCCATTTGACTACAGCTTGATGTCTCCCCACTTCCTCTCAAGTGGCGTGTGAGCACTCATGGCATAGTCACCATCTGTCTCCACTTCCTTCTCTGCCCTTGTTGGCACAACCTTGGTCTCAAAAGCCTCTCCCTTTCTCTTTTTCCTCGGACACTGGCTCGCATAGTGACCCAGTTCCCCACAGTGAAGCATTTGACCTTAGAGAGGTCATTCTTCTTCCGTTTCTCTTGTTTTCCCTTAGATGCTAGGGCAACATCCTCCTCTTCCTCCTTCTTGATTCTGACCCCCTTGCCGCTGCTTCCCGCCTTGGTCAACCTTCTGATCTCTTCTTGAACAAAGAGCCACCCACAATTCCTCCCAATCTGGAAGGGTCGACCTGCCCAGTATACTCTGGACAAACACCTCCCAGTCTTCTGAGACTGCGTGTAGGGTTGTCCTCACCATCAATTCTTGATCCAGCATGGCCCCTATGGAAGTCAGCTGATCCTGGATCTCCTTCAATCGACTGAGGAAGGGGTCGATCTGTTCTCCCTTCTGCATCTGGTATGACCACAACTGATTTTCTAGTAGCATCTTCCTCTGCACAGAAGTATGCTAATACAATTTCGTCAGGGCCTCCCACATTGCATTTGTCGTTTCCTTTTCGGCAATTTGTGGTACTACATGGTCCTTGACCCCATCAAGGATGATGCTCTTGGCCCTCGCCATCGCCTCCTCGTACTTGTCGTTTTCAACTGGGTCAACTGGGATCACTATCGTCTTCAAGGCGAAGTGCTTGAAACGATTCCTGTCTACAATGGACAAGATTCTGGGCTTCCAAACTACGAAGTTTGAGGCTCCGTCCAGTTTGTCTTTGTCTCTTAGCCTGTTCACTGCCATTTCGCTGCTCCTCTACATCCCTTCTGGAATTTCTCGGTGTGACTCCCTCTGAGCCTTGATTTCCCTCCTGGAAACCCCTCTGCCAATGTCGAGATGCCCCCATTCTGATCGTTAGTGCAGTTGCACCACTTATCTGGATTTCTTGGCTAGAAATCCTCAACAGCAACTCCCTCCTCCTTGGTCTTGCCCTGTTAGGTATTGTTCTAAGTCCTGACCACAGTACCCCACCAACTTCACTTTGCAACTTACCCACAGCCTCCTATGCCTCAACAAATTGAAGGTTAGAGCTTCTAGGCTCTGCGCAATCCTGACACTAGCAAAATCCACACCTCCTGGCCATGGGTGTCAATCCTTCCTGATTGAGAAAGATGACCGGGCACTGCGTAGGTCAGGTCTGCTCCCTTCTGTCACCGCGCTGATTCTCCTCCTAGCTCAAACTTGATGACATAGGGACTGCCTCACCCCTCCCTTACTGCTTCTCCTCTAGGAACAACTTATGTCACTCGGGACAACTGTTTCTGCTTTTGCTGCTCTGCTCGACTGACGCCCTTAGTTATCCTTTGATCTACAACCATGCTCTGATACCATGTTGGAATTTCTAAGTCTAACTGTTAGAAATCCTTCATCAACTGAAGGAAAAACAAGCACACAAGCGACATTATTGTTTTTGGACTAATGTTCCCGGAGAAACCCAATGCGGGAAAACCGATGCAGCTATCTGAGCGTTTTATTACTAAGCAGTTTTAGAATACAATCGGGGTGCCAAACCGGCTCACCCAACAGAGAATGATCTCGGCAGTAGTACCTCTCAATCGGAGACAGATATTCCTGGTAAAACCCCGGATGAACAATCCCACAACTCTCAGCTCCAATCTACCCCATGAAATCTTTAGCGTCTGCCTCTAGGGGCTGCGTCAGCCTCTATGGCCCAGTGTAAGCCCAAAGTCACCCCAACTCGCCCGTCGCCTCTGGAGGCACTGTGTCAGCCTCTAGAGCCTCTGTGTCACCCACGTTGGCTCTCTCTGGCACTGCGCAGCTCCTGACTGCCTCTGCGTGGGCTTTGACTGGCTGTGGCTGGCCTCCAGCTGGCTCTGCGTCCCTCTCTTCCGGCTTCTGCGCTGATGCTCCCGGTACCCTTTATGCTTCTCTGCTTCTATATTCACTGCCTCTCAGTTGCAACTTTGATCACTCCTTCTATTTTCTCAGCAAGCCCTGCCCCAAAAAATCGAATTCTTGATCAACTCGGTGTATTCTCCAAGTGACCCTCAAGCCTCCTCTTATACTTTTCTCGTTGACAATTCAACGACAGAGATTAAGTCCCTAATCAACGGCGAAGATTAACTCTGCCTGATCCATGACTTTTGGACCCTTCTAACACATTTTTATATTAATTCACATTAATATTTTATTTTCCCTAAGTTTAGACTTCCGGACTCCATTAAAAATATTGATTATTTTAATATCTCCCACATTATTTAGAATCTGTCTAAACCATTTCTGGGCATTGGAGATCTCACATGCTTTAGCCTTTCCACCAATTTCGTGGTTAGAGCACATCCGATGCTACCCCAAATCAACGAAGCCTACCTGGCTGAGTAGGATGACGTGTTGCTTTGTGAGCCTCTCTCTGCCTCTCTCTGCCTCTGCGCTAGACCTCTCTCTGGCTCGAAATGATGAAGCAGGCCCTCTGCGTCACTCCTTCTCTACTGCTTTCTGCTTAGGAGCAACTCTGTCTCTCGGGATAGGTGTTACTGCTGCAAATAATTTTGATTATGCTGGTGCCTTTAGTCCTCCTGTGATCTGCAATGCTCTGATACCATGTTGAAATTTCTAAGTTTGACACATTAGAAATCCCTACTGCATTATCTGGTTTATTTCAACTACTTGTTTATTCCATTAACAAGTTATACATATAAATACTGAAAATAAACACAAATGCAGCCTTAACTCCTATACAGATCAACAACTGAAATACTAGACAAACACACAAAGGACATCGTTATTTTTGGACAATCTTCCCCGGAAAAACCCAATGCAGGAAAACTGGTGCAACAGTTCTGAGGGTTTTATTATTATACAGATTTCTTGAGTACAACTAGGGTGCCGAACTGGCTCACCCAACAGAGATTGTTACACGACAGTAATACCTCTTCTCGGAGACAGATATTCAGTTAGTCTGCCCCACGAAAATCCTTCCGATGCTTCTCCTAGGCTTTGCGTCAGCCCTGCTAGCGAGTCTGGCAATTACGTCCAGACTCTCCCCCAAGCACTTCCTTCTCTTCACAGTTGAGATGAGTCTAGCTACAGTCGGGTACCTTGGGCCTCAGGACTCACTATCCAGCCTCAAGTCCTGTACCTTGCAAACTGTATTCGAGTATTTTCCCACTGGTTTATTTCACCCAGCTCAAGGGTATCTTTTTCCTCCTATCTGGACTCCTTCCCCATCTATATCCCCCACCCTAGGAGCAGATGAGTAACTGTTTCTTTTTAACTGTTTCAAACAGTTTTTGTTAAAATACCTTAACTCCTAATTATCCATTAATTAGGTAACAAAATATATCCTGGCCTTCCAGCCTCAGTCATTTATCATTTTAACAACATAAAGTAAGAAAATTAATGTAGTAAAAGGTAAAATAAAACTTAGTAACCACAGTAATTGTTTATGCAGCTTGGGGTGTTACACACATCCTGCCACAACACACTGTCTTTGCATCATCTCTTATCACGCTGTTGATGTCTGGTTGCTGTTACCCACCAACCACTGCGCAACTGTGATGTATGTTGCATCTGGACTGCTCCTGACACTGCCATAATGTTGCCAACACTGCATCTGCAATGCAACTCCCTCTCATCTATTTCATGCTGCAACTGCAACTTTTGCAACTGAAAAGCATCCAAAATACTGAATCAAATGTGATTAGTATAATGCATCTGTCACCCAAGTCTTTGACTGCTGCTAGTATCTACACTGTCACTGAAGAATCTGCGCTGCTGCTAACTCTGCAGTGTGCACCATGCCAACTGCATTGCTGCCAATTCTGCATTACGCTCTCCAGCATCTGACTGCTACTAGTCTCTGCAACTGTCTCTCTGGCATCTGACTGCATCAACTGTCACTGATCCATCCTGCTACTCAACACTGTGGGCCTTGTAGCTAAGTATTGATCAATGAGGTGGACTCCTTTAGGATCCTGCCCATCTATAGCGCTCTGGGCTACAACACTAAGTCACCCCACCTCACTCCTGGAGGTATGTTAGCAAACATGGCGAAGTCTTCCTCTAGCCTGGAGGAAAGCCTATTGATCTCTGCTGACGTTGCCTACTGGTCCTGCTTCTCCTCCTTGTCCTTCTTCCTGAGAGGAAACTGGGTACTGTAGTGACTAAGTTCACCACATCTGAAGCACTTGACCTTCGATAGGTCCTTCTTCCTTCTCCCCTTGTCTCTAACTGGGACCCTTAGATGTGAGGGCCACATTCTCCTCCTCCTTCACCTGCTTCAATCCACTGGTACTACCACTGATGGAGCTCTTAAATAGAGTTCATCTCAACTCCTCCTGCTGCAAATCGACCCACATCCTGTCCCACCTTGGCAAGGTATCTCTTCCCAAGATACTTTGGAGGAATACTTGCCATTCCTCTGAGACACTGTTGAGTGCCAATCGCACTAGCTCTGTGGGTTGAGGTGCTGCCCCAATAGTTTACAACTAGTCTCAGACCTCCTGAATCCTGGTGAGGAAGGGGTCTATGCCTTCCCCTTTGTGCACCCTGATGCATCTCAACTTCTGCTCTAAGTACATCTTCCGCTGCTCGAAAGTATCTTGGTATAGCATGGAGAGGGTCTCCCACATCTCTTTGGCGTTCCTTTGCCCGCTATATGTGAGACAATATGATCCCTGACTTCGTCGCGGATCAACCTCTTCGCCCGTGCCATTTCCTTCTTGTACTCCTTCAGCTGATCTGCATCCTTGGGAACTGCTACCACTGCATCAATATATGTTTTCAGGCCAAACTCATCCAGAAGGAAGGACATCCTTGTCTTCCAGATGACGTAGTTGGAAGCTCCATCCAACCAGTCCTGATCATGAAGCCCAACAGTGGCCATCTCAACAAAATGTTGAAAATCTCCTCTTTCCTTCTGCTCTGCTATTCGCACTCCCTTGTAGAGTGAGAAGATCTGCTCACAACGACTGCTGATCTGCAAGGAAAAATTGAACTTCTCGAGACTAGAAGTTCCCTGAGGAAAATTTTCCTTCTGTGTGTGCTCTTCTTCCTTTCAACCGACATTGGCCTTGCTCTAGCAAACTGTTGCAAAAGCTACTGCGTCTAGCTAGAGACCTGCTCAATGAAAATCTAAGCTGCTCCCTCTACCTCTAGAATCACTCGATCTGGAAAGATCGAATTTTTCTGCTCCTCACTCAGAAAAATCAAACCTCCACAAGTAATTTGGCATCTTGGCAAAATGACTGTGTTGCCCTTGGGAATTTCGGCATGTTGCCCACAATGAGCAGCAAAATCCCTTCTCTCTTCGCCTTTGAGCTCTATGGTTGATCAACTGCGCTCTGACACCATGTGTAAATTCCAAACTGAAGTGTTATTGCAGCAACTGGAAATTATTCTCCTAATTATTAATTTAATTTAACAATTTATTTATTGTTTGCTACAACAAATACTGAATAAATCACACTGCAATCTACACAAATAAAATTGCAAAAGAATAAATGCTGGAAGAAATGCTAGCATAAACACATAAAATAACATAGTTATTATTGGTAAAAAATCCCCGGGAAAACCCAACTTGGGATAATCGGTGCAACAACTGAGGGTTTTATTATTAAGCAACAATGAAATAATCTGAGGACAACTGGATGCCGTAACTGGCAATCCTATATAGAATTACTGGCAAAAATCTGGAGAGGAATTTTCCTCACCCCACAGGCAATCTCCCAGCACAACTTGCCTTTATAATTTCGGCCATTTGAGCCTCTACGTTGCTTTGCGTAGCTGGCTGGACGTCTAGCCTTGGGCTGGACTCTGATGAAGTCGTTCTGCCTTCTGTTGACAAGAAAGACCCTTCTCCGGCACTCTGGGACTCCTTCTCGGCCTGTGGAATTGAAAACGTCAATCTCTCCCGGCAAATCGACTTTGCCTCTAGAGGCTACTACGCTGTCCCAACATCAGCCTCTCTGCAATTGCACTCACCGGATCTGGAAACTTTCCTCAGGCTTCACTATCTCTGCCCCTCTCTCACTACTTCGATCTCACTAGCTCTCTCTCCGACAACTAATTGCTACTACTCTGGAAATCTATTTGCTCATGAAATCGAATTGCTCAAGTGTCCAAGTGATTTTTCCATCACCACATCGACTTCCTCTTATAATCCTCTGTTGGAGCACCAATGATCAAGATTAAAACATAATCGATGACTAGTATCATCTCTGGATCGATCTGTGTGAGTTTCTAGATGATTCTCGCCTTGACTTAATTAATACTGATTAATTAACCATATTCCGTAAGTTTAGACTTAGGAAATATTTAAAAACTGGTTAATAATCTAATTAAGTCATTTGTAGGTGGGATTTCTAGAAATGATTTACGGGTTTTGGAGATCTCATGTATTCTAGCCTCTCCACCAAATTTCAAGGCTAGAACACATCCGATGCTACGAAAACTAACATAAGTGTTCTTTGTATGATTGAAAAGGTATGTAGATGAATTGTATAACTTTCCATCTATAATGGTGCAAGAACTCATGATAGTAAAATTAATGAAATGCCTGCTAGAATACATGCTCTACAGAAATGAAGGCAATGCTAGAACTATTTTTATAGTGAAATTGAGCAATGGAGGCAAAATTTTATGTGGAATAAAATGCTTGTTTTGTGCTTTGTTAATGGACTTAATTTCCTCAGCATGTCTTAAATGATCATTATATTATCACATTTTTCCAGATGTGTAGGAGATGTCTATGAATTGTTAGTGTGTGTCCAAGAGTTGTTGGGCAGGTTTCTTGTATTAATTGTTGAATTATATGCAGCCATCTCAATGTCACTCTTAGCAATATGGTTGTTATAATTGTAACTGAAAAATGCCTTTTTTGGGTTGGAGCAAAGTGTTGTGTAAGTTTCTTTGTATCCTATAATCTAAACTAATATATAAGACATGGGCAGACCAATCCTATAAATTGTAACTAGCGGTTGGATTGCGTAAATAATGTTCAATAGATTGTTCAAAATGTGTGCATCTGAATATTACTCTGATATACCTTTAGGCTTTTATCAGTATAATTCTTTTTCCAATCCCTAATTCATGGTAATAATACATATTTATTACTTAGAACAAAACTGGATTGATTATCATGGGAGTCGTTCTAAGTTGGTGTAACTGTCCCGATTAATGCTAGTAATTTGCTATGAGGTTATAGTTTTTGCTCATTGTAAGACAACCAAGAGATTTGACTTTGCAAGGGTGTGATCAATTATCCTTATTCTGTTTTGTTACTTGCAAACCATGTGCAGGTTGGCGCTGACGAAAACTTATTGGTAAAGGAGCATACTCATACTTTCATCAACAAAGGTGGACAGATTGGGGGTATTGTGCTCATCTCGACTAGATTTATTGAACAAATCCGAGTGAATACTAGAATAAAGACAAGATATGGTTTATTTTCTTATGCATTAAAATCATGCTCACTGTACCTTCAGTTGCAACACAGCCAAACATCTTGGCAACATTTGTGATGTGAAGCCCATAGTTATGTTTGGTTTCTTGGAACATCAGATTCTTTATAAAGGAATTATATTGTGTTTTACAGAACTCGATTTTCGATTTCTTACTGGGGCTCCACTACATGGTATTAAAGCATTCCTTACAACTAATCAACTCCTTGTAAGTACCTTTATCAGTAACTGTCTTTATTGTGAATAGATATTAGAGGTTCATATTCAATACTTGACAATGCAAACAATTTCATGCTACTTAAATAAATCTGCTTATCGGACATACATGTAATGTTTTTTTGTTTCTGTCTGTTTCAAGTACCTCTTTCTCTTAACTAGAAATTGACATGGTGTGTATTCAGGGATGGCTCTAAGAAAATTTGACCTTGTAAGTTGAACATGAGAGATGCAAAACTCAGGGCAAACCAGAAATGTAACCCATTGCCACCTTGGTGGCAATTTCCCAATCTGTAGGCTGGTGCTATCCAAATGGGGCAGGGCTGGGTGGGGGTCGGTGCATGGGTATTCCAGAATAGAATTATTAATCTGGTGTTTAGGAGCTGTTACGAAAGATCATGGTGGAAAAACAGATATATATGGTTTTTGTAATGGATTATTGGAGGAATCCAGTCAAGATTATTGCCTTGTCTCTTGGGTTATGGAGTCAAGATAATAAAGTTTTAAGACAAATGGGAATGTGTGATGCAGCCACTAACAGTGCGGCACATCAGCAGATGACATTCAGATCTAAATGTGACAGCTATGTAAATTTCTCATAAATGATGTATTCCACATCCCATTCATATGAACCGCACTTCATGAACTCTAAGATGAAGTAGACAGATTAGAACAGCCTTCTTAACAAATGAACAGTTGCACCAGTATCATATCTCCAACCCAGATTCCATAATGAGTCTAAGAGGACCATAGAAATCACACTTAGCTTCCTTAACCATGAACAACCCACAAAACAAGTATAAACAGTTCAAAGATAAGAAGTAATGGCAAAAATGTTAACTCATCAAAACTATAGTGATTTAAGAATGCTTCTCTTAAAGCTTTTTTGAGTACAAATATAAAATTCTAAAACAAACCAAGTAATTCATTATCTTCTTTACTAAATGTCAGATAGACTAATGTTGGTCTTAGTGGACATTAATAACCATTATCATCATTATATAGAGTTTTCTATCTTGACTATCCTTTAATTAAATAATATAAGGAGGTCCTAGATTACTACATAAATCAATTTAAAAGAAAAACCGTAGGATCCTTCCTTAATGGAGCCTTTTTCATCAAGAATGGAAGCTTTGACCTTCATGGTGGGTGTAGATGAAACTTTGGAGCCACTTGTCACCATTCTATTGAAGGTGACCTTGTTGTAATAGGTTTTGCTACTCACTAAAATGGGTGACCCCATAGGTGTTGATTTTTGAGTAGCTTGGGAGGTACTCCAAGCCCTAGGGTTTTGGGTTTGGAGGGTGAAGTGCCACAAAAGTCATTTGTGGGCTTGGAACCCAATGTTGGGGTTTTGCACCCATCAATGTTATGGGCCAAAACCATGGAGCATTTTGGACATATGATGGATAGAGATGAGAGAGGACGGCGAGGAGAATCCAATGCTTCGAGAATCATCGAAATCCGAGATTTCTTTAATAAGATATGAATTTTTGAAGTTGACAATGAATTTTTGTACAGTCAAGTCATGTAGGGTTGAGGTGAATTTGTCCAAAAGACATGTCTCTTCATGAATTCATTGAGCCCTTCTTTTGTGTATAAATAGAAGGTGAGGGAGATCATTTTAACTCATCCAAATGTGCATCAATTCATAGATAACTCTCTGAATTATGCCGAGCTCAAGGGAAGGAGGACAAATTTGTTTAAGGGTTCTGTTTGGGTGAGTTTGACACCTGTGATAAGACCGAATTGCTACAGGAGGACAGCTGCAGGCTTGAGGGGCAAGTCTGGGCTGAGTTGTGATGTATTTTTCTCCTTGTAGGTCCGAATTCTGAGCAGGAAGGTGGGCCACATGCCTTGAAGCAGATCTTGGAGGTTGTGTGTGGGTTTTGGAGGGCAGTCTCCCCTGTTTTGGACAGCCACAGCCCTAATCCTTGTATGCAGATCTGGCTGCAGTCCCGAAGAGTTTTGTGAGGACTGCTGTCCTTAACAAACCAAAACAGGAAGCCAAATGAAGCAGCAGAGATAGGATGGTCCTGTGGAAGGAAGGCCGCAATTTTCTAGGTGACTGTTGGAGCAGGGCTTTAACATATATTGTGGGTGCCCTAACCAGTGAAGAGCTACAGCAACATACACAACCAGAGGTATGTATGATGAGTTTGTGTTGAATTGATTGCTAGTTGGGTGGTGTCCAAGTGTGGACACTTTGCAGCCTGTGGGAGCCAATTGTTGGGGTTGACTTGGGTGGTTAGAAACCCCAATTAGGAGCAGATTTCACAGTGAAGTTGAGACAGAGGTATTGGGCATCATTGGACTGTTGGAGGGCAGCATGTTGGTAGCCCAAAGTAGCCCTTGAAAAGCAGTCATAAAGAGAGCTTGACAGCTGAAGGTTGGGTGAAGATTGAAGCCTAATGTGCAGTACATTGATGGACTAGTGGACTGCTAGATTGGCAGATTGGAGCTCAGGTGTTGGCCAACCTGGAAGAACAGATTGGATCAGCCCGTGTTCATTGTAGCAGAAATGACTTGCAGCAATGATAAGTGGCAGTCCTCTTGGAGACTCTATGTGTTGTCTCTTGATGGACTAAGGGGCAGCTAGAGAGCAGAACGGAAGCGAAGGACCGGCAGGACGAGATACGACATAGATGCTGAGCTTGTAGCGAGATTGTCATTGTATCTTGTATTCTTGTACTTGTGGATAATTGAGGGCCATTATCCCTTGTACGGGAGCCCTAGACAGTGGTATTATTCAGTTCGTTTAATATAACGAATATTGGGTTGTTGTACATATTTGTTCAATATTTTGTAAAAATTTATCTATACTTGTGCATGTGTGATTTACTGCTATTTATATTCCACTAGGAGATTTGTTGAGATTCTTGGTTTGGTAGCATCAGAGATTTTAAGAGTCTATCCTAGCACCAGGGTCGTGGAAATTCAACAATAGGAGGATTTTTTTCTCCTACATTTGACAGCCAGCTGGTCATCCAGACAACGAGCAACGCCTGTCGGCCACCATTAGACGATGATATGCCATGTGCCTCTAGCATTTGCATCAGCCATGTTCTTCTCACCATCCAAGCATATAGGTTCTTTGACACCTCATCACCCTTGGACATGGCATTTGGAGCATTAATTATGGATGGTGTCAGAAATTAAGAGGTCGCGGCTCACACATGTGGGTAAGTTAGGAATAATTTGTTGTTAGCTAATGGGTTGGCTTTTAACCCAAGTACATTTAATGATCAAACTTGTTTTTAGGGTTTTGCAGACATAATTAGGAGACCTAATCCTCAGATAACTAGAGGATAGGCTCATTTTATTTCTCATCATCAATTGTGACTAATTTGGACTTCTTAGAGAATTCAGCCTAGCTGAATTTGTGACTTGTATCTTGTGGAGATGTGATCTTATGGTGTGTTACCCACCCAAAGTGGGTGACCAGATAGGATAAATTTTTCTCCCACCATCTCTTCAGCTAGCCAACTAGTATCCCTTGACAACCACTAGTAGTTGATGATGACATTCCATTCATATCTTCGCCACCTGCATCAGTTATATGTTTCCTCGCCCATTTGGCAAGAGCACATGTTGGAAGGTAGGCTTACGATCAAAAGTTACTTTATTCATTTTGCAATTGGGTGCTTATGCTTGTTTGTATTTGGGCATTTGACATGGATTGTGCGTTGACTTGGAAGAAAGAAGGGTCTTGGCCGTAGTTTTGTTCCCTCACCTTGAATGGGGGGTTACTTTTCAATCCTAGTCCAGTGGGACCTCCCCTAATGGCCCAATGGGTATAGGAGGGGCACTACTTGGGAAGTCGCGATTGAGGTAGCGTAGCCCCATCTCTCCCCATTCCATGCTTACCACTTTCCATCTTACATTACGAGCCCCTACTCCACCTCCATTCTTTGGGTTCAATTGACCACTGGTTTATTCAAATTTGGCACCACACATCCTCATACCTAGGTAAGGCCTAGAAATGTACCCTGGGAGGTTGATGCAGTTAAAAGAAATAGTTGTGAAATTTTTAGTACTATCACAGTTACTGGTTATTATTCACCTATCTGAAATAGATTATTTGTCTTCCGCAATTTATATGCGCCAAATATTGAATAAAACACTATTGCAACTTCATGTAAATTAAATCACAGGAACTGAGAAAATATTGTACACACACAAACTAATAGACACCGATATTTTGGACAGATGTCCCTGGAAAAACCCCAATGCGGGGAAAACCAGTTCTGCATATAAGCATTTTATTATTCTTTAGCAATTTGTAATTGAAAATTATTACAACTGAGAGAAATTTTTCGGATGAAACTACGTGGAGGATTTTTAATCCTGTCCAATGTTTTGGGTGGACACTCCACCCATCGCTAGGGACCTGAGAATTGAATGATGATAAATGAGTGCTGTGAATTCATTTATAGAAGGGAGTTTCGAATTAGCTGTTAACAAATAATATTAAATTATAAAATAGCCATTAGAGAATAACATTAATTTTTTTTAATATAGCTAATAAATAATAAATTAGTGAAATTAAATTAGAAAGGAATAATTAGTTGTTGAATGAAAGGGCCAAGTCAACAAATTTAAATAAATAAAAATTAAAGAAAATTAAAAGGAAATGAGGACTATGTTGAGAAATATAATTAGGAGTCAAGGGCAAGGGTCAATCCCACATATCTAAAAAATGATTAAGTAAGTAAAGGGGAAGATGAGAATAAAAGGAAAATTGCGGATGATAATAATAATTGAGAGTACGAGAGAGAATCAAATCAGAGATGCCTAAATTTGATGGAAAATAAGCAAAGAATGAGAAAACATTTAAAATTGAAAAGTTATTAAAAATTTGAAAATTTTTATAACAAAAGAAAATTAAATTAATTAGTCAGATAGTGGATAACTGGTTGCCAAGAATGGCTTAATTTATAGCCATCTTCTTGATTAAATTTTTTCGGGTGCTTCTCAATTTCAAGGGCCTCCCTAATGATTCTAGAGTTGTAAAATGGAAGAGAGTCAAGAATTTTGGTTTGATTAAAGCAAATTAGATGTTTCGAATTGAAAGAGTGCTAGGCTATGGCAGACTTTGATAATTGAAGAAGATTGGTGTCGACAATATGCTCTTTAATTCGAGCTTTGAAGGGACACCCCGTTTGGCCAATGTATGATTTTCCACATGAACAAGGGATCTGGTAAACCCTTGAATTCAACATGGGGTTAGACTTATCTTTGGCTGATCGAAACATCTGCTTCAACGTTTTATGGGGTTTAACAATGGTCTTAATGTTCTTATTTTGCAAGATTTTTGCTATAATGTCAGTAGACCCTTTTATGTAGGGGAGAGAAACTTGACATTGTGAAGGAGAGGGAGGAGGGTTAATGGAATCAGAATTAGAGACGTTCCTAAAAGCTTTATTGATCCGAGAAGAGAATAGCCATTTGCTTAGAAGGCTTGGAATAGGTGGGCTTTCTTTGAGGAAAGGAATTGGGGAACGAAAATTTTAAGGGCGTGGGAGATAAGGGTTTTAAGAACGCCAGATTTTGGGATGGGTGGTGGTGAGAATGGGCATGAAGATAATGATCAATGTGGGTCTTTTTTCTGTAAACCTGATGGGTTAGGGAACCATTAGGAAGCTAGGTGACAAGAACATCTAAAAAGGGAAGAGATTTATTAGATTCAATTTCCATGGTAAATTGAATATGAGGGGAGATACTATTGAGATGGGAGAGAAAGGTATCTAATGCAGGTCTACGATGTTGCCAAATAACAAAAATATTGTTGAAATGTGGTTGTCATCGATGTCAACCCAAGCAGCACCAGAAGATGCCCCACCATTGTTGACCAAAATGACATGGCAAATCATAGTTTCTCAAGTTCGAACCATCTGCATTGCAACTTGCATTCTCCTCGTCGAGTCGATTCTAGTGGTATATGGCACGCCACGAGAGCCCTCACCATTTGCAAGATATGCGTGTTCAAAGATGAAAGCCTTGTCTCGTGGTAGAAAGCCCCAAGTCAAAATGTTGATGTGGCAACTCATTATTTGACAAGATCATGAAGTCTAAAGAAATCTTGTTGTTAAGAATAATTAAACATTTTGAGGGAATTAAAAGATTTGATTAAAATTTTATTTTAAAGGTATTTTGGTTTGTGGTCCAAAGAATTTAAATTTTTAAAATTCAAATTGCTCTCAATTAGTAGTCGGCCTCATCAAAAGGGTACTTTTGGCTCCATGAAATTGATTTTCCAATTTTCAATTTCCTCTAAACACCTAGTCGGTTGCCCCAAATTGACGTCTCTTCCAAACTATAAAAATCACCTTATCTCATCTACATGAGCATGAAAATCTAATAGACATCCTTGAAGCAATTTTGGTCTGTAATATCTTAGGCACTGCGGAGCAGAGGAAATTCAGACGAGAGGCTAGATTTCAGAAGCTTTGTAGGGTGCATGAATTTTGGGCTTTTGGTTTATAGATTTAGGGATTCGTTTGGCTTTGTTATAGATGCGAATCTATTGAGGGAATTACAATTCTTGTGGCCTGGTTCTGGTGGAATTCGCATGGCATTCTTGGATTGTGAGATCAATTATTTGGCACAGGTGTAATATCAAGTATATACACAATTCAGTTCAAGAAAATTCAAGATTTCCTACAACTCTCAAGTATCATGACAATTCCCTTTGAAAGGCGTAAATCTCTGAGTAGTTGAAGCTTCTTTCGTCAAAGAACTTGTGGAGGAATACACACTGTCCAGAACTCACGAATTATTGTAGCGCTACTTCAGTTTTTTCAATTAAAGTTATTCTGTCTAGTGGTTCTGTGAAAGCACCAATTGGTAGGGTTCAAACCTTAACGTCTACTCTTACATCCAAATTCTTGAGGCTTTGTTCAGGTATGAAGTGACTCTTATCGAAGACAGAAGCTACGATCTTTCTTCTTGGTGCAGCTATAGGAGTAATGTCTACAAGAATGATATCAATAACTCGCTCAAATTGAAGCTGTGTTGCACCTTCAAATTTCTACCTATCTCTAAGAGACTAAATTGTTTTGATCTTTGAACTAATTTCCGTGGTCATTTCAGTAAGAATTGAAGGTTCAATGGGCTATGTTACCCAACACCCATGGGTGAGACCCATAGGAGAAATTTTTCTTCTAGATGGTCCTCAGCTGGCAGCTAGTAGCCCCTTGCAGCCACCAGATAACTCGATGTGACACCATCTCCACCACTTGAGCTAACCATTATGGATCCTCGCCCATCTGCTATGATCGTATGTTTGAAGTTGGGCCTTCCAACCCTGAAGGTATGGCCTTTCATTATGTAGTTGGGTATCTTTGGTTATTTATCATAGACAGTTCTTGGCATGGATTAGTGGGGGGATTCGGCGGAAAGAGTGTGTTTGGTTTGTGCTTTTGCCCCCTTGTCCAATTTGGTGGTTAATCTTGTATCCTAGTCTCATGGGATCTCCTTTATTGGCTACTAGCTTAAGAGTGGGCATTACATGGGAAATCCCGATTTTAGTTGCGTGGTCCCGCTTCCCGCTTCCCGACACCACATACATCACTCCCCTCCACTCATTACAACCCCTTTTCACATATTTCCCATCCGGGTCCACATTTGTCCATTTGGTCCACAAGGAGTTAGCCTTCCCCCTCCCCTTGTCCACACTTTGGGTCAGGCCTGGAACGGTGCCTCGGAGGTTCATGTAGCTAAAAAGAAAGTAAAAAGCATAATTTTGCCACTCTCAACAGGAAATGTACCATAAAATGCAAAAGTTGGCCAGGACATACAAATTTAGCATGCAGGCAAAAGCCATCATGAGTGCTACCCCCATCATTATGGTCATCACCCTGGTTCCTAAGGCCCCCTCGATCATTAAGGAATCCATGATTGTGTGAAAATTTCTATATAGAAATTCTATTACTGCAGCAACTGATTTATTTTACCTACTTATTTCTCAATAAATTAATGAAATTCCTTCAGTAAATATTAAAATAAATTCTACTGCAGATATCACACCATTATACAGAAACAAATATATGCACAAGCATCAAACACATCAACACATTTATTTTTGGACAATTGTCCCCGGAAAAACCCAATGTGGGAAAACCGGTGCAACAATTTTATTAAACTTCAGCAACAATCGCTTTTAGAGAAAATTTTTGCATAGACACTGGGAGAAAACACCTGAGACTTTCTGACAACCTGGCGGACTTCCTTTCCCTACTGCGTCAACCCTGCATCATTCTTCGTCATCCACTAACATCGAGATGCATCTATGATGAACACCAGTTTAGTAATTTGGGATGCTTTTCCGTTGCTAATGCAGTTACAAGAGCAGTTTGCAGTGCAGGGGCAATGCCAGCAACACAGATGTAGAAATTCAGAGGGAGTTGTAGTACGGATGCAGTGTTGACAGTGGCAGTGTCAGTAGCAATACAGTTGCATCAATATCGCAATAGTTGGTGGACAACATGTCAGACATCAGCAATGCAGAGGACGATGTTATGAAGTCAGGGTGATGCTTCAGTGGGAGGCATTGCTAGAGCACATTCCTCGCTAAGAGGGAGTGTTGATTTCTGGTAGCATCAGATGTGCTCTAAGCCTCAAATTTTGTAGGGAGGCTTGGACACATGTATTCCAAAGAACCCAGAAAGCATTTTGAGAAATTCCGCCCGGAGAGAATTTTATTAAAATAATTAATTATTTTTAATGGGTCCCTAAGTCTAAACTTAGGAAATTAAAATAATTAATGGGTATTAATCTAATTGTGGGTGTAACTTCTAGAAGAAGACGAGGATCAAGCATAAATGATCTTAGCCATTGATTAGCTTTCAATCTGGGCTGTTGAATGTTAACGAGAAGATTATTTGAGGAGGCTTGAGGGTCATTTGGAAGACACACAGAGGGTTGATCTGTCAGTTCGAATTGCTGAAGCTAGAGGCAGCGCAGTGATTTGTAGTGATCACGCAGAGAGGGGCAGAGGGAGTTTTGGCTGGAGGATCTTCTTCGGAGCCAAGGATACTCAACAGTGAGGAAAAGAGACACACAAAGGAGGTAGCACTGAGGCCAAAAAGGGTGACGTAGAGCAAGGAAGGGCTCACGCAGAAGTCTGAATTTGCTAAGGAGGATGATGTTTATGAGCCGGGAGAGTTGGAATCAGCTCCAGAGGGCAAATCGATTCCCAACAGAGGTAACACAGTGCCTTAGAGGCTGACACCAATGTTTTTAAAACTGGAACTGGTGACCGGACCGGTCCACCTAATGAACCGGTTTACCGACTAGAACTGGTCTAATCGGGATTGGTTTGGTCTAAACGAACCGGTTTTAGAAAAATACATTAAATAATTAATTTTTAATGAAACAAAACTATTTTTAAGATTTAAAACCATGATTCCAAGCCAATAGAGACAAAATATGCAAAGTTTGCTCATTTATATACCATGTAAAGGTGAATATATCAAAATGGCACCGAGTGCAATACATATCATCAACAAAACAGCAAAATACATAAGCAATGAGTCTCTAAATGGGCTATAAAGTCCAAAAACAATGCTGCAAGCTATGAGGCCATTGGCCTACTACAAGTCTACAGTGTACACATGATCAATCATCAAGTTCATCAACACTACTAGCCACAGGATCATCATCAGGAGCTACATAAACAATATCTGGTTCAGAGCCTGAGGATGCCTCAGTAGCAATGCCACCAATAACAATATAAGTGGACGTAATGGAAGCATGAGTTTGTCGACCAGCATGACTAGTGCCTTTAATTGGTTCTTTGCCCTTCCTTGATGCCGCTACTGATCCTGGTTCTGATGCCGCCACAAAATCTGCTTCATTCCCTGCCAAAGCCATGTTGATATCAAAATTAGCCTCAAACACATGATCTTCAGTCTCCTCCACCCATTCTGATGTTGGATCAATATCATCCAACACAATGGGATTTGGATCAGGTGTTTTGTTCATCATTGGTTCCTCCTCAGTCGAAGGTTGTATTGCACGAAAACAAGATCATTTAACCATTTTTGTTCCAAACGATTTCCCTTCTTCGTGTGTATGCGCTCAAAACCAGACCAATTGCGCTCACAAGACTTGGAACTTGAGTACTAGCACTGCTATTGGATGGTGGGGTTGGCATGGTTGTTGCTTCATCTTCATCTCTCATAAGTTCTGCTTCCAGTTCTTCAAGATGTATAGTGCCATCCTCCAAATTGTCGTCCTCTGGGTGGTTGTCCCAAATTTTATATGTTGGATCCTCATAAGCCTGATCAAAATAATGACTCAACAACCTCAAGTTGTAGTGCACATATACCAAGCTTTCTGCCCGGTTTTCATTGAGTTTGTTTCTTCTCAGATTACGTATGAAGCTACAGGTGCTCCAACACCTCTCTGCAGAAGAAGTATTTACAACCTGTGAGAGAACTTTTTTTGCCAATTCTGGCAAAAGTCCCATGCTGCCATATGCTGCCCACCATGTGAGAGCATCAAATCTGTCTCTATCTTCCATTGCATGCAAAGAACCAAACAAACCAATGTAACTAAAGTATCTGCCTAATTCAAGACGTAGATTAGCACACTCCTCCCTGTCAGGTACCAACTTGCCTAATGCTTGCATATATCCTGTAGATACCCCTGGATCTGTATGGGTTTGATCCTAACCCCACCCCTAGATGCAGGTTGGCCCAACCAAGATGGAGAGTAGTATTTTGGCATAAGGATATACGCCAAGGCATGTAGTGGAACATTAAGTTTATTCCACTGTGTACACATACAATTGTGAATCAATGTATACAAGTTGGGATCATCTTTCTGAACAATATCTTTTATTTGCTCCAACATGGTATGTATATGCTTATACACCTCCCCAACCACTGGTTTATCTGTATCTGCAAAACAAATCATGTTATAAATGGGCTTGGTGAATTCCAATACTTGCCTCACACGTGCCCAAAACAGACCATCAAGAGCGGTCTCCTCCACCTGTTCAAAACCTTGCTTGTCAGCTGCATTTGTAGCCCTTTCCTTTAATACCTGCCAGTGTGGACTTGATACCATGCTAGCCAATGACTCTCTTACCTTCAAAAGGCGCCTGAAGGTGAGGTAATAGCTAGCAAATCTAGTCTTCACAATCTTCAACAACTCCAATCTTGAGTGACTGCGGAAAAGCCCATGGGTATTGCTATGATTTGTAATGAATTTTATCAGTTGTTTGCCTCTATTGTACAAATCACCAATCCATTTGTATTGTTGGTTTTTGCTCTTAATAAAATGATGCATCAAAAGGTTCATTGTGTGAACCAAACACCCAGACCAAAATATGTTGGGGTATTTATCCTCAATAATTGCTCCCACTGCCTTACAATTAGCAGCGTTATCAATGATGACTTGGATGACATTGTATGGCCCAATACGTTCAATTGTTTCAAGTAATGGTTCTGCAATGTTGATGTCAGTGTTAAATGTATCTGAGTAATCATATGCTAAAAGAAAGACGGCACCACTAATAGACACAACAAGAACACTTATCAATAGCTTGCCTTTTACATTTGTCTGTCCATCAAATACAATGGACACCCCATTCTCAGTCCAAGAATTTGTCATTCTACTCAAAGAATGTGATATTTATGCTTTTTCATGATCACGTCCAACGGTTCTAGCCTTGTCATACCCAGGGCTCTTGTGTCCTTTAGGGGCATCATTTATGGCAGAAACCATTTCATGCCAATAAGGTGAGCGAAGAACATTGAATGGTATCCCACATGCATATAGAAACCAGTAAATTTTTGAATCCACATCATTCCTATACCCTTCATCAAGGAAATCTGATATGGTTCTACGCCTTAAAGAGATGTTTGGTCGCGTGCCTCCATATCCACTGCTATGGAAGGATGTTGAAGGAGTTCTTTGTGCATGTTGATGTGATTGTGAGCTATGTTCAAAGAAACCCTTTGATTTTTTAGATTTGTATTGGGCTTCCTCCTCTTCCCTTATGTATTTTGCTCTATCTGTTACTGAAACACTTGCACAAGTTTTGATTCCTATTGCTTTATCTTCATCCCATGGCCTTTTCCCACAGAGGTGCCTTCTGACATGGGTGTATGAACCTGTGTAAGTTTTGTTGCAATGGGGGCAATCAAATTTAGTGGTTGCACCTCCTTTCCCTCTTTCAAGCCTAGAAACATATTTCCACAATGGGGTTTGGTCTTTGTTTATCTTTTTGGGTTGAATAATGTTCACTCTCTTCCTCCTCACCAAGGTACTCCTCTTTGGGGTTTTCATCAAATCCACTATAACTCACTTCTTCATTCTCTTCTTCATGATCAACCCTCTTTATTCTACTCTCCAACACCATAATAACCAAAAAAGGAACCAAGAAGAAGAAAATGCCATATAACCATGATGTTTGAATTTCGAAGTTTTGAGTTTGCAAAAAATTGGAGGAATGGGAATGGGAAATAGAGATTTTATTTATTTATTTATTTAGCAATGAACATAAAAAAAATGCTAGATTAGAGTGTAGATCCTACCTTTTTGGCCTTCAATCCCAAGCTCCAATCTCCCCTTGCAAGCTCCTCAAGCTCCTCTCTCCAAGCTCCAAACTCTCTCTTGCTCCAAACTCTCTTGCTCCTCTTGCTCTCAATGGATGAAGTGAATAATGGGAGGGGATAGGGTCTATTTATCTTTTGCCCCCTCCCCTTTCCCTACCTTTCCTCTCTCCTCTCCATTGCCAGTTGTCGCCCTCCCTCTCGGCTGCGTGGTTTTTTTTTTGGTTCTCCCACACGTGTGGGTTATTTTTGGCACATTGTTATGTTTTAGAGCTATCTCATATTTGGCTTGTGACCTTTGACCTAGTTGAATGCTCAAGTAAACTTGTTTTATGGATTTTGCTTGTAAAATTAGTGAAGTGAAACTAGGTTGCCCTCATATAAATAGAGGGGAGTCTCACTCACTTATTCATTATCATCATCATCTTTAATCACATTTCTTCTTCTTTATAAGTGCACACTAGCTCTTCCTTTTCTTTTCTACTTGGCAACAATGTAAATTTATGGAGCGAATTGTCTTTTGAGGACGATTTTTGCATGAAGAGGCTTCTTTGGGATAGATTGAAGAGATTCTTGTGGAGTGTGAGTTTATTGTTTATCTTTTCCATTTTTGCATGCTATAATACGTGATTTAGGGTTTCTATGTGAGCCATATCATGCTATATTTCTCGTGAAATATTTATTCTTCATGGTATGTGAAAGTGTTTTCCTTGAATGCTTCAAGAGAACCTTGATATGTGCTTCTCTTGAACTCAAAATATCCCATTTAAGGAAGTCACTAGGGTTTGTAAGAAGAGAGTCTTGCTCTCTCACCCTGCTCATCGAGACCGTCTTCATAGAATTTGCCCTAAAAGAATCCATTGCACAATTAGATCAAGGCACGAACATAGTAGGTGTTGATCAAACTTTTTTTTATAATTATTTTCTCTCCTCTCTAAATTCTCGGTATCTAGGGTTAGGGTTAGTGTTTTTGTTGAAATTGTGCTAAATAGTAATTTTACTTGATGTGTTATTGTCCTCTTAATAGGGATTGCATTTAATAAGTTGAAAAAAAAACAAAATCTAGCACTAATTGCATGATAAATCCTATAATTAGGTTTTATGTCATCTATTCTTTGCTGTTTCATGCATGTTTCAGCCATAAAAACTCACTTGCATACCCTAAACCTTGTTTACTTAATTGCTAGCCTTGATCCTTCATTGACCTATGCTTGGAAGGCTATTTTTTCTCGCTGTTATATGACATTGTAGACCATATCATTGAATATTTATCAAAGCCTAACTTATAACAGCGCTCTAATCGATTTAAGTTGTCTGAGGATAGAGTAATTGAACCTTGGTAAAGAGTATCTTTGCCTTCTTGGGTCCACTGGTACCTTATCCCAATCATTAGACCTTGCATCACTTTAAACCCTTTTTGTTGAATATCCTTTAGGTGATCTATATAGGGAAGCCTTCCCTGTGGTTTAATTCACCACTAAACAGCGGGAGAGAGGCCATTGAGATGACAGTGGTGGTTGGTCTCTTGTTCCCATAAGGTCTAGATTTGCCTAGTGGGGCTTTGAACTAATCCTGCTAGATATTGCGATAACAGGAATCATAAGAGAACAAAATTACAAAAGTCTGGAGTAGATATGGCTGGCTTGCTAGATTTTGCAGTAATAGGAATCATAAGAGAAACAAATTGGCAAAAGTCTGGAATAAATATGGCTAAGATGGAATAAAAAGGTCGTCCACTTTTTTTTTTTTTTTTGCATCTCTGACTTATCATTACTGCCATGAATCATAGAAATAAATAGATAGATAAATAAACTATATTAGTGTCCATGAATGGCCAAAACTATAAAGGCACTTTGAAGAAATAAGACTTTCTTCCTGCCAAATTGTGCTGTGTGCAGTTTTTTTTTCTGCTTTTTGTACATATTCTGTATATTATAGGACATACTTGAGAAACAAGGGACAAATACAGATGCCTTCATGGTTGCTTATTTTCAAAGTTCGATTCAGAAAAATGATTGCATTTCTATCATGTGCCGAGTATGGGAACTAGCATATGTAGTTTTAAATCTCCATTTTCCAAAACTTGGAGTACAATGACTGGGGATGTTTTGAGGAGACCATCTTATGATGTGTATAAGGTAAATGACCTAGAAATTAAAGATCCAGAGGTTTCACCGAACTGTTCATATTGGGTTAAGGAATTGATGGTGCAAGGGTCTCTCCAAAATGTTTCTATTGGCTGCTTTTAATCTTAAATTTTACAACTTAAATATAAATTCTTATTTTTAGGCATATTGTATAGTAATCCTTCCCAATTGGCATGCATAATGTCCGGTGAAGATTTTGGTAAACATTTGTTTTAGTTTTTCTGAAAGCTCTTAATGTTTGTTTGCAGAATTTTGATAAAGTAACAAATGCAGTTGCCCTTGCTACAAGTCCTGTAGTTCGAGCTCTTATTGATCCAGATGGTGCTATGCGAGATATACGCAATCTGGACAATGTAAGAAAATTTTCCTTACCCATATTGTTTTCTTATTGACTTATTATGATGCTAGAGCCTTTTCTGGAGATTGAACTGTGTTTGCATTTGTGCACGAATGCAAACACAGTTCAATCTCCAGAAAAGGCTCTCGCATTGATATCACAAACTGTGAACCTTCGAGTTATTATAAGTTTTTTGTATTTTCTTATGGGAAAAGAAGAGAAGAAGAATAGACTCCTAGGCTTTCATAAAAATGTAATGAACTCAAATGGAATTGTTAATCTAAGTTTTGTAAAGCAAGGATGCATGCATATATTAGGCATTGCACAAATGCAAACACAGTTCAATCTCCAGAAAAGGCGCTTGCGTTAATATGGCAAATTGTGAATCTTGGAGTTATTGTAACTTTTTTGTATTTTGTTATGGGAAAGGAAGTGAAGAAGAATAAAATCCTAGGCTTTAATAAACTGTAATGAACCTAAACATAAATGGAATTGTTAATCTAAGTTTTGAAAAGCAAGGATGCATGTATGGATTAGGCATTGAGCTTTAAAAAACAGCATAGTGGTACTTTTGTAAAATTAATAATTAAATGTAAAGGGGGTTTATTTGAATAAGTTTTTGACTTAGTTTATGAGGAAATTAACCAGATACAACCAGACTGAAAAATAGAGCAGTGCTATGAGGTTCTGTTATCTTTTAGATCTGATTCATACAAACATAAGAAACAGTGTGACTAATTAGCCTAGTGTCACTATTACTTATTCCTGTGTTCGGACTGATGTTTCTTCAGTAACAAGCGGGTGCCCCTAGTGTTCATGTACTGTCAACACTCAGAGAATCTGCATGGTTAGTACGAATGATCAGCACACAAAGCAATTGCCCTTGATATGCATGCAAGCAATCAACGACACAAGAAAGATCAAGATTAAATATTATGAGATATTTCACTTCACAACAGCTAAAATATGAAAGAAAAAAGAAGAGTGTGCATGCACTTTAAGTGAATAAAATCAAAGACAGTTAGGCCACCTGCACTAGTGCAATAAATCAAGACTATTCAACCACTAAATTTGAAGAGCTGTAAGAGCACTGCATAATTAAACCTTATTACCTATGAAACTGGATTCGTCATTTTTTCCTGAAGTGTCTGAATCCTATGAATCGGACACGATTCGAGGGAATTCAAATCCCAAAAATGGGACACGTCGTGTCCTAACAGGACACACTCGAATCCGGGTCATGTCCCATTAGGACACAACATGTCCCGAATTTGGGATTCGAATCCAGCGAAAGTAAAATCCATGGGCTTTAAAAACAGCACATTCCTTTTTTTATTTACCATTTTCTCTCATTCCTTTTGCAAACAGTGAGCTGTGGGTTTGCTGTTAGAAGTTTGGAGCGCTCGGCAAGTAGATTCAAGCACCAGGTAAGTGCATTTCATCTCTATTTTTTTGCATTTGTATTACAGCAGTTTGTATATGCATTTCTTTTACAAATTTGTGCATGTTTTGTTTATTTTTTTTACAGTATTCATGGCTCAATCAAGGGCAGCAGGTAGGGGGCAAAGGAAGGGGAAGAATGTCCCCATTGGAGATGCCCCTCCTCCCCCAATATCATCAGAGTCTGCTGCAAGTAATGTTGAGGGAAGACTTCCTCCTAAATACAACAATGAGAAATATCCCTTGTGAAAATATGTCACAAGAGAGGATGGGCCAAGCACCAAGGGGAAGGGAGGAGGCAATGTGCATTGGAGATGCAACGTTCGCCACAATAATTTCACAAGCACATATTTTCATGTGAAAGGCCATTTGTTGGCCTTACCAGGTTGTGGAGTTGGAGCTTGAAAAGCTGTTCCTTTACGAAAGAGGAAAGAAATGGAAAAAGAGTTTATTGTTGGTATGGCAAATGTGGTTGCAAAATCAAGAAAAACCAAGAATGATGACCACCTTCCATTTTTGAGGAAAGACATCACCAAATTTCCATTTGAGAGTTCTATTGGGGGACAAGCAGTGTTGAAAATACTGAGGAGGGGTGAATCAATATTTCTTTTCAATTGTTATTTTTACTTGTTAACTCATTTATATTTAGAACACAAAATGAACAATAGGAATAAGTGCTTTTATTAATATAATCTTTACAATAAATCAGATACAATATATATAAGGCTCCAATCTGTTGCCCAAGCACCAACTTGGTCTTTTCTGAAGCTCCTATCTTTAGGGCACCAACCCTATCTTCTCAAGGCACCAACCTTGTGTTTAGGAGCACCAACTCCAAGGACACCAATCCTTCCAATTCTGAGGCACCAACCCCAAGGGCTCCAACCCTATCTTGTCAAGGCACCAACCTTGTTTGTTTGAGGCTCCAACCTTCAGGGCACCAACCCTCTGGGCTCCAACCCACTGCTATATTTTGTCTAGATATGTTTGATAGTAATTCTCTGCTCCCAAAATCTTCTTCACTGAATTCTATCAATCTACAGCTTCACTGTAGTCTCCATGCTACATCATCAATGACAACCTGTCTTCATATGAAGGAGTCTTCACAACTCTTCATATTGCCCACATAGAGTCTGCAAAGTTACCTCATGATGATTTCAAATAGCCATCATGATCTACAATAGTCTTCACACAACTTCAATGTGTCTACAATGAACTGCACTAAGCTTTGCACAAAAACAACTCTCTGTTTCAAGCCTCTGTTCTCACTGTCACAGTAAATGCTTCAGGAGTGACTGCTGCGGTATCTTACTTCCAAGGAACAAACTCACAAATACTTCAACGCTGGTGTTGTCTACTGCTCCCTTCAACTGATGACTGATGAAATCTTACTTGGCTGGTTCGAGGTCAAACAGATCTTCGTCTTCCGCTGGCCCTTTCAGCTTCCTTCTTCCTGCTGTGACCTTCAGCTTCCTTCTGTCTTGTTGGACCTTTGGCTTCCTTTTGTCCTACTGGACCTTTGGCTTCCTTCTGTCCTGCTGGACCTTCGGCTTCCTTCTGTCCTGCTAGACCTATAGCTAACTACTTTTTCACTCGATCTTCAGCTTCTTTTGTACCTTTATCGTCTGCTAGACCTTTGGCTTCTCGACCTTTCGACTTCTTGATCTTTCGTTCGCTCAACCTTTGGCTTCCTTTTCGCTCGCTTGACCTTCGGCTTCCTCTGTCTCTTCGAGTTCACCAATACTCAAAAGACACGTTCATTTGGAAGAGAGGCCGAATTACAATAGATGTTGCATATTAAAATTATATCAGAGGGTCCCTTTTTTTTTTAATATTCATACGATAGACTCATTATTTACGGAGGATTTCATAGGAGAGACCGTACCCAATGAGGTCCCACATCCACGTCATCAATCGCAATCGCAACTTTCGGAGGTCCCGCAATCGCAACTCTTAACATCACCGATGTAACATGACCGATATTCATACTGCCGATGAAATGGACGTGATATAATATTAAACAGTCGTTAATAGATCTATCGGGTCCACAAGTCTTATCGCAATCACAGTTTACCATCGTTACATTTCTTCAAGACTTGCGATATGCGACGGGTGCGATATTTCTTTAGGACGTATTTTAATGGTGCAGCAGGTCCACAATGTTATCGCAATCGGAGGATTTGCGGGACTTTGACTGGCACATGGATTAAAACGGCCTTAACCTCTGCAGTTGACCGTGATCTAAGGGTTGACTATGAGATCGATGACTAGTATTGAGTGCGGGACTTCAGCCATGATCAAGGAAGTCCGTACTTTCCTACCCCCGCTCTTCCGATGGCTGTTGCTCCTGTGACTTGTTTCTTTGATGGCTTTAGATAAACTCTTCATCTTACTCTTTGGCTTCTTGTTTCTGTTGCTTTGCTGGATCTACTGCGTCATTTGTTGTTCAATTGCTGATCAATTGATCTCCTGCGTCATTTGCTGTTCAATTGCTGTTCACTTGTTGTTTAATTGTTGTTCAATTGCTGTTCGATTGACACGTCATTTGCTGTTCAATTGACCTCTTGCTGTTCAATTCACTTGGGTCCTCCATCTCATCATACCATCATATATCAAACTTTGAGCATTATGATCAATGGGCATCAATAGGCAATCATGTATCAAAGAATTTTCCATCACAAACACTACTATATTGACATCAATGACAACCTAGATTAACAATCTCCCCCTTTGTCGTTGATGGCAATATCTTCTTCTCTCCCCCTTTGACATCAATGGCAAAGGAGTGCACAAGGACTCCCCCTGTCGAAGTGCTCTTCCTTTTACTCAAGATAGAAGGATCACTGCCTCATCATCAACTAGCACATTATCCCCTCGTCATGTCTCAAAACTTCTTCATAATGCTTCAACAATGCTTAAAGATGCTCCATTTCAATGTTTCCAAATAGGCTCCAAATAGCCATACACCAAATGTTCAAGTCCAAGTTTTTATGCTCCTATAATCTGAATTTTGTTGTCTTCACAGTCAGAACTAAGGAGTCTTTATAGTCTGAATGAGGAGAAGATGCCACTGAAATTGTCATTCTTGCTATCTTTCTTCAAATCAGGATTCCTTCAAAGCATCAAACCATATTTTCTTTCACATGTTCATGTAGTTTCAAGCCAGTACAATAGTTTTGATAACAAATTGAAAACATCATCATCTAAATTCGGGACTTCGGTTTTGAGATCACAGGGCTCCCATTGAAGAAAAGGATGCCAATAACTGAGTTGTGAAACTCCCGGCCAAACTTATTCATTTTGGAGTTCCAAGCAAGCTGAAGATCGCCTGAAGAATCTCGAAATCATTCCATCCCACAAGGAGAGGCTCCCTTCTATACAATTCAGCAAAAATGCAGCGGACATTCCACATATCAACAGAAAGATAGTAGGTATCCTGACCCAAGAGCAGTTCGGGAGATACGTACTAGCGCACCCCTACCCTCTTCGTATAAGCCTTGCTAGATAATTTGGTAGCTCTTCCCAGACAAAACCTTGCGATTTTCAGTGACACAAATTCCCTGTCCTCCATTTCTATCCACATAGCTTTAGGATTCAGGCTTCTGTGCATGACGCCATGGCTGTGCATAGAAGCAACGCCTTTCACAAACTCGTACATAATTTTCTTGATAACCAGGGGCAGTATTGTGAGTGACCGCGTTCGATATCTGTTGATAAATAAAAAAATTCAACTTCATATCATCAAATACTATATGAAGGCGAAATTGGCCGTGTCGACTCTTTCGGTGTTCCACATCTCGCAACTTGACGATGTTGCAGCGCTGTCGGACAACATTTATAAAATTGATATCTCTCTGATGGAAGTGGGGGGAACTCCTTCCGTAAAATGTAAGTGACCTTGAGAGTCACCTCCTCCCCTGTTTCTGGCATTATGCCCTTATAAATCCTTCCTTCCAGATCTTCCTCTAACAAATGACACCTCATATACTTCGGAATCGTATCAAGATTCATGTTGCTACTACAAAATTTAAAACTTTAAGCTGATTTTCCCTTCAAAAAAAGCCTCTATTACTGTCCTTGATTTACCTGTTCTCACATTATATCCCTGAGTCGAGACATTCAACTTCTGTAATACCAACAACATAGTTATTAGCCATATTTCTCTTGCATTGGATGGCCTTCTCTGTTGCTCCAATTTCTGCTTAGTGATCAAGTGGAAAACATCTTCAACAACAGTCCAAAGAATGGTTACAAGATCATGTTCTTCAATGTAGTGCTCCTGAGAAATGATCTTTATTAAAGAATGATTGTTAATATAGCTCATCAAGGATTACATAAGGCCCATTCACAGATGGCTTCTGCAAGAATGCTTAATCATCATAAGCTCCCCCTAACTGTATGCATGATCTTCCTTTTGGCAGAGTCTCCCCATCAAATGCTTAGATTGTCGAAGATCAGGTCAACAACATGTGTTGTTGGCTGGAGAGTTCAAGGGACTTTCGAATTGTATTTGCTTCCTTCTCCATACTTGTGTAACTTTCTTATCTGGCATAGTTCTAGCTTGAGTAGGTGCCCAAATCAAGTTACAATTACGTGCCATATGACCAATGTTATGACACTTGAAGCATTCTATGTTGTTCATGAATAAGAATTCATGACTTCTTCTTGCAAAATTGTTCCTCAGAGATTGTTGGGGACCATAATATCTATCTTTATGATATGCCCTACAATCTTTTGCCATGTGTCCAATGTTTGTACAACAATAACAATAACCAAAAAATAAACTTTGGTACCTGGGAGATGGAGATTTCCTTGATGTACTTCTGAAGCCTTTCTGCCTTGAGATCCTTTGATGATAATTATTGCTTCTCGCATCCTTAACAACATTTGCATTTCTTCTTGGAACAAGACGTCCTTCATTAACGCCTTGACTCTTATCTTTACCTTTGCTGAAACTGTGAGCATCAACATTTCTTTCTGACTTCCTCATATCCTTGTTGTTTGAAGCGTTATCATTCTTGCTTGAGGATTCACTTGCATACTCGAGACTTGATTTATCGAATGGACATCTTTGATGGCTGAGCATGTCATCCAAGGCTTGAGAGCTCTTCAAGGTTTTGTCCATCCCTTCAACCTTTTTCCTGAGGGAGACAATCTCTTCTTCCAATTTTTCGCAATCATTATTCTTCTTAGCAAGTTGTTTCTCAATCTCTTCCTTAATACGTATTGCTTCATTTGCTTCTAATTTAAGGGAGATGATATCTGACTTCATTTTGAAGATTTCTTCATTTTCCTTTGCTAGACTGCTCTCCATTTCTTCCTTGATCCTTGTAGCTTTACATGTTTTGGCCTTGAGAAGGTTGATGTTAGATTTTAATTTGAAGATTTCTCCATCCTTTGCTTTTAGTTGACATATCATGGTGTTTCTCTCCTTTTCTGCTTCATCAACCTATCCTTCTATGATTTCCAATGCTTCCATTGTCTTCTCAGCTCCTTGTGCTAACTTTCTTGCTTCTTGTAGTTGAGATTTGAGAGAGGAGACCTCTACCTTGTACTGACCAATCTCTTCTTCAAGTTTGTTCAAGCTCTTGTGCCTTTGTTCAAGTTGACTTGACAAGGTATCTTCTCGTTTCTTTGCTTTATCCAATTGATTTGTCATGGATATGACTTCTTCATGATGCTTTCTTTTGCTTTGATGAAATTCCTTCTTAAGCTTGGCAAGCTCTTCATCCCTTTCTTGTACTTGAAGCTTGACAAGGTCAACTTTCTTCCTTTTTTGGTCTTGGTCACTAGGTAGTGCTTTCTTATTAAGTTCCTCGTTTTCCTTTTTCAAATTGATAATCTCTTCCATGGCAACCATAAGTTTAGTGAGGAGATCTTCTACAAAGTCTTTTTCATTCTCTTCATTTTCTAGGTCTTCTTTAGCCTTGATGTCATCAATCTTATCTTTAGCTTCCTTGACGGGCTCTAGATTTTCTTCTTGTTTTCCATCATTTTCTTGACTAGAGATCATTGTCAATGCTCCTTTTGAGTGAAGATCATGAAGTTTGTCCCATATACCCTTCGCCGACGAACATTTTCTTAAATTACTCTTTATAGAATCTGGTAGCCCATTCAAGATTGCCTTCATTGCTTTTGCATTGTACTCCTTGGATTCTCCATTCATCATTTTATCAGTAATCACTGATTCTCATACTTCAATGCCTTGAGTTTTTAAGAAATTCCTCATTCTTGCTTCCCATATATCAAAGTTTTCATTGAACCATGGAGCCTCCACAAATTGATTGTCTTCTATTTCAGTGGTAAAGGGAGACACATCTTTAGGAGGGTTGGAGACTTTCTTCCTCTTCCTTGGCTTCGCCATTTGTGTTCTAATGATCGACCTTCAAGCTGTTAGGATTTGAGTGAAGGTACTGGCTCTGATACCAATTATTGGAAACACTGGGGGGGGGGGGTGAATCAATATTTCTTTTCAATTGTTATTTTTACTAGTTAACTCATTTATATTTAGAACACAAAATGAACAATAGGAATAAATTCTTTTATTAATATAATCTTTACAAAAAATCAGATACAATATATATAAGGCTCCAATCTGTTGCCAAGCACCAACTTGGTCTTTTGTGAGGCTCTTACCTTTAAGGCACCAACCCTATCTTCTCAAGGCACCAACCTTGTGTTTAGGAGCACCAACTCCAAGGACACCAATCCTTCCAATTCTGAGGCACCAACCCCAAGGGCTCCAACCCTATCTTGTCAAGGCACCAACCTTGTTTGTTTGAGGCTCCAACCTTCAGAGCACCAACCCTCTGGGCTCCAACCCACTGCTGTATTTTGTCTACATATGTTTGATAGTAATTCTCTGCTCCCAAAATCTTCTTCACTGAATTCTGTCAATCTACAACATCACTGTAGTCTCCATGCTACATCATCAATGGCAACCTGTTTTCATATGGAGTCTTCACAACTCTTCATATTGCCCACATAGAGTCTGCAAAGTTACCTCATGATGATTTCAAATAGCCATCATGATCTACAATAGTCTTCACACAACTTCAATGTGTCTATAATGAACTACACTAAGCTCTGCACAAAAACAACTCTCTGTTTCAAGCCTCTATTCTCATTGTTGCGGTAAATGCTTTAGGAGTGACTGTTGCGGTATTTCACTTCCAAGGAACAAACTCACAAATACTTCAACGTTGGCGTTGTCTACTGCTCCCTCCAACTAACGACTGGTTCAAGGTCAAACAGATCTTTGTCTTCCGCTGGCCCTTTCAGCGTCCTTCTTCCTGCTGTGACCTTCAGCTTCCTTCTGTCCTGCTAGACCTTCGGCTTCCGTCTGTCTTGCTTGACCTTTGGCTTCCTTTTGTCCTACTGGACCTTCGGCTTCCTTCTGTCCTGCTGGACCTATAGCTAACTACTTTTTCACTCGATCTTCAGCTTCTTTTGTACCTTTATCGTCTGCTAGACCTTTGGCTTCTCGACCTTTCGACTTCTCGATCTTTCGTTCGCTCGACCTTTGGCTTCCTTTTCGCTTGCTCGACCTTCGGCTTCCTCTGTTTCTTCGAGTTCACCAATACTCAAAAGACACGTTCATTTGGAAGAGAGGCCGAATTACAATAGATGTTGCATATTAAAATTATATCAAAGGGGCCCCTTTTTTGTTAATATTCATACAATAGAATCATTATTTACGGAGGATTTCATAGGAGAGACCGTACCCTGAGGTCCCACATCCACATCATCAATCACAATCGCAACTTTCGGAGGTCCCACGATCGCAACTCTTAACATCACCGATGTAACATGGCCGATATTCATACTGCCGATGAAATGGACGCGATATAATATTAAATAGTCGTCAATAGATTTGTCGGGTCCATAGTTCCATCGCAATCGACGGTCTATCGGGTCCACAAGTCTTATCGCAATCGCAGTTTACCGTCGTTACATTTCTTCAAGACTTGTGATATGTGACAGATGCGATATTTCTTTAGGAGGTATTATAATGGTGCAACGGGTCCACAATGTTATCGCAATCGGAGGATTTGTGGGACTTCGACTGGCACATGGATTAAAACGGTCTTAACCCCCACAGTTGACTGTGATCTAAGGGTTGACTATGAGATTGACAGCTTGGATTGAGTGTGGGACTTCAGCCACGATCAAGGAAGCCCGTACTTCCCTACCCCTGCTCTTCCGATAGCTGTTGTTCCTGTGACTTGTTTCTTTGATGGCTTTCGATAAACTCTTCATCTTACTCTTTGGCTTCTTGCTCCTATTGCTTTGCTGGATCTACTGCGTCATTTGTTGTTCAATTGCTAATCAATTGACCTCCCGCGTCATTTGCTGTTCAATTACTGGTCAATTACTATTTAATTGCTATTCAATTTACCTCCTGCTGTTCAATCCACTTGGGTCCTCCATCTCATCATATCATCATATATCAAACTTTGAGCATTAATGATCAATGGGCATCAATGGGAAATCATGTATCAAAGAATTTTCCATCACAAACATTGCTATATTGACATCAATGTCAATCTAGATTAACAAGTAGCAAAAAGAAAGGCAATTTCACTTGCTCCAATGGACAAGATTTTTCAAAAAGAGAAACAGGAAGAACTTGATCTCACCATTGCCTTTTTTCTATCAAAACTTCGTATTCTTTAATGTTGCTCGCTCGCCTCTATTTATTGAGATGTGCCGAGCTCTAACTCATGGGTCTCCATCATGGTATGTGCCTCCTGGTTCAGAGAAGCTTAGAACCACATTGTTGACGAAGGCAAAAACAGAGGTGCAAAAAATGCTTGAGCCTATTAAAGCATCATGGCCAACATCTGGCATTAGCATTGTTTCTAATGGATGGACAGATCCAACACAACACCCACTCATCAACTTCATGGTGTCTTCCTTGAATGGTCTAGTTTTCTTGAAAGCAGTGGATACACTTGGAGAATACAAGGATTCCCAATTTATGGGTAAGTTATTTATTAAAGTTATTGAAGATGTAGGCGTTGATTCTTGTGTGCAAATCATTATAGATAATGCACCTATTTGCAAGGCTGTTGGGATGATTGTGGAAGCTAAATATCCACAAGTGTTTTGGACACCTTGCATTGTCCATTCATTGAACTTAGCACTGAAATCCATTGCTTCTAATGTGCTTTGGATTGGTAACATTATTGAGGATTCACGACATATCCGTAACTTATCGCAAAATCATACAAATGCCCTCACTATCTACAAGGAGCACAACAATCTATCATTGTTGAAGATTGCTGATACACGGTTTGCCTCTTCATTCATCATGTTGAAGAGGTTGAGGGAGGTCAAGACCGCTCTTGGGGCAATGGTTATTTCTGAGTTTTGGTCTTTTTGGAGAAAGATAGATCAAGTAGCCTCTAAAAGAGTGAAGGACATAGTGCTAGATGATGCTTGGTGGGAGAGGGTGGATCTAACTATTCAGATCATGGACCCTATCATTTCTTTGCTTCGATTTGCAGATACAGACAAACCCATCCTAGGAGAGGTTTATGAGGGATGGGATTCTACAGAGTGAGTGCCTCGAGTATGAGACATCACCAGAGGCCTTCTGTGGTACTATACAGGATATTCTTGTCAGCAGATGGGACAAGAATTGCACACCTTTACATTGTTTGGATCACTCATTGAACCCAAAATACTAAACCATGAGTGGCTGAATGGTGGACCTTCCCGCAGATTCCCTCCTCACATGGATGGTGAAATCTCATAGGGCAGGAAAGATGCATTCAGGGGGGTTTTTCAGGATAGAGAATTGCTTGATGAGGTGGAGGATGCCTTTGTAGAGTTTTCCACTGGCACTGGTCGATTTGCAGGATATGATGTGATTAGAGACAGGGGTGCTAAGAAGCCCTATTCTTGGTGGGCAAATCATGGGGCAACAAGCCCTTCTCTTCAGCAGTTAGCCATGAAGCTCCTCTCTCAGGTGACTTCATCCTCTTGTTGCGAGAGGAATTGGAGCACATATGGGATTTTGTATAGTGTGAAGAAGAGCAGGCTTGAGCAGTCCAGGGCAGAGACAATGGTGTATGTGCACACCAACCTTCATCTTATTTACAGGCAGAGGGAAGAGTGGTTGAAGGGAAAGACAAAGATGTGGGATGTCTTTCTTAATGATACGGGTTTGGACAACATTGTTGAGTTGGCATTGGCCAACATGGATCTCAATGATCCAGTGTTAGAGCCTGTTAGATTTGATGACGGTGATATTGTAGAGGGGTCATCCTCCACACCAATAGATGTAGAGGCGACTATGGATACAGGGGAGGAGGAGGATGCAGAGGAGAGCAGTGGTGACCATGATGATGAGGACATTGATGCTAATTCTGATGATGACTATGAGGATTGATGACTCATGAGTCATGGGCTACCTACTGCCTTGAGGCTTGTATATCTGTAGTTGTTTTATATTTTCTATTTCTATTTTCCATTGGCATTGCACTACCTATGTAACACATTTTGATTTGATGACTTAATGAGAAAACTACAGCTGTCAGTGTCTTTATCTTACTATCTTGTCTTTCTCCTATTGGATCATTGATGAATTGAATATGTATTATGATTTATCATTTATGAATTTAGAATTTATGATTCATTGATTTATCATTTATGATTTATATGATAGTGACATGTATTTGATTTTTTTATGTACTATGCATGCTATAATGTTACTAACTTTGTAAACAGTAAAACTAACATCTAGATGAAGATCTATGTTTGAAATCAATGTATTTGTATAATTAATGAGAATTTGTGTAAGAAATATCTAATTTTTCATATATATATATATATATTTTAATAAAATAATATATAACGAATCCTATGTGTCCTGTTCCAGGGGGTCAACGTGTCCGAATCCGACACTTGAATCCCCATATCCTACGAATCCCGAATCCCCGTGTCCGATTACTTAGCTTATTACTCTATTAGTCAAAAGTTTTTTTGCATCATTGAGACAAAATACAACACTGGCTACATAATGGGCACTATGCAAAGTGGAGGCAGCCATGAAAGAAAGGGAAAATGAAAGAGGAAAAAGCTGGTTGTATACTGCTTCTCAATGAAAAACTCTCGCCTCTGTCATTTTTTCTCCTCTCTTATAGAACCTCACAAACCAAATGTTGATGGCCTGGACATTCAAACATTCCACACTATTACATGTTGATGATCAAATAGTTATCTACTGTAATGAGTAACTGTAGACCACTAAATCAGCCTGCTGTCTAAGTATAATAGCAATCTGTTATTTTGACTTTCATGCATGGATGCCACCACACTACCACTCATGAAAATAGAACATGCCACTGATAGAATGGGTTGTGTTATCTGTGAAAATTCCACAACTGGAATCCTATTGCAGCAATTGGGATTATTTCTCCTAACTGATAAATTAATTATTTGGTTTATTGCTACGACAACATCGAAATAAACACACTGCAACCTTCACAAATAAAAACTACGGAAATAAAATAGGGTTGGAAACTGAGAAAATTCTAGGACACATGCACATAAAAATGACACTGTTGTTTTTGGACAATTGTCCCCGGAAAAACCCAACTTGGGAAAATCGATGCAATAGTGAGGGTTTTAATATCATGGAACAATGAAAATCTGAGTACAATCTATGGATTCCCAACTGGCAATCCAAACAACAAGAAAATCTGGGCAAAATTATTTTAAGGGAATTATCCTTCTTCCACAAGCAATCCCAACACAACTTCCTTTAGAAAAATCAGCGTCCTAGACCCTTTGCGTAGCTCTGCACAGACCCTATGACGTCAAGCCTCCAACCTGCCTCTGATGAGGTCGTTCTGCCTATCTCTGTTGAGGAAATCGCCTCTCCGACACTTTGGACCCTTTGCCCAGTCTCTGGAATTGAGAACGAATTTCTTGTTCTAAAGTGTAACTAGGTTCGGTTTTCATAATGACATGTAATTATGATTTTATGTAATGTGATGTAAAGAAGAAAAATAAATTTATTGTATTGCTTGCTTCATGGGTTTCATGAGCAAGAGATTTTATTTTTGAGTCAAGACTCCCATCGAGATTCTAGGAATTATTTGTCATCTAGTCATAAAATGATAGAGTCATTGTCATGTGATGAAGTTATGTTACACTTTGTAAAAGGTCAATCTTGTCTATGTAAAATATCCTCCAAGACCTCCTCTTCAAGTCGGCCTACAATGATGGAAGAACATGCTAGAAGAAGTCAGCCTCACTACTTGTCATCATGTCGGCCTAATGGTCATGAGTTGATCTGTATAAGTAGCCTCACTCGGCCTCACTTGAAGGCAAGCAATTCGTCAAGCATTCAGTGAAGAAGTGCGAAGAAGAAGGCTACTAAACAGAATTGCAAAGAAGTGACAAGGAGAGTTTCTTCTGAGCAAGTGAAGGAGGATACTTCTGGCAAGCGAAGCAGGATTCTTCTGGGTCAGTGAAGTAAAGTTTCTTCTGGGATAGCGAAGGAGGATTCCTTTGGATCAACAAAGTAAAGTTTCTTCTGGAATAGCAAAGGAAGGATTCTTCTGGGGCAACGAACAAAGGATTCTTCTGGGGTACTTGTTTTGGGTAACCAAAAAAGAGATCTAGAGATTGAGATTCTCTAGAGGAAGCCAGTAAGATCACAGAGACCAAGTCTCTCTATAGGAACTTGAGAAGAAGCCAGTGTGAAGGATAGAGATCGAGTTTCTCTAGAAGGAGCTGAGGAGAGTAGTTCAAGATCAAGAAGAAAGTCGAGAAAGGGAAGAGGCAGAGCATCAAGGTTAGTGACAAGGTTCTTGAGAGGATACTAGAGTCAAGGGTCTTTGTCATGGTCTTGGTGCTAATCAATTGAAAATCTAGAAGAAGAATTTTGATCGGGTTTTCCTCTCAAGAGGTGAGAGGTTTTGGCCCTGGTTGACAAGCCTACATACTGTGTCACTTGTCTTTTATTGTGCATATTGGTAATTGTCTTGATGAAAAGAACACAATAATAACATAACGAAGAAAATACTATAAGCTAAGAAGTATATCACAAGTAATTATCAAGCAAAGAAATCTTTTAACTATTCATGCCCTAGATTTCTCAACATGGTATCGGAGCTTAGGTGCTGAAGTCAAGAAGGGGCATTCAAAGCAAGTAGACACACGAGAATCGAGCTTCAAAGAAGGATCAAAGCAAGTCAAAGAACACCAAGCAAGAAATCAAGATCTACCAAAACCCTAGATCGAATAAATATACTCTAGCAAGAGTTTTGAAATTATCTTCAAGAAGGCAATAGGAAGAAAGACTGAAATCCTAGAAGCACTTTAGAGATCATCACTCATACATCACCAAAGAAGTGGAAGTTCTTCAAATCTAAGGAAGATTAGATCGAAAGGATCTTCTCTCTATTAAAGCAAGGATTTCATTTGGAAAAAGATCATCCTAAAGAAGGCAGTCTTCCCTCAACAAACTAAGAACCTTCTTAAAAGAATCATCTAAAGAAACAAGTTCGTCATCAAGTTGAAGATTCTATCTTCACAAGTAAGTACCTTTTTCTTTTAATCTAATCTAGTAAAAATGATTTTGTGTTTCAAGGATAACCATAAGCTGGTTGGGATATCAAAATTCCTTGTATGAAAAAAAGGATAGATATAGTCCTCGAAGTAAATGAAATCATTGATCATGTTCATGGAAAGGTCTCCAACCCATCCGAAGAACAAGCATTATCTGAATACATGGAAAGGGATCTCAAGGCTCAAAAGATTCTTAAGGAATCTATTAAAGATCCTCTCATTCCCTTTGTAGCCGAATTGGAGACATCTAAAGAAATATATAATAATCTGGTAGAACTTTTCTCTGAAAGCATGATAGAAAAGAGTCAAAAGAACATATCACTTAGATCTGATCTATATAAATTGAAGGTGTCAAAGGATGAAGGGATATCGTCATGCCTTTCAAAAGCATCTCAAATAAAAGGTCAATTGCAGGATCTAGGAGAGATGGTATTTGATAAATAAATGATCTCCGTTATTCTAAATGCATTGACTGATGAACAAGGTAACCTCATATCTACTAAGGAAGAGGAAGCTATCCCATTCATCAAATTATGGTCTCTTTGCAAGGTAGAAGAAGACAGATTGAAGAAAGAAAGTAACAAAAGATCAGATAGAAGGGATCAATTAGTGACAAGAAGAAAAGGGAAATTTGGAAAGTTTGGTCCTCCAAAGAAAAAGAAGAACATGGCTAAGATAAGATGCTATGGATGTCAGGAACTTGGGCAGTATAAAAGAGATTGTCCTAAACATAAGAAGGACAAGAGGGATAGGGAAGAAGCCCTTATTACTGAGGAAGTGAAAGAACGTGAGACAAAGAAGCTTAAGAAGGAAGAAACAAAAGATCTCTACTATGACTGAGATGATCTTCTTCACTAGAAGGTGCTTTCCACTTGTAATTTATAGATAGGAGGAATGTAAATAAGATAGGATGCAAATTTTGTAGAGGAGGTCGTACAAGAAGTGTGAATTGCCAGAAACCCCAATGCAAGTCGTTGGAAGAAGGTTTGGTCAGTTGCAAGAGGCCAGATCACTGTCCGAAAGGTAGAGTGAATTCATTCTAGAGGCAGAGGGAGACTAGACGACCTAGTTGGAGGCAGATCTAAGGCTGTACGAAATGCTCAAAGGCATCCAGGCAACAGTTGCCAGTGTGGGGTGCGAGCAGGCTAGAGGAGGACGAGTTGATTTGCAGAGGAGATATGGGATCTCCAGTATATTTTGCTAGTTGTGATCTATATTTGTCAGAGGATTGGGCATCGGGTTGTGATAATTCTCAAATTGTTGCATAATAAAATAAGCCCTCATTTGCTGCACCGGTTTTCCCTTTGAGGTTTTTCTAGGGACATTTAGTCCAAAAATATTGCTGTCAATTTTATTGTGTGCATCTATTTCTCAGTTCCTATTTTATTTCCACAGCGTGTTTTATTGTGAAGAATTCATCAACGATTTATTTGTTATTTGCTGTAAACAAATAAACTGCTAATAAGTTAGAAGAATAAACTCAAGTTTGTGCATTCGTGGAAATTTCACAAGAACCGAATGCTTGTGTTGAGCGGTTGGAAATCTTGCTTCTCGCCTATTTATGGTGTGTTTGGAAGTTGGTTCAGGTCCGACTTGTCCACTAGCTGGGCAATTGGTGTAACTGGCAGAATGTATAGTGAATATTCAGAAATTCATTTCTCCTCAATTGTGAGGAGTTAAAAGGCATGGCATTTATTATTGGAAAGGTACCAGAATAAGCTTTCCAACCATATATCCTATGATCCTATTTGAGTTAGGTAATTGGAGTGAAAGTGGCTTCAAAGATAGGGTATCCAAATGGGTTTGCTTGTACTTTGGTTGGGCCATCTTGACAAAATATTTCATATCTCCTCATTCCAATGGAATTAGAGGGAGTGCCATATGCGGTGGAAAGATCTTAGAATATGCTATTTCACTATGTAATTTCCTCTTTCATTTGGACAACCTTTGACATCAATAACAACCATTTTCAACAGTGTTTAATCACCAACTTGCCAAAGAAGTCGACTTCACTCAAGATGCCCAAGCTACCTCTATCATAATAATACTTTTAGCATCAATAGATTTGTCAAAATAGATAATTGAGCCAAGATTAGCCATGTGACCTAAGTTCAAAATAGAAGTGAGTCATCTACTGGGGAATTTAGAATTAAATTCAAGAGAGAAGACTAAGATTAATAAACTACCAAATATACTCAAGGAAGGTGACCTAGGGTTTTCTGAATGAGGAAAAGGTTGGAATGGCCACCACATGTCACATTGAAAATTTTCCACTTGCTTAGTTTGACTGAGATCATAATTGCTCATTAGAACTAGGACTCTAGAACTCACACTTGCAAAAAATAGTAATTCTATGCATAGGCGTGCCAAAAATAGTAGTCCGACTGCTAAAAGTAAGAAAGATGAATAATGAAGGGAACTGCTATGAGATCATTGCTAAATGTAGCACACCTAAAAATAAGCACTGCTAAATTCAACATGTCACACGTCAATAAAATTAGTCTCAGTAGATTATCTTTTTGCAAGTAATCCAAATATATGCTCAAGATTGACATGTGAGTTCAGTGACAACAAAATCTTTTACTTGACATGTGAGCCATTGTCACCTCACCAACCCTCTTCGCACTTCCAACCAACCCTCTTCCAACTCAATGGGGGTTCTCCCCAGTAGATCTTAGGGATGTAATGGCATAGTCAAAGAACCCCCTAAAGCTTCTACTTGTATGACCACTAATCAAAGGATTGAAAAAATAGGGTTTAAGTTGGATCTTAAAGATAGGCTTGCTATAGGCTTTAGGGTAATTTCCTTATTTGAGTTCAAGGGGAAGATCTGCCGAAACACATGAATTACAAGATGATTTCAAAGAGTAAACCCAAGCAAAACGATTTAAAGAATGTAAAAGGAAAAAAAGTTAGAGGATAGAAGATTAGTGCCTTAGCTTGCAAATATATATTTGGGGGCATTTGGTGTTAGGGAGCAGCACACTTGAAGAGGAATTTGAATGGATTAAGGTTCAAAGACTAAGGGACTCTTAGAGGCTTAACCTAGTTGCCCTACAATGTTCAAAGATGGGATAAGGGAGTGAGCTCCACTCGGGTCTTCTGAAAAGAGCTTGATGAAGGGCTCGTTCAGATGGACAATGAGATAAAAATGTGAGCAACACTTTGGTGAATATTTAATAACCATTATCCATAAACATAACCAAGATGAAGAAATAATACTTATTTAGATCATCATACATCCATTCAAAGCTCTATTAATGTTCATGAAGAAGAGTGAACCATCCATATCATCAAAAACTCCTAGGAATTCGCTCAAGTTGCTAAAGTCAAGTCGAGAAGATAGGATTGATAGGGCTTTTAGGAATTACGTTTCGAAAATTACATTCTGGAAATATCTCAAACTACTTTTCACATGTTCACTTTGAACTTGTAAGGAAGTCCCTTTTTGAACTATAATTCTCGACACCTCATAGTGATTTCTTTAGCCACAATCTTGTATTTGACAACGAGTAATTTAATCATAATGACCCGCTAAACCCCACTTGTGTCTTTGGTTGCATTTTCAGGAATGTGTTTCCATCAATCCCTAGTTGAGTGATTCAAAATGTGTACTAGAAGTGAAGATCTCAAGTATTAGATGACAAAAGTTATCACTAATTGTGTCCCAAATTTCCTTATATAATACACAAGGAAGGCCATCCATACCCAACGACTTGCCATTTTTCATAAAGCCAAGCGCTGCAAAAAGCTCCTCTTTCAAGAAGTTATTGTCCAACCTATCTTAGCGACCATAGAAACCTTGCGAGAAATAACCCTACAATAAACATGCCTTGTATTGGATTAATTCAATAAGCATGTGAAAATTTCACCACTGAAATCCTATTGCACCAACTGGATTAATTCTTCTAATTGTTAATTAATTTAACAATTTATTTGCTACGACAAATATTGAATAAATCACATTGCAACCTTCACAAATAAAACTTTAGAAAATAAAACACTGGAAACTGAGAAATAATCTAGCACACACATAAAAATTGACACACTTATTTTTGGACCAAAGTCCCCGGAAAAACCCAACTTGGGAAAATTGGTGCAGGAACTGAGGGTTTTTATTATTAAGCCACTGTGAAATAATCTAAGTACAATTTGGATGTCGAAAACTGGCAATCCTACAGAGAAAATATTGGCAAAAATTATCTGAGGGAAATTATCTTCACTCCGAGCAATTCTAGTACTGTTTGACCTTTAAAAAGCAAGCCATCCACCTAGCCCTGCACAGTCCCTTAAATGCTACAACATGGAATTTCTGCAAATCAGGCCGTCCTGCCTACTACTGATTGGAAAACTGTCTCTCTGACACTCTGGAGATATCTTCCGGCCTCTGGAACTGATAACTAGCTTCACCCCAGTAAAATTGAACTGCCTACTTGAGGCTACTACTCTGTATCTGTGCAGCCTCCTGGAGAAAATCTTGGCCTCTATGCAAAGTACTCATCGAATCTGGAAAACGTTCCTCCGACTTCACTGTCCCTGCGCTTTTTTGTCTCTACTTTACTTCTGAAGCTTGAACTCTTTCGGCAAATGACCGTTGCTTTCTAGAAAATCAAACTCTTCCAAGGAAATCGAACTCTTTGTGTGTGTTCTCCATCTACCCATTGACTTCTTATAATCTTTTGTTGGACATCCAACGACCAAAATTAAAACTTAATCAAGGGCCCAGATTATTTCCCAGTCGATCAGTGTGAGTTTCTAGATGGTTCACACCTTATTTCAATTAATTATGATTAATTAACTAGATTTCCTAAGTCTAGACTTGGGAAATATTAAAAATTAGGCTAATAATCTAATTGAGACACTTCTAGGTGGAATTTCCAGAAATGATTTTTGGGTTATGAAGAACTCATGTCTTTGCCTTTACATAAAGTTTCAAGACAAGAACACCTCCGATGCTACAAAAACTAACACTCCCTCTTAGCGAGGAAGGTGTTCTAATGCTGCACCACTACTGCTACAACACACTGTCTCTGTATCACCCCTCTGTTACGCCACTGATGTCTGGCCACTGTGATTTCCTACCACTGGCCACCAACCATTGCACAACCCTGATGCTGCATCTGTGTTGTTGCTGACACTGCCTTACTGCTGCCAACTCTGCATTTGCACTACAACTCCCTCTCATATGTTGTTGATGCAACTGCAACTGCTACAACTGAGAAGCATCCTAAATATTGAATCAACTATGTCTGCTGCATCTGTCTCCCGAGTTCTAACTGCTACTAGCCACTGTACTGTCTACTGAAGAAACTGCGTTGTTGCTAACTCTACACTATGCCACTCTACACTGCTGCCAACATCGCACTGCGCTCCTTAGCACCTGACTGCTACTAGTATGTAGTTGTCACTCTAGAATCTGACTGCATCTTTGACACTGATCCATCCTGCTACTAAATACTGTGGGCCCCCATAGCAAGGTAATGATCCACAAGGAGGACACCTCAATGGACCCTGCCCAATTTTGCACAGCTCTGGGACTAAAGCTCTAGATCGCCCTGTGAAAATTTGGAAGCCCAAATTTCTACTGTAACAACTGATTAAGCTTCTTCCATTTGTTAAATTACTGAACAAATTATTTACCATATCCTACAACAAATACCGAAACTAATACACTACAGCCTTCACCCATTAAATTAAATGCGAAAACAAGAATCTGTGCAAGAAATAAATACACAACACATTACACTGTTATTTTTGGACAAATGTCCCCGGAAAACCCCAGTGTGGGAAAACCGGTGCAACAACTAAGGGTTTGTATTATTAAGCAATAGTTTTCTGAATACAATCTTTGGATGCCTTATTGGCTATCCAATATAGAGAATATCACTGACAGAGAGACGAGTGAGATATACCTCACACTATCACTGGTGATCCTGACCGATCCAACCACAATGGCTAGTCCCTTGCTGCCTCTGCGCAATCATTGCATAGGCCTTGCATCACAGCTTCTGGGACTGCATCACTCCTTTTGCTGATCGATTTGCTTATGAGACTTTGACTTTTGCCCTCCTGTTCTCACACCCCGGCTTCTGGCTCTGGAAATCAATTCTCTAGCAAATTTGTGGATTCCCTCTGAGGCTCTGCATTGCCTCTGCGTGGCTCTATGCTGCCCAACGTGGCCTCTGCGCTACCTCTTCTGGATCTCTCTCTGCCTCCTCTGCGATGTATTCCCGGATTAGGAAAAATCTCCAACTAGAACTATCCCTGCCCCTCACTGCAAGAATTCACTTCGAATCTCACTAGCAACTGCTGTTCTACTCTCTTCAGAAATTTGATCCCTGATCTCCTACTCGATGTGTTTTCCAAATGCCCATTGAAGTCCTTATAATCCTCCAGTTGAGTAATCAACGAGGTAGATTATATCCTAATCCATGGCTCAGATCATTTGGACTTGATCTTCGTCTTCTTCTAGAAATTCCACCCGCAATTTGATTAATACCCTTTAATTATTTTAATTTCCTAAGTTTAGACTTAGGCACCCATTAAAAGTAACTAATTATTTCAATAAAACTGTCTTCTGGTGGAATTTCCCAAAACGATTTATGGATATTGTGGAATACATGTGTCTTAGACTCCCTACAAATTTTGAGGCTTAGAGCACATCCAATGCTACTAGAAATCAACGCTCCCTGTTAGCGAGGAATGTGCTCTAGTAATGCAACCTGCTAAAGCATCACCCGTCTCTGTAACATCTCCCTCTGCGCTGTTGATCGCTGCCCACCAACTACTGTGCAAATGTTGCATTTGTACTGCTGCTGACCCTGCCACTGCCAACTCTGCATTTGTATTGCAACCCTTGTAAATTCTGCATCTGCGCTGCTGCTGGCCCTGCCACTACCAACACTGCATCTACACTGCAACCTTCTCCATTTACTGCTGCTACTGCATCAATAGTGGAAAACATCCAAAACTACTGAACAAGTGTTCAACATGATGCATTTGTTGCTGGAGTTCTGATTGCTGCTAGTCTCTGTGCTGTCACTGAAGTCTCTACGCTGTTGCTGACTCTGCTTTGTGCCAACTGCACTGCTGCCAACTCTGCTCTGCGTTGCTTAGTCTTTGGCGCTCCTAGCCACTGCAACTCTCACTCCGACACTCCTTTGCATCAGTTGATCTTGGTCCATCCTACTACTTCTGATATAGGCTCCTGTAGCAAGGTATTGATACGAGAGGTGGACTCCTCAAGGATCCTGCCCATCTGCAGTTCTTTTGAACTATAGTACTAAATCACCCCACCTCTCCCCTAGAGGTATCTGGGCAACCATGGAAAACTCCTCCTCGATCTTTGCGGATGCAGCCTTCGGATCATGCTTCTCGTCTTTGCCCTTCTTCTTGAGAGGACACTCTGTAGCATAGTGGCCGAAAACACTTGATCTTTGAGATGTCCTTCTTCTGCCTCCACTGCTCCTACTGCCCCTTAGATGCAAGGGCTGCGTTTTCTTCCTCCTCCTTGGGCTTCGTCGCACTGTTGCTGTTGCTGTCAAGTTTGCACTTGACTAAGTCTCTCCTCATCTCTTCCTGCTGCAGAGAGGCCCACATTCCTTCCCAGTCCGACAATCTCTCTCTGCCCAGGATGTTGTGGACAAATACTTTCCATTCTTCTAAAATAGAATTCAAGGCCAACCTCACCATCTCGGTAGGCTGAGGTGTTGATCCTACAACTGCCAACAAGTCTCGGATTTCTTGAAACTTCGTTAGGAACGAATCAATGTGTTCCCCCTTCTGCATCTACGTGGATCTCGTCTTCTGCTCCAAGTACATCTTCCACTGCTCAGAAGATCCTTCGTATAGCATAGCCAATGCTTCCCACATCTACTGGGCAGTATCTTTGCCGATAATGTGACACTACGTGATCTCTCACTCTGTCGAGGATCAATCGCTTGGCCTTTGACTGTGAAAATTTATGAATCTAACAAACCATAAATCCTATTGCAGTAAACTGATTTGCATTACCTATGTGTGTTCTTCATTTTAACAAGCTATTTTTAGAAATATTCAGAAAATATTAATGCAAATACATTGCAGCCTACACCAATATACAGATCAAGCACTGAAAAATAACTGAGACAATCACACAAAGGACACACTTATTTTTGGACTAAACGTCCATGGAAAAACCCAGCATGGGTGTTAAGTTTTGGTATGTTCTATGCTAGAGCAATTTATTTAAATTTTCATAGTTAGCAATCACATCAACATTAAGATAAACTGCAGATAGAACATAAATATAAATCGCAGAAGACAAGCCAAGGCAAAAGGACACAAGATATGGCGCGAGCCAGGGACAAACCCCACAATGTGTGGGGAAACCCTTTGATCAAATCTTCTTTTATCTTCAAAGTTTAGCAGAGAAAGAGAGAGAGAGTACATTTACAACAGAAGTCAACACTTTGACTTATCTAGATCTGAGCATAGATCATCTCCTATAATGATGAGATCAGTTGAAGACATTCTACTTCAACTGATACCTATCATCGTGTTGCATCTCATCCATTTGTTGCACCTTACCGTTAGCACCATCATGCTGCTCATGATCTCATAGATCACGCTGCCCATACATCATGTTGTCCATGATCTACATCATACTGCCCATACATCATGCTGTTCCTTACTTAACTTGCCCATCATGCTGCATCTTTACTTCATCATTCCTTCCGCTGAGATCATCATGATACATTAGAGCCATCAAGATCATAGGAACATGTGACGAAGATCATTCCTTATATACTTATTGAAGATATATATATAGTGATCTTCTATGCTATAATGGTTATGCAGAGAACATAGTCCTTCTAGATCAAACCCTAACCACTACTGGCTATTATGAGGATACTGCTTCAAGAATACCTCCTGGATTTGCTTCATCAATGGTGTGTCAAGACATTAAGACTGGGAGGAGGCAAGAAGACCAAAACTCCATGAGCGTGTAACTGTCTTCATTAACTGTGTATATGAGTCTTTATAACAGCGTTTAGTCATGCCTTGACCTGATACCTCTGTGGCTTCATACCTTGGCTGCGGCTAACTACGTTTACATACGTGACTGCGTTTCCATATATAACTGCAGGTTCTATGACTGCGTTCCAAACAGTGGGTTTCAGATATGACTGCGTGTTCCAAACTGTGGGGGACATATATGACTGCGTTCCATATCTAGAATGTGGCGTTTAGTCATGCCTTGACCCGATACCTCTGTGGCTTCATACCTGTGCGTATATATATATGGATTGCAGCTTCATTAACTGTGCGTATATATATATAGACTGCGGCTTCATTAACTGTGCGTAATATATGTATGGACTACAGCTTCATTAACTGTGCGTATATGTATGGACTGCGGCTTCATTAACTGTGCGTATATGTATGGACTGCGGCTTCATTAACTGTGCGTATATATGTATGGACCGCGGCTTCATTAACTGTGCGTATATATGTATGGACTGTGGCTTCATTAACTGTGCGTATATATGTATGGACTGCGGCTTCATTAACTGTGCGTATATATGTATGGACTACGGCTTCATTAACTGTGCGTATATATGTATGGACTGCGGCTTCATTAACTGTGCGTATATATATATGGACTGCGTCTTCATTCCAAAGATTGCGGCTTCATTAACTGTGCGTATATATGTTCATTGCACTGCCAGAATGACTGTGTATGTATATGTCCACTACGCTGCCAGATTTAGGGCCTGCATGATATGGTTATTGACTGCGGCTAGGTCAACATATTTTATTCCTTTACGACTGCATATAGATCCTTAAACCACGCTGCCAGATCCTGCGTTGTTATGACAGATCCATTAGGGCAACATCTTAGGGCATCCTTCATTAGTGTCTCCCCTTCTCCAAAAACCCAAGATGTGGAGAGGAGAGCACATGAAGAATGTGCGTATATTTTTGGTTCTCCTCCTTCTCCAAAAACCCAAGACGTGGAGAGGAGGAGTTCCCACGGAGAATGTGTTCTAAATGACATCAAATCCTCTCTTTTTTATACTAAAAATGTAGAGGTTGAATAGACACGTCGGTTGGGCTTCTAGAGCCTACATAAGTGCTGGTCGGCTTGATAATAATTACATAAACAAAATAAATTCATATCTCCATAAATACTTATCGGAATCGGATGATCTTTGGATCAATCCTACACCTCTCGACGAGAGGGATCCAATAAAAATATCAGCTGCCAGAAATAAGCTAACCCACATGGAGTTTGGCCCTAGTTGCCAATTTAACACTCCCTCTCAACTAGGGAGAACTCCATCCACTGATCCATATGTACGACTGTACTATCTCTGCCATTAGTGCCTTGCACTACTCTGCCTAGCTCTGCTGGCTCTACTCAGCTTTGCTGGCTTTGCTTTGCTCTGCTCAGCTCTGCTCATCTCCGCTGAACTATGAAGAAGAAGAATTGATCTAGAATGAGTCATATCATTCTCCACTGACCTGAAGTCAGTGTCAGTGTGCATACCACTAGTCCCAGACCAGTCTCAACTGACCCGAAGTCAGCTTCATAGTAAGTACCACTCCTACCACTGGTCCCAGACCAGTATCGCAGTCTCAGAGAGTGTACCACTGGTCCTAGACCAATCTCAACCGACCTGAAGTCAGCGTCATATTATGTACCACTCTCACTGGTCCCAGACCAGTACTGCACTGACACGAAGTCAGTCTCGGAGTATGTACCACTGGTCCCAGACGAGTCTCAGCCGACCCAAAGTCAGCGTCATAGTATGTACAACTCCTACCACTGGTCCCGGACCAGTATCATTGATCCCAGATCAATGGAGGACATCCTAGCGTAGGGAGTACGGTAGATACAACGATGCGTCCATCGGTACTACTATGGTCCCTAACTTCATTTCCCTGCTCATTGATCAGATGAGAGGTACTTCCCATGAGTCCCAGATTGCATGGGTAGGATGCCTCGACAGGAGAACTTAATCAATCCTGTCCTCACAGGAGAACACATCAATCCTGCTACAATCGCCATGGAGAACACATCAATCCAGGCTGCCATGGAGAACACATCAATCTAGGCCTCACAGGAGAACACATCAATCCTGCTACAATCGCCATGGAGAACACATCAATCCAGGCCTCACAGGAGAACACATCAATCCTGCTACAATCGCCATGGAGAACACATCAATCCAGGCCTCACAGGAGAACACATCAATCCTGCTATAATCGCCATGGAGAACACATCAATCCAGGCCTCACAGGAGAACACATCAATCCTGCTACAATCGCCATGGAGAACACATCAATCTAGGCCTCACAGGAGAACTAATCATCCTGCTACACAAGAGAGCGAATCATCTTGTCCCACAAGAGAGCGAATCATCTTGTTTCAGTGCGCACCACTAGGGGAGGGTGAGTCACCCTGTGGTCGTATGTTGCTCCAATAGAACTGCAAGCCCCCCAAAGCTCCTAGAGCTCAATGTATGCAGCATGCAGGACCCTTTTACAAAGGTCTCTCGACGACTCCAAGTCGTTCGGGAAAATCACAACTTTGATCTTTCCTCAGGGCTCTGTCCTGTACATCATCTCAGTGTGATGGAGCCTCCTTGATCCTCGACTTACCATATCCCAGATAAGGCAGTAATTGATGTCTATCTGCTGGAGCAATTGTCAAATACGGGATTCCTCAATAATCGAATCCCATCTCTGGTTGTCACAGAGATTCACAGTGGTATTCAACATGTGTACAAACAGCTCACTGAAGAGCTTCAGCAACCAGACTGCCTCACAGAAGGCCATACTATCAGCAATGTATTCTGCCTTGGTGGTGCTCAGAGTCACCGACTTCTGCTTCCTGCTCATCTAGGATATCAAGGCAGATTCCAAACAGCACTGAGAAGTGCTCTAGTGTTCCTCCATACTTCCTGCCCACTCATCATTCGAATAATCATGTGGTTTCATATTTCCGGCAGTGTATCTCAATTCATGAGAGATTGTGCCCTGAAGATATCTTAGAAGATTCTTGGCACCAATCTAGTGAGGCTCAACCAAATATGAGCTCACCATGCTAACTGCAACACAGATGTCTGGACGGAGGTTCTCCAAGAACATTAACGCGAATGAGTTTATGAAACTCAGAGGCATTTCCCAAATCTGGTCCGACATCATTACCATATAACTTCTGAAAGTTAAGATCCTCGAGGCAGTCACAAGCTTGCATCTTATCTTCCCACATTCAGAATCCAACTCCCTCTGTCTCCTATAAATGAGAGGGTCTGCACCTGTCAGACATAGGTGCCGGTACGAGAGGTTTATCATCCACAACCTTCGAGTAATGGTTTGGATCGGTTTCACTCCTAGTGAATCTCAGCTGCATTAGACAGCTATCAATCCTCTCATATTATGCCTGAGGTGTTTTTCTTCAAGCCATAGAGGGCTTTCTTCCACCTGTATACATGAGATTCCTTGATCATGATTCTCAAACTCCTCGGGTTGTTCCAAACCTGTGAACCTGCTGCATGAGGGGAATGGTACCCTTATAATATTTTCCTTTGGTACATTTCAGACATGTACCTTCATGCTTCCTTTTGAATTCAGGCATCCTAGTCACCATTTGACTCACAGACCTCTAGAGCTGAGTCAATGGACATGGTCCCCAATGGACTTCCTGCAACTTGATACAACCCTGAACTCAAAAACATCTTTAAAAGATCTATTTTCAAACATGTACCTTTCCATCGATAAGTGCCACCCTGCAACCTTTGACTTCCATTTCCGAGATGGACATCAGGTTCGATCAGGTACATAAAAGAGATTTTGGGGTTCCTTGCTTTCGTGGAAGAGTCGACCATTTCTTTGATGACCTGCATTACCAGTCATTCTTTTGATCATTGAAGATGTCCCAGGAACGATTGTTATCTTCATCAAGAGATGTGTCTCTGCCATTCGGACACTCCTTCGCATAACGGCCGAACTTATTTCAATAAGGCATCCGCATTTCCTTCCACCCTTAGATCCGAACTTCCCAATGAAGTGATCTTAAGATGGACCATCAAAATCTTCCGCTGCGCCATTCTGATAACATTCTTTGCTTTGAATTCACCCTCGGTGAATTTTGAGGAACCCATTGATCCTTCTGTCTTGTCCCAACTGTCTTCGGTGATTGCTATTTCACTCTTGCTTGGGCATTGTCTTCACCTCAGCTCTGATACCATGTTAAGTTTTGGTATGTTCTATGCTAGAGCAATTTATTTAAATTTTCATAGTTAGCAATCACATCAACATTAAGATAAACTGTAGATAGAACATAAATATAAATCGCAGAAGACAAGCCAAGGCAAGAGGACACAAGATATGGCACGAGCCAGGGACAAACCCCACAACGTGTGGGGAAACCCTTTGATCAAATCTTCTTTTATCTTCAAAGTTCAGCAGAGAAAGAGAAAGAGAGTACATTTACAACAGAAGTCAACACTTTGACTTATCTAGATCTGAGCATAGATCATCTCCTATAATGATGAGATCAGTTGAAGACATTCTACTTCAACTGATACCTATCATCGTGTTGCATCTCATCCATTTGTTGCACCTTACCGTTAGCACCATCATGCTGCTCATGATCTCATAGATCACGCTGCCCATACATCATGTTGTCCATGATCTACATCATACTGCCCATACATCATGCTGTTCCTTACTTAACTTGCCCATCATGCTGCATCTTTACTTCATCATTCCTTCCGCTGAGATCATCATGATACATTAGAGCCATCAAGATCATAGGAACATGTGACGAAGATCATTCCTTATATACTTATTGAAGATATATATATAGTGATCTTCTGTGCTATAATGGTTATGCAGAGAACATAGTCCTTCTAGATCAAACCCTAACCACTACTGGCTATTATGAGGATACTGCTTCAAGAATACCTCCTGGATTTGCTTCATCAATGGTGTGCCAAGACATTAAGACTGGGAGGAGGCAAGAAGACCAAAACTCCATGAGCGTGTAATTGTCTTCATTAACTGTGTATATGAGTCTTTATAACAGCGTTTAGTCATGCCTTGACCCGATACCTCTGTGGCTTCATACCTTGGCTGCGGCTAACTACGTTTACATACGTGACTGCGTTTCCATATATAACTGCAGGTTCTATGACTGCGTTCCAAACAATGGGTTTTAGATATGACTGCGTGTTCCAAACTGTGGGGGACATATATGACTGCGTTCCATATCTAGAATATGGCGTTTAGTCATGCCTTGACCCGATACCTCTGTGGCTTCATACCTGTGCGTATATATATATGGACTGCGGCTTCATTAACTGTGCGTATATATATATAGACTGCGGCTTCATTAACTGTGCGTAATATATGTATGGACTGCAGCTTCATTAACTGTGCGTATATGTATGGACTGCGGCTTCATTAACTGTGCGTATATGTATGGACTGCAGCTTCATTAACTGTGCGTATATATGTATGGACCGCAGCTTCATTAACAATGCGTATATATGTATGGACTGCGGCTTCATTAACTGTGCGTATATATGTATGGACTGCGGCTTCATTAACTGTGCGTATATATGTATGGACTGCGGCTTCATTAACTGTGCGTATATATATATGGACTGCGTCTTCATTCCAAAGATTGCGGCTTCATTAACTGTGCGTATATATGTTTATTGCACTACCAGAATGACTGCGTATGTATATGTCCACTACGCTGCCAGATTTAGGGCCTGCATGATATGGTTATTGACTGCGGCTAGGTCAACGTATTTTATTCCTTCACGACTCCATATAGATCCTTAAACCACGCTGCCAGATCCTGCGTTGTTATGACAGATCCATTAGGGCAACATCTTAGGGCATCCTTCATTAGTGTCTCCCCTTCTCCAAAAACCCAAGATGTGGAGAGGAGAGCACATGAAGAATGTGCGTATCTTTTTGGTTCTCCTCCTTCTCCAAAAACCCAAGACGTGGAGAGGAGGAGTTCCCATGGAGAATGTGTTCTAAATGACATCAAATCCTCTCTTATTTATACTAAAAATGTAGAGGTTGAATAGACACGTCGGTTGGGCTTCTAGAGCCTACATAAGTGCTGGTCGGCTTGATAATAATTACATAAACAAAATAAATTCATATCTCCATAAATACTTATCGGAATCGGATGATCTTTGGATCAATCCTACACCTCTCGACGAGAGGGATCCAATAAAAATATCAGCTGCCAGAAATAAGCTAACCCACATGGAGTTTGGCCCTAGTTGCCAATTTAACAGTGGGAAAACCGGTGCAACAGATATGAGGGTTTTATTATTAAGCATATTTCTGAATACAACTAGGGTGCCAAATCTGTTTCACCCAACAGAGAATAAACCCGACAGAAGTACCTCGAATCCAACAACTGGATGAATAAACCCCTCAGGTGAATGCGTTGTCCCCAGTATTGTGCAGCGATGGCTGCTACCAGCTCTGCAGTGGAACTGCGTCACCGCCTCTAGGAGCTATGTCACCCTCCCAGTGAGCCTTCTCGGCTCAGAAATCGATATGCTGAACTGCTGCTTGATCTGCCTCACAGAAACCCTGGGCTGCCTCTAAGTGACTGCGTCAGCCCTCCAGCCTCTGCGTCACCCTTTCTGGCACTGCGTTGTCTCTCCTTGATGCTGCTCTGCCTCTCTGCTATGTATTCTCGACCTTGGATGGAAGTCTCCCTATCGAATTGCCCCTCTCTGCACTAGAAGCTTACTCTGAAATCCTCAGCAAACCACGCCCCAGAATTTCGAATTAGCTCAAGTGCTGCTCTCACTGTGTGTCCTCTCCAACTGACCCCAAGCCTCCTTTTATACTTTCCTTGTTGAGAAATCAACGACCATGATCTACTCTCTAATCAACGGCTAAGATTAAATTAGACTCCTCGTCTCCTAGAAGCTTCTCACCCATATTTTCATTAATACCCATTAATATTTTAATTTTCCTAAGTTTAGACTTAGGAAACCCATTAAAAATATTAATTATTTTAATAAAATACAATTCGGGTGGAATTTCACCAAATGATTTCTGGGTTTTGGAGATCTCGTGTTCTAGCCCCTACACAAAATTTCGGAGCTAGAGCACATGCGATGCTACCCAAAATCAACACTCCCTCTTAGCGAGGAATGAGTTCTAGCAATACTTCCCAGTAGAAGTATCACACTGATCCACGACATCGGTCCTCTGCGCTGCTGATGCTCGGCCTACTGCCTTTCATCCACTGCTCTCATGCAATCTTGTACTGCTGCCCATGACACTACTACTGTCACTGCTACATCTGTACTGCAACTCCTAAAATATGTTGCATCATGCTGCCCATAGAATTGCCACTGCTAACTGCTACATTGCAACTTAGTTGCTGAGAAGTAAGTAATTGAAAAGTCACCCAAAAGCTGACACGCTGGTCAGTCTGGATACCCTGTGATGCTGAAGCTACCTTTGCTACTAATTTGTGCTGACCCTCTGATGCTACTGCGCTACTGTTGTATCTGCTCTGTGCCTTTCGCACTGCTGCAACACTCCATTGCACTGCTTCAGACTTTGGCGCTCTAGCTCTACCGCTATTGCTCCATCACCCCTCGCACCAACTGACTCCCGTCATTCTGCTACTGTCATTAAGGGCTCCTGTAGGTGTATGTGATCCAAGAGTTTGGGCACCTCAAGGATCCTGCCCTTCTGTAGCTCTTTTGAACTACAACACTAAATCTCCCCACCTCCCTCTTGGAGATGCAGTTGCCATCTCTGCGAAATGAATGTTGAACTGGTTCTCCTCTCCCTCTTTCGCTACTGCCCCAACAAAATTCGAGTCTGGATTTCTTTGGCGCTAGAAATCCATCTAAGGAACAAGCTCCCTTTGAATTTCGATTTCCTTCACGGAAATCTTTCTGCCAACACTGTCGAACCACCTCTCTCTGATCTCTCTTTGCTGCTGCTCATCACTGGATCTAGATTTCTTGGCAAGCAATCTTTTGAGGAACTGATTCCCTCTACTTTGCTTCTGCCCCACTGGTTACTATTCTGCACCAACAAAATCAACACCCCACCAGCAACTCCAGATGAAATTTGCGCTACACCTCTAGCTACGACAATCGGAAAAACAAGACTCAACAATCTCTACGCTGGCCTAGTAATCACTGTGCTTCCCTTTGCAGTAACAACGTCACCTAATCAGGCTGACGTAGGCTCTGCGTGAGCCTCCCTGGGTGATTGCGTCACCCCTCCTCTGCACTCTTGGCCAGAAACTGTGTTGTCTCTCGGGACAGCCGTCTTCAGCACAAATTTTCCTCTGTCCATTCATTGATGGCTTCAGTCCTCCTTGATCTGCAATCACTCTGATACCATGTGAAATTTTTTGAATCTAACAAACCAAAAATCCTACTTCACTAAATTGATTTGCATTACCTACTTGTGTTCTTCATTTTAACAAGTCATTTTCAGAAATATTCAGAAAATATTAATACAAATACACTACAACCTACACAAATACATAGATCAAGTTTTGAAAAATAACCGAGACAATCACACAAAGGAAACACTTATTTTTAGACTAAGCGTCCCCGAAAAACCCAGTGTGGGATAACCGGTGCAACAAATATGAGGGTTTTATTATTAAGCAGATTTCTGAATACAACTAGGGTGCCAAATCCAGCTCACCCAACAGAGAATAAACCCAACAGAAGTACCTCTATCCGGAGACAGAGATTTTGGCGAATCCAACAAATGGATGAACAAACCCTTCAGGTGACTGTGCTGTCCCTTGTACCGTGCAGCGATGACTGCTCCCAGCGCTGCACTGAAACTGCGTCACCTCCTCTAGGAGCTGCGTCACCCTCCTAGTTGTTGAATTTTCTAAGTCTATCCATTAGAAAATTAATTTGTATTCTGCTTGTTTATTTCTTGTACTTTTTTAAATTCGAACAAGTTATTTAATACATTTAAATACGGAAATAAACACAATACAGTCACAACATCTACAGATCATCAACTGAAAGAAAACAAGCACACAAGTGACACCGTTATTTTTGGACAAATGTCCCCGGAAAAACCCAATGCAGGAAAACCGGTGCAACGATTCCGAGGGTTATATTATTATGCAATCTATCTGAGTACAACTAGGTGCTTGACCAACTCACCCGACAGAGAAAAATATACGACATCAATACCTCTATATCCGGAAACAGGTATTCAGAAAACCCGTCCCACGAAACCCTCTCCAGCACAACTGAAGCTCAGCACTGGTCCTTCTGGCCTCTGCGTCAGCCTCCTGCTGACCTGTGTCAACCCCAAGACCCTTTGCATCAGCGCTCTGAGGCACTGCGCAACCTCTAGGACCCTCTGTGTCACTCCAGCAGCCTCTGCGTGGATGACGTAGTCCCTCTGGCCTCTGTGCTGTCTCTGCTGGGCTCTGCGTAGCCTAGACTGGACACTGCTCTCGCTCTCTCTGCTTCTGCGCTGGTCTCTCAGTATTGTCTTTGCATCTCTACCTCGTACTCGCTGCCGGTTGCTGCTGATCACTGATTCCACTTTGCTTAGCAACCCCGTTCTAGCAAAATGAATGACTGATCACTCTAGTGTATTCTCTAACAGACCCTCAAGCCTCTTCTTATACTTTTCTCATTGGTCGTTCAACGACTGAGATTAAATCTATAATCAACGACTAAGATTAGATTTGGCTTGATCCATGACTTTTGGAACCTTCTAACCCAGTTTATATTAATACCCATTAATATTTTATTTTTCTAATGTTTAGACTTAAGAACTCCATTAAAAATATTAATTATTTTAATATCTCCAAAATCGGGTGTTATCACTCTAATAATTCTTTTGAAGTAAAAAGAAAGAAAAACCAAAGGTAACCACAAACCACTTTTGGAGATCAGGACCTAGCCTTCCTGATGCTTAGAGAGGGCTCTCTCTTTAAAATTTAACTTTGTTTTAGTTAAGATGTTTTTAGGCTAGTTATGATTGTTCAAGGGGTTTTTGATTTGTATTTGAGATTGGGTGGTGGGATCTCTTAGACAAATGGATAGAATGATGTCTTTTAAACCATTGGGCTATGGAGTCAAACAGTAAGGAAGCAAAACTGGATTAACTCACTAAAGGGAATGTTCCAAGGGCAAGATAGTAGAGTGTTTTTTAGATCTTTGAGACAGAGGGGTGAAAGGGTTTCACTCGGGGTGAGAGAGTAGTTAAGGGTTCTCAGACCCGGATAATGAATGAGGAATGAAGGGATAATCAAGATCAAAGGACAATTAAGAATCCTTTAACCTGGATGTTCAAGAAATCAATCTAAACCAAAGAGCAATTAGGAATTCTTTAATTTAGATATTAGCAGAAAACATTTAAATGTATAACTGTTAAGGCAGAGTGTAATTAAACAAGTTCTGAAGTATTATTCCAGTTATAACATTTAGATTGAGAAACACATTAAAGATTATGAATAACTTTGAGAGAAATAACAATAACACATGAAAATACTTGTCTGAAATTCGCTCAACACATGTATCCTTGGAAATATCTGATCTTTTTTTATCAATCCAGCTTGCTGGCTCAACAAATGATACAATAACCTTCTGGGTCTTTTGATAAAAAAGTCTATAGAAATGTCTAATAGAATCCACCCAAAATACTTCAAATGAAGAAGTATTTATACAAATTCTAAACTGAAATATCTTGAAAAAATATCAAGATTGGTTTTACAAATATCTCAAACTGTTTTACATTAATAGAACTTAAATAAATGACACTCAAAACTAATGAATCTATTTGGCACTATATTTATGGATTGATGGTGACAAAGAAGAGAAATTCGAATTTGATAGCAACTCTTAATTGATGATGAGGCTTCCAAGTCACTAACTACCTCCTTCCTTTGTGCATTCTGCCCCAAAAATTCTACAAAATTAGGGTCCAGTGATACCTTTGTATATCTCAATCCGAGATAGATATGTAAAAAGTGAAAGAGGTTATTGTAGATAAGTATGTTATTGAGATAAACCTCTTTCAGTTTCCCAAAATTCAGCTCTAGCTGTTCACAATATTCTCTGCACAAAGATGTCAAAAGCAAGACTTTGTAGAGTGCGAAAACTAGGCTGTGAAGATATGCATTTATCTCCCTTTTTGTAATATGTGTTTAGAAAGTGAGATAGGTTTTTGTAGATTGGCCTTTTAGGAATACAAACCTCTTCTAGTTTCTCAAAATGCATCTTGGATTGGCCACAATAGTGTCTGCAAAATTATGACTTAAACAAGAAATTTCTGGGAAATGTACCATTTTTCCTCTGATTTCATCTTTTAACCTTAATTTTCTTTTAACTATTTTTCCTTTACTTTGGATAAACTTCATTGTTGCTAGTGAAAGTGTTTTCATCTCTGTTTAAGTTTTACTGCCTCCATGTTTACTTTTACTGTTTACCTTGTTTGCTCTATTTTTTCATTTATCTTCACTTTGATATGAATTTATTTTATCTATATGCTTTGTAATTGTCTTCCATGCTGTTTGTCTTCCCGCTGGCTGCTTTTATTCACTTTGATCTTTCAATCTGATACACTTTTACTGATACTCTATCATCTGGCTGATTTATCTTTTTTCTTTTACTGTGCTTTTTTGACTTTCACTGTAACCTTTTGACTTTTTACTGTACGTTTTCAAATGAGAGGGCCGTTCTGTTTTTTTCTCAAAATACCTGGAAAATGGTGAATTGGCTTTCAAATTGGTTTGAATGGTGATTGCAGAGGGTACGGTGGCTGCCGACGTGAATTGGATGCTCAAATTGGGTGTCCGGAGCTTCTTCGGGCGTGAAATTGAGGTCAACTTACCCATTACTTACCCTAACATTTTTTCTTCATTTTGGTGGGTGCACTTAAGCTAGCAAACCCTTTTGTTTCTTTTTCTTTTATAAAATAAACTATCTACTTCTAACCTTATATCTTCCAAGGGCTCATTTTAAACTAATGAGCTCCTTTTATTTTCTCTACTGATCTAATGATCTGCCAAGATTAAGCTATTTGGTCAGATTTTATTCTTTAACTATAAACATAAAATTCAAAGCATGAAATAGTTAAGATTAAGCAGTTTGACTACCATGGGTTGTGGCATGTATGACAAGTTGCACACAACCATTATTTAAAACAGTGAAGTAAAAAGTAGTGGCACTTAGACTTGCACACTTTCATGGTCTGTTTTTATTTTGGGGTTCATATATATATTTTTCAATTTTGTTTATTTTTGACATTTTCTTATTTTTCTTGTCCTTTGATATTTATTTTAGGACATACCCTCTTTACATTTTTAATTTGGGAATACATTTGCAGAAAGCAAAGGTATGTACAATATTACAACACTGACCATAGTCAATTCAATATTATGAATCTTATTATTATAAGACCCTAATAGTGGCTCCACATGGGGATGACATCTCCTTGTGAGATGTCAAAAACACCGTCAACTAGTAACCTGATCGATTGGGCCAATCCCAAACATGTATATGCTTTGTTGTATAATCTCTGTGACTGAAACTCTTGAACTGAAAATACACCCTTTTCTGCAAACTGAAATTTGATCTAAAACTGAAAGAAGGTACTGCAATTCTCAAACCAAACTAATAGATCATCAAGATCTTTAGGACCTTCTTTCCGGGCTTCAACTTCTAATGAATTATTTCATAACTTGTTGAAAACTGAAAACTAAAATAAACTGAATTCCTACCTACTTACTCTAATCAACTGTTCAACTGTTGGTTAGGTAAAATGAAACAGCCAATGCAACCATTCAAGCATTATGTAATTTGATGTATTTTGCTGCATTTGCTTGTTTGTGATCAAAACTGAGATTCTAAAACCAATTATAACCTTGTCAACAAATGAGAAGATAAGGAAATACTTGATTTCCTTTGTTGACTCTAGAAACTATACAAAAGGATCTTCCAAGATATTTACACTAATGGTTAATTGATCTAAGCAACTGTACAATTGTTCTGGATGGCCTCCATGCCATGAAAGTGAAATGTCATTTTCATCTTTATCACACTGCAGATTTTCAGATAATCTTTGTGATGATATTTCTACTGATTGAAATGTCTGTCTGGTGAAACCTTTATCATCTTGAATTTGAATCTCATAGTTAGTTAATAGAGAAAAATTCTGATTGCATTCATCATATAACATATCAGCTATTGGATCATAAAAGACGTGGAAGGATTGCTGCAACCTATTACATATGGGTTTTAATGGGACTTCATGGATTTCTGCATGCCGTTCATCCTTTTCTTTGGAGATATTATACCATATTTCCTTTAAAAACTAAAATGATTCAAAACATAGTGATATAGAACTTGCCTGTGTCATCTGATCAGACGTCTCAATAGAATTTGATAACTGCACTTGTGAAACTGAAGAATCCTGATTAAGATTTTCATTGTCTTCTTTGTTGTCAATATCAATACCTAAAGACTGCTGATTTTTGATTGCTTTAAAGTTTTCTCTGATGAACTGAAATGAAGCAAAACAAAGAGGGAAAGAAGCTTCACTTATTTCCAAATTTTCTGCACTTTCTTCCTCACATTCATAGTTGATATGAATAAGATGATCACTGTTTTTCAAGCTGCTGAAACTAAATTTCTTTATTTCCCAAACTAGTTTCTGATTGCTCTGTAAAGTTAGTTTGGATTTGAAGAACATAATTATCATCATACTGATCATATTTAGGCAAATCATTAAAAGAAGTAATGTCATCAAACATATACATTAGATCAACAAATTGCCTCTCCCCATATTTCTCTATAAATCTATCTTTTGATCTATGGTAGTTGGAATTAGAAGGAATTTGTTCATGGCTATTAACCTCTTCTTTTTGTGAAATAAATGTGTCATGGTGATTTTGTTAATTTTAGGTATGTTCTATGCTTAGAGCAATTTATTTCAATTTTCACAGTTAGCTCAATATCTTTTCCAGATTAGCAATCACATCGGCATTAAAGTAAACTGCAGATAGAACATAAACATAAATCGTAGAAGACAAGCCAAGACAAGAGGACACAAGATGTGGCGCTAGCCAGGGACAAACCCCAATGTGGGGAACCCTTGATCAATTCTTCTTATATGTTCTTCAATATTTCAACAGAGAGAGAGAGAGATAGTACGTTTACAACAGAAGTCAACACTTTGGCTTATCTAGATAAGAGCATAGATCATCTCTAAGAAGTTGATACATGAGATCAGTTGAAGACATGTTGCTTCAACTGATTCTCCAAGGTGACTCTTTCACCTATCGTTCTGCTGCATTTCGTCATCATGCTGCATCCGTCATCACTGTGCTGCATCTCATCACACTTCATTAATTATGACTGTACCCATCACTGTACTACATTATGTGCCATTGTTGCACCATGTTGCCATCTTGACCTATGCGTTGGCTGCACCTTGCTTGCTTGTTGTCCCTAGCATGCTTGTTGTCCTTAGCATGCTTGCTGTTGCATGCTAGTTGTCCCTTGCATGCTAGCTGTAACATTGCATGCTTGGTGTATTTGCTGCTAAGTACCATACAACTGCCCCAATGTTAGTTAGTTGTCCCTTGCACGCTGCTTTCCTTCGGAGACAAATGCTCTAGCTGTTCCCGGCAGTTCCAGCAGTTCCCGGCAGTTCCCGGCAGTTCTGGCTGTTCTCGGCTGTTCCGACAGTTCCGACAATTCCGGGTGTTCTTGGTAGTTCTGGCTTCTGCCCTCTGCGTCAGCTTTCCCGCCTGTTCCGGCAGTTCCCAACAGTTCCGGCAATTCCTGCAATTCCGGCTATTCTCGGCAGTTCTGGCTTTTCCCGGCTGTTCTGGCAATTCCTATTGTTCTCAGCGGTTCCGACAGTTCCGACAATTCCAGCTATTCCCGGCATTTCCCCGCAGTTCCGACTGTTCTCGACAGTTCCGACAATTCCGACAATTTGGCTGTTCCCGGCAGTTTCGGCTTCTGCCCTCTAGATTAGTGCAGCGTTATCCCATAGGATTTTTGCTCCTACTAAAACCCAAAGACAAGTAGAGAGAGGAAGAGATCCCAAGTGTGTTGAAATGACTTGAAGGCAACCTCTATTTATACTAAAACGTTGAGCACAAGTGGGATTTATTTGGTCGTTAGCTGACCTTGACGAATTGTCCCATAACACAAATAAATTCATATCTCCATGAATACTTATTGGAATCGGATGATCTTTAGATCAATCCTACACCTCTCGATGAGAGGGATCCAAGAAAAATATCAGCTTCCATTCATAAGATGACCCACATGGAGTTTGGCCCTAGTTGCCAATTTTAACACTCCCTCTCAACTAGGGAGAACTCCATCCGCTGATCCATATGTCCGACTGTACCATCTTTGCCATCAGTGTGCTGCACTACTCTGCTCTGTTGAGCTCTGCTTTGCTCTGCTGAACCATGAAGAAGAAGAATTGATCAAGAATGTCTTATACTATTCTCTACTGACCCGAAGTCAGTTTCATCTGAAAAGAGTGTGTCACATCACTCTTACTGGCCCGAAGTTAGTTTTATTGATCCTAGATCAATATCACAAGAGAGTGTCTCAAACCACTCATACTGATCCCAGATCAATGGAGGTCATCCTAGCATAGGGAGTATGGTAGATACATCGATGCGTCCATCGATAGTACTACTATGGTCCCTAACCCCATTTCCCTGCTCATTGATCAGATGAGAGGTACTTCCCATGAGTTCCAGACTGCATGGATAGGATGCCTCGATAGGAGAACTAATCATCCTGTCCACAAGAGAATGAATCTTCCTGCCCCACCGTTGCCACGGGAGAACTAATCATCCTAGCCCACAGGAGAACTAATCATCCTGTTTCACAGTTGCCACGGGAGAACTAATTATCCCGGCCCACAGGAGAACTAATCATCCTACCCCACAGTCGCCACGGGAGAACTAATCATCCCGGCCCACAGGAGAACTAATCATCCTATTCCACAGTTGCCATGGGAGAACTAATCATCCCTGCCCACAGGAGAACTAATCATCCTGTTCCACAGTTGCCACGGGAGAACTAATCATCCCGACCCACAGGAGAACTAATAATCTTGTTCCACAGTTGCCACGGGAGAACTAATCATCCCGGCCCACAGGAGAACTAATCATCCTGTTTCATAGTTGCCACAGGGTATCACAGGGGAAGGTTGAACCTGTTATCTTGTACATAGCGCACCACCAGGGGAGGGTGAGTCGCCCTATGGTCGTATGTTGCTCCAGTAAGTACCCCAAGCCCCCCAGAGGTCCTAGAGCTCAATGCATGAAAAATGCAGGACCCTTATAAGAAGGTCTCTCAACGACTCCAAGTCGTTCGGGAAAGTCACAAATTTGACCTTTCCCTAGGGCTTTGACAGAATGTCTGCGACTTGTACAACAGTTTCAATGCGATGGAGCCTTCTCGCTCATCGACTTACCATATCCCAGATAAGGCAGTATTTGATGTCTATCTGCTGGAGCAATCATCGAATACGAGATTCCTCAATAATCGAATCCCCCCTCTGGTTGTCACGGAGAATCACAGTGTGTACAAACAGCTCACTTAAGAGCTTCTGCAACCATGCAGCTTCACACGAGATCATACTCGTAGTTATGTATTCGGTCTCGACGATGCTTATAGCATCCGACCTCTGCTTCTTGCTCATCCATGATATCGAAGCAGAATCCAAAGAGAACTAGCACTCAGAAGTGCTCTAGTGATCTTCCACACTGCCTGCCCAGTCAGCATTCGAATAATCATGTAGTTTCATATTTCCGGCAGTGTATTTCAATCCATGAGAGATTGTGCCCCGAAGATATCTCAGAAGATTCTTGGCACCAATCCAGTGAGGCTCAACCAAATATGAGCTCACCATGCTAACTGCAAAACATATGTCTGGACGGAAGTTCACCAAGAACATCAACGTGAATGAGTTTATGAAACTCAGAGGCATTTCCCAAATCTGGTCCGACATCACTACCATATAACTTCTGAAAGTTAAGATCCTTGAGGTAGTCAGAAGCTTGCAGTTTATCATTCCACATTCAGAATCCGACTCCCTCTTATTTCTGCAAATGAGAGGGTCTGCACCTGTTAGAAATAGGTCGTCCTCATAAGGTGCGGTATGAGAGGTCTATCATCCACAACCTTCGGGTAATGGTTTGGATCGGTTTCACTCCTAGTGAATCTCAGCATCATCAGACAGCTATCAATCCTCTCATACTACGCCCGGGGTGTTTTGCTTCAAGCCATATTGGGCTTTCTTCCACCTGTATACATGAGATTCCCGATCATGCATCTCAAACTCCTCGGGTTGTTCCAAACCTGTGGACCTGCTACTTGAGGGGAATGGTCCCCTTATAAGATTTTCCTTCGGTACATCTCAGATGTGTACCTTCATGCTCTACTTGAATTCAGACATCCCTATCACCATCTGACTCACATTGGGTAGGGCCCCATAGGTAGATCTCCGGTGTTATAGATGCGATATGTCAATTGACATGATCCCCAATGGACCATCCTGCAACTTGATACAAATTGCCAACCCAGAACCCATGAGAAAAAGCATCTTTGAAAATTCTATTATTATTATTATTATTATTTTTTTTTCTTAACACGAACCTTTCCATCGATGAATGCCACCCTGAAACCTTTGACTTCCATTTTCGAGATGGACACCAGTTTCTTCTTGCGATCAGGTACATAAAAGAGATTCTGTAAATGAATTGAGTTACCCTCATTCAATTGAGGGTTAACATTCCCTACACCTTTTCCGGGATAGGTGGCATCGGTTCCAAGTATAATCCCACGATTGTTTCCATCTCTACCAAATTAGAGAGTGCACCCATCTATCCGATGAAGTGCCTTGAAGCACTACAATCAATAAGCCAGATTCCCAAAGAATTTGAAGGAGAGGGCCAATACAAGATTATGATTCTTTATCTTATCAGAAACAACATTTGATTCTTTATCCCTGAGGTTCTTTGCTTTCTTTGAAGAGTCGACCATTTCCTTGATGACCTGCATTACCTGTCATTCCTTTGATCATTGAAGATGTCCCTAGAATGATTGTTATCATCATCAAGTGATGTGTCCCTGCCATTCAAACACTTCTTTGCATAATGGTCGAACTAGTTATCTGCCTTTTCTTTCACCCTGAGATCCGGTCTTCTAATGAAGTGATCTTTAGGTAGGCCATATTCCGCTGCGCCATTCCGATAATATTCTCTGCTTCGACTTCACCCTCGATGAATTTGAGGAGGGATGATGAATCCACTGATCCTTTTGTCCTTTCCCAACTGTCTTCGGTGCACTCTTGCTTGGGCATTGTCTTCACCTCAGCTCTGATACCATGTTAATTTTAGGTATGTTCTATGCTTAGAGCAATTTATTTCAATTTTCACAGTTAGCTCGATATCTTTTCTAGATTAGCAATCACATCAGCATTAAAGTAAAGTGCAGATAGAACATAAACGTAAATCACAGAAGACAAGCCAAGACAAGAGGACACAAGATGTGGTGCTAGCCAGAGACAAACCCTAATGTGGGGAAACCCTTGATCAATTCTTCTTATATGTTCTTTAATAGTTCAACAGAGAGAGAGAGAGAGAGAGAGAGAGAGAGATTGTACGTTTACAACAGAAGTCAACACTTTGACTTATCTAGATAAGAGCATAGATCATCTCTAAGAAGATGATACATGAGATCAGTTGAAGACATGCTGCTCCAATTGATTCTCCAAGGTGACTCCTTCATCTATCGTTGTGTTGCATTTCGTCATCATGCTGCACCCATCATCACTATGCTGCATCTCATCATGCTTCATTAATCATGACTGTACCCATCACTGTACTGCATTATGTGCCATTGCTGCACCATGTTGCCATCCTGACCTATGTGTTGGCTGCACCTTGCATGCTTGTTGTCCCTAGCATGCTTGTTTTTGCATGCTAGTTGTCCCTTGCATGCTAGCTGTAACATTGCATGCTTGGTGTATTTGCTGCTAAGTACCATACAACTATCCCAATGTTAGTTAGTTGTCCCTTGCATGCTGCTCTCCTTCGGAGATAGATGCTTCGGCTGTTCCCGACAGTTCTTGGCAGTGCCGACAGTTCTGGCAATTCCGGCTGTTCCCGGTAGTTCCGACTTCTACCCTCTGCGTCAACTTTCCCGCCTGTTCCAACAGTTGCCGGCAGTTCCGGCAATTCCGGCTGTTCTCAGCAATTCCGGCAGTTCCCACAATTCCGGCTATTCTTGGCAGTTCTGGCTTTTCCCGGTTGTTTTGACAATTCCGGTTGTTCTCAGCAGTTCCGACAATTCCGATAGTTCCAACTGTTCTTGGCAGTTTCGGTAATTTCGACAATTCCGGCTGTTCCCAGCAGTTCCGGCTTCTGCCCTCTGGATTAGGGCAGCGTTATCCCTTAGGATCTCTCCTTCGACTAAAACCCAAAGACAAGTAGAGAGAGGTAGAGATCCCAAGTGTGTTGAAATGACTTGAAGGCCACCTCTACTTATACTACAACGTTGATCACAAGTGGGATTTATTTGGTTGCTGACCGACCTTGACGAATTGTCCCATAACACAAATAAATTCATATCTCCATGAATACTTATTGGAATCGGATGATCTTTAGATCAATCCTACACCTCTCGATGAGAGGGATCCAAGAAAAATATCAAACTCCATTAATAAGATGACCCACATGGAGTTTGGCCCTAGTTTCCAATTTTAACAGATTTTGAACAAAAAATTTATCTTTCATGATGATCTTCTGTATCCTTTCCTCTATTTTTCTTACCAAAATGTCGAGTTTTACCTTTGCAATGTTGTTCTTCTCCGCTCCTGCTTTCAACTTTTCTCTTCTAATTTGCAGATTAACTTCTACATCTACTGCAATGTTCTGTATCTGTTCCAGCGTTGAGGGGTTTCTTTCTCTTAGCTGAAATTTGATCTCTGGATCAAATGCTTTTGGATAATGCAAGAGAGCTAAATGAAGAGGAGGTCTTATATTTGATGGCATTGAATAATAGATTTGATTAAATCTGTCAGAAAATTGTTGTATTGTTTCTTTTGGCTATCTTTTCAATTGATTATATTCTTCTATGATCACAAAAAGATTGACTTTGATTACCCATCTATTAAGAAAAAAATTGACAAACTATTGGAAATTTGAGATGCTTGCAATGGGCAGGTTCTTGAACCAACTCTTTACTCTACTTTGCAAAGAAAGAGCAAAAACGCTGATTCTAACATCATCTTCATCAATCTCAAATAGGTCCAGATAATTTTCAAAACCTTGAATATGTTTTTGGGCAGTGATTTTACCATCTTCTCCATCAAACCTAGGGAGATACTTGTAATAATTGTTAGGGAAAACATGGAGTGTAGGAGGTAAGATGAGTGGCTTATACCTATCAGGAACTTTCCAAGGTATAAGAATATGTACAGGGATTGTAAGATCATTCTTGATTATTTGAGATTTCTTGATTGGAAAATGATCATCATAAGATTCAGAAGAATGCTGCTCAAATGTGTAAGGAGATTTTATATTTACAATTTTCAAAGGAAAATAATTAAAAACTAATCTAATATCTTCTCTAAAATACAATATACATTGAAAAACTTTCTTGATGAGAAAAAACATGATGTCTTGGATAACAATCCAAGTTAGAAACCTGATCTTCCCATATTGTTCTTTCAGGTTCATTCCTCCAGTGGAGTCTTGATTGTGAAATTGATTTGGAGTCGCCAGGTGGATGATTTTAACTTTTGTGTGTCTGATCACTGTCCACCATCATAGATCAGATCTGAACCTGTAAAATATTTCTGAATAAAATGTTAGTCATTCCCCAGTATGGTCGCCAGAAATGTTATCACTCTGATAATTCTTTTGAAGTAAAAAGAAAGAAAAACCAAAGGTAACCACAAACCACTTTTGGAGATCAGGACTTAGCCTTCCTGATGCTCATAGAGGGCTCTCTCTTTAAAATTTAACTTTGTTTTAGTTAAGATGTTTTTAGGCTAGTTATGATTGTTCAAGGGGTTTTTGATTTGTATTTGAGATTGGGTGGTGGGATCTCTTAGACAGATGGATAGAATGATGTCTTTTAAACCATTGGGCTATGGAGTCAAACAATAAGGAAGCAAAACTGGATTAACTCACTAAAGGGAATGTTCCAAGGGCAAGATAGTAGAGTGTTTTTAAGATCTTTGAGACAGAGGGGTGAAAGGGTTTCACTCGGGGTGAGAGAGTAGTTAAGGGTTCTCAGACTCAGATAATGAATGAGGAATGAAGGGATAATCAAGATCAAAGGACAATTAAGAATCCTTTAACCTGGATATTCAAGAAATCAATCTAAACCAAAGAGCAATTAAGAATTCTTTAATTTAGATATTAGTAGAAAACATTTAAATGTATAACTGTTAAGACAGAGTGTAATTAAACAAGTTCTGAAGTATTATTCCAGTTATAACATTTAGATTGAGAAACACATTAAAGATTATGAATAACTTTGAGAAAAATAACAATAACACATGAAAATACTTGTCTGAAATTCACTCAACACATGAATCCTTGGAAATATCTGATCTTTATTTATCAATCCAGCTTGCTGGCTCAACAAATGATACAATAACCTTCTGGGTCTTCTGATAAAAAAGTCTATAGAAATGTCTAATAGAATCCACCCAAAATACTTCAAATGAAGAAGTATTTATACAAATTCTAAACTGAAATATCTTGAAAAAATATCAAGATTGGTTTTACAAATATCTCAAACTGTTTTACATTAATAGAACTTAAATAAATGACACTCAAAACTAATGAATCTATTTGGCACTATATTTATGGATTGATGGTGACTCTACGATGCCCTTGAGTCAGCAGATATCCTTCTGGTAACAGAGACCCACGAAAGCCCAGTTCGGCCTCTCCTAGACATAACAGGGTACCAATGGCATTCAGTATGTAGACAGGAAACAAGGAGCTCAGGGGGAGTCAGAGGATCAGGGGGAGTAGCGTGCCTAGTCAAAGACGGGCTCAGGGACAGAGGTTAGTTATGTTAGTAACTTAGTAATTTAGTATTTTAAACCTTAGTTAGGTAGTAGTTTAGTATAGTTTAGTTAGTTTAGTTTAATTTATTTAGTAAAAAAATCTTGAATCTAAATAAAATTAATAAATTAAATTAATTAATCTAAATAAATTAAATTAATTTTCTTATTCATATTCCCATTTCCATTCCCATTAAATTTTGCAGATTCAAAACCTACAAATATCAAACATCATGGACCTGGCTATATTTCTTGGCATTTTCCTCTTCTTGGTCCCTTTTCTGGTTATTATGGTGCTGGAGAGTAGGAAACAAAGGGGCCAAAATGAAGAGGGGGATGAAGAAGTTGGAGAAAGTGGATTTGATGAAAACCCCGGTGAGGAGTTGGAGGAGGGTGAACATGACTCAAAAAACTAAACAAGACCAAACCCCATTGTGGAAATATGTTAAGGGGCTTGAAGCAGGGAAAGGGGGTGGAACCACTAAATTTCATTGCCCCATTGCAACAATAATTACATAGGTTCATACACCTATGCCAGAAAACACCTCTGCGGGAAAAGGCCATGGGATGGAGATAAAAAAATAGGAATCGAAACTTGTGCAGCTGTGTCAGCGGCAGATAGAGCCAAATACACAAGGGAAGAGGAGGAAGCCCAGTACAAATCTAAAAAATCAAGGGGTTTCTTTGAACCAAGCTCACAATCACAAGCACAAAGAACTCCTTCAGCATCCTCCCAAGGCAGTGGATATGGAGGCACAGGGTCATCAGCTTTAAGGCGTAGAACCATATCAGATTTCCTTGATGAGGGGTGTAGGAATGATGTGGATTCAAAGGTTTATAGGTTTCTCTATGCATGTGGGATACCATTCAATGTTCTTCGCTCACCTTATTGGCACGAAATGGTTTCTGCCATAACTGATGCCTCTAAAGGATAAAAGAGCCCTGGGTATGACAAGGCAAGAACCGTTGGACTTGATCATGAAAAAGCAAAAATATCACATTCTTTGAATAGAATGACAAGTTCTTGGACTGACCATGGGGTGTCCATTGTATCTGATGGATGGACAAATGTAAAAGGCAAGCCATTGATAAGTGTTCTTGCTGTGTCTGTTAGTGGTGCCATCTTTCTAACTGCATATGATTACTCAGACAAGTTCAAGACTGCCATCAAGATTACAAAAGCATTACTTGAAACAATTGACCGTATTGGGCCATACAATGTCATCCAAGTGATCATTGATAATGCTCCTAATTGTAAGGCAACAGGAGCAATTATTGAGGATAAATACCCCAACATATTTTGGTCTGGATGTTTGGTTCACACATTGAACCTTCTGATGCATGATGTTGTCAAGAACAAAAATGCACAATACAAATGGATTGGTGATTTGTACAAGAAAGGCAAACAAATGATAAAATTTATTACAAATCATAGCAATACCCATGGCCTTTTCCACAGTCACTCAAGATTGGAGTTGTTGAAGATTGCGAAGACCAGATTTGGTAGCTATTACCTCACCTTCAAGCACCTTTTGAAGGTAAGAGAGTCATTGGCTAGCATGGTATCAAGTCCACATTAGCAGGTATTAAAGGAAAGGGCTACAAATGCAGCTGACAGGCGAGGTTTTGAACTGGTGGAGGAGGCTGCTCTTGATGGTCAGTTTTGGTCAAGTGTGAGGCAAGTATTGGATTTCACCAAGCCCATTTATCACATGATTCGGTTTGCAGATACAGATAAACCAGTGATTGGCGAGGTGTATGAGTAGATGGATACCATGTTGGGGCAAATAAAAGACACTGTTCATAACAGAGATCCCGACTTGTACAAACTGATTCATGATTTTGTGTGTGTACGGTGGAATAAACTTAATCTTTCACTACATTGCTTGGCGTATATCCTTACGCCAAGATACTACTCTACATCTTGGTTGGGCCAACCTGCACCAGGGGGTGGGATTAGGACCAAACCCCATTTAGATGTAGAGGTAACTAGAGGATATTTGCAAGCATTGGAAAAGTTGATCCCTGACAGGGAGGAATGTGCAGCTGTGCGCCTTGAAATAGGCAAATACTTCAGTAACACTGGTTTGTTTGGTACCTTCCATGCAATGGAAGACAGAGACAAATTTGATGCTCTCACATGGTGGGAAACATATCGCGGCCATGGACTTTTGCCAAAATTGGCAAAAAAATTTCTATCATAGATTGTAAATACTTCTTCTGCAGAGAGGTGTTGGAGCACCTACAGCTTCATACATAATGTGAAAAGAAACAGACTCAATGAAAACTGGGCAGAAAGCTTGGTTTATGTGCATTACAACTTGAGGTTGTTGTGTGATTATTGTGATCAGGATTATGAGGATCCCACATATAAAATTTGGGACAACCACCCAGAGGAAGGCAATTTGGAGGATGGCACTATACATCTTGAAGAACTGGAAGAGGAACTTATAAGGGATGAAGATGAAGCAGCTGCAACAGCCATGCCACCTCCACCATGCAGTAGCAGTGCTCGAGTTCCGAGTCTTGTTCCTTTGTTTTAGCCACCTGCATCTACACCTTCACGTGGAGGGCATGTGCCTTCTAGTTCTAGTCGTCGGTTTGTGCGGGAGACTCCTAAAAGACCACCACGACCTGCTTATACTCCTGGAGACTCTCGTGGCAAGGGCCACAAGTAGATTTACAGTTTACTTGTTTTTTCTAGTTTCTATTAGTTTTCATAACTGTTGAGTCTTGAGTCCTTGACTCTTGACTCTTTCATATCATAATGATATTTTTTGTAAACAATATATGACTGTGACAATGAAAATTTGAAGTTTGAAGTTGGCAATTATAACTCATTGGTAATGATTGTGAATTATGAATATGATGCTTCGTGAAAGACTAAAGTTGTTTCATTTCATTTCATTATTCATGTTTCATGTTATAACATTTCATTTCATGTTAACAGTTAGAACTTAAAACTTAGAAATATCTAAGATATTATTTCTTGTAATGATTAAACTTAGCTTACAAGTACAACTTTGGTGATCAATGATGATAAATGTTATATATTGAATTTTCAATTTTGAAAGCTTGAAGTTGAAACTTTAAGATTGAATTTGATGAATCATGATTCACGAGACTCAATATGTTGCAGTTGTAATATGTATGCTACTAACTTGTGGACATGGTTGATGAAGGTTATAACTTCTAGATGATTAATGTGATATGGTTCAATGATCAATCTATGTTTTTTTTATGTTTTTTATATCTAATTCATCATTCTACATGTTTTTGTTGACATATATGTATAAAAAATTAAAAAATATAAAATATATATATATTTTTAGAAAATCGCTCTGGGATTCGCTCCCAAATTGGGAGCTTCTGAAAATGTCGCTCCTGCTCCCCGCTTTCACTCCCGCTCCCCGCTTTCGCTCCTGCTCCCAAGTAACATTGGTCCTCGCTAAGAGGGAGTGTTGATTTGGGGTAGCATCGGATGTGCTCTAGCCATGAAATTTGGTGGAGAGGTTGGGGCACATGAGATCTCCAATACCCAGAAAGGGTTTGGACAGATTCTAAACAGATTAGGAGATATTAAAATAATTAATATTTTTAATGGAGTCCCTAAGTCTAAACTAAGGGAAAATAAAATATTAATGTGTATTAATATGAATCTGTGTTAGAGTGGTCCAAAAGACATGGATCAAGCCAGATCTAATCTTAGCCATTGATTAGAAGAAGCTTCAATAAGAGAAATTACGAAAGGGTTTTCCTCTCTAAGAGAGTGGTTTTGCCCTAGCAGAGAGCCAACATCTTGTGTTCTTGTTTCTTGTGTTTTAGTAGCATTTTGATGAAGTAAACACACATGCATTAATAAGAAGAGAAGAAGATAAAGCTAACAAGATAAATTGTAAAAGTGCTTCACAAATTGTTATCAAATCTAGAAGAATCCTACTATATCTAATTGCCCTAGATTCTTCAACATGGTATCAAAGCTAAGGTGACACATAAAGGAAGGGGCATCTCAAGAACATGTTGAAATTTCTAAGTCTATCCGTTAGAAATTTAATCTGTATTCTTCTGGTTTATTTCTTTTACTTGTTAATTATGAATAAGTTATTTAAAACATATAAATTATGAAATAAACACAATACAGTCTCAACCATCTACAGATCAACAGCTGAAAGAAAACAAACACACAAGTGACACCGTTATTTTTGGACAACTTGTTCTGGAAAAACCCAATGCGGGAAAACTGGTGCAACAATTTTGAGGGTTTATTATTATGCAGTATATCCTTGAGTACAACCGGGTGCCAAACTGGCTCACCTAACAGAGAAAAATAACCGATAGTAATATCTCTCTATTCAGAAGCAGGTATTCAGAAAACCTACCCCACGAAACCCTCTCTAGCAACACTGAAGCACTGCGTCAGCCTTAGAATCCTCTGCGTCAACCCTCTGAGGCACTGCGCAGCCTCTGGGACCCTTTGCGTCACTCCTCCTGCCCTCTGCGTGGATGATGCAGGTTCTTTGGCCTTTGCACTGTCTCTGTTGGACTCTGCATGGCTGCTTTGGCTTCTGCGTTTGTCTCTCGGCCTCTGTGCTGGTCTCTCGACGCTATCTCTGCATCTCTGTCCAATACTCGCTGCCCCTCGCTGCTGATCACTGATTCGAATTTACTTAGCAACCCGCTCTAGTAAATCGAATTACTGATCACTCTGGTGTGTTCTCCAACTAACTCTCAAGCCTCCTCTTATACTTTTCCTGTTGGTCCTTCAACGACTGAGATTACATCTCTAATCAACAACTAAGATTATATTTGGTTTGATCCATGTCTTTTGGAACCTTCTAACCTAGTTTTATAATAATACCCATTAATATTTTATTTTTCCTAAGTTTATATTTAAAAACTCTCTTAAAAATATTAATTATTTTAATATCTCCCAAACCATTTATGGGTCTTGGAGATCTCATGCGCTTTAGCCTCTCCACCAATTTTCATGGCTAGAGCACATATGATGCTACCCCAAATCAACACTTCCTCTTAGCGAAGACAATGCTCTAGTAATACTCCACACTGAGCATCACTTTGATTATACGGCACCTGTACCTATGCTGATGCTAGACCTCCCCGCCCAACATCCTCTGCACTGTTGCATCTTGTGCTGCTGCCCATGGCTCTGCCACTGCCACTGCCTCATCCATACGGTAGCTCCCTCTGCATCCGTACTGCTACTGGTCCTTTCTCCCAACACTACATCTACACTGTAACCCCCTCTCATCATACTGCATCATGCTACTACTCAGTTACTGAGAAGTAAGTAACCGATCCACCCTACTTCTGACATCCCTGTTAGGCTAGAAACACTCCCAATGCTGAAGCTCTCTCTGCTGCTAATAAGTGCTCCTTCCATTGCCTCTGTGCTGCTGCAACAACTCCTTGCATCTCGCACCGCTGCAAACTTCTATGTGCCATCCCGCTCTGTTGCAGCACTCTCCGTGCCTCTCGCACTGCTGCAGACTGCTAGCCTTGCACTGCCCAGGGACTCCTGCATTGTAACACTCTCTGTCGCTTCATCTGCATCTTTCTCTACTGACATCCGCCAGTCCTGCTACTCTCTCTTCAGGGGCTCCTGTAGCAAGGTATATTCCAAGAGATTGGATATCTCAAGGATCTTGCCCCTCATCGCCTGTAGTTCTCCTGACTACAACTCGATGTCTCCCCACCTATTCTCTAGAGGTACATGAGCACTCATGGCACAATCGTCATCCTCCTTGACCTCCTTCTCCGCCTTCGCTGGCGCTGCCTTAGAGTTAGACGCCTCTCCCTTACTCTTCTTCTTCGGACATTGGTTCACATAATGATCTAGTTCCCCACAGTTGAAGCACTTGACCTTAGAGAGGTCCTTTTTCTTCCTCTTCTCCTACTTTCCCACAGATGCTAGAGTTGCATCCTCTTCCTCTTCCTTCTTGATCCAGACTCCTTCGCTGCTACTTCTCGTCTTGCTCAGCCGTCTGATCTCCTCTTGGCGAAGAGCCGCCCACAATTCTTCCCAATCTGGAAGATTCACCCTGCCCAGTATGCTCTGGGCAAATGTCTCCCACTCCTCGGAGACTGCATTTAGAGTGGTCCTCACCAACATCTCCTCATCCGACGTGGCCCCTATGGAAGTCAGTTGGTCCCGGATCCCCTTCAACTGACTGAGGAAGTGATCTATTTGCTCCCCCTTCTGCATCTGGTATGATTCGCAACTGATTCTCAAGTAACATCTTCCTCTGCACAAAAGTATGCTGGTACAACTTCTTCAAGGCGTCCCACATTTCCTTTGTCGTCTCCTTTTCGGCAATATGTTGGACCACATGATCCTTGACCCAATCAAGGATGATGCATTTCGCCTTGGCCGTTGCTTCCTCGTACTTTTCATTATCATCCGGGTCAACTGGGATCGCCACTGTTCTCAAGGCAAAGGCCTTGATGCGATGTCTATCTAGAATGGACAGGATCTTGGCCTTCCAAACCACGAAGTTGGATGCCCCTTCCAGCCTGTCTTGATCCCTCAGTCCATTCATGGCCATCTCTCTACTCTTCCTGTCGACTCCTCCGAGTCTCTCTACTTCCCTCTGGAAGTTCTCTCTTTGACTCCTGCTGAGTCTCTCTACTTCCCGCCTGGAAGTTCTCTGCTAGACTCCCTCCGAGTCTCAATTTCCCTTCTGGAAATCCTCCTGCCAATCGTCAAGTCGTACCTCTCCGATCTTCTGTGCACTTGCAACATTGATTTGGATTCCTTGGCTAGAAATCTGCCTTGGTAACGACTCCCTCTACCTTGGTTTTGCCCTGTTTGGTACTGTTCTGCCCATGACACCCCACCAACTTCACTCCTGCAAACTGTCCACAGCATCCTATGCCCCAACAACTGAAGGACTAAGCCTCTAGGCTCTGCGCAATCCGGACACTGGCAAAAATTCTCCCTCAGCCAACTCCGTCAACCCTCTTGGTCTTTGCGTGGCTCTGCATGAGCCTCTTTTTGCCCTCCTCAGCCTCTGCGCTGGCCTCTCTCTGGCCTGAACTGATGACGCAGTCCCTTTGCATCAACCCTGTGTCTGTCGCTTTTTGCAAGGAACAACTTTTGTCACTCGGGACAATGGTTTCTGCGGCAAATGCTCTGCTTCAGCTGATGCCTTCAACTCTTCGGTGATTTGCAACCATGCTCTGATACCATGTTGAAATTTCTAAGTCTATCCGTTAGAAATTTAATTTGTATTCTTCTGGTTTATTTCTTCTACTTGTTAGTAACGAAAAAGTTATTTAAAACATATAAATAACGAAATAAACACAATACAGTCTCAACCATCTACAAATCAACAACTGAAAGAAAACAAACACATAAGTGACACCATTATTTTTGGACAACTTGTCCCCAGAAAACCCTAATGCGGGAAAACCGGTGCAACAATTTTGAGGATTATCATGCAGTATATCCTTGAGTACAACTGGGTGCCAAACGGGCTAACCCGAAAGAGAAAAATAACCTGCAGTAATACCTCTGTATTCAGAAGCAGGTATTCAGAAAACCTGCCCCACGAAACTCTCTCCAACAACACTGAAGCACTGCGTCAGCCTTAGAACCCTCTGTGTCAGCCCTCTGAGGCACTGCGTAACCTCTGGGACCCTCTGCATCTGCCTCTTTGCCTCTACGCTGGTCTCTCGACACTATCTCTACCTCTCTGTCTAGTACTCACTGCCCCTCGCTGCTGATCCCTAATTTGACTTTACTTAGCAACCCCACTCTAGTAAATCGAATGACTAATCACTCTGGTGTGTTCTCCAACTGACCCTCAAGCCTCCTCTTATACTTTTCCTATTGGTCCTTCAACGGTTGAGATTACATCTCTAATCAACGACTAAGATTAGATTTGGCTTGATCCATGTCTTTTGGAACTTTCTAACCCAGTTTTATATTAATACCCATTAATATTTTATTTTTCCTAAGTTTAGACTTAGGAACTCCATTAAAAATATTAATTATTTTAATATCTCCCAAATCAGGTAGAATTTGCCCAAACCATTTCTGGGTCTTGGAGATCTCATGTGCTTTAGCCTGTCCACCAATTTTCATGGCTAGAAAATATCTGATGCTACCCAAAATCAATAGAACACTCATAAGGTGACTCATCAAAGAAGTACATCTCAAGAACAACTACAATGTTGAAGCATCAAGCCAAGAAGTCTCAAACACATCAATGATAAGAAGGTCTACTGTCTACTATCCATCAAAAAGACTATTAAGAAAGAAGAAAAGCCTTGTATAAAGGCACCTAGAAGAAGAGAAAATAAAAGAGGGACCTACATCAAGCTACGCCATCTTCAAAGGGAAAAGCACCATAAGTCAAGTCATCAAGCAAATCTCATCATCAAGCAAGTCCATTTGGAGAAAGCAACTTGAAGAGCATCAAGATCTAAGGAAGGCAAGCCATCAAGTCTTCAAGAAGAAAGCAAGTCCAAACTCTATCAAGTAAGTATATGTTCCCTCCTGAATATACCTCAATGTCTTTTTGCAAGGAAAGTAACAAATTGGTTGGGACCACTAACTTCCTTGCATGGAAGAAGAGGACTGATTTACTTCTCAAAGAAAATGAACTTCTAGACCTCATCAAAGGGAATATTACTATCCCTGCTAAGGAACAAACTCAAGCCTTAGCCAAGTACAATAAGGATGAGACAAGAGCTCAAAGGATTCTAATAGAATCCGTCAAAGACTCTCTCATTCCTTGTGTCTCCAAATTTGAAACATCAAAAGAAATCTATGATAAACTAATAGAGCTATTCTCCATAAGCACAACTGGAGAAGTGATATCTATACGAAATTATTTATACAAGATGAAGATATCAAAGGAAGGAATAGCTCCCTACTTCATGAAGATCTCTGAGATGAGGGATCAACTTCAAGAGCTAGGAGAAGTCATGTCTGATAGAGAAATGACAACTATGGTACTCAGTGCTCTACCTGAGGATTGGGGCAACTTCACATCAAGCATATATGCCAAGAAGGAAGCTACCCCACTAAGTGAATTATGGTCTCTATGTAAGGTAGAGGAAACTAGACTCAAAGCAAAAGATGATGTGGGATCAAAGGAGCAATCATTTGCTACCATGGCCAAGAGAAAGGGAAAATTTGGCAAATTAGGTCCACGAAGAAAAAGCAATAGAGATATGTCCAAAGTCCAATGCTTTGGATGCCAAGAATATGGACACTACAAAAGGGATTGTTCTAAACTTAAGAAGGACAACAACAACAAGAGAAAAAGGGAAGAAGCTCATGTAACTCAAGAAGTGAAAGACGAAGACAAGAAGTAGAAGAAGGAAGATCCTCCGGATCTCTACTATGACTAAGTCAACCTCTTTACTTAAAGTCTTCTTTCAAAGTTTTGAGTGGTATAGGAGCATGTAGAAATAGAATATAATGCATGGTTAAAGATATCTTCAAGAATATAGGAGCATGGTGTAGATATAGCTCAAGATATTCGTGTAGAAGGAGCATACCTATTATAGGACCTCATCCATGATGAAAGAATAATTGATCATGATTAAAAAGGCCTCCATCATCAAAAAGAAGAAACATTTGCAGGATAAGGGTCTTCAAGATCCTCTGATAGAATATTCAAAAGAAGGTTCATAAATAAGAGCAAATGTCTCATTGGGAGTTCCATTCATGGGATTCAGGAAAGGATGATATGCAGGCAAGAAAAGATGAAGCAAGAAAGGCTACACCAATCAAGAAGAACCATCAAATGAAGCCAAGATGAGGTATGTATGCATCAAAGTTTAAGTCATGTCATCATATATATTATTGAGTCATGGGAATAGTTCTATAGCATGATCAGGTATAAAAGGATCTCTTTCACCAATGACATGCTCGAAGGCATGTACTACAATGCAATGAAGGTCAACATGAAGAAGTGCTCCCATAAGGAGGACAAGGTGGTTGACTAATCCATCCAAGAAAAGGCAAATGAAGAAAGAGATCAAGCATGTGAAGAACACCATGGTCACAAAGAATCAGTATTTGACAAGATTCATTAAAGACATTTCTCGAAAGATGGCATGACAACTCTGACAAAGGAAGAAAAAGATCAAAGGACCCTTGACACCTTTGAAGACCTTGGAGATATTAAGGTACATATAACTGATTCAACTCTACAAGGATGTCATGATGAAGGAGCCATCCAGCAAAAGCACTATTTGATGTTGAAGCAATGTCAAGATGAAGTCACGAAGGGCTACTAAATCGAAGTATGGGAACAAGAGAGAACATCTTAGCATCTATGTGACAAGTATTCTGAAGCATAGACAGATGACAAAGGAGTAGCCAGATGATGAAAGAACCTAACATATATCAAGAAGGCCACTTTCCACGAAGGGAGCAATGACATGACAAGCCAGGAAGGAAAGTGATCAATGGTTGGTGCCCTACTAAGAAGTTCAAACAAAGACTTCATGACATCAAATGAAAGAAGGAGATCAAGCAGCTAAAGGACCCACGAAGAAGAAGCTATTGTTGAATGGACAAGTCCCTAGCTAAGAGGGAGTTCTAAACAAGTTCCCAATTACAAAGGAGCTTAGGCAAGTTCCTTGTCAGAGGAAACTTGGGCATGTCTTCCTCAACTAAGAGGAAGAGATAGACGCAACATTCTTGTCTTCACTTGGGAAGAAAGAATGGGAGGATTGGCTAATCATCTGGCATCCGATACTCTTTGAGGATGTGTAGGGCATCCAAGACGAGTAGGCAAGAGGACCGATATTCTTTAAGGGCTAGGAACCCAAGACAAGAATATTCCTAGAAGGTCAGACACAAAGAACACCCGGGGGAGTATGTACCTTGAGAGACAATGACTAAGGTGTCTATAACTCATTGGTCTTGCCAACATTGTGCTCTGATCTTATGAGAGATATAGCTGTTAGTCAAGGCCTTGTTATGAACAATGTTGGTTACTATGATGCTATAACAGATGGATTTCCAATCCGGTTTCTCTTATGTGAATTCTTCAAGATTGAAAAATAGCCAAACACCTTGTAATGATCTATGAATACCTCCCTAGTTAGGAGGGAGTGTCGAAGAAAATGTAACTAGGTTCGGTCTTCATAAAAGTACTTTTGATATTTGTATTTATTCATGAAAAGAAATATTATTTTTGTTATATTTATCAATGAGTTTCTTGCTCATTGAAGTAGGTCTAGCACATGTCAAAGTGCTATAGGTAAGTCAAAATAAAATGTTGAAGACCCTTAAGGGCATGTTGCACCATGTATATATTTTAATTTGTATAAGAGTAAAAAGATATCCTCCAAGCAAAGTCAAGTCCTCTCCATGCAACGACATATTCAAAGAAGTAAAAACGATGAAGAAAACTCAAGTCAGCCTACAGTCCTCAAGTCAGCCTAAAGGAGGGACAATCCTCTATATATAGAGGTTGTCCACTCCTCCAACGACAAGCTATCACATCTCTGAAATCAACGAGAAAAAGAGTGGAGAAAAGAGTGAAGTAAAAGCAAGATAAGAAGCCTCTAGTGTAGCGAAGAAAGAGGAGACATAACCGAAGTTGAAAGCACTGTTTTTAGGGTGAATTTTCGTCACACGTGCAAGGAAAGGAGGGTTGTCTGCGGTCACTACAGCAGCGACATCACAATTGCTCATCTCTCATTGTTTGGGCTAGAAACTTAGGCCTACAAGACCTCCTATTTAAGCGAAGAAGACTCTCTCTCAAGCAAAGAAGAAAAGGATCAAATACACAAGGAAACCTTTCACACGTGCGAGAAACTAGAGTTGCAACACTGTCACATCAAGTCTGCAACCTCACATCAAGAAAAGGCTCGGTTGGTCAAGAGAAGGAAGGTGTCTTCATTGGTAAAGGATCTCACTAAGGATCAAAGGTTGGAGTCTCTTCTAGAGCTAGTATACCAAGGACTATCAACAGTTGAAAGAAGAACAAAGTGCTGGAAGGAGGAGGATGAAGTGCTGGGGAATGAAGTGCCAAAAGGAGGAGGACGAAGTGCTGGGGAAACAAAGTGCAGGAAGGAGGAAGGACTTGACTTGTGCTTGGAGGATATTCTTGTCAAGGGTCTAGGGTTTGGCATTGATCAATAAAAGCTTCAATAAGAGAAATTATGAAAGGGTTTTCCTCTCTAAGAGAGAGAGGTTTTGCCCTAGCAGAGAGCCAACATCTTGTGTTCTTGTTTCTTGTGTTTTGGTAGCAGTTTGATGAAGTAAACACACATGCATTAATAAGAAGAGAAGAAGATTAAGCTAACAAGATAAATTGTAAAAGTGCTTCACAAATTGTTATCAAGTCTAGAAGAATCCTAGTATATCTAATTGCCCTAGATTCATCAACAATAAGAAGGGTCACTACATGAGTGTCTGTCCCGACAATCCAGGAAATAAGAAGGGAGAAAGAGATCATGCTAACATTGCTAAAGAAGAAGATCCAAAGAAAGCCAAACCCAAAGAATCTGACATAAGGGACATACAGTACTAAGTCCTTTGTTTTTAGTCTTAGATATTGTATTTTGTATTTTTGATGTTTAGAATTTATAGGTTTTTAAAATGTTTTTAGAAAAGACATTCTCTTTTGTTTTTATAAATTTATAGGTATCCCTCAAGCTTTGGAGGGAGCCCCCAACATCTCCCAAAGATAAGTATCTCATTTCCTTTCGATCTCTGGTTTCATGTACTTATTTAAGTTTTGATTATATTAAATACTAATCACCATTCTCCCTCTATTGTCTTGATTAGGGAAAAATTGCTATATCCTCAAGGAGTATGAAAGAGAGCCTCCCAAGACAAGGTTTGTCAAAAAACAAAGGCATGCCTTAAACTACAAAACATTGATTGCTTTATAATAAATGTGTATACATTTGACAATCTATTACTAACACTGTTATGTCTAGTTATATTTAATCATAATGATTCTTGTTTTGGGTGATTCATCACTTGATAAATCTACCCCACTCATATTCTTATTAGATTTTATAGAAAGCTAGACAAGTTCTCTGGAAAACCCTTACCTAAGGGTGTGCAAATGTTAATGTCTGAAACCCTAAAACTGCTTAGGGTTATTGAGAAATGCTATCTGAAGTTTTTGTTGATGATATCTTGTTTGGGGTTTTGGTATGATTATGGAAACCCTAACTTTTTAGGGTTGAATGATAATATCTAAAATCTTGGACCTTTGAAGTATTGGTAATTTAGGGTTTGCTATGTTCTTATATTGAAACCCTAGTTCATTAGGGATTGATGGAATGTGAAAGCAAGATCCTTATAATGTCTTAGAAATGATTTCCTTGGAATGCGTGATCAAACCCTAGTCTAATGAGGTTTGTTATATGTCTAACGCTTATTAATATTTGTGAAGTTGGGTTTGACTAACACATATGAAATACCTATGCATGATGATGTATGAGTTGACCTGTTTGTCAATGGTCATGAATCCTAGGGTTTGAAACTAAGCCCTAGTCAAAGTTTGTTTCTCTAGGATGAGAGTATTTGTGAATTCTAGGGTTATGGAGTTAAACCTTAGTGAAAGTGAAAATCTCTGATGCGTGATGACAATCTCTGATGTGTGATGACAATGTGGTAATTTGGGATTTGTGTAAGATTGTTGAAATCTGAATTCTAGTTATGATTGATGTTTGATTGTTTGAGAAAAACTAGGGTTTGCAACTAACCCTAGTGAATGATGGTTATGTTAATGACTAAGCTATGATTGATTGTTAAATCTCACATGAAATTTAGGATTTGTATGAAACCCTAGTGGGAAGTCTGACATATGAATTATGAAAGTTGTTAGATACCTGATAGATCTATATTTGATTGAATTGTTTCTAGGGTTTTCTATATGTTGTAGTAGGGTATGTCATACCTTTGGAAGAAACTTTGAAACCCTAGATGTAATGAAAGTTGTAGTCTAGGGTTTATGACAAAGTCCCTAGCAAGATGTTGACAAGTATGTGTCTCTTGTTTGGGTATCTGATATATATATAAAGATGAAATGCTTCCGTAATTCTGATATGGCTAACTTCATGCTTCTATAGATTTGGTTGTACTTGCTATCTAAGTTGTGTAGGTACACAATCTTCAATATGGTGAAGATGTTCGTTGATGTGACAAGCATGATATAATGATAACTCTCATGAAAATGATTGGAAGCCACAAAAGGTTCTTTGATGTTGAAGAAAAGAAGTTGATCTCCCTAGGTCAAGAGGGAGCCTGAATAAGAGAGATCTCCCTGAAGTTAAGAGGGAGCCCAAATAAAGGGAAGCTCCCTAGTCGAGAGGGAGGGCATAATATAGTTTTAATTGGAGAATGCCTTTTGGAAGATATGTTGTTGTATATGAAGTAGGAAAGGAATGTGTATGATTGAGGAATCTTCTGTCAAAGATTCGGTTGAAAGTCCTATTATGAAAAGTTGAAAAGAAACATCAAGTTGTTTGGAAGACCCCCAAGGTTTGTATTTGATTATGTACATATGAAAGCATATTACTAATCGGTTGTGTTTGTACAGGCGAATCTCTTGAAGGTTTTGATAGCACGCTGGTTACCAATCAATTTGATTGGGAGAGATTGGTTATCCTTGATCTGTTGGATGAAGGAGTGTTGAGGCTTTGTGAGTGAAGCATTGCTTGGGAGGACATCTAGCCGACACTTTGTGTTGATGTCTAGGTCCTGAAGTTGAAAATTTGGTGTTGGTTATAGAGCTTTGTGGATCCCTGGGTTGATGGTTAGCAAGTAAACTTGATTGTAACTAGAGAGGCTGAAAAGTTGAGTCAATCTTAGTCCCACATGATTAGATTGCCCTGGTCAGGAATCTAGTCCATGGCATTGTGTGCCTAAAGTTTTTCATGGTTCATATAGTTGAGATCTTCCTTGCACTTGTATATGATGAATACCTCCCTAGTTAAGAGGGAGTGTTGGAAAATGTAACTAGGTTCAGTCTTCATTTAATGTATTTGAGTCATCTTGTAATGTACTTGTCAAAAGAATAAAGAAAATTATTATTATTATTATGACTTATTAAAGCATGGGTTTCATGCTTGGGTCATCATGCTTTAGGTCAAAGTCTGTTGTAAAATGTAACTAGGTTCAGTGTTCATAATGACATGTAATTGTGGCTTTTGTAAATGATGTATTGAAGAAAATAAAATTATTATTGGAAACCTTGCTTCATGGGTTTCATGAGCAATTGATTTTATTTTAGATGGTTCTCATTGAGAGGCCTAGGATTTATTATTAGAGTCATGGAATTAATGTCATGTATGAAGAGCTCTTCTTGAGCATGTATATGAGTCAACAAAGGTGTCTAGAAGCCCTCCAATGACAAGCATGAGTTCCACTTATGTCGGCCTTGAAATGAATAAGGATCTCAAGTTGACTTATTTATGATGGGTAACCGCTATATATAGGCACCGAGGTACTTCACATTTCCTTAGTTTAGGAGTTCAGATCATCATTTGAATTCGGATGGGTAATAACAAGAAGACAGTTCAGATCCCTAGAACAGAAACTAATTCGGATGGAAGGAGCAGCGAGAAAAGATGATAATGGAAACAACGAAAGCTCTAAGGGTTAGCTGCAAGTACAGTGATCCAGATATCTCTGTCTGATGTTCGAATGAGGCTACAATCATCTTTGAATTTGGATTGGCAGAGGTAGAATGAGGTTTGGATACATCTCAGTGTTATTCAGATGGGCAGCGGCAAGATCTCTGTGGAAATTACAGAGCAAACCTGTCTCTTTGCAGTCTCAACATATTTGTGATGGGGAGGATCTCGGTGATCCCACAGTAACACACTCTGTCTCGGCATACATTCTAGATGTAATCATGGTCTCGGTATAGATATAGTCATGATCTTGATGGAGACATAGTTACAAGATCATGATCTTGATGAAGATCTCAGTGCAACTCTCATATATATATATATACATATCTCAGTATAGAGATCTCATTGTTATGATGAAGATCTCGGTGAAGGTGCAACAATGATGCAACAGTAATGATCTCGGTGGTGCAGTAGTGATGGCCTCAGTGTTGCAGCAGTGATGACTTTAGTAGCAGTGATAATGATCTTAGCAATGATGAAGAAGAGGATTGGTGTCTTGGTCTTGGAGTGGCTTATAGGTCAAGGGTCTTGGTCTTGGTAATCGTCAATTGGAATCTCTAATTTGTGTGGGTTTTCCTTTCAAAGAGTGAGAGGTTTTGGCCCTGGCAAAGAGCCAACATTTTGTGTTCTTGTCTCTTTTGTTTTGGTAACTATTCGATGAAATAAAGAACATACACTAATAACCAAAGAAGATTGTGCTAATAAGAAAAAGTAAAAAGTACCTCACAAGTAGTTATCATCGTCCAAAGAATTTCACCCTAACCTAAATGCCCTAGTTTCTTCAACATGGTATCAGAGCTAAGGTGCTGAAGCCAAAGGAAGGGTAGCAGAGAGACATTCAAGGATCAAGTGTCAAGAAGGGAATCAAAGCAAGTTGAAGGTTATCAAAGAAAAGGATCAAGATCTACATTGAAGAATCAAACCCTAGATCGAAGAAGCAGTTCTGATCTACACTACAAAAGAAGGTGAAGTACATTGAAGGTGAGAAGGCATTGTCATCATCTTCAAGGTTATAAAACAAGTAAGGATCATCTCCTTGCCCTAGAAGAAGATCTTCCAAGGAAGCAACAAATCGTCCTCATCAAAAGGAGTAACCTTTTCTATTGGAGAAAAGCTTTTTCATTTGAAAGAAGATCATCCAAGATGAAGCTCTGATACATCTTCTTCAACCATCATCAAAGTGATCAAGTAGAAGAGTTCGTCTTCACTTGTCAAGTAACTGTCTTTCATTCTATAATCAAGTTTGGTTAAATGACTTCGTGTTTTCAAGGAGATCTATAAATTGGTTGGGTCATCAAAATTTCTTGCATAAGAATGGAAGATAGATATAGTCTCCAAAAGAGAAGTCATTGATATCTATGGAAAAGTCTCTGAAGGTCAAGCATTGTTTGAATGCATGGAAAAGGATCAAGGGACTCATAGGATTCTTATGAAATCAATCAAAGGTCCTCTCATCCCTATGTAGCAGAGGAGATATCAAAGAGATATATGAAATGCTAGAAGATATATTCTTTGAAAATGCAGTAAAGAAGGTCATATCACTTAGACCTGATCTACACAAAATTGAAGATATCAAAGAATGAAGGGATATCTTTATAAGATCTCGGTTGGGAGATCTGGGAGAAATGATAACAAGATAAGCATCATTGTTCTTAAATGCACTAAAGTTACCTCATTCGAAAACTTGTGGTCTCTATTGTAGATAGAAAAAGACATGCTGAGAGCAAACTTGTTGGAGGTTAAAGGAATCAAACATTTGCATAAAGGAAAGGGAAATTTTGTCCTCAAACAAGACAAAACAATACAACTAAGATTCAATGTTATGGAAAGAAAACTCATATCACCGGAAAGATGGAGGAAGCTGAAGAAAAAGGCTCAGGAAACAGGGAGTAACAGATCTCTACTATGATTGAGATATCCCTCACAAAAGGGTCTTATCATAAGCTCCTAAATCTTTTGTTATAGATATGACCATGATAAATAATAAGATGCATCGTGGCATCATGGAAGCATTAGAAACAAGAGCTCGTAACATCACCATGGGAATCATGAAGGACAAAAGGAACAAAATCCATGGCAGTCAAACATGAAGGATATAGCTCTTGGGAACCTCATTGGACCTTGAAGGAAAGGATGAAGTCATCCAGGACAAGGCTCATCATACGTCAAGTCAAAAAGGAAACATCTGCAAGATGGGGATATGCAAGATCTTCAAGATTCTCTGACGGAATCCTCATCAGAGGGTTCACTAATCTAGAGAAGAAGCAAGTGTTTCATCAGGAACTCCAACTTATGGAATTCATGGATGATGGTATGATGACATAAGAGATAAAGCAGATCAAGGGATTGAAGACACTTCAATCAAGGAAGCTGTTTAAAGAGGAGGCCTAGATGATCTAAAGATAAATGAGGTATGCATGCTTGTGTTTAATATTATAATGTGTTAAATTATGGTATGTTCTATGCTTAGAGCAGTTTACTTATCTTTCTTATTATTATCCACAGATTAGCAATCACATGTACATAAGTAAAGTGCAGATAGAGCATTAAACGATCAACAGAAAACAAGCCAAGACAAGAGACACAAGATGTGGCGGCTAGCCAGGGACAAACCCCAATATGGGGAAACCCTTTGATCAAATCTTCTTTTATCTTCAACAATTTAGCAGAGAAAAATAGTACAAAAATCTGATTTATATCAGTGGCATCAGCATCAATGGCATCAGTAGCATCAGTATCATCGGCGTTAGCATCAACGACATCGCATCATCGGCATCAGCGACATTAGTATCATCGGCATCAACAACATCAACATCATTGGCATCAGCAGCATTAGTATCATCGGCATTAGCATCATCAGTATCAGTATCATCGGCATCAACGACATCAGCATCATCGGCATTAGCGGCATCAACATCATCGGCATCAACGGCATCAGTATCATCGGCATCAACCCTAAACTAGGGCAGTCAATATCTTCCAAATCGGAGGTCAGATCACCTCGATTCCTGTGCCAAAAATTGCGGATTTCCAAGGAGAGTCAGCTTCACCTACTGTGCAGTCAAGAGAGAGAGAATGCTGGTCAACGCTGGTCAAAGTTCCAATCTGCAGTTTGTAAACCCTTAGAAAACTGCGTCCTTCCTTCCCACGTGTGAGAGAGAGACCTATCTGCGCAGGAGAGAGAGAGAGACTCTTTTCTGCGCAGAAGAGAGAGAGAGATGGATGAGAAGTGTGTGTCCAAATGAGGAGGAGACATCCTGTATTTATATGCAAACGTTGATGATGAATAGATGTGTCTGTTGGGCTTCTGAGCCTACATAAGTTGCTGGCCGACTTTGACAATTTGTCCATAATCAAAATAAATTCATATCTCCATAAATACTTATCGAAATCGGATGATCTTTAGATCAATCCTACACCTCTCGACGAGAGGAATCTAGATAAAATATTATCAGCCATGAACAAGGTGATCCTCGTGGAGTTTGGCCCTAGTTTCCATTTTTAACATAATGTCATGTTGTATGGTTGCAGGTAACATGGATCACTACTTCCATCCTGAGAAGCATGATCAAGGGAAAAGGATCTCCTCCTCTGAAAGGATGCAGGAAGGCATAAGTCACACTAGATGAAATCAACATAATATGTCCTCATATGAAGTATGAGGTGGTTGACTACAATTAAGGAACTCTGATTGGAAGCTCCTGGGAATGGAATGTGTAAGGAAGGAAGAGATTGTGAGATATGCAACCATGATGAAGGCGATCAACATCCAAAATACCAAGAAGATTTGACTAGGAAATCTCCCGGAAAGATATGAAGGCTTCGATGAAAGTCTGAAAAAGATGGAGACCCTTGACAATTAATATCTTTGGGAGATGTGTCAACATGTATGCAAGATGTGTTGATTTTTGGATAGCATCGGATGTGCTCTAGCTTCGAAATTTTTTGGAGGGGTTAGAACACATGAGATGTCCAAGACCCAGAAATCGTTTGGTGAAATTCTACCGGGATTGTATTTTATTAAAATAATTAATATTTTTAATGGGGTTCCTAAGTCTAAACTTAGGAAAATTAAAATATTAACGGGTATTAATGAAAATATGGGTGAGAAGCTTCTAAGAGAAGAGGATCAAGTCTAATTTAATATTAGCCGTTGATTAGAGATTAGATCACGATCGTTGATTTCTCAATAAGAAAAGTATAAATGAAGGCTTGGGGTTAGTTGGAGAACACACACAGGGAGAGCAACACTTGAGCTAGTTCGAAATTCTGGGGCGTGGTTAGCTGAGAATTTCGGAGTAAGTTTCTAGTGTAGAGAGGGGAAGTTCGGCAGAGGGACATCAGTCCAAGGTTGAGAACTCATAGTATAGAGGCAACACAACACCAGAGAGAGACAGGGCAGCTCCAGAAGGGTAATGCAGAGGCTAGCAAAGCTAACGCAGTCACTTAGACGCACCATTGGGATTCTGTGAGGTTGATCGAGCAACAGTTCAGCAGATCGATTTCTGAGTTGGGAGGGCTCACGAGGAGGGTGACACTGCTCCTAGAGGAGGTGACGCAGTTCCAACACAGAGCTTGGAGTAGCCATCGCTGCCTAACACTAGGGACAACGTAGTCACCTGTGAGGTTTGTTCATCCAGTTGCTGAATTCACCAAAATATCTGTCTCCAGATAGAGGTACTTTTGCCGAGTTTATTCTCTGTTGGGTGAGCCGAATTTGACACCCTAGTTGTATTAAAAAATCTGCTTAATAATAAAACCCTCATATCTGCTGCACCGGTTTTCTCGCATTGGGCTTTTCCGGGGACGTTTAGTCCAAAAATAAGTGTGTCCTTTGTGTGGTTGTCTCATTTATTTTTCAGTACTTGATCTATATATTGGTGTAGGCTGCAGCGTATTTGCATTAATATTTTCTGAATAATTTTGAAAATAACTTGTTAAATGAAGAACACAAGTAGGTAATGAAAATCAGTTTACTGCAGTAGGATTTCTGGTTTATTAGATTCAGAAGTTTTCACATGGTATCAGAAGGATTGCAGATCAAGGAGAACTGGAGCCATCAACGAAAGGACAAAGGAAAATCTCTGTGTGAAGGTCGCTGTCTCGAGAGACAATGTAGTTTCTGGCCGAGAGAGCAGAGGAGGGGTGACGCAGTCACCAAAGGAGGCTCACACAGAAACTGCATGAGCCTAATTGGGTGACGTTGTTGTTGCAGAGGGCAGTGCAGTAGTTACTGGGCTAGTGCAGAGACTGTTGAGTCTCATTTTTCCGGTTGCCGTGGCTATAGGTGTAGTGAAAATTTCATCTGGAGTTGGGGTGCTGATTCTGTTGGTGCAGAACAATATCTATGGGGCAAAAGCAAAGTAGAGGGAATCAATTCCTCAAAAGATTTCTTGCCAAGAAATCTTGATCCAGTGTTGAGCAGCAACAAAGAGAGATCAGAGAGGGGTGGTTCGACAATGGATTGGCAGAAGGATTTCTGTGAAGGAAATCGAAATTCAAAGGGAGCTTGTTCCTTAGAGGATTTCTAGCGCCAAAGAAATCCAAATTTGAGTTTTGTTGGGGTAGCAACGAAAGAGGGAGAAGAGAACCAGTTTGACATTCATTTGAGTAGAGATGGCCGTTAATGGACTGAAGGATCAGAACGGGTTGGATGGAGCATCCAACTTCATCATTTGGAAGGCCAGGATCCTGGCAATTTTGGATAAAAATCGCATCAAGGATTATGCCTTGAGGATGGTTGTTGTTCCGGTTGATGCTGATCCTCTCAAGAAGTACAAAGAGGCTCAGGCAAAAGCGAAGTGCATGATCTTGGACGGGGTCAAGGATTATGTGATCCCACATATTGCTATAAAGGACACAACACGAGAAATGTGGGAGGCCTTGACCATATTGTACAAGTGAACTTCCGTTCAGCAGAAGATGTTGCTTGAGACTCAACTTTGACCATTTCAGAAGCAAGAGGGAGAAGAAATCGATCCCTTCCTTCTCAGGTTGCAAAGGATCCGTGACTAGCTAACTTTCGTATGGGCTACAACAGATCCTGAATTTATGGTTAGGACTGCCCTGAATGCAGTCATTGAAGATTGGGAAACCTTTGTCCAAAGCATCTTGGGCAGGGCTTCCCTTCCCAGTTGGGAGGAGATGTGGGTAGCTCTTTGACAAGAAGAGATCAAATGGTTGAACAAGACGGGAAGCAGTAGCAAAGGAGTCAAAATCAAGGAGGAAGAGGAGGATGCGGCTCTCGCATTATCAGGACAACAAGGGTAGCAGAAACGAAAGGAGGACATATCCAAAATCAGATGCTTTAGATGTGGAGAAATGTGTCATTTTGCCACACAGTGCCCTCGGAAGAAGGGCAAAGAAGAGAAGTTTGACTCAAAGGCTGCTCTAGCGCAAGCTGACAAAGAGGACGATGATGATTGCACCATGAATGCTCATGCACATCTAGAGAAGAGGTGGGGTGATATTAAGCTGTAGTCGAGAGGACTGCAGTGGGGGCAAGATCCTTGAGTTGCCCAAACTCTTGGATCACATATGGCTATGGGAGCCCTTAATGACAGTCACAGAATGATGGGAGTCAGTTGGTGCGAGGGATGATAGAGCACAGTGGTAGAGCTAGAGTGCCAAAGTTTGAAGTAGTGCAATGGAGTATTGCAACAGTGTGGAAGGCACAAAGTGTATAAAACAACAGCGCAGTAACATCAGAGGGTCAACACAGATTAGCAGCAGAGGTAGCTTCAGCATCAAGGGGCATCCAGACTGACCAACATGTTAGCTTTTGGGTGGCTTTTCAATTGCTTACTTCTTAGCAACTGAGTTGTAGTGCAACAGTTAGCAGTGGCAGTGCTATGGGCAGCATGATGTAACATATTGAGAGGGTGTTGCAGTACAAATGTAGCAGTGACAGTGGCAATGTAATGGGCAACAATACAGATTGCACAATGCAGTGGATGAAGGGCAGTAGGCCGAGCATCAACAACGCAGAGGACCGATGTCGTGGATCAGTGTGATACTTCTGCTGGGAAGTATTGCTAGAGCACATTCCTTGCTAAGAGGGAGTGTTGATTTTTGGGTAGCATCAGATGTGCTCTAGCTTCAAAATTTTGTGGAGGGGCTAGAACACATGAGATCTCCAAGACCCAGAAATCGTTTGGTGAAATTCCACCCGGATTGTATTTTATTAAAATAATTAATATTTTTAATGGGGTTCCTAAGTCTAAACTTAGGAAAATTAAAATATTAATGGATATTAATGAAAATATGGGTGAGAAGCTTGTAAGAGATGAGGATAAAGTCTAATTTAATCTTAGCCGTTGATTAGAGATTAGATCACGACCATTGATTTCTCAATAGGAAAGTATAAAGGAAGGCTTGGGGTCAGTTGGAGAACACACACAGGAAGAGCAGCACTTGAGCTAGTTCGAAATTCTGGGGCGTGGTTTGCTGAGAATTTTGGAGTAAGTTTCTAGTGCAGAAAGGGGCAGTTCAGCAGAGGGACTTTAGTCCAAGGGCGAGAATACATAGCAGAGAGGCAGCACAACACCAGGGAGAGACAACACAACTCTAGAAGGGTGATGCAAAGGCTAGAGGAGTTGACGCAGTCACTTAGAGGCAGCTCTGGGGTTTCTGTGAGGCAGATCGAGTAGTAGTTCAGCAGATTGATTTTTGTGTTGGGAAGGCTCACTGGGAGGGTGACACAGCTCCTAGAGGAGGTGACGTAGTGCCAGCGTAGAGCTTGGAGCAGCTATTGCTGCCCAACACTGGGGACAACGCAGCCACCTGTGGGGTTTGTTCATCCAGTTGTTGAATTCACCAAAATATTTGTCTTCGGATAAAGGTACTTCTGCTGAGTTTATTCTTTGTTGGGTGAGCCGGATTTGGCACCCTAGTTGTATTCAGAAATTTGCTTAATAATAAAACCCTCATATCTGTTGCACCAGTTTTTCCGCATTGGGCTTTTCCGGGGACGTTTAGTCCAAAAATAAGTGTGTCCTTTGTGTGGTTGTCTCATTTATTTTTTAGTACTTGATCTGTATATTGGTGTAGGTTGCAGTGTAGTTTCATTTATATTTTCTGAATAATTCTGAAAATAACTTGTTAAATGATGAACACAAGTAGGTAATGCAAATCAATTTACTGCAGTAGGATTTCTAGTTTATTAGATTCAGAAATTTTCACAGGATGCTGATACCTACAGGAAGATGTCATGATGAAGAAGCCATCTCGTAAAGTAGTATCTGATTTAATGTTTTGTTTTGATTTCTTGAATAATATCTGGATGAGTTCATGCAGGGCTACTAGAAAAAGAGTTGTAAGTACAAGTACAACTAGCATTCATGTGGTGAATAGAAATTCCTGAAAGAATCATGATGAGAAAGATATAGCCGTATGATTAAGGTTTCAGATATGTACCAAGAAGGCCACTTTCCACGAAGAAAGGAATAACATGACGAACGAAGGAGGAAAGTGATCAATGGCTAATGCCCTACAAGGAAGCAGGTCGATTGAATTTCATGACATCAAGGAAAGAAATTGATCAAGCAGCTGAAGGATCCACGAAGAAGAAGCTGCTGATGAAAAGGAGAGTCCCTAGTTAAGAGGGAGCTTTGACAAGTCCCTAATTAAGAGGGAGCTTGGGCAAGTTCCTAGTGAGAAGGAGCTTGGGTACATTCCTTTACAAGAATGGGCATATCTTCCCTAGTTGAAAGGGAGAGATAGACACAAGATTCTTGTCTTCACTTGAGAAGAAAGAATGGAGGATTGGGTAATCATCTGACATCCAATGCTCTTTGAGGATGTGTAGGGCATCCAAGATAAGAGTAGGCAAGAGGTCTGATATTCTTTGAGGGTTGGGAACCCAAGATAAGAATAGTCCTAGAAGGTCATACTCAGTGAACACCTGGGTGGGTATATCGTATGTACCTTGAGAGACAATGATGAAGGTGTATATAGTCATTGGTCTCACCAACATTGTGCTCTAATCTAATGAGAGATAGAGTTGTCAGTCAAGGCCTTGCTATGGAAACAATGTTGGTTACTATGATGCTATACAGATGGATCACCAATCCGATTCTTCTTATGAGAAATTCTTCAGATTGAGAATGACTATGTACCATTATGAATACCTCCCTAGTTAAGAGGGACTGTTGTAAAATGTAACTAGGTTTGGTCTTTATAATGACATGTAATTGTGACTTTTGTAAATGATGTAATGAGGAAAATAAAATTATTATTATAAACCTTGCTTCATGGGTTTCATGAGCAAGTGATTTTATTTTAGATGGCTCTCATTGAGAGCCTTAGGATTTATTATTAGAGTCATAGAATTAATGTCATGTATGAAGAGCTCTTCTTGAGCATGTATATGAGTCAACAAAGGTGTCTAGAAGCCCTCCAATGACAAGCACTAGGTCCACTCCTAATGTCGGCCTTGAAATTAATAAGGATCTCAAGTCAACTCACTATGTAGAGAGTCTAGAGACACATCCCTTCATACACTCAAGTATGCTTATTTGTGATGGGAAACCACTATATATAGGCACCAAGGTACTTCGTATTTCCTTAGTTCAGGAATTCGGATCATCATATGAATTTGGATGGGTAATAACAAGAAGACAGTTCAGATCCCTAGAACATAAACTAATTTGGATGGAAGGAGCAGCGAGAAAAGATGATAATGGAAACAATGAAAATGTCTAAGGGCTAGTTGCAAGTACAATGATTCAAATATCTCTCTCTGATGTTCGAATGAGGCTACAATCATCTCTGAATTCAGATGGGCAGAGGCAGAATGAGGTTCGGATACATCTCAGTGTTATTCGGATGGCAGTGGCAAGTTCTCTGTGGAAACCATAGAACAAACCTGTCTCTTTGCAATCTCGACATGTTTGTGATGAGGAGGATCTCGGTGATCCCACGGTGACACACTCTGTCTCAGCATACATTCTCGATGCAGTCATGGTCTCGGTATAGATACAATCATGATCTTGATGGAGACATAGTTACAATATCATGATCTTGATGAAGATCTCGATGCAACTCTCATATATATATATATATATATATATATATATATATATACATACATATCTCAGTATAGAGATCTCATTGTTATGATGAAGATCTTGGTGAAGGTGCAACAATGATGCAACAATAATGATCTCGATGGTGCAGTAGTGATGGCCTCAGTGTTGCCGTAGTGATGATGATCTCAGCAATGATGAAGAAGAGGATTGGTGTCTTCGTCTTGGATTGCCTTATAGGTCAAGGGTCTTGGTCTTCGTATTCGTCAATTGGAATCTATATAAGAAGAATTTGTGTGGGTTTTCCTCTCAAAGAGTGAGAGGTTTTGGCTCTGGCAAAGAGCCAACATTTTGTGTTATTATCTCTTTTGTTTTGGTAACTATTTGATGAAGTAAAAGAACATACACTAATAACAAGGGAAGTTTGTGTTAATAAGAAAAAGTAAAAAGTACCTCACAAGTAGTTATCATCGTCCGAATAATCTCACCCTAACCTAAATGCCATAGATTCTTCAACAAAGTCCCCATTGAGGGCTTCTAGGATTTATTCTAGAGTCAATAGAGTCATTGTTTTTTTAAAAAGACCCTTCTTGGGCTTTTGAATCATATAAAAAGGTTAAGTATTGAGTTAAATATGAATTATGTTACCTCCACACCAAGTCAGCCTTAAGATGAACAAGTCAGCCTCAAGGAAAGTTATTCGACCTCACCCAAAGGCTATAAATGAAGCAATTCGAATTCCATTTGAAGCACACTCATAGCAAGCAAGTTTGATATCTCTTGAAGCTGGGAAAAAGTGCGAAATAGAGGAAAGAAGGAAAAAGAAGTGCGAGTTTGGTCTAGGAGAAGGAAGGAAGAAAAATCAAAGTTTTGGTGCAACTATCTCTCTCTCTCTCTCTCTCTCTCGTGCCCTAGTTTGGAATATCGAAGTTCTCTTGTTGATGTCATAGCCAGTTGTTGCATGTTGTTGCTGGCATATCAAAGTATAGGTTGAAGTTGTTGTTTTTGGGTACTTTTGCCTCTAGAAGTTGTATTGGGCTAAGATTGAAGTTCCTAAGTGAAGATCGAAGTATTCCAGTGAAGATCAAAATCTCCAAAGCAAGGTCGAAGAAAGTGCTGCTATTGCTGCTGCTGCTAGCAAGTCAAGTAGGATCATCTGCAAGAGAAGACGAAGGCTGACTTGGTGTGGAGAAATGTTTGTGTCAAGGTCTAGAGTCTTGGAATATCTTCGATAAACTATTGAATGAAGAATTACTACCTGGGTTTTCCCATAGAGAGGGGTTTCGGCTTGGCTGTGAGCCTATATCTGGTGTCCGTTGTTTTATGTGCTATTGCTTTGTTAATAGCTTGATGAACTAACAAAAAGAAACCTAATAAGAAATCAAGAACATCACAGGTAATTATCAAGTATAATAAAATCTTTCTGCCTTTCTGATTTTCTAACATATTCATCTGGAAGGAAGGACATCCTAGCCTTCTAGATGACATAGTTGGAGGCTCCCTCCAACCTATCCTGATCTCTAAGCCTGATTGTGGCCATCTCTAGATTTGGTTGAAAATCTCCCTCTTGCTTTGCTTGGATGTTGAATCTGCTATTTGCACTCCCTGTTGGAGTGAGATAAACTGCTCACAGCTTCTAACAATCTGCAACTAGGAAATTAGATCTCTAAAACTCGAGATCCCCTGAGAGAAATATTCCTTCTGTGTGTACTATTTCTCTTCCACCTGGCGCTGATTCTGCTACTGCAAACTGCTGCAAAAGCCTTCTGTGCGCAAAAAAGGAATTTGCTTAGCAAAAATCCGAGCTGTTGCAGTGCCCTCTGCCTACCAGAATCACTCAATTGACAAGCAAGGTTTTTCTGCCAGTCTGCACTGAAAACGCGAACTTCCCCCAAGAAATTTGATCTGCCTGGCTTAGGCTCTATGCAGCCCCCATAAAAATTGTCTTATTGCTCCCTCTGAATAGCAAATTCTTCTGTCTCGGCTTCTGGACTTCCCTGTCTGATAAATCACGTTTTGATACAATGTGAAAATATCACCACTGAAATCCTATTGCAGCAACTGGAATTAATTCTTCTAATTATTAATTAATTTAACAATTTATTTGCTATGACAGATATCAAATAAATCACATTGCAACCTTCACAAATAAAACTGCGGAAAATAATAGCGCTAGAAACTGAGAAATAATCTAGCACCCACACACATAAAAGTTGACACACTTATTTTTGGACTAAAGTCCTTAGAAAAACCCAACTAGGGAAAACCGGTGCAACAACTGAGGGTTTTTATTATTAAGCATCAATGAAATAATCTGAGTAGAATCTAGATGTCGAAAACTGACAATCCTGCAGAGAAAACATTGGCAAAAATTATCTGAGGGAAATTACCCTCACTTCTAGCAATTCCAACACTCTCTGACCTCTAAAAAGCAAGTTGTTCACCTAGCCCCGTGCAGGCCTTGTGTCACCTTTGCGTAGTCCCTTAAACACTATAGCCTGGAACTTATGCAAATCAAGCCGTCTTGCTTGCTGCTGACTCGAAAACTCTCTCTCTGGCACTCTGGAATTGATAACCAACTTCACCCTAGTAAAATCAAATTGCCTACTTGAGGCTTCTATGTGTCTCCGCACAACGCCCTGGAGAAAATCTCGGCCTCTCTGCAAAGTACTCGCCGGATTTGGAAAAATTTCCTCGGACTTCACTATCCCTCTCTGTCTCTACTTCCCTTCTGAAACTCGAACTCTTCCGGCAACTGACTGTTGCTCTCTGGAAAATTGAACTCTTCCAAGGAAATCAAACTCTATGTGTGTGTTCTCCATCTACCCATCGACTTCTTATAATCTATTTTTTGACCTCCAACGTCCAAGATTAAAACTTAATCAAGGGCCCAGATTATTTCCCAGTCGATCCGTGTAAGTTTCTAGATGATTCACACCTTATCTCAATTAATTCTGATTAATTAACCAGATTTCCTAACTTTAGACTTAGGGGAATATTAAAAAATAGGCTAATAATCTAATTGAGACACTTCTAGGTGGAATTTCTAGAAACGATTTTTGGGTTATGAAGAACTCCTGTGTTTTAGCCTCTCCACAAAGTTTCGAGACTAGAATACCTCCAATGCAACAAAAATCAACACACCACTTGATTTGTGAAAGCATAACGAGACAAGTATTTTAGAAATGGAATCTGAACACCTCTACCTTAGTTGGATCGGAGACGAGAGAATCGTAAACAAGGTGCAAACCAAGAACCTTGTCAATTGCTACATTTCTTTTCAAAATGTCAAAAATAGAATTTTGAGTCCTCATCTCCCACCTAAATCCACTACAGCTCAGAACGAACCTAAGTACCCTTGGCAATATAGTCCTCCCCTTTATGAACTACCATCTCCAACCATGCTGTGCCCCATGCGGTGCCGCCCTCCTGAAGGTGTTGAAGCCACTAAATTATCCATTATAATGACTGCCTAAATAGCTAAGTCACAGGACACGTCCTCCAAGGTCCTGTGTCCCGTATTTTACGTGTCGAACACGAAAACGGCCCTAAAACGTGTCGAAAACGTTTTTCATCATGTCCTGTAAAATGTAAAACGTATTCGCCGGTTTTCGTCGTGTCCAGCATCTGGAAAACGCATATTCCGTTGATAGAAAACGTTGCCTGCATAAGCTGCAATTTGTTTTTGAAAGAAACAAATAATTTTTGAGTGGGGTAGCTTAATGATCAAGTCTAGGCCCTAGTATTGATATGCTATTCATGGTAATGTTAAATTCTTAAAGTAAAAGTGACATTCTCCTTAATCTTCATTTTCATCCTTTTACTTAAATTTTTAACATTACCATGAAATGACTCAGGATGTTTGAGAGTGGTTCCGGCCTCATTGGATTTCATATGGAGAAAGTAGAATTTTAGATTTCATTCAAAATGCAGCAGACTTATCAGTTTTTCAGGATTTCAGGATTGGGAGATTGTAATGTTTCCAGGTGACACCACCTACCTGAGCTACTCCTGCCACCAGTAGAGGACGTGGTCTACCTCCTATAGCTCCTACTTCTAGTTCTTCAGCTTCTAGAGCATAGCAAACTCCACTGCCAACTCCACCAGCACCAGCATCTACATCTAGAGGGAAAGGGAAAGCTGTGGCATTTTCTCGCAAGAGGGGTAGAGGAAATCAATAGGATTAGACTTTAGTTATTTTCTTATGTGCTTGTAAGTTGTACATGAACAATGAACATTGAATATTCAAGAATCAAGACCAAGCATATCACATTCTAATTTCTAAATAGTAAATTTTGATTCTATTTATTTTTTTAAAGTGAACTATGAACTTTGAGAAGTAATTATATTTTAATTTGATTAGATAAGCTGCAACCTGCAATTTAATATGGATAAAAAACTATATTCCGGTATATATATATATATATATATATATATATATATATATATACGTGTCCCCCGTGTCCTGTTCCAGGTCGCTGTGTTTCGTATTGAATACTCGTATTTACGTGTCCTCCGTGTCTCGTGTCCTCGTGTCATGTGACTTAGCTAAATAGGAAGATAATCAAACCTAGTAACATCCATAAGCACATCAAGTGGATGAAACCAATCTAAGTTCACCTGCACCCTGGCTCATCCTTATCTAAAGCTGGTCCATGTAAACCAACCACCATAGTCAGCCCCCTTTTGTTCCCAATTGGGGTCAAACACTTAAAGAGTAGATTTGTATCTAGATCAGGCTTGCCTTTGGGCACCACTAACGATAGATCATAGAACTTCCACCACCACCTCGATGACCGCCAACAATCAAGTCTGCAACTGGAAGAGAAGAGGCCATCGAGTCCCAAAAGTCAGCCACTCTCCGAACTTAGATTGGGAAAATAAACAACACAATAGCCTGTCAAATGGTCCCAAATCATTAGTGTGACAAAAACACATTTGTCTTCAGGATCCAATCCATGAGCCACCATAAAGTTCCACAATTAAGATTATAGAGTAATCACAACACCCATGCTCCCCTTGGCAATGCTCTGAAGTGTGGAAGGAGGCATTCCAACAGTAATTGATTTTTGAAACTCAAATACTGTCGACTTAATCTCCTGATAAAACATCATGAACAGTCTTCTTTTGACTAGGGATTGTCATCACCCACACATTCCAAAATAGTAGAGAGAGCTTCATATCAAAGAAAGATGGAGCCTTAAACTACTAAATCAATTAACTGTTGCAAACCCCGCCAAGGTTGGAGTATGTTTATCAAGTTAATGCACCATTGTGTCCTTGCAAGATTTCATCCATGGTATGGAAATGGGGTCCTCAACTTGTTCACCTTATTTACAATATATTGTTTTCACTTTGTTCTTTTAGAATTGACAAACTTTTATTTTTTGTTTTGAATTTTCGAAGTTCCATTTTATGATGTGGATCATGACATTAGTGCATTTCCTTATTGCTGTTCATGGCCTTTGATATGTTCGTTGTAATTGCATAAAGTTGCAGTTCTATGATGTTCAAACTGTGTTAATAATTCTTTTGTATTTACTATCGTTTGATTGCCAGGTGAGTTTTTCTGAATGGTTTATGTCCCATGGCGGCACCCGCAAGAGTATCCAAAGAATGTGGGATCCTGTTGCTTATGCACTTGGGTTTATCAATTGTGATAACATCAGTGCTCGCTGTATGCTTACAATATTTGCTTTATTTGCGACCAAGACAGAGGCTTCACTGCTACGCATGCTTAAGGGGTCTCCTGACTTGTATTTGAGTGGCCCTATAAAAAGATACATCACAGAAAAAGGTGGTAGGTATGTACCAATCTGCTTTTATGGAACCTTACAAAATCCCTGATCCTTCTACCAGGAGAGTTTTATTGTCTTCAGTTCTCCCATAGATTTCAGTTCTTTAATTATTGTGTTGTACTTGCTTGTCATTGTTTCTGCATCTCAGGTTTCACCTCAGATGGGGGTGCAGAGAGATATTATACAGTAAGAATTCTGCAGGAGAAGCATATGTGTCTGGTCTTCATCTCTCCAAGGTTAGATATTACTTCTCTTTAAGAAAAATCTACTTGCTTATCTCTTTTTGAGACCATTTGTGTATGTCAATGCTATTTAGAGTGAAATGATGCTGTTTTTTATGACAGGCTGATTTTCCTTCTCTCTTTCAACGCAATTGGTATTTTTGCTTCCAGTCACCGTCATATATTTTCCATTTGATACTGGTTCAAAAGGGTTTGTTTCATTACTTTTAAATAACCTCGGAGTAGGATACAAAATTAGAAAATTTCAACATGAATTGCCAATGATTTCATCGTAGGTGGATATATTTTTTGGCTGTGTCAGTGTTTAGTGATTCTTCCAGTCTCATTTGATCACATGTTCTAGCTCCTTTGGATGTAGAATTTTAGAACAGTCTACAGGTGTGTTTCAGTGAATAGAATGTTTTATTTCCCCTACAGATGTGAGTGCCAAAAAGAAATTTAAAAATTTCATTTTTACATATTGAAGATTAGCTTTGTTATTGGGTCACTGGAATTTGTGTAAATTAGATTTCTTCTTTATCTTTCCACTGCAAAATATATCAAAACAAATAACCAGTTCCATCTGAAATTAAAATATTGGTCTCTCTTTGTGTGTTGAAAAATGAGAAAACATCACTGGAAATACATTCCACTGTGTTCCAAGTTTTGAGTGGCTTATACAGTATAGACAGGAGAAAGGGTGCATGTACATGATTCCATTAATTTATGGTTTGGAGAATGCACAAGGGAATGGTGTAGGAGATATCATCAAGGCAGAGAAACACATCAAACACAATTTTCCACCAAGTTTCGGAGATGCAGGAGCTGGGAAACGCACATGGGGGACAAGTGGAGACACACCCCAAATTTTAAGGAAATTCATGGAGGCTGGGTGGTCGTTAGGGTCCCCCAGTATAGGGGGCTTGTTACTGCTCAAACTAGCAGAGTTGGCAAGGTTCAACCAAGCCTGCTAAATGGTAAGCATTATTAGGAATACACCCACTATCACCTGAGCGTATTCGTCTCTCTTTAGGCTAACTCTTATGAAACACCAAGGGTGGTATCGCTACAAACATAGGCTCAACCAAAGTATAAGTAGAGTAGTGCCTAAGTATATGGAAGAGATGTGCACGGGACGTAGAATAGATGGTGACAGGGTGTTTTGTTAAGTTACTCCATGGTGTAAAGGTCATTGGTTTGAAACTCCATGGGCAAAAATCCAACCATGCTAAGGGCTGGTGTGGCCCAAGACAGGTGCGATCCTTTGGTGATTTTGATGGCTTAGATGCCCTTGGATTGTGGCCTGCTGTGGCATAAGATGTACACCTCAATGTGGGAAAGTTTGCAACCCCACAAGGTATAGTCTTTAAGGCGCATCTCTCAGAGTAAGGGCTGTCACCTATTCCCTACTCACTCCGTTTAAGCTCTTTCCTAGGCAAGCTAAGGGGGGTAGTCCTTAAAGATAGAAAAACTAAGGAGAAGCTTGTTGAAATCAACAAGTCTAGGAGATACAAAGGGCAAGACAATCATTTCTCTTAGTAACTTGAATTAATATTAGATGGCAAGGGAGATTATAATTATTGAGCAATGCAAGGAAAAAGATAGATCTAATTAGAACAATATGACATTTAAGATGAAGCAGTGAGAGACCAGTGCCTTAGAAACAATGCTCAAATGAATTTAAAGATACTTGCGCAATAATAAATGAGATCTCAAGCTACAAGGTAAGCAATGCTGCAAGGAAATGTTAGTACAAGAAATCAATAGATCAGAGTAATCAAATATATGAGCAGTAAAACCTTCAAAACCAATTGCAAGGAAGAGAGACCTGTGATTCCAAGTAAAGATGATATTCAAAGGACAATAAACTCGAAATAAGAAGTGCAATGATGTAAAACTTGCAATTACAAATTAGGTTCACAATTCCAATTATAATGATCAGTGATGATGGATGAATGCAAAATCTGTCTAATGTGAGATGCAAAATCTTGGTTATTTTTAATTAATTGCCTATACCCAATGTCTCACAAATATTATATATATATATGATGATACACATTAATGTCAATTATTTGTTCACATCTTATATATCACAAACCACATATATGTGATATTATTCATTAACGTCAATAAGTTTCATTGAATAATTAATAAGTTATTATATTAACATTTGAGTTTAATTCAATTATACATTGGGTGTTATACCAAAGTAAGTATAGTGGTTTGTTTAATTAAGTTTATTATTGAATGAGCTTATTAATTAATGGGTTTAATAAATTCATTAAATTTTATCATAGAATTTTGAACTTAATACATTCATGAAATTCATGATAGTTAGGTACTTAATTTATTATTAATTCATTTATCCATATTTAGACACTCTTCATAACCAATTAGTAGTTATACTAGTGCAGTGCATGCGATGCATGCATATGTAGCTATCATATGCATGCCTTGTATGCATGCTAATAATCATGTTCTATCTGTAATTTGAGAAGGTCATTACACTTATATTTATAGATTTTTTAGAAGGGTCTCTTCTTCTTAATTGATTGAGTAAACTTTACTCCAAGCGCCAACTTTAGTTTTTTTTTCCCAGCTGCCCCAAAACTTGCCCAACAGTGGGAATTTTGGGGTTTTCCCCCTTTATGGAGGACTACAGCCTACAGGGATTGATAGGCTATTTCGTCCCATTTTGCAATTAATTTCCCGGGAAGATTACATCATACCCTAGCTGAAATGTAAATGACAGGTTTACATATTCTGTACATGTATCCCAGCTATCTTGTTTCGTCTGAGAGGTATAAATAACTTTAACTGGGGTTTCCCATTCACAGAGATTTCGAAGTATTATAAATTTTGACTGCTGCAGCCCGATCTTCTCCACTGTCACTTGTATGTGTTCTGCTACTGGTATGGTATTCCAATAGAGAGTTTTATGTCCTGGAAATTTCCCAGAATTGGTGTAGGTTCAGTTATTGTTCGGCCCCAAAATGGGGTAACCTCAGATAATGTTTCCTTTGAATCAAAGCATTCTGATTTGTAAACTGCACCCCAAGAAAGATCACCAACTACCCTGCAGGTATTCTGTGTCCATTGAGGTACATTTTCCATCGTACTCTGATGGGAGTGCATATATATCGGCCAAACATAATCTTCACAATAAATAATAGTCCTATAATGTTGTTTTTTACCCAGGACCATTATATTAAACTGATCTGTGTTTGCACAAATGATCAGGAATTTCAATTGTACAGGTTTTGTAGCCGCATTGAAACATAGCACCGTCTCCAACCCAATTAGAATAGGGATCTTGATTTGGAATACGAAACATATCACAAACTACTGCATTCTAAATGCAGTGTTTATCACTGCTATAAAAGGCTTCCCATTAGCACTGCAACCTGCTGTTCAAAGTCTTTCAGTGGAAAGGGTCATAACAAATACCTCACGCATTCATTACACCAAAGAAAGTCTCTGATTTCCCATTATTTATTTCTTGTCCTGTGGCTATCTCCTATTTCTTCCAAAGCTGCCTTTAATTCTCTGCTTCTGGAACACTGGCCTTACTAAAGAATTGATTGTCATCCACATACATAAATTACTGTTCATATCCAGCCCCAGTCATCAAAAGTGAAGTGAAAAGAAAAACAAAAAAGCTAATTGCTATACATACCCCTGCTCGGAGGAGGGGTAATAGGTCCACGAGTTTGTATTTTGTGTTGACTTTGGTGTAAAGTTTTGTTTTCTATAAGACATAATAAGTTTCATGCATATACATTGAAGTCTCTTGTTTTCAGCATTTCTCCAAGGATTTGTTTGCCCTAAAACTTTGAATTGTAAGCACCATTAAGGTGATGCTTCTAAAAAATTAGCATATTCTAATGCTAATTTAGGCTTGTTATATTTGGAATTGCAGGCTACACAGAAACAAATTGTAAAAGCAGATGCATATGTTGCCGGTATGCTTTTTATAAATAAGGCTCTAGGTTATGTTTCATAAACCATACACTGTGGAGCAATTCTGACTTTTATATCTCTTTGGCAGCATGTGATGTACCAGGTATTAAGAGATTGATACCATCAGAATGGAAAAATTGGGAATTTTTTGATAACATCTACAAACTTGTGGGTGTACCAGTTGTTACTGTCCAACTCAGATTCAATGGTTGGGTAACAGAACTTCAAGATCTTGAACATTCCAGGTGATAATATGAAAGTAGGAAGGATGTAAAGCATGAAACTATGAAATGTACTTGCAAAAAATTCAGCTCTTAATTCTAGTGATTCTTGTGCATCAGTTCAGATTCGGGAATAGATGAATAGAACTTCATGTCAGATTCCTGTGCATCCTACCTCTGGTCCTTATTGTTATTCCATTATGTCTTTTTATTTGTCGGCTAATGCATGGGGGATTTGAACTGGTGATGGTGATGTATTGCAAGGAGTGCCTTAACAGTGCACCCATTCACCATCAATCCAAAGCCCTGTGGGCATTACTCCGTTATGTCTCGTCTTAGAAGTGTCCTTTGAAATCTCTTGAATATGCATATGATTTTTTTTGCTTTTCTATTCAAAATCATATTTTCTTATTTAGTTTTAGGTTTAAATTTTTCATGGACAGATAATGATCTTAACATCTGATGATCTCTTCAAATTTTTCTCAGGCAATTGAACCAAGCTGCTGGTTTGGATAATCTCCTCTACACACCCGATGCCGATTTTTCCTGCTTTGCAGACCTTGCTATCACCTCACCAGAAGATTACTACCGCTCTGATCAAGGTTCTTTGCTTCAGTAAGTGAATACAATTGGCTATTTGGATAACTCCAATAATTTGACTTGCATATTACACCATTTTTTAGTTTGTACCGTGAGGCATTATTTCTCTTGGCTGCTGTGTATACCAACCAATCATTTCTTTTTAACCTTTGTCTGTGCCTGTTGGAGAATTGTAAAATAGGGCTGAATCAGATAATGGTATGTTGAGATATATGTGTTCAGAGTGGCAGCATATCTAACAATTAGGGCACCTTAGTATGACAATCATAAAAGTTTCATGGAGTTTCACTGTATTAGTTCTCTATGAAAGAATAAGGTTCCAAGGCTTTACAAGATCAATGGTTGTGTTATCACCCTGAAATACGTTTGCTGAAAGAACCTGAAGGTGTCTGGATAACTTTCAGGATGTATGTCTGCATCACTGATTTATCTTCCTTTAACTTCTGAATTTGTGTCCAAATTTGAGGGGACTTTCCCCAAATGACCTGATGGGTTTATCCCTTTATGACTGTGAACTCTTGGGGGAGTTTAGTACCTCCACTTTGCAAGAAAAGATTGCGAATGTACAATGAAATACCTAAAATTATGCTGCTACTTCAAATTAGCAAGTGTTAACTTCGAATTTAAGTTTAGATGCTAAGCCACATGCTATATAAATTTGGAAAAAAGTCACTATTGATAAAATTCACCATTAAGTTTGAGAGTTTTATATAGTTTTTGCAAGAAAATAATCTCTCTCCACCCTGTCACACTTAAGCAAGTAATGGGGGTGCTAACCCATTGGGCTTTTTAAATTGAAGGAGATGGGCTTGGGCTTTGATCCTTTTATGTATTCATGGGTCATAAGATCATTTAGTATAATTACTCTGGTTTCAACCACATGTTTACCTCTACCTCAAGGTGGCCCCATTGCTCCTCACCTATGATCCAATTGCTTTGAGCTATGCCTAGTAGCAAGGTCATGTTTGGTCAGTTAAGTGAGGCATCCTCTAAGACAAGCCCATCTCATGAGATATTTGTACCTCGCATGTGTTCCCAGATGGGCTTAAAGAATAGCCCAACTTTCCCATCAAAACAAATCTTAGTAAGATTTGAACCTGGATGGGCAAAGGAAATGGCATCTTTATTTCCTATTGCACCACATGCTATATATCTATATCTATATATATATATATATATATATATATATATATATAAAGGAAGGAATATTAAATTATAAGGGTGAAACTTATATAAAATTCCAAAGGTGCCCATTTAAAATCCCCAACTCAATTTATAAAAGTAAAAGTACCATTCAACGCTGATAAAGACCACCATTTCTTAGTGGAAAGAAAAGTACTATATAAACAAAATATGGGATTTTTTTATCAAAAGTTTGATTGGAACAAACAAATGGGCTCTAGTAAGGAAAAGTGAAGTTTTCATTATAATGGCTTCAAAAAGTCCACAACCTCTTTATTAAGGAGTAAAGGGACTTGTTATTGCCCAAACTAGAAAGTCTTTTTAAGGTCTTCACAAGATGCTAAGGTGGCATTATTACCCCTCATTTCAGTAGAGGTATCTATATGCATTTTTTTTTTTTTTCGTTTGGAAACACGATTGTAAGCCTAGAGAATGCAAGACAAAGCCTTGTAAGCCATGTGATGTTATGTATTGTGGTGTCTGTTGTCCACAAATTACCACACCCAAGACTAGTGGGAAAAATCCTCAACCCTGTGAAAATTTCTAATACGAAATTCTACTGCAGTAACTGTTTATTTCACCTACTTATCTCTCACAATAAGTTATTTACGAAAACCCTTTAGTAAACATTAAAATAAATTCTACTGCAGTTATCACATAATTACATGGAGAAAATAACAGTGATATACAAGGGCAAGAATCAATCACATCAACACAGTTGTTTTTGGACAATTGTCCCCGGAAAAACCCAATGTGGGAAAATCGGTGCAGTAGACGAGGGTTTTATTAATCTTTAGCAACAATTGCTTTACAAGGAATGATTTCACAGAGAAACTGAGACACTTCTAAGAGAAAACACTCGAGACAAAGTTTCTCCTCCACCTGGAGAAGTTCTGACAGCCTAGAGACCCTTCAACGGTCACTTTTGTGTCACTCTGTGTTAGTTTGCGTGAGGACTGCATCTCCAATGGTGCTGCTTGCCTGCTCTTCCCTCTGCGCTGTCTCTCGAATGACCTGCATCACCTCCTCCTCAGTCAATGACTGCTACTGATGCCCCCCTCTTCCTCCCCCCTGCAACTCTCCCTCTGAAATTGAACTCCTTCTCCTTGAGAATTGATTTCCCTCGGGGTACCGAGTATTTGCCTGGTGTGTCTCCAAATGAATCTCAAGTCTTCTCTTATACTTTTTTTGTTAATGAATCAATGGTCGAGATTAAGTCTCTAATCAACGACTAAGATTAAAACATACTTGATCCTCATCTCTTAGAAGCTTCTCACCCATATCTTTATTAATACCCATTAATATTTTTATTTTCGTAAGTTTACACTTAGGAACCCATTAAAAATAATAATTATTTTAATAACTCCTCATTCGGGTGGAATTTCTCCAAACGATTTATGGGTCTTGGAGATCTCATGTTTTCTAGCCCCTCCACAAAATTCCGGAGCTAGAGCACATCTGATGCTACCCAAAATCAACAAACCCCACAAGGGGTGTTCTTTGTGGCAACGCTCAGAGAAGGGGCTGTCACCTATTCCCAACTCTCTCCGTCTAGGCTCTCTCCTAGCTAAGCCAAGGGGGGTAGCCCTAAGGAAGATTCTAAAAGGAAATCTTGCTAAAAATAACAAGTTCTAGGAGATTGTGATGTTAATTAAGACAATTAAGCATTCGCCATTGAAATAACTTGAAAGGGAAATGATATTGATTCGCAATTACAAATGTCTATGAGCATATAAGAATCAACAATGTAAATAGATCCAGTAAACTTAAAAAGATATCCTGCAAGGAAAAGTGTAAGTAGACCAGTGCCAATAGGTATTAACTTTCAAAAATGAAATCAAAATACTTGCAAATAAAATATAATTTTTTAGGTTACAAGAAGTTGCAAAATGGGAAGCTACAAAAGTGTTAGTGGATCAAAACAAAACCACAATAGCAAAAAATTATATACAACTTTGATAGATGAGCAACTTAATGTAGCTAGAACTTGCAAGTGAATAGAACTTGTACTTGAAATTGATATTGCTCAAATATGTTATAATGACATCAAAGGAAATCCCAATATGAGTATGTAAATGAAATAAACAAGTACAAGAAATAAAGTGAAATGCTTGCAAGTAAATGTAAATGCTCACAGTTCAACTTGTATATATTTGAGAAAGAGCTTGAATGATAACCAATTACATACAGGGTGAACCAAAGTTGTAAGTGAGTGTTTGAAATAAAGTTGTATTTGTTAATTTTATTTATGCCTATTCTAAGGTGTTACTTCCCCTCAATTCCTTCACTTGGTAAGGACTTGAGGTAGTTGCAAGAAGGCCAAGTGAGGAAGCAAAGGCTTCATTAACGATACCCACCTAGTTCTTCAAGACAGCCCACATGCCTTTGTTCCTACAAGGATTTAGCCACGCAAGAGAACTGCGAGGTCATGCGTTTCCGAACTCAAATCTTGGGAAATTGAATGATAGTTGAGGAAGTTTTCCTAAAAGTCTATCATCCAAGCTTATGCTTGGAGGTAAATTTTAGAGAAAACAAATGCAAATGTAAGTGAGATGAACAATTTAATATAAGTGCTTAATGACAAGATTTTTCATGAATTAATATTTGCCAATTATAGCTCAAAAAAATATCACACTTGCATAAAATTGTAAGATCTGAAATGCAAACAATTAGACTATGAAATGAACAATGAGATAAGTGAAATACTGGCAATAAGATAAGTTATACCAGCAGTGAATAAATCAGGTCTAGGCTAGTAAATCAGCTATGGGAATTAGTGAACTTCAATGAGCTAAATAGCTTATTGAAATATGTGAGTTAGAGATTAGATCTACCAATTAGATGGTGAAATGAGCAAGTAACTAAACTAAGAAAACAAATGAAACAAGTTAGTTACCCATCACCCAAAAATCCTTCTTCCAAATGAGGAGATTGGGATGCCAAGGGGAAATCCCCAAGCTCCCTCAAGAAGAAAATTTATTTAATTATTTTAAGAGGAACCCTTTTATAGAGAAATGAGGTTTTAAATCTTGAGGAGGGTTTACAACAAGGATGCTAAAGAACAAATAACCTTCCTCAAAATACAAGATAAAAATGAGAAAATTATTTACAATGCTTTAATATCACAATGAGATAGTTCCTCAAGAGGGAACTCGCTTATCCTTCCAAGAGATCTAGGCCTAGGGATTGACATCCAAGCTTTCATGAAGAGAATTGCGCAAGAGAGGGAGAGAAACCCTCTTTTTATCCACAGCCAAGGGTATGGAAGGCCTCAAAACTGTTGATCTCTTGATTTTCAAGCTTCCAATATAGATCCCTTCAAATCATTTTTTAGAACCCTAGTGCTCAGGCCTCCACAAGGAACTACACAAGCAATAAGGAGGAAGATCAGATCTTATGCCAAAGAAAATATATTAGAAAATAACGAGAATATACACATAAAAATACAAATGCTAGCCACAACAGTATGAGGACACCTTCGCTCTTGGGCAAGTAAGAAGGGGCTGACCCTCTAAATAAGCTCTGAAAAGCTAGATTATTCATTAAAAGCGCATAAAATAAGTAAGTAGATCTTGATTTAAAAAATGAGACGTCTTAGAGTGCTATGGTAGAGACTCCCCTTTCAATTCGCTAGATCATATCTTTGAGGAAATAACTCAATGTGGGTCCTTGCTCCTTTTTCTTCCTTGAGAGTGAGTTCGTTTAGACATGAACTTACTCCACGCTCAAGATCTTTTTAAAAAGCATTAGATCTCTACACACTTGACAAGAAATCGTTAGATCCACAAGAAGATAGATTACACAATGAAAAATAAGGCTAGGGGTTCAACAAAAAATCCTCTAGTGCTCTTTCTCTAGAGTGGTCCTCTAACTCAAATATTAATGCAAGATAACTTACATCAATCAAAGTGGGGTTTACTCTCCCGCTTTTCTCAAGTCTCCAAATCATCAAAATCCTATTCTAATGTCAAAATTACAAAAATGGAGGTATACTTAGCAAAATTATTTAGTTGGAGATATCACAAACACCAAAAATTTAGGCCATCGGCCAGGGAAAAACCCACGAGGAGAAAACCCAACAATCTTTCCCTATGAGAGAGAGTTCATTTCCTCAATTTGTACATTAGATAAACTAACATATCATATGGACAAAACTTTGTCCTCTTCTTCAGTCATAGAGCCACAAAACTTTTCTCTACAACAAAGATAAGGAGCCACATAGAAGCTTGCATACAATACAATAATATGGCATAGAGAAACTCACATACCACAAAACAATGTACCACAAAGAAGCTCACATACATCAGAATAATGTGCCACTAAGAAGCTCACATACATCAGAAGAATATGCCACAATGAAGCTCGCATACCACAAAATACTGTACCACAGAGAAGCTCGCATACATTAGAAGAATGTGCCATAGAAGTTGCCACAAAAATCGCATATGATGATGCCATAGAACTCGGACTAATGATGCCACAAAACTTGGACCGCATAGAGAAATGTTGCCTCAGATAGCTTGCAAATGCCTCAGATCAGATGATGTGAAATCTGCTTTGAAGGAAAGAAAATAGGCTCAATATATAGTTGTTCATCCATACGAATAGACGTGTCTCTTGGTGTAGGCCGACATGATCTTGGAGGGGTTGAATTGAGCATTTGAGGGGGCATAAATTCAAATTTAATTTATCTTTTTCTTGATGAAAATACCGACCATGGCTACGAAATCCCAATAGAGGGGTGCCCTGCTGTGGAATTGTGTGGAGCTGGTCCCGCTTGTGCTCTTAGGACATGTGAACTGATGAATGGTTCAACAATGTCAAACTGGTCTCCATCAGTACCCTAGACGGGGATGTTGAGAAGAGTCCCCAGATCTCACCCTCATCAATCTAGAAGATAATCTCTCCATGCAAAAATATCCTCCCCAGGACAATTCACACCATTACTTAACCCTTGTTACCAAGAGGAAAAACGAGAAGAGTTAGTGCGCACTTACTCAAGAGAAGAGAGATGAGTGTGTGTGATGATGATCCAGTGAAAATGACTTCCATGTATTTATACGAGGGCAACTAAGTCATTTTTCATTAATTTACAATGAAAAAAGCCCTAAAAGTTTGCTTGAAGCATTCAACTAGGCTAATATGTCACAATCTAACCTAAAGATAGCTTTACAAATGATAAATGACAATAAAAATGTCATAAACTCTCCACATATGGGAAGAAAGGCTCTCCAACATGAAGTCATCCTAAAAAAATGGGCATCTCCATCAAGCAAGTGACAAAGTGGATCCAAGAGTGCTCCACACTCCAAGGGACATCATCAAAGTGCATGGATACATCTCCAAGTAACGTCTTCTCCATCAAGATATCATCATCAAGAAGGGTCACGTCACCCTCTAGGGTATGCATGGTTGATGTGGCAACCCTAGGATCAAGCGTTGGCATCAATATAGGGTTGCTAGCCCTCCCAAACCATATCAAGTGGTCTCCATCATCTTCAAGGCTTCAGAATAGGGAAATGTCCATCAAGCAAGTTTAAGGCTAGCCTGGGGGTGTCCTAGGTTTATCTAGGCACATGATGAATCAAGCCAATGCCTTGGCTTCTTGGCTCAACATTTTAGCATTTGGAGGTGCGACAAGGGGCATACAACCACGTGGAGGCTCCTCAATCCTAACACCCATCTTAGGATGAGCAACGTTGTAACATGTGGTTGCAATGTCATATGTTCTCCCAAAGTTGGATTAGATGTCCTCTTCATTGTGCTAAAGAGATGTCAAGCCATCCCTCAAGGGACCTCTATTGCATGTGTGATGAACCACCTAAAACACACCCTCAAGATGAAGTGAGATCAACATCATTAGAGTGAAAAACCAATAAAGCATCATAATGGACCATATTCAATGTTAGGAAAACAAAAATACTTCTGGTAAACATTGCCTTCAAATGTCTTTCTAGGTGATGATTTGTAAGCAAGATATCACACTTATGTTAGGGATGATTATACAATTTTCCCTATTAGGTGCTTCCATCCCCTAATGGGAGGGACATTTCATATGTAGGCCCGCCAACCCATAGATGCATGTGATGAATGTGTTCATTGTTGTGAAAGACTTAAGGGAAGATGGCCACAAGTTACAACCATTGTAATGATTGAAGGAGGTTCAACACATTGAGTATAATGATAACAAGAGGGAGAAGTCGTGGAACCATGAGTTACCTCTTTCCTCAGCCTATATTTTCCACCCATCTAGTGTGCCTTTTACTTTAGTGATTTTTCTTTCGTTCTTGCATAATCCTAGATGACCCAACTTGCTTTATGTTTTTCTAAAATCCATTAAAGATGCAGCAATTTATAGCACATTGGGGTTGGGACATTCATAAGTTCCTTTGTTTAGATAGAGCATGAAATGATTAGGAACTGAGTGATGGCTAAAGAGGCAGGGTAAAGCTCATGCTAGGCTCTTTCCCACGTGCTTATATATGCTCCAACCATTTTCTACATTTTGCATTCTCTTTCATATGTGGCTTCATATGCTCTGTTGGAATTTCTAAGTTTAACCCGTTAGAAATTCTTCATGTATTATCTGGTTTATTTCTTCCTACTTGTTTATTTACTTAACAAGTTATTTACCATGTAAATATTGAAAATAAACACAAGTAAAATATCCAACATCTACAGTTCATCAACTGAAAGAAAACAAGCACACAAGTGACACCGTTATTTTTGGACCAATTTCCCTGGAAAAACCCAATGCGGGAAAACCGGTGCGGCAGATATGAGGGTTTTATTATTATGCAGTTTCGGAATACAACTAGGGTGCCAGAAATGGCTCACCCAACAGAGAATGCCCTCGGCAATAGTACTCTCCTCGAAGACAGATATTCCCGCTGATTAATCACCGGATGAACGATCCCACAGCAACAATTGCAGCTTCCACTGCTTTGCATCGCTTTGATAGGGACTGCGTCATCCTACCCAGTTCACCAGCACCCAGTCTGTCCCACGAAAGTCCTCCTAGTGGTGCCTCTTGGCCCTGCGTCAGCTCTGCTAGCCTCTACGCAACTACTGAAGCTTCTGCGTCAGCCCTCAGACCCTCTACGTCACCCACGCTGGCCTCTCCTGGCTCTGCACTGCTCCCAGCTGCCTCTGCGTAGCACCCAACTGCCTCTGCGTCAACCTCTCCAGGCTCTGCGCTGTCTCTCTGGTACTAACTCTGCCTCTCTGCTATGTATTCACTGCCCCTCGTTGCTGATCACTGATTCACTTTTTCTTTGCAACCCCGCTCTAGCAAAAGGAATCACTGATCACTCTGCTATATTCTCCAACTAACCCTCAAGCCTCTTATACTTTTCTCGTTGGTCAATCAATGGGCAAGATTAAATCTCTAATCAACGACTAAGATTAGATTTGGCTTGATCCATGACTTTTGGAACATTCTAACCCAGTTTTATATTAATACCCATTAATATTTTATTTTTCCTAAGTTTAGACTTAGGAACTCCATTAAAAATATTAATTATTTTAATATCTCCCAAACTGGTTAGAATCTTCTCAAACCATTTCTAGGTCTTGGAGATCTCATGTGCTTTAGCTTCTCCACCAATTTTCATGGCTAGAGCACATCCGATGCTACCTCAAATCAACATGCTTTTATCTATCTTTTAGTTGCATCAACCTATTGGGGCAAAGTTTCCTAAACTAACTATAGAAAATCAAATAAGTTTAAGTACTTATGAATTTTATGGTTGTTGCAATAATACATGTGCCCTTGCAATCTCACCTCTTTATAGAGTGTGAAGTAGCTATTATCTTAAGTTGCTATGGATGGATTTGATCGAAGGAATGGGTTTGTAGTAAATCGCGCCCACTTTTGCTTAATCTTCTTGAAGATTTTCAAATGTCCCTAGGAGCGGCCTCTCCTCTCAATGGCATCTCCAACCTTTGTATTCTGTGTGGTAAATTACGAAATCATGAAGAATAGTGAAACCTTCTCATGAAGTGGTTCAAAGCCTTCATTGACTATACTTATAAATAAACAAAACAAGTGGGGTTCTACCCCTAGTTGTTCTTTCCCACGTAACTATGTAGTTACTCAATGGCAAAGGACGTTCTTATGTTAATTTTACTCATGAACAAGAAGAATTCGAATTATAATGCCCAATACAAATAGCAATAAAGAAAAATAGAGCAAAAGCCACTCCACCAATGCACAAGAAATTATACAAGGGTTCACATTGAAAATGAACTCTTTATTTGTGATAGCACGTTTTGCGAATGAAAAACAACCACCTTACAATGGAGGAGAGCTTAGCCTTTATAGAAATATTTCTGACTACTAGTGAGACTCTCCTCAATAAAATATTGCTAGTCTTCTACAAATTGGGGCTTAGTAGTTCTTCAGCTTTTTGTAATTTAATTAGTCCCCAAGGGGATCAAGTTGACTAAATATTCCAATGAGAGAGCACGAATTCCCTTTGAAAATGTCTTTTGGTTGTCAATAGTCAATGTAGTAGCATAATATCTTCAATGTCTAGCTTCCTTGGTCCATCCTCCAATTCAACTTGCCAAAAATAAGTGGTGCAAAATTGCAAATTACCATAGAGGTTCGATTTGGTCCCCTATAAACTTTTCCTATATTGTTGACAAAGTTTGACCAAGCTGTAACTTTTCACTTGATGCTCAAATCGAAAAACTTCCATTGACTTGGAATCCTCTAGTCATGCTCTACAATCTAGGATTGGGTTGACCTTTTAACCATTTGGACCATTTTGCATTGGGAATCATGAACTGCCTCGGGAAACGTGAATGTGTTCATATGAGACTACTACGTTGTGAGAATTGTCATTGTGAAAATTCCAATACTGGAACCCTATTGTAGCAACTGGTATTATTTCTCCTAACTGATAAATTAATTATTTAGTTTATTGCTACGACAACATCGAAATAAACACACTCCAACCTTCACAAATAAAATTATGCGAAAAAATAAAACGTTGGAAGCTAAGAAATGCTACTACACACATAAAATTAACTCAAAAATTTTTGGACAAAAGTCCCCTGAAAAAACCAACTTTGGAAAACTGGTGTAGCAGCTAAGGGTTTTATTATTAAGCAACAATGAGAAATTCCGAGTACTATTGGATGCTGAAATCTGGCAATCCTACAGAGAAAAACAATGACAGAAATCTAGTGAGGAATTTCCCTCATACCACAGGAAAACTCTCGACACAACTTGCCTTTCGAAACTCGGCCCTTTGACCCTTTGCGCAGCTTGCTAGACGTCAAGCCTCTGACCAGTCTCTAATGAAGTCGATTTTCCTTTTGCTGATTGAAAAGATGCTTCTCCGACACTCTGGGACTCTTTCCCGGCCTCTGGAACTAAAGACGTCAATCCCTCTTAACCTAAGTCACCTGACATGAGGACATAGGACGTGCAGGACATGAGGATTCGAGTGTCCGACACGGGCACGTTGACCCCTTAGAACAGGACACGTTAAATATTATTATATATATATATATATATTAAAATTTAGATATTTCTTACACAAATTCTCATTCATGATACAAATTCAAACATAGATCTAGATGTAAGTTTTACAAAGTAACATTATGCATACAAATACAATTGTAATTTGTGACAGATTCATCAATGATCCAATAGGAGAATGACAAGAAATTGTAGTTTTCTCATTAAGTCATCAAAATCAAAATGTGTGACATAGGTAGTAGCAATGCCAATGGCAAATAGAAATAGCAAATACAAAACAACTACAAGCCTCAAGGAAGTAGGTAGCTCATGACTCATGAGTCATCAATCAACATCACTGTCATCGTCATGGTCACCACTACTCTCCACTACTGCATCTTCCTCCTGTGTATCCAATGTCATCTCCTCATCTGCTGGTGTGGAGGATGACCCCTCAACAATATCACCATCATCAAAAGTGACAGGCTCTAGCACTGCTTCATTAAGATCCAAGTTGGCCAATGCCAACTCAACATTGCTATCCAAAACCATATCACCAGGAAAGAAAGCCCACATCTTGGTCTTTCCCTTCAACCACTCATCCCTCTGCCTATAAATAAGACGAAGTTGGTGTGCACATACACCATTGTCTCTGCCTTGGACTGCTCAAGCCTGCTCTTCTTGACACCATACAAATTCCCATATGTGTTCCAATTCCTTTCGCAACAAGAGGATGAAGTCACTTGAGAGATGAGCCTCATGGCTAACTGTTGTAGAGGAGGGCTTGTTGCCAAATGAGTTGCCCACCAAGAATAGGGCTTCTTAGCTCCCCTTTTTCTAATCACATCATACCCTGCAATTCGACCAGTGTTAGTGGAAAACTCTGCAAAGGCATCCTCCACCTCATCAAGGGATGCTTTATCCTGAAAATTTCGCCTCAATGCATCCTTCCTCCCCTGCGAAATTTCACCATCCATGTGAGGAGGGATTCTACGAGAAGGTCCACCATTCAGCCACTCATGGTTGTAATATTTTGGGTTCAATGAGTGAGCCAAACAATGCAAAGGTGTGGAATTCTTGTCCCATCTGCTGACAAGAATATCTTGTATAGTGGTGAAGAAGTCCTCTGATGATGTCTCATACTCGAGGCACTCACTCTGTAAAATAATGGTCCTCACAGACTCAATCATTGAATCCCATCCCTCATAAACCTCTCCTAGGATGGATTGGTCTGTATCTGCAAATCGTAGCAAAGTAATGATAGGGTCCATGATCTTAATAAGTAGATCTATCCTCTCCCACCAAGCATCATCTAACACTGTGTCCTTCACTCTTCTGAGGCTGCTTGATCTGTATTCCTCCAAAAAGACCAAAACTCTTAAATAACCATGGCTCCAAGAGTGGTCTTGACCTCCCTCAACCTCTTCAACATGATGAATGAAGAGGCAAACTATGTATCTGCAATCTTCAACAATGATAGATTGGTGTACTCCTTGTAGATTGTGAGGGCATTTGTATGATTTTGTACAAAGTTGCAGATATGTTGTGCATCCTCAATAATACTTCCAATCCAAAGCACATCAAAAGCAATAGATTTAAGTTCTAAATTCAAGGAATGGACAATGCAAGGTGTCCAAAATACTTGTGGATATTTAGCTTCCACAATCATACCAACAACATTGCAAACGAGTGCATTATTTGTAATGATTTGCACACAAGGATCAACACCTACATCTTCAATAACTTTAATGAACAACTCACCCATATATTGTGCATCCTTGTATTGTCCAAGTGCATCCACTGATTTCAAGAAAACTAGACCATTCAAGGAAGACACCATGAAGTTGATGAGTGGGTGGTGTGCTGGATTTGTCCATCCATTAGAAAAAATACTAACCCCAAATGTTGGCCATGCTAATTTAATAGGCTCAAGCATTTTGTCCACCTCTTTTTTTGCCTTAGTCAACAATGTGGTTCTAAGCTTCTCTGACCCAAGGGGCACATACCCTGGCAAAGCTCCTTGAGTTAGAGTTCGACACATCTCAATAAATAAAGGTGAGTGTGCAACATTAAAGGATATGAAGTTCTGATAGAAAAAGAATGCAATGGTGAGATCAAGCTCTTCTCGTTTCTCTTTCTGAAAAATCTTGTCCATTGGACCAAGTGCCACTACCTTTCTTTTTGCTGCTTGTCCCCCACCAAAACTCTCAAATGGAAATTTGTTGTTTCTTTTCCTCAAGAATGGAAGGGGATCATCATTTTTGTTTTTTTAGATGTTGCAACCACCTTTTCCACACCAACATTGGCCTCTTTTTCCATTTCTTTCCTCTTAGCTAAAGACACTTGTGTACATGCTCCAATTCCACAACCTGGTAAAGCCAACAAATGAGCTTTCACATGGTAATAAGTGCTCATGAAATGATTGTTGCAATAGTTGCATTTCCAAGCAACATTGCCTCCTCCCTTCAACTTGTTGCCTGGCCCTTTCTCTCTTGTGACATACTTCCACAAGGGATATTTGTTTTCTTGAGCCTGCTATCTTTCTAAATTAATTCTTCCCTCAACATTTGAAGTTGTTGTTGCAGCCCCACTTCCAATAGAGGGAACACTTGTAGACCCTAATGAAATTGGAACAGGAGGGGCATCTCCAATGGGGACATTCTTCCCCTTCCTTTGCCCCTTCCCTGTTGCCTTGATTGAGCCATGAATGTTGTAAAAGAATGTAAAAAAAAATGCACAAACTTGTAAAAAAAATGCACATGCAAACCGCTGTAATAAAAATGCAAAAAAAGAAGAAGCAAAATTCACTTACATGTTGCTTGAATCGCCTCCAAAATGCTCCCAAAGACTTTGTTAGTCACTCCCACACACACACAACAAGAGAGAGAGAATAGTGAGGGAGAAATGACCCAAAACTGCCCTTTATGGGCCGCGCGACACACTATTTAAGGGGATACATGTCCCATAATCGGGACACGCAGGACACGTTACCCGGACATGTGTGGGACACGCTCGGAGGGCACGTGTCCCGCCGAATCATGTCTGATTCACCTAATTCAGGACACGTGGAGGGTATGCAACGAATCTGGTTTCTTAGCTCTCAGCAAATCGAATTGCCTCTAGAAGCTATTGCGCAGCCCCTGCGTCAACTTCTCTGTGGCTCTTTTGCCTCTATGCAAATGCACTCGTCGGATCTAGAATACTTCCTCCAGCCTCACTGTCTCTGCCCCTCACTTACTACTTCGATCTCTGGCTCTCTCTGACAACTGACTGTTGCTACTTTGGAAATCAATCTGCCAAGAAATCGAATTGCTCAAGTGTCTCCAGTGATCTTTCCACCACCACATCAATATCTTCTTATAATCCTCTGTTGAAGGACCAACAACAAAGATTAAAACTTAATCAATGGCTAGGATCATCTCTGGATCGATCCGTGTGAGTTTCTAGATGATTCTCATCTTTACTTAATTAATATTGATTAATTAACCATATTCCCTAAGTTTAGACTTAGTAAATATTTAAAAATTGGTTAATAATCTAATTAAATCATTTCTAGGCAGAATTTCCAAAAACGATTTATGGGTTTTGGAGATCTCATGTATTCTAGCCTCTCCACCGAATTTCGTGGCTAGAACACATCCGATGCTACAAAAACTAACAGTCATGAGGAATATTGCACCAAGGCCAAGGTCACTTACATCTCAATAAGACTCTAACCATGTGAATAACATAGGTGCACCTTGATGCAGGTCGGACTGGACCATACACTAACGGTCACCCCTACAAATTGCAGTCTCCCATAAAATGATCATTCCTCAAGAGATTCCACCAAAGGCCATCCAATCCAGTTAGGGACGAGAGTGCTTAGGTGAAGCTTTCAAGGGACAGGGGATGGTCCAACCAAACAACTAAATACAGACTCAAACTGACAAGACACAAATCTAGGATGCCTAATATAGGGCCTTGTTAATTTGGCATCTCAGGGACAAATTCCCTCCATTGGAGAGCCTCCCTCATCCAGAGAAGCCCCTCCTAACCATTGGAAGAATTTAATTTGGTCAAGGAAAATTATTATTTTAAGGTGAAACGTACATGTGCACAAAAGTACAAGTTGGCCTGGGAAAGCTAATTCGACCCCTTGAGACTCATATAAATATACAACATGTCACATCACTTTGGAGATCATCACACACATCTTTCTTCTCTTGGTTTGGGTCGTACAACTCTGAAATTGCAAGTCTGTCTTCACACATGCGAAGGAGAGAGAGGGTTTCTCTGTTGGCCGAATTCATCTTCTGTTTTGGGACTTTGACCAATGTTGACTTTTTGGATTAGGAACTTGGTTTAACTTTGTGTTTTTGATCTATTTGACTGGGAGGTTGACCGTACTTTTCCACGGCACATTGACCAGCATTGACCGAAATTGTAGACCTAGGGTTTCCATAGGTCAAAGTTTGACTTTGACCAGATTTGGAGACTGTTTTCACTGAAGTTTGACCAACAAAGAAGGCCATATCTTTTGACTGTTTACCGAGCTGATTTGGAGGAGGTTTGATTGTTTACCGTTGACTAGTTAGGGTTGTTGCTGCTACTGTTGACTTTGAGCAAAATTGCAAATTTGACTTGTTGACCATATTTCACTTGTCGACCAAATTTGACTTTTGAGCTCATCTTTGCTTGGATATTGGTTCGTTGATTTTGGATAGTCAAAGATTTGACTTTGACTCATGTTGATGAATTGGAACATTGCATCTCTCTGTTGAACATTTGATGACAATCTAATAGAAGAAGAATTTTCAAAATGTTTTCCCCCTTGTGGGGTATTTCCCTGGTCTTTGACCAAATCTCATGTCTCTCTTGTTCTTGTTCTTAGTTGTCTTCTGTTGCATTTGGATTACTGTTCTATCTACAATTACTTACTGTCATTGGAAGATTGAATTTATTGGATAAAGTGATTGCTAATTGAAGAAGAATTGTTGTAAGTGATTGTGTTAGGCATAGAACACTAGAAATTTAACAGGCCTCACATGGTTTTTACATGGATTTTGACTTGTGACCTTGGGCTTACAATGGTGGTGAATTTCGCACTAAAAAATGTATATACCCCTGCTGACAAGAGGCATAACAGGTTCAACACAACCATTTGTGGATATTTGGCAATCAAGATTTCCAATCCAATATACATCTACTTCTATGTTTGATTTAGGTCTTCATTGGTAGTAGATTCCATAATTTGAAGTAATATCAAATATTTGAAGGCCCTCTTTACAATATTCCAATGGCCTTGTTACCCACCACTGGTGGGTGACCCCTATAGGAAAAAAATTCTCCTAGATTTTTCTTCAGTGAGTAGCTCCCTTGCAACCACCTGATAGCTCGATGTGCTACTATTCTCGACCACCTGAGCCAACCATTATGTGCCCTTGCTCATCTGTCATGATCGTATGTTTGAAGGTGGACCATCCAACCCTGAAGGTATGGATTTTCATTATGTAATTGGGTGTTTATGCTTGTTTTTCTTGGGCACATTTGGGCATGGATTAGTGGGGGGATTCGGCAGAAAGAATGAGCTTTGATTGTACTCTTGTTCCCTTACCTCAACTTAAGGGTTAATCTTGTATCCTAGTCCTATGGGATCACCTTTATTGGCTAATAGCTTTAGGAGTGGCACTAGATGGGAAACCCTAATTTTGGTCACATAGTCTTGCTTCCCGGCTCCTCACGCCCCTTCGTTCATTACAACCCCTTTTCACATTTTCCCAATCTGGGTCCACATTTGTCCATTGGGTCCACAAGGTGTTAGCCTCCCCCTCCCGTTGTCCACACCTTGGGTTGAGCTTGGAACAATTCCCGGAGGTTAAAGCACCTAAAAAGAAAGATAAAAGCATAATATGGCCACATACAACAGGAAATGTACAACAAATTGCTAAAGATGGCCTAGACAATAAAATTTAGCGCGTGGGCAAAAGCCAAGCCAATGTTTTAAAACTCTGACTCGGGTTCGGAACCGACCAAGGTTCGGCTCCAACTCCGACTCCGACTCAGTATCGACTCGGCTGTTTGATTTCAATGACTTGGTCGTTGTAAAAAATACATTAAATATTTATTATTTTATGAAAAAACATAATTTTAAAGACTTTCATTCGTGTTTCCAAACACAAAGCATTAGAATATAGAGAGAAGACAACATATGATCAAAGTATGCTCATGAATATATCCATTAAATCAAAATGGCACCCAGTGCACTGTCCAATACATACTCGATGTAGAGATTAAAACAAAAACGCATAACCAAGGAGGCTCTAAATGGCTTCTACAACAAAAGTAAATTGTAAAACATCACTAGTCACCAGTACTACTGCCTACTCCTAGAGAAGCCAACATCATCTGGCTCAAACTATGAATCAGAGTCAGACAGGGAAACCCATGGCTCCTCCTCCTCATCACCAATGTACTAAAAACCGAAACCGATGACCGGACTGGTCCACCTGATGAACCGGGTTTCGAACTAGGACTGGTCAGGTCTAAACGAACTGGTTTAAAAAAATACATTAAATAATTAATTTTTAATGAAAAAAACTATTTTTAAGATTTAAAACCATGATTCCAAGCCAATAGAAACAAAATATGCAAGGTTTTCTCATCTATATACCATGTAAAGGTGAATATATCAAAATGGCATCGAGTGCAATACATATCCACAACAAAATACATAATCATTGAGGCTCCAAATGGCCTTTAGAGTCCGAAAACAATGCTCTAAGCTATGGGGTCACTGAACTACTACAAGTCTACATATCAGTGATCAACAACATGATCACTCCTCATCATGATCAAACTCATCACCACTACTAGACAAGAGATCATCAACATGAGCTACATAAATAATATGCCTCCGAGTTTGAGGACTCCTAAAACTCCTCTACAACTTTAGTAGTAGTAGCAAAAATAGACATCAAAACTACAAATCACTGATCAACATGGTCACTCATAAAACTCATCATTGATTCAACGCTACTAGAAATACATAAACATCATCAACAAGAGATACATGAACATCATCTAGCTCAAAGTCTTCAGACTTGGATTGCTCAACCTTATAACATGATAGAAATTGAAAAGGTTTAACATGCCTAACCAATGATTTTGGTTTGAGTGAAGGGTTCATCTCTTCAACCTTATAATGTGGTAGAAAAAGATTAGCATGCCTAACAATTGTTTTCTTTTGAGTGAAGGGTGCATTCTTGTTAAGGCCATGGTAGAGGAGTTCAACAATCAGTACCAACAACATCAACAAAGTTCAACAATCAATGCCACCATGGTCAAGGTTCTTAAAGGGCTTCATGCTCTTGATCAAATGCCAATCTCATATCCTCACGCATGATAGAATCAAATGGAAACATTGCAAACCCCCAAACCATGAAATCCTGAAAACCATTAAGTCTGCTGAATTTTGAGTGAAATCTAAAATTCTAGTTTCTCCATATGAAATCCAATGAGGTCGAAACCACTCTTAAACATCCAGAGTCATTTCATGGTAATGTTAAAAATTTAAGTAAAAGTGACATTTCCTTTTTCCTTTAATTTTCGTGACATTTCCTTTTTGCCTTTAATTTTCATTTTCATCCTTTTACTTTAAGAATTTAACATAACCATTAATTGCCAACATTGTTAGGGTTGAGATGTGTCAGGAAAATGAGAGGGTAGGCATTTTTTTCTTGGAGGGACTCTTTTTGGAGGAAAACAACCCCGAATTTCTCTCAACAACTTCAAAACTCACAAAAATGCATTTTGTTGGGGTTATAGATGCCGTGGCAATAAACCAGCCGGTTTAGGACAAAACAGGCCAGTTTGACCACAAGCTGGCCGGTTCTGTCCTAAACCAGTCAGTTAGGACCGGTTAGGGCAAAAAAAGGTGAAATGAGGAGGTAAACCGGATTTTTAAGCTAGTTTGACTTGGTGGGCTTGCTAACCGGCCGGTTTTTAAAACACTGCGCATCACCATCTCCAACTGCAACTGTAGAAGTAGTAGCACTAGCAGGCACAACACCTGCACGTTGAGATAGACGAGATATGCGCTTTCGTCGTGGCTGAGTAGAGGAAGTGCCTGCAACTGGAGGACTTGGGGCCGGGGCCGGTACAAGTGGATCTGCATTCAACTGAACATTATGTTCAGAAGCAACTTCAGCTAATGCCTCTGTTTGTAAATCCAAATCGATATCCATATCCTCGTAAGAATCAAACTCTGTTGGATGATTCTCCACTACCCAATCTGATGCTGGATCAATATCTTCCAACTCAATGGGATCTATATTAGGTCTTTTGTTCAACAATTGGTTGCGTTTGAATCGGAAGTTGTATTGGACATAGACTAGATCATTTAACTGCTTTTGTTCCAAACGGTCTCTCTTTTTCGTGTGAATCCTCTCAAAGACAGACCAATTGCGCTCACACCCAATAGCACTGCAAGTTTGACTCAAAATATGGATTGCAAACTTCTGCAATTGAGGACAATGGTTACCAAATGCCTCCCACCATTGTGCTGCAAAAACATAGTTGTGTAATGAGTTAGCTCAACAAATTATATCCAAATTTCAAATTAAAAACAATTTAACAAAATAAAAATTTGAAAATTGAAATTGTTTGTTTATTTGGCTCATCTGCTTCCCTTGCAATCCTTGTTAGGTTCTTGCCAAAGGTACCCGTGGCTTTGCTGAAACAAGTGATCTATCGTATATCTCCAGCTGATCACTCTTCTTAGGGACCATGTGGTCAATGCAGTCAATCAGTCCATCCCTAACCTCCCCAGTCAAAGCTTCTGTGTCTAGAGCTTTATAATGATACCTTTGGTTCAAAAAAAACCCAACTGCATGTATAGGGCAATGGAGTTCATTGTTCCATCTTTCATCAGTGATTGCCCAAACGTGCCCATACTTAGCTACTCTATCCTTGTATACTGCCTTTATTTGCTCCTTTGCTTGATCCATAGCCTCATAAATGAAGCCCATAGCCAATCTTTCCTCATCCACGAACCGCAACACCTTAACCAGTGACTCAACAACCTTCACAATCTTTGCTGCCTTTTTCCAAAATATTTCTTCATTAACTTTCTTTTTCACATCTTTGCCATCATGTTTGCGAGACCATTGGCATTGATTCCATTCATCACTGGAAAACCTTCACAATCTCTGCTGCACAGAGCACTAGAGGGGCCAGCGTAGCTGACGCAGAGGCTCCTAGAGCTGACGCAGGCCAAGAAAGGCTAACGCAGGGCCAACGTGGGATAGAGAGGTGCTGACGCAGTCCAGATTGGGCAGATGCTGGGGTTGCAGGAGCAGTTTTGTGTTGAGGAACTGTTGAAAGGATTTTTCAGGGTTTCAGCCAGGAGATTTCTCTCAAACTGTGAGGTATAGCTACTAAGGAAATTCTCTATTCGGTAGGCTAGTTTCGGCACCGAGATTGTACTCTGATATTGCTTAATAAGAAAACCCTCAGATAATTGCACCAGTTTTCCCGCATTGGGTTTTTCCAGGGACATTGGTCCAAAAATAATGGTGTCATGTGGTATGTTTGTTCTTGTTTCTTTTAGTTGCTGATCTGTAATATGTTGAGCACGCACTGGTGTTTATTTTCAGTATTTACTTTGTAAATTACTTGTTAAAGAAAAATAACAAGTAGGTAGGAATAAATCAAAAAAAGTGCATGAAGGGTTTCTAAACTAACTTAGAAACTTCAACATGGTAGCAGAGCATGATTGCAGATCACAGGAGGACTAAAAGACATCAGCCGAGCGGAGCAATAGCAACAGAAAATAGCTGCCCCGAGGTGACAGAAGTTGTTTCTAGCAATGCAGAAGCCAAGGAAGTGTAACGCAGAGCCAGCTAGAGCCACGCAGAAGAAGCCGGGAACTGCGCAGAGCCTTAGAGAGGCCAGCGCTGCTAACACAGAGGGCCAGAGCGCTGATGCAGGGCATCCCAGGGCTGACGCAGACCCATCTGGGGTGACGCAGAGCCAGTGTGAGGCAGAGAGGGGCTGACGCAGTTCACAGAGAGGCAGTTGTTGGGGTCTAGAAGGCTGCAGGATTATTGCAGAGTGGACCTGGTGAGGTACTCTAGTCAGAACAATACCTGACAGAGTAGGTAGGGCCAGAGGAGTTGTTACCGAGGGTTTCTAGCCAAGGAACCCGGATCAGAAGTGCAGCTACACAAGTCGATCAGAGTAGGGGGCATCTCGATAAGCGGCAAAAGGATTTTCAAGAGGGAAATCAGGACTTAGAGGGAGTCAAGAAGAGAACTTCCAGACGGGAAGTAGAGACTCAGAGGAGTCGAACAAAGAACTTCCAAGAGGGAAGTAGAGGAGCATCATGGCACTACACGGGATAACAGACCAGGATAGACTGGACGGAGCATCGAACTTCGTAGTCTGGAAGGCCAGAATCTTATCAGTGCTTGACAGGAATTGTGTCAAGAACTTCGCCTTGAAGGTAATAGCTGTCCCAGTCGACCCTAGTGATAGTGACAGGTATGAGGATGCGATGGCGAGGGCCAAGTGCATTATCCTTGACGAGGTCAAGGATCATGTGGTACCACATAATACATATAGCCGAGAAGGAAACGACATTTGAGATGTGGGAGGCTTTCAAGAAGCTGTATCAACATACTTCTGTGCAGAGAAGAACGCTGCTCAAGAATTAGATAAGGTCATATCAGATGAATAAGGGGCAATCGATTGACACCTTCTTCGGAGGACTGAATGAGATTCGAGACCAGTTGACTGCTATAGGAGCGACACCGGATCAGGAGATGATGGTGAGGACAGCCCTGAATGATGTCTCAAAAGACTGGGAAGTGTTTGTCCAGAGTATATTGGGCAGAGGGACACTTCCATCGTGGGATGAGATGTGGGCAGCTCTTCACCAGGAAGAGATCAAACGGCATTCGAAGATAGGTAGCAGCAGCAATGGGATCAATGTCAAGCAGGAGGAGGAAGATGTGGCCCTAGCATCTGAGGGGAAGCAGGAAAAGCAGAAGAAGAAAGATCTCTCCAAGATCAAGTGCTTCCACTGTGGGGAGCTGGGTCATTATGCGACCCAGTGTCCAAGGAAGAAGAGTAAGGGAGAGTCTTCCGAGACCAAGGCAGTGCCAGCACGGGCAGAGAAGGAAGTTTTGATAGACGATGACTGTGCCATGAGTGCACACACGCCACTTGAGCAGAAGTGGGGAGACATCGAGCTGTAGTCAGATGGACTACAGGCAATGAGGGGCAGGATCCTCGAGGTTCCTAGCCTCTTGGATTAGACCTTGCTACAGGAGCCTCGACGAGGAGTAGCAGCACTGGCTGATGTGGGTAGAGACGAATGTGGATGGAGCAACAAAGAGAGCTATAGTGCAGGAGTCCCAAGACAGCGTACACCTAGCAGGCTGCAACAGTGCGAGAGGTGCAGGAGTGTTTCACCAGTGCAGGAAGGCATAGAGAGGTGTGCAACAGTGCGAGATGCAGGGAGTTGATGCAACAGCGCAGAGGTCAGAGATAGGGAGCACTTGTCAGTGGCAAAGGGAGCTTCAGCATCAGTGGGTGTCTCTAGCCCAACAGGGAGGTCAGTTACTTACGTCTTAGTAGCTGAGTTGCAGTGTAGTAGTGGGTAGCACGATGCAGCTTAATGAGAGGCGCGGTGCGGATGCAGTGCTGGGAGAAACTACCAGCAACAGCATAGATGTAGAGGGAGTTGTCGTACAGATGCAACAGTGGCAGTGGCAGAACCATGGGCAGTGGTACAGGATGCAGCAGTGCAGAGGATGTTGAGCAGGAAGGCCTAGCATCAACACAGGTACTGATGCCAGATGATCAGAGTAATACTCAGTGAGGAGTATTGCTAGAGTAGAGTCCTTGCTAAGAGGGATTGTTGATTTGGGGTAGCATCAGATGTGCTCTAACCACAAAATTTGGTGGAGAGGTTAGGGAACATGAGATCTCCAATACCCAGAAAGGGTTTGGGCAGATTCTAAACAGATTAGGAGATATTAAAATAATTAATATTTTTAATGGAGTCCCTAAGTCTAAACTTAGGGAAAATAAAATATTAATGTGTATTAATATGAATCTGTGTTAGAGTGGTCTAAACGACATGGATCAAGCCAAATCTAATCTTAGTTGTTGATTAGGGACTTAATATCGGCCGTTGAGATGTCAACAGGAGAAGTATAAGAGGAGGATTAAGGGTCACTTGGAGAACACACCAGAGGATCAGTCATTCTATTCTCTAGAGCGGGGTTTGCTAAGAGAGATAGAATCAGTGATTGGGAGAGCAGCTGAGGGGCATTGAGTACAAAGAAATAGAGAAGGCAAAGATTGTGCCGGGAGAGCAGTGCAGCAACCAAGGAGGGTGACGCAGAGCCTGCAAAGGCTCAAGCAGGGCCATGCAGAGGCAGCCAAGTACTGTGCAGAGCACCAGAGGGGCCAGCGTAGTTGACACAGAGGCTCCTAGAGCTAACGCAGGCCAAGAAAGGCTGATGCATGGCCATTGTGGGACAGAGAGGGGTTGACGCAGTCCAGATTGGGCAGACGCTGGGGTTGCAGGAGTAGTTTTGTGTTGAGGAACTGCCAGAAGGACTTTCCGGGGTTTTAGCTAGCATATTTCTCTCAAACTGTGAGGTATAGTTGCTAAGGAAATTCTATGTTGGGTAGGCCAATTTCGGCACCTTGATTGTACTATGATATTGCTTAATAAGAAAACCCTCAAATAGCTACATCAGTTTTCCGCATTGGGTTTTTCTGGGGACATTGGTCCAAAAATATTGGTGTCATGTGGTGTGTTTGTTCTTATTTCTTTTAGTTGCTAATCTGTAATATGTTGAGCATGCACTGGTGTTTATTTTCAGTATTTACTTTGTAAATATTTTGTTAAAGAAAAATAACAAGTAGGTAGGAATAAATCATTAAAAGGGCATGAAGGGTTTCTAAACTAAGTAAACTTAGAAACTTCAACAAGGTGTTGGGAGACATATCCACCGTTGATTAGGAGTTGATAGGTATAGAGGCATCGGTGACAAAGTTTCGAGACGGTAGCTACCTATCGTTGATTGTTGAGGATGTTATGCATGTGAAAATTTCTAATCCAAAATTCTACTGCAGTAATTCATTTATTTCACCTACTTATTTCTCACAATAAGTTATTTACGAAATCCCTTTAACAAACATTAAAATAAATTCTACTGCAGTTATCACATAATTTCATAGAGAAAATAACAAGCACAAGAACCATTCACATCAACACAATTGTTTTTGGACAATTGTCCTTAGAAAACCCAATGTTGGAAAACCGGTGCAACAAATGAGGGTTTTATTAATCTTCAACAGCAATCTCTTTACAAGGAATGATTTTACAGAGAAACTGAGACACTACTGAGAGAAAACACCTAAGACAAGGTTCATCCTTTTCCTGGAAACTTTCTGACACCCTAGAGACCCTTCCCCCAGCTCTGGATCACTTTTGCGTCACTTTGTGTGGTTCTGTGTCAGGCTGCGTGAGGATTGCGTCTTCCCTCTGCGTTGTCTCTCAATACCTCTACATCACCTCCTCCTCAGTCACTGACTGCTGCTGATGCCCTCCTCTTCCTCCATCCTGCAACTCTTCCTCTGAAATCGATCTTCTTCTCTTTGAGAATCAATTTTCCTTGGGATGCTAAGTATTCGCTGATGTATCTCCAAACGATCCTCATGTCTTCTCTTATAATTTCCCTGTTGATGAATCAACGACCGAGATTAAGTCTCTAATCAACGACTAAGATTAAAACAGACTTGATCCTCATCTCTTAGAAACTTCTCACCTTTATCTTTATTAATACCCATTAATTTTTTTATTTTCCTAAGTTTAGACTTAGGAACCCATTAAAAATATTAGTTATTTTAATTACTCATCATCCGAGTGGAATTTTTCCAAACGATCTTTAGGTCTTGGAGATCTCATGTATTCTAGCCCCTCCACAAAATTTTGGAGCTAGAGCACATCCAATGCTACCCAAAATCAACACTCCCTCTTAGCGAGGAATGTGCTCTAGTAGTGTTTCCCAATAGACAGGGACAATTTTAAGGATGAAAATTTATCTTGAAGTTTAGAAACCTTGGCGAATCTCGTAGTCCATCATATGCAATCTATAAAAAATTTGACAATATTGTTGTAAAAATATTCAAACTTATAATAATTTTATACAGTCTCTACATAAAATTTTGGGGATTTTTAAGGTGAAATAATTTTATACTATAAAATTTGGATGAATCATTTTTAGAAAAAATGGAAGTTAATGAATCCTTTTTTGGAAAAAGCATGGAAAATTAGCCCACCTACGAATATTAGCCCCTAAAATTTTCCCTGCCAATGGAAGCACCACACTGATTCATGGCATTGGTCCTTTGGCCCTCATCTACTACCGCCCATGACACTGCAACTGTCACTGCTACATTTGTACGGCAACTCCCTCTGAGTATGGTGAATCATGTTGCCCATAGCACTGCCATTGCTAACTGTTGTATTACAACTCCCAATGCTTATACATTTCTGCTACTGAAATGGATTCTTCACCATCCCCATCTTTTCCCTGAAATAAACAAACTTTTCTCTTCCTAGAGCCTTGGTGAGGATGTATGCCACCTATTCTCCTGTAGGAGTGTACCTCAATTGTACCGCCCCTCATTGGACATAGTCTCTGTCAAAGTGACACCTGATATTGATGTGTTTCAACTGATCATGAAATACTGCATTCTTAGAGAGCTTGATGCAACTCTGATTATCACACAAAATCCTGGTCGCTTCCATCTTTCTCCTGAATAGATTCACAAGCAATCTCCTAAGCCATATGGCTTCCCACGAAATTGTGCTAGATGCCATATATTCTTCTTCAGCTGAGCTCAGAGCTACGAATTTTTGTTTTCTACTAAACCAAGAGGTCATTCCTGATCCAATGTTGAAACAATACCCAGTTGTACTTTTCTGATCTACTGAACTTCCAGCCCAATCTGCGTCAGTGAACCCACTCAGCCTGATGTCATTGCCTTGGGTGTGCAATAGTCCATGCTCCACTGTTCCTTGTATATGCCTGAGAACATGTTTGGCTGTTGCCCAGTGCGCCCTCTTGGGTTCCACCATGAACTGACTGAGGATGTTGATAGCATAACAAATGTTTGGCCTGGTATTGGCCAGATACATTGGGGACCCTATAAGTTGTCTGTACAAGGTGGGATCAATGTCTTTATCTTTTGATGCATCAATCTTTTTCCACTTGATGATCATTGGAGTAGCCATAGGTCTACAGTTCTACATCCTGAATCTCTTCAACATCTCTGTAGCATATCTACCCTGTCCAAGGAAGATCTCACCCTTCTACAGCCAAACTTCCAATCCCAGGAAATAATGCACCTGTCCCAAATCCTTCATGTCAAATTCTGTGGCTAGGTTCTTCTTGCAGTCTTTGATGAGCTTGGATGATCTTGTCAGGAAAAGATCATCCACGTTTAACACCAGGATTAGAGGCTCATTCTCTATGACAAGAGAGTAAAGATTAGGATCTGAGTCACTCTTGACGAACCCCATCTTCTGCAAGTAGCCATCAATTTGGTGGTATCATGCTCTAGGTGCATGTTTAAGCCCATACAAGGCTTTCTTTAATCTGCATACATGAGATTTCTTCTCATGTGTCTCAAAACCCTTTTACTGTTCAATGTATACTTCTTCTTTTATCACCCCGTTCAAGAACGTTGTCTTGACATCCATTTGGTGAATCTCCCACCCCATATGTGTTGCAAAGGATATCACAATTTTAAAAGAAGTATACCTGGCTACTGGGGCTAAGGTTTCTTCGTAGTCTATCCCTTCCTTTTGAGCATACCCCTTAGCCACAAACTTGGCTTTGTATTTCTCCACACTGCCGTTTGCAGCATATTTGACTTTGTAGATCCATCTCGAACCTACCACTGACCTGTCCTGAGGCCTAGGTACCACTTCCCAAACATCATTGACCATTATAGAACTGTATTCCTCCACCATAGCATCTACCCATACTTGATGTTGAACAACCTCCTGAAAACTAGAGGGTTCCCGAACCTGAGCTACTAGGGCCTGGTATCTGTGTTCACTCCCTTTTATCATTCCTGGGCACACCAATGTAGTCCTCTGCATCCCGTAGAATCTGTCGAAGTTCCCGGCTCGTTCTTCCATTGGTAGTGGGTACATCTATCAACTCTTCCTCTTCCTGAGATTCCTCTTGTTCTGAAGCTTTGCCTTTAGGAGAATTGTTGGTACTAGTTTCTGCTGGTCGAAGTGGTTGGACCAACGGATCATCTTTTGACTGCTCCTCGAAAGGCATTTCTCGGGATTTCCTAAAAGCTCTGTCCTCCATGAACTTTACATCTCGCCGAACTACTACCTTCCTACTCCTTGGAAGATAGACTCTATATGCCTTAGCATTCTCGCTATATCCCACAAGATATCCTTTCTCAGTAGTTTGATCTAATTTCTTTCTCTTTTCTTCGGGTATACGACAATACGCCAAACTCCCAAATATCCTAAAATGACTGACTTCAGGTGTCTCCTCGGTGAAGACACTTTCTTGAGTGATCTTGCCCAATGCCCTGTGAGGAGTCCTGTTCTGGACATAAACTACCGTGTTGCATGCTTCTACCCACAAGAATTTGGGCATATCCTGATCACACATCATCACCCTAGCTGCTTCCATAATAGTCATGTTTTTCCTTTCTGCTACTCCATTCTGCTTTGGATTGTAGGGAGTTGTCCACTCTCTTCTAATGCCTTCCCTAGCGCAAAAATCGGTGAAGTCCTTGTCAATGTACTCTCCACCATTGTCTGAGCACAACACTTTTATCTTCTTTCCTATCAGATTCTCTACTAGTGCCTTGAACTCTTTGAATCAACCAAAAACCTCATCCTTGGTTTTTAGAAAGTAGATCCAAGTCTTCCTTGAATGGTCATCGATGAAGGTGACGAAGTATTCGACACCACTAAGAGATTTTGTGGACATAGGTCCACAGATGTCTGAGTGTATCAATCCTAGAACACTCTGAGCCCTATTGTTACTTCTGGAAAATGCTGCTTTGGCATACATCATCTCGTTCGGTACTTAAGTCTGGAACTCTTAATACTGTTTTCCTGAGAATTCTCAGAGCCCCATGGTGTAAGTGTCCCGTCCTCCTGTGCCATAGTTCATTCAAGAATTTATCTTCATTGCTGCCTATCAGTGCCATTGGAGATTCTAGCTGTAATCTATACAGCCTATTACTTCTAATTCCAATTTGGGCCTTCTTTTTCCAACTCGGGTGTTTGACATATACTTTCTCCTTAATGAAGAAAACGTCATAGCCCTTGTTTTGAAGTTGAAATATGAAGAGTAAGTTCATCCCCAATCCTGACACATGCAGCACATTGGTTGCTCGAAGCTGCTCTCCTGCTTCAGTTTGAAAGACTACAGTACCTCTTCTTACGAGCTTAGTCACCGGGTTCAGCGAATTTGAACGAAAAAATTCAAAATTTGCCGAACTTCAAATGAATTCGACTTTATTCGTTCAAGTTCGCCGAACAAAATGGCAATGGCAAACCCGAACATCAAACGAATTCGAATTTCAAGGCAAACTTAATGGTTAAAAATCGTTCAAATTGTTTTTAAAGTTCGTTAAAATTCGATTTTTTCTGTTTTAAAAAAAATTAGAAATGAATCATGAATTTTGTGGGCCCTGTGCTTTTGTTTTGGTTTCATTGTTTGCGGTGGCCCGTGGGTTAGAACTTAGGTTTCATTGTTTGCGGTGGCCCGTGGGTTAGAACTTAGGTTTCATTGATTGCAGTGATCAATGACCACTGACCAGTCCACAACGTGAGGCTTGAGCTCATACACAGGCTACAACTTTTGACCAACTACGGGTTTTCAGGGTTTTCGACGATGTTTTCAACGGCTTGTGGGTCGTGGCATATGGCAGCGTCGACGGGTTGTAACTTAGACCATAGGTCTGAGACTTGAGTCAAGAGAGCGAAGGGATTTGAAGCACTGTTTGCGGGATTTGAAGTGCTAGCTCTGTGCTTTGAGCTCAGTGTCTAAACTCGTTACTCACCTCAGAGCCTATATCACTGTTGTCTATCTCTTTTTGAGTGCTTGTGTGAAATCTGAGGTTCTATGCATCATTGCGAAGTAGACTCTCTAAAGTGATAAAGGCGCTGACCTCATCTTAGGCTGTGGCTTGTGGCAGCGTCCTGAAGGCTGACACTGACCAAAACTCGCCATCAACATTAGTCCCTGAACTTGGATTCAACAGGGCTGTAACTTGGCCTCATCAACAGGCTTGAGACTTGGACTCAACAAGGTTGCATCTCGGCCTCTTCAACAAGCTGAAAATTTGTCTTTAACAAAATTGTGATTCAGCTCTTAAGATACCAACACTCTGCCCTTAAAAGTTGACAGAGCCTGAGAGCAGTGAGCCTTCTGAGTCTTGACAGAGCATGACTCCTGAGAGCAGTGAGCCTTCAAGTAGCCTCGGCCTTCCAGCAAGCCGCACAATGCACTATCCAGACTCCAACTTCCAAGTTCCAGCCTCCAAGTAAGTCAAAAATTTAAATACATTTTTTTTTATCAATTCAATAAAATTTACTAGTTTTTATCAGTTAAAACTTAAATACAATTTATTAGTATTTAAAGAGGCTCAGGCTGAATTTTGAACTGATAATTTTTTATTTTTATTTTTTTATAAATTATAGTTTCAATTTTCATAATTTCATTTTGCAAAAAAAATATAAAACTAATTAAAATGTAAACTAAAAAAAAATTGCAGACATTTCAGGCTTCAAGCCTTCACCTCAGTCTTCAACAATCAGAGGTTCAGAACCTTCAAATTTCAATGGCACCCCCAAAATCCACTGTTGTAGCTTGGAATTTTGTCAAAAAAGATTGGAATAATCTTTCATGTCAGCTGTGTGGACATGATTTTACTGGCTCTTTAACTAGAGCAGTGGATCACCTTCTCAGTATTAGCAATGGAAGTGGAGATGGTGTTGAAGGCTGCACTAAGATCTCTGATGAACAAAAAGCCGCAGTGGAGAAAGATTATTTCACTTCAAAGATGGAAAATGAGAAAAGGGTAAATAATAGGCAGCGAATTGAGAGGGAGATTGTCATGTCTTCCTCCAACACCATTAATTCAATCTCAACCATTGGTGGATCAAGTTCTACTCAACTAAAAACAGGGGGAACTAAAACATTAAATCAATTCTGGAAACCTGTTGAGAAACAAGAAGTTGATGATGCTGTTGCAGAATTCTTTTATGCATGTGCAATTCCCTTTAATGTGGCGAGGAGTCCATATTTTAAAAATGTAATTAAAAAGGCCATTGATTTTGGGAAGGGCTATGTTCCTCTGGGATCTGAAGCTTTAAGAACAACTTTGTTAAAGAAAACAAAAGACAGAGTGATAGGAAAGTTGGCTCAGATTAAAGAGTCTTGGAAGCTTACAGGATACACAATTTTGAATGATGGTTGGTCAGATTTGTGTCATCGCCCATTGATCAATGTGCTTGTTTATAGTCCTCAAGGGGTACTTTTCTTGAAGGCAGTAAATGCAATGGATCGATTGAAGACATCGTAATTTCTTTTTGGAATTTTGGATGAAGCGATTCAAGAGGTTGGGGAGAAAAATGTTGTCCATGTTATTACAGATAATGCATCAAATTTTGTTGGTGCAGGGAAGCTGATTATGGAAAAGTATAATCAAATTTATTGGACCCCTTGTGCAACTCATTGCTTGGATTTAATGTTGCATGACTGAGCCAAATTTCCTTGGGTCAATGAGACAATCCGAAGAGCCAAAACAATTGCAAACTTCATCATCAACCATCATCTCACTTTGAGCACATACAGGAAGAATGCATCAAAAGAGTTGTTGAGGCCTTGTGATACAAGGTTTGCCACTTTTTATATTACTCTGAAAAGAGTTGTTGAGGAAAAAGCGAGTGTAAGAGCTTTTTTGTGCAACACTGAGTGGGAGAGATCTACCCTTTCAAAAAAAACTAAGGGGAAAAATGTTGAACAAATGTCAAATAGTGCTCAATAATGGCTTTTGGGAAAATGCAAACAAGGTTTTAAAAATATGTGGCCCAATTGTTAATGTGCTCCACATGGTTGATGGTGACAGACCTTGTATGGGTTTTGTTTATGAAAGCATTGATCGTTGCAAAGAGACCATTGCAACTGCTTTTAATAATGTGGAAGCTAATTACCAGGAGATATGGGATTTAATTGATCAAAGATGGAAGATGATGCATAGTCCATTACATGCAGCAACATGCTATTTGGACCCTAGATTGTTTGGGTTACTAAGACATAGGGATGAAGAAGTCATGAAATGACTTATCCAGGCTATTGAGAAGCTAAATCCAGATCCATAAATTGCAGGTTTGGTCAGAAGTCAGTTGAGGGCATACAAGTTAGAAGAAGTTTTATTTGGAACACAATCAACAAAGTATGATAGGAGCAAAAGTGATCCAGCAGTATGGTGGGAATTTTATGGTTCAAAGGCACCAGAGTTGCAAAATTTTGCAATTCGTATCTTAAGCCAGGGATCAAATGCATCAGCTTGTGAAAGGAATTGGAGTTCCTTTGACCACATTCATTCCAAGAAAAGAAATAGATTGTTATCTAGAAGATTAGAAGATCTTGTTTATGTTCCTAGTAACTTGCATTTGGCTTTGAAAAATGTGGCTAAAGAGTCATCCAATTCCTCTACTCCGTGGATCGATCCTGTTCCAAATGCATCAATGGATGAAGCTAATTTGTACATTGATAGTGACATTGACAGGGAATTGACTGATGAATCTGATGTTGAAGCATCTAGCGGATTCACAGCTCCTACTGCTCTTGATGATATAGAACTTTTTGATATAACAAGTGGGCCACAAAACATCAAGAATAAAACTTGTGTTCCTGTTTTAGATTTCTAGTTTACTTTTTGCATGAACAATTTTCTAAAACTACCAAGCTACTTTAAACTTTCGAGTTTATATATTTTGAATACTTTTTTATCAGATTGTTTTTCAATATATGAAATCTGATATGGCCCATGGTTTTGTTGAATTTGATATGGGTGCCAATGTCTATGATGAATTTCTCACCTTGTTTACTATGTATGGAAGTTGGTTCTTTATTGGAATTTGGCACTCGCTTTCATGGTTTATAAAATTATGTGGAAATGATTTAAATGTTTGAGCAATAATCTTATGTCTTTGCAATGTGCATTATGGACTTTGAATTTGACTCTAAATTGATATATATATATATATATATATACATTTTTTTTCGAATTTCTATATGTCAAATTTTATGTCGAACTTTATCGACAAAATTTTAGTTGCCGAACTTTATTCGAATTTCAAGGTCGCTGAACTTGAACACGAACACGAACCTGGTGACTTAGCCTACGGGGGTACACTTTGCCTTATTTCCCATGGTGATCTGAAAATTCATCCTCTCTTCCTGATAATTTGAAAAACATTCTTGAATTTTTGTCATATGCTAGGAAGCTCCACTATCTATATACCAAACCACAAAGGAGGCAGAACTTGCTAAGCAAGCGACCTCTTCTTCCAGTCTAGAAGCTAAGATAGAATAATCATGATCCATGTTCCTCGTGCTTTCTTCTTTTTCTGGAAATCTGCGGGAGTCCCTCTGAGTTGATGCCTCTGCATCATGCTCCCGACCCACAGTCGATTCTTCTTTCCTGTTGACAGATCTATGCTCTGATACCATGTGAAAATTTTCTAACCCGAAATTCTACTACTGTAACTGATTTATTTCACCTACTAATTTCTCACAATAAGTTATTTACGAAATTCCTTCAGCGAACATTAAAATAAATTCCACTGTAGTTATCACATAATTTCATAGAGAAAATAACAAGCACAAGAACCAATCACATCAACACAGTTGTTTTTGGACAATTGTCCCTGGAAAAACCCAATCTGGGAAAACCAGTGCAGTAGATGAGGGTTTATTAATCTTTAGCAACAATCTCTTTACAAGGAATGATTTTACAGAGAAACTGAGACGACACTACTGAGAGAAAACACCTAAGACAAGGTTCATCACTTTCCTAGAAACTTTTTGGCACCCTGGAGACCCTTCTCCCAACTCTGCGTGGTTTCGCGTCCCTCTGCATCAGCCTACGTGAGGACTGCGTCTTCCCTTTGTTGTGTCTCTCAATCCCTCTGCGTCACCTCCTCCTCAGTCACTGACTGCTATTGATGCCCTCCTCATCCTCCACCTTGCAACTCTCCCTCTGAAATCGATCTCCTTCTCTTTGAGAATCGATTTTCCTTGGGATACTAAGTATTCGTTGGTGTATCTCCAAATGATTTTCAAGTCTTCTCTTATACTTTTCTTGTTGATGAATCAACGATCGAGATTAAGTCTCTAATCAACAACTAAGATTAAAACATACTTGATCCTCATCTTTTAGAAGCTTTTCACCCTTATCTTTATTAATACCCATTAATATTTTTATTTTCCAAAGTTTAGACTTAGGAACCCATTAAAAATTCTAATTATTTTAATAACTCCTCATCTGGGTGGTATTTCTCCAAACGATTTCTAGGTCTTGGAGATCTCATGTATTCTAGCCCCTCCACAAAATTTTGGAGCTAGAGCACATCCGAGCTACCCAAAATCAACAATACATGATGAACTATCTTTGGAGGGACAGTTAGTGGCTCATGTTGAGCACATGGTGGAGGAGGATGAGCCGCCATCCTTAGAGTTAGCCATCGATGAGGAGCAGTCAAATGCATCAGGAGCCAACAAAGATGTCATACTTTTAGATGACAGTCCCCTTCAGGCATACATCGATGAGGATTGTAGCATTATTGGGACACCTCCGCATATTGGTGAGAGAGAGGTCGCATTACCTGGGAAGATTACATGGATTGGCCAGACTAGTGAGATGAGGCGACACGAGTTGCACAAGGTGCAACATTCGCACAATGGAGGACATGTTCCATGTATTGTTTTTCATGCATTCGATCCCTCTCTTAGGGTTGGATGGCGAGAGATATCGAGTTGGTATCCAATGGAGCTGGCTAGGATATTAGATGCATCCATGGACATAGTTCAATGGAGGCTGTGGGTTACCAGAGGGGCTCAAGGGCCAGACTATTGTTGGGATCCAGGTGGGATTCTCAATCACATTATGGGGTCGGTAGGTGATGGTAGCAGTTGCGTGATGGGCTCGGTGGTTGGGTGCACAAACCTTTTCATATCCCCTTCAGATTTCCTGACAGCACTAGTGACAAGATGGATTGACAGAGGAGAAGGTTGTCATGGCATGGTGGGTTGACATGGGATTGTAGGATGATTAGACTACTCTGGCAGGAGTTGGTAGGAGGAGGTGGTATTGTCAGGCCACCGGACAGAGCATCATATGGAGACAACGCTCTCTCATTGATGTATTGGGCACTAGAGCTACTGATGTTCGACATGGTAGCGTTATTCCCAATTGCATGTGAGGAGTTGGGCCACATAGGTGTACCTAGGAAGATGAGGAGGTGTAGATCATAATGTGGTGGGTGTACTAGTGGAGTGGTGGATGCATGGGCACATATGGGATGCCCTATGGTACATGGTGGCATGGCATTGAGCATTGATGTCCAGTGGTGCATGGAGTTGTGCCACGGAGTTTAGGGCTATGCAGTGGAGTGCAGGGGTGTGTATTTGTGTGCAACAAAGCCTGATGATGCACAACAGGTTGTTGAGGTGTTTCCGCCAGAGAGATCTCCTGACGAGGGCATTAGGAAATCCATTGGGTTTGGCAAATTTCGAGAGCGAGTTGATCATAGGGCCAACCATGAGCTTCCCTTTATCACTCACCAGCATTGCACACTGATGTCGGGGACTTTGATATCGTCCCTTGATGCTCTCATTGCAAGCAACAAAACCCAGGAGGTTCATCTGAGACAGTTGGACGGGACACAGTGCATCAGGAGAGAGGCTTTCCAGCTGTTGCATATGGTCAAGGCGCGGGTTGGTGGATGCAGGCTTGGGGGTAGTCCAATCTTGTGTAGAGGTAGCACTTGCACCACCATTGAACCCACACTTAGGGAGGCATGACACCCTTTGGACGAGACATTATGAGTGTCTCAGGAGCGTCTATAGTATTTTGTGGACCTTACATGCAGGCGGATGTTTAGACTCCAAGTGGTATTGGGGAGCGATTTCAAGCGGCAGGATGATAGATCCCACTGCGTGGTATGGCCAGTGCAAGGCAGTTTTGTACGCACCAGATTGGTTCGTGATGTATGGAGTCCATATATCGATTGCACGTAGGGGCCTAAGATGTGGAATGGGTTGGCGCCAACAACTATTAGGACTATGCCGCAACCATTCTGGCTATGGGATCCAGGGATTTGGTTCGTTGATTGGACACTTTGTTTCATGATGAGCGGGAGCAAGAAAAAGGATGACCCAACTCCCACTTGGTTTGACATTCAGTGGAGTATTGAGGCCTTTGTCGCATGGCAAGGCTAGTTTTCCTTGTTGCTGCTACAAATCAGAGTGAGTGTTGGATGGGTAGGTCGTGACATCGTGGGGATGCTTGGGCCAGATGCATTGGGACTCCATAGATATTTTTCCATCAGGTCCCAGGAGAGGAGGATACAACTTGCACGTGATGTGAAAATCGTCATGATCAGAGTGGCACAACGACAACATGGTGGCACCCCTTTTGGACTAGCTTGGGATTCTGGCATAGTGGGGCTTAGCAGTTCAACTACTTGTAGAGGTGAGCTAGTTTCTACAAGGGAAGGTCATCTCGATCTTCCATTGGGTTTTAGTGATTCGTTGATGGTGTGGGGAATTTCACCAGTGTGGCAGGGTGATCAGCAGGAGGAGACCAGGAGAAGCTCAAGCAGACGAGGGTTCAATCCCACCAGGATTGGATTGCATCTTCAGGAGTCCACTCCTGCAATGCACAAGAGGGACTATTTGGTAGAGTAGTTACACGAGGAGATGATCAGGATTTTATACTACCATGATGCTCTACTTAGTGGCGGTATGCAGAGGGCGTCTGATGCCTATGCTGAGCTGGACAGCGAGTGGAGCAAGGGATGCCTCACGCTGATCAGGATGGCTTGGGATCCTGGTAGGACAAGGCAAAGATCAAGGATGGTTGGGTGGTACATTTGGGACCCCGGTATTGTGTGCAGAGACTGTTGGGTTCAGCTGATCGAGAGGGTGCTTGTTCAGGCATTGCTTGAGGACAAGCAATTTTTGGTGGGGAGGACTATAATGTCCCCAATTAAATTAATTTTGCTAAGATGAATTTATATTTTTGTAATTGGGTGTTGGGAAATATTTTGGCATGTAAACTTAGGAAAAGTGGATGGAGGGAGTCCCCACTTAATTTTTGGAGAGATGGAGGCCACCAACATTAGGGAAAAGGAAAGATTAAATTACTAGTGGAATATGGGGCCCACATGAAGTACACACTTGGGGAAGAAGGAATTCAAATTCCTTGAGGCAAATTGAATTGGTGGAGGGACCCACAAGGAATGCATGGCCAACAATTATAAAAGGAAGGAATGAGGGAGCAATGGGGGTCTTTTTGTCTATTTGAAAATCGAATTTACCTTAGTTGTTCCGCTGAGCCAATATTGTGTCGTTCAACACAAGAGCTTCCCAAGGAGAGAAGCTCAACCTTTCTTCGGTGGACTTCGAGTGCCACCCAAGAAAGGCTTTCCTTCATCACTGAGATTGGAAGAGGCATCAACTACTAGTCCCACACATTTCTAGAGTAGAGCACGTAGTCTAGGAGCCACCACTGCGCAGAGGAAGGATTCACTGGTTGTTTGTGGAGTTGGGCTATCAGGGAATTGACTAGAGAAGCTACAAGAGTGTTCTTCATCATTTTCATGAGTGTGGAGAGCAGCTACAGCCAAGAGGACCATCCTACTTGTAGCTCTCACTTTATCATACAGAGGACTGTGTCATCTCCTCCATGACTGCGTAGTCATTGGAGTGAGACTCTTTTGGGGCAACATCATCCGGGGGAGTTAGGAGCTGGGATGCTGGGAAATCATTGGGAGGGCCATGTGAGGAGAGTGTTGGAGTTTGGAGAGCAGAGATTGACAGGAGCAGCCACAGTAATAGAATTCGAATTTGGAGTTGTGAAGGGTCAAATTTTAAAGGTTGGAACCGAGGGAAACCCTTTAAGGGTTTTCCTGAGTTTTGGGCAAGGAGCACTCCTAATTTTATAGAATTTTCAAGGCACTCTAGAGTAGGAAATCAGGGGGCGAAGTCAAGCAACAATGTAGTTTTGGAGCAGAAACGCAGTTTTCTGGAGGAGCTTGCTATTATAGTTGTTGATCTTTCTTGTATTCATCACCTGGTGCTTGTAGCTTTCCTTGTGTAAGCCCAGGTGCATTTTCTCCAACTCATTTGTACCACAACACTATTATTAATAAAATCTTGCCAGTTTGTCGATTTGCAGAAATTTTTGGTTTATGTGTATGCATTTCCGAAATTTTTGGTTATTATCATTACATGACTTTGTTATCATTGTAAAATTTCCACTAGGAATATTACACATGGACCTGTCACACCCTTAGAGGTTGACACCACCTAATAGAGTCCTTTTTTTTAACCTCTCTTGTCAAGGAAGGTAACATTAGTACATGTTCAAAGCCCATTTGGAAGGGCATGCCGCCATGAAGTGTCCACTTTTGCCTTTGATTAGCTAGCTTATTTACTCAATTGCACTAATGAATTGTTGTACTAGAAGGAGGCGTATTAGATCTTATACAGGACTGTAAGTGGGTCTTCATCTTGGACTTGGCCTCCCTATATAGGATCCAAGCCCTCCAGAGGGTCACAATGGCACTTCTAGGGTGAGCATTGAGAGCCATGGGCCTGTAACCATGTGTTGGAAACACTGAGAAGGGGGGTGAATCAGTATTTATTATTTTTTGTTCTAGTGATTGCCAAAAGCATATATAGATATGTATATGTATACACAGAACACAAAAATCAACAATTGGAATAAATGCTTTTATTAAAAACTCAAGACAGTGCAATGAAATAAATACAATATAAGTATAAATCTGATTGTGAATAGTTGCCAAGCTCCAACTTGGACTTCAGTGAGGCTCCAACCTCCAGAGCACCAACTCTATTTTGCATTGGTTCTGCACTTAGGAGCACCTACCCCCAATGACTTCAGTCCTGTTCAATTCTGAGGCTCCAACCTCTTGGGCTCCAACCCAACTTTGGTATACACTGGTGTGCTGCTGCACTCTATTCAGCTTCCGCTGCTTCTGCTGCCCCTTTTGCCTCTACTGCTTCCACTATCTCATACTCAGGTTATTCAACACAACAACGGCCACCCAGTTCTCTGTTTTTTTTTGTTTTTATACATTCTCATGCCTTTGTCCATTCGTTTCCGCTAGCTCGCTGGCTCTTTGGCTTCCTCCTTGCTCGCTTGAGCTTCGGCTTCCTCAACACTCGCTCGACCTTCTGGCTTCCCTTCTCCATTCTCTTTAGCTTCCTCTGCGCTCGAATTAACCAATGCTTCACGGGACACGTTCAAGAGGAAGAGGGGCCGAATTACAATAGAAATGATACTTATTGAAAAAATATCAGAGAGGTCCCTTTTTTTTTTTCAAGTTCACGAACCGTGAACTATTATTTGTTTATAATATAGATGCCCGAGATCGATTCCAGAAATGAGGCGTTTCAACATATATATATATATATATATATATATAGATATATGACTTCTTTTGTTCGCAGATTTATTACTTCACGGAAACCATATGAACGAGACTATAGCCATATAGAGGTCCCACATGCCACGTCATTCTTTTATCGCAATCGCCGCTTCCGGAGGTTCGCACATAACATAGTCGATTGCCGATGGCCGATTCCCCTGCTAGAGTGGTATTATATAAACTGTAGTTGATATCTTCGTCGGGTCCGCAATCGTTCATCGCAATCAGGGTTTGCCCTTGGCTGAGGTCCGATGCGATATCACTATCGGCGATCACAAGTTGCATATGGTTAGGGCCTTACCTCCGCTCCGATTTCCCGATGCGATAATCGCTATTGGCGATCGCAAAGTCACATATGGTCAGGGCCTTACCTCCGCCCCGATTTCCCGATGCGATAATCGCTATCGACGATCGCAAAGGGGCCACTTGACACACTGTAACGCCCGCTTCTAAAGTGCCGATGCGATGTGCTGGACCAGATAGGATCCCAAATCTCTCGTGCATATATTGTCAAGTCCGGTTTCCGCCTGCGATAGTGTAACGACATATATATGTGAGTTTTGCCGCCGACGGTGTAAATACATATAAATACAAGTCTTTCTGCCTCTATTTGCGTTAAATGCATATTTATATGGTTTTTGGCCTCCGATAGTATATTTGTATGCATATAACTCTTTTGTGGACTATACGGCTCCCAATGGCTTTGTCTTGGCATTGTTTACTGTTAAATGCATCCATTGCTCCTCCGATGACTCTGTGTGCTCCTCTCGTCTCCATTGTGGCTCCTCTGGCTTGGTCTGCTCCTCTTGGCTCCGTCTGCTCCTCTGGTGGCTCTGTCTCCTCCTCTTGAATATTGCCATATTGACATCATTGACAATTTGTGTCCAACAATCTCCCCCTTTGTTATTGAGGGCAATATTCTTCTGCTCTCTCCCCCTTTGACATCAATCGCAAAGGAATGCATACGAACTCCCCCTGTCAAACTGCTCCCCCTGTCTTGTTGTGTCTTTATGAATGAACTTGAGTGATGATAAAGAAATAACCCCCATCTTTTGACGCAGATGTTCGAATGCTTCTCGAGGAAGAGGTTTTGTGAAAATATCAGCTATCTTCTCCTTAGTACTGATATATTCCAGGACGATATTTTGTTCAGCTACTTTCTCACGGAGGAAATGATACTTGATCGGTATATGTTTGGTTCTTGAGTGCATCACTGGATTTTTGCTGAGACTGATAGCACTTGTGTTGTCACAATAAACGGTAATTGGTTGATCTGTACATATGTCGACATCTTTTAGAGCTTCCTTCATCCATAGTATCTGAGTACAACAGTTTGCTGCAGCAATATACTCGGCTTCGGCTGTGGATAATGATATGGATGACTGTTTTTTGCTGAGCCAGGATACCAAACATTCTCCTAGGAAGAATGCATTTCCACTAGTACTTTTCCGATCATCTATACTTCCAGCCCAATCAGCATCGGTGTATGCAGTTACAGTCAGTGTTGAGTCCTTTGGGTACCAAAGACCGAAATCAGAAGTTCCCTTCAGATATCTGAGAATTCTTTTTACAGCTAATAAATGGGATTGTTTGGGAGCAGATTGAAATCTTCCCACCATTCCTACTGCTTGCATTATGTCTGGTCGTGTAGTTGTTAAGTATAGAAGGGCTCCAATCATTGACCTGTAATGAGTTGCATCTACTAGAGGGGAGTCATCATCTTTGCTCAATTTGCAGTTTGTGGTCATAGGTGTGCTCACGGGTGCACAGTCCTCCATTCCATATTTTTTGAGCATGTCTTTTAGATACTTGGCTTGAGATATACACAATCCTGCTCTAGTTTGAGATACTTGAAGTCCAAGGAAGTGGGACAACTCTCCTATCATTGACATCTCAAACTCTTTTGCCATGCTTTGAGAAAATTCATGGCTCATTTCATTATTATTACTAGCAAAAATCAGATCATCGACATAAACAAGAGCAACTAGTAACTTATCTTGATCTGTCTTTATGTATAGATTGCTTCCAACCACTCCCTTTTTGAAGCCTTGTTGTTGTAGATAGTTATCCAGTCTTGCATACCAAGCTCTAGGAGCTTGTTTCAACCCATATAAAGCCTTTTTCAATTTACAGACTAAGTCCTTTCCTGCTGTTAGATCAAAACGTTCTGGCTGCTCCATGTAGACTTCCTCCTTGAGTTCCCCATTTAGAAATGCTGATTTCACGTCCATTTGATAGATTTTGAATCCTTTTGAGCAAGAAAATGCCAAGAACATCCTAATAGCTTCCATACGGGCCACTGGTGCAAATGTCTCTTCAAAGTCAACTCCTTCAATTTGTGAATAGCCTTCGCAGACAAGTCTTGCCTTGTTTCTGATAACCTGTCCTTCCTCATTCATTTTATTTTTGAACACCCATTTGGCTCCTACTATGTTTTTGTCCTTTGGACGAGGTACCAGCTCCCAAGTCTTGTTCTTCTCAATTTGGGACATTTCTTCTTCCATGGCTTTTACCCGATGAGGATCCTTACTTGCTTCTGCAAATGTTTCTGGTTCTGTCATAGATAGGAGGGCAATGACTTTTCTCTTGGGTGTGATTGATATCCTTCTTCGGGTCTGCACACCTTCATCTTTATCTCCAATGATCTGCTCTTCTAGATGATGTCTTTGGACATACTTCATCTTTGAAGGGGTATTAGGTGGTTCTCTTTCCTCTTCTTCTTCTTCTTCTTCTTCCTCATCTATTTCTTCTTCTTTAGGTTCTTCTTCTTCAATGAGAGAGTCATCTTCATGTTCTTCAATTTCCCTTTCTGGAAGATCTTCATCAACCTTTACATCAATGCTTTCCACTATTTTCTTCAGTCGATAATTGTAGCACTTGTAAGCCTTGCTCCATGTAGAGTATCCAAGAAATATCCCTTCATCAACCCGAGAATCAAACTTTCCGGGTGAGCCATCATTTATTTTTATGAAGCACTTGCTTCCAAAGATCTTGAAGTACTTCACCGAAGCAGGTCTTCCTTTCCATAGCTCATAAGGGGTTTTTTCACAATTTGGTCTTAATTGAGTTCGATTCAGTGTATAGACAGCTGTCCCTACTGCTTCTCTCCAGAATTTAGGTTGTAAGTCTGCTGCTAATAACATTGTTCTTGCCATTTCTTGGACTGTTCGATTTCTTCTTTCAACTACCCCATTTTGCTGAGGTGTTCTAGCAGCCGAGAATTCCCTTTTAATTCCATGAATATTACAGAACTCACTAAACTCGTTTGATGTGAATTCTCCTCCTCTGTCTGTTCTGAGGCACTTAATTTTTGAATCTTTTTCATTTTCTACAAGGGCTTTTAGATTCTTAAAACACTCAAAAGTTTCAGATTTATACATTATGAAATATATCCACATCATTCTAGTATAATCATCAACAAATAACACAAAGTACCCTTCTCCTTGGAGTGCTTGATTTCTATTTGGCCCACACACATCAGCATGGATGATCTCCAAGGGCTTCGATGTACAGTGTTCCTTTGTCTTGTGGTTGGTTCTGGTCTGCTTTCCATGTTGACATGAACCACACACTGCTTGATTTGGTTTGAACAGCCTTGGGATGTCTTGTATAGCTTTGATCTCGCTGATATTGATCATATTTTCGAAGCTTGTATGTCCAAGTTGTTTGTGCCACAACGAACTCTCATCTATTTGACTCAAGTAGCATTTATTTTCCTGAATCTTGTACTGAATGTAAATGTTGTCTGGTGTTCTCACCCCTTTTGCCACAAGTTTCCCTGAGGCAGAGTTCCTTATTTCACAGTCTTTGGTGCTGAAAACAACCTTATGTCCTTGATCACAGATTTGGATGACACTCAGAAAGTTGTGTTTGAGTCCGTCAACCAGCAGAGCATCTTGAGCTTTTCCTTTTCCATTGATCAGAGTAACTGTTCCTTTTCCTGCAATTCTGCCAATTCCGCTTCCAAGGGACACATTCACTTCCTTTTTGCTCAGTGAGACAAACTTCCTTCTGTCTCTTGTCATGTGTCTGGAGCACCCACTGGTTTAAATTATTTTGAGCAAATAGAGCCAAGCCACATTTGTCCATGCTGGAGTTCTTGCTACTTGTCTTTCTTCCTTTGAGTGGGCAGTCTTGTTCATAGTGTCCATTATTGTAGCAGAAAGAGCAAATCAGATCAAATTTGGTCAAGGGATCAAATGAATTGAAGGTTTTGATTTGTCCCTGCCTTTTGGGGGCATAGGAGTTGATTACTCGGTCCTTTAGCGTTGTTTTTTCACTTCTGCGAGCCATACACTGTCTAGCTTGATGACCGAAGTTTTTACAGTGAAAGCAATGTCCAAGAAAGATGGTTTTGAAGCAACCACGGTTTGAGTCGATTTCCTTCCTGGGAATTACTCCTCCCTCGTCCTTTGGATTTGCGATGGGCCCTTGGTGGAGTACAGGTTTGTATTTGTTGTAGTGTCCATGATTCGACTCCACATTCTTCTTTGGAGTAATTCTCTCTTCATTCTTGGGATCTGGGATGCACTTTTGATAGCATACTTCTTCATCTTTTGGATTGCAGGAGAGTGCATCGGCATAGCTTTTTGCACTATTCTTAGTGCTTGAGGATTCTCCTTTGAAACCTATTCCAGAATTGTCATGTTGAGGTTTTTGACTTTTCAGAATAGTTTCAAGTATTTGAGAGCTTTTACAACCCTTTTTAATTTGCTCCAACTCCTTTCTCAGAGACACTGTTTCGGCCTCGCGTTCCTCACAAGTCTCTTCTTTTTCTTGAAGCTTTGCTTCCAAGAGATCTTCTCTCCTTCTTATTTCCTCATTTTCCACTTTGAGAGAAATGATTTTGTTCCTAGTTTCTCATTTTCTTCTATGGCGCTTATTAATAGTTCATCTACATTTCCTTCCAGCCCTGAGTCATCATCATCTGCGAGTGCCATGAATAATGCTTCTTGGCTTTCATCATGATCACTTTCCTCATCTGATTTCTTTTTGATGACCATAAACTCATCCTCATCAGACTCATCTTGCTTGGAGAAGAAGTTTTTCTTATTGAACCCTTTCTTTTTGTGTGCCATTCTTTTAGAATTTCCTTCATCATCACTGTCATGTTTATGAGGACTTTTGCTGCATAATGTCCTATTTTACCACATTTAAAACAGATAAGAGGATACTTGCCTTTAAGCTTAGATCCTCTCTTCAGCTTTCATACAAATTGGGCCAATTCGGATTCCACATCTGACTCATCACTACAATCATTCCTTTCTTTCCCTTTCTTTGACTTTGAGGCCTTGAATGCTGCATCTTTGGAGCTTGGGTCACCTTTCCTCATTTCATAGGCAGTGAGAATTCCATGGAGTTCATCCATTTTGAGGGTATGTAGATCCTTTGCTTCTTCTATAGCGCTTATTTTGGAGTCAAATTTGTCTGGAAGAGACCTTAATACCTTTTGAACAATGGTACTTTCTTCCACTTTTTCGTCCAATCCTTTCAGGGAATTTACCACTTCAGCTACTCGGAGGAGGTATGCTGCAATATCTTCTTCATCTTCCATCCTCAAACTTTCAAATTGTCTTCTGTGAGTTTGAAGCTTTGCCTTTTTGACTTTTGAGTCTCCATCGTACAAGCCAACTAGCTTCTCCCACATTTCTTTGGCAGAGGTACAGTGCATGATTTTTGTAAACTCAGAATCAGTGATTCCACTAGTGATGGAGTTCATGGCCTTTGCATTTGCGATGTAGGCTTTCCTGTCGTCTTGGTCTGTTGGAAGAGTGGAAGTCGTTTGGTATTCATTTTGACAAAAATGCCAGACTTCAGGTCCAAGGGACATTAAGTAGTAGGTCATTCTTTTCTTCCAGAAACCAAAGTTAGTGCCATCGAACAAAGGAGGTCTTCCTGATGCTTCGTGATTTCTCATCATGGCTGCGGATCCTTCTTCAAGCTGTTAGGCTAGTATGAAGAAGCTGGCTCTGATACCAATTGTTGGAAATACTAAGAGGGGGGTGAATCAATATTTATTATTTTTTGTTCTAGTGATTGCCAAAAGCATATATAGATATGTATATGTATACACAGAACATAGAAATCAACAATTGGAATAAATGCTTTTATTAAAAACTCAAGACAGTGCAATGAAATAAATACAATATAAGTATAAATCTGATTGTGAATAGTTGCCAAGCTCCAACTTGGACTTCAGTGAGGCTCCAACCTCCAGAGCACCAACTCTGTTTTGCAGTGGTTCTGCACTTAGGAGCACCTACCCCCAATGACTTCAGTCCTGTTCAATTCTGAGGCTCCAACCTCTTGGGCTCCAACCCAACTTTGGTATACACTGGTGTGCTGCTGCACTCTATTCAGCTTCCGCTGCTTCTGCTACCCCTTTTGCCTCTACTGCTTCCACTATCTCATACTCAGGTTATTCAACACAACAACTGCCACCCAGTTCTCTGTTTTTTTTTGTTTTTATACATTCTCATGCCTTTTTCCATTCGTTTCCACTAGCTCACTGGCTCTTTGGCTTCCTCCTCGCTCGCTTGAGCTTCGGCTTCCTCAACACTCGCTCGACCTTTTGGCTTCCCTTCTCCATTCGCTTTAGCTTCCTCTATGCTCGAATTAACCAATGCTTCATGGGACACGTTCAAGAGGAAGAGGGGCCGAATTACAATAGAAATGATGCTTATTGAAAAAATATCAGAGAGGTCCCTTTTTTTTTTTTCAAGTTCATGAGTCGTGAACTGTTATTTGTTTGTAATATAGATGCCCGAGATCAATTCTAGAAATGAGGCGTTTCAACATATATATATATATATATATATATATATATATATATATGACTTCTTTTGTTCACAGATTTATTACTTCACGGAAACCATATGAACGAGGCTATAGCCATATAGAGGTCCCACATGCCACGTCATTCTTTTATCGCAATCGCTGCTTCCGGAGGTTTGCACATAACACAATCGATTGCCAATGGCCGATTCCCCTGCTGGACGCGATATTATATAAACTGTAGTTGATATCTTTGTCGGGTCCGCAACCGTTCATCACAATCAGGGTTTGCCCTTGGCCGAGGTCCGATGCGATATCGCTATCGGCGATCGCAAGTCGCATATGGTCAGGACCTTACCTCCGCTCCGATTTCCCAATGCGATAATCGCTATCGACGATCGCAAAGTCGCATATGGTCAGGGCCTTACCTCTACTCCGATTTCCCGATGCGATAATCGCTATCGGCGATCGCAAAGCGGCCACTTGACACACTGTAACGCCCACTTCCGAAGTGCCGATGCGATGTGCCGAACCCGATAGGATCCCAAATCTCCCGTGCATATATTTTCAAGTCCGGTTTCTGCGTGCGATAGTGTAACGGCATATATACGTGAGTTTTGCCGCCGACGGTGTAAATACATATAAATACAAGTCTTTTTGCCTCTGTTTGCGTTAAATGCATATTTATATGGTTTGGCCTCCGATAGTATATGTGTATGCATATAACTCTTTTGTGGACTATACGGCTCCCGATGGCTTTGTCTTGGCATTGTTTGCTGTTAAATGCATCCATTGTTCCTCCGATGACTCTGTGTGCTCCTCTCATCTCCATTGTGGCTCCTCTAGCTTGGTCTGCTCCTCTTGGCTCCGTTTGCTCCTCTTGGCTCCATCTGCTCCTCTGGTGGCTCTGTCTCCTCCTCTTGAATATTGCCATATTGACATCAATGACAATCTATGTCCAACACCATGCAGAGCATTGATTGCCACGCCATGGGCTTCTTCAGCACCACCACATTGCTTGTTTGTGCCCCAGTTATACATACATGATGATGCACTTGGATTACGTCGTCCAGTTGAGTACACATTGCACCTGACACTTGGCATTTGATCCAGGGCCCAGAGGAGTTTTTGTCTCAGCCAAAGGGACATGGGAAGGCATGTGTCATCTTCTAGCCCTCATTGATGGAGCATCGACTTGATCTTGAGCCATTTAGGGACCCATGAGACCCATTTGCTCACTGAGCCCAACTTGGGGTTTGGAGATGTTTTGTAGCATTTGGAGGGAATCCCCCTATTATTCATTTTTTTTAAGGCCCTTACCCTCATTCTCAGTACTTGAGGCCTCAACGCTAGCCTTGGAGAGCACTTCACATTAATTACATGGGCTAAACGAGGAATAAAATAATAATTAATGTTACAGTTAACTTGGTTGGCTTGTAACCAAGGGTTTGTTACCTTGTTTTAACACTTTAAGGGCTTCTTCTTTTGAAAGTCGAACTTATGAGACTTGTATAAATATGAGAGGCTCACTCTCACTTGGTTCATCATGCTTTGGATTTTCAGACAACTCTTTAGAGAATTTCGGCGTGCAATTTGTGGAGGAATTAGGACGAATTTGATGAATTTTGATGTTTGGTTGAATTCGCTATCTCTCTTGGAGCTTCTCTTTGGCATGTTAATGGATGGATATATTCTTCATTGTCTTATGAGTGTTTTTTAATGCTATATTTCTGATCTGGTAAATGTCTAATGCATGGAATATTGTCTATGGTTTTTAATGTGCCCTATTTTTGTTAACGCATTGAAGCTATTGGAAATTTTGCATGTGTTACTCATAAGGCAATGAATGAATGAATGTTCCTAGGGGAAAAATTGCATATTGCATCTTTAAAACTCCATGAACAAATGCCATCGAAGTGTAAATATCTAAAGTCATAATGAAGTTTCTTCTATTAGGGCTAACGAAGTTGCCTTTAGGTCTCCTTGAAGACCAAGTTACATTCTCAAGGATAATCTTTGACTCCTTTTCTCCCAATAGCCAGGTGTTGGTCCTATAACCTTAGTGATTACAATACAATTGAAAAATCATACTTATTTCACCTTCTTTTCCCTCTTTTTTCTTCCCTTTAAGTATAAGGAAGCCCATCTAGGGCTTGGTGCGAAATTTTAGCGAGGAAGAATTTTCGAATTTTGTTCGGATAGGACTCTTCCTTAGTGTCTCCTCTAGGCATCCACAAGTTTTGAACGAATATCGACGGTGGAATTTCAATATAATTGATGCCCTAGCTATCACACCAAGTGGGAACCCTAGAAGCCATCCTTCAACTTGGGGATTCTCTGAAGGTTTGTACTTTAGTACTTGTTGAAGTATATCATTTGCAACCTTTTTTCTTATCTACCTTGACCTTGGATGAACTCTTATATCATAAAATTTCTCAACCCTAGGTCTCATGTAGTCTTTCTTTCAAGGGGTTTTTCTTGGAAAGTCTTCCTAGCTTCTCCCAAAGCTCACACTTTCATTGAACCTTTCCATTGAATGAGCCTCCTTGCCTCACTTCAAACCAATCTTAGATACATCTATCACAAGTGAGGGATACTGGGACTCCTCCCGTCAGTGAAAATTCGAGAAGAGAAGGGGACTTAGGTTGTGGTAACAATGGGCCCTAGTCCCAAAGTGTTGTTTTTCCTGTTACCGCTCAAACTAGCAGAGGACCTAAGGGGGATTCCTAAAGGGCTAATGCTAGGACAAGGGCAACAAATGGAGACTTAGCCCACTGTCACCTCAGCTAAGGCTCCCTTCTATTTACGGACTTTCACCGATGGGAGGAGACCCGGTATGTATGGAGTCACCAATGAAGGCTAAGTCAATAGGAGTGACCCAAATAAACCCTTTCCCGTAAGAGTTTGAAGGATGGAGCTTGCTTGCTTTCCAAGTAAGGTACTATGTATTCTAGGGAAGGGAAGAGAGGATTTGAGGGTTAGGTTTATGAGATAAGACTTGTGAAGGAGTTCCCCAATCCTAAAATCCTTGTTGGAATTGGTATCCCAGATGGGTCTTAAAGAATGATCTTTCAAAGGAACGGGGCCAAGTGGACCCAGTCTAGGGTATGAGGAAAGAATGTAGCAACCAATGATATTCTTACCCTAGACAAAGTGGGGAAAGGATAAAAGAAATATTTTTCACTTGAAGATGTTGTTTTGACCATATGAGGTAGTAGCCTTGGGTATGGCAGGGCAAGGTTTGATTCTAGAGCTAGGGCTTGGCTTTTCTCCCAACTCCACATCAGAATGACTTCAAAATTGGAGGAGAGCTTAAGGAAAGGTCAGCACAGGAGACCTTAGGAGATCGAACTTTTTGGAGGGCTAGCTTGTCAGGAAATTGATGCCCTAGGTACCCCAACTTCGCTAGACCTAGAAGGAGGTGAAAGAATATGATTTTTAGTGAACACCCTTGGTAGATCAGTGCCTTAATCTTTGGGAGAATGGAGTCTGATGAATATGAGTAGGATTCCTTGGTTCCCAATCAAGGATGCCTCAAGATCACTTTGCTAGCCTTCTAGGTCAAGAAGAAGCAACCTTCCATCTTTTATACTTCGATGTGCAAAGGAAATGGCTTATCAAGGTCAAATTCTTTGATAGAATTGCCCCCAGGAGATTTCGCCCATATTACGTGGCCCATACATTGAGAGAGCTATAATAGAGACAAATTCCACAATTTTAAGCAATAGATGCATGCAGCAATTAGCCCTAGAATAGCGAAAATCCCAGCCCAACGTATATGACAAAAGTAAACAAGAATAACATTAAAAATCATGCACTTACATGTAACAGAGTATATCCAACCATTCACAATTAACAAGAGAGAAGCTCCAGGAGAAGATAGACCAATATCCACACATCAAAACTCATCCATAAACCTCCAATTCATCCTCTAGAAAAAAGTGCGAAAATCTCAAGAGAGATAAGAGATCCAAACCAAAGTGATGATGAGCAAATGAGTTCATCTCACTTGTATTTATACACAACCTAGGAGTTCAACTCAGTCTCCTTGGCCTACATAAGCCCCAAAAATAAAAATTGTTCTAATAATTCAACTTTTGGTGACAAACCCACCAAACTAGCTCATAAATGAAAAAGTAAACTTCTCAAGAGGTCAAATAATAATCTATGCATGTCGTAGGGCCCGCTAAGAGGCCTAATGAGGTCCATGGGTGCCACAATGAAGAATAGGACCCTCAAAAGCAGTGGACAAGGGGTTGGCCCCTTGTAATAACTTGTGGTGCTCCAAATAACATGTGGGACCACACAAGTGTCCTCATGGGTCTCCAAACAAATCGAAGATGCCTATAAATTGCTTATAAGGGCTAGGATGATGGTGTAGGTGATGCCACATCATCGTGTGAGTCTTGGATCATCTTTCAAGTGTATGTTGTAAGTTTGGGGCCAGCTGGGCATGATGGATCAGGTGCATCCTCCTTGCCTAGTAAGTGAACCACAATCAATCTCTGAATGGCTATGGGGATCCACAGAGTGCAATTTGCTGCTGTCGAGGTCAATGGCTCTCAACACACACCCTACATGTGTCAATGTAGCCCTATGGAGGATTAGGACCTCGTATAAGGAGACCAAGCCCAAGATGGAAACCATTTGCAATCCTGCATAAGATCGAATGCGTCCCCTAGCCTTTCAGTACAACAAGTGATTAGAGAAATCAAGTAAATGAGCTTACCAAATCGTGGACCACAAGTGGGGACTTCAGAATGGTCTGCCCTTCCATAATGGGCTTTAGGATGTGCCAATGTCTCCTAAACTCCAAATGGGTTTAACCAATAATCCTATTCGGTGGTTTCTACTTCTAAAGGGGATAATATAGTCAAGGTACATCCTTCAAAAGGTGGTGGCATGTGGCAGATAGGTGAATGAAGTAGGGAAAGAGAAGGGGCAACTCTGGGTCAGATGTCGGGGTACAAGGGTAGCTAATAAGAGGGAAGCCCACAATTGGGTTCATAATGTATAGGAGGGAGTACTCGTGGTACATGGGGTGCCCCGACCTTGATTTTTCCACCCTTATTTATATGCCTTTTGCCTTTTTATGATTTTCTTTGATTAACTGCTCGAGGTTCAAGGGGTAAGAGCATGATGTATAAGATATAGTAGTGAATACCCCCTAAGGTGGGGCGGTTCATTGCCCACCAGGGGTTGGGACAATTATGGGTTCGTATATGATGAAGAAGGTTCATAGAATCTGTAGGAACTAGGGTGATGGCCATGATGATGGGGTAGAGCTCATGTATTAGCTTTTGCCCACTTTCTAAATGTATTTTTCCCGACCATCTTTTGCATTTTGTGGTACATTTTGAATGTGGCCATATGTGCTTTTATCTTTCTTTTCAGCTGCATCAACTTCTGGGCTTCATTCCAGGCCATGACCCAAGATGTGGGCAACGGGAAGGGGCGAGCTAACCCTACGTGGACCCAAGCAGGAGAAATGATGAATGGGGTAATAATGAATGGAAAGAGGGTAATATAAGCGGATAAGGGAGCAAGACCACGCAACCAAAATCGGGGTTTCCCATGAAATACCATCCCTGGACCAAATGGTTAGTAAAAGAGATCCCATGGGACTAGATTCCAAGGTTAATTCTTAAAAGGTGTCTAGGGGTCAAAAGCACAGGCCTAGCCCATTCTTTCTGCCAAATCCCCCTATTAATCCATGCCCAGAAGTGTCCATGATAAGCAAACTACAATACTCAATTTTCAAATGACAAGGCATACCTTTAGATTCGAGGGGCCCATCTTCAAACATATGATCATGGTAGATGGGTGAGGAACCACATGGTTTGCTCAAGTGGCAGAGAAATGGCAGAAAGTGCTAGTTGGTGGCTGCAAGGGGCTGTTGGCTGCCAGCTGAGGACCATCTTGGAGAAAAAAAAATCTTCTAGGGATATTACCCACAAAATGGTGGGTAACAATGCCCTCTAGTTTTAGCCTACAAACTAGGCCTACTAGTTTGTGCAGCAATAGGACCTTCTCTAGGTTTGACATATACTTGCTTACAATTACCACCACTGGGGCAATGTTTGGTCCAATACAAACCATTGCATACATTAAACTTCCAATAATGCTTGCATAATGAACTTCAGACATGGCCTCAACTTCCTCTTATATCTTTGGGCATTGTTCTATATATAACTTTAAACCAACAAGAATAATTAACATGTTTACATTCTTACATTCTAAACCTTTGCAATATCATCCCAACAAATTTCCTCTAATTGAACTTGGAGTTTTCTATTTAAATGATCCCTTTCAATTTCCATGCCCAAAATAAAAATTTCACCACCAAGATCCTTCATATAAAATTGAGATGACAATTGAGTCTTAACATTCTAGATGATTTCCATGTTGTTTCCATTTAGCAACATATCATTGACGTATAGCACCACAAAATTGAAGTGATCACCAACCTATTTGGTATACACATAGTAGTTGGCTTTGCTCTATGAAAATCCATTCCCCATACATAAGTATCAAGTTTCTAATACCACATCCTTGGTGATTGATTTGTTATCATGGTGCTATTAAAAATTTACCTTGGATGGATTGATTCTTCTACAAGGCTTCAATTTTGAATCTTCAACAACTATTTCATGTTGTGTTGTTTGTCCTTTGAAGATGAAGCCTTCTTAGAAAGCGGGCATGAAATATACCTAACTACTAGTTTTACATTTGAAAATTATTATATACATTCACATCCTTTAGAATAGTCGTATCTCTTATTGTTGAAAAAGTTAGCTTGGACAAGTGTCTTTCACATTGGCTTGGTGTCTAGCATGTGGAAGAGTGTCCAAAGTGGTCCCTAAGACATTAACTTTATGTGATATAAATTTAAAGTTACTTTTTTATGCATCATTAATCATAAAGTGACTTAAGGTGCCCTAAGTTGTGTCAATGAGCAATTATAACACAATCGTTGATCTTAATGTCTAGGATTCAATCTGAGCCATTAGATCTTAGGGCTAGTTACAACCATTTTAATGAGACATAAAAAGGAGATCCAAAGGAAAAGACCTTTTTATTTCATTCTTTTTTTGAGGAGAGAGAGAGGAGATGCACTGAAGGAAAAGTAACAGCACGAGAGGGAGCAGCACGAGTTCCAAGAGACGGCACACAAACCTAGAGAACATTCCAGCACCTTGCACAGAAATTGAGGATGATTGACTGCATATATTTTGGGGCTATTGATTGCACAGAAATTGCAGTGGATTGACTGCACATATTTCGAGGCTGTTGACTGCACAGAAATCAAGGCTGATTGACTGCACATATTTCAAGGCTGTTGACTGCACAGAAATTGAGGTTGATTGACTGCACATATTTCGAGGCTGTTGATTGCACAGAAATTGAGGAACAGTGCACAGAAATCAAGGCTGATTGACTGGAAATATTTTGAGGCTGTTGACTGCACAGAAATTGGGGCACCATGCACAAAAATCGAGGTTGATTGACAGCACAGATTTTGAAGAGTTTGGCATAGAAAATGAGACAAGTAATGCATTTGTTGGCTGAAAAAGTTTGCTGTAAACATATTTTTTCACGAGCCTTAATAAAATTTTCTCTTTCTATTTTCTTTCTCTACTGGTTTTCTCTTCAGTGTTTTTCCAGGGGCATTGCCCAAAAATTTGTCATTTATGAGATTGATTTTCTAAGTTTCCTCTCAGTATTTAAAGTAAAGGATTCAATGTGTTTTCTTTCATAAGTTCAGTTTTGAATGCATTTGTGAATGAGCATTAAACCCTAACTAGCAAGAAACTGAGAAACTTATTTGAGATTGAAAACCGGTGATTGGGTCAAGTAAAACTTACACTTATATACCATAATTATGACAGTCAATAATATAAATATGACAGCATTCTTGAATATGTATCATCATTCGTATAATTTTACGTAATACATTTGTTATATAGTTATTTCTTCCTTTGTGACTACTACAAGGTATGTCATAATCCATGAAGTGTTATTCTTGATGTGCATTATAATTGCTTAGAAAGGAAATATAGAATGCATTTTCTGAGAAAAAGAAAAGGAACTATTACCTTTTCTTGGAAATTTTGCATTTAGAGATTAAGTTTTGGATGAATTTTGCGTCATGGATAACGACAAAGTACATATTGTTCCTCATCTCATTTCATCCCGGTTATGTGAAGAAACCAAGTCTCAAATACTAGGCCATAGTACGTACATAGTTAAGCTTTAGGGAGAACACCTCAAAATTAGACTGTCATTTTTGCCTCTTAGGCATAATGTTATAGTTTAGTTGTATATTTATTATTTACCTTCTCTTCTCTTATATTTTATTGTCTGAAGATAATATTTAGCCTTATATCTATATATATATATATATATTTGGGAGATGCATCAATAATACCTCATTGCTTGTACATTACATGCCAATTTGGTGATGTCCTTTGGTCACCAAAGACATTAGTAAAGTTCCAATTACAATTTTATTTCTACAATTGGATATGGTGGATGAAGTGTTGTTTTTCTTTTGTTTGATTTTGGTGTTGCATTATATCCTTAAACATTAGTTTCTCTTTTGAAGGTATTAATACATGTTCTATTACCTCTTTTGCAGAGTTGTATTGACTCCAGGGGATCCATATATGCCTTTGCCAAATGAAGAGATCGTAGACAAAGTTCACAAACAGGTAGAATGGTCCAAGTATATTTCTCATATCATAAAATTGTCCATATTAATGCAATTGTATGCACCTTCGAATAAGTGGAACACGACTCTTTTAAGGTTAGGAAATTTGCTTATATCCCTTATTTTAAAGGATAAAGGTTCTTTCATGTAGAATAATTTGTCATAAAGTTTGATTCAAAATGAAATCGAATTATATTGATGTCCATTAACTATTGGAATGTAGAGTTATATATTGGTCATGTTATTGTTGATATACAAATTGAATATTTGTGCAAAACACCTCGAACCTCATAAGGCTGAATGAGTTAGGTCATATTATCACCCTGGGTTTTAAGCCTTAAATAGAATAAAAGGAGATCTCATCGAGAATCTCAATTCACTTGTAGAGATTTATTTGCTTTTATGTTATTCAACAATTTATACATAGGAACAGAAAAAAGAAAAAGAAAAAGAAAGAGTCTTGTCTAATATGATACAGAAAGTAAACCATAAAAGAGTAATTATATGAAAATTAAAGAGAATACCAATTAGAAAGTAAACGTCAAATTTAAAAATATTCAATCCATCTACGCAACATAACCAATTATCAAAACAAGAAATAGAAAATCAGCATTGAAAATGGCACATCCTCCTCTATTGAAAATTTTATTAATATTGAACCGACATCTTTTACAAATGGCTTGAAATAGATGTATATGAACAATATATGGTATAAGAAGCCTTCAATAAGGATCAAGTTGAAACCTAGGGCAAGCTAGGGCTTTTCTAGGGTACAATTTACTTAGGGCAAAGGACGTCAACCCTAAAATGGATAAATTAGCTATGGAAAAGGATTCATTTTTTAGGCAAATACCTCCCAACCAAGTGTTGAATCCCTTCACAAGGCAATGTTTTCTACCATAGTTGAAATTTATGCCCTAACCCTAGCTAGTGGCTCTCCTTAAGAGGCCGGAATTCAGTTTTGGGATAGAAAAGTGAAGTTTAATGTGAGTTTTTGGTGTCATCAACAATGAGACCAAGGCCAATGCCTTGACCTTGGGTGATGGAGTCTATGGGATTCCTAACATAAGGAAAAAAAATACTAAGCCCTAGCAAGGAGTAAGGGAATATGAAACCCTAGGTTTCAAGCCCTGGCTATCATTTTTGTGAGTGAGCAAAGTCAATGAGGAGAGCTAGTTGAAAGATCTACTACTGGGATTGTCATATAAATTCTATAGTGGATGATGCATACAATACTATTGCCAAAATTCCATAGAATAATTTTCAACAATAACGTGCACATAGAAAACCCTAGACAACTAGGCATTCCATGCAATAGCCACAAAATACAAAGATATATCAAATACAAGGAACATTCACAAGATAGAATGCATGAATCAATCCTTTATCGCTCCAAAATGGCATCTCTAATATACAATGCATGAATCAATCCTTTATTGCTCCAAAATGGCATCTCTAATACCGAAGGATAGCTGCATAAGCAAAAATCCTCAATAGATCATATCTCCATAAGATACAAGGTGAACTTTAGCTAGGCCGAAATATCTAAGAGTGCCTAATGATCCCAAGTGATCATGAAAATGAAATGTGAGTAACCTCTATTTATATGAGGTTTATCTCGCCTAATTTAGCCTGATGAAGCCCCTAAATACAAGTTTGACATTAAATGAACTTGGGTTACAAGCCAACCCATTAGCTAATGACAAAATTAACCAAATTAGCCCACATGTGTGAGCCATAACCTCCCTAAATGCTGATGTCATGTCTAATTAGGGCTCATAATGCATGGCAAGGTGTGCTGAGGTGTCAAAATGTGTGAAGATGCCTGAATGATCCAAAATTTGAGGGATGGCCCTCAAATCCACCTCAATATCTCCCTTAGGTAAGACCTCATTCTCTCCAACATCACGGTTTCCTCTAGTGCAACAAGCCCCCCTAGTCTCTCAATGGGAAACCATTCTCATCTGGGCTTTCAATCAACGTTTGCCCATTAGGTTGTGTCAAGCCCATCCTAGGGCATACTAGGTTCAGTGGTGTCATCATGAAGAATTCTCAAACCAAGGTCAAATTTGACCAACGTCCTAGGTCATGGAGATACTCAGGGACGTGTCATTTGCTAATGTTGTTAAGAGGCTTTAATTTCTCAATGTTGTAGCTGCTTAGGCCATGTACTTCTCTACAAATCCTAGGTACCAATGGAGTAGTTGCCCTCAAGGCCTGGGCTACAATGGACCACCTGCCAAAACAACATGGATTCCAGTGAAATCAACCATCCATTAGAGACTAAGATCAATAATGAACCTAAGTGGACCAAACTTGAAAGTTAATGGCATGTTAATACTTCAAACAAAGATCACCTTCCAAAGTCAGGACCAAGTCCTTGCAATGGTGTTTTCTACTTTGGTTGGGCTGGCTAATGGTCAACCCTATTAGGTGCTTCTAGCCCTCTAGGGGAGGTGACATTTCCTTGGTCCTGTTAGCCAGCATTTTGTGGGTGATATCCCTAGGAGAATTTTTTTTTCCATGATGGTCCTCAATAAGTAGCCAGCGGCCCCTTGCAGCCACCAACTAGCTCGTTGTGTTGAAGTTTCTAAGTCTAACAGTCAGAAACCCTCCATGTACTTACTGGTTTATTTCTTTCTACTTGTTCTGATTAATTAACAAGTTATTTACCATGTAAATACTGAAAATAAACACAAGTACATGCTCAACATATTATAGACCATCAACTGAAGGAAACATAAACAACCACACAAGTGACACCATTGTTTTTGGACAAATATCCCCGGAAAAACCCAATGCAGGAAAACCGATGCAGCGATCAGAGCTAAGTCACCTGACACGGGGATTCGGGACACGTAGGATTCGGGATTCGTGGTGTCGGATTCGGGACACGCTGACCCCCGGAACAGGACACGTTATATATTATTTTATTAAAAAATATATATATATATATATATATATATATATATATATATATATATATTAAAAATTAGATATTATCATATTTCTTACACAAATTTTAATTAATGATACAAATTTATTGATTTCAAACATAGATCTTCATCTATAGCTATTAGCATGCATAGTACATACAAAATTCAAATAAATGTCAGTGGTACTGGTCACATAAATGATAAATCTATTAAAAATTTAAATCATGATTCATAATTCATAACTGAAAGACAACTTACAACTAGAAGATAGTAAGATAAACACACTAACAACTGTAGTTTTCTCATTAAGTCATCAAATCAAGATGTGTTACATAGGTAGTGTTGGTGCAATGCCAATGGCAAATAGAAATAGAAAATATAAAACAACTACAGGTATACAAGCCTCAAGGCATCAATCAGCATCAGAATCAACATCACTATCCCCATCATCATGGTCCCCACTGCTCTCCTCTACATCCTCCTCCTCCCCTGTATCCATAGTCGCCTTTGCATCTGCTGGTATGGAGGCTGACCCCTCTAAGTCATCAAATCTAACAGGCTCTAGCACTGGATCATTGAGATCCATGTTGGCCAATGCCAACTCAACAATGGTGTCCAGACCCATATCATCAGGAACAGTGTTACTTGGGAGCGGGAGCGAAAGCGGGGAGCGGGAGTGACATATTCAGAAGCTCTTGGTTTGGTGCTCTTGATTAAATACGAGTTCCATACCCTAATACATGAAAAAATTCAATGGAAACATTGCAATCCCCCAATCCTAAAATCCTGAAAAACTAATAAGTCTGCTGGATTTTGAATGAAATCTAAAATTCTACTTTCTCCATATGAAATCCAATGAGGCCGGAACCACTCTCAAACATCCTGAGTCATTTCATGGTAATGTTAAAAATTTAAGTAAAAGGATGAAAATGAAGATTAAGGAGAATGTCACTTTTACTTTAAGAATTTAACATTACCATGAATAGCATATCAATACTAGGGCCTAGACTTGATTATGAAGCTGCCAAAATGCTCTACTCCTTGCTGCAACAGCACAAATCACTTACCAAATGAAAATATTAATGAGCAAACACGCCCTTTTCATACCCGCGCTGAGCTTAGCGAGTCCTGGAAACCGGACACGTGTCCTAAAATCGCGACACGCCCCTGAAAATCGCGACACGCCCTCGGACACGACGTGTCCGAAACGGACACGACGTGTCCTGTGATTTGGACACGAATCCGGACCGAATCGTGTCGGATTCGCCGGATTCGGGATTCGCAGGGGGTTTAGGACGAATCCGGTTTCCTAGGATCAGAGGGTTTGATTTATTAAGCAGTTTCAGAATACAATCTGGGTACAAAATCCGGCTTACCCAACAGAGTAAAATCTCGGCAGTAGTACATCTCTACTCAGAAGCAGATATTCCCGTTGAAACCTCGGATAAACACTCTGGCAGCTCCACAGCTCCAATCTGCCCCACGAAACCCCAGTGTCAACCTCTAGGGACTGCGTCAGCCTCTTCTGCCTTCTATGTCAACTTTCCCGACAGTTCCGACTTCTGCCCTTTGCATCGGCTTTCCCGGCGGTTCCGGCTTCCGCCCTCTGTGTCAGCTTTCCCGGCTGTTCCTGCAGTTCCGGCTTCTACCCTTTGCGTCAACTTTCTCGACTGTTCTGACAGTTTCGGCTGCTGCGCTGATCCTCCCGGTGATATCTCTGCCTCTCTGCTTCTGTATTCACTGCCCCTCAACTGCAACTCTGATCACTCTCTCAACTTTCTCAGCAAACCCAGCCCCAGAAAGTCGAAATCTTGGTCTCTTGGTGTGTTCTCCAAGTGACCCTCAAGCCTCCTCTTATACTTTTCTTGTTGACAGATCAACGGCCGAGATTAAGTCCCTAATCAACGGCTAAGATTAGATCTGGCTTGATCCATGACTTTTGGACCATTCTAACACAGTTTTATATTAATTTACATTAATATTTTAATTTCCCTAAGTTTAGACTTAGGGACTCCATTAAAAATATTAATTATTTTAATATCTCTCAAATTGTTTAGAATCTACCCAAACCCTTTCTGGTTATTGGAGATCTCATGTGCCTTAGCCTCTCCACCAAATTTCATGGCTAGAGCATATCTGATGCTACCCCAAATCAACACGTTGTGCCACTTCTCTGCCACCTGAGCCATCCATGTGGTCTCTCACCCATCTGTCATGATCGTGTTGATTTGGGGTAGCATCGGATGTGCTTTAGCCATGAAAATTGGTGGAGAGGCTAAAGCACAGGAGATCTCCAAGACGCAGAAATGGTTTGGGCAGATTCGAACCAGTTTGGGAGATATTAAAATAATTAATATTTTTAATGGAGTTCCTAAGTCTAAACTTGGAAAAATAAAATATTAATGGGTATTAATATAAAACTGGGTTAGAAGGATCCAAAAGTCATGGATCAAGCCAAATCTAATCTTAATCGTTGATTAGAGATTTAATCTCAGTCGTTGAAGGACCAATGAGAAAAGTATAAGAGGAGGCTTGAGGGTCAGTTGGAAGACACACTAGAGTGATAAGTGATTCAATTTGCTAGAGTGGGGTTGCTAAGCAGAGTCGAATCAGTGATCAACAGCGAGGGACAGTGAGTAGTGGATAGAGAGGCAAAGACAGTGCCAAGAGACCAGCGCAGAGGCAGAGAGTTAGCAGCAGTGGCCAGAGCAATCCACGCAAAGACAGCACAGAGGCCAGAGGGATTGCGTCATCCATGCAGAGAGCAGCTGGAGTGACACAGAGGGTCCCAGAGGCTGCACAGTGCCTCAGAGGGCTGACGCAGAGGCCAGAAGGGCCAGCACAGAGCTTCAGAGTCGCTGGAGAGGGTTTCGTGGAACAGGTTTTCTGAATACCTGTTTCCGAATAGAGAGGTATTGATGCCTGTTAATTTTCTTTTTCGAGTGATCTAGTTTGGCACCCAGTTGTACTCAAGGAAATACTGCATATTAATAAACCCTCAGAATAGCTGCAATGGTTTTCCCCCATTGGGTTTTTCCCGGGACGAGTTGTCCAAAAATAACAGTGTCACTTGTGTGTTTTCTATTCTTTCAGTTGTTGATCTGTAGATGGTTGAGACTGTATTGTGTTCATTTTGATGTTTATATGTTTAAATAACTTGTTTGTAATTAACAAGTAGGAGAAATAAACTAGAAGAATACAGATAAAATTTCTAACGGGTAATACTTAGAAATTTCAACATGTTATAAGACTGTGGTTGCAAATCACAAGAAAGCTGAAGGCATCAACTAAGCAGAGCATTTGCAGCAGAATCAACTATCCCGAGTGACAGAAGTTGATCCTTGCAGAAGCGACAGAGGAAGGGTTGACGTAGAGGGACTGCGTCATTAGTCCGGGCCAGAGAAAGGTCAGCGTAGAGGCTGAGGAGGGCAGAGAGAGGCTCACGCAGAGCCACGTAGAGACTAGGAGGGTTGACGCAATTGGCTGAGGGAATTGTTTTTGCCAGTGCCGAGATTGCGTAGAGCCTAAAGGCTCAGTCCTTCAGTTGTTGGGGCATAAGATGCTATGGTCAATTTGCGGGAGCGAAGCTGGTGGGCTACTGTGGTCAGAACAGTACCTAACAAAGCAAAACCAAGGTAGAGGGAGTTGCTACCAAGGCGGATTTCTAGCCAAGGAATCCGGATTAGAGTTGCAGGTGCACAGAAGATTGGAGAGGAGCAACTTGACGATTGGCAAAAGGATTTCCAGAATGGAAATCGGGACTCAGAGGGAGTCCAGCAGAGAACTTCTAGATGGGAAGTATAGAGACTCAACAAGAGTCGAAAGGAGAACTTCCAGAGTGAAGTAGAGAGACTCAAAGGAGTCGATAGAAGAGCAAAGAGATGGTCATGAATGGACTGAGGGATCAAGACAGGCTGGACAGGGCATCCAACTTTGTGGTCTAGAAGGCGAGGATCCTGTCCATTCTAGATAGACATCACATCAAGGGCTTTGCCTTGAGAACAATGGCTATCCCAGTTGACTCGGTAGCTAATGAGAAGTACGAGGAGGCAATGGCCAAGTCAAAATGCATCATCCTTGATGGGGTCAAGGATCATGCGGTCCAACATATTGCCGAGAAGGAGACGACAAAGGAAATGTGGGACACCTTGAGGACGTTGTACCAGCATACTTCCGTGTAGAGGAAGATGTTATTTGAGAATCAACTATGGTCATACCATATGCAGAAGGTTGAGCAGATAAATCACTTCCTCGGTCGGTTGAAGGAGATCCAGGACCAACTGACTTCCATAGGGGCGACGCCAGATGAGGAGATGATGGTAAGGATTGCACTTAACGCAATCTCCAAGGAGTGGGAGACATTTGTCCATAGCATACTAGGCAGGGAAGATCTTCCAGATTACGAAGAATTGTGGGCAGCTCTTCGCCAAGTGGAGATCAGGCGGTTGAGCAAGGCAGGAAGTAGCAGCAAAGGAGTCTGGATCAAGAAGGAAGAGGAAGAGGACGTAGCTCTGGCATCTGCAGGAAAGCAGGAGAAGAGAAAGAAGAAGGACCTCTCCAAGGTCAAGTGCTTCCACTGTGGGGAACTGGGTCATTATGCGAACCAGTGTCCGAGGAAGAAGAACAAGGGAGAGGCGTCTGACTTTAAGTAAGCGCCAGTGAAGGCGAATAAGGAGGTTGAGGAGAATGATGATTGTGCCATGAGTGCTCATGTACCTCTAGAGAAGAGGTGGGGAGACATCGAGCTACAGTTAGAAGGACTATAGGCGATGAGGGGCAGGATCCTTGAGGTACCCAACATCTTGGATTATACCTTGCTACGGAAGCCCCGAAGAGAGAGTAGCAGGACTGGCGGATGTCAGTAGAGACGGATGCGAATGAAGCGGCGGAGAGTGCTACAGTGCAGGAGTCCCTGGGTAGTGCCAGGCTAACAGGCTGCAATAGTGCAAGAGGCACGGGAGTGTTGCACCAATGTAGGATGGCACAGAGGTTTGCAACAGTGAAAGATGCAAGGAGTTGTTGTAGCAGCGCAGAGGTCAGTAGAGGGAGCACTTGTTAGTGGCAGAGAGAGCTTCAGCATCAGAAGTGTTTCTAGCCTGACAAGGATGTCAGAAGTTGGGTGGATTAGTTACTTACTTCTCAATAACTAAGTTGCAATGTGTTAGCGCTCGAATTTGGCCTCAGGCTGAGGAAGGCAAAATCCAAGGCAACATCAAACCACTTAGCCTCATAGCTAGCCCTACGAGGACAGGAGAGGGCTCTCTCCGGGTCTATCTCGGCAAAAGGTCTTCAAAGGGCTGAGATGACCAATAAAGAACACTGATTTTAGGCTAGTAAACTGATAGGGAAAGTTTGATTTCAAATTTTTAGGGTTTTGTTGGAAAACTGAGCACGACAATTTTGGGTGCGGGGATGAGACACAGTTTTTGCAGAGGTCTTTTTGGGGCAAGGTAGGAGATTGTCTTGATGCCTTTGAAGGAAGTGAATGGATAGGTATGACTGGTGAGGAGCTAAGGAGAGCAAGAAACCATCAGGAGTTCTTCTTAAACAGATGAAAACATAAATATTAAGCAAACTTAAAGGCAGAGCATAGAAACCATGAATTCTACCTTAACACTTCATTTACTTAATTTGCAGAAGAGAAGAGTAGGAAAATGATACACATAACAAACTTACAAGTACATGAGAGAAACACACCATCAACACAAATAACCATAGGAATCCCAAATAGTGCTGCAAAACCCTAGTCTTTCCTTTGCCAAAATTGCAGAGATACAAAGAGTAATACAGTCTAAGCTTATCCCTCAAGAGTCCAACCATGAAAATGACTAAGAAAGTACATAATATAGGCAAGCTAACACATTTCCTTGCCTCTAGGGGTCGAGCTCATCATCCTAGGAGCTGTTTCAACCAATTCTAAACTGAGCACTACAATCTAGGCAGTCAAAACAACTTGCTTCTATAAGTTAGGAAACCAATTCATTCATTAATTTTTTGCTATTTTATGAATGAATCTTCTAGAATAGGTAAAAAAGTGTCATGTCATCATGAAAATACATTAGTTACATCAAAGAGGGTGAAAAATCCCATGAAAAGTCAAAACTAGGCAAAAGTTGCGTTGTCCTGAGATGTAGATGAAAAACTGGCAAATTTCCCTGATGCGTAGCGCGCCATTTCTCTACGCGTAGCGCGCCTTTGAGCCCACTTTTGGGGCACTTCCCGGCATCCAAATGAGGCTCAAGTGGGCTTGTTGGAAAGGTCTGGATGTCTACTCTCCAGCCCAAGTGGAATATCTCAATTTGGTGCTCATTTGCCCCTCCAAAAATGCAATCTCCCAAGACTGCTTCCTGTGTGTCCAAAAAGTGGCAAAAGGTCATTTTTTGCTTTTTTTTTTGACCTTTTGGGGACCCAAACCTCAATGAAATGTCTTGGCAGTGGCTGAGCAAGTGTAATTTGTCATGACAAATCCAAAAATGCAGAGTTTTTGTGAAATGGACCTCCCCATCTTAAGGGTAGCGCGCGGCGTGCTACGCGTTGAGGGCAAAAACCTGTTTTTAGCAAAAAAAAAAAAAAAAATTCAAAATTGACCAAAATTGCTCCAAATTTTCTGAATTTTGAGCTGGGGGTGTATCATTGAGCACCATGCTCCTTCAAGGAGGTTTCGGCCAAAATCTGAAGTGGATCGGGCCTTTTCCTCCGTTTTAGTGCCTTGGCCAATCGTCCTTTGAGTACTTTCATTTTCGCTTTGCACACATGCATGCGGGCCCAATAATGATTCTTCATGTGGCGGAGCATATCTTTGTCCCTGTTTGCCTTGGCTAGCAACTTCTCTAAATGAGTGTTCACCCGGATGAGCATAGACCCTTGCTCAATAGGTGTCAAATCACCGGGTCTCTTGCGGGCCAAGTTTCGGTCTTCTCGGATTCGCCGCAACTCATCAAGAGTGTGTTCATATTCTAGCTGCTTGTTACGCTGCTCCAAGTAGTTGATTGTCCAATTGGCCGTTTCCAATTTCTGTTGCAACAAGTGATTTTCAGCCTTCTGTTGCTGAATGATCTCCTTTAGCTCCGAGCTAGGAGAACTGATGTCAAGGTCAATAATGTCTATGTCCGGATCACCTGATGGTCCCTCATCAATCATGGGCTGCTTGCCTCTCTCCTGTACCTATGCTGCTGTCGAAAGCGAGGCCCCTTCCACCTGATGTGGAGATAACAATCGCTGTGCTGATGAAGAAGGCGAGACCCCTTCCACCTGGTGTGGAGATAATACTCGCCGTGCAGATGCAAATAAGGCCCTGTGGCCTCTCTGATATGTAACACACGCTGGAGTGCTGACATGCTCGGGCTCTGGAATGTGAAACTGATGTGAAGGCCCTCCCTCATCATGGACAATCTTAGGGGGTGGCTGTGGCACCGTGAAGAAGTCGCGAGAGATGAAATCCTCCCAAGCAATACCCTGCTGTGCCAACTGATGCATCACTATGATCTCGATCAGTGCATAATGATATATACTCTTGTGTTGTTGTGTGGGGTTCTTCCTTTCACTAAGGGCACCATCCTCTGTATATTTCGGCACATGAAAAATGGAATGTTCATCATTCGTACCCGGGTGAAATGCATCAACAAACGGATATGGTACGAATATAAACGTGAAAATCTGCCCTCACAAGTGAAATAGCGCATAATGAGCCTCATCAAGGGTGCATACTCATCCCTTAGGAATCTGAAGGGAAAAACAACAGTTAGGTGTCTCATACACCCGGGTTTGATATATGGTTCATAATGAAATCTGTCTAGTTGCTGGCGCTTGTTCCACTCCTCCCCAACATTTGGTATCCCGGTGGCTTGAGCAACAATTTCGGGTGATAGGGTGAAGTCCACTCCTGCAAGGTTCACCTGACCATTGTGCAAATGTAGGACAAACAAGCGGACTAGTTCTCTGTGATGTTGAATTTGCGAGATCCGCCCACAATATCCAAAGCATGATTGATACTGAAAACATGTCATTGCAAGTGGACAAGCTTGCAACTGAGCCAAAGAAGTGGGCTCCTCCCTGACATGCCGACCACCTTTACCTTCCTTATGATGCCTCCTTGGCACTTCTATCTCCGGTGTCGAATCGCTGTCATAACTCTGCTCATAATCTGATTCGGTTTCTGACATGGTTTTGAAGGCAAGATGGCTGAAATGTATTGCTGACTTTGCACCCAATTAACTGCTGTTTGACTTTTTCAAATGTTGTCACCAAGGGGACATAAATACAAGGGGATTGTTAAGGAAAGGGGAACATGAGGGAATTAGGGACAATAAACATAAATAAGGAATTTAGGGAAGGCAACATGGGAAATCATAATATTGTGGGATTTTAAGGTGAAGTAGGGTTTGGGAATTTAGTAGGTTTTAGGGATTTTAGAGAGGAAGATTATAAAATTTTATGGGAAAATTTGAAGGAGAATGTTGGTGAAGATGAGGGAAAAGAGGGATCAAAAATGGGCAACCTTGGACAGCAAAACACTTTGAAACCCTAGCACAACTAAGTCTTTAAATTTTCCACAGCAATGTAGGGTTTTAACTTCTCATTTTCATGGCATTTTTAACATATTAATTTCTCATTCATTTTGCAAAACCAAAACTAGCCATGGAGGAGAGGTCTACCTGAAATTTGCTTGAGAGAAAAGAGGATTTGGTAGCTTGCTGGCAGTTTATTGGGCGAAAAACCCAACGCGTAGCGCACCTTGCCCAACGCGTAGCGCCCCTCTGGTGCGTAGCGCCTGAGTAAAAATGCACTGGAAAAGTCGCGCTGATGCGTAGCGTGCCCTGGGTGCGTAGCGCGCCTCAGCTGATGCGTAGCGCGCCCCTGAAACTGCCCAATTTGCTCAATGACTCTTGAAATCGCCTTTGCAAGGATTCACTTGGCTTGTGAGAGGCAAATGAGTTGCTAATGAAGAGTGATGTGCTTTTATAGGCTCCTTTTTTATTTTTATTTGCCCAAAACCCACTTTATAATGTTTGAGTGTTGACACTTTTTGAATTAATTGGCTCTGACTTCTGGTTTCCTTTTTTTGAAAAAAATTCGTTGAAATGATGATTTCTTTTGAAAATTTTTGCAGGGATGGCTTTTGAGATGCTTTGGCAAAGGAGACCAAGGTTGCGCTTCAACATTTGGAGAATTTGAAATTTTGACAATTTTTTACAAAAACGAGATAATGACCTTTGTTTTTCAAAAACAGAGTTTTGAAAACAAGGTGAAAATTTAGTTGTACAATAATGAGAATTATTGAAATGATGTTTTATGAAGGACATCCCTCTGGCCTGCTGGTCCTTTATGACCTCTCAAGACAAAAATTGACTCAACCCTAGACCTAAGACCTCGAAATTTAAAACAAGATGAATGACCCTTTGAAGATTTTATTTACTTAAACAAACCTGAACAGCAGTGCCAAACAGGAGGGGAATAAAAGACACAAACTCCTTCACCAGAGTTATGGCATGCCTAACGGAATGCAACATGATCACACTGATGGGACACCTAATCATGAAATGCAAAGAGCTTTGATCTCTGGTGGAGGGCTACTAGACCGACTCTAACACAGTGCAATAGCATGATGCAACATGATGAGAGGGGATGTAGCGCAGATGCAGTGTTGGGAGGATGGACCAGCAGGAGCACGGATGCAGAGGGAGTTGCGTACAGATGCAGCAATGGCAGTGGCAGGGCCATGGGCAGCAGTACAGGATGCAGCAGTGCAGAGGATGTTGGGTGAGGAGGCCTAGCATCAGCACAAGTACCGGTGCCAGATAATCAGAATGATGCTCAGTGTGGAGTATTACTAGAGCACAGTCCTCGCTAAGAGGGAGTGTTGATTTGGAGAAGCATCAAATGTGCTCTAGCCATGAAAATTGGTGGAGAGGCTAAAGCATAGTAGATCTCCAAGACCCAGAAATGGTTTGGGCAAATTCTAAACGGTTTGGGAGATATTAAAATAATCTAAGTAACCGAATTCGTTATATTGGGTCCACGAATCCGAATTCGGCGTGTCGGACGCGATTCGCCCGAAAATCGTGTCCAAAAAACATGACACGACGAATCCTATTATGACACGTTGAATCCCAAGCGTGTCATGATTTTCACCAGCGTGTCACGATGTTTGACATCGTGTCCTGTTTTCCAAGACTCACTTGGTGGAAAAGTGACTTGCGCGGGTTAGAAAAGGTCGTATTTGTTCATTACAGCCACACTGTTTATCATTTGGCAAGCATTGTTTGAGCTGTTGGCAAGTGGAGAAAGGTTTGGAGAAAGATTCCTCACGAGGATTCTCCCATCTCTTTGAACAATTTCACTATTATGTCTTCTCTTTATTATAATGAGATATTTCCTACCTGCATTCCTCTATGTTGCCAACCTTAACATAAATTTCAAGTGGGTAATGATTTGTCATGCAAAATTGGTAATGAAAGGTCATTGTCATCATAATGGTGAATGTCTGTCATTGTCATCGCAATGCAATGATGATGAGATGACGATGATCAAAGGCAGTTGTCCTCACTTAAATAAAACAAAAAGCAAAGCAACACTATGATGATGCGATGACGAGGACCAAAAACAGTTGTCCCTAGAATAAAACAAAAGGCTAAGCTAAGCTAAGCAACGTTCAAGTTCTCAGAAGCATCCGGAATAAGCAACGTTCAATTCCTCCGGAGTATCCAAAGGAGCCAAAGCAGCTGCATCCTCCATTTCAATTTCTTTAAAACCATACCAATTCCCTCCCTTTTACATGCCTAGGGTCATTTATTTAAAAAAACAGCCCCATCCATAAAAGGAAGCTGATGCATGTTTAGACAGTTCCATATTTTTGTTTTTTTTGTTCCTGATCATGGATTGAGTTCATTTCCAGCATTGCCATTTTCCTTGCTTCATACTCCTCCATTTTATTTGTTTTCATTGTATCCTATTATTATCATGTTTCTTTCATGTGTTCTTTTGGGTGCACTGTATGGCATAAATATTTCTGTGTACTTTTGGGTGCACTCAATTTGTTTTATCAATGCTTGTTTTCTTGATTTCATATCCATCATCATCGCATGGCTGGACAAAAACCTAGGTACCTAAGGCAGTCTGGAGTGCATTAAATGAAGAGATTCTGGAAATTGGAGCTAAATCGGTCTTTAACATGATTCAAGATTTACTGGGGTAATATTTTCGTACTGAAGGAAAATTTGGTTTCATTTTGATACATTTATCCCGAGGGCAGCCTGGAGTGCATTAAATGAAGAGATTCTGGAAATTGGAGCTAAATCGATCTTTAACATGAATTATGAATCATGATTTATGTGACCAGTACCACTGACATGTATTTGAATTTTGTATGTACTATGCATGCTATAGATGAAGATCTATGTTTGAAATCAATAAATTTGTATCATTAATTAAAATTTGTGTAAGAAATATCTAACTTTTAATATATATATATATATATATATATATATATATATATATATATATTGAAATATATATATATATATATTTTTTTTTTAATAAAATAATATATAACGAATCCTACGTGTCCTGTTTTGGGGGGTCAACGTGTTCGAATCTGACACCACGAATCTCGAATCCTACGAATCCCGAATCCCCGAGTCAGGTGACTTAGAAAATAATTTATATTTTTAATGGAGTTCCTTAGTCAAACTTAGGAAGAATAAAATATTAATGGGTATTAATATAAAATTGGATTAGAAGGTTCCAAAAGTCATGGATCAAGCCAAATTAATCTTAGTCGTTGATTAGAGATTTAATCTCGATCGTTGAAGGATCAACAAGAAAAGTATAAAAAGAGTCTTGAGGGTTAGCTGGAAGACACACCAAAGTGATCAGTCATTCAATTTGCTAGAGCAAGGTTGCTAAGCAAAGTCGAATCAGTGATCAACAACGAGGGGCAGTGAGTACTGGATAGAGAGGCAGAGATAGTGCCAAGAGACTGGCGCAGAGCCAGAGAGCGAGAAGCAGCGGCCAGAGCAGGCCATGCAGAGCCCAGCAGAGACAGCACAGAGGCCAGAGGGACTATGTCATTCACGTAGAGAGCCGCTGGAGTGACACAAAGGGTCCCAGAGGCTGCGCAGTGCCTCATAGGGCTGACGCAGAGGCCAGAAGGGCCAGCGCAGAGCTTCAGAGTCGCTGGAGAGGGTTTCGTGGAACATATTTTTTGAATGCCTGTTTCTGAATAGAGAGGTATTGATGCCAGTGATTTTTCTTTGTCGGGTGAGCCAGTTTGGCACCCAGTTGTACTCAAGGAAATACTGCATAATAATAAACCCTCAAAATAGTTGCACCGGTTTTCCCGCATTGGGTTTTTCCAGGGACGAGTTGTCCAAAAATAATGGTGTCACTTGTGTGTTTGCTATTCTTTTAGCTGTTGATTTGTAGATGGTTGAAAGTGTATTGTGTTTATTTCGATGTTTATATGTTTAAATAACTTGTTTGTAATTAACAAGTAGGAGAAATAAACTAGAAGAATACAAATAAAATTTCTAACGGGTAATACTTAGAAATTTCAATAGATCGTATGTTTGAAGGCGGGCTTCCCAAACCTAAAGGTATGCCTTGTCATTTGGTAATTGATTATTGTAGTTTGCTTATAATGGACACTTTTGGGCATGGATTAATGGGGCGATTTGGTGGAAAGAATGGGCTAGGTCTGTGCTCTTGTACCCTGGCCCCCTTTTGGATATTAACCTTGGATTCTAGCCCCGTGGGATCTCTTTTACCGACCATTTGGCTTTAGGGATGGTATTTCATGGGAAACCCTGATTTTGGTTGCGTGGTCCCACTCTCTCATCCACATATATTGCCCCCTTTCCACTCATTATAACCCGATTCATCATTTCTCCTACCTGGGTCCACATAGGGCTAGCTCTCTCCTTCCCCTCACCCACACCTTGGGTTGGACCTGGAAAGATGCCCCAAAGGTTGATGCAACTAAAAAGAAAAGTAAAGGCATAATTGACCACATTCAATAGGAAATATACCATAAGATGCAAAAGATGGCCAGGACAAACACATTTAGCACATGGGCAAAAGCCAATAGATGAGTTCTACCCCATCATCATGGCCATCACCTTGGTTCCTACAAGCTCTATGAGCCTCCTTCATCATATAGGAACTCGTGATTGTCCCAACTCCTGGTGGGCAATCAAATGCCCTACCTTAAAAGGGGGTATCCACTGCTATATCTCACACATCATGCTCTTACCCCTTGAGCCTTGAGCAGTTAATTAAAGAAAAATCATAAAAGGCAAAAGGCATATAAAGAAGGGTGGAAAAATCAAGGTCGAGGCACCTCATGTACCACGATTGTTCCCTCCCATACATTATATACCCAAGTGTGGGCTTCCCTTTTACTAACTACCCGTGTACCCCATCATGTGGACCAGGGCTGCCCCTTTTCATTTCCTACTCCATTCATCTCTTTATCACATGCCACCACCTTTTAAAGGATGTACCTTGGACATATTATCCCCTTTAGGAGTAGAAACCTCCTAATGGGAAACTTGGTTAACCCCATTTGGAGCTTGGAAACATTAGCACATGCCAAAGCCCATTATGGAAGGGTAGGCCATTACGAAGTCCCCACCTGTTGTCCGTGGTTTATAAGCTCTTTTACTCTGTTTCCTTGATTACTTCTTGTGCTGGAGAGCTGGGGGACGCATTGGATCTTATGCAGGATTGCAGGTGGTCTCTATCTTGGGTTTGGTCTCCCTATACGGGGTCCTAACCCTCTAGAGGGCTGCATTGGCACATGTAGGGTGTGTGTTGAGAACGATGGGAATCCACAGCAGTAAACAACACTCCATGGATCCCCAGACATGTTCAGAGATTACTCGAGATTCACCAATTGGGCGAAGAAGATGCACCTGGTTCACCAGCCCCACAGATGTACCATGCATTTGGCAAATGACCCAAGACTTGTATGTTGATGTCGCATCGCTTACACGATCATTTGAGCCCTTACAGATGGTCTACAAGCATCTTCGACTTACTTGGAGACCCATGAGGTCACTTGTGTGCCGTCACAACCATTGGGAGCACCACAGGTTTATTATGTGGAGAACAAGGGACCAACCCCTTGTCCATTACTTTTGGAAGTCCAATTCATCATTATGGCACTTATGGACTTCATTAGACCGCTTAGAGAGCCCAACGACATGTATTATTGATTATTCGACCTCTTGGGAGGCTTATTATTTTATTTATGAGCTAGTTTGTTGGGCTTGTCACCAATAGATAGTTATTTGCACGTTATTTTAGTTGATGGGCTAATGTAGGCTCAAATTAGGTAATTCGAACTCCTAATGAGTGTATAAATAGGAGAAACATGAATTCATTTGTATCATCACTTGGATTGGATCATTCCCTCTCTTGAGAATTTCACATTTCTTTCTTGGAGGACAAACTGGAGCATGGATGAATTTTGATGTTTGGATTGGCTTTTCTTATCTTGGAGTTTTTTTATTGGCAAATGTATTGATGGTTGGATATATTCTCTTACATGTAGGTACAAATGTGATGCTATTTTCTTTTACTTTGTCACATACATTGATCATAGGATTTTCGCTATTTTAGGGCTAACAGCGCCATGCATTTACTGCTGCATTGTGGAATTATGTTTCTATATAGCATATATCTATGTATGGGCCATGTTTGTTGAACGAATTGTCCTAGAGATCGAAGTTAGCTTGATAAGCCATCTTCATCTGCAAGCGAAGTATAAATGCTTTAAGGTCACTTTATTTTTTTGCCCTAACATTGAACGAAGTTGCCCTTAGTGTCTCCTTGAGCTAGAAACAAGATCCTTCTTCATAATTCTTTCTGACTCCATATCCCCAAAAGGAATTAGGCATTGGTCCACCATAAGGTGATCACCTTAAACCTTTTCTTTACCTTTTTCCTGTCTTTCCTCGGTCTAGCCAAGTTGATTCACCTAGGGCATCACTTACCTAACAAAGTAGCCATTGAAAAAGTTCAATCTCCTAGCCTCTACTACATTGGTGTGTCCTCAAGGTCTCCTCCAAATAAGAACAAATTTCAACGATGGGATTGTGATATATCCCAAGCCCTAGCTCTGAGATCAAAGTTTGCCCTAGTGTTCCCTACGCTAGTACCTCATAGGATCAATTTGACACCTCTAAGTGAAAACTCTTGTGCGATCCTTTCCCCTTCCTTGTCTAGGTTAAGATCATCATTGGTTGCTAAACTCCCTCCCCTTAACCTAGGTTGGGTCCACTTGGTCTCGTGTGGTCCCATACCTTTGAAAAATTAATTCTTCAAGAACCACCGGGGAAACTAAGTTTAATAAGGATTTTAGGGATTGGGAAACTCCTTTTCATGATACATTCCTTAAACCTAGCCCTTAAATCCTCACCTCCTCCTAGAAAGCTTTGTACCTTGCTTGAAGAGAAAGCAAGCTCCATTCTTAACCCCCTGCTAGGAAAATGATCATTAAGGTCACTTCAGATCCATTTTTTGATTCATCCTTCGCAAGTGACTTTACATACACTGGGTCTCCTCCCATCGGTGAAAGTCCGTAAAAAGTAGGGAATCTTAGCTGAGGTGACAATAGGCTAAGTCTCCATTATTGCCCTTGATCCAGTTGTTGTCCCTTAAGGAGTCCCTTTTAGGCCCTTTGCTAGTTTGAGCAGTAACATTTTGGCATCGTTGTCGGGGACACAAAACGTGTGTTTTGTTCCCCATACAACATATTGACATATCATTATTGGCGACTCCATTGGAAGAACGAAGCCCTAGTTCTTCATTGATCTCTAAAGTCAATGCTTGTAGGGTGAAGCAAGCATTTGTCAAGGCAATTTCATTCACCCTGGTGACTCCCATGTCATTAAGGACCCAACAACATGTTGACCACATATATTCCCGCCATAAAATTGACAGGGATCCCATAGTATCCCTCATCGAAATGCATGAAGAATATGTCAATGTTCGATGGGGATCCACATTCCGTAGCCAATCACATCGTAAGGTTCATAAGGTACCTTTCAAAGCAAAATATAACTCAACCTTGTGACCAAATGGAATTATTTGTCATATCCATTGTCCCAAATATTGATTGGCTTGAGTCATGTGAACCTAATAGCATTCTTTCTCTTCCAATGTTTACTACGCACTTCTTGTTACATGAAGGGTTGGGTTTTGTTGAAATTAGCAACTAGGGCCAAACTCCATGTGGGTCATCTTATTTATGGCAGCTGATATTTTTCCTAGATCCCTCTCATCGAGAGGTGTAGGATTGATCTAAAGATCATTCGATTTCGATAAGCATTCATGAAGTTATGAATTTATTTGTATTATAAGACAATTCGTCAAGGTCAGCCAGCAACCAAATAAACCCCACATGTGCTCAATGTTTTAGTATAAAAGGAGATGACTTGAGAGTCATTTCTCACACACACTTCTTGTGTTCTCTTCCTCTCCACTTGTATTTGGGTTTTGGTGGGAGGAAGAGATCCTAAGAATCTATGCAGCCCTAAGGAGAGGATGCCCTAGCTCAACACTGTCATAGAGAAGGCATGCCCTAGGTCTAGATGCAGGCAATGAAGAGAAGGCTCTACGTCCTGATGTAGTAGCTTACATGGAGGGCAACTCTTGTGGTGGACACAAGGCTATACGCTATCTAGATCAAAGCTTCCCTAAACGTTGTTCAGCCACCCTAAACATTATTTGTTTTAGCTGTAGCTAAGGCAGCATTCCAGCAAAGGTTTGAAGTGTTGTCTTAGGCCATCTCAGGTGACCGAATTATTGCAAGGAAGGGCAGCGGCATCAACTTTTTAGAGGACGGGCAAACCCTTAACCAGTTTACTGCAAATATATGGAAGCTTGCTGTGAGGGCAAGCCGTGGACCTTGTAAAGGCTAGGACCGGCCAGGATTATTGTGAAGGGTCTCATCCCCACAAGGCAGGGCAGACACATCACATTGGAGCAAATCTAGGCAGAAAAGAAGGCTGGCAAAGACACTGTGATATGCCCTAACCAAACGTAAGTTACAACAAACAAATCAAACCTCAAAACAATGAGCTAAGGTATGTTGTCTATGACATTTCTTGTAGGTGTTGAGGATCAGTTTGGACCAGATTGTTGGGCAGTTTGTGGGAGCCAAGTTGGTGGTTGTACATAATAGTATGGTGCATGGGACAACAAGACATAATGCTGCCAAGATGCATGGGACAACACGACATAATGTTGCCAATATGCACGGGAGAGGAAGGGGACATAATGCTGCCAAGATGCATGGGACAACAAGGTGACATAATGCTGCCAAGATGCATGGGACAGCAGTATGGTACTTGGTGCAGCAAGTGTTGATTTGGGGTAGCATCGGATGTGCTCTAGCCACGAAATTTGGTGGAGAGGTTGGGGCACATGAGATCCCCAATACCCAGAAAGGGTTTGGGCAGATTCTAAACAGATCAGGAGATATTAAAATAATTAATATTTTTAATGGAGTCCCTAAGTCTAAACTTAGGGAAAATAAAATATTAATGTGTATTAATATGAATCTGTGTTAGAATGGTCCAAAAGACATGGATCAAGCCAGATCTAATCGTAGCCGTTGATTAGGGACTTAATATTGGCTATTGATATGTCAATAGGAAAAGTATAAGAGGAGGCTTTAGGGTCACTTGGAGAACACACCAAATGATCAGTCATTCTATTCTCTAGAGGGGGTTTGCTAAGAGAGATAGAATTAGTGATCGGGAGAGCAGCTGAGGGGCATTGAGTACAGAGAAACAGAGAAGGCGGAGATTGTGCTAGGAGAGCAGCGCAGTAGCCAAGGAAGGTGACGCAGAGCCAGCGATGGCTCACGTAGGGCCACGCAAAGGCAGCCGAGTGCTGCGCAGAGCACCAGAGGGGGCCAGTGCAGCTGACACAGAGGCTCCCAGAGCTGGCGCAGGCCTAGAAAGGCAAACGCAGGGCCAACTTGAGAATAAGAGCGGCTGATGCAATCCAGTTTGGGTAGACGCTGGGGTCGCAGAGCAGTTTTATGCTAAGGAGCTGTCAGAAGAATTTTCCGGGGTTTCAGCCAGGGGATTTCTCTCAAACTATGAGGTATAGCTGCTAAGGAAATTCTCTGTTGGGTAGGCCAGTTTTGGCCCAGGTTGTACTCTGATATTGCTTAATAAGAAAACCCTCAGATAGTTGCGCCAATTTTCCCGCATTGGGTTTTTCCGAGGACATTGGTCCAAAAATAATGGTGTCATGTGGTGTGTTTGTTCTTGTTTCTTTTAGTTGTTGATCTGTAATATGTTGAGCATGCACTTGTGTTTATTTTTAGTATTTACTTTGTAAATAACTTGTTAAAGAAAAATAACAAGTAGGAATAAATCAGAAAAAGTGCATGAAGGGTTTCTAAATTAAGTAAACTTAGACACTTCAACATGGTATTAGAGCGAGATTGCAGATCACAGGAGGACTAAAAGAGATCAGCCGAGTGGAGCAATAACAATAGAAAACAGTTGTCTCAAGGTGACAGAACTTGATTCTAGTAGCGCAAAAGCCAAGGAAGTGTGACTCAGAGCCAGCCAGAGCCACGCAGAAGAAGCCGGGAACTGCGCAGAGCCTCAGAGAGGCCAGCGTTGTTGACGCAGAAGGCTAGAGGGTTGTCGGAGGTCATCCCATGGCTGACACAAACCCATCTGGGGTGACGCAGAGGCAGCGTGGGGCAGAGAGGGGCTGACGCAGTTCATAAAGAGGCAGTTGCTGGAGTCTAGAAGGCTGCAGAAATATTGTAGAGTGGAGCTGGTGAGGTGTTGTAGTCAGAACAATGCCTGACAGAGCAGGGCCAGAGGAGTTGTTACCAAGGGTTTCTAGCCGAGGAACCTGGATCAACAGTGCAGTTGCACAAGACGATCAGAGTAGGGGACATCTCGACAAGCGGCAAAAGGATTTCCAGGAGGGAAATCAGGACTCAGAGGGAGTCCAGAAGAGAACTTCCAGACGGGAAGTAGAGACTCAGAGGAGTCGAACCGAGAACTTCCAGGAGGGAAGTAGAGGAGCATCATGGCACTACACAGGGTAAGGGACCAGGATAGATTGGATAGAGCATCGAACTTCGCAGTTTGGAAGGCTAGAATCTTATCAGTGCTTGACAGGAATCGTGTCAAGAACCTTGCCTTGAAGACGATAGCTATCCCAGTCGACCCAAATGATAATGACAAGTACCAAGAGGCGATGGCGAAGGCCAAGTGCATTATCCTTGACGGGGTCAAGGATCATGTGGTACCACATATAGCTGAGAAGGACACAACAGTTGAGATGTGGGAGGCTCTCAAGAACCTGTACCAGAATACTTTTGTGCAGAGAAGAATGTTGCTCGAGAACCAGATGAGGTCATATCAGATGAAGAAGGGTCAAACGATTGACTCCTTCCTCGGAGGACTAAATGAGATCCGAGATCAGTTGACTGCTATAGGAGCAACACTGGATCAGGAGCTTATGGTGAGGACAACCCTGAATATTGTCTCAGAAGAGTGGGAAATGTTTGTCCAAAGCATCCTGGGCAGAGGGACTGTCCTACCTTGGGACGAGATGTGGGCGGCTCTTCACCGGGAAGAGATCAGACGACAGTCAAAGATAGGTAGCAGCAACAAAGGGATCAAGGTCAAGCAGGAGGAGGAGGATGTGGCCCTAGCATCCGAGGGAAAGCAGAAGAAGCGGAAGAAGAAAGATCTGTCCAAGATCAAGTGCTTCCACTGTGGGGAAATGGGTCATTATGCGACCCAGTGCCCAAGGAAGAAGAGTAAGGGAGAGTCTTCCGAGACTAAGGTAGTGCCAGCACAAGCAGAGAAGGAAATTTTGATAGACGATGACTGTGCCATGAGTGCACATGCACCACTTGAGCGGAAGTGGGGAGACATCGAGCTGTAGTCAGGCGAACTACAGGCAATGAGGGGCAGGATCCTTGAGGTACCCAGCCTCTTGGATTAGACCTTGCTACAGGAGCCCTGATAAGGAGTAGCAAGACTGGCTGATGAGGGTAGAAACGGATGCGGATGGAGCGGAACAGAGAGCTACAGTGCAGGATTCCCAAGATAGCGCAGAGCTAGCAGGCTATAGCAGTGCGAGAGGCACAGGAGTGTTACAACAGTGCAGGCAGGCATAGAGAGGTGTGCAACAGTGCGAGATGCAGGGAGTTGTTGCAACAGCGTACGCCGTAGAGGTCAGAGAGGGAGCACTTGTCAGCGGAAGAGGGAGCTTCAACATCAGTGGGTGTCTCTAGCCCAACAGGGAGGTCAGTTGGGAGATCAGTTACTTACTTCTCAATAACTGAGTTGCAGCGCAGCAGTGGGCAGCACGATGCAACATGATGAGAGGAGGTGTAGTGCGGATGCAGTGCTGGGAGAAAGGACCAGCATCAGCGCGGATGCAGAGGGAGCTGTCGTACAAATGCAGCAGTGGCAGTGGCAGAACCATGGGCAGCAGTACTGGAGGCAACAGTGCAAAGGATGTTGGGCAGGAAGGCCTAGCATCAGCATAGGTACCGATGCCGGATCATCAGAGTAATTGTTAAAATTGGCAACCAGGGCAAAACTTCATGTGGGTCATCTTATTCATGGCTAATAATATTTTTATTAGATTCCTCTCGTCGAGAGGTGTAAGATTAATATTAAGATCATCCAATTCCGATAAGTATTCATGGAGATATGAATTTATTTTGATTATGGAATTATTATCAAGCCGACCTACAACTCATGTAGGCTCAGAAGCCCAACAGTCGCATCTATTCACCCACCAACGTTGTGTATAAATATAAGAGGACTTTTCCTCATTTAGACTCACTCATCTCATCACATCTCTCTCTCTCTACTGCGCAAATATGAGTCTCTTCTCTACTGCGCTGAAATGGGTCTCTCTCTCTCACACATGTGAAGCCGGAAGCTGCTGAAACTGAAGCTGCAACTGCAGAAGTAAAGATTGACTTGCGTGGCCTAGAAGATCTCCTCTTTGGAACTGCGCTGTAGGTTCATCTGAACCTCCTTTGAAAGCCGCAACTTTTGGTGGTGGAATGAAGTCAATCCGACGAACGGTTTGCAAGATATCGACTGCCCTAGTTTGAAGTCGGAAACTGCTAAAACTGAAGCTGCAACTGCAGAAGTAAAGATTGACTTGCGTGGCCTAGAAGATCTCGTCATCTGAACTGCGCTGTAGGTTCATCTGAACCTTCTCTGGAAGCCGAAACTTTTGGTGGTGGAATGAAGTCAATCCGACTGTCGGTTTGTGAGATATGGTCTGCCCTAGTTTGATAATGAAGCCGCTAATGCTGATGCTACTGATCTAGGGTTTGCTACTGCTAATATGAATAAGATTTATTGTACTATTTCTCTCTGCTGAATTATTGAAGATAAAAGAAGATTTGATCAAAGGGTTTCCCCACACATTGTGGGGTTTGTCCCTGGCTAGCCGCCACATCTTGTGTCTCTTGTCTTGACTTGTTTTCTGTCGATCGTTTAATGTTCTATCTGCACTTTACTTTATGTACATGTGATTGCTAATCGGTGGAATATAATAAGAAAAAGAAGTAAACTGTTATAAGCATAGAACATACCATAACTTAACATGGTATCGGAGCTGAGGTGAAGACAAAGCCCGAGCAAGAGCAAGAGCAATCATTGAAGAGAAGATTGGCAAGGCTATCCTAAAAGAACTATGGGGTCCTCAACACTCTTTCCTGCCGAAGACAAGCTCCGTGAGAAAGCTGACTATCACAGATGGAAGATGTCTATCAATCTAACCCTTGAAGATCAAGGAGTGCTGGACCATGTAAGAGGCAATATTGTTGAGCCTTCATCAAATGCATCTGCTGCTGCCCGGAACAAATGGAAAAATGGAGAAGTCAAAACAAAGAAGATCATCCGGGACTCTATCGACAAGCGCTTGGTGGCCTACATCTCTGATCTAGACACCTCCAAGGAAATCTATGACAGACTGGTGAGTTTATTTAAAGTTAATGATGCAAATCAAGTTTTGTTTCTTAGAAATAAGTTGAGGGAAATCAAGACGGGTAAAGATGAAAGTATGCAAGCATACTTCTTAAGAATCACCGAGATCAAGAACGATCTCCTATCTATTGGGGAAACCATTACTGACAGAGAAATGGCACTCACAACTCTCGGAGGATTACCATCTGAATGGTATGTGTTCAGGACTACTCTTCTGAACAATAATGTAATTCCTAGTTTCGAGGAATTAATGGCTAGATGCATTCAAGAACAAACAAGGGTAGAAGAGCAGGAAATGCCCTTGCCTAAAGGTCCTCCTGCTGCTTTTTCTTCTCATGCTAAGAAAAGAAATAATTTTGGGTCTAAATCGAAAAGAAAGGCTGGATTAAAGGGTGGAAGAAAAGGACGATGTTTCATTTGCAATAAAGCAGGTCACTATGCAAGGGAATGCCCTGATAAGGACTCTCACTGTGACGATGATCAAAATCCCTCTTATGGTAATCGAAGTAATGGAAAATTCAACAACAAAGGAAAAAGGAATGCGGGAAATCAAGGAAGAGGGCAACCATTCAAGAAGGCTAGAAATTCCAGGTATGAATCTAACACTATTGACGATAAGCAGGCTGAATATTATCTACCAGCTGCTCTATCTACCTCCGCTCCTTCGGACTCAATGCGAATTTGGCTCATTGATAGTGGTGCCTCAAGACACTTCACTGGTTACAAAGAAGTACTCTATAATCTGGTAGAGAAAGAAACTAACCTGGAAATTGTCCTTGGAGATGACATGAAATACCCAGTGAAAGGTGTAGGCAATGTTTCTCTTAAACTGAATCAAGGTAATACGATTCACTTACAAGATGTATTATATGTACCTGATCTCAAAAAGAACCTGGCATCCATCTCGGCAATGGAAGACAAAGGCTATAAGGTAACCTTCAGCGATGGTAAGGTACGCATATGGAAAAATAATGTTAAAGATGCTTTCACTCTTGGGTTTCAAGTTGATTCTTTATATCAAGTCAGTGGAAGTCCGCTAGGTCCGAACTTTGGCATCGGAGGTTTGCCCACCTTCATTACAAAGCTCTACCCGATGTAAGACAGATGGTAACAGGGACGCCTGAATTCCAAGTAGAAAAAGAAGGTGTATGTCCGAGATGTGCCGAAGGAAAGCTCAAAAGGGGACCATTCCCTTCAAGTCAAAGCAAGACCTCCGATATATTACAACTAGTTCACTCAGACATATCAGAGGTTGGCATCAAGAGGGAGACTACTACACCATATACTCCTGAACAAAATGGTGTGGCAGAAAGGAAGAACCGCACAATTATGGAAGCTGTCCGGGCCATGCTACATGATCAAAGTCTTCCTAAGTTTCTATGGGCTGAAGCTGCAAACACTGCCGTATATGTTCAAAATCGATGCCCTCATCAAGCATTGGGTTCCAAGACTCCTGAAGAAAAATTCACCGGTAAGAAACCTGATGTTTCTCATTTTAAAATTTTTGGAAGCCCTGTATACTTTCATGTGTCGAAAGAGAAAAGAAATAAATTGGGAGCATCTGGAAAGAAGGGAATTTTCGTGGGCTATGGTGAAAATACTAAAGGCTATAGAATCTATGTAGCCGGTCAAAGGGAAGTCATAATTAGTCATGATGTCACCTTTGACGAAGATATGGCTCTCAGCAAGGTAATCAATCTTCCGACTTTGAGGAGCTCTCAAGAAGCCGACACCAGGGAACCGAAAGAAAAGGATGATGAATCAATGCCTGATGTAGAAGAACCCATGGATCCGATTGATCCTCCTCCATATGAGCCTTCCTCTTCTAGGAAGAGGCCTTCATGGCTTAAGGGGTTACTTGATGATGCTGAAGGACATGCTGCACCCTGAGGAACCTTTTGTGAAAGTAAGAAACCTATAGGTATCAAGGATACCTGACCATCATGAGCACGATCATACAAAATGAGCCTTCGTCATTCTCAGATGCCGTCAAGCATCAAGTATGGAAGGATGCTATGACCGAAGAATATGAGTCTATCATAAAGAATGATGTTTGGGAAGTAGTTCCCAGACCCCAGGACAAGACTGTTGTTACTTCCAAATGGCTTTACAAGATAAAGCATGCAGCAGATGGAAGCACGGAAAAGTATAAGGCTCGTTTTGTTGCTCGAGGTTTCTCCTAAAAGGAAGGTATAGACTATGATGAGATATTTGTACCTGTTGCCAGATATACGACCATCCGCTCAATCATAGCCCTTGCCGCTTCACAAGGATGGAACCTACATCAGATGGATGTCAAGACTGCGTTCTTGCATGGCTCGATCAAAGAAGAGGTCTACGTGGAGCAACCCGAAGGATTTGAGATTTATGATCGAAAATCTCATGTATGCAGGTTGAAGAAAGCTCTCTATGGGCTGAAGCAAGCACCCCGAGCATGGTATGAGAGGATCGATAGCTACTTGATGAAGCTGGGAGTGAAGCCGATCCTAACCTTTACTTTAAGGTTGAAGATGACAAGCCTCTCATACTGGTATTGTATGTGGATGACCTCTTTCTAACAGGTGCAGACCCTCTCATTCACAAATGTAAGAGGGAGCTGGCCTCTGAATTTTAAATGAAAGACCTAGGACTGATGCACTACTTCCTAGGACTTGAAGTGTGGCAAAAGCCAGGAGAAACTTTCCTATCTCAAGGAAAATATGTGGTGAAGATATTGGAAAGATTCGGAATGGTGGACTGCAAGCCTGTAACTACTCTGATGGAGCTTGACTTCAAGAAGTTAAGCGGTAGTGCTGCTGGACTTGTTTTACGAAATGCTACCGAGTATCGGCAACTCGTCGGAGCATTAATGTTCTTAGTGAACTCCCGTCCAGATATATGCTTTGCAGTCAACACGTTGAGCCAACATATGGTTGAACCCCACCACATACACTGGATTGGTGCCAAGAATCTGCTAAGATATCTTCGTGGCACTATCACTTATGGGTTAAGATACATTGCCAGAGATGTGAGACTATTTGGATACACAGATGCTGACTAGGCAGGCAATGTGGAGGACCGTAAGAGCACTTCCGGGTGTTGTTTCTCCTTGGGATCTGCTTCGATATCCTGGATGAGCAGGAAACAAAAGTCGGTGGCTTTGAGCACCGCCGAAGCAGAGTATATTGCTGCTAGCATGGCTTCTTGTGAGGCAGTTTGGTTGCGAAAGCTCTTCAGTGAGTTGTTTGGATTCACATTGGATACCACTGTGATCCTTTGTGACAACCAAAGTGGGATTCGTTTGTTAGAGAATCCCGTATTCCATGATCGCTCCAAGCATACTGATATCAGATACCATTATATTCGAGATATGGTGCAACGGGGAGCTATAAGGCTCCATCATATCGGTACAGATGAACAGGTCGTCGGCATTCTGAAAAAACCCCTTGGGAAAGTAAAATTTCTGACTTTCCGTGAACAACTTGGAGTTGTTCAAAGACCCTCCAATGAGGGTCATGTATGATGCATTGAGCTCTGAGAGCTCCAGGGGGGTACGGGGTGCTTCTTGGAGCAGCATATGACCACAGGATTATTCACTATCCCCTGGTGGTATACATGTACACCCCGTGACGACATTGTAGCAGGATTGATGTGTTCTCCTGTGAGGCCTGGATTGATGTGTTCTCCATGGCAGCCTGGATTGATGTGTTCTCCATGGAAATTGTAGCAGGATTGATGTGTTCTCTTGTGAGGCCTGGATTGATGTGTTCTCCATGGCAATTGTAGCAGGATTGATGTGTTCTCCTGTGAGGACAGGATTGATTAGTTCTCCTGTCGAGGCATCCTACCCATGCAGTCTGGGACTCATGGGAAGTACCTCTCATCTGATCAATGAGCAGGGAAATGAAGTTAGGGACCATAGTAGTACCGATGGACGCATCGTTGTAACTATCGTACTCCCTACGCTAGGATGACCTCCATTGATCTGGGATCAATGATACTGGTCTGGGATCAGTGGTAGGAGTTGTAGCATACTATGACGCTGACTTCGGGTCAGTTGAGACTGGTCTGGGATCAGTGGTACATACTCTGAGACTAACTTTGAGTCAGTGGAGGATGATATTGGTCTGAGACCATTGGAGTTGTACTCACTATGACACTGACTTTGGGTTGGTTGAGACTGGTCTGGGACCAGTGGTACATACTCTGAGACTGACTTTGAGTCAGCATGATACATCCTCGATCATTTCTTCTTCTTCATAATTCGGACAAAAGCAAAGTAGAACAGAACAATGCAAGAGCAGAGCAGAACAGAACAAAACAGTACAGATCAGTGCAGGGCAGAACAAGACAAAGCAGAACAGGCAAAATAGAGCAGAGCAGGGCAAGGGTCAGGCTGTACAAGGCAGTGCATTTGATGGATGAATAGTAACGACCGATAGACAGATTGCAGATGAAGTTCTTCATGGTTGAGAGGGAGTGTTAAAATTGGCAACCAAGGCAAAACTTCATGTGGGTCATCTTATTCATGGCTAATAATATTTTTATTAGATTCCTCTCGTCGAGAGGTGTAGGATTGATATAAAGATCATCCAATTCCGATAAGTATTCATGGAGATATGAATTTATTTTGATTATGGAATCATTATCAAGCCGACCTACAACTCATGTAGGCTCAGAAGCCCAACAGTCGCATCTATTCACCCACCAACGTTGTGTATAAATATAAGAGGACTTCTCCTCATTTAGACTCACTCATCTCATCACATCTCTCTCTCTCTACTGCGCAGATATGAGTCTCTTCTCTATTGCGCTGAAATGGGTCTCTCTCTCTCACACATGTGAAGCCGGAAGCTGCTGAAACTGAAGCTGCAACTGCAGAAGTAAAGATTGACTTGCGTGGCCTAGAAGATCTCCTCTTTGGAACTGTGCTGTAGGTTCATCTGAACCTCCTTTGAAAGCCGCAACTTTTGGTGGTGGAATGAAGTCAATCCGACGAACGGTTTGCAAGATATCGACTGCCCTAGTTTGAAGCCGGAAACTGCTGAAACTGAAGCTGCAACTGCAGAAGTAAAGATTGACTTGCGTGGCCTAGAAGATCTCCTCATCTGAACTATGCTGTAGGTTCATGTGAACCTTCTCTGGAAGCCAAAACTTTTGGTGGTGAAATGAAGTCAAGCCGACTATCGGTTTGTGAGATATGGTCTGCCCTAGTTTGATAATGAAGCCGCTAATGCTGATGCTACTGATCTAGGGTTTGCTACTGCTGATATGAATCAGATTTATTGTATTATTTCTCTCTGCTGAATTATTGAAGATAAAAGAAGATTTGATCAAAGGGTTTCCCCACACATTGTGGGGTTTGTCCCTGGCTAGCCGCCACATCTTGTGTCTCTTGTCTTGACTTGTTTTCTGTCGATCGTTTAATGTTATATCTGCACTTTACTTTATGTACATGTGATTGCTAATCGATGGAATATAATAAGAAAAAGAAGTAAACTGTTATAAGCATAGAACATACCATAACTTAACAGTAATACTCAGTGAGGAGTATTGCTAGAGCACAGTCCTCGCTAAGAGGGAGTGTTGATTTGAGGTAGCATCGGATGTGCTCTAGCCACGAAATTTGGTGGAGAGGTTGGGGCACATGAGATCTCCAATACCCAGAAAGGGTTTGGGCAGATTCTAAACAGATCAAGAGATATTAAAATAATTAATATTTTTAATGGAGTCCCTAAGTCTAAACTTAAGGAAAATAAAATATTAATGTGTATTAATATGAATCTGTGTTAGAATGGTCCAAAAGACATGGATCAAGCCAGATGTAATCTTAGTCATTGATTAGGGACTTAATCTCAGCCGTAGGCTTGAGCGTCACTTGGAGAACACACCAGATGATCAGTCATTCTATTCTCTAGAGCGGGGTTTGCTAAGAGAGAGAATTAGTGATCGGGTGAGCAATTGAGGGGCATTGAGTATAGATAAACAGAGAAGGCAAAGATTGTGCCGAGAGAGCAACGCAGCAGCCAAGGAGGGTGACACAGAGCCAGCAAGGGCTCACGCAGGGCCACGCAGAGGCAGCCGAGTGCTGCGCAAAGTACCAGAGGGGACCAGCGCAGTTGACGCAAGCCTAGAAAGACTGATGCAAGGCCAGCGTGAGACAGAGAGGACCTGACACAGTCCAGTTTGGGTAGACGTCGGGGTTGCAGATCAGTTTTGTGCTGAGGAGCTGCTGTAAGGATTTTCCGGGGTTTCAGCCAGAAGATTTCTCTCAAACTATGAGGTATAGCTACTAAGGAAATTCTCTGTTGGGTAGGCCAGTTTCAGCACCCAAATTGTACTATGATATTGCTTAAGAAGAAAACCCTCAGATAGCTGCAATGGCTTTCCTGCACTGGGTTTTTCCAGGGACATTGGTTCAAAAATAATGATGTCATGTGGTGTGTTTGTTTTTGTTTCTTTTAGTTGTTGATCTATAATATGTTGAGCATGCACTAGTGTTTATTTTTAGTATTAACTTTGTAAATAACTTTTTAAAGAAAAATAACAAGTAGGTAGGAATAAATAAGAAAAAGTGCATGAAGGGTTTCTAAATTAAGTAAACTTAGAAACTTCAACAGCAAGTACACAAAGCAGCGATTGTGCAGCAAGCACATGGATGATAGCGTGGTGCAGCAGTGGCACAAGGTACAGCAGTGCTAAAAACTGGGATAGTAATGCAGCATAAGGTGCAGCAGTATGATGTGTAAAGCATGATCATAAGGTCCAGCATTGTGATGATGGGTGCAACATGGTGCAGCATGCAGCACAATGATAGGTGAAGGAGTCACCTTGGAGAATCAGTTGAATCAGCGTGTCTTCAATTGATCTCATGTATCATCTTCTTAGAGATGATCTATGCTCTTATCTATATAAGTCAAAGTGTTGACCTCTGTTGTAAATGTACTATCTCTCTCTCTCTCTCTGTTGAACTATTGAAGAACATATAAGAAGAATTGATCAAATGTTTTCCCACATTGGGGTTTGTCCCTAGCTAGCGTCACATCTTGTGTCCTCTTGTCTTGGCTTGTCTCCTGCGATTTATGTTTATGTTCTATCTGCAATTTACTTTAATGCTGATGTGAGCTAACTATGAAAATTGAAATAAATTGCTCTAAGCATAGAACATACCTAAACTTAACATGGTATCGGAGCTAAGGTGAAGACAATGCCCAAGCAAGAGTGAAAGAGCAATCACCGAAGACAGTTGGGAAAGGACAAAAGGATCAATGGATTCCTCATCCCTCTTCAAATTCACCAAGGGTGAAGTCGAAGCAGAGAATATTATCAGAATGGCACAACGGAAGTTTCTGATGGCCTACCTAAAGATCACTTCAATGGGAAGTCCAGATCTAAGGGTGGAAGGAAAGGCAGATGCCTTGGTTGTAATAAGTTCGGCCATTATGCGAAGGAGTGTCTGAGGTAGGGACACATCACTTGATGATGATAACAATCATTCCAGGGACATCTTCAATGATTAGAGGAATGACAGGTAATGCAAGTCATCAAGGAAACGACCGACTCTTTTGAGAAAGCAAGGAACCCCAGGTATGAAGAATCAAATGTTGTTTCTGATAAGATAAATAAGTGTTATCTTGTATTGGCCCTCTCCTTCAAATTCTTTGGGAATCTGGCTTATTGATCGTAGTGCTTCAAGGCACCTCATCAGATAGAAGGGTACTCTCTCGAATTTGGTAGAGACGGAAACAACCGTGGGATTATACTTGGAGTCGTTGCCACCTATCCTGGAAAGGGTGTAGGGAATGTTACCCCTCAATTGAATGAGGGTAACTCTATTCATTTACAAGAATCGCTTTTATGTACCTAATCGCAAGAACCTGGTGTCCATCTCGGAAATGGAAGTCAAAGGTTTCAGGGTGGCATTCATCGATAGAAAGGTACGTGTTTAAAAATGGAATTTTCAAAGATGCTTTTTCTCATGGGTTCAGGGTTGGCAATTTGTATCAAGTTGCAGGATGGTCCATTGGGGATCATGTCAATTGACATATCGCATCTATAACACCAGAGGTTTACCTATGGGGCCCTACCCAATGTGAGTCAGATGGTGGCAAGGATGCCTGAATTCAAGAAGAGCATGAAGGTACATGTCTGAGATGTACTGAAGGAAAATATTACAAGGGGACCATTCCCCTCATGCAGTAGGTCCACAGGTTTGTAACAACCCGAGGAGTTTGAGATTCATGATCGGGAATCTCATGTATACAGGTGGAAGAAATCCCTTTATGGCTTGAAGCAAAACACCCCGGGCGTAATATGAGAGGATTGCTAGCTATCTGATGAAGTTGAGATTCACTAGGAGTGAAACCGATCCAAACCATTACCCAAAGGTTGTGGATGATAGACCTCTCATACCGACACCTTATGAGGACGACCTATTTCTAACAGGTGCAGGCCCTCTCATTTGCAGAAGTAAGAGGGATTTGGATTCCGGATGTGGAATGATAAACTACAAGCCTGTGACTACCTCGAGGATCTTAACTTTCAGAAGTTATATGGTAGTGATGTCGGACCAGATTTTGGAAATGCCTCTGAGTTTCATAAACTCATTTGCTTTGATGTTCTTGGTGAACTTCTGTCCGGACATATGTTTTGCAGTTAGCATGATGAGGTCATATATAGTTGAGACTCATTGGATTGGTGCCAAGAATCTTCTAAGTTATCTTCGGGGCAGAATCTATCATGAATTGAGATACACTGCTGGAAATGTGACGCTGCATGATTATTCGAATGCTGACTGGGCAGGCAATGTGGAGGATCACAAGAGCACTTCTGAGTGTTGGTTCTCTTTGGATTTTGCTTCGATATCATGGATAAGCAGGAAGCAGAAGTCGGTTGCTATAAGCACCACTGAGACCGAATACATAGCTACGAGTATGATCTCATGTGAAGTTGCCTGGTTGTGGAAGCTCTTCAGCGAGCTATTTGTACACATGATGGATACCACCGTAATCCTCTGTGTCAACTAGGAGGGGATTCAATTGTTGAGGAATCTCATATTCTATAATTGCTCCAGCATATAGACATCAGATACTACCTTATCTGGGATATGGTATGTCGATGAGCAAGGAGGCTCCATCGCATTGAGATTGATGTATAGGTCGCAGACATTCTGTCAAAGCCCTGGGGAAAGGTCAAATTTGTGACTTTCCCGAACGACTTGGAGTCATTGAGAGACCTTCTTATAAGGGTCCTGCATGATGTATGATTGAGCTCTAGGAGCTCTAGGGAAGCGCAGGGTACTTGGAGCGAAATGCGACCGAAGGGCGACTCACCCTCCCCTGGTGGTGCACTATGTACAGGGTGAAAGGTTCAACCTTCCCCTGTGACACCTTGTGGCAACTGTGGGATAGGATGATTAGTTCTCCTGTGCGCCAGGATGATTAGTTCTCCTGTGGCGACTATGGGGTAGGATGGTTAGTTCTCCTGTCGGCCAGGATGATTAGTTCTCCTGTAGCGACTATGGGACATGATGATTAGTTCTCTTGTGGGCCAGGATGATTAGTTCTCCTATGGCGACTGTTGGACAGGATGATTCGTTCTCTTGTGGACAGGATGATTAGTTCTCCTATCGAGGCATCCTACCCATGTAGTTTGGGACTCATGGGAAGTACCTCTCATCTGATCAATGAGTAGGGAAATGGGGTTAGGGACCACAGTAGTACCATCGATGGACGCATCGTTGTATCTACCGCACTCCCTATGCTAGGATGACCACCTTTGATCTGGGATCAATGAAACTAATCTAGGATCAGTATGAATGGCTTGAGACACTCTCTTGTGATATTGATCACTGACTTCGGGTCAGTAGAGAATGGTATGAGACATTCTCAATCGATTCTTCTTCTTCATGGTTCAGCAGAGCAGAGCAATGCAGGGTACTAATGGCAGAGATAGTACAGTCGGACATATGGATCAATGGATGGAGTTCTCCCTAGTTGTGAGGGAGTGTTAAAATTGGCAACTAGGGCCAAACTCCATGTGTGTCATCTTATTTATGGCAACTGATATGTTTCCTAGTCACTCTCAAGGTCAGCCAGCAACCAAATAAACCCCACATGTGCTCAACGTTTTAGTATAAAAGGAGATGACTTGAGAGTCATTTCTCACACACACTTCTTGTGTTCTCTTCCTCTCCACTTGTCTTTGGGTTTTGGTGGGAGGAAAAAATCCTAAGAATCTACGCAGCCCTAAGGAGAGGATGCCCTAGCTCAACGCTGTCATAGAGAAGGCATGCCCTAGATCTAGATGCAGGCAATGAAGAGAAGGTTCTACATCTTGATGCGGTAGCTTACATGGAGGGCAACTCTTACGGTGGACACAAGGCTATATGCTGTCTAGATCAAAGCTTACCTAAACGTTGTTCAGCCACCCTAAACATTCTCTATTTTAGTCGCAGCTAAGGTAGCATTCTAGCAAAGTTTTGAAGGGTTGTCTTAGGCCATCTCAGATGACCGAATTATTGCAAGGAAGGGCAACCGCATCAACTATTTAGAGGACGGGCAAACCCTTAACCAGTTTGCTGCAAATCTATGGAAGCTTGCTATGAGGCTAGGCCACGGACCTTGTAAAGGCTAGAACCACCTAGGATTATTGTGAAGGGTCTCATCCCCACAAGGAAGGGCAGCCGCATCACCTTGGAGCAAATCTGGGCGGAAAAGAAGGCTGGCAAAGACACTGTGATATGCCCTAACCAGACCTAAGTTGCAGCAAACAAATCAGACCTCAAAACAGTGAGCTAAGGTATGTTGTCTATGACATTTCTTGTAGGTGTTGAGGATCAGTTTGGACCAGATTGTTGGGCAGTCTGTGGGAGCCAAATTGGTGGTTGTACATAATAGTATGGTGCATGGGACAGCAAGACATAATGTTGCCAAGATGCATGGGACAGCAAGGAGACATAATGCTGCCAAGATGCATGGGACAACAAGACATAATGCTGCCAAGATGCATGGGACAGCAAGACATAATGTTGCCAAGATGCATGGGACAGCAAGGTGACATAATGCTGCCAAGATGCATGGGATGACAAGGTGACATAGTGCTGCCAAGATGCATGGGACAGCAGTATGGTACTTGGTGCAACAAGTACACGAAGCAGCAATGGTGCAGCAAGCACATGGGTGACAGCATGGTGCAGCAGTGGCACAAGGTACAACAGTGCTAAACACTGGGACAACAATGCAGCATCAGGTGCAGCCTATATTGCAGGAAACGTGGTATAGAGGTCCGTTTCCGTACGGAAATGTGGTATAGAGGTCCGTTTCCGTACGGAAACGGGTACGAAACGCGGAAACGCGTTTGGTACAGCTGTGAAACGCGTTTTCGGCTGTATACGGCTGGAAACGCGTTTCAGGGCCGTACGACCCACGTTTCCTCATTAGCTTGTGTTTTTTTTAATTTGTTTTTTAATTTACTTTTAGGGTATGTTAGTGACTTCTTGTTGCTTCTAGATGCGTGTCTAAAGTTATAAAAGTGAATTTTTGCCCTAGTGTTGATATGCAGTTCATCAGGAAGTTTGAGGGATATGCAGTTCATGGTAATGTTAAATTCTTAAAGTAAAAGTGATATTCTCCTTTATTTTTCATTTTCATCCTTTTATTTAAATTTTTAACATTACCATGAAATGACTCAGGATGTTTGACAGTGGTTTCGCCCTCATTGGATTTCATATGGAGAAAGTAGAATTTTAGATCTCACTCAAAATCCAGCAGACTTATTTGTTTTTCAGGATTTCAGGATTGGAGGGATTGCAATGTTTCCATTGGATTTTATCATGTAATAGGGTATGGAACTTGTATTTAATCAAGAGAACCAAGCCCTCTATGCATGGGAAACTCCCAATAATCAAGATCATGTAGGGTACTAGGGTATGAAACGTGTATTTAATCAAGAGCACTAAGGTCGTTCGACTATGTAGGAGGAGACTCCCAATACAACAATGGTCCTTCTAAAGAATGGGATGTGGATGCAGAAAATCCTGATTTGGATCTCTCTCTTGCAGCCTTATAGTCTTTATTGTACTTGCAGCCTCATATATTAATATAAATAAAGGCTGATTTTGAGATTTGGATATATAATAAAGGTTGCTTTTGGATATTCCGATATTTTTATTTTCATTATGTGATTAGTCATGAGTAAATGTGATGTAAATTAAATCTTAATGTTTAAGTGTACTAAATTATAATGTATCATTTATGCTTTATGATTGCACATATATATACATATCTATATATATATATATATATATATATATATATATCGCGCTTCCTCGTTTCCAAAATTTGGGGAGGTCGCGTTTCGTATCGCTTCCTGTTTCGGAAACTCGTACCCGTTTCCCTGTTTCGTGCAACTTAGGGTGCAACAGTATGATGTGTACAGCATAGTCATAAGGTCCAACATTGTGATGATGGGTGCAGCATGGTGCAGCATGCAACACAATGATAGGTGAAGGAGCCACCTTGGAGAATCAATTGAAGCAGGATGTCTTCAACTGATCTCATTTATCATCTTCTTAGAGATGATCTATGCTCTTATCTAGATAAGTCAAAGTGTTGACTTTTGTTGTAAATGTACTATCTCTCTCTCTCTCTCTCTCTCTACTGAACTATAGAAGAACATATAAGAAGAATTGATCAAGAGTTTCCCCACATTGGGGTTTGTCCTTGGCTAGCACCACATCTTGTGTCCTCTTGTCTTGGTTTGTCTCCTGCGATTTATGTTTATGTTCTATCTGCAATTTACTTTAATGCTAGTGTGAGCTAACTATGAAAATTGAAATAAATTGCTCTAAGCATAGAACATACCTAAACTTAACATGGTATCGGAGCTATGGTGAAGACAATGCCCAAGCAAGAGTGAAAGAGAAATCACCAAAGACAGTTGGGAAAGGACAAAAGGATCAATGGATTCCTCATCCCTCTTCAAATTCACCAAGGGTGAAGTCGAAGCAGAGAATATTATCAGAATGGCACAAAGGAAGTTTCTGATGGCCTACCTAAAGATCACTTCAATAGGAAGTCCGGATCTAAGGGTGGAAGGAAATGTAGATGCCTTGGTTGTAATAAGTTCGGCCATTATGCGAAGGAGTGTCTGAGGTAGGGACACATCACTTGATGATAATAACAATCATTCCAAGGACATCTTCAATGATCAGAGGAATGACAGGTAATGCAAGTCATCAAGGAAACGACCGATTCCTCTGAGAAAGCAAGGAACCCCAGGTATGAAGAATCAAATGTTGTTTTTGTTAAGATAAAGAAGTGTTATGTTGTATTGGCCCTCTCCTTCAGATGCTTTTGGAATCTGGCATATTGATCGTAATGCTTCAAGGCACCTGATAGGATAGAAGGTTGCTCTCTCGAATTTGGTAGAGACGGAAACAACTGTGGGATTATACTTGGAGTCAATGCCACCTATCCCGGAAAGGGTGTAGGGAATGTTACCCCTCAATTGAATGAGGGTAACTCTATTTATTTACAAGAATCTCTTTTATGTACCTAGTCGCAAGAAGAACCTGGTGTCCATCTTGGAAATGGACGTCAAAGGTTTCAGGGTGGCATTCATCGATGGAAAGGTATGTGTTTAAAAATAGAATTTTCAAAGATGCTTTTTCTCATGGGTTCAAGGTTGGCAATTTGTATCAAGTTGCAGGATGGTCCTTTGGGGATCATGTCAATTGACATATTGCATCTATAACACTGGAGGTCTACCTATGGGGCCCTACCCGATGTGAGTCAGATGGTGACAGGGATGCCTGAATTCAAGAAGAACATGAAGGTACATGTCTGAGATGTACCAAAGGAAAATATTACAAGGGGACCATTCCCCTCATGCAGCAGGTCCATAGGTTTGGAACAACCCGAGGAGTTTGAGATTCATGATCGGGAATCTCATGTATACAGGTGAAAGAAATCCCTCTATGGCTTGAAGCAAAACACCCCAAGCATAGTATGAGAGGATTGCTAGCTATCTGATGAAGTTGAGATTCACTAGGAATGAAACGGATCCAAACCATTAGCCGAAGGTTATGGATGATAGACCTCTCATACCGACACCTTATGAGGACGATCTATTTCTGACAGGTGCAGACCCTCTCATTTGTAGAAGTAAGAGGGAGTTGGATTCCGGATGTGGAATCATAAACTGCATGCCTGTGACTACCTCGAGGATCTTAACTTTCAGAAGCTATATGGTAGTGATGTCGGACCAGATTTGGGAAATGCCTCTGAGTTTCATAAACTCATTCGCGTTGATGTTCTTGGCTTCCGTCTGGACATATGTTTTGCAGTTAGCATGATGAGCTCATGTATAGTTGAGCCTCACTGGATTGCTGCCAAGAATATTATAAGTTATCTTCCGGGCACAATCTATCATGAATTGAGATTCACTGCCGGAAATGTGATGTTGCATGATTATTTGAATGCTAACTGGGCAAGCAATGTGGAGGATCGCAAGAGCACTTCTGAGTGTTGGTTCTCTTTGGATTTTGCTTCGATATGATGGATAAGCAGGAAGCAGACGTCGATTGCTATAAGCACCACTGAGACCGAATACAGTCTGATCTCATGTGAAGCTTCCTGGTTGTGGAAGCTCTTCAGCGAGCTATTTGTACACATGATGGATACCACCATAATCCTCTGTGTCAACTAGGAGGGGATTCGATTATTGAGGAATCTCGTATTCTATAATTGCTCCAACATATAGACATCAGATACTACCTTATCTGGGATATGGTATGTCGATGAGCAAGGAGGTTCCATCACATTGAGACTGATGTACATGTCGCAGACATTCTGTCAAAGCCCCGGGGAAAGGTCAAATTTGTGACTTTCCCAAACGACTTGGAGTCGTTGAGAGACCTTCTTATAAGGGTCTTGCATGATGTATGATTGAGCTCTGGGAGCTCCAGGGGGGCGCAGGGTACTTCTTAGAGTGACATGCAACCACAAGGCAACTCACCCTCCCCTGGTGGTGTGCTATGTACAGGGTGAAAGGTTCAACCTTCCCCTATGACACCCTGTGGCGACTGTGGGACAGGATGATTAGTTCTCCTATGGCGACTATGGGACAGGATGGTTAGTTCTCCTGTGGCGACTGTGGGACAGGATGATTAGTTCTCCTGTGGACCAGGATGATTAGTTCTCCTGTGGCGACTGTTAGACAGGATGATTCGTTCTCCTGTGGACAGGATGATTAGTTCTCCTATCTAGGCATCCTACCCATGTAGTCTGGGACTCATGGGAAGTACCTCTCATCTAATCAATGAGCAGGGAAATGGGGTTAGGGACCATAGTAGTACTATCGATGGACACATCATTGTATCTACCGCACTCCCTATGCTAGGATGACCTCCATTGATCTGGGATCAATGAAACTGATCTAGGATCAGTATGAGTGGTTTGAGACACTCTCTTGTTATATTGATCTGGGATCAATAAAACTGACTTTGGCTCAGTAGAGAATTGTATGAGACATTCTCGATCAATTCTTCTTCTTCATGGTTCAGCAAAGCAGAGCAGAGCAGGGCAGGGCAGAGCAGTGCAGGGCACTGATGGCAAAGATAGTACAGTTGGACATATGGATTAGTGGATGGAGTTCTCCCTAGTTGAGAGGGCGTGTTAAAATTGGCAACTAGGGCCAAACTCCATGTGGGTCATCTTATTTATGGTAACTGATATTTTTCCTAGATCCCTCTCATTGAAAGGTGTAGGATTGATCTAAATATCATCCGATTCCGATAAGTATTCATGAAGTTATGAATTTATTTGTGTTATAGGACAATTCGTCAAGGTCGGCCAGCAACCAAATAAACCCCAACATTTTAGTATAAAAGGAGATGACTTGAGAGTCATTTCTCACACACACTTCTTGTGTTCTCTTCCTCTCCACTTGTCTTTGGGTTTTTGGTGGGAGGAAGAGATCCTAAGAATCTACGCAGCCCTAAGGAGAGGATGCCCTAGCTCAACACTGTCATAGAGAAGGCATGCCCTAGATCTAGATGCAGGCAATGAAGAGAAGGCTCTATGTCCTGATGTGGTAGCTTACATGGAGGGCAACTCTTATGGTGGACACAAGGCTATATGCTGTCCAGATCAAAGCTGCCCTAAACGTTGTTCAGCCACCCTAAACATTCTCTGTTTTAGCCGCAACTAAGGCAGCATTCCAGCGAAGGTTTGAAGGGTTGTCTTAGGCCATCTCAGGTGACCAAATTATTGCAAGGAAGGGCAGCCGCATCAACTGTTTAGAGGACGGGCAAACCCTTAACCAGTTTGCTGCAAATCTATGGAAGCTTGCTGTGAGGGCAGGCCGTGGACCTTGTAAAGGCTAGAACCACCCAGGATTATTGTGAAGGGTCTCATCCCCACAAGGAAGGGTAGCCGCATCACCCTAGAGCAAATCTGGGCGGAAAAGAAGGCTGGCAAAGACACTGTGATATGCCCTAACCAAACCTGAGTTGCAGCAAACAAATCAGACCTCAAAACAGTGAGCTAAGGTATGTTGTCTATGACATTTCTTGTAGGTGTTGAGGATCAGTTTGGACCAGATTGTTGGGCAGTTCGTGGTAGCCAAATTGGTGGTTGTACATAATAGTATGGTGCATGGGACAGCAAGACATATTGCTGCCAATATGCATGGGACAGCAAGGAGACATAATGCTACCAAGATGCATGGGACAACAAGACATAATGCTGCCAAGATGCATGGGACAGCAAGGTGACATAATGCTGCCAAGATGCATGGGAAGACAAGTTGACATGTTGCTACCAATATGCATGGGACAGCAGTATGGTACTTGGTGCAGCAAGGACACGAAGCAGCAATGGTGCAGCAAGCACATGGGTGACAGCATGGTGCAACAGTGGCACAAGGTACATCATTGCTAAACACTGGGACAGCAATGCAACATAAGGTGCAGCAGTATGATGTGTATAGCATGGTCATAAGGTCCAGCATTGTGATGATGGGTGGTGCCGGATGCAGCGCAATAATAGGTGGAGGAGTCACCTTGGAGAATCAGTTGAAGCAGCATGTCTTCAACTAATCTCATGTATCATCTTCTTAGAGATGATCTATGCTCTTATCTAGATAAGTCAAAGTGTTAACTTTTGTTGTAAATGTACTATCTCTCTCTCTCTCTGTTGAACTATTAAAGAACATATAAGAAGAATTGATCAAGGGTTTCCCCACATTGGGGTTTGTCCCTGGCTAGCGCCACATCTTGTGTCCTCTTGTCTTGGCTTGTCTCCTACGATTTATGTTTATTTTCTATCTGCAATTTATTTTAATGCTGATGTGAGCTAACTATGAAAATTGAAATAAATTGCTCTAAGCATAGAACATACCTAAACTTAACAGGTTTCCAATCTCATGAAGATATATGCCAAATGTTGGACGTGGCCCTTCGAGAGGAGTAAATTGTTGAATATGGTTTTATGCTTGAGGAAGAGTGTCTTATTGATGCATACTTTAAGAATGATGCCAAAGGAGAGCCTCATGAATTGGAAAGCATGTCCTCTAAGGATAATGAGGAAGATCTCAACCCCAAGAGGCCTCAAACATTGCAAGAATGAATGATAGAATATGAAAAGTCTTGCAGGAAACTGATAGCCACATATAACTCCCAAGAGATTTTCTCCTACTATTGTTAGCAATCTGAAGGCTCTATAACACAAAGAGTGAATATAAAGAGAGTCCTACCAATGACCTTCTTCTTGAGGCATCTTATCAAAATCCTGTAGTAAATACCTTGGAGATCATTCTTCGGGAACGAATGAAGGAGGAAAAGTCCTCCCTTTCTAAAGAAGAGAACGAATGGCATCCTAACCAACACCAAATATATAGTGAAGAATGGGAGAATTTGAGGAAGATCATGATAATCAAATAAACGAAGAGTTTATGAGTGACTTTTGGGTTGTTGATTGGGGAATTGGGTATGATTATAGAAATGAAGACCCCATGGTTTTTCAAGTCCATAAGAATGAGCTCAGGGAAGAAGAAAATGCTCTGCCCCTTCTGGATAACAATGTTGATCTTATGAAGGCCTTCCTAGTGGTTGGAACTGTCTCTTCTTTATGTTCCAAGATGATTCAATCAAAGAAGAGCCTTCCAAGATTGTGGGAAATTTTGATGACTCTAATATAGAAGAAATTGAGGAAGATGCTTCCCTAGGCCATGCCACCGATAAAGGGTTTTTCCTCATGTTTGAGCGTTCCTCCCCTACCCTGGAAATGGATGTTTGTGATGATGCTCATTCCCCTAGTCTTAATGAAGAGCTGCTTTCCCATATGAAGAGCAAGGAATCATGGTTTTTCCCCAAATACAATGATGATTACACTTCCTGTTTTCCCAATGACCAAAATAGTATCATCCTAAATATGTTCGAGTCTTTCACTCCTTACCCTAAGAATGATAGGCCTGAGATAGTTATTCATCAAAGATTCATATACTTGGTCATTGATATTTCCATCTCCTCATTGAAGTATCAATTCCAATCCTCTCGACTCGTGTCTTTTCCTTCTTCCAAGGTTCCTTTCTATGTCATATGGGTCTCTTGTTTTCCGCCTCCCTCCCCCGTAACACCTCATATCATTATTCCCGTTTGTATTGTCAAATTCACTGCAAAAATAATCATGGAAGCATGCATTCTTGTCTTGATCAATTTACACGTTGGTTGCATTGGGTCTATGATTATACCTAGCACTTGACATTGTATCATATGCCTGGTAGAGTAGGATGCATTGCATGTTGATTTTACATTAGAACTAACATCATATGATATTTCTCATGGTATATTAGATGCATTTAAAGTAAAACTTGCATATTTTATTTTTCTATTGATTTTATAGCCTAACATTAAGCATGGGTGATCATAAGACACCGTGAAAAACATGTTGCCCCGTGTGTTCAATCGTTGATATATGCAGGTAACAGGTCTATGGTAACCAAGAGATCGTTGAAGTTCTCGTGACCTCCCGTGAGTAGCTCTGCCCACTTCTCTGAGAGATCACATCCCAGTTAGAGCCAGATGTTACCCACCATTTTGTGGGTGATATCCCTAGGAGATATTTTTTCTCCAAGATGGTCCTCAGCCGATAGCCAACAACCCTTGCAGCCACCAACTAGCTCAATGTGCCACTTCTCCGCCACCCGAGCTAGCCATGTGTTCCCTCACCCATCTCTCATGATTGTATGTTTGAAGGTGGGCCTCCCGAACCTAAAGGTATGCCCTGTCATTTGGTAATTGAGTATTGTAGTTTGCTTGTCATGGACACTTGTGGGCTTGGATTAATGGGGGGATTTTGTGGATTGAATGACCTACGTCTATGCTCTTGTCCCCTAGCACCCTTTTGGATATTAACCTTGGATTCTAGGCTTGTGGGATCTCTTTTACTAACCATTTGGCTTTAGGGATGGTAGTTCATGGGAAACCTTGATTTTCGTTGTGTGTTCCTATTGATTTGTGGTAGCATCGGATGTGCTTTAGCCATGAAAGTTGGTGGAGAGGCTAAGACACATAAGATCTCCAAAACCTAGAAATGGTTTAGGGAAATTCCACGCGGTTGGAGAGATATTAAAATAATTAATATTTTTAATGGGATTCCTTAGTCTAAACTTAGGAAAATTAAAATATTAATGGGTATTAATATAAAAATGGGTGAGAATGTTCTAAATGACATGGATCAAGGCAAATCTAATCTTAGCTGTTGATTAAGGACTTAATCTCAATCGTTGAAGACTTAATAGGAAAAGTATAAGAGGAGGCTTGAGGGTCAATTGGAGATACACCAAATTGATCCGTCAGTTCGATTTTCTGGGGCGAGGTTTGCTGAGGAAATCGAGCAAGTGATCTGTTGCAGCAAGGGGCAATTCAGCAAGAGGCCGAGAATACATATCAGAAAGGCATAGAAAGTGCTAGAGAGCTAGCGCAGAGCCTAGGAAGGTTGACGCAGAGGCAGCAAGAGTTGACGCGAGGCTGAGGAGGCTAGCGTAGAGGACGCAAAGGGCCAAGAGGTTGATGCAGAAGCCGCAGAGGCTAACGCAAGTAGCGCAGAGGGCTGCAAAACTGACGTTGGGCTGAAGAGGTTGCGCTAAGGACTTTTCGTGGGGCAGATTGAGAGCTGGTTAGCTGACACAGAGTCGTAGGAGGGTGATGCAGTTCCAGAAGATAGCTTGGAGCAGCTTTCGTTGTCCAGCTGAGTAACAGTGAAAGTTAGTGTCGGGCTATTCATCTAGTTGCTAATTAGCCGGAATATTTGTCTCCGGAGAAAGGTACTTATGCCAAGGAAAATCTCCAAAGGGTGAGCCATTTCTGGCACCCTAGTTGTATTCAGAAAACTGCATAATAATAAAACCCTCATATCTGTTACACCGGTTTTCCCTCATTGGGTTTTTCCGAGGACGATTGTCCAAAAATAATGGTGTCCCTTGTGTTGTCTCAGTTTATTTTAGTTGTTGATCTGTATATTTGTGAAGGCTGCTATTATGTTTATTTCGATGTTTATATGATTAAATAATTTGTTAATGTAAAGAACAAGTAGGAGATAGTAAACCAAAAATAGCAGTAGGGATTTCTGATGTGTTAGATTTAGAAATTTTCACAGTCCCGCTCCCTCATTCACATATATTGCCCACTTTCCACTCATTATAACCCCATTTATCATTTCTCCCACCTGGGTCCACATTCCTCCACTGGGTCTACATAGAGATAGCTCTCCCCTTCCCATTGCCCACACCTTGGGTTGGGCCTAGAATGATGCCCTGAAGGTTGATGCAACTAAAAAGAAAAGTAAAAGCATAATTAGCCACATTCAATAGGAAATGTACCATAAAATGCAAAAGATGGTCAGGACAAACACATTTAGCACATAGGCAAAATCCAATACATGAGCTCTACCCCATTGTCATGGCCATCACCCTGTTTCCTACAGGCTCTCTAAGCCTCCTTCATCATGTAGACACCTTAAAAGAGGTTATCCATTTCTATATCTCACACATCATGGTCTTGCTCCTTGAGCCTCGAGCAGTTAATTAAAGAAAAATCATAAAAAGGAAAAAGGCATATAAAGAAGGGTGGAAAAATCAAGGCCATGGCACCTCATGTACCACGATTGCTCCTTCCTGTACATTATATACCCAAGTGTTGGCTTCCCTTTTACTAGCTACCCTTGTACCCCAACATGTGGCACATGGCTGCCCCTTTTCATTCCCTACTCCATTCATCTCTTTATCACATGCCACCACCTTTTAAAGGATGTAGTATGTACCTTGGACATATTATCCCCTTTAGGAGTAGAAACCACCTAATGGGATACTTGGTTAATCCCATTTGGAGCTTAGAGACACTAGCACATGTCGAAGCTCATTATTGTTAAGTTATGGTATGTTCTATGCTTATAACAGTTTACTTCTTTTTCTTATTATATTCCACCGATTAGCAATCACATGTACATAAAGTAAAGTGCAGATAGAACATTAAACGATCGACAGAAAACAAGCCAAGACAAGAGACACAAGATGTCGCGGCTAGCCAGGGACAAACCCCACAATGTGTGGGGAAACCCTTTGATCAAATCTTCTTTTATCTTCAATAATTCAGCAAAGAGAAATAGTACAATAAATCTGATTCATATCAGCAGTAGCAAACCCTAGATCAGTAGCATCAGCATTAGCGGTTTCATTATCAAACTAGGGCAGACCATATCTCACAAACCGACAGTCGGATTGACTTCATTCCACCACCAAAAGTTTCGGCTTCCATAGGAGGTTCAGATGAACCTACATCGCAGTTCAGATGAGGAGATCTTCTAGGCCACGCAAGTCAATCTTTACTTCTGCAGTTGCAGCTTCAGTTTCAGCAGTTTCCGGCTTCAAACTAGGGCAGTGAATATCTTGCAAACCGTTCGTCGGATTGACTTCATTCCACCACCAAAAGTTGCGGCTTTCAAAGGAGGTTGAGATGAACCTACAGCGCAATTCCAAAGAGGAGATCTTCTAGGCCACGCAAGTCAATCTTTACTACTGCAGTTGCAGCTTCAAATTCAACAGCTTCCGGCTTCACATGTGTGAGAGAGAGAGACCCATTTCAGCGCAGTAGAGAAGAGACTCATATCTGCGCAGTAGAGAGAGAGAGATGTGATGAGATGAGTGAGTCCAAATGAGGAAAAGTCCTCTTATATTTATACACAACGTTGGTGGGTGAATAGATGCGACTGTTGGGCTCCTGAGCCTACATGAGTTGTAGGTCGGCTTGATAATAATTCCATAATCAAAATAAATTCATATCTTCATGAATACTTATCGGAATTGGATGATCTTTATATCAATCCTACACCTCTCAACGAGAACGAGAAATCTAATAAAAATATTATTAGCCATGAATAAGATGACCCACATGAAGTTTTGCCCTGGTTGCCAATTTTAACACTCCCTCTCAACCATGGAGAACTTCATCTGCAATCTGTCTATCGGTCGTTACTATTCATCCATCAAATGCACTGCCTTGTACAGCATGACCCTTGCCCTGCTCTGCTTTATTTTGCCTGTTCTGCTTTGTCTTGTTCTGCCCTGCACTGATCTGTACTGTTTTGTTCTGTTCTGCTCTGCTTTTGTCCGAATTATGAAGAAGAAGAAATGATCGAGGATGTATCATACTGACTCAAAGTCAGTCTCAGAGTATGTACCACTGGTCCTAGACCAGTCTCAACCAACCCAAAGTCAGCGTCATAGTGAGTACAACTCCAATGGTCCCAGACCAATATCATCCTCCACTGACTCAAAGTCAGTCTCAGAGTATGTACCACTGATCCCAGACCAGTCTCAACCGACCCGAAGTCAGCGTCATAGTATGGTACAACTCCTACCACTGGTCCCAGATCAATGGAGGTCATCCTAGCGTAGGGAGTACGGTAGTTACAACGATGCGTCCATCGGTACTACTATGGTCCCTAACTTCATTTCCCTGCTCATTGATCAGATGAGAGGTACTTCCCATGAGTCCCAGACTGCATGGGTAGGATGCCTCGACAGGAGAACTAATCAATCCTGTCCTCACAGGAGAACACATCAATCCTGCTACAATTGCCATGGAGAACACATCAATCCAGGCTGCCATGGAGAACACATCAATCCAGGCCTCACAGGAGAACTAGTCATCCTGCTACACAGGAGAGCGAATCATCCTGTTCCACAAGAGAGCGAATCATCTTGTCCCACAAGAGAGTGAATCATCTTGTTCCAGTGTGCACCACCAAGGGAGGGTGAGTCACCCTGTGGTCATATGTTTCTCTAGTAGGAACCGCAAGCCCTCAGAGCTCCCAGAGCTCAATGTATGCAACATGCAGGACCCTTGTACAAGGGTTTCTTTCCGACTCCAAGTCGTTTGGGAAAATCACAGATTAGATCTTTCCTCGGGGCTTTGACAAGGTGTATCAACCTGTACACCATCTTAATGTGATGGAGCTTCCTTGCTCATCAACTTACCATATCCCAGATGATGTCTATCTGCTGGAGCAATTGACGAATATAGGGTTCCTCAATAATCGAATCCCACCTCTGGTTGTTACAGAGAATCACAGTGGTATCCAATGTAAATCCAAACAGCTCACTGAAGAGCTTTCGCAACCAGACTGCCTGACACGAGGTTATGCTAGCAACAATATATCTTGCTTCGGCGGTGCTCAAAGCCACCGACTTCTGCTTCCTGCTCATCCAGGATATCAAAGCAGATCCCAAGGTGAAACAACACCCGGAAGTGCTCTTACGGTCCACCACACAGCCTGCCAAATCAACATCAGTATATCCAAGTAGTCTCACATCTCCGGCAGTGTATCTTAATCCATGAGAGATTGTGTCCTGAAGACATCTCAGAAGAATCCTGGCATCAATCCAGTGAGGCTCAACCAAATATGAGCTCACAATGCTAACTGCAAAACATATGTTCGGACGGAGGTTCACCAAGAACATCAATGCGAATGAGTTTTTTTTTGAAACTCAGAGGCATTTCCCAAGTCTGGTCCGACATCACTACCATATAACTTCTAAAAGTTAAGATCCTCGAGGTAGTCACAGGCTTGCAGTCCATCATACCGAATCTTTCGAATATATTTACCACATATTTTCCTTGAGATAGGAAAATTTCCCTTGGCTTCTACCACACTTCAAGTCCTTGGTCCTTCATTTCAAATTCAGAAGCCATCTCCCTCTTACATTTGTGAATGAGAGGGTTTGCACCTGTTAGAAAGAGGTCATCCACATACAACACCAGTATGAGAGGCTTGTCATCTTCAACCTTAAAGTAAAGGTTAGGATCAGCTTCACTCCTAGTGAATCCCAGCTTCATCAAGTAGCTATGGATCCTCTCATACCATGCTCGGGGTGCTTGCTTCAGCCCATAGAGAGCCTTCTTCAACCTGCATACATGAGATTTTCAATCATAAATCTCAAATCCTTCAGGTTGCTCCACATAGACCTCTTCTTTGATAGAACCATGCAAGAACGCGGTCTTAACATCCATCTGATGTAGGTTCCATCCTTGTGAAGCCACATGGGCTATGATCAAGCGGATGGTCGTATATCTGGCAACAGGTGCAAATATCATAGTCTATACCTCCCTTCTGGGATAAACCACGAGCAACAAAATGAACCTTATACTTTTCCATACTTCCATTTGCTGCATGCTTTATCTTGTAAAGCCATTTTGAAGTAACAATTGTCTTGTCCAGGGTCTGGGAACTACTTCCCAGACATCATTCTCCATAATAGACTCATATTCTATGGTCATAGCATCCTTCCATAGTTAATGCTTGATGACATCTGAGAATGATGAAGGTTCATTTTCTATGATCGTGCTCATGATGGTCAGGTATCCCTGATACCTGTTAAGTTTCTTACTTTGATGGAAGGTTCCTCAGGGTGCAGCATGTCCTTCAACATCATCAAGTATCCCCCTAAGCCATGAAGGCCTCTTCCTAGAAGAGGAAGGCTCATGTGGATGAGGATCAATCGGATCCATGGGTTCTTCTACATCAGGCATTGATTCATCATCCTTTTTTTCGGTTCCCTGGTGTCGGCTTCTTGAGAGCTACTCAAAGTCAGCAGATTGTCCACCTTGCTGAGAGCCATATCTTTGTCAAAGGTGACATCATGACTAATCACGACTTCCCTTTGACCGTTGTGAACATTTCTTCAGGAGTTTAGGAACCCAATGCTTGATGAAGGCATCGATTTTGTACATATACGACAGTGATTGTAGTTTCAGCCCATAGAAACTTTGGAAGTCTTTGATCATGTAGCATGGCTCAGACAGCTTCCATCATCGTGTGGTTCCTCCTTCCCACCACACCATTCTGCTCAGGAGTATGTGGTGTAGTAGTCTCCCTCTTAATGCCAACCTCAGGTATGCCTGAGTAAACCAATTGTAATATATCGGAGGTCTTGCTTTGGCTTGAGGGGAATGGTCCCCTTTTGAGCTTTCCTTTGGCACATCCTGGATATACACCTTCTTTCTTTACTTGGAATTCGGGCATCCCTGTTACCATCTATCTTACATCGGGTAGAGCTTTGTAATGAAGGTGGGCAAACCTCCGATGCCAAAGTTCGGACTAAAGAGTTGTGTCACAAGATATGACACCTAGTGGACTTCCATCGACCTGATATAATGAATCAACACTAAACCCAAGAGTAAAGGCATCTTTAACATTATTTTTTCATATACGTACCTTGCCATCGCTGAAGGTTACCTTGTAGCCTTTGTCTTCCATTGCCCAGATGGACACTAGGTTCTTTTTGAGGTTAGGTGCATTTAATACATCCTGGACTTTCTAGCCTTCTTGAATGGTTGTCCTCTTCCTCGATTCCCAGCTCTCCTCTTACCTTTGCTGTTGAATTTGTCATTCCTTTGATTTGCCATCAGAGTTATTTTGATCATCGTCCCGGTGTGAGTCCTTTCTATTAGGGCACTCCCTTGCATAGTGACCTGCTTTATTGCAAATGAAACATCGTCCTTTTCTTCCACCCTTAAATCCAGCGTTTCTTTTCGATTTAGACCCAGAATTATTCCTTTTCTTAGCATGAGAAGAAAAAGCAGCAGGAGGACCTTTAGGCAAGGGCATTTCCTGCTCTTCTACCCTTGTATGTTCTTGAATGCATCTAGCCATTAATTCCTCGAAACTAGGAATTACATTATTGTTCAGAAGAGTAGTCCTGAACACATACCATTCGGATGGTAATCCTCCAAGAGTTGTGAGTGCCATTTCTCTGTCAGTAATAGTTTCCCCAATAGATAGGAGATCGTTCTTGATCTCGGTGATTCTTAAGAAGTATGCTTGCATACTTTCATCCCTACCCTTCTTGATTTCCCTCAACTTATTTCCAAGAAACAAAACTTGATTTGCATCATTAACTTTAAATAAACTCACCAGTCTGTCGTAGATTTCCTTGGAGGTGTCTAGATCAAAGATGTAGGCCACCAAGCGCTTGTCGATAGAGTCCCGGATGATCTTCTTTGTTTTGACTTCTCCATTTTTCCATTTGTTCCAGGCAGCAGCAGATGCATTTGATGAAGGCTCAACAATATTGCCTCTTACATGATCCAACACTCCTTGATTCTCAAGGGTTAGATCGATAGACATCTTCCATCTGTGATAGTCAGCTTTCTCACGGAGCTTGTCTTCGGCAGGAAAGAGTGTTGAGGACCTCATAGTTCTTTTAGGATAGCCTTGCCAATCTTCTCTTCAATGATTGCTCTTGCTCTTGCTCGGGCTTTGTCTTCACCTCAGCTTTGATACCATGTTAAGTTATGGTATGTTCTATGCTTATAACAGTTTACTTCTTTTTCTTATTATATTCCACCGATTAGCAATCACATGTACATAAAGTAAAGTGCAGATAGAACATTAAACGATCGACAGAAAACAAGCCAAGACAAGAGACACAAGATGTCGCGGCTAGCCAGGGACAAACCCCACAATGTGTGGGGAAACCCTTTGATCAAATCTTCTTTTATCTTCAATAATTCAGCAGAGAGAAATAGTACAATAAATCTGATTCATATCAGCAATAGCAAACCCTAGATCAGTAGCATCAGCGTTAGCGGTTTCATTATCAAACTAGGGCAGACCATATCTCACAAACCGACAGTCGGATTGACTTCATTCCACCACCAAAAGTTTCGGCTTCCATAGGAGGTTCAGATGAACCTACAGCGCAGTTCAGATGAGGAGATCTTCTAGGCCACGCAAGTCAATCTTTACTTCTGCAGTTGCAGCTTCAGTTTCAGCAGTTTCCGGCTTCAAACTAGGGCAGTGAATATCTTGCAAACCGTTCGTCGGATTGACTTCATTCCACCACCAAAAGTTGCGGCTTTCAAAGGAGGTTCAGATGAACCTACAGCGCAGTTCCAAAGAGGAGATCTTCTAGGCCACGCAAGTCAATCTTTACTTCTGCAGTTGCAACTTCAAATTCAACAGCTTCCGGCTTCACATGTGTGAGAGAGAGAGACCCATTTCAGCGCAGTAGAGAAGAGATTCATATCTACGCAGTAGAGAGAGAGAGATGTGATGAGATGAGTGAGTCCAAATGAGGAAAAGTCCTCTTATATTTATACACAACGTTGGTGGGTGAATAGATGCGACTGTTGGGCTCCTGAGTCTACATGAGTTGTAGGTCGGCTTGATAATAATTCCATAATCAAAATAAATTCATATCTCCATGAATACTTATCGGAATTGGATGATCTTTATATCAATCCTACACCTCTCGACGAGAGGAATCTAATAAAAATATTATTAGCCATGAATAAGATGACCCACATGAAGTTTTGCCCTAGTTGCCAATTTTAACAATTATGGAAGGGTAGACCATTGTCAAGTCCCCACCTATTGTCCATGGTTTGTAAGCTCTTTTACTCGGTTTCCTTGACTTGTTGTACTAGAAAGCTAGGGGACGCATTGGATCTTATGCAGGATTGCAGGTGGTCTCCATCTTGGGTTTGGTTTCCCTATACAGGGTCCTAACCCTCTAGAGGGCTACATTGGCACATGTAGCGTGTGTGTTGAGAGCCATGTTCCTCCACAGCAGTAGACAACACTCCATGGATCACTAGAGATGTTTAGAGATTACTTGAGATTCACCGATTGGGCGAAGAAGATGCATCTAGTTCATCAACGCCACAGATGTACCATGCACTTGGAAAATGACCTAAGACTTGTATGTCGATGTGGCATCACTTACACCATCATTTGAGCCTTTACAGATGGTCTACAGGGATCTTCGACTTGCTTGGAGACCCATGAGGTCATTTGGGAGCACCACAGGTTTATTATGTGGAGAACAAGGGGCCAACCCTTGTCCATTACTTTTGGAAGTCCAACTCATCATTCTAGCACTTATGGACTTCATCAGGCCTCTTAGAGAGCCCAATGACATGCATTATTGATTATTCAACCTCTTAGGAGACTTATTATTTTATTTATGAGCTAGTTTGGTGGGTTTGTTACCAATAGATAGTTATTTGCACATTATTTTAGTTGATGGGCTAATGTAGGCTCAAATTACGTAATTTGAATTCCTAATGAGTGTGTAAATAGGAGAAACTTGAATTCATTTGTATCATCACTTGGATTGGATCATTCTCTCCTGATAATTTCGCATTTCGTTCTTGGAGGACAAATTGGAGCATGGATGAATTTTGATGTTTGGAAGAGTGTGGAAAAAGTCGAGAAAAAATAGGGATTAAATCCCCAAAATGCGATTTTTTTTGCTGGCTGATTTTTTTCCCGATTTTTTCCCAGTGGAAAAAGTTAGGATTAAATCGAAAAAGTCGGGATTAAATCGGGACTTTTTCCAAAAAATCGTGAATGAGGTAGTTTTTTTAACGATTTTTTTTTTTTTTTTTTTTAAATCGGGATTTTATTGAAAAAGTCGGGATTTTAAAAAAAATTAATATTTTTGTATTTTTTTAATTTTGCCGAATTTTGGCCGACTTTTTAAAAAAACTCCCGACTTTAACGACTTTTTCAACTTCTGGACCCTTGTCGATTTAATCCCAACTTCGACTTTTTCCACATTGGTTTGGATTGGATTTTCTTATCTTGGAGCTTCTTTATTGTCAAATATATTGATGGTTGGATATATTCTCTTACGTGTAAGTACAAATTTGATGCTATTTTCTTTTACTTTGTCACATACATTGATCATGGGATTTTCGCTATTTTAGAGCTAATTGTTGCATGCATTTACTGGTTCATTGTGGAATTATGTTTCAATATATCATATCTCTATGTATGGGTCATGTTTGTTGAATGAATTGTCCTAGAGATCGAAGTTATCTTGATAAGTCATCTTCATCTGCAAGCGAAGTATAAACACTTTAAGGTCACTTTCTTTTTTTGCCCTAACATTGGACGAAGTTGCCCTTAGAGCCTCCTTGAGCTAGAAACAAGATCCTTCTTCATAATTCTTCCTGAGTCCATATTCCCAAAAGGAATTAGTTACTAGTCCACCATAAGGTGATCACCTTAAACCTTTTCTTTACCGTTTTTCCCCCCTTTCCTAGGTCTAGCCAATTTGGGTCACCTAGGGCATCACTTTCCTGACAAAGTAGCCATAGAAAAAGTTCGATCTCCTAGCCTCTACTGCGCTGGAGCGTCCTCAAGGTCTCCTCCAAACTTGAAGAAATTCAGACAGTGGGATTGTGAGATATACCAAGCCCTAGGTCTGAGATCAAACTTTGCCCTAGTGTTCCCTAGGCTAGTACCTCATAGGATCAATTTGACACCTCTAAGTGAAAACTCTTGTTCGATCCTTTCCCCTTGTCTAGGTTAAGATAATCATCGGTGGCTATGTTAGCTTTTGGTGTCATCGGATGTGCTCTAGCCATGAAAATTGGTGAAGAGGCTATGGCACATGAGTTCTAAAGAACCCAAAACCCATTTGTTGAAATTCCACCCGGATTGTATTTTATTAAAATAATTAATATTTTTAATGGGGTTCCTAAGTCTAAACGTAGGAAAATTAAAATATCAATGAGTATTAATCAAAATATGGGTGAGAATGATCTAGAAGGTAGATCAAGTGAAGTTTTAATCTTAGCCGTTAATTAGAGACTTACTCTCAGTCGTTGAAGTCTCAACGAGAAAAGTATAAGGAGGCTTGGGGTTCATTTAGAAACACACACACAGAGAACGAATTGATCTGGAGTTTGATTTCTGGGGCTAGGAAGCTGAGAATTTCGAACTAGGTGATCAATTGTAGCAGAGGGGCAGGGATAGTTCGGGAGTACTGACAGAGAGGAGGAGAGAAGCTACTGGAAGCAACGCAATAGCTAGAAGGACTGACGTTGGGCCAATCTGGGCCCATGCAAGCCTGACGCAAAGCCAAAAGGGCCAGCGCAGAAGCTGAAGTTGTCCTCCACGTAGAAAGTCAAAACTGTTGGGGAACTGCCAAAACAACCGGGAAGGTTGATGCAATGGGCAAAAGAGACAGCCCAGAGCTGACGCAGAGCCTGTAGGGCTAATGCAAGGCCAATGCAGAAGTAGTCGGGGTTAGCCAGTTTTGTTGCCAGATCAACCAGAATCTATCGGGTGAAGTGAGGTAAAACTCACTCAGTTTTTCTACCATTGTATTTTCTCTATCACTGGATTGTCAAGAGGGCATCTTGCATTGTATTTAGAATAACTGCTTAATAATAGAAAAGCCTCAAAGTTGTTTCACCGGTTTTCCCGCATTGGGTTTTTTCGGGGACTATTTTGTCCAAAAATAACTGTCCTATGTATCTTGTTCTTTGCTTAGTTTTTTGTTTCATGTAATCAAATATTAAAGTAATGTAGGCTGTAAGAGTAATTTGCTTCAGTATTCAGAGAATAACTTGATGAATGTATATTAAAATCAAGTAGGTGAAGTAGATTTAGATTTGCTACAGTAGAGGTTCCTTGAGGATTAGGAATTTTCACAAGCTAAACTCCCTCCCCTTAACCTAGGTTGTGTCTACTTGGTCCCGTGTGGTCCCATACCTTCAAAAAATTGATTCTTCAAGAACCACCTTGGAAACCAAGTTTAATAAGGATTTTAGGGATTGGGAAACTCCTTTGCATGACACATTCCTTAAACCTAGCCCTTAAATCCTCACCTCCTCCTAGAAAGCTTTGTACCTTGCTTGAAGAGCAAGCAAGCTCCATTCGTAACCCCCTTCTAGGAAAAGGATCATTAAGGTCAGTTCATATCCATTTGTTGATTCATCCTTCACAAGTGACTTTCCATATACTGGGTCTCCTCCCATCAGTGAATGTCTGTAAAGAATAGCGAGTCTTAGCTGAGGTGACAGTGGGCTAAGTCTCCATTGTTTCCCTTGATCCAATAGTTGTCCCTTGAGGAGTCCCTCTTAGCCCCCCTACTAGTTTGAGCGATAACAGGTCCACCCCTCAGTTGATAGATGTTAGTTTATAATAATGTGGTAACGAAGGGGAGAAGACTTCATCGTCAAGAGCCATGGTCAAAGGGACTAGTTGGTGGGGTTGTCCACATCTTGAATGTATGGATGTGAGGAGGGAGTATTTGTGGATGCATGAATTACCAACTCAAACTGATTTTTCCAACCCTCTTGTGTGCCTTTTACTTCTTGATTATTTCTTGTATTACCGCTTATGGCTCAAGGGTTAGAGCTTGCTCTTTATGATGTAGCAATTTTATTACCCCTTAAGATGAGTCAGTTTATTGTTCATCAAGGTTGGGACATGCAAGGGTTCCTTTTTGATGTAATGGAGCATCATGTGCTCAGGAATTGAATGATGGCCATGTGAGTGAGGTAGAGTTCGTGCTACAATTTTGCTCACATGCTAATTTTTATGTCCTTATCATCTTTTGCATTTTGATTTTCTTTCTTTTGTTTTGTTGTGATCATGATATTCTTTTACTTTCTTTTCATTGCATCAAAGTCCTAAGGCAAAGTTTTCAGCCCTACTCTAGTTATGTGAACATATGAATGCCAAATCCCAAAGAACCAATGACAAGTTGAACCCGAAGAATGGAGGTGAGACATAGGGCTTGTAATGTGGCATGGAAAGTGTTAAGTATGGTATAGGGAAAATGGAACATTCTATCTCAATCAAGGCTTCTCAAGTAGTGCCCTTCCTATAAACCAAAGGGCCTTAAAGGAGGTCTTGTTGATCACACTTTTTCAACAGCCCAAGGAAGCAGGATGCAAAGACATGAAGAAATTTTTTCAAAATTCAGATTCATCAGCGATCACAGTTTTATCATTGTAAACCCAATTTCTGCAAGTTATATTGTAAATGGTGCTAGTATGACCGTTTATTTATGTAACAACACCTAGGTAAGACTTTGATTTTCGCAACGGATTTCATCCTGAGAAGTTTCTTAACCTCCCCGAATTATGTGTATTTTTAAACACAGATAATCGGCAGAGTTTTTCTTCCAACTTAAATCTCAAAACTAGGGTGGAATCCCTTGACAAGGTTTTAGGTGAGTCCTAGTGTTATATTGAGTCTTTGTAAAAGTGTGTTGGAAATAATTTAAACACATTTGGTTAAATTATTTTATTATAAACCACTCAGTCTATACTAGATCATATTGTGTCGCAAAATTGGGTAAATCATTGAGGGTCTGTGTAAAGGTGTATCCCCCTTTGAGGGTTGAATTACAATAATATCTTGATGTAAAAAATAATTTAGTGCATGGTCCCTCATAATTAGACACTATGGCTAAAATATTTGAGGGTGCAAAAATTATTAATCCCCTCTAATATCAATTAATTAACTATTTTGGCTAAATTAAATTAAAATCCTAAGCCAGAAAATTAATTAATTTTAAGTAAAAGTAATTATAGAGAAATTAATTTATATCCAAGTGGAAAATAATCAAAGATACCTAGGTCAAAGGAAAGTCAATTTTTGGAGGTCCCTCACCAAGGGAAAAAAGGATATTTTAAGAAAATTTCAAATTTTTCCTCAAAATAAAAAATTCGACGATGGAGATTAAAAAATCATCAAGCTATTTTTAACAATCGAGATTATTTTGACAAGGATCAAGCCAACTATTCGTTATTTTCCACTTGGAAGGGTTTCTTTATATAAAGGAGTCATTTTGCTTCTATTGAATATCTTTGGATGATGTAAATTTTGTAAAGCTTGTATTGAGCTATTGCTCTGATAGGAACATTTCTATATCATAATAGAAAGACTTTGGGGTTCAGTTCATGGTATTTTTTTCCATTTGTTTAAAATTGTGTAACTAGGTTCGGTCTTCATAAGTATGAAATGTATTTTTGATTCTTGTAAATTATGAAATGAAAGAAAATTATTATTATTTTGGAGCATGGGTTTCATGCTTAAGGTCTTTAATTTTATAGGTCAAGCGCCCATTGAGTGCTTCTAGGGTTTGTCCTAGGTCAAGAAGTCAAAAGAGTTATTGTCATAAGTTGAAGACCCCACTGAGCACATTGTAACTTATAAAGAAAATTATTTTTGTCTTTAAAAGTGTCGAAATACCCTCCAAGACCAGGTCGGCTTGGCAACTGGCAAGTCGGCGTGAAGAAAGAGCCACATCCACCCTTGAAGAACCTATAAATAGAATAGGACTCGTCCTTCTTGAAGCACACTAACTCACCACTCATTCTAGCGAAGGAAGAGGAAGTAAGAGGCAACGAAGAAGAAGGAAGACGAAGGAGACTTGTCTTTGGACTATCTTTCTCTCACACATGCTAAAGAGGACTAGGGTTTCTGCAGCAGACCTAGGGCATCCATCTACAAGTTTGATCTTGGAGAAAAGGAGGCAAAGAGGTCAAGCGAAGGTCACCAAGGGTCACTCTCAAGCTCCAAAAGTCAGGGAAAGGCAAGCTAAGGTCAGAGGAGGGCTCTAGAAGAAGATCGAAGTTCCCACGTGTGGCAGCAGCAGTTGCAGGGAGGCCGAAATTTCAGATTTGCAGTAGGTGGCCGAAAATCTTGCAGCACGAAGTCAAAAAGGTGTTAGATCTCTTCCATAATGGAAGAGATTTCACTGGGTTTGATTAGATCGAAGTTGGAACATCATCCGAAGAGGTTGGTCTTGGTCTTGGAGGGTATTAGTATCAGTCTTAAGGTCATGGAATTCGTCAATTGAAGAATATATAAGGAAGGGAAGAGATTTAAGGGTTTTCCTCTCAAGAGGAGAGGTTTTGGCCCTGGCTAACAACCTATATACTGTGTCATTGTTCTTCTTGTTTTGGTAGTTGTTTGATGATTCACACATATAATAATAAGGAAAAAGAAATTATCAAGTAAAGAGAATTAATTATAATCATTTCCCTATTGAATTATCGTATCAGAGTTAAGGTTGGCTAAGGGCATCATGAAGATCTCCACTACATTGAAGAAGTTCATCAAGAAGTGTTCAAAGGTAGCAAGCTATCTCAAGAAAGACATCAAGGAAGCATGGAGCCTCTTATTCTCTACAAAGAAGGAAGTAATCAAGGAAAAGGATGAAGGTCTCTTCTCGGCACTCACTGGCACATTCCAAGACAAGAGCATTTGGGTAATTGATAGTGGTGCATCTAGGCACATGACAGGTCATCACAAACAATTGAAGACTTTATCAAAGGGAAAATCTTCTTACTCAGTGGAACTTGGAGATAACAAAAGCTATCCCGTGAGAGGTATTGGATCAACCTCTATAGAGTTGGAGAATGGCAGCAACATCCTATTTGTTCCAGGTTTGCATAAGAACTTACTTTCCATTTCAAGTCTAGAAGATAAGGGTGATAGAGTAGCTTTCATTGATGGAAAAGTTGTAGTATGGAGTAAAAACTCAAGCATAGAGAATGCTAGAGTAATTGGCATCCGAGAAGGAAGACTTTACAGGTTGATATCTCCTCTAGCACAAGCTTTGGTTCACATTGAAATTAGCCCATGTGAACTCTGGCATAGAAGATTTGGTCATCTACATTTCAAAATCCTTCCAACTCTAAGTTCCATAGTAGATGGAATACCTAAACTGAAAGAACATCATGTAGGAGTATGTAAGGGATGTGTCGAGTCCTGGTCTTAAACGCGGGCTCTATGCGAGTGACCCGGCTTGGCATAAAACCCGCCAAGACCCGCGGGTACTCAAAGGTCTTATACGAGTGGTGCTTCACTGGTAATAACCTATGACCCTGTGTAACTACCTCTTAGGAATCCTCAAATGCCTCAACAAACTTCCACATGTTGTCCAAGTAGAGAATAATAATGCATGGGTGATGATAAGCTGTCCAACTAGGCAAGGGAGCCATCTTTGAATTGTCCATGTGTTATTTGTGATGATGTGGCACCATTGTTGTCACCCAATGCATTGTCAAATATCCCAATGCAATGGCAAGTATCTCAATGAATTAAATAGATCTCAATATAGCATCATGGATCCCAATGGAGTGTCATAGATTCCAAGGCATGGTACACAGATCCCAATGCAAGGCGCCCATTTGTGGTGGGTCCAACTTCTTGATGTGCCATGAGGTGGCATACCCTTAGTCATTTCTTCTAACACAACATAACAAATGTTAGTTTTAAAAATTTAAAATTTGCCTAAGTTTTACCATGGGGGAACAACAATTAACCCTAATGCATGTGTAAAGTTGTAGAACAAAGCGTGTTTTCGAAGTCCATAAGTCAAAATAAGTGAAGTGATGGAAAATTATGAAAGGAGAAGGAAAAAACTTGATGTGATGACACTGAAATTCAAGCAATGATGCAGAGATCTTATATTTGATCTAGCTTTCAATAGCAGCCTTTAAGGAGGGGGCTTATCATTGAGTTGCCTTTCCTTGGCACTGTTTCTTACTACCCCTTTTCTTTTTTCTTTAAGTCTTCATTTCATTGAACAAGACACTTTTTCTTTAGATATTCATAGACAGGCATGGGACTAGGGGTAATTGCCTCATCGGGCATTCCCTCAAGCTTTACATTTTATTGGCTTTTAACTTTATTGGCTCTCCACCTCTAACCTTTTTTGGCTTTAATGACTTAGGCTTTTCTTCATTTAGACCTTTTTGTTGACCTTTGATATGTCAAATATGAAAGGAGATAGTTTTTTATGAATGGGATGGAGTTAAAGGGGCTCGGGGAGGGGAGCGGAGGGGGGGGAGTGGAAAGTGATAAATATGATTGGGGATGTGTAAGATGTTACCTAAACTATTTTCCCAGTAGTATAAGCTGACTTGAGAAATGACAACACTTCTAAAAGAGAACCATGTCTCCTATCATACAATGAGGCAAAGAATAAAACTATGTAGTATAATGTTATGAAGTGTTATCAGATTTCATTAGAGTTTACCACTTTCAGAGCAAGACCAAGATGTTATAGCACCACATCCAAGCAAGAATACCAATACATGGTAAATCAAAGTAGAAAATGCTGTAACAAACTGTACCATCCCATCCATATGTTTATCTTTCAATATGAGAGGTGGGGTGGAGCATCTGAAACATCACTGTTGAGCTAGCACAACACTGTATTTGAAGGAGAAAATGAGAGAATTGCTGAGTCTGGAGAGTTTGAGCAAGAGGGCTCATGTTATCAGCAACAACACATCCTTCTGAGAGTGCCTCTAAGGTAGTTACCCCCTTGGGGTTAACACCAAGTGCAAGTTTGACGACTTTGGTTGTTGGTGTAGCTCATAATGATCATGTTGTAATATTCAGTTTCAGGTTTCAGATACGTGCCCATTTCATCTCATTCAATATTTCTAATGCTGTTGTTCTTTCTATTCTTCAATTTGTTGCAATCCTGCCAAAGTCATTATCGAAAATCAATTTAGGTCCCTTGACTAGATGGTTTAATACCATTTTTTTTCAGTGTTCCACGGGGACGCGTTTGGGTGCGCGCACCCCTCGCACCCCATCTCTTGCGTTTCACGCACCCTTTTTGGGAGTCTTGGGGAGACGCAAGGGGGTGCGTTTCCCCAGTGTGGGAGTCTAGAACGACTCCCCAAAAAGGGTGCTTCTGGGCGTCCCCCTTTAAGTCTAGACTCCCCAAAAAGGGTGCTTCTGGGCGTCCCCTTCAGTGTGGGAGTCTAGACTGGGTGCGCCTGGGCGTCCCCCTTTAAATTTGTCTAATAAGACCAAAAATCAAAACCATTAATTTTTTTTGTCTAAAAAAAATTTAAAATTAAAACTAAATAACTAAAACTTAGAAACCTAAACCTAAAAGACATGAAAGGCAAAACTTAAAGTTAAAAGCTCACTTCATTTCAACCCAAAGTCATTTCCATTTCCACGCAATGCTGATTTGAATGAGTTATCGATCAATGTATTTGAATATTTTATTATTGATTTTTATTTTTGTTTTTCGAATCTCATGGTATGTATGAATAATAATTAATTCAATAATGAGACTTGTCACTTGAGTATGTCATATGAATGATGTATGTATTAAAATGAATGATGAGGATGGATCAATGACTCAAATTTCAATTGTCTATTTAATATTTTTATGCTTTCATTATTGAACAATGAACAATGAATATCAACTTGAATTTTATATATATATATATACCTCGACGACTCCCCGCACCCCCGAAATTTCCCTAAAATTTGAGGGTACTCCCACACGTCCCCCCTGTGCGTCTCCCCGCACCCGCGTCTCCCCGCACCGGAGTCTTGGTGGAACATTGTTTTTTTTTGGAAAAATATGTTTTATATTCAAAGAAAAATATTTGCAAACAGCAAATCAAAATGTGGAAGAGTATATTAAATGGAACAAATAAATCTTTAGACATGGTGGACTATTCAAACTTTATTTCAGATGGTTAAGACTTGCTACATTCTGTATTATTTTTTTGTTTTTCGTTTTTTTATCATGTACATTACCTTTCTGTTCCTGTCCCAGTTTATGTCCAGCACTGCTGTTTTTCTTATAACTATCCAGATCCTTGCATTCAGTTGCTTTATAGCCATGTAACTGCCCATCCACTGGGTCAAAATATTGTGAGTATATACAATGCACCTGTTTTGCTGTGCTACAAACTTGAAAGTGATGTCACAGTCATGGTTTGTCTGAGAAAGCAACTGACCTAGATATTTGTTGACAATGATATGCTGTGTCCACTCATTACATAAAGATATGGAATGCAAAAGTGTGTTTTTGTTTGTCTTGTTATTTTGTTATACACTTATTTACATAGTTTTTCCTATTCTTAATTTTGTAATATCAGGCATGACGTACTGCCCCTGGCTGATAGTTGTTTTCAAATTTGTTTCAAATTCTCAATTATAATTATGATCTTAAATTACATGGAGGATAAGAAATGAAACAAATTTGTGTACATTTATATAGATAAACATAAGACCCTGCCCTTGTCACAGGTGTTGTCCCTCTTTCCATCAGCACAAGGATTGGAGATGACCTGGTCTTCTGTTGTAAAAATTGGACAATCTCTTTATCGTGAAGCTCCTGGGATGGATCTTTTCAGGCCAGATCAGAAGACTCCTGTTCAAAATTTCTTTCTAGCAGGTTCTTATACAAAACAGGTAAGTTTCTATTCATCTTTCTCTGTTAAATTGTCATTTTTAATAGTTTTGTCAGATTTAGAAGTTTTTGGTGTTGCATTGTCAAAAGCCTTTGTCATTTTCTTTGTGATCGTTTATAGCAATTTATGTATGGAAACTTGACTAAACTGAGAGAGGGAGGGGGGAGGGGTAAAATTCTTTTTTTTACACATTAACTGAAACATCAAATGAGCAGCTTAACAAATAATGACCCGCAGATTAAATATATGTGAACAGAAAGTAATAAACAGACCAAAACATCATATCGGCACATAATAACAACACGTATGGACACCAGATATAAGTGGAAACCCATAAAGGGAGAAAACCACAATTTTTGTTATTGTTGTGATGCAAAGGCAAGCTCCTACTCCCTTATTACATCTGATTTTCTGTAGGCTCCAATCTACAAGAAGCTGCTACCTCAATTTTCTGCAAGCTGCAACATGCAAGGAAGCTTCGACTCCCATACATTTTCTGTAGACTACAACCGGCAGGAGGCTTCTGCCACAACAGGCTCCAACCTTATATTTATCAAGCGATTACTTGAAAGGAGACTACAATCCCCTAATGCAAACAAGAATCAACAATATGTTGGTTTGCCTAGTCATCAATTATGCATATCTCCATCTTCATCTCTGTCTCTTCTTCCCTTCAAATCTGCCTCATATAAGCTTCATATGTGTCGGTAACTAATGCATAACACCTCAATCAGCTCTCACACATTCTCTATCTCTGTAACTTTTTTCTTGCCTTCCAAAATCACATCTTTTATAGAGATAGTTTGTTGGCTGTTTGTATACCACATAAGAATATGAAGTGAACAGGGTTGACTCTTTGCCTTCCACTCATTTGTTCCCAAATTCTTCATATTTTGAATATTAGAACACAAAAATAAATGCTCCACCCAATATTATTTTTTAATCCACATGTAATGATTAAATTCATCAACATAATGCCAACATCATGTAACATTATAGGAATAACATATGACTAAATAATTAAGCATTCATTCCTCATGATCAATAGTTAATTTGCCATTAATGCATCACAAAAAATCTCTGCAACATCTTTGCCTTTGCCTTGGATGTGCATCACAACATCTTCGTGTCATTGTCTCAGCAACATTGCCTTTGTTGTCATGGAGTCTTGCCTTGCCTTTCCTGTCATGGAGTCTTGCCTTGCCTTTGCTGTCATGGAGTCTTGTCTTGCATCACAACAATTTTCTCCAACAAACCAATCTTCAAATCAACCTTATACATGCTAGTTTTTGTAGCATTGGATGTGTTCTAGCCACGAAATTTGTTGGAGAGGCTAGAATGCATGATATCTCCAAAACCCAGAAATCGTTTCTAGAAAATCCACCTAGAGATGACTTAATTAGATTATCAACTTATTTTAATGTTTCATAAGTTTAAACTTAGGAAAACTCGTCAATTAATCAGAATTAATTGAGTTAAGGTCAGAATAGTCTAGAAACTCACACGGATCGATCCAGAAATGATATGAGCCGTCGATTAAGATTTAATCTTGGTCGTTGGAGTCCCAACAAGAAGATATAAGAAGGATCGATGTGGTGATGGATAATACACTTCAGCAGTTCGATTTCCTTGGTAGATCGATTTCCAGTGAGCAACAGCAGTTGCCAGAGAGCCAGAGATCAAAGTCGAGACAGTGATTTGAAGGAAGTTTTCCAGATCCGGAGAGGCAGCAGCAAGGAGGCTGAGTTATTCCCAGTGAGGCAGTGCAAAAGACTGCGCAGTTGCTTTAGCAACTTGATTTAGTTGAAGGAAAAATCATTTTCAGCTCTAGAGTGTCGGAGAAACGATTTCCTTAACAGAGACAAACAAAACAACTTCATCAGAGGCTAGACGTCATAGGGCCTATGCAAGCATTGCACAGAGGGTCCAGGAGGACAAGTTTTCTACAGGAAAGTTGTGTCGGGGTTGCTTGTGGAAGAAGGGTAATTCCCTTACATAATTTTGGCCAGATTTTCTTGTTGTTTGGATTGCCAGTTGAGCATCCATAGATTGTACTCAGATTTCACTATTGCATAACAATAAAACCCTCATCTTCTGCACCCGTTTTCCAAAGTTGGGTTTTTTCCCGGGACATTTGTCCAAAAATAATTGTCATTTTTTATTGTGTGTGCTAGAATTTTCTCAATTTCCAACGCTATTTTCTTCCGTAGTTTATTTGTGAAAATTGCAATAGAGAATTATTCGTTGTTTGGGTGGACAAATAAATTGGTAAATTAAATTAACAATTAGAAGAATAATCTCTAGTTGTTGCAATAGATGAAATGTTCACATGGTATCAGGGCGTGAGTGATCATCCAGGAAGCTCAGAAGTGGAGGAAAGAATTTTGCTGCTCAGAGGGAGCAGTAGGCCGAAATTCCTAGAGGTTGCATAGTTCATTGACAGGCAAGCCGAAGTTTTGGGGCAAGAATTCTATTTTCAGTTGCAAGGTTGCAGAAAAGTGGAGTTGCCCGAGATAGTGATTCCAGTAGTTAGAGGGAGCAGCAACAACTTTGATTTTCACTGAGCAGATTCCTTGGTTGGACGCAGAGGGTTTTGCAGTAGCAGAACCAACGTTGGGTGGAAGAGAAAAGCGCAAACAGCAAAGGGAAAATTTCTCTTTAGGGAACTTAGAGTCTCAGCAGTTCGATTTTTCCAGGCAAATTGGCAGTAGCAGCTAGCAGATCTACGCATTCCAAGAGGGAATGCAAGTAACAGAGCAGTAGTCGAGCAAAGGAAGAGGGGATTTTCAAATCAGATTCAAGTACGGCCACAACAGGGCTTACGGATCAAGATCGGTTGGATGGAGCTTCCAACTATGTCATTTAGAAGGCTAGGATATCCCTCCTTCTAAATGAATATGGCCTAAAAGCCTACACTGATAATGTGGTGACCATTCCCCAGGATGCGTATTAGCTCAAAGAATACAAGAAGGAGATGGCGAGGGTGAAGCGGTTGATCTTGGATGGAGTCCAAGATCATATAGTCTCACATGTGGCAGACAAAGGTACAGCCAGAGAGATGTGGGAAGCTCTCTCCACGCTATATTAGAGTACATTCAAGCAGCGGAATATGTTCCTAGAAGAAAAGCTCGGATGCATCAGGATGCATAAGGGAGAAGGCATAGATCCCTTCCTCACTAGGATTCAAGAGGTTCGAGATTAGCTTGCAGTTGTTGCGGCAACACCTCAACTATCAGAGCTAGTACGATTCACACTAAACAGTGTCTTGGAGGATTGGCATGTCTTCGTCCAAAGTATATTGCACAGAGACATGCTATCTAGATGGTGCAGGATGTGAGCCGATTTGCAGCAGGATGAGTTGAGGTGAGCTCTATTAAAGAGAGCCATCAGTGGCAGTGGTAGCAGCAGATCAAAGAGTGTGAAGGAGGAGGAGAATGTGGCCCTTGCATCAAAGGGTCTCAGTCAGGGGCAGGGGAAGCAGAAGAAGAAAAAGAAGGACCTATTTAAGGTCAAGTGCATCAAGATTGGCGAGTTTGGCCACTACAGTACCTAGTGTCCTCTCAAGAAGGACAAGCAGGAGAAGCAGGACCAGGCAGCGTAGGAGCACATGCTGGTTGTCCTACAGGTTGGGGGAATATTTTGCGATGTTCGCAGATATACCTCCAGGAGTGAGGTGGGGTGATTTGGTGTTGTAGCCCCAGAGAACTACAAAGATTGGGCAAGGTCCTTGAGGAGTCCACCTCATGGATCATTACCTGGCTACAGGGGCTCACAACATTCAGTAGCAAGATGGATCAGTGGCAGTAGATGCAATCAATACTAGAGTAACAGTTGCAGACTAGTAGCAGTTAGATGTTGAGGAGCATAGTGCAATGTTAACAGCAGAGCAAGTGGCTCAGTGCAGAGTTGGCAGTAGCGCAGAGTCTTAAGTGACAGTGCAGATGCTAGTAGCAGTGAGAGACTCGAGAGACAGATGCATCATACTAGACACAAATGATTTAGTGTTTTGGATGATTCTCAGTTGCAGTAGTTGCAGTTGCAGCAACAACAAATCAAAGTTAGTTGCAATGCATATGTAGAGTTGGTAGCAGTATGGCAGTGTCAACAACAACACAGATGCAGCATCAGAGTTGCGCAGTGGTTGGTGAGCAATATGGCCAGACATCAGCAGCGTGACAGGAGGTGATACAGAGACAAGGTGTTGTGGCAGGATGTGCAGCGCTAGAGAGAACATATTCCCCGCTAAGAGGGAGTGTTAGTTTTTGTAGCATCAGATGTGTTCTAGCCACGAAATTTGGTGGAGAGGCTAGAATGGATGAGATCTCCAAAATTCAAAAATCATTTCTGGAAATTCCACCGAGAGATGACTACCTATTTTTTAATGTTTTCTAAGTCTAAACTTAGGAAAATTGGTTAATTAATCAAAATTAATTATGTCAAGGTGAGAAGAGTCTAGAAACTCATACAGATCGATCCAGAAATGATCTAAGCCATCGATTAAGATTTAATCTTGGTCGTTGGAGTCCCAACAAGAAGATTTAAGAAGGATCGATGTGGTGATGGAGAATACACTTTAGCAGTTCGATTTCCAGAGAGCAGCAGCAGTTGCCAGAGAGCCAGAGATCAAAGCAGAGACAAGGAGGGGCAGAGACAGTGATCTAGAGGAAATTTTCCATATCCAGAGAGGCAGCAGCAAGGAGGTCAAGTTATTCCTAGTGAGGTAGTGTCAGAGGACTGTGCAATTGCTTCAGAAGAGCAACTCAATTTAGTTGGAGGAAAAATTGTTTTCAGTTCCAGAGAATGGACAAAGGTTCTAGAGTGCCGAAGAAGCGATTTCCTCAGCGAAGACAGGCAGAACGACTTCATCAGAGGCAATTCATAAGTTAGACGTCATAGGACCTGCACAAGCACTAGGCAAAGGCTGACGCAAAGGGTACAGGAGGACGATTTTTTGAAGGAAAGTTGTGTCGGGGTTGCTTGTGGAAGAAGGGTAATTTCGTAACATAATTTTGGCCAAATTTTCTCGTTGTTTAGATTTCTAGTTGGGCATCCATAGATTGTACTTAGATTTCACTACTGCATAACAATAAAACCCTCATCTGCTGCACCGGTTTTTCCAAGTTGGGGTTTCCCGGAGACGTTTGTCCAAAAATAATTGTCATTTTTTATTGTGTACGCTAGAATTTTCTCAATTGCCAATGCTATTTTCTTTCGCGGTTTATTTGTGAAAATTGTAGTAGAGAATTATTCATTCATTGTGTGGACAAATAAATTGTTAAATTAAATTAACAATTAGAAAAATAATTTCCAGTTGTTGCAATAGATGAAATTTTCACAATACAAAACATGTACGTAAGCATACCTTGCACCCAAAACCAACAAGCATACCAACCTGCTTTGCAAACATAACAACCATGTATAGTATACCTTGTTGTTTCTTTGCCATGCAATTGTTGCTCTAGAATATGTGAATTTGTGCCCTAATTATTGAAGATTAAATTTGGAAAGTTTTTCAAATAGAGTATTGCATATGTTATCCAATGTAAGGCATGTAATGAATGTTCCTAGTGAATGAATGTCTTTGATTCTTCATGAAACTCCATTATATCTTGAAGAGGATAAATGTTTGAAATTGTTACCTAGGGCATCAATTTCGAGCCCCCTTGGAAGACGTCTTATCTTATCTTAAGCATCGCAAGACTCCATTGTTGAATGTACTGGACTCTATTGCTGAATGTACTGGGCACTAGTCCAAGAAATTTGGTGATCAACTCCTTTCTTCTCCATATTTTCTCCTCAAATTTTAGGCCCCTTTTTCTAGGACTACAGACTAGGGCATCAAGCAAATTCCTTTAGAAAGTGAATTTTGGGATTCCGTGAAGACAAGACTCTTCCTTAAGGTCTTGCCTATTGATTTCTGGTAGCATCGGATGTGCTCTAAGTCTCAAATTTTGTTGGAAGGCTTAGACATACGTATTTCACTATACCTAGAAATTGTTTTGGGAAGTTCCACCCAGAAACAGTGTTATTAAAATAATTAATTATTTTTAATGGGTCCCTAAGTCTAAACTTAGGAAATTAAAATAATTATTGGGTATTAATCTAAATTGTGGGTGTAACTTCTAGAAGAAGACAAAGATCAACTCCAAATGATCTGAGCCATTGATTAGAATCTAATCTGGATCGTTGGTTCTCAACTGGAAGATTATAAGGAGAACATCAAGGGGCATTTGGAAAAAACACCAGAGGCAGATACTCAGTTACCCGAGTAAGATTGATTTTCTCACTGATCGAAGTTCGGCAAGAGAAAATCAAATCAGAGGGAGAGTTGCAGGTAAGGAGAGAGAGAGGGTATCAACATCAGTCGGGCAGTCAGGAACAGAAGTCGCAGATCAGAGGGAGGACAGTGCATTGGATGTGACGCAAAGGAGGGACAGTGCAGAGGTAGTGTGACGCTGGAATTGCGCAATTCTCACGTAGGGGTTGACGCAGTGCGACACAAAGGGGGCAGCAGGTCCTCTCCTAGATCAAAAACCTGTCAAGAAGTCTCTATAAAATTTCTCACAGAAAATCCTCTTCTAATCTGCTAGTTGTATCTTGCACATGAGATTTTTGCTGAAGAATAATAAAGAAATCATCATCTACTTCATCGGTTTTCCCACATTGGGTTTTTTGGGGACAATTGTCCAAAATTAATTGTGTCATCGTGGTTATACTTGTGCTAGTATTTTTCTTTGCATTCACTTTCCATAGTATTTTAATTGTGAAGGCTGCAATAGAATTTATTTCGATATTTGTTGTAGAAACACTGTGAATGACTTATTTCTAAATTAATAAGTAGAAGAAATAATATTAATCACTGCAGTTGGATTTCTATTTAGAAATTCTCACATGGTATCAGAGCAAGGTTAAGCAAGAGTGCAGATCTGAAGAGCCAGCATTAAAGAGGAGGGAGTTCAAAATTACTGCATGGGCAGAAAATCAAATCCTTAGAAGAATTGCGCAGACCAACCTAGGAGGGAAAACTTCTCATGAGAAAATCTCTCTTTGAGAGAGTCGACAGAGAGGAATATTTCCACATTGAAGTTTGCCAGTGACAAAAGCAACAGCGAAAAAACATCAGCACAGAGCAGTCTTCAGGAGAAGACACAGTTTTTCCTGCAACAGTTGTTGGGCCAGGATAGCGTTAGAGATCGTTAGAAAAATAGCACAAAGATGGAAACTCAAGATGTCTCCAAATTATCTTCCAGATTAGAAGAAGAATTCGCATGCTTAGCAAGTTTAGTGTCAACAGAGGTTTGGTACATTGATAATGGGGCTTCAGCCCATATGACTGGAGTACGAGAATATTTCTCAAGCTATCAAGAAGAACAAATGGACTTCCAGATTACTATGGGAAACAGAACGAAGTGTACTCCAGTAGGGAGAGGCACCATAGCATTTTAGATGGAAGCAGGAACCAACATCTGAGCCACCAATGTTTTGCATGTGCCCAGGTTAGGAATGAATTTGATTTCAGTGTCCAGTTACAGGACAAGGGATATGATGTATACTTCATTGGAAAGAAAGTATACGTCAAACATCCAAGTTGGAAGAAGAAGAGACAAATTGGAGCTCGAAGCAACAGACTATATAGGTTGCAGCTCGAGTCTCCAATGGCATTGATAGGCAGCAGTCATAATGGTGAAAAGGAACTGAATGAATTATGGCATAGGCGAATGGGACACTTACACCATGGAGCACTGAGGATGCTCAGAGAGACTGTTACAGGAGTTCCAATCCTTAGTACTGAGCATGATGATTTATGCAGAGGATGTGTACTAGGGAAGTACGCTAAAGCAGCTTTTTCCATAAGCAACAATAGAGCAGAATGTGTATTGGGATTGATACACTCAAATATCTGTGATCCAATGTCCACAAGAGCTCTTAGTGGTGGCGAGTACTTTGTCACCTTTATTGATGATCACTCTAAAAAAACCTGGATCTATTTCTTAAAGACCAAGGGTGAGGTCTTTGATCCATTCAAAGAGTTTAAGGCTCTCGTTGAAAACATGACAGGGAAAAAGATAAAGGTATTACGTTTAAATAATGGTGGAGAATATACGGACAAAGACTCCACAAATTTCTGTGCAAAGGAGGGCATCAAAAGAGAATGGACAACTCCATATAATTGTTGATTTGGGGTAGCATCGGATGTGCTCTAGCCATGAAATTTGGTGGAGAGGTTGGGGCACATGAGATCTCCAATACGTAGAAAGGGTTTGGGCATATTCTAAACAGATGAGTAGATATTAAAATAATTAATATTTTAATGGAGTCCCTAAGTTTAGAATATTAATGTGTATTAATATGAATCTGTGTTAGAGTGGTCCAAAAGACTTGGATCAAGCCAGATCTAATCTTAGCCATTGATTGGGGATTTAATCTCGGCCGTTGAGATGTCAACAAGAAAAGTATAAGAGGAGGCTTGAGGGTCACTTGGAGAGTACACCGATGATCAGTCATTCTATTCTCTAGAGCGGGGTTTGCTAAGAGAGATAGAATTAGTGATCGGGAGAGCAGCTGAGGGGCATTGAGTACAGAGAAACAGAGAAGGCAAAGATTGTGTCGGGAGAGCAATGCAGTAGCCAAGGAGGGTGATGTAGAGCCAGCAAGGGCTCACGTAGAGGCAACCAAGTGCTATGCAAAGCACCAGAGGGGCCAGCGCAGGTGACAGAGGCTCCCAGAGCTGACGCAGGGCCAGCGTGGGACAGAGAGGGGCTGACACACTCCAGATTGGGCAGACGCTGGGATTGCAAGAGCAGTTTTGTGCTGAGGAATTGCTGGAAGGAATTTCCGGAGTTTTAGCCAGGAGATTTCTCTCAAACTGTGAGGTATAGCTGCTAAGGAAATTCTCTATTGGGTAGGCCAGTTTCAGCACCCAGATTGTACTCTGATATTGCTTAATAAGAAAACCCTCTGATAGCTGCATCAGTTTTCCTGCATTGGGTTTTTTCCAGGGACTTTGGTCCAAAAATAATGGTGTCATGTGGCGTGTTTGTTCTTGTTTCTTTTAGTTGTTGATCTGTAATATGTTGAGCATGCACTGGTGTTTATTTTCAGTATTTACTTAGTATATAACTTGTTAAAGAAAATAACAAGTAGGTAGGAATAAATCAGAAAAAGTGCATGAAGGGTTTCTAAACTAAGTAAACTTAGAAACTTCAACATGGTATCAGAGTGTGATTGCAGATCATAGGACTAAAAGACATCAGCCGAGCGGAGCAATAGCAGCAGAAAACAGTTGTCCCGAGGTGACAGAAGTTGTTTCTAACAGCGCGGAAACCAAGGAAGTGTGACGCAGAACCAGCCAGAGCCACGCAGAAGAAGCTAGGAACTGCGCAGGGCCTCAGAGAGGCCAGCGTTGCTGACGCAGAGGGCCAGAAGGCATCATAGGGCTAATGCAGACCCATCCGAGGTGACGCAGAGCCAGCGTGAGGTAGACAGGGGCTGACGCAGTTCACAGAGGGGCGATTGCTATGGTCTAGAAGGCTGTAGGAATATTGCAGAGTGGAGCTGGTGAGGTACTATAGTCAGAACAGTACCTGACAAAGCAGGGCCAAAGGAGTTGTTACCAAGGGTTTCTAGCCGAGGAACTTGGATCAGCAGTGCAGTTGCACAAGACGATCAGAGTTGGGGGCATCTCGACAAGCGGCAGAAGGATTTCCAGGAGGGAAATCAGGACTCAAAGGAAGTCTAGAAGAGAACTTCCAGACGGGAAGTGGTGACCATTCCCCAAGATGCGTATTAGCTCAAAGAATACAATAAGGAGATGGCGAGGGTGAAGCGGTTGATCTTGGATGGAGTCCAAGATCATATAGTCTCACATGTGGCAGACAAAGGTACAGCCAGAGAGATGTGGGAAGCTCTCTCCACGCTATATTAGAGTACGTTCAAGCAGCGGAATATGTTCCTAGAAGAAAAGCTCGGATGCATCAGGATGCATAAGGGAGAAGGCATAGATCCCTTCCTCACTAGGATTCAAGAGGTTCGAGATTAGCTTGCAGTTGTTGCGGCAACACCTCAACTATCAGAGCTAGTACGATTCACACTAAACAGTGTCTTGGAGGATTGGCATGTCTTCGTCCAAAGTATATTGCACAGAGACATGCTATCTAGATGGTGCAGGATGTGAGCTGATTTGCAGCAGGATGAGTTGAGGTGAGCTCTATTAAAGAGCGCCATCAGTGGCAGTGGTAGCAGCAGATCAAAGAGTGTGAAGGAGGAGGAGAATGTGGCCCTTGCATCAAAGGGTCTCAGTTAGGGGCAGGGGGAGCAGAAGAAGAAAAAGAAGGACCTATTTAAGGTCAAGTGCATCAAGATTGGCGAGTTTGGCCACTACAGTACCTAGTGTCCTCTCAAGAAGGACAAGCAGGAGAAGCAGGACCAGGCAGCGTAGGAGCACATGCTGGTTGTCCTACAGGTTGGGGGAATATTTTGCGATGTTCGCAGATATACCTCCAGGAGTGAGGTGGGGTGATTTGGTGTTGTAGCCCCAGAGAACTACAAAGATTGGGCAAGGTCCTTGAGGAGTCCACCTCATGGATCATTACCTGGCTACAGGGGCTCACAACATTCAATAGCAAGATGGATCAGTGGCAGTAGATGCAATCAATACCAGAGTAACAGTTGCAGACTAGTAGCAGTTAGATGTTGAGGAGCATAGTGCAATGTTAACAGCAGAGCAAGTGGCTCAGTGCAAAGTTGGCAGTAGCGCAGAGTCTTAAGTGACAGTGCAGATGCTAGTAGCAGTGAGAGACTCGAGAGACAGATGCATCATACTAGACACAAATGATTTAGTGTTTTGGATGATTCTCAGTTGCAGTAGTTGCAGTTGCAGCAACAACAAATCAAAGTTAGTTGCAATACATATGTAGAGTTGGTAGCAGTATGGCAGTGTCAACAACAACACAGATGCAGCATCAGAGTTGCGCAGTGGTTGGTGGGCAATATGGCCAGACATCAGCAGCGTGACAGGAGGTGATACAGAGACAAGGTGTTGTGGCAGGATGTGCAGCACTAGAGAGAACACAGTCCTCGCTAAGAGGGAGTGTTAGTTTTTGTAGCATCAGATGTGTTCTAGCCACGAAATTTGGTGGAGAGGCTAGAATGGATGAGATCTCCAAAATTCAAAAATCATTTATGGAAATTCCACCGAGAGATGACTACCTATTTTTTAATGTTTTCTAAGTCTAAACTTAGGAAAATTGGTTAATTAATCAAAATTAATTATGTCAAGGTGAGAAGAGTCTAGAAACTCATACAGATCGATCCAGAAATGATCTAAGCCATCGATTAAGATTTAATCTTGGTCGTTGGGGTCCCAACAAGAAGATTTAAGAAGGATCGATGTGGTGATGGAGAATACACTTTAGCAGTTCGATTTCCAGAGAGCAGCAGCAATTGCCAGAGAGCCAGAGATCAAAGCAGAGACAAGGAGGGGCAGAGACAGTGATCTAGAGGAAATTTTCCATATCCAGAGAGGCAGCAGCAAGGAGGTCAAGTTATTCCTAGTGAGGTAGTGTCAGAGGACTGTGCAATTGCTTCAGAAGAGCAACTCAATTTAGTTGGAGGAAAAATTGTTTTCAGTTCCAGAGAATGGACAAAGGTTCTAGAGTGCCGAAGAAGCGATTTCCTCAGCGAAGACAGGCAGAACGACTTCATCAGAGGCAATTCATAAGTTAGACGTCATAGGACCTGCACAAGCACTAGGCAAAGGCTGACGCAAAGGGTACAGGAGGACGATTTTTTGAAGGAAAGTTGTGTCGGGGTTGCTTGTGGAAGAAGGGTAATTTCGTAACATAATTTTGGCCAAATTTTCTCGTTGTTTAGATTTCTAGTTGGGCATCCATAGATTGTACTTAGATTTCACTACTGCATAACAATAAAACCCTCATCTGCTGCACCGGTTTTTCCAAGTTGGGGTTTCCCGGAGACATTTGTCCAAAAATAATTGTCATTTTTTATTGTGTACGCTAGAATTTTCTCAATTGCCAATGCTATTTTCTTTCGCGATTTATTTGTGAAATTTGTCGTAGAGAATTATTCATTCATTGTGTGGACAAATAAATTGTTAAATTAAATTAACAATTAGAAGAATAATTTCCAGTTGTTGCAATAGATGAAATTTTCACAATACAAAACATGTACGTAAGCATACCTTGCACCCAAAACCAACAAGCATACCAACCTGCTTTGCAAACATAACAACCATGTATAGTATACCTTGTTGTTTCTTTGCCATGCAATTGTTGCTCTAGAATATGTGAATTTGTGCCCTAATTATTGAAGATTAAATTTGGAATGTTTTTCAAATAGTGTATTGCATATGTTATCCAATGTAAGGCATGTAATGAATGTTCCTAGTGAATGAATGTCTTTGATTCTTCATGAAACTCCATTATATCTTGAAGAGGATAAATGTTTGAAATTGTTACCTAGGGCATCAATTTCGAGCCCCCTTGGAAGACGTCTTATCTTATCTTAAGCATCGCAAGACTCCATTGTTGAATGTACTGGACTCTATTGCTGAATGTACTGGGCACTAGTCCAAGAAATTTGGTGATCAACTCCTTTCTTCTCCATATTTTCTCCTCAAATTTTAGGCCCCTTTTTCTAGGACTACAGACTAGGGCATCAAGCAAATTCCTTTAGAGAGTGAATTTTGGGATTCCGTGAAGACAAGACTCTTCCTTAAGGTCTTGCCTATTGATTTTTGGTAGCATCGGATGTGCTCTAAGTCTCAAATTTTGCTGGAAGGCTTAGACATACGTATTTCACTATACCTAGAAATTGTTTTGGGAAGTTCCACCCAGAAACAGTGTTATTAAAATAATTAATTATTTTTAATGGGTCCCTAAGTCTAAACTTAGGAAATTAAAATAATTATTGGGTATTAATCTAAATTGTGGGTGTAACTTCTAGAAGAAGACAAAGATCAACTCCAAATGATCTAAGCCATTGATTAGAATCTAATCTGGATCGTTGGTTCTCAACTGGAAGATTATAAGGAGAACATCAAGGGGCATTTGGAAAAAACACCAGAGGCAGATACTCAGTTACCCGAGTAAGATTGATTTTCTCACTGATCGAAGTTCGGCAAGAGAAAATCAAATCAAAGGGAGAGTTGCAGGTGAGGAGAGAGAGAGGGTATCAACATCAGTCGGGCAGTCAGGAACAGAAGTCGCAGATCAGAGGGAGGACAGTGCATTGGATGTGACGCAAAGGAGGGACAGTGCAGAGGTAGTGTGACGCTGGAATTGCGCAATTCTCACGTAGGGGTTGACGCAGTGCGACGCAAAGGGGGCAGCAGGTCCTCTCCTAGATCAAAAACCTGTCAAGAAGTCTCTATAAAATTTCTCACAGAAAATCCTCTTCTAATCTGCTAGTTGTATCTTGCACATGAGATTTTTGCTGAAGAATAATAAAGAAATCATCATCTACTTCATCGGGTTTCCCACATTGGGTTTTTTGGGGACAATTGTCCAAAATTAATTGTGTCATCGTGGTTATACTTGTGCTAGTATTTTTCTTTGCATTCACTTTCCATAGTATTTTAATTGTGAAGGCTGCAGTAGAATTTATTTCGATATTTGTTGTAGAAACACTGTGAATGACTTATTTCTAAATTACTAAGTAGAAGAAATAATATTAATCACTGCGGTTGGATTTCTATTTAGAAATTTTCACATGGTATCAGAGCAAGGTTAAGCAAGAGTGCAGATCTGAAGAGCCAGCATTAAAGAGGAGGGAGTTCGAAATTACTGCATGGGCAGAAAATCAAATCCTTAGAAGAATTGCGCAGACCAACCTAGGAGGGAAAACTTCTCATGAGAAAATCTCTCTTTGAGAGAGTCGACAGAGAGGAATATTTCCACATTGAAGTTTGCCAATGACAAAAGCACCAGCGAAAAAACATCAGCACAGAGCAGTCTTCAGGAGAAGACACAGTTTTTCCTGCAACAGTTGTTGGGCGAGGATAGCGTTAGAGATCGTTAGAAAAATAGCACAAAGATGGAAACTCAAGATGTCTCCAAATTATCTTCCAGATTAAAAGAAGAATTCGCATGCTGAGCAAGTTTAGTGTCAACAGAGGTTTGGTACATTGATAATGGGGCTTCAGCCCATATGACTGGAGTACGAGAATATTTCTCAAGCTATCAAGAAGAACAAATGGACTTCCAGATTACTATGGGAAACAGAACGAAGTGTACTCCAGTAGGGAGAGGCACCATAGCATTGTAGATGGAAGCAGGAACCAACATCTGAGCCACCAATGTTTTGCATGTGCCCAGGTTAGGAATGAATTTGATTTCAGTGTCCAGTGACAGGACAAGGGATATGATGTATACTTCATTGGAAAGAAAGTATACGTCAAACATCCAAGTTGGAAGAAGAAAAGACAAATTGGAGCTCGAAGCAACAGACTATATAGGTTGCAGCTCGAGTCTCCAATGGCATTGATAGGCAGCAGTCATAATGGTGAAAAGGAACTGAATGAATTATGGCACAGGCGAATGGGACACTTACACCATGGAGCACTGAGGATGCTCAGAGAGACTGTTACAGGAGTTCCAATCCTTAGTACTGAGCATGATGATTTATGCAGAGGATGTGTACTAGGGAAGTACGCTAAAGCAGCTTTTTCCAGAAGCAACAATAGAGCAGAATGTGTATTGGGATTGATACACTCAGATATCTGTGGTCCAATGTCCACAAGAGCTCTTAGTGGTGGCGAGTACTTTGTCACCTTTATTGATGATCACTCTAGAAAAACCTGGATCTATTTCTTAAAGACCAAGGATGAGGTCTTTGATCCATTCAAAGAGTTTAAGGCTCTCGTTGAAAACATGACAGGGAAAAAGATAAAGGTATTACGTTTAAATAATGGTGGAGAATATACGGACAAAGACTCCACAAATTTCTGTGCAAAGGAGGGCATCAAAAGAGAATGGACAACTCCATATAATTGTTGATTTGGGGTAGCATCGGATGTGCTCTAGCCATGAAATTTGGTGGAGAGGTTGGGGCACATAAGATCTCCAATACGTAGAAAGGGTTTGGGCATATTCTAAACAGATGAGTAGATATTAAAATAATTAATATTTTAATGGAGTCCCTAAGTTTAGAATACTAATGTGTATTAATATGAATCTGTGTTAGAGTGGTCCAAAAGACTTGGATCAAGCCAGATCTAATCTTAGCCATTGATTGGGGATTTAATCTCGGCCGTTGAGATGTCAACAAGAAAAGTATAAGAGGAGGCTTGAGGGTCACTTGGAGAGTACACCGATGATCAGTCATTCTATTCTCTAGAGCGGGGTTTGCTAAGAGAGATAGAATTAGTGATCGGGAGAGCAGCTGAGGGGCATTGAGTACAGAGAAACAGAGAAAGCAAAGATTGTGTCGGGAGAGCAATGCAGTAGCCAAGGAGGGTGATGTAGAGCCAGCAAGGGCTCACGTAGAGGCAACCAAGTGCTATGCATAGCACCAGAGGGGCCAGCGCAGGTGACAGAGGCTCCCAGAGCTGACGCAGGGCCAACGTGGGACAGAGAGGGGCTGACACACTCCAGATTGGGCAGACGCTGGGATTGCAAGAGCAGTTTTGTGCTGAGGAATTGCTGGAAGGAATTTCCGAAGTTTCAGCCAGGAGATTTCTCTCAAACTGTGAGGTATAGCTGCTAAGGAAATTCTCTATTGGGTAGGCCAGTTTCAGCACCCAGATTGTACTCTGATATTGCTTAATAAGAAAACCCTCTGATAGCTGCATCAGTTTTCCCGCATTGGGTTTTTTCCAGGGACTTTGGTCCAAAAATAATGGTGTCATGTGGCGTGTTTGTTCTTGTTTCTTTTAGTTGTTGATCTGTAATATGTTGAGCATGCACTGGTGTTTATTTTCAGTATTTACTTTGTATATAACTTGTTAAAGAAAATAACAAGTAGGTAGGAATAAATCAGAAAAAGTGCATGAAGGGTTTCTAAACTAAGTAAACTTAGAAACTTCAACATGGTATCAGAGTGTGATTGCAGATCATAGGACTAAAAGACATCAGCCGAGCGGAGCAATAGCAGCAGAAAACAGTTGTCCCGAGGTGACAGAAGTTGTTTCTAACAACGCGGAAACCAAGGAAGTGTGACGCAGAACCAGCCAGAGCCACGCAGAAGAAGCTAGGAACTACGCAGGGCCTCAGAGAGGCCAGCGTTGCTGACGCAGAGGGCAAGAAGGCATCACAGGGCTAATGCAGACCCATCCGAGGTGACGCAGAGCCAGCGTGAGGTAGACAGGGGCTGACGCAGTTCACAGAGGGGCGATTGCTATGGTCTAGAAGGCTGTAGGAATATTGCAGAGTGGAGCTGGTGAGGTACTATAGTCAGAACAGTACCTGACAAAGCAGGGCCAAAGGAGTTGTTACCAAGGGTTTCTAGCCGAGGAACTTGGATCAGCAGTGCAGTTGCACAAGACGATCAGAGTAGGGGGCATCTCGACAAGTGGCAGAAGGATTTCCAGGAGGGAAATCAGGACTCAAAGGGAGTCTAGAAGAGAACTTCCAGACGGGAAGTAGAGACTCAGAGGAGTCGAACAGAGAACTTCCAGGAGGGAAGTAGAGGAGCGTCATGGCACTACACGGGGTAAGAGACCAGGATAGACTGGACGGAGCATCGAACTTCGCAGTCTGGAAGGCCAGAATCTTATCAGTGCTTGACAAGAATCGTGTCAAGAACTTCGCCTTGAAGGTTATAGCTATCCCAGTCGACTCCAATGATAACAACAAGTACGAAGAGGCGATGGCCAGGGCCAAGTGCATTATCCTTGACAGGGTCAAGGATCATGTCGTACCACATATAGCCGAGAAGGAAACAGCAGTTGAGATGTGGGATACTCTCAAGAACCTGTACCAGCATACTTCTGTGCTGAGAAGAATGCTGCTCGAGAACCAGATGAGGTTGTATCAGATGAAGAAGGGTCAACCGATTGACACCTTCCTCGGAGGACTAAATGAGATCCGAGACCAGTTGACTGCTATAGGAGCGACACCAGATCAGGAGCTTATGGTGAGGACAGCCCTGAATGTTGTCTCAGAAGATTGGGAAGTGTTTGTCCAAAGTATCCTAGGCAAAGGGACTCTCCTACCTTGGAACGAGATGTGGGTAGCTCTTCGCCAGCAAGAGATCAGACAGCAATCGAAGATGGGTAGCAGCAGCAAAGGAATCAAAGTTTAGCAAGAGGAGGAGGATGTGGCCCTAGCATCTGACGGAAAGCAGGAGAAGCGGAAGAAGAAAGATCTCTCCAAGATCAAGTGCTTCCACTATGGGGAGATGGGTCATTATGCGACCCAGTGCCCAAGGAAAAAGAGTAAGGGAGAGCCTTCCGAGACTAAGGCAGCGCCAGCACGGGCAGAGAAGGAAGATTTTACAGACAATCACTGTGCCATGAGTGCACACGCACCACTTAAGCGGAAGTGGGGAGACATCGAGTTGTAGTCAGGCGGACTACAGGCGATGAGAGGCAGGATCCTTGAGGTACCCAGCCTCTTGGATTAGACCTTGCTACGGGAGCCCTTGCGAGGAGTAGCAGGACTGGTTGAGTGGGTAGAGACGGATGCGGATGGAGAGGCAGAGAGAGCTACAATGCAAGAGTCTCGAAACAGCGCAAAGTTAGTAGGCTGCAACAGTGCGAGAGGCACAAGAGTGTTGCAACAGTGCAGGAAGGCACAGAGAGGTGTGCAATGGTGCGAGATGCAGGGAGTTGTTGCAACAGCACAGAGATCAGAGAGAGGGAGCACTTGTCAGCGGCAGAGGGAGCTTCAATATCAGTGGGTGTTTCTAGCCCAACAGGGAGGTCAGTTGGGAGGTCAGTTACTTACTTCTCAGTAACGAAGTTGCAGTGTAGCAGTGGGCAGCACCATGCAGCATGATGAGAGGAGGTGCAGATGCAGTGCTGGGAGAAAGGACCAATAGCAGCACAGATGCAGAGGGAGTTGCAGTGCAGATGCAGTGCTAGGAGGAAGGACCAGCAGCAGCACGGATGCAGAGGGAGCTATCCTACAAATGCAGCAATGGCAGTGGCAGAACCATGGGCAGCAGTACAGGAGGCAGGAGTGCAGAGGATGGTGGGCAGGAAGGCCTGCAGCATCAACATAGGGCAGAACCATGGGCAGCAGTACAGGAGGCAGGAGTGCAGAGGATGGTGGGCAGGAAGGCCTAGCATCAACATAGGTACCGATGCCAAATGATCAGAGTAATACTCAATGAAGGGTATTGCTAGAGCATAGTGCTCGCTAAAAGGAAGTGTTGATTTGGGGTAGCATCGGATGTGCTCTAGCCATGAAATTTGGTGGAGAGGTTGGGGCACATGAGATCTCCAATACCCAGAAAGGGTTTGGGCATATTTTAAACAAATCAGGAGATATTAAAATAATTAATATTTTAATGGAGTCCCTAAGTCTAAACTTAGGAAAAATAAAATATTAATGTGTATTAATATGAATCTGTGTTAGAGTGGTCATGTGTATTAATATGAATCTGTGTTAGAGTGGTCCAAAAGGCATGGATCAAGCCAGATCTAATCTTAGCCGTTGATTAGGGACTTAATCTCGGCCGTTGAGATGTCAACAGGAAAAGTATAAGAGGAGGCTTGAGGGTCACTTGGAGAGTACGCCAGATGATCAATCATTCTATTCTCTAGAGCAAGGTTCGCTAAGAGAGATAGAATCAGTGATCGGGAGAGTAACTGAAGGGCATTGAGTACAGAGAAACAGAGAAGGCAAAGATTGTGTCGGGAGAGTAGCGCAACAGCCAAGGAGGGTGACGCAGAGCCATGCAGAGGTAGCCAAGTGCTATGCAGAGTACCAGAGGGTCCAGTACAGCTGATGCAGGGACAACGTGGGACAGAGAGGGGTTGACGCACTCCAGATTGGGTAGACGCTGGGGTTGCAGGAGCAGTTTTGTGTTGAGGAACTGCTGGAAGGATTTTCCGAGGTTTTAGCCAGGAGATTTCTCTCAAACTGTGAGGTATAGCTGCTAAGGAAATTCTCTGTTGGGTAGGCCAGTTTCGGCACCTAGAAAACTCTGCTTAATAAGAAAACCCTCAGATAGTTGCACCGGTTTTCCCATATTGGGTTTTTTTCGGGGACATTGGTCCAAAATAATGGTGTCATGTGGCATGTTTGTTCTTGATTCTTTTAGTTGCTGATCTGTAATATGTTGAGCATGCACTGGTGTTTATTTTCAGTGTTTACTTTGTAAATAACTTGTTAAAGAAAAATAACAAGTAGGTAGGAATAAATCAGAAAAATTGCATGAAGTGTTTCTAAACTAAGTAAACTTAGAAACTTCAACAATAATCTAGAGCATAATGAAGTAGTAGAGCAGAAAAATAGAACTATTGTTGGGGCAGCAAAAGCTATGTTGTATGATCAAGACTTGCCTAGATTCTTATGGGTAGAGGCTTGCAACACAGCGATATATATCCAGAATAGAACTCCTCACAGAGCATTGGGGAAGAGAATGCCCGAAGGTGTCTTCATAGGGAAGAAGTCGGAAGTAAGTCATCTCAGGATATTTGGAAGCGTGGCATATTGTCACATTCCAGACGAAAAGCGCAGTAAACTGGATCAGACTGCAGAAAAGGGGTACCTTGTAGGATATAGCGAGACCTCAAAGGCATATAGAATCTACATTCCTAGTAGCAAGAAGATTGTAGTAAGACGGGATGCGAAGTTCATGGAGGATAGAGCTTTTAGGAAATCTCGAGAGATGCCAGCAGAAGGTCAGTCTGTAGATGTTCCATTAGTCCAGCAGCAGTAGGGGCAACAAGGAGGATAGACACTTGGATCGAGTACAGTGACCAGTACTAACATTTCCTCAGAAGAAGGAAATCCAGATAGTTCTTAGCAGATGGAACGACAGGACCAGGAGGAGGAGTTGATTGAGCCTCCCACCACTAGTGGTAGAACCAGCAGGGAAGTACGATAGACGCAAAGGAGTTTGTTGGAGCTCCTAGAACCAAGAAGAGGCAGCGTAGACAGCCTGATAGATACCAGGCCTTGGTAGCACAGGTTGAAGAACCCTCTAGCTTTCAGGAAGTCGTTCAACACCAAGTTTGGGTGGATGCCATGGTAGAAGAGTATAGTTCTATCATGACGAATGATGTCTGGGAAGTAGTACCTAGACCAGAGGATAGATCAGTTGTAGGATCAAGGTGGATCTACAAGATCAAGTATGCTGCAGATGATAGTATAGAGAAGTACAAGGCTAGGCTCTTGGCAAAGGGGTACACACAGAAAGAAGGAATAGAGTCATAGACAATGAAGAGACCCTTTCCCTAGTAGCCCGATATACCTCTATTAGATCCGTTATGTCCCTAACAGCTCAAATGGGATGGGAGATTCACCAAATGGATGTCAAGACAACATTCTTGAATGGGGTGATAGAAGAAGAGGTGTATATAGAACAGCCTGAAGGCTTCGAAACTCATGAAAGAGAACTCATGTATGCAGATTAAAGAAAGCCATGTATGGGCTCAAGCAGGCACACAGAGCATGGTATGGTCAGATTGATAGTTACTTGCAGTAGTTGGGATTTGTCAAGAGTGATGTTGATTCCAATCTCTATTATTTAATGGTAGAGAATGAGCCACTTATTCTGGTATTATATGTGGATGACTTGTTTTTAACAGGGTCATCTAGGCTCATACAGGACTGCAAGAAGAATCTTGAAGCAGAATTCGACATGAAGGATATGGGGTTGATGCATTATTTTCTAGGGTTGGAAGTTTGGCAGAAGAATGGGGAGATCTTCCTTGGGCAAGGAAGATATGCTACAAAAATTTTGAAGAGATTCAAAATGCAGGATTTTCGACCCATGGCTACTCCCATGATCACCAACTAGAAGAAAATAGATGCATTAGGAGACAAGGAGGTGGACCCTACCTTGTACAAACAGCTTATTGGGTCGCTCATGTATCTGGTCAACACTAGGCCAGACATTTGCTTTGCTGTCAACACCCTTAATCAGTTCATGGTAGAACCGTAAAGCGTGCATTAGGCATCATCTAGACACATTCTTAGGTATGTGTGTGGAACAGTCGAATATGGGTTGAAATACTCCCGAGGGGATGACGTCAGATTGAATGGATTCACAGATGCAGATTGAGCATGTAGTTCAGCAGACCAGAAAAGTACCTCTGGGTACTGCTTTAGTGTTGGATCAGGAATGATCCCTTGGTGCAACAGGAAGCAGAAGTCGGTAGCTCTGAGCTCAGCAGAATTTGAATACATGGCAGTCAACACAGCTACGTGCGAAGCTATATGGATTAGAAAATTTCTTGTGAGTTTGTTCAGAGAAATGATGGAAGCGACCAGGTTTACTGCGATAATCAGAGTTGTATCAAACTCTCTGAGATTCCAGTGTTTCATGATCGATCGAAACACATTGATATCAGATGTCACTTTATTAGAGACTGTGTTCAGCGTGTACTGCGTTCAACTGCACTATGTCCCCACAGGAGATCAGGTAGCAAACGCACTCACAAAAGGCTCTAGGAAGAGTTAAGCTCATTCAGTTCGAAGAGCGGATGGGTATGGTAGAGAATCCATTTCAGTAGCAGGAACGGGTAATTTCTCAGTTACAATGGCGGGGAATGAGAGGGAGTTGCAATACAAATGCAGTGTTGGCAGTGGCAGGGTCAATAGCAATACAAATGCGGCATTTGCGTAGTAGTTGGTGGGCAGTGATGCCCGACATCAACAGCGCAGAGGGAGATGTTACAAAACAGGGTGATGCTTCGGCAGGTCGCATTGCTAGAGCACATTCCTCGCTAAGGGCGAGTGTTGATTTTTGGTAGCATCAGATGTGCTCTAAGTCTCAAATTTTGCAGGGAGGCTTAGACATATGTATTCCACTATACCCAAAAATCGTTTTGGGAAATTCCACCCGAAGGTAGTTTTATTAAAATAATTCATTATTTTTAATGGGTCCCTAAGTCTAAACTCAGGAAATTAAAATAATTATTGGGTATTAATCTAAACTGTCAATGTAACTTCTAGAAGAAGACGAAGATCGAGTCCAAATGATTTGAGCCATTGATTAGAATCTAATCTGGGTCGTTGGTTCTCAACTGGAAGATTATAAGAAGGACATCGAGGGGCATTTGGAAAAAACACATAAGGCGGATACTCAGATAATTAGAGGGAGAGTTGCAGGTGAGAAGGAGAAAGAGAGGGTATCAGCATCAGTTGGAAGGTCAGGAACAAAAGAAGCAGAGTAGAGGGAGGACAACGCAGAGGCTGTGACTAGGGGAGGGGTAGCGCAGAGGCAGTGTGACGCTGGGACTACGTAGTTCTCACGCAGGGGCTGACGCAGAGGAGGCAACAGGTCTGCTCCTGGATTAGAAACTCATCAAGAAGTGTCTGTAAAATTTCTCACGGAGAATCCTCTTCTAATCTGCTAGTTGTATCTTGCACATGAGATTTTTGCTAAAGAATAATAAAGAAACCCTCATCTGCTGCATCAGTTTTCCCACATTGGGTTTTTCCGGGGACAATTGTCCAAAAATAACAGTCATCGTGGTTATACTTGTACTAGTATTTTTCTTTGCATTCACTTTCCACAGTATTTTAATTGTGAAGGTTGCAGTAGAATTTATTTAGATATTTGTTGTAGAAACGTTGTGAATAACTTACTTCTGTGTTAATAAGTAGAAGAAATAACATTAATCATTGTAGTTGGATTTCTATTTAGAAATTTTCACATTGCCAGGGGATCTCCATGTTTGGTGGATTTCGCACGGTTCCTCATCCATAAAATCTTGTGCCCTAGGTGTGCCATAGAAGGGAAACCCTAGCTTGTTTCTCCTAGACTAAGGGACTTTCTTGAGGGTTGTATGAGCATAGTATTCCTTGGAATAAATCATAAGAAACCCTTTCTCCTCCCTTGCCTTGACCGAGTGAATACCTTGGACGTATTTCTTCCCATGATCATTCATAAAACCCTAGGTCTAGTGCAAGTCTTTCCCAGGTCTCTCAAAGGAAGCGAAGATCCTCTTGAGAGCATTAAAGCATCACATTGAGCTTCTTTGAGAGGTCCTATCGCATCACTTGGGATCTTGATCTTAGGAATACATATTATTATCATTTATCTCAAACCCTAAGCCTTGATCTCCTCCTAGGTCTTTTTTGGAGAGCTTTTAGCTTCCTTGAAGCATTGAACCATTATTGTGTCTCTCCTTGAATGGGCTTTGTGGGGTCACTTCACACCTAAATCATTGATCTGTTCATTCCAAGTGATTCCCTTCCTACCCAAACTCCTCTCATCGGTGAATGTCCATAAAGAGCAAGGGACGTTGGCTAAGGTGACAGTGGTCATTGTCTCGTTGTTGTCACTTAGTCTAGTAGTTGCCCCTTAGGTTTTCCCTTCCTTAGGGCCCTACTAGATTGTGTGGTAACAAGTACCCCTCATTTTCTATTACCTTACTCTTCCTCCTTACCTTCAAACATTGAGTAAGGAATATATCAAGTAAAATGCAACACTCGGTAGAACCTAGAGAAAAATTTGCAAGATTTGATTTGACTGGATGTTGCACTTCTAACCTTCCATGTGGTGGCTTTGGATAGAAGCCTTTAGGTATATACTTTAGAAATCTAGCAATGCAGAATGCTTTAAAGGAGAAACAAAGTCATCATTGTGGAGCCTAGTGAAATCTATATCGGTGTTTGGACATTTGCTCTAGCTCAAACCCAAGGAAACGAACATTACCCTTTTTGAATTAAGGAATAATATTCTTTCTTGATTGTTTATAAATAACAATGAGAAAAGGACATATGTGATATCCTTTAGCCAAGAACAATTTATGTTTCAGCATTGCAGCCTTGAGCAAGAGCTATACTAATATACCTTTCTATATTTAAGTTGAACCTAGAAGAAACCACAATATCATTTTCAAAGTTTTGGACATGACTTATCTTGAGCGACAAGAGCAGGCAAAGCTTCAAGAAAGTTATGTTTTTCGAAGCAAACAATATACCATTTTTTATATGTGAATACCACAATCCATATGACACCATTGCATACATTCAATGTTGCCAACCTAGTTACATGTATTAGAACTAGAGTCAAACTTTGAATGTGGAACCCTTTCTTTTGTGAACAAGTCATATTTTCATTGTCATCTGTAAGCAGTGGACTGTAGCAACTGCGATATCATTTTGAAAGTTTTGGACATGACTTATCTTGAATGACAAAAGTAGCCAAGCTTCAAGAAAGTTATGTTTTTCAATGCAGACATATACTATTTTTTATATGTGAATACCACAATCCATATGACATAATGACACAATTGCATACAATCAATATAGCCAACCTAGTTACATGTATTAGAACAAGAGTCAAACTTTGAATGCGGAACCCTTTCTTTTGTGAGAAAATCATACTTTCATTATCATCTATAAGTAGTGGATTGTAGCATCCCAAGTTTCCATATCTTGATTGTAATATTTTCTACATTTTATGATATCCCAACCATTGTTGTCAATTAACAAACGTAAAGGTTTATCGTCAAGTTTCACTCCTATTGTGGATTGTAGCATCCCAAGTTTCCATATCTTGATTGTAATATTTTCTACATTTTATGATATCCCAACCATTGTTGTCAATTAACAAACGTAAAGGTTTATCGTCAAGTTTCACTCCTATTGTACTGCAACCTTCTGGTAGCAAGGTTTCATACCGGACTCAACACTTCTAGTAGCCATTTGCTTCATTCCTCGTTTCTTTAATACTCGGAGTATAGCCTTTTGGTATAGCATTGTCTTCAATTAACAAATGTGAAGGTTTATCATCACGTTCCACCTGTTCTATTGAACCCCAACCTTTTGGTAGCAAGGTTCCATATCAAACTCAACGCTTCTGGTATCAATTTGATTCATTCCTCGTTTCTCTTATACTCGAAGTCTAGCCATTTGGTATTGCAATTCCACCACAAGGTTCCATACCAAAACTCGACAATTTTGATAGCTATTTGCTTTGTTTCTTGTCTTGCTAAAATTTTGATGCTCAAGCATTCCAATGTTGTTAGTTTATGTGTTGAAAATTGAGGGCAGCTTTGGCACGAATTTCCCCATAGAAACCCAAAGACCCCAAAGGAAGCGCAACTGCCCCAAAAAAAATTCAAATTGGATAAAGCAATATTATTATTAATATGGCACAAATCAACATGGGCAAGCAATCATTAAAGACGTAAAAATATATATTTAATATTATTTTGAGCAAAATTTGAATTTAAGAATTTCCTTCCAATATTTGCAAGTCAGCTCAAGTTGGCCACACAGGGAAAGGCACCCCATCAATTTGTATAAATAAAAGGTCCTATGGCTCTCGAAGGCATCGCATAGCAACTCATGTATATATATATATATATAGAGAGAGAGAGAGAGATATAACAGTGACATGCTACTCTGAGATCACATTAGTGACTCGTTACTCTGAAGATTGCAACAGTGACTCGCTACACTATACCCTGCGGCATTATTACAGTGGCATCTTTGTATCTTTGTGGCATCGCATTTCTTACAATGGCATCTTTGTATCTCTACAGTGGCATTGCTACATGTTGTGGCATTGTACTACTTATACAGTGGCTCGCTCTCCATTACAGTGGGTTATTTATACAATGAATCGCTTCACTATACTTTACAGTAGCTCACTTTACATGGAAAATTTTAGGGGCTAATATTCGCAAGTGGGCTAATTTTACACGATTTTTCCAAAAGAAAGATTTGCTAATTTCCACTTTTTAGAAAAATTATTCGCCCAAATTTTACAATATAAATTATTTCACCTCAAAAATCGCCAACATTATATAGAAAGTATATATAAAATCATTATAAATTTGAAAAATTTTACAAATACATCAATAAACATTTTATAGTTTGCATATTAGGGACTAGTGAGATTCGCTAATGTTTTTAAACTTCAAGATAATTTTCCATTCTTAAAATTTTCCCTGCTCACTTATACAGTGGCTTGATTACTCTAAGGCTCACATATAGTATTTAGGGTGAGACATGCACTTACTATTGTGACTCAATTTCTCAAAGAGGCTCACATCCATACAATGGCTCATTGCATAGGCTCGTAATAATCTATGTAACTCGAATCACTTCATCTTTGTATGGCTCGATTTTTGTATCTTTGTGGCCTGACTATGATGGATCGATTTCATCTCTATGGCTCAACTTTTGTAACCTTGTATGGTTGTGACTTATTGATATGGGAGTGACCTTGAAGGATAGCAAGGATATGACAGTGATGTATGGCTTACATGGTTGTGATCTACTTGAATGTGGCAGTAACCTTGTTGTATGGCAGTGATAGGGCGGTGACATTTTAAGGATGTTGCAATGATATGACAGTGATGTATGGCTTACATGGCAATGATCTACATGACAGTGACAGTGACCTTGTTACATAACAGTGACTTTAATGATATGTCAATAACACTTTGATGTATGACAGTATCTGTGATGTATGGCTTGTCTTTATGACAGTGACTATGACAGTATGGTATGGTCTATTGTTGGATTGGCCCTAGGTGTCCTTATGTGATTGATGTCTCATACTTATTGTACATATCTATTAGAACAAGAATTTGATTGGGTTTTCCCCCTTAGGGGGTTTTTCCTTGGTCTCTGACCTAAATACAAGTGTTTCTATTGTGCATGTTTTTCTTCTGTTGTTTCTTTATTGTTGATGTTATTGTTCTCTCTACATAATTGTTAATGATGATATGATGTTATGGGGTGAATGTTATGTGAAAATGTTGAAAAATTTTGAAAATGCAATTATCTACAACAAAGAACAATCTAGCCCTAAAAATTAACATGGTATCAGAGTTAGGCTGAAGAAAAGTCATTAAGATCACCCCTGTGAAGACACCTATGATGGATTTCATGATCAAATAGAGTGAAAGGGATGAAGATGGCAGAGACCTAAAAGAACGCTAGGGTTTGAAGGAAACCCTAGGGAGTCCTCATTCTTACAAGTAAAGGTTAGGGTTTGAGAGAACCCATATGAGTGGCTTGGTCCACAGTGTTGTGGGGGAGTGCCCCTCCCCTCCCCTCGATCCCGCTCTCAATCCGTGCTCTAGGCGGGAGCGACTCAGGAGCGGGTCGGGAGCACGCTCCCTAAAACAAATTTGTTGTCCCTGCCTATTTCCGAATTGACTTAAGTCCCGTCAGTCCGAGAGCGATTTTTACAACTCGAGAGCGGTCAGGGAGCGATCGCTCCCGAGTTAAAAAAATCGCTCCCGGTGGCATGAGACGCCCAAAAAAAAAATCACACACAAAAAAAACAAACAAACAAAAAACTGAAACAGAAACAAACAAACAAACAAACAAACAAAAACAGAAACAGATAGAAATAGAAACAAAAAAACAAAAAAAGCGGCAGTAGGAAAATAAAGGGAGGGAGGGAGGGAAGGAGAGAATATAAATAAACCCTCCCTCAAATGAATTTCATTATTTGAGAAATTGAGAGAGTGAGAGTGAGAGTGAGAGCAAGAGAGAGTGAGGAGCAAGAGAGAGCAAGGAGCAAGGGGAGATTGAAGAGCTTGCAAGTGGAGATTGGAGGCCAAAGAGGTAGGCTCGCCGCTCTACACTCTATTCTAGCAATTTTTTTAATGTTCATTCCTAAATAAATAAATAATTTTTTTTCTCTATTTCTCATTACCATTCCATTTTTTTGCAGATTCAAAACTTCAAATTTCAAACATCATGGTTATATTTCTTGGCATTTTCTTCTTCTTGGTTCCTTTTTTGGTTATTATGGTGTTGGAGAGTAGAAAAAGGAGGGTTGAAAATGAAGAAGTGGGTCATAGTGGATTTGATAAAAACCCTAGAGAGGAGTATCTTGGTGAGGAGGCGCTGGAGGAGAGCGAACATGAGTCAGCTCAAAAAACTAAACAAGACCAAAACCCATTGTGGAAATATGTTAATAAGCTTGAAGCAGGGAAAGGGGGTGGAACCACTAAATTTCATTGCCCCCATTGCAACAATAATTACACAGGTTTATACCAATGTTGTGAAAAGCGCGAGCGGGATTAAATCGGCGCCGGGAATGAAGCGGAAAAAATCGGAAAAAGCGGGAAAAAAGCGGAAAAAAGCGTTTGGTACAAAAATATTCATTTTTTTTCATTTTTTTTCAATTTTTTTAATATCTAAACCATCTACAACATAAAATAAATACATTGACACATAAATATGATAAAAAAACTAATATATAAGATGTTTAATATCATTTCTAGCGCTAAAATCACACATAACATTGAATCATGTCCTGAATAGTAAGCCCTGACTCCTGAGTCTCAGCTCAGCCTCAAAATATCAACAAAAAATATGATAATGTATCTCATCATGTCATAATGTCATATACAATAAAATGAGGTCTAATCCTATCGATTTCCTCTGCCCCTCTTGCGAGAAAATGCCACAGCTTTCCCTTTCCCTCTAGATGTAGATGCTGGTGCTTGTGCTGGTGGAGATGGCAGTGGAGTCTGATGTGCTCTAGAAGCTAAAGAACTAGAAGTAGGAGCTATAGGAGGTAGACCACGTCCTCTACTGGTGGCAGGGGTAGCCCGAGTAGGTGGTGTCACCTGGAAACATTACAATCTCCCAATCCTGGAATCCTGAAAAACTGATAAGTCTGCTGGATTTTAAATGAAATCTAAAATTCTACTTTCTCCATATGAAATCCAATGAGGCTGGAACCACTCTCAAACATCTTGAGTCATTTCATGGTAATGTTAAAAATTTAAGTAAAAGGATGAAAATGAAGATTAAGGAGAATGTCACTTTTACTTTAAGAATTTAACATTACCATGAATAGCATATCCATACTAGGGCCTAGACTTGATCATTAAGCTGCCCCACTCAAAAATTATTTGTTTCTTTCAAAAAAAATTGCATGAAAAAACCCAAATGACCAAATGAAAAACCAAAAAAAAAATTATAAAATCGTGCTGCCCTGACACCCCGAGCTTTTTTCCGAAAAAAGCGCGATTTTTTCGAAAAAGCGCGCTTTTTCCGAAAAAAGCGGCAAAAAAATTTTAGGCGCTTTTTTCCCATAAAAAGCGCGATTAAATCGGCTTAGGGAAAAAAGCGCGCTTTTAACAACACTGGTTTATACACCCATGCCAGAAAGCACCTCTGTGGGAAAAGGCCATGGGATGGAGATAAACAAATAGGAATCAATACTTGTACAGGTGTGTCAGTAGCAAATAGAGCCAAATACATAAGGGAAGAGGAGGAAGGCAATACAAATCTAAAAAGTCAAAGGGTTTCTTTGAACCAAGCTCACAATCACATGCACAAAGAACTCCTTCAGCATCCTCCCATGGCAATGGATATGGAGGCACAGGGTCACCAAGTTTAAGGCGTAGAAGCATTTCAGATTTCCTTGATGAAGGGTGTAGGAATGATGTGGATTCAAAAGTTTACAGATTTCTCTATGCATGTGGGATACCATTCAATGTTCTTCGCTCACCTTATTGGCACGAAATGGTTTCTGCCATAAATGATGCCCCTAAAGGATACAAGAGCCCTAGGTATGACAAGGCTAGCACTGTTGGACTTGATCATGAAAAAGCAAAAATATCACATTCTTTGAATAGAGTGACAAGTTCTTGGACTGACCATGGGGTGTCCATTGTATTTGATGGATGGACAAATGTAAAAGGCAAGCCATTGATAAGTGTTCTTGTTGTGTCTATTAGTGGTGCCATCTTTCTTTCAGCATACAATTACTCAAACAAGTTCAAGACCAGCATCAGCATTGCAGAACCATTACTTGAAACAATTGACTGTATTGGGCCATACAATGTCATCCAAGTCATCACTGATAATGCTCCTAATTGTAAGGCAGCAGGAGCAATTATTGAGGATAAATACCCCAACATATTTTGGTCTGGGTGTTTAGTTCACACAATGAACCTTTTGATGCATGATATTGTTAAGAACAAAAACCAACAATACAAATGGATTGGTGATTTGTACAAGAGAGGCAAAGAAATGATAAAATTTATTACAAATCATAGCAATACCCATGGCCTTTTCCGCAGTCACTCAAGATTGGAGTTGTTGAAGATTGCGAGGACTAGATTTGGTAGCTATTACTTCACCTTCAGGCACCTTTTGAAGGTAAGAGAGTCATTGGCTAGCATGGTATCAAGTCCACACTGGCAGGTATTAAAGGAAAGGGCTACAAATGTAGCTAACAGGCAAGGTTTTGAACAGGTGGAGGAGACCACTCTTGATGGTATGTTTTGGGCACGTATGAGGCAAGTATTGGATTTCACCAAGCCCGTTTATCACATGATTTGGTTTGCAGATACAGATAAACCAGTGATTGGAGAGGTGTATGAGCAAATGGATAACATGTTGGGGCAAATAAGAGATATTGTTCATAAAAATGATCCCAACTTGTATACACTGATTCACAATTGTGTGTGTACACGGTGGGATAAACTTCATGTTCCACTACATGCCTTGGCGTATATCCTTGCGCCAAAATACTACTCTGCATCTTGGTTGGGCCAGCCTGCACCAGCGGGTGGGGTTAGGTGTAATGACCCATCTACCAGTATAAACGAAATGTGAATTATTAGCATGCGAATGATGCATGCATATGATAGCTACACATGCATGTGTCGCCTACACTTCACTAGTAGTCATATTATATTATAAAGACATTTTAAGCTAAGGATAAATGATGTAATTGTTGAAGATATTAAATAAATATCTATCTCACAAAAAATAATATACTAGAATATGTATTTTAGTATGTGTCGTTATCATAATAAGTAACCATAGAACATTGTCCAAAGGTTCTAAATTTAAATTACTAAAGTTTTAAAAGGAGTATATTGTTATAAAAGAAGTAACTTTATACTAAAGGTTAAACATTCAACGTTATAATATAATAAAATATTAAATAAATATTAATCACAAAAACACTACGTAAGTGATGAGTGTCAATAAAACATGACTCCCTCTTTAATTCACGGTAAGGAGCCACGTAATAAGACAGGGGACACACAGCCAAGGCAATGAAAGATAAATAAGCGATGGTTCTAAGAAATAAAAGGAGAAGGGAGTAGGACTGAAACGGGGATTTTTTTGCTACTTGGGAGCATAGTATTGAAGGGAGGAAGGAGAACAATTTTAACATAGAGGCACAAACAGGAAGGAGTCTTGATTGTACTGGAGTTTTTGGGCACGGGGGATCAGATTGCTTCGATTGGAAAGCATTCTGAGACTGAGTACCTAGGTTGTACCCAATTCGGCAGGGAGGTTTTGGCCGTTTTGGTAACGCAGCCAGAACAAGAATTGCAGCAGAGCAGACAGGTTGGTATTCATTAGATAATTTATTTAAATTACATATTCTGGTATTTTGAATTTAGGGCTCTTACATCTGGTATATTATAACATATGCATCAATATATACAAAATAAATAGTTTTTGTATTGCTCATACATGTTATCTATAGTATAACATACTTGGTCATGTTCTGCTCATGTTATTGGTTTTCATATTGAAATTGTAATCATTCTTTTATTTCTATCTGATTAATCATATCGATATGCATAAATGAAACAAAATTATAGATATCTTAATTCATATCATAATTCATGATTTAGATTTTATATCAAAGTTAACCAAAATGACCACGTGATGACAAAAACTTTAGTACAATTAAGGCTCAATGAGATTTCATGATAGGGTGTTAACCCTAGTCCCACTAGGAGGGGTAGAGGTATTGCCCACCATTTATACTCCAAAACCTGGAGTCATGGGAGGACTGTGCAAATCACGCTCCCCTAGACGTGTGATGATGACTGTTGGATGGCTACTGGGAAATCAGATCAATATAGTCGACGCTATCACCCTTGAGGTTTATGAATGGTTAGATCAGTGTAACTAACGCCATGACATATTCCAGTAGAGGGTGGATAGGATGGTAGCGGAAGAGATTAGGAAGTATAGGATGATTTTGGAATAGCTTGGAAACCCAAGTGAGACAGGGTATAACTATTAAAGTTGAAAACATATAAATGTTCAAAACATAATTTTTATAGTGTCCTCACATTAAACATAAATTATATTAATCATTAAATAATTACTAATATATTATATAAAAAAACCTAACTTTGGGACGAAGTTTTCCGAAGGAGAAGTGTATGTAATGACCCATCTACCAGTGTAAACGAAATGTGAATTATTAGCATGTTGACGATGCATGCATATGATAGCTACACATGCATGCGTCGCCTACACTGCACTAGTAGTCATATTAAATTATAAAGACATTTTAAGCAGAGGATAAATGATGTAATTGTTGAAGATATTAAATAAATATCTAACTCACAAAAAATAATATACTAGAATATGTATTTTAGTATGTGTCGTTATCATAATAAGTAACCATAGAACATTATCCAAAGGTTCTAAATTTAAATTACTAAAGTTTTAAAAGGAGTATGTTGTTATAAAAGAAGTAACTTTATACTAAAGGTTAAACATTAAAAGTTATAATATAATAAAATATTAAATAAATATTAATCACAAAAACACTACGTAAGTGATGAGTGTCAATAAAACATGACTCCCTCTTTAATTCACGGTAAGGAGCCACGTAATAAGACAGGGGGCACACAGCCAAGGCAATGAAAGATAAATAAGCAGTGGTTCTAAGAAATAAAAGGAGAAGGGAGTAGGACTGAAAGGGGGATCTTTTCGTTGCTTGGGAGCATAGTATTGAAGGGAGGAAGGAGAACAATTTTAACACAAAGGCACAGACAGGAAGGATACAGGAAGGAGTCTTGATTGTACTGGAGCTTTTGAGCACGGGGGATCGGATTGCTTCGATTGGAAAGCATTCTGAGACTGAGTACCTAGGTTATACCCAGTTTGGCAGGGAGGTTTTGGCCGTTTTGGTAACGCAGCCGGAACAAGAATTACAACAGAGCAGACAGGTTGATATTCATTAGATAAATTATTTAAATTCTGTATTTAAATTACATATTCTGGTATTTTGAATTTAGGGCTCTTACATTAGGGTTAAACCCCATATAGATCAAGAGGTATCTACAGGATATTTTCAAGCGTTGGACAAGTTGATACCTGACAGGGAGGAATGTGCTAGTCTGTGTCTTGAATTAAGCAGATACTTCAGTTGCACTGGTTTGTCTGGTACCTTCCATGCAATGGAAGATAGAGACAGATTTGATGCTCTCACATGGTGGGAAGCATATGGCGGCCAGGGACTTTTGCCAAAATTGGCAAAAAAAGTTCTCTCACGGGTTGTAAATATTTCTTCTGCGGAGAGGTGTTGGAGCACCTACAACTTCATACATAATGTGAAAAGAAACAGACTCAATGAAAACCGGGCAGAAAGCTTGGTTTATGTGTACTACAACTTGAGGTTGTTGAGTCATTACTGTGATCAGGCTTATGAGGATCCAACATATAAAATTTGGGACAACCACCCAAAGGATGATAATTTGGAGGATGGAACTATACATCTTGAAGAACTGGAAGCAGAACTTGTGAGAGAGGAAGATGAAGCAACAACCATGCCACCTCCACCATCCAGTAGCAGTGCTCGAGTTTCGAGTCTTGTTCCTTTGCTGTCGCTGCCTCCATCTACACCCTCACGTGGAGGGCATGTGCCTTCTGGTTCTGGTCGTCGATTTGTATGGGAGGAGACTCCTAGAAGACCACCACGACCTACTCATACATCAGACATTTCTCATGGCAAGGGCCACATGAAGTAGTAGATAATAGATTTACTTGTCTTTTCTAGTTTCTAGTAGTTTTCATCACTGTTGACAGTTGACTCTTTCATATTTATTATGATATTTTTTGTAAACAATATATGACAATTTAAGTTTGAAGTTGGCAATTATAACTCATTGGTAATGAATTATGAATATGATGCTTCGTGAAAGTTGTTTCATTTCATTTCATTTTATAACATTTCATTTCATGTTAGATATTATTTGTTGTAATGGTTAAACTTAGCTTACAAGTACAACTTTGGTGATCAATGATGATATATGTTATATATTGAAATTTTCAATTTTGAAAGCTTGAAGTTGAAACTTTAAGATTGATGAATCATGATTCATGAGACTCAATATGTTGTATGTTACTAACTTATGGACGTGGTTGATGAAAATTATAACTTCTAGATGATTGTTGTTATATGGTTCAATGATCAATCTATGTTTTTTTTTTTATGTTTTTTATATCTAATTCATCATTTGTTGACATATATGTATCAAAACATAAAAAATATATATATTATCTAAAAAACGCTTCGGGATTCGCTCCCAAACTGGGAGCTTTTGAAAATGTCACCCCCGCACCCGTTTTCGCTCCCGCTCCCAAGTAACACTGGGCCTGGATATGGTAAACGCCTGGGTTCTATAGTTTTGGAACCCTAGTGTGATTATGATCAGTGAGAAGCTATTGAGTCACTCAAGCACTCGTGACAGATTAAGTGTAACCCTAGATAGGCCTATCTCCTATAGCAAATGGTATGATGCAGATCCAGTGGTCATCTTATACATCGTTAGTTGGGCTTGGAAAGATCTAGAATGAGAATACATGTGATTAAGAGGATGTATTTCTTCTAAAGACGACATTAACATATGGTTGATGGTATGTGGTGCGGGATCAAGAGGGAGTTGATAGCTTCCTACAATCCTCATTAAAGATAAGTATTTTCAAAAGCTCATGTTATTTTTTTGTGACACTTCTCTTGATAAGATTTATCATTTTTTATTATTGTTTATTCTTCATGCATGAACATTTGAATGCTAATGAAAGTTCTTGGATGAGGACGTGATCAAGGAAAGAAGATCCATCTTAAGGATCATCAAGATGTAGAGCATTGCAAGAAGAGTTAGCTCTTAGAGAGAGCTGGTGCGAGATAATGAAGAAGCCACTCTCCTATTTAAAAAAAAAAAAAAGGGAATACAGTCTTGACTCCTGCCTCATCATCAGGTACACTTTCATTATGTCTATTTACTTTGTTATTATTGCTCTTGCTCTTGTTCTGAGGTCTACAGGTACATCTGATAAATGTGAGAACCAAGTCTCGATATTGAGGAGGATGTAGAACTACCCCTTGATTAGAGTGGCAATGGACAAGAGCCTAAAAGGATTGCAGTTTCCTAGGTTGATGACTATGATTAAAGAGGCTTCCTATTCAAAGGGAGTAGACTATCACATTGAATGCAACTATCTGATGAGATGATGAGAGCTATATGTCCTTCATGCAATGACCATTCTAGATGACAAGATGCAGTGGTGTCAGATGCTTCCATTATATTAAACTCATTAGGGATAAGGAATATCCTCTCAGAGGAAGAAGATTGTGGCTCTCGTTGTTGGATGCACAAATCAGATATATGTGAAATTGGCTTCCTTCATGATGTACTTAAGGAAGGAGCATACTTGAGGCTACCTCAAGGCTTTGAGGCACATAAGATGAGATCCATGATTACAGATTGAAGAAAGTCCCATATGGACTCAAGCTGGTACCCTGGACCTAGCGTGCCTGGATTGATGGACATCTAATGCAGACTCCAACCCCTCTTCAAGGTTGAAGGTATGTCTTTGATATTTGGTTTCATATATGTTAATATTTTTTTTTCTAACATGATCAAATCACCTCATCAAGAGGGAGTTGACCTTTGAGCCCAAGGTGATCCATTTCTTGAGATTAAAAGTGTAACAGAGAGATGATGAGGACTTCTTTGTTAAGGGAAATATGCTGACAGATACTTGGCATGATGGATTATACTGAAGTAGTTGAGAGAACTTCTCTTCAGACTCAGATTTGATGGATCCTATGATGAGCTGGCAATCAGATAGATCCTTGCTTTGCATTATGTACATTAAGCCAGATAGAGCTTGTACATGTATATTGGTTCGCTGCCAAATATGTGTTAGGACAACTATTAGTCATGGACTGAGATACACTACTAGACTTCATGAATACAACGATGTTAACTGAGGTTGAATATGTTGTTGACAGGAAGAGCACATCACGGTGTTGTTTTTAGCTTGGAGTCTGCCATAATTTCTTGGATGAGCTAAACACAGAAGTTTGTTGATTTGAGTATAGTTGAGGCAGAGTAAATTGTTGCTAATATAGCTAGTTGTGAAGCAGTATGGTTGATAAAGCTCTTTGGAGAAGTTGTTTGAGCATGCGCTGAGCACAACTGTGATATACTATGATATTAAGAGTGGGATCCGACTTTCAAAGAATTTTGTGTTTCATGACCGGTCCAAGCATTTTGAGATTAGATATCAGTGTATATGGATATGGTGCAGAGGGAGCAATGAGGCTCCGACATTGATTTGTTGTGGAATTGAAGCAGTGAAGCTTCAGCATATGAACAAGTTGTTGACATCCTCACCCAGCCTTTGCTGAAAGGGAAGTTCTTGGTCTCCATAGAGCAACTTGAACTGGTGGATATGACCCTCCTGGGAAAGGGTCACGAATGATTGAGAACATTGATCTATTCTCTTCCCCCCTGTTTGAGCTCCCAAGGTGGGAATGGAGTCGGAGGGCTCCTAGGTTGGGGGAACTCACTGACGATAGGATGCGTGCGATCCTTACCTCTCATGGTAAGTGCTATCCTGCCTATTGTCACAATTGCATGTTTATGATCCTTACCTGTGGTAAGTGGTATCTCCCCTACTGTCGAGTATACCTTGGTATGCATCCTACCCACAAGCTACGCTTATTGGGATTACCACCAATCTAGCCAATGGGTGAGGAGACTTGGATGTGTGTGTGATCCTTACCATTTATGGTAAGTGGTATCCTCCCCAAGTGACAAGATGCAGGTGTTATACCACTTGATTCTTGAGGGTTAAGATGGGAAGATCAGCGGACAATAGGATGTGTGTGATCGTTACCCCTCATGGTAAGTGGTATCCTACCTATTGTCTGTTGATTTTGGGTAGCATCGAATGTGCTCTAGCTCCGAAATTTTGTGGAGGGGCTAGAATACATGAGATATCGAGAACCCAGAAATCGTTTGGAGAAATTCCACCCGGATGAGGAGTTATTAAAATAATTAATATATTTAATGGGTTCCTAAGTCTAAACTTTAGGAAAATAAAAATATTAATGTGTATTAATAAGAATACGGGTGAGAAGGTTCTAAGTAACGAGGACCAAGCTGTTTTAATCTTAGTCGTTAATTAGAGATTAGATCACGACCGTTGATTCATCAACCGGAAAAGTATAAGAGGAGGCTTGAGGGTCAGTTGGAGACGCACCGAATTGATCAAAGAGTTCGATTTTTCTGAGGTGAGGTTTGCTGAAAAAATCGAGCTAGTGATCTAAGTTGCACTGAGGGGCAGTTCGGCAAGGGAACTTCAGTCTAAGGCCGAAGAATACATAGCAGAGAGGCGGAGCAGCACTGGGAGAGACAACGCAGTCCCAGAGAGGGTGATGCAAAGGCCATAGGGGTTGACGCAGGTCACACAGAAGCTGCAAGGGTTGACGCAGGCCCTTAGAGGCAGCGCTGGGGAAATTATGTGGGGCAGAGGGAGCAGTTCAGTGAATCAATTTTTTGAGCAAGGGAGGCTCACTGTAGGGGTGATGCAGCTCCTAGAGGAGGTGACGCAGTTCCAGCATAGAGCTTGGAGCAGCCATCGCTGCCCAGCACTAGGAACAGTGGGCTCATCTGTGGGGTTTGATTATCCAGTTGCTGAATTTGTCAGAATATTTGACTCCGAATAGAGGTACTTCTGCCAAGCTGTTTCTCTGTTGGGTGAACCATATCTGGCACCCTAGTTTTATTCAAGAATCTGCTTAATAATACAAATCCTCTATATGCTACACCGATTTTCCCAAATTGGGTTTTTCCAGGGACGATTGTCCAAAAATAACGGTGTCCCTTGTGTGATTGTCTCAGCGTATTTCAGTTGATGATCTGTATGTATGTGTAGGCTGCAGTAGTGTTTTACATCAATATTTATGTAATTAAATAACTTCTTAATGCAAAGAACAAGTAGGAGATGTTAAACTAGTAATTGTAGTAGGGGTTTCTAATGTGTAGATTCAAAAAATTTCACATGGTATCAGAGGGATTGCAAATCATAGGCGACTAAAGACACCAACCAAGAAATTCGGAGAATTTGCAGCAAAAAAGCAGTTGTTCCGAGTGACAGCATTGTTCCAAAGCTAGAGACGCAGAAGGAGGAGTGATGCAGAGGCTCACGCAGTGCTTGTTTCAGCACTCTGAGCTAGGTGGAGGTGGCGCAGTAGCTGGGAGGAGCCCATGTAGTAGTTGCGTCAGCTGTCAAGGCCGGCGCAAAGGCAGAGGGGGGCAAGTCAGGGTCACGCAAAGCCACGTCATCTTTTTGAGCCAGGAAGGATTGACACAGTTGACTAGGAGGAGCTGTCCAACCCACGCAGTGGTTGCGCAGAGCCTGAAGGGCTCAGATTCTTCAAGTTGCTATGGCTAAGGACGCTGAGCATATTTTCGGTTTGAGGAGCTGGTGGGATGCTGTTTTTGTTCGTTCAGAATAGTGTCTAAGGAGACTGAACCAAGGTAGAGGAAATCACTGCCTTGACAGATTTCTAGCCAAGAAATCTAGATCTGGGTTGCACCAGCAAACAAGGATTTGAGAGGAGCGATTCGACAGTTGGTCGAAGGATTTCCGAGAGGGAAATCAAGACTCAAAGGGAGTCTAGAGAGGAGTTGTTCCTTAGAGGGCTTCTTGCGCCTAAGGAATCCAGATCCAAATCTTGCTAGATTGATAGCAAGAGAGGGAGAAGAGAACTAGTTCTATTTTTTGAGCAGAGATGGCAATGGATGGGTTGAGGGATCAGGACAAATTGGACGGAGCTTCCAATTTTCTCATTTGGAAGGCCAGGATCCTGGCAATCCTAGATAAACATCGCATCAAGGACTATGCCTCGAAGGTGGTTGTTGTTCTAGTTGACGTTGATGCGGCACAAAAGTACGAGGAGGCCCAAGTGAAGGCCAAGTGCATGATCCCAGACGGGGTCAAAGATCATGTAGTACCACACATTGTTGAGAAGGACACAACAAGAGAGATGTGGGAGACCCTGACCACCTTGTACCAAGGCTCTTCCATGCAACAGAATATGCTATTAGAGAATCGGTTGAGACAATACCAGATGCAGAAAGGAGAGGAGATAGATACCTTCCTTCTCAGGTTGCAAGGGATTCGCGACCAACTGATGTCTGTGGGGTCTACACCCAGATCCAGAGTTCATGGTCAAGACTACCTTGAATGCAGTCACCGAGGACTAGGAGACATTTGTCCAAAGTATCTTGGGCAGAGCGACTCTCCCCAGATGGGAGAAGATGTGGGTAGGAAGAGCTCAGGAGGTTGACCAAGGCAGGAAGTAGTGGCAAGGGAGCCCGAGTCAAGAAGGAGGAGGAGGAGGATGCAGCTCTCGCATCAGCGGGACAGTAGGGGTAGCAGAAGAGGAAGAAGAAGGACATCACCAAGGTCAGATGCTTCAACTGTGGGGAGCTGGGACATTATGCCACTCAATGCCCCAGGAAGAAAGGCAAGGGGGAGGCTTCTGACTCAAAGGCTTCTCCAGCAAAGGCAGACAAGGATGTCGAGGATGACGATTGTGCCATGAGTGCTCATGCACCTCTGGAGAAGAGGTGGGGCGATATGGAGTTGTAGTCGAGAGGACTACATGTGGGGGCAGGATCCTTGAGGTGCCCAAACTCTTGGATCACATATGGCTACGGGAGCCCTTAACGACAGTAGCATAATGACGGGTGTCGGTTGGAGCGAGGTGTGATGGAGCGACAGTGGCATTGCTAGAGTGCTAGAGTCTGAAGCAACACTGTGGATGTTGTAGCAGTGCGAGAGGCACAGAGCAGTTTGCAGCAGCGCAATGGCAGTAGAGGGTTAGCACAGATTAGCAGCAGAGGTAGCTTCAGCATCACGAGTGATGCAAGGGTGACCCTGCAAAACCAAGATCTTCCTACTTACTTCTCATTACCAAACAAACAATCATTCTAGCTGTGCTCGGCTCAATATTATTGCATAAATCCGCAACACATCATTCCGCTCTTGCAACATATATAATTATAAGCACAGCTTAAAAACATACCAATGGAACCCGCGCTCGGATTTCAACTGAAATAGCTAGCATCCACGGTTTTTTTATAGTCATGAACTGGAACTGCAACTTAATCCCGGTGCGCGCCAGCACTTTTTACACAGTTCTAATCCACGGTTAATGAATTCACGGTATTTCACTAATACAGTTCCACTGCTCATTCAATAAGAGGAAAAATAGCGATTCTGCCAATTCATAGCCCTAACCAAGACTAACACAGTTTTTAATGTATGTCCATTACCTCAGTCTCGCCATACACAGTACGCATCAAGACAATTTAACGCGCAGGCCCAACGCAGTCTCCTCGCAATTAACATTAACAGTAACGCAAGCGCTCCTTGGCTTTTCTCCACAGTTCGACTTCCAACAAATTAATGACCACAGTTATATAACCCAGCCTTCAACCGTAGTTATGGTGCGCGCCATACTCTTGTACACTGATTTGATCAGACCCACACATCGATCTCACAACCTCAACAGCGGTTGAAGGAGCAGGCAGCTCGAAGAAGCACTCGTTCTCATCAAACGCTTGGATAATAAACCGAAACGTGGCCTTCAATAAACTTATATAGCAACTGGACTTGCGCACATATTTAGAACTGAACACGCGCATACATATCCATCTATTCACTCTGCACATACGATTTTACCATGACTTCGTGTGTATCTAAATTGATATGCCGACAGTTATCAAACCACGCCATTATACATCATAATATGCAGATATGTATATGTCGGTCGAAACCGCAAATAGCTCCCACTTTCAAACGACGCCCTTCGAAGGAAACCTGCGCAGATATTAGCTATACCCGCAGGCAGTTCTCCCTCCAATCTACGCTATATAACTCTTCTAGCCGCAAGCGAAGTTATATGTATATAACAACTGGCTTTTCTTTATCATCGCCGCTGGTTACAAGTAGAATTCCGTGCGTACTCAATATATATACCTTCCCTTTATTCTCCTCTCGGCGTCGGCTGGCCTTACTCAAAACAAAGGCTCGTATGTATGCTACACTATCCCGCCGTGTTGTTCACGTCGATGTATATATATAGTAGAGGAATTTACCAGGGTAAAGGCTCGGATGGACTGCACATACAGGTTGCAATTTCTGTTGGTTCGCTCCCAAGTTCTGAACCTCGCCTCTGTCACACTACAGGCGTTCAAACCTTCGATTATGCCGCCCTTCGTTAATCCTCCACGCCGCAATGTCTTGCCACAATCGAAGGTTCAACTATAATGTCGACGACTGTATATCCGCTCCTCCAATCGACGGCTATCTCACTCTCGATGGCTCCATATATATTTATTGCAGATCCACTTCGGATTAATGTGTCGCTATACCGCATACAGAAATTAACATTTACGCCAATGGTATGGCCACATGCATCGCTTTAAACGGGGATTAAGCGCCGCTCACAGCTGTAAATTTGACACATAAGACCGACCAGATACAAATTACATCTGCCTTCGACAATTAGTCTTTATTCTGGTAGGGCGCAGATCTTTCAAGGAGAAATGGCTGTGTACATTCACCTAATTTAACTAGTGAGACCCGTCAGCATCTAACAGTTCATGCGTTCCACAATCGATGGACATATGAGCATATAAATCACAGTTGCGCATTACGATTAGGATCCATCAGCACATATACGAGTTCAACATGCTCATATTCAAATAAAACAAATATTTACACAGAGTTTTCTTCATGGCCAGATATGCAAATTCATGGCCCTTTACAACTGCCTGAAGGCTCCCAAGGAGAACTTCCCACACTCACTCCTCACCCTTACTCTCTCCAAATCCCTTCCTATTTAAAAATCATTAAATTAAATGCTCAATCTCTTAAAATCCTCAACAACCCCTAAATCTCTCAACATCCCTAAAGGATAGGTTTTTATCCCTAAAATCCTTCAATTCATTAAATTTCCTCATATCCTTTTATTAATAAAAGGATATTTACATAAATCCTCACCTTCTCCTATTTAATTCAAATTAATTAATAAAATATTAAAAATCATCACACCCCATATTTACAAATTAACATTATCACACCCCATATTTACAAATGGAGAAAAAGGTCTTGATGCTCCTGCATCAGACTCCCCATGTAAGAAAATTCATGACCACCTGGTCATAAGTCTGGATATCTCCTCCTGGATCCCAAATTTTATTTTGTAATCCTTCCGTGCTTGTTGATTGCTTCATTGCTGTTGTCATCTGTTGTTGTCTTCCAGGTTTCCATATTTTGTGTTGTAGTGCTCCACTTGCTCTGCTCTTGCAATCTTTCACTGTCATTCTCTTGTTGTCGCTCCTTTTCTTTCTTTCTGCTGCTGGTCTCTTCAGGGATTCTTTAGTCATCAGTCTTTTGATACTTTCAATCTCTTGGTCCAAATAATCTCCCGGCTGCTGATTTCCAGCTGTCTGCTGAGCTAAGACGGCTTGCTCAGTTTGTACTGTCACTATGAATGTTGCGGCCTCCCAATCTTCCTTTCCCTCTGCAACATTCCTTTGCTCATCATCTGCAACTTCTTTTATGACAACTGCTTTGTCATCCTTCATCAGCAATCTATCCTGGACATTCATCCTCTGTTCTTCCAATTTCCTCCTTTGAAAATCCATTTCTTTATATAACTCAATGATTTTACTTGGAGTGGACTTTGGAAATTTTACACGATCTTCCATTTCCTCACATGGTCTTTCTTCTGCTAAATCTTCCTTAACATCCTTCAGTAGATGTTCTTCTTCTTCCTCCAAACCTGCAATCACACACAAATCATTAGTTTTAAAATCACAAGACCTTACGGTCTTATTTGATGCTTCAGCCGCCAAATCTTTGGGCTGCCTTGAATCATTCATATGATTCAACTCCTCTAGCTCTTCATCACTTTCAAAAAGTAATGGTCCACTCTCTGGGTAACATAGCGAAACTTCAACCTCTTCTTCAGCATCTTCATTTTGCTGTAGCTCAACTGTTTCGAGCTTCTCTATCCTCTGTCTGGCATCAATAACCTGTTCAAGTTCCCTTAGTTCCTTTATCAACTGCAAATTTACCTGATGATTCCACTTCTCTTGTAGTCTCTGCCACCTCAACTTCTTTCTTATGACATAACCATGCTTCTGGTTTTCCTCATTTCTTTGCAACATCTCCATTAACACCTCAAGCTGAACTGCTATCTCAGCCTTCTCCCTTTCATATTCCTCTTTGCTTAACTGTCTCTGTATGCCAACTGCCTTGGCATCCTTCTCCTTTTGTCCTCTGCTGTGATTTATTTCAGAACCTTTGTTATGACTGTCACTAGTCATCATCATTTCCATCTCTATGAGTTCCTTACTCACTTTACTATGAGTTGCACTAAAGCCTCTTTCGCAGCAAGTCCTGTCCTGCCGCCACTTACCTCACCAAGCCCTCCTCACTCGGTCTTTTGGCAAGCAATTGGTTCTATCTCCGGAACCTCCTTTGAGCATTTCTCTTTGCTCTTCCTGGCTTCAACTCATCTTCCTGTTTACAACTGTCTTCCTTATCCAATCTCTATTGGATTTCCTCAAGGTTCTGCCACACCTATACTTTCACCAGTTTTCTGTTAGCGATTTTAAACATGTCTTCTATGGATTTTCCTTTTGCGAGTTGCAAAAATACTTCTGCTTTAATGCAAAGACTACAACCTTCAAATTCAAATAAACCCAGATCACCTTACCTTCAAGATCTCAGTCTGATCTTGTCTTTTCGTTTACCTGTACTTCAATCTCATCACTTCTGCAGTTCTGTCCTGACATCTTTGATAATAAACTAGTCCTCTGCACCAGCGTTTTCACTTCACGCTTTTGTTGCCACTGAATTGTAATTAAATCTGCGCTCTATTTAAAACTTTCAAACAAGCTGCAAACAGTTATAATCCCATCGATTTCTGCAATTAACAATTACAGTATTGATCCACACATAACAGTGCATCAAAATTCTCCACAGATGAGATCGATTTAAAATTGCTCCTGTTCTAAATTGCCGCACAGTCATGTAGCAGTTGGATTTTTTTCTTAATCAAAGCATATAAAAGTACCCTGTTCCTATACAGCTTAACGCTTTCCATTCAGTTGAACAAACCTTCTGTCTTTATTTAGAAAAAAACAAACACTCTTTTTAACAGAGCCAAGCTCTGATACCAAAAATGATGCAAGGGTGACCCTGCAAAACCAAGATCTTCCTACTTACTTCTCATTACCAAACAAACAATCATTCTAGCTATGCTCGGCTCAATATTATTGCATAAATCCGCAACACATTCCGCTCTTGCAACATATATAATTATAAGCACAGCTTAAAAACATACCAATGGAACCCGCACTCGGATTTCAACTGAAATAGCTAGCATCCACGGTTTTTTTATAGTCGTGAACTGGAACTGCAACTTAATCCCGGTGCGCGCCAGCACTTTTTACACAGTTCTAATCCACGGTTAATGAATTCACGGTATTTCACTAATACAGTTCCACTGCTCATTCAATAAGAGGAAAAATAGCGATTCTGCCAATTCATAGCCCTAACCAAGACTAACACAGTTTTTAATGTATGTCCATTACCTCAGTCTCGCCATACACAGTACGCATCAAGACAATTTAACGCGCAGGCCCAACGCAGTCTCCTCGCAATTAACATTAACAGTAACGCAAGCGCTCCTTGGCTTTTCTCCACAGTTCGACTTCCAACAAATTAATGACCACAGTTATATAACCCAGCCTTCAACCGTAGTTATGGTGCGCGCCATACTCTTGTACACTGATTTGATCAGACCCACACATCGATCTCACAACCTCAACAGCGGTTGAAGGAGCAGGCAGCTCGAAGAAGCACTCGTTCTCATCAAACTCTTGGATAATAAACCGAAACGCGGCCTTCAATAAACTTATATAGCAACTGGACTTGCGCACATATTTAGAACTGAACACGCGCATACATATCCATCTATTCACTCTGCACATACGATTTTACCATGACTTCGTGTGTATCTAAATTGATATGCCGACAGTTATCAAACCACGCCATTATACATCATAATATGCAGATATGTATATGTCGGTCGAAACCGCAAATAGCTCCCACTTTCAAACGACGCCCTTCGAAGGAAACCTGCGCAGACATTAGCTATACCCGCAGGCAGTTCTCCCTCCAATCTACGCTATATAACTCTTCTAGCCGCAAGCGAAGTTATATGTATATAACAACTGGCTTTTCTTTATCATCGCCGCTAGTTACAAGTAGAATTCCGTGCGTACTCAATATATATACCTTCCCTTTATTCTCCTCTCGGCATCGGCTGGCCTTACTCAAAACAAAGGCTCGTATGTATGCTACACTATCCCGCCGTGTTGTTCACGTCGATGTATATATATAGTAGAGGAATTTACCAGGGTAAAGGCTCGGATGGACTGCACATACAGGTTGCAATTTCTGTTGGTTCGCTCCCAAGTTCTGAACCTCGCCTCTATCACACTACAGGCGTTCAAACCTTCGATTATGCCGCCCTTCGTTAATCCTCCACGCCGCAATGTCTTGCCACAATCGAAGGTTCAACTATAATGTCGACGACTGTATATCCGCTCCTCCAATCGACGGCTATCTCACTCTCGATGGCTCCATATATATTTATTGCAGATCCACTTCGGATTAATGTGTCGCTATACCGCATACAGCAATTAACATTTACGCCAATGGTATGGCCACATGCATCGCTTTAAACGGGGATTAAGCGCCGCTCACAGCTGTAAATTTGACACATAAGACCGACCAGATACAAATTACATCTGCCTTCGACAATTAGTCTTTATTCTGGTAGGGCGCAGATCTTTCAAGGAGAAATGGCTGTGTACATTCACCTAATTTAACTAGTGAGACCCGTCAGCATCTAACAGTTCATGCGTTCCACAATCGATGGACATATGAGCATATAAATCACAGTTGCGCATTACGATTAGGATCCATCAGCACATATACGAGTTCAACATGCTCATATTCAAATAAAACAAATATTTACACAGAGTTTTCTTCATGGCCAGATATGCAAATTCATGGCCCTTTACAACTCCCTGAAGGCTCCCAAGGAGAACTTCCCACACTCACTCCTCACCCTTACTCTCTCCAAATCCCTTCCTATTTAAAAATCATTAAATTAAATGCTCAATCTCTAAAAATCCTCAACAACCCCTAAATCTCTCAACATCCCTAAAGGATAGGTTTTTATCCCTAAAATCCTTCAATTCATTAAATTTCCTCATATCCTTTTATTAATAGAAGGATATTTACATAAATTCTCACCTTCTCCTATTTAATTCAAATTAATTAATAAAATATTAAAAATCATCACACCCCATATTTACAAATTAACATTATCACACCCCATATTTACAAATGGAGAAAAAGGTCTTGATGCTCCTGCATCAACGAGGCATCCATACTGACTAGGATGTTAGTGTTTGGGTGAGTTTTCAGTTGCTTACTTCTCAGTAACTGAGTTGCAGTGCAGCAGTTAGCAGTGGTAGTGTTATGGGCAGCATGATGCAACATTTTGAGAGGGCGCTGCAATACAGATGTAGCAGTGGTAGTGGCAGAGTCATGGGCAACAGTACAGGACGCAATAGTGCAGTCGATGAAGGGCAACAGGCCAAGCATCAACAACACAGAGGACCAATGCAGTAGATCAGTGTAGTACTTATGTTGAGAAGTATTACTAGAGCACATTCCTCGCTAAGAGGGAGTGTTGATTTTGGGTAGCATTGGATGTGATCTATCTCCGAAATTTTGTGGAGGGGCTAAAATAAATGAGACTCCAAAACCTAGAAATCGTTTGGAGAAATACCACCCGGATGAGGAGTTATTAAAATAATTAATATTTTTAATGGGTTCTTAAGTCTAAACTTAGGAAAATAAAAATATTAATGTGTATTAATAAGAATATGGGTGAGTAGGTTCTAAGTAACGAGGACCAAGCTATTTTAATTTTAGCCATTAATTAGAGATTAGATCACGGTCGTTGATTCATCAACAGGAAAAGTATAAGAGGAGGCTTGAGGGTCAGTTGGAGACACACCAAATTGATCAAAGAGTTCAATTTTTCTAGGGCAAGGTTTGCTGAGAAAATCGAGCTAGTGATCTGAGTTGCATTGAGAGGCAGTTTGGTAATGGAACTTCAGTGTGAGGCCGAAGAATACATAGCAGAGAGGCAGAGCAGCACCGGGAGAGACAGCGCAGTCCCAGGGAGGGTGACACAGAGGCCGTAGGGGCTGACACAAGGGACGCAGAAGCCGCAGGCGCTGATGCAGGCCCTTAGAGGCAGCGCTTGGGAAATTTTGTGGGGCAGAGAGGGATCAGTTTAGCAAATCGACTTTCTGAGCAGGGGAGGCTCACTATAGGGGTGACACAACTCCTAGAGGAGGTGACGCAGTTCCAGTGCAGAGCTTGGAGCAGCCATCGTTGCCCAGCACTGGGAACAACCGAGCCATCTGTGGGGTTTGATCATGTAGTTGTTGAATTTGTCGGAATATCTGTCTCCGAATAGAGGTACTTCTACTAGGATGTTTCTCTGTTGGGTGAGCCATATCTGGCACCCTAGTTGTATTCAATAATCTGCTTAATAATACAAATCCTCTATGTGCTGCACCGGTTTTCCCGAATTGGGTTTTTTCGGGGATGATTGTCTAAAAATAACAGTGTCCCTTGTGTGATTGTCTCAGTGTATTTCAGTTCATGATCTGTATGTATGTGTAGGTTGCAATAGTGTTTTGCATCGATATTTATGTAATTAAATAACTTGTTAATGCAAAGCACAAGTAGGAGATGTTAAGCCAGTAATTGCAGTAGGGGTTTCTGATGTGTAGATTCAGAAATTTTCACATTGTCATGATCAATAGGATATGTGTGATCCTTACCTCTCACAGTAAGTGGTATCCTGCCTATTGTCATTGGATATAGGGTGGCATATTGATCTCCCCTATGGTGATTCTTCGTCTTTAGATCAATACATCATTGTTCAGTTGATGATCAGAGGAGAGACAAGTTGAGACAAGATGTGATGAGATGGATGTCTTATTGATGTAGCTAAGATGAAGGTCATGGAGCATGACCCAAAGACTAGTAGGGTTTGGAGGATCTCTATCTCTTGTGGTAAATTGATCTCCCCTACTATCGGTCGTGGATTATTCTCTATGAGATGAGACATGATGCAACGATGAGGAGACATCCGAGTTTAGATTTATGATGTAGATGGAAATTTCTCCCCAGCTGAGAGGGAATGTTGAAAATTGAGGGCAACTATGGGACGAATTTCCCATAGGAACCCAAAGACCCCAAAGGAAGCTCAACTGCCCCAAAAAGAATTCAAATTGGATAAAGAAATATTATTAATATGGCACAAATCAACATGCGCAAGCAATCATTAAAGACATGTGAAAAAGGTATTTAATATTATTTTGAGCAAAATTTGAATTTAAAAATTGCCCTCTAATATTTGCAAGTCCGCTCAAGTTGGCCTCACAAGCAAAGGCACCCCATTGATTTGTATAAATAAAAGGTCCTATGGCTCATTGGGATCATCGCGTCATTAAGAGAAATGATCTCTATGGCTCGCAATTATACACTATGGTTCGCATTATTTCTAAGGTTCATTGTTGCTTACTATTATATGTTTCGCATTATTTTGAGCTTTGTGGCATCACATGGCATCGCTCTTTGTGGCATTGTATGTCATAGCTCTCTTTGGCATCGCATGGAAGCACGTATGTGTGTGTGTGTGACACGCTACTTTGAGATAGCATTAGTGACTCGCTACTCTAAAGCTTGCAATAGTGACTCGCTACACTATACCCTGTGGAATTATTACAATGGCATCTTTGTATCTTTGTGGCATCGCATTTCTTACAGTGGCATCTTTGTATCTCTATAGTGGCATCGCTACACGTTGTGGCATCATACTACTTATACAGTGGCTTGCTCTCCATTAGAGTGGATTATTTATATAATGAATCACTTAGCTATACTTTACAGTAGCTCGCTTATACATCGGCTTGATTACTCTGAGACTCGCATATAGTATTTACAATGAAGCTCGCACTTACTTCTGTGACTCAATTTCTCAAAGAGGCTCGGAGTCATACAATGGCTCATCGCAGAGGTTCGTAATAATCTTGGTAACTCGAATCACTTCATCTCTGTATGGTATGGCTCGACTTTTGTATCTTTGTATGGCTCGATTTTGGTATCTTTTTGGCTTGACTATGATGGATCAATTTCATCTCAATGGCTCGACTTTTGTAACCTTGTGTGGTTGTGACTTACTGATATGGGAGCGACCTTTGAAGGATAGCAATGATATGACAATGATGTATGGCTTACATGGCAATGGTCTACTTGACAGTGGCAATAACCTTGTTTTATGGCAATGGTAGGGCAATGACCTTATAAGGATGTTGCAATGATATGACAGTGATGTATGGCTTACATGGTAGTGATCTACTTGACAGTGATAGTGGCCTTGTTACATAACAACGACTTTGAAGTTTGATGATATGGCAATAACGCTCTGATGTATGGCTTGTCTTTATGACAATGACTATGACAGTATGGTATGGTTTGTTGTTGGATTGGCCCTAGGTGGCCTTATGTGATTGATGTATCATACTCATTCCACATTGTATCTCAGTTGAACATTTGATGAATGTCTATTAGAAGAAGAATTTGATTGGGCTTTTCCCCTTGTGGGCTTTTTCCCTAGTCTCTGACATAAATCCTGGTGTCTCTAATGTGCATGTTTTTCTTCTACTATTTCTTTATTGTTTCATTGCATTGTTAATGTTATTGTTCTCTCTACATAATTGCTAATGATTATATGATGTTATGGGGTGAATGTTAAATGAAAATGTTGAAAAAGTTTTAAAATGCAATTATTTACAACAAAGAACAATCTAGCCCTAAAAATTAACATTATGTGCCCCATTAACAGAAGTATTGTCGTCCCCTAACATTCTATTACCAAAACAATACTAAACTAGAACTTTTTTAACTATTCTCCCAATATTGCTTGACTGTTGATATCCTAATAAGTTGACCCTTTGGTGGCCTTAGTTAACGCGGAATTATTTGTCAAATTTCTATTGTCATTTTGGAACAAGCATACAAAGCGCTATTTGTAAAAATGTTAAGATGTTGATGTCTCGATAAGTGCTTCGACATAACTCTTGGTCCTGTTGATTTGGGGTAGCATAGGATGTGCTCTAGCCATGAAAATTGGTGGAGAAGCAAAAGCACATGAGATCTCCAATACCTAGAAATGATTTGGGCAGATTCTAAACAGTTTGGGAGATATTAAAACAATTAATATTTTTAATGAAGTCCCTAAGTCTAAACTTAGGGAAAATAAAATATTAATGTGAATTAATATGAAACTATGTTAGAAGGGTCCAAAAGTCATGGATCAAGCCAAATCTAATCTTAGCCGTTGATTAGAGATTTAATCTCGACCGTTGATTTGTCAACGAGAAAAGTATAAGAAGAGGCTTGAGGGTCAGCTGAAGAACAAATTGAGGGAGACCAGTCAGTTCAATTTCTGGAGCGGGGTTAGCTGAGAAATTCGAACTAGTGGTCTGGTGAGCAGCAGGAGGCAGCAAGTACAAAACAGAGATTCGGGATTAGCTACTAGAGACCAGCGCAGAGCCAGGAGAGGCAGACACAGAAGCAGCAGGAGACTGCGCAGTCACTAGAGGGCCTGCGTGGGTGAAGCAGAGTATTTGGAAGCTACGCAGAGGTCAGCCACGCTGATGCTGGTACTGGGAGAAGTGCTGGAGATTTTTTTCTGTGGGTAAGCCAGTTTGGCACCCTGTTGTATTGAAGAATTGTTGAATAATAAAATCCTCCCTTGCTGCACCGGTTTTCCCACATTGGGTTTTTTCAGGGACTGTTGTCCAAAATATCTGTGTCAATGTGTTGATTCTTGTGCATGTGTTTGTTTCTGTATTACGGTGTGATATCTGCAACAGAGTCTATTTTAATGTTTATTGAAGGAATTTCATAAATAACTTATTGAAGAATAAGTAGGCAAAGTAAATGAGATGTTGCAGTGATAGAATTTTCATATGGTATTAGAGCAGGTAGTCAGAGATAGGAGGGGAAAATTAGTTATGGGTCGTGAACATGATGCAGAGGCATCCACGTCAGGGGACTCGCACAGATTTTCAGAAGATTGCACAAGAGAAAGAGATTTTGATTTCTCTATGTTGGCTTCCAAGTTGGAAGAAGAAGTGGCTTGTATGACTAGTTCCGCATAATCAAAAGTATGGTATATAGACAGTGAAGCCTCTTGGCATATGACGGGAATTAGGGAATGTTTCTTTGAATATCGAGAAGAGAAGATGAACTTTCAGATCACCATGGGGAACAAGGCAAAGTGTACTCCAGTAGGGAAGGGTACCGTAGTTTTTCAAACAGAATCAGGAAAACGGTTCTGTGCTACAAATGTGTTGCTTGTACCAGGATTGGGGATGAACTTACTTTCCGTGTCGCAACTTCAAGGCAAGGGCTATGACGTCTACTTCATCAAGGAGAGGGTATACGTCAAACACCCGAGCTGGAAAAAGAAAGTGCAAATCGGGATCAAAAGTAACAGGTTGTATAGATTACAACTAGAACCACCAATGGCACTGATAGGCAACCATGGAGACAAGGACTTGAACGAATTATGGCATAGAAGAATGGGTCATTTGCACCATGGAGCTCTGAGAATTCTTAGGAGCTTGGCTGACATTGGATCAGGAATGACTTCCTAGTGCAGTAGGAAACTAAATTTCGTGGCTCTGAGCTCATTTGAGGCAGAATATATGGCTACGAGCACAGCTTCGTGTGAGGCCATATGGCTTAGAAAACTGCTTGTGAACCTATTTAGAGATAAATGGAGGCGACCAGGATCATGTGCGATAATCAGAGTTGCATCAAGCTCTCTGAGAATCCAGTGTTTCATGATAGGTTAAAGCATATTGATATCCGGTGTCACTTTGTTAGAGACTGTGTCCAACGAGGCGCTATATAGTTGAGCTACACTCCTATAGGGGAACAGGTGGCAAGCATCCTCACCAAGGCCCTTGGAAGGACAAAGTTTGGTTACTTCAGGGAAAAAATGGGGATGATAAAGAATCCGCTTCAGTAACAGAAATGGGAGTGATAACAGCACGAATGAAGAGGGAGTTGCAGTGCAGATGCAGTGTTGGGAGAAAAGGACTAGCAGCAGCACGGATGCAGAGGGAGCTGTCGTACAGACGCAGCGGTGCAATAGCAGAGCCATGGGCAGCGATACATGATGCAGCATTGTAGAGGATGTTGGGCAGGGAGGCTTAGCATCAGTACAGGGACTGATGCCGAATGATCAGGATGATGCTCAATGAGGAGCATTACTAAAGCATAATCCTCGCTAAGAGGGAGTGTTGATTTGGGGTAGCATCAGATGTGCTCTAGCCACGAAAATTGGTAGAGAAGCTAAAGCACATGAGATCTCCAATACCCAGAAATGGTTTGGGCAGATTCTAAACAGTTTGGGAGATATTAAAATAATTAATGTTTTTAATGGAGTCCCTAAGTCTAAACTTAGGGAAAATAAAATATTAATGTGAATTAATATGAAACTATGTTAGAAGGGTCCAAAAGTCATGGATCAAGCCAAATCTAATCTTAGCTGTTGATTAGAAATTTAATCTCGGTTGTTGATTTGTCAACAAGAAAAGTATAAGAAGAGGCTTGAGGGTTAGTTGGAGAACAAACTGAGGGAGACCAGTCAGTTCAATTTATGGAGTGGGGTTAGCTGAGAAATTTGAACTAATGGTCTAGTGAGCAGCAGGAGGCAGCAAATACGGAACAAAGATTCAGGATCAGCTATTGGAGACCAGCGCAGAGGCAGGAGAGGCAGACACAGAAGCAGCAGGAGACTCTGCAGTCACTGGAGGGCCTGCGTGGGTGATGCAGAGAGGCCCAGGGTTGACACAGTCAAGCAAGGGTACACAGAGGTTAGCCAAGCTGACACGGGGACTGGGAGAAGTGTTGGAGATTTTTTTTTGTGGGTAAGCCAGTTTGGCACCCTGTTGTACTGAAGAATTGTTGAATAATAAAATCCTCCCTTGCTGCACCGTTTTCCCACATTGGGTTTTTCCGGGGACTGTTGTCCAAAATATCTGTGTCAATGTGTTGATTCTTGTGCATGTGTTTGTTTCTGTACTACGGTGTGATATCTGCAACAGAGTTTATTTTAATGGTTATTGAAGGAATTTCATAAATAACTTATTGAAGAATTAGTAGGCAAAGTAAATCAGATGTTGCAGTGATAGAATTTTCACAAGTCCTATCACCTAGCCGTGTCATGGCCTGTCAGCTGCCACCTTACCTGGCATAGCCATATGTCTACCCTATCATCAGTGTCGTGAGTTGTTGATTCACCTATCACATCGCCCTACCAACTTGATTCCATAATGCTTCATGATGTCATCTTGTGCGTCGGCACCTAGTTTTGAGGGGTTCCCTAATGGTTTTTGAATCATCAGGTGGGGACCCAATAGGCTACCGCTAGGCAGTATAACACTCAGTAAGCTTTTGAGAAACCCCCCCCCCTCCTGGGCATTATTCGTCAAGCTAATTGGGGGGTGGTCGAAATCACAAAAGGTCGTCAATCCGACGTGCCTTAGGAAAATGTGCGTGCTCTCTAACCTACACTTGATTAACCAGTGAGTACACTTTAATGACCCTAGATTAATATGCTTTTATCATAGCAAGTTTTATGTAAATGCTTCCTGGGCCAATCTGCAGCATGATTAGGATGTGATTGCAAGGTTGTTGTCAGCTTGAAAATTCGAACCTGCGATCTATGTTAAGGAGCATGTGACTCTGATCCCTTGCTAAGAATACCCCATGAGACCACATCTCATTTATGATTTTGATCAAACCGTTAATGTGCCAACCCCACATTTCCACTTTTCTTGGAGAAGTTTCCATCAAGCAATATGCAAACGTGCTAAAATTTCCTTGCGGGGCTTTGTCCCCCACAAGTCTAATGTTTGAACCTAATGCTTTGACTTTTATTTCAAAACCCTATTCAACTTGAACCCAATATGTCTGCAAATTTTCATTACGATACTCCATTCAATTTGCCAATAGCAATTTTGTCAAATAGTTTGCAATCATTATAACAATTTTGTCTTTGTCATTCGTCTCTAACCCATGGAAGCGTAGTGTTGTGACCTAGGCTTTGATACCTTTTTGTATCATCCCCAATGACCCAATGGGGATTTTCACTATCTTTGTAACTTGACCTATGAAAATTTTCCCATTATTCTATACTTGTACCTCTAATTCCATGAGTAATTTGTGCCCACCAAGGCATCCATAACATCCCAAATCATTTATATGCTTTTTTCCCATCATTCAACTCTGCTATATATGCTCAATGCACATTATTATGCAATGCATCATATACTTATTCATTGTAACACATTTAAACATGTAGAAACACATATAATTTGTAAACATCATGTAAATAACAAATTAACAAAACAGAGAATAGTGAGATATAACACAACACTTATCTTTGAGAAAAATCACCAACTAACTGTAGACCTCTGATGCTCCACCCAGTCATCGACCACGTTGCTTTTAACCTTTCAACATTAGGTCACCCTCGAGGTAGGCCTTTGACTCCACAAAGACTTTGACTCACCTATGCCAGGTACGTATCCAAGACCAAACATAATCAAGTCAAAGTAACAAACCTTGACCTAACAATCTCCCATCAACAGTCTCACATCCCTCATTAGCCCACACAACTCAAGTAGTGCACCCGCTTCTTTGCACCTACAGTCCATCAGGTTGTGCCAATATCCTTTCAAAGTTTCTAACTCGAACAACCAAGGATGTTCCAAAGCATTGTGGTTTCCTAGGAGTTCCAACTGCCCTCTAAGTCTTAATCAGGCCAAGGTACTAAACCTAACAACCTCCCACCAACAGCCTCACATCCCCCATTAGCCCACATAATCTGGGTAGTGCACCCCCTTCCCTGCACTCGCAGTCCATCAAGTTGTGTCACTACCCTTGCATGGTTTGAACTCAATTGACTAAGGTTGTTCCATAGCACCTTGGTTCCCTAGGAGTTCCAACTGCCTTCAAGGTCTTCTAGGTAACTATCGCACCTCAAACCAGGAAAACCTATCCCTTTCTTCCCTAATCCCCCTAGGATTTCAACAGGGATCCCTCATGTCACAAGTCTCTATTTTCCCTTCCAGGAAGTTTTTTCCTCCCCACAGCCAGAATGATGTTTGTGTGCCCTGTCACTAACACCCTCACTTTTATGTGCATGTACCTCCTTGTGCACATGGCATCATTCTGAATGTCTCTTTGACACTAACCTCCTTACTTTTATGTGCATGTCCCTCCTTGGACACATGGCATTCTCTAAAGTCCCTTTAGGGACATAGTGTAAACACCCATGCACATTTGATTTAGGCTTATTTTAATAAAAGCATAGCCAGCTAGGCTTAAGCCCTTCATCACTTATCCCTTAGCACCCTTTCACACTCGTGGAGTCTTACCCCCCCATGCTCTCTTGTCTGACTAGGCCTGCAGCAATGATGTATTTTATTGTTATGCATGTGATTACATATTTTCAAGGCTACGCCCTCTGGCCTTTTAATACAATAGGCTCACCAGCCTAGAATCACACAAGCACTCCAGCTTCAAAACATATAACATAGGCACACTGGCCTAAACACACACACACACACACACACATATATATATATATACATATACATGGGCACTCCCGACTCACCAACCTAAACATGATATCCTAGGGGTGTTAAACAAGGGTATTGCAACCATCCATACGAAATCCTTGGTGCATTATATGCTTCTCTTATTGTTTATGGTCATCCCCGCCCCCCACCCTCCCCCTGCAGCTAACAATGTTATATGGTACTCATCATGCTGTTTACATCTTGTCGGTATGGTCCTAGAATCCTACCTTTTGTCTTACCTAGTTGCTCCCAGTGCTGTTCTAGGGAATATAATCCAAGAGCAATTTTCAATCTTAACTATGCTGAAGTAAAACTTAAGAAAGAGAAAACCTTCTTGTCCATAAGCAGGTAACTATTGCTTAGGTGCAATAATGTATTCTGGTTTTATTTCGTTTGCTTCACTGATGTAAATATTTGACTGTATGTATAAGATGTTCTTTTCAGAGGCAAATATTGCTTATCGTGATTGATTTCACATTTCCTCCTCATTGAAGTAAATCATACTTGAATACATTTTGCTCAGGATTGTCATAAAATACAAAATGATATGTAGTAATCTCTAGGAATACTTGAAGCAGTTTATAGGTCGATTTTGTAGGATTTTAATGATTTCTAACACCTCTGGTCATTTAACTGGCTTTTCCTAAAAACTTTTTTACAGGATTATATTGACAGTATGGAAGGAGCAACGTTATCAGGAAGGCAGGCTTCAGCCTATATTTGTGAATCAGGGACCATGCTGGCTGAGCTTACACGTATGCTTGAATTTGATGATGCTCTAATGCAGGTAAAATCTGCAGAGAGTGCAGATGAACTGACAGTTGTATGACAGCTAAACTGGCTGTTTCTGAAGTAAAAATTAAATTTTTGTGCAGATGTCATGTTTGACCTGCTTCCCTGTGTCACATAAAATACAATCACATAGGATGGGTTGAGGGTCCAAGGTTATGTAGATTATACATTTGTTGGCTTTGGTCAGGCAGCAGCTGAAATTTTCATCTTAAAGCTCACTCTTTTTCAGTATCCTGAAGAAGAATTTCTGCTAGCTGGCCATCACTAACTCCACCTAGTGGAATTATATAAAGTAGAGCTCTTGATATGTTACTATAATTTGGTGTAGTCTGCATAGCGAGTATAAAGCAATGCAGTTGCTGTTCATACATTTAGGACTAGGCAATGTGAATGTACACCGTTAAGGTGCAAGGCTCTGTACAATATATATTTAAGTGTCTTGTTTTTAAGGTCAACGATATCAAAATCTACCAACCATGTTTTATTTCATTGGAAATCATGATCTTAATAAGAGAAATATGAAATTTACAGATTAACAAATTATTCTTGGCTTAGGAGCATGTAAATGTAGAATGAAACCTAAAATGCATTGCTTATAAAATCTCTTGGTGGACTAGCATGCAACCATTTTTCTCTTTCGGTATTCTTGCATTTCAAATATAAATATAAAATCACATTGTCTAAGGAAAATAATCATTCATATGTATAAGGGATGACAATTGCATCTCTTCTAGTTGAACCAAGAGAAGCAATGTGCATTTTACAGCCCAGTATTGAAGAGATTGTAACATCCATCACATGTAACCCGTGTCCCATGTAAGGTCAACCCAATTTTAAATTTTATACTAAACTAATAAAATAGAAAATATATAATTTTGGAATTAGTCATAAACATTTGAAGATGTTTGTATGCATAACAGGCTATACTATATGGTATTACGTACAATCCTTACACTCGCTATTTCTAAAAAAGTTCAGAGAATTTTAAAAAAGGCCAAGTGGCATTCCATTCTTGTCCCTTAAAATGCAGTTTAGCTTTATGAAACTTAAGCATAATTATTTTCAATTTGCAACAAAATCCATGAAGGATCTGTGAGACAAAGAACTGTTTCTATAGCAGGTTTTCTTCTGCATATTTTTTTTGTTAATGATGATTATGTTGAAACTTGAGATTTTTACATCAGTGTTCAGAACCATTACAAAACACCCTGGTTCTATAAAAAGATTAGATCCATATTTCAGATTGAAAAGGTGATTGAATAGGAATTTATTCAAGCATTTAGTACTCAATCTAAATCACTATTATTTATTATTTTCACAATGCTAGTGATTATGATGGTGGGAGAATTAGAATTGAATGACTGATGGATGTTGATTTTTTGTAGCATCAGGGGGTATTCCCGCATGGCTAAAGGGGCCTCCAAGTCAGCCTAGAAAAATTAAAATAAATTTATTTTTGGAATGACAAGTTGGCCCAGCGAAATGAAAGGGTGTGTCCCTTGGGTTATTTTACCCCATTCGACAAGTTTAAATAGATGATGCAACATCTCATTTCTCCACCAACGAAGAGGAAGTCTGAGCAAGAAGAAATCTGCTTAAGATTTCATCTTTCTATCTTTTATCTCTCTCTCTTGGCTGCACATGTGAAGAAGATTTGAATGAAATCTAGACCAGTTTGACCAGCTGAATTGACCGCAATAGTTAAGCGTGCTTCACTGTTTGACTGAACTATTTTGACAAAGGGTTGACCACAGATTGCTGACCGTAGGAGAGCCACATGTGTGAACTGTTGATCGCAGGGTTGACCACAGAATGGTAGGGTTGATCGTAGTTGACCACAGTCAATTGCAGGGCCAAACTTTGACCGCAACCAGTTTGACAAGGCAGAGTTGACCAGTGCTGATTTTCTGATATTTTGGCTGGTTTGACCAGCATTAAACAGCTTATTTTTTACCAGGTTTGGCTGGTGTTTGACTTGGATTATTGGCATAGATTTCTAGACAAATTGCTTATTTGTAAACCTTGTTGAAGAATAAATTTCTCCTAAGAAAAGCCATTGGTTTTTCTCCCAAGGTGAAATTATTGTCTCTATTGTGCATGGCTATCTTTCTATGATCTTTATTGTTTCTATTGTATTTACCGTTGAGATTTGCGAAAGTGTAATTATTCAATGATGGCAGTGGCATAAAATACTGGTTGAAAATCATTAGGAAGTAATTACATGGTATAAAATTGTATTCTACTATTTTTGCCCTAGAATTTCAACATGGTGTAAGAGCATTGTTGAAAGAGCAACCATTGAAGTCATCCTAAGAGACAGTGTTCAACAACTTGATTGGATTTTTTTTAGTCTCTTGTCAAAATGTTGCCATGTCTCAGAGTAGAAGACCGGTTGAATGGTGATACTAATTTCATATTTTGGAAGAGCAAGATACTCCTTGTCTTGGAAGAAAATGATCTTCAAGATCATGTGGAGAAAGTCATTCCAGGACCAAAGGGATCTAAGGAGAAAGCCAAGTACAAGAAAGATGAAGCCAAGGCTAAGAGAATCTTGATAGATTCCATAACGGATCACTTGATTCTCATGTTGTTGGTTTGAATATTGCCAAAGAAGTATATGATGCTTTGGTGGGATTGTTCCATGATGACTAGATCAAATTATGTTGTTTCTTATCTTATGAGAATCTCTAAGTTCAGAGATGAACTTGGAGCTATTGGAGATACCATTGATGATGCAAAATTTGTTACAGTGACTCAATGGATTTCTTTCCTCATGGGATCCATTTGTTCAGGGACTTTGTGCATGAGAAAAGTTGCCCAATTTTGATCAGCTATGGATTGATTGTGTCCAAGAGGAGGCCATATTGTTTTCCAAGACAGCTTGCAGGGACCTCAAGATGAAGAAACTCAAGCCCTTGTAGCTCAAGCAAGGAAAGAAAAAAGAAGAAATTTTGGAATGTTTTATAAGAAGAATACAATTAGAAAACATGCTCTAGCTCAAGATTAGAAGAAGGATATGTCAAAGATTTGGTGCTTCATGTTGAAAAGTGTAACTAGGTTTGGTCTTCATAATGACATGTAATTGTGATTTTATGTAAAGAAGAAAAATAAAATATTTTAATGCTTGCATCATGGGTTTCATGAGCAAGAGATTTTATTTTTGAGTCAAGGCTCCCATTGAGAGCCTTTAGGAATTATTTGTCATCTAGTCATAAAATAAGAGAGTCATTGTCATGTAATGAAGTCATGTTACACATTGTAAAGAGTCAAACTTGTCTATGAAAAGTATTCCTCCAAGACCTTGTCACTTGTCCTCTTCAAGTCGGCCTACAACAAATGAAGAACTTGCTAGATGATGTCAACCTTCCTCCTTGTGATCATGTCGGCCTAAAGGACATGAGACAGTGTGTATAAATAGCCACACTCAGCCTCACTTAGAAGCAAGCAATTCAGTGAAGAGAAGTGCGAAGAAAAGCCTACAAGCAGAAGTGCGAAGAAGGGATAGTGAAGGAAGGTTTCTTCTGGGGTTTATGTTTTGGGTCATACACTCTCCCACATGTGAAAGAAGAAGGACCGAAGGCATCTCAAGGAGATCGAAGGAGAACTTGTTAAAGTGATCTTGTTTGGACATAAATCTCGCAAGAAGGGAGTCGATGAGAAACTCTATTCTAGGGTTTCTTATCTAGGGCTAACCTAGGAGACCAAGCTTCTCTAGGTAAGCTGAGAAGAGCAGTAGAGACCGACATTCTCTAGAGGGAGCTGAGAAGAGCAGCGTGGAAGGATAGAGACCGAGATTCTCTAGAGGAATAGAGGAATTTGATAGGGATGTCTATTTCTCCTGATCTTAGATTCCATATTGCAGAACTTGAGACTCATGAAGCATTGGAAAAACTCACTAAAGTTTTTGGGATTAAAAATGAAATTAGAGCACATCAACTTGAAAATGAGTTGCTTACATTGGATCCTAATAATTTTCCTTGCATTGAAGATTTCTTGTCCAAATTCAAGACCCTTAGATATCTTTTGGAAGGTGTTAAGGTTAAGAAAGAAGATAGTAACCTTATTTATTCCATCCTTACTAAGTTGGGACCAGCCTACTCTGTATTTGTTTCCACCTTCCATTCTACAAGGGAAGCTTTCATTTGTCAAGGAAAAGACTACAAGGCCCCTTCCTTTGACTCTTTTTGTGATTCTTTAATAAGAGAACAAGAAAAACTCTTACACCTTGGTCTTCTTAATCTTGGAAACTCTTCCACGAAAGCGTTAGCCGCCCAGTAGCAACCAAATTCAAAGAATCCTAAGAAGTCATATCCTCAAAAGAATGGTCCTAAACCAACTCAGCCTCAAAATGAAAGATCATTTCAGCAAAATGATAAGCCCAATAAAAACAAATGGAAGAAGACTGATAGACATTGTAACTTTTGTAATCGAGATGGCCACTTAGAATCTAAATGCTTTAAGAAGATGGAAGCCTTGGAAGCCGCAATGAAGAAACATAACATCCATGTGGAGCATACTTCAACTTCAACTTCCGGAATGGCACTTTCTGCATGTCGTTGTCAATCATCTCAGTGTGGTTATGCATTAAATGTATCTTCTTCCTCTCCTTCTCATGAGTGGCTCATTGATTCTGAAGCCTCTTATCACATGGCCAAAAACCAAGCCATGTTTTCTTCTTTAAATGATTGTAACACCAAAAATATATATGTTGGCGATGATAGATCTCTTAATGTTGTCGGGACTGGAACTGTTCATCTAGACAATGGTCAGTTTAATGATGTATTATGTGTTCCAACCTTATCCTGCAACCTTCTATCTGTATATCAGATAACTCATTCAGGTGAAGGTAAAACTGTTGAATTTTCACCTCAATATGTTGTAATCAAGGATCTAAGAGATCCTAAACAGATTCTAGCCACTGGTATTGCTGATGATTCCACAAGGTTGTATAAGTTTCACAACTTTGGGTCATCAAATCTTCCCTCAGTATTTGTTGCTCATAATGATGAAGTGAGCAAACTTTGGCATGAGCGATTTGGTCACTTAAACTATTGCTCCCTTCAGCATCTATGTAAAGAAAATATGGTGACAGGTCTTCCTATGGTATCAGAGCTTGGACCCAGGTTCGATTCCCCCAAGTTGCGTTTGACGGGGGGTGTTGGAAGAATCACCGCACCTCTATAGAATCCGTAATTTCCACCCTGGGGATCCTAGTTACTAGCTTGTAATGTTTACCAACACCTGCGGGTTTTGGTGTAATGGCAAACCTCCACACAATTGTCATGATTTTGGATACTATGCCTCTCAATGTCCTCAGGAGAAAAGGAAGGAAAGGCAACATACATTAGCATTTGATGTTGATGATAATGATGAACATCAACCTCAAAAGAAGATTTCAAATGGACTTCAGAAAGAATATTTCTTTTGACATTCATAAATGGTTTTTTTTTCCCATGAAGGTCAAAGATGAGGTCTTCAACAGGATCTAAGAGTTCAGGGTTCAAGTAGAAAACTTAGCAAGGAAGAAGATCATGGTTTTGAGGTCGGATAATGGAGGAGAGTATACTTACAGGGACTTCAATGATTTATGCAAGGAGGCAAGGATTAAGAGGGAGTTGATAGTTCCATACAACCCTTAGTAATTTCTTCCTTGATCAAGAGATAAGTACTTCCAATCATATTCTTTTCTCCTTTGATTTTTTTTGTCAACCTCTTTTCCTTATATTTTGTATGCTTTAGATACCAAAAAATGATTGCTTGGTTATGAATTTTCCTTTTTCCATGGACTCTTGAATTGGGTTTGCGGAAAGTAAGGACGAGTCCATTTCCGAGGCTTCGAAGGCGATGATTCATGCAACAGATGGTAGCATCAAAAAGTACCATGTGGCAAGAAGGTTCTCCCAGAAAGAAGGAGTGAATTACAAGGATACTTTTTCTCTAGTTACCAGATGGTCAGGTTCGTGTATGACCTAAGGGCTCAAGCATAGACTCAACAGGAGTGATTGATGTTCGAGAGAGAGGATTGTACAAATTATTAGGATGTCTAGGACCATGCCAGATGACCATAAGAGATTCCAGTTCAAAGGGAGTAGATAGTCAGGCTGAGTGGAAGAAGCAACCTTCCAAGAGGATGTCATGGGTTGAGATTGTCAGACTAAATGCTTAAAGACGAGGAGATCTCTAACAACGGCTTGCCTTCTATCAGGGGATCATGCTAGACGGTTGGGTATGCTTCAGTGGCAGGAGGATTTTCGTCAGTGACAAAGGGAGTAGCAAGGATTGCCACAGGAGGATTTGCTTCAATGTCATAGGGAGCACCTTGTTTGGGTGATCATAAAGCAACTTTGGTGATGGATCTAGTGAAGGAAGTTGGCTAGTTTATGGTTGATCCAAGTCATGTGGAATAGCATGTGTTGAGGTACCTGCATGGTACAGTTGGATATGGTCTAAGACATGGTGCAAAAGGGAGCAGTGAAGCTCCAGTACATATCCACGGACGAGCAAATTGCAGACATTCTCACCAAGCCTTTGACTAGAGAAAAGTTTGTATACTTTTGAGACAAGCTTGGCATGATGCAAAATGTCTCCTTCATTGAGAGGGAGTGTTGATGTTTCTACAACTTGCAAAATAGAGCAAACATTCTGCCACGAGGTCACATTGATTTGACTAGGGAAGAATGATACATTCACCCATTGGTCCATGTTGATTTGTCTACGAGTGAATGGCCCAGAGTGTTGATGCTTGTGGGATTGAAGCAGACTTTCTCCCATACATCCATTTTGATTTGGCTAAGGTCATTTTGATTTGACTAGGGGAGATTGATACATTCACCCATGGAGCCATGTTGATTTGACTAGGGGTGAATGGTCGAGGGAAATTATGGCATAGGGAAGACATGCTTCCATTAGAGCCATGATGATTTGTCATCCATAGGGTCATGCTAATTTGATTAGGGAATAATGATGCATTCACCTAAGAAGCCATGGTAATTTGGCCAGGGGTGAATGGCCCAGGGGCAAACCTTCTCCTGAGAAGCCATGCTAATTTGGTTAGGTCATGTTGATTTGACCAGGGGAGATGGATACATTTACTTGAGAAGCCATGTTGATTTGGCTAGGGGTAAGGGGCTCGTGTCATTCACATTTCTTGCTCCATGATGTAGTGATATATATCTATAAACGTGCATGTGAGGATACATTACATCAACCTAGCACGCTTGTGAAATTTTCTTGTGGAAGAGAAATTTCAGTTAAGGGAAAATATATTTGTAGATAAGGAGAATACCTCCCTTGCTAAGAGGGAGTGTTGATTTTTTGTAGTATTGGGAGTTATTCCTACATGGCTAAATGCACATCCAAGTCGGCCTAGAAAAATTAAACTAAAATTCACTTTTGGAATGACAAGTTGGCCCAGCCAAATGAAAGGGTCTATCCCTTGGGTTATCTTGCCGCATTTGACAAGTATAAATAGATGATATGACATCTCATTTCTCCACCAATGAAGAGCAAGTTTGCGCAAGAAGAAATTTGGTTTAGAGATCATCTTTCTATCTTTTATCTCTCTCTCTCTTGGTCGCACATGTGAAGAATATTTGACTGAAATTTGGACAAGTTTGGCCAACTAAATTAACCACAACACTTGATTGAGTTTGATTGTTTGACTGAACTATTTTGACCAAGGGTTGACCATAGAACTGCAAGGTTGAAAACAGAAATGCAAGGTTTATCGTGTTGAATGCAGTCAACTCTAGGGCCAAACTTTGACTACAGACAGTTTGACCAAGCTGAGTTGACCAACATTGATTTTTTGATATTTTGGTTGGTTTTTCCAAGCATTGACCTATAGGTTTTTTACTAGGTTTGATTTGAATTATTGACAGAGATTTCTAGACAAATCATTGATTTGTAAACCTTGCTGAAGAATAAGTCTCCTACGAAAGGTTGTTGGGTTTTCTCCCATGGTTGGGTTTCCTAGGGTGAAATTATTGTCTCTATTGTGCATGGTTATCTTTGTATGATCTTTATAGTTCTCGCTACATTTATAGTTGATATTTTATGAAGTGTAATTATTCAATGATAGCAGTGGCATAAAAACCTGGTAGAAAATTGTATTCTATTATTTTTTCCATATAATTTCAACATGGTATTGGAGCATTGTTGAAAGAGTAGTCATTGAAGTCAGCCTAAGAGACAGTATTCAATAGCTTGATTGGATTTTTTTAATCTCTTGTCAAAATGGTGCCCAAGTCTCAGAGTAGAAGACAGGTTGGATGGAGACACTAATTTCAGCTTTTGGAAGACCAAGATACCCCTTGTCTTGGAAGAAAATGACCTTCAAGATCATGTGGAGAAATTCATTCCAAAACCAAAGGCAGCTAAGGAGAAAACCAAGTATAAGAAGGATGAAGCCAAGGCTAAGAGAATCTTGATAGATTCTGTAAGGGATCACTCGATTCCTCATGTTGCTTGTTTGAAGACTATCAAACAAGCCTTATGATGCTTTGGTGGGATTGTTCCAAATTGACAGCACTAGCAAGAAACTAACCTCGAGGCATCAAATCTAAAGTGTCATGATGACTAGATAATATTGTGTTATTTCTTATATTATGAGAATCTCTCAGCTGAGAGATGAAGTTGGAGCTATTGGAGATACCATTAGTGATGTAGAACTTGTTACTCTGACTCAATGGATTTATTTCCTCATGGGATCCTTGTTCAAGGAATTTGTGCACCAAAAAGTTTTCAAAGTTTAATAAGCTATGGACTGATTGCGCACAAGAGGAGGCTAGATTGTTGTCCAAGATAGGTTGCAAAGACCTTGGGATTAAGAAATTCAAGCACTTGTTGCTCACGCAAGGAAATGAAAAACAAGAAGATATTTTGGAAAGTTTTATTAGAAGAATACAGATGGAAGACTCGTGCCAATGCAAGATTAGAAGAAGGATATGTCAAAGATTAGGTGCTTCAATTGGCATGATTTTAGACACAATGCCTCCCAATGTCCTTAGAAGAAAAGGAAGGAAAGACAACATGCATTAACAATAAATGTTGATGATGATGATGAACATCAACCTCAAAAGAAAATTGTAGATGGACTTCAGAAAAAAAATACTTCTTTTAACATTCATTAATGATTTTTTTCCCATGAAGGCCAAGGATGAGATCTTCAACAGGATCCACGAGTTCAGGGATGAAGTAGAAAACTTGACAAGGAAGAAGAATAAGGTTTTGAGGTCAGATAATGGAGAGTATACATCCAGTGACTTCAATGATTTATGCAAGAAAGCAAGGATCAAGAGGGAGTTGACAATTCCCTACAACCCTCAATAATTTCTTCCTTGATCAAGAGATAGATACTTCCAATCATATTCTTTCTCCTTTGATTTTTTTTTGGTCATCCTCTTGTCCTTATATTTTGTATGATTTAGATACCAGAAAATGATTGCTTGGTTATGATTTTTCCTTTTTCCATGGCCTGAATGGGATTTGTAGAAAGGAAGAATAGGTCCTTTTTTTAGGCTACCAATGTGATGGTTCATGTCGTAGATGGAAACATCAAGAAGTACCAAGCAAGGTCTGTGGCTAAAAGGTTCTCCCAAAAAGAGGGAGTGGACTACAAGGAGACTTTTGCTCCTAGTTGCAAGATGGCCAGGCTCGTGTATGGACTAAAGGCTCGATCATAGACTTAGCAAGAGTTATTAGTGTTGGAGACGGAGGATTGTACATATTGTTAGGACGCTCAGGATTGTGCTAGATGACCAGTAGAGTTTCCAGTTCATAGGGAGCAGACAGTCAAGTAGAGTTGAAGGAGTAGCATTCAAAGAGGATGTCATGGGTTGAGATTGTCAAACTAAATGCTTAGAGATCGGAGATCTCTAGGAGTAGTTTTCCTTCTACGAGGGGACCAAGTCAAATAACTAGGTATGCTTCAGTAAAAGAGGGAGCAATAGTGACAGGAGGATTTGCTTTCGTGACAAAGGGAGTAGCTAGTATTGCTACAAGAGGATCTGCTTCAGTGTTAGAAGGAGCACCCAATCAGGGTGATAGGAAAGCAGTTGTGGTGATGGATCCATTGAAGGAAGCTAGTCAGCTTATGGTGTTGAAATTTGATGACTAAAAAGTTTCCTGCAATCCCAACCCGGTTTTAATTTCACCTTATCACTCCCATTCAGTTAAATGCCCTTTCCCATAAACATACATTCAACATATAGAATTCTAGAAATGAAATTTTCATATTAAAACACATGGGACTGTCAACAGATGTTGAAAATAAATATGGACATAAACAAACCAACAACACACATAAAAATATACACAGCTTTTTGGTCAACTTAGACCCAAGCAAAACCCCTTCAATATTCTCTAAGGAAAACCTGTTAGAGAGCTCTTCAAATTTATTTATCTTTCAAGTCCGAGAAAAATACATTTGCAAACAAAACAAAACAACAAAATACAAACTATAAGGACTATATTGTATGGATTTTGTATGCGTTGTACGAATTTTTAAAAAATAAAAATAAAAAAACGTCTCTCGAACGACATGCATCTCACAGCATTAAATGTTGTTCATAATGTACCTTATGTTGTCTTCTATGCCTTCATTTACATGCCCAACTTTGCCCAGAAATCACTCCTCCAGCTTGCTACAATAAATTTCTCCTTCGGAACTTTTCTCCAACGCTTGGCCTCCTTTCTCCAATCTGCTCATGAAGAATGAATGCAATCTCCTTTTTCTTTTCTCCCTTTTGTTTCCCTAAATGACTTTTGGGAAACCCTAAGATCTAATGGCTCAGATTCATTTAGATCAAGGGATGAGAATAAATGTGCATTTAATTCTCACTTCTATTTTTTTAACTCACCCATTAAGTAAAGTACCCACATTTTACTCTATGTCTAAAGTCACTTTTCACTTTATAATTTAACATTGACTTTACTACTTATATAGTCACTTTCACTTTATAAAGTCACACTTAGGAAAACAAATATTTTGGACACTTTTTCCTTAGGTAGAGACTAACCCATGGGAACCACTTGTCCAAGGTACATTAAAAATCAACACTCACTCTTACCAAGGAATGTGTTTCTCACCACACCCATATTGTCCCTGAAACGGACATGCTTGCCTCTTGGCAAGGACTTCGTGAGAACATCGGCCACCTGCTCATCTGTCGATATATACTCCAATTTCACTGCCCTCTTCTAAACACAGTCGCTGATGAAATGAGATCTATTGTCAATGTGTTTTGACCTGTCATGAAACACTGGATTCTCTGTGAGTTTAATGCAACTCTGATTATCACAGTGAATAATTGTCGGTCTCAACTCCTGATCAAATAGGCCATATAACAACTTGCAAAGCCAAATGGCCTCACAACTAGCCTGGCTAGTAGCCATATACTCAGCCTCAGAAGAGCTCAAAGCAATTGACTTTTTCTTTCGACTGAACCACGACACAACTGTTGGAAATAATACTGAGAGGGGGGGGGGGGGGGGTGAATCAGTATTAGCAAATCAAACACTTTTTCATTTTCATATTCTAATTCATATACACTACTTCAGTGAAGGATATCCGCGTATATACGCGACTGTGTTAAAAGCAACTAGCGTACATCCAGTAAACTTTATGATTTAGTTAGTTCATCTTCAAGGAATGCATCAGAACATTATTAACCATATGAACAGTAAACAAAACAGATCATCACACATAAAGAGCACACATGAACACCATGATATAAGGTAGAAACCGAATGTGGGTGAAAACCACCTGCTGCAATTTGTTTCTATCTTCCTTTAATAAGAAACTTCTTTCACAATGTACTGGTGCAGTCCTTTACCAGAGTGCAGGCTGCAACTTGCAGAGGGCTACAACCCTCTCTCATTCTCCAGCTTCTTCTGGAAGGGAGCTACAACCCCCTTAGCTCTTGTACTAGCTGATATACTAGTACGTAGGTGCTGACCTACATAAGGCTACAACCTTCTTTTTTTCCAGGTACCACGTTTCATCAATTTTCAGACTGGATCCATAAGTACAAAACAATCACTGCTGCAATACAATCATCAACTTATACTTGCATCATAAATCTCTAAATCACCCAATACTGAATCACTGAAACCCTGTCATCAAAAACACAGTTACCAGAACGCAGACTAGAGCCAAGAACTCTGCAACAACCACTAGAACCAACAGCAACCTGAAACACCAAATCTCATAATGCATACGCTACTTGACTATATCAAAACCGCGTGTATACGTGCTTTCACCAGAGACAACCCGCGTATAGATCTAAAGATAATTACTTATACCTTCGCTGTCATTTCCAACCTGAGCCAAGCATCACAAACCCATAACCAGCATACTAGATCTTCACACTTCGTCAGACATGCATTCCTTGCTCATTGCCTTTGCCTAATGATCTTCTCCTTATATAGGTTTAGGCTTCTCTCAATACCATGGTCCAAAACCATGTAGAAACAATATCTGGGATCAACACAAATACCACGGACCAATACCAAAATACCATGGACCAAATACCATGGACCAAAACTTAATTTTCTAATATGTACACACCTTTCCTTGCGTGAAAGTGCGTGTATACGCATACACGTCTTTGGAACGTCTAACCCGCGTGTATACGCGGCTTTGTCACAATGAACCTGCGCATATCTCTCTCTTGACCTACTATACTAAGATCTGTCCTCTGATTGAGTTACCATCACCTATATCAACTTCTGAGTGAGTTGCCATCAAGGACAACACTTGTATCATAATGCCAACAATCTCCCCCTTTGGACTTGATGGCAACCACCACACCAAGTCACTCTCCCCCTTTGACATCAAGGGCAAAGGGCAGACCAAGATATTCTCTTCTTTGAGATACATTCTGTTGCCCATACTCCCCCTGAGTACATGCTGAAGTTTCTGATTGAGCTCCCCCTTTGTATATGCCAAGATGTACTAATCCGTCCATGCTCCCCCTGAGCACATGCAAGGTCTGCAAAAGCATAACATAACTCTATACATACATCAATCTCCCAATCAAGTGGGAATACACCATTTTTGACTCATCCACCCAACCAAGTGGGAATACACCATTTTTTACTCATCCACCCAACCAAGTGGGGATATACCAAATGTTTATACATGACTCATTTCATCATCCATCCCATGCATAGTGGGGTAACAAAATACATCATATGACTCACAAGGACCAAGGACCTAAACAAGACCATGATAGTTATCAGCAGCTATCATACACCATATGAGCTACATTATAAGCATCTAGCATCCAGACTTGTAACCTGCAATCCATTCTTTTGGTCAAGCAAGATATGTCAATAAGCATCATCACCAAAGACTTCTAACCATAATGCTAACAATGCATTATTTGAAGTATATGCTCCCCCTGAACCTGTGCCAACCATTACATATCATGACTGAACCATTTCCTGAGTCTGTTCTGCTGTTTTTCTTCTGAACTCCATATACGCGACTCTGTAGCCTCTAACTCGCATATATACGCGACTTATCTTCATTATATCAGCGTATGCAAGATGGAATACTGAAGGTCTTCACTTTCAGTTTCCCCTGTGTCTGTTATGTCAGCTAACTGAGTTATGTCACACCTTTCTGTCTCTAATTTTGTCTTCTTCAATTCCTGGAACTGTGATGATGTATGGTCCTCTTGCTTTGAATTTTGAAATTTGCTCCTGCATTCCCTTGCTTTATGTCCAAGCTTGTTGCATGTATAACATCTTACATATTTCATGTTCCTTCTATTGCAATCAATTGCTTTGTGTCCAAACACATTGCAGGCAAAACAATATCCTCTGAAATGTGATGATCTTGTGTGATGGTCTTGAACCATTCTACTTCTACATCTGGCTGCAACATGTCCAAGATTATGACATACATAACATTCAATATTATTCAATGGAGGAAATAATCGTCTATCACTTCCATAGTTAGGAGCAAAGGATTTTCTTTGAGGAATTTCTTTCCCTGGCTGTTCCTTGTTGAGCATCTCATTAGAGTTCCTTGCCTCACCTTGTGAGCTAGATTCACCTTCAACAGATTCATAAAAGCCAAGACCAGTTTTGATAGTAGGGGATCTTTGACTACCAAGAATGTCATCCAAGATCTTAGTACTATCTTGAAATCGTAACAATTTATCCTTTTCTTCTAATTTACTTTTTAAGATATTTACCTCAACCTGATGTTGTTCTTCCTTTTCCAGATACTGCTTCCTTATGTTTTCTTCAGCTTTTCTTCCTTCTTCCACTTGTTGCCTTAATTCAATCACTTCTTGTTCTTGTTCTTCAAGAGCTTCTCTATTCTGCTTCTTTGATTTTTCAAGATCTTCTTTTAGAGAGAGGATATTCGATTCAAGTCTCTGAATTGTTATGCTCTGATCTTTTACTATATCCTGCAATTGCTCCCTTACTCTGGTTACTGACTCCAATTGTTCGTTTAATCTAGTAACTTCTTCAGTTTTTGCATCCTTCTTTTCATATGCCATGAGACTTCTAAATTCTTCACTACCATTGAATGAGTCATTACTTTTAACATGGGTATAATAGCTTCTATTACCTTCTTCAGACATCTTTCCTTTGTTATGAGGGCATCTAGCAGCGTAGTGACCCACTCTACCACATGAAAAGCATTTGAAAGGTAGCTTACCTTTGAACCATCCAGTTCCCCGTTCAAGATTCTTGACAAAATTTACCTCATCTTCTTCTTCTGACATGTATCCTGATGCTTCGAATGCGGCTTCTGATGGTCCCTCTTTTCTCATCTCAAAAGCAGTTAAGATTCCGTGAAGCTGCGACATGGTGATTTTCTGCAGATCCTCCTTTTCTTCTATGGCAGACACTTTGGAATCAAATTTAGCAGACAGGGATCTCAAAACCTTTTCAACTAAGACAACTTCCTTAAATTCTTCACCCAGATTCCTCATACAATTTACAATCTCATCTATACGCAGGAAGTAATTAGTTATGCTTTCATTACTATGCATCTTAAGATTTTCATACCAGATTCTGAGAGTTTGAAGCTTTGCTCTTTTTACCTGTTCATCTCCTTCGTAGCTTAGAATGATTTTGTCCCATATTTCCTTAGCTAATTTGAAATGCATGACCTTCATAAATTCTGATTGTGTCAAACTTCCCAATAAGACAGTAACAGCTTTGGCATTGAGCTCATATTGCTTTCTCTCTGCTGTATCTGTAGGAATTTTTTATGGGTATGTATATCCTCCTTCCACGATTCCCCAAACTTTTTCTCCAAGCGATTGTAGATATGTCCTGGTTCTTATCTTCTAGTGGGTAAAGTTGTTCCCATCAAAGATTGGTGGCCTGATGGGTGCCTCTCTTTCTAGGTTAGCCATTCTGATGGATCTTTCCTTCAAGCGATCAAGCTTCTTCTAAAGGACCTGCTCCGATACCAATTGTTGGAAATAATACTGAGAGGGGGGGGTGGGTTTGAATCAGTATTAGCAAATCAAACACTTTTTCATTTTCATATTCTGATTCATATACGCTACTTCAGTTAAGGATATCCGCGTATATACGCGACTGTGTTAAAAGCAACTAGCGTACATCCAGTAAACTTTATGATTTAGTTAGTTCATCTTCAGGGAATGCATCAGAACATTATTAACCATATGAACAGTAAACAGAACAGATCATCACACATAAAGAGCACACATGAACACCATGATATAAGGTGGAAACCCAATGTGGGTGAAAACCACCTGCTGCAATTTGTTTCTATCTTCCTTTAATAAGAAACTTCTTTTACAATGTACTGGTGCAGTCCTTTACCAGCACGCAGGATGCAACCTACAGAGGGCTACAACCCTCTCTCATTCTCCAGCTTCTTATAGAAGGGAGCTACAACCCCCTTAGCTCTTGTACTAGCTGATATACTAGTACGTAGGTGCTGACTTACATAAGGCTACAACCTTCTTTTCTTCCAGGTACCACATTTCATCAATTTTCCGATTGGATCCATAAGTACAAAACAATCACTGCTGCAATACAATCATCAACTTATACTTGCATCATAAATCTCTAAATCACCCAATACTGAATCACTGAAACCCTGTCATCAAAAACATAGTTACCAGAACGCAGACCAGAGCCCAGAACTCTGCAACAACCACTAGAACCAACAGCAACCTGAAACACCAAATCTCATAATGCATACGCTACTTGACTATATCAAAACCGCGTGTATACGCGCTTTCACCAGAGACAACCCGCATACAGATCTAAAGATAATTACTTATACCTTCGTTGTCATTTCCAACCTGAGCCAAGCATCACAAACCCATAACCAGCATACTAGATCTTCACACTTCGTCAGACATGCATTCCTTGCTCATTGCCTTTGCCTAATGATCTTCTCCTTATATAGGTTTAGGCTTCTCTCAATACCATGGTCCAAAACCATGTAGAAACAATACCTGGGATCAACACAAATACCATGGACCAAATACCACGGACCAAAACTTAATTTTCTAATATGTACGTGCCTTTCCTTGCGTGAAAGTGCGTGTATACGCATACGCATCTTTGGAACGTCTAACCCGCGTGTATACGCGGCTTTGTCACAATGAACCTGCGTATATCTCTCTCTTGACCTGTTGTACTAAGATTTGTCCTCTAATTGAGTTACCATCACCTGTATCAACTTCTGAGTGAGTTGCCATCAAGGACAACACTTGTATCATAATGCCAACAACAACTACCGAACCCAATCCGAAGCAACACCTTGAAGTGATTTTCCTGTTAGAAGCACACCCTACCCAATCTGAATTTGTGTAACCTGCCAACCTCACTCCATCTCCCAACCTATAGTCCAAACCATAATCAATAGTCCTTGCACGTAGCGAAGAATATGCTTTGCAGCTACCCAGTGCACCCTCCTGGGCTCAACCATGAATTGGCTAAGTGTGTTCACTACAAAGCATATATCTAGCCTAGTGATGACCAGATACATCAAGGACCCAATAAGATGCCTATACAATGTGGGATCCACCAAACTAGAATATGAAGCTTGAAGCTTCTTCCAATTGGTGATCATAGGTGTAGACATGGGTCTATAGTCTGCCATGTGAAATTTGCTCAACACATCCACATCATACTACCCCTACCCCAGAAAGATATGCCCCTCCTCCTGCCACACCTCAAGCCCCAAAAAGTAATGCATCAACCCAATGTCCTTCATCTCAAACTCCATAGCGAGATCCTCCTTGCAACCACTAATCAGTCTTTCTGCCCCAGTAATGAACAAGTCATCAACATACATCATAAGAATGACTAGATCATCCCCTACAGCAATGTAGTATAGGTTCAGATCTGCATCACTCTTCGTGAAACCCATCTGCTGCAAGTAAGTATCAATCCTCGAATACCAAGCTCTCAGAGATTTCTTAAGTCCGTAGAGTGCTCGCCTCAGTCGGCATACATGGGTCTCTTGCCCAAGTACCCCAAATCCCTGTGGCTGCTCAACATACACCTCCTCCTCTATAACTTCGTTCAAGAATGCAGTCTTCACTTCCATCTGATGGATCTGCCAACCCATTTCTGCAACAATAGAAATAAGGGACTGATAGAAGTGTACTGAGCTACAGGAGAGAAGGTCTCATCATAGTCAACTCCCTCTATCTATGATAACCCTCTAGCCACAAACCTTGCCTTGAACTTCTCAATGCTGCCATCTGCAGCATGCTTGAACTTGTAGAGCCTCCTCGAAGTCACAACTGACTTGCCCTCATGCCTAGGCACCACTTCCTAGACATTGTTCTTAATGATAGAGGCATACTCCTCCACCATAGCCTCTCTCCATACCTCCAGGTTGGCAGCCTCCTCATAGCTAGTAGGCTCAGAGTCAACAATGTTGGTAGCCATAGCTACATGACTGCAAAACCGCTCAGCTGGCACACTCTCCCTGTTCAGCCTCTTCGGAGGACCAACAGACTCCGCTTCCTTCAAGGTGTCTTGAAGCCACTTGGGCCTCCTCTTCCTTGAAGAAGCTTCCCCATAGGGAACCTCATCCTCTACCCCCCAATCTGGTGAACCTGAAGGTCTGCCAACTGACCCCGGTATGCCTGTACCAGCACCTCGAAGAACCTGTACCGACACTTGTGTTTGTGTCAGCTGAAGTGCCATGTGAACTCTGTACCAGTGGACTCAGTAAAGAAGTGCTCGGTGAACTCGCCACTAGTGCCCCAAATGTCACTGACAGTGAAGTACCTCATGTACTAGTCGATCCAGAACCCTGAGGTCCTGCTCCTTGTACCCGACCTCCGCACTGAGGAGAAGTATGTGACTCTCTCTCATCATACTCCTGTGATCTCTGATATGCCCTCCTCCTCGAACTTCGCATCCCTCCTAATCACCACTCTCTGTTTAGAAGGAATGAAAATCCTGTTGAAGGAAATGTAACTAGGCTAGGTCTTCATAAATGTAATTTTGATATTTGTACTTATTCAAGAAAAGAGAAATTATTTTTGTATTATTTGTCAATGAGTTTCTTGCTCATTGAAAATAGGTCAAGCACATTTTTAAGTGCTTCTAGAGAGTCAAAGTCAAAATGTAATTATGATAAGACCCTTTGAGGGCATGTTACATCATGTAAGTCATCATACAAGGTCATGGGAACACCTCCAAAAATGGTCAAATCCTCTCCTAGCGGTGACGAAGTCTACAAGTACAAAACGATGGGTAAAATTGAATTATAGAGCAAAATTGTAAGTCAGCCTTAAGGACAGTCATGTCAGCTTGAAGAGGAGGGACAAACCTCTATTTATAGAGGTTGTCCACTCCTCAAAAGGACAAGAACTTCTCTTTGAAATCCGCAAGCAAGAAGAAGGCTTAAAGGACGAATAGAACACAAGGAAGAGGGATACAAGGGAAGCAAGATAAGAAGACAAGACAGCGAAGGTATGCAGGTCATTTTTGAAGCAGTTACAGCCACACGTGCGAGGTCAAGGTAGGGTTGACTGCATACAATACAACATAAAAGAATAAGTCAACATATCTTAATGTTTTGGGTGGAAAACAAGGTATACTCGGCCTCTCTTTACAAGCAAAGGAGAAGCTCTCATATACGAAGGAAGAAGGACCAAGATCGAAGAAAATAGCATTGTTTCTAGGGCTAGAAATAGTCACATGTGCAAGGTGCAGGAAGGTTTTGACAGTAGTTTAAGGCAACAACATGACTATCCTCATTCAGATTCATACCTAGGCCTACAAGGTATCAAAAGAAAAAAGAAGAAGCCTCTATCTATAACGAAGTAAAGAAGCCCTAATATTCTAGGGTTTCCTAACCTAGAAGACAAAGTGTTGGAAGACAAAGTGTGGGAAGTGACAGTGCAGAAGAAGGAAGGATTTGACTTATGCTTGGAGGATATCCTAATCAAGGGTCTAGGTTTTGGCTGTTGTTCAAATAAGAAGCTTCAATAAGAGAAATCTTACAAAGGGTTTTCCTCTGAAGAGTGGAGACGATTTGTCCCTGGCAAAGAGCCAAATTATGTGTTCTTGTTATTTTGTTTTGGTAGTAGTTTGATGAAACACACACATTAATAAGAAGAAGAAGATAAATTGTAAAAGTGCATCACAAATTGTTATCAAGTCTTGAAGAATCATCACAACACTACTTTGCCCTAGACTCTCTAACATGGTATCAAAGCGTAAGGGGACACATCAAGGAAAGGGCAACTGAAGAACACTCATCAAGGAGAAACATTCACAAAGTTGAAGCATCAAGCCTAGAAGTCTCAAATCACTTCAAGGACAATAAGGGTCTACAATCCACCATCCACCAAGGAGGTCTACAAACCTAGAAGAAGAGCCTTACATAAAGGCACCTACAAAGAAGAGCAGATTGGAGTAGGACCTACATCAAGCTCCAAGTCATCAAGCAAGTCCACTTAAAGTAGGAAACTTGAAGAGCATCAAGATCCAGGAAAGACAAACCACCAAACCTTCAAGGAGGAAGCAATTCCATTACATCTCAAAATATATCAAGTACATGTCCCCTTCTGAATATACATCAATGTCTTTTTGCAAGGAAAGCAATAAATTGGTAGGGACCAATAACTTTCTTGCATGGAAGAAGAGGACTGATCTACTACTCAAGGAGAATGAACTCCTAGAGCATGTCAAAGGGAATATCGTTATCCCTTCTAATGAACAGACTCAAGCCTTAGCCAAGTACAATAAGGATGAGACAAGAGCTCAAAGGATTCTGATAGAATCAATCATAGACCTTCTCATTCCTTATGTCTCCAAGTTTGAGACATCCAAAGAAGTTTATGATAAGCTAGTAGATTTATTCTCGGTATCCACAACTAGAGAAGTAATATCTTTGAGGAATGAATTATACAAGATGAATATAACAAAGGAAGGAATAGCTCTCTACTTCATGAAAATCTCTAAAATGAGAGATAAACTTCAAGAACTTGGGGAAGTCATGTCTGACAGAGAGATGACTTGTAGTACTCAATTCTCTACCTGAGGAGTGAGAAAACTTCACATATAGCATATATGCCAAGAAGGAAGCAACCACTCTCAGTGAAATGTGGTCTCTATGCAGAATAGAGGAAACCGGACTTGAGGCAAGAGAAAATGTGGGATCAAAGGAGCAAGCGTTTGCTACCATGGCCAAAAGAAGGGTAAATTTGGCAAGTTTGCTCCACGAAGAACAAACAACAAAGACATGTCCAAGATCCAACTTTTTGGATGCCAAGAATATGGACACTACAAAAGGAATTGCCCTAAGCTTTAGAAGGAAAACAACAACAAAAGGAAGAGGGAAGAAGCTCACTTGATTCAAGAGGTGAAAGAAGAAGGAAAGAAGCAAAAGAAAGAAGATCCTCCAGATCTCTACTATAACTAGGTCAAAACTCTTTACTTCTAGACTTCTTTCAAAGTTTTGAGTAGAATAGGAGCATGTAGGAATAAATTAAATTGCATAGCTAGAATCACCCTCTAGAATCTAGCAGCATGATGTACATAGAGTTTTAGACACTCATGTAGATGTAGCATTTATGATAAGAATAAATATGCTTAAATAGAAATATCTTTTATAATATAGGAGCATGGCAGATATAGCTCAAGATATTCATATAGAAGAAGCATACCTAGTATAGGACCTCATTCATGATGAAAGAAAAATTGAACATGATAATAATCTTACAAGACCTACATTATCAAAAGAAAGGAAACATTTGCAAGACAAGGATCTTTAAGATCCTATGATGGAATCTTTAAGGTTCATGGACCAAGGCAGATGTCTCATTGGGAATCCCATTCATGGGTTTCAAGAAAATGGTGATATGCAGGCAAGCTAAGATGAAGCAAGAAGGGCCACACCAAAGGATGATCAAAGGAGAATCAAGATGAGGTATGTATGCATCAAAGTTTAAGTTGTGTTATCATTTGTGTATTATTGAGTCATGGGTATAGTTCTATAACATGATCAACCATGAAAGAATCTCTTTCACTAAAAACATGCTCGAAGGCATGTACCACAATGCAATAAAGGTCAACAAAAGAATATGCTCATAGAAAGGAGCATAAGATTATTGACTAAGAAGCAAGAAGAAATGATGACAAGTCCAGAAAGCAAGCAATGAAGGAATGCTCTCACAAGAACCATTAGATGGTTGATCTATCTATGTGAGGAGAAGCAAATGAAGAAAGAGATCAAGCATGTGAAGAACACCATGATCACCAAGGATCACTATCTAACAAAATGCCTTGATAAGACATCTTCGGAAAGAAGGAAAGACAACTCTGATAAAAGAAGAAAGGACCCTTGACACCTTTGAAGGTCTTGGAGATACAAAAGGTGCAAATAACTTATTCTACTCTACAAAGATGTTGTGATGAAGAAGCCATCCAACAAAAGAAAAAGCAATGTTGAAGCAATATCAAAATGAAGTCATAATGGGCCACTAGGTCAAAGCATGTAACCTAGCAAGTACTATGAAGCATCCATGAGGAGAGTATTCTAAAGCATGTACAAGATGACAAACCTAATAGTCACTTTCCACGAAGCAATGACATGAAAAACCAAGAAGGAAAGTGATCGATGGATGGTGCCCTACCAAGAAGAAGTTCGATCGAAGACTTCATGACATCAAGAAAGGAAGAAGATCAAGCAGTTGAAGGACCCACGAAGAAGAAGCTACTAATGAAGGAAAGAGTCCCCAATTAAGAGGGAGCTCTAACAGGTCCTTGATCAAGAGGGAGTTTTTGGATCACCCTTGATTAAAAATGAGTGACAATTATGTTTTCCATTTCATGGGTCATGCACTAGACTAGGACTAATAATCGTAAGTCTAGATGAAGGCCATGAATGGAAATGTAGACACAAAATAGACACAACATCCTTGTCTTCACTTAGGAAGAAAGAATGGGAGGATTCGGTAATCATCTGGCATCCGATACTCTTTGAGGATGTGTAGGGCATCCAAGACAAGAGTAGGCAAGAGGACCGATATTCTTTGAGGGTTGGGAACCCAAGATAAGAATAGTCCTAGAAGGTCATACTCAGAGAACACCCAGGTGGGTATGTACCTTGAGAGACAATGATGAAGGTGTCTATAAATCATTGGTCTCGCCAGCGTTATAGATCATGGTCTCGTAAAGAGAAGGAGTTGTTAGTCAAGGCCTTGCCCTATGACAATGTTGATGAATATGATGCTATAATAAATGGATTGCAAATCCGGTTTCTCTTATGTGAATTCTTCAAGATTGAAAATTTCCAAATACCTTGTAATGTTGTATGAATACCTCCCTAGTTAATAGGGAATGTTGAAGGAAATTTAACTAGGCTAGGTCTTCATAAACGTAATTTTGATATTTATACTTATTCAAAAAGAGAGAAATTATTTTTGTATTATTTGTCAATGAGTTTCTTGCCCATTGAAAATAGGTCAAGCACATTTTTAAGTGCTTCTAGAGAGTCAAAGTCAAAATGTAATTATGATAAGACCCTTTGAGGGCATCTGACATCATGTAAGTCATCATACAAGGTCATGGGAACACCTCCAAACATGGTCAAATCCTCTCCTAGCAGCAACGAAGTCTACAAGCAGCAAAACGATGGGTAAAATTGAATTATAGAGCAAAATTGTAAGTCATCCTTAAGGATAGTCATATCGGCTTGAAGAGGAGGGAAGAACATCTATTTATAGAGGTTGTCCACTCCTCAAAAGGACAAGAATTTCTCTCTGAAATCCGCAAGCAAGAAGAAGGCTTAAAGGACAAAGAGAAGGCAGGGAAGAGGGATACAAGGGCAGCAAGTTAAGAAGACAAGACAACGAAGGTATGCAGGTCATTTTTGAAGCAGTTACAGCCACACGTGCGAGGTCAAGGTAGGGTTGACTGCAGACATAACAGCATAAAAGAATAAGTCAACATATCTTATTGTTTTGGGTGGAAAACAAGGTCTACTAGGCCTCTCTCTACAAGCAAAGGAGACGCCCTCATATACAAAGGAAGAAGGAGCAAGATCGAAGAAAATAGGATTGTTTCTAGGGCTAGAAATAGTCACACGTGCGAGGTGCAGGAAGCATTTGACAGAAGTTTAAGGCAGCAACATGACTATCCTCATTCAGATGTATACCTAGGCCTACAAGGTATCAAAAGAAAAGCGAAGAAGCCTCTATCTATAACGAAGTAAATAAGCCCTAATATTCTAGGGTTTCCTAACCTAGAAGGTAAAGTGCTGGAAGACAAAGTGCCAGAAGAAGTGCCGAAAGTGACAGTGCGGAAGAAGGAAGGGTTTGACTTATGCTTGGAGGATATCCTAGTCAAGCTCTAGGGTTTGGCAGTTGTTCAAATAAGAAGCTTCAATAAGAGAAATCTTACCAAGTTTTTTCCTCTCAAGAGTGGAGAGGGTTTGTCCCTGACAAAGAGCCAAATGTTGTGTTCTTGTTATTTTGTTTTGGTAGCAGTTTGATGAAACACGCACATTAATAAGAAGAAGAATATAAATTGTAAAAGTGCATCACAAATTATTATCAAGTATTGAAGAATCATCACAACACTACTTTTCCCTAGATTCTCTAACAGATCTGATAGGCCTTCGAAGTCTTGTTGTAACCCATAAAGATACCCTTTTGTGCCATGGGTTCCAGCTTTGTCCTCTGCTCCTTGGGGATATAAGAATATGTGAGACATCCAAAGATACGAAGATGTCCCACATGAGGCTTCTCTCCAGTGAAAGCCTCCTCTGGAGTTATATTCCCCAATACTCTATGAGGACTCCTATTCTGAAGATAAACAGCAATATTGCAGGCCTCAATCCACAAAAACAACGGCAACCCCTGATCATGAATCATCGCTCTAATAGCCCCAACAATAGCTTTGTTCTTCCTTTCAGACACCCCATTCTGTTGAGGGTTGTAAGGAACCGTGAACTCTCTCCTAATGCCCTCCTATGCACAGAAGTCAGAAAACCCACCATCGATGTACTCACCACCATTGTCTAACCTCAAGACCCGAATCTTCCTACCTGTCTGCTTTTCCACAAGAGCTTTGAACTCTTTAAAGCGACTAAAGACCTCACCCTTGGTCTTCAGGAAATATATCCAAGACCTCCTAGAGTAGTCATCAATGAATATAACATAATACTCATAACCACCCAAAGACACATGAGACATACGACCACTAACATCAGTATGAATCAAGTCTAGTATACCTATAGATCTGTTGTCGCTCACTGGGAATGCTAACTTGGTGTACTTTACCAAAGCACACCCTCTGCGAACCTCATAATGCTCGACACTAAAATCAGGAACTCCAGTAGTGATCTCCCTCAATACTCTTAAATCTCCATGATGCCATAACTCGCACAAGTCTCTATTGTTGGTGGTACTAGTGTGAGTGCTACCAGATGTGCTATTCACCAATGCTCCTGCGACTAGAAACTGAACCTGTATATCTTCCCAGAGCGGACTCCAATCACTTTGGTTGAAGTGATGGAAGCTCCCCTGGGATGCACCAATACCTACCCTCCTGAAAAAAAGTGACGTCAAACCCTTTGTCCTCCATAGCAGACACTAAAATCAAGTTCTTCTTCATCCCCGGAACATACAAAACATCCATGACCTTCAAAGGAGGCAAAGACTCCCTCTCAAAGGTCGCAATCCCCAAACCAACAACTCTCATAGTGTGGGCATCTCCTAGTACAATCTCAATCGTAAGTGCCCTCTTTGCAAGCTCTAAAAAGAATTCTCGTGCACTTTTCATATGGCGGGAAGCCCCACTGTCTATGTACCACACATTGGATGATGTACTCCTACTAGATGTAGAAGTAATAAATGCAAAGTCCTTGTCAATCTGTGAAGCAAACTACTCCACCTCTGTTGAAGCTGCAGTAACCTTCTTCCCCTTGTTCTTCCTCTCCGGACACGTAGCAGCATAGTGTTCCATATTCTGACATGCCCAACATTTGGCTCTGGACATATCTATTGGAGATCAGATGCACAGCAGAATTAAATCAAATACACAGCAGATAAATCAAGCACATAAAACACAGGAATTAACGTGGTTCACCCAACCAATCTGGGCTACGTCCACACAACATAGGCATCGGCAATCTTATTAATCAAACAGGAGATTACATAAACTCTCACCCCCAAACCATCCGTATGAATACCTGTTATATAGCAAGGAGAATCTAACTGCCTCATAAATCCTCTCAACTCAAATTTAGGATGCATTAACTCCCTCCCAACAAACTGGAGCTAATCTAGGAACTAATTCCTATTGTTGTCATCTACTGAGATTTTGCCTATTTTATTCAAAACAGAAAATCTCAACAATCTCCACCTTGACAACAATTCACATGATGCCCTGTTATTATTATTTTATCTTTTCTGCAAGCCAAGAGAATCCAAACACTAGCGTAGCTTCTCCAACAAAACTGGTTTCGTGAACATGTCTGCACAATTTTCCTTTGTATGCACCTTTTCAAGAGAGACTCCCCTTTCAGTGATTACCTGTCTTACAAAATGGTACTTAATTGGAATATGCTTTGATTTACTATGATAGGCCGGATTTTTAGCCAAATGTATTGCACTTTGACTATCACAAAGTAACCTGATGTTGTCCTATAACCTACCAAACTCACCAAGCAAACCTTTCAACCAAACCGCCTCTTTGCAAGCATGCGAAGCAGCAATGTATTCTGCTTCAGTAGTGGATAACGCGACAATGTTCTGTAGTTTTGACATCCAACTTATAGCTCCACCTACAAGAGTAAAGACATACCCTGAAGTTGACCTTCTCTTATCCAAATCACCTGCAAAATTGGAATCAACATATCCGCAAACAAATTCACTACTCTTATTGTAAGTGATACAATAACTACTTGTGCCTCTCAGATACCGAAGCACCCATTTCACTGCTGACCAGTGTTCTTTACCCGGATTTGCCATGTACCTGCTGACAACCCCAACTGCATGTGAAATATCTGGTCGAGTACAAACCATCGCATACATTAAACACCCTACTACATTGGCATATGGAATTCGAGACATATAATCCTTTTCTTCATCTGTATTAGGACATAAACTCGAAGAAAGCTTAAAATGGGAAGCTAAAGGAACTGAAACAGGCTTCACATTATTCATACCAAACCTCAAAAGTATTTTCTCAATATACTTTTGTTGTGATAGCCATAGCTTACCATTGCTCCTGTCTCTGAAAATCTCCATGCCCAAAATCTGTCTTGCTGCTCCTAGATCTTTCATATCAAATGTCCTTGCCATCTGAGCCTTCAACCTGTTGATTTCTTCTATGCTTTTGCTTGCTAAAAGCATATCGTCAACATACAATACCAAGATAATGAATATGCCATTATTCAACTGTTTAAAATAAACACAATGATCATATTCACTTCTAACATATTTTTGACTCAACATGAAAGAATCAAACTTCTTATACCACTGCCGAGGCGACTGCTTCAGGCCATATAATGACTTCTTGAGCCTGCAGACAAATTTCTCATTGCGATGGTGAACAAAACCTTCCAGTTGTTCCATATATATTTCCTCATCTAAGTCACCATGTAGAAATGCAGTCTTAACATCTAACTGCTGCAACTCTAAATCAAGCAAAGCCACTAATGCTAACACAATTCTAATTGAAACAATTTTAACCACTAGTGAAAAAATCTCATGAAAGTCAATACCGGCTTTCTGAAAAAACCCTTTTGCAACCAGCCGCGCTTTGTACCTGTCTTCCGTATCATTCACACCCCGTTTCAGCTTGAAAACCCATTTACACCCCACAGTTTTCCTGCCTTTCGGAAGCTCAACCAGATCCCATGTGCCATTCTTACTTAAGGCCATCATTTCGTCCTTCATGGCTGCTTTCCACTTGTCACTTTTCGAACCTTATATTGCTTCCTGATAGCACAGAGGTTCATCGTCATTAGCAGTAAATGCAACAGAAGTGACATAATCATCATACCTTCTCGGTGGCCGTTTGATTCTTGTCGACCTCCTTAAGGATGTTTCTGGCGCTTCCTCGATTGGCTAACTACCATCTGTAGGAACTTCTTGTCGATCCGTATCTGAGACCTGTTCATGATCTAAACCTGAACCCTGTTCATGTTCTGATTCTGAAACCTGTTCATGACTAGTATCTGAACTATGGTCATCATGACTATCATTAGAAATGTTATCAAACTGAATGTGCTGAAAATCAGATACATCATCCTGTTTCAATCTACTATCTACATCTAACTGTACAAGAGAGGATTCATTAAACTTTACATCTCTGTTGATGATGATTTTGCGGGTAGTAGGATCCCACAATCTATATCCCTTTGTTCCAACACCATACCCAACAAAGATATACCTTTTATACTTTGGATCTAATTTAGTTCACTGATGTTTAGGCACTAGAGCATATGCATCACAACCAAACACTCTGAGTTTAGAATAGTCACAAGGGTGTCCTTTCCATACCTCTTGCGGAATCTTGCAGTCTATGGCCATCGATGGAGATCGGTTTATCACATAACAAGCTGTTGCCACCGCTTCCGTCCACAACTCCTTCGGCAACCCGGCGTTACTCAGCATACTCCTTGCTCTCTCTAGAAGAGTTTTGTTCATGCGTTCAGCAACTCCATTTTGCTGAGGAGTATAAACCGTGGTCTTATGCCTCTCGATCCCTGCATCCTTGCAATAGCTGTCAAACTCCTTGGAAGTAAACTCACCACCATTGTCAGTTCTTAAACACTTTATTGTTCTACCAGTGTTGTTTTCTACCAATGCTCTAAACTGCTTGAAAACTGAAAAAACATCAGACTTTCTTTTCAACATGTAGACCCAGACCTTCCTAGAAAAGTCATCAATGAATGATACAAAATAAGATGAACCACCATATGAGGTTGTAGGGGCTGGTCCCCAAACATCTGAATGGATATAATCAAGTATGCCTTTACTAGTATGTTTGCCTGTTTTAAACTTTTGTTTACTTTGTTTTCCAAACAGACAATGCTTACAGAAATCTAACTTTCCAGACTTTAGATTTGGAAGTAACTTGCGATCAGCCAAAATTTTTAATCCTCTTTCACTCATATGCCCCAATCTTTGATGCCATAAGTGAATGGAACTACTGTCATGTTCAGACACAGTAGACACAAAATCTGACCTTATACCTCCTTCTAACTGAAATAGATTTCCTACTTTCTTAGCTTTCATAACTAGTAAAATACCTTTGTAAATTTTCATTACTCCACCTTGAATTACAGTTTTATATCCATTTGAATGAAGTGCTCCTAATGAAATCAATTTTTTTCTTAAATCTGGTACATGGCTCACATCAGTTAATATTTTTGTTGTCCCATCAAACATTTGCAGTTGTATGCTCCCAATTCCCACAATATTACATGTTACATCATTACCCATGTACACAACACCATCATCAATTGATTTATATGTTTTAAACCATTCTTTATGGATACACATGTGATTTGATGCACCGGAATCTAACAACCAATGTTGACCATGATTTGACACATTAACTGATAATACTTCATCACTCATACCTGAACCAGATGTCGAACCTGTATCTGTCGTATTTGCCTCCTTCTTCTCTGTCGAAGAATCTGCTTTTGAAGTTTGTTGTTGTCGCTTCCAACAGTCCTTCTTTAAATGCCCTGATTTGCCACAAAACCAACACTTTAGCTTACTCTTCTTCCCTTTCGACTTTGAACGTGAGTCGCTCGGCCTCCTAGAGTGTCTTTCTTTCGAACGACCTCTAACCATCATAGCTTCTGATGTAGAGGTTTCAGAATGCGACCTTCTCCTTGTTTCTTCCGATAATAAGGATGCAACTACATCATCAAACTCAATAGTTTCTGATGAACTAAGACTTATAGAAGTAACAAAATGATCCCATGATTCGGGCAACGAGCACAATAAAGTAATAGCTTTATCCTTGGATTGAATTTTTACTTCTATACTTTGTAATTGCACAAGAAGAGTATTAAAAGCATTTAAATGATCAGCAATCAATGTACCTTCCTTCATTCGCAAACTGTACAACTGTCGCTTCAGGAGAATCCTATTGGTTAAGGATTTGGTCATGTACAGTTTTTCCAGTTTCATCCACAAACCAGCAGCTGTTGTCTCTGACACGATATTAAACAGGACATCATCAGCTAGACACAGTCGAATAGCACTTATCGCTCTTTCATCCATCTCGGCCCACTCATTATCTGTGATGTTGTAAGGCTGTTTGGACTTGCCCAACAACGCCTTTGCCACACCATGTTGGACAAGCAAATCGTACATTTTCACCTTCCAGATCTCGAAATTATTCTTGCCATTAAACTTCTCAATTTCAAAACGGGCACTTTGAGTTTTCGCCATTTGTATCAATCAAAAAACAATAATCTCCAAAAAACTAACTTTTAAAGACCAGCAATTTAAAAAAAAACTGCCTATGCCTTATATGCCTTTGTTTTTTTTTTTTAAACTTTTATTGGTTTGTTTACTGTGCAAATTGGGCAATACAAAGAATAATCTGAAGAACAAAAAACTCTTGTTTGATTTGTGTTGTGCAAACACAGCCGAATAAAGCAATGCGCACACCACAAAAAAACCACCAATCCAATATGCACCAGCAAAAAACAAACAGTCAATACACACCAATGATCAATGCGCACCAGCATCAATTGAAAAATTCCAGCAATCATCTACGCACCACTTCAACTATCTCTGCTTTATCTCAACGCTTCTGCTCTTGTTATTTAATTCAACAATGCCCATTTAAACAACAAATTTGCTGTTCTATCCTTAACGCTTTTGGCATGCAACAAAAAAACGGATTTCTGTTTTATCTTTACCGCATGCAACCAAAAAAAAAAAAAGGTTCCTGTTCACGCAGTTATATACTGCTCTCTCTGCGCTCATTCTTTTATATTAAACGCAGGCAACAAAAAAATATTCCAAACGCAGTTATATACTGCTCTCTCTGCGCTTTTATATTAAACGCAGGCTTCCAGTAATACCTAACAGCGTATCAAAGTACTGACCATCAATACCTTTAAAGCTCGTTACCAGGTTTGGTCATAATTGTCTTGAACCGGCGCTGCGTTATCAAACTCGGCAATCCAGACTCGGCAATCCAGACTCGGCAATCCACACGCAGTTGGACAGCAGTCCACCACGCACAGCAATCCACACGCAGGTAATCTCAGCACGTCCAGCACACAGACTCCAGGACGCCACGCACAGCAGTCAACAGCACCTCCAACATGCTCTGATACCAATTGTTGGAGATCAGATGCACAGCAGAATTAAATCAAATACACAGCAGATAAATCAAGCACATAAAACACAGGAATTAACATGGTTCAGCTAACCAATCTGGGCTACGTCCACACAACATAGGCATCGGCAATCTTATTAATCAAACAGGAGATTACATAAACTCTCACCCCCAAACCATCCGTATGAATACCTGTTATATAGCAAGGAGAATCTAACTGCCTCATAAATCCTCTCAACTCAAATTTAGGATGCATTAACTCCCTCCCAACAAACTGGAGCTAATCTAGGAACTAATTCCTATTGTTGTCATCTACTGAGATTTTGCCTATTTTATTCAAAACAGAAAATCTCAACAATATCTGTATATTTATTCTTCTTCTTTTCCTTTCCCTTAGCCCCATCTGATGAGGCCCCTTTCTTAGCCCTCCCTTTGTTATTCCTCCTGTATGTCAAGGCTACATCCTCCTCATCTGCTATCTTCACCCCACCACTGCCATTCTTTTTGTATCTCATGCTACACACAGTCATCCTAGAATTTGTCCCAATTGGGAAGATTCTCCCTAGAGGTAGCAGCATCTCCAAAGACCTCCCAAGACTTAGGAAGTCCCACTACAGCTATCCTGACTAACCTGTGGGTGCAACTGCCTCACCAATAATAGTCAAATCATCACGTACTTATTTGACCATGCCAAGATAATGAACTACACTTTCAGCCTTTAGCATCTTGGTGTTCTTCAATTGTTCTTTCAGTACCATCTTCTTTCTCTCATTGGTACTTTGATAGAAAGTGGTTATAGTTGTCCATGTCTGATATGCATATATGTTTCCTCTCACATGAGGAACCACATGATCCTTCATACTGTCCATCAAAATCAATTTCGCCTTTGCATTATTTTTTGTGAATTCAACAAGTTCATCTATAGCAGTAGGAGGTACAACCACTTGTCGCACTATGTCCCAAACTGTTGTCTCCTCAAATACTGCCTGAATTTTGTCCTTCCAAACAGCATAGTTGGATATCCCATCCAGTATGTCCTTTATCCTTAAGATCATGGGCATCACTGTTGTCCAAAATTTACAAAACCAAGAAAATGGAAAAATGAACTTTCCAGAACACCTTGCTGTCCCAATAGTTCAGTCTGTGTGAAATTTCACCTTGCTGTCCCAATAGTTCAGTCTGTGTGAAATTTCACCTTGCTGTCCCAAAATATCAGTTTGTTGTCCAAACTGAGTTTCTTGTCCAAAAATTCAGTTTGTTGTCCAAGCCACTATTTTCTATCCCAAACTAATATCTATTGTTCAAACTACAATTTTCAGCCTGTAGTTCTAATACCATGTTGAAATTTGATGACTAAAAAGTTTCCTGCAATCCCAACCCGGTTTTAATTTCATGTTATCACTCTCATTCAGTTAAATGCCCTTTCCCATAAACATACATTCAACATATAGAATTCTAGAAATAAAATTTTCATATTAAAACACATGGTACTGTCAACACATGTTGAAAATAAATATGGACATAAACAGACCAGCTACACACATAAAAATACACAGATTTTTGGTCAACTTAGACCTAGGAAAAACCCCTTCAATCTTCTCTGGGAAAACTTGTTAGAGAGCTCTTCAAATTTATTTGTCTCTCAAGTTCATGAAAAATACATTTGCAGGCTGTAGGAATTTATAGGGTAAGTTCCTTAGATAGAACATCAAAGGACACCGCTCACAAACAGATCACAAATCAGTACACCAATATTTTTGATGTGGTTAAAACCCTCAAAGAGGGAAACAGTCCATGGCCTGAGCCAATGCAGCCACTTTAGGCAATTTATTAATGTAAAAGAAAGAAAATTTACATAATCTTCTCTCAGGAATGGTCACCTAACAAATGACCCTCCATGCTCTTTAAATAGAGATCATGGACCAATCGGGTGTTAAGCCACAAATCAAGTGTCAGTAATACCGAGGAGAGAATGAACCATTGGATTAGTTCATGTCTAGAACATATCGTGATTGTCGGATTGTAAGTTACAAAAAGTACATATTAAAGAAACACACTTTACCTAACTATACACTAGACCAAGTTATACTTAATTATTTCCTGTGTCAAAATATCCTAACATCCCCCCTTAAGAACAATTGGGGATTGGATTGAAGGATGTACAAATATGACACAATAGGAGAAGGAAGGAGGCATCAGAGCTTATCCCCCCCTAGTGACAACTTCTTAAACTCCAACCATAAATCGAAGTTTAGTAAACTTCGCCTCTGTGAGAGCCTTTGTAAAGATGTCTGCAACTTGATCATCGGTTGTACAATATTTCACTTCAAGAACATGGTCATGAATGAACTTTCTGATGAAGTGCATGTGTAGTTCAATGTGTTTGTTTCTCTTATGTTGGAATGGATCTTTGCATTCTTTGCATAGTTGAATGGCACTTTGGTTATCACACCAAAGTGTAGTCAGATGTTTCTACTGAAAACCAAACTCTTACAAGATCTGACAAAACCACAGGGCTTCCTTACTAGCTTCAATGGCACCACAATACTTTGCTTCTGCTGAAGAAAGAGAAATGGCACTCTGTTTCTTGCAAGCCCATGTAATAGGTCCAAAACCAAGAGTGAAGACATAACTTGCAGTAGACTTCTGATCATTAAGGTCACCAGCCCAATCAGAATCAGTGAATCCAACCAATAGAGGAGATGCTTCTGCACTGTAATGAATCCCAAACTGAACTGTACCTCGAACATAACGAAGTATTCTTTTAGCTGCTTTCCAATTACTTTCATGTGGGTGTTACATAAACTGAGCAATAAGGCCAACAGCAAAGGAAAAGTCAAGACGGGTATGGGTCAGATACAAAAGTTTTCCAACAAGCTGACGGTATAAGGTAGCATCAACTTTAGGGAAGTACAATTGACTGAAAGTTTGGCTCCATACTTAAAGGGAGAAGGGGTTGGCTTATAGTCTTCCATGTGAAAATGGCGTAGAAGATCATAGGCATACTTGGACTAGGAAAGAGAAATACTTTCTTTGGATTGCAAGACTTGGAGACAAAGAAAATAATGTAAGTGTCCTAAGTCTATCATTGCAAACTGCTTTTTAAGGTTGGACTTCACATGGTTTATAAGGTTGGGATCACTACCAGTAAGGATAAGATTATGAACATAAAGAACAAGAATGATAAGAGACTTACCCACTTTCTTGGTGTAGACAGTATTATCAAAATGACACCTAGAAAAGCCAGTATCTAAAAGAAAGTTATCCATTTTGGCATACTAAGCCCGAGGGGCTTGCTTGAGACCATAGAGGGATTTCTTAAGCAGACATACAAGGCTAGAGTCTGTTTGTATAAAGTCAATAAGTTGTTCCATATAGATTTCCTCATGCAAGTCCCCATGCAAGAAGGCGGATTTAACATCCATGTGATGGACTTCCCATTTGAAAGAGGCAGCAAGGGAAAGAACAAGGCGAATAGAGTTCATTTTGGCAACAAGGGAGAAGGTTTCAGTATAGTCAATGCCTTAAACTTGTGAAAAACCCTTAGCAACAAGACAAGATTTATGTTTATCAACTTTTCCATCTGGTCCAAACTTGGTTCTGTAAACCCATTTTCATCTAACAAGTTTTCGTCCCTTTGGAAGAGGAACAAGGTCCCATGTATCATTTGTCAATAATGAACGATATTCTTCATTCATAGCTGCGTCCCAATATAGATGGCCTAAAGCTTCTGCAAAGGTGTCAGGATCATAATTCGCTAAAGCTTGAGCCAGTAAAGAAAAGGCCCTATCGAACTAAGAACGTGTACGATGTTGATCTGTAGGATCACCTGCAAGAGCACCTATTGCATCCTGAGTAGCGCGGACCCATTTTGGAAGCTAAGGAGCTAAAGGAGGGTCCCGAGAAGATGGGGGAGGATTGTCATCCTCATTTTCATCCTCTAAAGAAGGAATATTTTCAGAAGTAGAAAGGATAGAGAGAGGTGGCACATCCGTTGAACTAGGCTCGTAGGCCGATATATTTTCAGCAAACTTTATGTTGATCTAAAGATGATTTGGGGTTGTCATTAATGTCAACCCAAGCAGCATCAAGGATGACCCTGAACTTCCATGGCACATTGGGCATTATCATTCATGGTTTCTCGTCTCATAACCATTATAGGAATACTCTACTCACAAATATCTTTCTATTTGTATATAGCTCTCCTCATAATTCCTCACGGTTTGTAAGTTATTCAAGATTGAAGTTAGTAACCCCTATTAGTGGGCTAAAACCCCATGGGGTTGTGGCATGGCATTTATAATTGATTTTTGTCATTGAATAGTCAATAATTAATAATTTTTTAAGCTCCTAAAATCTTTTCAACATTCTCTATAGAAGCCCCTCTCAACTCTATAAAAAGAAATCTCATATATCCTCCAAAAGTAGCGATCGTGGAATTTTTTCTATAACTTTATTTCTGCGAAGTCTTAGATGCTGAAATTAAAACCCATTTGAGCCGAAATCTTGATGAACATCGTGACCGAATTTCAGATCTTTGTTCGCTATATTTTCGGAGATATAATCTGTGGAAGTTAGGGTTTTTTGCAGGCTCCCGAATTTCATCTCAAAGAGGTGACCTTGGGAAACTCGTCATAACTCTCTCTCTAAGAAGCGGATTGGAATTCTGTAAAAAGTGGTGGATAGTGCACAAACTGTAGTTTTCTGTGTATCAATTTTAGAGCCGAAGGAAGAAACAGTGACATGCGGCACACCGTACAAGTTCGCTCTATTGAACTAGTCCATAATTAGGTCATTGTGAGAGATTGGGCTTAACTTTGCCTTGAAGAATCCAAATCAGGTCAGAACTGTGGCATTGGAAAGAAGACTCATCGGGCTACTACAAGACCGAATATCACATATTGGAGATCTGAAATCACATAGATACATCAGATTCAATATCGTGCTCCTAGAAGGCAAGAAAAAAAACTAGATCAAGTGTTGTCAAGGGCTGCAAAGAGCCAAACTTTCTAGGGCAGCAAAGAGCAAGGTGCAGCAAGATGATGCATTAGGGGTAAGCTCCAGATAAGTATCTTCTGTATATGCTTGTTCATCTCTTAATTGCATTAGGTTCTTTGTATTCTAATTTGTTGTTTTTGTTTAGCACTGACATACGCTCTGCAGGATGAGGTAAGTTTTGTTATTATCATGTCATGGGTATTTCCTTGAAGACTTTTTGCAGGTATTATATATTCATCAAGAGAAGACTCAATGCATAATCTAATTTTCTGAAGAGTGAGAAAGGGTAGCATGATGTAATATCCCTTATCAGGAATATACCCCAAACCCAAGCAAACTCCAACCAGAGATGGATTGGGAGGGCATTTACCAGATTTGTCACCTCTAAAAAGAGGACGAGATCCGGAGGCTACCTGGCCCTTTCCAGACTCTGTCTAAGAGTATAATAGAAACACACAAGTGGTATAATAGCCGAGAATGCTCAAAGAGATACAAATAACAGTGATACGATATATATATCAAATAAACCATAAGCAGATACACAAGAAATGCGGAGAGAATGCTAAGCCATTTTATTATACTAAGTAATAAAATGAGTACAGGAGGTGATCAAGAAGATGGAACCTCTACTTGCACTAGGCAAGTGAAGAAATACACTCAGAATAGCGAAGGAATGGCCCCTCTCTGATCTGTGTCCAAGCAGCTGGGAAACTGTTATGTTATTGTTGCTGCTAGAAATCAAATGAGGATTTGGGGCTACTCCCCTCCTCAGAAAAGGCTGAAACTCTGGAATCAGACTCTACTCAAGAAACCCAGAAAAACCCAGAAAGCTCTGCTGGAATGGCCGACCCCCGAAAATCACCCCCTTGGGGTTCTGCGCAGTTTCTTAGTGCCCTGCATTGCCACTGAATGCAACCCTCCCGAAATATGCCTGAAACCCCTGCCAAAACTCTCCAGCTGCAAAGGCTGATCCCCTGCTCTACCTCCCAGCACAAAACCAGAACTGCGTCCCTCTCTCTCAGTGTTGCGCAGTCCTCCAGAACTGCGTCCCTCTCTCAGTGTTGCGCAGTCCTCCAAAATGCTAATAAACTATTGCTGAGATGTTGATGTATCTACTACTGAATTTCCAATGGAAATACATTGCTCGAGTAGGCACTCGAAGTCCCCCGGGGCTAAGGGTGAGATCTGCGAACGAAGACACGCAATGCACTAAACAGTGCTGCAGACTAGCTAAACAGCCAGCGTACTCTAAGTCGAAATGACTATCACAAATTCTCATAACATAATCATCAAAATGATGGCGCTCCTCTCTCATTTATAGCCTTTGCCTCTCTCAATCCCAAGGCTCACCTCCTCCTGCGTGATTCCCCTCTTGCCACGTGTGTCTTCCCTCCTACGTAGTCCCTCCATGTGGCTGCGTGGGCTCCCTTTCTGCGTCCCCCTTTGGCCCCCTTAGCTCCCCTTTAAGTCACAACGTTGTGCTACTAGGAAGTGACTTTTTATTCTAGAAGTGAGTTATGTCCCCCCTACCTCACTTTTTATTTACAAATAACTATAGAAGGCAAAATTTGGACAAAATCGAATATTCCAATTAGCCATAGCTAATTAAGAATATTACAATTTCCCCTAGCAAAATGTTTCTTGTCCTCAAGAAACTGAAGTGATGGATGTTGTAAGATCTTCTCACTCTCCCAAGTGGCATCCTCATCTGGAAAATTCTTCCATCTCACCAAGAATTCCCGGACCGTCCTGCTCCACAGCTGCCTCTCTCTGGTATCAATGATAGCCTCCAGCTGCAATACCAAATGCCCCTCATCATCCATGGGTGGTAGCTCATCTGTTACCGTCACCTGCTACCCCAATGCCTTTTTCAAGCATGATACATGAAAAATGTTATGAATCTTGCTACCTTGGGGTAGCTCCAACTCATATGCAACCTGTCCAATCCTGCATATCACCCTGTATGGCCCATAAAAGCGGGGCTTGAGCTTCTCAGCCCCCTTCTGCTTCAGTGACGACTGTCGGTATGGTTGTAATCGTAGGTAGACCATGTCCCCTACCTCGAATTGTCTCTCCATCCGACCCCTGTCAGCATACAGCTTCTGCTGATTTTGCGTTGTAGCCATGTTATCCTTGAGAGCTCAAAGGATATCTTGACTCTCTTGGATCCAAATCTTGGCTCTAGGATCCCTGCTATCACCAAACATCACGTCAACAAAAGATAAAGGATGATACCCGTACAAGGCATAGAATGGTGACATACCAATGGACATGTGATATGAAGTATTGTAGCAGTACTCCCCCAGATGCAGCCACTTCAACCATGCTCACTGCTGCCCGCTGACATAGTTACGCAAGTAGCCCTCCAGCCACTTGTTAACTATCTCTGTCTGCCCATCCGTCTGTGCGTGATAACTAGTACTCGGTGTCAACTCCGTCCCCACCAATCGGAAAAGCTCCTGCGAAAACCCGCCCATAAAACGGTTGTCCCTATCACTGACGATGGTCTTAGGAAGACCATGTAGCCTGAAGATTTCCCTGAAGAACAGCTTGGCCACCTGTGCTGCTGTATAGCGGATATGGCAAAGAAATGTGCGTACTTCATCAGTCGATCAACGACGACAAAGATACAATCCTTGCCCTGTACCATGGGCAACCCTATGATGAATTCCATCAAAATACTCTCCCATTTCCCCTCCGGAATGGGAAGAGGCTACAATAATCCCGCGGGATGGCTCATCTCCCCCTTATTCCTCTGGCAAACATCGCACTCCCTGACATGCTGGAGTACGTCCTCCTTGAGGCCCTTCCATGAGAACCTCTCTCTAATGGCCCTGTAGGTTTTGGTAAACCCCTGATGGCCTGATGGCCTGCCAATGGTGAGTCATGTGATGCCTGGAGTATCTTCTTCTTGAGCTGAGACCCCTCAATCAAGAAGATTCGATCCCTATAACAGATGATCTCATCGATCACCCTGTACCTGTCATCTGCCACCTGCCCGTCCAGAATCTCACATGCAAACCTGTCCTTGGAGTACTCTACTAAGAGTCGAGCCCTCCAGTCTGTATCCAAACTCATAAGAGACAACATGGCTAGTCTAGGTGAAAGGGCATCTGCTACCACGTTGTTCTTACCTTTGGCATACTCAATGTCAAAGTCATATGCTTGGATCTTACTGATCCACTTATGTTGCCTCTCCTGTAACTGCTTCTGCTCCAAAAAGAACTTGAGGCTATTGTGATCAGTCCTCACCCTGAACCTGTTGCCCACCAAATACTGTTGGTACTTAGCCAATGCATGCATGATGGCCAGCATCTCCTTGTCATATATAGAATACAACCTCTCGTGCGGAAGGAGCTTCCGACTCTCAAAGGCTATAGGGTGACTTCCCTGCATCAATACTGTGCCGATCCCCTCTCCCGACGCATCACACTCCAAAACAAATGGCTGCATAAAATCTGGCAATGCAAGCACTGGGCAGTTGCTCATAACCTCCTTGAGCCTGTCAAAGGCTCGTTGCGCTGTATCCGACCAACTGAATGCCCCCTTCCTCGTCAAGTCTGTCAAGGGTGTAGCAAGCTGTGAGAAACCTTTGACGAACTTCCGGTAGTACATACAAATGCCAATGAATCCTCGAAGTTCCGTCACGTTTCTCGGCTCTAGCCATTCTCTGATGGCCCTGATCTTCTCCTTGTGGACTCTCACTCCATCCACCCCTATGATGTGTCCCAAATATAACATCTCCGTCAACCCAAACTCACACTTGGAGAGTTTGGCATAGAACTGCTGCTCCTGTAAGATACGCAATACTGTCTCAATGTGCTGGAGATGCTCCTCCCAAGTCTTGCTATAAATGAGAATATCATCGAAGAATAGCAACACAAACTTCCTCAAGTGACTACGAAAGATGTGACTCATGCAGGACTGAAATGTAGCTGGGGCATTGGTTAGTCCAAAAGGCATCACCAAGAACTCAAAGTGCCCATAGTGACACCTGAAGGCGGTCTTAGGAATGTCCTACTCCCTCACGCGAATCTGATGGTACCCCGATCTCAAATCAATCTTTGAGAAGAAACGTGCCCCTCTCAACTCGTCCATCAACTCATCGATCCTGGGTATGGGGTACCTATTCTTCAGGGTCTTCTTGTTCAGGGCCCTGTAGTCAATGCACATCCTCAGCGTACCGTCCTTCTTCTTCACTAACACCACAGAAGAAGCAAAAGGACTCGTGCTCGGTCGAATGTGCCCAAGAGCCAGCAACTCTTGGATAGCCCTCTCAATCTCATCCCGATAGGCCTTGGGGTGCCTATAGGGGGTGGTGATCACTGCCTGTATGCCCTGCTCTAGCTCGATGGTGTGCTCAAACCCCCGATCTGGTGGTTGTCCTGGTGGAATCTCCCCAAACACTATGGCATATCGGCGATCAAGGATGGTCTATATCTCTGGATGTACCGACTGCCCTGTAGTCCTTGCCTCTGATACACGCAACTCCACTGCCCACTCTATGTCTCCCTTAAGGAAGATTGCCTCCATTCGATGAGCCAAAACAGCCTGAGGCGGATATGTGTGCTGTCCCCGTATCTTCTCATCATCCCACTCCATCTCTAGGGTCTTCCAATCCGTCGTGACCTTCCCTAGAGTGATAAGCCACTAAACACCTAATATCATGTTGGTGTCTGGAATATCGACCACGAAAAAGTGGTCAGTCAATGTGTAGGTGCCCATCGTCACTGAAAGCTCTGGAACATAACGAGCACACGTCATGGTCTGATCTCCTGGGACCAAGACTGAAAACCCATCGAAGCTCTCTGTCTGTATACCTCTCCGCTCAACCATCTGTGCATCGATGAAGTTGTGGGTTGCCCCACTGTCAACCAAAACTGATACTCGCTGGCCACATATTGTTCCTCATACGCGTAGCGTCAGATACTTGGGAACTCCTCGCAATGCTGCAAGGGCCCCTCCGGTGGGTGTAAATGATGCACCTCCTGCAGCTGGTGGTGGAGGTGGTAAAGGTCCCTATACGGCATGGCTATCTTCGGCCTCCCCATCATCCTCGTCATCCTCTTCTCCACTGCTCTCAGAGAAGAACTCAATAAAATGTGCTTTACCAGCAACACATCTATGTCCCGATACCCACGGCTCCTGACATGTGAAGCACAAACGCTTCTTCTTCAGCTCCCTCCTAGCATCATCATCAAGCTTTACTCATCCAGGATTCCCCTTTGGAGGTATAATCCTCACATCCTTCCGCTTAGACTGGAAAGTCTGTCTCTGGGGGTAAGGTGTCCGGGTCCTGGGTAAGACATCCTGTAAGTCCCGGGTCCTGCTGATAGTGTCCTGGAGTGTGGCTGGTCTAGTGGATCGGACTAGATCCCGAAGTGGCTCTGCTAACCCCTCAACATACATATAGACCCTCTGCGTCGTGGATAGGTCTGGCACCATCATGAAGACCCTCAAGAAATCTGCAATGTAGGTCTCTGGGCTCCTTGTCTATTTGAGCCTCGTTAGCTCAACAAAATTCTGCTCTATATCCCTCCGGTCAAATCGCTCCATCAGTCTCCTGGTAAACTCAGCATATGTCGTCACTGTAGAGTGCCCGAGTGTAGCCATCCCATGAAACCACCAATCCTGGGCCTCACCATCCAAATGCAATGTTGCCACCTTGATGGCCTCTGTCTCCAACATCTGGTTAAGCTGGAAATAAATGTCTAGCTTCTTCACCCAGGACTTTGCCGAACTATTTGATGAATAATCAAACGTAGGCAAGTGGAATTTACTCGCTGCACGGTGGGTGTCACCATCATGGTAATGTCGGTACCCTTTGTGATGGTCGCAGGGTCTACTATCCCGCTAGAGCTGAACAAATTCTCTGAACGAGAGGGCTTCCCTGAACTCCTGCCCATAGGCCTGGTACTCTGCAAAATAATCGCCCATATGTCCAGGCTCTGCCTCTTGCTGGGCTACGGCCCCCGTGTCTGCTCCCAAGAAAGTGGGCATGGTAGAGCGCGTAGGGGAATATGAGGCCACCTGCTGCGCAGTATCACGCTGCTCTGGTAAATGGTGGTATGCGCCCGATCCCTCACCAACCTGGATTACCCGTGGGCTCTCACGCTGTCTGGCCTCTACTGCCGTGAATCTCTGCCCCATCACCTCAATCTGTCTCGACAGATCCTACACTGCTTTGAGGAGCATATCCGCAAATCTCTTCCCGTCATCATCTGCCATCGGAGCCTTCCGTTCTGCATCCACCACGAGCTCCCTCTGTTCTACGTCTACCACAGGCTCCTTCTGTTCTGCGTCCTCCATCGGAACACAGTCTCCCTCTCCGTAGGTGTTATCCAACCTACGCCCAGTGTCTCTATACCTCCGACCTCTGTAACAAATATAGGGTTTTTCCCCTGGTTTCATAGATTGCTAGCTCCACAGGTTGAGCCAGATCTATGCTTTGATACCACTATAATATCCCTTATCAGGAATATACCCCAAACACAAGCAAACTCCAACCAGAGATGGACTGGGAGGGCATTTACCAGATATGTCACCTCTAAAAAGAGGACGAGATCCGGAGGCTACCTGGCCCTTTCCAGACTTTGTCTAAGAGTATAATAGAAACACACATGTGGTATAATAGCCTAGAATGCTCAAAGAGATACAAATAACAGTGATACGATATATATATATATATATATCAAATAAACCATAAGCAAATACACAAGAAATGCAGAGAGAATGCTAAGCCATTTTATTATACTAAGTAATAAAATGAGTACGGGAGGTGATCAGGAAGATGGCACCTCTACTTGCTCTAGTCAAGTGAAGAAATACACTCAGAACAGCGAAGGAATGGCCCCTATCTGATCTGCATCCAAGCAGTTGGGAAACTGTTATGTTGTTGCTGCTTCTACAAATCAAATGAGGATTTGGGGCTGCTCCCCTCCTCAGAAAAGGCTGAAACTCTGGAATCAGACTCTACTCAAGAAACCCAAAAAAACCCAGAAAGCTCTCCTGGAATAGCTGACCCTCGAAAATCACCCCCTTGGGGTTCTGCGCAGTTTCTCAGTGCCCTACGCTGCCACTGAATGCAACCCTCTAGAAATATGCCTGAAACCCCTGCCAAAACTCTCTAGCTACAAAGGTTGATCCCCTGCTCTACCTCCCAGCACAAAACCAAAACTGCGTCCCTCTCTCAGTGTTGTGCAGTCCTCCAGAACTGCGTCCCTCTCTCAGTGTTGCGCAGTCCTCCAAAATGTTGATAAACTGTTGCTGAGATGCTGATGTATCTACTGCTGAAATGCCAATGGAAATACCTTGCCTGAGTAGGCACTCAAAGTCCCCTGAGGCTAAGGGTGAGATCTCCGAACGGAGACACTCAATGCACTAAACAGTGTTGCAGACTAGCTAAACAGCCAGCGTGCTCTAAGTCGAAATGACTATCACAAATTCTCATAACAAAATCATTAAAATGAGGGGGCTCCTCTCTCAGTTATAGCCTTTGCCTCTCTCAATCCGAAGGCTCACCTCCTCCTGCATGATTCCCCTCTTGCCACGTGTGTCTTCCCTCCTGCGCAATCCCTCCATGTGGTTGCCTGGGCTCCCTTTCTGCGTCCCCCTTTGGCCCCCCTTGGCTCCCCTTTAAGTCACAACATTGTGCTACTAGGTAGTGACTTTTTATTCTAAAAGTGAGTTATGTCCCCCCTACCTCACTTTTTATTTACAAATAACTATAGAAGGAAAAATTTGGACAAAATCGAATATTCCAATTAGCCATGGCTAATTAGGAATATTACACATGACAAGAGCAGCAATCAAGGTGCAGAACAGCAACAAGAATTTCACCACATGAAGTCTTCAAGTGGGAAGCACTGCATACAGTCATTGTAAAAGTATCATTGTACAGAGTCATTGTAAAAGAATCATTGTAAAAGTTGTGCAAGTGTCAATCTGCCAAGAGTTGAAGAGGCAGTGTCGGGAGGTCTAGGATCATCATTAGGTGGTTGTGTCATAGTTGGGGTTATGGTCTAGTGTGTCTTCTTCTTCTACATCATTCTATATCATTGTAAAGTGGACCATTTTCCCTGGTACGGGTGTCCATTCTTCTTTTTTCTATATGGTGGTAGGGTGGTGCTAGGGTGAATTGTAGCTCATTGGGTGTTGGGGCATCCGTTCAGTTGACTACTAAAGAATCTCGGGCGTTGGAGCGTCCATCCAGTGGGAGCTGGAGAAGAATGCTTTTCTAGATTCTAGGAAGTTGGAGCTTTATTTTCAATTGGAGTTGAATATTAAAGAATTATTAGAAAAGTGTTCAGGTGGTTTTTGTCCCGGAGGGGGTTTCCACCTTAAAAACTATGTGCATTTGTGTTCCTTTTGTTTACTGTTATCATTGTACAAACACTAATAATAATTGAAGATTAACTAATTCTCTGAAAGATTAATAATAATACTAATTGAAAGGAATACTGATTCACCCCCCCCCCCCCAGTATTTCCAACAATTGGTATCAGAGCTTGGTTCCTTCAATAATAGTTTAACAACTGGAAGGAGATCATGGAGCATACCAAGAATGGTGTACCTCTGTTCAATGAAAATAATTATGCACTCTAGAAAGGAAGAATGGAGGTCTATCTCTTGGCATAAGGTTACGAAGTATGGGACACTGTTCAAAATGGCTTTACACCAACCGCGAATGAACAAGGTAAGAAGAATTTAGTAAATGATGCAAAAGCAAAGAATATTATTAACAGTGGACTTATTGAATTTTCTTATCATAAGGTGTTGGTTTGTAAAACCGCCAAAAATGTATGGGACAAGCTTGAGAATATATATGCAGGTGACTCAAATGTCAAAGAAGCAAAGCTTCAAATCTACAGAGAAAATTTTGAGCAACTCGAAATGAAAGAAGATGACAACATTATTGCATACTTCCAACACGTTGATGAAATAACCAACACTCTCAGAGGATTGGGAGAGCATGTTGATGAGAAGACTATTATACGAAAGATCCTTAGAACATTACCAGGAAGATTCAACCCAAAGGTATTTGTCTTAGAATACAGTGCAAATATGGCCAAACTCAGCAAAGAGGAATTACATGGAGTTCTCATAGCATATGAAATAAGACTTGATGAAGAAGAGGGTACTTTGCATCTAGAAACTGCATCCACTGCATCTAAGAAAACCAATAAGGACAAAAAACCTTCAAACGAAAATATTTGCACCTGCAAGTGTGAAGGAAAGGAAGATAATGAAGAAGGTTTTTCAAATGGAGAATATGCTTACTTTACGAGAAAACTAAAAATTGGTAAGGGAAAATTCAAAGGTAAACGTCCATTGATATGTTTCGATTGTGGTGAGGTTGGGAATTTCGCAGCAAAATGTTCAAACAGAAGTGATGGAAACTCAAAAGGAAATAAAGGCTTTAAGAAATTCAACAAGAAAGGCAAGAAGAAAGGATTCAAAAGGAACTTTCTCTCTAAAGAAGATATCTCATCATCCGATGAAGACAGTGATAGTGAAGAATAAGCCAACGAGAGAGTATTGTTTATGGCCAAGCACAATAAACAAGAGGTATCAAACAAAGAAGAAGAGGCGTTGACCATAGAAGAATTTTCTGAGGCAATCAAGCTTATAAAAGAGCTCAAGGCTGAGAATATTCGTTTCAATACTCTTGAACAACAAGTTCAAGGTCTCAAAATTGAAGTTGAATAACACAAATGTATTGAAGAGTCACTTCAAAAGAAGTTGGAAGAAAGCAACCGAGAAAGGGAAGCATTAGAAGCCAAAGTAGTCTTGCTGCGTAAGGAAGTGAAGAAGGGAAACACAGTCCAAAACTATGCCAACAGTTCAAGGGCGTTGGAAGAACTCATCAACAATCAACGATCTTACAATGATAGAACTGGCCTCAGTTACAAAGAAGAAGAAGCAGAATCTTCTACAACAAACAATGAACCTATGAGATTTGACAGGCATGTAGACTTCATTGGACAAGATTCGCAAGAATAGCCTTGGAAGAAAATTCCCCGACGAAGATTTCCATCCAGGTACTAACATATTTTTCATGGCTATTGTTATTCATGTGGAAAATTTGGTCATAAAGTGTAGAATGTCACACATACCCTAGGAACCAATACAATTCCAGGAGATCTGTCCAATATGAACCTCCCAGGGCTCAATGAAACATCAATAGATTTGAACATGTAAGAAATAAGATTGAATGTTACAAATGTCAAAACTTTGGAGACATAGCCAGAGACTGCAAACTTGAAAATCCTCCAAAAGAATCTTCAAAGCCATAGAACGAACGAACATGGAAGAAGAAGAAGACTAATAATTGTACTCTCACTCTCAAGGCTCAAAACAACAAAGATGGGTGGTATGTTGATAGTGGTTTCTCAATGCATATCACTGGAGATAGAAAGAAATTTGTATCTCTGAAAGACAAGAAGGATGGAACCGTGTCCTTTGGAAATGATGGATCTTCAAATGTTACAGGATCAGGTACCGTCAGTCTCGGAAGCAAATATGCTCTAGCCAAGAATGTTCTATTGGTTGAAAACTTGAATCACAATCTGCTCAGTGTTGGACAAATGTGTGATCAAGGACACACAATGTTATTCAACTCCACAAAATGTGAAATCAAGAAAGGTAGGTATGGTAAAATTGTAGCTACAGCAAGTTGAGCTCCAAATGACATATATGTTCTTGATGAAGCAACAAAAGCATGTCTACTAGCTAAAGAAGATGAAATCTGGTTATGGCACAAACGAATGGGTCACATAATCTTTGACAATCTTATCAAGATAAGAAAAAAGGAAGTAGTACGAGAAATGCCAAAAATCTCAAAATTTTCCAACAAACTATGTGAGGCTTGTCGACACGACAAGCAGACAAAATTTGGATTTAAAACAAAAAAACACTTTGCATCACATCCATTGGAATTGACACATATTGATCTATGTGGTCCTATTAGAACAAAAGGCTTAGATGGATAATTATATTTCATGTTAATGATAGATTACTATACCAAGATGACAGTCCTCAGTTTCCTAAAGAAACAATCTGAAGCATTTGAGTGCTTTAAGATCTACAAGGAGTTGGTCGAAAATGAAACTAATTTGAAAACGAAGTGTCTAAGATCAGATAATGGCGGAGAATTCACTTCCAAATTATTTCAGCAATGTTGTGATGAAAATGGAATAAAAAGACAATTTTCAACAGCACGAACACCTCAGCAAAATGGAGTTGCTGAAAGAAAGAACAGAACCGTACAGGAAATGGGTAGAACAATGTTGAAGGACTCAAAATTGGATGAAAAATTCTGGGTTCAAGCAATTGGTACGGCAATCTTCATTATCAATAGAAGTCTTCTCATAAATAATTGCAACAAGACCCCATATGAATTATGGAAAGGAAAACCGGCTAATGTAAAATATTTCAGAATCTTCGGAAGCAAATGTTATATCAAAAGAGAAGATCAAAAGTTGGGTAAGTTTGAATCACGTGTTGACGAAGGTATCTTTGTTGGTTACTCACGCAAAAGTAAGGCATATAAATGTTATAATCTAAGACGAAAATAGATAATAGAGATCATAAATGTTACATTTGACGAAGATGGTGTTCTAACGAATAATGCTGAGGATCTAGAATCTTTGAAACTTGAGACAGAGACTGAAAAAGGTACAGAGAAAATTCTAGAACAAGAAGCAATTGTCAACCAGGAAGAAGTAAATAATGATCAACAAGATATACAAGAACAACAACAAGAAGCTCCTCCAAAGATAACAAAAGAATGGATTCAAAAGACTCATCCATCAAATCAAATCATTGGTGACATAAATGAAGGAATTGGAACAAGAAAAGGTTAACATCTTAGTTCATCATAACAAGCTCGCATTGCTTTGTAGTTTTGAGGAAGCCAGCCAGAATGAACATTGGGTAGCAGCTATGAATGAAGAATTGGATCAAATCGAGAAGAATGGCACCTAGGAATTAGTTCCACCACCAAAAGATAAAAATTTCATTGGGACTAAATGGGTTTTCAAGAACAAATTGAATGAAGGTGGGCAGGTTACCAGAAACAACGCAAGATTGGTTTGCAAAGGCTATGCACAAGTGGAAGGAATTGATTTCGACGAAACATTTGCACCAGTTGCCAGAATGGAAGCCATTTATATGTTCACCTATGCATGTTCAATAAAAATAAAAGTCTACCAAATGGATGTTAAGTCAGCATTTTTGAATGACGAATTAGAAGAATAAGTTTACATCGAACAACCTGAAGGTTTTCTACTATCAGAAAAAGAAGACTATGTTTGCAGGTTAAAGAAGGCTCTGTATGATCTCAAGTAGGCTCCCGGAGCATGGTATGCTCATCTTAATGGATATCTACATCAAAAAGGGTTCAAGAAAGGTATTGCTAATAGCAATCTTTACGTACAAATAGATAAAGATAATTTAACAATTGTTGAGGTATATGTGGATGATATAATCTTTGGTAGAAATGATGATCGACTAAGTAAGAACTTTGCTACAAAGATGCAAAGTGAGTTTGAGATGTCTTTACTTGGTGAGTTGACATACTTCTTAGGGCTTCAAATATCTCAGCAAGAGAAAGGAATATTTATATGTCAAGCCAAGTACATCAAGGAAATGCTCAAGAAATTCAAAATGGAAGATTGCAAACTCATCCTTACTCTGATGGTAACAAGTTGCAAATTGAGCATAGATGACTCATCTAAGGATGTGGATCAGAGGTTGTATAGATCTATGATTGGTAGTCTTCTATATGTAATAGTCTCCCGACCATACATTATGCAAAAAGTTGGACAAGTAGCAAGATTTCATGCAGCACCAAAAGAATCACATATTATTGTCGTCAAACGAATTTTTCGATATCTAAAGGGAACAACAGAATATGGCTTGTGGTATCCCAAGGGCAAAAATCTCATTATTCAAGCCTTTACAGATGTAGATTGGGTAGGAAGCGTTGATGATCGTAAGAGTACTAGTGGAGCAACATTTTATCTAGGTGTTTGTCTCGTATCATGGTTGAGCAAAAAGCAAACCTCAATCTCATTATCTACAGCAGAAGCAGAATACATTGCAGCGAAAACTTGTTGTACTCAAGTCCATTGGATGAAACAAACTTTGCAAGATCTTAAAGTACAATTCAGTGAGCCTATTCCCATATTTTGTGATAACACCAGTGCCATCAGCATCTCCAACAATCTTGTCATGCATTCAAAAACAAAACACATTCCGATCAAATATCAATGTGTTAGAGAACAAATCATTGAAAAGAATATCAAACTTGAATATGTTGGTACAAAAGAACAAATCGTTGATATCTTCACTAAACCTTTACCCCGTGAAGAATTTGAATATCTTCGCTAGAAGCTTGGGATTCTCCCAAGTTCTCATTAGATTTTCCTTATTCAGAAAATAAAGGGGGAGTGGAAGTGTGTACAGGTCCATAGGATGGTTGTGTATCAAGGGGAGTTACCCTTTGTCATTGATGTCAAAGGGGGAGAGAAGGCAGTAGGAAGAGGTGCCCTGATCGCATAGGGGGTACTTGTGTTTCCATCAATGCCAAATGGGGAGATTGTTGATCTAAAGATTATCTGAGGTTGTCATTGATGTCAACCCAAGCAGCACCAAGGATGACCCTGAACTTCCATGGCACACTAGGCATCATCATTCATGGTTTCTTGTCTCATAACCATTATAGCAATACTCTACTCAAAAATATCTTTCTATCGGTATATAGCTCTCCTTGTAATTCCTCACGGTTTGTAAGATATTCAAGATTTGTTAATTTATGGTATGTTCTATGCTTAGAGCGGTTTACTTCTTTTATTAATATTATCCACAAATTAGCAATCACATTTACAGTAAGTAAAGTGCAGATATAACATTAAACAATCGACAGAAAACAAGCCAAGACAAGAGACACAAGATGTGCAGGCTAGCCAGGGACAAACCCCAATATGGGCAAACCCTTTGATCAAATCTTTCTTTATCTTCAGTAATTCAGCAGAGAGAAATAGTACATAAATCTGATTTAAATCAGCAGCAGCAAACCCTAGATCAACCCTAAACTAGGGCAGACAATATCTTGCAAATCGACCGTTGGATCGGTTTGATTCCTTCACCAAAAAATGTGGCCTTCCACAGAGGGTCCGGTTCACCTACAGTGCAGTTTTGAGAGGGAGACTGATGGTCAACGCTGGTCAAACTTCTGATCTGCAGTTGCAACCCTAAATCTGCATCCTTCCTTCCACACGTGTGAGAGAAGTGTCTCTTTCTGCGCAGTAGGAGAAGAGCCTCTTTTCTGCACAGGAGAGAGAGAGAGAGAGAGATGTGATGAGATGTCTGTCCAAATGAGGAAAATATCTCTTGTATTAATACACAAATGTTTGATGATGAATAGATGTGTATGTTGGGCTTCTGAGCCTACATGAGTTGCTGGTCGACTTGATAATTATTCCATAATCAAAATAAATTCATATCTCCATAAACACTTATCGGAATCAGATGATCTTTAGATCAATCCTACACCTCTCGACGAGAGGAATCTAATAAAAATATTATCAGCCATGAATAAGATGACTCACATGGAGTTTGGTCCTAGTTGCCAATTTTAACACTCCCTCTCAACTAGGGAGAACTCCATCTACAATTTGTCTGTCGGTCACTACTGTTCATCCATCAAATGCACTGCCCTGTATAGCTTGACCCCTGCTCTGCTCTGCCCTATTTTTCCTGCTCTGCTCTGTTCTGTTCTGCCCTGTTGTGATCTGCTCTGTTTTGCTTTGCTCTGCTCTACTTTGTTTGAATTATGAAGAAGAAGAAATGATCGAGGATGTATCATACCATCCTCCATTGACTCAAAGTCAGTGTCAGAGTGTGTACCATTGGCCCTAGACCAGTCCTCAACCAACCCGAAGTCAGTGTCATAGTGGGTACAACTCCTACCACTGGTCCCAGACCAGTATCACTGATCCCATATCAATGAAGGTCATCCTAGCTTAGGGAGTACGGTCGATACAGTGATGCGTCCATCGGTACTACTATGGTCCCTATCCTTATTTCCCTGCTCATTGATCAGATGAGAGGTACTTCCCATGAGTCCCAAACTACATGGGTAGGATGCCTCGACAGGAGAACTAATCAATCCTGTCCACAAGAGAGCGAATCATCATGTCCCACAAGAGAGCGAATCATCTTGTCCCACAAGAGAGCGAATCATCTTGTCCAGTGGATGCCACGAAGAACTAATCATCCTATCCCATAGGAGAGCGAATCATCCTGTTCCACAATCGCCATGGAGAACACATCATCAAAGCCTCACAGGAGAACTAATCATCCTGCTACACAATCGTCATGGAGAACACATCATCCAGACCTCACAGGAGAACTAATCATATTGCTACACAATCGTCATGGAGAACACATCATCCAGACCTCACAGGAGAACTAATCATCCTGCTACACAATCGTCATGGAGAACACATCATCCAAACCTCACAGGAGAACTAATCATCCTGCTACACAATCGTCATGGAGAACACATCATCCAGACCTCACAGGAGAACTAATCATCCTGCTACACAATCGTCATGGAGAACACATCATCCAGACCTCACATGAGAACTAATCATCCTGCTACATAATCATCATGGAGAACACATCATCTAGACCTCACAGGAGAACTAATCATCCTGTTACATAGTCGCCACAAGGTGTCACAGGTAAAGTTTTGATTCTTTTACCCTATACATGTACACTACCAGGGGATGGTGAGTCACCCTGTGGTCATATGTCGCTCCAAGAAGTATCTCGTGCCCCCCCCCCCCCCCGGGAGCTCCCAGAGCTCAATACATCATACAGGACCCTCATCAGAGGATCTTTGAATGACACCAAGTCGTTCTCGGAAAGTCGGGAATTTGACCTTCCCTAGGGGCTTTGTCAGAATGTCGGCGACCTATTAATCTGTACCGATATGTTGGAGCCTTATTGCTCCTCGCCGCAACATATCTCAAATATAGTGGTACCTGATATCGATATGCTTGGAGCGATCATGAAATACAAGATTCTCTGACAAATGAATCCCACTCTGGTTGTCACATAGGATCACGGTGGTATCTAATGTAAATCCAAACATCTCACTGAAGAGCTTTCGCAATCAGACTGCCTCACAGGAGGCCATGCTAGCAGCAATATACTCTGCTTCAACAATGCTCAAAGACACCGACTTATGCTTCCTACTCATCCAGGATATCAAAGCAGATCCCAAGGAGAAACAGCACCCGGAAGTGCTCTTACGGTCCACCACATTGCCTGCCCAATCAACATCAGTGTATCCAAGTAGTCTCACATCTCCGGCAGTGTATCTCAGCCCATAAGTAATTGTGCCACAAAGATATCTTAACAAATTCTTGGCACCAATCCAATGTATGTAGTGAGGTTCAACCATATGTTGACTTAATGTGTTGACTGTGAAGCATATATCTAGACTGGAGTTCACTAAGAACATTAATGCTCTGACGAGTTGCCGATACTCGGTGGCATTTCATAAAACAGGTCCAACAGCACTACCGCTTAACTTTTTGAAGTCAAGCTCCATCGAGGTAGTTACGAGCTTGCAGTCCACCATGCTGAATCTTTCCAGAATCTTCACCACATATTTTCCTTGAGATAGGAAAATTTCCCCTGGCTTCTGCCAAACTTCAAGTCCTAGGAAATAGTGCATCAGCCCTAGGTCCTTCATTTCAAATTTAGAAGCCAACTCCCTATTACATTTGTGAATGAGAGGGTATGCACCTGTTAGGAAGAGGTCGTCCACATACAGCACCAGTATGAGAGGTTTGTCATCTTCAACCTTAAAGTGAAGGTTAGGATCGGCTTCACTCCTAGTGAATCCCAACTTCATCAAGTAGCTATCGATCCTCTCATACCATGCTCGGGGTGCTTGCTTCAGCCCATAGAGAGCCTTCTTCAACCTGCATACATGAGATTTTCGATCATAAATCTCAAATCCTTCAGGTTGCTCCACGTAGACCTCTTCTTTGATCGAACCATGCAAGAACGCGGTCTTGACATCTATCTGATGTAGGTTCCATCCTTGTGAAGACGCAAGGGCTATGATCGAGCGGATGGTGGTATATCTGGCAACAGGTGAAAATATCTCGTCATAGTCTATACCTTCCTTCTGGGAGAAGCCACGAGCGACAAAACGAGCCTTATACTTTTCTGTACTTCCATCTGCTGCATGATTTATCTTGTAAAGCCATTTAGAAATGACAATTGTCTTGTCCTGGGGTCTGGGAACTACTTCCCAGACATCATTCTTCATAATAGACTCATATTCTTCGGTCATAGCATCCATCCATACTTGATGCTTAACGGCATCTGAGAATGATGAAGGCTCATTTTGTATGATCGTGATCATGATGGTCAAGTATCCCTAATACTTGTTAGGTTTCTTACTTTCACGGAAGGTTCCTTGGGGTGCAGTGTGTCCTTCAGCATCATCGAGTAGCCCCCTAAGAAAAGAGGGCCTCTTCCTGGAAGAGGAAGGCTCAGGTGGATCAATAGGATCCATGGGTTCATCCACATCGGGCATTGTTACACATACGGCGGTGTTTGCAGCTTCGGCCCATAGAAACTTCGGAAGTCTTTGATCATGGAGCATGGCACGGACAGCTTCCACAATCGTACGGTTCTTCCTTTCCGCCACACCATTCTGTTCAGGAGTATATGGTGTAGTAGTCTCCCTCTTAATGCCAGCCTCTTTACAAAAGTCATGAAACTTGTTAGATTCATATTCAGTCCCATTATCAGTCCTTAAGATCTTGATCTTCTTTTCAGTTTGATTCTCGATCAAGGCTTTGAAGTGTCGAAACCAAGAGAACACTTCATCCTTCTTTTTCAAGAAGTATATCCAAGTCTTTTGAGAATAGTCATCTATAAAAGTAAGGTAATATGAATATCCTCCCAAGGAGTTCACAGGCATCATACCAGATATGTCTAAGTGAACCAACTGCAATATATTGAAGGTCTTGCTTTTGCTTGATGCGAATGGTCCCCTTTTTAGCTTTCCTACGGCACATCCCGGACATACACCTTCTTTCTCTACTCGGAATTCAGGCATCCCTATCACTATTTGTCTTACATTGGGTAGAGCTTTATAATGAAGGTGGGCAAACCTTCAATGCCAAAGTTCGGACTGAAGAGGTGTGTCACAAGACATGACACCTAGCGGACTTCCACCGACCTGATATAATGAATCAACACGAAACCCAAGAGTAAAGGCATCTTTAACATTGTTTTTCCATATACGTACCTTGCCATTTCTGAAGGTGACCTTGTAGCCTTTGTCTTCCATTGCCGAGATGGACACCAAGTTCTTTTTAAGGTCAAGTACATATAATACATCCTGTAAGTGGATCGTATTACCTTGATTCAATTTAAGAGAGACATTGCCTACACCTTTCACGGGACATTTCATATTATCTCCAAGGACAATTTCTAGGTTAGTTTCTTTCTCTATCAGATTATGGAGAACTTCTTTGTAACCAGTGAAGTGCCTTGAGGCACCACTATCAATAAGCCAATTTCCCAGCGAGTCTGGAGGAGCAGAGGTAGATAGAGCAGCTGGTAGATAATATTCATCCTGTTTATTGTCAACAGTGTTAGATTCATACCTAGAATTTCTAGCCTTCTTTAATGGTTGTCCTCTTCCTTGATTTCCAGCACTCCTTTTACCTATGCTATTAGATTTGCCATTCCTTTGATTGCCATGAGAGGGATTTTCATCATCGTCCTGGTGAGAGTTCCTTCTATCAGGGCATTCCCTTGCATAGTGACCTACTTTATCGCAAATGTAACATCGTCCTTTTCTTCCACCCTTAGGTCCAACCTTTCTTTTTTATTTAGTCCCAGAATTATTTCTTTTCTTATCATGAGAAGAAAAGGCAGCAGGAGGCCCTTTAGGCATGGGCATTTCTTGCTCTTATATCCTTGTTTCTTCTTAAATGCATCTTGCCATTAATTCCTCGAAACCAGGAATTACGTTATTGTTGTGAAGAGTAGTCTTGAACACGTACCATTCAGATGGTAATCCTCCAAGGGTTGAGAGTGCCATTTCCCTATCAGTAATAATTTATCCAGTAGATAGGAGATCGTTCTTGATCTCGGTGATTCTTAATAAATATGCTTGCATGCTCTCATCTTTTCCCTTCTTAATTTCCTTCAGCTTATTTCTAAGAAACAAAACTTGATTTGCATCATTAACTTTAAATAAACTCACTAGTCTATCGTACATTTCCTTGGAGGTGTTCAGGTTGGAGATGTAGGCCACCAAGCACTTGTCAATAGAGTCCTGGATGATCTTCTTTGTTTTGACTTCACCGGTTTTCCATTTGTTCCAGGCAGCAGCGGGTGCATTTGATGGAGGCTCAACAATATTGCCTCTCACATGGTCCAACACTCCCTGATCTTCTAAGGTTAGATCGAGAGACATCTTCCATCCGTGATAGTCAGACTTCTCACGGAGCTTGTCTTTGGCAGGGAAGAGTGTTGAGGACCCCATAGTTCTTTTAGGATAGCCTTCTCAATCTTCTCTTCGGTGATTGCTCTTTCTCTTGCTTGGGCTTTGTCTTCACCTCAGCTTTGATACCATGTTAATTTATGGTATGTTCTATGCTTAGAGCAGTTTACTTTTATTATTATTATTATTATTATCCACAGATTAGCAATCACATGTACAGTAAGTAAAGTGCAGATAGAACATTAAACGATCTACAGAAAACAAGCCAAGACAAGAGACACAAGATGTGGCGGCTAGCCAGGGACAAACCCCAATATGGGCAAACCCTTTGATCAAATCTTCCTTTATCTTCAATAATTCAGCAAAGAGAAATAGTACATAAATCTTATTTACATCAACAGCAGCAAACCCTAGATCAACCCTAAACTAGGGCAGACAATATTTTGCAAACCGACCATTGGATCGGTTTGATTCCTTCACCAAAAAATGCGGCCTTCCACAAAGGGTCAGGTTCACCTATAGCGCAATTCTGAGAGGGAGACTGATGGTCAACGCTAGTCAAACTTCCGATCTGCAATTGCAGCCCTAAATCTGCGTCCTTCCTTTCACACGTGTGAGAGGAGAGTCTCTTTCTACGCAGTAGGAGAAGCGCCTCTTTTCTATGCAGGAGAGAGAGAGAGAGAGATATGATGAGATGTCTGTCCAAATGAGGAAAATATCTCCTGTATTTATAGACAAATGTTTGATGATGAATAGATGCATCTGTTGGGCTTCTGAGCTTACATGAGTTGTTGGTCGGCTTGATAATTATTTCATAATCAAAATAAATTCATATCTCCATAAATACTTATCGGAATCGAATGATTTTTAGATCAATCCTACACCTCTCGAAGAGAGGAATCTAATAAAAATATTATCAGCCATCAATAAGATGACCCACATGGAGTTTGGCCCTAGTTGTCAATTTTAACAAGATTGAAGTTAGTAACCCCAATTAGTGGGCTAAAACCCCATGGAGTTGTGGCATGGAATTTATCATTGATTTTGGTCATTCAATAGTCAATAATTAATCATTTTTTAAGCTCCTAAAATCCCTCCAACATTCTCTATAGAAGCCCCTCTCAATTCTATAAAAAGAAATCTCATATATCCTCTAAAATTAGTGATCATAGAATTTTTTATATAACTTTATTTCTGTGAAGTCTTAGATGTTGAAATTAAAACCCATTTGAGCTGAAATCCTGATGAATGTCGTGACCAAATTTCAGATCTTGGTTCGCTATATTTTTGGAGATATGATCTGTGGAAGTTAGGGTTTTTGCAGGCTCCCGAATTTCATCTCAAAGAGGTGACCTTGGGAAAATCGTCATAACTCTCTCTCTCTGAGAAGTGGATTGGAATTCTGTAAAAAGTGGTGGATAGTGCACGGACTGTAGTTTTCTGTATATCAATTTCAGAGCCAAAGGAAGAAACAGTGACACATGGCACGCCGTACAAGTTCGCTCTACTGAACTAGTCCATAATTAAGTCACTGTGAGAGATTGGGCATAGCTTTGTCTTGAAGAATCCAAATCGGGTTAGATATGTGGCATTGGAAACAAGACTCAGAAGGATACTACAAGACTGAAGATCACATATTTGGGATCTGAAGTCATAGAGATACATCATATTCAATATTGTGCTCCTGGAAGGCAAGAAAAAAACTAGATCAAGTGTTGTCAATGGCTGCAAAGGGCCAGACTTTCTAGGGAAGAAAAGAGCAAGGTGCAGCAAAATGATGTAGCAGAGGTAAGATCCAAGTAAGTATCTTTTGTATATGCATGTTCATCTCTTAATTGCATTAGGTTCTTTGTATTCTAATTTGTTGTTTTTGTTTAGCACTGACATATGCTCTACAAGATGAGGTAAGTTTTGCTATTATCGTGTCATGGGTATTTCCTTGAAGACTTTTTGCAGGTATTATATATTCATCAAGAGAAACTCAATGCATAATCTAATGTTGTAAGAAGTTCACCACATGAAGTCTTCAAGTGGGCAGCACTGCATATAGTCATTGTAAAAGTATCATTGTACAGAGTCATTGTAAAAGTTGTACAAGTGTCTATCTGCCAAGAGTTGAAAAGGCAGTGTCGAGAGGTCTAGGATCATCATTAGGTGGTTGTGTCATAGTTGGGGTTATGGTCTAGTGTGTCTTCTTCTTCTACATCATTCTATATCATTGTAAAGTGGGCCATTTTCCCAGGTACGGGAGTCCATTCTTTTGTTATTCTTCTATAGGGTGGTAGGGTGGTGCTAGGCTGGTGCATGAAGTCACCAACAGGTTCAATCCTGTGAAAACTTCAAGGTGCTAGGGTGGTGCTAGGGTGAATTGTAGCTCATTGGGTGTTGGGGCATCCGTTCAGTTCACTACTGAAGAATCTTGGGCATTGGAGCGTCCATCTAGTGGGAGTTGGAGAAGAATGCTTTTCTAGATTTTAGGAAGTTGGCGCTTTCTTTTCAATTGGAGTTGAATATTAAAGAATTATTAGAAAAGCGTTCAGGTGGTTTTTGTCCCGTAGGGGGTTTCCACCTTAAAAATTGTGTGCATTTGTGTTCATTTTGTTTACTGCTATCATTGTACAAACACTGATAATAATTCAAGATTAACTAATGCTATGAAAGATTAATAATAATGCCAATTGAAAGGAATATTGATTCACCCCCACTCGCCACCCTTCTCAGTATTTCCAACACTTTACATCTCTTCTAATGATAACATTTTTTGGATTTAGGTTGAAGAAGTATATATCCTTTGACATATTTAGAATATCCAACAAAAATACATTTTTCACTCTTAGGTTCTAAGGCTTTATGTTTCTCATCTGGAATATGGGCCCATGCTTCACTTCCAAAAACACAAAAGTGACTTACATCTAGTTTAATTGAGCTTCATGCTTCTTCTGGAGTGATATTCTTTAAAACCTTAGTAGGAGTGTGATTTACTATGTAATTTGCACAGTTAATTGCTTCTGCTCAAAAATTAAGATTCAGTCCTTTAGATTGAAGCATACAATTAGCCATTTCTTTTAAGGTGTGATTCTTCCATTCAGATACACCATTTTGTTGTGGAGTATATGGAACAGTATGTTGCAATTGAATTCCATGCTCAGTGCAAAAATTGATGAATTTGTTGTTAAAATATTCTCTGCCATTATCAGATCTTAGCTTAAGAATTTGATGTCTAGATTGTTTATCAGCAAAGGCCTTAAAGGCCAAGAACATGTTAAAGACTTCACTTTTAATTTTTGAGAAGTATACCCAAGTGCGTCTAGAGAAATCATCAATGAAAGTTAAGAAATATTTGTAGGCATAGAATGAAACAACTAGAAGTGGACCACATAAATCACTATGCACAAGTTGTAAAGGGGTTGAGGCATGCCAAGAGGCCCGTTTTTCAAAACTATCCCGATGATGTTTTCTGAGTACACATCCGAAACAAACACCATCTCCGCAAGATACCATAGGAACACCTGTCACCATATTTTCTTTACATAGATTTTGAAGGAAGTGATAGTTTAAGTGACCAAATCGCTCATCCCAAATTTTGTTCACTTCATCATTATGAGCAACAAATACCAAGGGAAGAGTTGATGAGCCAAAGTTGTTAAACTTATGCTTTAAGAAGATGAAGTTGAAGTTGAAGAGTGCTCCAAATGGATGTTATGCTTCTTCATTGCTACTTCTAAGCCTTCGATCTTCTTAAAGCATTTGGATTCTAAGTGGCCATCACGATTACAAAAGTTGCAATGTCTATCAGTCTTCTTCGCTTTGTTTTTAGTTTCCTTATCATTTTTCCGAATTGATTTTTCATTTTGAGACTGAAATGGCTTAGGACCCTTGTTTTGTTTAGGACCATTCTTTTTAGGATGTTGCTTCTTACGATTCTTTGAACTTGGTTGTTGTTGGGCTGCTAAGGCTTTCTTAGAAGAGTTTCCAGTATTAAGAAGACCAAGATGTAAGAGTTTTTCTCGTTCTCTTATTAAAGAATCACAAAATGCATCAAAAAAGGGGGCCTTGTAGTCTTGTGCTTGAGAAATAAAGGCTTCTCTAGTAGAATAGAAGGTGGAAACAAACACAGAGTAGGCTGGTCCTAACTTAGTAAGAATGGAATAGATAAGGTTATCATCTTCTTTCTTAACCTTAACAAGGGTCTTGAACTTGGACAAAAAATCTTCAATGGAAGAAAAATTATTGGGGTCCAAAGTAAGCAACTCATTTTCGAGTTGATGGGCTCTAATTTCATTTTTAATTCTAAAAACTTTATTGAATTGTTTCATTGCTTCATCAGGGATATCAATTTCTGTGATATGGAATATAAGGTTTGGAGAAATAGACATCTCTATCAACCCAAGTGTTTGATCTTGCTTATTTTCCCATTTGGCTTGCTTATCTTCATCTTTAGGTTTAGACTCTTGGCCTAAGGCTATTCTATAAAGACCTTTACTTCCAAGTAAATCCACAATGTAGGATAACCATTGGAAGTAGTTGGTGTTGTCAAGCATAACTAGGCATGGAATTTTTATTTTAAAAGGAACTAAAGCTATAGATGTTGAAACTAAGTGTTCCAATAGAAAGATCTCGAAAAATTAGGCCAATTCAAAAAAAATGGCTCTGAAAACGGCTTCCAGATGAAGAAGTTACAATTTTTTAAAGAAAAGTTGTTGAAGATGCCAACAAACTACGTGAATGTTGGGAAGTGAATGATAGTGTTATATTTAAAAAAAAATCCCCCGTTTCCAAACTTAATCTAATTAGCTCACTTAAAAAAAAAAAAAAAAAAAAAAATTATGTGACCCACTTTTATAAATAAGTGAAAGTCACTTTTACAATGGTACTTTATGAATTATCCACTAAATTGTAACTTAAATAAAAGATAAAGTGACTTTAGAATTATAAGTGACTCACTTTTTATAATGGGTGAGAACTCTTTTACATACAGTAACTTTAAAACATAAGTTACATGTGTTTTTTGAAAAAATAACTCAACAAAAAGAAAGACTTGAACCCAAGACCTCTATTCTCATAACGTAACTTTGGACCAAGTGAGTTAGTTTAAAAGGTTAGTAATTTTTGAAAATGAATAAGGGGTTTTTTTTTGCTCATTAAAGCTTTGGAGTGTGTGCTTACTTGAAAAACCCATTTTTCGCCTACAAAAAAAAAAAAAAAAAAACTACACAACTCAAAACGAACAAGCAAAAGTAATCCAAGCCTTACGGCTTAAAGTTAGATTTGACCGAAAACTAAACATTTTTCTCAATGTTTCTGATTTTCCGAGATCACACTAAGGCGCGACAGAAAAGAGCATACGCATAAGATAAATCCTTTATTTATGTTTCTGGTTTGCCCAGATCGCACAGAGTCGTAGGGCAAAGAGTATATGCAAAAACGAAAGGTTTAGATCCGGTAATTAAAAAAATTATAGAGGACTATAAACCGAAATAAACAGATGGACAAATAACTATAACTGCAAATAGAGCAAATGCTCCTAACACAATAGAGTAGTCCTCTCAGCGCAAAAGTGGTCAGAAACAGTAGGTCTAGGAAACGACAGTCGGATGTAGTTGTATCGTTTTCGGATTTGGATCAGCAACGGATTTGGCCCTTGAATAGCTCTGATACCATGTAGGAATTTACAGGGTAAGCTCCTTAGATAGAACACCAAAGGACACCGCTCACAAACAAATCACAGATCAGTACACCAGTGTTCTTGAAATGGTTAAAACCCCCAAAGAGGGAAATATTCCATGGCCTGAGCCAATGCAGCCACTTCGGGCAATTTATTAATGTAAAAGAAAGAAAATTTACGTAAGCTTCTCTCATGAACAGTCACCTAACAAATGACCCTCCATGCTCTTTAAATAGAGATCATGGACCAATCGGGTGTTGAGCCACGGATCAAGTGTCAGTAATACCAAGGAGAGAATGAACCGTCGGATCACTTCATGTCTAGAACATATCGTGACTATCAGATTGTAAGTTACAAAAAGTACATACTAAAGAAACACATTTTACCTAACTATACACTAGACCAAGTTGTACTTAATTATTTCCTATGTGTCAGAATATCCTAACACAGACAAAACAAAACAACAAAATACAACTTATCTCTTCAGCCCAAAACTCCTTGAAAATTGTGCCCACTTTGCCTCGATTTCCATGCCCACTTGAAGCTGAAAATATGTATTGTACATATACATATTGTACTGTACGAATCTCATATCATTGTATGGAGTGTACGAATTTTTAAAAAAATCAAAAACTTCTCTCGAACAGCGTGCAACTCACAACATTAAATGTTGTTCGTACTGTACCTTCTGTTGTCTTCTATGCCATGATTTTCGTGCCTAGCTTTGCTCAGAAATTACTCCTCCAACTTTTTGCAACAAATTTCTCCAAATCTTTTTTCCAGCTCTCAGCCTCCTTTCTCCAATCTACTCATGAAGAATGAACGCAGTCTCTTGTTGGAAATAATACTGAGAGGGGGGGTGAATCAGTATTATCTAGCAATTTAATAAATCTTCCTTATTTGATCTTTGAATTATTTTAGCATCTCAGTACCATAAAATAATGAGCATGAAAAACAGATAGTCACACCAAAGAACACAAGATGTAAGGTGGAAACCCAATGTGGGTGAAAACCACCTGCTGCAATATGTCTCTATCTTCTTTCAATTTAGAAACTTCTTTTACAATGATTTTGTACTGGTGCAGTCCTTTACCAGTACGCAGGCTGCAACCTGCAGAGAGCTACAACTCTCTCTCTCTCTCGTTTTCCAGTTTACTCCTGGAAGGGAGCTACAACCCCCTACTTCTTTTCATAAAGCATCAGATGATCAACAAGTACATAACAGATATAGATCACTACAGATATCAGATCAGCAACAACAGAACTAACCCAGAACACCTTATCAATAGAGAAATTCAATCAACAGAACATCTTAAAACAGAGACGCAGTGTTTCTTTCTGTGGCCTGCGACCAGACGCCGTTAACCTTCTGCTACTCTGCGTCCACACGCAGATATCCTTCTGCTCCGCTGCGTGCCCACGCACTGTTCCTTTGACTGCTCTGCGTTCTGTTGCTTCAGGGACGCACCCAAAGATACTATCGCGCCGCGTCCTTCGCTACAGAGACACACCTGAAAACACTATCGCGCCGCGTCCTTCTGCTTCAGAGACGCACCTGAACCTTGATCGCCCTGCGTCCCCACGCAGGTCTCTCTCTACTGTGCTGCGTCTCGGCGCACTTGCCCTTTACAGTACCTGCGTCCCGGCGCACTTTCCCTTCACTGAACCTACGACCCTTTAGATATAAATGATATGAAGGCTTCAGGACAAACCCAAACAGTCAGATATACAGATCTGATCATGCGCCATAGAGATCACAGTCCATTAGAAGATTCGCCCTCTTAGATCTGGACTAGATCTCACCAAATAAGATATTCAACCCAAGACAATTGCACAATCCAAATGAACTCCTTTGCTTTATATAGGCAAGCTCCTCCCCAAAACATGGAACAATACCACGAGCCGACACCATAGAAACACAAAACCGTCGGCTAGATACCACACAAGAAACCCCCACGTGTTTTTCTCTGCCTTGAAATGTGTGCACTGGGTAGACGCACCTCCTGAACGGCTGGCCGGCGTCCCTGGACGCGGGTTCTGCATGGTATACCTGCGGGGACGCACTTTCTGAACCTATTGCCTGCGTCCTTCTTAATTTTTCAACAAACTGAGAGCCTTACCACTGGAGTTGCCATCAAGTACAACATCTGTAACATACAGTCATACCAGATAACATAATGCCAACAATCTCCCCCTTTGGACTTGATGGCAACCTCAACCTGGCAACCTCAACCTTACAAGCTTCAGCTTCATTCTCCCCCTTTGACATCAAGGGCAAAGGGTATGCTCCCCCTTAGCTCATGCTCCTCCAGATCTGCAACAAATAACCAGAAATCCACCATGAAAGAGATAGAGACATATTGCAGCTATTTCCAAGATCTCCTTCTCCATAATGCCAACAATGCATTATGTGCTCCCCCTGAGCCTTGTACCACCAATAAGAAGATGTTCAACAATAAGATGATGCATCAACAACCCCCAGCTTTTGCCTGAGGTATTCAAATGTGTCCCTGGGCAATGGTTTGGTGAGAATATCAGCAACTTGTTCCTTGGAAGGAACATACTCCAACTTGACTTTCTGTTCAAGCACTTGTTCCCGGAGAAAATGGTACTTGATTGGTATGTGCTTGGTTTTTGAATGCATAACAGGGTTCTTTGAGATGCTGATTGCACTTGTATTATCACATAAGATGGGGATTGGTGGAGTACAAGTGATTTGAAAATCCTGCAAAGTCTGCATCATCCAAAGGAGTTGGGTGCAACAAGATGCAGCAGCAACATATTCTGCTTCAGCTGTAGATAAGGCAATGGAACTCTGTTTCTTGCTGAACCAAGATACCAGTCTGGAACCCATAAAGAACGCACCACCACTTGTGCTTTTCCTGTCATCCACGCTTCCGGCCCAATCTGCATCTGTATAAGCATGAAGAGTAAGATCTGTATCTCTAGGATACCATAAGCCATAATTTTGAGTCCCTTGAAGATATTTGAAAATTCTCTTTACTGCCTGAAGATGAGTCTCCTTCGGATTTGCCTGAAATCTTCCAACTATTCCAACTGCATGCATGATGTCCGGTCGGGTACCTGTCAAATATAGTAAACTTCCAATCATAGATCTGTAGGTTGGTTGATGTACTGCTGCAGATTCATCATTTGCACTGAGACTACATCCTGTGACCATGGGTGTACATACTGGTTTTGCATCTTCCATGCCATATTTCTTCAAAATCTGCTTGAGATACTTGGTTTGAGATAAAAAGATTCCTCCTTCCTTTTGTTGGATTTGCAAACCAAGGAAATATGTCAGTTCTCCTAGCAAGGACATTTCAAATTCTTTCTGCATGACCGAGGCAAAGCTTTGACTCATAGCTTCTTCATTGCTGCCAAAAATAATGTCATCTACATACACAACAAGTATTAGCAATTTGTCATTTTCAACTTTTATATACAGATTGCTATCTGCTGAACCTTTTGAGAAACCTTGTTGATGAAGATATTTGTCCAACCGGTAGTACCAAGCCCTTGGAGCTTGTTTGAGACCATAGAGAGCCTTTTTCAATCGGCATACAAGATTTGGATCATTTCCAAGAATGAACCCATCTGGCTGTTCAATGTACACTTCTTCTTCCAAGTCTCCATTCAGAAAGGCTGATTTCACGTCCATTTGAAATACTTTGAAGTTTTGAAAACTTGAGAGAGCAAGGAACATTCGGATGGCCTCAAGTCTTGCAACAGGAGCAAAAGTTTCTTCAAAGTCTATTCCTTCTTGCTGCGCATACCCTTTACAAACAAGTCTGGCTTTGTTTCTAATTACTTCTCCATTTTCATTCAATTTATTTTTGAAGACCCATTTTGTTCCGATAACATTCTTATCCTTTGGTCTAGGAACCAGCTCCCAAGTGTTGTTCTTTTCGATTTGCTCAAGTTCTTCATCCATTGCTTTCACCCAACATTCATCTTTGCATGCTTCTTTCACATTTTGTGGTTCAGTAGAGGAGAGTAATGCCAAATAGCTTGAGGCTTCTGCAACTGTTCTTCTTGTTTGTACACCTGCTTCTTTCTGCCCCACAATCTGAGATTCTGGATGATTCTTCTGAACATATCTGGATGGAGTTTTCTCTTCTATTCTTGTCTGCTCCTCTGGTTCTTCTTGAGGTTCTCCTTGGGGTTCTTCTTCTTCATTATTCTGTCTTTGAGGGTAGCCTTCATCTTCTTCTATATCTTCATGATGTACTTGCCTAGGAATATATCCCTTCTCATCAACCACTACATCAATGCTGTCAACAATTCTGCCAAGTCTTTTATTGTAGCATTTGTATGCTTTGCTATGTGGAGAATAGCCAAGAAGAATGCCTTCATCTGCTCTAGGTTCAAGTTTGCCAAGCTGCTCATCAGTATTCTTGATATAGCATTTGCTCCCAAAGATTTTGAAGTGCTTTACCGAAGGAGTCCTGCCACTCCAAAGCTCATGAGGAGTTTGAGTGCTGTTCACCCGGACATTTGTTTTGTTGAGAATAACAACCGCAGCATGTGCAGCTTCACCCCAGAAAGTTGCGGGAGTTCCTGATTCATCAAGCATAGCACGAGCCATTTGTTGGATTGTTCTGTTCATTCTTTCAACAACTCCATTTTGCTGAGGAGTTCTAGCTGTAGAGAATTCTCTCCTTATCCCATGTTCATCACAGAAATCGAAAAATTCATTTGAAGTAAATTCCCCACCTCTGTCGGATCTGAGGCACTTAATTTTGTGACCTAATTCATTTTCAACCAAGGTTTTGAAGGATTTGAATTTTTCGAATGCTTCATCTTTGTGCTTCATAAGTCCTAACCAGACAAACCTGGAGAAATCGTCAATAAATAATATCAAGTATTCCTCTCCTCTAGGTGTTCTTTTCCTGAATGGACCACATGTATCTGTATGTACTAGCTCAAGAGGCATGCTAGCTGATCCTTCTTTCTCTGGAAAGTTAGTCCTGGTTTGTTTTCCAAACTGACATGATCTGCATATGGTGTTGTCAGGAATTTTGATATCTGGAAGATCGCGAACTGCCTGATATTTGCATGCTTTCCTTATTTGTGAGAAGCTTAGATGTCCCAACCTTCGATGCCATAACCAGTGCTCTTCATCCTTGCTTAGATAGCATTGTTGTTGTCCTTCTTCAAATATGTACAGATTATTTGGAGTTCTTTTGCCTTTGAGTACTGTTTTACCTGTATCAAGATCACGAACAAAACATCCATTCGATCTGAAAATAACCTCGGTTCTTTGATCACACATCTGGCTGACACTTAGAAGATTATGCTTCAATCCATCAACATACAAAACATTTCCAGCTTTGACCTTTCCTTTTAACTGAGCAATGCCTTTTCCTTTTATAGTTGCAGGAGTATCGTTTCCAAAAGAGACTTTCTTTCCTTTTTCTAGAACAGAATAAGATTCAAGTTTTTCTTTATCACCTGTCATATGCTTCGAACATCCACTGTCAATGTACCATAGATTTTCCTGTCCCTCTGCATAAAATGCTATTCCACATCTTTCTGTTTGAGGTTCCTTTATTCTCCATGTTTTGGTGCTTGAGGCTTGCTCCTTTTTCTGCTGAAACCTGCTCCTGCATTCAGATTCTTCATGACCAAAGTTATTGCAAATAGAACATTCGACTTCATTTTCAAGAACCGAAAAGTTGTTATAGGTCCTTTTTGTCATCCCTGTCATACTTCTTTGTTTTTGAGCTTCCCTAGTCATGATTGTTTTATATGCAACACATTGAGCTGCTTTGTGACCAAAATTATGGCAAGAAAAGCATTGTCCATTGAAGAAGCTTCTGCGGTTATTGAATCTACCTGCCAACTGATTGTAATTTCTATTTTCATCTATTCTTGAACCAAACTGAGAAGATTTTACCTGTGGCTGGTTGTAGCTTTTGTTCACCCTTAAGATGGATTGCCCCTGATAGTTTCTGTTTGTATTTTGTCCCTGCTTTACCTGATTATCTTCATTGTTCTTCTGCTCATTTCTTCTTGCCGCATCAAGATAACTTTTTGAGGTGGATGCTTGAGAGGTTTCTCCATTGTAACCCAAACCTGTCTTGTTTAGAGGAGATCGCTGCACATTGATAATCTCATCCAAAGTTTCAGATCCTTTGACAAACTTAAGATTAATAGCTTTTGTTTTCTCAATTTCTTTTCTGAGACCAACAATTTCACCTTCTAGTTTTTCAAGATGTTTTTCTTTTTCATCAATTTGAAATTGTAGAGTATCAATGATCACATTCTTTTCTTCTATACATCTCTTGAGTCTAGTAATTTCATCATAGAGGTTATTCACATCTACAGCATCCTCATAATCATCATCTTCAAATGCCATTAACAACTTATATTTATTACCTTGTTCATCTTCATCACTGTTTGATAAACCATCACTATCTTCATGGGTGTAGTAGCTTTTCTTATTTGCACTTTGTTTCTTGTTCCATCTAGCAGGTTCCTTTCCTTTATCCTTATAAGGACATTTTGCAGCATAATGACCTACTCTTCCACAAGCAAAGCATTTGAAAGGTAGCTTACCTCTGAACCTTCCAGAACCCCTTTGAAGATTTCTGACAAAATTTGATTCTTCTTCCTCTTCTTCTGGAACATGGCTTGCTTCATAGTAATCTTCTTTGCCTGATGCCTTAAAAGCAGCTTCCCTTCTGTCTGATGGACCTCCCTTTCTCATTTCATAAGCAGTTAGAATTCCATGTAGCTGAGACATAGTGAGAACACGGAGATTTTCCTTTTCTTCTATTGCAGATACTTTAGATTCAAACTTGGGGGATAATGATCTTAGAATCTTTTGAACTACTATAGCCTCTTTTATTTCTTCACCCAAATTTTTCATACAATTAACAATCTCATCTACCCGAAGAAAATAATTAGCCACACTTTCATCATTATACATCTTGAGAGTCTCATATTGAATCCTGAGAGTTTGAAGTTTAGCTTGTTTTACCTGTTCATCTCCTTCATAGCTCGTGACCATTTTGTCCCATATCTCTTTTGCTGATTTGAAGTGCATTACCTTCATGAATTCTGTTTGGGATATACTTCCTAATAGAGTACTGACTGCTTTTGCATTTGTTTCATACTTCTTTTTCTCAGCTGGATCTGTAGGAGTAGCTGAAGGAAAAGCATAGCCTGTTTCTACAATGTCCCAAACTTCTGTACCAAGAGATTGAAGATATGCAGTAACTCTTACCTTCCAATAATTGAAGTTTGTCCCATCAAAAATCGGTGGCCTGATTGATGCTTCTCTCTCGTAGTTGCTCATGATGAACGATCTACCTTCAAGCGATCAAGCTTCTCTGAAGGACCTGCTCTGATTCCAATTGTTGGAAATAATACTGAGAGGGGGGGTGAATCAGTATTATCTAGCAATTTAATAAATCTTCCTTATTTGATCTTTGAATTATTTTAGCATGTCAGTACCATAAAATAATGAGCATGAAAAACAGATAGTCACACCAAAGAACACAAGATGTAAGGTGGAAACCCAATGTGGGTGAAAACCACCTGCTGCAATATGTCTCTATCTTCTTTCAATTTAGAAACTTCTTTTACAATGATTTTGTACTGGTGCAGTCCTTTACCAGTACGCAGGCTGCAACCTGCAGAGAGCTACAACTCTCTCTCTCTCTCGTTTTCCAGTTTACTCCTGGAAGGGAGCTACAACCCCCTACTTCTTTTCATAAAGCATCAGATGATCAACAAGTACATAACAGATATAGATCACTACAGATATCAGATCAGCAACAACAGAACTAACCCAGAACACCTTATCAATAGAGAAATTCAATCAACAGAACATCTTAAAACAGAGACGCAGTGTTTCTTTCTGTGGCCTGCGACCAGACGTCGTTAACCTTCTGCTACTCTGCGTCCACACGCAGATATCCTTCTGCTCCGCTGCGTGCCCACGCACTGTTCCTTTGACTGCTCTGCGTTCTGTTGCTTCAGGGACGCACCCAAAGATACTATCGCGCCGCGTCCTTCGCTACAGAGACGCACCTGAAAACACTATCGCGCCGCGTCCTTCTGCTTCAGAGACGCACCTGAACCTTGATCACCCTGCGTCCCCACGCAGGTCTCTCTCTACTGTGCCGCGTCTCGGCGCACTTGCCCTTTACAGTACCTGCGTCCCGGCGCACTTTCCCTTCACTGAACCTGCGACCCTTTAGATATAAATGATATGAAGGCTTCAGGACAAACCCAAACAGTCAGATCTACAGATCTGATCATGCGCCATAGAGATCACATTCCATTAGAAGATTCGCCCTCTTAGATCTGGACTAGATCTCACCAAATAAGATATTCAACCCAAGACAATTGCACAATCCAAATGAACTCCTTTGCTTTATATAGGCAAGCTCCTCCCCAAAACATGGAACAATACCACGAGCCGACACCATAGAAACACAAAACCGTCGGCTAGATACCACACAAGAAACCCCCACGTGCTTTTCTCTGCCTTGAAATGTGTGCACTGGGTAGACGCACCTCCTGAACGGCTGGCCGGCGTCCCTGGACGCGGGTTCTGCATGGTATACCTGCGGGGACGCACTTTCTGAACCTATTGCCTGCGTCCTTCTTAATTTTTCAACAAACTGAGAGCCTTACCACTGGAGTTGCCATCAAGTACAACATCTGTAACATACAGTCATACCAGATAACATAATGCCAACATCTCTCTTTTCTTTTCCCCCTTTTGTTTCCCTAAATGACTTTTGTGCAACCCTAAGATCTAATGGCTCAAATTCATTTAAATCAAGGGAAGAGAATAAATGTGCATTTAATTCTCACTTTCTATTTTTTTAACTCACCCATTAAATAAAGTACCCACATTGTACTTTATGTCTAGAGTCACTTTTCACTTTATAATTTAACATTGACTTTACCACTTATAAAGTCATTTTCACTTTATAAATTCACACTTAGGAAAACAATTATTTTGGACACTTTTCCCTAGGTAGAGACTAACCCATGGGAAACCACTTGTCCAAGGTACATTAAAAATCAACATATGGTTGAGTCGAGGCATGCGACAAAGCATGTTGTAATATTCTACTAGAGAAAAATATAGTGAATATCTAAAACACGAACTAGCTACAGCAAGAAATGAGGCATAAAAATATGAAACCACACATGTTGTTGAGAGTTATAAATACAAAGCTAATGTTGCAACATTTAATATGTCAATCCGGGTTGTGTAAGCTTTGAGGTGCAACATAATAAATTCCATAGGAATACCTTAGAAATCTATGAAACTTTTTTAATATCAATCAAGCTCTTGCCAACAATTCAAAGACATCACTCAAGAAACAAAAATTTCGAAGTAAGAAAACACACATAGATCCCACTCCTGGCTCTTTTTCTCGATTGAGCGACCCTTGCAAAAATCCTGCCTCAGTTATCCAGGGGACAAGGGGATGTAGGTTTCATTCAAACCTTCATGTTGACAATCCACTCTGGAAATGAAAAGGGAAATGTTGTCCTAATTTCTTCCCAAAGATCACTGCCACACTCTGAAATAAAAGGAAAGGAAGCACTTGCATCAAAATTCAAGTTCTTTGTAATTAAGTTGAACACTCTTTAGCAAAAATAATGTTGTCTATATAAACTACAAAACAAATCTATGAATGCAGAGCCACTCCATAACAATTCAAAGTTTATCTCAGTCCTTTAAACAAAACTATTGAATGTTGTTGCAATGCAGAGATGTTAATCTTAAACATGCATCAGAGTTGTGCATGCAATACTTTTCAAAAGAGTAAAGGATGCAATGATCAATTCTGATGAAATACCAAGGTTTACTCATGACACCATTTATGGCTTGTATGTAATCTTCACCAGAGATAATCTCAGAGAATCAATTTGACATTTGGAAACTTCACAATATTATCTAGGCATAATACATCATATTCATACTTAGGTATCTTAATCATATTTTAATTGAATATTTCACATACAATGAGATCTCCACTGGTGATTTTATGCCAACTTTGACATCATAACAGTGATACCCTTAGCATGTAATCAAAGGAGATATAGAGTGTTGAATTTATATACAAAAAAAAGACTCCTTCATGTTGTTCTCACTCGAACTTCCAAACAAAACCCTGGTTACAACTCATATCAATGCATTTCAATAAGAAAATAATAAAAGAGATATTAATATAAATGAAATACCAACCAGATGCACATATATTATCACCACAACAAAGGAAATCTAAATAGAAGATTAAATAACTTCAATCTCATATCTATGCTAGCAATTACACCACATCATAGGAAATCTAAAGAGACAGGGGACAAACCTGCATTGACAACAACGGTTGGGATGGTGGGCCCAAACCACCCAACTCGTTGTCCCAAAAAAATGTGAATCACAACTCTGGCAAAACCAAGGACAGTAAATGTTGTAGATCTAACCCGGAAATACAATAGATCTAATATGAAAATATAGCTCTGATACCAATTGTTGTAGTTCTGATCCAGAAATACTATAGATCTGATATAAAAATATAAGATAATGCAAATATACCCAGAACAAGATCAAAATAGATAGAAATGCTTCTTTATTATCAAAACCCTTAAGGTAGGGCAACACCATACATTCACTCCTTAAGGAAGGAGAACACTCCACAAGCCATATGCATGTTCATACAAGAATACTTCTCTTCTTCTTCATATGGAGTCTCTAGCCTCTATATAGACCTCATACATACAATACCATGGGTCATTACCATGGTTTCCTCATACCATCAACCAATACCATGGGCCCATTACATTATTATTAATTACTTGTGGTCCCTTACATCACATGGGTTAACCACCTTATTTATTACTATGGCCCATCCCATTCTTACCTTGGGTACCTCCCTTGGTACCCCATATTACCCCCCTAGGTACATAACATTCCACCCCCCTAAGCATGTTTCGTCCCCGAAACATGGGAAGAACATAAATAATAAGATCTACTCAAAAGAGTAGTCCACTGATACCATGCACGTGCATCTAGCCATCCAAGAAAAAGGTGAACCCTCGATCTCGTTGGTGCCTCGCTCGCTTGAGATGGAAGTTGACCGTGGCAGCTCTTCTGTGTTGATGTGTAGTAGGTGGATCGTCTCTCCTTTCTATCCATCATGTGACTACTTGGTTTCCATGATGGTTGTCGTGCGGGGTGATGTGGGTGATGATATGTTGAAGTTTTAACCCACGATGGATTTTGCTTGATTTCATCTTGCTGTGGTGCCTGTTGTGGTGTCTTCTTTTTCAATATGACTTCAACCACTGAGCCCTCCTCTGATGTATCATCACCTGTAACCTTTTCTTCTGCAGCCTCTGTTTGTGTTTGATTGTCAATCATCAAAGGCTAATCATCTGATATGTCAGTCCCTTGAACATCTTCTGCTTCCGCCTCCATGTGCTCTACCTGTTTATGGATGGAAATATCCTGTAATGTAATTTTCTTCTTTTTTATACCAGAGCTTCATGAATTTCTTTTGTACATTAATATTTATGGTACCCACTGATTCCATCCAAGGGTATCCCAAAACAACATCCATGTTATCCATATCTGAAGCATAAAAATCACCATGCAACACATATTTATCCATAGGAATCTTCAAATCCTTGTATACTTGAACATCCTCATTATCAACTTGTGCAGTTTCAATGAGTTTTTCTGGAACTTGCAATCTTTTTGCCAAATTAACACTGATAAGATTTTGCATGCAACTAGGATTTATAGACACAACGATTTTCTCCTTCTGAATCAATCCATGAACTTGCAATAGAGATATACCAGTAGGAAATAACCCCATATGTTTCTCCTTATCTTGTTTTCTAGCATGAGACCATCTGTCTAAAAGTAATTTTTCAAATTCTTCATCGGGCAGGTTGGAACACTTCTTTTGGTTAAGTAATCCCCACCATGTGGTTGCCTCATCTCTAAAGTGCTGCACTACCCACCATTTCCAATTGTATAAGCACTTATGTTTTTTTATGTATTCTTCAATAGTAGGACCATCATCTTTTCCTGTAAAATATAGAGTCTCCATGAGAAAAATTCACTTACTTGGCGAAAATTTGTAATGGCCACAAATCCGTCAATATTGCTCAGAATCCTTATTATGACCTGTTTTTAGAAATGGAACCATCATTCTGCATCTGCCCATGTGATAGAAATCCTGATTCAGACACTAGAATTTCAGATCTGCGCTGCTACTCTCCCGGCGTCACCCAAAATTTCTGCAAAAAGAGTTGATTTTAAATCAGCGATATCTCCCTCATCCGGACTCCGATTCGACTGATTTTTTTTTTCAAATCATGTGTTTTTTCACAAAGATTCCAGATCTACAATTAGATCTTACAGATCTGGCACAAGGACGTCCAGATCTGCGCCGCAAATTCGATGGCCCTAAAAATTCTCTGCAACCCCACTAATTTTTAGATCAGCGATATCTCCTTCATCCGGACTCCGATTCAACCGATTTTTTTTTTGAAATCGGCTATTTTTTCACAAGGAATACAGATCTGCAATTAGATTCTGCAGATCTTGAACCAAAACGTACAGATCTGATCTGCAAATTCGCCACCCAAAAATCCCTGCAAAAAATAAAAATAAAAAATTCTCCACGGTTTGCCCAAGAAAGTGCTCTGATACCAATTGTTGTAGATCTAACCCAGAAATACAATAGATCTAATATGAAAATATAGCTCTGATACCAATTTTTGTAGCTCTGATACCACTTGTTGTAGCTCTGATACCAATTGTTGTAGATCTAACCCAAGAATACTATAGATCTGATATAAAAATATGAGATAATGCAAATAACCCAGAAATAAGATGAAATGATTCTTTATTGATCAAACCCTTATGGTAGAGCAACACCATACATTCACTCCTTAAGGAAGGAGAACACTCCACAAGCCATATGCCTGTTCATACAATAATACTTCTCTTCATCTTCATATGGAGTCTCTAGCCTCTATATAGGCCTCATACATACAATACCATGGGTCATTACCATGGTTTCCTCATACCATCAACTAATACCATGGGCCCATTACATTATTATTAACTACTTGTGGTCTCTTACATCACATGGGTTAACCACCTTATTTATTACTATGGCCCATCCCATTATTACATTATTACCTTGGGTACCTCCCTTGGTACCCCATATTACCCCCCTAGGTACATAACATTATTGTTGTAGATCTAACCTGGAAATATTATAGATCTGATATAAAAAGATGATATAATGCAAATAACCCAGAAATAAGATGAAATGCTTCTTTATTGATCAAAACCCTTAAGGTAGGGCAACACCATACATTCACTCCTTAAGGAAGGAGAACACTCCACAAGCCATATGCCTGTTCATACAAGAATACTTCTCTTCTTCTTCATATGGAGTCTCTAGCCTCTATATAGGCCTCATACATACAATACCATGGGTCATTACCATGGTTTCCTCATACCATCAACTAATACCATGGGCCCATTACATTATTATTAACTACTTGTGGTCCCTTACATCACATGGGTTAACCACCTTATTTATCACTATGGCCCATCCCATTATTACATTATTACCTTGGGTACCTCCCTTGGCACCCCATATTACCCCCCTAGGTACATAACAGTAAATATAAATTTGATATCAGCTTGTATTAGGTATCTTGAATGTTACATGAGTTTAATCAAGCAAAACTTAATCCCAGTGGTCCCCTTTCTAGGATCATCCCACTGGAACAAAATCTCCCCTTCAGCTTCCCTCTATTTCCTATTATCTCCTCCCCCTTTTACATTACAAGGTCCTCAAATTTATAGCAACAATGCCTCCTAATTCTCTAGATCAGAGATTAAACATCATATACATTTTTAGAGTTTTTAATCTGATCTGAATCCATACAAAGGAAAAGAATTCTTGACTTAGAAATGAATTGTTAATGATCTGACAATGAACAACCAGCTGGCATGATCGTTGTTATTCATGCATAGCAATATTTGTTGTTCATAGAAGAAAGTTGACCCAATATTTGACCATGAATCTCATGCTTGTTCGAAGAACCTAGGCGTGGTTAGAGAAACACCATACCATCTCCAACCTTCACTTGACAAAACCCATATGCTTAATTTTCCTCACAACAACTGGATATATGATAATCATGGAGGTGGGAACAGGAATTGTAGTGCATGAACAGGGACTATGCTGCTGGAACAGGAATTGTACTAATTGAACATGAATTGTACACTTGTCACAAGAATGGCCTCCACATAGACATTATTAGTGACATTTCCACATAAATTCTCTTAAATCATTAAGAACAAAGGAAATTCATCAAATAATAACATATTACCTCATCATGCCTATATAATAGCTCGAAAATATACAAAAGGATGGTAGTAACTACTGAAGGCAGGTGAAGACATAAGAGATCTAGGGAAAAAAGATGTAAAAATCTAAACAAAATGGAGGCTCGACATAACCCCACACTAATATCCTTGCATGTCCTCATGCAAGCCAAACCTTAAGACCAAAAACATCTAATATATGAGGTTGTGGCCCTCTACTAGAGCCCAGCGGCATTTACCAAAATATTCAAATTCCTTCCTCCCCTTGTCTCTGGCTTCTTTAATTCTCCTTTTATCATGTTGTGAAAAACATAATGTTTAGGTCATTTGATCCAGTTCTTGGCCTAGCTTCTACAACTTCTTGTTCTTAACACTCAGCTCGTCATTTTTACGTTGCAGTATAGTACTGTATGCTCTCAATTTTTCATTCTCCCCTTTTATGTGTCTCTCAAGGACAATGAGCTCCCGTATTTCCCCCTTCAACCTCTTGATTGTCCTGTCTTTCTTCTTTAATACAAAGCGATCAATGGGATCTTTTAACTTTTGTTGATTAGTGGAGTAAACATCATTGGTTTTTGCTACAGGTGGATCAAATGGAAAATCAAATCTTGTATTTACCTTTGCCATAGGAGTTTCAAATTAGTTTGTTTCTTGGTCTACTATAGGGCTTTTAAATTGATTTGTATCTACAACAGGGTTGTTAATTTGATTTTTGTTAGTTGTTGGATTTTTAATTTGAGCCATGAACTTTGCAGTAAACTCTTCAAATCTACGAAGTTTATCTTTCCCTTTATTAGAGGTACCTACAATATCTAACATCATTTCTTCTCCCTCTTGTTTTGGATCCAAATCAATTGTTTGAGGTTCTAAGGTTTTAGAAGGGGGTCGATTAGCTTTTATCATACTTCGCATAATCCTCCAGCCAACAGCAATGGTTTGAGTTTTAAATGATGGAGTTACAGGCATTTCAATTTTTCTCTTTTCTCGACTTTTTAGGGTATGAGGAGAAAATGACATTCAATTGATTACCCTTTGAAATATTTTCTGCCTCGGGTGTTTCACGGTTAGGATGGTTGTTTGATTTCTCCGTGACTGTTATAAACCTATTTCGTTACAAGAAGTCATTCCAACTATCATTCCTAACCCTTAATTCATCTATAATCAACATCTTAATGAGCCTGTAATGATAAATGCTAGTGTAAGGGTTTTTTACAGCTTTACAAACCCCCTGAGACATTTTTTGTAAACTCCTTAATAGAAAATAAGGATCATTAATCCTCTGCTTTCCAGTGAAATGCAACAACAAGCTAATGTGATACAGAAAAGTTGTCACATATGTGCCCTCACACGTCAAATATTTATGAAAAATAAACAACAAGACGCACCATTCGTCCTTAACCCGCAAACGGGGTATGCCTTTTGCCCAGTTAATCTTTTGGTGCCTTGTTTTGAGAAACTGTCTGCTCAGTTGTTTATCTATGCCTTTGTTTTTGAACCATTTAATAATTTCCAAGGCTAAGCTATTTACTCGAGTGATAGTTTTATCATTCACAGTCATGACCAAATCTCTATTTCGAGCTACTTTGTTGTCAAACCCTTGTGCATACTGCAAAACAACTTCATCATTTGACCCTTGAAACTTGCCAAGAAAATCATGCCACCCTTTTGCAATCAACCTTTGTTTACAAGCATTATATTCTGGAATTCTCTCTAGCTCTTCCATGGATGAAGGCTCATGGTGATCGTATTTTAATTTCTCCGTGACTCTTAAAACAACTCAACACTTGAACATGGATGCACAATGGAAAACAAAGGTAAAATTTAGCAATTAATTTGAATAGTCTATGGGATAAAATTGTTGCAAATGGAATGAACAAGACTAATTCGACCTTCATCCATCGCATAATTACCTCAGTTACAAACAACAATAAGCGTTGAATAATGAAATTAAATCAATAGAGCTAGTATACAAGGAGCATCATGCAATTATCATAGAGAATAATGATAGTATGAGGTGTCAGTTACAAAGTTGAGAGCATTGTAATAGAGATCAGAGTAATAATCCCTAGGATAATGATAATCTTGAATGATAATCCAAGGGTTTAAAGATAATGGACAAGACCAGGGAATTAATAATGGCTTTAGAAATTCCTCACACGGACACTTAACACCATCATCATAAGAAATACTTCAATATGATTCCATCTAGCAATCGCATCATAATTTTTTCCCATCATACATCAAGTATACCATTGTCCCTCAAATTTCATCAAACGTCTCAGGCATGGACTGGAATACTTAAATATAAACCTTGCTATGACATATGACGAACACAGCATGAGCAAGAATATAAAATAAGAGTAACAACATTGCTATGATCCATCATTAAACTAGACCAATGTTTACCAGGATCACGACAAAAACATCATCAGCAAGGAAGAAAAATATAAAATTACCCAATATATCAAGGCTCGTCACCATAATCATCAATAGAGCGTTGAGTGTTCATCAAGTCTACAACATCAATGCTAAGATATTCATAAAGGAATTAAGGGTGGGCATGTCCAATGTGCAAGGAAAGTAAAATTATCAAGGGTAGGCATCTCTGATGTGTAAGGAAGGCCATCATGCAACAAGATCTCTGATATATTTTTCTTTGAAAAAAAACAATTTGAAGTGTTCACAAGCAAGTGAAAACTAGAACATTATGTCATTATGAGAGTGGTAATTGTGTTGATGGAATATCTCCAATTAATTAATTTTGTTAAGAAGAATTTCCATTTTTGCAATTTTGGCAATTGGGGATATTTTGGCATTAAAACTTAAGACAGTGGATAAATCAAAAGAAGATTTAATTTTTGGGTAAAGAAAGGGACCCCCTTAGAAAAAAGGGAAAAAATCGTGGAGCTAGTGGAAGGTGGGGGCTACTCCATGAGGGAATACGCACCCCTTGGAAATCTCAACTAGGCGAGAGAAGGAGGGAAAAAGAAATTCGTTGGGTGGAGCCCACAAAGAAAGAGAAGGGGCAAAAATTATAAATGGAAGGTGGAGCACTCATTTTGGGAACTTTTTGCTCATTTGAAATTTGAACTATTGTTTGCTCAAGCTATTTAGCTAGGTCAACAGAGTGTTGTTAAGCACAAGATATTTCCAAAGTGAAATCTCAACTCCTTCAGTAAACTTAGAGTGCCATCCTAGGGGAGCTTTGTTATACATCTGAGGTTGTACCGAAGGGATTCTACAGGTGAAATCGAGTTATTCTGGAGCAGACTAGGCGCACGAAAGGACCACACATTTGTGGGAGGAAAGAGCTACAGATCAGAGATTGTTCTGGGGAAATTAGAGGACCATTTCTTGAGTATTTGGCAGCATTTTTGCACGTGACTTATAGGTTGATTTAGTGGCAGCACTTCAGGCTGAAATTATTTTCCTGGGCATGCACAGAAGTGGCTGACTGGGGCATGCATAGTCACTAGATGAGTAGCATCCATTGTGGAAGATAGACTAGATTTGGGGCTGAGTTGTGCTAGGGGACATAAGGAGAATTATTAGAGGGATTGATCGGCTATTTTTGGTGGGCATTTGCAGCAAAATTATGGGTGGTACAAATTTCCCAGTTAGGGGAGGAGCTCACTCTATTTGAGGGTAAAGTTGGAAGTTTGGAACTAGGCCCAAAGCTTTTTTGGTTTTTATGGGTATTTGGAGGGGAGGCCCCAGTTAAATTTGCATAATTTCCAAGTAGTATTCAGGCCCGAAATCCCATTTTGTTCAACAATTTGTTTTATTACTTAGCTAGTAGTTTGCACCATTTTGTGGGTTTTTCAGGTGGTTGGTCTGGAGCATATTCATTTCTAGGTTTTGTTGAGCACATTGTGGAGAGGCAACAACTACAATTTCAGTAGGTTCTGAGCGCAGGAGTGGAAGATATCACCATTTTCTTCCAACAGTAGGAGCAAGGATTTACTGGGTTTGCACAGAGCTTAGCTGGGTTAATATTTGAGCACTTGGATAGTGATTTCTCAACCTGAGGCTTTGCTTGGTTCTTGTAGCAAGCCCAAGTTCCTCTTTTATTCACTATTTTGTACTTATTCAACTCAAAATTTAATATAAAGACCCATTTTTTGGCACCAATATATGTGTCTCTGTTATTTATGCATGTTTGCCATTTTTAGGTGATGTTCATGAGCATGTTTCTCTATTATTCACTGTTAATTTCCTAATAGGAACATTACAGTGGTATTAGAGCATGATCTTGGCCAGTTGTGGGGTAGCCAACAAGATCATGGAAGATTTGGGTGTGTATGCACTGTGATGGGTGAACCGTAGACAAACCAATGGCTCAAGGGAGAGAGAGTATCATTGGGGGGGAAATGACCCTCATCCACTTTGATGGCTCAGCTAAGAGTTTTGTTAGAAAATGAGTACAAGAACTAGACACATATTTCTGACTAAACCCCATGAGGGAGGCAAATGTTATTAGACATGCCACTTTGCACTTGGATGGGTATGTTATGGAGTGGTGGTACCAAGGGTTGACCTCTTTGGGTCATTTACGTATCACATCCTACATAGAGTTCACATAGAGGCTCGTGGAGGGATTCGACCAAAAGGACACCATACACCCTCAAAGGGAGTGGACAGGACGAGGACATTTAAAGGGTGAGACCAGGGAGCATTTCTGCTAGTGGAGATCAGGATTTAAATGTTAGGAGCTTGAGAAGGAGTTTGACTAGGAGGGCATGTAGGATAGTGAGGGGCACATTGATACACCCGGTGTGGCGCATGAGTCATCATTGTTGGAGACCTATTTGATAGCTTCGACTAACACCTTTGTTGAGGGAGTAGAGCATACACTCGGAGGGCCATTTGTTGATGAGGTGTCGACAATTAACGAGGTACCAGAGGAGATGTAGGGGTTCATATTTGTGACAGAGTTTACATATGATAGTCACCCTCAGAAATTCATTAATTACGGGCCAACCTTCTAACCTTGAGAAAGAAGGCCACGATAGTGCGAGAGGCCATTCTACAGCAGAACAAGGAGTTGGAGGGCATGAGAGCAGTTTGTGTCGAGTCAACAGCGAAATTGACTCACATTTGGGAATGGTTGGGTTCCCTAATGGTTCAGTTGGAGTGCACATTGGAGCGATGGAGCATCCCTACTCAAACATACATAGATGAGGCTAGTAGCACTAGTAGGTTTCCTCTACACATTGGAGAGGGAGAGGCAGAGTCACCTCGATAGATTTTATGTGTTGACCAGGAAGGTGAGATGAGGCGACACAAGTTGCGTTGGGTGCATCATTTGCAGGATATAGGGCTTATTCTATGAATGGGAGTTCGTACATTCGATCCCTCTCTTGGGGTTGGATAGCGAGAGATTCTGAGTTGTTACTCGACAGAGTGGGCTATGGAGATGGTAGTGAATCGGGGTGAATCTCAACCGAAGCTTTCAAGCAATGGGAATACCGAATGTGCAGACTGACATTGGGATTCGAGTGAGACCACCTATCATTTCCCAGATATGCCAGTCGACTATGACATTAGTTGTATAGTTGACCTAGTGGTTGAGCGCATGCATTCGCTAGGGGAGTTTCAGCCAACACCAATGGCCAACCAGTTTATGGACAGACTCCTTGGGTTGTCTTGCTATGATGGTTGTACACGGGATCACAAGATGATCAGCATACTCTGGCAGGAGTTTTTCAGAGGAGGTGGCATTGGCAGGACTCCAGACAATGCCTTATCTGGAGCGAAGGGTTCTCCCCAGTTATGTGGGGCTTAGTGGTCATGGAGGAGTAGCATAGCATAGGCATTGCCACTGGTACATAGGGGGATTCATCTCTCGTGTCTCTTAGAGATATTTTGGAGGTGAGGCCCATGCATCAGAGGGAATGGTGATGCGAGAGAGGAGGTGGTGATATCGACAGGGTGCGGGTTAACACATACTGTCTCAGCTTTAGATCATGGCATCCAGTGGCGAGTAGGAGCATATAGTGTTAAGCAGTGGGTTGCAGGTGAGCACGGAGGCGCATGGCGGTGTGCCACAGTGCATGGATTTATACCAGGGAGTGGGAGTAGTGACTCACACCAAATTGGGTTTCTTAGTGGAGTAACAGATGCATTGGTGCATTTGGGACATTGGATAGTATAGGATAATACATCAGGAGACAGGATAATCTAGTGGTGTACAGGGATAGATCATAGCATATAGTGGCATGCCAAGGAGCACGATAATACTTGGTGGTATGTAGTAGCATATGATGTAGCACAACGAGCTCTTGGAGCGTTGCCTCCAAGGAGACTTATGGACAGGGACATTAGGTGTACCGTTGGGTGCAGCTCACCCAGGATCGATGAGGACATTGTTGAGCATCTGGGGACACCATGTTTAGTGGGGATAGGTCTTCGATTGGTTTATTAGTAGGTCTAAGGCAGAGAGAGGGACATCTATAGGATTATTCTTCAGCACCTCGACATACTCTTGATCCTACCCTTGGGGACATACCCACCGATCACCCTCTAATGTTGCTTACGGCCGCAAAGTGTTTAGTTGTTGCCCCTTGATGATTTCCATTTAAGAAGCAGGGCATGGGAGGCTCCCCCTAGGAAATTGGATGCGACACTGTGTATCATGGGAAGGGAGGAGACTCTCCGGTTGAGACACTTGGTAAGTGCACGAGTTGAAGGATACGGGCTTTGGGATGGCATGGTTTATTGCCGAGGTAGCATATGTTCCACCCTTGGGCTCACACTTGGGGAGGTGATTGCGATGGAGTTGCATGATGCACTTTTGGCAAGAGAGTTTGAGACATTACATGAGCATGAGGGACAGTGGACGATAGACTTCGTCTATAGGAGGGTGTCCAGACTCTAAGCAATGTTCAGACGTATCATCAGGAGTGGGGATAATGGATTTCACTTTGTGGTTTGGCAAGAGCAGGGAAAATTGGGACGTGTGGGATAGATTCTTGATACTTGGGGACCACCTATTGGATACATCTAGGGGTCATAGGTGAGGGTCAGATGGTCTCTAGCACAGCGACAACCCATGAGGTGTGGGAGTCGTGAGTTCCCAGTATGGTTGGGGAACCTAAGGATCCGAGTGATGAGTGGATCACTCCACTTCTCGTTGGGTAAGGTTAAAATGGAGGATGATCCAATCCTTTCCCAGGATAACACATGGGGCATCACTGAGACCTTCATCATATGGCGAGGCAGGTTGTTGCTTAAGATCGAGGCTAGTTGTGAGTTGTGGACTTGATTATTGTTGAGTTGCCCTCGCAAGTTGGGCAAACCACTGATCATGATAGATATAGTGTTCAAGCATTACCAGAGAGGAGGATCTGATACGAGTGTGTTGAGCAGTCAAGCATGACAAGGGTATCACTATGTCAGCAAGATAGGTTCATTCTGCGACAAGGAGGGGATTCTAGCATACCAGGGCTTAGGAGGTTAGCTACTCGTAGAGGTGAGTTGGTTCTACAGGGGAAGGTCACCCAAATCTTCCATTGGGTCATAGTGATTTGTCGATGGTGTGGGGGACTACACCAGTATGGCATGGTGATCAATAGGAGGAGATCAGGGGGAGATCATGTGGACGAGGATTCAGTCCCCTAGGGATTGGATTGCATCTTTAGGAGTCTACCCGTGAAGTGCACGAGAGGGACTATTCATTAGAGCATTTTCACGAGGAGATGGTCAGGATTTTATTATACCCGGGTGCTCTACTTAGTGGCGGTGTGTAGAGGGTGTCTGGTTCCCTTGTCGGGTTGGGTAGTGACGGGAGTGAAGGATGCATCATGTTGATTAGGATAGCTTATGACCCTGGTATCGAAGGATTTTCACATGGCAGGACAATGCAGAGGTCAAGGATGACTCAATGGCACATTTGGGACCCCGATATTGTTTGGAATGACTGTTTGGGTCAGCTGATTGAGAGAGTGATTTTTCAGGCATTGCTTGAGGACAAGCAATTTTTGGTGGGGAGGACTGTAATATCCCCAATTAATTAATTTTGTTAAGAATAATTTCCATTTTTGCAATTTTGGAAATTGGGGATATTTTGGCATTAAAACTTAGGGCAGTGGATAAATCAAAAGAAGATTTAATTTTTGGGTAAAGAAAGGGACCCCCTTAGAAAAAAGGGAAAAAATCATGGAGCTAGTGGAAGGTGGAGGCCATTCCATGAGGGAATACGCACCCCTTGGAGAGCTCGACTTGGAGAGATAAGGATGGAAAAAGAAATCCGTTGGGTGGAGCCCACAGGAAAGAGAAGCGGGAAAAATTATAAATGGAAGGTGGAGCACTCATTTTGGGAACTTTTTGCTCATTTGACATTTGAAATATTGTTTGTTCAAGTTGTTTAGTTGGGTCAACAGAGTGATGTCAAGCACACAACATTTCCAAAGGGAAATCTCAACTCCTCCTTCGGTGGACTTCGAGTGCCACCCTAGGGGAGCTTTTCGATACATCTGAGGTTAGACCAGAGGGATTCTACAAGTGAAATCAAGCTATTCTGGAGCAAATTGGTCGCTAGAAAGGACCATGCACTTGTGGGAGGAGAGAGCTATAGATCATAGATTATTCTGGGGAAATTAGAGGCTCATTTCCTGAGTATTTGGCAGTGTTTTTGTAGGTGAATTACAAATTGATTTGGTGGCAACACTTCAGGCTGGAATTCTTTTCCTGGGCATGCACAGAAGTGGCTAACTCGGGCCTGTGTAGCCACTAGAGGAGAAACATTCGTTTTGGAGGATAGATTGTAGGTGGGGGTGAGTTGTGCTATGGGACATAAGGAGAATTATTGGAGGGATTGATTAGATATTTTTGGTGCCCATTTGCAGCAGAATTTTGGGTGGTACGAATTTCCCAACTAGGGGAGGAGCTCACTCTATTTGGGGGTAAATTTGGAAGTTTGGAACTAGGAACAAAGCTTTTTTGGTTTTTATAGGTATTTGGAGGATAGGCTCGGGTTAAATTTGCAGAATTTTCCAGGTAGTATTCGGCCCGAAATCCCATTTTGTTTAGCAGTGTGTTTTATTACTCAACTAACAGTTTGCACCATTTTGTGGGTTTTCCAGGTGGTTGGTCTGGAGCATATTCCTTTATGGGTTTTGTTGAGCACATTGGGGAGAGGCACCAACTATAATTTCAGGAGCTTCTGAGCACAGGAGTTGCAAATATCACCATTTTCTTCCAGCAGCAGAAGCAGGAATTTATTGGGTCTGCGCAAAGCTTAGTTGGGTTGATATTTGATCACTTGGGCAGTGATTTCTCAACCTGGGGCTTTGCGTCCTGTTGTGGCAAGCCCAGGTTCCTCTTTCCTTTACTATATTGTACTTATTCAGCTCAAAATTTAATATAAAGACCCAGTGATTTGTGTTAATATATGTGTCTTTGTTATTTATGCATGTTTGCCATTTTTGGGTGATGTTCATGAGCATGTTTTTTATGTTATTCATTATTAATTTCCTAATAGGAACATTACAGTTGAACACTATGCCATAAGATCTTGTAAGTCAACTTCCCTTGCATCAACAAGATGAACAATGCATACCTGGACTTTCTAATTTACCATCAACATTTACAGGCCTTTTGGTTACCATGGTATATTTCTTGTGATCATAGGTTGGCCGTCAATAAGTGTTTTCTTGTCTTTTTCAAAACAAATCCCTGCTAGAATGTATTCAAATTTTAGAGAAAATGAGGAAATCACTACATCCATAATGCAACCAGGCTCATAGAGACATTTGTAGGCAAAATTATCAAGGCTTGTATCAATACACATTGTTGGCTACCAAACATCTTGTGAGTAATTCTCAATTAGTGGTTCATCACTATACGTACCTCGTTATAGATAAAAGTGACTTTTAATGTTATGGTATCAAAGAAGGAGAACATAAATTAGGGCAAGATGATACATCCCTGGATAGATCAGCTAATCCTTTATTTGTCGCTTTGAATATTGTTGTCATCCAGGTACAACACTGAAACTCTTCTTGTTCACGCATAATGAATTACTTGCACTAAGGGTCCCACATCCATGAAATATTTCCTTATTTCTGAAGGATATAACTCCTAAGCATGATACCTTAAGGATCTTAAAGCCATTCTCCAATAGGTAAGATAATGAGTTTTAAGGAAAGACAAAGACAACCAAGTAAATCATAGTGTAAAATTAACTTTAATACCACAGGCATGGCCATTGCTGCCAGCAGGCATCTATAGCCTCAACAAGGATGCCTTTTAACCCAATGAAATGTTTGTGTCCCACCTATTATATATAGATTCAAAGTCCTTTAAAAATATTTACTTTGGTTTAGAAACTAACTGAAGGTTGTTTTTTGGCTTGATAGATAGCTAACAATAGTGTCATTTGCAAGAACTAACAAGAATGAACAAGTCGGCTCGTCATGAGACCTTTTGTCTTCCATCTTTTCAAATAAAATCCATTACTAAGCTTGGTGACTAGTAGCGATAATGGCATTCTCATTAGGACCCATGATCATGGTAGGTTGGCTCGTAATGAGACCTCTTATCCTTCAATTAATCCTTTTATGTCAAAATAAACTTTGATTAAGATTAACCTTAAATATGTTACTTAATAGGTGGGGAGGTAGATCTACTCCTTAAGAGGAAGGGATGGTGTGAAAAGCTTTTAATGATTAATCTATATTGGTTGGTTTGGCTACCCTAAAGACTCGGTTTAAAGAAAACATCTCAGATAATGACTGAAAAGTATCTCGAGCTAACCATGCTAGGGTTCTTGTGAAAGCTCGTTGAGGTTTTATAGGAATGGTCAGCTATAGGAGGTTTTTCAACAATACCTTCTTGAAGAGAAAAAAAAAATTAAAAAAAATCCCAAATAATAGCTCATTAGAGTGACTAAGCCAAAAATAGGATTTTAAGCTTATGACTGGGAAGTAACAAACATAATGGTGACAAATCCCCCTCACTGACTCAATGAATGATCTTAACCAAATAATACAAAAAGAAGCCAACCAATCAATCATAGTCACTTTACAAAATAATGAGGTATTAGAAGTGAATCATACTTGACAAGACTTACCATAAATGTGCATGTCAATAACCAATGGTAATCAAAAGAAGTTTCAACAACTATTCTTTGGGAGTTGTAGCCTTAATGGTGTTGTTGTAACAATCTTTATTCAAGATAAGGGATATGTTTATTTACTTGTTTATTCCTTCTATCCTAGCCAATCTTAGAAAGAGAAAGATCTCCTTCAAGTGTAGGAGTACTTCCAATGCAACCATGTGTGTAACAAAAGGACAATCCTACTCATGTTCAAACTTGAAAAATATACTTGAGAAAATACCAAAACATGAGGAACCAGCTGCATTGAATGATGCGATGTCGGGAGTCGTCGAATGATGAAGGAAGAATGTGTGTCGACAATCATTTGAAACCAAGCTTTAATGGGATCCGCATATTCTTGGTCGTTTGATTCATAAGTAACAGTCAGTGTATCCTCCTTTATTATGCATTGTGAATCTTCCAAGTCTTTTTTATTACCTTCTAAAATGTAGGCCGGATCAAATGATAAAGACAGTGGAGGCTCTTCAATCTATGCTTATGTTGATCTCTCATCGTCAAATATGATCCATGATTCTTCAGTGTTCCCAAGACAATCCTTTGGATCTTCTGGGGAAATAGATTTGTTTCTGATTGCTTCCAAAATTTGTTCTTCTTGAGAAGCGGAGACTCCAGCTGCTATAATTTGAGAAATTTCTTGGAGTAGCATCTTTGATCAAGATACTTGGCATTCCTCTTCTGCTAGCTGGTAGGTCCTATTAGCACATGGGTTAGTTCATGAAGGGGGGTTTTAACAGCACCCATTTTTTTTTTGAAAAATAAAAAAAAACATGCATAAAAGGAACGTGTTCAAAAATAAATCTACCATGTACTCAGGGGTCCTCACATTGTCACACTCTGCTGACTGGAGCTTCTTGGTGTTTTCCATGAATCTACTTCAAAAGAAAACAGAAGCTTATTGAAAACAAGGTAAAGGAGCAAACCAAATTGTGGTAGGTTACTAAAGTCATTCCGCTAAGCGCCTCCCTGACAACGACACCAAAATGTTGAGCATTATAAATATAAAGCTAATGTTACAAAATTTAATATGTCAATCTGGGTTTCATAAGCTTTGAGGTGCATCATAGTAAATGCCAAAAGAAGACCTCGAAAATATGTGAAACCCTTTTACTATCATTCAATCCCTTGCAAACAATTAAAAGACATCACTCAAGAAACAAAAATTCAAAGTAAGAAAACACACAGAGATCCTACTCCTGACTCCTCTTCTGGGTTGAGCGACTCATGCAGAAAGCCTACCTCAGTTATCCAGCAGACAAGGGGATGTAGGTTTCATTCAAACCTTCAAGTTGACAATCCACTCTAGAAATGAAAAGGGCAACATTGTCCTAATTTCTTCTCAAAGATCATTGCTACACTCTAAAATAAAAGGAAAGGAAGCACTTGCATCAAAATTCAAGTTCTCTGCAATTAATTTGAACACTCTTTAGCATAAATAATGTTGTCTATATAACTACAAAAAAATCTATGAATGCAAAGCCACTCCATATGAATTCAAAGTCTATCTCGTCCCTTTAAAGAAAACTATTGAATGTTGTTGCAATGCAAAGATGCTAATCTTAAACATGAATTCGAGTTGTGCATGCATTACTTTTCAAAAGAGTAAAGGATGCAATGATCAGTTGTGATGAAATATCAGGGTTTACTCATGACATCATTTATGGCTTGTATGCAATCTTGACTAGAGATAATCTTAGAGAATCAATCTGACATTTGGAAACATCGCGAGATTAATTTATTAATCCAAGCATAATACATCATCTCCATACTTAGGTATATTAATAATATTTTCGCATACGATGAAATCTCCATTGGTGCTTTTATGCCAATTCTCACATCATAACAGTGATACCCTTAGCATGTAATCAAAGGAGATATAGAGTGTTGAAATTGTATAAAAAAAAAGACTCTTTCACAATGTTCTCACTCGAACTTCCAAAAAAAACCCTAGTTAACACTCATATCAGTGCATTTCAAAAAGAAAATAATAAAAGAGAGATTAACATAAATGTAATGCCAACTAGATGCACATATATTATCACCGCAACAAAATAAATTTGAATAGAATATTAAAATAAATCAATCTCATATCTATGATAGCAATCACACCACATAAGAGCAGGAAGCAAGGAAATCTAAACAGACAGGGGACAATGGTCGGGATGGTGGGCCCAAACCACCCAACTTGTTGTCCCTAAAAGAAGTCAATCACAACTTTGGAAAAACTAAGAGAAAATATAAATTTGATATCAGCATGTATTAGGTATCTTGAAATTTATTACATGAGTGTAATAAAGTAAAACATAATCTCAGTGGCCCCCTTTCTAGGATCATCCCATTGGAACAAAATCTCCCCTTTCGTGTGTAGGAAGATCTGTTGTTCATAGAAGAAAGTTGACCCAATATTTGACCATGAATCTCATGCTTGTTCGAATACCCTGGGCATGGTTAGAGAAACACCATACCATCTCCCACGTTCACTTGAAAAAACCCATATGCTTAATTCTCCTCACGACAATTGGATATATGCTAATCATGGAGGTGGGAAGAGAAACTGCACTGCATGAACAGGGACAATGTTGTTGGAACATGTATTGTACTAATTGAACAAAAATTGTACACCTGTCATAAGAACGATCTCCATGTGGACATGATTAGTGACATTTCCGCATGAATTCTCTTAAATCATTAACGAAGGAAATTCATCAAATAATAACATATTACCACATCATGCCTATATAATAGCTCGAGAATATACAAAAGGATGGTTCGAAACACATCGACAAAACTCTAATGATGTGATTTTTACCAAAAAATTTCTTACTTTTCATGATATAGATCACAGAAGCCTAAATTCAATTATTACCATTTTTTTGTTAAGGTCATGGTTTGGGTAGAATTTTTCAACGAAATTAGTTATCATATATTTTTTAGATTCATGTAGGTTATGGTACTTCTTAAACTCAAATTCTTGATAGGAAGCTACACACACCCTCATCATTTATTACAATCATGTTGTCAACATTGAGTTTACTAATTACCCATTATATGGCTTCAAAGCATATGGTATAATCAAGTTTCTTACAAAAATTGTATGAAGTTGTGATCTTCTGATATTGATAAAAACCATGTCATCAACATTTCCCATCATTGGATCACTTGGAGGAATTATATCTATATAGTCCTCCTTTCTTAATCTCTTATAAATCTCACCCCATCGAAGGAAAGGGATTTGGGTGTTAATTATAGCTTATGTATCTTTAAAAATATGAGGCATAGGTTCTATCAAGATTATATAATTGAACTCCTAAAATGAATAATTCAAGTGTGGCCTCCTAAAATTAATTATCTCAAATGGTTTTGCTATTAGTTTTTCCCCTTGGGAGATTTTTTGAGAACCCTAGAGGAAGATCTCCTAGGAGGTATGTTCTTTGAATTAAAAACCAAATTGAAATTGCAAAATTTATAAATTATTTACAAAATCTAAGCTTTGTACAAGAAATAAAATTTCTGTTGGACACCTAATCCTAAATGGTTAGTGTGGAAGTTGAATGGACAAAAGCAGTCCAAGAGACCTTGGGATCTGAAACCCAAGAGTCACATAATGTACTATAAATGTATATCTTCTGTTAATAAAAATGTACTGCATGATTTATCTTTCACATTGTCTTTGCTGTCCATGTGTGTTTAACATGGTATCAGAGCGGGCGAATTCTGGCCCTGCTCATATTTGAGCCACTTGTTTTGTGGTCTCTATGTATATGTCATTTGTGCAGACCTTCCAGTTCTGCCCATTACCTATAAAGCTCCATTAATTCATTGTTTGTCAGAAATCTGCTGACTCTGGCTATTTTTAGCCTCTCTGTCTGACCCTGGAAATCATACTTGCGCTCTCTCTCTTCTGCGTTACTTGCGCCCTCTGTCCTTTAAATTATGCCTGCGCTCTTTACTATTTATAAACGTTCTGTAAAAGAAGCGTTGTCCTGACAATTTAAATTTCTTTAGCTGTCGCTGTCACTGTCATCTGACTGTTCGCAAAACCGTTGCATCAACGTCAAACGAATCTTGCCCGACAACGATGGTTCAAACATGGAGCGTTACAACAATGGCGATGGCCCTGGGCATCAGGAAATGCAGGGGTTTAGCGGATTTTCTTATAACATAAACTATTTTTTCGCTGCGGAAAGGAAAGAAATATTAATACACAGCCAGAACTGGAAGGAATGGAGGTCATGGTTCACAGCCGTAAAAGGGTTTTCAGATTTTTAGATTTTCTCTGAAATTGAAGACTGAAGGCAAAGAAGAAAAAGGCTAACCTGCTTGACGCTCAAGCTATGGAGAATACGGATGGATGCTTGGTTATATTTCCTGACTATGTTTATCAACTTCATACTACTAGAAGCCCCGACTTTCTGGTTTTGAGCTCTAGTCATGGGATATGACCACTGTCACATTATGCCGATGGTATTATCATGGGCGTTCTCGATACAGGAATATGGCCCTCCTCGCCGTTGTGATCCTTTGTTATGAACGATCGTTCATTTTCTAATGTTTCTGTCAATTTTCATGGCAGTGCACCTTCTGTTTGTATATTGTTATGAACCCCTTGGCAACGCAGTGGAACCGGGGTCTGTGTGCGCAGTTGGATATTTAGTTGATATTTCAGTGTCTACTTGTGTATGAAGTGTCTACTTGTTGTCCACCTCCATCTACGTCCGGCGATGAAATTATAAACATTCTTGCTACTGGAAGCATTGAAACAATAGCCTGCAACGTACCCTCTGTTCTCTGCCATATTATCTGCAATATTTTTTCCAAACCAGCCCTTACAGTGGATGTTCAACATAGTTGCAAAGGTTTTGAATGGTTCTGTTGTGCGTTGAAGACCACCTGTAGCACGATTTTCTCTCTCCCTTAGTGAGTCGAGTCACTCCCTTTTATTTGCTAGGCAAGCGGCCACTATACGAACGAGCTTCCTGTGGAACAAAGGCATCGAATCTTTCATCTCCACTGAAAGTCGTGGTCAACGGTGTGCTGGAGGATGGTATATTGGCTCATATATAAGAATACTGTGCGTTGCATGACTCTGCATACGTATATTTGTTTTGTAAGTTGGTTTTTGTGTTGAAGCCATTATATGCGTTGGTAAATAGCGTTGAATGCCATATTAAATTCCTTGCCATATTATGTTGAATTTTGGATAAGTGCATTGAGTTTTTGGAACTGGAATCAAAACTTTGGGTCAACTTTCAGCAGAAACACATAAATATCAACCTAGAGCTGATAGAGCAGAAAAGCAGTGCTACCAATTTCTGCCAGTGGTTGATGTGCATCTCTAGCCTCTTGCTCAGGTTCATTGATAGACTCAAATTCTTTCTGCTCTGCAATTATTGACTCCTTATGGTATTCAGCATTCAGTGTTGTTTCTAGAAGTGATACCCTCTTTTGTATATCTCTTAATTGGGCAAGAAGACTCTCTGAAGATCCAGCTTGAGGCAGCTGGCTTCTCTTCTCAGTTGCCAATGTTGCAGTTGTTGCTGCCCCAGTTGTGGAACTGTATTTAAAACTCATTATAGTTTTTGTTCCTTGATTCATTTGCTGCACATTTACAAAGGATTTTCCTGTGTCTTTGTACTGTGAGTGAGCGTCACTTTTACTCATTGAGTCATAGTTGTAATCAGTGTTTTTAAAGGGGTGTAATTTTGACAATGAAGAATATGCCTCGAATTACTGAAATATTAGAGTTATTAAAAACTCTAATATATTCCTCTAATCATGAAACATTCCAAGTCAGCAAAGGCTCTCTCTCAGAAATTCAGACATGTCTACAATATGCACAAGAGAAAATTGATTTTTTGCAGCTTGAAACACAGCTACAGCAAGAAGAATTAAAACAAAGGAGTCATCATTCTGAACCTGTTTCTGTTCAGAACAATGAAGCAGACACCCATCAAAAGCAAGTCAATAATGTTACTGTTCATTCAAATAAAGCAACAGTTGTATATGCAGATGCAGAAACTCAGTCTGCACTTCCCAAGCCCATCATCAGACCTTGGGAACAGCTTGTCCACAACAAGCACAGAACTGGTCTTGGATATGACAAGGACTTGTCCTTTCATATTCTAGACTATGCTAAGCCCATTCAGTTTCAGAGTGCTGGATTCATTCATGACAGTTCACTTGCTCCTCATGACAGTTCACCTCCAGCTATTCCAGATTCTGCTCCTCTTCCACAGCAACAACAACAACAGATTGTGAAATGCCAACACTGTGACCGAGTTGGCCATTTGAAAGATCATTGTTTTGATCTTCAACCATGTAAGCACTGTCATAAAACCAGTCATTCTTCACACAGATGCTTCAGAAACAAACGTCCTGCAAGAACAAAGATTCATCTTGGATGGATCGCTTCTTGGCAATGGGCATCAACAGCCAAGAAGATATTCCAAACACATGTCAGAACTTGTTCCAGAATATTGAACAGTCTTGCAGTTGAGTTTTCTCCATCTTCTCACCTTGTACCTGACAGGGGGGGAAATGATGGTCATCTACAAGCTTCAAAGTCACATCAAGCGAGCCTGAGCCACAACCTGCCACACCAGTTTCAGAGTTGTAGCCAGAGACAAAGATGCCTGAACATGCCTTCAGTTGGCAATCTGGGACACTTCCTCTAGCAGAAGACTCCAGCTTCTTGCCAGTTTTGGAAGAGTTCCAGGAATCGCAGAGTTGTTGGTCATCCTTAAACCATCACAGATTAAGAACACTTCCTCTAGCAGAAGACTCCAGCTTCTTGCCAGTTTTGGAAGAGTTCAGGAATTGCATTAAGCATTCCAGAGTTGTTGGTCATCCTTAAACCATCACAGGTTGAGACTTCCCTTTTCAGGTTGAAGTTTTACCTTTTATGTGGGGTGAGACCTCCCTTTTATGGTTGAAGGTTTCCCTCTTTAAAACAATAGGATCACTTCCTCTAGCAGAAAACTTCAGTTTCTTGCCAGTTTTGGAAGATTCCGAGAACTGCACTAAGCGTTCCAGTGTTGGTGGTCATCCTTAAACCACCGCCCTTTATACCAACATTTCATAGAGCACATTCAGCCTAGTGCTGCCATGCATTTTTTGCACATTTTGTATTACAGCTCTCTTCTTGGACTCATACATAACCCTTCGGATTAAGGGGGGGAATGTTGGACACCTAATCCTAAATGGTTAGTGTGGAAGTTGAATGGACAAAAGCAGTCCAAGAGACCTTGGGATCTGAAACCCAAGAGTCACATAATGTACTATAAATGTATATCTTCTGTTAATAAAAATGTACTGCATGATTTATCTTTCACATTGTCTTTGCTGTCCATGTGTGTTTAACAATTTCCAATTCATAATTTCAGCTAATAATGAGAAATTTTAATGGAAGAAATTAAAGAAAAGTTTTTGAATGCTTGCTTGATGGGCTTAAGCAATTACCAAATATTGAAATTCTACGAGTAATGGAAGCTCTAATAACCAATACATGTTGAAGAAACTGTACCCAAAATGCTAGAGTAATAAAATGTAATGCTAATTCAAATTGTTATGTCATTGTGTGCAGTGACATATGGCATTGGCACCGAGCTATTAGTTTATGTCGTATAGAAAATTTAAAAAAAAAAATGGGATTTTATAATGTGGACTATAGGTTTTGCCTTTCCCGTCGTCAGGGTAGGGCTCCATTGCCCAGGTCTCACATCATTTGTTTTAATGGATAGGATTGAGGCCTCACATCATTCGTTTTAATGGCTAGGACATTTGTATGATTCCTCAACAAACTCTCGCTTATTGTGACTTAAGTGCATGGAATGATCATTCTTATGTTTTAATGGTGGAGATTGGAATTAAGAAGTTGAAAACAAGAAAGACATAGGACTTGGTTGAAATTCGAGTAGATTATCTAAAATGGGGAATCAACACTCTTGCACTGCACATCATGGAAATATTCAACAACATCATTCAGCAAGGATTCCCAAGAGACTGGACAACTAGCACAACAATACCCCTTTTTAAAAGTGCAGACATTAATAGTCCTTCCAATTATAGAACCATTATGATCAATCCTTTGTTTGCAAAGCTTTTCGACAGCATGGTAGAAAATGGAATCAGTAAGTGGGTAGAACTAAAAGAAAAGAGGGCAAGAGGACAAGCGGGGTTTAGGCCGAAGCATTCTATAGTGGATCATGGTATCACGTTGAGACACATTGATATCATTCTAGGCAAGAGGCATCTCTTGATGGGTTCTCGCTTTTTTCTAGAAGAAGATATAACTGTAAGACAATAGGAGGAAACGAGGGAGGAAATGTTAAAGGTTAGGGCAGCAAGAGCTGAAGGCAAGAGAGCATGGATTTATAAAGGTAAAGTTGTGATAGCATGATTTGGACCACCTTCCAAAACAGAACAGCAATATGGTAATAAAGAAGAGGCAACAAATTCTTCAACGGGAAATTAGGAAGGAAGGTCAGTATGGGAAAGCAGGGACAAAGACTCAAATGTGAGTCTTACATGTCAAAATAAATAGAAATCAAGTCATACCTAGGTTTCCTTAATATTAGCTTGTTGGAACTGTAGAGGTTACCCATGGAGACAAGGACCTAGATTAGGGCCTATTGCAGAAGATAGAGACATAATTTGCCTCATAGAAACACATGAACATGAAGGGTGCAAGACACCTTTGTTTGAAGTATACTAGAAGATGGCAGTTTGGAACAACGCAGCAGGAATGGCAAAGGACACGAGGGTCTCATGGTATTAGTGAGGGAAAAAGAAGGTCATCTCATTCAGTTAGAAAAAGAAGACTCAAATAAACAATTCATTTGGTTTAAAATATCAGAAAATGGAAATCACATCAGAATTGTAGCATGCTATTTTGCGCCGCAAGTTTCAAAAATCTACAAAAGTAGAGGGCTTGACCACAAAGATCCTTTTACAGCCTTAAAAGCAGATATTGCAACATATTCTCAGCTAGGTGAAGTCCTTATAGTGGGCGATTTCAACGTTAGGACTGCAAGTGAGCAAGATCGCATTATTTGTTGTAAAGAAGACCACGACCCTATTTGGCTTACAGAAGAGAGTAATCACCAGTGGGAAAGAATTTCAGAGGATAAGGGTTGAAATCTCTTTGGTGAACAATTGCTTACTCTATATGAGGCCTTTGATTTAGTCATTTGCAATGGCTTGACTAGATGGGCAAAGTCCGGTAATTTCACTTGCAATACTTACAATGGAGCAAGTGTAGTAGATTATGTAATTTTCTCGCATGGTTTGTGTGAGAAAATGGAGGAAATTTTGATTGGATATTAGCTTTGGGACTTAAAATCAGTTCACAAGCCAATTTATTTAAGTTTCTCTTAGACTAGAAAGAGGCAATTAGAGTGAAAAAATTTGTGTTCAACAAAATCTCCTAATGGGCAGAATTCTTTTGACTCTAGAAAATTGTAATACCTTCAAAATGATGCTAGAGGGGCTCTTCGAGAAGGAGAAAATCCCAATTCACAATCTTCATAGTCACGAATTAACACATTTAATTCAATGCGCACTTGTAGAGTGAAAAAGAGCAAAAATTAAGAAGTTTGAAACAAATTGCTTTCCGGTTAATGCTTGGTTTGACGAGGAATGCAAAAAGGCAAGGAGAATGTGGAAAGAGTCAAATAAGGACAACATAAAGCTCAAATCTTACAAGCAGATATTAAGAAAGAAAAATGACGATTTCATGTTTTTACGAGGGAATAACTAATCTTCCTTGGGAAAAATAATCCCAAATTATTTTGGAAGGAGCTCCAACCGAGAAAGATGTAAACTGAAAATAGTATTACATCTTCTAAGTTGTTTGACTATGCAAGACAACTCTATGAGCAGGATCCCAAGGTTGACCCTCCACCCTTGGTCGACATTGATACTAAACTCTTCACGATGCAAGAGGTAGAGATGGGTATCAAGAAGTTGGGTGTTGGATAATCAAAAGACTTAGTTGAACTCCAAGCAAAGTATTTAAAGTGGGGCTCAAATATTCTTGCACCTCACATTACAAAAAATTTCAACAACATCATATAGGGGTTCCCTAAAGGTTGGACAACTAGTCTGGCAATATCTCTTTTCAAGAGTGATGACATCAATAATCCCTCCAATTATAGGACCACAATGTAAACACTTTGTTTGCAAAGCTATTTGGAAGCATGCTAGAAAATAAAAGCAGCAAGTGGGCAGAAGAAAGAGATAAGCATGCTAAAGGGAAAGCGCGTTTTAGACCTAAACATTCCACAATTGATCATTGTATAACTTTAAGGCACATCATTGAAAAAGTTTGGGAGAAAAAGGAAGAAGTCTTTTGTTGCTTTGTTTATTTCATAAAAGTGTTTGACACGATTCCTAGAGATAAACTTTGACACAGAATGGAGGAACTTTGGGTTCCTAAACATTTGAGAGCAGTTGTGCATAGGTTGTATGAAGAGGTGAAAGTCAAAATTAGAACTTCAGCAGGCATTTCTGAAAGTTTTAGAAGCGATATTGAGGTCAAGAAAGGTTTCCCATTGTCTCCTACCCTCTTTGGTTTATATATTGACAAGCTTGAGGAGTGGTTAAATTCGCAAGGGGGTGATGGTATATATTTGGGAAGTTTGTTATAAGGCTTCTTTTGTATGCAAATGACCTTATTCTGATTACTAAATCTGCTCTTGGTTTGCAAGAGCACTTACTATCCCTTGAGCATTTTTATAGGAGAGTGGGGATGCAAGTCAATATTAGAAAAAAGAAAGTAGTGGTTTTCTCTAGAAAAATGAAAACATAACCAGCATAAGTTTTGCTTTGAAGGAAGCATTCTGGAAGAAGTTACGGATTACAAATACCTCAAAATTGACCTCAACAAAAATTTAAGCTGGGATGGATGTAGAAAGAAACGAATTTTGTGGGGTTGGAAATCATTTTATGATTTTCAAAATAGGTGTAGAGAGACAGAGTTATGGTACTGGAAAACACTCAAACTCTTTTTGGGCTTCTAGTAATTCTGGTGATTCTTTATGGTTGTGAACTGTGGGCCAGCAGTACTGTGCCAGAGCTTATCCTTAGGAATCGTGTCAAACGTTTTTTTCTGAAATCAACAAAGAAACAAAAGACTTCTTTATTTTTCTTCCAAACTTTTTCAATGATGTGCCTTAAAGTTATACAATGATCAGCTATGGAATATTTAGATCTAAAACCTGCTTTCCCTTTAGAGCGCTTATCTCCTTCTTCTGCCCACTTGCTAATTTTATTTTCTAGCATGCTTCCAAATAAATTTGAAAACAAAGGGTTTATCATTATGGTCCTATAATTGGAGGGGTTATTAATTTCACCACTCTTGAAAAGAGGTATTGCCAGACCAGTTGTCCAATCTATGGGGAACCCCTGTTGTTGACAAATTTTGTCATGTGAGGTGCAAGAATCTTTGAGCCCCACTTTAGATACTCTGCTTGGAGTTCAGATAAGTCTTTTGCTTTTCCAAAACCCAACTTCTTGACACCCATCTCTACCTCTTGCACAGTGAAGAGTTCAGTATCAGTGTTGACCAGGGGGGGGGGGGGGGGGGGTCAACCTTGGGATCCTACTCATAGAGTTGTCTTTCATAGTCAAACAATTTAGAAGTTGTGTTATTATTTTCAGTTTGCATCTTTCTCGATTGGAGCTCCTTCCAAAATAATTTGGGATTATTTTTCCCAAAGAAGATTAGTTCTTCCCTCCTTGAAACCATGAAATCGAGTTTTTTCTTTCTTAATATATGCTTGTAAGATTTGATCTTTATGTTATCCTTGTTTAACTCTTTCCACATTCTCCTTGCATTTTTGCATTCCTTGTCAAACCAAGCATTAACCGGAAAGCAATTTGTTTCAGACTTCTTAAATTTTTCTCTTTTTCACATTGAAAGTGCGCTTTGAATTAAATGTGTTAATTTGTGACTATAAAGATCGTGAATTGGGATTTTCTCCTTCTCGAAGAGCCTCTGTGACACAGGAAAGTTCCCTCTGCAGACAGAGGCAACCCATGTTACAGGGAAAAGTGTCTATGCAGAACTGCTAATCCCAGTAAGGCGTGGTAGCTACCTTAGAAACAAACAAAGTAAAACTACTTTCGTTTTCCTTTATGAAAGATAGATAAGAGAAGAATAAAGGAGACCAACCTCTGTCTTGCGCTTGGCTCCTTGCTCGATTCCTCTCTCTTCTGATAGTCCTTTGCTACTTGTTTTCTGGTATACCCAGCTTCACAGAGTACCTGTAGAATCAAAGCAGCATAACACTATATAAGAACATGGATCTACTATCATAAACAATCTAGGATCAGATGTAAACTGACCATACAAATGCACAAAACATAGATTACACAAGAGTATGGAGGAAAACTTGAATAGCTTTATTGATAATCAAGAAAGAGCCAAGAGAGTTACAACCAGTTGTTCTGACCCAGCATCATCCTCTCAGCAAGTAAGCCCTTCTTCACCTCATGCAAAGCTTAGATCACCCAACACTATGATGTTGCCTCAAGAAACCAACACCAATTCCTTACTAAATGCAAAATTCCAGCCTCTGGATCTCTGGGATGAGGGATCCATATATAGATATCTGTAAGGGAGATGAGTCAGCTTGTGATTTGATTAGTGTCTTCCCTCTAATAGTTCTTGCTTCCACTTGGAGATTGATGATCTCTTACTCATCCTTGGTCGAATTCAGAGAGGCAAGTGTCACAGGAGAAGTTTCTGGAAGATTCCATGCTTCTCCACCTCGCGGATTAACTCTGTCATTTGTCTCTTCTCGCCCATCGCACCCCATACAAGGGATTTTTGAAATGCAACGCATCCACTGAGTGTACTTAGGTGAGATGCAACGCACTTTGCCTATAGAGCAGGTGAAATGATCATGTTTTGACCAAATCTGAGTAGTTTTTCATGGAGAACTTCTGGGAGAAGCTGTAATCAGTTGACCTTGTTCCTTTAGGGGTTGGAACAACATTTTTAGGGACTTAGGAGCCCTTGGTTTATGGACATTTCATGCTTGGGGTTGCAGTGCCCAAAAATGTCTATAACAGTTGCCCCCTAAAGCATGAGGTCATTAATCTTTTTTGATGTCGGGTGAAATGCTTTATCATGAGGATCCGAAGTTCTTTCAAGCTGGGAGGAGACCTGTAATAAGATACAATAAAATACCTTATCTTCATAATATTTTCATGATCTAGCTGAGGCGGGCATTCCCATGCTCATCTTTATAAATTCATTTTCATGTACATAGGACAGACAATCGTCTGAGTGTAGACTGATGATTCTGGAGGAGCCATCATCCCATAGATTGGATGATTATCTGTGCAGCAATGATGTGCATTTGATGTCTTTATTTTCCTGAATATATATTGCAGCCTGGATGGATGAAACTAGATCCGGGGTCTTCAATCTCGTTCGATCTTCACTCACAGTACAAGTCGATCCATGTGAGAGATGTTCTGGAGTCGAACATGGAAAGACATCGCCTGATTACCAGCCAATGATGTAAGCTGTTAACAGGTGCGAGAGGAATCACCGATAATGATAATGATCCTCAAGGTACTACAGTACAATTCACGTGGTGTGAATAAGTGACTTGGCATCGAACACCACGCAAAATCTTTCGATCGAAGGCCATTGATGTAAACCTGTCACCGGAAGTGAGAAACTTGCCATTGAGGCATGCAAGCTTCAAAGTACTGAAAGGGGTGTCCCTAGATCGACTTCTTGGATAATGAGCTGATGTCGACAAGAAGTGATCCATCATAGGAGGGCCTTAATGAATCCCACATCAATGACACGGAACGGAGCAAATGATTTTAATGGAGGTGAAAACGATTTGGTGATATAAGGTTCAGGGTGGCGGTCATGAAAGAATGGAGCGTAAATGTATTGCAGCGGGTGAGACACAGGTGAATTCTCTGAGTGACTTCTCTTTAACATATTGGCGACAATGACATGATGAATTGGTAGCATTAACCCCAAATGTGGATGGTGTGATGTGACCATGGTGATGTGACCGGTGAAAGAAACAACCCAACCCGACTTGGATGCGGAGTGAAAGTGTCATGTTCAAGAGTGACTTGCTACCAACAAAGTTTCTTCAAGTTTTCTTCCCAATTTTTTCCCAGTCATTGCTGACCAGTACCTCTTTATTTTTGTCAAGCTTGAGGAGGATAACATATGCTTGTTCTATAATTTGCCCTTCGGGAAAACCCATCGCTATGTTTTAACGAGCCTAGCGATAGTGAAATTCGTTCTTGTCTGTTATGGACAAGTTTGTCGCTATTAGGTTTTAACGAGTTTAACGACAAAGACAACTCGGTCCTTTTCAATTTTATAGAGTCTGAAAAGGGACGTAAAGGAAACTCCAAAAAATCCTTTTTCGTCATCTAATCCCTTAAGTCCGAAAAAGTATAAAACAATACAGAAGGGATGAATTTTCGATACTTTTAACAAGCCGAATAAAACAAGCGCTCGATCTTTTTGTGTAATAATCCCTCAGGTCCAAAAAGATTAAAATCTAAAGGAGGGATAGCACTTCCGGTCCCTTTAACGAGCTGGAGAGGCCAATGGCTCAGCAATCTTTTCATATTTTACGAGTCAGCTAAAAAGAGCTTAAAGGAGACTCGTCTTTGAGGAACGAGTGATAAAATTGGGTAGCAGCTGATTCCAGGTAAGGTTTGGAATTTTCCAATCACGGCAGTGTTACAAGGATGGCTAATAGGATCACTCTTCGCAGCTGTTCCTCAAAAGGGGTAAACAATCAAATGGAGGTGAATGATCGGCCAATACAGAGTGGAGGTGATGATGAGAACACGACCAAGGTTTAAAAGGCTGAAGTACTACCTTCACGATGGTTATTTACCAGGAATTGGTTCATTTTTTATTGAGCTTAAATGCTGGGGGAAACATTTGCTCATTGCTTATGTTTATTTTTTAACGAGCATGAAGGCCGCGTTAAAACTGCTCGATGTGACGGTCATTTTTTGACTTTACCTTTAATAGCTTTGTTCTTTCAAAGATTGTACTGCATGCTCAATTGCTTCATCAAACTAGTTAGAAACGAACAATATATGTTTGAAAAATGAGTTAAGACACTAATATTTTACTCAAATTACGTAAAAGTAATTTAAAAGTGCTTTTACCTCTCATTTTACCATTTCATTTGAACTTTGGCTTGTTGGAGCTTTGGAGGTGCTTTTCCCCCTTGATTTTCATCAGCTGATTCCGGGAGATTCTGTGGACGATTTTCGGTGCCGTCTGGACCAGGTAGGAGCTAAACCTGAGCTCTTTCATTTCATCCTTTCCATTTTGCATTCTGAGCTTGATTTCTGGTTTTTCTGAGCCTCTGGGGTTTGAAAAACTCGCCCTGGCTCCATCGCACCCTTTATGCATCGAAAGGTGCGTTGGATGTTAGCCTGTCCACTGGCCAATTGACATGCAACGCACCCAGAACACTACTGTAGATGCGATGAGCGCAAGGAAGGAAATTTATGCACAGTTTTTTTTTTTTTTTATGGAAATTTTGTCTGTTTCTCACCAAATCAGGATCTAACTCTTCTCTTGTTTGTTTTCAGAGATTCATTGGAGCAAGATGACCATTACATGGCGAGAACGTGAGCATGAAGAAGATGACATGCTTGCTTTACACGATCCGGTTACAGTAAACGCACTGCGGAACTGTGGCATGTTGAAGTTTTTCTGCATCTCTAGCATGGGACAACAAATCAACTTGTTGCAGTATTTGCTCAATGCTTGGGATCCTACCAGCCAGCTGTTCCAGATTAGGGGTAAATCCATCCCCTTGACTGTAGTGGACATCTATTTTTTTACCGACTTATCGAGGTGGGGTACCCCTATCTCTTTATCATGTTCGACCTGTGGAGGTGAATCTGTGAGAGATTATGTTCGCAAGTATTGCAGAGAGGGATCTCAGCCGAGTAAAGACGGCAAGATCATCATCCGAGATGTCACTGACAGGTCTTTGAGGACCATTCTGTTCACTTTTGGTAGGATGGTTGGTGGTGCGGCTCTTCATGTGGCCAACCGATCTTATATGCAGTACGCCTTGGAATGTCTCGAACCGAAGGTCTTCAACTGGTGTGATGCAGTACTCCTTGTGATGAAAGAACAGTTGACCAAGGTGAAAAGCGGGAGGTTGAAGAACTTTGGATACGGTTCTATTTTGACCGCCTTCACCTTGGAAAAGATACCAATGATGCAGCCGCAGTATATTGCACTCTATTTACCTCCACCGACTGAACCACGTATGCAGAGATGGGTCGACCATATTTCTAGGCATGCTGGTCAGTCTCAGATTTCCTTTTCTGATACCTTCTTCGGGTGGTTTGATCGTCAGGAGATGGTTTATTCCAAGTATCCATATGCTGGTATGGACTTCCGGGGTGATCCAGATTTGGTACTACCGGCTGGTGAACAGTGGGGCGCCATTGGTAAATTCTTGACCATATTTCTGTTTATCGTTTTCCTTTTATAATGTCCTCGTGCTTTACTCTGTCAAGACTAATCATAACTCATGTGCTCATGCAGATGTTGGTCCTGTTCGGCCAGTAGTACGCCTGAGAGTGCCAGCTGTCGCCGCAGCAGGAGAGGCTGTTGGAAGGGCTATCCTTTGTGACCTTGATGTGGCTGAGACTCTTTCAGCATTACAGGATCAGGTCGAGGGCCTCACTCTCGGTATTCCAGATGTGAGGACTGATGAGTTGCCTTTGAGGTTGCAGCGACATACTACTGGTGTGCCAAGATGATGGACTAGGCTTTTACGTATGCAGGCGGTGACTTGTTATCACGAGCATCATTAGACTAGGGTGCCCCCTAGCATTTTGAGTTTTGGGTCATTTGACCAATTTTGTCTTGGTTACAGAACATTATGTGTAAACCATAAATATATTATATATATATATATATATATATATATATATATATATATATATATATTTGATTTTCGGAGTTTTATTTTGGTTAAGTTGCATGATCCTGACGCAAATATTGATGAGATGCTTCTTTTTATAAATGTTGCAAATGTCCATCTAACACATAATTTGCTAATGAGTCAGTTAATGTGTTTAAGCTTCTGGAAATATGCTGATATTGAATAAAATCAAATTGCCTTTCCAAAATCTTGACCCTTAGGAACATGCGATAAATAGCTGGATTTCGGATGGAGTAGATACCCGTGAGTTGTAGTATGATGAGCTGTGAGTCTAGCCTGACGACCAGTCGGCATATGCCATGTGTGATGGCATCAGAGAGAAGTTCTATCAATGCACTATATTCAGTGATGTTATTCGTTGATCGACCAATACATACCCCTCTGAAACTTACTAACTCGCCGCTTGGATCAAAAATGGCCCAGGCCGCAGAAGATAGGTTCCGCGAACTACGACTCGCTCCGTCGGCATATCCAACAAATGATTCCAATAGGTTTGACATCTGCTACAAATGTAAAAAGCAGATTTACTTGACCAAAACAAATACTTTAGCGAAAACAAAAATGTAACAAAAGTATATGTTACCATATTGAATCATGCATAGTAACGCTTAAGGTACAACCCGTTACGAGGTTGTGCCAGTGGGATCCTGTCATAATCCATTAACTCGTAGGCTCCTTTTGCTAACACTCGCTTAACAATATAGGGGCCCATCCATAAAGACTTGAATTTACCTGCTCCCAATTTATCGGATTCTTGGTCATAAAGCAAGACCAAGTCACCTTCTGAGAAGACACGGGGTTTGACATTCTTGTCGAACTGCGCCTTGACTCATTTCTTATGGGCTTCGTTAGCCAAAGCGGCATCACGACGGGTTTCATCCAATTGGATTAGTTCCAAGAAACGAGCCTCCTCTTCTGAAGTTCCGGGGAGAAGGTCGATTGCGAGTTTGAGGGACGAGATTTCACACTGAACTGGTAAGATCGCTTCTAGGCCATACACCAGTTGGAAAGGTGTAAACCCGGTTGCATTCCTTACTGATGTTCGGTATGCCCACAAGGCTGAGTACAGGATCAGGTGCCAACTCCTTTTGTGAACTCCAATCATCCTTTGCAGCATGTGCTTCAGGACCTTGTTGATTGCTTCAACTTGTCCGTTGGCTCGTGGGTAATATGGAGTAGAGCTGTCACGCGAAAACCCTAATTTGGCAGCTAATTCGACCATCATGTGATTGCGAAAATGCGATCCATGATCTGTGACTATAGCCTGTGGGACACCGAATCTGACGACTACATGATTGAAAAAGAAAAGGGCAGTTGTTTCACCAGTGTTATCTAATGTAGGCATCGCCTCAACCCATTTGGTAAAATAGTCAACTGCGACTATGATATACCCATGCCCCCCAGTCGAGGTGGGGTTACATGTCATGAAATTGATGCCCCATTTGGCGAATGGCCCAACAGCAACTATTGGTTGCAGAGGTGCAGGTGGTCTTCTGGTTTTGCTATCGAAAATTTTACAGGCATGGCAACTTCTGACTGTAGTTATGCAATCTTTGAACATTGTTGGCCAGAAGTATCCTGCTCGTAAAAAAATTTGCGCCGTAGCGTGACCGGATTGATGCCCCCCACACGCGCCTGAATGGCAATCATTCAGGACTTTTTCGGCCTCCTCATGGGTGAGGCACCTTGTCATAATTGTATCGACACCACGACGGTAAAGTGTATCACCGACGATCATGTAGTCTTTTGATTGGTATCGAATACGTTTTTGTTCGGAGCAGGAGGTATTAGGCCTATATTTTTGGGTTTGGAGATAAATGATTATATCTCCATACCACGAATTGCTTGAAGATATCAGAAACAAAGATTCATCCACGATAGTTTCTTCGGATGTTTCATCGTTGGACGATGATGGGAGATCGCATAATAATTCTGCGAAAACAAGGGCTTTCTTTGACTTGGATTTTACGAATTTCAGATCAAACTCTTGTAGAATTGCTATCCATTTTGAATATTTGCCCCCCAGCAACTGTCGCGACAATATATAAGTCATGGGGTTGCAATCTGAGAGAATGGTAGTTTTTCGAAAGAGGACATAGTGTCGAAATCTCTGTATCGCTTGAACAGCTGCTAGCGCTAGCTTTTCAACATAACAATATTTGCTTTCTGTATCATTTAAGTTCTTACTTAAATAATATATAGGATGTTCAATTCCATTGTCTTCTTGAACTAAAACCATTGCGATGGTTGTATCCGCTGTAGCCAGATACAGGTTAAAGTATTTTTGATAATCGGGAGCGTACATTAATGATGCTTTCATTAGAGATTCTTTTAAAGCATCAAAGGAAGCTTGTGCAACCTGATCCCAGACGAAGGGCACTTCCTTTTTCAACAGACGTGTATAACCTTTAGCAAGTTCGGCGTAATTTGGAATGAATCTCCTCAGAAAGTTTGCTTTCCCTTGGAGTTTCTGAATCTAAAGCAAATTTGAAGGTGGAGGAAAATTTATGATTGCCTGAACCTTACATGGGTCGAGATGAATCCCGTCCTTTGAGACTACAAAGGAAAGTAAACGACCAGAACTGACACAGAACACACATTTGTGTGGATTGATCGTATCTTGTAGTGTCGGCAACGTAGAAATATCGCTCTTAGATGCTGCGGATGATCAGTCTGCTTTCGCGAATGAGCCAGAAGGTCGTCGAGATATGGTTGAACGATGTTTTTGATGTCATGGAAGGCATAATTCATTGTCCTCTGAAATGTTGCCCCTGCGTTCTTTAAACCAAAGGGTAATTTTCGATATGCGAATGTGCCCCATGGACAAATAAATGCAGTCTTTGACTGGTCCTGTGGACGGATATTTATTTGATTATACTTGGAGAATCCATCCATAAATGAAAAGATTTCGCATCCGGCGCACTCATCAATTATCTGGTCAATGAAGGGTGTAGGGTAGTTTTCTTTTGGACAAGCTTGATTTACATCCCTATAATCGACGCACACTCTAATCGTTCCTTGTTTTTTCATAACAGGAACAATGTTCGACACCCAATCGGTTAGAGGAACCGGGTAAATGAAACCAGCATGGAGGAGCTTTTCAACTTCCGCCTTGATGGGAGCGGCTTTCTTGGGGTGCACCTGCCGTAGCCGTTGTCATACTGGTTTGACATCTGGATACATCTTAATTTCGTGTTCAACGATACTCGAGTCATTGCCTGGCATTTCATTATATGACCAGGCAAAGACATCTCCGAATTCGCGAAAAAGAGCGTTGTATATATCCAGTTCTGAAGGATAACAGCATTTGCCAACATAAATATTCTCTACAACATCTGTTTTGGTCGAGATATTTATGGCGATAGTCTCTTCAATGTTGGACAAGTTTCGCTCGGAATCCACCGTGTTTACAGTATTTGATAGGAAATCAAAAACTAAGGGATGATGAAGGTCATCAGGAGTATCTTCTTCACAATCCAGAAGAAGGGAACGATGGTGGTAATCTTCCCATGGTGCCCCTTCAATTACCATTGATTGAACAATTCCTTCGTCGATGTAATGCACTCGCGACCAAGGATCTGAAGGGGTGCCATATTCCTTAGACCTATCTATCCAAACGCTTGATGAGCGTTGATTTGGGTTTGCCTCCCATGCTAGGAACATTGATTGCTACAATATTTCCATTTGGCTTGGAGGCAATACCTTTGTATGATCCATGTTTATATCGTTTTCTGAGATCTTTTTAATCGAAGATATCATATTGCAGGTTCCTACTGATGCTACTTCTGCCAGATTTATTGGAGGTGGAAGTGCAAAAGTTCCCATTAAGATAGGGTCTTTTAGTAGGCCTACTCCGATATTTTCAAGTGAATGGGGGCTTCCATGGATCATTGGAATGCTTCCCGTAACTTGAGAACCCCTGGGGAGGAAGGTTTGTTGATCGACGATTGTAATCCCTCCTTGAAAGGGAAATGCAATCTTCCTAAAATAGGTTGACACAACAGCAGCCATAGCATATATCCATGGTCTTCCCAGTAGGATGTTGTAATCGAGGTTTCCGTCGATTACTTCGACATCTATTTCTAATGTTTTCCCTCCTAGTTCAACTTGCAAGTTACTTAGAATACCATATGGGGTATATGTTCGTCCGTCGAATGCTTTTGATGTCGTCGAAGATCGCGACAAGGTTGGAGATCCTAAAGTTTTCCAACAACTCATTGACATAATACATGTAGATGCCCCCTCATCAATAATTGTTCGATGAACAGTTTTGTTGAGGGCTTTCACTTGAACGAGGAAAGCTAGTTGAGCTGGTAATTGAGGATCGTATCCTTTATGATTAAAGGATACAAGATTGGAATCCTTTGGGTTTATCCCACCAATAGCTGATAATAAAGCCTACTTTTGGGATGGGCAATTTTGCAGTACTTCAAGTGTCGACATAGCGGATGGTGTTGGGCCAGATCTTCCACTATATTATAATGTTGTGCTGCTCTAGCACGAGGATTAAATGTCGACTTGTGTACTACTCCCTTTGGCGGTTTTATTGTCAGTTCAGGAATGATGGGCGGCACAACTTCTGTCGAAGTTGTTGTCGAACTACTAGGTTGATCTTTATCCTTGTTGTTCGAAAGTTGTGGATTCCCATAATCTTTGTTCCTTGTCGACATCAAAGCATCATTTTGCTGTTTGGAAACTGACAACATCAGCACTTGAGACGAGGAAGCATTTCCACTGTCAACCAGATTTGTTCCTGGATTTGGAAACGGATCAGTTAATACTGCCGAGGTTTTTGAATTCTTGAAGAATTTTTTAAGCTCAGCTCTGTGTGGACAATCTGTTGTCCAATGATCCTGATCACATATAAAGCATGGACGATTTGGTTTTCTATTTCCAGAAGGGTTTGTAGAAGATTTTTCAGGTGATGATTCCACCTGTTTCTTCTTCTTCCCTTTGTTCTTCTTCTTGCCTCCTGGTTGCTTGGTTTCTTTGCCTTTATCTGTCGAGACGGCATTTACTTCCGAGGCAAGAAGTTCTTCTTTTGCATTTTGACTGGAAATCTTACGGGCCTTTTAGATGTAGCCTTTGTCGATTTCGTGTCTGTTGCGCCAATCACGCCATCGTCAGCATGAGAGTCATTGTTTGATTTAGGAGGAGGAGGGACTGAAGCCATGGTTCTGAAGCCATGTGTTGTTGCCCGATACTAACTGTTTGACCAAGATGAGGGGTAATTGTACCCGTTTGGGCCTGTGTCATTCCACCAGTCGGCAATTGTGGTTGAGTTGCAGGGTCAAGAGGCTATTGCATTACAACTTGAGAAATCTGAGGTTGGCATACAACAGGCAGCGCTTGTACTTGCGACACCGTCACGATAGCTAGCGTAGTTGGTATATTTGACATAGTTGGTATATTTGACGTAGTTGGTATATTTGACCTGGGTTGGGAAATCCTTTGCCTAATAGTTGATCAAACCACATTAAAAGTCTTTAGCCGGTTTTTGGGTATTAACTTTGGGTCAATTGTCACCAAGCCATCTGTTGTGTCGTTATGTGTTCAAGAGGTCACTGTAAATAAACCATTCATCTGAAAAATATCTGTCATCCATCTTGACCATCCCTGAGTCAGTCCTTACAGCTACATTTCTTCAACTTGATCTATGATTTCGTGTTGTGGGCTTGCCTGCAACGGGTCGCTTTCTATCGACATCAGCACATTATCTAGAAAGATGATCTAGGAATCATCAGTACCTTGAAATCTGCATGCTCAATGGCAGGTTTCTCGCCTTTGACGACAGGTTACATCAATGACTTTCGATCGAAGGATTCCGTGATATGTTCGACATCAACACATTCATTCACATCTCATGGATTGTACTGGGTACTTTGAGAACCATTGACATCACTGGTGGTCTCTCTCACACTTGTTAACAGTTTACATCATTAACTGGTAATCAAGTGGTTTCTACCATGTTCGACATCAATTCATTTATTCGCATGGATAGAATCGTACTATTTCGGGAAGCAGAAATGAAGACCCTGGATCTAGTTTCCGCCATCCAGGCTACGAGGAGTTTTGTATTCATTATACAATAGACTAATTATAAACAGATGGTTGCGTCCATACTGTGTCTACATGTGTCTATGATTATGATGTATTGCGAAATCATTCCTATATCAGAGCAGTAGTTAGTTTGTTAGTTAAGTTTTTGATCTGAGTATGGGAATGCCTACCTCAGCGACGATATGATCTCATATATGTATTTTGTGTTGAATATTTGCAGGTTCCGACTAGGCTCTCCACAAGATAATCCTCGAAATGATAAAGTGCTTCACCCTTCCTAGATGATATAAAACCCTAATCTACTACAGACCTCGCACTTTAGGGGGCAATCTGTTACACTAAAATTTGTCACCATGACTATTTGCAGTCAGTATGGCTCCATCAATAACCATATTGTCCTCCTTGGCAAGTCTTATACCTCTGCTCCTCATGTCAAACTCCAAAAAAGAGAGAAAGCCTTTAAAAACTCAATATAACTCTGGTTCCGCACTTTCTCTTACTCTTACCTGCGTGCACGCACCTCAAGTACATAATACCTACGTACTTGTACGCTCTGTCTGTAAAGGGGTGGGTGCGTACCCCTGTAAAAGTCAAAAGGCGCAAGTTTTACTTCAAAAAACTTACTTGCAGTCAATTCTAGAGCATTCTAGAAGATGGTTTGACGTAGATTGAGCGCCTCCAGATGGTTCATGCATCCCAATGAAAGAGGAACTTATCCCATGAAGAGGGTAACTATCCCTTTGAAAGAGGGGCTTATCCCATTGATGGTGGACCTGTTTAACTTCCTCCAAAGCATTATAAATACAGGCATTGGGCCAGAGGGAGGAGAGGTTGAAAGCTGAACATTCCTAAGGGTAGATGCTGCTGAAATTAGGACTCCCTTATAGAGCTCGAGAGGAGAGATTCCAACCCTTTCTTAGCTTCATTTGGAAGTGGGTGAGCTGATCAAAGTAGAGGAGAACTCTTGCTGGACCCTGGGAGGGACCTGCACAACACCAAGGCACTGGTTGTAATGGTTTCTTTTGTTTCCAATTAATACAATTAAGTTCATTTTTCTCAACAAGTTGTTATATATAATTTGTTTCATAAACTCCTTGGTCTTTATGATGAATATGTTTTATTATATGAGTTATTCAGGTGCTATGTAATTGTTTGCTTGTTTGTGTATGCAGGCTTCAAGGAGAAGGAGCTCATCTGGATCAAAGAAGCTTGGCTGCTACAAACAGCGTTGGACTAAAGGTAAGACTTAAACACCTGGTTGCTTTTATTTTAAATGCATATTTAGGGAAAGATAGTGCTTGATTGTTTTGTTTGTCACTAGAAAAGCCTTGTTTTCTAGGGAGGTCGGTTTTGTCCGCAAAATTGACTCTTTCCGCATGACAAAATGGCGACTCCACTGGGGAATCCATGGATTTGATTGATTTCTCTTTTGATTGATACTTTGATTTGAGAAACGTTGATTTCCTGTTTCTGTTTTTGACTTGATGATTGTGGGATTGGGTGAATTTAGTTAGTTTTGAGTTAGTTTTTATTTTTCATAGTTTTGGGAGAGGTACGCACCCTTTGAGTTAAGCACAGTGCGTACCTGTACGCACTTTTGCTTTGTGCACAGAGCGTGGACGCACCTGTGTAAACAGGTTGCCTGCGTACCCTGTCAAAAATTTGAAAATTTTAAATTTTTCTCTTTTTTATCAGTTTAGAATTTGGTTATAGGTTTTAGCCATTGCCCAGCCTGCTTGTTCCCTGTCAAAAAACTTTCCTTGTTTAATTTCATTGTCATTCCTACTTTAAGCTTTTATCAATTGGGTGTTTTGAGTCTCTTTTTTGAGAAATTCTTAATTTGATTTCCTTTGGTCATTACTTGGAGGTTTGTCTCAGTCTTTTCACAATTTTGCATCTTTTTGCTTTTGAGTGTTAATCGCCTTTGAGTGTTTTTTATTTTTTGATCTTTGGAACTCTCACCCAATTTTCTCGACTTGCACTTGATTGGTTCTTAGATTACATTAGAATCGTCTTGTGTTTGAGAATTCTCTTGCATAGATCACATTTGCATAATTAGAATTCTCATTTTCAGAATATGAATGAAAAATGTGCATAGATTACATTTGCATACTTTTCAAGTGAATTGTGCATAGATTACAATTTCATAGTTTACATTCTGAAAAATCAATCGTAGATTTAGATCAGTTTTCTTTGATTTGAATTTACACAAAAATAAAAATAAAAAAACTATTTTGGAATTGATTTGTATTAGTTTTTCTTGATGAAATTAGTGCATTAGAGAATTTGTTATATTTTCTCTTAGTGATCAATTTTTTGCATTGTTGGAAGTGAATGGAAACTCTCTCCTTACTTTAGTTAGGATTCATCGAATTGAAAAGATTACATTATCATATTCGATTGCATTCAGTTTTGGGTCGGGTTATAACACCATTGGTTTCTTATCCATTTACCCATTTGAGTAATAACAGCCTTAATAACACAACGCTTAATTAAAATTCATCTAGTAATATTTTTATTTTCTAGGGCTCTGATACACCAACATAGCTTAGGCTAGTGTCTTGGAGTAGGGAGTAATTAACTCTCCAAGACAGTAAAACAAACAAGTAGTTGTATCTTGTGGTAGGAAGAAATCCAATTGTTGCATTTATACTCTGGGAAAGCTCCTCTTAAAGGAGAAGCACGAGATCGTGTCTGAACCAGTGTGGGAATCAATCCTTCCTCATTGGGAACGACGCCAGATATTCACGTATTAAAAACGGTAAACCTCGGATTAACCATTGTCGAGGAGCCTGGGGTCACTTGTTGGTAAACCTTGGATTATGTCAAGGAGCCTTCAAGGGGATTGAGCTTGCTACTCTTCCCTTGCGTGCGTATCGGATCGTAGACTGTTCCCCTAGATGTATTTGTCTCAATTGGTAACCTTAGTGGCCATATTCTTTAGGACTCTTCCTGAGGTGACAGTGGTGGGAAGATCCCACTGTACCTGGAGCAGATGTCGGCTAGACTCACTTGGATTTTTTGGGGGGTTCTCTTCACTCGAGACGGTTAAGTGGAGAAACTTGTGCCAGTCTATTCATTAAGCAGGTTGCCGGGGTAACTGTTCCAACCGCCATTTCTGTACTGAACTCTGCGACGTTGGATTTCATCACCAACTAGTGTTTTCGGTCTGGAAAGTTACTGTTTGTGTGTGGTTTGACTCCTAGATTTGATAGCGCGTGCTAATTTATTTGTTTTTACTTTTAGAGACCATAGGTGTGAATTGTGAATTTTAATTGTTAGGTGTGAATAGTGAATTGTTATTTTTAGTTTTAAATTGTTAATAAAATTCACTGAAGTTGAATATAATGGCAAATGTTCCAGAATTTACCAACCAAGGAATCCCTCTTGACGAGAATCCTAGTACTTTTCCTTTCTTTGGAAATGTTGGTCCTCCTTATATGGCTACTTTGTCATTACCTGGATTTACAATAGGTTTACCGATATGGTTATTTTCAACTTCGTTGGCCCCAAATACTCCAATTGTTCCACCTCAACCAAATGCTTCACCTCAACAGAGTTCACCATCTCAACATCACCAACCTTTTGTTGACCCTTTACCTTCTTCGCCTAATTTTTCTTCCTCCATTTCTTCCTCTTCGCTTGGTAAAAGCCTTGATGCTAGTAACCAGGTGGTTAAGAAGAAGAAGAAAGGGAAGAAGAAAAGAAGAAGAAGAAGCAAGATAAGAAAGAAGTCAACCAACCAACCATGACTCTAAGTGTTAGTTGTGTTGAGGAAACCTCCAACACGCATCGTAAACCTAAATACCCTTGCAGGCTTTGTAAGGGTGACCACTTCCTTGTCAATTGTCCTGGTATTCCAAAGGTCTTGGAAGTATGGTCAGAAAAATCTCATCAACTTTCCATTGATCCATCAACTAGTGATAGTCAGCTTCCTGAGAAAAGGGGTAAAGTTAGGTTTCCTTGTAATTTATGCAAAGGGAGTCATCAAACTCACATTTGCCCTCACATGGATGAAGCCTCAAAATTGTTGGAAAACCTTACTGTTCCACAGCAAGAATTTCCAACTGGTTACCGTAAACTTTCTCCCAACCTACCGTCAACTGACGGAGTGATTGATATAATTTCAAGTATAGTCAATCACACTCTTCCATTGGAGAGTGAAACTCATGTCACTCAGGTTGATGATCTGTTAGTTGATCAAGTGGTCGATTCAATTTCACATTCGGTCGATCCCACTTTCCCTTTAGAGAGTGAACTTCATACCGCTCAGGTTCTTCTTGTTACATCAGATTCTTCTATGCCGGGGGGCATTTCACCTGTTTCTACAAAACCCCCTCCAAGTACTGAGGTCTTTTCCTTTGATTGGAATAGACTGGCAGAACCTCGTCTTCCTTCCTCCATCCCTTTCCAAATCATTGTCAAGGCTGGTGGTAGGGACATACATCGTACTCAGGTAGATGAAGGTGCTTCTGTTAGTATTTTATCCTCAACTGTTTGGAAAGCTTTGGGTTCCCCTCAGCTTGCGCCTATTACGCAGAATCTGAAAGCTTTTAACAGAACCATTAGTGAACCTTTAGGGATCCTTCCTAAGTTTTCCATTACCTTGGAAGGTAAAACTGTCTGTATTGATCTTATGGTAGTTCGAGGTCCCTTGGATTTCAATTTACTCCTTGGGCGAGACTATGTTTATGCAATGAAAGCTGTCGTATCGACACTCTTTCGCGTGATGTCTTTCCCTCACAATGGAAATATTGTGACTGTAGACCAGCTTTCGTTCCCTAGTCTTGTTTCAACTACCAATAATATGACAGCCCTAAATGTTCCTGATTCTCAAGTGGTATCTACCCCGCCACGGGTTAATTATGTGGCAACTGGTCCCATGTTTTCAGTTACCGATGTAAGTGAGCCTCTCATTGTTTGCTCATCTTCCTTTGATTTAGATCTGGTAATTGACATGGAAAACTCTATGGGATTACTTGAATGCGATGTTCTTATCCCTTTTGAGTCCCTTGACATGTGTTCCTTCCAGAGAATTATTCTTCCTTCTGATGAAGACCTCTTGGAAGCCATGATCAAGGTGTGTCCATTGACATGTCTTTCTTCTAGTTGGAAGCCATGATCAGTGTTGCGAGGATAGTTTTTTCCTGTATCAACCTCGTTAAAAAATGAAATAGGCTGTTACGAGGAAAGTTCTTTTTACTGAGTCAACCTCGTTAAAAAATGAATCAGGGGTGAGGATATTTTTTTCCTGTACCGACCTCATTAAAAAATGAATCGGTGAGTCAGAGGATAGTTCCTATCACTGTGTCAACCTCGTTAAAAAATGAGTCAGTTAGTTATGAGGAAAGTTCCTTTTACTGTGTCGACCTCGTTAAAAAATGAATCAGTGAGTATGAGGACAGTTCTTTTCCTGTGTCAACCTCGTCAAAAAATGAATCAGTTGTATGAGCATAGTTCCTTGTCTTGTGTCAAGCTCGTTAAAAAATGAATCAAGGATTTTAGAGCATAGTTCCTTGTCTTGTGTCAAGCTCGTTAAAAAAAAGAATCAAGGTTTTTTTGAGCATAGTTCCTTGTCTTGTGTCAAGCTCGTTAAAAAATGAAACAAAGGTAGGTTAAGTAGGTAGATTGTAGAGAGTAGTTATGAGCATAGTTCCTTGTCTTGTGTCAAGCTCGTTAAAAAATGAATCAAGGTTTTTTAGAGTATAGTTCCTTGTTAGGTAGATTGTAGAGAGTAGTTATGAGCATAGTTCCTTATCTTGTGTCAAGCTCGTTTAAAAACTGAAACAAGGGTTTTGAGGATAGTTCTTTTCCTGTGTCAACCTCACTAAAAAATGAAACAACTCCCACGAGTCTTTCCAAGATTTCGAAAGTAAACCTTCATTTCATCCACCTGGTTGAATGAAATGAAGCTTGGGGGGCATGTACCTTGATTGGCATCATTGTGCTGGGGGCATGCGAACTTATAACAAGCATAGTTTTTCATTTCAAGCTTGCGTAAACATGAAACCGGATCCGAGCATAGTTCTTTTCCTGTGTCAAGCTCGTTAAAAAATGAAACAAATCCTCCTCTACTTGAGTCGAGAGTTTGACTAGATCTCATAAATGTTAAGTTGTATATTTAGGTTAGTTATTTCAGTTTTTTGCATAATTTTCTTACAGTTTTAGGTCGAGTCTTTCAAATGATCTCGTAACTGAACCTTCATTTCATCCAACTGGTTGAATGAAATGAAGCTGGGGGGCATGCGCTCTAGCAGTTACGCTTAGGGGGCATCAAGCACAGTTTTCTCTCTGTTTCAAGCTTGTGTAAAGATGAAACTACTTTGAAGCATAGTTTTTCTCTGTTTCAAGCTTTTGTAAAAATGAAACCTATCTCGAGTCAATTTCAGTTACTTTCAAGACTCGTTAAACTCATAAAAATCCCGAGATTATTTTGCTATTTTTCATTCTCGTAAAACAAATGAAAATGCCGAGTTCTTTCCGTCTTTTCCTGCTCGTAAATTAAATTGAAAGTCGGCCATGAGTACATTTTTATCATTTTTTCAAACTCGTTAAAACTTACGAAAAACTGAAAACTATGAGTAAATTTTTATCATTTTTTCGAACTCATTAAAACTTACGAAAAAGTGAAAACCATGAGTACATTTTTATCATTTTTTCGAACTCATTAAAACTTACGAAAAAGTGAAACCTTGGAGTTCTCTTTTAAGCCCTTTTCTGACTCCTAAAACATGAAAAGATTGCCGAGCGTTTCTTTTACACTCGTTAAAACGGAATTAAAATACGGTCCTCTTACAACCCTTTTCTGACCGTAAAAACATGAAAAGATTGTCGGATCTTTGTCGTTTCAAATTCGATATTGGAAATAAAACGACGTGTCGTTGATCGCTTTTTTACTTTTTCGGGTCAGTGACACTAATAACGAAAAGTACTCCTTGGTCGTAAAAGATCAAGCGGTTCTCTCAAGTATTATTTTATACTTTTTAGGACTTGGGAGACACAAATTTACGAAAAAGGTCAACCCTGGAGTCTTCTTAAGTTTTTTCACACTCTCTAAAATTGAAAAACACCGAGTTTCTCCTATACTGGACTCGTTAAAATTTCACAGTAAAGGACCTGTTCAATTACAAACAGGAACGAACCACTCCTTCTTAGGGTGCAAATCTAAACTAAGTTGGACTCATCCGAAGGATGAGCTTATAATCAAGCAAATGTTATCCTCCTCAAGCTTGTAAAAAATAAAGAGGTACTTGCCAGAAATGGTGGGGGAAAAGAGAGGAAAATGAGCCTATTTGTTATACTTTGTCTCGGAAAAAACCTTATTACCACTCTTGAACACGACACTTTTCATTCACCTGGGTTGGGAAATCCTTTGCCTAATAGTTGATCAAACCACATTGAAAGTCTTCAGTCGGTTTCTGGGTATTAACTTTGGGTCAATTGTCACCAAGCCATCTGTTGTGTCGTTATGTGTTCAAGAGGTCACTATAAATAAACCATTCATCTGCAAAATATCTGTCATCCATCTTGACCATTCCTGAGTCAGTCCTTACAGCTACATTTCTTCAACTTGATCTATGATTTCGTGTTGTGGGCTTGCCTGCAACGGGTCGCTTTCTATCGACATCAGCACATTATCTAGAAAGATGATCTAGGAATCATCAGTACCTTGAAATCTGCATGCCTCAATGGCAGGTTTCTCGCCTTTGACGACAGGTTACATCAATGACTTTCGATCGAAGGATTCCGTGATATGTTCGACATCAACACATTCATTCACATCTCATGGATTGTACTGGGTACTTTGAGAACCATTGACATCACTGGTGGTCTCTCTCACACTTGCTAAGAGTTTACATCATTGACTGGTAATCAAGTGGTTTCTACCATGTTCGACATCAATTCATTTATTCGCATGGATAGAATCGTACTATTTCGGGAAGCAGAAATGAAGACCCTGGATCTAGTTTCTGCCATCCAGGCTGCGAGGAGTTTTGTATTCATTATACAGTAGACTAATTATAAACAGATGGCTGCGTCCATACTGTGTCTACATGTGTCTATGATTATGATGTATTGCGAAATCATTCCTATATCAGAGCAATAGTTAGTTTGTTAGTTAAGTTTTTGATCTGAGTATGGGAATGCCTACCTCAGCGATGATATGATCTCATATATGTATTTTGTGTTGAATATTTGCAGGTTCCGACTAGGCTCTCCACAAGATAATCCTCGAAATGATAAAGTGCTTCACCCTTCCTAGATGATATAAAACCCTAATCTACTACAGACCTCGCACTTTAGGGGGCAATCTGTTACACTAAAATTTGTCACCATGACTATTTGCAGTCAGTATGGCTCCATCAATAACCATATTGTCCTCCTTGGCAAGTCTTATACCTCTGCTCCTCATGTCAAACTCCAAAAAAGAGAGAAAGCCTTTAAAAACTCAATATAACTCTGGTTCCGCACTTTCTCTTACTCTTACCTGCGTGCACGCACCTCAAGTACATAATACATGCGTACTTGTACGCTCTGTCTGTAAAGGGGTGGGTGCGTACCCCTGTAAAAGTCAAAAGGCGCAAGTTTTACTTCAAAAAACTTACTTGCGGTCGATTCTAGAGCATTCTAGAAGATGGTTTGACGTAGATTGAGCGCCTCCAGATGGTTCATGCATCCCAATGAAAGAGGAACTTATCCCATGAAGAGGGTAACTATCCCTTTGAAAGAGGGGCTTATCCCATTGATGGTGGACCTGTTTAACTTCCTCCAAAGCATTATAAATACAGGCATTGGGCCAGAGGGAGGAGAGGTTGAAAGCTGAACATTCCTAAGGGTAGATGCTGCTGAAATTAGGACTCCCTTATAGAGCTCGAGAGGAGAGATTCCAACCCTTTCTTAGCTTCATTTGGAAGTGGGTGAGCTGATCAAAGTAGAGGAGAACTCTTGCTGGACCCTGGGAGGGACCTGCACAACACCAAGGCACTGGTTGTAATGGTTTCTTTTGTTTCCAATTAATACAATTAAGTTCATTTTTCTCAACAAGTTGTTATATATAATTTGTTTCATAAACTCCTTGGTCTTTATGATGAATATGTTTTATTATATGAGTTATTCAGGTGCTATGTAATCGTTTTCTTGTTTGTGTATGCAGGCTTCAAGGAGAAGGAGCTCATCTGGATCAAAGAAGCTTGGCTGCTACAAACAGCGTTGGACTAAAGGTAAGACTTAAACACCTGGTTGCTTTTATTTTAAATGCATATTTAGGGAAAGATAGTGCTTGATTGTTTTGTTTGTCACTAGAAAAGCCTTGTTTTCTAGGGAGGTCGGTTTTGTCCGCAAAATTGACTCTTTCCACATGACACCAAGAGAAACTTAAATAAATTGGCTTGTGATCTTATTTTAAGTCCCAAAGCTGACCTCCAATCAAAGCTTCCTCCATTTTCTCACACAAACCATGCAAGAAAATTATATAATCTACTACATTTGCTCATTGTTAGTATTGCAAGTGAAATTACCAGACATTGCCCATCTAGTCAAGCCATTGTAAATAACTAAATCGAAGGCTCCACATAGAGTAAGCAATTGTTCACAAAAGAGATTGCAACCCTTGTCCTTTGAAATTATTTCTTGTTGATTATTACTCTCTTTTGTAAGCCAAATAGGGTCGCAGTCTTCTTTACAACAAAGAATGCTAGCTTGCTCACTTGTAGTCCTAGTATTGAAATCACCCACTATAAGGACTTCACCTAACTGAGAATATGTTGCAATATCTGCTTTTAAGGCTGCAAATGGCTCTTTGTGGTCAAGTCCTCTACTTTTGTAGATTTTTTAAACTTGCGATGCAAAATAGCATGCTGCAATTCTGATGTGATTTCCATTTTTTGATATTTTAAACCAAATGATTTTTTTATTTGAGTCTTCTTTTTCTAATTGATTGAGACGACCTTCTTTTTCCCTCACTAATACCATGATACCCCTATGTCCTTTGCCATTCCTTGTTTCTTTGTTCTACACTGCCATCTTCCAGTATCCTTCAAACAAACGTGTCTTGCACCCTTCATGCTCATGTGTTTCTATGAGGCAAATTATATCTCTATCTTCCGTAATAAGCCCTAAACCAGGTCCTCGTCTCCATGCGTAACCTCTACAGTTCCAACAAACTAATCTTAAGGAAACCTAGGTATGACTTGATTGCTATTTATTTTGACATGCAAGACCCATTTTTGTGTCTTTCTCCCTGCTTTCCCATCCTAACCTTGCTTCCTGATTTCTTGTTGAAGAGTTTGTTGCCTCTTCTTTATTACCATCTTGTTGCTATGTTTTGGAAGGATGTCCAAATAGCGTTATCACATCTTTACCTTTAGAAACCCATGCTCTCTTGCCTTCATCTCTTGTTGCCCTAACCTTTAACATTTCCTCCCTCCTTTCCTCATAATGTCGTACAGTTAAATCTTCTTCTAGAAAAAAGCGAGAACCCCTCAAGAGATGCTTCTTGCTTAGAATGATATATTTATCACGAAAGCTAGGCATGATTACTTTTATGGGCCTGGACATCTCACCGTTAAACTTACCCACCCTCCATGCTTGGAAAATTTGTCCTTGCCATAGCAACATGTCTTTTAAGAAGTCCCTTGCAAGGTCAAGACTACATTCATTTTTTTCATAGTCTTTCACCCCTGGAATAATTATGTTTGTTACTATATTTTGTCTTTCCTCGCTTTCTCTATATTGCATGTTGTCAACCTGAATGTTTATCTCTCCTTCCCTATTAGCATAATTGCTAATAACTTGAGCCCAAGTTTTGGAAACTTTTATGGAATCTCCTTTCCTTTCTTCTATTGCCTTCTCTTCATGTTTGCCTATTTGGGCAACCGCTTTCCCTTATCCTAGGATGGTTTCGCATTCATCACCTCTATACTTTCCACTACAAATTTCTTTATATTTTTCATATCCGCCTTCATGCATTGTCATTCTATATTCCCTATGAGGAGAGATTCCTGTAGAAATGTCACTTGTTCTTTCAAAACTTTTTGCTTTCTGCTAAAGCCTTGTTCTCAGTTGTATTATATGAATTTTATGATCTCTTTCCTGCTCTTTAGCTTCTAAAACCTCTGACCTTTGTTTTGCATCTAACAATTATTACACATAAAGATCAGATGACCAGGTGAGAGGTGTGGATGTGGGACTATAGAAGGCAGAATCATTAATGACTTTACTTTTGGACTTGTTCTTGCCACATGCTTGCATAGGGGACTTGTTTGAGTGTTTATTGTGAAGGGCCCGAGTACTTTCTCTTTGAGACCGTTTTTTCCTTGTTTGCTCCCATTTTAGACGGGCTAGTCTTTGTTTTAAAATGCCCCGATACTGTTTGGCATTGACCCAAACCCACTTCCCAGCTTTGGCAGATGAGGCAATTTTCACTTGCCCTAGATCATTTGTTTCCACATGTTCTGAAATTTCTTGTCCCGTTGTCATGTTTGAATGCATTTCTAGCTTATTCGATTCTCCGGTGCTTGAAACAACGAATTTTAAAATTTTCCCCAAAATTGTAGTTACATGTAGTCTGAGATCCACCCTTTATTTCAAGCCATGGTTGTGTCTCGTTGACATATACTCCATCAGAACAACAAATTGCTCAGAACATATTACCCTGAAAAGGAAATACCAAGCGATATTTATGTAGACCCACCAGGTGGATTAAGCCCAAAGACGACTCAAGAGAAATATGAGCAGTGGTGTTTTATCACTCTAGGGTTTAACATAAAGCTAGGGAACCACCGCCCTAATGAGAAATCAACAATTATCCCTGATTTTAGTACCGAAGTGGTCAATAATAGGGTTTCAGTTGTCACTCAGCCTCAAATAAAGTCTTCAAAAAGACAAGTGAGACAGTATTTGTGGCTGATACAAAAAAAAGAATGAATCACCCTGCACTTCCTCGACGATAGTATGGTAGGATCCTTACCGCAAACAGAAGAAATCGTCTATGGCCTTTCCCTGTGAAATGCTACATATCAAATTACCCACAAAAAGCAGCTAGAATATGTGTGAAGAAACTGTGTAGGTCCTGTTGCGTTATTGTTGGTGGCTTCTTCATTCAGCATCGCCGCTGACGAAACCACTGAATAACCCGAAAAACAATCGACGTAGTCTAACCATACTGCTTCTTTGCCCTGAAAATCATGAAAATTCCAGCAAGGATTTTTGTAAATCTAGGTTACAGTTGTTAAACTTCAATATTTTGGGTGTCCCAGAAGTGTTTGATGGTGTTGAATCCATTTCCACCTTCAAAAACACAATTTAAACACTCCTTCTGCAAGATTTTTTGAAATTTTTTTGCCCAGATTCTGACCAAAAGTGGTTGTCCGGGCAATTCCTTCGCCTCAGTAGACTTGTCCAAAGCAATCTCCTAAACCAGCTTAAACTCATGTTGGTGTTAATTGCCTCCACATTGTTGGCACATGGTATTTCATTCTTCTTCGAAACATTGAGGATGTTCGATACTTTAATCAAAGAAAATTTCATAGGAAAAGTTTGAACCAATTCCATTGCATTATTTGTCAAAAATTATGCTTTGTTTTGTACTAAACCCAATTAATTATTCTATTATCGAAGAAAATATGAACCTTGTTTCATCGGCAAGATATCAACTTTTAATTGGAGCATTTTTTAATTTTCATTCAGAAGAAAATTACTTTCACTCCAATGAAATATATTTATTCGTGCTACCCACTGCTACATAAAAAGAAAACTTTCATCACAATTTCAAAGTTTATTTTCACTACAATTATTGGAAGACACTTCGTTATTTGAACATTTCACTATGGAGGTTAAATTTAGCTTTTAGTTGAACGATTTGAACAAAAATATTTTAAACTTTCACAAAACAAAAGTTCAAACATATGTCTATCATATAAGTCTATTATATAAAGCCTACTAGGGTAAATTCAACCTTCATCGAAGTGCAGAGTATGATGATAGTGAAATTTTATTTTAATAGGAGTTTTCAAAAGGGTTTTTATTGAACCTTTTTTTTGCTTCTTTTAGGCCAAAAAAATTAAGTAAAATGGAAATTTGTTTTTCTATAGAACTTTAGCAAACTTAAAATAAAAATGAATTTTTTTAAGGAAAAAACAAAACTAAAAGAAGAATGAGAAAGTGGCATCCAAAATTACATTAAAAAAATTAGGGTGTGTTGATGTCTCAACGAGTTTTCAAACCAAATGAGTTTGTAAGTAGATATAAAAACACTATATCCTTTAAGGACATTTCTCTAAGAATTAAGAGTTATAATAAGATTATTATCTTGATTAGGAGGAAATGAATTACTATCTTCGTGGTTGGTGTTGTTGGAAAATCAAGGTATTTGTAGATTAATGTTGATTCTCTTTACTTGCTAATTACTTGTGATATTTGCTGCCTTTATATTATTTAGTTTTACTTCTTCATCGAGCAATTACCAAACCATGAAGATCACAAAGAACACAAGATATAGGCTCCAAGCCAAGGCAAAACCCCACAATTGGGGAAAACGTATACAATCCTCTTCTTATAGAATCAGATCAAAATGAGACCTCCAAGACACAAAGACCAAGACCTCCTCCAAGTACCAAGTTGGTCCTCCAACAAGATTTCTTCCAAACAAGTCAAAGTCCACCAAAGTCAACGAATGTCAAACTCTCCGAAATTTGCTTCATTCAAGGTTTCAGTCCTGCAACTTCGTGACTCCAACTCGGCCTGCAATCCTTGACCTGCAACTCACACATAAACCATAATATTTTAGCATGTGTGAGCAGAAATAGTAAAAAGTTCAATCTCCTTCCGCTTAGTCTTTCTTCGTGTCTTCTTGTCCTTCACTCTTGTTTTCCTTCTTATCTTGGTGCAAATCAAACTTATTATGATTGGTGTCCAAATGAGTCGAAGTATCTTCCTTTTTATACCCTTCTTTAGGGATCGAATAGGCCTCCCCTAGGTTGACTTTTCACTAATAGGGTCGACTTGGTCTTGGGGGTCATTTTGTCTTTCTAGACTCAAAAATAATTTATCTTTCTTGTTACAAATTGCCCAAATGGGTCTTATACATATGACAAAGACTCTTTTGACTCATTAAACCTTAGGAGCATGAAGAACATGCTTGACCTAGACTTGAGCATGAAACCCATGCTTAAATAAAATCATTTTTCTTCTTTTACATAAAATATAAATTGATAAGAGTACAAAAATAAATACGAAGACCGAACCTAGTTACTTTTCCAACAGTCCCTCTTAACTAGGGAGGTATTCGTAATGACTCGACAAGTTTATCTCAAGTTGAAATATTTTCATAAGAAGGCATTCGGATTGACAAGCATCATCATAGTCAACATTGTCACATTACCAAGGCCTTGACATGTACTCTCTATCTCTCTCGATATCATATTACAATGTTGGGAGGCATTTCATGGGACACCACACTGCCTCACTGAGGTACATACTCCACCCAGGATACCAGGAGTATGTCCTCCACTATACCATTTCCCTCAAGGAAATTCCTGTCCACTAGACCATTCTTTATCCAAGTCCATGTACTTGACTTAGGATCTCCATCCTAATCCATTAAAGCACATAACTCGAGAATGTCTATCCAAGATGCTTATTTAATCCACCATTCTCATTATCCATGTCCATGTACTTAACTTAGGATCTCCATCCTAATCCATCATAGTACGTAACACAAGGAGAACCATTCTTATTCAATCCATCATTCTCCGTGTTCGTGATGCATGCACTAGACTTGTGGTGGTTATTCTTAGCCTAGTACATGACATAGGGAGAACCAGTGTCCAAACTTACGCCCTCTCAACCTAAGAGGAAAAATCTATTGAATTTTCTAAGTCTATCTGTTAGGAAAGTAATCTGTATTCAATTGGTTTATTTATTCTACTTGTTTAAATTTGAACAAGTTATTTAAAACATATAAATAACGAAATAAACACAATACAGTCTCAACATCTACAGATCATCAGCTGAAAGAAAACAAACATACAAGTGACATCGTTATTTTTGGACAAATGTCCTCGGAAAAACCCAATACGGGATTAAATCTCTAATCAATGGCTGAGATTAGATTTGGCTCAATCCATGACTTTTGGAACCTTCTAACCTAGTTTTATATTAATACCCATTAATATTTTATTTTTCCTAAGTTTAGACTTAGGAACTCCATTAAAAATATTAATTATTTTAATATCTCACAAATCGAGTATAATCTGCCCAAAACATTTATGGGTCTTGGATATCTCATGTGCTTTAGCCTCTCCAACAATTTTCATGGCTAGAACACATCTGATGCTACCTTAAATCAACAAAATCCATGCTTACTCCCTCTCAAATAGGGAGAGTCCATCAAAAAGCCTTAGCTTGTGTCAGAAGTACTCATACTTCACTTTACAATTGTTGTAGCTTCCTCAACCAACCCTCTTATCACTAAGTTTACTTGTCTTGCAACTTCTTGAACTATGGCTCCAAATCTGCCTCCTAACAAGTATACTTGAGGTCTTCACCTACTGCACCTTGTTGTGCCCAACATTACTTCCTAGACTGCACTACTTCATGCATTTCTTCTTGCCTTGAAGATATTCCATCACATAGTTCCTTCAACTAACTAATTATCATAGTGCAAGGTTAGCCAATCTATTGTTGACCTTTCCAATCAGTCTCTATCAATCAATGCAACTCGATAAACTAAAATAATTTTTCCCTCTAGTTGTTATTCTTAACTTTTCAAAGTAGCCAACTCTTAGGGTTTTCAAATAAACCTTCTTGTTGGTCCTCTTAAATGATTATCCTTAGGGTTTCTATACACAACCCTCTAACTATCCTATTGTTGCTTCAAATTGACAGTCCTTAGGGCACCAATCAAACAACCTTTCAATATTGAATTGGTCATTCCAAAATTACTATCATAAGGTCTTCCAAGCACAACCCACTTGATAGTGAGTGTCCATTGCTTCATTGTCCTTAGGGTCTTCACAAATCTACCCACACAATGGTGAACCAACTCTTGCACTTCAAGTATACTCTCTAAACAATCTCAAATTTGAGTCTGCACCATTCGGCCTTGTCTAGGGCTTCGTTGTACCTGAAAAACACAACATAAAACCCTCACCAAAGGACCATCTTCCTACGCAATTGCCACATAAATATGTGACTTTGTTTTGGAAGGTCTATTAGGCAACTCGGGCTCCAAAGCAAGCCCTTCTTTCAATCTACAATTACACAGAAGTCTTGGCCCTTCTTGAATGTGAGAATCCTCCTTCTTCTACTAAGAACCAACCTTCTAGACCTCATCCAGATGTTCTTCTGCTCAGACCTAACTCTTATTTGATGCCTTATTCTGCCCAAACCAATCACAAACTCAGTCTTTCGCTAGGCTTCTAAGCCTTGGCTATCTTAGGAGTACTCGACCCTCTTTGTTTGTCCTCACATTAGAGATAAATGTTTTGCAATATTGTGGTTCCAATTTCTTTAGGAACAATCATATTCCTAACAACCAAATACTCCTCTTACCTCCAAATTTGAGATTTATTCTAGCATATTTTTGGGTAGTTTCCTGACATTTTTGGTCCCTTGGTTAGGGCACCTGAAGCCACTACAACCATGCCCTAAAATTGGCCTCAAATCCTCACAAAAACTTTTCTCAACCTTCTCCTAACATCCTCCTTTCAAAACTGCCATTGGATGTAACTCGAGCCTTGTTTTCCCTTCCTTTTAGGCCTTATGGCCCTCCTAAAATGCACCTACATGATTTAGCCTTCTTCCAAGGAACCTTCCATCTAGTCATAGGAGACTTAAGCCTTCAACGCATGCCCAAAACCTTCTCTCTGAACTTGGCCAACCTCTTTCTAGTCCTGCACAAAACCAAACCACATAAATACACCAAAACTTGTCCACTCCTTTACTTGATCTACGTCCTCTAGATCTGTGGTTGCCTCGTGTAGCTTTCCTTGTTTTTAGATTTCACTTGGATGTATGGATCAAATTACAGATTCCTTAGCAGTCCATCTCTTCAAACTTGGTTTCCACATGGACTAAATCTCAATCTCAGAAAGAATTTACGTACATCATTGTTATGTCAATAAACGTAACCTGCAAATCATTGTCATTGTCTTGCTCAGAGAATTCAATTCGGGTCTCCAGTTTGAATTTGTATCATAGTTAGAGTAGCGTTGAATTATTGTCATGCATTGCCTTCGATAGAGACAACACATATCATTGTTTTAACTTTGCATCATACTTCAAGAATTAATTTGCATCATTGAACCTTGGAGAAACTCGGATCACAAACTCTCATTGCAATAGTATGGAAAAAGACCTCTAGATTATATTGTAACTTGGATCATTGTATAGGTGTAGCATAGTGTCATAGCTCATATATAAATATTATTGTCATGACTCAGATGATAAATGTGTCTTGCAATATAGTCAAATAACTCGCATTTCTACCAAGAAGATCCTTGCATCAAAATAAGATATCAATGCACTATTTTGAAGGGAACTCACATCATTGTTTTAGGCTTGAATCAATTGTTCCAGAACTTCGTATCTTAGTCATATCTTGGAGGAGGTGACTTAAAAACCTTTGCATTAATTTGTATCAAAAGAGAACTTGTATAGTAGTCATCCCAAGCAACTTTATCCATCAGACTTAGGTTCTCGAATCTTCATAGCATTGTACCTCAGATAAACTTGTAATGGATAACTCGGCTTCATTACAGAGGGAACTCAGATTAATTGATATGCCTATAACAGATATTTTTATAGGAATTCAAAGGAAACTAGAATCAATCCACAACCAAACTTGTATCAGGTTTCATATCCTTCTTGTAGTAGACTTTCTTTGTTTTCCATAATGCCAACAACTTGTGATCTTCTAGCCTCCTTCTACCGGCCTTAGCTCTGATAACATGTTGGAAAATTAAGGTATTTGTAGATTAATTTTGATTCTCCTTACTTGATCATTACTTGTTATATTTGTTTGCTTTATATTATTTAGCTTTTCTACTTCATCAAACAATTACCAAAACATGAATATCACAAAGACACAAAAAACACAAGATAAAGGCTCCAAGCCAAGGCAAAACCCCACAATTGGGGAAAAGCCCAACAATCCTCTTCTTATAGAATCAGATCAGAATGAGACCTCCAAGGCCCAAAGACCAAGACCTCCTCTAAGTACCAAGTCATTCCTCCAACAAGATTTCTTCCAAACAAGTCAAACTCCACCAAAGTCAACGAATGGAAAGCTCTCCAAAATTTGCTTCAGTCAAGGTTTCAGTCCTGTAACTTCATATATGCAATTCCCAACCCCACAACTCGCACCATAAACCTTAATATTTTCACATGTGTGAGCAAAAATAGCCAAAATTTTGGTCTCCTTCCTTCACTTAGTCTTTCTCCTTGTCTTCTTGTCCTTCACTCTTGTTTTCCTTCTTATCTTGGTGCAGATCGAACTTATTGTGATTGGTGTCAAAATGAGTCGAAGCCGCTTCCTTTTTATACCCTTCTCAAGGGGTCGAATCGGCCTCTCCTAGGCCGACTTTTCACTGACACCACTCACTTGGTCTTGGGAATCATTCTGTCTTTCTGGACTCAAAGATAATTTATCTTTCTTGTTACAAATTGCCCAAATGGGTCTTATACATATGACAAAGACTCTTTTGACTCATTAAACCCTGGAGCATGAAGAACATGCTTGACCTAGACTTGAGCATGAAACCTATTCTTAAATGAAATTATTTTTCTTCTTCTACATAAAATATAAATTGATACAAGTACAACAATAAATATGAAGACCGAACCTAGTTACATTTCCAACGGGTGCTTAATGGAAGCTCCTACATAGCTTGGTGGGATTGCTCAAGTGGTTGAGTGCATTGATATTCTTGAAGTGTTGGGGTTGATCCCTCTCGTTGGATGCATTTGTTGCATGTCTCACTTGATCCCCCTATTGAGTTAGGTGTTGTAATCGAAATTGACAAATTTACATTAAGTACCATATATGAAATGCAATAAAGTTCTTGGGGGTGTTGTTAGAAAGAAAAACAATAGTGCGGGACGATAAAAAAATAAATCATAAACACATAAACATTAATAGCATGGACACATTATTTTTACCCTAGAAAACCAACTCATAATGATAGATCTATATTCCTGGCCCAAAGGAAAATTTACAATCAAGTCTTTATGCCTTTAAATAAGCTACATTAAAAGAATACCATGGGTTATCAAAACCTCGAGCCCAAAAACTGCCAAGAGTAAATTGACTCTAACCAAGTCAAGTTTACCCTAACTACCCTAGTATTCCCCCCCTTAAACTTGACTCGGGGAGATAAATCTAGTCTCAATCTCACTGTTGAATTCCATATACATGGGTAAATAACTATTGTATTCACCAGTTCTCTATGATACTTTTTCTCATACATGGTTCTTCAACTATTTCACATTTTGAGATTTCACATTGCCCCCCTCAAGCTAGCATAGGAGTACACCTACCACTGTCATACCTAATCAAGTGTCAATTCCACAACTTAATCATCCATAACTCCATGTCTTATCATACTATATATGTATGCCTCAATAATAGATCTTACAACAAACCAACCTCAAGATAACGTACGAGTACACCCGCCACCCTCGTACCTATTAAAGTGGTTCATTCCACAACTTGAGACATCATGTGCTACCACACTACATGTATGTCTAAACAATAGGTCTTACAACAAACTTGGGGAATACAACTTGCCTATGTTGAATTTTTGACTTGAACAATTTTGCTTTTCACATTTAATTGAAAGAAATGCATACTTGACAATTTAAAAGACCTATCATGCATCATTTTTGAGACAATAAATCATGAGTTCTAGTCTACTAAAAGGAGACCACCCTATGGAGTTGCAATGTGTTGACCCATATATGGCTCACTTGTGTTAAAGCTTGCAAAGTATTGCAAAACTTAATATCCTTGTGTTATTATAAACTAAAGTAGGTGGGGTCCCCTAGTGAAATGGTATAGATGATCAATTTTAGTTTTTGTGGTGTATATCACTATATACACATAATTATATGTTTCACATGAGCATCATTAACGATTTATTATCATCATATATGCATATTATTTCAAATATTAAAAAATCCTAAATATATTTCTAAGGTTGGTGACTCATAGTACAAACTTGTACATATGTATCATTGTTTCATCACACATAAAAGGCTCGAAAAAGTAGGTATTTTTTCTATAAAGCCCCTTGACCATATATGTTTTAAAAAGGAAAAGGTAGGGGAATGGTTTTAAATCATTACATGAAAAGTGTTACATGCAAAACTGTGAAAATTTCACCACTAAAATTCTATTTTAACAACTGGAATTAATTCTTCTAATTGTTAATAAATTATGTAGTTTATTGCTACGACAACAATGAATTGATCACACTGCAATCTCCACAAACAAAAAAAAGTATTATGGAAGATAAACTAGAATATGAGAAAATACTTGCACGCACACACAAAAATATAACATTGTTATTTTTGGACGAAAGTCTCTAGAAAAAACCCAATGTGATAGAATCGGTGCAGCAACTGAGGGTTTTTATTATTAAATAGCAGTGAGAAATTTTGAGTACAACTAGATGTTGAAATTTGGAAATCCCACTGAGAAAATACTGGCAAAAATATTATGAGGAATTTTCCTCACCCCACAAGTAATATGGGCTCTGACTACCAACACCAAGTGAGACGTCCAAACTGGCTTGCGCAGACCCTACATCACCCTAGCGCAAAACTGAAATATGCACTACCTGGAATAGCTACTACTCAAGTCATCATGTTTGTTGTTGACTGAGAAACGGCCTCTCCGACAATCTGGAAAATCTCCCCGGCCTCTGGAACTAAAAAATGAGCTTCTCTCCAACAAAATCAAATTTCCCTCTAGAGACTTCTGCTCATCCTTTGCGTCAGCCTCTCTGTGGATAGTTCTTCCTCTCTACAAGCTACTCTCAGGAACTTGAAAACTTCCTCTGAACTCACTATCTCTACACCTCTCTGCCTCCACGTCCCCTCTCTAGCTCAAACTCTTCCAAAAAAATATTGTTGCTCTCTGGAAAGTTGAAGTGCCCAAGGAAATCAATCTCAAGTATGTTCCTCCATCTACCCATTGACTTATTCTTATAATCTCATTGTGGGATTCCAATGGCCAAGATTAAAACTTAATCAATGGCCATGGCCGAGATTATTTCCTAGTCGATCCGTGTGAGTTTCTAAAGAAATCACACCTTCCTTAATTAATTATTATTAACTAATCATTTTCCCTAAGTTAGACTTAAGAAAAAATTAATCACTGATTAATTAACTTAATTTAGTAATTTCTAGGTGGATTTTTTGAATTATTTTATGGGTTTTGGAGTCCTAGTGTTTCTTAGCCTCTCTGACAACTGTCGGGCCTATAACACCATCTGATGTTACAAAAACTAACACTCCCTCTTAGCGAGGAAGGTGTTCTGGTGATAAACTACTCCAACACCCTATCTTTGCATCATCCTCCATACACATTGTTGACGTCTGGCTATTGTGACTGCCTGCAACAACCCACCAACCGCTGCAAAACTCTAACATTTCATATGTGATGTTGTTGTCACTGTTATATTGTTGCCTACTCTACATCTGCACTACAACTCCCTCATATTTTGTTGCTACTCCTGCAACTACTGCAACTGAGAACTATCTCAAATACTGAATCGATTGTGTCTTTGTGTTGCATTTGTCTCCTGAGCATCTAACTACTACTAGCCTCTACACTATCCACTGAGGAATCTACATTGTTGTTGAATCTTCTACTGAGTCTCTTGCTTTGCGCTCCTTGGCAACTGACCGCTACTAGTCTGCAACTGTCACTTTGGAATCTGAATGCATCAACTCACATCGATCCATCCTGCTACTGAAAATTGTGGGCCCCCATAACAAGGTAATTATCCATGAGGAAGACACCTCAATTGACCATGCCCAATCCTCTACTCAACTCTGGGACTATAACTCCATATTTCCCCACCCCACTCCTGGAGGTATAGCTGCAAACATGGCGAGGTATTCCTCCAACCTAGAGGAAAATTTTTCTGTCTCTACAAACACGAGCACCTGGTCTTATTTGTCCTACTTGTCCTTCTAACTTTGAGGAAACTAAGTACTGTAGTGGTCATACTTGCCACACTTGAAGCACTTGACCTTAGATAGGTCCCTTTTTTTTCTTCGTCTCCCCCTATCCTTGACTCAGACCCTTTGATGCAACATTCACATTTTCTTCCTCCTTCTCATCTTTAGAACCCTTACTTTTGTTATCGCTAATGGAAATATTCACTAGTGCTCGCCTCATCTCCTCCTATTGCAGGTCTGACCACATCTTGTCCCGCCTCAGTAAGGTATCTCATTCCAAAATGCCTTGGATGAAGATTTCCCATTCCTCGGAGACACTATTCAAGGCCAAACGCATAATCTTTGTAGCTTGAGGTGCCTCCCCAAAAAATTCACGTTGATCTGGGATTTCCTAAATTCTGGTGAGAAAGGGATCAATTCCTTCACACTTATGCATCCTAAGGTTTCTTAGCTTCTCCTTCAGGAACATCTTCTGCTACTCAAAAGGGTTATAATATAGTTGAACGAGAGTGTCCCACATCTCCTTGGCATTATTCTTGCCAGATATGTGTGAGACTATATGGTCTTGGGCCCCATCTAGGTGAAGCACTGGTATTGTTTATTGATGATCAAAATGCTCAAATACATTGATGTTTCTTTAAATATTAATATATATAATTTTTATTAAAAAATAATGGATGATTCTTACAAAGCTATCGCAGTTCTCCTTTATAGGAGTTGACTGGCCATGAGCCCAAAAGACATGTCCCTTGGGACTGATGTCTATTCAAAACTAATTCAGTGCCTTAACTTTATTTAATTTATTTACCAATCTATTAATTAATTAATATGTATTTATTTATTGTTATAATATTATATATATATATATATATATATATATATATATATATATATATATATTATTGAATTATGAATTTTTAATTCATAACAATTCATCTCCCTTAAAAATGCTTTGTCCTCAAAGCATAGGTAATGTTGGGTGTTGTTGAAGAAAACGCTCCGTCTCCTATGATGAGTCTTTCTCTGGTAGTTTCTTCCATTTGATGAGGTACTCCTTAATAGTCTTGGATCATAATACTCTCTCTGGTAGCGAGTATACGTTCAGGTTCTAAGATGATTCTTCCTTCTTCATCAGTCTCGAGTATCTTTGTTTGAGTTATTTGATTTTGTGCTAGTACTTTTTTTAGACTTGATACATGGAACATTTCGTGGATTTTGAGACTTCATACATGGAACATGTTATGGATTCGACAATTGTCTGGTAGCTTTAGTCCATAAGCCAAACTACTTATTTTTATTATTATTTCGTATGGCCATAATATTTAGGCGAAAGCTTATTTTTCCCTTATTATTTTAACGATAATTGCTTATAAGGTTGAAGCCTAATAAAGACCCAATCTCCTTCTTCGAACTCTCTTTCAATGCGATGTTGGTCGGCGTGTTGTTTCATTCTATTATGTGCCACTGATAGATTTTCTTTTAACAAGTTAATAACTCTTTGGTTTTCTTCTAAGTGGTCTTTTACTGCTTGTACCTTAGAATCGAGTAGTGCAAAATCCTTCCACCTGGGTGGTTCATAACCATATAAGGCTTGGAAAGGTGTCATCTTAGCTGAAGTATGATAGGTGGTATTATACCACCATTCTGCTAGGTGTAGCCACTGGGTCCATCTATTTTGTTTGTCAGTGACGAAACAACAAAGATATGTTTCCAAGCATTTATTTACAACTTCAGTTTGACCATTTGTCTGGGGTGATAGGTTGAACTCATGTTGAGATATATTCCTGCTTGGTGGTAGAAATCCTTCCAAAAATTGACTTTAAATTTTGTGTCTCTATCACTGACAATGACGTTGGGAAACCCATGTAGTTTGTGAATGCTTTTACAAAACACATCAGCAATTTGCTTAGTTGTGTCAATTTTTTTTATTGCCATGAAATGGGCATATTTAGTGAATCTATTGGCTACGAAAAATATATTGTCTTTACCATCAGACACGGGTAGTCCTTTAATGAAGTCCATCAAAATTTCCTCCCATTTTTGATTTGGAATATGTAATGGGTGTAATAAATTAGGGGTTGGGATATTTTCACTCTTATTCCTCTAACAAACATCACATTCTGCAACATATTTTTGGACTTCCTTAATCATACCCTTCCAATAGAACGATTGTTGAATGTTGTAGTAAGTTTTGAAGAATCCGACATGCCCGACTGCAGGAGAAATGTGAGATTATTTTAGAATTTTAATTCTAAATTTGGATGTTGATGTTAGGTAAATTCTACCTTTGTACCATAATATATCACTTATCCATTGAAAATTGGCATATTGATTGATATTTTCAGTCATAGAACCACAATCCAAATCCTTGGCATACTCAACTCGTATTCCGTCTAACCACTCAGGAACAACTACCAATGTGGCACATGTTGCGTTGTCATCATCCTTACATGAGAGTGCATCATCTACAACATTTTCTTTTCCCTTTTTGTGCAATATTTCTAGGTTGAATGTTGAAAATTTATCCATCCACTTTTGTTGTTCTGTTGACAATGATTTTTTGTTGTAGGAATTGAAGACTATTGTGATCAATTCGGATTGAGAACTTACTTTCGAGCAAGTGTTGTCTCCATTTAGCCCCAAGAGTTAGCTCGACTGGTCAAATCAGTGCCTCGCCATTCGGGAGGCCACAGGGTCATTTCTCCCCGAAGCCCTTGGGGTTAGGCCTAGGTATTGGCCGCGGGGCATGATTCCCTTCGGGGTCAATCAGCCCAGATATTTCCGTGGACGTAGCGGCCACCCAATGATGAGGGTGTCCATGAACCACACCAAAAAAAAGAAAGAAAGTTTTGTTGCCATTTAGTTAAAGCATGTATGATGGCAAGCATCTCCTTTTGGTAAGTTGATTTCAATCTTTTTTGTTTGTTAAGTTTCCTGCTCTCGAAGGCTACAAGATGGTTTTCTTACATAATATTGCTCCAATTCTAAACCTTGAAGCATCACATTCGACTATGGATGGTTTGGAGAAGTCTAGAGTTGCCAATACTGGGGTGGTTGACATCACTTCCTTTAGATTCTCGAAGATTGAAAAGCATCCTCTTTTAACAAGTTGGTCAGGGGCGCCATCAAATGTGCATAGTTTTTTATGAACCTTCTGTAATACCCAGTTTGACCTAGAAATCCTCTTAGTTTTGATACATTATTGGGATTGGGCCATTATTTAATTGCTTTGATTTTGATGGGGTCCACTTTAACTCCCTCCCTCCCTGGATATAACGTGTCCCAAGTATTCGACTTCCTTTTTCCCAAAGTTACATTTTGATAACTTGGCATAAAATTGATTCTTCTCTAATACAGACAATACTTCCTCTAGATGCTTGAGGTGCTCCTTCCATGTTTTACTGTAAATGAGAATATAGTTGAAAAAGACTAACACAAACTTTCACAAGTATGGGTGGAAAAGTTCATTCATGGTTGCTTGGAAGGTGGCTGGCACATTTGTTAATCCGAATGGCATAACCTTAAACTCATAGTGCCCTTCGTGAGTTCTGAATGTTGTCTTTTCATGTCTTCTAATCTCACTCAAATTTAATAGTAACCTAATATCAAATCTAATTTTGAGAAATATTTTGCGTCGTGGAGCTCATATAGCATCTCATAAATGAATGGAATCAGAAATTTATGTTTAATAGTAATTTTGTTTAATCCTCTGTAATCTATACACAATCAGAAGGATCCATCTTTCTTCCTGACCAATACTACGGGTGCAACATATAGACTTCTACTTTTTGTAATGACTCCATGCTTTAATAAACCTTGTATTAATCGTTCTATCTTTATTTTATGATGATGGGGGTAGCGATATGGATTTACATTTCCTTGCGTTGAATTTGGTTTGACTTCAATGATATGTTCAATTTTCCTTTCAGGGGGCAATTTCATCAATAGATCTCGGAAAACCTTCTTATATTTCTGGATTAGAGATGAAACTTTAGACTGTTGGTGAACCCCTTCCATCGATAATAACTCTAACCGTTGACATTGTGCAACGAATACTAGGGCTCCTTTGCGAATAAGTTTTTTCATTTTCTGAGCAGAAATGACTTGGGTAGGTGGAGCTTGGAATCCAAACAACTTATAATTTCTTCCATCCATTTTGAACTTAATGAACTGTTTTTGGTGATTTTCCCAATATGTCCCTAGTGTTTGTGACCACAGTACTCCTAAGACAGCGTCTACCCCTCCTAAAGGGATTGTATAAAAACTGGACTCTCGAAGGTGATCTGCATCGGTTGGTACTACCACAACGCTCTCTGGAAAGGTTTTCAGGTTATGCTCATTTAAAAGGAAGGACATCCTAGCCTTCTAGATGACGTAGTTGGATGCTCCCTCCAACCTATCTTGAACTCTAAGCCTAGTTGTGGTTATCTATGAAACTGAAATGGAAATCTCCCTCTTTCACCTGCTCAGCTGTTGAATTTTCTATTCGCACTCCCTTCTGGAGTGAGATAATTTTCCTGCAATTATTGCTAATTACAATTATAAATGTGGATTTCTAGGTTATAAACCCTCTAAGATAAATTCTTTCTATTTATGCACTTTCTTTTCCACCTCGCGTTGATTCTGCTCACCCAAACAAGGAATCTGCTCAGCATGAATTTTTCTGCCAACCTGCATTGAAAAATTAAATTGCCCAGCAATTCGCACTCCCTGGCTAGGCACTGCACAACCCCCAGAAAAATTATATTGTCGCTCCCTCTTAACAAAGAATTTTCTTCTTCCACTTTTGAGCTTCCTCATTTGATCGAAACCTAGCTCTAATACCATGTGAAATTTCACCACTAAAATTCCATTGCAACAATTGGAATTAATTCTTCTAATTGTTAATAAATTATGCAGTTTATTGTTACAACAACAACGAATTAATCACACTGCAATCTTCGAAAGAAAAAAAAAATGTTGTAGTAGATAAACTGGAAAATGAGAAAATACTGGGAAACACACGTAAAAATATAACACTGTTATTTTTGGACAAAAGTCCCTGGAAAAACCCAATGTGGGAAAATCAATACAACAATTGAGGGCTTTTATTATTAAGCAGCAGTGAGAAATTATGAGTACAACTTGATGTCGAAATTTGGTAATCTTGTAGAGAAAATACTGGCAAAAATGTTATGAGGAAATTTTCTCACCCCACAATCAATCAGGGCTCTGACTATCAGCTCCAAGTGAGTCATCCAAACTGGCCTATGTAGACCCTGCATCACCCTAGCGCAGAACTGGAATAAGCACTACCCATAACAACTACTACTCAAGTTGTCTTGTCTACTGATAACTGATAAACTTCCTCTCTAGCACTCTGGAAAATATTCCCAACCTCTCGAACTAAAAAACGAGCTTCTCTCCAGCAAAATCGAATTTCCCTATAGAGAATTTTGCACAGTCCTTACGTTAGCCTCTCTGTGGCTATTCCACATCTCTACATGTTACTCCATGGAACTGGAAAACTTCCTCCAGAATCTCTCTACCCCTCTCTGTCTTTGTGTCCCCTCTCTAGCTCGAACTCTTTCGACAAACTGTTTCTTCTCTCTGGAAAGTCGAACTGCCCAAGGAAATTGATCTCAAGTATGTTCCTCCATCTATCCATTGATTTCTTCTTATAATCTCAGTGTGGGACTCCAACGGCCAAGATTAAAACTTAATCAGTGGATGAGGTTATTTCCTAGTCGATCTGTGTGAGTTTCTAAAGAAATCTCACCTTCTTTAATTAATTATTGTTAATTAATCATTTTCCTTAAGTTAGACTTAGGAAAAAAATAATTATTGATTAATTTACTTAATTAAGGCATTTCTAGGTGGATTTTCTTGAAATCTTTTTTGGGTTCTGGAGTGCTAGTGTTTTTTAGCCTCTCTAATAATTGTCGAGACTAGAACACCATTGATGCTACAAAAACAATACATGATATTTTATATTGCATGGTGATACGTGTGATGGTGAAACAGTGTGATAATATAATCATGGCACTATGAAGTGAATCATATTCTCATGAATTTCGATAGTATTTGGCAAGGTATTATATCATACAATGTTGACTTATTACAAAATCTTATTAATGCAAACATATAAATTAAATGGTTGGTAAACGTGGATAGGCATAAATCCATGATAAGCATAAAAATATTTACTTATGATACATCTCACGTTGCTAAAATAAATAAAAAGATCATAAAAATTAACTAAATTATAACTTTATTCCAATGTTTATTATTATTAATTATATAGAGAATTAATATATAAATTAAACATTTATATATATTTAAAAAACAAAAAAAAACAAAAAACAAAACAAACATGTAACAAGATTTTTAACTATGAAAATTCACCCTCATTTTACCATGGAAATCCTTAATCTTAAATAGGCTTTGTTACGATACCATGGTTTATCCATACCACATGCCCAAAAAACCATAAGCCATTTCATATGATATTTTTTTAATTAATCAATTTAATTAAAAAGTCAAAGAGGCATAACTACTTTGAAAATAAATTTGAACCTTTGATTTGTGTATCCTATTAAAAGTATCCTATACATATCATCCACCTAATAAATATTGGTAATAAAACTAGCACACCCATGTCAATTAAATGGTTGGTAAATGGAAATAGGCATCAATCCATAATAAGCATCAAAACACTTATTCCATGATACATCACATTGTTCATAAAATTAAAAGAATCATAAAAAGTAATTAAACTAGTGTAGGCATATAAATTAAACGACCATAAACGTTGATAGACATCAATTCATAATAAGCATCAAAACACTTCATGATACATTTCATGTTGCTAAAAAAGAAGAAGAAAAAAACACATAAAAACTAACTAAATTCTAACTTTATTTTAAATTATTATTATTATAAAAAAAAGCGTCAAAAGAATTGATATATAAGTTAAACATATATACATTTAGTGAAACATGGAACAAGATTCTTAACCATGGAGTTTTGCCCCCTACTATGTAGCTTCTTAATTTGAAAAAAGGCCTTGTTAAAATATCATGGGTCAATGCCATGATTTATTAATACAACATGGCTAAAAAACCATAACTCACTTCATAATGTTGAGAAATCAATAAGGAGAAGAAGTTAGGGTGATTTCTCTTTACTTGATAATTGCTTGTGAAATTATGTTGACTTCTTACTACTTTTATTATGTCTTTTGTTCATCAAACAATTACCAAAACCATGAACTATGAAGATCACAAATAGACAATGGACACAAGATGTAGGTCCAAGCCAAGGCAAAACCCCTCCAAGGGGAAAACCCAAAAAAAAATTCTCTTCTTATCCAATAAGATCAAATGAGAAATCCAAGACCCAAGTCAGTTCTTCAGCAATTCAAAACCTTCCAAATTAGCTCCAGCTTCAGAATTTTGGCCCCTAACTTTAGAATCTCGGACCTGCAGTGAATTTGTAACTTTGGCCCCTACAACAACTTTAAAATTTTTCATGTGTGTGAAATTTAGGGCAAAAACTTCAATTTTCTTCCTTCTTTAGACTTTGCTTTCTCTCTCTTGCTTTCTAGCTCCTTCGTCTCTATTTATATACATCTAAGAGGTCGAATTACCCCAAGCAGGGCCGACTTGGTATTGTAGGTACAAAAATTACATTTTTTACTTAAAGAAATTTTTCCACTTTTTTTTCAAAATCCAAATGGGACTTGATTCTAGAACAATAATTTGACTTATGACAATATTCTTTTGACTCAATAAACCATAGAAACATGAAGAACATGCTTGACCTAGATGACCAAATAATTTTAGCATGAAACCATGCTTATAAAATGATATTTATTTGTCTTCTTTTGATCTTTATATGAAATATACAATAATATAAGTACAATAGCAATTGTGAAGACAAAATATAGTTACATTTTCTAACACTCCCTCTTAACTAGGAAGGTATTCATAATCCTATAACAGGTACAAAGATACTCTCAAACTGAAATATTCTCATGAGTCGGATTGGTAAGCCATCTTTTTAAGAATCAACATCATGATCAACATTTTCAAATAGCAACATAGTAAGGCCTTTTGACTAACAAGCTTTAACTCTCCACAAGATTAGAGAACAATGCTAGGAGGCATACATTTGTACACCTTAGCCCCTCAAGGCACATACCCCATCCAAAGATTCACTAGGTATGTCCTTCCTGGACTATGCTTATCTTGGATTTCCAATCCTCAAAAAATATCGGTCCTCTTCGACCACTCATGTCTTGGATACCCTGTTAAATCCTCAAAGAGTGTCGGTCCATGGGACTACTTCCTATCTTGGATTTCCAATCCTCAAGGAGTACGAGTTCGAGATGCTTACCCAATCTTCCATTCTCCCTCTTAGTGTGATACACTAGACATATGGTGGTTAGTCCTGGCCTAGTGCATGACGCCTATGGAGAATATGGTTTCCACCATCACACTGTTATATACCTAGGGGGGATAATATGGGGTACCAAGGGAGATACCCAAGGTAATAATGTAATAATGGGATGGGCCATAGTAATAAATAAGGTGGTTAACCCATGTCATGTAAGGGACCACAAGTAGTTAATAATAATGTAATGGGCCCATGGTATTAGTTGATGGTATGAGGGAACCATGGTAATGACCCATGGTATTAGTTGATGGTATGAGGGAACCATGGTAATGACCCATGGTATTGTATGTATGAGGCCTATATAGAGGCTAGAGACTCCACATGGGAGAGAGTGAAGGATTATTGTATGAACAGGCATATGGCTTGTGGAGTGCTCTCCTTCCTTAAGGAGTGAATGTATGGTGTTGCCCTACCTTAAGGGTTTGATATTAATAAAGAGAAGCATTCTATCTATTTCTATCTTCTTATTTCTTGGGTATAATTGAATTATCATATATTTCTGGGTTAGATCTATAACAAGTGGTATCAGATCTATAACAAGTGGTATCAGAGCTACAACAAGTGGTATCAGAGCACTTTCTTGGGCACAAAAGTGGAGAATTTTTTTAATTTTTTGCAGGATTTCGGGGGCGGCGAGTTTGCAGATCAGATCTGTATGGTTTGGTGCAATATCTACAAAATCTAATTGCAGATCTGTATTCTTTGTAAAAAATAAGCCGATTTCAAAAAAAAATTGGTTGAATCGGAGTACGGATGAAGGAGATATCGTTGATCTAAAAATCAGTGGGGTCGCAGACAATTTTTCAGGGCAGCGAGTTTGCGGCGCAGATCTGGGCATCTTGATGCACGATATGCAAAATATAATTGTAGATCTAGATTCTATGTGAAAAAATACCCGTTTTCAAAAAAAAAATCGGGTGAATCGGAGTCCGGATGAAGGAGATATCGCTGATTTAAAAATCAGTGGGGTTGCAGACAATTTTTCGGGGCAGCGAAGTTGCGGCGCAGATCTGGACGTCTTGGCACAAGATCTGCAAAATATAATTGCAGATCTGAATTCTTTGTGAAAAAATACCCAATTTCAAAAAAAAAAATCAGTCGAATCGGAGTCCGGATGAGGGAGATATCGCTGATTTAAAATCGGCTCTTTTTTCAGAAATTTTGGGTGACGGCGGGAGAGTTGCAGCATAGATTTGAAATTCTAGTGTCTGGATCAAGATTTATATCACATGGGTAGATGCAGAATGATTGTTCCATTTCTGAAAACATGTCATAATAGGGATTCTGAGCAATATTGACAAAATTGTGACAAATTCAAATTTTCACCATTTTTTTTTTCAAAACCCTCTTCATGGCTTCTAGCAAGGTTCTATTATTTACAGGAAAAGATAATGGTCCTACTATTGAAGAATACATTAAAAAACAGAAGTGGTTATGGAACACCAATTGGAAATGGTGGATAGTGCAGAACTTTAGAGATAAGACAACCACATGGTGGGGATTACTCAACCAAAAGAAGTGTTCCAACCTGTCCGATGAAGAATTTGAAAAATTACTTTTAGACATATGGTCTCATGCCAGAAAACAAGATAAGGAGAAACATGTGGGGCTATTTCCTACGGGTATATCCTTATTGCAGGTTCATGGGTTGATTCAGAAAGAGAAGATCATTGTTTCTATAAATCCTAGTTGCAAGCATAATTTTATCAATGTTAATTTGGTAAAAAAATTGCAAGTTCCAGAAAAACGCATTGAAAACACACAAGTGGATGATGAGGATGTTCAATTGTATAAGGATTTGAAGATTTCTATGGATAAGTATGTGTTGCATGGTGATTTTTATGCTTCAGATATGGATAACATGGATGTTGTTTTGGGATACCCTTGGATGGAAACAGTGGGTACTATCAATATTAATGTACAGAAGAAATTCTTGAAGCTCTGGTATAAAAAGAAGAAGATTACATTACAGGATATTTCCATCAATAAACAGGTAGAGTCCATAGAGGTTGACGCAGAAGATGTTCCAGGGACTGACATATCAGATGATGAGCAGTTGATGGTCGACAATCAAACACAAATAGAGGCTGAAGCCGAAAAGGTAACAGGTGCTGACACATCTGATGAGGGTTCAGTGGTTGAAGTCATATTGGAAAAGAAGACACCACAACAGGCACCACAGCAGGGTGAATTAAAGAAAAAGACATCGTGGGTTAAAACTTCAACATATCATCACCCACATCACCCCGCAAGACAACCATCAAGATGGAAACCAAGTAGTCACAAGGACAACAACCCCCGTATGACGGATAGCGAGGAGAGAAGATCCACCTACTACACATCAACACAGAAGAGCTGCCACGGTCAACTTCCATCTCAAGCGAGCAAGGCACCAGCGATATCGAGGGTTCACCTTTCTCTTGGATGGCTAGATGCACGTGCATGGTATCAGTGGACTACTCTTTTGAGTATATCTTATTATTTATGTTCTTCCCATGTTTCGGGGACGAAACATGCTTGGGGGGTGGAATGTTATATACCTAGGGGGGATAATATGGGGTACCAAGGGAGGTACCCAAGGTAATAATGTAATAATGGGATGGGCCATAGTAATAAATAAGGTGGTTAACCCATGTCATGTAAGGGACCACAAGTAGTTAATAATAATGTAATGGGCCCATGGTATTAGTTGATGGTATGAGGGAACCATGGTAATGACCCATGGTATTGTATGTATGAGGCCTATATAGAGGCTAGAGACTCCACATGGGAGAGAGTGAAGGATTATTGTATGAACAGGCATATGGCTTGTGGAGTGCTCTCCTTCCTTAAGGAGTGAATGTATGGTGTTGCCCTATCTTAAGGGTTTGATATTAATAAAGAGAAGCATTCTATCTATTTCTATCTTCTTATTTCTTGGGTATAATTGCATTATCATATATTTATGGGTTAGATCTATAACAAGTGGTATCGGATCTATAACAAGTGGTATCAGAGCTACAACACACACCCTCTCAACCAGGGAGGAGATCCATACTCCTTATCAAATATGAAGGGGAGTTTCTTGTTCCCTCTTAATTAGGGAGACTTCATCATAATCTTAATGTCAAACATTTTCTTCATCCTTTATTTACTTCATCATCTACTTATTCTTCCATGGATATCATAGTAGTAGTTGTAAGGGATCATATATCTCATCATTAATAATGTCCTACCAAAACAATTAATGTAGAGATAATCATAACTTCCTCTGTCCATCGAGAAAGTGAATATCATCATATCTAACATGACCAATAGGCTATCTTGTGATTATTATGAAATTAACTCACAAAAAGAAGAAAAGATAGATCAACGACTTGAGAAATAGCCTCTTCGAGGAGGCAACCTCATTTACATCAAATAAATGAACGATTCTTGGATGATACAAATGATAAGACCTCCTTGGTATATATAGGAGTCTAAGGGGTCACAATATAATGAGAGCCTACATAACAATAATAATGTAAGGGCACACAATAACAATATGGGGGCTACATGGGCACAACAATAACAATAGGAGGCTACTCTAACAATAACAATAAGGGGGTTACACTAGTGTTATAGGGACTTAACATGCCCCTCTCCTTCAAAAAAGTGTTGTCCTCAATGCTTGAGTAGTTTCAGATGCTTTTGTAAAAAAAATTCATCCTCCCATGTGGAATCTTCAGCAGATAAGTTCTTCCACTTAATGAGATACTCTAAAATTAATTGATTACATAGTTGTTGGGTTCTTTTTTCTGCGATTGCTTCAGGCTCAAATATGATTTTTCCTTCTTTTTTAAGTTTTGGAAATACTGTTTGAAATGGGAGCTTGTCATCGATAACCTTATTTAAGCATGAAACATGGAAAATTGGGTGTATTAGGGAATATGCAAGCAACTCCAATTTGTATGCCATAGTATCAATCTTTTGGAACACCTTATAAGGACCATAGTACTTGGGTGATAATTTATTATCCTTCTTAGCTTGCTTGAGGGACATTTGTTTGTATGGTTGTAGCTGTAAAAATTCCTAGTCGCCTACATCAAAAATTATTTCATTACGATGCTGATCTTCATGTGGTTTCATTCGATTCTGCACCAGAGTGAGGTTATCCTTTAAGAGTTAGAGAAATTGTTGCTGATGCTCGATGCGATCTTCCACTGCTTGAACCTTAGAATTTTCTCTTAAAAATGATGTGATGGATGGTAGATGATATCCATAAAGTGCCATAAATGGGGTCATTTTTTGCTGCAGTATGGATGGAAGTGTTATACCACCATTCAGCCAAAGGTAACCACTTGACCCATTGTGTTTGTTTATCAGATACAAAGTGACGAAGATATCCTTCCAAACATTTGTTCACTATCTCAGTTTACCTGTCAGATTGAGGATGATAAGATGAGCTTTGAGCTAATTGAGTACCAAAACAAGAAAATAATCGCTTCCAAAATTTTCCAGTGAAAATGGGATCTTTGTCACTTATAATAATCTTTGGGTTTCCATGTAGCTTTTGAATTGTTTCCATAAATGCAGTAGCAATTGTACTAGATTTAAAAGGATGAGATAATGCACAAAAGTGTGCATACTTGGTAAGTCTATCAACTACCACCATGATGACACTCTTTCCTTTAGACTTAGATAAACATGTGATAAAATTCATTGAGACCTCCTCCCAATGCTGACTTAGAATGGCTAAAGGTTGTAACATACTCGGGGTCTTAATTGTCTCAACTTTATTTTGTTGGCAAACCAAATGTTCTGCCACAAACTTCTGAATATCAGATTTAAGGCCATCCCCAAAAAAATCCTTCTTAACCCTGTGGTAAGTTCTTAGAAATCATGAGTTCCCTCCTAAATGGTAGGTGTGCAATTCCAAAATAATATTTTGTTTGAGTTTGGAATTATTATAAATATATAAGCGATATGTGTACCATAATGAATCATTTTTCCAGATAAATGTTTAGATGTACTGGGATCTTGTTGCAACTTTTGAATGAGTGTCCACACCTCTTCGTCATTCTTCAATTCACCCTTTGCTTCAATTATCCAATCAAGTTGGATAATGAAATGGCACAAATAAATGCTTCCACATCCCCATCCTTTCTTGAGAGTGCATCTGCAACAACATTTTTCTCTCCTTTTTGTAAATGATTTCAAAGTCATAACCCAACATCTCTGTGACCCATTTCTGTTTCTCTTCTAAAGATAATCTTTGTTCCAAAAGGTATTTAAAACTATCATAATCTGTTTTTACATTGCAGTGTCTTCCCATTAGGTAAGGTTGTCATTGCTTTAGTGCATGTAGTATTGCCAACATTTCCTTATCATAAATAGGTTTGTGTAAATACTTTCCCTTGATTGGACAAATTTCAAAAGAAATGGGTCTTCCTTCTTGCATTAAAATAACACCAATTCCATTTCCTGAGGCATCACATTCCACAATAACGGTTTTTGTGAAGTCTAGAATAGCTAATACTAGTGTTTGGCACATTGCCTCTTTAAGATGTCCAGAGGCCTTAGTTTCTTCTGGAGTCCAAGAAAATGCATCTTTCTTCAATAATGTTGTTAGAGATGTTGTTATTCTCTCATAATTCTTAACAAACTTGTGATAATACCCTGTCAACTTGAGAAATCCTCGAAGATGTTTTAGGGTTGTGGGGATTTTCCATTCTTTAATGGCTTTAATTTTTTTAGGGTCTACCTTAGCAACCTCATGAGATACAATATAACCCAAATATTCCACTTTTTGCACTCCAAAGAAATATTTGGAGGTTTATGCATATAACTATTTCTCCTCCAAAAGTTTGAGCACCCTATCAACATGTTGAACATGATCCTTCCAAGCCTTGTTGTAGATTAGTATATCATCAAAAAATTACTAACACAAAAGTTCTAAGGAAGGATTTGAAAATGGAATTCATCAAACCTTTAAATGTGGAAGGTGCATTAGTAAGGCGAAATGGCATGACGAAAAATTCATAATGACCTTCATGAGTTTTGAATGTTGTTTTCAGAATGTCTTCAGTCTTCATTTTAATTTGACGATGTCATGAATGAAGATCCAGTTTGGTGAAGTAAATTGCTCCATGTAATCCATCCAACAATTCATCAATGACAAGAATCAGAAATTTATATTTAATAGTGAGCTTGTTGAACTCCCTATAATCCGGACACATACGCCATGATCTATCCTTCTTGTGCACCACTACTACTGGAGTAGAGAGAGAACTTTGGCTAGGTTGAATTATACCGTCCTCTAGCATTTCTGCAACCATACGTTCAGTTTCACTCCTTTGGGTATAAGGATATCTGTAAGGCCTAATGTTTGGAGGAACACTTCCTGTAATCAAATGAATAACATGATCATGATCACGAATAGGTGGGAGGCCTTTGGGAGTATCAAATAACTTGGAATGATTGTCCAACGCGTTTTGGAGATCTGGAGAAATAGATGATTTCAATATTTGAACCTCTAGTGAGCATAATTGTGCATTACGCCTTGTTGTTATTTCTTAAGAAGCTTTGTCATGCCATTAGAGATTATTATCTTCCCCAATTTCCTTGCAATACCTCTTAATTCAACTTCCTTCCCTTCCCAAAAAAAATTCAAGAAAAGTTCTTAAAAACTAAAATTTATCATCCCCAAAGATTGTAACCATTAGACTCCTAGTACAACATCAACTACGCCCACTGGAATGGAAAGAATTGGACTATTCAATAGATATTCCCCATGGTTAGCTTGATATTATGGAACTTTCTAGAGAAATTTATAGTTCCTCCATTTGCAACCATCACTTGACACTTTGGTGCTAGATATAGAAAGCAATTCAATTCTTTGGTTATCTTACAATGAATAAAATTATGATTACTACCCAAATCAATAAGCACAATTAGCTTTTTCTTCTTAATATATCCTTCTATATTGAGAATTTGAGGAGCGGTAATTCTCGCCAATGCATTACAAGATATCCTTGGAATCATTTCTTCTTTCTCTTGGGTTGGTTCTTGGTGTATATCCTCTTAATTTGATGTTTCTTGTTTCTTTTTGTAGGAACCAACCCTATAATTTTTTATTTCTTAATACTAAAATACATCCATAAGAAAAATAGCATTGGGAATTCAAAAATCATTTAAGCAATATATAAAACTTTCCAGAAATTCTCTTTATTGAACATATCATTAAATTTACATGTTGTTAACTAAAACCATAATGAAGTCATACAAAAGAATACTATAACAACATAGGTACCGTTCACCAGGAGACAAGATTCAAACTTCACTTGCTGCTATTTGCCTTCCTTCGTTGTCGGTCGCCTCCAAGTGTGAATGTCGATGTGCTTAATCTGAATGCAATGACCCACCGGTTGACCTCCCAGCCTACTCCTTGGGTACTCTCCTTCCCCGCGGACCCCCGAGCTACAATGGGGTTGTACAATGGAGGAATGTAATTAGTTGGTAGAGGAGAGCACTCCTTGGCTCAAGAGTCCCCTCTCTAAAGTCCTCTACCTCACCAAACTCACTATAGCTCGTAGTCACTACTCTGGCATAGTCTCATCCATCCAACATTAGGGTCCAAAAAGTCCCTTCTCCCATGGCTTGCCCCTTCTTTTATAGGAGTCCTCATAGGTGACACTTGGCATTTCATGCATAGTTAATTATTTTTTATAATTCAATAGTTTGATTATTCACCCACCCGTGTGTCACTCTCTCATCAAGGATCTCCAAGATTATTTACTTAAATTTTAATTTAAAAATAATATTTTCCTCACCTCTGTTGGGTGTACGACCAAAGTCCCACATTGACTAGAAGTGGGGAGGATCATGGGTATATAAGGATGGACAAATATCTCCATTGGTATGAGGCCTTTTGGGGTAAAGCCCAAAAACAAATCCATGAGGGTTTAGGCCCAAAGTGGACAATATCATACCATTGTGGAGATATGTGGTGTCCACAGAGTCCTTTCAAGTGGTATCAGAGCCAAGTTCAAAGTTAGCCAAGTGGATGAATCCTTGGAATGCAAAACGAAGGTGGTGAGCCCCGGTAATATCACAATGGGATCTGTGGATGAGCTCGGTTAGAGCAAGCTCTCAAGGCAGGTGGTGTTCCATGTAAGGCGTGTGCTTCCAACGCATTGGAGCGGAGAATCCTGGTTGGTAGAGAGTGGACGGATGGATAATCGTTTGAGGGGAGGCTCGATGGTCCTTTGTTCGAGAGGAGGATTGTTGGGTATACGACCAAAGTCCCACATTGACTAGAAGTGGGGAGGATCATGGGTATATAAGGATGGACAAATATCTCCATTGGTATGAGGCCTTTTGGGGTAAAGCCCAAAAACAAATCCATGAGGGCTTAGGCCCAAAGTGGACAATATCATACCATTGTGGAGATATGTGGTGTCCACAGAGTCCTTACAACCTCAACAAGATTCCTATTTCTTCTCCTAGTTGTCTCTTGATCCCCCTTTTTTACTCCTTAATTTGTGTTCATTACTAAAGTCAATTGATGAGTCAAGATTTGATCCCCTTTCTACTCCCTAATTTAACTCAAGTTATCTCTTAGATGGATACTCTTATGTTGGTTGTCGCCACATGGAGGTTCTCTATATTTCTCTAAAATTTAATTTATTAATCTTATTTTAATTCACCATCCTCTTCTCTTAATTAGGTTTAACTATTTTAGGATTAATATTTATCCTTACATTTATGTCCCTCTTTCCCCTTTTTACCTAATTAAACTACATTATCTACCTAATATTTTCCAACATGGGAAGGGTAGAGTTTTTAAGGTAAAATATTTTATTTCTTCCTATGATCCTCTTAACCCAAGTTTTATTCTTGATTTAATTACCTCGGTTTCTAACATCATTTACCCTTGATGTGAATTTACCTGGTTTTCATTTCTTGATTATATTTATTAATTTATTTATTTTTAATGATTCCAAGGGTGCCATGTTTGGTCGTGCCCTTCAGGAACTTCCCTTGAAGTTCCAAGGGTGCCACGCCTAATAGTTTATTTGTGATGCCAAGGGTGCCAAGTTGGTCATGCCCTTCAAGAAATTCCCTTGAAGTTCCAAGGGTGCCACGCCACTTGCCCTTCAAGCATTCAATGGCTATGAGGGGAAGGTATAGGTGCAACGACAAAGACCACTATCATCTCTTATGTTGCCTGTTATAGTGAGACTAATGGTGTCGGGGATCAAGGAATCCGCCTTGATGTGCGCCCCCTGATAAAATCCTCATGAGCGACCCAACTTTGGGACCTACCCTCATGACATCGTGATCTTCAAGGCAAAGGTGTTTCAAACTTTTCAGCCCAAGTCATGGTGGGAGTGCTAGTGGGTGAGATCAGGGAAACTGTCCCACCCCTCCCATGCAGTTCCATCCAATTGTACAACCCCATCACCCATATGTGAGTCATTCGGCCAAGAAACTAATATGTGCCTGCAACCACTAACATATCATTAGAATATAGATAAACATATATAGTAGGTTTCAAAATCGACTTAGAATTTCAAAGATAAAATAATATAAATTTTCATCAAACCAGGTGTCATCAACTCGTCATGTGCGAGTGCCTCTGGTGGTTTCCTACCATACTCAATAATAATCAGTAACAAGGTTTCTCAGTGTTAGTCATTGTCATAATAGCATCATTACCATCACCTGGTCATTCACATCATTGTTCATTGTGAACCAGAACTAATGCAAGTAGGTAACATAGGGGACACATCCATCATGGCTATCATCATCATAACATCAATGGAAGCATACATATCCATCAAAGCTATCAACATCATAACATCAAATAGATAACAAACATAACCATTTATGCCACAATCATCATAATATCAATAGAGAACATGCATAACCATTAATGCTATCTTCATCATAATATCAATGGAGATCATACATAAACATCACAACCACTAATATCACAACAGATAATAATAGAGTCATGTGTACGGATCCTCAACCTGAGGTCCTCAAAGAATAAAGTGTGGGCCTTAGGGCTAAATAAATGTTAATCTCATATCACTGTCAGTCAACTAGAGCGGGGCACTACACTTTTCTTCCTCCTCTTCACGATCTATGTAAAATAATTTCTTCTCAACACACTTATGACCTTTAATATATTTTCTATCACAACTGTAACAAATCCCTTTTACTCTTTTTTCCTCCAATTGTTGTGGTGTCAACACTATAGGTTGTGGAAGGCTAGGAGAATCAACACTTCCATATTTATAGTTGTGAGTGGTAGACTTCTTTGTTGCCATAATTTTTCTTTCAACTTTTCTTGCCACCCTAAATGTCTTCCCCAATGAATCGTGTTCCCAAAGGCGAACCTCATGTTGGATGTTGTCCTTTAAAATCCCTATGAATACATCAATTATATCCTCCTCTAGAATATGAGTTACCCTGCTATTCAATTTTTGGAAGTCCTTAATGTGCTCCATCATTAAATTGTTTTGTTTGATATTTATCAATTAGATAAAAAAGGTGTTTCTCTTTGAATTAGTCATAATGTCCATCATTTCCTCTGTAAAAATTGACCAAGTGACAAGTGGTTTACGAGAACAAAGTCATCGATACCATACAAACTGATTGGGTTATAAATATGAATATGCAATGTGTAACTTTTGTGTGTGTTGCACATCATTGGAGATCAAAATATTGCTCCATCTGTAGTATCCATGTTGCCAGATCCTTACCATCAAACTTCCTCATATCGATCTTTGGAATGTGGTGGGTCTTAAACCCAACATTGGAGTCTCTAAAATCATAATTCATATTCCTTTTGTCCTCATCGTGATTTTCATGGATTATCTTATAATCAGTGGGGGACCTTTCTTGCAACAAATTTTGTCAACCCTTCCCTCAACACTTCCATCTTGACATTCATCATTGCTTCCACGTCTTCTTTTAAACCATCCTTCAAAACTTCCATGACCCTTTTTGTTTTTACTTTTAATCCATCCATCTTAAAATTCATCATCACTTTTAATTCAATTTTTGTTACTCTTTGCAAGAACGAAATTCGTTGCACTTAGTCTTGTAATTTTGATATATCATGTTGCATTTCTTCCTCTTCATCATGTCTCAGTGTAAATCTTTCTGGTTGCTTACTCGAAGTATCCATTTTTTTGTTGCGAGGCATATTGGAACCAAATAATGATATATATGCTTTACTATGCCCTTTGAATTAATTCAGACTAATTTCAAACAAAACTTATGTAAATTTTAAAAAATACGATCCTTTTTCTTCTTACTTTTTGGAACTTGATATTGAAATTGCTGTATCTGTGAAATTTCTTCCTCCTGAGGTCTAAAATCTGGTCCTGTAGTAGAACACTGAGTCTTCTTTCCAACGTCACAAGTCAGACCAATATTGGATTCTTCAATATAAACTTATGCCAAATCTCCCATGATGGATTGATTATGGACTGGTTTAGCAGAAGAAACTTGTACAGGATGCCACGTGTCACTGTTTCAACCTTCAGACCTAAAATTGATACACTAAAATCTATAGTCTGTGCACTTTCAGTCATTTTTTATGGAATTTAAATCTAATGCTTGTGAAGAAAGTTATGACGATTTTTCCTAGGTCACTTGTTTGAGGATGAATTTTGGAGCATGCAGAAACCCTAACTTCTTCGAACCATATCTTAAAAAATATAGCGAACCAATATTTTGGTCCATGTGGTCGAAATTTCATGTTTTGAAGCTTCGTAGAAAAAAAATTATAGCAAAAATGCCAAGATGACCTATTTGAAGAAGTGAAACCATAGAATCCAAAGCTTTGATACCAAATGTTATGCAATTAGATCACAAAAAAGAAGAAAAGATAGATCAACGTCTTGAGAAAGCCTTTTTTGAGCGGGAAACGTCCTTTACATCACATAAATGAACAATTCTTGGATGATACAAATGATAAGACCCCCTTAGTATATATAGGAGTTTAAGGGGTCACAATATAAATAGAGCTTACATAACAATAATAATGTAAGGGCACAACAATAACAGTAGAGGGATACACTAGTATTATAGGGACCTAACAATGACTTGCTAACTTTTTTGCCTTCGTGTTGTACACATTTCTGCCATCAATACTTCTAAGTCAAATTCAATTTGTCCACTTAATCCATGTGTTTAGAATTGAGCTTACTGTAATATTCCTAATAGGAAATTAACAATGAATAATAGAAAAACATGCTCATGGATAACACTCAAAAATTGCATACACATATAAATATCAGATACACATATATTGGCATCAAAATTGGGTCTTTATATTAAATTTTGAGTTGGATAAATACAATATAGTGAGGGAAAGAGGAACTTGGGCTTCCTATAGCAAGCAAGCAAAAGCTAGGTTGAGAAATCACTGCCCATGTGCTCGAATATCAGCCCAACTAAGCTCTGCGCAGACCCAGTAAATTCTTCCTCCTGCTGCTAGAAGAAAATGGTGATATCTACCACTCTTGTGCTTAGAACCTCATGAAATTGTAACTGGTGTCTCCCCACAATTTTCTTAGCAAAACCCATAAAGGAATCTGCCCTAGACCTACCACCCGAAAAAACCCACAAAATGGTGCAAATTACCAATTGAGCAGTAAAACACATTGTTGAACAAAATGGGATTTTGGCCTGAATACTACGCGAAAATTTTTGCAAATTTAATCAGTACCTCTCCTCCAAATACCCATAAAAGCCCAGAAAGAGTTGGGCCTCATTCCAAACTTCCGAAATTACCCCCAAATCATGTGAGCTCTCTCTTCAACTAGGTAATTTGTACTACCTAAGAAACAACTGCCAAACCCTTCCAAAATTAGTTGAGAACTCCTCCAAGAATTCTCCTTATGTCCCCCTTTTAAACCCTCAACTCAACTTTAGTTCAAGCTCCCACAACCAAGGTGCTCCTCTAATGACTGCACAGACCCAGTTAATAGCACTTCTATGCTGGCCCAAGAAGAATAATTTCTGCATGTATGTATTCCACTCAACCTGCCCCTCAAACCACTGCAAAAGCATTGTTGGGTTCCAAGAGAATGTACCTCTAAATTTCTAGAACCAAGGTTTTCATGAAGCTCACTCCCCTAAAATGTGTGTGGTCCATTATTGCGCCCAGCTTGCTCCTCAACAACTCGAATTTCCTGTGTAATCCCTCCGGAACAGCTCCAAGAATGCAACAAGTCTCCCTTAGGGTGGCACTCAAATTCCACCGAAGTAGGAGTTGATGTTCCCCTCGGAAATATCATGTGTTGAACAAAACTCTATTGACCAATCTAGATAGCTTGAGCAAACAACGATTCAGATATCAAATTATAAAAAAGGTCCCGAGGTGAGTGCTCCATCTCCCATTTAGAAAATTTTCCCCTTCTTTTGCCTTATGGGCTCCACCCATCAAATTTCATTTTCCATCCTTCTCTCTCCAAGTTGAGCTCTCCAAGGGTCCGTATTCCCACATGGAGTGGCCCCCATCTTCCACTAGCTCCATGATTTCCCCCTTTTCTCTAAAATGGGTCCATCTCTAACCCAAAAATCAAATCACCCTTTTTTTTATCCATTCTCCTAATTTGTGGGCCAAAATATCTCCCAATTTCCAAAATTACAAAAATAAAAATTCTTCTTAACAAAATCAATTAATTAGGGACATTATAGTCCTCCCAACCAAAAATTGCTTGTCCTCAAGCAATGCCTAAACAAGCACCCTCTCGAGCTGCTAACCCAACAACCATTGCAAACAATCTTGGGGTACCAAATGTGCCACCGAGTCATCACTTATATATGCATTTTCCATCCATGTGGAGATCCCTCGATACCCCAAGCCATCTTGATTAGCATGAGTCATCCCTGAATCCATTCACTGTCTAGCTTGGCATGAGCACCATACGCCCTTTTCATGTCGCCTCTAAGTAGAGCCTCATGGTAGTATAAAACCATGATCATCTCCTCGTGAATTTGCTCCATTGAGTAGTCCCTCTCGTGCACTTCAGGAGTAAACTCCTAAAGATGCAATCCAATCCCTGTGGGGTTGAGTCTTAGTCAACATGGGCTTTCCCTGATCTCCTATTGTCGATCACCCTACCACACTCTATGGGTAGTCGAGCTACTAAGCCTCACGGTGCTAGAATCCCTTCCCAATCACAGAATGAACCTATCCTGTTGACATCGCAAAACCCTGGTCATGCCCAACTGCTCATTATGCTCGTACCAGATCCTCCTCTCCGGTAATGCTCGACCACTATATCTATCATGATTCTTGTTATGCCCAACCTATGAGGACAACTCAATAATGCTCAAGCCCACCACTCCACGCCTAGCCTTGATCCTGAGCAACAACTTCCATCACCATATGATGAGGGTCTCAGTGATTACCCAAGTATCAGCCCAAAAAAGAATTGGATCACTCTCCATCGTAACCTTGCCCATCGAAAAGTGCAGTGATCCACTCACAAATCAGATCCTTGGATCCCCCAACCAAATTGGGAGCACACAACTCCCACACCTCATGGGTTGTTGTTGCATAGAACTGCTACCCACTAGAACCCATCCAACCCTCATCTCTAACCCATACATGTATACCATAGGTGGACCCCAAGTATCAAGAATCTGTCCCAAGCATGTCAATCTTCCCTGCTCGTGCCAGACCATACAGTGAAATCCACTATCCCAACTCTTGATGATACACCAGGGCACTGCTTGGAGTCTGGACACCCTCTTGTAGATTAAGTCTACTATCCACTGTCCCTCAGGCTCCTGTAATGCCTCAAAATGTCACACCAAAAGTGAATCATGTAGCTCCCTCACAATCACCTCCCCAAGTGTGAGCCCAAGTGTGGAACATATGCTACCTTGGCAATAAACTATGCCATCCCTAAGCCTGTATCTGTCAGCTCGTGCATCCACCAAATGTCTCAACCGAAGAGTCTCCTCCCCGCCCATGACACATAGTGTCTCATCCAACTACCTAGGGTGAGCCTCCAATGTCCTGTTGTCTAAACGAAGAGCATCAAAGGGCAACAACCAATGCTCTCGGAATGTAAGCAACACTGGAGGATGATGGTTGGGTAGGTCCGCAAGGGTACAATCAAGAGTCTGTAGGGATATTGAAGAGTAATTCTATGGACAACCCTCTCTCCGATTTAGATCTTCTGATAGCCCCATCGAAGACCCGTCTCTTCTAAACATGGTGTCCCTAGATGCTCAATAACATCCTCATCGATCCTAGGTGAGCTACACCCAATGGTACACCTAATGTCCTTATCCATAAGTCTCCTTGGAGGCAACACTCTAGGAGCCTGTTGTGCTACATCATATCCCACTTCATACCACCAAGAATCATTGCACTCCTTGACATGCCACTGTATGCTGCAACCTGTCCCTATACACCACTTAATCACCTTACCTATTGTTGTATCACCATGTACCATCGAGTGTCCCATATGTGCCAACGCATTCATCACCCCACTAACAAATCCAATGTGGTGTGACTTGCTACCCCTACTCCATGGTGTGAACCCATGCACCGCGACACACCACCATGCACCTTCATGGTCACATGCAAGCCACTGGCCAACGTTGTATGCCCCTACATGTCGTTGGATGCCATGATCTAAAGTGGAGACAGTACGAGTCGACCCACACCCTACCAGTATCACCACCTCCATTGTCGCATCATCATACCCTCTAATGCATGGGCCTCGCCTCCAAATCCTCTCCTAGAGACATGAGAGGTGAATCCCCCTATGTACCAATGGCGATGCCACCATTGTGCTTCTCCTCTATCCACTGTACCCCATGTAACTGGGGAGAATCCTATGCTCCATACAAGGCATTGTCTGGTGGCCTGCCAATGGCACCTCCTCCAACAAACTCCTGCCAGAGTATGTTGATCATCTTGTGATCCCGTGTACAACCATCATACTAAGACAACCCAAGGAGTCTATCCAGAAATTAGTTGGCACTTAGTGCTGACCGAAACTCCCCTAATGAATGCGTGCACTCAACCACTAGGTCAATTATACCACCAATATTGTAGTCAACGGACATATCTAGGAAATGATAGGTAGTCCCACTTGGGTCCTAGTGCCAGTCTAGGCTTCTAGTATCCCCACTGCATGGAAGCTCCTGCTAACTCTCACTCCAATCTATGACCAACTCCATATCCCTAGCCCACTCCATTGGGTACCAACTCAGAACCTCTCGCCATCCAACCCTAGGGAAGGATCGATAACTCAAACTCCCGTACATGGGACTAGCCCACCATCCTGGGAAGGTTACCCCCTGCGTAGCTTAGGTCGCCTCCTCTCACTGATATGGTCAACACATAAAATATGTAAGGGTAATTTGGCATCTCTCGCTCCACTGTGCAAAGGTATCCCATTGATGCTACCAACCCCACCTATTATGTCCTAAGAGAGCTATTGTCTGGAGGTACTATAGCTTTGTTGATGGTTTGTGCATCTATTTTCTCTAAACCAGTGGTCAGGCCAAAAGATGAATGCTCATCTTCCTCCACCATGGGCTCAACATGAGTCACACACCGCCCCTCCACGATTAGCACACATCCCTCTATGCGTTCTATATGTGCTCTTTGGCACAATTTCCTCCATCATAACATCCTTCAAATTCATTACCCTACATGCTCCCTTTGAAATAGGAGCTCTTCTAGTCATCTGGCAGGTTCTAGATGTTAGTACAATTTCTCCCTCTTGAGCACAAATCACTCTAGTACGCTCAATTATGGGAGAATCTGTTATGAAACCAGCTCAAGAAAAGATAGAAAAGATAGATCAACGCCTTAGAATTCAGCCTCTTCGAGGGGACAACCTCCTTTACATTACATAAATGAACAATTCTTGGATGATTCAAATGACAAAACCTCCTTTCTATATATAGGAGTCTAAGGAGTCACAATATAATCCAGCCGACCTAACAATAATAATATAAAGCCACAAAAATAACAATAGAGGGATTCTATGGGGCACAGAAATAACAATATGGGGGTAATAGGGGCACAACAATATAAATAAGGGGTATAACTACAATAGTAATGGGGTAATCACTAGTATTATAGGGACCCAACATGCCCCTCTCCTTCAAAAAAGTGTTGTCCTCAACGCTTGAGTAGTTCTGGATACTTCTGCATAAAATTCTCATCCTCCCATGTGGAATCTTCAGCGGATAAGTTCTTCCACTTGATAAGATACTCTGAAATTGATCGATTTCGTAGCTGTCGAGTTCTTGTTTCTGTGACTGCTTCCGATTCCAATATAATTTTTCCTTCCTCGTCAAGTTCTGGCAATATTGTTTGAACTGGGAGCTTGTCGCCTATAACCTTCTTTAAACATGAAACATGGAAAACTGGGTGCAATCGAGAAGCTGCAGGAAGCTCCAATTTGTATGCCATAGTACCAATCTTTTGCAACACCTTGTACGGACCATAATACTTTGGTGATAATTTATTATCCTTCTTAGCTTGCTTTAGGGACATTTGCTTATATGGTTGTAGCCGTAGGAATACCAATCACCTACATCAAAACTTCTTTCACTGCGATGTTGATCTGCCTGTTGTTTCATTCTATTTTGTGCCAACACGAGGTTATCCTTTAAGAGTTGGAGGACTTGTTGTTGATGTTCGATGTGATGTTCCACTGCCTGAACCTTAGAATTTTCTCTTAAATATGATGTGATGGATGGTGGTTGATACCCATAAAGTGCCATAAATGGGGTCATTTTTGTTGTGTATGGAAGGAAGTGTTATACCACCATTCAGCCAGAGGCAACCATTTGACCCATTGTGTCTGTTTATCAGATACAAAGCAACGAAGATATCCTTCCAAACATTTGTTTACTATCTCAGTTTGCCCATCAGATTGAGGATGATAAGATGAGCTATGAGCTAACTGAGTACCAAGACAAGAAAATAATTCTGTCCAAAATTTCCAGTGAAAATGGGATCTCTGTCACTTACAATAATCTTTGGGTTTCCATGTAGCTTTTGAATTGTTTCCATAAATGCAGTAGAAACTGTACTGGCTTTAAATGGATGTGATAATGCACAAAAGTGTGCATACTTGGTAAGTCTGTCAACTACCACCATGATGACACTCTTTCCCTCAGACTTGGGTAAACCTGTGATAAAATCCATTGAAACCTCCTCCCAACGTTGGCTTGGAATGGATAAAGGTTGTAATAGACCCGGTGTCTTAATTGTTTCAACTTTATTTTGTTGGCAAACCAAACATTCCGCCACAAACTTTTGAATATCTGATTTAAGGCCATCCCAAAAAAATTCCTTCTTAACCCTGTGGTAAGTTTTTAAAAATCCTGAGTGCCCTCCTAAGGGAGAAGTGTGCAATTCCATAAGAATCTTTTGTTTTAGCTGGGAATTCTTACAGAGGTATAAGCGATCTTTGTACCATAACGAATCATTTTGCCAGCTAAATGTATCAGACGTACTGGAATCTTGTTGTAGCTTTCGAATAAGTGCCCACACTTCTTCGTCATTCTTCCATTCCTCCCTTGCTTCATTTATCCAATCTGGTTGGATAATAGAAATGGCGCACAACAATGCTTCCACATCCTCATCCTTTCTTGAGAGTGCATCTGCCACCACATTTTGCTTCCCTTTTTTGTAGATGATTTCAAAGTCATAACCCAACATCTTTGTGACCCACTTTTGTTGCTCTTCAGAGGATAATCTTTGTTCTAAAAAGTATTTAAGGCTATCATGATCCGTTTTTACCTTGAAGTGTCTTCCCATTAGGTAGGGTCGCCATTTCTTAAGTGCATGGAGTATTGCCAACATTTCCTTCTCATAAATAGCTTTGCTTAAAAACTTTCCCTTGATTGGACGACTTTCAAAAGCAATGGGTCTTTCATCTTGCATTAGAACAGCACCAATTCCATTTCCTGAAGCATCACATTCCACAATAAAGGTTTTTGTGAAGTCCGGTGTAGCTAAGACCGGTGCTTGGCACATTGCCTCTTTAAGATGTTCAAAGGCCTTTGTTGCTTCCGGAGTCCATGAAAATGCATCTTTCTTCAATAATGTTGTTAGAGGTGCTGCTATTCTCCCATAATTCTTAACAAACTTGCGATAATACCCTGTCAACCCAAGAAATCCTCGCAGATGCTTTATGGATGTGGGATTTTCCATTCCTTAATGGCTTTAATTTTGCTAGGGTCTACCTTAACTCCTTCATGAGATACAATATGACCCAAATATTCCACCTCCTGGACTCCAAAGAAACATTTGGATCTTTTTGCATATAATTGTTTCTCCTCCAATAGTTGTAGCACCCTGTCAACATGTTCAACATGATCCTTCCAAGACTTGCTGTAGATTAGTATATCATCAAAAAATACTAACACAAATTTTCTAAGGAATGGTTTGAAAATTGAATTCATCAAACCTTGAAATGTTGAAGGTGCATTGGTAAGGCCAAAAGGCATGACCAAAAATTCATAATGACCCTCATGAGTTCTAAATGTTGTTTTCGGAATGTCTTCAATCTTCATTCTGATTTGATGATATCCCGAACGAAGATCCAACTTGGTGAAGTAAATTGATCCATGCAATTCATCTAGTAATTCATCAATGACAGGAATGGGGAACTTATCTTTAATAGTGAGCTTGTTGAGCTCCCTATAATCCGGACACATGCGCCATGATCCATCCTTCTTGTGCACCAATACTACTGGAGCAGAGAAAGAACTTTGAATCGGCTGAATTATACCAAGCTCTAGCATTTCTGCAACCATACGTTCAATTTCACTTTTTTGGACATAGGGATATCTGTACGGCCTGATGTTTGGAGGAACACTTCCTGGAATCAGATGAATAGCATGATCATGATCACGCATAGGTGGGAGACCTTTGGGAGTCTCAAATACCTTGGAATGATTGTCCAGGACTTTTTGGAGATCTGGAGAAATAGATGATTCTGATGTGGAAACATCTAGCGAACATAATTGTGCAATTACACCTCTTTGCTCCTTTTTTAGAAGCTTTGTCATACCATTAGAGCTGATTATCTTTCCTGGTTTCCCTGCAATACCCCTTAATTCAACTTCCTTTCCTTCCGTAGAAAATTTGATGAAAAGTTCTTGAAAATTAAAAGCTATTGTACCCAAGGATTGTAGCCATTGGACTCCTAGTACAACATCAGCACCTCCCATTGGAATGGAAAGCATTGGGCTAGTCAATACATATTCTCCCATGGATAGCTTGATATTATGGCACTTTCCAGAGCAATTTATTGTTCCTCCATTTGCAATCATCACTTGACACTCTGGTGCTGGATATAGGAAGCAATTCAATTCTTTTGCTACCCTACAATGAATAAAATTGTGGGTGCTTCCTGAATCAATCAACACTATTACCTTTTTCTTCTTGATTTTCCTTCTATCTTGATGGTTTGAGGAGTGGTAATTCCCGCCAATGCATTACAAGATATGGTCGGATTTATTTGTTCTTCATCTAGGCTTTGTTCCTGGAGTATATCCTCTTCTTTTGACCTTTCTTGCTCCTTTTCTTCTTCCTCTTCACAATCTATGTAGAATAATTTCTTCTCAGCACACTTATGACCTTTAGTGTATTTGCTATCACAACTGTAACAAAGCCCTTTTGCTCTTTTTTCTTCCAATTGTTGTGGTGTCAACCTTATAGGTTGTGGAAGACTAGGGACAACAACACTTCCATCTTTATAGTTGTGAGTGGTATGCTTCCTGGTTGCCATAATTTTGCTTTCCATTTTTCTTGCTAACCTGAATGCCTTCTCTAATGAATCAGGTTCCCAAAGGCGAACATCATGTTGGATATTATCCTTTAAAGACCCTATGAACACATCAATCCTATGCTCCTCTGGAATATCTTTTACCCTTATGTTCAATTTTTGGAACTCCTCAATGTGCTCCATTATTGAACCCTTTTGTTTGAGACTTATCAATTGGCTAAAAAAAGTGTTGCTTTTTGTATCCTCATAATGTGCTATCAATTCTTCCGTAAAAATTGCCCAAGTGATAAATTGTTTACGAGAGCAAAGCCATTGATACCATACAAACTGATTTGGTTCCAAATATACAGTTGCAATACGTACCTTTTGTGTGTTTTGCACATTATTGAGATCGAAGAATTGCTCCATCTGTAATATCCATGTGGCAGGATCCTTGCCATCAAACTTCCTCATATCGATTTTTGGAATATGGTGAGTCTTCGATCCAACATTAGCATCTATGGAATCATGATTAACATTTCTTTTATTCTCATCATGAGTTTCCTTTAGTACCCTTTCATCCTTAGTGCCCATTTCTTGTAACAACTTATTCATATTTATCTTCAATTCGTCCATGTCTCTCTTCGAATCTGTCTTCAAATCTTCCATGTATCTCTTCAAATCTGTGTTCGAATCATCCATCTTAGCTTCCATGCCCTTTATCTTAGATTCCACGCCATTTATCTTAGCTTCTGTTAGCTTTTGTGAGTGTGACATTTGTTGCACTTGTTCTTGTAATTTTGATATATCATGTAGCATTTCTTCCTCTTCTTCATGAGTCATGCTAGAGCTTTCAGGTTCCTTACTAGGTGTTTGCATTTTCTTTCCTCGGGGCATCATTTACCAATAATAATGCTTTACTATGCCCTTTGAATTCCTTCAAACCAAGCTTACGCAAAAATTTAAAAAAAAACTACACACCTTTTTTCCCTTTGTAGAAGCCTGATATTGAATCTGATGTATCTCTGTAATTTCAGATCATCCAGTTTTGAAATTGCAACCTGTAGTAGCCTTCTGCGTCCTCTTTCCAATGCCACAAGTCTGACCCAAATTGGATTCTCCAAGGAAGAGTTATGCGAAATCTCCCACAGTGACTTGATTTTAGACTAATTCAGTAGAGCAAACTTGTACGACATGCCACAAGTCACTGTTTCGACCTATGGATCTAAAAAATGCATACAAGAAACTATAGTCCGTTCTCTTTCTGTACCTTCTTACGAAATTTCAATCTGATCTTCAGAGAGAAAGTTATGACAATTTTCCCCAGGTCACCTGTTTAGAATGTAATTCAGGAGTCTGCAAAAAGACCAACTTCCTCAGATCATATCTCCGAAAATATAGCGCGAAATGATCTGAAATTCGGACCCAAGGTTCAACGCTATTTCTTCTCAAATGGGTTTTTTTTGCGAATTCTGAAACGTCACAGAAAAAAAATTTATAGCGAAAATGCCACGATGACCTGTTTGGAGCAGCGAAACCCTAGAATCCAAAGCTCTGATACCAAATGTTATGAAACCAGCTCAAGAAAAGATAGAAAAGATAGATCAACGCCTTAGAATTCAGCCTCTTCGAGGGGGCAACCTCCTTTACATTACATAAATGAACAATTCTTGGATGATTCAAATGACAAAACCTCCTTTCTATATATAGGAGTCTAAGGAGTCACAATATAATCCAGCCGACCTAACAATAATAATATAAAGCCACAAAAATAACAATAGAGGGATTCTATGGGGCACAGAAATAACAATATGGGGGTAATAGGGGCACAACAATATAAATAAGGGGTATAACTACAATAGTAATGGGGTAATCACTAGTATTATAGGGACCCAACAGAATCCTCTTGCGACAACTTTTCTTTGTTCTTCCCTATGCTTTTATTTGTTGCTAGATCCTTGACATCCTTCACGATGTACCTGCAACACTCATTAGGAGGCCATGGAAGAAACGATTATAACGCAACAAAAGGTAAAAAGACAAGAGGTTGACAAAAAATAAAGAAATAATTAAGGAAGAATGATCCAAAGTAGTTATCTTTTGATCTGATGATTGGAGGGAATTTGTCAACTCCCTCGCAATCCTTTCCTTCTTGAATAAATCTTTGAGATCCATCTGCAAACGCATCATCTTCATCCTCGTTATCAACTACTAATGCATGATACTTTCTTTTCCTTCCTTGCATGATCTAGGGTATCTTTATTTAGTTCACTAGGGTTTTATCCACAAACCCTGGGGATTTTCTAAATCATAACCTTTAATATTTTCCTAGGGTTTACATACACTAAGTCTACAAGCTCTTCTAAGAAGAGCTCATACTTTAGCACGAGAGTTATGACTTTCTTTGCTTTATATGAGAAAGTGTTTCTCCATAGCTCCCTCTCGCTCTCGAGTAAATTTTAATCTATTCTGGAAAGACCGTAGCAACATATCTCAGTCAATGCAAATTTCAACAACACATACAAGGCATCTCATACATGAGCAACACTCTTGATTCTGTCTCAAGAGATTTCAACTTGTTCTTGAAGCTACCCAACCATGCCAAAACATATTTCCCTTGTCTAAGATTAAACTTGGCCATGCTAATTTTCTTTCTAGAGTTTTGTTCAGCCTCTTTAATTACCATGTCAATAGAGACAAAAACACTATAGTTGAGCCTAATCTTCAATGAAAGTAAGATGTCTTCAAAAGAGGGAATAAGACCATATCATTCCAATGTCTTCCAAAAAAATCTTGCTTCATCAATCTATCCTCAACATATGTGCAAACAACAATCTTCAAGTGGCATGAGCATGGATACTTGAAATGATCTTATCCAAGCCATATCGACAATTTATGTCCATATTTTTTTGTAGAGTAGAGGTTTCGACCTTCTTCTAGGGCATAGATAAAATATTTTGTAGTTCTTTTAAAAAAAATCAAGTTAGCCACTCCATGTCAAATGTAGATTTATGTTGGTACTTAATAAATTCAAATTACATCAAATGTCGTGCTTGAATTATTCAAATTGTACACTGTCTCGCCAATCATTCTTGTAATGGAATTTGACCAATGTTTTTTACTTTGTGTCAACTGTAGATATTCCTTCTTGCTCCTAAGTTCTGCTCTTCTAATGTCCTTAAGATTCATCATAGAAGATCCTCAGACTTCCCTAGAAATCAAGCATAAGCAAGCCCTATGTAATATAGACATTCAAACCCAACTATGTCACTGTACTTATCAACCTCCTTTATCAACCAAATTTCAGGAATTAGCCCTAAGCAATGACCTTGTTGGCTTTTCTAAATGCCTGAGGCAACTTCGCACTTCCTGGCAACCTTTTAAGGCTTCTCGGCCTCCATTGCTGTCACACTAAGGCCTTTCGGTCCTCTTGAGTGATCCTTGAGGCCTTTCGATCATTTGCAACTCAAAATTAGGATTTTAGGGCCTTCTCAGATTTGAGTCTTCTTCTTCTGACCCTGAACCTAGGGCTAGGGATGCTTGCGACCTTGCGTCTTTTTCACCCTTTGTCCAACCTTTAGCCTTCCTTGGACTAATCTATTTTATTCCTGAGGCCTTTCGCCTTGCTTGGTTTGGTCACTGAGGACCTCAACCCTCTCCTAGGGCTACGACCAAACCTCAGAATAACCCTAACTTACTACAGTCATCACCTTCTCATATAAACAAACCCTCAACCTTCTTTTGGCAGCCTTGAATTATCTTATAGCGTACTCAACTAGGTCTTTTTACTCATATTCAGTCTTAGATCAGACCAAAACTCACATAATCTTAGGCTTCTTTCAACAAAACTCTTCTAAACTCGACCTCTACCAATATATGAGCTACTAGACTTGGCTTCCATGCAAATGTTGATGTCAACAAGTCATTCTACTATGGCTTGAGAGCTTTAGACTATGAAGACACTTTCACAAACTTGGCTTCTTCAAGTCTTTCATGGCTGCTCTTTAACCTTCCTCTGATACCATGTTGATTTTTTATGATCTTCTACTTGGATAATTACTTTCCAACGATCTGTTAATTAATCCTTCGTGTCACATTCGTCATTATACAATTATACATAGAAAATATCAACAATGAAACAATAATGAAAGTAGGATCATGAAGCGATAACCAAACACAAGAAACATAAAATTTTACCCTGGGAAAACCCTAACTAGGGGAAAACCCAACAACCTTTTCTTAGGATAAATTGTTCAATTCAACAAGAGATACAATCTATTTTTCTAGTCAAATTAAGTCAAACAAGACCAACAAAGTAGCACAGGTTAGGTCAAACTTCCCAAAAAAATAGCCTTAGTCAACCTGCGGTCAACTGCCCAAACACAGGCCAGATTTTGGCCTCCTGCGACTGCCCAGAACCTTGGTTTATTGCCTAGAAAGCTAGTCTGCTACCCAAAAATTCTTCAAACTTGACTTCTTTCCAAGACTCCTTTGCATGTGTGAACATAAGATTTGATGTTTCTTGTGAGTGATTCTAATTTGCTCTAAGTGAAGGAGGTCAAATATATATTTATAGTGGTTGGAGGAGCCCGAACAGGTGTGACTCTTAGTTGGGGATGACTTGACTTATGGAGGCAAAAGTTTGAATTTCAAAATTTAACTTTTCCCTCCTTTATTTGGAGCCGATCTGAATTCAAATTCGTGTTTTCATTCTCTTTTAATTTTTTTGGGCTAATGCAATTGAACAATATCATCCGCAACTACCAAAATTCAACACAAACGTTATTGAAAAATTTCACAACTTGGAATGTAGAAAGAAGGGGCTTCTTTCGAAAGAGGAGGAAACTTGGTGCTTAAGAAGTTATGCAATATGGATTAAGGAGGGATATAATAATGCAACGTTTTTTTCACAGTTATGCAAACATGAGAAAAAAACATAAATACAATATGGTCTATCAAGGATCATAATGGATCCTCTTTCTCTTCTTTCTAGGACATTGCTAGGATCAGAACACATCATTTTAAATCTATCTTCTCCCAACTTGATGGTTGTCTTATCCAGGAAATGCTAGAGACATTATCCTTATTTCTTCATGTCATCTCAAAGGAAATGAATGAATCTTCACATGTTTATGTTTCAGAGGGCGAACTTTTTTCTGTAACCATAAGCATGCAAAAAGGGAAGTGTCTCGGGCTGGATGGACTGAAGGCTGGATTTTTCTTCAGCTTTTACTATCTCATTAAAGAGGATCTTCTTAAGGTCATTCGAGAATCTCAAACACTAGCTAGGGTTTCGGGGGCTCTAAATTCCACTTATTCCAAAAGTTTAGAATGTTAAATCATTCAATGACATTTGCCCCATATAATGTTGTAATATGATCTATAAATTAATTACTAAAATCATTTCCTATCATTTAAAGCCAATTTTCAATGAAATTATCTCAGAAGGGAAATTTGGGTTTCTTCAAAATAGACAAATTCATGATGTGGTTTCATTAGCCAAAGAAACTCTCTATTCTATGAAGACTAAGAACTTTGGTGTAATAACCATTAAGATAGACCTATCCAAAGCATATGACAAAGTTAATTGGATGTTCATAAGGCTTGTGCTGATTCAACTTGGAATAAATCTTAGGACGATTAATTGGATTATGGGATGTATTAAGTCGACAAGTTCAATTTCGATTATGATCAATGGTCATCCATCCCCATTTTTCAATGCCTCCAAAGGACTTAGGCAGATATGTCCTCTCTCACCCCTCCTCTTTATTCTGCTCGCGAAAGTTCTCAACATAATTATACTTGATGTCATTGATAAAGGAGAGATAAAAGGGGTCAATATCTCTATTACTGTCGCCATATCCCATCTCCTTTTTGTGGATGACGTTTTCCTTTTTATTTCAAGCAACTGTTTATATTTTCAGGCTCTAAAGCACATTTTAAATTGGTTCACCCTGATTACAGGAATGGTCATTAATTTTTAAAAATCCTATGTGATCCTTCACAATCTATCAAGAGTCCCTTCCACTTGCATTCACAATCTCTTCCAATTTTAGTCCAAAACCATTGATGAAGGCGTAAAGTACTTAGGATTTATGTTAAAAGCTAATGATTATAGATATGAAAATTAGCTTTGACTTTACAAAAATGTGGAAAAGCACAATGTTGTATGAATGAATCGACTTCTATCCAAGGGTGGGAATATGGTATTGGTTAAATCAATCCTTGAAAGCATTCTAATACATTGGACATCGATTCCTCTAGTCCCTAAATGAATACTCAATAAAATCAGAAAGCTCAGTTTTAGGATTCCGTGGACAGGTAAAGTTTACTCAAAGAGGATTCCTCTTGTGTCCTGAGCCACTGTAGGCAAACTTCATTCTTTGGGGGGTTGGGGACTCAAGAATACATATATCTTGAGCTAATCCTTGACCGCTCATAGTCTTTGACATTTCAACAACAACACCTCCCTTTGGGATTGGTCTCTACAATCCAAATATTTAGGGAATAAATCCTTGTTGGAATGGTATCCTGATCTGAACAAATCTTGTAATAAATGCTTCCATTGTATGGAGAGCCCTTATTAAATCCTTTCCTTTTGTGGAAGATTGGGTGGTATGGCAGATTGGCAATGGTCATTATGTGCATGTAGGAAAGGATTCTTGGGTTAGGGCTCGTGATATCTTCAAACTTTCCTCAAATCACATACATTTGTTGAGAGCTATAAGGATAACTATTTTAGCGGACACGAAGTCTCAATCTGATATTCCATTAGGAAGACAAGCTTGGAAATTCGTGAAATACTTGGCTCTCCTTGAGCCGGAAGCTACAAAATGGAATGATTATGTGAGGATGCTAGTTTCCTCTTGTTAGGGTCCTATAAAATAGGTAATAAGAGCCTGTTTGTTCATTTATTTATTTTGAGAATATGCTTGTGAAACTTAGCCTATGAATCACTAGGTGTTATAGCCTAAAGTTTCACTTGTCAAAGAAGTCATTCAATCCTTTAAATCATGTGGTCAAATCAGTTTTAGGTTGGAAAGTATTTTTGCTTATCAAGCTTTTGTAAATGATATATTAGGTATTTTCATAATAAAGTACTCAGAAGCAACTTTCCAATGAGCTATAGAACTCCCCAAACTGATTTCCAGGTCAAAAGTTAGAGCAAGTTGAAGTTCCCCTTTCAAAACTCACAAAACAAAGGGAAAATGCATAAGTATGGGTCCCAAAATCCCACATCCTGCAGTTCGGAGGTCCATGGCTATATCGGTGATCAGAGGTCCCAAGTACCCTGCATCCCACATCCTAGTGGTTCATTGCAATCAACAGACAAGCAAGGTCTGGGGCTCATTTCACACATTGGCGATCAACGATTCACAATGGAGGCAGGGTGGTCACATTTTGAAATCGTCAGGGTTGTGATAAAATAGGCCTCTAGTGATAAATTGTCGGGAGGGACGAAAACCAAACAACAAAGGAATTGCTCGCAAAACGAGGCCAGGCCAGACCTTTTCTCTCTCCTCCCAAAGGGACACATGGCAGTCATCGATTGGTTCCGATAAATCCCATGTGGCGGCTGACGTCACCATGACGTGGCCGTATGATGGACACATGGCAAGCAATTTCAACATTTTCAAGGGTCAGAGGAGGCCGAAAAAGGGTGACACATGTCACCATTTGCAAGATGACACATGGTAGTGATGTGGCATTGATGATGTCACGTGTCGGAAATCGGCGGTCAGAGGTTGAGGTGTCCTATGCAGTATAATGGAATCGTTGATTGGAATTCTTCAATTGAGGGGCTCCGATGGGGGGGTTGGCTTATGGTCACATGAGGAACCAAAGGACCAAGCACTAAGTTGAAAAGGTGATCGAATTTTGGCGATCGATAGAGGCGTATTATATATCATATTGAAAACTACAAATTGGAAATCGCCAGGAGAGGAGATCCGATAAGGGGGTTATAACATGGTCACGTGAAGCATCATAGGACCAAGGGCTTAGCATAGAAGGTGATCGACGTTCGCAATCGGCAAAAATGAAATGCGTACCAAGTTGAAATCGTCGATTAGAAATCACTGGGAGAGGAACTTTGATGTGGGGGCTAGCCCACGATTATAAAGAGTTCAAAGAACCAAGAGCTATCAGCACAAGGAACCAGGCATGTATACTATGGTCCAATGCAGCAAAATATTATAAAGAATGGGCCCCCTTCCTAGCCAAAGAGTTTTAATACGCAAAGAAGTTTTGGCCCTGAGATTCCACCTAAGCCCTGAGGGGTAGGCATCAAAGATTTCACACCCCACATGATATAAAGTGGCACATAATGAAAACCTCTGATGGAAAGTTCTGATATCAGGTTTGGCACATATTTTTCTAGTTTGAAGAGCTCAGGCACCAAAAAAAGTTTATAATCGAAAAAGTAGTCCTGACAGCAATTAAAAGCCTTAGCACCTTAAGGCATAACACCAGGTCACAACCCTTAGTCCTATGTGAAGAAATACAGGAAAAGGCTAAACACAAAAGGGCCAAGGGAAAATCGAATTTCGTTGTAATTTTAGTGTTTCTTAAGTAAATTTCCGATGAGGCAAAAGCTTTGAAATAACATCTTGGTGATATTATAGGGTTTAAAGGCTCCCATAATGAAATAATTTGAAGTGTTAGAGCATGAATGGGTCGAAAATTGTTGAATCATGGGAAAGGAGTAAAAGAATGTTTTGTATGGATAGTGCTGCGAAAACAACTACAACCACTCATATTTCAAGAAAGAGGATCAATATTGAAAAAGCTGATTTCCTATTGTTAAGGCTCAAAATTGTCTCATAGAAACGAATGAGAATGAAGAAGCAGTTGCAGAGGGACCTATTTTGATAAGCCGAAATGCTTAATTCGTAGATGTACCTGTTCTACTTTCAAGGAAGCAGTTCACCAGTTTTCTGTTGCCTGAATAAAAACTGATTTTTCATAACTATTCTAGGACATACAAAATCTCTCAGTTCATCTTTGCATTCATGAATTTTAGAGATGTTTAATTTATCTCTGTTTCTGAAATTAAGAGCGAGCGATTATTTTGCAAAATTGTTATGTCAAGCATTATTTAAACAATTTTTGAATATGTAATAAGGGCTGGAACTTGTATGAAGAAAGGATCCATATTTTCATGTAAGTTGTACATTATACCGAAAGGGATCAATTTGCAGTAATACAAAGAGCTTTGTTCCAGGATTCTCGTGTCAAGTAATTAGTGATGTACTCTCTCTTGTGAAATTGTTTATTCCTTCAGTTTTCCATATGTTTTCTATCTTTATCGTTTCAAGAAGATTAAGGGCTGAATTTACTTAATTGTACTCTGCTCTGGCTTGTAAATAATATCAATGTTTTCTGTAAATAATATGAATGTTTTCTCAGTATGCTCTATATTTAATCGAGTCTTAGCCATATTCATCTTTTTCACTCCACATGCACTCTATAAGATCCAAAAGCTTGCTTATCCTTCCCTGTTACAACTGCTCTGTTATTTTGTGATTGATTTCCTAAAAGATTCATGACTCCATGCCCAATGGAATTTCCGTGCAATTTTCAGCCAAATCTTTGAAAAATCCCACCTCACACTCTCATATCTAGCTTAATATCTTAAAAAAAAAATCTAAATCAGATAGAGAGATCCCTCTCTGAAGCTAGAAGGGCTAGATCCCAACTTTAAAAGTGGTTTTGTGGTTACCTCTGGGTTTCTTTCCTCAGCCTAGGGAAATTACGGAGTGATAACACCTCCCTCATTTGTCTAGCTGAAGATGAACCAAATCGTTTAATTTGGTAAAAAGATCCCACTTCTAGGGAATGCACAACCACGCTGGGCTATAAGGCCTTCCTTGAAAATGCTCTTGAACAATCTCATATGTGGTGGTGGTAGTACATATGGAAACATAAAGGTCCTCTGAAGTGTAAAATATATTTGTGGATGGCTTTATCCAACAAATTTATGACATGGGATAATCTAATAAAAAAATGATGGTGTGGGCCTAATTGTTGTGCCTTGTGTCACACAGAGGCTGAATCCATCTCACACATATTTATCTCTTTTCCTTACATAGGTAAGACCTGGAGTATCTTATATTCAATATTTTCTCCCTGCAAGCACAATGGAATAATTCCTCCTTAGAAGATTGTACTCAGGATTGGGTGGCAAATCGCTCTATGCGAAATTTCTAGGCTTTCCCCTCTATATTTGTAAATAATATTTGGCAGGCTTGCAATCAAGCCATCTTTCATGACAAACTCATCCCACTTGAAGTGACAAGTGGAATCATTGAAAAAGTAGGTCAAGGAATTACGAACTGAACCTAAGAGGAGGAAGAATTGGGTTCCATTGTGTCAGAACTGGATAAATATATTCTACAGGGTTGCTTCGATGGCGCTAGCCAAGGAGATCCCCCAAAATGCGGTCTCAGAGCAATATTGTATTTAAATCAAAACCACCATTACCTCCTTAGATACGATCCTAGTCATTGCTCCAATATAAAAGGCTAAATTTACAGGTCTTTGGACACTCTTGTATATAACTTGATATCTTGGTATAAAAAAATGCACGTCATGGGATATTTAAAGCTTGTGATAGAATGAGCAAACAAAAAAGCAAATGTCAATGTCCTAAATTTAAGCCACATCCTTCGGGAAATCACTTTTGATATGGAGACATTTGAATGGACATATTTTTCTCATATTTACAAGGAATTGAATAAAAAAACTACGGGCCAACTCTCTGAGGAGGCATTGGAATTTCCATCTGGATCTTTTGGATAGTATGAGTTATAGGATGATCACGAAATAAATGGAATGGGATTCCATTTTTAGAAACACTATTCGTTTATGCTTTCTGCAATCTTGTTCTAACCTTCAAACTATGAAAATGAAAAATTTTCTTGTAAAATCATGGACAAATAATACCTCTCTCGTAAAGCTATCAACTTACAGATACAATCCTTATGGACAACATTATGTATATTCCATTAATGGAATATAAATATATGTGTGTGTGCACACACATCGAATAAGTACACACACACACACACACACACACACACACACACACACACACACATATATATATATATCAAGGTTGAGCCTAGGCCAAGCAACTTGTTTATTGGATGGAAGAAGAACGATCAACTCATAATAAAATACTTATCACCAAAATTATGCAAAGCTTAAATGAACAAATATCCCTTAAAATAATTTTAATTCCACGAAAATATTTTAATTCCACTGAAATAACTTTCATAATCAATGCCTTTCCATAAATTTTAAACCCAATAAAAATTAAATATTATAATATATTAAATTTATATAAATTAAAATTAAAATTAATATAAATACAAAAATTTAAATAACAAAATCATACTAAATTATTATTAACCAAAGTTCCACATACATGTTGTAGATATGGTACACTAAACTTTTTATATATAATCATTAGATGTATTGGTTATATAGTTACAAAGTATCTAAATTATTTATTTTGTATAAAGATTAGTATAAATTTATGTCATTATATGTATTGGTTATAAAGTTACCAAGTATCTAAACTATTTATTTTGTATAAAAATGAATATAAATTTAAGTTAATTTTAGATTTATAATGAGAATGAAACTTTTTATATTTTTAAGTTAATATAAATTTATACACGTGTTATTTTTCAATTTGAAAATATTTATATTTTTTAAAGTTAATATAAATTTATGCGTATATGTCATTTTTCAATTTGAAGATATTTATATTTTTTAAAGTTAATAATTTCAATTTGATAAAAAAAATATCTGTTCTTTTTTCTTGCCAATCAATATCTATTAATAGTGAGTTGGATGGTTGTTAATATAAATTTATGCGTATATGTCATTTTTCAATTTGAAGATATTTATATTTTTTAAAGTTAATAATTTCAATTTGATAAAAAAATATCTGTTCTTTTTTCTTGCCCATCAATATCTATTAATAATGAGTTGGATGGTTGTTAATATAAATTTATGCGTATATCTCATTTTTCAATTTGAAGATATTTATATTTTTTAAAGTTAATATAAATTTTTGCACATGTATATTTTTCAATTTGTTAAAAAAATATCTATTCTTTTTTCTTGCGAATCAATATCTATTAATAATGAGTTGGATGGTTCAACTTTAGGGATAGAATAAATTGTAATATAAATAATAAGGTTATTAATTTGTCTCGTTTTTTTTTCCTTGCCGTGTTTAATGTTTTAAGTAAGGGGTTAAATTTTGCCTTAGCCCCTAAGAAGATTCCGTGGAGGATATTATTTGTGACATAGAGTTCGGGATTAAGGGTTTACCTGATAATAATAAAAACACTATCAGGCAGGATTGTGCAGTAATCTTGAGGAAGGCAAAGCCCCCTAAGAGCTACCTTAGTAAGGAGGAATTGGTAGCTCTTAGATCCTTAAACCAGAACAATGATATCGTTGTTCTGAAAGCCGACAAAGGTGGGGCTGCTGTCATTCTCAACAAAGTCGATTACCGCAGTAAGATGTTGGATCATCTTTATAACAGTGGAAGCTATAAAAAGCTTCCCAAAAACCCTTTAAAGAAGATTTCTAAGATTGTGGCGCTTGCCATTAAATCCTGTAAATCTTTGTGTGACTTGCACCATAAGCTCATTGAGAGCAGTCCCATAACTCCTAAGATTTATGGACTTCCTAAGATCCACAAAGAAGGAGCTCCCCTTAGGCCCATTGTCAACACCATTGGTGGGCCTACCTATCTTCTTGCTAAGTTCCTTGCCTTCAAGCTTAAGCCCTTAGTTGGCCGTACAGAGTCCTTCGTCAAAGACTCTGCTTCCTTTATTAAGGAGCTCAAGGACGTTAAGCTTGACCTCGAGGACATCCTTGTTAGTTTTGATGTTGTTTCCCTATACATCTGTATCCCTATAAATGAGGCTATGGCGGTGGTCAACCGCCTAACTGATCCTGATACTGCTCGATTAGTGGAGATCTGCCTAACCTCCACCTTCTTTAGTTTTGAAGGAGAGTTCTTTGAGCAAACCTGTGGTGTTGCCATGGGCTCCCCACTTTCCCTTGTGGTTGCTAATCTTTTTATGGAAGATTTTGAATCCAAGGCCCTTAGCTCGGCACGCCTCCTGCCAAAGCTTTGGAAGAGATATGTAGATGACACTAATGTCATTTGGTCTCATGACCAAGAGGAATTGGATCTCTTCTTTGATCATCTCAACTGTCAATCGTCAGCCGTTAAGTTCACCAAAGAACAGGAAGTCAATGGTTGCCTCCCATTCCTTGATATTCTTATTTCTAAGAATAGTGATGGTTCCCTCTCCCACCAAGTGTTTCGAAAGAAAACACATACGGAGCAGTATCTTCATGCCAATTCCCACCAATTCCCGCCCCAGAAGTTGGGTGTTCTTAACACCCTAGCTACTCGGGCCCTTAGGATCTCTGATGAAAAAAGATTTGAGAAAGAGAAATCCCACCTCCTTAATGTTTTCGTTGAGAATGGTTACAGCAAGTACCTGGGTCGGAAAGTTTTCCTCAAAGCTGCCAAAAATTCATTGGCTATAAGAGAACCGAAAGAGCGGGTCCCAAGTGCCCATCTTCCTTATGTACAGGGGACCACGGATAAGATTATTAGGATTCTTAAGAGGCATAATGTCCCCTCGACCTTTAGACCCCTCAACACCATCCGTAAATCCCTCAGATCTGTGAAGGATCCTATCAACCCTAAGGACATGAAAGGGGTTTATATTATTCCTTGTTCCTGTAGGGCACCCTTTATTGGTGAGACTGGTCGCTCCATTAGTCAAAGGATTAGTGAGCATGCCGCTGACCTCAGGCATAGGAGAACCAAGTCTTCTGCTTTAGCTGAGCATGCAGAGAGTACCAATCATCATGTCTGCATAGAGGAGGCGAGTGTTATCGCTAGGGTTTCGCAATTCCATCACCGAAAATTTAGGGAAGCCCTTGAAATTGAAAAAAGACCGAACAATCTCAATAGAGAGGATGGATGGAAGATAAGTAGCTGCTGGATCCCAGCCCTCTCTTCCTAATTGAAGGATTATGATTTTTATTAATTAACTTATTTAACTTGATAATCTTTTCTTGTTACTTATTATTATTATTATTATTGATTTATTTATTTTTATTTAATTATTCTTTATTTATTTTTAATTTTAATTTTCTTTTATTTATTAATTTTTTTAATTTATGGTTATTTGTTACGTTCTAATTAATTAACTAATTTATTTTTATTTTATTTATTTATTTATTTTAGTACCTTTTATAACCAGCTTCTTTAATTTACATACATTAATATTTATTTATATATAATTTATTTTTATTTTATTTATTTTAGTACCTTTTATAACCAGCTTCTTTAATTTACATACATTAATATTTATTTATGTATTTTTATTTTTATTTTTATTACCTCGTTCCAATTATATTTTTTTAAGTTATCTCGTTCCTATATTTTTATTAATTCTAACTAACTTTTATTAACAATCTATTATTATAATCTTTATAATTTTTAATTATTAAATAAATAAATGAATTAGTTTTTTAACTAACCATTAACACCAATCAAAATTATTTTATTTTTGAATAATAATAATAATAATAATAATAATAATAATAATAATAATTTGACCCTGGTCCCAACGTCAAAATTAGCCGTTGGAGACTCTGCTCAGACTATTTAACATGATAAGCTGGATCTGTTTTTTCAACTTGTCATGAGGATGAACCACACGCATGGACAAATGATATTCTACGTGATTTACGTTGAAGAATCTCTCATAAATATTTATTTCTTTTAAAGTTAATATAATTTTACGTTAATGTGCCATTTTTCAATTATTCTTTCTTTTTCATATATAATAATATATTAGTAAAATATTTTAACTATAATAATTTATTTATTTATTTAATTTTCATCATACCATTATTATTTTTGCGAAATTAAATTTATTGCTAAATATTAAACGGCCAAATAAAATGGTAAATCAAAGACAACAATCAAAGAATTTATGAAATATAACGACAAACACAAGGAATAAAAAATCACCCTGCGGGCATATTGCCGAAACCTTCAGCTTGCATTACTTCTATTTATTGATGATCCATTTATATCATGTTTGTGAGGTTCTGGTTTCTCTGTTTTTCTCACTCCGCCAGTTGAGGAGTCGTTCTGCCCATTGGAGGATGGTGGGAAAACAAAATGAGATGAGATGAACGCTCTCCTTCATTTGGCGGCTCAACGCCCCTCACACATCGTCCTCACTTGGAATGGAAATTCAAATTCACATACCGTCAGAGCTGGAACCAGACGCCATAAGAGATCAAAATACCACTCCGACCATAATTATTATTATGATCCCAAGAAGACATCAAACACATCAGATGATAAATTAATTGTAACAATTGACATGAAACAGATGAGGAGAAGAGCAGCGGAGTGGGTAGAAAATGCTCGAGCTGCCTCACAATCAGCTTTTCAACGCGTCTCTGAATTGCCTACAAGCGTCATGGCTTCTCACAGTGACCACAGGCTCGTCATCGCTGTACGCCGCTCGTCTCTTGAATTCATGGCCATTGCTTTTATTTGCTCTGTATTTGTGGTGCTTGCTTACAAATTGTTCAGATGGGACGGATGGGGATCGAACTCAGGGCAACTGCGAGGTTTCGTGCGGAGGGATAGAAGCCTTGGCGGAAGACAAGTGTTGGTGAGCAAGCCAGGTCTTGCGGCCCCCTCTAATTTTAGGAAGGGTTTTAATTATTTATCGAGTCCATTGGCTACTGGTGGGGAATCTCGTTCTGAGAGAGAGATGGTGAAGAAGAAAAACCAGCAACAATATGCACGGCGGAAGGAGGCGAGCTCTCTGCCAAGCTGGTGGCCTCCTCCAGATGTAGCGCCTGTTGTATCAGCGGATGAGTATAAATTTGCTCAATTTCAGGCCAACACTCTTCTTAAAGGTTTGTTTCTGTTACTAGCCTGCAAACAGACGACAGCCTTCATTATTACAGAGATGCTAGAAGCCAGGGTATCATTCTTAAAAGCACATTAAGGCGTTTAATTTTTGCCTCTGTCCGAGTGGACAATTTTTTTTTTTTTTGGTGGTAAAACAGAAACAAAGTATCATTATTAAAAGCAGTATAATGCGTTCTAATGTTGCCATCTGTCTGAGTGGACAATATTTATAATTTCCTTTTTTGTTAAAACAGAAACAATGTTTTTTTTTTTCATAATTGCATAACTCAGACTGGGCAAGGGTTTAAAAATGATGTGAAAAAATGTACAAAAACTTTAAAAAGCTAGGCAGACAGTGGTACAAGCCTACAACAAAAAATCAATAACACAAGTCAACTTTCCTGACGGGCTTTTTCTAGATCCCACCCAATTCGGCTGTTTATTTGCATTTTTTCCCATCGTACTTCAGAGCCTGAGGGTGCCAAGCAGCACGCTGATCATCTGGTCCAAGGCACAGTAGGAACCATTTTGGTGAGACTATGTTCAGACACTTCCTGCATCCAGGTTAGATCTGCCATAGGTCCCATACGGGTCAGGGCCCTATCACGAGATTTTTCCCCTTGACCTGGAATATTATGAGAGTCTCTGCTCATGGTGCTGAGACTCCTCCCAGGGTCAACCAGCCAAGCCCTCTCAGCCCTGGTTTTTCACCAGACAACAACATCAGTGTGTTGGTACCTCGCAGTGGTCTATTTCTTCATCTTCTTGTCTTACCACATCATCATCTTGACCAATTGACATTTAGTAGAGCTTTTTTTTCTCTACTTTTTTATCTATTTTTTTGAAGGTAAACATTGTGGGTAAACTAAAGGGATGCTTCCCGACATTCATGGACAGCATCCCCAGTAAACCGATGGTTGTAGACTAGTGTGCCTAACCCCAGGGGATTTGAACTAGTCACCTGTTGGCACAGAACTAGCAAAATCCCCAATTCTGGTGACAAATGGTTGAAATAACCCCTTGGGCTACTTCTTTCTTATCTATGATATGGTATACATACTTTTACATGTATCTTTTGTAGCATATTTTATTTTTTATGCTTTCAGAGTAGCCTAGTGCACTTTTACAGGTGTTTATCACTGACTGTACATCCTAGACCTGTTGACCTACGGTCTATTCTTTGAACTCTATAAAATTATTTTATCTTATCTCCTGCTTTAAGATAACATTGGCTATAAAAAGGTGAAAAATGAGGGCCAAACTCACTTTTAAAACGATGCTGCAGCCGATCAGGTGATTTTTTGAAAAACTCAATATTTGGGAGATTCATCAGTTTTACCAAAAAAGCACAAATCTGTCAACAGTCCCATTTTTTGTCCTTTCTTTCAGCGAGTTTAATGGTTGTCTTCAACTCATTGATTTATCATCAAACTTACAATCCTGTATGGGTTGGAGATCTGGGGCCTGAATTTATACAGACCCACTGGGCAGTAGGTCAAGGCTGAGAGAGTGCAGAGCCTTCTTCTTAGGTGCATCATCTGATGCAGGCACACATCCCCCAACCCATTCTTCAAGACCCACTGGGGCCTGAATTTATACAGACCCACTGGGCAGTAGGTCAAGGCTGAGAGAGTGCAGAGCCTTCTTCTTAGGTGCATCATCTGATGCAGGCACACATCCCCCAACCCATTCTTCAAGAGGTATTCGGGTTCCATCCTTTTTCACCTCGAGGTCATCTTTCATCTCGTTTCTTTCCTACATAGAGTTTGCTCTATTGAGGCCATTGCCTTGGTTTGCACCTTTGAGCATGCTTGCATGTGGCACTAAAAGGCGTCTCAACTTCTTGTTGTTCATCATCTCTCAAGATTGTCCACTCCCTTTTAGGTAATCTGTAGACGCGAGGGGCCATCACTATCACTGATCATCTAAACAAGACCTGAATTTGGCCTTTCTTGAGGAGATCTACGAACTGTACATTGAGGTCACCTAGATCACACTATTGGAGAGCCTCCACCCAAAGATGGCCTTTTACCTGGAGCACTTCCTAGAATTGTAGGATGACATCATCACTTGCCCTTGGTACACATAGAGACATTGGATGTGTGCTCTTAGGATACCACCTAGAGTAGTTTTAGGTGGGCTCCCATAGATCCAAATAGAGATTGATCACGATTCACCATATATTGTGCTTTCATAGGAATTGATGGATTTTTCATTTATAGGTGTCTAAGATAGAGATGTGTCTCATTTTTAGATGCTTATTCTGCTATGAGATCAGAGATCGTTACTATTGTCTTTATTAGGATTCAAGGGGTTCCCTGTGCGCTTTCTTTTGGTACCTTGACTAGAAGTACCTTACTTTCTTAATGGGAGAAGTGCTTAGACATAGATCACAGTTTTTGCGTGCCCCATATCGGCCATCTTGGGAGGATCATTTCTTTCATCCAAGTTTCCTTGTTTGTCAACTTTGACTAGAGCAACAAGTGATAGGTAGAGGTCTAAGATACTCTAGGCCCTAGAAGATGAGGCCTCAGACCTCTTCTTGGATCTCCTCATGACCTCACACTCTAGGGATTGTTATTGTAAAATCTAGCATCCTAGTGCAAAGCCTCACTAAGCAACCTAGATTGAGAGCAACAATGGGAGAGTTACCATTGTCACCTCAACAACTACTCCCCTCGTTTTTGTGGTTGGATACAATCCACCACAAGGGAGGCTTCCCTAGTAGATCTTAGGGATCTTGTAACCCAAATATACTTAGGCCTATTTCCCCCAAGGGGTTTACAATAAGATTCACCCAAGGACAAGTATGCAAGAATTAGGTTTTGGGTGCTTTAAGGTATAATTTCAAGAGAAAGATAAACATAAATGTATTAATGTCCAATTGATGACTAGAAAAGTAGGTAAATGGGAATGTGATAGGTAAGGATGTTGGTACATAGTGGGAGTGCTATAGTGGCTCCTATATAAGACAAGAATTAGGAAGTAAAAGGGCATACTAATTTAAAACCCTAGACGATCAACTCCAAGGAGTGAAGAGGCAGTATAGGAGAAGGATATACAAGATGAGTGGCTCATTGGCCTATGGTACTAGTTGTAAGAGGTTATCTTGGATCACCAGAGCTCTCTCTCCTAACATTCGAGGTCGAATGGAGAAAATTTGTCTTGAAGAATAATAGGGCAAGGGGATTGAGCGAATAATGTGTGATTGTCTACAAAGAAGGGCTCGTCACTGAGATCTAGAAGGTTCAATGTGCGATTGAACTGGCTACTAGAATGATGTTTAGTTTGGGGGCACCTTTGGGATCTCATCGAAACAGTAATGGAGCCTCGTGTCCTCACTGATCTAGAATCATCTGTCTCCATCGGCCATTTGGTGCCTTGAATTTGGAGAACTGTAAAAAAAGAGGTAATTTGTAGGGTAGAATTTGATATGTGGAGTGGATGTGGCTAAAGCATGGAAGCTGAAAAATGAAGAGCTTCTTGCATATAAGGCCAAGCATCTTTGGTTGGGGTATCTAAAGAATTGACCAAGTGTTTGTATTTTGTTGATAAGACATTTGGACTGCACTTAGATCCCACAATAAATTGGACAATGGAAGATGAAGTACTTCTTAGTCTCTATGTCTTGGAGATGGCACAATTGGCATATTTTCTCTGAAAAACTAATATGGTGTGTTGAGAAACCAAGTGTTGGATAGATTAAAGCTTGATTCCTCTTACTTGATAATTACTTGTGAATATTAGCTGTCTTCTTTTAATTTATGTTCTCTTCATCAAGCAATTATACAAAACTTCAAAGCATAAAGATCACAAAGAGACAAAGAACACCAGAAATTAGGCTCCAAGCTAGGGCAAAACCCCACAAGTGGGAAAACCAAAACAATCCTTCTCTTATAGAATTAGATCAAAATGAGATATCCAAGACTCAAGACCAAGACTGTCACAAAGTTCCCAAGTCACCTCCAACAAAGTCAAAGTCAACGTTGGTCAAATCTCTGAAATTTGGGTCAAATCATAGAATTTTTGGACCTACAATAGATGGCCAAATTTTGGCCCTATAACAACCTCAAAAAAAGTCACAGAACCTTCGCACATGTGAGCAAAATTAGGGCAAAAAAGTTGGATCTTATCTCTTCTTTGAGTTTCCCTGATTTTTCTCCTTCTTTTGCATAGAAATCGATGTCTGATGATGAGTGATAATTGGCTCTCCAAGTGGTTGAATTGACTTGTATTTATAGCTGTCCAAAAGGGTTGAAAAGGTGCCACATAGGCCGACTAGTCAAAGAGGGCTGACTTGGTCTTTGTGATGACATTTTTGACTTTTGACTCAAAATAAAAATTTATTTTCTTTTCTTACAAGAAGTCCAAATGAGACTTGACTCAAATAAATTTCCTTTTGACTCATAAAATATTATTTTTGACTCAATAGACCCTATAAGCATGAAGAACATGCTTTGACTAGAAAAAAATAATAATAATGAATATAATCAATGATAAAAATTACATTTTATTACATTATGAAGACCGACACTAGTTATATTTTTCAACACTCCCTCTTAACTAGGGAGGTATTCATAATGACACAACAAGATACTGAGGTTGAAATATTCATATAAGAAAGGGTTCGGATTGGTAAGCATTAATGATGCTTTACATCATCATAGCCAACATTGTAAAAAATAGCAAGGCCTTGACTAACAAGCTCTATCTCTCTAATAGATCAGAGCACAATGCTGGCAGGCAATAATTTGGACATCACTGCCTCTCAGGTCATACCCCACCCGGGTGTTCCTAAGGTATGACCTCACAAGACCATTTCCTAATCCAAGGAAAAGTATGTCCTCCAGACCATTCTTTACCAAGTCCACATATCCAACTTAGGATATTAATCCTAGTCAATCACAATACATGACTCAAGAATGTATGCCCTTGATGCTTACCCAATCCACCATTCTCCAAGCTAGTGCCTTTACTAGGCTTGCGACTGTTAGTTCTGGCAATAGTACATGACACATAGAGAACATGGTGTCCATCCTCACTCCCTCTCAACCAAGGAGGAGATATCCACAAGCCCAAGCTTATCTTGCAAATACTCAAGCTTCCTATTAGGAAGAGATTTCGTCAATATATATGCTATTTGTTTGTTAGTGGAGATGTATTGTAGCTTCACGACCCCATCCTGCACCAAGCTTCGAATGTAATGATATTTGATATTAATGTGCTTCGTCATTGCATGGAAAATTGGGTCCTCTGTCAACCTTATGCAGCTCTAGTTGTCACAACATATGATGGTAGAGTCCAAAGGTCCTTCAAATAAATTTGCAACCAACTTACGAAGCCAAATTGCTTCTCGACTAACTTCACTGGTTGCTATATATTCTGCTTTAGTAGTGCTTAAGAAGTTCATCCAAAGAAGCAACAAATCATCCTCATCAAAAGGAGCAACCTTCTCTATTGAAGAAAGGCTTTTCATGTAGAAGAAGATCATCCAAGAGGGAGCACTAATACATCTTCTTCAACCATCATCAAAGTGATCAAGGTGAAGATTTCATCTTCACTTGTCAAGTAAGTATCTTTCATTCTTTAATCAATTTGGTAAAATGACTTTGTGTTTGCAAGGAGATCTATAAGTTGGATGGGTCATTGAAATTCCTTGCATGAAAAAGGAGGATAGACATAGTCCTCTAAGAAGGTGAAGTCATTGAACATATTAAAAAGTCTCCTATGAATTCATGAAAAGGGATTCTCATGAAAGATCCCCTCATATAGCAATATTGGAGACATCAAATAAATGTATATGATAAACTCGTAAGAATACTTTTTGAATATGCGGTAAAGAAGGTCACATGACTTAGATCTGATCTACACAAAAAGTAATTAGAGACATCAAAGAAATGTATATGATAAACTCGTAAGAATACTCTTTGAAGATGCAGTAAAGAAGGTCACATGACTTAGATCTGATCTACACAAAAAGTAAAGGTATCAAAGGATGAAGGGTATCTTGATAAGATCTCATCTACGAGATCTAGGAAAGAAGATAATCATCATTGATCTATAATGCACTAACTAATAATCAAGGTAACATATATCCATGGGGATAAGAAATTTACCTCATTCGACAACTTGTGATTTCTATGCAAGATAGAAGAAGACAAGTTGAAGACAAAAGTGTTGAAGGTCAAGAACTCAAACATTTGCTGGAAGGAAAGGAAGTTTGGAAAAATTCTGGTCCTTAGGAAAGAAAGAAGAGCATAGTTGAGATTCAATGCTATGGAAGTAAATGCTATGGACTTTACAGGAAAGATTGTCCTAAAGGGACAATATCAAAAGAAGAGAAGAAACCCATATCACCAAAGAAGTGGAGGAAGCTGAAAAGAAGAAGTCCAAGAAGAGAGGAAGTAAGAAATCTTTGCTATGTCTGAGATAGTCTCCCTCACAAAGGGGCTTGACATAGCTTCTAAATCTTATGTTATAGGATAATACTATAAGAAATAATAAGATGCATCGAGGCATCATGGAAGCATTAGAAACAAGAGCTCATGACATCACCATAGGAAACATGAAGGATGTCTGATAGTAAACTTTGCAGGATATAGCTCTTGGCGACCTCATTGAAAGATCAAAGGAAGAAGTCATCCAGGACAAGTCTCATCATACATCTGTTTAGAAGGGAAACATTTGCTGAATAAGGATATGCGAGATGAAATCCTCATTGAAGAATTCACCGATTGAGAGAGGAAGCAAGTGTTTCATTAGGAACTCCAACTTGTGGAGTTCATGGGATGATGGTATGATGACATGAGAGATGAAGCGGTCAAGGGGTTGAAGATCTTTTCAATCAAGGAAGCTGCTGAAAGAAACCTAGATGACCTAAAGGTAAATAAGGTATGTATGCTTGTATTTAATATTGTAAAGTCATGTCGTATGGTTGCAGGCTACTTCTAGTTTGAAGCATGATCAAAGGAAAGGAATCTCCTCCTATGAAAGAATGTCTGAAGGCATAAGTCACACTAGATGAAATCAACATAATATGTCCTCATATTTAGTATGAGGTGGTTGACTACGATTGAGAAACTCTGATTGGAAGCTCCTGGGAATAAAGTGTGTGGAAAGATAGGAAGAGGTCGTGATAATATGCAACGAAGGTAGAAGGCATTCAACATCCAAAGTCCAAGAAGATTTGACTAGAAGATCTCTTGGAAGGATGTGAAGACTCTGATGGAAGTCGGAAAAAGATAGAGACCCTTGACACTGAATATCTATGGGAGATGTGTCAATCTGCATGCAGGATGCTGATACTTACAGGAAGATGTCATGGTGAAAGATCATCACAAAGGTAATTTTGATTTGAAGTGTTCATTGATTATTTTTGAACTAACATCTGGTTGGGCTTATGTAGGACTGTCAAAGGGAAGATCTGTGTATGACTTCCAAGCAGACCATATAGAAGGATGTAATGTCCTTCCAAAAAATATGGCAGGAAAGCAGAATAACATGAAGCAAAACCAAATGGAAAATCTAATAATGAACTTTCTAATGAGTTCAAGACATGATTGATTCATGAATAAAGTGATGGATGATTTGTGCCCTATATATAAGGTTCCCAAAGATGAAGACTCCTTGACGAATAAGAAATTTATGACATCGAAGAAAGGAGCTCTTCATGCAGCTGATTGTTTTAGGATCTCCACATGAAGAGCTGCGATAGGTCCCTGGTTAAGAGGGAGCCTAAGAAGAAGTTTCTTACTTGGAAGAAACTTGGAAATTCCTAAGCTGGAAGCTTAGGTACATTCCTCTGTGATAGGAATGAGTACATTCCTTTAATGGAATAAAACCTCCTGGTATAAAAAGGAGTGATAGACATGTTGTTTTGATCTTCACTTGGGAAGATAGAATGGAGGATTGTGTAATCATTTGGCATCTGATGCTCTTAGGGGATGAGATAGGGCATCCCATGAAAGAGTAGTCATGGAGGACCGATATTCTTTTGGGACTGGGGAGTCCAAGAAAAGAATAGTCCTTATGGAGCATATCCTGAGTGAACCCAGGTGGGGTATGTTCCTAGAGAGACAATGATGAGTATGTCTATAAATCATTGGTCTCGCCAACATTGTGCTCTGATCTTGTGGAGAGATAGAGTTGTTAATAAAGCCTTGTTATATAACAATGCTGGTTGATATGATGCTATACAAATGAGTTACAAATCTGAATTCTTCTTATGAGAAATTCTTCAGATTGAGAATGACCAAGTACCATTATGAATACCTCCCTAGTTAAGAGGGAGTGTTGAAAAGTGTAACTAGGTTCGGTCTTCATAATGACATGTAATTGTGACTTTTGTAAATGATGTAATAAAGGAAATAAAATTATTTTTAAGCCTTGCTTCATGGGTTTCATGAGCAAGTGATTTTATTTTAGATGGCTCCCATTGAGAGCCTTAGGATTTGTCATTAAGGTCAAAGAATTAATGTCATGTATGAAGAGCTCTTCTTGAGCGTATGTAAAATGTATATGAGTCAATCTAGTGTCTAGAAAGCCCTCCAAAAGACAAGCACAATCCTCTTGACTTAATGTCGGCCTGCAATATGAAGAAAATAACTTATGTCGGCTCACCCAAGTGTCACACCCATTTGAATGGTCATGTCGGCTTGAGTACATGGACGAACTACTATAAATTCACAGCTAGACTCTTCGCATTAGGACACAGAAAATTCAGATCTGTCTCTGAGATTTTCGCATAACAATTACAGTTAGAAGTTTGATGAGTTCGGATGGGTAACAAAAGACAAAATTTCGCATATATCTCTCTGTGGTTTCAGATAGCAGCAAAATGAAGTTTGGTTATCTATCTCTGAGTTTTCGGATGGCAATAATAGAAGACAAGCTCGGATTTCAGTGGCCTAATAAAGGGACAAGTTCGGATTACCTTCTGAGATTCGTATGAAGTTTCAATGCCACAGTTTAGTGTATAAGATACAGTTTGATGGAACTCGTAAGGGAGAGACAATGAGGATAACTTCTGGGCTAATCACTGTAAGGAAGTTCGGAAATCACTCTGGAATTTCGGATGAATAGTGCAGAGATTGTTTCGGTGCAGAAACTCGGTCTAAGATACAAGATGGCAGAGACAAGTTCAAGGGTCTCTCTGTCTTGGATCAGAGATACAGTCTTGAGGACATAACAGTTTGGTACAACCACAATTCGTTGATGATGACAGTAAGAAGGTCTCACAAGAAGAGATCTAGATGAGATCTCAGTGGTGTCAATGTCTCAATGCTCAGAAGATCAAAGAGGAAGAGGAGGAGGAAGAGAAGACAGTCAAGAGAACTAGTGTCTTGGTCTTGGAGTGGCTAATAGGTCAAGGGTCTTGGTCTTGGTATTCGTCAATTGGAATCTCTATAAGAAGAATTTGTGTGGGTTTTCCTCTCAAAGAGTGAGAGGTTTTTGGCCCTTGCTCATAGCTTACATTATGTGTCTCTTGTCTATTTGTGTTTGTGCATTGGTTACTGTTTGATGAAGAAGAACATGAATCATCTAAGAAGAAGAAGATTCTAATCTAAGAAATAAAAAACATTCACAAGCAATCACTAACGAAGAGAAATCACCTAATGCTAATGCCCTAGATTTCTCAACTCAACCCATCCTATTGCCTATTGAACTTCCCATCGATGACCCTGAATAGTCATGTGGTATAACACCTGCATCATAATCGACTTGGGTTGTACACCCCAAGTACACTCTCAACTCGTTGGCCAAACGAGGAGCGGTATTCCCGACAAGCCAACTTGCTTGTGGGTATGATGCCAACTGGGGTATACTCTGCAAAGACCAAACAAGGGAGCAACATTCTCTGACCCTATGAAGATAGGGGAGCAACATTCTCCAACCTATGGGTAACAGATAGGGGTAACACCCTATTGTCTAGAGTTCCCTCAACCCCAGGAGCCCTCCATCTCAATTCCTCACCTTGGGAGCTCAGACAGGGAGGAAGAGTTGGCTCAGTGTCCTCGATCAGCGCTGCTCTCATCATACTCAAATTTGGTATCTGCTTGTTTCAATAAGAACTGTTTCCTGTTCATACATAACATAAAATCAAATATCATGTTAGATCATATATAATCATATAAATCACAAAAGGATACCATAATCATCCTCCCTCTCAAGGAGGTGCCAACCACAAGCCTAAACTTGTTTCGAACAACTGCACTGTCTCAATGTATGAGAGTATCTCGGTCCCAACTATAGATATGGGACTTCCTGCCAATCGGATCACAATGTATCCATGTTATATCCAGATCATGCTCAGACAACTCTCTAAGGAGCTTCTTCATCTTGCCTCACAGCTAGCCATGCTAGCAACATCATATTCAACCTCGGTCATGCTATCGACCTCTCGTCCAAGATATCATGGCAGATCTCATACTAAGTAGCATACATATACAACATCTTGAACTTCAAATCGGAGTATCCAAGGATTTGCATTTTCACTATTCAAAAACATTTTCCAATAGCTTTGCAATATGGAATTTCTTTCCCAAATTCTAGAAATCAATTCATCATGCCATGATATATCATTTCAAGCTTCAAAAGCTAACTACCTCTGATTTATATCATTAGAGGCTCATCACCTGTCAAAGAGTAGACCTTTAGGATATAAAACCAAAACCATAATAAAATTCAAAGCCATACCTTGGAACTCATCATCCTATCTTCATCAAATAACAATCAAATATAGACATATCTGGGTTGGGGAGTTTGCTTCATGCAATGCTCTAAGCATAATGCCTTACAAAGCCAACATAATCAGCGTTACATAAATCAATGTTGTACCATCACATCAACAGAGTCAGCTTATCAAAGCTCAGAAGTCAGATCAAAACTATTATCAAAGTCATCAATATCACGTATCAATTCTTTCAACCGAGTGACATGGAGAGCTCATATCAAGTCTTGACTTTATTTAATTATTATGCCAACAAGATGTCATCAACCATGCATTATCAATCCAAACTTCATCATGTCATTCTCATAATTATAACATGAGTCATTTTTGTCGCTAGGTGCAATTTCATACACCAAGGATGAGTTGTGCAGGTTTCAATTTGATGTTGAATCACAACTATTATTACTTCAACCTAATGCTAGGAACAAGGAGGCCAATTTCTGAATACCCACATAAGTCATTGTGCCCACATAGCATAGACATCAGGGCAAATCAACAATCGTCAAATCAAGTCAAGTCCAAATATGCTATCGTAGAGAGATCCATGGTCAAAGCATATCTCAATCATCAATTCAAGGTTATTGTCAACCATCATGACAAAACACTATTCATCTATATCAATAAGCCAAATCATACCAACCTCTTGTAGCACAAATATAGTGACATATCTATATGTATGTCCCGGTCACCTGCAAACACAAGTTCAGTTTGCATGTTCATATTATGGCAAACATTCAACTTTTTGCTGCTTGCAGATCTCGCAGTTATCTGCAACACAACTGTGGTACTGACATTTTCCAGGAGCCAAATCATACCAACCTCTTGTAGCACAAATGTAGCGACATATCTATATGTATGTCCCGGTCACCTGCAAACACAAGTTCAGTTTGCATGTTCATATTATGGCAAACATTCAACCTTTCGCTGCTTGTAGATCTTGCAGTTATTTGCAACACAACTGTGGTACTGACATTTTCCAGGTGAACATCTGATTTCATGCAAGATACTTCATTCTTATGTGATCAACAATTTAACCCAACAACTTCAGAAATCAGATTACAGTGGCAAGATATGTCAGAAACATCTTGATTCAGAGTTCTGACAACTTCAAAAAGCTTCAGATGATGGCCAAATGTAGTCAAACCCCTAGACGCTCCCTTCAAGTTAGAATGGGAGCGTCTTTGGCTGCCTGGACGCTATCTGGGCCTTAGCATGCGAGCGTCTAGGGACGAGATCTCTGAGATTTGTGACTGCGTTTGGAGAAGAAACCCTAATTTCTATACAAGCTTCAGATTTGAGACTTTGCTGTAGATTAATAATGTTAGATGCACATAAATCATATTTCAGCAGTACATAATGCAAATAGTGGTCTGAGAAGAGATTCTCCTTCTGACTGGGGATCTACTTCATTCATCTTCATTCATGTCATCAACCTGTCTTTGCTAGAGTCATGCAACAACAGATCTGTTAGATCATGGCTATTAGCATCATGACATCAGTGTTTCATCAAAGGTTAGACTCTAAGCAACATATAGATGCAACATCATATCTCTCAGAGATTATGTCCACAATAACACTTTCTATCAGGTCACTCCATCAAGTTAGGGCATTTAGCTTTAGCATATGCCATCAAGACATGACCACAGGAAGTAGGAGATCTAGAATATCAATCTCATAGTTATACCTCTAACATCAAGGTTACCATGCTTATCATGATCAATAAGATCAAGTAAGGTCATTCAATAAAACTTCACCAAAACAACGAGATAGTCAATCTCTCTTTACATATGCTTTCATCATTCTTATCACAAGCATTATCAACAGACTCATGTATAGGAGTCAATGAGCTATCCTTCTATATGAAATCCATCAAGTATCAAGAGTATCATTTACTAGAGTCAAGGTGCTAGCCTTATTTATAGGATCAAGATGTCCAACGGATGGATGTCAACAAATCATCAAGTGTATCAACATTAGATAGCCTCATAGAATTCAAGAGGATAAAAAATGTTCAACACCATGTGCATCATTTCATCATAGGAAACATAGATCGAAGTCACTTTCATATGCATGTATGAGCCATCAAAGAAAGGGACATTCTTATTATACCTTGGGGCTTACCGAGCCAATAATTGAAACACAACATACCATGCATACCTTGTGGTATTCAAATACCTGTGCACCTTCTCAGTAGACATAGGCAACTTGTGTAACTTGTTCATATATTGCCTCTTTACCTTTTCCAGCTCTAGCTATCCTTCCTGCATTTCAAATGATCCTCAAGAAGGATTCACTCATCACATCTCATCAAGGAGGTTTGAAGCATCCATATTCTCAAATACATATGCAAGAAGTATAAGCAATAAACATAATCATTAGATCCATAGGTCTAAACAAAAGTAAGAGGCATCATAAGTCAAGAAATACTTATCTTCAATGAGAGGTGATCCTCTCCCTCTTGAACCAATCTTCAAGAGCTATTAATGTCCATGGTCCATATACCAATGTTGCCTTCAGTTGTCCAACTAGGTCTGCAAGGGATTATCCCATATAGGGCTTCATCAAATCTCCCACAGGCTAAGTCACCAGGTTCGTGTTCGAGTTCGAGTTCGGCGACCTTGAAATTCGAATAAAGTTCGGCAACTAAAATTTTGTCGATAAAGTTCGACATATAGAAATTCGAAAAAAAAATGTATATATATATATATATATATATATATATATATATATATATATATATATATATATATATCTATCTATCTATCTATATATATATATATATATATATATATATATATATAAATCAATTTAAAGTCAAATTCAAAGTCCATAATGCACATTGCAAAGACATAAGATTATTGCTCAAACATTTAAATCATTTCGACATAATTTTAAATTTTTATAAACCATGAAAGTGAGTGCCAAATTCCAATAAAGAACCAAGTTCCAACTTCCAAAGTTCCAACTTACCACAATGCCAATGAAACACCAATTCAATTTAAGATGTGAAAGAATAATATGCTTTCCAACTAATCAACTTCAAAAAATATACCAGATCTTTAAGTAACAGAGGTAAGCTCACTGTAGCTTATTACCAAGTATATACCAGTCACTTAATGATGAGATCAGTCCATAAGGTCATGTCCATGATGCAAAGGAAAATGCCAATGCTTATGATCCAATTTTAGTGCCAGAAGCAGAGTAAAGTTACTAATTAAAGTGATAAGTGATAGTTTTAGAAATTGATCGAATTTCATATTAATAAGTTTAAAAGATATTTTTCTTAAATTTATTTAAAAATTATATATATATATATATATATATATATATATATATATATATATATATATATATATATATATAGTGAGATGATATTAAAATAATCACAATATTTTTAATTTCCAATAAATGAAACTATATATAGATAATTTATATAAATTGAGATATTATATGAATTTAACTTCCAATTTGATTAATGAAAATGTATTTACTTTTAATTGTGTTTTTAAATATTTTCACTTTTCCATTGTCATCCTCCTTTTTAATTTTCACAAATTAAACGATTAGGAAAAAAACTAAACAACGATTGAAACGAAAAGTGACAACGGGGATTTTCCTGCCAAAAAAAGAGGGAATCTTTTCGCCAGCTCAGCGGCCACAGGATCTGATGTCGATGATGTAATTATTGAGATTACATCGCTTCCTTTTTGAATTTCTATCGGTGGACACTGGACGACCCACGCCGTCGGCACGTTTATGCCCGATATGTCGGTCAATTTATGTTTTGAAATGCATCGAAATTAAAACGAAATGAAACCTTTTAATTTAAAGATTTAATTTTATCTGCTATTCCGTTATTTCATTGTGGTTTTTTTTCAATTCTATTTCCATTGTGATCGGTCTTCATATGAGATTAGCAAGACAGATTGCAGTTCCTCATTTTCGCTTTATCAGGAGGCCATGCAGTTGGGTATGGGTCCATATCAACCGCCAGAGTCACAAGATGTTTGAATTTTCCATCTTTTTCAGTAAACCAGAAGTTGGCGCTTTTGATATTATCACTCGTGCCTCTGCTGGGTCTTCAAGGATGGGTTCAAGTGAAGATACTGCAAGGTTTTGCTGCTGATGCAAAGGTTAAAACTATCACTCAGTATACATCTGCATATTCTTAGTGGAGCTCACAACTTGCCACACACATGCAGTGAAAGCAGGGAGTGTAACTGTGTATCAAACGATTCAAACCCTCCGCACGGCGCAAACAATGAAACTAACAGTCTAACCCTTCGGCGAACAATGAAACCCGCAATTGATTTGGTAAAACGGGCCCGCAATTGATTTGGAAATTTATTTAAAACAGCAAAACAATTCGAACCAAAATGATTTTCTTCGAACCCTAAACGAACTTAATCGATTTTGTTCGTCATTAAATTCGTGTTTGTTATTAAATTCGAGTTCGCCATAAAATTTGGCGAACTTGAACGAATAAGTTCGTATTCGTTTGAAGTTCGGCGAATTTCGAACTTATTCGTTCAAATTCGCCGAACCTGGTGACTAAGCCCACAAGTGCTTGAGCATCTTCACATTGACCATACTAGGTTTCATATCTCATATCGTTTCCATAAACCACGATTTCTCTCAAACTCTAACCTCATAGAATCCATCAAACCCTGATAATTAGGTTGCCTAGGGTTTTCTTCAAACCCTAGAATTCTTTTAGGTCTCCACCATCCTCTTCTTGCTTCCATCAAAGGTGTCATCATCAGGGTGATCTCCATGGCTTTTCTTCAACCCAGCTCTGATTCCATGTTAATTTTTCATAGGGCTACATTGTTCTTTGCTTTGATAATTGCATTTCATCTTTAATACATTAAGTTCACCACATATCATCATTACATTATTTAGACACCATAATCCATCAACATATGCAATTATATAGAAAGAACAACATCATCATCAATGCAACAGAACATAAATGAACAATAGAAGAAAAGCATGCACACATAGAGACACCATGATTGGTTGGAGACCAGGGCAAAACCCACTATAGGGAAAACCCTTGCAAATCTTCTTCTTCTTAGATCGTCATCAAATGATTCAACAAAAGAGAGTACAATGATCCATACTTTATCTATGCAACAAAAACAACTATGATATGCATGAAACAAATCTAATCATGCTTGAAAACAAAACCCTGATTGTGATGACTCTAATATGCTGTCACTAACTGTAGATAACTGTTGGATACTGTTGTCACTACGCCGAACACTGCTGAACATTGCTGTCACTGAGTGGAAACTTCGGAATATTGAAATCTCATCCATGAGTCACGGAAGAAGGGAGGAGGAGCTGTGCGAGCGTCTATAGCAGATTTGGACGCTCTCAGGTGAACTGGATGAGGGCGTCCGGGGTCAAACATACTCAAACCCGCTTCAAGCCCTAGACGCTGTCATAAGGCTGCTATGCAAGCGTCTATGGCAACCCGGATGCTCTCAGGACCACTCTGCGCAAGCGTTCGGGGACTAATACAACCTGATCTATCTCTGAAGCCCTGGACGCTCTCATAACCCACTGTGCCAACATCCAAGGCTCCTTGGACGCTCCCATTGTTGAAAAGTGTAACTAGGTTCGGTCTTCATAATGACATGTAATCATGATTTTATGTAATGTGATGTAAAGAAGAAAAATAAATTTATTGTATTGCTTGCTTCATGGGTTTCATGAGCAAGAGATTTTATTTTTGTGTCAAGACTTCCATTGAGAGTCTTTAGGAATTAGTTGTCATCTAGTCATAAAATGATAGTCATTGTCATGTAATGAAGTCATGTTACACTTTGTATAGAGTCAAACTTGTCTATGTAAAGTATCCTCCAAGACCTTGTCACTTATCCTCTTCAAGTCTGCCTTCAACGATGGAAGCACATGCTAGAAGAAGTCGACCTAACTCTTGCGATCATGTCGGCCTAAAGGACATGAGAAGAAATGTATAAATAGCCTAACTCGACCTCACTTGATAGCAAGAAACTTGACAAGCATTTGATCAAGTAGAAGTGCGAAGTAGAGTCCAACAAAAGAAGTGCGAAGAAGGTATAGCGAAGTAGATTCTTCTGGGTATTGCGAAGTAGGGTTTCTTCTAGGATCAACGAAGAGAGATTCTTCTGGGGCAGCGAAGAGAAAAGGTTTCTTCTAGGCGAGCGAAGGAGAGGTTTCTTTTGGGGCAGCCAAGGAAGGATTCTTCTGTGTGGCCGAGATAGAGATCTAGAGACCGAGTTTCTCCAGAGGAGACTAGTGAAACCTAGAGATTGAGATTCCCTAGAGGAAGCTGAGAAGCAGTAGTGTGAAGAATAAAGACCGAGTTTCTCTAGAAGGAGCCGAGGAGAGTAGTTCGAGTTGAAGAAGAAAGTCGAGGAAGGGAAGAGGCAGAGCATCAAGGTTAGTGACAAGGTTCTTGGGAGGATACTAGATTCAAGGGTCCGTGTCATGATCTTGGCACTCATCAATTGAAGATCTAGAAGAAGAATTTTGATCGGGTTTTCGTCTCAAGAGGTGAGAGGTTTTGGCCCTGGCTGACAAGCCTATATACTGTGTCACTTGTCTTTTATTGTGCATATTGGTAATTGTCTTGATGAAAAGAACACAATAATAACACAATGAAGAAAAGACTATAAGCTAAGAAGTAAAAGTATATCACAAGCAATTATCAAGCAGAGAAATCTTTTAACTATTCGTGCCCTAGATTTCTCAACATGGTATCGGAGCTTAGGTGCTAAAGTCAAGAAGGGGCATTCAAAGAAATTTGACACACGAGAATCAAGCTTCAAAGAAGGATCAAAGCAAGAAGCAAGAAATCAAGATTTACCAAAACCCTAGATTAAAGCAATCTACACCAACAAGAGTCTTGAAATTATCTTCAAGGAAGTAGGAAGAAAGACCAAAACCCCAACAACACTTCAGAGATCATCACTCATAAATCACCAAAGAAGTGGAAGCTCTTCAAATCTAAGGAAGGTTAGATCGAAAGGCAATCTTCTCTCTATTGAAGAAAGGATCATCTGAAGCAACATCATTATCAAGTTGAATATTCTATCTTCACAAGTAAGTAAATTTTCCTTATTTTAGTAAAAATGACTTCATGTTTCAAAGAGAACCAAAAGCTGGTTGGGATATCAAACTTCCTTGTATGGAAAAAAGGATAGACATAGTCCTCGAAGTAAATGAAGTCATTGATCATGTCCATGGAAAGGTCTCCAAGCTATTCGAAGAAGAAGCATTATCTGAATACATGAAAAGGGATCAAGGCTCAAAAGATTCTTAAGGAATCCATTAAAGATCCTCTCATTTCCTATGTAGCCGAGTTGGAGACATCTAAAGGAATATATGATAAGCTGATAGAAATTTTCTCTGAAAGCACGATAGAAAAGATAATATCACTTAGATTTGATCTATATAAATTGAAGGTATCAAAGGATGAAGGGATATCGTCATGCCTTTCAAAAGCATCTCAAATAAAAGGTCAATTGCAGGATCCCGGAGAGATGGTATCTAATAATGAAATAATCTCCATTATTCTAAATGCATTGACTGATGAACAAGGTAACCTTATATCTACTAGGGAAGAGGAAGCTATCCCATTCATCAAATTACAGTCTCTCTACAAGGCAAAATAAGACAGGTTGAAGAAAGAAAGTAACAAAAGATCAGATAGAAGGGATCAATCAATGACAAGAAGAAAAGGGAAATTCAGAAAGTTTTATCTTCCAAAGAAAAAGAAGAACATGGCTAAGGAAAGATGCCATGGTTGTCAAAAACTTGGGCACTATAGAAGAGATTGTCCTAAACGCAAGAGGGACAGGGAAGAACTAGAAGCCCATATTACTAAGGAAGTGAAAGAACCTGAGACAAAGAAGCTTAAGAAGGAAGAAGCAAAAATATCTCTACTATGACTGAGATGATCTTCTTCACTAGAAGGTACTTCTCACTTTTAATTTATAGATAGGAAGTAATGTAAATAAAATAGGATGCATTAGATTAGAAAATAACATTGTGATAGAAGCATTAAAAGTAAGAGCTCTTGACATGGGAAGCAGAAAGGATATCTGGAACAAGTTATAATAATTACAAAGAATAAGAACTCTTGGAAACCTCACTAAAATCTCAAGTGATACTTATAGAAAGAAGTAGAGGTCATCATCGACTGGGATCATCACACATAGTCAATAGAGAAACATCTCTCGGGTGAGGATATGAAAGATTCTCAAGTTTGTCTGATGGAATCCTCATCAAAGGATGTACCGATCTAAAAGGAAGCAAGAGTTTCATCAGGAATTCCAACTCGTGGGATTCAAGGACGATGGTATGATGACATAACGAAGATAGCAGGTATGAAGGATAAAGTTCTTTCGTTCAAATGAAGCTGCTACAGGAAGTCTAGATGACCGAAAGGAAAGATGAGGTATGTATGCTTACATAAGATATTATGAAAGTCATATGGTTGCAGAGAATATGGATCACTATTTCCATCTTGGGAAATATGAATAAAAGATCTCCTCTCAAAGATGCAGAAAAGCATAAGTCACACTAAGATGAAATCAACATAATATGTTCTCATATGAATCATGAGGAAACTGACTACAATTAAGGAATTTTGATTGGAAGCTCCGGGAATGAAGTGTGACAAGAAAGGAAGAGATCGTGAAAATATGCAACAAAGGTAGAAGGCATTCAACATCTGAGACCAAGAAGAGTTAACTAGAATATCTCCCAGAAAGATATGAAGACTCTGATAGGAGTCGGAAAAAGATGGAGACTCTTGACAATGGATATCTTTGGGAAATATGTCAATTTGCATGCAGGATGCTGATACCTATAGGAAGATGTCATGATGAAAGACTATCACAAAGATAATGTTTGATTTAAGTGTTCATTTATTATTTTTGAACTAATACCTGGATTGGCTTATGTAGGACTATCAAAGGGAAGAACTATGGATGGCTTCCAAGAGGACCATATGGAGGGATGTAAGATCATTCCGGAAAATATGGCATGAAAGCAGAATGACATGAAGCAAAGCCAGATGGAAAACTGATGGTTCACTTTTTGATGAAATGAGGACATGACTAACTCGTGGATGAAAGTGATGGATGGTCTGTGCCCTATGAAGAAGTCCCCGAAAGATGAAGACTTCATGACAAAAGAAATTGATGACATTGAAGAAGACAGGAGTTCTTCAGGCAACTGGTTGTTCCACATGAGGATGTTGGAATTTCTAAGTTTAACTCGTTAGAAATTCTTCCTGTACTATCTGGTTTATTTCTTCCTACCGGTTTAATTACTTAACAAGTTATTTACCATGTAAATACTGAAAATAAACACAAGTACAATATCAACATCTACAGATCATCAACTGAAAGAAAACAAGCACACAAGTGACACCGTTATTTTTGGACCAATGTCCCCGGAAAAACCCAATGCGGGAAAACTGGTGCAACGATTCAGAGGGTTTTATTATTATGTAGTTTTTAGAATACAACCAGGGTGGCAGAAATGGCTCACCCAACAGAGAATGCCCTCTACAGTAGTACCTCTCCTCGGAGACAGATATTTCGGCTGAATAATCATCGGATGAATGATCCCACAGCAACAATTGCAGCTTCCACTGCTCTACATCACTCTGATAGGGACTGCGTCACCCTTCCCGACTCACCAGCACCCAGTCTGCCCCACGAAAATCTTCCCAGCGCTGCCTCTTGGCCCTGCGTCAACTTCTGGATCTTCTGCGTCAGCCCCTATACCCTCTGCGTCTCACACGCTGGCCTCTCCTAGCTCTGCGTAGCTCCTGGTTGCCTCTGCGTAGCACCCAACTGTCTATGCGTCAACCTCTCCAGGCTCTGCGCTGTCTCTCTGGTACCAACTTTGCCTCTCTGCTATGTATTCACTGCTCCTCGCTGCTGATCACTGATTCTATCTCTCTTAGCAAACCTTGCTCTAGAGAATAGAATGACTGATCAACCTTGGTGTGTTATCCAATTGACCCTCAAGCCTCCTCTTATACTTTTCTCGTTGGTCCATCAACGATCGAGATTAAATCTCTAATCAACGGCTAAGATTAGATTTGGCTTGATCCATGTTTTTTGGAACATTCTAACCCTGTTTTATATTAATACCCATTAAATTTTTTATTTTTCTAAGTTTAGACTTAGGAACTCCATTAAAAATATTAATTATTTTAATATCTCCCAAACCGGTTAGAATCTGCCCAAACCCTTTCTAGGCCTTGAAGATCTCATGTGCTTTAGCCTCTCCACCAATTTTCATGGCTAGAGCACATCCGATGCTACCCCAAATCAGCAGAGGAGCTGCTGTAGGTCCCTAGTTAAGAGGGAGCATGAAAAAAAGTTTCTTAGAAGAAACTTGGAAATTCCTAAGCCAAGAGGGAGCTTAGGTACATTCCTTTATTGGAACATGTCCTCCCTATTTGAGAGGGAGAGATAGACATGTCATTCTAGTCTTCACCTGGGAAGACAGAATGGAGGATTAGGTAATCATTTGGCATCCGATACTCTTTGAGGATGAGATAGGGCATCCAACAGAAAGAGTAGTTGTGGAGGACTGATATTCTTTGAGGGTTGGGGAGTCCAAGATAAGAATAGTCCTCATGGAACACACCCTGAGTACCCGGGCAAGGATGTTCCGAGAGAGACAATGATGAGAGTGTCTATAAATCATTGGTCTCGCCAACATTGAGCTCAGATCTTGTGGAGATAAGGAGCTGTTAGTCAAGGCCTTGCTATGTAACAATGTTGGGTGATATGGTGCTATACAAATGAGTTACAAATCCGAATTATTCTTATGAGAAATTCTTCAGATTGAGAAAGTCCAAGTACCATTATGAATACCTCCCTAGTTAAAACGGAGTGTTGAAAAGTGTAACTAGGTTCGGTCTTCATAATGACATGTAATTATGATTTTATGTAATGTGATGTAAAGAAGAAAAATAAATTTATTGTATTGCTTGCTTCATGGGTTTCATGGGCAAGAGATTTTATTTTTGAGTCAAGACTCCCATTGAGAGTCTTTAGGAATTATTTGTCATATAGTAATAAAATGATAGAGTCATTGTCATGTAATGAAGTCATGTTACACTTTGTATAGAGTCAAACTTCTCTATGTAAAGTATCCTCCAAGATCTTGTCACTTATCCTCTTCAAGTCGGCCTACAACGATGGAAGAACATGCTAAAAGAAGTCGGCCTAACTCTTGAGATCATGTTGGCCTAAAGGACATGGGAAGTGTATAAATAACCTAACTCGACCTCACTTGATAGCAAGAAACTCGACAAGCATTCAATCAAGAAGAAGTGCGAAATAGAGTCCAGCAAAAGAAGTGCGAAGAAGGTATAGCGAAGGAGATTCTTTTGGGTATTGCGAAGTAGGGTTTCTTTTGGGATCAACGAAGAGAGATTCTTCTAGGGCAACGAAGAGAAAAGGTTTCTTCTGGGCAAGCGAAGGAGAGGTTTCTTCTAGGGCAACAAAGGAAGGATTCTTCTGGGTGGTCGAGATAGAGATCTAGAGACCGAGTTTCTCTAGAGGAGACCAGTGAAAACCTAGAGATCGAGATTCTCTAGAGGAAGCCAAGAAGCAATAGTGAGAAGAATAGAGACCGAGTTTCTCTAGAAGAAGCTGAGGAGAGCAGTTCGAGTTGAAGAAGAAAGTCGAGGAAGGGAAGAGGTAGAGCATCAAGGTTAGTGACAAGGTTCTTGGGAGGATACTAGAGTCAAGGGTTTGTATCATGGTTTTGGTACTCGTCAATTGAAGATCTAGAAGAATAATTTTGATTGGGTTTTCCTCTCAAGAGGTGAGAGGTTTTGGCACTGGCTGACAAGCCTACATACTGTGTCACTTTTCTTTTATTGTGCATATTGGTAATTGTCTTGATGAAAAGAACACGATAATAACATAACGAAGAAAAGACTATAAGCTAAGAAGTAAAAGTATATCACAAGCAATTATCAAGCAAAGAAATCTTTTAACTATTCATGCCCTAGATTTCTCAACACCCATAACACACTATGCTAGTGTCTAGGGACTAAAATGTCTAGTTTTGTGCTAGCGCCTGAGATCTAGAAAACCCTAGATCAAGGTTACTTGGGAGTGGGAGCGACATTTTCAGAAGCTCCCGGTTTGGGAGTGATTCATGGAGCGTTTTTTTATATATATATATATATATATATATATATATATATATATATTTATATTTTTATATTTTGATGCATATATGTCAGCAAAACCATGTAGAATGATGAATTAGATATAAAAAAACATAAAAACATAAATTGAACCATATAACAACAATCATCTAGAAGTTCTAATCTTCATCAACCACGTCCACAAGTTAGTAACATAGTAATATACACCATATTGAGTCTCATGATTCATCAATCTTAAAGTTTCAAGCTTTCAAATTCAATATATAACATTTATCATCATTGATCACCAAAGTTGTACTTGTAAGCTAAGTGTAACCATTACAACAAATAATACCTAACATGAAATGAAATGTTATAAAATGAAATGAAATGAAACATCTTTCAACTTTCCTGAAGCATCATATTCATAATTCATTACTAATGAGTTATAATTGCCAACATCAAACTTCAAACTTAAATTGTCATCTATTGTTTACAAAAAACATCATAATAAATATGAAAGAGTCAATAGTTATAAAAACTACTAGAAACTAGAAAAGACAAATAAATTTATTATCTATTGCTAATGCTTGGGCCTCTTGCCACCACAAGAAATGTCTATTTTTTAGTCTTGTTGGAAAATCAAGATATTTGTCATTAATATCACCCTCTAAGCATTAATATCCAGAGGTATCTTTGTCATTACCTCTGGATATGTATAGGGATATTTGTCATTAATATCACCCTCTAAGCATTAACATAAGATAGAAAAAGCATAGCATGTCAAGTCAAGATTTTGTTTGAGTGATGCGTACATTTTTACGACAGTCGTGATAGAGGAGTTCGACAACCAATGTCACTAACATCAAGGTACATAGAGGGATTGGTGCTCTTGATTAAATACGAGTTCCATACCCTAATACATGACAAAATCCAATGGAAACATTGCAATCCCCCCAATCCTGAAATCCTGAAAAACTGATAAGTCTGCTGTATTTTGAATGAAATCTAAAATTCTACTTTCTCGATATGAAATTCAATGAGGTCGGAACCACTCTCAAACATCCTGAGTCATTTCATGGTAATGTTAAAAATTTAAGTATAAGGAGATTGTCACTTTTACTTTAAGAATTTAACATTACCATGAATCACATATCAATACTACGGCCATAGGCTTGATCATTAGGTTGCCCCACTCAAAACTTATTTGTTTCTTTGAAAAAAAATTTGCATTTGGAATATTATTGCAAACAAAAATTTGCAAAAAAGACTAAATGCTTCGGAAAAGGCAGGGAGCGTTTTTTTTGTAAGGGAGCGCGCTCCCGAGGTGCTCCAGATCCGCACTCGCTCGGAGCGCAGATTGGGAGCTAGAGCGTTGGGGGGGGGGTGCTCCCCCGCAACCCTAGTGCGAGCTTTGACCCTGAGATTTCAGACCCTTGTGCGAACTTTCCTCCGGCAGACCTGTGCAAACCAATACAATAAGAGAAGATAAGATGGCTTCTTCAATGTGTCCAAATGAGCTCGAGGTCTCTTCTATTTATAGGCTTTCATGAGGGTCCACTTGGGGTTGAGGCTGACATAAGCAGTTATACATGTGGTTAGGGCCGACCCATTTCATAATACATGTATGAATAAAATAATTCAAAACTCAACTTCCCCTTGACCAAATATGGTGATCTTCAGGTCAATTTTGGTCCTCTTGAAAAGAGGAATCTAATGCAATCATTATCTCAGTCATTTGAGCTGACTAAGGTGGAATTTGACCGCAATTGCAAAAATTAACATCATTTTGATTTGATTCTATAAGAGAAGGATCGTTGGGTTTTCACTGGCTAGCAGCCTAATTTTGGTATCTTTTGTCTCTTTGTGAGCTCTATATTTTCCAAAAAGATTGAACATTTGTATAATTGCTTGATGAAGAAGACATAAGAAGTATTAAGAAGACATCTAATATTCACAAGTAATTATCAAGAAGAGAAATTAGGTGTTAAACTTCATTAAATTTGGTTTCTCAAGAATAAGACTGTTGGTGAAGTGAAAGTTGCCCCCCTCTTGGTACACAAGATCCCACACTTGAGCTTTTGGACTTGTTTCCGCCTCACTTACACACCTAAGTTAATGTGGGAAAAATTCTCAACCTCACTAGGTGTGGCCTTGGTGGCAAAGCTCAGAGAAGGGGCTGTCACCTAATCCCAACTCTCTCTGTCTAGGCTCTCTCCTATCTAAATAAAGACAAGGGGGGTGGACCCTCAGGAAGGTTTCCTAAGGAAAGCTTGTTAAAATAACAAGTTCTAGGAGATAGTTAGTATATCAATTAGAGCATTCACCATTCAACAACTTGAAAAAGATAACTCGAAATAAATGATAAACTAGTATAAATAATTATGGGAAAATAAATGTAGATAGATTAGATAGAGTCAACCTGTAAGGAAAATATATGTGAATAGACTAGTGCCAATATAATATACTTGCAAGAAAGATATGCTCAAAATGAAATCACAATACTTTTAAAATAAAATTTTAAAGTTACAATAAGTTGCAAGAATGGAAAGGTGAAAAACTGAAAATATGAATGACAAGATTTGAGATATAACTTGCATGAAAAGAAGGCTTGTACTTTGAAAGAAATGCTCAAATAAAATATAACAACATCAAATAGCCATGAGCAAAAGTTTAGATAACAAGTACAATAATATTGCAAATAAAATAGAAAGCCCACAAATCAAATTGATGCAAAATGAGATGATGCCAAATTAGACTATGTAAGATGCAAGTTATTTTGGTTAATTTTAATTAAATGCCTAATCTATGGTGAAAAATATTCCTTCAATCTCTTACAACAAGTTAAATATTAGGGTGATTTGCAAGGAAGATGGGCTGAGGAGGCACAGGTCCTTCGTTAACGATACCCTTCCCAAGATCCTTGCAATTCTTGTGCCTTTGTTCCTACAAGGGCTCGGCCGCAAGAGAATTGCGAGGTCACGTGCTTTAACCTTACTCCGTACACAAGTGAAAGAAAATCGGAAAGATTTGTCTTAAAATGTTTGTTTGACGAAGCTTATGCTTGGAGGTAGATTAAAAAATGCAATCCTAAGTTTAATATGCAAGTGAAATGCCTAAAAGTTAATGAAGTGTATCCAAAGAAGTATATTGATAACAATGTGCTTCAAATAGAGAGATAACAAATGAAATTTGTGATCAAGATTGCATTAAGCACAATATGACATAAACTTGTAATGATGCTCAATAAAACATGTACCAATAACTCAATGGAAATAATGAAGGAAAATTAGCTCAATGTTTAAAATACCAACTCAAGTGCCTTGAAATGAAAAATGTATCTTTACTGCAACATATTATGATAAATATCCAAGTGAAAATTGCATTGTAAAGCAAGAGAGCATAGGCTAATGAGTTGCTCCAATATGTGAATGGAATGTAGGTTAAGCTAATGAACCAAAAAATGCACAATTAGATTGTTGAAGCTAGATTGCAAATAACTGAAAATTGCTCCAAATGTAGATGTGCTCAAAGTGAGATTCCAAAATTAAACAAGTTGCAAGTAAACTAAACCAAATTGAGCAATCAAAACCTTGAAGTAATGTGAAAGATGTTGAAACTAGATGGCACGAAATGACAAATGAACATTTATCAAATGACCATGAGACAAAGAAAACATAAAAACTAACCACAAAAGAAATGAAAAGCTAATGAAACACTACACAAGAAGAGGGCCTGTTCCCAACAGAGAGAAGGGAATGGATGCCAAGGGGATGTTTTCCCAAGCTCCAAAAAAAATGGTACTTTATTATTATGATGTTACAAGATAAGAGCCCCTTTGTTAGTGAGGAAGGGCTCAAACTTCAAGGAGGGTTTTACAATGAAAATTTAGCTTTGAAACAATAGAATCCCTCCTCAAGAAAATAGTGAAGAAATTTTACAAGAATTTTGGCAATGAAATACCAAGGAACTCCCCGATGTAACTCTGAAAATTCTCAAAAGGAAACTGCTCCAAACAGCTCCAACTCTTAAAAGTGATGAAGTCTGCCCAAAAAGGAGGGAAAGTGGGACTGTTTGTTCACTTTATAACAGAGATAGGACAGCCTACTTCTCTCACTGTTTTAACAGAAATAGCAGCAGCCTCCAAGGCCCACGGCCTTGAGAAATTTCTGCTCCCAAACAGTGGTTATGGCCTGCAAAAAATTTCGAAGTAATTTCCAGCCTTGAGAGTTAAATCCCTGCCAAAAGTTAGATGAGTAAACTCCTAAATAAATCTGATTGTTTTCTGCAAAATGCGCTCCAAGGGTTAATAGATGATACAAAAGAGTAATGTGAGAAAATATATACAAATAATCTACAAGGAACTAGATCAAGGATTAGAGTATAACTCCTCTCCTAGCCTAGCCAATAGCATTGCTCTATATTAGCAAATCGATTCAATATAAGCACAATATAAATTTGAGAAAATAGTTTTGAAGTAGATCTTTTGCCACAAGTCAAGGCTAAGGAGACCCCTGCACCATAAATCAAATGATAAGACTTGGGGAAAAACAAATATGTGAGTCCTTCCACTTCTTTCCTCAAGAGTGGGATAGTCCAACCGAGAACGTCCCCTCACGCTTGAGATTTGGTTCACAAGAAATTCTACACAAACTCAAGATGAATTGTTAGATCCATTTGGGATTAGATAATATAATGAAAATGAAATCTTAGCAATTTAACCGAAAATCAACTAAAATGTCCAATTCTAGAATAATTCTCCAATCCAAATACTAGTGCAAGGTAACTAGACACTAGTAGATCTATAGAGCGAATGGAAATAACAATGGAAATTATAGCACATAGAACATAAGCACATAACCAGAAATCATACCATGAAAATGGAAGCAAGACACCACATATGAACCCCAAAGTCTTGTTATTGCACCAAAAATGTAAGCATACAAGGCAAGATAATCTCCCCAAGCACAAGAGCTCGTTTTTTCATGGGAAAATAGGAGCCAATAGCTTATTTAAATAGAAACAAGGGAGCAAATCCCAATGGAGAAAACTCATGTGACGAGTGAAGATGGAGACAATCCCAAGAAGGCAAGTCGAATCCCAAGTGTAGAGATGATATGACCCGTGCAAGTGAGCAAGTCAGAATCTTCTAGCTGGCCCAGCATACTCTTGTGTATAATTCAAACTGCCATGTGTGAGTCTTGAATGAGGGAAATATGACACACTTCCACCCATTTCTCAACCAGCTAAACCACAATGTGACACCTCCTTAAGACTGAGCTGTTAGACTTCCCATTGAACTGCTGTACATGCTGCTAGGTACTGCGTGTAGGCTGCCCACAAGATCTGCATTGAGTCAGAAGTGGAATTTGGTACCAAGTGTAGGAGCTGAACTGAAGTAAGATGGAGACATGTCTCCACTAAAATAACAATCAAATCTCCTCATATCATGTGCCAATTTACCCAAGGAAATCGAGCTGCCAAGTCACCAAATTGAACCCTCTATTCTGGCCTACAAATTCGATTTTCTTAGGTGCCATAACTCCAGTGATGAATCATGTGCCATATCATCATTTGACTACCTCTTGACTTGCCTTTTGACTTGAGATAATTTCCAAATCATTTCCATGTCATTTTGTGACATGAAGCTCTTTTATTTTTCTCCATTTTGTTTATTTTTGGTCTTGTTTTATTGCCACGTTTTCCCCAAGATTTAAGAAAAGTGGGTTTTGAGGCTCTAAAGGTGATTTTTAACCCCTCAAAGTGTGTTCTAGTAGAAAGTTGAGGAGTAGAAGTCCAATTTTGACTACTCATACCCCCTACAACTTCTCTAGACATCACTTATTACAATTTCATAGACAATTTATTAAAGATCATGCCCTGCTGGAAATTTTAATAATTTACAAAATGATACTTAGACTTAATCAAAATCCGTGAAATTTTACGAGTGATCTAACATGGTAATATACATTGACTCTAGACACTAGGATTCACTTAAGGCCTCACTATTAAGCCACATTCGAGCTTTGGGGTTATAACTGAGAGAGAAAACTCAATTAATTATTAAGCACTGAAAAACACAAATAATTAACCAAGTAAAAAAAAACTCCCTAGAGTGAACACACTTGATTAGAAAGTCTTAAGCTACCTATCCCTATTATATGACTCTATTTCATCATGCTAACATCACTTTACAATATCCCCGTAGGGCTGCAGAATGTTAGTTTCTGTAGCATCGGATGCGTTCTAGCCACGAAATTTGGAGAGATGACTTAATTAGATTATTAACCTATTTTTTAATGTTTTCTAAGTCTAAACTTAGGAAAACTGGTTAATTAATCAGAATTAATTAAGTCAAGGTGAGAATAGTCTAGAAATTCACACAGATCGACTTCAAGATGATCCTAGCCCTTGATTAAGTTTTAATCTTGGTCGTTGGTGTTCCAACAAAGGATTATAAGAAGAAGTCGATGGGCACTTGGAGAAGACACTTCAGCAGTTCGATTTCCTTGGCAGATCGATTTCTAGAGAGCAGCAACAGTTGCCGGAGAGCCAAAGATCGAAGCAGAGATAGTGAGGCATGAGGAAGTTTTTCAGATCCAACGAGTGCATTTGCAGAGAGGCCGAGATTTCTCCAGGAGGCTGCGTAGAGCCTCAAGTAGTCAGTTCAATTTGCTGGAAAGGAGGACGTTTCCAGTTCTAGAGGCCGGGCAGAGGTTCCATAGTGCCAAAGGGACGTCATGACGACTTGATTAACAGTTAGTTCGGGCAACACGAAGAGTAGGCAGCTCCAGCTTGACGCAAAGCCTGTGTAGACCCAGTTGGACAACTTGCTTTTCAGTAGCACTCGAGAGTCGGAATTGCCAGGAGTGAGGGTAGTTTCCCTCTAGATATTTTTGCTAGTTTTTTCTCTGCAGGATAGCCAGATGTCAGCATCTAGACTATTGTACTCAAAATTTTTCACTGTTGCATAATAATAAAACCCTCAACTGCTGCATTGGTTTTCCCAAGTTGGTTTTTTTTGGAGACATTTGTCCAAAAATAATGGTGTCATATTTTTATGTGTGTGCTTGATTTTCTCAGATTCCAGCGCTATTTTTTTTCTTCTGCAATATTTGTTTGTGAAAATCACAATGTGAATTATTTGGTATTTGCTGTAGCAAACTGCAAATAAATTAACCATTAGGAAAATAATTTTTAGTTGCGGTGATAGATGGAATTTTCACACAGAATCTGAGTACAATGAAGAAGAAGAGAGAGAAGAAAGGGGCTTAGAAGCCCTAATGATTTTCTGGAACTCTGTAGGTGCAGGAATCCTTTGACATATTCTTGGGCATGGAGTCTTGAAGTGTACTTCAATGGTTAACAAGACTTTATCTTGAGAAGTGCAAGATTTTGCTGTAACAGTACCCTCAGCGATTTTTTTATTTATGCCAATGTTTTCAACAATGGTATCAACTATTTTCCATCAAAGTGAGAGTACAAGTTCTAAATTTATGCATGCTGCACTAACATGTCTAACTAGTTTATGTATGTTGGAGATAAGTGTTTGGTTTAAATTGTAATTGATGGGGTTGAAAAGGAAAATATGAAATGTAGATGTCGTATTGATTGTTGGATATGACCATGGATATCTTGCCTTTCCACCATATGCTGCTTCACAATTGAAGAAGCACAAAGAAGGAAATGGAACAACAAAATATTTTCTGAAATTTCATGGATTATTGTTCTTTCCTTTCTATAATCTGCACTTCTTATTAGAACATGATTATTTTTTTTATAATAATGTGCCCTTTTGTATTGTGTGTATTTGATTATCAGTGATTATGGACAACAGGATGAATGGAAGAGATTTTTCAATTGAAGAGATTGTACAAGTTAGTTCACTCCTCTCGTGTACTTTCTATAGTATTTTACAGATTTTTATGCAATTTCGTACTAAAGGTATTGGAAATAATCTGTCTAAAAGTGTACATCACATTCTGTATTTTGAAAGGATAATTGGATGTTAATATGTTAAGAAAGCGGCAATCTTTCAGTGCAGGTCAGCAGTCAGTCTTTGTTTAGTCAAAATCTCCATTTTTATACGTTCATTTGACAAAAAGGTTTTGATTTATTATTTTTCTTAGATAAAACCATTTGCAGACAACTGAATATCTGACTATACCTGTATATGGTAACTATGGTTTCAATGAACTAGAGGGCCTTACCACAGTTCGTTTCTCTTTTTCTCTCCCTTTATTCCAAAGCATATCCTCATTGTCATTGCTATGCTTTTATGTTGCCTTTAGCGAGAGCTTGTTTATGCAACAAGCTTTCAACCATCATGGATATTGTGGGCTCTAAATAATGTTGTTTGTGTTAGTTGTTATAATTGATGGAATTCCTTTCTAGGTGCATAAAGAGCGAAACACATGGCCATTTTATTTGTGTCCCTTAAGGTTTCTGTGTATAGATATTGTCTTAGGATTATCTTTGTTTATTTCTATTTAGTCGGTTTCAGGAGCTATGAACATGTGTTTTCATGCCACCAATATCATAGATACTGCTCATAGATATTAGAATTTTCATCCATGTTGTGTTGGTTTTCATCTCTATACCATTCGATAATGATCAATAACTTTAATTCCATGAAAATGGGAAGCAGCTTCGTAGAATATGCAAGACCTCAGGTGTAGTGGTGTCATTTCAAACGGTCAATGTGCGGGATTCATTCTATCGTGCTGCTGTTAACTTTGTCCTGGATACTTGTAGCAGGTTAGATCTATGTCTCTTCAATCCAAGTAAACAGTGCTTCTGAAAAATGTTCCCAGAGAAGCTGAGGATTATATCAAAATTTTTAATATTGTTATTCTTATTCATTAGCACTTTGATTGTTCAGAGTTTAAATATTCATTGGGAATATGCATAATGGCACAGTTTGACAGGTAGTTCCTCCTTCGTTGGAGTTGGTGGGGAGGAGGCAACTCGGTTTATAGCTGGCCTTGCAGGGAATATAGGAATTGAAGCAGATCGTGCTGTCATAATGGTTAATGCTGCCATAGCAGCACGGACACGATCCATGTTTTTGCAAGCATGGGTGAGGGTCTTGTGTTAATTTGTCAATATTTCATTTCATAGATTGAATACTAAAGGATTGATTTTGAAGTTACTAAGAAATTCTAGTTAGTCAATTAGTTGATTCCAACTTCTGCTATCTTGGGCCTTGACAGCCATTTATCTTCCTTTATTTTAGCTTTACCCTACGGGGAGCATGACAGAATAGAAACAGATTATCTTTCTTTAACTCAATAGTACTATTTTGCTGCATTTTAAAAATGTCAACTCCAAATTCTTACATTGATATGAACGTCAACTATGCAGTCAAATAATCAAGAATACCAATTCCTTCTTACAAAACTAGGTTTTCATCTTGTGGAGTATCCCAAACGGTATATTTTGCTAATTAAACAGAAATTTAACTCAACCAAAATTTCACCATAAAATTACTATTCAATTAACAAAAGATTGCCATGTAAAATATAACAAGTAGAGTGCATGCAATTCAATAACACAATAGGCAGAAATAATCTCAGCTTTCATTATAATAAATACCTGAAAGAGTGTACATGATGATATAACTGAAATAGCTGAGATAGATAATTTGGTCTCCAAAACTGATCTGCTCCAATGCTGAAACTGACCCTCCAAAAGTGAAATTAAATGCAACTGCTAAGCTCTCCTGTGAACTCTGGGTGAATTCACCAAGGGAGATGTGTACTCGCCCAATCTCACTAAATCATCTGAGGGTTTCCGTCCTGGCGCTACCAATGGAGTAGAGAACCAGGTTCTCAACCTCTCATACAAGAAGGAATATCAAATCCAAGATGTCTTCCAATGGCTTCCTCCTCTTTTTTTTTATAAATCTGATGGACCCCTCTAGAACCTCCCATTTTATTATTATTTTAATCATGGAGCACTTTTCCCTCTTTTATTTCAATTAAAATATTCTTTTTAATGTGGGAAAAGGATAAATTGGCCACCATGACTCCTCAGGTCATTGAAAATCACTTCTAACCATCCCATCATGTAGATTTTCTCATTTCGGTTCCAACGAGCTATTGCAGTAAGGTGTTCCGTCAAGTATTCCTCTCGGAAGTCGGAACGCCACCTTAAGCTAATTAATCGAGTTAGGCCCAATAATAACCCTGTTTTTCAAAAGTTGTCGGAATGCAGCGAAACGAAAGGCAAGATCTGTAGATGATGGAACACACCAAGCAAATGCCATAAGATCACATAGAAACTCCTCAAAACCCCATGAAACATCTCCAAAAGCCCCTGGGCCCGCTGATGACGTAAACCTGCGCCTGTGACCTGTCTGCCTCCAACCCTGAAAGTCCATCCTAACCATGCCATAAGGAACACCATAAAACGTAACATCGCAAATCCTCACGCCCCAAGATTGCTTGACTCAAGCAATCCAAACCTGTGAACCAGTTTGGTGGCCCAATGTAACTGAGACCCAATGCCCGGATCCCATATAAACCACTGGGTGATGGTATGCCTCTGTGTCAACCCACTATGAATGGACCCCTCAATGCCCAAATCCCAGACCTATCTCTGATTGAACCTATCATCAACCAATCCTCTTGGATCCCAATGACACCAAGAACAAGTATCAATTCTCCATGGCTCCTGCTGTGCTATAACTCCAACCATGAGGGCTGCTCCATCCACCGCATACCAACTCATCACCTCCCTCCAATCCAACCCTTGGCATAAACCAAGGTCAATCTCACCATGCTGATGTTGTGTTGAAACACTGATGACTGGCCAGCCTACATCCTATTGCGAACTGGAGCATGTAGTATCCCTCACATCTAAGGGCTCCCGCAGTACAATGCTCCTGATTAAAAATGATACTCCATCAATAGGGTACCAACTCATGATCTCTCGCCAATCCATCCTGTGGGAGGGATCAGATGCATAGGCACCTGTATCTGGGATAAGTCTCCTATGCTGCATCGTGCCCCACTCGCGCAACCCTGGCTGGTCAGTCAACAATATCCATCGAGAAAACCCTGCCTGGTCAGTCAACAATATCCATCGAGAAAACCCTGCCTCTCTCCCTGTAATGGATACAAGTGGCCAAACTGTGGTGCAAGCCCTGTCTATGTACTCCTAGAGAGGGCTGCTCCCTGAAAGTACTGTAGCTTTGCCAGCTACTTGTACATCTACCTGCACCTCATCAGGTGGTCGACCCAAAGATGGATGCACCACCATCTCAAAAAGAGTTTCCCTCATCTAAATGGAAAGTCCATGCTCCACGGGTCTTCTCGTCACCTACAAAACTGTCCTGTCAGGTCCTAATGCCTCCTAATGACCAATATCTGCAAATACTACCTCCCTGGTGGCTGCCTGTACATTTTCCTGCTCCCCATCAATGGCTGGCCCTAAGGATGTCTGCTCACCCTCCTCCATCATTGACTCAACATGAGCCACCAGCTGACTCTCAAAGATGGCCCATCATGCGCACTGTGCTCCATTATGTGCTGCTCATGCTGAATGAGTACAAGCTGTTGATCATCAATCTCCTCTACCAAACATGGCTGCATCGCTGAGTTGCTGTCAACAACTCCCCCTGACTGCTCATGCTCCTCAGAGGTGTCTAAGGACTCAACTATAGAAGAAGAATCCTCATCCTGAAAGTCAGAAGGAATCTCCTCCTGATCTCCCTCTGTCGTCTCCTCGGTGTCACCCATGCATGAGTGGTTAGGTCCCCATGGTCCCTTGCAGATGAAGCAAAGACCCTTCCTCAGCTTATTCTTACTGCATGATCAACCAAACCTAAGCCGCTCCTCCCTGGGAAATTGTCTCCTGAACAACCCAATGTTCTGCTCAACCAACATTCCGGCTAGTTTATAGGCAGCGAGTGAGACCAGTTGCTCACTCCTTAAAATGGTCAACAATCTAGTCTGCAACCTCCTGCAAATGGCATCATGGCCCCCCATACACGAGGACAAAATGGACCGCATGTGTTCTATGACTATGTCAGGATGATGTTTCCTACTGCCGAAAAAGCATTGGAACATTTGTAGGATAAGATCATCACACTTGAGATCAAACAAGATTTCATAAGTCCTAGTCATGGCCATAATTTCCAAAACCTGAAGCTTTTTCCCAAATATAAGACCCACAAAGTTATCCAAGTCTTGTAAGGCTTCCACCATCAGCTTGAAGACTCTCTTCATAATATCATCATTATAAGGGGCTATAGGGGCAGTTAGTCTCATGATGTTACTGAGACAAGATGCAACTGGAAGTTTGACCCCTTCACAAAGTTCCTCCAAGAATTTGAGTTGTATGAGAGCAAGCATAACTGGTTTTAGTGCCCAAATTAGTTTTCTCCCTTCTAAGTGGTTCACTTCTGAAAGGAGTGCATCCAGTTCATACAGTTTGAAAAGGACTTTCATTGTGGCCCTCATGTGTTTCAAATCTGTTCCAAGTGTAAGGATTTTGTGTCCAATCTTCGGCTTCTTCTGCAAATCTCTTGGCTGCTCATGGGTAAGAATGGCATGGATCTTTTTTGAGAAAAGTCTGTTTGCCAATTTTGTTTTCTGATCTATATTGCAGTCTATGGAGGGACTGCTGTGTTGGTGCATGAGATGTTTTAAATACTCCATTATTCAGCTACAAGGATATAAAGCTCTAATACCCAGCTCAGGTACATGTGAACGAACAACTTCCCAACAAGAAATTCGTTCTCTTTATAATGGTGACAATGAGACGAAACGCAAACTAGAAAGAGGGAGTTTAATTGGCTGCTGTTTATAGATGATGATCAACCCAAAAATTGTCCAGCGGTAGGATGATGGTCTATTGAAGTGACAATTTTCACACACAATAGAGAATATAAATGTAAATGTATATGCACTCAACTACAAAAGACTCGGCCAACTGGAAATTTGATCAAATGTACTGAGATTAATTTGACTGATCTGGAATTGTTTTTAGACCAACTCAGTTCTCTGCTTAAGCTGCTACAGGCATACAGAGATACTGTCTCAAAAGGGAGATTCAGATCTGAGGTATATGCACAACAGTGATTCCTTAACACTGTAAAATTCCCAACTGGGAAATACCCAAATTTATCACTGGTTTTTCTGAGTGTACTATGCTTTCTCTGTGTGGGTTTTTGTCAAACACTTGATGTATAAACTGCTGTAGATGAAGTTTGTTTCACTGCCTCAAATGTAATATACAATGGTTGGAAAAAAAAATAAAATCAGACTTCATACTAGTCACCATATAGTGTATTGAATGCAGAAATAACAAGAAACATTGGCATGCATATCAACCAATAACAAGGGGGGTATATCATCATGAGTGTACAGAGAAACCTGGTTCATCCAACAGCCCATAATCTCAGGAATTAAATTGTCTGTATGCTCAGCCAAGATTAACAAGCCTCTACGCTCAGTTAGCCACAAGAGCTATGCTGGAAACACTGTATACATGAACAGAAAATAAACTTGCCACCAGAATATACATGTACCTTTCTGTTGAGGTGAATGTGCCCAGAGTTGAAGAATGGACCTGTCCCTTCAAGGAATATCTACCAACAGGGTCAGAGTATTGCTGTAGCTTGAGATCTGGCCTACTGAAAAGCTGAATTTCGACCTCCTTTTACTACAGAGAAAACTCAGCCAGCAGGGATCTAGGGAAACACGTCCACAATATCAGCAAATGCCCTTAGCCAGAGACACCAAAAACGTGTGGTTTTCTCTTTCAATAGTGGACAACTTCTCAACAAAGGTGATACGCACAGCTCTGCACTCATAGATTGGCGGTTCAATGACCGGAGGAATAGGAACCTTGATGCACAAGTAGGAGCGAAATTTCTGTGCAATGTGTCCGGCAGAGAGGAGTAGAGAAGACGTCCTCTGTTCAACAGCTCGTTCTTTAAGAATGAGACCGGGCTCTGTTGGAGAATTTCTGGAGATGATGAATGGCAATAGCACTGGAATCCTTAGTATTCTTGGAGACAAAACCATAGCAATTGGATTCGGCTTTCCAAATGTGTAGTGAGGTCTGTTGAATAAACTTGTTCCACCTTCGCACTTGATCTATCCTCATTCATACGCGACCCCTCTCAAAAACAGATTCTAGTTATAATAATATCCAAACTTGGTGCTCGACCAGCAATCACCAACTAGGCTTGAAGAAAATAAAAACCATTGCAAATAATCACAATGCCATACTATGCGGCCCTCAAAATACTTTTAACATTTTAGCCCATCAAAGATATTAACCTTGGCCTTGGGCGTCCTTAATAAAAAAAAAATAATTTCATGGCCCACTTAAACAATTTTGACTTTGATACACAAATTTCTTATGACCCCCTTTCAAATTAATCTGCCACGACTTCAATAATTTTGGATTTAAAAAAAATTTGGTCACAGCCCCTTTGGAAACATTAAAATTTGGCCAATAAAATAAAATATTTGGCATCCTTGTTCGAAACTCGATCTTTGCCCCGTCTTCATGAAAGAAATTTCTTCCGCAACAAAATAATGATTCCGACAAAATAGAAGAAATCTTGAAACCCTTGAATTGATCTCCAATGAAAATTGAAACCCTCTAGGCTGGCAGGAACACCAACTCTGATACCACTGTAGTATCTTGAATGAGATATCTTGCTAATTTTGTAGAAATTTAACTCAACCAAAATTTCACCATAAAATTACTATTCAATTAACAGAAGATTGCCATGTAAAATATAACGAGTAGAGTTCATGCAATTTAATAACACAATAGGCAGAAATAATCTCAACTTTCATTATAATAAATAAGTGAGAGAGTGTACATGATGATATAACTGAAATCGCTGAGATAGATGATCTAGTCTCCAAAACTGATATGCTCCAATGCTGAAACCGATCCTCCAAAACTGAGCTGAAATGCAACTGATAAACTCTCCTGTGAATTCTGTGTGAATTCACTAAGGGAGATGGGTACTTGCCCAATCTCACTAAATCACCCGAGGGTTTCCATCCCAGGGATACAATGGAGTAGAGAACTGGGTTCTCAACCTTTCATACAAGAAGGAATATCAAATCCAAGATGTTCTCCGATGGCCTCCTCCTCTTTATATGAATTAGATGGACCCCTCTGGAACCTCCCATTTTATTATTATTTTAATCATGGAGCACTTTTCCCTATTTTATTTCAATTAAAATATTTTTTTTTAATGTGGGAAAAAGGTAAATTGGCCACCATGACTCCTCAGGTCACTGAAAACCACTTCTAACCATCCCATCTTGTAGATCTTCTCGTTCTGGTTCCAACGAGCTATTACACTAAGGTGTTCCGTCAAGTATTTATCTTGGAACACCACCTTAAGCGTAATTAATTGAGTTAGGCCCAGTAATAACCCTGTTTTTCGAAAGTTGTCGGAATGCAACAGAACGAAAGACAAGCTGTGAAAATGATGGAACACGCCAAGCGAATGCCATCAGATCCCATAGAAACTCCTCAAAACCCCATGAAACATCTCCAAAGCCCCCTGTGCCCACTAATGACATAAACCTGTGCCTGTGACCTGTCTGCCTCCAACCCTGAGAGTCCATCCTAAGCATGCCATAAGGAACACTAGAAAAAGGAACATCACATCTTGTTACCTCTCATATTGCACAGGGTCTTGTGACTTTTGTCACACCACTTGTGATTTTCATTGCATCAGAGACGTACTTGTTATTTTCGTCCAGTTTGTCAAAAATTTACAAGTTGTTGGGCATTTGATTGACACATGGGAATTATTATTGCCGCACATAATCTCCTTGACACTCCCCTTGCAACATTGTTGACCACCATTGGTGGGTGCTAATGTGTTTGTACTATGTAGGAGCTATTGTTTTACACACTTACTTTCATATTGTTGCAGTCCCCTAGAGCACATCATCATGAGGGGTTTGTTTCAGTGGTTTATTATTGGTATATCTCGGTTATATGATGTCTGTTATCTTCATGGTTAGCTTATTCATCATTATGCTGTATTATTCATGCTATGTTCAGTAGTGTTGCAGGCCTCTGCCGACAAAAAAAAAGGTAACCCCTGATCATGAAGCATGGCTTTGGCAGCCCCTGTAATGGATATGTTCTTCCTCTTTGCAACCCCATTCTGCTGGGGGTAGTAAGGAATTGTGTACTCCCTCCTAATGCCTACCTTAGCACAAAAATCGACAAACTCACCAAGGGTATACTCCCCTCTATTGTTCGACCTGAGGACCTTGATCTTCCTACCTGTCTGGGTCTCCACAAGAGCTTTGAACTCTTGAAACCACTTGAAGACCTCACTCTTGGTCTTCAAGAAATAAATCCAGGTCTTCCTGGAGTGGTCATCAATGAATAAAACATAGTACTCATAGCCACTCAAGGATACATGAGACATTCGACCACTCACATCGGTATGAATCAAGTCAAGGATCTCGGTCGCTTTGCTGTCACTGTTGGGAAAAGGGGATCTGGCAAACTTCCCCATAGCACATCCTCTGCATACATCAAGGTGATCAGAACTGAAATTTGACACACTAGTGGTGATCTCCTGCAATGTACTCAAGGCCCCATGATACATGTGCCCCATCCTGCGGTGCCAAATCTCACACAACTCTAAACTGCTAGATCTGCTATCGGTCATGTCTCGGGTGCTGCTACTCAATGCCATCAGGGGCTAGAATGTGAACTTGTACACCTTGGCATGGCGCACACCAATCTCTCTAGCTAAAGAAGCTGGAGTTCCCCAAGGATATATAAGCACCTGCTCTCTCCTGAACAACACATCATACCCTCTGTCCTCAAGTGCTGAGACAGATATCAGGTTCTTCTTCATTCCAGACACATATAGAACATTTGACACTTTCAAGGGAGGTTTGGGTCCCCTATCGAATGTCAATGTCCCCACACCGACCGCTCTAACAACGCTGTCATCACCAAGAACTACCTCCATATCAGTATCACCCTGTATGGCAAGTGATCCTGCACTAGTGGCCTCACAAGCTATGAACCCAAACTCCCGATCAAAGCTCTCTATCTCTGCAGAAGCTGCCATGGGTTTGTCTTTCCATTTCTTGTTCTTCTTCTTCGGACACACAACAGCATAGTGTCCCAACTTTTGACAATTCCAATATTTGACTTTGGAATAGTCCTTCTCCTTGTTCTGCTGCTTGCCTTTACCTTTTACTTTGCCTCCACTGTTGGAAGTTTGCTTCTTTGCTCTGCCCTTCTTGCCTCTTGCTAATAATGCCACATTGTCATCCTCCTCCACCTGCTTGGTTGCCCCAAGATGGTTCTTTATGATCTCATTCTGAATGCAATCATCCCACAACCTCTTCTTAGCCATTTTAATGACCTTTAGTTTCTCTTTTAGGACCATTTTTCTGTTTTCATTTGAGCTCTGGTAAAGATTGGTCAAGGCTGTCCACATCTCATGTGCATAAGTCTTTCCTCTCACATGAGGAATGACATGGTCTTTGATTCCTTCCAGAATCAATCTTTTTGACTTAGAATTTTTTTTGTTAAACTCTGCCAACTGTATAGGGTCAGCAGGTACTACTATTGGGTTCTATGTGGTATTTACCATAATGCCCCAGACTTCTGCTTTCTCAAAAATGCTCTGGATTCTCTCTTTCCATGCACTGTAGTTGTTCTACCCATCCAATCTGTCTTCAACTCTCAAACCCAAAGACATGTTTCACTGTCCTACCAAACTGAAATTTGCAAATCTGTGGTAAAGGTTTCTGTTTTCTGTGTAAAAATCATGTTGCTGTAATTTTTACTTTGCTGTCCCAAACTGCACTTTTCAACCAACCAACCTCCGATACCATGAAGAAATTTCAACCCTCACTCCGGTTATCAGTTTTCTTTATGACTCCATGGATTTAGTTTTAAATCCAAGCATGATAAAAATTCTAAAAATTGGAAATGACAATATTTTCTGACAACACAAATTTAGAGATTTCACAACTGCTGAAATTGCAGAAATAAAACATAGTGAAATTATGACAGCGACACACAAAATAACACATTGATTTTTGGTCAACGTGACCTTGGAAAAACCCCCTACAATTCTTGGGGAAAACTAGTTTGAGAGCTCTTCTTTATTTTTGAAAATGCTTTTACAGAGAAACTGAAATACATAGTAAAAATTATAGCAACCACAAATTACAACTTATCTCGATTTCCGTGCTTGCACTCTGCCTCGAAAATCGTGCCAATAAGCAAAACAACCAAAACGAAATATTTTATAGCAATAAAACAACATTAAATGCTGTAGGTCAGCCTCGAAAAATGTGCTAAGAACTTGCTGTACGGACCGTACAAATTTAATAGTACGATTGCCTCGAAATTCGTGCCCTTACTGTTGTCCCTCTTCCTCGATTTCTGTGCTGCCCCTCTTCCTCGATATTCGTGCCTTTCTCCTACGGTAGGTTTTGGCTTGGGATGCATGCCAATAAATGCTGTTGACCAAATTTGCTGAAATGTCGTTTTGCTGCTCTCCTTCACTTCCTCACTGCTCAGAAATTTTCTCCTTGCTCTCTCTTCTCTTTCTCTCAAATGCTCATGAAAGAATGAATGATTTTTTCCTCTTCTCTTCTCTTTTTACTCACTAAATAACCTCTTGGGTTCCTAAGATCTAATGGCTGAGATTCATTTAGATCTAGGGATGAGAATAAATGTGCATTTAATTCTCACTTTCTATTTTTTAACTCACCCACTTAAATAAAAACCCACTTAGCCTTTTGTTTCCATAGTCACTTTTTCACTTTCTAATTCTTCATTGACTTTAATAAAGTCACCTTTAAATTAGAATGTAACTTTACCACTTATAAAGTCACTTTTAAATTAGAATGTAACTTTACAACTTATAAAGTCACTTTTAAATTAAATTGACTTTACCACTTATAAAGTCACTATAGGAGAAAAATACAAATAAATTTGGACACTTTTCCCTAGGCCAAAGATCAAAGTCTTAGGGAACCACTTGTCCTCTGATACCCAAATCTTAACAATTTCATGGGAAACCTCGATTTTGGTTGCGTGGTCGCGCTCCCTTATCTGCTTATATTACTCTCTTTCTGTTCATTATTACTCCATTTATCATTTCTCCCACTTGGGTCCACATAGGGTTAGAATGCCCCTTCCCCTTGTCCACACCTTGGGTCATGGCTTGGAATGAAGCCCAGAGGTTGATGCAACTAAAAAGAAAGATAAAAGCATATATGGCCACATTCAACAGGAAATGTACCACAAAATGCAAAAGATGGCAAGGACAAATACATTCAGTGTTGATTTGTGGTAGCATCGGATGTGCTCTAGCCATGAAAATTGGTGGAGAGGTTAAGGCACGTAAGATCTCCAAGACTCTGAAATGGTTTGGGGTAAATTCCACACGGTTGGAGAGATATTAAAATAACTAATATTTTTAATGGGGTTCCTAAGACTAAACTTAGGAAAATTAAAATATTAATGGGTATTAATATAAAACTGGGTGAAAATGTTCTAAATGACATGGATCAAGCCAAATCTAATCTTAGCCGTTGATTAGAGACTTAATCTCGACCCTTGAAGACTCAACAAGAAAAGTATAAGAGGAGGCTTGAGGGTCAGTTGGAGATTGTTAAAATTGGCAACTAGGGCCAAACTCCTTGTGGGTCATCTTATTTATGGCAGTTGATATTTTTCTTGGACCCATCTCGTCGAGAGGTGTAGGATTGATCTAAAGATAATCCGATTCTGATAAGTATTCATGGAGATATGAATTTATTTGTGTTATGGAACAATTTGTCAAGGTCGGCCAACAACCAAATAACCCCCACGTGTGCTCAACTTTTTAGTCTAAAAGGTGACTTGATAGTCATTTAAACACACTTCACTCTTGATTTCTCTCCACTTGTTTTGGGTTTTAGTGGAAGAGAAGTCTAAGACGAGAAAGCCCTAAACACAAGTCTAGAAGGAGACCCTATTCGCAGTAAAAGAAGGATGCCCTAGCCGCAGGTCTTCTGAAGGTTTGGCCGCAGTTCAAAGGGAGATCTAGCACGCCTAACAACTGTCCCTAAACACTGTCTTATCATACCCTAGATGCCCTAATCTATATGCTGTTTAAGACAACCCTTAGACACTGGAAAAGAGATGTCTAAAGGATGCCCTAACCAGTAAAGAGGGACAGAACAACGTGGTGTTTTAGGGCTGTTTCTAGGGTATGTTTGAGGGCCGAATTGCTGTGAGGGGAGGCCGAGACAGCTCCCTAGAGGGCCGAGGCAAGGAAAGGCTGGTTCAGCCTGCGTGGAGTTGTCTTGGGTGCAGAATTCTTGAAGGAAGGGCAGCGTGGAGCTGTTTAGGGGCTATCTATGCCCAAGACAACAGCCAAGGGTGCCAACACCTCTTCAAGACTAGGTCGCAACGAAAGGGAGACTGTTTGTGTAATTATTTAAGGGTTGCTGCAACATACACATGCCCTAACCAGGGACAACAATGCAACAACTTGGAGCAGCAGTTGTGTCATGTGTTGGGTCAAAGATTAGACCTGTTTTGGATCAGTTTGTTGAGCATCAATAGGTACATGATGTACAGTGTGAGTACATGTTGTACAGTGCGGCATAGTGCACATAGGAGCAACAATGCATATAATGTTGTACAGTGCAACATAGTGCACATAGGAGCAGCGATGCATAAGCATGGTGTATATCAGTGTTGCTGGACATTGGTGCAACAATGGGATAGCATGGTAAAGATGGACATATCGCAACAGTAAGAATGTATTGCAACACCAGGATAATGAGGTATTGCAGCAGCAGGATGATGAGGTATTGTAGCATGCATTTGGATGCAACATAGTGCAATGAAGAGCTCAGCATAGTGCATTAGTACAGTGATGGGTATAGTCTGTTGAAGTTTCTAAGTCTACCAATTAGAAACCCTCCATGCACTATATCTGATTTATTCCTACGGTCTACCTACTTGTTCTGTTACTTTAACAACTTATTGACAATGTAAATACTGAAAATAAACACTAGTGCCTGCTCAACATATTATAGATCAATAACTGAAGGAAACAGAAACAATCACACCAAATGACACCGTTATTTTTGGACCAATGTCCCCGGAAAAACCCAATGTGGGAAACCGGTGCAACTATCTGAGGGTTTTCTTATTAAGCAATATTAGAGTACAATCTAGGTGCCAAATCTGGCCTACCCAACAGAGAATTTCCTTGGCAGTAATACCTCTCAGTTTGAGACAAATTTCCCGGCTGAAACGTCAGATAATCCCTCCGGCAGCTCCTCAGCTCCAATTTGCCCTCAAAACCCCAACGTCTGCCTTTCTGGACTACGTTAACCTCTCTCTGCCCAGCGTTGGCCCTGCGTTACCCTGAATGGGTCTGCGTCAGCCTCAGGAGGCCTTGCATTAGCCTTCTGGCCCTCTGCGTCAGCGACATTGACCTCTTTGAAGCACTACGCAACTCCCGGCTGCCTCTGCGTGGCCCTGGCTGCTACTGCGTCACTCTCTCTGGCTCCTGCGCTGCTCTCCCGACACCATCTTTGCCTCTCTGTCTCTCTGTACTCAATGCCCCTCAGCTACAAATCCGATCACTGATTCTATCTCTCTTAGCAAACCTCGCTCTAGAGAATAGAATCACTGATCACTCTGGTGTCCTCTCCAAGTGACCCTCAAGCCTTCTCTTATACTTTTCTCGTTGACATATCAACGACCGAGATTAAGTTTCTAATCAACGGCTAAGATTACTTCTGGCTTGATCCATGTCTTTTGGACCATTCTAACACAGTTTCATATTAATCCACATTAATATTTTAATTTCCCTAAGTTTAGACTTAGGGACTCCATTAAAAATATTAATTTTTTTAATCTCTCATGAATTTCTTAGAATCTGCCCAAATCCTTTTTGGGTATTGGAGATCTCATGTGCCCCAACCTCTCCACCAAAATTTGTGGCTAGAGCACATCCAATGCTACCCCAAATCAACACTCCCTCTTAGCGAGGACTGTGCTCTAGCAATACTCCTCACTGAGTATTACTTTGATCATCCGACATCGGTCCCTGTGCTGATGCTAGGCCTGCTGCCCACCATCCTCTGCACTGCTGCATCTTGTACTGCTACTGATGGCTCTGTCACTTCCACTGCTACATCTGTATGACAACTCCCTTTGCATCCGTGCTGCTGCTGGTCCTTTCTCCCAACACTGCATCTGCATTGCAACTCCTCTTATCATGCTGCATCGTGCTGCCCACTGTTGCACTGCAACTCAGTTACTGAGAAGTAAGTAACTGATCTCCCAACTTTGACCTCTCAGTTGGGCTAGAGACCCTCCTGATGTTGAAGCTCCCTCTGCTGCTGACAAGTGATCCCTTTCTGACCTCTGCGCTATTGCAACATCTCCCTGCATCTCGCACCGTTTCACCCCTCTGTGCCATCCTGCACTGGTGCAACACTCCCGTGCCTCTCATACTACTGCAGCCTGCTAGCCTCGTGCTGTCTTGGGACTCCTGCACTGTAGCTCTCTGTGTTGCTTCATCCACATCCATCTCTACCCGACTCGGCCAATCCTGCTAGTACTCTTCAGGGCTCCCGTAGCAAGGTCTAATCCAAGAGGCTGGAGCCTGGGTGCCTCGAGGATCCTACCCCTCATCGCCTATAGTCTGCTTGACTACAGCTTGATGTCTCCCCACTTCTCAAGTGGCGTGTGCGCACTCATGGCACAGTGATCGTTTGTCAATACTCCCTTCTCTGCCCTTGCTGGCGCTGCCTTAATCTCAGAAGACTCTCCCTTACTCTTCTTCCTTGGACACTGGGTTGCATAATGACCCAGCTCCCCACAGTGGAAGCACTTGATCTTGGAGAGATCCTTCTTCTTCCGCTTTTCTTGTTTTCCCTCAAATGCTAGGGCAACATATTCCTTCTCCTGCTTGACTTTGATCCTCTTGCTGCTGCTACTTGTCTTTGACTGCCGTTTGATCTCTTCTTGGCAAAGAGCAGCCTACATCTCATCCCAAGGTGGAAGTGTCCCTCTGCCCAGTATAATCTGGAGAAATACCTTCCAGCGTTCTGAGACAGCATTCAGGGCTGTCCTCACCATCATTTCTTGATCCGATGTGGCTTCTATAGCAGTCAACTGATCTCAGATCTCATTCAGTCCTCCGAGGAAGGTGTCCATTGGTTCTCCTTTCATCTGATACGACCTCAATTGATTCTCTAGTAACATTCTTCTCTGCACAGAAGTATGATGGTACAATTTCTTGAGGACCTCCCACATCTCATATGCCGTTTCCTTCTCGGCAATGTGTGGTACTACATGGTCCTTGACCCCGTCAAGGATGATGCTCTTGGCCCTCGCCATTGCCTCCTCGTACTTGTCATTATCCTTTGGGTCGACTGGGATAGCTATAACCTTCAAGGCGAAGTTCTTGACACGATTTCTTTCAAGTACGGATAAGATTCTGGCCTTCCAGAATGCAAAGTTCGATGCTCCGTCCAGTCTGTCATGGTCTCTTACTCCGTGTGGTGCCATGATGCTCTTCTACTTCCCTCTTGGAAGTTTTCGATCTGACTCCCTCTGAGTCTCGATTTCCCTCCTGGAAATCCTTTTGCCGATGTCGAGATGCCCCCTACTCTGATCATCTGTGCAACCGCACCATTGATCTGGGTTTCTCGGCTAGAAGCCCTCGGTAGCAACTTCCTCCTCTTGGCCTTGCCCTATCAGGTATTGTTTTGACTATACTCCCTCACCAACTCCACTCTGCAATGTTCCCATAGCCTTCTAAACCCCAGCAACCTGAAGGTGAGAGCTCCTAGGCTCTGTGCAATCCCAACACCATCAACCCGGCCTCCTCAGCCAACTGCGTCAACCCTCCTAGCTTCTGCGTGGCTCTGCATGAGGCTCCTTTTGCCTTCCTTAGCCTCTGCGCTACCTCTCCTTGGCTCACCCTTGATGACGCAGGCACTACGTCACCCTTCTCTTGTTGCTATTCTGCTAGAAACAACTTCTGTCACCTCGGGACAACTGTTTTCTACTGCTATTGCTCCGCTTGGCTGATGTCCTCAGTCCTCCTGTGATCTGCAATAACCCTCTAATGCCATGTTGAAGTTTCGAAGTCTACCAGTTAGAAACCCTCCATGCACTCTATCTGATTTATTCCTATCTACTTGTTCTATTACTTAACAAGTTATTTACAATGTAAATACTGAAAATAAACACTAGTGCATGCTCAACATATTACAAATCAACAATTGAAGGAAACAGAAACAATCACACCAAATGACACCGTTAATTTTGGACCAATGTCCCCGGAAAAACCCAATGTGGGAAAACCGGTGCAGCTATCTGAGGGTTTTCTTTTTAAGCAATATCATAGTACAATCTGGGTGCCAAATTTGGCCTACCCAACAGAGAATTTCTTTGGCATTAATACCTCGCAGTTGGAGACAAATTTCCTTGTTGAAACCCGGGATAATCCTTTCCTCAGCTCCAATCTGCCCCTGAAACCCCAGCGTCTGCCTTTCTGGACTGCGTCAGCCTCTCTCTGCCCAGCGCTGGCCCTGCGTCACCTTGAATGGGCCTGCGTTAGCCTTCTGGCCCTCTGCGTCAGCAACGTTGGCCTCTCTGAAGCACTGCGTAGCTCTCGACTGCCTCTGCGTGAGCCCTGGCTGCTATTGCGTCACTCTCTCTGGCTCCTGCACTACTCTCCTGACACTATCTCTGCCTCTCTGTCTCTCTGTACTCAATGCCCCTCAGCTGCAACTCCAATCACTGATTCTATCTCTCTTAGCAAACTCCGCTCTAGAGAATAGAATGACTGATCACTCTGGTGTCCTCTCCAAGTGACCCTCAAGCCTCCTCTTATACTTTTCTCGTTGACATATCAACGACTAAGATTAAGTCACTAATCAATGGCTAAGATTAGATCTGGCTTGATCCATGTCTTTTGGACCATTCTAACACAATTTCATATTAATCCACATTAATATTTTAATTTCCCTAAGTTTAGACTTAGGGACTCCATTAAAAATATTAATTATTTTAATATCTCATGAACTGCTTAGAATCTGTCCAAACCCTTTCTGGGTATTGGAGATCTCATGTGCCTCAACCTCTCCACGAAATTTTGTGGCTGGAGCACATCTGATGCTACCCCAAATCAACACAGTCATGATCAATGTAGCATGATGAAATGCAACATAGTGATGACGGGTGCAACATGGTGCATCACAATGAGGTGCATCATGATGATGTGCAACACAATGATAGGTGATGGAGTCACCTTGGAGAATCAGTTGAAGCAGCATGTATTCAATTGAGTTCAGCTACCTCATGTATCATCTTCTTAGAGATGATCTATGCTCTTATTTAGATAAGTCAAAGTGTTGACTTCTGTTATATATGTATTATCTCTCTCTCTCTCTGTTGAACTATTGAAGAACATATAAGAAGAATTGATTAAGGGTTTCCCCACATTGGGGTTTGTCCCTGGCTAGTGCCACATCTTGTGTCCTCTTGTCTTGGCTTGTCTTCTGCGATTTTATGTTTATGTTCTATCTGCAATTTACTATTAACTGTGAAAATTGAAATAAATTGCTCTAAGCATAGAACATACCTAAAATTAACATGGTATCAGACGTGTGGTGAAGACAAAGCCCAAGCAAGAGTGAAAGAGCAATCATTGAAGATAGTTGGGAAAGGACAAAAGGCTCAATGGATTCCTCATCCCTCTTCAAATTCACTAAGGGTGAAGTCGAAACAGAGAATATTATTAGAATGGCGTAGGGGAAGCTTCTGATGGCCTACCTAAAGATCACTTCAATGGGAAGTCCAAATGTAAGGGTGGCAAATGCCTTGCTTGCAATAAGTTCGGCCATTATGCGAAGGAGTGTTCGAATGGTAGGGACACATCACTTGATGATGATAACAATCTTTGCATGGACATCTTCAATGATTAGAGGAATGATAGGTAATGCAGGTCATCAGGGAAATAGCCGACTCTTCAAAGAAAGCAAGGAACCCCAGGTATGAAGAATCAAATGTTGTTTCTGATAAGATAAAGAAGCATTATCTTATATTGGCCCTCTCCTCTAGACTCTTTGGGAATCTGGCTTAGTGATTGTAGTGCTTCAAGGCACTTCATCGGATAGAAGGGTGCTCTCTCTAATTTGGTAGAGATGGAAACAATCGTGGGATTATACTTGGAGTCAAGGCCACCTATCCCGGAAAGAGTGTAGGGAATGTTACCTCTCAATTGAATGAGGGTAACTCGATTCATTTATAATAATCTCTTTATGTACCGATCGCAAGAAGAACCTGGTGTCCATTTCGGCAATGGAAGTCAAAGGTTTCAAGGTGGCATTCATTGATGGAAAGGTACGCGTTTGAAAATAGAATTTTCAAAGATGCTTTCACCCTTGAGTTCAGGATTAGCAATTTGTATCAAGTTGCAGGATGGTCCATTGGGGACCATGTTTGTTGACACATCTCGTCTATAGCATGAAGGTCTGCTTATTATGGGGCCCCACCTAATGTGAGTCAGATGGTGACAAGAATGCTTGAATTCAAGAAGAGCATGAAGGTACATGTTCGAGATGTACCGAAGGAAAATCTTACAAGGGGACCATTCCCCTCATGTAGCAGGTCCACAAGATTGGAACAACTTGAGGGGTTTGAGATTCATGGTCAGGGATCTCATGTATGCAGGTGGAAGAAAGTCCTCTATGGCTTGAAGCAAAACACCTTGGGCTTAATATGAGAGGATTGATAGCTGTTGATGACGCTGAGATTCACTAGGAGTGAAGCCGATCCAAACCTTTGCTTGAAGGTTGTGGATGATAAACCTCTCACACTGGCACCTTCTGAGGACGACCTCTTTCTGACATGTGCAGACCCTCTCATTTGCAAAAGTAAGAGGGAGTTGGATTCCGGATTTGGAATGGTGAACTGCAAGCCCATGACTACCTTGATGGAGCTTAACTTTAAGAAGTTATGTGGTAGTAATGCCAGACCAGATTTGGGAAATGCCTCTGAGTTTCATAAATTCATTCGCATCGATGTTCTTGGTGAACTTCCGTTTGGATATATGTTTTGTAGTTAGCATGTTGGACTCATATTTGGTTGAACCTAACTGGATTGGTTCCAAGAATCATTTGAGATACCTTCAGGGCACAATCTCTCATGGATTGAGATTGCGGGAAATGTGAAGCTGCATGATTATTCTGATGCTGATTAGGCAGGCGGTGTGGAGGATCGCAAGAGCACTTCTGAGTGCTAGTTCTCTTTGGGTTCTGCTTTGATATCCTGAATAAGCAGGAAGTAGAAGTCAGTTGCTATAAGCACCGCTGAGACCAAATACATAGCTATGAGTATGACCTCGTGTGAAGCTACTTGGTTGCGGAAGCTCCTCAGTGAGTTGTTTGACAGATGATGGATACCACTGTGATTTTCTGTGACAACCAGAGGGGGATTCGATTGTTGAGGAATCCCGTGTGTTATGATCCCTCCAAGCATATAGACATCAGGTACCACTCTATCTGTGATATGGTACATCGATGAGCAAGAAGGCTCCATCGCATTGGGATTGATGTGCAGGTCACAGACATTCTGTTGAAGCCCCGGGGAAAGGTCAAATTTGTGACTTTACAGAACGACTTGTAGTCATTGAGTGATCCTCTTATGAGGGTCCTGTATGATGCATGCATTGAGCTCTGAGAGCTCCGGGGGGCTTGGGCTACTTTTTGGAGCAACAAGCGACCATAGGGCGATTCACCCTCCCCTAATGGTGCGCTGTGTACAGGGTGAATGATTCAGCCATCCCCTGTGATACCCCGTGGCAACTTATGGACAGGATGAGTGGTTCTCCTGTCGAGGCATCCTACCCAGACAGTCTGGGACTCATGGGAAGTACCTCTCATTTGGCCAATGAGTAAGGAAATGGGGTTAAGGACCATTGTAGTACCGATGGACACATCGTGTATCTACCGTACTCCCTATGCTAGGATGACTGACATTGATCTGGGATCAAATGGAACTGACTTCGGGTCAGTAAGAGTGATATAGCTCACTCTCTTTTGGAACTGATTTGGGATCAGTATGAGTGGTTTGAGACACTCTCTTGATATTGATCTGGGATCAACGAAATTGACTTCGGGTCAGTATGAGTGGTTTGAGACACTCTCTTGTGATATTGATTTGGGATCAATGAAACTGACTTCCGGTCAGTAAGAGTGATATAACTCACTCTCTCTTGGCACTGATTTGGGATCAGTAAGAGTGGTATGACACATTCTCTTCATATGGCACTGACTTCGGTTCAATAGAGAATGGTATGAGACATTCTCGATCAATTCTTCTTCTTCATGGTTTAGCAAAGCAGAGCAGAGCAAAGCAGTGTAGGGCACTGATAGCAAAGATAGTACAGTTTGGCAGATGGATCAGCGGATGGAGTTCTCTCTAGTTGAGAGGGAGTTTTAAAATTGGCAACTAGGGCCAAACTCCATGTGGGTCATCTTATTTATGGCAGTTGATATTTTTCTTGGATCCCTCTCGTCGAGTGGTGTAGGATTGATCTAAAGGTCATCCGATTCTGATAAGTATTCATGGAGATATGAATTTATTTGTGTTATGGAACAATTTGTCAAGGTCGGCCAACAACCAAATAACCCCCATGTGTGCTCAACGTTTTAGTCTAAAAGGTGACTTGATAGTCATTTAGACACACTTCACTCTTGATTTCTCTCCACTTGTTTTGGGTTTTAGTGGAAGAGAAGTCTAAGAGGAGGAAACCCTAAACGCAAGTCTAGAAGGAGACCCTATTCGCAGTAAAAGAAGGATGCCCTAGCCGCAAGACTTGTGAAGGTTTGGCTACAGTTCAAAGGGAGATCTAGCATGCCTAACAACTGTCCCTAAACGCTGTCTTATCATAGCCTAGATTCCCTAATCTATACGCTGTTTGAGACAGCCCTTAGATGCTGGAAAAGAGATGTCTAAAGGATGCCCTAACCAACAAAGAGGGACAAAACAACGTGGTGTTTTAGGGCTGTTTCTAGGGTATGTTTGAGGGCCGAATCGCTGTGAGGGGAGGCTGAGACAACTCCCTAGAGGGCCGAGGCAAGGAAAGGCTGGTTCAACCTGCGTGGAGGTGTCTTGGGTGCAGAATTCTTGAAGGAAGGGCAACATACAATGCTGTAGTTGGGTAGTAGGTCCTAACTCTCTTTGGAGGGCAGCGTGGCGCTGTTTAGGGGCTATCTATGTCGAGGACAGCAGCCAAGGGTGCCAACCCCTCTTCAAGACTAGGCCGCAACAAAAGGGACATTGTTTGTGTAGGTATTTAAGGGTCGCTGCAGCATGCACATGCCCTAACCAGGGACAACTGTACAACAAACTTGGAGCAACAATTGTGTCATGTGTTGGGTTGAAGATTAGACCTGTTTTGGATTAGTTTGTTGAGCAGCAATAGGTACATGATGTACAATGTGAGTACATGTTGTACAGTGCAGCATAGTGCACATAGGAGCAGCGATGCATAGCATGTTGTACAATGCAGCATAGTGCACATAGGAGCAGCGATGCATAAGCGTGGTGTAGATCAATGTTGCTGGACATTGGTGCAACAATGGGACAACATGGTAAAGATGGACATATAACAACAACAAGAATGTATTGCAGCAGCAGAATGATGAGGTATTGCAACATGCATTTGGATGCAACATAGTGCAATGAAGAGCTCAACATGGTGCAACAGTATAGTTGTTGTAACATGCATTTTTTGTTACCTTTAATATTCATGTTTCATTCAAGAATCACTTGAAAATATTTCAAAAATAGATAAAAGCAAAAGGAAGGAGTAATAATGGTATATCGGGTATGTTTTCTTTGTAAAGGAACAAGTAAAAATAAAAGAATCAACCTTGGTATAGCCAAGGATTAAGCCAATGGTTATATGAATGTATCCGTATATATATATATCGCAAAGCATATTGTGTATCGGAATCGCAAAAGAAACAAGTTATAAAATGTCAAAGATCCGGACCCGAAATATATATATTATATTTAAAAGCCCGGCGGGTCCATAAAGCGTCGAAGGCATATGTATTGGTTCATTCACCGATTGCCGATTGCGATTCACAATAGCCAGACCCGAAACATATATTCATTGTGTTTATAATTTCGGCGGGTCCGCTGTATCGAAAAGCCCTTCATATACATGTATATGGGTTCCGCTGATTGCGATTTGCAATGACAGACCCAAAAAACCATATATTGCGTTTTATAATTCTGGCGGGTCCGCAAGGCGTACGAAAAGGCGGATTTTAAGCTAAAAGGCGGAATTTCGAGCGGATGCAAAGTGGTAAGAGGTTTTTAGTGGAGCTCACTCGTTTCCACTTATTGTTTGACACGTAGTAGCCGGGTGGAGAAAGAAAACCGCTCATTTCCGGTGGGTATTCTCTGTGCTTATGTCACACCCGAAATCTTTGTAAACCGTCAGATCCACTAAGCGAAGATCAACGACGGGGATTTAAATATCGCATCGCAAACATTATATTGGCGGAAAAGGCATGTTTTATGGCATATTTCTATTATAAAAGGTATATAATAGAAATAGTGCAAATATGAAGGATTTATGCATATGCGGCTTAAGGGTGCATAAAGTTAAGTTTTGTGGTGATATATCATTTGAAAGGGCCGATTGCGATTTGCGGTGGAAGTCAACGGAGCGCTGAACGGGCGGATTTGACAGATTTATAAAGCAAGATTAACTCTTTTTGAGTTCCGTATTAAGCAAAGGTTCGCGTTAATTTCGTTGTGTAAAGTGGAAAATCAGGGTTAGAGCCGAATCTGAAGAGGAAGACAATCGGGTATGTTTTCTTTGTATTTTGGCCAATCAAAACGCTCGATACGTATGTAAGCCCAGGATTACACAAGCTAAACACATTTCATTATGGCTAAAACGAATTAAACATCATTAGGGCATTTACAGAGGAATTCGGCAACGGATTAACAGAGCAAGCCAACAGTTATCGTCCTCTTCTGAATTCAGTTATGTTCCTGTTATTTCATGTTCTTTGAGGTGTCTTTTACCCTCTGTAAAATTTTGTAATAGTTTTTACTTCATATAGTTAGAGAAGCAGTTAAATAATTTGGGCAGTTTCAGAAATCAACAACTGTTCCACAATGTATAAAAAGATGAAAATTTACAAAGAAAGGGTTCGAATTTTGGAGAACCCAGAGACTAGGCCACTGTATTCCTGATATAATTGTTGATTAATGAAAGAATCAGAAGTTTCCATGAATTGTTGGGTATAATTTTGTAACCCTCTCTGTTATGTGTCATCTTATGTTTTCTTCTTTCAGGTGTAGTAATGAAGTTGCAGGTCTTTATTTGCTTATGTAGATAAAGTTAAAATTCCTTAAAAGGGCGCTCCTATACTTGAAGTTTTCACCTTCCTTTCTAAGTTATAGACAACAGTTTCTGTGAAAGACCAACATATTATCTTTAACTTCTCCAAGAGTCACAGATAGTAGTTTCTGTGTTAAGCAGCATACTGTCTATGATTCAGTTCTCATTTTCATGATTCTTCTAAGTTATAGATAGTAGTTTTTGTGAAATACCAACATATTATCTTTAACTTCCCCTTCAAGCTTTCTTCATTCATCATTTGTATCTAGCAACCAATGGCATTCTGAGATGTTCTGGTCATACATGTATTAAGGGTTAAAGACCAAGTTTTCCAGGTCCTTCATTTGAGAACACAACAAACAATAAAGTGACAAATAAGTGACAACAAACAATAATCATTAATGTCTTAAGCACAATTTCTCCACAGCCAAGAAATTGGTTTCTTAAGGAACAACAACAGTGATGGGTACAGTTATGATTAATGAAGCATGATGAGATGCAACATAGTGATGATGGGTATAGCATGGTGCAACACAGTGAGGTGCAGCGTGATGATGAGGTGCAACACAATGATAGGTGATGGAGTCACCTTGAAGAATCAGTTGAAGCAGCATGTCTTCAACTGAGTTTAGCTACTTCATGTATCATCTTCTTAGGGATGATCTATGCTCTTATTTAGATAAGTCAAAGTCTTGACTTCTATTGTATATGTACTATCTCTCTCTCTCTCTCTCTCTCTGCTGAACTATTGAAGAACATGTAAGAAGAATTGATCAAGGGTTTCCCCATATTGGGGTTTGTCCCTGGCTAGTTCCACATCTTGTGTCTTGTCTTGGCTTGTCTTTTGTGATTTTATGTTTATGTTCTATCTGCAATTTACTATTATGCTGATGTGATTGCTAATCTGGAAAAGATATTGAACTAACTGTGAAAATTGAAATAAATTGCTCTAAGCATAGAACATACCTAAAATTAACAGAGATACACCAAATTGATCAGTCAGTTTGATTTTCTGGAGCGGGGCTTGCTGAGAAAATTCGAACTAGTGATTTGTTGCAACGAGGGGTAGTGAGTACATAGTAGAGAGGCAGGGATAGTGCTAGAGGGTTAGCGTAGAGACCGAAGAGGTTGACGCAGAGCAGATAGAGCTACGCAGAGGCAGCTAGAGCTACGCAGAAGTAGCTGGGTACTGCACAGAGGCTGAGGGGCCTGTGTGGGTGACACAGAGGGCCAGAAAGCCGACGCAGAGGGCTAGAGAGCTGACGTGTAACAATCTCTGTTGGGTGAGCCATTTATGGCACCCTAGTTGTACTCAAGAATCTGCATAATAATAAAACCCTCGTAACTGTTGCACCGATTTTTTCGCATTGAGTTTTCTGGGGACGATTGTCCAAAAATAACGGTGTCCCTTGTGTGTTTGTCTCAGTATTTCAGTTGCTGATCTGTATATGGGTTAACGTTGCATTTGTGTTAATTTCAGTGTTTATATATATAAATAACTTGTTAATGGAATGAACATGTAGGAGAAATTAAGCTAGATAATGCAGTAGGGATTTTTAACGTGTCAGACTTAGAAATTTCAACATGGTATTAGAGCGTTGCAGATCACACGAGGACTGAAGGCATCAACGATATCGGAAATTTGCAGCAGTAGCAACTGTCCCGAGAGACAGAGCTACTCCTAAGTAGAAGGCAACAGAGAAGAAGTGACGCAGAGGGCCTGCGTCATCATTTTGAGCTGAAGAGAGGGCCAGAGTAGAGGTAGAGAGAGGCACAAGAGGCTCACGAAGAGCCATGTCATGCTACTCAGCCACATAGGATTGACGCAGTTGGCCAGAGGAGCGATTCAGTCTTTGCCAGGATTGCGCAGAGCTGGAAGGCTCTGTTTCTTCAGTTGCTGGGGCCTAGGGAGCTGTGGGCAAATTGTGGTCGGGAAGCTAGTGGGGTGTTGTTTCTATCGAAGCAGAACAATACCTAATGGGACCAAATCAAGGTAGAGGGAGACACTACCTTGACGGATTTCTAGCCAAGAAATCCAGATCCGAGTTGCAGTTGCAAGGAGGATTGGAGAGGAGTGGTTCGAAATTTGGCGGGAAGATTTCCAGCAGGGAAATCAGGGCTTAGAGGGAGATTTCCGAGAGGGAAATCGAAACTCAGAGGGAGTCCAGAAGAGGAGCGGAAATGGTAGGGAATGGACTGAGGGATCAGGACAGGTTGGAGTCTGGACGGGGCTTCCAACATTGTCATTTGGAAGGCCAGGATACTGGCAGTCTTGGATCAACATCGCATCAAGGGCTTTGCCTCAAGAACCGTGGCTATCCCAGTCGACCCAACTGATAATGAGAAGTATGAGGATGCAATGGCGAGGGCAAAGTGCATAATCCCTATGGGGTCAAAGTTCATGTCATACCACATATTGTTGCAAAAAACACAGCAAAGGAGATGTGGGATACTTTGATGACCTTGTATCAGGGCACTTCCGTGCAGTGGAAGATACTATTGGAGAATTAGTTGCGGTCGTATCAGATGCAGAAGGGGGAGCAGATAGATCTATTCCTCAAATTGCAGGAGATTCGTGACCAACATACTTCCATAGGGTCTACACCGGATCCAGAGTTCATGGTGAGAATTGCCCTGAATGCAATTTCTGAGGAGTGGGAGACATTTGTCCAAGGCATTTTGGGTAGAGCTATTCTTCTAGGATGGGAGGAGATGTGGGCAACTCTTAGCCAAGAAGAGATCATGCGGTTGACCAAGGTGGGGAGTAGTGGCAATGGAAGTTGAATCAAGAAAGAGGAGGAGGATGCGGCTTTAGCATCTGCGAGACAACAAGGGAAGATGAAGAAGAACGATATCTCCGAAGTGAAGTGCTTCCATTGTGGGGAGCTGGGTCATTATGCATCCCAGTGTCCCAGGAAGAAGAACAAGGGAGAGGCTTCCGACTCCAAGGCAGCTCCGGCTAAGGCGGAGAAAGAAGTCGAGACTGATGACGACTGTGCCATGAGTGCTCATGCACCTCTAGAGAAGAGGTGGGGAGACATCGAGTTGTAGTCAGGAGGACTACATACTAGGGGCAGGATCCTTGAGGTGCCCAAACTCTTGGATCATATCCGACTACGGGAGCCCTTAATGACAGTAGCAGGATGACAGAGGTCGGGTGGAGCAAAGTGTAGTGGAGCAGCAAGGCAGTGCTTAGGTGCAGAAATCTGAGGCACGATAGTGGAGGTTACAGTAGTGCGAGAGGCACAAAGGTGTATGCAGCAGCGTAGTGGCAGCAAAGAGAGCACAGGATAGCAGCAAAGGCAACTTCAGTTTCATGAGGCTTCCAGACTGACCGAGATGTCAGTTTTTGGGTAGATCAGTTACTTACTTCTCGGTAACTGAGTTGCAGTGCAACAGTTAGCAGTGGCAGTGCTAGGGGCAGCATATTGAGAGGTAACTGCAGTACAGATGTAGCAGTGGCAGTGTTAGGGGCAACATATTGAGAGGTAGCTGCAGTACAGATGTAGCAGTGGCAGTGGCAGTGTCATGGGCAATAGTACAGGAAGCAGTAGTGTTGATGATGTGAGGCAGTAAGCCAAGCATCAGCACAGGTACCGATGCAGAAGGATTAGTGTGATGTTCAGTGGTGGAGCATTACTAGAGCACATTCCTCGCTAGAGTGTTGATTTGTGGTAGCATCGAATGTTCTCTAGCGATGAAAATTGGTGGAGAGGCTTAGGCACATAAGATCTCCAAGACCCAAAAATGGTTTGGGGAAATTCCACCCAGTTGGAGAGATATTAAAATAATTAATATTTTGAATGGGGTTAAACTTAGGAAAATTAAAATATTAATGGGTATTAACATAAAACTGGGTGAGAATGTTCTAAATGACATGGATCAAGCCAAATTCAATCTTAGCTATTGATTAGAGACTTAATCTCGGCTGTTGAAGACTCAACAGGAAAAGTATAAGAGGAGGCTTGAGGGTCAGTTGGAGATACAACAAGTTGATCAGTCAATTCGATTTTCTGGAGCAGGGCTTGCTGAGAAAATTCGAACAAGTGATCTGTTGCAGCGAGGGGCAGTGAGTACATAGCAGCGAGGCAGGGATAGTGCCAGAGGGTCAACGCAAAGATCGAAGAGGCTAACGCAGAGGTAGCTAGAGCTATAAAGAGGAAGCTAGAGCTACACTGAAGCAACTGGGGATTGCGCAGAGGCTGAGGGGCTTGCGTGGGCGACGCAAAGGGCCAGAGAGCTAATGCAGAGAGCTAGGAGAGTTGACGTAGAGGCTTCACGAGCTATGTTGAAGCTAGCAGGGCTGACGCAGGGCCAAGAGGAAGCGCCTTAAGGATTTTCGTGGGGCAGACTAGAGCTGAGAGGTTGAATATCTGTCTCCGAGAAGAGGTATTGCTGTCATGTAACAATCTTTGTTGGGTGAGCCATTTCTGGCACCCTAGTTGTACTCAAGAATCTGCATAATAATAAAACTCTTAGAACTGCTGCATGGTTTTCCCGCATTGGTTTTTCCGAGGACGATTGTCCAAAAATAACGATGTACCTTGTGTATTTGTCTCAGTATTTCAGTTGCTGATCTGTATATGAGTTAAGGCTGCATTTGTGTTTATTTCAATATTTATATATATAAATAACTTGTTAATGGAATGAACAAGTAGGAGAAATTAAACCAGATAATGCAGTAGGGATTTCTAATGTGTCAGACTTAGAAATTTCAACATTTAGCACATGGGCAAAAGCCAACACATGAGCTCTACCCCATCATCATGGCCATCACCCTGGTTCCTATAGGTTTTATGAACCTTCTTCATCATATAGGAGCCCATGATTGTCCCATCCCCTGGGGGGGCAATGAACCGCCCCAACTTAAAAGGGGGTATTCACTGCTATATCTTATACATCATGCTCTCACCCCTTGAGCCTCGAGCAGTTAATCAAAGAAAATCATAAAAAGGCAAAAGGCATATAATGAAGGGTGGAAAAAGCAAGGCCAGGGCACCTCATATACCACGATTTCTCCCTTTTGTACATTTTAAACCCAAGTGTGGGCTTCCCTCTTATTAGCTACTCTTGTACCTCAGCATGTGACCCAGGGTTGCCCCTTCTCATCCCCTACTTCATTCACCTATCTGTCACATGCCAACACCTTTTGAAGGATTTACCCTGACTATATCATCCCCTTTAGAAGTAGAAACCATCTAATAGGATTATTGGTTAACCCCATTTGGAGTTTAGGAGACATTGGCACACCCCGAAGCCCATTATGGAAGGGCAGACCATTATGAAGTCCTCACCTGTGGTCCATGATTTGGTGAGCTCATTTACTTGATTTCTCTAATGACTTGTTGTACTGAAAGGCTAGGGGACACATTGGATCTTATGCAGGATTGCAGATGGTCTCTTGCATTGGATTTTGAGTTTGGTCTCCTTATACGAGGTCCTAATCCTTCAGAGGGCTACATTGGCACGTATAGGGTGTGCGTTGAGAGCCATGCCCCCCCGCAACAACAGATAACACTCCATGGATCCCCATAGCTCTTCAGAGATTGCTCGTGGTTCACTTGTTGGACGAGGTTGATGCACCTGATCCATCATGCCTAGCTAGCCCCAGATTTACACCACACACTTGGCAGATTATCCAGGCCTTGTACGATGATGTCGCACCACCTACACCACCATCCTGGCCCTTGCAAACGATTTACATGCATCTTTGATTTGTTTGGAGATCCATGAGGACACTTGTGTACCCCCACGTCATTTGGAGCACCGCAGGTCATTACAAGGGGCCAACCCCTTGTCCACTGCTTTTGAGGGTCCTATTCTTCATTGTGGCACCCATGAACCTCATTAGGCCTCTTAGAGGGCCCTACGCCATGCATAGATTATTATTTGACTTCTTGAGAGGCTTACTTTTTCATTTATGAGCTAGTTTGGTGGGCTTGTCACCAAAAGTTGGATTATTAGAACATCATTTTATTTTTGGGGCTTATGTAGGCCAAGGAGGCTAATTCAAACTCCTAAGTTGTGCATAAATACAAGTGAGATGAACTCATTTGCTCATCATGACTTTGGATTGGATCTTTTCTCTCTTGAGATTTTCTGACTTTTTCTAGAGGATGAATTGGAGCTTTATGGATGAATTTTGATGTGTGGATATTGGTCTATCTTCTCTTGGAGGTTCTCTTTTGTCAATTGTGAATCGTTGGATATATTCTGTTACATGTAAGTATGTGCTTTTAATGTTATCCTTGTTTTACTTTTCCATATACATTGGACTGGGATTTTCGGTGCTCTAGGGCTAATTGTTGCATGCATTTACTGCTTAAAATTTTGGAATTTTGTCTCTTTTATAACATCTCTCAATATATGGGCCATGTAATATGAACGAAATCTCCTAGGGGTAATTCTATAAAATAATTTGACCTTGATAAGCTATTCCCTTTGTGCATTTAAGTATAAAAGTTGCAAGATTACTTCCCCTTGACCTAGAAGGCTAGCAAAGTGGTCTTGAGGCCTCCTTGACTAGGAACCAAGAAATCCTACTCATATTCATCATACAATCCATTCTCCCAAAGACTAAGGCACTGGTCTACCAAAGGTGGTCACCAAAAATCACATTCTTTCACCTTCTTCTAGGTATGGCCAAGTTGGGGCACTTAGGGCATCAATTTCCCGACGAGCTAGCCCTCCAAAAAGTTCGATCTCCTAGGGTCTCCTCCATTGGTGTTTCCCCAAGGTCTCCTCCAATTTTGAAGTCATTCCGACTGTGGAGTTCGGAGAAAAGCCAAGCCCTAACTCCAAGATCAAACTTTGCCTTAGCATCCCCAAGGCTAGTACCTCATAGGATCAAATCAACATCTTCAAGTGAAAATTTTTCCTTTGATACTTTCCCCCACCTTGTATAGGGTAAGAGCATCATTAGTTGCTATACTCTTTTCCCCCTGTTCTAGACCAAGTCCTCTTGGTCTCGTGTGGTCCCATTCCTTTGAAAAGATAATTCTTCAAGAACCATCCGGGATACCAATCACAATAAGGATTTTAGAGGTTGGGAATTTCCTTCGTAAGTCATATCCCATAAACCTAACCCTTGAATCCTCCCTTTTGTTCCCTAGAAGACATTGTACTTTGCTTAAGAAGCAAATAAATCCTTATCCTTCTAACTCACCTGGGAAAGGGATTGTTTAGGTCACTCCATATCATTTCATTGACTCTTCATCGGTGACTCCATAATATACCAGGTCTCCTCCCATCAGTGAAAGTTCGTAAATAGAAGGGAGCCTTAGCTGAGGCAACAATGGGTTAAAGTCTTCATTTGTTTCCCTTGGCCTAGCATTTGCACTTTAGGGATCCCCTTTAAGTCCCCTGCTAGTTTGAGCGGTAACATTTTGGCGTCGTTGCCGGGGAGGAAGCAAGTCTAGCTCCCTAGTGAATCATTGAGGAATTGATTCATTGACGACATTTATAAATATTCCTCTGGCAACTCCGCTCATTGTCCAATCCCCTAGTTTACTTGAAGGCGACAACATTCCTCCTTCAACTAGGGCTGCTACAAAAAGGGGAAAGCGAACTCCATCACCTGTTGGAACCTCCTTTTTCCCCGAATTCGAGGAGCTCATTGATACATCTCTAAAGATGGCATCTACTTCAAGCACTGACTCCGAATGGGATCAACCCAAGATGACCAAGAGTGAAAGACACTTGGTTAGTGTCTTTACCCCTTGAAATTGAGTAATGATCCCAAGCCATTACCTGAAAAATTTAACCAATGGTTGCCCAAATTCAAAGGGGATGCTACTTGGACTGCCCATGGTTTTATTGAAGAATTCTACTGGCAAATGTCCCCTAGAATGATATTTGATGAAGATAGGATCATGATGCTTTTTGCCTTATCACTTGAGGGACAAGTGAGAGATTGGTATCTTAGCCTTCCCCCTGGATGCATAAAGGACTCCGATGAATTTGAGGAGCTATTCATGAAAAGGTGGTCATGCAATGCCCAAGGGACCTTCAACATTGAAAAGTTCTACCAAATAACCAAGGGAAGGGAAGATGTGTGAGAGTTCATTCAAAAGTTTGATAGGGTAGTCAAAGATATACTTGATCATTTGAAGCCATCTAAAGCCAACATCCTTGACAAATTCATAAAACCCGTGGGTGGCCACCTCACCTATGTGTTGAGGGATAAGAAACCATCCACTTTGGCCGAGGCTAAAGAAATGGCAATGGAAGTTGAAGAAAACCTGCGAATTTCAAAGGTTGATATCAATGATCACCCTAGAGCCAAATTTGAAACCAAGAAGGAGAAGTCCAAAGATCAACACGAAGAAACTCTCCTTGCCATTCTCAAAAAGATGGAAAGGTTCACCGAAGAAGCCAATGCACGTGACAGGGTTATCATGAACAAAATCACCGCCTTAGAAAAGGCCCAAAAATCGAGTTACATCCCTAAAGGAAGGCCTTTTCCCAAAAAGCAAAGTGAAGAAGATAGGTCGAGCTCTTCTCAAATCCCAAACACATTGGCTCCAACTAACGCTGTTGAGCCTGATTCTTCATCTGAGGATGAGGGAAGTGAAGGGGATGAAAGTGAGGATGAACAAACTGATGAGCAAGCCAATCTTGTAGAATCTGACATCTTCAACATTTTGCTAGGAGGATCATACACGCATCCTCCCATTAGTGAGGTCACTCTTAAGGAAGAAAAGGAAGAATCCATTCTTAATTCCGATAGCCAGGGAAGATTTAAAGGGGTCCAATATTCCCAAAAGGAAAAGGACAAAGACCCCTCACCTCCTAAGGAATCACCCAAGGAAGATCCATCACCTAAGCAAGCCCCTCCTAAAGAATCCATCCCCAAAGTTCCTCCCAAGAAGGATCCCCCAACAAAGGTCAATCCAAAAAAGGATCCTCCTAGGAAAGAATACAGGAAGAAGGAAAAGGGGAAGGAAATTAAACTTGACATTGACATAGGGGGCTACTGTAGGAAAGATGACTATACCTGTTCCCCTAAAGGAGATTGCTAAGCTTCTCGAGCAACAACAACAACTTAAGAAGTCCCTGGGGATTCAAGATGAAGAATTACTTGAGGAATTGCAAAACATTCATATTCTTGACTGAAACCCTGGGCACGAACCATTCTTGCTTACTTTGGCTATCAATGACCTCTTCTTACACAATTGTATGCTAGACTCAGGTGCTTCCGCCAATATCATGCCTTTAACTGTTATGAAGCAATTGGGTCTCAACATCACTCGACCATATAAAAGGGTGTGTGGTTTTAATTCCAAACCTGTGGAAGTTGAAGGCATCATCAAAGACCTTAAGGCCTCTTTAGCTAGGAATCCTGACATATCCCTCCTCATGGATGTTATTGTTATTGATATTCCTGATGTGTGGGGGATGTTGTTATCCTGGAAATGGGGAGCTACTGTTGGGGTTCATGTTCAAATTGACCTATCACATGCAACCATCCCACAATCCGATGGCACCTCTTTTGTCCTTTATAGGGAACCTTCCGATTTACTGCATGTGATGAAGCCTAAACCATACTATGAGACAAGCGAGGTTGAGAAACCTTCCCATATTCTCCCTACCCAGGAAGTTCGAATTCTCAAGTAACCAATCTTTCAAACAAGCAAGAAGTGGAAGCCTAAGAAAGAATATAAGGTTGGGGACTTAGTCTTGGTAGACAAAGATCCCGTGCTTGTCAGGATCAATGGAAAGGTTGGGGATGACTATTACTACATTGCTAAACTTAACGACGAACTTTGGCCTGAGCCGATCAAGTTAAGTCGTTTCACCTCCTTCCTTGAGGCTTGACATTGCCTAAAAGTCGTATCATATAAATGGTAGAGTAGGATGCATTTGCATGCTGATTTCTGCATTAGAAATAACATCATATGATTTTCTCATGGTAGATAGATGCATATTTGCATATTTTATTTTCTGTTGATTTTTTGGCCAAACATATTAGCATGTGCGATCATGAGACACCGCGAAAGCATGTTGCTCCGTGTTTTTCCATCTATTGAATGTGCAGGTGACAAGACTACGGTAACCAAGAGAGTGCTGGAGTTCTTGTGACCCCCCATTCGAGTAGCTTCGCCCACTTCTTGGAGAGGTCATGTCCCAGTTGGAGCCAGATGTTACCCACCATTTTGTGGGTAATATCCCTAGGAGAAATTTTTTCTCCAAGATGGTCCTCAACTGCCAACCAACAACCCCTTGAGCCAACCATCTCATTGTGCCATTTCTCTGCCACTTGAGCCAACCATGTGCTCCCTCGCCCATCTGCCATGATCTCATGTTTGAAGGTGGGCCTCTCGAACCTAAAGGTATGTCGGGTCATTTGGAAATCGAGTATTGTAGTTTGCTTAACATGGACACTTTTGGGCATGGATTAATGGGGGAATTCAGTGGAAAGAATAAGCTAGGTCTGTGCTCTTGTCCCCTAGATCCATTTTAGGTATTAACCTTGGATTCTAGTCCTGTGGGATCTCTTTTACTGACCATTTGGCTCTAGGGATGGTATTTCATGGGAAGCCTCGATTTTGGTTGAAGGGTTCCGCTCCCTTGTCTGCTTATATTATTCTCTTTCCATTCATTATTACCCCATTCATCATTTCTCCCACCTGGGTCCACATTCCTCCACTGGGTCCACATAGGGTTAGCATGCCCTTTCCCTTGCCCACACCTTTGGTCATGGCCAGGAATGAAGCCCGGAGGTTGATGCAGCTAAAAAGAAAGATAAAATCATATATGGCCACATTCAACAGGAAAATGTACCACAAAATGCAAAAGATGGCCAGGACAAACACTATGAACCTCCTTGATCATATAGGAACCCATGATTGTCCCAACCCTTGGGGGGGAAATGAACTGCCCCACCTTAAAAGGGGGTATTCATTGTTGTATCTTATACATAGCAATGAACCAAGAAATACTACTCATATTCATCATAGACTCCATTCTCCCAAAGGCTAAGGCACTGGTCTACCAAAGGTGGTCACCAAAAATCACATTCTTTCTCCTTCTTCCAGGTCTGGCCAAGTTGGGGCACCTAGGGCATCAATTTCCGGATGAGCTAGCCCCTCCAAAAAGTTCGATTTCCTAGGGTCTCTTGCATTGGTGTTTCCTCAAGGTCTCCTCCAATTTTGAAGTCATTCTGAGGGTGGAGTTGGGAGAAAAGCGAAGCCCTATCTCCAGGATCAAACTTTGCCTTAACATCCCCAAGGCTAGTACCTCATAGGATCAAATCAACACCTTCAAGTGAAAATTCTTCCTTTGATCCTTTCCCCCACCTTGTCTAGGGTAAGAACGTCATTGGTTGCTATACTCTTTCCCCCTATCCTAGACCAGGTCCACTTGGTCTCCTGTGGTCCCATTCCTCAGAAATGATAATTCTTCAAGAACCATCTAGGATACCAATCATAATAAGGATTTTAGGGATTGGGAAGTTCCTTCATAAGTCATATCCCATAAGCTGAACCCTTGAATCCTCCTTTCCTTTCCCTAAAAGACATTGTACTTTGCTTAGGAAGCAAGCAAGCCTTATCCTTCTAAGTCTCCCAGGAAAGAGATTGTCTGGGCCACTCCATATCATTTCATTGACTTATCTTTTATTGGTGACTCCATAATATATTGGGTCTCCTCCCATCGGTGAAAGTTTGTAAATAGAAGGGAGCCTTAGTTGAGGTTACAGTGGGCTAAGTCTCCATTTGTTTCCCTTGGCCTAGCATTTGCACTTTAGGGACCCCCTTTAAGTTCCGTTCTAGTTTGAGTGGTAAGACACACTGCACCACGTCAACGTGAATTTCCATGTGGCTATCCCAGTTAATGCCAAGTCTTCCCACTTGGTAACTCCACCACAGTTGCTGACTGTCCACGCGGCCCTTGCTATTTTTTCTAGCAGCTACCACTATTTATTTGCGCCACCCCCCTTTCAACCCAAGGTATATACACACAACAATATAAGCGGTTGTGTCTAAGGCTTTTGAAACGGGCCCGCAGTGCTGCCTCTCCTTTGTATTAAATCCTTGGGCATGCTACCCCAACGCTCCTCCAAAAAGGTCCGGGGTGTCTTGCGCTTGAATTGCCAAGATTACATGGACCATGCAACATTCTTCCCTTCTAACTTATCACACTAATGGTTGTTGAAGTTTGTAGCTATGGTCGGTCTTCATATTGATATGTTTATCATAGATGTACATGTAAAGCATGATCATCATGCTCATTTGTAAAATCAAAATTATTTTTATTTATTAAAAGTGAAAATTAAATTCTATTTGGAGCCTCAAGTTTCCAAGTTGGCCCTCTTCTCCTCAAGTCGGCTTAGTTTCCTTTGGCACCCATTTGACCTCTTGATTGGCTATCAATTGGAGTCACTCGTCCTTCTCTCATAAGCCAATTGATCTAAGCAAAAAAACAATATATCTCTGGGCATACGAAGTTAGTCAAGGAGCAGATAAAGGCAAGTCAAGGATTGAATATATCTCTGTGCAAAGAAGACGAATTCCTATGAAACCAGGAGGCCGAAAATTCTATAATCATTCTTGTGCTAGAAGAGCCGAAGTCTGTGGTTAGTTCTTGAGGTAGAGGGCCAAATGCCTGTGCTATATATTTATGTGATAAGAGGCCGAGATCCTTGTGTGTCATCTCCATGTAGAGGGCCGAAACTTCTGAATATTACTTCTATGTTTAAGAGTCGAGTTCCTGTAAGACTTCTCTGTGGAAAAGGGGTAGATTATCAATGTTTATTTGTTAAATTTGGCAACTAGGGCCAAACATCACTTTGGACAGCTCTTATGAGGCAACTGATATTTTTCTTGGATTCCTCTTTCCGAGAGGTGTAGGATTGATCTAAAGGTCATCCCATTGTGGCATGTACAAATAAAGTTATGAATTTATTTTGATTATGGACAAATTGTCAAGGCCAGTCAACCATCAAATTAGCCTCCTCTAGCCTTCAACGTTGCATATAAATACAAGGTGCCTCCTCCTCATTTTGGCATCTCATCTCATTCATCTTTCTCTCTCTCATCTTGATTGGGTACGGATTTCTAGGCCTCTCTCTCTCCACACGTGTGAAAGGAAGACTGTCTTTTCTAGTCGCTGTGTTGACCAAATTTGACCAAAATTTCAGGAGGCCAAAATTTTAGGAGGTTGACTTTGACCAATGTTGACCTTGTTTGACTGCGGTTTTGTGAGGGAGACTTCTGTTTGGGCAGGGCGCTGTTTTTGGCACAAAAGCCGAAGCAGTTTGACCCCTGCGTTAACCAACGTTAACTGCCCTAATTCAGGTTGCTGTGTTGACTTTTGTTGACCAGATTTGATTGGTTATTTTCAGTGAGTTTTGGGTTGCATTATCTTGTTGTTGGAGATTGAGTTGACCAAGGTTGACCGAGTTGTTTTGGAGGTCAATTTTAGCACTGTTGACCAACGTTGACTTTCTGGTTAGGGCTTTATGTTTTTACTGTTTTGACTGATTAGTTTGGGCAAGTGAATGTTGTAAATTGTACTCTCTCTGCTAAAATTTTGAAGAATTATAAGAAGAATTGATCAAGGGTTTGTCCTTCGCTGGTGCTATATCTTGTGTCCTCTTGTGTTGGCTTGTCTTCTACTATTATTATTTATGTTCTATCTGCATTTTACTATCATGTTGATGTGATTGCTATTTTGGATATGATATTGCGCTGATAAAGAAAATTGAAGTAAAATTGCTCTAAGCATAGAACATATCATTGTTATCCTAAAATTTACATCGTATCAGAGCTGAGGTGAAGACAAAGCCCAAGCAAGAGTGGAGCAATCACTAAGAGGAACAATCATTGATCAAGAACAAGTCTCAATGACCTCCACATCCTACTTCAAGTTTGATGATAAGTTTGATTATCATGCATGGAAGACGTCTCTTGATTTGACTTTAAAACAACAAGATGTCATGGATTATGTGCAGGGAAAGATTCCAGAACCTCCTTCAAATGCATCGGCTGCTGCTAAGACAAAGAACAAGAAGGATGAAGTCAAAGCCAAGAAGATCATTAGGGATTCTATTCATAAGCACTTAGTTGCTTACATCTCCAATTTGAACACATCTAAGGAGATGTATGACAGGTTGGTTGGCATGTTCAAAGTTAGGAATGCAAACCAAGTCCTCTTCCTCAAAAACAAGTTGAAGGACATAAAGAAGGGAAGAGGTGAAGATATCCAATCCTACTTCATGAGAATTACCGAGATAAAAATTGATCTTCTTTCAATTGGAGAAGTTATTGTTGATAGGGAGCTCACTCTCATTGCTCTTGGAGGTCTCCCTCGTGAATGGCATGTGTTCAACATTACTATCCTCAACAATGACAGGATTCTAGGTTTTGATGAATTGTTGACTAGATGTACTCAAGGAGAAACAAGGGTGACGAAGAGAGACATGCCTTCAAATAAGAATGAACCTACTTCATTCTCCGCTCATGCTAAAAAGAACAATGCAGGTTCAAAGAAGCAAAGTCAAGGAAGATCGAGATTCAAAAATGGAAGGAAGGGAAGATGCTTCATTTGCAACAAGTTTGGTCACTATGCCAGGGAGTGTCCAAATAGAAGGGACACATCTCATGATGATGATCACAATCATTCTAGGGGCAGCAACAACAACAATCAAAGGAATGACAGGTTCAACAACAAAGGGAAAGGGAATGCTTCCGCTACTCAACTTGGAAATGATCGAGCTTCTAAAATAACAAGAAACTCTAGGTATGATGAGTCTAATGTTGTAAATTCTAAGAAAAATGAATTTTATCTTATATCTGAAATGGATTTGCAAATGGAAGGTGGTTAGGATGGATTTACACATTGTAGGTCACTTAGTGGTTGTTTGACCTTCATTGGGTGCTTGCATGATATTTTTCCCTAGGCATTGGAGATCTCCAGATAGCGTGGGTGATATTCGACATGATGGCCACATGGAGATGCTACCTTGCTTGGAGAAAGCCCTACTTAGGAGGAGTATTCTACATCCCAGAGGAGGGCATTGAGCCCATGACAACACATGGTAGCTTGCAAGGATTCTTAGAGTTGACAAAGAGATGCCTAGGTTGAGACAATGTTCATGGAGGGGGAGTGGACTAGTGGAGTACATGGCTTAAGAGGATTGATGGATCCTTTGAAGTTTGGATGCTTGTAGGAGGAGCTTGAACACACCTTATGGACCGCCCTTGCATTTGGAGCTTTGATTGTGAATGACATCACCTTGGAGCTTGACATCTATACTTTTAAGTGTAGCACTCCACATTTGTGAGGTCACATGTGTTGTTGTAGGTTGCTTGTAAGTGCATTGGTCCACATAAGTGACTCTCATATATGTAGACAAAGGAGAAAGACCTTTCATTTGTTATCATCATTGTACTTTTTTCTTTGTATGTGTCTTTTTGGAGGAAGTTATTAGGGTTCATGAGGAGATTGTAGAGGAAGTTGTGAAAGGGAAAGAGGATGTCTTTGTTGGGAGCTTCCTCTTGTGAGATACTAGTGTTTACTCTTTTGAAGAAGACGTTGGAAACATTGGTCTTTCTATATTGATCACATTCATTCTTATCACTCTTGTGTTAGATGTTGATGTTGATAGCTCAAACATGTGCTTCTGCATAGGCTAGGTGTCAAGCATGCAAAGGATGTCCGAAAGCCTCTTTTGGTACTTGCTTACATTGAGCAAGTGACTTTTATGATTTCTCTCCTAGATTTAACTGAGGAGAAACAAATTAATTAATGTTGGCTATTATGCTAAGGTTTCTAATGAAAAATTAATTTAATTCATTCTAGTGAATTAGATCTAATGTTTATCATTGATCTCAAGTGAGGTCTGGGATCTAATCCTAGCCAGTCATCACTTAGGAGATTAGGGTTAGGGACTTGGCTTAATGAAAATTATAAAAAAGCCCCATCGGAGAGAAGGAAGATACATCAACTACTTGGGAGAGTGATTTTTCTCAAGAGAGTGAGAGACTCAAGATTGAAGAGAAGAGAAAGGTGTGAAGCGAGGTGATTTTGGGAGAAGTATTCAAGGAGGTCGAGTTTGTAGAGAGAGAGAGAGAGCCGAGATTTGGAGGAGGCCAAAATCTGTGAGAGATCGAGATTTTTCAGCTAGTGTTGCGTGAGGGTAGGAGGATCTTCTCTAGTGTGTAAGGAGCCATTCATAACAAGGAAGAGGAGGTCAATTTGTAGGTGGAGAAGCAAAGATTTTTCAGGGATGAGAATTTCCAGCGGGCTGAATTCTTCAGGGGGCTAGAATTCCCAGGAGGCTAAAAATACAGGTTCTATTGTGCTGTATTTTTTGTATATTCTTTTGGGGTCATTTTCCTTGTTAGGAGAGCCCTAATTTTCATGAGTAATAGAAAAGTGAAGGAGAACTTGTTGGGCAAATTTCTGCTCTATTTTGTGACTGATTTTATATTAAATTTTTGCTACAAATGATTTAAATTAAATGCTAGTGTATTTTTTATTTAGTATTTTTCAGAAAAAACTGATTCGCTGGGGTGAATTTAATTTATGGGTATAAAATAAATTACTGAGAATATTGAATGAGACCTGGTATTGAAAAATTAACATTCAAGATGTGACTAGGAGAAGCACACCACTTTCCTTTCTCTTTGATCTTGTATTGTACTTGATCTACCCGTCTCTTGAAGTCAATATTGTTTCTTGTGCTTGTTGGAGCATTTTGAAGACTATTGTTAGGGTATCTTTGTGCCTGTTGAAGTGAAGAAGAAGAGGAGATGCCTTGCCTTGGAGGACATGTTTGTGTGATGCATGCTTTCATGCTGGGTCTCCTTTGTGTAAGATGGTGTTTCTTGGGTTTTTTTCTAAATAGGGTTTTGGAGAACTAGAGGATTGTGCTAGCCTTGTGAAAGGGCTATGGTATGTACATGACATTCATCTTCATTCATGCTAATGAAGTTTCCAGTTGTCTAATACTTGTGTAAAATCCAGATTTGGTTTTCAGCCATCTATATTCTTCATGGTCTATAATATCCAGGTCCATATTCTTGCTGATTTGATATAAGCGTGATTGTGTTAATTGATTTAACATCATAATTGTAGAATACATCAATCTGTTCATTGTTGTATTTACAAATGTCGTGTGTTTTAATATCATTTGCTTTGGATGTCCGAAACTTATTGGAACATAGGTATCTTTTCTCTTGAATGTCAGTTGCAACTTGCATCCAATAGAGCTAGTGCGCAATTCTTTAGAGAGAGAGAAGTGAGTGAAAATGTGATGATACAAAATGAAAGTGGCTTCCCTTTATTTATATGGGGGCAACCAAGTTACTTTTCATAATTTTATAACAAAAAACCCTAAAATTTTGCTTGGAGCTTTCAACTAGGCCTAAAGATCACAAGCCAACCTTAAGATAGCTTTAAAATATAAGAAATACATCAAAATCTCTCACATGTATGGGAATAAATGCTCTCCAACATGACGTCATCCTCCTAGAATGGATAGTCTCCATTAAGCAAGTGACAAAGTGAGTCCATGAGTGCTCTTCACTCCAAGGTAATCATCAAAGTGCATGGGTACATCTCCAAGTAGCATCTCCTCCACCATGAAATCATAATCAAGGCAACTCATGCCATCCTTCTAACACATGTGGGGCTGACGTGGCAACCTCAGTGGCAAGTTTTGGGATCTAGGCATGGTGTGCTAGTCCTCCAAAATCATCTCAATGATCTCGATCATCATCTAGGCTCTCGAACAAGGCAACGCCCATAAAGCATGGTCAAGGCCAGCCTGGGTTTGTCCTGGGTCCATCTGGCCACATCATCAAGTATGCCAATGGCTTGGCTTCTTGGCCCAACATTTCAACATTCATAGGTGTAGCAAGGGGTATACAACCATGTGGAGGATGCTCATATCCCAATGCTCATCTCAGGAGGGAAATGTTGGGGCTGCAAAGCCACATGTACGCTCAAGACTAGGCAAAATGTCCATTGAATGGTGTTGGATAGGTGTCAAGCCATCCCTCAAAGGATCTTTGCTAGATGTGTAATGAACTGCTTGAAACATACCCTCAAGACCAAGTGAGATCAACAACATTAGGGACAAAAAAGATTAAAGTATCATAGTGGACCATATTCAATGTTAGGGACACATAATAGTTCACACAAACCTTGCCTTCCAATGTCTTTCTAGCTGAGTATTTGTAAGCAAGTTACCAAACTTGTGTTAGGGATGATTATGCCATTAGCCCTTTTAGTTGCTTCTAGCCCCTAAGGGGAAGGGAATTTCACAGGTACACACATCAGTCCATAGGTGCATGGGATAGAGTTCCAACATCGTTAAGTGCAGTAATGAGAAGAGGGAGCAATTTAAGGGGAATTTCACATGTGCACACATCAATCCATAGGTGCATGGGATAGAGGTCCAACATCTCCAAGTGCAATAATGAGAAGAGGGAGCAATTGTGGAGGCATGAACTAGCCCTTTCTTAGGCCTTCTTTTTCGAACCCTTTGGTGCACCTTTTACTTTAATGATTTATCTCTCTTGCATAGCCTAGGAGGCCCAACTTGCTTTATGCTTTTCCAATGCCACTTAAAGATGTGTCATTGTCTCGCTCATCGGGGTTGGGATATTCAAGAGTTCCTTTTAGACAGATCATGAAATACTGAGGAACCATGTGATGGCTAATGAAGGGGGTAGAGCTCGTGCTAGGCTTTTGCCCACATGCTTACTATGTCCCAACCAGCTTTCACATTTTTCTCTTTCTTTATGTGTGCCTTCGTATGCTTTTATCTTTCTTTCAGTTGCATCAACTTGTTAGGACACATTTTTGGGCCTTAACTCAGTGATGAGGATATAAGGCGCCAATGCCAATGAAAAATGACAATCAACGTAAAGAATGGATGTGGATAATAAGGGAAACATGGAATGTGGCAAGTATGAATTACCTTGAGCACGCTTCTTCAATTAATGCCCCTCCTAAAGGAAAGACTTTAGGGGAGGTCACACTGGACTAGGGGCAAAGAATAACTTTTCAGGTGAAGCATGGGAACAAGGGTACAATCAAGAGTGATCAATCAACCAGTTTGGTTTGTGATCAATACTAGTATGCCTCAAAACATTAAATGAAAGAACATGATTACAAAATTGGTTAGTGTACCTTCCAATAGATGACCTACCTTCCTTCAAGAAGCATGCTGGATGGGAGAGAGAACTGATTGGAGCTTGGGTGGAGAGCTCTGATGTAAATCTATCCGTAGGCCATCATGGGCTGCTGGCTGAACAATAGGGAGAAAAATTTCTCCTATGGGTCGCCCACTTTGGGTGGGTGACAGTATGCACTATTGCACTAGAGTTGGAAAGTGAATTTCGCACTGATATTATCAATCATTGTAGTTTCTATAGAAGTAGACAGTTTCAATGGAGTCTGCACTTCTAGGGAGTGGCATTTTTGCAGCAATTTAATTTGGTTAATGAAATATGAGAAGGACATGTAGAACTACATTGTGGATTTTTTCTCAGTACCTTAATTAGCCTTATTTGCAATATTACTGAATTTGAGTTTGTTTGTGCATGAGGAGTACAAGGAATTGCATGAAGCATGCATGATGGTGTTGCCTAAGTTGAATCAATTGGCTAGGCTGTTCTCAATTTTGATAGTGTTGATATTTGTCAAGCTCCAATTTGGGAGGTTGTCTTGACAAAGATAGCATTTGCTATAATGTTATGTTGATATTGCATAAATTAATATTATCTTGTGGAGACGTTTAATCCTCTTCTTATGTTGATTTGTGTGTCGGTAACATAATTTGACTGGATGCAAGGTGAACTTTCTAGTAATTCATTTGAATTTCTTCTGTTATGGATATTTAGTGGTTTAAAATTTATAGAGTAGGCATGTATGGTGTAAAATTTGCTATCTTCTGATTGGGATCAATTGATTCCTTTGAAACAGTTGAAGATCTGTTGGCATGATCAAGATTGTGGGAAGGTGACAGTGTTAAATTCCTAGCCTCTGCATAGTAGCAGTTCTGTTTGTTTGTTATGATGGAGAACAACGTTTATTTGTGGCTAGAGCACCTCTTTATGTGGGATAATTGTCCCATATAAAGAGATATGCTAGGCACAAATAAACGTAAATTCTCCAACACTCCTTCCATAATGAGTTTTTTGGACGATATCAGAAAGAAGATGGGGAGTTGACAGTACCTTAACATGTATGGATATTAGAATAGTCAAGTGAGTAGCAAAGAAGATTTATTATCCTTCTACAGAACCAACTTAATGATTCTTAATGCAATGTTTCTTGTTTAAACTTGTGCATTGCTTCGATAAGTGGTTAAGGTGGTTAAGAGCTAAGGTTGGCTGTTGTTAGGGACGTGATGTATTGTCTGTTTTTTGTTTACAAATCCGGTTTAAGTTTTTTTCTTGTATACTTCTGTAAGCAGTGATGTCCTAGAATGCTTATAGCTTATACTTGATGGTATATTTTTTAGATTCCTCTAATGATTTTTAGTTTAATATAAAAAGAAAAAGACATGTACATATTACGGTTGCCTTCCTTAATTGCTAAATGTTGCTTACCAATAACAAGTTTATTAGTTATGTATGTTGTTCATCTCATTGTATATTTGTATGCTGTGTTGGTTAGCAATACTTTATATCCATTCACTATCGTGGAATTGTATCCATTCGCTATCTTGGCTTCTTATGGAAGTATTAATTAACAATTTTTGTGCACTTTTATAAGATATAGTCAAAATAATCATTGAAAAGACATAGATCACTTGTTTCTGTTAAACCAAAAGGCAATATTGCACTGGAGGTGCTATTTTTTTGATGGATATGCATGTTGCACACTGGAGGTACTAATTTTTTGATGCATATGCATGTTGCACCACCATGCTGACTTGTAACACTTTTATTCACTTTGAATTGAGTAGTTGGTTATCTTGTTTGTAAGTGAAGAAGATTATTGCTTGATCTATTTGTAAGAATACAAATAGTTGCGAATCTCGATGATTACACTAATAATGTTCCTTTTCTTTTATTTACATGCAGGCTTTGAAAATGCAAGCAAGAAATGCTGAAGCTTATGAGCTCTTTCTAAAGCTGTCTCAAATATATTCACTATTTCCTCTTGATAGAAACTCTGTACGTATTCTTTTTGGGGGAAACCACTATTATTTTTATTTTTTTCGTTGGCAACTGTCACATGCTTATTTTGAGATAGCTTGAAGATATATTTTCTTGTGTCACCATAAACAATTCGTGAGCTGAACAGGGATGAAGAAACTACGGATTTGCAAGAGCTTGCAAGGGGCCTCTTAGAAATAAAGGAAAAATTCAAGAGGCTAAACAACACGATATTGAAGAAGGATAGTGAGCTAGGTGAATGGAGGATCATGTTGAGAAATATCTTAGGGCAGTAACTTAGAATTTTCATTGATTTCTCTTATTATGACATTATCTTGTAACTTTTAATTATTAGTTCTTTTTTTTAATTAACTTGTTCTTATCATCAAGGCTAATGCTAAAACAAAGGAGGACACAAGATGTAGGCGCACAGCCAGGAGAAAATCCCTAGGTAGGGGAAAACCCAGTCAAGAACTCTTCCTTTAGTAGATTCAAAATAAGTTGAGATGACCAAGACCCTTATAACCTAGACCAAAGACTCCTTCCATCCATCAAATCAGCCTTGTTCGTAAGTGACACATCATACTTCAGTTCTGAGTTCTGTATTTCATTCTTTAGTCCTTTACTCAACACTCCTTCCTGCGAAAATATGATACCACAGTCCTGTAACACTTGACAGGCTTCGGTGCTATACTTCAGTCCTATATTTATGCTTCGGTCCTGGAATAGTATTATACTTCGGTTCTGTAACAGTATCATTTCTTCCGTCCACTAACAGTGTCATACTTCGGTCCTGTAATAGTATCATGTCTTGGTCTTGTAGTAGCTTAATGTCTCGGTCCTGCAATCATCTAATACTTTGACCTTCTAAATAATCCAAATCATCCTTCTTCGCTATCTCTGTGATCTGCTTAAACTTGATACTCTCTCCCTGTTTAGTCGAGTGCACATGGGTATTTATAGTTGTTTCTGACTGTAAAATGAGCCGACATGAGTAATTTGTGAAGCCGACTTGTAAAGGATGAATTTGGAGGCCGACTTGCAAGGTGACTTGATGGAAGAGGTTTTTGACATGACAAAATAGATTTTTGTCTTTGACACCATGAACCCAAGAAGGGATTTTTACATAATAGATTTGACTTTGACTTAAACAAAAATCCTAAAAGCCTACAATGGAGGCTAGATCTATGACTATTGAACCAAGCATGAAATCCATGCTTTAATAAGTCAAATTAATAATAATAAAGATTTCTTTTGACAAATATATTACTTTATGACTCAAATACAATTATGAAGACCGACACTAGTTATATTCTTCAACATTCCCTCTTAACTAGGGAGGTATTCATAATTACATATAGATACAAGTGCATGGAAGATATGAAAATAGCATGAACTACGAAGAGTTCTTGCACACTCAGTGCTTCGGACTAGAAACCTGACTAGGGTATTTTATCCGGGTGGGACTAAGATGGACTTAAGCTTTCAGCCACTCTAGGTACCATCAGGCTTATTTGCTAACCATCAACCCAAGGATCTAGGTGCGTATCCAAGGTCGGAGCTCCATGACCAACACCACCCTCCCTCTTCAGGATTTGAACATCATCACGACCGGCCAAATGTCCTCCCAAGCATTTGCCATTAGATGCTTCAATTCTCCTAAACTAGATATATCCATTTGTTCAAGCATGCTTCTTCTTGTGGAGAGATTTATTTGTACAAACACAACCCCAATCAGTAATAAACTTTTAGATATATATACAAGTAAAGACAAACCTTCGGGGTCCTCAAATGCATCTTATTGGAAGCATTCTTCTTCTTTCATTTCATCAACAACACCAAATACAATCTCAATATTTTGCAATTCCATCTGTAATGCTTTCATTCAATCTTCGGCTTCATTCTATCTTCAAGGTATCCACTATCCCCTTCCTCTCAATTAGGGAGATGTACTCATCTTCTATCCAGGCTCCCTCCTAACTTGGAGGGATTTAACAACTTCCTTCTTTTATAACAAAGGAAACACTTCAGACTTTCAATGCTTCATAACATCAAGGTAATCTTAATCATCATCATTCTAATAACTTCTTTCATCGTGCTCAACATTATGAACTTTGAACATCTTCAACATCTTGAAGATCATGTACCTATAAAATTTTAATAGCAACTACACACAAACACACACACACACACACACATATATATATTAGAAACATGAAGTTTACTACACTGAAAATCATGTCATTATAATGAAAGCATTAAATCATTCAAACTTTAGACATCAAACACTTAAACCTAGATAGGTTCATAAGAGACACATACTAGATTTCAACCTCTTGCTAGGGTTTTGTTATAAACCCTAGACTACATCAACAACTTTAGTCTCATTATATCTAGGGCCTCAATATGACTTTCAGAGATATATGATAGACTCTACTATGATTTATTGTAAACCCTAGATTCTATTTTCGAGACACAAAGCTTTAGATATCAGTCATTCGATCAAATAACAATTCTACTATGCATCTAATGTTTCAATTCTACTAGGGTTTGTTCAAAACCCTAGATTTTATCATCAAAGCTAAATTTATATCAACAATCAAAAACAATATCATTATCAATTTCTACTAGGGCTTAGTTACAAACCCTAGAATTCACAAACATGAGTATTAATAATAAGATTAGCATACTCGCATATATCTAGGATAACATAATTATGCTATAGCATGCAACCAAAGACACAAACTTTAATACAATAGAGTCTGATATACAACAATTTTCTTTCAGGCTAGGGTTTTGATCAGACAGATGGATACCTAGGGTTTCATTCCTAGGAACTTACTATGACTATTGCAATGGTTTTGCTTGTAGCCCCTAAATTATCAAATCCTAAAGTTCTAGGGTTCAATACATAACATAGACATTGACAACAAACCTTAAAGGACTAAGGTTTCCATAACAATACCAAAACCCTAAACATAAAAAAGAATAGGATTTCTAGACTTCATCAACAACCCTAAGTAGACTAGGGTTTCATAAATATACCCTTAGGTTAGGGTTTTAACTTTTACAGTTAACCTTTTTAGGGTTCCACAAGACTGATAATATAATGAGGGTAGATTCAATCTGGATGATTAATCACCCTAACAAGAATCTTTGTGATTCAAAACCCTAGACATAATGATGTTAGTAATGTAAAGCAAATTTTAAAAGAGAATGAACATACCTTTTTCTATGAAGAGATCCTTGCAACAAAACTTCTAATCTAAGACATACCTTGAGTTACTCCTTTGGTAGGTTTCCCTAATGAAAGGGCTCCCTCTTAATTATGATCACATCTTTTTTTGATTTACCAAGTTCTTGCAATATTTCTTGACAAGTACAACCAAAATTTACAAGTACAGTAGTGTGATGATTATCTAGAATATAAAGAGAGTTTCTAAAGTTTTGAGCTACAAAATCTAGACACCTTTAATTTTACTATTGCCAAGAATGGTCATATATGGATTATTCCTAGACAATTGAGAAAACAAGTAAGTGAGAGAGAGACTAACATATATACTGTTCTAGATATTAACAATCTTTAATGAGGATTTGTTATTCCTAGAGATACACCAACAGTTAACTCTAGAAACATACCTCAAAACTTACATACCTTTTCATAGAGTTTGTTGCCTCTTCTTGTAAGCTGCATACACATTAGTTAGATGACTAAAGCATGAAGAGCAGCGACAATACTCACTTGAATTTTAATGGAGACTTTGAGCTGATTCCTAAAATTTTGGATGCCATTTTCTTGACAGCAGTAGATGCTTCCTAGAGCTGCTTCTTCCAATGATACTGATTCCAGAACAAAATGCAATATGCTACTACTTCCTTGCTACAGGTCTTCTTCGCTTCTGAATTATACAGACTGCAAATTTTATTGTTGACTGTATATAAGTAATGACTGAATATAAGTCATTACCTAGGGGGAGAAGGTAAGGAAGGAGAGCGGTAAGGGGAGAAGGAAGGAATGATAGAGAAAGAATGTGAACATGCAAGACAAGGAATTGATGCTAGGCTGGCATTGCATCATATTGCATCATCATCCTTAGACACTTATTGACTACTAGAGCATAAAATCAAGTGTGGGAAATATAGGTAATGACTGAATATAAGTCTTCGATTCCTTTTATGGAGGCTTTATAACAGGTCTTAAAATAGACCATTAATGCTTCTAAACCATTCGGCTTATGTTCCTTTCTTGCTAGCAGTCTAGTTCTCAAATAATACTTTATTGAAGATAGACTTTGGACTTCTGAGGTTACAGATTTTTGGATTTCTGGAGAGATTTCAGATCATGATATTTATGTGTAGGATTTTGATTCTTTCTTCAAGGGATTTGGTCTTGATATGGCTATTATTCTGGCCTCTCGACTCTACAAAGTGATGCTTCTTTCTTTCTTAAATCCTTCGCTCCCTTTGCTCAGGTCTATGGACCTAACCACAAAGATATTGACTAGATGATATGCCCGGAGTTCATAATTTCTTCCCTCTCTGAGCTCGGTTCTAGGTGACTGTCTTCCTTGCTATTTTTAAGTTCATGTGCCCTTCTTTCTGCCCTTACACAAGTGAACCTTGCTCTGAAACCATGTTGAGAAATCCATTAGGGCAGTAACTTAGAATTTTCATTGACTTCTCTTATTATGACATTATCTTGTGGCCTTTAATTATTAGTTCTTTTTCTAATTAACTTGTTTTTATCATCAAGACTAATGCCAAAACAAAGGAGGGACACAAGATGTAGGCGCGCAACCAGGGCAGAACCCCTAGGTAGGGGAAAACCCAGTCAAGAACTCTTCCTTCAGTAGATTCAAAATATGTTGAGATGACCAAGACCCTTATAACCTAGACCAAAGACTCCTTCCATCCATCAAGTCAGCCTTGTTCTGAAGTGACACATCATGCTTCAGTTCTGAGTCTTGTATTTCATTCTTCAGTCTTGTACTCAACACTTCATTCCTGCAAAAATATGATACCACAGTTCTGTAACACTTGACAGGCTTCGGTGCTATACTTCAGTCCTATAATTATGCTTCAGTCCTGGAATAGTATTATACTTTGGTTCTGTAATAGTATCATTTCTTGGTCCAGTAACAGTGTCATACTTCGGTCCTGTAATAGTGTCATTACTTCAGTCCTGTAACAGTGTCATACTTCGGTCCTGTAATAGTGTCATGTCTTGGTCTTGTAGTAGCTTAATGTTTCGGCCCTGCAATCATCTAATACTTTGACCTTCTAAATAATCCAAATCATCCTTCTTCGCTATCTCTGTGATCTGCCCGAACTTGATACTTTTTCTCCTTGTTTAGTGTAGTGCACATGGGTATTTATAGTTGTTTCTGATTGTAAAATGAGCCGACATGAGTAATTTGTGAAGCCGACTTGTAGAAGATGAGTTTGGAGGCCGCCTTGCAAGGTGACTTGATGGAGGAGGTTTTTGACATGACAAAATAGATTTTTGTCTTTGACACCATGAACCCAAGAAGGGATTTTTACATAATATATTTGACTTTGACTTAAACAAAAATCCTAAAAACCTACAATGGAGGATTGACCTATGACTGTTGACCCAAGCATGAAATCCATGCTTTAATAAGTCAAATTAATAATAATAAAGATTTCTTTTGACAAATATATTATTTTATGACTCAAGTACAATTATGAAGACCGACACTAGTTACATTCTTCAATAGATCGGGAATGCAAGGTCCGCTGTCAAGATTTTTAGTATTGAGAAGCAGTTAAAACACCTAAGAGGGAAACAACAAAAGCATGCACTTGAGTTGCTTTTAGCAAGAGCAAAGGGTGAGATGTATAGTAGTCCATTTCAAAAGTGCATAAGCAAGGCTTGCAACACATTGAGTTCACAATTCCAGGAGACTAGTGTTAATTTTCCACTGTTCTATGTTGTTACAATCACTTTAGCCCCAATTTTTCTTCAATTAGCGATCAATTTTAATCTTCCAATGATAAATAGCAATTGTAGATAGAAGAGTAAATGCAATGACAGTAGAAGACAATCAAGAGCAATAACAAAAGACACCAAATTTGGTCAAAGACCAGGGAAAATCCCACAAGGGGGAAAACCCTTTTAAATTCTTCTTCTTATTAGATTGTCATAAAATGTTCAACAAAGAGATACAATGATTCATTTCATCAACAACAGAGTCAAAGTCAATTCTTTGCCATCCAAGGGATCAACCAACCAATATCCAATAGAAGAGCGTCAAAGTCAAATATGGTCAACAAGTCAAAGTCTGCAAATCTGTCAAAGTCAACAGCAGTCAAAGATGCCCTAACTAGCCCACAAGTCAATGGTCAAACTCCTCCAAAAGAGCTCGGTCAACAGTCAAACAACTTGGCCTTCCTTGCTGGTCAAATTTCAGTCAAAACAGTCCTAAACAACTCGGCCAAACTCAGTCAATGGAGAGAGAAAACCCTGCGGTTAAATTGCAATCAAGGTTTGTGGTCAACAAGAGTCAAACTGCCTAGGAAATCTCGGTCTTTGTGCCAAAGAATGTGGCCTCCCAAAACAGTCCAAATGCTAAGTCAAACCAAGTCAAACTATGCTCAAACTCCAAGAATTCAATGCTGGTCAAAGGCTGTTCATAGAGAGTCAATGTAGAAAACATAAGACACTTCTTTCCTGTTGATTAGGGGTAGCATCGGATATTCTCTAGCCATGAAAATTGGTGGAGAGGCTAAAGCACATGAGATCTCCAAGACACAGAAATGGTTTGGGCAGATTCTACCCGGTTAAAGAGATATTAAAATAATTAATATTTTTAATGGAGTTCCTAACTCTAAACTTAGGAAAAATAAAAGCAGTTGTCTATAACGTGACTTTTTGAAAGTTTTTCTGGCGGGTTTTTCCGGTCGAAATCCGGTAGGAATTTATTGGAATCGCAAGTTTGATAGCTAGTCTCTGCACAATGAAAGCGTCCCAGGGGTTTTCGAGGGTGCTGAATCCAAATATGCAGTTAAAAAACCATTTTAACTGCAACAAATCAAGATTTAACCTCAATTTCTTCCGTCGGATTCCGTCACCGGAATCTCCAAAAAGTTGCATTATAGACAACTCCAAAATAAAATATTAATGGGTATTAATATAAAACTGGGTTAGAAGGTTCCAAATGACATGGATCAAGCCAAATCTAATTTTAGCCGTTGATTAGAGATGTAATTTCGGCTGTTGAAGGACCAACAGGAAAAGTATAAGAAGACGCTTGGGGGTCAGATGGAGAATACACTAGAGTGATCAGTCATTCGATTTTCTAGAGTGGGGTTTGCTAAGAGAAATCAAATCAGTGATCAGTGGTAGCGAGGGGCAGTGAGTATGAGACAGAGAGGCAAAGATAGGTCTGAGAGACCAACACAAAATCAGAGAGAGGCAGACGCTGAGCCAGAGGGAGCCACACAGAGGCAGAAGGGACTGCGTAGAGGCCATAAGGGCTTGTGACATACACGCAGAGGCTGCAGGAGTGACGCAGAGGACCGTAGAGGCTGTGCAGAGCCTCACAGGGCTGACACAGTGAGTTTCACGTTGACGCAGAGGCCAGGAGGGCTGATGCCGAGCTTCAGATTGTGCTGGAGGGGGTTTCGTGGGGCAGACTTTTTGAATATCTGCTTCTGAATAGAGAGGTATCACTGCCGATTATTTTTCTCTGTCGGGTGAGCCAGTTTGGCACCCAGTTGTACTCAGAAACACTGCATAATAAAATAATCCTCAGAATTGCTGCACCGGTTTTACCAAATTGGGTTTTTCTGGGGACGAGTTGTCCAAAAATAACAATGTCACTTGTGTGTTTGCTATTCTTTTAGCCGTTGATCTTTAGATGGTTGAGACTGTATTGTGTTTATTTCAGTATTTATATGATTAAATAACTTGTTTGTAAGTAACAAGTAGGAGAAATAAACCAGAGCATACAAATAAAATTTCTAACGGGTAATACTTAGGAATTTCAACATTTCTTTCGCACGTGTGAGAATAAGACCCTGCAATTTCTGATGTACGAATCAATCAAGAGAGGAGAGAGAGATGTGTTATGTGTGTCCAAATGAGGAGCCATTGAGTTGTATTTATATTCTTCTTCGGAGACCCAATTTGTCCTTTAGGCTGACTTGAACTTTTGTGAACATGTGGGTTTTCACATTAACAATATATTTTTCCGTGATGAAATTAAATTCTTCCTAGGGCAAAGAGGGTCTTCTCTGGATGAGGAATGCTATCCAAAGGAGGGAATTTGTCCTTAAGCTGCCAAGTTAACACTCTGTCTCAGTTAGGGAGAAATTTTTGACTGCATCATATGTCCCATTTCAAATGCCTCGTTATCATCAAGTCCAATGTCATCTATGCTCATCTCTGCTTATCTCTGCTCATTTGTTGAACACTCTCAAATCTAAAAGAAGAAGAATTTGACATCATACGGGAGCTCAAGCTACCACCCTCTATCCAAGGACAATATGCAGGATACGATTTACCATAGGGTAAAGATCACACTCTATCCTACTGACTTGTGACAATAGATAGGATACCACTTACCGAGACTCGAGAGGTAAGGATCACACTTTATCCTATTGTCTGTTAATCTTCCCAACTTGACCCTCAAGAGTCAGTGGTAGAACACCTGCATCCCATAACTTGAGCGGGATACCATTTACCATAAATGGTAAGGATCGCTCCTAACTCAAGTAGCCAGCACCCATTAGCCAGATGGTTAGGAGAATAATCCCAACAAGCCCAACTTGTGTGTAGGATGCCAACTGGGGTATACTCTGTCAAGACCAAAGACAAATAATAGGTAGGATACGACTTACCGTGGGGTAAATATCATAAACTATCCTATTGCTCGACAATAGGCAGGATACAACTTACTGTGAAAGGTAAGGATTACAAACTATGCTATTGTCCAGAGTTCCCTCAATCGTAGGAGCTCTCCTGCTCAATTCCTCTCCCTGTGAGCTTGAACAAGGGGGAAGAGCATAGCTCAGTGTTCTCGATTAGCTGGGACCCTTACCCAGGAGGGTCACATCCATTAGTCCAAGTTGCTCTTTGAAGACCAATAACTTCCCCTTCGACAAAGACTTGGATATAAGTGTGATGAAGTCTCACTGCTCCTCTCTGCACCATATCTTGAATATAGTGATACTTGATCTCAATGTGCTTGGACTTGTCATGCAATACATGATTCTCTGCTAATTGGATCCCACTCCTGTTGTTGCAATATATCACTTTCTTATCCAGAACCTACTCAGAAAACTCTCCAAAAAGCTTTCTTAACCAAACTGCGTCGCAACTAGCCATGCTAGCAGCAATGTACTTTGCCTCAACCGTGCTCAAAGGTACGGACTTCTGTTTCCTACTCGTCGAAAATATCATGGCAGATCTCAAGTTGAAGTAGCACCCTGATGTGCTTTTCCTGTCAATAAAATTTCCAGCCCAGTCAACATTAGTAAGGACGAAAGAAAAGATCCAAGGAGGAAATAAAAGAAGAAATCCAAAAAGGAGGAAGTAAAAGAACCAAGAAGAAATCCAAGAAGGAGGAAGTAAAGGATCTCTACTATGATTGAGATAGCCTTCCTTACCTAGTTATTTTCAAGTTTCTATTTCAAGTTTGCTGTTGTAAAGTATAATTATCATGGTAGGAATCATTAGAAGCATGATAGAATGCATCAAGTTAGGAGATGGCATCATAGAAGCATACAATTGAAAACAAGAGCTCGTGACGTCATCATAAAGAAGCATGAAAGATCGCTGAAATAGAAGTCTATGGCTGTCACCTATAGAAGGATGTAGCTCTTGGTAACCTCATTAGAAGCATAAGTAGTACTTATGGGAAAAAGAAAGTCATCTAGTATAGAGCTCATCATACATCATTCAAAAGGAGCATTTGCAGGATGAGGATGATCAAGATCCTCCGTTGGAATATTCATTGGAAGGTTCACCTACTGGAAGAAGCAAGTGTCTCGTCGGGAATTCCAACTTGTATGGGATTCATGGGATGATGGTATGATGTCAAAAGAAGTGAAGCAGGTCAAGGGATTGAAGTTATTTCAATCAAGGAAGCTGCTGAAGCAAGTCTAGTGACCAAAAGAAAGAGATGAGGTGTGTATGCTTGAACTTGATAAAATAAAGTCATGTCATATGGTTACAGATATCATGAATGAGTGCTCTACCTCAAGAGCATGATCAAAAGAAAGGATCTCCTCCTATGAAAGGATGCATGAAGGCATGGTTCACACATTGACTAGATGAAATCAACATAATATGTCCTCATATGAAATATGAGGTGGTTGACAAAGTTGAAGGAACTATGATTGGAAGTTCCTGGGAGGAAATGTGTGAATAAAGAAAGGAAGAGATCATGAAAAATGCAACTATGAAGAAGACAATCAACATCCAAGGACTAGAATATTTGACTATGATATCTCCATGGGAAAGATATGAAGATCCTGATAAAGTCTAAAAAAGAAAGAGACCCTTGACGTTGTATATCTTTTTGGAGATGTGTCAATATATATGTAGGATGCTAATGCAAACAAGGAGATGTCATGATGAAAGACCATCACAAAGATGTTTTGATTTAATGTTCATTTTCTATTTTTGAACAATATCTGGATGGGCTAATGCAGGGCTACCAAAGGAAGAGCTGTAGATGTCATCTACAACTGACACTCATGTGGTAGGATGAAAGATCCTGAAGGAAACATGATGCAAAGAAGGTAGCAAGGTATGAAGGAAAGGCCAGATATGGACTAATGGGTCACTTTCCAATGAAAGAAAGGATGACATGATTCATGAATGAAAGTGATGGATGGTTGATGCCCTACGAAGAAGTCCTAAAAAGACGAAGGCTCCTGAATAAAAAAGAAGAAGTTCATGACATCGAAAGAAGGAGCTCTTCAAGCAGCTGGTTGTCCCATGATCTCCACTTAAAGAGTGTTAGGATATTCCGACACATAGGAAATAGTTAAGTTCAACTTGGTCTAGTATAGAGTTAGGTAAAGTGTGTTTCTTTACCGTTGTACATTTTGTAACTTACAATCCGACGGTCACGATATGTAGTGATTCGACGGTTCATTCTCTCCTCGGTATTACCGACACTTGATCCGTGGCTTGACACCCGATTGGTCCATGAGTTCTATTTAAAGCGCATGGAGGGTCATTGTTCGGGTAATCCGTGCATGAGAGAAGCTTATGTAAATTTTCATTCTTTGATTAATAAATTGCCTGTAGTACCCACGTTCGGACAGGCCGTGGACTGTTTCCCTCTTTGAGGGTTTTAACCACGTCAAAAACACTGGTGTATTGATCTGTGATCCGGTTGTGAGCGGTGTCCTTTTGGTATTCTTTCTGAGGAACTTACCCTGTAAATTCCTACATGTTATCGGAGCTTGGACCGAGGTTCGATTCCCCCAAGTTGGGTTTGAGGGGGGGTGTTGGAAGAATCACCGCACCTCTATAGAATCCGTAATTTCCACCCTGGGAATCCTAGTTACTGGCTTGTAATGTTTACCAATACCTGCGGGTTTTGGTGTAACGGCAAACCTCCACATGGTATCAGAGCTATTTGAGGGCCGCGTCCGTTGGTGATCCAAATCTGAAGCCGGTAGAACTGCATGCGGTTGTCGTTTCCTAGATCTGCTGTTTCTGACTGCTTTCGGGCCGAGAGGACTGCTCTGTTGCGTTCGGAGCATCTGTTCCAGTGAGGAACCCCTTTCGTTTCACGCGAAAAGGTTTCCGGTAGCCCTAGCTGCGTCATTTTTCAGATTGGGAGGTATACAGTGTTTTTTGCAGTTTACTGTTATTTTCTCTCTGCTTATTTTGGTTTCGGTTTATTTAGCCCTTTTTTTTTAACCGGATCTATACCTTTCATTTCTGCGTATGCTCTTTGCCTTGCGACTCTGTGCGATCTGGGCAAATCAGAAACAGAAAGGAAGGATTTTTCTCATGCGTATGCTCTTTTCCCTGCACCTTAGTGTGATCTCGGAAAATCAGAAACATTGAGAAAAATATTTAGTTTTTCGGCTAAAGCTAACTTTGAGATTTTTTTTTAAAAATTTCTAGTTTTTTGGCTAAAGCTAACTTCGAGCCGCAAGGTTCATTTTTCTTTGCATATTCGTGTTGGGTTTTGTGTTTTGTGTTTTGTAGGGAAAAAGAGCTTTCTCAAGGCAAGCACGCAAACCAAGGCCCCCCCCCTCTCTCTCGCTCTCTCAATTTTTTTGTATAGATCAATTGGTTCAAAGCTATTTTAAGAGAGTAGAGGTCTTGGGTTCAAGTCTCCATTTTGTGGGGGCGGATTTTTTCATTCCCGCACATTTGCGCATTTTGCCGGCAACGTCAACAATTTTTTTTCAAAAAGCCATAACTTCTTCATCCGGATGCTTTTTTCAGAGCCGTTTTTTTTAAAACCGCCTATTTTTTCGAGATCTATCCATTGGAACACTTACTTTCAGCATCTTCAGCTTCAGTTTTTAAAAAAAAATGGAAAGTCCATGCCAAGTCATTCTTGACAGCACTAACTACTTCCAATGGGTAGCCTACATGGAAGATTTACTTAGAAGTAAAGGTCTCTTCAGAATAGCCACAGACCAAGAGAAGAAACCAAAAGATGAAGACAAGGCTGCAAAATGGGGAAATAGACAAGATCAAGCACGTGGTCTGATAGGGATGTCTATTTCTCCTGATCTTAGATTCTACATTACAGAACTTGAGACTCCTCATGAAGCATTAGAAAAACTCGCTAAAGTTTTTGGGATTAAAAATGAAATTAGAGCCCATCAACTTGAAAATGAGTTGCTTACTTTGGATCCTAATAATTTTTCTTGCATTGAAGATTTCTTGTCCAAATTCAAGACCCTTAGATATCTCTTGGAAGGTGTTAAAGTTAAGAAAGAAGATGGTAACCTTATTTATTCCATCCTTACTAAGTTGGGACCAGCCTACTCTGTATTTGTTTCCACTTTCCATTCTACAAGGGAAGCTTTCATTTGTCAAGGAAAAGACTACAAGACCCCTTCCTTTGACTCCTTTTGTGATTCCTTAATAAGAGAACAAGAAAAACTCTTACACCTTGGTCTTCTTAATCTTGGAAACTCTTCCACGAAAGCGTTAGCCGCCCAGCAGCAACCAAATTCAAAGAATCCTAAGAAGTCATATCCTCAAAAGAATGGTCCTAAACCAACTCAGCCTCAAAATGAAAGATCATTTCAGCAAAATGATAAGACCAATAAAAACAAATGGAAGAAGACTGATAGACATTGTAACTTTTGTAATCGAGATGGCCACTTAGAATCTAAATGCTTTAAGAAGATGGAAGCCTTGGAAGCCGCAATGAAGAAACATAACATCCATGTGGAGCCTACTTCAACTTCAACTTTCGGAATGGCACTTTCTGCATGTCGTTGTCAATCATCTCACTCTGGTTATGCATTAAATGTATCTTCTTCTTCTTCTCATTCTCATGAGTGGCTCATTGATTCTGGAGCCTCTTATCACATGGCCAAAAACCAAGCCATGTTTTCTTCTTTAAATGATTGTAACACCAAAAATATATATGTTGGTGATGATAGATCTCTTAATGTTGTAGGGACTGGAACTGTTCATCTAGACAATGGTCAGTTTAATGATGTATTATGTGTTCCAACCTTATCCTGCAACCTTCTATCTGTCTATCAGATAACTCATTCAGGTGAAGGTAAAATTGTTGAATTTTCACCTCATGATGTTGTAATCAAGGATCTAAAAGATCCTAAACAGATTCTAGCTACTGGTCTTGCTGATGATTCCACAAGGTTGTATAAGTTTCACAACTTTGGGTCATCAAATCTTCCCTCAGTATTTGTTGCTCATAATGATGAAGTGAGCAAACTTCGGCATGAGCGATTTGGTCACTTAAACTATCGCTCCCTTCAGCATCTATGTAAAGAAAATATGGTGACAGGTCTTCCTATGGTATCTTGCAGAGATGGTGTTTGTTCCGGATGTGTACTCGGAAAACATCATCGGGACAGTTTTGACAAACGTGCCTCTTGGCACGCCTCAGCCCCTTTACAGCTTGTGCACAGTGATTTATGTGGTCCTCTTCCTGTTGCTTCATTCTCTGGCTGCAAGTACTTCTTAACTTTCATTGATGATTTCTCCAGACGCACTTGGGTATACTTCTTAAAACTCAAGAGCGAAGTATTTAACACATTTTTGGCCTTCAAAGCCTTTGTTGAAAAACAATCTGGACATCAAATTCTTAAGCTAAGAACTGATAATGGTGGAGAATATGTTAAAAACACATTCATCAACTTTTGCACCGAAAATGGAATTCAAATGCAACATACTGTTCCATACACTCCACAACAAAATGGTGTAGCTGAAAGGAAAAATCGCACCTTAAAAGAAATGGCTAATTGTATGCTGCAATCTAAAGGACTCAGTCTTAGTTTTTGGGCCGAAGCAATTAATTGTGCAAATTATATAATCAATCGCACTCCTACTAAGGTTCTAGAGAATATCACTCCAGAAGAAGCTTGGAGTTCCATTAAACCAGATGTAAGTCACTTTCGTGTGTTTGGAAGTGAAGCATGGGCCCATATTCCAGATGAAAAGCATAAAGCCTTAGAACCTAAGAGTGAGAAATGTACTTTTGTTGGATATTTTGAAGATGTAAAAGGTTATAGACGTATTCCATTTAAGTCCAAAAATGTTATCATTAGAAGAGATGTAAAATTTGATGAAAATAAATCGGCCTGCGAGCCTAGTCCGGCGGATGTGCCACCTCTTCCTATCTCTTCTACTTTTGAAAACATTTCTTCTTCAGATGATGAAAGCGAGGATGATAATCCTCCCCCACTTTCTTAGGATCCTCAACTTCCAAGATGGGTCCGTGCTACTCGGGATGCAGCAGGTGATCTTGCCGGTGATCCTACAGATCAGCGACGTACACGTTCTCAGTTTGAAAGAGCCTCTTCTTTACTGGCTCAAGCTCCAGTAAATCATGATCCTGACACTTTTGCAGAAGCTTCAGGCCATCCACATTGGAAAGCAGCTAAAAGAATACTTCGTTATGTTCGAGGTACAATACAGTTTGGGATTCATTACAGTGCCAAAGCAGCGCCTCTGTTAGTTGGTTTCACTGATTCTGATTGGGCTGGTGACCCTGATGATCGGAAGTCTACTGCCGGTTATGTCTTCACTCTTGGTTCAGGACCTATTACATGGGCTTGTAAGAAACATGCTGCCATTTCTCTTTCGTCAGCAGAAGCAGAGTATCGTGGTGCCGTGGAAGCTAGTAAGGAAGCCTTGTGGCTTCGTCAGATCCTATCAGAGTTTGGCTTTGAGCAGCAGCATCCAACCACACTTTGGTGTGATAATCAAAGTGCCATTCAGCTATGCAAAGATCCAGTCCAGCATCAGCGCAGCAAACACATTGAACTACACATGCACTTCATCAGAAAGCTCATTCATGACCATGTTCTTGAAGTGAAATATTGTTCAACAGATGATCAGGTTGCAGACATCTTCACAAAGGCTCTCACAGAGGCGAAGTTCACTAAACTTCGATATATGCTTGGAGTTCAGGAAGTTGTCACTAAGGGGGGATAGGCTCTAGTGCCTCCTTCCTTCTCCTATTGTGTCATATTTGTAAATCCTTCAATCCTATCCCAAGTTGTTCTTAAGGGGGATGTTAGGATATTCCGACACATAGGAAATAGTTAAGTTCAACTTGGTCTAGTATAGAGTTAGGTAAAGTGTGTTTCTTTACCGTTGTACATTTTGTAACTTACAATCCGACGGTCACGATATGTAGTGATCCGACGGTTCATTCTCTCCTCGGTATTACCGACACTTGATCCGTGGCTTGACACCCGATTGGTCCATGAGTTCTATTTAAAGCGCATGGAGGGTCATTGTTCGGGTAATCCGTGCATGAGAGAAGCTTATGTAAATTTTCATTCTTTGATTAATAAATTGCCTGTAGTACCCACGTTCGGACAGGCCGTGGACTGTTTCCCTCTTTGAGGGTTTTAACCACGTCAAAAATACTGGTGTATTGATCTGTGATCCGGTTGTGAGCGGTGTCCTTTTGGTATTCTTTCTGAGGAACTTACCCTGTAAATTCCTACAAAGAGCTGCTGGAAGCAAGTACCTGGTCAAGAGGGAGCTTGGGTACATTCCTTTTATAGGAATGGGTACATTCCTTCACTGGAATGGGCATATCCTCCTTGATTAAGGGGGAGAGATAGACACATCATTCTTGTCTTAACCTGGGAAGATAGAATGGAGGATTGGGTAAGCATCTGACATCCGATACTCTTTGAGGACGTGGTAGGGCATCCAAGATAAGAGTAGTCGTAGAGGACCAATATTCTTTGAAGATTGAGAATCCAAGATAAGAATAGTCCTGGGAGGACATACCTTGTGAACACCTGGGTGGGATATGTTCTACGAGAGACAATGTGAGTGTGTCTATAAATCATTGGTCTCGCCAGCATTATGCTCTGATCTTGTGGAGAGATAGAGCTGTTAGTCAAGGCCTTGCTATGTTACAACTTACAATGTTGGATGATATGATGCTATACAGATGGGTTACCAATTTGACTCTTCTTATGAGAATTCTTCAGATTGAGAATGTCCAAGTACCTTGTATGTATTATGAATACCTCCCTAGTTAAGCGGGAGTGTTGAAATATGTAACTAGGTTCAGTCTTCATAATGGCATATGTAATGGTGATTTTATGTATTTAATGAAAAGAGAAAATTAAATTTATTATTTGTGTTCTTGAGGCATGGGTTTCATGCTCAAGGAAAATTTATTTTTAGGTCAAGCTCCCAATGAGTGCTTCTAGTTTGTCATAAAGTCAATTGAGTCATTGTCATGTAGTGAAGACCGATTTGGGCATGTTACATATTGTAAAGAAAAATTTATTGCGTTAGAAGACTCCACGCTGGTCAACATGGTCAAATCTGTCCACCTGCAGCTCGGTCAACCCACATCAATGCTGCCCTAACCAGAATCTGCCCTCCTTTCAGCCACATGTGTGAGAGAGAGATGCTCTAATGTGTAGGAGAGAGAGAGAAGAATGTGAGATTAGATGAGTGAGTTTATGCCACAAGGTCTCCTCCTTTTATATGAAACATTGAGGATAAGTTGGGGGTGAAAATCACTGTTTTGCTTGCTGGCCGACCTTGACAAATTGTCAAGAATACAAATAAATTCATATCTCCATGAATACATGTCGGAATCAGATGATCGTTAGATCAAAACTACACCTCTCGAAGAGAGGAATCCAAGAAAAATATCAACTGCCATAAATAAGGGGACCCACATTGTTGAAGTTTCTAAGTTTACTTAGTTAGAAACCCTCAATGCACTTTATCTGATTTATTCCTACCTACTTGTTATTTTACTTAACAAATTATTTATAATGTAAATACTGAAAATAAACACGAGTGCATGCTCAACATATTATAGATCAACAACTAAAGGAAACAGAAACAATCACACCATATGAAACCATTATTTTTGGACCAATGTCCCCAGAAAAACCCAATGTGGGAAAACTGGTGCAACTATTTGAGGGTTTTCTTATTAAGCAATATCAGAGTACAATCTGGGTACCAAAACTGGCTTACCCAACAGAGAATTTCCTTGGCAGTAATGCCTCTTAGTTTCTGACAAATCTCTTGGCTGAAACCTTGGATAATCCTTTCGGCAACTACTCAGCACCAATCTGCCCCAAAAACCCCAGCATCAGCCTCTCTTTGGACTGCGTCAGCCCCTCTCTGCCCAGCGCTGGCCTTGCGTCACCCTAGATGGGTCTGCGACAGCCTTAGGAGGCACTGCGTCAGCCCTCTGGGCCTCTGCGTCAGCAACGCTGGCCTCTTTGAGGCTCTGCGCAGCTCCTGGCTGCCTCTGCTTGAGCCCTGGATGGCTCTGCGTCACTCTCCCCGGCTACTGCGCTACTCTCCCGGCACTATCTCCGCCTCTCTGTCTCTCAGTACTCAATGCCCATCAGCTGCAACTCCCGATTACTGATTTTATCTCTCTTAGCAAACCTCGCTCTAGAGAATAGAATAACTAATCACTCTGGTGTCTTCTCCAAGTGACCCTCAAGCCTCCTCTTATACTTTTCATGTTGACATATCAACGACTGAGATTACGTCCCTAATCAACGACTAAGATTAGATCTGGTTTGATCCATGTCTTTTGGACCATTCTAACACAGTTTCATATTAATCCCATTAATATTTTATTTTCCCTAAGTTTAGACTTAGGGACTCCATTAAAAATATTAATTATTTTAATATCTCCTAAACTGTTTAGAATATGCTCAAACCCTTTCTGGGTATTGGAGATGTCATGTGCTCCAACCTCTCCACCAAATTTCGTGGCTAGAGCACATCCGATGCTACCCCAAATCAACACTCCCTCTTAGCAAGGACTGTGCTCTAGCAATACTCCTCACTGAGTATTACTCTGATCATCTGACATTGGTACCTGTGCTGATGCTAGGCCTTATTGCCAAACATCCTCTGCACTGCTGCATCCTGTACTGCTACCCATGGTTTTTCCATTGCCACTACTGCATTTGTACGACAGCTCCCTCTGTATCTGTGCTGCTGCTGGTCCTTTCTCCCAGCGCTGCATCCACACTGCACCTCCTCTCATCATGCTGCATCGAGCTGCCCACTGCTGCATTGCAACTCAGTTATTGAGAAGTAAGTAATTGATCTCCCAATCTGACCTCCCTATTGGGCTAGAGACCCTCCTGATGCTGAAGCTTCCTCTGCTGCTGACAAGTGCTCCCTCTTTGACCTCTGCGCTGCTGCAACAACTCCCTACATCTTGCACCGTTGCACACCTCTTTGTGCCATCCTGCACTGGTGCAACACTCCTATACCTCTCGCATTGCTGCAGCCTACTAGCCTCGTGCTGTCTCGGGACTCCTGCACTGTAGCTTTCTTTGCCGCTCCATTCGCATCCGTCTCTATCCGACTCAACCAATCCTGCTACTCCTCTTCGGGGCTGCTGTAGCAAGGTCTAATCCAAGAGGTTGGATACCTCGAGGATCCTGCCCCTCAGCTCGTGTAGTCTGCCTGACTACAGCTCGATGTCTCCCCACTTCTGCTCAAGTGGTGCGTGTGCACTCATGGCATAATCATCGTCTGTCAAAACTTCCTTCTCTACCCGTGCTGGCGCTGCCTTAGTCTTGGAAGACTCTCCCTTACTCCTCTTCCTTGGACACTGGGTCGCATAATGACACAACTCCCCACAGTGGAAGCACTTGATCTTCGAGAGATCTTTCTTCTTCCGTTTTTCCTGCTTTCCCTCAGATGCTAGGGCAACATCTTCCTCCTCCTGCTTGACTTTGATCCCCTTGCTGCTGCTACCCGTCTTCGACTGTCGTCAGATCTCTTCTAGGTGAAGAGTTGCCCACATCTCATCCCAAGGTGGAGAGTTCCTCTGCCCAGTATACTCTGGACAAATACCTCCCAATCTTCTGAGACAACATTCAGGGTTGTCCTCACCATCAACTCCTGATCCGGTGTCTCTTCTATAGCAGTCAACTGATCTCAGATCTCATTCAATCATCCGAGGAAGGTGTCAATCAACTCTCCCTTCTTCATCTGATACGACCTCAACTGAATCTCAAGTAGCATTCTTCTCTGCACAAAAGTATGCTGGTACAATTTCTTGAGAGCCTCCCACATCTCAAATGTCGTTTCCTTCTCGGTTATGTGTGGTACTACATGATCCTTGACCCCGTCAAGGATGACGCTCTTGGCCCTCGCCATTGCCTCCTCGTACTTGTCGTTATCATTGGGGTCGACTAGGATAGCTATTACCTTCAAGGCGAAGTTCTTGACACGATTTCTATCAAGTACGGATAAGATTCTGGCCTTCCAGATTGCGAAGTTCGCCGCTTCGTCCAACCTATCCTGGTCTCTTACCTCGTGTATTGCCATGATGCTCCTCTACTTCCCTCTTGGAAGTTCTCTGTTCGACTCCTCTGAGTCTCTACTTCCCGTCTGGAAGTTCTCTTTTGGACTCCCTCTGAGTCCTGATTTCCCTCCTGGAAATCCTTCTGCCGCTGTCGAGATGCCCCCTACTCTGATCGTCTTGTGCAACCGCACCACTGATCCGGGTTCCTCGGCTAGAAACCCTCGGTAGCAACTCCTCTTGGCCTTGCTTTGTCAGGTACTGTTCTGACTACAGTACCTCACCAACTCCACTCTGCAATATTCCCACAGCCTTCTAAACCCCAACAACTTGAAGGTGAGAGCTCCCAGGCTCTGCGCAATCCTGGCACCAGCAACCCGGCCTCCTTAGCCAACTGTGTCAGCCCTCCCAGCTACTGCGTGGCTCTGCGTGAGGCTCCCTTTGCCTTCCTTAGCCTCTGTGCTGCCTCTTCTCGGCTCACCCTTGATGACACAGGCACTGCGTCACCCTTCCCTTGTTGCTGCTCTGCTAGAAACAACTTCTGTCACCTCGGGACAACTGTTTTCTGCTGCTATTGCTCCGCTCGGCTGATGTCCTTAGTCCTCCTGTGATCTGCAATCACGCTCTGATACCATGTTGAAGTTTCTAAGTTTACTTAGTTAGAAACCCTCCATGCACTTTATCTGATTTATTCCTACCTACTTGTTATTTTACTTAACAAGTTATTTACAATGTAAATACTGAAAATAAACACTAGTGCATGCTCAACATATTACAGATCAACAACTAAAGGAAACAGAAACAATCACACCATATGACACCATTATTTTTGGACCAATGTCCCCGGAAAAACCCAATGTGGGAAAACTGGTGCAGCTATCTGAGGGTTTTCTTATTAAGCAATATCAAAGTACAATCTGGGTGCCGAAACTGGCCTACCCAACATAGAATTTCCTTGGCAGTAATACCTCTCAGTTTCTGACAAATCTCTTGGCTGAAATCGCGGATAATCCTTCCGGCAGCTACTCAACACCAATCTGCCCTCAGAAGCCCCAGCGTCAGCCTCTCTCTGGACTGTGTTGGCTCCTCTCTGCCTAGCGTTGGCCCTACGTCACCCTGGATGGGTCTGTGTCAACCTTAGGAGGCCCTGTGTTAGCCCTCTGGCCCTCTGCGTCAGCAAAGCTGGCCTCACTGAGGCTCTGTGCAACTCTTGGTTGCCTCTGCGTGGCCCTATGTGAGCCCTGGCTGGCTCTGCGTCACTCTCCCCGGCTACTGCGCTGCTCTCTTGGCACTATCTCTGCCTCTCTGTCTCTCAGTACTCAATGCCCCTCAGCGGCAACTCTCGATCACTGATTTTATCTCTCTTAGCAAACCTCGTTCTAGAGAATGGAATCAATGATCACTTTGTTGTCTTCTCCAAGTGATCCTCAAGCCTCCTCTTATACTTTTCCTGTTGACATATCAACGACCGAGATTAAGTCCCTAATCAACGGCCGAGATTAAGTCCCTAATCAACGACTAAGATTAGATCTGGCTTGATCCATGTCTTTTGGACCATTCTAACACAGTTTCATATTAATTCCCATTAATATTTTATTTTCCCTAAGTTTAGACTTAGGGACTTCATTAAAAATATTAATTATTTCAATATCTCCTGAACTGTTTAGAATCTGCCCAAACCCTTTCTGGGTGTTGGAGATCTCATGTGCCCCAACCTCTCCACCAAATTTCTTGGCTAGAGCACATCCGCTGCTACCCCAAATCAACACACATGGAGTTTGGCCCTTGTTGCCAATTTTAACACTCCCTCTCAACTAGGGAGAACTCCATCTGCTACTCCATCTATTTGTCGGTACTCTCTGCCATCAATGCACTGCTTTGCTCTGTTTTGCTTTGCTGAACTATGAAGAAGAGGAAGTGATCGAGAATGTATCATACCATTCTGTACTGACCCGATGTCAGTCCCAGATAATAGAGAGTGTCTCATAGCACTCTTACTGACTCGAAGTCAGTCCCAATGAAGAGAGTGTGTGATACCACTCTTACTGATATGAAATCAGTTCCAAATTAAGAGTGTCTCATACCACTCTTACTGACCTGAAGTTAGTTCCAATTGATCCCAGATCAATATCATCCTAGCATAGGGAGTACAGTAGTTACACGATGTGTCCATCGGTACTACTATGGTCCTTATCCTCATTTCCCTACTCATTGGCCAAATGAGAGATACTTCCCATGAGTCCCAGACTACATGGTTAGGATGTCTCAACAGGAGAAGGATGAACCACTCATCTTGCCTACATGTCGCCACAGGGTATCACAGGGGAACACTGAACCACTCACCTTGTACATAGCAAACCACTAGGGGAAGGCTGAACCACTCACCCTATGGTTGCTCATTGCTCCAAGAAGTACCCCAAGCCCCCAAGAGTTCCCATAGCTCAATGTACATATCATACAGGACCCTCATAAGAGGGTCTCTCCACGACTCCTAATCGTTCTCGGAAAGTCAAGAATTTGACCTTTCCCAGGGGCTTCATCAGAATGTCGGCGACCTGCTCATTGATCCCAATATGATGGAGCCTTATTGCTCCTCGTTGTACCATATCTCGGATAAAGTGGTACCTGATATCGATGTGCTTAGAGCGATCATGAAATATGGGATTCTCTGATAAACGAATCCCACTCTGGTTGTCGCAGAGGATCATGGTAATATCCAACGTATGTCCAAACAACTCACTGAAGAGCTTCCTCAACCAGACAACTTCACAGGAGGCCATACTCGCAGCAATGTATTCGGCCTCAGTGGTGCTCAAAGCCACCGACTTCTGCTTCCTGCTCATCTAGGATATCGAAGCAAAACCCAAAGAGAAACAACACTCGAAAGTGTTCTTGCGATCCACCACACTGCCTGCCCAATCAGCATCAGAATAACCATGCAGCCTCACATCTTCGACAATGTATCTTAGTCCATGAGTGATTGTGGCTCGAAGATATCTCAGAAGATTCTTGGCACCAATCCAATGTGAGTGATGAGGCTCAACCATATATTGGCTCAACGTGTTGACTGCAAAACATATATCCGGACGGGAGTTCACCAAGAACATCAGTGTTTCTATGAGTTGCGATACTCAGAAGCATTTCCCAATTCAGGTCCGGCAACACTACCGCATAACTTTTGAAGTTAAGCTCCATCGGGGTAGTCACGGGCTTGCAGTCCTAGGTCCTTCATCTCAAATTCGGAAGCCAACTCCCTCTTACATTTGTGAATGAGAGGGTCTGCATCAGTCAGAAAGAGGTCATCCACATACAACACCAGTATGAGAGGCTTATCATCTTCAACCTTAAAGTAAAGGTTCAGATCGGCGTCACTCCTAGTGAATCCCAGCTTCATCCAATAGCTATCAATCCTCTCATACCAAGCTCGGGGTGCTTGCTTTAGCCCATAGAGAGCTTTCTTCAACTTGCATGCATGAGATTCCCGATTATGAATCTCAAACTCCTCGGGTTGTTCCACATAGACTTCCTCTTTAGTCGAACCATGCAAGAAAGCGGTCTTGACATCCATCTGATGTAGGTTCCATCCTTGCGAAGCAGCAAGGGCTATGATTGAGCGGATGGTGGTATATTGGGCAACAGGTGCAAATATCTCATCATAATCCACACCTTCCTTTTGAGAGAAGCCTCGAGCAACAAAGCGAGCCTTGTACTTTTCAGCACTCCCATCAACTCCATGCTTGATTTTGTAAAGCCATTTCGAGGTGACAATTGATTTGTCCTGGGGTCTGGGGACCACATCCCAGACATCATTCTTCATGATGGACTCGTATTCCTCATTCATAGCATCCTTCCATACTTGATGCTTCACAGCTTCTTTGAATGATGTAGGTTCGTTTTGAATGATGGTGCTCATAATGGTAAAGTATCCTTGATACCTGATCGGCTTCTTGCTTTCACGGAAAGTCCCTCTAGGTGCAATATGTCTCTCAGCATCTTCAAGAGTCCCCCTAGGCCATGAGGGCCTCTTCCTAGGGGAGGAGGGCTCTTGAGGAGGAGGATTAATAGGTTCTTCAACATCCGACATCGTTTTATCTTCTTTTTCCTCCGGCTTCTTGGTGTCAACTTCTTTATCCTTCCTTGGAATAGGAAGATTGTCAACCTTGCTAAGAGCCATATCTTTGTCAAAGGTGACATCATGACTTATCTCAACTTCCCTTTTGACCAGCTACATAAATTCTATAGCCCTTATAATTTTCGCTATAGCCCACAAAGATTCCTTTCTTTCCAGATGCACCCAATTTGCTTCTTTTCTCTTTCAGCACATGAAAGTATACGTGACTTCCAAAAATTTTAAAGTGAGAGACATCGGGTTTCTTACCAGTGAACATTTCTTCAGGAGTCTTGGAGTCCAATGTTTGATGAGGGCATCGGTTTTGAACATATACGACGGTATTCGTAGCTTTGGCCCATAGAAACTTTGGAAGCCTTTGATCATGGAGCATGGCCCAAATAGCTTCCACAATCGTACGATTCTTTCTTTTAGCCACACCATTCTGCTCAGGAGTGTATGGTGTAGTGGTCTCCCTCTTAATGCCAACTTCTTTGCAAAAGTCATGGAACTCATTGGATTCATACTCGGTCCCATTATCAGTCCTTAATATCTTGATTCTCTTCTCGGTTTGATTTTCGATCAAGGCTTTGAAGTGACGGAACCAGGTGAACACTTCATCCTTCTTTTTCAAGAAGTAGATCCAAGTCTTGCGAGAATAATCATCTGTAAAAGTGAGATAATATAGATATCCTCCCAAAGAGTTTACAGGCATCATACCAGATATGTCGGAGTGAACCAATTGCAAAATATCGGAGGTCTTGCTATTGCTCGAGGGGAATGGTCCCCTTTTAAGCTTTCTTTCGGCACATCTTGGATATACACCTTCATGCTCTACTTTGAACTTGAGCATCCCTGTCACCATCTGTCTTACATTGGGTAGAGCCTTATAATGAAGGCGGGCAAACCTTCGGTGCCATAGCTCAGATTGTAGAGATGTGTCGCAAGACATGGCCCCCATTGGACTTCCTCCAACTTGATATAAAGAGTCAACGCAGAACCCAAGAGTAAAAGCATTTTTAAAGTTCTTTTTCCAAACATGTACCTTTCCATCAATAAATGCCACCTTGTAGCCTTTGTCTTCCATTACCGAAATGGACACCAGGTTCTTCTTGAGATCAGGTACATATAAAACTTCTTGTAAATGGATTGCGTTACCCTGATTCAGTGTAAGGGTAACATTCCCTACACCCTTTACGGGATAGCTTGCATTGTCTTCAAGAATAATCTCCAAGTTTGTCTCATTCTCTATCAAATTAGAGAGAGCTTCCTTGTAACCAGTAAAGTGCCTTGAGGCACCACTATCAATAAGCCAATTTCCCAACAAAGTCCGGAGGAGAGGTAGTGGAGAGGGCTGATATAAGATAATATTCATCTTGCTTATTGTTAACAACATTTGATTCATATATGGAGTTCCTTGCTTTCTTGGAGGGTTGACCATTTCCTTGAGTTCCCACATTCCTCTTTCCTTTGCCATTGAACCTGCCATTCCTTTGATTGTTGTTGTTGAAGTAGCCCCTGGAGTGATTGTGATCATCATCATGGACATTCCCTCACATAGTGGCCAAATTTATTGCAAGCAAAGCATCTTTCCTTCTTTCCGCCCTTCGATCCGGGGTTTCCTTTTAAATGACCTTTAGACCTAGAATTATTTCTCCTTTTGGCATGAGAGGAGAAAGCAGTGGGGTTGCCTCTATTTGAAGGCATTTCTTGCTCCACCATCCTTGTCTCTTCAGGATTGCATCTCGACATCAATTCTTCAAACCCTAGAATTCGATCATTATTGAGAAGAGTGGTTCTAAATATATACCATTCGGATGGGAGCTCTCCAAGGGTAGCGATAGTTAGTTCCCTGTCAGGAATGACTTCTCTAATCAATAGAAGATCATTCTTGATCTCGGTGATCCTTAAGAAGTAGGATTGAATATCCTCGTTCTCGCCCTTCTTAATATCCTTCAACTTATTTTTGAGGAACAAAACTTGATTTGCATCACTAACCTTAAACATGCTTTACCAATCTGTCGTAGATCTCCTTGGAGGTGTTCAAATCAGAAATATAGGCTACCAGACGCTTGTCAATTTAATCTCGGATAATATTCTTCGTTTTGATTCACCCTTAGTGTACTTGTTCTTTGTAGCAGCTGGTGCATTTGATGGAGGCTTCGGGATTTTACCCTTCACATAGTCCAACACTTCTTGTTCTTCCAATGTTAGATCAAGAGACATCTTCCATCCGTGATAGTCAGACTTCTCACGGAGCTTGTCTTCGACCGAGAAGTGGGATGAGGAACCCATGAAGCCTTTTGTCCTTTCCAACTATCTTCGATGATTGCTCTTTCACTCTTGCTTGGGCTTTGCCTTCACATCAACTCTGATACCATGTTAAATTATGGTATGTTCTATGCTTAAGAGCAATTTACTTCAAATTTTCTTATTAGCCCAATTTCAATTTCCAGAGTAGCATTCACATCAGCATGATAGTAAAATGCAGATAGAACATAAATATAAATAGTAGAAGACAAGTCAAGACAAGAGGACACAAGATGTGGCACCAACCAGGGACAAACCTTAATGCGGGGAAACGCTTGATCAATTCTTCTTATATTCTTCAATAATTCAGCACAGAGAGAGATAGTACAATAATACAAATCTGTATTTTTATAACAACAACAACAAAACTCCAACCATCAAAGTAAAGGCTGGTCAAACAGGCCAGATTTGACCTCTAGTCAACCTCATTCAACTCGGCCTCCAACAACAAGAATAGGCAGCCCAAAACAGTCGGAAATGACCAGTCAAACTTCAGTCAACGCTGGGACAGATCTGCGGTCAACCTTTGACAGTGAACGTTGGTCAAAGTGTGGTCAAAATAGGTCAACGAAGCAGTCCAGAAATGCGGCTTTCCTAGGAGAGGTTGCCCAACCCAATCCGCAATCAAAGAAGACTCCATGCTGGTCAACACTGTCAAATCTGTCCACTTGCAGCTCGGTCAACCCAAGTCAACATTGCCCTGACCAGAATCTGCGTCCTCCTTTCAACCACACGTGTGAGGGAGAGATGCTCCTCTAATGCGTGGGGGAGAGAGAGAAGAATGTGAGATGAGATGAGTGAGTTTATGCCACAAGGTCTCCTCCTTTTATATGAAACGTTGAGGATAAGTTGGGAAAATCATTGTTTTGCTTGCTGGCCGACCTTGACAAATTGTCAAAAATACAAATAAATTCATATCTCCATGGATACTTGTCGGAATCTGATAATCGTTAGATCAGTCTTACACCTCTCAGAGAGAGGAATCCAAGAAAAATATCAGCTGCCATAAATAAGGTGACCCACATGGAGTTTGGCCCTAGTTGCCAATTTTAACAAAGGGTCAAGTCGGCCTCAGGATAGCAATTCGTACCCCTCACAAGCCTATAAATGAGAAGGAATTCAACCTCATTTTCACACTCACTCAAGCAAATTCGATCTCCTCAAGATAGAAGCTAGAAAAGGACGAAGAAGAAGAAGAAGATCAAGATCGAAGTTTTGGACCTCTCTCTCTCTTTCCTTTCGTTAGGGTTTCTATAGTTTCTGGGCTAGATGAAATTTTGAAGCTGCATCGGCGTTGTGAAGCTGCAAGGTTAAAGCTGTGAAGTTGCAAGGTCCAAGCTGTGAAGCTGCAAGGTTAAAGCTGTGAAGTTGCAAGGTCCAAGCTGTGAAGCTGCGTCTAGATCAAAGTTGTGAAGCTGCTAGGTCGAAACTGCTGAAGCTGCATCAAGGTCGAAGCTGTGAAGTTGCTAAGTCGAAGTTGCTAAAGCTGCTAGGTCGAAGTTGCAAAAATTGTTGCTAGGGTGAAAGTTGCTAGAAGGTCAAAGTGTGTTGCTAGAAGCTGTGTAATGAAAGCTCATCAAGAAGGAAGGATGACTTGGTCTTGGAGGGTCTTGGTCAAGGGTCATAGGTCTTAGAATTCGTCAATTGAATGTTCTATAAGAAGAGAAGGATCCTGGTGGGTTTTCCTCTCAGTTGGAGAGGTTTTGGCCTTCGCTGATCACCTATATCTTGTGTCTTATTTTCTCATTGTTCTTTATGATTTGGTAGTTGTTTGATGATAGAGAACACTAATAATAATAAAGGAAAGAAAAAGTTAATCAAGTAAAGTAAAAATACGTCGCAAACAATTATTAAAGTAAGAGAAATCACCTACACTTGTTGCTCCCTAGATTTCTCAACATGGTATTAGAGCTAAGGTGACTACATCAAGGAAGGGCAACACGAAGAAAGATACTCTAGGGCCGAAGTATAAAGAGATCATCTTGGAAACATCAAGAGCATCAATCATCAAGAAGGTCTAATCCTCTCATCATATTGAAAGGGAATAATTAAGAGCATCAAAGAAGACCTCAAAACCCTAGCTCATCCAAAGAAGGGTTCCACACATGAAGCATTCTTGGGAAAGTCACACATTCTACAATCATTATGACGAGGAAGGAAGAGAAAAAGCACTTTTGGGTCTGTTTTTATGGACTATATTCTCCATACATGCGAAGTATTAAGACATCCTTTATAGTAGCAAGTATCGAATTGCAACCACCATCAAGGATCAAGTTCTGTGCCAAGAAAGGTCTCCTTTGCTGAAATAACAAGAAAAAGAAGTCAAGTCAAGCAAAGTAGAAAGGAGGCAAATTTGTCCATCTTCTAGCCACACGTGTGAACTAGGGTTATTGCATAAACGACTGAAATTGCAAAACTGCTACATCAAGCCGAAATTATGAAGAAGGGCCAAAATTTGAGGTTGTGAAACAAGTTTAACTAGCATTGTCTTGAAGGAAGAAAAGCAGGAAAAAGCGTTGTCATCATCATCAAGGAATCAATGTGATCTCCCTTTGAGCCAAGGATCACTTTTGAAGAAAGACATCTTCTCCAAGAAGACATCTTCTATTATCTAAATCATCATCAAAAGCAAGAAGGGATCAAGTTGAAGATTTCATCATCTAGGAGTATGTTCACTTGACAAGTAAGTATTTTTATATCTATATTTGAATATGTCAAAATGACTTCATATTGCAAGGAGAGCAAAAAATTGGTTGGGTCGTCAAACTTTCTTGCATGGAAGAAGAGGATAGATTTGATCCTCATAGAAAATGAAGTCATTGGTCATGTTAAGGGTTTAATTGTTGAACCGCTGAAAGAAGAAGCTCAAGCTCTACAAGATGAAGATATCAAAAGAAGAAGGAATAGCCTCATACTTTATGAGGGTGTCAGAAATAAGAGACCAACTCCAAGAGTTGGGAGAAATAATGTCTGACAAGGAAATGACTACCATAGTGCTCAATGCACTACCAGAGGAATGGGACAACTTCACATCAAGCATCTATGGGAAGAAGGAAGCTACTCCATTCAATGAACTATGGTCATTGTGCAAAATCAAAGAAACCAGGCTGAAGGCAAAAATCAATGTAGGATCAAGCGAGCAAGCTCAAGCATTTGTTGCCATGGCTAGAAGAAAAGGGAAGTTTGGGAAGCTTGGTCCTCAGAAAAAGAAGAAGAACATGTTGAAAGTTCAATGCTATGGTTGTCATGAATATGGGTACTACAAGAGAGATTGTCCAAAGCTCAAGAAGGACAACAACAAAAGAGGAAGGGAAGAAGCCGTTATCGCTGAAGAAGCTGAAAAGAAGAAATCCAAGAAGGAGGAAGTAACAGATCTCTATTATGATTGAGATGGTCTTCCTCACCTAGTTCTTTTCAAGTTTTTTGTTGTAAAGTATAACTATCATGGTAGGAATCACTAGAAGCATGATAGGATGCATCATGTTAGGAGATGGCATCATAGATGTATACTATTGAAAGAAAGAGCTCGTGACATCATCATAAAGAAGCATGAAATAGAAGTCTATGGCTGTCACCTATAGAAGGATGTAGCTCTTGTTAACCTCATTAGAAGCATATGTAGTACTTATGGGAAAAAGAAAGTCATCTAGTATACAGCTCGTCATACATCATTCATAAGGAGCATTTGTAGGATGAGGAAGATCAAGATCCTCCATTGGAATCTTCATTGGAAGGTTCACCTATTGGAGGAAGCAAGTGTCTTGCTGGGAATTACAACTTGTATGGGATTCATGGGATGATGGTATGATTTCAAAAGAAGTGAAGAATGTCAAGGGATTGAAGTTCTTTCAATCAAGGAAGCTTCCGAAGGAAGTCTAGATGACCAAAAGAAAGAGATGAGGTATGTATGCTTGTACTTGATAAAATAGACTCATGTCATATGGTTACAGATATCATGAATGAGTGCTCTACCTCAAGAGCATGATCAAACGAAAGGATCTGTTCTTGTGAAAGGATGCATGAAGGCATGGTTCACATATTGACTAGATGAAATCAACATAATATGTCTTCATATGAAATATGAGGTGGTTGACAAAGTTGAAGGAATTATGATCGGAAGTTCCTAGGAGGAGATGTGTGAATAAAGAAATAAAGAGATCATGAAAAATGCAACTATGAAGAAGGCAATCAACATCCAAGGACTAGAAGATTTGACTATGATATCTCCATGGGAAATATATGAAGATCTTGATAAAGTTTGAAAAGGAAAGAGACCCTTGACGTTGTATATCTTTTTGGAGATGTGTCAATATATATGTAGGACGCTGATGCAAACAAGGAGATGTCATGATGAAAGACAATCACAAAGGTATCTTTGATTTAATGTTCATTTTCTATTTTGAACAATATCTCAATGGGCTAATGCAGGCTACCAAAGGAAGAGTTGTAGATGCCATCTTCAATTGACACTCATGTGGTAGGATGAAAGATCCTGAAGGAAACATGATGCAAAGAAGGTAGAAAAGTATGAAGGAAAGGCCAAATTTGAACTAATGGATCACTTTCCAATGAAAGAAAGGATGACACGACTTACATGATTCATGAATGAAAGTGATGGATTGTCGATGCCCTACGAAGAAGTCCCAAAAAGATGAAGACTCCTAAATAAAGAAAAAGAAGTTCATGACATCGAAAGGAGGAGCTCTTCAAGCAGTTGGTTGTTGCATGATTTCCACCTAAAGTGCTGCTGGAAGCAAGTCCCCGGTCAAGAGGAAACTTGGTCAAGTCCCCGATTAAGAGGGAACTTGGGTACATTCCTTTTATAGAAATGGGTACATTGCTTCACTGGAATGGGCATATCCTCCCTAACTGAGAGGGAGAGATAGACACATCATCCTTGTCTTCACCCGGGAAGATAGAATGGAGGATTGGGTAAGCGTCTGACATCCGATACTCTTTGAGGATGTGGTAGGGCATCCAAGATAAGATTAGTTGTAGAGGACTGATATTCTTTGAGGATCGGGAATCCAAGATAAGAATAGTCCTGGTGGAACATACTTTGAGAGAACCCGTGTGGGCTATGTTCTGAGAGAGACAATGATGAGGGTGTCTATAAATCATTGGTCTCACTAGCATTGTGCTCTGATCTTGTGGAGAGATAGCGTTGTTAGTCAAGGCCTTGCTATGTGACATGTTGGATGATATGATGCTATACAGATGGGTTACCAATTCGACTCTTCTTATGAGAATTCGTCAGATTGAGAATGTCCAAGTACTTTGATTGGATTATGAATACCTCTCTAGTTAAGAGGGAGTGTTGAAGTATGTAAAGAGGTTCGGTCTTCATAATGGCATATGTAATCGTGATTTTATGTATTTTACTATTTAATGAAAAGAGAAAAATAAATTTATTATTTGTGTTCTTGAGGCATGGGTTTCATGCTCAAGGAAAAATTGCTTTTAGGTCAAGCTCCCATTGAGTGTTTCTAGGTTTGTCATAAAGTCAATTGAATCGTTGTCATGTATTGAAGACCCATTTGGGCATGTTACATATTGTAAAGACATAATTTATCGAGTCAAAATAGAGTCAAAAGACCCTCCAAGACCTTGTCATAGCACGCAGATCAAGTCGGGCTACATGAAGGGTCAAGTCAGCCTCAAGATAGTAATTCGTACCCCTCACAAGCCTATATATAAGAAGGAATTCAACTTCATTTGCACACTCACTCAAGCAAATTCGATCTCCTCAAGATAGAAGCTGGAAAAGGACGAAGAAGAAGGAGAAGATCAAGATCAAAGTTTTGGACCTCCCTTTTTCTCTCTTTCGTTAGGTTTTCTATAGTTTATGGTCTAGACAAAATTCTGAAGCTGCATCAAAGCTGTGAAGCTGCAAGGTCGAAGTTGCCTCTAGATCAAAGTTGTGAAGTTGCTAGGTCAAAACTGCTGAAGCTGCATCAAGGTCGAAGCTGTGACGCTGCTAGGTCGAAGTTGCTAAAGCTGCATCAAGGTCTAAGCTGTGAAGCTGCTAGGTCGAAGTTGCTAAAGCTGCGAGGTCGAAGTTGTAGAAATTGTTGTTGGGGTCGAAGTTGCTGGAAGGTGGAAGTGTATTGTTGGAAGTTGTGTAAGGAAAGCTCATAGAGAAGGAATGATGACTTGGTCTTGGAGGGTCTTGGGCAAGGGTCATAGGTCTTGGAATTCATCAATTGAAGTTTTATAAGAAGAGAAGGATCCTGGTGGGTTTTCCTCTCAGTTAGAGAGGTTTTGGCCCTTGGTGATCTCTTATATCTTGTGTCCTATTGTCTCATTGTTCTTTATGATTTGGTAGTTGTTTGATGATAGACAACACTAATAATAATAAAGGAAAGAAGAAGTTAATCAAGTATAGTAAAAATACATCACAAGCAGTTATCTATTGATTTTTGGTAGCATCGGATGTTTTCTAAGTCTCAAAATTTGCAGGGAGGCTTGGACACATGTATTCCACAATTCCTAGAAATCGTTTTGGGAAATTCCACCCGGAGAAAGTTTTATTAAAATAATTAATTAATTTTAATGGGACCTGTTGACGGTGCTGGACCCGCCAACATGTCAGGGGGATCTCCTCGGTAAGAAGTCCCAATTAGACCTCAAACAATTTGGTGTAGGAGTCCCAGCGGTGGGTTGTAAGGTAATGCCGGTGTCGCACCGAGGCAAGTAGAATAACTCTGTCAGCAACAAGGGTGTGACTGATGTAGTGAGTCAAGGAAGGTGTATGAAAGGTTCCAACACTTTGAAGGGGGAAGGAGGTGAAGGTGAGTTCTAGGTTGAAAGGGATCAGTCCCAACTCGGCTAGGAACACACAACACAAAGGACATGCACAGCTTCCGGCGGAGCAGTCCACTCGGATGCGACAGTCACATCATACAAGGTAAGATAACACATACAACACTCACAGATCAGTTCGAGACGAGTGTGACGGTTGTTATAGCAAGGTTCAAGTGAAAGGTCTGTCTGATGTCTAGCAGAGCAGTTGACACGGACGGTGACAACATTAACATATGCAACACATTAACAACAAGATTCATATCATTGCATGTGAATCAGTTCATACACAAGTACGTAAGTTAAACAACACATATCATTAACGCAACAGGAGTAGTCCAACTACAATAACAACATATGCATGAAAATGTGCTGGCTCGTATTATATAAAGAAGTGTAAGTCACAATCATACAATACATCCATGTAAACCTACTAGCCCCAACAGTGGAACATTATAGCCACATCCGCCTGCTCTTCCAAAGGATGTACTAGCTCCGTGCAGTGGAGAAGTCAAGGCGCGTTACAATACTGTCCAAGCCTTCTTCAAGATAGTCTTAGTAGAATCTTGGCCGACCGAAAGCCTATACAATGAGTTGAGGGACTATTTATAGCAAAGGGTGGGGTAACCCTTGACATTACCCTTTGTGACCATTCAACTACCCTCATGACTCTTCACCTACTCTATCACTGTTACATCCACTCTTGACACTTGACTTGCACTTGACATGTCTCAACATTACAATGCACATGTACCCATGTGAAGAATAGCTTGGACAAGCCAAACTAGACATCATTCGGACTTAGACAACCATAGAAGTCCAACTGCTCGACATCCTCATGCTGATCAACAGTGACATATTGATGCCAAGATTGGTAGTCCTTGAGAGTGTTCGTGTGTTCTGCTGTGACATCCGTTTGAAACCTGAACCTTGCCTCCATAGCATCTGGGTACACTGCTCGGGCTCCTCTGTCCAACTCGTCTGTGAGCATGCGCATCATTTTCTTCAGTGTGGCTGGACCAACAACGTACTTGCACATGATGTTTGCACTGATAGGCAAGTCTGGGCTGGTGGTGGTGCGCATCAACTCGTCGAAGTACGAGTCAAGCTCCTGTCGGACTTGCTTCTTGGTCTTCGCCTGGGTGAGAGTCCCAAGTGATGGGATCGCATGAGTGTGCACTATAACCTCCATGCTTTTGAATACTCGTGCATGGGAAGCCTGTATGCTAGTGATGAGTTGCGGTAGGTCTTCATAGTTCCGAATCTAACTTCGGATACGTGCTTGCAGCTCGACCGCATTGGCCTTCATCATCTTTGGCAAGTGAAGCGGGGCTCCCTTGTACTTCATCGTCCATGCTTGCATGTTATCAACAACAGTATGTATGTTCTTCAAGATGCGTGCTCTTCTCGCACATCGCTGTTGCCATCCGTGGAGATGAACGACTGCTTGATGCACGGTACCAAACTTGGAGTACAATGCTCGCATAACTGTGTCCAAGGACAATACTTCATCTAGTATTTCCTTCTTCAGTTCAGCTCGGGCGGACATTGTCACCAAGTCTCCTCCCTGCTTGGCCACCTGTAGTTCCTTCGCCATTCGCTCATTCTCAGCTATGAGAAAACGAACACTTGAGCTAGTGGCTTCGACATACACTCTAGTTGCATCGGCCAAAGCAGCTGGATGCTTGTGCACATCAATCACGATCACTTGCTCTTCAAATTGTGCAGGGGATGTTTGGTCCTTCGGAGTCGGTACTCTCTGAGACTGCACAACTCTGTGATGAGATTCGTCAAAGGAGATGTTGTGCATCTTTGCTTCCGGTTGACCACCAAGGATCTCAGTGCCTCCTTGGTCATTCGAGACTTGCTCATCATTGAGATGCAATGAAGCGGGTGAGTCGACCTCTTTGTGGTGAGGCATGAGGTTGGTATCCTGTTCCAACTCCTGCTGCTCCATGTTTGCATCCAACTATTCAAGCGCCTGTTCTATCTCGTGAGCAAAGTGTTGCCCTTGTGATGGTTCACCCTGTTCGCCTGATGCTAGTTGTTTAGATGAATCAACTACTTGTACGGGCGCTGCTTCGTCTATCTGCACATGATACGCCCTCTACTGAATCTGTTGCTGCTGCGCTTCCTGCTCCTGTTGGTGCAACTCTTGTTCTTTTCGGAGTTGCTCCCTCAACTCATGCAACTCCTCCTCTGCTTCTTCCATTCTCTTCTTATCCCTCTGCCTTCACGCGATTCGCTTGTCGCGCTACTGCCTCTTCGCCTGAATAGCCATAGCTGCTTGTTCTACAAGTGGATCTGCTCAAAACTTGCATCTTTTCTCCTCCTCCATGCGGTCGAAAATCTTCCTCTTCCCTTTGTCGCGCATAGGTATGCTTGGCTCTGCTGCTGCTACTACTACTGTTGGTGCTCTCCATGGTGCTGCTTCATGCTGCTTTGCTAACCATTCTATGGCGAAGCCGACCTGTTCATTGGGTCTGGAGGAATTGTAGCAGTACCTCCATGAGTCCTCCTCGGCCCAATGACATGCCCCATGGATCCAGTTGAACTGAACTCTCGTGCAGTGATCCTTCACAATGCAATGTGGGTCATACGGGTTGAAGCTTCGGAGGTCGAAAGGATACTTCCTCATCTGTTCTACTTCGACATTCGCTTGCTTGATACTCCAGATCTCATATAACCCAATCCGCAATGGAAGAGCGGGCCAAGGTGCCTTCTTCTTCTGCTGCAGTCTAGCTGTCAATCCTGCCGAGATGTGGTACGCTACTTCCTGCATGACAAGCACGTCCAAGGCGAACTTTGGCAGAACATGCAGAGACTTCTCCGCACTGAACACTCGGATGAACATGCCGGATGGTGAGGCATACCAATATGCAATGCCTAGCAATGCCTTCATCGCTTCCTCTGACATGCAGGGTGGATCCTGTTCGAATATCAACTTGTACACTGGGGTGACAAAATGGTCGGACAACCGTATGATCACTCCTTTGAAGCTGCATTTGGACAACAGCTTGAAATATGTGTTCACAACAGTCTCCGTCAGTGACCATGCCCAATCCAAGCCCGAGAACTCATGTCGGGCACAGACTACATCTAGAATGTAAGCGGACATATAAATCTTTGCATGCATACCATCGGGTGATTGTTGAGCCTTCGTGACTTGCTCCTTTAGCTGATGAGCTTGTATGTTAGACCAGTTGCATGGTCTTCCTTCTCTAGCCAGTTGGTCCAGTGCGAGCACCCAACTTTGGGGGAAGGTCTCAGTGCTTGCTTGGCCACTTAGTCAACATACGAATATGACCAAGTATTGGTATGCCTTCCTCAATATCTTCATCTTATAAATCTGATTGGGTGTCATCTTGAAACGAGCTGGCTCCTTTACCCAATCCTTCAGAATGTCTCTGGAGTGGCCTCTGCTGTTGGGCAAGCTGAACGGGGGAGTCATGATAGTCATGGGCTCGGTCATCTGATACATCTCATCGTAATCTCGTGCCCAAAAGGTTGCAAGCTTCATCCCACTGACACTGCTCAAGGTCATCGTCTCGAGGTCAGTGTGAGAGACGATCTAGTGAATCATGTCCACGCATGGGAACGTGGGGTATTTGCATGCAATCTGGTACAAGTCGGACTTATGAATGTTCACGTACACCTGACGGTCTTCAAGGTCTTCCCCAAAAGTACCTGCGAATGTTTCATTCACCTCTTGCCACTTCAGTTTGATGTCCTTGTCTAGATACAACTTCGTATCTTCATAGATCGGCAAACCAGAGGACACCTGCTTAGTTGCTACTCCACTGCCATACCATCAGTGTCCTGAGATCCTGTTCTCTTAGAAGCCATTGAGACAGATGAACACCTGAAAGATCTGGAAACAAGCAGCATGCATGGCAAGAAATATGTCAGTGAAAACAAAGCAAATCCAGGGAAGGACACAACACATACCTGGGAAACTGATGAGCAAGATTGCGCAAATTTCACTAGGAGGCTGAGTCACTGGTTGCAAGAACTGCCCAAAACACAGTTTGGGCTGTCTGGGAGGCTGGATTGGCTGCTGGATCTGCGAAATGCGCAATCCAGATGGGCAGCTGGCTGCTGGGATTGCGCAATGCGCAATCCCAGCCTGGAAGGATTGCTGGCCCAGGGACAAATTTGCGCAAATTTTTGGGCCAAGCAACCACTGTCCTCCATAAATGCGCAAAACAATCCAAAAGGCCAGTGCTAGGCCAGAATGTGCAAATCTGGAGAGGAAGGTGACCCTTCCTTCCCTAGATTGCGCAATGCAGCCTTGGTGAAGGTAGAGATTGGGCCAAGGCTGGCCCGGCTCGCCGATGGGCAACTGAAAGCAAGTAAGTCGATGGAATGCATGGCAACACTAAGTGATAGCAGGAGTGATAAACATTGCATGCAAAACATGAATGGAAGATTCAACAAACAGATCAACATACATGTGGGTGAGGCAATTTGCCGGTTGGGCGAACGTCCGTGCAAAACAGTTTCATGTATGCGACAATAGTGAGATAGCAAAGAAAACTGAAATAGGGCTAGGGCTAGATACATGTAAATGATAGCAGGTGTTCAAAGAAATCAAGCAAACAACACTCACACAAGTGAATACACAAAAGCGAAAAAAATGCTAAAAAAGACAAGTTGAGGCCACTTACCCGTGAATAGCTAAGCCGGATGTGTTGAAGAGTCCTGGATGTGTTGTGGGATGTCAGAGCTCCAAGATTGATGTGAATGAATGAGCTCTGATGTGTCGAATAAATAAGTTTGGTCTCATGACGCGCATGCCACAAATCTAGGAAAAAGTAACACTTGGAGGGAAACTTCTAAAACAACTTTGCATGTAACCCCCAACTGCTAAAGATAACTCCCTGAATCATGGGATGCATTTTGCATGTTGTCTCTTGCTATTTGGGAAGATCAAGTCATGCATGCATGCAAGTCAAGTTTCCTCAGTCCCGGGTAGAACTGGTCAACCGAGCTGTTCATGCATACGAGTGTTCAACTGCTCAGAAAAAATGCGCATTCATGGCTTGGAGCTGGGCGGACTGCCTAGGAGGTTTGCGCAATTTCTAGGCAGAGCAGTGGACTGCTGCCCAGATTTGCGGAAATCCTGGGCTGAACAACCTGCTGCCGAGAAAATTTGCGCAAATCCTGCTGGGAGGGTTGGTTGGCAGGATTGCGCAATCCTGGAGCCCAGCAGGCTGTCAGAGAGGATTGTGCAATTCCTGGAGGGAAGGCCGGTTGCCCCTCCAAAAATGCGCAATTTTCCAGGGGAAGCTGCTCAGCCTACAGCTGGACCAAGTCCGGGTAAGCAGCCTGTGAGAGTAATGGATCAAATCTGATCGACAGGCTTCCTTTGTGCGAGGAAAACACTTGAGTTTGAGTACTTGACGAAGCAAAACAAAGTGCTATGTAAGGTTGGTAGGGAGGCTCCAAAACAGGCTAAGGCAAAATTTTGGAGGGTGGTTGTAGCCGCTACAATAGGACCCTAAGTCTAAACTTAGGAAATTAAAATAATTAAAGGGTATTAATCTAACTGTGGGTGAAACTTTTAGAAGAAGAAGAAGATCGAGTCCAAATGATTTGAGCCATTGATTAGAATCTAATCTAGGCTGTTGGTTCTCAACTGGAGGATTAGAAGAAGGACTTCGATGGGCATTTGGAAAACACACCAGGCAGATACTTAGTTACTCGATTAAAATCGATTTTCTCACTGGTCGAAGTTCGGCAAGAGGAAATCGATTCAGAGGGAGAGTTGCAGGTGAGGATGAGAGAGAGGGTAGCAACATCAATCGGGAGTGCAAGAGTAGAAGATGCAGCGCAAAGAAGGGACAACGCAAAGGTTGTGACGCAGAGGGACAATGTAGAGGCTGACGCTGGGACTGCACAATCCTCGCACAGAAGCTGACGTAGTGAGACACAGAGGGGGTAGCAGGTCCTCTCCTGCATCAGAATCTTGCCAGGAAGTGTGAGAGAACTGTCAGTAAATTTATCACAGAGATTTCTCTTCTATTCTATTGGTTGTATCTTGTACATGAGATTTTTGTTGAAGATTAATAAAGAAAGCCTCATTTGCTGCACCGGTTTTCATGCATTGGGTTTTTCGGGGACATTTGTCCAAAAATAACAGCGTCATGTGTTGTGTATTTCTTTCTTCCTCAGATTCTTGTTTCCACATTTAATTTAATTGGTAAAGGCTGCAGTATATTAGTTTTGGTATTTGCTGTAGGATGCAGTAAATAATTTGTTCAGTAATTTAACAAATAGAAGATAATTAATCAGTTGCTGCTGTAGAAATTTGGGTTTCCAATGGTATCAGAGCACAAATCACTAGCAGAAGAGCTCAGAAGCAGAGAGGAAAAGGATTTCGAAATTACCGCAGAGACAGCAATTCGAAACCCCAGAGGTAGCGCAGTTCGAAGGCAAAGGAGGACGAAGGTTTGAGGAGAAATCAATTTCTCTGACTGAGTCAAGAGAGAAATTCGATCTCCGGATCGAAGCTTACTAGAGGCAGAAGGGAGCAACATATTTTTCCTTGCAGAGTAGATCTTCAGCTGGGACGCAGATATTTTGCAACAGTTGCTAGGGCAGAAAAACTTCAGAAATCGATAGGAAAATAACACAAAGAAGGATGGAAAATCAAGATGTCTCTGGATTATCTTGTAGAATAGAAGAAGAATTCACATGCTTGGCAAGTTCAACATCAACAGAGGTTTGGCACATGGATAGTGGGGGTTCAACCTGTATCACTGGAGTATAAGGATATTTCTCGAGCTATCAAGAAGAGCAAATGGACTTCCAGATTACTATGGGAAACAGAACGAAGTGTACTCCAGTAGGGAGAGGCACCATAGCATTTCAGACGGAAGCAGTAACCAACGTCCGAGCCACTAATATTTTGCATCTGCCCAGGTTAGCAATGAATCTGATTTCAGTGTCCCAGTTATAGGACAAGGGATATGATGTATACTTCATTGGAAAGAAAGTATATGTCAAACGTCCAAGCTGGAAGAAGAGACAAATTGGAGCTCGAAGTTACAGACTGTATAGGTTGCAGCTCGAGTCTTCAATGGCACTAATAGGTAGCAATCTTAATGGTGAAAAGGATCTGAATGAGCTATGGCATAGGCGAATGGGACACTTACAACATGGAGCACTGAGGATGCTCAGAGAGATTGTTACAAGAGTTCTAGTTCTTAGTACTGAGCATGATGATATATGCAGAGGATGCGTACTAGGGAAGTACGCTAAAGCAACTTTTTCTAGGAGTAAAAACAAAGCAGAGGGTGTATTGGGATTGATACACTCAGATATTTGTGGTCCAATGTCCACAAGAGCTCTTAGTGGTGGCGAATACTTCGTCACCTTTATTGATGATCACTCTAGAAAAACCTGGATCTATTTCTTAAAGACCAAGGATGAGGTCTTTGATTGGTTCAGAGAGTTTAAGGCTCTCGTTGAGAACATGACAGGGAAAAAGATAAAGGTATTGCGTTTAGATAATGGTGGAGAATATACGGACAAAGACTTCACATATTTCTGCGCAAAAGAGGGCATCAAAAGAGAATGGACAACTCCATATAATCCAGAGCAGAATGGAGTAGCAGAGCATAAGAATAGAACTATTGTTGGGGCGGCAAAGGCTATGTTGTATGATCAGGATTTGCCTAGATTCTTATGGGTAGAAGCTTGCAACACAATGGTGTATATCCAGAATAGAACTCCTCATAGAGCTTTGGGGAAGAAAACGCTTGAAGGTGTCTTCACAGGGAAGAAGCCGGAAGTCAGTCATCTCAGAATATTCAAAAGTGTGGCATATTGTCACATTCCAGACGAGAAGCGTAGTAAACTGGATCAGACTGCAGAAAAGGGGTACCTTGTAGGATATAGCGAGACCTCGAAGGCATACATAATCTACATTCCTAGCAGCGAGAAAATTGTAGTAAGACGGGATGCGAAGTTCATGGAGGATAGAGCCTTCAAGAACTCCCGAGAGATGCCAACAGAAAATCAGTCAGTGGATATTCCTTTAGTCCAGCAGCAGCAGGGTAGCAAGGAAGACAAGTAGGAGGATAGACGCCTGGAACTAGCACAGTGACCAGTACTAGTGTTTCCTCAGAAGAAGGAAATCCAAGTAGTTCTCAACAGGTGGAACGACAGGAACAGGAGGGGGATTTGTTCGAGCCTCCCACCACTAGTGGCAGAACCAATATAGAAGTACGACAAACATTGAGGGATGCAAAGGAGTTTGTCGGAGATCCTAGAACCGAGAAGAGACAACGTAGACAATTGACAGGTACCAAGCCTTGGTAGCACAGGTTGAAGAACCCTCTAGCTTTGGGAAGCCGTAAAACACCAAGTATGGGTGGATGCCATGTTAGAAGAGTATAGTTCTATCATGACGAATGATGTCTGGGAAGTGGTACCTAGACTAGAGGCTAGATCAATTGTAGGATCAAGATGGATCTACAAAATCAAGTATGCTACAGATGGCAGTATAGAGAAGTACAAGGCTAGGTTCGTAGCAAAGGGGTACGCACAAAAAGAAGGAATAAACTATGAAGAGACCTTCGCCCCAGTAGCCAGATATACCTCCATCAGATCTGTTATATCCCTAGCAGCTCAAATGGGATGGGAGATTCACTAGATGGATATTAAGACAACATTCTTGAATAGGGTGATAGAAGAAGAGGTGTATATAGAACAAACAGAAGGCTTCGAAGCTCATGAGAAGAAAACTCATGGATGTAGGTTAAAGAAAGCCCTGTATGGGTTTAATCAGGCACCTAGAGCATGGTATGGTCGGATTGATAGTTACTTGCCGTAGTTGGGATTCATCAAGAGTGATGCTGATCCCAATCTCTACTATCTAATGGTGGAGAATGAGCCACTTATTCTGGTATTATATGTGGATGACTTGTTTCTAACAGGGTCATCTAGGCTCATAAAGACTGCAAGAAGAATCTTGAAGCATAATTCGTCATGAAGGATTTGGGGTTTGTTGACCACTACATGTCAACGACCCATAGTAGTACACCCCCTTTTTTCGCAAAAGGGACAGTGCTTGATCGATGTGTTCGTGCCGTTCAACTATCATCATCAGCTTGATCATCATGTTATATTGTAAACCCTTTCTGCATGTGTAAAATGTAAATAGTCTCAGCAAATCCGTGTCGTGTATGTAATTGCCTAGGTAAATCTACTTTTCTGGTGATGATCTACATTCCGGGAGGTTTTTTGTCTCATCGATCCATTCTCGAATGGTCGGCAGAGTTTTCCTTCAGCCTTACCCCAAAGCCAGAATGGATTTTGTCACCGGGATCTTAGGGGAGTCCTAGTGTTCTAGATCGAGTCTATGTAAAAGTGATTTGGGAATAATCCTAACTATTTGGTTATGTTATTTTATTACAAATTGCTTGGTTTGCTGGATAATATTTGTGTCGCAGAGATGGGTAGTCTGTGAGGGTCTATTTCAGATGAGTTTTCCCCCTTGTGAAGTAAAAAAATATGAAAATGATGATGTAAAGTGTCTTGAGGGTTGGAAAAATAATTTATCCTCTCATAGTTTAATTAATTAAATTTTCTGGCAAAAAATGAATTAAAATCCTAAGCCAGAAATTTAACTAATTATAGGTCCTAGGTAAATTTAAATTCTCCGAAGGCAAAATTCGTCGGTCCTTAAAAATTAAATTTTAAGAGGTCCAGGGACTAAGGTAAATGAATTATTTTGCTAAATTTTAAGCCTTTGGTACCTGGGGTTAAGTCAAAGTAAACAATTTTGAGGAAATTAATTTTGAATTAATTAAAATGCATTTAATTGAAAAATTTGAATTTCCTCAAGAATTTAAAATTTCGACAGATGAGATTAAAAGAAATTTTGATCCTCATCAACGGTCGAGATTGCTTTGACGAGAATCACTCGCACCAGCCATTGTAGGATTTATCTTTAAATAGGAGGTCATTTGTCAGTCAGTTGATCCGATCTTTTGATTGTGTGTTAAGCGAAAATCTCTCTTGTAATCTTTTTATGAGCAATAAAGAAAGACTTTGGGTTAATTTCTGTTGGTGTTACTCTTCGTGGAAATACTGTAAGATGTGTCATTTTCATGCATAGATTTCTCTTTAGCTATTGATGATAGCTTTCTGAAGAGTGATTTGAGTACAGGTATTTTGCTCAGTCGTTGGGCTTTGAATGATAATTTAAGTTTTGAATATAATAGCAGGTATCTCAATTTATCTGAATTTTATTATCGTTTTCTCACTCTATGTTGATGGTTGAATTGAGTTTTGCAGGAAATTCTTGATTATTAGATCATCGGGTGTTCGGGGAAGTTTTTAGTTGGACCATCCAACTCCCGATCCATGTTTTCTGAAGAGCCTGTTAGTGTCAGTCTTTCCAGCCTTCCTCCAGTGATCAAATATGCTCTTACAAAGTGGTCTCAGAGTGTCAAGGCCAAATTTTGTCATTTCAGTGAGTCTTCAAGCAAAATTTGGTCACTAGGCATTAGGTCTAGGGTTTGCTTTCACTCCTTCTAAAGTTGTCCAAATGGCGGTCCATGTCATCATTCAGCTGAGTCTATCATCATTCATAGGGTTTTCATTATCATCTCAGTGTCTAATGAGTCTTTTTACACCTTGTCCATGCTTCAGTTGCGCCTAGGTAAGGTCATTTTCCTCTCCTAGGGTTTTGAGGGCAATTTCTCTTGGACGGTCAAATCATCGGCAAAACTTGTATCTTGATGTTCATACACCTTCCCCTATGCTTAAAGTACCTTACCAAATGCTTCCCATCACTGAGATCCCCCAAATTCCTCATTTTTGCACAAACCCTAGTTTCTAGCTACAACTTGGCAATTTTCTAGGTTGGGCCTGTGTTTTGCCCTTTTGGACCCCTTCCCCTGACTCAATCCCTGAGATTCCACTTTCCCCTGCTTCCTAACATCCCTCCCTACTTCCAAAAATTTCCCCAAGAAATTAGAAGCCCCTTATCCCCTTCATTTCGCTTCATTTTGACAAAATTCCTTGTTTCACACATCGGGGCAAGTTTCACTCAAATGATGTTTCAGAGCAATCAAAGATGAATTTTGCAAAACTGAGAGAGGTTTTTGTCCACAACATGCCAAAGAAGAAAAATCTCCTTCACTTTTTGCACAGGTGTCATGGTTTTAGAGAACTGTCAAAATTACAATCGCCGGATCCAAGGAGGTTGGCCAAGGCACTAAAACGACGGAAAATGCCCGATCTACTCCAAATTTTGGTCAAAGCCTCTTTGACTGACCATGGTACTTGATTGGGGACTCCCAGCCCAAATTTCAAGAAATTTGGAGAAAATTTTGTCATTTGTGAATTTTTTGTGCCATAAACAGGTTTTTCCGCTTGACGGGTTTCACCCCCCGCGCGACCCTTTCATTTGGCAACTCCGTTCCGGGAAAACTCAGCATTTCTGGATTTGTCATGAAAAGTTACACATGCTCACCCATTGCCAAGAGATTTTATGAAGTTTTGGGCCTCCAGAAAGTCAAAAAACAAGCAAAAAATGACTTTTTGCCACATTTTTGACACACAGAAAGCAGTCTTGGGAGATTGCAATTTTGGAGGGGTAAATGACAACCAAATTCAGAAATTCCAGTTGGTTTGGAAAGTAGACTCATAGACCTTTCCAACAAGCCTACTCTTGCCTCATTTGGACACCTGGAAGTGCCCCAAAAGTGCTCTCAAAGGCACGCGACCCTTTAGGATTTGGCGCGCGACCCATCAGACAATTTTCACAATTTTTCACTTACAACTCATGGATTCGCCAGTTTTTACTAGTTTTGACTTTTGATGGGATTTTTCACCCTCTTTGATGTAATTAATGTATTTTTATGTTGACATGACACTTATTTACCTATTCTAAAAGATTCATTCATGAAATAGCAAACATTTAATGAATGAATTGGTTTCCTAGCTTATAGAGGCAAGTTGTTTTGACTGCCTAGATTTTAGTGCTCAGTTTAGAATTGGTTGAAACAGCTCCTAGAAGGATGAGCTCGACCCCTAGAGGCAAGGAAAGATGTTAGATTGCCTATATTATGTACTTTCTTGTTCATTTTCATGGTTGGACTCTTGAGGGAGAAGCTCTTATTGTATTACTCACCGTATCTCTGCAATTTTTGGCAAAGGAAGACCAGGGTTTTGCAGTCCTTTTTGGGATTCTTGTGGTCACATGTATTGATGATGTGTTTCTCTTTGTACTTGTAGGTGTGTTATGTGAATCATTTCCTTACTTTTCCTTCTGCACATTAGGTAAATGAAGTGTTAAAGTAGAACTCATGACTGTCATGCTCTGCTTTTAAGTTTGCTTAATATCAATGTTTTCCACTGTTTAAAGGGAATTCAAGGTTATTGCTTGCTCTCTTTAACTGCTCACCGGTCATTCTCATCCATCCATCTCTATTAAAGGCATCAATACTGTTTCCTACTTCACCCCAAAGAACCCCCTGCGAAAACTGTGTCCAATCCCCGCACCTAAAATTGCCATTTCCCCAATTTTCCACCAAAAACCCTAAAAATCCCAAATCAACCCTTTTGATCAGTTTACTAGCCTAAAATCAGTGTTACCCTATTGGTTATCTCGCCCATTGAAGATCTTTATCGAGATAGACCGGATAGAGCCCTCTCCTGCCCCGTAGGGCTAGCTACGAGGCTAAGTGGTTTGATGTTGCCTTGAGGTTTACCTTTCTCAACCTGAGGTGAAATTTCAAGCGCTAACATATTGGCGACCATACTGGGGAGAACAAGTTGTTTGCTCACTGATGTGTTTAATTCATAAGTCTTAGACCGAGTCTGAAGATACGCCAGGTAGCCTTCGAAAACGCTCTTGCTTTGCATTAGCGCAAGTAGATAAACGCTGCTTCAGTCGACCTCCGTGAGCTTGTGAATGTAACACTTCATTTGCATTTCACCCCAGTTCATTTGTAAACTCTGAACTTTTGGATGATTAGTTGAGAGTTTTCACAGGCTGAAATCATTCACTTGGCGACTCTAAATCAGTTTTCAGATCAGATCCAAAGACTCCACTGGAGGATGATCCCGATCAACAGAAACATGAAAGGAGAATATGGCAAGATCAGGTACTCAAGTTTGAATTTCATCCAAGACATTTTGTTCTTTGTCATAAATTATTTCTTCTCTTTTCCCACGAATGTCAAGAAGGCTTTGCAAAGTATATTGTATTTGAGAAAAGATCCCAGGCCTGCAGTTGATTCTTTCCCTTTGAAGATTGTGAATACCAAAGATTTGCATGCCTTTGAGCTTGATCAAGATCCTTTTTCCGAATTTTGTGATGACCATCTTCAAATTGATGAATCTCAAGAGACCAAGACTGATTCTATACCTGCTGTACATACCCCTACACCTTGTAAAATTCCAGATCGGTATAAACCTCTTGTTTTACCTTCTGTTCTTCATGCTTTCCCCAAAAACTATGATCTATACTTGCCGAGGTTTGATGGTGAAAGTAAGAATGTCAACGCTGAGCAACATGTGCAGAATTTTGAGAATTTTCTAGATCTTTTTGAAGTTGATGAAGAAGATGTTAGTATAAGGCTTTTTGCTCTTTCTTTGCAAGCCAAAGTGAAGAGTTGGTTCAAAGCCCTGCCTGATGCAAGCATTTCAGATTTCCAGCAGTTTGTCAAAGTTTTTCTCAACAGGTGGATGATCGGACAAAACCTTTTCTTGATTGTAGAAGAGTATAACCAGCTGAAAAGATTGCCAGGGGAGACAGTACAACAGTTTTCAGCCAGATTTAATCAAGTTTATTATTCGATGCCAGTTGATATAAGGCCTACTCCTAGATCTGCTCTCTTGCACTATCCGGGTGCCTTTGATCCGGAGATGGAGTTTCAGCTGAGAGAAAGGGATATTGCAACACTTCACGAGATGCAAAACAATGCAGTAAATGTAGAGGCTCATCTGCTGATCCGAAGGGCAAGGTTGAAAGAAGAAGAGATGAAAAACATAGATCCGGCCGAATCAAAATCTCTAGAGGTGAAGCTTGACATTTTGGTAAGTGCAGTAGAAAAGATGATGGACAAGATCAACGCAAGAAATGCTTATGATGTTCAAGCCCATGGCTCACTGATTGAAGAAGAACAAGTTGCTGATCCAAAACATTTGTTTCTTATCCTAGTTGTCATAGATCTGATAATGATTGTTTTGTAGATCACCTTGGAGAAGAGAGATCTGTTGATATGACCTGCATGCTTGATGATATGTTTTATACCGATGATTTGCCTCAGTATGATGATGATTATGTTCTCCAAACAAAAGCTAATCTTACAGACAAACCAGCAGTTAGTTTGTGGGTGGAGGAAGTTCATTTTCAGCAGCTCGAATACAATGTTCAGCCATCACATATCAGCGATGACAGTGATGAGGAAAGTGCAGCAAAGTTTGAAGTAAGTGAAGGATCTTTGCCTTTTTGTTTTGATTCATGTCAGTTCATTAGAGACAACTTCCATGAAATTAGAAATCAGCTGTCAACAAGTCTTGATCTAGACCATCTTGAAGGCAATAAAAACCTTGTTCCAGACTTCTCATATTCAGATTTGCAGCCCCCAAATGCCATTGGTTGTCAAGTTGCAGATGAAAGCATGGAAGCTGACATATTTGATCAAATGATACAAGAAGGTTCCCTACCTTTCTGTTTTGAATCATTTCAGTGTTTGAAGGGAAATTTGCATAGTCCATCTTCAGTGAAGAATGAGCAGCATGTAGGCAATCATGTAATCACATTGGAACCAATAGAAAATGGGTTGCAGCAGTATTTTCAAGCTTTTCATGATCCAATAGCTGATGTTTTGGATGAGGTTTGCAGTCGAAGTCTTTCTCCATTGACCACATGTGAGCTTGAAACATGTGCTGATATGAATTTGATCCGGTAGTCAGTTTCTTTGTCATTTTCAGCAGAGGTCTCATCACAAGGCTCAGATCACAATTTGCATTCATGGTATGAGGAAACGAGAAGTAATCCATTGGATGAGCTAAGTTCCAGTGTGCTTGAATTTCAAGATCCTTATGCAGTGTTTTTGGAGGTGGATAGAGAAGCCATATCATTCAATGGATCTGTTTCTAAGTTGTCATGGGAGTTGCCTTTCAGTAGTTTTCTCTTGTTGTTCATAAGCAAGCACTTGTGGAGAATTCAAACAACAGACGGGATACTTACTTGGTTGCATTGGTTGTTTCATTTCACTTGATCAGGTGATGAATGAAACTGTTAGAGTAGGTTGTGATGAATAAGCTCCCCTTTGAGCATCATTTTCAGTTTGTCGGTTGTGTTTAAGTGTTGAATCAGTTTTTAGTTGAGTGAGAGTCAATTTGTGTTGTCAAGTCATCATTTTTCAGTCATGCATTTCAGCTTGAGTTTTTGACTCCATTGCCCAACGGTTGAAAACACTGGTCTGCTCTCCCAGAGGTCTACGGTTCTTGGCACCTCCAAGGAGCTACCATCCCCATTGGAGCCAATGTTAGTGTCAGTCTTTCCAGCCTTCCTCCAGTGATCAAATATGCTCTTACAAAGTGGTCTCAGAGTGTCAAGGCCAAATTTTGTCATTTCAGTGAGTCTTCAAGCAAAATTTGGTCACTAGGCATTAGGTCTAGGGTTTGCTTTCACTCCTTCTAAAGTTGTCCAAATGGCGGTCCATGTCATCATTCAGCTGAGTCTATCATCATTCATAGGGTTTTCATTATCATCTCAGTGTCTAATGAGTCTTTTTACACCTTGTCCATGCTTCAGTTGCGCCTAGGTAAGGTCATTTTCCTCTCCTAGGGTTTTGAGGGCAATTTCTCTTGGACGGTCAAATCATCGGCAAAACTTGTATCCTGATGTTCATACACCTTCCCCTATCCTTAAAGTACCTTACCAAATGCTTCCCATCACTGAGATCCCCCAAATTCCTCATTTTTGCACAAACCCTAGTTTCTAGCTACAACTTGGCAATTTTCTAGGTTGGGCCTGTGTTTTGCCCTTTTGGACCCCTTCCCCTCACTCAATCCCTGAGATTCCACTTTCCCCTGCTTCCTAACATCCCTCCCTACTTCCAAAAATTTCCCCAAGAATTTAGAAGCCCCTTATCCCCTTCATTTCGCTTCATTTCGACAAAATTCCTTGTTTCACACATCGAGGCAAGTTTCACTCAAATGATGTTTCAGAGCAATCAAAGATGAATTTTGCAACACCGAGAGAGGTTTTTGTCCACAACATGCCAAAGAAGAAAAATCTCCTTCACTTTTTGCACAGGTGTCATGGTTTTAGAGAAATGTCAAAATTACAATCGCCGGATCCAAGGAGGTTGGCCAAGGCACTAAAACGACGGAAAATGCCCGATCCACTCCAAATTTTGGTCAAAGCCTCTTTGACTGAGCATGGTATTTGATTGGGGACTCCCAGCCCAAATTTCAAGAAATTTGGAGAAAATTTTGTCATTTGGGAATTTTTTGTGCCATAAACAGGTTTTTCCGCTTGACGGGTCTCACTCCCCGCGCGACCCTTTCATTTGGCAACTCCGTTCCCGGAAAACTCAGCATTTCTGGATTTGTCATGAAAAGTTACACATGCTCACCCATTGCCAAGAGATTTTATGAAGTTTTGGGCCTCTAGAAAGTCAAAAAACAAGCAAAAAATGACTTTCTGCCACATTTTTGACACACAGAAAGCAGTATTGGGAGATTGCAATTTTGGAGGGGCAAATGACAATCAAATTCAGAAATTCCAGTTGGTTTGGAAAGTAGACTCATAAACCTTTCCAACAAGCCTACTCTTGCCTCATTTGGACATCTGGAAGTGCCCCAAAAGTGCTCTCAAAGCGCGACCCGTCAGGATTTGGCGCGCGACCCATCAGGCAATTTTCACAATTTTTCACTTACAGCTCATGGATTCGCCCAGCTTTTACTAGTTTTGACTTTTGATGGGATTTTTCACCCTCTTTGATGTAATTAATGTATTTTTATGTTGACATGACACTTATTTACCTATTCTAGAAGATTCATTCATGAAATAGCAAACATTTAATGAATGAATTGGTTTCCTAGCTTATAGAGGCAAGTTGTTTTTGACTGCCTAGATTTTAGTGCTTAGTTTAGAATTGGTTGAAACAGCTCCTAGAAGGATGAGCTCGACCCCTAGAGGCAAGGAAAGATGTTAGATTGCCTATATTATGTACTTTCTTGTTCATTTTCATGGTTGGACTCTTGAGGGAGAAGCTCTTATTGTATTACTCAATGTATCTCTGCAATTTTTGGCAAAGGAAGACCAGGGTTTTGCATTCCTTTTTGGGATTCTTGTGGTCACATGTATTGATGGTGTGTTTCTCTTTGTACTTGTAAGTGTGTTATGTGAATCATTTCCTTACTTTTCCTTCTGCACATTAGGCAAATGAAGTGTTAAAGTAGAACTCATGACTGTCATGCTCTGCTTTTAAGTTTGCTTAATATCAATGTTTTCCACTGTTTAAAGGGAATTCAAGGTTATTGCTTGCTCTCTTTAACTCCTCACCGGTCATTCTCATCCATCCATCTCTATTAAAGGCATCAATACTGTTTCCTACCTCGCCCCAAAGAACCCCCTGCGAAAACTGTGTCCAATCCCCGCACCTAAAATTGCCATTTCCCCAATTTTCCACCAAAAACCCTAAAAATCCCAAATCAACCCTTTTGATCAGTTTACTAGCCTAAAATCAGTGTTATCCTATTGGTTATATCGCCCATTGAAGATCTTTATCGAGATAGACCGGAGAGAGCCCTCCACTGCCCCGTAGGGCTAGCTACGAGGCTAAGTGGTTTGATGTTGCCTTGAGGTTTACCTTTCTCAGCCTGAGGTGAAATTTCAAGCGCGCTAACAGAGCCCAACTTAATTTGATCTTGGGCTTATCATAATATATTTTTTATGGGTGATGCATGAAGGGTTTTGAGCTCAGCACCTCCTTTAAACTTCAATTTTTTTTTTTTTTTTTAATTATTATTTATTTGTGCTAAATCGATAGATCTGGATGTTGAGAGCTTCAGATTATCAGATCTGGGAACGGAGTTGGACTCACACTCCCTAGATCTGATAGATCTGTCATTCATGTACATAGATCTATAATTATTTTTGGTTTTCTCACTTGTGTTTTTTTGGGTTTTTGTATATATCGTTTGGGTGTTTTATTGTTATCTTGCAACTACAGATTTGAAGGAGAAATCTGTATAGAGTCCAGATCTAGGCCCTAGAGGGTAAGATCTGGATCTCTTGGGTTCATCAACATCTTTTTGCAGGAATATTAATCAGCCTTTTGCAGTCCAGGGTTTTTTTTTTTTTTTGTATTAATCTGGAGAAATTCATAAGGGTTCCAATTTTTTTTATTTTAGATCTGGATATTTTTATGGGTTTCAGGGTTAAATTTAAAGCTGAAGTATAACATTTTAATCCAAACTTTTTCTTCGTTTCTCTAGCTGCTGTCTGCTGCCGAGGGTTTTCAAATTTCTCTGCTTTTCAATTTCTCTGTTGCAGAAGAATTTCAAATTTTTTAGGCCCACAGCCTTTTGCTGCGAATTGCGGATTCCTCTTCATCTCAAACCCCTGCTACCTGCGTCTCTGGCTGCCATCCTTCGTCTAGATCCGCTGTCCAACCTTCACGCTCGTCAGCTTCCCAATCCGCTGCCCATCTCTACATTTCAATCCCTATCCGCTTTTCTCCATACACTGTCATAAACGCCCTACCTCTCGCAACCATTCCCTCCATTTCTCCTTTTCTCTACGCTGCCCATCAAATCTGCAGACCTTAACCTCGTTGCTGTGCATCCTCAAATCCTCGGCCCTCATACCCTCATGCCCTTACGCAGTTCTCGCATCGCTGCCCCTTCCTTTCGATCTGTAGCAGTGCCACATCCCTCAATTTGCGTGATCCCTTTTTCCTTTCTGCGTGCTGTCTCACTCACGCGTCCCTAACCCTCCATTCGAATCTTCAAACCTGCGTCTAAGCTCCCTCAGTTGTGCCCTTGATCCGCTTCTGTTAAACGCTACCAATCCGCTTCCTTATTTCTGCATCGAGGTCCATTCCCCTGCTGTCCTTCCCTAGCTCTCCTCATCACTCCTCGACCTGCAAATCCAAACAGCTCCTCTCCTCGCTCCGCAGTCAACGCATAGCTGCAGTCACACAAAACAAGCAAATACTCAAATCTTTCGACCTTTTCATTTATCTTCTTTGTATTTTATTTGTAAATATTTCATGAATGCGTTAGGGTTGGAGAATTTTGACCTTGTTTTCTTTTTTTTGTTGGTTATAAGCTAGATTTTGGTCTTATTTTATTTTTTGATTTCTTTTCATATTTTAATTTCTTTTCCTTTGTTTTTTTTTTGGTTTAATTTTGTTTTGTTTTCATTTTAAATTTCGATTTTGGTTTTCATTTTTACCTTGATTGGTTTCCATTTCATTTTTATTTTATGATTTTTATCTTTGATTCTAAAAGTTAAAAATCAAAAACATTTAAAAATCCTAAAAAATTTAAAATTCTCAAAATAAAAAAATCATTAAAAATTCTAAAAAAATTCTTAGGAATTGAATTAAAAGAAATAAATTAAAAGGATTTGCTTTCACATTAATTTCTTTTTTTTTTGTGGCCTATGGCCCATTAAAATTTTAATTTGTTTAATCCTTTGATTCACTTAGATTTATTTATTTATCACATTGAGGTTTTTTTTTGTTTTTTGTTTTTTGTTTTTGTTTTTTTTTTTCTAAATAAAACTATTCTATTAACATAAAAGGGGTAATTTACATCTAGACCGTAGTAAAAAACAATTGCCCTGTAGAAGCGGCAGAGAGTATCAGAACACTGCCCATGACAATGAACTTAGCCAAGAGCTGGTATTCAAATCCCACGCAGGGGAACAAGTATTGACTCTCTTGCTGAGCTTACAAAAATTCAAAGAGGCATACAAATTGAACCATATCTTGTAGAAGTGAACCAAAATTTGCATCCTGAACCAAAAATTGCCTGCTATTAAGGGCCGCGTGACCATTAACAGAGCAACAGAGAAAGAAACTACGCATCTGGAGGCTCCTCCACAATTTTGCACCAACCGAACTCAGGCAGAGCACTTGCACGAGCAGCATCAGTATCATCCCTTGCACGAGCATCAGGTTCAGAAGGACCAGGAGCCTCCGTTTCCATCACCATGTCCATGGCATTGTGAGTTGGGACCTTCGGAACCTGCATAGAGAAAGGAATATGCGCAGAGACAGAGGCAGGGCCCTCCTGATGAGTGCTGGATTCCCCTACCTCCTGGCCTTCTTCAAGAAAGAACACCGAGACATGAGCAGTGATTCTTGGATGATTCAGGGAACAATTGAAGGTGAAAATCGCCGAGCCAAAAGAGGGAGACGACGAGGAATCAAGAGGGAAATGGCTAGGGAGATGGAGACGCCCTCTCCCATTGTGTGTGCGAGGGTAATGGCCGGTGGAGAGATCACTGGAGACGGAGGGAGAATTGGAGGACGGGGGGGAGGGCACACGCCTGGGAGTTCCCCTGCGGCTTCTCATTCTATGGAGAAGACGGGGCATAACTAGCACCTCAGCCACCCTTTGTAAACAAGACCGCTCAACCACCTCCTCAGAGCTCGGCCTATTCAAATGGGCATCCAAACTCAGGCTGGAGGCCTCCAAACAAAGCCTGGGAGAAGACGGAGGCAGCGTCGCAGAATTGGCCGAGCATGACAGGGCGACAGAGCATAACAAAGCAGCATACCATAATACACCTTTACCAGACCAGCAAAGCACCAGAGGCTTCAAAACGATCCCAAAGTTGAGCCTGTATTTAACACTATCCGCCCTTCCTCGGATTGCACCTGCCATAACTCCAGCATTAAAGAGAGCCGAGGCCCAGCTCAGACCAGAGCATGCGGAAGCGATGGAGAAATCGGATGACAGGCTGGGCGTAACAAAGCCACATGACGTGAATCCAAGTGAAACCAGATGCCCCTGTTTAAGCTGTGTCAGGCGATAAACCAGGTGGTACAGGGCAAGCAGGTGTCGTCCTACCTCGCCGCACCCCTATCCCACCACATTAACCAACTGTATATGCACCCGCATCCGGGGTATCACATTGAGGTTATTGCCCAAGGAATACTTAAAAATTTAAACCTAAAGTTCCTTAGTATTATTTGGTGATTAAACACATTTTTTATATTTCTCTATGGTCAAGATGCTATAAATGTTTTGAATTATATTGGTTGTAGGAAAAAGTTAAATGTTCTAGATTTGGGCCATTAAATGAAGATCATTTTAAATCTGGAATTTCTTGCATGCTAAAGTTTTGGGCATTTACATTAATTATTCATGATCGTCGCTTTGTCACATCTATAAGTTTTCTCTGGATGACTTGTAATTACTTAGTCTATGGTTAATTCAACATAAAGGCACTGGTCTATAGTCATTTATATCTTGTAATTGTGTTTTATCTTAATCCATCTATCGTGAATGACCGAGGCTTGCTTTAAATTCATCAGTTTGTTCATCTCCCAGAGCCTGTGTTCCACAGGCTCTCTCATCGATTTACCTTAGGGACTATCCCCCTTGACTTGCTTAGGAGAGAGTCTAAATGGAGGAAGGATCAAGAGTGACAACCTTTACTCTGAGGATTGTCACGGTGCCTAGACACTTTGTGTGACAACAAGGTTGATGCATTATTTTCTAGGGTTGGAAGTGTGGAAAAAGGATGGGGAGATCTTCCTTGGGCAAAGAAGATATGCTATAGAGATTCAGAATGCAGGATTGTCGGCCCATGGCTACGCCCATGATCACCAACTGGAAGAAAATAGTTGCATCAGGAGACAAGGAGGTGGACCCCACCTTGTACAAACAAATCATTGGGTCGATCATGTATTTGGTCAACGCTAGGCCACATTTGCTTTGTTCTCAACACCCTTAGTCAGTTCATGGTGGAACCGAAAAGGGTGCATTGGGCAGCAGCTAGGCACATTCTTAGATATGTGCATGGAACAATTGGATATGGGTTAAAATACGCTCGAGAAGATGACGTCAGATTGAAAGGATTTACAGATGCAAATTGGGCAGGTAGTTCAGTAGACCCGATAAGTACCTCTGGGTATTGCTTTAGTGTTGGATCAGGAATGATCTCTTGGTGCAGCAGGAAGCAGAAGTCGGTAGCTCTAAGCACAACAGAAGTAGAATATATGGCGGCCAGCACAGTGACGTGCGAAGCTATATGGCTTAGAAAACTGTGTGTGAGTTTTTTCAGGAAAAGGATGGAGGCGACCAATATTTTCTGCGTTAATCAGAGTTGTATTAAACTCTCTGACAATCCAGTGTTTCATGATGGGTCGAAACACATTGATATCAGATATCACTTTATCAGAGATGGTGTTCAGCGTGGGGCAGTACAATTTCAGTATGTCTCCATAGGAAATCAGGTAGCAGACGTACTCACAAAAGCTCTAGGAAGAGCTAAGTTCATCCAGTTCAGGGAGCAGATGGGTATGGTAGAGAATCTGTTTCAGTAGCAGAAATAGATGGTTTCTCAGTTGCAGTGGCAAAAAGTTGCAGTGTTGGTAGTGGCAGGGTCAGCTGCAGTACGGATGCAACATTTGCACAGTAGTTGGTGGGTAGTGATGTCAGACATCAGCAACGCAAAGGGAGATGTTACAAAACAGGGTGATGCTTCAGCAGGGTGCATTGTTAGAGCACATTCCTCGCTAAGAGGGAGTGTTGATTTTTGGTAGCATCGGATGTGCTCTAAGTCTCAAAATTTGCAGGGAGGCTTGGACACATGTATTCCACAATACCCAGAAATCGTTTTGGGAAATTCCACCTGGAGACAGTTTTATTAAAATAATTAATTATTTTTAATGGGACCCTAAGTCTAAACTTAGGAAATTAAAATAATTAAAGGGTATTAATCTAACTGTGGGTGAAACTTCTAGAAGAAGACGAAGATCGAGTCCAAATGATCTGAGCCATTGATTAGAATCTAATATGGGCTGTTGGTTCTCAACTGGAGGATTATAAGAAGGACTTCGATGGGCATTTGGAAAACACACCAAGCAGATACTCAGTTACCTGAGTAAAATCGATTTTCTCACTGGTCGAAGTTTGGCAAGAGGAAATCGATTCAGAGGGAGAGTTGTAGGTGAGGAGGAGAGAGAGGGTAGCAGCATCAGTCGGGAGTGCAAGAGCAGAAGATGCAGAGCAGAGAAGGGGCAACATAGAGGCTGTGACGCAGAGGGACAACACAAAGGCTAACGCTTGGACTTCACAGTCCTCATGCAGAAGCTGGCACAGTGAGACGCAGAGGGGGTAGCATGTCCTCTCCTGGATCAAAATCTCGCGGTGAAGTGTGAGAAAAATGTCAGTATATTTCTCTTCTATTCTGCTGGTTGTATCTTGTACATGAGATTTTTGTTGAAGATTAATAAAGAAACCCTCATTTGCTGCACCGATTTTCTCACATTGGGTTTTTCCAGGGACATTTGTCCAAAAATAATGGTGTCATGTGTTGTGTATTTCTTTCTTGCTTAGTTTCTTGTTTCCGCATTTAATTTAATTGGTGAAGACTGCAGTGTATTAGTTTCGGTATTTGCCGTAGGATGCAGTAAATAATTTGTTCAATAATTTAACAAATAGAAGATAATTAATTAGTGGTAGTAGAAATTTGGGTTTCCAAATTTTCACATTATCAAAGTAAGAGAAATCAACTACACTTCTTGCCCCTTAGGTTTCTCAACATCCCCAAAGGAACTTCGACAAGTTGATCATGAAACATGGCTTGGGAAACTTCCATGATAGACTTGTTCTTTCTTTCAGCCACACCATTTTTCTCGGGATTATATGGTACAATAGTCTCTTTCTTGATTTTAGCCTCCTTGCAAAAGTTAATGAACTCATTTGAGGTATATTCTCTACCGTTGTGGGACTTGGAAACTTTGATTCTCTTCCCTGTTTGATTCTCTATCAGTGCCTTAAAGTCCTTGAACATATCAAATGCCTCATCTTTATGCTTCAAATAGAATATCCATGATTTCCTGGAGAAGCCATCAATAAAGATTATGTAGTAGAGATGGTCACCAAGAGAGCGCAATAGCATAGGTCATGTTGTCGCTTAAATTGTTTAGGCACTGCGACAACGACTCAAGTTGGGGTTGTCACCCTGATCCCCAACCTCTCCGTTCTAGCTGTCTCTCCCAACAATAGGCTATGGGGGGTAGAACCTATGGAAATGAAATGAAGAAGGACAAGTTGGGAATCAGCTAGTCCGGGAGACACAGTTGAGTGGCCTATCACTTGTTTGGATTTAGCAAGATTTTAAGGATTCGATTGGATTTATATATTTGAAACCAGTTCCTTATGGAGTCAACACTCTTTTTTTATAAATTTGAGACCAAGTACTAGATGGATAACCGCTGTTTTAATATGTTACTATCCTCTATGAAATGTGATTCCTAGGACCTTTGTGAAATGCAGAGATATTGGTTAATTTTATTTAAATGCCTAATCTAAGTTCGACTTTCCCTTAACTATTTTGAAGCTGGGCTCCAAGGTAGGTTGTGGGAAGGAGGCCAACAGGATGCAAGCAAGGGCTTGACTAGTGATACCTTTTGTTGTGCTCCTATCACCCGATGCCTGCGGCGCTGCAGAGATTGTGGCTTTGACGGCTACAAGGTCACTGTGTTAACCACCAAAGAGTTGCTTGGGCCCCTTAAGCTAGATGAGAAAGGTTATCTTAGAAATCTATCAACCAAGCTTATGCTTGGAGGTGAGTTTTTATATGTAAGATTAGCTTAAGATGATATGCAAGGTGAAATTAGTGAATAGTTCTTAAGACGAGATTGTTAATGTTTTAAGTACTTTAATTATGATCAATCTTTGAGTTATACTGACAAGTACTTATTAACGAATTTCAAGAAACAATCTCAATCACAAGAATAAATGCCAATGTGCCAACCAAAGATACAATTAGCCAATGATTTAATATGAGATGCTAACCTCCTCAACAATTTCGTTCACCAATCTTCTAGTTAGACTTTAGATGCCAAATGTTAGTTACTACTTAGCCAAGATCCACAATGTGTTTTACCCAAATAGCAAGAAAGAAAACCAGAGCACTTATCGACTTTCAACGATTATTCAATCTTCCAAAGTGATATGCCAATGACAATTATCCCAAGAAGCAATGCTTTTAAAATATTATAACACAACATGCCAGTGCTTGAGATTATCAATGATACTACCGATTCATAATTAAATACTTCCAAGATATGTCAATGATGTGAAGTAAAATAGCACAAGACGATAACCCAATTTAGTATTAAATTTAACAAGTCCCTTTGGACTCTAAATGCAAATAAAATATTATCTTTAAGGTGTATTAGCAATGAGAAAACAGAGTTATACTAAGGCTATTATGTCAAATATTCAACAAAATACCAATGTTAACAGCCTTGTGAGCAAAGGAGAACTATTAAAGCTAGCAATGATTTCAGATTTTTAAATGGTTAATACTACCTTAGATTTGCTCTCAAACTAGGGCTCGACCCCCCTCAAAAGACAGAAATAATAACGGCCTGTACATCGAGAAATAACACCATAATATGAAAAAAAATATGCTTTTCAAGCCCAACCTGCAATCTTCTTAACTCGTCCTAGACCAGTCACAAGAAAAGACACCAAAACCTTCTTTTCTCCACTTCTGCTAATGAAAACTTGACTAAACTGAGGGGGGGGGGGGTGAATTAGTTTAGTACATTCATGGACATTAATTTATTTTCTTTAAAAATCATTAATCTGAACTTTTAAATGAGCAACTTAACACATAATGACCAACAGATTGAATATGTGAACAAGTAATAAGTAATCCAAAACATCACATAAGCACATAACATCAACACATATGGACACTAGATATAAGTGGAAACCCATAAAGGGAGAAAACCACGATTTGTTATTGTTGTGATGCAAAGGCAAACTCCTACTCCCTTATTACATCTGATTTTCTGTAGGCTCCAACTTACAGGAGGCTACTACCTCAATTTTTCTGCAAGCTACAACATGCAAGGAAGCTCCAACTCCCATATTTTTTTTGCAGGCTACAACCCACAAGAGGCTCCTACCTCAATAGGCTACAACCTGTTCTTTATCAAGCTCCAACTTGAAAGGAGACTACAATCCCCTAATACATACAAGAAACAACATGTTGGTTTACCTGGTCATCAATTCTACATATCTTCATCTTTATGTTTTCCTCTTCTCCCCTTCAAATCTGCTTCACATCAGCTTCATATGTGTTAGATAACTCACGAATAATCAACTTTCACATGCTCTCTAACTATGTAACACTATATCCTTGCAACCTCACACATTTTTATAAGCAAGCTTTGATGGCTATTAGCATTCCACACACACACGAATCTGAAATGACAAAACTTGTCTCTTTGCATTTCAAAGGTGTCTCTTCAATTCCAAAACTGTTTGAACTCTTGAATATTAAAATACATAAAAAGAATTTCATCATATTCAAATGACATGCAGTCATATTCTTCTACATAAATTTCAACACATTCAGATAGCATGGATTAATATAGTCCATTATTAATGCAAGAGGTCCAAGAAAACCATGCTATCAATGACACCATATGAAAGCAAGCTCTAACAAGCTATTCTCCTTCACCTCCCATACTTGCATCAACACAAGTATGCCTTTTCCTTAGCCTTCCATCATGTTTTTGTCTTGCCAATGCCTTGCATCACAACAATCTCCTCGAACAAAACCAGTCTTCAATTCAACCTTTACACAAAACATATGCAAGCACAATCATCATCACAATATATATGTAAGCATACCTCAATGCATCTCTTTACACAACTGTGCATGCACCAACTGTACCATTTCATTCGTTGCTCTTTTGTTCTGCTGTCAATAGTTCTAGCATATCTAGCATACCTTGCGCCAAAACACAGGCAGCATACCAAGCTGCTTTGTAACAATGACAACCAAGCGATTAACTCAACCATATCTAGAATACCTTGCTGCTCCTTTGCCATAAGAATATATGCAACATCATCAACATGCAATCAGCTCTATCATGCAATAAAAGCATATGAAAGCAAGCTATTCATTTGTGCATATATTCACCGTGCAATCAACTCAATACGCCTTGTTGTTCCTTTGTCAATACCTTGCTTGTTCTTGTTGTTCCTTTGCCAATAGTCTCTTGCAACATCCTTGCATTGTTGCTTCATCGCTGCTCCTTTGCTCTGCTGCTGCTTCTTTGCCATCAATGACAACAATGACAACAATCTCCCGCTTTGGCATTGATGGCGACACAATGATCCTCATTTTGAAAAAAATAATGAACTCCATAACTCTACTGATGCCTCTGCTTTTACCTCCCCCTTTGACATCAATGGTAAGGGGTTTCTGAATTTTTTTTATAAACACTGCTGCTGCATTAACTAATTGCTAAGAAAATAGTAAGTTGTTGTATTCACTACTGCAACTCAAGAATGTTCATCCTATAGATGAACCATCTTCAAGTATGGGTAGACATATCATCCTCATTTGAGTTGGGATACGCCAAATATTTTCGCATATTTGTTGTGGCATAAACTATATACTTTTCTACAAATGAACTCTCTCAATAAGCATGATTATTGAATTTTCCATTCATTTCATTTGATCTACCTCTATATGCACTTTGCTCTATCGTGAAGTCTGTCATACAAGGCAAAATTTTCCAAAAGTATCATCAATCTTGGCTAGGCTCAGAATCATTCCATCAGGCCATTTGTAAGGCTCCCAAAGCTGATATAGATTGGCATAGGATCCCAATAAAAATCGAAGCAAAATGTGATTTAAGAAACCTTCTGCTATTTAGATTTTTGAAAAATGTTAGAAAAACTTGGATATGTGAGATGGCTTTGTGAAAGAAGAAGCTGATACAGATTAGGGCATAAAACCCTAATTCGATCTTAGATAACAATATTATAACACTAATAAGTAACATATGTAACCATATCCTGGTAGACATATCTCAGCTCCAATAATATATTAGTATGCTCTCCATGACTTGAACGCTGGATTGTAGATCTGTAATGAAGGGTTGCACGCTTCTAATACCAAATGCATTGAAGAACATATGGCATTGACCTTCTACCAAATGCATTTGAAGACCATATCGCATTGCATAAGAATGAATGCTGGTGGCTTTGCATAGGAATGAACGCATAGGAATGAACACATTGCATAGCAACATTGCATTATTGCTTGTATACCAATATAATGTGTTGCAGCGTTGCGTTGTATATAGCTTTGCATTGTAATATAGTGTTCCATATTATTTTCGTTCTATAGTAGCATTGTATACCATTAATGTTAAAATTGGAAACTAGGGCCAAACTCCATGTGGGCCATATTATTTATGGCAGTTGATATTTTTCTTGGATCCTTCTCATCCAGAGGTGTAGGATTGATCTAAAGATCATCCGATTCCGATAAGTATTCATGGAGTTATGAATTTATTTGTGTTATAAGACAATTCGTCAAGGTCGGTCAGCTACCAAATAAACCCAACATGTGCTCAACGTTTTAGTATAAAAGGAGATGCCTTGAGAGTCATTTCACACACACTTCACTCTTGATTTCTCTTCACTTGTTCTGGGTTTTAGTGTGAGAGAAATCTAGGAGGAAGTAGCCCTAAGACGCAGGAGGGAAGGAGGCCTACATGCTGCCCTCTACAAGCCCTAGACGTAGTCCTAGATGATCTACACAGTCCTAAGGAGGATGCCCTAACGATGTCTTAACCTAGAGGATACAGTCATGAAGAGATGCCCTATCCTCCACGCTGTCTCAAGGGTAACCTAGCCGCAGTCAAGAAAAGGATATGCACTGCCCAAATAGATCCTAGTTGGAGGAAAGTGATGTGTCTTTTGGAGGACCAAGCTGCTGTTAGGAGGGCCAAGGTGCTGGGCTAGAAGGCCGCAATACAAGGCCTACTTCAGGAAAGGAGAGGGACGTTAAGGTCACCCTTGTGGCTGTTTGAAGAGGCAACAAGCTCTGTGTGAAGGGATGATTAAACCGCAGGCCTGTAAGTATTGCTCTGATGGTCAAAACAACCCTATACATGGAGCTGTAGGTGTCTCCTCAAACAGCGAGGTCACTTACCTTGTAAAGAAAGGGAGGCCGCATAATTCAAGGTGAGTTATGGCATGATCGTTGGGCTGCTATAGGTTACAGGAGGATGCCCTAACCAGTGATCGAACTCTGTCCATGAACAACAGTACAAAGGTATGTATGTTCTCCATTAATGACTTGTGTTGGGTCCATGATTTTGGATCAGTTTGGATGGGATGTGCTTGTAGCCTGTAGTAACCAAAGTGGAGGGGTAGACTTGGTGGTTAGATGCCCTAACCAGTGGCAACATCTACAATGATTTATTAGACACTTGAAGAATCTGTTAGTAGTCATGTGGAGGGGTTTCTTAGGTGTTGGATACTGCCACATAGTAGCAACAATGTCACTAACAATGGGACAACAATGCTAATAGTATGATGGCAAGATGCATTGGGCTAACAGCAAGCATGGTGCTGGAAACTCATTAGGACAACAGCAAGGTACAACATGTCAAATAGGACAGCTAGGCAAGTGTGCTTAGTACAACATGGTAAATGGGATAGCTGGGAAATGGTGCTTGGTGCAACAAGCTAATGGGACATCAAGGCTATGATGTTTGTTAGAGCATAGCAAATGGGACAACAGTATGCCAAACATGGAATGGCACTGTCACTAATAGTGGGACAACAAGAATGGCACATGGATCCATAAACGACTGTCATAGAACCATGACTGAATCGGGACGAACAAATCCGTGAAGAATCCAAAACAGCAATCGAAAACACCTTGAACCAGTGGCCATGGTAGCCGGTGTGGAGACGATGAGGACCTCGGTCAAAGCGCGCTGACCGAGGCCCATGGAGACTGCGCAGGAGGTCAAAATAGCCCCTGGGAGCCCCGGAATGGGAAAAGGAGCTGATTTTCGATGCGCGTTAGCGCTTAACGCGCATCGCTGGGCAAACAGGGCTGAAATGGTAGGGCTTAAGCACTTGGTCACGTTGGGAGCCAGAGGACCGTGGGCGGAAAAGCGCGGTCGTACGAAGGTGGGACCCACAACTTGGAAATCGGCGGTTTTACTCGGGGTGCCCTTGAATGGTAAGAGGTTTTGGAAAAAGCGGAGTGATCACACTCAGCGATCGATGCGTGGCAGCGGAGGTGAGAAAAAACCGCCGCGATCGCGCGTTATCGGTCGAGCAAGTTAACCACGCTCGACGTGCGAATGACGTTGGATCTGGAGGAGCCCAGATCGGACGGCTGAGATTGCGCCCGATAAACAGAGCGGAACTGACAAGGAACTAAGTCGAATTCTAAAGAGATTTGGAATCCGTTAACTGCCACAGTGGAGAAAGCAACGAATCGACGAGCGGGCTGGCGCAGTTCCGATGAGGACATGTGGCTACTTCTCGAGCGTTCATGTTGACGCCGAACAGGGAATTCCAAGCACGTAGGCGATAGGCGAATCGACACAGGCGGGAGAGGAAATGAACAGGCATGGAGGTCGAATGGCTAAAGCCATGAACAGAGACAGTGAACAGGGATCAGAAGAGAGATTCAGATCGAAGAGTCCAAGCGACCAAGAGAGACAGTGAACAGTGAACCCTGAGAGGAGGACTGAGCATAGAGAGCAGTAAAGCCAAGCAGAGGAGACAGAGGGCCGAGCTGACCATAGGCAGCATCGAGCACCAAAGAGCTTGAAGTATCAAGCCTTCCCATAGAGGAATTTGTCCGGATTGAGCATCACAGTTGGCTCTTTCCACTGTAGGCCGAGGGTCACAGAGCTGGTAGGAAGAACAAGAGTCTGTGTACTCCGAGTGGCTTGGGGAATCCAAGAACCACCCTGCCAAGCAAACTCTGCTTCAGGAGAACTCATATTGAGTCCCTGCATTGTAATTTCTTTGCTGAAAGACACAATAAAATAAGGCCACCACTGAAGCTGGACCGGAGATGTAGCCCCGGGAGAATAGGGTGAACTCCTTATTAAAACTCTTTGTGTCTTTGTGTTGCTTACTGTATTTCTCTGCTGTCTTAACATTTTCTGTGTATTGGCAATCTGATCGATCCGTTGTTTCAATAACATAGAACACACACCAGCACATGAGTCTGTAATAGCTTTTGTTTAATAAATCTTAATTGAGGTCGCTCATAGGGTGATTTTCAGATCAAGTGGTATCAGAGCTCTAGGCTGTAAGGTTAGACAAGCTTGTGTTGGTTTAGCTGTGAATGATCACTAGATCAAATCTCAAATTAGGAGAAGGAGAATTGGTGGAAACTAATCCTGAAATTGGAAGAGTCTATTCTCGAAAGACAATGTCAGAAGAAGGTTATATAGGGCTAGACTCTCAATTCATAGAAAGTTTCCTAGCTATAAAGTCCATGGTGGAAGAAATGTATAGGGACTTTAGAAAGCATAAGGGTGAAGATTCATCAGGCTTTAAGCAAGATAAAGAAGAAGATGAATCTCATGCCCATGACCACTCCAAAGGAAAGGGGAAAGAAGAAAGCTTCCCTACACCTCCTAGTAGCCCTGTGTATAATAAGAAAGCATCTTTGATTAAGTTAGATGTTAAATTTGATTTGCCTATATATGATGGAGAGCTAAATGCTGAAAAGTTGGACAATTGGATAAGACAAATTGATGTGTATTGCAGAGTACAAAATATAGACTCAGACAAGAGCAAGATTCAGCTGGCAAGCCTTCACCTAAGGGGCATTGCCTAGGTATGGTGGGAAGGCAGAACCCAAGCTGATGTGAAGAAGCATGGTAAGACCATCTTTGTCTGGAGTGACTTTGTTTCTGCCATCAGAAAGCAGTTCTATCCATTGGCCTACATGCAACAAGCCATGATGAGTTGGCAAACTCTTCGGCAATTGAAAGGGCAAAGTGTACAAGGGTATACTCAAGAGTTCCGAAAGAGAGCATTGATGTTAGGTATTTCATTAGACTCACCAGAAACTCTTTTGAAGTACATTGGTGGTCTACACAGCTACATGAGGCACACTATCCTCATGTTTAATCCCACTAGTATAGATGAGGTATCTGTACAAGCTACTCATCTAGAAGCTAGAGGAAAGAATGGAAATCCAGAAGTTGGGGGACCATCCCAACCCACTGTAAGCAAGAGCAAGGAGAAAAGAAAGCAGAAGTGGAAAGCAAGGAAGGCTAACACTGCACAGAAAGGCAAAGCCTCATGCACTTACTGTAAAAAGGAGGGGCATGATGATGAGCACCGTTGGATTTTGCATCCAGAGCTGAGACCTAAGAAGTCCGAGGGAAAAAAGAAGACGACTGCTGCAGCTATTCAAAAGGATTTGGGGTCAGACTCAGGAGATGAGCCAATTATAGCAGCCACAGGTATAAAAGGTTATTTGCTTTAGAGAATGCTGAAATCAAGAAGCAGGTGCAGGAGTTGCTCGAGAAAGGGTTCATCAGGCCTTGCACATCACCATGTGGGTCACCAATCGTTTTGGTGAGAAAGAAAGATGGCTCATGGAGAATGTGCATTGATTACCGAGCACTGAATAAAATAACGATAAAAAATCGTTATCCCCTTCCTCGCATAGATGATCTTTTAGATCAATTGAAGGAAGCTGTTTATTTCACCAAGCTGGATTTGCACAGTGGATACCGTTAGGTCAGAGTTGCAGAGCAAGATGCATGGAAGACTGCTTTCAAAACAAAGCAGGGATTGTATGAATGGATGGTTATGCCTTTTGGCTTGACCAATGCCCCTGCTACTTTCATGAGATTAATGAATGATGTACTCAGACCTTTTCTTGATGATTTTGTTATTGTGTATCTGGATGACATTCTGATTTTTAGTAAAACGTGGGAAGAACATTTAAAGCATGTTAAGCAGACATTAGATGTTTTGAAAAGAAAAAAACTTCAGGTTAAACTCTCCAAATGTGAATTTGGCAAAACCTCTCTAAATTATTTGGGTCACATAGTAGGGGGAGGTGAATTGAAAATAGATCCCTCTAAAGTCGCAGTCATTGTAAATTGGCCTAAACCCAAGTCTGCTACAGAAGTGAGAAGCTTCTTAGGAGCAACACAATATTGGAGAAAGTTCATTTCAAATTTCTTCTCAATTGCAACTCCCTTACATGCTTTGACAGGATTGAACAAGGTGTTTCAATGGGGAGGCAAACAGCAGAAAGCCTTCGACACCTTGAAAGAAAAAATTAGTATAGCACCTATACTAGCACTGCCAGATCTACAAAGACCATTTGAGATCCAAACTGATGCCAGTGACTATGCCATGGGAGAAGTGTTGACACAGCACGGTAAACCCATATGTTATCATTCTGAGACTTTTAATCCTGCAATAGCTAACTATCCTAGCTACGATAAAGAATTGTATGCATCAGTTCAGAGTGTGAAAAAGTGGAAACATTATTTAATGGGCAAAGAAACAATAATACATACTGATCATCAGCCACTTCAATATCTACACTCCCTAACTAAGTTGCAACAATCAAGACATTACAGATGGATGGGTTTTCTACAACAGTTTCATTTAGTCATTACATATAAAAAGGGCATACATAACAAGGTTGCAGACATGTTATCTAGACCCATTATAAATGCATCTACCATACTTAAGCATAATTCTGTGCTACATGAAAGCTACATAGAACAGTATGCTCAGGATATGGACTTTAAAGATGTATATGCAACTTTGAGTCAAGGCAAAAGAGTAGAAGAATTGGACTATCATGTGAAGGACCGACTCTTATACCATTGTGGGAAACTCTGCATTCCACAAACTGAGAGAGCAAAGATAATTAGGGAAGCACACACTTCTCTGATATTAGGTCACTTTGGGGTAAGTAAAACAGTTGCACAACTGCAAAGGTTCTGTTATTGGCCAAGAATGAATGAGACAGTTTCTAGATATGTAAGGGGGTGTGCTATGTGTGCTAAAAGCAAGCCCAACAACATAAAATTAGGCTTGTACACTCCATTACCAGTTCCTTCTCACCCTTGGGAGAGCATTTCCATGGATTTTGTTGGAGGACTGCCCAAATCTAGGAAAGGTCATGATTATTTATATGTTGTTGTGGATAGGTTCAACAAAATGTGTATTTTGATACCCTGTAGTAAACAAATTACAGCTAAACAAACTGCAAAACTATTCTTTGAACATGTATGGGTTCATTTTGGATTACCCACTTCTATTATATCTGATTGAGACACCCGATTTGTGGGAAGGTTTTGGTTCAGTCTGTGGGAACTAATGGACACCAAATTAAAGAAAAGCACAACTTTTCATCAACAAACAGATGGCCATACAGAAGTAGTTTACAGGACAGTGATCCAGTTACTGAGAGGATATTGCAGTAAACACCTTAAGCTTTGGGATGAACACTTGTGTTATGTGCAGCATGCTTACAATAGAGCCAAACACTCTTCTACCCAGAGATCTCCTTTTGAGACCTGCTTTGGTTTTATACCAAGGTCTCCCTTGGATTTTGTCTTTGGTAAAGATACCATGGTTGATGGACACAATGATGTGGACAAAGCAGCTAGGTTCATTGAACAGATCCAGGAGATCCACCAGGCAGTACAGGAACAACGGGAAAAGAGCCAGGCCAAGTACAAGGCTAGGCATGATAAGCATCGGATGGAGCATAGTTTTCAAGTTGGAGACCAAGTCTGGCTGTATATCAGCAAAGACAGGATGCAAGGTGAAGGTAAGAAGCTAAAACCTATCAGGTATGGACTCTTCAGGATATTTGAGAAGATTGGTGAAAATGCTTTTCGCCTTGATCTGCCAGCTTACATGCACTTCTACTCAGTCATGAACGCAGATTGCTTGAGATTGTTTGAACCTTCAATGATTGAGGACCCTGAAGAGCAAAATCAATTGCCTTGTGTTGATGACCTGCTACCTGAATATCTTAATGAGTTGCAGGAAGATACAGTGCTGGACAAGAAGGTAAGGACGACGCACAGTGGACAGGTGGAATACCTCAGAATTGGGCTTAAAGGTTCGAAGCCGAGCAGTGCAAGTGAGACAACAGTTTTCTCACTTAGTCGATGCTTGAAGAAAAACCAACTTTTGGTGGTCCAAAAGCTTTTCAGTTGGGAGGCCGTGATCCGAATTGGATCCATAAACGACTGTCATAGAACCATGACTGAATCGGGACGAACAAATCCGTGAAGAATCCAAAACAGCAATCGAAAACACCTTGAACCAGTGGCCATGGTAGCCGATGTGGAGACGATGAGGACCTCGGTCAAAGCGCGCTGACCGAGGCCCATGGAGACTGCGCAGGAGGTCAAAATAGCCCCTGGGAGCCCCAGAATGGGAAAAGGAGCTGATTTTCGATGCGCGTTAGCGCTTAACGCGCATCGCTGGGCAAACAGGGCTGAAATGGTAGGGCTTAAGCACTCGGTCACGTTGGGAGCCAGAGGACCGTGGGCGGAAAAGCGAAAAAGCGCCATCGTACGAAGGTGGGACCCACAACCTGGAAACCGGCGGTTTTACCTGGGGTGCCCTTGAATGGTAAGAGGTTTTGGAAAAAGCGGAGCGATCACACTCAGCGATCGACGCGTGGCAGCGGAGGTGAGAGAAAAACCGCTGCGATCGTGCGTTATCGGTCGAGCAAGTTAACCGCGCTCGACGTGCGAATGACGTTGGATCTGGAGGAGCCCAGATCGGACGGCTGAGATTGCGCCTGATAAACAAAGCGGAACTGACAAGGAACTAAGCCGAATTCTAAAGAGATTTGGAATCCGTTGACCACCACGGTGGAGAAAGCAACGAATCGACGAGCGGGCTGGTGCAGTTCCGATGAGGACACGTGGCTACTTCTCGAGCGTTCATGCTGACGCCGAACAGGGAATTCCAAGCACGCAGGCGACAGGCGAATCGACGCAGGCGGGAGAGGAAACGAACAGGCATGGAGGTCAAATGGCTAAAGCCATGAACAGAGACAGTGAACAGGGATCAGAAGAGAGATTCAGATCGAAGAGTCCAAGCGACCAAGAGAGACAGTGAACAGTGAACCCTAAGAGGAGGACTGAGCACAGAGAGCAGTAAAGCCAAGCAGAGGAGACAGAGGGCTGAGCTGACCATAGGCAGCATCGAGCACCAAAGAGCTTGAAGTATCAAGCCTTCCCATAGAGGAATCTGTCCAGATTGAGCATCATAGTTGGCTCTTTCCACTGTAGACCGAGGGTCACAAAGCTGGTAGGAAGAACAAGAGTCTGTGTACTTTGAGTGGCTTGAGGAATCCAAGAACCACCCTGCCAAGCAAACTCTGCTTCAGGAGAACTCATATTGAGTCCCTGCATTGTAATTTCTCTGCTGAAAGACACAATAAAATAAGGCTATCACTGAAGTTGGACCGGAGACGTAGCCCTGGAGAATAGGGTGAACTCCTTATTAAAACTGTTTGTGTCTTTGTGTTGCTTACTGTATTTCTCTGCTGTCTTTCCATTTTCTGTGTATTGGCAATCTGATCGATCTGTTGTTTCAATAACACAGAACACACACCAGCACATGAGCTTGTAATACCTTTTGTTTAATAAATCTTAACTGAGGTCGCTCATAGGGTGATTTTCAGATCAGATGTGCTTGTAGTCTGTGGTAACCAAAGTGGAGGGGCAGACTTGGTGGTTAGATGCCCTAACCAGTGGCAACATCTACAGTGATTTATTAGACACTTGAAGAATCTGTTAGCAGCCATGTGGAGGGGTTTCTTAGGTGTTGGATACTGCCACATAGTAGCAACAATGTCACTAACAATGGGACAACAATGCTAATAGTATGATGGTATGATGCAATGGGATAACAGCAAGCATGGTGCTGGAAACTCATTAGGACAACAGCAAGGTACAACATGCCAAATAGGACAGCTAGGCAAGTGTGCTTAGTACAACATGGTAAATGGGACAACTAGGAAATGGTGCTTGGTGCAACAAGCTAATGGGACATCAAGGCTATGATGTTTGTTAGAGCATAGCAAATGGGACAACAATATGCCAAACATGGAATGGCAATGTCACTAATAGTGGGACAACAACAATGGCACATGGAACAACTGTGGTAGCATGGTGCAACAATGGCACATGGAACAATTAGTGGTAGCATGGTGCAACAATGGCACATGGGATAGCAGTGGCAGAATAAGGTGCAACAGTATGATGTGTGCAGCATGGTCATGAAGTCCAGCATAGTGATGATGGGTGTAGCATGGTGCAACACGGCGAGGTGCAGCATGATGACGAGATGTAGCAGAATGATAGGTGAAGGAGTTACCTTGGAGAATCAATTGAAGTAGCATGTCTTCAACTGAGTTGAGCCATCTCATGTATCATCTTCTTAGAGATGATCTATGCTCTTATTTAGATAAGTCAAAGTGTTGACTTCTGTTGTAAATGTACTATCTCTCTCTCTCTCTCTGTTGAACTATTGAAGAACATATAAGAAGAATTGATCAAGGGTTCCCCACATTGGGGTTTGTCCCTGGCTAGCGCCACATCTTGTGTCGTCTTGTCTTGGCTTGTCTTCTGCGATCTATGTTTATGTCTATATGCAGTTTACTTTAATGCTGATGTGATTGCTAATCTGGAAAAGATATTGAGCTAACTGTGAAAATTGAAATAAATTGCTCTAAGCATAGAACATACCTAAAATTAACATGGTATCGGAGCTGAGGTGAAGACAAAGCCCAAGCAAGAGTGAAAGAGCAATCACCGAAGACAGTTGGGAAAGGACAAAAGGATCAATGGATTCCTCATCCCTCTTCTAATTCACCAAGGGTGAAGTCGAAGCAGAGAATATTATCAGAATGGCGCAACAGAAGTTTCTGATGGCCTACAGATCACTTCAATGGGAAGTCTAGATCTAAGGGTGGAAGGAAAGGCAGATGCCTTGGGTGTAATAAGTTCAGCCATTATGCGAAGGAGTGTCCGAGGTAGGGACACATCACCTGATGATGATAACAATCATTCCAGCGACATCTTCAATGATCAGAGGAATGACAAGTAATGCAAGTCATCAAGGAAATAGCCGACTCTTCAAGAAAGCAAGGAACCCCAGGAATGAAGAATCAAATATTGTTTCTAATAAGATAAAGAAGCGTTATCTTGTATTGGCCCTCTCCTTCAGACTCTTTGGGAATCTGGCTTATTGATTGTAGTGCTTCAAGGCACTTCATCAGATAGAAGGGTGCTCTCTCTAACTTGGTAGAGATGGAAACAATCGTGAGATTATACTCGGAGTCAATGCCACCTATCCTAGAAAGCGTGTAGAGAATGTTACCCCTCAAGTGAATGAGGGTAACTCGATTCATTTACAAAATCTTTTTTATGTACCTGATCGCAAGAAGAACCTGGTGTCCATTTCGGCAATGGAAGTCAAAGGTTTCAGGGTGGTATTCATCGATGGAAAGGTACGTGCTTGAAAATGGAATTTTCAAAAATGCTTTTGAGTTCAGGGTTGGCAATTTGTATCAAGTTGTATGATGGTCCGTTAGGGACCATGTTAGTCGACACATCTCATCTATAGCACCGGAGGTCTACTTATTATGGGGCCCTACCCGATGTGAGTCAGATGGTGATAGGGATGCCTGAATTCAAGAAGAGCATGAAGGTACATGTCTGAGGTGTACTGAAGGAAAATCTTACAAGGGGACCATCATTCCCCTTTGTAACAAATGAAATATATGTAAATAATGTAAAATAATTGTAAACAATAATAATCATAAATAATGATTAGTTAAGCTAGTAATTAGGCTGAAGAGGCATGTCTAATAGGACATGACTCTTCATGAAGTGACACTTGCCTGATATATAAGCAAGCCTCTCGTTCTCATTGTAAATCATATTATTCTTATTCATCTATTTAATATATAATATTTGTATCCTCATGGATATCTTGATATTCCAAGTCTTTTGGAGTAACTAATTTATAGAAAGAACTTTGTTCGCTTCATTTGGTATCAGAGCAGTTTGGTCCTCTAGGTTGTTTAACCTCTGCACAAAGCTCTTTCTCCGATCCAAGTCTTTGACTATCGAAATTCGTCAACCTTGTTGCCGTAATAATTGAAGCATTTTGCTCAATATTTGGGAGTTTCTCCTTTTCTCCGTTTTTCTAGGCCTTTGGCCATATAAAAAAAAATTTAACCAAAAGAGAAAAAAATATATAAGTAAATAAATTAAAAAAAGAAAAAGAAAAAAAGTAAAAGAAAAAACAAAATGGATACAAAATCTCATACCAAGTATATTTAAAACTTTTTAAGTGGAGAAGCCTGTGGTTATAAAAACAACCCATGGTAATTGCCCATGGTATTTTAAAAAGTTAAAAGAAAAAAAAAAGGAAAACAAAAAACGAAAGGAATACGTTTTACTTTTTACGTGGAGAACATTTTAACGGAGGTTTTAAAAACAACCTATGGTAATAGCCCATGGTATTTTAAAGTTAAAGAAAAAACAAGGATACAACAGCTCTTATGTGAAAGGTAAATATTACTTTTTATAGGAGGTTTTAAAAACAACCCATGGTAATAGCCCATGGTATTTTAAAAGTAAAAGATATTTTGATAACATTGGAGAAAAAAGGTGTGATCTAAATAATTTTAATCGTTCAAATCTAAAGATTGTGACCGTACCAAGAGTCACGTCTCATCCAAATTTTCTGAGAAAAAAATATTATTATAATTGTAATTAAAAATATTATTATATGTAACTATATAAGCCTTATATAGTTACATATAAAAGGAAAAGTGGGTTTCAAAAAAGTATATATAAATTTTATATAATTATAATTTTTTAATATATATAAATTAAAATGATATAATATATATAATTTATAATTATATATATTAAAAAAATTATTATTATATAAAAATTTTATTAAAAGAGTGAATAAAAGAAGAAGAAGAAGAGAATATTTGAAATATATATAAATATATATATTAATATTAGATTTTTAAAAGAGAGAAGTAAATTTAAAAAAAAAGAAAAAAAGAAAAAAAGAAAAAAAGATGGAATCCCTGAGTTGGGAACAAAAACAATCAATCGCAAGAGATATAGAACAATTAATTACAAGAATGGAGTGACGGGTTGAGGAGAGAAAGAGAATGAATTCCTTTTTTGATTCTCTATATCCATCATCACTTCCACAGAATGATGTTATCCAGTGTACCGGGAAAGTGCAGTTAAAAGATCAAGAGAATGACAAAATAACCAAAATTCAACAAAGCAAGGAAGTGTTAGAATGTGAACATAAAAATCTTGTAGATATACATTACAAAGAAATAATGGAAAAGGATGAAGAAATTTCTTGTCTCAAGGACCACGTCGAAAAATCACTGGCACAAGTGAAGAAGACTAAAGTCTCAAAGAAAGAACTCAAGTAGCGTTTATTAGAACAAGATGAGGAAAATTTGCGTTTAAAGAACATTAATAAAAATTTATTAGAACAAATCAAAGATCTAAAAGATCAAAAACTTAAAATTCAAAACACTGAAAATAAGGTTGATGAGTAAAAAACCAAAGAACTTTTACGTTTGAGAAATCATAATCAAAGTCTGCTCAATCAAACTAAGAAACTTAAGGAGGATAAGAAAGCATTAAAAGATAAGTTGGAACAAGTCACTCAAGTAGAAGTATCAGAATCTCCAGTGGCAACTGTTCAAGTTGAAAATAAGGGAACGAATACCGACCCTGTGAATATGACAACTCAAGAAGGCAAGTTAGTTGAAGAAACGACACACGTAGATGTTGCAGTTCAGATAACAGACATCCCAAGTGAATGTTCCATAACCAATTCAATAACATCTTCGCTAGAAGAAAATCTAAAAACTTTATATCGACATCCGAATCATGAGAGTAGACAACTCAACCATGCTACATATCAGGACCATTTAGACCAAAAACAACAAATTGATGTTCCAGATAATAGTGATGTAACCTCAATCCAGTCTTATGCTAACAAGTCATTACAAAATTCCAGTGATCAGAATACTATACAGAAGATTAATCTGGGATGGTTTGATCCCTTCTCAGTGCGACAATTTTGTTTGTCACTAAGAAGATCATATCAACTTGTATCGACAAGGATGACTATTTCGAGACAGAAAGACTTTCGAAGCAGAAAAAGAGATCAAGCCTTTTTCATCGACAAGCTTTGAGGACAAAGCTTTTTGAGGAAGGAGGCAATGTAACGAATGAAATATATATAAATAATGTAAAATAATTGTAAACAATAATAATCATAAATAATGATTAGTTAAGCTAGTAATTAGGCTGAAGAGGCATGTCTAATAGGACATGACTCTTCATGAAGTGACACTTGCCTGATATATAAGCAAGCCTCTCGTTCTCATTGTAAATCATCTTACTCTTATTCATCTATTTAATATATAATATTTGTATCCTCATGGATATCTTGATATTCCAAGTCTTTTGGAGTAACTAATTTATAGAAAGAACTTTGTTCGCTTCACCCTCATGTAGCAGGTCCACAGGTTTGGAACAACCCGAGAGGTTTGAGATTCATGATCGGGAATCTCATGTATGCAGGTGGAAGAAAGCCCTCTATGGCTTGAAGCAAAACACCCCGGGCGTAGTATGAGAGGATTGATAGCTGTCTGATGAAGCTGAGATTCTCTAGGAGTGAAGCCGATCCAAACCATTGCTTGAAGGTTGTGGATGGTAGACCTCTCATATCGACACCTTGTAAGGACGACCTCTTTTTGACAGGTGTAGACCCTCTAATTTGCAGAAGTAAGAGGGAGTTGGATTCCAGATTTGGAATAGTGAGCTGCAAGCCCGTGACTACCTTGATGGAGCTTAACTTTCAGAAGTTATGTGGTAGTGATGGCGGACCAGATTTGGGAAATGCCTCTGAGTTCCATAAATTCATTCACATTGATGTTTTTGGTGAACTTCCATCCGGATATATGTTTTGCAGATAGCATGATGAGCTCATATATGGTTGAGCCTCACTGGATTGGTGCCAAGAATCTTTCGAGATATCTTCTGGGCACAATCTCTCGTGGATTGAGATACACTGCCGGAAATGTGACGTTGCATGACTATTCAAACGCTGACTGGGCAGGCAGTGTGGAGGGTCGCAAGAGCACTTCTGGGTGCTGGTTCTCTTTGGGTTCTGCTCGATATCCTGGATGAGCAGGAAGTAGAAGACGATTGCTATAAGCACCGCTGAGACCAAGTATATAACTGCGGGTATGATCTCGTGTGAAGCTGCCTGGTTGTGGAAGCTTTTCAGTAAGCTGTTCGTACACATGATGGATACCACCGTGATCTTCAGTGTCAACTAGGGGGGGATTCGATTGTTGCGGAATCCCGTATTCTATGATTACTCCAACATATAGACATCAGATACTACCTTATCTTGGATATGGTACGTCGATGAGCGAGGAGGCTCCATCGCAATGAGACTGATGTACAAGTCAGACATTCTGTCAAAGCCTCGGGGAAAGGTCAAATTTGTGACTTTCCCGAATGACTTGGAGTCGTTGAGAGACCCTCTTATGAGGGTCCTGCACAATGCATGCATTGAGCTCTGGGAGCTCTAGGGGGCTTGCGGTATGTTATGCTCTTAACCTGCAAAAGATACCCAAATACAGAATATGTGAAGAAAGATACCAAGAACATAGAATAGTGAGAGACAACATCAAATATTTTATTATTCAGAAAGCAATGTTCACTGGCCTCTTTGAGGGGGCAACCTCCAATAGAGCAGAACTCGATACAAAAATAAGACACGATGCTCCTCGCAGGGAGTCTCTATCCTTTATATATGACTCATACATGCAATACCATGGGTTTTATTAATACCATCTATCTAATACCATGGCCCATTTGCAACTAACTGTGGTCCCGTCATTAATTGCGGGTTAACCACTTACAATTATTAATATGGGCTTTATTGACTCTTTACTATGACTCGATCTTACTACATAAATAAGGGGGTTAGGGTGGGACCCTAACATGCCCTCCCCCTTAAGAATAACCTTGTCCTCAAGGCTGAAGCTGCGGAAACTGCTGAAGAATAGTGGCTGGTTCCCAAGTTGCATCTTCCGGAGAGGTGTCTTTCCACTTGACGAGAACTTCCCTAATCATGCGGCCACGCAGATGCCTTTCTCGTGTGTCTAGGACCTGTTCAGGTTGAAGCCAGATTGACCCTTCCTCGTCCAATTCAGGTAGACTGGTTTGAATTATGCAATTGTTCCCAATCACTTTCTTGAGGCATGAGACATGGAAAACTGGATGGATTTTTGCAGTAGGCGGCAAAGCCAGCTTGTAGGCGACTTCTCCAATGTGCTGAAGTACTTGATATGGTTCGTAGAATTTTGGAGATAATTTCTGACAACCCTTGTCTTTGAGTGATGTTTGCTTATATGGTTGCAGCCTCAAAAAGACCTGATCCCCTTCTTGAAATTGGCGCTCTGAGCGATGCTGGTCTACCTGTTGCTTCATGCGGTTTTGAGCTTGATGAAGATTCTCTCTAAGATGGGCGAGCATGGTTGTGCGGTTTTGTAGGAGTTGATCCACTGCTTGTACCTTTGAGCCCCCCTTGATATAAGAAGTAGGGGAAGGAGGGAGTTGACCATATATTGCTTCATAGGGAGTCATTTTGGTGGTGGCATGATAGTTGGTGTTATACCACCATTCATCCAGAGGTAACCATTGTACCCAAAGATGTTGCTTTTCTGAAGTGAAACATCTAAGGTAGGTTTCCAGACATTTCTTGACGGCTTCTGTTTGACCATCTGTTTGTGGATGATAACAAGTACTGAGTTTTAGTTGGGTGCCTTGTAGCCTGAAGAGTTCTTGCCAAAAATCACTGGTGAAGATCGGGTCGCGATCGGACACAATAGAAGTGGGCATGCCATGCAATTTTAAGATCTGATCCATAAAAGATTGAGCGACCAAAGTCGGTGTAAACGGGTGGGGTAGGGCGTAGAAATGAGCATACTTCGAAAGTCTGTCCACAACCACCATGATGACTGACTTGTTTCCTGACTTTGGAAGACCTGTAATGAAATCCATAGAAACCTTCGTCCATATTGCTGCCGGGATGGGCAACGGTTGTAATGTGCCTGGTGCTTTGACAGTCTCCCCTTTGTGGCGTTGACAGACATTGCATTCTGCTACAAAAGTGAGGATGTCCTTTTTCATGCCTGTCCAAAAAAATGATCTTCTGGTGCGAGCATACGTCTTCTGAAAGCCTGAATGTCATACAATGGGGGATGAGTGCAATTCTGCCAAAATGCGACTTTTGAGGGTGGATGTTGGTGATATTACGACTCTGTCCCTGTAGCGAAGAATCTCATCCTGCCACGAGTAGCCCTTGGTGGAATTTGGATCTGCCTACAATTGAGAAATGAGTTGGGAGAGCCCGGGATGTGAAAACCATTCCCTGTGAGCTTCTTCAATCCATTCTGGAATGGGAAGGGAAATTGCTAGTAGGGTACTTCCCTCCTCAAATTGGCGAGATAATGCATCTGCTACAGTATTTTCTTGCCCTTTCTTGTAAATGATCTCATAATCATATCCCAGCATTTTGGCGAGCCATTTATTTTGTTGTGGGGAGGATAGGCGTTGCTCCAAAAAATATTTAAGACTATGATGGTCTTTGCGGATTTGGAAACGTCGCCCCAATAAGTAAGGTCGCCAGGTCTCTACTGCATGTAAAATGGCCATCATTTCCTTCTCATAGGTAGATTGGCCCAGATTCTTCCCACTTAGTTGTTGGCTTGTGAAGGCTAAAGGTCGCCCTTCCTGCATTAAGACCGCCCCAATACCCGTACCCGAAGCATCACATTCAATGACAAAAGATTTGGTGAAGTCAGGTAGTGCTAAGACTGGAGTGGAACACATGGCATTTTTGAGAGCTGTAAATGCCTGTTGTGCGTCCTCATTCCAGAAGAATGAATTTTTCTTCAAGAGTTGAGTGAGGGGCTTCGCTATGCGACCATAATTGCGGACAAATTTGCGATAATAGTCTGTGAGACCCAAAAATCCTCTCAAGCTCTTCAAGGTCTTAGGTTGAGGCCACTCCTGCATTGCCTGGATCTTTTTGGGGTCCACCTTGACACCTTCACGCCCCACAATGTGGCCCAAATACTCAACTTCTTCCATGCCAAACGAACACTTGGACATCTTGACAAATAATTTATGCTTGTGGAGCAGTTGTAAGAGTAGATCTACATGCTGAATATGTGCGGCCCAAGTGCAACTATAGATGAGGATGTCATCGAAGAAGACAAGGACAAATTTCCTGAGATATGGTTTGAGAAGGTGGTTCATAAGGCTCTGAAAAGTAGATGGGGCATTACAAAGACCGAATGGCATGACCAGGAACTCATAATGGCCTTCATGAGTTTGGAAAGCAGTCTTTGGAATGTCGACTTCCTTCATGCGAATTTGGTGGTAGCTTGAGCGAAGATCCAGCTTAGTGAAGAATTGAGCCCCATTGAGTTCATCTAGCAAATCGTCAACCACCGAGATGGGAAATTTATCTTTGACTGTCAATTATTGAGGGCCCTGAAGTCTAGACACATCTGCCACTCCCCATCTTTCTTGAGCACCATGACCACTGGTGATGAATAAGGACTAATGCTGGGACGAATGACACCTGCTTCCAAAAGTTCCTAGATTATTTTTTCTATTTCATTCTTTTGGGTGAACGGATATCTGTATGGGCGCACATTTGGGGGTTGGGTCCCTGGAACCAAGGTGATGCTATGATCATGTTCCCCTCTTGAGGGTGGAAGCTCATGAGGCTTGTCAAAGACCGGCAGATGGTTATTTAAAATCTATTGCATCTCAGGATGAATCGGTAGAGACTTGGTTTCGACTGCCTGGATGGCATTAAATTGAGCTATAACTCCATGATGGCCCTTTTTTAGCAATTTTTCCATCCTATGCGAGCTGATGATAGAGGGAGCTTCCGCCTGGAGTCCACGAAGGGTACGTGTGGAGTTGTTCTGCTTAAAACTCATATATAGCTCCTGGAAATCCATTGTGATTGGCCCAAGAGTGCGAAGCCATTCAGCACCGAGGACAATGTCGCACCCTCCCATGTGTATGGCAAACATGTGGGTCTTCAAGTGATAATCCCCCATTGAAGTTTGACATTTTCACAGCGGCCTTCACATTTCATTGTGCCCCCATCCACAATTTGGACTTGGAAGTTAGAAACTGCTCGTACAAAACAATGCACTGCTTTCGCGACTTTTTGATGGATGAAATTATGTGTACTTCCACTATCAATCAAGACTACTACTGGGCGATGTTTAATAAAACCTCTGATTTTGAGAGTTTGAGGTGAAGAAATTCCTGCCAAAGCATGCAGCGAAATAACTGGTTCGTCAGGAACATTGTCCTTTTGGTTGTCCTCTTCTACCGCCGCATGTTCCTCCAGTGGTGGATCTTCCTCCGATGAGCTGTAATCAGTGGCATCAATTTGAAAAAATTTGGGCTCCTTGCATTTATGACCCGGGGAGTATTTTTCATCACAGTAGTAACATAATCCTTGCTTTCTTCTTTCGGCCATTTCTGCAGGTGACACCTTTTGAACCTTAAGTGTTTGAGTCGTGTTGTGAGCCTGTGGGGGGCGACCCTTAGCGGTGAAATTTGGGCGACTGTACTGGGCTGCTAACGCACGTTCCACGTTACGAGCTACCTTACAAGCCTCCGTCCATGTGGGAGGGTGGTGCAGTAAGACGTGGGCTTTTATGGCTTCTTTAAGACCGCTGATAAAACATTCCGTGTAGAACACATTTGAGAGACCCCTAGTGCGGAAGGCTAAGGCTTCAAAGGCTGTAATATATTCATCCACTGTGCCAGTCTATCGGAGCTTAGTAAGACGACCCAAAAAAGAAGATTCCTGGTCAAAGCGTTCTGTAAGAGCTTTTTTGAAGGAGGTCCAAGTCATAAAAGGTCCATTGCAACGTTGATGCCATTCCCACCATTGCCACCTTTCATTGTCCAAGTACATGCTCCCCACCATAAGCTGAGTCTCATTATCTAAGATGTTATTCAGATTGAAATACTGCTCCATTTATGCTATCCATGTTGCCGGGTGAGAACCATCAAATTTATGCATATCCAACTTGGGAGGTCGCGGACGGGATTGTTGGTGCGGGCCCCTGAGGTGAAGAGAGTGGCTAGATTCACCCTCATTGTGTCCATTGCCAATATACGCCTCCTCATGGGCGTCCTCCTTGCCCTTCGGGATTATGCTAGTTAGTCGGTCAAGCTGAATTTGGAGGGATTGCACGAATTCTTCAAGTTTGTCCATCCTCTCATTGGCCATAGCTTGAGCTCTAGTTTCTACCATGCACCGACCTGATGTTCTTGAAAATTGGGACTGCCCAAATTTTTTTTTTCACTAAGAATTGAATGGTACCACCGTGCTCAGCTCGTCGTCCTGATTCTGATGGGCTAGATCACCAATAAGCGCCCCGGGAGATCTCATACTTTTTTATTTTTATTTTTATTTTTTTATTTTTTTATTCTGCTGAAAACTCCTAACGGAGTTTTACTCCTTCCTTAGGAATACTGCAGTAGTCGAATCCTCAAAATGTCAATGCTACCAAAAGTCCTGCGAAAATCATGCCCCGGTATAGGAACCCCACACAACTACTCAGATCAGGTGGATCTAAGAGATCTGAATGGCGGATCGGATAGCTCTGAGCGGCGGAACAGATTGCTGCTGCGGATTTGATGGATCTAATAGATCGGAATGGCTGGTCTGCTAACTCGGAATTGCGGGACTGATGTCTGCTGCTGTTGCACCCCTTTGTGCGAGCAGATCTGGCAGAGATGATGCGTGATCCCCAGATAGAAAAGGGAACTATGGTTTCGAGGAGTGTCAGGGGCTACAGATCGCAATATACATAAGGGTCTGACAGTAGTACTCGGCCCAATGTTTCAGGGCTCTAACTAAGGAGGATCAACCGTACCCTTAGCCGTACAACCCGACTACCCTATCGTATGGGCGAGTAATCTCTCCGAGTGCTGTTCTCGGTGTACTGTAGCAGCAAGACGGTCGACGGTTTATCTATGGCGAGGTTGCAGAGGAGCTAAGGGGCTTCCGATATACCCAGAAGGTACGTGGAAGACAGTCCGTACGCGGTTCTGTCTAATGCGCTACTACTCGAAGGGGTACCCACAGGGGTTACAAGGGAGTCCAACAAGTGTGACCACCTCTTGTATTTCCTGCGTGCATGCCTCCCCAAATCCGCAGGTTTATGCGCTCAACGACAGATCCCGTGGTTTAAAGACGCCGAAACACGTCTCTAGCCAAAAAAAAAATTTTTTTGCTAAGAAATGGAGATCCCACCGGCCCTGGAAAGTGCTCTGATACCACTTGTTATGCTCTTAACCTGCAAAAGATACCCAAATACAGAATATGTGAAGAAAGATACCAAGAACATAGAATAGTGAGAGACAACAACAAATATTTTATTATTCAGAAAGCAATGTTCACTGGCCTCTTCGAGGGGGCAACCTCCAATAGAACAGAGCTCGATACAAAAATAAGACACGATGCTCCTCGCAGGGAGTCTCTATCCTTTATATATGACTCATACATGCAATACCATGGATCAATACCATGGGTTTTATTAATACCATCTATCTAATACCATGGCCCATTTGCAACTAACTGTGGTCCCGTCATTAATTGCGGGTTAACCACTTACAATTATTAATATGGGCTTTATTGACTCTTTACTATGACTCGATCCCACTACATAAATAAGGGGGTTAGGGTGGGACCCTAACAGGGTACTTCTTGGAGCAACAAGCGACCATAGGGTGACTCACCTTCCCCTAATGGTGTGCTGTGTACAGGGTGAATGATTCAACCTTCCCCTGTCATACCCTGTGGTGACTTATGGACAAGATGAGTGGTTCTCCTGTCTAGGCATCCTACCCAGTGTTGCAGGAAACGTCCCCCCCAGGATCTAAACCTCGATCCACGATCCGTACGGATGCGTGGGGGAAGCGCTGTACGAAACGTGTTTCGGACTGATAAACATGCTTCCTTTGAAATTCCGAAAGCGTGTGATTGAAACGCGTTTCGATTTTTTCGAAACGCGCTTCAATCGTACGAAGTCCTGCGCTTCGGAGTACAAAGCGTACGGATCGCGAGTGATTCCATACATGCTTCCTCCATTTCCACCGCACAGCCAAAAAAGCACTGTTTTTTTATTTTTTGGCATTTTGGATTGTTGGGGGTGGGTCCACCTTGGGTTAGGGTGAGGAATGAAGGGATTTAACACCCCATTCATCTTTCATTTTCTCACTTTGAGTTTATGAGAGTTGGAGAAGAGAAGAGAGGAGAAGAGAAGAGAAGAGAGGGGAAGAGAGGAGAGCTTGGAGGAGTGAAGGAGGAGGAGCTAGGAGAAGGAGGAGCTTGGAGGACTTCCATCTATAAGAGCTAAAGAGGTGAGTGCAAACCCCAAATTCCCTTATTTTTTTGACTTTTTTTTGTATTTTTCTCCTCTCTCTCCCATTCTTTCCCATTGTTTCTACTTGCTCATTTAATTGCAGGTTGTCCACCACCTATATCCATATTCCAAGATGGTGTTCTTTTGGCTTCTATGTATCATTCCACTTTTGGCTTTAATGATGGCAAGGGGGAGTAGGAATAAAAGGGAAGAAGCACAAGAAGACAATGGTCTCAATATGAGTGACCCAATGTATGATGAGGAGGAAGGGTTTGAAGAGGAAGGGGATGAAGTTGAACTTGAAGGGGAAATTGAAACACTAGAGGGGAAAGTTGCATTAACACCTTTGTGGAACTATGTGACCAAACTTGAAGGGGGAAAAGGTGGTGGAAGCTACAAATTTTTGTGTCCTCATGGTTGTCATGGAGGAAAACCATTTAGTGGTTCATATACTCGTGTGACGAGGCATCTTTGTGGGGTGATAGACAGTGATGATAAAAAGGTTGCTGTGGGGATACAAATTTGCCCAAACATTTCATCTGAACAAAGAAGAAAATACATCCAAATAGAGGAGGCTGCACAACAAAAAAGCAAGAAACAAAAAACTCATTCTGAATCAAGTGCAACCTCTATGTTTGGTAGCTCATCTCCTCACGGTACTTTTGGAAGCTCTGGAGGTAAAAGAACAGTAGGGGATTTCCTTAATGTTGCTGGGAAGGCTGATGTGGATGGAAAGATAGTCCGATTTCTTTGTGCTTGCGGTGTACCATTCAATGTGCTTCGCTCTCCCTATTGGCATGAAATGGTAAAGGCCATCAATGAAGCCCCAAAAGGATACAAGTCCCCCAACTATGAGAAAGCTAGAACAGTGTTAATAGAAAGAGAAAAGCAAAGGTTCAAAGAGCTTTGACATGTTTTACAAATGAGTGGGTAGATTGTGGGGTATCCATTGTATCAGATGGGTGGACACATATTAGAAACCAACATTTGATAAATGTTCTTAGTGTTTCTGCTAGTGGTGCAGTATTTATTACATGTCGTGACTCCTCCTCCATCAGTGCATCTTCCCAAAAAATTGCAGATCTCCTATTGCAATCAATCAAAGATGTTGGTCTGAATAATGTGGTTCAAGTGATCACAGATAATGTAGCAAATTGTAAGGCAGTAGGAAAAATTATTGAGCGTAATCATCCACACATCTTTTGGTCTGGGTGCCTGGTTCACACATTGAACCTTTTGATGCATGTTATTGTGAAGCATAAAGAATGTGGGTGGATTAATGAGCTTTACAGGAGAGGGAAGCAACTCATTAAATTCATCACAGGGCATACAAGGGTAAACTACTTCTATGGCACTTACTCCAAGTTGCAGTTGCTTAAACTTGCAAAGACAAGATTTTCCTGTTATTACCTCACCTTTAGGCGGCTAGTGAAGGTGAGACAAGCTTTAACTAATATGGTGTGTGTTGAAACATGGGATGAAATTAACACTGATAGAGATGGTGTTAATGTAGCCAAGGACACTATTCTTGACATGTACTTTTGGTCACAGGTTAAATATGTTTTGCAATTCACCAAACCAATTTATTACATGATCAAGTTTGGAGATTCAGATCGACCAATAATTGGGGAGGTGTATGAGCAAATGGATAGCATGTTGGGGTAGATTAAAGACATTGTTGAGCCTAGAGATATCACCTTGTACAATTATATTCGTGTAGAGGTGGAAAACCGATGGGAAATGCTAAATGTTCCATTGCATGCATTAGCATATGTTTTGACACCTAAATACTATCATCCATTATGGCTTTCAACACCAGCACCTGGGGGGGGGAAGTGGGAGAAAACCACACCAAGATCAAGAGGTTCACAAAAATTATATGATTGCATTGAGTAAATTAGTCCCTGATGAGGAGGCTGCCATGGTACGGAGACAGTTGAGCAACTATATGCTTAACACTAGTCCATTTGGGAGCATGCATGCAATTAGAGATCGAGAGACCTTTTCTTCTCTTGAGTGGTGGAACATGCATGGAGGGGCTACTCCACTTCTACAGACTTTGGCATTGCGGGTGCTATCACAGGTGGTAAACACTTCTTCTACAGAGAGGTGTTGGAGCTCTTATTCTTTCATCCACAGTGTTAAAAGGAACAGGTTGAGTTTAGACTGGGCAGAGAGCTTGGTTTATGTTCATTACAACTTGCGATTGTTGTCCCATTATTGTGATGATGCAAAGACTAATAAAGACCTTAAGATTTGGGACAGGAATCCAGAGGAGCCCAATTTGGAGGATGGAGTGTTGCGATTAGAGCAATTAGAGGATGCTCTTATCCAGGTATGTCCATTGTGGTATGAATTTTGCTTATAAAGCATTTCTCTAATTCATGTTTTTATTTTTTTTTGTAAACTAGTGTTTTTATTTGTATGAATTTTTTGAGCGATTCCAGGATGATGATGATCGTGTTGAGATGCCACCCCCATCTGGTCCCTTGGTTCCTAGGCTCCATGGTTCAACACCAACAGCAGGGGGTTCGTCTTCATCAGTTTCAGTGCCACAACTTTCACAGGCACCATCTTCTTCATTGCCACCACGTGGAAGCCTGCCTCCACGTTCTCTTCGTGGTGGAAGGAGGAGAGATTAGTAGATATATTCACAATTTACTACTTTTTTCATAGATTAATCATTAGACTTGTAGGCTTGTGAATTTGAACCTTTTTGTCTTGGCGGTGACCAAGTGACATATTTTGTAAACATTATTATTTGAATTTTGGACATGACAAATGTTGACAATTGCTCACTTGCTAGATAAATCATAATATGCTTTATGTTTTATGTTTTATAATATTCTTAAATGTTTTATGTTTTATAATATGCTTAAAAATTTGATGTATGCTTGTAATTGCTAGAATATAGATGGTTGATGTTCGAATAATTAATCATTGATGTACATATTAGTAACTACAATGGAATCATGGATGCCATATGTATTTTGATTTATGAAAAGATATGCATGTTTTCATGTCTTCTGTTAGACACACACATGGCAAAGACAAATAGGAAAGATAAAACATGAGAGTACATTTTTTATTAACAAAACATATACATTTATAGTACATGGTTTGACCGTTGGGTTCCACATCCCAAGGTCTCGTGGACTTCCTTAGTCTATTCCGCTTTCACACTAACTCATAGATGATTAGGTGTCCAACATCCCCCCCCTTAATCCGAAGGGTTATGTATGAGTCCAAGAAGAGAGCTGTGATACAAAATGTGCAAAAAATGCATGGTAGCACTAGGTTGAATGTGCTCTTTGAAATGTTGGTATAAAGGGCGGTGGTTTAAGGATGACCACCAACACTGGAACGCTTAGTGCAGTTCCTGGAACTCTTCCAAAACTGGCAAGAAGCTGAAGTCTTCCGCTAGAGGAAGTGCTCCTATTGTTTTGAAGAGGGAAACCTTCAACCATGAAAGGGAGCTCTTACCCCGCATAAAAGGGAGAACTTCAACTTGAAAAGGGAAGTCTCAACCTGTGATGGTTTAAGGATGACCAACAAGTCTGGAATGCTTAATGCAATTCCTGGAACTCTTTCGAAACTGGCAAGAAGCTGGAGTCTTCTACTAGAGGAAGTGTCCCCAATTTTGTTCCTGGAATTCTTTCGAAACTGGCAAGAAGTTGAAGTCTTCTGCTAGAGGAAGTGTCCCAGATTCTTTGAAGAGGCATTACCAAATGAAGGCATCTTTGTCTTTGGCTACAACTCTGAAACTAGTGTGGCAGGTTGTGGCTCAGGGTCGCTTGATGTGACTTTGATGCTTGTAGATGACCATCATTTCCTCCCCTGTCATATACAAGGTGAGATGATGGAAAAAACTCAACTGCAAGACTGTTCAATACTCTGGAACAAGTTCTGACATGTGATTGGAATATCTTCTTGGTTGTTGATGCGCATTGTCAAGAAGCGATCCATCCAAGATGAATCTTTGTTCTTGCAGGACGTTTGTTTCTGAAGCATATGTGTGAAGAATGGGTGGTTTTATGACAGTGCTTACATGGATGAAGATCAAAACAGTGATCTTTCAAATGGCCAACTCGGTCACAGTGTTGGCATTTCACAATCTATTGTTGTTGCTGTGGAAGAGGAGTAGAATCTGGAACAGCTGGAGGTGAACTGTCATGAAGGAATCCAACACTCTGAAACTGAATGGGCTTTGAGTAGTCTGGAATATGAAAGGACAAGTCCTTCTCATATCCGAGACCAGTTCTGTGTTTGTTGTGGACAAGCTCTTCCCAAGGTCTGATGATGGGCTTGGGAAGTGCAAGCTGAACTTCTGCATCTGCATGTAACCTTGCTGCTTTATGGGAGTCTGTTTCAATCTTCTGAACAGAAACAAGTTTAGAATGACTCCTCTGTTTTAATTCTTCTTGCTGTAGCTGAGATTCGAGCTGCAAAAAATCAATTTTCTCTTGTGCATTTTGTAGACAGACCTAAATGTTTGTGAGAGAAACTTTGCTGATTTTTAATGTATCATGAGTAGTAGACAATATCAGAGTTTTGAGGAACTCTAATACTTCATTGATTCTGGCCATTTTTTTTCTTTAATGTCAGAATTACACCTTAAAAATTGATCACAACTACTACTCAATGCAGAAAAGTAATACCCACTAGCAATATCCTTTATAAATGTGCAGCAAATGATCAGTGTGCAACCAGCAAGCACCAATTACAATCCATTACATAAAAAATAAGAGTTTACTCATGACCAACACTATGTTCTGACAATACAATCGAGTAAACTTTTCTCCACAAAAGATTATTTTTATTTGTCAAAACAATCATTGCCTTTATACCAATGTTGCACGAAGCGGGAGCGAAGCGGAAGCGCGGAGCGCGGAAGCGTCATTTTCCAAAAATCTAGGAAGCGAAGCGTCCGCGGAAGCGTCTGCTATATATATATATTTTTTTATATTTTTTTGCATTTATACTCAAACCAAACATCCCAAATACCAAATTAATTGTAGAAGACATGAAAACATGCATATTTTTGCATAAATCAAGATAGATATGGCATCCATGATTCCATTGTAGTTACTAGTATGTACAACAATCATCTATATTCTAGCTATTACAAACATACATCAAATTTTTAAGCATATTATAAAACATAAAACATTTAAGCATATTATAAAACATAAAACATAGAGCATATTATGATTTATCTAGCAAGTGAGCAACTGTCAACATTTGTCATGTCCAAAATTCAAATAATAATGTTTACAAAATATGTCACTTGGTCACCGCCAAGCCAAAAAGGTTCAAAATTCAAATTCACAAGTCTACAAGTCTAATGAGTAATCTATGACAAAAAGAAGTAGATTGTGAATATATCTACTAATCTCTCCTCCTTCCACCACGAATAGAACGTGATGGCGGGCCTCCACGTGGTGGCAATGAAGAAGATGGTCCCTGTGTAAGTCGTGGCACTGGAATTGATGAAGAAGAACCCCCTGCCGTTGGTGTTGAACCATGGAACCTAGAAACCAAGGGACCAGATGGGGGTGGGGGTGGTGGCATATCAACACCCGTGTCATCATCCTAGAATCGCTCAAAAAATTCATGCAAAAAAAAAACATTAGTTAACAAAAAAATTAAAAACATGAATTAGAGAAATGCTTTATAAGGGAAAATTGGAAAATTCATACCACAATGGACATACCTGGATAAGAGAATCCTCTAATTGCTCTAGTCGCAACACTCCATCCTCCAAATTGGGCTCCTCTGGATTCTTGTCCCAAGTCAACAAGTCTTTATTAGACTTTGCATCTTCACAGTAATGGGACAACAATCGCAAGTTGTAATGAACATAAACCAAGCTCTCTGCCCGGTCTAAATTCAACCTGTTCCTTTTAACACTGTGGATGAAAGAATAAGAGCTCCAACACCTCTCTGCAGAAGAAGTGTTTACCACCTGTGATAGCACCCGCAATGCCAAACTCTGTAGAAGTGGAGTAGGCCCTCCATGCATGTTCCACCACTCAAGAGCAGAAAAATGCTCTCGATCTTGAATTGCATGCATGCTCCCAAATGGACCAGTGTTGCTCGTATAGTTGCTCACCTGTCTCCGTACCAATGCAGCCTCCTCATTATCAGGGATTAATCTACTCAATGCAGCCATATATTTTTCGTGAACCTCTTTATCTTGGTGTGGTTTTTTCCTGACTCCCCCCCAGGTGCTGGTTTTGAAAGCCATGATGGATGATAGTATTTAGGTGTCAAAACATATGCTAATGCATGCAATGGAACATTTAGCATATCCCATCGTTTTTCCACCTCTTCACGAATATAATTGTACAAGGTGGTATCTCTAGGCTCAACAATGTCTTTAATCTGCCCCAACATGCTATCCATTTGCTCATACACCTCCCCAATTACTGGTCGATCTGAATCTGCAAACTTGATCATGTAATAAATTGGTTTGGTGAATTGCAAAACATATTTAACCTGTGACCAAAAGTAACTGTCAAGAACAGTGTCCTTGACTTCATTAGCACCATCTGTGTCAGTGTTAATTTCATCCCATGTTTCAGCACACACCAGATTAGTTAAAGCTTGTCTCACCCTCACTAGCCGCCTAAAGGTGAGGTAATAACTAGCAAATCTTGTCTTTGCAATTTTAAGCAATTGCAACTTGGAGTAAGTGCCATAGAAGTAGTTTACCCTTGTATGCCCTGTGATGAATTTAATGAGCTGCTTCCCTTTCCTGTAAACCTCAGCAATCCACCCACAATCTTTGTGTTTCACAATATCATGCATCAAAAGGTTCAATGTGTGAACCAGGCACCCAGACCAAAAGATGTGTGGATGAGTACGCTCAATAATTTTTCCTGCTAACTTACAATTTGCTGCATTATCTGTGATCACTTGAACCACATTATTCGGACCAACATCTTTGATTGATTTCAATAGGAGATCTGCAATGTTTGGTGCAGTTGCACTGATGGAGGAGGAGTCATGAGATGCAATAAATACTGCACCACTAGAAGAAACACCAAGAACATTTATCAAATGTTGGTTTCTAATATTTGTCCACCCATCTGATACAATGGATACCCCAGAATCCACCCACTCATGTGTAAAACGTGTCAAAGCTCTTTGAACCTTAGCTTTTTCTCTTTCTAATAACACTGTTCTAGCTTTCTCATAGTTGGGGGCCTTGTATCCTTTTGGGGCTTCATTGATGGCCTTTACCATTTCATGCCAATAGGGAGAGCGAAGCACATTGAATGGTACACCGCAAGCACAAAGAAAACGGACTATCTTTCCATCCACATCATCCCTCCCAGCAACATTAAGGAAATCCCCTATTGTTTTTCTACCTCCAGAGGTTGCAAAAGTACCATGAGGAGATGGGCAACTACCAAATTTAGAGGTTGCACTTGATTCAGAATGAGTTTTTTGTTTCTTGTTTTTTCGTTGTGCAGCCATCTCTATTTTGATGTATTTTTGTCTTTGTTCACTTGAAATGTTTGGGCAAATGGTTACCCCCACAGAACCCTTTTTTTCATCACTGTCTAGCACCCCACAAAGATGCCTCCTCAGACGGGTATATGAACCCGTATATGGTTTTCCTCCATGACAACCATGAGGGCACATCCATTTGTAAGATCCACCACCCTTTCCCCCTTCAAGTTTGGTCACATAGTTCCACAAGGGATTTGATGTACCTTTCCCATCTTGTGCTTCAGTGTCCTCTTCAAGTTCATCCCCTTCCTCTTCAAACCCTTCCTCCTCATCATACATTGGGTCACTACTATTAGGACCAAGTTCATCCCCTTCCTCTTCCCCTCTATTCCTCACCCTTGCCATCATTAAAACCAAGAGTGGAATGATACATAGAAGCCAAAAGAACACCATCTTGGAATATGGATATAGGTGGTGGACAACCTGTAAATAAAGGAGCAAGTAGAAACAATGGGAAAGAGTAGGAGAGGGAGGAGAAAAATACAATTTTTTTTTCAAAAAAACAAGGGAGTTTGGGGTTTGAACTTACCTCTTTAGCTCTTGTAGATGAAGTCCTCCAAGCTCTTGCTCCAAGCTCCTCCTCCTTCTCCTAGCTCCTCCTTCTTCACTCCTCCAAGCTCTCCTCTCTTCTCCTCTCCTTTCCTCTCTTCTCTTCTCCTCTCCTCTCTTCTCTTCTCCAACTCTCATAAACTCAAAGTGAGAAAATGAGAAGAGAATGGGGGCTTTATTCTTTTCTAAAGTCACCCTAAAGTCACCCTAAACTCACCCTAACCCACCCCCTCATGCTAGTTAAGTTAAATTTTAAAAGAAATTAAAAAAAAAATACGTTTAATTCGCTGCCTCCGCGGGTTGCGTGCGGGTTGCGCCTGGGTGGCGTGCGGGTGGCGTGCGCTTCCGGGCAGGTTGCGTGGCGCCACCCCTTGCCCGAATCGCCTCCCGAACCGCGATTCCGGGGGGCCGCAACCTCAAATGGCAGGAATCGTTTTTTTAACCCGGAATCGTGCCACCTCAAAAACGGAATCGAGCTTCCTGTGGGGATTCCGGATCGATTCCGTACGATTCGCGATTCTGCCTTTGGATCCGGGGGGGGGGGGGGCGATTCCTGCAACACTGCTTTATACAACCCACCAAACTCTTATGCAGCAGTCGAATCAAGGAATCAATGCATATATATGTAGACAAAAACTATAATGAGTTTTAAATACAATGCCACACTGGGGCAGCAACAATTGCAAACTTGCTTGGATCCTTCAAATACTCCTTCACTTTCTCGGCCAGTGGAAAAGAATAGTCAAGTTCAATAGCGACTGCTAATACATTCTTGTAACCATTGATGATAGCATTTGGAACAGCTGCAATTGTGGGATTACAGATCGCCAGAGAAAGAGTTGTACATAATCTCATAAAATGCAAATTACTTGCTGTGGTGTGCCAAAACTTAACAACATATATATGTCAAAACAACAGTTATGAAAACAATGTGTATATATATCAAAACAACAATTATCAAAACAACGCATAAACTTCTGCCTTTGGCCTTGACATCTGTTGGGGTCGAAGATAGACACAATCATTGACTATGAAGGGATTTGACAGCTTCCATGGGATCTTCCTCTCCCGCAGACTTTATACAAATCTTCAATAATTGCTTCCAAGAAATGCAGGAGCCCATGCAATCTTTTTATTAGAAAATCGTATGATTACGTCCTCGACAGATATGTTGCCACAAGCCATGCTCATTCCCTCAATAGACAAGCTCGAGCAAAAAATGGAATTGTCATAGCAATGGAATCCCTCAAAGCGGTCATATAAGTGAAGAACCAAGGTTTGTTAAATGTCGATGTTAATAGAGGTGACTTGTGGATCGAATGTGAATGAATAAACAAAGGAATAAATGAGTAGAAGCGATGGACAATGTACCGAGAGGCGCCCAGACTTGCAAAGCCAGCTTTTGCTCCGGCTGAGAAGACCAGTTAATTTTGATCTTGCGTACAACGTGGATGGGGGAGAGCGTATGCAAGATTTTCAAAGTATGTAATCTTTACACCAACGCTAGGGTCGCCACAGGTGGGTTGAGGCCACTGCAAGAGATGGGTGGCGTGGATGTTTATCGGGCTACAACAAAATAGGCGAAAATTCCTCCTCGATCATGGCTTGCTCCTTCGAGACTTGATTTCAGTTCCTTGTTGACGCTTATCGCCAGGAATGACTGCAATACTTCACTCAACGGGAATACACAGTCAATTTTACCAATACCAAATGTGGCCCTTTAAAATTTCAACGCAAAATACCAGGAGTCATGCATGGAGATCACACATTGTTTTGTATTCCTTCGACCTTCAAATCTTTAAAGAATGATTCAGCTCAGGTTCAGGTTCATTGCAAAAGTAGCAATGATCGATTCATAATTCATAAAATTCATGAACAATGCAACAATGATCAGTGTTTCACTCTCTGTTCCAATGTCAATTCAATCAATTGTTTTCCCTTCAACCAATGTAGGAACCTAGCATTCGAGTCAATCTATCGGCTTCACCGCAATGTGGTGTACTGCTCGGGCTTGAACTTAGTCATTGAAACAAAACAACTAGCACATTGCAAACTTCAACGAATTTTAAAACATACCATCTTTGTCCGGTGTTCAATTTAATGTAGTCAGCGTTCACTGCAGTTCTAAGAGCAACCAACACGAGTTCATCATTCATATTCAACTCCTTCGATCTCAGTGAATATTAAGAGCCCACAAGAATTTTCTATCTGCCTGCAATGAGCCTCCACCATTGTATCAATTGCTGCCTTGTAATGTTGCTTCGGTGAATATCAATAGTCCTCAACACAGAAAATAGTGAACGGTGAGGAGATAGAGCATTCAATGCACAACGTAGGGAATCAAAGACATATTTTCATACTACCAAGATTAACGTTTCACTTGCAGAGTTCAAAATCATTCTCCAATGCATAGTTCAAGCATATATCAATCAACACGACCACGCAACACCACGACTTTCAAAACTATTCAACGTAGTCAAACACACCATTGTACTACTGCATATGAAATTCAATACACAACATTACACCGTCAGGTAGCAGACCACATATAGTCGAGATGAAGGGTCTCAACCTCAATGCATAATGGTTCACTGTGGCAGTGGTTTCGACCTCCACAGATTTAATGTAGCGTTCATCACTTCATGGTATATAATGGCTCAATCCAATGTAGCCCTCATAAAAATTTCAATGCAGAGATGGATAGCAGTGCATGGTGTTTTAACATCGACTCTCAACCAACGAACTGCAACATGTATGAAATGATTCAAATGTCATTTGGGATCAACGAACGCACAATACAAGCGTTCAACGCACCACTGTCTCGACAGGGGTCGAGGAAAGACTAAGTGTACAACAAATTGTAGTTTCTGACTTCCAAGTTAGGGAAACAACCTACGCAGAAAGGAAATGGAAGAGGAGTTACGATGCAGAAACCTAAATTTGAAACCTGTGCTCTAGCTCTATACCATGTCAGTGATGTCAGTTTCTGCAATATGGGTAGAATAGGCAAATAGGCAGAAAAGGGAGTTACAAGGGCAGGAATGCTAAAGATAGGGCTGGAGAAATGACAGAGGTTGCAGCTAGAATTTAGCTGAGAAAATATTCTACAACTAATTTGGTATTTTAGATGTTTGTTTTGAGTATAAATGCAAAAAATTATAAATATATATATATATATATATATATATATAGCAGACGCTTCCTAGATTTTTGGAAAATGACGCTTTTGCGTCCCCGCTTCCAAAAAACGTCCCCGTTTCGTCCCCGCTTCGTGCAACATTGATCCTACCTATGTAGTCTGGGACTTATGGGAAGTACCTCTCATTTGGCCAATGAGTAGGGAAATGGGGTTAGGGACCATAGTAGTACTATCGATGGACGCATCATTGTATCTATCGTACTCCCTATGCTAGGATGACCTCCATTGATCTGGGATCAATGAAACTGATCTGGGATCTGTTGTCGCACAGATTGTCACGACAACGCTCAGACCGGGGGCTGTCACCCTGATCCCCGATCTCTCCGTTTAAGCTTGTCTCCCGCGGCTAAGGGGGGTAGACCCTAAGGGATGATAAAGACCAACTGTGGACCAGTTGGGTTGGGAGACACGAGAGAAAACAAGCACTTGTTTGATTTTAGTAAGTTAATAGACCAATGCCTTATAGATTTAATGGCTGAATGATTATCTATCAAATGCTGTGGAAAGATGAACTCATTAACAATCATTTACCATCAGATAACTCAAGCAAATGCAAGATATTCGATAAACGCACAATGCTCTTATAGTGATCCAGCGATTAAAACTCAATAACGATATTCCAACAATTAAAATCTCGAAAGATAAATGCTTTAAACAACCACGTAATTTCAAATGTTATCCAGATCATTTAAGCATGCCAAATCACATAAAAGATGATAAACATTAATCCCATATCAAAAATTTTAGCCTCAGCAGGAAAAAATAAAACATGATAAATCCCCGAGCCAAGACTGCATCTGGCAAAAAAAAATTTCCAAAATATTTTTATGTTTTTTAGATAAAGCAAAATTAGTCTAAGCAAAAGGCTAAGTAAATGAAACCTATGCTCTTTATGATTTTTTATTTTTATTATTATTATTTTATTTTTATTTTTTGAAGCTTAAAGGAACTTTTAAATTTAAAATCTTAAAATCTAAGAAAGTTAAAACTATTTAAACTAAATCTAAAGCTTAAAAATTAATAAAATTTAAACTATCAAACTAAGCTAAAATAAAAATTTAATTCCTAAACTAAAACAAAACTATTAAAATCTAAAGTTTATTCCAATATCAAATTAAATCTAAAACTAAATGAAATAAAGCTAATATAAAACAAAAAATTTTGATTTTGAAAAAAAACAAGACTTTTAATTTTTAAAATTTAAGAGTTAAACTAAAACTAAGGGAAAAAAAAAAAAAAAAAAACGAAACCTAAGCTTATGAACCTAAAATTACCTGATCGCATTTACCATGAAACCCAAAACAAATTTCCTATGCATAACAGAAAGGGGAAAGAGCATACGGTTCACGTGAAATTCAACTGCGCCAAAGGGTTTAATCGATATTTCTTCAATACTCTCACCTAATGCCCACGTGAAGAATACCCAACGCACACTCACAGGAATTCTCTTACGCTGGACTCGTGACACACTTGGCCTGCGTGGACTGCTGGAGACTTGCAGACGGAGGAGATTCCAATGGGTTCACGCAGGCCAAAAATTGTGGAAGTTTGTCGGACGGCTGAACGATTTACAGCTGCAAGGAAATCGATTTCTTGTTTTCTCTCTGCTGTTTGATGTGTGCAGGTCGAAGCTTTTTCAGATGGACGAAATCGTTTGCAAGTTGTAATATGTACAGGTGCAATGGCAGCAAAGTAGCTATACAGCAGCGAGGGGACGTGAGGGATGTGCGTGGGTAATGAATAAGCAATATGCTGTGGTGACGCAGGTGAAAATGGGGATTGATCTAGCACGCAGGTTGCAAATGAAATGTGAGAAGCTGCGTTTGAGTATTTGTGGAGTGTATACAACGTTTATTTTGCAAACCGGCTTGATGACGGAAGGCAGAACAGAGGGGATAGCTGCGTGAATGGGTTTGATGGGCAGTAATGATTGCGTGGAGGAGAAAACGATTTTGCTGCTGACTGCTCACTTGCAGGCTTGTGTGATTTGGAGAAACGTGGCTAGGCAGATTGCTGAGAATGGGGCTTGTAGCAATTTTTCGAAGATCTTTCTGCAAAAATAAAACTCTGGGCTGCAAAAAATAATGCCCTTGCAAGAGATTGTTCTGAGATGCAATGGCAAGGCGCTGCTCAAACCCCTGGAAATCTTCAGAAAACCCTGCAACCTGGAAGGAAAAAATCACCCAAAAATGATATGTGCATAAAACAAAAACTGAAAACCCTAAACCCAACAAAAAATTTACAGTATTTACAAACTAAAAGCTCTTAAGAAGCCAGATTTATCAATATTCACAGTAATATTATCGGAATTTAATTTTAATGTAAAACGCTTGAGAAAACCCTGCATGCATTCATAAAAACATTTCGAATGATAAGCCCAGGATCAAGAACTGGCTGGGCTCTTTCAGAAAACACATCCCGGGAGTTGGCTGGTTCAGTGGAGAACTTCCCCTAACGCCCGGTAATATGACAAAAAGGGATTACCTGCACAGCTTAAAATCAACCATCAACATAGAAGGAGAAAACAATAGTGAAACCCCGATCAAATGGAGATACCTACCACTATATTTCAGAATCTAAACTATCATTCAAACCCCAAAGATCAGACAAGATACCTGTGCCTAGATCAATCTTCAGTAAGCTATCATTAATGGCCGAAAATAAAATTATGCAGAAAAAATAGAACAATCTTACAGCATTTTCAGAAGAGTAACACCAACAAGATTTTTAACCCCAAAGTCTTCTTTATTGCACAAAAAAAATGACTACAAGAGAGCTTTTTTTAGCACCAGACTCTCAGATCAAAATCCCCCCTCTCAAATGACCCCTAGCACCCTATTTAAAGGAAAAAATCCCAACAGCTAGTTCGAGTGATCCATGTCAAAATGATCTCGACCGTCGATGAGGATCAAGACATCTCTTAATCTCATCCGTCGAATTTTTAATGCATTAAAAATTGAAATTCTGCATTTATTTACTCAAATTATTTTATTATTTTTTAAGTTTTTACTTTATTTTATTATTTTATTATTTATTATTTATTTTTAATTTAATTTAATTTATTTTATTTTTTTCTTAATTTTTTTAATTTTTTAAAATTTTAATTTATTTTTAAATGGATCCTCGAACTTAGCCTTTGGAAAAAAAAAAAAACACCTAGGACCTAGGACTTAGGACTTATGAGGGGATTAAAACATTTTCTAACCTTCAAGACACTTTACATCATGACTTTTACAACTTTACATCTCAAGGGGAAGAATCCATTTGACATAGACCCTCATAAACCACCCAGTTCTGCGACACAACTATAATCTAGCAGATTAACACACTAGGATTCTCCTAAGATTCTAGTGACAAAATCCATTCCGGCTTTGGGGTTAGGCTGAAGGAAAACTCTGCCGATCATGGATCGGTGAGACGAAAAACCTTCCGGAACGTAGATTATCACCTAGAAAATTAGGTCCACCTAGACAATTTACATACATGACTCATATCTGCTAAGATTATTTACAATTTATACATGCAGACTGGGTTTACAACATAAATTGATCAAGCTGACGATGACTGTCGAATGGCACAGACATGTCGATCAAGCGCTATCCCTTTTTTGCGAAGAAAAGGGGGTGTACTGCTGGGAAGTTGACATGTAGTGGTCAACAGGATCAATATGAGTGGTTTGAGTCATTCTCTTTTGTATTGATCCAGGATCAATTGGAATCGACTTCGGGTCAGTAAGAGTGACATAAATCACTTTCTTTTGGAACTGATCTGGGATCAGTAAGAGTGGTATGACACACTTTCTTAATATGGAACTGAGATTGGGTCAGTAGAGAATGGTATGAGACATTCTCGATCAATTCTTCTTCTTCATGGTTCAGCAGAGCAGAGTAGAGCAGTGCAGGGCATTGATGGCAGAGATAGTACAGTCTAGCAGATGGATCAGCGGATGGAGTTCTCCCTAGTTGAGAGGGAGTGTTAAAATTGGCAACTAGGGCCAAACTCCATGTGGGCCATATTATTTATGGCAGTTGATATTTTTCTTGGATCCTTCTCATCCATAGGTTTAGGATTGATCTAAAGATCATCCGATTCCGATAAGTATTCATGGAGTTATGAATTTATTTGTGTTATAAGACAATTCGTCAAGGTTGGCCAGCAACCAAATAAACCCCACATGTGCTCTTTAGTATAAAAGGAGATGACTTGAGAGTCATTTCACACACACTTCACTCTTGATTTCTCTCCACTTGTTTTGGGTTTTAGTGTGAGAGAAATATAGGAGGAAGTAGCCCTAAGTCGCAGGAGGGAAGGATGCCTACACGTTGCCCTCTACAAGCCCTAGACACAATCCTAGATGATCTACACAGTCCCAAGGAGGATGCCCTAATGATGTCTTAACCTAGAGGACACAGTCATGAAGAGATGCCCTATCCTCCACGTTGTCTCAAGGGTAACCTAGCCCCAGTCAAGAAAAGTATATATGCTGCCCAAATAGATCCTAGCTGCAGGAAAGTCATGTTTCTTTTGGAGGACCGAGCTGCTGTTAGGAGGGCCAAGGAGTTGGGCTAGAAGGCCGCAATACACGGCCTACTTCAGCAAAGGAGAGGGGACGTTAAGGTCACCCTTGTGACTATTTGAAGAGGCAACAAGGTCTGTGTGAAGGGATGATTAAACCACATGCCTATAAGTATTGTTTTTATGGTCGAAACAACCCTTTACATGGAGCTGTAGGTGTCGCCTCAAACAACGAGGTCACTTACCTTGTTAAGAAAGGGAGGCTGCATAATTCAAGGTGAGTTATGGCATGATCGTTGGGCTGCTATAGGTTACAAGAGGATGCCCTAACTAGGGACTGAACTCTGTCCATGAACAACAGTACAGAGCTATGTATGTTCTCCATTAATGACTTGTGTTGGGTCCATGATTTTGGATCAGTTTGGATGGGATGTGCTTGCAGCCTGTAGTAACCAAAGTGGAGGGGCAGACTTGGTGGTTAGATGCCCTAACCAGTGGCAGCATCTACAGTGATTTATTAGACACTTGGAGAATCTGTTAGCAGCCATGTGGAGGGGTTTCTTAGGTGTTGGATATTGCCACATAGGAGCAACAATGTCACTAACAATGCTAATAGTATGATGGCAAGATGCAATGGGATAGCAGCAAGCATGGCGCTGCAAACTCATTAGGACAACAACAAGGTACAACATGTAAAATAGGACAGCTAGGCAAGTGTGCTTAGTACAACATGGTAAATGGGACAGCGAAGCAATGGCGCTTACCAAGGCTATGATGTTTATTGGAGCATAGCAAATGGGACAACAGTATGCCAAACATGGAATGGAAATGTCACTAATAGTGGGACAACAACAATGGCGCATGGAACAACTGTGGTAGCATGGTGCAACAATGGCACATGTGACAGCAGTGGCAGAATAAGGTGCAACAATATGATGTGTGCAACATGGTCATGAGGTCCAGCATAGTGATGATGGGTGCAGCATGGTGCAGCACAGTGAGGTGCAACATGATGATGAGATGTAGTGCAATGATAGGTGAAGGAGTTACCTTGGAGAATTAGTTGAAGCAACATGTCTTCAACTGAGTTCAACCATTTCATGTATCATGTTCTTAGAGATGATCTATGCTCTTTTTTATATAAGTCAAAGTGTTGACTTCTGTTGTAAATGTACTATCTCTCTGTCTCTCTTTGCTGAACATATAAGAAGAATTGATCAAGGGTTTCCCCACATTGGGGTTTGTCCCTGGCTAGCGCCACATCTTGTGTCCTATTGTCTTGGCTTGTCTTCTGCGATCTATGCTTGTGTCTATCTATAGTTTACTTTAATGCTGATGTGATTGCTAATCTGGAAAAGATATTGAGCTAACTGTGAAAATTGAAATAAATTGCTCTAAGCATAGAACATGCCTAAAATTAACAATTAAAGCAGTGTTAAATAGCAATGTTATATACCCTAAAGCATGAAAGGAATGTATTGACGATGGGTTGCTGGTCACAAACAATATTAGCGCTTTCCATGACGTCATATGGATGAATTATATACATGCATAACCATATCTAACAAAAAATACACTTGGCAAATGAATGCATCTCCACCAAATGTTGTCCATTCTCAACGCTTTCCAATGAATTTGCACTGCAAACAATACTGTATGAAATCCATATCTACGTTGGTCCAATAAAAGAATAAAGCATATCACCATATTTGTTGTAATAATAGTCCTTCTAGCGGCATAAAAAAACCATATCTATGCTGCCATATCTTGAACGTTGCCCATGAATAAACGAACGCTTTCCATTACATTAAATGAATGAATGCATTATTGAACCCTGACCATGAATGAATGAATGAACTCCATATTGAATGCTAGGCTGGTTTTGCAAAGATTAATATTGGTTCATTTTCTTTGTAATGAAAATAACGTTGGGTTATGTAAAGATTAACGTTGGTTCATTTGCTTTGTAATGCAAATAATGTTGGGTTTTGCAAAGATTAATGCTGGTTCATTTGCTTTGCTTTGTAATGCAAATTATTTATATGAATATCTACCACAGGTTTTGGCCACTGCAATTATAAGTGTAAGTTATATACATTGCGCCAAAAAATAATACGTTGCTCCATAAAAAAAATAATGATGCTCCAATAAAATAATACGCTGCTACATAAAAATTAATGATGATCTAATAAAATAATATGTTGTTCCAATCACTAATCAATGAAGTTGGAATATATAACCATAATGTTGTTGGAACACAACTCAACGCATTGCATTGTAAATGTATAACCCATCTTTGTATTAATGTATTGCACATATTGTAATAATGCATCAATACCATATCTACGCACCATACCATTGTGTTGTCGCTGCGACAAACACTCTCCAAAATTTGGTCTGCTCTTGAATTTTGGAGCCTACTGTGGATCTTGTGATCATTTGTTCCATAGTCATTTTATGGTCCGTCGATAAAGTGTCAAAGTCACCTGCTCACACATGCTCAGTGCGCAACAATTTCATGAGTGCACTCTTTTATGCAAGCTTGAATAGACATAGCACAAGTCCATCAAGACAATGCTTGTGTAATGTTCAACTTGTGTCGACAGAGAGTGCACATTTTCATTGACGGTTTCTCACTTTTGGTTGTGATTGTTCTTCTATTTTGGTGAATTTTTCCAATTGTCGCTTTTACACACCTTTGATTTTGCAAGTGTCGCTTTCATTTTTATGATTTTTGCTTTTGCTTGTTTTCATTGTAATAAGTGTCGTTTCTATGCTATCTTCGTTCCGTCATGTGTCTTCGTTCCGTGATGTGTCGCTTTCGATGTCGTTCGCATTTTACAAGTTCATTTGCACTTTCCTCTTACTGTCGCAAATGTCATCTTTTGACATGGCAAGTGTCGCACATCGCATATATGTAGTTTTGGTTTGTTTCAAGGGATAACCTTGGTGTTAATGAGTTATTCTTATTATTTAGACATGTATTGAACTCATTCCCAAAGTTTCAAGCACTGTCGCACAAGTGTCGTCACTGTCGTTGCGAAGTGTACCTTTAGTGTCACACTTGGGGAAAGCTATTGCAATGTCGTTGCATCGAGGGATGTATGTTTTTCATGTGTTATGAGTGATCAAATGTTGCGTTGTCAACTTTTCTAAGTGTGTGATGATACTTAAGTTTTTTCATTGTTCACTTTGGTCTCACTAATCCCACACTTAGCCAAATTCGGAGAAGTTCATGCCCGAGCAACTTGGCCTCACTCGGCTCCCTGAACTGCGTACTGCGCAGTCTCAGTCCTCAAGCTTCAACCTCGCCTTTTGGCACTGCGTAATGCGCAGTCCCTACCTTCTAGAATGGCGCACTGCGTAGTCTCAGTGCTCAGCCTTAGCCCTTGAGCTCCAGAGCTGCGCAGCCCCTGTTTCCAGACAGTCTCGTCTACGCACTGCACAGTCTCAAGCATTGAGCCTTAGCCTTGACCTCTTGAACTGCGCAATCCCTTGGCCTCCGTCCCTCCAAAACTGTGCAATGGGCAACCTCATGGTCAAGCATCAAGTTTGACCCCTTGAGCCCCTCAACTGTGTAGTTATCTTGCTCTGGCCTGCCTGAATTGCGCATTGCACAATCTCAAGGCTTAGCTCAGGCCCTTGACCTCCTAAGCTACGCAATTGCGCAATCCTTGTGCTAGTCTCTCAACCTATCACCGGATTCTAGCTCAGTTAATGGTTGTCATGAAGCATGTTAGACTAGGGGTTTATTAGACTGATGTCATTTTGTCATGAGTGGATTTTAGTTGTAGGTATTATATCATGTTATAACAGGACGATGATGAAGGAGACCCTGCTAGAAGACACATTTATAGCTGCAAAGACAAGTTGATCAATCAAGAAAAGACAAAGGGATACCAGATTGCAACAACAACTGGAGATTAAGATCATAGTGAAGACTCCCTACCTTCAAGCATTATGGAGGAAGAAGAAGAACATGTACTATCTTTCAAGAAGACATGAAGACAACAACAGAAAGAATGGATTGATATTTCCATATCATCATGCAGTCCATGTCATCAATGTCATGTCATGTCTTGTCAAGGTGTCATGTCAAGATGTATATGAGTCATCAGTTGCCACATCATTTACAGATTATGTAATTTCAATATGTGAGAAATGTAATGTAAAGTGGAAGTCCAAAAGTCATCTATAGAATGTGAAAAGTCATGTAGTCAAAAGGTCAGAGAGAAGTCAAACAATCATGAGGGTAGTCCAAGAGTCACAAGGGAGGTGAATGGTCACCCTATTTGTTATATATACACCCTCATAATTCATGCAAAGGACTTTTCAGCTTGGCTCCTCCTACCAAGCATCAGAGAGGAAAATAGTTCTCTTGGAGGAGCAAGTGGTTGCTTTAATGCTCCACTATTGGGGCTAGTGGTGTTCACTGTCTTGATGTATCCTGGAACTTTTGCTTAATTTCGAAGCTCGTTGAGCCAACACACTTCTATGCGTATGTCGTAAATATTGTAAGAGTATTATTTGAATGTTTGTGATGTATGTTATTTTCACCTATACTAAGGAAATTGAACTATGTTGGTGGCTTTGGTACTTATCTTGTTGAAGGCGTGTTGTATGTATTTTAACAATTGTTGCTTCTATGTGAACTATTTCGCTAGTTGTCCAACGATTCATCCATATGTGTATGATCGTGTGTCTTTACTAGATCAATACTATTACTCTTCTTTTAAAGGCTCACTTTTCTCTCCCCTTTCGGTAGAAGAACTTTGATACATTCCGCAGCTGAACATTCCACAAGGCATACTCGCTAATCCAAAAGTACCTGTGCATTACTCTCTTATGCTGACCATTGTAGCCAAGGCATATATTTAAGAACATACGACTGCTGGGCCTTATTTCCGAAAGGGCTCCTGCACTATACGGTGCGAAGTCTAATTGGGACATTTCATCGGGGAGACCCCTTTGGTTGATAGATTTCCAGCACCGTCAACAAATGACGTTAGGAGGGCCAGATGACAAGATGTGCCCGTTGAGTCTGTTTTGAATTTCTTATCTTAAATGGCTCATCCCCACATCATAATCCTGAAATGTTTCTCTAACCTATCCCTTGGTAAACTTTTCATCTATGTGGAACAACTTGATGACTTGTCTCAATTTAAGTTTGGGTGATACATCCATTACCGAGCATGCATACGTTTTTCTTGAGTTTTGTCAACACTGTGAAATTGACTGTGAATCTGTGGTTTGTTTTCTTTTCTTCCTCACACTTGAAGGCCGAGTTAACCGATGGTGTCATGCTCTACCACCCGCTTCCATGCATTCTTTTGAACACCTCATTAAGGAACTTCATTTAGCATTTGATAGGTATGATTACTGGGATGTCCTTAAAAGAATTAATTAACTAAGAATGAAATCTAATGAATCAATTGAGGAGTTTTCTAATCGATTCCTTCACCTTTGTTATGAATTTCTGGAAAAAGATATAGATTGTGATTTCTTGAAACAAAAGTTTGAGCGTTTGGTTCATATCTCTTTCCATGGTGAATCTGAACCCACTGATGTTTCCACTTCCCCAACCCTTGTAAATCGTGAGACACCTCTAATTTCAAAGGAGGAACCTACTATTCCTTTTATTCCTTGTCCTCCTTTTTTAGTTTCAATATGTGTGCCTCCTTGCGATGATGTCGAAGTTGGGAAATCTGTAAATTAGATCGTCGATCCATCTCTTCAATTTTCATCCTTTTCTCATGATCCAGATCCAATGGAGGAAACCTTGGAATGGTTCATGGAGCCTAAAATGAAGGCTAATCATTCGATTCCTTAAGATGATACTAGCATTCTTAACCTCAATCTTGAATCTGGTTCCACTGAAAGTATTACTTCTTCAAGGGACATTTGTCATCCTCTATCGTCTATATGCCATGAATCTTTGTACCATGATCTGCTTGATCAATTTGTTTCACCAACTAGTTCATCACGCTCTCTTGATTTTCAAGTTGCTAGTTCAAATTGCGATCAAGTACAAGGTGGTCATATTATGTAGGTAGAGGAGCAAAAAACTGAGGATTCTTTCCATCTTTCTTCTCTTTTTCAAAGTTCCTCATGTCAAGATGAATGCCCAAGTGTACCAGTTGGTCTTTCGGTTCCTTGAGAAGATTTTGATTTGAAAGATTTAGATCTAGAATCTGATCTAGCCAAAGAAGATGTTTTTATTGAAACTTCCTCTTCATCTTACTATCCCTTGTGCTCTACTGTTTGCAATGCATCTACTTGCGATGAAGATACTCCATGCTCTTCAAGTTCTTTATCTAATCAGTTAACTTCTCAATTGACACAAGGTAGTGAGGTTAGCCATGATGAAAAAGGAAACAATCAAATCATTGAGTATCCACTCTACTCCTTATCATTTTCAGTTTTGCATGAGGACAACTCTTCAAATCAGCTTGCTCATGAAATTTCTCCGATTCATACATCTCTAGATTTGTGATTAGAAGAATCTTTAGACTTGAGTAATCTGGTTGTTGAAGTTGTAAAATACGATCAAATCAGTGATAGAGATGACTGCTATCCAGTTTGTAGTGGTCCTATTGAAATTATTGGTAGCAGCGATTCGCACACCATGCATGATATGATTCAATCTTTAAAATGTGATTTTACAATCCTTGAAAGTTCCAGTACTTGTTAGGAAGTTAAGGCACTTCAACTTCCGTTGATGGTTATGCCAGTATCTCGCGACTCTCGTAAGATCCTCGAACTAAGTTAGATTTGGTTTTTCTTGAAAAATTCTTTCCTTTGCATTGTTTCACTGGATGTAAATTCCTTCTTGAAAGATGTTTGGTATTTCGTATATGGTCTTTCAAACTTTCAAGATTTGTTTTCTGATCGGATTCAAGATTCTATTTTAGTTGATTTATCTCCATGCAAGGCTTTCGTACTTAAATCGGGTTTGGAGTGTGTATTTCTCATAGAAGCATGGAATTGCGAAGTTGATCATTTCAAAGACTATCTTTGGCCGAAGGAATCATGTCTAGTAAATGCATTTTAGAATAGTCAGCTCCTGGTTTTTCTTGTGAATGTTATACGCCTAATCTTTTTTTTCATCACTCCTGAAATCCTCTTAGAGCGCTAGTAAATGCATGAGTTATTTGGCAAACCAAATTTTTCTTCACTCATTGTATCCTGACTGGTTTCATGTGTTTACTATACTAGCATTCCTTTTCACTTCTTTCGATGATTATGATGCTAGTGCAGTGTGTAACCAATTACAAGGAAATGGTTTGTTATATTTATCATGTGAGGGAGATGATTCTTTTGTTCAAGGAATTTGTAAAATTGTTCATACTAACCTATCTTTGTTGTCTTCTAATCGAGAATATCATGCCACAAACGTTCCATTTGATCCTAATATTAACTGTCATTCGTTTTATCATTTTCTCACCAGTATATCCGATGAAAGTTGTATCACATTGATTAATCTTTGTGGTTTATCTCACTATTCGAATACTTGTCAAGTAGCTGAGGCACTTCAACCTTTGCTGATGGTTATGTCAGGCCCTCACTATCTTAACAAGCCTTCTGAATATGATCAGATTAATTTTCCCTTACAAGATTCTCATTCTGATCCCGCGCTTTTAGTGGAAAATTCATCTTTTCAAGGAGCTCAAGGTTTTCAAGAGGATTGTCTCAAATTTTACGATCCACTTGCTGAATGGTTGGAGCAATCTTACCTGGCAAGCTTCGTCGCAAATAACAAGTTTCGATCTTTTCTCATGCTTGCTAAGGTGGGTAGTACAGATAAAGATACATTCGCAAGAAGCTTCTGAGGTTTTTTTAATTATGGTTTTCATCGAAAAGGTAAGAATGCGAGTTGGTTAGAAGTAGTGGCTATGACATCTTTTTGGTAACAGACAACACCTTCAATTTGTTGTGCAAGTTATTCAAGCACTTATCTTTTCTAATGCACATTGTTTTATATATGTTTTAATTGCTTGTATCTTTGTGTATTCAGGTCGGGAGCAATCACAGTGGCTACATTGGAAATTTCATTACACTTGACCTTGACCTTCTAGCTAGTTAGTTTAGGAGTAGGTCTATCTACATACCAGTCTCCTTTGCACACCCATCCTGCACTCGCTCTCTCTACTCTTTTTTGTGATTTATTATTTTTTTCTTGCATTTTCTTTGTCCTTTTGATTTTGTTTCGTTATTGTGTTGTGTCTCTTCTTTTGTGTTTTGCTTAATAAGACTTTGCATGAAGGATGTTCCCCTCAGCTCGAAAGACAATGTGGCAAAATAGAAAAGGGCTTTGTGAAACTACAACATTTGGCTAACCTTTAATCCTTCTTCTTCATCTTGGTTTCATACCTGTTGGTCAATGATGTTTTGATGGAAAATACGATCCTTGAGGAAAGATGGCTTTGTGTGAAACCATGACACCCTTATCTTTTCTAGGAGCCTCGTTTTTATGTTCGGTTCTTTATGTTTTGGTGTTTTCCACGCTGATCCAATCAAGTAGAGAAGGACAAGGGGAAAATCTTAACGAATAAACTCATATCAGAGGTTTTATATATGTTTCTCTAAAGGAACAACCTCTTATGCTCTCAATAAGTCGGGATCCCTTTTCCACCCCATGAAACAAATAAGTGTCGAAGCACAATCCTATAAAATAAATAAATAAAGGGTGAAATAAGAGAAAGGCTTCATATGTAGGGAGGTGAAACAAGTTGTTTTGCCGGGGTACTGTCTAGGCTCGCTGACAGTGAAACAATGCTTGTGTTCTTGAAGTGAATTTTCCGGGGTACTGTCCAAGCCTGTTGGTAGCGAAGCAACACCAAAGATGAAAACACTCTGAATATCTTAAGCTCGCAAATCACATTACCCTTTTCTTGAAGTCAAAACATTGCGATATGGCTAGATTTATGATTTTGTTCAATCGAGAAAGAGATGAAGGGGACTATATCTATAACTGGGTTAAGTGGGGAAACCAGAGTAATTTGCATGAAGAATCAATATTTCTTGAGAAACTAGACCCTGAACGAAAGATTTGACTATTATGCAACCAACTAGATCAATGACTTAAAAATTATCCTCTTCGAGGGGGAAATCTCCTTTACATTACATAAATGAACAATTTTTGGATGATACAAATGATAAAACCTCCTTGGTATATATAGGAGTCTAAGGGGTCACAATATAATCAGAGCATACATTACAATAATAATGTAAGGGCACAACAATAACAATATTGGGCTTTTATGGGGCACAACAATAACAATATGGGGGATACATAGGCACAACAATAACAATAAGGGTCTATACTAACAATAGCAATAAGGGGGATACACTAGCATTATAAGGACTTAACATGCTCCTCTCCTTCAAAAAAGTGTTGTCCTCAATGCTTAAGTAGTTCCAGATACTTCTGTATAAAATTCTCATCCTCCCATGTGAAATCTTCAACGGTTAAGTTCTTCCACTTAATGAGATACTTTGAAATTAATCGATTCTGTAGCTGTCGGGTTCTTGTTTCCGTGACTACTTCAGGCTCAAATATGATTTTTCCTTCTTCGCCAAGTTCTGGTAACATCGTTTGAACTAAGAGCTTGTCACTAATAACCTTCTTTAACCATGAAACATGGAAAACTAGTTGTACTCGAGAAGCTGCAGACAACTCCAATTTGTATGGCATAGTACCAATCTTTTGCAACACCTTGTAAGGATCATAGTACTTGGGTGATAATTTATTATCCTTCTTAGCTTGCTTGATGGACATTTGTTTGTATGGTTGTAGCCGTAAAAATATCCAGTCACCTACATCAAATCTTCTTTTACTGCGATGCTGATATGCTTGTTATTTCATTTGATTCTGCACAAGAGTGAGGTTATCTTTAAATATTTGGAGAACTTGTTGATGTTCGATGTCATCTTTCATTTTTTGAACCTTAGAATTTTCTCTTAAAGATGATGTGATGGAGGGCTAAGTCACTAGGTTCGACGAATTTGAACGAATAAGTTCGAAATTCGCCGAACTTCAAACGAATACGAACTTATTCGTTCAAGTTCGCCGAACTTCAAACGAATATGAACTTATTCGTTCAAGTTCGCCGAATTTAATGCCTACCTCGATTTTAATGCTGAACTAGATTTTAATGCTGAACAAAATCGATTAAGTTCGTTGTTGTTCGATGAAAATCGTTTTGGTTTGAATTTTTTTTGGTGTTTTAAAAAAAATTTGGAAATCAATTGCAGGCCCGTTTTGCTTTCATTGTCTGCGGACGCGGGAGGGTTAGGTCATTGTTTGCGGAGGGTTTGAATTGTTGATACACTGCCAGACTGCTAATCTACCACCGAGGCTCGAGTGACCGACGACCAAATACCTCAACCGAACTACCACTCCGGACTCTGCGTGATACACAGCTCTACAGCTCGGCTCTTGAAGTTGACTCCTGCACGCCGAGCAATCTTGACTCCTGCTGCCTGCACAGTGCACGCCGCACAGTAAGTTTATTATATCATATATGTTTGGTTGCTTTGCCTTTTTGGAGCAAACGTTGGTTGTAAGCCTGCTACTAACGCTGCACTATCACTGCTCACTAATCTGTCTATTGTTGCAACTTGCCACGGTTACATGTTTCCACTATCCATTACTTCTACGGTTCTACCCTTGCTTCTACACTCATTGTCCTCTATTTATGTCTCTGTCCATACTCATTTTTATTGTTGCTGCTCTTGTTGCCGCCCAAACTACTGTCATTGCATCAAGGTCACAATTGTTATCAAATCACTGTTGTCATCATCATTATCTCTCCTTCTGCACCTCCTACTTACTACCTCTTCTCTACTTTAGTACCTGTTGCATGTTGCTATATACTCAAAATCATTGTCGTGCAAGAGAAAGAGAATGATATTGAATTTGACTTTAAATTGATTATATATATATATATATACATTTTTTTTTTCAAATTTCTATATGTCGAACTTTATCGACAAAATTTTAGTTGACGAACTTTATTCGAATTTCAAGGTCGCTAAACTCGAACTCGAACACGAACCTGGTGACTTAGATGGAGGGTGGATGATATCCATAAAGTGCCATAAATGGGGTCATTTTTGCTACAGTATGGAAGGAAGTGTTATACCAACATTCAGCTAAAGGTAACCACTTGACCCATTGTGTTTGTTTATCAGATACAAAGCAACGAAGATATCCTTCCAAACATTTGTTCGCTATCTCAGTTTTCATGTCAAATTGGGGATGATAAGATGAGCTATGAGCTAATTGAGTGCCAAGACAAGAAAATAATTCCATCCAAAAATTTCTAGTGAAAATGGGATCTTTGTCACTTACAATAATCTTTGGGTTTCCATGTAGCTTTTGAATTGTTTCCATGAATTGAGTAGCAACTAGACTGGCTTTAAAAGGATGAGATAATGCACAAAAGTGTGCATACTTGGTAAGTCAATCAACTATCACCATGATGACACTCTTTCCTTCAAACTTGAGTAAACCTGTGATAAAATCCATTAAGACCTCCTCTCAATACTAACTTGGAATGGCTAAAGGTTGTAACGGATCTGGGGTTTTAATTGTCTCAACTTTATTTTGTTGTCAAACCAAATATTCTGCCGCAAACTTCTCAATATCAGATTTAAAGCCATCCCAAAAAAATTCCTTCTTGACCCATGTCCCATTTTATACCGTCTATCTTAACATTCATAATGGCCTCCAATTCATTTTTTGTTACTTTTTGCGAGAGTGAAGTTTGTTGTACTTGGTCTCGTAATTTTGATATATCATGTTGCATTTCTTTCTCTTCTTCATGTGTCATAGTAGAGTTTTCTAGTTGGTTACTAGGTGTATCCATTTTTTTTGTTTTAGGGAATTATGAAATCAAAAAACAATATCTATGCTTCACTATGCCCTTTGTATCACTTCAAACTGATTTTCAAACAAAAGTTTATGCAATATTTTTTGAAAAAATACACACATTTTTCTTACTTTTAAGAGCTCGATCTTGAAACTATTGTATCTCTGTAATTTCGGCTATTCAAGGTTTGAAATTTCTTCCTGTGTTAGCCCTTTGAATCTTTGTTCCAACACCACAAGTCAGACCAAGATTGGATTCTTCAAGATAAAGTTATGCCCAATCTTTCATGATAACCTGATTATGGACTGGTTCAGTAGAGCGAACTTGTATGGAATGCCACATGTTACTGTTTCGACATTCAGCTTTGAAAATGATACACGACAAACTAAAGTCTGTGCACTTTCAGTCACTTCTTACGAAATTCAAATTTGATCCCTGTAGAGAAAGTTATGATAATTTTCCTTAGGCCACTTGTTTGACACTGAATTTTGGAGCATGTAGAAACCCTAACTTCTTTGGACCATATCTAAGAAAATATAGTGAACCAATATTTGAAATTTCTACACGAAGTTCACCAAGATTTCGGCTCCAGGTGGTCGAAATTTTAGCTTCTAAAACTTCATAGAAAAAAGGTTATAGTGAAAAGATGGCCTTTTTGAAGCAACAAAACCCTAGAATCCAAAGCTCTGATGCCAAATGTTATGCAACCAACTCACAAACATAAGAAAAGATAGATCAATGACTTGAAAACTATTCTTTTCGAGGGGGAAACCTCTTTATATTACATAAATGAACAATTTTTGGATGATACAAATGATAAGACCTCCTTGGTATATATATGAGAAGGGGTCACAATATAATCAAAGCTTACATAACAATAATAATGTAAGTCCGAGCACAACAATAACAATAGTGGGCTTCTATGGGGCACAACAATAACAATCTGGAGGATACATGGACATAACAATAATAATATGGGGCTACACTAACAATAACAATAAGGGGGATACACTAGTATTACAGGGACCTAACATTGACCAAGGCAGAGAAGATGGAGTTCTACCAGTTTGTCGCCAAGTGTTGTCACTGCGACAAACACCCTCCAAAATTTGGTCTACACTTGAATTTTGGAGCCTACTATGGATCTTGCGATTGTTCGTTCCATAGGCATTTTATGGTTGGTCGATAAGTATTAAAGTCACCTCCTCACACATGCTCAGTCCACAACAAGTTCATGAACATACTCTTTTATGCAAGCTTGAACAGACATAGCACAAGTCCATCAAGACAATGTCTGTGCAATGTTCAACCTGTGTTGACAGTCAGTGCGCACTTTCATTGACAGTGTCTCACTTTTGGTTGCGATTATTCTTCTATTTCGGTGAGTATTTCCAATTGTCGCTTTTGTGCACCTTCGATTTCACAAGTGTCACTTTCATGTTTACCACTGTCGCTTTTGCTTGTTTTCGCTGTAATAAGTGTCATTTCTATGCTATCTTCGTTCTGGCATGTCTCACTTTTGATGTCGTTCACATTTTGCAAGTGTCGTTTGCACTTTCCTCTTATTGTCGCAGATCTCGTCTTTTGGCATGGCAAGCGTCGCACATCACATATATAATTTTGGTTTGCTTCAAGGGGTAACCTTGGTGTTAATGAGTTATTCTTATCATGTAGACATGTATCGCACTCATTCCCAAAGTTTCAAGCACTGTTGCACAAGTGTCGTCACTGTCGTCACAAAGTGTACCTTTAGTGTCGCACTTGGGGAAGGTCGTCGCAATGTCATCGCATTGAGGGAATTATGTTGTTCATGTGTTTTGAGTGATCAATGTTATGTCATCAACTTTCCTAAGTGTATGGTCATACTTAAGTTTTGTCATTGTTCACTTTGGTCTCACTGATCCCACACTTAGTCAAATTCGGAAAAGTTCCTGCCCGAGCAACATGGCGTCACTTAGCCTTCCTGAAAGTCTTCAGTCTTCAAGCTTCAACCTTGCCTCTTGGCACTGCGCAATGCACAATCCCTACCTTCTAGAACTGCGCACTGCGCAGTCTCAGTGCTCAGCCTCAACCCTTGAGCTCTAGAACTACGCAACCCTTGCATCCAGTCAATCCCCTTTGCGCACTGCACAGTCTGAAGCATCAAGCCTCAACCTTGACCTCTTGAACTGTGCAATTGTGCAATCCCTTGGCCTCTGTCCCTTCAAGACTGCGTAGTGGGCAACGTCAAGGCTCAAGCCTAAAGCCTGACCCCTTGAGCCCCTCAACTGAGCAGTTATCTTGCCCTGGCCTGCTTGAACTTCACATTGCGTAGTTTCAAGGCTCAATCATGGCCCTTGACCTCCCGAGCTGCGCAACTGCACAATCCTTGAGCCAGTCTCTCAACCTATCATCCGATTCCTTCTCAGTTAATGGTTGTCATGAAGCATGTGAGACTAGGGGTTTATCGGACTGATGTCATCTTGTCATGAGTGGATTTCAGTTGTAGGTATTATATCATGTTATGACAAAATGATGATGAAGGAGATGGTGAAAGAGATGAAGACACCTTTGTAGTGGCAAAGACAAGTTGATCAATCAAGAAAAGCCAAAGGGACAACAGATTACGACAACAGCTGGAGATTAAGATCATAGTGAAGACTCCCTACCTTCAAGCCTTATGGAGGAGGAAAAAGAAGAACATGTACTATCTTTCAAGAAGACATGAAGACAACATAAAGAATGGCTTGATATTGCCATAACATCATGCAGTCCATGTCATCAATGTCATTCCATGTCTTGTCAAGGTGTCATGTCAAGATGTATATGAGTCATCATTTGCCACATCATTTGTGGATTATGTAATTTCAATATGTGAGAAATGTAATGTAAAGTGGAAGTCCAAGAGTCATTTATAGAATATGTGTTAAAATTGGCAACTAGGGCCAAACTCAATGTGGGTCATCTTATTTATGACAATTGATATTTTTCTTGGATTTCTCTCGTCGAGAGGTGTAGGATTGATCTAACGATCATCCGATTTCGACATGTATTCATGGAGATATGAATTTATTTGTATTTCTTGACAATTTGTTAAGGTCGGCCAACGAGTTAAAGTATGGCACACCCCCAGCTAAACTTCAACGTTGCATATAAAGGAAGGAGACATTGTGTCCCATTTCACCATCACTCATCACATCATCTTCTCTCTCCTAATCTGATTGGGCAAGCGTAGGAGCCGCTGGTCTCTCACACTTGCAAGGAGGAGGACGAATTTCTATTTTAGGGATGCGTTGACTGCATTGACTGAGGTGCAGGGCTGCTGACTATTGACCGAGCCGCTGGGTAGTGCGTTGACCAGATCTAGACTGTGCATTTCTATTTTGGGTGATACGTTGACCCAACGTTGACAAACGTTGACTGGTTAGGGCTGATCGCATGCTGTGTTTTCGTTGACTGCTATTTGACTGTTGATCGAGGGCTGTTTTGGGTTGCCCATGTTTGCTGTTGAAGACCGAGTTCTTCAAGGTTGACTTGAGGTCAAATTGGGATCTGTTTGACCAACTTTGACTTTGCTGGTTAGTGTTGTATTGCTGCTGATATAAAATCACAGATTTGTGATATTGTACTATCTCTCTCTCTCTGCTGAACTATTGAAGAATATAGAAGAATTGATCAAAGGGTTTCCTCGCATTGGGGTTCGTCCCTGGCTAGCTGCCACATCTTGTGTCTCTTGTCTTGGCTTGTCTTCTGTCGATTTCTTTTATGTTCTATCAACATTTTACTTGAATGTTAATGTGATTGTTATATTGATAATTGACATTGGGCTAACAAGAAGAAATTGAAGTAAATTGCTCTAAGCATAGAACATACCATAAGTTAACATGGTATCAGAGCTGAGGTGAAGACAAAGCCCAAGCAAGAGCAAGAGCAATCATCGAAGGCAGTTGGAAAAAGTCTAAAGGCTTCATGGGTTCCTCATCACACTTCCTCGCCGAAGACAAGCTCCATGAGAAGTCTGACTATCACAGATGGAAGATGTCTCTTGATCTGACATTGGAAGAGCAGGAAGTGTTGGACTATGTGAGAGATAGAATTACGAACCATCCATCAAATGCACTGACTGCTACAAGGAACAAGTACACTAAGGGTGAAGTCAAAGCGAAGAAAATCATCTGGGACTCTATTGACAATTATCTGGTAGCCTACGTTTCCGAGCTGAACACCTCCAAGGAGATCTACGATAGACTGGTAAGCTTGTTTAAAGTTAGTGATGCAAATCAAGTTTTGTTCCTAAAAAATACTCTGAAGGATATTAAGAAGGGCAAAGACGAGGATATTCAATCCTACTTCTTAAGGATCACTGAGATCAAGAATGATCTCCTATTGATTTGAGAACTCATTGCTGACAGGGAACTGACTATCACTACTCTTGGAGGGCTCCCATCTAAATGGTATGTATTTAGAACCACTCTTCTCAACAATGACCGAATTCCAGGATTTGAGGAATTGATGGTGAGATGCATTCAAGAAGAGACAAGGATGGTAGAGCAAGAAATGCCTTCAAGCAAAGGAAACCCTATTGCTTTCTCCTCTCAAGCTAAAAGGATAAATAATTCTGGGTCTAAATTCAAAGGAAAGGTCAGATCGAAGGGTGGAAGATAGGGAAGATGCTTTCCCTGCAATAAATTTGGCCACTATGCGAGGGAGTGTCCAAATGGGAAGGACACATCTCAAGACGATGATCAAAATCACTCTCGGGGCAACTCCAACCACAATTAAAGGAATGGTAGGTTCAATGGCAAAGGAAAGAGGAATGCCGGAAATCAAGGAAGTGGTCAACCCTCCAAGAAAGCAAGGAACTCCAAGTATGAATCAAATGTTTCCTCTGGGCTCGTTGGGAAATTGGCTTATTGATAGTGGTGCCTCAAGGCACTTCACTGGTTACAAGGAAGCTCTCTCTAATCTGATAGAGAAGGAGACAAACTTGGAGATTATTCTTGGAGATAATTCCACCTATCCCGTAAAGGGTGTAGGGAATGTTACTCTTCAATTAAATTAGGGTAACACAATTCATTTGCAAGAAGTCCTATATGTACCTGATCTCAAGAAGAACCTGGTGCCCATTGCGGCAATGGAAGACAAAGGCTACAAGGTGGCCTTCATTGATGGTAAGGTACGTGTGTGAAAAAAGAATTTTAAAGATGCTTTCACTCTTGGGTTTCAAGTTGACTCTTTATATCAAGTTGGAGGAAGTCCGTTGGGAGTCATGTCTTGCGACACATCTCTTCAGTCTGAACTATGGCACCGGAGGTTTGCCCACCTTCATTACAAGGCTCTATCCGATGTGAGACAAATGGTGACAGGGATGCCCGAGTTCAAAATAGAGCATGAAGGTGTATGTCCGGGATGTGTCGAAGGAAATCTCAAAAGGGGACCATTCCCCTCAAGCCATAGCAAGACCTCCAAATTTTTGCAGTTGGTTCACTCCGACATATCTGGTATGATGCCCGTAAACTCTTTGGGAGGATATTTATATTATCTCACTTTTATAGATGACTATTCTCGCAAGACTTGGATATACTTCTTGAAAAAGAAGGATGAAGTGTTCTCTTGGTTCCGTCACTTCAAAGCATTGATCGAGAATCAAACCGAGAAGAAGATCAAGATCTTAAGGACTGATAATGGGACCGAGCATGAATCCAATGAGTTGCATGACTTTTGCAAAGAGGTTGGCATTAAAAGGGAGACCACAACACCATACACTTCTGAGCAGAATGGTGTGGCAGAAAGGAAGAATCATACGATTATGGAAGCTGTTCGTGCCATGCTCCATGATCAAAGGCTTCCAAAGTTTCTATGGGCTGAAGCTGCGAATACCGCCATATATGTTCAAAATTGATGTCCTCATCAAGCATTGGATTCCAAGACTCCCAAAGAAATGTTTACTGGTAAGAAACCTGATGTCTCTCATTTCAGAATTTTTGGAAGTCTCGTTTATATTTTCATTTGCCGAAAGAGGAAAGGAGTAAATTGGGTGCATCTGGAAAGAAGGTAATCTTTGTGGGCTATAGTGAAAATTCTAAGGGCTATAAAATCTATGTGGCTGGTCAAAGGGAAGTCGAGATTAGTCATGATGTCACCTTTGACGAAGATATGGCTCTTAGCAAGGTTGACAATCTTCCTATTCTAAGGAAAACTAAAGAAGATGACACTAGGAAGCCGTATGAGAAAGAAGATGAGACGATGCCGGATGTAGAAGAACCTATGGATCCTACCGACCCCCCTCTGCAAGAGCCTTCCTCTTCTAGGAAGAGGCCCTCCCTCATGGCTTAGGGGGACACTTGATGATGCCGAAGGACATATTGCACCCAGAGGGACTTTCCGTGAAAGTAAGAAGCCGACCAGGTATCAAGGATATTTGACCATTATGAGCACCATCATTCAAAATGGGCCTTCATCTTTCGAAGAAGCCGTGAAGCATCAAGTATGGAAGGATGCTATGAATGAGGAATACGAGTCCATCATGAAAAACGATGTTTGGGATGTGTGGTCCCCAGAGCCTAGGACAAAACAATTGTCATCTCGAAGTGGCTTTACAAAATAAAGCATGGAGCTGATGGGAGTGTTGAAAAATATAAGGCTCGCTTTGTTGCTCGAGGCTTCTCTCAAAAGGAAGGTGTAGATTATGACGAGATATTTGCACCTGTTGCTCGATACACCACCATCCGCTCGATCATAGCCCTTGCTGCTTCGCAAGGATGGAACCTACATCAGATGGATGTCAAGACTACGTTCTTGCATGGTTCAATTAAAGAGGAAGTCTATGTGGAACAACCCGAGGGGTTTGAGATTCATAATCGGGAATCTCACGTATGCAGGTTGAAGAAAGCTCTCTATGGGCTGAAGCAAGCACCCCGAGCTTGGTATGAGAGGATCGATAGCTACTTGATGAAGCTAGGATTCACTAGGAGTGAAGCCGATCCAAACCTTTACTTTAAGGTTGAGGATGATAAGCCTCTCATACTGGTGTTGTATGTTGACGACCTCTTTCTGATAGGTGCAGACCCTCTCATTCACAAATGTAAGAGGGAGTTGGTTTCCGAATTTGAGATGAAGGACCTAGGACTGATGCACTATTTCTTAGGGTTGGAGGTCTGACAGAAGCCAAGAGAGATTTTCCTATCTCAAGGAAAATACGTGGTGAATATATTGGAGAGATTCTGTATGGTGGACTGCAAGCCCGTGACTACCCCGATGGAGCTTAACTTTAAGAAGTTATGCGGTAGTGCTGTCGGACCTGCTTTGGGAAATGCTTCTGAGTATCGGCAACTCATAGGAGCATTGATGTTCTTGGTGAACTCCCGTCCGGACATATGTTTTGCAGTCAACACGTTGAGCCAATAAATGGTCACATTGGATTGGTGCCAAGAATCTTTTGAGATATCTTCGGGGCACAATCACTCATGGGTTGAGATACACTGCTGGAGATGTGAGGCTACAGGGATATTCCAACGATGATTGGGCAGGGAGTGTGGTGGACCGAAAGAGCACTTCCGGGTGCTGTTTCTCTCTGGGTTCTGCCCCGATATCTTGGATGAGCAGGAAGCAGCAGTTGGTGGCTTTGAGCACCGCTGAGGTAGAGTACATTGTTATGAGTATTGCTTCCTGTGAGGCTGTCTAGTTGAGAAAGCTCTTCAGTGAGCTGTTTGGATATACATTGGATACCACCGTGATCCTCTGCGACAACCAGAGTGGGATTCGTTTATCTGAGAATCTCGTATTTCATGATCGCTTCAAGTAGATCGATATCAGGTATCACTTTATTTGGGATATGGTACAACAAGGAGCAATAGGGCACCATCATATTGGGACAGATGAGCAGGTCGCCGACATTCTGACGAAGCCCCTGGGAAAGGTCAAATTCTTGACTTTCCGAGAACGACTAGGAGTCGTTGAGAGATGCTCTTATGAGGGTCTTGTATGATGCATATACTGAGCTTTGGGAGCTCCAGGGGGCTTGGGGTACTTCTTGGAGCGACCATAGGGTGACTCACCCTCCCCTAGTGGTGCACTGTGTACAGGGTGAATGGTTCATCCTTCCCTTGTGATACCCTGTGGTGACATGTAGGCAGGATGAGTGGTTCATTCTTCTCCTGCTGAGACATCCTACCCATGTAGTCTGGGACTCATGGGAAGTACCTCTCATCTGGCCAATGAGTAGGGAAATGAGGATAGAGACCATAGTAGTACCGATGGACACATCGTGTATCTACTGTACTCCCTATGCTAGGATGACATTGATCTGGGATTGATTGGAATTGACTTTGGGTCAGTGAGAGTGATATAACTCACTCTCTTTTGGAACTGATCTGGGATCAGTAAGAGTGGTATGACACCCTCTCTTCATTGGGACTAACTTCGGGTCAATACGAACGCTATTGGGCATTCTCTTTTATCTGGGATTGACTTCAGGTTAGTAGAGTATGGTATGATACATTCTCGATCATCTCTTCTTCTTCATAGTTCAGCAGAGCAAAGTAGAGCCGAGCATTGCATTTGATGGCAGAGATAGTACCGATAGATAGATGGATTAGCAGATGGAGTTCTCCTTAGTTGAGAGGGAGTGTTAAAACTGGCAACTAGGGCCAAACCCCATGTGGGTCATCTTGTTTATGACAACTAATATTTTCTTGGATTCCTCTCGTCGAGAGGTGTAGGATTGATCTAACGATCATTCGATTCCGACATGTATTCATGGAGATATGAATTTATTTGAATTTCTTGACAATTTGTCAAGGTCGGCCAGCAAGTTAAAGTGTGTGGCACACCTCCAGCGAAACCTCAACGTTGCATATAACGGAAGGAGACATTGTGTCTCATTTCACCATCACTCATCTCATAATCTTCTCTCTCCTAATCTGATTGGGCAAGCGTTGGAGCAGTTGATCTCTCACACATGCAAGGAGGAGGACAAATTTCTGTTTTAGGGCTGTGTTGATTGCGTTGACTGAGGTGCAGGGCTGTTGACTGTTGACCGAGCTGCTGGGTAGTGCGTTGACTAGACCTGGACTGCGCATTTTTGTTTTGGGTGATACGTTGACCAGCGTTGACCCAACGTTGACCAACGTTCACTGGTTAGGGCTGATCGCAGGTTGTGTTTTCATTGACTGCTGTTTCATTGTTGATCGAGGGCTGTTTTGGGCTACCCATTCTCGTTGTTGAAGACCGAGTTCTTCAAGGTTGACTTAAGGTCAAACTGGGAGCTGTTTGACCAACTTTGACTTTGCTGGTTAGTGTTGTATTGCTGCTGATATAAAATCACAGATTTGTGATATTGTACTATCTCTCTCTCTGCTAAATTATTGAAGAATATAGAAGAATTGATCAAAGGGTTTCCCTACATCGGGGTTTGTCCCTGGCTAGCCACCACATCTTGTGTCTCTTGTCTTGGCTTGTCTTCTGTCGATTTTATTTATGTTCTATCAGCATTTTACTTATATGTTAATGTGATTGCTAGACTGAGAATTGACACTGGGTTAATAAGAAGAAATTGAAGTAAATTGCTGTAAGCATAGAACATACCATAATTTAATAATGTGAAAAGTCATGGAGGAGTCAAAAGGTCATAGAGAAGTCAAACAATCATGAGGGTAGTCCAAGAGTCACAAGGGAGGTGAATGGTCACCCCATTTGTTATATATACACACTCTCATAGCTCATGCAAAGGAGTTTTCACCTTGGCTCCTCCTACCGAGAGGAAAATAGTTCTTTTGGAAGAGCAAGTGGTTGCTTTAATGATCCACTATTGGGGCTAATGGTGTTCACTATCTTGATGTATCTTGGAACTTTTGCTTAATTTCGAAGCTCGTTGAGTTAACACAGTTTCATGCGTATGTCATAAATATTGTAAGACTATTCTTTGAATGTTTGCAATGTATGTTGTTTTCACTTGTAGTAAGGAAATTGAACTATTTTGGTGGCGTTGTTACTTATCTTGTTGAAGGTGTGTTGTATGTGTTTTAACAATCGTTGCTTCTATGTGAACTATTTTGCTAGTTGTCCAATGATTCATTCACATGTATATGTTTGTGTGTCTCTTCTAAATCAGTACTAATACTCTTCTTTTAAAGACTCACTTTTCTCTCCCCTTTTGGTAGAAGATTCTTGATACATTTCACAGCTGAACATTCCACAAAGCATACTCGCTCTTGTGTGTCTTTACTAGATCAGTACTATTACTCTTCTTTTAAAGGCTCACTTTTCTCTCTCCTTTTGGTAGAAGATCCTTGATACATTTCACAGCTGAACATTCCACAAGGCATACTCACTAATCGGAAAGTATCTATGCATCACTCTGCTGCACTGACCATTGTAGCCAAGACATATCTTTAAGAACATACAACAACTGAGCCTTATTTCTGAAAGGGCTCGTACATCAAACTGTGCGAAGTCTAATTGAGAGTTTTTATCTGGGAACCGCTTTGGTTGACGGATTTCCAGCAACGACAACACATTGTATTAAAACACCATTTTCTCTCCATATTTACACTGTTGCAATATATAAACACTGGCCATTAGTGTAATGAATGAACTAGTGCCACATGCCTTATTAACCATGGGCACTCCAATGTAATCAATATAACCAAATCAATGCTCCAATCGTAAATGCATTCCATATATCAACGCGGCTACATATGTATTAAATGTTGTCCTCCAATGTTAATATATAACTCTCTTCATATGAGTGCAATATTATCAACGCTCTCCGATGAAAATAACGTTGTATCTATCACCAGGAACCTGCAGAAAGAGACAAGATCAGACAACAGAGTTGCAGAAAGGCAAATCCGAGAGTAGCATACTTGATTTTGTCATAGAAACATTCTTCGCAAGTGCCAATTGCGCAGCAAAAGGCAGAGAAGAGGAGTTTCGTGCATTACTTTTCATGTAATTGCTCTCTTATGGCCTTCCTGTATCTTTATGGCAACTAGCTGAGAGAAACTGGAACATTGTCTCAAACCAAGTTGTAGCTGTCCAGAAGTTAATCTGCTATCTTTATGGCATGTGGCTGAAAAAAACTGGAGCATTGTCTGAAACCTAGATGTAGCTGCCCAAATGTTAATCTGCCAATCATTCCCATGATAGTTTGCAGGTCTGAATTTTTTTGCCTGTATCAGAATGCCTAAATTAGAAATGCTTGCAGCTTGGCAAAATGTACACCTTTGAGGCTGTTAAGGATGACTGTCTTCACAGTTTTATGTGTGATTTCTAAACTTAATGGCAGTATTTGAGATTTTACGTTTATGAAGCAATTTCAGAAATATGGCAGCAGAGAATGCAGTGCATTAAACATTACCATAGTAATTATTGTGATTTTTGGGATGTCAGTGTGATATGTGGATTTGTTGATGCAGCCTGAAATGGAGATGGCAGCAGAAAGTCTTAAAAGTCATTTAAAACTAGAGGAAAGGAAGGAGCTAGTAAAAATGTACACTGAAGCATGTGGTGCTCTGAACCAAACAGTGGCAGTTGAAGCCCTTGGCTTGATTTCGACATTGGAAGGAACGAACAAATAAATGTTCACATGATTATACATATAGTCAATATCGCATGCATACAAGTGTCAGACAAGCAAAGGTGGTTGTTCTCTGGTACATATGAGTAAAATTATGTTTCTTTATTCAAGGTTTGCCCTTTTCATCATGACTGCCCAAACTATTGTTTGCAACTTACCGTGATTGTTCTTCTAAGCAACTTATGCTGATTTGTTGTGGATGATGCAGAACATCTTGATATTGCTAACATCTCCTACATGGCTTTTTGGGTTCTTCGCTGAATTGATTGAAAACACTTGCAATAAGTGGCCGATAACTTCCTATTCTGACTTCATATGATGATCTTAATAATTCAGAAGCACATGGCACTCTGGTTGTGGTTGTTCGGGGCAGAATGTATGGAAAAAATGTAGATCTTGGGCAGTCAATTGTTCGTTCACAGGTTTGGATATTAAAAAGTATGTGGCGGTCCGTGCTCTTCACACGAATTATTTCGTGGGAGTAAAATTGCTTCTGTGACTATAAGATAGTGATCATAGTTTTCGATGCAAACTTGTGTTTTCCAAGGAAAATGAAATTTATACTGTTTAAAAATCAAGAGAGATATATGATATAAATAATCTATTTTAGCATGTGAAAACCTAGTACCGTTATGTGATTCCTTTATTCATGGACTTGACTAACGTGCCATTTTCACCACTGAAGGTGATTTGAACATCATAATTATAAAGTCGAGTGCCACTTCTGTTCATATTTGCAAAGCGCACAATAAAATTCTGAAAAATTCTGAATGAAGTTACTCTAGATCAGTGTGGGAAAGGTATGCAGATACTGGCAGGTAGCTTTTGGGAATAATCTATTTAGTGAGGAGAAAGTTATGCATATATTCTGGCAGTTAGCTCTTGGGATAATTTATTTAGCGAGGGGTTTGTCAAGAAGCTGAGAGCGTTTATTATAAGGCTTCACAGGAAAATGGCCAAATACATCAACCAGATAAAGAAGCGATCTTTCCCATAAACTATTTATAAACTATTTTTAACCTCGTGGACGTTAAAATAATTTTCTTTCATTCTTTCTTTATCATTCCCAAGAGATTATAAATGCTATTATATTTAGCCAAAAACATGGATGTTTCTCACCATTTCTAAAAGATACTAGTAGTACCAACCGATTTAATTTAACAGGAAATAGTGTTGTATTAGGAGTTGTGATTGGTTTGTTAGAAAGGCCTTGAGAAGATTAAGGGTTGCGTGGGATTGCATCTTTATGGTATATAATATAAATTCAATTAAAAAGGATATTTGGTGAAAACACTGGCAATGATACATAATTACCAAGCGTAAAAAGTGCAAGAGTTAGCACTGTGGTAAGTATTAAAAATACATTTTTTTTAAAACCAATGGTAGCATCAAGCGAACACATTGGTATTTAAATGTGGAAAACACACCAATATGTAGAAAACAATATATTATTGTTGTTATTTTTCTCAACCCTAGCATTAAAAATGCAAAATATATATATATATATATATATATATTTTTTTTTTTTTTTTTTCTTTCGTTCTTTCTTTTTACCAATAGTAGCATTAACAAGCACATTGGTATATAAATGTGGAAAAAACATCAATGTGTGATAAAATGGATGCCAAATAGAAAATGATATATCAAAGTTGTTACTTTTCCTAAACCCTAGCACCTAGTTAATTACTTCTTAGTAGATTATATCTACTAAATAATAACACAGCGAGAGTTTTAACATAAACAAAATAATCAGTGGAAGCAAATTAAATCACAATCTCACAATCACATGTATATGGGGATTTTCGCCCTTCAAATAAGGTTTTCAGTTAAATAACTCAAAACTTACAAGGGCTCCCTTCTTGGGATAAGGCCCACTAAGGAATGCTACATACTAGAACATGGGATTGATCCAGCTAATCAAGCCCTAGATTTTCCCTTCAATTTGTTTGGTTGATTTGGGTATCCCTTGCTTCCCCTTGGACCTTCCTTGAACTCAATACACTCAAACGAAAGTCTTTTTTCACCAATCACAGAGATGTCTTTCTCTCAGTGCCTTGTGATTATTAGATGTGTTGGGTGTATCTTCAATTAGCCTAGCCTTTCTTTTGTAAGTTTGAGTCATTAAACGAATCCACAATCCTAATCTCCAAAATGATTGACAGTTGAGATTGATTTAATTCACTAGTGCAAAAACTTTTGCATATCATTATATTAAATCACTTTATCTTATAAAAAGGACTTGCTTTAATTACTAAAGCAATTGCTAAGTTTAAGGGTCTTTTAAGTGATTTCCACACACTTAGAAACTTAGGTTTGTCAGGAAGTACTTGCCTAAGTTACAAACATCAACACTCCCTCTTAGTGAGAGAGGTGTTTTATGAAGAGTCACCTAGAATTTGCTATCCCTCTAGTCTTGGCATAATGTCACATGCATCATCCTCTACCATGCCCTTTCTCCAAAACTCTCGATTTTCTATCTCTTCAAGGACTCTACTTTTTAGTGCCATATAGTTTAGGAATCTCTTCAAGGGCCTACTCTTCTTGAATGTGCTTGTACTTTGTAGGAACTTCCACATGTGCTTGAGCATCCCTCAATGTTTGCTCAAACCACTTGGGTCCCTTAATATAACTAAAATGACCTATTGACCGCTCCCCACCTGAAGGTTGACTCCCTGCATGCACCTCTACCTCTGGAGCCTCATGTTTCTTGTCCTTTGTCATTACTAGTGGCACCTCATGAGACTTTCGAGATGCCAAATTCTCCTTGAAATTAACATCTTCACTCACAATTGTCTTCCTTTATGCTAGGATGAAGATCTTGTAAGCCTTTGAGGTTTCATTGTGCCTGAAAAAAATCCCCTTTTGTCTTAAAGGTTCTAGTGTCGTTCTCTTCTCCATAGGAACATGGATGCATACTAGGCAACCAAAGATGCGCAAGTGCCCTATCTTTGGCATCACCCTTATGAATGTCTCTTGAGGAGCCTTGTATCCTAATATCCTATGAGGACTCCTATTCTATACATACATTGTAGTGTAAAATGCCTTTTCCCAAAGAAACATAAGTAGCTCTAGGGCATGTATCATTGCCTTAGAATAATTGATGATGGCTTGATTCTCTCTTTGCAGCCTTGTTCTGTTTAGGGTTGTATGAGATTATCATCTCCCTCTTGATTCTTGCCTCCTTGTAGAAATCCTTGAAGTCATTGGAGGTGTACGCTGCCCCATTGTTTGACCTTAAGACCTTGATCCTCTTCCTTGTTTGGTTCTTCACTTGGAACTTGAACTCTCGACACAGGTTGGAGATCTCATCCTTAGTATTCATGAAGGAGATTCATGTTTTCTTGGAATAGTTATTAAAATAAACAAAATAGGAGGCCCCTATAATGTCACTGACATTGGTCCACATACATCTGAATGAAGAAGATCCAAGATCCCCTTGGATTTGCTCTAATTGCTTGGGAAAGAAGCCTTGACAGTTTTCTCAAGTGTACACCTTCTACATGTGCCCTACTACTTAATGTTGAAATATGAAAGACTAATGACAATCTCCCTCAGAATCAACAACACCCTCTTGTGCAAATGTCCCATCCTCTTATGTCATAGCTCACAAAGGTTGTCATTGTCATGTACCAATGCTTGAACATGTTTTTCTGTTAGCCTATACAAGTTCCTATGATATGAATTGGAATATTATATTGTTTGTTATCCATCTTGATGCTTTTAGAGTGGAAAAAATGGAGGAATCAACTCACAAGACCATTTTTACTAGTGGGACCTAGTTTAGCAAATTAGAATTTGAAACCTTCCAAGAGCATTTTGAGGCATAAAACGACATTTTTTGGGGGTAAAACTTCATCGCATTAGCACTACACCATTTTTTCATATTCTACAGACAAGACCTTTCCAATGGCACAATAATCAACTCAATCAAAGTCCGTATGCAAAATTTATGCCACTTGGAAGTTGACTGTTCTACTTTCACCACCATAATTTGAAAGGATGGCACGTCAGGCCCCATAACTCATGGAAAAAAAGGGCTAGCCACATGATTATGATGAAGAAGACTCTAGAGTTGGTATTGTAACTCTAGTGAAGAGTTGAGGTAGTCAAAAGCTAACTGCTAGTAGGTTATCGAGTTATATTATAACCAGGCCACTAGGAGGAAAATGGGTTCCATTCTTTTCAAATGCATTAGTTCCATATATTAGCAAGATGGCCGAAAGGGATAGGGAGAGAACAGATAGAGAGGATTTGTGCATTATAGTAGCCCATGGGCCACAGACCATACTTCTTCGTACTCTATTATTTTCTATTTTGAGAGAGAGTAGAGTGGCCTGAGCTTCCAGTTGGGCTTTCTCCTGAAAGTGTTTCCCAAGTTATATCTTTTGTCAAATAGTGGTTTGTGAGATTTTATTTTGTTGTTTTCTATGTTCTGCATCAATTTTAATTTGCATGCATATGAAATAAACAACAATCTACAGATCTAAAAATCTAAAGAGACGTAAAACTCAAATAGTGTAGGTTTCAAATTTTTAAATATAGTTTTGTTAGATTTGTTGTGACAAACTATCTAGTTAAATATCCACGACAATTTATAGATCATATTGGTAATAGAGAATGATTCTTTGGGTATATTATGGAGATTTGTAGCGGATTTAGGTTAGATAAGCCAAAATTCATAAAGCCCTAATCATGGCTAAAGAATTTGTGAATAACCTTCTTGATCTTGCAGAGGAGGGGTTTTCACAGTTGGAAGCATAAGTTGCAAATATAAGTCACAATTTAAATCTCCTCATGTTGGCCTTAAACAATAAGCTTAGACTACTCAAAGAAGATGGTGATTCTAGAGCAAAGGAAAAATCAGATGGGAGATAAGGAGATAGGGAAGAAATGAAAAACCAACCGAAACGAAAAACCAACCGAAGAAAGGACCTGAAGTAGATCAACCTAGTTCGAGTGTTGTGAACAATTCATAGTGCCTGTTAAAAATGGAAGTAAAGATCGATATCAAGTTGTACCAAGTTGAGATAGACTCTAAAGCTAAATCATTAGTTACATCAATTAGAAGTGTATTTAATGTTCATCATATAGAGGAGGAACAAAATAATTCTTTTGCGCAGTCGAAATTAGAGGGCCATGCCCTGACCTAGTGGGAAAGCCACACAGAGACCTTGAGGTTGGAGGGATATACTCTAGTGGCTAAGTGGGAGGACATCAAAACCCTCATAAATTTCTAATTTTACCTTATTGGGTATGTAGAGGACCAGTGGATCTGACGATACTACTTAAGGTAGAAGCAGGGGTAGAGTGTACATGAGTACACTACAAAGTTTAGAAATATGGCCATAACACTAGGTATCTCCCCAAAGAACCCACATGTACTCAAGTATCTGGGGGGTCTACACAACCATTTGCGGAAGAAACTGATGTTTTTCAAGCCCAAATTGGTGGATGAGGCTTGTGTACAGGCACAATACTTGGAGAACATAGGCCTGAAGAAAGGGTAATCAAGTGGATCGAAGCAGAAGGAGCAACATGATGCTTTTAAGAAGGAGGAGAAGAAGTGAAAATGGGGAATGGATCAGTGTAGAGATCCCAACCACAACACACCAATGTAAAGATCGCAAAAACGACTGTAACAGTGACAGACACACAGACGAGAAGTGCTGGAAGTTGCATCTCGAACTTAACCCGAAGAACAAAAAGAAAGACAATAAGAAGAATAATCTCATGGCCACCAATTTTAGCAACCAGGGTTAAAGCAACTCAGATGTGGATGAAAAGATTGTTTGTACGCTAGTGCAGAAGGAGGTGAATCTGGATAACCTTCAGCAACAAGAAGAGGAAGAAATGACCAAACTCTTTCACATAAAGATACAGGTTAAGAAGACAAAGATTGATGATCTCTTTGACTCATGATCGTAGGCGAATCTCATTGCAGCAAAACTGGTCAATAAATTGGGATTGGAAGTTTGTGATCATCCAAGCCCATATCCATTGGGATGGGTAAATAAAGATGCAGAGTTAAAGGTAACAAAATAGTACAAAATTAGATTTTCCATTAGTGTTGATTTTATTGATGAAGTAAAACTAGATGTAGCTCCACTTAATGTATGTGGAGTTGTGTTTGGAAGTATCTAAATGTACATGCGAGAGGCAATATTCATACGGAGAGTTAACCAGTACTGGCTCATCAAGGATGGAAAATTGTTCACCATCAACATATACAAAGGTATGTCAAAAATCTTGCTGGTAAGTGCCAACCAAGCCAAGAAATTGATTAGTTCCAACAAGATGTTTCATTGTTTTCAAGAGAAAATTAGTCTATAGAAGAGTCTCTAAGAGGAAAGGCATCCATGCAGGGGTGTATTATGAAACATAAATAGCGAATGGAAGAGTTGCTACAGACATATAAGGATGTTCTGGGAGTTACCAGCCACGAGGGAAGTGGAGCACGAGATTTAGCTAATGCTGGAATCCCCATTGCCAAACATTGGGTTGTACAAGTAATTTGTTATAGAAGCAAGTGAGGTGAAAAAGCAATTGTAGCAGCTACCAGAACAAGGTGTTATTCGATTGAGTACATCACCATGTGGGTCACCCAACCTCATTATGCCAAAGAAGGATGAGAGTTGACGGATGTGTATTGATTACACGGAGTTGAACAAAATCATGCTCAAGAACAAGTACCCCCTACTCAGTATAAAGGTTCTGTTGGATTGGTTGCAACAGGTGAAGTAATTCACCTAGCTTGATTTGAAGTCTGAATATCACTAGGTTCGAGTCAAAGAATAAGATACATGGAAAACGACCTTCAAAACTAGGCAAGGTTTGCATGGGTGGTTAGTCATGCCATTCAGTCTATGTAATGAACCAACTAAATTTATGAGGTTAATGAATGATATACTGAACCATTTTATAGTTTCATTTGTTATTGTCTATTTTGGATGATATACTAGTATACTATGCTCCCTGGGAGGAGCACATCTCACATTTGACGTAGGTGTTGGAGACATTAAAGAAGCACTAAGTGCTAGAAAATTTCAAGAATTGTGAGTTTGCATAAAAGTCTCTGGTGTATCTGGGGTATGTGATAGGTGGAGGAGAACTGAAGATAGATCTTGCCAAGATGGAGGTCATCATGAATTTGTGGTGCCTATTAACGTTTCTGAGGTTAGGAGTTTCGTTGGGGCAACATAGTGTCTGAAGAAATTCATAGGCTCATTTTCAGCAGTAGTAGCGCTTCTCCTTGCCATAACAACAATTGGAAAGAGTTTCCATTAGGGAAAGGGCCATCAATGGGCCTTTGAGGAGTTAAAGATGAGCAGTGAAAAACCAATTCTGGCATTACCAAAGTTGTGGCAGCCCTTTAAAGTGGAGACAAATGTGAGTGGGTATGCTATGGGAACGGTCTTGATGCAGGGTGGAAGGCATGTATGCTACCTTTTTGAAGTGTTACATGGGGTAGTTCTTAGCTACCCTACATATGACAAGGAGGTCTATGCCCTGATGCAAACTATGACAACGTGGAAGCACTATCTGATGGGAAAGGAGATAGTAATCCCCATAAGTCACCAACCACTATAGTACCTACAAATTCAGAGTAAGCTACAATAGGCTACGCATTACAAGTGGATGGGGTTTCTACAACAATTTCATTCAGTGATCAAGTATAAGAAGGGCAATGCAAACAAGTTGGGCAACATGCTTTCAAGGCCACCCACATCAAAGATCACAACTTTGGGAACTCTGATGCACATGGAGCCATTCACCCATGATACATATAGAGAGCCATATTCAGAGGATGATGACTTCAAAGAGGTGCTTAAGTAGTTGTAGAGTCACAGTCACATGCATGATGGCGATAATACCATTGACTAACATATCTAGGATAGGTTACTCTATATGTTGGATAAACTATGTGTTCCTAAAGGTGAGCGATTGCAGTTGATTACAGAGGCTCATACCTCCGAGATTGCAGGACACTTTGGTGCAAGGAAGACAATGGCCAACATGCAAAGGTATGTGTATTAGCCCAAAATAGAAGAACATGTAGCTAGGTTCATAAGAGGATGCATGCTTTGTTGTACTAACAAGCTTAATTAGAGGAAACAATGTCTATATTGTCCCTTACCTATATCTAATCGTCTCTGGGAATGAATTTCCATGGACTTTGTGGAAGGTTTACCAACAACCAGGAAGGGACATGACTACTTGTTTGCGGTAGTTGACATGTTGACCAAGATGTGTGTTTTGATGTCCTATACAAAGACCATCATTGGGAAAGATGCAACAAACTTGTTCTTTGGACAGGTCTGGGTGCACTTTGGGATACCAAGGAGAATCATTTCAGATAGGGAAAAGATTTCTCAGTGCATTTTGGACGACATTGTGGGGAATATGGACATGAAGTTGAAGAGGTCTATAACATTCCATCCTTAGACATATGGGAAAACAAAAGTAGTCAATAGGACTTTGGTGAAACTTTTGAGGTGTTACAATTAGAAGCATCCAAAGATTCAGGATGAAAATATGGTAAATATACAACAATCTTATAATAGAGTGGTCAACAATTCTACTAGTAAGACCCCATTTGAAACTTGTTTTGGATATTTTCTACCTTTACCTTTAGATATTGCATAGGGTAAACAAGGAGGTGTGAGGGAGGATCTTACCTGTGATCCCTTGAGGGCTGAAAAATTTGTAGAAAAGATTAGGCAAATCCATATACAGGGACATGGGATACTACAAAAGTCATAGGAAAAATAAAAGGCCCAACATGATCACCATAGAATAGAGAAGTTGGTCAAGGTGGGAGACTGAGTATGGTTATTGTTGAACAAGGAGATGCTACAAGGTCCTCGTAATAAAATCAAGGCTCTATGGTATGTTCTCTTTGAGATAATGGAAAAGGTGGGAGATAACACCTACAAACTCAATCTACCCCCATACATGTGCATTTAGTCAGTTGTGCATGTGGAGAATCTGAAGCTCTATGGGCCTTCCATGCTAGATCGAGAAGAGGTATAGGTCCTACCTTCTATAGAAGATTTGGCACCAGATGCTTAGGTAGAGTTGACAGAAGATCCAAATTTTCAAAAGAGGTCCAAAACTACAAGACAGGGGTAGCATAACCTTTGGCAAATTGGGTGGAAATGACAACTTCCAAGCAAAGCTAAATGGTACACCCGCAAGAAGGTGGAGGAAAAATTTCCTCACCTCATTAAGTAGAATTTTTTGGGGACTAAAAGCCTCCCAAAATGTGGAGGTATGATCCGGATTGGATCATTATAATGTTTTTCATCCATCTCAATGCTTTCAAAGTGGAAAAAATGGAGGAATCAACTCACATGACTATTTCTACTAGTGGTACCCAATTTGGAAAATTGTGGTCTGAAACCTTCCGAGAGAATTTTGAGGCATCAAACAATGTTTTTTGTGGCTAAATATTTGTCACTTTAGCACCACACTATTTATTCATATTCTACACAGTGACCTTTTCAATGGCGCAAGAATTGTTTCATTTGGAGTTCATATGCAAAAGTTTTGTCACTTGGAAGTTGACCCTCCTATTTTCACCACCATATTCAGAGAGGATGCATGTTACCCCCATAAATCATGGAAAAGGGGCTAGCTACATGATTATGAAGAAGAAGAATATAATATTCCATATTGTGTCATTCGTTAAGAGTTGAGGTAGTCAAACCTAACAACTAATAGGTTATTGATCTGTGTTATAACCAAGCCACTAAGAGGAAAAAGGGTTTCATTCTTTTCAAGTGCATCTGTTCCATCGCTGTGAAAAATAGTCAAGCGGGATAGGGAGAGAGCAAACAGAGACAGGAGTTGTGCACTGTAGTAGCCCACAAGCCACATGCCATACTTATTTGTATTCACATCAATTTTCTATTTAGATAAAGAGAGCAAAGTGACACCACCTTCTAGCTGGGTTTTCTCTTTAAAGGGTTTCCGAGGTTATAACTTGTGTAAAATTGTGGTTTGTGAGTTTTTATTTCAATGTTCTTTATTTTCTACATAAATTTTAATTTACATGCATATATAATAAACGATAATCTACAGATATATACCTCTACAGAGAAGTAAAACCCTAATAATGCATATTTCAAATTTTTAAATATAGTTTAATCAGATCTATTGTGACAAACTATCTAGTGGAATATCCATGACAATTTACAGATCAATACCTATGTTATACTCCTCTCGACAAATGAACACCCACCCATTCCTGAACATCATCTCATATCCTCTGTCCTTGATCCCTGAGACTGAGAGCAAGTTGTTTAGTGCTTGTACAAATAACACATCATTGGCTTTCAACATCCCTCTAACTCATGTTGAAAATTAATGGTTCCAACCCCTTTTACTATATATTTTTCACCATTACCAAGTTCCACATGTATATGTGAGTCTCTCTCCATTATACTACTGAATAGCTCCGATGCCTTTGTCAAATGGCATGATGCACCACTATCTAGGTACCAAGTGTTGATTTTTCGTAGCATCGGATGTGTTCTAGCCTTGAAATTTGGAGGAGAGGCTAAGGCACATGAGATCTCCAAGACCCAGAAATCATTTTGAGAAATTCCACCCGGATGAGGAGTTATTAAAATAATTAATATTTTTAATGGGTTCCTAATTCTAAACTTAGGGAAATAAAAATATTAATGGGTATTAATAAAGATAAGGGTGAGAAGCTTCTAAAAGACGAGGATCAAGTCTGTTTTAATCTTAGCCATTGATTAAAGACTTAATCTCAGCTGTTGACTTATCAACATAAAAAATATAGGAGAAGACTTGAGGATCATTTGGAGACACACCGATAGATACTCAATATCTCAAGGAAAATCGATTCTCAAGAGAGGAGATCGATTTTAGAGGGAGAGTTGCAGGGTGGAGGAAGAGGAGGGTATCCACAGCAAGCAGTGACTAAGGAGGAGGTGACACAGGGACAATGGGAGACATTGCAGAGAGAGACACAGTCCAGAGGAGAGACGCAACCCTGACGCAAGCTGATGCAGAGCCACTCAGAGCCACGTTGAGCCAATCAGAGTGACGCAAAGGTGATGCAGGAGTGGGAATAGGGTCTCCAAAGTGTCAGAAAGTCTCAAAGGGAAAGTCTCAGGCGTTTTCTTTCAGTTTCTCTGTAAAATCATTCCTTGTAAAAGCAATTGCTGCTAAAGATTAACAAACCCCTCATCTGTTGCACCGATTTTCCCACATTGGGTTTTTCCGGGGACAATTGTCCAAAAACAACTGTGTTGATGTGTTTGATTCTTGTGCATGTATTTTTCTCTGGGTAATTGTGTGATAAATACAATAGAATTTATTTTAATATTTGCTAAAGGGACTTCGTATATAACTTATTGTGAATAATAAGTAAGTGAAATAAATCCGTTGCTGCAGTAGAATTTCAGTTTATAAATTCTGACATGGTATCAGAGCAGAGATCCAACAACAGGATAGGGAAATAAACTATGGGTCAAGAGCATGATGCAGAGGCATCCACTCAAGGGGACTCATGTAGATTTCCATAAGAATGCACAAGGGACATGAATTACGAGTATTCTATGTTAGCTTCCAGATTGGAAGAAGAAGTCGCTTACTTAGCAAGCTCTACCTCCTCTGAGGTTTGGTATATAGACAGTGGATCTACTTGGCATATGACAAGAATCCTTGAATTTTTTTTCTTCAGATTATCAAGAAGAAAGAATGAATTTTCAAATCACCATAGGAAATAAGGCAAAGTGTACTCCAGTAGGAAGAGGTACCGTGGTCTTTCAAACCGAAGCAAGAGAACAACTTCAAGCAACCAATGCGCTGCATATGCCAGGATTGGGGATGAACTTACTCTCTATATCTCAACTTCAAAACAAGGGCTATGACGTTTTCTTCATTAAGGAGAAAGTATATGTTAAACACCCTAGTTCGAAAAAGAAGACCCAGATTGGAATCAGAGGTAACAAGTTGCAGCGAGAATCACCAATGGCACTGATAGGCAGTTATGGAGACAAAGATTTGAATGAACTATGGCACAGGAGGATGAGACACTTACACCATGGGGCTCTGAGAATTCTCAAGAAAACAGTATTAGGAGTTCCAAAACTAAGTACAAAACGAGATGATGTATGCAGAGGGTGCGCTTTGGGCAAGTATGCCAAAGCAACGTTTTCCAGAAGTAACAATAGGGCTAAGAGTGTGCTAGGATTTATACACTCAGATATATGCGGATTGATGTCCACAAAAGCTCTTAGTGGTGCTGAATACTTCGTCACCTTCATCGATGACCATTCCAGAAAGACTTGGATCTACTTTCTGAAAACCAAGGATGAGGTTTTTGGTCGATTTAAAGAGTTCAAGGCTCTAGTGGAGAATTTGACAGGAAAGAAGATAAAAGTGTTGCACCCAGACAATGGTGGAGAGTATGTTGAAAAAGACTTCACTGATTTTTGCGCTAAGGAAGGCATCCGAAGAGAGTGGAAATCTTCCTACAATCCAGAGAAGAATGGAGTAGCAGAAAGGAAAAACATGACTATTGTGGAAGCAGCTAGGGCAATGCTGTATGATCAGGATATGGATAAATTTTTATGGGCAGAAGCATGCATCACGACAGTTTATGTCCAGAACATGACTCCATGCAGGGCATTGGGAAAAATCACTCCAGAGAAGGTCTTCATAGGGAAGATACTTGAAGTCATTCATTTAAGGATATTTGGGAGTTTATCGTATTGTCGTATACCCGAATAAAAGAGAAAGAAATTAGATCAAACTGCTGAGAAAGGATATCTTGTGGGATATAGTGAGAATGCTAAGGAATATAGAGTCTATCTTCCAGGGAGTAGGAAGGTAGTAGTTCGACGGGATGTAAAGTTCATGGAGGACAGAACTTTCAAGAAATCCCGAAAAATGCCTTTCGAGGAGCAGTCAAAAGATGAGTCGTTGGTAAAACCACTTCGACCAATAGAAACTAGTACTAGAAACTCTCCTGAAGACAAAGATCCGGAACAAGAGGAATCTCTGGAATAGGAAGAGTTGATAGATGTGTACCAGTGGAAGAACGAGTCGGGAACTCCGACAAATTCTTCGGGATGCAGAGGACTTCATTGGTGCACCCAGGAATAATAAAAGGGAGTGAAGACAACTAGACAGATACCAGGCCTCAGTAGCTCAGGTTGGGGAACCTTCTAGTTTTCAGGAGGCCGTTCAACATCAAGTATGGGTAGATGCTATGGTGGAAGAATACAACTCTATAATGGTCAGTGATGTCTGGGAAGTGGTAGAGAGGCTTCAGGATAGATATGTGGTAGGTTCGAGATGGATCTACAAGGTCAAATATGATGCAGACGACAGTGTGGAGAAATACAAAGCCATGTTTGTGGCTAATGGGTATGCTCAGAAGGAAGGGATAGAATACGAAGAAGCCTTCTCCCCAGTAGACAGGTATACTTCTATTAGAACCGTGATATCTATTGCAGCATAAATGGGGTGGGAGATTTATTAGATGGATGTCAAGTCAACATTCTTGAACGGGGTAATATAAGAGGAAGTATACATTGAACAGGCAGAAGGTTTTGAGACACATGCGAAGAAATCTCATGTATGCATATTAAAGAAAGCCTTGTATGGGCTTAAACAGACACTTAGAGCAGCGTACGGTTGAATTGATGGCTACCTGCAGAAGATGGGGTTCGTCAAGATTGACGCAAACCCTAATCTCTACTATCTGGTCATAGAGAAGAGCCTCTAATCCTAGTGTTATATGTGGATGATCTCTTCCTAACAAGATCATCCAGGCTCATCAAAGACTGCAAGAAGAACCTAGCCACAAAATTCGACTAGAAGGATTTGGGACAGATGCATTATTTCCTGGGGTTGGAAGTTTGGAAGTAGAAGGATGAGATCTTCCTTGGACAAGGGAGATATGCTACAAAAATCTTGAAGAGATTTAGGATGCAGGACTATAGACCTATGGATACTCCAATGATCACAAATTGGAAGAAGATTGATGCATCATAAGATAAATATGTTGATCCCACCTTGTACAGGCAGCTTATAGGGTCCCTGATGTATTTGGTCAATCCCAGGCCAGACATTTGTTTCGCTGTCAACACCCTTAATCAGTTCATGGTGGAACCTAAGAGGGCACACTGGGAAGCAACCAAACATGTTCTCAGGTATATACAAGGAATAGTCAAGCATGGACTATTGTACACTAGAGGCAATGACATCAGGCTGAGTGGGTTCACTATCGTAGATTGGGCTGGAAGTTCAGTAGATCATAAGTACAACTGGGTACTGTTTCAACATTGGATCAGGAATGACCCCTTGGTGTAGCAGGAAACATAAATCCGTGGCTCTGAGCTCAACTAAAGCATAATATATGGCAGCTAGCACAGCTTCATGCGAAGCCATATGGCTTAGGAAATTTCTTTTGAATCTATTCAGGAGAAGGATGGAAGCGACCATGATCATGTGTGATAATCAGAGTTGCATCAAGCTCTCCGAGAATCCAATATTTCATGATTGGTCGAAATACATTGATATCAGGTGTCACTTTGTCAGAGACTGTGTCCAACGAGGAGCATTACAGTTGAGGTACAATCCTACAGGAGAACAGGTGGTAGACATCCTAACCAAGGCTCTGGGAAGAACAAAGTTTGCTTATTTTCGGGAGATGGTAAAGAATCCATTTCAGTAGCAGAAGTGGATAAGTGTCAGGAGTTGTAGTGAAGCAATTAGCAGTGGCAGTGCTATAGGCAACATGATGCAACATGTTGAGAGGGAGCTGGAGTACAAATGCATCAGTGGCAGTGGCAGTGTCATGGGAAGCAGTACAGGAAGCAACAGTGTAGAGGATGTGAGGCAGCAGGCCAAGCATCAACACAGGTACCGATGCGGAAGATCAATGTGATGTTTCTAATGGTGAAGTATTACTAGAGCACATTCCTCGCTAAGAGGGACTGTTGATTTTTGGTAGCATCAGATGTGATCTAGCTTTAAATTTGGAGGAGAGGCTAAGGCACATGAGATCTCCAAGACCCAGAAATTGTTTTGAGAAATTCCACCCAAATGAGGAGTTATTAAAATAATTAATATTTTTAATGGGTTCCTAAGTTTAAACTTAGGAAAATAAAAATATTAATGGGTATTAATAAAGGTAAGGGTGAGAAGCTTCTAAAAGATGAGGATCAAGTTTGTTTTAATCTTAGCCGTTGATTAGAGACTTAATCTCGGCTTTTCACTGATCAACAGAAAAAGTATAAGAGAAGTCTTGAGGATCATTTGGAGACACACTGACAGATACTCAGTATCTTAAGGAAAATTGATTCTCGAGAGAGGAGATCGATTTTAGAGGGAGAGTTGGAGGGTGGAGGAAGAGGAGGGTATCAACAACAGGCAGTGACTGAGGAGGAGGTGACACAGGGAGATTGGGATACATCACAGAGAGAGACAAAATCCATAGGAGAGATGCAACCCTCACGCAGGCTGACACAGAGCCACTTAGAGCCACATTGAGCCAATCAGAGTGACGTAGAGGTGACGCAGGAGTGGGAGCAGGGTCTCCAAAGTGTTAGAAAGTCTTAGGTGTTTTATTTCAATTTCTTTGTAAAATCATTTCTTGTAAAAGCAATTGTTGCTGAAGATTAATAAAGCCCTCATCTGCTGCACTGCTTTTCCCACATTGGGTTTTTCCGAGGACAATTGTCCAAAAACAACTCTGTTGATGTGGTTGGTTCTTGTGCATGTATTTTTCTCTAGGTAATCGTGTGATAACTGCAGTAGAATTTATTTTAATATTTGTTGAAGGGATTTCGTAAATAACTTATTGTGAATAATAAGTAGGTGAAATAAATCAGTCGCTGCAGTAGAATTTCAGTTTATAATTTTTCACACCAAGCATCCTTAAAATGATTTTAGTAGATAGATAGTAGACAAATGAGAATTACTTCTTGAACTTCATTGCAACCTTGTTAAGTTAAACCTCTGCTAATGTCACTATTTGTTGTGACTTCCCCTTCCCCTTCTTCCCCAGACATTGTGATGCATAGTTCCCACTCTTGTGTCTGGTGAAGCATTTGAGCTTGTTCAAGTCTTTCTTCCTTGGCTAAGAGGTTTCCCCCTCATTGTTACCTTTGGAACCCTTCCCTTTTCCCATATTGGCCATAATAACCAAGGTCAGGTTTTCCTCTCCATCTCCATGTGTGTTGGCTTTAGACTGCTCTCAAGTCTCTTCCTGGATGCAATCGTCCCAAAGTCTCTCCCAATTGGAAGATTTCATTGGGCACATATTCCTTTGACAAATGTTTCCCATGACTTGGGAAAACCATTTAGTGCCATGTTCACGAGTTTTGTGTCTGCCACTTGTTATTTTTTGTAGCATCGGATGTGTTCTAGCCACGAAATTTGGTGGGGAGGCTAGAATACATAAGATCTCTAAGACCCAAAAATCGATTATGGAAATTCCACCTAGAAATGACCTAAGTAGATTATTAATCGGTTTTTAAATATTTTCCTAAGTGTAAACTTAGGAAACATGGTTAATTAATCAGTATTAATTAAGCCAAGGCGTGAATGATCTAGAAACTCACAAGGATCAATCCAGAGATGATCCTAGCCATTGATTACATTTTAATATTGGTCATTGGTGCTCCACCAATGATTATAAGAGGAGGTCGATGTCATGATGGAGAAGACACTTGAGTAGTTCGATTTCATGAGAAGATCGATTTTTTGAGTAGCAACATTCAGTTGCCGGAGAGAGACCCTTAGATCGAAGCAGTGAGAGAGGGGTAGAGATAGTGAAGAAGGATTTCAGATCCGGTGAGTGAATTTGCAGAGAGGCAAGAGAGCCACATAGAGGCTGATGTTGGGGCAACATAATAGTCTTTATAGGCAAAGTTTTTTTCTGAGAGAGATTGACGCTTTTAGTTCCAGAGGCTGGGAAGGAGTCCCAAAGTGTCAAAATTTTGAAGTAAAGTTGTGCCGGGAGATTTCCTGTGGGGTGAGGAAAATTCCTCTCTAGATTTTGGCCAGTATTTCTCTGTAGGATTTCCAATTTTGGCATCCACTTGTACTAAGATTATTTCACTGCTGCTTAATAATAAAACCCTCAGTTGTTGCACGGTTTTCCCAAGTTGGGTTTTCCTGGGGACTTTTGTCCAAAAATAACTGTGTTATTTTTATGTGTGTGTGCTAGCATTTCTTTCAGCGTTTATTCTTCCAAAGTTTTAATTGTGTAGGTTGCAGTGTGTTTCCTTTAGTATTTGTCGCAACAAACAAAAAATAAATTGTTAAATAAAATTAACAATTAGGAGAATAATTTCTAGTTGTTGCAATATTATTTCGGTAGTGGAATTTTCACATGGTATCAGAGCGCAGTTGATCATACAAAGAGCTTAGAGGTGAAGAGAGAAGGAATTTCACTACACATTATGGGCAGTAGGTTGAAATTCCCAAGGGCAACACAGTCATTCTGCAAGGAGGCCGAGTTGCTTGAGGAGGTTCAATTTTTCTGAGTGAGGGGAAGAAAAATTCGATCCTACCAGATTGAGTGATTCCAGAGGCAGAGGGAGTAGTCCTGATTTTTCGTTGAGAATATAATGGTTTTTGCAGCAGTTTGCTAGAGCAAAGCCAACGTTAGGTGGAAAGAAGTAAAGCACACAAAAAGGTAAAATTTTCCTCAGGGAACTTTTAGTCTCAAGAAGTTCGATTTTTTCCTTGCAGATCAATAGTCGTTGTGAGCAGATCTTCTTGCTCCAGAAAGAGTGCGAATAATAGAGTAGCAACTGTGCAAAAGGAAAGGGGATATTTTTTACATTTGTTGAGATGGCCACCGCTGGGCTTCGTGATCAGGATAGGTTGAATGGGGCTTCCAACTATGTCATCTGGAAGGCAAGGATGTCCTTCCTTCTAGATGAATATGGTTTGAAGACATATATTTATGTAGTAGTCGCAGTTCCCAAAGACGCAGATCAACTAAAGGAGTATAGAAAGGAGATGGCACGAGCGAAACATTTGATCCTAGATGGTGTCCAGGATCATGTGGTTTCAAACATAGCTGGCAAAGATATTGCTAAAGAGATGTGGTATGCCCTCTCTACGCTATACTAGGGTAGATCCGAGCAATGAAAGATGTACTTAGAGGAGAAGCTAAGGTGTGTCAGGATGCAGAAGGGGGAAGGCATAGACCCCTTACTCACCATAATTCAGGAGATTCGAAACTAGCTTGCAACTATTGGGGTAGCGCCTCAACCCATAGAGCTAGTGCAATTGCCACTTAACAATGTCTCAGAGGAGTGGTAGGTATTCGTCCAAAGTATCTTGGGCAAAGATACCTTGCCAAGGTGGGACATGGTGTGGACTAATTTGCAGCAGGAGGAGTTGAGACGAGCTCTATTGAAGAGCTCCATCAGAGGCAACAACAACGGATCGAAACATGTGAAGTAGAAGGAGAATGTGGCCCTTGCATTGAAGGGTCCCAGTCAGGGACAGGGGGAGTGTTGGGTTGTGTTATATTCTTTCCACAACTAGCCCACGTAGTTAACTGGGGGGTTAGAGGGGGGGTGGAGCCCCCCTTCGTTAGCCGATTGTGTAGCGGGGGCGAGGGGGCGGGTCACAGGGGGTTTGAGGTGTACGCGTAACCCCATTTTATGGGGTCTGGGGAATCCACCTATGGTTTTGTGCATGATTTTTGCACATGTTTTTTGGACGCAATGGTTTTCGGTCCATGGTATTGGATGCGATGGTTTTTGGTCCATGGTATTGGATGCTTTGTCATGTATAAATATGTATTATAACATTGAAAAGAACATAATGAAAAATCAAGCTAGTAGTCCTGGTTTTGGGATCTAGGGGAAAATATCTGTGTATATGTGTTTTATGTGTTATGCTCTCGCATTGTTTATTTTATGTGTTTTAGAATTCGTATGCAAGTAATTTATGTACGGGGTTAAAACCTACATTTGGTATCAGAACAATTTTGGCTTCAAGGGAACGCCTTTGTTGTTGAGGGGTTTTGCTCGGGCCTGTGGTAGACTCTGTTCAATGGGAGATCTGTGAGATCGATTCTGGTGGTGAAAGAATATGGCGAGTAGTGGAAAGATAGAGATCGAAAAATTTAATGGGCAGAGTTTTGAGTTGTGGAAACTCAAGATGGAGGATCTGTTGGTGGATAAAGATCAATGGATCATGGTAGATCCGGGTACTAAACCAACGAAAGTGTTCGATGAAGAATGGAAGAAGTTGGATAGGAAGGTAAAGAGCACAATACGATTATGTGTCTCAGATTCAGTATTGCTGAATGTATCAGGGGAATCTACGGTGAAGGCTTTGTGGGACAAGTTAGGGACATTGTACCAATCTAAGTCTTTGGTGAATAAACTGTTCCTGTGGAAAAAGTTGTATAACATGAGGATGAAAGACGGAGACTCCGTGACAGAGCATCTGAATGCATTTAATACTGTGGTAAGTCAATTAGCATCTATTGATATTAAAATTTCAGATGAAAATAAGTGCATCAGTTTGTTGTGTTCTTTACTAGATTCGTGGGATAGTCTGGTTATTGCAATAGGTAGCAATGCAACTGCCTTGCAGTTTGATGAAATAGTCTCAGCCTTGCTGATGGAGGAGATGAGACAGGAAAATATGGAGAGCCAGAATGGTGATGCCTTGTCTGTACGAGGATGGTCCCAGAACAGAAACAAAAATAAGTCATTGAGTGGGAGATCTAAATCTAGAGGGAGATCTAAATCTCCAGGAAAACCTATAAAGGTGGTGTGCTGGAAATGCGGAAAGGAAGGGCACTACAAAAGGGACTGTAAATCTAAAGCTCCCGATAAAGGAAAGGGATCTGATGATACTCCTTCTACAGAGGCGAAAACCACCTCAGATGAAGGTGGGTATGTGTACTTGGCTTCTTCAATTACACATGTAGATCATGAGGCATGATTGATTGACTTAGGTGCATCCTTTCACTTCTCTTTCCATAGAGAGTGGTTCTGCGAGTATGAGAAATATGATGGTGGTGATGTCTTTTTGGGGGATGACAGGAAGGCTAGAATCATTGGTCGTGGAAAAGTAAAGTTGAAGCAGCAAGATGGAAGGGTTAGAACACTTTCGGGTGTTCTGCATATTCCTGCATTAGCTAGAAATCTGATTTTTGTTAGCAAGTTGGATGATGCAGGTGTAAAAACAGTGTTTGAGAAGGATACCTACAAAATGGTTTGGGGAGCACTGGTATTGATGCAGGGAGTTTGGATTGGAACTTTGTACAAGCTGCAAGGTAGCACTGTTATTGATGAGTGCAACAGTTCTGTGGTTCCTGAAAGTGGAGTAGAAAATCTAGTGGTATCTAGAGAGAATACCGTGTTGTGGCATCAAAGGCTTGGACATATTGGAGAGAAGGGCCTTCGAATACTTCATGGTAAAGGTATGGTAGAAGGTATGAGTAATAGCTCTCTAAATTTTAATTTTTGTGAAAATTGTGTATATGGGAAGCAGAATCGGGTGAGTTTCCCCTCTGGTAGTAAGAGAGCGAAACAAATATTAGAATTTGTGCACAGTGATGTGTTTGGACCTGTGAAGGTTCCATCACTGGGTAAGTCTGTGTACTATGTATCATTTATAGATGACTTCTCAAGGAACACATGGAGATATTTCCTTAAGAAGAAATTTGAAGCCTTTGACAGGTTTAAAGAATTTAAGGCTCTCGTGGAAAATCAGACAGAGAAGAAGATAAAGGTGCTGAGGACAGATAATGGTGGAGAGTTTTGCAACAAGGAATTTGAATAATTCTGTAAGAAGTGTGGTATAGCACGACAGAAGACTACTCCATATACACCTTAGCAAAATGGAGTTGCAGAAAGAATGAATAAGACATTGATGGAAAGGGAAAGAAGCACGCTCAATGGTGCCGGGTTAGGACAGGAATTCTGGGCAGAGGCGGTGGATACTATATGTTACTTGGTCAACAGGTCATCTTCATCAGCGTTGGAGGATAAGACTCCATAAGAGGTATGGTTTGGTAAGAAACCCTCTCATTCACATCTAAGGGTATTTGGATGTGATGCATATGTACATGTTCCAAAGGAGAAACGAACCAAGTTGCATAGTAAATTTGAAAAGTGCATCTTTATTGGGTATAAGGATGGTTTAAAGGGTTATAAGCTTTGGAACCCAGTCACATGGAAGGTTGTGTACAACCGAGATGTGGTGTTCAGAGAGGTAAAATATGTTATTAAACATGAATTCCAAACAAAGGAACTTGAGAAGATAGAGTTTGAGCTTAAGGAGAAAGAATCAAACTCTACAGCAGAGGAGGAATCAGAAGATGAAGAGCCACAAACTCCAGGTGTGAGAAGATTAGTTCAAGAAAGAAGGCAGCCAGAAAGGTATAGTCCATCTGCTTTCTGTTCAAATTTTGCTTTATCTATTACTGACGATGATCCCATAACTGTTAAGGAAACAGTAGATTCAGAGGATGACAAATTCTGGAAAGAGGCCATGGTTGATGAAATGGCATCTTTGCACAAAAATGAGGCTTGGGATCTGTTGGAGTTGCTGGCTAGAAGGAAACCCATTGGCAGCAAATGGGTGTTCAAGAAGAAGACAAATGTAGAAGGAAAGGTGGAGAAATACAAAGCTTGGTTGGTAGCAAAAGGTTATTCCCAGGTGTTGGGAATTGATTTTGGTGATATTTTTTCTCCTGTTGCCAAGGTAACTTCTATTAGATTACTTTTATCTGTTGCTGTTGCTTTTGATTTTGAGGTAGAACATATGGATGTGAAGAAAACATTTCTTCATGGGGATTTGGAAGAGGAAATATACATGAAGCAACCTGAAGACTTTGCGGTGAAGGGTAAGAAAGAACTGGTATGCAAGTTAAAGAAGTCTCTGTATGGGTTAAAACAGTCACCAAGGATGTGGTATCAGAAATTTGATACATTTATACGGGGACTTGGCTTCACCAGAAGCAAAGCAGACCACTGTGTGTATTTTAAATTAATTGGTGACCATGTTATTTATCTGGTCTTGTATGTGGATGATATGTTGCTAGTTGGAAATGACAAAGAAATTATCCAGGATTTGAAGACCCAATTGTCCTCCAAAGTTTATTTGAAATATCTTGGTGCTGCAAACTATATTTTGGGAATGGAAATTAAAAGAGATTGGGCAAAGAGGAAGCTCTGGTTAAACCAGAGGAAGTATGTCGAGACAATACTGCAGAGGTTTAATATGCAGGATAGTAAACCGGTGAAGGTTCCTATTCCTGTAGGTGTGAGGTTATCTGCTGAATAGTGTCCCAAGACACAAGAAGAGGAAGAAGACATGTCCCGTGTTCCATATTCAAGTGCAGTCGATAACCTAATGTATTCAATGGTCTGTACTAGACCAAACATTGCACATGCAGTGGGAGTATTGAGCAGGTTTATGTCAAAACCAGGGAAGGAGCACTGGACAACAATGAAGCGAGTTTTCAGGTATTTGCGTGGCACTAGTGATTATGGTTTGTGCTACCAAGGAAGATCAGAATTAGACAGAATGTTGGATATTCGTGGCTTTGTTGATGCAAACTAGGCTGGAGATCTGGATCAGAGAAGATCTACAAGTGGGTATGTGTTTAACCTATTTGGAGGTGCAATCAGTTGGATGAGTAAGAAACAATCTGTAGTGGCACTATCAACTACAGAGGCAGAATACATGGCAGCCACTCATGCAAGCAAGGAAGTAGTTTGGTTGCAGAGATTGTGTTCAAGTATGGGGTTAGTACAGGGAGCTATAAGGATAAACTATGACAGCCAAAGTTCAATTTTCTTGGCAAAGAACCCCGCATATCATTCAAAGACAAAGCACATTGATGTTCAGTATCACTTTTTGAGGGATATGATAGAAGACAAAAATGTGTCGCTGGTAAAGGTGGACACTTTGAAGAATACTGCAGATGCATTGACAAAATCTCTGAGCTCTGAGAAGTTCTCTTGGTGTAGAGAGAAAATGGGCATTTCAAGGCTGGAAAAATGACTAAGCTCTCTTGTGGCCCCCCGTGGAAAGAAAACAAGAAGTGGGAGAATGTTGGGTTGTGTTATATTCTTTCCACGACTAGCCCATGTAGTTAACTAGGGGGTTAGAGGGGGGGCGGAGCCCCCCTTTGTTGCACCGATTGTGTAGCGGGGGGGTGGGGGGGGTCACAGAGGGTTTGAGGTGTACCTATAACCCCACTTTATGGGGTTCGGGGTAGCGCCCCAGAAAATTTTGGTTTTGGACCCTATGTTAGGTTGGGGGGACCCACCTATGGTTTTGTGCATAATTTTGGCACATGTTTCTTGGACGCAATGGATTTCGGTCCATGGTATTGGGTGCGATGGTTTTCGGTCCATCGTATTGGATGCTTCGGCATGTATAAATATGTATTATAACATTGCAAGGAACATAATGAAAAATCAAGCTGGTAGTCTCGGTTTTGGGATCCAAGGGAAAATCTCTGTGTATATGTGTTTTATGTGTTATGCTCTCACATTGTTTATTTTATGTGTTTTAGAATTCGTATGCAGGTAATTTCTATACGGGGTTAAAACCTACAGGCAGAAGAGGAAGAAGAAGAAGTACTTGTCGAGGGTCAAGTGCTTAAGATGTGGTGAGCTTCGTTACTACTGTACCTAGTGTCCTCTCAGGGAGAAGGACGAGGAGGAGAAGCAGGACCAATGGGCAGCTTTAGCAGAGATCGATAGGTTTTCCTCCAAGCTAGAGGAAGAATTCACTATGTTTTTCGATATACCTCCAGGAGTGAGGTGGGGTGACTTTGTGTTGTAGCCCCAGAGTGCTACATATGGCTAGGATCCTTGAGGAGTCCACCTCATGGATTATTACCTAGCTATGGGGGCCCACAATTTTTAGTAGCAGGATGGATCAATGATAGTTGATGCAGTCAGATACCAGAGTGAGAGTTGCAGAGACTAGTAGCAGTTAGATGTTGGGGAGCGTAATGCAGAGTTGGAAATAGTGTAGTTGGCATAGTGTAGGGTCAACAGCAACGCAAAATCTTTCGTAGCAGTGCAGATATTAGTAACAGTCAAAGACTCGGGTGACAGATGCATTATATTGATCACAATTGATTCAGTGTTTTGGATGCTTTTCATTTGCAACAACAACAAATGAGAGGTAGTTGCAGTGCAGATGCAGTGTTGGCAGTAGTACCACAGGGTCAACAGTAGCATAGATGCAACATATATCATAGTTGCGCATTGGTTGGTGGGAAGTATGGCCAGACATCAGCAACGTGATAGGAGATGATGCAAAGATAGGGTGCTGCTACAGGGTGTGCAGTAGCATTAGAACACATTCCTCGCTAAGAGGGTGTTACATAGGAAAATGACCTCCTCATCAGCTTAGAGGAGAAGAGAAGAATGACTGAAGGATTGACCAATTTCACATGCCCATTTGTCAAGCTAACACTGTCTAAGAACTAGAAACCTGCTTTATAAAGCTTCCTAGCAAGGCATAAGGTGCATTAGTGCCTAGGGTGACTCTGTTTGTTACCTAGGGAAGGGCGTTAGTTAACCTAAATGAGTTTCCATGGGTCAAAGGAACAAGTTGAATGAGAAATATCCTGATATTCACTCCTATGTCAGCTCACAAAAGCAGGGAAACATCAAGATTCAACCTGTTTGGAGGAATTACTATTCCTAACGGAGTCTACAAACGGGAAAGAGCATAAAAGCATGGAAACATATTTGCTTTTACCCAAAGGAACTCATGAGGGATTTGGAAAGGCTTATCCTCTCATACTATATATGTGAGGCTAGGGCCATTGTGGAAGGGGTCGAAACATTTGAAAGGATTGCCTATTTGACTGTCGAGACTAGTCTCTGACTAAGGCATTACAAGAGGTTAAGAAGGGAGAGAGAGAGGAGCTGGAGGAGTAAGGGAAGGCTGATACAACTGATGGTTGTAATCACCCTTTTCTACATTAATATAGAACTGCAATTGTGTTGTCCACTCCGCGACGTTGGTAGTGTAATTTGTTTACATATTTATGCAATGTCGTTATTATGAGTGGCTTAGATACATGTAATTAGATATCTTTATATGTTAATGCATTGATTGTCAAAGTTATATGTTGTGATATTACGCCTTGTCTTATCTATGTGCAAGTTTTGATCTGGAGCTAGCTAAGGGGTCTTCCACTCTGTTACTTCACACTCTCCAACAAAACCACACCAAGACTAGAGGTAATAAGTCCTTCTTCCTGCTTTGATTCTCATTTGTTTAAAATAGATATGCATGCTTCTTTGTGCCAACTGTAGATAATCTGACAGTTTGCCAAGGATCTTGGGAAGATCCTTGAGGGGTTCTACATCACCAAACACCCGTGCATTAATCGCTATAGTAGAATTGGTGACTCTGTTGGGGACTATACTTAGTTTCCGGTTTTCTCCCAAAAATTTCCTAGATCTTTCTTTCTTCCAGGCCTTCCTGTACTTCTTGGATCCCCTTTCCGACCAATAAGGACTATACATCACCCTTCTCTCAGTGCTCAGCCCTAGATCTGATCCCCACAACCTTCTTTTTGAGCCTTTTTCCTCACTAATGCTGTCTGCTAATGTAAACAGTTCTTTATAAAGCACTGCGACCTTACACACAGTGCATTAGTGCAGCCACTAACTCTCCGTATCCTTTGTTACAGTGCATTAGCCAACCATTTCTTGATAAACAGACTGCTCTGTGACCTCATGGGTTGGGAAGTCTGCTTGTATAATGATCAAGGATTTGCAGTTGTGCATGTTTGATTGATATCTTTCTCCTGAACAATTTTTTTTTAAGAAAATAGCTTTGCTTCTTAATGTTTATTTCATAAAAGAGAAAATACGAAATTTTACTATTTTCTGCTTAAGTTTGTTAGATCTGCATTTATTTGGTTTCAAAAGTTGTTAGTGAGCATTGTATTTTTGTCACTTGTGCTTGTGTTTTACTGAACTAGGATGCATGCTATATATATTGATGTATAAATGACTCTTCCTTTGTAGAAAGCAACTTATTCATCGAAAATGAAATTTAAAAGCATTGTTTTTGCATGATTTGAGTCAGAGTCCCACATAACTTCATACGTCAATAGCCCCACTAAAGACTTTAACAAAGTACATTAAAATTTACCTAATAAAATCAATCAACAACTCTTTTTTGTGTAAACACACAATAGTTTAGGCTAGGATCTTGGGTTAGGCAGTTGTGAGTTAATTGCCCAAGATCATACACCGAAACTAGTGTCATTAACGAGGGAAATCCTTCTGCACTCATACTATCCGGGACCACTCCAATAAAAGTGGAGCTAAATATGAGACAACATCAGACTGTAAACGAAGGTAGCCCACCTTCACTTACATCTCCTTTGGGTATTCTATGTATCAAGGATCCTTTCGGGGATATCGAAGTTGAGTCGGGGCGTTAGTTATCCTGCCCACACAACGTACTCTCTGTGACTATGTCCCCCTCGATAGTGTCTGTGATTTGAGGTAACCATAGTGGCCATACTTTTAGGGATGAACACAAGGTGACTGGGGTAGGCCGCCCTAGTACCTGATACAGACGAACCTACTCTGTCTTCGGTTTTTGGGAGGGTGCTCATTTTCATGAGAGTACTTGGCCCCTTAATCTGAGGTTCGGGCGAAGCTCAAGAGTAATTGTAATTGTACATTTGGCTAACTCTCTCTTTTATCCATTGTGATAATGGGTTTCATCTCCAGTAAACAGTGGTTATCAGACAGGGTCATACCCTCTGCTTGTTGATTGATTTCTTTAATGTATTTTTTATTTTTTAAGTGCCATCTTGTTATCACTAAGACTTTAATAAATATCATTGTAAAATCTATTGATAAAATTTATCAGTCACCGTGGCTACGTCCGACCCTTGTTTTCAATCTAGACGGCTGTTAGGTCTTCCCCCACTCATTGTGAAGGGTCCGCCGAGCCCCAGTGAACCAGATTACCCGTCTTCGGGCAATCAGTCTCCAAGATCTAACATTGAATCAATTTGGACATCCCACGATTCAATCTTACCGGAAGATTTCTTTACTGAAGGTTTCATTCCTCCATACAATCCTCTGATCACAAATCCGTTGGGACCACTCTTGATTCCAGTTGCATTTGTACCTCCTATGTCTTCTGTTGGACCTACACCTACCATCCCATCGACGACTAATGGGTCGTGGGATTTTGTGGACACTTTTGGTCCACCACCACCTCCCCAGTCGATAGTCAGTACCACACCTCTGATGGCAAACCCTGCTATCCCACCTGTCCCAAGTTCAAACCCTATCATGACACCCAACGTGAGTGGAACCCAATACATACTAGTTTCCTCCCCTTTTGTGTCAGCTCCCGGACCTTTGACAAGTGCTACATATAGTGCTCATAATGCTAGATATAGCATAGTTAGCACGGGTCCCTTCAAAAACCCCTTTCGTTGGAATCCATTGTTTAGTTCTAACCCCCAGGTTCATATGCCTGGGGGAACTATTCCCAATATGCACATATCAATCGAGAATGTTACAGTTCCCCCTCCATTTACAGGACAATAGGGACAATAATTGATTGACATGAATCCTCCTTATGTTAGTCAAGGACCTATAGTTAATTACGTGGTGAGCGGGATCCCTCAACAAGGTCCTGCTCAATCCATATGGGAACCCCACTCTCAACCTCAAATGAGTCAAGGGGGCATTCCTTATCCTGGGGGCACTTACATCCCCTAACCTAATAATCCCTATGGACAACCACAATACACGACTGTACCCCAAGGAAACTAGTATTCCATGCATCCTGTGTATAATATTGGGAACAACACGATGGGAGGACTGCAAGGATCCTCAAGTCAGTTGTCATCGCCTTGGTCCGATTCAGGGGCATCAAACACCTTGCCTTTTTTGGCAATGCTTGATATCCCCAACTTGTAAAAACTCACCAATGACCCCATCTATCACAACATACTTTGGCTTCCAATCCCACATAAAATTCCCACAGACATCCCGATGTTTGAAGGGAAACAAGGGGAGGATCTGGGTAGGCACATCACCACCTATCATTTATGGTGCATTTCTAACTCCATCGTGGATGATAGTATCCGGCTACGGCTCTTTCTCCGCACCCTTATTGGAAATGCATCCAAGTGGTACATTGTGTTACCATGTGCGTCAGTCAATACCTTTGGAGCTTTAGCGATGGAATTTTAAAGCATTTTCAACTATCCATCCAATATGAAACCGGGGCGGAACTCCTCACTTCTTTACGTCAGGACACCGCCACCCACATCTCCGATCACATCCATGAATGGAGACGAAGGTGGAGGCTAGTCAAAGCTCCCCTCCTAGACTATCTATTAGCGGATTCATTATGCAAATATCTTCTCCCTCAAATTGCTAAATATGTCGCCTTAGGTGGTGTGGTCAAGGAAGACCAATCCATTTTTCGTGCCCAACACTTAGATTTGATATATTCACAGTCTGGAAAATTATACGTCGTCATTCCCAATGCCCCTAGAAACTCCAACGCTCCTGCTACTCAGCAACATGGTGCGCACGCCGATGGTATTATCGGTGCTACCTCTGGGGTTGTTGTAAAACAACTTAACGGTCACATTGCCCAGTTGTCAGTTGACCCTGCTACCCAATCGACTGCTCTTCCTACTGTCACAATAAACTCTGTGCAATCTACACAAAAACCTGGCAGTAAGAACAAGAAGAACAAGAAAAAGACTGCTCCTTCTGAAGAGCAGTCAACCAAGTAGTACAACCCAAAGCAGAACGCTGCTGCGCCTCCTGATAATGGAAAGGACAAACCCGCCAAATTCCCTTGCAAAATCTGTGCGGAAGACCATATGACACATTGTTGTCCGTGTCTCCACGAATGCACAAATTTCCTTGCTAAAAAGGACACTGTTTGGACCCCTACGGTCCTAAACAACCCTTTCCCTGCTCAGCATCAGTAACACCTTATTGCAAACCAACCCCAACCCCTGCAAGGGGGCAACGACAGTTCACATCATCCCTCAGCTGGTGAAGGAACATCTACCATTTACACCTTTGAAACGGTAGATGTTCAAACAAGAGACAAAACTTATGGAACTCTAGTTGTTAATGCTGAGGAAGCCTCCTCAAGTCAAAACCCACCGCTTCCTAATGATCATCATATTGAAAGGCCAGTTGCTGATCTTGTGATTCATCCCCCAAAAGGGGCTTCGTTGCACAACGCATTATACATCTGCATGTGTTGCCCAAAACTACAGTATTGTAGAAGATTTGGTGCAAGCACCGTCAGCTATGTCGACGCTCGAAGTATTACAAACATGTCCAGCGAAAAGGAAATCTCTACTTTCGGCAATTGGTGGGGTCGAACCTCAATATTCCATGCTTGCAATTTTCGACATGGACAAATGTAAACCTCCCCTTTCACACCAGCTTTCATTTCAAGTGCAAATATTTTCGAAAGGGCGATGCGTACATAGAACTGTCATTGGCGAAGGTGCCTTAACTTGCATCATGTCGACTTCATGTTGGCTCGCTTTGGGTTCTCCAACCTTATCCCCACTGTCAGATTCCCTTAAAGCTTTCGATGACCACACTTTCATCCCAAAAGGTTACCTAGCTAGCTACCCCATCACTTTGAGTGGGAAAACAATAATGGTGGATATCGAAGTCGTGGATCAAAAACTTGACTATAATCTATTGTTGGGTCACAGTTGGACTTACGCCATGACTGCCATTGTGTCTACTGTCTTTCACATCATCCTATTTCCATTGGATGGAAGGATAGTCACAATGGACCAGCTGTCCTTTTGCACCCCAGATTACTCCCTGTTACCTAGCAGCTCTGTACCCTTAGTGGGTGGTGTACCTGACTCTTACGTCGGTATTGGCCTATTGAAGGGCTCTTCCCTGATGGGTTGTTTTCCTCTCCTGCCACCCGCGGTTCCACAGACGGTCTCTATGGTCTCATCTATTCCTCACGAACTAACCGATCCTTGGATCCTCTTGGCCCCTTCAGACATTGACGCTTACAAAAAACAAAAGCCGTTGTCACCAGCTAAATTGGCCTACCAAGCTATTCAATCTGCATCCGAATCTCTAATCACTTTGGTCACGACCAACGGTACCACCTCCTCTCCCATAAATTCTCCTTCTAATGATCTCCTCAATCAAGTCCTACCTCCGGACGGAGCTATTCGAGAGATCATGTGTTTATAAGAGCGACCTTGGGAGGACTCTCACCATCGTGTTATGATATCTGATCGGACATGATGCCCATTCAAATCTTGTCTTATGACGCACCTGAAATCGTTCCCTCGCCTTATATGACTATCCAAAATTTGGACTCAGAAGGGAACATGGGAAATCTTTCAAAGACATTGCTCATCGATATTTCTGTCAAGACAGGCATCATGGAAAACATCCAGGTTGGAGTCGATTGCACTCCTGAGGAAATTGCAAACTTCACTTTCCTTTTTAAGGAATTCTGCGATGTTTTTGCTTGGTCTTACGAGGAAATGTTCGACATAAATCCATCTATTGTCAAGCATGAGATCAAGGTATATGACAATTCCAAGCCTGTCCGCCAAAGGCTTCGACCAGTCCACCCTTGCAAAACTGCAACCATCAAGACTGAGGTGGAAAAATTGTTACATGCTGGTTTCGTCTACCCCGTTCCCTTAATGGAATGGGTTTCCAATCTGGTTCCTGTCGATAAGAAACAGGGTACCATCCGCGTTTGTGTTGACTATCGAGACTTGAATGCTGTGTGTCCAAAGGATAATTATCTGACACTGTTCATCAACCAAATAATCGACAACTGCGCCAGTTGTGAATCCTTCTCATTCATGGATGGTTTCTCAGGTTATAACTAGATCACCATAAAACCGACAGACCAACACAAAACCGCCTTCATTTGCCCTTGGGGAATCTTTGCATATCGAAAACTCCCATTCGGTTTAAAGAATTTTGGAGCAACATTTCAATGGGCCATGGACTACGCATTCCATGATATTAGACATATTTTTCAGGCTTACTTGGATGACCTCCCAGCCCATTCCAAGAAGCGAGCTGAACACCTAGTTCATTTATGAGCAATTTTTCTTAGGTGTAGGTTCTATAACATATGTCTAAATCCACATAAATGCGTTTTCTTTGTCGAGTCTAGATGCCTACTTGGTTTCATTGTCTCCAAGTACGGGATTACGGTTGATCTTGATAAGGTAAAGGCAATTACCCAATTTCCCGAACCTCAATCCATATTGCAACTCCAATGTTCACAAGGGAAAGCAAACTTCTTACGACGGTTCATCGTAAATTATGACGAGTTGATGAAAGGTTTTATGCGCCTACTCAATAAGGGAGTACCATACTTGTGGGATGATCAAGCCCAATGATCATTTGATGCCTTGAAAAAGGCACTTATATCAACTCCACTTCTTAGCGCTCCCAACTATGGGCGCGACTTTCTCCTCTACCTGGTAGCCTCACCATCCTCTCTTGGAATGGTGTTGGTCTAAACTCATGATGATTTGAGTGAGCATGTGATCTATTATTTGTCAAAAGGCCTTGCTAGGCTCGAACTAAGATATTCACATTTGGAAAAGCTCTCCTTGGAAGTTGTCTTTGCTGTCAATCAATTCCGACACTATATATTGCTGCGACAGACTACTGTCATTGCTTTGGAGAATCCGATGAGACACATTTTGTCTCGTCAAGTCATTGGAGGAAGATATTCCAAATGGATAGTTATCCTCCAACAATTTGATTTGGTTTTCGCCACTTCCGAGGCTAAAAAATCGTTAGTCTTCGCCAAACTTTTGTCGGATCTTCCCATTGTCAATCCCAAAGAGATAGCCCATGATCCTCTCCCAGATGAAGCTGTCTATTTGATCGATTCTATTAACCATTGGTACGGTGACATTCTTATCTACCTCCAAACGCAATTTTTCTGCCCTGAACTATCGTTAGGTGACCATCGTCGCATTCGCCACCAAGCACGACACTATTTAGTGCTAAATGATACTTTATATCGCCATGGCGCTGATACGATTATTCGACGCTACCTCACTCATGAAGAAGTGGAACACATTTTAAATGACTACCATGCTGGGGCATGTGGTGGTCATCTTTCTGGCATGTCTACTGCTTAGAAAATTTTACGCGCAGGCTACTACTGGCCAACCTTGTTTAAAGTTTGTATCAAGGCTATCCGACAGTGCCACCCTTGTCATATAAAGAAAATGTGCGCTCCTCCGGCCCTACTGCACCTGGTCATCTTCGTCGGCCCTTTTGCCAAATGGGGTATCGACTTCGTCACATGCAACCCCACTTCCTCTACCGGACACAACTACATTATTGTAGCGGTGGACTATTTCATGAAATGGGCTGAAGCCCTTCCCACTTTCTGGGCCGATGGAGAAACCGTGGCGCTATTCCTGTTCAATCATGTTATTTGTCGCTTCGGTGTGCCTCACACGATCATTACAGACCATGGGTCTCATTTTCAGAATCACATGATGTCTGACTTAACATCGTTGCTCGGTTTTCGCCAGGACCAATCGTCCTCCTACTACCCCCAAGCTAATGGCCAAGTAGAAGCCGTTAATGGCGTATTAAAGACCATGATCCACAAGTTAGTAGGGAATCACAAAATCCACTAGCATCGAATGTTATATCCTGCGCTGTGGGCATACCGAACTTCAGTCAAAACAGCTATAGGCTTTACACCTTTTCAACTAGCTTATGGCCTGGAAGAAATTTTACCTATCGATTGTCAAATTCCTTTCTTAAAAATCGCTATTGAACTCTTGCCTGACACCACTGCCGAAGAAGAGCACCTTCTATACCTCAATCATCTGGACAAACCCGTCGAGATACCGAATTGGCACTCGAAGCCCACAAGCTCTAGGTCAAAGCCCAATACGACAAAAAGGTCAAGCCTCGTTCTTACCAAGAGGGAGATCTTGTTTTACTCTATGATAAAAAACATGACCTCTTGGGGGCAGGAACACTTCAACCCTTATGGCTTGGTCCATATGTTGTCACGAAGGCCCTCTCAAAAGGGGCATATGAACTTCAAGACTGGGAAGGCATCCTGCTCGCTGAGCCCTGAAATAGGCTCTATCTGAAAAAGTATTATGCCTAGTATTGCACTAGGCATGTGCTTTGTAATTTTATGTATTTATAAGTTTTGCTTCTTTTTGATGTGATTGGATATTTTTTGGTATTTTTTGAAGTAGTTGTCTCATACATATTTCTCATTGTGCAGATGTCTTCATTACCCTTAGCATACGTAGGATACGCGGATGGTGCCAGTCGTCACACACGGCACATTGCATCAGCTGCTTGGGTCATTTACACACCTGAGTCAGAACTGCTTTGTTCCAGGGGAGTCTTTCTTGGTACTGCCACCAACAATATTGCTGAGTATATGTCTATAATTTCACTTCTCACTGAAGCGTCATCTCGAGACATCTCCAATCTGGTGGTCAAGTTAGACTCTCAGCTTGTCATTATGCAATTGACAAATCATTATCACATTCATAATCCAATCTTGTTACATCATTATTTAAGGGTACGACTCTTGGAATGTCAATTTGAGTTTATTACATATGAACACATTCCTCGAGAATTTAATACAATTGCTGATTCATTGGAAAACTATGTGTTAGATTGACATCTGTCTCATTTATTATAGATACATGTATGAAAGTAAATATTTACACAGTTAAAAATTTACAAAAACACTTAAAAAACATTTACATCATAAAATACCAATATATATATATATATATATATCGAATCCAGTCTTTTACATCAAAAAATTTCCCAAACCTTGGGTGTTTGTAAGTAGAAAATGGCTACTAAGCCTCGCTATAAACACTTGCTAGCTATACCATGCACATGTTAACAGAGCCTATTTCTCATGAAAAGACAATACAACTCTAGCTATCCTCCGAAGAGGAACCAGAAACCGCTCAGGCACACCAACTGTGTGTCGCTGCATGTGAGCGGGAATCTCCCTCATAGGAAGGGGGGGAACACCCATTCTCATACCTTCAAGGTTCCTTAGAATCTCACGAAGACTCTAAACATCAACCCCACCTTTGGGTAGTTGGCCACCTCGCCTGTAGGTCGCACTGGTGCCACATCCGTGTCAAGCAAAAAGGTTCATGCTAGTACTTGTTCACCCATAAAATCAACAAAAACATTACATAAACATTCAAAAGCTTAAAAACACTTTGAGTACTCTCAAAAACCTTCTTACCTTGAGGCCCCTAGTTTGTACCAAGTGGAAAGATCAAGTCAGGATCACCTGTGAAGTCCATGCCCTCATAGGCATAATCATCTATCATCACGATCTAACCACTGAGCCATTTGAAGAAATCCTCTTCGAAAAAATGCCAGATGGGTCCCCCTCCAGTGCGAGGATCGAGAGATGCCCATTGCCTCTGCCTAGGCTCTCTCAGATCAAGTGGACCTAAACTCATCCGTGGTCGCATAACTGGCACCCTCTCAAGTATAAAGGATACAATGAGAGTATCGTACCCAAAACTTTGTTGGGTTTGGGTCTTACATGAATAAAACAACTGATATTTTGTTTCCTATATCAATTTCATATGTTAGTTGGTAGCTTAAGACTCCTTAACATCTTAAGTAGATTGAATATTTTGTATGCTATCATGTGTGCTTTGGTTTCTTGTCTCATTGTTGTAGGTACTTGTTTGAAACTAAGGAGATGATCGCTGGAGCAAAGGCACAAAGACTTCATCAGACAAGGATTAGTGATACAAGAGGTAGGATCTTATCCTTCTCGATCTAAGGGAATTTATATTATATTGTCTTGTTTGTGGCTAGACCCTCTCCCTTGGGCTAAAGGGATTGTCTCTGTCCACAGGGAGAATCTTCCTACTCCACAAATTGACGACCATACTGGGGAGCCATCCCTCTCTTTGGATTGTTTTTCATTTCATGATTTGTGACAACTTTTCTTGTTTCACAATTTCTCTTTGGTAGTATGTACTTCAAGTCATCCACTGATTTGATTCTTGAATTTAGAGTGACAGGTCTGGTTTTGGTTTATGAAAATTTTTATTTTTTCTTTGAATCCCTCGATCAGTGCTGTTTATTTTCTAATAGTCGCGCTGACCTACGCGAGTTCCCTTTGAGAAATCGCACCACAGCCCCTTCTGGCGCTTGTTGCTAGTTAGACAGTCGCGCCGATGCCTGTAGGTTAAAATCAGGGTTTCTCCTAAATCATTGCCAGTGTGTCTTGTCCTCATAAATTCTGTTTCTTGGCTTGTTTTCCTGTATTCTCCCTAGCTAGAATGCTTTGTTAACTTGATTGGTTTGAGATTTCCTTACTTGATTTTTTAAGTTTTTGGATGGTTTGTGTCCCTAGGTCATCTAGGTCATTGTCCATTCATTTTTTTGTCTTCTCATCAAGTCGAGTTGTTGGTTTGCTGCTTCGTGCATTTCGTTTTTTAGTCCTTGCATCTATCTTGCTTTGGTTTCAATTGAACAAATGAAAAAGTTCCGTTTACTCTTCTCTTGTTGAACGTCTCTTTTCCAAGCATAGATCACATTGCTTGGTTTGTTTCGGTTGAATATTTGCATTTGGTTTGAAAGAAGTCTTTGTATCGTGCTTTGCATTTGTTTGATGATTAGGTGTTTGGAAATATTCATTGAAATGTTTATGTGAAAGATTCATTTTAGCATTCCACTGAAGAAAATACATCATTCTAGTTTGTTTAATTGATATGTTGCATTGATTGGCATCATTGGAAGCTAAAATTACATCTTCATGAGCAGTTGAAATGAAATGAACTTCTTTTACTATTAAAAGGACTAGTTGAAGTGCATTTAATAGGAAGACTAGGAAGTCGAAATAATTTTCATTATTTTCCTTTGAAAAGCGAAGTAGTGAAGAGTCATCTTACTTTTGATTGCTTGTTTGTTGCATTGATTGTTTTCTCTTCTCTTAATTAGTGTAGGCATTCATCGAATTGAAAGGGTTTTATCTCATATAGCTGCACATAGGAGTTTTTCAGGAGACATCGATAGGGCCTAAAAACTGAGACTTAATTTCAAGATAAACTTCTAAAATATATTCAATTAACCTAATGCACATTTGAAACTAAACGCTCACATTTAGAGGTCTAGGCTAGAGATGTGTTCCAGCATCTTTAAACCTAGCAGCTGTCGTTCACTTCGACATTAGATAGCGCTAGTATGGACTTGTGCTTCCCGTACCGTCGTGTATATAAAAGGAGACCCCACTAGGTTTGTAATCCTTTATCCACAGGAAGCCGAGTTTGCCACCTTGGAAACGTGATACACTGAACACAACATTCGGGGAGATTTCTTGCACGTACTTCTCGGTTCGCCGAGAGGTATTTTGCAGTTCACGGTTACCTGGTAATCCTTTTGACTAGATTATCCTGAATAGTCATTTTGGTCTTTTTGACTCTTTAAATTTAAAGGATCATTGAGAACTTGTCCTTTCGAGCTCGTTCAAACCAAAAGAGACTAGAGTCATATTTTCATTTTTCTCTACTCTTAAAACATGAAAATGCATTAGTCTGTTTCAACGTCTTAATTTTTTTTTTGCCCACAATCACATCACATTCCTGATAGTCTTATTCTGGACCACATCGTGAGTATATCCCCTAATATATTTTTAAAGCGTTGAAATTAATATCTCTTCTCTTTTGTTTGAGACAAAGTCATCGTGGCTGAACCATCAAGTTTGTCTCGTTCCTCTTCCTCTCCTTCATCTGGAAGGTCATCCGAAGTAGCTTTCCCTGAACTTCCACAGTTGCTTGAGGATCAAGGTGTTGAACTTGGAATTGTTCTGAGTATTCAACCTTGTCTTCTCGTCTGCCTCTGCCAGACACTGGGTCACCTTACGAATCTGGCCTGGAATCCCTTGATAATCCTATCCAGACTCCCAAGAGTCCTCAGACTTTTGATAGTCCGCAAGGACTGGTTATAGACCCTTTTGTGGTATCTCCACATCATCCTTATAGTCCGTATGATCAACCTGGTGTTCCATTGGAGTTGTATCCTTGTTCATCTTCGGCTTGTTGCTAGTTCTTTTCTATGAATTCAGAAGGCGAAATTCCAGTCTCCTCTCCGAGTCACTCAGAAGTTTCTACCACTCATACCTCAAGTGGGTGATGAGCAGCCATATGAGTTTTCTCTGGAAGGTTTCCCTTATACAGGAGCCATCCCATCTAGTGTTTATCCTGAGTTTAGTTGGCCTTTATTGCCGCATGGTTATACCTCTCTAGCTCAGTTGGTTTCGGGTGTTCCCAGTGCCTCATGATTATATCAGAATCCTATCTGGTCTTCTAGCACTATGCCTACATTAGGTCCGTTCATCCAGAACACGACCTCTCGACTGATTGTACGAACTGCAGTCACTTCAGTTCTGGTTCAACCTACCATTTCGTCTCTGCTTGTTTCATGATTTCAACTGACTCTTCCGGTTCAACCGACGATCTCAATAATGTCTCGGTAAGTTCTTCTACCCCTCCAGTGAATGGATAGACCGTGCCACTGCCTGGGGGGCAAGATCCGAATATCTCTATGATGTTAGGCCAAACCAATGTGAGTGGATCACAAACTCACATGGTTGGAACAAATCAATTTGTCTACGGTGCTATTCCTAACCCTGTTGATCCATCCGGGTTAGCTAACGTCCAATACCAGTGGCCATACGTGGCTAAGGGTTCGTTCCAATCAGATAATGTTCCATATGGTTCACAAGCCTTGGTTACCTCGCCTTACATTCCTCAAGATGGGCCTTATGTTCAACCTGGCCAATCTGTTGTGCCTGGTGGGTATGGGTAGATTCAATTCGGGAACTATCCATCTGCCCTTGCAGCAACAAGGGAAACCTTCATTGCAACAAGGGCAAGCATTGCTGCAGCAAGGAAAACTACTACAATTGCAAGGGAAACCTTCACAACAGTCGTAGCAGCCTTTGCAGCCGCAGATGCAGTTTGTTCAACAATCGTCCCAACCTTCGTCCTCGCAAGGCTGCCTTTGCAACAACAGGGGAAATCTTTGTAGTAGCCACAAGGTCAACCTGTGCAGTAACAAAGCCAACCTTTGCAGCAATCACAAGGTCAAACTTTGCAGCAGCACAACCAGCCTCTGCAGCAGCATGCCATCTATGCATATCAGCAAGGTCAGCCTGTTCAGGGCCAAGGTCAATCTTTGCAAGGGCAAGGTCAACCCCTGTAGCAGTAGGTTCAAAATCCTTATGCCCAGGGGCAGCAGGTTCAAAAATCCTTATGCCCAGGGGCAGCAGGCTCAAAATCCTTATGTCCAGGGGCTGCAGGTTCAAAATCCTTATCCCCTGCAGCAGCAGGTTCAAAATCCTTATGCCCAGGGGCAGCAGGCTCAAAATCCTTATGCCCAGGGGCTGCAGGTTCAAAATCCTTATGTCCAAGGGCATCAGGTTCAAAATCCTCATGTCTAGGGGCAGTAGGTGAAAAATCCATATGTTCAGGGTCAATAGTTTCAAAATCCTTACGTCCAAGGTCAACAGGCTCAACAACCTTTTAACCCATATGCCTATCAATGGCCTATGGCAGGACAATATCAAGTCTACCTAGGACAGAATCCTCCCTACGGGCAAGGTAACCTACAATGGGGGCAAAATCAGAATCCATATGGACAAAATCCTCCACTGTGGGGGAAAATCCTTACCAACAAGGAGGGATTCCGCAGTTCGGGTCTATTCAAAGGCCCCAAATGCCCTTTAATACATAATTTCCATTCTTGGCCACGTTGGAACTGCCAGATGTTTCAAGGCTCACCAATGATCCTATTCTTCATTCACCTTACTGGCCTCCAGTTCCAACAAAAGTTCCGAGCGATTGCCCAAAATTTGAGGGAAAAGAAAAGGAGGATCCACAAGCCCACGTGATGACATATCACCTATGGTGCTCCTCCAATTCATACGTTGATGATTTTATCCACTTACGACTTTTTCAAAGAACTCTCACAGGGGTTGCAACGAAATGGTATATAGAATTGCTCGAGGTAACTAAGTGACTTTAACAGTCTCGCTATGGCTTTCCTCACTCATTTCTAGTTGTCGGTTCGCTATGAAACTGGCACCTATTTTCTTACGTCACTTAACAAAGACAGTGCGACCCACATCTCTGATCAGATCTATGAATGGAGACGTCGGTGTCGCCTGATCAAGTTTGAAATTGCTGATCTTGAAAGAATGGTTCACAAAATCATTCGTCAGCAAAATTGCTAAGGACAGAGCCATGGGTGGATGTGCTATTGAGGAGCAAGCCATTGCTCATGCCCAATATTTAGACCTCGTCTACTTGCAATCTGGCACATTGTATAATATGTTACTCAATGCTCCAAGACCATCATCCTATCTGACAACATCGAAGTCTCCAGATTCACCACCTGTTGATGGAGTGATTGGTTCCGTGTCTCAGACCCCCGCTAAATATTCTTCCAAGCAGAAATCGGTCTCGAACACTGGTTCCAATGATGCCTCTCAAAATTCACCTGGTCCTGGTAAAACCTTTGAGGTACATGCTGTCCAGTCTACCACAACGGAAAAATCCTCTAAAGGTAAAAAGAATGGCAAAGGCAAGGCCAGAGCCGATGCCCCGAAACAGGGCCCTCCTAAATCGTCTGCTGGCGATGCTTCTCAAAGAAAGCCGAAGTATCCATGCCTCATCTATGAGGAGGATCATTACACTAAAGATTGTCCCCGACGATCTGAAGTTAGTCGCTTACTTAAAGGGACCTCGGTTGTCTTAAAAGAACCCTTTCCATCCCAACAGACCCAAATGGTAGACTAGCCACAGTCTTCCGTTCCTTCAGGTTCCCAAGTGTTTATGATGAACACGCCTATAAATGTGGCTACCAGATCTAAATATCATCAAACCCCGATGGTAGGGAAAGAGAAATAAAGTACCCCTTCCTCCTCTATCCCGTTGACCTCTGGTCCTCTCCATATAGAGCGACCTAATCCTGATTCTGCTGTCCGACCACCCTCGCGGGGTGTGTTGCGAAAGCCCCCATATAATCCAACACTTGAGCTGCTCAACACTATAATATTGTTGAGGAGTTGGCTCAAGTGCCATTAGCTATGTCTGCTCTCGAGGTCCTTCAAAGCCGTCCCTCTCAGTGGAAGGCATTAGTTTCGTCCATTGGAGGTGTTGATCCATTTGATTTAAACCTTATTTGTTTTGATTTGGAAAACCATGTTCTGTGCTAACCTCATCAAATTGCCTTTCTCATTCAAGTGATCATTAATGGAAAGACAATTCACAGGACCGTCATTGATGAAGGTGCTTCTACCTGCATCATGTCTGTGTCTTGTTGGAAGGCAATCGGTTCTCCTACCCTGAACTAATCACCTAACACATTGGAAGCCTTTGATGGATGCAATTCTCGACTTTTTGGTGTCGTTCCTAATCTTTCCATTACCTTGGAAGGCAAGACAATTAATGTCAAAGTAGAAATTGTTGATGCAAATCTTAACTATAATCTTCTACTTGGGCGGAGTTGGACCCATGATATGCATGTTGTAGCCTCCTCTTTGTTCCGCATACTCCGATTTCCTCATCAAGGGAAAATTGTCACGGTCTACCAGTTGTCTTTCTTTTCATCTTTTTCCTCGGATGGCAATATTCCTTATGTGAAGCATACCGGTGCTCCATATGAGAGTGTGGGGGCTAGACTTTTCAAAGATCCTGCCTAAATGGGTATTTTTCCTCTCCCACCTTTACATGTTACCTCAATCAACATGATCTCAGTTAAGTCTGATCCTTGGGTCATTCCTCTTCCTGATCAAGTTGATGCATGGGGTGATATCATGCTGTTAAGCCCTGCTGAGATTAATTATGTGGAGATTGTTTCGGCTTCGGCCTCGGTATCTACTGATCACACTGCTTTGGGTACATCTCTTGACGTGTATTCTCAATCCCCTTGGCTTGGTTCTTCAAATTCTTCTGATCCCTTAATCGAGACGTTTCCTACTAATGAACGTATCATGGAAATTATGTCTCTTGGAAGCACCTTGGAATGATACTCATCATCATTCTTCATTCTTACTTGGCCAGGGAGCCATGTCTACCTGTCTTGAGAAGTTCTCTTCTCGTTTCCTGACCCAACCACTTCAGACGCCTATCATGACCTATGAAATATGGTTGGAAGGGAACATGGGTAATATTACCCAAATGATGCCTATTGACATTTCTGTTAAGCCTGGTATTGTTGAAAATGTTCATATTGGGGTAACTTGTTCTCCTGATGAGATCAAGCTTTATACTCATCTTTTTCAAGAGTTTCGAGATGTTTTTGCATGGTCATATGAAGAAATGCCCAGCATTGACCCAAGTATAGTCGTGCACAAAATTCCGACTTATCCTAACGTGAAGCTTGTTCGTCAACAACTTCGTCCTATGTACCCTAGAAAAGCGGTCGCCATCAAGGGGGAAGTTGAAAAACTTCTTAAAGCTGGATTTATTTATCCTATTCCTCTGACAGATTGGGTGTCCAATACTGTATTGGTGACTAAGAAGCAAGGCACTATTCAGGTCTGTGTTGATTACCGTGACATTAATCGTGCTTGTTCGAAGGACTATTATCCCACTCCTTTTATAGACCACATTATAGATGAATGTGTTGGGAGTGAGATTTTCTCGTTTATGGAGGGTTTCTTTGGTTATAAATAGATAAACATTGCACCTGCTGATCAACGCAAGACCACCTTTATCTGTCTGTGGGGGACTTTTGCATATAAAAATCTTCCTTTTGGCCTCAAGAATGTCGGGGCTACTTTCCAGCGGGCGATGTCTTATGCTTTTCATGACATAAAAAGCATTATTCAACCTTATTTGGATGATCTTCCTGCTTATTCACGTAAGTGCCGTGACCATCCCGATCACCTTCGACAAATCTCTCTTCGCTGTCAACACTATAACATTTGACTTAATTCGCATAAGTGTGTCTTTTGCATTGAGTTCATATGACTCCTCTGTTTTATTGTTTTGAAGGATGGTATTCGTCTTGATCCTCTCAAAGTCGAGGCTATTGTTAATCTACCCCTTCCGTTGCATCAATTACAAAGTCTGCAAGGGAAAGCGAATTTCCTTCATCACTTTGTGCCTAACTATGCTGAGCTAGCTTTAGGGTTCACTCGATTACTTAAGCAAGGAACTCCATTTCATTGGGATGAGACTGCCCAAAAGTCTTTTGATGACTTGAAAGTTGTTCTCATTAATGCTCCTTTATTGCACCCTCCAAACTATCATCGTGATTATTTCCTCTATCTAGCTGCAGCTTCTAACACTATTTCTATGGTTCTGGTACAAGACGATGACGAAGGTCATGAACATGTCATTTATTACCTTAGTCACAATCTCCTCGATGTTGAGACCAATTATGCTCATGTCGTGAAGTTGGCTTTGGTTGTTGTTCAAGCTGTTCAACGCTTTCAACATTATATTCTTCTCTGCACTACAACCGTGATTTCTAATTGCAACCCCATGACTTATATTCTGACTTGTCAGTTGGTTGGGGGCAAATATTCCATGTGGATTTTCATCCTCCAAGAATTCTATTTTGTGTTCACTACTGCCAAATCGAAGAAATCACTTGTATTTGCTAAGTTAATTTGCTCCTTTCCCTCTGCCTCTCTCCCTACTGGTGCTGATGAGTAGTTATCTGATGAGACTCTCTTTGTGTTATGCACTCTCGATCCTTAGTATGGTGATATCATCGTGTATCTCCAAACTTCTACCTTTCAGTTTGCATTGTCCAAGGATGATCGCCGATGCATTCGACATCAATCCCAACCTTATTGCATCATTGGGGATACTTTATACCGCGTTGGTGTTGATTCGGTTCTTCGCCAATGTTTAACTCTCGATGAGGTTGAAAGAGTCTTAAATCAATGCCATTTTGGCGCATGTGGTTGTCATCTATTTGGCTATGCCACTGCTCAAAATATCCTTCATGCTGGTTACTTCTGGCCCTTCATTTTTAAGGATTTCATTCTTGTTGTCCGCAAATGCCACCAGTGCCAGATTTATTAGTGGAAAATGCGCGCCCTACCCGCTCTCCTTCACCCCGTTATTACCATTGGTCCCTTTTCTAAATGGAGCATTGATTTTATGACATGTAACCCTCGTTCAGTCAGGGGGCATGGTTATATTATCGTTGTCGTAAATTACTTCACCAAATGGGCTGAAGTGATGCTTACATATTCAACTGACAGTAAAACGACGACTCAATTTCTATTCAATCATGTGATTTCCAGGTTTGGAGTGCCTCAAGCCATTGTCACCAACCATGGATCCCATTTAGGCGATTATATGATCGCTGATCTGACTTCTAAATTGGGCTTGCGTCACGACAGTTGAACTCCGTATTACCCTTAGGCCAACGACCAAGTTGAAGCAGTGAACAAAGTTTTAGTTACTATGTTTCAGCGCACCATTGGGATTGCACAAATCCAATTGGCATCTCATGCTCTTTTCGGTGCTATGGGCCTACCGAACCTCGAATAAAGATGCAACTGGATTCACACCTTTCCAGCTCTTCTATAGTTTGGAAGCTACCCTACCGATTGAATGTTAAATTCCCTCACTCAAATTGGCTATCGAACTACTCCCTGAAACCTCGCCTCAAGAAGAGCATCTCCTATATTTGGAACAATTGGATGAAACCCGGTGTCTCACTGCTTTAGTCATTGAAGCTCAGAAAAAGCGAGTTAAATCCCATTTTGGTTAGTCGGTCTCTCGTTCTTTTTCAGAAGGTGATTTGGTCTTGCTATATGACCAAGCTAACGATAAGTTGGGGGCAAGAAAATTCGAACCCATGTGGCATGGGCCCTATATTGTCAAGCATGTATTACGAAAAGGGGCATATGAGCTAATTGATTATGAGCGTAACCCTTTGAGAAAGCCTCGTAATGGGCTGTATCTCAAAAAGTATTATGCGTGAGTCATCTCGCATGGTTACTTGTGTACATAAGTGTGTTTTTCATTTTTGTGCAGTTTAGTTTGGTGTGCTTTTCAAGCAACTTTCTTGCTTATTATGTCTTCACTTGTTTTGCAGATGTTTGTGACTCCTTACGTCAGTTTCGCTGATGGTGCTTGCCGTAGTACTTGGAATCTATCATTTGCGGCATGGGCTATTTATGCCCCTCATGGTGAGTTGATTGATATTCAAGGTATTTGTTTGGGTCAAACAACTAATAACATTGCTGAATATAGTGCAGTTATCGAACTCTTGTCAAAGGCCATTGCTCTTGACATTCGAGAAATGGTTGTTAACCTTGATTCAAAACTTCTTGTTCTTCAGCTCAATGGGAAATTTTTTGTCAGGAACCCTAAGATATTGAGAATGTATTTTCTTATTCGTCTATTGGAAAGAATTTTTTATTATATTACATATCATCACATTCCTAATCATATGAATACATTAACAGATGCATTGGCTACTTATGTTTTAGACAGACATTTATCAATATGTGAAAAACATTGTATCATAATAAATAGGAAATATAACATATATATATATATATATATATATATATATATATATATATATATATATATATATATATATATATATATATATATATATATATATATATATATATGTTGATAATGTTTGAGTGTGATACATCAACATCCAAAAAATAATATATTTGTTCTAAATACATCCGTGGCTCGCAAGCCTCAAAACTGTAAATGCTAAACTATGGACTATTCTACATGGTGATCATGATAACATGTTATTGCTTGTACTACACGAGTCAATAATCATCGAATCCAATCTGAAACTCCCACTGTGTGCCTTTGATAACGACGAGGAATGTCCTCGATCCATGCATACTCTCAGATTCCTCTAGTCAGGCTCTCCAGATTTTAGGCAATCTCCTCTTCGTTGTCCACTCCTTCCTGATAAGGAGGGACCTCGAACTGTTAAGCCACACGTCTAGCTATAGGGGACATCCCTACTAGTATTTCCGTTCCAACATCTGCAATTACATAGTCAAGATGTCACGAATACACATATGAAAAAAGAATAAAAAACCGAAAACCAAAATTGTTTTTCTCACCTCCATCGTCAAAGTCTTCTCCCTTTGGGAGTGGCATGTCAGGGTCACCGCGGAAGTCAGTCCCGCTGTATGGAAAATCCTCCACCACGATCAACTGTCATTTGAGCCACATGAAGAAGGTGGGCTTGTACGACATGTGCTAGCCCCCTCTAGTCCTGGGCATCAGCTTGCTCCAACGAATCATCTGTGGATCTCATGGCATCAGGGGGGTCACCTCTGCTAGTTGATAGTGGAATAGTGGGATCTGTTCCAGGAAGAAAGTCACCAGAAGATAACCATATCGAAATTGCCTTAGGTTCCCTGCCTTGCATTTGGATAATTGATGTTTCATGTTCGCTTTCATGGCTTCTGACCAGTTGAAGGCAGTGGGCGCCAAGCAATCCACCGCATACTCAAACTTAGATTTGTTGGACTCGTGTAGTGATTGAGCCCGAGCCACTCACTTGATGGTTAAAGGCATCACCTTCAATACAAGATCGTTTATGGTCATGATGTTGATCGTACCGCTTGTAGATTTCAGAGCTCCCGGGCAATGTTCAGCAAGGAGCATGTTTGCACTCGCCCCAATGGGCCTACCTCCATACAATTGGATTGGTTCCCCTCTTCAGGACAATCCAGTAATGAAGTGATTGTCTGAAGTCTCCAACTCCAGCTCTTGATAATGGATCACAAATACCACTTGTCCAACGTCCCATAGACTGATCAGGTATTGTAGTAGCTCAGGTTGAGCCCGTAGGCCCGGTGTAAGAAAGAACTTGAGGAGCCCACAGTCCCTCAATGCATCTAGACGGTTTGGATCTTCCAATACCAATTCATCTATTATTTCATGCTCACGTTATTTCCACTTGATCATTATCTTTCTTGCTGTAATTTGCCTGCAAACACCCCACATTTGACTTAACATCAGTCTTTGAAGGATAAATTTTGGATTTAAGGCAATGAAATTGGGTGAAAATGGAAAAATTTTAGTTCACTGCATCGACCCGACTATTTTTAAAACAGGTGCGCTGACAGCACGAGAGCCTGTTCTAAAATCCCTTGATTGGCGCAGTCCCGTGCCTGGATCCTGCGCCGATCGAGGGCGATTTTGTTTTGCCAAAAGTCCCTTAAAACCCCAAAAAGACGGTTAAATGCATGAAAAATAGGCATCAATACAAAGAATAGGGCCTCGACTCTTACTTGAAACTAATGGTTCGCTGATTGACCTCCTGGATCTGCAGTAACCTGCTCCTGAAGATTTAGCGCACAAGTGGGTAAAAATTGCTCCAAATGAGGTAAAAGAGGTAAATGGTAAAAAATATTTTATTTTCTCCCTTTTTATAAACTTTTCACCATGTTTTAGGGTTTTAAAAGCATTTTTTCACCATTTTTCCATAGAAACGGATAACACGTTTACTTCTTGTGCAACGACAGGTGATGGTTTTTCGATGGTGTTATGAAACTAGAGTCATATTTAAGCTCTTTTCCCATCTGGTAAACAAATAAAATGAAAAGATTGCCGTGTATTTTTCTCTTTTTGACTCATTAAAGAATATAAAAATGGGGAGTACACTTTAAGCCCTTTTTCGACTCTCAAAACACGAAAATATTGTCAAGTTCTTGTCATTTTGACCTTGTGATGGTTTCAAAACGTCATTTACCTAGTATAAGTTTACCCCTTTTTCGGGCTGGGATAAGCTATTTACGAAAAAGGTACTCCTTGGCTGACATGGTCAAGAGGTTCTTTCGAGTATTGTTTTGTACCTTTTCAGGCTCGAGACACAACTTTACGAAAATGGGTCTTTTTGGACTTTTCTTTTCGTGTCTTTTTCAAACTCCCTAAACATGAAAAAGATAACGAGTTTTCCCTTTGTCGAACTCGTTAAACTTTAAATGAAATCGGATTTGTCACCATGACAGACACGAGCTCCTCCTTCCTATGGTTCATTAATCTTACTAGGTAGATCTATCCCCTTCAAGCTTGTGATAAAAAATAATTGGGGTATCTCCCAGAAATGTTGGGGGAAAATGAATTTTTTTTACCATTTGTGTTGGCAGCTTGTCACTCATAAACATGACACTCTTCTGCTTCGTGTCGGTTTGGGATATCCCCACTTCATCATTGACCTTCCTGGGTTTGGGCCGCCATTTTTTCCTTTCCATTTGATCTCTACCACGTCATCATGACCTCCGATCCTATGGATCCAAAAGCTGCGAAACTCTAGAGTCGTGTCCCCGATATGTTCAAGAGTTAATCCTTCTGCAGTTTACACTCATTCTTGATTCTCTGTATCATCCATAATCATTGCACCCCTTTGTCTTGTGTCGATGATGTGGGATACATCATGGCCCTCCTTCGACAAGGCCACTTCCTGTCAACTTCAGCTCATTACCCAGGAAGTTGGACGAGAAACTCCCTTCGAGTACCTTAGAGCTTGCATGCCATAATGGCAAGTTCTTCATGCTCGACAACAAGTTCTCATTATTGGCTTTCAATCGAGTGACTTCATGGGTGTTCAACTTCAGTTCCTTATTCACACTCCATGAATTATGCTACTGGTACCTTCAGAGCCATTGTCATTATTAGTGGTTTCTCTCGCGCTTGTTAACAATTCACATCATTGACTGGTAATCAAGCGATTTTCTAGCGTGTTCAATGTCAACACATCTATTCGCATGCTAGAATTTGTACTTTGATCGGGTCGTGTTGGAGCGCAAGACCCTGGGCTCAGATTACACAAGTCCAGGTTGTAGAACAATGTGACGTGATCAATCTTACATACATGTCTCTTTCAGATGGATGGCTACGACCAAACCATGAGTCTGTTATATATGATCCTTCTCATTATTGGATGGTTGTGACCATACCTTGGGTTTGATATGATCCTTCTTACTAGATGGTTGCACCCATACCTTGAATCTATTTACATGATCTTCTTTTGGATGGTTGCGTCCATACCACAATTCATGTACTAGAGATTTCAGTGATGTATATGTATCTATGCTTTCTTGCGGGTTTTCCGACGGTAGTCTCTGGTTCCATGCATCTACTTGTAAAGAATTTCACCCCTCACTCTTGTTCAACCTTCATGCTTTAGGGGGCATCTGTTACACAAAATTTTGTCACTTTCTCGTACTCCTCGTTCCTCGATCCTGGAGGACTTCTACAGTGACCCTTCTATGTTTTCCTACCATGAAGAACATGTCCTTACATCCCTCTTCATCTGCAGAACATTTCCCTCTTACATCATTTCCCAAGAATATTCCTTCAAACTTAGTTTTCAAGATCGGAGCTAGCACTCCATTTCTTCCTTGCGCCGATTTGCAGAGTCTAACACCGGGCCTAGCACCGAACGATGCTGGTAAACCATTCATGATCTGTGCCGACCCTCTTTTGGAAAGTTTTTAAAAATGGAGTCGAAGCTTCCAGGTCTAGAAGCTTCGTGAATGAAATTCTGGTAAATAGTTGAGCAAGATAGAGCCAAGAGAGACTGTTTGGGCTCCTTTCCCCTATTAAAATGGAACAAACCAAAAGGGATAAGGCCTCTCCCATCATAAGAGTATCCATTTCCCATCTATAAAAGCTATATAAACTCCTCATTTTCCAACCTCAACTAGTTAATGAAAGGGTTGGAATAATCTGCAAATCTTGATAGCCATCTTGAGAGCCTTAGCCTTCTAGTTTGTGTTTGTGAAGGGAGAATAAGCTTGTAGTGTTTGGTTTGGAGAAAATAGGAAGAAGCCTTGAACTTCCATTGTTTTGAGGGTGAATCATTGGATGTTAACAGTGGTGTTGGAACCCGGACATGTCGAAGGAGCCCTGCAATGCTAAGGCGAAGGTTGTACTTTCCTTTTTGTCTTATGAATAAAACAACTGATATTTTGTTTCCTATATCAATTGCATATGTTAGTTGGTAGCTTAAGACTCGTTAGCCTCTTAAGTAGATTGAATATTTTGTATGCTATCATGTGTGCTTTAGTTCCTTGCCTCATTGTTTCAGGTACTTGTTTGACACTAAGGCGCTGATTGTTGGAGCAAAGGCACAAGGACTTCATCATATAAGGATTAGCGATACAAGAGGTAGGATCTTATCCTTGCTTGATCTAAGGGAATTTATATTAGATTGTATTTTTTGTGGCTAGACCCTCTCCCCTGGGCTAGAGGGATTGTCTCTGTCCACAGAGAGAATCTTCCTACTCCACAATGTGTATAAAACTATATGGTGCCAAATTACTCCTTTGCCCCTTGCACCTATTTCTATTCCTCCTCACTTTCCCCGTATGCTTATTCCTCCTCACTAAATAGGTACCTCCTCCATAGTATGCATCTCATACTCTACCATCCACTAAGACATTAAGTTGTCCAGATTAGGATATTTCTTAGGCTACATTACCCATAGTGGGAGATTATACTAGAGATAGACCAAGTCATTCAAGCCTTGAAATTCCAACCCTTAAGAGGGCCATCATAAATTTAATGTGTCTCAAGGGTCATGAATTATAAGAATTATAATTTCTTAGTTCTAATTGTTCAATGCAATTTTTGAAATACACTCCAATTGTTATCAACCTAAGGCACTACAAGTTTGGCATAGTGCTCAAATGAAAAAATTGTATAAGAGGCGCTTTTGCACCATAATTCTTCCACCAAACATCTACAACAAATAAGGAAAATAAGACTTAAATTGCATAATTAATGACACAAATATGAAATAAAGAAAATATAATTCAATTTACAAATAAAACACAATTAAAATTCTAAATTCTAAATTTTGATAGTTACTTTCCATTAAATTTTTATTTTCTTAGAGAGCAATGTCAAAGCCAAAAATCCTACTAGTGTTCCAATAAATCACCATCTTGCAATTTAATGGATTTATGTGATTTTTGATTAAGTACCTTCATTTGTAGACATGTAAGGAACCTTTCCATAACCCCACCATTGAAATAAAAGTTACATGAGTAAGCATAGATGAAGTTGAGGACAAGTGCTTCTACATGAATGGGATTATAGAGCATCTTGGTCCAACTATTATCAATCAAATCCCAGAGCATCATGTATTTTTGATGTTGGTGGATGCCCTTTTCCCAAATAATAATATTGGATGGATTATTTTCCCTTATCCATGGCTTCATATAGATAAATGATTGAGGTCTTGTTTCCATCAACTACGTAAATAACCTTTGTGAAAGGTTCGCTAACCATGCAAAGTCACTGCAATATTTCTTGAAGGGAATTAATGATGAGAAAATTCATAATATCTCTCCCATCTTGTCTTATGCTACATGCACAATCATGCTAAGAAACAAACATTTTCTTCAACTCAAATTGATATTGGAGTAGATATTAAAGAGAAATGCAGCTGCTAGAAAAAAGTGCAATTGAAGGACATAAAAACTCATTGTTTCTTATCGATCTCCTCAAAAGGTTAAGAACAAATTGTTGAAATTTCTAAGTCTGACATGTTAGAAATCCATACTGCATTATCTGGTTTAATTTCTCATACTTGTTCATTCCATTAACAAGTTATTTATAAATATAAATACTGAAATAAAATCAAATGCAACCTTTACTCATATACAAATCAACAACTGAAATACTGAAACAAACACACAAGGGACATCGTTATTTTTGGACAATCATCCTTGAAAAAACCCAATGCGGGAAAATTGGTGCAATAGTTTTGAGGGTTTATTATTATGTAGGTTCTTGAGTACAACTAGGGTGCCAGAAATGGCTCATCTAATAGAGATTGTTACACGACATTAATACCTCTTCTTGGAGACAGATATTCAACCTCTCAGCTCTAGTCTGCCCCACAAAAAACCTTCTGGTGCTTCCTCTTGGCCCTGTGTCAGCCCTGATAGCTTTAGCATAGATCCTAAAGCCTCTATGCCAGCCTCCTGGCTCTCTGCGTTAGCTCTGTGGCCCTCTGTGTCACCCACACAGGTCCCTCAGCCTCTGCGTCAGCCTCTTCGGTCCATGCGTTGACCCTTTGGCACTATCCCTTCCTCTCTACTATGTACTCACTGCCCCTCGCTACAATAGATCACTTGTTCGAATTTTCTCAGAAAACCTCGCTTTAGAAAATCTAACTAACTGATCAACTTGGTGTATCTCCAACTGACCCTTAAGCCTCCTCTTATAATTTTCATGTTGAGTCTTCAGCAGTCAAGATTAAGTCCCTAATCACTGACTAAGATTAGATTTGGCTTGATCTATGTCATTTAGAACATTCTCACCCAGTTTTATATTAATACTCATTAATATTTTAATTTTTCTAAGTTTAGACTTAGGAACCCCATAAAAAATATTTATTATTTTAATATCCCTCCAACCGGGTAGAATTTCCACAAACCATTTCTAGGTCTTGGAGATCTTATGTGCCTTAGCCTCCCCACAAATTTTCAAGGCTAGAGCACATCCGATGCCACCACAAATCAACACTCCCTCTTAGTGAGGAATGTGCTCTAGTAATGCTCCACCACTGAAACATCACAGTGATCCTTCCACACCGATACCTGTGCTGATGCTTGGCCTGCTGCCTCACATCATCTGCACTGCTGCTTACTGTATCGCTTCCCATGACACTGCCACTTCCACTGCGACATCTGAACTACAACTACCTCTCAACATGCTGCCCATGCTGCCCATAGCACTACCACTGCTAACTGCCGCACTGCAACTCAATTAACGAGAAGTAAGTAACTTATCTACCCAAATTATGACATCCTTGTCAGTTCGGAAGCCTCCTGATGCTAAAGCTACCTCTGCTGCTTTCCTATGCTCCCTCTGCTGCCTCTGCGTTGCTGCAACCTCCACTGTGCTACTACAGACCTCTGCACTCTAACACTACCTTGTCGCTCCATCACATCTTGCTTCTACCCGACATCCATCATCCTGCTACCATCATTAAGGACTCTTGTAGCTAGATGAGATCCAAGAGTTTGGGTACCTCAAGGATCTTGCCCCTAGTATGTAGTCCTCCTGACTACCACTCGATGTCTCCCTGCCTCTTCTCTAGAGGTGCATGAGCACTCATGGCATAGTCATCATCAACCTTGACTTCTTTCTCTGCCTTAGTCAGAGCTACCTTGGAGTCGGAAGCCTCTCCCTTGTTTTTCTTCCTTGGACACTGGGATGCATAATGTCCCAAGTCCCCTAAATGGAAGCACTTCATCTTGGAGATATCCTTCTTCTTCCTCTTCCCCTGTTGTCTTGCAGATGTTAGAACTGCATCCTCCTCCTCTTCTTTCTTGATTCAACTTCCCTTGCCACTACTCCTCGCCTTGGTCAACCTTTTGATCTCTTCTTGGCAAAGAGTTGCCCACATCTCTTCCCATCATGGAAGAGTAGCTCTACCCAAAATGCCTTGGACAAGTGTCTCCCACTCCTTGGAAACTGCATTCAGGGCGGTCCTCACAATGAACTCCTGATCTGGCGTAGCCCTTATGGAAGTAAGTTGGTCACGAATCTCCTACAATTTGAGGAGGAATAGATCTATCTGCTCCCCCTTCTGCATCTGATACGACCACAACTGATTCCTCCAATAACATCTTCTGCTGCATGGAAGTGCCCTGATACAAGGTCATCAAAGTATCCCACATCTCCTTTGCTCTGGTCTTTTAAGGAATATGTGGTATGACATGATCTTTGACCTCGTCAAGTATTATGGACTTTTCCCTCACCATTGCATCCTCATACTTCTCATTATCAGCTGGGTTGACTGAGATAGCCACAGTTCTCAAGGCAAATCCCTTGATGCGATGTTGATCTAGGACTGCCAGGATCCTGGCCTTCCAGATGACAAAGTTGAAACCCCGTCCAATCTGTCCTGATACCTCAGTCCATTCACTGCCATTTCCACTCCTCTTCTGTACTCCCTCTGAGTTTCGAATTCCCTCCTGGAAATCTCCCTCTAGGTCCTGATTTCCTTGCTAGAAATCTTCCTGCCAAATGTCGAACCGCTCCTCTCCAATCCTCCTTGCAACTGCAACTCGGATATTGATTTCTTGGCTAGAAATCTGTCAAGGTAACGACTCCCTCTACCTTGGTTCTATCCTGTTAGGTACTGTTCTGCTTTGACAGAAACAATATCCTACCAGCTTCCCAACCACAATCTGCCCACAACTCCTTAGGCCCCGACAATTGAAGAAACTGAGCCTTCCAGTTCTGTGCAATCCCGACAAAGGTTGCATCACTCTTCTGGCCAACTCTGTCAATCCTACCTGGCTAAGTAGGATGATGTGACTCTTCATGAGCCTCTTCTGCCTCTCTCTGCCTCTTCTCTGGCCCTCTCTTTGGATCGAAATGATGATGCAGTTCCTCTGCATCACTTCTTCTGTTGCCTTCTGCTTAGGAGCAACTCTGTCTCTCGGGACAACTGCTACTGCTGCAAATTTCTGACATCGCTAATGCCTTTAGTCCTCCTGTGATCTGTAGCCCTCCGATATCGTGTTAAAATTTATAAGTTTGACACGTTAGAAATCCATACTACATTATCTAGTTTAATTTGTCCTACTTGTTCATTCCATTAATAAGTTATTTATAAATATAAATACTGAAATAAACACAAATGCAACCTTAACTCATATACAGATCAACAACTGAAATACCGAAACAAACACACAAGGGACACCGTTATTTTTGAACAATCGTCCCTAGTAAAAACCAATGTGGGAAAACCGGTGCAATAGTTCTGAGGGTTTTATTGTTATGCAGATTCTTGAGTACAACTAGGGTGCTAGAAATGGCTCACCCAATAGAGATTGTTACACGACAGTAATACCTCTCCTCGGAGAGAGACATTCAACCTCTCAGCTTTAGTTTTCCCCACGAAAAACCTTCTGACGCTTCCTCTTGGCCCTGCATCAACCCTTCTAGCTTCAGCGTAGCTCCTAAAGCCTCTGCATCAGTGTCCTGGCTCTCTGTGTCAACTCTCTGGCCCTCTGCGTCACCCACGCAGGCCCCTCAACCTCTCCGCAGTCCCCAACTGCCTCTGCGTAGCTTCTACTGCCTCTGCGTCAGCTTCCTCAGTCTCTGCGCTAACCCTCTGGCACTATCCCTACTTCTCTATTATGTACTCACTGCCCCTCGTTGTAACAAATCACTTGTTCGAATTTTCTCAGCAAGCCCGCTCTAGAAAATCAAACTGACTGATCAATTTGGTGTATCTCGAACTGACCCCAGAGCCTCTTCTAATACTTTTCCTATTGAGTCTTCAATGGCTGATATTAAGTCCCTAATCGACGACAAAGATTAGATTTGGCTTAATCCATTTCATTTAGAACATCCTCACCCAGTTTTATATTAATACTCATTAATATTTTAATTTTCTTAAGTTTAGACTTAGGAAACCCATTAAAAATATTAATTATTTTAATATCTCTCCAACCGGGTGGAATCTCCCCAAACCATTTCTGGGTCTCAGAGATCTTATGTGCCTTAGCCTCCCCACCAATTTTCATGGCTAGAGCACATCCGATGCTACCAAAAATCAACAAAAATGTATAACTATATATGTATTTTGTGATGTTCTTGGATTTATCAATCAATTACTTCCTTGATAAAAGATGTTTTTCCAAAATCCTTAAGCATCAAATCAATGCAATTGGTAACACATTTAGTCTAAAAATTTGAGGAGTGCCTCTCCATTAGCAATTTGTTGGTGGCCACATAATTAGTTGTGATGTTTCTTAATGATTGCACAACATGTTATAGTTATATTTTGGAAAAGCCATCTAACAATGACACAAAAATACCACATCTTTTACATGCATTGATGTACCGATAAATCTAATAAACATTTTAGCAAGAAATTAAGAAGACTTTATCCTACACATCCTTCCAACTATGAACATCAACATGCATTTGGTGACTTCTGATGATTTCCTTAGGCCGTTCAATCTAGTATCAATGTCATCTTTTCGCACTTGAAGGATTGACCCTTGTAACTCATTGAAGGTTGGGGCTTTATACCCTGGGCTAACAACAGCGAAAACATCAAACATTTCCTAAAGGAATGGATTGGAATTTTCTATTCTTAAAGGTATGTTGTTTCATGAAAGGCGTCTCACCACAACCTTATTTTCTTGTTGCTTCCCCTTCCTTTTAACCATTAATTGGATGGAAGGTTTTGCCTTATCTTTAGTTCTTGGAACAAAGAAATGTGAGGTCCTTATAGAACATGAATTTGTGGAGTCACTGTCAATGCCCCTAGTCCCATATATTCTTTTGGTTATTGGGGATCTAGTTATTCAACCTTCAAGGGGTGTTTCGCCCTCTTTTCATCCTTTACATTAATAATAATTTATAGGCTTGACAGATTAGAAATAGAAACCTCTTTCTGTGGCATTATAACATGGTTCTCTTTCAACTGATTAATTTGTGTTGTCATGGTGTGTCCCCATAACCTACAAATACATTTCTATTTGTTTGCCCCCACAATCTACATGATAATCTATATTATTTTTACAAAACTACCAAAATGGGTCCAAAACAATGTTCCACCAAGGTTCCGGGACGAGGGGGCGAGGGAGTGAGGGGGTGCAGGAGCGGCCTATGCAAAAGCTCCCTACCATTTTTTAGGAAACATGGGGGAGCGTCAGGGTCTTAAAAATTTATAAACATAAAATATAATTTATTAATTAATAATTGAGTCCACTATAAAAGGTACGCTGTTTTTTTTTTAAAATTCCAAAACAATGTCTTGGGAAAGCAAATCATCAAGATTGAAAATACAAATTTTTGCATATATAACATTGAATAGACATGAGAATAGTAACAACATCATAAAATTCTAATTCAATTTTTTAAAATAAATAAAAATAAAATATTATCAATTAAATAATATTATGATTTCAATAAAATTTTAAATTAAAAAAAATTAATTAAAAACAAAATAAATTTATTTACTTATTAAATCATATTTTAAAATATTCCAACCATTATTATATACATTCACTTAACGTAAATACAAACATAAATGTGTAACTTAACAAAACATTAACCTTAATATAAACCTATATCAATCATATCAACCTAACAAACTAGTATAAGAATGGCTTTCGAAAATCAAAATCTAAACCATTTTATTTTCTGTATCATCCTTAGAGGACAAACCGCCATTAACCATAGAAATGACTTGAAAAAAAAACCATTCTCTCAATTATTATTTTATAACTATTTTAATAATGCATATAATAATTCAGCAGGTGGTTGACATACGTCCAATAGCTTTGAGTGACACCAAGTTCCATTCAAAAGATGGTTTCCGACTTGTCAAACTTTTGAGAGAAGGTGAGTGAGCACCGTGGCTTCCTTAGCGTATGCAGGTCTGTAGATTTGCAGCTTATATATATATATATATATATATATATATATATATATATATATATATATATATATATATATATATATATATATATATATATATATATATATATATATATATATATATATATATATATATTGTAGTTACATATCACTTGCAGCATATATATATACTGCGGTTACATATCACTCTCTCTACTCAGTCCAATTTCATGCTCGCAGAGGTCAGGGTATCAAATGATGCTGCCTATATATTTGGCAATGACAAGCTTAGATTGGGGAATCAAATCCTACCCATATATTTGTGTCGTAATGAGTTCGGACTTGATAGCAGAACACTATGGATGAGTAAGGAGGTGTGGGGAAGGGCATAATAATGAAGACGTGTTGTTGCAACTTTCCTCAAGTAGAAAGTACAAATTTATAAAATTTTCACAGTATATATATAATATTTTTTTGACTATTGGAACTTTCGAATTGTAACTGGTTGCTATTGACGCCAGGTGTGGGAATTTATATAAAATTTGAATGAAACTATGGATGAGTTTACATAAATTGAATCTACAGACAACGTCATACGTGAATGTAATTCTGTCCCCGGTTCTGCAACCGTAAATTGAATCTACAAACAACGTCATACATGAATGTAATTTTGTCCCCTTAATTAAAGATTAAGTTCAGCGTTTAGTTAATTAAAAATTAAAAATGGTTTTTAATGCATTAAAGGTGTGCCACGTCCCCCCTCGTCCCCCCACGCCCCCTCTCGCTCCCCTCGTCCCCTCTCGTCCCCCCATGCCCCCCCACGTCCCCTTTTCGGAAACGCCCCCTCAGGGAAGGGAAACATTTCCCTGGCACGTCCCCCTGAGTTTCCTCCATTTTGGGAGTGTGGGGAAATGTCCCCTACTCGTCCCCAAGTCCCCGGAGCGTGGGGGAGCGGGGAAACTAGACCCCTCGGGGGGCGAGTCCTCGTGGAACACTGGTCCAAAACCTTTGGTATGTTGGCAAAGAAATGTTCAACTTTGAACCTAGGGTAAGAAAAATTAAAATTAAAAATGAATATCAAATATCATTGGTAAAAAAAACAGTGTGTTGGTGAAAAAATACACAATTGGTTGAAAAATCTAGACCTATAAAAAGACGTACAACCTCTTAGTGCCTGTCAATCATGTCAGTCACCAGTGATCAAATATGCTCTTACAAGGTTTGTTAGGGTCTTGAGGTCAAATTTGATCATTTCATTAGGTTTCAAGATAAAATTTGGTCACTGACTGTTGCGTTTAGGTCACTGCTACTCCCTTCACTTACTCATGGTCTTCATCACTCATCATGGTCATTGTCTTCTTCGAGGTATCATATCTTCATTGAAGTGTCTTGGGTCATGAAATGGTTAAATTCCTCATTTTAGGTCATGGTCTAGGGTTTCACTCCATGTGTCATCGTGATACCATATGTAAAAAAAAAACATGTCCATCATGTGAGTCAGTGGATAAAGGGAGTTAGCAGCTTAGGGAAATCAAAATAAAGGTAAAGGTAATGTTTTATTTCAAATAAGACAATGTTGCAGTACACTACCTTGTCTCATCATTTCCCAAAAGGACACATGATGTCATGCCACTACCAAAGCAAAAATCAACTTTCAATCTACAAAGGACCATCCAAAGCATCAAAAGGGTTTCATTTTAGCATTCACAGGTTTAAGCATCTCCTTTGTAAGTAATTAAACATCTAGCACTCTTATGCATCCTTCATTTTGAGGAACTCTATGAAAATCCCTCTCCCTCTGCTTTTGGTATCCAAATGATTTTGCTTCATTGCAGTGGGAAAAATCCTAGTTTTTATGTTCCATAACCCTCACACATACCTTATATACCCCTCCCAACCATTTCCCATACCCATTCCCTTCATTTCCCCTCATTTTCCCTAAACCCTAGCTCAATGTTGCGTTGTTTCAAATTTCTAGACTAGCACTGTGTTTTGGACTTTTTCACACCTTTCCCTCACTCTTTTCAAGAAATTCCACCTCCCTACACTCCTTAACATCTGTCCCTACCACCCAAAATTTCCCCAAGAATTTAGACAACACTTAACCCCTTCAGTCCCCTCCATCTACAAGACTGTCCCAAATCCCTTGTTTTTACAAAATGGAGATGACTTTTACAAAACTGAAAGATATTTTTGTAAATAATAGACCAAGTAACAAAAAACTCCTTCAGTTTATACACAGGTGTTATGATATGGGAGAAATTCCCAAAATATAATTGCTACAGGAGAGTTGCTCCACTTCTGGGAGTAGTATTGGGAAAATGCATTTTTCTTTGTCATGGAGTGTCCATATGACTTTCATGATGAATCCAATGATAACTAGACATCCATAGATTTCCAATGATCTATCAAGATCTAAATTTGGAGTAGGGGAAGGCCCTCAAAAGTCCTCTCAAGGCTAGGTGCTGTGCATATGCCTCATGGTGCAGTGCTTTTCCAAGTTTAAGTGGCCAACTTCAAACTTCCATTTTGGACAAATGGGGAACTAGTTCTGAAAACCGAAGGAGGTTTTTCTTCCTAACATACCAAAGAACAAAAACTTCTATTAGTCTTATAATAAACCGTATGGTTAGAGAGATATCTCTTCCTCTTTGAGCCCTATTTTTGTAACAAACTCAGAATTTTTGATGACTTTTAGCCCATTTTAAAGCTCAGAAACAGCTATATGCGCAACGCCTAGGTGCTATGCTTTTTAATCAGAGTTACTTTTGCCAAAAACTCACCACCATTAAGTATCTTAGATATCCACTTTTGCAAGCTTGTCAATAGACAGATTGGGAGAAAATGTTAAAAAAGGGGTCAAAAAGTCACTTTCTGCCACTGTTTTGAAGTAGGCGTTGCGCATATCAGAGTAGTATTGGGAAAATCAGCGTTTCTGCCTGCTTGAGTGTCCAAATCACCTTCTTGAAGAGTCAAATGATAACTAGAGATCCATATATTTCCAATGAGCTATCAAGTCTTAAATTTGGAGCATGGGAAGGCCTCCAAAATCCTCCTGCAAGCTGGCGCTACTCATATGTTTGAAGGCATTGTGCATATCCTTGATGGCGTTACACATATCACTATGACCGTTTTTTTTTCTCAGAATTTCTTCAACAAATCTTTAATTAATGATGTAATTTCAATTTTTCGATGTCTTGATGATGTAATTATGGGTAAATTAGCATAATAGGTTCTTTTTATGTTAACTTAGGCCTCATTAATGAAGAAAAACTCAAATCAAAGTCCAAGAGAAGAGTTTGTATTCAACCTTCTCACTCTCACTTGTTGGTTGAGATATTCTTGGAAATTGTTCCACCACTCATGGATTCGACCTCTGAAGGTGAGGAAACTATTTATTGTGGTCTATATCTATTATTTTCTCAGTTAGAGAGAAGGGTTGGACATTTGACGAGAGAGCTCTTGTAACTTGTGCTTCAAAATTTCAGGAAATCAAATAAGAGTTGCATCTATTATCTAGGAATTCATGTGCAGTGAGTTTGTGATCTTGTTTCTTCTTTGTTATAGTTTCATATGATAGATATTCATCTCTTCTTTCTATTCATCAGTTTCTTCAGTGATTTTTCCTAAGTCTATAAGCATAATTCTTTTCTTAAATATCTGTTTTGATGGAATTATCATTATATGTTATTTTCTTTCATGCTTAATGAATTCATGACATATATGCTCATTAAGTATTCTTATTTCTTCTGAACAATACGCTACATTCACAAAACCTAAGCCATCACAAAACTACTGCTACCTTGCTCCTTTATATTTATGCTCTAGTTACCCTTTGATCTTTTGAATTACTTACTTGGTTTTCATCCCTTGTTCATCATCTAAACCCTAAAGTTTCAAACCTATCTAAGCCTAGCACATCTAGCCTAAAATCCTTTTATATTCCAGTGAATTCTTTGGCTGTGATCTCTTAGAGAGAGCCCTCTCTGGTTTGGTAGGGCTAGCTACCAAACTGAAAGCTTGGTCTATGGTTACCTCTGTCGTTTCCTCTCAGCCTGTGACATTGTGGGGGCTAACATTTTGGTGTTGTTGCTGGGGAATGAAAGATCATATCTTCCATGGGAAAGAATGATAAGGATTGGATATGATTTCTGATGGTGAACAGTGATCAGACACAAGAAAGGTTGTGCATATTTCACCTGGTGACTCCAGTGTCTAAGAATCCAAAGGTTTAGAATTTTCATTGGCAACTCCATTGTTCAAAAAACGGTAGTTTGAAGAACTTCTTGGTGACTTAACTGTTTACAAGATGGATTCAACTGCTCAAAGGTATGCTACTATGAATCGAGCTCATATTCCTGGTTTTCCTAATCATATTCCTTGCATGATTGGAAAACTAATCTACCCAAATTCATATATGGAAACGAGGATGAGGCTACTCTGCATCTAATTAAAAATCACTGGCATATACGTAAGCTTAGAATTAGTTTTCATGAGGATTGTTTGATGAAAATGTTTATGGCTACCTTGGAAGGGAAAGCAAGATCATGGTATGAAGGATTGAAGCCAGGTAGCTTATTCTCTCTTAAAGAATTCCGCACAACATTCTTTGAGTTTTATGGAAAATCTCATCATTCATTATTGTTGTTCGAAGATTGTTGTGAATCTTGTGAAAATTTCATTCAATACCTTGAATATACTTTTGGTGATGAAGAATGTCTAGATTATGAGATCGTAGAGGCCCTTTATGAATATTCTTCCCAACAGAAAATAACAGAGATTAAATGTTTTGATACAAAGGATCATTCACAACACACATGAAATTATTCTTTGCTTGAAGATGAAACAGATCTGCATCCTAACAATCAAGAAGAAATTGGTCCAAGTCAGAATTCTAAAATTGCATGTACAGAAAACTTAAGCAGTGAACCATCTTATGACAATGATCATCTACTTTTGCAATGAAACGGTGAACAAGAAGTTGTTTTCTTTGATTCTTGCGTGTTAGCCTCACTCTCTTAAAATTCAATAATAAATCCAATTATTAAATTAAATAAATAAAATCATGAGAATTCCTCAAACCAAGGGTTCTAGTTTGGATGAGAGATTCTCTCCAACTAGCTCTCCTAAATTAGTGTGTAAGTTGAGAAATTGTCTCAACCAAGTGAGTCTAAGATAGACGCACTATCTTAAGACCACTTGCTCATGTATTTAAATGTATTATTAAATTATTTGAATAAAAGAGAGAATTACATGAGCATGAGAGACCACATGATGGCTCTCTGCCTTTTTTGTTAGTTTATTGTTTGTGAGTTAATTTGCTGTGCATATGGTTTTATGGCTGTGTGATTCTTCTTCATGTGGGATTGGAGCATGAGTGAATCCATAGTTTAAGCCTAAGGAGCATTGCAAATTTGGTTTGGATGAGGAGCCAATAGTGCTGAGCGGCATACCTGTGTGAAGGATTTCCCAACGAGAAAATTCTGGAGGGCCTCATATTTTCAATATGCTAATTCCGTGGATAGTAGCATGCTCCATTTCTTAATCAAGAAGGATAATTGCATGTTGATTCTATTATAGTCTTAAGTGAGAATTGTAGCATAGATTTACATGAAGCATTTCTGATTTGATGTGGCCTTGATGATGCTGGATCATTGAGTAGAGATGTGCAGTTTGATTTAGATCAAGGTATATCTGCAATTGCGGTGAGAATCGAATGGAGACCGGATAAAATTAGCAAAGGGAATCTGCGCTGATAGTGGAGGAACAGATCTGCAGAGGACTATGACTGGAACCAAGAGAAAATTCAGAGCGCACAAGGAAAGTGGATCTGCGTTGAGCAACATTGATTGATCAATGTGAGAATAATTGAGGTGTGTACACAACACTCCAGAATCGATTTGTATAATACTACTTTGTTGCATGGCTCCACGATGATGAGGGGTTTTCCAAGACCAGGTACGAAATATCAAAGATAAGATGATGTGATCTTTATTTGCAATTTGTTTAGGCTTATTGGGAAGAAGGATGAAACGTGCATTCCTCCCAATTGTGGAGATTATTTTCATATTTTCAGATTTTGTGTATAAATTGTTGGATTCTTCAATTTTCTATGGAGAACTCTTTATTTCCTCCGTGCAGAGTTAGCGCACAAGGACAGTTGAGTTATTGTTCTTATTTTCCATAAAATATGTGGATGAAAATGTTTCTATGATACCCCAAGTACCGCCTGTGCATATTTGATGATGGCGCCGAATCAAGTGATTCAAATATTCTGCGCGTTAGGTGTATGAAAATGAGATATGAGGGTGTGAGATATGTCATGGCCTCACTTGTTCTCTTTTGCAATGCTCCCCTCTTCTCCGCTCTGGTTTGTACGAGATAGAGGTTCCTCCGTTTCTTGATTGCATGTGTGGTCTCAAGTTGAAGTTGCACAAGTGAACTAGTAGTATGGGTCAAATTGGGGGTTTTGTGATGAGGTTTGTCTTAATGGCGTGATCAAGCTTTTAATTCTCTGTTATGATACCAGAATTGCCACTTTCACATGATTTCCTTTATTTCTCCCTCATACCCATATATTTTTATCTGCAATAGACATACCCAAGGTACCCTCATCTTGAATTTCTCAAAAATTTACCCTCATTAAATTACATAAAGAATGGCATCCCCATTTTATAATTCGGCAACATGATATTCATTCACACAATTTCTCAGCTGATCTCTAATTCGCCTTTCCAATATCTTTCGGTTTGTCTACTTCTCCAAAGGAGGCTGTTACTTGTGATCAAGACCTAGATTCCTTTTAAATGGATAACCAGCCCGAAGGCTCGTGCGTGACATTCTCTCAATGGAGTGCTTGAACTATTTTCGTGGTAAAATATGATCATTGCATGGTAATGAAAATCTTCAAGAGAGGATCGGTGGGAATTTGTAAATGGCTCCTGTTATGTTCTTATTTTCTTAACCAAGATATCGACAAATATGGACCTATAATATTATTGTAATTAAGTAGTTGGATACCTTCAAGCTATAAATAGAAGATGCTGTTTGGTCAATTTAGTGTGTCCTAAATTGCTAATTTAAATGTCAATCCAGGATTCGTAAACTGACGAAGTGAGGTGTACTATATGTACAAGATAACCATTTTTTTAGTCTTTTGTCGTTTTTGAGTTTTTTTTTTTAGTTTGTTTTTGGGTTTATCTTTTATGGATTCCCTAGTGTGTGATGGCGAAATTGAAAGTTAAGTATGGATGGTAATGGTGATTTCTACATTGATTTTCCAAACTTAAAAGTTTTCAAAAAGAAAGCTCTAAACTGACTGTAATGAAATCAATTCTCAAGAGGAAGTAAATGTACCAAACAGTGAACTAGTGACAATGGCCCAGTATCCTTACTGCTGTGTGAAAAAGAAAGTAAAAACTGAACTTAAAGCAACTCAAAGACTGAAAGCAAAGCAACTAAATCACACTACTTCAACCCCTGTTCTGATCCTTTACCCTTCAACTCAATCTGCCTATAGGAAGTAATCATAAACAAGCTGAGTAATATGACATCTAAATTGCAGGAAATTAAATTGCATAAAAGGAAACTAAGATTTAACTACTCAATCATATTTCAACTCTTGAAAATGACATAAGTAATTCAATCTCTAACTTGCAGGAAAGCAAACTAAATCATACTACAATAAGTAATATTCTGATTCCTTACTAATAGAGTCACTTGACTATAGAAAGGAAATCATAAACAGATGAGTAATATGATGTCTAAGTAGCAGAAAAATAAATAAGCAAAACACAATTTGAAAAATGACAGTGCTAGAATCAAACTCAAGAAATGAAAATCAGCAGAAAGGACAAGATGATCTCATGTCAGTAGTTATCAAAAAAATATGTAAATCTGCCCGGGCTACCTACAACAAAACCTGTAAAAGAAGCACTGATCAGCTAACAGTTATAAAAGAAACATAAAGGAAATATAGACAGCAAATGAACATCAGAACAACACAATATATATACAAACAATGATTTAAAAAATAGTAAATGAAAGCAAGTAAGAAACTATACAAAGCTCTGGTGTACAGGGGCCCTCTGCAACCTCGGCCAGTCAATCACTTAGTCACAAATCAGATTCAGAAAAATTGTCTTCTCATGTATTTAAAGCAAAGTGAAATGCAGTACAGTGGGCGACAACAGTCAAGATTACAATTTAAAAACTAAGCTATTCAGCGTATATCAACGCATTATTTATAAGAAAAGGTGTTGCAACTAATTCCTAGATTTATGCTGCCAAGAGACACGTAAATCTCCTTGACCTGAGATCTAGCGTGATGGTCATGAATTCATGGAGTGGTGGCTGCTTGGTTCCGTTCACGGGCTGTTCTCCAGGTGTGCCAGTACCTCCGGAAACTAAGGATCGTGCCACACAAACCTTCACGTGGGCAAAACAGAGCCGTGCCACTGCAAAATTCCTCATTTGGCCCTTCCTTTGACCATCATTGACCGCGACTGTTTATGAGTGATTTGGCTGATCTGAGGGGACACACTCCATGTACACGTCACTTGTAGCTTACCCATGTGGCCGGTTTCTCCATTGGACACCTGTAGCATAGCCTTTAACAAAATGGCTGCGGAAACTTGGGCTGGCTGCGGAAAGTGACAAGTTTCCGCAGCTGCTTGAACAAAAATCTAAATCAAACAACAGTCATAAACATAGTTAGGAAACCATTTCATAAGTTCTTTTTAGACTAATATGCAATGATTTGATAGCTTGGTGGATGAAGTAAATGGAAAAAGAAGGCTGAAAGGGTATATAGGGAAGTGCAGGTTTGGGACTCAACATACCCCCACTGTGAAGCTCTTGCATGTCCTCATGCAACCAAAATTTAGTCACCCCTTTCTAATCCATATGTTCTGATGCTTCTGCTAGGACATCTAGCCCTCTTTTCTTCTTCTTTGGTGCTACCACCATTCTTGGTTTCCTTATTAGACATCTGAACTTGAGATTAATCAATGCTCTGCTCAACTTTTTGCACTTTTTCTTTAGTTTCTTGTTTTTCTTTTGCCATAGTCCTAAATGGAGCATAGTGTTATCATGAATAATTTTATCTACTTTGATCTGCTCTTTGAGTGCTTCATTTTCCTGCTTGATATGCCTGTTTAGGACTTCTAATTCAAATACCTCCTGTTTTAAGGACTGGACTTGTGCATCTAGTGGCAGAGTGGTACTTGGATCTGCAGCTGATTTTTCTAATGATTCCAAGTAGTCATATACTTCCTGTTGATTGGGGTCTACTTCAGGTGTCTTTCTTGGACTGAGTTCAAAATCTGGTGGAGGAGGAGGATTGCTCTCTAGCTCTGGCCGAGAAGGGCTTTCATCATGTGGAGGACTGATTTCAATGCTTGGCTGAGGATGAGGTGGACTACGGCCAGCTGGAGTTTTCTCAGGTGTCTCTCCACCCAAGTCAATGAAGTGGGGCCGTTTTATTTGTGTTTTACTCCCTTTTCCTCTTAACCTTGTGCTTCTCCTTAAGTATGGTGGACTAGTACTCTTTTCTTGTATACTCTGTTTTCCTTTTGCCTTTTTCTTTGCTATAGCAGCAGCCTGAAGATGTACTAATCTTTCTGACAGTGGTTGATAATCCTCCTCTATGGATTGCTCAAGGGATTGGTAGACTTCTTGGATGGTCCGTTTGCCTTTTTCTTTCTTTTGTTTCTTGTCTTTAGCTCTATCTTCTTCTTCTTTTTGACCAGTTTCTTGAGTTTCTATAGTAGGGGAGTCTTGGACTGTAGTGCTCTTTTCTCTTCTCCTACTTTTTCTTGGTGTCTTCTATGTGCTACTTTCAGAGGCCTCAGATGGCTCTTGGAAGTAGTTTCTTATCAAGAATTGCTCCCATGTATCTTTGTTTTTCCTTAAGTGGTCTTCAATAAGAATTTTTATAAGTCCATGATGGTATAGATGAGGGTCTATATTGCCTATGTGTTTTTGGGCTGTAATGCTCATCTTCTTCAAACTCAAGAGTAAGAAATAAGGCAAATTAAGAGTCTGATTTTCTAAGAAATTCATCAACAGTCTAGCATGGTACATATACATCGAACCAAAGCGTCCTTCACAGGTGACAAATTTTTGGATAACTAACAAGAGACTAGCCCATTCTTCCTTCAATGCATGAACATGAATTCCTTTAGTAAACATGGTGGTGTCCATACCTGGGTTTCTTAGCATAATTCTCCGTGCTTGTTCATCCACGCTTTTATTTTTGAACCATCTCTAACCCTCCTGAGGTAAGCCTGTGGCAGCTGCTACTGTTGTTTCGGTCACCATGAGCTTCAAATCTCCAATCTCCACTTTCTGACCATCAAATGACCGTGCAAAAGCCTTGGTTACTTCTTTGTTATAGCCTTTAAACCTTTGAATGAACCGTAACCATTTGGCTTTCTTCAGTAAATCCTTGGCTTGAGGGTAACCTTCTAGATATTTCGGTCCTTTTGGCTCTGCCCTTAGTAGTTTTCCCATTCCTTTCCCTGTTTCAAATTTCAACTGAGGATGCAATTGCATATGAGGATTTTAGCAGAGGAAAGTAGCTCGGTTGCCGGGTTTATGGTGAAAGGCAATGGCTACAATCGATAGCAGGTAACAGGAATGCTTCGGATTATAGGCAGAACAGAGGATAAACAGTAGTGAATGGGTTTACTAATTGAAGTGCGTGTGTATGAAAGGAAGGTCTTAAATGAAATGGTAAGTGACCGGTAGTGGAGGCGAGATCTTTTTTTTTGAATTAACGACTGCATACGGGAGATCACACGTTTCAATAGATGGCTGCGGAAAATACGGTGAAGAAGAGTCGTAAAGAGACTGGTCACATCTTATGAGCGCAGGTGGCAAATGAAAGTGCAGTCATCTTGAGTTTAAACCCGAAAACCCATCATGAGATCGTTAAGAAATGAATGCATGGTTTATGGAGTAATATCGTGGGACAGGAGTGAGTAATGGAGCTATCATATCAAATCATTGCACATAGTAGAACTTTTCATGGTTTGATAACTATGCATAATCATGACTTTAATTGCTATTTGATAAAAAATTTTGCTCATACCTTTGGAAACTTTGTCATTTCTTGCCCATAGCTTTTAACCAACTATTCTTTCTTGATGTCTTGGAGATGCTCCATGTCTTCGTGGCATTTTCTCACTTACACCTGCATTTTCATGATTTTTGTACTAACATTTTGACTGTGAATTTGAAAAACAGAGTGGTGGTAGCTGCGGAAATCGTTTCTGGCTACGTAAACTGTTTCTGGCTGCGGAAACTGCTTCCAGCTGCGGAAACTGGGACAACACCCACTTAGCTGAACAAATATGGTTAGAAAAGAACTAACTGATTGAAAATAGTTCTGAAAGGAACTTTTATTGATGAAATGAGAATGAAATGAGTGGAATGGAATGAAAATGAAGCGGAGTGAAGTGAAGAGAAAATGTGAATGAGATGAAGATGGAGTGGAATGGCAAATGAGGTGGAGTGAAGATGGAAAGAGAAGGAGAGGAGATTTTTTTGGAAAATAAAGAGTGTCAAGTGTCCTTGATTTTCACACTATATTTTCTGTATAATACTGCCAATCTATGATTGGTTTTCAGGCTTATACAATATATATATATATATATATATATATATATATATATATATATATATATATATATATATATATATATATATTTTTTTTTTTTTTTAACTGAAAGAATCAAAGGCTAGGCTGGTGGGGAAGAAGGATTCTTCTCCACCAGCCTTATTGCAGAATTCTCTTGGAACATCTTGACAAATTCTTCTTTTGAGAGTGGCTTATGATAAATTTTCAATCAGTGGCCATTCACAAGAAAAGAAATCTGAAATTCATCAATGGTCTTGATTCTTACTGCTCCATTGTTAAAGACTTTGTCAATTTCATATGGCCCAAGCCAATGGGTCTGAAATTTACCTTTAAAGTCTTTGAACTTGGAATCAAACAGTAATGCCCAATCTCCCTCTTGAAACTTTCTCTCTTTGATGTATCTGTCATGCCATTTAGCTCTTTGATGTTGAACTAGATCAGTCTTTAAAATTGCTTCTTGTCTGATCTCATCTAGCTCGTTCAGCTACTCCATTCTGTGCTTTTGGGCTTCTGATAGATTCATCCCCAACTGGACTGCCATCTTGAAAGTCTTGACTTGAAACTCAATGGGGAGCAGGACTTCTTTCCCATAAACAAGTTCATAGGGAGAATGTCCTGTTGTATTCCTCCATGTAGTTCTGTAGGCCCATAAGGCTTCAGGAAGCCTTTCTGCCCAATCTTTTCTGTGTAGATGAACAATTTTGGTGATGATGCTCTCAAGAACTTTGTTTGTAGACTCCACTTGGCCATTTTCTTGCGGATGGTAAGGAGTAGATTTTCTGTGCTTGATTTTGTATTCTTCCATCAACTTCTCCATCAAGTTAGATGTAAATTGACTTCCCTGATCTGTCACAATTTCTCTTGGGACACCAAAACGAGTAAAAATATCCTCAAAAAGAAATTGAACAACTGAATTTTCAGTGGCAAAAGGCAATGATTTGGCTTCTACCCATTTAGTGACATAATCAGTGCATACCAATATATACTTTTTCTGTTTAGATAGTGGATTAATAGGTCCAATGAAATCTAAAGCCCATTTTTCAAAGGGTTCGATGAGTACCTGTGGTTGTAATGGCATTTCATTTGAAAGAATCGGTCTCCCAACTATTTGGCAGCTGTCACATCTTCTGACATATTGTTTTGCATCTTTGAAGAGGGAAGGCCAATAATATCCTAAAGAAAGGATTTTATAGGCCGTCCTTTTGTCAGCAAAGTGTCCACCGCATGGTTCATCATGACATGCCTTGAGGATGTCAGGCATTTCATCTTCCCGAACACATCTTCTGATCACACAATCTAGCCCTATTTTAAACAATTCATTAGAAATCCATGAATAACTTGAACTCTCCTGAATAATTTTTCATTTTTCACCAGGAAATAAATGTGGAGGTAGCTTTCCTGTAACCAAATAGTTAGCAATATCTGCATACCAAGGAGTCTTAGTAGTTATTGCAAATAAATACTCATCTGGAAACTTATCCTCTACAGGAGAATTTTCATTAGTATTTTGGATTCTAGACAAGAAATCAGCTACTGTATTTTGTTTCCCTGGTCTATCCAACACAATAATATTGAATTCTTGTAAAAGTAAGAGCCATCTTGTAACTCTGCCATTAGTAACAGGTTTATTCATGAGATATCTAATTGCAGAATGATCAATATGGACAAAAGTTTCATAGCCAGTTATATAGTGTCTAAACTTATTGATTGCATGAACAACAACTAAGAACTCTTTTTCAGTCACAGTATAGTTTAACTCGGTGGGAGTCAAATTTTTACTGGTGTAGTAAATGGCATAAGGAACTAAATCTTTTTGTCCCAACATAGCTCCTAGAGCTGTATCTGAAGCATCTGTGGAAATATGGAAAGAAAGTTTCCAATTTGGCCATCTCAAAATGGGTGCTTCAGATATTCTTGTTTTCAAAGTTTCAAATGTAGATTGACAATCAGGATCCCATTTGAATTCACAGTCTTTTGTAAGTAATTTGAAGAGTGGAGATGCTATTTTGGTGAAGTTTTCAATAAATCTTCTATAGCATCCAGTAAATCCAAGAAAACTTCTAACATCTTTTTGACAATTTGGAATAGGCAACTTGGAGATGACTTCAACTTTTGATCTATTAACTTTAATCCCATCCCTTGAAATATGATGTCCTAAAAGAATCCCTTCAGTAAACTTCATAAAGCATTTTTCATGACTCAATGATAGGTTTGTTTCTTTACATCTTATAAGGACTTTTTCGAAATTCTCTAATGACTCTTCAAACGAATTACCATAAACTGTAAAATCATTCATATAAACCTCTACACAATCATGGATTAGATCAAAAAAGATTCCTAGTACTGCCCTTTGAAATGTTGCGGGTGCATTACATAATCCAAAAGGAAGTACTCGGTAAGCAAAAGTTCCCCATGGACAGGTAAATGTGGTCTTTTCCTGATCTTCAGGTGCTACTTGAATCTGATTATAGCCACTAAAATCATCCAAAAATGAAAAATACTTTTTGCCTGCTAAAGTATCTAATACTTGATCGATAAAGGGTAAAGGAAAGTGATCCTTCAAAGTTGCTTTGTTCAATTCCATGTAATCAATGCATACCCTCCATTTACCATTCTTTTTAGGTACTATAACCAAAGGAGAAACCCATCGGCTATCTGAAATTGGATAAATGAAGTTTACATTAAGTAGTTTTGGGAGCTCTTCTTTCACTATCTCCCTAAGGTTTGGATTCATCATTCTCTGAGGTTCTCTGATTGGTCTACTGTTTTCCTCAATGTATATGTGATGAATGCAAGTCTTAGGGTCAATACCTTTCATATCAGTATATTCCCATGCAAATGCAGTAGAATATTTTTGCAAGATTTTGGTTAGTTCTTCCTGTTGTGATCTTTCCAAATTTTTGTTGATATTCAATGTTTTACCTGGAAAGATCTCAATGGCAGAACTTCCAAACTCTTCCATAGAGAAAAGAGACATTTGTCTAGATGATAGATACTCAATGTTAGAATCTAACTGAAATTGTGTGTGGTCATATTCTGAAGATGTTTCAAAGTTTTCTAATGTGTTCAGAATTTGACTATCTTCACTGACTTCAGAAATAGTAAAGACAGGTTGTATAGTATCCTCATCATCAATCCACTCATTACCTCCTATTTCTATAATTGCTTTTGCTGGAGGATACAGATTGAATTTCTTTGTTGAGTTACCATAAAAAATATACATATCCCCAAACCTACAACTGATGAAAGCATCGGCTGTGGCTAGCCAAGGTCTTCCTAAGATGAGAGGGTGTCCTCCTAAATTACTCTTGGGGGTTAAAATCATCAAATCTACTGGATATTCCCAAGAGTCTAAGGAGACAGAAATGTCTTCTAATACACCATCTGGTTTGATAATTGATCGATCTGCAAGTTGCAGTAAAGTAGGTGTAAAAAGAAGATTAGGAAGTTTCAGCTGTTCCATAGTCTGTCTACTCATAATGTTGATAGCAGCCCCTAAATCAATCAAAGTATTTGGAATTTCTACCCCATTGATATGTGTTTTGACAATTGGACTACCGGGATCTACATACTTCTGCATAGTAATTTTTCCCATCATGATATTTACAATTTTTCCTACCAGGTGGATTCTTCTTGTATCTCTAGGTTTCCTTCCTGGTATTTTAAGACTCAACTCCTTTATTGTTTTTGCTAGAATAGGATTCTCTCTAATGGCTTGTAACAAGAGAATCTTGATACAGACATTCTTCAATTCATCTAGAAAATCATAGTCAGGCAACAAGATTTGTTTTTCCACCCCTTTGTCAATTTGTAATCTTTCAGGAAAAGGAGGTGTGGATGAAGATGCATGGTGCTCAACTATAGGAGTTGTGGGGGTTAGCTCTTTTTCTTTTTCTTTCTAAGTGCTTGGGTTTTGAAGAGATGCTTCAGAACCTTTATTGGCTTCAAGGGAATCTTCCTCAGAAATGCTTTGCTTTTGGGAATCTATAGAAGGTTTATCTAAAACTCTACCAGATCTGAGTTGTACATCATTGAGAGGAACAATCATATAGGTAGGAAATTGTTGACCTTCTACCATGTAAGCATTTTGAGGGTTTTATTATTGGGGTTCGGCAATGGCTGGGACGGAAGTTGATTTGACTTTTGTTGGAATGGAAGCAAGAGTTGAGAATTTGGGTTCTGTTGAGAAGGTTGTTGTTGTTGAAATGGCAATGATAGTTGTGGATTTTGATTTGGAAGTTGTGGGGCTTGTTGGTTTTGAAAAGATGGAGGATATTGATAAAATTGAGCAAATATCCCATAAGGATTTTGCATGCCTTGTACCCATGATTGAAAAGGATTTTGAGGTTGGGACCAAGGTTGTTGCCAAGGATTCCAATTTGGTGGGGTTTGAAAGTTCATAGAGTTGTTAAACCCTTGGTTTTGTTGCCCCTGCCAAGGTCTCCTTGCAACAAAACAGAGAGACTCAATTGTATTTGGATCTTCTTGGAAGACAGCTTTGAGCCCAGGAATTGAAGGACAATCCTTGGTCTCATGATTTTCTGAACAATTCGCACATGTTTCTACAATTTTTGCATCCAAGGGACATTCCCTGAGAGCATGTTTCTTTCTACATTTTGGGCAAAAGATGGCTAAAGCTTCAGCTTCTGCTTTCTGCTTATTGTGGATCTTAAGAGTGTCTAGTTGCTCACTAAGACTCCATAAGATATCAGTTTTGAATTCATCAAGCATATTGCCAATCTCAGCCCTACTTACTGATCCAGTTGCAGATTTGTTTGCTCTGATGAGAGAAGGATCTCTAGGCCCTTTTCCAGTTTTAGATTTTCCTCTTGAGAGATGGACACACAGCTCTGCTATATCATGAAGTGGAAGTTGAGATATGTCTCCTTTTCCCATCATGTTCAAAATATCTATCCATTCATCTCTAATGGCTTTTAATAGAAGGGCTTTCAGGGTTTCCTCATCTAAGTTACTCATTTTTTCTCTTTTCAGATTGTATTGGAATTTTTCAAGTAAATCCTCCAAGTTTTCATCTTCTCTTTGTACCATTTTAAATACTTCATCCTTGTGGTTGGTGGGCATACAATAGTCCAGGTATCTATCCAAAAATGTTTGTTTCATATCATTCCAAGTCCTAATGGATTGAGTGAGTAATCCCATGAACCATTTCAAAGCAGCTCCTTTCAATGTTGAAGGAAACAGTTTGAGTTTTTGAGAGTCTTCCAAATAATCATAAGTTCGACACACGACCTCAAACTCAAATAGAAATGTTTCAGGATCCTCATTTCTTAACCCATGAAAGTTTGGGAGGACAGATGGTGAAATATTTTTCATTGTTGCTCGAGAATCCTCATCGACTATAGGAAATCCGAATGAGTGCAAGAGGAGAGCATACTTTGAGAGGTTATCAAATTTCCTTCCTTGAATTTTTTTTTTTTTTTTTTTTAAGAAATTGGCTACCTAGTTTCACTTCCCCGGCAACGGTGCCAAAATGTTTGGTCAATTTAGTGTGTTCTAAATTGCTAATTTAAATGTCAATCCAAGATTCGTAAACTGACGAAGTGAGGTGTACTATATGTACAAGATAACCATTTTCTTAGTCTTTTGTCGTTTTTGAGTTTTTTTTTTTTAGTTTGTTTTTGGGTTTATCTTTTATGGATTCCCTAGTGTGTGATGGCGAAATTGAAAGTTAAGTATGGATGGTAATGGTGATTTCTACAGTGATTTTCCAAACTTAAAATTTTTCAAAAAGAAAGCTTTAAACTGACTGTAATGAAATCAATTCTCAAGAGGAAGTAAATGTACCAAACAGTGAACTAGTGACAATGGCCCAGTATCCTTACTGCTGTGTGAAAAAGAAAGTAAAAACTGAACTTAAAGCAACTCAAAGACTGAAAGCAAAGCAACTAAATCACACTACTTCAACCCCTGTTCTGATCCTTTACCCTTCAACTCAATCTGCCTATAGGAAGTAACCATAAACAAGCTGAGTAATATGACATCTAAATTGCAGGAAATTAAATTGCATAAAAGGAAACTAAGATTTAACTACTCAATCATATTTTCAACTCTTGAAAATGACATAAGTAATTCAATCTCTAACTTGCAGGAAAGCAAACTAAATAATACTACAATAAGTAATATTCTGATTCCTTACTAATAGAGTCACTTGACTATAGAAAGGAAATCATAAACAGATGAGTAATATGATGTCTAAGTAGCAGAAAAATAAATAAGCAAAACGCAATTTGAAAAATGATAGTGCTGGAATTAAAATCAGGAAATGAAAGTCAGCAGAAAGGACAAGATGATCTCATGTTAGTAGTTATCAAAAAAATATGTAAATTTGCCCGGGCTACCTACAACAAAACCTGTAAAAGAAGCACTGATCAGCTAAAAGTTATAAAAGAAACATAAAGGAAATATAGACAACAAATGAACATCAGAACAACACAATATATATAAAAAAAATGATTTAAAACAGTGAATGAAAGCAAGTAAGAAACTATACAAAGCTCTGGTGTACAGGGGCCCTCTGCAACCTCAACCAGTCAATCACTTAGTCACAAATTAGATTCAGAAAAACTGTCTTCTCATGTATTTAAAGCAAAGTGAAATGCAGTACAGTGGGCGACAACAGTCAAGATTACAATTTAAAAACTAAGCTATTCAGCGTATATCAACGCGTTATTTATAAGAAAAGGTGCAACTAATTCCTAGATTTATGCTACCAAGAGACACATAAATCTCCTTGACCCGAGATCTAGCGTGATGGTCATGAATTCATGGAGTGGTGGCTGCTTGGTTCCGTTCACGGGCTATTCTCCAGGTGTGCCAGTACCTTCGAAAACTAAGGATCGTGCCACGCAAACCTTCACATGGGCAAAACAGAGCCGTGCCACCGCAAAATTCCTCATTTGGCCCTTCCTTTGACCTTCGTTGACCGCGACTGTTTATGAGTGATTTGGCTGATCTGAGGGGACACACTCCATGTACACGTCACTTGCAGGTTACCCATGTGGCCAGTTTCTCCATTGGACACCTGTAGCATAGCCTTTAACAAAATGGCTGCTGAAACTTGGGCTGGCTACGGAAAGTGACAAGTTTCCGCCGCTGCTTGAACAAAAATCTAAATCAAACAACAGTCATAAACATAGTTAGGAAACCATTTCATAATTTCTTTTTAGACTAATATGCAACGATTTGATAGCTTGGTGGATGAAGTAAATGGAAAAAGAAGGCTAAAAGGGTATATAGGGAAGTGCAGGTTTGGAACTCAACAGATGCAATGGTTGCATAGCTGTTATTTACACCTGGTATGTTACTGCTTTTTATGTTAACATTGGGAAAAGCAGTTTTCTTCCTAAATTTGTGGTAGAAATCTGTTCAACATTTGTTATCACCTAAGATTCAATTCTATACTGGTTGAAAAGTGAAGATTTTTAAAAGGGAAGCCCATTGTTGTATTTTGAAGAAAGTTTTATTTTTAGTAGATTGAGTCAGTGTACATTTAATTTTTGAGGACAATTTGACGCCAAGAAGTTCTCTATCTGTGCTTGAGATGCCTCATTGAAGACATTGTCATGATGATGTATATTGAAGGTTAATAAAAACATATTTTTTGTGGTGTTTGTGTCCTAGATCCACCTGAAATTGAATAAGGGGATCTTAGGTACATGTGTTTAATGAATGCATGTGCATGACTTGTGTTCAAATTATCTCTTTGTATTATGCTTAAAACAATAACATGCACATAAGTTCATAAGCACAAAGCGTCACATCATCGACTTGATAAAAGTAATATTCTGCAACAACATTTCACAATAGCTAATTCATGCCATCAAGTTAAGGACGCTACAAAATCAAGCATTTCAAGTCAAGACATTTCTGCATCAACATCCAATCAAGTTGTCATCTACATCAACAATTTTTTTGCAGCGATTCAACAACAATTTTTTGGCAATTGCACTTGCACCATTTTTTAATAAGCTCAATACAAAACTGTAACTTGAAAATCATCATTTGTAAGTTGGATTGTAATCAAAGACAAATTGAGTTGAATTGTATGGGTGCATTCTCAGTTGTAACCGACACCCTAATTTGAATTGTTAATGTGAAAACATTAAGTCAAATAAGTATTCAATTGAGTCATCAAGATTGAACTTGTCATTTGTCTCTTGGGTGCATTTCGATAGTGTTCGACACCGTTCCTTTTTTAATCATCACATTCAAGAAAGCAAAAAGTGTCAATAATCAATCAAGCAAGTTCAAACAAGCCATATAACAAGCAATCATCATCAAACAAGGGTATTCTATTCTTCAAGTGAGAAATAAGCAACAGTACAAGTGAGCTTGTCATTTCAGTGATCAATTCAAGTGTGCAATTTTCAAGCACGACTTCTACACCAAGCGAGCCTGCCTTCAAAGTAAGCAAGATAACATGGAAGAACACATTCAGTTGTCCCAAATTCTTCACAATTTAATGTTATCATCAGCCGACGACATGGTGCACATCAACAAAACAACTCTTGCTGACATTCAAGTGCATATTCAACATGCACATGAAACGATTGAGTTCCTTCATCTAGAGTTTCAACTGCAGAGAAATGAGTTGCAAGAGAAGCGTGTTGCTTCCAAGTCTTTGACCAATCCAGAGACAGCTGATCATTTGAATTCATTCATCCAACTAGCTTCAAGTGTTGAAGTTGTTCCAGTTCAACTTTCTTCCAAACCCATCATCAAGCCATGGGAAGAAATTCAAAATCGAAATCGACGTGGCTTAGGATATGTCAAAGATAATGACAACTTACATATCATTGATTGTTCAAAGCCCATTCAGTTCGTCAGTGCCAGATTACTTGAAAAAATCACCTCAGCAAGTTCTCAGCAACTTGCAGACCGACGTCAATGCACACAAACTGAAGTTGTAGACAAACAGAAATGCACACAAACTCAAGTTGCAGACAAGCCGAAATTTTCTCATTGTCAAAGAATCGGTCATCTGGAAGATCAGTGTTTCGATCTCCATCCTTGTCACCATTGTGGCAAGTCAAATCATTCATTAGAGAAATTTTGCAAAAATGACCAACCTGCGAGATTGAAGATAAATTATTCATGGATTGATCCCTGGGAATGGTCTTCCACAGCCAGAAGATTGTACAAGTTTTACAATCGGATTCACTCATACATATTGCAGCCAACAGTCAAATGAAGATGGTACTCTCGTGCAATTGAACGGGGGAGTACAACAGTGAAACTCTCCTACACCTGAAGGGGGGGAGTTAAGATATATTTTGGAGAATATTGCCTCTCCTTTCAGCTGAGAAAGGGGGGAAAATGTCAATGAGCGTTCATCAAATTGTGTCAGTGGACACCAGATGTTGTTTTCAAGCAAAGGACAGTTGGATCCTTTTGCAGCATGGCACATGATGGAGTTGTAAAGCAACATTCAGAGATGAATCAGACATGCAACTGATTCATGTTCTCTTCATATTTGAGTTTTTTTTCAGCATCCAGCTTTGACGGTTTTTCAAGAAAATGTTTTTTTGAGGATCAACTTGAGAACTTGGAAGATGGTTCCTTGTTCATTTTGGATTTATCATTGAGGGGGGGAATGTTAGCCTCACTCTCTTAAAAATCAATAATAAATCCAATTATTAAATTAAATAAATAAAATCATGAGAATTCCTCAAACCAAGGATTCTAGTTTGGATGAGAGATTCTCTCCAACTAGCTCTCCTAAATTAGTGTGTAAGTTGAGAAATTGTCTCAACAAAGTGATTCTAAGATAGACGCACTATCTTAAGACCACTTGCTCATGTATTTAAATGTATTATTAAATTATTTGAATAAAAGAGAGAATTACATGAGCATGAGAGACCACATGATGGCTCTCTGTCTTTTCCTGCCAGTTTATTGTTTGTGAGTTAATTTGCTATGCATATGGTTTTATGGCTGTGTGATTCTTCTTCATTGTGACAGTCAAATTAATATTCTTCCTATTGAAGCACATGAGAAATCAAATATACTTGAAGTGGTTGCTACATGTAAAGTTTTCCATGAGCATCCAAAACCCTGTGTTTTGGATGAGAGGTATGAAGATAGCCATTCACTTGTTTTTTCAGATTTTTCTTTCTCTGAGCTTTTATTTTAAGATCAGGTTTGTGAAGACCAAGATGATATTTTTGATGAAATGTATGAACACGGATCTCTAGACCTTCACCACTCATATGTCTCTCTGGCTCATCCATTTTATGAAGCATTATTTCAAGGGAAGATTCGTGCAAATCATAATTTTGAATTGGCATGTGTGAAGGTTTCAGACAATGTAATTATGGCAAAGATTAATCATCAAACATTGCATTCCGATTATGAAGAGGAGAGCAACAATAAAGAAGAGGTTTTTTAGAGCCTCTTGCACATGATGATCTTCCTCCAGATTCAAAAAATGAAGAGTGTGCTTGTATTTCTTCTGACTTTTCAAGATATGGTAATGTTCCATATTATTATAGACCCTATTGCTAATTTGTTGTAGCCATCCGGGGAGATGAATTTTCCTATTTTATGGATCATGAGCACATGTTCAGTGGACACTTGGAGTGGCCAATCTTTTGTTTTTTCTGCCTGCTCAAGGAAAGTACGAGCATGATTCAAATAAGTAGCCATTTGCTGGATTGGTTACAATGGAGGGATCATTTCACATGATTGTATGTATATCTTCAGCAGGTGGGCATTTATAAATTGGATTTGAAGCCCAAGGTGGAGGCCCTATGATCGATGGTCTACTGCAAATAAGTAAGTTCAGTCAGTGTGTTTTTTTTATAGTAAAGTCAGTTTTCAGTTTTGAGTTTGGTTTTTCCATTTTGACTCCATGCCCAATGAATAAGGCTACCTGGTCTACGGTGTTCTTGACACCTCCAAGGAGCTGCCATCCTTAGCTGGAGCCAATGTTAGTGCCTGTTAGTCATGTCAGTCACCAGTGATCAAATATGCTCTTACAAGGTTTGTTAGGGTCTCGAGGTCAAATTTTATCATTTCATTATGTTTCAAAATAAAAGTTGGTCACTGGCTGTTGTGTCTAGGTTACTGTTGCTGCCTTGACTTACTCATGGTCTTCATCACTCATCATGGTCATTTTCTTCTTCGAGGTATCATATCTTCATTTAAATGTCTTGGGTCATGAAATGGTTAAATTCCTCATTTTAGGTCATGGTCTAGGGTTTTAGTCCATGTGTCATCATGATACCATATGTCAAAACAAAAACATGTCCATCTTGTGAGTCAGTGGATAAAGGGAGTTAGCAGCTTAGGGAAATCAAAATAAAGGTAAAGGTAATGTTTTATTTCAAATAAGACAATGTTGTAGTGCACTACTTTGTCTCATCATTTCTCAAAAGGACATATGATGTTATGCCACTACCAAAGAAAAAATCAACTTTCAAGCTACAAAGGGCCATCCAAAGCATAAAAAGGGTTTCATTTCAACATTCACAGGTTTAAGCATCTCCTTCGAAAGTAATTAAACATCTGGCACCTCTTATGCATCCTTAATTTTGAAGAACTCAATGAAAATCCATCTCCCTGTGCTTTTGGTCTCCAAATGATTTTGTTTCATTGTAGTGAGAAAAATCCTAGTTTTTATGTTCCATAACCCCCACACATACCTTATATATCCCTCCCAACCATTTCCCATACCCATTATCTTCATTTCCCCACATTTTCCCTAAACCCTAGCTCAATGCTGCGCTTTTTCAAATTTCTAGACTAGGACTGTGTTTTGGACTTTTTCACACCTTTCCCTCACATTTTTCAAGAAATTCCACTTCCCTACACTCCTTAACATCTATCCCTACCACCCAAAAATTTCCCCAATAATTTAGACAACCCTTAACCCCTTCATTCCTTTCCATCTACAAGACTGTCCCAAATCCCCTGTTTTTCCCTACAACTAAAACCCTAATTTCTCTCCCATAGAGCTAGGCTTTTCCATGGATTCTGAATCATATGAGAAAAAGAGGAAAAAAGGAGGTCAGATCAATAGATATGATCTAACTTAAACACAATAGATAATGTCTTCACCATTTCTAAAGAAATCATTCCAAGAGACAAATCATTTGATGCAGATAGGGACAATTTTGATTCAAAGTATGTTTATGACCAAATGGAGATGAATTTTTCAAAACTGAAAGAGTTTTTTTATCAATAATATACCAGGTAAAAAAAACCTCCTTCAATTTATACACAGGTGTTATGATTTGGGAGAAATTCCCAAAATATAATTGCTACAGGAGAGTTGCTCCACTTCTGGGAGTAGTTGTTTGACATGGAATCCCCCCAAGGCATGTTTTTGGGCTCAAAGCCCAAGTTTTGACCGAATTTTGTTGTAAAGCTCCGCGAATTGCGGGCACGGTGCATGGAAGTATGATAGAGTCATAGGGTTGTCCACCCTAGTTTTGTAATGTAATGTCGGCTGGATAGACCTACCCATGGTCCGCGAACCATGGGATTGTATAAATAGAGCGAGGCTCTAAGTGTAAAAGGGAGATAGGATAAGGGAGAATATAGGAGGAGAAGTCTAAGTGATTGAGTCATAGTGTGAAGTGTGTCTTTGGGTCGTAGAGTAGGAGAAGGCTTTGTAGCTGAATGTGTAGAGGCCTAGTAGTCCACAACTGAGTGCGCGGACCCCTGCAACTGAGTGCGCAGGGTGAGTCGAGTCTGTAACCGAGGAAAGAAGCAATAAAGAAAAGTTTGGTTATAATTCTGTGTATCTATTCTTGAGTTAATGCATGATTGATATAACTTGCAAATACACTGTTTATTTACTGCGCGCACCTGTAGGAATGTTTTATGTTGTTAAGTAAAGTACTCAAGTAGACAAAGATAATTAACTAACATTGGAATATAAGCAAGGTCTTGGGTAATAGTGCAAAACGTGACACATCCCCTAGATAGGGCTGTGCGAAGGCAGTGTATCAGGTCGTGGGGACTGGGAAGGTGCGTGAAGCAACCTGCGCACAAGGAGAAACCCCGGACCAGTCGAACTCATTAGACATCTCCAGGGTGCGGAAACCTAGTTCTAGCACCCTCCCATACTACTTCGGGTGAGACCTCAGTCCGTGCTCCGCAGACTATTGCCGAAAGGGCCAGCAGTACTGGGATTTGTTTGGCTAACTAACTTTAATTCTGGGTCAGACCCCAACAAGCCAAAAAATGGTTCCGTCGCCGGGACTGAGATCTGCATAAAGATGTCTGATGTCATACCACTGGAATCCGACATAGAAAGGAATTGAGGAGTGGTTGGACAAAATGATTCACGAGTTCGCGGCGTAGGAAAACAGGAATCTGCGATTATCAAAGGAAGAGTGGTTATATTGCTACTTGTATATGGAGATCCACAAAATTTTCTTTGCTTCCTTCCCCACTGAGTTGTACGAGTGGATTGCGAAGCTAGCAGATAGCTAAGGAAGGTGTAAACTCAAAAAAACTATTGTGTTGACACCAGAGCTGGTACGAAGACTAGAAGCATCAGAAGATAGGATCGTGCACGTTGTCGATCACTGGCTGGATCGAATCCTTGGAGGATTCTGTTGTGTGTGGAGCATGATTGTTCAGAGGTCTTTGTTTTAGTCGGATGTATACCCCAGGAAGTTTTGTACACCCCTCCACGCGGGGGGGTGCGGGGGGGACTTGTCCCCCCCGCGGGGGTCCAGGGGGGCCCATCCCCCCCGGCTGGGGGTTCGGGGGCCAGCGGTCCCCCGGCGGGGGCTCTGGGGCAGCACCCCCGAAGCCAAAAATAAATGTAAAATTGCCTTGTAAAAGTATAGTAATTTCTAGTCAATCTGGGCTGTTCATTAGGCGGATGATCTGACAATAGAACTTATGTTTAGTTTAGGGTTTTTTGCCCTAGAAGGCAACCCCTCTCTTTGTATGAGGGCATTGTATTTCAGGCTATGTGATAGATGTGTAATCTGTGAGCAAGAAACAAAGAGGTGAGACTGTGAGAGAAAACAGAGGATATTACAGCGGATTTGCTGTAGGTTGTGTCTCTTCATTTTGCTGGATAATAGAAAGGAAGGACTGGCTGTTCGGGGTGGACGTAGCCCAAACTGGGTGAACCACATATATCTGTGTCTCTCTTGTTTTGTGCGTTTTCTGTGTTTATATTTCTGCAATATTTTATATGTTCCATTGCTCCGTAATATATAATTTTCTAACAACTGGTATCAGAGCCGAAGGTATATTTGGCTGATAAACTCGCAGGAAAGAAGGGTTCCTGGTTCGAGTGGGAGCAATGGCGGAAGATGGTAAGTTTAGGGTCGAGAAATTTAATGGCCAAAACTTCTCGCTGTGGAAGATGCAGATGGAAGATTATCTGTATTAGAAAGATCTATACCTACCATTGGGCGGAAAAACAAAGATGCCGACGGGTATGAAAGACGAAGAATGGAACCTTCTCGATAGAAAGGCACTCAGAACAATACGGTTGTGCCTTGCTGCGTTAGTCGCCTTCAACATTTCGAAGGAAACCACGATAGAGGGTTTGATGAAGACGTTGTCGAAACTATATGAAAAACCCTCGGCCTCAAACAAGGTATTTCTTATGAAACGGTTATTTAATATGAATATGTCAGAAGGTGGATCTGTTGCAAACCATTTAAATGATTTTAATACAGTTAGAAGTCAATTAAGTTCTGTAGGGATAAACTTTGATGATGAAGTTAGAGCTCTGTTATTCTTGTGCTCATTACCAGAAAGTTGGAATGGTTTGGTAATGGCCATTAGTAACTCCGTTTCTGGATCTAGTACTTTAAAGTTTGATGATGTTGTCGGTGCTATCCTTAGTGAGGAAATGTGACGTAAAAGCTCCGGTGAGACATCGGGAAATGCTTTGAGTGCAGAGTCTAGAGGAAGAAAAATGGAAAGAGGAAAGAGCTCAGGATATCGCAGTAAATCAAGGAAAGGCAGATCCAAGTCCAGATCGGGGATAGTGTGATGGAAATGTGGAAAGAAAGGACACCTAAAGAAAGACTGTAGATCTCGGAAGGGAAAAGAAGGAGATGCACAACAAGAAAACAATCATGAAGCAAATGTGACAGGTGAGGTGTTACAAGATGCTTTGATTCTTTCTTTCGAAAATATTACTGATTCCTGGGTGGTAGATTCAGGGGCTTCATTCCATGCCACACCTGATAAGAAATACTTTCATGACTATGTTCAAGGAGATTTTGGACAAGTTCGTCTGGGTGATGATAAACCCTGTAAAATTGTTGGAATGGGTAAGGTTCTTGTAAAACAGCGGAATGGAAACCAATGGCTATTAAAGGAGGTAAGGCATGTTCTAGATCTAAAGAAAAATATGATTTCAACAGGGCAGTTAGGCGGTGAAGGTTGTGTGACAACTTTCACAGATAAAGCTTGGAAGGTCACTAAAGGATCCCTGGTAATAGAAAAAGGCGAAAAGGTTGGTACATTGTATTTATGCAATGGTATTTCTAACTCTGTTAATGCTTTAACTTCCAAAGGAGCAGATGCAGCATTATGGCATCATAGGCTCGGACACATGAGTGAAAAGGGGATGAAGATTCTTCACTCAAGGAATTTGTTGCCGGGTTTGAAGAATGTTGATTTGGACTTCTGTGAGAACTGCATTTATGGAAAATAGAAGAGAGTCAGATTTCTCAGAGTTGGGAAAGAAAAGAAGAACGAAAAATTAGAGCTTGTGCATACAGACGTATGGGGACCTGCTCAGGTATCATCTCTCGGTGGCTCTCGTTATTATGTTACTTTTATTGATGATGCAACTAGAAAAACTTGGATTTATTGTATCAAGAATGTAGGAATTTACAGGGTAAGTTCCTTAGAAAGAACACCAAAAGGACACCGCTCACAACCAGATCACAGATCAATACACCAGTATTTTTGACGTGGTTAAAACCCTCAAAGAGGGAAATAGTCCACGGCCTGAGCCAACGTGGCCACTTCAGGCAATTTATTAATCAAAGAATGAAAATTTACATAAGCTTCTCTCATGCACAGATTACCCTACAAATGACCCTCCATGCGCTTTAAATAGAATTCATGGACCAATCGGGTGTCAAGCCACGGATCAAGTGTCGGTAATACCGAGGAGAGAATGAACCGTCGGATCACTACATATCGTGACCGTCGGATTGTAAGTTACAAAATGTACAACGGTAAAGAAACACACTTTACCTAACTCTATACCTAACTCTATACTATACCAAGTTGTACTTAAATATTTCCTATGTGTCGGAATATCCTAACATCCCCCCTTAATAACAACTTGGGATAGGATTGAAGGATTTACAAATATGACACAATAGGAGAAGGAAGGAGGCACTAGAGCTTATCCCCCCTTAGTGACAACTTCCTGAACTCCAACCATAAATCGAAGTTTAGTGAACTTCGCCTCTGTGAGAGCCTTTGTGAAGATGTCTGCAACTTGATCATCTGTTGAACAATATTGCACTTCAAGAACATGGTCGTGAATGAGCTTTCTGATGAAGTGCATGTGCAGTTCAATGTTGTTTGCTGCGCTGATGTTGGACTGGATCTTTGCATAGCTAAATGGCACTTTGATTATCACACCAAAGTGTAGTCGGATGCTGCTGCTCAAAGCCAAACTCTGACAGGATCTGACGAAGCCACAAGGCTTCCTTACTAGCTTCTACGGCACCACGATACTCTGCTTCTGCTGATGAAAGAGAAATGGCACCCTGTTTCTTGCAAGCCCATGTAATAGGTCCTGAACCAAGAGTGAACACATAACCGGCAGTAGACTTCCGATCATCAGGGTCACCAGCCCAATCGGAATCAGTGAAACCAGCCAATAGAGGAGATGCTTTGGCACTGTAATGAATCCCAAACTGAACTGTACCTCGAACATAACGAATTATTCTTTTAGCTGCTTTCCAATGACTTTCACGGGGGTTTTGCATGAACCGAGAAACAAGGCCAACAACAAAGGAAAGGTCAGGACAAGTATGGGTTAGATACAAAAGTTTTCCTACAAGTTGACGGTATAAGGTAACATCAACTTCAGGAGAAGTACAAGTGACTGAGAGTTTGACTCCAGACTGAAAGGGAGAAGGGGCTGGCTTACAGTCTTCCATGTGAAAATGACGTAGAATATCACAAGCATACTTGGACTGGGAAAGGGAAATACCCTCCTTGGATTGCAAGACTTGAAGACCGAGAAAATAGTGTAAGTGTCCTAAGTCTGTTATTTCAAATTTCCTTTTGAGGCTAGACTTCACATGGTTTATAAGGTTGGGATCACTACCAGTAAGGATAAGATCATCAACATAAAGAACAAGGATGATAAGGGAGTTGCCCACTTTCTTGGTGTAGACAGTATTGTCAGAATGACACCTAGAAAAGCCAGATTCTAAAAGAAAGCTATCCATTTTGGCATACCAAGCCCGAGGAGCTTGCTTGAGACCATAAAGGGATTTCTTAAGTCGACAAACAAGGCTAGAGTCTGTTTGTATGAAGCCAATGGGTTGTTCCATATAGATTTCTTCATGCAAGTCCCCATGCAAGAAGGCAGATTTAACATCCATCTGATGGACTTCCCATTTGAAAGAGGAAGCAAGGGAAAGAACAAGGCGGATAGAGTTCATTTTGGCAACAGGGGAGAAGGTTTCAGTGTAGTCAATACCTTCAACCTGTGAAAAGCCCTTAGCAACAAGACGAGCTTTATGTTTATCAACTTTCCCATCTGGTCCATACTTGGTTATGTAAACCCATTTGCATCTAACAAGTTTTCGTCCCTTTGGTAAAGGAACAAGATCCCATGTATCATTTGCCAATAATGAATGATATTCTTCATTCATAGCTGCTTCCCAATCTGGATGGCCTGAAGCTTCTGCAAAGGTGTCAGGATCATAATTTACTGGAGCTTGAGCCAGTAAAGAAGAGGCTCTCTCGAACTGAGAACGTGTGCGTCGCTGATCTGTAGGATCACCGACAAGATCACCTGCTGCATCTCGAGTAGCACGAACCCATTTTGGAAGCTTAGGAGCTGAAGGAGGATCCTGAGATGGTGGGGGAGGATTGTCATCCTCACTTTCATCATCTGAAGAAGAAATTTTTTCAAAGGTAGAAGAGATAGGGAGAGGTGGCACATCCGCCGAACTAGGCTCGCAGGCCGATATATTTTCATCAAATTTTACATCTCTTCTAATGATAACATTTTTGGACTTAAATGGAATAAGTCTATAGCCTTTGACATCTTCAGAATATCCAACAAAAGTACATTTTTCACTCTTAGGTTCTAAAGCTTTATGATTTTCATCTGGAATATGGGCCCACGCTTCACTTCCAAAAACACGAAAGTGACTTACATCTGGTTTGATTGAGCTCCATGCTTCTTCTGGAGTGATATTCTTTAAAGCCTTAGTAGGAGTGCGATTTATTATGTAATTTGCACAGTTAATTGCTTCTGCCCAAAAACTAAGACCAAGTCCTTTAGATTGTAGCATACAATTAGCCATTTCCTTTAAGGTGCGATTCTTCCTTTCAGCTACACCATTTTGTTTTGGAGTATATGGAACAGTATGTTGCATTTGAATTCCATTCTCAGTGCAATAGTTGATGAATGTGTTTTTAACATATTCTCCGCCATTATCAGATCTTAACTTAAGAATTTGATGTCAAGATTGTTTTTCAACAAAGGCCTTGAAGGCCAAAAAGGTGTTAAATGCTTCACTCTTGAGTTTTAAGAAGTATACCCAAGTGCGTCTGGAGAAATCATCAATGAAAGTTAAGAAATACTTGCAGCCAGAGAATGAAACAACAGGAAGTGGACCACATAAATCAGAGTGCACAAGCTGTAAAGGGGCTGAGGCGTGCCAAGAGGCACGTTTTTCAAAACTGTCCCGATGATGTTTTCCGAGTACACATTCGGAACAAACACCATCTCTGCAAGATACCATAGGAAGACTTGTCACCATATTTTCTTTACATAGATGCTGAAGGGAGCGATAGTTTAAGTGACCAAATCGCTCATGCCAAAGTTTGCTCACTTCATCATTATGAGCAACAAATACTGAGGGAAGATTTGATGACCCAAAGTTGTGAAACTTATACAACCTTGTAGAATCATCAACAATGCCAGTAGCCAAAATCTGTTTAGGATCTTTTAAGTCCTTGATTACAACATCATGAGGTGAAAATTCAACGATTTTACCTTCACCTGAATGAGTTATCTGATATACAGATAGAAGGTTGCAGGATAAGGTTGGAACACATAATACATCATTAAACTGACCATTGTCTAGATGAACAGTTCCAGTCCCTACAACATTAAGAGATCTATCATCACCAACATATATATTTTTGGTGTTACAATCATTTAAAGAAGAGAACATGGCTTTGTTTTTGGCCATGTGATAAGAAGCTCCAGAATCAATGAGCCACTCATGAGAATGAGAAGAAGAAGATACATTTAATGCATAGCCAGACCGAGATGCTTGACAACCACATGCAGAAAGTGCCATTGCTGAAGATGAAGTTGAAGTTGAAGATTGCCCCAAATGGATGTTATGCTTCTTCATTGCTGCTTCCAAGGCTTCCATCTTTTTAAAGCATTTTGATTCTAAGTGGCCATCTCAATTACAAAAATTGCAATGTCTATCAGTCTTCTTCCCTTTGTTTTTATTTATCTTATCATTTTGTTGAAATGATTTTTCATTTTGGGGCTGAAATTGCTTAGGACCCTTGTTTGGTTTAGGACCATTCTTTTTAGGATATGACTTCTTAGGATTCTTTGAATTTGGTTGCTGCTGGGCGGCTAACACTTTCTTGGAAGAGTTTCCAAGATTAAGAAGACCAAGGTGTAAGAGTTTTTCTTGTTCTCTTATTAAAGAATCAAAAAAAGAGTCAAAGGAAGGGGGCTTGTAGTCTTTTCCTTGAGAAATGAAGGCTTCTCTTGTAGAATGGAAGGTGGAAACAAATACAGAGTAGGCTGGTCCCAACTTAGTAAGGATGGAATAAATAAGGTTACTATCTTCTTTCTTAACCTTAACACCTTCCAAAAGATATCTAAGGGTCTTGAACTTAGACAAGAAATCTTCAATGCAAGAAAAATTATTAGGGTCCAATGTAAGCAACTCATTTTCAAGTTGATGGGCTCTAATTTCATTTTTAATCCCAAAAACTTTATTGATTTGTTCCATTGCTTCATGAGGAGTTTCAAGTTCTGCAATATGGAATCTAAGATCTGGAGAAATAGACATCCCTATCAAACCACGTGCTTGATCTTGTCTATTTTCCCATTTAGCAGCCTTGTCTTCATCTTTCGGTTTCTTTTCTTGGCCTGTGGCTATTCGGTAGAGACCTTTACTTCTAAGTAAATCCTCCATGTAGGACAACCATTGGAAGTAGTTGGTGCTATCAAGGGTAACTTGGTATTGACTTTCCATTTCAACAGAAACTGAAGCTGAAGATGCTAAAAGTAAGTGTTCCAATGGATAGATCTCGAAAAATTAGGCTGGTTTAAAAAAAAACGGCTCTGAAAAGGGCTTCCGGATGAAGAAGTTATGGCTTTTTGAAAAAAAGTTGTTGAAGTTGCCGACGAAGTGCGGGAATGTGCGGAAATGAAAAAGTCCACCCCCACAAAATGGAGACTTGAACCCAAGACCTCTACTCTCTTAAAATAGCTTTGAACCAATTGATCTATACAAAAAATTTGAGAGAGAGAGAGAGAGAGAGAGAGAGAGAGAGAGACTTGAACCCAAGACCTCTACTCTCTTAAAATAGCTTTGAACCAATTGATCTATACAAAAAATTTGAGAGAGAGAGAGAGAGAGAGAGGGGGGGGGGGCTTTGGGTTGCGTGCTTGCTTTGAGAAAGCTCTTTTTCCCTACAAAACAAAAAACACAAAACCCAACACGGACATGCAAAGAAAACGAACCTTGCGGCTCGAAGTTAGCTTTACCCAAAAAACTAAATATTTTCAAAAATTGAACCTTGCGGCTCAAAGTTAGCTTTAGCCGAAAAACTAAATATTTTTCTCAATGTTTCTGATTTTCCGAGATCACACTAAGGTGCAGGGAAAAGAGCATACACATGAGAAAAATCCTTCATTTCTGTTTCTGATTTGCCTAGATCGCACAGAGTCGCAGGGCAAAGAGCATACGCAGAAATGAAAGGTATAGATACGGTTAAAAAAAGCTAAATAAACCGAAACCGAAATAAGCAGAGAGAAAATAACAGTAAACTGCAAATAAACACTGTATACCTCCAGATCTTAAAAATGACGCAGCTAGGGCTACCGGAAACCTTTTCGCGTGAAACGAAAGGGGTTCCTCACTGGAACAGATGCTCTGAACACAACAGAGCAGTCCTTTCAGCCCGAAAGCAGTCAGAAACAACAGATCTAGGAAACGACAGTCGGATGCAGTTCTACCGGCTTCAGATTTGGATCACCAATGGACGCGGCCCTCAAATAGCTCTGATACCATTTAGGAATTTACAGGGTAAGTTCCTCAGAAAGAACACCAAAAGGACACCGCTCACAACCAGATCACAGATCAATACACCAGTATTTTTGACGTGGTTAAAACCCTCAAAGAGGGAAACAGTCCACGGCCTGAGCCAACGCGGCCACTTCAGGCAATTTATTAATCAAAGAATGAAAATTTACATAAGCTTCTCTCATGCACGGATTACCCTACAAATGACCCTCCATGCGCTTTAAATAGAATTCATGGACCAATCGGGTGTCAAGCCACGGATCAAGTGTCGGTAATACCGAGGAGAGAATGAACCGTCGGATCACTACATATCGTGACCGTCGGATTGTAAGTTACAAAATGTACAACGGTAAAGAAACACACTTTACCTAACTCTATACTAGACCAAGTTGTACTTAACTATTTCCTATGTGTCGGAATATCCTAACAAAGAATAAATCTGATGTATTTGATACTTTCAAGAAATGGAAAGCTTTGGTTGAGATTGAGACAGGAAAGAAATTGAAGTGTCTTAGATCAGATAATGGAGGTGAATATTGCAGCAAAGAGTTTGATAGGTACTGTTCAGAGCATGGAATTCGCAGAGAGAAGACAGTTCCAAGAACACCACAAGAAAATGGTGTGTCAGAAAGGATGAACAGAACAATCATGGAGTGTGCAAGGTGCATGAGATTGCATGCAGGATTGCCTTTACAGTTTTGGGCAGATGCTGTAGATACTGCTGTTTATCTAATAAATAGAGGGCCTTCAAGTTCCTTGGATGGTGGTGTTTCGGAGGAAGCATGGATAGGTAAAAAGGTAAACTACTCTTTTTTAAAGCCTTTTGGTTGTGAGGCCTTTGTCCATATTGATAAAGAAAATAGAACAAAGCTTGAGGCAAAGTCAAAGAAATGTACCTTTATTGGATATGGTGTTAATGATTTTGGTTATCGCTTATATGATTATGAAAATCACAAAATCATTAGGAGCAGAGATGTAATATTCAATGAAAAGGTCTTGTATAAGAATCAGTTGCAGGAAAAGAAGCAAGAAAAAGAAAACAAGGAATACGCAGTTCTTGACGAAATCACTGAAAAAGTAAAGGTGCCTGAAAATAATAATAATCAACAACCACAACAACAACAACCACCACAACAGCAACAGGCACCCCAAACACCCGAAAGTGGTGTTAGAAGATCTACCAGGATAAGTAGACCCCCTGAACGTTACTCTCCTTCATTATATTATTTATTGTTGACTGATTCTAGTGAACCCGAATGTTATGAAGAAGCAGTGAAGGTAGAAACCATGAAGAAGTGGGAGCAAGCCATGAAAGAAGAGATGGACTCCTTAGCACATAACCAGACTTGGGACTTAGTCAGGTTGCCTGCAGGTAAAACAACATTGCAGAATAAATGGGTTTACAGGCTGAAGGAAGAAGATGGAGGAAAACAGAGGTATAAAGCTAGACTTGTGGTGAAGGGGTTTGCACAGAAGAAAGGTATTGATTTTGATGAAATATTTTCTCCTGTTGTTAAAATGACTTCAATCAGAACTATTTTAAGTCTTGTAGCAGCTGAAGATTTGCATCTTGAGCAGTTAGATGTAAAGACAACCTTTCTCCATGGGGATTTGGAGTAAGAGATATATATGCAGCAGCCACAAGGATATGAGGTGAAAGGGAAGGAGAAACTAGTGTGCAGGTTGAAGAAGAGCTTGTATGGCTTAAAACAGGCTCCAAGGCAGTGGTATCTAAAATTTGACAAGTTTATGTCTGAACAAGGTTATACTAGATGTCACTCTGATCATTGTGTTTATTTGAAAAAGAAAAACGATGGCAGCTATATTATATTGTTACTGTATGTAGATGGCATGCTTGTTGCAGGATCTAACATGCAGGAAATAAATGTGCTCAAAAGAAAATTGGCAAATTCATTTGCAATGAAGGATTTGGGAGCTGCAAAACAAATCCTTGGTATGAGAATAACTAGAGACAGGAAATATCGTAAATTAACATTGTCTCGAAATGAGTACATACAAAAGGTGTTGAAAAGATTTAACATGCACAATGCAAAACCAGTTAGTACACCTTTTGCTAGCCATTTCAAAGTTAGCAAGGAAATGTGCCCAAAGACCCAAGAAGACATGGATTATATGTCTAAAGTTCCATATGCATCAGCGGTTGGAAGCTTAATGTATGCAATGGTCTGCACAAGGCCTGATATTGCACATGCAGTGGGATTTGTAAGCAGGTACATGAACAATCCAGGAAAGGAACATTGGATGGCAGTGAAATGGATTCTCAGATATTTGAAAGGTACCACAAATCAAGCATTATGCTTTGGTGGTTCAAACATCTGCCTACAAGGATATGTTGATGCAGATATGGCAGGTGACAGAGATAACAAGAGGAGCACTACAGGATATGTATTTACTGTTGGAGGAACAACTGTCAGTTGGGTTTCAAAAATCCAAAGTGTTGTTGCACTTTCAACAACAGAAGCAGAGTATGTTGCTGCTACAGAGGCTAGTAAAGAAATGATTTGGTTACAAAGGTTTATGGGTGAATTGGGTAAGGAGCATGATATGGGCACGTTATACAGTGATAGCCAAAGTGCCATTCATCTTGCAAAGAACTCAGCATTTCATTCCAGGACTAAACACATACAGCTCAAGTACCATTTCATACGATCAGTGTTGGAAGATGGAGAGTTGAAGCTGGAAAAGATACACACTAGCCAGAATCCTGTAGATATGCTAACAAAAGTTGTAACTAGGGAGAAACTGAGAACATGCTCAGTTTCAATTGGTCTTCAAGGATGACGATGAAGATGAGAAACAACCAGGTCCAAAGAGGAGTCATTGTCCAGCAAATGAAGCAGCGGTGGAGTTGCTACAATCATTCTCTAAGTGGGAGATTGTTGTGTGTGGAGCATGATTGTTCAGAGGTCTTTTTTTCAGTCGGATGTATACCCCAGGAAGTTTTGTACACCCCTCCACGCGGGGGGGACTTGTCCCCCCCGCCGGGGGCCCATCCCCCCCGGCTGGGGGGTCCGGGGGCCAGCGGTCCCCCGGCGGGGGCTCGGGGGCAGTGCCCCCGAAGCCAAAAATAAATGTAAAATTGCCTTGTAAAAGTATAGTAATTTCTAGTCAATCTGGGCCGTTCATTAGGCGGATGATCTGACGGTAGAACTTATGTTTAGTTTAGGGTTTTTTTCCCTAGAAGGCAACCCCTCTCTTTGTATGAGGGCATTGTATTTGAGGCTGTGTGATAGATGTGTAATCTGTGAGCAAGAAACAGAGAGGTGAGACTGTGAGAGAAAACAGAGGATATTACAGCGGATTTGCTGTAGGTTGTGTCTCTTCATTTTGCTGGGTAATAGAAAGGAAGGACTGGCTGTTCGGGGTGGACGTAGCCCAAACTGGGTGAACCACGTATATCTCTGTCTCTCTTGTTTTGTGCGTTTTCTGTGTTTATATTTCTGCAATATTTTATGTGTTCCATTGCTCCGTAATATATAATTTTCTAACAGATTCATCACTGAATTTGCGGTAGATACTTTAGTAAGCTATAGCGAGGCAAAATGACGCTTCATCAAGGGACTGTGAGGTAAGTACATTAAATCTATGAACACCTGGATTAAAATGCTATTGTGTGAAAAGTGGGTTATGCGAATAGATTGATGTTTGGGGCTACGCGAAGTGGGAGGATCTATAGAAACGAAGGTAGCATAGACCTAGAAACTAGCCCCTTGATTTCACCTCCGTGTGGAGGCGAAGAAGAACTTGCGAAGGTTTCACCAAGAAGTGCGATCAATCTAATAAAGCAGAGAATTCCGCACATACCACCCTCACCCACACCCACACCACCACCAGTTTCACCATCTTCACCCCTGACTTCGCCCATACCACCTCTACCACAACCGCGAAGCAGTATGGCTAGCGCGATAAATCTACCAGTGTTCAAGGGAGTAGGGAATGAAGATCTAGACCAATTTTGGTTCGTGGTAAAAGCGGTATGGGAAGCACAAGGTGTTACGGACGACAATATAAAGAAGGCAACTTTGGTGAGCGCTCTACAGGATTGCGTGCTGACCTAGTACATTAAGCATTCCAATGACAATCCGAATGTGGGGATAGCGGATATCCAAGCTGCGCTAAACAAGGAATTTAGCAGATGAAAATTGGAGGCATAGTCGATCATTGGATTCAAGGAAATCACAATGCTACCAGGCGAAACCCCGTGGGAGTTGGATCAAAGATTGAAGTGCACAATTCGTGAAGCGAACATGACACTAATAGATGGGCAACATCGCGAATGGTTTGTAGCATCATTAACACTGCATTTACGGAATGCGTTTTCGCAAAAAAGGCTAACAACTCAAGCTGAAGCTTTGGAGGTCGTGATGAGATTACACGAGACTCTGATATAAGATCCAAACCTGGGAGTCTAGTAGATTCACGCGCAGCTGAAAAACTTGTGCCTTGAGATGCAAAGTTTGAAACAAGATAGGATGGCTCATCCAGAAGTGTGCAACGAGGTATGGTGCATAAAGTGCAAGGGCCAGGGGCATGACAAGGATCACTGCCCAGTGTTCACGAATTACCTCGTGGGAGGAGGACCAATGCCATTGAGATTGGAGGCACAAGTAGGGCCAAGTGCGGCGCCTGTATTGTGGTGTGTGATTTTTCAGATAGGAGGGAAGCATGCTACAGATAACTACCATCTATTACAGAAGTATACATAGACTTCCCAACAATTGTTCTATAATTTCTGTAGATCGGTGGGACATGATGAGTTCACCTGTAGAAGTTATGAACTGATGATGGATCAGACTCCTACATACAGAGTTCAAGCTGAAACACGGGCCCTTGATCAAAACACAGGAATAGTGGGCATCGGATTTCAGGGGCGCGGATGAGGCTGAGGAGTAATGGGACCAGGAGGAGGTCTCGACCAACTGATATGTTACAGTTGTGGAGGGCCAGGGCATTATGCCCATGACTGCACGAATCCAACATGACCATCGTGCTTGTATTGTACATTGTTTGATCATGAGACAGAGGATTGTCCAACACTAATAGCGAGGCTGCATGATAAAGGAGCACTCCAACCTCCCCCGACTCAGAACCTGCAAATGATGAGGTCTGAGTTGCGCGAGGAAGAACATAATGTAAATATTGTGCTCCAAAGCGGTGTTACGATGGGGGATGACAAGGGCAAGAAGACCGAAGAAAGTACCTAGGTTCACAAGGCTCTAACAAAGGAACCTGAATTTGATTTGGAGCACATTAAAGAGACATTCATGGAAGCTAAGAGGAGCTTCACGGATGCCTCCACTTTAGGAAGTAAAGACAGATGAGAACCAGAAATCGACCCATCAATGCTCACTACATTCTTAGAGACATGCATGAATCTGCTGCGTGACAGTAAGGTTGTGATGGTGCTGCAAGAACTCATAACTAGATATGCTGGGACTGCACCAGGAGAACCACGTGTAGTTCAAAAGCTCAGGAAGCACACGACGCGAATAGGAAGGGAGATGAGATTGACCGCACAGATCGGGGAATATGATATGGATCAAGTGATTCTGGATCTAGGATCGGACGTGAACGTCCTGCCAAAGTAGACATGGGAATGCATGGGCAGGCCTATGCTGTAATGGTCTCCTATCCAAATACAAATGACGAACCAACAAAAGATCTTACCTATGGGAAGATTGCAGGGAATTACAATAGATATCGAAGGAGCGAGCGCACTAGCAGATTTTGAAGTGATATAGATTGTTGATGACAAAAATCCCTATCCCGCGTTACTGGGAGTAGATTGGGCCACTCACATGAATGGAGTGATAAATCTAAAGAAGCGCAATATGATTTTTGAGAAAAAGTCACTACACGTAGTGGTACCTTTAGTCCCTGCATAAGGATTGCGCTACACAGAACCAATGTGCGACAATGACAACGATTACATTCTGGACTGCATCTACAAGATAACCGCGCGGGAGCAAGACTGGGTAAATCCCACTGCGGATGGTTGAATCTCTTGGGAGCGCAAAAGATCCTGCACATCAGATTCTGACGAAGAGATAGAACAATGGCAAAACCAGTTACACGAGGTAACCACGCTCAACTGTAACATGATGATAAGATCATTGCGCTGTGTAGTAACATAGACAAGATACCTGACTACATATGATGGTTAAGCGAGGTGAAGGAGTTCCTGAACAAATTTGAGAAAAAAGTGCTCGAACTACAGTGTTTTGATGCTCTGAAATGGGTACTGTGTGCTACCCCCACAAGGTGGTGGGGCACACACCAGCAGAGTTTTGAGGACTGGCGCGAATGTAGAAGGATGATGCACCTACGATTTGGGAAGCCTCAGATACAAATAAAAGCCAATTATGCGGACAAAACGGCCCGTGTGCTCACCTTTCTAGATGGATACAAGAATATGGTGCGCACCCTGCACGAAGGCACACCGACCACGCGGTAGGAAACACGATTGGTAAGCAGGAGCAGGCAAGAAAATGGCGTGAACAACCCCTCCGTTTGGGACCAGGAGTTATGGTAAGACCAAGCGCGTAGAAGGTTATCCACGTGGAAGCCTTTGACAAAGTGTGCGAAGTACTGAACAGGGTCCACAATGCGAAACAAACTGACTGGGACCTGCACGTACCAGCAGTTCTATGGGCGTATAGGACCATGTGCAAGAACCTGACCGCACAGGCACCTCCAAGGCTAGAATATGAGATGAATGCTATAAGCCCTATAGTACTTGAAAATCCTAATCCAACACTGGTAGGGATGACAATTTGCGGAACCTTGGACATAGAAATCCAATGGGGAAACCTTAGACTCCAAGAACTTGAAGAAGAAAGGGTACAGTTAAGGAAGAAAAGTGCTCTGGTGGACGTGGAAGTCAAGAAGCTGGAGGACAAGATAAATGAATATTTTTTCGGCAAAAATACTAGGATGGTAAGGCAGGATGCGTACGATCATGCTGACAAGTTTGAGCACTATCACCATGAATTGATCAGTCTGATGCCTTGGCTTGGACTGCATATTGCTAAGCATCGTGACTAGGGTAGCGCGTTGCAAATGGTGAAGTGCGCGATGCTGACCGTAATAATAAAAGGTGGGGATTCTCGAGGAACCGTGATGGAGGACAGGATGGAACTTTACACGGGTGGTGCAGCCACTTGACTAGCCGAAGGAAATACAATATTAGCGCTCCAGGCAGTTGAAAGGAAGTGCGGGACTATAAACTACTCTGCCCGGAAGTTGCGCGAGGTTGGAGCTGCGCACAGAAACAAAACGTCACAAGGTCCGTGACTGTGCACGGGGTGTTGCACTACCGCGCGGGTTGGTCAGAAAGTGACCGTTGAAGTCACTATTCATGATGGGATGATCGACTTGAGGCCAAATGGAGCAGGCGACAGGCATTTAAGATGCGATCTATGGGCAAGATTTGGGAAAATCCGTCGCCAAGAAAACAATAATGAACCAGAATTGGGGGGAACGGTCGAATTCGAATTCAAAAAGTGCTATAAAATACAAAGGAATACCTAGCAAACAACACTTGGTCATTTGCGAATTAAGCGATTGAGCAGAGCCCTAAGTGTTGTGAACCGAGCATTAATTGAGCCCCTGAGTTTGCGAGTGTTAGATTTCCGGACGAGTACGATGGCAACCGCTCAGGATGTCATGGACATAATAAAAACGACCACCAAGGAGGTCACACAGGCCTTGACTGTGGGGGATGTTCCAGAAGGTGCTGGGATTGTGGCAGAAATCCCGAAATCACCACACACACCAAGAACCAAGAAGGACAAATAAGCAATGGTCCCCGTACGTATGTCCCCACGGAACCTGCTGCGCACCAGGTTGTCAATGAAGGAGAAAGGGAAAGTCGTCACTATAGAGACCGACGAAGAAGAAGAAGATCTGGAGGATCTTATCATCACAGAGGAGGAGGATGAAGGCATGGAGGAGGACACTCAGCCTACGCACCCCGCAACAAAATTGCCTGCCTATGTCTCCTCGCGAAAAGGGAAGGCGAAAGTACCCAAGGACTTGGACGAGACCAAGAGCTCGCGCCAGACCCTGCTCCTCCTAGATAACATTATGTTTGAGGGCATGCACCTGGGACGCATGCCAAGCCTAAAATTTGAATATTGGGACCTCGTTGACCATGAGAAGTTCCCTCACCTGGAGACAAGGAACCTCATGAAGCCCAAGTAGAACACCACGACGGGGGTTACAGAGCTAGAGCCGTGGAAGTGGTTGCGCAAAGAAGAGAAGGCTGGACTACTGAATTTACTTCGGGTGTCGCACTTCCACCGCACACCAATAACCATTTTCTTCATCAGGCAGCTGCTTTGCCTGATGCATGATGGGTGTTTGTGGCTGGAGGAGCCCATCCCCATCACGACAGACCTGATTCACCGCATCTCCCGGCTTTCATGCAAAGGAGAGGACCCTGCGGACATATTAGAAGGGAAGGGCAGTGACTTGGCCATCGCGGAGGGAATGAAGAAAAAGTACAAGCTGGAAAAGAAGAAAGGGGGCTGCACCATCTCCATCATCAAGGAGAAAGAAGTGCACGTGGCAACCCAAATCTTGGCAGGAAAGGTCATGTGCAAGTGCCGTGTAGATGAAGTACCCATGTTGGTGGTAGCATTGGCTGAATAGTGCGCGGAGGGGGTCCAGTTTAATTGGTCCGAATTCCTCTGTAAGGTGTTTTTAGAAAACTGTCGTGAAGACCAGGAACAAGGAAAAACATTCCACTATGCATGGCTATTGCTGTCCATAGTGCTCGTGGCTTGGGAATTTTCGGAGGACAGTCAATTCCCCATGATTGATAGGGATTTACCAGAGGCCGCGAAGTACGGTTCGCTCTGGGCCACAAAGGATTCTACAATGATACATGATAGCAAAATCTTTTGGGTGTTGATGGAGATGAACCTCAGAATGGGGATCAACCATAAGCCGCGGTTGTCACCTACTGTGTACAACAGTCTGCAGAGTTTTGCATAATTTAAAGCAGACATGCATAACATCTATATTAGGGCACACAAAGACCCGACTAAACAATGGACAAAGCTACCCTTCGTAGCCATTGATGACGTCATTTTCAATGTACTGGAGGCATGGCCGCTGGAGTGGCGTGCCCCAGACATCGAGAAGTCAGGGGTGCAAAAGAAGAAAGACGAGGCCAAGCTGCGCATCGCATAGCTAGGCGAGAAGCGAAGGAAGGAGGTAGTGGCAATAGAAGTACAGGCGACGCGGGACGTAGTACAGAAAGTCACTGAGCAGGAAAAGGCCATAGTAACACAGGAGGAAATTGCAAAAGGTGGACGAGGGCCAAACAACACAGGGGAAGGAATCAGAGGGAGTAGAGATAGAAGAAGGAGGTGCAGACCCACAAACTGCGTCGACCCAGCTAAAGCACCAACACCCAACAGAGCGGGCAGGGTCACGTAAGAAGGTCAAGGCATCAAAGTTGTCCATTGACCCAATCACCCTAACCAAGGGTGATCTGCATGACATTGGCAAAACTGTATGTGATGTCACCTCTGAGGCTCTCCAAGATTTCATGCAGGAGAACCAAATTATGTTGGGGGCCCTCAGAGCTTAGTTGCAGGAATTACAGGTGCGCCCCCCTTAGGTTGGTACCCTTTCGACCAACCTCGCAGTGATCCATGGAAACAGAGCAGATGTTGCGTGCGCAGATGACAAACACCATAGTGCTACTGGAAGGGGCACTAGTGACATCAAATGAGGCTGACAGACCTTCGGTTAGTGCGTTGAAAGGTCTTAGTATCAATCTAGCTACACTCCCGCACGAGACCTTATATGTGTTGCAGGATGGGATAACTGCAGAGCTACGAGCTAGGGAGAGCCATGTGCTCCAAGTCCTTAGTGAGTAGAAAATAAATATGGAACAACTAAGCTTGCAGCGTGACGAATTGGTGTCATAGAATCAACAACTAGTACAGGTGATAGACGACACTTGCCAAAGCATCCCGGAGCTGGCCATCCTAGAAGGCATACCAACGGAGGCGCGGATCCACAGATTAGCAACAGGGGTTCACGAGGTGAGGGAAGAAATGACAAAGGTTCAGTTGGAGTTGAACCTTCAGATCACTGAGCTGCGATTAAAGACGTAGCCATCCACTCCCCCAGAAGTCAGAGAACAGTGTGCTAGTGCTATCACAATAGGATTGGAGGAAATTGGCAGTGCAGTGCAAGACTGCAACAGCATGTTGGAAGAATCATTTGAGGTCCTCACCAATCTGCAGGAGGACCCCAACATCCAGTGCTTGGAGACATAGGCACGCAAACTCCAACAGTAGTATGACAACGTTAAAGGAACTGTGTAGACGGTGGCCCTCACTCAGAGGCTCGCACGGATGCAGCAAGCTAAAGCATTGAAGGAGCAGGTGGACGCGACACGACATAAGAAAGTAGTCCTAAAGGCACACGTCCAACCTTGGATCGATGAGGCCTTCACCATCACGATAGAAATCGAAGGCAAGCTCGCACACATTCAGGGGATGCACACACTGATGCAGAGAAGAACTCTTGACACAGAGGTCTCAGAGCAGCGTATGCAACAGATCTAGCAAGCAGCAGCTTAGTGCATTGCTTACCTCCACACAGTTCGAGAACAGTTGGAGGGACTCCGTGCAAAGATCATCGCATCGATAGAGTGACTCGAGGGTGAGTCACGATGTTTGTGTTGGGGGCTTGTTGGGCATGGAATCCCCCCAAGGCATGTTTTGAGGCTCAAAGCCCAAGTTTTGACCGAATTTTGTTGTAAAGCTCTGCGAATTGCGGGCGTGGGGCGCAAAAGTATGATAGAGTCACAAGGTTGTCTGCCTTAGTTTTGTAATGTAATGTCGGTTGGATAGACTTACCCATGGTCCGCGGACCATGGGATTGTATAAATAGAGCGAGGCTCTAAGTGTAAAAGGGAGATAGGATAAGGGAGAATAGAGGAGGAGAAGTCTAAGTGATTGAGTCACAGTGTGAAGTGTGTCTTTGGGTCATAGAGTAGGAGAAGGCTTTGCAGTTGAGTGCGCAGAGGCCTAGTAGTCCACAGTTGAGTGCGTAGACCCTTGCAGCTAAGTGCGCAGGGCGAGTCGAGTCTGTAACTGGGGAAATAAGCAATAAAGAGAAGTTTGGTTATAATTCTATGTATCTGTTCTTGAGTTAATGCATGATTGATATAACTTGCAAATATACTGTTTATTTACTACGCACACCTGTATGAATGTTTTATGTTGTTAAGTAAAGTACTCAAGTAGACAAAGATAATTAACTAAGTTTGGAATATAAGCAAGGTCTTGGGTAATAGTGCAAAATGCGACATAACCCCTAGATAGGGCTGCACGAAGGCAGTGTATCAGGTCATGAGGACCAGGAAGGTGCGCGAAGCAACTTGCGCACAAGGAGAAACCTCGGACTAGTCGAACTCATCAGAAATCTCCAGGGTGTGGAAACCTAGTTCTAGCACCCTCCCATACTACTTCAGGTGAGACCTCAGTTTGCACTCCGCAGAATGATGCCGAAAGGGCCAATAGTACCCGGATTTGTTTGGCTAACTAAATTCGAACTTGGGTCAGGCCCCAACAAGCCAACAATAGTCTTGGGAAAATGCATTTTTCTCTGTCATGGATTGTCCAAATGAATTTCTTGATGAGTGAAATGATAACTAGACATACACAAATTTCTAATGAGATATCAAGAGATAAATTTGGAGTAGGGGAAGGCCCTCAAAAGTCCTCCCAAAGCTAGGAGCTGCGCATATCCCTGATGGTGTTGCACTTTTCCAATTTTAAGTGACTAACTTCAAACTTCAATTTAGAAAAAATGGTGAACTATTTTTGAAAACCGGAGGCGTTTGTTCTGCCTAACATACCAAAGAACAAAAAGCTCTCTCAGTTTTCCAAAAATAAATATGGTGAAAGAGATATTGATTCCTCTTTGAGCCCTATTTTTTGCAAAAAAATCAGAATTTTTGGTGACTTTTAGCTTGTTTTAAAACTCAGAAACAGCTATATGTGCAGCGCCTAGGTGCTGCACTTTTTCCTTAAAGCTCCTTTTGCCAAAAACTCACCACCATTGGATAGATAATGGCCTAAGAATCTCAACTATCCACTTTTGCAAGCTTGTTAGTAGACAAATTGGGAGAAAATGTCAAAAAAGGGGTCAAAAAGTCACTTTTTGCCACTGTTTTGAAGCAGGCGCTGCACATATCAGAGTAGTCTTGGGAAAATCAGTTTTTCTCCCTGTTGGAGTGTCCAAATCACTTTCTTAAAGAGTCAAATGACAACTAGAGATCCATATATTTACAGTGAGCTATCAAGTTCTGAATTTGGAGCATGGGAAGGCCTCCAAAATTCTCCTGCAATCTGGTGCTACGCATATTTCTGAAGGTGTTGCGCATATCCCTTATGGCGGTGCGCATATCACTGTGACAATTTTTTTTTCTCTGTATTTCTTCAGCAGATCTTTACTTAATGATGTAATTTCACCTTTTCTATGTCTTGATGATGTAATTATGGGTAAATTAGCATAATAGGTTCTTTTTATGTTAACATAGGCCTCATTAATGAAGAAAAACTCAAATCAAAGTTTAAGAGGAGTTCGTATTCAAGCTTCTCACTCTCACTTGTTGGTTGAGATATTCTTGGAGACTATTCCGCTACTCATGGATTCGACCCATGAAGGTGAGGAAACTATTTATTATGGTCTATATCTATTATTTTCTCAGTGAGAGAGAAGGGTTGGACATTTGAGGAGAGAGCTCTTGTAACTTGTGCTTCAACATTTTCAGGAAATCAAAGAATAATTGTAGCTATTATCTAGGAATTCATGTGCACTGAGTTTGTGATCTTGTTTCTTATCTGTTATAGTTTCATATGATAGATATTCATCTCTTCTTTCTATTCATCAATTTCTTTAGTGATTTTTCCTAAGTCTATAAGCATAATTCTTTTCTTAAAGATCTGTTTTGATGGAATTATCATTATATGTTATTTTCTTTCATGCTTAATGAATTCATGACATATATTCTCAGTAAGTCTTCTTATTTCTTCTGAACACTACACTACATTGAAAAAACCTAAGCCATCACAAAACTACTGCTACCTTGCTCCTTTATATTTCTGCTGCTGTTACCCTTTGATTTTTTTACCTAGTTACCTGGTTTTCATCCCTTGTTCAACATCAAAACCCTACTTTTTCAAACCTATCTTAGCCTAGCACATCTAGCCTAAAATCCTTTTATATTCCATTCAATTCTTTGATTGTGATCTCATAGAGAGAGCCCTCTTTGGTTTGGTAGGGCTAACTACCGAATTGAAAGCTTGGTCTGTGGTTACCTTCGTCGATTCCTCTCAGCCTAGGACATTGTGGGGGCTAACATTTTGTCGCCGTTTCCGGGGAACGAAAGATCATATCTTCCCTAGGAAAGGACGAGAATGATTAGATATGATTGCTGATGGTGAACAGTGACCAGACACAAGAAAGGTTGTGCATATTTCACCTGACAACTCCAGTGTCGAAGAATCCAAATATTTATAATTTTCATGGCGACTCCATTGTTCAAAAAACAGTAGTTTGAAGAATTTCTTGGTGACTTAACTGTTTACAAGATGGATTCAATTGCTCGAAGGTATGCTCCTATGAATCAAGATCATATTCCTAGTTTTCCGAATCATATTCCTTGCATAGATTGGCAAACTAATCTACCAAAATTCATAGATGGAAACAAGGATGAGGCTATTCTGCATCTAATAAAATTTCACTCACATATACGTAAGCTTGGAATTAGTTTTCATGAGGATTGTTTGATGAAAATGTTTATGGCTACCCTAGAAGGGAAAGAAGAATAGTGGTATGAAGGATTGAAGCCAGGTAGCTTATTCTCTCTTAAAGAATTCCACACAACATTATGTGAGTTTTATGGACAATCCCATCATTCATTCTTCTTGTTCAAAGATTGTTGTGAATCCCATGAAAATTTCATTCAATACCTTGAAGAGACTTTTGGTTGAGGAAGAATGTTTAGATTATGAGATCATAGAGGCGCTTTATGCATATTTTTCCCAACAGAAAATAATAGAGATTAACTTCTTTGATACAAAGGATCATTCACAGCACACATCAACTTCTTCTTTGCTTGAAGATGAAACAAATCTGCATCCTAACAGTCAAGAATAAATTGGTTGAAGTCAGAATTCTGAAATTTCATGTATAGAAAACTTAAGCAATGAACCATCTTATGACAATGATAATCTACTTTTGCAAGGAAATAGTCAACAAGAAGTTGTTTTCCTTGATTCTTGTGACAATCAAACTGATATTCTTCCCATTGAAGCACATGAGGAATCAAATATACTTGAAGTGGTTGCTGCATTTAAAGTTTTCCATGAGCATCCAAAACCCTGTCTTTTGGATGAGAGGTATGAAGATACTCATTCACTTGTTTTTTCAAATTGTTCTTTCTCTGAGTTTTTATTTCAAGATTAGTTTTGTGAAGACCAAGATGAGATTTCTGATGAAATGTATGAACAAGGATCTCTAGACATTCACCACTCATATGTCTCTCCAGCTCATCCATTTTTTGAAGCATTATTTCAAGGGAAGATTCATGAAAATCATAATTTTTAATTGGCATGTGTGAAGGTTTCAAACAATTTTAATTATGGCAGAGAATAATCATAAAACATCACAAGCAGATTATGAAGAGGAGAGCAACGATAAAGAAGAGGTTGTTTTAGAGAATCTTGCACATGATGATCTTCCTCCAGATTCAGAAAATGAAGAGTGTGCTTGTATTTCTTCTGACTTTGAAGATATGGTAATGTTCCAGATTATTATAGACCCTATTGCCAATTTGTTGCAGCCATTACGGGAAGATGAGTTTTCTTGTATTTATGGATCATGAGCACATGTTCAGTGGACACTTGGAGTGGCCAATCTTTTGTTTTTATTGCCTGCTTAAGGAAAGTACGAGCATGATTCAAATAAGTATCCATTTGCTAGATTGGTTACACTGGAGGGATCATTTCACATGATTGTATAGATATCTTCAGCAGGTGGGTGTTTATCATCAAGATTTGAAGCTCGAGGTGAAGGCCCTACGATCTCGATGGTCTACTACAAATAAGTAAGTTCAGTCAGTGTGTTTTTTATAGTAAGGTCAGTTAGTCAGTTAGTTTTCAGTTTTCAGTTTGGTCTTTGCATTTTGACTCCATGCCCAATGAATAAGGCTACTTGGTCTACGGTGTTCTTGACACCTCCAAGGAGCTGCCATCCCCAGCTGGAGCCAATGTTAGTGCCTGTCAGTCATGTCAGTTACCAGTGATCAAATATGCTCTTACAAGGTTTGTTAGGGTCTCGAGATCAAATTTTATCATTTCATTAGGTTTCAAAATAAAATTTGGTCACTAGCGTTTGTGTCTAGGTCACTACTGCTCCCTTCACTTATAGTATTCATCACTCATCATGGTAATTGTCTTCTTCGAGGTATCATATCTTCATTTAAGTGTCTTGGGTCATGAAATGGTTAAATTCCTCATTTTAGGTGATGGTCGAGGGTTTCACTCCATGTGTCATCATGATAACATATGTGAAAACAAAAACATGTCCATCATGTGAGTCAGTCGATAAAGGGAGTTAGCAACTTAGGGAAATCAAAATATAGGTAAAGGTAATGTTTTATTTCAAATAAGACAATGTTGCAGTACACTACCTTGTCTCATCATTTCTCAAAAGAACATATGATGTTATGTCACTGCCAAAGAAAAAATCAACTTTCAAGCTACAAAGGAGCATCCAAAGCATCAAAAGGGTTTAATTTAGCATTCACAGGTTTAAGCATGTCCTTGGCAAGTAATTAAACATCTAGCACCTCTTATGCATCCTACATTTTGAAGAACTCAGTGAAAATCCCTCTCCCTGTGCTTTTGGTCTCCAAATGACTTTGCTTCATTTCAGTGCGAAAAATCCTAGTTTTTATGTTCCTAACCATTTCCCATACCTATTCCCTTCATTTCCCCTCATTTTCCATAAAGCCTAGCTCAATGCTGCGTTTTTTCAAATTTCTAGACTAGGAATGTGTTTTGGATTTTTTCACACCTTTCCCTCACTCTTTACAAAAAATTCCACCTCCCTACACTCCTTAACATCTATCCCTACCACCCAAAATTTCCCTAAGAATTTAGATGTCACTTAACCCATTCATTCCCCTCCATCTACAAGATTGTCCCAAATCCCCTGTTTTTCCCAACAATTAAAACCCTAATTTCTTTTCCATAGAGCTAGGTTTTTCCATGGAGTTTGAATCATATGAAAAAAAGAGGCACAAATGAGTTCATATCATTATATATGAGCCAAATTCAAAACAAGAGATAATGTCTTCACCATTTCTCAAGAAATCATTCCAAGAGACAAATCATTTGTTGCACATAGGGACAATTTTGCTTCCAAGTATGTTTCTGACCAAGGAGATGAAGTTTACAAAAGTGAAAGTGGTTTTTTTCAATAATAGACCAATTAAAAAAACCCTCCTTCAGTTTATACACAGCTGTTATGATATGGGAGAAATTCCCAAAATATAATTGCTATAGGAAAGTTGGTCCACTTCTAGGAGTAGTCTTAGGAAAATGCATTTGTCTTTGCCATGGAGTGTCCAAATGACTTTCTTGATGAGTCAAATGATAACTAGGCATCCACATATTTCCAATGCGCTATCAAGAGATAAATTTGGAGCAGGGAAAGGCCCTCAAACGTCCTCTCAAATCTAGGCGTTGCGCATATCCCTAATGCTGCCGCGCTTTTCCAATTTTAAGTGACCAATTGCAAAATTCAATGCAGAACAAATGGGGAACTATTTTTGAAAACGGAAGGAGGTTTTTCTTCCTAACATACCAAGGAACCAAAACCTCTCTCCGGTTTTCAAAAATATGTATGGTTAGATAGATATCGCTTCCTCTTTGAGCCATATGTTTGCACAAAACACAGAATTTTTGGTGACTTTTGGCGTGTTTTAAAACTTAGAAACAACTATATGTGCAACACCTAGGTGCTGCGATTTTTCCTCAGAGTTCCTTTTGAAAATAACTCATAACCTTTGGATAGATAATGGCCTAAGAATATTAGCTATCCACTTTTTCAATCTTGTCAGTAGACAAATTAGTAGAAAATGTCAAAAAAGGGGTCAAAATGTCACTCTCTGCCACTGTTTTGAAGAAGGCGCTGTGCATATCAGAGTAGTCTTGGAAAAATAAGTTTTTCTCCCTGTTGGAGTGTCCAAATCACCTTCTTGAAGAGTCAAATGACAACTAGAGATCCATATATTTCTAATGAGCTATTAATTTCTGAATTTGGAGCATTGGAAGGCCTCCAAAGTCCTCTTGCAAGCTGGCGCAATGCATATGTATGAAGGTGCTGCACATATTTGTGATGGCACTGCACATATCACTATGACAATTTTTGTTTTCTCAGCATTTCTTCAGCAGATCTTTACTTAATGATGTAATTTCACTTTTTGATGTCTTGATGATGTAATCATGGGTAAATTAGCATAATAGGTTGTTTTTATGTTAACTTAGGCCTCATTGATGAAGAAAAACTCAAATCAAAGTCTAAGATAAGAGTTTGTATTCAACCTTCTCACTCTCACTTGTTGTTTGAGATGTTCTTGGAAACTGTTCCAACACTCATGGATTTGACCCCTGAATGTGAGGAAACTGTTTATTATGGTCTATATCTATTATTTTCTCAGTCAAAGAGAAGGCTTAGACATTTGAGGAGAGAGCTCTTGTAACTTGTGCTTCAACATTTTCAGGAAATCAAACAACAGTTGCAACTATTATCTAGGAATTCATGTGCAGTGAGTTTGTGATCTTGTTTCTTCTCTGTTATAGTTTCATACGATAGATACTCATCTCTTCTTTCTATTCATCAGTTCCTTCAGTGATTTTTCCTAAGTCTATAAGCATAATTATTTTCTTAAAGCTATGTTTTGATGGAATTATCATTATATGTTATTTTCTTTCATACTTAATGAATTCATGACATATATGCTCATTAAGTCTTCTGAACACTACACTATATTGACAAAACCTAATCCATCACACAACTGCTGCTACCTTGTTCTATATTTCTGTTGTTGTTACCCTTTGATCTTTTGACCTAGTTACCTGGTTTTCATCCCTTGTTCAACGTCAAAACCCTAAATTTTCAAACCTATCTGAGCTTAGCACATCTAGCCTAAAATCCTTTTATATTCTAGTCAATTCTTTGGCTGTGGTCTCATAGAGAGAGCCCTATCTGATTTGGTAGGTCTAGCTACCAAACTAAAAGCTTGGTCTGTGGTTACCTTCGTCGATTCCTCTCAGCCTGGGACATTGTGGGGGCTAACACAACCTTTGAAAAAAGCGATAATAAGCAGCAAGAAACATGAATTTTGAAAACCCTTAAATTTGGAAGAAATCTTTTTAGGAGGATGAAATATTAAGTTTTAACAAATACTTGGGAATGCAAAATTTTATAAGTCGATAGGAATCAATTCCCACATGGAAAAATATTTGATGATGAAGAATAGTTATTTGGTTCTCCTAATATTAATGCTCAATGATGAAAAACTCCTTCCCTCACAATCATCACCTTATGAGGGTTTACTGAATGCCCAACAATGTTGTTTGTTGTGGCACAATTTCTTGACAAAAATTGCAATTTTCTTATATTTGTTTGGAAATTTTTGATTTTTACCTTCAACTTGTAATATTTTTTGAAATTTCAATGATGTTTTTGACTATGACATTGATGCTATGTTTTTTTCATATAAAATTCAACTTCTAAGTTTAAATTATAGCTTCATATTGAAGAATTTTTCATTCATCTAAGTCCATCGCTATGATATTGATCTTTGTATCTTGAACCTATCCCAAAAACAAGCTCATAGTGGTACACCTATTCTTGTAGATTAAATATCTTGGAAGTAAGATGGGGTTACCTGGTTTATGAGCCAAATATAATGGTTGAAGCAAAAAAAATGGAAAAGTGGAAAAATGGCCTAGGGTTTATATATTCTATGGGTCCATAAAAAATAATGTTTTTTTACATGTGATGCATTTACTAGGCTAGTAGGGACTAACCCTTTCTAACTTACCCTAGAATAACCAAGTGAGAAACTCGCTACCAAGTTGAAACCATCTTCAAGGCCAAGAAAACTCCACACCACTAGGTATTTATAACTGACTTGACATGATTTATTATTTAACACGTGACATCTTGGAACCATAAAGGATAATAGGAGGCATGGAGAACCATCTCACTTGCAGGACTAAATTCATAAAAGCTGGCATTTTTTGTAATAGAAAACACATAAAGTTCTCTCAACATTGAGCATGTGCTCCATTACTACCAATTTTGTGCTTTGTGTAATATCCCTCAACCTATCAATCTAAAATTAGGAGACTCTACAAGCACTCAATAATAGGTGAGTGATACACAACTACAAAATTTTGCTAGTTCTGGTCAATAACATATAATTAGAACATGTTATTGGTCATGTGGAAGATAATAGACAACAACATAAGATGTGGTCCACTTGAGATTAATGTGGAAGATAATGAAATTGTTGACATAGAAGAACCTAGGTAGATTCCTCCCTATACAATGATGTATTTAAGAATGCAAGGAAAAATACAATTATTTGGTAACAAGTATTCTCCTTGGTGCAAGAGTCTCTTTAACAAGGTCATACAAGCTATGCACTTTAGTAATTAGATCAACCATCCTCCTAAGAGGCATCACTATTTGAGGAATATATCATCCTTTGTTGGAGGCTTTGATGTTTTACAAAGGGAAAAAAATAATAATAGAAATTTGTGGTTTCGTTTCTTGCAAACAATGACATTGAGTTTAAATATGATAACAATTCCTAAATTGAGCTCTATCGTTTTCTTTTTTATGATTTTCTTGTTTCTTATCCACAAGAAATTCCTAGGGATTTTGATGTGAAATTAGTGGCTTGCTTAATTTTAAAATCATTACATACATCCACTTATGGTGTGAAAGTATACATGATTTGGACATGCATTTACTCATATTGTTGGAAACCACTGGGCCGATAAATTAGGTTTGATGTAAAGTCATTTAGTCAATTATGGACATGAGAATACATAAATAACTTTTGGCTTACTTTAGTTGAGGTTATTTTTCCAAGCTCTTGAATTGGTCTCTAGCACTTTGAAGACAATCTCCAATCATAAAAATCAAGTCGAGACCTATAGGTTCTAATTGATTGAACTATATTTACCCATAAATCTATTGTAATACATTCTTGTAAAGAGGATGAAATGCCTAAATAAGAGGACTGGTCTTTCAATGCCAATTGATAGCCCTTTGGTACCTTGAAAACCTAAAAGATTGAGCTCCAAGATTTTTGTTTCAATTTAAATATATGCAAACCAAAGAGAGAGAATACAAGGTATATCCATCAATGGCAATCATCTAAGTTCTTTTATATGAGAGATATGGACCTAAATGTTCACCAAAATAACTCTTATGGAAATAGGTCTTTGGTGAGAAAATATTATGATTACATTGGCACCTCAAACAACTCTACTTGCTTATTTGAACATCTCCATACAATTTGGGCCCACTGAAGTCAATGTCAACTACTCCATCATTTTTAGGAGCCTATAGTTAAGTTATGATTCTTAATCCTAACTAGAGAGCTGAGGGGAAGAGGGATTATCTTCATCTATTGATATCAAGGGGAATTTTATTATTTATACTCTCCCCCTCAAGACAATAAGAAGTAACAAAAAAGTGCCTTAAAGCCTAGAAGATGAGAGAATTAATTAACAAAGGAAAAATGAACTTTTATGATGAAATCAAATTCATCTATAGTTTTCAAGGTAATATCCTTTCCCTGGAAAATATAGCCATGTTGCAATATTATGTTATCATTTTTACATATAATGGACATGGTCAAATGAAGAACCCTGGAAGCAGTGAGACATTAAAATATTGAGGACAAAAGCTAAGTGTGAAATTGAATTAGTGTTGCAAAATAGTCCCTTTTTCTTGGTGACATAAAACCACACAAGTACAAGATAATAAATGCAAAACAATATAAAAGAGAAATATATACTTGATTCATTATTCAATATGGTAGAGTGCCTCATACCAAATCCCATGTAACCACATTATTAATCATGGTATAATCTAATAACTACTAAATAAAATCTAAGACAGACGACTTACATACCTTAACTCACTTTATTATAACTTATTAACCCCTAATAATTTAATAAATTACCATAATAATCAAATAGCTCTAACACCTTCGGTGAATGCGTGAAGATGGGTTACACTCTTGGGCCAAATGTGGTGATGAAATTTCAAAATTTTACTCTTTTATCAAATTGAAGCCTTCAAAATTAATATAAGCATTGTGAATTTTGATTCAGAGTAAAAGGACAATTTGTGGAGAATTATGTTGTTGTCCTAGTGATATTTTTTGCAAAAGTTTTAGTGTCGTATAATTTTTCAATTTTCCATTAAATGAAATGCTTTTCCTTGCAAATTTTCGCACAACTTAAGAGGTATGTGTGTGTTCCTGTAGCATAACTTAGTCTAAAATGCTTATTTTTTATTTTGTATATATATATATATATATATATATATATATATATATCTACATGAAGAGAACTAAGTTTTGCATATTAAAAATTTAATATTTTATGCAAAATTAATATTTTTATTATTTTTTGAAGTCAGCGAAGTAATATTTCAATTTCATTTTGCAGACACATGTTCACGTAAGATTTTTTTCAACTATATGAATAAATTAAAAAACTAAGAATACCCTTTTGAAGAGGACTCGTAAATGAAGATAGTGGTATTTTTTGAAATTTTTTGTTGTATACATTTCATGTTATTGATTTTTTATTTAGCCCCTTTGAAATCATCCACAAACATTTCAAGCATTATGTTTAAAAGAAATTAGATGAAAAATATCATATGAATTTGAAATTGTCAAACTCATACGCCATTGGATAGAGGATTCTTTCAGGACTCCAACATGATCAACTTTTCCACTTAAGGACAAATTCTACCCTAAATCTAGTAGGGTACAAAATGGTGTTGCAGAGAAATCTGCGGAAGGGGTGCTAAAAATGTGATTTTTAAGAACTCAACAAATTGATCGAGTGCTTAAAACACTCGATCAAGCACTTGAGTTATAAATTCAAATAGCTCGGTCAAGGGTTTAAGAAACCCTTGATTGTGGTTAACTAGTGGCTCTATTGATCCTTTGAAAAAATAATGGCTTACTAACTGCACATCAAATTTATTTATGGTATTGATGTAAAAAGCTACAGAATAGGAGGTCGATCAAGCTATAAGCTCGATCTAGCTCCTAACACCTCCCAAAAATACAACAATACAAATTTGAATGTGCATGCATGGAAAAATAACAACAAACATTCATTCATAGAAAAATAACAAAACATGGAAATTACACAAAAATTCACAACAAATATGGGAATAAGAGATTTCGATCTCAAAAAGGAGAGAAAGTGCCAAGAACAAAGGAAGTGTAAGAAAAATCTAAAGAAAGGATGAGAAAAAGACAAAAGATAATTAAGAAAACAAGAAGATTATGCAATTCAACATATTCATGCAAATATAGGTAATTCAAGTAATCTCACTTCTCATATTACATGCTCCATATTCTAAGAAGTCACCTGACATGAGGATTCAGGATTCGTGTTGTCGGATTCAGACAAGTTGACCCCCCGGAACAGGACATGTAGGATTCGTTATAATATATATATATATATATATATATATATATATATATATATATATATATATATATATATATATATATATCTACACAAATTTTAATTAATGATAAAGATTTATTGATTTCAAATATAGATCTTCATCTATAGCTATTAGCATGCATAGTACATACAAAATTCAAATACATGTCAATATATTATCTATTTCTTATGCTTGGCCCTCTTGCCACCACGAGAAATGTCTAATTTTTTAGTCTTGTTGGAAAATCAGGATCTTTGTCATTAATATCACCCTCTAAGCATTAATATCCAGAGGTATCTTTGTCATTACCTCTGTATCTGTATAGGGATCTTTGTCATTAATATCACGCTTTAAGCATTAACATAAGATAGAACAAGCATAACATGTCAAGTCAAGATTTTGTTTGAGTGATGCATACATTTTTAGGAGGGTCATGATACAGGAGTTCAACAACCAATGTCACTAACATCAAGGTTCATAGAGGGATTGGTGCTCTTGATTAAATACGAGTTCCATACCCTAATACATGACAAAATTCAATGGAAACATTGCAATCCCCTAATCCTAAAATCCTGAAAAACTGATAAGTCTGCTGGATTTTGAATGAAATCTAAAATTCTACTTTTTCCATATGAATTCCAATGAGGCCGGAACCACTCTCAAACATCCTGAGGCATTTCATGGTAATGTTAAAAATTTAAGTAAAAGGATGAAAATGAAGATTAAGGAGAATGTCACTTTTACTTTAAGAATTTAACATTACCATGAATAGCATATCAATACTAGGGCCTAGACTTGATCATTAAGCTGCCAAAATGCTTGCCAAATGAAAATATGCGTGGCTGTAATGACCAAATGCGACCTTTTCATACCCGCGCAGGTCACTTTTGCCGCCTAACGAGTCCTGGAAAACAGGACACGTTGCCAAAATCATGACACACAATCGGATTCGACGTGTCAAAATAGGACACGACGTGTCATGGTTTTTGGACACGAATCTCGAGAGAATTGTGTCAGACACGATGGATTCAGGGTTCGTGGGGCTTATAGGATGAATCCGGTTTCATAGTCCATATTGTATGCGTTAGGAAATATGATTGAAAACAAGAAAAAATGGAGAATGAAACAATAGGGCTAAGATAAAATAAACATTGAAAGTAATACCATGTAGTTAAGCTAACGTTCAATATTATGATAGAATTTTCCATAAATTAATTATAAATCATGCCACTAGTAATACTATTATATGAGATGACTAGATTAGAAGGAAGCACATAGGAGGGTATTCGAAGGTCTGAACTAGTGTTTCAGCCTCGGTATCTCAATGATACGAAACTTGGAGGAGGGCAGTGCCCTGCTTGCTGAGCTGCGTAGGCGTGGGCAAGCCTTGGCCCAAAAAATGAGGAGAGTGAGGTCCAATGAGACCCCTTCATACAAAGAAGTAATGCTGGAGAAAGGAAAAGACCCACTGGAAGGAGTGAAGATTTTGGTCTCGGAGAATGTAGCCTAGGATGGACCAGGAAGAAGGAAGATGATGGGTGGGCAGACTAAGGAGGCCCAAATACACAAACCTATAAATGACATCAGAAGTCTCGAAGGAAAAACAAAGGACACCCGGATCCAAGCAAGGAACCACAAGAAGCAAAAGGCGAAAACAAAGATAAGGAAGATGAAGGTGGTTAGCCCCAGCTCAATATAGATCTGGAAGAATCGGGTACCGCAGGGAAGAGATCAATGAACTTAGGGCACTGCAAACCCAAAACAACAGAAAGTTTGCAGGTCATCATTACAGATCCAGAAATGCAAGCTTATAGGGACCATATGTCAATACATGCGATTATTTGTAAGTTCATGGGTTTCTGGCTAACAGAAAAAGCTCTCTGCCTATGGATCAAACAACAGTGGAAATCGAAAGGAGATATCGGGCTCCACCTAGGAGCCAAAGGCTTCTTCATGGTACTCTTTGCTAACCTAGAGGACAGGGATCGAATTTTTGATGGCGGTCCATACTTTTATGCCTCAGCAGGCCTATACATGAGACCATGGAAACCCAATTTTGCACCGGAATAGGAAACTTTCAAGCATGTACCTGTGTGGATACAACTTTTTTCACTCCACATTGACTACTGGAGACTTGCGGCATTAGAGCAAATAGGCAACAAGCTGGGAACCTTCATCAAAGCTTCGGAGGCCACACTGCAAAAAAGGTACACATCTTGTGCATGAATCTGTGTTGAAATGGATGTATTAGGTGCCCTACATGAGGGTTTGTGGTTAGAATTCAGAGATGAAGACTTCTTCTAAGCTATAGAATACGAAAAAATCCCATTTTGATGTCGAAAATGCCATGAACATGGCCATTTGTTTCGGGAATGTCCTTTGAACAAGCAGAATGACAAGGGAAAAGAAAATTTCAGCCTGCCTCAGGAAGGTTTCACTCGTCCGAATGGCAAACACTGAGCCAATAGGAAGCACAACCCCAATCAAGTATCTCTACCAAAAGTAATCTCAATGCTTTTGAAGTTCTTGGATCTGAACAGGAAGCCGCAGTAGACCAACAGGATCTTATCCCTCCGATGGAAATCCAGGATGCTCCAATTTCTTAAAACCTGGATTCACATCCTCTTCCTTCAAATGTGGCCTCTCAAAATCAGGATGCATCAAAGGATTCTAAAGGAGATGCGGAAATGATAGCTAATGAAATAGGAATAGAGGACTTGGACCTCAGTGACATTCTAGCAAAGGAAGGCATGGATCTACTTAACATGGTAGAACAGTAGAAACAAAAAGGAATGGATTTCATTCTAGAGGAGGAAGTTGCAGGAGTGAATTCGCTACTCTTATCAAGACAAGATATTGAATTGTTAATGCAGAAACGAGATGTAAGTGCCACAAAGGGACTGGGAGTTAAGGCCCTAGTTCTACACCAACCGCCTATCAATGCCAAGCATAAGAAGAAGAGGGGCCGAAGATCAAACAATGAAGCGCTTTAAGAGCTGGGTCAAATGCTCCTCAATTCAGGTAAGATGAAAGCCCTCGAGGCTTTTACATAGTCCTCTTAAAATTTTTGTTTATCTATGAAAATTATCTCATGGAATGCTCGAGGGCTAAATAGAGAAAGAAAACAAATACTTTTAAGAAAGAAAGTCAGAAATGAAAACCCTGATATGATTTTCCTGCAAGAAACTAAATGTTCAAATCAAAAGATGCAAAGACTAAGTAGAAGTCTAAGGAAAAGTATGGAATACATGGAAGTGGAAGGAAATGGAAAGGAGGGAGGCCTAGCAACTTTTTGGAATCCCCATATCCTCCATCTCATTACAGCAGAAGCGTCTAGATCCTTTATATCTTTGGAAATGAAAATCATAGGAGACCCAAATTCTTACCTGTGTACTAATGTTTATAGCCCCCAAAAGCTGGAGGATAAGCTGGAACTGCTAGATCACCTCTCTAAATTGTAGAATAGATATCCCACAACCAAAGCCATATATGGAGGAGATTTTAACATGCTAACCTCACTAACCGAAAAGAGAGGGGGAATAAAAATGCTGAATAGAGATGTAGAGGAATTCAACAACTTTATAAAAAATACCAAGCTGGTGGACGTTCTCCCTAAAAACGGGCTCCATACCTGGAACAATAAGAGAGGAGGAGACAGGTAGATAGCGTCAAGACTTGACCACTTTCTCATAACAGAAGACACAATCCTTGAAGGAGTAAATGTAGAAATTGATATCATCCCTAGTGGAGGTTCGGATCACTGGCCCATCACCCTAGAAGCTGCTTTCCTTGGAACACCAAAGAACAAACTCTTTATGTTTGAAAATTTTTGGTTAAGCCACCTGGATTTCAATTCCAGGATCAGTCAATGGTGGTAGGAAGATTTAAACATCAGGGGAACCAGAATGTTCAGATTCCAAGCTAAACTGAAGCACCTTAAAGCCTGCTTGAAGTCCTAGAATCAAGAGGTCTTTGGTGATATCTTCAGAGACAAAAAGGATTTGGAGGAGAAATTGGCAAAAATCCATATAGAATGGATCCACGGGGACATTACACAGGAAGTGATCAATAATGAACAAATCCTCATGAAGAGGTGGAATGAAAGGTGTCAGCAGGAAGAAACCCTATGGAAACAAAAATCTCGCATTCAATGGCTCAAAGAGGGGGAAAAAATACCAAGTTCTTCCATCACTCGGCCATAGACTATAGGAGTGCCAACAAGATCACAAGACTGAAGGATAAACATGGTACCTCCCTCAAATCTCATCAGGACATCTCTTCCCTCCTCACAGACCACTTCAGCCACATAGCAACAGAACTTAATTCTGATAGGGAGGAAGCCATTAAAGAAATCATGGAATCCATCCCAAGAATGATAACAGAGGATCAAAACAAGTCTTTAGATTGCCTTGTTACTATGGAGGAGGTGGAAGAGGCAGTAAAAGAAATGCCCAATGGGAAAGCTCCAGGACCGGATGGTTTTACCATTGATTTTTACAAAGCCTGTTGGGAAATTACTCACATGGAAGTTTGGGAGGTGGTGGAAGATTCCCGTAGATCCGCCACTATCCTCAAATCCCAAAATTCCACTTTCATTGCCCTTATTCCCAAAGAGGAGGCAGCTAGCACCCGTTCAAAATTTCGACCTATTTCTCTTTGTAACGTTCTCTACAAGATCATCTCGAAAGTGATAGCCAACAGATTAAATCCAATCCTTCCTGGAATTATCTTAGAGGAGCAATCTGGCTATATGGAGGTGTTGAAGCCCCGAAAATTGGGTCTACAACAAGGGGGATACCCCCCTAGTCTGGACCTTGGTTGGCAGCTCCTTATCCATTTGATATAGCGGGTCCGACTGGGGATATGGGACCAGTTTCCCAATCTATGAGTGTCTGTGTGTAGAATTTGATGTTCCTAATCTAACAGTTCCTAATTTAAGATATTCTAATTCTAACTTTAATATAATTCTATGCTATTCTAATAAACAACAACATCTAAGTCTATACTAACCCGGGATGTAATTCTTCTATTATGCATTCTAAAAAGATTTCAAATAACAACTGGTAATAAATATCATTCAGCTATTATGAGAAAATAAATCAATAAGGATGAACCACTTTGCATAAAAAGTTAGACGAAACAGTTGTGAAAAACATATCGCATAATGATCTATTCATACATTAAGCATAAATAAATAGCTATCATCATACAAAAGTGCCAAATGATAACTCAGGCATTCATACATTAATACATAAACAACTAAAAACTGTATATCACTTTAACACATAAGCATAAATGGTTAAGAGATAAAAGTACCATTTATAACTAGTCCTACTCATGAGCTTCAAGCGACAATGATTTATCTCTCCTTGCTCTAACATCCACTAAGAGTACAAAAGTGCAACATCAGTAGCAGATATCAAATGCAAACATCAACAAATCTTGTTCCATTCATTCATTAAAACCTCCTTGGAGGGTGCAAAAGTGCATGTTCTGAGGACAAGTTTTTGATAAATTTCTGGACCCTTCTCTAAATGCATGAGAAGGGTTTAAATACTACTAACTAAATAACTTATTTACAAAGATTTCAGGATGCGGTTTAAATGACCGCCCTTTTTCTAAGCAAAAATAAAGCAAAACTATTTCTAAAATTAAATCTAATATCTAACTATTTCTGCATTTTCTCCTTAATGTTGCAAGCATTTAGTATTTGCTTGAGTAGAGTTGGCTGACTGTCTTCCGCTTTTAGTTGAGCTAAGAAAACAGAATTGGCAAGAGCTGGCACCATCTTCTCAGCAAAATTGATGATACACTTGAGAGTCATCCACTGACTATGTGGCTTTACCGTGTATGCTCAGTAATAATCCCAGTTCAACTTGGTTAACCCTTTGGATTGCTTCTGCCTTTTCTTTAGCTTTTTGTTTCCAGTTTGTTTTTATCATTGCTTTCTTGCAATTTTCGGGCTTACAGGTGACTGAGGGGTTAGAAGCTATCCTTCTTGAATAATTTTCTCAGCGATGCGCGATTAGCGCTAGGCGCTAATTGCACATCGGAAACTACCTCCGTTCTTTGATCCGAGCTTCTCTGATGCGTTTTTCGCCTTTTGCGCCTCTTTCTCTCATCGGGTATAAAGCTCAAAATTTGTAAAAATAATGATTTCATGAGCTCTTGACCCTGAGTATTAAACTGTCTGTCTTTGATATCAGCATCGCTCAGTACCCATTTAACCATGGCTGTATATGAAAGATCTGTAATGGATGGCTCAGCAGCATTTTGTGAATCTGCAGCTCTGTTGCATGCGGTGTCTGCATATAAGGGCGCCTTTTCTCTGTCTTTGGACATTGGAGCCTTACCCTTTTTCCCCATAGCTTCCTGCACATTGCTTTGTGTAACTTTTGTTCTTCGTTCCTGCAGTTCACAAGTGAGGAGAGAGTAATGATAATAAATAATGACAGGAAAGCTTTAAATGCCAAGGATATGCAAAAACACGCCATCTGACGTGAACTGGCTCTTCGAAAAACACAAAACCATATTTTATTAACAACTGGCATGTAATTCATTAATTATCATTAAAGCGCGTAACCGGTTCTTGGTTTATGGAAAAAACTTCTTGAATATTGAGCCAGGAAAATCTGCGATGGAATGTTTCTGCGATTTGCATCGCAGTATCGCATTTCGCTGTATCACATTACCACAATTTCATCGTGCTGTTTTATCACAAGGTTGCTTGATTGCTTTATCGCAAGATCGCGGATCGCAATATCGCAAGATCGCAGATCGCTTAATCGTTTAATCGTTTAGTGTATTTTATGCGATTTTGCGATTTGCGATATGCGATATCGCATATCGGCGTTTTTAAGGTTTTCCAACGTGAGTGTTCATTAATGCATGCGATGCGATGGAGTTCACGTCGCAATCCCGCATTTTATCATTTTGACTCATAAGAAGATGCCATATCATTCTTTGTGCGATGCGATATTTATTAAGGAGTGACATTACTTTCTTCATCATGAAACGTAAGCTTTTTAGATTTTTCAAAAGTATTTTCCTAAGTCCATGATGATAAGTTTTATCCAAAAGGAAATATAAGCACTAAAGGATTTTTAAATTTTTTGACTAAGGGTCCCCACTTATATAGTGTTATTGCTAATACTAAATAAGGAGGGGGGTTGTTGGTGGCCACAACAATTGGCGATTCACTTGGGAGAACCAGTTATCTCTGTTTTTCTATTGAATTTTCTAAACTTCCAAAACAGAAAATTTTTCAGAAAGTTAAACTTTATTATGGAAAGATAAAGTACCTTATGCTCTAACCTGTCAATGACATTTTGTTTCAACTATTTTCAACTTTGATTATTTGCTTCCTCAGGCTAGTCCTTGTATTTACATTAGTCATTACTTTGTCTGTAAAGATAAAACAAAGTCTTCTCTGTAAACAGTTTTAAATATGCTCATTTGTCGTAGGTAGAGCCTCTGCTGCCAGTAGGCGTTTATAGCCTCGACAGGGTTACCTGTTACCCAACAATGATCCTGTATCCTACTTAAAGCAGCCTACAACTTTCAAAGAAGAATCCACATCCACACTTATTGCTTTGATTTTCTTTTTACTCTTAAAGAACAATGTCTTGGTTTGATAGCCAATTTATGACACAGTCATTCACTTGATTTATAACTTTGTTGAACAAGCTGGCTCGTGATGAGACCCCTTGTCTTTTGATTGCAACAATCTTGAGTCATTGCCCTGTTGTGGTGTACAGTATTTGGCAAAGTCAGCAAGTTATAATATCTGTGATTATGATAAGTCGGCTCGTGATGAGACCTCTTATTCTTCAAGATGAAGTGTATCCTTGGGTTGTTCCTCTAAAAGTTGTGATCTCCTTAGCAGGGAGGAAGTCATTGTTTCCTTAAGATAGCTCTGGACGACAATAGTAGAGTTTTTGGAAATAGCTGTTCTACAGAGAATCTTTATTTTGTTATTGATACCTTTCATTGTACTGACATAAAACAATTTCTTCACAAAAGGTTGTTTTCATCAAACTTTATGAAGTTGAAACTAGTATCATATCTAGGCTAGAGTCTTTAACTATATCTATCAATAATAAAGATCAATTTTCCAAAAGATTTGCTATTTATACAAGCGAAAAGTTCAAAATCTGAAAGAGAATTGGTGTCTTATTCGTAAATGCCTAATGTAACCACTCACAATTGGTTTTATTATGAAAAGAAAAACAATTATTCTACAAAATAGAAGAATAATTTTCTATGGAAAATATTTCTTGAGAATTTGTCCATTAACAGGCAAAGAGTCTCTCTTACCTACTAAATCCTGTAACACAAACATTGATGGACCTATGACTTCTACAATTTGAAAAGGACCAAGCCACATTATTTGAAATTTTGTATGTTTACCTTTCTCTTCATGAGCCTTGTCCCATTTTAAAACTAAGTCTCCCATCTGAAAATCTTTTCTGGTCATTATGTTTGAATCAAAAGAGGATTTTACTAGTGCTTGATGATGAGCATGGGTTTTCTTAGCCTGTTCTCGTTGTTCTTCTAATCTGATTATTTCCATTTGTCTTAGCTGTAAGGAGGAAGTTGGTACTTCATCAATGTATTGAATTAGAGACAAAGAGGGGATTTCTAAATGAGTCGGAAGAACCACTTCTTTCCCATAAACTAAATTAAAGGGAGAAGTGCCGATAGAAGCTTTTTGCATTATTCGGTCTACCCATAAAGCATATATCAAAGCCTTATGCCAATTTTTATGATTTTGGTCAACTGTTCTTTTGATAATCCTGATTAGGTTTTTATTTGTAGACTCAACTAACCCATTACCTTGTGGGTAATAATTGGCCGAATATTTAAGTTTGAATTTTCTTTTAAGTGCAAATTCAGTCATTGCATTTCCAGAAAAGTATGATGCATTATCAAACATTAAAGCGGAAGGCAATCCAAACCTGGTGATTATAAATTGATCTATGAATTCAATGATATTGTCAGCATTAGCCATCTTGAGTGGAACTGCTTCTACCCACTTAGTAAAATAATCTGTTGTTGTAAGGATATATCTATGCTGCTTAGAAGAGTGAGGAACGATCTCACCTATTATGTCCAATCCCCACTGACTGAAAGGTTGCTCAATGTTACCTAGCTGTAGTGGCAAGGATGGCTTCTTTTATCTCCTAGCAGTAGTTTGGCAAACTTGACATTTCCTCACGTAACTGTGCGAGTCTTTGAATAACGTGGGCCAGTAATAGCCTGCGCGCAAGATTTTATGTGCAGTAGCATCTCCAGCATAGTGTCTGCCTGCTGGCCCATCGTGGAGTTCCTGCAAAACTTTTTCAGCTTCAGATTTCTCAAGACATCTAAGGAGAACAGAATCATAATTTATTCTAAAAAGAATATCATTTATGAGCTGATATTGTTTGGCTTTCAACCTTAGAGCTCTTTTCTTAGTATGATCAAGGTGTGAAGGAGCATACCCATTCTTAAGATAATAAATGATATTAGCGTATAATGATTCTGCATCGTTTAGGCTTACCTCGCACATTTGTACCTCTGCAGATGGAATTTCAGAAATTTGCGACGCTCCAGCCAGCATTTTGCAAAAGCCTTGACCTTTTACAATGTTTGCTGGTTTAATTTCTATGTCATATTCCTGTAAGGCAGTAACCCAATTGGCCCTTTTCTCACCCACATCCTTCTATACTAGAAGATTCCTTACCGCTGGAAATGGTACTATAATTTTTGTATGGGTTTTGAGTAAAAAAGGTCTGAATTAGTTGACTTCTTTGAAAACAGCATAAGCCTGTTTCTCCACATCTGAATAATTTAATTCAGTGCCCTGTAAATTTGAACTGAAAAAAGCAATTGGGGCTTCCGCTTTTTCTTGATTTGCTTGAGTGAGTATCGCAGCATATGACCTATCTAAGGCAAATGTATATAAAATAAAAGGCTCTGAAAAATTCGGAGTTGCTAAAGATGGAGCATTAATAATAGCTTGTTTGATCAGGTTGAATGCTTAATGTTCATCTTGGCCCCATTTAAAATTTGAGTTCTTTTTAATCATGGCTTGCAAAGGAGACACGATTCGTGAAAAATCTGGAACAAATCTCTTTACAAAGTTGATTTGACCAAGGAAAGATTGCATGGCTTTTTTGTTGTGAGGTAGGGATATTTCATAAATCTCTTTGATTCTTTCGGAATTGATGTGAATTCCAGATTTTGACACTATGAATCCTAGAAGTTTCCCTTCACTTAATGCAAAAAATGATTTTTTCGGGTTAAGTGAAATTCCATACCTTAAACAACGTTGGAAGATTTGTTTTAAATCTCTAAGATGGTCGCTTCGTTTCTTGGAATACACTGTTATATCATCCAAATAAATTACTACAAATTTATTGACTAAACCTTTGAATGCGATGTCCATGGCTCTCTGGAATGTGGCACCAGCATTAATCAAACCAAATGGCATCTTTCGATATGCGTATGTGCCCCATTTAGTTCTGAATGTGGTTTTTAATTGATCATCAGGATGTACCAACACTTGATTGTATCCTGAAAATCCATCCAAGAAAGACATTAATTCTGAGCCCGCCACTGCCTGCAATATCTGTTCCATAGGTGGTAAAGGAAAATTATCTTTTTGGTAGGCCTTGTTAAGGTTTCAAAAGTCAATGCAAATCCTAATATCTCCATTTTTCTTTCTAACAGGTACCATATTGGAGACCCATTTAGAATTTCTGACGGGAAAGATTATTTTGGCTTTCAATAACTTATTGAGTTCAGTCTTTATCTGATTTTCTAAATTGGGATGGATCTTTCTCAACTTTTGTTAGACAAGTTTTTCATTATCGATCATTGGAATAGTATGTTGGATGATGGAAGTGTCGTATGTTTTGAGTTCATCATAGTTCCAAGCAAAAACATTTTTATATTGTCTCAAAATATGAATATACGCTAATTTTTCTTCAGGGGCTAGGCCGAGACCTAGATTAATGTTTTGTGGTTTGGCATCGGTTCCTAGGTTTACTAATTCATAATTCAAAGTTGAACTTTGGAGTTTTGAATTGGTAGACCTTTTAAACCGATCTTTCAAATCATACAGGTCTTCTAACTTGACTACCGACTTAGGTATAACATTGTTAGTGCTATCTTGTTGCAATTGTCGATCATGTTAGTCTTCGTCAATTATTTGATTGGAGTAGGATCCTTCAGATGTGAGGAAATTTACGATATCAGGATCGTCGTTGAATACTCTCCAATTTGTGATGTTATCAGGAATAGATGGTCTAAAGATTAATTCTATTGAGAATCTATCTAGACTAAAATCTTCTGAAGGAATAAGCTTAGAAGCTACGTTAGCCAAAAGGTCTGCACTTGCATTCTGGAGTCTGGGAATTGAAGAAATATTAAATGCTATAAAATGCTCAGTCAAATCTTGAACTAAGGATTGATAATGTTTTAAATGACCTGATAAGCAATGTATAGTATTACATACCTGTCTAACTACAATTTCAGAGTCTCCGAAAACTTGAAGGTACTTGACGTCTAACCCGATTGCTTTGTACAACCCTTGGACTAAAGCCTCATATTCTGCTGTATTGTTGGTGCAATCAAATTCGAGTCTGCATGTTAGCATAATTTTATCTCCTTCTGGACTAATTATAACACATCCTGCTCCTGCTCCTTCGTTAGATTTAGAACCATCAAAAAATAATTTCCAAAACAAAGATTTATTTACAGGACTATCTAAAAAATTGATACATTTTGAACTATCCGTTTGAGAAAATTTTCGACTTGGGACAAAACAGAATGTTCTAAGTATGGTGATGTATGAGCATTAAAATTACCGAGGAAATAATCTACTGAGTAATTGCCAATAATGCTACTGTTATATGATACTGGTTCATTTCCCCCCTCTAGCTCCGTTACTATGTATTTCTGATGTAGTTCTTGTTCGAATTTTATTTGATTTGGTTTACCATTGTAGGGCAGCCACATGTGCGACCAGTCAGTTGCGAAGTGTCCATGAAGTTTTTTTGAACAATCCCTGCTAAGAATTAAGCCATAAAATTCTGGAATATCAGCAACTAAAATGTCAATAACTTGACATACCTTAGGGTTGGATGACAGCCTTATGGTTACTTGATTTAGTTCACCAATCACTTCGACTTGAGATCGATCTAGCTGAACTATGCACACAACGGATTTTTGTGGTTGAACGTTTAACTTGGCACATATGGACTTTGGTAAAATATTCGATGAAGCACCAGAATCCACTAAGCAGTTGTGCACATTATTGAAAATTTCATAAGTAAGGAGAAATGGGGGAGTATGAGATCTCGATCTTCCTCCAATTAGAGCGATGTCATTTGGATCAATCTTATTGGTCGCATTAGTTGAAGGTCTTCCCATGTTATGGGAAGCTTGAGAAAGTACAACAGCGGGCAAAGGTGCAACTGGCACAACATGTAATTCTTTCAACATTATCTTTTGTTGATGCTTTAACTTGCTCAATTCGTAAAGGGTGATGTTGGCCCTAGTCTTTTTCATATCTTCTATAATATTGTACTCCATTTCATCCGAAACGATCAATGTTTTAGATGGAGTTGATGCATCTGTTTGGACTGGGCTGGTTTGAGTCGCTTTAGATGTCATTTTCTTTGTTGTGACTTTATCCCTTATTGCAGAGCTTGCGCTCTTTGGCTTAGGGGTAGTTTGGGGAGGATCAAGCTGATTTCTACTTCGTGTGCTAATTGGGAATACTTCTTGATCTTCTTCTTGTGGGAGGATGAAATCCCACATTCCTTGTAACTCTACAACTTCTTCTTCATCGGTTTGCCCTTCAGTGGCAATTTCTTCTTCCTCTTCTTCGGATTCAACATTTGAAATAGCATTGGGTGGCTTTGAATCCGTTGAAGGGCCTCTTTTAAAAGCTCTGTAGGGATTTTTTGAAGAAGTTTCTGCTACTTGCTTCTTGATGTTGACCATTTCATTGGACATGGTCTTCAGAACTTTTTGCAATCCTTCCAAATCGAATGGATCTTTTGTTTGTTTCTTCTTGGAATCTTCCTTGAAGGTGACTTTCTTGGATTTCCGTTCCTCTATCGCGGATTTCTTTTCTAGGGCGATTATACATTTTTCTACTGCTATTGCTTCTTTCATGTTTTCGGCTAAGGTTGTTTTATTAGCCATGTCCATGAAGATTGCTATGTTTGATGGTAAAGCAGTGATATACCATTCACTTCATACTTCTTCGCTAGGCTGGGAAGCAGTAGGAATTTTGTTTAGGATTTTATTGAACCGTAAATTGAAATCTTTGATAGGCTCTCTTGACTCGGCCCTAAGGTTAGATAGGTCATTGATTAGCGTTTCCGTAGACCTGTCATCACCAAACTTGGTCAGGAATTTCTCTTGGAAGATGTCCCAACTAGTGATAGATCCAGAGGGTAATGAGAAATACCATGATCCGGCTGTTCCTTGCAGAGTATAAGGAAAAATACGAACATAAACATCTTCATTAGTAACCCCATTGAGATTAATGGATAGCATAAAGTTGTTTATATGATCTTTTGCTAGCATGCCTGCCTCGGGATTAAACTTAGGCAGCCATTTCTCAGGATGGGCCGATATTTGACTCAAGGGTGCAGGCATTAAGACTGCCCCAGGATTATTCCATGGAGATTGGGCCATTGCTGAACTAATAACAGAGGAAAGTGCAGAAGATGATCCCTACGGTTGAGAAGATGAGGATATTACGATTGCAGATGATTGAGGAGGAGTTGTGGGGGTTCCAGTGGACGGATGGACAATGATCTGAAGTGGAGGAGTGGATGGTTGACTTCGCAGTGAATAGGTTGAGATGGATGATGATGATGAAAGAGTCTCGCTATCGGACTCCTTAGGTGATTTCCTTTCTCTTTTCCTTTTGGGAAGAGGTAATTCGGTTGGTTGAACGCCAAACTTTTCACTCTTTAATCTGGTCAGGGGATGAGCAGGGTTATATTGCGAAGTCACGCTGCCTTGAGATTTATCAGATCTTTGAGGAGAAATAGAAAATCGCTGAAGTTTGTGAATCAGAGATTCGACTTCAGGAGGTTCAATAGTAGATTGTTCTGAAATGTCAGGGTTTGTAGCAGCGATTGATGCTCCAGTGACTTCTAACTCTGGATTTAAGTGTAATGGAGAAGTCGGGGGAGATGGTGAGGGCGATTTACTCTCAGAATGGTATTCAGATTTAGATTTACTTGCCATTCATAGTTCGACCCTCCTTCTAGCGCCAAATATGTTGAAGCCCCGAAAATCGAGTCTACAACAAGGGGGATACCCGCCCGGTCCGGACCTTGGTTGGCAACTCCTTATCCGTTTGGTATAGTGGGTCCGACTGGGGATATGGGACCAGTTTCCCAATCTATGAGTGTGTGTGTGTAGAATTTGATGTTCCTGATCTAACAGTTCCTAATTAAGATATTCTAATTCTAACTTTAATCTAATGCTATGCTATTCTAATAAACAACAACATCTAAGTCTATACTAACCCGGGATGTAATTCTTCTATTGTGCAATCTAAAAAGATTTCAAATAACAACTGGTAATAAAGATCATTCAGCTATTATGAGAAAATAAATCAATAAGGATGAACCACTTCGCATAAAAAGTTAGACGAAATAGTTGTGAAAAACATATCGCATAATGAGCTATTAATACATTAAGCATAAATAAATAGCTATCACCGTACAAAAGTGCCAAATGATAACTCAGGCATTCATACATTAATACATAAACAACTAAAAACTGTATATCACTTTAACACATAAGCAGAAATGGTTAAGAGATAAAAGTACCATTTATAACTAGTCCTACTCATGAGCTTCAAGCGACAATGATTTATCTCTCCTTGCTCTAACATCCACTAAGAGTACAAAAGTGCAACATCAGTAGCAGATATCAAATGCAAACATCAACAAATCCTATTCCATTCATTCATCAAAACCTCCTCGGAGGGTGCAAAAGTGCATGTTCTGAGGACAAGTTTTTGATAAATTTCTGGACCCTTCTCTAAATGCATGAGAAGGGTTTAAATACTACAAACTAAATAACTTATTTACAAAGATTTCAGGATGCAGTTTAAATAACCGCCCTTTTTCTAAGCAAAAATAAAGCAAAACTGTTTCTAAAATTAAATCTAATATCTAACTATTTCTGTATTTGCTCCTTAACGTTGCAAGCATTCAGTATTTGCTTGAGTAGAGTCGGCTGACTGTCTTCCGCTTTTAGTTGAGCTAAGCAAACAGAATTGGCAAGAGCTAGCACCATCTTCTCAGCAAAATCGATGATATCCTTGAGAGTCATCCACTGACTATGTGGCTTTACCGTGTATGCCCAGTAATAATCCCAGTTCAACTTGGTTAACCCTTTGGATTGCTTCTACCTTTTCTTTAGTTTTATGTTTCCAGTTTGTTTTTATCATTGCTTTCTTGCAATTTTTGGGCTTACAGGTGTCTGAGCGGTTAGAAGCTGTCCTTCTCGAATAATTTTCTCAGCGATGCACGATTAGCGCTAGGCGCTAATCGCGCATCGGAAACTGCCTTCGTTCTTTGATTCGGGCTTCTCTGATGCGTTTTTTTCCTTTTGTGCCTCTTTCTCTCATCGGGTATAAAGCTCAAAATTTGTAAAAATAATGATTTCGTGAGCTCTTGACCCTGAGTATTAAACTGTCTGTCTTTGATATCAGCATCGCTCAGTACCCATTTAACCATGGCTGTATATGAAAGATCCGTAATGGATGGCTCAACAACATTTTGTGAATCTGCAGCTCTGTTGCATGCGGTGTCTGCATATAAGGGCGCCTTTTCTCTGTCTTTGGACATTGGAGCCTTACCCTTTTTCCCCGTATCTTCCTGCACATTGCTTTGTGTAACTTTTGTTCTTCATTCCTGCAGTTCACAAGTGAGGAGAGAGTAATGATAATAAATAATGACAGGAAAGCTTTAAATGCCAAGGATATGCAAAAACACGCCATCTGACATGAACTGGCTCTTCGGAAAACACAAAACCATATTTTATTAACAACTGGCGTGTAATTCATCAATTATCATTAAAGCGCGTAACCGGTTCTTGGTTTATGGAAAAAACTTCTTGAATATTGAGCCAGGAAAATCTGCGATGGAATGTTTCTGCGATTTGCATCGCAGTATCACATTTTGCTGTATTGCATTACCACAATTTCATCGTTTTGTTTTATCGCAAGGTTGCTTGATCGCTTTATCACAATATCGCGGATCGCAATATTGCAAGATCGCAAATCACTTAATCATTTAGTGTATTTTATGCGATTTTGCGATTTGCGATATGCGATATCGCATATCGGCGTTTTTAAGGTTTTCCAATGTGAGTGTTCATTAATGCATGCGATGCGATGGAGTTCGCGTCACAATCCTGCATTTTATCATTTTGACTCATAAGAAGATGCCCTATCATTTTCTGCGTGATGCAATATTTCTTAAGGAGTGACATTACTTTCTTCATCATGAAACGTAAGCTTTTTAGATTTTTCAAAAGTATTTTCCTAAGTCCATGATGATAAGTTTTATCCAAAAGGAAATATAAGCACTAATTGATTTTTAAATTTTTTGACTAAGGGTCCCCACTTATATAGTGTTATTGCTAATACTAAATAAGGAGGGGGGTTGTTGGTGTCCACAACATTAGGGTAGATAGATTATGGATAATATCCTTGTAGCTCAGGAAATGGTCCACACTCTTCAACCAAGGAAGAAAGCAGGAATGATTATTCAGTTGGACCTCTCAAAGGCTTATGACAATGTTAACTGGAAATATCTCCAAGCCATTTTAGAAGCCTTTGGTTTTGTTCTGTGTTGGATCGACTGGATTCTAGCCCTTATCAAGTCTCCCATGTTCTCAATCCTAGTCAATGGAGCTCCCTCCTCTCCTTTCAAACCTTCAAGGGGTATTTGTCAAGGGGATCCAATCTCCCCTTTTCTTTTTTATTTTTATTTTCATGGAAGGCCCAAGCCGCACCATCAAATCTGCCAAGGAAAGAAACCTCATTTAGGGCCTCCAGTCTGTGTCTCATTGCCCAGCCACAACTCACCAAAAATTTGTAGATGATACCATGCTTCATGGCACCCCTACCATTAGGGAAGCTTAAGGATTTAAATCTATTCTCGACCTTTTCAGCAAAGCCTCTGGAATGGACCTAAATTTGGACAAATCGTACATTTTATTTTTCAACACCCATTCAGCTATTTGGAGAAACCTCACTGAAATCCTTGGGTTCAGGATAAGAAGCCTTCCCTTCAGATACCTTGGTATCCCACTAATTGATAAGCCTTCGCTAAAGCTCCACTGGGAGAAGTTGCTCTCTCACATTGAAGATCGAAGCAAACTATGGACTAATAGGGTCCTCAACTTTGCGGGTCGGCTAGTCCTTACCAAGGCTGTCCTTCAGGCCATCCCTCATTACATGCTCTCCATTCTTCCTGCCCCCAAAGGAGTTCTCCAAAAAATCAGAGACATTCAAAGAGCATTCTTGTGGTCTGGAAATTCAGATAAACAAAAATGGGCTATTGTGGCGTGGGAGAAACTATGCAAGCCTAAGGTCCTGGGGGGTCTAGGCCTTCAAAACCCGGAAAGTGTCAACAAAGCCTGCGGGGCCAAACTCTGGTGGAGGTGGATTAAGGAACCCAGACTTCCTTGGGCAAATATCTGGAAATTCAAGTATGCTGACAATTGGATCCCTCAGAACATTATTCGAATAGATAATCCCCCAGCTGGTTCACCCATTTGGAATTTGGCTAGAGCCAATCGACACCTCATTTAGCAGCACTGCTTCTGGGAAATTCATAATGGTGATACAACTCTATTTTGGGACGATGCTTGGTAGCAACTTCCCAAACTTGGGAATCCCAGCCTTCTCCCTTTGCAGAACAGGTATGAGGAACATGGAAAGATTAAGGTCAACCAGTACTGGAAATACCATGAAGCAGACTAGCATTAGAGACAGTGGGACAACAACAAAATTCCTCATGCTAGTCATCTAGATAACCTTCTCCTATCACTGCATTCAAGCCTGGAAAAAAGGAAATCTGATTTTCGTAGGAAGCAGATCAACTAAGATGGGGCAACCTCGAAGGCAGAATCTTCAATCTAAAGGAGGTCAGATACCATCTAGAGAACAAGAAACAAGAGGAGAAGGTAAATTGGCACAACAACGTCTGGGATGCAGACCTTTGGCTGAAAATAAAAACCTTTCCTTTGGCTGGTAATGAACCGCAAGATCCTAACCTAGGAAAACTTGCGGAAAAGAGGCTTTACAGGATCATCTAGATGCCCTCTATGTGAAAATGCAGAGGAAAAAATAAATCCTCTATTAAACAGCTATGAATGGACTAACACACTGTGGATCTGGATGGAGCACATCTTTCAACAATCAGATAGAATCAGGGATTCAATTCAAGATATTATAGCAAATTGGAGAACAAACTACTCCAGTTGCAACTTAGTAAACACTTTATGGAAACTAAGCCCAGGTTTTATAATTTGGTCAACTTGGAAAGAAAGGAATAGAAGGATATTTCAAAAGGAGTCACGGCAGTTAAATGAAATTAAAACAACCATAATACAGAACATGCGTGAGACCACCCTTAACCGATATAAAGCTGATCAGAAGCTCAAACCTTCAGCTAAGGACGTGCAAATTCTTCAAATTTTTGGTATAGTGGTAGCAAATTACCCCATCTCTCAGGCACAACATCTACAACTCGCTACGTCCCATCCCTCCTGGAAACCTCCCCCACTAGGTTTTCTTAAATTAAATTTTGACGGGGCCTCCCGGGGCAACCCTGGCCCAGCCGGCCTTGGAGGGGAAATTCGCAACTGTAGAGGTGAAATTCTTCACATTTTTAGTCTATCAATGGGCGAAACAACCAATAATGAGGCTGAATTTGCGGCTCTGAAACAGGGATTACAAATACTAATTAGACTGAGAATAGGGGCAATGGTAGTGGAAGGTGATTCTCTCCTCGCCATAAACACATCAAGAAGGTTATAGATAGGCACTCGGATTGAAAAGGTCACGAAACATTGGAGGTTGGCACAGGTAACAGAACTAATAGCTCAGCACCTCACAACTCTCGACGGGATTATCTTGAAAGCGATTCGGAGGAATGCGAATGCGTTGGTGGACCAACTTGCAAATCATGCGGTTGACCATCGCAATAATAGTCAGGACACCTGTTGGCAAAACGTGGAGCATGGGAGCCTTATGAACACATGCCATCAGATTTCTATGAGGGATAGTAAGAGCTGGTCAACAGGATGGGACGGTTCGAATGCAATGGATCATCATTAATCCATGAGGCTAGACATTTGGGTAAATGCCTAGTTCAACGTCTGTGAAACGCTTCAAGATTTGCACTGAATCCAAGGAGGAAAATGAAGCTAGACCTAGCGAAGCAATCAATACGGGAGTTGCGAATTCCAGCCAATGATCCTCCAAAATGAAACTTCTGTTTATGTAGGTTTTGATGATGCATTTTGCATATGTGTTTATTACCTTCGGCATTATGGAATTTTGGTCCTTGTTACTGATGGCAACCTTGTATTAGCTAGCCATTCCTCTGTTTTTAGTGTTGGTCCAATCATAGCTCTTTGGTTACTGCCTAGTTCAAGGAACATAGGGTAGGCTCTAAGATGTTTGTAAGAATTTCCCTGTAACACTAACTGGTTTGCATTTCTCTCCTTCTGGAAATGGAAAACCCATTTTGTAACTCTATGTAATTTTTGTTATCTAATATACATCTGCTGATTTACAAAAAAAAAAAATACTATGATATGAGATATTATTGTGTTGACGCGGTGCGACTTTGGAGTTCGTAGTAGGGCTCAACCTTGAAATCTAATCATTTGTATAATGATAAATTTTAACACCAATTCTTTCTAGATTAGTTCCACACACCCATATCATTAATTCTTACAAAGGGCTTTCACCTCATGATGGCCCTAGGGGCAGGGGGAGGATTTGCCTCCTTCTGGAAAGTACTTGTAGGCAAAGGCATTAGTCAACAAACTTTCATGGCTCAAAGGCAGGGACTCCAGGTTCATCACATGTGCCAATCCTGGGTGATAAATAGTAAGAAGTTTTGAGATGATAGTTTATACAGAAGGCTGCTACAAACCTTAGATTTCTCATACCTTCAAAATTTTTAGAGGACCATCGAAAGCGGTTGAGAGATCATGCTTTCATATGTAAGTTCATTGGAATTTGGCGAAATGAGAGGGATCTTGAACGATGGATTCAACAACACTGGAAACCAAAAGGGGAGGTAGAATTGAGAATGGGCCCAAAGGGTTTCTTCACAGTCATATTCTCTAATTTAGAAGACAATGAATGTATCGTTGAAGTGGGATTCGTATTTATACAATAATGTTGGGTTATATATTTGTCACTAGGAAGCATGTTTCAACCTAGACAAGGAGGAATTCACTGCTGCACCAGTTTGGGTAAGGCTATATTCCGTCCCCATAGATTTCTAGATTCCTAAAATACTGAAAGGCATCACACAGTCACTTGGGAAATCTGTCAAAGTTTCATAGGTGACTCGGCGAGGAAGAAATATGTCCTTTTCATGCCTATGTGTCTATATGGACATATCCCAACCATTACTAGAATGCATAGAGTTGGAATACTGGGGTGAAATTTGGACTCAAACACTAGACTATGAACATGCTCCATTTTGATGTCAGTTATGTCATCAACATGGTCATCTCATTAGAGAGTGTCCTCAGCGTAGAAAGGACCAGGAAGTGGTCACTCTTCTAGGGAAATATGGGTTTACAAAGTTATCTACAAGGGGAAGTAATGAAAAGAACTAGAATCCTCCAAATGTTGTGTCGGTGGAAGATAATAACTGATTCTCGGCCTTGAAGCAAAGGAAGAATATGAAAATAAGATATATGATATTAACATGATAGAGAATTAGGGAGGCTTCAGCAAAAAATAGGCCCAAAAACACAAATTGGAGAACTATAATCCTTTTCATCACTTTCCAGGCTTTAGTGAAGTTGTTCATGTTGGGTGTGGAGCTTGATTATATTTTTTATTCAAATATATCACCACATTGGACCCTAGTTTGTAACGGGGTGGCAACACTACTTGTCATTTCATCATCATTAGGGGGGTCTGGGGGGGGGGGGCGACAATGATTTTTATGAGCCCCCTCCTGGCGGGGGTTCAGGGGTAGCGCCCCCAAAGCTCAAAATAGATGTAAAAATTGCCTTGTAAAATATTGTAATTTTGTAGTCACTCTGAGTCGTTCATTATGCAAATAATCTGTCAGTAGAAGTTATGTTTAAGTTAGTGTTTTTTTCGCTAGAAGGCAACCCCTCGCTATATATGAGGGAATTGTATTGCAACTATGTAGATGTGTATTCCGAGCAAGAAAGAGATAGGAGACTTTGTGAGAGCAAAGAAGAAATTACAATGGATCAGTTGTAGGTTGTATCTCTTCATTTTGCTGGATAATATAAAAGGAAGGATTGGCTGTTTCTCCGTGGATGTAGCCCAAATTGGGTGAACCACTTACATCTGTGTCTCTCTTTTTTTATGCGTTTTTTGTGTTTATATTTTTGTAATATTTTATGTGTTCCATTACTTTGTAATATATAATTTTCTAACAACTGGTATAAGAGATGAAGGTCTATTTGACTGATAAACTAGCAGGAGAGAAGGGTTCCTCGTTCGAGTGGGAGCAATGGCGGAAGATGGTATGTTTAGGGTCGAAAAATTTAATGGCCAAAACTACCAGTTGTGGAAGATGCAGATGGAAGATTATCGTTATCAGAAAGATTTGTACTTACCATTGAGCGGAAAGACAAAGAAGTCGATGAGTATGACACAAACAGAATGAGATATTTTCAATAGAAAGACACTTGGAACAATACGACTGTGCCTAGCAGTGTCGATAACCTTTACTATTTCAAAGGAAACGACAACAGAGGGTTTAATGTCGGCATTGGCTAAACTAGATGAAAAAATCTCAGCCTTAAATAAGGTATTTATTATGAAACATTTATTTAATATGAAGATGTCAGAAGGTGGATTTGTTGCTAATCATTTAAATGAAGTTAATACAGTTACCAGTTAGTTATGTTCTGTAGGGGTAAATTTTGATGATGAAGTTAGGGATCTGTTATTTTTGTGCTCATTGCCAAAAAGTTAGAATGGTTTAGTTATGGCCATTAGTAACTTTGTCTCTGGATCTATTACTTTAAAGTTTGATGATGTTGTCGGTACAATCCTTAGTGAGGAAATGCGACGGAAAATCTCCAGTGAGACATCAGGTAATTCTTTGAATGCAGAGACTAGGGGAAGACCAATGAAAGAGGAAAGAGCCCAAGATATCATAGTAATTCAAGGAAAGATAGGTCTAAGTACATATCAAGGATAGTAAGCTAGAAATGCAGGAAGAAAGGACACCTAAAGAAAGATTGTAAGTCTCGAAAGGGAAAAGAAGGAGACACACAATAAGAAAATAATCGTGAAGTGAATGTGACAGGTGATGCGTTGAAAGATGCTTTGATTCTTTCTTTAGAAAATATTATTGATGTTTGGGTGGTAGATTCAAGTACCTCATTCCATGCCACACATGATAGGAAACATTTTCATGATTATGTTCAAGGAGATTTTGGACTGGTTCATTTGGGTGATGATAAACCCTGTAAAATCATTGGAATGGGTAAAGTCTTCATAAAACAACAAAATGGAAACCAATGGCTATTGAAGGAGGTAAGGTATGTTCTAGATCTGAATAAAAATCTAATTTAAATAGGGTAGTTGGGAGGTGAACGTTGTGTAACTACTTTTACAAATAAAACTTGGAAGGTCACTAAAGGAGCCCTAATAATAACAAAAGGAGAAAATGTTGGTACATTGTATTTATGCAATGGTATTTCTAACTTTTTTAGCGATTTAACCTATACAAGAGCATATACAACATTGTGGCATCATGGGCTCAGGCACATGAGTGAGAAGGGGATGCAGATTCTACACTGAAGAAATTTGTTGCTAGGTTTGAAGCATGTTGATTTGGAATTCTGTGAGAATTGTGTTTATGGAAAACATAAGAGATTCATATTCCTTAGAGTTGGGAAAGAAAAGAAGAGCAAAAAATTAGAGCTTGTGCATACAGATGTATGGGAACATTAGGGGATTTTTGAGGTCTAAAATGGGCCTCCTAAGGAAATTATAAAATAATAGTGGAAATAATAAAATAAGATTAGATTACATCATCAAATTTTAGAGGGAAAAGAAACAAAACTATTTGTTTAACTCGTATTTTCAACTTATCTCCGTATGGTTTAACTCAAATTTCGAGCGGAAACACTTGTTGGATGTAGAATTTGATTCCTCATTCAAGGAGTACCCATGTTGCATACTTTCGATGGATCTTGCTACACGAAAAATGAGAAATACATGAAAAATGTGATTGCAATCACGTTTTTTCATGTATTTCTCATTTTTCGTGTAGTAGGGTCCATCGAAAGTATGCAACATGGGTACTCCTTGGATCAAGAATTAAATTTTGCATCCAACAAGTACTCCTACTCGAAATTTGAGTAAAAAATTAGAGAGATAAGTTGAAAATACGAGTTGAAAACGTAGTTTTATTATTTTATTAGTTTTTAATCTTTGTACTTTTTTACTCCAAAAATGGTGAATCATCCCCCATGGTTGACATCATCATCTTGAATCCTATTGGTTCTTATAAAGTTTATTTTGATTGTACATTTTTCTTAGGAGGCCTATTTTAGACCTCAAAAATCCCCTAATGCCTATTCAGGTATAATCTCTCAGTGGTTCTCACTATTATGTTACTTTTATTGATGATACAACCAGAAAAGACAGTTCCAGGAAGACCACAAGAAAATTGTGTGTTTGAAAGGATGAACAAGAGAATCATGGAGCGTGCAAGGTGCATCAGATTACATGCCAGATTTCCTTTACAATTTTGGGAAGATGGTGTAGATACAACTATTTATCAAATAAACAGAGGGCCTTCAAGTTCCTTGGATGGAGGTATTCCAGAGGAGGCATGGATAGATAAAAAGGTAAACTACTCATTTTTAAAGACTTTTGGTTGTGAAGCCTTTGTCCACATTGATAAATAAAATAGAACAAAGCTTGAGGAAAAATCAAAGAAATGTACCTTTATTGGATATGGTGTTAATGATTTTGGTTATCAGTTATATGATTATGAAAATCACAAAATCATTAGGAGAAAATATGTCATATTCAATGAATAAGTTTTGTATAAGGATCAGATGCAGGAAAAGAAACAAGAAAAGAAAACATAGAATACACAGTGCTTGATGAGATCACAAAAAATTAAAGGCGCCTGAAAATCATAATGATCAACAACCATAACAAAAATAACAACCACAACAACAACATGCACCTCAAACACTTGAATGTGGTGTTAGAAGATCTACTAGGATAAGTAGACCCCCTTAACACTACTCTCCTTCATTATATTATGTATTGTTGACTGATTCTGGTGAACCAGAATGTTATGAAGAAGTAGTTCAGGGAGAAACTAGGAATAAGTGGGAACTAGCCATGAAAGAAGAGTTGGAATCCTTGGTAGATAACTAGACTTGGGACATAGTTAGGTTGCCTGCAGGTAAAGCAACATTGCAGAATAAATGGGTTTACAGGTTGAAGGAAGAATATGGAGGTAGAAAAAGGTATAAAGCTAGACTTGTGGTGAATGGGTTTTCATAGAAAAAAGGTGTAGACTTTGATGAAATATATTCTCCTATGGTTAAAATGAATTCAATCAAAACTATTTTAAGTCTAGTAGCAGCAAAATATTTGCATCTTGAGCAGTTAGATGTAAAGACAACCTTTCTCCATGAGGATTTGGTGGAAGAGATATATATGCAACAACCACAAGGATATGAGGTCAAAGGGATAGATAAACTAGTGTGCAGGTTGAAGAAGAGCTTGTATGGCTTAAAATAGGTTCCAAGGCAGTGGTATCTAAAATTTGACAGGTTTATGTCTGAAAAAGATTATACTAGATCTCACTCTGATCATTGTGTTTATTTCAAAAGGATAAATTATGGAAGCTATATTATATTATTATTATATGTAGATGACATGCTTGTTGCAGGGGCTAACATGCAGGAAATAAATGTGTTCAAAGGAAAATTGGAAAATTCATTCACAATGAAGGATTTGGGTGTTGCAAAACAATCTTTGGTATGAGAATAACCGGAGAATAGAAAAATCACAAATTAACATTATTTCAGAGTGAGTACATTTTTTTCCATAGGAAAAAAGTGGTAACCTTTTATTTAAAAAATGAAAAGTTACACAAAGCATATGCATTGAAGCATTTCCATAGTTGCCCATTGGGCTCGAGTGCTATCCACACACAATGCAACGTAGCTAAGCTATCTTGCATTTAGAAAAAGTAAAAGAAAAGAAGAAAAAGAAAGGAGAAAAGGACAGAAAAACTGGTTTCCGGTAGTGAGTAGAGGACTCACACCTCAAGTTTTTCTCCCCTTATTCTTTTCGACCTTTCGCCACTCTCCTTGAGTGGGCTCGACCGAAGCTAGGACTAACTGTGTTTTTTCTTTCTGTGAGGTTGTATCCTTGTCTGATTCTGAAGTATCTGAGTGGTGATGCTGTTTGATCCCTCCCATACTCAGGTCCTCGCTTGCCTTCTCTGCCTGATTTGAGTGGCACTGTGAACCCTTGTTGTCTGATATGGTTTCCTTTTGGGTCTCCTTTCCTTGGGAAGGCTCAGAATTCTCTGTGGGGATAACTTCCTCCTCTACTTCTGACTCTTCATCCTCTGAGTCAGGAGGGGGGAATTTCCATCCTTTTCTCTGCTTCCCTTTCTGCTTCTTTTTACTGTTTGCTTTCTTGGCTTCTGGGCATGTACTTTGTAAGTGTCCTGTCATCCTACAGTTCCTGCATCTGAAAGCAGTGTTTTTGTAGTCTAGTCCTTGCAACCAATTTTGTTGTTTGTATACCAACCTTATACTTTCCGACAAGCCTTTACTTAGATCTACTTCCACACAAATGTGTGCAAAAGTGTAGATGCTCTCATCAGTCCTTTCCAGATCTGTTTTGATATATTTCCCTATGCCGTTCCCAATTCCTTCCAAAACTCGTTCACTCTAAAAGTGAAGGGGGAGGTTATATAGGCGGACCCAAACCGGCATTTTGGAGACAGTCAATTTGTTTGCATCAAAATCTAGAAACCATGGGATCATAAAAAGACCTGATGTTCCCCAAAACCAAGGCCCAGCACTGATGATTGTATCTCTGACTTTCGTGGATGCGAATTTAACTATAAAAATCCCCTTGGAGCATAAATGTATATCACATTCCATGGTCCAACTGGTGAAGATCCAGTGAAATAGATCCATTGGCTTTGGACAAAAACTGTTAAATCGGCAGATTAGGGCCTGTGTTTCATATGACTTAACGAAATCTTCAAGTCCTGTAGAATCAATGTTGAGGGCTGGGGTTTGCGCTAGCTGATCTACTATGTATGGCCTAGGAGTATATCCACCTTGATCTGGAGAGAACCCTGGATCTTTGTTACCCTGTAATATGCTTTTGTAAGAGGAGCCTGCCTTGGGTTAATGCTGAGATGTAGTATTTTCCCCTTGTCTCCTCCTGAGGAACTTGGCTGTCCCTGGGGTAGTGCCCCTCCTCTTAGCCTAAAGTTTAAAGCAATGGTTGTTTATGGGCTAATATCATAGTTTTTCAGGGTTCTGCTATCTTGAAGGGACCTCCTACCACTGACCAAATGTTGGATCTGAATCGGGTATCCCATCAATGCCCATATTTTCTATTTCAACTGCAATATGGTGCTTTCTGCAAATACCCACACTAATCTAGTTTTCCCCACAGGGGTTTTAATAAAAATCTGAAAACAAGTTGTTGTTACCTATAGTTTAGGTTTTGGCTGTGGTCCTGATCCACCTAACCCAGTGTCGTGCATATGGTCCTTCTGCTATCGATCTGCCTTAAAGGTCAGATCTGTGTGCTCTGGCTCTGTCGTGCCAAGTGTTGTTCTCCCTTTCGGCCCTTTGATGCAATCCCTCGTTAGATCGGTGGGAGGTAGGGGATTTGCGTCCCTGCAAAAAAGGTCCCGATTCACTGGTTGGTAAGCCCGATCTGGTGTAAAGATGGCAGATCTGGGGCTTTTATATCCTCCCATTGTGGGAGGAGAATGTCCACCTCCAACTAGCGATTTCCAAGGTGCTGCCTTTGCAGGTCCAAAGGGTAATCCGATAGCTCCAAGGCGTTCAACATTGGTGTCGTGCAATCCGAGTGATCCTGGAATCGGGTCTTGACTGTTTTTCTCATTTGTCTTTCGATACTCGCAGGCGTCCAACTTGGGTTGTCTGATGACCGTGGGGAGATCCCAGATCTAGCCATCCACTTGATAATTCTCATCTTCCCATACGCCTGTGCAGTCGTGTTTTGGACCTACTGCGATGTCCTTACTCTGGTCACTTTTCATCCATCTAGCTGAACGGTGGCGGCGGTTTTTATACTTGCCACAGATCTTGATTAGGGAGATCGTCTTACAGGTTTCCGCTGCCCTGTCCGAGAGGTCAATTACAGGTGTAAAAACTGATTCCGCAGCGAGGATTATCTTCCGAGTACCACAATACTGATAATGTTCAAAGACATTTTGTGCATGCACGTTTTGGAGACGTGAAGCCTCAGTTTCCAGCAGATTCTGGCCCGATCCAACCTCTGCGAATGCGGCCGCGTTGAAAACCCTAGCGCGAGGTGCCATTGTTCTCCTGGTTCTCCTCTAACTCATAGTACAATCAGAGTGAGTACATACAAAAGGCGTTGAAACAATTTAATATGCAGAATGAAAAACCAATTACTACGCCTTTGGATAGCCATTTCAAACTAAGTAAGGTGATTTGTCCCAAGACTCAGGAAGAGATGGATTATATGTCAAAATTTCCATATGCTTCAACAGTTGGAAGCTTAATGTATGCAATGGTCTGCATAAGGCCTGAAATTCCACATGCAGTGGGAGTTGTAAGTAGGTACGTGAACAATCTAGGAAAAGAAAATTAGATGTCAGTGAAGTGGATTCTTAGGTATTTAAGAGGTACCACATATCAAGCATTATTCTTTGGTGGTTCAAAAATTACTATACATGGATATGTTGATGCATATATGGAAGGTGATAGAGGTAACAGGAGGAACACCACAGGGTATGTGTTTATTGTAGGTGGAACAACTGTCAGTTAGGTTTCAAAATTGTAGAGTGTTGTTGCACTCTCAACAATGGAAGCAGACTATGTTGCTACTGTATAGGTGTTGGGAGCATGATTCCCCAAGGACAATTTTGGGGCTAAAATCCCATGTTTGAGTCAAATGTTGTAATAAAATTGTAAAGAGTCCGAATTTTGTGGTTGCGAAGTGCGAAGGTGTCATAAGTCATCAAGGGTTGTCTGCCCTTAGTTTTGTAAAGTAAAGTCGGCTGTAAGAGATCTACCCATGGTTTGTGGACCATGGGATTGTATAAAAAGAGCTAAGCTCTAAGTAGTTAGGAGGATAATCAGGTAAGAGAGTTGTAGCTCTGAAGTAAGAAGTCTAAGTCTTGGGTCGTAGCGTAGGTAGAGGCTCTACAGCTGAGTGCACAGAGGCTTAGGGTAGAAGTCTACAGGTGAGTGTGCGGACCCCTGCAGCTGTGTGCTTAGGGTGGATAAAGTTTGTAAACACTTGGAAGATATCAATAAAGAGAAATATTCTGCAATTTCAGTGTCTTTGTTCTGTTGATGCATCTTGATATGTTATGTATGAATGTCCTTTAGTATGCTTATTTGATGTGTGAATGAATGTAATTACAATATATATCTGAACGCAATTACGATTATCTGTTTATGTGAGGTTAACTATAATTGTTTGATAAGATAAGAAAGTCACTTAGAATAATTGGGGAATCTTCATGACATGCATCAATAGCAGCGCGAAAGTACCTGAGCATCAGGGTAGGGCTACGTGAAGGTTGACCGTACCCTTTCATGGAGGTATTGAAGGACCGAATAGAGGTTTCGTCTTGTAAGCCCTAGAGCAAAGCGACTTGGGTGAAGGTAGGAATAGAGGGAATCAAATGACATCACAACCATCTCAGGGTGCGGAAGCTTGGTTCTAACATCCCCCCATAATGCTTTGGGTGAGACTTTGGTCCACGCTCTGTGGGCTGATGCCGAAAGGGCCGGTAGTGTAGGGATTTGTTTCGCTAATTAACACTGAACCTGGGTCAGGCCCCCTCAAGCCAACAAATGGTTCTGTTGCCGGGACCAGAATCTGCATAAGATATGTGTGATGTCATATCATTGGAATCCAACTAAGAAGGAGATCGGAGACTGGTTGGATAGAAAGATCCACGAATTTGCGGCGTAGGAGAACAGAAATCCGTTGGAAAGATACCTATGTTATACAACAAAATGGCCCCCTCATCATCTCAGAGGGGAAAGACATGATAGTTGAATCAAAGACCAAGATCACATGCCTTGTTTCCACACTAACGCTGGCTATGCATTGACAAACTGCTTTATAAAGCTTCTCTGTAAGCCTAAGGGAGCGTTAGTGACCCTACTAACTCTAGTTGTTAGTTTGGGAACAATGTTAGTGGATCCTAATGAGCATCTAGAGGTCAAAGGAGCGAATTGACTCATAAATATCTCTATATTCCCTCCTAAATCTACTCAGAAAAGCAAGGAAACATCTCAAGTTTGACCTATTTGTGGGATTTCTAAATCCTAATGGAGGAAAATGGGAAAGAACTGAAAAGCATGGCAACATCACTACTTTTACCTTAAGAGACTCATGGAGGAACTTGGTAAGCCTAACTCAATTGCTACATAAGCAAAGCTAGGGCTATGGTGATAGAGGTCAGACCATTTGAAAGGATAACTTACTTGATTGTTGAGCATAGTCTCAAATCTAAGCATAAGAAGTTGGTAAGAAGGGAGAGAGATAGAAGCTGGAGGGGTAAGGGAAGGCTGATGCAACAGATGGTTGTAATCACTCTTCCGACATTAATATAGAACTGTAGTTGTACTGTCTACTCCATGGTGTTGGTACTATCATTCATTTACTTGTTTGTCCAATACCTTTTAGCATGAGTAGCTTAGTTAGGTGTAACTAGATGTCTTTTATGTATTCATGTATTAATTATCAAGGTTTTATGCTATGATTATGCTTGTCTCTTCTATGTGCAGGACTTGATCTGGAGCCAGCTCAGGGGACTTCCACCTAGTTGCATTGTGCTCTCCAGCAAATCTACACGGAGGCTTGAGGTAATCAATCTGTCTTGCTTTGATAGTTAGTTATTGTTTATGGACATGCATGTAACTTTGTGACAACTGCAGATAATCTTACAGTTTGCCAAAGGTCCCGGGAAGACCTTTGAGGGTATCTCCATTCTCCATACACCGTGCATTTTATCCCATAGTAGAATTGGTGACTCCGCTGGGGAGTATACATCTAGTTCCCGATTCACCTGAATAGTTCTCAGTTTCCTCTCCTTCTAAGACCTCCCTATACTTCTGCATTCCCTTTCTGACCCACCAAAACCTTGCTGTATTCTGCCTTGAATCTAATCCTAAAAGCCCCGTTTTGAGCTCTTTTCCCACACTAACGTAGGTTAGCAGATTAAATAGTGCTTTATAAAGCTCTGCGTCTACACAAACAGAGCGTTAGTGGACCTAGTAACTTTTTGTGGCCACTGCTACAGAGCGTTAGTGTTAAAATTGGCAACTAGGGACAAACTCCATGTGGGTCATCTTATTCATGGCTGATAATATTTTTATTAGATTCCTCTCGTCAAGAGGTGTAGGATTGATCTAAATATCATCTGATTCTGATAAGTATTTATGGAGATATGAATTTATTTTGATTATGGAATAATTATCAAGTCGACCTACAACTCATGTAGGCTCAGAAGCCCAACAGTCACATCTATTCAATCATCAAAATTTGTGTATAAATATAGGAGGAATTTTCCTCATTTGAACTCATCTCATCTCATCTCTCTCTCTCTCACCCGAGCCGAAAAAGGTCGTTCGCAATCCTGCACTGGTGCACGGTGAATCTTGGACTGGTGCACAACGAAGTCTCGGACTGGTGCATGGTGAATGACTCACCGGTGGAGACTTGACAAGTTTGATCTAGGGTTTGCTGCCCTTGTTTAGGGATAATCTAGGGTTTGTCGCTGCTGATATAAATAAGATCTTTGTACTATTTCTCTCTGTTGAATTATTGAAGATAAAAGAAGGTTTGATCAAAGGTTTTCCCATATTGGGGTTTGTCCCTGGCTAGCCACCACGTCTGGCGTCTCTTGTCTTGGGTTGTTTTCTGTCGATCATTTAATGTTCTATTTGCACTTTACTTAATGTGCATGTGATTTCTAATCTAGGGATAATAATAAGAAAAAGAAGTAAACTACTCTAAGCATAGAACATACCATAACTTAACATGGTATCAGAGGTGAGGTGAAGACAAAGCCCAAGCAAGAGCAAGAGAAATCATCGAAGAGAAGATTGGTAGGCTATCCAAAAGGAATTCACGGGGTCCTCAACGCACTTCCCTACTGAAGACAAGCTTCGTGAGAAGTCTGACTACCACAGATGGAAGATGTCTCTCGATCTAACTTTAGAATAATAGGAAGTGTTGGACCATGTGAAAGGCGGAATTGCTGAGCCTCCATCAAATACATCTGCTGCTACTAGGAACAAATGGACCTAAGGGTGGAAGAAAATGACGGTGTTACATTTGCGATAAAGCAGGTCACTATGCAAGGGAGTGACCTAATAGAAGGGACTCACACTGGGACAATGATCAAAATCGCTCTCATGGAAATCAAAGGAATGGAAAATCTAATAGCAAAGGTAAAAGGAGTGCTGGAAATCAAGGAAGAGGACAACCATTCAAGAAGGCTAGAAATTTCAGGTATGAATCCAATACTCTTGATAATAAGCAGGATGAATATTATCTACCAGCTGCTCTATCTACCTCTGCTCCTTCGGACTCGCTGGGAAAATGGCTTATTAATAGTGGTGCCTCAAGGCACTTCACTGGTTACAAAGAAGTTCTCCATAATATAATAGAGAAAGAAACTAACCTGGAAATTGTCCTCGGAGATAATATGAAATATCCTGTGAAAGGTGTAGGAAATGTCTCTCTTAAATTGAATCAAGGTAATACAATCCACTTACAAGATGTATTATATGTACCTAATCTCAAAAAGAACCTGGTGTCCATCTCGACAATGGAAGACAAAGGCTACAAGGTGGATTTCCTTGATGGCAAGGTACATGCATGGAAAAATAATATTAAAGATGTCTTCACTCTTGGGTTTCGAGTTGATTCATTATATCAGGTCGGAGGAAGTCCGCTAGGTGTCATGTCTTGTGACACATCTCAAGCCATGATCGAGAAAACTGAAAAAAAGATCAAGATCTTAAGGACTGATAATGGGACTGAATATGAATCTAACGAGTTTCATGACTTTTGTAAAGAGGCTGGCATTAAGAGGGAGACTACGACACCATATACTCCTGAACAGAATGGTGTGGCGGAAAGGAAGAACTGTACGATTGTGGAAGCTGTCTATGCCATGTTCCATGATCAAAGACTTCCGAAGTCTCTATGGGTTGAAGTTGCAAGCACTGCCATATGTGTACAAAACCAATTCCCTCATCAAGCATTGGGTTCCAAGACTCCTGAAGAAATGTTCAGCGGTAAGAAACCTGACGTATCTCATTTTAGAATTTTTGGAAGCCCTGTGTTTTTTCATGTGCCGAAAGAGAAAAGGAATAAATTGGGTGCATCTGGAAAGAAAGGAATCTTCATGGGCTGTGGTGAAAATAATAAGGGCTATAGAATCTATGTAGCCAGTCAAAGGGAAGTCGTGATTAGTCATGATGTCACCTTTGACGAAGATATGGCTCTCAGCAAGGTGGACAATCTTCCGACTTTGAGGAGCTCTCAAGAAGCCAACACCAGGGAACTGAAAGAAAAGGATGATGAAACAATTCCTGATGTGGAAGAACCCATGGATCCTATTTATCCACCCGAGCCTTCCTCTTCTAGGAAGAGTCCCTCTTGGCTTAGGGGGCTACTTGATGATGCTGAAGGACACACTGCACCCCGAGGAACCTTCTGTGAAAGCAAGAAACTCAACAGGTATCAGGGATACCTGACCATCATGAGCACAATCATACAAAATGAGCCTTCATCATTCTCAAATGTCGTCAAGCATTAAGTATGGAAGGATGCTATGACCAAAGAATATGAGTCTATTATGAAGAATGATGTCTGTAAAGTAGTTCCCAGACCCCAGGACAAGACAGTTGTCACTTCTAAATGGCTTTACAAGATAAAGCATGTAGCAGATGGAAGTACGGAAAAGTATAAGGCTCGTTTTGTCGCTCATGGATTCTCCCAGAAGGAAGGTATAGACTATGACGAGATATTTGCACCTATTTCCAGATATACCACCATCCGCTCGATCATAGCCCTTGCAGCTTCACAAGGATGGAACCTACATCAGATGGATGTCAAGATCGTGTTCTTGCATGGTTCAATCAAAAATGAGGTCTACGTAGAGCAACCCGAAGGATTTGAGATGTATGATCGAAAATCTCATGTATGCAGGTTGAAGAAGGCTTGTTATGGGCTGAAGCAAGCACCCCCATCATGGTATGAGAGGATTGATAACTACTTGATGAAGCTGGGATTCACTAGGAGTGAAGCTGATCCTAACCTTTACTTTAAGGTTGAAAATGACAAGCCTCTCATACTGGTGTTGTATGTGGATGACCTCTTTCTAATAGGTGTAGACCCTCTCATTCACAAATGTAAGAGGGAATTGGCTTCTGAATTTGAAATGAAGGAACTAGGACTGATGCACTATTTCCTAGGACTTGAATTGTGGAAAAATCCATGGAAACTTTTCCTATCTCAAGGAGAATATGCGGTGAAGATATTGGAAAGATTCAGTATGGTTGACTACAAGCCTGTTACTACTCCGATGGAGCTTGAATTTAAGAAGTTAAGCGGTAGCACTGTTGGACCTGTTTTACGAAATGCTACCGAGTATCGACAACTCGTCGGAGCATTAATATTCTTAGTGAACTCCCGTCCAGATATATGCTTTGAATTCAACACATGAAGTCAACATATGGTTGAACCTCACCAAATACATTGGATTGGTGCCAAGAATATGTTAAGATATCTTCGTGGAACAATTACATATGGGTTAAGATTCATTGCCGGAGATGTGAGACTACTTGGATACACTGATGCAGATTGGGCAGGCAGTGTGGTGGATCGTAAGAGCACTTCCGGGTGCTGTTTCGCTTTGGGATTTCATTCGATATCCTGGATGAGCAGGAATCAGAAGTCGGTGGCTCTGAGCACCGCTGAGGCAAAATATATTGCTATTAGCATGGCCTCCTGTGAGGAAGTCTAGTTTCGAAAGCTCTTCAATGAGCTGTTTGGATTTACATTGGATACCACCGTGATCCTATGTGACAACCAAAGTGGGATTCATTTTTCAGAGAATCCTGTATTTCATGATCGCTCCAAACGTATCGATATTAGGTACCACTATATTCGAGATATGGTGCAGCGGGGAGCTATAAGGCTCCAACATATCGGTACAGATGAACAGGTCGTCGACATTCTGACAAAGCCCCTAGGAAAGGTCAAACTTTTGACTTTCCGAAAATGACTTGGTGCCATTCAAAAACCCTCCGATGAGGGTCTTGTATGATGTATTGAGCTCTAGGAGCTCGAGGGGGGGTGCGGGGTACTTCTTGGAGCGACATATGATGAACAGGGTAAAAGAATCAAAACTTTCCCTGTGACACCCCGTGGCGACTATGTAGCAGGATGATTAGTTCTCCTGTGAGGTCTGGATGATGTGTTCTCCATGACGATTATGTAGCAGGATGATTAGTTCTCATGTGAGGTCTGGATGATGTGTTCTCCATGACGATTATGTAGTAGGATGATTAGTTCTCTTGTGAGGTCTGGATGATGTGTTCTCCATGATGATTATGTAGCAGGATGATTAGTTCTCCTGTGAGGTCTGGATGATGTGTTCTCCATGATGATTGTGTAGCATGATGATTAGTTGTCCTGTGAGGTCTGGATGATGTGTTCTCCATGACGATTATGTAGCAGGATGATTAGTTCTCCTGTGAGGACAAGATTGATTAGTTCTCCTGCCGAGGCATCCTACCCATGCAGTCTGGGACTCATGGGAAGTACCTCTCATCTGATCAATGAGCAGGGAAATGAGGATAGGGACCATAGTAGTACTGATGGACGCATCGCTGTGTCTACTGTACTCCCTATGCTAGGATGACCTTAATTGATCTGGGATCAATGATACTAGTATGGGATCAGTGGTAGGAGTTGTACCCACTATGACGCTGACTTTGGGTCGGTTGAGACTAGTCTGGAACTAGTGGTACACACTTTGAGACTGAATTTGAGTCAATGGAGGATGATACTGGTCTGGGACCAGTGATAGGAGTTGTACCCACTATGACGCTGACTTCGGGTCAGTTGAGACTGGTCTGGGACCAGTGGTACACACTCTGAGATTGACTTTGAGTTAGTGGAGGATGATATTGGTCTGGGACCAGTGGTAGGAGTTGTACCCACTATGACTGTTACACAGTAATTTGTCACTGTCTCCCTGTCAGTCTTCCTACTGTGTCATGAGTCCAAATCAATCATGCTCATGTGCTCCAATGTGGCCAAATGACCCACTTTGCCAAAGTTTTTTCCATCATTGTGACTGTTATTAAAATAACCGCGTTGACTGGCGCCTCATAATACAACGAATGCGCTGCCAGCGCGGAAGCACACGTGTTTTCCGTGCTGGTCAAATTTCATGAACCAGCGCATCCTATGTTTATATTGAGCCGCGCTGACATAACTTTCACTGTTGTTCAGATGCGACGACAACGCTCCAGTGAAGTTATACACCCGCGCTGATCCAGTTTGGGGGAGTTTGTTCTAACAGCCGGCCTTCCAGATGACTCCAGACCTGGTTGTTGGCCTTGTCAATGTCGCCCTCCCTTCTCTGGCATGTTTGTTTCATCATTTGAGCCACCTTCCTTGGAGATAAGCTCATCCTCCCACCATTTGTGGAGACTCCTCCTATTTAAGCCTCTACCATTGCCATGAGCAGCGAGTTTTGGATAGTTTTGGATAGTGTGGAATTGATAGTGCTTAGAGTGCTGCTGCTAGTAGGTAGTTGGTGTGACAAGTGTGGATTTGCTAGAGAGCTTAAGGAAGTTTGTGAAGTATTGCTTGTGTGAGAGAGATTTTTTGTCTTGGGAGATCTACCTCCAAGGGTGAATGCTTAAGAGACTTGCTGGCTGGACCCTCTTGAGAAGGACTCAACGTCAGAACTTTGGTTGTACCTTTCTCTGTTATTGATTATTAATAGATGACTACTATTATGGTTCCACTCTCATTTATCTTTGTAATGGTTAATGTGAGTTATTTCCTTTCTGACTGATGTATAATTGCATTTATTAGATTTCACGCTTGTGTTTGTGTTTCTCTTTGCGTGTGCAGGGGTCTATCCACGAGGATTGTGGAGGATCGTGACCGGCCAAAGCAAAGGAGCGAGAGCGGCATCTCTTCATCAAACAATAGCGTTGGAATCCAAGTAGGTGTTCATTGCCTATGTTTTATTTGCAATTAGGAACTTGCATAGTAGCATTGACTGATTGTTGCTAGACCCATTTCGGGCTAGTTGGGATCGCCTCTATCCGTAGAGGGGATTTACCTCTCCAACAATTTGGCGACTCCACTGGGGATCCGACCTTTGTCCCTTTTTGTTCATTCTTGCTTTGAGTTTGATTGTTACTCTCTTTTCAAAGATTGGGGATTAGTTCTCTACTTTTAGACTTCCTGGTTTAGTCTGGGAGGTGCCTTAATTGTTTAAAGAGTTATTGCCTTGGTTTGGGAGCTTTTGGCTTGATTCTGCCTGTTTTTTAGCCTCAGCGCGGTTTATAACGAAACAGTCGCGCTGACAGCGCATAGCTGTTTCTTTGACTTCGTGGTCATCGCGCTTGTACGTGTAACAGTCGCGACGGTTCTGAAATCGAACCAGCGCGCTTAAGCCGTGTACTTCCGCGCTGACAGCGCTTTGTTGCTACGCATGGTTTCTGGTCAGCGCTCTGTTGCTGTGTATCACCCGCGCTGATCCTGTAGAATTGAATTTTTTTCAATTTTGCCTCCTGAGCCTGTTGGTTTGTCTATCCCCTGCTCTTTCCACCTGGTTTATAACTTGATTTCTATTGTCTGAACTTTGAAGTACTTGCTTGCGAAGTCTTGTTGGGCGGATCTTGTTTTGTGTCTTGTGACCTGGTGTTATCATCCCGATTTCGTTGGATTGGCTTTGTTTCGTTACTCGTTCACAAAGATTCGTTACTACTTGCTTTTGCTTTTGCGGAAACCTTCCTCTTTGCTTTCTTTGCTTGGTTGTTTGGGTGATCGTTATTGAATCAGTCTTCGTATTGTTTCGATTACTTCTCACTACCCAGACACGGATTACGGTTGTTTGGGCTCAACCGGTTCTTTTCACATTTGTTGTGTTTTTCATTGAGTGATTTTAGTTCTTTTACTCGGTGTTACTATCTCTCAAAAATCATTTTAAGTGCATTGTGCCATTGGAAAAGAAATCGAACTAATATCTTTTGCATTCAATAGTTAATGGAAAAAGAGCATTTCATTGATTTGTGTTCTCAAAAGAAAAAGTTTCATTTCCTTGCCATTAGCTGCATTAGATTGTTTAATTGATTGTGTTCATTTTGTTTGATTGAAAATTCTTAACCCTCTCATAGTTAGAATTCATCGAACGAAATGGTATTCTTTGGCATGTAGTTTGCATCTAGGCCATTGTGAGAGATCACACGGTAGGACCTGAAACCGAAACTTAATTCAAGATCAACCGTAAAATAAACTGAATAAACCTAAAAATGCATTGGAACTTAACGCAAACATTTAGAGGTCTAGGCTAGAGACGTGTTCCGGCGTCTTTAAACATAGTCACTATTGTTTCACATTACGGTTGGGTGATTCCTCCTTCTGTGACTCAGTAGTGGTCTAACACGGATTGTGCTCCCACGTACCGTCGCATATATAGGGAGACCCCACTAGGCTTTTATCCTTGATCCATAGGAAGCCGAGTCTGCCGCCTTGCGAACCGTAATGCACCGAACACAACATTCGGGAAGATTGACTGCAGTACGGAAAGTCCTTGGTTCTCATACGATTGCCAAGGTGTATAAGCAATTTTACGGGTTGCTTGGTAAACCCTTTGCCTAGAGTCTCCAGAGTAGTCACTTTTGATCCTTTTCGGACTCCTTAAAAGAAAAGGTGCCAGTGAGCGTCTTGTCACTTCGTGCTCATTAAACATTCGAAGGAGACTAGAGTCATCTTTTCGTCCTTTTCTCGACTCTTGAAACATGAAAAGGTCAAGTTTAGTTCCCGTGTCTTAAAAATTTATTCGGCCACGTTAACATCACCTGGTTAGATCTTGTGTGCGTTAGTTTGAGTAGGGTCTTTTATCGTTAGATTCCTTTAGGTCCTGTTTGGGGTTTGTCATCCTGGCTGACCCGTCAACTCCCGTTCCAAGTGATCAAGGTTCTCCATCTTCTGCTGCTCCTGAGGTACCAGTTGTAAGTGATACTCTTCCTGTTATCCCGAGTATCCAACCTATCAACTCTCGTGCCCCGGGCGACGAAGATTACGAAGACGATTGGAACCCTATCTGGGAGCCTGACGAGGACGATATTCCTGTTACTCCCCCTAGTGTTTCGTCTCCGATGTCTACCTCCCACATGGATGAGACATCTTCTAGCACAGGTGAGACACCTGTGGTGTCGAATGTTGACACTCCCATCCCAGCTACTTCTCCACTTCCCCCGCGTTATTCATCGTTGAGGGATAGAGTAGCTGCCAGGACTCCTGCTACGACTATGTGGGATCCTCATGTCACTCCCACCACGGGGCCTTTTGTTTCACAACCCCATACTACACCTGTTACCTCAGTTCCCACGAATCCAACTGTTTGTGTAGCATACTCGACTCCGGTCGTTAGTGCCGTAATAGCGTCGTCATCTTCGAACACTGGTGCTGGTTCCCCTCACGGTCAAGTGAGTAGTGGCCAGCCGGAACTCTCGCCTAGAGTCATCCACCCTGCACAAAGTGGTCCATCCTCTTCTGGTCCTCTTCCAGGAGGGGGGCCATATGATGCCTATGGACAAGCTGTTTAGGACTCGAACGCGCAAGGTCCACTCTTTTATTACGATTCTACTGGTCAATACCTCCAATACTCTCAAACCTTGCCTCTTCAACCTTTCGTTGAGGTTTCGGTACCGTTATCCATTGCTTGGGACTCTAGTAGTCACTCTTTTCATGGGGGCCAAGCAATCCCTGCACAGCTTCAAGGACCGCCTAATCAAGGCCAGCCACCTTATGTGCAAGCCCCCCAAGGGCAGCCACTTTATGGCCAGTCTTACCCAGGACAATCTGGGGTCCCACAAGGACAACCCTATCAGGGACAACCTTCAGCCGCTGGTGGTCTGTTGTTTACCTATCAGAGTCAACCTTCTGGTTATCCGGGGCAACCTGGTACCCAACAAGGTTACCCGTCTGGACAACCAAAACAGCCTTACATCCAACAAGGCCAACCTGGTCTCCAGCAGGGTTATCCCTCTGGACAAACGTCTATTCTGCAAGCTCAACCAGCAGTCCAGCAGGGGTATCTTTCTGGGCAAGGGGGGCAGCCTTACGTACAGCAGGGCCAACCCATTGCTCAGCCTAGTCATCCTTCTGGGCAAGGGGGCCAACCTTACGTACAGTAGGGCCAACCTGCTACTCAGTCTATGCATCCTTCTGGGCAAATGGGCCAGCTTTCTACGCAGCAAGGCCAACCCACTGCCCGTCTTAATCATCCTTCTGGACAGGCTGGCCAACCTCAAGGTCAACCGGCCGTCCAGCCTGCTCGACCATCTGTTCCGCAAGGACAACCCTTGGTTGCTCAAGGACAACCTGGCACCCAGCAAGCACATCCTTCTGGGCAAACAGGTCCATCCCAAACCCAACCAGGCCAACCTTCCGGCCAGATGGTCCCAGCCCAACCTGTTCAAGGACATCTTTCTGGGCCCCAAACTCAAATGGGTTATCAAATGCAAGGTGGGCCACGGCCTCAACCTTCTTACCAAGCGCAACCTTCTTATCAGGCTCAGTATGGAGCTCAGCAAATGTATGGCTACCAGCAACCCCAGGGGCAAACTCAGTTTACCCCGTATCAAAATTATCAACAGATGCAGGTCACTCCTTACCAGAATTATCAGTACGCTGCACCTGCAGGTCAAGTTGCTAATCCATGGGGTGCTGGGGGGCAGACCCAGGGTCAACTGTCTGCATATGGACAGAATCCATATGGACAGAATCCGTATGGACAAAATACATATGGACAGAACCCCTACGGGCAAAGTCCCTATGGGCCAGGCCCCTTCGGGCCGGGCCCATCCGGACAAAGTCCATGGGGGCAACCACCACCTGGTTGGAACCCTGGTACTGCCTCTCTCCCATAGCCACGAATGTCCTTTAACCCTCAGTTGCCTTTCTTAGCGATGTTGGAACTCCCGGATGTGTCCAAGTTGACGAATGATCCCATTCTTCATAATCCGTATTGGCCACCGGTTCCGACTAAAATACCCGGTGATTGCCCAAAATTTGATGGCAAAGCTGGTGAAGACCCTCAAGCCCATGTCATGACCTATCACCTTTGGTGTTCATCGAACTAATGGCTTGATGACTCTATCCGGCTCCGCCTCTTTCAAAGAACTCTCACCGGCTCAGCCGCTAAGTGGTATATTGAGCTGAATCGCAGCACGTTTCAAGATTTCAACTCGCTGGCTATGGCGTTTTTAACTCATTTTCAGTTACCCATTCGGTACGAGACAGGGACACATCTCCTTACGTCTCTCAAACAGGATACGGCTACGCATATATCCGATCATATACATGAATGGAGAAGGCGTCGTCGCTTGATCAAATTTTGGATCCCTGATCAACTCCTGACCGATTGGTTCACGACTTCCTTTGTCCCTGCGATCGCGCGAGACATCGCTATGGGAGCTTGTGTAACTGAAGAGCAAGCTATTGCATGTGCTCAGTACCTCGACTTAGTATACTCTCAGTCGGGTACTTTATATGATTATTTTCCAGATGCCCCGAGGCCTGGACAGTCCAAGGCTCCGCCAAAACCATCGGTTGACGGAGTCATTGGCTCTGTTAACTCGTCATCAAAGAAATCGGCCGCGAACCCTGGGAAGCAAAAACAGAACGCTTCTAATGGAAATGCTTCTCAGGGCCAATCTAATTCTGGAAGTACCTCCGAGGTAAATGCCATTCAGTCCACCGCGGCGGATAAATCCTCAAAAGGGAAAAAGAAAGGGAAAGCTAAGGATAAATCCGGACAGCCCAAGCAAGATTCCTCTAAGCCTCCTCCCGAGGAAGGAGCCAAACGAAAACCTAAGTATCCTTGTCTCATCTGCGATGAGGATCACTATACTAAGGACTGCCCAAGGCGGTCCGAAGTCAGTCGATTATTGAAAGGTGCTCCTGGGACTCCTGCCGTGCTTAAAGAACCTTTCCCTTCCCAGCAAACTCAAATGGTGGCAGACCCATCTCAACCCTCTTCCTCGTTTGGCTCTCAAGTGTTCATGGCTGGAACGATTCCCATCCATGTTTCTACTCGAGCAAAATAATATCCTTCTCCTGCCAGGAAAGAGCCGGAGGTCCCCTCCAGCACTCCTCCGTCCAGTTCTGGTCCTCTCCACATCGAAAGACCCAGCGCTGAGACGATCCCCCGACCCCCTCCGAAAGGTGTACTCCGGAAGTCGTCTTACAACCCTAATGCTTGTGCTGCCCAGCATTATAGCATTGTTGAGGACTTAGCTCAGGCTCCGTCCGCTATGTCTGCTCTAGAAGTCCTCCAGAGCTGCCCCTCCCAGAGGAAGTCCTTTCTATCAGCTATTGGTGGCATAGACCCGACAGATTCGGATTTGATTTCTTTCGATCTCGAGGGCTTTACACCGAGACTGCCCCACCAAGTCGCTTTCCTTATACAGGTCATAATCAATGGAAAAACAATTCATCGTACAGTCATTGATGAAGGTGCCTCAACTTGCATCATGTCTGTTGCTTGCTGGAAGGCTATTGGTTCTCCTACGTTGAGTCAGTCTCCTACAACGTTAGAAGCCTTCGATGGAAGAGAGTCTCATCCTTACGGTATCCTCCAACGCTTGCCCATCTCTTTAGAAGGTAAGACGGTAGAAGTAGAGGTCGAAGTTGTTGACGCCAATATTACCTACAACCTCCTCCTCGGATGTAGCTGGACATATGCCATGCAAGCCGTGGCTTCCTCCCTTTTCCGTGTCATTCATTTCCCTCACCAGGGGAAGATTGTCACGGTGGACCAGCTCTCCTTCTTCGCCTCTTCTTCTGAAGGAAATGTGCCATTTGTGGAGCATACCTCTAAATCATTCGAGTGCGTGGGTGCCGGACTTTTCAAAGATCCCGCTTTAATGGGAGTCTTTCCCCTCCCACCTCCGAATCTCGCCCCCATCAACATGATCTCTGTACGTTCTGATCCGTGGGTCCTTCCTCCCACTAATCAGATAGACTCTTGGGGTGATATGATGCCGTTGAGTCCTGCCGAGCTCAACTACGTCGAAATCGTCGCTGCATCGGCTCCCCCTCCTGAACCTGCTCTTCCGGGCAGTGTTCCCGATTCATATGTTCATTTCCCTTGGCTTGGAGATGAGGCTACGTCGGATCCATTAAAGGAAATATTTCCTTCCGATGAAGCCATCATAGAGACCATGTCTCTCGAAGAGCTCCCCTGGTCAGATCATCACCAACACTCTTCGTTTCTCCCTCCCCATCCGGAAATGATCACATGTCTCGAGCGGTTTGCTTCGTGCGTCCCATCCTCGCCCCTTCAAATACCTATTCAGCTTTATCAAGTGTCTTCTGAGGGCAATATGGGAAACATCACGCAAACCCAACCTATCGACATCTCTGTGAAACCAGGGATTGTCGAGCACATTCATATCAGAGTCACTTGCACTCCAGAGGAAGTTCAACTCTACACTGACTTATTTCGCGAATTTCGTGATGTCTTTGCTTGGTCCTATGAAGAAATGCCTGGCATCGACCCTAGTATTATGGTGCACGAAATACCTACGTACCCAGGTGCTAAGCCTGTTCGTCAGCGCTTACGCCCTGTGCACCCCCGAAAGGCCATAGCTATCAAAGCAGAAGTCGAAAAGCTTCTCAGGGCTGGTTTCATTTACCCCATTCCACTGACGGATTGGGTTTCTAATATAGTCCCTGTGAATAAAAAGCAGGGCACTATCCGAGTCTGTGTTGATTATCGCGATATCAATCGTGCCTGTCCTAAGGATAACTTCCCTACACCGTTCATCGATCAGCTCATCGATGAGTGTGCAGGAAGTGAAATTTACTCGTTTATGGACAGCTTCTCTGGATATAACCAGATCAACATCGCCCCTGCTGATCAACATAAGGTGGCTTTCATCTGTCCTTGGGGCACTTTTGCCTATAAGAAGCTCCCTTTCGGTCTAAAGAATGTTGGCGCTACGTTTCAACGTGCAATGTCTTATGCCTTTCATGACATTCGTCACATTGTACAGCCGTACCTGGATGACCTCCTAGCTCATTCAGCCAAGCGTCAGGACCATCCCTCCCATCTTCGCGAAATTTTTCTCTGCTGTCGACACTACCGTATTAGGCTCAATCCTCATAAGTGTGTCTTCTGCGTAGAATCAGGCCGACTACTCGGGTTTATCATCTCCCGAGAAGGCATCCGTCTGGATCCCCTCAAAGTCGAGGCCATTTCGAACCTCCCTCCCCCTGCTTCTTTGCAACAGTTGCAGAGCTTGTAGGGCAAAGCAAATTTCCTTAGACGATTCATTCCGAATTATGCCGAGGTGGCTAAGGGTTTCACATGGTTATTGAAGCGAGACACGCCCTTTCATTGGGATGCTATCGCTCAGGAGTCTTTCGAGCGACTCAAGGGCCTCCTTGTCTCGGATCCGTTGTTAAGACCTCCGAACTATCATCGTGATTACATTCTCTATCTGGCCGCCGCCGATACCACTATTGGCATGGTTCTAGTGCAGGATGATGACGACGACAATGAGCACGTTATTTATTACCTTAGCCGCAACCTTTTGGATACAGAAACTCGCTACGCTTATGTCGAGAAGTTGGCATTGGCTGCTGTCTGCGCCGTCCAACGTTTCCGGCATTATATCCTGTTGCGCGCCACGACCGTGATTTCTGACTGCAACCCCATGACATACATTTTGTCGCGCCAGTTGCTGGGGGGCAAATACTCGAAGTGGATCGTAATCCTCCAAGAGTTTGACTTGGAATTTACTGCTGCCAAGTCTAAGAAGTCTCTGGTCTTTGCTGAATTGCTCTGTTCTTTGCCGTCTCCTTCTGCACCATCACTTTCAGAAGAGCATATTCCGGACGAAACATTGTTTCTCATCAGCACCCTCGACCCTTGGTATGGGGACATCATAGTATACTTGCAGACGTCTTCCGTCCGTCCCAATGTATCGAAAGACGCTCGACGGAGGATTCATCATCAATCTCAACCCTATCGCATTATAGGCGATACCATGTACCGCCTTGGTGCTGATTCTGTTCTCCGCCGATGTTTGACTCTCGAGGAGGCTGAGCGGGTGTTGTATGACTGCCACTCCGGTGCTTGTGGCGGTCACATGTCTGGATATGCCATCGCCCAGAAAATCCTCCGTGTTGGTTATTTCGGGCCTTCCATCTTCAAGGATTGCATCCTTGCCATCCGTTCCTGCCATGAATGCCAGATCTACCATTGGAAAATGCGTGCACCTCCTGCACCACTGCACCCTGTTGTTACCGTAGGTACTTTTGCCAAATGGGGCATCGATTATACATCCTGTAACCCTCGTTCGGCCGGGGGGCATGGGTATATTATCGTTTCCGTGGATTATTTCACCAAATGGGCCAAAGCGATGCCTACATTGAATGAAGACGGTCACACAGCGGCGCAGTTTTTGTTTAATCATGTTATTACTCGGTTCAGAGTCCCTCAGGATATCGTCACGGATCACGGAAAACATTTTCGTAATCACAAGATGACAGAACTAACGACCCAACTAGGCTTGCATCAAGATAGTTCGACGCCGTACTACCCTCAATCCAACGGCCAAGTTGAAGCTGTGAACAAAGTTTTGATCACAATGCTCCAATGTACCGTTGGTACACACAAGTCTAATTGGCATCTGATGCTGTTCCCCGCCTTGTGGGCTTACCGGACCTCTGTGAAGGACGCCACCGGTTTCATTCCTTTTCAGCTAGTTTATGGACTGGAGGCCACCCTTCCTGTTGAATGTGAGATTCCTTCGTTAAAGTTAGCTGTCGAGTTGCTTCCCAACACCACTCTGGTGGAGGAACGGCTTCTTTATTTAGAACGGTTAGACGAGACCCATCGCTTAGCTTCTCTAGCTATTGAAGCACAGAAGAAGAGAGTTAAGGCTCACTTCGACAATACCATTCAACCTCGTTCCTTTGTTGAGGGAGATCTAGTACTGCTCTATGATCAAGCTAAGGATAAGCTACGGGCAGGCAAACTCGAATCCATGTGGCTAGGCCCCTATATTGTGAAGAGAGTTTTGCAAAAGGGGGCATATGAGCTGATCGACTACGAAGGAAACCCTCTCGACAAGCCCCGTAACGGGATTTATTTGAAAAAATACTATGCATGATTTCGTGCACCTAGTTTGTACATACGTGTGTTTTTAGCAAGTGTGTTATGTGTGTATGATTTCACGTTTTTCTTTGGTGTGAAGGCGTGTTTGCCTCTTATTGTGTTTTCTGCTTCTTGTGCAGATGTCTAGTGCACCTTATGTTGGTTTCACTGATGGTGCCTACCGTAGCACTTGCAATTTGTCTTCTGCGGCGTGGGCGATCTATGATCCTCACGGCGAGTTGCTAGATCTTCAAGGCGTGTGATTGGGTCGTACCACTAACAATGTTGCCGAATACAGTGTTGTAATTGAGTTATTAGCCGAAGCAGTTGATCTCGGCATTCGTGCATTGGTGGTGAACCTGGACTCTCAACTTGTCGTCCATCAACTCAACGGGCGATATTCCGTCAGAGACCAACGCATTGTAAGGTTGTATTTACGTGTAAGACTGTTAGAAAGGAATTTTGATTACATCACATATCAACACATTCCGAGACGATTAAACACATTAACTGATGCATTGGCAAACCATGTATTAGACAGACATTTGCGTAACAGATAAGCATTATACAAGAAGACATAGAAAACATAATAAGGCCATAGAATAAACATGTGTATATATAAAATCCTTTTCCAAGCATAGTTTGCATGTGTGTTATGTGTGCTTTTAAGCTTGCATTAAAAATTAAAATATGTGGGTCGTATGTTATGCAACTGACACATTAGATTACATTTGTGTTAGACATTTGCATAGCATATAAACACATCATCATATGTAAAAAATCCATCCAAAATCGGTATATATATATATATATATATATATATATATCGTGTGGCGCACTAAGGCGCTCAAAAATAAGTGTATATGTCTAGATAAGGCCGGTGTCCTCAGTACATCTGAGACGTGTGTCTCTCAAAAAACATCAGTGGGAAATAAGACCTAGATGTCTACTGTGGTGGGTTATTCTCTCTGTAGCATACAACTGCCCGTGCCACCCGCCTCAGAAGGCGGTGCATCCTGGGTTCTACCCCCACTGTGTGGATCTGAGATGCTATGGGGACCTCCTCTATCCCCTGGTAATCTGGAACCCCCGCCAGTAAGCCCTCGAAGTTCTGTATCACAGTCTTCGTCGTATTGACTCCTGGAGGAGCCAGGGCCAGGACTCCAGCGCCTTGTGCCTCTCTCCGCGCCTCTGGGGCTAGACCGAGGGGTCTCGTTGGTCCTACATCTGCACACCATAGCATTCATCGTAAAGACATGTACATGAAAAATTTAAAAACATTACAAAAATAAAAAATTAAAAAAAGATCAAGTGGCTTACCGCCATCGTCCCAATGCTCTCCCACAGGCAGTGGCATGTCTGGATCTCCGCGGAAGTTCATGCCAGCATATGGCCAGTCCTCCACGAAAATAACCTGCCGATCCAGCCACTCTTGGAAATATACTCCCCAAGCCACTGGGCGGCCGCCACCTCCTCGCGGCATGACATGGCCCCATCGACTAGCCCTCGTCTCTCGGGGACCTCTGGGTGGATCCACGACCATGTCCTGTAGCTGTAATGCCGGTACCCACTCCAGCATGAGCGGGAGTAAAATCAACCCATAGCCAAACTGCTTCGACTCACCGCGTCGGCAGTTTCTTAGCTGTCTCTTCATGCTGGCTGTTACTGCTGCTGCCCAGTTGAACACCGTGGGATTCAAACACTCGAGAGCTAATAAGAGATTGGTCTTCGAAGCCTCGTGGTTGGCCAGAGAACCCGCTGCCCGGGTCACCATGAAGAGTATGGTTCGAAGGACGATGTCCTCCACCGTCGGAATAGCTACCTTCCCACTCCGCATTTTGCGTGCCTGTGGGCACACTCGAGCCATCAGCATATCTAGGGTTTCACCACTGGGTCGTTGCCCCTCCAGAATGGGCATCTCACCTCGGCGTGATAACCCGGTCAAAAAATAGATATCCGTGTAATCGAACTCGATATCACGGCCTCGAATCGTAAACTTTCCATCAATAGGATTCCAGGCTCTGATTAGGAACTCGAGGAGATCGGGTTGTGCTCGCAAGCGCGGAGTGAGGAAGAATTTGAGTAACCCGCATGCCCGCATTGCATTACGGCACCCAGCATCGGCGAATGCCACTATATCCTCATTATCGTGAGCTCTCTCTTGCCAAACAAATGCCATTTTGTCCTGCATGGCCACAAAAAATCATTAGAGCCCTGACCGTTGAAATTTATACGTTCAAATTGTTAAAAATTGAGTTTCGCGACGTCAGCGCGACTGTTTTTAAAACAGTCACGCTGATCATGGCGCCCTTTGTTTTTTCCTTGGGTCAGCGCGGAAGCACATGTGTTTTCCGCACTGATCCGGGGGTGGTATGTGTAAAAATTATTCGATCAGCGCGGACCCGATGGGGAAATCCGCGCTGACCGAGAGCGAATTGAAGTTCACAAAATTCGCCCAAAACACCACTTCCCACCGTGGAAATGCTGCTAAAATAACTCAAAATGAAGCGCAGGAGAAGGAGAACCTACCTGGAACAGATTGCAGGGTGGTTGGTGTCCGCACGGGATGGAATTTGCTCCGTGAACCTCGCAGCTCCACAACGTTCTCCACAACTCAAAATGGTAACAATGGTAAAAAACCTCCTTTTACCCCCCTATTTATGGGAAAATTTTATAATTAATTATCATTTTTCATAAATGTGGGTTTTTTGTCATGTTTTTTACCATGTGCTTAGTGCCAATGTCATTCTACAATGTTTTTATGCATGTGGTACATATTATATCGAACAGGTTTACGCGTGCGGTGTTTCTTGTGCAGATTCTCATACCGGTGGGGTCACGACGGTTCTACACACACTTGGTCCCGCAACGTCGTGTTTAAGCTCTTTTTCGACGTAAAGCGAGAAAAGATGGCCGAGCCCCCCCTCTCAGCTCATTAAAAGAACAAGAGGCGGTCGCCTTTAAAGCTCTTTTTTCGACCGTTTAAACTAAAAATATTGCCGGGTGTTTGTCATTTCTCACTCGTTATTGGCTCCAAAATGACGTACTTCTGACCGCTTTTCTACCTTTTCAGGTCAAAGTCACTACTTACGAAAAGTACTCGTCGATCATACTGGTCAGGCGGTTCTTTCGAGTATTGTTTTATACTTTTTCAGGCTCGAGAGACACAACTTTACGAAAAAGGATCCCCCTGGAGTTTTCTTTTCCGCTGTCTTTTCAGACTCTCTAAATAGGAAAAGACGCCGAGTTTTTCCTTTGTCAGACTCGTTAAAACTTAATGACATTGGACACCGTCAGAATGACGCTTTCCAAGCATATGCTATCCCCATCAAGCTTGTCATCCAAAAATAATTGGGGTACCTGCCAGAAATGGTGGGGGAAATGGAACTGTAATAATTGTCGTGTCGGCAGTATGTCGCTCTTGAACATGGCACTAGTCTGCATTCGTGTCTGGGTGGGGATTTCTCATCTTGTTTTACACTAGCCTCCGTGGGTTTGGGTTATCCTATTTGACCTCTCATCTGCTCATTGCCTTGTCACCATGACCTCTGCTCATTTGACGTCAGATACTGCCAAATCCACTGTCGTGCCGCTGATATGTTCAAGAGACGTTGACCTCTGCAGGAGACTTACAACCTCCCTCTGATACCTCACACAAAATATTTTATCCTTCTCTGTCTCGTGCCGATGATGTGGGAAACATTATGGCCCACCTTCGATCAAGGTTACTTCCTGTCGACTTCAGCTCATTATCCAGGAAGGTGACTTAGAGACTCCCTTCAGGTGCCTTAGAGCCTGCATGCCTCAATGGTAGGTTCTTCGTATTCGACGTGAGGTTTTCATCATTGGCCTCCGATCGAATGATTCTGCGGGTGTTCGACACCAGCTCATTGATTCACACGCCGTGGATTGTACCTATAAGTACCTTGAGGGCCATTGTCATTATTGGTGGTGCCTCTCGCGTCTGTTAACAGTTTTTATTATTGGCTGGTAGTCAGACGATGTTCATGCATGTTCGACTTCATCTCATGTATTCACATGCTTGGACTTGTACTTTGTTCGGGTCGGGTTGGAGCGCAAGACCCTGGTTTTTGTCTGTTGCAAACCAGGTTGTGATTTTGTGGATTATTATTACATGACTCATTGATGGATGGCTACGCCCATACCTGAGTCTTTTAGGATGGCTGCGACCATACCTTATTATCATCATGGTCTCTTCAGCTGGGTGGCTGCGTCCATACCATAGACCTTCTTCGTATGTCTTTTGGATGGCTGCGCCCATGCCTAGACTACATGTAATAGAGATATCAGTTGTACACACATGCAGATTCTTCCTGGTGGTGTTCTAGTTCAGCGAGTTTCATAAAGCATTTCACCCCTCCCACTCTCTCGGGCTTCATGCTTTAGGGGGTATCTGTTACACAGTAATTTGTCACTGTCTCCCTGTCAGTCTTCCTACTGTGTCATGAGTCCAAATCAATCATGCTCATGTGCTCCAATGTGGCCAAATGACCCACTTTGCCAAAGTTTTTTCCATCATCGCGACTGTTATTAAAATAACCGCGCTGACTGGCGCCTCATAATACAACGAATGCGCTGCCAACGCGGAAGCACACGTGTTTTCCGCGCTGGTCGAATTTCATGAACCAGTGCATCCTATGTTTATATTGAGCCGCGCTGACATAACCTTCACTGTTGTTTAGATGTGACGACAACGCTCCAGTGAAGTTATACACCCGCGCTAATCCAGTTTGGGCGAGTTTGTTCTAACAGCCGGCCTTCCAGATGACTCCAGACCTGGTTGTTGGCCTTGTCAATGTCGCCCTCCCTTCTCTGGCGTGTTTGTTTCGTCATTTGAGCCACCTTCCTTGGAGATAAGCTCATCCTCCCACCATTTGTGGAGACTCCTTCTCCTATTTAAGCCTCTACCATTGCCATGAGCAGCGAGTTTTGGATAGCTTTGGATAGTTTTGGATAGTGTGGAATTGATAGTGCTTAGAGTGTTGCTGCTAGTAGGTAGTTGGTGTGACAAGTGTGGATTTGCTAGAGAGCTTAAGGAAGTTTGTGAAGTATTGCTTGTGTGAGAGAGAGTTTTTGTCTTGGGAGATCTACCTCCAAGGGTGAATGCTTAAGAGACTTGTTGGCTGGACCCTCTTGAGAAGGACTCAACGTCAGAACTTTGGTTGTACCTTTCTCTGTTATTGATTATTAATAGATGACTACTATTATGGTTCCACTCTCATTTATCTTTGTAATGGTTAATGTGAGTTATGTCCTTTTTGACTGATGTATAATTGCATTTATTAGATTTCACGCTTGTGTTTGTGTTTCTCTTTGCGTGTGCAGGTGTCTATCCACGAGGATTGTGGACGATCGTGACCGGCCAAAGCAAAGGAGCGAGAGCGGCATCTCTTCATCAAAAATAGCGTTGGAATCCAAGTAGGTGTTCATTGCCTATCTTTTATTTGCAATTAGGAACTTGCATAGTAGCATTGACTGATTGTTGCTAGACCCATTCCGGGCTAGTTGGGATTGCCTCTATCTGTAGAGGGGATTTACCTCTCCAACAATGACGCTGACTTTGGGTCAGTTGACACTGGTTCGGGACCAGTGGTACACACTCTGAGACTGACTTTGAGTCAGTATGATACATCCTCGATCATTTCTTCCTCTTCATAATTCAGACAAAGCAGAGTAGAGCAGAATAGAGAAGAGTAGAGCATATCAGAATATAATAGAGCAGAGCTGGCAGGATAGAGCATAGCAAAGCAGGGTTCAAGCTATACGGGGCAGTGCATTTGATGGATGAATAGTAGCAACTTACAGACAGATTGCAGATGGAGTTCTTGTTGTGTGTGGAGCATGATTGTTCAAAGGTCTTTGTTTCAGCCGAATGTATACCCCAGGAAGTCTTGTACACCCCTCCACGCGGGGGGGGGGGGGTGCAGGGCAGACTTGTCCCCCCGCGGGGGTCCGAGGGGGCCGATCCCCCCCGGCTGGGGGGGTCTGGGGGCCAGCGGTCCCCCGGCGGGGGCTCGGGGGCAGCGCCCCCGAAGCTAAAAACAAATGTAAAATTGCCGTGTAAAAGTATAGTAATTTCTAGTCAATCTGGGCCGTTCATTAGGCGGATGATCTGACGGTAGAACTTATGTTTAGTTTAGGGTTTTTTTCCCTAGAAGGCAACCCCTCTCTTTGTATGAGGGTATTGTATTTGAGGCTGTGAAATAGATGTATTTTCTGTGAGCGAGGAACAGAGAGGTGAGACTGTGAGAGAAAACAAAGGATATTACAGCAGATTTGCTGTAGGTTGTGTCTCTTCATTTTGCTGGATAATAGAAAGGAAGGACTGGCTGTTTGGGGTGGACGTAGCCCAAACTGGGTGAACCACGTATATCTGTGTCTCTCTTGTTTTGTGCGTTTTCTATGTTTATATTTCTAAAATATTTTATGTGTTCCATTGCTCCGTAATATATAATTTTCTAACAACTGGTATCAGAGCCGAAGGTCTATTTGGCTGATAAACTCATAGGAAAGAAGGGTTCCTGGTTCGAGTGGGAGCAATGGCGGAAGATGGTAAGTTTAGGGTCGAGAAATTTAACGGCCAAAACTTCTCGCTGTGGAAGATGCAGATGGAAGATTATCTATATCAGAAAGATCTATACCTACCATTGGGTGGAAAAACAAAGATGCCGATGGGTATGAAAGACGAAGAGTGGAACCTTCTCGATAGAAAGGCACTCAGAACAATACGGTTGTGCCTTGCTACGTCAGTCGCCTTCAAAATTTCTAAGGAAACCACGACAGAGGGTTTGATGCAGACGTTGTCGAAACTATATGAAAAACCCTCGGCCTCAAACAAGGTATTTCTTATGAAACGGTTATTTAATATGAAGATGTCAGAAGGTGGATCTATCATAGACCATTTAAATGATTTTAATACTGTTACAAGTCAATTAAGTTCTGTAGGGGTAAACTTTGATGATGAAGTTAGAGCTCTGTTATTCTTGTGCTCATTACTAGAAAGTTGGAATGGTTTGGTAATGGCCATTAGTAACTCCGTTTCTGGATCTAGTACTTTAAAGTTTGATGATGTTGTCGGTGCTATCCTTAGCGAGGAAATGCGACGGAAAAGCTCCGGTGAGACATCGGGAAATGCTTTGAGTGCAGAGTCTAGAGGAAGAAAAATGGAAAGAGGAAAGAGCTCAGGATATCGCAGTAAATCAAGGAAAGGCAGATCCAAGTCCAGATCGGGGATAGTGTGCTGGAAATGTGGAAAGAAAGGACAGCTAAAGAAAGACTGTAGATCTCGGAAGGGAAAAGAAGGAGATGCACATCAAGAAAAAAATCATGAAGCAAATGTGACAGGTGAGGTGTTACAAGATGCTTTGATTCTTTCTTTCGAAAATATTACTGATTCCTAGGTGGTAGATTCAGGGGCTTCATTCCATGCCACACCTGATAAGAAATACTTTCATGACTATGTTCAAGGAGATTTTGGACAAGTTCGTCTGGGTGATGATAAACCCTGTAAAATCGTTGGAATGGGTAAGGTTCTTGTAAAACAGCAGAATGGAAACCAATGGCTACTAAAGGAGGTAAGGCATGTTCCAGATCTAAAGAAAAATCTGATTTCAACACGGCAGTTAGGCGATGAAGGTTGTGTGACAACTTTCACAGATAAATCTTGGAAGGTCACCAAAGGAGCCTTGGTAATAGCAAAAGGCAAAAAGGTTGGTACATTGTATTTATGCAATGGTATTTCTAACTCTGTTAATGCTTTGAATTCCAAAGGAGTAGATGCAGCATTATGGCATCATAGGCTCGGACACATGAGTGAAAAAGGGATGAAGATTCTTCACTCAAGGAATTTGTTGCCAGGTTTGAAGAATGTTGATTTGGACTTCTTTGAGAACTGCATTTATGGAAAACAGAAGAGAGTCAGATTTCTTAGAGTTGGGAAAGAAAAGAAGAACGAAAAACTAGAGCTTGTGCATACAGATGTATGGGGACCTGCTCAGGTATCATCTCTCGGTGGCTCTCATTATTATGTTACCTTTATTGATGATGCAACTAGAAAAACTTGGATTTATTGTATTAAGAATAAACATGATGTATTTGATACTTTCAAGAAATGGAAAGCTTTGGTTGAGATTGAGACAGGAAAGAAATTGAAGTGTCTTAGATCAAACAATGGAGGTGAATATTGCAGCAAAGAGTTTGATAGGTACTGTTCAGAGCATGGAATTCGCAGAGAGAAGACAGTTCCAAGAACACCACAAGAAAATGGTGTGTCAGAAAGGATGAACAGAACAATCATGGAGCGTGCAAGATGCATGAGATTGCATGCAGGATTGCCTTTACAGTTTTGGGCAGATGCTGTAGATACTGCTGTTTATCTAATAAACAGAGGGCCTTCAAGTTCCTTGGATGGTGGTGTTCCAGAGGAAGCATGGACAGGTAAAAAGGTAAACTACTCCTTTTTAAAGCCTTTTGGTTGTGAGGCCTTTGTCCATATTGATAAAGAAAATAGAACAAAGCTTGAGGCAAAGTCAAAGAAATGTACCTTTATTGGATATGGTGTTAATGATTTTGGTTATCGCTTATATGATTATGAAAATCACAAAATCATTAGGAGCAGAGATGTAATATTCAATGAAAAGGTCTTGTATAAGAATCAGCTGCAGGAAAAGAAGAAAGAAAATGAAAACAAGGAATACGTAGTTCTTGATGAAATCACTGAAAAAGTAAAGGTGCCTGAAAATAATAATAATCAACAAACACAACAACAACAACCACCACAGCAACAACAGGCACCCCAAACACCTGAAAGTGGTGTTAGAAGATCTACCAGGATAAGTAGACCCCCTGAACGATACTCTCCTTCATTATATTATTTATTATTGACTGATTCCGGTGAACCCGAATGTTATGAAGAAGCAATGCAGGTTGAAAGCAGGAAGAAGTGGGAGGTAGCCATGGAAGAAGAGATGGACTCCTTAATGCATAACCAGACTTGGGATTTAGTCAAGTTGCCTGTAGGAAAAACTACATTGAAGAATAAATGGGTTTACAGGCTGAAGGAAGAAGATGGAGGAAAACAGAGGTATAAAGCTAGACTTGTGGTGAAGGGGTTTGCACGGAAGAAAGGTATTGATTTTGATGAAATATTTTCTCCTGTTGTTAAAATGACTTCAATCATAACCATTTTAAGTCTTGTAGCAGCTGAATATTTGCATCTTGAGCAGTTAGATGTAAAGACAACCTTTCTCCATGGGGATTTGGAGGAAGAGATATATATGCAGCAGCCACAAGGATATGAGGTGAAAGGGAAGGAGAAACTAGTGTGCAGGTTGAAGAAGAGCTTGTATGGCTTAAAACAGGCTCCAAGGCAGTGGTATCTAAAATTTGACAAGTTTATGTCTGAACAAGGTTATACTAGATGTCACTCTGATCATTGTGTTTATTTGAAAAAGCAAAATGATGGCAGCTATATTATATTGTTATTGTATGTAGATGACATGCTTGTTGCAGGATCTAACATGCAGGAAATAAATGTGCTCAAAAGAAAATTGGCAAATTCATTTTCAATGAAGGATTTGGGAGCTGCAAAACAAATCCTTGGTATGAGAATAACTAGAGACAGGAAAAATCGTAAATTAACATTGTCTCAGAATGAGTACATACAAAAGGTGTTGAAAAGATTTAACATGCACAATGCAAAACCAGTTAGTACACCTTTTGCTAGCCATTTCAAACTTAGCAAGGAAATGTGCCCAAAGACCCAAGAAGACATGGATTATATGTCTAAAGTTCCATATGCATCAGCAGTTGGAAGCTTAATGTATGCAATGGTCTGCACAAGGCCTGATATTGCACATGCAGTGGGAGTTGTAAGCAGGTACATGAACAATCCAGGAAAGGAATATTGGATGGAAGTGAAATGGATTCTCAGATATTTGAAAGGCACCACAAATCAATCATTATGCTTTGGTGGTTCAAACATCTCCCTACAAGGATATGTTGATGCAGATATGGCAGGTGACAAAGATAATAGGAGGAGCACTACAAGATATGTATTTACTGTTGGAGGAACGGTTGTCAGTTGGGTTTCAAAAATCCAAAGTGTTGTTGCACTTTCAACAACAAAAGCAGAGTATGTTGCTGCTACAGAGGCTAGTAATGAAATGATTTGGTTACAAAGGTTTATGGGTGAATTGGGTAAGGAGCATGATATGGGCACGTTATACAGTGATAGTCAAAGTGCCATTCATCTTGCAAAGAACTCAGCATTTCATTCCAGGACTAAACACATACAGCTCAAGTACCATTTCATACGATCAGTGTTGGAAGATGGAGAGTTGAAGCTGGAAAAGATACACACTAGCAAGAATCTTGCAGATATGCTAACAAAAGTTGTAACCAGGGAGAAACTGAGAACATGCTCAGTTTCAATTGGTCTTCAAGGATGACGATGAAGATGAAAAACAGCCAGGTCCAAAGAGGAGTCATTGTCCAGCAAATGAAGCAGCAGTGGAGTTGCTACAATCATTCTCCAAGTGGGAGATTGTTGTGTGTGGAGCATGATTGTTCAAAGGTCTTTGTTTCAGCTGGATGTATACCCCAGGAAGTCTTGTACACCCCTCCACATGGGGGGGGGGGGGGGGGGGGTGCGGGGCAGACTTGTCCCCCCCGCGGGGGTCCGGGGGGCCGATCCCCCCGGCTGGGGGGTCCGGGGGCCAGCGGTCCCCCGGCGGGGGCTCGGGGGCAGCGCCCCCGAAGCTAAAAACAAATGTAAATTGCCTTGTAAAAGTATAGTAATTTCTAGTCAATCTGGGCCGTTCATTAGGCGGATGATCTGACGGTAGAACTTATGTTTAGTTTAGGGTTTTTTGCCCTAGAAGGAAACCCCTCTCTTTGTATGAGGGTATTGTATTTGAGGCTGTGAAATAGATGTATTTTCTGTGAGCGAGAAACAGAGAGGTGAGACTATGAGATAAAACAGAGGATATTACAGCGGATTTGCTGTAGGTTGTGTCTCTTCATTTTGCTGGATAATAGAAAGGAAGGACTGGTTGTTCAGGGTGGACGTAGCCCAAACTGGGTGAACCACGTATATCTGTGTCTCTCTTGTTTTGTGCGTTTTCTGTGTTTATATTTCTAAAATATTTTATGTGTTCCATTGCTCCGTAATATATAATTTTCTAATAGTTCTCCCTAGTTGAGAGGGAGTGTTAACATTGGAAACTAGGGCTAAACTCCATGTGGGTCATCTTATTCATGGCTAATAATATTTTTATTAGATTCCTCTCGTCAAGAGGTGTAGGATTGATCTAAAGATCATCCGATTCCGATAAGTATTTATGGAGGTATGAATTTATTTTGATTATGGAATAATTATCAAGCCGACCTACAACTCATGTAGGCTCAGAGGCCCAACAGTCGCATCTATTCAATCATCAACATTTGTGTATAAATACAGGAGGAATTTTCCTCATTTGTACTCATCTGATCTCATATCTCTCTCTCTCTCTCACCCGAGCCGAAAAAGGTTGTTCGGAAGCCTACATTGGTGTGCGGTGAAATCCTACACTAGTGCGTGACGAATCTTGGACTGGTGCACGGCGAAGTCTCGGACTGGTGCACGGTGAATGACTCACCGATGGAGAATTGACAAGTTCGATCTAGGGTTTGCTACCCTTGTTTAGGGCTGATCTGGGGTTTGATGTTGCTGATATAAATCAGATCTTTGTACTATTTCTTTGCTGAATTATTGAAGATAAAAGAAGATTTGATAAAAGGGTTTCCCCATATTGGGGTTTGTCCCTGGCTATCTTCCACATCTTGTGTCTCCTGTCTTGGCTTGTTTTCTATCGATCGTTTAATGTTCTATATGCACTTTACTTAATTTACATGTGATTACTAATCCATGGATAATAATAAGAAAAAGAAGTAAACTGCTCTAAGCATAGAACATACCATAACTTAACAGTTAGTTCCCCAAATCTTGACATACAACTGTGTCTGTAAACTCAAAAATATGGGATGCATGTTCATGGACTGAAAGGGATCTGCAACTGCATTTTGTTAGCAAGATCAGTGTCCTAAAAGATTGTTTCTTTTTAGGAAATAAGTTTTTTTTTTCTTTCTTAAAAAGTTTTTATCAAAGAAAAATCAACAATTTTTTATTCATTCTTCTGCTTAGCTGGTTATAATCTGCTTTATTTTGGTTTCAAATAGTTGTTAGAAAGCATTGGAATGATTCCTGTTGGTTATGCATGTGTTATAATGACTAGGATGCATGGAACAAATATGAATATGTGAAAGACTCTCACCTGTAGAATACAACTTGTTTCATTGAATTGAATATTTTTTTTAGCATTGTCTTTTGCATGATTTTTGAGTTAGATTCCCATCACATTCCATATGTCAACTCCCCTACCGAAGACACTAAAAAAATACACATAAAATTTACCTAAAATCAATCAGTAACTCTTTATTGAGCAAACAAACATTAGTTCAGGGTAGGATCTTGGGATAGGCAGTGTGAGTAAATTGCCCAAGATCAGAAACCAAAACTAGTGTCATTAAAAGAGAGAAAATTCCTTCTTCACTCATACTACCGGGACCACTCCAGTCAAAGAGAAGCTAAATACGAGACAACATCGGACTCTAAGTGAAGGTAGCCCAACTTTGCTTGTATCTCCTTTGGGTATTCTGTGTATTAGGGATCCCTTTAGGGATTTCGGAGCTGAGTCGGGGACTCAGGTATCCTGCCCACACAACGTACTATTTGTGACTATTTCCCCCCCATTAGTGTCTATGATCTGAGGTATCCTTAGTGGCCAAAATTTTAGGGACTTACACAAGGTGACTGGGGTGGGCTGCCCTGGTACCTAACATAGACGGACCTACTCTATCTTTAGTTTTTGGGAGGGTGCTCGTCTTCATGAGAGTACTTGGCCCCTCAATCTGAGGTTCAGGCGAAGCTCTAGAGTAACCGTAATTGTACATTTGGCCAGCCCTCTTTGTTATTCATTGTGATACTGGGTTTCATGTCCAGTGATCAGTGCTTATCAGACAGGGTCATTTCCCTCTGTTTGCTGATTGATCAAGTTAGTGTATTTTTTATATATTTTTAGGTACTCAAGTGTTATCATTGAGACTTTAACAAATATCATGATAAAATTTATTGATAAAAATTAACGGTCACCGTGGCTACATCTGGCCCTCGTCGTCAATTTAGATGATTGTTAGGACTTCGTCCACTTATTGTGGAAGATCCACCAAGTTCCAGTGAACCAGATTCCCCATCTTCGGGAAATCAGTCTTTTAGATCTCACACGGAGTCTGTTTGGACAACCAACGATTCAAGTTTACCAGAGGATTTCTTTACTGCAGGATTTCTTCCTCCCTTTAACCCTTTGCTCACAAATCTGTTGGACCCACTCTTGGTTCCTGTGGCACCTGTATTCCTCGTTTCTTTAGTTGGAACATTTCCATCCATCCCATCGATGACTAACAGGTCGTGGAACTTTGTGGACACTTTTGGTCCCCCACCACTTCCTCAATCGACAGTGACCACCACACCGTTGATGGCAAACCCTGCTATCCCATTTGTCCCAGGTACAAACCCTCACATGACACCTTCCACGAGTGGAACCCAGCCTATGCCGGGTTCCACCCCTTTAGTGTCAAACTCTATACCTTCGACAAGTGCTACATACAACACTCCTTATAACACTCAATATAGCATGGTTAGCATGGGTCCCCTCAACCAACAATATGGTTGGCATCCATTGTACAGTTCAAACCCCCAGATTCAAGTATCTGGGGGCACTCCCAATATGCATATATCGGTAGGGAACATAACAGTTCCCCCTCCATTTTCAGGCATGCATGGTCAGTCACTGATTGAAATGAGTGCTCCTTATGTCAATCAAGGACATATGGTTAGTTCTGTGGCGGGCAGGAATCCTCAAGGAGGTCCCAACCAATCCATGGGGGTACCCTACTCAGAAATTCAAATGAATCAAGGGGGCATTGCTTATCCTGGGGGAAATTCTATACCCCAACATCACAATCCCCATGGAAATCCACACTATAACACCATACCCCAAGGCAACTACTATACCACATAGCCTATGTATAATATTGGGACTCAAACGATGGGAGGACCGCAAGGATCCTCAAGTCATATGTCATCACCTTGGTCTGAGTCGGGGGCACCACACACTGCTTTTCTTGGCAACGTTGGACATCCCGACTTGTACAAACTTACAAATGACCCCATCTATCATAACTTACTTTGGCTGCCAATCCCGCATAAAATACCAACAGACATCCCCAAGTTCGAAGGGAAACAAGGGGAGGATCCGGGCACCCATATCACCACCTATCATCTTTGGTGTGTTTCCAACTCCATGGTGGACGATAGTGTCTGGTTACGTCTTTTTCCCCGCACCCTCACTGGCAACGCAACCAAGTGGTACATTGAGTTACCACGCGCGTTAGTAAATACCTTCGACGCTCTAGCAATGGAATTCTTAAAGCACTTCCAGCTACCCATCCGCTATGAGACTGGGATAGAGCTCCTCACTTCATTACGTCAGGATACCGCCACCCACATCTCTGATCATATACATGAATGGAGATGTAGGCAGAGGTTAGTCAAAGCTCCCCTCCCAGACTATCTCTTAGCGGACTGGTTCTTCAAGTACCTACTCCCTCAAATTGCTAAGGATGTCACATTAGGTGGTGCGGTCACAGAAGACCAATCCATACGTCGTGCCCAAAACTTAGATCTGATATATTCACAGTCTGGCACTCTTTATGATGTAATCCCCAATGTCCCTTGCAACTCCAATTCTTCCGCTACTCAGCACCCCATAGTGCACGTCGATGGGATTATTGGCGAAACCTTCGGGACTGCTATAAAACAACTCAGCGGCCACATTGCCCTGATGTCAGTGGACCCCTCTACCAAATCGACTGCTCTTCCTACCACCACGATGAACTCTTTGAAGTCTACACAAAAACCTGGTGGTAAGAACAAGAAGCATAAGAAAAAGACCGCTCCTTCTGAGAAGGAGTCAAAAAAGCAGCAAAACCCAAAGCAGGAGGCTGCTGTGCCTCTTGACGATGGAAAGGATAAACTCACCAGATTCCCTTTCAAAAGCTATGCTGAAGACCACATGACCTATTTCTACCCGTGTCTTCAAGAATGCATAGATTTCATTGCTAAAAGGGATACTGGTAGGACCCCTACTGTCCTTAATAATCCTCTCCCTGCTCAGTAGTGGCAACACCTCATTGCAAACCAACCCCAATCCCTGCAAGGAGGCAATGGTGTTTCGAAAAATCCTTCAGCTGGTGAAGGATCTTCTACTGTTTACACTTTTGAAATGGTAGATTTACAAACAAGAGCCAAATCCTATGGAGCTCCTATTGCTCATGCAGAGGAACCTTCCTCAAGTCAAAACCCACTGCCACCCAACTATTTGCATATCAAAAGTCTGGTTGTTGACCTTGTGATTCGCACCCCTAAAGGGGCACTTCAACGCACAATGCACAATACATCTGTAGGTGCCACCCAAAACTACAACATTGTAGAAGACTTAGTGCAAGCGCTGTTGGCTATGTCGGCGCTCGAAGTATTACAAACATGTCCAACACAAAGGAAAGCTTTGCTTTTGGCTATTGGCGGTATCGACCCACAGGATTCCATGCTTGCAATTTTCAACATGGAAAAGTGTAAACCTCCCCTTTCCCACCAGCTTACATTTCAAGTGTAATTTTTTCGAAAGGTAAAGGTATACACAAAACTGTCTCCAACCCTATCCCCGCCATCGAATTCCTTTAAAGCTTTCGACGACCACACTTTCATCCCGAAAGGTTACCTAGCTAGCTACCCCATCACTTTGTATGGGAAAACGGTAATAGTGGACATAGAAGTCGTAGATAAAAAACATATCTTGTTGGGTTGCAGTTGGACATATGCCATGACGGCCATTGTATCTAATGTATTTCACATCATCCTATTTCCATTGGATGGAAAGGTAGTTACAGTGGACCAGCTATCCTTCTGCACCCCTGATTATTCCCCTTTACCAAGCGGCTCTATACCCCTAGTAGGTAGTGTACCTGACTTTTACGTTAGTATCGGTACCGGTCTATTGAAGGCTTCTTCCCTCATGGGTTGTTTCCCTCTTCAGCCACCCAAGGTTTTAGAGATGGTCAATATGATTTCATATATTCCTCATGAACAAACCGATCCATGGATCCTACTAGCTCCTTCAGACATTTACACATACGGAGAACAAATGTCGTTGTCACTAGCTGAATTGGCCTACCAAGCCATTCAATCTGCATCTGCATCTCCAGTCACTTTGGTTACGGCCAACGGTACCACTTCCCCTCCCATAACTGCTCCTTCTTTTGATCCACTCAATCAAGTCCTACCTGCGGACGAAGCTATTAGAGAAATCATGAGTTTAGAAGAGCAACATTGGGAGGACTCGCACCATCATGTTTCGATATCTGATTCGAAAACGATGCCTCTTCAAATCCTGTCCCTTGACGTCCAAGAAATTTTTTCCTCCCCCTATGCGACTATCCAAACTCTGGAGGTGGAAGGAAACATGGGCAATATTTCAAAGACATTGCTCATTGATATTTTTGTCAAGATAGGCATCGTGGAAAACATCCAAATTGGAGCCGATTGCAATCCTGAGGAAATTGAAAGCTTCACCTGCCTTCTTAAGGAATTCTATGATGTATTCGCCTGGTCTTATGAGGAAATGCTCGTCATAGATCCGTCTATTGTCGAGCATGAGATCATGCTTTACGGCAATGCTAAACCTATCTGTCAAAGGCTTCGACTGGTCCATCCCTGCAGAACAACAACCATAAAAAACGAAGTAGAAAAGTTGTTACATGCTGGTTTCGTCTATCATGTTCCCTTAACAGAATGGGTTTCCAATCTGGTTCTTGTCGATCAAAAACAAGGAACCATCTGCATATGTGTCGACTATCGATACTTGAATGCCGCGTGTCCCAAGGATAATTATCTGACACCGTTCATCGATCAAATCATCGATGACTGCGCCGGTTGTGAATCATTTTCATTCATGGATGGATTCTCAGGTTACAACCAGATTGATATAAAACCCAAAGACCAACACAAAACCGCCTTTGTCTGCCCATGGGGCATCTTTGCCTATCGAAAACTCCCATTCGGTTTAAATAATGTTGGAGAAAAGTTTCAAAGATCCATGGACTATGCATTTCATGATATCAGGCATATCATTCAAGCTTACTTGGATGACCTTCCAGCCCATTCCAAGGAACGAACGCAGCACCTAAACCATTTAAGGGCCATCTTTCTTAGATGTCGGTTTTACAACATCCACCTAAATTTGCAGAAATGATTTTTCTTTGTCGAGTCTGGACACTTACTTGGATTCATTGTCTCCAAGTACGAGATTAGGGTTGATCCCTATAAGGTAAAGGCAATTACTTAATTGCTTGAACCCCAATCCGTTCTACAGCTCCAACCTTTGCAAGGGAAAGAAAACTTTTTACGATGGTTCATCATAAACTATGCTGAGTTGACGAAAGGCTTTATGCGCCTACTTAAGAAGGGAGTGTCGTATCTGTGGGATGATCAAGCTCAATGATCATTTGATGCCTTGAAAAAGGTGCTTATATCAACCCCACTCCTTAGCGCTTTTGACTATGGCCATGACTTTCTTCTATACCTGGCAGCCTTGCCATCCTCTCTCGGAATGGTCTTGGTTCAAACTCATGATGTTTGGAGTGAACATGTGATCTATTATCTGTCCAAAGGCTTGGCTGGGCCCGAACTCAAATATTCACATGTGGAAAAGCTATCGTTGGCAGTCGTCTTTGCTGTTAACCGATTCCAACACTACATCCTGCTGTGACAGACTACTATCATCGCCTTGGAGAATCCCATGAGACATATTTTATCTTGTTAGGTAATTGGAGGAAAGTATTCAAAATGGATAGTGACCCTCCAACAATTTGATTTAGTTTTCACAGCTGCCAAGGTGAAGAAAGCCTTGGTCTTCGCTGAACTTTTGCCGGACCTTCCCATCGTTGATCCTAACGTGATAGCCCATGATCCTCTTTCAGATGAAGCTGTCTATCGTATCGACACCACTGACCCTTGGTACGGGGAAATTCTTGTCTAGCTCCAAGCACAACGGTTCCGCCTCAAACTATTGACAGGTAATCGTCGTCGCATCTGCCACCAAGTGTGATACTATATAGTGATGATATAGTTCTTCGACATTGCCTTACTCATGAAAATGCATAACATTTTTTAAATGACTGCCATGCTGGGGCATGTGGCGGTCATCTTTCTGGCATATCTACTGCACAGAAAATCTTGCGTGCAGGCTATTACTGGTCGACCTTGTTCAAAGATTGTGTCAAGGCCATTCGGTAATTCCATCCTTGTCAAGTGTTCACAAAGAAAATGTGCGCTCCTCCGACCCTACTGCACTTGGTGATTTTCATCATCCCCTTTGTCAAATGGGGAATAGACTTCGTAACTTGTAATCCCGTTTCCTCTGCTGGACACAACTATATCATAGTAGCTATGGACTATTTCATGAAATGGGCTGAAGCCCTCCCCACCTACAGAGTTGATGGAGAAAACAAGGTGCTATTCCTATTCAATTAGGTTATCTGTCATTTTGGTGTATCTCACATGATCGTTACAGACCATGGATCTCATTTCTAGAACCATATGATGTCTGATTTAACATCACTGCTTGCTTTTCGTCAGGATCAATCATCCTCCTACTACCCCCAAGCTAATGGTCAAGTAGAGGCTGTCAATGGCGTCTTAAAAACCATGATCCGTAGGTTGGTAGGAAATCATAAAACCAATTGGCACCGAATTTTATATTCGGTGCTATGGGCATACCGAACTTCAACCAAAACTACCACGGTTTTTACACCTTTTCAGCTTGCTTACGACCTAGAAGCAGTTTTACCCATCAAACGTTAGATCCCTTCCCTGTAAATAGCCGTTGAACTCCTTCCTGGCACTACTATCGAAGAAGAACGCTTACTATACCTCAATCAACTGGACAAAACCTGTTGAGATGCCGAATTGGCACTCGAGGCTCACAAGCGTCGAGTAAAAACCCAATATGACAAAAAGGTCAAGCCTCGTTCTTACCAAGAGGGAGATCTTGTTTTGCTCTATGATAAAAAACATGACCTCTTGGGGGCAGGAACACTTCAACCCTTATGGCTAGGTCCCTATGTCATCAAGAAAGTCCTCTCAAAAGGGGCATATGAACTTCAGGACTGGGAAGGAGTCCCGCTCGCTGAGCCCAGAAATGGGCTCTATCTGAAAAAGTATTATGCCTAGTATTGCACTGGGCATGTGCTTTGTAATTTTATGTATTTATAAGTTTTGCTTCCTTTTTTGGTGTGATTGGATTGTTTTGATATTTATTGGAGTATTTGTCTCATACATCCTTCTCGCAATGCAGATGTCTTTGTTACCCTTAGCATACGTAGGATACGCAGATGGTGCCAGTCGTCACACACGACACATTGCATCAGCTGCTTGGGTCATCTACACACCTGAGTCAAAACTATTTTGTTTCGGAGGAGTCTTTCTTGGTACTGCCACCAACAATATTGCTGAGTACATGTCTGTAATTTCACTTCTCACGGAAGCATCATCAAGGGACATCTCCAATCTGGTGGTCAGGTTAGATTCCTAGCTAGTTGTTATGCAATTGACAAATCATTATCACATTCGTAATCTAACCTTTTTACGTCATTATTTAAGGGTACAACTCTTGGAACATCAATTTGGAATAATCACATATGAACACATTCCTAGAGAATTTAATGTGGTTGCTGATTGATTAGTTAACTATGTATTAGATTGGCATCTGTCTCATTCACTATAGAAGCATGCATGAAAAATACAAATTTACAGAGTTAAAAATTTTACAAAAACATTTAAAAACACATTTAAGCCATCAAAATACCAAATATATATATATATATATATATATATATATATATATATATATATATATATATATATATATATATATATATATATATATATATATATATCTATATATATATATATATATATATATATATATATATATATATATATATATATATATATAGATAAAATCCAGTCTTTTACATCGAAATAATTCAAAAACTTGGATGTTTTAAGTACAAAATGGCTACTAAGCCTAGCTACAAATACCCATTGGCTATGCCAAAACACTTTCTAAAAAGATCCTACTGCTCCTGACATGCTAAAACCGCTCTAGCTATCCTCTGAAGAGGAACCAGAAACCGCTCAAGTACACCGATTGTGTGCCACTGCATATGAGCGGGGATCTCCCTCATAGGAAGGGGGGGGGACGCCCATGCTCAAGCCCTCTAGGTTCCTCAGAACCTTGTGAAGACTGTCGGCATCACCCCCCAGTAGGTAGTTGGCCTCCTTGTCGCATATGGTGGGGTTTTCCTGCAGGTCGTAATGGCTCCACATTTGTGTTAAGCATAAAGCTTCATGTCAGTACTTATTTCACCGGTGAAGTCCATGCCCTCATAAGCATAGTCGTCAATCATCATGATCTGGCCATGAAGCCACTGGAAGAAATCTTCCTCGAAGAAATGTCAAATCGGTCCTCCTCCTGTGCGAGGATTGAGTGATGACCATCGCCACTGTCTCAGCTCCCTCGGATCAAAGGGACCTAAGCTCATCATTGGGCACATAACGGGTACCCTCTCAAGAATGAATGAAACTATGAGAGTACCATACCCAAAATTGTGTTGGGTTCAAGTCTTACATGCCGTTAACTCTGCCTTCAATTGGCGGAGCACTGCTTCACACCAGTTGAACATCTGTGTCTGGACATAGTCAACTGCAAGAAATAGTTGGGCCTTGTTGTAATGTGGGGACTCTTTGACCCCACCAACTGCACAATCAACCATAAAATGGTCCTCATAGACCTGGACCTTATCCTCTCTATGGGGACTCTGTTGTTAACAAGTCCACTCTTAGGGATGCAGTAGGATTGCACCAACTCTAGGGTAGATTGTGGATCTGGCCTTCCCCCGGCGAGGTTTTCCTGTGCCCAACGGCACGACAGACCAGTTAAAAAGCATATTTCATCACAGTCAATAGTCAGCGCATGATCTACAATCTTGAACACTTGCTCGTGTTCATCCCAGTGCTGGATAATCCATCTCAATAAATCCTCCTGTCCTTTTATCAGCTCCAACTTTACATAATTCAGTAAACCACAACGGCGCAATGCAAGTATGCATGCTGGATCATTTTGCATTAGCAATTCCTGGCTATCATGGGCTCGTTCTCTCCATAGGCTAGTCATTATGGTCTGAAACCTGTGCAAAATAACCCTAAAATTAGTCAAAATGGGGCAATACAACTTCAGGAATCACTGCATGAGGTTATAAACTGTGCCCTTAAGCTATAACGCCCCCCAGTGGTACACAAGGAGGATTAACGCCCTCCAGCAGGTCGTATAGGGCGTTTAACGCTCCCTATAGGCCATTTGGAGGGCGTTAGTGCACAAATACTACTTTAGGGCACCTCAGATCTGCAAAAATCCACCCCAGAAATTGATAAGAAAGGTTAAGAAATGCATAGATCAAGGTTTTAGCCTCTACCTGGGACTGATGGCATGTTGAATGGTTTCCCGGATCTCCTACAATGGTCTGTGGAAAATCTGCTCGTCTTTGGCTCCAAAACGTTCTCACAATTCTCAAATAGTGAAAGTAATGCATGTGAAAGCTCAAAAAACTTCCTTATATTTATTTTTGGAGACATGATTTTTCAAAATCATTAAAGAGGAAGTAGTCCATTCCCCATGATTATTTATCATGCATGAACCCAAATGGATAGGAATAGCTGCTTTTTTATACTTTTTTCCGCTTTTGATGAAAGTACCCTCAGGAATGAAAAGCAGTAAAAGTTTCATGCAATTCTCAAAAGAGCGCTTTTATTTTAAGGGATATTTTCTTGCTCTCAAAAACTGAAAAATCCCTTATTTTTTCATCATTGGGATCGTTAAACACATACGACGATGGTCCGAGCAACTCTTTTTCGCTCTTTTTCTAGCTCATTAAACTGAAAAAGATCATTAGAGCATTCTTTTTAGGCACTTTTTTCTCGCTCATAAAACTGAAAAAATCCTGAGTTTTTTTCTTTAGGCTCGTTAAATATTTATAAAGATAACCCGAGCATTCTTTTAGGTACTTTTCTCACTCGTTAAACTGAAAAATCCCGAGTTTTTGTCACCGGGCTCGTTAAAAATCTATGGCAGCAACCAGAGCACTTACTTTTTTGGGACCATTTCTCGCTCTTAAAATTGAAAAAATCCTCGATTTTTTCCCCTTCTTCAGGCTCGTTAAATCTACGAAGAAGGAATGAGTAGTTCTTTTACCTCTTTTTCCTTGCTCAATAAACTGAAAAAGATACCTTGAGTTTTCTTCATTTGACTCATTAAAATTTGATGAAGGTATTGAGTTTATCGTCGTGCGACTCATTAAAAATTCACGACGAAAAACGAGTTTAGTTCGTCTCCTCATACTCGTAACAAAATGAGGTCAACATCTATTGAACATAGGTTTCTATTTATCCGGATTCAATAGATTAACTCACAGAAAAGTAACCGATTCGGTTATACTATTAACCTTTTGTCGCACCTGGTTAACAACTATGACAAAGGGACCACCCTGGAGTCGTTTTTTATGATCTTTTCAGACTCTCTAAATATGAAAAGACCACCAAGTTGTCTCATCTGGAATCATTAAATTAAACAAACAAGATATAGAGTCACTCTTTTTACGATCCTTTTCAGACTCTCAAAACATGAAAAGATTGACGAGTTTTCCTGTCTGGACTCATTAAACTAATCAGATTGGGCATAGAGTCGCTCTTTTGCGATCCTTTTCAGACTCTTAAAATATGAAAAGATCGACGAGTTTACCCATCTGGAATGACTAAATCCATGAATTCTTTTTCTACTCCTTTCCGGTTGAGCTATTCAAGTGGATCGCGAAGCTAGCACACAACCAAGGAAGGTGGAAACTTGCCAGTCCTATTGTTTAGACCCCGAAGTTAGTATAGAAATTGGAAGCATCTGAGGACAAGATCACTCATGCTGTTGATCATTGGCTCGATCGCGTCATAGGAGGGTTTGTGAGTGAATTCGCGGTCGACACCTTGGTTAGGTACAACGAGGCAGAGCGACGCTTTTTCAAAGGACTGCGAGGTAAGTACGTGAAGTCTTTGAATACCTGGATTAAAATGCTGCTGTGTGAAAAATGGGTTATGCATCTACCTTGATGTTCAGAACTACGAAAAGCGGAAAAACTTACAGGAACGAAGGAAAAAAGGGTTTGGAGTATAGCCCATTGATTTCACATCCGCGAAGTAACGAGGAAGGGATAACGAAGGTTTCTCTGTGAAGCGCTGTTCAGTTAATAAGACAAGGATTCTAAAGAATACCACCTCCACCCACACCACCTCCAACTTCATGTCTATCACTTGCAACTTCACCCGTACCACCTCCACCTCCATCGTAGTTCAATATGGACCCGGACCAATTTTGGTTCGTTGTGAGAGTGCTTTGCAAGATCACGCACTAACCTGGTATATCAAGTACTCTAATGATAACCCGAATGCTGGAGTGGTAGACATCTAGACAACACTGAATAGAGAATTCAATAGGCCTAAATCTGAGGCACAGCCGATTGTGGGATTCAACAAAATCACGATGAAACCAGGCGAGATGCCTTGGAAACTAGATTAGAGGTTGAAGTGTACAATCCACAAAGCCAACATGAATTTGACAGATGGACATCATCGCGAGTGGTTTGTGGCTTCACTACTGCCACACTTAAGGGTTGCATTGTCACAACAAAAGATAACAACTCATGCGGAGGCCTTGGAGGTTGCAATAAGACTGCATGAAACTCCGATGCAAGATCCAAATATGGGGGTTTAGCAGATCCAATGCGCAGTTGAAAAATTTGTGCCTTGAGATGCGAAGTCTGAAGCAGGACAGAATGGTTCGACCAGAGGTGTGGGAGGAGGTATGGTGCTTGAAATGAAAGAGTCAGGCGCATGACAATGACCATTACCTAGTCTTTGTGAACTACATTGCAGGAGGAGGATCGATGCCTTTAAGGCCGAATGCTCAAGCAGGACTAAGCAAGGGGCTTACATTATGGTGTGCTATATGTTAGGTAGTAGGAAAACATGCCACAGATAACTTCCATTTGCTGTAGAAGTTTGTATAGACACCACAACAGCTGTTCTGCAACTTTTGTAGGTTGGCAGGGCATGTTGAGCGTAATTGTAGGAGTTATGAATTGATGATGGATGGAACTCCCGCCTATAGGGTTCAGGGAAAAATGCGCCCCCCTGACCAGAGCGCAGGGATGGTGCAGACGAGGCCGAGGTGGAGGAGGACCTGGCAGAGGTCGGGGACAGTTGATCTGCTACAATTGTGGAGGACCAAGACACTATGCTCGCGATTGTACTAACCCAACACATCTGTCGTGCAAGTATTTCACGCTGTTTGATCATGAAATGACAGACTGTCCTATGCTGATAGCAAGTATACATGATAAAGGGGCTTTACCACCTCCGTCGACTCAGAACATGCAGATGATGAGGTATGAGCTGTGCGAAGAGGATCCAAATGTAAATATAGTGCTCATAAGTGGAATCACGATAGGAGATGACAAGGGGAAACAACTAGAATATAGTACATGGGTTTGCAAAGCTTTAGCGAAGGAGGTTGAATTCAATTTGGAGCGCACACATGGAACCTTCATGGAAGGTAAGAAGAGCTTTGCTGAGGCCTCCACCTCAGGAAGCAAGGATAAGCCTTATTAGGAGATGGACCCCTCTATCCTCATAACTTTCCTGGAGACCTGCATTAAGTTATTGCGTGATAGTAAGGTTGTGAAGGGGTTACAAGATCTCATCAATAGATGCGATGGAACTGCTCCAGGTGAGCTGCACATAGTACGAAAGATTGACAAGCATAAAACAAGGACGGGACGGGAGATGAGATTGACCACGCAGATAGGAGAGTATGAAATGGATCAGGTTATTTTGGACTTGGGGTCAGATGCAAACGTCCTACTAAAGCAGAATTGGGAATGAATGGGGAGACCCGCGCTGCAATGGTCTCCGATTCAGCTAAGGATGGAAAATCAACAGAATATCATCTCCATGTGGCAGCTGCAGGGGGTGACTGTGGATATTGAAGGTGCAAGCGCGCTGGCTGATTTTAAAGTAATAGAGATAGAGGATGATAGAAACCCCTATCCTATGCTCCTAGGAATTGATTGGGCTACTGATATGAACAGGGTAATCAACCTAAAGAAGCGAAAGATTGTATTTGAGAAGAAATCGCTATGTGTAATAGTACCTCTAGATCCTGCTAAAAGATCATGCTATACGGAACTAGTCTGCAATTATGAGAGAGATGATGATTTTGACTGTATCTATAAGATAACAGTGTGAGACCAAGATTGGGTGAATCCCACCGCAGATGGATGAATTACATGGGATCGCGAGAGTTCCTGCACTTTGGACTCTGATGAAGAGTTAGAGCGTTGGCATAATCGGTTACATGAAGTGAGTATGCTGAACTGCAACATGATGACTCAATCGCTGCATTGTGTATCCTCAGAGGTAAGAATTCTGCCTACTTATGATGGCCTGAATGAGGTAGATATCTTTCTGGACGCATTTGAAAGGGAGGTACCAAAAAAGTAGCGCTTCCAGGCGTTGGACTGGGAGCTGCGTGCTATGCCTACAAGATGACGGGGTACGCATAAAGGAAGATTTGATGATTGACGCGAATGTAGGAGGATGATGAGAACAAGATTCGGGAAGCCTAAGATGCGAATGACAAACAAGTATGATGGGCAGGATGATTTGCGTGCGCATCTGGCCAAATGGGACCAGGCTTATGGAGAAAATCCCCAACCTAAATGGGTGCACTTGTTCTATCACACTCTGGGTGTTGTCCCAATGAATTGGTACGTTGAAATAGAGATCCACCATGGTATAGGTGAATGGGGTATTCTGCACAAAGGATTCATAATGACATTCAGTTTTGAATATGGGTTTGACTGTATTCATGAGGCACTACAAGAAGTGAAAGCAACAATCTTTAGGATTCCACATGATCCTTTGGACCTGATTTAGCCTGAGTGGGCCACTCAGCTAAGTCACGTGTTGGAATGCTATAACATGACCGCTGGAGAAGAAGATGAGGATCCGCAGAAGATTAACATTCTGGAAACAGAAGGGCACCACGAGGTTGAAGGACCGCAGATTGAGAACCCTGATATAGCCATGTCATTGAAAACGAAACAAGTAAACATTGGTACGGAGGCAGAACCCAAATTCATGAAGATTGGAGACTACTGGGAGAACGCGATAGTGGATACAGTCATTGAATCGCTCCGTGAATTGCAGGATTTATTCCCTACAAAGTTTACAGATCTGAAGGGGATAATCGGGGACCTAGGAATGATGAAGATTACATTGAAGCCCGATGTGAAGCTGGTTAAGTAAAGACCTTACCGTCTCAATCCGAAATATAAGGAGAAGGTCCGCTTAGAGCTAAACAAGATGCTCGCGGAAGTCATCATTGAGCTTGTGGAAGAATCTGACTGGGTAAGCCCAATGGTGGTACAATAGAAAAAATAGAAGGATGAAATATGTATATGCGTGGATCTCAGAAAGCTGAATGTTGATTGTGTACATGATCCATTCTCGACTCAGTTCATTGATGAAGTGTTTGACAATGTAGGCGGCCAGGAATCATATTCCTTCATTGATGGGTTCTATGGGTACTGCCAAATCAAAATCGCGCTGGAGGATAGGAGCAAAACGACCTTTGCGATTGAGTGGGTTGCTTTTAGTACACTGTAATGCCATTTGGATTGAAGAATGTACCTGTGATCTTCTCGCGCATAGTTGTGAGTGTGTTCAAGGAATTTATTCATAAGTTCGTAGAGGTATATTTTGATGACTAGACCATGTTTGGGATGGGAAAATGCCACGTAGCAAGCTTGTGCCTGATGCTGGATACCTGTTGAAGATACCTGATCGCGCTCAATCTAAAGAAGTTTATGTTTTGTGTTCCTTTTGGGACCCTGTTGGGGCATGTGGTTTGAAAACAGGGATTGATGGTAGATCCCACAAAGATAGCGGTGATATTGAACTTGGAAGCGCCGACGAGTGTAAAGTAGTTGCGCGCTACCCTGGAATGTATGGGATATTACAAAAAGTTTATCAAAGGCTATGCCTAGATCAACACGCCTATGGAGAAATTGTTGAAGAAGGATGTCACATTCTGTTGGAACAAGGAATGTAAAAATAGCTTGGATGTATTGAAAGAAAAGATGGTTACAGCGTCAATTCTAGCCTTGGAAGAAAGAGTTTCATGTACATGTCAACACGTCATGTATAGCGCTGGGAACAATACTGACACAGGCTGGAGGAGAAGGCTTGGACCATCCTATAGTGTTCGCAAGCCGAAGATTATCCAAAGTGGAAAAGAACTATTCCACCACCGAGCACGAAGGGTTAGCCATGGTATATGCACTCCAGACGTTTCGACACCACTTGTTGGGAGGCCATTTTAAGATGTATACGGATCACTCCGCACTGAATTACTTGTTCAATAAGCCTGTGTTGGGGGGTACAATCTGCAAGTGGCTCTTATTGTTCCAAGAATATGATTTTGAAGTTATTGTAAAGCTTGGACAACTAAACGCGGGACCAAACCATCTGTTGCACATCGAAACGGGGGAGGAACCCACTAACTTGGAAGAAGGATTGCCTGATGCAAAACTATTTGTAGTGCGTGTTGCAGATGGTCATTTTGAGGATATAATACATTTCCTAATGACATGTACTGCACTGGAAGGATACACTGTCCAGCAAAAGAAGGAATTAGTGGTGCGCGCGGAAGATTTCTCTGTCATTGCTGGGCATCTATACAAAATGGGGACTAATGAGATATTGTGATGATATGTACCTGAGTTTGAAAGAAGCAGCATCCTCGTAGACGCTCATGGTGGTGCTGCGGGAGGAAATTATGCAGGAAGAGCAACCATGCAAAAGATTCTACGTGCAAGGTTGTGGTGGCCAACCCCATCAGGACTCAAAAGCATATTGCAAGGCATGTGATGTGTGTCAAAGGGCTGGCAGGCCATCGTGTAAGGATGAGATGCATTTGAATCTAGAGATGACGTTGCAACCCTTTGAGAAATGGGTGATAGATTTTGTGGGACCCATTCAGCCCCAAGGAAAGACAGGAGCAAGGTACATTATCACCGTGACGGAGTATTTGACTCGTTGGGTGGAGGCACAGCCTGTGAAGGATTACACAAGCATGACCACTGCAAAGTTCCTCTTTGAGTACATACTGACGCGATTTGGCTATCCAAAGATCTTGATGAGTGATTACAGTACGCACTTCCTGAATGAGACAATCAGCGCACTGAAAGAGGAATTTCAAGTATATCACCAGAAGAGCATGCCTTATCACTGGAAAGCTAACGGGATGGTTGAAGCATTCAATAAGGTGCTTGAGAAAACACTGACCAAGGTTTTCAACACTCAACGAAGTGATTGGGACTTACACATACCTGCAGTACTATGGGTTTATTGAAGGACATGCAAGAAGTTGACTGGACAAACCCACATTAGGCTTGTCTATGGTGTTAAAGCGGTAATGCCTATGGAATATATTGTGCCTAGTATGCGCATAGTAGTGCTCACAAGTATGATGGATCGCAGAACCCTAGAGGAGAGGCTCGCCCAATTGGATAAACTTGAGGAAGAGAGATTTTTAGCTGGATTTCACCAACAGGTCCAAAAAAACCGCGAAAAGGCATGGAATTATCGATATATTAAGCTACACACATTTAAGGTAAATGACCTAGCTTTGTTATATGACAGTAAGTTTGATAGATTTCCAGGGAAATTGAGGATGCACTGGTTAGGGCCCTATGTCATCAAGGAAATTATCGATGGAGGAGCGGTACAACTGGTCAAATTGAATGGAGAACCCTTCCCAGGAAAGGTGAATGGTAGTCGCTTAAAGCCATACACTGGTGGTCCAACCAGGTGACTAAATGAAGGTACCATAGTCTTAGCACTCCAGGCAGTTGAAAGGAGCCACGGGACTATAAAATACACTGCCCGTGTTGGGGAGCTGCGCGATTGGAGGATGGTGTGAAGTAAGGGAGTGTCACAGGGTCCATGGCAGCGTGGAGGGAGCAGTGCTACCCAAGGAGAAATAGAGCAGGTTAGCCAGAAAGTGAATGTTAAAGTCACTATTCATGATTTGACAGCAGAAGTGAGGCCAAATGGAGCAAGCGACTAGAATTTAAGACAAAATTTATGGCTTAGATCCTGGAAAATCTGCTGCCAATCCGGCATTAATGAACTGAGTTTGGGGGAAATGGTCGGATTTGAATTCAAAATGCCCTATAAATTACAAGTGGTTGTCCAGCAAGAAATACTTGGCATTTTGAGTATTGAGTTTTTGAGCTCTCAGACACCTATGGATCGAGAATTCTTCGAGGCTTTCAAAGAGACTCCCGAATTTGCAAACTTGCCAGAGACGTCGTGAGCATTGTTAGAAAGTGTTATGTCAGCATCCGCAGAAATTATAAATATTGAACAAGTAGTAGAGGAGCCGGTATAGGAAATGGAAAGAGAGGAAGAAGTAGCTGCTTCGGAAGTGACTGAGTTATTGGTAGAGGTCCCAAAATCACCGAGAATGCCGAGACCAAAGCCAACCCCAACTAAGGAGATCGTGAAGGACAAGAAGGGAAAGCATCCTACCATACCAGTGTGCGCATTGCCAAGGAGAAACCCACCAAATACCACTTCACAAGAGAAAGGCAAGGCCATAAACCTAGAACCAGAAGAGGAAGATATCAAAGACATCTCTATGGACAGTGAGGATGTGGCAACTAAAGTGGAGGAGGTCAAAGCCCAGGGTATGGACCCTATTACTCGGTTACTGGAGTATGTCCCTCCACACAAGACTAATTCCAAGGTACCAAAGGACATTGATGAGAGTAAGAATCCCCTGCAAACCCCTCTGCTTTCAGACGAAATTATTTTCGATGGTACCCGCTTGGCCCAAGTGCAGTTGTTGAAACTTGAAGAATGGGACTTGGCGGACCACGAGAAGTTCCCACACCTGGCGACCGAGTAGCTGAAGCACCGCATCATTGATATGAATATGGGAATGAGCACATTGGAGCCATGGAGGTGGCTCAAGGGGGTAGAAAAGGTAGGGTTTCTCAACCTACTCTTGGTGCCACACTATAACCGCATGCCGGTGACAGTTTTGGTCATCAAGCAACTGCTGTGCTTGGTGCATGATGGGTGTCTATGGCTGGAGGAGCCGATACCCATCACAGATAGGTTGATTCACTGAATAACATGCCTTCCATATACAGGTGAGAATCCAACCATGATCTTTGGCGGAAAGGGTGGTGAGCAGGCTTTCACAGAATCAATGAAGGAAAAAATTAAATTGGTGAAGAAGCCGCATGGGTATTCCATATCCAGCATCTGCGATCCCACTGTGAAGGTAGCCACACATATACTCACAAGGAAGGTAATGAGGAAGTGTCACGCTGATGAGGTGATAGTGCCTCTCGTCGCGATCACACAACAGTATGCTGAAGGAGTCCAGTTCAACTGGTTGGACTACCTTCGCGGAGAGTTCTTGTCGAACTGCCGCGAAGCTCAAGAGCTCAACAAGACATTCCATGTGGCTCTTGTTGTCAATTGTGATGGTAGCATGGGAGCTACCAGAAGATATCCAGTTCCCTTCAGTCGTGCCAGACCTCCATGAAGCAGAAAGTACGCTTCGCTATGGGCGACCAAGGATGCTCAGCGAGTCTTGGATAGCAAGATCTTCTGGATATTGATGGAGATGAACATCAGGATGGACATCAATAGCAAGCCGTGATTGTTGCCCACATTGTACACCAAATTTCAAGGCTACGTCGAGTTCCAATTTCCATTGAGTATCCATCAAGGCACTGAAGGACGCTACGCAGAAGTGGTACGACTTGTCGTATCTGGCCACGGATGATGCCATTGATGTGGTGCTTGATCAATGGCTTGTAGAGTGGCACACTACCACAGACTTGGCAGTCGGTGGGAGAAAGTCTGCGCTGCAGAAGAAGAAGGAGGAGGCCAAGCTGAAGATGGCACAACTGGTTGAGAAGAGGAAAAAGGAGGCCACTGATAAAGCCCAGGTGGAGTAGGTAGGAAAGCAGGCAGAAAGCAGACAGGTGGAATAGAGCATGGATCTGACAAAGGTGCGAGGTCACCTTCACCTGAGACAGAAGAGGAAGAAATAGAACAACACGGTGCGGACCCTCAGGAGACGTTCGCCCACATTAAGTGCCCAAGAGAGCTGGAGAAGGGAGGGTCCAGGAAGAAATCAAAGGCGACCAAGACCTTGTTGGACCCTATCACATTGACAGAGGGCGACTTACATGATATCGGTGACACAGTCAGGGATGTCACCGCGGAGGCCCTGCAACAATTTGAACAATAGCAGCAGATCATCCTAGGGGCTATCCAGACAGGGTTGTAGGAGTTGCAGACTCACGTGTTGCAGGCTGGTACGATGTCTACCAGCTTGGCTATCGACACTTCAGAGGCTGTCGATATGCTGCGCATGAAGGCTTCCAGTGCGATAGTGCTACTGGATGGAGCACTGACCACAGAAAATGAGGCTGTCAAGCCCACTGTTAGCACCTTTAAGGGAGTTGGGTTGTGTTAGCGCTTGAATTTGGCCTCAGGCTAAAGAAGGCAAAATCCAAGGCAACATCAAACCACTTAGCCTCGTAGCTAGCCCTACGAGGACATGAGAGGGCTCTCTCTAGTCTATCTCAGCAAAACGTTTTCTAAAAGGGGCTGAGATGACTTTAAAAAAACTGATTTTAGGCTAGTAAATTGATAAAAAAGGGGTTTTTAATAAAATGATGGGGTTTTTCTGGGCTGCATGGGGCAAAGAAACAGCTTGAACAGAGAAATGTAATCAAAAACACAGATTGTCTCCTGAGGCAAGGCAGACAAGAAAGTTTAACATCAAATTGAGATTAAATGGAATGGCAAGACTACTGAGGAGCTGACAAGGGCATAGAGGATGAATCCTTGTCAAACAGAAGAAAACATTAAATATGAACAAACTTAAAGGCAGAGCATACAAAATATGAATTCTACCTTAACACTTCATTTGTTCAAATGGAAACGATCATGAAATGACATGAACACATAACAGGCTACATATGAAACAAAAGAGGACACAAATGTTAAATCTCATACCACAGGAATCTCAGAAGCTAGAGCTGTGTATTTTCATTAAAATCTCTGTCAAAGACTGTACAATGGAAGATCTGTTTTCTCTTACACGCACACCTCTCAGAATTCTCTCCCCCTCCTAACTGTTACAAATGATTTTTTAATACATTAAATAAACTATTCTAGGAAAAACAGATCGACCCAAAAACAGGGGCGCTGTTTCAACTAAAGCCATAAAGATAGAAAAGAATCCTCCATCTGCTCTTAAAGATAGAAAAGCCTTCCATTATTCTAGCATGAAGACAGAAATAGGCAATCGAACCTTTGAATGCCACTTTGCAACTGCTCTCAAATTTCCGGAGATACGTTTTGCCACTTTACGAAAATTGCTAAAATATGGGTCAAACTGCCACATATGCTCTTTTAGATGAGTCGAATGCCCACATATTGCAACGATTGCCACGTTACATTTTTCATTCAAGACTTTCTTCTCCATTTATCCACCTGGCGATCAACAAATCCATCCACCGGATAACTGTTGTGTATGGTTAGGTGTGAAAATAATTGATGCATATTTAGAAATCTGAGCAACAAAACCAATGACACATTCATGCCTGAGAATCCAATCTCTCATCTGTCTATCTATTTCCCATTGATCGTTTTAGCATGACTGAATAAGTAATCAGTTTTGCACCTTGTACATTTTTTCTATCGATAGTACAACTGCGACATATCACTGTGCCTCTTAGTCACAAAATCCGCTCCACAGGATATTGTCTTGTATTTTTTTTTTTTTTTTTTCTGATTCTGACAGGGCTTGTGTTTCTCTCACTTGTATATTTAGTTCTTTATGTTTTACAATGTTTGGAAACAGGTCTTGTGTTCTTCCAAAGCCATTCACGAGCATCTCCATCCACAAGCGGTGAAACCTTTTCCCAAACTTCTGAATGATAATTTTTTAACCATTCGATTTCTGCAGCTGACACCAAAGACAGATCAACTAGCTTACTCTGGATAGGAACAAATGTAAGCTTTTCAAATCCAAGATATGTGATGCCTCCAAATCGGTTTGGAGTCTCGACTTCTCGTACAACTAGCAGATTCTCAATACGAATGCCAAAGGATCAATCTTCATAGTATCCAGGCTCATTACTCACAATCATGCCTCCTTGCAAACCAGTCATATTTTCATACTGATAACTGATACTTTGAGGACCTTCGTGCACATTCAGTGCAGCTCCTACTCCATGGCCTGTACCATGGCGTTAATCCAGTCCTATCTTCCAAAGTGAAGAGCGTGCTAATACATCGAGCAAGAGCTATATGGCCTGTACCATGGCGGTAATCGTGCTTGGTCAAGAGCTATATGGCCCTGATTCATGCCTGCAACACTCTAGTGAAGCATTCCCTATGTTGTGAAGTAGGCTCTCCAAAGTGTACAGTCCTTGTAATGTCTGTTGTCCCATCGACATATTGACCACCACTGTCTAGCAAGAAGAGATTTCTTGTCATCTACAATGCTGCAGGTATCTGGTTGAGCTTGATAGTGAATAATTGCCCCATTTGCTCCTGAGCCACTTATTGTGTCAAAGCTTGTATCAATAAAACCAGCTTGCTTAGCCCGAATCTCGAACAACCTTTCTGCAACTTCTACTTCTGTAAGAAGCACTTTCTCATGAACAACTTTTGTTTCCAGCCATGACCAAAATTCAGCAAGAGCTGCAGCATCTCTCAAATGAGCTTGCCTCATCCCATCCAATTCTGCCTCATTTTTTATGGACTTTGCAAGTGCTACTGGGGAAGCTCTATGTATTGTGACAGGTCCTTCCATCTCAATGTCTAAGGACTTCCCTTCTTGTAATTTCATATTGGAATCTTTGGTGCTTTTCCTTTTACTTTGTTTGGCAAGTCGTTGATAGTAATCATTGGATGCAGAATTGAAAGTATTAACTATTGCAACACTTATGCTTGATGTATCCAACCAAAGCTTTGCACCATTCTTTGCCAACGAGAAACCAAACAGGAGCTCCAAGCTTCTTGTTGATTACGGCCATGTACCTAGAACCCATACCAACAGGTGCAAGTTCGTCCTTCTCTTCCCAAAAGGGAGCTGGGCCTTCGCCGACTAGCTGCCAATAGTTTGCCTGAAGTGCTTCTGCCTGTTCGTCAGTTGCATTTTGTAGCAATGCCTCCAGACGCAAATTAATACCAAGTGAGCCAAGAAACTGGAGCTCCAGAGAAAGCACTGAATGCATCTCCAAAAACAAACAGAACATTTGCAACCACATACAGAGAGGCCCTGTTTCCGTTCTGCAAGGGCTAAAACTGCCTCCAGCTGCAACTTTTGCACATCATCATTCCCAGAAAATTCTGCAGTGTTGCAGTGAAGCCATTTTTGAACTCGATCACAGCCAACGCCTTTATGAAGTCCTGAAATTTGAAGTGCCATAAATCATCGGTTTTGCCTTTACGCTTTCTAGTCTTGATGATGACTCAAAATCTGATAATCCGATGTAGATTTTGTTTGTGCTTTTGCAGGGATAAGAGCTGCAGAAGCTGCTGCCATTTGAAGAGCTGAAGAATTTTGAAACATTTTGACAAATTACATATTCTAAAAAACACATTTAATGATTTCTTCTTCAAAACAGGGTTTTGAAGAAGAATCAATCTCACTTTGACTGACAAGACGAAGTCTAATAGGTTGAACCTGGTAGTGCTTCTGTGCAAAGCACACCACCTCTTGTAGGATGGAGTAATTGCAGAACTGAGGGCCCAAGAGCACCGCACCCTTTAGGTGATCAACGAACAATAGATCAACAACGAGTAAATGACCCTACAGATAAATGATGCCATCACCACTGAGACCGACGTGACCAATCAGAGCAAGAGGATTATGCAGGTCATTGAGGAGGCATGCCAAATGGTCCCAAAGTTGGCCATTTTGGAGGAGGAGCTAGTTGAGGTACACATTCAAAAATTGGCCACAGGGGTGCGCGACATGTGGAGTGAGATGGTGTGGGTTCAGTTGGAATTTAACCTGCAAATTACAGAGCTACAGTTGAGGGCCTAGCCTTCAACACCGCCAGAAGTAAAGGAACAGCGGGCGACCGTTGTCATAGAGGCAGTAGCGACGGTGGGGAATGCAGTTGCAGACTACACACAGTTGTTCGAGTAGTCATCTGAGGTCTTGACAAGCTTGCAGGAGGACCCCAATATACAAAGGCTAGAGACAGAACTGTGCGAACTACAACAACGCTACGATGAGGTTAAGGGCACAACGCAAATCGTCACACTGACACAAAGATTAGCCAAGCTACAAGAGGCCAAGCAACTGAAGGAACAGGTGGATGCAACGCTGCACAAGGAAGCAGTTTTGAAGGCGAGACTAAAGCCCTAGTTGGAGGAAGCTTACGTAGTCACAGGAAACATCGAAGGCAAGCTTGTGACTCTGCAGGCAACACAACAAAAGCTCCAGGATGACAGCAGAGGAGCAATGACCGAGCAGACAGTGGAAGATGCAAAGCAGGCGACAGCTCAGTGCACGACCGAGGTAGCCATCATACGGGTCGAGCTGGAAGAGCTTCACACAAAGATATCCGCTCTTACCGAGTGACTCAAGGGCAAGTCACGATGTTTGTTTTGGGGGCCTGTTGGGAGCGGGATCCCCCAAGGAAAGTTTTGGGGCTAAAATCCTATGTTTGAGTCAAATTTTGTATTAAAATTATAAAGACTCTGCATTTTGTGGTCATGGAGCGCGAAGGTGTCATAAGTCATCAAGGGTTGTCCACCCTTAGTTTTGTGAAGTAAAGTCGGCTATAAGAGATCTACCCATGGTCCATGGACCATGGGATTGTATAAAAGTAGCTAAGCTCTAAGTAGTTAGGAGGAGAATCATGTAAGAGAGTTGTAGCTCTGAAGTAAGAAGTCTAAGTCTTGGGTCGTAGCATAGGTAGAGGCTCTGCAGCTGAGTGTGCAGAGGCCTAGGGTAGAAGTCTGCAGCTGAGTGCTCGGACCCTTGCAGCTGTGTGCGTAGGGTGGGTAAAGTCTGTAAAAAATTGGAAGATATCAATAAAGAGAAACATTCTGCAATTTCAGTGTCTTTGTTCTATTGATGCATCTTTATATGTTATGTATGAATGTCATTTAGTATGATTATATGATGTGCGGATGAATGCAATTACAGTAGATATCTGAATGCAACTACGGTTATCTGTTTACGCGAGGTTAACTATAATTGTTTGATAATATAAGCAAGTCACTTAGATTAATTGGGGAATCTGCACGGCACGCTGCCATAGTAGCATGAAAGTACCTGAGCAACAGGCTAGGGCTACGCGAAGGTCGACCGTACCCTTTCGCTGAGATATTGAAGGACAGAATAAAGGGCTTGTCTTGTAAGCCCTAGAGCGAAGCAACCTATGCAAAGGAAGAGATTGAGGGAATCTAACGACATCACAACCATCTTAGGGTGCAGAAACTTGGTTCCAGCATCCCCCCATACTGCTTCAGGTGAGACTTTGGTCCACGCTCCACGAGCTGATGCCAAAAGGGCCAGTAGTGTAGGGATTTAATAGTAGAGTTTAGGCTTCTGTGATCCATATCAAGTTTATAAAGGATTTTTCGGCGAAGATCACATGAGACATCATTTGTCGACGCGTTTCGAACCAACCAGTGTGGTTCAACCAGTGTAGGGATTTGTTTGGCTAATTAACGTTGAACCTGGGTCAGGTCCCCTCAAGCCAACAAGAGGCTAGTAAAGAAATGATTTGGTTACAAAGGTTTCATGATGAATTGGGTAAGAAGTAGGATTTGGGTAGGTTATACAGTGACAACCAAAGTTCCATTCATCTTGTAAAGAAATCTACATTTCATTCCAAGACTAAACATATACAGCTCAAGTACCATTTCATATGGTCAGTGTTGGAAGATGGACAATTGAAGCTAGAAAAGATACACACTAGAAAAAATCCTGCATATATGTTAACAAAAATTGTAACCAGGGGAAAATTGAGATTCTGATCGATTTCAATTGGTTTTCATGTATGATGATGAAGATGAGAAACGACCAGGTCCAAAGTGGAGTCATTGTCTAGAAATGAAGCAATGGTGGAGTTACTATCATCAGACTCCAAGTGGGAGATTTTTGTGTGTGGAGACTGATTCTCTTTTTATTCAAAGATATCGCCATGTTGGACCCCAGTTCACAACATGGTGACAATGTCACTCATTGTTTAATTGCCGTCAGGGGGGCTGTTAGCACTTGAATTTGGCCTCAGGTTGAAAAAGACAAAATCCAAGGCAACATCAAACCACTTAGCCTCGTAGCTAGCTCTACGGGGCAGGAGAGGGCTCTCTCCGGGTCTATCTCGGCAAAAGATCTTTAAAGGGCGGAGATGACCAATAAGAACACTGATTTTCGGCTAGTAAACTGATTGAGAAGGTTTGATTTCATATTTTTAGGGTTTTGGTGGAAAATAGGAGGAGAGCAATTTTGGGTGCGGGGATGGGACACAGCTTTTGCAGAGGTCTTTTTGGGGCAAGGTAGGATATTGTCTTGATGCCTTTGATTTAAGTGAATGGATAGGAACGACTGGTGAGGAGCTAAAGAGAGCAAGAAACTTTCGAGAGTTCTCTTTAGACAGAGGAAAACATAGATATTAAGCAAACTTAAAGGTAGAGCATATAAATTATGAATTCTACCTTAACACTTCATTTACTTAATGTGCAGAAAAGAAAAGTGGGAAAATGATACACATAACACACTTACAAGTACATGAGAGAAGCACACCATCAACACAAATAACCACAGGAATCCCAAAAAGTGCTGCAAAACCCTGGTCTTTCCTTTACCAAAATTGCAGAGATACAAAGTGTAATACAATAGAAGCTTATCCCTCAAGAGTCCAACCATGAAAATGACTAAGAAAATACATAATATAGGCAAGATAACACCTTTACTTGCCTCTAGGGGTCGAGCTCATCCTTTAGGAGCTGTTTCAACCAATTCTAAACTGAGCACTAAAATCTAGGCAGTCAAAACCACTTGCCTCTATAAGCTAGGAAACCAATTCATTCATTAAATTTTTGACTTTTTATGAATGAATCTTCTAGAAGAGATAAATAAGTGCCATGACATCATAAAATTACATCAATTACATCAAGGAGGATGAAAAATCACTCCAAAAAGTCAAAACTAGTCAAATCTGCGTTTTGCTGAGCTGTAGGTGAAAATCTAGCAAACTTCCCTGATGCGTAGCACCCCAATCCTCAACGCGTAGCGTGCCTTTGAGCCAACGTTTGAGGCACTTCCTGGAATCCAAATGAGGCAAAAGTAGGCTTGTTGGAAAGGTCTGGATGTCTACTTTCCAGCCCAAGTGGAATTTCTCAATTTGGTGGTCATTTGCCTCTCCAAAATTGCAATCGCCCAATACTGCTCCCTGTGTGTCCAAAAAGTGGCAGAAAGTCATTTTTTGCATGTTTTTTTGACCTTCTGAGGGCTCAAAACCTGATGAAATGTCTTGGTAATTGCTGAGCAAGTGTAATTTGTCATGAAAAATCCAAAAATGATGAGTTTTTGAGGAATGGACTTGCCCATCTTCAGGGTAGCGCGCGGCGCGCTACGCGTTGAGAGCAAAAACCTGTGTGTGGCACAAAAAAGTCAAAATTGACCAAAATTGCTCAAAATTCCCTGAAATTTGAGCTGGAAGTGCATCATTGAGCACCATGCTCCTTCAAGGTAGCCTCAGCCAAGATATGAAGGGGATCAGGCCTTTTCCTCCATTTTAGTGCCTTGGCCAACCGTCCTTTGAGCACCTTCATTCTTGCTTTACACACATGCATTTGAGCCCAATAGTGATTCTTCATGTGTCGAAGCATGTCTTTGTCCCTGTTTGCCTTTGCTATCAACCTCTCTAAATGTGTGTTCACCTGAATGAGCATAGAGCTTTGCTCCTTAGGTGTCAAATCACCGGGTCTCTTGCGAGCCAAGTTCCGGTCTTCTCGGATCCTCCGCAACTCATCAAGAGAGTGTTCATCCTCTAATTGCTTGTTGTGCTGCTCTAAATAAGTAATTGTCCAATTTTCCATCTCCAAATTTTGCTGCAACAAGTCATTTCCAGCTCTTAGCTGCTGGATGATCTCCTCTGACTCTAGGCTAGGAGAAATGATATCAAGGTCAACAACATCTATGCCTCGAACACCTGATGGCCCCTCATCAATCTTGGGCTGATTGCCCCTCTCTGGTACCTGTGCTGCTGTCGAAAGCGACGCCCCTTCCACCTGATGTGGAGATAACACTCGCTGTACTGATGAAGAAGGCGAGACCCCTTCCACCTGATGTGGAGATAATACTCGCCGTGCAGATGCAAATAAGACCCTATGGCCTCTCTGATATGTAACATAAGGAGGAGTGCTGACATGCTCGGGCTCTGGAATATCAAACTGATGTGAAGGCCCTCCCTCATCACGGACAACCTCAGGAGGTGGCTGTGGCACTGTGAACAAGTCACGAGAAATGAAATCCTCCCATGGAATACCCTGTTGTGCCAACTGATGCATGACCACAATCTTGATCAGTGCATAATGATAGATGCTCTTGTGTTGCTGTGCTGGGCTCTTTCTTTGCACCAAGCGCACCATCCTCTCTATATTTCGGCACATGAAGAATGGAATGTTCATCATTCGTACCCGTGTGAAATCATCAACAAACGGATATGGTACGAATACAAATGTGAAAATATGCCCTCACAAGTGAAATAGCGAATGATGATCCTCATCAAAGGTGCATACTCGTCTCTTAAGAATCTGAAGGGAAAAACACCAGTTAGGTACCTCATATATGCAGGTTTGATATATGGATCATAATGAAATCTGTCCAACTGCTGGCGCTTGTTCCATTCTTCTCCAATATTGGGTATCCCTGTTGCTTGAGCAACAATCTCAGGTGACAATGTGAAGTCCACTCCTGCAAGATTCACATGCCCATTGTGCAAATGTAGGACAAACAAGCGGGCCAATTCCTTGTGGTGTTGAATTTGGGAGATTCTCTCACAATATTCATAGCATGATAGATATCGGAAAAATGACACTGAAAGTGGACAAGCTTGTAGATAAGCCAAAGAGGTGGGTTCCTCCCTGACATGCTGACCACCCTTACCACCCCTGTGATACCTCCTTGGCACCTCTACCTCTGGTGTTGATTCACGGTCATCACTTTGCTCATAATCTGTTTCGGTTTCTGACATGGTTTTGGAGGCAAGTGACTGAAAAATAATGCTGACTGTGCACCCAATGAACTACTGTTTTGACTTGTTTAAATGCTGTTACCAAGGGGACAAACACACATGGGAAATGTTAGGGAAAAGGGAAAATTGAGGGGATTAGGGAAAACAAATGTGAAAGGAAATTTTAGGAAAGGAACATGGAACATATACAATCATAATTTGTAGGATTGTAATGGGAAGTGGGGTTTAGGAAATTTACATAGGATTTTAGGAATTAGTAGGGTTTGGGGATTTTAATGATTTTTAGTAGGGAAATTATATGATTTGCATGGAAAATGTCAAGGAAAATGGTGAGGAAAATATGGGGAAAGAGGAATGGGAAAATGGGTAACCTTGGGCAGCAAATTTCAATGAAACCCTAGCACATTTGCAATTTTAATATTTGATACAGCAAGATAGGTTTAACTCCATATTAGCATGGCATTTTTGCATTTTCATTGCTCATTCATCTTAGCCAAACCAAAACCACCATGGATTAGAGGCCTACCTGAAAAAATTTGGAGAGAGAAGCATCTTTGATGGCTTGCTGGTGATTTCCTGAGCAAGAAACCCAACGCGTAGCGCACCCAGCCTGATGCGTAGCGCGCCTTCAACGCATAGCGCCTGAGTTAAATTGAACTGGAAAATGCGTGCTGATATGTAGCGTGCCTCCAACGCGTAGCGCGCCTCCTCTGATGCGTAGCGCGCTGCTGTAACTACTCAATTCGCCCAATGAACTTTGAAACCGTCTTGACAAGTATTCTCTTGGAGTGTTGAGAGGCAAATGAATTACCAATGAGGGATGGCATGCTTTTATAGGTTTCCTTTTAATTTTTTACTTTCCCAAAACCCACTTTGTAATGTTTGAATGTTGACACTTTTGCTTTAATTGGCTCTGACCTTTAATTTCATTTCTTTGAAAAATTGGTTGAAATGATGATTTCTTCTGAAAATTTTTGCAGGGATAGCTTCTGGGATGCTTTGGCAAAGGAGACCAAGGCTGCACTTCGACATTTGAAGAATTTGAAATTTTGAAAATTTTCACAAAAATGAGATAATGACCTTGTTTTCAAAAACAGAGTTTTTGAGAACAAGGTAAAAATTTAGCTGTACAATGATGAGAAATGTTTAATGAAGGACATCCCTCTGGCCTACTGGTCCTTGATGACCTCTCAAGACAAAATTAGACTCAACCCTAGACCTAAAACCTAAAAACTTAAAGCAAAATGAATGACCCTTTGAGGACTTTATTTATTTGAACAAACCTGAACCAGCAGTGCCAAACAAGAGGGGAATAACGACATAAACTCCTTCCACCGAGATTATGGCATGCCTAACAGAATGCAACATGATCACACTGATGGGACACCTAATCATGAAATGCAAAGAGCTTTCATCTCTGGTGGAGGGCTACTAGACCGACTCTAACATTGGCTCCAATGGGGATGGTAGCTCCTTGGAGGTTCCAAGAACCGCAGACCTCTGGGAGAGCAGACCAGTGCCTTCAACCATTGGGCGATGGAGTCATTATTTACATATTTGACCTAAGCTTGGACAACTTTATTGACTGGACATTTGACTACAAATTGGACACAACTTTGACCCAAACTAACTCAACTTTAGATAGAAAATGGACTGATAAAAACACATGACAAACCTCACACCAACTAATCTTCATCTTCAGAATTATAGCCTTCACCACGGGCCCCAGACTGAGGATGTAAGATCAGCACACACATGCGATAAAATAGAAGTAAAATGGTATATACAATGATGGTGAGAAGAACAAAAATGCTCAGACATGGTACCTCTTCAGCAGTCGACCATTGATCGACCCTCCGGGATAATCATCTTCGTTCATTTCCTTGAGAAGAAAAGCATTTTGGCCACGATATGCTGCGATCTTATAAGGACCCTTCCATAAATATCAAATTTTTCGTGCTTCCCTTTGTCTTCATTCCGAGCATCCCACTTCAAAACCACATCTATTTGAAAGTCATCTGATTTTTCTTTCCTGTCATAAATCTTTTTTATGCGCTCTTGCAACTTGAGAGTAATGTGAAGAACCTCCTCCCGTGTCTGTTGTAAATGAATCATTTGATTAATCCGCCTCTGCATGGGATCTTCCTCACTATCAATTTCTTGAAGCAATTTGACCATCGGAATAGCAAGCGAAGTAGGAAACACTGCATCTACCCCATAGACCAGCTCAAAAGGAGACATGCCAATTGACTTTTTATGACTTACCCTATCAGCCCATAGTGCATTCACTAACTTTTTATGCCAGCTCTTCTTATTGATTTCCAACAACTTTTTGATGATATTTACCCAGGACTTATTTGAAGATTCTGCCAGCCCATTTCCTTGCGGATGGTAGGCAGTAGAATGCCCCAAGCTGATATTATACTTGTAGCAAAAATCAACCATTCTCTTTGATTTAAATGCTGTTGCATTATCTGTAATTAACTTACTTGGACAGCCAAAACGTGACAGTATATTATTTTCAAGGAAAGAAATAATTACTGCATCTGTGGCCTGCCGGGTGGGAATGGCTTCAATCCATTTTGTGAAGTAATCTGTGGCTGTCAATATCCATCTATGCTGTCCTGACGATGTCGGATGAATCTCACCGATAAAATCCAAGCCCCACTGCTGAAATGGTGCGCTGACTTCAATTGTTTTGAGAGGCAATGGCTGCAATTTCTGTTTTCCCTGAAAAATCTGGCACTCATGACAACTTTTAACAGCTTTATATACATCTGAAAACAATGAAGGCCAATAAAAAACTGCTCTTAGGATCTTGTTTGCTGTAGTCTTCCAAAACAAATGACCCCCACAGTCACCTTTATGAAAATCGTCCACCACTGTTTTGGCTTCCTCCTCAACCAAACAATTCAGCAATATTCCACCGGGGTCTTTCCAATATAGTGCAGATTTAAGGATGCAAAACTTGGCTGCTTTCAACTTCAATGTCCTACTTTTATTTCGAGGCATCCCGGGAGGTGAAGACAAATTTTGAAGTACATATACAATATCAGCATACCAAGGAGAAGAAACAAAGATGTCAGATACCTTTTGTGTTGAATTCTCCTCATCTTCATCGGACATGGCAGCCATCAAATTGATGTCTAGGACATGTAGATTTGTTTCAGCCATCAACTTGGCAAGACCTTGCCCTTTGATCAACTTAGTGGGTTTAATCTCCACATCATACTCTAATAATGCAGCAATCCACTTTCCCCGCCTTCCTTCTGGTTCTGTCTGTACCAACACATCCTTTATTGCCGCGTTAGGAACATAAGCTATAATGTGGGAATGCAATACATACACATGGAAATCCTTCATGGCCTTCACAAGTGCAAGTGCTTGTTTTTCAATGATGTTATACTTTAATGCTCCATCTCTAATAATACGGCTGAAAAAAGCAATAGGCTTCTCAACTCCATCTCTATTTTGCATTAGTACAACTGCCAATGTGTGCTCAAAAGCAAATGAAAACAAAATAAAATCTTGTGTGTAATCTGGACTGATTAGAGTTGGGGCTGAAGATAAAACCAACTTTACCAAATTGAAAGATTTTACCGCCTCTTCAGTCCACTTTAGCTGGCTGTCCTTTTTCAGCATGTTTGTGATTTCTCTAAGATGCTCGGCAAGATTCGGAATTAAGCAACGCAGAAAATTCAGCTTACCATTAAAGGACTGTATTTCTTTTTTGTTCTGGGGCTGCTCAAGTTGCTGAATAGCTTCAACACGTGCAGGATCTATACGGATGCCATCTTTGGAAATGATGTGACCCAAGAGCTTGCCTTCACTCATGGCGAAAAGACTTTTCTTTGAATTCAGCGAAATACCATATTTTCTGCACTTTTGAAAAACAATTTGCAAGTGATATAAATGTTCTTCATCGGATTCTGAAAATACCGTCAAATCATCAAGGTAAACAACTAAAAAGACATCTTTCTCATTAGCAAAGGCCATGTCCATCACACGCTGAAAAGTGGCACCTGCATTTTTCAAACCAAATGGCATTTTTGCATAATGAAATGTACCCCATGGAGTAGTGAATGCGGTTTTATCACGATCATCTTCATGCACCAAAATCTGATTGTACCCGGAATAACCATCAAGTAGCGACATCCTTGATGCTCCAACTACTCGCTGCAATATGTGATCCATTTTGGGCAGCAGATAATTGTCCTTTAAAGATACCTTATTCAAATTTCTGAAGTCAATGCATAAACGGATCTCACCGGTCTTCTTTCTTACGGGCACCAAATTTGATATCCAATCAGAAAATCTGATAGGTACTATGATTCCAGACTTGTACAACCTATTCACTTCTTTTTCTATCAATGGCAGCAATTTAGGATTGATTCTCCTCAACTTTTGGCGGAAAGGCTTTTGATTTGGCTTTATAGGAATAGTATGCTGAATGATATTAGTATCATACGTTTTCAGATCTGAATAATCCCAGGCAAAGACATTAGAAAACGAAGACAACAATCTGACATACTGCTTCTTTACCTTTGGTGACAATGACTTAGATAATTTTACCATCTTAGGATTCTCAGCTGCTCCAATATTTACCTCCTCAACACCTTCCTCGGTTGGTCTCAATGTCGGCTTGCAGGCCACATCATCTTGATCAAACAACTCTTCCAAAGGAATCAATCCTTTAGGAATAAAATTATCCTTAAGTTGCAGCACATCCATTTGATTCACTTCTTCAGGTTCTGTATCTATGGAGATGTCTTTAAACTCACCTTCAACTTGCAGAAAATTTTTAATTTCTTCATCATCCTGGAAGACTTGCCAACATCTTTGATTGTCCAGAACTGTAGGACGGTGCTTCACATAAATCTCAAATTTGTTGCTGGAATTCATGGGAATCTTTAAATTACTCGCTGCCTTAGCCAATGCATCTGCAACACCATTTTGTATGCGGGGCACACATGTCAAAGTATGCTCAGAAAACAGTTTCAAAATATCTAGGACAACATTTCGATATGCTCTCATACGAGGATGCTTGGCCTGAAATTCACCTTTAACTTGCTTTATCACCAACTCAGAGTCGCCATAGACTGCAGTCTTCTTTGCTTTCAGCTTTCGAAGAATTTTAAGGCCAGCAATGAGAGCCTCATATTCCGCCTCATTATTTGAACAATCGAATGCTAGTGTATAAGAACATACTCTCACCTTGCTTGGAACTTTGTCTTGGGCAGAAAAGGGACTTCGAAACCACACACCAATACCAGCACCATCGCTGCCCACAGCGCCATCGAAATCCATGGTCCAAAGACCATCTTCATCTTCCTCCAAGTGCTGAAAATGTGTTGCCTCTGTTTTTTCTGCTTGCTGCCCATTAGCTTCAGCTTTTCGCTCCATGGCAGCTGGCGTTTCTTCTCTTTCCTTTTGCAAAACTTCTCGAAAATTTTCGGTAATCTCTAGTATATCTTCTGCTTGAACTAACTGACTATCTACCTCATTAAAATTATCAGCAAACAAAAAAAACGATTCCAAATCTGTATGTACATAATTTACAGGATGATTTATTGGCTTTTCTTTGCTAGTTATCATGTATTTCATCTTTTGCTCCCGATATAACTTTCTCATTTAACTGAAGACTAGAATTGTAGCATAAGAAAAGTCTAGCTGAAGTGTACCTCTCAACTTAGCTCCCCAAGATCTTGAAAGCAACATACCAAACCGCAGAGGAATATCCGCCACAACCACATCCATCAAAACATTTTTAGCTGGAATTTGATCTAGGCTTACCACCAAGTCCTTGATCAAACCGATACATTTTACCCGGCTGGAATCAAATGAATACAGATCATGATATTTTCTTGTGATATCTAATCCCAGCCTTTCCATGATTGCTTTCAGCATCAAATTGTGCGAAGCACCCGAGTCAAACATAGCATTATGTAAAATATACTCGTGCAACCTCAAAATGATATAGAAGGGAGGAACATCATTTTCAGGAGACTCACCATTCAAAGCAGGCCCAAAAATTAATTCCGGCTGATCATCTTCTACATTTACCGTGTCAAGCATTGGATCAAAATTCAACATTTTGGAGATTTGGCCTCGGTAACTGCTGTTCTTCATGATTTCCGTCAAAGGAATGGACACTTTCAGCTTTGAAATTTCATTCTTCAAACTAAATGCTGAAACTTTTTCACCTTCTTTTGCTGGAACTTCTCTTCTTTCTATTTTATCCTTCATTATGCTTGGTGGCTGATTTACCTTATTCGCTGAAGATGATTGACTTACTGAGGGATCAATTATGTCTTTTCCTTTTGGCTATGGGGAAGCTGAATCATTTTTTGCTGAAGTATCTTTCTTTCTCTGAATGGGATTTATGGGAACAACTCGGTTTCTTAATTGTCTCTGCTGAGCGGACAAAGCATTGAGATATCCTCTTTGGTATTCCTCCAATTCTTCCTCAAGTATTGCCTCATTTGATAAGATATAATTCTCATCCTGATGTATGATGGAATTTCTCACAAATTCTTCTTCTTCTGTAATATAGGTAGGCAGATCATCAGGAGTGAAAAAGTGATTTTCTTCTCCTATAGTATCACCTTCATCCTCGGATTCTTGGCTAACAAAATTCTGCTGAAGCGGAGGTTTTACTTGCTGCTGAACTACTATTTCTTGTGCTCTTGTTTCATGCTGCTTGATTCTGTATTGTGGCTGATGTGGACCTCGGAAATTAGGATTATGGATCTGCGGTTCCGGCTTGCTGAGATGAGTATTTTCAAGCAATGTAGCTACCTTGCGAAGGAGCTGATCTGATGTAGAAGCTTCTTCTTTCATTGTCACTCGCTTTTCGACTTTCATCCTTGCTCTCTTATCATTCAAATTTGCTTCAACACTAACAACGATTTTCTGCATATCCTCCAAGGTAGGCGGATCTCTATCTTGCAATGAATAAGCCATCTTCGGATCAAAGCCATCCGGGAATTTGAGAAGTGCTGATTTTCTAGATGGCCTTAAATCATCTGGAATAGCATTGTAAACTGTGTTAAATCTGATAATGTAATCTTGGACCGACTCACCATGATTACGTTTGAGATTGTTGTACTCAGCATTGATCTGAAGTGGATCCTTTCTGATTTCCCATTGATCTAGAAACTGCTTCTGAAGTTCTTCCAATGTGGGTATGCTTCTAGCTGTCAAACCTCTGAACCATTTTCTTACTTCTCCATCAAATGTTTGTACAAACAAACGCATAGTTACATCCTCTTCATCTATCTCATATAGATCAAAGAAAGTTGTCATTTTGTCTATATGCTGCTGAGCAGAAACACCCTGAGGAGTGCCATCAAACATGGAAATTTTACTCTGATAATCAGCTGGCATATCATGCAGATTTTGAGGAAGAGCAAGTGGGGCAAACCGGGCAGCCATTGTTTTAGGTAGATTGGGTCTAGGAGTAGCAGGTTGAGTAAGTGTAGCTGTAGTATGAGGAGCTGTAGGAGTATGAGGAGTATTAGGAGGAGAAGTGGTATGGGATGTAGAAGGTGAACCAACTGTAGATTCAGGATAAGTGATTATAGGAGAAACAGAAATAAAAGGAAGATTGGTCTGCTCATGTGCCGTGATAGTGGATCCAATAAGGACAGATATAGTTTCAACGAACTCAGCAAGATTAGTAGCGTGAATATCTGACTGGAGAGATCTTAGGATGAAATTTTTAACCAATTTATTATGTCTCTTGATTTCAAGAGCAGAAGCAAAATCAGGGTTGGGAACTAGAGAATCAAGTGCACTTTCAGATTTGGTTTTGAACAAGGACAACTCAAAAATCTCGTCAAAATCAATGTCTTCAAGGTACTCTATACTTATGAGTCTTTCAACACCAAGAGTCTTTTTCAATGGCGGAGGTTTTGGACATTCTCCCTACGAGATAGGCCATTTTCTCTTGGCGGAGGTTTGCAATATTGAGCAACTCATGAATCCAGCTCTTAAGGAAGGAAAGCTCCTCATTAACCCACCTATCTCTATCAATACGTTATAGCACACTCACCGGCCTTAGGATGTCGCAAGACATTAATTTCATATGCCTGTCATTAAGATAGCTGCCCACAATCGAAGACAACTATGTTCAAAAAGCTCCTTCCCCGACGCTCGAGGGATTAGATCTTCTTCGTTTCCTCCTTTCAGTTGCTGTAGAAATGGTTTCATTGGAGTCAGCCGATGGCGATTGTTGCATTGATGACTTTAGGCCAGCAACAAGAACCTTCCATTCCATCATTCGCCTTTTCTCTAAAGCGCTTTGATCTAACCAGCTTACATAGGTGGGAATGGGTCGGAATAAATGCTCTAATTCTTCCCCCCAAAAAGAGTAGACTGATGATATAATGAATTGGACAGGTATACTACTAGAGGGAAGGGATGTGGGCTCTGCCTTCGCTGGCTCCGTCCTAGCTTTCCCGAACTCTCGACTATAAGGCCGCCATCGCTTGGTTCAATCTTTGCCCATACAACTTGAGTACCCTTCAACTACTCAAATAGGGGAAGTGCCCATATCCTCTCTTTCTCGGCATGTGGTGAAGGGGACTTTCTCTTCTCATCATCCGTGGTAAGGCCTTCTCTTCTGTCAGGCATGTAGCGTATATAATCTCTCTTTTCTGAAACCACTACGTAATTGATCTTATATATGTTAACATCTATTTTCAAAGAAGGGACATGAATGCGATTTGAATATGTGATTAGAATCTGAAGCCAGTTTGGATATCGAGGAACAAATAACCAATCAGCCTGTGAAAACTCTTAACTAATCATCCAAAAGTTCAGAGTTTACAAATGAACTGGGGTAAAATGCAATCGAGGTGGCTGTATTCACAAGCTTACGGAGATTGACTGAAGCAGCGTTTATCTACTTCCGCTTATGCAAAGCAAAAGCGTTTTGAAGGCTACCTGGCATAACTTCAGGCTCCGTCTAAGACTTATGAAACAAACACATCAGTCCACAGACAAGTTTGTTCTCCCCAGTATGGTCTCCAATATGTTAGCACTTGAATTTGGCCTCAGGTTGAAAAAGACAAAATCCAAGGCAACATCAAACCACTTAGCCTCGTAGCTAGCTCTACGGGGTAGGAGAGGGCTCTCTCCGGGTCTATCTCGGCAAAAGATCTTCAAAGGGCGGAGATGACCAATAAGAACACTGATTTTAGGCTAGCAAACTGATTCAGAAGGTTTGATTTCAGATTTTTAGGGTTTTGGTGGAAAACAGGAGGAGAGAAATTTTGGGTGCGGGGATGGGACACAGCTTTTGCAGAGGTCTTTTTGGGGCAAGGTAGGATATTGTCTTGATGCCTTTGATTTAAGTGAATGGATAGGAACGACTGGTGAGGAGCTAAAGAGAGCAAGAAACTTTCGAGAGTTCTCTTTAGACAGAGGAAAACATAGATATTAAGCAAACTTAAAGGCAGAGCATATAAATTATGAATTCTACCTTAACACTTCATTTACTTAATGTGCAGAAAAGAAAAGTGGGAAAATGATACACATAAAACACTTACAAGTACATGAGAGAAGCACACCATCAACAAAAATAACCACAGGAATCCCAAAAAGTGCTGCAAAACCCTGGTCTTTCCTTTGCCAAAATTGCAGAGATACAAAGTGTAATACAATAGAAGCTTATCCCTCAAGAGTCCAAGCATGAAAATGACTAAGAAAATACATAATATAGGCAAGCTAACACCTTTCCTTGCCTCTAGGGGTCTAGCTCATCCTTCTAGGAGCTGTTTCAACCAATTCTAAACTGAGCACTAAAATCTAGGCAGTCAAAACCACTCGCCTCTATAAGCTAGGAAACCAATTCATTCATTAAATTTTTGACTTTTTATGAATGAATCTTCTAGAAGAGATAAATAAGTGCCATGACATCATAAAATTACATCAATTACATCAAGGAGGATGAAAAATCACTCCAAAAAGTCAAAACTAGTAAAATCTGCGTTTTGCTGAGCTGTAGGTGAAAATATGGCAAACTTCCCTGATGTGTAGCGCCCCAATCCTCAACGTGTAGCGCGCCTTTGAGACAACTTTTGAGTCACTTCCCGGCATCCAAATGAGGCAAAAGTAGGCTTGTTGGAAAGGTCTGGATGTCTACTTTCCATCCAAGTGGAATTTATCAATTTGGTGGTCATTTGCCCCTCCAAAATTGCAATCTCCCAAGACTGCTCCCTGTGTGTCCAAAAAGTGGCAGAAAGTCATTTTTTGCATGTTTTTTGACCTTCTGAGGGCTCAAAACCTGATGAAATGTCTTGGTAATTGATGAGAAAGTGTAATTTGTCATGAAAAATCCAAAAATGCTGAGTTTTTGAGGAATGGAATTGCCCATCTTCAGGGTAGCGCGCGGCGCGCTACGGGTTGAGAGCAAAAACCTGTGTGTGGCACAAAAAAGTCAAAATTGACCAAAATTGCTCAAAATTTCCTGAAATTTGAGCTGGAAGTGCATCATTGAGCACCATTCTCCTTCAAGGTAGCCTCAGCCAAGATATGAAGCTGATCGGGCCTTTTCCTCCGTTTTAGTGCCTTGGCCAATCGTCCTTTGAGCACCTTCATTCTTGCTTTACACACATGCATTCGAGCCCAATAGTGATTCTTCATGTGTCGGAGCATGTCTTTGTCCCTGTTTGCCTTTGCTATCAACCTCTCTAGATGTGTGTTCACCTGAATGAGCATAGAGCTTTGCTCCTTATGTGTCAAATCACCGGGTCTCTTGCGAGCCAAGTTCCGGTCTTCTCGGATCCTCCGCAACTCATCAAGAGAGTGTTCATCCTCTAATTGCTTGTTGCACTGCTCTAAATAAGTAATTGTCCAATTTGCCATCTCCAAATTTTGTTGCAACAAGTCATTTTCAGCTCTTAGTTGCTAGATGATCTCCTCTGACTCTAGGCTAGGAGAAATGATATCAAGGTCAACAACATCTATGCCTCGAACACCTGATGGCCCCTCATCAATCTTGGGCTGCTTGCCCCTCTCTGGTACCTGTGCTGCTGTCGAAAGCGACGCCCCTTCCACCTGATGTGGAGATAACACTCGCTGTGCTGATGAAGAAGGCGAGACCCCTTCCACCTGATGTGGAGATAATACTCGCCGTGCAGATGCAAATAAGACCCTATGGCCTCTCTGATATGTAACATAAGGAGGAGTGCTGACATGCTCGGGCTCTGGAATATCAAACTGATGTGAAGGCCCTCCCTCATCACGGACAACCTCAGGAGGTGGCTGTGGCAATGTGAACAAGTCACGAGAAATGAAATCCTCCCATGGAATACCCTGTTGTGCCAACTGATGCATGACCACAATCTTGATCAGTGCATAATGATAGATGCTCTTGTGTTGCTGTGATGGGCTCTTTCTTTGCAGCAAGGGCACCATCCTCTCTATATTTCGGCACATGAAGAATGGAATGTTCATCATTCATACTCTTGTGAAATGCATCAACAAACGAATATGGTACGAATACAAACGTGAAAATCTGCCCTCACAAGTGAAATAGCGAATGATGATCCTCATCAAAGGTGCATACTCGTCTCTTAAGAATCTGAAGGGAAAAACACCAGTTAGGTACCTCATATATGCAGGTTTGATATATGGATCATAATGAAATCTGTCCAACTGCTGGCGCTTGTTCCACTCTTCTCCAATATTGGGTATCCCTGTTGCTTGAGCAACAATCTCAGGTGACAATGTGAAGTCCACTCCTGCAAGATTCACATGCCCATTGTGCAAATGTAGGACAAACAAGCGGGCCAATTCCTTGTGGTGTTGAATTTGGGAGATTCTCTCACAATATTCATAGCATGATAGATATCGGAAACATGACACTGAAAGTGGACAAGCTTGTAGATAAGCCAAAGAGGTGGGTTCCTCCCTGACATGCTGACCACCCTTACCACCCCTGTGATACCTCCTTGGCACCTCTACCTCTGGTGTTGATTCACGGTCATCACTTTGCTCATAATCTGTTTCGGTTTCTGACATGGTTTTGGAGGCAAGTGACTGAAAAATAATGCTGACTGTGCACCCAATGAACTGCTGTTTTGACTTGTTTAAATGTTGTTACCAAGGGGACAAACACACATGGGAAATTTTAGGGAAAAGGGAAAATTGAGGGGATTAGGGAAAACAAATGTGAAAGGAAATTTTAGGAAAGGAACATGGAACATATACAATCATAATTTGTAGGATTGTAATGGGAAGTGGGGTTTAGGAAATTTACATAGGATTTTAGGAATTAGTAGGGTTTGGGGATTTTAATGATTTTTAGTAGGGAAATTATATGATTTGCATGGAAAATGTCAAGGAAAATGGTGAGGAAAATATGGGGAAAGAGGAACGGGAAAATGGGTAACCTTGGGCAGCAAATTTCAATGAAACCCTAGCACATTTGCAATTTTAATATTTTATACAGCAAGATAGGGTTTAACTCCATATTAGCATGGCATTTTTGCATTTTCATTGCTCATTCATCTTAGCCAAACCAAAACCACCATGGATTAGAGGCCTACCTGAAAAAATTTGGAGAGAGAAGCAGCTTTGATGGCTTGCTGGCGATTTCCTGAGCAAGAAACCCAATGCGTAGCGTACCCAGCCTGATGCGTAGTGCACCTTCAACGCGTAGCACCTGAGTTAAATTGAACTGGAAAATGCGCGCTGATGCGTAGCGTGCCTCCAACGCGTAGCACGCCTCCTCTGATGTGTAGCGCGCTGCTGTAACTACTCAATTCGCCCAATGAACTTTGAAACCGTCTTGACAAGTATTCTCTTGGAGTGTTGAGAGGCAAATGAATTACCAATGAGGGATGGCATGCGTTTATAGGTTTCCTTTTAATTTTTTACTTGCCCAAAACCCACTTTGTAATGTTTGAATGTTGACACTTTTGCTTTAATTGGCTCTGACCTTTAATTTCATTTCTTTGAAAGATTGGTTGAAATGATGATTTCTTCTGAAAATTTTTGCAGGGATAGCTTTTGGGATGCTTTGGCAAAGGAGACCAAGGCTGCACTTCGACATTTGAAGAATTTGAAATTTTGAGAATTTTCACAAAAATGAGATAATGACCTTGTTTTCAAAATCATAGTTTTTGAGAACAAGGTAAAAATTTAGCTGTACAATGATGAGAAATGTTTAATGAAGGACATCCCTCTGGCCTGCTGGTCCTTGATGACCTCTCAAGACAAAATTAGACTCAACCCTAGACCTAAAACCTAAAAACTTAAAGCAAAATGAATGACCCTTTGAGGACTTTATTTATTTGAACAAACCTAAACCAGCAGTGCCAAACAAGAGGGGAATAACGACATAAACTCCTTCCATCGAGATTATGGCATGCCTAATGGAATGCAACATGATCACACTGATGGGACACCTAATCATGAAATGCAAAGAGCTTTGATCTCTGGTGGAGGGCTACTAGACCGACTCTAACAGGGGCAACAATGATTTTTATGAGCCCCCCCTGGCAGGGGTTCGATGGTAGTGCCCTCAAAGCTAAAAGTAGATGTCAAATTGCCTTGTGAAATACTATAATTTCGTAGTCAATCTGAGCTGTTCATTAGGTGGATGATCTGATGGTAGAAGTTATGTTTAATTTAGGGATTTTTTCCCTAGAAGGAAACCCCTCGCTATATATGAGGGAATTGTATTACGGATATGTAGATGTGTATTATTAGCGAGAAAGAGATAGGAGACTGTGTGAGAACGAAGAATAAATTACAGCGGATCAGTTGTAGGATGTATCTCTTCAGTTTGCTGGATAATATAAAAGGAATGAATGACTGTTTCTCTGTGGACGTAGCCCAAATTGAGTGAACCACGTATATATGTGTCTCTCTTGTTTTATGTGTTTATATTTATGAAATATTTTATGTGTTCCATTTCTTTGTAATATGTAATTTTCTAACACCTAGTATCAAAGCCAAAGGTATATTTGGCTGATAAACTCACATGAGAGAAGGGTTCTTGGTTCAAGTGGGAGCAATGGCAGAAAATGGTAGGTTTAGGGGTTAAAAAATTTAATGGCCAAAACTACCAACCGTGGAAGATGTAGATGGAAGATTATCTGTATCAAAAATATTTGTACCTACCATTGAGCGGAAAGACAAAGAAGACGATGAGTATGATAGACACAGAATGGGATATTCTTAATAGAAAGGCACTTAGAACAATGCGACTATGCCTAGCATCGTTGGTAGCCTTTAGTATTTCAAAGGAAACGACAACCAAGGGTTTAAGTCGACATTGGCCAAACTATATGAAAAACCCTCAACCTCAAATAAGGTATTTCTTATGAAACCTTTATTTAATATGAAGATGTTAGAAGGTGGATCTGTTGTTGATCATTTAAATGAATTTACTATGGTTACCAGTTAGTTAAGTTCTGTAGGGGTAAATTTTGATGATGAAGTTAGGGCTTTGTTATTTCTATTCTCATTGCCAGAAAGTTGGAATGTTTTAGTTATGGACATTAGTAACTCTGTCTCTGGATCTAATATTTCAAAGTTTGATAATGTTGTTGGTGCAATCCTTAGTGAGGAAATGTGATGCAAAAGCTCCGGTGAGACATCAGGTAATTATTTGACTGCAGAGACTAGGGGAAGAAAAATGGAAAGAGGAAAAATCCCAAGATATCGCAGTAAGTCAAGGAAAGGAAAATCCAAGTCCAGATCGGGGATAATGTGCTGGAAATGAGGGAATAAAGGAAACTTGAAGAAATATTGTAAGTCTCGGAAGGGAAAAGAAGGAGAAACACAACAAAAAAATAATCGTGAAGCGAATGTGACATGTGATGTGTTGTAATATGATCTGATTCTTTATTTATAAAATATTATTGATGCTTGGTTGGTAGATTTAGGGGCCTCATTCCATGCCACACCTGATAGGAAACGTTTTCATGATTATGTTCAAACAGATTTTGGACAGGTTCATTTGGGTGATGTTAAACCCTATAAAATCATTGGAATGGGTAACATTTTCATAAAACAATAGAATGGAAACAAATGTCTATTGAAGGAGGTAAGGCATGTTATAGATCTGAAGAAAAATGTAATTTCAACAGGGCAGTTGGGAGGTGAAGGTTGTGTAACTACTTTTACAGATAAAACTTGGAAGGTCACTAAAGGATCCCTGGTAATATCAAAAGGAGAAAAGGTTGGTACATCATATTTATGCAATGGTATTTATAATTTTGTTAATGCTTTAACCTCTATAGGAGCATATACAACATTGTGGCATCATAGGCTCGGGCACATGCGTGAGAAGGGGATACAGATTATTCACTCAAGAAATTTGTTGCCAGGTTTGAAGCATGTTGATTTGGAATTCTGTGAGAATTTTGTTTATGGAAAACAGAAGAGAGTTAGATTCCTCAGAGTTGGGAAAGAAAATGAGCGAAAAATTAGAGCTTGTGCATACATATGTATGGGTACCTTCTCAGGTATAATCTCTCGGTGGTTCTCACTATTATGTTACTTTTATTGATGATACAACCAGAAAAACATGGATTTATTGTATTCAAAATAAATTTGATGTATTTGATACTTTCAAGAAATGGAATGCTTTGGTTGAGAATGAGACAGGAAAAATGTTGAAGTGTCTCAGATCATATAATGGAGGAGAATATTGTAGTAAAGAGTTTGATAAGTACTGTTCATAGCATGGAATTCAATGAGAGAAGACAGTTCTAGGAACACCACAAAAAAATGTTGTGTCATAAAAGATGAACAGGAAAACCATGGAGTGCGCAAGGTGCATGAGATTGCATGCAGGATTGCCTTCACAATTTTGGGTAGATAGTGTAGATACTGTTGTTTATCTAATAAACAGAGGGCCTTCAAGTTCCTTGGATGGAGGTATTCTGGAGGAGGCATGGATAGGTAAAAAGGTAGACTACTCATTTTTAAAGACTTTTGGTTGTGAGGCCTTTGTCCACATTAATAAAGAAAATAGAACAAAGCTTGAGGCAAAATCAAAGAAATGTACCTTTATTGGATATGTTGTTAATGATTTGGTTATAGCTTATATGATTATGAAAAATAAAAATCATTAGGAGAAAATATGTCATATTCAATGAAAAGGTTTTGTATAAGGATCAGGGGTAGGAAAAGAAAATAGAGAATACACAATGCTTGATGAGATCACAAAAAAAAGAAAAGGTGCTTGAAAATCATAATGATCAATAGCCAGAACAACAACAACAACCACAACAACAACAGACACCTAAAACACCTGAAAGTGGTGTTAGAAGATCTACCAGCATAAGTAGACCCCCTGAACAATACTCTCCTTCATTATATTATGTATTGTTCACTGATTCTGGTGAACCAGAATGTTATGAAGAAGCAATGCAGGTAAAAACCAGGAAGAAGAGGGAGCTAGCCATGAAAGAAGAGATGGACTCCTTGGTACATAACTAGACTCGGGACTTAGTCAAGTTGCCTGCAGGTAAAACATCATTGTTGAATAAATTGGTTTACAGGTTGAAGGAAGAATGTGGAGGTAGAAAACGATATAAATCTAGACATGGTGAAGGGGTATTCACATAAAATAGATATAGACTTTGATGAGATATTTTTTCATGTTGTTAAAATGACTTCAATTAGAACTATTTTAAGTCTAGTGGCAGTAGAAGATTTGCATCTTGAGCAATTAGGTGTAAAGATGAGCTTTCTCCATGGGGATTTGGAGGAAGAGATATATACGTAGCAGCCACAAGGATATGAGGTCAAAGAAAAGGAGAAACTAGTGTGTAGGTTGAAGAAGAGCTTGTATGGCTTAAAACAGGCTCCAAGGTAGTGGTATCTAAAATATGATAGGTTTATGTTTGAACAAGGTTATACTAGATCTCACTCTAATCATTGTGTTTATCTCAAAAGGAAAAGTGACAAAAATTATATTATATTATTATTGTATGTAGATGACATGCTTGTTGCAGGGTCTAACATGCAGGAAATAAATGTGCTCAAAGGAAAATTGATAAATTCATTTGCAATGAAGGATTTGGGTGTTGAAAACCAAATCCTTAGTATGAGAATAACTAGTGACCGGAAAAATCACAAATTAACATTGTCTCTAAGCGAGTACATACAAAAGGTGTTGAAAAAATTTAATATGCAGAATGCAGAACTAGTTACTACACCTTTGTCTAGCCATTTCAAACTAAGTAAGGATATGCGTCCCAAGACTCGGGAAGTGATGGATTATATGTCAAAAGTGCCATATGCATCAGAAGTTGGAAGCTTAATGTATGCAATGGTCTGCACAAGGCTTGATATTGCACATGCAGTGGGAGTTGTAAGAAGGTACATGAACAATACAAGAAAAGAACATTGGATGGCAGTGAAGTGGATTCTCGGGTATTTGAGAGTTACCACATATCAAGCATTATGCTTTGGTGGTTCAAACATTGCTCTACATGGATATGTTGATGTAGATATGACAGGTGATAGAGATAACATGAGGAGCACCACAGGGTATGTGTAGGTGGAACAACTATTAGTTGGGTTTCAAAATTGTAGAGTGTTGTTGCAATATCAACAACAAAAGCAGAGTATATTGCTACTACATAGGCTAGTAAAGAAATTATTTGGTTACAAAGGTTTCTGGATGAATTGGGTAAGGAGCAAAAGTTGGGCAGGTTATACGGTGACAACCATAGTGCCATTAATCTTGCAAAGAACTATGCATTTCATTCTAATACTAAACATATACAACTAAAGTACCATTTCATATGGTCAGTGTTGGAATATGGATAGTTAGGGCTAGAAAAGATACACACTAGCTAGAATCCCACAGATGTGTTAACAAAAGTTGTAAAAAGGGAAAAACTGAGATTCTACTCGGTTTCAATTGGTCTTCAACTATGATGATGAATATGAGAAACAACTAGGTCCAAAGTGGAGTCATTTTCTAGTACATGGAGCAGCGGTGGAGTTACAATCATTAGTCTCTAAGTTGGAGATTGTTGGGTGTGGAGCCTGACTATCTTCTTTATTTATTGAATTGAGGCTTCTGTGATCCATAATAGTTGTAAGCAGAACTTCGGCGAAAATCACATGAGGAAAGACCTTTGTCGACGCGTTTCGAACCAACCAGTGTGGTTCATCGTCAGGACAAGTTGAAGAAACAGATCCAGCTAAGCATGTTAAATAGTCTGAGCAGAGACTCCAACGGCTAAATCGACCAACGGCTAATTTTTAGCCGTTAGAGTCTCTGCTCAGACTATTTAACATGCTTAGCTGGATCTGTTTCTTCAACTTGTCATGATGATGAACCACACTGGTTGGTTCGAAACACGTCGACGAAGGTCTTTCCTCATGTGATTTTCGCCGAAGTTTTGCTTACAACTATCTTCTTTATTTAGAGGTATCACCACGTTGGACCCCAGTTTGTAGCAGTGCAACAATGTTGCCCGTCGTTTAATCACTATCAGGGGGGTCGACAATGATTTTTATGAGCCCTCCTCCGGTGGGGGTTCGGGGGAAGCGCCCCTGAAGCTAAAAATAGATGTAAAATTGTCTTGTAAAATATTGTAATTTCATAGTCAATCTGAGCCATTCATTAGGAAGATGATTTGATGGTAGAAGTTATGTTTAATTTATGTTTTTGTTTTCCCTAGAAGGAAACCCCTCGCTATATGAGGGAATTTTATTGTGACTATGTAGATGTATATTCTGAGCGAGAAAGAGGTAGGAGATTGTGTGAGAGTGAAGAAGAAATTACAGTGGATCAGTTGTAGGTTGTATCTCTTCATTTTGCTGGATAATATAAAAGGAAGGACTGACTATTTCTCCCTGGACATAATCCAAATTGGGTGAACCATGTATATTTGTGTCTCTGTTATTTTATGCATTTTCTATGTTTATATTTCTGCAATATTATATGTGTTCCATTGCTCTGTAATATATAATTTTCTAACAGTTCACTTACTTACTCAAGAATATTGGGATCTTTTTGAAGAATAACTGACTTTGGTCGGTTTGGTTAACGATTGGGAAACACAAGACCTTGCATAAATGAATAAAGAACATCATAAATAGTATTGGAAAGAATATCTCTTGGAAAAATAAAATTTCACAATCCCAACAATCTACTTCGAGACAAGTTTTATAGGAGAAGGGGACTGATGTGGCACTTAAAGATCTAACCAAGGAGATTAAAAAAAAAGGTAAGAATAATAGCAAGGAGACAGTGACACCCATTGATCAAGGCCTAGCCCACCCGAACAGGAAACAAACTTTCTAGATGCTCCGCTCAAACCTTCTAACTTATCTGAATGAAATTTATATCATATTTGAGGGCTATATAGCAAGGGGAAGAAAATATATCTTAGGGATAGAATTCGCAAGGAGAAACCAACAATTGTGATTCTGTAGGAAACCAAAATGGAGAATGATAGGTTGACAGTAGTTGCATCATATTGTTGGATGGAGTGTTAATCCACGACGATAGAAGAAAAAGGAAATGTTGGTGGTCTAACTATATGGTGGAATCCTTATGAAGTCAAATTCCAAAATTGGCTGGCCACCTCCAACACTCTTACAAGTCAATTCCGTTATATAGGCACCAAGGAGTATGTATATCTGACAACATCTATGGTCCATCCTCTAGGGGGGAGAAACTTAACTTCTTACAAAAACTTGTCAATATCAAATATCTAGTAGAAGACTTTCGATGGACTATTGGTGGAGATTTTAATCTAATCAAATCACTGTAGGAGAAAAGGGATGAGTGCGATGAGTAGATCAAACATCAATAGCCTTTGATTCTTGTATGCATCAAAGGAAATCAAAGATAGAAGAAATATATCTAGCCGACTTGCTACTAGATTGCAAGGAAATCCATGAATTAGTTGAAGAATCGTGTCAAACCATGAATTTACACCCTGGCCTCAATGCTACTTTTTTTACCCTAATACCCAAAATTGGTTACTCTGAGGGTCCTAATCGTTTTCGACCTATCACACTTTGTAATGTTATCTACAAAATAATTTTAGTTGTGCTAGTCAAGAGGATAAAGCCCATCCTGAAAACCCTTATTTTTCCTGCCCAAACTAGATTTGTGAAGGGTTGCTAGATAACTGATGGGATCATTGTGACATATTAAATAATTCAGTCCCTCAAAATGAACAAGAGGCCATGAATGCTTATTAAACTTGATTTTTCTAAGGCATATGATCGTATCAACTGGAATTTATTGTTTCAGGTGCTTAGTGCTTACAGATTCTTTGACCAATGAATATGGTGGGTATCCTCCTTAGTGTCCATAAAATTCTTCTCAATACTTATCAATGGATCTCCCTCCAACACCTTTACATCTTCTAGAGACTATGGAAAGGAGACCCCTTATCTCCTTTCTTGTTCATTTTAGCAATGGAAGGTCTCGAAAGAATTATTCAAACATCATGTTCTTTGAGACATCTCCATGGGTTGAGAATATATGGTATAGATTTTCCTATCTCACGTCAACAATATGTTGATGATGTCATTCTCTATGGGTTTCCCATAATGAAAGAGGGACAAAAAATCATGGAAATACTACAACTTTTCATGGAAGCATATGGTACATTAATAAACAGAGAGAAGACAAACATATTATTTTTTTTACTGCCCAAATATTTTACAGACACAATTAATCCAAGTATTAGGTTTTAAAAGACGACATCTTTCTTCCAAGTATTTGGGAGTACCATTGGTCAATCATATAAACAAAGTTTCTTCCTAGGAGATATCTTAGAGAGGAATCGACAAAATATAACCAATCGGAATGTCATGTCACTCAATCTCCTAGGTTGGCTGTGACTGTTGAAAGCACTATTACAAGGCATATCAAATTATCAACTAGCAGTTATGCCAATCTTAGTTGTAGCAGCCTCTTGATTTAGATCTCTATGGGAAGACTTATTGTGGAGGGGTACTGTCGTGGGCCCTGATTGGTTGGGATACTTTAGTTGCAATGAAGTGCATGGGAGGTTTGGGACTCAGATATCCCCAGTTGATCATCCAGGCGTATGCTATGAAATTATGGTGGCTCTTGGTTCAGGGAGGATCACAAATTTGGAAACAACTCTGGTAAATAAAGTACCTACCTCTTCCAACACAAGAGGATAGACTCATATTTAATGGTAACTGTTATCACTCCAGGAAGCTCTCCTAGGTTGCAGCTCAGAGATGCCTGGTAACATATAATCTTCAATGTTGTTCTCTGAACTATTGGAATGGATGATGGTTTGGATCAAGCCAGATAACCATTTCAACTTTGTTTTTACTCAAGACATGCATGAACACCCTTAGCTTTACAAGGCTTTAGACCAATAATGCTCAATAGTTTGTAGATTTAGTGAATAGATGGAGAATACCGACTATACCAACAGATGCATATATAAACACATAAGAATGGCTAGCTACAAGAAGTAAAAGAAGCTTGCAAATCTAATTTATCAACACAGATATAAGATGACAATTATTTGGCATTAGACACAGAATAAACATGAACAAATTATTCAAGTGCAAGCTTAGAACATAAGAGAAAATGGACATTGAACATATAACAACAAAATAAGCTTATATTGCTAGTATGAAGATGAGAAGCTTGAGTAGCAAAGTATCAATAGTCTCCAGAAGTTGAACCCCTGTTACATTTAACTTTCAACCATTTATAGGCCTTTTACAATGCTCCTGAGCTCTCAAAGGCTCGGAGTGTCTTAATCTATCCTCTCTATCCTTTAACTGTTTTATGCCCTGACTAGGCAAGCGTGGGATCAGAGTTTTCTTCTTCTGATAGCAGAGTAACTACATTCTGTTAGTTTGATACGCTGTCTGGGAGTTCTCTCGTGCCAGAGATGCCCCACAATCACTTCTATTGTTTTAGATGAGCTACGCTATCTACTCCATGATATTTCCATTTCAGGATGCATTGTGCTGTGATGCTCCATGATCAATTGTTTCCCGGACTCTGCTAGGTGATGGAATGGGTCTGCGTGCCTTTTGAAATCATTTCAACTGATAACCATGACTGTTTTATGTTTAATATAGAAAACACTGCAATAATGAGAAATCCCGCCCATATATGTTCATTTCGGACTTCAAAAATCTTTAAATCTGGTCTATCTCCCATTGGGTCTGCCTTGTGGGTCGCTGATGGCCTGTCCCTGTGTATTTTCTTTGTATTCTAAAATATGCAAAAAACACTGAAAATACATGAAAAATGGCTTTGACAGACCTGAAAATATTATAAATTTTCATTCTCGAACCCTTTTAGGCCCGGGCCTTATCGCATCGGTGCCGCTCCTTGGTTCTGTTTGTATTTCGTTAAATAATGAAATATAAGAAAATGTATTAAAAAAGGTATTTCTGCGGACTTGAAATATTATGCAATAATAATTATAATTCCGTCGGGTCTGGTTCATCGGGTCACGCATATACTTGTGCATAGGCTTGTTTATGGGAAAACTAGTGTCTTTTCGAGCGACTAGCCCTCTAGGTTTGGCAACTACCCTAGAAACAATAGTTTAAAGCAATTTGCAATTTCCTCTATGTATGATAGATAAGAGAGAGGAAAAGGAACCAACCTGGATCTTTCGCTTAACTCCTTGCTTGATCTCTCTCCCCCTTGACAGAGCTTGCAACTCCTTTCCGTACTTATCCCGCTTGGAGAGTACCTGTAGAAACACATTAATAAAGAACTATCAAAACATCTTGATCTATTATATCATAAGCATTGCAGAATCAGAAATACAATGAACATACAATGGCATTCACAAATAACAACATTCACAAATACACAATTGTATGGAGGAAAAATCAAAGAACTTTATTAAATATAAGGGAGAATTACAACCCAGCTATCTAATCCAGCATCAAAAGCCCTCTTCACCTCATGAAAAGAAAGATCACCCAACAATATTATGCTCTTTCTCAGACACAAACTATCAGCACTTCCTTACAATTCATAATATTCCCACCTCCAGATCTCTCAGATGAGGGATCTATTTATAGATGTATGCAAGGGTGTGAGTCATCTCTGGGTTTTTGATTAGTGTCATTGCACTTGTTGTTTTTATTTCCACTTAGAGATTTCTTGGATCTCTTACTTATCCCTGGGCGAATTTAGAGAGGCAAGTGTGATAGGAGAAGTTTCTAGAAGATTACATGAGCATCCACTTAGCAAAATGTCTCAGACATTTGTCTATTCTTGCTCATTTCACCCCACAGAAGGCCTCTTCAGTATGCATCACACCTGGCTAGTGTAGAAGTTGGTATGCATCGCACCCTGACAGTGGAGCTTTCAGTATGGTCCAGTTTAGGCCAATTCTGGATGGTTTTTCAGGTGGAACTTTTGGGGAATGATGTAATCAGATGACCATGTTCTTTTAGGGTATGAAACAACTCTTTTATGGGTTGATGAGCCCTGGTTTATCAACATATAAGATTTGGGTTGAAGTTCCCAAATATGTCTATAACAGTCGCCCCCTAAAGCATGAAGTCGTAAATCTTTGATGTTGGGTGAAATGCTTTAACATGAGGATCTGAGGTTTTCGAAATTGAAAGGTGACCTATATAAGATACAATACAATACATAATCATCATATAATTTTCATAATCTAGCTGAGGCAGGCATTCCCATGCTCAGCTTTATAAATTCATTTCATGTACACAGAACAAATAATCATCTGTAGTTGCAGACTGATGATTCTTCATATGTAGGGTCATCGTCCTTGGCTTGGGTGACCATCTGTGTAGCTTCTGTGTACATTTGATGTCTTTATATCCCTGAATATATCGCAGCCTAGATGGATGAAACTAGATCCGGGGTCTTCAAACTCGTTCAATCTTTGCCCGATGTACAAGTCGATCCATGTGAAAATAATTTCTGAAGTCGAACATGGAAAGACATCGCCTGATTACCAATCAATAATGTGAGCTATTAATAGACATGAGAGGAATCACTGATAATGATAATGACCCTCAAGGTACTATAGTACAATTCATGTGGTGTGAATATATGATCTGATGTCAAACACCATGCAAAATATTTCGGTTGAAGGCCATTGATGTCAACCTGTCGCCGGAAGTGAGAAACTTGCCATTGAGGCATGTAAGCTTCAAAGTACTGAAAGGGTTGTTTCTAAGTCGACTTCTTGGATAATGAGCTGATGTCAACAAGAAGTGACCTATCGTAGGAGGGCCTTAATGTATCCCACATCTATGACATGAAACGAAACAAATGATTTTCTGGAGGTGAAAACGATCGACGACACAAGGTTCAGGAATGGCGGTCATGAAAAATGGAGGTTGAAGGTATTACAGTGGATGAGGCATTAACTGGATGGTGAATTCTCAATTGAATGACTTCTCTTAAACATATCGATGACATTGAGATGGATTGGTAGCGTTAACCCCAAAAATGGATGTTGTGAGAGACCAATGGTGAAATGACTAGTGAACGGAATAACCCAACTTGACTCAATCATGGTGATGGAGTGAAAATGTCATGTTCAAGAGCGACCAGCTACCATAAAATTCTTCAAGTTTTCTTCCCTTTTTCCCTCGTCATTACTGACCAATACCTCTTTATTTTTGTCAAGCTTGAGGAGGATAACATATGCTTGTTCTATAATTTTCCCTTCGGGCAAACTTGTCTCTATGTTTTAGCGAGTCTAGCGACAGTGAAACTCGTTCTTGTCAAGGTGGACAAGTTTGTCGCTATTGTTTTAACGAGTTTAATGACAAAGACAACTCGGTCCTTTTCATGTTTAGAGAGTTTGAAAAAGGGACGAAAAGAAAACTCCAGAAGTTCTTTTTCGTAGCATACCTTAGGTCCGAAAAGGATTAAAATAATACAAAAGGGATGACTTTTCGATCACTTTAGTGAGCTGAAAAAGACAAGCACTCGAAATTTTTCGTGAGATAATCCCTCAAGTCCAAAAAATATTAAAATATACAGGAGGGATGACACTTTCAATTACTTTAGCGAGCTGGAAAGGTCAATAGTTCGACAATCTTTTCATATTTAACGAGTTTGAAAAGGGTTTAAAGAGGACTCGTTTTTTAGGAACGAGTGGTGTTTAGGGTAGAAAATGGTTCCAGGTAAGCTTGGAACTTCTAAAAACATGGTGATGTGAAGAGGTTGACTAATAAAACCACTCATCACAGATGTTCCTCAAAAGGGTAAACAATCAAGTGGAAGCGTATGATTGGCCAAAACGATGGAGGTGATGGCAGGAACACAACCAAGGGTCAAAAGGTTGATATAATGGCAATCACAAAGGTTATTTACCAAAGGTGGGTTCATTTTTTAATGAGCTTGAACTCCGGGGGAACATATGCTCAGTGGATGCGGGTTTATTTTTTAGCGAGCTTGAACCTTGAGGAAACTATGCTCGGTAAAGTGGTCAAAGATGTTCAATTTATTGTTTAGCACATGAGATTCTTTCGATGGTCATTTAACCTTCTCAATCACTCCATCAAATTGATTAGAAATACATATATATGTATGAAAAATGAATTAAAACTAACATTTTACTTGAAGTACGTGAATAGTAGACATAAAAAGTAGTTTTACCTTTCATTTTCATCATTTCATTTCAAATTTGGGATTTTGGAGCTCTGGAGTGGTTTTCCCCCTCAAATTTCATCACTTGATTTCAGGAGATCCGGTGTACTATTCTTCGCGCCGTCAAGACCAGGTAGGAGCTAACCTTGAGCTCTTCATTTTCATTCCATCTTTTCTTGATTTTGAGCATGTTTTTCCATTTTTCTGGGCCCCTGGGGTTTGAAGAATTCATTCTCCAACCATCGCACCTAGCCTATATCAAGAGGTGTGATGCATACTGAGCTATACACTGGCCAGTCAGTATGCATCTCACCTTGCTCAAAGGTAGGGTGCGATGGGCGTAGAAGGGAAACTTTATACAGTGGTTTTTCATGTAATTTTTTGCTTGTTTTTGCTCAAATTTGGATCCTAACTCATCTTTTGTCTGTGTTTCAGATATTTTTTGGATCAAGATGGTCGTCACATGGCATGAACGTGAACATGAAGAAGAGGACATGATTGCCTTACACGACTAGGGCACAGTTGCTGCATTACGAAATTGTGGCTCGCTAAAGTTCTTCCGCATATCCAGCATGAGGCAACAAATTAGTTTGTTGCAGTATTTTCTCGATGCTTGGGATCTGATTGACCAAGTATTCTAGATTAGAGGTAAATCTATTCCATTGACAGTAGAGGACATTTACTTTCTGATGGGGTTGTCAAGGCGTGGTGCCACTCTTTCACTATCAGGATTTGCTCATGGAGGTGAATCCGTGAAAGACTATATTCATCAGTTCTGCAGAGATGGATCTCAACTTAGCAGGGATGGCAAGATCAATATTCGGGATGTCACTAATCGGCCCTTAAGGACCATTTTATTTACCTTTTCTAGGTTGGTTGGCAGCGTGACTTCACACTTGGCAAACAGATTTTACATGCAGTATGCCCTGGAATGCCTGGAACTGAAGGTGTTCAACTGGTGTGAGGCGGTACTTCCTGTCATAAAAGAACAACTCTCCAAAGTAAAGAATGGAAGAACCAAGAATTTTGGCTATGGTTCCATATTAACTGCTTTTTCTTTGGAGAGGATTCCACTGATGCAGCCTCAGAACATTTCACTGGGATTGCCAACACCGAGGGAACCACGGATGCAGAGATGGGTTGATCTTATGGCCAGACATGCTGGATAGTCACAGATCTCCTTCTCTGATGCCTTTTTCGAGTGGTTCAACCATCAGGAGGTGGTCTTTTTAGAGTATCCATACGTCGGGATGGATTTCCGAGGCAACCCAAATTTGGCATTACCAGCTGGTGAGCAGTGGAGTGCTATAGGTAAAATGATTCGACCACATCTTTGTTTATTAGTTTTATAATGTTTTTGTGTTTTTAAATGTTACCAAGACTAATCAAACTCATATGTGTGTGCAGATATTGGGCTAGTGCGACCAGCGGTGCGCCCGCGAGCAGTAGATGATGCTCCAGCAGGAGAGGCTGTAGGGAGGGCCGTCCTTTAGGATTTAGACATATAAGAGACCCTGGTAGTGCTGTAGGATCAGATCGAGGGCCTCACTCTCGGTATTTAGGATGTCAGGACCGATGAGTTACCTTTGAGGTTACAACGCCATACTACTGGTGTGCCGAGTCGATGGACCAGGCTCTTGCACATGATCGCACAGGCGGTGACATGTTACCACCAACATCATTAGTCTAGGATGCTTTTCTACATTCATTTTTGAGTTTCTTGGTCACGTGACCGATTTTGTCTTGGAAACAAAAATTTTTGTAGAAACTATAAATAGTTATATATTTTTGATTTTCAGAGCTTTATTTTGGTTAAGTTATGAAATCTCGATGCAATTGTTAATCTGAAATGCTTTCTTTACAAATGTTGCAAATGTCTATCTAACACATAGTTTGCTAATGAATCAGTTAATGTGTTTAAGTTTCTAGAAATGTGTTGATATTGAATGGAATCAATTTGTCTTTCCAAAATCTTGACTCTTAGGAATATGCGATAAATAGCTGGGTTCCGAACGGAATAAATTCCCATAAGCTATAGAATGATGAGCTGTGAATCTAGCCCGACAATAAGTCGGCGTATGCCATGTGAAATGGCATCAGAGAGAAGTTCAATTAACACGCTATATTCAATGATGTTGTTTGTCAATTAACCAATACATATCCCCCTGAAACTCACTAAGTCGCTGCTTGGAGCAAAAATGGCCTAGGCTGCAAAAGATAGGTTCTGCATACTACGACTAGCTCCGTCGACGTACCCAACAAATGGTTCCAAAAAGTTTGACATCTGCAACAAATGCGAAGTGGATTACCTAACCAAAATGACAACTCTAACAGAAAACACAAAAAATGCAATAAAAGCATATTTACAATGAGTTTACTACACTTAATCAAGCATAGTAACGTTTAAGATACAACTCGTTTTGGGGCTGTGACAGTGGAATCCCATCATAATCGACCAGCTTTTAGGCTCCTTTTGTCAATACCTGCTTAACAATGTAGGGGCCTATCCATAATGGTTTGAATTTACTTGCTCCTAATTTGTTAGAGTCTTGATCATAAAGCAAGACCAGGTCTCCTTCTGAGAAGACATGAGGCTTGACATTTTTGTCAAATTGCGCCTTGACACATTTCTTATGTGGTTCATTAGCCAATGCGGCATCACGACGGGTTTCATACAAGTGGATTAGTTCCAAGAAACGAGCCTCTTCCTCAGAAGTTTCGGGAAGCAGATCGATTGCAAGCTTGAGGGACGAGATTATGCACTGAATTGATAAGACAACTTCCAGACCATACAACAACTAAAAAGGCGTAAATCTCGTCACAATTCTCACTGAAGTCCTATATGCCCACAGAGTTGAGTATAGGATTAAATGCCAATTCCTTTTGTGGACTCCAATCATTCTCTGCTACATGCGTTTTAGGACCTGGTTGATTGCCTCAACCTGTCCGTTAGCTTGCAGATAATATGGAGTAGAACTGTCATGGGACAGCCCTAATTTGGCAGTCAATTCAATCATCATGTGATTGCAAAAATGTGACCCATGGTCTGTGACTATACCCTGTGGAACACCAAATCTAGAAACTACATGATTAAAAAAGAAAAGAGTAGTCGTTTCACCGCTGTTGTTTAATGTAGGCATCGCCTCGGCCCATTTTGTAAAATAGTCGACAACGATTATAATATACCCATGCCCCCTAGCTGTGGTGAGGTTACATGTCATGAAATCAATGCCCCATTTAGAAAATGGCCCAACAACAACTACTGGATGCAATGGTGCAGGTGGTAATCTGGTTTTGCGATAAAAAATTTGACAAGCATGGCAACTTCTGACTGCAGTTATGTAATCTTTGAATATGGTTGGCCAGAAGTAACCCGCTCGTAAGATCTTTTGAGCAGTAGCGTAACCAGATAGATGCCCACCACAATCACCTGAATGACAATCATTCAAAACTTTTTCGGCCTCCTCATGCGTGAGGCACCTCCGTAGAATTGTATCGACACCACGACGATAAAGCGTATCACTAATGATCAGGTAGTCTTTGGCTTGGTATCGAGTACGTCGTTGTTCAGAGTGAGAGGTGTTAGGCCTAAAAGTTTGGGTTTGGAGATAGACCAGTATATCAGAAACAAAGTCTCATCCACGATTGATGCTTTGGATGTTAAATCATTGGATGACGAGGGAAGGTCACAAAGTAACTCCGCAAAGACGAGAGGTTTCTTTGATTTTGATTTGGTGAATTCCAGATCAAACTCCTGCAAAATGGCTATCCATTTAGAATATTTTGCCCCCAACATTTGACACGACAGAATGTAGGTCATAGGGTTGCAATCTGACACAATGGTAGTTTTGAGAAAGAGAATGTAGTGTCAGAATCTCTGTATTGCTTGAATAGCTACTAAAGCCATTTTTTCAACATATGAGTACTTGCTTTCTATATCATTAAGATTTCGACTTAAATAACATATAGGATGTTCTATTCCATTATCTTCTTGCACTAAAACCATGGCGATGGTTGTATTTGCAGCGACGAGATACAGGTTAAAGTCTTTTTGATAGTTAGGAGCGCACATTAATGATGCTTTTATCAGGGAATCTTTTAAAGCATCAAAGGAAGCTTGCACAACTTGATCCCACTAGAAGGGTACTTCTTTTTTCAAAAGACGCATATAACCTTTAGCGAGTTCAGCATAATGTGGAATGAACCTCCTCATAAAGTTAGCTTTGACTTGGAGTCTTTGAATTTGAAGTAAATTTGAAGGTGGAGGCATGTCAAGGATTGCTTGAACCTTAAATGGGCTGAGTTGAATTCCGTCCTTAGAAACTACGAAACCAAGTAGTCGACCAGAACCAACACAAAACACACACTTGTGTGGATTGAGTCATATCTTGTAGTGTCGGTAACGTAGAAATATGGCTCTCAAATGCTGCGGATGATCAGTCCACTTTCGCGAATGAGCCGGTAGATCATCGAGATACAGTTGAACGATGTTTTTGATGTCATGGAAGGCGTAGTTCATTGCCCTCTAAAAATTTTCCCTTGTGTTCTTCAAACCGAAAGGTAATTTACAATAATCGAATGTGCCCCATGCATATATAAATGCAGTCTTCAACTGGTCCTGTGGGCGGATATTGATTTGATTGTATTCGGAAAATCCATCCATGAATGAAAAGATTTTGCATCTGGCACATTCATCAATTATCTAGTCGATGAAGGGTGTAGGATAGTTTTCCTTCAGACATGCTTGATTTACATCCCTATAATCGACGCACATTCTAATTGTTCCTTGTTTTTTCATTACAGGAACAATGTTCGACACCCAATCAGTAAGAGGAATAGGGTAAATGAAACCAGCATGCAAAAGTTTTTCAACTTCTGCCTTAATGGCAGCGGCTTTCTTCGGATGGATAGGTCGAAGCTGTTGTCGTACTGGTTTGAAATCTGGATACATCTTTATTTCATGTTCAACGATTCTCGAGTCAATTCCTGGCATTTCTTCATATAACCATGCAAAGACATCTCTGAATTCGCGAAAGAGAGCGCAGTAAATTTCCAGTTCTGATGAAGAACATGATTTCCAACATGAATATTCTCTACAACATTAGGTTTGGTCGAGATATTAATGGTGATAGTTTTTTCAATATTGGACAGATTTCATTTGGAATCCACTGTATTTACAGTATTTGATAAAAAATAAAAAACTGAAGGATGATTAAGGTCGCTTGAATAATCTTCATTGTTATCTTGAAGGTGGGATCGATGGTGGTAATCTTCCCACGGCGTCTCTCCTATCATCATTGAATGGATGATTCCTTCGTCTGTAGAATGTATACAAGACCAAGGATCAGAAGAGGTACCATAATCTAGAGACCTATCTATTCAAACACTCGTTGAGTGCTGATTTGGGTTTTCCGCCCAGGCCTAGAAAATTGATTGCTACAAAGATTCTATGGGGCTTGGGGGCAATACCTCGTGGTGATCCACACTATCAAAATGGTCAGAGTTCTGCTTAATTTGAGATGATGTAGAAGAGATCATATGATAGGTTTCCACTGTGGCCACTTCTGCAAGTCCAGGTGGAGGCGGGAGGGCAAAAGTACCCATTAAGGAAGGGTCTTTTAGGAGACCTACTCCGACATTTTGAAGTGATTGAGAGTTTCCATGGATCAATGGAATGCTTCCAGTAGCTTGTGAACTGTTAGGAAAAAAGGCTAGTTGGACAACGATTGTAATTCCACCTTGGAAGGGAAATGAAATCTTTCTAAAATATGTAGACACAACAACATCCATAGCATAAATCCAGGGCCTTCCTAGTAAGATATTGTAATCAAGGTTTCCATCAATGACCTCGACTTCAATCTCTATTGTCTTGCCCCCTAGTTCAACTTGTAAGTTACTTAAAATCCCATACGGCATGTATGTTCTTCCATCGAATGCTTTTAATGTCGTTGATGATCGTGACAAGGGTGGCGAACCTAAAGTTTTCCAGCAACTCATTGACATAATACAGGTAGATGCCCCCTCATCAGTGATTGTTTGATGAACAATTTTATTGAAGGATTTTACCTGTATAAGGAAAGAGAGTTGGGCTGGTAACTGAGGTGTATATCCTTTATGGTTAAAGGTCACAAGATTGGAATCCACTGGGTCAATCCCACCTATTGCTGATAGCAAAGCCTACTTTTGGGAGGGGCAATTTTGCAGTACTTCAAGTGTCGACATAGCGGATGGCAATTGAGCCAGATCTTCCACTATATTATAATTATGTGTAGCTCGAGCACGAGGATTAAATGTCGATTTATGTACGACTCCCTTTGGTGGCTTTATAGTTAATTCAGGAATGATGGGCAAAAAAACTTCAAGCGAAATCATTGTCGAACTATTGGGTTGATCTGTAGCCTTGTTGTTCGACAACGGTGGATTCCCATAATCTTTATTCCTTGTAGATATCAAAGCATCATTTTGCTATTTTGAGATGGATAGCATAAGCACTTAGGCTGGAGAAGCATGATCGATAGCAACCAGATTGATCTCTGGGTTCAGAAACGGATCAGTCAACACTGCTGAGGTATTGGAAGTCTTTAAAAATTTAGTAACCTCAGCTCGATGTGGACAATCTTTCGTGAAATGCTTTTTGTTGCATATGAAACATGGATAACAAGGTTTCTTTTGCCCAGTAGGGTTTTTAGATGATTTTTTAGGAGTTGAATCTTCCTGTTTCTTCTTATTATTTTTCCCTTTCTTCTTGCCCCCTAGTTGCTTTGGATTCTTGCCCTTGTCATATGACACAACATTAATCTCCAAGGCAAGAGGTTTGTCATTCGATTTTTGACTAGAAACTGCAAGGGATTTTTTATATGGACCCTTTGCGGTTTGCGTGCTTGTGGCACCTATCACACCATTACCGACGTGAGAGTCCCTGTTTGATTTAGGAGGGGGTGGAATGGAAAACTCTAGTTTAGGAGCGTCAGGAATTTTGTCGTAGAGTGTGCCAGATTGAGTATAGATCAAGTCTAAATATTGGGCACGAGCAATGACTTGCTCTTTAGTGACAACTCCTCCTTTTGTCACGTCCTCAGCTATAGAAGGCAATAAGGACTTAATAAACCACTCAGCTAAAACCTGATTAGGAACATACGTCTTTACCATTTGATGATGACATCACCACTCATGAATATGATCAGATATGTGAGTGGCTGTGGTCTGTTTAAAATTTGTAAGGAGTTTTGTTCCTATTTCGTACCTTATGGGTAACTGAAAGTGGGTTAGAAAAGTAGTGGCAAGGGCATTGAAGTTATCGAACGAAGCCCTAAGCAATTCAATATACCATTTCGCTGCCAGACCAGTGAGCTTTCTCTAGAAAAGGCGAAGCCTAATCGAATCATCATTCAAGGTGTTAGATGAGCACCACAAATGAAAAGTCATTACGTGATTCGATGGATCTTGACCTGCATTTCCATTGAATTTAGGAATATCGAAGGGAAGTTTATGAGGAATCACTGGCCACCAAGGGGCCTATGCAATTGGATCATTAGTCAATTGATTCAAATCCGGTAATTCTAGAGTTGCTACAAAAGGCAACTGTTGATTTAGGTTAGGCGAAGCATACCTAGGATAAGATGGAATCACCTGAGCAGTAGGTATTTGCATACCAGCATAATGTATTTGATGCTGGTAACTTTGATAAGGTTGTTGAACATAACCATTATAGTATGGTTGTTGATAACCATTTTAAAAATGCGGTTGTCCATTACCTACAAAGCCTTGTTGCTCAGGTCCTCGGTAGGTTTACTGGAATTGCGGTTGTTGGTATTGTACCAGCCATGGTTGTTGGACCATTTGTTGTTGCCCAATACTGGAAGATTGACCAAGATGCAGAGTGATTATACCCGTTTGAGCCTGAGTTGTTCCAGGTAAGGAAGCACTAACTTGAGGTTGTGATTGAGCTGTAGAGACAAGAGGCTGTTGTATTGCAACCTGAGAGAGTTGAGCTTGACACACAACAGGCAGTGCTTGTACTTGCGACACAGTTACAATAGCAGGTGTAGAGGGAATATTCGACACAGGTTGGATCGGTTGCATTGAATATACAACCCTTGGTTGTTGAGGCAGTATTGGTACCCAACCACTGGATGTAATTCCAGTTTGACTTGAATTTTGTTGTAAACTCCCATATGGTTGTTCTTTAGGAGGGAACAATGAAAAAGCATACTGCCCTCCATATGGTGACAGTCTGGCATTCAAAGGATATATCGGTCTTTGAAGACTGGTTTGTCCAAATTGATACTGACAGGTAGGATCAATTTGCTGAGTTTCAACATAAGAAATACCAGATGGGACTCCGAATGAACAAATAGGCACAAACCATTTCATCGAAACAACCCCTGAATGGACTCCAGCTAGTGATTGGTAACTAGCCGAGACAGATGGTATACCAGCAAACATTGTAGGAATGGCAGCAGGAAGCTTTGCCATAGCTGTATTAGATGATATAGTCCTATATGTTGATGGTTGCTCAGACATATTTAGTCTATCGAAAAGATTTTCTAGTGATTCAACGGGAACTTGCGATGAAGGATGATTAAAAGAACTAACTTCAGGAGTAGAAGGATATAAGTGGATCCCAGTTCCAAAATGTAACGGGGTACTGGATGGAAGATCCTCTATTATCTCCTCTATAGCAATCAGTCCAGGTGGAAGAGGTAGACCGTCAGGTCTGTAAAATATTTCTGGAGCCGAAGAAGGTATAGCTTCTGCAGTGACAGATATTGGAGGGGTGACACCTTTTGAATTCTGGAATTCAACTTCCATATGTTTAGGTAAGTGAAATTCAGTCTCTGGATCAATTCTAGATGGAGCTGTTTCAAGTATAGAAGTGTCTACCGCTACACTAGGATCAGTTCTAATGTCCTCTTGTAACTGCGGAACTTCTTCTATAAAGGCAGATGTACCAGAAATGATCAGAGTATCTGTAGTCTTTGATGATGTCGAAACACAAGTTTCAAATAAACCAAGTGAATTGGACTCAGTTAAATGAGATTGTTTTGCTCGGAATGGCTTCGTTTTCGGGGTCAAAGACAGTTGACTCAATAGTCTGTGCGAACGATGGGGTTTTGATTGAATTTCTTCCACGATTGCGGATTACTTGATCAACTCAAAATTAAGGGGAAAAATTTGTTATTCTGAATCAATAAATTTTAATGATGCTTTGACACAACTTTTATTTTTCAATTTTTAAGAGTCGAGAAAAAGCTAAAGATGACTCTAGTCCCCTTGTTACACAGTAATTTGTCACTGCCTTCATCCCAGTCTTCCTACTGTGTCATGAGTCCAAAATCATTCATGCTCATGCTCTCTGATGTTGCCAAATGACCCACTTTGCCAAAGTTTCTACATCATCGCGTCTGTTGTCCAAATAAACACGCTGATGAGCACTCCAAAATAGTCCATATGCGCTGCCATCGCGGAAGTACACGTGATTCCCGCGATGGTCGATTTACATATGACAGCGCAACTGTTGATTGTATTTTCTAGCGATGACATGACCTTCTCCGTTATGCAGTAGCGATGTCAGCACGTCATACCAGTTATGTACCCGCGATGATCCAGTTTGGGCGAGTTTGTTCTAACAGTCGGCCTTCCAGATGACTCTAGACCTGGTTGTTGGCCTTGTTTATGTCGCCCTCCCTTCTCTGGCATGGCTGTTCCGTCATTTGTGCTACCTTCCTTGGAGATAAGCTCATTTTTCATGGAGACTCCTTCTCCTATTTAAGCTTTCACCATTGCTATGAGCTGCTAGTTTTGGAATTCTTAGTCTTTGGAGTGTTGCTGATAGTATTGTGAGCTTGATAGATAGCTGGTGGGACAAGTGTGGGATTGTTTGAGAGCTTGACGAAGGTTGTGAAGTTCTTTTATCTAGTGTGAAACTTATGAGTGAGAGAGACTTGTATTGGGAGATCCATCTTCAAGGGTGAATGCTTGAGGAGCATGCTGGCTGGACCCTCCTGAGAAGGCTTGTGACGCCAAGACCTGGGTTGTAAGCTTACTCTATTTTATATTTAATACAATCAATGATGTTTTCCTATGTCTTGTATGTAATGTACTAGATAGCTCATGATTTCTTGACTTTATGGGTAAATGGTTCTTTGTTGTATCCGGTTATGTGTTTTGTTGTATTTCCTTGCTTTGTTTCAGGTTGATTACTCATTAGGAGAAAGAAGTAGAAGCTGGAGCAGCGCAACAGAACTCCATTGACCACCGGTTGAGGTAGGCCTCCAACTTGAACTATTTAAGGGGAATTGTTGTTGATTTGTCCTTGTTTGTGACTAGATCCACTCTAGGGCTAGAGGGGTTGCCTTTGTCCACAGAGGGAACACTTTCCTGCTTCGTCGAAGTTGGCCGTCAAATTACTTCCCAACACCACTCCGGAAGAAGAACGCCTTCTTTACCTAGAACGGTTGGACGAGACCCGTCGGCTAGCCTCTCTAGATATCGAAGCACAGAAGAAGAGAGTGAAAACTCACTTCGATCATACTGTCCATCCTCGTTCTTTTGTTGAGGGAGATTTAGTCCTGCTGTATAATCAAGCGAATGATAAGTTGGGGGCAGGTAAACTCGAGCCCATGTGGGTAGGGCCTTATATTGTAAAGAGAGTTTTGTAGAAAGGGGCATATGAGCTAATTGAATACGAAGGGAATCCTCTCGACAAGCCACGAAATGGGCTGTACTTGAAAAAGTACTATGCGTGAATTCCATGCACTTCGGTTTGTACATACGCGTGTTTTAGCAGGTGTGTTGTGTGTGTGTGTTTTCATGTTTTTGGCTTGGTGTGAAGGCGTGATTGCCGCTTATTGTGTCTTTCGTTTCTTGTGCAGATGTCTGGTGCACCTTATGTTGGTTTCGCTGATGGTGCCTGCCGCAGCACCCACAACTTGTCTTCTGTGGCATGGGTGATCTACGATCCTCACAGCGAGTTGATAGATCTTCAAGCTGTGTGTTTAGGTTGTGCCACAAACAATGTTGCTGAATATAGTGCTGTGATTGAATTAATGGCCGAGGCGATTAATCTTGGTATTCGTACATTGGTTGTGAACCTGGACTCTCAACGTGTTGTCCACTAGCTCAATGGGTGATATTCCGTCAGAGACCATCGCATTTTAAGGTTGTATTTACGTGTTAAATTGTTAGAGAGGAATTTTGATTTCATTACATATCAGCATATTCCACGACGATTGAACACGTTAACTGATGCATTGGCTAATCATGTATTAGACAGACATTTGTGTAACATGTAATCAAAACATCATACAAGAAAGCATATAAAGCAAAATAATAAGACCATAGGAATATGTATATATATATATATATATATATATATATATATATATATATATATATATATATATATCATGTGGCACACTGAGGCACTCAAAAAATAAGTGTACATGTCTAAATAGAGTATGCGTTCACTATACATTTGAGACACATGTCTTTGAAAAAATCACCGACAGGAAATAAAAACCTAGGTGTCTACTGTGGTGGGTTGTGCTCCCTATAGTGCATAGCTGCTCGTGCCACCCACCTCAACAGGTGATGCATCCTGGGTTCCACTCCTACTGTGTGGATCTGGGATGCTCTGGGGACCTCATCGATCCCCATGTAATCTGGAATCCCTGCTAGCAGGCCCTCAAGGTTCTAGATCACTGTCTCCATCGTGTCATCTTCCGGAGGAGCTAGGGCTAGTGCTCTAACGCCCTGTGCATCCCTCCGTTCCTCTGGAGCCAGTCCAAGGGGTCTCACTGGTCCTACATCTGCATACCATAGCGTTCATCATTAGGACATGTACATGAAAAAATAAAAAACATCATAAAAATAAAAAATCAAAAAATGTGATCAAGTGTCTTACCGCCGTCATCCCGCTGCTCTCTAGCAGGCAGCTGCATGTCAGGATGTCCGCGGAAATCCATGTCGACATACGGCCAATCCTCCACGAAGATCGTTTGTCGCTCCAGCCACTCTCAGAAAAATGTTCCCCACGCCACTGGGCATCCCCCACCTCCTCGTGGCATGACATGAGCCCATCGTGTGGCCCTCATCTCACGTGGCCTGGGTGTGTCCAAAGCCATGTCTTGCAATTGCAGTGCCAGCACCCGCTCCAACATGAGCGGGACTAAGATCGATCCATAACCAAACTATTTCATCTCTCCTCGATGACAGTTGGTCAGTTGCCTCTTCATGCTTGCCGTTACTGCCTCTACCTAGTTAAACATGGTGGGATTTAGACATTCGAGGGCCAGTCGAAGATGGGTTTTCGAAGCCTCATGTTGGGCTTGGGAGCCCGCTTCCTATGTCACCATGAAAAGCATAGCATGAAGGATTATGTCCTCCACTGTTGGGATTGCCACCTTCCCACTCCTTGACTTGCGTGCCTGTGGGCACACTTGAGTCATCAGCATATCTAAGGTATCTCCCCCAGGTCGCTGCCCCTCCAGAATGGGCCTCTCACCTCGACGAGACAGCCCAGTCAAAAAATAGATGTCTGTAGAATCGAACTCGATATCCCGACCTCAGATGAAAAATTTCCCATCTGTGGGATTCCAGGCCCTGATCAGTAGCTCCAACAGGTCAGGTTGTGCCCGTAGGCGTGGAGTTAGGAAAAATTTAAGCAATCCACATCCCCGTAATGCGTTTCGGCACCCCGCGTCGCCAAAAGCCTCTATATCATTGTTATCATGCACGCATTCTTGCTAGACGAACGCCATTATAACCCTGCATGACGAAAAATTCCATTAGTGCCTTGTTTGCAAAGTTTTAAACGTGAATTTTATTTAAAAATTGTCGTGCGGCATCATCGCGTCTGTTTCTAAAATAGACATGATGATAATGGGCGCCAGTGTTATTTTTACTAGGTCATCGCGGAAGTACATCAATTTTCCACGATGATCCGGGCATGGTCTGTGTAAATTTTTATCGGTCATCGCAGACCCGATAGCTAAACCCGCGATGACCGAGAGCGGAATGTGAATTAAAAATCCGCCCAAATTCACACATCCCACCGTCAAATGCAGCTAAAAAGACATTAAATCAGAGCACAGGGCAATGTATGTCTACCTGGAACTGGTTTCGAGAAATATGATGCACGTACGAAGCCGAATTTCGCGTGCCAACCTCAATGCTCCAAGTTGCTCCACAGTGATTGAATGGTAACAATGGTAAAAAATTATGGTTTAACCTCCCTATTTATGGTAATTTTGTGAAATTAAATATTACATTTCATAAATGCGGGTTTTTCTAATGGTTTTTGCTATATGCATGGTCAAAATATGGTTTTTAACTATGTCCTTATATGCATTGTTCATATTATCTTGAATGGGTTTACGTGTGCAGTGTTCTTTGTGCAAGATCTCAGATAGTGGAATTACGATAGTTTTATATGCACTTGATCTCGAAAAGTCATCTTTAAGCTCTTTTCTGACTTGAAACATGAAAATATGGTCGAGTTTCCCTCTTTAATCGTTAAAAGAAACGAGAGTCTGTTGCCTTTGAGCTCTTTTTTCGACCGTTTAAACATAAAAAGATTGCCGGGTTTTTGTCGTTTCAGGCTCGTTATTGGTTACGAAACGACATGCTTCTGACCGCTTTTTTACTTTTTCAGGTCGAAGTTACTACTTACGAAAATTACTCCTCAATAATAATGGTCAGACAGTTCTTCTGAGTATTGTTTTATACTTTTTCGGGCTCGAGAGACACAACTCTACGAAAAAGGACCCCCCTGGAGTTTTCTTTTCCCTGTCTTTTTCAAACTCTCTGAACATGAAAAAGACTCCGAGTTTCACCTATGTTGGACTCGTTAAACCCTGATGACATTGGACTTGTCACCATGACGAGACTCGAGCTTCTCCTTCCTGGGGCTCGTTAAACTATTACTAGGATGGACTCGACGACAGGTTTATCATTGATTGTCTATGGCAGCTAGTCACTCTTGAACATCGACACTTTTGCTTCTTGTCAGGTTGGGACATCCATACATCGTCATTTGGCCTTCCGCGGGTTTGGGTTATCATTCTAGCCTCATTTCATGTGATTCATGCCGTCTCCTTTGTGCCTCTGATCCATCGGTGCCTGAATGCTGCCACACCCCCTTCCGGAGTCGTGTCACCGATATGTTCAAGAGTATAATCCTTCTGTAGTTTACACCCTCACCTTCTCCTCTGGTACTCTGCTACGCCATCTACCACTTGTTCCTTATCTTGTGTCGTTGATGGGGGAAACATTATGGCCCTCCTGCGATGGGTCGTCTCCTGTTGACATCAGCTCATTATCCAGGAGATTGACCTAGAGATCCCTTTTGGTACCTTAGAGCTTGCATGTCTCAATGGCAAGTTCTTCGCACTTGATGGTTGAATTTCATCATTGGTCGTCGATTGGGTGATTCCACAAGTGTTCGACTTCAGCTCCTTTTTCACACTTCGTGGATTGTGCTGGACAGTACCTTGAGAGCCATTGGCATTATTGGTGGTTTCTCTCGCGCTTGTTAACGGTTTTCCTCATTGACCGGTAATCAAGCGATGTTCTATCATGCTCGACCTCAGCGCATCTATTCGCATGTTAGGATTTGTACTATGATCGGATGGGTTCAAGACCCTGAACTCAGATTACACATGTTTGGGCTGTGTGGATTGGTTTTATGATTACATGACTCATTGATGGATGGCTGCGACGATACCCGAGTCTTGATGGATGGCTGCGCCCATACCTTTATTATTATCATGGCCTCATTAGCTGGGTGGCTGCGTCCATACCACAGACCCATTTTGTATGTCTTTTGGATGGCTGCACCCATGCCTAAACTACATGTAATTCATTATCAGAGATATCAGTTGTACTTGCGTGCAGGTTCTTCCAGATGGTGTTCCAGTTCAGTCAGTTTCGTAAAGAATTTCACTCCTCCCACTCTCTCGGGCTTCATACTTTAAGGGGCATCTGTTACACAGTAATTTGTCACTACCTTCATCCCAATCTTCCTACTGTGTCATGAGTCCAAAATCATTCATGCTCATGCTCTTTGATGTTGCCAAATGACCCACTTTGCCAAAGTTTCTACATCATCGCGTCTGTTGTCCAAATAAGCGCACTGATGAGCGCTCCAAAAAAGTCCATACGCACTGCCATCACGGAAGTACACGTGATTCTCACGATGGTCGATTTACATATGACAGTGCAACTGTTGATTGTATTTTCCAGTGATGACATGGCCTTCTCTGTTATGCAGTAGCGATGTCAGCGCGTCATACCAGTTATGTACCCGCAATGATCCACTTTGGGCGTGTTTGTTCTAACAGTCGGCCTTCCAGATGACTCCAGACCTGGTTGTTGGCCTTGTTTATGTCGCCCTCCCTTCTCTGGCATGGCTGTTCTGTCATTTGTGCTACCTTCCTTGGAGATAAGCTCATCTTCCCACCATTCATGGAGACTCCTTCTCCTATTTAAGCTTTCACCATTGCTATGAGCTGCTAGTTTTGGAATTCTTAGTCTTTGGAGTGTTGCTGATAGTATTGTGAGCTTGATAGATAGCTGGTGGGACAAGTGTGGGATTTTTTGAGAGCTTGAGGAAGGTTGTGAAGTGCTTTTTTCTTGTGTGAAACTTATGAGTGAGAGAGACTTGTATTGGGAGATCCATCTTCAAGGGTGAATGCTTGAGGAGCATGCTGGCTAGACCCTCCTGAGAAGGCTTGTGACGTCAAGACCTGGGTTGTAAGCTTACTCTATTTTATATTTAATAAAATCAATGATGTTTTCCTATGTCTTTTATGTAATGTGCTAGATAGCTCATGATTTCTTGACTTTATGGGTAAATGGTTCTTTGTTGTATCCGGTTATGTGCTTTGTTGTATTTCCTTGCTTTGGTTCAGGTTGATTACTCATTAGGAGAAAGAAGCAGAAGCTGGAGCAGCGCAACGAAACTCCATCGACCACTGGTTGAGGTAGGCCTCCAACTTGAACTATTTAAGGGGAATTGTTGTTGATTTGTCCTTGTTTGTGACTAGACCCACTCTAGGGCGAGAAGGGTTGCCTCTGTCCACAAGGGAACACTTTCCTGCTTCATTGAAGTTGGCCATCAAATTACTTCCCAACACCACTCCGGTAGAAGAACGCCTTATTTAACTAGAACGGCTGGACGAGACCCGTCGGCTAGCCTCTCTAGCTATCGAAGCACAGAAGAAGAGAGTGAAAACTCACTTCGATCATACTGTCCATCCTCGTTCTTTTGTTGAGGGAGATTTAGTCCTGCTGTATAATCAAGCGAATGATAAGTTGGGGGCAGGCAAACTTGAGCCCATGTGGGTAGGGCCTTATATTGTAAAGAGAGTTTTGTAGAAAGGGGCATATGAGCTAATTGAATACGAAGGGAATCCTCTCGACAAGCCCCGAAAAGGGCTTTACTTGAAAAAGTACTATGCGTGAATTCCATGCACTTCGGTTTGTACATACGCGTGTTTTAGCAAGTGTGTTGTGTGTGTTTGTTTTCATGTTTTTGGCTTGGTGTGAAGGCGTGATTGCCGCTTATTGTGTCTTTTGTTTCTTGTGCAGATGTCTGGTGCACCTTACGTTGGTTTCGCAGATGGTGCCTGCCGCAACACCCGCAACTTGTCTTCTATGGCATGGGTGATCTACGATCCTCACAGTGAGTTGATCGATCTTCAAGCTGTGTGTTTAGGTTGTGCCACAAACAATGTTGCTGAATATAGTGCTGTGATTGAATTAATGGCCGAGGCGATTAATCTCGGTATTTGTACATTGGTTGTGAACCTGGACTCTCAACGTGTTGTCCACCAGCTCAATGGGTGATATTCCGTCAGAGACCATCGCATTTTAAGGTTGTATTTATGTGTTAAATTGTCAGAGAAGAATTTTGATTTCATTACATATCAGCATATTCCACGACGATTGAACACGTTAACTGATGCATTGGCTAATCATGTATTAGACAGACATTTGCGTAACATGTAATCAAAACATCATACAAGAAAGCATATAAAGCACAATAATAGACCATAGGAATATGTATATATATATATATATATATATATATATATATATATATATATATATATATATATATATATATATATATATATATATATATATATATATATATCGTGTGGCACACCGAGGCACTCAAAAAATAAGTGTACATGTCTAAATAGAGTCTGCGTTCTCTATACATTTGAGACACATGTCTCTGAAAAATCACCAACAGGAAATAAAAACCTAGGTGTCTACTGTGGTGGGTTGTGCTCCCTATAGTGCACAGCCGCTCGTGCCACCCACCTCAACAAGTGATGCATCCTGGGTTCCACTCCTACTGTGTGGATCTGGGATGCTCTGGGGACCTCCTCGATCCCCATGTAATCTGGAATCCCTGCTAGTAGGCCCTCAAGGTTCTGGATCACTGTCTCCATCGTGTCATCTTCTGGAGGAGCCAGGGCTAGTGCTCCAAAGCCCTATGCGTCCCTCCGTTCCTCTGGAGCCAGTCCAAGGGGTCTCACTGGTCCTACATCTGCATACCATAGCGTTCGTCATTAGGACATGTACATGAAAAAATAAAAAACATCATAAAAATAAAAAATCAAAAAATGTGATCAAGTGTCTTACCGCCGTCATCCCGCTGCTCTCTAGCAGGCAGCTGCATGTCAGGATGTCCGCGGAAATCCATGCCGGCATATGGCCAATCCTCCACGAAGATTGTTTGTCACTCCAGCCACTCTCAGAAAAATGTCCCCCAAGCCACTGGGCGTCCCCCACCTCCTCGTGTCATGACATGAGCCCATTGCGTGGCCCTCGTCTCACGTGGCCTGGGTGTGTCCAAAGCAATATCTTGAAACTGCAGTGCCGGCACCCGCTCTAGCATGAGCGGGACTAAGATCGATCCATAACCAAACTGTTTCGTCTCTCCTCGACGACAGTTGGTCAGTTGCCTCTTCATGCTTGCCGTTACTGCCTCTGCCCAGTTAAACATGGTGGGATTTAGACATTCGAGGGCCAATCGGAGATGGGTTTTCAAAGCCTCATGTTGGGCTTGGGAGCCCGCTGCTCGTGTCACCATGAAAAGCATAGCACGAAGGATTATGTCCTCCACTGTTGGGATTGCCACCTTCCCACTCCTTGACTTGCGTGCCTGTGGGCACACTTGAGCCATCAGCATATCTAAGGTATCTCCCCCAGGTCGCTGCCCCTCCAGAATGGGCATCTCACCTCGACGAGACAGCCCAATCAAAAAATAGATGTCTGTAGAATCGAACTCGATATTCCGGCCTCAGATGACAAATTTCCCATCTGTGGGATTCCAGGCCCTGATCAGTAGCTCCAACAGGTCAGGTTGTGCCCGTAGGCATGGAGTTAGGAAAAATTTAAGCAATCCACATCCCCGTAATGCGTTTCGGCACCCCGCATCGGCAAAAGCCTCTATATCATTGTTATCATGTACGCGTTCTTGTCAGATGAACACCATTATAACCCTGCATGACGAAAAATTCCATTAGTGCCTTGTTTGCAAAGTTTTAAACGTGAATTTTATTTAAAAATTGTCGCGCGGCATCATCGCGTCTGTTTCTAAAATAGACATGATGATAATGGGCACCAGTTTTATTTTTCCCAGGTCATCGCGGAAGTACATCAATTTTCCGCGATGATCTGGACACGGTCTGTGTAAATTTTTATCGGTCATCGTGGACCCGATAGCTAAACCCGCGATGACCGAGAGCGGAATGTGAATTAAAAATCTGCCCAAATTCACACATCCCATCGTCAAATGTAGCTAAAAAGACATCAAATCAGAGCACAGGGCAATGTATGTCTACCTGAAACTGGTTTCGAGACAAATGATGCACGTACGGAGCCGAATTTCGCGTTCCAACCTCAATGCTCCAAGTTGCTCCACAGTGATTGAATGGTAACAATGGTAAAAATTATGGTAATTTTGTGAAATTAAATATTACATTTCATAAATGTGGGTTTTTCTAATGGTTTTTTATATATGGATGGTCAAAATATGGTTTTTAACTATGTCCTTATACACATTGTTCATATTATCTTGAACGGGTTTACGTGTGCAGTGTTCTTTGTGCAGTATCTCAGATAGTGGAATTACGATAGTTTTATATGCACTTGATCTCAAAAATTCGTCTTTAAGCTCTTTTCTGACTTGAAACATGAAAAGATGGCCGAGTTTCCCTCTTGACTCGTTAAAAGAAACGAGAGGCGGTAGCCTTTAAAGCTCTTTTTTCGAATGTTTAAATATAAAAAGATTGTCGGGTTTTTGTCGTTTCAGGCTCGTTATTGGTTACGAAACGACGTGCTTCTGATCGCTTTTTTACTTTTTCGCGTCAAAGTTACTACTTACGAAAAGTACTCCTCGATCATAATGGTCAGACAGTTCTTCTGAGTATTGTTTTATACTTTGTCGGGCTCGAGAGACACAACTCTACGAAAAAGGACCCCCCTGGAGTTTTCTTTTCCGTGTCTTTTTCAAACTCTCTGAACATGAAAAAGAATCCGAGTTTCACCTATGTTGGACTCGTTAAACCCTGATGACATTGGACTCGTCACCATGACGAGACTCGAGCTTCTCCTTCCTGGGGCTCGTTAAACTATTACTAGGATGGACTCGACGACAGGTTTATCATTGATTGTCTATGGCAGCTAGTCACTCTTGAACATCGACACTTTTGCTTCTTGTCGGGTTGGGACATCCATACATCGTCATTTGGCCTTCCGTGGGTTTGGGTTATCATTCTAGCCTCATTTCATGTGATTCATGCCGTCTCCTTCGTGCCTCTGATCCATCGGTGCCTGAATGCTGCCACACCCCCTTTCGGAGTCGTGTCGTCGATATGTTCAAGAGTATAATCCTTCTGCAGTTTACACCCTCACCTTCTCCTCTGGTACTCTACTCCACCATCTACCACGTGTTCCTTATCTCGTGTCGTTGATGGGGGAAACATTATGGACCTCCTGCGACGGGTCGTCTCCTATTGACATCAACTCATTATCCAAGAGATTGACCTAGAGATCCCTTTTGGTACCTTAGAGCTTGCATGCCTCAATGGCAGGTTCTTCGCACCTGAAGGTTAACTTTCATCATTGGTCGTCGATTGGGTGATTCCATGAGTGTTCGACTTCAGCTCCTTTTTCACACTTCGTGGATTGTGCTGGACAGTACCTTGAGAGCCATTGGCATTATTGGTGGTTTCTCTCGCGCTTGTTAACGGTTTTCCTCATTGACCGGTAATCAAGTGATGTTCTATCATGCTCGACCTCAGCACATCTATTCACATGTTAGGATTTGTACTATGATCGGATGGGTTCAAGACCCCGAACTCAGATTACATGTGTTTGGGCTGCGTGGATTGGTTTTATGATTACATGACTCATTGATGGATGGCTGCGACCATACCTTTATTATTATCATGGTCTCATTAGCTGGGTGGCTGTGTCCATACCACAAACCCATTTTGTATCTCTTTTGGATGGCTGCGCCCATGCCTAAACTACATGTAATTCATTATCAGAGATATCAGTAGTACTCGCGTGCAGGTTCTTCCAGATGGTGTTCCAGTTCAGTCAGTTTCGTAAAGAATTTCACCCCTCCCACTCTCTCGGGCTTCATACTTTAGGGGGCATCTGTTACACAGTAATTTGTCACTACCTTCATCCCAATCTTCCTACTGTGTCATGAGTCCAAAATCATTCATGCTCATGCTCTCTGATGTTGCCAAATGACCCACTTTGCCAAAGTTTCTAAATCATTGCGTCTGTTGTCCAAATAAGCGCGCTGATGAACGCTCCAAAACAGTCCATACGCGCTGCCATCACGGAAGAACCTGTGATTCTCACGATGGTCGATTTACATATGACAGTGCAAGTGTTGATTGTATTTTCCAGCGATGACATGGCCTTCTCCGTTATGCAGTAGTGATGTTAGCCCTTCATACCAGTTATGTACCCGCGATGATCCAGTTTGGGTGAGTTTGTTCTAACAGTCGGCCTTCCAGATGACTCCAGACCTGGTTGTTGGCCTTGTTTATGTTGCCCTCCCTTCTCTGGCATGGTTGTTCTGTCATTTGTGCTACCTTCCTTGGAGATAAGCTCATCTTCCCACCATTCATGGAGACTCCTTCTCCTATTTAAGCTTTCACCATTGCTATGAGCTGCTAGTTTTGGAATTCTTAGTCTTTGGAGTGTTGCTGATAGTATTGTGAGCTTGATAGATAGCTGGTGGGACAAGTGTGGGATTGTTTGAGAGCTTGAGGAAGGTTGTGAATTGCTTTTATCTTGTGTGAAACTTATGAGTGAGAGTGACTTGTATTGGGAGATCCATCTTCAAGGGTGAATGCTTGAGGAGCATGCTGGCTGGACCCTCCTGAGAAGGCTTGTGACGTCAAGACCTGGGTTGTAAGCTTACTCTATTTTATATTTAATACAATCAATGATGTTTTCCTATGTCTTGTATGTAATGTACTAGATAGCTCATGATTTATTGACTTTATGGGTAAATGGTTGTTTGTTGTATCCGATTATGTGCTTTGTTGTATTTCCTTCCTTTGTTTCAGGTTGATTACTCATTAGGAGAAAGAAGCAGAAGTTGGAGCAGCGCAACAGAACTCCATCGACCACCGGTTGAGGTAGGCCTCCAACTTGAACTATTTAAGGAGAATTGTTGTTGATTTGTCCTTGTTTGTGACTAGACCCACTCTAGGGCTAGAGGGGTTGCCTCTGTCCACAGAGGGAACACTTTCCTGCTTCGTTGAAGTTGGCCGTCAAATTACTTCCCAACACCACTCTGGTAGAAGAACGCCTTCTTTACCTAGAACGGCTGGACGAGACCCGTCGGCTAGCCTCTCTAGCTATCGAAGCACAGAAGAAGAGAGTGAAAACTCACTTCGATCATACTGTCCATCCTCATTCTTTTGTTGAGGGAGATTTAGTCCTGCTGTATAATCAAGCGAATGATAAGCTGGGGGTAGGCAAACTCGAGCCCATGTGGCTAGGGCCTTATATTGTAAAGAGAGTTTTGTAGAAAGGGGCATATGAGCTAATTGAATACGAAGGGAATCCTCTCGACAAGCCCTGAAACGGGCTGTACTTGAAAAAGTACTATGCGTGAATTCCATGCACTTCGGTTTTTACATACGCGTGTTTTAGCAGGTGTGTTGTGTGTGTGTGTTTTCATGTTTTTGGCTTGGTGTGAAGGCGTGATTGCCGCTTATTGTGTCTTTTTCTTCTTGTGCAGATGTCTGGTGCACCTTATGTTGGTTTCGCTGTTGGTGCCTGCCGCAACACCCACAACTTGTCTTCTGTGGCATGGGTGATCTACGATCCTCATAGTGAGTTGATAGATCTTCAGGCTGTGTGTTTAGGTTGTGCCACAAACAATGTTGCTGAATATAGTGTTGTGATTGAATTAATGGCCTAGGCAATTAATCTTGGTATTCGTACATTGGTTGTGAACCTGGACTCTCAACGTGTTGTCCACCAGCTCAATGGGTGATATTCTGTCAGAGACCATCACATTTTAAGGTTGTATTTACGTTTTAAATTGTTAGAGAGGAATTTTGATTTCATTACATATCAGCATATTCCACGATGATTGAACACGTTAACTGATGCATTGGCTAATCATGTATTAGACAGACATTTGCGTAACATGTAATCAAAACATCATACAAGAAAGCATATAAAGCACAATAATAAGACCATAGGAATATGTATATATATGTATATATATATATATATATATATATATATATATATATATATATATATATATATATATATATATATATATATATATATATATATATATATATATATATATATATATATATATATATATCGTGTGGCGCACCGAGGCACTCAAAAAATAAGTGTACATGTCTAAATAGAGTTTGCGTTCTCTGTACATTTGAGACACATGTCTCTCAAAAAATCATCGACAGGAAATAAAAACCTAGGTGCCTATTGTGGTGGGTTGTGCTACCTATAGTGCACAACCACTCATGCCACCCACCTCAACAGGCGATGCATCCTGGGTTCCACTCCTATTGTGTGGATCTGGGACGCTATGGGGACCTCCTCGATCCCCATGTAATCTGGAATCCCTGCTAGCAGGCCCTCAAGGTTCTGGATCACTGTCTCCATCATGTCATCTTCCGGAGGAGCCAGGGCTAGTGCTCCAACGCCCTGTGCGTCCCTCTGTTCCTTTGGAGCCAGTCCAAGGGGTCTCATTGGTCCTACATCTGCATACCATAGCGTTCGTCATTAGGACATGTACATGAAAAAATAAAAAACATCATAAAAATAAAAAATAAAAAAATGTGATCAAGTGTCTTCCCGCTGTCATGCCGCTGCTCTCTAGTAGGCAGTTGCATGTCAGGATGTCCAAGGAAATCCATGCTGGCATATGGCCAATCCTCCACGAAGATCGTTTGTCGCTCTAGCCACTCTCAGAAAAATGTCCCCCACGCCACTGGGCATCTCCCACCTCCTCGTGGCATGACGTGAGCCCATCGCATGGCCCTCGTCTCACGTGGCCTGGGTGTGTCCAAAGCCATGTCTTGCAATTGCAGTGCCGGCACCCGCTCCAGCATGAGCGGGACTAAGATCGATCCATAACCAAACTGTTTCGTCTCTCCTCGACGACAGTTGGTCAGTTGCCTCTTCATGCTTGCCGTTACTGCCTCTGCCCAGTTAAACATGGTGGGATTTAGACATTCGAGGGCCAATCGGAGATGGGTTTTCAAAGCCTCATGTTGGGCTTGGGAGCCCGCTGCTCGTGTCACCATGAAAAGCATAGCACGAAGGATTATGTCCTCCACTATTGGGATTGCCACCTTCCCACTCCTTGACTTGCGTGCCTGTGGGCACACTTGAGCCATCAGCATATCTAAGGTATCTCCCCCGGGTTGCTGCCCCTCCAGAATGGGCCTCTCACCTCGACGAGACAACCCAGTCAAAAAATAGATGTCTGTAGAATCGAACTCAATATCCCGGCCTCAGATGACAAATTTCCCATCTGTGGGATTCCAGGCCCTGATCAGTAGCTCCAACAGGTCAGGTTGTGCCCGTAGGCGTGGAGTTAGGAAAAATTTAAGCAATCCACATCCCTGTAATGCGTTTCGGCAACCCGCATCGGCAAAAGCCTCTATATCATTGTTATCATGTGCGCGTTCTTGCCAGACAAATGCCATTATAACCCTGCATGACGAAAATTTCCATTAGTGCCTTGTTTGCAAAGTTTTAAGCGTGAATTTTATTTAAAAATTGTCGTGCGACATCATCGCATTTGTTTCTAAAATAGACATGATGATAATGGGTGCCAGTGTTATTTTTCCTAGGTCATCACGGAAGTACATCACTTTTCCGCGATGATCCGGGCACGGTCTATGTAAATTTTCATCGGTCATCGTGGACCCGATAGCTAAACCCACGATGACCGAGAGCGGAATGTGAATTAAAAATCTGCCCAAATTCACACATCCCACCGTCAAATGTAGCTAAAAAGACATTAAATCATAGCACAGGAAATGTATGTCTACCTGGAACTTGTTTCGAGACAAATGATGCACGTACGGAGCCAAATTTCGCGTTCCAACCTCAATGCTCCAAGTTGCTCCACAGTGATTGAATGGTAACAATCGTAAAAAATTATGGTTTAACCTCCCTATTTATGGAAATTTTGTGAAATTAAATATTACATTTCATAAATGTTGGTTTTTTTAATGGTTTTTGCTATATGCATGGTCAAAATATGGTTTTTAACTATGTCCTTATACGCATTGTTCATATTATCTTGAACGGGTTTACGTGTGCAGTGATCTTTGTGCAGGATCTCAGATAGTGGAATTACGACAGTTTTATATGCACTTGATCTCGAAAAGTCGTCTTTAAGCTCTTTTCTAACTTGAAACATGAAAAGATGGCTGCATTTCCCTCTTGACTCGTTAAAAGAAACGAGAGGCGGTTGCCTTTAAGCTCTTTTTTCGACCGTTTAAACATAAAAAGATTGCCGGGTTTTTGTCGTTTTAGGCTCGTTATTGGTTACGAAACGATGTGCTTCTGACCGCTTTTTTACTTTTTCGCGTCGAAGTTACTACTTACGAAAAGTACTCCTCGATCATAATGGTCAGACAGTTCTTCTGAGTATTGTTTTATACTTTGTCGGGCTCAAGAGACACAACTCTACGAAAAAGGACCCCCCTAGAGTTTTCTTTTCTGTGTCTTTTTCAAACTCTCTGAACATGAAAAAGACTCCGAGTTTCACCTATGTTGTACTCGTTAAACCCTGATGACATTGGACTCGTCACCATGACGAGACTCGAGTTTCTCCTTCCTGGGGCTTGTTAAACTATTACCAGGATGGACTCGACGACAGGTTTATCATTGATTGTCTATGGCAGCTAGTCACTCTTGAACATCGACACTTTTGCTTCTTGTCGGGTTGGGACATCCATACATTGTCATTTGACCTTCCGCGAGTTTGGGTTATCATTCTAGCCTCATTTCATGTGATTCATGCCGTCTCCTTCGTGCCTCTGATCCATCGGTGCCTGAATGCTACCACACCCCCTTTCGGAGTCGTGTCGCCGATATGTTCAAGAGTATAATCCTTTTGTAGTTTACACCCTCACCTTCTCCTCTAGTACTCTGCTCCGCCATCTACATCTTGTTCCTTATCTCATGTCGTTGATGGGGGAAACATTATGGCCCTCCTGCGACGGGTCATCTCCTGTTGACATCAGCTGATTATCCAAGAGATTGACCTAGAGATCCCTTTTGGTACCTTAGAGCTTGCATGCCTCAATGGCAAGTTCTTCGCACCTGACGGTTGAATTTCATCATTGGTCGTCAATTGGGTGATTCCACGAGTGTTCGACTTCAGCTCCTTTTTCACACTTAGTGGATTGTGCTGGACAGTACCTTGAGAGCCATTGGCATTATTGGTGGTTTCTCTCGCGCTTGTTAACGATTTTCCTCATTGACCAGTAATCAAGCGATGTTCTATCATGCTCAACCTCAGCACATCTATTCACATGTTAGGATTTTTCACTATGATCAGATGGGTTCAAGACCCCGAACTCAGATTACACGTGTTTGGGCTGCGTGGATTAGTTTTATGATTACATGACTCATTGATGGATGGTTGCGACCATACCCAAGTCTTCATGGATGGCTGCGACCATACCTTTATTATTATCATGGTCTCATTAGCTGGGTGGCTGCGTCCATACCACAGACCCATTTCGTATGTCTTTTGGATGGCTGCGCCCATGCCTAAACTACATGTAATTCATTATCAGAGATATCAGTTGTACTCACATGCAAGTTCTTCTAGATGGTGTTCCAGTTCAGTCAGTTTCGTAAAGAATTTCACCCCTCCCACTCTCTTGGGCTTCATACTTTAGGGGGCATCTGTTACATAGTAATTTGTCACTACCTTCATCCCAATCTTCCTACTGTGTCATGAGTCCAAAATCATTCATGCTCATGCTCTCTGATGTTGCCAAATGACCCACTTTCCCAAAGTTTCTACATCATCGCGTCTATTGTCCAAATAAGCGCGCTGATGAGCGCTCCAAAATAGTCCATACGCGCTGCCATCACGGAAGTACACGTGATTCTCACGATGGTCAATTTACATATGACAGCGCAACTGTTGATTGTATTTTCCAGCGATGACATGGCCTTCTCCGCTATGCAGTAGCGATGTCAGCGCGTCATACCAGTTATGTACCCGCGATGATCCAGTTTGGGCGATTTTTTTCTAACAGTCGGCCTTCCAGATGACTCCAGACCTGGTTGTTGGCCTTGTTTATGTCGCCCTCCCTTCTCTGGCATGGCTGTTCCGTCATTTGTGCTACCTTCCTTGGAGATAAGCTCATCTTCCCACCATTCATGGAGACTCCTCCTATTTAAGCTTTCACCATTGCTATGAGCTGTTAGTTTTGGAATTCTTAGTCTTTGGAGTGTTGCTGATAGTATTGTGAGCTTGATAGATTATTGGTGGGACAAGTGTGGGATTGTTTGAGAGATTGAGGAAGGTTGTGAAGTGCTTTTATCTTGTGTGAAACTTATGAGTGAGAGAGACTTGTATTGGGAGATCCATATTCAAGGGTGAATGCTTGAGGAGCATGCTGGATGGACCCTCCTGAGAAGGCTTGTGACATCAAGACCTAGGTTGTAAGCTTACTCTATTTTATATTTAATACAATCAATGATGTTTTCCTATGTCTTGTATGTAATGTACTAGATAGCTCATGATTTCTTGACTTTATGGGTAAATGGTTCTTTGTTGTATTTGGTTATGTGCTTTGTTGTATTTCCTTACTTTGTTTCAGGTTGATTACTCATTAGGAGAAAGAAGCAGAAGCTGGAGCAGCACAACGGAACTCCATCGACCACCGGTTGAGGTAGGCCTCCAACTTGAACTATTTAAGGAGAATTGTTGTTGATTTCTCCTTGTTTGTGACTAGACCCACTCTAGGGCTAGAGGGGTTGCCTCTGTCTGCAGAGGGAACACTTTCCTGCTTCACACCCCTTCGATTTTTAATGAGCCTGAAGTGACAAGTGCTCAGATGGACCTTTTCGTTTAAGAAGTCGAAAAGGAACGAAAGTGACTACTCTGGAAATCTAGACAGAGGGATTACGAAACCAATCGCAAAACTGCAAAATACACCTTGGTGATAAATTAAAGAGAAATTACCAAGGACTTATGTACGGTAGTCAATCTTCCTGAATGCTGTGTTCAGTGCATTGTGATCGATAGGGCGGCAAACTCGACTTCCTATGGATAAAGGATACAAACCTATTGTGGTCTCCCAATATATACTTGACGGTATGGGGAGCACAAGTCTGTGCTAGCACTTGTCATATCAAAGAGGAGGAATCACCCAACCTTCGATGAAAACGATAGTTACTAGTTTTTACGACGCCAGAACACGTCTCTAGCCTAGACCTCTAGATGTGTTGTGTTAGGTTCCAAAGCGTTGTTAAGTTCATTGAAATTTATTTTAGAGTTGATCTTGGTTAGAATTTTTCCTTTCAATGGTTCACTACGTGATGTGATTTGAAATTCCTAAATATGCAGTCTACAATGACAAACAATCATTGTTTATTTTGAGCAATGAAAATCCTAGCTACTAAGGAAAGAAGATTACGATTATTTCAAACAAAGAGAAAAGAGCACACACTAAATGCACTTTTCCTAAATAATTTTTCGCACGCAGTCTAAATGCAAATGCAAATGCATGTATTTGTTTTTTTGTTCCCCTTAATGTGAAAAATGCCAAGAAGGAATACAAAGTATAGCAAAGATCTGAAATATTTTACTCAAAGCGACATTTTGACAATTTCTTTTTCAAAATGGAAAGGAAGACTAAACGACACTTTTCGATTTCGAATAGAAAGTTCTTTTGACACTTCAAATATCAAAAAATCAAATCAAATACTTGAAGAAAAGTTCAATCAACTATTCGGGGAAGGAAGACTCAACGAAACTTCTCTTTTTGACACAAAACGACAGTTATAACACTTTTTGTACCAAAACGACAGATATATTTAAGCAACTTTTCGACAAAGGATTGTAAATGATGGACAAATACACAAAAACATTTACTAATCCTAATCAATGGAGGCTGATCTATCTGATGTAAGGACGCTTCAGTAATGAGGTACTATTCATAAGCAGCAAAACAACTAAATAGAGCTGAAAATGAGGACAAAAAACCTCAAATTTCAAGAATGGAAATAGGTTAAGTCAATCATCACACCTAGGCTTCACAGAAATAGGGATGCATTGCAATTTTTAGACTCAAGAGGTGCGATGCATATTGGTAGATAGTGACAGACAGTGGGATGGGCCAATGAGCACAACTGAAGTGGGTTTTGGCTCAAATTTGCAGCTGATTTCAGTGATTTAAGCTGAGCTATGATGGACAATAAAGAGAAAAGTACAGAGGTATGATCTTTAGAGGTTACTGAGCTACCAAAAGGGCATCTAGAATGCTTTTAAGTCTAATGTTCAATTCATAAACTAAACCGGAGATTGACTGAAGCAACATTCATCTACTATGTAATTGCAGAGTAAGAGCAGTTCAAAGGCTATTTGGTTAACTTTAGGCTCCATCTATAGTTTATAAAACAAACAACAATAACAAACAAACATCTATTCACTCCCCAGCATAGTTGCCATTTTGTTTTTAGGAAAACTAGTGTCTTTTTGAGCGACTAGCCCTCTAGGTTTGGCAGCTACCCTAGAATCAATAGTTTAAATCAATTTGCGATTTCCTATATGTATGATAGATAAGAGAGAGGCAAAGGAACCAACCTGGATCTTCCGCTTAACTCATTGCTTGATCTCTCTCCCCCTTGACAGAGCTTGCAACTCCTCTCCGTACTTATCCCGATTGGAGAGTTCCTATAGAAACACAGTAACAAAGAACTATCAAAGCATCTTGATCTATTATATCATAAGCATTGCAGAATCAAAAATACAATGAACATACAATGGCATTCACAAATAACAATATTCACAAATACACAATTGTATGGAGGAAAACTCAAAGAACTTTATTAAATAAAAGGGAGAATTATAGCCCAGCTGTCTGATCCAGCATCATCTTTCCAGCATCAAAAGCCCTCTTCACCTCATGAAAAGCAAGATCACCCAACAATACAATGCTCTTTCTCAGACACAAACTATTAGCACTTCCTTATAATTCACAATATTCCCGCCTCCAGATCTCTCAGATGAGGGATCCATTTATAGATGTATGCAAGGGTGTGAGTCATCTCTGGGTTTTTGATTAGTGTCATTCCACTTGTTGTTTTTAATTCCACTTGGATATTTCTTGGATCTCTTACTCATCCCTTGCGAATTCAGAGAGGCAAGTGTCATAGGAGAAGTTTCTAGAAGATTCCATGAGCATCCACTTAGCAAACTGTCTCAGACATTTGTCCATTCTCGCTCATTGCACCCCACAGAAGGCCTCTTTAGTATGCATCACACCTGGCTAGTGTAGAAGTCAGTATGCATCGTACCTTGACAGTGGAGCTTTTAGTATGGTCTAGTTTAGGCCAGTTCTTGATGGTTTTTCAGGTGGAACTTTTGGGGAATGATGTAATTAGATGACCATGTTCTTTTAGGGTATGAAACGACTCTTTTAGGGGTTAATGAGCCCTAGTTAATCGACATATAATATTGGGGTTGAAGTGCCCAAATATGTTTATAACAAGGCCCCGCCCCTTGGTTATCTCCGCTAGCGATCCTGCGACGTGATGTGGGCCGTCGATCTGCGCGCTTGATCGATGGTCCACATTGCATCGCTGATCGCAATTGCAAGTTCCATCAGTCTTCCGTTAATCTGCTGGTTTGCCTCCGTCGATTGTGACCCGCCGATCCGATCATTAGAGATCTCTAATCAGGGGTGTCTTCCACCCAACCTTAAGTCCTCTGTGTTGGCCAATTTCAATTTTCCACTTAGATCTAGGCCGTTGATTGGCCAGATCTAATGGCTGTTGTGCATTGAACTGTCTATGCCTCCCATACTTGGTTTTTTTCACTGTTTTTCCTAGTTTTTTCCTCCTGATAGTGCATTTCTGCCATGCTAAGGGTTCTTCTCTTGCGTTGGTTTTTACCTTTGGCAGGATTTTGCTATCTTTTGAAGACTTGAAGAGAAGATTTGGATTCATTTTTGGGTAAAATTCCAACAAGGCTAACACTGGATCCTTCTGGGGATGAAATCCTCCCTGTGAGGTTTCAAGAATCACAAAACAATGCATTTCCTGTAAAAACAAAATCAAATCTTCCTCCCAGTGTTCCATTGGGCATGGAGTCTATTTTGCAATGAAATAAAAACTGGAAAAAACATATTTACAATACCAAGGCTTTAAAGCCTTAATGAAATAAAGTTTCAAAAACTGCCCATTCACTGGGCCATCAAAAACATCTCCTTCCAGACTGTGTAGAATGAAAATGTTACTCATCTGAACTTGAGTGATGACAAACGGAGAAAATGTTACTCATCTGAACTTGAGTGATGACAAACGGAGAAAATGTTACTCATCTGAACTTGAGTGATGACAAACGGATCTATCCATAAGGCATCAAATTCATCATGGTTTCCCTTCTTTTCCTTCAATGCATCCCATTTGAGAACCCAGTCACCAAACTAAAAATTGTCCCATTTTACCTTTATATCAAAGGTTTCTTTCTCTTGGTCAATGTGCATTTCATCAAATTCATCTTGACTTGTAAAAGCCTATTAATTTGATCATCCTCTTCAAAAAATTTCCAGTATTTGACATTGTCAGGCATAGATGGTCTATATTTCACCTCATCTCTATATGCTTTCAGCCTTAGATGTTTTGCTTGGAAGGTTTTTATTGTGAAGGTAAATCCTCTCTGCGGACAGAGACGATCCCTACTAGCCCAGACCGGGTCTAGCAACAATCACACAATGCTATCACGCAAGTTCCTAATTGCAAATACAAAGTGGATGGTGAGAACCTACTTGGATTCCAACGCTAGTGTTCATCGAAGAGATGTCGCCTTCGTTCCTTTGCCTTGGCCGGTCACGATCCGCACGATCTCCGTGATAGGATACCTGCACACGCAAAGAACAACACGAAAACAAGCGTAAAATCTAGTAGATGCAATTATATATCAGTCAGAAAAGATATAACTCAACATCAAACATGAGACAATGAGAGTGGAACCATAATGATAGTCATCTATTATTAATAAATAACAAAGAAGAATACAACCATTGTTCTGACGTCAAATCCTCCTTTGGCTGGGTAGTCAGCTACACAAGTCTTGCAAAGCTTGTTGGGATGAGGAACAAGCCTCTCTCTCTTTGGGTGACAAGAATCTCCTTACTTAGATTTGGCCTTATGGGTGCAAAGAAGGCTCTTGCAGCTTCAAACTCTCTATCACTATGCTGGGGCCAGAACTAGCTTGCTCAAGGCATAGAGGCAAGCTTTTATAGATAGAGAAGGAAGAGATAGGATCAACCACATTATTCATGGGATTGGCTTTATCACTTGGAAACTTCCATGAAAGGTGGCAAACCACTTTCCCTTCTATGGAGATTCGAAGCCAAACCATCCTAGCTCAACATAGATTCAGTTGGTGAATGGGTTGTAGAGAACCTTCGGGAGTTTGGTGGTTGAAAACTTTACTCAATTCAGTTGGCGCGAGTGCGACTCTGGGACAGAGCGCCAATGGCGCGCCCTTTATAGAGTATTTCCCTCATTGGCGCGGGCAGTGAACTGTGAACCCGCGCTAATGTAAAAAGAGCTATTTTCATGAGGATTTTGTAGGAGATGTCTTCAGGGCAAACAAAGCTCATACTAAGAGGAATATGATGCAAGTGGTTTCAGGTCATGTCACTTCTCACAGGTCCCGGAATGAGTCCTCCAGTGTATGGGTGAGGGGTAAAAGGGACGGTGACAAACGACGACAAATTGCTGTGTAACAGATGCCCCCTAAAGCATGAGGCCGAGAGAGAGAGGGGTGAAATGCTTTACAAGAACATGCGTGACTGAAAACACAGCCGCCGGAGAACCTGCGTAAAGAAGTACAACTGATATCTCAAGTACATGATATATGTGTGGTATGGGCGCAACCATCCAGTAATAGAGTACATAATAATCTAGATCCAAGGTATGGACGCGGCCATCCGGAGAGGATCAATAAATAGACTCAGGCATGGTCGCAACCATCCAGTAAATGAGTCATGTAATCATAATAATCCACAAATCGCAGCCTGGATCTCAATAGACAAAATCCAGGGTTTTGCGCTCCGTCTCGACCCGTACAGAGTACAAGTTCAAGCATGTGAATGGATGAGTTGAAGTCGAACATGCATGAACATCGTCTGATTACCAGTTAATAATGAAAACTGTTAACAGACGCGAGAGGTACCATCAATAATGACAATGGCCCTCAAGGTACTATAGGTATAATCTACGGCGTGTGAATGAATGGGCTGGCGTCAAACACCCATAGAATCATTTGATCAGAGGCCAATGATGAAAACATGTCGTCGAACACGAAGAACCTGCCATTGAGGCATGCAGGCTCCAAGGCACCAAAGGGAGTCTCTAGATCAGCTTCTTGGATAGTGAGCTGAAGTCGACAGGAAGTGATCTTGATCAAAGGTGGGCCATAATGTTTCCCACATCATTGACACGAGATAGAGGAAAGATGTTGTGGTGATGCAAAATTATGTGAGGTATCAGAGGGAGGTTGTAATTCTGCAGAGGTCAAGTTCTCTTGAACATATTGGCGGCACGATAGCGGACTTGGCAGTATTTGACATCTAATGAGCAGAGGTCATGGTGACAAGGCAATGAGCAGATGAGAGGTCAAATAGGATAACCAAAACCCACGGAGGCTAGTGTAAAACAAGATGAGATGTTCCCACCCAGACATGAATGCAGACTAGTGCCATGTTCAAGAGCGACATACTGCCGACACGATGACAATTATGGATCCATTTTCCCCACCATTTCTGGCGAGTACCCCAGTTATTTTTAACAAGCTTGATGGGGATAGCATATGCTTGTGAGTGTCATTACGATAGAATCCGATGTCATCAAGTTTTAACGAGCCTGACAAAGGAGGAACTCGGCGTCTTTTCCTATTTAGAGAGTCTGAAAAGACAGTACAAAAGTAAACTCCAGGGGGGTCCTTTTTCGTAAAGTTGTGTCTCTCGAGCCCGAAAAAGTATAAAACAATGCTCGAAAGAACCGCTCGACCATTATGATCGAGGAGTACTTTTCATGAGTAGTGATATCGATCTAAAAAAGTAAAAAAGCGATCGACATCACGTCGTTTCGTAACCATTAACGAACTGGAAACGAAAAGGGTCCGACAATCTTTTCGTTTTTACACGGTTGGAAAAGGGTTTAAAGACGACCGCCTCTTCTTTACTTTTAATGAGTCAAGAGGGATGACTCGGCAATCTTTTCAGTTTTAGCGAGTCAGAAAGAGCTGAAAGATGACTCCATAGTGACTTTTTCGTGTATTTACCGAGTCCGAAAAAGTATAAAATACAACTCGTTTTATCATCGAAGTTGCAAAAAAGGACCTGCCATAGCACCAATAGCAAGCGTAAAATCCATTTTCGACCAAAAATATATTAAAATATTCAAAAAAGAACCCTTTAACCCTAATTACAAGTCAAAAAGTCTATAAATGTGGTGAAAATGTAAAAACAAAATTACTTTTACCTTTTTACCTTGTGCATAGTGGTAGTGGTCCATTTGGAGTGCAAACTTCGAGCAGCGATTACCACCAATCCGGGCAACCATTTGAGATTCCGCCAGTTCCAGGTAAGAGGCGCTCTCTTAAGCTTCATTTTCATTCCTGTTTTTATGCATTTTGTTCCTGATTTGAGCCTCCACAAGGGGGATTTCAAAATTTAGGGTTGCGCCCCATTGGCGTGGGTATCCGGCATGGGTCCGCGCCAATGGGGTGATTTACCCAAAGGTGTCGCGCCATTGGCGCGACTGTTTTAGAAATAGTCGCGCCAACCGCGCGACCTAGGTTTTCACTTAAATTTTCCCATCAATTTTGAAATTTGTCTGGTGTATATGCTTACCAGGGTTTCATTAACAATTTATTCATCCTTGTGAGTGCAGGAAACACGCAAAAATGCCGGTGGAATGGAAGGAACGAGAGCACGATGCCATAGATGCCTTAGCTATCGCAGATGAGGGATGTATGAATGCGCTGAGAGACTGTGGTCTCAAGAAATTATTTCTCACCTCCTACCTGCGAGCTCAACCATAGCTATTACAGTTCATAGTGGATGCTTGGGACGTCGATGACCAAGTATTTCGACTACGGGATCAGACCTTAGAGCTGGATGTATCTGATGTGTATTTCATTACTCGGCTGTCACGGAGAGGGGCGATCCCCATTCTGACCGGAAGCAGGCTTTCCGCAGAGAAAATAGGTGAAGTAAAGGCTCGTGTGTGCCCAGAGGCACAATTTGGGAAGAACAGCGCCAAGGTGGATATCGCCACCATCCATGATTTGGTTCTTAAGGTGATTTTGTTCACCATCACACGTGCAGCTGGGGTACAGGCGCCCCACGAGGCTAGCAAGAACCATCTGTTACTGGAGACATAATGTCTTAGCCCCACCATTTTTGACTGGGCTACAACAGTGACTACAAATATCAAGAGGCAGCTTACAAAGTGTAAGCGCGGGGGGGTGAAACAGTTCGGATATGGTTCAATTGTGGTATCGTTCTTCTTGGAACGATTACCTTTATTCCAGTACCAGGGAGCTGTAGTAGCGGACCCATTACCACGAGAGCCTAGGATGGCTCACTGGGCAGCATTGATGCCTAGAGGAGGAGGGGGCCAGCAGATGTCTTCGCGGCCCGAGTTCTTCATATGGCTTCGCCGCCAGTTGATCGTGGTGGAAGACTGGCCATACGCGGGAACCAACTTCATGGGGGACCCAGACCTCCCACTGCCAGAGGGGGAGGAATGGGAAGAGGAGCTAGGTATGATCTTCTCTTTTTGGTGTTTTATGTATTTCCATTTTTTTGTCAATACATGCATGTTCTGATGACAATTATATGTATATGCAGATGTGGGCCTAGAGCGTCCAGCCAGTTTGTCTCCTATAGTGAGGAGGAACCAACCTACAGCTGACCCTCAAGCAAGAGGCGCCGTGGGGGAAGAGCTGGTGCAGAATCTCGAGGGACTTACCCAAGGGATTCCAGGCTATGCTAGATTGGCGGATGTGCTGTTCGCATATCAGAGGCACACAGTGGGGGTGCCGTCCCGCATCCATCGTCTGTTGAGATGCTTGGTGCGCGCGGTGACGTGCTACCATGAGCACCACCATGAGTAGACTCCTAGGTTTCTTTCATGCATATTTTTTGAGGGACATGTTGTCCGAGGATGTATCAAAACGCATATTATTTTTTGGGTTTTGTAATGCATGCGGTGCAAACATTATGACACACATATATATATACATATGCCTATGGTTTACTATTGTGCTTTTATGTGCTTGCTTGTATAATGTGTTGATTATAAATTACGCAAATGTCTATCTAATACATGGTTGGCCAACGCATCAGATAATGTGTTTAATCGTCGAGGATTATGTTGATATGTGATAAAATCAAAATTTCTTTCTAACAATTTAACACATAAGTACAACCTTAAAATGTGAGGGTCTCTGACGGAATATCGCCCATTGAGCTGGTGGATGACAAGCTGAGAGTCTAGGTTAACAAGCAATGTACGAATACCGAGATTAATTGCTTCGGCTAATAATTCAATAACAACGCTATATTCAGTGACATTGTTTGTATTACAGCCTAAACAGACACCTTGAAGGTATATCAACTCACCGTGAGGATCGTAGATCACCCACGCCGCAGAGGACAAATTACGAGTACTGCGGCAGGCACCATCAGCGAAACCAATGTAAGGTGCACCCGACATCTGCACAAGAAGCAAAAAGACACAATAAGGGGCAATCACGCTTTCACACCAAACCGAAAACATGAAAACTCACACACACACACACACGCATGTACAAATCGAAGCGCACTAAACTTGAGAATAAGGGGATGGGCATGCCCCCCAGCATGGTGTCTCAATTCGAGGTACATGCCCCCCAAGCTTCGGTCCATTGAAAATGGAGTGAAGGTTGACATCACTATTATTGCGCTCGAATGGCATCATATCACCCCGAGATTCGATCCGATGTACGGAAAGCATTTTAATAGGGGCAAGATTCGGAGGTGGAAGGGGAAAAACACCCATTAGGGCGGGATCTTTAAAGAGCCCAGCTCCCACACTCTCGAATGATTTAGAGGTATGCTCCACGAACGGCACATTACCTTCGGAAGAAGAGGTGAAGAAGGAGAGCTGGTCCACCATGACAATCTTCCCTTGATGAGGGAAACGAATGACACGGAAAAGGGAGGAAGCCACGGCTTGCAAGGCATATGTCCAGCTACGTCCGAGGAGGAGGTTGTAGGTAAGATTAGCGTTGACAACTTCGACCTCAACTTCCATCGTCTTCCCTTCCAAGGAGATGGGCAAGCGTTGGAGGATACCGTAAGGACGAGACTCTCTTCCATCAAAGGCTTCTAACGTCGTAGGAGACTGACTTAACGTAGGAGAACCAATAGCCTTCCAGCAAGCAACAAACATGATGCAAGTTGAGGCACCTTCATCAATGACTGTACGATGAATTTTTTTGCCATTGATGATGACCTGTATAAGGAAAGAAACTTGGTGGGGCAGTCTCGGCGTAAAGCCCTCGAGATCGAAAGAAATCAAATCTGAATCAGCCGGGTCTATGCCACCGATAGCCGATAGCAAGGACTTCCTCTGGGAGGGGCAGCTCTGGAGGACTTCTAGAGCGGACATAGCAGACAGAGCCTGAGCTAAGTCCTCAACAATGCTATAGTGCTGGGCAGCACGAGCATTAGGGTTGTAAGACGACTTCCGAAGTACACCTTTCAGAGGGGGTCGGGGGATCGTCTCAGTGTTGGGTCTTTCGATGCGGAGAGGACCAGAACTGGACGGAGGAGCACTGGAGGGGACCTCCAGCTCTTTACTGGCAGGAGAGGGATATTCTTTTGATCGAGTGGTGACATGGATGGGAATCGTTCCAGCCATGAAGACTTGAGAGCCGAATGAAGAAGAGGGTTGCAATGGATCTGCCACCATTTGAGTTTGCTGAGAAGGGAAAGGTTCCTTAAGCACAGCAGGAGTCCCAGGAGCACCTTTCAATAACCGACTAACTTCGGACCACCTTGGGCAGTCTTTAGTGTAGTGATCCTCATCACAGATAAGACAGGGATACTTAGGTTTTCATTTGGCTCCTTCTTCGGATGGAGGCTTAGGGGAATCCTGTTTGGGTTGTTCGGATTTATTCTTGGCTTTCCCTTTCTTTTTCCCTTTCGAGGATTTATCCGCCGTGGTGGACTGAACGGCGTTTACCTCGGAGGTACTTCCAGAATTAGATTGGCCTTGAGAAGCATTTCCATTAGAAGTGTTCTGTTTTTGCTTCCCAGGGTTCACGAATTTCTTTGAAGACGCGTTTATAGAGCCAATAACACCGTCAACAGATGGTTTTGGCGGAGATTTGGATGTTTCGGGTCTCGGGGCGTCTGGCAAATAATCATATAAAGTACCTGACTGAGAGTATACTAAGTCAAGGTACTGAGCACGCGCGATAGCTTGCTCTTCAGTTACACAAGCTCCCATGGCGATGTCTCGCGCGATTGCAGGGACAAAGGAAGTCGTGAACCAATCGGTCAGGAGTTGATCAGGAATCCAAAATTTGATCAAGCGACGACGCCGTCTCCATTCATGTATATGATCGGATATATGCGTAGCCGTGTCCTATTTGAGAGACGTAAGGAGATGTGTCCCTGTCTCATACCGAATGGGTAACTGAAAATGAGTTAGGAATGCCATAGCCAGCGAGTTGAAATCTTGAAATGTTCCACGATTCAGCTCAATATACCACTTAGTGGCTGAGCCGGTGAGAGTTCTTTGAAAGAGGCAGAGCCGGATAGAGTCATCAAGCAATGAGTTCGATGAGCACCAAAGGTGATAGGTCATGACATGGGCTTGAGGGTCTTCACCAGCTTTGCCATTGAATTTTGGGCAATCATCGGGTATTTTAGTCGGAACTGGTGGCCAATATGGACTATGAAGAATGGGATCATTCGTCAACTTGGACACATCCGGAAGTTCCAACGTCGCTAAGAAAGGCAACTGAGGGTTAAAGGACATTTGTGGCTGTGGAAGAGAGGTAGTACCAGGGTTCCAACCAGGTGGTGGTTGCCCCCATGGACTTTGTCCGGATGGGCCCGGTCCGAAGGGGCTTTGCCCATAGGGATTTTGCCCGTAGGGGTTTTGTCCATATGGATTCTTTCCATGAGGATTCTGTCCGTATGCAGACAGTTGACCCTAGATCTGCCCCCCAGCACCCCATGGATTAGCAACTTGACCTGCAGGTGCAACGTACTGATAATTCTGGTAAGGAGTGACCTGCATCTGTTGATAATTTTGATAAGGGGTAAACTGAGTTTGCCCCTGGGGTTGCTGGTAGCCATACATTTGCTGAGCTCCATACTGAGCCTGATAAGAAGGCTGCGCTTGGTAAGAAGGTTGGGGCCGTGGCCCACCTTGCATTTGATAACCAATTTGAGTTTGGGGCCCAGAAAGATGTCCTTGAACAGGTTGGGCTTGGACCATCTGGCCGGAAGGTTGGCCTGGTTGGGTTTGGGATGGACCTGTTTGCCCAGAAGGATGTGCTTGCTGGGTACCAGGTTGTCCTTGAGCAACCAGGGGTTGTCCTTGCGGAACAGATGGTTGAGCTGGCTGGATGGTCGGTTGACCTGGAGGTTGGCCAGCCTGTCCAGAAGGATGACTAAGCCGGGCAGTGGGTTGGCCTTGCTGCGCAGAAAGCTGACCCGTTTGCCCAGAAGGATGACTAGACTGAGCAGTGGGTTGGCCCTGCTGTACGTAAGGCTGCCCCCCTTGCCTAGAAGGATGACTAGACTGAGCAGTGGGTTGGCCCTACTGTACGTAAGGCTGCCCCCCTTGCCCAGAAGGATATCCCTGTTGGACTGTTGGTTGACCTTGTGGAATATAAGTTTGTCCAGCTTGTCCAGAGGGATAACCCTGCTGGAGACCAGGTTGGCCTTGTTGGATGTAAGGTTGTCCTGGTTGTCCAGACGGGTAACCTTGCTGGGTACCAGGTTGCCCCGGATAACTAGAAGGTTGACTCAGATAGGTAAACGATGGACCACCAGCGGCCGAAGGTTGTCCCTGATAGGGTTGTCCTTGTGGGCCCCCAGATTGTCCTGGGTAAGATTGGCCATAATATGGCTGCCCTTGGGGGGCTTGCACATAAGGTGGCTGGCCTTGGTTAGGTGGTCCTTGAAGCTATGCAGGCATTTCTTGGCCTCCATGAAAAGAGTGAGTACTAGGGTCCCAAGCAATGGATAACGGTACCGAAACATCAACGAAAGGTTGAGTAGGCAAGGGTTGAGAAAGTTGAAGGTATTGACCAGTAGAATCGTAATAAAAGAGTGGACCTTGCGTGTTCGGATCCTGAACAACTTTCCCATAGGCATCATATGTCCCCCCTCCTGGAACAGGACTAGAAGAGGGTGGAACACTTTGTGCAGGGTGGACAACTCTAGGCGAGAGTTCCGGCTGGCCGCTACTCACTCGACCGTGAGGGGGACCAGCACCAGTGTTCAAAGATGAGGATGCTGTTACGGCACTAACGACTGGAGTTGAATGTGATACACAAACAGTTGGATTCGTCGGAACTGAGGTAACAGGTGTAGTATGGGGTTGTGAAACAAAAGGTCCCATGGTGGGAGTGACATGAGGATCCCACATGGTCGAAGCAGGAGTCCTGGCAGCTACCCTATCCCTCAATGACTGATAGCGTGGGGGGAGTGGAGAAGTAGCTGGGATGGGAGTGTCAATATTCGACACCACAGGTGTCTCACTCGTGTGAGGAGATGTCTCATCCATGTGGGAGGTAGACATTGGAGACGAAACACCAGGGGGGGTAACAGGAATATCGTCCTCGTCAGGCTCCCAGATGGGGTTCCAATCGACTTCGTAATCTTCGTCGCCCGGGGCACGAGAGTTGATAGGTTGGATACTCGGGATAACAGGAAGAGTATCACTTACAACTGGTACCTCAGGAGCAGCGGAAGATGGAGAGCCTTGATCACTTGGAACCGGAGTTGACGGGTCAGCCAGGATGACAAACTTCAAACAAACCTAAGGGAGTCTAACGATAAAAGACCCTACTCAAACTAACGCACACAAGATCTAACCAGGTAATGTTTATCGTGGCCAAATGAATTTTAAGATGCAAAGACACAACTTGAACTTTTCATGTTTTAAGAGTCGAGAAAAGGACAAAAAGGTGACTCTAGTCGCCTTCGAATGTTTTATGAGCTCGAAGTGACAAACTGCTCAAGTGAGCCTTTTCGTTTAAGGAGTCTGAAAAGGATCAAAAGTGACTACTCTGGAGAGACTAGGCAAAGGGTTTACCAAACAAATCCGTAAAACTGCATATACACCTTGGCAGTCATATGAAAACCAAGGACTTCCCGTACGGTAGTCAATCTTCCCGAATGCTGTGTTCGGTGCATTACGGCTTGTAAGGCGGTAGACATGGCTTCCTGTGGATAAAGGATGATGACCTAGTGGGGTCTCCCATATATACGCGACAGTACGTGGGAGCTCAAGTCCGTGCTAGACCACTATCGAGTCACAAAAGGAGGAATCACCCAACCGTAGTGTGAAACAACAATGACTAGGTTTAACGACGCTGGAGCATGTCTCTAGCCTAGACCTCTACTTAGTGAGCGTTATGTTCCAATGCGTTTTTAAGTTCATTCAGTTCATTTTATGGTTGATCTTTAGTTAAGTTTCGATTTCCAGGTCCTACCATATGTGATCTCTCACAATTCCCTAAATGCAAGCTATATGCCAAAGAATATCATTTCGTTCGATGAATACTAACTACGGAGAGTTGAGAATTTTTCAAACAAAACGACCACAAACAAGAAGCACTCTAATGCAGCTAATGACAAATAAACGAAACTTTTCTTTGTTTTAAATCACTTAATCAATGAAAAGCTTCTAATTTCAATTAACTAATGCAATGCAAAAGAGATTATTCGTTTTTCTTTTTCAATGACAACGTGCACTAAACAAATTTTGAGAGATAGTAACACCGAGCAAAAGATCAATTTCACTCAATGAGAACACAATCGAATCCCCAAAACACCAAACCAGTCCTTCAAGAAGAAAGCACAAAGACCTCTATGAGCTATGTAATCCGAGCCCAAACAAAGCCAAGTGAAACCCAAGCGAAAAAGAAACAAATCACTCGGAAAAATCTTTAACAACTACCGAGCAAACGCAAAAGTAATCGCAAAGTAGACTGGACGATCAAAGAACCCAAGACTCCTACGGAAGGCTCGATGCATCAAGCCACTAGATGCCCTAGGGCTAAAAAGTGTAATCGATAGAAAAAGGAAAACACCCGAAGGATGAAGGTCTAAAACCAGTCAAACCAGGATCAAATACACTCCAGTAATTGAAAAAGACATAGCAAGACACAAAATCCAAGCTCAGAGGGCTTAAGGACAAGCAAACGGAAAAGTTGACAGGCCTGGCGCGACTGTCAGGCTGCAACTCGTGCTTTTATAGGATTGGCGCGGGTTGTCTTTGAGCAACTTGCGCCAATTGGCGCGACTGTAAGGCTAAAAAGTGCGCTAATCGAGTTGGCTTAGTCAAAAACAAAAGCAAGCGACTCAGGGCTTGAAGACAGTATCTAGGCAAACTAGGAAGCAAGAAACAGCAAGAAATCCAACCCAGAAAGCTATCTAAGCAATCAAAGCAAGAAAAACCAAAGAGACAAGACAAACTCCAAGTTGTTTAGTACGTAAACCAAACTGGAGATTGACTGAAGTGGCGTTGATCTACTTCGCTAATGCAAAGCAATAGCGTTTCGAAGGCTACCTGGTCGTACTTCAGGCTCCGTCTAAAGTTTACAAATCAAACAACAAGATCTCCCCAACAGAGTCGCCAAATTGTTGTGAAGGTAAATCCTCTCTGCGGACAGAGACGATCCCTACTAGCCCAGACCGGGTCTAGCAACAATCACACAATGCTATCACGCAAGTTCCTAATTGCAAATACAAAGTGGATGGTGAGAACCTACTTGGATTCCAATGCTAGTGTTCGTCGAAGAGATGTCGCCTTCGTTCCTTTGCCTTGGCCGCTCACGATCAGCACGATCTCCATGATAGGATACCTGCACACGCAAAGAACAACACGAAAATAAGTGTAAAATCTAGTAGATGCAATTATATATCAGTCAGAAAAGATATAACTCAACATCAAACATGAGACAATGAGAGTGGAAACATAATGATAGTCATCTATTATTAATAAATAACAAAGAATAATACAACCATTGTTCTGACGTCAAATCCTCCTTTGGCTGGGTAGTCAGCTACACAAGTCTTGCAAAGCTTGTTGGGATGAGGAACAAGCCTCTCTCTCTTTGGGTGACACGAATCTCCTTACTTAGATTTGGCCTTATGGGTGCAAAGAAGGCTCTTGCAGCTTCAAACTCTCTATCACTATGCTGGGGCCAGAACTACTGTAACTAGCTTGCTCAAGGCATAGAGGCAAGCTTTTATAGATAGAGAAGGAAGAGATAGGATCAACCACATTATTCATGGGATTGGATTTATCACTTGGAAACTTCCATGAAAGGTGGCAAACCACTTTCCCTTCTATGGAGATTCAAAGCCAAACCATCCTAGCTCAACATAGATTCAGTTGGTGAATGGGTTGTAGAGAACCTTCGGGAGTTTGGTGGTTGAAAACTTTACTCAATTCGGTTGGTGCGAGTGCGACTTTGGGACAGAGCGCCAATGGTGCGCCCTTTATAGAGTATTTCCCTCATTGGCGCGGGTAGTGAACTATGAACCCGCGCTAATGTAAAAATAGTTGTTTTCATGAGGATTTTGCAGGAGATGTCTTCAGGGCAAACGAAGCTCATACTAAGAGGAACATGATGCAAGTGGTTTCAGGTCATGTCACTTCTCACAGGTCCCGGAATGAGTCCTCCAGTGTATGGGTGAGGGGTAAAAGGGATGGTGACAAACGGTGACAAATTGCTGTGTAACAGTTTTTTCACCTGAAACGTTAATATAAAATATGAATCAATGCATTCTTGTGTGGGGGACACAAGGAATACACCTACCCCTGCAGCTTCGTTAGAGCAAGCTCCATCAAAGAACATGTCCCAAATTTGTGGGCCTTCTTCCTTTGTGATCTAGCAAACTGGTTTCTTAAGCTACATGGAGGCCAACTGAGATTCTTCAATCTGAAGAAAACAAGCTCCAAAATCAGTGTCGACAACATAGATGGGATGATTAGTAGGATTCCTTTCATCGCTGATAATATAAGCCAACTGAGCCTCTATGTACAATCTCCTATTTTCACCTCCAAAAACTGGGACAGTAGCATAGGACATATCATTTTGCAATGTTCCACCTAATTTCTTGATCCAGCCTCTGGAAAGCAACATGCCAAACTTGGGAGGTACATCTGCTACCAAAATATCCATCATCATTCTCTTCATGGGCAGCTGAGACGAAGTGATGGCTAGGTCCTTGATTAATCCTAGACATTTCACTTTTCTAGAGTCAAAAGAAAACAGGTCATGATAAGGCTTGGTAATGTCAAGAACCAACTTATCCATGACAACCTTGGGCATTAGATTATGACTGGCTCTAGTGTCTAGAAGGTAGTTATGAAGGATTTTATCATGAATAGACAGAGAGACATAGAATGATGGGGAGTTGTCTTCACAATTTTCAATCATTGGGTTGAGAATGACAACTGGTTTGTCATCTTGCATATTTACATAGTTAGTGGAGGCTTGGATGACTTTAGGCTCAAGGGCTTCCTGGATAGATTTCTTGAAGGACTCATTCTTCACTATTTCAACAAGAGGCATAGGTATTCTTAGCTTCTGAATTTCTGATTGAAAACTGAAAGGAGAAGGATACTTGTCAAGGACTCTTACCTCGTGAGCTGGAGCTTTGAGGATGATGGGATCAACTACCAGTCACTTTTGCTTATTAGGTTGCTATATTGTAGGGAAAAAAATCTTTTAATAGGAGTTTCCTTGGCATTATTCATCTTCGACCTTAGATTATATTTGTGATGATGTTCAGTTTGTAGAACAACTTCACTGTCCCACTCTTGGCTAATCTGGTCATTGAATAATGACTTTTCATAGGCAGCTAAGGTCAAAAAGGGGGCACTGCCTTTGTCTTCCATACAATGGATCTCATCATCTTCTTCAAACTACTCGTCTTCCATGACTGCATTTTGAAAAGGGGTCTTCACCCTTTGGTCTTCATTGGCATCTTTTCTTCTTTGCAAAATCTGTAACTACTCATTAGCTCTTGTATATGGATTTGGATTTCTAGGAGAAAAGGTATTAGGAACTCTTCCTTTCCCAAAGTGTTGCTCAACCTTTAATTTGGAGATTTCAGAGGCTAATGACTCTATCATCTTGGTCATTTTATCAATCTTGGGATCTGAAGATGATGAAGACTCGACCCTCTGTCTCCTTCTATCAAAATTACCATTGAGCTTTTCTGCAGCCATGATGTTTGATTCTAATTCCAAGGCTACATCCTGCATATCAAACAAAGTAGCACATTGCCTCTCCCTCAATAGTAGGCAGAAGTCAGAATCAAAAGCATTGGCATAAGTGAGTTTAGCAGAGGTAGTGGTGGGTTTTACTTTAGCTGGTATCTTGCTGTACATGCGGTTAAACCTCTTATTAAAATCAAACAACAACTCACCATTTTCCCTCTTTAAGTTCCCAAACTCAATGTGGTAGTAGAGGAGATCCTTCTTATCCCCCAAATGCTTTAGGAATGCATCATCTAAAGCCTTAATATCTGCTATAGATCTTGGGGTTAGTTCTCTGAACCATTTTCTAGCCTCTCCATCTAGGCTTTGGACAAAGACTCATCCACACATCATCTTCACTAATGTCTAGGTTATCAACATAGCTATAGAATGACTCAAGATGTTCCTCAGCTGCAACACCTTCAGTCGAAGTGAACTTAGGCTATATTTATGATATTCTCCAGTAGGCATGGCATTCAAAGGAGTGGGCAGTACTAGAGGTCCATACCTAGCATCTATGATTCTTTCCATTTTGGTAGGTGCTTGTGTTCCTGCCATAGCTATGGTGGCTATAAGGGTACTGGCAGTCTGAATGATAGAGGGCTGAGGAGTAACTGATAAGACTAAAGGAGTATGATGGATAGGAGGTGAGGGTTCCTTTGGGCTTATGACAAAAGGAGAACCTAAAGAATAAGGAGCTTTATGAATCTTTGAGAGTTTTTCTTCACTGCTAGTATTAGATGCTATATTCTAAACATGTATTTGTTATATTAGAGGATTTTCTTGAAGAGATATGGAATATTGTTTAGGCTTACCTGAACCTGATGCTCCTTTTTGCAATGCCTTTCTTTCTTTGATGATTTTTTTAGGGTCAGGTACTGGGTTAGCTTATGACTTCTGAGGATTTCTCCGAGTATGCCTCAAAACCTGAGCCAGAATTATGAAGTGGAGTCACCAAAAAGGTTTGGCCTCCAGTAGAGTCACCAGATAGATGATTACAAACAAAAACGTGCCCAGACTTTGTCTATCATAAAAGTTGGATTTGTTTCATCTCCCATGGAAGCTGAGCTTTAGTCTCCTCTCCCCGGAAATGGTGCCAATTATGTTATCACTCCAGGAAGCTCTCCTAGGTTGCAGCTCGTAGATGCTTGGTAACTGTTAGCCTCCTACTGCAGCAGGTATTCATCTTTCATGATTGACATTTTTACATGCCAAGTATGTCATACTTTGCAAGCTGCAGTGTTCCATATTTCCAGAAGAGACCAAAGAACAAGCCATAAAGTGTGCTAGTCCAAAGGCCACTGTTGTATTCCAGTTTTGGAGAGTTTTTAGAGGGAGGTCCAAACAGTCTAATCTTGGTCTCCCTAGGTTTCAATTTCCTGTTTTAGAATATAGAGAATGATATCTGTCCAAACAGTTTAATCTTGGCAGATTTTGTAGATAGGTAGAGAATCAGAGGGACCCAACTGTTGAATCTGGGCCCTGGCAAAAATAAGTGTAGATTTAGATAGGAAAAATTCAAAAGGAAAATTGTAAATCTGGGTCTGCAAGTCTAAGTGCACCCACCCAAAAAAGAAGAAAAAATGTTAGGAGAGTAGGCTGGGTAGGTAGCTGTGTGGTTGCAGAATGATAATTTGTGATCAATTTTGTGGTACAAAGTGTTATATTTTTACAGATCACAGTGCAGGCAGTTTTCATGCAAAAAAGCTCAAAGGTGGACATCACTAACTCCCCATTCTTCTAATTCCCCAAGTCACTTATTAACTTCCTAAAGAGGTCAAGATCTGCTTGATTCCTCTTAGTTTCATCATCATCCATATCAGTTGCCTTGGTGAAGATCTGCTTCACTCAAGGGCTCCATTTCTGTACAAGTCCTTTTTCCCAAATTTAGCCTAAGGTCCCCGACTTTAGCGCTTGTTGATCACCTTCATATTAACTACTAACAGTATTATATAACTCCCTATCAGTTTCCCCCTTCCCCTCCTAAAACTTTATATATAAAATTCCCTTATGTGAATATTTCCTCCCTGGCAATATAGCCATATTTTTATGAGTCCGGGAAAAAATGGTCCATCTGGGGCTGATTTTAGCCCATCCGAGTCATCACAGGGGTTAGATGACACTTGGTCATGCTAACAACCTCTCCCCTAGCCCTAAAACCCTCAAAAACCCTCTCTTCCGCCCCTAACCCAAAGTTTGTGCATAAAACATTAACCCCGCGCATTTTTAACCCAAAAAAACCCCCATTCCCTAAGTCTAAACCTCACCGTGCGCAAATTAAAATTCGGAATATTCCTTGAATATTCCTTGCCCTAACTCCTCGCCGCTTCACATTCGCCGCCAGCCATCCGATTGCCCTACGCCCAGATCGACGGTTGGCAGGCCGTCCCATCTCCGAACCGCCCGAAGGATAGCGTCCGGGAGATGGGCGGTATTCCCGCCGTACCTCCCGCCACGTGTCACCTCCTGGGCTGTGGCGGAGACCCCCTGACAAAACCGCTCGTGCCCAAAGGTGATGCGCCCAGAAACCGCTTACCGCCCGCTCCCCTGTGACGTAAGCCCCACTTCATCCGCTGCGTCACCCCCTTGCCATGCCACCATACATGCCACGTCACCGTCTGTACAGGATGACGTCATCATGATGGCGTCATCCTGCCACGTCATCATGCCGACGTCATCGCTGACGTCACCCGCCGTACAACGTCACGTCATGCTGATGTCATCATCACTTTTTGGGCGCAAAGGCGAAAATCGCACTTCGGAGCCCCGGAATCAGTTTCTGAGGCAGTTTTTGATGAGCGATTTGCGCCTAGTGCAAATCGCTCATCGCTCATCGCTAGATTTTTTGGGCCTGAATGGGGAATCTTCAGGGAATCTTTTCATTCTGCAGCCCCCAGGAAGCCCGAAAGGCGCCGAAAGAGCCGTTTTTCTTTGCGAGGCACTCAGGAAGGAGCAGAGAACAATTTTTGAAGAAAACAGAGGCCGAACAGCGGCCATTAATTTGTGATTAGACCCACAGCACGTCAGAGAAGCATCCCGATTTATTGCCAAAGAGTATCAGAGGAAAAAGAAGAGCCAAAGAGTATCAGCAAAGATTTTTTAGGGGCTCGAAGCACCTGTACAATTAATGAGTCCCTCAGAAAGGTCAAGTCGGGAGGCGTAAGCCCATCAGAGCTCCCAAATCACAGTCAAAAGCATTCAATACCGCCGAATAGCAAGGGTGCAAATACCAATGCACAGTTATGACAGATGAACAACATAGAGCCACCAGGACAGACATTAACTCATTTTGATACACCTGCCCCAGCGTAGCTCAAAGATATTTTCTTGCATTTATTTCTGGATAAGATTAGGTTAAAATAGTCAGTTTTCTTTCAGACCTGTTAGGTCGACTGTAATAGATAATTTTGGATAACTCTTCCCTATATATACCACCCTCTGTATTGTTTAAAGGGTCGGTTGGTTGATAGTCTTCAGTTGAGACTCGCACTGTATACCTGATATGTTTTCTGTAATCAAAGACTTCTGAAAAGCTTGGAGAGCAAACTATCTGTTGTGAATGAATGTTTGTGGAGATATGAAGATGGAATCCTTGTGCTGCAGCCTGAAGCAATAAGTGCATCTTACCTCTGTTTTATTGTTTCCCACTATCTAAATAGCAGAAAGAAAGAATAGCCTAGAATTAGTTTAAATACTCTCTATGCTCAATTTCTGCTATTTCTTTATGTTTTCCTCTGATTGAATTGGTTATGAATATGAATTCCTTCTGGCTCATGTTTACCCCGATTCACCTGTGTTTGCCAATTATCTAGGGATTCTTAACTGCCCCTAGGTAGCACCTTGTTATTTTCCCTTGTTAAGCATAATTGAGAGATTCTTAACTGCCTCTCATTACTTAGCACTTCTTTCCATCCCTTAAACCTGAAACATTGTTTCATGGTCAGCTATCTTGCTCCATTTTCCCTCACTGTTATTAAGGAAAAGCACCAGCAGTTTTTCTCCTCGACTCCACGCCCAATGGTTTTAAACTTACCAAACTATGTTTTGCCTCTCTACCTGAAAACATCATCCTTCCCACCAAAAACAAAACAAAAACCCTTGAACTCAATAACTAGCCTAAAATCAGTTTAAACAAAGCTAAATCTAAAAGAGAGAGCCCTCTCTGATTGCAGGTGGGCTAGAACCTGCAGTCCAAAGTTGGTTTGTGGTTACCTCGGCCGTATCCTTTTCCGGAGCTTAAGGACAACCTGAGTGATAATATAATGGCGACTCCACTGGGGACCTTCCTCAGATAGTTTCACGAAGAAGGTAAGAAAGCTCCACTGAGAGAACCAGACCTTCAGAACTATTTTTTCAAGTTTAGTTCTGATCTTTGATGGTGGACAGAGATCAGACACCTCAAAGTTGATTTATCCACCTGGCGACTCCACATCATCCTCATAATAAAGACTCCACTGGAGAAATGAACCCAAAAGAAATTTATGAGCAGATCAGGCTTTTGACCTGTAGTATTATCCAAGAGGTCATGTTCTTTCTCCTCCATAAAATTTTGCTGTGCATATTGTTTAAATTTGACTTTTATGGTTTTCCCGTTGAAGTTGTTGAAGAAAACCCTCCTTGCACATCAGAACAGAAGCCTTCAAATGCTGCTAATGCTCACCTTATAGTCAAGGAGGACACTACTGTCAAAGCAAATCATCCTATCCCTGTTCATACCGAACCCAGTCATTCAGTCCCTGTACATAATCTCGTACCTTGTAAAGTTCCTGATAGATATAAGCCACTCATTCTACCTCCCATGCTCAATCCTTTGCCTAAAAATCATCCCATGTACCTCCCAAGATTTGATGGAGAGAATGGAGTTACTGCCCAAAAGCATATCCAGGCTTTTGAAGATTATTTGAACATTTTTGAAGTAGAAGATGAGGATGTTAGTGTTAGGCTGTTTTCCCTTTCTTTGCAAAGTGAAGTTAGGAATTGGTTTAAAGCATTGCCTGAGGCAAGCATCTCAAATCTTTAGCAGTTATTCAAACTCTTCCTTGATAGATGGATGATCAAAGTCAATTTCCTCATGCTCATAGAAGAATATAATCAGTTAAAAAGGATTCCAAATGAATCTGTTCAGCAATTTTCTGATCGATTCAATCAAGTTTATCATTCTATACCATTAAATATAAGACCTCCCCCTGATTTGGATCTACTGCATTATCCAACAGCATTTGATCCAGAAATGGAATTTCATCTGAGAGAAAGGAGCCCCTCTACTATGCAACAGATGCAGAACATGGCAGTAGATGTAGAGGTTAATCTGAAAGTTAGGGAGGGGAAGTTGAAAGCAGAAAAAGAGGATGAACTTGATATCTTTTTAAAGAAAGCAGAGGAATTAAAGCAGATGTGCACAATAGAAGTTGAAAGTGCAGAGCACCAAAACAAACCTGTTTTGCAAAAGGAAAGTAATGACATTCATGAACAAACCTGCTACAAAACAGATGACATATTCATACCGCCACACATGATGGAGCAGTCTCCTGATATAAAATATGAATATAACAGCTTCTCTTCTTTCAGCTCTTTGCCCAAATATGATCTGTACGATGATGACTATGAGCCTAATGATCAAATCAACCTTGCAGAGGAGTCAGACCTTATTTTTGCAGAAAGCACAGTTCAGGTTCAGCTGCCTGAACCCAATGATCAGCATGCCCATTTCAGCTATGACGAAAAGGAGGAAAAGGCAGAAAATTTTGATTTCAACGAAGGAGCTTTACCATTTTGTTTCAAGTCTTTTCAGTTTATTAGGGAAAATTATCATGCCATTAATAACCAAGTATCACCATGTTTTGATATTGACCGGCTAGAGGAAAGTCCAGGCCCCGCTCTTAATGCATTAACACTAGATTTGCAGCCCCAAAGTGCCAGTGAATGTCAGATTGAAGAAGATTCAGAAGCGGCAGCATGTGACCAGACAATCCAGCTGGATTCCCTGCCTTTTGGTTTCCAGCCGTCTCAGATATTTGAAGAAGAAGAATAACAGTCAGTGCAAATCTGCTAAGTGCCATCTGAGCCAGCTTTCAAAGAATTATAGGTATCATCCCCTGTTTTGTATGATTCATTTGATGGAAAGCTGTGTGATGAGGTAAATCACTGCTCTTCTCCGCTAGCAGGCTGCAAAGTACAAAATCAAGATGTTGATAATCCCCTAATTTCAAAGCATGATAGCTATCCCAAACTTTTGTACAGTTCTTTAGTTCAGTCCAGCAATAATGTATATATGCTACAGGACCCTTTTGTACAGTTTCTTATTTCAGCAAAGAAGGTCAGCGGCTTCCTAATCTTCTCAAAGATTAATAAAGCCATATCAGATTGCAAGATATCCATTTCGGGTAATAGCAAGCACAAGCAGCAGAGGCCATTCATGTTCATAATGCTTAAGTGGCTGCATTGGCTATTTCATTTCACCTAACAGCAAAGTAAATGATGGTTAGGGTAGCTAGGTAGGATTAATAAGGCAGCCGGCCAAGCAAAATTTTGCAGAATACAACAGCAATTGAATACAAGGCAGTCTGACCTGCTGTTCTTGGCTTTTCACAAGGAAAAGCCATCCCCAAGTGGAGCCACTGTTAGCCTCCTGCTACAGCAGGTATTCATCTTTCATGATTGACATTTTTACATGCCAAATATGTCATACTTTGCAAGCTGCAGTGTTCCATATTTCCATAAGAGACCAAAGAACAAGCCATAAAGTGTGCTAGTCCAAAGGCCACTGCTGTATTCCAGTTTTGGAGAGTTTTTAGAGGGAGGTCCAAACAGTCTAATCTTGGTCTCCCTAGGTTTCAATTTCCTATTTTAGAGTATAGAGAATGATATCTGTCCAAACAGTTTAATCTTGGCAGATTTTATAGATAGGTAGAGAATCAGAAGGACCCAACTGTTTAATCTGGGCCCTGGCAGAAATAAGTGTAGATTTAGATAAGAAAAATTCAAAAGGAAAATTGTAAATCTGGGTCTGCAAGTCTAAGTGCACCCACCCAAAAAAGAAGAAAAAATGTTAGGAGAGTAGGCTGGGTAGGTAGCTGTGTGGTTGCAGAATGAGTTGCGCTGTCTGCTCCATGATATTTCTATTTCGGGCTGCATCGTGTTGTGATGCTCCATGATCACTTTCTAGCCTCTGTCTCCCGGCAACTATTTCCCGGACTTTGCTAGGTGATGGAAGGGTCTGCGTGCCTTTTGAAATCATTACAACTGATAACCATGATTGTTTTCTGTTTAATACAAAAAATGCTGCAATAATGAGAAATCTCGCCCATCTCTATTCATTTTGGACTTCAAAAGTCTTTAAATTTGGTTTATTCTCCCATCGGGTCCGCCCTCTGGGTCGCTATCGCATGTCGCTGATGGACTGACCCTATGCATTTTCTTTGTATTTTGAAATACGTAAAAAACACTGAAAATACATGAAAAATGGCTTTGGCGCACCTGAAAATATTATAAATTTTCATTCCCAAACCCTTTTGGGTCTGGGGCTTATCACATCGGCGCCGCTCCTTGGTTCCCTTTGTATTTTTTTAAATAACGAAATACGTGAAAATGTATTAAAAAAGGTCTTTCTGCGAACTTGAAATATTATGCAATAATACTTATAATGTCGTTGGGTCCGGTTTGTCAGGTCGCACATATACCTATGCATAGGCCCCACCCCTTGGTTATCTCTGATAGCAATCCTACGATGCGATGTGGGTCATTGATCTGCATGCTTGATCAATGGTCCACATTGCATCACTGATCGCAATCACAAGTTCCATCGGTCTTCCCTTACTCTATCGGCTTGCCTCCGCCAATTGCGACTCGTCGATCTAATCATCGGAGATCGCTGATCGGGGGTGTCTTCTACCCAACCTTAAGTCCTCTGTGTTGGCCGATTGTGATTTGTTGCTTAGATCTGGGCCGTTGATCGGCCAGATCTAACAGCTGCTGTGCATTGCACTATCTCTGCCTCCCATACTTGGTTTTTTCACTGTTTTTCCTAGATTTTGCCTCCTGATAGTGCATTTCCGCCATGCTAAGGGTTCTTCTCTTGCGTTGGTTTTGATCTTTGGTAGGATTTTGATGTCTTTTGAAGACTTGAAGAGTAGATTTGGATTCATTTTTGGGCAAAATTCCAACAAGGCTAATAGTAACTATAAGGGATCACCCATATGGAATTGGGCTAATTAAAGGTAGAGAACTTATTTGTCAACATGCATTTTGGGATATCAAATATGGGAAAACAATGACATTTGGGAAGACTTTTGGCAATAATACCAATTATTAGACGAGATTCTACAATTCTATCCAATAAAAAACCTCTCCAAAAGTATTGGGGCACACTCATTAGCTGATTTCTAGAAACCTTGTATAGAGAATCAAGAATGGAGAGTGTGTAAGGAAAGAGATGATTGGTCTGGTAACAATTGGAGTTATCCTGGAAGGAGTTTAAAGAATTATTAGATAATAGACCTATTAGGGCTTCACAATAGCAGGATGTTCTAAGATGGGGTCACCAATCAACGAGTAAATTTACATTAAAAGAAGCATATCAAATACTAGCGTATTTTCATGTAGATGATAATACAAAATTATGGAGGAAACCATGGGACAATAAATGTTGGCTGAAACTAGTTCTCTTCTTATGGATTCTAACGCATGAAAGAACCCTTACATGGGATCGCTTAAGGAGAAAAGGATACAAAGGACCATTGGTCTTTCCACTATGCTATCAAGAAGAAGAGACAACACAACATATTTTCTTGACCTACACCTTTGCACGTAATGTTTGGGATATTATATTGAGGATCTTTTGATGTCCCACGACTTAACTTTGCACAATACGAGAACTAGTAATGCAGTATGTAGACAACAAGTTTACCAATCCCATAACATCACAAGCTTGGAGACTGACTTGTGGCTTTGTCCTATGGAACCTATGGAATGAAAAAAATCTTAGAATATTTCACACAAACAAAATGAATGTTGCTAGTTTACAAGATATCATAATTAAGAATATATGTGAGACACTAGAGACATCATCTCTTGCACAAAAAGAATGCTCAAACAAAGGGAGAGAGGAGTATATTTTAAAAATTTGGACCTACAAACAATAATGTTTAACCCTTCTCCCACCAAGTTTCTCCATTTGACGCATAACCATATCAATATGTTCACCCCTCCCCAAAAACACTTCAAAATACTTAGTTTCAATGGAGCATTGAAGGGGAATCTAGGAATAGCAGGATACAAAAGCATATTTCGAGACAATTCCTCTTAGCCTTTGCATATTAATGCTTCCTATTATGGTACCTCAACAAACAAAATAGAAAATTTTCTTGGATTAGAGAAAGGTTTGAAAATAGTTGTTCGCGAAGGATATAATTTATTACAGGTACATGGTGATTCCCATATTTCCAGAGAATGTCTCCAAAAATTGTTGTATGGTCAATAAAAGGAATACGTATGCGATAGATGATGACTCAATGAGGTAATCAAGAGCATTAAAAACTTTCTTTTTTCCTTTCAATTCATTATCCCGCATCACACAAAGCATGAAGGTAATCGGGTGGTGGACATATTAGCTAACTGGGGAAGCTGCTCACAAGGGCTACAATATTTTAAACCATGGTTAGATGAGGCGACTGTCAAGATAATCCTTAAAATCCAAAATTGTCTTCAATATGACCGGGTGCATGCAAATTCCCACATATCTGTTGATAATTGGGGTTCAAGGTGGCAGAAACTGGGACCCTTCCCTGATGGGGGCACATTTATGGCTAGGAATGGCGCCAACTCAGATGATTGACATGTGCAAGTTTATAGTTGGCGAGTGGGAGGTAAAATTTGGAAGCCAAGAAAATGTCACAATCTATCTGAAGTGGATGTATGTATGGACTCCCCACCATATATAAGATCAACCCTTAGGGATTTTGTCAAATCATTTTAGTGAGAGACAGGTGCAGGGAGGTGAGTTCTCATCTAAGATGCCTCTGGTTAATAATCCTGATAGGTGAGTGAATGTGGAGGTATCTCATTGCAGTGCACACATGTTTGGAGTGTTTAATGTAGGCATTAAGATGTGTGCCATTACACCCACTTGTCTCTTCTTCATGATTAATCCATTAAGTACTAGTTTTGGTCCGTTATATTCATCGTTTGGGAGGTTTCTCTATATATGTCAGGATATCTCTTCAGGGTGGTGGATTTTTTAGATCGTGTTTGCGACAACACATTAGATTCTCGTTCTACTGACTATAGTCTATGTCCGCTCCTGCTCTGTGAATTAGAGACATGTTTCTAGAACTATTTGTACCCATCCTGGTTCCCTTTCTCTGCTAAGAGAATTTCCTATCCTGTTTGGTTTGGATTTGACATGGTGGTTGTTTACTATAGGTTCCCATGTTTTTTGTCTTATTTGACCACAATACAATGGTAGGTCCTTCCTTCGAAATGGTCACTATATTGCTTTCCACATCCTCTCAAGTCCTTGACTCTGCAGGCATTTCAATCAGTTGCCCAGTCCTTGTTTCAGAGTATGGTATCTAGGGCGTTTTCACTGTGGTGTTGATAACTAGATGGTAACACTGCTCTATAGGTCGATAAATCATACTCTTAACTATTGTTTCCCATTTAAAACTTGTCAATTTTTTTTTTTTTTTGCAATAGGGTATATATGTTTTTATGTCTAGTTCTTCCTAAATGACATCTTCATACAATTTTTTTCTCATACCTTCACCAGTGTCTTCACCCTTCAGTTTATTTCCTCCGACATTGTCATAATTGGGGTTGGGTGGTGCTTAATCTCTCTGTGTTTTTCCATCTGACCGATTTCATTGTGCTTTCCCAACCCTGTCAAGTCACTCCAGACAATTTGTCTTATGGCACCAAAGCTTTGCTAACCTAGTCTTAGGGGTGATGTGCAGTAGGAGCTTCGTCTTTGCAACATTGACATATTTTTCGTTGGAATTCTATGGCATACCATTTTGACTCGGTTCCTCCTGAAGTTACAAATGAGATTCTTCAACTGGAAGTCAAGGAATTTGGTGACCAAGCTTACTACTTTGATTCTGAAATTAGTTTCTCCACCTTTACATGGACTCCAAACCTCAAAAAATTCCACAAAAGGAGATTACAATTTCTTCATTCAGTAGCTCTACACTAACAACTGGAGACTTTGCTTCACATGGTCATCTGTGACAAGAAAGTAGACCATTATGAGTTATTTGTAGGGCAAGAGGAGATCAAAAGGATCCTCATGGATATAAGATACAACTTGGATGATATAGTCTCTAGATAACTCAGGTGGAACGCTTCGTGGTGTCTGAGTTCGATTTTGGCTCTGGTTTTCACCCTCGCACTCCAATTATCATCAATGCACCAATAAAAGAAATACCTCAAGGAAAATCTAACGCAATTTCGCTAGTTATTGTCTTAGACTAGTAGTTTTGAATTGCACTTGGTTTCTTTTTGTTCAATGTTTTGTTTATTTCTACTATGTATTCATGGCGAACTATATGGATTATTAGACTATATGTGCACATGGTTTTCTCTTGTCAAGCACAACAAATCCAATGCATGAAACTCTTAATGGGATAATTAGTTAGTATGTCATCGAGCATATATTGTATTCCTTTTTGGCTAAATGTGGAACCATGGGAACAAGTTATGGTCAATCTATTAGTTTATAAGTTCCCACACAGTTTTTTGGGACATGAATGTTGCCAATGTAAAATCAGTTTCCTTGTAAAATAAATATTCCCATATAGCTTACAAAACAAATACCATGTAGTTAAAAATTGAGATGTAACAACAGCTAAAGAAAAATCACTTGTGATTAATGGTTCATTGGAATTTTCTGAAACCACTTGAATTCATGCAATTATGGACCACCTTTGAATTGTAATGGTTTAGGATAACCCACAAAAACTAATGATGTAATTTAACCAACGAAAAATGTTACATTTCCATATATTATTTACATGAATTACAATCCATGGAAATTTATTTAAAAGAGGGATTAGCAAAATTGGTTGTCACATAGGTGCTCCAAAACCTATAAACATTGGTTTGATTAAAGCTTCATATCCTTCTTGGAGTTAAAAGAGAGAAAGTGTGTCAAGATCTAGAAGAAGCAAGTGTACCCCTCGTTCCAATGTGCATGTTGAGAAGACATTCTTTGTTAAACACATAACAACATTAAAATTTCCTGATATCCATCATCATATATAACATTTAATGGTTCCTTGAATCTGAAGTGATGATCCCTACCTTTGAAAACCTCACAAGTTTCTTCTTTCAATCCTCACATGAAGGTTATGAGAATTCTTTAAAGAGCATTTTTTTAAAGACATGCAAAGTGTAGTGTAGATTCGTGCTTGCGAAAAAAGGATTGTATTAATATTGCATATATAATGCTCCACAGAAGTCTCAGGTGATTAATCAATATTAAATTCATAAATAATAAATGAAAAATAAATAAATTAGCATGCGTGTATTGATGATATACTAGAAATGTTTACAATGTTAATCTTTTTGTTAGAGATTTCCATAAGAGAACTGTGTAATGGTTTTTGATTCGTCCAACATTTTAGATGGTTACTCCATCCATCATCAAGGACCAAATATCTTTGAGAGTAAATGAGTGTTGAAGATCCTTTTATAGGAGAAAAGGAATAATCATTACTTGTTTTTTTTAACCAAATTCATTGAAATTTAAATAACTTAACAATATAAAATAAGAACTTGTTGAAAGTTAATGTCTATAATTATAAATTCACTAATTTAAAATAGAAGATGTTTTTTTTTTAAGAATTGAAAATAATAATTGGATGGATAGAATAATTAAAAAAAGGGTTTACCTAACAATAAAATAATTTAAAATAAGAAGTAGAAAAGAATTAGCTAAAATTGACCAAATGAGAATTTTTTTATTTTAAAATAGATTTAAGAAAGAATAAATTAAATTATTAAAATTTAGTAATTAAGAGTAAGGAAAAAAATAAGAATTTATGGTAATATGAAAATCTATGAAAGTCTAAGATCACTCAAATATTAATTTTTTTAGACTGTGGCAATTTAATGTCGATTAAATTCATCTAGTTGTTTCTCAATATTTAATCGTGAAATATATTGCAAATAATGATTCAAAAATAAAAAAGAGGAACCTTATTTTAAACTTTGTCAAGATTTGATGAAAATAATTGAAAACATAAAAGACATTAGATATCCTTCTTTGCGCGTGCATTAAAAAAGGTTCCTTGTAGAAACATATAGTTTTTAAAATCCTCTTACTCCTCCTTATGCCCTACTTGATTTTTGTGCTAAAATTTCCATGTACATTCTCCCAAAATCAGCACTCAAATCACTTGTGGCCCTCTTCACCACAAATGATAACAATGTACATCCATCGTTGAAAAAACCTTGAAGCATCTTCCTTGTTCTCTAAACCTACTAAAACCTCTATCTCTTGATTTCTTTTTGTTTACTTATCAAAAATTTCTTTGGTCTTCTCATACTTCTCATCCCACATTTCTTCTACTTTTTTTTGGAATTGGGAAATTCTCTGTAGTTATGATAAATTATTCCTTTAAGAAAGATCTTCTTACCATTGTTTTATGGTAATTTTAATTACATGTTTTAAAACACAAAATGATATGGTGCTTCTAATGAAGAAATTTTTTTCCAACTAATTTGATCTTGTATAGTAGGCTTTCGAATATTGACATACTTAAAAACTAGTTGAATAGGTTCCTTCTTGTATGTAGTGAGTATTTATGTACATTGTATGACTTTTTATTCATGAATTATCTTATATAAGTAAATTTCTTATAGATATAGACTTTTTTCTGTCTCATGAAATAAACTTGGCCCTTCAATTTGGTAATCACTAGGTTGATTTTTCAAGAATCTTCCATTCTCTCAAATTCAAAATATTCTCCATATCATTAAGTTAGTAATAATTCCCTCTGAAATATGTATTTAGACTTATTATATAAGAATTTAAACTTCAATTTCTATTAGTCTTTAGTTCAACAACCTTGCAAATTATTATACAATATCTTCTTCATCAATTTTTCTAGATCTTCATCCTCTTCTCATTTTTGAGCCACTCTCTTTGGCTTCTTTAGTAAACTCTCCAATTCTTCTAATTTTATTCCTAACACCTATTATTTTTTAATCACTTAAATCTATTTCATTCTCTTCTCACAATCCCTTTTACTTGGCATTGGATTTTAATTGAAATGTTTGATGAATGAGATATATGAACAAAAATACAATACCATCCTTGTTATAATAGGGATCACATTTAGTTTGGGATTTATATAGTCTTTTCAAGAAATGAAAAATTGTTGCTAATTAGAAGAACTAATTTTCAAAAAGGTCAAATGCTTCACTTGGTAAATGTGACTTGTTGTAAAACCAAACAAAGCTTCAAACCTAGATTCACTAGTAAAATTTTGGGATTATATCTAACAATAGATCACCTTTATCATTAACCCTTCAATCCCATGCCGAAATGGTTAAGTTTTTTCGTTTATTAAACATGTGTTGGGGGAGAATGAAGAGAGATTATTGCTTGTGTGACTAGAACACTTAGGAAATAGGTATATTGACAATTTACTTTTCATTTTTCTAATTTTATTCTTAATACCTATTCTTTTTAAATCATTTTTCTCTTTCCTTCTCTTCTCACAATCCCTTTTATCGGCATTGGATTTTAATTCAAATGTTTGGTGAATGAGATATATGAACAAAAATATAATACCATCCTTGTTGTAGAGATCACTTTTAGTTTAGGATTTATAGACCCTTGAAGAAATAAAAAAATATTGTTAAGAAGAACTAATTTAAAAAAAAAGTCAAATGCTTCAGTAAATGGAGAGATGGAGTTAGATACATTAAAAAATCTAAATATTAAAAAATGTATATTTATAAATTTAATTTTTAATTTGTTTACATTACTAAACGAATAAAGTAATTCTAATTTGTTTTAGTATTATGGTAATTTTCTTGAAATAATTGATTAAATACAATAATTTTATATATAAAAAAATTAAAATATATAAACAATTTTGAATTATGATATTGGAAAAATTATAAAAATAGATTTATAGTTATTTTAAAAAAATTCAATATTCTATTTTATTGACATTTTATAGAAATATATAACCACACATTATAACTATATAATACATATTTCAAATTACAATTTTTAAACACTTATATTATAATATATCATTAAAATTTATATATAAATTAATTAATTTTTCATTGTTAACCTAAGACCATATTTAAAACATAAAATATAAATTTAAGTGAGAATATTTTACAAATTGTATACCTTCATCTAATTTGCAATTTTCTTATCCTTTACATGGGGGTTCCTCTATTGGGTGTTCTCAATTGTGGCATCCCTTGAAGTTAAATCGTGATTTATGCATAAGCAACAAATTTTAGCTTTGGTTTGATGAAATTTATTTGTTCATATTCTTAATCTATAATGGTTTCATGTGACTCCAATTTGTTCCAGGCATCAACATGTATAAGTTGAGTAAATATTAAGAAAATGCATATTAATTTAGGTAAGTATACATATATTTGAATGGTTATTTTGGAAGATTTAATTAAATCAAGTTACGCAATTCAATTTAGTTGGTAATGGAAATATAATGTTTCCCAAAGCACTAATTTTCTATCTCCCTATATGCTCACATAACATAATTTGGAAAAGTAAGTGGCCCATTATCCACACATCTTTTCTTTTGCAAGGAACAAACATCACATAGTGTAATTAGGGGAATTGTATTAAAGGATCACCGAATATCCACATACTTGCAATTCAAACACTTTTTACGTGCACTATTAATCTTACACACACCATCACTACTAACCAATTTGCTTTACTAACCATTACAAGTAGAGTAATTTCTTATCTTTTACTTTGAAACTTTGCACACAAACAAAGATTAAAACTAGGAGGAAAGTAAGTGGTCCTAATCCACATATCCCTTTTACTTGTTTTTCTCACTCCAATTCACACCACACCTAACTTAACTAAAAGGAAAGTAAGTGGCCCTAAATCCATACATTCTTTTTACTTTTTTTCTAACGAAAGCCATTCTTTTATTTTATTTTATTTTGGGACTAGGAGTTGGTGTTAGTAAAGAAAGAAAGTAGATACTCGAATCCTCCTTGCACCCTTGAAGTGAAATAATGGGGATTGTATCTAAAATATCTCTCCAAGAACTAATCTTTCCATCTCCTTATATGCGAGCACATAGAATAATTGAGAAAGTGTAAGTGGCCCACTGTCCACACATCTTTTATTTTACTACAAAGAACAAACATCACATACTTAGTTTCTTTGAGGTTACACTTTTTTCACACCCTAAGTGAAACAAAGACTCTCTAAAAACAACCTTAACTTGAACACATTAATTTTTTTTTTCTTCTGAATACGTCTAATTCTATTATCATACAAAACATAGATACATATGGATTACAGTGGGCAAGGCTATGGAGATTTGCCTGTCAGCCTTCTTCTTGCCCTGATTACAGTTCCAAAATTGAGCAAAATCAAAAATTGGAATTTGATACATGGCCACTGAAGACACATAGACTCTGAACAGACACCAGGGCCATGGACTGACCCAGACAAAGACAGACATGAACATTTATAGCCGACACATAGACAAAGAAGCCGATACCAGTTGGCGGAAACATAAACAGAAGACCCTAGAAATGCAGCTGAGGTTACCGGGAGCGAGCTCATTCTTCATCGGTGGTGTAAGGCACCTCTTCTATGCGGCACCCGAAACGGAGAGAATCCTCGGAGTCTGAGAGAGGGATGACCGCTCCAGAGGTCCCTCCCGGAGCTGGCTTGCTTGGACCAGCAAGCGCAGAAGGACCGGCGGCAGGGACGCAATCCATGACTGGGCGCTCGAGGTCAATTTCAAACTCGCGTCTAGGGGCCAGACGACTGGGAACCGCATCGACCGGAAGGCACGCAATTGGGGAATCCTCTCTGCTGTAGCGCTGCCAATCCGGTGCTGGCTCTGCCTCACACACAGGTCGGCTTGCTGCAATGTTAGTCTCAGCCTCCTCGCTTTGTGAGACTCCCGGTTCAATCTGAATGGAAATTACCAGAGTAGAATTGGCTTGAGGGCATGGGAGCCTGTACCTGAGCGTTGGAAGCTCCGACTGACCCTCCTCTGAACGAATGCTTCTACCAGCACGCTCGCCTCCATCCTCATTGCTTCCGTGGAACCTCTGAGGCACAGACGTGACTTCAATGGAGGAGGAGGGCGAATTGTGGCTTTGCCGCTGCGTGAAGGCCCTGCCTCTGGTTCCCCCTCGTCTGCTACACATACGCGGCCTCTCCCTCTGCATATCTGGCTTTTCCAGATGTACCCTCACGCAAACACCCGGAGCTTCCTTAGCACTTAGGACAAACCCAATCTCAGCGAAATTGCAGGGCGTGCTCGTCCCCGGCAGAATGGACGTCTCCTCCTGCTTCTCTGAACTCAGCAGGGCATCGCCGCTATGCCTTCCCACATTCCTCTGCAAAACAAACATCTCCCCCTTAAAATTCTCCATGGCACCAATTGCCAAGCGACTCACGCGAGCGGAGAAGACCGGCATTAATGCCCTCTGCCATCGGTTTACATGCGGGTTGATAACCCGCCTCACCTGGTACCTCCCTTCGTCATGGGCCTGCCACCTGCCCACGTGACGGCTCATACCATCAACACGTTTAATCTGCACCCGCATCCGTGAACTTGAACACATTAAATTACCCACAGGGGCCACAAGATAATATATAGTTCAGGTTAGGACCATGGGGGTAGGCAACACATAAGTTGTCATGATTGTTTTCATATTGAAACATAGAAGCTGTGTTTTATGGAGCTTAAAATACGACATCATCCAATGACAAATCTCGTAATGAGAAGAGATATATGAAGGGGTTAAGGCTTAGGTGGTATATTATCACATACCTCCTTGTTGTCTCCCGATACTTGGTAGGGGTTCTTGGTCCAAAAATGATAACCAGAAGTTGGGATTCACTCATTCCCACTAGATGTAGGCAACTTAGTGGCCAAATATTAGGGTATCTTTCCCTATAAGTAGCGGGTGCAAGAGCACAAACCACTTGAGGATATTTTGGTCAGGCTACTAGAAGCGTCTCCAACTCGTTTAGGACATATCCATAGTACATCAAGCCACTATAACCCTCTCCATATCTTGGTTGGTTGGAAGCATCGCTAGTGACATTCATGATGTGGCCCTAGTACCCTACTCTAAAATATTCACAATGCCCAGATACTACATGAGCGAGAGGACGTAAGGTCTTCTTAAAAAAATTTCTCATACACAAAACCTCAAAAAACCTTTTTTGTTGATTGTTTCACACATTAGAATTAAAGGGAAAATTAACCATTTATTTTTCTCTTTTTCTTATGTGTGATTCATTTGGTTTCCTAAAGAAAATTCCCCTCACCATATTTTCCCACAAACTTACTAGGGAACCATAGGGGACCCAAGGGTTACCCATCACTCTAGGCACCTACAAGATCTCCCACCATTATCGGGAGGAGTTCTTGGTCTCTCACCATTTTGGCACAAAAGACAAGACCAAGCCACCTTCTTTGGCACATCCATTATTGAAGCCACCTTATTCATATCTAACTCCTCTCAAGGCACCCCCACCACCAACCCTCAAGGAAATACAAACACTACCTCGTAGGGACAACCCCACCTCACAGGGTACACCAATCAATACTACTGTGTAGGGTACACCAATACCAATACCAACACCAACACACAAGTGTTAACGGGAAAAGTGTCTACTCAGAATGCCCCTATCCCACTAAGGTGTGACAGTACCTTAGAAACAAACAAGGAAAACTACTTTCGTATTCTTCTTTATGAACTGTAAACAAAGAGGAATAGGATGAACCAACCTGTGTCTTGCGCTAGTCCTATGATCCAATCTCTCTCCTCTTTGACAGCTTCCAGCTACCTGCTCCCTTACTTGCCCAGCTTCACCAAGTTCCTGCAAGATTACAGAAGAGGAAAACTACACAAAGACATGGATTTACATTCATAAACAGCTTAGGATCAGATTTAAGCTAAACATGCAAATATAACAAAACATCATTGATACACAAGCATGTAGGAGAAACTCAAATAGTTTTATTGATATAACAAGAAGGTCCAGGAGGAATTACAACCGATGATTCCTGATCCAACATCAACCCCCCAGCAAAGGAATCCCCTCTTCACCTCCAACAAAGCATAAATCACCCAATGCACTGATCTCTATCTCAAAACCAACAGCAATTCTCTGCAAAGTACAAAATTCCAGCCTCTGGATCTCTGGGATGAGGGATCCATATATAGATGTAGGCAAAGAGGATGAGTCAGCTTATGATTTGACTAGTGGCCTCTCTCTGTCAGTTCTTTCTTCCACTTGGAGACTGAGAGCCTCTTACTCATCCTTGGTCGAACTCAGTGAGGCAAGTGTCATTGGGGAAGATTCTGGAAGCTTCCATTGTCTGTCCACCTAGCGGAATGACACTGCCATTTGTCATTTCCCGCTCAGCGCACCCTGGTAGTGCATTTAGGTGTGTTGCAACGCACCTAGCTAGTGTACTGGGGTGCTATGCAACGCAGCTAGCTAGTGGAACAGCTGAAATGATCCTGATTTGACTGATTCTGAGCAGTTTCTGGTGGAGAACTTCTGGGAGAAGCTGTAATTGGTTGACCTTGTTCCTCTAGGGGTAGGAACAACACTTTTAGGGACTTAGGATCCCTTGGTTTATGGACATTTCATGCTTAGAGCTGTAAGGCACAAAAATTTCTATAACAGTTGCCCCCTAAAGTATGAGGCCGTTTATCGGGTGAAATTCTTTATTAGGAGGATCCGAAGTTCTTTCAATGCTGGGAGGAGACCTGTAATAAGATACAATACAATACATTATCTTCATACTATTTTCATGATCTAGCTGAGGCGGGCATTCCCATGCTCAGCTCTATAAACTCATTTTTATGTACACAGGACAGACAATCGTCTGATGGTAGACTGATGATTCTGATGAAGTCATCATCCTTTTGGTAGGATGACTATCTGTGCTGCAATGCTGTACATGTCAATGTTTTTATTTTTCCTAAACATATATCGCAACCCAGATGGATGAAACTAGATCCGGGGTCTTCAATCTCGTCCGATCTTCACTCGAAGTATAAGTCGATCCATGTGAGAAATGTTTTGAAGTCGAACATGGAAAGACATTGCTTGATTACCAGTCGATGATGTAAACTGTTAACAAGCGCGAGAGGAATCACCGATAAGGATGATGACCCTCAAGGTACTGCAGTACAATTCACGTGGTGTGAATAAAGGAATTGGCATCGAACACCACGCAAAATCTTTCAGTCGAAGGTCATTGATGTATACCTGTCGCCGGAAGTGAGAAACTTGCCATTGAGGCATGTAAGCTTCAAAGTACTGAATGGGGTGTTCCTAGATCAACTTCTTGGATAATGAGCTGATGTTGACAAGAAGCGATCCGTCAAAGGAGGGCCTTGATGAATCCCACATCAATGACATGGAACGGAGCAAATGATTTTGATGGAGGTGAAAACGATCTGATGATATATGGTTCAGGATGACGGTCATGAAGGAATGAAGTATAATGTATGGTAGTGGATGGGACACGGGTGACTTCTCTGGATGACTTCTCTTGAACATGTCGGCGACACTTATGTGATGGATTGGTAGCATTTACCCCAAATGTGGATGGTATGGCGTGACCATGGTGATGTGACCGGTGAATGAAACAACCCAACCCGACTCAGGCACGGAGTGGAAGTGTCATGTTCAAGAGCGACTTGCTACCAATAAAGATTCTTTGAGTTTCTTCCCAATTTTTCCCCAGTCATTGCTGACCAGTACCTCTTTATTTTTGTCAAGCTTGAGGAGGATAACATATGCTTGTTCTATAATTTGCCCTTTGGGCAAACCCATCGCTATGTTTTAACGAGCCTAGCGATAGTGAAACTCGTTCTCGTCTAAAGACAAGTTTGTCGCTATTAATATTTTTAACGAGTTTAACGACAAAGATAACTCGGTCCTTTTCATTTTTAGAGAGTCTGAAAAGGCACGTAAAGGTAACTCCGAAATTCCTTTTTCTTCATCTAATCCCTTAAGTCCGAAAAAGTATAAAACAATACAGAAGGGATGAATTTTCGATAGTTTTAACGAGCCGAACAAAACAAGCGCTCGATCTTTTTGTGCAATAATCCCTCAGGTCCAAAAAGATTAAAATCTAGAGGAGGGATAGCACTTCCGGTCGCTTTAACGAGCTGGAAGGCCAAAACTCGGCAATCTTTTCATATTTTACGAGTCAGTTGAAAAGAGCTTAAAGAAGACTCGTCTTTTGAGGAACGAGTGATAAAATGGGTAGCAACTGATTCCAAGTAAGGGTTGGAATTTTCCAATCACGGCAGTGTCACAAGGATGGCTAGTGAAATCACTCTTCACAGCTGTTCCTCAAAATGGGTAAACAATCAAATGTAGGTGAATGATCGGCCAATGGAAAAGTGGAGGTGACGGTGCAAACACGACCAAGGCTTTAATGGCTGAAATCTTCATTCACGGTGGTTATTTACCGGGGAATAGTTCATTTTTTAATGAGCTTAAACGTGGGTGGAAACACTTGCTCATGTCTTATGTTTATTTTTTAACGAGCTTGAACTATGTGCTAAAACTGCTCGATTAATCCAGTCATATGATAAGAAAGTCTCATATAAAAATGGCAATTTTTAGATTTTCGCCCCACATCCTTTCTTTATGCAAGTTAGGTGACGACTAATCCTACGAGTTTAAAGGGTTAGAGGTCCTAAAAATTTAAAAAATAAATAGTCACCCCTCGCTTGCACTCCAAAAGGTTTGCATGCCCCCAGGTATAAAATATGGTTTCAAGGTTACCCCTCAATTTGCAGACAAAACATTTGTTCTATCAGGAAAGGCCTACCTCTTACAGGTTACCCAAAGATTGTTCTATTCGCGGTGCAAACAAAACACTTCTTCGGCGATGTCTACCGAGATAAACAAGGGTGAGTGACTCAGTTCTGCCAACTCACATAACTTTCACAAGAGAATATTATTCTAGAATAACCCCTCTTCCACCGACGGACGGGGTACAGACTAGTCCTATTCTCCCGTGGAAACCTACCCTATACCCGAAGTTTTCTTGCCGAAGCAGACCAGGATGCATGCCCCCTGGGTTTCAGTCATATCCCTCCGAATTACTCGCGCTCATCGGGAGGACGGACTGGAGATTGAGACATTTCTTGCGTGAAGAGACCATTTAGGGATGGTATGTGACTATTTGCTATGCGTGATCCGGGAAATGAAAGCTGGTCCACGAGCTTGACCACTCTTCCTTCGTGCGGAAAACACATTACTCTAAAGAGTGAGGAGACGATGGCTCCCATGCAATAAATATAGTCTCGTCCAAGGAGTAGGTTATAATCCAAGGGTCCTTGAACAACCATTACGTTCATTTAAACTGTCTTCCTTCTCAATGTTATGGGCACATTGGGGAGGATCCCTAAAGGTCGACTGGTTCCTTTATCAAAGCCTGTCAGACTTCTCATCTCAGGCAAAAGCGATGGCAAACCAAGCGCTTTCCAAGCAGTAGAGGAAAGGACACTCATAGAAGCCCCTTCATCTATGATGGTACCAGCCATGACCATTCTATATATTTGAACGATAATTCAGAATGGTATGCTTGCTGGTAAACAGGGTCTGCCTAGTTGATTCCAATCGAAGGAGACAACTAGGTTGCTTGGAGGTGGGACCGAGTAGACGGCCGGGTATGGCTCTGACGAACTTCCCTCCTGCAGTAAGGGAATGGGTAGATTGCCCCCATGTTCGTCGGAGTCTGTGTTGATGAAGAGAATTTGGACGGTGTCATCCTTGTTCTCTTCAGTGACTGTATCATTCGAAGATAAAACCTCTGAAGTCAAGACCGGGTCAACTGCCGCCTCGACCTTTTGACTTTCGTCTGGTATGGATTCAGATGGTTTATCTTCGATGATAGGCACTTCAGCCGACCACTTGAGCGGGCCAGCTGGATTCTCAACTAGCGACGGACTCGGCAAGAGTTTTTTATATCCAGGAGGAAGTCGTAACGGTGAAACCGGACGATCATCCAAAACTCTTTTCGCTTCGTCTAAGAAGGGACAATGGTGGACGACATGATTGCCTTCACACAGTTTACAGGCAAATCTAGCTTTCCCTTTTTGTCCTGGGGCTTCACTTTCGCTAGTTGACGGTGTGCTTTCAACATGATCATCAGAGGTTGACGACACCAGATTGTGCAAACGAGGAGACCGGTCCCTTAGTATCCGAGGGATGCAAGGAAAAACTCTGTGAAAGTGGTCTCCTCTGCAAATGACACATGGCGATTTAGGCCTGGTCGGTGCAGTGTGTGGATTTTCGTTAGACGACACTCGTTTTCCCCCATTCGCCTTTGGCTCCTTCTTCTTCTTCTCCTTCTTCTCTTTAGGAACTTGACTTTTGGCTTTGCCAGCCCCATCAAGCGAAGAGGAAGGGGGAGAGGAAGAATTAGAGGAAGTAGAAGGTTGGTGGGAAACTCTGGCCTCGTCTAATTGCTGATTCGATTGTTCAGGAATAGTGGTGTTCTGAACGACATTGGTTGAGAAGAGCCAGACTGGCAAGCCAATTGTCAGTCCTGGAAGCGACAATGTGGCCATATGGGGTGCACCAACATCTCCCCAAGAGGATAAGGGACTAGGATTTCCACCAAGGGGAATTCCTTGGATGGTAGACTCCATTTTCTCAACCTAAGATCAACGTAGGAAAAGGGTATGAATATTTCGTTTAAAATAAATTTTAAGACGCTTGGACACAACTTGTTTTTTCAATTTTAAAGAGTCGAGAAAAAACAAAAGATGACTCTAGTCTCCTTCGATTTTTAATGATCCTGAAGTGACAAGTGCTCAGATGGACCTTTTCCATTAAGGAGTCTGAAAAGGAACGAAAGGGACTGCTCTAGAGATCTAGGTAGAGGGAGTACCAAACCAATCGCAAAACTGCAGAATACTTTTTACGGTACGGCAGTCAATCTTCCCGAATGCTGTTTTCGGTGCATTGCGATCAGTAGGGCGGCCGACACGGCTTCCTATGGATAAAAGGTTTTAAGCCTATAAGGGTCTCCCAATATATACTCGACGGTACGTGGGAGCACAAGTCCGTACTGGCACTTACCGTCTCAAAGTGGAGGAATCACCCAACCATCAGTGAGGACAACAGTTACCAGGCTTTACGACGCCGGAATACGTCTCTAGCCTAGACCTCTAAATGTTGTGCGTTAAGTTCCAAAGCGTTGTTAGATTCATTCAATTTATTTTAAGTTGATCTTTCTTAGAAGTTTGCCTTTTGGGATCACCACGAGATGTAGATGTAATTCCTAAAATGCAATCTAAATATGATAAGCAAGCTTTTATCTCTTTTCAGCAATGAAAATCCTAGCTACAAGGGGAAAAGAAAGACACAATCTTTTCTCAAAGAGCAAAGAGCACACTGTAAATGCACTTTTCCTAAATCAAGCCAAACAGACTATCAATATGCAAATGCACATATGCATGTATTTGTTTTCACTTTCTTAATATTGATGCCTAAAAAGAAAGTTGATGTACAAATCTGAATTTGCTTTCAAGTGAAAAACACAAACAAGCTTCTTTTCGAAATCAAAAGGTAGAGAAGATTACGACACTTTATGATTTTGAAATAAACACTGGTTTCGACACTAGAAAGAGACAAATTCAAACCAAAGGCAAAAGTAAAAGCATAATCAACTGTCAACAACAAACAAACTTTCTCCTAAGATCAAAATCGACACTTACGACAGATCTAAATCCAAGGACGATAGTATGACTATTCTATTCTTTCAATGGAAAACTTTAAATGATGTAACAAACACACAAAGAACATCTACAGTCTTTTTGTACAAAGGAGGCGGAATTAAGGAAAAGAAAAGGGGTTTTTAAACAGATACACACTGATCACAGGCTGCAAAATCAGAGACAAAACTGAAAAAAATGAAGCAAAGAACCTCAGCTGCACAGGGCTAGGCTGATCAGCGCACCTGTTACACAGAGAAACTGAATTGCAGCGCAGGTAGCCCTTTCAGGAACTGCGTTGAAATGAAAAGTCTCTTCACAGTGCCTGCGCTGGGGTAGAAACGAGACTTCTATCCGGGTTCTGGGTCAAGGTTTGCAGTTTAATCTATGGATTTTGGCCGAGTAAAAGCAATTAGTAATGCACAATCAGAGGGTGGATTTAAAGGAGGTCTAAGAGCTATCACAAAGGGTAATCAGATCATTTGTGAATCAGCTGTTCAAATCATAAACAAATCCAGTGAATGGATTGAAGTAGAAGGTGTCTACTTTGCATTTGATAATGGCAAATGCAGTTCGATTGCTACTTCTGTGTTTATGAAACAAACAACAAGAGAAACAAAAGCAAACTAACTAGACATGTTCCCCAGTGGAGTCGCCATTTTGTTAACGGGAAAAGTGTCTACTCAGAACACCCCTATCCCACTAAGGTGTGACAGTACCTTAGAAACAAACAAGGAAAACTACTTTCGTATTCTTCTTTATGAACTGTAAACGAAGAGGAATAGGATGAACCAACCTGTGTCTTGCGCTAGTCCTGTGATCCAATCTCTCTCCTCTTTGACAGCTTCCAGCTACCTTCTCCCTTACTTGTCCAGCTTCACCAAGTTCCTGCAAGATCACAGAAGAGGAAAACTACACAAAGACATGGATTTACATTCATAAACAGCTTAGGATCAGATTTAAGCTAAACATGCAAATATAACAAAACATCATTGATACACAAGCATGTAGGAGAAACTCAAATAGTTTTATTGATATAACAAGAAGGTCCAGGAGGAGTTACAACCGATGATTCCTGATCCAGCATCAACCCCCCAGCAAAGGAATCCCCTCTTCACCTCCAACAAAGCATAAATCACCCAATGCACTGATCTCTATCTCAAAACCAACAGCAATTCTCTGCAAAGTACAAAATTCCAGCCTCTGGATCTCTGGGATGAGGGATCCATATGTAGATGTATGCAAAGAGGATGAGTCAGCTTATGATTTGACTAGTGGCCTCTCTCTGTCAGTTCTTGCTTCCACTTGGAGACTGAGAGCCTCTTACTCATCCTTGGTCGAACTCAGTGAGGCAAGTGTCATTGGGGAAGATTCTGGAAGCTTCCATTGCCTGTCCACCTCGCGGAATGACACTGCCATTTGTCATTTCCCGCTCAACGCACCCTGGTAGTGCATTTAGGTGCGTTGCAACGCACCTAGCTAGTGTACTGGGGTGCTATGCAACGTAGCTAGCTAGTGGAGCAGCTGAAATGATCCTGATTTGATTGATTCTGAGTAGTTTCTGGTGGAGAACTTCTGGGAGAAGCTGTATCTGGTTGACCTTGTTCCTCTAGGGGTAGGAACAACACTTTTAGGGACTTAGGATCCCTTGGTTTATGGACATTTCATGCTTAGAGCTGTAAGGCACAAAAATGTCTATAACAACAAGGTCATTACATCATGTCTAACACCAATAAGATACCATTTGTCACTTATTTAAATTTCCCATATTTGACGAAACTCACGAATGATCCCATTGCTCATAATTTAGCAATGGCCCCCCATGCCAACCAAGTTACCATTAGATATCCCTAAATTCAAAGGAAAACAATGGGATTACCCTGCCAATCATATCACGACCTTCCACCTATGGTGATTTCTTAAATAAAATATGTAGATATATTATTCACTTGTATTATGATGGTGATTCACTTGACTTACAATTATATTTAGTATTCCACTATGCAGGAATGGAAATTGATTAGCCACATGAGGAACAAGGTGTGCACTATCAATCTGATCAACCACATGATAAATGAGATGTGCTCTATCAAGCTGATCAATCACTATAGGAACAATATGTGCCCTATCAAGTTGATCAACCACTAGAGGAACAATATGTGCCCTATCAAGTTGATCAATCACTAGAGGAACAAGATATGCCCTATTAAGATGATCAATTGTCACTGGGGGAACAATATGTGCCCTATCAAGATATCAACCATTAGAGGAACAATATGTGCCCTATCAAGCTGATCAACCACCAAAAGAAGGAGTTTTCCCCTCTCAAGTTAATAGGATAACATGGAGATGCAATGGTTTGGAAAGGGGTGGAAGGTTTGTGAAAAAGTTGGATGCAAGCATAATAGAGGAAATTGGGGAGCCTATCCCTACTTGAACTGTTAGAGAGCATGTCAGTAACATCATTCAACAATATTTTGAGAATCATTCAGTTGTTGAACAAGATCAGATACTATATGGGGTGATCAAAAACTAAAACATGCCACATATTTTGGGTATCCAAGATGCTAAAAGCAGAAAGACACGTGTGAATGTCACTAAAAATATATCAAAGGAATTCTCTATGTTTGGAAAATCAATAAAACCTAATGTTTGAGTTTCTCATAGGGAAATTACAAATGCTATTGTTACACCACGTACATCAAGACAACAAAAGTTAGAAACAATGTAAAAATTTCTCCATGTCTCGAGAAAAACATTGCACAAGCATACAAAATTTAGGGTTCGAGTAAATGAAAATAATGAATCTAATTGTCGGGTTCTTATCACCAGGAAACACTACCAAGATAGGATTACAACAAGAATCATAGTAGTTGTGGTAGAGTTTGGGAGAGGCATTCATGTGCTATTATAGATAGAAAGCATATCGTATGACATCACATAGCTAAAGGTGAGTATGTAGATCACACTAAGCACATTACATAAATGACAGAAGTTGCATTGTTCGAGGAATTTCAGGAAAACAATCACCATGTGAAGATATACATAAATATGTTTAAGAAATTGAAACCATGGTTTATTAGGCCTAATAAAATCTGTGACATGTGTGGTCGCTGATATCATGTTGAATTCCAAATTCATTATGACACTTTTTGGGAATTTTACAAGAAGTAATGCCACAATGACCCTCCTCCTCTTACAATATGAAATTTTGTTGCATCAGTATTATGTAGAAGGGATCCATAAGAGTCGTTTCACAAGAAAATGTGTATAGGTGGGAGAAGATGCACTGAATATGGTGATTTGGCATCGTTCCATAGGAACTTTCCTATTGATCCCAACCAATCTAGGATGTCAGATGTCACCATCACATGAAAGTGCTATGAGTATGAAATGGGAAATGAACCATCTTCTTCAACTCTAGCGCATAGGAGGGTTAACTATGTTGAGGATGGGGTTCCTACTTCACAATTCATGGAGGCGTTTTAGATCTTTATCTGTAAATATGTCAAAATTTCACATAGGTCCAACTGGCAAGCTTTTGAATTTAATCATTCTTGCAAATTATTCCATCTAGGCACAATTTTATCGGTGGTATACTTTGTTGAGAATTACACATTTTCTCCTCAGACAAAGATCTAGAGTGAGCACTATCACTCATACCAAGTTTCCATATTCGTACATGTTTTGTACAAACATGCAAAATTGAATGTTGATGTTAGGGATAACACTAACGAATCACATGATGTGATTAAGGAGTATCACTTTTACATTAGCGATGATTGTGATCATGACACATTATTCATGCACCATTTATTTAACCTAATTTATGAATTATTAAAAAAAATGACATATCATCTAGAAAGAATTGGATATGGGCATATGATTGTGCATGGAATTTCAAGTCAACACGTAGCTTTTATTGGTTGAGCCGGCTACACAAGAAGACAAAAATCTAGCATACTTGAAGCTATTTTGAAACATGACATGGAAAGGGTGAGAATGATGTTGCAGGTAGTTGTGTGAAGTGAGCACTTAGGAGGTACCAAATGAGTCATAATGTAGATTGACTCAAATCATCACTAGAGGTGGTCAACTACTATAGGTCTCATTTAAGACATGAAGGTCATGAATCTATTAGGCCTGTGTGTAGGTTCATCTGGAATGTTGAACTTGGCAATGTGAATAGATCCATTCCTTATTATTGTAATACTATAAAAGGAATAATGGAATTACACTTAGTGCAAAGTAAAGACACGGGGAAGATATTTTCCATTGAGACAAGAAAAATCACATGTTTTTGTGAGTTTTTCATTGGTGTTGTGGGATGTAGACTTGATCAATGTGAAAAACATGGGTACGTGAAAGGATGGAAATATGTACCTCTTAATCCTAAGGGACCTCATCCAATTTTGATGTGGCAAGAGATGCACGATGAAGAGGCCATTGTTTCACTTGATCATGATCGAGTATCTGATTTTGTAAGGGAATGTATGTGGCCCATCTATCATTAACGATTTCATCTATAAATTGAAATCTTGAATATATTTAATTAATACATATTTTGTATTTTAGTTGTAGGCAATGTTTTTGTTGTCAATTCCCCCTTAGGAAGTGAAGAGAATGTGGCCTACCATTTGATGTGACATACATATGTAAAAAGCAGGTTGGTGCAATCGTATGAAGATGGAAAATTCACATACCAAATTGGTGACATGGTTGTGATGGATATTTTTTTTTGAAAAGGTTAAAAAATAGGCTGATCACATCCTTTACAAAAATTATATGCCTGAATATATATCTTGCCAATATAGTCATCTAGTCAGAGTAGCTCAGATCAGTCTCATATAAATCAAACCAAAGAAAGGTGAACCAAGGAGATGGAGGATGACAAAATTGGACCATGAATGTATTATGAAGACTTCCATTCCTATGAGCCATTGGCTAGATGAGTAGATGATGCAAATGGCAAGCCCTGAAGATGATTCTATAACAGTCAAGTGTAATCTAATCTAGTATAAGAGATCAACATATGAATTTTGTAATTTATAAATGTGACAGTTGAATACTCTTGTAATTTTGTAATTTTGAATAGAGAAATGTTTCCCCCTAATTTAGGATGGATTCATAATGGTGTATATATGTTATATAAGCTTTAGTTTCCTTGAGGTGCTTAAGTTTCTAAAGTTTTCCAAATTTCAAGGAGGTTTTATTTTTAGGGATAGGATCCTTATGTGAACCCCATAGATCTAAAATTTAATTAAAATTTAGAATCAAGAGGGATTTAGATTTAGATTTAGATTTAATTAAAAAAAATTATATTAATTTTTTTAAAATGTCATATATAGTATTCATGTTGAGCATGGAAGAAATCTTATAGATATACATCATAATGGGTTCTAGAAAATCCATTTCAGTATCTAACAACCAAGTTGATATAATATTATTTTACTTAAAATGGAAATTCAACTATCTAGGTTATGAACAACATTGAAATATTTTTATGTTATTAATAAATGTCATGTGTCAATTTGATATAAAGCATGGAAAGAGTTACACACATGCTTCATATTGGATTGTAAATTATATATATATATATATATATATATATATATCTAGAACTTATTTCAATCCTATTTGAGTTTTTTAATTGAACCTTAAGATAAGGAATTGATTGAAATACTTAGATGAGTTGACCATGCAATGATGTATGAGTGAGTCGCAAAAATTCCCATATATAGATTTTTTATTATAATATGGATGAATTTCGAATTCAAATAATTTATTATGATTTAAATTATTGTAATATAAAACATACATTGATTGCACTAAAAGGCACTTTTGTACAAGCCAATATGACAACACATTTGTAATTCTTTCCATATTCAATATTAAATTGATACATGATATATTTTAGTTCATTTTAAGTATCAAAGTGACTTGCATCATAGTAGGATTGTACTTATTTTGTTAGTCTATGAAATTAGAAAGATTCAAAATTGTTAAAATTTGTAGAATTTTACCTTTTGAATGTTCTTAATTGAAGGTCTTAAGATACGTAATTGATTGAAATACTTGGATAACGAAGTAATTTTTTTTTTTTTTTGTAAGCTGAGGTGGTACTCTTTCTATTACTGGATAGAAAATGAAACATTACATAGTATCAAAAACATTGTAAACCCGCCCACATGGGGAAACCGGGTGATTAAACCATCTATAGTTTTTGATGGCCGCCCAAAAGTAAAAGGCCCAAAGTCTGATAATTCTAGCCAAATAAACAAGGCAGTCTTGAGATCTACTAATACTACTAGTCTGCAAGAAATATATATCTCTATCTAAAACATGCAAAAAACTGTAACTAGTAAGACTATGAGTTTTCCTGAACATATCTCATGTCAAACATTGTCCATTGCTGGTTGCTGACTTGCTCCTCTCTCTGCATCTTGGTGGTCCCCCTTCAGCAGCTGACGAATTTCGTCCAATTTCTCCTATTGCCTCTCCATGGCAATGCGGATGAAACTCAATTCTCTGCGCATATCAGGGCCTCCCTGGGCAATCTCGACCATCTCCTTAGCAACCTGCTCTAGAGCCTTTGCCAGCAGCCTCTTCATAACCCAGTATATGTGCAGAGATTGTTTAAACAATGACATTCTTCCCCTGGTATGTCCTGGATCATGAAGCAGGAACTCCCAATCCTCCATTTCATCTTCAGATTGGTCTTGGAGAGACTCCTCCTCCAAGTATTGCATGATTCTTCTAACTGATGGGTTGGTGTTTCGCTGATAGGCCCTTTCTGCCCGACGGACTCTGTGATTCACCGTCCTTCTTGTCATTTTAACAGGTTTCGTGTCCTGCCTGGAATTCTCACCTTCCTCATGCATCCTCCTACTCTGTTCCCGTCCCCTTTTCCTGCTCGAGTCCGCACTGCTGCCGGGGCCCCTCTCTCGTCTTCTCATACCATAACGACGAACCTTCACCTCCTGCGAAGTAGGGTGGTCATCTTCCATCTGATGATACTCCTCGCCTGCTAGTCCGTCCTGAGAAAAGGTCCACTCGTTCCCCTCGCCTCGAGGCAACTCCTCCTCCGACTCGTCCTCAATATCCCAGATCTCAGTTGGTTGATCTTCGTTCATAATTTCCTTGCCTTTCGGCTCTTATTTTTAACAGTTGAATTATGCTGCTCCTCTGCCTCCCTGGTTCCCCGCCGTGATTCCATGTTACCAACGGGATTGTCGCAGAGAAATATTTGGTGCCAGGAAGACTTTATCTTATAATGCTGTCTCTCAGCAGTAATGTCCACACCTCTCCAAATTAGGAAACAGCTAAATGACTATTCTTCCTTCCCCATTTGGGTATATATCAGATTTCTGTCCTCATCGTACACCTTTGGATCAAAATTCGTTTGCCGCCGGTTGCTTTCCGGGATGACGTTTCCTTTGGCCATCATTCCTTGATTAATATCCGCTGTCAAGAGATCTGACAGACCGCTCCACCCTCCTCTACGATCGCGATCATTTATTGCTTCACCTTGGATGTGCTCCTGTGCCGTTCTCCACGCACGCCGCCACTGTACTGCCCTGTATCCTATGATCATATCTCTTCTCTGCCCAGACTGATCCAGGTTCGTCACACGGGACCTCCACGTCCTCTCATTGCTCTAGCTCATTGATCCTCGTATTTTCGCTTGCAGCTTGATCATGGTCTTCATTAATGATTTCTGCCAGGTCCTTCCACTCCCTGCTCCCGCACACCGCTCTCCATTGATTGTCCACCGTGCTGCCACGACCTCTACATCCCCAGTTCGCCATGAAATCGGCTGCCCGATTCCCCTTCCTTCTGACGTGATTTATTATTTTGTATTCTATTCTTTTCAATAGATCTGCGATTTCCTGGACAATTCCAGCCGTACGCCAGCTGCTTGTGACCTTCTCCCAGTCTCGCCCATTACTGAGCTTCTTCAGCATTTCAACCACAATCTGGGAGTCTCCAGCGATTTCTAAATTGGTGTAACCATTTCTTACAGCAATTCGCAATCCCTGGTGGAGAGCCCAAAACTCAGCCTCGTTGTTCGTCATTTCTCCACCCCAATCTGCGTAAATCCACCTTACCTGCTTGTTACTATCCTGGAAAATGCCCCCAAAACCAGCTTCGCCCGGGTTCCCCTTCGAGGCCCCGTCGAAGTTTAATTTGATGAAGTTTTCTCTGGGATAGCTAAATTTATCGGGGCTTTGGGTCCGCATATCATGTCGGGAGTTCTGCTTATGATGGACCATCTCAAACTTTAGATTTAAATTGTTTAGGATTCCCTCCTCAACCTGGTTGGCCTTCCAATCCTCCCCATCCCACTTTTCCACCAGGATTGTTTCCCTCATTAACTTGACTGCTCGTCCCCAGATTATTTCCGGATCCTTTGATTTATTCTGGAATACTCTGCGATTCCTCTCCTTCCATATCATCCAAAGCACGAACCCTGAGATGAGATTCCACGCTCTTCTGACCACTTTACATTGAAAAACTTCTTTATTCCATTGAAAAACCATTTCATTGAATTCACTGGGGGCTATCTCGGATTTGCCAAATATTCGTTTAGTGTTCATCCATAGATTCTTTGTGAACGGGCAGTTAATCAGTAGGTGATTTCTGGTCTCCACTTCAGTGTTACATAGACAGCACCTCGATGGGCCACTGAAGCCTTTTTTTTGAATTCGGTCCCAGGTTAAAATCTTATTCTTAGTTGCAAGCCATATGAATATGGAGACTTTCGGCCACCAGTTACTTTCCCATATAATTTTCCAGTCTAAATTCTCCTCACCTCTGGTTTGGGTATCAGTTAAGTAGTAAGCCTCTTTGGTGGTGAAAGAACCTTTCATGGAATTCCCCCACCTGAGGATATCCTTTCCAGTGCGTGCTCTAATTTTCCTGGACTCTACCTCTTTCCTGTAGGCTTCTTGTTGGTCTTGGCTGAGCTCCCTGTCCCACTCAGTCAGATCAGTCCATATTCTCCAGCTTCCTTCTGGATCATTAGCTTTCCAATAGTCTCTGACACATTTTCGATCTCCTTCTATTCTTTCCTGAATCTGTTGAAGCCTCTGAATTCTGCTCATTCTTTCTTTCTACTGCCACTTATCATCCCAGAAATTGGCTTCTTCTCCACCTCGAATCTCCCAGAAAGTATGCTTTTCAACCAAATCCCTGTTTTGACGAGCAAGGTCCCAAATTGTTGACCCTTTGGGGGTTTCTCTCTGTCTTAAGATCTCAACTGTGGAGTCAGGCATATTGTATTTTATTTTCCATATGGTTTTCCAAAGATCATTGCCCTCCCTTAGCCAGCGCCACCAGAGCTTTGCTCCCAACACTTTGTTGAGAATTTCAGGGTCCCTCAGCCCCAAACCTCCTTTTTCTTTTCTCTCTGTTAAATGATTCCAAGAAACTAAGGCCCATTTTTTCTTCTGGTTAGTCCCTCCCCAAATAAAATTTTTAATGATCTCTCTAATCTTTGCACAAACTCCTATAGGGGCTGCCATTATCGACAAGGGGTAAATGGGGATAGCTTGAAGGAGAGATTTTGCCAGAACCACCCTTCCTGCTATGTTTAGAACTCTAAAGGCCTAGTTTGCTACTTTGTTTCTCAGCTTATCCAGGACTCCTTGCCAATTTTTCATCTTTTTGGAAGTAAAGTCCAATATATTTCCTAAGTATTTCGTAGGCAGTTCTCCTCTCTTAAAGCCCATTAATCTTATAAGGTGGGTTTTGACCTGATCCACTGTATTAAATATGAATATATAGGATTTATCTCTATTAATTTCCAGACCAGAAGCCTCAGCAAATAAATCCAAAATTCTTTTAAGATGTCTTACTTCTTTGACAGTTGGTTCCTCGAATAACATGATATCATCAACGAATTGCTGATGAGTTAAGGGAAAATTATTTCCCCAGAGCTGAAGACCTTTGATTCTGTTCGCTGCTCGTTCTTTTTTAATAAATCGACCCAGACCTTCGGCTGCTAGAATGAAAAGAAACAGAGATAATGGATCTCCCTGTCTAATTCCTCTAGATGCATTAAATGTTTTCGAGGGAGTTCCATTAACCAGAATGGAAAATTTGGTGAGGAAATCAAGCTATGAATCCACTTAATCCATCTCCTGTTAAAACCAAAACTTTCCAGGACTTCTTCCAAATAGTTCCAGTTAAGTCGATCATAAGCCTTCGACAAGTCTAATTTGATCATCATACCCTTTTGCTTTTTGATTTTTAGAGAGTGAATAACTTCTTGAGTTACTACCAGGCCATCTAGGATCTGTCTACCTTCAACAAAACCTGTTTGTTCAGCAGATATTAACTTGTCTAGAAGGGGTTTTAATCTCTTGGCGATCAGGGATGTTATAATCTTGTAGATAACATTACACAGAGCTATGGGTCTAAAACCATTGGCATCTTCTAAATTATCACCCTTAGGAATCAAAGCATAGAAAGTAGAGTTAATGGCAGGCCATACCTTTTGGTTCATCCTAGATTCTTCTATCAGATCAAGGATCTCTTTTCCCAGAAAGTGCCATCCCGCCTGGTAGAAATCAACTGTGAAGCCATCCGGGCCTGGAGCAGTACCTTTCTTCATTGCTTTTACAGTTTCCTCTATCTCTTCTAAGGTAACAGCTCTCATCAACGCCTTATTTTGGTCTTCTGTGACTAAACGAGGAATGGCCGAACATATTTCCTGAATTGCTCTCGTTCGATCAGCTTGAGGTTCTGTTAGGATTCCTTTATGATGATCTATCAGGACTTGTTCAATCTCAGCTTGCTCGACCATTCTATCCCCATTATTATCTTTGATGGATAAAATCTTGTTTCTCTATCTATGTTTGATCATAGCCTGATGAAAGAATTTAGTGTTCCTTTCCCCCTCCCTTAACCACTTTATTCTTGATTTTTGCCGCCAGAGAACTTCTTCCTGTTTTTGTCTTTCTTCTAGTTTTCCAAGTATTACCCCTTCTTCTCTTATGCTTTCCTCTGTTCTGCCTTCCATTATCATCTTTTGTTGAAGTGATTCCATTTCCCCCTCTAGTTTTTGTTTGTCTTCCATAATGTTGCCAAATTCTTCCTTGTTCCATTTCTTAATTTTCCCTTTCAGCTCTTTCAGTTTCAACTGGAACGTATGCATTTTTCCTTTGCCCTGCACTGTACTGTGCATCCACCATTCTTCAACTTTTTTTATGAATCCTGGGTCCATTAACCAGAAGGCTTCAAATCGGAAAGGTCTTTTTCCACGATTCCTTTTAATATCCACCTCTAGTCTAATCGGCCAATGATCAGAACCAAGGGATGGTATGATCTTTGCTTCGACGAAAACATCCTTATTCATAATAGCTTCTGATACTAGGAAGAGATCAAGTCTTGATGCAATTTGGTTCTTGCCTCCCCTCCTGTTGTTCCAGGTGCATATCCCATTAATGGTCTAGATGTCTACTAATCTTAAATCCTCTATCATTTCATTGAACATATCCATGAAGTGGTCCAACTTCCTTATCCCTCCTTTTTTTTCTTCTAAGGATATGATTAAATTAAAATTGCCTCCTATGATCCAAGCAGCTTCTGGATATATTGTGTGGATGATTTTCATACTATTTATAAAATTTTCTTTTTCCCCTAGGGAAGGAGGGCCATAAACCCCTGAGATAACAACCTTTTCCTTAGTTCCTACTATCCTACCCAAGCCAGTAAGGACTCTATTCATGTTGGTCCAGCTTTCTAAAATGATATCATTTGGATTCCACAAAATTGCAATACCTCCCGCAGAGCCAATAGCATCTTGCCCCATAACTTCGTATTGCAGTTTATTTTTGTCAATTATTCCTTCAAGCTGTTGAACTGTAATTTTTGTCTCCTGTAAAATCATAATACTAGGCTTCTCTTTTGTCAATTTCTCTTTCATATATCTCTGTTTACCCTTACTGTTCAAACCCCTAATATTCCAACTGATAACAATCATTTAAAACTTTTGGTAGGAGGGGAAGAATACCTCTGACAGAGGTATCACTTTACCTGAGTTTATCAACGTTTCTCCCACAGTCTGGATAGTTTCACTCATCGTTTTCTGACCTCTTTTCCTACTATTTTTTCCAGAGCCGTCCATTCCAACCTGTCCATTCCCCTGCTCATTTCCTATAACTATCTGCTTGTCCATGTTCTCCCCTTTTTTTTCCTTGTACTTCTGAAATGCTTCCTTATACAATTGTTTCTGCTTCTCAGGTATGAATCTACTATCTAGATATTTCCATTCCTGAATTAGCTGTTTCATGATTCTCTCCTCCTCCACCTCACTTTCTACTTGGTTTTCCACTTCCATCTGGGATTGCATTGCTGCATTTTCTGCCTTTCCTTCCGTCCGTTCCTCAATAGTTTTCCTTAAATTTGCATCTTTTCCTTTGTTTTCACTTACAATTTCCATTGGTGTGTTTCCAGGGTCTTCGTCGTCCTCCAAATTTACTTCATAGTCCTCGTTCTCGCTCTGAAGCACTTGAAACTTGTTTTGACTTGTTGTGTGGCTGGGTTTTTCTTGTGACTGGGATTTTGGTCCCTCCTTGCTCTGTTTCTTTCTCCTTGTGACCTGTTGAAAACCCCTGTCTGCCTCCTCCACTTTCTCTGAATTTTTCTGATATTCCTCTTGACTTCTCTTTGACTCCTCCTCCTTATTCAGCGGGCATTGCCGATATAGATGGCCATATTCATGGCATTTGCGGCACCTAAACGGGATATGTTCATAGTCTATTGGCTGTTGCCAGATTTCATCATGATATTCCAGCTCGATACTTTCTGGGAGGGGTTCTGCTAAATTCATGTAGACACAGATCCTTGCATATGAAGTATATTTGCCTCGTTTTGTAGCTTCTGCAATTTTAACAAAACCCCCGATTGAGTTCCCGATTCCTTCTAAAATTTCAGGGTCCCAGAATTCGTCTGGGAGCCCGAACAGTCTAACCCAGATTGGGGCGTCCAACATTTTTTCCTTTTCTGGGTTGTATCTTTCTTCCCAGTATTTCATGAACAGGCCTGCATTGTTCATGAAGTACGGTCCTTCTTCGAAAACCCTATCTTTGTCCTCCAGATTCGTGAAGATAGCTGTGAAAAACCCTTTTGCTCCCAATTTCAGATCTATATGGCCTTTTGGTCTCCACCTTTGATCAATCCATCTGTATAACTCCTTCTCAGATGGCCAGTAGCCTATGAATTTGCATATCAGGGCATGGTCCTTCATGTAACAGTTATATTCCTCAAGTTTGTTGCAGGGAATGACATATCTTGGTTGTTTTTGTGCCCTAGGTAGGCATTTTCCTCCCATCCTTTTCTGCCATAGGTTACCCATCACTGGGGCATAGCTTTCCTTCTGGTTATGCTGCATTCCGCTTGCACTGGTCTCCCCTGCTACCACATTTTTGAAGGAGGGGATCTCTCCCCTCCCCTTTGGGTTTTCCATTTACCCCTCAGCTCTTGACTCTAATTATTTACCCTTACTTCGCTGTTGAAGACTGGTTTCCTGAGCTGCGGGTATTGCGAGATTCTTTTTCCGGATCTGACCTCTTCGGCTTTCTTCGTCCTCTCTCCCGCGTTATTCGCCTGTCAACCCCGTCTGCTGCGCCGTCTGCAAACCCTAGCAGCGCGCATCATCCCTCCTTTCTTGAAGAATTTTCGATAACGAAGTAAATTTAGGAAAGTTCATAAAATTATATAAAATTATATAAACATTTCATTAATTGTTTAAATTAACATACATTGGTTGCATTAAAAGACTTTCTACAAGTTCAATATTAAATTGATGTGTACATGATATATTTTAGTTCATTTTAAGTATCAAAGTGACTTGCATCATAGTATGCTTGTACTTATTTTCTTAGTCTATGAAACTAGAAATCAATTTAATTGTTATTTTGTAAAATTTTACTTCTTGGATGTTCTTAATTGAAGGTCTTAAGATAAGTAATTGATTGAAATATTTGGATAGGAAAGTAAATTTAGGAAAGTTCTACAATTATATAAAATTATCTAGAAACATATCATTAATTGTTTTTTGGTGTATTAAATTCCAGTACATATGACTTATGTTATGACTAAGCTCCTAAAGATCACCTCAAAAGAAATAAAATTGAATAAAACTTATTTGTTGTTTGTACCAGACATCTTTTAAAATTGAATTTAAGACTTATTTCAATCCTTTTTGTGTCTTTTAATTGAACAATGATATACTTTAGTTCATTTTAAGCATCAAAGTGACTTGCATTATAGTAAAATTTTACTTATTTTCTTAGTCTATGAAACTAGAAATAAAAAATGTTGTTTTGTAAAATTTTACTTCTTGAATTTTCTTAATTGAAAGCTTTAAGATAAGGAATTGATTGAAATATTTGGATAAGCAAATAAATTTAGGAAAGATCATAAAATTATAGAAACATATAATTAATTATTTTTTAGTATTTTAAATTCCAATACATATGAATTATATCATGTTATGACTAGGCTCTTGTAGATGACCTCAAAATAAATAAAATTGAATAAAACTTATTTGTTGTTTACTGGTTAAAGACATCTTTTAAAATTGAATTTAAAACTTATTTCAATCCTATTTGTGTTTTTTAATTGAACCATGATATATTTTAGTTCATTTTAAGTATCAAAGTGACTTGCATCATAGTCTAAGATTGTACTTATTTTCTTAGTCTATGAAGCTAGAAGTCAAAATTGTTATCTTTTTTAATAAAAGTTATAATATAGATTTTTTTTTAAATAGCAAAATAATTAACAGATTCATAAACTAAAATTTAATAAACATCCATAAACAAGAATAATAAACATTCATAAACTAAAATAATGAATGTATCGATAAACTATCCATATGAAAATATATACAAATTACATTACATGAACATCCATAAATTGTCCATGTATGATGTTTGGCCCCTATACTACTACTAGTGTAACCCCTTATTGTTATTAGTACAACCCCCTTATTATATTGTTGTGCCCATGTAGTCCCCATATTGTTATTATTGTGCCCTTACATTATTATTGTTATGTCGGCTCTGATTATATTATGACCCCTTAGACTCCTATATATAGAAAGGAGGTCTTGTCATTTGTATCATCCAAGAATTGTTCATTTGTGTAATGTAAAGGAGGTTGTCCCCTCGAAGAGGCTTATTTCTAAGGCGTTCATCTATCTTTTTATCTTTTTGTGAGTTGGTTTCATAACATTTGGTATCAGAGCTTTGGATTATAGGGTTTCGCTGCTCCAAACAGGTCATTGTGGAATTTTCACTATAATTGTTTCGCTACGAAGTGTCAAAAGTTACCCAAAAAACCCATTTGAGATGAAATCGGTCTAAATATCGTGTCCTAATTTCAGATCTTGTCTCAATATATTTTTGGAGATATGATCTAAGGAAGTTAGGGTTTTTGCAAGCTTCAGAATTTCATCTAAAACAGGTGATCGTGGAAGTTTCACTATAACCTATTCGCTACGAAATTACAAAAGCTAAAACAAAAACCCATTTGAGAAGAAAGCACTTTGAACCTCGGGTCCGAATTTCAGATCTTGTCTCGCTATATTTTCGGATATATGATCTAAGGAAGTTAGGGTTTTTGCATACTCCATAATTACATCTTAAATAGGTGACATTGGGAAAATCGTCATAACTTTCGCTCTGAGCATCAGATTGAATTTTCATAAGAAGTTACATAAAGAGGATGGCTGTAGTTTTCGGTGTATATTTTTCAGATCTGAAGGTCAAAACAATCACACGTGGAACTTCGTACAAGTTTGCTCTTCTGAAAAGGTATATAATCAGGTCATCTTGGGAGATTGTGCATAACTCTTTCTTGGAGAATCCAATTTCGATCAGACTAGTGGCATTGGAAAGAGGACGTAGAGGGCTACTGCAGGAAAGATCAATTTTTATGGTATAAAGAGATTTTTTCTCGTAAACCACTTGTTACGTGGTTAATTTTCACGGAGGAAATTATAACACATTATGAGTATACAAATAGCAACACCTTCTTTAGAGCAACACCACAACAATTGGAAGAAAAAATAGCAAACGGGCTTTGTTACAAAGTGGAAAGAAAAATTATGGCAACAAGGAAGTCTACCCCTCACAACTATAAAGATGGAAGTGTTGTTTCTCCTAGCCTTCCACAACCTACAAGGGTTACACCACAACAATTGGAAGAAAAAAGAGAAAAAGGGCTTTGTTACAATTATGATAGCAAATGCACTAAAGGTCATAAGTGTGCTGAGAAGAAATTATTTTACATAGATTATGAAGAGGAGGAAGAAAAGGATCAAGAAACATCAAAAGAAGAGGATATACACCAGTCACCAACCCCAGAGAAAGAAGAAATGAATCCGACCATATCTTGTAAAGCATTGGCAAGAATTAGCACTTCTCAAACTCTCAAGATAGAAGGACATATCAAGAAGAAAAGGGTTCAAGAAGTGATGGATCACATCGAGAAAGAAGAAATGAATCCAACCATATCTTGTAATGCATTGGTTGGAATTACCACTCCTCAAACTATCAAGATAGAAGGACATATCAAGAAGGACAAGGTTCAAGTAGTGAGAGATCACATCGAGCATCAACAACAAGTTTGTTAGGACTCCAAATTGACCATTTTTTACCTTGTATTTTTGCTATAATATTACCCTCTTCAGTCCATAAGTTGAAAGCTTTGATTATATAATGACCTAATCATTCCAAGGTATGAAGTAACTCTCCGCATTACTATATGTTTAATTATTCATTACATATTCATGTTATCTTTATAATTATCTTTGGAGAAGTTAACCAAGTTGCTAAGTAACCGTTGAACTATCTAAAGTCTGCAGAAATTATAATTCGTAGTTGCTGCAACACCAGAAACAACAACTACGTAGTTGCTGCAACACCAGAAACAGCAACTACGCAGTTGCTGCAACACCAACAACAACAACTATCTAAAGCAGGGAAAACATTATTTTGCAACAACTGGAATACCAGAAATGACAAATAGCAACTATCAGAAGATTGGCAGAGTTCCATGCTGACACAGCACGATCAGCAACTGTCCAGAAAGGGTAAAACACGGTTACAGTTGCTAAAACACCAGGAACAACATGAGTTTACTAAATCAGCAACAATGGGGAAGCGGCAAAGGATAGTACGAGGATTCCAAGAAGACGGTTGAAGTTTGTTTACCAGCTGTGTAACAGTAAGAGATCCAAGAAAGAATACACCGTCACACTATTGTAACGGCATCCTGTAACAAGGATGGATTTCTTATTTTTGACAAAAAGGTTTAACTGAATGAACTATGATGGTCTATTGTAATAGATGTCTCCTCTATAAAGAGGAGACATCTACATTAGAAAGGGGGGAGAAAAGGAAACAAGTTGTAAGGGAAATTTTGAAAAACAAAAGCAAGTCTGAATCTTTATTGTAACTGGACATTTTGGCAGATGAATAAAAGGTTGTTCTGAGCATCTAATCCAGCATTTGTGTTCTGGGGAATCTTGTGAGAGGGACAGGGCCCACCTTCTTCACAAGATTCACCCATTTATTTCCTGTTAGTGTGTGAGTGTGTTTGATAATTTCCTTTTGCTGGTACTCTGTTTGGATTCTGTAGCATTACCTCTGATAATTTCCTTTTGCTGATACTCTGTTTTGTTAATTGCTTGATATTGTAAAAGAATACTTCACCAGTGATTTGGAATTGCAGTGTGTATTAGCAACCTGGTTACAGGGGCAGGTGCTGAACATCCTTACCCTGAGGATAGGGTCCTGATCCTCTGCTAACAGAGCAGCCATTATTTCTCTTTGCAGATTTGTATTCTTAGTTAACTGCTTTCATTTTATCTCTGCAATATACTTTAACTGTTATAACATAGAGTAAGGAGTTTGACAGAAAATAGAATTGTGTATACTACAGCTTTTAATGCTTTTAGAATTAAGTACATATAGTACGAGGTCACCTTTGAAATAAAAGGACTTTCCCAGGTTGACAAATTAATGTGGCACTCGACTGTTTAATCAATAAACAATTCAAGTAGCCAACATTTTGGCGCCGTTGCCGGGGAAGGTGACTAGAGATTTTAAAAGCATTAATGATTTCTTTTTAAGAATAACAGGTGCATGAGAGGACGCAGGAAACCTAATTTCACAGGCGGCAAAGGCGGAGGAGGAAGAAAAACCTTTATTGACGAAATTATTTCAAAGGCCGAGACATCATAGAGGATGAGTTCCCGGAGACCTCAGATCCAGTATTCCTCACAAACAGATCGACAGACAGAGGAAGTACTAGGACCTGAAAGGAAGCTGGAAGTACCAGAATACACTGAGGAACCGGTAGAAGAACCTGAAGAGACAAAAGATACAGAAGATAAATCAAGCAATTCAGGAAAAAGACCAATGGAGGATAACAGAGCAGAAAACTCACTCTCTACCCTGGAGTTCCCTATTGGGGAGCTCCCAAGAGGAGCAACCCCTATGAAGAACATTCCACTTTCAGCATTACCCAACTTTCATGGGTTATCCTCTGAAGACCCGAATGAATTCCTCTTTGAATTTGATATACTATGTAGGAGTTATGATTATGTGAGCCCTAATCAGAAACTAAAACTGTTTCCAGCAACACTGAAAGGGAATGCGTTAAGGTGGTTTATGAGCTTAGGAGCTCAGGCAATCACTACCTGGGATCAGATGAAAGAAAGATTTCTGGCCAAATATCAGGATTACTGCCGAACAAGAGAGAGGAAGGAAGAGTTGTTTAAAATGGTTCAGAAGGAGGACGAGAATCTGGAGGACTTTGTGGAAAGACTGCAGTATAATCTGCAGCGGTCTGACCACCCTACCATGAGTAAAGATATTCTGAAAACAATACTGCTGAAAGGGGTACGAGATGACTGCTTGGACATGTTGAATATGCTTGGAAAAGGGGACATTTCCAAGGAACCATTTGATGAAATTATCAACCTCTGCATGAGATGTTCAAGAGGAGCAGTAAGCAGATCAAAAAGCAGGGACAACGTATATTCAAGAGTCCAGAAGTCAGCAAGTGGAGGAGCAACAAGGGTCGAAATAGGTAATTTGTTGGAAGAATTTAAAACTGAGATGTTAAGCTCTTTTGCTTCACAAATTGATGCTCTGCAGGTAAAAAAGAAATAGGCAGAAGAAGAAGCTACCCTAGCTATTTTTTGTTCTAAATGCAGAGAAAAACACCCACTCAGGGAATGCCCACTATATAAGGTACCAATCTGCACGATCTGTGAAAAGGACCATGAGACCCAGCAATGCCCCTCTCTGCCTGGAATAAAAGCAGCATTGCAGTCAACTGAAGAAGAGGCTGAAGCAGTGTACCTGATGACACAGAGGAGGCAATGGCCACAAAGACAAGGTATGAATTCTAACACAACATTTAGTCGTTGGAATAATCATTCTCCTTTTCAAACAAATTACCCACCCATGAACCAAATGCAGTACCCACCCTTTAATACGATGAATTTTCTACCCATGCAGCAACCAAGTCTTCCTTTTCCTGATCCTACCATATGGAATCCTTGGGCTCCCCAGCAATCGTATTTTAATCAATGGAATCCGAACTGGGCAGGCCAACAGATGCCATTTCCTCAGCATCAACAGTCTCTTTCCTTACCATCCAATACTCCTTCGAATAACCAAGCAATTAGACCACAGCTGCCTGTGCAACCCAACCCCAACCCAAATAACGATAAAGCTCTGCAAGTAATTGATATTCAAAATCAGCCTGTCTCCCCCATGCAATGTAACGATATCCATCTTCGCTCAGGGAGAGTTGTTGAACCCATCATTGATGACATTACTGACTCTGATAAAGAGGAAGTTGGAAAAGAAAAACCAGCTAACAATAATGCTGAAACAGTTGAATCAGCATCTAACAACAATGCTCAAACAACAGATCTGCCATTCCCTGAACGTCTGGCTCTCACCAAAACACTTGAGCAACCTACTTTTAACCTTTTAGGCGAACTACAGAATTTATATGTTAAAATTCCACTGTTGCAAGCGCTAAGAGATGTTCCCATTTATGCTAAGACTGTTAGAGATATTTGCATAAAAAAACTTGGAAGAAAAGCTAAGGACCCCCTCACAGTTCATGTGATGGGAGAACTGACTGCTTTAATGACAGAAAAAGATCCTCCTGTGAAATATGGTGACCTTGGTCACGCTACAGTAACAGTTTAGGTTGGAAAAACTTTTGTCTCTAAAGTTCTAGTAGATTTAGGTGCTGCAATAAACATTATGACACTTGAAACAGCACAATTGCTGCAGTTAAAAAACTTTATTAGGGAAACTCCAACCATTCTAGAGCTGGCTGATCGCTCTACAATTAAACCTGAAGGAGTCATTGAAGACCTAATAATTTCTGTAGAATCCTGGAATTACCCAGCTGATTTTGTGGTGTTTCAAACTAAAACAAAGTTGGGGGGTCATCCATTGATTCTAGGAAGACCTTGGCTAGCTACAACGGATGCTTTTATCAGCTGTAGATCAGGATCAATGACCATCTCTAATGGGAAGGAAACCAAACAGCTTACCCTTTATCCTCATGCTACACCCATGATTAATAATGATAACTCTGTATGGGTAGATTATGAGGATGAAGAAACCCAACCTCTCTTGACTATCGGACAAGCTTTAACTTTCAAAGACTCTACTGAAGATGAATTAATCAGTAGCTTCATTTCTGAACCTTCTTCGGTTAGCCCAGAAATGTATAATCACTTCACTGCAATCTTGGAATCTGAATCTCAGCAGAACCTGAAAACTAAAAATTTATCTCAGACAATAGTAGGCAGCTCCTCCAAAAGTACAACAATAGAAATTGAGCCTGGCAAAACATTAAATATAAATCCTAACTTAACTGATAATGAAAAACATCAGTTAATAAAGTTACTCCGGGAAAATAAAGAAGCATTTGCATGGGATTATACAGACATGAAGGGGATTTCTCCTGAGCTATGCACCCACCGCATTTATATTAAAGAAGGATCCCGCCCAGTCTGTCAACCCCAGCGGCGGATGAATCCCAATCTAAGGGAAATTGTGAAGGAGGAACTTCAAAAACTGTTGAATGCAAGATTTATATACCCTATATCTGATAGTGAGTGGGTTTCCCCACTTGTAATTGTACCCAAGAAAAATGGCAAATGGAGAGTATGTGTGGATTACAGAGCTCTGAATAAAGCCACCCAGAAAGACCATTTCCCTTTACCATTCATTGATCAGGTATTAGATAATTTGGCAGGTAAGAAATTATTTTCATTTTTGGACGGGTTTAGTAGATATAATCAGATTAAGATTGCACCCCAAGACCAGGACAAGACCACGTTTACTAGCCCATGGGGGACCTTTGCTTACAGGGTCCTTCCATTTGGGCTATGTAATGCTCCAGCAACATTTCAAAGAGCAGTGATAGGGATTTTTTCTGATATGCTAAATGATTCCTTAGAAATATTTATGGATGAATTTACTCCTTATGGAGTGACTTTTGAGGATGCACTGCAGAATCTTGAAAAAGTACTTAAGCGATGTGTAGAAGCACACCTTGCCTTAAGCACTGAAAAATGTCATATGATGATGAATCAAGGTATTGTATTGGGTCACTTCATCTCATTCCTAGGAATTCAAGTCGATCCAGCCAAAATACAGGTAATTCAGACCCTCCCTATCCCCAAAACAAAAACTGATGTAAGAAGCTTTTTAGGACATGCTGGATACTATAGAAGATTTATCAAGAATTTTTCCAAAATAGCTTCTCCTCTATTTGTGTTATTAACAAAAAATGCTGAATTTAAGTGGACTGATGATTGTGAAAAAGCATTTAATGAACTTAAACATCAGTTGTCTACAGCTCCCATTTTGAGAGGACCTGATTGGGCACTACCCTTTCATATATCCTCTGATGCCTCAGATACTGCAATTGGAGCTATCTTGGGCCAAGAAGAAAATAGTCTTCCCTATGCCATTTATTTTATCAGTAAGAATATGACACCAGCTGAACTGAATTATACAGTCACTGAGAAGGAATTCCTAGCAGTCATTTATGCTATCAATAAGTTTCGACATTATATTACTGGCTACACTACTTTTGTGCATACTGATCACTCGGCCATTAAATATCTAATGAATAAATTAGTTACAATTGCTCGAGTTACCAGATGGTTATTATTATTACAAGAATTTGACATCACAATTGTAGATAGGCCAGGAAAAGAAAATGTAGTTCCTGATTTCCTTTCTCGATTAAAAACTGATGAAAACATTCCAGTAGATGATTCTTTTCCTGATGAATATTTATTTGCAGTATCTGCTCACTCACCTTGGTATGCAGACATTGCCAACTATTTAGTTGCGGGAAAATTACCGTCGCACCTATCACATAGGGAAAAAATAAAGATCATCCAGCAAAGTGCTAGGTACAGCTGGATAAGCAGGTGCCTTTTCCACACAGGACTCGATCAAGAAATCCGGAGATGCATTGGTGAAGATGAAATTTATGATGTATTAAAAGCTTGTCACGATGGCCCTTGTGGAGGGCATTTTGCAGACAAAAGAACAGCACACAAGGTACTCAGAATGGGTTATTATTGGCCCTCACTCTTCAAAGATGCAAGGAAATATGTGAAGGCCTGTGATATCTGTCAAAGAATGGGCCAGCCTAATCACAGGGATGAAATGCCACTCAATCCCCAGGTAATTCTTGAACCTTTTGAGAGATGGGCATTAGATTTTATAGGTCCCATTAATCCCCCATCCAATCAAAGAGTGTACATATTAGTATGCACAGATTATATGACTAAATGGGTAGAAGCTAAGGCACTCCTTAAAGCTAATGAAGAAGCACTACTAACATTTTTATTTGAAGAGATCTTTGTTAGGTTTGGATTGCCTAGAGAACTAGTCACGGATGGAGGACCTCCTTTCAACTCTCATGGCTTCAAGGATACACTTCAGAAATATCATATTAAGCACAAAATGACTACACCTTATCACCCCCAGGCAAATGGGCAGGTAGAAAGTACCAATAAAGTCATAGAAGCCATCTTGAAAAAACAATAAAGGAGAATAGAAGGGACTGGTTTCAAAGGTTGCCTGAGGCATTATGGGCCTATAGAACTACTTGGAGGAATACTACGGGCTTTTCACCTTATGAATTAGTTTTTGGAAAAATTTTGTTTTCCCTGTAGAGTTTGAAATCAAAACTTTAAGAACTGCTTTAGCTGTTAACCTTGACTTGACTGATGCACAGACAGCCAGGTTGTAGCAGCTTCAGGAATTGGACGAGAAGAGACTGGATGCCATCCATCAAACAACCATGATACAACAACAAAGAAGTAGGTGGCATGACAGAACCATCAAGCAAAAACAGTTCTAGAAAGGTAACTGGGCTCTACTCTATGACTCCCGTTTCGAGAATTTCCAAGGTAAGTTAAGAACAAGGTGGTTAGGGCCTTATGAAGTGGATGCTGTTTTTCCAAATGGGACAGTCAGACTTTTAACGATTGATGATAGCAGAACTCCACTACTAGTGAATGGGTATCGACTCCGTTTGTATCAGCGGCCTATTTCTAAAGAAGATTTTAAAACTACTTGCATGGCAGATATACACTATGCTTTCCTGGGGGAACTTGCTGTCCCTCAAAGCACTTAAATTTCTGTTCATTTTTTTTTTTTAGATTAGATATTCTTTTCAACTAATAATCCCTGCCAAGGGTTGCCATTTCACAATTCATTATTTTGCAGATCTCAGCTTTGGAAAATGGCTGAGAACAAAAGCTTCAAAGGAATCACTTTGCGGACTTGGGAACCCTGGTGCTGCAACACCACTCCTCGTTGCTGCAACACCACTCCCGTTGCTGCAACACCAACTCCCGTTGCTGCAACACCATTTCCCGTTGCTGCAACACCATTTCCCGTTGCTGCAACACCATTTCCCGTTGCTGCAACACCATTTCCTGTTGCTGCAACACCAACTCCCGTTGCTGCAACACCATTTCCCGTTGCTGCAACACCAACTCCCGTTGCTGCAACACCATTTCCCGTTACTGCAACACCAACTCCCGTTGCTGCAACACCATTTCCCGTTGTTGCAACACCACTCCCGTTGCTGCAACACCAACCCCCGTTGCTGCAACACCAACTCCCGTTGCTGTAACACCACTTCCCGATGCCGTAATGCCTTTTTCAGTATTTCTCTCATTTATAAAAGCACCAGTTTCTCCACTTCAGCTCCCAAGAAATGAATTATTATTTGCATAAAACATACCATTTCCTACCAAAAGAACCAGCCATACACTATGATGATTACAATCCTCCACTATTACTTCCCGTCAGTACTAAAAATCGCCGGTATTCTCATACTTTTAGATCCGCTTTAATCATTATGAATCCAGCAAAAGACAAGACAAGACTTTTCGACGCAGCAACTAAAAAGGTAAAATATAAAGGTACGCATGATTATGCATGGATATTAAATAATAGTTAATGTGGAGACGTTGATAGGACTACCGAATAATTGTACTTCCAATCATATCACTTACTCGTAGCTTTTGGGGGGGGATTACCAAAGCGCTGTCATAATTGTATAACACGCCAACTGCCGCCGCCCTTAACTCTCCCGGTAAGATGTAAAAGTCACCTCATCATGTCATGTTACCATTTGCAACGATTTACTCTGGACTGAAATTGGAAGCTTGGCTCTGTACTAAGAATTTTCACTGAAACAGCAGCTATGGGAGGAAATCTCATCACATACGAACCTGGCACAACAGCACTTCTTGAGCTCTATCCCGAGGCCTATCAAATCTTCCTGCAAGCGGGATGGCTAGATTATTTTAGGAGACTTCCAGATTTCGATGCACAACAAGTCCTTGAGTTTGCATGCAATTTAACAGAGGGGTTTTCTGTCGTTCAGGGAGTTCAAATTCCAGTCACAGAGGAAGTCATAGCCCAAGTTACCGGGCTACCAGCTAATGGCACGCAATGGTTCAGTAGGAAGCACCTGATCCTCAATGCGCAGCAGGAGTTTCTTCAACCAGGCGAGCAGGTGGAACCCAAGGGTAGAGGCGTAGCACTTCAATCACTGCCTCAACCATGGCCGAAAGTTGTTGAGTTTGTAAAGCAATACCTGACGTGTGAAGGCCGGTACCAGGTAATTTATCAGCACGATTTCGTCTTGTTGAATCACTTGAGGCATGGTCAGTTGATAAATATGCCATATTATCTATTGGGATTTCTTAAAAGTATGTCACGTTACACTGTCAACGCAAAGCGTCCGCTCCATTCCTTGAAACACCACCGTCTAACTCAATTATTGATAAATAAAGGCCTTGCCTTAAATAACACGCCTCCCCTCATTAATCCCCACCAAGAGGCAGAAATCCCTCAGCCAGAGCAGGAAATTCCTCATCAGGAAGAGGAAATTCCTCACCAAGTTGAGGACATACCTCAGCAGGATGAAGAAATCCCTCAGCAAACAGAGGATATTTCAGAACAAATACCCGAAGAAATTCCTCAGCAAACAGACGATATTTTAGAACAAATACCCAAAGAAATTCCTCAGCAAACAGACGATATTCTAGAGCAAATACCCGAAGAAATCATCCAGCAAACTCCCCCACAAGTTGCTGAAAATGTACAATCAGCAGTAGAAATACCCATGCAAACAACCCCATCCCCCAATAAAACCGACCCATCCGTTCCTATACTTGGTATTTCTACCGACGACTCTGATGATAACATCCCTATTACCCTTCTCAAACGAAATATGCAGCAAACCCCACTGAAAAGAAAAAGAACTAGGGCTTCGGTTAAAGCAGCTGCTATTTCCGCCACTGCCCCTATTTTAAAGAAAGCTAGCCGAAAAAGAAAAATATCTGAATTCCCTGCTTCTCTACCCAAGCAAAGGACTTGGTCATCTGTAACAGCTGAATCCCCTAGCCCCACTCTCCCCAGCTCACCACCCATCATGTTAAAAACCCATACTCCCACCAGCCCTGGAAACTCCCCTCCCTCACCCTCTGGGGCTGAGATGCAGAGTGTTCACAGTGTCGTGGCATTATATTTTGAGGCAGCTGTCACAGAAGAACCAGCTACCGACACCCAAGGTAATATTGGCCAAGGGGCTGCAACACAAGAAACAACCACTACCCGACCAGGTGACACACAAGAACCACCTGTTGGGGGTATAAATGTTCAAATGAATGCTAAAACACAACCTCTGCCTCCATTGGAACCTGCAGTTCCACAAGCTCAGCCTACCATATCTGCCCTGCAGGAAGAAATTGAATTTCTGAAATCCCAAATTCAGGATTATCAGGAGGAAATAATAAGGGTCAAAGAAGCTTATCAAAATGAACGTAACCTGCACATTTTAGCACGGGTAGCATCTGCAGCAGAGAAGAGTAAAGAGAATGAATATATGTGCGCCAAGTGTGGTGAGATATACACTCAGGTAGGATACAAGATAGTTGCAGAACCAATGACTGGAGTCATTCCAGAACCTTCTGTTGTTGTAGTTGAAATGAAAGAACCTGCTGTTACACAAATTGCAGAAGCAAAAACAGAACCACCACAACCCTCTGCTGAAACAGAGCAACCTGCTGCAACACAAGAACCAGCAGGCTCTCCAAAAACTGTGCAGGAGCAAACAGAGCAACATGCTGCAACACAAGAACCAGCAGGCTCTCCAAAAATGGTGTAGGAGCAAACAGAGCAACCTGCTGCAACACAAGAACCAGCAGGCTCTCCAAAAACTGTGAAGGAGCAAACGGAGCAACCTGCTGCAACACAAGAACCAGCAGGTTCTCCAGAAACTATATAGGTGGAAACAAAGCAACCTGCTGTAACACAAGAACCAGCAGGATCTCCAAAAAGTGTAAAGAAAGAAGTAGAAGAACTTGTTGTAACTCAAGAACCAGCAGGCTCTGCAAAAGCTATGGAACAAGAAGAAGAAGCATTGGCTATTACACAAGAATCAGCAGGGAATGGAGAAGAAGACATAAAATCACCCCGGCCTACCCAAACTGTTATGGAACAAGAAGAAGAAACATTGGCTGGAAATGGAGAAGAAGACATAAAATCACCCCGGCCTACCCAAACTGTTATGGAACAAGAAGAAGAAACATTGGCTGGAAATGGAGAAGAAGACATAAAATCACCCCGGCCTACCCAAACTGTTATGGAACAAGAAGAAGAAACATTGGCTGGAAATGGAGAAGAAGACATAAAATCACCCCGGCCTACTCCAATTATCACAGAGAAGAAAATTCTTGTTGATGCCTTTACACAAACTGAATCTCCCTTTGTCAGTGATGCATGCATAGAGACTGCTAGTTTTCAAAGATTAAAAGGAAAATGGTGGAGAGAATATGAGCTGTCACAAGGGAAAGCATTCCAACAACAAAAGGGAATCTGGTTCAATTATGCATATAAGAATTGGGAAGCACTTGAGCAGTCTAGAGCTCAGTACAAAGAAATTAAGGAACTAAAAGCTAGACTGTCCTAGATTTTTGAGTTGGTTCAAAGAATACTTGCTACGAGAAAACCCTCTTTCAACTATGCAGCATTTTTGAGGGAACGACTAACATTCTTACAGATAAAGGCAATTAGAGATGGTAGACCTCATCAGGTGATTACATCAGAACAATTTATTGAAACCTTTGCAGAGGCACCCAAGAATGATCAGAATTTGTTGTGTGAGCTTTATCTCCACAATGAAGCCATGTCTGAAGACAGAAAAATGAATATACTCCCTCTTGTTGGCGACATACAACTCAGAGCTTTCATTTCCTTTCTAGCCAACCAACTCACTTGGCAAAACGCTTTCATCTCAGCACAACATAATGAACAGAACTGCCTCCTTTGGATTAGGGCTGAACCTCAAAATGCAGCTACTTTCATTGCACAGCACCAAAGAATGTTAAGTGAACCTGGAATGACTGATCACATTAGGCAACTACAAGCAGTGGTCTTGCGAGATTTCCAACACTATGTGAAAACGAAGGCACCTTTGGCTATTAAAGCCAACAACCTATTCTGGGAAAACTGTCCCAAGGAAAGGCAGGAGTATCATCCCTACAATCCCCCTAATCTACAGGCAGCAATTTCAAGGGTACCTTACTATGTTAGATGTATGGAACAATGTGCTGAAAAATGGATTGGCTACAGATTTAAATTTCCCCTCTTATGGTTATCTGGTCAGCAATACAAGGGTCAGTTTGGATCATCCAAAAAGGAAGAGGTGGCAGCATGGAGGCAACTAGAGACTGTCTGTGGGTTCAGAGACAAGTTTGATAACACTTTCCATAGCTACTGTATCAGTAATTTACACTGTTCATCCCAGTACTCTGACTCAGATTCAGAGTAAGCATTGCATGAGGACATGCAACCCTTTCAGTTGGGGGGGATGTTAGGACTCCAAATTGACCATTTTTGACCTTGTATTTTTGCTATAATATTACCCTCTTCAGTCCATAAGTTGAAAGCTTTGATTATATAATGACCTAATCATTCCAAGGTATGAAGTAACTCTCTGCATTACTATATGTTTAATTATTCATTACATATTCATGTTATCTTTATAATTATCTTTGGAGAAGTTAACCAAGTTGCTAAGTAACCGTTGAACTGTCTAAAGTCTGCAGAAATTATAATTCGTAGTTGCTGCAACACCAGAAACAGCAACTACGTAGTTGCTGCAACACCAGAAACAACAACTACGCAGTTGCTGCAACACCAGCAACAACAACTATCTAAAGCAGGGAAAACGTTATTTTGCAACAACTGGAATACCGGAAATGACAAACAGCAACTATCAGAAGATCAGCAGAGTTCCATGCTGACACAGCACGATCAGCAACTGTCCAGAAAGGGTAAAACACGGTTACAGTTGCTAAAACACCAGGAACAACATGAGTTTACTAAATCAGCGACAATGGGGAAGCGGAAAAGGATAGTACGAGGATTCCAAGAAGACGGTTGAAGTTTGTTTACTAGCTGTGTAACAGTAAGAGACCCAAGAAAGAATACACCGTCACACTATTGTAACGGCATCCTGTAACAAGGATGGATTTCTTATTTTTGACAAAAAGGTTTAACTGAATGAACTATGACAATCTATTGTAATAGATGTCTCCTCTATAAAGAGGAGACATCTACATTAGAAAGGGGGGATAAAAGGAAACAAGTTGTAAGGGAAATTTTGAAAAACAAAAGCACGTTTGAATATTTATTGTAACTGGACATTTTGGCAGATGAATAAAAGGTTTTTCTGAGCATCTAATCCAGCATTTGTGTTCTGGGGAATCTTGTGAGAGGGACAGGGCCCACCTTCTTCACAAGATTCACCCATTTATTTCCTGTTAGTGTGTGAGTGTGTTTGATAATTTCCTTTTGCTGGTACTCTGTTTGGATTCTGTAGCATTACCTCTAATAATTTCCTTTTGCTGATACTCTGTTTTGTTAATCGCTTGATATTGTAAAAGAATACTTCACCGGTGATTTGGAATTGCAGTGTGTATTAGCAGCCTGGTTACAGGGGCAGGTGCTGAACATCCTTACCCTGAGGATAGGGTCCTTACACTCTGCTAACAGAGAAGCCATTATTTCTCTTTGCAGATTTGTATTCTTAGTTAACTGCTTTCATTTTATCTCTACAATATACTTTAACTGTTATAACATAGAGTAAGGAGTTTGACAGAAAAAAGAATTGTGTATACTACAACTTTTAATGCTTTTAGAATTAAGTACATACAGTACGAGGTCACCTTTGAAGTAAAAGGACTTTCCCGGGTTGACAAATTAATGTGGTACTTGACTGTTTAATCAATAAACAATTCAAGTAGCCAACAAAGTTCTCCAACTTTTAGAGGATAATGCCACTTTGGTGCAGAATCAAATGAAACAACAGGTAGATCAACAGCACAGAGAAATTTTTTTTGATGTAGGTGATTGGGTATTTTTACGGCTACATCTCAAGCAAGCTATTTATGAGAAGGAAATGTTGGCAATACTACATGCACTTAATAAATGGCGACCTTACCCAATGGGAAGACACTTTAAGGTAAAAATGGATCATGATAGCCTTAAATACTTTTTAGAACAAATATTATCTTTAGAAGAATAGAAAAAATGGGTCACAAATATGTTGGGTTATGACTTTGACATCATCTACAGAAAAGGGAAGCAAAATTTTGTTGCAGATGCACTCTCAAGAAAGGATGAGGATGTGGAAGCATTGTTTTGTGCTATTTCTATTATCCAACCAGATTTGATAAACAAAACAAGGTATGAATGGAAGAAGGATGAAGAAGTGTGTCCACTCATTCAAAATTTGCAGAAGATCCCAATTCAAGCAATATTTCCAGAACTTAAAGATGAAGGAAAAATCATATTGGAACCTGGAGCAATCACAGAAACAAGAACTCGACAGCTATGAAATCGATCAATTTCAGAGTATCTCATCAAGTGGAAGAACTTACCCGTTGAAGATTCCGCATGGGAAGACAAGAATTTTATACAGAAGCATCAAGAACTACTCAAGCGTTGAGGAAAAAACTTTTTGAAGGAGAGGGGCATGTTAGGCCCCTATACTACTAGTGTAACCTCTTATTTTTATTAGTACAACCCCCTTATTATATTGTTGTACCCATGTAGTCCCCATATTGTTATTATTGTGCCCCATAGAAGCCCACTATTGTTAATATTGTGCCCTTACATTGTTATTGTTATGTCGGCTCTGATTATATTATGACCCCTTAGACTCCTATATATAGAAAGGAGGTCTTGTCATTTGTATTATCCAAGAATTGTTCATTTGTGTAATGTAAAGGAGGTTTCCCCCTCGAAGAGGCTTATTTCTAAGGCGTTCATCTATCTTTTCTATCTTTTTGTGAGCTGGTTTCATAACATATGAAAATATACAAAGTTTGTATCACATGTGAATGTGCCATATAAAATGGGTTTGAAAATATACAAACAATTTATGATCCACTCTAGAAAGTATGATTTCTAGAACTATGTGAGTTCTGTTGCACAAAGTAATTCTCTATAATTCAATACTACAATATAACACATTCAAATTCAAATTAATTAGAACATTATTTGTACAAAATAAACAATCTAGAAACAAATGATTTTGAACCATACACTAACCTCACTCGAGTCCAAATGGAAATTAGGTAGGATGGGGGTCTGATCAATCTGGGTTGGGTGCTCCCTTGCCCATGGCTCAAAGATTGGGGCCTGCATCGATGGACCCGCATCATCAATGCCTCCATACCCAACATCCACTGATGCGTCCACATAATTGCGATGTGACTGCGACATCAAAATCACTTTGCACTTAGCCTATGTACACAATAGCAAAGACAAATTATAATTAATCTATGAATTAATTAGCATGCATACATGTAAGTTAAAAAGATAAAATGTTGAAATCTTAGGAATAATTTTTTTTTACCACAATTGTTGGTCTATGTGGTTGTACATAGTGACTCTCCTCCACATGAGTGTTGTGAGGTTGAGGTGAAGGCAACTGAGCCATGGAAACATGCATTGTAGGAGGTTGCTCTAGCTTATCAACTACCCCCTCAAATGACCTTAGAAGCTCATCCATGTAGTTGGGTTGTGTATGCATGATTATCATGAAATTATTAATATAAATGTAATTTGATACGAACTTATTAATATAAATAATATATAATTTGATGATAAGAGTCAAAAGTTTTGTATATATGTACTTGGTCTATGTCACACAGGTTGTGCACCCTCCAAGTGTCATAGATGGTATCACAACACGTACATGCATATGACAAAATCTAGTCACACCGTATACTCTCAAGATGTGAATCATTATATAATGGAATTGGTGGGTCATGAGGAAACAAAGGTGGATTTCTCATCTCTCCACGCAATGTGACATGCACAATGTTCAATGTCCTCTGCATGCTATATGAAATGGTATCCCTGGTCTCAGTGTCGAGCTACAATGACTGCTCTAGATCCGTTGGTAAGAACACGCTTCGAGACAGTCGTGGAAACAATCTCAGAGGTGGTGCTACATGCACATTCTCCCTATGAGCCCCGACACAATCATAGATACATCTCAATTCGGGTCCATAAAATTCAAATCCAGTGTTGGTGTAATATAGCCTCATATGTAGTATGAAATCTGCATATATATGCTTTGCAAAGTAAATGGGGACCTAGTCATGGTGGGGGAACTGGCCCCAAGCTCCAATGAATCGATCATAGACAAAAGGGGTCGCATCGACATTCTTAAAATAGTGGAATTGAATCAACATGTCTAGCACGATAGTCTGGAGGGATGTCAAACAACTCCCCATGAACATCAATGTCCTTGTTGGTGTCTTTCACATCCTCCCACTTATGTGGGCCTCTAACCTCCAACCTCCTAATCCTACGTATAGAATGTAGGAGGTGGCTCTCTAGGCCTGCCCTTTGGTATGTCTCATTCAACCTATTGATGTTATTCAACATCAAAGACAAATTACGCCTAGTAGGTGAACTAGCAGAGATTTTACCCAGTTCTCATGTGATCCATGTCTATTGGGCATCCTCAACTGTGATACTGGCTGTATTGTCGTTCCACGGAGCGATTGATGCTGCACTGTGATCCTAAGCTTCACCCTGCTGAGGGTTTGCAAATCATAAACATAATTTAACATATATAACAAACTAGAATCATAATAACATCAATTGAAGATGATTTAAAAATTAAAGATAATTTCAAGACAAAAACACATAAAGTTTAAAGAGGTTTTAAAAATGCATGAGGTGTACCTATAATTGGCAAAGAAGCTCCACTATCTGTAACAAGATCATCCACAGAGATAGAAACACTGCCTTTGACATTCCGACTGGTGTTAGAGCCAAGATCTATGAGTGAAACACACACTCTAGTTGGGCTACGTAATCTATCGCGAGCCCGACCATGTATAGCAAATCCCCCTACTCTTCGACGGCTTGTGGTTGGGGGGCGTATAGGAGATGCCTCTGCATATTACATATAATGCATATAATACATATAAACTAATCCAAGAAAAAAAATGTTGACTAAACTATTATATATAATACAAAACTATTCCATATATAATACATATAAACTAATCCAAGAAAAAAATGTTGATTTAGAAAGAATGTTGACAATTAAACCATTTCTAAACTCAAGCAGAATAATCTAGCCCGGAGTCCTAAGCTTTAGAGTACCCTTTTTGATAATTTATCAACCGAAGTATTGAGTTCCACTTAAACAAAATTAAAATAGGTGATCAAATTTAACTTCACACTTTTCCTATTTCTAAATAATGCATTTTATTCATAGAGCATAAATATGTAAATATATGTAAAAAAATAAAATAAACCTATTTGTAAAACTAATAAAATTTCATGCCAACCAAATACTCCATAAAACAAGTTCTTATAATGTTTGACTTTGACACATGACAAGTACAATGTGCAAGCACATGAAGACAATGTTTTGGTACAACACACTACATAATGAAACAATATGGTACAAATTAGAAAAAAGTCAAAATACTTTTATTCACTTTAAATGCACTTTTCATGATGGATTTAATGCATGCATTGTTGAAAATTGAACTTATATATATATATATATATATATATATATATATATATATATATATATATATATATATATATGTATGTATATATATATTACAATTTTATAACTATAACATAACATAACTAGTATTTAATTATATATATTTAGTATAATGTAATATATAGAGTTAAATGCTAAATTATTATATAACATAACATAAAATTATATATAGTTTTATATTATAATTTTTTCTTTGGAATTCTTACTCCAAGTGTCTTATTAGTGTCAACCATAATTATTTATAGTTCATGATTAGTTATTCTACCATACCTCAGTCACATCGGATTATTTTGATATAGGGTATAATTAAATAATTCTATTGTTAATATAGGAAGTGTAAGTTACAAAATCATTACTCAACTAATAAATTTAATAAGGGTGGGAACTAAGAGATATTGTTCTCATATAATTATTAAATTAAAATTATTCTACAAATATGAGCAGTGGAAATTTGAAGGAAAATTGCAGTTTATAAATAAACTCAAGTCTTAAAAAATCACTGAGCATCACCCATATTATATTATTATGAAGAGGAAATTATGTTTAACAGTTATAGAACTATGTTAAATGGTATATATAAATGTGATGTCATGTCTCCTAGTTTTTTTTTTTAATCTTATCTATACTTAGCATCAATTAACATACCCTTGTCATATACATTATTCTCCCTTGGTGTGTTTTGTTTCACATTGATGAACTATGTATTTCTTAGTTCTATCTTATTGACTACATCCTTATATGAAGATAATCGTACTCATGCGATTTGGTATAGACATATATGAGACTTTGGTAATTGCTAGTTGGTCCTATTCCAACCTTTATATTCATTTGCCTTTGTTTTACATGATACTTATAAGGTTATATTCATCTTGGTTTACTTGCCTTACCATTGTAACATTTTTTTTGTAAGCTTGGTATATCCTTCCTTTTCATTAGAATATAAACAAGTTACAACCACATAAAAATGGGTTAGGTGGTCTCAACTTGCCCATCGAGAAACCAAGTTTGTTGACCACCCAATCGCATGATAAGCCACTGAGTAGCAAAAAATACTGAGTCTATCTATCCAAGCTATATAAGTTTGATTATCATGTCCACATCCATACTCTATTTTCCTATACATATATATGACTATAAACTGGAAATTAAAAGTTATCCACATAAAGACTAATAAAAAATAACTGAAAGCAAGCATTCTATTTATCCTACTCAGTGGAAGCAGATTTGACTGGGGCCGGGTCTTTAGCATTGGATCCTGGTAGCTATGTTTGTGAGAACAAACAAGGGAAGTGTCTCTCAATGCGACCAATACATCCTTCTTGTTTCTACATTTGAAATTGTAGCTTCTGAAAATCCTGTTTATAATTAGGGAAATCCTGAACAACAATTGTCATGCTCAGTAAGATTTTCTCCATGGCCTTGCCTAGCAGAATTTTCATCAGCTAGTATAGATATGAGGTCTATTTAAATTTAGTCACTCGCCCTATAGTGTCACCAGGATCTGGAACCAGGAGTCTCCAGTACCCACTTTGACTTCATTCACACTCACCTGGCAGTTTAATTCTTCCTCCCATTCTTCTATCAGCCTTTAGATCTCGTCGCTGGTGCCTTCCTTGCTCGAGGATCTTGGTTCATCCTCTGAATCAGTCACCCAAGGTCTCTTGGCTTGATCCTTACTTTTTGTTGTTCTGCGCATTGCCACACCATCTTGGCACTTTCCTGCAAAATCCTGTGGAAATGAGGAGACTAGCCTTGATACTTTTCACACTTGAGAAGGATTACTGTGTTGAGGACCTAATATGGAAACAAAACACCAGAATTGCTAGAACATTATGTTTTGTTTTTCCATCACTTGCAGGATCTTCCATTCCACAAAGTCTACCACCCCAAATGGGCTTGCATTCGCTAGCTCCCCAGGTTCAATTGCATAACAACAAAATTTAAAGATCCCACACCTAACATGTCTGTTACTTGCACCTTGGTACAGATCCCTTTGCCCCAGTTGATGCCCCATTGTAACCACTGCCTTACAGACACTTCAACCCATGCCTTGGGTGAAAGACCCCTATCGTCGACCAGCCACAAACCCTGTAGCAAGGTGATTAAGACCGCTAATTTCAAGCCCCTCACCTCCACTTCCAACATTTGTATGACCATTCCTCCAACCCAAGTGACACAACAATGCCTCAACGGTACCCTTACCAATGCTGCAACATAAGACCTGAGCACCTAGCCCTAAGAAACAACCAGCCATAACCCTGCTTGCCACTCAAATTCTGCTCAACCATCCGAGGTTGGTATGTTCTGCGCCAGATTCATGCCCATTCCCACCCCCTAGATGACCTTTCCCCTCGATAACATCCCCACAACTCTTTTGACTCAGGTGCTGAGTGCACACCCTCAGAAGCCAACCCATCAAAACCTCTACATCAACCACAATGAAGACAATATAATAGACGTTGACAACATCCCAGCTCCCGACCCCTTAGTTTACAAGACAGGCTAGACAAAAGCATACCCCCCGGCTGACACCCTTGCCCCCAAGCCAGATTATCTCCATGCGAGAGAGGAAAATCCCATAGCAGATTGACACCAAGGAGGTTCCAATGGAGTTGGGGTTCTACCACCAGATTCCTGACGCCATGCACTTCCCCCTACTCGTCTTACTCCTACACATTAGCCAATTGCCCCCATACATATCCCAATTATCAAAATGAACATAGGGGAGCATGATGGAGGGAATAAAGAACCGGTTTACATACCTAGTAGCAAGCGTTTGGAGTCGATGGAACCTCCGCCACTTCTGAAGCCACTGCTCCACTCGTGCCTCCGGAACCTCTGCACCTTCTACCCCCTTACTTCTATCCTTTTTAGTGATCCAAAAACTTGCTAAAATGTCTCTGCCACCTTTTTCCATGACGGTTCTCTTAAACATGCCAAAGGCCCCCTCACCCATCGCCTCGAGCGTGTGGGGGCCATTTCATTATTCCTTTGTGTGTTAATCATAAAGACTATCTTAATGGAGCATTTCGACTTCTCACACCCCGATCGGGGTGTCTTACCATTGTAACTTTGATTTGGAAGTGAATTAGTAAATGATGGGGCATTTTATAGCACTAAGTAATGATGATCAATCCCTCAAAACCTAGGATTCTCACTTGTTCATGATTAAAGAGTATCTTGCCTTTGATGAGTTTCCATTCCAATTTGTTTACATTATTTGGCTTATCCATTAGAGTGCCAACCATCATTAACACTTTATCTTATCTCAATTTGATCTAAACAACATATATTGGTTTACCCCTTTTTCATACTTTGTTGAGTTATGTTAGTGATAAGAATATATCCATAGTGTAAGGTTTATTCATTCAACAATTGTAGCTTTCCATGCGTTCGGATAAATCTTTGTATAGTGTATATTGTTTTAACCAAAGTGTGGCCTTCCCTACGTCTCTAGGCATGCTTTGGCTATTCGAGTTATGTGCTCATATGAATTTCGTGCAACTTCCTTCAATGGAGTTATGTGATCATACAAACATCGTGCGACTTCTTTTAATGTTGTCTGCCATGTTATGCTTTGGCTTTGAAGAATTCTCTCAGAAATTGCCACGTTTGCAATTTCATGTGAAAGCATGTGGTTACATGGTACATTTCTTGACTGTGGTGATGGAATTCATAATCAAGGGTTAAAATATGATGTCATAGCCCTACTCATTCATTTTGGTAAGTCTTTGGTGATTATGTTGTGTTTCCTTGCTACCTTGTTTTCCTAGTGCCTCTGTAACTCTGTTCTGAAGTCACGAGTCAGATCTTAACTTCCTGTCCGGTTACAACTATTATGGAGGTTAGGGAACCTTGCTTCCATCACCATTTAACCCTTCAAGTTGTAGTTTATATCTTTAGTCATTTAATCCTAGTTGTTTGCTTATATGTCACTCGGCTGAGACGTTTTTCACTCTTTAACGCTGTTGTTTTTTTTGTTGTTTCTATTTTGGTTTATTGCATTCCTCTGGTCGTTGGTTCTCTACTGCATAACAATTGGCTATAATCTGGGCTGTGAAGGTGCTCTGTCCTCCATCCTTGACAAGTAACCTCAAATTTTTTCCGGTATAAACTTGTGTATGTAGAGGGTTTTAGTAGTTGACATTCTTCCTTTCATTCTTATTGTGTTGGTCGCCCCTTACTCCTTTTCTCAATTGGAGTCTTCTGCTATGCGATAGAGTTCCACAGAGGTGTTTATAGATGTGTGTGTATGTGTGTAAATGTGTTTAAGATCATGGCATTTGAGCGACTCGTGGGGTGATCTCACCGGTTTCATTTTATTTGGCCAGATAATTGAGTATATGTATTTTTTTCTTTTCTTACTGTTTCAGGGAAAATTAGTGTCGATTCGAACTGCTAGTCCCACTAAGACGGGTAGCTATCTTAGATACAAACAATGAAAGCCTTTCAAGAGTTCCTTTAAGTGTGATAGATGGAAGAGAAGAAAAGAGGACCAACCTGGATCTTCCGCTTTGATCCTAGCTTCATTTCTCCTTTCCTTGATAGAATTTTCCACTCCTCTCTTACTTGTCCTGCTTCAAAGAGTACCCGTAGAATCAAAGTAACAACAAACTATCAAAGCATCTCTATCTAAAACATCATAAACAATGCGGAATTAGAAACACATTGACCATACAATTGCATTTATAAACAATAAGATTCAAAAATATGAGATCATATGGAGGAAAACTCAAAGAACTTTATTAATAGTAATGTAAGAGAGGATTACAACCCAGCTGTCTGATCCAGCATCATGCTCCTAGTTGTAGAAGCCCTCTTCACCTCATGAACAAGAAAATCACCCAACAATGCAATGTATCTTCTCACCAACAAACCAACAACACTTCCTTACAAAATACAAAATTCTGGCCTCTAGATCTCTCAGATGAGGGATCCATTTATAGATGTCTTGCAAGGGTGTGAGTTAGCTCTGGGTTTTTGATTAGTGTCATTCCATTGATAGTTCTTGGTTCCACTTGGAGATTTCATGATCTCTTACTCATCCCTGGGCGAATTCAGAGAGGCAAGTGTCACAGGAGAAGTTTCTGGAAGATTCCATGATCATCCACCTTGCAAATTGTCTCTGCCATTTGTCTATTCTCGCTCATCGCACCCCACAGAAGTCCATTTGAGTATGCATCGCACCTGGCCAGTTAGGCAGTTAGTATGCATCACACCTTGCCCATGGAGCAGTCTGTATGGTCCAGTTTTGGCCAGTTCTGAGTAGTTTTTCAGGTGGAACTTCTGGGAAATGATGTAATCAGTTGACCATGATCCTTTAGGGTGTGAAACAACACTTTAAGGGACTTAAGGAGCCCTTAGTTTATGGAAATATGAGTTTGGGGTTGCAGTGCCCAAATATGTCTATAACAGCTGCCCCCTAAAGCATGAGGTCGTAAATCTTATGATGCGGGTGAAATGCTTTATTCATGAGGATCCGAGGTATTCGAACTGGAAGGTTACCTGTATAAGATACAATACAATACATCATCATCATATTATTTTCATGATCTAGCTGAGGCAAGCATTCCAATGCTCAGCTATATAAATTCATTTTCATCTACATAGGACAGACAATCGTCTGCTGTTGCAGACTGGTGATTCTTCGCATGAAGAGTCATCTTCCCTAGTTTAGATGACTATCTGTGCAGCTTCTGTGTACAATTGATGTCTTTATTTTCCTGAATATATCGCAGCTCAGATGGATGAAACTAGATCCGGGGTCTTCAAAACTCATCCAATCTTCGCCCGATGTAGAAGTCGATCAATGTGAAAAGATGTTCTGAAGTCGAACATGGAAAGACATCGTCTGATTACCAGCCAATAATGTGAGCAGTTAATAGACATGAGAGGAATCACCGATAATGATGATGACCCTCAAGGTACTACAGTACAATTCACGTGGTGTGAATACATGAGCCGATGTCGAACACCACGCAAAGTCTTTCGGTCGAAGGTCATTGATGTAAACCTGTCGCCAAAAGTGAGAAACTTGCCATTGAGGCATGCAAGCTTCAAAGTACTAAAAGGGTTGTTTCTAAGTCAACTTCTTGGATAATGAGCTAATGTTGACAAGAAGTGACCTGTTGTAGGAGGGCCTTGATGTATCCCATATCTACAACACGAAACAGAGCAAATGAATTTTGTGGAGGTGAAAACGATCTGATGATATGAGGTTCAGGAATGGCGGTCATGAAAAATGAAGCGTGGATGTAATGCAGTGGATGAGGCGTTTTTTGGATGGTGAATTTTCTGAAAGACTTCTCTTGAACATATTGGCAATACTGATATGGAATGGTAACGTTAACCCCATGGATGGCACGGCGGACCAATGGTGACAATGAACGGAAACCTAACCCAACTCAATCATGGTGATGGAGAGAAAGTGTCATGTTCAAGAGCGACTTGCTACCAATAGAGTTCTTCAAGTTTTCTTCCCACTTTTTCCTAGTCATTGCGAACTAGTACCTCTTTATTTTTGACAAGCTTGAGGAGGATAACATATGCTTGGTCTATAATTTTCCCTTTGGGAAAACCTATCACTTTGTGTTTAGCAAGCCTAGCGTCAATGAGACTCGTTCTTGTCTGGGTGGACAAGTTTGTTGCTATTGTTTTAACGAGTTTAACGACAAAGATAACTCGGTCCTTTTCTTGTTTAGAGAGTCCGAAAATGGACGAAAAGGAGACTCCAATAATCCTTTTTCGTGGCATAATCCCTTAAGTCTAAAAAAGTGTAAAATAATACGAAAGGGATAACTTTTCGATAGTTTTAACAAGCCGAAAAAGACAAGCGCTCAATATTTTTGTTTAATAATCCCTCAAGTCCAAAAAGATTAAAATATATGAGAGGGATAACATTCTCCTTACTTTAACGAGATGGGAAGGCTAATAGCTTGACGATCTTTTTATATTTCATGAGTATAAAAAGAGTTTAAAAGAGGCTCGTTTTTTAGGAGTGAGTGATATTTTGGGTAGCAGCTGGTTCCAGGTAAGCTTGGAACTTCTCAAAACATGGCAGTGTGAAGAGGGTGGCAATTAGAATCACTCGTCGCAGATGTTCCTCAAAAGGGTAAAAAATCAAGTGGAAGCGTATGGTCAGCTGAATGAAATCGAGGTGACGGAAGGAACACAACCAAAGTTCAAGAAGGGCAAATAGCAAAGCGAACACAAAGGTTATTTACCAGAGGCGGGTTTATTTTTTAATGAGCTTGAACCTTGTGCCAACATGTGCTCAGTGCAGGTTGATTTTTTAACGAGTTTGAACCTTACAGGAACATTGCTCTTACCAGTCTTTTGATAATGTCTCTTGGTAGATTTATTTTTTAATGAGCTTGATCACTACTATAACATGTGCTCATGACCTTTTTATGTAAGCTAGAAACGATCGAGCTACGAGGTTAAAGGGTTAAGAATCTACAAACTAAGAAAATCAAAGGTTGCTTTTCACTTGCATGCAAAGGTTTGCATGCTCCCAGGTCTTTCAGTAAAAGGAGAGTTTCTAGGTTACCAAATGGAAGTTCTTGCGGTTAGGCAAGATTGTTTCTGTCGACCGAAAAAACTCTTCCTTTGCTTTGCCCATCGAAATGGATGAAGGTGATTGCTGTAAGCCCCAATCACATAACGTACGAAGATGAATGTTGTAAGCTTCACAATCGTACAAAGGAAATAATCACGTTAGATTGATCACATAACCCATACGGGAATGTTATTTGGTCCAAGTATTATGAACTTTCAAGAAAATATCTCTTTTCCTCTGGGTTCGCTTGCTAATGCAGACTAGGGTGCATGCCCCTTGATCTTCATCACGTTCACCGAACTACTCGCGGTAATTAGGTGGATGGGATGAAGATGGAAGAGACATTGTTGATGCGAAGAGACCATTTAGGGATGATGGTTGATTTATAGCTATGTTTGAACCAAGAAATGAAAGTTGGTTGACAAGTTGCACCAGTCTTCCTTCATGTGGAAAGCACATCACTCGAAAGAATGTGGAAACAATGGCTTCCATGATATATATATAATCATGTCCAAGGAGTAGATTGTAATCTAGTGGACCTTGGACTACCATCATGTTCAAATAAACGGTTTTCTTTCTCAAAGTTATCAGTAACTTTGGAAGGATCCCCAATGGTCGACTGGTTCCTTTGTTGAAGCCCGACAAATTTTGATTTTCAGGCAAAAGCAATGGCAAACCTAGCACTTTCCAAGCAGTTGAGGAAAGGATACTCACCGAAGCCCCTTCATCTATGATTGTGCCAGACACGATCATTTTGTAAACTTGTACTATGATTCAGAATGGTACGTTAGATGGAAGGCAAGGTTTCACTAGTTGATTCCAATCAAAGAAAACGACTAGACTGCTCGGAGGAGGTATCGGATAAATGTCCGGATAAGTTTCATGAACTGGGGGGGTCTCTTCCTATTTTGAAGGAAGGGGTGGATTTCCCCCAAGTTCATTAGACTCTATATCGACAAAGAGAATTTCAACGGTGTCATTCTCATCCTTTTTGGAAACTATATGATCTGAAGGTGGATTTTCTGAAGGCAAGACTGGGTCCACTGCCATCTCGACTAGTTGACTTTGATCCGGTATGGACTCAGAAGGTTCACTTTCAATGATAGGTGATTCGATCGATAATTGAGTTATGTCAATCGGGTTTTCAACTAGCGAAGGACTTGGTAAAAGTTTTTTGTATCCAGGTGGAAGTTTCTGCGGTGAAGCAGGACGATTATCCAATATGCTTTTGGCTTCGTCCAGAAAAGGATAATAGTGAAGAGTGTGATCACCTTCACATAACCTACATGGAACTCTAACTTTTCCTTTTTGTTTGTTGACTTCGCTCTCACTAGTTGATGGTGTGTTGTCAACCTGACTGTCAGGGGTTGATGACACTGAATGGTGCAACCTAGGAGACCATTCTCTCAAGATCCGCGGGATGCAAGGGAAATCTCGATGGTAATGGTTCTCCTTGCAAATTGTGCATGGAGTTTTTGGTTTGGAAACTTTAGTGTGTGGATTTTCGCCACACGATGCTTTGGTGTTCCCTTTTTTAGTTGGCTTCTTCTTCTTCTCCTTCCCTTTCTTTTTCTTCTCAGCTACTTGGTTTTTAGTGTCACTAGTTTCACCAAGTGAAGAGGAAGAAGGGGAAGGAGAAACAAACAAAGTAGAAGGCAAAGGGGTAACTTTAGTATCATCTGGTTGCTGATTAGATTGTTGAGGAATTGCGGTGTTTTGAACGATAGAGTTTGATAAAAGCCATACTGGCAGGCCGATTGTGATTCCTGGAAGGGACAATGTAGCCATATATGGAGAACCAATATCTCCCCAAGAGGAGAAAGGACCAGGATTCCCTCCAAAGGGGATTCCTTGATTGGTAGACTCCATTATCGCAACCTCAGATCAACTTAGGAACAAGGATGTTATTCCGTTTAAAATAAATTTTAAAGACACTTGGTCGCAACTTGCTTTTTCAATTTTTAAGAGTCGAGAAAAAGCTAAAGGTGACTCTAGTCCCCTTTGATTTTTAATGAGTGTGAAGTGACAAGTGTTCAGATGGACCTTTTCTTTTAAGGAGTCGAAAAGGAATGAAAGTGATTGCTCTGGAAGTCTAGACAGAGGGTTTACCAAATCGATCGTAAAATTGCAAAATACACCTTGGTGATAAACGATAGAGAAATTAACCAAGGACTTATGTACGACAGTCAATCTTCCTGAATGCTGTGTTCAGTGCATTACAATCGATAGGGTGGCAGACACGACTTCCTAAGGATAAAGGATATTAGCGTATTGTGGTCTCCCAATATATACTCGACGGTACGGGGAGCATAAGTCCGTACTAGCACTTGTCGTATCAAAGAGGAGGAATCACCCAACCTTCGATGAAAATGATAGTTGCCAAGTTTTACGGCCTAGACTTCTAGATGTGTTGTGTTAGGTTCCAAAGCATTTTTATGTTCATTGAGGTTTATTTTGCAGTTGATCTTGCTTAGAAGTTTTTCTTTCAAGGTTCACCGCGTGATGTAGATGTGAAATTCCTAAATATGCAATATAAAATGATAAACAATCATTTATGTTCTTTTAGCAATGAAAATCCTAGCTACAAAGGAAAGAAGATAACGATTTTTCTTTCAGCAGAGAGCATAGAGCACACACTAAATGCACTTTCCTAAATCAAATTTCGCAAGCAGTCAAAATGTAGATGCACATGCATGTATTTGTTTTCCGCTTTATAAATGTGTGAATGAAAAAAAAGGAAAACTAAGTACAGATCTGAACTATTTTCTTTCAAAGCGACAGTACTAACAATTGTTCTTTTCAAAACGAAAAGAAGACTAAGTCAACACTTTTTGATTTCGAATTGAAAACTGTTTTCGACACTTGAAATACTAATAATTTCAAAATCAAGTACAATGACAAAAGTACAATCAACTATCTAGAAGAGGAAGACTTTACGACACTCTTCTTTTGATTCAGAATGACAATTATGACACTTGCATCAAAAATGATAGTTCGATTAGGCTACTTTCGATAAAGGAAGATTGAAAATGATTGACAAATACACAAAAACATTTACAATTCCTAACTAATGGAGGCTGAAATAATGAGAAGGAAGATGGTTACAACAAGAAGGTACTGATCATGAACAACAAAAGTACTGAATAAAGCTGAAAACAGAGAGAAAAACCAAATTTCAGAAAAGAAAAACAGTTCACTCAATCATCCCGCTTGCAACACAGGGAAACAGGGATGCATCTCACCTGCAACACACGGGAGGTGCGATGCATCGAAGTTGCACAGTTACAGATAGTGTGATGGGCCAGGGAGTGAAACTGAGCTTGGTTTTTGCTCAAAACTTGTAGCTAAGTTCAGTGATTTAGGTTGAGTAATGATGGACAATAAACACAAAGCATAAGGGTAGGATCTGATGAGGTTCTGAGCTACCACAAGGGAACTTAGGATGCTTTGTAAGTCAGATGTTCAGTTCATAAACCAACCCGGAGATTGAATAAAGCAGCGTTTATCTACTTCACAATTGCATAGAAAAGGCATTTCGAAGGCTAGCTGGCTAACTTCAGGCTCCATCTGTAGTTTATAAAACAAACAATAAATAAAAAAAACAAACTATTCGTTCCCTAGTGGAGTCGCCATTTTGTTTCAGGGAAAACTAGTGTCGATTCGAACTGCCAGTCCCACTAAGATGGGTAGCTATCTTAAAAACAAACAATGAAAGCTTTTCAAGAGTTCCTTTAAGTGTGATAGATGGAAGAGAAGAAAAAAGGACCAACCTAGAGCTTCCACTTTGATCCTAGCTTGATTTCTCCTTTCCTTGATAGGATTTGCCACTCCTCTCCTACTTGTCCCGCTTCAAAGAGTACCTATAGAATCAAAGTAAGAGCAAATTATCAAAGCATCTCTATCTAAACATCATAAACAATGCGGAATCAGAAATACATTGACCATACAATTGCATTTATAAACAATAAGATTCACAAATACGAGATCATATGGAGGAAAACTCAAAGAACTTTATTAATAGTAATGTTGAGATTGCAACAAGATGATGGAGCTTAGTGAAAAGAGTCGCCTTCACTAAGTGGGCCCGCAGGCAAATTATGGCGCAAGTTCTATTTTTGATCACAGTGTGAGTGATCACAATGTGAGTGATCACAGTGTGAGTGATCACAATGTGGGTGACCACAGTGTGGGTGATCAAAGTCTATTTTTAGACTGGTTGTCAAAAATAGAAAAGTCAAATATTATTGTCTCATAATAATATTTGGACTATAAACTTGATCTTATTCTCTTGGAGCACTTCAGTTTGAGCTACAGATGTGGCCCATGCAGCTGTCAGAAGGAAGTACGCTTTTCTTATGAGTCAGTTGAGTTGTTGCATGCATGACTTCAGTTAGAACTCAATCAATTGAGTTTGGTGGAGTTGATGGAGTTGTGTTCAGTTTGACTTGGTTAAACTAGTTGTAGTTAGTCTAACTGCAAATAGACTAATGATGAGTTGTTAAACTAATTATTAACTCATAATACAACTATAGAATACATCAGTTAACTCAGTTGCATGTCAGTGCATGTTCAGTTCAGCAGGGACAGGTGTTAGAGAATTAGATTGCTATCAGTTGTGACTATAGTTGTGCATCAGATCTTGCACAATCAAGGGATTGAGTATGCCAATGAGTTTGCTCATGTATTTGCCCAGTTTGTAGCTTCTGCTCACATCTTACACATTGTGATTGATTCTTTGGAGGTGAAATACGAGTTTGGTAGACCATTCTCATTCATTCTTGAGCAGGTATTGAGCAGTGGAGGCAGGCAAGCAGTGGAATAGATTTGGAGATCAGATCTTAGCTGTATTGTGTGTAACAGGTGGAGCTGGTACTGGATTGCTTGTGATAAGAATTGTACTTTGTAATGTTACATGGTCTCAATCATTAATATACAGATAGTGTGGGGTTTTTAGCGAGATGATTTCCCCAGGTTACATACTGTGTTAATGTGTGAATGCTCTTGATGTTTTATTGTTATTGATACTGCCTTATTGATTATCAACGTAGAGGAGCTTATGTATTGTGTATGTATTCCGCAATAGTACATGATCAGGATAATCTCTGTTGAATATGTGTTAAATTATTCAAAATTTCTACATGGTATCAGAGCTGTTGATCATCAGATCTACTATTCAGGAAGTGTTTACATTCTATTTCTTCAGGCAGAGTCTATAATCGGGCCAGGTAGCCTCTGGATTCATCCTTCCTTTGGAAGGTGAGATATCCGGTGAATGCCCATACAGTCAATCTTTGTACAAGAAATATTGTGTTCTCACGAATCTTAGATCCGAGGCGGTTGAGTTTGGAGTTGGTGGAAATCGAATTTGCAGCAGTGTTGTTGAAAATGTCTTTCAATGGATTGAAAATGTTATTCCAAAGCAAGAGCGACCTGGCACTCAAGGATAAACTCAGTAACAATAAGTATGAGAATGGATCTTCATCAAAGGTATCTGATGAAGAGAATTGCGCTTTGGCTGCCAAAGCAAAGAAGGGGAAGAACAAGAAAGCTTCTCATTCCAGTGCGAAAGGCAAGAAGCAGGACATGTCCAAGGTGAAGTGTTTTCACTGTCACCAGCACGAACACTATGCCACTAATTGTCCGTAGAAGAAGAAGAACAAGCGGGCTGCTGGATCTTCAGCAGGAGAGGCTCTAGCCTCACAGTTTGAGCTTGATTTTTCATTGATCACATTCTTGGTTTCAAGTGTGATGGGATCAGTGTGGTTCTTGGACAGTGGTGCGTCTTTTCACATGATGGGAGATAGAGATTTGTTCTCTGATCTGGAGGACAAAGATCTTGGAGTGCACATCGAGATGGGCGATGATGGTAGATACAGTGCGATCGGTATCGGTACCATTTCCTTTGAGAGGGAGTCTGGTAAACCCTTCGTATTGAAGGAAGTCATGCATGTTCCAGGATTGACGAAGAATCTCATCTCAGTCGCGATGTTAGAAGACAAGGGGTATGATGTTTTTTTCAGCAAGGGAAAGGCTTTCCTGCGCAGCAAGACAACTGGTGAGACCTGGAAGATAGGGGTTCGAGTGAGTAACCTTTATCAGTTGCATGTAGATGGATGCGCAGTAATGGCGGGCAAGGCAGAAGGATTGGTGAGCCGGGATGATGGCGAGTTGTGGCACAGGAGATTGGGTCACCTTCACCATGGAGCCTTGAAGATACTGCAGCAGATCACTACAGGGCTTCCTAAAGGCACACTTGCGCAGTCAGATCAGTGCAAGGGGTGTACTTTGGGGAAGCTTGTGAAAGCCACCTTTCACGAGAAGGATAGTCGCGCCACGACGATCCTTGAGAGAATTCACATAGACGTGTGTGGACCTTTCTCAGTTGCCTCGACAGCAAAACACAGGTATTATGTGATTTTTGTTGATGATTTCTCTCGTAAGTGCTGGATCTTCTTCATGCAGAAGAAGAGTGAGACATATTCAAAGTTCTGTGAATTCAAAGCACTGGTCGAGAAGGAGTCGGGGAAGAAGGTGAAGGCTCTTAGGAGCGATAATGGTGGTGAATACATCTCGGACGAGTTCAAGGATTTTTGCAAGGCAGAAGGGATTCGTAGAGAGCTCATAGCTCCCCATAACCCACAGAACGGGGTAGCTGAGCGGAAGAACAGAACGATTGTGGGTGTTGCATGGGCAATGTTGCATGATCAGGGCCTACCCCTTCACTTGTGGGTGGAAGCATGCAATACAGCAGTTTATGTGCAGAACCGTTGTCCTCATAGGATACTTGGCATGAGTACACCTGAGGAGACTTATTCTGGTAAGAAGCCTGATCTTTCTCATTTGAGGATTTTTGGTGCTAACGTTTACATGCATGTGACGAAGGATGCTAGGAAGAAGTTGGAGCCGACCGCAGAGGTTGGGATATTTGTGGGGTACACTGATACGCCCCACAACTATCATGTGTATTTTCCAGACAGTGGTAAAAATGTTGTGCGACGGGATATAAAATTTCAGGAGGAGAAAGCCATGAAGTGTTCGCTTGAGAGGGAGCTACACTTGCATGCAGATGAGGAGCTATTAGTTCCTAAGGATGAGCTTCAGGATGTGGATCAGCCACAGGACGAGGTTCATGGAGTGGAAGAGACCACTCATGCAGCGCCAACCATCAGAGGGCGAAAGCGCTTGACAGAAGCTGAGCGACTGGCTCAAGATGCAGAGAAAGTTGTAGGACCACCTACAACCCAACGCAGGTAGAGACAGTCACCTGATCGGTACACTGGATACATGGCTTTGATGAGCAAGTGTGTTGTGACTGAGCCATCCTCTTTCGAGGAAGCTGTGGAGGATCCCGCATGGGTAGACGCCATGGTGGAAGAGTATGATTCTATTGTCAGAAACAGTGCATGGGAGATTTTTCCTAGACCGGAAGGGAAATCAGTGGTGGGTTCGAGATGGATCTACAAGGTCAAGCAGGCAGCTGACGAGAGTGTGGAGAAGTACAAGGCAAGATTTGTTGCCTGAGGCTTTTCACAGATAGAGGGGATCGATTATGAGGAGACCTTTGCACCTGTCGCAAGGTATTCTTCCATACAGACGATTCTTGCTCTCTTAGCGCAAATGGGATGGCACATTCATCAGATGGATGTGAAGACTGCATTCCTCAATGGAGTCATTGAGGAGGAGGTGTACATTGAGCAGCCCGAAGGCTTTGAGGTCTTCAGCAGGGAGTCGCATGTGTGCAGGCTCAAGAGAGCGCTGTATGGGTTGAAGCAAGCACCACGTGCTTTGTACACACGGATAGACAGCTATTTCACAGGACTTGGATTCTCCAAGAGCGAGGCGGATCCTAACCTATACCAGATTGTGGTGGAGGGTAAGTTGCTTATCATTGTACTGTATGTTGATGATTTGATTCTAACGGGTGATGAGCTGTTGATACTGTCATGCAAGAAGGATCTTGCTATAGAGTTTGAGATGAAGGACTTGGACCTCCTTCACTATTTCCTAGGATTGGAAATATGGCAGCGCAGTGGTGGACTATTTGTTTCTCAGGGCAAGTATGCTCGGGAGATACTGGAGAAGTTCAACATGCATGGCTGAAAGCCTGTTGATACTCCTCTTCCTGGAGGTTGGAGGAAGGAGGATGCCACTTCGGGAGAAGAAGTGGATGCCACTGTTTATCGACAGTTGGTGGGGTCGCTGATGTATTTGGTCAATACACGACCTAATATATGCTATGCAGTTAACTAGCTTTCACAAGCTATGGTTAAGCCTACCAAGCTCTTCTGGAAGGCGGGCAAGAATGTATTGCGCTACTTGAGAGGCACATCGGGATATGGTTTGTGGTACAGACAGGAGGATGAGGTGAAGCTATGTGGCTTCACGGATGCAGATTGGGCAGGGAGCCCAACAGACAGAAAGAGCACATCAGGAGGGGTCTTTAGTATTGGATCGATAACAGTTTCTTGGTACAGCATGAAGCAGAGATCCGTGGCACTCAGTTCACCGGAGGCCGAGTATATGGCAGCAAGTTTGGCTGCATGCGAGGCTATATGGATGAGGAAGATCCTGGTTGGTTTGCTCGGTTCTCATTTGGATCCTACTGTGATTTACTGTGATAACCAGAGTTGCATTAAAATCTCAGCTAATCCTGTATTTCATGATAGATCTAAGCATATTGACATCAGGTACCATCATATCAGAGATTGTGTGCCGCAGAGGATCATGTTGCTTTCATACATTCCAACGGAGGATCAGGATGCTGATATTCTGACGAAGGCTCTCACCAGGGGAAAATTCGAGTACCACCGAGGCAGGATAGGGGTTGCTGATAATCCATATCTTGTCGAGAGGGAGTGTTGAGATTGCAACAAGATGATGGAGCTTAGTGAAAAGATTCGCCTTCACTAAGTGGGCCCGCAGGCAAATTATGGCGCAAGTTCTATTTTTGATCACAGTGTGAGTGATCACAGTGTGAGTGATCACAATGTGGGTGACCACAGTGTGGGTGATCAAAGTCTATTTTTAGACTGGTTGTCAAAAATAGAAAAGTCAAATATTATTGTCTCATAATAATATTTGGACTATAAACTTGATCTTATTCTCTTGGAGCACTTCAGTTTGAGCTACAGATGTGGCCCATGCAGCTGTCAAAAGGAAGTACGCTTTTCTTATGAGTCAGTTGAGTTGTTGCATGCATGGCTTCAGTTAGAACTCAATCAGTTGAGTTTGGTGGAGTTGATTGTGGAGTTGATGGAGTTGTGTTCAGTTTGACTTGGTTAAACTAGTTGTAGTTAGTCTAACTGCAAATAGACTAATGATGAGTTGTTAAACTAATTATTAACTCATAATACAACTATAGAATACATCAGTTAACTCAGTTGCATGTCAGTGCATGTTCAGTTCAGCAGAGACAGGTGTTAGAGAATCAGATTGCTATCAGTTGTGACTATAGTTGTGCATCAGATCTTGCACAATCAAGGGATTGAGTATGCCAATGAGTTTGCTCATGTATTTTCCCAGTTTGTAGCTTTTTCTCACGTCTTACACATTGTGAGTGATTCTTTGGAGGTGAAATACGAGTTTGGTAGACCATTCTCATTCATTCTTGAGCAGGTATTGAGCAATGGAGGCAGGCAAGTAGTGGAATAGATTTGGAGATCAGATCTTAGCTGTATTGTGTGTAACAGGTGGAGCTGGTACTGGATTGCTTGTGATAAGCATTGTACTTTGTAATGTTACATGGTCTCAATCATTAATATACAAATAGTGTGGGGTTTTTAGCGAGATGCTTTCCCTGGGTTACATACTGTGTTAATGTGTGAATGCTCTTGATGTTTTATTGTTATTGATGCTGCTATATTGATGATCAACATAGAGGAGCTTATGTATTGTGTATGTATTCCGCAATAGTACATGATCAGGATAATCTCTGTTGAATATGTGTTAAATTATTCAAAATTTCTACAAGTAATGTAAGAGAAGATTACAACCCAGTTGTCTGATCTAGCATCATCCTCCCGGTTGTAGAAGCCCTCTTCACCTCATGAACAAGCAAATCACTCAACAATGCAATGTATCTTCTCACCAACAAACCAACAACACTTCCTTACAAAATACAAAATTCTAGCCTCTAGATCTCTCAGATGAAGGATCCATTTATAGATGTCTTGCAAGGGTGTGAGTCAGCTCTGGGTTTTTTATTAGTGTCATTCCACTGATAGTTCTTGGTTCCACTTGGAGATTTCATGATCTCTTACTCATCCCTGGGCGAATTCAGAGAGGCAAGTGTCACAAGAGAAGTTTTTGGAAGATTCCATGATCATCCACCTTGCAAATTGTCTCTGCCATTTGTCTATTCTCGCTCATCGCACCCCACAGAAGTCCATTTGAGTATGCATCACACCTGGCCAGTTAGGCAGTTAGTATGCATCGCACCTTGCCCATGGAGCAGTCTGTATGGTCCCTTTTGGCCATTTCTGAGTAGTTTTTCAGGTGGAACTTCTGGGAAATGATGTAATCAATTGACCATGATCCTTTAGTTTATGGACATATGAGTTTGGGGTTGCAATGCCCAAATATGTCTATAACACTTACTGTAAGTTCGGGTACTCTGGAAAGGTCATTTTGTTCTGGCTACACTTTTTCTTGTTCTTTCTTAGAGCTTATTTCGACCCATTCCAGGTATTCATTTATGATTTGATCAACTATTTCCATGTTATACTATTATTTGTTTTTTTTCAACAGAGATGTCATGCCTCAGTATGAGGTGTAACTCTGTGAGGGGTCTATTGCTCATACATGAGGTTTCATAGAAGGCTGACGCTCAACTCCAGAGACCCTTTGCAATAATGATTAGGCGATATCCCTTTCTGGTAATCTGATTAGGGTCCAAGTTTATAACCTCTCTCTTCCTGTTCAAATACTTATAGTTATAATGTGTTTGTATTTTTCTCAACTCCTTTCCCATTGCCGAAATTTAAATGCAATGGTATTTCTTCGTGATGAAACCTTGAAAGGTGCAGACAAATTCAAGTTCCTTCCCTGTACCAAATAGGTAAGGTGTAATTCTTCCCTAAATTAATTGGTTTTTTTTCTTCGAATTTGTTATATATTAATTTATATCTTCCCTTTTGACTGGCAGGTATTTCCCTAACAGTGATCCTTGCACGCTTACAACTTGGTGATAGAGAAATCTCGCAATGGCCTTGACACTTCCTGTCTTGAATGTTTGTTCTAGGTCAGTTACATTTACCATGTCGGGGTTTGGATTTATACCCAGTTCTAGTGGTTTATTATCAATTGGGGTTTGCTCCATAATGCAAGCCTTTCGTTTTCTTTCTTTCCCCTGAGTGTGGAAATTCCAAAACTGTATACTTTGTAATCCTTGTCACTATTTTCCTGATGATTATTTTATTCTTGTTCCTAATTAGTAAAACTCAGAAGGCCCTAATAATTTAAGTTGTAGACCCCGTGATTACTAGGATTGGGCTTAATGCGCTCAAGCTATAGAAATATTAGGTGGATTTATGTAATTTTACCAACAATGCTATTTTGAACTATCTATCATTTCAAAAGTTAATTTTTTCTCTTATTTGTATGAATCACCAACATGCATGTATTCATAGAATGCCCTTCTTTCAATTTGCTTCAACTATTAATTTGATCTGAAAATGGCTTTTGCTTTAGCGTTCATATTAAGTTATTTATGTAACCTTCATATTTTGATTTTCCTCAATTTTCCATAAGTATTTATGTCACGATGAATTTACGTAATTGACTCCTTACTATGGTTTTACCTATTTATGGTTAATTATGTCTCTACTGGAACTTATATTGGCTTGTTCACATGGGATAAATTCTACGATTGGGTACATTAGTTCTATTTTCGTTATGCCAGATTTACAATTGTATTTGTTGGTAATTGATAACAGTAAATATGTCGGCAGTCATTAAGCTATTGTAATGATTTAACTGTGCATGTTAAAACTACTTCCACCCCCAAAGATTAACTCACCTCTTAATAAGGTTAAATCATTATTCCCAGAAACTAATAATTTTGGCTCGAGTTCTAATATTTTCCTTACAATCGTCTATGTTAAAATTTTTTCCACTGATCTCTTTTCTTTTCCATCTTAATCTTCTATGTGATATATATACTATTGGTAAATTCTAATTTTGCTCATATATCTTACCTAGTTTACAGGTTTCTATCACAACAATAGTGCAGCTTTGATATATATTTGTTATTCGTACTCCTTTTCACAACAAAGTTTTGTATTATAACTGATAAGGCATTACTATTTTAACTCTCTTCCATTCCTACACCATTAACCTATTATAGTTATTTATGGTCTACTATTGCACTATCCATTCCACTAAGCTAATAGATACCATAACCATAACTCAAAACACTCATATCAAGTTGTTCAAGGCTACATATCATATCCTCTAACAAACATGCATTATAATCGTAGAGTTTACTCTATAATAAAAAGGGTCAAATAAATTATGCCATATTAGAATTTTAAGGAACATGTAAACTCTAAAATCACTTTGTGCATACAAATGTTAATTAATAAAATTTATGCCCCCATGATTCCATTCATTTGAATGAAAACTAATTACTATATCACTTGAACATTCAATACAAATATTCTAGTTACAGTAGTTACCTGTACCCCTTACAAACATGAAATTAAGATATAACATCATTCTCCCCATACATTTTATATCTGTCTACAGACACCTAAGATAACATGGAAGATGATTTAACACTAAACAAAGGATTAAAATGACATAACAGATAAAGTAATAGTGCACAAAGAAATAAGATAATACAAGAAAAATGGCTAACCAATATCACTGTTAGGAATTCACTTGGGAATGACACTTGTTTTTACCACCCAACCATGAACTGAGTTCCTCTAGTTTGCCCCCGAGCTGAGATGAACTTTCTTGGGTATCAACCACCTCTGCTGATCCCTTCATTAGGTATTTTATACCTTTCTTTCATGATAGAGTTTCCTTTAGCAGAATCCCACTTTTGTGGACCTTTTTATCCACTTGCCTAGGCTTTTCAATAAAAGCTCGCCTTTCTCTCCCGCGACACTTTATGCTTCTTAAAGATTAGCATCTTTCCCCAACTAAGAGATTTAATGGATTTTTATCTCCCATCCATTAAACTTATCTAGAATTTCATCTAGAATTATTATCATCAAAGAATTATCCAATCTCATTGTAGATGAGATTTTATTTTTGTTTTTTCTTTATTTGGCAAGAATCTCATTTCTAGGTGTCCCATTGTAGTGCCTCGCTCTAGTTGATTGAAAATGATATGAGATTAACATTTATTTATCCCTAAGGCCCACACTTTATTAATTGAGGACCTCAGGTTGAGGATCCAGACACAAGACTCTATTATTATTGTTTGTGATGTTTATGTATGATCTCCATTGATATTATGATGAAGATAGCATTAATAGTTATGCATGTTCTCTATTGATATCATGATGATTGTGGCGTAAATGGTTATGTTTGTTATCTATTTGATGTTATGATGTTGATACCTTTGATGGATATGTATGCTTGCATTGATGTTATGATGATGATAGCCATGATGGATGTGTCCCCTATGTTACCTGCTTGCATTAGTTATGGTTCACAATGAACAATGATGTGAATGACCAGGGGATGGTAATGATGCTATTATGACAATGACTAACACTGAGAAACCTTGTTACTGATTATTATTGAGTATGGCAGGAAACCACCAGAGGCACTCGTACATGACGACTTGATGACACCTGGTTTGATGAAAATTTATATTACTTTACTTTTGAAATTCTAAGTTGATTTTGAAAACTGTTATATATGTTTATCTATATTCTGATGATATGGATGCAGGCACAGATCAGTTGCTTGGCAGAATGACTCACATATGGGTGATGGGGTTGTACAATTGGATGGAATTGCATGGGAGGGGTGGGATAGTGTTCCTGATCTCCCCACTAGCACTCCCGCTATGACTTGGGCTAGAAAGGTTGAAACACCTTTGCCTTGAAGATCACAATGTCATGAGGGTAGGTCCCAAAGTTGGTTCGCTCATGAGGATTTTTCCGGGGGGCGCGCATCAAGGCGAATTCCTTGATCCCCGACACCATTAGTCTCACTATAACAGGCAACATAAGAGATAATAGTGGTCTCTGTTGTTGCACCTATACTTTCCCCTCGTAGCCACTGAATGCTTGAAGAGAAATTGACGTGACACCTTTGGAAATTCAAGGGAAGTTCTTGAAGGGCATGACCAAACTTGGCACCCTTGGCATCACAAATAAATTGTTAGGCATGGCACCCTTGGAACTTCAAGGGAAGTTCTTGAAGGGCACGACCAAACTTGGCACCCTTGGCATCACAAATAAATTGTTAGGCGTGGCACCCTTGGAACTTCAAGGGAAGTTCTTGAAGGGAACAACCAAACTTGGCACACTTGGAATTATTAAAAATAAATAAATTAATAAATATAATCAAGAAATGAAAACTAGGAAAATTTACATCAAGGGTAAATGATTTTAGAAGCCGAGGTAATTAAATCAAGGATAAAACTTGGGTTAAAAGGATAACAGGAAGAAATAAAATATTTTATCTTAAAAACTCTACCCTCCCCATGTTGGAAAATACTAGGTAGATTATGTAGTTTAATTAGGTAAAAAGGGGAAAGAGGGACATAAATGTAAGGATAAAGATTAATCCTAAAATAGTTAGACCTAATTAAAAGAAGAGGATGGTGAATTAAAATAAGATTAATAAATTAAATTTTAGAGAAATGTAGATAACCTCCATGTGGCAACAACCAACATAAGAATATCCGTCTAAGAGATAACTTGAGTTAAATTAGGGAGTAGATAGGGGATCAGATCTTGAATCATTAATTAACTTTAGTAATGAACACAAATTAAGGAGTAAAAAGGGGGATCAAGTGACAACTAGGAGAAGAAATAGGAATCTTGTTGAGGTGAGGAAAAATATTATTTTTAAATTAAAATTTAAGTAAATAATTTTGGAGATCCTTGATGAGAGAGTGACACATGGGTGGGTGAATAATCAAACTATTGAATTATCAAAAATAATTAATTATGCATGAAATTCCAAGTGTCACCTATGAGGACTCCTATAAAAGAAGGGGCAAGCCATGGGAGAATGGACCTTTTCTTTACCTTATTGTTGGATGGATGAGACTATGTTAGATTAGTGACCACGAGCTATAGTGAGTTTGGTGAGGTAGAGGACTTTAGAGAGGGGAATCTTGAGCCAAGGAGTGCTCTCCTCTACCAGCTAATACATTCCTCTATTGTACAACCCCATTGTAGCTCGGGGGTCCGTGGGGAAGGAGAGTACCTAAGGAGTAGGCTGGGAGCTCAGTCGGTGGGTCATTGCATTCGGTCAAGCACATTGACATTCACACTCGGAGGCAACCGACAACAAAGGAAGACAAGTAGTGGAAAGTTGAGTTTGAATCTTGTCTTCTGGTGAATGGTACCTATGTTGTATTATATTCTTTTATGACTTCTTTATGGTTTTAGTTAAATGTATGTAAAATAGATGATATGTTCAATGAAGTGAAATTCAGGAAAGTTTTATATAATGCTTAATAATTTTTGGGTTCCCAATTCTATCTTCCTTATGGTTGTAATTTTAGAATTTAAAAAAATATATAAAAATTATAGGGTTAGTCCCTACACTTGGTATCAGAGCTATGTTGAACCCTTGAGATCTTTGGGCCCATGCATGCATGACTAGTGTGTTAAATATCTACTACACTCCACCCTGAAATTGTGTATAGTGACATTTAAGCCTCTCCCCTAATAAGCTACAAAAGAAAATCTTGGCGAAAGAGAAAATAAAAAACAAAAGTGAATACTTAATAAAATACGGATCTCTCATAATTAAAAAAAAAAAAAGTCCTATTCATTCCAATGGCCTATTGTAGTCTTGATCAGGTTGTTTTCTCATGGGCATGGGTAGGGTTTGAAGAAATGGACAGTCTTGTTATCCCCCTGAACTACAAGATTTTATTTTTTTATTTTGGTTTGAAATGAAATGCCAAGAGCCCATAGCGTTGTTCTTGAGTTTCCAACTCTATTTCGGGGTTGTATGCTGCATTGCAATGCCATGGAGGATTTAAAACTGGGTGTTGGTTGCATTCTGAAAATTGGGCATTTCTATAACTACCCACTAAAGATGAACAAATTTATAATAGCCATCCAGAGAGGGGAAACCAAAGGAATGCCAACGTAACAACACTTCTGCGTAAAGGCGTGCTTAAAAATTGGTTCAAGTTATGTTACAATTAATTAGTGATTGACATGTACATCAACAATACTTCAAAATTTTGGGGTAACAAATAAACACATTTTGGCAGATATAATAATTTTCTACGTTGTCAAATTACAACCTAGAGATGCCAGTTTGTGTTACTAAGATATATAATCAATGTATTGCCAATTTGATCAATGGTGAAGAAATCATATCAGGGTCTCAGCGTGTCAATGATCTAGAGATTTTAACCAAAATATTAAAGGAGCGTGGAATTGACATTAATACAATCTCAACATATATAGATTCCTTTAGATTTGGAGCAGTACGCACAAGGCTCCATGCTATGGTGGTTTCTCTGCATAGATTTTGGTGGTTTTCTCCTTTGTTCTACAACTTGATTGAACAAATTTATTTCAATTGTTTTGAGGTTGGAATTTCCTCTGGTTTGCAATGGATCGTTGGCCTGCTACTCAATGGCTGTGGGAATCGGAGGTCTCTCTCTTTTGTTAGAGAGAATTTCTCAAGAGTCGATGGACACTACCAGAAAAGAGACTGCAACTGTTGGGTAGAAGTGATTTTAATCCTCTAAATGATTTCAATTTTCAAGTTTTGTTAAATTTTGTTTGGAAAATTGGGATATTTTCTATAAATTTCGTTTTCCAAAGATATTTTGAAGTGGTGAATTTAAATTTTATAAATTTTATATTTTATAAAAGTCTTCAAGATCGCCTTGCAAGACATGCAAAAATACCATCGAGAACGATGTGTTGAGAATTGCCAAGATGGTCGTTGCCACATAGTTCAATGGCTTCATGCCTGTAATTTAATATTAAATGGGTTCCATAGAGTTCACATTCAATGCTTTTATATTGTGACTTAGCATAGATGACTTCCGCTCCATCCTCTGTATTTATATCTTAAAGAAATTGCGGCCTTGGGGTAGCATTGAGCTCGTCATATCTTATTTCTAGGTTGGTGAGGTCAACTTATTGATATTTGGTCAGATAAGGTTATTTTTGAGTATCCTGTTAGGGAATTTTTAGATAATGGGCAATTTAAGTGATATCTTTGCAGTTTTGTCCTGAATTTGCCAATCATGCTCAAATAGGAGCACTTGTGCTCTTCATTCAATGCATTTGAGATTTTTATTTTCACTGAGTAATGTGGACCCCTTTTCCAGAGCTCAATTAGTACTATGCATTCTGCAGTTAAATTGAATGGATGCAATGTGCTCCAAGAATGTTAATGAAATCCATTTTACCCGAGGGATTCTGGAGCTGTTCATATGAAGTGCTTCATCTCTCTGTATAATAACTAAAAATAGTTTACCAGGGTTTTGGCAAGGGAATTATCTGCTATATTATTTGCTATTCAGTTGGACATAGACGAAGGGTTTTTTTTCCAGACCAATTTCCACCAGTTTTGCAGCTTACCCAAATTTGTGGGCCAATGGAGAGTGCCACTTCTTTCCACATACGCTAATTTGGCCTTCTAGTCATTGTTTTATTTTAAACCTTGAGCTTTTCTGTTCAGCCAGAAATGCCATAAATATACTGGATGCTTGTTTGGTAGAGTAAATTGAGAATTCATGCTTTTGATTTTAGCTAATGTGCAAAAAAAAAAAAACTATAATATTAAGAGAAGTTCTATTTTGTTGGGGTGTAATTTCCCAAAGACTCCTATAAACCATTGTCCACTGCTGAGACTCTCATGCAGCCACTGATGATTTTTGTTTTGTGATTATTCTCATGCTTTGTGCTATTTGTTTATGATGTTTATGGGACTCTATATGGATTGTTAAGCTATTGTACTGCCAATGGGCCAATATTCATCTAATGGGCCGTTTTTTGTTTCTAAACCATCTAGTTTTTGAGTTTGTATGGTGCTCGTGGTGACCAGATTTGGGGCCTTCTTTGGGGTTGATAATGCACTGGTAGATCTCTTTTTATAGTAACAGCTAAAGGAAGTATCTTATAAAAAAAAAAAAAAAAAAAAAAGAAGAAACAAGTTATACCCAAATTTGATATAACAGTTGATAGATTAAGAGGCAAATCTACATAAGTTAGTTCTTTTTTTTGAAATTACTCTAGTTTATCAACCAAAGGGCACTAGGTCCATGTAAAACAATTCCTTCACTGAGCTAGTTGCCTACATTAAAAACACATTGACAATCTCGCAACAAAACATCAACTAATTAAAAACCATTTATAAAAACGAATATAGCTGCCCCTTTTGGAGTAAGCACACTTACCTCTGTTTTTGTATTCAGCTGTCTTTGAAGTAGCCCTTCCTAGAGTAGAAACGCCTTGAAGTTGCACTAGTAAGGACGCAACCATTTCCTTCATTGATATAGATACCACTCATGTTAAATTAAAAAAAATTAAAATGAAATAAAAAAATAAAAAAATAAATAAAAATATGAAGATGTGAGAATTGGAAGTTGAAATGAAGGATTTATTCAAGTTTTGGACAAACTAATTTATGTACAATAACCAATTTGGAGACACATACTACAATATATATGTATTTGGAAGAACATGTAAAGGGACTAGTGATTAACCAAACTGCGTTCTCACAATCAACATTCATGACAAACACACTTGTGCCCATTTATTTGGATGAACTATAAAATATAACATTTGCTTTCACTTTCAAATTATTTAAGTTTGAAAGTGGGTTTAAGTGAAAGGATGGGTTTTTGTTTGAGTGTAGGAATTTAAGATGAAGAGTTAGAATACATGGTAAAACATAAAGTTACCTAGATTGAAAAATTAATGGAGTTTTAGAGTTCTTCTCACATTAAGAGACCACTCTCGAGCACTACACTAAAAACTGGTTACATAGAAAATATATAAAATTATTTGTTTGACTCATTCTAACACCTTGTTTGATATTGTCTAATTCATTATTGCAAACTACTACTTGTGTATTGAATGCAATACACTACAAAATTATTGACAAAGTAAACTACCTAAAAGTTGGAAGATGTAGTCAATAATTACATTCAACACTCCCCCTTAATTTTAACTTCATCTTCATTACAATTTTCAACATAGACAATTCCTAAGTGTTGTATTTGCAATTCAAAACTTGCTTTTTCAAATGGCTATAAAATGACTACTGATTAATTTATTGGAACTGCAAAAATTAAAGATTGGCTTCACCATTGTTGACTAGCTCTTGATGAAGTGAAAACATGTGTCAATGTGTTTACTTTTGTGGTGAAACACATGATTTGGAAAGTGCACTAGCTGAATTATTATCACAAAAAACAGGACTTGGTTCCTTCTTATTTTTAGGCCCAAAGTCACATATTAATATTCTTAACCAAATTTCTTGGCAAGTTTCTCCTATCACTGCTACATACCTTGATTTTGGTGATGAAATGGAGACAATGAGTTGCTTCTTGGATACCCATGAAATTAGTCTTGTACCTAGGTGAAATGCATATCCTAAGGTGCACTTTTTGCCATCAATACTTTCTACAAAATCACTACATTTGTGACCAACAAGATGATTTCATTTGGAATCAGTGTACAAAATCCACACTGTATTATTCTTGCAATATACCTGTTGTGCTGTACAACAACCCCCCATTTCATAAAATTTTTCTTTAAAAATCATAATATGAAATGGGTCCCTTTTAAACATAGATGTGTGAATAAATTGGTATTAACTCATTATTAGAAAAAACCCTCATCAAAAGGTCCGACTGAAATGTGATATACCTTTCAAACAATGATAAAATAGGTATTTTAAACAAATCATAAAGCTTTTTATTATTATGATAAAGCGATCGCAAGATCGCATATCGCAATAATAAGAAAAACATATATAAAGACCCATTGAATTACTCCGATCCGAAAAGGGAAATCGCTATCGGATATCGGGGAAAGGCAAAGCGCATCGTATATATAAGCCCCCACCCCCCCCCCCCATTCCTTCGATGCGATAAAAGGTATCGCTATCGGCAATCGGCTGTGGCAATCGATTCATTAACTGTGACACCTTCAAATCCCCTGATGCGATAAGGCATATCACCATCAGCGATCGGCGATTTCGCAATAGTTTAAGTAAAGTGACCCGAGCCCCTTCCCGATTGTGACACATTAAATCAAGGCACGTGTTTCTAACCATATTAAAGATTGGCATGCATTATACCACCTTTGGTGATTGAACGATATTTTGGACTATTATTAAAACCCTCCCTTTTATGTCACCAATCATCAAATGCGATTAGCCGCCAAAAATCTAAGCCATGCTTGAATCAATTATTCACCATTTAGACGTTATGATGGATATTTAAAATCTCCCTTATCATGATTCATAGGTGAAGCGGTCAATTAATGAAGCAGTTATGCCGAGATTTTCCACTTAGATTCTATCTGTGGCAATTTCACGATGATCTTTGATTATTCGTTAAAAGATATAACTCTTTCATATTGGCTCATGTTATCTATTTCTCTGTATCACGCTGGTTTCATTCCTTGTGTAGAATTCCATTGAAATATCAAGTTTTAAGCAAATGGGAAAGAAATCCAAGAGATCCGCAGCAGCAGCGGCCCCTGCAGTAACAGTCCAACCCACCAGTGACCCAGGACCAAGCAAAAAGGGCGCTAATCTCAGACACTACATGTCTCGGCCTTGGAAATACAAGCTAGCAAAGCATCTATAATTTAATTGAGGTAGAAGAACCGGAGGAAGTGTCGGAAGAAGCTACTGCAGGCTCAATTAATAAATTAGACACCTCCCTGAAAGATTTGGCCGACTCATTTTTGCATAGGATAGCAGCTCGGGAGAAAATTCTTCCTTACACTGATGTGGTCAAATGGGTGGTCGAACAAATTCCAGTTTCTAATAGGATGTTTTGCATAGTTGATGGAAGAGTTTTTGGTTCATTTCATCCTGACAACTTAAGGAAAATGTATCATTTGCCCGAACCTGAAAAGAAATACAACAAAGCTTTTCTGGAGAAATTCGCAGAGGAGAATGAGACGGAATCAGCCCCGATTAGACAATGGAGACAGAATCCCGCAAAGCACAAACATGAATCATCGGGTAAGTACTCCGTGGATTCCCTGTCATCTCCTTACTGTTACACTAGGGCAATGATGTGTAGGATATGGGGAATGCATGATTCAGCAAAATTTACTATCGAAATGGTTCCTTTAATGGAAGCGGCTGTTAGTAGTTATTTCATGGATTGGGTGAATATATTGTCTGATAAATTAGCCTCTGCAATTCTTGATTTTAGATTCAATTCACGAAAAACCTCCAAGACTATTCCCCCCTTCTATTATAGTGCTTATGTTATGGATATGCTTTGCTTTAATTCCGAATACTCGATACTTGGGTGGAGGTGGATGCCACAGGACCCTAAGTGTTATCAGGAAAACTAGTGTCTATGTAGAGCTGCTAGTCCCACTAAGGCTGGTAGCTACCTTAGAAACAAACACACTAAAAACTACTTTCGTTTTCCTTTATGAGCAACAGATAAGAGAAGAATAAGGAGACCAACCTCTGTCTTGCACTTGGTTCCTTGCTTGATTCCTCTCTCTTCTGGTAGGTATTTTCCACTCGCTTCCTTGTCTACCCAGCTTCAAGGAGTACCTGTAGAATCAAAGCAGCATAACATTATCGAAGAACATAGATCTATTATCATAAACAATATAGGATCAGATGTACATTGACCACACAAATGCATAAATCATCAATCATACAAGAGTGTGGAGGAAAACTTGAATAGCTTTATTGATAATCAAGAAAGAGCAAAGAGGATTACAACCAATTGTTCTGACCCAACATCATCCTCTCAGCAAGAAAGCCCTTCTTCACCTCATGAAAAGCTTAGATCACCCAACACTATGATATTACACTAAGAAACCAACAACACTTCCTTACAAGATACAAAATTCCAGCCTCCTTGGATCTCTGGGATGAGGGATCCATATATAGATGTCTGCAAGGAAGGTGAGTCAGATTTTGAGATTTGATTAGTGTCTTCTCTCTGATAGTTCTTGATTCCACTTGGAGATTGATGATCTCTTACTCATCCCTGGTCGAATTCAGAGAGGCAAGTGTCACAGGAGAGGTTTTTGGAAGATTCCATGCTCCTCCACCTTGCGGATTGACCCTGCCATTTGTCCCTTCTCACCCATCGCACCCCATAGAAGGGCTTTTTGACATGCATCGCACCTACTGTGTGTATTCAGGTGGGATGCAACGCACTTTGCCTATGGAGCACGTGAAATGGTCCAGTTTTGACCAGTTTTGAGTAGTTTTTCATGGAGAACTTCTGGGAGATGCTATAATCAGTTGACCTTGTTCTTTTAGGGGTTGGAACACACCTTTAGGGACTTAGGAGCCCTTGGTTTATGGACATTTATGCTTGGCGTTGTAGTGCCCAAAAATGTCTATAACACTAAGCCAATCCACATCTATCATCAAATGTTATGGAAGGCACATTATAAAGACCACTTGTATCAAATCTGTAATGGTTTAATGTGTCCTATCTATTATGCCATTTTTGATAAGCCTACCCCAAGGATTTCCAAGGAGGCAGAAGTTGACTTGACTGTTGTGGGGAATTGGATCGGGGAAGATAAGTTCACATATATAAGGGTGTTTGGTAGCGCCACAAGACCCCATGTCCTCCCATTGTATGTACCTGATAAATGGTTGGCACGAGAGTTAGATTACCAAATAACAACCGCGGGAACATCCAAAACTCTTAGGAATTCTAAAAAGAAATCATGGCCTATATTCCCTTTGAGATGCGGTGTTTATACTCTACTTGATTACAATCATGCTGAGAAGGAGACAGGAAAAATAAATATGCTCAATCTTGCGACCATTCCTAATAGGCAATTCGATCCCCGTAAGGTTTCCTATAATGTGCTTGAACAGGCCAAACTTAATAAGTTTGACCATGAAAAAGATGAATTTGACGACCTATTTTCTTCAGCAGAATCATTGTCTCAGGTTAAAACATTTGCCAAGATGAAATATAATGATGAAGGACTGGTAGAATTCAATAGGCTCAGAGAATAGAGGTTGCAAACTCTGCCTTTGGACTTATTGGCTACTACACCAACAACTAAGTCAAGTGAGCCTAAAAAGAAGAGTACTGACGAGCCTCCTGCTACAAAGAAAATTCCTAAAAAAGGAAAAGAGCAAGAAACAGAGCTGGAGAAAGAAAAGAAGCAGGACAGTGAAGTTATTGATTTAGAGACTCAAATTGATCCCAAACTCCTCAAAGAGTGGCAACAATTTGACTCTATTATAAGCAATCCTGAGACTTCACAAGGATTCCGCACACCCCAAGTAACAGTCAGTCAAGAAACGACCACGACTACGGTTCCAATTGAAGGAACTAGTGGTCTACCCATTAGCAAAGATGCGGAAATAATTCCTAAAGATCCATCTGATCAGATTGTTTTACAGATAGAAGACATACCACCATTAGATGTCTTTTACAGTCCCAAACACAGGGTTGTGGTTAAAAGACAAAGGAAAAGGAGGAGACTTGATCAATCTTCCCTTTTGCCAGATCAAACAGAGATGGCTAATGTGGTGTGGAAGGAGGAATTTAACCCTTCCGATGACCTTACGAAACTATCCTAGTATGCTGGAGTGTATTCGGCAGCCACCATGGATAAAGCCTCGGAAGTATGCAATCTCCTTAAGGAAAAAGATCAAATGATTGGTTCATTGCAGTCACAGGTGTCTGAAGCACAACGAAAAATAAAACAGTTAGAACAACAACTATCAATACAGTGGCAGACAAACAACCAATTAAATGAGCAATTGCTCAAAGAGAAATAGAGGATAAACTTGAGTGCAGTACAGAAACAAAAGGAATTGTCCGAAGCATTGGCCAGATTAAAGGCGATGAATGAACAAATGAGAAAAACTAAGGATGAGTGAATCGCTCAACTGTCACAAGAAATAGAAAAGTTCAGGAGCCTTCCTCAAGTAGCAGAGTTCAGAACAGAAGCTCTACAAATCAATAAGGCATTATTACACAACTAAAACTGCTATGTCATAACATTTCTCTGGTTGAGCCTCTTTGTGAGATTACTACATCAATAGTTGATAAATCAGTTGAAGCTAGGCAGGATTTAGAATAGGCCGATGAGACCTTAACCAGCTTTCTTGCTTGGCAAGACTCCTATGAAGGACAAGCTATGGATCTACCCAAAATTCTAGAGTAACTCAAAGACATCCTTTTCCTAGAATGGCAGTCACAACTAATGAAGGCAGAAAGAGAAATCTCAAGATGTCGGTTATCTACTAGCAATTTAATTGAATTTTTCAATGACACTCTTTATTTGTCTAACATGATTTCATAGTGTAATCTAGGTAAATTGACATCGGCCAAAGCCTTGGAACAAACATGCAATCAGGAATTGGAAAAGAATGGAAGACTAATCGCTGGCATCCAAAGTTTAACTTGGGATGCCTTTTGGTTTTTCTTAATCAAGCCATACAGTCAGAGGGCCACACTCAAATGTTTAACTGATGCCATCAGTTGCATGATCCCTGAGATCCAAGATGCCACATATTCAGCCCAACTGAATTCTCGTCTAAGTCGCACCCCAGAATTGCAACTGATGCTAGATATCTGCCAGCTCAAGCCGAAGGGAGATCATCCGAAACAATGAATCATGTTGCCGACTAAGGACAAGCCGATTTTGAGGAGATATTCATAATATAGTTGTACCAATTAAATAGCACTTTTATTTTGTAATTAGTTAGCTTAATTAGAATTTATAGGCCCTTTCATGCATTTGGAAAGGGTCCTCAATTTTTGTATAAACTCAAATCAATAAGTCACACTATTGTGCTTCTGATCTATTTTTGATGAAGACTGGGCCAGTATTCTGAATTTTGTCGAAGAAAGCTTTGATGATATGTGCACTATTGCCTTTTGTGGAAGTGTTTCTAAGTTAGAAGAAGGAATTTGAATGTGATTGATATCGGGAGTGATTCAAATAACATATGGTACTATTATCTATGCTCTTGTGTCATTCTTTTATGTGAATCGGCATTTGTTTAAATTTTGCTATCATTGAATATATGTATGTGTTTTAACAATAATCCTTGTACTTTTCACTATTGAATGTCTAAGGACTGTTATTATTTCAATCATATCTATGTCTATGATATATGAGGAATAGTGTAATAATGTTTGCTTGATTTCTTTGTTCAACTATTTGGGCTTAGTAATTATCATATGAATAAATATCTTTGTTTACCAACAAGAGTCATCTATATGCCTGTTTGTGGATGAAGACCATCAAAAGTTACGTTAAAAGCAGCAATTTCCCGGGATAGGATAGTTGTTTATAATTTTACTTTTGGATTAAATCATTCATCAATTATCATTATATATTAGAGAATCAATCATTTATCCATCCTATTTACCAATCATTGGGAAACTAGTCCCATTATATCTAGTCGGAGCCACCACACCAAACGGAAAAGGAGCTGCCTTTAAGGTCCGGACCGGGTGGTTATCCCCGATGTTGATGCAGCGATTTTCAAGGCGTCAACATTTTTGGGACTAGAAGGAGGGCATGAACTATGAATGGCGAGAAAACCCAAACCTATAACCCATTCTGAGAGTAAATCTCCCTCCACCTCCCCTCGTACCTCCTGTTTGCATGCTGGAACTCCAGTATTCAAGCGAGAAGAAGAGGAATCAACTACCACTACTCAAACCCACCATACTTCAGAACGATTAAGTCCTGAGTCCCCTGAAGTTCAGTCTCTCATCCATAAACTTCAAGGCTTTTCGATATCACCACAGAAATCTGAGGTATCTCAAGGCAGTGAGACTTCGCAATTCAATCTACTTCAGAGCGGAAAGCTCGGTATCGAACCTACTGAGTTGCCTTTACCTAAAAGGAAAAGGGAAAAAAAGAATATTGAAGGATCTGACAGTGAAACTTTCTCATCATCATCTTCCATCTCATCTTCCCCAGCGCGAAGTCAGCCATCCACTCCTCCATTACATATTGTTGTTCAACAGGGATCAGGAACTTCAACATCCCAACCCATTCAATCCTCAATATCAACTCCTTCCCAAACATCTGGAATTTCATCAGCAATATCATCCACTACTGGTTTTTCAATGGCTCAGAATCCATGGAATAGTCCTGGTGCGGTCACCATGCCTGCACCATTACACCCATTGCCTGATTTTCCTGAAAAATGGTTACCCAAGTTTAATCCAGATGCTGGAACACAAGCCGAAGAACATATTAATAATTTCATGTTATCAATTAATTTGAAAGGAGTGATAGAGGAAGGTGTTGCCGTTAGGCTTTTCCCTTATACTTTGCAAGGATCAGCTGGGTCTTGGTATTTTTCCCTACTCTCTGGATCCATTACCAGTTGGAACATTTTCCAAGAATAGTTTCTTACTAAGTATGACGATGATAGATATTTAGCAACATTAATCAATGATCTCTCGAATCTTAGGATAGAGTCTAAAGAACCTATTAAGGAATTCAACTCACGATTTAATAAACTCTTGAATAAGATTCCAACCACCTCCAAACCAAGTGAGAAAATCAGAATCGAATGGTATATAACTGCCCTACCCTCAAATATAGCTATTTTTGTAGACAGGGCTGCAAAACCAACTTTAGCTGAAAACATGAAAGAGGCGTTTGCTGTAGAGAAACGTATTATTTCTTTAGAAAAGAAAGCTGCTCTTGAAGATAGAAAATCCAAAAAAGTTTCTTTCAAGGATGATTCAAAGAAGAAAACCCCTAAAGATTCATATGATATGGAAGGTTTACAAAAAGTCCTCAAGACTATGTCAAATGAAATGGTCGAAACCAAGAAGCAAGTAGCTGAAACCTCAACAAAAAGGCCATTTAGAAATTTTAAGAAACCTAAATCAAAACCACCAAATGCTATATCCAACACAGATTCAGATCCTGAAGAAGAAGAAGAAGATGAAACATTCTTGCCATCTGAGGAACCCGAAGAAGAGGAGACTGTCGAATGTCATGGGATGTGGGATTTTATTTTACCTACCTTTGATACAGAAAATGAACAAGAAGCTTTCCCTGTGACTACCAGGAGTAAAGCCACTCCTGAACCTGTCCAGACAAATTCGAAGAAAAGGAATGCAGGTTCCACTACTACCAAAGAAAAGATTCCTACAAAGAAAGCTTCAGCGATGCCATCCCAAAATCAACCATCATCTTCAAATCTACCTTCAACATCTAAGACATTGGTAGTGTCAGATTCTATGGACTACAATATTATCGAAGATATGAAGAAGACTAAGGCGAATATTACTATGTTTGAACTTAGCAAACTCAAACATCAACAGAAATTACTTCTTAAGGAGTTAAATACCGTTCCTTCTTCACCTCTTCCTAATGCTGTATTGTCCAAAGCTGCTAATGATTTAGGCCAACCACCTCCTGGTATAGTGGAAGCTACTAATGCGGTCTTGATTGGGGATAGATCAAATTCTCATACTCCTCCTTTCCTCTTAACCTATGAGATCTATAATAGAAATCTACACAACTGTTTGATTGACTCAGGGGCTTCCTCTAATATAATGCCAGCTTCAGTTTGTTCGAAACTGAACATCGAACCCCAAAAGTCTGCAATTCATATTGTACAGTTGGATAGAACTAAGGTCTAGGTTTTAGGGGAAATCAACTCAGTGACTATCAGGTTATCAGCTGATCCTAGAGTGGTTCAAAGAATTGATATTTTGATCGCTGATATACCTGAATTCTATGGATTGATTTTAAGTAGAGATTGGTCTGAAAAACTCCATGGTTATATTTCCACCGATTGGTCTCATATGTGGTTACCTTATAAAGGAAAACCAAATCAAATCAAGATTGATCGGGAGAAACACATGACCCATACAGTTACTGAGTTTGAACAAGAAAACCAACCAATAGCATTCAATAACAATATTTTGGGGAATTATTCATCTGAATCATTCTTTGGCAATTTCACTGCCCAACCATCTCCTTTCCCAGTTAATAATCTCACATCTCAGATCGAAAACTTTTCACAAATAGATAGGCCAAGATGTGTTAATGTTGTTGAGAAAACTGTAAATAAAATTGTTGATAATTCTTTATTTTGGTCATTATATTTTGACGGGTCTAAGTCTAGTGAAGGTTCAGGAGAAGGATGTATTTTAGTTAGTCCTTAGGGAGAAAAAACTATGTTATCATGCAGATTGGAATTTGAATGCACAAACAACACAGCTGAATATGAGGCCCTAGTTCAAGGACTCTACAAAGCAATTGGCCTCAAGGTTCAATATCTAAAAGTATTTGGTGATTCAGAAATTGTTATTAAACAGGTTAGAAATTCAATTCATTGCCTTTCTGGTCATCTCAAACACTATCAGTCTCTGGTACAGGAACTCATCTCTCAATTTTTAGCATTCAATAGTTATCCCATCTCTAGGTCCCAGAATGCAGCAGCAGACCTGCTAGCTAATGTTGCTTCTAGACTCCTACCATCCGAAGATTACACCCCAGATAGATTTTCAGTAGAGTTAATTTTTAGACCATCAATTCCTGATAATGTCACCAATTGGCAAGTGTTCAATCATGATGAAGACATTTTAAACTTCTTGACTTCTGATAAGTCCTACGATGACCAAATCATTGATGAAAATGATCATGACCTTCAGATGAAAGAAAAGCAAGAGGAAAAATCAATACCAAAACTAGTGGTCAAGCTTGAAGATCTTTATGATATTAAAGACAAGTTTAAATGGGTGACCAATTCAAAACTCCAGAGTTCCACTTTAAGATTTGAATTGATAAACCTAGGTACTGAGGAAAACCCTCAAAACATCAATTTGGGACTAGGACTTTCTTTAGAAGAAAGAACACCATTCATAAGGCTGTTAACAAAAAACAAATATGTCTTCTCTTGGAAATGTAATGATTTGAAAACATACGATGCATCAATCATTCAACATACTATTCCAATGCTTTCTGAAGAAAAACCAGTGCAAAAGAAGTTAAGAAAGATTCATCCTAACCTAGAGAGTCAAATAAAGGTTGAATTAAATAAACTCTTGAAGGCTAAGATAATTTTTCCTGTGAGACATTCAAACTGGGTCTCCAACATGGTGCCTGTTAGAAAGAAAAATGGCGATATCAGGATTTGCATTGATTTCAGAAATCTTAATAAGGCAAGCCAAAAGGATAACTTCCATTTACCTACTATGGAGCAGACATTACATTCGGTAGCTGGTTCAGAACTAATGTCCTTTTTAGACGGTTTTTCAGGATATAACCAAATTCTGGTCCATCCTGATGACAAGCTTAAAACTACCTTCAGAACTAAGTGGGGAACTTATGCCTATCAAAAAATGTCTTTTGGACTCATCAATGCAGGAGCTACATTTTAGAGAGCCATGGACATAGCGTTCAAAGAATTGCTCAATAAATCAGTAGTTGTCTATTTAGATGATATTACTGTATTTTCCAAGAAAAGGTCTAATCATTTACATGATTTAAAACAAATCTTTGAACGTTGTAGAAAGTATGGTATCTATCTTAATCCAAAGAAGTCCTTTTTTTCCCTTAATCAAGGAAAACTTTTAGGCTTCATTGTTTCAAAAGATGGTATCTTTATTGATCCAGATAGAATTAAAGAGATTTCTGAAATTCCATTCCCTCATAATAAAAAATCCATGCAGTCATTTTTGGGTCAAATTAACTTTGTTAAACGTTTTGTTCCAGATTTTTCCCAGATTATTTTACCATTGCAAATGACGATTAACAAAAATTCGGTGTTTAGATGGGGATCTGCAGAAAAAGAGGCATTTGATTCCATTAAACAATCAATAATTAATGCCCCTTCTTTAAGCACCCCCAATTTTTCTAATCATTTCATACTATATACCCTCACATCCTCTTCGTCATATGCAGCAGTATTGACTCAAATTAATGATCAAAACTTGGAAGCACCAATTTCGTTTTACAGCTCAAATCTTCAAGGTGCTGAACTAAATTATTCGGAAGTTGAAAAACAAGCCTTTGCTGTGTACAAAGCCATTAAACACTACAGGCCCTTCCTCTTAAAAGCTCACACAAAAGTTATAGTTCCTTTTTTAGCAGTAAGACAATTACTAGTTCAAAGGGAATTAGGAGAAAAGAGAGCGAATTGGGTCACAACATTACAAGAATATGACTTGGAAATCAAGCCAACAAAGATTGTCAAAGGCCAAGGTTTTTGCAGGTTGTTAGCAGGAGCATCCAACATTCAAGAACCTGGAAATACAGAGGATACTGAAGAAATCAATCAGATAAGTACCACAGGTCCTGAATCGTAATATACAAATCTGATTTTCTATTTAAAAAATGGGTACGCTCCTTCTAATCTCTCCTATAAAAACAAACGTGCCATTAGATTGAAAGCAAAAAAATTCACAATTATAGATGATGTATTGTTTAGGCGAAATTATGATTCAATTTTATTAAGATGCTTAGAAAAACCTGAAGCACAAAAAGTTTTGCAGGAACTTCATGATGGACCAGCAGGAGGACATTTTGGAGCTGACACCACAGCTCACAAAATCATTCATGCTGGGTATTATTGGCCCACCTTGTTCAGAGATACTCATGAATATGTAAGGAAATGCCAAAGTTGTCAAACATCCAGTGGAAGACAAAGAAAGCCAGCTTTACCTTTGCAACCAGTCAACATTGAACAACCATTTGAACAATGGGGATTGGACATTATTGGAGAAATCACTCCACATTCATCCAAACAGCATAAGTATATCCTTACTGCCACTGATTAATTTACTAAGTGGGTTGAAGCAATTCCTTTAAAGACAACAATTTCTGAGGCAATTATGGAATTCATAGACCAATTCATTATTACCAGGTTTGGTGTCCCGAATGCTCTTGTTTTTGATAATGCATCTTATTTCTATGGAAATTCTATGTTTGAGTTCACTATCAAAAGGGGATTTAAATTGAGGTATTCTGCAAATTACTACCCTCAGGGCAATGGTTTGGCAGAATCCACCAATAAAAACCTTATTAGAATTATTAAGCGAACTATTGAACAGAATCATAAAAACTGGCATAAATCTTTGATATTTGCACTATGGGCTGATAGAATAACTCAAAAAGCCTCTATAGGTACTTATCCATTCAATCTAGTGTATGGAAAGGAAGCTGTCATACTAGCCAACTTAGTGCTTCCATCCTTAGTTTTAGTGTAGTTTATTGAATAAAGTCCCTCATCTTCTATTCAACTAAGACACGATCAAATTTTGAAACTAGAAGAAGAAAGGGAAAAAGCCAGAATTATACATGCAAAACATCAGCAAATTATCAAGTCATCTTTTGATACAACTTCAACCAGTTCAAAACAATTATAAGTTAGTGATCTAGTTTTGAAATGGGACAAAGTCCATGAGGATAAAGGAAAACACACAAAGTTCCAAAAAATGTGGCTCAGACCATTTCAAATCAATGAGAAGATAGGCCCTTCTACTTTCATACTGCAAGATCTATCAGGAAAGAGAGATTCTCTTCCTGTTAACGACCTTATCTTGAAAAAATTCTTCAATTGAGAAGGTAACCCCTTCTCCCTTTATAAATATTCAATTTTCAGCTAAATTTTTGTACATAGCTTAGATTGTTAGGATTGTAGAAAAATAAAGTTAGCCTTCCATTGGTCTTTAATATATTGAAAAAGTTTCTCAAAAGAAATAGTTATGATATTTGATTTTAAAATGGAAGCCTTAAATGAAAAGATGAATCTTAGGATATTAGGTATATTTAGATTCTGAAACCCCATTTTATTTTTGTAAACTCTTCTCAAGGATTAGAAGTACTGTAAACCATTTTAATGTTTTTAAGCAGCCTGAAAACGGTTATCAATACAAAACAGATACTGATTCAATCTTAGCATCTTCAACTCTTATCCTGTCATCCATCTTCTCTTAAGGAGAAAATTGTTCATCCCATTCATCAAGGGTTATAATTACTCAGAGTGTAATTCTAAAATATATTTGAGGTAAAAGATAAGAGGTCTTATTACAAGCCTGCTTACCATGATCATAGGGAAATAATTCAACTGACATTACCAATACTGCATATCAAAACAGGGTAATGGCTTATAATTATAAGACAAGGGGTCTTATCATGAGCCAGATTGTTCAGTTAAATTACAACCAGTGAATGGCATTGTCAAATAGCTAGCTACCAAACTAGGACAATGGCTTTTTATCTTAAAAAATAAAGAAAAAGAAAAAATGATACAAAAATATGAAAACATATCTCTGGATTCATTCTTTTTAATTATACTCTGAAATGGATGGGATAATGAACGATCAAATGGTTAAAAGGTATCCCTGTCGAGACTATAGACATTTGCTGGCAGCAGAGGCTCTACCTATGACAAAGGAGTCATTATAAAGCTAAGTTGGAAAATTTTTTGTTTTATCAGTAGCAACCAATTAAGGCTAATTTAAAACATAGAATGTATTTAATTGTAACATGAGAAGAGAATAGCAGAAATAGTTATCATTACATTCAGAATTTATGTTTGCTTAGTTATATTAGAATTTTTTGCTCGGATAAGATTTTTAGATTTAAAAAGTTTAAGTATTTTAACTTTTCTAGAGATAAATGTTTCTTCCAGTGAATCGCCAATTGTTGTGTTGTACAACAGCCCCCCATTTCATAAATTTTTTCTTTAAAAATCATAATATGAAATGGGTCCCTTTTAAACATAGATGTGTGAATAAATTGGTATTAACTCATTATTAGAAAAAACTCTCATCAAAAGGCCCAACTAAAATGTGATATACCTTTCAAACAATGATAAAATATGTCTTTTAAACAAATCATAAAGCTTTTTATTATTACGATAAAGCGATCGCAAGATTGCATATCGCAATAATAAGAAAAACATATATAAAGACCCATTGAATTACTCTGATCCGAAAAGGGAAATCGCTATCAGATATCAGGGAAAGGCAAAGCGCATCGTATATATAAGGCCCCCCCCATTCCTCCGATGCGATAAAAAGTATCGCTATCGGCAATCGGCTGTGGCAATCAATTCATTAACTGTAACACCTTCAAATCCCCTGATGCGATAAGGCATATCGCCATCAGCGATCGACGATTTCGCAATAGCATAAGTAAAGTGACCCGAGCCCCTTCCCAATTGCGACACATTAAATCAAGGCGCGTGTTTCTAAGCATATTAAATATTGGCATGCATTATACCACCTTTGGTGATTGAACGATATTTTTAACTATTATTAAAACCCTCCCTTTTACGTCAGCAATCATCAAATGTGATTAGCCGCCAAAAATCTAAGCCACGCTTGAATCAATTATTCAACATTTAGACGTTATGATGGATATTTAAAAGTTCCCTTATCATGATTGATAGGTGAAGCGGCCAATTAATGAAGCAGTTATGCTGAGATTTTCCACTTAGATTCTATCTCCGACAATTTCACGATGATCTTTGATTATTCATTAAAAGATATAACTCTTTCATATTGGCTCATGTTATCTATTTCTCTGTATCACGCTGGTTTCCTTCCTTGTGCAGAATTTCATCGAAATATCAAGCTTTAAGCAAATGGGAAAGAAATCCAAGAGATCCACAGCAGCAGCGGCCCCTGCAGTAACAGTCCAGCCCACCAGTGACCCAGGACCAAGAAAAAAGGGCCTAATCTCAGACACTACATGTCTCGGCCTTGGAAATACAAGCTGGCAAAGCATCTATAATTTAATTGAGGCAGAAGAACCGGAGGAAGTGTTGGAAGAAGCTACTGCAGGCTCAACTAATAAATCAGATGCCTCCCTGAAAGATTTGGCCGACTCATTTTTGCATAGGATAGCAGCTCGGGAGAAAATTCTTAATTACACTGATGTGGTCAGATGGGTGGTCGAACAAATTCCAGTTTCTAATAGGATGTTTTGCACAGTTGATGGAAGAGTTTTTGGTTCATTTTAGCCTGATGACTTAAGGAAAATGTATCATTTTCCCGAACCTGAAAAGAAATACAACAAAGCTTTTCTGGAGAAATTCGCAGAGGAGAATGAGACGGAATCAACCCCGATTAGAAAATGGAGATAGAATCCCGCAAAGCACAAACATGAATCATTGGGTAAGTACTCCGTGGATTCCCTGTCATCTCCTTACTGTTACGCTGGGGAAATGATGTGTAGGATATGGGGAATGCATGATTCAACAAAATTTACTATCGAAATGGTTCCTTTAATGGAAGCGGCTGCTAGTAGTTATGTCATGGATTGGGTGAATATATTGTCTGATAAATTAGCCTCTGCAATTCTTGATTTTAGATTCAATTCACGCAAAACCTCCAGGACTATTCCCCCCTTCTATTATAGTGCTTATGTTATGGATATGCTTTGCTTTAATTCCGAATACCCGATACTTGGGTGGAGGTGGACGCTACAGGACCCTAAGCCAATCCACATCTATCATCAGATGTTATGGAAGGCACATTATAAAGACCACTTGTATCAAATATGTAATGGTTTCATGTTGCCTATCTATTATGCCATTTTTGATAAGCTTGCCCCAAGGATTTCCGAGGAGGCAGAAGTTGACTTGACTGCTATGGGGAATTGGTTCGAGGAAGATAAGTTCACATATATAAGGGTGTTTGGTAGCGCCACAAGACCCCATGTCCTCCCATTGTATGTACCTGATAAACTGTTGGCACAAGAGTTAGCTTACCAAATAACAACCGCAGGAACATCCAAAACTCTTAGGACTTCTAAAAAGCAATCATGGCCTATATTCTCTTTGAGATGCGGTGTTTATACTCTACTTGATTACAAACATACTGAGAAGGAGACATGAAAAATAAATATGGTCAATCTTGTGACCATTCCTAACAGACAATTCGATCCCTGGAAGGTTGCCTATAATGTGCTTGAACAGGCCAAACTTACTAAGTTTGACCATGAAAAAGATGAATTTAACGACCTATTTTCTTTAGCAGAATCATTGTCTCAAGTTAAAACATTGGCCAAGATGAAATATAATGATGAAGGATTGGTAGAATTCAATAGGCTCAGAGAATAGAGGTTGCAAACTCTGCCGTTGGACTTATTGGTGACTACACCAACAACTAAGTTAAGCGAGCCTGAAAAGAAGAGTATTGATGAGCCTCCTGCTACAGAGAAAATTCCTAAAAAGGGAAAAGAGCAAGAAATAGAGCAGGAGAAAGAAAAGAAGCAGGACAATGAAGTTATTGATTTAAAGACTCAAATTGATCCCAAACTCCTCGAAGAGTGGCAACAATTTGACTCTATTATAAGCAATCCCGAGACTTCACAAGGATTCGGCACACCCCAAGTAATAGTCAATCAAGAAACGACCACGACTACGGTTCCAATTGAAGGAACCAACGGCCTACCCATTAGCAAAGATGCGAAAATAATTCCTAAAGATCCATCCGATCAGATTGTTTTATAGATAGAAGACATACCACCATTAGATGTCTTTTACAGTCCCAAACACAGGGCTATGGTTAAAAGATAGAGGAAAAGGAGGAGACTTGATCAATATTCCCTTTTGCTAGATCAAACACAGATGGCTAATGTGGTGTGGAAGGAGGAATTTAACCCTTCTGATGACCTTACGAAACTATCTCAGTATGCTAGAGCATATTCAGCAGCCACCATGGATAAAGCCTAGGAAGTAAGCAATCTCCTTAAGGAAAAAAATCAAATGATTGGTTCATTGTAGTCATAGGTGTCTGAAGCACAGCGAAAAATAGAACAGTTAGAATAACAACTATCAATACAGCGGCAGACAAACAGCCAATTAAATGAGCAATTTCTCAAAGAGAAACAGAGGATAGACTTGAGCGCAGTACAGAAACAAAAGGAATTGTCCGACGCATTGGCCAGATTAAAGGCGATGAATGAACAAATGAGCAAAACTAAGGATGAGCGAATCGCTCAACTGTCACAAGAAATAGAAAAGTTCAGGAGCCTTCCTCAAGTAGCAGAGTTCAAAATAGAAGCTCTATAAATCAATAAGGCATTTATTACACAGCTAAAACTGATATGACATAACATTTCTCTGGTTGAGCCTCTTTGTGAGATTACTACATCAATAGTTGATAAATCAGTTGAAGCTAGGCAGGATTTAGAATAGGCCGATGAGACCTTAACCAGCTTTCTTGCTTGGCAAGACTCCCGTGAAGGACAAGCTGCGGATCTGCCTAAAATTCTAGAGTCACACAAAGACATCCTTTCCCTAGAATGGAAGTCGCAACTAATGAAGGCAGAAAGAGAAACCTCAAGATGTCGGTTATCTACTAGAAATTTAATTGAATTTGTCAATGAAACTCTTTATCTGTATAACATGATTTCACAGTGTAATCTAGGTAAATTGACATCGGCCAAAGCCTTGGAACAAACATGCAATCAGGAATTGGAAAAGAATGGAAGACTAATCACTGGCATCCAAAGTTTAACTTGGGATGCCTTTTGGTTTTTCTTAATCAAGCCATACAGTCAGAGGGCCGCACTCAAATGTTTAACTGATGCCATCAGTTGCATGATCCCCGAGATCCAAGATGCCACATATTTAGCCCAACTGAATTCTCGTCTAAGTCGCCCCCCAGAATTGCAACCGATGCTAGATATCTGCCAGCTCAATCCAAAGGGAGATCATCTGAAACAATGAATCATGATGCCGACTGAGGACAAGCCGATTTTGAGTAGATATTCATAATATAGTTGTACCAATTAAATAGTACTTTTATTTTGTAATTAGTTAGCTTAATTAGTATTTATAGGCCCTTTCATGCATTTGGAAAGGGTCCTTAGTTTTTGTATAAACTCAAATCAGTAAGTCACACTATTGTGCTTCTGATCTATTTTTTATGAAGACTGGGCCAGTATTCTGAATTTTGACAAAGAAAGCTTTGATGATATGTGCACTATTGCCTTTTGTGGAAGTGTTTCTAAGTTAGAAGAAGGAATTTGAATGCGATTGATATCAAGAGTGATTCAAATAACATATGGTACTATTATCTATGCTCTCGTGTCATTCTTTTATGTGAATCGACATTCGTTTAAATTTTGCTGTCATTTAATATATGTATGTGTTTTAACAACAATCTTTGTATTTTTCACTATTGAATGTCTAAGGACTGTTATTCTTTCAATCATATCTATGTCTATGATATATATGAGGAATAGTGTAATAATGTTTGCTTGATTTCTTTGTTCAACTATTTGGGCTTAGTAATTATCATATGAATAAATATCTCTGTTTACCAACAAGAGTCATCTATATGCCTGTTTTTGGATGAAGACCATCAAAAGTTACGTTAAAAGCAGCAATTTCCCGGGATAGGATAGTTGTTTATAATTTTACTTTTAGATTAAATCATTCATCCATTATCATTATATATTAGAGAATCAATCATTTATCCATCCTATTTACCAATCATTGGGAAACTGGTCCCATTATATCTAGTTGGAGCCACCACACCAAACGGAAAAGGAGCTGCCTTTAAGGTCCTGACTAGGTGGTTATCCCCGATGTTGATGCAACGGTTTTCGAGGCATCAACAATACCTTAAAATCGTTTTTCTGCTTTCTAATGGGTTTATTTTGATGACTTCGTAAACCTAGATATAAGGTTGTCTGAACACTTTTTTTGAAGCCTTGTTGTTGTGAGATATATTAGGATGCCTACTAGCTACTTGTACAAAGTAAGATCGACTATTGCACTATTTTCATATTTCCTTAGCTCGTTTGTTGGCGACTGTGCATTGACTACTGCCAGTTGAACAAAGTGACGATAAAAAAATCAATACCCTCTGCCAAGGATAGATGACTTGTTTGATCAAATGATGGGGGAAACTGTGTTTTCAAAGATAGATCTAGCGTCGGGATATCATCAGTTAAGAATCAAGGAAGAAGATATCCCGAAGACAACCTTTAAGACAAGATTTGGGCATTATGAATTTGTAGTTTTACCCTTTGGAATGACAATTGCCCTGGGTGTTTTCATGAGTTTGATGAACAAAATATTTCAGAATTACTTAGATGAGTTTGTACAAGTCTTTATCGATGACATTTTGATATTTTCAAAGACCCCATAAAATCATGGCGAACACTTGAGGGTAGTTCTACAATGTCTTAGAGAAAACCAATTATACAGGAAGTTGTCAAAACCAAGATTCATTATCTTGGGCACATTATCTCTAGGGATGGTATCGCAGTACACCCAGTAAAGCTTGAGTCCATCATGGAATTAACAACACCAACCAATGTTCATGAAATATGAAGTTTCATGAGCATGGTATGGTATTGTCATAGGTTTGTCGAAGATAGAAAGCCCCATTATCGAGATCCAAAAAAATAACAAGAAATTCACTTGGATTGAAAAATGTGAAGAGGCATTCCAAAGGTTAAAGGTGTTATTAACGACAGCTCCAATTTTTGAAGGTGCCGGATATGGAACAAGAATTTTTGGTTTGCACTGATGCCTCCAAGGAAGGGTTGGGTTGTGTGTTGATGCAAGAAGGAAGAGTAATAGCTTATGCATCAAGGAAACCTAGAACCCACAAAGAAAACTACACAACTGATGATCTAGAAATGGAAACCATTGTTTATGCACTAAAGATTTGGAGACACTACCTTCTAGGAAGGAAGTTTGATCTTAGGACTGACCATTGTGGGCTACAACACATATTCACTCAAGACCACTTAAATGTATGACAAAGACAATGGTTTGATCTAATTAGTGAATATGATTTTGATATCACTTACATAAAAGGAATGGTAAGTAGGGTGGTTGATGCTTTAAGTAGGAGGCCTCAGATATGTTTAGTGATTCCCTTAAAGAAAAATTTGAGGGAGAAACTGCTTGATTTACAATTTGAAGACACCTGGTATCAGGAGCTTAGAAAAATATGAAGAATACTCCCTTGATAATGATGGGCTACTACGATTTCGGGGAAGGATATATGTACCACCGAATGAAGATATACACTAGTTAATCTTGAATGAAGCACATCGTGCAGTATACATGGCATGCCCTGGTGTTAAGAAGATGAGTGCAGACCTGAAACCACTCTTCTTTTGGAAAGGGATGAAGAAGGACATCATAAACTTGGTGGCAAGATGCTTAGAGTGTCAGCGAGTAAAATTTGAACACAGACATCCAGCACGATTATTGCAACCCCATGAGATACCAAAATCTAAATGCGAAGTTATATCAATGGACTTCATTATGGGACTACCAATGGCCTCAAGAAGACATGATTCCATATTTGTAGTGGTGGACACATTGACCAAGAGTGCCCATTTTCATACCAGTTAAGACTACATATAAGGCACTGGAAATAGCCAGAGTTTTTATTGATGAGATTATGAGATTGCATGGAGTGCTTAGGAAGATCATATCTGATAGGGGAGCTGTGTTTACAGGAAGGTTTTGGACAAGTTCCCAAGAAGCCTTGGGAATCCAGTTGAACTTCAGCACTACTTTTCACCCTAAGAGAAATGAGCAGACATAAAAAGGACTAGAAGACATGCTTTAGAGGTATGTGATGGACCAACAAAAGAGATGGGAGGATTTTTTACCCTTGGTGGAATTTGCTTACAATAATAGTTATCAGAGTTCCATCAAGATGGCGCCATTTGAGTTCTTATATGGAAGACCTTGCAAAAAACCTCTTAGTTTGGAAAGACTAGAGGACTGAGTATTAATAGGACCAGAAGTGGTGCAAGAGATGGAAGAACAAATGATTATGATTAGAGGAAGGCTAAAAGAATCACAAGATTGACAAAAGAGCTATGTTGATGCTCATCGGGTAGACCAAAGTTATGGAGTGGGAGATAGGGTATTCCTTAGAGTAAGGGCCCCCCCAAAAAAAAAGTTCTATAAGATTCGGAAAGGGAGAAAAATGATCTCCACGGTTTGTGGGACCTTTTGAAATCTTAGAAAAGAAAGGGCCGATGGCATATAGGCTTGCCTTACCTCCATATTTAGCGTGTATGCATGATGTGTTTCATATTTATGTTTTGCATCATTATATTTTAGATCCTTCGCATGTTATTGACTTTGGTCAGTTGCTAGTTTCGGTTAAGGGAACAGTAATGGCCGAACTAGTTCGCATACTGGACCAACGAACTTTGCATATTAGATGATGGTTGGTGGACCAAGTTAAGGTCTAGCGAGACAATTATAGTCCTAGTTCAGCTACTTGGGAGGACGTCGAGGAGATGTGTCACTATTTTCCTTACCTATTCCAAGGACTTCGAGACGAAGTCTATTATTAAGAGGGGGTGTATGTAGTGCCCCACTCCAATTGATTGACAGTGATATGAGATTAACATTTATTTAGCCCTAAGGCCCACACTTTATTAATTGAGGACCTCAAGTTGAGGATCCAGACACATGACTCTATTATTATTGGTTGTGATATTAGTGGTTGTGATGTTTATGTATGATCTCCATTGATATTATGATGAAGATAGCATTAATGGTTATGCATGTTCTCTATTGATATTATGATGATTGTGGCATAAATGGTTATGTTTGTTATCTATTTGATGTTATGATGTTGATAGCTTTGATGGATATGTATGCTTCCATTGATGTTATGATGATGATAGCCATGATGGATGTGTCCCCTATGTTACCTACTTGCATTAGTTCTGGTTCACAATGAACAATGATGTGAATGACCAGGTGATGGTAATGATGCTATTATGACAATGACTAACACTGAGAAATCTTTTTATTGATTATTATTGAGTATGGCAGGAAACCACCAGAGGCACTCGCACATGACGAGTTGACGACACTTGGTTTGATGAAAATTTATATTACTTTATCTTTGAAATTCCAAGTTAATTTTGAAACCTGCTATATATGTTTATCTATATTATGATGACATGGTTGCAAGCACAAATTAGTTGCTTGGCCGAATGACTCACATATGGGTGATAGGGTTGTACAATTGGATGGAACTACATGGGAGGGGTGGGACAGTGTCCTTGATCTCACCCACTAGCACTCCTGCCATGACTTGGGCTAGAAAGGTTGAAACACCTTTGCCTTGAAGATCACGATGTCATGAGGGCAGGTCCCAAAATTGGTTCACTCATGAGGATTTTACTGGGGGGTGCGCATCAAGGCAGATTCCTTGATCCCCGACACCATTAGTCTCACTATAGTAGGCAACATAAGAGATGATAGTGGTATTTGTTGTTGCACCTATACATTCCCCTCATAGCCACTGAATGCTTGAAGGGCAACTGGCGTGGCACCCTTGGAACTTCAAGGGAAGTTCTTGAAGGGCACGACCAAAATTAGCACCCTTGGCATCACAAATAAATTGTTAGGCGTGGCACCCTTGGAAATTAAAGGGAAGTTCTTGAAGGGCACGACCAAACTTGGCACCCTTGGCATCACAAATAAGTTGTTAGGTGTGGCACCCTTGGAACTTCAAGGGAAGTTCTTGAAGGGCACAACCAAACTTGGCACCCTTGGAATCATTAAAAATAAATAAATTAATAAATATAATCAAGAAATGAAAACTAGATAAATTTACATCAAGGGTAAATGATGTTAGAAACTGAGGTAATTAAATCAAGAATAAAACTTGTGTTAAGAGGATAATAGGAAGAAATAAAATATTTTATCTTAAAAACTCTACCCTCCCCATGTTGGAAAATATTAGGTAGATCATGTAGTTTAATTAGGTAAAAAGGGGAAAGAGGGACATAAATGTAAGGATAAAGATTAATCCTAAAATAGTTAAACCTAATTAAGAGAAGAGGATGGTGAATTAAAATAAGATTAATAAATTAAATTTTAGAGAAATGTAGATAACCTCCATGTGGCAACAACCAACACAAGAATATCCGTCTAAGAGATAACTTGAGTTAAATTAGGGAGTAGATAGGGGATCAAATCTTGACTCATTAATTGACTTTAGTAATGAACAAAAATTAAGGAATAAAAAGCGGGATCAAGAGACGACTAGGAGAAGAAATAGGAATCTTGTTGAGGTGAGGAAAAATATTATTTTTAAATTAAAATTAAGTAAATAATTTTGGAGATCCTTGATGAGAGAGTGACACATGGGTGGGTGAACAATCAAACTATTGAATTATCAAAAATAATTAATTATGCATGAAATTCGAAGTGTCACCCATGAGGACTCCTATTAAAGAAGGGGCAAGCCATGGGAGAAGGGACCTTTTCTTTACCCTATTGTTGGATGGATGAGACTATGTTAGATTAGCGACTACGAGCTATAGTGATTTTGGTGAGGTAGAGGACTTTAGAGAGGGGACTCTTGAGCCAAGGAGTGCTCTCCTCTACCAGCTAATACATTCCTCTATTATACAACCCCATTGCAGCTCGGGGGTCCGCAGGGAAGGAGAGTACCCAAGGAGTAGGCTGGGAGGTCAACGGATGGGTCATTGCATTTGGTCAAGCACATCGACATTCACACTCAGAGGCAACCGACAACAAAGGAAGACAAGTAGCAGCAAGTCAAGTTTGAATCTCGTCTTTTGGTGAATGGTACCTATGTTGTATTATATTCTTTTATGACTTCTTTATGGTTTTAGTTAAATGTATGTAAATTAGATGATATGTTCAATGAAGTGAAATTCAGGAAAGTTTTATATAATGCTTAATAATTTTTGGGTTCCGAATGCTATTTTCCTTATGGTTGTATTTTTAGCATTTAAAAAAAACAATTATAGGGTTAGTCCCTACACTCATTCCCAAGAACATACCTTCCATTTATTTATTTATTAATAAATATTCATTTACATAATTATTCCAATATTCTTCATGGATTTTCTGCCATTCATTTTAACATAACTCAGTCTAACCAAAACAATATTACAACAACAGAGGGATATTACATGTGATGTCATAATTATAGTTAACTATATATAGTTATGTTATATATATAGCTATATAATCATATAATTATATTGCTATGTTATGACCTATAGTTATAGTTATGTTACTATGCTATATTTATATATATAATGTTATGTACTGAACTATATAATATATATATTGTTATATATGGCTATGTTATATACTAGATGTTATATATAGTTATATTATAATTATTGTTGGTCAACAATTGTCATTGATGGAAATATAAGATGTTGCATTATTGGAGGATTATAATTGATGACATACCCGATGACATATATTATCGTGTGAATTTAATTGAGCCTTTGAATAATAATCCATTGTCGGAGTAATAAACTTTGGAAACCTTTTAACCAAAGTTCCAATGCATATAACGAAAGTTCCAACGCATATAATATAACACAACGCTATAATAAAACCCTATCAGAGAAATATCATATAGAGCTTTTTTTTATTGTGTGTCACCACTCAAAACCTTCAATCTTCGATATGCAATAACCTCCTATTTTCTCCGACTTCGGATATGTAGACCCGATTTTATTTAATAACGATTTAATTATCAAATTGCATCCACCACTTTATCGGAACTTTTGAAATGACACCTCTGATAAGACCTAATATCTGAATGACGATATGGTTGCGGACCTGATTAGATTTATCCTAACATTTTAATATTATAGCGCGTTCGCTATGTCAGAACTTTCCTATATTGCCAGTTTTTCATGTTGTGTCATGTTGAAGCTTCCGATACCAAACCTATGATACCCATCCATGTCATGTCGACCTCCCTCCAAGGGTCACATCCCTTCATTTTCATAACATAATGTATATAAATAAAACAACAGACCTTCATTTCTATTATCTAACTCATTCATCCATCATAGAGAGTAGGATACAGTTCAAAATTCGTGAGATTTACAACACCGAGGAAAAGAAGCCTAAGGCCAATAAGAAGAAGCAAATTTTAATTGGGTTAAAAATTGATGAAACAAAATCTCTTGGACCTGTGAAACATTCAGATCAGCAATAAGGAACAATATTCTTGATGTATAACAAGGATTTGCAAACCTTCAAGACTTATTTCAATAAATCTCAAACCTGTTATATGGAAACTCAGAAGGCCTTCATCCATTGAGAAGGAACATGATGGGCGTGGGATCCCCCAAGGCAAGTTTTGGGGCTTAAAGCCCATATTTTGACCAAATCTGATGTAAAGACTTTGCGTTTTGTTGGCGCGAAGATTGTAAATGAGTCATAGGGTTGTCCGCCCTCATTTTTGTAAATGTAATGTCGGCTTTAGAGATCAACCCATGGTCTGCGGACCATGGGATTGTATAAATAGAGTGAGGCTCTAAGTTGTAAATGAGGAAGTTATAGAAGAAAGCAATAGATGGAGAATTAAGTCTTATCTAAAGTATAGTCAAGTCTTTGGGTTGGAGAGTAGGAGAAGGCTCTGCAGTTGAGTGCGTAGAGGCCTAGTAGTCCGCAGCTAAGTGCGCGGACCCCTGCAGCTGAGTGCGTAGGGCAAGTCGAGTCTGTAACTGTTGGAGAAGTAATAAAGAGAAGTTTTACATCATTTATGTGTACCTTTTTCCTGTTTTGTGCATTGAATGTATCAGATATTAATTGCATTTCTATTGTTTATATGATGCGTGCACTTATATGAATGTGTGGATAAAGCGAATATAAGATAAAGCATCTGTTTACACGAAGATAACTAACTGTTATAAGAAGATAAGTAAGATACGTGGTGTAAATTGGGGAAGTAGCGCAGATCGCTGCTAGGGTAGCACAAAATCACCTCAATCCCTGGTTAGGGTTGTGTGAAGGCGATTATAATAGATCATGAAGGTCTCGCAGGTCAGTGTTGAAGTTTCTAAGTTTACTTAGTTTAGAAACCCTTCATACACTTTTTCTGATTTATTCCTACCTACTTGTTATTTTTCTTTAACAAGTTATTTACAAAGTAAATACTGAAAATAAACACCTGTGCATGCTCAAAATATTACAGATCAAAAACTAAAAGAAACAAGAACAAACACACCACATGACACCATTATTTTTGGACCAATGTTCCTGGAAAAACCCAATGCGGGAAAAGCGGTGCAGCTATTTGAGGTTTTTCTTATTAAGCAATACCAGAGTACAATCTGGGTGCCAAAATTGGCCTACCCAATAGAGAATTTCCTTAGCAGCTATACCTCACAGTTTGAGAGAAATCACCTGGCTGAAACCTGGAAAATCCTTCTGGCAGTTCCTCAGCACAAAACTTCTTTACAACCCCAGCCTCTGCCCAATCTAGACTGCATCAACCCCTATTTGTCTCACGCTGGCCCTGCGTTAGCCTTTTTAGGCCTGTGTCAGCCCCAGGAGGCCCTGCGTTAGCTTTGGGAACCTCTGCGTCAGCTGCGTTGGCCCCTCTGGTGCTCTCCGCAACACTTGGTTGCCTCTGCATGGCCCTGCGTGAGTCCTTGTTGGTTCTGCGTCACCCTCCTTGGCTGCTGCACTGCTCTCTCGACACAATCTTTGTCTTCTCTATTTCTCTGTGCTCAATGCCCCTCTAATAGTCTCTTGATCACTGATTATATATCTCTTAGTAAACCTCGCTCTAGAGAATAGAATGACTGATCATCTAGTGTACTCTCCAAGTGACCCTCAAGTCTCCTCTTATACTTTTCTTGTTGACATCTCAATGACCGAGATTAAGTCTCTAATCAATGGCTAAGATTAGATCTAGCTTGATCCATGTCTTTTGGACCATTCTAACATAGATTCATATTAATACACATTAATATTTTATTTTCCCTAAGTTTAGACTTAGGGACTCCATTAAAAATATTAATTATTTTAATATCTCTTGATCTGTTTAGAATTTGCCCAAATCCTTGGGTATTGGAGATCTCATGTGCCCCAATCTCTCCACAAAATTTTGTGGCTAGATCACATTCTATGGTACCCCAAATCAACACTCCCTCTTAGTGAGGATTGTGCTTTAGCAATACTCCTCACTACGTATTGCTCTAATCATCTAGCATCGGTACCTGTGTTGATGCTAGGCCTTCCTTCCCAACATCCTCTATACTGTTACCTCCTGTACTACTACCCATGGTTCTTCCACTGCCACTGCTGCATCTGTACGACAGATCCCTCTACATCTGTGTTGCTGCTGGTCCTTCCTCCAAGCACTGCATCTGCATTGCAACTCCCTCTGCATCTGTTCTGATGTTGATCCTTTCTCCCAACACTGCATCTGCACTGCACCTCCTCCCATCATGTTGCATCGTGCTGCTCACTACTACACTGCAACTCAGTTACTGAAAAGTAAGTAACTGATCTCCTGACTGACCTCCTTGTTGGGCTAGAAACACCCACTAATTCTGAAGCTCCCTCTGCTGCTGAAAAGTGCTCTCTCTCTGACCTCTGCGTTGCTGCAACAACTCCCTGCATCTCGCACCATTGCACACCTCTCTATGCCTTCCTGCACTGGTGTAACACTCCTGTGGCTCTCGCACTATTGCAGCCTGCTAGCTCTGTGCTGTCTCGAGACTCCTGTACTATAGCTCTCTCTGCCGCTCTATCCGCATCCGTCTCTACCCACTTAGCCACTCCTGCTACTCCTCATCGGGGCTCCCGTAGCAAGGTCTAATCCAATAGGTTGGGTACCTCAAGGATCCTGCCCCTCATCGCCTGTAGTCCACCTGATTACAGCTCGATGTCTCCCCACTTTTGCTCAAGTGGCGTATGTGCACTCATGGCATAGTTATCGTCTGTCAAACTTCCTTCTCTGCCTGTTCTGGTGCTACCTTAGTCTCGGAAGACTCTCCCTTACTCTTCTTGCTTGGGTACTGGGTCACATAATGACCCATCTCCCCACAGTGGAAGCACTTGATCTTGGAGAGATCTTTCTTCTTCCTCTTCTCCTACTTTCCCTCAGATGCTAGGGCCACATCCTCCTCCTCCTGCTGAACTTTGATCCCTTTTTTGCTGCTACCTGTCTTTGACTACCGTCTGATCTCTTCCTGGCGAAGAGCTGCCCACATCTCATCCCATGGTAGGAGAGTTCTTCTACCCAGGATACTCTAGACAAACACTTCCCAATCTTCTCAGACAACATGCAAGTTTGTCCTCACCATAAGCTCCTGATCCGGTGACGTTCCTATAGCAGTCAATTGGTCTTGGATCTCATTCAGTCCTCCGAGGAAGGTGTCAATAGATTGACCCTTCTTCATCTGATATGACCTCATCTAGTTCTCGAGCATCATTCTTCTCTACACATAAGTATGCTGGTATAGGTTCTTGATAGCATCCCACATCTCAACTGCTATTTCCTTCTTGGCTATATGTGGTACCACGTGATCCTTGACCCCATCAAGGATAATGCACTTGGCCCTCGCCATCGCCTCTTCATACTTTTCGTTATCATTGGGGTCAACTGGGATAGCTACAACCTTCAAGGCGAAGTTATTGACACGATTCCTATCAAGCACTGATAAGATTCTGGCCTTCCAGACAACAAACTTAGATGCTTCGTCTAGTCTATCTTGGTCTCTTACCCCGTGTAGTGTCATCATGCTCCTCTACTTCCCTCATGGAAGTTCTCTGTTCAATCTACTTCCCGTCTGAAAGTTCTCTTTTGGACTCCCTCTGAGTCTTGATTTCCCTCTTGGAAATCCTTTTGTCACTTTTCAAGATGCCCCCTACTCTGATCATCTTGTGCAATTGCACTATTGATCTTGGTTCCTCGGCTAGAAACCCTCGGTAACAACTCCTCTAGCCCTGCTCTGTTAGGTACTGTTCTGACTACAATATCTCACCAGCTCCACTCTGTAATATTTTTGCAGCCTTCTAGACTCCAGCAACTGCCTCTCTGTGAACTGTGTCAGCCCCTCTCTACCTCACATTGGCTTTGCATCACCCCAGATGGGTCTGCGTCAGCCCTCTGGCCCTCTGCGTCAACAACGCTGGCCTCCCTGAGGCTCTGTGCAGCTCTCGGCTTCTTCAGTGTGGCTCTGGTTGGCTCTGTGTCACACTTGGCTTCTGCGTTGCTAGAAACAACTTTTGTCACCTTGGGACAACTATTTTCTGTTGCTATTGCTATGCTCAACTGATGTCTTTTATTCCTCCTATGATTTGAAATCACGCTCTGATACCATGTTGAAGTTTCTATATTTACTTAGTTTAGAGACCCTTCATGCACTTTTTCTGATTTATTCCTACCTACTTGTTATTTTTCTTTAACAAGTTATTTACAAAGTAAATACTGAAAATAAACACCAGTGCGTGCTCAACATATTACAAATTAGCAACTAAAAGAAACAAGAACAAACACACCACATGACACCATTATTTTTGGACCAATGTCCCCTGAAAAACCCAATGCAGGAAAAAGGGTGCAACTATCTAAGGGTTTTCTTATTAAGCAATATCAGAGTACAATCTGGGTGCCGAAACTAGCCTACCCAATAAATAATTTCCTTAGTAGCTATACCTCAGAGTTTGAGAGAAATCTCCTGGCTGAAACCCCAGAAAACCCTTCCGGCAGTTCCTCAACACAAAACTGCTCTGCAACCCCAGTGTCTGCCCAATCTGGGCTGCGTCAGCCCCTCTCTATCTCATGTTGGCCCTGTGTCAGCCTTTCTACGTTTGTGTCAGCCCTAGGAGGCCCTGCGTCAGCTCTGGAAGCCTCTGCGTCAGTTGTGCTGGCCCCTCTGGTGCTCTGCGTAGCACTTGGCTGCCTCTGCGTGGTTCTACGTGAGCCCTTGCTGGTTCTGCGTCACCCTCCTTGGCTGCTTCGCTACTCTCCTAGCACAATCTCTGCCTTCTCTATTTCTCTATACTCAATTCCCCTCTGTTGCTCTCCCGATCACTGATTCTATCTCTATTAGCAAACCCTGCTCTAGAGAATAGAATCACTGATCATTTAGTGTACTCTCCAAGTGACCCTCAAGCCTCCTCTTATACTTTTCCTGTTGACATCTCAACGGCCGAGATTAAGTCCCTAATCGATGGCTAAGATTATATCTAGCTTGATCCATGTCTTTAGACCATTCTAACACAAATTCATACTAATACACATTAATATTTTATGTTCCCTAAGTTTAGACTTAGGGACTCCATTAAAAATATTAATTATTTAATATCTCCTGATCTATTTAGAATCTTCCCAAACCCTTTCTGGGTATTGGAGATCTCATGTGCCCCAACCTCTCCACTAAATTTCATGGCTAGAGCGCATCTGATGCTACCCCAAATCCATAGTTAGAACAGCGTGCGAAGTGACCTGTGCGAAGGTATTCACAGTTGGACTAAACCGACCCCTCAGACATCTCAGGGGTGCAGAAACTTGGTTCTAGCATCCCACCATACTGCTTCGAGTGAGATCTTAGTCTGCACTCTACGGGCTATTGCAAAAGGGCCAGTAGTATAGGGATTTCTTTGGCTAATTAACTCCGAACCTAGGTCAGGCCCCCTCAAGCCAACAAATGGTTTCGTTGTCGGGACCAGAATCTGCATAGAGATGTCTGATGTCATATCATTGGAATCCAACTAAGAAGGAAATTGAAGGTTGGTTTAATAGAAGAATTCACGAGTTCATGGCGTAGGAGAATAGGAATCCGTGACTATCAAAGGAAGAGTGGTTAGACTGCTACCTGTACACAGAGATCCACAAAATCTTCTTCGCATCTTTCCCTACTGAGTTGTACGAGTGGATCACGAAGCTAGCGGATATCCTAGGAAGGTGGAAGCTTGAAGGTCCTATCGTTTGGACCCCAGAGTTGGTATGCAGATTGGAAGCATCGGAAGATAATATCGCACGCGTTGTTGATCATTGTCTCAATTGAATTATAGGAGGATTCATTACTGAATTTGCGGTAGATACTTCAGTCAGCTATAGTGAGGCAGAGCGACGCTTCCTCAAAGGACCACGAGGGAAGTACGTAAAGTTTTTGTATACTTGGATTAAAATTCTATTGTGTGAAAAGAGGGTTATGCAATTACCTTGATGTTTGATGCTACGTGAAGTGGAAAAACCTACAGAAACGAAGGAAGGGACCAAGGAATAACCCTTTGATTTCACCTTCGTGAGGGGATGATGAAGAGCTTGCGAAGGTCTTTCCGCGAAGTATGATCCATTTGATAAGGCAAAGGATTCTACACATACCACCCCCACCCACACCACCACCAGCTTCACTGCCTTCACCTCCATCTTCACCCGTACCACCTCCGCCACCACTGCGAGTCAACATGGCAAGTGCAATAAAGTTGCTTGTGTTCAAGGGAGTAGGAAATGAGGATCCAGACTAGTTTTGGTTCATGATAAGAGCTGTATGGTAAGCACATGGAGTTACAGATGACAACGTAAAGAAAGTGACGCTGGTTAGCACCCTGCAGGATCGCGCGCTGACCTGGTATATTAAGCATTCTAATGACAATCCAAATGCGGGGATCGCGGATATCTAATTGCGTAAATAAGGAATTTAGTAGGCTAAAGTCAGAAGCATAGTCGATGATTGGGTTCAAAGAGATCACAACGCTACTAGGTGAGACTCCTTGGGAGTTGGACCAGAGGTTGAAGTGCACAATTCACGAAGCTAATATGACTTTGATGGATGGACAGCACCGTGAATGGTTTGTAGCATCACTAATGCTGCATTTGAGGAATGTGTTGTTGCAACAAAGGTTAACGACTCAGGTAGAGGCCTTGGAGATCGCGATGAGGCTACAGGAGACCCAAATACAGGATCCTAACTTGGGAGTTCAGCAGATCCACGCGCAGTTGAAAAACTTATGCCTTGAAATGTAGAGTCTGAAACAGGACAGGACAACTCGACCAGAAGTGCGTGAAGAGGTATGGTGCGTTAAATGTAAGGGTCAGGGTCATGACAAGGACCACTTCCCAGTGTTCAAAAATTACCTTGCAGGAGGAAGGCCGATGCCATTAAGGTTGGAAGCGCAAGCAGGACCAAGTGCGGTGCCTGCTTTGTGGTGCGTAATTTGTCAAATAGGAGGGAAACATGCTACAGACAATTGCCATTTGTTATAGAAGTATACAAAAAATTCGCAGCAATTGTTTTGTAACTTTTGTAGGTCAGTAGGACACGATGAGCACACTTGTAGAAGCTATGAATTAATGATGGATATAACTCCCACATACAGAGTTCAGGCTGAATCGCAGCCCCTAGACTCGAATGCAAGAGTGGCAAGAATTGGATTTCAGGGGCGCAGATGAGGTTGAGGTGGGGGAGGACCTAGAAGAGGTCGCAGACAGCTGATATGCTATAATTGCAGTGGGCTACGACATTATGCTCGCAATTTTACTAATCCAACATGCCCATCATGTCTGTATTGTACCTTGTTTGATCATGAGATAGAGGCTTGTCCTACGCTGATAGCTAGGATACACGACAAGGGAGTGCTACCACCTCCCCTAACTTAGAACCTGCAAATGATGAGGTCTGAGCTGCACGAGGAAGATCTGAATGTGAATATTGTGCTCCAAAGTGGAATTACGATGGGAGATGATAAAAGCAAACAACCCAAAGATAGTACTTGGGTTCGAAAAGCTCAGGTGAAGGAAGCGAAGTTTGATTTGGAGCACACTAAAGAAACCTTCATGGATGCTAAGAAGAGCTTGGCTGATGCCTCCACTTCAGGAAGCAAAGATAGTCTGGAGCCAGAAATGGACCCATCTATGCTTACAATGTTATTGGAAACATGCATGAAGCTACTGCATGATAGTAATGTTGTAAAAGGATTGCAGGAACTCATTAACAGATGCGCTGGGACCGTGCAAGGAGAACCACGTGTAGTCCGAAAGATTGGAAAGCATAAGACAAGGACAGGGAGAGAAATGAGGCTAACTACACAAATTGGAGAATATGAGATGGACCAGGTAATTCTAGAATTGGGATCAGATGCAAATGTTCTGCTGAAGCAGACATGGGAGCGCATGGGGAGGCCTATGATGCAATGGTCCCCTATTCAGCTATGAATGGTGAACCAACAAAAGATAATACATATGGGGAGATTGCAGGGAATCACCGTGGATATTGAGGGAGTGAGTGCGCTAGCAGACTTTGAAGTGATAAATATTGTTGATGACAGCAATCCCTACCCCGTGCTCTTAGGAATTGATTGGGCCACTGACATGAATGGGGTGATTAATCTGAAGAAGCGCAAGATGATTTTTGAAAAGAAGTCTCTGCGCATAGTTATACCCTTGGACCCCACTGAGGGATCATGCTACACCGAGCTGGTGCATGACTATGAAAGCGATGATGATTTTGGACTGCATCTACAAGATAACTGCGCGAGAGCAAGACTGGGTAAATCCCACTGCGGATGGACAAGTATCATGAGAGTGCGAAAGCTCCTACACTTCAGATTTGGATGAAGAGATAGAACGATGGTAAAACTGGTTTGATGAGGTAACCACGCTTAATTGTAACATGATGACAAGGTCACTGCACTGCATATCAATAGAAGTGAGATATCTCCCTACTTATTAGGTGAGGTAGATTCTTTCTTGGATAGATTCGAAAGGGAGGTGCCAAAAAAGAAATGTTTCCAAGCCTTGAATTAGGTACTACACACTATGCCCACAAGGTGGTGGGGTATGCACGGAGGAAGCTTTCAATACTGGCGTGCATGTAGAAAAATGTTGCGCTCACGGTTTGGGAAACCTAAAGTTCAATTGGCAGATAAACACAATGGACGAGATGGTCCACACGCACATCTGTCCAGCTGGGTATAGGCATATGGTAAACAACCTGCACGGATACACATGAATTGCGCGTTGGGAAAGATGGTCAATAAGCCTGTTTTGGGGGGGGAAATGTGTGAATGGTTCCTCAAGTTGGAATGACAGGATGTGGAGAGAACGATCGCGCAAAAGGTTATCCATGCATAAGCATTTAATGAAGTGTGCAAAGCACTGAACAAGGTATGTAATGCGTAGCGAAGTGATTGGGACTTGTGCATACCAACAGTCTTATGGGCTTATAGGAAAACGTGCAAGAAACTAACGGAACAGATGCCTGCTAGGCTGACCTATGGAGCGAACGTTGTAATGCCGATGGAATATATCATGCCCAATCCACATGTAGCAGCGCACCTGGATATGATGGTTCGTGGAGCCTTGGAAGAAGGGATCGCTTAGTTGGAAGAACTTGAAGAAGAACGCTTGGGACCTACTGAAGAGATTCCGCAGGGTAATATTAGGCTCCAGGAACTCATGAATGAAAGAGTTCGGTTGAGGGAGAAAAGCGCCATTGTGGAAGCAAAAGTTAAGAAGCATGAGGAAGGAATAAAGAAGGAATTTCTTGATAAGGAAACTGTGGTGATAAAATAGGATGCACACGATTATGTTGACAAATTTGGGGACTACCATCGAGAGTTGATTAGTTTGATGCCTTGGATCGGTCCATATGTTACTAAAGGGATCACTAATGGTGGCACGATGCAGATGGTAAAGTGCGCGATGCAGATAGTAGAGTTAAAAGGCAGACTTTTCCCAGGAAAAGTGAGTGATGGTTTGTTGAAGCCGTATATAGGTGGCCTGGCCACCTGACTAGCCGTAGGAAGCACAGTCTTAGTGCTCTAGGTAGTTGAAAGGAGGCACGGGACTATAAATTACTCTTCCTAGGAGGTGCGCGATGTCATGGTTGTGTGCAGGAGCAAAGTGTCATAGGGTTCGCAAAATCGCAAGGGTGGCTGCACTGCAGTTTGAGTCGGCTGGAAAGTGACCATTATAGTCACTATTCATGATGTGATGCTTGGTTTGAGACGAAATGGAGTGGTTGGCAAGCATTTAAGGCAGGCTTTATGGGCTAGATTTGGGAAAATCTACCACCAAGGGGCTAACGGTCAAATTCAAATTCAAAAGGCGCTATAAATTGCAAAGGGCTACCCAACAAACAACACTTGGCCATTTGAGAATTGAGCTATTGCACGCCTAAAGATCTATGAACCCAGATCTATTTGACTTTTTGATGTCGAAGGTGTTGTTTGAGCACTTACCTGAGCCATTAAGAGATTTGTGGAACAACAGTATGACCACACCAGAGGAAGCCATGGATATCAACGAAATCACTGTTGAAGAGGCCACGTAGGCCATGACCATAGGAGATTCCACTGAGAGTGCCGGGATAGTTGTGGAAATCCATAAATCACTGTGCATGCCAAGACCCAAGAAAGATAAACAGGCCATGATTCCAGTGCACGTGTCCCCTCAAAACCCGCTATGAACTAAGCTGACCATGGAAGGCCTTGAGGAAATCCTGGTCAAAGAGGAGGAGGACAAAGAAATGGAGGAAGAAACCCAGGTTGTGGACTCTCTAACTAGGTTACCAGTGTATTTTCTCCATGAAAATGGAAAGAAAGTGTACCTAAGGACCTAGATGAGAGCAAGAGTTCTCTGCAGACTCCACTACTACCTGACGATATCGTTTTTGAAGGACTGCACTTGGGACGGGTGCCGAGTCTAAATTTTGAAGACTGGGATCTCATGGAACACGAGAAATTGGCACACTTGGAAACCTCATAGCTCATGAGGTCGAAGAAAAACACTGTGGCAGGATTCATAGAGTTGGAGCCACACAAGTGGTTGCGCGGAGTCAAGAAAGCAGGATCATTAAACATGCTCTAGGTGCCGCATTACCATCGCGCCCCAGTAACTATCTTTGTCATCAGGCAGCTACCTTGCCTAGTGAATGATGGGTGTTTGTGGCTGGAGGAGCCCATCCCCATCACAAACCACCTAATTCATAGAATTACCCAACTTCCCTGCAAAAGGGAGGACCTCGTGGATATTTCAGAGGGTAAGAGCAATGACTTGGTCATCACGAAGGCCATGAAGGAAAAATTCAAGCTGGAGAAGAAGAAGAGAGGGTACGTGATCTCTAGTATCAACAAAAAGGTAGTAAATGTTGCGACCCAAATACTGGATGGCAAGGTTATGCAGAAGTTCTGTGCGGATGAGGTGCCCATGCCGGTGATAGCACTTGCTGCGTAGTGCACGGAGGGGGTCCAGTTTAATTGGTTTGAGTACATGTGTAAGGAGCTCCAAGAGAATTTCAGCGAGGCACAGGAACAGGGGAAGACCTTCTACTATGCATGGCTTCTACTGTCCATAATGCTGGTGGCTTGGGAATTGCCTGAGGATAGCCAGTTCCTCACAATTGCGTGGGATCTTCAAGAGGCAGCGAAGTACGCTTCGCTGTGGGCCACTAAAGACATGCAGAGGATCTGAGATAGTAAGATATTTTGGGTTTTCATGGAAATGAACATCAGAATGGGGATTAACTGCAAGCCGCGGTTTTCGCCCACTATCTACAAAAGCCTATAAAGCTTCACGGAGTTCAAGGTGGACTTCCATCACGTGTATGTTAAGATGTGAAAGGACCCCGCGAAGAAGTGAAATGAGCTCCCGTACCTAGCCACAGACGATGTCATATTCGTCGTACTTGAGTTGTGGCCGTCAGAGTGGTGTGCTCTAGCCATCTCCGTGTTGGAAATGGAGAATTCAACTGTACAAAAGAAGAAGGAGGAGGCAAAACTACGGATGGCACAGTTAGCAGAGAAGAGAAGAAAAGAGGTAGTAGCAGCAAAGGCAGAGGAGGTGCGGGATGCTGCGAAGGCAACAAGAGAACAATAAAAAGCAGCAGTTGAGCAGAAACAAGCAGCAGAGAAGGCACACGAAGGCCATAAGTTGCCCTCACCTGAGGAATAGCCCAAGACAGAGGAAGGTGGTGCAGACCCAGAAACAACATCTACACAGTTGAAGTTTCAATGCCTAAGAGAGCAGGTGGGGCCGTGAAAGAAGTCAAAAGCTTCTAAGACTTCTTTCGACTCGATCACCCTCACAGAAGGAGATCTCCATGATATAGTAGAGACGGCGAGTGACGTCACCAAGGAGGCCCTCCAGCTGTTCGCGGAGGAGAATCAAATTGTGTTGGGGGTCCTCTAGGCACAGATATAGGAGTTGCAGGTGCGCACTCCTTAGGTTGGTACTCTCTCGATCAACCTTGCAGTAGGAATGGTTGTGGCTGAGGAAATGATGCACGCCCACATGACCAACACCATAGTGCTGCCATAGGGGGCACTGGTTACAGAGAATGAGGTCGACAGGCCTATGGTCAGTGCGTTGAAAGGAGTATGGATCAACATGGTTGTGCTCCCTCAGGAGACACTCTATGTCCTGCAAGATGGAGTGACTACAGAACTACGGGCTAGGGAGGGCTGCACACTACAGGTGTTGAGCGAGTAGAAAATTAATATGGAACAACTGAGCCTGCAGTGTAACAAGGTAGTGGCACAGAACCGACAGATGGTGCAGGTGATTGAGGAGGCCTACCAGATGGTCCTTGAGTTGGCCATCCCAGCAGAGGCACTAGTAGAGGCGCGCATCCAAAGGTTAGCAGCACGGGTGCGTGAAGCGCAAGAAGAGATGGCTAATGTTCAGATGGAGCTGAACGTTCAGATAGGAGAGCTGTGGTTGAAGGCACAGCCTTCAACTCCTCTAGAGGTGAGGGAACAATGCACCAGTTCCATTACATCCGGGATGGAGGAGATCAACAGTGCAGTGAAGGACTGCACCAAAATGTTGGAAGATTCGTTCGAGGCCCTCACCACTCTGCAGGAGGACCTAAACATACAATGCTTAAAAACAGAGGTGCGCGAGCTGCAGCAACGGTATGATGATATCAAAGGGACTGCACAGATTGTGGCCCTTACATAGAGGCTCGCATAGATGCAACAGGTAAAAGCGCTTAAGGAGTAGGTAGACGCGACACAACACAAAGAAGCAGTTTTGAAGGCACGCGTCCAACTTTGGATTGATGAGGCATTTGTCATTACAGCCTCGATCGAAGTCAAGCTTGCGTAGATGCAGGGAACATAGGAGTAGATGCAAGGAAGCAGTTCAGATACTGCGGTCTCTGAACAATGCATGCAGGAGGTACAACAGGGCGCTGCTCAATGCATTGCTGACCTTGTAGCGGTCCGAGCATAGTTGGAAGGCATCCACGCGAAGATCTCTGCACCGAAAGAGTGACTCAAGGGCAGGTCGCGATGTTTGTGTTGGGGGGATGTTGGGTGTGGGATCTCCCAAGGCAAGTTTTGGAGCTTAAAGCCTAGATTTTGACCAAATCCGATGTAAAGACTCCGCATTTTGTGGGCACAGAGTGCGAAGATTGTAAATGAGTCATAGGCTTTTCCACCCTCATTTTTGTAAATGTAATGTTAGCTTTAAAGATCCACCCATGGTTCGTGGACCATGGGAATATATAAATAGAGTGAGGCTCTAAGTTGTAAATGAGGAAGTTAGAGAAGAAAGCAATAGATGGAGAATTAAGTCTTATCTAAAGTAGAGTCGAGTCTTTGGGTCGTAGAGTAGGAGAAGGCTCTGCAACTAAGTGCGTAGAGGCCTAGTAGTCCGCAGCTGGGTGCGAGGACCCCTGCAGCTAAGTGTGCAGGGCAGGTCAAGTCTGTAACCGTTGGAGAAGTAATAAAGAGAAGTTTGACATCCTTTCTGTGTATCTTTTTCCTGTTTTGTGCATTGAATGTATTGGATATAAATTGCATTTCTATTGTTTATATGATGCGTGAACTTATATGAATGTGTTGATAAAGTGAACATAAGATAAATTATCTATTTATGCAAAGTTAACTAACTGTTATAAGAAAATAAGTAAGATACGCAGTGTAACTTGGGGAAGTAGCGCAGATCGCTGCTAGGGCAGTGTGAAATCACCTTAGCCCCTGGTTAGGGCTGCGCGAAGGCGATTATAACAGATCATGAAGGTCTTGGAGGTTAGGATAGTGTGTGAAGTGACTTGCATGAAGGTATTCACAGTTGGACTAAACTGACCCCTCAGACATCTCAAGGGTGCGGAAAATTGGTTCCAGCATCCCCCCATACTGCTTCGGGTGAGACCTCAGTCCGCACTCTGCGAGATGTTTTTGAAAGGGCCAGTAGTAAAGGGATTTGTTTGGCTAATTAACTCCGAACCTAGGTTAGTCCCCCTTAAGCCAACATAAAAAAATATGAAGTATTCTGATACTAGTCGAGAATTTGTAAACGAGAAGAATCTGAAGCATTCCATTAATAACCGAGACAATTTCACACAAAAAACGATTACCACAGTACCTAGAAGAGATGAGGAGATCAAAAGGCCCACATTCATTAAAGCATCAAGGTGGTCATCACAATGATCTCCCATTCCCTCAGACCTGTGATAAGAGGAGAACATGAGTTGTTGGCTGGAGATAAGACTATCGAACAACATTTGGATAAGCCATAGAAGCTCAGACTCCTCCACAGTGAGCTCAGACATAACTACAGGATCTTGGACCCCACCACAACCTATTGCAGTGACACTTTGGAGGATAAATCAGTGAAGATATAATAATGGAATGACTCTCGTGGCATCATTCATCATGATCATCTAAAGAAGGACATAAAGGATTGAGAACCTTGGACAGTGAAGCACTAGTTGTTTTGGAGCTAATGGACAAGTGAAGTGCAAAACAAGATTTGTGGAGAAATTCAAGTAAGTAACTTATCTATCTTTATTAAGAATATTGAAGGGTTGGTGCCTTAGGGGGTTGGAGCCTTGAAAATGATAGGGTTGGAGTGTCACAAAAGTCCAAGTTGGTGCTTGGAAACAGATTGGAGCCTATAAGATTGAAGGGTTGGTGTCCTCAAACAATATTGTACTCAAATTTTTGTAAAATAGGATTAGTGTCCTCACTTGTTTATAATAAAATCATTATTATTTATTTTTTCTAATTATCATTGTGAAGAATCTTAATTGGTAATCTTAACAACATGAAAGAAATATTGATTCACCACCCTGTTAGTATTTCCAACAATTGGAATCAAAGCCAACTTCTCCATAATCAGCCTAGCAACTGGAATAAGGATTCTTAAGTCACAATGAAGAATCAGGATTAAGGAAAAATTCCACAATTTGATGGAACAAACTTTACGTTTTGTAAGCGTAGGATGACATTCTATTTGATGTCCCTTGGACGTGAAGTATGGAAGTCAATTATTGATGGGTATAAATTTCCAACTACTCCATCAACAAATCAGGACAATTGTTATATAGCAAATGCCAAAGCACTAAATTCCATAACAAGTGGAATTACTGATTCAAAATTTATAAAAGTTATGAACTGTGATTTTGCGTAGGAAATGTGGGACAAGCTTATTGTTATCTATGATCAAGACTCCAAGGTCAAAAGGAAAAACTCCAAACACATAGAAGACAATTTGAGAGTCTTGAGATGGATGTCGAAGAATATATTGCAACCTTTTTCCTCCAAGTAGATGAAGTTGTCAACTCGTTCAAAGGATTAGGTTAAACTATTGAAGAAAGCACAATAGTCCAAAAAGTTTTGAGATCTGTTCCAGAACATTTTGATTCCAAAGTCAATGTGATAGAAGAAATGAAGGACTTGGATAACATAAAAGTGGATGAACTGCATGGGATTCTCATTGCATATGAAATGAGAAAAGGAATCCCTAACTCCAAGGAAGTTGTATTCAAAGCAACTTCAAGGTCGTCAAAGAAAGGGAAAAATTATAACTATAGCAGTGATGATTCCAACACTAAATATGAACTAGCTAAATTCACAAGGAAACTAAGGAAAGGGTCCAAGCTCAAAGGTAAGTGTCCTCACATTTTTTTTAAATGTGGAAGAATAGGACATTATTCTGCAAAATGTCCTCATAAAAAGGATAGTTATAATGAAGAAAAATATATAAAGAAGATGTTCAAGAAGAAAGGGTTTGACAGCAACAATTTCTTCTCCAAACAAGATGACTATGATGAAGAAGAATTCATGATTACTAAGAAGAAATCAACTAAAAATACCTTTCTTCACAAAAGAAATAATGACGAGTCTGATGAAGAAGATGACCATGTTGGAAGTAGTGAAGTATTATTTATGGCATTTAAAAATGAACATGACTCCGAACAACAAGAATAATGAACTGTGGATGATTTTCTAATGAGTGTCAATGAAGAAAATTAGAAATTACGAAAGAAGGTAATTTCTCTCAAAGTGGAAAAAGAGGAAGCAAAAAGGAAGGAAGAATGCTTGAACAATAAACTAAAAGAAAGAGAAGAAAATTGTGAAAAACATGAAGTTGAAATTGTTTCCTTAAGAAAAGAGTTGGATCAAGTTAAAAAGAGTTGGAAAATATCTTAAACTCTTGATAACATCCTTAATACTCAAAGACCTCAACATGACAAGTCTGGAATTGGTTTCAAAGGAGAATCATAAAGTACAAACGAGAATGTAAATGAAAAAATCCAAAGAAGTTATGATGACATCCTTTGCAGTCATCCAAAAGAGAAGTCATCTCACCAAGAGCAAAGTTCCACCTTTAACAAACCAAGGAATGAAGGAAGGTCACCTCCAACGAAGAATACTACATCAAGTCAAGGCTATCCTAACATGTATCAAACAATCTTCTTGGTTATTGTTTTTATTGTAAAAACTTTGGTCATCAAGCTAAGCATTGCAAACCTCATAAGGATAATGCTTCAATATATAAGATAAACTATCAAAGCAAGCCACGTAGCCTAAAAGAACAAGGGAAAATCAAGACATACAATTATTTTTATCCTTTGGCCAAGTATGATCTAGTTTTCTCAATATGCAATAATTATGGCCATGATGCACAAAATTGTCCATTCAAGTGAGAATAATTAAAGGAGGAACTTACTACTAATAAACGCGGTCTAGTTCTATGTGCACACAGTGATGAAAATCAATGGTTTGTGGATAGTGGATGTTCAAGGCACATGACAAATGAACAAAATAATTTTATCTTGTTAAAAAAGAAGGATGGAAATCTATCTTTTGGAAGTGGATTTGCTAAGATTGCTGGAAAAGGGATTGTTTCTCTTGTAAATGGATAGGGAAAAACTCAAAATGCACTATTGGTGGAAGGGATCAAACACAATCTTTTAAGTGTTATCCAAATTTGTGACCAAGGACGCAAGGTTTTCTTCAGTACTAAAGATTCTGGGAAGAAAATCCTCCTCAGGAGAACTTGTGGAAAAATGAGTAAGAACACCAAATAACATATACATTTTGAGTAAAATTCAAGAAGATAAATGCTATATGAGTCAAGCAGATGAAATTTGGTTATGGCACAAACGATTGGGGCATCTAAACTTTGATAACTTGGTTAATATCAGTAAAAAAATGCAGTAAGGGACATTCCAAAAATTTTCAAGCCATATCAACTTGTGTGTGGCCCATGTCAACATGGAAAGAAAACTAGAACTTGCTTCAAGACTAAGGAGCTCTCAACATCAAAACCTTTGGAGATCATACATGTAGATTTGTGTGGACCAACTAGGACTCCAACTCTACAAGGCAAAAGGTACTTTGCTCTATTTGTTGATGACTATACTAGAATGATGTGAGTATTCTTTATAAAGTTTAAATCCGAAGCATTTGAATGTTTTAAGAATTTCAAAGCTCTTGTGGAAAATGAAAAAGAATAAAAAATCAAGTGTCTTAGAATATATAGAGGAGGAGAATTTACTTCAAAGGAATTCAATGATTTCTATGATCTACATGGAATCAAAAGATACTTTCTGTAGCTATAACCCCTAAACAAAATGGAGTAGTGGAAAGAAGGAACATAACCATGCAAGAAATATCAAGAACAATGTTACTAGCAACTAATCTACAAGCCAAGTTTTGGAGAGAAACAGTTGGGGTAGTAATGTATACCTTGGATAGAGCCCAACTAAGACCAAATAATGACAAAACTCTGTATGAATTATGGAAAAGAAGACCTGCTTCAGTAAAATACTTCAGAATTTTTGGAAGTAAATGCTTTATGAAGATCAATGACGACTCACTAGGAAAGTTTGATTCTTAGGTTGATGAAGGAATATTTCTTGGATATTCTACAAGATAAAACATACAAATGCTACAATAATCAACTACGAAATATAGTAGAAAGCATTGATGTGAAGATTGAGGAGGCACTCTCAGAAAAGGAGATTGAAGTCTGTGAAGAATATTATATTCATGAAAATTTTGAAGAAGATACAGCAAAGGAAGAAAAGGATCAAGAAAATCAAAAGGAACCATCTCAGACTCCATCAAGAGTAAAAAAATTTCAAAACACCATCTGGAAGAACATTTTATTGGGAATAAAAATGATGGAAGACATACCTGAAGAAGGATGACTAATACACCAAGAAAAGATAATGTTGCCTTACTATCCATGATAGGAATAGAAAACTTTTCTCAAGCTAGTAAGGACCCTCATTGGGTGGAAGAAATGGAAGAAGAAATGTTCCAAATAAAAAAGAATGAAACATGGGAACTTGTACCTCGTCCAAAAGATAAAAATATAATTGGAACCAAGTGGGTGTTCAAAAACAAAATGAATGAAGATGGACAAATCATCAGAAATAAGGCAAGTCTTGTTTGTAAAGGTTATTCACAAATAGAAGGAATCGACTTTGAAGAAACCTTTGCACCAGTAGCTCGTACGAAGGCTATAAGGATGTACGTGCAATTAACATTTCTAAATGGTGATCTAAAAGAAGAAGTCTACATGGAGCAACTGTAAGGGTTTAATCTAACAGAAGGAAAAGACTTTGTATGTAAGTTGAAAAAAGCATTATATGAGTTGAAACAAGATCCTAAAGCTTGGTACGCAAGATTGGATCACTATCTACAACAACAAGGCTTCAAAAAGAGGGTGGCATGAAGTAATCTCTACATGAAGATGGACAAGGATAAATTACTAGACACTCTTGTATATGTTGATGATCTAATTTTTTCTAGTAATAATGATGAGATAAGCCATGAATTTGCTCAAAATATGTCAAAAGAGTTCGAAATTTCGATGATTGGTGAGTTATTTTACTTCCTTGGACTACAAGTAACTCAAACTACAACATGTATGCTCATATCTCAAGAAAAATACCTTAAAGACATGCTTAAAAGATATGGGAGGGAAGAATGTGCACGTATAAGCACACTGATGACCACATATTGCAAATAGATCAAAGATGATGAATCCCCCTCGGTAGTTGCAACACTTTACAGGTCAATAATTGGAGCTCTCCTATACTTAATTGCTACAAGACCCGATATTATGCAAACATTAGGAATGGTGGCAAGATTTCAATCAGCTCTCAAGCAATCCCATTTGTTGGTTGTGAAGAAAATTCTCAGATACTTGAAAGGTACTCATTATTTTGGTCTATGGTATCTGTTGGCTTTGTGGGGCCTCACCCAGGTTCAGCGTTAGTTAGCCAAACAAATCCTTACACTACTGGCCCTTCCAGCATCAACCGGTGGAGTGTGGATCGAAGTCTTACCTGAAGCAGTATGGGGGGATGCTGGAACCAAGTTTCCACACCCTGAGATGGTCGTGATGTCGTTTTATACCCTCAACTCCTACTTTCGCGTAGGTCACTAAGCCTTAGAGCTCTATCAGTCTACCCTTTATTCTACCCTTTAGTACCACCGCGAAGGTATACGATTGACCTTCACATAGCCCTAACCCATGATCCAGGTACTTCCGCGCAGCTATGACAATGTATTATATAGATTCCTAAGTTATCTTAAGTGTTTTACTTATCTTACTAATCAATCACAGTTATCGTCGCGTAAACTGGTATCCTTACTTGCATTCAATTAACCAATATAATCACATATATTCACGAATCACATAAACATTGTAAATTAAACCCAAAACGCAATATAATCAGATGCATTAGCAAGAACTAAATACACAGTAATTGAAGAATGCTTCCCTTTATTGATATCTTTAAGTTAATATAAACTCTATCCGCCCTGTGCACACAGCTGCAGGGGTCCGTACACTCAGTTGCGACTTCCACCCTAGGCCTCTACACACTCAACTGCAGAGCCTCTACCTATGCTAAGACTTGAGAACACTTAGACTTCTCTACCAAGACTCCAATGATTTTTCCTTCACTTCATTCTTCGCTTCTTGCTACATAAAGCTTACTTACTTAGCTCCTTTTTAGACAATCCCATGGTCCGCGAACCATGGGTGGATCTTTACAGCCGACTTTGCGCTTTACAACAAAAGGGTTGAAAACCCTTTATGACTCTTGACACCTTCATGCTCTACGACCATAAAATGTAGAGACTTTACAACTTTATTACAAAATTGTCCCAAAACATGGGCTTTTAGCCCCAAAACTGTCCTTGGGGGAACCCATTTCCAATAGCCCCCCAACAAAAACATGGCAACTCGCCCTCAAGCCACTCTATGGGTGTGGAGATCTTGGTGTGAATACCTCCCAGCTCGACCTGTGTGATGGCAACCTCGGCGGTGCACTGTGCGGCTGCCTACTTCACTTCTTCAACCAACTGCTCTGTCGTTGGTCCTAAGCTGTCAACCTGAAGCTTCTGCTAAGTTGCTTACAGATTAGCAAGCTTGCCTTCAATGGAGGTCGTGATCGAATAAGCTTCATCCAACCAGGGCTTCAAGTGCGCCTTCAGCACTACCTCCTTGTGCTGCGCTGCATCGACCTGTTCCTTCAATGTTTTGGCCTCTTGCAGCTTTTCCAGTCTCTGTATGAGAGCGATGGTGTGTGTTGTTACCTTTTACTTTGTCATAGCGCTGCTGCAGTTCTTGCGCCTTTGTCTCCAGCCACTGTACATTTGGATCCTCCTGCAGGCTCGTCAGGACCTCGAACGACTATTCAAATAGCCGTGTGCAGTCTGCTACTGCACTGTCTACTGCCACTATCTCCTCTATGATAGCGGTTGGGTGCTGCTCCTTTATTTCTCGCGGAGTTGAAGGCTGGGCCTTCAACTGCAAATCTACAATCTGTAGGTTCAACTCCAGCTAAACCTTAGCCAACTCTATGCGAGCGTCATGCACCCCTGTAGCAAGATTGCGAACACACACGTCAACCGATTCTCGCTCAGGAATGGCCAACTCCGGGACCATTCGACATTCCTCCTCGATGACCTAAACTATGCACTTATTTCGATCAGTTACCACGGTCACAGTGGCGAGGGCAGAGTCTCGATATATGGCTGAGTGCACATTATTGATCTGTTGTTCACTGATTACCTGCACAACACACTGTTTGTAGGCCCTCAGCTTCGTGATCACTCCATCCTGTAGTAGGTGGAGCACCTCGTTAGGCAGCGTTGCCAAGTTCAACCCCACTTCCTTGAGGGCATTGACAACGGGCCTGTAAGTTTCACTTTCTATGGTCAGTGCTCCATCCGGCAACACTATCGCTTGGGAGTCCTTCACGCGCAGCATCTCGGCAACTTCTGAAGTACCGATAACAATGCTGGTGGACATCGTGCTGGCCTATGATGCGCAGATCTGCAACTCATGCAGACCCATCTAGATGGCCCCCAATAGTTGTTGTTTCTGGTGCTTGAACTACTGCAGGACCTCCATGGTGACAACCTGTACCATGTCTCCAATGTCATTCAAATCTCCCTATGTGAGGGTGATTGAGTCCAGCGATGCCTTACTGGCCTTGGATTTCTTCCACGAACCCACTTTTTATTGTTCTCTTGGATGTTTGATGTGGTACAATTCCCTCTGTGGTCCGCTCTATGCTGCTCTATTTGCTCATCCATTTCTTCCTCTATTTCGGGCAAAGGTGACCTCGCACCTTTGTCAAAGCCCCGCTCTGTTTCGCCTGTCTGCTTTCCCACCTGCTGGGCGACATCACGCTCTACCCGGGCCTTGTCAGTGGCCTCCTTCGTCCTCTTCTCAGCCATCTATGCCATATTGATCTTGGCCTCCTTTTTTTGCTACGCGGCGGACTTGCTTGACCCCACTGCCAAGTCAGAGGCAGTGCGCCACTCTGTCGGCCAACGAACAAGAATTGCATCAATCGCGTCGTCTGTTGCCAAGTAAGGCAAGTCATGCCATGTCTGCTCAGGGTCCTTCCATGCCCTGATCGATACACGCTGAAAGTCTACCTTGAAATCCACATACTCCTGCAGTTTGGCAAACACAGTAGGTGACAACTGCAGTTTGTGATTGATAGCCATGCGGATGTTCATTTCCATTAAGATCCAGAAGATCTTGCTATCCTTGATGCGTTGAGCATCTTTGGTCTCCCACAGCAAAGCGTACTTCGCTGCTTCTAACAGGTCTGGCGTGATTGAGGGGAATTGACTGTCTTCCAGTAGCTCCCAGGCTACCGACACAATGGACAATAAGAGCCACGCATAGTGGAAGGTCTTGCTGAGCTCCTGTGCCTCAGGGGAGTTCGTAAGGAACTCACTGCAGAGATAACGCACCCAATTAAACTGGATTCCTTCAGCTCATTGGGCTGCAAGAGAAACGACTGGTGCTGGCACTTCATCTGTGTGACACTTCCTCATAACCTTTCTTGCCAAAATCTATGTGGCCACCTTGACTGCAAGATCGCAGATACTCAAGATGACATAGCCTCGCAGCTTCTTCATGAGCTTGAATTTCTCCTTCATGGCCTCCGCGAGGGCCTACTCGCCACCTTTACTACCAAACATCATGGCCGTATTTTCCCCTGTGTAGGACAGCCACATGATCCTATGGATTAGCCTGTCGGTGATGGGTATTGGCTCCTATAGCCACAAACACCCATCGTGCACCAAGCATAGCAGTTGCTTGATGACCAATATTGTAATGGGGGTGTGATTGTAGTGCGACACCCATAATAGGTTGAGAAGACCTGCCTTGTCCACTTCCAAGAGCCACTTCCGCGGTTCCAATTTAGTCATGTCAGTGTTTGTGTGGACAACGAGGTGCATGAGTTGTTTTGTCGCCAAGTGCGAGAACTTTTCATGGTCAGCTAAGTCCCAATCTTCCATTTTCAACATAGGAACATGCCCCAAGCGCGATCCTTCAAAGACAATCTTGTCTGGTAGTAGAGGCATGTGCAAGGCGACCTTGCTTTCGTCAATGTCCTTTGGCACCTTGGTCTTGCCCTTACGTGGAGGGACGTATTCAGCTTCAACTTCCTCCACTTCCACCCCCAAATCCTCATCATCCATTAGGATGTCCTCAATTTCTTCCTCCTTTGGCTCCAAGTTAATGGCTTTGTCCTTTTCCTGTGTGGAGAGCTTGTCCTTCTGTGGGTTTCTTCTAGGCAACGCGCGCACCAGTATCATAGCCTGCTTGCCCCTCTTATCCTTCGCACTTTCCTTGGTCGTGGTAGGCTTCTGTCTAGGCATCTGTGGTGACTTGTGGACTTCAGCTAGTACCTCTGCAACCTCTAGAGCAGCTCCTTCTGCCTCCCTAACAACTTTGGCATAGCCCCCTCGGCTGCAACTACTTCGGTGTCCATAACTACAGATCCTGGGATAAGATCACAGATGAAATTGCGGTTGGACTCTGGAAACCGATCAAACACAGGGAAATCAAGCAATTCTTTGAAGAATGCTTGGGTCATGCATGTCTGAGAGCTCACCAACTCAATGATCAAAATGCCAAGTGTTTTTTGTTGGGCCTCCACCTGTAATTTATAGGCCATTTTGAATTCAAATCTGATCGTTCCCCCCACATTCGGTTCATTAATGCCGGATTGGCGGCAGATTTCCAAGGATCTTACCCATAAATTTTGTCTTAAATTCCAGCCACCTACTCCATTTGGCCATATTCTTACCGTCAAATCATGAACAGTGAATTTAATTATAACTTTCCGGCTGACCTGCACGATTTCTCCCTGGGTAGCGCAGATCTCTTCGCACCATCGTGAACCCTGTGACATTTCCTTGTTCCGCACAATCCAATTGTGCAGTTACCCAACTCGGGTAATGTGGTTTATAGTCCCGCGCCTCCTTTCAGCTGCATGGAGCACTAAGACTATGCTACCTTCATATAGTCACCTCGTCGGATCACCGATGTATGGCTTCAATCAGCTTCCATTCACCTTTCCTGGGAAGGGATCTCCATTTAATTTAACCAACTGAATTACTCCACTGTTGGTAATCTCCTTAATGACATAGGTCCCTAGCCAGTGAATTTTGAATTTCCCTAGAAATTTATCAAACTTGCTATCATATAACAAAACCATATCATTTATCTAAAGGTGCGCAACTTAATGTGCCAATCATGCCATGCTTTTTCGTTCTTCTTTTGGACCTATTAGTGAAATCCAGTCATAAATTGTTCTTCCTCAAGCTCAGCAAGCTGTGCAAGCCTCTCTTCTAGGGCTCCATGATCCGTCATACCCGTGAGTGTCATTATGCGCAAACTAGGCACAATGTATTCCATGGGTATTACTGCTTCAACACCGTATACAAGCCTAAAAGGTGTCTGTCTAGTCAACTTTTTGCATGTCATCCGATAGGCCCACAGTATTGCGGGTATGCACAGGTCCCAATCACTTCATTGAGCATTGCAAACCTTGGTCAGCACATTCTCCAACACTTTATTGAATGCTTCCACCCTCCCATTAGCTTGTGGGTGATAAGGCGTGATTTTCTGGTGATATACCTGAAATTCCTTCGTCAGCGCATTGATCGTTTTATTCAGAAAGTGAATACCATGGTCACTCATCAAAATATTTGGGCACCCAAATCACATTAGTACATACTCAAAGAGAAACTTCGTAGCGGTTGTGCCTGTTTAGTCTTTCATAGGTTGTGCCTCCACCCATCGAGTTAAATACTCAGTTGTGTGATAATGTACCACACTCCCATCTTCTTCCCTTGGGGTTGAATGTGTCCCACAAAATCTATCGCCCATTTCTCGAAAGGTTGTAATGTCATCTGTGGGTTCAAAGGTAGCTCATCTCTCCGCGATGGCTTGCCAGTCCTTTGACACACATCGTATGCCTTGCAGTAGGCTTTGGAATCCTGATGGAGGTTGGCCACCACAACCCTGCGTGTAGAATCTTCTGCGCGATCTCTCTTCCTGCCTAAAGGCCTCCTACGTCTCCCCCATGAGCATCCATGAGGATACCGGTCCTTTCAAACTCTGGTACATATCGCCGTAATACTTCATCAGACCCCATTTTGTACAGATGTCCAACAATGATAGAAAATTCTACCGCGCGAACTACTAACTCCTTTTTCTGCTTAACGGTGTAGCCTTCTGGGGTAGTTCTTGTCATTAGGAAGTGTATGATGTCTGCAAAGTGATCATCCATGATGTGCACTACAAATATTTGTGTGTCTAGCAATCCCTCCTCCAAATTAGTGGGCTCTTCCACCGTTTCGATGCGCAACAGATGGTCTGGTCCCGTGTTCAGTCGTTCAGGGTTCACAATAACTTCAAAATCACACTCCTTGAACAATAACAACCACCTACATATTCTCCCCCCAACACAGGCTTATTAACTAGGTATTTCAATGCATAATGATTTGTATACATCTTAAAATGTCCACCCAACAAATAGTGTCTAAAATTTTGGAGCGCATATACCATGGCTAATCCTTCGCGCTCGGTGGTGGAATAGTTCTTCTCAGCCTTGGATAACCTTCTGCTTACGAATGCTATAGGATGGTCCAATTCTCCGCGTCGGCCTAGTATGGTAGTACTGCTCCTAGTGCTATACATGACGTGTCTACATGTACATGAAACTCCTTCTTCCAATCCGGGAAGACTAAAATCGGCGTGGTGACCATTTTTCCTTTCAATACATCCAAGCTTTTTTGACAGTCCTCATTCCAACAGAACATGACATCCTTTTTCAACAACTTCTCCATAGGCGTGGTGATCTAGGCATAGCCCTTGATAAACTTCCTGTAGTACCCAGTATGTCCCAAGGTTGCGCGCAACTGTTTCACACTCCTCGGCGCCTCCAAGTTAAGTATCACTGCAATCTTTGCAGGATCTACCATCAGTCCCTATCTATAAACCACATGACCCAGCAGAGTCCCAAAAGGAACAAAAAACATACATTTCTTCATATTGAGCGCAATCTGGTACCTTCAACAAGTGTTTAGCATTAAGCGCAAGCTTGCCACATGGTATTTCACCAACCCAAACATAGTCTAGTCATAAAATTACACCTCCAGTAACTTATGAATGAAGTCTTTGAATGCAACAATGACTATGCACGAGAAAATTCCAGGCGCATTTTTCAATCCGAAAGGCATTACAGTGTACTGAAAACATCCCCATTCAGTGGCAAAGGTCGTCTTTCTTCTATCTTCAGGCACGATTTTGATCTGATGGCACCCAAAAAACCCATCAGTGAAGGAGTACGCTTCCTGTCCACCTACATTATCCAATACCTCATCAGTGAATGGAGTCAGGAAAGGATCATGTACACAAGCATCATTCAACTTCTTGAGATCTATGCATATCCTTATTCATCCTTCTGCTTCTTTTCCTGTACCACCATTGGGCTTACCCAATTAGATTCTTCTATAGGCTTAATGATGCCTGCCGCGAGCATCTTATCCAACTCTAAGTGGACCTTCTCGTTATACTTCGAATTAAGATGGTAAGGTCTTTGCTTAACCGGCTTCGCGTCGGGTTTTAACGTGATCTTGATAACGCCCAGGTCTCCTATTATCCCCTTTAAATCCGTAAACTTGGTAGGGAAAAAATCCTGGCATTCACGGAGCAATTCGATGACCTTATCTACCGTTGTGGCATCCCAGTAATATCTAATCTTTGCGAATTTGGGCTTCGCCTCCGTACCGATATTTACCTATTTAGTCTTTAGCGACGTGGTTATATCAGGATTCTCGATCTGCAGTCACTCGACCTTGCCATGACCCTTAGTTTTAGGGATATTAATCTTTTGTGGGTCCTCATCTTCTTCTTCAGCAGTCACATTATAACATTCTAGTGTGTGGCTTAGCTGAGTGGTCTAATCGGGTTGAACCAGATCCAAAGGATCCTACGGTATCCTAAAGATTGTTGCTTTAACTTCTTGTAGCGCTTCATCAATACAGTCAAACCCATCTTCGAAGCTGAATGTCATTATGAACCCTTTGTGCAAAATATCCCATTCGCCTATGCCATGGTGGAGCTCTGTCTCCAAGTACTAGTTCATTGGGATGGCATCCAAGGTGTGACAGAACAAGTGCATCCATTCAGGTTGGGGCTTCGCTCCATAGGCCTTAGCCCATTTGGCCAAGTGTGCACGTAGATCATACTTCCTGTTATACTTGTATGTCATTCGTACCTTTGACTTCCTGTTCTCATCATCCTCCTACACTCACGCCAATAATCAAAACTACCCTTGTGTGTACCTCACCATCTCGCAGGCATAGCACGCAGTTCCCAGTCCAAAGCTTGGAAGCATTGCTTCTCAGGTACTTCCCTTTCAAATGCATCCAAAAACACATCCACATCATTCAAGCCATCATAAGTGGGCATATTTATTACCTCTAACGACACACAACGCAGCTATCGGGTCATCATGTTACAGCTTAGCGTGGTTACTTCATGTAGCCGATTCTACTAGTGCTCTAATTCTTCGTTCGCGTCTGAGTTGCAAGAAATCTCGTGATCCCATGTAATTCGTCCATCCGATGTCAGATTCACCCAATCTTGGTCTCGTGCTGTTATCTTATATATGCAATCCAAATCGTCATTGCTTTCATAATCGCGGACTAGTTCAGTATAGCGCGATCCTTCAATAGGATCTACGGGCACTATTATGCAAAGCGATTTCTTTTCAAATATCATCTTTCACTTCTTTAGGTTGATTACCCCGTTCATGTCAATAGCCCAATCAATGGCAAGGAGCGCAGGGTAGGGGTTGCTGTCATCCACAATTTTTATTACTTCAAAATTAGCCAATGCACTCGCACCTTCAATATCTACAGTTACTCCTTGCAGTTGTCCCATGGGGATGATCTTCTATTGATTTTCCATCCTTAACTGAATCAGAGACCACTACAACGCGGGTCTCCCCATTTGCTCCCAAGTTTTCTTCGAAAAGACGTTTGTGTTTGACCCCAAATCTAGAATAACCGGATCCATTTCATATTCTCCTACATGCACAGTGAGTCTCATCTCACATCCTGTCCTTGCTTTATGCTTACCAATATTTCGTACCATGTGTGGTTCGCTCGAAGCATTTCCATCGCATCTATTTATAAGTTCCTGTAACCCCTTCACAACCTTGCTATCGCGCAACAACTTCATGCAGGTCTCTAGAAAAGTCGTAAGCATAGAAGGGTCCATTTCCTAAACATGGTTATCCCGACTGCCTGAGGTAGAGGCCTCAGTGAAGCTCTTTCTTGCTTCCATGAATGTTTCACGTGCACGCTCCAAATCAAATTTAGCCTCCTTCTCCGGAGCTCTGCGAACCCATGCGCTATCTTCGGGTTGTTTCCCCTTATCGTCGCCTATTGCAATTCCACTTCAGAGCACTATATTCACATTCAGATCCTCTTCACGAGGCTCAGCCCTCATCATCTACAGGTTCTAAGTTGGCTGTGGTGGTAGCACCCCTTTATCACGTATCTGTGCTACCAGTGTAGGACAGTCCTCTGTCTCATGATCAAACTGAGTGCAATATTTGCACGATGGACGCGTTGGGTTAGTGCATTCACGGGCTTAGTTTTTTGGTCCTCCACAATTGTAACATATCAGTTGTCCCCGACCTTTGCCAGGTCCTCCTCCACCTCGGTCTCGTCTGTGCCCTTGAAATCTTGTTCGCACCATCCCAGCACTCTGGTCAGGGGGTTGCGTTTTTGCCTAAACTCTATAGGCGGGTGTTCTGTCCATCATCAATTCATAACTTCGGAAGTTGCACTCATCATGGCCTACTGACCTGCAAAAGTTGCAGAAGAGTTGTTGCAGTGTTTATACAAACTTCTGCAGCAAATGACAATTATCAGTCGTATGTTTCCATGCCACTTAACATATAGCGCATCACAACGTAGGCCTCGTGCTCAGTCCTGCTTGGGCTTCTGGCCTTAAAGGAATTAGTCCTCCTTTTGCAATATAGTTTGAAAAGACCGAGTAGTGGTCTTTGTCATGCCCCTGACCTTTACATTTCAGGCACCATATCTCTTCACGCGCCTTCGATCAAACTATTCTATCCTGCTTCAAACTTTGCATTTCGAGGAAAAGATTTTGCAACTGTGCATGGATCTGCTGAACCCCCAGATTCGGATCTTGCATTGGTGTTTCATGCAATCTTATGGCAATCTCCAATGCCTCTGCCTGAGTCGTAATATTCTGTTGTGATAGTGCAACCCTGAGGTGAGGTAGGAGCAAAGCCACGAACCACTCACACTGCTATCCATCTGTTAGGTTCATATTAGCTCTGTGGATTTTACACTTCAATCTCTGATCCAATTCCCAAGGTGTCTCACCTGGTTTCATTGTGATTTTCTTGAACCCCACAATCGACTGCGCCTCGATTTAGGCCTACTGAACTCTTTATTCAGCGTAGTCTGGATCTCTGCCAACCAAGCGTCTGGGTTATCATTAGATTACTTGATGTACCAAGTTAGCGCACGATCCTGTAAAGCACTAACTAACATTGCCTTCTTCATGTGATCGTCTGTGATGCCCTGAGTTTCCGATATAGCTTTTACTATGAATCAGAACTGGTCCGGGTCCTCATTTCCCAAGCCCTCAAATAAAGGCAGCTTTACTGAATTCGCCATGTTGAACTGTAGTGGAGGTGGTGATGGTGTGGGTGAAGTCACAGGGGGCAATGGTGGTGAAGGTGGAGGTGGTAGTTGCGGGAACCCTCGTTTTATCAACTGAACTGCAGTTCTCGGAGAAGCTTGCGTTACTCCCTCTTCATCACTCAAAGGAGGTGAAATCAGTGGGCTATATTCGAGACCCTTTCTTTCTTTGTTTCTGTAAGTCTTTCCACTTCGTGTAGCTCTGAACATCAAGGTAGCTGCATAACCCGTTTTTCACACAATAACATCTTAATCCAATTGTTTAAAGACTTCAAGTACTTAACTCATGGACCTTTGAAAAAGCATCACTCTGTCTCGCTGTAACTGACCGAGGTATCGATCGTGAATTCATTCACAAACCCTCCTATGATTTGATTGAGCCAATGATCGACAGCACGAGCGATCTTATTCTCAGAGGCTTCCAGTCTCTGTATTAACTCCGGGGTCCAGACAATAGCACCGTCAAGCCTCCACCTTCCTTGGCTATCCACTAGCTTCACGATCCACTCGTATAACTCAACTGGAAAGGAACATAAAAAGATCTCGTGGATTTCTGTGTACAGGTACCTGCCCAGCCACTGTTCCTTTATCAGTTGTGGGTTTCTGTTTTCCTGTGTTCGAATTTGTGGATCTTCCTATCCAACTAGTCTTCAACTTCTTTCTTAGTTAGATTTCAATGACACGACATCACACATCTCTCATGCAAATTCCAGTCCCGTCAATAGAACCATTTGTTGGCTTTGTGGGGCCTGACCCAGGTTTAACATTAGTTAGCCAAACAAATCCCTACACTACTGGCCCTTTTGGTATTAGGCCACAGAGCGCGGACCGAAATCTCACCTGAAGCAGTATGGGGGGATGCTAGAACCAAGTTTCCACACCCTGAGATGGTCGTGATGTCATTTTATACCCTCAGTCCCTACTTTTGCGTAGGTCGCTAAGCTTGAGGGCTCTGTCAGTCTACCCTTTATTCCACCCTTCAGTACCTCCATGAAGGTGTATGATTAACCTTCGCGTAGCCCTAACCCGTGATCCATGTACTTCCGCGCAGCTATGACAACGTATTATCTAGATTCCCAAGTTATCTTAAGTGTTTTACTTATCTTACTAATCAATCACAGTTAGTGTCGTGTAAACTGGTATCCTTACTTGCGTTCAATTAACCAATACAATCACATATATTCGCGCATCACATAAACATTGTAAATTAAACCCAAAACGCAATATAATCAGATGCATTAACAAGAACTATGTACACAGTAATTGCAGAATACTTCCCTTTATTGATATCTTTAATTTAATATAGATTCTATTCGCCTTGCACACACAGCTGCAAGGGTCTGTGCACTTAACTGCGGACTTCCACCCTAGGCCTCTGCGCACTCAACTGTAGAGCCTCTACCTACGCTAAGCCCTGAGAACACTTAGACTTATCTACCAAGACTCCAATGCTTTTTTCTTCACTTCATTCTTCGCTTCTAGATATTTAGAGTGAGCTTACTTAGCTCATTTTTGTATAATCCCATGGTCCATGGACCATGGGCGGATCTTTATAGCCGACTTTACACTTTACAAAATAAGGGCGGAAAACCTTTTATGACTCTTGACACCTTCACGCTCCACGACCAAAAAATGCGGATAATTTACAACTTTATTACAAAATTGTCCCAAAACATGGGCTTTTAGCCCCAAAACTGTCCTTGGGGGAACCCGTTCCCAACAGTATCCCAAAAGGTACAACTCTTATCGTGACAAATTACACCGATGCTGATTGGGTTGGAAGCGTAGATAATCGAAAAAGTACTAGCAGAAATGCATTCTTCATGGGAGATTGTTTAGTATCTTGCTCAGCAAAAAACAATCTTCTATATCTCTCTCCACAACTAAAGCCGAATATATAACTGCCGCAGATTATTGTACACAAATATTGTGGATGAAGGAAGCATTGCAAGATGTCAACATAGAGACTAATCAACCAATCACCATCTATTGTGACAACACCAATGCCATCAGTCTTTCAAAGAATCTAGTAATACACTCAAAGACCAAACATATTCCAATCAAATACCACTTTCTCTGTGAAGAAGTTGCTGAAAAAAATATCAAGTTGGAATATGTAAATATAAAGGAGAAAATTGCAAATATCTTCACAAAACCCTACCACGAGAAGCATTTAAATATCTTCACCAAAAGATGGGGGTCATTTCTCTTGCATCACATTAAGAGAACGAATCGAACAAGGTAGAAGCACCATGACTGGGGAAGCATCATGACAAGAAGTAACTTGATAGGGGGAGTACTTAGGCACCCCATTTTCCATTGATGTCAAAGGGGGAGAGAATGTTCAAATAAAGAAGATTTCCATCAATGACAAAGGGGGAGATTGTTGGTCAATAATTGTCATTGACAAAAATATAAGATGTTGCACTATTGGAGGATTATAATTGATGACATACGTGATGACATATATTATCGTGTGACTTTAATCAGACCTTTGAATAATAATCCATTGTTGGAGTAATAAACTTACCTTTTAACTAAAGTTTCAATGCATATAACCAAATTTATAACGCATATAATATAACACAACGCTATAATATAACACAACGCTATAATAAAACACTACCGGAGAAGTATCATATCGACATTTTTTATTGTGTCACCACTCAAAAACTTTGATCTCTGATATGCGATAACCTTCTATTTTCTTTGACTTATGATATGTAGACCCGACTTGATTTAATTACGATTTAATTATCAAATCGCATCCACCACTTTATCAGAACTTTTGAAATGACACCTCCGATAAGACCTAATCTCTGATTGTCGATATGGTTGTAGACCCGATTGGATTTATCATAATATTTTAATATAATATTACGTCCGCTGCGTCAGAACTTTCCTATATCGCAAGTTTTGTACGTTGTGTCATGTTAAAGATTTTGATACCCAAACCTTCGATACCCATCCACGTCATGTCGGCCTCCCTCCAAGGGTCACATCCCTTCATTTTCATAACATAATGTATATAAATAAAACTGCAGACCTTCATTTCTATTATCCAACTCGGTCATCCATCATAGAGAGTAAGATACAGTTCACAACTTGTGAACTTTACAACACCGAGGAAAAGAATCTTAAGGCCGAGAAGAAGAAGCAAATTTTGATTGGGTTAAAAATTGATGAAACAAAATCTCTCGGACCTGTGAAACATTCAGACCAGCAACAAGGAATAATATGCTTGATATATAACAAGGCTTTGTAAACCTTCAAGACGTATATGAAGAAATCTCTAACCTCTTGGATCGAAACTCAGAAGGCCTTCATCCATTGAGAAGGAACAATATCTGAAGTATTCTAATACTAGTCGAGAATTTGTAAACGAGCAGTATCTAAAGCATTCCATTAATAATCGAGACAATTTCACATAGAAAACGATTACTACAGTACCCCGAAGAGATGAGGAGATTAGAAGGCCCACATTCATTGAAGCAATGAGGTAGTCATCAACAGTGATCTACCATACCCTCGAACCTGTGATAAAAGGAGAACATAAGTTGTTCGCTGGAGATAAGACTATGGGACAACATTTAGATAAGTCATAGAAGCTTAGACTCCTCTACAGTAAGCTCAGACTTCACTACAGGAGTTCGAATCCCACCACAACCTATTGTAGTGACATTTTGGAGTATAAATCAGTGAAGATATAATAATGGAATGACTTTGGTGGCATCATTCATCATGATCGTCTAAAGAAGGATATAAAGGATTTTGAACCTTGGACAGTGAAGCACTCGATGTTTTGGAACTAAAGGACAAGTGAAGTGAAAAAACAATATTTTTGGAGAAATTCGAGTAAGTAACATATCTATCTTTATTAAGAAGGTTGAAGGGTTGGTGCCCTAAGGGTTGGAGCCTATAAAAATCAAGTTGGAGTCTTGAAATAGATAGGGTTGGAGCCCTAGAGTTTGGAGCCTCACAAAAGTCCAAGTTGGTGCTTGGCAACACATTTGAGCCTGGAAGATTGAAGGGTTGGTGCTGTCAAACATCATTGTACTCAAATTTTTGTAAAAGAGGATTGGTGTCCCCACTTGTTTATATAAAACCATTATTATTTATTCTTTCTAATTATCATTGTGAAGAATTTTAACTAGTAATCTTAACAATTTGAAAGAAATACTGATTCACCCCCCTCTCAGTATTTCCAATAATTATATCTAGTTATAATTATATAATTATATTATATAGAACTATGTCCACAGGGTCTTGGATAGATGGTGATCGGGTGCTCTGTTAAGGCACTCCTTGATGTGAAGTCACTGGTTCAATTCCCTGCCTCGATCGGGATGATATATTGGACATGATGAAGATGTAGTCTTGCCAAACTTACAAAAAAAATATTATATATATATATATATATATATATATATATATATATATATATATTTAACATAACTATATAACTAGTTATATATACATTTAAAATTATAGTTATCTAGTTATATTTAATGTATATATAATAATGTTATGTCATATATATATATATATATATGACATAACATTATATATATATATATATTATATATATATTTATATATATATATATATATATATATATTAAATAACAAAAATTTCTAGTTTTGGACTTTTATTTTAGTTAATATTTATTTAATTACAATCAATTTTTAAAACAAACTACTATATTTATCATTAAAAGAATATTTAAAATATAAACTTAAAATAAATAAATAAAATTTCTTATTTGATAAATAGAGGTTCAGCATGAGCAACCATATTCATAATGTTAATCTCAAGTTTTTAATTTATTTATTTCTTGGTTATATTCTATTTTAGAGTTTTTTTAGGCATATTTTTGGTCAAATTTGTTCCAATTTAAAATATATTTTAAATAAATTAAAAAGGAAAACAATTTCTTTTTTCACTAAATTCCTAAAAAAAACTTTAAAACTTAAAATAATTAGAAAATAAAGTTTTTACCATTCAAAATCACAAAAAAATCATAATAAATAGTTATCATTGTAATTATTGAAAACTCATACAATGGATGAAAAATAATTAAAACCTAGATTATAGATTTTTTTGGTGGTTTTCAAGGGTTTTCTTGGTGACCTTTTGTGGTTTTCTAGGTTGTTTTTTGTGGTTTTCATGGTGGTTTTTGTATGGTGGGTTTTTATTTCAAATTAATTTATTTTATTTTGCAAGAAAAAATAAATAAAATAGACAAAAAAAGATAAAAACCCTACCTTAGCTTGAGCCCCTAGGTCGATGGCAGGGTTGCTAGGTAGCTAGATCGAGCTCCCCCATCTCCGTTGAGCTTTGAAACCCTCAGTCAAGCTCCTTCTTCCTCGTGACCAACACAAAAAATGGCTTGCGCAGACCTTGGTCAGGCTTGTAATAAGAATTAGCGGCTCGATTAAGCTCCTATAACTCAAGTTAAACATGAGCTCGATTGATGGGATTTTTTAATGCTCGACCAGGTTATCTCTTAGCCCTCAAGCAGTGTGATCGAACACTTAAAAATGGCTCGATTGAGCGCTTGAAGTGGCTCGATCGAGCTCCCTTTTTAACCTAAACACACCCTCCCTTTTCCAAAAAGTGTAACCCAACTCCATGCATAGACCCCTCTCTATGGTCATATAGAAAATATATGTTTATCCCGCATCAATAAACTTAACTAGATTGAATGTGTTAAAGATATTTGTAATTGACCTCTCAAATGCACTAGAGACAAATTTTGACATTGTGATCAAGTGAATATAGATACTCATTATATGACATGTAATTAATGTGGTTGATGTAACATAAAACACTTCACAAACCCCCTGCCAATCATTGGGCTCTTTATTGAGACGATGAATGTTGGTTGAAGATTTCAACACATATAACATGGTGGTAGAAGTTAACTCCAACTTCAAGAAAATGTATTCTTTCACACTTAGGTACCAAATTGTTTTATAACTCACAAACTATGCTTTTCGAGCTTGCCATACCTTGTAAAAGTCTTATCCATGCTTTAAATTTGCACCTTTTGTAGTTGATCACCATCTCATGTAATTGATTTGCAAATTCAAGTTATCAAGCCACATCATTTTGTGGTTGGTTGTGTGGCCTCTTTACATCCATCTACTAATGTCAATATGTTTTCATGGTTGAAAATAATCCAAGTACATCCAACTTCATCATGGATCACTCCATTTTCATCATAAGAACTGTGCATGTTTATCTAGACTTTTCTTCATCATCAACCCAATATTCAACATGAATTGAAGAAGTAGACAAATACACATACACCAAATAAAAAATTGTTGAACATATTGCTCACCTTCACTATCTAGCATTACATCTACACCAATTGAATGTGGAAACTCCTCTTTCTTCACATCTTCAAGCCTTCCCGATTCTTTCTCCATCACTAGGCTATGGGAGCTACACGGTCCTTCTCATCTACCTCATTGTTTGGACCAACATCTTCTCTTGCTTCTCTTGGAGCATTATTGACATCTTTAATCTTCTAGGCTGGTTTTCCATGTATATCCACTTTGTTAGTGCCAAGGCAACCATCATTAACTTATTCATATCTGGACTTCCATCAATCCTCAAATCTCTACTTGCAACAATTTTATTTGTGTAGGGCTCGAAAACATTATGTGCATTTTCTTTATCAATATATCCAACAAACAACTTTTTGCTTGTAACATTATCAAATACAATTGATACAAGATTTTGGATGTGTTAACATCGGATCCTCACCTATCAAAGTCTCTTCATTTATGGCTACTTTAACAACTTTGTTGAAATCGCTATCACATTGTTATATACATTGCTTCATCTCAATATCTATTTTGAAATTAAACTATCTTTACAACATCATCTCTGTCATGTTTTTGGTTACCTATTTTATTATTTCTTCTTCTACACTCAATTATATATAACTTAATTAACACACCAAATCGTTCCCCTCCGCTACATAATTGAAAAAACGATGATTAAAAAAAAAAAAAACCCAACTTAGAATTAAGATTTTTTGAAAATTATTCAACAAAAAGTTAATGGTGTATTTGCTCCCATGTCTATAAAACTCTTGTTTTCCAACGAAACACGTTATGCATCTACCTTTTGGTTTTTCCAAGTTAGGTAGGCAATCAACCATCTTAAACCTCCTTAGAATAGAAAGGTCTGGAAAAATACTCTTTGATATCAAAATCTCTACTGTCAACCAGTTTTTTCCAACTGTTTCTGCTATAATGACAGCACTAAATGCCGAATCCCTGTCACTGGGAAAAAAACAAAAACACACTGATTGCAGGCAAGACAAACCGCTGTTCTAGTAAAGTCAGTCAACCATTTCTTTTAAAGCGTTGCCGCTATAATGATCCACCACCAAATACCGAATCACACTGATTTGCAGACAAAACAAACCTCTGTTGTAGTCAAGTGAAACTTCGCCAATCCAATCATCTCATAAACTAAATTTCCTATCATGGAAATCAGTGATTCTTGGTGCTTCACTGCCTTGTGATTCATGTCATTCCAAATTTCACTACTACAATCATGTCTTATAATCCGTGTTTTGTTGCACTGTGGTTACCTACAGTGTCATTATGTTCGGTCCTTTTTCCTAGTATTCTCATACCACTCCAATCCTGAGTATTCCATGATACCAATTCTGGGCAGTGGGCAAGATTATGTATGTTTGAGAGTTGCTTCATACATAATATTTTTAATTAAAAAAAAAAAATCCGTCTTTACGACTTAATTCATTCACATATATTCACCTATGTTATCTCTTCTGAGATACCTAATCAATGAGAATTAATTCATTCACACCACCTATGTTATCTCTTCTGAGATACCTAATCAATGAAAAACATCTAGCATATAGCCATCCAGATTGTGCCGAATGATCTTTAACACTACTGAACTGATCAGTCTTGACTAGGTAGGCCTACGACCACTCCCAGCAGCATTGATCTATCCATTTCTTTCATCTATTAGAACATGCAGAAATTAGTTTTAATGGCATTAGGTTCGGTTGAGCGAAAGTTGAGACTCGAGCAGCAGGGTGGAGAGGGATTCGCTTCGTCTCAAGCCCTTGCTTGCCCTGGGTAGATGAGGTTGGACTAACCATCAAATTTATGGGGATCGATTTTTTTGGGACACTCAAGATAATGGTAAAGATTTGATAAGAATTTGGAAATTTATTATAGTTGGTTTTGGTGTAATGAAAAAACTTAGCATAATTTTGATGTAATGAAAAATTTAACATGACATTAAAGCCTTGGTCCATATGCGATTTCTCAGAGCCAGGCTGAGGGGAAATGTTGGACTAAAGGTACACATATCGGAATCTATCGTGTCTAGTTACAATAACTACCGAGAAAGATGGACTAACTACCATTCAAAATAATAGTTTGGAAATTTACCAACTCAAAATAATGATAAAGATTTAGAAATTTAATAATGCTTTTTAGTTTTGGTATAATATAACTTTACGGATCATTATCATATGATGAAGCGAGGAGAAAAGTTCCCCATCCGCCTTTCATGCAATAACGGGCTAAGTACCTGGACAAGGAGAACTTGAAAGTAACTCTTGTTCGCGTGCTGCAAATGCCTGCGCCTAATGGCCGGCTGAGGAGCACCTGACGGATAACCCACACCCCACGCTTGTTCTCCCTTTTGCAACCCTATTCTCTCCCCCATAATTAACCTATGTGGCCCCCTTCTTGCTATCTATGTCCCTACTCGGCTCTGTGCTGGTCTCACATCCCTTTGCTGTCTGTCTGTCTCCCTGTTGTTTGCATATATGCGATATATTCTCTGTGGATTCATGTTCAGACTGTGCCTGGATTAATAGGCATACTCTAGATTGCACCGAGAGTAGCCTATTCACCACCTTAAATTTCGTTTGTCTTATTTTCCGTACTATCCAGGTTCACATATTTCCATACTATTCTCCTTGATAGATACCCACAGGCCTAAATATTTTATTTTTTGGAGAGGATTTCTTATTGCATTGTGGAATTTTAATAGAGTAACATTTATAATTTTAACAAAATTTTCTAGATTTTTGACTAAATTTTAAGTAAAATTAATTGGATAAATGCATCTTTCTAATGTATTGGGTTTTCTAGAATTATGTCTTAGAGAAATGTATGTTCTTTTGTGATTTAGTAATGTCTGTAATTGTAACTAAATAGAACCATCTTCATCATGTTTTGAACTAGGCTTTTGATGCTACAACCAAGTGGGAGACATGGAAGACCGAGTTAATCTTGGAGTGGGTCAAAAGAGCTAATTGATATGAAACTTATTCAATGTATTGGGGTTCTCACAAGGTCCATAGAATTTTGGCATTGGCTTTTGGGTTTCCTTGTCTTTGAGAGAGGTTTTCTTATAAGATTGGAGGCAAGTGAACAATAGATTCCTTTCTTCAAAATAACAATGTTCCATGGGAATGCATCCCTTAAGGTGGGGGGTGCACCCCCCATTTCCCATGCTCTAAGGATGGGTGAACACCTGGGGAAATGTTTTCTCACACTCCCCTTTGCGAAAAACTTTAGGAAACACATGGGGAAACATTTTCCTAGTGTGGGGAATGTATTTGCCCAAATAGGGAATGTTTGAGTGGGCCCCTCCCCAAGAAGGGGGACGATTGTGTGCTCCCCCCATTTTTTTGTCTAACAACCCATGAAGATAGAAAAAAGAAGAGATTTGAGGAATCTAAGACCTTGGTAATTACTAATAATATTAAATTCTTAAAGTAAAATCAACATTCTCCTTTAATCATACTTCATATGGAGAAAGTAAAATTTCATACCCCATTTATAATTCAGTAGAATTAATAGTTTTCATGATTTTAGGATTGGTAGAATTATAACATTTCCACTAGATTGCACAATGATGAATTTGAATGCATGAATTGTTATTGTTGAGATTTTATCATTATTGTTTTTATATTTTGTAATTTTACACATGGGGACCCCTATGCTAGGGACCTCGACATCCCCTCGACCCCTCTAACTTTTCCTAAAATTTAGGGGTGCTCCTAGACATTCCCTTTGTGCATCTCCCCATTCTAGCATTCCTTGGACCCAAAAACTTTGTGAAACATATCAAAATAATGCTTAGAGTGATGTTGATTAATATATTGCTTTATTTGTTTTTGATCCAAAACAATATTGTCCTTAACTATGTGGAGAATGACTACATTAGTGTTAAGTGTACAACCCACTTTTTGAATCTGGATGTGCCTAATAAATATGAGGTAATTGAAGGAGATTTTTGGCCTTAGACAAACTCATATTGTGCATTTTATTAGCTCTCTAATTAGTGGTGTTGCACCACCATTTTCCAAGGGGTAACCATTGAACACATTGTTTTTATTAGTCTGTTACAAAACATCTTAAGTAGGTTTCCAAGAATTTGTTGATCACCTCGGTTTGATCATCCATTTGGGGATGATATGTTATGGTCATGTTCAATTGTGTGCCTTGTAGTTTAAAAGACTCATGCTATAATTTGCTAGTGAGAGTAAGATCATGATTTGATATAATGGAAGTCGGCATGCCATGTAACTTAAAAATGTGATATATGAAGACATGGGAAACTATGGAAAGCGTAAATGGGTGTGGTTAGGAAAAAAACTGAACATGTTTATAAAGGCACTTGACTACCACCTTGATGACCAATTTGTTGTTGACTTTTGTATGGCTCACTATAAAAGCATGAAAATGTCAATGTATATAGTGCTTAGGATAGGTAGTGGCTACAATTGCTTTGGAGTCTTCACTAACTCACTCTTGTTCCTTTTGTAAGCTTCACATTTAGCTATAAATGTATGGATGTCCTTTTTCAAGATTTCCTAAAGAAAGACTACTTCACTCACTTGTAGTCTTTTTGAAATCCGGAGTGACCTCAATCCATCTCATCTAACACCCTTTGTTTTAAAGTAAAATTTTGCACTAAAAGAATATGCTCTTTGTATTGCAAGGTATCTTGCCACCAAATATAATCCATAGGGGGTTGGGGTATTCTAAACTATTTAGGCGAGTTTATTGGACATTGGATAGAGGAATAACTTCAAACCTCATTACATATTGGGGGGGTGGGGGAGGAGGCAACTCAATTAGTTAATTCGAAGTTCGTGAAATCGTGGAAACAAGGAAACCTAGGTTCAAATCCCCCTTGTAGCGAGCCCAGTTTACAGATTGGAGGACAGGTCGTAAACCCCCAGAGGTTTACTAGTAGTTATGTGTTAGGTGAGTTAGGTGAGTTGTTGGGTTCCTCTAGGATAAAAGAAAATTCAAACCTCATTACACTTTTAAAAGCACTCATATATACAAATTATTGGGACTCTTTGTTTCCTTTTCCAAATGTCCAACGTCTCTTCCTATTCTAGCTCTTCATATATCTCCCATTCTAGATATTATAAAATATTTACAATCTACCAAAGCCCTAAGGATTAGTTGTCTGACATCTCTACTCTTAATCTAAAGGGGTATGTGAGGATTATACAGAGAGATGAAGGAAAACTATGAATGGTTGAATGTTCTCTCTTAATATAGTGGTTTTGGGACGAACACAAACTAAATGGCTAGTAGAAGTTGATTTCTTCTACTAAATGGTGGTTTAAGGATGTGCACAAACTAACTTGTGTTGATGGACTATGGCTTTGTCTATATCTTTGAACTAGGTACTTTAATATTACAATGGGAAATAATGTAATGAGTAGATTCAAAGGATTTTTCACTTACTATATCTAATGCTTTGTCTCTATCTACTTTCTGTTGTTTCTTGTCTTCGATCTTTTCCCAATGGATCTTGCATGTATTTTCCTCATGTTCATTTCTACCACAATGGTCACTATGGAGATCATATCTCTTTCTTATTTTATTTATTTCTCCTCTAGATTAGTCATTTGATTGATTATTTCCATTTTTTAGCAAGGAATATGGTTTCTCCAATGGGTTTGGCTATATTCTTCCTTCCAAAATATTTTTCAAATTTTGCTACTTTTCCATGAGAGAGTCAAATATTATGGACTTCATTTGGCCACTAGCTTGTATAGATTCAATATAGTTAGAGAATGTAGGGTAGAGGGCCTTAATGAAGGTCATGAGAGGAATGTCTATCTTCACTCTAGAGGTATCTATGTCATGCATAATGGCTTTAATCTTAGATACTAAAATCATGGGATCATCATTCTTCAACTCTAGGTTGAAGAGCTCCATGAGTAGTTTCACAAGTTTTAGTTCTAAGTGAGAGTGATGCGGGTTTTTTAATTTCTTTAAGGCTCCATATGAATCATTAATTTTAGAAATATGACAACTCACCTCTTAACTTATTGTCACATAAATCAAGGTATATGATTTCTTATCATTCTTCTTCCAAATGGCCAACTCCTTAGTTAAAGTAGGATTGGTAGGTCCACTAAGATTCTGCTACACCTCTCCTTCATATATTCCATCCAATAAAACATTATAAATTAATGTGTTTTTGATCTTTCTGGCCGAGTATGGGTCTTTTTATTTTGCTACTCATTACCACGACAATAATAGAGATGAGAGAATGCATACAACTATAGGAATGTGGAGAATCTTGTTCTTTCCATAATAAATTAGATTTTCTAACTTGGAGAGCCAATTCAATCAAGAAGAGCCCAAACTTTATAGGAATAATAAAGCTTAATCATAGTTGTTTCCACACTAAATATTGTTAATCAAACTCCTATGAAAGAATCCATTCTACCTAAAAAATAGATCATTAGGAATATTTCCATACAATTGTAGCCATTAATAGGACTCCCATTACCTCCAAAACATTTCTTTTTGATAAAAATCAATTCACTACAAAAAGATATCAATATGTCTTTTTGGTGTCATCGATTTGTAGAAGAGGTTGATATGTGTTTGGAGTTGTAGTTATTTCAACTAATGACACTAGTTGTAAATCATTTGAATCTCCTTTCTAAGTATTATCCTCTCCTTTGCAATATAGAGGAATCAATTTTTCTTCAAGGAGAATAGCTCTACCCCACATTACCATGATACAAGTAAGCCATGATCATGATCCCCATCGTTTTCATCAATAACATAACTATTAGAGTGACATAAAACATAAGAACCAGTGCAAATCAAGCCCTAAAAACCATTTTTATCTCCTTTAGGTGCCATCAGAGTCATCGTATCACAATTTTATTTTAGATACTCAAGGGAATTAAGATGCCACTACATGTTCAAGACATTGTGGGATAACTAGTTCATTTTCCATAGATGGCATAGAGGAAAGAATGTTTTGACAAATTTAAGCAGGTTTAAGGTGCATAATAAGAAGAGAGTCTGCATAATACTAAGGTATTAGATGACACATGATAATATAATGGAAAATAAAGATATGATTCTATGGTTTCCCACCTATAGGTAGAGAAAAGGTTATGGAAATAGAGAGACCCAAATTAGTTAATGACAAATCTCAAAGATTAGACATGTAAAGAATATGGTAGAGAGATAGTCCAATAAAGAATGAAGCAAATCTTAGAGTTACAACTAGATTTGATACCACTATTGTGTTAGAGTTAATGGGAGAAATGTATTGTTCCAATGCATTCTTCTATATTAGGATAGTTCCAATGTAGTCTTCTAGAAAAATTTTGAGACTTCTGTGATCATTATCTTGTTTCAAGTAGCTTTCTGGATCCATCACATATCATGAACAATTGTATATCGACATTTCAAACCAACAATTGTGGTTCATCTTCAGGATGAAGAAATGTGGAGAACTGATCCAACCAAGGGCATTAATAAATAGGAGAAGGTAGGTAAGAAAATAACTGACAGCGAAACCTAAAAGGTAAAAATGTTAAATTTTAAGATATGCTATTTAATATGGAATGGATGGGCCGTGATAAAGATTTTTTTTTAAAGGGGTTATATATATTTTATAAATGTTTAATTATAATATTTTAAAATAATAATTAATTATGATGTTTTTATTGTTAATTATGAAATTTTTAAGGTGATAATTACTTCTTCTTTTTTTCTCTGCAAATACTAACTTCTATTAACTGTAAGGCAAAATATTTTTACATAGTGTCGAGGCTTGGAAGCACTCGACAGAACATAACTGCCCCTTTACAGACATAAGCTGGGGAAACCAGTTACAAAGATCAAGAAACCAGATAACAGACATAAAGAGAGACATGTGTTGCCGAGAAGGAGAACTGAGCCAGCACAGAAACACAAAAACATTGCAACCCAGCATATAATGTGTCACCAAATTCCCATCTGGGAGCCAAAAAACAGTAGGACAATTGCATTGAAACTTGACCACGAGCCTGAAACAGAAGCCGAAACAAAAAGAGACAGTCCCAAGTGGCGCTACTTCTCCTTTGCCGGGTCATGGTTCTTCTTCTCAGCCAGACCTATATCAACAGTCTTCAGACCTTCATTGCCGCTCAAATCGCTGCCAGGGATTGCCATGGCATGGTCTGCCTCACCATGAGTCCCGTCCTCAGCCGCAGGTCCTGTATCTTCAATGGGAGGAAGATCTTTGCGAAAATCCTCTTGTTCAGGCTTCTCATTTTTCCAATTCTCCATGCTGTCTTTGTCCGATGAATTCTCATTGCTTGGGGAAGGATCAGGGGCGATACAGGCCAAAGGGGAGACTAGGTTTTCCTCTTCCGAGAGAATAATGGTGATGTGAGCAGTGACCAGGGGCCTATGCAAATTACTTTGGAATTTAAAGTGCGTGGTTTGGAAAGCACTGTTCGGGATAGGCTTACGACCAGAACTTGCAGAAGGCCCAGCTTCATGGATAGGGGAGGGATTGAAGGATTCCGGCGTAGTTTCCATGGCATGACCGACTGGAGGATGCAAGTGACTGTTATGACGCCCCCCTGAACGCTGCCTCTTGCATGAGCGAACCATGATGACAGACAGGAGGTAGGGCGCAAATGGATTATGGACGGGATAACCAGTAGGACGGAGTCGATTGAGGCGAGAGGGATGCCCAACAGAGCTTGCAACCAACAATGCAATATAATAGAACTTACAGACGACCAAAAAACTTACAGACAACAGCACAATGCATGAATCCAGAACAGGGGAGAAATTACCCTTGATAGAGTTGGCTTGGAGCTCGCAGCAATGAACCAGAATTAAACCATCACCAACAGCCTCTGCAGACCAGGTTCCGTTACCGCGCGACTGAGCACAAGGCATGGTGAAAAAACGATGGAGCGACATGATTATAATAGAAGGAATGTTGCGTCAATCAACGCAGAACATAAATGCAAAATCCGCCAACCGATCCAACATTAATAACCTTTCCCTGCTCGCATGAGTTTACGTTCCGGGAGGCCACGCTGCTCTGCAGCTGGCAGTACCGGGCATTAATTCCTTGCATGGGGAACGGTAAGGTCGGTGATGCCACCCGTATCCGGGAAAGGAGATAATTACTTATGATATTTATATAAGTAATAATTAATAAATTTATTATTATTTTATAAAATAGTATTCTTATTGGCCTATTTATGTTATATAAAATATAATTATGGTCTAGTTTTAAAATTTTAATTAAGGGATCTAAGCGACTTAAGGGGAGGGGGTTTGGGGAGATATTGATTTTGATGTTAAAGTGAGAATCCAATTTTTACTTATATTCCACCCTTCATCTATATTTGGGTTTTTAGGGTGTTTATTTATTTCTATGGCCTCCCTAAATTTTCTGTGGAAGTAGTGATCAATTTCAACAAGGATGCATGTTTTTTCAATGTAAATATGATGTTTGGTTTTATTAGAATTTTTAGCTAAGGAAAAAGTTCTAGAATGGTTATGTTTAATGTCAGATTAGCGTTCATGGATTCTAGTATATATAGATCGACCTGTTTCACCAACATAAGGAATTCCACAAGAACAAGGAATTGAATAGCCACCTTTCTGGGATTTAGGGTCAATGGGATATTTAACTGATTTGAGACAATTACAAATGGTGTTTAAAGGTTTAAATGTGGTCGTAATGTTATTCCTTTTGTAACATACTCCTCCCACATCTACCCAAGTAACTGACCAATCGGGGTAAACATGTGATGAGAGGCTACTATGATCTGATTCGACTCCCCATGTACAGTTAAGAAAGTGGAACTGACTCGACACGACCAGTCTGACCTTCCACACATGCAATAGAACCCCCAGGAGCCATCCAACCCCTAAGACAACCTGACATTTTGATGCATTAAAGCCTTAGTCACTCCCTTGACATGGGCATGCATGCGACTGGGTCCCTCTAGTCGCTCCCATAGCAAGGCATGAATGCGATGGGGAAATTTTTTAGGTAGTTATGTGCCAATGACTCCAAATTATGTGTCACTTTTTTAGAGCCAGAAATGAAAAGTAACATCAAAACAATGTTGGCATTATGATTCTTGTATGGCTCTATGTTACAGATGTTGTACTTGATGGCAACACCCTCAAGTGGCAATGCTCTGATCAGGCTCTCAAAATGTTGGAAATTAAGAGATACGCAGGTGAATGGTTCAAAAGGTGCATACCCGCAAGTACGTCGGCCAGGAAGTGTGTTCATACCCACAGGTTACCCGTTCATGAGGTGCGTACCCCCAGTTCACTCACTTCAAGGCAGAGAAGCGCGCTCACGTGGGGTTTCTTATGTTTGGCCCATGGTATAGGATCTAATTTTGCCCCGGTTTGGATCCCTTGTATTGGTTATTGATGGTTTTGTCCCATGGTGTGAATAAGGGCTTGACTATAAATAGGGAAGGAGATCACTTGGCTAAGGCATCTTTTGCAAATTGAATACCTTAAGATCTGAAATATTGGGTTATCGGTTTAAAAGCTTGATCTATATAAAAGTGAAGTTGAAAGTGAATCTATGATGTGTGATCTCTCGGGTGCATGATCAGATCTGGGCATCTGACTATCGGTGGCACACTGGGGGACTGCCAATTCGGCCCTAATCAGAGTTACGCAGGTGATTAACAGTGCAAGTGCGTGGGTACGCACAGCAGAAGAAGGCACAGTGTGTGGGTACGCAGAGCAGAAGAAGGCGCAGTGCGTGGGTACGCAGCGCGACAGAGGTTCAGGTGCGTAGGCACAGTGAAAGTACGCGGTGCTACAGAAGCCGTAGGTGCGTAGATACGCGGCGCGATAGCATCTGAGAGTGCGTGGCCACAGTAGTAGTACGCGGCGCGATAGAAGCAGTGGGTGCATGGGCACAGTGAAGGTACGTGGCGCGTTTAAAGGAACAGTGCGTGGATACGCAGTGCAACTCAAGGCTCTCTGCGGGGATACGTAGAAGTGCAGAAGGTGAAGTGCGTAGCAACGCATTCCGGATAAAGAAAAATTGCGTATCTGTCTTAAGGCATTTATTTGACTGACTTTTCTTTGTTGATAAGGTGTTCTGGGTTTAGTTTACTGTTACTATTGATCTGGTTACTGTAGTTGACTGGGTGATTTACTTGTACTTGATGATCATTTGATGTTCATGGATCCAGTTTGAAAATTTATGAAAAGTGGTCCTTGAAAGAAAATAAGTAGGGGGTTGTAGCTCCCTTCCAGGAGAGACTGGAAAACAAGAGAGATTTGTAGCTCTCTGCAGGTTGTAGCCTGCGTACTGGTAAAGGACTGCACCAGTACAAAATCATTGTAAAAGGAGTTTCTAATTGAAAGAAGATAGAGACATATTGCAGCAGGTGGTTTTCACCCACATTGGGTTTCCACCTTACATCTGGTGTTCTTTGGTGTGACTATCTATTTTTCTTGTTCATGCTCATTGTTTTATGGTACTGACATACAAGAATAATTCAAAGTATAAATAAGGAAGATTTATTAAAAAGAACTAGATAATATTGATTCACCCCCCCTCTCAGTATTATTCCCAACAATTGGTATCAGAGCCTGTCCTTCAGAGAAGCTTGATTGCTTGAAGGAAGATCATTCATCATGAGCAATTACGAGAGGGAAGCATCAATCAGGCCACCAATTTTTGATGGGACAAACTTAAATTATTGGAAAGTAAGAGTTACTGCCTATCTTCAATCTCTTGGTACAGAAGTTTGGGATATCATAGATACAGGCTACACTTTTCCTTCAGCTACTCCTACAGATTCGGCCAAGAAGAAGAAATATGAAACAAATGCTAAAGTAGTCAATACTCTGTTGGGATGCTTATCTCAAACAGAATTCGTAAAGGTTATGCAATATAAATCTGCAAAGGAAATATGGGACAAGATTGTCTTGAGCTACGAAGGAGATGAACAGGTAAAGCGTGCTAAACTTCAAACTCTCAAGATTCAGTATGAGAATCTCAGAATGTATAATGATGAAAGTGTGGCTAACTATTTTCTTCGGGTAGACGAGATTGTTAATTGCATGAAAAACTTGGGTGAAGAAATAAAAGAGGCTATTGTGGTTGAAAAAGTTTTAAGATCATTGTCCCCCAAGTTTGAATCTAAAGTTTCTGCAATAGAAGAAAAGGAAAATCTACGAACTCTTACTATGTCTTAGCTACACGGAATTCTAACTGCTTATGAAATGAGAAAGGAAGGTCCATCAGACAGGAGAGAAGCTGCTTTCGAGGCTTCAGGCAAAGGAGACTACTATGAAGCAAGTCACGTGCCAGAAGAAGAAGAAGAATCAACATTTGTCAGAAATCTTCAATGGGGTACTGGAAGGTTCAGAGGTAAGTTACCTTTTAAATGTTTTGCTTGTGGAAGAGTAGGTCATTATGCTGCGAAATGTCCACATAAGGATAAGATTGAGAAAGGAAAGGAACCTGCTAGATGGAACAAGAAACAGAATGCAAATAAGAAAAGCTACTACACTCATGAAGATAGTGATGGTCTATCAAATAGTGATGAAGATGAACGAGGTAATGACTATAAACTTTTAATGGCATTTGAAGATGATGATTACATGGATGCTATAGATGTGGATAGCTTTTATGAAGAAATTTCTAGACTCAAGACATGTATAGAAGAAAAGAATATGATCATTGATACCCTACAATCTCAAATTGATGAAAAAGAAAAATATCTTGAAAAGTTAGAAGGTGAAATTGTTGGTCTTAGAAAATAGATTGAGAAAACAAAGGCTATTAATATTAAGTTTGTCAAAGGATCTGAAACTCTGGATGAGATCATCAATGTACAACGTTCTCCTCTAAACAAGACAGGTCTGGGCTATAATGGAGAAACTTCTCAACCATCCACCTCAAAGAGTTATCTTGATGCAGCAAGAAGGAATGAGCAAAAGCACAATGAAGATCACCAGGTAAAGCAGGGAAGAATTACATCAAACAAAGACTATCAGGTAAACCAGGGGCAATCCGTCCTAAGGATGAACAAAAGCTACAACCAGCCACAGGTAAAAACCTCTCAATTTGCTTCAAGAATGGATGACAATAGAAATTACAATCATTTGGCCGGAAGATTTAATAACCGCAGAAGTTTCTTCAATGGACAATGCTTCTCTTGCCATAACTTTGGTCACAAAGCAGCTCAATGTGTTGCATATAAAACAATCATGACTAGAGAAGCTCAAAAACAAAGAAGTATGACCGGGATTACAAAAAGGACCTATAACAACTTTTCGGCTCTTGAAAATGAGTTGAATGTTCTATTTGCAATAACTTTGGTCATGAAGATTCTGAATGCAGGAGCAGGTTTCAGCAGACAAAGGAACAAGCCTCAAGCACCAAAACATGGAGAATAAAGGAACCACAAACAGAAAGATGTGGGATAGCATTTTATGCAGAGGGACAGGAAAATCTATGGTACATTGACAGTGGATGTTCGAAGCATATGACAGGTGATAAAGAAAAACTTGAATCATATTCTGCTTTAGAAAAGGGAAAGAAAGTTTCTTTTGGAAATGATACTCCTGCAGCTATAAAAGGAAAAGGCACTGCTCAGTTAAAAGAAAAGGTCAAAGCTGGAAATGTTTTGTATGTTGATGGATTGAAGCATAATCTTCTGAGTGTCAGCCAGATGTGTGATCAAGGAACCGAGGTGATATTTAGATCAAATGGATGTCTTGTTCGTGATCTTGATACAGGTAAAACGGTGATCAAAGGTGAAAGAACTCCAAATAATCTATACATATTTGAAGAAGGACAACAACAATGCTATCTAAGCAAGGATGATGAACACTGGTTATGGCACCGGAGGTTGGGGCATCTAAGCTTTTCACAAATAAGGAAAGCATGCAAATATCAGGCAGTTCGCAGTCTTCCAGATATCAAAATTCCAGACAACACCATATGCAAATCATGTCAGTTTGGAAAGCAAACCAGAACTAACTTTCCAAAGAAGGAAGGATCAGCTAGCATGCCTCTTGAGCTTGTACATACAGATGTATGTGGACCATTCAGGAAAAGGACACCTCGAGGAGAAGAATACTTGATATTATTCATTGATGATTTCTCCAGGTTTGTCTAGCTAGGACTTATGAAGCACAAAGATGAAGCATTCGAAAAATTCAAATCCTTTAAAGCCTTGGTTGAAAATGAATCAGGATACAAAATTAAGTGCCTCAGATCCGACAGAGGTGGGGAGTTTACCTCAAATGAATTTTTCGATTTCTGTGAAGAACATGGGATAAGAAGAGAATTCTCTGCAGCTAGAACTCCTCAGCAAAATGGAGTAGTGGAAAGAATGAACAGAACAATCCAACAAATGGCTCGTGCTATGCTTGATGAGTCTGGAACTCCCGCAACTTTCTGGGGTGAAGCTGCATATGCTGCGGTTGTTATTCTCAACAAAACAAATGTCCGGGTGAACAGCACTCAAACTCCTCATGAGCTCTGGTATGGTGAGACTCCTTCGGTAAAGCACTTCAAAATCTTTGGGAGCAAATGCTATATTAAGAATACTGATGAGCAACTTGGCAAACTTGAACCTAGAGCAGATGAAGGCATTCTTCTTGGTTATTCTCCACACAGTAAAGCATACAAGTGCTACAATAAAAGACTTGGAAGAATTGTTGACAGCATTGATGTAGTGGTTGATGAGAAGGGATACATTCCTAGGCAAGTAAATCATGAAGATATCGAAGAAGATGAAGACTACCCTCAAAGACAGAATGATGAAGAAGAAGAACCTCAAGAAGAACCAGAGGAGCAGATAAGGATAGAAGAGAAGACTCCATCCAGATATGTTCAGAAGAATCATCTAGAATCTCAGATTTTGGGGCAGAAAGAAGCAGGTGTACAAACAAGAAGAACAATTGCAGAAGCTTCAAGCTATTTGGCATTACTCTCTTCCACTGAACCACAAAATGTGAAAGAGGCATGCAAAGATGAATGTTGGGTCAAAGCAATGGATGAAGAACTTGAGCAGATCGAAAAAAACAACACTTGGGAGTTGGTTCCTAGACCAAAGGATAAGAATGTTATAGGGACAAAATGGGTCTTCAAAAATAAATTGAATGAAAATGGAGAAGTAATTAGAAACAAGGCCAGACTTGTTTGTAAAGGGTATGCGCAGCAAGAAGGAATAGATTTTGAAGAAACTTTTGCTCCTGTTGCAAGACTTGAGGCCATCCGAATGTTCCTTGCTCTCTCAAGCTTTCAAAACTTCAAAGTATTTCAAATGGACGTGAAATCAGCCTTTCTGAATGGAGACTTGGAAGAAGAAGTATATATTGAGCAGCGAGATGGTTTCATTCTTGGAAATGAACCAAATCTTGTATGCAGATTGAAAAAGGCTCTCTATGGTCTCAAACAAGCTCCAAGGTCTTGGTACTATCGTTTGGACAAATATCTTCATCAACAAGGTTTTTCAAAAGGATCAACAGATAGCAATCTTTATATAAAAGTTGAAAACGACAAATTGCTAATACTTGTTGTGTATGTAGATGACATTATCTTTGGCAGCAATGAAGAAGCTATGAGTCAAAGCTTTGCCTTGGTAATGCAGAAAGAATTCGAAATGTCCTTGCTGGGAGAACTGACATATTTTCTTGGTTTGCAAATCCAACAAAAAGAAGGAGGGATCTTTTTGTCTCAAACCAAGTATCTCAAGCAGATTTTGAAGAAATATGGCATGGAAGACGCAAAACCAGTATGTACACCCATGGTCACAGGATGTAGCCTCAGTGCAAATGATGAATCAGTAGCAGTGCATCAACCAACCTACAGATCTATGATTGGAAGTCTACTTTATTTGACAAGTACCCGACCAGACATAATGCATGCAATAGGAATAGTTGGAAGATTTTAGGCAAATCCAAAGGAAACTCATCTTCAGGCAGTAAAGAGAATCTTCAAATATCTTCAAGGAACTCAAAACTATGTCTTATGGTATCCTAGAGATACAGATCTCACACTTCATGCTTATACAGATGCAGATTGGACCGGAAGTGTAGATGACAGGAAGAGCACAAGTGGTGGTGCGTTCTTTATGGGTTCCAGATTAGTATCTTGGTTCAGCAAGAAACAGAGTTCGATTGCCTTGTCTACAGTTGAAGTGGAATATGTTGTTGCTGCATCTTGCTGCACTCAACTCCTTTGGATGATGCAGACCTTGCAGGATTTTCAAATCACTTGTATACCACCCATCTCCATCTTATGTGATAATACAAGTGCAATCAACATTTCAAAGAACCCAGTCATGCATTCAAAGACCAAGCACATACCGATCAAGTATCATTTTCTCCGGGAACAAGTACTTGAACAAAAGGTCAAGTTGGAGTATGTTCCTTCTAAGGAACAAGTTGCTGATATACTCACCAAACCATTGCCCAGGGAGACCTTTGAATACCTCAGGCAGAAGCTGGGGGTTATTGATGCATCATCTTGTTGTTGAATCTCTTCTGATGGTTGGTTGTACGCAAGGCTCATCTGGTGTATGCGTACATGTGCTGGGCTGCGGATTGGTCGAAGATCGAATGGCACAGGTTCAGGGGGAGCATATAATGCATTGTTGGCATTATGGAGGAAGTACAGAAGGAGATCATGGATGCTGGTCTGAATATTGCTACAATATGCCTCTATCTCTTTCATGGTCATTATGGTTCTTCTTTGTAGATCTGGTTTATAGTCAGGGGGAGCATGTTCTTAGGGGGAGCATAACCCTTTGCCCTTGATGTCAAAGGGGGAGAATGACATTGAGGATCTTGAGGTTGCCATCAAGTCCAAAGGGGGAGATTGTTGGCATTATGATTCTGGTATGGCTCTATGTTACAGATGTTGTACTTGATGGCAACACCCTCAAGTGGCAATGCTCTGATCAGGCTCTCAAAATGTTGGAAATTAAGAGATACGCAGGTGAATGGTTCAAAAGGTGCATACCCGCAGGTACGCCGGCCAGGAAGTGCGTTCATACCCGCAGGTTACCCCTTCATGAGGTGCGTACCCCCAGTTCACTCACTTCAAGGCAGAGAAGCGCACTCACGTGGGGTTTCTTATGTTTGGCCCGTGGTATTTAGCCCGCCATTCTTGATTCTATGGTTTTAGCCCGTGGTATAGGATCTAATTTTGCCCCGGTTTGGATCCCTTGTATTGGTTATTGATGGTTTTGTCCCATGGTGTGAATAAGGGCTTGACTATAAATAGGGAAGGAGATCACTTGGCTAAGGCATCTTTTGCAAATTGAATATCTTAAGATCTGAAATATTGGGTTATCGGTTTAAAAGCTTGATCTATATAAAAGTGAAGTTGAAAGTGAATCTATGATGTGTGATCTCTCGGGCGCATGATCAGATCTGGGCATCTGACTATCAGTGGCACACTGGGGGACTGCCAATTCGGCCCTAATCAGAGGTACGCAGGTGATTAACAGTGCAAGTGCATGGGTACGCATAGCAGAAGAAGGCGCAGTGCGTGGGTACGCAGAGCAGAAGAAGGCGCAGTGCGTGGGTACGCAGCGCGACAGAGGTTCAGGTGCGTAGGCACAATGAAAGTACGCGTCCTACAGAAGCCGCAGGTGCATAGATATGCGGCGCGATAGCATCTGAGAGTGCATGGCCACAGTAGTAGTACGTGGCGCGATAGAAGCAGTGGGTGCGTGGGCACAGTGAAGGTACGCGACGCGTTTAAAGGAACAGTGTGTGGGTACGTAGTGCAGCTCAAGGCTCTCTGCGGGGATACGCAGAGGTGCAGAAGGTGAAGTGCGTAGCAACGCATGCTAGATAAAGAAAAATTGTGTATCTGTCTTAAGGCATTTATTTGACTGACTTTTCTCTGTTGATAAGGTGTTCTGGGTTTAGTTTACTGTTACTATTGATCTGGTTACTGCAGTTGACTGGGTGATTTACTTGTACTTGATGATCATTTGATGTTCATGGATCCAGTTTGAAAATTTATGAAAAGTGGTCCTTGAAAGAAAAGAAGTAGGGGGTTGTAGCTCCCTTCCAGGAGAGACTGGAAAACAAGAGAGAGTTGTAGCTCTCTGCAGGTTGCAGCCTGCGTACTGGTAAAGGACTGCACCAGTACAAAATCATTGTAAAAGGAGTTTCTAATTGAAAGAAGATAGAGACATATTGCAGCAGGTGGTTTTCACCCACATTGGGTTTCCACCTTACATCTGGTGTTCTTTGGTGTGACTATCTATTTTTCTTGTTCATGCTCATTGTTTTATGGTATTGACATACAAGAATAATTCAAAGTATAAATAAGGAAGATTTATTAAAAAGAACTATATAATACTGATTCACCCCCCCTCTCAGTATTATTCCCAACAAACAATGATACAGATGTAGATACTAGAACAAGTACTTGACTGGACCCCTACTAGCCATGACATGCATTTGATCAAATATGTCACAATTATGCATTCAACAGGTTTAAACAACAGATCTGAGCATAGGGGTGTTATACTTATCTGAGAATTGCTAAGAAGCATTAGTGTCATATCAAATTAGTTGAATTAACATTTATTAGGTCATATATTCATTGCTCATTCATTTACAAATCAAAACATGATGAAAACCATACATTTTCACTGTCATAAAATATATTCATAACCAACATATAAACAACATAAATAATGAGGATACAACATCCATGTATGCCACAAATGAACCAGTGAATTTACACATTAAATACCAAGGACATGAACTCTTATTGATGAATGCAAAATTCAACCCAGTAGGGGACTACCACGTTCCACCTAACCATAGATTGGTTGAGCCAAAGATTTGTTCAGCCAATCACCCTCATGTCCTATTCCAAGCATGAATGTGGGACTCATAACTGAAAAGAAAAATTGAATGAGCATGGATGCCACCTGATTTCTCCACCTACACCATGAGGAATTTTACTTCCTACTAGTCCCTAGGGTTTACCACAACCCATACTCCGATTCAGAAGTCACTAGGCCATGGTCGAGACACCACCCTCCAGGCTTTACTGTATATCCTGTCATTCACTAACCATGATTCCTAGGCCTAATCAAGGGAAACCACCTCTAGGTTATACCGTATATCCCGCCATTCATCGGTCGAGGATTCCTAGGCCCACCGAGGCACATAATACCTGGCTTTACCGCAATCCATAGTTCAGTTCAGGGATTACTAAGCCAGTGGATTTACCGCAATCCACAATCCAATTCAGGGATCACTAGGCCATGTGTTTTTCCTTTTAGAGATCCACCTGACTTAGCTTCGAATCCATTTGACAATCCAGCTCCACAAAAACATGAGAACCCATCGCCTCAAGTCTATCCAGAAATGGAAAGGAAAGGCTTAAGAACATTGTCACACCTAGAAAAACCCATGCAAATGACAGTAAGAGAATTAAGAACACATATGCATAACCATGAATGCCAAATTTAGCAAGGAAATCACATATGCAAATTGATACTTGCAAGTAAACCCACTTTAGCTGCTTAATCCTACTCTTCTTTTCTTGACCTTTGCTTCCTCTTTACCGTCTTTGAATTTCTTGATCCAATGTTGAAGTGCTCTAAGAAAACCTTAAGTTTCCAAGAGTGTTAGAGAGAATAGAGAGAGAGCTCCAAAATTGAACTGACAAAAGGTACCAACTGATCCTTAGAAGCCTTTTTATCAATGTGGCCTTTATTTTCTTCATTTTCCATTATTTTCCTTCATTTTCTTCCTCACATGGAACTTGTGACCTTTCACCTTCCTTTTCTTATAATTTCCATTATTTTCATAAATAAATTTCCAAAAATGCCATTTTGCTTTTCCAAAGCCTTCACCGTGTCCTTTTCCAATTTCCTTAGCCATAATAAACCAAATGAACACCCACACTAGGATGTTTTTGCCCAACATTCATCTTGGAATAACTGTCCCATAACTGTGATTATTGTTTTGCCTTTATTAAATATTATTTACATGGAATTTTCACTATGGTTGTTACACCTTTTTAGGATGTGTGTGATTTTGTCAGTGGTCCCCCGGATATATGGAAGGTTTATTTTTCCAATAAAGTTATCCATATTTTTATTTTTATTTCTAGGTCCTTTGTTAGCATTACAAAGAGCCTTGAGATCTTGATGTTTTTTGTATCCATTTTTTAAGAATACTTTTATAAGATGTTCTCTTTCCATATCCAAGGGTTTCTTGTTTGAGATTCTCACGTCTTTGGTTGCCAAAGTGCTTAGAATCCCAAATATCTACGTAGGCATTGTTAGTTTGCAACATAAGTGTGAGTTGAAGTTGTGTAGGCATCATTATCTTCCAGGTTGTTGTGATTATCTAGTGTATCGAATCTCATAACTATAAAGTGGCACTCTATTATGTGTTTTGTGTGTGGGATTTAATAAAATCTCTAAATGAGAGAAGTCTTCCATCTCTCTATGTTGACTTTGTTTTTTCCTAATTAGTTCAGATCTACATACTTGTTTATCTCATTGTTGGACCCACAAAAACCCTCCACACCTTGTATTTCTTTGAGGGATATTCTAAGGTAATGAACTATGGAACCTCATTCTCCTTTGTCCAGATCAACTTAGCTCCATATTGCAACTTCAATCTCCGTAGTGAATCGTGCCTTAAAGAGTTCCTCTTTTTTTTCCTTTTTTGGTAGAATCATCATTATTAAGGAGTGTTCTAAATCCTATGGTGGATTTTTTCAAACTATGTTCTTGTTTGGAAGAATGAGTTGCAATTGGTATTTTCATGAGTGCACCAGTTTCTAATAAAAATTCATATTGCACCTATAAGATGTACATGTTTAAGATGTATATGTAAGATAAACACCATAGTTTCTTATTTTTTAACCATATTGTCCTTAAATATGTTAAGAATGGATACATTAGTGTTGAGTGTACAATCCACTTGTTGAACTTTGGATGTGCTAGATAAATATGAGACAACTGAAGGAAGATTTTGGCCTTATACAACCTCATATTATGACATTTTAGTGGCATTCTGATAAGTGGTTTTGTACCACCATTTTCCAAGGGGTAACCATTGAGCCCATTGTTGTCATTAGTCCGCTGCAAAACATCTTAAGTAGGTTTCGAAGAATTTTTTGATCACCTTGGTTTGATCATCCATTTGGGGATGATATGTTGTGGTCATGTTCAATTGTGTGCCTTGTAGTTTAAAAGAATCATGATATAATTTGCTAGTGAAGGTGATATCATGATTTGATATAATGGAAGTAGGCATGCCATGCAACTTAGAAATATGATCCATGAAGACATGGGAAACTGTGGAAAGTGCAAATGGGTGCAGTAAGGAAAAAATTAAGCATATTTAGAAAGGAACTTGACTACCACCCTGATGATCAATTTATTGTTGTTTTTCAAGAGGCTCACTATAAAAGCATGAAAATTTCAATGTATATAGTGCTTGGGATATGTAGTGGCTACAATTTCTTTGGAGCTTCACTAATTCACTTTTGTTCCTTTGTTAAGCTTCACATTTAGCTACAAAAGTATGGATGCCCTTTTTCAAGGTTTCCTAAAGAAATACTACCTCATTCATTTGTAGCCTTTTTGAAAGCCAAAGTGGCTCATTCTTAAGGATGAATCAAACTCATCTAACACCCTTTGTTTACAAGTTGATTTTTTCACTAGAAAATTATGCCCTTCATATTGCAAGGTATCTTGCCACCAAATATAACCTATAGGGGTTTGGGGTCTTTCTAAGGTATTTAGTCTAATTTATTGGAAATTGGATAGATGAATAACTTCAAACCCCATTACATTTCATTAACTGAAAATAATATTATATAAAAAGTATTGTGACTCTTTATTTCCTCTTCCAAAAGTCCATCGTTTCTTCCTATTCTAGCTCTTCACATCTCTCCCATTCTAGATATTTAGAAACTATTTACAATTTACCAAAGCTGTAAGGGTTAGTTGTATAACATCCATGCTCTTGATCCAAAAGGGTGTTTTTGATGATTATGTTGAGAGATGAAGGACAACTACGAATGGATAAATTTTCTCTCATAATCTAGTGTTTTTTGGATGCACACAAACTAGATGGCTAGTAGAAGTTGATTTGTTCTACTAAAAGGTGGTTTAAGGATTTACTCAAACTAAATTGTGTTCAACAAGTGTCTAGCATTAAGCGCAAGCTTGCCACATGGCGTTTCACCAACCCAAACATAGTCTAGTCATAAAATTACACCTCTAGTAACTTATGAATGAAGTATTTGAATGCAGCAATGACTACGCACGAGAAAATTGCAGGCGCATTTTTCAATCCGAAAGGCATTACAGTGTACTGAAAACATCCCCATTCAGTGGCAAAGGTCGTCTTTCTTCTATCTTCAGGCACGATTTTGATTTGATGGCACCAGAAAACCCATTAGTGAAGGAGTACGCTTCCTGGCCACCTACATTATCGAATACCTCATTAGTGAATGGAGTTGGGAAAGGATCATGTACGCAAGCATCATTCAACTTCTTGAGATCTACGCATATCCTTATTCACCCTTCTGCTTCTTTTCCTGTACCACCATTGGGCTTACCCAATCAGATTCTTCTACAGGCTCAATGATGCCTGCCGCGAGCATCTTATCCAACTCTAAGCAGACCTTCTCGTTATACTTTGGATTAAGATAGTAAGGTCTTTGCTTAACCGGCTTCGCGTCGGGTTTTAACGTGATCTTCATAACGTCCAGGTCTCCTATTATCCCCTTTAAATCCATAAACTTGGTAGGGAACAAATCCTGGTATTCACGGAGCAACTCGACGACCTTATCTACCGTTGCGACATCCCAATAATATCCAATCTTTGCGAATTTGGGCTTCACCTCCGTACCAATATTTACCTATTTAGTCTTTAGCGGCATGGTTATATCAAGATTCTTGATCTGCAATCCCTCGACCTTGCCATGACCCTTAGTTTTAGGGATATTAATCTTTCGTGGGTCCTCATCTTCTTCTTCAGTAGTCACATTATAGCATTCCAGTGTGTGGCTTAGCTGAGTGGTCTAATCGGGTTGAACCAGATCCAAAGGATCCTGCGTTATCCTAAAGTGTGCTGCTTTAACTTTTTGTAGCGCTTCGTCAATACAGTCAAACCCATCTTCGAAGCTGAATGTCATTATGAACCCTTCGCGCAAAATATCCCATTCGCCTATGCCATGGTGGAGCTCTGTCTCCAAGTACCAGTTCATCAGGATGGCATCCAAGGTGTGACAGAACAAGTGCATCCATTCAGGTTGGGGCTTCGCTCCATAGGCCTTAGCCCATTTGGCCAAGTGTGCACGTAGATCATACTTCCTGTTATACTTATCTGTCATTTGTACCTTCGGCTTCCTGTTCTCATCATCCTCCTACACTTGCGCTAATCATCAAAACTACCCTTGTGTGTACCTCACCATCTCGCGGGCATAGCGTGCAGTGCCCAGTCCAAAGCTTGGAAGCACTGATTCTCAGGTACTTCCCTCTCAAATGCATCCAAAAACACATCCACATCATTCAAGCCATCATAAGTGGGCATATTTCTTACCTCTGACGACACACAGCGCAGCTATCGGGTCATCATGTTACAGCTTAGCGTGGTTACTTCATGTAGCCGATTCTACTAGTGCTCTAATTCTTCGTTCGCATCTGAGTTGCAAGAAATCTCATGATCCCATGTAATTCGTCCATCCGCTATCAGATTCACCCAATCTTGGTCTCGTGCTGTTATCTTATATATGCAGTCCAAATCGTCATTGTTTTCGTAATCGCGGACTAGTTTAGTATAACGCGATCCTTCAGAAGTATTTAAGGGCACTATTATGCAAAGCGATTTCTTTTCAAATATCATCTTTCACTTCTTTAGGTTGATTACCCCGTTCATGTAGTAGCCCAATCAATGGCAAGGAGCACAGGGTAGGGGTTGCTATCATCCACAATTTCTATTACTTCAAAATTAGCCAATGCACTCGCGCCTTCAATATCTATAGTTACTCCTTGTAGTTGTCCCATGGGGATGATCTTCTGCTGATTTTCCATCCTTAACTAAATCAGAGACCACTACAGCGCGGGTCTCTCCATTCGCTCCCAAGTTTTCTTCGACAAGACGTTTGTGTCTGACCCCAGATCCAGAATAACCGGATCCATTTCATATTCTCCTATGTGCACAATGAGTCTCATCTCACATCCTATCCTTGCTTTATGCTTACCAATATTTCGTACCACACATGGTTTGCTCGGAGTGTTTCCAGCGCATCTATTTATAAGTTCTTGTAACCCCTTCACAACCTTGCTATCGCGCAACAACTTCATGCAGGTCTCTAGAAAAGTCGTAAGCATAGAAGGGTCCATTTCCTAAACATGGTTATCCCGACTGCCTGAGGTATAGGCCTCAGTGAAGCTCTTTCTTTCTTCCATGAACATTTCACGTGCGCGCTCCAAATCAAATTCAGCCTCCTTCTCCGAAGCTCTACGAACCCATGCACTGTCTTCAGGTTGTTTTCCCTTATCGTCACCTATTGCAATTCCACTTTGGAGCACTATATTCACATTCAGATCCTCTTCATGAGGCTCAGCCCTCAACATCTGCAGGTTCTAAGTTGGCTATGGTGGTAGCACCCCTTTATCACGTATCCGCGCTATCAGTGTAGGACAGTCCTCTGTCTCATGATCAAACTAAGTGCAATATTTGCACAACGGACGCGTTGGGTTAGTGCATTCACAGGCTTAGTGTTTTGGTCCTCCACAATTGTAATAGATCAGTTGTCCCTGACCTCTGCCAGGTCCTCCTCCACCTCGGCCTCATCTACGCCCTTGAAATCCTATTCGCACCATCCCAGCACTCTGGTCAGGGGGTTGCGTTTCTTCCTAAACTCTATAAGTGGGTTTCTGTCCATCATCAATTCATAACTTTGGAAGTTGCACTCATCATGGCCTACTGACCTGTAGAAGTTGCAGAAGAGTTGTTGCAGTGTTTATACAAACTTCTGCAGCAAATGACAATTATCAGTCATATGTTTCACTGCTACCTGACATATAGTGCACCACAACACAGGCCTCGTGCTTGGTCCTGCTTGGGCTTTTGGCCTTAAAGGCATTAGTCCTCCTCCTGCAATATAGCTTGAAAAGACTGGGTAGTGGTCTTTGTCATGCCCCTGACCTTTACATTTCAGGCACCATATCTCTTCACGCGCCTCCAGTCAAACTGTTCTATCCTGCTTCAAACTTTTCATTTCAAGGAAAAGATTTTGCAACTGTGCATGGATCTGCTAAACCCCCAGATTGGGATCTTGCATTGATGTTTCATGCAATCTTATGGCAATCTCCAATGCCTCTACTTGAGTCGTAATCTTCTGTTGTGACAGTGCAACCTTGAGGTGAGGCAGGAGCGAAGCCACGAACCACTCGTGGTGCTGTCCATCTATTAAGTTCAGATTAGCTTAGTGGATTTTACACTTCAATTTCTGATCCAATTCCCAAGGTGTCTCACCTGGTTTCATTGTGATTTCCTTGAACCCCACAATCGACTGCGCCGCGATTTAGGCCTACTAAACTCTTTATTCAGCGCAATCTGGATCTCTGCCAACTAAGCGTTTAGGTTATCATTAGATTACTTGATGTACCAAGTTAGCGCACGATCCTGTAAAGCACTAACTAATGTTGCCTTCTTCATGTGATCGTCTGTGATGCCCTGAGTTTCCGATATAGCTTTTACTATGAACCAGAACTGGTCTGGGTCCTCCTTTCCCAAGCCCTTAAATAAAGGCAGCTCTACTGAATTCGCCTTGTTGAACTGTGGTGGAGGTGGTGATGGTGTGGGCGAAGTCGCAGGGGGCAATGGTGGTGAAGGTGGAGGTGGTAGTCGCAGGAACCCTCATTTTATCAACTAAACTGCACTTCCCGGAGAAGCTTGCACTACTCCCTCTTCATCACTCAAAGGAGGTGAAATCAGTGGGCTATATTTGAGACCCTTTCTTTCTTTGTTTCTGTAAGTCTTTCCACTTCGCGTAGCTCCGAACATCAAGGTAGCTGCATAACCCGTTTTTCACACAATAACATCTTAATCCAATTGTTTAAAGACTTCAAGTACTTAACTCGCGGACCTTTGAAAAAGCGTCACTCTGTCTCACTATAACTGACTAAGGTATCGACCGTGAATTCATTCACAAACCCTCCTATGATGTGATTGAGCCAATGATCGACAACATGAGCGATCTTATTCTCAGAGGCTTCTAGTCTCTGTACTAACTCCGGGGTCTAGACAATAGGACTGTCAAGCCTCCACCTTCCTTGGTTATCGACTAGCTTCACGATCCACTCATATAAATCAACTGGAAAGGAACATAAAAAGATCTCGTGGATTTCTGTATACAGGTACCTGCCCAGCCACTGTTCCTTTATCAGACGTGGGTTTCTGTTGTCCTGCGTCCGAATTTGTGGATCTTCCTATCCAACTAGTCTTTGACCTCTTTCTTAGTTGGATTCCAATGATACGACATCACACATCTCTCATGCAGATTCCAGTCCCATCAACAAAACCATTTGTTGGCTTTGTGGGGCCTGACCCAGGTTCAACGTTAGTTAGCCAAACAAATCCCTACACTACTGGCCCTTTTGGTATCAACCCACAGAGCGCAGATCGAAATCTCACCCGAAGCAGTATGGGGGGATGCTAGAACCAAGTTTCCACACCCTAAGATGGTCGTGATGTCATTTTATACCCTCAGCCCCTACTTTTGTGCAGGTCGCTAAGCCTGAGGGCTCTATCAGTCTACCTTTTATTCCGCCCTTCAGCACCTCCGCAAAGGTGTATGATTGACCTTCGTGTATCCCTAACCCGTGATCTAGGTACTTCTTCGCAACTATGACAACGTATTATCTAGATTCGCAAGTTATCTTAAGTGTTTTACTTATCTTACTAATCAATCACAGTTAGTGCCATGTAAACTGGTATCCTTACTTGCATTCAATTAACCAATACAATCACATATATTCGCGCATCACATAAACATTGTAAATTAAACCCAAAACGCAATATAATCAGATGCATTAACAAGAACTATGTACACAGTAATTGCAGAATACTTCCCTTTATTGATATCTTTAAGTTAACATAGATTCTATTCGCCCTACGCACATAGCTGCAGGGGTCTACACACTTAGCTGCGGACTTCCACCCTAGGCCTCTACGCACTCAGCTGCAGAGCCTCTACCTACGCTAAGACCTGAGAACACTTATACTTATCTACCAAGACTCCAATGCTTTTTTCTTCGCTTCTAGATAGTTAGAGTGAGCTTACTTAGCTCATTTTTGTACAATCCCATGGTCCATGGACCATGGGTGGATCTTTATAGCCAAAGTTACACTTTACAAAATAAGGGCAGATAACCTTTTATGACTCTTGACACCTTCGCGCTCCATGACCACAAAATGTGGAGAATTTACAACTTTATTACAAAATTGTCCCAAAACATGGGCTTTTAGCCCCAAAACTGTCCTTGGGGGAACCCGTTCCCAACAGTATCCCAAAAGGCACAACTCTTATCGTGACAACTTACACCGATGCTAATTGGGTTGGAAGCGTAGATGATCGAAAAAGTACTAGCAGAAATGCATTCTTCATGGGAGATTGTTTAGTATATTGCTCAGCAAAAAATAATCTTCTATATCTCTCTCCACAACTAAAGCCGAATATATAACTGCCACAGATTATTGCACACAAATATTGTGGATGAAGGAAGCATTGAAAGACGTCAACATAGAGACTAATCAACCAATCACCATCTATTGTGACAACACCAATGCCATTATTATTTCAAAGAATCTGGTAATACACTCAAAGACCAAACATATTCCAATCAAATACCACTTTCTCTGTGAAGAAGTTGCTGAAAAAAAATCAAGTTGGAATATGTAAATATAAAGGAGAAAATTGCAAATATCTTCACAAAACCATGCCACGAGAAGCATTTGAATATCTTCACCAAAAGATGGAGGTCATTTCTCTTGCATCACATTAAGAGAACGAATCAATCAAGGTAGAAGCACCATGACTAGGGAAGCATCATGACAAGAAGTAACTTGATAGGGGGAGTACTTAGGCACCCCATTTTCCATTGATGTCAAAGGGGGAGAGAATGTTCAAATAAAGAAGATTTCCATCAATGACAAAGGGGGAGAATGTTGGTCAATAATTGTCATTGACGAAAATATAAGATGTTGCACTATTGGAGGATTATAATTGATGACATACATGATGACATATATTATCGTGTGACTTTAATCAAGCCTTTGAATAATAATCCATTGTTGGAGTAATAAACTTACCTTTTAACTAAAGTTTCAATGCATATAACGAAATTTATAACGCATATAATATAACACAACGCTATAATAAAACACTACCAGAGAAATATCATATCGACGTTTTTTATTGTGTGTCACCACTCAAAACCTTCGATCTCTGACATGCGATAACCTTCTATTTTCTCTGACTTATGATATATAGACCCGACTTGATTTAATTACGATTTAATTATCAAATTGCATCCACCACTTTATCAGAACTTTTGAAATGACATCTCCGATAAAACCTAATCTCTGATTGTCGATATGGTTGCAGACCCGATTGGATTTATCATAATCTTTTAATATAATATCACGTCCACTGCATCAGAACTTTCCTATATCGCAAGTTTTGTACGTTGTGTCATGTTAAAGGTTCTGATACCCAAACCTTCGATACCCATCCACGTCATGTCAGACTCCCTCCAAGGGTCACATCCCTTCATTTTCATAACATAATGTATATAAACAAAACTGTAGACCTTCATTACTATTATCCAACTCGGTCATCCATCATAAGAGTGAGATACATTTCACAACTTGTGAACTTTACAACACCAAGGAAAAGAATCTTAAAGCCGAGAAGAAGAAGCAAATTTTGATTGGGTTAAAAATTGATGAAACAAATTCTCTCGGACCTGTGAAACATTCAGACCAGCAACAAGGAACAATATGATTGATATATAACAAGGCTTTGTAAACCTTTAAGATGTATATGAAGAAATCTCTAACCTCTTGGATCGAAACTCAGAAGGCCTTCATCCATTGAGAAGGAACAATATCTGAAGTATTCTAATACTAGTCGAGAAATTGTAAATGAGCAATATCTGAAGCATTCCATTAATAATCGATACAATTTCACAAAGAAAACGATTGTTACAGTACCCCGAAGAGATGAGGAGATCAGAAGGCCCACATTCATTGAAGCAATGAGGTGGTCATCAACAATGATCTACCATACCCTCGGACCTGTGATAAAAGGAGCACGTAAGTTGTTTGCTGGAGATAAGACTATGGGACAACATTTGGATAAGCCATAGAAGCTCAGACTCCTCTACAGTAAGCTCAGACTTCACTACAGGAGATTGGATCCCACCACAACCTATTGTAGTGACATTTTGGAGGATAAATCAGTGAAGATATAATAATGGAATGACTTTGGTGGCATCATTCATCATGATTGTCTAAAGAAGGATATAAAGGATTTTGAACCTTGGACAGTGAAGCACTCGATGTTTTGGAACTAAAGGAAAAGTGAAGTGAAAAAACAATATTTTTGGAGAAATTCGAGTAAGTAACATATCTATCTTTATTAAGAAGGTTGAAGGGTTGGTGTCGTAAGGGTTGGAGCCTGTAAAAATCAAGTTGGAGTCTTGAAATAGATAGGGTTGGAGCCCTAGAGTTTGGAGCCTCACAAAAGTCCAAGTTGGTGCTTGGCAACATGTTGGAGCCTGGAAGATTGAAGGGTTGGTGCTGTCAAACATCATTGTACTCAAATTTTTGTAAAAGAGGATTGGTGTCCCCACTTGTTTATAATAAAATCATTATTATTTATTCTTTCTAATTATTATTGTGAAGAATTTTAACTAGTAATCTTAACAATTTGAAAGAAATATTGATTCACCCCCCTCTCAGTATTTCCAATAATTATACCTAGTTATAATTATATAATTATATTATATAGAACTATGTCCACAGGGTTTTGGATAGATGGTGATCGGGTGCTCTGTTAAGGCACTCCTTGATGTGAAGTCACTGGTTCAATTCCCTGCCTCGATGGGGGTGATATATTGGACATGATGAAGATATAGTCTTGCCAAACTTACAAAAAAAATATTATATATATATATATATATATATATATATATATATATATATATATAACATAACATAATTATATATACATTTAACATAACTAGATAACTAGTTATATATACATTTAAAATTATAGTTATCTAGTTATGTTTAATGTATATATAATAATGTTATGTTTAATGTATATATATATATATATATATATATATATATATTAAATAACAAAAAATTCTAGTTTTGGACTTTTATTTTAGTTAATATTTATTTAATTACAATCAATTTTTAAAACAAACTACTATATTCATCATTAAAAGAATATTTTAAATATAAATTTAACATACATAAATAAAAAAATAAAATTTCTTATTTGATAAATAGAGGTTCACCATGAGCAACCATATTCATCATGTTAATCTCAAGTTTTTAATTTATTTATTTCTTGGTTATATTCTATTTTAGAGTTTTTTTAGGCATATTTTTGGTCAAATTTGTTCCAATTTAAAATATATTTTAAATAAATTAAAAAGAAAAACAATTTCTTTTTTCACTAAATTCGTAAAAAAAAAAACTTTAAAACTTAAAATAATTAGAAAATAAAGTTTTTACCATTCAAAATCACAAAAAATCATAATAAATAGTTATCATTGTAATTATTGAAAACTCATACAATGAATGAAAAATAATTAAAACCTAGATTATAGATTTTTTTGGTGGTTTTCAAGGGTTTTCTTGGTGACCTTTTGTGGTTTTCTAGGTTGTTTTTTGTGGTTTTCATGGTGGTTTTTGTATGGTGAGTTTTTATTTCAAATTAATTTATTTTATTTTGCAAGGAAAATTAAATAAAATAGACAAAAAAGATAAAAACCCTATCTTGGCTTGAGCCCCTGGGTCGATGGCAGGATTGCTAGGTAGCTGGATTGAGCCCCTCCATATCCATTGAGCTCTGAAACCCTCGGTCGAGCTCCTTCTTCCTCGCGACCAACACAAAAAATGGCTTGCGCAGACCTTGGTCAGGCTTGTAAAGAATTAGCACCTCGATTAAGCTCCTATAACTCAGGTTAAACATGAGCTTGATTGATGGGATTTTTTAATGCTCGACTGAGTTATCTCTTAGCCCTCAAGTAGCGTGATCGAACACTTAAAAATGGCTCGATCAAGCGCTTGAAGTGGCTCGATCGAGCTCCCTTTTTTAACCTAAACACACCCTCCCTTTTCCAAAAAGTGTAACCCAACTCCATGCATAGACCCCTCTCTATGGTCATATAGAAAATATATGTTTATCCCACATCAATAAACTTAACTAGACTGAATGTGTTAAAGATATTTGTAATTGACCTCTCAAATGCACTAGAGACAAATTTTGACATTGTGATCAAGTGAATATAGATACTCATTATATGACATGTAATTAATGTGGTTGATGTAACATAAAACACCTCACAAACCCCCTGCCAATCATTGGGCTCTTTAATGAACCGATGAATGTTGGTTGAAGATTTCAACACATATAACATGATGGTAGAAGTTAACTCCAACTTCAAGAAAATGTATTCTTTCACACTTAGGTACCAAATTGTTTTATAACTCACAAACTATGCTTTTCGAGCTTGCCATACCTTGTAAAAGTCTTATCCATGCTTTAAATTTGCACCTTTTGTGGTTGATCACCATCTCATGTAATTGATTTGCAAATTCAAGTTATCAAGCCACATCATTTTGTGTTTGGTTGTGTGGCCTCTTTACATCCATCTACTAATGTCAATATGTTTTCATGGTTGAAAATAATCCAAGTACATCCAACTTCATCATGGATCACTCCAGTTTCATCATAAGAATTGTGCATGTTTATCTAGACTTTTCTTCATCATCAACCCAATATTCAACATGAATTGAAGAAGTAGACAAATACACATACACCAAATAAAAAATTGTTGAACATATTGCTCACCTTCACTATCTAGCATTACATCTACACCAATTGAATGTGGAAACTCCTCTTTCTTCACATCTTCAAGCCTTCCCGATTCTTTCTCCATCACTAGGCTATGGGAGCTACACAGTCCTTCTCATCTACCTCATTGTTTGGATCAACATCTTCTCTTGCTTCTCTTGGAGCATTATTGACATCTTTAATCTTCTACGCTGGTTTTCCATGTATATCCACTTTGTTAGTGCCAAGGCAAGCATCATTAACCTGATTCATATCTGGACTTCCATCAATCCTCAAATCTCTACTTGCAACAATTTTATTTGTATAAGGCTCGAAAACATTATATGCATTTTCTTTGTCAATATATCCAACAAACAACTTTTTGCTTATAACATTATCAAATACAATTGAAACAAGATTTTGGATGTGTTAACATCGGATCCTCACCTATCAAAGTCTCTTCATGTATGGCTACTTTAACAACTTTGTTGAAATCGCTATCACATTGTTATATACATTGCTTCATCTCAATATCTATTTTGAAATTAAACTATCTTTACAACATCATCTCTGTCATGTTTTTGGTTACATATTTTATTATTTCTTCTTCTACACTCAATTATATATAACTTAATTAACACACCAAATTGTTCCCCTCCGCTACATAATTGAAAAAACGATGATTAAAAAAATAAAACCCAACTTATAATTAAGATTTTTTGAAAAATATTCAACAAAAAGTTAATGGTGTATTTGCACCCATGTCTATAAAACTCTTGTTTTCCATCGAAACACGTTATGCATCTACCTTTTGGTTTTTCCAAGTTAGGTAGGCAATCAACCATCTCAAACCTCCTTAGAATAGAAAGGTCTGGAAAAATACTCTTTGATATCAAAATCTCTACTGTCAACCAGTTTTTTCCAACTGTTTCTGCTATAATGACAGCACTAAATGCCGAATCCCTGTCACTGGGAAAAAAACAAAAACACACTGATTGCAGGCAAGACAAACCGCTGTTCTAGTAAAGTCAGTCAACCATTTCTTTTAAAGCGTTGCCGCTATAATGATCCACCACTAAATACCGAATACAAACCTCTGTTGTAGTCAAGTGAAACTTCGCCAATCCAATCATCTCATAAACTAAATTTCCTATCATGGAAATCAGTGATTCTTGGTGCTTCACTGCCTTGTCATTCCAAGTTTCACTACTACAATCATGTCTTATAATCCGTGTTTTGTTGCACTGTGGTTGACCTCCTTTAGTTCGGTCCTTTTTCCTAGGATTCTCATACCACTCCAATCCTGAGTATTCCATGATACCAATTCTGGGCAGTGGGCAAGATTATGTATGTTTGAGAGTTGCTTCAGACATAATATTTTTAATTTAAAAAAAATCCGTCTTTACGACTTAATTCATTCACACCACCTATATTCTTAATTCACACCAACTATGTTATCTCTTCTGAGATACCTAATCAATGAGACTTAATTCTACCTAATCAATGAGACTTAATTCATTCACACCACCTATGTTATCTCTTCTGAGATACCTAATCAATGAAAAACATCTAGCATATAGCCAACCGCTTCAATATATCCAGATTGTGCCGAATGATCTTTAACACTACTGAACTGATCAGTCTTGACTAGGTAGGCCTACGACCACTCCCAGCAGCATTGATCTATCCATTTCTTTCATCTATTAGAACATGCAGAAATTAGTTTTAATGGCATTAGGTTCGGTTGAGCGAAAGTTGAGACTCGAGCAGCAGGGTGGAGAGGGATTCGCTTCGTCTTATGCCCTTGCTTGCCCTGGGTAGATGAGGTTGGAATAACCATAAAATTTATGGGGATCGATTTTTTTGGGACACTCAAGATAATGGTAAAGATTTGATAAGAATTTGGAAATTTATTATAGCTGGTTTTGGTGTAACGAAAAAACTTAACATAATGTAATGAAAAATTTAACATGACATTAAAGCCTTGGTCCATATGCGATTTCTCAGAGCCAGGCTGAGGGGAAATGTTGGACTAAAGGTACACATATCGGAATCTATCGTGTCTAGTTACAATAACTACCGAGAAAGATGGACTAACTACCATTCAAAATAATAGTTTGGAAATTTACCAACTCAAAATAATGATAAAGATTTAGAAATTTAATAATGCTTTTTAGTTTTGGTATAATATAACTTTACGGATCATTATCATATGATGAAGCGAGGAGAAAAGTTCCCCATCCGCCTTTCATGCAATAACGGGCTAAGTACCTGGACAAGGAGAACTTGAAAGTAACTCTTGTTCGCGTGCTGCAAATGCCTGCGCCTAATGGCCGGCTGAGGAGCACCTGACGGATAACCCACACCCCACGCTTGTTCTCCCTTTTGCAACCCTATTCTCTCCCCCATAATTAACCTATGTGGCCCCCTTCTTGCTATCTATGTCCCTACTCGGCTCTGTGCTGGTCTCACATCCCTTTGCTGTCTGTCTGTCTCCCTGTTGTTTGCATATATGCGATATATTCTCTGTGGATTCATGTTCAGACTGTGCCTGGATTAATAGGCATACTCTAGATTGCACCGAGAGTAGCCTATTCACCACCTTAAATTTCGTTTGTCTTATTTTCCGTACTATCCAGGTTCACATATTTCCATACTATTCTCCTTGATAGATACCCACAGGCCTAAATATTTTATTTTTTGGAGAGGATTTCTTATTGCATTGTGGAATTTTAATAGAGTAACATTTATAATTTTAACAAAATTTTCTAGATTTTTGACTAAATTTTAAGTAAAATTAATTGGATAAATGCATCTTTCTAATGTATTGGGTTTTCTAGAATTATGTCTTAGAGAAATGTATGTTCTTTTGTGATTTAGTAATGTCTGTAATTGTAACTAAATAGAACCATCTTCATCATGTTTTGAACTAGGCTTTTGATGCTACAACCAAGTGGGAGACATGGAAGACCGAGTTAATCTTGGAGTGGGTCAAAAGAGCTAATTGATATGAAACTTATTCAATGTATTGGGGTTCTCACAAGGTCCATAGAATTTTGGCATTGGCTTTTGGGTTTCCTTGTCTTTGAGAGAGGTTTTCTTATAAGATTGGAGGCAAGTGAACAATAGATTCCTTTCTTCAAAATAACAATGTTCCATGGGAATGCATCCCTTAAGGTGGGGGGTGCACCCCCCATTTCCCATGCTCTAAGGATGGGTGAACACCTGGGGAAATGTTTTCTCACACTCCCCTTTGCGAAAAACTTTAGGAAACACATGGGGAAACATTTTCCTAGTGTGGGGAATGTATTTGCCCAAATAGGGAATGTTTGAGTGGGCCCCTCCCCAAGAAGGGGGACGATTGTGTGCTCCCCCCATTTTTTTGTCTAACAACCCATGAAGATAGAAAAAAGAAGAGATTTGAGGAATCTAAGACCTTGGTAATTACTAATAATATTAAATTCTTAAAGTAAAATCAACATTCTCCTTTAATCATACTTCATATGGAGAAAGTAAAATTTCATACCCCATTTATAATTCAATAGAATTAATAGTTTTCATGATTTTAGGATTGGTAGAATTATAACATTTCCACTAGATTGCACAATGATGAATTTGAATGCATGAATTGTTATTGTTGAGATTTTATCATTATTGTTTTTATATTTTGTAATTTTACACATGGGGACCCCTATGCTAGGGACCTCGACATCCCCTCGACCCCTCTAACTTTTCCTAAAATTTAGGGGTGCTCCTAGACATTCCCTTTGTGCATCTCCCCATTCTAGCATTCCTTGGACCCAAAAACTTTGTGAAACATATCAAAATAATGCTTAGAGTGATGTTGATTAATATATTGCTTTATTTGTTTTTGATCCAAAACAATATTGTCCTTAACTATGTGGAGAATGACTACATTAGTGTTAAGTGTACAACCCACTTTTTGAATCTGGATGTGCCTAATAAATATGAGGTAATTGAAGGAGATTTTTGGCCTTAGACAAACTCATATTGTGCATTTTATTAGCTCTCTAATTAGTGGTGTTGCACCACCATTTTCCAAGGGGTAACCATTGAACACATTGTTTTTATTAGTCTGTTACAAAACATCTTAAGTAGGTTTCCAAGAATTTGTTGATCACCTCGGTTTGATCATCCATTTGGGGATGATATGTTATGGTCATGTTCAATTGTGTGCCTTGTAGTTTAAAAGACTCATGCTATAATTTGCTAGTGAGAGTAAGATCATGATTTGATATAATGGAAGTCGGCATGCCATGTAACTTAAAAATGTGATATATGAAGACATGGGAAACTATGGAAAGCGTAAATGGGTGTGGTAAGGAAAAAAAACTGAACATGTTTATAAAGGCACTTGACTACCACCTTGATGACCAATTTGTTGTTGACTTTTGTATGGCTCACTATAAAAGCATGAAAATGTCAATGTATATAGTGCTTAGGATAGGTAGTGGCTACAATTGCTTTGGAGTCTTCACTAACTCACTCTTGTTCCTTTTGTAAGCTTCACATTTAGCTATAAATGTATGGATGTCCTTTTTCAAGATTTCCTAAAGAAAGACTACTTCACTCACTTGTAGTCTTTTTGAAATCCGGAGTGACCTCAATCCATCTCATCTAACACCCTTTGTTTTAAAGTAAAATTTTGCACTAAAAGAATATGCTCTTTGTATTGCAAGGTATCTTGCCACCAAATATAATCCATAGGGGGTTGGGGTATTCTAAACTATTTAGGCGAGTTTATTGGACATTGGATAGAGGAATAACTTCAAACCTCATTACATATTGGGGGGGTGGGGGAGGAGGCAACTCAATTAGTTAATTCGAAGTTCGTGAAATCGTGGAAACAAGGAAACCTAGGTTCAAATCCCCCTTGTAGCGAGCCCAGTTTACAGATTGGAGGACAGGTCGTAAACCCCCAGAGGTTTACTAGTAGTTATGTGTTAGGTGAGTTAGGTGAGTTGTTGGGTTCCTCTAGGATAAAAGAAAATTCAAACCTCATTACACTTTTAAAAGCACTCATATATACAAATTATTGGGACTCTTTGTTTCCTTTTCCAAATGTCCAACGTCTCTTCCTATTCTAGCTCTTCATATATCTCCCATTCTAGATATTATAAAATATTTACAATCTACCAAAGCCCTAAGGATTAGTTGTCTGACATCTCTACTCTTAATCTAAAGGGGTATGTGAGGATTATACAGAGAGATGAAGGAAAACTATGAATGGTTGAATGTTCTCTCTTAATATAGTGGTTTTGGGACGAACACAAACTAAATGGCTAGTAGAAGTTGATTTCTTCTACTAAATGGTGGTTTAAGGATGTGCACAAACTAACTTGTGTTGATGGACTATGGCTTTGTCTATATCTTTGAACTAGGTACTTTAATATTACAATGGGAAATAATGTAATGAGTAGATTCAAAGGATTTTTCACTTACTATATCTAATGCTTTGTCTCTATCTGCTTTCTGTTGTTTCTTGTCTTCGATCTTTTCCCAATGGATCTTGCATGTATTTTCCTCATGTTCATTTCTACCACAATGGTCACTATGGAGATCATATCTCTTTCTTATTTTATTTATTTCTCCTCTAGATTAGTCATTTGATTGATTATTTCCATTTTTTAGCAAGGAATATGGTTTCTCCAATGGGTTTGGCTATATTCTTCCTTCCAAAATATTTTTCAAATTTTGCTACTTTTCCATGAGAGAGTCAAATATTATGGACTTCATTTGGCCACTAGCTTGTATAGATTCAATATAGTTAGAGAATGTAGGGTAGAGGACCTTAATGAAGGTCATGAGAGGAATGTCTATCTTCACTCTAGAGGTATCTATGTCATGCATAATGGCTTTAATCTTAGATACTAAAATCATGGGATCATCATTCTTCAACTCTAGGTTGAAGAGCTCCATGAGTAGTTTCACAAGTTTTAGTTCTAAGTGAGAGTGATGCGGGTTTTTTAATTTCTTTAAGGCTCCATATGAATCATTAATTTTAGAAATATGACAACTCACCTCTTAACTTATTGTCACATAAATCAAGGTATATGATTTCTTATCATTCTTCTTCCAAATGGCCAACTCCTTAGTTAAAGTAGGATTGGTAGGTCCACTAAGATTCTGCTACACCTCTCCTTCATATATTCCATCCAATAAAACATTATAAATTAATGTGTTTTTGATCTTTCTGGCCGAGTATGGGTCTTTTTATTTTGCTACTCATTACCACGACAATAATAGAGATGAGAGAATGCATACAACTATAGGAATGTGGAGAATCTTGTTCTTTCCATAATAAATTAGATTTTCTAACTTGGAGAGCCAATTCAATCAAGAAGAGCCCAAACTTTATAGGAATAATAAAGCTTAATCATAGTTGTTTCCACACTAAATATTGTTAATCAAACTCCTATGAAAGAATCCATTCTACCTAAAAAATAGATCATTAGGAATATTTCCATACAATTGTAGCCATTAATAGGACTCCCATTACCTCCAAAACATTTCTTTTTGATAAAAATCAATTCACTACAAAAAGATATCAATATGTCTTTTTGGTGTCATCGATTTGTAGAAGAGGTTGATATGTGTTTGGAGTTGTAGTTATTTCAACTAATGACACTAGTTGTAAATCATTTGAATCTCCTTTCTAAGTATTATCCTCTCCTTTGCAATATAGAGGAATCAATTTTTCTTCAAGGAGAATAGCTCTACCCCACATTACCATGATACAAGTAAGCCATGATCATGATCCCCATCGTTTTCATCAATAACATAACTATTAGAGTGACATAAAACATAAGAACCAATGCAAATCAAGCCCTAAAAACCATTTTTATCTCCTTTAGGTGCCATCAGAGTCATCGTATCACAATTTTATTTTAGATACTCAAGGGAATTAAGATGCCACTACATGTTCAAGACATTGTGGGATAACTAGTTCATTTTCCACATATGGCATAGAGGAAAGAATGTTTTGACAAATTTAAGCAGGTTTAAGGTGCATAATAAGAAGAGAGTCTGCATAATACTAAGGTATTAGATGACACATGATAATATAATGGAAAATAAAGATATGATTCTATGGTTTCCCACCTATAGGTAGAGAAAAGGTTATGGAAATAGAGAGACCCAAATTAGTTAATGACAAATCTCAAAGATTAGACATGTAAAGAATATGGTAGAGAGATAGTCCAATAAAGAATGAAGCAAATCTTAGAGTTACAACTAGATTTGATACCACTATTGTGTTAGAGTTAATGGGAGAAATGTATTGTTCCAATGCATTCTTCTATATTAGGATAGTTCCAATGTAGTCTTCTAGAAAAATTTTGAGACTTCTGTGATCATTATATTGTTTCAAGTAGCTTTCTGGATCCATCACATATCATGAACAATTGTATATCGACATTTCAAACCAACAATTGTGGTTCATCTTCAGGATGAAGAAATGTGGAGAACTGATCCAACCAAGGGCATTAATAAATAGGAGAAGGTAGGTAAGAAAATAACTGACAGTGAAACCTAAAAGGTAAAAATGTTAAATTTTAAGATATGCTATTTAATATGGAATGGATGGGCCGTGATAAAGATTTTTTTTTAAAGGGGTTATATATATTTTATAAATGTTTAATTATAATATTTTAAAATAATAATTAATTATGATGTTTTTATTGTTAATTATGAAATTTTTAAGGTGATAATTACTTCTTCTTTTTTTCTCTGCAAATACTAACTTCTATTAACTGTAAGGCAAAATATTTTTACATAGTGTCGAGGCTTGGAAGCACTCGACAGAACATAACTGCCCCTTTACAGACATAAGCTGGGGAAACCAGTTACAAAGATCAAGAGACCAGATAACAGACATAAAGAGAGACATGTGTTGCCGAGAAGGAGAACTAAGCCAGCACAGAAACACAAAAACATTGCAACCCAGCATATAATGTGTCACCAAATTCCCATCTGGGAGCCAAAAAACAGTAGGACAATTACATTGAAACTTGACCACGATCCTGAAACAGAAGTCGAAACAAAAAGAGACAGTCCCAAGTGGCGCTACTTCTCCTTTGCCGGGTTATGGTTCTTCTTCTCAGCCAGACCTATATCAACAGTCTTCAGACCTTCATTGCCGCTCAAATCGCTGCCAGGGATTGCCATGGCATGGTCTGCCTCACTATGAGTCCCGTCCTCAGCCGCAGGTCCTGTATCTTCAATGGGAGGAAGATCTTTGCGAAAATCCTCTTGTTCAGGCTTCTCATTTTTCCAATTCTCCATGCTGTCTTTGTCCGATGAATTCTCATTGCTTGGGGAAGGATCAGGGGCGATACAGGCCAAAGGGGAGACTAGGTTTTCCTCTTCCGAGAGAATAATGGTGATGTGAGCAGTGACCAAGGGCCTATGCAAATTACTTTGGAATTTAAAGTGCGTGGTTTGGAAAGCACTGTTCGGGATAGGCTTACGACCAGAACTTGCAGAAGGCCCAGCTTCATGGACAGGGGAGGGATTGAAGGATTCCGGCGTAGTTTCCATGGCATGACCGACTGGAGGATGCAAGTGACTGTTATGACGCCCCCCTGAATGCTGCCTCTTGCATGAGCGAACCATGATGACAGACAGGAGGTAGGGCGCAAATGGATTATGGACGGGATAACCAGTAGGACGGAGTCGATTGAGGCGAGAGGGATGCCCAACAGAGCTTGCAACCAACAATGCAATATAATAGAACTTACAGACGACCAAAAAACTTACAGACAACAGCACAATGCATGAATCCAGAACAGGGGAGAAATTACCCTTGATAGAGTTGGCTTGGAGCTCGCAGCAATGAACCAGAATTAAACCATCACCAACAGCCTCTGCAGACCAGGTTCCGTTACCGCGCGACTGAGCACAAGGCATGGTGAAAAAACGATGGAGCGACATGATTATAATAGAAGGAATGTTGCGTCAATCAACGCAGAACATAAATGCAAAATCCGCCAACCGATCCAACATTAATAACCTTTCCCTGCTCGCATGAGTTTACGTTCCGGGAGGCCACGCTGCTCTGCAGTTGGCAGTACCGGGCATTAATTCCTTGCATGGGGAACGGTAAGGTCGGTGATGCCACCCGTATCCGGGAAAGGAGATAATTACTTATGATATTTATATAAGTAATAATTAATAAATTTATTATTGTTTTATAAAATAGTATTCTTATTGGCCTATTTATGTTATATAAAATATAATTATGGTCTAGTTTTAAAATTTTAATTAAGGGATCTAAGCGACTTAAGGGGAGGGGGTTTGGGGAGATATTGATTTTGATGTTAAAGTGAGAATCCAATTTTTACTTATATTCCACCCTTCATCTATATTTGGGTTTTTAGGGTGTTTATTTATTTCTATGGCCTCCCTAAATTTTCTGTGGAAGTAGTGATCAATTTCAACAAGGATGCATGTTTTTTCAATGTAAATATGATGTTTGGTTTTATTAGAATTTTTAGCTAAGGAAAAAGTTCTAGAATGGTTATGTTTAATGTCAGATTAGCGTTCATGGATTCTAGTATCTATAGATCGACCTGTTTCACCAACATAAGGAATTCCACAAGAACAAGGAATTGAATAGCCACCTTTCTGGGATTTAGGGTCAATGGGATATTTAACTGATTTGAGACAATTACAGATGGTGTTTAAAGGTTTAAATGTGGTCGTAATGTTATTCCTTTTGTAACATACTCCTCCCACATCTACCCAAGTAACTGACCAATCGGGGTAAACATGTGATGAGAGGCTACTATGATCTGATTCGACTCCCCATGTACAGTTAAGAAAGTGGAACTGACTCGACACGACCAGTCTGACCTTCCACACATGCAATAGAACCCCCAGGAGCCATCCAACCCCTAAGACAACCTGACATTTTGATGCATTAAAGCCTTAGTCACTCCCTTGACATGGGCATGCATGCGACTGGGTCCCTCTAGTCGCTCCCATAGCAAGGCATGCATGCGATGGGGAAATTTTTTAGGTAGTTATGTGCCAATGACTCCAAATTATGTGTCACTTTTTTAGAGCCAGAAATGAAAAGTAACATCAAAACAATGTTGGCATTATGATTCTTGTATGGCTCTATGTTACAGATGTTGTACTTGATGGCAACACCCTCAAGTGGCAATGCTCTGATCAGGCTCTCAAAATGTTGGAAATTAAGAGATACGCAGGTGAATGGTTCAAAAGGTGCATACCCGCAAGTACGCCGGCCAGGAAGTGTGTTCATACCCACAGGTTACCCGTTCATGAGGTTCGTACCCCCAGTTCACTCACTTCAAGGCAGAGAAGCGCGCTCACGTGGGGTTTCTTATGTTTGGCCCATGGTATAGGATCTAATTTTGCCCCGGTTTGGATCCGTTGTATTGGTTATTGATGGTTTTGTCCCATGGTGTGAATAAGGGCTTGACTATAAATAGGGAAGGAGATCACTTGGCTAAGGCATCTTTTGCAAATTGAATATCTTAAGATCTGAAATATTGGGTTATCGGTTTAAAAGCTTGATCTATATAAAAGTGAAGTTGAAAGTGAATCTATGATGTGTGATCTCTCGGGTGCATGATCAGATCTGGGCATCTGACTATCGGTGGCACACTGGGGGACTGCCAATTCGGCCCTAATCAGAGGTACGCAGGTGATTAACAGTGCAAGTGCGTGGGTACGCACAGCAGAAGAAGGCACAGTGCGTGGGTACGCAGAGCAGAAGAAGGCGCAGTGTGTGGGTACGCAGCGCGACAGAGGTTCAGGTGCGTAGGCACAGTGAAAGTACGCGGTGCTACAGAAGCCGCAGGTGCGTAGATACGCGGCGCGATAGAATCTGAGAGTGCGTGGCCACAGTAGTAGTACGCGGCGCGATAGAAGCAGTGGGTGCATGGGCACAGTGAAGGTACGTGGCGCGTTTAAAGGAACAGTGCGTGGATACGCAGTGCAACTCAAGGCTCTCTGCGGGGATACGTAGAAGTGCAGAAGGTGAAGTGCGTAGCAACGCATTCCGGATAAAGAAAAATTGCGTATCTGTCTTAAGGCATTTATTTGACTGACTTTTCTTTGTTGATAAGGTGTTCTGGGTTTAGTTTACTGTTACTATTGATCTGGTTACTGTAGTTGACTGGGTGATTTACTTGTACTTGATGATCATTTGATGTTCATGGATCCAGTTTGAAAATTTATGAAAAATGGTCCTTGAAAGAAAAGAAGTAGGGGGTTGTAGCTCCCTTCCAGGAGAGACTGGAAAACAAGAGAGATTTGTAGCTCTCTGCAGGTTGTAGCCTGCGTACTGGTAAAGGACTACACCAGTACAAAATCATTGTAAAAGGAGTTTCTAATTGAAAGAAGATAGAGACATATTGCAGCAGGTGGTTTTCACCCACATTGGGTTTCCACCTTACATCTGGTGTTCTTTGGTGTGACTATCTATTTTTCTTGTTCATGCTCATTGTTTTATGGTACTGACATACAAGAATAATTCAAAGTATAAATAAGGAAGATTTATTAAAAAGAACTAGATAATATTGATTCACCCCCCCTCTCAGTATTATTCCCAACAATTGGTATCAGAGCCTGTCCTTCAGAGAAGCTTGATTGCTTGAAGGAAGATCATTCATCATGAGCAATTACGAGAGGGAAGCATCAATCAGGCCACCAATTTTTGATGGGTCAAACTTAAATTATTGGAAAGTAAGAGTTACTGCCTATCTTCAATCTCTTGGTACAGAAGTTTGGGATATCATAGATACAGGCTACACTTTTCCTTCAGCTACTCCTACAGATTCGGTCGAGAAGAAGAAATATGAAACAAATGCTAAAGTAGTCAATACTCTGTTGGGATGCTTATCTCAAACAGAATTCGTAAAGGTTATGTAATATAAATCTGCAAAGGAAATATGGGACAAGATTGTCTTGAGCTACGAAGGAGATGAACAGGTAAAGCGTGCTAAACTTCAAACTCTCAAGATTCAGTATGAGAATCTCAGAATGTATAATGATGAAAGTGTGGCTAACTATTTTCTTCGGGTAGACGAGATTGTTAATTGCATGAAAAACTTGGGTGAAGAAATAAAAGAGGCTATTGTGGTTGAAAAAGTTTTAAGATCATTGTCCCCCAAGTTTGAATCTAAAGTTTCTGCAATAGAAGAAAAGGAAAATCTACGAACTCTTACTATGTCTTAGCTACACGGAATTCTAACTGCTTATGAAATGAGAAAGGGAGGTCCATCAGACAGGAGAGAAGCTGCTTTCGAGGCTTCAGGCAAAGGAGACTACTATGAAGCAAGTCACGTGCCAGAAGAAGAAGAAGAATCAACATTTGTCAGAAATCTTCAATGGGGTACTGGAAGGTTCAGAGGTAAGTTACCTTTTAAATGTTTTGCTTGTGGAAGAGTAGGTCATTATGCTGCGAAATGTCCACATAAGGATAAGATTGAGAAAGGAAAGGAACCTGCTAGATGGAACAAGAAACAGAATGCAAATAAGAAAAGCTACTACACTCATGAAGATAGTGATGGTCTATCAAATAGTGATGAAGATGAACGAGGTAATGACTATAAACTTTTAATGGCATTTGAAGATGATGATTACATGGATGCTATAGATGTGGATAGCTTTTATGAAGAAATTTCTAGACTCAAGACATGTATAGAAGAAAAGAATATGATCATTGATACCCTACAATCTCAAATTGATGAAAAAGAAAAATATCTTGAAAAGTTAGAAGGTGAAATTGTTGGTCTTAGAAAAGAGATTGAGAAAACAAAGGCTATTAATATTAAGTTTGTCAAAGGATCTGAAACTCTGGATGAGATCATCAATGTACAACGTTCTCCTCTAAACAAGACAGGTCTGGGCTATAATGGAGAAACTTCTCAACCATCCACCTCAAAGAGTTATCTTGATGCAGCAAGAAGGAATGAGCAAAAGCACAATGAAGATCACCAGGTAAAGCAGGGATGAATTACATCAAACAAAGACTATCAGGTAAACCAGGGGCAATCCGTCCTAAGGATGAACAAAAGCTACAACCAGCCACAGGTAAAATCCTCTCAATTTGCTTCAAGAATGGATGACAATAGAAATTACAATCATTTGGCCGGAAGATTTAATAACCGCAGAAGTTTCTTCAATGGACAATGCTTCTCTTGCCATAACTTTGGTCACAAAGCAGCTCAATGTGTTGCATATAAAACAATCATGACTAGAGAAGCTCAAAAACAAAGAAGTATGACCGGGATTACAAAAAGGACCTATAACAACTTTTCGGCTCTTGAAAATGAGTTGAATGTTCTATTTGCAATAACTTTGGTCATGAAGATTCTGAATGCAGGAGCAGGTTTCAGCAGACAAAGGAACAAGCCTCAAGCACCAAAACATGGAGAATAAAGGAACCACAAACAGAAAGATGTGGGATAGCATTTTATGCAGAGGGACAGGAAAATCTATGGTACATTGACAGTGGATGTTCGAAGCATATGACAGGTGATAAAGAAAAACTTGAATCATATTCTGCTTTAGAAAAGGGAAAGAAAGTTTCTTTTGGAAATGATACTCCTGCAGCTATAAAAGGAAAAGGCACTGCTCAGTTAAAAGAAAAGGTCAAAGCTGGAAATGTTTTGTATGTTGATGGATTGAAGCATAATCTTCTGAGTGTCAGCCAGATGTGTGATCAAGGAACCGAGGTGATATTTAGATCAAATGGATGTCTTGTTCGTGATCTTGATACAGTAAAATGGTGATCAAAGGTGAAAGAACTCCAAATAATCTATACATATTTGAAGAAGGACAACAACAATGCTATCTAAGCAAGGATGATGAACACTGGTTATGGCACCGGAGGTTGGGGCATCTAAGCTTTTCACAAATAAGGAAAGCATGCAAATATCAGGCAGTTCGCGGTCTTCCAGATATCAAAATTCCAGACAACACCATATGCAAATCATGTCAGTTTGGAAAGCAAACCAGAACTAACTTTCCAGAGAAGGAAGGATCAGCTAGCATGCCTCTTGAGCTTGTACATACAGATGTATGTGGACCATTCAGGAAAAGGACACCTCGAGGAGAAGAATACTTGATATTATTCATTGATGATTTCTCCAGGTTTGTCTAGCTAGGACTTATGAAGCACAAAGATGAAGCATTCGAAAAATTCAAATCCTTTAAAGCCTTGGTTGAAAATGAATCAGGATACAAAATTAAGTGCCTCAGATCCGACAGAGGTGGGGAGTTTACTTCAAATGAATTTTTCGATTTCTGTGAAGAACATGGGATAAGAAGAGAATTCTCTGCAGCTAGAACTCCTCAGCAAAATGGAGTAGTGGAAAGAATGAACAGAACAGTCCAACAAATGGCTCGTGCTATGCTTGATGAGTCTGGAACTCCCGCAACTTTCTGGGTTGAAGCTGCATATGCTGCGGTTGTTATTCTCAACAAAACAAATGTCCGGGTGAACAGCACTCAAACTCCTCATGAGCTCTGGTATGGTGAGACTCCTTCGGTAAAGCACTTCAAAATCTTTGGGAGCAAATGCTATATTAAGAATACTGATGAGCAACTTGGCAAACTTGAACCTAGAGCAGATGAAGGCATTCTTCTTGGTTATTCTCCACACAGTAAAGCATACAAGTGCTACAATAAAAGACTGGAAGAATTGTTGACAGCATTGATGTAGTGGTTGATGAGAAGGGATACATTCCTAGGCAAGTAAATCATGAAGATATCGAAGAAGATGAAGACTACCCTCAAAGATAGAATGATGAAGAAGAAGAACCTCAAGAAGAACCAAAGGAGCAGATAAGGATAGAAGAGAAGACTCCATCCAGATATGTTCAGAAGAATCATCTAGAATCTTAGATTTTGGGGCAGAAAGAAGCAGGTGTACAAACAAGAAGAACAATTGCAGAAGCTTCAAGCTATTTGGCATTACTCTCTTCCACTGAACCAAAAAATGTGAAAGAGGCATGCAAAGATGAATGTTGGGTCAAAGCAATGGATGAAGAACTTGAGCAGATCGAAAAAAACAACACTTGGGAGTTGGTTCCTAGACCAAAGGATAAGAATGTTATAGGGACAAAATGGGTCTTCAAAAATAAATTGAATGAAAATGGAGAAGTAATTAGAAACAAGGCCAGACTTGTTTGTAAAGGGTATGCGCAGCAAGAAGGAATAGATTTTGAAGAAACTTTTGCTCCTGTTGCAAGACTTGAGGCCATCCGAATGTTCCTTGCTCTCTCAAGCTTTCAAAACTTCAAAGTATTTCAAATGGACGTGAAATCAGCCTTTCTGAATGGAGACTTGGAAGAAGAAGTATATATTGAGCAGCGAGATGGTTTCATTCTTGGAAATGATCCAAATCTTGTATGCAGATTGAAAAAGGCTCTCTATGGTCTCAAACAAGCTCCAAGGGCTTGGTACTATCGTTTGGACAAATATCTTCATCAACAAGGTTTTTCAAAAGGATCAACAGATAGCAATCTTTATATAAAAGTTGAAAACGACAAATTGCTAATACTTGTTGTGTATGTAGATGACATTATCTTTGGCAGCAATGAAGAAGCTATGAGTCAAAGCTTTGCCTTGGTAATGCAGAAAGAATTCGAAATGTCCTTGCTGGGAGAACTAACATATTTTCTTGGTTTGCAAATCCAACAAAAAGAAGGAGGGATCTTTTTGTCTCAAACCAAGTATCTCAAGCAGATTTTGAAGAAATATGGCATGGAAGACGCAAAACCAGTATGTACACCCATGGTCACAGGATGTAGCCTCAGTGCAAATGATGAATCAGCAGCAGTGCATCAACCAACCTACAGATCTATGATTGGAAGTCTACTTTATTTGACAAGTACCCGACCAGACATAATGCATGCAATAGGAATAGTTGGAAGATTTCAGGCAAATCCAAAGGAAACTCATCTTCAGGCAGTAAAGAGAATCTTCAAATATCTTCAAGGAACTCAAAACTATGTCTTATGGTATCCTAGAGATACAGATCTCACACTTCATGCTTATACAGATGCAGATTGGACCGGAAGTGTAGATGACAGGAAGAGCACAAGTGGTGGTGCGTTCTTTATGGGTTCCAGATTAGTATCTTGGTTCAGCAAGAAACAGAGTTCGATTGCCTTGTCTACAGTTGAAGTGGAATATGTTGCTGCTGCATCTTGCTGCACTCAACTCCTTTGGATGATGCAGACCTTGCAGGATTTTCAAATCACTTGTATACCACCCATCTCCATCTTATGTGATAATACAAGTGCAATCAACATTTCAAAGAACCCAGTCATGCATTCAAAGACCAAGCACATACCGATCAAGTATCATTTTCTCCGGGAACAAGTACTTGAACAAAAGGTCAAGTTGGAGTATGTTCCTTCTAAGGAACAAGTTGCTGATATACTCACCAAACCATTGCCCAGGGAGACCTTTGAATACCTCAGGCAGAAGCTGGGGGTTGTTGATGCATCATCTTGTTGTTGAATCTCTTCTGATGGTTGGTTGTACGCAAGGCTCATCTGGTGTATGCGTACATGTGCTGGGCTGCGGATTGGTCGAAGATCGAATGGCACAGGTTCAGGGGTGTATGCGTACATGTGCTGGGCTGCGGATTGGTCGAAGATCGAATGGCACAGGTTCAGGGTGAGCATATAATGCATTGTTGGCATTATGGAGGAAGTACAGAAGGAGATCATGGATGCTGGTCTGAATATTGCTGCAATATGCCTCTATCTCTTTCATGGTCATTGTGGTTCTTCTTTGCAGATCTGGTTTATAGTCAGGGGGAGCATGTTCTTAGGGGGAGCATAACCCTTTGCCCTTGATGTCAAAGGGGGAGAATGACATTGAGGATCTTGAGGTTGCCATCAAGTCCAAAGGGGGAGATTGTTGGCATTATGATTCTGGTATGGCTCTATGTTACAGATGTTGTACTTGATGGCAACACCCTCAAGTGGCAATGCTCTGATCAGGCTCTCAAAATGTTGGAAATTAAGAGATACGCAGGTGAATGGTTCAAAAGGTGCGTACCCGCAGGTACGCCGGCCAGGAAGTGCGTTCATACCCGCAGGTTACCCCTTCATGAGGTGCGTACCCCCAGTTCACTCACTTCAAGGCAGAGAAGCGCACTCACGTGGGGTTTCTTATGTTTGGCCCGTGGTATTTAGCCCGCCATTCTTGATTCTATGGTTTTAGCCCGTGGTATAGGATCTAATTTTGCCCCGGTTTGGATCCCTTGTATTGGTTATTGATGGTTTTGTCCCATGGTGTGAATAAGGGCTTGACTATAAATAGGGAAGGAGATCACTTGGCTAAGGCATCTTTTGCAAATTGAATATCTTAAGATCTGAAATATTGGGTTATTGGTTTAAAAGCTTGATCTATATAAAAGTGAAGTTGAAAGTGAATCTATGATGTGTGATCTCTCGGGCGCATGATCAGATCTGGGCATCTGACTATCGGTGGCACACTGGGGGATTGCCAATTCGGCCCTAATCAGAGGTACGCAGGTGATTAACAGTGCAAGTGCATGGGTACGCACAGCAGAAGAAGGCGCAGTGCGTGGGTACGCAGAGCAGAAGAAGGCGCAGTGCGTGGGTACGCAGCGCGACAGAGGTTCAGGTGCGTAGGCACAATGAAAGTACGCGGCCTACAGAAGCCGCAGGTGCATATATACGCGGCGCGATAGCATCTGAGAGTGCATGGCCATAGTAGTAGTACGTGGCGCGATAGAAGCAGTGGGTGCGTGGGCACAGTGAAGGTACGCGACGCGTTTAAAGGAACAGTGTGTGGGTACGTAGTGCAGCTCAAGGCTCTCTGCGGGGATACGCAGAGGTGCAGAAGGTGAAGTGCGTAGCAACGCATGCTAGATAAAGAAAAATTGTGTATCTGTCTTAAGGCATTTATTTGACTGACTTTTCTCTGTTGATAAGGTGTTCTGGGTTTAGTTTACTGTTACTATTGATCTGGTTACTGCAGTTGACTGGGTGATTTACTTGTACTTGATGATCATTTGATGTTCATGGATCCAGTTTGAAAATTTATGAAAAGTGGTCCTTGAAAGAAAAGAAGTAGGGGGTTGTAGCTCCCTTCCAGGAGAGACTGGAAAACAAGAGAGAGTTGTAGCTCTCTGCAGGTTGCAGCCTGCGTACTGGTAAAGGACTGCACCAGTACAAAATCATTGTAAAAGGAGTTTCTAATTGAAAGAAGATAGAGACATATTGCAGCAGGTGGTTTTCACCCACATTGGGTTTCCACCTTACATCTAGTGTTCTTTGGTGTGACTATCTATTTTTCTTGTTCATGCTCATTGTTTTATGGTATTGACATACAAGAATAATTCAAAGTATAAATAAGGAAGATTTATTAAAAAGAACTATATAATACTGATTCACCCCCCCTCTCAGTATTATTCCCAACAAACAATGATACAGATGTAGATACTAGAACAAGTATTTGACTGGACCCCTACTAGCCATGACATGCATTTGATCAAATATGTCACAATTATGCATTCAACAGGTTTAAACAACAGATCTGAGCATAGGGGTGTTATACTTATCTCAGAATTGCGAAGAAGCATTAGTGTCATATCAAATTAGTTGAATTAACATTTATTAGGTCATATATTCATTGCTCATTCATTTACAAATCAAAACATGATGAAAACCATACATTTTCACTGTCATAAAATATATTCATAACCAACATATAAACAACATAAATAATGAGGATACAACATCCATGTATGCCACAAATGAACCAGTGAATTTACACATTAAATACCAAGGACATGAACTCTTATTGATGAATGCAAAATTCAACCCAGTAGGGGACTACCATGTTCCACCTAACCATAGATTGGTTGAGCCAAAGATTTGTTCAGCCAATCACCCTCATGTCCTATTCCAAGCATGAATGTGGGACTCATAACTGAAAAGAAAAATTGAATGAGCATGGATGCCACCTGATTTCTCCACCTACACCATGAGGAATTTTACTTCCTACTAGTCCCTAGGGTTTACCACAACCCATACTCCGATTCAGAAGTCACTAGGCCATGGTCGAGACACCACCCTCCAGGCTTTACTGTATATCCTGTCATTCACTAACCATGATTCCTAGGCCTAATCAAGGGAAACCACCTCTAGGTTATACCGTATATCCCGCCATTCATCGGTCGAGGATTCCTAGGCCCACCGAGGCACATAATACCTGGCTTTACCGCAATCCATAGTTCAGTTCAGGGATTACTAAGCCAGTGGATTTACCGCAATCCACAATCCAATTCAGGGATCACTAGGCCATGTGTTTTTCCTTTTAGAGATCCACCTGACTTAGCTTCGAATCCATTTGACAATCCAGCTCCACAAAAACATGAGAACCCATCGCCTCAAGTCTATCCAGAAATGGAAAGGAAAGGCTTAAGAACATTGTCACACCTAGAAAAACCCATGCAAATGACAGTAAGAGAATTAAGAACACATATGCATAACCATGAATGCCAAATTTAGCAAGGAAATCACATATGCAAATTGATACTTGCAAGTAAACCCACTTTAGCTGCTTAATCCTACTCTTCTTTTCTTGACCTTTGCTTCCTCTTTACCGTCTTTGAATTTCTTGATCCAATGTTGAAGTGCTCTAAGAAAACCTTAAGTTTCCAAGAGTGTTAGAGAGAATAGAGAGAGAGCTCCAAAATTGAACTGACAAAAGGTACCAACTAATCCTTAGAAGCCTTTTTATCAATGTGGCCTTTATTTTCTTCATTTTCCATTATTTTCCTTCATTTTCTTCCTCACATGGAACTTGTGACCTTTCACCTTCCTTTTCTTATAATTTCCATTATTTTCATAAATAAATTTCCAAAAATGCCATTTTTCCTTTCCAAAGCCTTCACCGTGTCCTTTTCCAATTTCCTTAGCCATAATAAACCAAATGAACACCCACACTAGGATGTTTTTGCCCAACATTCATCTTGTAATAACTGTCCCATAACTGTGATTATTGTTTTGCCTTTATTAAATATTATTTACATGGAATTTTCACTATGGTTGTTACACCTTCTTAGGATGTGTGTGATTTTGTCAGTGGTCCCCCGGATATATGGAAGGTTTATTTTTCCAATAAAGTTATCCATATTTTTATTTTTATTTCTAGGTCCTTTGTTAGCATTACAAAGAGCCTTGAGATCTTGATGTTTTTTGTATCCATTTTTTAAGAATACTTTTATAAGATGTTCTCTTTCCATATCCAAGGGTTTCTTGTTTGAGATTCTCACGTCTTTGGTTGCCAAAGTGCTTAGAATCCCAAATATCTACGTAGGCATTGTTAGTTTACAACATAAGTGTGAGTTGAAGTTGTGTAGGCATCATTATCTTCCAGGTTGTTGTGATTATCTAGTGTATCGAATCTCATAACTATAAAGTGGCACTCTATTATGTGTTTTGTGTGTGGGATTTAATAAAATCTCTAAATGAGAGAAGTCTTCCATCTCTCTATGTTGACTTTGTTTTTTCCTAATTAGTTCAGATCTACATACTTGTTTATCTCATTGTTGGACCCACAAAAACCCTCCACACCTTGTATTTCTTTGAGGGATATTCTAAGGTAATGAACTATGGAACCTCATTCTCCTTTGTCCAGATCAACTTAGCTCCATATTGCAACTTCAATCTCCGTAGTGAATCGTGCCTTAAAGAGTTCCTCTTTTTTTTCCTTTTTTGGTAGAATCATCATTATTAAGGAGTGTTCTAAATCCTATGGTGGATTTTTTCAAACTATGTTCTTGTTTGGAAGAATGAGTTGCAATTGGTATTTTCATGAGTGCACCAGTTTCTAATAAAAATTCATATTGCACCTATAAGATGTACATGTTTAAGATGTATATGTAAGATAAACACCATAGTTTCTTATTTTTTAACCATATTGTCCTTAAATATGTTAAGAATGGATACATTAGTGTTGAGTGTACAATCCACTTGTTGAAATTTGGATGTGCTAGATAAATATGAGACAACTGAAGGAAGATTTTGGCCTTATACAACCTCATATTATGACATTTTAGTGGCATTCTGATAAGTGGTTTTGTACCACCATTTTCCGAGGGGTAACCATTGAGCCCATTGTTGTCATTAGTCCGCTACAAAACATCTTAAGTAGGTTTCGAAGAATTTTTTGATCACCTTGGTTTGATCATCCATTTGGGGATGATATGTTGTGGTCATGTTCAATTGTGTGCCTTGTAGTTTAAAAGAATCATGATATAATTTGCTAGTGAAGGTGATATCATGATTTGATATAATGGAAGTAGGCATGCCATGCAACTTAGAAATATGATCCATGAAGACATGGGAAACTGTGGAAAGTGCAAATGGGTGCAGTAAGGAAAAAATTAAGCATATTTAGAAAGGCACTTGACTACCACCCTGATGACCAATTTATTGTTGTTTTTCAAGAGGCTCACTATAAAAGCATGAAAATTTCAATGTATATAGTGCTTGGGATATGTAGTGGCTACAATTTCTTTGGAGCTTCACTAATTCACTTTTGTTCCTTTGTTAAGCTTCACATTTAGCTACAAAAGTATGGATGCCCTTTTTCAAGGTTTCCTAAAGAAATACTACCTCATTCATTTGTAGCCTTTTTGAAAGCCAAAGTGGCTCATTCTTAAGGATGAATCAAACTCATCTAACACCCTTTGTTTACAAGTTGATTTTTTCACTAGAAAATTATGCCCTTCATATTGCAAGGTATCTTGCCACCAAATATAACCTATAGGGGTTTGGGGTCTTTCTAAGGTATTTAGTCTAATTTATTGGAAATTGGATAGATGAATAACTTCAAACCCCATTACATTTCATTAACTGAAAATAATATTATATAAAAAGTATTGTGACTCTTTATTTCCTCTTCCAAAAGTCCATCGTTTCTTCCTATTCTAGCTCTTCACATCTCTCCCATTCTAGATATTTAGAAACTATTTACAATTTACCAAAGTTGTAAGGGTTAGTTGTATAACATCCATGCTCTTGATCCAAAAGGGTGTTTTTGATAATTATGTTGAGAGATGAAGGACAACTATGAATGGATAAATTTTCTCTCATAATCTAGTGTTTTTTGGATGCACACAAACTAGATGGCTAGTAGAAGTTGATTTGTTCTACTAAAAGGTGGTTTAAGGATTTACTCAAACTAAATTGTGTTCATGAATTATGGCACTAGCTATAGATATGAACCAACTACTCCAATATTGCAATGAGAAAAAATGTAATGAGTAGATTCAAATGCTTTTCCATTTTCTAGATCTAACGTTTTATCTTTGTACCTTTTTCTATTGTTGGTTTTCTTTGATCTTCTGCCAAGGGATTCGACATGTCTTTGCCTCATGTCCATTTCTACCACAATGGTCATACTGAAGGTCATATATCTTTCTTCTCTTACTTCCTTCTCTTCTAGAATAGTCATTTGATTTATTCTTTCCTTTTTTTGGCAAGGCATACCATTTCTCTAGTGGGTTGGGATTTCTTCTTCCTTCCAAAATACTTTTCACATTTTGCTACTTTTTCCATGAGAGAGTCAAATGTAATGGACTTCATTTGGCCACTAGCTTGCAAAGATTCAAGATCACGAGAGCATGTGGGGTAGATGGCCTTGATGAAGGCTGTGATATGAATGTTTATATTCACCCTAGTGGCATCTATGTCATGCACTAGGGCTTTGATATCATAGAATAAATCCATGGGATCATCATCCTTCAGCTATAGGTTGAAGAGCTTCACCTGTAGTTGTACAAGTTCTAGTTCAGAGTGGTATAAGACTTTTAATTTCTATAAGGTTCCATATGAATCACTAATATGAACAATATAATGTGTCAGTGCTTCATTTATTGTTTCAGAAATCAAGCATATGATTTCTTGTCATTTTTCTTCTAAATGGAAATATGATAATAGGAAAATCTAATTTCCTGCCTCTTTAACTACTTTGGCTTAACACAACAAATCAAAAATCTCATTGATCTGTTTCGAATAGAAAATACTACCATGCACAGTCAACAATTCATAGAATGAATTATGCACTATAATACCCCAATGTAATATTAATGGACTAATTATCCATTCTGACCTTCAAGCCACAAAAATGAATTATAAGGTAATAGGGAAATCTAATTCCAATATTGCATGCATCCAACTAGGCACATAAAATGCTCACATCAGCAAGTCGGGCCTCATATTCTAACAATTTCCAATTCTAATAATTTTACCACACTCTGTATAATCTTTGGACCACTTCTTTCCAAACACAGGTCACACCTTCCCTTTTTGGTAGATATACTTTTAAACTATAATTATCTTCTTCGGTTATGCATAGATATTGAAACTTATATCAATTCTTGATTCACACATAGAACTGCAATTCATTAATTACAATTACACATAAAAAATAAATTAATACAGTGAATGTGTGAACTCCATTTTCATTAAACTAATTCTGTACATACATATGCTCGAAGGCACTCATTTTCTCTATGGCATGATTTCACATTCATTTGGTCATTCTCTCAATCCTCGTAGGCTTATAATAAGTTGAATTAATAAATGCAAAAACTTTCCCTAAATCCTAAAATCACTCCATAAATCATATTTTTTCCAAATTCTAAAGTCACTCAATATATACCTAGAATATCTCATGCTTTTCAAGGTAGATTTTTTTCCCCTTATGGACGAAATCTCACATATCCACATCTTTTCTAAAACTATGAATCATCTAGTTTTAAAACTCATAAAATATACCAACTTGGAAAATATAGTTTATTTACATAGAAGAATATAATTTATTCTCAAAAATCAAGACTCCTTTTTGAATCTTTTTCTCATCAATGACTTAATGACTTGGAATCTCTAATGCTCCTGCATAGAACTATAATATAGTAGAAGATTTGGCTCAGTCATCTTCTGCTATTTCAACGCTTGAGGTGCTTCAGAATTGTCCCTCCCAAAAGCATGCTTTATTGTCAGCAATTGGTGGAATCGATCCAACTGATACCAATCTTGTAGTTTTCAACCATGTGGGTTATATGCCACAGTTACCAGCACAATTAGCATTCCTGATTCAAGTAAATGCCTTGAATAAACTTATTCACCGAACCATTATTAACGAGGGGACATCTACTTGTATTATGTATATGAATTACTGGAAAACAATTGGCTCACTGCCTTTGTCATGTTCACCAACAACGTTAAAAGTTTTTGACGATCGCACATATACACCTTGTGAAATATTGAATAATCTACAAATCAAACTAGGAGGCAAAACAATAACTGTTGAAATTGAGGTTGTTGATGGACCCCTTGATTACAACATTTTACTAGGAAGCATGGGTTTATGCTATGGATGTTGTTATTTCAACATACTTTCATACGATTACATTTCCTCATAAGGGTGGAATCACAGTTATCGATCAACTTGCCTTCTTCACCTCTAGTTCACAAGCTACTGGAAGCATCCCATTAGTTAACGAACCCCCACTATGTCTTCAAAACATTGGTGTAGGTATCTTCAAGGATTCTTCCCTAATGGATACTTTTTCACTACCGCCACCATCAAACTTGAAAAAAGTGGCAAAAGTTGAGACTTGCAACATGATATCTTCCACTTCATCTGACTTAAGGAAGATTACTAATAGTTTTGAAGTTGATAGTAGTAATGAAATCATGCCTCTAAGACCTATTGAGCTTGCATAGCAATCAATATTTCTGGCTTGTGTGGCGAACCGAAATTCATATTCGCCAATTGTATAGTTAGATCATTCATTATAATATGGTACTTCCTCCGATCCTTTTTCATGTATATTTTCTATTGATGAAGGAATCATCCAATCAATGATGATGAAAGGCAAACCATGGGAAGATTATCATCATCGTTCCCATCTTCCAAATCACATGGAAGATTCTGCAAATGAACTTAATCACCCTTCAGTTGTTGATTTCCTTTCGAATTATGTTTTCATAGACACAGTAGATTCAGAGCGAAACTTGTCAAATATCGAAGAAACTATTTCTATAAATATTTTAACCAAACATAATGTTGTAGAAAACATTCATGTTGGCAAATCTTGTTCTCCATCAGAACTTGATATTTACCGTGCTCTCTTTCATGAATTCTGAGATATATTTGCATGGTCATATGAGGAGGTGCCAAGAATCGACTCTAGTATAGTTGAACATGAAATCAAAATGTATCCTGATGTCAAACCAGTTCGACAGTGCCTCCGACCTGTTCATCCAAAGAAGGCTGCTGCCATTAAAACAGAAGTTGGAAAATGTTTGCATGCTGGTTTCATTTACCCTGTTCCTCTTACTAATTGGGTTTCCAATATTGTTCCTGTCATGAAGAAACAAGGGACAATATGAGTGTGCATCGATTATAGGGATGTTAATCAGGCTTGTCCAAAAGACAATTATCCCACTCCCTTTATTGACCATATTATTGATGAATTTGGCGGATGTGAAATATTCTCATTTGTGGATGGTTTTTCCGGCTATAATCAAATCAATATCCACCCAGAGGACCAATCTAAAACTGCTTTTATTTGTCCATGGGGCATATTCGCTTATAGGAAACTCCCTTTTGGTTTGAAGAACGCAGGGGAAACTTTTTAGAGGGCAATGAACTATGCCTTCCATGACATCAAACATATTGTTCAACCATACCTTTATGATTTACCTACTCATTCACGAAAGCGAACTGATCACCCACAACATTTGAGAGCTATATTTTTACGGTGCTGACACTACAAGATATGACTCAATCCACACAAATGTGTTTTTTGTGTTGGTTCTGGTTGCTTTCTCAGATTTGTAGTGTCTAAGGAAGGAATTCGACTCGATCCACTTAAGGTTTAGGCAATTCTTGACTTTCCTCCACCTTCCAATCTACTACAATTACAAAGACTCCAAGGGAAGGCTCACTTTTTAAGGAGGTCCATTCCCAATTATGTTGAAATGGCTAAAGGATTTACTCATCTTTTGAAAAAGGGGATACCCTTCCATTGGGATCAGGTTGTGCAAGCTTCCTTTGATGCTCTTAAAGATACCTTTATTAGAGCCTATTTAATGTATTCCCCGAATTATCAAAACGACTACTTCTTGTATCTCGCCACTGAAGATACAACCATTGGAATGGTTTTGGTCCAAGAAGAAGATGGGATTGAACATTCGATATATTATTTGAGCTGCAATCTCAATGATATAGAAGTTAAGTACTCTTATGTCAAAAAGTTAGCTCTGGTTGCTGTTCAAGCTGTACAGATATTTCGCCACTATATCCTGCTCCGAAAGACCACTATTATTTCGGATAGCAACCCTATGACATATATTTTGTCATGTCAATTATTGGGGGGAAATTACTCAAAATGGATTATCATTTTGAAGGAATTTGATTTGGAATTCATCAAATACAAATAAAAAAAATCTCTAGTTTTTGCCGAGCTTCTTTGCCACTTTCCCTCGAATACCATTGATTCAACATCAGAACCATCAATTCTGAATGAGTCTCTATTCCTGATTTCGTCATCTGACTCGTGGTATGGAGATATTATGATTTATCTCCAGACCCAAACGTTTTGGCCTGATACCTCTCGCTCACAACAGCGACGTATCTAATACCAAGCCAAATATTATCTGATCGTTGGCAACACTCTTTATTGTCATGGTATCAATATGATTTTATGAAGGTGCTTCACTCATGAGGAAGCCATGAAAGTTTTGAATGATTTCCATTTAGGTTCTTGTGGTGGACACTTATCTGGTTATGCTACCGCACAGAGAATTCTCCATGTTAGTTGCTTTTGGCCTACCATATTCAAATATTGCATTATTTCCGTCAGAAGTTGTCATGCATGCCGGATCTATGACCATAAAGCTAGATTACCACCTACACAATTGCATCCTATCGTCGCTATTTCACCATTCACCAAATGGGGCATTGACTATTTTACAAAATGGCCGAGGCAATGCTGACATTAAACAACAGTGACGAGACAACTGCACTTTTATTTTTCAACCACATGGTTGCCCGGTTTGGTGTACCACAAGCTATTGTTACAGATCATGGGTCGCATTTTCACAATCACATGATGATTGAGTTAACTGCTAAGTTAGAACTTTCACATGACAGTTCTAATGGACAAGTTGAGGCCATCAACAAAGTCCTGAATCAAATGCTTCAAAGAATGATAGGGGTTCATAAACAAAATTGGGATTTAATCTTGTACTCGGCTTTGTTGGAATATTGAACCTTGGTTAGGAATGCAACTGGATTCACACTCTTTCAATTGGTGTATGGTCTAAAGAAAATCTCGTCGATACAATGTGAAATTTCATCTCTCAAACTCACGATTGACCTGTTACCCAACACTTCTAATGAAGAAGTGCATTACTTAGAACTTATCCATCTGGATGAAACCCATCGTGAAGCCGCATTGGATAACAAAGCGCATAAGAAATGAATCAAGGTGCAATATGATAGAAATGTCAAGCCTCACATTTTCTTAGAAGGAGACCTGGTCTTGCTTTACGATCAGGAAGCTAATAAACTAGGAGCATGAAAAATTGAACCACTATGGACGGGTCCTTATATTTTCAAGTGTGTTTTGGAAAAAGGAGCCTACGAGTTGGTGGATTATGATGGAATTCCATTATCGCAACCCCGAAACGGGTTGTATCTTAAATGTTACTATGCTTAATTGAGTGTAGTAAAAATCATTGTATATATGCTTTAATTGCATGTGTGTGTCTTAGTGTGTCTTTTAGAGTTTTTATGTGGTTAAGTAATCTTCTTTGCATTGGTTGCAGATGTCGGAATCTTTGGAACCATTTGTTGGTTATGCTGATGGTGCTAGTCATAGTACGCAGAACCTATCTTCTGCAGCATGGGCCATTCATTCTAAGTGGTGAGTTAGTGATTTTTCAAGGGATTTGTATCGGTTGTTCTAAAAACAATATCGTTGAGTATAGCACGTTGATCGAACTTCTCTCTAATGCCATTTCACTTGGAAAATACCAAATCATCATTAGGCTAGACTCACAACCCGTTGTATTACAACTAACAAACATTTATATTGTCTGAAACCCAACAATTCTTCATATGTTCCTTAGATTTCATATTTTGGAAAGACATTTTGAGTACATTCAATATCAAAATATTTCCAGAAAATTTAACACATTAACCGATTCGTTAGCGAACTATGTGTTAAACAAACATTTGCGACACATGTAAAAGTAAATTTTCAATTCACATCATTAGTTGAATAGGATTGCACATAACCATATATATAAAAACTCTGAAATTTAAAATAGATGGATGTTTTGAAAGTTTTTACAAAATTTGTATCCAAGACATGTTTGGTCATCTGACCTAAAAAATCAAAATGTGTGCAAAAATCATCCTAAGTAGACCTAGTGATGCTCATGATAACAGGTCATAGCTTGAGCTATCATGCACAAGAGACGCATCCAACAACCTAGAACACCAATAGTATGGCGTTGTAGCCTCATAGGTAACTCCTCGATCTGGACATTCGGAATACCGAGGGTTAACCCCTCTACATGATCCTGCAACTATGCCAGTGTCTCGGCCAAATCCAAATCCTGGAGAACTACTCTCCCAACATTTCTTCGTGCTGGTCCACCTACCTCCTGTTGGTGTCTCATAGGTCAAACAATACCAAAATCTGTATGCATGAGAACGATTTTGGTTTAGTATTGGAAACATCAAAACACAAAAACATGTAGAAACTTAAAAATAAAAAAACATTTGGTTAAAAACAATTTACTTATAGCACCCCATTGAGTGCTCACTAGTAAACTCAACTCTGGATCTCCACGAAAACCAATCCCTGCATATGGATGCTCCTCGATGACAATGTGTTGTCGATCGAGCCAACTGAAGAATTCAATGGAAAATGTAATCGATGATTGACCAGCACGTCTAGTCATCAATTCGACCCACCTCTGCATCCGTGGATCTCTACGACCAGCTACACCCAATGTTACATGTTGAGGTTGCATCAATGGAATTCTCTCTAAGGTAAAAGCAATTAAGAGCGATCCACAGCTAAATTTCTTTGTCTTACTGCTCTTTACCTTTGTCATATACTCTTTCAGTGAAGAAAGTACTACCTCACACAAGTTGAATAAAGTTGGCTCAAGACACTCAAGTGCATACTCCATGTATGATCTGTTCGCCAGATGAAGGGTCACACTGCCTGCTAAATTTGTGATGGTGAAAAGGATTGTTCTCAATGGAAAATCATGAATATTTTTAATGATTATCTTTCCGTCCTTGCTAGGCTGTGTACCTAGACGATAGAATTGTCGAACATAGTCCCTCACTAATTCCCCTCCACGGGAAGAACCTGAAAGAGACATGTGGGCACCATGTCTCGACAACCCTATAAGAAAGTAAACATCATCGATCATAATAGGGACCAATTTTTTCCTAATTTGAAAATCCTTATCCGTTGGATCCCATGCATGAAATAGGAGCTGCAATAGTTCTGATTATTGCCTCATTCTGGACAACCTGAAGTATTTGAGCAACCCACAATTTTTGAGGGCTTCAACTGTACCTAGATCATTTAGGGCAACCATGTCTTGTTCTTCATGCTCTCTTTCTCGCCAAGTAATAGACATTCTAATCTGATGAAAGCCTGAAATCAAACCATAAGCTTAGTTAGGATCCTTTTCATGCAAAAAACTGGAGAAATTTTGGGCCAAACAGGTGAAACAAGTTTGTGAAACTTGCCTAGCGCAGCCCAGGAAAGGAGACAGTGCATTGTAGTGCAGCTACCCTTTTGTCTGGGTGCTCCCCATTTTAATTTTCGACATGGAAGCCTGTACTGATCCCAGGGTGAAATATTCTAACCCCAGGGACCCTAAAAACCCTAAAAACTTGCATGAAACTGTAAAAGAATGACATGAAAATAAAGAGGAGGGGTAGATATCCTACCTGGTCTAGACGACACGAGAAATGATCCACAGAATCTCTCACAATAAGCTGCTAAAGGTCGAGGTAAAAAATAGGGTTAGAGCACAAACTGAATGGTAAATATCAACTGGTGAAAATAACATGCTAAATTCTTGTTTTTATGTTTATTTCATGATCATTAAATGAGTAAACTTTAGTATTTACCTATTTTTACCAATGAAACTGGTATGCTTAATCTATTTGGTGTTGCTTTGAATAGATTTATAGTTGCCTTACAGAATGTAACGTGCATGATCGTGAATTCTACTTTGACCACAGAGCATACTTTTATCTCTTTGTCGAGCTCTATTAAACATCGAAAAAGGAACCCCCTTGGAGTCCTATTTAAGCTCTTTTAAGACTCTCAAAATATGAAAAGATTGCTGAGCGCTTGTCCTTTTCAGCTCATTAACGGATTGGAAATGACATTTACTAAGTATAAGTTTAACCCTTTTCTAGACTGAGATAGATTATTTACGAAAAATGAATACGTTGATTGAACATGGTCAATAGGTTCTCTCTTGTATTGTTTTACGCTTTTTCAAACTTGAGAGATAAATCTACAAAAAAGAACTTGTGGAGTTTTCTTTTTGTCCTTTTTCAAACTCTCTAAACATGAAAAAGGACCAAGTTACCATTGTCGTTAGACTCGTTAAAACATCAAATAGCGACAAACTTGTCCATCATGACAAGACCAAGTTTCACCTTCGCTAAACTCGTTATAACATCACACAACAATGGATTCACCTGAAGGGTGGAATTATATAACAAGCATGTGTTATCCTCCTCAAGCTTGATAGAAAATAAAGAGGTATTGGTCAACAATGACTGGGGAAAATGGGAAAAGGGGTAAACCACTTTATGGCAGCAAGTCGCTCTTGAACATGACACTTTCACTTCATCATTGTGACTACATGGGTTGGGTTATCTGCTTGATGGTCATCATAACTTGGTCTATCATACCATCCATTACTTTGGTTTTGGGTCAATACTACCAATTCATTTAGTGTCGCCGACATGTTCAAGAGAAGTCATTCAGTCAAAATTCATCCTTTGCAATACTCATAAACCTTCATTTTCATGACCGCCCTTCTTGAACCTTGTGCCATTAGTTACATTTCGTCTCCAAAAATCATTACACTCATTTCGTAACATTGATGTGGGATACATCAAGGCCCTCCTGCGATGAGTCGCTTCTTGTTAGCATCAGCACATTATCCAAGAAGTTGACTTAGAAACACCCTCTAAGTACCTTGAGGCTTGCATACATCAATGGCAAGTTCCTCACTTCTAGCGATAGGTTGATATCACTGGCCTTCGACCGAAAGACTTTGTATGTTGTTTGACATCAAAACATCTATTCTCACCATGCATAATGTATTGTAGTACCTTGAGGATCATTATCATTATCGGTGATTTCTCTCGCATCTGTTAACATCTTACATCATTGGTTGGTAATCAGATGGTGTCTTCCCATGTTCAACTTCAGATCACATATTCACATGGTTAGACTCGTACTTGAGCGAATGATTGAACGAGATAGAAGACCCCGGATCTAGTTTCATCCATCTAGGCTGCAATTTCAGGAAAGTACCAAATCATCCGTACAATGGCTTTACATTGATGGTCATCCTGTCATGGGTCTATATCTGTAAATCACTATCTATGTACTTGTAATGAAAGTTTATATGTTAGCATGGGTATGCCTTCTCTCAGCAATTCATGAGAAAAAATCAAAATATCATGATATTATGTATTGTAATCGATGCAGGTCACCATCCACTTTGGAACCTCCTCATCACATCGTAAAGCATATCACTCGACATTATTATTTTCAACTTCATGCTTTAGGGGGCAGTTGCTACAGATCCATTTGGGCACATCACTCCCATCATTTTTGATCAGTACTTTTAGGGCTCATCAAACCATAATTCTGTTGCTACATGCCCTAGACAAGTCATCACTTTGAATGCCTCCTTCCCTGAGAGTTTCTTAGCCTAAAGCCCTCCAGAAATGCCTCCTTGAGGGACCATCGTAGCTTTGGTTAGGGGTAAGTGTACTTCAATGCAGGTAGGCCCATGTCAGGGTGCTTTCTAGAGCACTTAGGCCCACTTTGACTTGCAGTGGGCGAGATTGAGCGAAATCATAATAGGGTTCTGGAAATATTCTTATCTTTTGGAGCCATCTAGAAAATTCCCACACTTATCATCTCCTATGAGCTCAAATTGGATAGGGAATGAGTTAAGTAACCTCCTATCCTCTCATCTCTTCCTCCATAGAAACTAAATATGAGTTTGAAAGGCCATTCAATACCCTCATTTATGACCAAACCTCCTCCATTTTCCTATAAATTGAGAACTCATCTAAGTGATCAGGGGTTGGACTTTGAGAATTTGTAAGGAGATATTGTTGGTTTGAGGATTGAGATTGTAAGCAAGTATTGTTATGTTTCTAGAGTGTTGTGTTTTGATGTGATGTTGGTTGGAACCCAAGCTAGAAGAGTGACAATGTATCAGACTTCATGGTTGTAATTCTTCCTTCTACTTAATAAAGTTGTTTACACCTTTTCCCATATTATTGTCTTTATGTATGATGATTTTATGTCTAAATGCTTACGATTCCATTTTCTTATAGCAGATAGGTCTCTTTCTTTGATTGGTTTTTGTCCTCTGTTTTTGATTGTAGGTACTTGTCGAGTGGATTAAGTTCGAGAAGGAGCGACGGGAGCCATACAATGGAGACAAAGGGAAAGCGAAAGATAACAAGTAGGTCCCTTGTCTTATTTATCTTATATAGTAAAAGGTTAAGCACTTTAAATCTATTGTTATAGGTGTAGCTACGCACCTAGGGAAATTGTGTTTATCCGTAGATGCAAAATTCCACATAACAACAATAGCAACTTTCTCGTCCTTTTATAGCACATCTGCTCCTCAACTTCAAAACTTGTTAGGTTGTTATATACAACTTTCCTTCTCTGCTACTTGCAAAAACACATTCTTTATAACCAAAATTAATATAAAGGCATCATATCCATGTTTATAAGAACTGTTCAAAGACCTCATCTTCAGCAATCTTCCTTTGATTCACTCTAATGAGCCAATTCTTTTCCATGAGCACACCTACTTTGTACTTTTCAAAATAATCCCTCTTAAGAACATATTGACTCTTTCAATCTTTTATAGTAATCTCTAATATCCAAAGAGAATTCAAGCTATGATACCACTTGATAGAAGGAAAATCTAATTTTGTACCTCTTCAGCTACTCTGGCTTAATACAATAATTCAAAACTCTCATTGAGTTGTTTCAGAGAGAAAATACTACCATGCACAGTCAATAATTCATAGAATGAATTATGCACTATAATACTCGAATGTAATATTAATGGACCAACTATCCATTCTGACCTTCAAACCACCTAAAGGAATTATAAGGCAAAGTTATAACTTCATAGGAAATAGTCCAATCTAATTCCAATATTGCATGCTTCCAACTTGGCACTTAAAATGCTCACATCAGCAAGCCAGACCTCATATTCCAACAATTTCCAACTCCAATACTTTTACAACACTCTGTATAATATTTGGACCACTTCTTTCCAAATAAAGGTCGCACCTTCCCTTCGTGATGTATTTACTTTTAATCTATCATCAACGTCTTCAATTGTTCTTGAAGATTGAAAATTATATCAATTTTCGATTCACACACAAAAATGTGATTCATCAATTACACTTACATAGAAACAATAGATTAATACAGTAAAAGTGTGTCCTCCTTTTCATTAAACTAATTCTATACATACATATGCTCGAAGGCACTCATTTTCCCTATGGTCTGATTTCACTTTCATTTGGCCATTCTCTCATTGCATGTCGGCTTACAATAATTATAATTAAGAAATGCAATAGCTTTTCCTAAATCCTAAAAGCACTCCATAAATCATCCATAAATCACTCCATTAATCATATTTTTTTCTAAATTCTAAAGTCACTCAATCTATCCCTAAAATATCTCATGCTTTTCAAGGTAGATTTTATTTTTCCTTATGGACAAAATCTCACCTATCCATATCTTTTCTAAAACTATGAATCATCTAGTTCTAAAACTCATAAAATATACCAACTTGGAAAATACAATTTATTTACATAGAAGAATATAAATTCTTCTAAAAAATCAAGACTCCTTTTTGAATCTTTTTCTCATCAATGACTTAATGACTTGGAAGCTCTAATGCTCCTACATCAAAATATCCTTAAATAATGTGGGACTGGTAGGTCCACTAGCCTTTTGCTACACCTCTCCTTCAGGTTCTTCTATGGATTCTCCTTCATAGATTCCATCCCACAAATAATTAAAAATTAATGTGTTTGCAACAAATTCAGCTATCATCTAATCAACCTTATCAAACTCCACAAAGACCTAAATTACCTTCCCAACCTATACCTAAACCAAATAATAAAGTACTGCAACCCACCTACAACACTAAACTACCCCACTGTTCTCATGTATACTATTAATTCCATTAATTGTCAAGATATCCACTAACAATCAGGGAAAGTAATCAATAACTCGACTACTCCTATAATTTAGTAACAAGAGGATGAAGAGGATATTAAAATATCATACCATTCTAGTGATAAATCCTTGCCTCTTGAACTTGCATATGGGAAAGAGTTGGCTTCCCCATACTAGAGAGGCTATGTGTGGAAAAGCCTCACATACAACTGAAGTTCAACCTTTTAGGGGAACTTAAAAATGTTCACATTAAAATTCCTTTGTTCCAAGCTATAAAATATGTTTCAATTTATGAAAAGGCATTAGGGAACTATGCCTCAAGAAGTTAGGAAGGAAAAAGAAGGATCCCATGATTGTTTAGGTAATTAGTAAATTATGAGATATGATGTTGAGGAAAGTTTTGTAGCCATGTATATGGAACCCCATACCAAATACTTTGATTTATTTAGGGGAAGTTATTAATGTGATGACCAAGGAAACCATGGAAAACCTCCAACTATCAACTTTAAGACTGACCCCAACAATTTTTCAATTTCTTAATCACAAGATGATGTAATTTTCACCTTTCTAACCCAGCTTCACATACCTATCCCTTTACCTTTGTCACATCTTTTTGAGAAGAAATCTCACAAACATTATTCCCCTACTGAATTAATTCAACACAGGGATAATATGGAACAAATGGATATCATTCCCAAAGAACATTCTCAGACTGTTGAAATTTACCTAGGAAAAATCTTAAATATCAACAGTGGATTAGAGCTTGATGAGTAAAAACTTGTTATTGAATTGTTATAGAAACATATCAATGCTTTCAAATGGGACTACAAGGATATGAATGGAGTTCATTCAAACTTATGTACCCATTACATCTACATTAAGGAAGATGCTCGACCTATTTGATAACCCTCATGGAGGATGAACCCCACCCTTAAGGATGTGGTTAAAGAAGAACTTCAAAAGTTACTTAGTGTGAGCTTCATCTGCCCTATTTCTAATAGTCAGTGAGTCTCACCTCTAGTTATTATGCCTAAAAAGAACATAAATGGAAATTATGTGTAGAATCTAGATATTTGATTAAGGATTATTTGAAGGATTATCTCCCCTTACCATTCATGGACCAAGTACTCAAAACCCTAGCAGAGAAGAAATTTTTCTCTTTTCTTGATGGATTTAGTGGCTATAATCATATTTAAGTTTCCCATGAAGATCAAAAGAAGAAAATATTCACATTCCCTTAGGGAGCATATGCTTATTGATTTCTTCCATTCATCCCCTGTAATGCTTTTGCTACATTATAGAGGGTTGTCCTTAATATATTTACTGATATCACAAATGAATGTGTTGAAATCTACATGGATGATTTCCCTATGTATGGAAATTCATTTGAATAAGTTTTAGGTAATATCGAAAAGGTTTTAGCCCGATGCAAGGAAACTAACCTTTCCTTCAATAGTGAAAAGTATCAAATGCTTCTCACTAGGGGCACACTGTTAGGACATCATGTGTCATGTGAAGTGATAAAAGTAGACCCTGCTAAATTAGAAGTTATTTGAAATCTTCTAGCTTCAACTTATCAAAAATATGCTTGCAATTTCTTAGGATATGTGGGGTACTATCGCCAATTTATAGAAAATTATAATATGGTAACATCCCCTATTTTTTTTATTAACTAAAGATGCAAAATTCTATTAGATTGATAAATGTCATTCCACTTTCGAAGATTTAAAGCAAAAATTGTCTACATCCCCTATCTTGTGGGGACCTAATATGTCCCTTCTCTTTCACATCTCTACTAATGCTTCTGATACAATTATTGGAGTTGTGTTAGCGCAAAAGGAGGCCCAACAATCTTACACCTTTTATTATTGCATCAAAAAAATTACCTCAATAGAAAAAAATATTATAACTGAAAACTAATTTCCCGTTGTTGTGCATGCCATTAATAAATTCCATCATTATATCACTCGATACACAATGTTTGTACACACTGATCATTCTGCCATATGTTACCTTATGAATAATCCTATCACTAATGGTAGAGTTACTAGATGGATTATTCGTCTCCAATAATTTTATATTACTATTTTAGACAGAACCGGAAAATAAAATATTGTAGCTAACTTTATCTCAAGGCTGAATAATGAAGAGAAACTAGTCTTGGTAGAAGATATATTTCTTGATGAGAATTTGTTAACAATATCTACTAATATGACTTAGAATGCAGATATTGCTAATTATTTGGCTACGGGGAAGCTTCTACAACACTTGTGACCATGAGAACATCTGAAATTTATTTGACACAGTGTTATGTATTCTTAGGTTCATGGGTACTTATTCCACATAGGGCTAGATCTTGTGATTTGAAGCTGTGTGCGGGAAGACGAGATACATGAAATGATTAAAGCATGTAATGATGAGCCATGTGGAGGAAAATTTGTAGATAAAAGAACTACAAGTAAAGTTCTACAACTGGAATACTACTAGCCTACCATTTTTTAGGATGACAAGAAGTATGTCCACAGTTGCAACAAGTGTCTACAGATGGGAAGTCCTGTACATAAAGATGAAATTCCACTACAACATAGGTCATGGTAGAGCCCTTTGAGAAATGGGCCCTTGATTTTATAGGTCCCATCAACCTGCCATTAAAAAAAGACATATATCTTGGTATGTAAAGATTATGTAACCAAGTGGGTTGAAGAAACGAACCTACCAAAAGCAATAGAATAAGCAGTGGTTGATTTCTTGTATGAGGACATCTTTGTCTATTATGGGTGTTCTGTGAGATATTGTTATAGATCAAGCAACCTAATTTACTTCCCAATTGATTAAGTCCATTACTGATTCCACCCGATACGATCCATAGCTCAATGGACAAGTGGAAGTTACTAACATTGTGTTAGAATAATTCTAACAAAGAAAATAAAAAAAAACATCATAAGGATTGGGCTGAAAAATTATCAGAGGCACTTTGGGCCTATAAAACCACATGGATAAATAATACAAACCCTACCCCTTATAAGCTTGTGTATTGGAAGTATGAGGTACTTCCAATTGAAGTCGAAAGAAAAACCTTTAAAGACCACACTTTAGGTTGGGATAGACCTTATAGAGGCACAAAAACATTGCCTGGATGATCCAAGAGGATCCTTGTTATGAAACCAGCTCAAGAAAAAGATAGAAAAGATAGATCAACACCTTAGAATTCAGCCTCTTCAAGGGGGCAACCTCCTCTACATTACATAAATGAGCAATTCTTGGATTATACAAATGACAAAACCTCCTTTATATATATAGGAGTCTAAGGAGTCACAATATAACCCAGCGGACCTAACAATAATAATAAAAAGCCACAAAAATAACAATAGAGGGATTCTATGGGGCATAGTAATAAAAATATGGGGACAATAGGGGCACAACAATATTAATAAGGGATACAACTACAATAGTAATGGGGTAATCACTAGTATTAATGGGACCTATCATGCCCCTCTCCTTCAAAAGAAGTGTTGTCCTCAATGCTTGAGTAGTTCTGGATGCTTCTGTTAAAATTCTCATCCTCCCATGTGGAATCTTTAGTGGATAAGTTCTTCCACTTGATGAGATACTCCGAGATTGATCGATTTTGTAGCTGTTGAGTTCTTGTTTCTGTGACTGCTTCCGGTTCCAATATAATTTTTCCTTCCTCGTTAAATTCTGGCAATATTGTTTGAACTGGGAGCTTGTTGCCTATAACCCTCTTTAAACATGAAACATGGAAAAATGGGTGCACTCGAGACACTGCAGGAAGCTCCAATTTGTATGCCATAGTACCACTCTTTGCAACACCTTGTATGGACCATAATACTTTGGTGATAATTTATTATCCTTCTTAGCTTGCTTGAGGGACATTTGTTTATATGGTTGTAGCTATAGGAATACCCAATCACCTACATCAAAACTTCTTTCACTGCAATGTTGATATGCTTGTTGTTTCATTCTATTCTGTGCCAACACGAGGTTATCCTTTAAGAGTTGGAGGACTTGTTGTTGATGTTCAATGTGATGTTCCACTGCTTGAACCTTAGAATTTTCTCTTAAATATGATGTGATGGATGGTGGCTAATATCCATAAAGTGCCATAAATGGGGTCATTTTTGTTGCTGTATGGAAGGAAATGTTATACCACCATTTAGCCAGAGGAAACCATTTGACCCATTGTGTCTGTTTATCAGATACAAAGCAATGAAGATATCCTTCCAAACATCTGTTTACTATCTCAGTTTTCCCATCAGATTGAGGATGATAAGATGAGCTATGAGCTAACTGAGTACCAAGACAAGAAAATAATTCTATCCAAAAATTTCCAGTGAAAATGGGATCTCTGTCACTTACAATAATCTTTGGGTTTCCATGTAGCTTTTTGAATTGTTTCCATAAATGCAGTAGAAACTGTACTGGCTTTCAATGGATGTGATAATGCACAAAAGTGTGCATACTTGGTAAGTCTGTCAACTACCACCATGATGACACTCTTTCCCTCAGACTTGAGTAAACCTGTGATAAAATCCATTGAAACCTCCTCCCAACGTTGGCTTGGAATGGATAAAGGTTGTAATAGACCCGGGGTCTTAATTGTTTCAACTTTATTTTGTTGGCAAACCAAACATTCTGCCACAAACTTTTGAATATCTAATTTAAGGCCATCCCAAAAAAATTCCTTCTTAACCCTGTGGTAAGTTTTTAGAAATCCTGAGTGCCCTCCTAAGGGAGAAGTGTGAAATTCCATAAGAATCTTTTGTTTGAGTTGTGAATTCTTACAGAGGTCTGAGCGATCTTTGTACCATAACGAATCATTTTGCCAGCTAAATGTATCAGATGTATTGGAATCTTGTTGTAACTTTTGAATAAGTGCCCACACTTATTCATCATTCTTCCACTCCTCCCTTGCTTCATTTATCCAATCAGGCTGGATAATAGAAATGGTGCACAACAACGCTTCCACATCCTCATCCTTTCTTGAGAGTGCATCTGCCACCACATTTTGCTTCCCTTTTTTGTAGATGATTTCAAAGTCATAACCCAACATCTTTGTGACCCACTTTTGTTGCTCTTCAGAGGATAATCTTTGTTCTAAAAATATTTAAGACTATCATGATCCGTTTTTACCTTGAAGTGTCTTCCCATTAGGTAGGGTCACCATTTCTTAAGTGCATGTAGTATTGCCAACATTTCCTTCTCATAAATAGCTTTGTGTAAAAACTTTCCCTTGATTGGACGACTTTCAAAAGCAATGGGTCTTTCATCTTGCATTAAAATAGCACCAATTCCATTTCCTGAAGCATCACATTCCACAATAAAGGTTTTTGTGAAGTCCGGTGTAGCTAAGACAGGTGCTTGGCACATTGCCTCTTTAAGATGTTCGAAGGCCTTTGTTGCTTCTGGAGTCCATGAAAATTCATCTTTCTTCAATAATTTTGTTAGAGGTGCTGCTATTCTCCTATAATTCTTAACAAACTTGCAATAATACCCTGTCAACCCGAGAAATCCTCGCAGATGCTTTATGGATGTGGGGATTTTCCATTCCTTAATGGCTTTAATTTTGCTAGGGTCTACCTTAACTCCTTCATGAGATACAATATGACCTAGATAGTCCACCTCTTGTACTCCAAAGAAACATTTGGATCTTTTTGCATATAATTGTTTCTCCTCCAATAGTTGTAGCAACCTATCAACATGTTCAACATGATCCTTCCAAGACTTGCTGTAGATTAGTATATCACCAAAAAATACTAACACAAATTTTCTAAGGAAGGGTTTGAAAATGGAATTCATCAAAATTGAAATGTAGAAGGTGCATTGGTAAGGCCAAAAGGCTTGACCAAAAATTCATAATGACCCTCATGAGTTCTAAATGTTGTTTTTGGAATGTCTTCAGTCTTCATTATGATTTGATGATATCCTGAATGAAGATCCAACTTGGTGAAGTAAATTGATCCATGCAATTAATCCAATAATTCATCAATGATAGGAATGGGAAACTTATCTTTAATAGTAAGCTTGTTGATCTCCCTATAATTCGGACACATGTGCCATGATCCATCCTTCTTGTGCACCAATACTACTGGAGCAGAGAAAGAACTTTGACTAGGTTGAATTATACCAGCCTCTAGCATTTCTACAACCATACGTTCAATTTCACTTTTTTGGGCATAGGGATATCTGTACGCCCTGATGTTTGGATGAACACTTCCTGGAATCACATGAATAGCATGATCATGATCATGGATAGGTGGGAGACCTTTGGAAGTCTCAAATACCTTGGAATGATTGTCCAAGACGTTTTGGAGATCTGGAGAAATAGATGATTCTGATGTGGAAACATCTAGCGAACATAATTGTTCAATTACATCTCTTTGTTCCTTTTTTAGAAGCTTTGTCATACCGTTAGAGCTGATTATCTTTCCCGGTTTCCCTGCAATACCCCTTAATTCAACTTCCTTTCCTTTCGCAGAAAATTTCATGAAAAGTTCTTGAAAATTAAAAGCTATTGTACCCAAGGATTGTAGACATTGGACTCCTAGTACAACATCAACACCTCCCATTGGAATGGAAAGCATTGGGCTAGTCAATACATATTCTCCCATGGATAGCTTAATATTATGGCACTTTCCAGAGCAATTTATCGTTCCTCCATTTGCAATCATCACTTGACACTCACCGGAAATGAGCGGAACTGGAGCGTGGCTCTGCAGCTAGGGTTTGAAGCAACCCTCGTGACGGCGACAAGTCTTCTGTCCTAGCGGCGCTGTAGTAGTAGGTTAATGCAGATCGACTACACCCAACTGGCATAAAGCGGACGAGAATGGGCAAATCTCAGGGGGGGGCCTCAAAGCCCTCCCCAGAAGTTGAAAAAGAATTGCCGGCGCAACTAGGAGCGACGCACTCAGGAATGGTACATGAGGAAGGGGTTAACAGAGAATCCCCTCAGCAAGACAATACAAATGCGCCCCTCAACCAGGCATGAAGAAATAATTAGACACCAGAAAGAGAAATAATGCACACAGAAGCACCAAAGGTAACCTCGAACACATGCAAACCCATAGCAACTGAAAGGCCAAGAATAGAACTACCCAGTCATAGAATCAATGGGAGAATCCAGTATATGAGGGATCATGCACTCATTGGAAAATTTATCGGATTCTGGCCAACAGAAAGAGCATTGCAAGGATGGATCTCGGCCAAATGGAAACCCAAGGGTCATGTCACTCTACAGCTAGGGCCAAAAGGGTTCTTCACGGCGATTTTTTTCTGCATTGAGGACAGGAATCGAGTAATGGACGAAGGGCCATACTTTTTCAACTCAGCTGGTCTCTATTTACGGGAATGGGTGACAAGATTCAACCCGGATAAGGAGGATCTCAGCTAGGGACCAATATGGATCAGAATGTACTCACTGCTAGAGGAATATTGGGATGAAGAATTGCTAAGAGATATAGGAAATGGATTGGGGGAATACATAAAAGCAGCAGAAGAAACGAAACTGTGCAAATACACATCCTACGCTCGCATCTACGTCTTCATGCACTTGGACAAGGCCTTACCAGACTCAGTAAGTTTCTCTCATGATGACTATGAATGGACTCAACCATTGGATTATGAACATGTCCCCTTTCGTTGTCGCAAATGTCATGAGCTTGGCCACCTCTTCAGGGATTTCCCTCTGAACGCCAAACCCCAATCCCCCAATCCCTCTGACATGTAAAACCATGATGGGTTCACCAAGGTTACCAATCGTAAAATATCGCATAGAAAACCCTCAAATGGGAAGAAACCCCAGCCAAAAGCTTCATCCCTCCCTTCAACTAGCAACAGCTTCGAGATCCTGGCCAATACCACTGAAGATCCCCTGCATTCTATCCCAAAGCTCTAGCCTCTCCCAGCCTCTGCTTTCCCCCCTCCCCCTGGATCCTCTTCCTCTCCCCGTCAACTGGAAAAGAGCCTCGGGCCTCCTAAAGAAACCAAAAAGCTCTTGAGTGGAAAGACAAAGGATATGGAGGTGGACGCCCCCCTCATCCAAACTATGAATGCAGCCACAGGCCCAGAAGATATGGATCAACCACAAATGATAGATGAAGAGCCGGAAATTATCGACCTAGGAGGACTCGACATCCTGGAGCTAGAAGCAGCATGCAAAAAGAAGGATTTTGACAGGACACTGGACCACCAACTCAACACGCTGGAAGTCATTTTAGCTAGGGCGTACCAGCAGCATCAGTTAGGCATCCAACCGGGCAGCCACTGGGACGGGAGCCTCACTCCAAAATATTCTAAGAAAAGAGGGCGAAGAACCGACCTTCAGCGAACAATTGCATTAGGGAAAATCCTGGTTGACTCAGGAAGATATGCGAAGCTGACCAAGTACTATAAACCCACCATCAATAGTGAAAGATGAAGCTCACATCATGGAATGTAAGGGGGCTCAATAGCCCAGGAAAACACAGAATGATTAAGAACATGATAAAGCAGGAAAGGCCACAAATTTGTTTCCTTCAGGAAATGAAATGTAACAATGATACTCTGGGAAACATATTCTCCAGAGCATGGATAGGTAGCAGATCAGTGGCAGTGGATGCCTCTGGGGCTTTTGGTGGGCTTGCTATAGCATGGAACCCGCAAGCGATAGCGCTCTCAGACATACACGCATCCCACCACATCATTCAAGCAAGCTTTCACATTTTAGGTACCAACATACATGGGCATCTAACGAATGTCTACTTCCCTTAGGAAGCGGGAAGAAAAATTTCTTTATTGGACACGATAGAAGCACTGAGTCTACACAGAATCCACCCCCTGTGGATAATTGGAGGAGAATTTAATATGATAACTAAATTAGAGGAAAAGCAAGGAGGTCGAACAAGGTTGGAGCAGGAAAATGAGCACCTCAAGGAGTTCATTCAAAGCAACGCCCTTATTTGTACTCAGTTTTGCAATGGAACGCACACATGGAGCAACCGAAGGATTGGAAGGCATCAAATTGCCTCCAAGTTAGACTGATTCCTTCTAACTGACAACGCAGTCCATTTAGGAGGGGATATAACAGTAGCCATTCTCCCGTATGCAGGCTCTGACCACTGGCCCATCGCCCTTCAGTGGCAGAGACCGGGGAATGCTAATTAGAGACCATTCCGCTTCGAGGCGTTCTGGCTCACTCATCCCGCATTCAAAGACTTCATCAGAAATACCTGGAACAATTTTCAGCCACTTGAAGGTTCCAAAATGTATCAGTTTCAACAAAAACTCAAGTACCTCAAAACTCATATCAAGCTCTGGAATCAAGAAACCTTTGGAAACATTTTTTAGGCGCAACAGAACCTAAATAGGGAAATGGAATAGCTCCAATAGAGAATAATCATAGAAGGGCACAATGAAGAAACTCTGGAACAGGAGAAACGCATTCATCAGCAATTAAAGGAGAGAAGAAAGCAGGAGGAAATATTATGGAAGCAAAAATCAAGAATAAGATCGCTGAAGGAAGGGGAGAGAAACACTAAGTTCTTCCACAGAACAACTGTTCAGCGAAGAATGCATAACTCTATCCCTTTCATTTAGAAGCAGGGGGGGGGGGAAAGAGTAGAAGAGCATGATGCGATTGAGCAGGAATTCATAAGGCATTTTCGGCAGGTTCACCAAGAGCTCCAAAAAGACAGAAGGCCGACCATTGAGAAAATCACTTGAAATGTGCCAAAGCTCATCACCGAAGATCACAACAAGCTCCTACTTCACCCTATTCAACAACAGGAAGTGGACATAGCAATGCATCAGCTCAAGGAAGGAAAAACCCCTGGCCCGGATGGGTTCACAACCACCTTCTTCCATGCCTTCTAGGACTTAATCAGAGATGAAGTCTGGCAAGTGGCTAAGGAGTTGCGCACCTTGCACTAGCTCCTACCCTCTCTCAATTCTACTTTTATCGCGCTCATTCCAAAGGAAGAAGGCAATATCACCCCAGACAAGTTCCGCCCAATTGCTCTATGCAATGTAATCTACAAGGTGATTTCAAAGGTCATAGCCAACAGATTAAAACCACTACTGCCCCTGCTCATCTCTCCAGAACAATTTGGCTACGTGGAAGGACGATAGATACTGGATGGCATCATCCTCTCACACGAAGTCATACACTCTCTCAAGCATACCAAGCAAGCAGGTATGATACTCAAGCTGGACTTGTCAAAAGCTTTTGATAAGTTTAATTGGATGTACATACAAAAAATGTTGTTAGCTTTTGGCTTCTCTCCTTTATGGGTTCGATGGATTCATAGCTTCATTTCCTCGACCTTCTTCTCCATTCTTGTCGATGGCATCCCTTCCTGCCCCTTCAGACCCTCTCAAGGTATCCGGCAGGGCGATCCTCTGTCGCCCTTCCTTTTTGTTCTTATGGCTAAAGGATTAGGATGCCACATTACTCAAGCTCGCCTTGCCCAGTAGATCAAAGGTCTTTCCATCCACAACTCTCCTGCTCTTACCTATCAGTAGTTTGTCGATGATAACATGTTGTTCGGGTACCCCTCTGTCCAAGAAGCCTCTATGTTCAAATCCTTGCTGAATGATTTCTCCGAGGCCTCAGGAACCAACATCAATAACTCCAAATCTCATATCTTTTTCTTTCACACCCCTCCTGTCGTTAAAAGAGCCATCGCTTGTATTCTGGGCTTCTCCATTGACTCCCTCCCTTCTAAATACCTTGGTGCCCCTCTCATTGATTCCGCCATCAAGCATTCCTCTTGGCGCTTGCTTCTGGAGAAAATTGATCACCGGCTCAATTCATGGACCCATAGATCTCTGAATATCGCCAGTAGACTAGTACTAATCAAGGCTATTCTACAGGCAATGTCACTTTACCTTTTCTCAGTCCTTGCAGCTCCTAAATGGGTAATAAAAAGAATAAGAAACATAGAGTGTAACTTTCTCTGGGGAGCGATGGGTACAAACCGCAAATGGGCTTTGGTCAAATGGATCTCCATATGCAAGCCTAAAGAGCAAGGAGGCATTGGCCTGAGAGACCCCAACCACAATAATGCTATAATATGCGCAAAGATCTGGTGGCAATGGCTAACCATCCCCACCAAACCATGGGCGGCCATCTGGACAGAAAAATATGCCAAAAACAGGCCACAGGAGGAGCTCATTAGACTAACGCCCAATGCAAAAGGCTCTCTCATTTGGAACGCAGCCAAACAACACTTTCAAATGATTCAACAACATAGTTTTTGGGAAGTACGAAATGGTAGGACTGCACTTTTTTGGATGGATGCCTGGAACCAATTGCCAAAACTCAGTAGTCTCCTCAGTCAACACCCTAGCCACTCAGAGGATGAGCGACATCAAGAGGAAGTATGGCACCATTGGACTTAGGAAAATGATCAAGGATACAGGAAATGGAAGCAGAGCGAAGGGATAATCAACAGAGCTGATCAAAGGACAATTAAGGAACTGGAAGAGGAACTCCAAAGGCACCAAGTGAGATACTCTGAGGATAAAGAAATCTTATGATGGGGCTACTGGCCAAAAGGATCTTTCACTACTGCAGAAGCCCACAAGATCATTAGTGCACCCACATTGCCGCTAGATCCTATATGGGGGAGAATTTGGTCAGCTGGTAATTGGCCCAAAGTATCACTTTTCCTATGGTTGGTAGCGCATAGAAGAATATTGACATGGGACAAAATCAGGTGCAAAAATTACCATGGGCCATCAATATGTGTTAATTGCAGAGCACAGGAGGAAACTCTTCAGCACCTTCTGGACTCCTGTCCCCTGGCAAACCAAATGTGGGAAAAAGCTAGTTTTCGTTGTCAAAGAAAATGCAGAGTATCGAAAGACACCATCGATACAATACGCCAATGGCATCGGAGTCCATACAAAAGTGAAGTACTCAATCACCTGTGGAGATTAATACCAGGGCTCCTCACTTGGTGCATCTGGAAGGAGAGGAACAAGCGTATTTTCAAAGATCAAACAACCCCCATAGAGATCATCTGGAGCAACTTTTGCTTGAACCTTAAGGAAACATTAGTGCTTTGCACTTGAATGCCAGATGATTTTCGCACTTTGGATAATGAGAAGGAAATTTGGGCAAATTGGAACTTACTACTCCAACAAGAAAACCCTCCCCAAGCCCACACAGGAAGCAGCAAAGCAAAAAAGGATACCTGGAATCCAGCACCAAAGCAAACTATCAAGCTAAACTTTGATGGTGCATCAAAAGGCAATCCAGAAAATGCCGAATATGGAGGAATATTCAAAAATCATGCAGGTTCGCCCCTTCTCATCTGCCATGGCAACATAGGATGGGACACCAATAACTCAGATGAACTGGAGGGACTATGGCAAGGACTCCTCCTCTCCAGAATCCACAACTTTCAACCCCTGGAAGTTGAAGGCGACTCCCTCGTCCTCATCAATATGGCCAAGCAAATTCTCAATGGGACTCATGCCAGGAAAATTGTCAAGAGCTGGAGACTCGAAGCTAGATTGAAGGCCTTAGAACAATGGCTTCACAACAATAGAGCTATCATCTTCACTCATGTAAAACGAGAAGGAAATCAGGTAGCGGACCTCTTAGCCAACCTGGGAGTAAATTCCAAGCACACTCTCACCACAGGGACGCTGGACATAATCCAACACCATGGTCATGCATAGGAATGCAAACTTCAGATCCAAAAGGAAGCTGCTCCCCCGGATGCGGGTGTTAGAGACGGGAATTAAAGTGATAAGACATTGGTTAGGCGGGGCAGATCGCCACTTTCCTGACCTGCTCAAGAAACGTGGATGGGAAACACTACAAAGCGTGTGGCACACCTGCATGACCATCGCTCAGGGTACAATTCTTTGTTGGTTCGGCTGGAATGTCAGGTTCATAGTGGGAGAATTAAGGTTCACACGCATCAGCGTGCAGCAGAGGGATCAAACCATTAAGGGAGCAGTAATGGGAGACGACTCCCAAGACATAGCCTGCAATCTCAAAACTGGAGACAAGACGAGGGGAATGGTAAATTTGTTAGCGCTGCTGCTCTTCCGGCACTCCTCTGTGTGTGATAAAAATCTCAGAGAGAAAGCAGGGAATTGGACTTGGGTGTTGATTATCCTGGTCCTATCTGCGAGGCTGGTCGCCCCCCTCCCTGAATTTCGCTCAGGTATTGATAGCCGGCCCTCCTGCTATTTTCTCTCGGCATCTGATTTCTGTGTTTGTTTTGGTTTAAGCAAAGGCGCAGGGACTTGGCAAACCCAAAGAACGTGTTCATCCTAGGCAGAGGAGGCTCAATTGGGAGGCATCGCTGCATCCAAGCTTTCGCCCCATAGGAAAATTTTCATATTTGGGCCACTATCATTCGCAGGATGCCTCGTCTGAGACCGAGAGCACGCAATCGATGAGGGCAGGTGAGAAGAGCCCCAATGGACTCATCCTCCTACGATTTGAACCATCCTCCAAGAAGAGGGCTCTCTTCTCGCAGCAGAAGAGGCAGGTCTCAAGCCTCTGACTCTCAACCTGGTCCGATTCCTACCATAGGCTCTGCCATTTTCACCTTTGACAGTGCTCTCAATAGGCCTAGGATCACAACCTATTTCACTGTCGTGTTTCAGGGGGAAGGTTTAGCAGTAGATTTAAGGACTCAAGAGGAAAATTCGAGGGCTATGCAGGACCCCTCTTCATCCTTTCAGTTAGCAACGGATACCACGCCTCAACAGGAAATTAAGGAGCAAAGAAGTAGCGCGCGGGAGCCGATGACGGTAGATCTGGGTACTGATGCCCAGAATGTGACACAGTTAGAGGAACCACCTGACATGGGCTGGTGTCGAATTACTGAAGAGCCCACTGATGAATAGGAAGGCTGATCATGCATCTCTTTTTGCAGAATGCCCCTGTCCACAGGGCAAGGATGTAAAGAGGAATGGTTATGTGTTTTTGTTACTATCTTGTGTCTCAGTGTTCACTCTCCCCTGGTCTTTTCTTTTTGAGTTTTTGACTTGTCTCAGGCTGCAAAGATTATTCCCCTGCGTGGGAAACATTATCAGACATTTTTCAAAAATGTATATGTTGGATAGAACTGCCTCCCGCAGGAGCAGTGTGCTTGACCACGGTCATGTTGTATATTTACCACCTCTTTGTTAATATAATAGATTAGATTTACGCAGAAAAAAAAAAAAAAAAAAAAAATCATCACTTGACACTCTGGTGCTGGATATAGGAAGCAATTCAATTCCTTTGCTACCTTACAATGAATAAAATTGTGGGTACTTCCTGAATCAATCAACACTATTACCTTTTTCTTCTTGATTTGTCCTTCTATCTTGATGGTTTGAGGAGTGGTAATTCTAGCCAATGCATTACAAGATATGGTCGGATTCATTTCTTCTTTATCTAGGATTTTTTCTTGGAGTATATCCTCTTCCTTTGACCTTTCTTGCTCCTTTTCTTCTTCCTCTTCATAATCTATGTAGAATAATTTCTTCTCAGCACACTTATGACCTTTGGTGTATTTGCTATCACAACTGTAACAAAGCCCTTTTGCTCTTTTTTCTTCCAATTTTTGTGGTGTCAACCTTATAGGTTGTGGAAAACTAGGGGTAACAACACTTCCATATTTATAGTTGTGACTGGTATGCTTCTTGGTTGCCATAATTTTTCCTTCCATTTTTCTTGCTAACCTGAATGCCTTCTCTAATGTATCAGGTTCCCCAAGGACATCATGTTGGATATTATCCTTTAAAGTCCCTATGAACACATCAATTCTATGCTCCTCTGGAATATTTTTTACTCTAATGTTCAATTTTTGGAACTCCTCAATGTGCTCCATTATTGAACCCTTTTGTTTGAGACTTATCAATTGGCTAAAAAAAGTGTTGCTTTTTGTATCCTCATAATGTGCTGTCAATTCTTCTGTAAAAATTGCTCAAGTGATAACTTGTTTATGAGAGCAAATCCATTGATACCATACAAACTGATTTGGTTCCAAATATAAAGTTGCAATACATACCTTTTGTGTGTTTTTTACATTATTGAGATCGAAAAATTGCTCCATCTGTAATATCCATGTTGTGGGATCCTTGCCATCAAACTTCCTCATATCGATTTTTAGAATATGGTGGGTCTTCAATCCAACATTAGAGTCTATGGAATCATGGTTAACATTTCTTATGTTCTTATCATGAGTTTCCTTTACTACCCTTTCACCATTAGTGACCATTTCTTGTAGCAACTTATTCATATTTATCTTCAATTCTTCCATGTCTGTCTTCAAATCATCCATCTTAGCTTCCACGTCATTCATCTTAGCTTCTACGCCTTTCTTTAAACAATCCATCTTAGCTTCTATGCCTTTCTTTAAACCATCCATTTAGCTTCTACATATTTCTTTAAACCATCCATCTTAGATTCTGTTCCTTTTTGTTTAAGTGACACTTGTTGCACTTGGTCTCGTAATTTTGATATATCATGTTGCATTTCTTCCTCTTCTTCATGAGTCATGCTAGAGCTTTCAGGTTGCCTACTAGGTGTTTGCATTTTCTTTCCTTGGGGCATCAATTACCGATAATAATTCTTTACAATGCCCTTTGAATTCCTTCAAACTAATTTTTTAAACCAAGCTTATGCAAAAATTTAAAACAAACTACACACCTTTTCTCACTTTGTAGGAGCCTGATATTGAATTTGATGTATCTCTATAATTTCGGGTCATCCAGTTTTGAAATTGGGACCTGTAGTAGCCCTCCACGTCCTCTTTCCAATGCCACTAGTCTGATCCAAATTGGATTCTCCAAGAAAGAGTTATGCACAATCTACCACAGTGACCTGATTATAGACTAGTTCAGTAAAGCGAACTTGTACGACATGCCATGAGTCACTGTTTCAACTTTTGGCTCTGAAAAATATCTACAAGAAACTACAGTCCGTCCTCTTTTTGTACCTTTTTACGAAATTTCAATCCAATGCTCAGAAAGAAAGTTATGACGATTTTCCCCAGGTCACCTGTTTGGAATGTAATTCAGGAATCTGCAAAAAGACCAACTTCCTCAGATCATATCTCCGCAAATATAGCGCAAAAATCTCTGAAATTTGGACCCAAGATTCAACGTGATTTCTTCTCAAATGGTTTTTTTTTTTAGCTTCTGAAACGTCATAGAAAAAAAAGTTATATTGAAAATGCCATGATGACCTGTTTGGAGCAGCGAAACCATAGAATCCAAAGCTCTGATACCAAATTTTATGAAACCAGCTCAAGAAAAAGATAGAAAAGATAGATCAACGCCTTATAATTCAGCCTCTTCGAGGGGGAAACCTCCTTTACATTACATAAATGAGCAATTCTTGGATGATACAAATGAAAAAACCTCCTTTCTATATATAGGAGTCTAAGGAGTCACAATATAACCTAGCCGACCTAACAATAATAATATAAAGCCACAAAAATAACAATAGAGGGATTCTATGGGGCACAGTAATAAAAATATGGGAACAATAGGGGCACAACAATATTAATAAGGGATACAACTACAATAGTAATGGGGTAATCACTAGTATTATAGGGACCTATCAATCCTTAATGGCCCAAAAATCAAATTCCTTGAATTGCAATGAAACTAGGATGAGATCAAAGAGATCGTCACAAGATTTCCAATGGCACAAACAATGCCTCAACGAATTTTGTATGTATAAGTTGTGGCTAGTCAAATTTTTTGGTCAAAATGAAAAAAGTCAAAAGTCAATGGTGACATCAGAAATCCATGTTGTTGATGTCAGCATGACATTAGTAGGGTGACATGGTAGCTAGAGGGCATGCCATGTGTCACCCATTTTTTCCATTTCTGGACTGCCAAAGCGACCAATTAACAAGTGCCATGTGGCACCCCAAGGAAGTGACATGTGGCACCACTAGAGAATGATAGATGGCACCATGTAGAATTTTCATTGTAGATCACCTGATATATGCAATGTCCTAAAGCATAATACTAGATCTACTTCTACCATAAACTTTGTGGAAGCTTAAACAGATATGAGCATCATCAAGCATGAACAGATATAACTGAGAATGAGAAGTAATCAACCATAACACAAAAGATATATCACTGGGGAAAGCGCCATCCTAAAACCACAACTCTGTATTATCATACAAGTGGAAATCTTGTTCAAGTTACGAAAAGAATCAGCGCTCAAGCTATCCTGCTCTCTCTGCAATCAAACAATACAGCTCACAGACTGAATAGACATAGTATATGTCTTCCTCAAGCTCTCCAAGCCTCCTATTTCCTTGCGCAGTTTTGATTTGATGAAGAATGAGATTAACTCACACAAATTACAGAAAGATACATATAAAAACCAGAGACAACATATTAGCGGAAAAAGGCTGAAGCCTCATGCTTCTCTCTTACTCTCATTCTTACATCAAAATAATTGAAATAGTGTTACAAATAAATAGATGAGAGATATTGGTCTCAAGATAGTGCGTGCTATCTTGGACACCTTTGGTTGAGATAATTTCTCCTTTGGTTGAGATAATTTCTCACCAGACACACCAATATAGGAGTTGCCTAAACTAACTCCTAACTTAGAGGAACAACCCAAGAGTTAGGCACAAATTCCTAACTTGGAATATTTAATTAATTAATTAATTTTTGGATTTATTATTGTTTTATGAGAGAGTCTAACATTCCCCCCCTCAATGATAAATCCAAAAACGAGAACCATCTTCCAAGTTCTCATGTTGATCCTCAAAAACATTGCCTGAAAAAACCGCCAAAACTGGATGCTGGAAAAAACTCAAATCTGAAGAGAACATGAATCAGCTGCATGCTTGATTCATCTCTGAAGGACGCTTGACAACTCCATCATGTGCCAAGCCGCAAAAGGATCCAACTGTCCTTTGCTTGAAAACAGCATCCGGTGTCCACTGACACAATTTGATGATGATTGCCCACTGGCTGAAGATGTCGAAAAACAACTCAATGTTGCTTTTGCTATGATGAAAGCTGCTCACTGCTGCTTTGGCTGTCGATCGCCCACTGGCGAATTTGCTGATGCTCACTGCTGATGACAAATGCCCACTGGCTGATGAAGATGCCCACTGGCTGATGAAGATGCCCACTGGCTGCTTCGCTGATGTTGTCGAGACTTTCAGTCTGACAACCACTTGTCAATTTCATTGACATTTTCCCCCCTTTGTCAGCTGAAAGGAGAGACAATCTGCTCCAAAATATATTTGAACTCCCCCCCTTCAAGTGTAGGAGAGTTTCACTGTTGTACTCCCTCATTCAACTGCATGAGAGTACCATCATCTGTTCACTGCTGGCTGCACTATGTAAGATTGTAGTCGGTTGTAGAACTGAGACAACCGTTTGACTGTGGATGACCATTCCCAAGGATCAATCCAGTCATAATGTATCTTCAATCTGCCTGAGTTTTTGTGGTTGCGACATTTTGCTGAGGAATGATTGGGCTTGCCACAATGGCAACACGGATGGAGATCAAAACACTGATCTTCCAAATGACCGGCTCTTTGACAATGAGAGCATTTCGGTTGAACATGAACTTCAGGTTGCATGCAATTTTGTTTGTCTACAACTTTCTCAGAACCTGCTGAGGTGAGTGGTTCAAGAAATCCTGCACTCACAAACTTAATTGGCTTGGAATAATCTGGGATTTGTAAGTTGGTGTCATCAGGGACATATCCTAAGCCACGTCTATTCTTGTTATTTTGAATTTCTTCCCAGGGCTTGATGATGGGTTTGGAAGAAATTTGCTCATGAACAACTTCGACACTTGAAGTTGTTGGGATGAATGACTTGGAATCAACATTGTTATCTTCATCTGTATGGTTGAATGACTGGGAAGATGCACTCTTTTGTTGCAGCTCATCTCTTTGTAGTTGCGACTCAAGCTGAAGAAACTCAATGGTTTCATGCGTTTGCTGTAGATGCCGTGAAATATCAGCAAGAGTTTCTTTGCTGACGTGCACCATGTCTTCATCACTGGAGTTGATCAAACTGTGAAGAATGTTTAACAACTGAATATGCGGCGCCATCGGAACTTTCTCACTTGAAGTCAGGCTCTCTTGTCGAAGATGGCGTGCTTTGAACTGTTGCACTTGATTTTTTTACTTGGATGACAGGCTCGCTTGCTTGAATGGCACGCTCGCTTGATTTGTTGCTTATTGTACCGGCTGAGAACACTTGCTAGAAATTTCTGGAATTCACGCTCGCTTGCAGGAGATGTGAACTTGTTTCTTATTTGCTTTAGAATGAAAATTCGTGCATTCAATAGAGTCTGCTTAAAAGAAGGGTGTCGAACACTGTCGAAAATGCACCCAAAAAAGCTTACAATGGGTTTAATGACTCACAGAAAACAAGGAATTCACTTGTCTTAATTTGACTAAGTTGAAGAGAATGAACGTGCTTGACTTATGAACAAATCAAAACGTGGGTGTCGGTTTCAACCGAGAATGCACCCGTACAATGCAATTTAATTGGAATTTGATTCACAAGTTCTTAAAGTTGTTTGCAAGAATGTTGATGTAGACTTTGCTTTCAAACAGTGAAGTTGACAAATTCATTAACTTGATTGAATTTGTTGAAGTAGAATGTCGATGTTGAAAACTTTGATGAGTTGTTGTATGTGTGGAGCTTAATTATCCTTCCTTGAAGCTACTTCGTTACATGTGTTGTGCTTGCTTGTATTGAACTTTATGTGTGTGGTAAATGCGATCATTTATGTGTCAAAACTAGACACAAATCAGAAGCAACAACATGAAGCCATAAAACACATGTGCCATCAAACACACATAGTGTACCTTAGATCCCCTTATTCAATTTCGGGCGGATCTAGGACACATCAACACTACAAATAATATGTCTTTATTAAGTATTAAGGTCATCAATATTTCATCTTTTACAACATTGCCACTGAAGCTTTCTCAAACAATGAGAATCTAACGCTCACAAATTTTGGAAGCAAATGCGTTCAAAAAACTGACTCAACCTCCTACAACAATGAGCTTTCTTTTGGAAAATCGATCACTTCAAACTTAGAGAGAGAAAAATCAATCCTTATCACTCCACAAAATCACTTATTGCTCCAAATTACAAAAGTTTTGGACACTTACATTTATATCCATTTCATAAAGTCATCTCCAATCTCAAAAACATAGTTCCATGGTAATCATGTGCGATCATCTTTCGGATTCAAAATCCGATCTCCATCAAACATACATTTGCTACAATTCTTAAAAAAACTCAATCTTCAAAAAGAGTTGTTTCCATTCACCCAACTCCACACACGTGCCATTCACATAAATGTCAACACCTTATCACTCCATTACATAGAGAATGCTCAAAATCTCAAAATAACTCATTAAGTAACTTTTCAAACAAAAGAAACTCTTTATGAAATCACGCGAAAAGTGATATAAAGTTACTTTTAAAAAAGGTGAACCAATTTTGGATTTTAATTTAAAACACATGCACCATTCCCTTCATAAAAACTATACGTACCATAATCATACTTATTTTTTCAAATCTTGTTCACCGTAATCCTGCACAGTGTTTTATGCAGGTTCCTCCACGCCTTTTTTTTGAGTCATTTCTTTGGCATGTTGACAACTCCAACATTTAGTATTCTCTCCAAAAAATTCAGTTTCCGATGTTCAACATCTGCACACAACAATTTGCAGCAAAGGAAAATGGCTCGACGATTGGAAACAACTAAATACTGGATCTTTTCCTGCACAGAAGTTTTGATTACACAACAATTTTGAAACTTTGGTTTTATAAAACCAACTAAATGGAAGCTTCACTCTGAAGCACTGGAGAAGATAAAAGAAGACCTTGGGCTACTTGACTTCGCTTCTGTATTTCTGACTGCCACATCAAATCCAATTCCAGATGTCTGTATAGAAAAATGTGATAATCATCTAATTTCTTTCCATACGGGTTGTGAGTCAGTGTAACTGGAAATACCTTCTGATGCTCCCTCCAACAAGGCTTGCTAAGATGTCTCATGTAACAAGCCTTTCGAAAGCGAAGAAACTGCACATTTATTAGCAATTTGAAGATTCAACAAGAATTTTTGTTTGTTTGTTGAATTAATCAACAGAAGGGAAATTTTCACCGCAAGATTATCCCAACAATGCTCTACGCTCCAACGCACAGGTTCAATCTTTTGACTCGGCCTCCTGTCAAATGGAATTTCTGCAAATGCAAAGGTAACGTCTAGATTGGATCCAAACAACAATCATTTACTACCGCCACTCCACCTTTCCCACTCAGCCTGCGGATAACTCGAGAAAGATACTCTCCTTTGAGAGTTTTCACATCTTTGATCTCAAATGTATCAAAATACAAATCATCCAACATCAAGAGTGCAATGGCGTACATCAAAATCACGCATAAAAGCATGGAAAAAATCAACACATTTTGTAAGGTTACCGATTTATGGGATGTCTAACTATGACTTCAATTCAACTTCACGAGCCTTCAAATCCCAGGAGAATCCTAACACATTACTGAGATTCTCTCTCACAATCCAGAAACGTGAGATTTGGCAGAAGGTTTTACGCTATCTGTAGCGGGTGATATTTTATAATTTTCTGAGATGTGATGTAACTGCCTTCTGGATTTAAGTAAGCGCAAGACCTCAATTCTTTTATAAATCAACTGCATATCCCTATAATGTGCAAATACGTGCAAGACATACCTTAACTGTAGAGTTCAAGCTATTGTTCCAGCTCTGTATTTTCCAGCCACGCAAGTCAACACTCCACTCTGCGCACTGTAGTTGTTTCTGTAGATCCTACCAACAATCACTCAAACCGCACAGAAGTTCGTTTCAGAATGGCAACAGAAAACTCGTATGTGTACACACAGGAAAAGCCGTGGTTCTTAATAACAATGCCATTTATGTGGCTCTCACTTTCTTAATGCCAAAGAGTGAACCGTGTGCTCTGATACCACATGATGAAGAATGAGATTAACTCACACAAATTACAGAAAGATACATATAAAAACCAGAGACAACATATTAGCGGAAAAAGGCTGAAGCCTCATGCTTCTCTCTTACTCTCATTCTTACATCAAAATAATTGAAATAGTGTTACAAATAAATAGATGAGAGATATTGGTCTCAAGATAGTGCGTGCTATCTTGGACACCTTTGGTTGAGATAATTTCTCCTTTGGTTGAGATAATTTCTCACCAGACACACCAATATAGGAGTTGCCTAAACTAACTCCTAACTTAGAGGAACAACCCAAGAGTTAGGCACAAATTCCTAACTTGGAATATTTAATTAATTAATTAATTTTTGGATTTATTATTGTTTTATGAGAGAGTCTAACATGATTGGGGTCCAATGATATCACATGTGTGAATTGGCCTCATCACACTCACTGTAACCTCAGGTCCAACTGCGCAATCCTCAAGGAATAATATTCCTTCTACATGCAAGGAATATTCACAATGAAATATTCTTGCAACTGATAGTACACTATCCCTCCATCTGATCTGAAATGGGTCTCTGACTGAACTGACATGCATGAGTTATCCATGAGTGAATACTCAGTTATCTGAACTATAGTAGTTACATGCATGCAAGCATTAACTAACTGAACTCTTATTAATTTAACCAACTGTTAAATTAATCTAAATAGACTTGACTCAGTTAAACTGAGTCAACTTATTACAACTCACTCTTATCTCTTTAACCGATGGATAAATCCCTCAATCAAAGGAGAAACTGTTGCATGTCCTCACATAGACTTCATGTTCATAATTCCTTAACTAATTAACTCAATATGAATTAATTAATCAATTTACAAACAACTGTTAACATCAAATTCGAATTTTTCTTCCTATGTTTAGTCCTGGGACTGACTAAAATAAGAAGGGATCTCGAAATGCTATTTTTAGAAAAGCTATTTTTAACACTTTCACTTTTCACCCATTGTTGCTAAGATCACCAATGGCTGAACTGCTATTTATAGCAGTGCTATTTTTATCATTTTCTATTTTTAGCATTTCTTGTTGCACATCTCAACACTCCCTCTCAACAAGAAATGGATTATCAGTAACCTCGATCCTGTCTTTGTGGAACTCGAACTTGCATTTTGACAATGCCTTAGTCAAAATATCTATATCCTGCTCCTTGGTCGAAACATACTAGAACATCATGATCCTCTTGACCACACAGTCCTGTAAATGATGGTAATGGATATCTATATGCTTGGACCTATCATGAAACAATGGATTCTCAGAGAGTTTTATGCAACTTTGATTATCACAGTATATCACTATAGGATCCATCATCTGACCAAAAAATCCCACTAGAATCTTCCGCATCCAAATGGCCTCGCATGTTTCCTGACTGGCAGCCATGTATTCAGCCTCTGCTGAGCTAAGTGCAACTGATCTCTATTTCCTCTTGTACCAAGAAACTACAGTTGAACCAAGGTTGAAGATTCCTCCAGAAGTGCTCTTCTGGTCTCATGGACTACCTGCCCAATCCACATTCGTGAAGCCTTGCAGCTTCACTCCCTCTGTCCGTCTATACCATAATCCGTACTATGTAGTGCCTCTGAGATATCTCAGCACATGCTTCGTTGCCTTCCAAACTAGCTTGGTAGGCTGAACCATAGCTGGACTCAGCTGGTTCACCGCAAAGCATAAGTCGGGTCGTGTGTTCACTAAATACATAAGTGAACCCACCAGCCGCCGATAAACAGTAGCAGCTACTACCTCACTTGAAGTAGCATCCTCCTTCCTCCAGTTCCCAGCTAGAGGAGTCTACATGGGTTTACACTTCTCCATGTGAAAGCGCCTGAGTATCTCATTGGCATACTTGCCTTGAGACATAAATACTTCCCCATCTTTTTGCCACACTTCCATGCCTAGAAAGTAGTGCATGAGGCCCATGTCCTTCATCTCAAACTCTCTTGCAAGGTCCTCCTTGCAAGATTTGATTAGCTGATCATCACCTGTCAAAATCAGATCATCGACATAAAGTACAATAATCAATGGCTTACCTTCTACCATGATGTGGTAAAGGTTCACATCTGCTTCACTCTTGGTGAAGCCCAATCCAGTGAAATAGCTGTCGATCTTGGTATACCAAGCACGAGGTGCTTGCTTTAGCCCATACAGTGCTCGCTTGAGTTGGAAAACATGTGACTCGTGATCGAAGGTCTCAAATCCTTCGGGCTGCTCAATCTATACCTCTTCCTCAATCTTCCCATTGAGGAACATTGTCTTCACATCCATCTAATGGATATTCCAACCCATCTGAGCTGATAGAGCTAGCATCGATATGATAGATGAGTACCTTGCTATGGGAGTAAAGGTCTCATCGTAGTTGATCCCCTCAACTTGTGAGAAACCTCGGGCAACAAACCTTGCCTTTTATTTCTCAACACTGCCATCAGCTGCCTACTTTACCTTGTAAAGCCATCGGGAACTAACCACTGACTTCTCCTCAGGTCTATGGACAATAACCCACACATTGTTCTATATGATAGAATCATACTCTTCTAACATTGCATCAACCCATATTGGTTGCTGCACTGCCTCTTAAAAAGAACAAGGTTTGGTCGCTACACACTCCCCAACCAGGGCCATGTAGCCAGTGTATCTCTCAGGAGATCTCCTCTGTCTACTCTAAGAAGATGGCTACTCCACATTCTCTCTTGCATCTAGCATCAATATGTCAGCTTCCCACGAGCTTTTCCACCCGTCTCTAGAAGACTGTCCAGGAGTGGTGGTCTCCACTACTGGATCCTCTGCATGTGGCTGATCCACATCATCAGGAGGCTCCTCCTCCTTTGGAACTAAAAGTTCCTCATCACCATGCAACTTGAGCTCCCTCTCAAGTGGCACTCGCATGGATCTCTACTTGTCGAACTTCAGATCCATGCGCACTACGGTCCTCTGACTGGCAGGCAGAAACACATGATAGTTGTGGGGTGTATCTGTGTACCCCACAAGTATCCCCAACTCAGCTTGTGGGTCTAGCTTCTTCCGAGCATCTTTGGTCACATGACAGTAAACTGATGATCCAAAGATGCGGAAGTGTATCACATTTGGTTACTTCCCCAAAAAAGCCTCCATAGGTGTCTTCATCCCCAAGATATGATGAGGACTTCTGTTCTAAAGGTATACTACTATATTGCATCCCTCAACCCATAGATGAAGTGGTAGGCCTTGGTCATGCAACATCGCTCGAGTTTCTCCCATAATATATATGTTCTTCCTTTCAGCCACCCCATTATGTTGTGGGATATGGGGTGTCGTCAGTTCCTGTTTAATTCCTTCTGCAACACAGAAGTCTTTAAACTACTATGAAACATACTCTCCACCATTGTCGCTATGCAAGGCTTTTAATTTCTTTCCAGATTCTTTCTCTGCCAAGGCTTTAAACTCACAAAACCTCAAGAAGGTTTGATCCTTCTTTTGCATAAAGTAGATCCAACATCTATGAGAAAAATCATTAATAAAAATAACATAGTACCTTTGTTTAGCGGTGGAGGCTGTAGATAATGGTGCACATACATCTGAGTGAACTCACTCCAAGATTGCTCTAGCTCTACTGTCTTGATCTGGAAAGGAAGGTTTCGCATACTTACCTAAGGTACAACCTTTGCATGTACTCATCTGCTCAAGTTTTCCCTTCGGTAATCTGGTAGAAATCTACTACATGATCTTCAGGGCCCCATGTTGCAAGTGGCCCAATATTCTATGTCATAGCTTGCCAACATCTTGGCTCTGCACCATCTCTGCTTTGGAATTCAAAGCAACACAATCATCTACCTCCAGCTTGTAGAGATTCTTGACTCGAATTCCTATTCGCTGTCTGTCCAGTGCCGATATGCCTCAGAAATACCTTTCATTTGCTAAAGACTACATCATAGCCTTTATCTTCTAGCATAGCAATAGACACAAGATTATTTTTCAGACCTGGTACATACTTAACAATAGATAGGGTGAGAGGAGCACCATGCTCCCTTTGAAACACAATTGTAGCTTCACCTAAGACACATTACTTTCCATCATCACCCGTCTCGATCCACATCTGGAGATCCTTCTCCTCCAATGTACTAAAAAGATTCTTGTCACCCGACATGTGGAAAGAAGCTCCACTTTCCAGGTACCAAACACATCCCACCATGGATGAAACCATGGATGCGATAAGAGAGAAATCCATCTCAAACTGTGAAGATAGTGCATCACCATCAGATTCCTTTGAGGAACCCTTCTTGGATTTATTTTGTGGAAAATTCATTGCATAATGGCCCACTTCATGACAGTGAAAGCATCGCACTTTTGACTTGTCAACCTTCTTCCAACCATGAGAAGATTTGGATGGGATGCCTTACCTTTCCCTTTCTTAGCTTTACTCACTAAAGCTAGATTTTATTCATCATCTTGTTTTGATGAAGATCCATCCCTGAAGTTTCGCTTTATCTCCTCCTGCATTAGATCCGACCAAAGCCGTTCCCAATCTAGTAGTTTCTCTCTTCCATTAACCGAGTCCTGGTAGCTATGCCAGCTCTTAGGAAGACCGAGGAGTTCTAGACTCACCATGTCATCATCAGCTGTCACGATCCCTACGCTTCCAAGCTCATCCCTACAGGTGGTGAGCTTGTTCAGGAATGTAGAGATTGTGTTGCCCTTTTCGTACTTGATCTTTTGAAGCTTATCTTTCAGTGTCAGCTTCCTCTGATCGCTGCTATTCTAATAAAGATCTTTTAATGTTTTCCACATCGAAAACGGAGTCTCCTTCCCATGGAGGCTCGAGACAATGTGATCTCGAACTCCCTCCAGGAGGATTCTCCTTGATCTAGCCACACACTTTTTCCATTCCACCAGTTGAGTAGCATCAGTCGGCTTCTAGACTTCTTGATCAATGAAGTCCTTTAGACCGTTATCTTCTAATACTGCCTCCATGCGATCCTTCCAGGCTATATAATTCGAACTACCATCAAGGGCATATTCGAGTCTTAAACCACTAAATGCCATAGTTGAAATAGATGTGATAAGAACTCAATTCAATATTCAGAAACCAAACTTTGAACTTCTCCTGCTTGTATACTGTTCTTCTTTGATCACCATTTTTCTGATACCATGTAGAATTTTCACTATAGATCACCTAATATATGCAATGTCCTAAAGCATAATACTAGATCTACTTCTACCATAAACTTTGCGGAAGCTTAAACATATATGAGCATCATCAAGCATGAACATATATAACTGAGAATGAGAAGTAATCAACCATAACCCAGAAGATATATCACTGGGGAAAGCACGAGCCTAAAAACCAAACTTTGTATTATCATACAAGTGGAAATTTTGTTCAAGTTACAAAAAGAATCAGCTCTCAAGCTATCCTGCTCTCTCTGCAATCAAACAATACAACTCACAGACTAAATAAACATAGTATATGTCTTCCTCAAGCCCTCCAAGCCTCCTATTTCCTTGCGCAGTTTTGATTGGGGTCCAATGATATCACATGTGTGAATTGGCCTCATCACAGTCATTGTAACCTCAGGTCCAACTGCGCAATCCTCAAGGAATAATATTCCTTCTGCATGCAAGGAATATTCACAATGAAATATTCTTGCAATTGATAGTACACTGTCCCTCCATCTGATCTCAACTTGGTCTCTGACTGAACTGACATGCATGAGTTATCCATGAGTGAATACTCAGTTATCTGAAATACAGTAGTTACATGCATGCAAGCATTAACTAACTGAACTCTCATTAACTTAACAAACTATTAAATTAATCTAACTGGACTTGACTTAGTTAAACTCAGTCAACTGATTACAACTCAAAATTACAACTCACTCCTATCTCTTTAACTGATGGACAAATCCCTCAATCAAAGGAGAAACTGTTGCATGTCCTCACATAGACTTCATGTTCATAATTCCTTAAATAATTAACACAAGATGAATTAATTAATCAATTTACAAACAGTTGTTAACATCAAATTTGAATTTTACTTCCTATGTTTAGTCCAGGGACTGACTAAAATAAGAAGGGATCCTGAAATGCTATTTTTAGAAAAGCTATTTTTAGCACTTTCACTTTTAACCCATTGTTGCTAAGATCACCAACGGTTGAATTGCTATTTATAGCAGTGCTATTTTTAGCATTTTCTATTTTTATCATTTCTTGTTTCACATCTTAATACTCCCTCTCAACAAGAAAGGGATTATCAGTAACCCTGATCCTGTCTCTGTGGAACTCAAACGTACATTTTGACAATGCCTTAGTCAAAATATCTGCATCCTACTTCTCGGTCGAAACATACTGCAACATCATGATCCTCTTGACCACATAGTCCTGTAGATGATGGTAACGAATATCTATATGCTTGGACCTGTCATGAAACACTGGATTCTCAGAGAGTTTTATGCAACTTTGATTATCACAGTATATCACTGTAGGATCCATCATCTGACTAAACAATCCCACTAGAATCTTTCGCATCCAAATGGTCTCGCATGCTGCCTGACTAGCAGCCATGTATTCAGCCTCTGTTGAGCTAAGTGAATTTGATCTATGTTTCTTGTTGTACTAGGAAACTGCAGCTAAACCAAGGTTGAAGATTCCTCTAGAAGTGCTCTTTCGATCTGATGGACTACTTGCCCAATCTGCATCTGTGAAGCCTTGCACCTTCACTCCCTCTGTTCATCTGTACCATAATCCGTATTGTGTAGTGCCTCTGAGATATCTCAGCACATGCTTCGCTGCCTTCCAAAACAACTTGGTAGGCTAAACCATAGCTTGAATCAATTGGTTCACCGCAAAGCATAAGTCGGGTCGTGTGTTCACCAAATACATAAGTGAACCCACCAACTGCTGATAAATAGTAGTAGCTACCACCTCACCTGAAGTAGCGTCCTCCTTTCTCCAGTTCCTGGCTAGAGGAGTCTACATGGATTTGCACTTCTCCATGTGAAAGCACCTGAGTATCTCATTGGCATACTTGCCTTGCGACACAAATACTTCCCCATCTTTCTGCCACACTTCCATGCCTAGAAAGTAGTGCATGAGGCCCATGTCCTTCATCTAAAACTCTCTTGCAAGGTCCTCCTTACAAGATTTGATTAGCTGATCATCACCTGTCAAAATCAGATCATCGACATAAAGTACAATAATCAATGGCTTACCTTCTACCATGATGTGGTAAAGGTTCGCATCTGCTTCACTCTTAGTGAAGCCCAATCTAGTGAAATAACTATCGATCCTGGTATACCAAGCACGGGGTGCTTGCTTCAGCCCATACAGTGCTTGCTTGAGTCGGCAAACATGCGACTCGCGATCGAAGGTCTCAAATCCTTCAGGATGCTCAATGTATACCTCTTCCTCAATCTTCCCATTGAGGAACACCGTCTTCACATCCATCTGATGGATCTTCCAACCCATCTGAGCTGATAGAGCTAGCATCAATCTGATAGATGAGTACCTTTCTACGAGAGCAAAAGTCTCATCGTAGTTGATCCCCTCAACCTGTGAGAAACCTCAGGCAACAAACCTTGCCTTGTGTTTCTCAACACTACCATCAGCTGCCTGCTTTACCTTGTAAAGCCATCGAGAACTAACCACTGACTTGTCCTTAGGTCTAGGGACAACATCCCACACACTGTTTTGTATGATAGAATCGTACTCTTCTACCATTGCATCAACCTAGACTAGTTGTTGCACTGCCTCCTAAAAAGAAGAAGGTTCGATCGCTACACACTCCCCAACCAGGGCCATGTAGCCAGTGTATCTATTGGGAGATCTCCTCTGTCTATGCTGAGGATGGCTTCCCCACATTCTCTCTCACATCTAGATGGCTCCTCCTCCTTTGGAAATAAAATTTCCTCATCACCATGCAACTTGAGCTCCCTCTCAAGTGACACTCGCATGGCTCTCTACTCGTCGAAATTTAGATCCCTACGCACTGCAGTCCTCTGACTGGCAGGCAGAAACACACGATAGTTGTGGGGTGTATCTGTTTACATCACAAGTATCCCCAACTTAGCTATTGGGTCTAGCTTCTTTCGAGCATATCTGGTCACGTGATAGTAAAATGATGATCCAAAGATGCGGAAGTGACTCACATCTGGTCACTTCCCCGAAAAAGCCTCCATAGGTGTCTTCATCCCTAAGATACGATGAGGACTTCTGTTCTAAAGGTATACTGTTGTATTGCATGCCTCAGCCCATAGATGAAGTGGTAGGCCTTGGTCACGCAACATCGCTCAAGCTGCTTCCACAATAGATCTGTTCTTCCTTTCGATCACCCCATTTTGTTGTGGGTTATGGGGTGCCGTCAGTTCTCGTTTAATTCCTTTTGCAGCACAAAAGTCTTTAAATTGCTGGGAAACATACTCTCCACCATTATTTCTACGCAAGACTTTTACTTTCTTTTCAGATTCTTTCTCTGCCAAGGATTTAAACTCACAAAACCTCAAGAAGGTCTAATCCTTCTTTTGCATAAAGTAGATCCAACATCTACGAGAAAAATCATCAATAAAATAACATAGTACTTTTGTTTAGTGGTGGAGGCTGTAGAGAATGGTCCACATACATCTGAGTGAACTTGCTCCAGGATTGCTCCAGCTCTACTGTCTTGATCCAGAAAGGAATATTTCACATACTTACCCAAGGTACAACCTTTGCATGTACTCATCTGCTCAAGTTTTCCCTTGGGTAATCTAGTAGAAATTTGTTGCATGATCTTCAGGGCTCCATGGTGCAAGTGGCCTAGTATTCTATGCCATAGCTCCCCAACATCTTGGCTCTACACCATCTCTGCTCTGGATCTCAAAGCATCACAGTCACCTATCTCCAGCTTGTAGAGATTCTTGACTCGAATCCCTATTCTCTTTGTCTATCCAGTGCCAATATGCCTCAAGAATACCTTTCCTTTGCTAAAGACTACATCATAGCCTTTATCTTCTAGCATAGCAACAGACACAAGATTCTTTTTCAGACCTGGTACATACTTAATAGCAGAAAGGGTGAGAGGAGCACCATGCTCCCTCTGAAACACAACTGTACCTTCACTTGGGACACAGTACTTTCCATCATTGCCCATTTCGATCCGCATATGAAGATCCTTCTCCTCCAATGTATTGAAAATATTCTTGTCACCTGACATGTGGAAAGAAGTTCCAGTGTCCAAGTACCAAACACATCCCACCATGGATGAAACCATGCATGCAATAAGAGAGAAATCAAACTCAAACTGTGAAGCTAGTGCATCACCATTAGATTCCTTTGAGGAACCCTTCTTGGATTTCTTTTGTGGAAAATTCATTGCATAATGGCCCACTTCATGATAGTGAAAGCATCGCACTTTCGACTTGTCAACCTTCTTCCCACCGTGAGAAGATTTGGATTGGGATGCCTTCACTTTCCCTTTCTTAGCTTTATTTGCTAAAGCTAGATTTTCTTCATCATCTTTTTTTGATGAAGATCCATCCCTGGTGTTTCGCCTTATCTCCTCCTGCATCAGATCTGACCAAAGTAGTTCCCAATCTAGCAGTTTCTCTCTTCCATTAACCGAGTCCTGGTAGCTATGCCAGCTCTTAGGAAGACCGAGGAGTGCTAGACTCACCATGTCATCATCAGCTGTCATGATCCCTATGCTTCCAAGCTCATACTTGCAGGTGGTGAGCTTGTTCAGGAACGTAGAGATTGTTTTACCCTTTTCGCACTTGATTGTTCGAATATTATCTTTCAGCACCAGCTTCCTCTGATCACTACTATTCTGATAAAGATATTTCAATGTTTTCCACATCGAAAATGGAGTCTCCTTCCCATGGAGGCTCGAGACAATGTTATCTCGAACTCCCTCCAGGAGGATTCTCCTCGCTCTAGCCACACACTTTTTCCATTCCTCCAGTTGAGTAGCATCAATCGGCTTCTGGATTTCTTGATCAATGAAGTCCTTTAGACCGTTATCTTCCAATACTGCCTCCATGCAATCCTTCCAGGCTATAGAATTCGAACTGTCATCAAGGTGAATGCCATAGGTGAAATAGATGTGATAAGAAATCAATCCAATATTCAGAAACCAAACTTTGAACTTCTCCTGCTTGTATACTATTCTTCCTTGATCACCTTTGCTCCGATACCATGTAGAATTTTCACTGTAGATTACCTGATATATGCAATTTCCTAAAGCATAATACTAGATCTACTTCTACCGTAAACTTTGCGGAAGCTTAAACAGATATGAGCATCATCAAGCATGAACAAATATAACTTAGAATGAGAATTAATCAACCATAACACAGAAGATATATCACTGGGGAAAGCACGAGCCTAAAACCCCAAATTTGTATTATCATACAAGTGGAAATCTTGTTCAAGTTACAAAAAGAATCAACTCTCAAGCTATCCTTCTCTCTCTGCAATCAAATAATACAACTCATAGACTGAATAGACATAGTATATGTCTTCCTCAAGCCCTCCAAGCCTCCTATTTCCTTGGGCAGTTTTGATTGGGGTCCAATGATATCACATGTGTGAATTGGCCTCATCACACTCACTGTAACCTCAGGTCCAACTACACAATCCTCAAGGAATAATATTCCTTCTGCATGCAAGGAATATTCACAATGAAATATTCTTGCAACTGATAGTACATTTTCCCTCCATCTGATCTCAACTGGGTCTCTGACTAAACTGACATGCATAAGTTATCCTTGAGTGAATACTCAATTATCTGAAATACAGTAGTTACATGCATGCAAGCATTAACTAACTGAACTCTCATTAATTTAACAATCTGTTAAATTAATCTAACTAGACTTGACTTAGTTAAATTGAGTCAACTGATTACAACTCAATATTACAACTCACTCTTATCTCTTTAACTGATGGATAAATCCCTCAATCAAAGGAGAAACTATTACATGTCCTCACATAGACTTCATGTTCATAATTCCTTAACTAATTAACTCAAGATGAATTAATTAATCAATTTACAAACAACTGTTAACATCAAATTCGAATTTTACTTCCTATGTTTAGTCCAGGGACTGACTAAAATAAGAAGGGATCCCAAAATTCTATTTTTAGAAAAGCTATTTTTTACACTTTCACTTTTCACCCATTGTTGCTAAGATCACCAATGGTTGAACTACTATTTATACCTGGGCTATTTATAGAAGTGATATTTTTAGCATTTTCTATTTTTAGCATTTCTTGTTGCACATCTCAACACACCATACAATTGATGTGGAAATTTGACATGCGGCATGGATGACAGGTTGTATAACTAACATCAAACTTGATGTGGGCAAGTGGATTTTTGTTTTTTTGGCCCAATAGTATGGGGCCATGTGGCCAATCAAATAGTGCCATGTGACACCCAATAGATGGCCAAATGGGCCACAATTGACCATGACAAGCCAAACTAATCGACCATTTAGAGCATGGGTAAATTTGGTTGAAATGGTTGAATTTTCTGGTAATGTCAACCCACTCCACCACATATGGAGGTCTGACAAGAGTTGGAACTAACACGTCAAAGTTATGATAGTTTACCAACATCTATGATTTGAATATAACCAATGATTATGGTTCCAATTAATCGTTGGTGTTAATATTGTTTAACGGTGGTAAATACGTATAATCAATGGTCAACAATTCAATTGATGAGCGGTTACATACAATAGTTAATGTTTGTTGGTAGTGTTAATGTTTGTGATGATAGTTTTAACAAACCATATAAAAAAATATATATTTTTATGATGGTGCACCAAACCGAGTAGGCCACGGGGTTTGAACCAATGAATGACCTGTATTCTGTGCACTAACCAAACTGCCAACTAGTGGGACTTTGGTTATTCTGCTGGTGGCCTATTATATAAACACACCTTTTTTATTCAAATGGAGGAGGTTGGCAGAGCTATGAGTAGGCGGGAAGAATCAAGCCCAGGGGCGAACAACGCATGTGTACGGGCACCTAGAGGCTATCAAAATCTTGTCGATGGAACCTTGTGGCACACAAACCGAGAATCACATTCCATGGGAATATTCCCTAAAATATTCCTATAATATTCCTATTAGATGTTGCTATGGAATCTTGAATATTCTCTTGGGGTCCAAAGTTGACAGTGGCATAATATAGCTAAATTTACACTCATTTTACTCATAATTTCACAAGGATTTCACTGATGTAGTCAGATTTGGGATTGGAGTAGCAGATCTCAAGGCTCATGGGAGAAGCTCACATTTTTTGTTAATGGTTAGGCACAAAGTTCGAGACAACAATGCACCTTTCAGAAGCTAGTCATGTTTGTAGTCAAAAGTCTCAAAAGGATGAAACAAACCTACTGGTATTGTGATGCATTTTGAGCAGTGGAACTTCAAGTCACTCCTAGCAATTGAGGTATAATTATGTATTTTTCCATGTACTCATTTTCATTTTTGTTGATATGAATGAAGTGGCCTCCCCATTATTGAAGCAGAGCCTAAAGATGTAGTCCACACTAGACGAACATTGTTATCAAACTTTTTTGAGAATTGCGTTTATGGTCTCCTTAATGTTGCTTCTTCTTTAAGTGTTTTCATACATGGTGTTTTACATGTTCTTTTATGCAATTCTACTAGCATAAATCAAAGAAAATATCCTAAATCATTCTGGTAACAAAGGCATACCAGATCAAGTTTGGTATCATAGCGATCTTCTTGTTGATGTGAATTGTGAGTGTGCATGATAATCATAGATTATACTTGCAACATAAAGAAGGAAAATGGAGAATGAAAAATCTTTCTGTCATGCTTTCTACAGGTTGGAAAACATGGTAGACAAATTGTTTGCAGATTATGAGAAGAAATTGCTAAAGAAGGAAAGGAAGAAGAAAGAGAAAGTGAAGGACAATGCTTTAATAAAACAAGGAAATGGAGGAGAACCTCCTAAACCTCCATCTCCATCTTCTAGTCAATTTTATACTTCATAATCTTCTTCTCGTCATTCAAATTGTCATCACCTGAGAATTCAAGCAGAGAATGCTAAATTGAGAAGACTTCTATAAGAATTAAATGAGGAGAAGCATGGATTGCAACGTCAAATACAAGCCACAAAAAAGGCGTTGGAAAAGTTGAAGTGTAGTGAAGGATAGTGAAGCCATCATCACCCTATTAAGAATCAACAACTGAGGTAAAGTGTCAGTGATTATTTACTTTCATTTTCTCATTATGATGATGATTTTGGTGCATTTAAAACACACTCCAAACCCACGAAGATAAGAGATTCTTTAAGCGACAAGTCTGAGTTAGTGCAGGATGTTGAGAGCACATGATAACCTTCTAGTGATAATGAACATTTCAGAGGAAGATCTAAGTCGATTTCTCCTCACCAGAGTTGCACCAAAGACAATTTTTCTAGGAAGGTTATGTCGCCCAGGAAGGAGATACAAAATAAGGTCAAGAAACTTTGGTGGAAGAAAAACTATTGTGACCATTGCAACATGGGTGGAGATCAAAGATCCACATGTTGGAAGCTCAATCTAGAGTTGCACCCAAAGAAGGATCAAGAGCATATGAAGGAACCTATGAAGGAATTGACGAATGAAGTAGTTCAAAAAGGAAGCTAAATACAAGAAGAAATCCCATTAGCCTAGTCAAGCAAGGGATGGGTATCATTTTTAAGTAGTTGAGTATGGCCACCATTGTAAATCACATGTTTCTTTTTAAAGAACTCATAGATGGGAAAAAACTTTTAAAATTGATGAAGTGTATAACATCACTTGAGTATGCAACATAGTGATATTTTGGCCTTTAGTTGGATAGCAAAGGGTATGGGTTCTGTTATAAAACTTGACCATGAGTGTTTTATAAAATCTTGGCAAATATGGTATTGTTTGGAACCTTGCAAGTTGTACATGCATTGTCAACTAAAAATTTGCATATGGATACAGGTGTTGGCTTCATCATTTCGGTTCTGCAGTACAAAGGTGAAGGAAAGGAAAGGTGGCTTATCAGAGGCATTTGTTATACATATCAAGATTGAAGTATTGTTTATACTTTTGGAGGACTAGAAGTCCTTCAGTTGGGAGGAATGATCCAGGAGGATACCTAATGGCCAAAACATTAAAGTCCTTCAATTGCAGCAAAACCAGGAGCATATTGAAGAGAATGTTACAATCTTTTCAATGACATAAATGATGCCTCAATCCGAGTTCGTATGTAGAAATTATGGATAGTCAAAAAAATTTGTCAAAATGGACAAAAGTTGAAAGTCAATGATGACATCACTGGGGAGACATGCTAGCCCGACGGTGTGTCATGTGTCACCTATTTTTGGAATTTTTGGGATGCCAAATGAACCAATTAAAACGTGCCACCATGAGAGAACACCACGTGGCATAACCAGAGAACACCACGTGGCACCATACAACTGACGTGGAAATTCAACTTGCAACACTATTGACATCTTTAATAGATGACATGGAACTTGATGTGGGAAAGTGGTTATGTGTTTTCTTGGGGCCACATGGCCCAATAAAATAGTGCCACATGGCACTCAATCGATGGCCAAATGGGATACAATCGACCATGGCAAGCTAAACAAGTCGACGGGCTGGAGCATGGGTAAATTTGGCAATAATGGTTAAATTTGGTGGAGGTGCCAACCCACTTCACCACATATGGAGGTTTGACAACCGTTGGAACCAACACGTCAAAGTTATGACAGTTTTCAAATGGTTATGGTCTAAATATAACCAACAATTATGGTTCCAATTATTCGGTGGTGTTAACATTGTTTAACAATGGAAAATATATATAATCGACAGTCAATAGTTTAATCAGAGGGTGGTTACATGCAACAATTAACTTTTATTTGTTGTGTTAATGTTTGGGCCAATAGTTTTAACAAACCATATAAAACAATATATATTGTTATGATGGTGCAAAAAACTAGTTAGGCCACAAGATTTGAACTTGGTCCACCCACCCAATGAAAAACCTATATTCCGTGCATTAACCAAACTACCAGCAGATGGGACATTGGTTAATCTGTCGATGACCTATTATATAAATAAACACTTTTCATTCAAATGGAGATGGTTAGTAGATCCGTGAGCGGGTGGGAAGAACCAGGCCCAGGAGTGGAACAACATGCACATATGAGAACCTGGAGGCTGACAAAACCATTTTGGCAAAACCTTGTGGCACACAAATTGAGAAGCATATTCTAGGGGAATATTCCCATTAGATTCTATTGTGGAATCTTGAATATTCTTTTGGGTTCCGGAGTTGACGATGGAGAAATATAGCTAAGTTTCTACTCAAAATTTCAGAAGGATTTCACTGGTGAAGTTAGATGTGGTATTTGAGTAGTGGATCTCAAGGTTCATGGTAGAAGATCACATTTTTCATTAATGGTTGGACATGAAGTTTGAGACAACAATGCACCTTTCAGAAGTTGTTCATGTTTATAGTAAAAAGTATTAGAAGGATGAGACAAACATGTTGGTGATGTGATTGTTATGTTTTGACTAGTGGAACTTCAAGTCACTTCGAAGAATGGAGGTATAATGATGTATTTTTCCATGTACTCATTTTCATTTTTGCTGAGATGAATAAAGAGACTTCCCCACTTTTGAATTATGGCCCAAAAATATAGTCCACGCTAGACAAACTCCATTATAAAACTTTTGTGTGCATTGTCTTTATGGTATTCTTGATGTTTCTTCTTCTTTAAGAGTTTTCATACATGGTTTTTTACATGCTCTTTCATGGAATTCTGATAACATCAACCAAATAAAAGATCCTGGATTGTGCATGTATCAAAGGCATACCATATCACTTGATCATCTTAATGAGCTTGATGAGCTTTGCCAAGATTCCCTTCAATAAACAACTCTTCTTCAATAGCAAAGCGAAAAATGACATGATGGATTCATAAGGAATTTGTTTTTAAGGAAGGAGATTGAGATCTTTTATTTGATTCAAGATATAAGGATTTCAAGGGTAAATTTTACACTCATTGGCTTAGGCCATGCAAAGTTGACACAAACTACGATAATGGTTCAGTTAAATTGTGCACTATTAATGATAATCAAACTTCACTAATGGACAATGGACAACGATTAAGGATATATCAAAATTTGAATTCATCCAAGACTTGGTAAAAGAAGGTCTCATGCAAATTATCGATATGGTAGTTTCACCACTTGATTTTGCACCCCTTTGATAACATGTGAAGTGATCATTTTGGTAGCTCGAGGAAACTTTCCATTTCTGTGATTTAATCATTTAAAACAGTTATCTACCATAGGTTATGGTTGCAAGGGTTGAGTTACAGCTACAGGGATTGAGTTATAGAGTAGAGAGTCATGGGAGTAGTCATTGATCAATTTGAACCAGAGAAAATCAACACTATTCAAATAAAACCTGAGGTTTAGAATTCTTTTGTGGAATCTGGATGGGTTGAATTTCTCATCTAATTTTAGGGTTATAACAAGGTCATATCTCTAGTGTTTTCTTAAACATTCAATGGGGCTTGGTCATTTTTAAGGAAAATCACCATAATGGTAAATGAGCCTATGATTTATGTTGTCGTAAATCTCTCATAGGAGTGGGAAGCTTGGCCCAAAAACTTTAGGATCGATAGAAAGTGTTGGTCTCTTTTCTACATAATCCATCCTCGTTGTTAGACTTGAGAAAATGTATTCGAAGCAAAGATCTACTTCCCTTATGGCAATATGTTGTGTTTGTAATCCAAAAAATTGTAACTTGTGAGGGGAGATACAGTATGGTCTATCATTACCACATTCATATTCTGATGCATCTAGCAGGGCACAAACCCCTCAAAATGCCTTAATACCTACTCAAATTTATGATGAATATGGCAATGATGGTTTAGAGGAAGAAGAAGAAACCTGAGGTGGGGTTATGTCATCAGGGACTGATTAAAATTATGATCGATGTGGAGTTGCATAGATTAGACATATCTTGGGATGTTTTCATCTAGGGAATCAAAAGAAAACCCCAGGAGAGAGATTTTCCTTGGAATAGATAAATAAACTCTGAAATCCCCTCTATGTTAGAATGACAATATCCCACTAGGAGTTTGACAACCCCAAAAATTTAGAAGGAAAAGGATTGACACCTAGATATGAACCTTCAGGCTCTGTGAAGGAACTGATACCACCATGGGACATAGATTTTGTTATGCCAGAGGTCATTACATATGAGTTTGAGAATTTTGTGTGTGAAGAGGATGCTAAACTTGTAGCTCCATCATAGGCAAAGGGGACTAAAGAAACTATTTTTGAGGAGATACCATTGACCTTCTGTAGGTTTTAACCCCGTACAAAAATTACGTGCATACGAATTCTTAAAACACAAAAAATAAACAATGTGACAACATAACACATAAAACACACATACATAGAGATTTTCCCCTGGATCCCAAAACTGGGACTACTAGCTTGATTTTTCATTATGTTCCTTTCAATGTTACAATACATATATATACGTGCCGAAGCATCCAATACCATGGACCGAAAAGCCATCACACCCAAAACCATGTGCTAAAACCATACACAAAACCATAGGTAGGTTCGTCCCACCTAATATAGGGTCCCAACAAATTTTCCTTAGGGCGTTGCCTGGACCCTGTAGAGGGGGGCTACCCACCCCCCTGTGATCCCCCCGCTGCATAATCGGCACAATGAAGGGGGGGCTCTGCCCCCCTCTAAACCCCTAGTTAACTAGGGGGGCTAGTCGTGGAAAGAATATAACACAACCGAACACCTTCAAGATAGGGACCAACAATGGAAAGTCTATAAAATTTTAGTGCAACAAAGGTAATATGGTGGCCCCAAAATATTTTTGATATTGTAACCCAAGCTAGTAGGCTCTTCTTAAATAGAACAAAAATTTGATTTTGAAAAATGAAAAACTTAATGTAAAACTACATTGATACAAACTTAAAATGATTGACCTACGTGCCTTGCTTCATTCCATTGAGTAAGAAGAAGAACCTACAACTAGGGCTAAAATGTTCTCTCACGGATATACAAAAGAAGCTAAATATGTCATTAATGTTATTTTGGATGAAATTATTATTAATACCTATGATTTTCTCTAGTTAAAGCCAAACATGCCACAATGGGAGACCAAAGATGACTTTTTTTTCTTAGGGACTATTAAAAAATAAATTCACTAGGTGGGTTATATAGAAACTAAAACAAATATGGTTTTCCATGTATTTAACCCAGGAAGAAAAATGGAAAACCCAAATTTCCAAATGGAAATATCTCTATCAGAAAGAATAGAGACATAAAAAAGCAAATTTTGGAATTGGTATGGAGACCTCAACTTGTCAAGTACCCTCTACAATTTACCCTATCTATTTACATGATTCATAGGTTGCCTTCTATCTAAGGAATATTAGCTATGACCAACATTATGAGATTAATCAACTAGAAACTTTTATCAAATATATCAGAATTCATACACAACTTATCAAAATCTAATCTGTGAATTGTATTTATTCAACTTTATCATTCAAGACAATTCTTGATGGAATCTCAACCCCTTTGTCAGGGACCTTCAACTATGGTCTTTTATGTCTTACATTACTAATTTAGTCAAATGGAAAAATGCCTCAAATTTTTATGCACGGATAAAGATAGAAGCTAGACTACTAGTTTGAGAAGAATACCCATTAATTGGCCTTGATGTCAATGATTTGTCAAGACTAAGAGAAGACCTTAGTGACTCAGCTACCATTTGACATAAGTAGTGGTACACTACCACAAAATATCATGACTTGACACACATTGATTCCTTGGAGGCTCTTTTGGTAGTGGATGATATATGGGAAGAATTACCACCACCCTTATAGGAGAGACATCCCATGGAGTACCCTTATTTTATCCTTGCCCTTAATTGAGCAATTTTCTCCTACTATTTACTCAAACATGGCTCACGATGGATAGGGCCCCACTTCCACTACCTTGTTCTCTAGTTCCCTACAATATTCTACCAATCGGCAATTCAATGGGATGAAGAAGAAGAATGATCTAATTGGGTAGAGATGGATAAGACATTGTGGTACTACAACCCAAGGGAATTTGGCCACCCTATAGGTTGCATGAGGATAAGCAACCGAGTAGGTTGGGGGGAGATAATGAGTCACTTATTTGGAATCCTTTTTTCTTACTAGAACATTCCTTTTTTCCTAAGTGTCTCTCATTTTTCATCTCTAATCGTTATATATCTTCCACTACACATATGATTCTCTCTCTCTCTCTCTCTCTCTCTCTCTCTCTCTCTCTCTATATATATATATATATATATATATATATATATGTTTGACTTCTTTATTTATTTTGCTTTGATTAAAGTTAAAGGTTGTTAAAGAGGTAGTTAGATGTAGGTGTATGTGGCTCAACATATATATACATCTATGGTTCGCAATCGTGTTTTTATATATAATAATTGGTGAAATAGTCAATGTTCGAAGAATTTACTGTATAAAATTGTTGAATTGTTGTTCTTTAATGCATGTGGTACTTCTAAATCTCGACCGAGTGCTAGCATCTTGGATCGGTTATGTCTGCAAATTGCATTTGTGATCACAATTACACTAGCATACACAATTGCATCAGTGTGCTGACTCAACACATAGACACTAGAATCCACAAACAGAATTCATTATTGTCATGTTGTTGGATTCATTGATCGAATGTTAGCTTATTCCTATTCTTGTCTATGTTTAGTTGACTGAAATGGATCTTTGTTGTTATATGTTCTGATTTTATATATACCAATGCCTTGTAACACATGGGACAATAATATATGAATTATGTTATCACCCTATATATATATATATATATATATATATATATATATATATATATATATATATATATATATATATAGTTATTTATTTATTTATTTATTGTTCTGTGTGTTAGTTTACGCCATTACATTTGACTGTGCCACTATGAATGAATTGTTGAATGGTGTTGTTATTGATGCCAATATTAGTCTTTGAATGCTCTTAATATTCATCTATGGATTGCATCTATTGGAAGCTTCAATGGTCAAGGAGCCTTGGAAGGATGAGAAACTCTTGTGGTGTGGTCATGATGCCTCTCTTTTGATGAATAATTTGGATGAGAAGATCAGTGAATTGGCAAGCAAGACCATCATAGGATGATAGTGCTTATCATGTCATTTCTAGCAATAGGTAGAACATCACATAATTCTTCACGGTTGAGGAGATATGCCTTGTCAATTTTGGAACCCCGAAATATGGTCATAGTGCCCAATTTTGAATGATGCTTTTCGTCTAAATTTGTCTTAAAATTAATTGGAAAATTTACGGTACTAGTAGTTTCATTTTGTTTTTGTTGACCAAATGGGTCCCAAAAAGGGAATGTTTATTATTATTATTATTTATGAATTATGGATCCATCACTCGAGTATGAAAAGGGGATACATATGCCCAAAAAAAATGTATGAATCGAACATCATTTTTTATTTCATGAAACCGAAACTGAAATCATATAAGGTAGCGCAAAATTTACGAGTATATCATCTATCGCGGTGTGACAAGTATTATCGTGTGTACGCAATCGAAGTAAATGAAACGTTTTTTGACATTCTATGTAAGGGGGTCCCATTTTTAAACCTGATGATCGAATTGCATCATGCTAAAGTATGACAAAGTGTGATTAAAACTCCGATTGAATGACGCCCAGTTGATGAATGTAAGTGTCATGTGTATATGTGGATCGATTTTGTGTGATATGGAGCTATTTCATTTTAGATCTGATTCCTATGCAATGATGCAATGGTATGTCAGCATAATCGACCAGCACCATGATTAGTGTGTTCAAACTTTCATATGCCATACGCATGAGCCTGTAATAGTGCGCTCCTGAAATGGTGTGCGATATGCGCATGGAGCCCGTTTCATATTCTCATAATGCAGTGCGAGTGGTGTGAGAGGAACAACCTGAATACATAATTTCCTGATGTCTGATGCGATCTGGTGCATAAAGTACTGGCGTTCGTGCTACAATGTGACTATGTTTTGTTTTGTCATTGTCTTGGTCCAGGTGTCTTTGGACAATGAAGACCATGTGTGTGGAGGCTTGGTCTCTTGAGAACAAGGAAAATGATCTCTGTTAGAAGCGTGATCTGGGTTATTATGTTATGCAATTGATACCTGGATCTTCTGGTTCTATGTGTAAAGAGTAGATTGTTGGATGGTTTTTACAACTGATTTTTTTCCATGGTTTCAATCCGATCAAAGCTCCTGATATGGCCTTCAATAATTCAAATGGAATGGTCATCAACTAATCCCTGATATGGAGTGGTTGTTGAATTGATTATGGCGGATAATGTGTTTGATCAAACCACATTTTACTTGAGCCTTAGCGTCAATGCACATGGATCGAGTACAATCTGGAGTACTAAAGTAGAGATCCAATTATGAAGACCAAATACATATTTTTAGAACATGGATTATATTGTTGATGGATATAGATGCCTGTAGAAGATGGTGAAGCCTCTGAGTGCGAGTGAAGCATATCTTTGACAATATATAGTTCGATGACAATATATAGTTCTATGTAATACTGTCTTTGTTATATTGCCTCAATATAATACTATTATGTTTTTTCACTATTATGTTTTTTCAATCTGGAAAATAGTTAGATGGAGTGAGACAAAGGGTTAATGTTTGAAAAATAGTTAGATGGAGTGAGACAAAGGGTTAATGTTTGAATTTGTGTAGATAATTATTAAAATATATTGAAATAAAATATTTGAAATTGAATTATTTGTAAGGGTTAGTTTTTAACCAAATATATTTTATTTAATATGAATAAGTCAACCTCTAACAAATAATATTATATAAATTGATATTATTAAATATTTATTTTATATAAATCGATAATATTGAAATAAAATATTTTATATTTAATTATTCCATAACAACTAGTTTTTAACTAAATATAGAATATTTTAATAAATAACTCCTTATTACAAATTCTTAAATAATATTTTACTTTTCCTATTAACTAATTTACCAACGACTAATTTTCAACGGCTAACTCTGGGCAATGATGCATCCATGCTATTTGTTCCTTCTAATCAATTGATTTTTCACCTTGTCCAGAGGATGAACCACATTAGTTGGTTCAAAAAATCCTAACAATGTGATTAATCCAAAAGACTTATATCTACATTATGGATCACAAAAGTCTTAGATCTAAAATTCCTTATCTTTTTTTTTAATAGAGGTGTATTCCATTTGAAAATACATGAAACATGGTCCACTCGGACGAATTGAAGGTTAGAGCCTTCATGGAAAGTGGTGTCTTGCCGAGGAGGATGGCATAGTGGTGCAAGAAAAAGAGTGGAGTCTCCTTTAGGTTGGAGCCCAAGAACACTTCAAGGTGGTAAGGTGGTTCTAGGGTAGGTTGGTGCCTATGCAGGGTGTTGGAGAGTCCTTGCAGTGAGAGTTGATAAAACTAGGGGGCTGAAGCCTCCTTCCACTTAGAGATGGTAAATTAAGGTGTTGGAGCATCCTTTGAGTTGGAGGTGATAAATTAGGGGATTGGAGCCTCCTTCCAGTTATTGCTCGAGAATCTTGGAAGTTGGAGCTTCCTGTTGATGTAATCTTTAAAGGCCTATATTAAAAGTGTTGAGTGGTTTTTCTCCCAAAAGGGTTTCCACCTAAAAATATATTGTATACTATATTTTATGTTGTGCATTGGTGAATGATGTTGTTAGCTGTATAATGTTTACATGTTATGATTGAAATTGTTAAAAAGAGCCCATATTGATTCACCCCCCAGTGTTGTTGGATATTTCAACATGAATTTGGAGACCTAATATTATGCTTGTGATGATCATTTAGGCGCATTGAGGCACATGCAAACCTTTTGCAGGGCCCCACTCAAGGTGCAGTTCAATGTCAACACTTTTCTTGTTTAATTTGTAAGTATGTTTATATTGCCATCATTGTTCTTGAAGTATTTTGAATGCATTTCTAGTTTAATTGATTTCTTTCTAGTTTCAAGCAAGTGTGGTCGTGTGATTTATGATTTCATAAAATTAGTGGTTCAGGGAATTTGTCGTCCTACCTTATGAGCAGATGTTGAAGAATTTCTTGACTACAAAATCCAACTAATGACATTGATCTAGTCACCCCTAAAGAACAATTGGGTGTTTGAGGCGCCACGTAACTAAGTAGTGTATTGCCCATAAGTAGATTCTCCCATTCAATAAAAAATTCCGATGAATTTTCTTGCTTAGGTTATCCAAGTAAGTGTGAGGGATTTGTCTAATGTGCATACAACACGAAGAGCCTCGCAAGTCTATCAACCCTGGTCTGATAACTAAAATGAACTATGTAGCCTAAACCTTTGCTAAAATAATTAGACATATAAATACATAATCAATTCTAATCCACGATAAATGGTTTATAGGTTCGTGGATGTTGCGGGATATATATTTTATATTGTAACACTTTACAAAAGTATATATATTGAAAAAAATATGCGGCCAATTTTCCTAATTTTGGTTTTCTAGGATAAAATCATTGTGTTTATGTGTACGTTTTCCATTTCATTTTTTTATGCTTTATCAAGAATCTATTTGTGAAATTAATTTTTGAGTGTGAAAACCTATAGGGGGAAACTCCTTTGAAAAATTTGGGCTTTTTTTACGTCCATTTTTGGTGGCTTTTGGCACACATTTTTCACTTTTTATGATTTTATGATGCGTAGTGGTTAAGCCCATGGTTTTGTAATTCCACTTAGGGAACTAAAATTATATTCTAATCCAAATTAAAATGGATTGGTTGTTTATAGATGCCATAGGAATACATATTATATTATAATACTATAATGAAGGAATATACTAAAAAAGCTTTCTGGTTTTCCTAGTTTGGGCTTCCAAAGTAAAATATCTATGTTAATGTGTGCTTGTGTAATTGCATATTTTATAATTTTATTAATAATATTATGGAAACTATTAATTGTATAGAGTTAAAACCTACAAAGCATCCCTGATGGATTTCGTAGCAATCTTACATTCTTTTTCATAACAGAGGTTGGTTATTCCCTTTTCATTTTTACACAACACAAACTTGTTTATGGAAGTAGAGAGGGTTGTCATAAAATTATGGTAGATATTGTCAATATTGTTCTTGTTTGATAGGAGATCTAGTTCATTATCTAAATTTCTTTAAAAATGATTATCTTTATTCTTTTTCAAAGATCAAGTGGTTTTGGTTATCAAAATTACCCTCAATATAATCTTTGTGCATGGTTTGTTACCCAATTCTTCAGAGTTTCTTTTGTAATTTATAGTGAAAACTAGGTCTTCATCTAGCCATGGAGGATTAGGGATAGAATCATTGCTTAAAATGATAGCTTGTTCAACTGTTATAGCATTGAAATCTCCTAAAAAGAGGATAGTGCCGTCATTTATCACATTAGAAATATCATATTTTATATCGTTGCTGTTATCTCAAAATCAAGCCCTGGAAGGCTGCAAACCAGGAAGACTTCAAGTAACTGTTTCAAACCAATATTTTGACTAAGGCTTAGCCTCCTTAGCCTGAGAGGGCTCTCTCAAAGGGTTATTGATTTTGACTATTAATAAGATGGCTAACTCTTGTGGAATAACATTAACAAATATGAAGGCTGGACAAACATTAAACTAGTTTCCATTGGGCCTATGGAGTCAATCATACTTCATTAAATAATAGTACTGCCTTTACATAGAAGTCAGGGCACTTAGCATTTAGATGTTCAGAACACAACTCATATAAAACCACAGTTCATACATGCATACAGGAAGTCAGAGCATGATCAATGAATTCTGAGTGATTACACATATATGCAACTGTAAAAGACATTAAGAAAAGAATAAATCACACATTATAAACATGGAAATCCCTCATGAATCCTGAGAAGAAAAACAGCCAACTTATATTACTGAATTCTGTCTTTACATAAGCCAAGACAGTACTCTGTTTTATAAAATATCCAACCCTCATTACATCGTTGTCTCAGCTATATATAGAATCCTTATTCTAACTAATTCGAACTTCCTCCTCCAGCATGAGGGGAATTCGATAACTGCCTCTAATGACACCTATCAGCTATTTAACTAACTATTAAATACAATAAAGTGCTGACTGGAGTTTTAAAGAGTTCTAAATTAACTATGACTCTAACTCTATCTTCCATGCATAATGACTTCTCCCTGTTCTTTGACACCTAGTCCCCTTTTTTATGTGGCTGAGCTGGATGTTTAATATTCCATATCGAGCTTGAATGCTAAATCCTTTAACTGCTTAGTAGTGTTGGGAGATGTCCCTTGCTTCTCGGTTCCAGTTTTCCTCAAATTTCTCAACTGTACAGCAACATGTCTTCTAGCTTTTAATAACCCAAAATATGGAACATTGCCACATTCCTGATGTGTTGGAGGCTGCCACGATGGATATGTGTGCAGGCAAAAGTTCTTTATATGCAACTCATTTAATACCCTTTGAACAGTGATAAAGTGGCTTTATAACAGAAATTTAACTTAGGTTAAAATATTCCACCCTTTTTAAGGTACACCTGTCTTGATCTGAACGGCTATTGTAGCTTCATCTGATACCTTGCATATCCTTTAGGTGTCTCCCTTTCAAAATTCCCGCTCATAATACCAAACTGCCTGTCTGCGTTAAAATCATCACCTACAGCAGTTTCGTAGCGCGCTACGAAACTGCTGAATTATTTGAAACAGCTTACCTTTACCCGAGACCTTTATCAGCGAAACATTTGATTGCCAAAAACTCCCTTCGAATTTTCATATAATAGCAGGGATTTACATGTCTTCAAAAACAGTAAGACTAAGCAAATTTGACAAAAACTTGGAACAAAACCTCCCTTTGAAAAAGAAAATTCATTTGGCAGCTAACTGGCTTAGCTGTACCTTCAGGTCTTCAATCTTCTTCTTCAGAGCTTTATTCTCAGCTCTTAATTGCATATTTATTTTTCTAACGAATTGGGCCTCTTTGATGGCTGGTACTGTCCATGTGTGAAATTGTGCATGGCCATCAACTACTGAATTCAACTGGTTTTGAAAGGTTTCAGTCCCACCCCACAGAGCTTTACGATATTTTGTATACACATCTGCATGTTTTCTAACTGCTTGCTTCAATTTGGCAATCTCATATTTGGCTGCTTCTAATTGGCTCTTTATGACTGCTATATTATCTTCTTGAGATGTGATGATTGTTCTGCTTGCATTATTTTGCCTAACTTTCTCGATTGCCTCTATTTTTGACAACGCTTCTTTTACTTGCTTCCTTGTAATAGGTCTTATGGGTTTTAAAATGAATTCTTCACCTGGCTCATCGAACTTGAGCTTTTTTGAGGCTTTAGACTTCTTGGCAGTTTCTGGTGATGACTGTGTCAAATCAATATGAACTGGTTCAAACTGCTCGAATTCAATGGCCTGTAATAAATCATTCAAGCTTGCCTTGGATGTTGGGCTCTCTTCAACAGCTATGGCTTTACCCTTTTCCTTATTTATTTGACCTCTTGTCCTTACCCTTGAGACTGCTTCAGATCTGCTTGTTTCAGGTGCAGTCTTCTTATCCTGAGTTTTTTCCTTTGTTGATTTCTGAGGTTGTTCTTGAATGACTAGTGGCTTCACTAGTTTTCTTGGCTGTGACTTGTTTTGCTTTTTGGCTCCTGCTTCTTTTTGAAGTTCAGCTATTGTGAGTTCTTTGACTGGTTGTGGAGTAAGGCCAGTCTTGCTTTGGAATCCAGCCATGAAAATAAACGAATTCCAGTCTCTGCCTATCTTTTGGAGGCCATCTAAAACTAGCAACTTAATCAGACCATGATGAAACAAAGAGGTTTCACAGTCCTCTTTCCTCAGCTGCACCTTATCACACATCTTACTCAAACTGTGAAATAGGTAAAAAGGAATGTCTATGGAAACTTTCCCAGTGAAATGTAAAAGCATTTTGAAATGGTAAGAATAGACCTTATTGTACCTTCCTTCACAGGTCAAGTATTTCTAAATGCAGGTGAGAAGACGAGCATAATGTTCCTTTACATAATTTCTGGGCACTGCTTTTGTTAAGTCTTCGTTTACATATGCTTACTTTAAAAACTCTTTACAAGGGTTCATATCAAACTTAAAATTTTTAAACCATTCTTCCCGTCCTCTTGGGATCTCTGTCACAGCAGCTATAGCTTCTGGAGAAACTTGGACTTCTAGCATAGCTATCTTTGAATTTAAACCAGTGAAGTTTAGCGCAAATTCTTTAGTTACCTGCGCATCTCCTCCTTGAAGCTTTTTGCAAAAGTTCCAGCACCCGGCATCTTTGAACGCTTTCTTGACGCCTTCATCCCTCAACGCTATATCCAGGCCCTCAGGTTCAGTCCTCTGGCATTTACCGGATATGTTTTCTTTCCTCTCCATTTTCCTTTCAAAATCTTCACACACACAGAGTCTAACAGCTTTAGTTTCAATGGTGGTTCAGTTCTTTTTAATTCAGCCTCGCTTGTAATCAGGCTCGCTTGAAATTCAATTTTTTTTATTGAAACACTTCCATACATAATCAAACAGACAGGTCACTCATGCAGCACTTACGACTATCATCAAGGTCTATGCACGGTAGAATCTATTGGGAATGATATTTCTGTGCATATCAACAGATCTATTAATGGGGTAGTGGCAAATGAGCGCTCAAACGTGATAGGAGATGTACATAAACTGACATGAGTGGACACAACTGATGACTCACCTACGGACTTGACATTCCGGGAAGGGTTTGCTGCGAAATGCACGAATCCACGATTTCGCAGCGCTGTTAGTTTTAAATTCTAATGATGCGCTGCGAAACGGCCTAATCATAACGCGCTGCGAAATTGCTAAACCATGATTGCGCTGCGAAACTGGCCAATAGGATTACGCTGCAAAATCCCTAAAAGACTCGGTGACTCGGATGAGACAGGACATGACTATGGAACAATGATGGTGGAGGAGAACCAATAGGATTCAAGTATAGTTTAAATCAAAAACTTTAAAACTCCAAATCCTAAGTAAGACATATAAAACGAAATCAACTCGACACAGACCTTGGTAATTGGACTAGGACAAACAACTATATGCATAAAAAAATTTTAGTTCTAAGTGATAACAGTTGCAAGGATTTTTTTTATCTAGATTGTTTTTCTTATAAACGGTACAGTTAGAAGGCATGAAATAACAATTTGCTATATAAATATCCTTGGCATGTATATGTAATATATCCTCCACATGTATTCATTGAAAAGGTATTTCTTGTGCGTTCCCAATGTGAGAAAAATATTCATTTTTGCATAGCAAGTTATGCCTCCAAACCTTCTACGGTAGCATCCTTTTTTCCATATCAACCATAGGACAAATAATTTGTGTTGGGGACCTTAGGTTCTCCATGCTCCTATGTTTAAATAAGGAGCATAATATTAATTTCACTAAGGATCCAAATTAACATAAGCCCTTTGTTGCATGGAAGGCCATGGCATTTTTTAGATTCCAGAGTATCACAAATTCCTATTTATTATTCTCTTTGTGATCTCTATCTCTCATAAAAGATTTTGTATTCCTAATTATTTCCCATTTTCTTTCCTTCTTGACTTCCTTTATATTTTAAACTTTTTATAATTCAACATGATTTTTCAAACTAATTTTTTTATTTATAATATTCATAACATACACTTCAAATATATATATTTTTAAATTTTTAAATGATGTAAAATTATTTAAAAATGAGCCTCTTATTTTATATTATTTTATTTTTCATGTATTGTATTCTATATAATTAAAAAAATTAACCAACATCCTCCAAAAATGAGAGAGAAATGCTCTTCAAGCACATTTGGATCACTTGTTATCTTGTGTCCAATTGGATTACTTCTTATCTTGTTTTTCATTTGATATTTGTTCCAAATAAGATGGTAGGGGCGCTTCATCCATGTTAAGAAACAAACCCTTAAACCATTACCGAATGATCTACATTCTAGTAAAATATTATTAATGAGTGTCAACTAGATAAGTAATTATTATAAATTATAAGATGAAAAAATTTAACACATACTAATGTTCTTTAAAGAACCCAGGGTGAAAAATAATATGATATTCTTCTCAAAATTGTTAATGGTTTTAATTAGTTGAAAGAAGTTTGTTGTCTTTTTTAAAGTAAAACTAAGTGCGATAGCAACAAAGATTCTAGTCCTTGCATAGTAAAGTAGGGTAATGTCTCGAAGCAAATATTGTGGGAGTCAAGACTTAAGACGTATACTAGAGGAGAGTTCATTATCAATAGGGAAAGCCTTCCTTGGTGTATGTGGAAATTGTCACATGTTGGTGAGAAATATTTCCAGTAATCGAATGATAAGGGTTATTCATTGTTATTTTTGGGTTGCATGTATATCATCGTGATTCTAAAGAACTAATGAAACTATTATTGGTATTATGGCTAATGCGTTGTCCTCGATGAAAACCTGCTTGATAAAAAATGTACTTGATGTCAACATTATGATGATTGTGGAACTCATGCAGATTGGTAGAGATACTACAGAGGATATGGGTAGAGAAATGATAATTCAGTTATATATGGATGACAAAAGTGAAGGTTGAGAAAGTATATGTGGTTCCTGTTAAGTGAGGTCACATACATACGCAAGTACTGTAAGAAAAGGTCATGTACATAGTTTTAACCATGGAAATATGGATACCAAGGGTCATTACCATGGTATTTTCCCATAGTATTTGGAGCAACAATGTTTATTTGATCTTGTCAACAAATACTAACAACATTACCAAGGGATTTACCTAAGGTATTGGCTAAGGAAAAAACTATATAAGAAGATGGAGATCAGTGTGTTATGTGTGCAAGTAATGGGCTATTCATGTGTTATCTGATACAAAATAGGTGTGCACCACAGAGCAAGAAGAAGACTCAGATCTGGAAGATCTAAAGACATGTTCAAATATATGGTTGATTAATTTACATTTTGAAAATGTCTAAGTAGTTAATAATGATGGACCTGGGATTATATTAATATTGTGATCTAAATTAATTTTTAGAAGTTTGTAGTTTTGACAGTGAAGGTTGCGTAATGTGAGTTGTGTTTGCAATGAAGCTATGTTTCATTAATTCAAGATTTGTGCTTTTGTTTGCTTCTAGATATTCGTGTACATATGCAAATCTATTTTTGTTGAGTCGTGTTATATATTTTGAGATTTGTTTTTCAATATGTTATCTGTACGTAGGTGTTTCACATTATAAGAGCATGTATATGCAGGTCTATTGAATAACAATCGTGTATATGTTCTGAGATATATCTAGTCAGGGTTTGTATTTGATGAGTTCTGTTATATTTTTTCTTTTCTGTCAATGATGTCTTGATTTGGATGGTTTATATCTTCTATGGTTTGGTTTTGCATTGATATGATCTAGTTTCAGTGGTCAATTCAGTATTCAGTGGGATGATGTTACAATGATTCAATTGGTTCAGTGTCTGTATTTCAAATTCAATATTCAGTTTGGTATTGAGCATAATGTTGGGTGTGGGTCCAGTATGAAAATATGATGAAAGGTGGCCTACAGGTTTTGATGTTTTGAGACATGTGGATCTAGTCTAAAATATTATGAAACCTGGTCCACAATAGGTGCTAAGGGTTGGAGCCTTCAGGGGGAGTGTCAGATCTTCCTTCCAGTGGTTGTTGGTAAACTTGTTCAGGGGGTAGGTGCTCCCTTCTGGTAGGAGACAATAAATTATATTGGGGGTTGTATCTCCCTACTAGTGAGTACTGGAGAATGAGTGGAGGTTGAAGCCTCCTACGGGTGGGTGCCTGCATGATGGTAAGAGTATGGGCCAATATAAGATGTAATGAAGGTTTTCTTTATAATAAAAGAAGAAGGCAAAGACGACGAAAACAATGGTTTTCTCCCACATTGGGTTTCCACCTAAAATATTGGTGTTCTATGTTTGTTGCATTTTTGTTGTGATTTATCTATTCTTTATTGCATATTGGATGGTTAATGAATTAATAATTAAATGGTTAAAGATAAACATCGCATGGAACACATGAAAAATTAGTAAACTAGATATACATTTTTTTCCTTCATTGAAGTCGTGTACACACGCAAGTTGCATTAAGAATAATAGCGTACAAAATTCTGAACATGAAATTGAAATTTAAGGTGAATTAAAAATACTGATTCACCCCCCCACAACCTCCCTCTCAGTATTTTTCCTAACAATTGGTATTAGAGAAGGTCTCTCAGAAGGAGCTTGATCACTTGAAGGGATATCTATCAAAATGATTACTCAAGAGGGATTATTTTCTTCTAGGCTACCCTTGTTTAATGGAACTATCTTTATATTTTGGAAAGTCAGAGTGAGCAGGTATTTGCAACTGATGTATGGGCAATTTTTGAAAGTGGATATCAATACCTAACCTCCATTCCCACAAATAATACAAGAAAGAAGTAATGGGAGAGGAATGCGAAGGTAGTAAATGATATTTTGGAAAGTTTGGATGAATCTGAGTTTGTGAAAGTCATGCAACTGAGCACAACAAAGGAAATATGGGATAATATTGTCCAAAGCTATGAAGGTGACACTAAGGTAAAAAGTGCTAAAATTCAAACATATAGAATTCAGTATGAGACTCTTAGAATGCATGATGATGAAAGTATTTCGATCATTTTCATTAGAGTAGACATAATTGTTAATACAATGAAAAACCTTGGTGAGGAAATAAACGAAACTACTGTTGTTGAAAATATTTTGAGATCACTAACCCCAAAGTTCAATTCCAAAGCCTCGGCCATTAAATAAATGCAAGATTTAAAGAATCTCACCATTGAAAAACTCCATGGGATCTTGAGAACTTTTGAAATAAAAAAATATGATACATCAAGTGTTAGAGAAGCAACATTCAAAGCCCCATACAAAGAAAATGCCAAATACACAAGCTACATTTTAGATGAGGAAGAAGTGAATTTCGCGAGAAAGTTGCAAGAGGGACCTAGTAAATTCAAAGGTAAGATTTCATTTAAATGTTTTTCTTGTGGAAGAGTATGTCACTATGCATCCAAATGTCCATATAAAGAAAATCATGATAAGAAAGAAAAAATAAAGGATGTTGACCAGAAAAATACAAAAAATAAGCCTTCTGCCAAGAAACATTTTTATTCTAATGAAGATAGTCAAAGAATATATGATGATAAGGAAGATTCAGATTAAGATTATAACACTTGATATCAAATACTTATGGCTCTTGAAGATCAATCAAATAGTGAATCAAATATATGTGAAGAACATCATTTAATGAAAGCATTGAAAGAAAATGAGAGACTCAAGAATGCAAACAAAGAACTAGAAACAAAAGAAAGAAGTATGATCAAGGAAATAAAAACATTGAGAATGCATTTGGAAGCAACCAATAGAAGAAAAAAAGTCTTAGCAAACCAACTTCAAGAAGAAAAAGAATTAGAAGTTTTGTCTCTAAGTGAAGATTATGAGAAAATCAACAATTAGGTAAAGGCATCTGAATCACTAGAGAAGATTATCAATAAACAATACTCTCCACTAATCAATACAAGAATTGGATACAACCACATGGATTAATATTCACAGTGTAATGAAAATAACAGCCAACATAAGGTTTTTCAAAGGAAAACTGAATCAAGTCACACATCTGAAAGGAAATCACCTAGAAAAGTCAAGATCAGTCCCTAGGCATAAAATATGGTTTCATGGATACTGTTTTTATTGTAACTCATTTGGGCATGAGGTCATTGATTGCAAGTCAAGCATATGGAATGAAAGCAAAAGGTGGGTTAAGTTGCACAAGTTTGAGCACATGATTATAAATTGCAAGCAGACTTGGAGGAAGAAAGAACATCAGTCAGAGACGTAGGGAAGATTGCGCTACTACAATCCATTTCTCTTAAAAAGCATACTTCTAACAGTGACTGAAAAAGTGAATGTGAGATACATAACCTCATAAGGAACAGGTGATGAATATCATATCCACAAGATCAGTGGCGTATGATCTCAAGGTGAGTTATGCATGTGTATCTTGATTCCTAATGTTGTTTTGGATATTCTTTTGGTGATATGTATATTATTGACATTACATGAAGTAATATTGAACAAGAATAAATAGGACATGTTCAGGGGGATCTATGGCTATCAATAATAAACTATTCATTTTTTGTACATGGATCTTATGAAAGATAGTCATGTGTATACATGGTTTCAGACTAGATAATCACGTATGGTTTCTTATGGTGATAAATGAATGGCACAAACTCAGGGGGAGCTTCTCATCTTCTCCCATCTGTCCATTATTAATAATTATGGCTATGATGTTGACTTGTTGTAGACTGTTGCTGTTGCCTATATTCTTCTTAGAAATGGTGTTGATTCATGATAAGGCTATGAGCTGATATTGTTGTTGTTGAAATGGTTCTTCGGTGCATTTGTTGATTGATGAGATGGATATGAACAAATTTGATGATGAAGAATTGGCACAGGTTCAAGGGGAGCATATGTTATGCTTCTAATAGTTCATTGTTGGAATTATGGCTTCTTGACCACTACTTGTTGCATTATGTTGACTAGGATGAGTACATATTATTGTTGGTAATTGTTGAAAATGCAGAAAGAAAATCTAGTTTTGACTTTGCCTTTGTCAAACTAGATTAAAAATCGAATTTCTATTTTAGCAGAATACTTGGAGGTAGTTAATTGAGGTGACATGGCTCTTTTCACTCAGTAAATTCATGTTGGAGACACTTGAATTCAGTTTTACATGATTGATTGCTAATTGTAGCAATCTATTTCAGTTAATTTAAGTTATTATCAATTTAACTAGTTCTAACTATCAAAAGAACTAGTGGAGGTCAAGTTGTGGATGTGTAACTTCAACCACACCAAGTGATTAACTAGTTAATTGATCAACCAACACAAAATAATTGTTGCATGCAGAGAATTCGAGTTACCTAGTTGAGGTGGTGATTCCAAGGCTGTGTACTATCAATTGTAGCATATTCCCATGTGTACATGTGGTGAATTCCGTTAGATATTTACCTAAGGTTATTTCTCAATTCCTTGGTGTGAAATTACTAAAAAATAGGGACAATTTCCCAATGGAACAACACAAGGAAATAGGAGCTTGGGAAGGATTGCAATTGGCTAAGTGTTGGGCCAAGATCAGTCAGTCAGGTAGAGGGATAGACTATACACTTGCAGGGTGTTCTTAGGCTTGAGCAAACATTTTATTTCTTCTCTATTCTCTAATTAATGCAATACAAATAGTAAGGGGTTTTGAGAAGTTTCTTTTCCTAGATAAATCTTTGTGTATGTGTGATGTTTCCTTTTGCATGTTAATGATTCTTGTTTTAGATGGTGAATTAACTTTCGCAGATGAGTAGAGTAGCTTCAAGTCTTGTGCTTTAGTAAATTTCATGAGAAATTTTGAATCTACACATTAATTTATAAATGGTATCAGAGCTGTAATAACTGTAAAGCAGATATTTCAAAGTTTTCATTGCAGGAGGTTCGAGGTTGCAAGTCAGGTTGTAGGTTTTCTTTGGGATTGAGAAGATGGATTTCAATGAATTAAGGCTCAATTATTCCCTTGAGGGAAGCTCGACTTATGTTGCATGGAAGGACTAGATGGAGGCAGTACTGGAGGACAATGGGTTGAAGGTTATTCATTGATAATGATATTTTGAAACCAACATCAACTCATGCTTAGAATCTAGTAGATTGGAACAAGTACATTGCTAAGGAGAGGAGGAGGATCATATTGGAGGGAGTACACGACCATATTGTCTCTAATCTACATGGGAAAGAGACTTTGTATGCAATGTGGCAAGCACTAACATATTTTTTCCAGAATAGTAGTGACCACAGGAATTGGCACTCAAGGAAAATATTTGAAATATCAATATGCAAAGGAACCAGACCATTCCACAATACCTGAGCAGGTTCACACAGTGTCATGATGAACTTGGTAAATTTGGTTTTAATATAGGAGAGGATGATTTGGTGAGCCTAGCCCTTCTAGGCCTTCCCAAGAGTTGGCACAACTACTAAGATTTAGTGAATGGGAGGGAGAAGCTACTAAATTTGAAATGCATTTGGTCTGATTTGATACAAGAGGAGATAAGGAAAAGCACCAGAGATGGAACCTAATCCAAGGGTGAGGATGAAGAGAAATCTGCCTTGGCTGGAAATGAAAAGAAAGGGAAACGGAATAAATCCAAATCTAAAGCAAATTTGAGTCAAGGGAGAAAGAAGAAAGACTTTTCAAAAATCAAGTGCTTTCACTGCCATGAGTTTGGGAACTATGCAATGAAGTGTCCACACAAGAAATAAAACAAGAAGACCACAGGAGGAGAAGTGGGTGAAACCTTGGCTTTGTAAATTGAATTTGATTTTACCCTCATTATATGCATGGCAAGCACAATGATTGGTAGTGTGTGGTATCTCGACAATGATGCCTCATTCCACATGACAGATAATATAGAATTTTTTAGCGACTTGGAGGAGAAGGATCTCCAGATGAAAACGAAGATGGGAGATGATGGAAGTTATAGCACAACCGGTATTGGTACAATTACATTTCAAAGGGAGTCTGGCTCCCCTCTTAGGCTCAAGGACATGGACGTTTATACTCGGTTTGAAGAAGAATCTTGTCTTTTAGCTGTGTTGGAAGAATGTGGCTACGATGTAATATTCAACAAATGGAAGGATTTATTGAGACATATCGCCATGGGACGAGTGAAGAATATTGGCGTTTGAGTGAAGAACGTATACAAATTAGATGTGGAATATTTTACAACATTGAGTACAAAAGTATAGAAGTTGCAAAGCCAAGAAGGTGCAAAGTCGAGATGTCGGTGAATTATGGCATAGAAGACTTAGCCATTTGCATAATGGCGCTTTAAATATCATGCAACATATTTCTACAGGCCTCCCCAAAGGAGCACTAGAGTAGGCGAATACATGCAAAGGGTGTACATTGAGGAAGTACACAAAATACACCTTCAATGATCAGGACAACAGGGCGCATGTAGCTCTTGAAAGGATCCACTCATGAAGGACCATATAATGACCTTGAGTTCCTAGGGGAAGCTTTTCAACTGCATTCCTTCCCGATCCACAAGGAAAACACCAACCATCTCTACATCAGAATCTTCAGGTCATGGCTATCGATCTAGGGATGGAAGTGATGTTGGTCAAGCCGATGCTCCTACGCTAGTGCTACTAAAACAGGTGGTGTTTCACTTCCTGCTAGCTTTGGATCTCTATAAGCTACTAGTGGCTATGGGTCTGGATCTTTAACTGGATGAAGGGAAGCGAGTAGGTCCATTATATAGTACGTTAATTGGGCTTCCTCGCTATTGCTTTTCTATGCGGTACGAAAAGCAAGATCAATCCATCAATCCATCCTAGGGCTCAACGCTGGTCATAATGTCCATGGACCTTGCTCGATAGCCTCCATAGCCAAGAAAATGTATTATGTTATATTTGTATATGATTTCTCATGAAAGTGCTGGATCTATTTCATGTAGAAGAAAGACCAAACATTCACCAAATTTTTTGAGTTTAAAGCACTTGTTGAGAACAAAACTGGCAGGAAAGTGAAGGCTTTTAGGAGCGATAACAATGGTGAGTACGTGTCGAATGAGTTTAAAAATTTATGTGTAAAGGAAGGAATTTGACGAGAGTTGACAACACCCCATAACCCACAACAAAATGGGGTGGCTTAGAGGAAGAACAAAATTATTATGGGAGCATCATGAGCGATGTTGGATGACCAAAGCCTACCTTTACAATTGTGGGTTGAAGCATGTAACACAACGACCTGTTTGCAGAACAGGAGTCCTCAGAGGATTCTTGGCATGAGTACACCAGAGGAAGTGTTTTTAGGGAAGAAAATGGATGTTTCACACTTCAGGATCTTTGGATCATTAGTTTACTGTCATGTTTCCAAGGAATCAAGGAAAACGCTACAACCGACAATAGAGTTGGGAATATATGTGGCATACACAGAAACACCTCACAACTATCGGGTATACTTGCCATCCCTTAGGATGCTAGTGGTTAGATGAGATGTGAATTTTGATGAGGAGAAGGAAATGAGTTGTTATCTTGAGAGGGAGCTTCAATTATAACCTGATCAGGAGCTTTTGGATCTAAAGGAAGAGCCTCAAGAATTTGTGGAGAAACCAAAAGCAAAGGAGCATAGAGTGGAGACATCCACTCAAGCAGAGTCATCTGGAGAAGGAAGAAAGCAAACCAAGGAAGCTAACAAATTATTGCAAGATCCTAGAGAGAATGTGGGAACACCCACATCATAGCGCAGGTAGAGGAGGTCACCAGATCAGTACACTAGCTACATGGCTCTGATGAGCCAACTTGTGGAGACAGAGCCATCCTCATCCAAGGAAGCTATAGAGAAACCAATATGGATTGATGCTATGGTATAGGAATATGCATCTATTTTCAGAAACAGTGTTTGGGAAGTGGTCCCAAGACTAGTAGACAAATCAGTGGTTGGTTCAAGATGGATTTACATGGTAAAGCATGAAGCAAATGGTAGAATAGAGAAACACAAGGCCATATTTGTAGCCAAGGGGTTCTCTTAGGTGGAGGGAATTGAATATGAAGAGACCTTTGATCCAATAGCGAGGTACTCATCCATCCGGTCAATTCTAGCACTGTCAACGCAGATGGAGTGGAAGATCCACCAGATGGATGTGAGAGAAAACATTACTCAATGGAGTTATTGAGGAGGAGGTGTATATTGAGAAACTAGAGGGGTTTGAGACCTTTAACAGAGAGTTGCATGTGTGCAGACTCAAGAGAGCATTGTATGGACTCAAGCAAGCACCTCATGCTTAGTATACTAGGATCGATAACTATTTCACCGGTTTGGGCTTCACCAAAAGTGAAGCAGATGCAAATCTTTATCACATTGTGGTAGAAGGTAAATTATTGACTATTGTGTTATATGTTCAGGACTTGATCCTTAATGGCGATGAGAAGTTGATCAAATCTTGTAAGGAGGACCTTGCAAGAGTGTTAGAGATGAAGGACATGGGCCTCATGCACTACTTCCTTGGTTTGGAAGTGTGGTAAGGAGATGGGGAACTATTTGTTTCTAAGGGAAAGTATGCCAACGAGATACTTTAGAGGTTCCACATGGATAGGTGTAAACCCATGGAGACTCCTCTAGGAGGAAACTAGAGGAAAGAGGATGCTACTTCAGGTAAAGTAGTGGAGGCTACCATTTATAAGAATATTGTGGGTTCACTTATGTATTTGGTGAACACACATCTGGATATGTGTTATGTAGTTAACTAGCTTAGTCAAGCAATGGTAAAGATAACCAAACTGTATTGGAAGGTATCGAAGCATCTGTTGAGATACCTTAGAGGTACTACTCAGTTTGGTCTTTGGTATAAACGGACAGAGGGAGTGAAGATGCAAGCCTTGATAGATGCAGATTGGACAGTGAGTTCATCAGACAGGAAGAGAAATTAGGATGAACTTTTATTGTTGGGTCACCAGTAGTTTATTTCTACAATAGAAGCAGAGATCTGTGGAACTCAGCTTAATAGAAGCAGAGTACATGGTTGTAAGTAAAGTGACATGCGAGCCTATCTGGATGAGAAAGATTATTGTTCGATTATTTGGTCATAAGGTAGATCCTACAATGATTTTCTGTGATAATCAGAGTTGTATCAAACTCTCTGAGAGTCCTATATTTCATGATCGATCCAATCATGTCGACATCTAGTATCATCATCTACGAGATTGTGTGCAAAGGCGGATTATGTTGTTGGAGTACATTTCGACAGAGGAACAAGATGAAGATATTTTGACAAAGGCTTTGTCAAGAGGAAAATTTGAGTTCGATTGAAGCAGGATTGGGGCATCTAATAATCCCTTTCTTACTGAGAGGGAGTGTTGAAAATGCAGCAAGAAAATCTAGTTTTGACTTTGCCTTGGTAAAACTAGATTAAAATTCGAATTTCTATTTCATCAGAATACTTGGAGGTAGTTAAATGAGGTGACATGGCTCTTTTCACTTAGTTAACTCAGTAAATTCGAGTTGGAGACACTTGAATTATAATTCATAGCAATTTATTTAAGTTAATTTGAGTTAATGTCAATTTAACTAATTATAACTGTTAGAAGAACTAGTGGAGGTCAATTTGTGGATGTGTAACTTCAACCACACTCAGTGATCAACTAGTTAACTGATCAATCAACCCAAAATAATTTTTGCATGCAGAGAATTCGAGTTACCCAGTTGTGATGGAGATTCCAAAGCAGTGTACTATTAGTTGTAGCATATTCCCATGTGTGCAGGTGGTGTATACAGTTACAGATTGACCTAAGGCTATTGCCCAATTCCTTGGTGTGAAATTCCTAAAAAATAGGGGAAATTTCCCAAGGGAACAATGCAAGTAAACATGATCTTAGGAAGGCTTGAAATTGGCTAAGTGTTGGGCCAAGATCAATCAATCAGGCAGAAGGATAGACTATACACTAGCAGGGTGTGCTCAAGCTTGAGTGAGCATTATATTTCTTTTTTATTCTCTGATTAATGCAATACAGATAGTAAGGGGTTTTGAGTAGTTTCTTTCCCCTATATAAATCTATGTGTATGTGTGATGTTTACTTTTTCATGTCAATGATTCTTGTTTTATATGGTGAATTAATTTTTGCAGATGAGTAGAGTAGATTTAAGTCTTTTAAACCCAATTTTAGGACATTGATGACAAATTTGGCTCCAATATGTAAACCAAATATATTGGGTGTATGATGTGATCATGAGACATTGGTGTTAGGAAAGGTCATATTTGGTTGAGTCATAAAATATTGTACTCTATTGAATATCTATAGAAGGTTCTGTTAGTGTCGGTCTTGAGCCCTCCATCGGTGATCAATAGCTCTTTGCATATGCATAGGTAGGTGTCTCATTAGTGTCAGTTTTGCATCCCGCTAGGCATGCCATAAAACTGAATGGAGGGCTGGTCTTTGTTCCCTTCTTGGCTTTGCTGGATCAGGTCATACCACAATGAAATTGAGTCATGTTTGTTTTTATTTTTGTCTTGAGGTCCCAGGTCTTAGGTCTAGGGTTTTGAGTCAAAATCACTGCAAGGTCATGAGTTCAAGTTCAGTGAGTGCCCAGCAAGCCAGAAGGAGGTATGTACATATGTTTCATTGTTATTTTCATCAGCTACAGGTCATTTAATGCCTTGGATTTAAAAACCCTGTTTTTAAGTCCAAGGTCATGAGAAATTTGTAAAAATAAAGAAATTTTCAAAAGTTTTCGAAAGTGCCGGCAACAACCCTGGTTCATTCACCACATTCCATCAGATGGTCAACCTGCAAAAAGAACGGAGTCAAAAGCATCAAAAAGTTAATTTCAGGACAAAAGACTCCAAAACAGTGTTAAAAGAGAATGCAAAATGAAAACATTATAAAGTGGGTTTCTAAAGTCAATTTTTTTTTAAATGAACCTATAAAGGTAAATTCCCTCCTTGCAAAGTTTCATTGTGCATTTGGAGCAAAAATTTACGAGCTAGAGCGATTAGAGGGCGAATCTGGGCAAATTGCAGAAATTCCAGTCTCTTGGAGGGTGCGCGACCACTCCACAGGGGTGCGCGACCACTCCAACGCTCATTTCCTTTGTAAATTTACACAGGCGCGACCATTCCAGGGTGGTGCGCGACCATTTGGTCCGCCTGCATAGAAAACTCACCAAAATTCATCCAAACTCCAAATTTCTCCAAATTTGCTCGGGTTTTTTCCAAGGTATGCCTCCTTTATCAAGTTTATGAGTGTGTCATGGTTTCAAAGGAGATTTATGGTCATGTTTTGTCATGCAAGAAAACAATGAAAAATAGGTTAAATGATGGTTGTTTTGCAAGCATATGCTTTGATAGTTTGTTCGTTTTTCAAGGTGATTTTTCCTTTATTCCCTTCCATTATTTTCCCATGTTAAATCACAAGTGTTAAAATGTCATATTCATTAATCATATTTGCAAATTAACCATACAAACCCTACCCCCAAATCCATGAAACCCTAACCCCTCCTAAACCCTATTTCAAACCCTAGTTTTCTACCATGCATCATGCTCAAACCCTACACTATTACACACAGCAAATTATATATGTAAATTGCACAGCAAAAGAATGAAAACAAATGTAGTAAAAAGAAAAGAAAATGATGACAAGGCATGCTTATAATCACACAAAAACAGAGTAAAAAAAAAATATAACTTGCATAGCCTTATAAAAAACAAAAGAAAAATGTCATCTTGCTGTAAATATCAAAGGTTAGAAGCTGTGTGAAAATCATGACAAAGTTTATCAAATGTACCAGCTGCTAGCTATCAAAAAGGAGCAGTTTTGCTGTGCTAGGGTTTGTGCATTAACATGGTATCATCTCCCTTTCCCTAGACTCTGTTTTCCTACCTATTCCCCTCATGAAAAACCTAATTCAATTGCCTATCCCTTCTTCAAACTCCCTATGCAATTGAATCTCCTTCCCTATTGTCAAAACATGCAATGAAACCCTAATTCACTCATGACAAATGCAATTATGAAGCTGCCAGCACTATTGAAAGACTGCTGTTGTGAAACTTGGTTGGCAGACTTTGATTAAAAGGTTTCATTGTCCCAAGACCCTAATTTCCTTTCTCCCTCCATCTCCCTAATACCCTTGATACATGCTATCCCATTTCCTTTTCAAACTGTCATAAGAACCCTTCCCCTCCCTTTGTGATCAAATAAACAAGATCCCTGTTTCCCATTAGCATCAATGGCCATTTTAAAATGTGGAAAAAACAGAGTATGTTCATGAAAAGACATTCAAATACAAAATAAAAAGGAGCAGCCTGTTAATTATTCATAATTGATGCTACCCTATTCCCCTATGCTCATGCCCTCATTCTCTCCATGATGAAAATTTATATTGTCCTTTCCCTTGGTGATCATAACACCTATTTTCCCTAATAAAGTATTTATTTGCAAATGATGAGAGATGGAATGACATGTTTGACAGTGTGTGATTATTTCCTTCAAAATTCCCTGTTGTTTATATATATTTTCCCTTTCCTTATGTAAATTCCCTCCCCTAACATTTCCCTCATGATTTTTCCCCTTGAAAACAGCATACTTCTCAGCATTTTGCAGGCAGGGCAGCAGTCATCTTTGCCTATTTGTTCCACCTTGCTCAATAACATCATGTCAACCACTGAGACTAATGAGCAAGGTGATGACCGGTCTTCTTCTACGGAGGTTGAGACACAGCAGAGGCCTCGTAAGGGAGGCAAAGGTAGTCATCATAAAAGAGAGGAAGGATGCATGTTTGCAAGGCAAAGATGAAAATATTCCAAAGAAGGTTGACCAAAGCTCTCGGGAAGAAGAAGAAGGCCAATCCACTTCGTATCTTGGCCAAGGCTTCTCTCACTCACCATGGTACTCATTAGCCTTCATCCAGCAGCAAAATCTGAAAATTTTGAGAATTTTGGAGCATTTTGGAAATTTTTTGTAAAATTACAGGTTTTTGCCTGTGGAGTGGTCTCACCCCCCGCGCGACCACTCGTGAGGATTGCTCGGAATTGCAAAAAGTTGACATTTTTGGAAAGGGCATGCAAAGACTAAAATTACCTATACTTGGGAGAAGCCTGATTTTGAGATTTGAGCCTCCAAAAGCTCAAAATACATCAAAAAAATGACTTTCTGCCCACTTTTTGAGTTGCAGAAAGTGACCTTGGGAGAAATGGTTTTTGAGGGGGAAAAACAACTCCAAATCCAGAAATTCCACTTGGGATGGAAAGTAGACAGACCAAGCTTTCCAATGAGCCATCTTGCACCTGATTTGGACCAGTGGAACCCACTCAAAAGTTGCTGCAAAGGGGCGCGACCACTCGAGCTGAATTTGGCAGTTTTGACTTTTCAGGCCAGAAAACACTGTTTTCACCTTGGTTGATGATTTTTACTTGTAGATGATGGATGAATGTATAATTTTCATGGCACATTGATAGATTTTATCTCTCTTTACCCTTATAGAAGCTTCCTTGATGTAAAAAGTGAATAATTAATGCATGGATGAGTTAGCTAAGTAATAGAGGCAAGTTGTTGGACTGCCTATTATCTAGTGCTTAGTTTAGAATTAGTTCAAACTGCTCCTAGGAAGCTGAGCTCGACCCCTAGAGGTGGGGAAAGGAGTTAGATGGTCTATATTATGCTCTCTCTTTCTCATTTTCATGGTTGGACTCTTGTGGAAGAAAGATTTCATTGTATATTGTACATCTATCTCTGCAATTTAAGGAAAAGGAAGGCCAGGGTTTTGCAGACATCATTGTGGATTCTTGTGGATTGTTGTGTTGATGGTGTGTTCTCTACATGTTCTTGTAAGTTTTTTTTATGTATTCCACATCTCTCTTTTGCTTCTAATTGGACAGATGAAGTGGTAAAGTTTGAATTCATGCTTTGACATGCTCAGCTTTTTAGTTTGTTCAATATTTATGTTTTCTACTGTCTAGAGAGGATTCAAATTGGTTGTTTTCCCTCTTTAGCTCCTCCTCTATCATTCCTGATCATCCACCTCAGATTAAGGCATCAGCACTCACTCCTACCTTGCCCCTAAGACCCCCCTGCAAAAACTGTGCTCATTCCCCGCACCCTGAATTGCACTTCCACCAATTGCCACCAAAAACCCCAAAAATCATTAAATCAACCCCCCTATCAATTTACTAGCCTAAAATATTTATTATTAATTGGTCAGCCTAATCATATTGAAAGATCTATCGAATCTGACCCGAGAGAGCCTTCTCATACCTCGTAGGGCTAGCTACGAGGTGAAATGGTTTGATGTAGCCTTGAGAGTTTGTCTATCTCAGCCTAGGTGAATTCCAAGTGCTAACAGGTTCAACATATGCTAAAGAGGATCATGGTTTGTATGAAGATTTCATGATTCATAGTTGGTGGATCAAACCTACAATGATCAACTGTTGGGTTGTGTTATATTCTTTCCATGACTAGCCGACGTAGTTAACCAAGGGGTTAGAGGGCGGTGGGTAGCCCCACTCTACAGGGTCTGAGGTAGCACCCTGGGGAATTTTTTTTTTGGACCCTATATTAGGTTGGGCGGACCTACCTATGGTTTTGTGTATGGTTTTCGTACATGGTTTTGGACGCAATGGTTTTCGGTCCATGGTTTTGGACGCGATGGTTTTTGGTCCATGGTATTGGATGCTTTGACATGGATAAATATGTATTGTAAAATTGAAAGGAACATAATAAAAAATCACGCTGGTAGTCCTAGTTTTGGGATCTAGGGGAAATCTCTGTGTATATGTGTTTTATGTGTTATGCTCTCACATTGTTTATTTTCTGTGTTTTAGAATTCGTATGCAGGTAATTTTTGTATGGGGTTAAAACCTACATTTGGTATCAGAGTTGTTTTGGCTTCAAAGGGACGCCTTTGTTGTTGAGGGGTTTCGCTCAGGCCTGTGGTAGACCTTGTTCAGTGGGAGATCTGCGGGATCGATTCTAGTGGTGAAAGAAGATGGGAAGTAGTGGAAAGATAGAGATCGAGAAATTTAATGGTCGGAGTTTTAAGTTATGGACAATCAAGATGGAGGATCTGTTGGTGGATAAAGATCAGTGGATCGTAGTAGATCTAGGTACTAAACCAACGGGAGTGCCCGATGAAGAATGGAAGAAGTTGGATCAGAAGGCTAAGAGCACAATATGATTGTGTGTCTCAGATTCAGTATTTCTGAATGTATCAAGGGAAGCTTTGGTGAAGGCTTTTTGGGGTAAGGTAGGGACTTTGTACCAATCTAAGTCTCTAGTGAATAAATTGTTCCTACGGAAAAAGTTGTATAACTTGAGGATGAAAGATGGAGACTCGGTGATAAAGCATCTGAACGCATTTAATACTGTGGTAAGTCAGTTATTATTTGTTGATATTAAAATTTCAGATGAAGATAAGTGCATCAGTTTGCTGTGTTCTCTACCAGATTCATGGGATAGTTTGGTTATTGCAATAGGTAGCAATGCAACTACCATGCAGTTTGATGAAATAGTCTCATCCTTGCTGACGGAGGAGACGAGACAGAAAAATATGGAGAGCCAGAATGGTGATTCCTTGTTTGTACGAGGACCGTCCCAAAAAAGAAACAAAAATAAGTCATCGAGTGGGAGATATAAATCTAGAGGGAGATCTAAATCTCCAAGAAAACCTGTAAAGGTAGTTTGCTGGAAATACGGAAAGGAAGGGCACTACAAAAGGCACTGTAAATCTAAATCTCCTAATAAAGGAAAGGGATCTGATGATGCTCCTTCTGCAGAGGAAAACACCACCTTAGATGAAGGTGGGGATGTGTACTTGGCTTCTTCAAGTACACATGTAGATCATCAGGCATGGTTGATTCACTCAGGTGCATCCTTTCACTTCACTCCCAATAGAGAGTGGTTCTATGAGTATCAGAAATACAATGGTGGTGATGTATTCTTAGGGGATGATAAGAAGGCTAGAATCATTGGTAATGAAAAAGTAAAGTTGAAGTTGCAAGGTGGAAAGGTTAGAACACTTCCGGGTGTTCTGCATATTCTTGCATTGGCCAGAAATCTGATTTCTGTAAGCAAGCTGGATGATGCAGGTGTAAAAACAATGTTCGAGAAGGATACTTGCAAGATGGTTTGGGGAGTGCTAGTATTGATGCAGGGAGTTCAGATTGGAACTCTATACAAGCTGCAAGGTAGCACTGTTGTTGATGGGTGCAACAGTTCTGTGGTTCCTAAAAGTGGAGCAGAAAATCTAGTGGTATCTGGAGAGAAGACCATGCTGTGACATTAAATTCTTGGACATATTGGAGAGAAGGGCCTTCGAATACTTCATGGTAAAGGTATCGTAGAAGGTATGAGTAATAGCTCTCTGGATTTTGATTTCTGTGAAAATTGTGTATATGGGAAGCAGAATCATGTGAGTTTCCCTTTGATGGTAAGAGGGAGAAATAGATATTAGAACTTGTGCATAGTGACGTGTTTAGACTTGTGAAGGTTCCATCATTACAAAAGTTTGTGTACTGTGTATCATTTATAGATGACTTCTTAAGGAATACATGGATATATCTCCTTAAGAAGAAATCTGAAGTCTTTGACAGGTTTAAAGAATTTAAGGCTCTCGTGGAAAACTAGACAAAGAAGAAGATAAAGGTGTTGAGGACAGATAAAGGTGGAGAGTTTTGCAGTAATGAAATTGAAGAATTCTGTAAGAAGTGTGGTACAGCATGGCAGAATACTACTCCATATACACCTCAACAAAATGGAGTTGCAGAAAGAATAAACAAGACGTTGATGGAAAGGGCAAGAAGCATGTTTAGTGGTGCCAAGTTAGGACAAGAATTTTGGGCAGATGTGGTGGAGACAACATGTTACCTGGTCAACAGATCACCTTCATCAACATTGGAGGATAAGACTCCACAAGAGGTATGGACTGGTAAGAAACCCTCTCTTTCACATCTAATGATATTTGGATGTGATGCATATGTACATGTTCCAATGGAGAAAAGAACCAAGTTGGATAGTAAATCTGAAAAGTGCATCTTTATTGGGTATAAGGATGGTTTAAAGGGTTATAAGCTTTGGAACCTAGTGACAAGGAAGGTTGTGTACAACTGAGATGTGGTGTTCAGAGAGGTGAAAAATGTTATTAAACATGAAGTCCCATCAAAGGAACCTGAGAAGAGAGAGTTTGAGCTTAAGGAGGAAGAATCAGGCTCTACAGCAGAGGAGGAATCAGAAGATGAATAGCGGCAAACTTCGGGTGTGAGAAGATCAGTTCGAGAAAGAAGGCAGTTGGAAAGGTATAGTCCATCTTCTTTCTGTTCAAATTTTTCTTTATCTGTTACTGATGATGGTCCTAGAACTGTGAAGGAAGCAGTAGATCTAGAGGATAGAAAACTTTAGAAAGAGGCCATGGTTGATGAAATGAAATCTTTTCACAAAAATGAGGCTTGGGATCTAGTGGAGTTGCCAGCTGGAAGGAAACCCATTGGCAACAAATGGGTGTTCAAGAAGAAGACAAATGTAGAAGGAAAGGTAGAGAAATACAAAGCTCGGTTGGTAGCAAAAAGTTATTCCCAGGTGCCGAGAATTGATTTTGGTGATATTTTTTCTCCTATTGCCAAGGTAGCTTCTATTAGATTACTTTTATCTGTTGTTGTTGCTTTTAATTTTGAGGTAGAACAGGTGGATGTGAAGACAACATTTCTTCATGGAGATCTGGAAGAGGAGATCTACATGAAGCAACCTGAAGGTTTTACAGTGAAGGGTAAGAAAGAACTGGTATGCAAGTTAAAGAAGTCTTTGTATGGGTTAAGACAGTCACCAAGGATGTGGTATCAAAAATTTGATACATTTATACGGGGACTTGGCTTCACCAGAAGCAAAGCATATCATTGTGTGTATTATAAATAAAATGGTGACCGTGTTATTTATCTGGTCTTGTATGTGGATGATACATTGCTGGTTGGAAATGATAAAGAAATTATCCAGGATTTGAAGACCCAATTGTCCTCCAAATTTGACATGAAAGATCTTGGTGTTGCAAACTATATTTTGGGCTAGAATTAAAAGAGATCAGGAAAAGAGGAAGCTCTGGTTAAACCAGAGGAAATATGTCGAGACAATATTGTAGAGGTTTAATATGCAAGATAGTAAACTAGTGAAGGTTCCTATTCATGTAGGTGTAAAGTTAACTGCTGAACAGTGTCCCAAGACATAAGAAGAGGAAGAGGACATGTACCATGTTCCATATGCAAGTGTAGTTGGTAGCCTGATGTATGTGATGGTCTGTACTAGACCATACATTTCACATGCAGTGGGAGTATTGAGCAGGTTTATGTCAAAAATAGGAAAGGAGCATTGGACAATAGTGAAGCGAGTTTTCAGGTATTTGCGTGGCACTAGTGATTATGGTTTGTGCTACCAAGGAAGAACAGGATTGGATAGAGTGTTGGATATTCATGTCTTTATTGATGCAGATTGGGCTAGAGATCTAGATCAGAGAAGATCTACAAGTGGGTACGTGTTTAACCTATTTGGAGGTGCAGTCAGTTGGATGAGTAAGAAACAATCTGTAGTGACACTATCAACTACAAAGGCAGAATACATGGCAGCCACTCATGCAAGCAAGGAAGCAGTTTGGTTGCAGAGATTGTGTTCAAATATGGGGTTAGTATAGGGAGATATAAGGATAGACTATGATAGCCAAAGTGCAATTTTCTTGGCAAAGAACCCTACTTATCATTCAAAGACAAAACACATTGATGTTCAGTATCACTTTGTGAGGGATATGATAGAAGACAAAAAGGTGTTTTTGGTAAAGGTGGAAACTTTGAAGAATAATGCATATACATTGAAAAAATTTGTGCGCTCTGAGAAGTTCTCTTGGTGTAGAGAAACAATGGGTGTTGCAGGGCTGGATAAATGACTAATCTCTCCTATGCCCTCCTTGGAAAGAAAATAACAAGTGGGAGAATGTTGGGTTGTGTTGTATTCTTTCCACGACTAGCCCATGTCGTTAATCGGGGGGTTAGAGGTGGGGTGGAGCCCTCCCTTCATCGCACCGATTGCGCAGTGGGGGGGTCATGGGGGGGCGGCAACCTCCCCTGTTTGGGGGGTTTGAGGGGGGCGGGTAGCCCCCTCTACGGGGTCTAGGGCAGCGCCCCAGGGAATTTTTTTTTGGACCCTATATTAGGTTGGGCGAACCTACCTATGGTTTTGTGCATGGTTTTCACACATGGTTTTGGACGCGATGGTTTTCGGTCCATGGTTTTGGACGCGATGGTTTTTGGTCCATGGTATTGGATGCTTCGACATGTATAAATATGTATTGTAACATTGAAAGGAACATAATAAAAAATCAAGGTGGTAATCCCAGTTTTGGGTTCCAAGGGAAAATATCTGTGTATATGTGTTTTATGTGTTATGCTCTCGCACTATTTTATTTTCAGTGTTTTAGAATTTGTATGCAGGTAATTTTTGTACGGGGTTAAAACCTACATCAACATTACAAGTGGTGTTTGCCATCAAGTGCAAAGGGGGATATTGTTGGAATTATGGCTAACATGTTGTCCTTGATGGAAACCTGCTTGATACAAATTTTACTTGATGCTAACATTACAATGATTGTGGAACTCATGCAAATTGGTATATATATTGCAGAGGATATGGATAGAGAAATGATAGATGGATGACAAAAGTTAAGTTTGAAAAACTATATGCGGTTCTTGTGAAGAAAGGTCACGTACATATGCAGGTACTATAAGAAAAGGTTGCATACATAATCCGAACCATGGAAATATGGATATCAGGGGTCATTACCATGGTATTTTCCCATAGCAATTAGGGAAAAAACATTTATTTGATCCCGTAAAAAATACTAACAACAATACCAAGGGATTTACCTACGGTATTGTCTAAGGAAAAAACTATATAAGGAGATGGATATCAAGGTATTATGTGTGCAAGTAATGGGTTATTCATGTGTGATCTAATCTAGAACATGTGTGCACTATGGAGCAAGAAAAGGACTTACATATGAAAGATCTATAGATATGTTGAAATATATGGTTGATTGATTTACTTGTTGCAAATGTTTAAGTAGCTAATAATGATGGATATGTGATTATAGTAATGTTATGATACTAAATGAATTTTTAGAATTTTGTTGTTTTGATAGTGAAGGTTGCGCAATGCGAGTTATGTTTGTAGTGAAGGTATGTTTCAGTAATTCAAGATCTGTATGTTGGTTTTCTTCTGGATAATCATGTAGTTACATAGATCTGTTTTTGTTGAGTCATATATGTATTCTGAGATTTGTTTTTCAATATTTTGATACTTGTAGGTGGGCGTTGCACATTATAAGAGCATATATACACATGTCTATTGAATAATAATTGCATATATGTTATGAGATAGATATGGTCATGGTTTGTAGTTGATGAGTTCTATTATATTTTTTGTTGTCTGTCATTGATGTCTTGATCAGGATGGTTTACATATGTTATGGTTTGGTTGTGCATTAATATGATCTAGTTGAAGTGGTTGATTCAATATTCAATGGGATGATGTTGCAGTGATTCAGTTGGTTTAGTGTTTGTTTTTCAAATTCAATATTTAGTTTGGTATTGAGCATAATGTTGGGTGTGGGTCCAGTATGGAAATATGATGAAAGATGGCCTATAGGTTTTGATGTTTTGAGATAGGTGGATCTAGTCTAAAATATTATGAAACATGGTCCATAAGAGGTGCTGAGTGTTGGAGCCTTTAGTAAGGGAGTCAGAGCTTCCTTCCAGTGGTAGATGGTAAATTTCTTTAGGGGGTAGGTGCTCCCTTTCGGTAGGAGCCGGTAAATGAGATCAGGGGGTTGTAGCTCCCTTCTAGTGGGTGTTGGAGAATGAGTGGAGATTGAAGCCTCCTGCAGGTGGGTGCCTATGTGTTGGTAAGAGTCGGCACTAGTACAAGATGTAATGATTTTTTTCTTTATAATAAAAGAAGAAGACAAAGACGATGACAGTAGTGGTTTCCCCACATTGGGTTTCCACCTAAAATCTTGGTGTTCTATGTTTGTTGCTTATGTGCTGTGATTTATTTGTTCTTTACTTCATAATGGATGGTTAATGAATTAATAACAAAATGGTTAAAGCTAAACATCTAATGGAACACATGAAAAATTAGTAAGTTTGATATACGTTGTTTTCCTTCACTTAAGTCACGTACACATGTGGGTTGTAATAAAAATAGTAGCGTACATAATTCTAAATATGAAATTGAAAGTTAAAGTGAATTAAAAGTATTGATTCACCCCCCCCCCCCCCCCCAGTAGTTTTCCTAACAAATATTAGTTATGTATCACTATCTATCCAATGTAAATATGCATAGGTAGACACACGAAAACTAGTCCAAAAATAAGATGCTCACATCAATTACTAAAAACATGAAAAAACACTCCTCTCAAATTTACAGGGATATTCTTAGGAACCTATTCCAGTTTCAAGTAGAAATTTATTCTTGTAGCATCCATGAAATCAATCAATATGAAAATCAATTATTATTATTCAAATCCATGAAACTATTGTAACAACCCTTTGTGCTACCCCTCTTGTAAATGTCATTATGAATTATAATTCATCAAAATATGTGGATATACATATAATATGATTGGGGTAGAGTAGTGGAAATGGATTCAAGGGTCCGAGGAGAAGGAGTTTTTTGGGAAGCGATTAAACCCAAGCTTCTATATTTATTTTACCAGCTATCTCCAGGGTATTTTTTAAGGATTTAATCTTTTTCCTATATATAGTATTGTAGGCAACTCTTTTAGTTTGAAAATTCATGCATATGGAATATAGGTGAATATTCAATAAAAAACATGTAATTTACTATTTAAATTGGTAAATGTTTGGTGAATATCATCCATTTAATCATATATATGTGAAAAATAGGCGACTTTTTAAGTAATTTGGAGAATATGTTTTTTTGGAACATGTCCAAAAAATATCCCATTTGCAATATTTTGCCCCTAAAATTTTCCCTACCTATCTCCCCAATGATTTTATGACCTTGTTGGTGCAAGCCTTGAAGGGTGTATGGAAGCTTGCAATAAAGGATGAAAACTCCATGAGGCCTCCCTATCTCATAAGATGTGTTGTGGGAGTCAATACACAAGGGGAAAATGGGAAGGAGAATGAATAGGTATGTAGATATACCATGGGATAAAGGCACATACAAATGAGGATACACACATAATGCAGTGGATGGAATTAGGAAATGAGATACCACAGAAGAGAAGGCAAGGGTGCAACATATGCATAGGAGCGAAAGCATGCTAAGGAATGTGGCACAAAGAAAAGGAAAAGAAGAGTAGGTGGAGACACTGAGTGAGTGCTCTAGATTTCCTATGGTGTTTAACATGTAAAGTCACCAAGTGCTCTAGATTCCTTTGGTGCCTAACAAGTGGAGAAATTGTGTGCTTTGGTATCTTGTGGTTTTTAGCAGTTGACCGAGACATTGTGGGCTTTGGAATCATGTAGTGTATAACAGGTGGAGACAATGTGTGCTCTAGACGCTCGGTTATGGGGTGGAGACATTATGTGCTCTGGACTCTTGTGTGATATGATTGACTTGTATTGGTGTGAATTCCCTTGAGAACTTAACTCCTTAGACTCTAAATCCAACTCGAGGGTGGTCAAATGCAAGAAAGATTGCAATATAGCTAGCCTATAGTTGGGTTGAGAGTTGAAGTCCCTCCCTTAGTTGCTAGTCATTCAAGTTAATAAGGTAAGTGTATTTACTTGTATATATGTTACAAAAGAATGATGAATGATGTGTTATGTGTCATGTGTTATGACAATGAATGTATCAACACAAATAATGGAGGAATGGCTTATTCCTATCTATTTAAAATAAGTTTTTATGTGAATGTTCTCATTATTTGAGGGACTTCTAGATCCCTATCGTTGTTGATACTTTCTTGAGTTGTAGAGCTATTTATATGACTATGTATGATTTCTTGATGTGTTCAGATAACTGTCACTGGGTGTGATTTCCATTAGTTGATATTATACGAATATCATGGATATTTTTTGGATAAAGAATTTCAAAATTAGTCTATGTTTGGTGTTGTGTATGACATGATATATCAATAGATCTAATGGACATTATTTGGAATCCATTATGTGGGTTAATATGATGTTGTTGTAATTAAGTTACAGGGTAGTAATGGACAAGGTTTATCTTGTTGTAGTTCTAGTTAGTAGGCATGTTGATAGATTCTTTAACCTTTTTAAGTCCATGTATAGTTTCTAGAATGTTAGTGTTGGAATGAGGACTTCATTCCTGAGGAATTTGATATTTTGAGAAACATTAGGTTGCAACGAAATCTTGAGTAAAGTCCCTTGAAATCATTAGAGCTTATAAGTCCGAGTATTGCAAAGAATCAAACTTGTATCCAGGGTAGGATGAGTCATTGATGGGATTTATATTCATTCTAGATGCATTTTAGGTATGGCGAATGCATTTGGGAGTCTAGGCATCTAGTGAATTTGAGCTTGTGAATTTTTGCGAATTGACTAGATTTGAAACAATTCAAGGTATCTTGTGGGAAAGTGAGGAGGAGGTGATATCCAATGGGGGCCTCACTTAAGAATATTTAGATAATATGCTTTTTGCGGAGTGAATACAAAATTCAAGAAATCTAGGAGGACGTGCATAATACAAAGTATTTGCAAGCCAGATTTGATTGGAATTGGATATTGTAGAATGTAAAGTTGTAAATCCAGGGTGGGGCATGGTGTGATGAAATAATGTGCACAAGGATGGATTAAATAACTCATAGAAGCATATAGGAAATCTAGGATGGTGCATGCAATGGAAAATATTAGCAGGGCCATATACATATTGAGTTAGGATAACAACCCTGGTTAAAATTCCATGTAAAAATATATAATACCATGGTCATGGGACACGTATTCCAAGATGAAAGTTGGGAAAGACATCCTAGTGTGGGTGTTCATTGGTTATAATGACTAAAGGAAATTGGCAAAGGAAATGGCAAAGGCATTAGAAAAGAAAAGTGGCATTAATTGGTATTTTATTTATGAAAGTAATGGAAATTAGGAGAAAAGGAAGGTGAAAGGTCACATGTTGCATGTGAGGAGAAAAATGAAGGAAAATAATGGAAAATGAAGAAGATATAGGCCTTATTGATAAAAAGGCTTCTGAGGATCAGTTGGCAAGCTTTTTCTCAGGCTTGGTGAGTGTAACATTTTTTTCAGTTCAATTTTGGATCTCTCTCATTATTATCTCTCTCTCTCTCTCTCACTCTTGGACACTTAGAATTTTCTTGAACCACTTTGGCATTGGATCAAGAAAGGCAAAGGAGTCAAGAGGAAGGAAGGAGAAATCAAGGAAGAGCAGGATCAAGCAGCTACAAGGATTCTTTGCAGGTATCGATTTGCATGTGTGTTTTCCTTGCTAGATTTGGCATGCATGGTATTGCATCTAGTTCTTTGCTGTTATGGCAGGGGTTATGCTAGGTGTGATAGTGTTTTTAGCCTAGCCTTTCCATTTCAGAATAGCCATGGTGTGATGGGGTTTTCATGTTTCGATTGAACTGATTCGCCGGATGGATTCGAAGCTGAGTGAGGTAGATCTCTGAAAGAAAGAACACATGACCTAGTGATCCCTGAACTAGGATGTGGATTGCGATAAAGCCACTGGCTTACTGACCCGTGAACCAGACTGTGGGTTGTGGTAAAACTAGGTATTGTGTGCCTTGATGGGCCTAGGAATCCTCGACTGATTAATGGAGAGATATATGGTAAATCCTAGAGGTTGGTGCTCTCCATCAGGCCTAGTAATCTTAGGATGGGATGTACGATAAATCTTGGAGAGTGGAGTCTTGGTTAGGGCCTAGATATTTGGGATGGATTACGGTAAAGCCCAGAGATTGGTTTCTCGGTTATGACCTAGTGATCACTGGATCAAACTATGGATTGTGGTAAAGACTAGAGACTAGGAGACATGAAAATTCCTCACAGTATAGGTGGATATATCCGGTGGCATCCATGCTTGTTTTGGCCTAGTGATCTAGTGGAGATCATGGTAAAGCCTGTTATTACATGTTTATTGCTTTTTCCTATTGATTAGTGTGGATTGCGGCAAATCTTGGTTTCTATTGACGAGGGTTAGTTGATTTAGACTCGAGATACCTTAGTTGGTTCTTTTGGTTTGAGTCCCACAATCATGCTTGGAATATGGCACATGGGTGATTGCCTGAACAAATATTTGGCTTAACCAATCTATGATCGGGTGGAATGTGGTAGTCCCATATCAGTTTTGTTTTTTCATTCATTAATAAGAGGTTATTTCCTTGGTATCTTATGTGTAAATATACTAGTTTATATGTGGATTTTATTTCAGATGTATCCTTGATATTTTTGTTGTTATTATGCTAGCTATAAGCATGTATTACGATAGTGATGATGTATGGTTCTCCTCATGTTTTGATTTGTAAATAATTGAATAATGTATGTATGACCTAATAGATGATAATGCAGCTAATGATATAAGGGAACAATGCTTCTTAGTGATTCTTAGATAAGTATGAGACCCCTTTGCTCAAATATGTTGTTTAAACCTGTAGATTACATATTTGTGACATGTTTGATGAAATGCTTGTCATGGCTAGTAGGGGTCCAGTCTAGTCCTTGTTAATGTTTTTGCAAATGTATCTTTGTTCCACTGTGAAATTTCATTTCTAAACTTGTCATTGGGTTTTGGGTAGTGACCTGGCTTATGGGCCTGAAAAATGGCACAAATATTGGAGTCATAGGCATAGGTTTGAGTAGAAAATTCCCCAGAAGCATTCATACCCATGTCGTGGGAGTGTCTAGAGCTTCCCAAATGCACCCTTGTCCATGTTAAGGGAGTGTCCATGGGTTTAATGGTCTAAAACTCAGTGGGACCTAGGGGCTAGTTACCTGAGTGGTTGGGATGGCTCCTAGGAGTTCTGTTGTTGATGTGGAAGGTATGTATGGTTTTTTTTCATCGATTCCACTTTGTTAAGGTGACTTAGGAGGTTGAATCCCGTTATAGTGGCCTCTCATCACATATTTACCCCAGTTGGCTTTGTTAAGGTGACTTAGGAGGTTGAATCCCATTATAGTGGCCTCTCATCACATATTTACTTGGGTAGATGTGGGATGAGGGTGTTATAGAGTGGTATCAGATCAGGTTCTGTTTTCTTTTGGTGATGTCTGGTTTCCATTCTCTTTGGGTTATATTTGATACAATAGAGTGGTATTAGAGCATGGTTCACCCCTCAAACTGGATGGGCTATGTTTTGGTCATGTATTCATGTCAGTTTTATGTGTGCTTGTTATGTATGCATGGTAGTGGTCATTGTTATAATTGTGTTTCCATGTGGAAGTTGACGATGTTGTTGTTGGGATGCATTAGCCATGAATGCATGTCAGTTTTATATGAATTTGTAATGCATGTTAGTGTCTATATGTTGTTATGCATGCATTGTCATAGTTATGGTTATGAATGTATGGTAGATCAAACATGCATTTGACATCATTGTATGCAATTAGGTCATCATGTTGTTATTGTTATGTTATGATGCTAATGAGTTGGTTGAGATAAAACAAGAGATGCAAACCATCAAGGTGAAGTTGCAGCATTGGACCTCGAGGCAAGAGTATGTCGTCATACATGTTTGTATGTTGGACATGCAGGTATGTAGGTTAAGTATTTTTATATGCATTATGGTTATGTGTATGCCTTTCATTCTATTAATATTATGGTTACATATATGATAAATTCTAGTTGATTAGTGTAGTCATATCAACATGTGTCAGATAGTTATGAATGATAGTAACATGTGGCTGTATGTATTGTTATTGTTGTTTTATTTTAGATAACTTGATGATTAGGTTATATGTTGTTGTGAGCATGATATATAACTTGTTGTTGTTATATGCTAGTAACTTGATGATTAGGGTTATTACATTAAGATCTTGATGTTATATGTATCACACTAATTTGGATTGGTCTATGCAAATGGATAGGGTTATGACATTTAGGTATGAGTTAATATGTTGTGATATTATGTCATACTAATCTAGATCGATTGTGTAAATGTGATTATTATGTATGAATGATAATTTTTTATGAGTTTATGACGTGAACATGTTAGCTAGTGAATATTATGGATATCATGACCTTATTTATGTTTGAGTTGATATGTTGTGAAGTTATATCATGCTAATCTAGATTGATTGTGCAAACAACTTATAGCCGCCCCTGAGATACATTAAGGTATGAGCTTTCTTAAGTTGTCTACTTTGTGCTTGAATGTTTGATTATGTCTTCTATTTGGTATTTGATTGTTGGTGTCTCTTATGTCATCTATTTGTTGTTGAATGTTTGATTAATCACATGATATGAGTACATGTCTATAAGATTGCATCAAGAAATGATCTTGTTTTAAGATGGCTTTACTCACACATATGTGTTGAGATAGATGACATGTACTCGAGTGTAATAGGTGACAGTTGTAGCATTATGTCTAGTGACTATGAGTTGACTATGGATTATGACATGATTGCTAGTCTTGGTAAAGGTTGATTCCAAATTGATAGATATGTTGCCTTGATATTTGGAACATGTGATCGACATGTGTGAATAATGGCAGGAAACATGCTTAGTATTAGCATGACAAGGTAATAGTTGATTTGTTTATATAACTATCCATTGGGTGATGTGATAGTACATAGTAAGACTTAGTTGCAGCAAGGTAAAGGAAAAATAAAGGAATTGGGTGAGAATTCCTTTGGCAACGTTTGGAAACTGCAATTCCAAATGAATGAGTTCTTTTCATACGTGAAGTCTTCTTAACCCTAATTTGTCTGAAATTATGTAGATATGTGTTATATTCATGGACATGTATTTGATAGGTATAACAATTGGAGTCTAGTTATAGTTAGATCTATCAAGGGAATTGGAGTCCCTTGAGACATGACACAAGTGTGTTTAGCTACAAGGCAACATGCTTGGCATAACAAGGTAAGATAAATGGTATGTTGTTATGTTTACTTATGCACTAACAATTATGTGTTTAGGGTAGTATGATGCAAGGGATTGAATGGAAAAGTAGATTTCCATGAAATATTAAAGAAGGCTCAGGTTGAGCTTTCACTTGGAGACACTAGGAACCATGGGGATGGAGTCATGGTGTTTGTTGTTAGTCTTGTGCTTTTGGTATTTTGTGATTTTTTGTGCTTGATTGTGACTTTTTTTGTATAATGCATAACTATGCCACTTTGGTTGCAGTGTCGTATTGTTATTGGTTTTTCATGGTTTTCTCTTGATTTCTTCTTAGTATTGCCTTTGATTTTTTGAGATTCTTGGGATTTGGTTGGGAAAGAGGAAAGTTAATGGACCTTGAGAAGAGTTGAATGAAACCCAATAGGTGATGTAAGGCCTAAATGAATCTCAGTGCATGTATAAGGGTAGTTGAAGGAAAGAGTATGACAATTGGTTGGTTTTTTTTGATCCATTAGGATAATGGATGGTAGAAGGACAATCATGAGAAAGGTAATATATAGGGTAAAGTAAATGGATTTGAGATTTCAGATGCCTTGGAAATCTTGGGAACTATTGTTCTCAATTTTGTGCATGAATAAAGGAAGTTCTCTTAACCTTCACCTTGATATCTAGTAATTATGTTGTGATCATGATTTCTTTATGATAATGTTTATATGCATATATGTATGTATGTACGTTGTTATCTGACAGGGTCATCAGGGATCATGATTGTTTTATGTTGATTTTTATATGTATACATGTATGTATGTATGTCGTTGTTTGATAGGGTCACCAGGGATCATTCTTATGGAGGAATGATTGCTTATGTAGGTGAATGGCATGAAGAGGTTCCTGGTTTATGAGGAATCAAGTGGGAAGAGTAGTCATGACAAATATATGAGGTCAGTATCATGTGGATATGAATTGATATTGTATGCTTGTATTATGCCTATGTTTATGTTATGACAGGTAACGCTGAGGGATACACTAGCCAAATGAAAGCAGTGTGGTCTGCGACATGCTGGGACAAACATGGATAAGAATCTGGAAGCAAGGTTGCTTGGTAGAGATAACGTGGTCTTGGATGTGTGGTACTATTATTGTGCATATGTTGTATATGTTGTACATGTTTCATCTGTGATGTGTGCACATGTGGTGTTGTGTATATATAGTGTGTGTACATGTCGTTTATGCAATGTTATGTATAAGGTGTTATAGATAGTGTTGTGTGAATAATTCATATGCAGTGATGGGTGTAAATGGTGCTACTTACATGTTGGATATGTGGTGTCGTGTACATATTATACTGTGTGCATGATGGATATGCAATGTTGTGTGCATATGGTGTTGTGCACATGTTGGATGTAGTGTTGTGTACATATGGTGTTATGTACATGTTGTATATGTAGTGCTATGTACATACGATGTTTTGTGCATGTTGTACATGTGGTGCTATGTACATATGGTGTTGTATGCATGATTGTATAAGTGATGTTGTGTGCATGTGGTGTTATGTACATGTCGTGCGTGTGGTGTTGTGTACATGTGATATTGTCTACACATTATACATGTGGTGCAGTGTACACATGGCATTTACACATTGTGTAGGTGGTGTCGCGTACATGTGATGTTGTGCACACATTATGTAGTTGGTGTCGCATACATGTGATGTACTGCACACGTTGTGCATGTGGTATTGTGTATAGGTGGTAATATGTACATGTTGTACATATCGTACAAGTGTACATGTGGTATTGTGTGCATGTCATACATGATGTGTTGTGGGCATGTGGTACTATGTATGTGCATTGTGTAGTTGTGGTATCATGACAGGTGTATTCGTTGTGTTGTACTTTGTGTATGTAAATGTATTGTGATGTACATCAGGTGTAGGTGTATGTATTATGTGGTGTTGTACATCGGATGTAGGCATATGTATTGTGTTGTGTTGTACACTGGGTGTAGGTGTATGTGTTTTATGTCAGGTGTAGGTGCATGTATTGCATGGTGTTGTATGCCATGTGTGGTTGATGTGTGTGATGCACACTATGTGTATGTGCACATGGTTGTGGAGAAGGCACTGGGTGCTTTCCGAGTGTGACAATCGATCCTATGTGTGTACAGAAAGAACAAAGGTAGAAGTAAGGATGGTTGAAGGATAAGTATTAGTATTTTATTTCAGTTTTATTATACATATGACTTATGATTATGATTTATGATGGTTATATGTGATCTATGATTCTAGTTTATGATGACTGCATGTGATTCATGATTTTGATCTATGATGGTTGTGTTTTGAGCTAACCTAATGTTATATGTTTATACATGATGATTTGGTCAAAGATGCTAGTTTGACTTGTTGTGAGAGGAAGTGAACATAATTGCAAGTGTACCTTGTTGATGGGCCATCAATGAGGTATGATTTGAAGTTATTTCAATTTATTTTGAATCTAATGGAAATTATGTTCTTGGTATAGGAAACCATGAAATGCTCGGTTGGGTGGTTGAAATTGATGGCAAGCATTAGTGACAACAGTGAAATAAATTGGAATAGGTAGCAATATACAAGTAAAGTGCTTCAGGAGCAGGGCCATTGTGGGACACTAGTACCCAATAGTATCCATTGCTTTCCATGAGCATGCTATGACCGATATGATGGTTTTGAGCCAGGTATATGCCTTTGTTGTTTGTCCTTATGATGTGAGGAAGCCTTTCCAATGGATGGATCACCCGAGATAGGGGATGTCGAGGAACTTGGAAGGCGAGTGACTGTATGGAAGGGGTGACTAGATTTCCCGAGGGACAGTGTAGTAGAGAAGGGAAGGCTGGGGATGGATTTATTTTGGCCATTACCATTTCTAGATGGAACCAGAAGGACATTGGGAGTGTGCCTTGGAACAAGGAGTCAATAACGGTTCACTGGGGGGACATGTACCATAGGATTATAGCGTTGGGCATTTGATGAAGATTTGACCTTATAGTGGATTATGGACTTCCTGGGAAGGAGGTGAATCCTGGTATTACTTTGAGGGTGGAGGTGTGAGCCTCTGGATTCCCCTGTTGTAGATGTAGACATTGCATCCTTTCATTTGTTGGTTGAGTAAATGTTCCTATATGTATATGTGTGTATTATTGTAAATATTGTGTCGAGCTGGATTTATAAAGATCCATAGACAATATGATTATTCGCTAGGTGAAGCAAATGTGTATGTGTGTATATGTGGTAATTGTAAATAATGTAATGAGTTATGTTATAAATCTCCAGTAAATGGTATTCTTGTCATGTTTTCAACAGTGGTCATTGTAAATACTGCAACAATTTGTGTTATAAAGCTCCATAAGAAGTATATTTTGTTTTCAGTGGTTGCTAGTTTATAGGTGTTGTTGAACATCAAGGGCGGTGTTCCCTCCGGGGGGGGTTGTCACAAACCTGGTTAAAAATCCATGTAAAAATATATAAGACCACGATCATGGGACATGTATTCCAAGCTGCATGTTGGGCAATACATCCTAGTGTTGGCACTCATTGGTTATTATGGCTAAAGGAAATTGGAAAAGGCATTGGAAAGGAAAAGTGGCATTAATTGGCATTTTATTTATGAAAATAATGGCAATTAGGAGAAAAGGAAGGTGAAAGGTCATAAGTTGCATGTGAGGAGGAAAATGAAGTAAAATAATGGAAAATGAAGAAAATAGAGACCTCATTAATAAAAAGGCTTCTGAGGATAAATTGTAAAGCTTTTGCTCAGGCTTGGTCAGTATAGCCTTTTTTTTTCAATTCAGTTTTGGAGCTCTCTCATTATTCTCACACTCTCTCACTCTTGGACACACAAAGTTTTCTTGGAGCACTTTGGCATTGGATCAAGACATGGAAAGGAGGCAAGAGGAAGGAAGGAGCAAGCAAGGAAGAGCAGGATCAAGAAACAACAACAAGATTTTTTGCAGGAATCGATTTTCATGTGTTTATTCCTTGTTAGATTTGGCATACATGGTATTGCATGTGGTTATTTGCTATTATGGCATGGCTTTTCCAGATGTGACAATTTTTTTAGCCCAACCTTTCCATTTCTAGATAGCCATGGTGTGATGGGGTTCTCATGTTTAGTTTGAGATGGTTTTCAGATGGATTCGAAGTTGAGTGATGTAGATCTCTGAAAGAAAGAAAAAATGGCCTAGTTATCCTTGAACTAGGTTGTGGACTGTGGTAAAGCCACTAGCCTAGTGACCCCTAAACTTGAATGTGGGTTGTGATAAAGCCACGTATTGTGTGCCTCAATGGGCATATGATTCCTTTATTAGTTAATGGAAGGATATAACGTAAATCCTAGAGGTGGGTTCTCTCCATCAGGTCTAGTAATCTTGGGATGGGATGTTGTGTGTCGAGCATGATTGTTCAGAGGTCTTTGTTTCAACAAGATGTATACCCCAGGAAGTTTATACACCCCTCTGTAGAGCTGTAACAAGGGCCTTTTTCACCTCTAGTTATCTCACATTACAAGTCAATCCGGGAGCGTTTTGTTATTGCAAAGGGTATCTCAATTTGAGGCTATTTGTCAGAGTAATGCTTCGTAGTATAGGCCTAAGAAATACAAGAGTAAATGGATGCTAAACTATGACTAGATTACTTTTGCAGAAAGGAATTACACGCAGCAACTTTACCAGTCGAGGGTGCGGAAGTAATAACCCATCCCTCTAGAAACTGTTTGAAAGAAAAGAACTTAGAGTATGGATCATGGTTCTGGGAGCATAGTAGCGTCTGCTGTGTCTCACGACAGCCTTGATCCTCCTCTCACACCACACCAATGAATGCGAGTAAAAAGGAACAGCAGGAAAGTAAAATGGAACGGCAATGCAGAAATGGAACGGCAGTAAAAGGAACAGCAGCAAAGAAACTAAGTCTCGCGAGTCCAACACTCTCAATCCTTTACATCAACTTATACACAAAGACAGAGCAATCTTTTATACAAGTAAACAGCTTAACCAAATGGAACAGCAAACCATCATAAACAGGAAACGTCAATCATATATAAAAGTAGTCAACTAAATCAAATAAACAGGAAACATCAATCATATGTACAGATAATCTGACATGATCACCAGTAGTCCACTTACAACATTAATTCCACTTTCTTATGATCGTCACTCCAACTATATGTAGCTAAAGCATTCCACTTATAAATTCTGTAACAGAAGTGAACAACTCAGAATAATCGTTATATGACCAATTCTGGAAATATGATACGAGCTTGTTATAAATATTTACAATAGGAAACTACTGATGAATGAATATGGAACAGCATGTAAAATATGTCAAATTATTAAGGATGATAAACAAACCACACAAAGCCAAACTGTAATGATACAATCAGCCAGTATCCGTTGGAGCCGGGCCCTTAGCTTCCAATTGCACACCGCCGGAATTTACTTCAGACGCAGAGGGAAAATAATACCAAAGATATTATATTAACACATCAACGATAGTACAGCAAAACTAAGTCTCAAAGAGACTCGATAGTCTGAGTTCCAACTGACTGTGAAGTCTGTAAACAGAGAATAAAGATACAAGATAAAAATCAGCCTTTTTAAGTCTTCAATGCTACCCTTTTTATACTAGTGATGGCGGAGTTAACCAGACAACAAAATAATTGAAAGTAACGATCCCTCAGGATCAAAGATCCTGAGGGATCTGTTAAGCTGTTAACTCCTCTCTTTTCCTTGCCTAGTCTTCCGAACTGACAGCTCCTTATCTCGTCCCAGATTGATTTGCCGAGATTTGCTCGCCCTGGTCTGGACTTTAGTTAGTTCCGAAGGGACAACCGTTATCTTCTCATAGAACTCCAGTTTTGCACTGCGTCTTCCTCCTTTTGTCATTTCCTGCATAGAGAAGACAATTATTAATAATTGGTCATTCGTGCTCATTCTTATTACATTCTTCTTACTTTATAACAAAGAAAGGATTACAAACATTGCTTGAAACATCACTAAATTATGCATCAAAACATACCTTTCCAATGCTCTACACACCCCCCGGCTTACCCTGTTTCATGGCCTCATGAAAACGTTATAATTAACATGGAGAGCGGTAAGAGAATAAGCGGGAGAGGGTATCTCGTGAGGAGGTCTGCAACCATGGTGAACAACAAGATTATCAAAGAAGTAATTCAATTGATCTGCAGGCATGTCATACAAGGCCTGGTATCCAGGTGCAGGGTGCCAAATAATTGGGCTACGGAACCGGTATCCTAACCAAGACGGCCCAGCTTGCAAAAGGCGCTGGCCATAAAGGCTCAACCGTTCAGCAGCCAGCTCAAAATTCTCATAGTTGAATGGCTCCCTGAGCTGGATGCTTGGGGTGGAAACCCGATAACGGAATTTGGCAGCATCCAGGGCAGAATCTTTAATAGCCAGAAAGAATTCCACGCTATTTCGGATCAAGTCCTCATGCATGGGTCCTAACAGTTCCATGACGCCCTGGGTTCTCATGAGGCTTTTGTGTGATTGCCATAGGTGAACTGGGTCTCTAGGCTCGGCCCTGACCCATAGATCTAGGCTGTGCTCCTGCCTCTGAAAGGCATTGTAAGCCCTGAGCCACTTTAACTGATTGACCCCAAACGAGACAAAGGCTTGGAGCTGTATATCTCCCACGAAGGGCAAATAGAATTCACATAGCAACCGTTGAACCTTAACCCCATAATGTTTGCAACAATCAATAAAATCATTAACAGTATTAATCTGAATAGGGGCACCTGCCCTGACAGCTTTTATTTTCAGTCTTAAGTATCTTTCAAGAAGAAATAAAGCATAATTCTTTGCAGGGGCCCTGCAAGTCAAAACATCATCATACAGCGAACATACCGTGTCAAATTGTTTAATAACAGCATCTAATCGATGTGTTACCTTGGCAGCCTTTTCCTGTTCCTTCTGCCATCCTTCAAAGGCCTGACTCTCTGATTGACTCATGTTGCGCAGTTGCTGCTGCAATTCTTCATATTTTGCCCGAGGGATCGTTTGTTCTTTCAACTGCTCAGCTTCCTGCTGCAACTCCTCGTATTTTTCTCGAGGGATCATTTGTTCTTTCAACTGCTCAGCTTCCTGCTGCAACTCCTCGTATTTTTCTCGAGGGATCATTTGTTCCCTCAGCTGGTCAGCCTCCTGTCGGGCTTGCTTCATTTTGTGGTGCAAGGCCTTGGTTTTTGGATCCCTTTTCCAAGAATTCTCAGAGGCAGGGAGTCTTACCTGTACCTTTACGTTTCGCTGCCTGGAATTCGTGTCCCGAATTATTCCTAACGGTGATGCCTCAGTTTGGACCTCTTTGTTTTCCTTTTCTTTCTTCACCTGGATAAAGGGGTACGGTGGCCCCTCTGTAAATGGAATATCGTCTTGCGGCTCGGTTTTGATTGGAACAGCAGTTGGTCCCAATGGGCTATTTGGTACAGCAGTTTGTTCCGGAATGGCACTCTGCTGTTCCATATCAGATGGAACGGCATTTGGTTCCTCAGTGCTGGTCGGACCAGCCGTAGGTCTATCAGCAGAGTATTGACCTACGAAACGCCTATAAGCCCCTTGCCTTCTCTTCTGACAGGACCCTGCTGCATTTGTTCTTCTTTTTCTCCTTACAGTCCTTCTTATTCTCAGACTGGCTTTCAAACTTCTAATTTTCTGCCGAAGCTGGGCTATAATATTCAGCAGTCTCTGCTGTTTCTTTCTCAATTTCTTAATTTCCCTTGCCTCGGCAGTGGGCGTATGAGTGGCCCTCAGCTCTGTCCCTCTTTCATCGAGGGTTTCTTCTGGCATTCTGGGAACGGATTGTTCCCGATAAGCATTCTCATTCCCCACATCATCAGCAGGTGGGTTTTCTTCTGGTGCCTTGGGAACGGATTGTTCCCGGTCGGTATTTACATTCTCTCCATCAACAACAGGGAGGTTTTCTCCTCCCGCTATCTCTTCATGCAATTCTTCATGTGCCTCTTCCTCAGAGGGTCCCTCAGGAGGGCTTGCTGGACTGGAAGGTGAAGTATAATCTCCCAGGCTGGCCAAGATAGTGGCCAGCTCTTCTTCCTCCATGGCGACCTGTGGAGGGCTGCCTCCCAATTGTTCCATCTCCTCCTCCTGAATTGGCTGCTCAATGGCTGCCTTCGGGTAGTCGGCTTCGACCTCAGAATCAGAAGGTTTCTTTCCTTCCTCGGCTTCTGCTTCATCCTCAGCTTGTTCCACATTTTCCCTCGAAGGTTCCCGTTCTGGCATAGGTGGCTCATCTGTTATCTCGATCGGCTGGTCAATGCTTGGCTGGATTTTCTCTAGCCTGCCTTTTATTCTTGCCAGCCGAGCTGACTTCCTAGGTCTCTCAGGTCGCTCAGGTGTACTGGCCACCTGTTCTTCCACCACCACCTTTTTACGTTTTTTAGACTGTTCTGTCGTGCCAAAGGGATGCCTACGTTTCGAGGCAGCACACTCTACTGCAGCCCGTTCCTTATGTTTTTCTACATGTCCAGATGCCCTAGAGGAGCGTTTTCGTTTTGATAACTCCGTGTTTTTCTTGGGTTGTTCGGGTGTATCCTAGGGATGCTTAGGTTTTGGCGATGGTGATGCTCTGGGCTCCTTGGGTGCTTCAGAGGTACTAGCAGGGTGCTTAGCTTTTGGGGATGGTGATGCTACTCCCCCTCCAATTGTTGTAATAAGCTCCCCCCAGCTACTCTACTGCTGGGTGAGACTGTAGCTCACTATCAGGCGGATCAACCCATGGTGGCTAACTACTGCGTCTTCATGGTGTGCCTTTTTCAGGCTCCGAGAGGCATCATGCAATAATGAATTTAACAATGCAGGGAGATGTACTGAACATTTTCCTTTTAACACAGCCAAGAGCTTAAGGTGTCGCGGTCTTACCACATCTTTTCGGCCCTCGCAGGTGATGTAGCTCTGCACTACTTTTGCCAATTCGCTCCAGGGTTCCCCCAACGTTGCCAGCAGCACTCCTTTTCCTTTTACTGTTAGATTCTGTCCTTCGTCTTGGAAAATCTCTATGATCTTCTCCAGCCTCTCCTTCTTTGTCGTCCATATTGGTCCTGAGGCTGGTAATCCTGTTACCTCCGCGATTATTTCCTCTGTGACCGTTATCTGCTTTCCACCCACTACAGAGTGTTGTTCCTGCAAGTTCTGCAGAAATTCCATGGCCACAGTTTCATTTGATTCACGCAGGCGGCTAAAATAAGTTAACCACCCCACCCTTTCTAGGATCTCCCGAGCAGCTTCAGAGACTACCAGCTCACTAGGTTCGCTTGTGATAGCTTTGCCTCCCATGGTTCTGTTTCGGCTCCTAAATGGAACAGCAATTACCTGTCGCAAAGAACGTAATCGCAGCTAGAAAAAACACAGAGCATGCATGAAAAATCGATTGTAAATAACAACTTATTGCAAAAATAGTATTATCATGCCGTTAGCCCGTATCGTACCTTCGTACCATATCATTTCCGAATGGTGTGTTACCACGTGGCCGGTGGAGTAATGAGGTCACCTCCCCCCTCGCAATATGATAGGCTGTCCCAGCCGTCAAATGGAGGAGGAGCCGCCATCCCGTCACCAAGTCATAAAGGAACAGCATGTAAAGTTTTGCCATGTTTCAGATTAGACAAAGAAATACCGAGATCGAGGCAACAGGTAGATCGCGTTCTGCATAAGCCTTCGTGATGTGATGCAAAACAGGAGGATAGGACGTGTGGCACTCATATAAAGTCTAAGGTAGTCATAGTCAATACCTCTGCCATGATTGGTAGTGATAGATATTCATGTGACGTATTCATCAAAATATAAGATATCATTATTACAAGGATAGAAGGAAGTATTTTAATATCATCCAAATTGGTGTATATATTACGACTCCGATACCACTAACAGAGCTCTGCTGCCGACAGGTGTTCATAACCTTGGCAGAGTTGTTTATTTCACCCTGGAACCATGGTTCTTTGTGTGTTTTTGAAGAGCAATTCTTGTCAAAATGCAGGCCATCATGCTGGCTTGGTAACCAGATAACCATGATGCTATTCACCAGAGAGGCGCGAATCGTGGGCAGGCCGGCTCGTGATGAGACCCCCTGTTCCAAGGTTTGTTTATATAGTGAACCTGTTGGACCATATCCCTGGTGTGGTGGCCATGATGGGAATGCCACTTCGCTTCCAATCTTATGATCATAGTAGGCTGGTTCTTTAATGAAACCCCCTATCCTGCATTTGACAAATATATATATATATATATATATATATATATATATATATATATATATATATATATATATTATATTATATTTTTTTTTTTTAGATTGTGCTCTTGTATAATTACACATAAGAGTGGTTCAGCCCTCCTTAAGAGTGGGAGTGGCGGAAGAAGTCTTGTCATCTCAATTTGGAAGATATAAATCTTCTGTTCTTATTTCCAAGTAATAATAAAGAAAATTGTAGGAACCCAACATGATAAAAATATCCAACAAGGCAGAGGAGGTGAGACTATGACAGCAAAAAAATTATGAGTGTGTGGATTCTTCCTTTGTTGTTGCATCAATACTAGGCTTGTTAAAGATAGCGATTCATGATATTCTGATCTCGATATGTCCTGACTTTTATATTCATTGCATAAAGGTATAGCTGCTACTTATGACCTTGGAAAGAGGATGGACAACACATCCTTTATGTGAAAGGGACAAGAGCATACTACTTGTTTTTGAAAGGAAGGGTGAGGAGGAGTTCATTTGATGCATTGCCTTTAAAAAAAAATCAGCAAAAGCACACAAATGCTGCTTCCTTTTCAAAAGGATCAGCAAAAACCCAAAAGTGTTGTTCCTTTTGAAAAGGAACAGCAAAAATTCAAGTGCTGTTCAAACACACAAATGCTGTTCCTTTTGAAAAGGAACAGCAAAAACACACAAGTGCTGTTCCTTTTGAAAAGGAACAGCAAAAACACAAAGGTGTTGTTCCTTTTGGAAAGGAACAACAAAAACACAAAGGTGTTGTTCCTTTTGGAAAGGAACAGCAAAAACACAAAGGTGTTGTTCCTTTTGAAAAGGAACAGCAAAAACACACAAGTGCTGTTCCCTTTGAAAAGGAACAGCAAAACGCAAAAGTGCTGTTCCTTTTTGAAAAGGAACAGCAGAACACAAAAGTGTTGTTCCTTTTTGAAAAGGAACAGCAGAACGCAAAAGTGTTGTTCCTTTTTGAAAAGGAACAGCAGAAACACACAAGTGCTGTTCCTTTTGAAAAGGAACAGCAAAACGCAAAAGTGCTGTTCCTTTTTGAAAAGGAACAACAGAACGCAAAAGTGTTGTTCCTTTTTGAAAAGGAGCAGCAGAACGCAAAAGTGCTGTTCCTTTTTGAAAAGGAACAGCAAAACGCAAAAGTGCTGTTCCTTTTTGAAAAGGAACAACAGAAACACACAAGTGTTGTTCCTTCAAAAGGAACAGCACACACAAATGCTAAAACATATATACAAAATTTACAATTTTATATACAAAATGTGGTAATGAAAAGTAAATTCTTACTGATCTATAGGTGAGGAAGTTTTTGCTTCCTCGCCCATAATCTCAATGTTAGTATCTTGGCGTAGCTGCTGACAAAAAGATTCCCGAGTGAGCGGTTTGTGATACAGACGAACTCGATGACCGTTTACCTTAAATGTATATCCAGACCCATCGATTGTGGTCAGTGTAAGGGTCCCATTGTCATGGACTTTTTGAATCTCATATGGTCCCAACCAACGAGTCTGAAGCTTCCCCGGGAAATCCTGAAATCTAGAATCATATAACAGAGCCCAGTCTCCTTCATGAAATATCTTGTTTTTGATAAGCGCATCATGCCATTTGGCTCGCTGCTGTTGAATGAGTGCTGTGTTCTGTAATGCAGAGAGCCTTATTTCATCTAATTCATTAATTTGGTGTAATTGATTTTTCTGTGCTTCACTTAAATCCAATCCAACTTCTTGGGCTGTTCGCAGCGTTTGGATTTCAAATTCTATAGGAAAAATGGGCTGCTTTCCAAACACTAAGTGATATGGTGAATAGCCGGTGGTGCTTCTCCATGTGGTTCGATAAGCCCACAGTGCCTCGGGTAATCGGGCGGCCCAATCACGCCGATGCGAGGCAATTGTTTTTGTCAAAATCGACTCTATTGTCTTATTGCTGCTCTCCACTTGCCCATTTGCCTAAGGATGGTATGGGGTAGTAATTTTATGCTGGACACGATAATTATTGAGTGTTGCAGCTAATTGGTGCCTTACAAATTGTGGTCCTCCATCTGTAATTACTTCCCTTGGGAGACCATAACGTACAAACAAATGGAGCAAGAACTGTATTACCGAATCTTCTGTAGCTCTAATCAATGCCTCCGCTTCAACCCATTTGGTAACATATTCAGTTGCTACCAAAATGTAGGTTCTTTGATTTGATGGCGGGCTGATGGGGCCGACGAAGTCCAGAGCCCAGCGTTCGAAAGGTTCGATTACTAATTGGGGCCGCAAAGGCATTTCGTCGGCTGGACCAGGTCGTCCTGCACGCTGACAGCTATCACAGGCCTGGACAAATTTTTTCGCATCTTTGAAAATTGTAGGCCAGTAATATCCCGTTTGTAGTACCTTGTGTGCTGTTCTTTTTTCAGCAAAGTGTCCTCCACATGGCCCGTCATGGCAGGCTTTCAAAATATCAAAGATTTCGTCCTCCCGGATACATCTTCTGATTTCCATATCTGCTCCTGTGTGAAACAAATAGCCCCCGACCCACGAAAATCGATTGCTTCTCTGAACAATCTGTTTCCGTTCATTGGGAGTTAAATGTTTTGGAAGCTTACCTACTGCAAGATAATTAGCAACATCAGCGTACCAGGGAGTCTGAACAGCGACAGCGAATAAGTGTTCGTCTGGAAATTGGTCCTCGACTGCTGCTGCTTCAACTGACTTTGGTATTCGTGAGAGGAAATCGGCTACAGGATTCTCCTTCCCCGGTCGATCTCTGATTGTAATATCGAACTCCTGCAACAAGATCAACCACCTGGTTACTCTTCCATTTGTAACAGGCTTGTTTGCTAAGTACTTAATAGCAGAATGGTCTGTATACAAAATAACCGGATAGCCTGTAATATAGTGTCTAAATTTATTAACAGCGTGTATCACAGCTAAAAATTCTTTTTCGGTGACAGTGTAGTTTAATTCAGCTGGAACCAAATTCTTGCTGATATAATAGATGGCGTATGGTTTTTTATCCTCTTCTTGGCCCAGAACTGCACCGATTGCTGTGTCTGAAGCGTCGGTTGAAATCTGGAATGGTAAATTCCAATTAGGTCCTCGGAGAACTGGAGCTGTAGATACCAGCCTCTTTAATTCTTTGAAGGCCCGATCACATTTCTCTGTCCATAAAAAGTCAACATTTCCAGTTAATGCATGTAAAGGTGCGGCAATATGTGAATAATGTTGTATGAATCGTCTATAATAGCCAGAAAAACCAAGAAAACTGCGTACCTCTGTCTGATTAGTGGGGGTTGGAATAAGCAAAAGTATTTGGATTTTAGCCGGGTCTACCTGAATACCAGCTGCTGAAATATAGTGTCCCAGAATGAGTCCTTCAGTCATCATCATGTAACACTTTTCGTGACTCAAGCAGAGTCTGGTAGCGATGCAGCGTTGTAGGACTTTTTCGAGAGTATCTAGAGCTGGATCAAAGTCCTCTCCATATGGTGTGAAATCATCCATGTAGACTTCCAATCCATCATTAATTAGATCTGCAAAGATGCTAAGAACAGCCCTTTGGAATGTGGCTGGAGCATTACATAAACCAAAAGGTAAGACTCGATAAGCGAACGTTCCCCAGGGGCAAGTAAAGGTAGTTTTATCCTGGTCTTCAGGGGCAATCTGAATCTGGTTGTATCCGCTGAAGCCATCCAGGAAAGAGAAAAATTTCTTGCCTGCTAAGGTGTCCAGTACCTGGTCTATAAATGGAAGGGGGAAATGATCTTTTTGCATGGCTTTGTTTAATTCTCTATAATCCACACAGATCCTCCATTTCCCGTTCTTTTTAGGTACTACCACCAGTGGGGAGACCCATTTGCTGTCAGAAATAGGATAAATGAAATTAACATCTAAAAGTTTCTGAAGCTCATCTTTTACAACATCTTTTAAATGGGGGTTGAGTCTTCTTTGCGGTTGTCGAACAGGTCTTGCATCTTTTTCAATATAAATATGATGTGTACATAGCTGGGGGTCAATCCCTTTCATATCGGGATAGTCCCATGAAAATGCCTCCTGATACTTTCGTAACAGCTGGATGAGTTTTGTCTCTTGATCTGATGTCAGATTAGCGTTAATATTTAAAGTCTTCCCCGGTTCAATTTGCACTACTTTGCTATTAGCGACAGAAGTCACCGGTATACTTTGGTCATGTTCGTTCTTCAGGGGATCCTCTTCTAATTCGTTGTCAAATGCCGCCTTTATCATAAAACATTGTGTATACGATGTGGATTCTGTTTGATTAATGAATTTATTAATGGCATCGTCTTCGGTTTGATCTTTGAAATCTAGCGCTTCCTGGATTGTTAATGGAGGTCTAATGTTGTCTGTGATATATGAGGCAGGGCGCAGGTTGGTTTTCATCATCGTGATGCTTGGCTGAGCTGGAGGGTACAAAATTAAATTTTTGATATCCGGCCCTCTGGTTATGGTCATGTTTCCCTGCCTGCAACCAATGTAGGCGTCAGCAGTAGCGAGCCACGGTCTACCTAGAATTAGCGGATGTCCATCTAGTCGAGTTTTCGGATTAATTATCAGGAAGTTGGTCGGGTATTCCCAGGAGTCTACTGAAACCATGACATCATACAGGGTGCCTTCTGGTCTAATTACTGATCGGTCAGCTAGTTCTAACAATGTGGAAGTAGGTTCTACCGATGTAATTCCGAGTTTCTGGCAAGCGGATGTTGTCAGGATGTTGATTGCAGCCCCTAGGTCAACTAAGACGTTGCTCAAGGTCTGCCCATAAATTTGAACAGTGACAATTGGGTTCCCAGGGTCCTCGTATTTCACTGGTGTTTCTTTTCCTGATAGGAGGTCGGATAAGGTGCCGACTACCTGGACTCTCGGGTTAGAAGTTATATTTCTTTTTGGTTTTCTGCTACACAGGTCCTTTATGGTTTTTTCATATATGGGGATATCCTGTATAGCTTGAAGAAATGGAATTCTTATATACAAATTTTGTAGTTCTCCCAGAATATCAAAGTCTGGATATTGCGTTGGTCGTGGAATGGCTAATCGTTCTGGGAATGGTGGAGGGGATGTAATTACTTGTTGATGAGCCTGGTCTTTATTTACATCTTCCTGTTGTGATGGCTGTTCTATAGGTAACTGATCTTCAATGTGAGTTGTTTTATGTCCCTCAGTTTCTATTATTCGCCCAGATCTTAACTGAAGATCGTTGCACTCCCGCAGATCAGATTCAATTTCTGAGGATTCTATAATTTGAAGAGATTGAACTGTTCTAATATTTGGATTAGGGTTGGGTTGGGCTGGGAGCTGCGGTCTCAGATTAGGCTGGGGGTTTTGTTGTAAGGCTGGCAAAGTCGGTTGAGGGAATGGAATTGATCCTGCTGGCTGATATGTCGATCTTGGCCAGCTTGTCTGCCAGGTTGAGCTTTGCGAAGTAGAAGGGGTCCACTGCGGAGGATATGAATTATTCTGCCAATATGGTGGAGGATAAGGGCAGTTTGGCCAACCGAATTGGGACATCCAAGGATTCGGAGTAGGAAACATTTGAGGTGACCAATTTGAAAACGGGGGTTGAGACTGGTTTTGCCACATATTCTGTTGCTGAGTATTGAACTGCGGGGGTTGAAAAGAAGAGGAGGGGTCTGAAAAAATACCTGATTGCCTAGGCTGCCATTGACGACGTTAGTTAATAAAATATGCTGATTCTGGCTCCTCTTCTGCTTCTTTGTATACTGCCTTCAAACCAGGAAGTGAAGGGCAGCTTTCGGTCAGGTGGTCCTTGGTACAGATAGCACATATTTGGACTGTATCCAGCGGGCATTCCTTGTGGCTGTGTTTCTTCCTGCATCGTGGGAAAAAAACTGCTAGATTCTGCTCCGCCTCGGCTTGCTTCTGTTTAGCCTGCACAATGTCAAGTTGTGTAGTTAGTGTTCCCAGGATATCAGTTTTAAAATTTTCTAGCAAATTTCCAAGTTCCACCCGTGTTACTCCCTCTGTTGATGTTCTGTTATCTCTGGGGAAGCGATCATATTCCGCTGGTTTTATCCTCGTGCTGCCTCTTGAGCTCCTGATACACAGATCAATGATATCAGCAAAATTTTCCTGATAAATGTCTCCTTTCCCCATAATGTTTAACGTTTCGATCCATTGTTCTTTCATACCTCTAATTAATGCAGTTTTCAACACGTTATCAGGCAGAGGTAGCGATGCATAAGGGGATCTTTGCAAGTTATATTGGAAACGTTCCACATATTCTTCTAGGGTTTCGTTTGGTCTGGCTGACATTTGAAAAATTTCATCTTTTAATTCTCTCGACCTACAGTAATCTTGATATTTCTTTAAAAAGGCTTCTTTCATTTGATCCCAATTGTTAATAACCCCACCACCTAAGCCCATAAACCATCTTAACGCAGCCCCTTTTAATGTAGAGGGGAACAATTTTAGTTTCTGGGGATCGGTGGTGTAATCGTATCCTCTACATAATACATCAAATTCGAACAAGAATGCGTCCGGATCTTCTGATGTAAGGCCATGAAATGTGGGAATATGCTGGAGAGGGATAGCTTTCATGGGCGCATTTGCTGCAGAATCTACTATGGGATATTGCAATGTGGAGGTCTGGGTGTTTGGCTGATTCTGCGCCATGGGATCGAATATATGCCAGTAATCTTCAGGAATTTCCAAGAGAGTGTTCCTTGGTTGAGGAGGGGTAGTCTTAACAGGGATTGTCTTGACACCACTCCCTTGATCAGGGATGATAATGGCCCCAACTGTCTGCGGTGAATGAATTCCTTCAACAAGGATTTTTACAGCGCTTCCCTTGTCCGGGCTATTTAAAGGCTGGTTTAATTCAATGGGAGATCTAGGTTCCTCGATTTCCCCTGTTTCTCCTTCTCCTTCACAAAGGTTACTTTGGGTCCCTTCGTGCAATGGTCCAGGAGTCAAATTTTCAATTTCTTGAAAATCCTGCTCCTCTGTTTGACTGTGCACTTCAGCAAAGGCTTCAGATGGTGATCCCGAGGCCTGAAGGGAACTAGTAGGCTGTTTAGAATTGACTTTCTTATAACCTACCGATGGCTGAGAGTCGGATTTCTTATAGATTTCGTCTATGAAGGTCGTTCGTCCAAGGGTCACCGGCCCCTTGGCTTTGGATGGAGGCTTTTGATCTTTCTCTAACTTTTTCTGCTTAGTCATGCACTCCAATTAAACTGCTAAATCCTATTTAACCAATCAATTCTGCTAGGAAAGCGGACGGTGGAGCAGGGCTTTTACATGCTCCGTACGCAGGTTCTTACCTTTCGTTTTTAAAATCCAACTCTCCCCTAGCAGATTCGCACACTACCCTGTTTAAAAGACAAATGGCTATACCCTTCCCCGGCAACGGCGCCAAAATGTAGAGCTGTAACAAGGGCCTTTTTCACCTCTAGTTATCTCACATTACAAGTCAATCCGGGAGCGTTTTGTTATTGCAAAGGGTATCTCAATTTGAGGCTATTTGTCAGAGTAATGCTTCGTAGTATAGGCCTAAGAAATACAAGAGTAAACGGATGCTAAACTATGACTAGATTACTTTTGCAGAAAGGAATTACACGCAGCAACTTTACCAGTCGAGGGTGCAGAAGTAATAACCCATCCCTCTAGAAACTGTTTGAAAGAAAAGAACTTAGAGTATGGATCATGGTTCTGGGAGCATAGTAGCGTCTGTTGTGTCTCACGACAACCTTGATCCTCCTCTCACACCACACCAATGAATGCGAGTAAAAAGGAACAGCAGGAAAGTAAAATGGAACGACAATGCAGAAATGGAACGGCAGTAAAAGGAACAGTAGTAAAGAAACTAAGTCTCGCGAGTCCAACACTCTCAATCCTTTACATCAACTTATACACAAAGACAGCGCAATCTTTTATACAAGTAAACAGCTTAACCAAATGGAACAGCAAACCATCATAAACAGGAAACGTCAATCATATATAAAAGTAGTCAACTAAATCAAATAAACAGGAAACGTCAATCATATGTACAGATAATCTGACATGATCACCAGTAGTCCACTTACAACATTAATTCCACTTTCTTATGATCGTCACTCCAACTATATGTAGCTAAAGCATTCCACTTATAAATTCTGTAACAGAAGTGAACAACTCAGAATAATCGTTATATGACCAATTCTGGAAATATGATACGAGCTTGTTATAAAGATTTACAATAGGAAACTACTGATGAATGAATATGGAACAACATGTAAAATATGTCAAATTATTAAGGATGATAAACAAACCACACAAAGCCAAACTGTAATGATACAATCAGCCAGTGTCCGTTGGAGCCGGGCCCTTAGCTTCCAATGGCACACCGCCGGAATTTACTTCAGACGCAGAGGGAAAATAATACCAAAGATATTATATTAACACATCAACGATAGTACAGCAAAACTAAGTCTCAAAGAGACTCGATAGTCTGAGTTCCAACTGACTGTGAAGTCTGTAAACAGAGAATAAAGATACAAGATAAAAATCAGCCTTTTTAAGTCTTCAATGCTACCCTTTTTATACTAGTGATGGCAAAGTTAACCAGACAACAAAATAATTGAAAGTAACGATCCCTCAGGATCAAAGATCCTGAGGGATCTGTTAAGCTGTTAACTCCTCTCTTTTCCTTGCCTAGTCTTCCGAACTGACAGCTCCTTATCTCATCCCAGATTGATTTTCCGAGATTTGCTCGCCCTGGTCTGGACTTTAGTTAGTTCCGAAGGGACAATCGTTATCTTCTCATAGAACTCCAGTTTTGCACTGCGTCTTCCTCCTTTTGTCATTTCCTGCATAGAGAAGACAATTATTAATAATTGGTCATTCGTGCTCATTCTTATTACATTCTTCTTACTTTATAACAAAGAAAGGATTACAAACATTGCCTCAAACATCACTAAATTATGCATCAAAACATACCTTTCCAATGCTCTACACCCTCCACATGGGGGGGTGCGGGGGGAACTTGTCCCCCCCGCGGGGGTCTAGGGGGGCTGATCCCCCCTGGCTGGGGCGTCCGGGGGCCAGCAGTCCCCCGGTGGGGGCAGCGCCCCCGAAGCCAAAAATAGATGTAAAATTTCCTTGTAAAAATATAGTAATTTCTAGTCAATCTGGGCCATTCATTAGGCAGATGATCAGACGGTAGAACTTGTGTTTATTTTAGGGTTTTTTTTCCCTAGAAGGCAACCCCCTCTCTTTGTATGGGGGTATTGTATTTGAGGCTGTGAAATAGATGTGTATTCTCTGAGTGAGAAATAGAGAGGCGAGACTATGAGAGAAAACAGAGGATATTACAGCGGATCTACTGTAGGTTGTGTCTCTTCATTTTGCTGGATAATAGAAAGGAAGGACTGGTTGTTCAGGGTGGATGTAGCCCAAATTGGGTGAACCACGTATATCTGTGCCTATCTTGTCTTATGCATTTTTTTGTTTATATTTCTGCAATATTTTATGTGTTCCATTGCTCCATAATATATAATTTTCTAATAACAAGTATCAGAGCTGAAGGTCTATTTGGCTGATAAACTCGCAGGAAAGAAGGATTCCTCGTTCAAGTGGGAGCAATTGCGGAAGATGGTAAGTTTAGGGTCAAGAAATTTAACGGCCAAAACTTCTTGTTATGGAAGATGCAGATGGAAGATTATCTGTATCAGAAAGATCTGTACCTACCATTGAGCAGAAAAACAAAGAAGCCAACGGCTATGAAAGATGAAGAATGGAACCTTCTTGATAGAAAGGCACTCGGAACAATACGGTTGTGCCTCGCTATGTTAATCGCCTTCAACATTTCGAAGGAAACAATGACAGAGGGTTTGATTCAGGCGTTGTCGAAACTATACGAAAAACCCTCGGCCTCAAACAAGGTATTTCTTATGAAACGGTTATTTAATATGAAGATGTCAGAAGGTGGATTTGTTGTAGATCATTTAAATGATTTTAATACAATTACAAGTCAGTTAAGTTCTGTAGGGATAAACTTTGAAGATGAAGTTAGAGCTCTGTTATTCTTGTGCTCATTGCCAGAAAGTTGGAATGGTTTAGTAATGGCCATTAGTAACTCTGTCTCTGGATCTAGTACTTTAAAGTTTGATGATGTTGTCGGTGCTATCCTTAGCGAGGAAATGTGACGGAAAATCTCCGATGAGACATCGGGTAATGCTTTGAGTGAAGAGTCTAGGGGAAGAAAAATGGAAAGAGGAAAGAGCTCAGGATATCACAGTAAATCAAGGAAAGGCAGATCCAAGTCCAGATTAGGGATAGTGTGCTGGAAATGTGGAAAGAAAGGACACCTAAAGAAAGACTTTAGATCTCAAAAGGGAAAAGAAGGAGATGCACAATAAGAAAACAATCATGAAGCAAATGTGACAGGTGAGGTGTTACAAGATGCTTTGATTATTTCTTTCAAAAATATTACTAATTCTTGGGTGGTAGATTCAGGGGCCTCATTCCATGCCACACCTGATAAGAAATACTTTAATGACTATGTTCAAGGAGATTTTGGACAAGTTCGTTTGGGTGATGATAAACCCTGTAAAATTGTTGGAATGGGTAAGGTTCTTGTAAAACAACAGAATGGAAACCAGTGGCTACTAAAGGAGGTAAGGCATGTTCCAGATCTGAAGAAAAATCTGATTTCAACAGGGCAGTTAGGTGGTGAAGGTTGTGTGACAACTTTCACAGATAAAGCTTGGAAGGTCACCAAAGGAGCCCTGGTAATAGCAAAAGGCGAAAAGGTTGGTACATTGTATTTATGCAATGGTATTTCTAACTCTGTTAATGATTTAACTTCCAAAGGAGAAGATTCAGCATTGTGGCATCATAGGCTCAGACACATGAGTGAAAAGGGGATGAAGATTCTTCACTCAAGGAATTTGTTGCCAGGTTTGAAGAATGTTGATTTGGAATTTTGTGAGAATTGCATTTATGGAAAACAGAAGAGAGTCAGATTTATCAGAGTTGGGAAAGAAAAGAAGAGTGAAAAATTATAGCTTGTGCATACAGATGTATGGGGACCTGCTCAGGTATGATCTCTCGGTGGCTCTCATTATTATGTTACTTTCATTGATGATGCAACTAGAAAAACTTGGATTTATTGTATTAAGAATAAATCTGATGTATTTGATACTTTCAAGAAATGGAAAGCTTTGGTTGAGATTGAGACAGGAAAGAAATTGAAGTGTCTTAGATCAGACAATGGAGGTGAATATTGCAGCAAAGAGTTTGATAGGTACTGTTTAGAGCATGGAATTCATAGAGAGAAGACAATTCCAAGAACACCACAAGAAAATGGTGTGTCAGAAAGGATGAACAGAACAATCATGGAGTGTGCAAGGTGCATGAGATTGCATGCAGGATTGCCTTTACAGTTTTGGGTAGATGTTGTAGATACTGATGTTTATCTAATAAACAGAGGACCTTCAAGTTCCTTGGATGTTGGTGTTCCAGAGGAAGCATGGACAGGTAAAAAGGTAAACTAATCCTTTGTAAAGCCTTTTGGTTGTGAGGCCTTTGTCCATATTGATAAAGAAAATAGAACAAAGCTTGAGGCAAAGTCAAAGAAATGTACCTTTATTGGATATGGTGTTAATGATTTTGGTTATCGCTTATATGATTACGAAAATCACAAAATCATTAGGAGCAGAGATGTAATATTCAATGAAAGGGTCTTGTATAAGAATCAGTTGCAGGAAAAGAAACAGGGAAAAGAAAACAAGGAATACGCAGTTCTTGATGAAATCACTGAAAAAGTAAAGGTTCCTGAAAATAATAATAATCAACAACCACAACAACAACAACCACCACAACAACAAAAGGCACCCCAAACACCTGAAAGTGGTGTTAGAAGATCTACTAGGATAAGTAGACCCCTTGAACGATACTCTCCTTCATTATATTATTTATTGTTGACTGATTCTGGTGAACCCGAATGTTATGAAGAAGTAATGAAGGTTGAAAGCAGGAAGAAGTGGGAGCTAGCCATGGAAGAAGAGATGGAATCCTTAATGCATAACCAGACTTGGGACTTAGTCAGGTTGCCTGCAAGTAAAACTACATTGCAGAATAAATGGGTTTACAGGCTGAAGGAAGAAGATGAGGAAAACAGAGGTACAAAGCTAGACTTTTGGTGAAGGGGTTTGCACAGAAGAAAGGTATTGATTTTGATGAAATCTTTTCTCCTGTTGTTAAAATGACTTCAATCAGAACTATTCTAAGTTTAGTAGCAGCTGAAGATTTGCATCTTGAGCAGTTAGATGTAAAGACAACCTTTCTCCATGGGGATTTGGAGGAAGAGATATATATGCAGCAACCACAAGGATATGAGGTAAAAGGGAAGGAGAAACTAGTGTGCAGGTTGAAGAAGAGCTTGCATGGCTTAAAATAGGCTCCAAGGCAGTGGTATCTAAAATTTGACAAGTTTATGTTTGAACAAGGTTATACTAGATGTCACTCTGATCATTGTGTTTATCTGAAAAAGAAAAATGATGGTAGCTATATTATATTGTTATTGTATGTAGATGACATGCTTGTTGCAGGGTCTAACATGGAAGAAATAAATGTTCTCAAAAGAAAATTGGCAAATTCATTTGCAATGAAGGATTTGGGAGCTGCAAAACAAATCCTTGGTATGAGAATAACTAGAGACAGGAAAATTGCAAATTAAGATTGTCTCAGACTGAGTACATACAAAAGGTGTTGAAAAGATTTAATATGCACAATGCAAAACTAGTTAGTACACCTTTTGCTAGCCATTTCAAACTTAGTAAGGAAATGTGCCCAAAGACCCAAGAAGACATGGATTATATGTCTAAAGTTCCATATGCATCAACAGATGGAAGCTTAATGTATGCAATGGTCTGTACAAGGTCTGATATTGCACATCGTTATAGACATTTTTGGGAACTGCAACCCCAAGCCTAAATGTCCATAAACCAAAGGCTCCTGAGTCCCTAAAGGTGTTGTTCCAACCCATAAAAGAACAAGGTCAACTGATTACAACTTCTCCCAGAAGTTCTCCATGAAAAACCACTCAGAACTGGTCAAAACTAGACCATTTCACCTGCTCCATAGGCAAAGTGTGTTGCATCCCACCTAAATACACACAGTAGGTGCGTTGCATGTCAAAAAGCCCTTCTATGGGGTGCGATGGGTGAGAAGAGACAAATGGCAGGGTCAATCCGCAAGGTGGAGAAGCATGGAATCTCTTGTGACACTTGCCTCTCTGAATTCGACCAGGGATGAGTAAGAGATCATCAATCTCCAAGTGGAATCAAGAACTATCAGAGGGAAGACATTAATCAAATCTCAAAAGCTGAATCACCTCCCTTGCAGACATCTATATATGGATCCCTCATCCCAGAGATCCAGAGGCTGGAATTTGGTATCTTGTAAGGAAGTGCTGCTGGTTTCTTGGTGCAATATCATAGTGTTGGGTGATCTAAGCTTTTCATAAGAGGAAGAAGGGCTTCTTGCTGAGAGGATGATGCTGGGTCAGAACAATTGGTTGTAATTCTCTTGGCTCTTTCTTGATTATCAATAAAACTATTCAAGTTTTCCTCCATACACTTGTGTGATTGATGTTTTATGCATTTGTATGGTTAATATACATCTGATCCTATATTGCTTATGATAATAGATCTATGTTCTCGTATAGTGTTATGCTGGTTTGATTCTACAGGTACTTTGTGAATCTGGGTACACAAGAAAGCAAGTAGCAAAGGACTATCAGAAGAGAGAGGAATCGAGCAAGCAACCAAGCGCAAGGCAGAGATTGGTCTCCTTTATTCTTCTCTCATCTAACTCTCATAAAGGAAAACGAAAGTAGTTTTAGTTTTTTTGTTTCTAAGGTAGCTACCAGCCTTAGTGGGATTAGCAGCTCTGCATAGACACTATTCCCAGTAACAAAATGGCGACTCCACTAGGGAGCGAGTAGATTGTTTGTGCATCTACATTTGTTTACTTTATAAACTTACAGATGGAGCCTGAAGTCAAGCCAGCTAGCCTTCGAATTGCATTTGCTATGCAAGTGCAAAGTAGATCAACGCTGCTTCAGTCAATCTCCGGGTTTTGTTTATGAATTAAACAATTGATTTACAAGCTCTCTAATTGCCCTTGTGGTGGCTCTAGTAATCTCCTTAGATCTACCCCTGTGATTGATTTACTGATTACCACTTTCTCGGCCAAAATCCCTGAACTGAACTGCAAACTGTGACCCGGAATCCAATCAAAGTCTCGTCCCTGGTCTAGCACACTGTCTGTTCTGTGAACTTCAAATGCAGTGCACTTCCCAAGTGTAGTAGGTGCGTTGCATTTTAGTTTCACTGTGTTACAGGTGCGCTAATCAAACAAGGCCTTGTTCCTAAATTTTGGTTTCTGTGTTCATTCCTTTTAGCTCTATTCAGGAGTTTTGCTGCCTGTAGTTAGTACACCTCTATTTGAAACCCCTTTCCTTGCTGTTATTCTGCCTCCATTGTGCAAATAACTGTAAATGTTTTTATGTATTTTTTGAGTCATTTTCAGTTCTCCTTTACAAAGAAGTAACGTAGTTGTACTGTCGTTTCTTGATTTGAAAGTGTCGCAAGTGTCATTTTCAGTCATAGAAGAGAATCTGATTGTTCTTGATAGTCGATTACCCTGTTACTATTGTATTTGATCTGAATTAGTAGTTTTTCTAGTGTCGAAAGTAATTTTTCAATTCCAAATCGCAAAGTGTTGTCATTGTCCTCATTTTGTCTTGAAAATAAACTTGTTAGTAATTGTCGCTTTGAAAAATAATTTAGATTTGTGCATTAGCTTTCTTTTTATCATTTACACATTAAGAAGGCTTAAAACAAATACATGCATGTGCATTTTCATTTAGACTGTTTGTTGGTTTGATTTAGGACAGTGCACATAGTGTGTGCTCCATGCTCTTTGTTGAAAGAACGCCATCTCTCTTTCCTTAGTAGCTAGGATTTTCATTTGCAAAAAGAAGACTAAACAACTGTTTATCATCTTAGATTGCATTTTAGGAATTGTACATCTACATCACGCGGTGAACCTAAAAGGCAAATTTCTTAAGCAAGATCAACTATAAAATAAATTTAATGAATCTAAAAACGCTTTGGAACCTAACACACAACATCTAGAAGTCTAGGCTAGAGACGTATTCCGACGTCGTAAAGCCTGGTAACTGTTGTTTTCACTGTTGGTTGGGTGATTCCCCCACTTTGAGACGATAAGTGCCAGTATGGACTTGTGCTCCCACGTACCGTCGAGTATATTTTGGGAGACCACAATAGGCTTTATCCTTTATCCATAGGAAGCCGTGTCTGCCGCCCTATCAATTGCAATGCACTGAACACAACATTCGGGAAGATTGACTGCCGTACCGTAAAAAGTATTCTGCAGTTTTGCGATTGGTTTGGTAATCCCTCTGTCTAGATTTCCAGAGCAGTCCCTTTCATTCCTTTTCAGACTCCTTAACAGAAAAGGTCCATCTGAGCACTTGTCACTTCAGGCTCATTAAAAATCAAAGGTGACTAGAGTCATCTTTTGTTTTTTCTCGACTCTTAAAAACTAAAAAAGCAAGTTGTGTCAAAGCGTCTAAAATTTATTTTAAATGGAATAATTATCACCTTTCCTATGTTGGTCTTAGGTTGAGGAAAATGGAATCCACCAACCAAGGGGTTCCCCTTGGAGGAAATCCTAGTCCCTTCTCCTCTTGGGGAGATGTTGGTGCACCCCATATGGCCACATTGTCGCTTCCAGGATTGACAATTGGTTTGCCCGTATGGCTCTTCTCAACCTCCATCGTTCAGAACACCCCGATTCCTGAACAATCGAGTCAACAACTAAATGATTCCAGAGTTACCCCCCAACCCTCCACTTTGTCCAATTCTTCCTCTCCTCCTTCCTCTTCGCTTGATGAGGCTGGTAAAGCCAAAAATCAAGTACCTGAGAAGAAGAAGGAAAAGAAGAAGAAAGAGAAGAAGAATAAGGAGCCAAAGGCGAAAAGGGGCAACCAAGCATCGTCTAGCGAAAATCCACACACTGCACCGACCAGGCCTAAATCGCCATGTGTCATTTGCAAAGGAGAGCACTATCATTGATATTGTCCTTGCATCCCTCAGATCTTAAGGGACTGGTCTCCTCATTTGCACAACCCGGTGTTGTCAACCTTTGATGATCATGTTGAAAATACACCGTCAATTAGTGAAAGTGAAGCCCCTGGACAAAAAGGAAAATGTAAATTTCCTTGTAAACTGTGTGAAGGTGATCATGCCGTCCACCGTTGTCCCTACTTAGATGAGGCTAAAAGAGTTTTGGACGACTATCCAGTTTCACCGTTACGGCTTCCTCCTGGATATAAGAAACTCTTGTCGAGACTGTCACTAGTTGAAAATCCGGCTGACATGCCCTTGTGGTCGGCCGAAGCATCTATCATTGAAGATAAACCATTTGAATCCACACCAGATGAAAGTCAAAAGGTTGAGGCGGCAGTTGACCCGGTCTTGCCTTTAGAGATTCCATCTTCAGATGATACAGTCACCGAAGAGAACAAGGATGACACCGTCCAAATTCTTTTCGTAAGCACAGACTCCGATGAACATGGGGGTAGTCTACTCGTTCCTTTACCGCAGGAAGGAAGTTCTTCGGAGTCATATCCAGCCGTCTATTCGGTCCCACCTTCAAGCAACCTAGTTGTTTCCTTTGACTGGAATCTACTAGGCAGACCCCGTTTACCGGCTAGTGTACCATTCCGAATCATTGCTCAAGTATATAGAATGGTCGTGGCCGGTACCATCATAGATGAAGGGACTTCTGTGAGTATCCTTTCCTCAACTGCTTGGAAAGCGCTTGGTTCGCCATCGCTTTTGCCTGAAATGAGAAATCTAACAGGCTTTGACAAAGGAACTAGTTGACCGTTAGGGATCCTTCCCGATGTGCCCATAACATTGAGAGGGAAAATTGTTCACATGAACGTAATGGTAGTCCAAGGACCCCTGGATTATAATCTACTCCTTGGACGAGACTATATTTATTGCATGGGAGCCATTGTCTCCTCACTCTTTAGAGTAATGTATTTTCCGCACTAAGGAAGAGTGGTCAAGCTCGTAGACCAGCTTTCATTCCCCGGTTCACGCATAGAAAATAGTCATATACCATCCCTGAATGGTATTTTCACGCAAGGAATGTCTCATCAATCCCCATTCCGTCCATCTGATGAGCGCGATTGATTCGGGGGACATGACTGAAACCCAGGGGGCATGCACCCTGGCCTGTTTCGACAGGAAAACTTTAGGTATAGGGTAGGTTTCCGCGAAGGATATATGACTAGTCTGACACACCCTTCCGTTTAGGAAAATGGGGATTAGACTAGAATAAGATTCCCTCGTCAAAGTTATGTGAGTGGAGGTGTCTGCGCCACTCACCTTTGTCTATTTCGGTAGACATCGCCGAAGAAGTGTTTTGTTTGTGGCACAGATAGAACAATCTTTGGTAACCTGAAAGAGGTAGGCCTTTCCCGATAAAGAAATGTTTTGTCTGCAAATTGAGGGGTAACCTGAAAAGGTAGGCCTTTCCCGATAAAACAAATTTTTGTCTGCAAATTGAGGGGTAACCTCGAAACTCTATTTCACTATACCTGGGGGCATGCAAACCTTTTGGCATGCAAGCGAAGTGCGACCATTTATTTTTTAAATTTGTAGGTCCTCTAACCCTTTAAACTTGTAGGATTGGTCGTTTCCTAACTTGCATAAAGAAAGGATGTGGGGCAAAGCTTTGAAATAATGTCATTTTTATATATGCGACATCCTTATTATGTGACTGGATTAATCGAGCAGTTTTAACGCAGACTTCATGCTCATTAAAAAATAAACATAAGCAATGAGCAGGTGTTTCCCCCAGCGTTTAAGCTCATTTTAAAATAAAAAATGAACCAATTTCCAGTAAATAACCATCGTGAATGTAGTACTTCAGCCTTTGAAGCCTTGGTCGCGTTCTCATCATCACCTCCACTCTGTATTGGCCGATCATTCACATCCACTTGATTGTTTACCCATTTTGAGGAATAACTGCGAAGAGTGATCCTGTTAGCCATCCTTGTAACACTTCCGTGATTGGAAAATTCCAAACCTTACCTGGAATCAGCTGCTACCCGAATTTATCACTCGTTCCTCAAAGACGAGTCTCCTCTAAGCTCTTTTCAACTGACTCGTAAAATATGAAAAGATTGCCGAGCTATTGGCCTCTCCAGCTCGTTAAAGTGACCGAAAGTGCTATCCCTCCTTTAGATTTTAATATTTTTGGACCTGAGGGATTATTACACAAAAAGATCGAGCGCTTGTTTTGTTCGGCTCATTAAAATTACCGAAAATTCATCCCTTCTGTATTATTTTATACTTTTTCGGACTTAAAGGATTAGATGACGAAAAAAGATTTTTGGAGTTTCCTTTACATCCCTTTTCAGACTCTCTAAAATTGAAAAGGACTGAGTTATCTTTGTCGTTAAACTCGTTAAAACCTAATAGCGACAAACTTGTCCATAACAAATAAGAACGACTTTCATTATCGTTAGGCTCGTTAAAACATAGCGATGGGTTTTCCCGAAGGGAAAATTATAGAACAAGCATATGTTATTCTCCTCAAGCTTAACAAAAATAAAGAGGTACTGGTCAGCAATGACTGGGGAAAAATTGGGAAGAAAACTTGAAGAAACTTTGTTGGTAGCAAGTCGCTCTTGAACATGACACTTTCAATCCGCATCCAAGTCGGGTTGGGTTGTTCCATTCACTGGCCAGATCACCATGGTTCCATCACACCATCCACATTTGGGGTTAATGCTACCGATCTATCATGTCAATGTCACCGATATGTTCAAGAGAAGTCGCTCAGAGAATTCACCTGTGTCTCACCCACTGCAATACATTTACACTCCATTCTTTCATGACCGCCACCATGAACCTTATATCACCAGATCGTTTTCACCTCCATTAAAATCATTTGCTCCGTTCCGTGTCATTGATGTGGGATTCATTAAGGTCCTCCTATGACGGATCGCTTCTTGTCGACATCAGTTCATTATCCAAGAAGTCGATCTAGGAACAACCCTTTCAGTACTTTGAAGCTTGCATGCCTCAATGGCAAGTTTCTCACTTCCGGCGACAGGTTTACATCAATGGCCTTTGACCGAAAGATTTTGCGTGGTGTTCGATGCCAAGTCCTTTATTCACACCACGTAAATTGTGCTGTAGTACCTTGAGGGTCATCATCATTATCGGTGATTCCTCTCGCGCCTGTTAACGGCTTACATCATTGGCTGGTAATCAGGCGATGTCTTTCCATGTTTGACTCCAGAACATCTCTCACATGGATCGACTTGTACTTTGAGTGAAGATTGAACGAGATTGAAGACCCTGGATCTAGTTTCATCCATCCGGGCTGTGATATATTTTCAGGAAAATAAAGACATCAAATGTACATCATTGCACCACAGATAATCATCCAATCTAAGGGATGATGGCTCTACCAGAATCATCAGTCTACACTCAGACGATTGTCTGTCTCATGTACATGAAAAATGAATTTATAAAGCTGAGCATGGGAATGCCCACCTCAGCTAGATCATGAAAATATTATGAATATAATGTATTGTATTGTATCTTATTACAGGTCTCCTTCCAGCTCGAAAGAACTTCGGATCCTCATGATAAAGCATTTCACCCGACATCAAAAAGATTAACGACCTCATGCTTTAGGGGGCAACTGTTATAGAAATTTTTGGGCACTGCAACCCCAAGCATAAATGTCCATAAACCAAGGGCTCCTAAGTCCCAAAAGGTGTTGTTCCAATGCCTAAAAGAATAAGGTCAACTGATTACAGCTTCTCCCAGAAGTTCTCCATGAAAAACCACTCAGAACTAGTCAAAACTGGACCATTTCACCTGCTCCATAGGCAAAGTGCATTGCATCCCACCTAAATACACACAGTAGGTGCATTGCATGTCAAAAAGCCCTTCTATGGGGTGTGATGGGCGAGAAGAGACAAATGGTAGGGTTAATCCATAAGGTGGAGAAGCATGGAATCTTCCAGAAACTTCTCCTGTGACACTTGCCTCTCTGAATTCGACCAGGGATGAGTAAGAGATCATCAATCTCCAAGTGGAATCAAGAACTATAAGAGGGAAGACACTAATCAAATCTCAAAAGCTGACTCACCTCCCTTGCAGACATCTATATATGGATCCCTCATCCCAGAGATCCAGAGGCTGGAATTTGGTATCTTGTAAGGAAGTGCTACAGGTTTCTTGGTGCAATATCATAGTGTTGGGTGATCTAAGCTTTTCATAAGGTGAAGAAGGGCTTCTTGCTGAGAGGATGATGCTGGGTCAGAACAATTGGTTGTAATTCTCTTGGCTCTTTCTTGATTATCAATAAAACTATTCAAATTTTCCTCCATACACTTGTGTGATTGATGTTTTATGCATTTGTATGGTTAATATACATCTGATCCTATATTGCTTATGATAATAGATCTATGTTCTCGTATAGTGTTATGCTGGTTTGATTCTACAGGTACTCTGTGAATCTGGGTACACAAGAAAGCGAGTAGCAAAGGACTATCAGAAGAGAGAGGAATCGAACAAGGAACCAAGCGCAAGACAGAGGTTGGTCTCCTTTATTCTTCTCTCATCTATCTCTCATAAAGGAAAACGAAAGTGTTTGTTTCTAAGGTAGCTACCAGCCTTAGTGGGATTAGCAGCTCTGCATAGACACTATTCTCGGTAACACACATGCAGTGGGAGTTGTAAGCAGGTACATGAACAATCCAAGAAAGGAACATTGGATGGCAGTGAAATGGATTCTCAGATATTTGAAAGGTACCACAAATCAAGCATTATGCTTTGGTGGTTCAAACATTTCTCTATAGGGATATGTTGATGCAGATATGGTAGGTGAAAAAGATAATAGGAGGAGCACTACAGGATATCTATTTACTGGTTGTGGAACAACTGTTAGTTGGGTTTCAAAAATCCAAAGTGTTGTTGCACTTTAAACAACAGAAGTAGAGTATGTTGCTGCTACAGAGGCTAGTAAAGAAATGATTTGGTTACAAAGGTTTATGGGTGAATTGGGTAAGGAGAATGATATGGGCACGTTATACAGTGATAGCCAAAGTGCCATTCATCTTGCAAAGAACTCATCATTACATTCGAGGACTAAACACATACAGCTCAAGTACCATTTCATACGATCAGTGTTGGAAGATGGAGAGTTGAAGCTGGAAAAGATACACACTAGCAAGAATCCTATAGATATGCTAACAAAAGTTGTAACTAGCGAGAAACTGAGAATATGCTCAGTTTCAATTGGCCTTCAAGGATGACGATGAAGATGAGAAACAACTAGGTCCAAAGAGGAGTAATTGTCCAGCAAATGAAGTAGTGTTGGAGTTTCTACAATCATTCTCCAAGTGGGAGATTGTTGTGTGTGGAGCATGATTATTCAGAGGTCTTTGTTTCAGCCGGATGTATACCCCAGGAAGTTTGTACACCCTTCCACGCGAGGGGGTGTGGGGGGGACTTGTCCCCCCTGCATGGGTCTGGGGGCTCGGGGGCAGCGCCCCCGAAGCCAAAAATAGATGTAAAATTTCCTTGTAAAAATATAGTAATTTCTAGTCAATCTGGGCCATTCATTAGGTAGATGATCAGACAATAGAACTTATGTTTATTTTAGGGTTTTTTGCCCTAGAAGGCAACCCCCTCTCTTTGTATTAGGGTATTGTATTTGAGGCTGTGAAATAGATGTGTATTCTCTGAGCGAGAAATAGAGAGGCGAGACTGTGAGAGAAAACAAAGGATATTACACCGGATCTGCTGTAGGTTGTGTCTCTTCATTTTTCTGGATAATAGAAAGGAAGGACTAGCTATTCAAGGTGGACGTAGTCCAAACTGGGTGAACCATGTATATCTGTGTCTCTCTTGTCTTATGCGTTTTTTTTTGTTTATATTTCTGCAATATTCTATGTGTTCCATTGCTTCGTAATATATACTTTTCTAACATGGGATGCATGGTAAAGCTTGGAGAGTGGAGTCTCGGTTAGGACCTAGTGATCTAGGATGGATTATAGTAAATCCCAAATACTGGTGTCTCGGTTGTGGCTTAGTGATCCTTGTATTAGACTGTGGATCATGGTAAACCCTAGAGACTAGGAGATAGGAAAATTCCTCACAGTTTAAGTGGAGAAATACGGTGGCATCCATGCTTATTTTGGCCTAGTGATCTAGTGGAGATCATGGTAAAGTCTGTTATTACATGTTTATTGTTTTGGCCTAGTGATCTGATCTGGATTATGGTAAATCTTGGTTTCTATTGATTATGGTGAGGTGGTTTAGCCTAGGGATGCCCTGGTTGGTTCTTTTGGTTTGAGTCCCAAATTCATTCTTGGAATATGGCATGGGGGTGATTGGTTGAAGAGAGATTTGGCTCAGCCAATCTATGGTCAGGTGGAACATGGTAGTCCCATACCGGGTTGGATTTTAAATTCATTAATAAGAGGTTATTTCCTTGGTATCTTATGTGTAAATGTCTTGGTTTATATGTGGATTCTATGGATGATGTTTCCTTGATATTTCTATTGTTATTATGTTGGCTATAAGTGTGTATTATGATAGTGATGATGTATGGATCTCCACATGTTTTGATTTGTAAATGAATGAATAATATATTTATGACATAATAGTTGATAATGCAACTAATGATGAAAAGGAACAATGCTTCTTAGCGATTTTGAGATAAGTATGAGACCCCTTTCCTCAGATCTGTTGTTTAAACCTATAGATTACATATTTATGACATGTTTGATGAAATGCCTAACATGGCTAGTAAGGGTCTATTCTAGTCCTTGTGATGTTTTTGCAAATGTGTCTTTGTTCTGCTGTGAAATTTCATTTGTAAACCTATCATTGAGTTCTAGGTAGTGACTTGGGCTCTAGGCTTGAAAAATTGGCACAAATTCCAAAGTCGTAGGCATAGGTTTGAGTAGAAAAGTCCCCAGATGCATGCATACACATGTTGTGGGAGCATCTAGAGCCAAATAGACACACCCTTGTCTATATCAAGGGAGCGTCCAGGGGTTTAATTGTCTAAAACTCAGTGGGACCTAGGGGATGGTTACATGAGTGGTTGGGATGGCTCCGGGGAGTTCTGTTGGTGATGTGGAAGGTATGTATGGTGTGTTTATGTCGATTCCACTTCCTTAAGGTGACTTGGGAGGTTGAATCCTATTATAGTGGCCTTTCGTTACATATTTACCCCAGTTGGTTGATTACTTGGGTAGATGTGGGATGATAGTGTTACAGCCATATCCATATCTTCATGAATGAATATGGGGTGTGGCTAACCTAATTGAATGTTTGCATGAGTTGGATTGAAAAGAAGCCCTTTTTCATAGAATGTGTGGTGTGCCCATGGTGGGGTTTTCATAGTGAATTATTCACGTGAGGGACAAAAATCCTTTGGATATGGGGAAATCTAAGGATTTGGGGGTCCAAGAAATTTTATATAGTGTAAACTCCATCCACACCTAGATATCCATTAAATCTGGATACAAAGGAATTCATCGCACTACATAAAGAAGTAGGACTTATGGGACCTGTGAGAGAGGCTGACGTGGAAATTTCTGTAGATAGATGGCCAAGGTTGTATGGACACCATGTAGATGTCAAATATGTTATGGAAAGGCCACACAAGTCTCATGTGGGAGCCATGTGGAAACATCTTGTTGATGGGGCAAGAGCTAATTAGTAAATATTTAAATGAGCATTACTTTCAATTTGGGAGTCACAATGAGGAAATAATTATATCATTGGACATCTCCCTCTGAGATGAATGTGATAGTTTTACCCAAATAATTATACAATATTTGGATAAGGAGGAATTTTGTAGACCCATCTTCATAGTAAGACCATGGAGTCCGAGTTAGTTAAAAATAACACCTCCCATAAACCTGGAAAGTCCAAAGGGATGATAGGAAACATTATAACTATAATAAAAAATACATTTTCTTAAAAAAGGGACATGGAATTATCCATATAATGTGACTATTTGTTCATTATCATTACATGCATAGATAATTACATGACCTATGATTCTTGGAATAACCATTAAATCAATCGCATGAAAAATATTTATTATTATTCTAATTCATGAAACCATAACACAACATACATTCACTTAAAAAGAGTCATGGAATTATCTATATAATGTGAATAATGGCTCATTTTGTTACATTCATGAGATTTTTACATATATGGTTCTTGGAGTAGCCATGAAATCAATCATATAAAATCTTGTTCTTATTATTCAAAGTCATGAAATTATAATATAACATATGTTCGGTTATAAAAGAGACATGAAATTATTCATATAATGTGAATAGTGGCTCATTGTCATTACATGCATCACATTATTACTAACTTACAATTCCTTATCAAAATAGTAGATGGCTAATGTTGTAAAAATATATAAACCTGTCACTGAGATTATAGTTAAATATGTGAAAAAAACACTTATGTATCCAAAGAACACAAAGTTTTATAATTAAGATATTTGTATTTCTTAAATGGGATTATTTTAGATATTTCATATCCTTGATATTTGTATGGCAGAATACGAGTAAAGTGAAGCAAATGTCTATAAGAGTTAACTCCACAACCAGAAAGACATTTGAAGCAACACTTGGAACATGAATTATGAAATGTTTTCTATTGTTCCTTAACATGCTATGCTACAAGCACTAGTGGAAATTTTAGTATATCCTCACCACGATGTGAGTGAAATATTTAATCCTAAAGAATTCCTTGGAGTGGGGTTCAAGCTTGATGGAGGGTACAATATTACTGCTAAGTATTTTTATTTTTCCACCATCCTCCTCCCAATTTAGAATGGTTCCAACCAGGAGGGATTCTAGAATGTAAACATTCATCAATCCAAATAATCCTAAATTCTTCTTCACTATGATTTTTGTTGTGATAGACGTTACATGTTTTGCTTCCCACTACAGCGGATTGCTTACATATAATTGTCCTTTGGCTTCTTCGTTCTATACCAATACCTAAAGTATTAGATATATTAATATATGTGGGGAGGGATATAAATGTATTAATGAAAAGGTTCATCAAGAGTGTTCAGATCAAAATCCAGACCTGCAAATGAATCTAAAAAAAAATATTAGAGGAATAAATTTTATATTGTATGAAATTATCTCCTTCATTTATGGGCACTAAAATGTTAGTTAAGAGTTGGGTTCATAAAATGGTTTATTCTTAAATTTAGTGACTATTTTAGCATATTTATTTAGTTCCTTGAAAGAAAGAGCATATGATGACAAGATTATAAAGTGGGTAGTAGAAATTGGAAAGAAGCTAGTGAACTCAATGGAAGGACCCCCACCCTTTAAGGAGCATGCAATGACATTAGAGAAACTCCTATAACAAGAAAACCATTCTTTATTCAGTGAAATTTCTTGTCCTAGTTGGTTGTGGGAACTGTGAAAACATTGGTAGATACAACAAATTTTCATGTGAAGAACATGCTTGTAAGTGGAGGATTTGTCATTATATATAAGGTAACATATGCTCACTTGCTATTGACTTCCTTTTCTCATTTAGTCTCAACTTTGAGTTTGAATTAACATTTATTTTTGGGCAACATTCATGATTCTTCCAAGGAAATAGTTGAATTCTAATTACTATCAATAGTGAATAAGTATGGTGTTGTCGCTGCGACAAACACCCTCCAAAATTTGGTATACCCTTGAATTTTGGAGCCTACTGTGGATCTTATGATCGTTCTTTCCATAGTCACTTTATGGTCAATTGGTGCTTTGTCGAGTATTCTAGCCTTCTTCTTAGTTTGTAAGTGTTAAAGGTACTTTCTCGCACATGGTCAATCCTCAACAAGTTCATGGGTGTACTATTTTATGCAAGCTTGAACAGGCATAACAAAAGTCCATAAATATAGTTTTTTTGCATTTTTCAACCTATGTTGACAGTCATTGAGCACTCTAATCGATAGTCTCTGATTTTTGGTTGCGATTGTTCTTCTATTTCAGTGAGATTTTCCAACTGTCGCTTTTGTGCACCTTTTCTTTTGAAAGTGTCACTTTCATGTTTATGAATGTAGCTTTTTCTTGTTTTCATTTTAATAAGTGTTGTTTTCATGCTATATTTTTTATAGCATGTGTTTCTTTCAATATTGTTCGGATTTTGCAAGTGTCATTTGCACTTTCCTCTTACTATCGCAAGTGTCTTCTTTTGAGCATGATAAACATCTCATATCACACAAATGTAGTTTTAATTTGTCTCAAGGGGTAACCTTAGCGTTAATGAGTCCTTATCATGTATACATGTATCGCAATCATTCCCAAAGTTTCAAACATTGTCGCACAAGTGTCATAACTATCGTCGCAAAGTGTACCTTTGGTGTCACACTTGGGGAAAGTTGTCACAATGTTGACACATTGAAGGAAGTATGGTGTTCATGAGTTCTGAGTGATCAATGTTGTGTTGTAATTTTTTTTAATTATGTGGTCATGCTTAAGTTTTTTCGTTGTTCACTTGGCCTTACTAATCCCACACTTAGCCAAATCTGGAATAGTGCCTTCCTGAGTAACTTGACCTCACTTAGCCTTCCTGAACTATGCACCATGTAGTATTCACCCTCAAGCTTAGAACTTGCCTCTTGGAACTGCGCAATGTGAAAAATATTCCTTCTAGAACTATGCACTGTGCAGTATCAAGCAATAAGCCCTAGCCTTGACCTCTTGAGTTGCGCAATTGCGTAAGCCCTTGGCTTCTATCCCTCCAAAACCGCATAGTGGGAAACCTAAAGCCTCAAGTCTTCAGCCTAACTCCTTGAGCCCCTCAACTGTGTTTTTTGCCTAGTGTTGGCCTACCTGAACTATGCACTGGACAGTCTCAAGGCTCAGTCCTAGCCCCTAATCTCCTTAGTTGCACAACTAAGTAATTCATGATCTAGTCTCTTAGCCTATCACCTGGTTCCAACTGATTTAATGGTTGTCATGAGGAATGCTAGACTAGGGGCTTATCAGATTGATGGCATATTGTCATAAGTGGATTTTAGTTGTAGGCATTATATTATGTTATGATAGGATGATGATGAAGGAGATGTAGAAGGGGACCCTTCTCGAAGACACCTTTATAGTTGCAAAGACAAGTTGATCAATCAAGAAAGATAAAGGGACACCGAATTGTGACAACAATTGGAGATCAATATCACCTTGAAGACTCCCTACCTTCAACCATTATGTAGGAGAAAGAAGAAACACATATTCCATATTTCAAGAAGACACAATGATAGCAGCAACAACAGTGGCTTGGCACTACCATATCATCATGCAGCCCATGTCATCAATTTCATGTCATGTCTTATCAAGATGTCATGTCAAGGTTTATATGAGTCATCATTACCCACATCATTTGCAGATTATGTAATTTGAATATGTCATAAATGTAATGTAAAGTGGAAGTCCTAGAGTCATCTATAGAATGTGAAAATTCATGGAGTCAAAAGGTCATAGAGAAGTCAAACAATCATGAGGGTAGTCCAAGAGCCACAAGGGAGGTGAATGGTTAACCCATTTGTTATATATACACCATCATAATTCATGTAAAGGAATTTTCACCTTAGCTCCTATTGCTTGGCATTAGAGAGGAAAAGAGTTATTTTGGAGGAGCAAGTGGTTGCTCTAACGCTCCACTATTGAAGCTAGTGGTGTTCACTATACTAATGTATCTTGGAAACTTTTTCTTAATTTCGAAGCTCTGTTGAGCTAGCACACTTTCATGCATATGCCATAAATATTGTAAGGCTATTATTTAAATGTTTGGTATGTATGTTGTTTTCATATGCACTAAGGAAATAAAACTATTACGGTGGATATTGTGCTTATCTTGTTGAAGGTTTGTTGTATGTGTTTTAAAAATCGTTGCTTCTATGTGAACTATTCCTTTATTTTCTAAGTAATATTGTTTTATTGATATGGTACAAAAAAGTTACAGAGAGGTTTGATTTCAAAGTTGTTGAACACCAAAAAGCACCAAAAATATGTTTGTTTTGGACTGCCCCAACATAGGGGAAACCAGTCCATTGAACCATAAAGACTGCCCCAACATAGGGGAAACTAGCTCATTGAACCAGAAAGAAAACCACTCCTGGGTAAACATTGTTTTTCCAAAGAGACTGAATCAAAAATGTAAGATTCATGTTTGGAATAAAAAAATAGCACTAACAAGTTGCTACGCATAAAAACATCACTAAAAACAACACATATCCACATATCCACCTGGCAGAAAACAACATTAATAGGTTGCCACGCATCAATTCAGAGGGTCCTCCGGGGCTGGTTCCTCCTCGATTCTACATGAAAATTGATACCAGTCATCATCCGCGTCAGACACACCACGTCCCTGAGTTGGTGGAGCCTCCTCAGTGCCACCTGTGCCCATCTACATTTTAGAAGTGTTGTTCAGTTTGCTGCCCGAAGCCTTCGTGCCACTATGCTTGCCGCTCTCAGTTGAAGGATCGCCAGCTATATCCTTGCCATGTAGAGTCGCTCTACCTTCATTTTGTGGCCTGTTGCCAGGAATGCTGATTCCTCGGTTGCCTGAAGCCTCCATGCTCTGCTTGCCCTTGAGTCCAGACGGAGGAGCTTGCGGCTCAGATTCTTCCTTAAAGGAAATTGTTACAGTCACAATGATTATAGGGTGATTTAAGGTGCTTTTGAAATGGAACTGGGTGCTGTGAGGAGCAGGGTAAGGTGAAAGAGGGAAATCCGCAGTGCGGACTGCTACGTCTCTCCCTTCAACGACTTGATTTCTAGCACGACCCCTGCCACTTCTGGTATTTGGGTAGTAGCCGAGAGGATTGAGTGTATCTGTGGAGGAGTCAGGAGAATCGGTGGCTGAGCTAGTTGAAGCCGGCGTGCGAATGAAGCCTCCACGGGTTCCGCTGTGCCTACTGCACATTCTGTGCCTAATGCGAGCCATAGCAGAATTATGAGTTATGTTGGCAACAGAGGAATTGGAAGAATTTCGATGTGAAGAGTGAGCAGAAGAGGTCTGGGCCTGGTCTAAAATGCAGTGTCTGGAGTGAGAGAAATGAAAGCCATTGCCAAGATCCAGGCAAGGAAGAATCCAACATCGACTGCTAGTCACGGTGTGCATGCAAGGTTCAGCAGTTTGTAGAGGGAAAATGCCTTGAAGCAATGGAGGAATTTCCTTTCGATCTGCAGGAGCCATGGGTATGAGGGAGATGGATGTATCTCGGCTTACGGGATCATTTATTTCCTTATGCAATGTGTTATAACTTCCCTTGAGGTTGGCGCGGGGGATGAAGATGGAAGCCATATGGCTCTCCCGTTCGCCGACTAGCCATCTAATCACATTAATTAGCAGCAGTGACACCCACATCCGGGTTCTATGTGAAATATTTCACTAGTTGATCAATAATTCATTAATTTATATGTTTGTGTCTATTTATTAGATTAGTACTATTACTCCTATTTTAAAGGATCACTTTTATTTCCCCTCCAATAGAAGAACCTCGATACATTCTACAACTGAACATTCCACAAGGCATACTCACTTGTTCATTTGAAAGTACATGTACATTACTCTCTTGTGTAGACCATTCTAGCTAAGGAAAATGTCTAAGAACATATGGAAGCCAAGCCTTATTTCCAAAAGGGCTCCAACACCAAACAGTGTGAAGTATGATTGGGACTTTTCATCTGGGAGAACCCCTTGGTTGATGGATCTCGAGCACCATCAAAAAATGGCTCTAGAAGGAGGGTCAGATAACAAGTTGTGCCCGTTGAGTTTGTTTTGAACCTCTTATCCTAAATGGCTCTTCCCCAAATCATAATCTTGAAATGTTTCTCTAACTTATCCCCTAGTAAACTTTTCATCTCCAAGGAACAAATTGATGAATTGTCTTAATTTAAGTTTGAAAGTGAGGGTGATACATCCATTATCAAGCATGTTACACAGGAAAATGACCACCTTATTAGCTCAGAGGATAAGGGTAAGATGACTAAAAGATTAACCAAATTCTCAGGCTTATTTTCTAAGCTAACACTCTCTAGGAACTAGCAACATGCTTTATAAATATTCCTATCCATGCATAAGGTGCGTTATTCCCTAGGGTATCTCTGTTTGTTGCCTCGGGAGGAGTGTTAATCAACTTAAGTGAGTTTCTGGAGGTCAAAGGAGCAAGTTGACTAAGAAATATCCCTATATTCACCCCTATGTCAGCTCATAAAGTACGGAAACATCTAGATTCGACCTGTTTAGGGGAATCTCTATTCCTAATGGAGTTTACAAATAGCGAAAGAGCAATAAATCGTGGAAACATATATGCTTTTTCCCAAAAGAACTCATGAAGGATTTGACAAGGCTTATCCTCTCATGCTATATATTTGAGGCTAGGGCCATTGTGAAAGGGGTCAAAAGTATTGAAAGGATTACCTATTGATTATAGAAGCTTGTATTAGACATTGACTCTGTTAGAAAATTATATATTACGGAGCAATGGAACAGATAAATTATTGCAGAAATATAAACATAGAAAACGCACAAAACAAGAGAGACACAGATATACATGGTTCACCCAGTTTGGGCTACGTCCACCCCGAACAGCCAGTCCTTCCTTTCTATTATCCAACAAAATGAAGAGACACAACCTACAGAAAATCCACTGTAATATCCTCTGTTTTCTCTCACAGTCTCACCTCTCTGTTTCTCGCTCACAGAATACACATCTATCACGCAGCCTCAAATAAAATACCCTCATACAAAGGGAGGGGTTGCCTTCTAGGGCAAAAAACCCTAAACTAAACATAAGTTCTACCGTTAGATCATCCGCCTAATGAACGGCCCAGATTGACTAGAAATTACTATACTTTTACAAGGCAATTTTACAGCTGTTTTTAGCTTCGGGGGCGCTGCCCCCGAAACCCCCCACCAGGGAGGGGCTCCCAAAGGTCGCAGCCGCCCCCCCTGGACCCCCCCTGCAGCGAATATTTTATGGGCGGCAACGAACTGGGGTCCTATGTGGCGATACCTTTGAACATAGAAGATAATCAGGCTCCACACCCAACAGACTCTTCAAGAGGTTAAGAAGAGAGAGAGAGAGAGAGAGAGGAGTTGGAGGAGTAAGGGAAGACTGATGCAATTGATGGTTGTAATCACTCTTTTTTATCATTAATATATACCTGCAATTGTGTTTTCCACTCAATGGCATTGGTATTGTGATTTATTTACATGTTTATGCAATGCTAACAATTATGAGTAGCTTAAATATATGTAGTTAGATATCCCTATATATTATTGTATTGCTTGTTGAAGTTATATGGTGTGATATTACGCCTCATCTTGTTTATGTGCAGGTATTGATATTGGAGCTAGCTGAGGGGTCTTTCGCTTGCTACTTTGCATTCTCCAACAACACCACACCATGATCTAAGGTGACAATCCTTCTTCTTACTTTGATTATCATTTCACTAATATGGATATGTGCATGTATTTGTGGGCTAGTTACAGCTAATTTGATTGTCTTTCGAGGATCCCAGGAAGATCCTTGAGGGTATCACGATAACCAAACACCCGTTCATTAATCCATATAGCATAATTGGTCAATCCACTAGGGATTACACTTAGTTCCCAGTTTTCTCCAAGAAAGTTCCCATATTTCTCTTTCTTCTAGGCCTTCCTATACTTCTTGATTCCCTTTCTGACTACTTAGGACTATACAACACCCTTCTCTCAATGCTTATCCTTAGATCTAATCCCCATAGCCTTGTTTTCAAGCCTATTCGTCACTAATGCACCCTACTAGCACAAATAGTGCTTTATAAAGCACTCTAGCCTTGCAAACAGAGTGTTAGTGCAACCACTAACTCTTTGTGTCCTCTGTTACAGTGCATTAGCCAGCCACTTCTTGATAAGCATCCAATTCTGTGACCTCATAGGTTGGGAAATTTTCTTGTAGACAGATAAGGGATCTATATCTGTGCATGTTTGATTGATATCTGTCTCCGAACAAATTTTTCTTTTTAGGAAAATAACTTTACTGCTTAAGTTTTTCATAAAAAAGAAAATATATTTTTTTTTTACAGTTTTTCTACTTAGTTGGTTAGATCTACATTTATTTGGTTTTAAAAATTGTTAAAGAGCATTTTATTTATGTCAGTTGTGCTTGTGTTTTACTGTACTTGATTTATGGTAAATATTGATGTATAAATGACTCCTTCCTTGTAGAAGAAACTCATTCATCGAAGTGAAATTAAAAGCATGTTTTCTGCATGGTTTGAGTTAGATTCCCACATAACTTCATATGTCAACACCCCCACCAAAGACTTTAACAAAGTACATTTAAAATTTACATCATAATAAAATCAATCAGCTAGGATCTTGGGTTAGGCAGTTGCGAGTTAACTACCCAAGATCATATATCGAAACTAGTGCCATTAACGAGGGAAATCCTTTTGCACTCATACTACCTGGGACCACTTCAGTCAAAGTAGAGCTAAATGCGAGACAACATCAGACTGTAAACGAAGGTAGCCCGCCTTCGCTTACATCTCCTTTGGGTATTATGTGTATCAGGGATCCCTTCAGGGATATCAGAGCTGAGTCGGGGACTCAGATATCCTGCCCACATAGCATACTGTCTACGACCATGTCCCCCCCAGTAGTGTCTGTGATTTGAGGTAACCATAGTGGCCATACTTTTTAGGGACAAACACAAGGTGACTGGGGCGGGTTGCCTTGGTACCTAAATAAATGAACCTACTCTGTGTTCAGTTTTTGGGAGGGTGCTCATCTTCACGAGAGTACTTGGCCCCTTAATATGAGGTTCGGGCGAAGCTCAAGAGTAATCATAACTGTACATTTGGCCAACTCTCTCTTTTATCCATTGTGATACTGGGTTTCATCTCCAGCAAATAGTGGTTATTAGACAGGGTCATACCCTCTTCTTGTTGATTGACTTATTTAGAGTATTTTTTATTTTTTTAGGTGCCAGTTTGTTGTTATTGAGACTTTAATAAATATCATTGTAAAATCTATTGATAAAATTTATCGGTCACCATGGCTACATGCAAAACTCATCATCAATCTAAATGGTTACAAGGTCTTCCTCCACTAACTGTGGAGGATCCATCGAGCCCTAGTGAGCCAGATTACCCATCTTCGGATAATCAGTCTCCAAGATCTCACACCGAATTAGTTTGGACATACCACGACTCAAGTCTACCGGAAGACTTCCTGAAGGTTTCATTCCACCTTATAATCCTCTGATCATGAATCTGTTGGGACCTCTATTGATTCCAGTTGAACTTGTACCTCCTATGTCTTCCGCTGAACCTATACCTACCATCCCATTAACGACTAACAGTTCATGGGATTTTGTGGACACTTTTGGTCCACCTCCACTTCCCGAGTTGACAGTCAGTACCACACCTATGATGGAAAACCCCGCTATCCCAACTGTGCCAGGTCCAAGCACTATAGTTACACCCAACATGAGTGGAACCCAGTACATACCGGTTTCCACCCCTTTTGTGTCAGCTCCTATACCATCGGCAAGCGCTGCATATAGTGCTCCTTCTAGCGCTCCGTATAGCATGGTTAACACGGGTCCCTTCAGCAACCCTTTTGGTTGGAATCCATTTTTTAGTTCCAAGCCCTAGGTTCAATGCCTGGGAGCACCGTTCCCAATATGCATATACCGGTTAGGAGCATTACTGTTTCCCCTCCATTTATAGGACAATAGGGACAATCATTGATTGACATGAATCCTCCTTATGTCAATCAAGGGCCTATGGCTAATTATGTGGCTAGGGATCCCTCAACAAGGTCTTGCTCAATCCATATGGGCACCCCACTCTCAACCTCAAATGAGTCAAGGGGGCACTCCTTATCCTTGGGGCACTTATGTCCCCCAGCCTAACAACCCCTATGGACAACTAAAATATACGAATGTTCCCCAAGGAAAGTATTATTCCATGCATCCTGTGTATAATGTTGGGAACAATATGATGGGAGGACCATAAGGATCCTCAAGTCATTTTTCATCGCCTTCGTCCAAATCAAGGGCATAAAATACCTTGGCTTTCATAGCAAGACTCGACATCCCCGATTTGTACAAACTCACCAATGAACCCATCTATCACAACTTATTTTTGCCTCCAATCCCACACAAAATTCCCATAGACATCCCGAAGTTTGAAGGGAAATAAGGGGAGGATCTGGGTATGCACATCACCACCTATCATTTATGGTGTGTTTCTAACTCCATGGTGGATGACAGTATCTGGCTTCGGCTCTTTGCCCGCACACTTACTGGAAATGCAGCCAAGTGGTACATTGAATTACCACGCGTGTTAGTCAATACCTTTGGCACTTTATCGATGGAATTTTTAAAGCACTTTCATCTACCCATTTGCTATGAAACTGGGATGAAACTCCTTACTTCTTTACGTCAAGACACCACCACCCACATCTCCAATCACATACATCAATGGAGACATAGGCAGAGGCTAGTCAAATCTCCCCTCCTAGTGTTGGCATTATGATGCATGTGTTGTACTTGATGGCAACCCTCTCGTAGAAGATCATCTCACTTACATATAACTAGATGAATCTATAGAAGAGATATAAAATGCAAGACAGCACAAAGGAATCAGATGGTAGTTCTAAGTGTGACAAGTTAACTTTGCCATCAAGTCCAAAGGGGGAGATTGTTGGCATTATGAGACAAGTGTTGTCCTTGATGGCAAATCACATAGACGACAGATCATAGTGCAACAGGTCAGCAGCAAGGAATTGATGATCAAACTACAAGAATGAAGAGGAAATACATATACACAGTTTCATCGTGACCGAGCCACGTATACACGCGGGTTAGACATTTCCAAGGCACGTATGCGTATACACGCACTTTCATGTAAGAAAAAGCGCGTATAGGTTGAAGAACTTACTTTTGGTCCGTGGTAGTTAGTCCTTGGTATTTGAACCTATGGTTTTGGACCATAGTATCTCGTCAGATGTGTTGATCCCAAGTATTAGGTCCATGGTATTGGTTTGTTATGGTTTTGGACCATGGTCTTGAGCAAGGCCTTAGACTATAAAAGGAGAAGAAGATCATTAGGCAAGGGCATCGAAAAAGTCTTGAATATCTGATGAAGGAGGAGATCCAGTATGCAGGTTATGGGTTGATGATGCATTGCTTGATTTGAGCTAAGGAGGGATCTCACCAGTTGATGGAGAACAATATCTAAAGATAGATCGGGATCAAATGGTTTGAAATGAACTATCTCTATATGGTTGATTATGTTTATTCTAGATCTGTATACTGACGCATGTAATGAACTGAACTGGGTTTAACTTTAGTTTGAAATCGCTGCAAGTCATGATTGAATATTTATATATCTGTACGCGGGTTGGCTTTGATGTAAGCTCGTACGTACGTGGGTTTGGTTCATTGTAGTAGCGTATACCATTTGAGCTATGATGTCTGAAGTTACAGGTGGTTCTGATTGTTGATGACAGTTTAATGGTGTCAGTATTCTGCATATTCAGATTGGTTGATTGTGTTTAGCTTCAGTATTGATGGATGAGAACTAATATTGGATCAGGATCATAATGACTCATATTTATGTGATATGATGGACTAGATCTCGGTGCTAACTCACATATTATCCTTGTATATGTAATAATTTGGATATTTCTGAAGACAGGAAGTGCATCGAGTTATAAGTAAGCAATTGATGACATATACGCTGGTTCACCTTGGTGAAGTTGCGTATACACACCGTTTTAGCACTTCCAAGTAGCGTATGCACTATGATGCATGATTTTGATGATATTGTTGGTTATGATTGTTATTGCAGAGCTCTGTTGTCTGCTCTGTGTTCTGGTGACTGTGTTGTTGATAGGGTTTCAGTGTTTCAGTGATTCAGAGATTGATGATGCTAGTATTGATTGTTTTGAGCTTCTATGATATTTATGGGTCCAGTATGAAAATTGGATGAAACGTGTCCTTCAGATTATAGTGTTGTGCTTCAGGAGTATCCAGTATGAAAATGTATGAAATGTGGTCCCTGGAGGGTGAAAGGAGATTGTAGGCCGGCGCCTATGTACTAGTACATCAGCTAGTACAAGAGCAAAGGGGGTAGTAGCTCCATTCCGGTAGCAGCTGGAGAACGAGTGAAGATTAGAGCATTCAGTAGGAAGGCACCTACGTACTAGTAAATGGATCAGCTAGTACAAGAGCTAAGGGGGTTGTAGCTCCCATCCAGGAGAGTCTAGAAAATGAGAGAGGGTTGTAGCCCTCTGCAGGTAGAAGCCTGCGTACTGGTAAAGGACTGCACCAGTACAAAATATTGTAAAATTAAGTATCTTATTGAAAGAAGATAGAGACGACTTTCATCAGGTGGTTTTGATCGCTTGAAGGAGATCCGTGGAACAATGGGAAAGAAGCTTAAGAAGAAAGTGCCTAAGCAGAAGAAGACATCTCAGAAGAACTATGACAGTGGGAGAATCAATTGGGGATTATGTGGAAGAAGCACTTCAGATTCAGAATCATTTCAGAATGAACTATCAGGTATGAATTTGTTATCCTCTGATGTTCCATCTATCTATCCATTTGGAAAAGATGAAAGTGATAGCGAAACAACTGAATTTGCTTTTATGGGTGAGCAAGAAAGATATCAAATAGAGGCAGAATTCAAAAGGCTTACAGACAAAATTAGAGATCAACAAGATCTATTGAACAAAAGGGAATGCGCCTTCAAAGAAGAAGCTACCAAACTAAAAGCTCAACTAGAGGAAGGAAACAAGGTAAGGAAGTTATTCAAGGACAAATATCAAAAGTTGCAGGATGAAGTAACATCTCTAAGAGATGAAGTCAGTGAGAAGAGCACAACAATCAAGAAACTCAGAGATAGATCGAGTTACTATGAAAGTCTTGAAGCTACGATCCTCTTGCTAAAGGAATATCTTGAAGAATCAAAGAAGTAGAATAACAAACTTCTCCAAGCTCATAAAAAACAAGAAAATGAAGTCTTCAATCTAAGACATCAGTTGGAAGAAGAAAGAAAAGTTGAAGAAGACATGAAGAAGCACTATCATGAAAAGGAAGAGCATCTTCAGGTTGAGGTAAATATTCTAAATGATAAATTAGAAGAAAAGGATAAGCTCTAACGATTTCAAGATAGTACTAAGATCTTGGATGATATTCTTAGTAGTCAAAGGTCTCCTGCTATCAAAACTGGTCTTGGTTTTTATGGATCCACTGAAATTGAATCTAGCTCACAAGGAGAGGCGAGAAAATCTAATGAGAAATTTGAAATGCACAACGAAGAGATGAGAAGAAAACCCCACCAACAGCCAAGGAAAGAAATTCTTCAAAGGAAATCTTTTACTCCTCCAATGCATAATGTTGAATGTTATGTATGTCATAATCTTGGACATGTTGCAGCTAGATGTAGAAGAAGAATGGTTCAAGATCATCACACAAAAAGATCATCACATTCCAGGTACTTTCAGGGATATTGTTTTTCTTGCAATATGTTTGGTCACAAAGCTGTTGATTGCTCCAGGAGGAATATGAAACATATGAGATGTTATGCATGTAACAAGCTTGGACATATAGCAAAGGAATGCAGGAAGAAGTTTCGGGGACCACACCAAAAGGAGAAAACATCATCACACTTGAAGATATGGAAGAAGAAGGAAGTATAGTCAGAAAGATGTGGCACAGCACAATATACTCAGACACAGCACAACACAGACATAACAGACTCAGGGGGAGCTGAAAGTATAAAACTTCGGTGTCCTAAATCTCATACGCAAGTTTCATAAAGGGAAGTCACGTATATACGTGAGTTAGACACTGCACAGTCGCGTATATGTCAGTCTGAGGAAAAGTAGTGGGGACAGGCTCAGAAAAAGGGTCTGATATGATTCAGTCCATTATTTTCCCTATTGATTAATAGTTACAGTCTGCTGAGGATGTGTGGAAATGTCTTGATACTTGTAAGATGTTTAGAAGTGTTTTGATCCTAACTTGATGATGATGATGTCTTGATGCTTATTGCTGATATATGCATGATCAGATCTAACAGTAAACAAATGGCACAAGTTGAGGGGGAGCATATGCCTTTAATAATGCATTGTTGGCATTATGGTTAATAGTCCTTGGTAATGATGCTTATATGGCTAAATGATATATCTTGCTATGATGTGGTTATGAGTTGTCCATGATAAAATCTCATATGATTCTTGGGGTTACATAGTTGATGTTCAGATCATATTTGTGGATTGATTCTTTGATGATGCATATATGGTGTTTACATTGTGATCTTCATAAGGATAAAGAAGAAGTACAAAGCTTGAATACACATCTTCTTTACTTGATGATGAGTTACTCATATGCTGCTGTCGTCATATGCATAAAGATCATATAATACAGCTATGATGCAGGATTCCTATAGTTCTTGGTGCTCATGTGGATGAGGATTGTTGAAATTGATGATATAAAGAAGCCTTGACAAAAGATCTTGAGCTCAAGATACATAGTGCTGGATACATGAATGATTGCTCAAAATTGCATTGTTGGAGACATGATGATGAGTTGATATCTATATGCAGACATACCCTGTCATAGGACATTTACAGGTTGCTGATCGGGAAATGGGTGTATGCGAGTTGCCTGAGGAGGATCCACGTACATACGCCAGTTTGTGCAGAGACAGTCGCGTATATGGAGGTTTGATGGATATCAGTAGGGACAGGCTCTGGTTGAAGATATTATGATATGGGTTTGACAGAGACCATTCGGCATAGGTTCAGGGGGAGCAGATAAACTTCTAATGATGCATTGTTGGCATTATCTTAGAAGCTTTTGGTTCTAAGTTGTTGTTGAGTTTAGGTGGAACAAAGGCAGAGGGAGAATAGAAGGAAATCTTGGTTGCTAATCTGAATGGTGATTGACAGATGCTGCTGCTATCAATTATTGGTGAATTTCATAAGTATTTCGTCTCTATGTCATGTATCTCCTTTGTGGTATCTCTTTTATGGTGTCAAGGTCATGTAACGACCTATCTTGGTTTCCCCACTATGCCTGGGATGAAGATGTAATGTTCTTGTTTTATCATGTGTAAACTTTTGATATATCTCCACTTGGTTGGGAAATGGATGTATGTATGAGTCCTTGGTGATAGGAAGGTCATTTATGATAGAGTCATGTTCTTCTTGTAAAACATCTTTTTGCAGACCTTGCTTATAGTCAGGGGAAGCATGAACAACTCACTTCAGTAGAGCAGAGACTTCAGCATGTACTCAGAGGAAGCTTGGACATATTAGTACATCTTGGCATATACAAAGGGGGAGCTCATTCAGAGATTTCAGCAGGTACTCAGGGGGAGTATGGACAGCGGAATGTTTATCTAGGAAAGAGAATATCTTGGTTCACCCTTTGCCCTTGATGTCAAAGGGGGAGAGTGATTTGGTGTTGTTTCCATCAAGTCCAAAGGGGGAGATTGTTGGCATTAACATGCATGTGTTGTACTTGATGGCAACCCTCTCATAGAAGATCATCTCACTTACATATAACTAGATGAATCTACAAAAGAGATATAAAATGCAGGACAACTCAAAGGAATCAGATGGTAGTTCTAAGTGTGACAAGTTAACTTTGCCATCAAGTCCAAAGGGGGAGATTGTTGGAATTATGAGACAAGCGTTTTCCTTGATGGAAAATCACACAGACGACAGATCATAGTGCAACAGGTCAGCAGCAAGGAATTGATGATCATACTACAAGAATGAAGAGGAAATACATATACGCAGTTTCATTGTGACCGAGCTGCGTATACACGCGGGTCAGACGTTTCCAAGGCGCGTATGCGTATACACGCACTTTCATGCAAGAAAAAGCACATATAGGTTGAAGAACTTACTTTTGGTCCGTGGTAGTTAGTCCTCGGTATTTGAACCTATGGTTTTGGACCATAGTATCTCATCAGATGTGTTGATCCCAAGTATTGGGTCCATCGTATTGGTTTGTTATGGTTTTGGACCATGGTATTGAGCAAGGCCTAAGACTATAAAAGGAGAAGAAGATCATTAGGCAAGGGCATGGAAAAAGTCTTGAATATCTGATGAAGGAGGAGATCCAGTATGCAGGTTATGGGTTGATGATGCATTGCTTGATCTGAGCTAAGGAGGGATCTCATCGGTTGATGGAGAACAAGATCTAAAGATAGATCGGGATCAAATGGTTTGAAATGAACTATCTCTATATGGTTGATTATGTTTATTCTAGATCTGTATACTGACGCATGTAATGAACTGAACTGGGTTTAACTTTAGTTTGAAATCGCTGCAAGTCATGATTGAATATTTATAGATCTGTACGCGGGTTGGCTTTGATGTAAGCGCGTATGTACGCGGGTTTGGTTCATTGTAGTAGCGTATACCATTTGAGCTATGATGTCTGAAGTTACAGGTGGTTCTGATTGTTGATGACAGTTTAATGGTGTCAGTATTCTGCATATTCAGATTGGTTGATTGTGTTTAGCTTCAGTATTGATGGATGAGAACTAATATTGGATCAGGATCATAATGACTCATATTTATGTGATCTGATGGACTAGATCTCGGTGCTAACACACATATTATCCTTGTATATGTAATAATCTGGATATGTCTGAAGACAGGAAGTGCATCGAGTTATAAGTAAGAAATTGATGACATATACGCTGGTTCACCTTGGTGAAGTTGCATATACATGCCCTTTCAGCACTTCCAAGTAGCGTATGCACTATGATGCATGATTTTGATGATACAGTTGGTTCTGGTTGTTATTGCAGAGCTCTGTTGTCTACTCTGTGTTTTGGTGACTGTGTTGTTGACAGGGTTTCAGTGTTTCAGTGATTCAGAGATTGATGATGCTAGTATTGATTGCTTTGAGCTTCTATGATATTTATGGGTCCAGTATGAAAATTGGATGAAACGTGGCCTTCAGATTATAGTGTTGTGCTTCAGGAGTATCCAGTATGAAAATGTATGAAACGTGGTCCCTGGAGGGTGAAAGGAGATTGTAGGCCGGTGCCTACGTACTAGTACATCAGCTAGTACAAGATCAAAGGGGGTAGTAGCTCCCTTCCGGTAGCAGCTGGAGAATGAGTGAAGATTAGAGAATTCAGTAGGCAGGCACCTACATACTAGTAAATGGATCAGCTAGTACAAGAGCTAAGGGGGTTGTAGCTCCCATCCAGGAGAGTCTGGAAAATGAGAGAGAGTTGTAGCCCTCTGCAGGTAGAAGCCTGCGTACTGGTAAAGAACTGCACCCGTACAAAATATTGTAAAATGAAGTATCTTATTGAAAGAAGATAGAGACGACTTGCAGTAGGTGGTTTTCACCCACATTGGGTTTCCACCTTATATCATGGTGTTCATGTGTGCTTCTTGTGTGTAATGATCTGTTCTGTTTTACTGCACCTGCTTACTGTTCATATGGTTAATGAAGTTCTGATGCACTAACTAAATATCAACATTTAATGGATTAACTGAATCATAAGTATTTTGGATATACACTAGTTGATTTAGACACCGTTGCATATACACACGGGTTCCCTTGAATGAAGTAGCGTATATGTATCTAAGTATGGAAATGAAAAAGTTTTATTGATCCAATAATACTGATTAACCCCCCCTTCTCAGTATTATTTCCAACACTTAAATTATATATTAGCGGATTGGTTCTGCAAATATCTTCCCCCTCAAATCGCTAAGGATGTTGCCTTAGGTGGTGTGGAAATGGAAGACCAATCCATTCATCATGCCCAGCACTTTGATTTTATTTATTCACAGTCTAGTACATTATATGACATCATTCCCAATGCCACTAGAAACTCCAATGCCCCCTCTACTCAGCAACCCGGTGCACATGCTAATGGTATTATCAACGCTACCTCTAGGGCTATTGTAAAACAACTTAGCGGTCACATTACCCAGTTCTATGTTCACCCCGCTACCCAATCGACTACTTTTCTTACCACCACGATAAAATCTATGTAGTCTACACAAAAACCCAGTAGTAAGAATAAGAAGAACAAGAAAAAGACCGCTCCTTTTGAAGAGCAGCCAGCGAAGCAGTCCAACCCAAAGTAGAAAGCCATTGCACCTCCTGATAGTGGAAAGGAAAAAGATATCAAGTTCCCTTGCAAGATCTATGCGGAAGACCATATGACACATTGTTGTCCGCGTCTCCACGAATGCACAGATCTCCTTGCTCAAAAGGACATTGGATGGACCCCTGCGGTCCTAAACAACTTTTTCCTTGCTCAACAGCAACAACATCTTATTGCAAACCAACCTCAACCCCTACAAGGGGCAAACGTCAGTTCACATCATCCTTTAGCTGGTGAAGGACCATCTACTGTTTACACCTTTGAAACAACTGATCTTCAAACCAGAGCCAAAACTTATGGAGGTCCAGTCGCTAATGCTGAGGAAGCCTCCTCAAGTCAAAACCCACTGTTGCCTAACAATCTTCATATCGAAAGGCTGGTTGCTGATCTTGTGATTCACCCCCCAAAAGGGGCACTTCGTCGCACAATGCATAATACATTTGCACGTGCTGCCTAGAACTACAGTATTGTAGAAGATTTGGCGCAAGCACCATTAGCTATGTTGGTGCTCGAAGTATTGCAAACTTTTCCATCAAAAAGGAAATATTTGCTTTTGGAAATTGGCGGGGTTGACTATCAAGATTACATGCTTGCAATTTTTGACATGGACAAATGTAAACCTCCCCTTTCACACCAGCTTGCATTTTAGGTGCAAATATTTTTGAAAGGGTGAGGGGTACATAGAACTGTCATTGACAAAGGTGCTTCAACCTGCGTCATGTCGGCTTCATGTTGGCTCGCCTTGGGTTCTCCAACCCTCTCACCACCATTGAATTCCCTTAAATATTTCAATGGCCACACTTTCATCCCAAAAGGTTACCTTGCCAGTTACCCCATCACTTTGAGTGGGAAAATGGTAACGGTGGATATCGAAGTCATGGATAGAAAACTTGACTATAATATGTTGTTGGGTCGCAGTTGGAGTTATGCCATGACTGCCATTGTTTCTACTGTCTTTTGTATCATCCTATTTCCATTGGACAGATGGATAGTCACAGTGGACTAGTTTTCATTTTGCACCCCATATTACTCCCCATTACCAAGCAGCTCTATACCCTTAGTGGGTGGTATTCCTAACTCTTACGTCAGTATCGATACAATTCTATTAAAGGGATCTTCCCTGATGGTTTGTTTTCCTCTCCCACTACCTGCAGTTCTACAGACAGTCTCTATGGTCTCATCTATTCCTCATGAACAGACCGATCCTTCGATCCTCCCAACCCCTTCATACATTGACTCTTACGGAGAACAAATTCCGCTGTCGGCAACTGAAATGGCATACCAAGCCATTCAATTTGCATCTGAATCTTTGGTCACTTTTTTCATGAATAATGGTACCACCTCCTCTTCCATAAATTCTCCCTCTAACTATCTCCTCAATCAAGTCCTACCTTCGGATGAAGCTATTCGAAAGATCATGTGTATAGAGGAGCAGCCTTAGGAGGATTCTCACCATTGCATTTCAATATATTATTCGGACACGATACCCATATAAATCATGTCCTTTGACACTCTTGAAATTTTTCCCTCGATACGACCATCCAAAATTTGGATTCATAAGGGAACATGGGAATTATTTCAAAAACATTGCTCATCGATATTTCAGTTAAGACAGGCATTGTGGAAAACATCTAGATTGGAGCCGATTGTACCCCTAAGGAAATTGTAAGCTTCACCTGGATTTTTAAAGGATTTTGTGATGTATTTGCTTGGTCTTATAAGGAAATTCCTAGCATAGATCCATCCATTGTCAAGCATGAGATCAAGGTTTCTGACAATGCCAAGCCTGTTCACCAAAGGCTTCGACCAGTCCACCCCTACAAAACTGCAACCATCAAGATTGATGTGAAAAATTGTTATTTTCTAGTTTCGTCTACCTCGTTCCATTAATAGAGTGGGTTTCCAATCTAGTTCCTATAGATAAGAAACAGGGTACCATCACGTCTGTGTCGACTACTGGGACTTGAACACTATGTGTCCAAAAGATAATTATCTAACACCGTTTATTGACCAAATAATTGATGATTGTGTCGGTTGTGAATCCTTCTCATTTATGGATGGTTTCTCAAGTTATAACTAGATTGCCATAAAACCTGCTGACCAGCACAAAACTATCTTCATCATCAAGCTCGTAAATCTCCTACGACGATGGTATGAGCACTTTCTTTTTTGGGACTCTTTCTCACTCTTAAATTGAAAAATCCCCGAGCTTTTCCTTTCTTCAGGTTCGTTAAATCTACAAAGAAGGAATGATCATTTTTTTTATCTCTTTTTCCTCACTCATTAAAATGAAAAATATACCTCGAGTTTTCTTGATTTGACTCGTTAAAATTTGATGAAGATCTATTGATTTTATCGTCATGTGATTCATTAAAATTTCACAACGAATATCGAGTTTACTCTGTCCCCTTGTACTTGTAACAAAATGAGGCAAACATCTATTGAGCATAGGTTTTTATCTTTATCCAGACTCACTAGACTAACTTATGGGAAATGAACCTTTTTGGGTATACTATTAAACCTTTGTCACACCTGGTTAAAAACTATTACAAAGGGACCACCCTGGAGTCACTCTTTACGATCTTTTCAGACTCTCAAAATATGAAAAGACCACCGAGTTTACCCGTTTGGACTCATTAAATTAATCAGATGGGGAAAGTGGACAATACAATTTCTTTATGTCAATATTTTGGAAAGAGTTTTTTGGCAGCAGTCGCTCCCTTGAATATGGCACTCCCTCAGCAAAACCTTCTTTTTGATGGCCTCTCAAAAATGAACCTTACCATCCTATGAGTTTAGCCTATATATGCCAATGTTCTTACATCTATGTATCCTAACACTCTTTGGTGTTCATGAGTCTAGTGCTGCATGGTTAAAACCTTTGTGTCATTCCTTCTATTTTTCAAGGGAATCCCTTTATCTTCTATTTCCTCCATCAAACCATCAAAGATATTCTTCCATCATGCCCTCTATCAATTTGACCCAGTGCTCAAACTATTCTTCAAAAAACAAATCATTCTTGTCTCATTTTGTGTTGACTGATGTAGGACACATTATTTCCTACCTTTCGACAGGTCTCTTCCTATTGACTTCAAAACTCTATCTAGGAAGCAGACCCATAAACACTTAAGTGCCTTGGAACTTGCAGACATCAATGGCAGGTAACCTTGTGTTTGGTTAGGGGTTTTCATTATTGGCTCTTGGTTAAATGATTCTACAATTGTTCGAAGACAAAAACATTATTCACTCGCTAGATTGTATAATTTGTGCATCTTGGAGACCATCACCATTATTGGTGGCCATCCTTGCATCTGTTAACAGTCTCCATTATTGATTGGTAATCAAATGATTTCTTACATGATTGACCTCAATGCCTTTATTCACATGTATCGAAATATGTTGTTAAGGTGAAGCAGAAATCAAGACCTTGGGTAGTTGCTTACATCACTCAGCCTTGTTTCCCCTCCCAATTTGCGTATATTATTTTTTGGAGACATCTCATCAGAATGATCTTTTTATGACACATGTTCTGCATTGTGCTTATCGGCGGCCATGATCGTCATATCTCCTTTTTGAGAAATCACTCTGACATAGCTACTAAGCATGGGAATGCCAAAACCAGGACATGATTTTAGATGTTTTATGTATATGTGTTGTATCAGATTTCTCGTATTCCCGAAGCTTCGATCCTCTCTCTATTTTTTCAAAGAAAATGACAATTATATAAAGTATTTCAACCATTGTCTCTGCCTCTGATCTCAAGTACATAGGAAAATGACCTCCTCATTAGCTCAGAGGAGAAGGGTAAGATGATTGAAAGATTAACCAAATGCACAAGCCTATGCCAAGCTAACGCTCTACAAGAACTAGCAACATGCTTTATAAAGCTTCCTAGTCATGCATCAGGTGTGTTAGTCCCTATGGTAACTCTGTTTGTTGCTTCAGGAGGAGTGTTAGTCACTTAAGTGAGTTTCTGGAGGTCAAAGGAGCAAGTTGACCAAGAAATATCCCTATATTCACTCCTATGTCAGCTCATAAAGTAGGGAAACATCCATATTCAACCTGTTTGGGGGAATTTCTATTCCTAATGGAGTCTACAAACAAGGAAAGAGTGATAAAGCATGGAAACATCTCTGATTTTTCCCAAAATAACTCATGAAGGATTTGGAAAGGCTTATCCTCTCATGCTATATATTTGAGGCTAGATCCATTGTGAAAGGGATCAAAAGTATTGAAAGGATTGCCTATTAACTATCGAAGCTTGTATTAGACATTGGCTCTTCAAGAGGTTAAGAAGAGAGAGAGAGAGAGGAGTTGGAGGAGTAAGGGAAGACTGATGCAATTGATGGTTGTAATCACTCTTTTCTATCATTAATATAGACCTACAGTTGTGTTTTCCACTCCATGGCATTGGTATTGTGATTTATTTACATGTTTATGCAACGCTAATGATTATGCGTAGCTTAGATGTATGTAGTTAGATATCCCTATGTATTATTATATTGATTGTTGAAGTTATATGTTGTGATATTACACCTCGTCTTGTTTATGTGCAGGTATTGATATTGGAGCTAGCTGAGGGGCTTCCACTCCAGTACTTTGGGTTCTCTAGAAACACCACACCAAGATCTGAGCTAACAATCCTTCTTCTTACTTTGATTATCATTTCACTAATATCAATATGTGCATGTATCTTTGGGCCAGCTGCAGCTAATCTTACTTTCTGTCGAGGATCCCAAGAAGATCCTTGAGGGTATCACCATCACCAAACACCCATGCATTAATCCCTATAGGAAAGCATGCATACATTTTTCCTAAGTTCTATGAACACTATGAAATTGACTATGAAGATGTGGATTGTATTATTTTCTGTATCACAGTTGAAGGCCGAGTTAACTGATCGTGTCATACCCTACCACCCACTTCCATTCATTCTTTTGAACACCCCATCCAGAAGCTTCATTTATCATTTGATAAGTATAATTATAGGGATGTCCTTAAAATAATTAATCAACTAAGAATGAAATATTTTGATTCAACAGAGGGATTTTCTAATCTATTCCTTCACCTTTGTTATGATTTTTCTGAAGAAGACACATATTAGTATTTATTTAAACAAAATTTTGAGTGTTTGGTTCATATCTCTTTACATGGTGAATCTAGACCCACTGATTTTTTTGCTTTCCCAACCCTTGTAAATCATGAGACATCTCTACTTTAAGAGGAGGAACCTATTATTCCTTTTGTTCCTTTTCCTCCTCCTTTTCCAGTACCGATCGAGGTGCCTCTATGAATTAATTCTAAAGGTGGGAAATTGGTGGGCCCCAGTATTGCAACAATAATGCTGCAACTCTTGGAACTCCCTTCTTTAATTTTATCAACCCGGTAGTTCGTAACAAACTTGGAAGCGACAGTGCTGTATGCACAAGTACTAGCTCTTGCTGCAGCTGTCACTTGATCAGCTGGCACAAATCCGCTAGGAGCTTAAGCCAACTTCTATGAGCTCTTAGAAGAAGCTTTTTAACTGATGGATGAAAGCTAACTCAAAGGGGGCTAATCTACTTGCAGAAAGAAACTAAACGTGGAAAGGAAATGCAAACCCTAGCAAACCCTAGTTTTACCGACTAACCCTACTGGTGTAAGAAAAATGATGAAAGCTACAGAAAGGAATGCCATTGACTCTTAGAAAGGTGAAATGCATGTGACTAAGCTACTTCTGAAGTGAAATCTGAAAAGAAACATCTTTTTGTATTTTTGAGTAAGTTGGCAGAATTATTGTGCATGTGCTTTAACTGTTTTGGACTGTGCAGAGGTGGATTGGCGAAAGGAAATGCTTCTAGGAGGTTGGGAAGGTTAGAAGAGGGCATAAGGGGTCCCTAGAACCCTTCCAGAGAGTTTCATAGAGTTTGGCTATCAAGAATCTGATTTCGTGAGCTTCTATAGGAAGTCTGCAGGGGTTCTATAGGATGTTCTGTAATTTCTACAGGATGTTCCAAAAAGAGGATTTTGGAGGGTTGATGGAGAAAAAATGGTGGGAAAGTGGAAATGGGGGTTGGATAATGATGTTAAGGGGTCTAGGACCTGGTGAATGGGTCTAAGGAGCGATCGGATTTTTTCGAGGATAGAGAAAGTGATGATGCACAAGAATGTAGAAATTAGGGCAAGGTGGGAAAAGTATGGCAAATGAAGGGTAGGAATCATGGATTAAGGGTTGGAGCAGAATATCTGATGGAGGAAAGATAGATAGAGAGGTAATACAGGTGCTCTATAAGTTATTTATCAAACTGAACAAACAAAGACTTGGAAAACCAATGACCTAGCTACTTTACTCTAATCTGGCCTAAGTAACAGCAAGGGAAATGAACAGAAGTTTATTGCAATGAAATCACATGAAATAGCTATGCAAACTGAGAAATCATGAATTTGAACACTTAACCACAACTGTTATCAACTTCTGCAAATGAGAATCTAACACTAATAATTGCATGGTGAGGCAAAGACAATGTTTTTGTTGGCAGCAAGGTCACCTTTGTCCTAGCTCATGATCCCACTAAGGGAGAGGTGAGATCAGAGGTGCTTGATGGCCTTTTTTTGAAGATCTTCCCTGTTATTAACCTATCAAATCAATCTAAACATGAAAATCCTTTTTTAATCATCAAAAGCAACCTAAATAACAAAAAAAGATTTAAATCTAAATAGTAGATTTTATTCTAAGAATGCAGCAAAAACACATAAAGGTAAACAAAGGAAGTACTGGGCACTTGGGTTGGGCCCAACCCCAAGAGCTACAACCTCCTAAGAGAAATTAGAGCTGGTGCAAAGCTATATTCATCTTTATTGAGCAAGAAATAATAGTTACATCAAAACTGTCCACAAGGGAAAGCTTGAAAGTGTGCTGAAATGCAGAGCTAATCTACTGCCTAAAAAATAACTAAAAGAATGACTAAAATCGAACTACAAACTGGCTAACTTCTACCTATAAAGTGACTAACTAAAATGAGGCCCTAAGCCTTCTTATTTATACAAATTGAGGACCCGAACAGTCCTCCTAAACTTTAGGAACTCGACTGCCAAAACTTGTAGTTAACAACACCTTTACTAGCCCTTGCTCAGCTGCCCTTGTGATAATCGACTTGGTGGCCCTCGAACTCCGAGCTGATGGTGGAGAATTCAAGGTAAGGGCCCATAAATGAAGGGGACACCTTCCTACAAATCCTCTCCACGAATTTGGCTGCCAAGTGCTCATTTAAACCTTTGATTTTGTCTCCAAATTGACTAAAAAGACTGCATAAAGCACACATTAGACTTGTTGGCATAATGACTAACCCAATTCACTCTATTAGCATAAATATAATAAAAAACATGCAGTAAAATAATGAGAATGGTGGATTAAGTCGAATTAGGAGGTTGAATGAGCCCATATAATTATCCATTTTTGGGGCTCATCATCACCCCCCTACTGAAAGTGTTGCTCATCCTCTGAGAAACTAATCGATCTCTTCATCTTTGATGGCCCTGGTGGCCTCCCTGTCATGCCAAGCTTCTGAAGTGATGTCCTCTTCTCGGTCATGAAACCATGCTTTTCTCTCTACTTCTTCCCACTGCCTGTGCTCCTTTTCTTGTAGCAGTTTTGTTAAAGCTTCAACCTCAGCCTGGCAGCTTGTCCTCTCCTTGCTGTTCATCAGATGTTTCCTTATCTTTCCTTCTTCCTCTGATTGTTTGGCCACATTTTCCTCCAATTTCTCGGTCTCTTTTATCTTAGCTCGAGTTTCCTGTAGAGAATTCTCAGCTTCCTGTAGAGTTATCTTTGAGTCCATCATCTAAATTCTCTCTCTCCAAGTGAAGGGTTTTGGCTTCCTTGTTCATAGGTGATGGTTATCCTTGAAGGAGACTCCTCCTTTTGTTTAGCTATTGTGTCCTTAATGACATTTTTCTCCTTTGACTGTGGCTGGGATCTGCCTACTTCTACCTGTGTGCTCCTCCTTGCCTTAAAGTACAGGGAAGTTTGCATTTTTATCTTCCCTTTTTGTTTTGGAGGTGTGCTTAAGGTGGCAAGCATGGTTGTTGCCTCCCTGGCTAGAATCTCAGGAGATTTCTCCTTATGCTACTTTGTGTCCATGCTTCTTGTAGAAACTGTTTTCGGACTTCTTGTAGAAACTTTTTTCAGACTTCCTGTAGAAACTGTTTCGGCCTGTTTGGCTGGATGTGTCTTTCTTTTTAATTCCTGTTTGGTTGCCTTGGTTGTACCCTCCTTTGTTTGGACTTTTTCAGTCCTCTCTGCTCTACTCTATAGTCATTTCTCCCTGGGTGTTTATGCCATTGGTCTTCCCACAGATTTAGGCTCAGCAACTTGGCCTTTTCATTGTTTCCCCTTTTGTTCTTTCTATGGTGGTTTGTCCTGTGTTTCTTTACCACTGGCTTTCTCTCCTGCCTCAGTGTGTTCCCCTTCTTCACTACTGATGGTGAGAGTGCTTTGTTTTATGCTCTGATTAGAAAAGGGAATGTCGTGTATGGATTTCTCCCCTGGACAAGGGATTTCAACTATCAATTAGCACCGATTCCCTGGTTCTAAGGCTATTGCTGCCCAAAACTCGGCTGCCCGTTTATGGAGGGAGAAATTTGGTTTCCATAGACAGGGTACAGCACTTTAATTTTTTTACTCCCAACATACATACAAACGTGCATATTCAATTTTTATTTTATTTTATTTTTATATATATACAGGCTAGCCCTCACAGTGCTTTATCGTTTCTATAGGAAAAAAATGTTTTAACAGGAACTGTGGAGGAGAATATTGATGCAGAACCGACTGAAAAATTCCGTGCAACATAGGCAAACTGCTATTTTCGACTCATATGCAGACTTGTCTCTAACCCTCCAATTCAAAACAGCTCAGTTCATCATCTTTGTGGAATATATCATGCATGGAAGAGTGTCTCAAGCCTACCTCTCTCAGAACCCCAAATTCGATGAAGAAAAGTCTAGGCTTCCCTGCTTCTGAAAGCTGTGTTGTACTTCCTGTAGAAATGCTTCTTGTAGAACACTGATAAGCAGGAGGGTTTAAAAAAATGGCTGAGAAAGCTTGGTTTGCCGCTATGGAGGTGGTATGGAGCTTGTTACAGCTGCAAGGATGATGATAAACTGGAAACAATAGTGGTGAGAGTTCGATTGGCTGTTTATGAAGATTTCCGTTGATGGAGGGTGAGCTAGCCAACTGTACATTGGCCCCATGCAGACTGTTGGTCCCCACTGCAGTGTTTAACTATTTTTTCTTTGCCTGTAACCACGTCCATCAATCACGTTGAGGTTTAAATGGTCACCACTACCTGTTTCCAGATTTCCTCCTGAGATGGCTCAGCACACGTGTCGTATTCACCCATCGAGCACTATTTGAACTGGATGAGGGTGACCAGTTAGTTGGCCACTGATTTTTTTAATCACAACCATCTCATTGCTCACGCAGTTTTCAAATTACATTCATGCAATCAGAGGAACGAGTTTAGTCACGTACCTGGAAGTCGAATGTGGCTGCTGTGAGGTGCTTTTTGTTGTTGCATGCATTTGTTTCTGTGGTTGCATGATCGCTTGGTTGCTGATTCATGGCTGTTTTTCTTGTGTAGGTATCCTCTGGCTGGATCTACACTACAGGAGTTTGTTTCCACGTTCAGACTTGCACCCTCAAGCTGCTGATGTTGAATTTTTACAAGACAGTGACTTATTTTCTCCACAGCTCCCAAATGATAGACCAGATCGATCTAAAACTTTTTGAGCATGGTTCTATCATCATTATGCACCTCTCATAGCGAAATTATGATCAATGGATGCACATATTTCAAGAAAAATGGAAAATGGATTAAGATTACAGAGGTCAATTTCTTAGAAACCGTGCATCGGAATCAGCTGAAACTGCTTGGGTAGGTTACTATCACCCATATGCATCTCCCCATGAAACAAGTTTTGAAACGGATGCACGGATATGCAGAAAATGCCAAAATGGCTGAAGGTGATGGAGGCTAGTTTCTTGGAAATCGTGCACCAGAATTGGCTGAAATTGTTGGGCATGTTGCCATCATCCCTGTATAACTCCCCGTAAAATGGTTTTGTAAATGGATGCATGGTTTTCACGTGAGGGAAAAAACAAATTCTGTTCTATGTATTTTTTCTTCAAAGCATTCTGCATGCTTTTGCATGGTAAAAAAAATGAGCTTGGGCTGTGATGCAGGCATGGAATTGATGGGAGAGAGGTTTGAGGATTGTAGGAGGACTTATGAACCCGTGAGGAAGCTATCATGTTCACCAACTGCCTTTTTGAAATCCATTTCTAGCTTCTTGTAGAAATCCTGTAATTTCTACATGAACTTCTTGTAGAACACGCAGTTTTTAGGAAAGAAGCACAATGAGATGGAAAAAATGATGGAGAAGGGTGAGGGATGGAAACATGGATGCTTGCAGGCCTCATGGATAGATTCCCGGCCTTTAGGTCCTCTTCAGAGATCAATTTTGGCTTGCTTGTAGGCTTCCTGTAGAAGACACAGAACTTCCTGTAGAAGGCACAGAACTTCCTCTGTCTTTGTTTTGAGAGATCCTTGTAACCTGCAATGTCCTTGCTGCAACCTGAAATTATTCAATGGAAATTAGGTTTATTTTTCTTTTTCTCTTTTTTTTTTTGAAAACAACTAGGGCACCTCATGGAGGTTTTCACCCTAATTGCCTGCCCTGGGCACCTCCAAGGGAGGTTTTCACCCAGAGATCTTATTCTCTTTTCTCTTTTTTTCCCAACCCATTGACCGCCTCATGGAGGTTTCCAATCAATGAGCCAATCTAAGGCGCCTCCAATTTTTATTTTCCTTTTATTTTCATTTTTTATCTTTTTTATCTTTTTTCTTTTTTCTACCCTACCCCACTTGAAAAACAAAATCATTTTCAAGTATAAGAATACTTCCAATGGAGCCATGTGCACATCGAGATTAGAGACAAAATGATGTGGAGGCTTGAAATGCATGCTTTGACAGCTATCCGGATTTTAGAGACCAAATGATTTGACTTTGAAGGGATCAAACATAGCTGAGGAAGAGAGTACTGCTACAACTTAGTGACTGTTTGGAACCATATCTCAATATAGCTATGATATCCTTGGTCCTCTTGCTGATCTGGATCATTCTTCATGTCACCTTCTATCATGACCTTCTCATCTTCCTCTTTTTTCTGATTTTTCTCTTGACTACATGGAGGATTTGATGGTAACCATGAGGGAGCTTTCTCGATCTCTGATTCTGATCTCTTCTCTTCATCAAGTGCATCCCATGGTTCTTTGATTTTCTCTATGGAATCTTCTTTTGTTGGATGTGATCCTTTAGTGCTGTCAATATAATCTCTTTTCTCCAATACTCTTCCTGAGCTATGGTGAATATCTTGGAGCTCAAGAGGAGTTGTTTGGACATGTTGTGCCTCAACATTGTAATGGAGTTGAGCTACTCCAATGTGTGGATTTGGAAATGGTGGTACGGGAGTGGGGGTGTATATTTGAGATGGATGTGGATGGGGTTGTGGTTTGGCATGCATATGGGGCTGCCTTGGTGGAGGAGGAGGCAATGGTTGCGGTTGAGCAGGTGGTGGAGGCAAAGGAGTGGGAGGAGAGTTGTACTGGGGCATCCACCCTTGATGAGGTGCATTTCACTGAGGTTGTGGCTGAGCATAAGAGTGAAATGAATGAGCAGCTGGTTGGGCATAATATGGAGATGGATCCGACCAAGGAGGGGGTGTGGACCAGGAAGGATGAACAGGGGGAGCCCAAGAAAGCATAGAAGTGGCTAGATAGGGGTCGTAGTAGGTCTGGGATGTCCTTTGCATTCCCTGCTGGTAAGGTATGAGTCCATGTGGCCTCTTTTGGTTCAGATAATAGAGTGGTTCAGTGGCTCCTTTTGCCCTCTGATATGCAGCTTTGATTCTGGGTAAGGAAGGGCACTGATCTGTAGGATGGTCTTTTTCACAGACAAAACACACTTCTATGGAGTGCAATGGACATTCATTCCTAGGATGCTTTCTAGAGCACCTGGGACAAAATATGGCCAAAGCCCTTTTGGCTTCCTCTTGCTTCCTTTGGATCCGCAAGGTATCCAGTTGCATGGCAAGAAACTTCCTCATATCACTCTTGAAATCTTCCATCTAATTTGCAAATTCATTTTTGGACAAGGTACTATCCCAACATTTCTATTTGTAGCCATTTGCTCTAGAGGAATGTTTTCTTCTTCTTCTTCCCTTGAGGTTCTTAAAATATGTCTTGCGGTCCACCTAAGGGTTCTTTAATCACAACCGTCGAAGAAGAGAGAAGGTTGGCTGTGTGAAGCAGTGGGGGTGTTGTGCAATCATTTTTTTGAATTATCTCTTCTCCTACAAGGCATGAAAGGAAATCTTTTTGGCTGATTTTTGCTTCTTCTTTTTTTCTGCTTGTACCTACAAAACTAAAATAGATTGAACTGCAACTAACTATCTTGCTAAAATGAAAATGCGGAATTGAAATGAAAGCAGGAAAGGACTAATCTATTTTGCTCAAATGAAATTGCAGGAATGAAATGCTAGTCTATGCTTGTAGAATTGAAATTATGGAATTGAAATGCTAATCTATGCTTGCAGAATTGAAATGCTAATCTATGCTTGCAGAATTGAAATTGCGGAATTGAAATGAAATAAACTACTTAGCAGAAGGTTGTAGTGGAAAATATAAGAAAATCAGCAATCACCAATACTTTGACGCTTCCCCGGCAACGACACTAAAAAGATGGTGGGCTCCAGTATTGCAGCAATAATGCTGCAACTCCTGGGACTCCCTTCTTTACTCTTATCAACCCGGTATTTCATAACAAACTTGGAAGCGACGGTGCTGTATGCACAAGTACTAGCTCTTGCCGCGGCTGTCACTTGATTAGCTGGCACAAGTCCGCTAGGATCATAAGCCAACTTCTATGAGCTCTTAGAAGAAGCTTTTTAACTGATGGATGAAAGCTAACTCAAAGGGGACTAATCTACTTGCAGAAAGAAACTGAAAGCGAAAAGGAAATGCAAACCCTAGCAAACCCTAGTTTTACTGACTAACCCTACTGGTGCAAGAAAAATGATGAAATCTACAGAAAGGAATGCCATTGACTCTTAGAAAGGTGAAATGCATGTGACTAAGCTACTTCTGAAGTGAAATCTGAAAAAAAAAACATCTTTTTGTATTTTTGAGTAAGTTGGCAGAATTATTGTGCATGTGCTTTAACTGTTTTGGACTGTGCAAAGGTGGATTGGCGAAAGGAAATGCTTGTAGGAGGTTGCGAAGGTTAGAAGAGGGCCTAAGGGGTCCCTAACACCCTTCCATAGAGTTTCAGAGAGTTTGGCTATCAAGAAACCGCTTTCGTGAGTTTCTACAGGAAGTCTGCAGGGGTTCTACAGGATGTTCTGTAATTTCAACAGGATGTTCCGAAAAGAGGATTTTGGAGGGTTGATGGAGGAAAAATGGTGGGAAAGTGGAAATGGAGGTTGGATAATGATGTTAAGGGGTCTAGGACCTGGTGAATGGGGCTAAGGAGCGATCGGATTTGTTCAAGGATGGAGAAAGCGATGATGCACAAGAATGTAGAAATTAGGGCAAGGTGGGAAAAGTATGGCAAATGAAGGGTAGGAATCATGGATTAAGGGTTGGAGTAGATTATCTCATGGAGGAAAGGTAGATAGAGAGGTAATATAGGTACTCTGCAAGTTATTTCTCAAACTGAACAAACAAAGACTTGGAAAACCAATGACCTAGCTACTTTACTCTAATCTGGCCTAAGTAACAGCAAGGGAAACGAACAGAAGTTTATTGCAATGAAATCACGTGAAATAGTTATGAAAACTGAGCAATCATGAATCTGAATGATTAACCACAACTGGTATCAACTTCTGCAAATGAGAATATAACACTAATGATTGCATGGTGAGGCAAAGACAATGTTTTTGTTAGCAACAAGGTCACCTTTGTCCCAACTCATGATCCCACTGAGGGAGAGGTGAGATCAAAGGTGCTTGATGGCCTTTTTTTAAAGATCTTCCTTGTTATTAACCTATCAAATCAATCTGAACATGAAAATCATTTTTTAATCATCAAAAGCAACCTAAATAACAAAACAATATTTAAATCTAAATAGCAGATTTTATTCTAAGAATGCAGCAAAAACACATAAAGGTAAACAAAGGAAGTACTAGGCACTTGGGTTGGGCCCAACCCCAAGAGCTACAGCCTCCTAAGAGAGATTAGAGCTGGTGCAAAGCTGGATTCATCTTTATTGAGCAAGAAATAATAGTTACATCAAAAACTGTCCACAAGGGAAAGCTTGAAAGTGTGCTGAAATGCAGAGCTAATCTACTGCCTAAAAAATGACTAAAAGAATGACTAAAATCGAACTACAAACTAGCTAACTTCTACCTATAAAGTGACTAACTCAAATGAGGCCCTAAGCCTTCTTATTTATACAAATTGAGGACCCCAATAGTCCTCCTAAACTTTAGGAACTCGGCTGCCAAAACTTGTAGTTAACAACACCTTTACTAGCCCTTGCTCGGCTGCCCTTGTGATAATCGACTTGGTGGCCCTTGAACTTCGAGCTGATGGTGGAGAATTCGAGGTAAGGGCCCATAAATGAAGGGGACACCTTCCTACAAATCCTCTCCACGAATTTGGCTGCCAAGTGCTCATTTAAACCTTTGATTTTGTCTCTAAATTGACCAAAAAGACCGCATAAAGCACACATTAGACTTGTTGGCATAATGACTAACCCAATTCACTCTATTAGCATAAATATAATCAAAAACATGCAGTAAAATAATGAGAATGGTGGATTAAGTCGAATTAGGAGGCTGAATGAGCCCATATAATTATCCATTTTTGGGGTTCATTAGAAATCTACAAATCATATGGCTGATCCATCTCTTCAACCTTCATCCACCTCTCATGATTTAGATCTAATGGAGGAAACCTTGGAATGGTACATGGAGCCTAGGGTTAAGAATAATCTTTTCATTCCTCAAGATGAAATTATCTCTCTTAACCTCAATCTTGAATCTTATTCCAAAAAGTATTACTTCTTCAAGGGACATATATCATGCTCTATCATCTACATGCCATGAATATGTTTACCTTGATTCGCTTAATCAATCTTCTCCACCGACTAGTTCTTTAGACTCTCTTGATCTTCAAATTGCTGGTTCAAATTGTGATCAAGTACAAGGTGGTCATATTACATAGGTAGAGGAGAAGAAAGGTGAGGATTATTTTGATCTTTATTCTATTTTTCAAATTTCCCCATGTCAAGATATTTTTCCTTCATTCTTTCATTATTTTCAATCTAATAATCTCAGTAGTCGATCGAATGAAGTTATTTCGCTTAATCAATCTATAGTTTTGGGAAACCATAGTTCTAATATTGATGAATCCATTCATGTATGTGATGATGAATGCCCAAGTGCACCAACTAATCTTTTGGTTTCTTGAGAATATCTTGATTTGAAAGAATTATGTCTGGGATCAGATATGGTTGAGAATATTCCCTTATGGAGACTTCCTCTTCATCTCAATATCTTTTGTTCTCTATCATTTGTGATGCATATACTTGTGATGAAGATACTCCATGCTCTTAAATTTCTTCATCTTATGAGTTAAATTCTCTATTGACACAATTCAATGAGGTTATGCATGATGAAAAAGGAAATAATCAAATCATTGAGTATCCACTCTACTCCTTGTCATTTTAATTCTTCGTGCATTTTAATTTTTGCATGAAGAAATTTTTTCTAGTCTAGGTTACTCATGAAATTTGTCCAATATATTCATCCTTACATGTGCTTTTAGAATAATCTTTAGACCTAAGTAATCTGGTTTTTGAAGTTGTAAAATTTTATCAAATCAATGATAGAGATGGCTATCATCTGATTAGTAGTGGTCTTGTTGAAATCACTGGTAGCAGATATCCACACATAATACATAATCCGGTTCAATCTTCAAAATGTAATTCTACAATCCTTGAAAGTTTCAGGACTTGTCAGGAAGTCGAGGTACTATAAATTATGTTGATGGTTATGTCAATATATCACCATTCTGGTAAGGTACCTGAACTAAGTTAGATCCATTTTTTATCATAAAATTCTTTTCTTTGCATGGTTTCAATGGATGTGAATTCATTCTTGAAAGATGTTTGGTATTTTGTATATAGTATTTCAAACTTTCAAGATTCGATTTATTATCAAATTCAAGATCCTATTTTAGTTGAGTCATCTCCATGTAAGGCTCTTGTACTTAAGTTGGGTTTGGAATGTGTGTCTCTCATAGAAGCATGGAACTGAAAAGTTGATCATTTCAAAGATTATCTTTGGCCAAAGGAATAATGTCTATTATATACTTTCTAGAATAGTCAACTACTGGTTTTGCTTGTGAATGTTGTACTACCAATAATCTTCACAACATAAATTCTCTTGAGTGTTTTTGAATTCTTGAGTTATTTGGTGAATCAAGTTCCTCTTTTTCATCCACTACATCTTGACTGGTTTCGTGTATTTTCTATACTGGCATTCATTTTCAATTCTTTCGATGATTATGATGCTTGTACAATTTGTCACCCACTACAAGGGAATAGGTTGTCATGTTAATCATGCAAGGAAGATGATTACATTGTTCAAAGCATTTGAAAATTATTCAAACTGACCTATCCTTTTTGTTTTGTAATCAAGATGATTATGCTTTGATTAGTCCTTCTAATCCTAATTCTGGTCTTGATTACTGTCATTTAAGTTATCATTTTCTCACCAACCTATCTGCTGATAGTTTTTCTATATCCTTTAATCTTTATGGTTTATCATCTCACTATTCGAATACTTGTCAAGAAGTTGAGGCACTTTATCCTTCACTAATGGTTATGTCAGGCCCTCACTATCTTGGCAAGCCCTTTGAGCATGATCAAATTCATTTTCCCTCACAATATTCTCATCGTGATCCCATAACTTTAATTGAAAATTCATCATTTGGATCCTAGAGTTATCAAGAGGATTGCTTCGAATTTCATGATCCAATTGTTGAATGGTTGGAGCAATGTTACATGGAAAGCTCCATCACAAATAACAAGTTTTGATCTTTTCTCAGGCTTGCTAAGGAAGATAGTACAAATGAAAATACATTCACAATAAGCTTCCGAGGTTTGTTTGATTATGGTTTTCATCGAAAAGGTAAGAATGAAATCTAGTTAGAAGTAGTGGCTATGACATATTTTTTTACTGACAAGCAAGACCTTCAATTTGTTGTGAACACTATTCAAGTTTTTATCTTTTTAATCACACATTGTTTTGTATTTTTTTTAATTGCGTGTATCTTTGTTTATGAAGGTCACGAGAAGTTATGGTGGTTACATTGGAAATTTCATTATACTTGACCCTTACCTTCTAGTTGGTTAAGGTTAAGAGTAGGTATAGTTGCATACTAGTCTCCCCTTGCACACTCATCATGCACTCTCTCCCTGTCTCCTTGACAGTCGAGTGCGCTAACGTACCCTCACCCATATGAATGAGTGAGTGACTTTGTCCCTCTCCTTTTAGTTGAGCATACTAATGCACCCTTCGAATGCCAAAAAGGTGGCCATTCATGATGTGTAAGAAGGCTCGACCATAAGGGAGAGGAATTATATATGTAATTACAATGAATGAATGAGATATGTAATGAATAAGGGATGACTCATATTTCTTCCCCTCAAAGAGCTAGATAAGGTTATCCCTTCCTTATCTAGCTCATGTAAGGTCCTGGTAAACCCTTCTAATTTGAACCTTGGTTGGGATAACCTTTCATTTCTTTCTATTCCATTCATCTGGGTGGGGGACCAAAGCATGTTGCAAAAGGAGCACACTGGGTGTGCTTTGACCGTGATATATATTTTTTATATTTTCTTACTATTAGTGCTCCTTATTTTCCCAAGGTTGAGAAAGGAAGCCAAGGAGGTAACCTCACGCCAACTTTAGACTTGGTAGCTATCCATACCAATTCAGAGAGGGCTCTCTCTAAATCAACCTCACATCAAATGGAAGTGACTGGAGAATATGTAGATTTTAGGCTAGGTATCAGCTTAGTAGGGTTTGATTAGGGTTTGTTGGATAGAAAGCACTAGGTTTAGGAATTAGGTCAAGTAATTCTAAAGGTCAGCTGCAGTCATAAGATGGGGCAAGGTAGGTGCAATCAGTGGCACAAATTGGTTTGTCATTGTAGTGTGGCGAGGAGAATATAATAGGAGTTTAAGTGAGCAAAAACATGAATTCAATTATACTGAAGGAAAACATTAAATTCTAACCCCAAACAAAATAAATCATTAAAATGATGAATTCTATTTAAAACTCATGAGATAAAGCATAAGAAGAAAGTATATGGCTACTAGTAATCAAATATATAAGAAAACATAGGAAAAACAAAGCCACTGATCACAACACAAGAATCCCATAAAAATAGTTGTAACTATATATTATTTCTGCCAATATCAAGTACACTAGTTCAAAAGTATGAGCTTCCAATATCCAACCCTCTCTATGAGTTCATTTTGACTACATATAGATGGAAAAACCAAATTCCCCCTCTTGGGGGTCGAATCCTTCATCCTAGGAACTAATTACATAATTTTCTCTAACCATTGCCAAAAACTAGGGAGGTTAGAAACCAATTCCCTTTTTACACTAACTGATTTGATTTGACTTTGAAAGCTTTAATTACAAGGAAATAAACTCTAACCATCACTAGAATGCTTAATTACATCATGTAAAATCAATGAGAGACAAATTACATCTACCAAGGTCAACTCTTGACCATCAAAATGTAGAAACATGCCTCCTCCATAGAAGCGCAACAAATGATTGCAGGAGCGCAACGAACTGACATCAAAAGCACAACGAACTGAAATTAGAAGGGAAATGAAATGACAACAAGATGTTTTGATGACTTTGAGGGATCTTTAAACTTTTCTTAAGGCTAGTACAAGTAGCTTAGGATGTCTACTACACCTCTGAAGCTTCAAGTCACCAAAAATACATCTCTAAGACACCTAAAAACTAATTAGAATACAACTACTCTAGAAGCACAGTGAGTGACCCAAAACAATGGAAAAAGGGTGAAAAATAGGTGGTTTTTGGCCTTTTTCTAAAAATTCATGAGCTGACAAGTGACCCCAAGTAGATTTATGGAATGTAATAATCAAAATCCACCTCCACATGCTTTCCAATCTTCATTTGGAGCCTTTGGGAAAAATCACAGCGAGCACACACTAAGTTTCTCTAAAGTACCTTTTAACTGTGTGCAAAAATTCTTCAAAATTTCAAAAATTCGTTGTTTTTTCTTGTTTTCTTAGTTGCATTTAGGCCACTAAGGATGTGTTAGCTAGAAGGTCAAAGTTGTCCCTCTTCTTGAGCTTTTTAAGCACTTTCTTGAGTTTTCCCTTCATGTTCTTGACCTTAATCCTAGAAACCTTGTTGCTTGCAAAATAATGTCTAGCCATATTCCTCTACACGGTGACATCTATGTTTTCCTTCTTCAAAAGCTTCTCTAAATGCTCATTCACTTGTTCAAGCCAATACTCCCTGTTCTCTTCAAAACTAGTAGCTATGGGGTCATTGGGGTCTTTGTGTGCTTGAGGAGGAGATGGCTCTTTGTCATGCTATTCTTTCCTTGCCATTGCTCTTGTTGTAGGCCTCCTTGGCTGTATCTAAAGGTTTGTGTCTTCCTTTTTCTCTACATCAATCACTGCTTTTCCCTTGTCCTTGGCTGCCAAAAGATCTGCTTTTCTAGATGAGGGAGAATCTTCATGTGATTTACCTTGCTACATTAGGCTTAGCTTCAGTTTCTTATTCTCTTGTTTCAAGAAAGCCACCATGAAATTGGATTTAGAAAGCTCATCTTGTAACTCTTTGATATGTGCTTGCTGCTCTTTATTGATGTCTTATGCTGCCTTATCTCCATGATCATCCATATCTACCTCAGGAGGTACCTCTGCATGATGCTGCAATGTTGAATCACCTCTATCCCTAGGTGATTTCTCTCTCATGGCTTAAGCTTGAACTTCTTCAATAATAACCTCCTTAGGTACTCTTTTTGCTTGATCCCTAGTCATAGGTTTAGGAGTAGGCATGTCTCTTTCTATCTCAGGGGCAAAAACCAACCTCTTACCCTTCTTGTATGTTTGTGAAACCTCTACCCTAGGCTATATTTTTGTCATTGATGGTATGCTAGATGGCTCAGGTCTTTGTGGCCTAGATGATGTAGGAATATTGAGGCTTTTGGACTAATGAGAGATAGGCAAGAGAGCAACTGCCTCCAAGAATGCTTCCCATGACATATTTACCTGTGTGATATGGTGAAGAACTATGACTTTGATCAAAGCATGATGGAATAAGATTGCTTGATGGTCTTTCCCTTTAGTCTGCACCTTTTAGCCATCTTAACCACGCTTCTAAAGAAGTAATTGGGTAGGTTTAGTGGTTTGATGGATGTGAAATGCATCAACAGCCTGATGTGATATTGATATAACCTGATGAACCTTCCTTCACAAGTGAAATATTTCATAATCATCTTCATCAAAGGAGTATATTTATCCAATAATTGCCTGCTAGGAAAGATATGAGATGGGGCTTCCTTATATTGTGGTTTCAGGAACACTGTGGTTTTCAATGTCCAAATCCATCCCCTTAAACCAAATTTCTCCTTGATTGGGGATACTAGTGGCTGAAGCTATAACCTCTACTGAGACTAGGAAGTCCATCCCTTCTATGGTGGTCTTGTTCCTCTTGAAATTGGTGGCAAATAGAGTAGCCTTCTCACAATGGTAGCCCACCTCTTGTACTTTCTCACAAAGCCCAAGGAAACCTACTTGTTCAAATGACCTCTTGATGAAATCTGAAGCATTGATCTCTTGCATATGAGTTGGCTCATATCTTAATATCTGTCCCACCTTGTTGTATTCTTCTTTTTACTGGACACATTGTTGGCTTTGATTGACAGAAAATCCTAGTTTGAGAGGAGAAATAGTAGGGGTCTAGGGCTGCAAAGTAGGGGAAACATAGCAGCTAGTTTAGGGAGGGAAATGGAGGGGATAGGAGTTAGGGAAAATTTTAGGGTAAATTTAAGGGGTAGGGGTAGATTTTATGGATACTTTGGCAGTGAAATTTCTTAGAATGTGTGAGAGAAGAAGGGGAAAATTTGAAAAACATAGTGAAAACCCAAAAACGTAGTGAGGGCTTGGGTTTTTAGGGGAAAATGATGGGATGAGGGACATAAGTATGGGAAATGGTTGGGGGGGTTTAATAAGTATATACAAGTGTATTTTGGTAGAAATTTAGGGAAATTCTCCTTGGAATGAAGGAAAGACCATTAAAACTTAAAAATGCAACAAAAATGTAGCAAAAACCCTAGGAGAGAGGATTTAATCATTTTCAAAGGGAAAACACTGCATCAGAGGGTTGAAGAAAGTTTTACTTACTTGTTCAAGAGCCTTTGAAGCTTGTAGAGTGAGAAATGAGCCCTTTCTTTTCTTCCTTCGACCTTCAAACCAAAAACGCAGCAACCCTGCTCGAAACACAACAGAAATGTAGCACACTGACAAACTGAGCAATTGGTGATGGAATTCAAAGAGAGGAGCTCTTGAAGCTTTAGAAGGATAGAATGAAGTCTTGAAATGATTTATTTCCCCTTTATAACTCAAAAACTCTATTTTGGCTTGACAAAAACATGACATCATGTGTACTTTCGAGAAAATGACAATTGGCTGATGTGACTGCAACATAATTTCTTCAAAAGGAAATGTTAACTTGTTTCACTTTATTCCCTAATTTGTTAACTCCCATGATGGTGGTAAAAAAGATGACATGACTCCCTTGTTTACTTTTGATGACTAATATAATGATGACAATCAAAGGTGAATCCTAGACCATGACCTATATGATGACAAATTAACTCTTTTGATGACCTAGGACAATGGATGATGACATGACCATAATGGGTGATGGTGACCTTGGTGACTCAAAAACTCATGAAACCGATTTATTGACCTTGATGACCATGGCATGAGAGTAGAATTACACCTAGACAATGACTTATGACCTTTTTGACAACCAAAAGAGGTCAAATTTTATTTGAAAACATAATAATTTGACCAAAGGATCTATTAAAAATATGAAAAGAGTAAATTTGATCACTGGGACTAAAGGACACTAACACTTAATTTCTTCCCACATCGCATTTTTTATTTAACCTCTATTTGATTTGTCCTCTTGATTTTTTTCCTTGTTTTGTCTTGTCTCTTATTTTGTGTTTTGTTTAGTAAGGCTTTACATCAAGTGTGTTCCCTTCAGCCTGAAAGATACCATGGAAAAATAGAAAAGGGCCTTGTGACACCACAACATTTGGCCAACCTTTAGTCCTTTTTTGTCTTGGTTCATACCCTTCAGTCAATGATGTTTTGATGGAAAATATGATCCTTGCATAAAGAGAGATTTGTGTGAAACCATGACACTCATATATATTCTAGGAACCTCATTTCTATGCTCAGTGTTGTAATGTTTCAGTGTTATCCACGCTGATCCAATCAATTAGATAAGGTGAAGAGGAAAATATTAACGAGAAAACCCATATCAAAGGATTTATATATGCTTTTTTGAAGGAAAAAACTCTTAATAAGTTGAGACCGCTCTTCCACCCCATGAAATAAATATGTGTTGAAGCACGATCCTATAAAATAAAAGATATAAAGGGTGAAAGAAGATAAAGGCTTCCTATGTAGTGAGGTGAACCGAGTAACTTCTCTAGGGTACTATCCAGGCTCATTGGTAACGAGGCAATGCTTATGTTCTTGAAGTGACTCTATCAGGGTACTGTCTAGGCCTACTGGCAGTGGAGCAACACTAGAGATGAAAACTCATACTCTGAATATATTAATCTCGCGTATTACATTATCATTATCCTGAATTGAAACATTGTGATATGGATGGCCTTATGAATGTGTTCAACCGAGAAATAAATGGAAGGGACTATATCTATAACCGGGTTAAGTGGGGAAGCCAGAGCAATTTGTATGTTGAATACATACTTCCTAAAAAAATAGGCCCTGCAAAAAAGGTTAGACCAAGGCAAAGAAGTTGGAGTTCAACCAATATGTCACCAAGTGTTTTCATTGTGACAAACACCCTCCAAAATTTGGTATACACTTAAATTTTCAAGCCTACTTTGGATCTTGTGGTTGTTCATTCCATATTCACTTTATGGTCCATTGGTGCTTTGTTAATTATTCTAGCCTTCTTCTAAGTTTGTAAGTGTCAAAGGAACCTGCTCACACATCCTCAGTCTACAACAAGTTCATGGGCACACTCTTTTATCTAAGATTGAATATACATAACACAAGTCAATCAAGACATTTTCTATGCAATTTTCAACCTATGTCAACAGTCAATGTGCATTCTCATCGATAGTCTCTCACTTTTTGTTGTGATTGTTCTTCTATTTCTGTGAGCTTTTCCAAATGTTGCTTTTGCACACTTTTTATTTCGCAAGTTTTGCTCTCATGTTTACGACTGTTATTTTTTTTTTTTCACTTTAATAAGTGTCATTTTCATTTTATCTTAGTTCTGACATGTGTTTCTTTCAATGACATTCGCATTTTTCAAGTGTCATTTTTATTTTCCTCTTACTATCACAAGTGTCGTATTTTAAGCATAAAAAGCATCGCATATCATACAAATGTAGTTTTGGTTTATTTCAATGGGTAGCCTTAGTGCTAATGAGTCATTATTATCATGTGTAAATGTATCACACTCATTCCCAAAGTTTCAAGCACTATCGCACAAGTGTCGTCACTATCGTTGTAAAGTGTACCTTTAGTGCCATGGGCCTACGCTGTGGCGACTTAAGTCCATCGTGGGCGCTATGAGACACCAATGATATTTTGTCGCAATTACAACCAATCTAACCTAGACTATGCCTAACTTCCAAAACTTAGTAAATTTTCATTCAAGTGTTCTTTACTTCAATTATGTGGTGAAAATAACTTTACTTCTTTTATAATCAACAATTATACAATTATGTAATAAAAATATGTGATATCGTAAAAATCAATGTACACAAAAATATACATGGCAGGTGGAAACTCCAAAAAGTAGTTCACCCCAACTTTTATTAAATTCAAAAGTATTTTACAACAATAAATACAATGTCACAATGGAGTGGAAGTTGCTTGACCTGGGCCAACAAATTCGTCCAGTCAACTTCCCAAGTTGTGCAGGCCTACCCTGCACACTTGACCTACCCAGAAACCCCAAGTTCTTCACCCAAAAACATAATGCAACAAGCTTTCCCAAGTTTTATGTCTCACTGGGTAATCCCCACCTTGAATACACCTTCTTTTTTTCCTATTTTTCGATGTGCAACCTCCTTGAGTTTCTGTAATACTACATACTCGTTCCCTTTGTGATATCATAAACTTGCCCACTCTACGATATTATAGACTTCACACTTCTTCTTGTTTTGTGATCTACCTTACTACCTCCTTCGTTGAATGTATCTCTCCAATATATATGCATTCCACCCCTTCTATTTTCACGTGGGTCAACGCCCCTTCCATTGTCAAGTTGACTTTTAAGTTTGTTGGACGCCCCTTGAAGATTAGGGGCACCCCTAGGTCGACTTTCCTATGGGTGAGTGGGTTCCCCTTGCTAGGTGGGCACATCCCTACCTAGGAACTGCAACTTCCTTGTCTCTCATGTTGCTTCCCACTTGGTCACTCTCTTGTTGATTACTCCATGTTTCTACCTGCTCACTCACCCATCACATCCTGCTCGCCCCTTGCCATAACATTGCACATGTCTGCCTGTTATGCCTTGGTGCTCGAGCGTCCCTTGCTAAGGGCATGCCTATGGACATGGGTCATCAAGTTGACTGCCTCCATGTTAATGCACACTCTTCTCTTGAGTTATGTAGGCACCCTCCACTATAGAACACATGCACCCCTTAACTCGTCCTCCAACATGCGCTCTTTGTCGATTCATCACCAAGTCGCCTTCATTGCATAGGTGGGCACGCTACCTTCATGCAGGCACACCCATCGTATGATATCCCCAAATCGGTCCCAACTTCAATTTTTTGCCTCTCCAAGTGAGAATGGACCGTAATGGGCACATGTTGGCCTGCACTTGGGGAAAGTAGGACTGCAACTTTGTTGCATTGATGGAATTATTTTATTCATGAGTTCTAAGTAATCAATGTTGTGTCATCAATTGTTATAAGTGTGTGATCATGCCCAAGTTTTGTCATTATTCAGTTTGGCATTACTAATACTACACTTAGCCAAATCTAGAAAAGTGCCTTCTCGAGTAACTTGACCTCACTCAACCTTCCTGAAATGCACGCTACGTGGTCTCAACCCTCAAGCTCATACCTTGCCTCTTGGAACTGCGCAATGAATACAACCTACCTTCTAGAACTATGCATTGTGTAATCTTAGTGCTCAGTCTTGACCCTTGAGCTCTAGAACTGCACAACCCATGCCTTGAGTCACCATCTTCTTCACATTGTAGTCTCAAGCAACAAACCTCAGCCTTGACCTCTTTAGTTGTGCAATTACACAAGACCTTGGCCTTTGTCCCTCCTGAAATGTGCAATGGGAAACCTCAATCCTTAAGCCTTTGTCCTGACCCCTTAATCACCTCAACTAGGTAGTTTCCTAGCCCTGGCATGTCTAAAGGCTTTGTTTTGGCCCTTGATCTCCTGAGTTGTGCAATCACGCAATCTCTGAGCCAATCTCTTAGCGTATCACCCATTTCTATCTCAGTTAGTGGTTTTCATGAGGCATGTTAGACTAAGGGTTTATCAGACTAATTTATTCTCATCATGAGTGGATTTTAGTTGCAAGTATTCTATCATATTATGACATGATGATGATGAAGGAGATGTATGTAATAGCCTTGGTTAAAAAATCATGTAAAATATATAAATACCATTGATGATAGGACATGTATTCCAAGATGAATGGTGGGGGAAGCATCCTAGTGGGTGTTGATTCAGTTTATTATGGCTAAGGAAATTTGAAAAGGCAATGGCTAAGGCTTTGGAAAGGCATAAGACATTTATTGGCATTTTATTTACGAAAATAATGGAAAAGAAAATGAAGGTAAAAGGTCACAGGTTGCGTGTGAGGAGGAAAATGAAGGAAAATAATGGAAAATGAAGAAAATAGAGGCCTCATTGATAAAAAGTCTTATGGGGATTAGTTGGAAATCTCTTAGTCAGTGTAAGCTCTTGGCTAAAGCCTTTGATAGGTTTTGGTGGAGCTCTCTTCTATTCTCTCTCTCTCATACTCTTGGATACTTATATTTTTATTGGAGCACTCTTGGAGGGTGTTGCATCCTTGGAGTTTTGGAGAAAGAAGGCAAAGGAAGAGCAGGAAAGAGCAAGAGGGCATCGGGACCAGTTACCACAACAATTTTTCTTGTTGGTACTGAGTTGCATGTATGTTTTCCTCACTATTTTTCGCATTTATGGCACATTCATGTGGTTTATTGGTTATGATCTATCACTAGCATGCATGATTTTATGGATTGACAATGGATTTTCCTAGCCATGATATTTGCTAGATAGCCATGGAGATTGTGGGTTTATTTCTTTGTTTTGTTTTAGTTGGTTCTCATGTTTCCTTAGCCTGGGTTGAGTTATTAGTTCTTGGAAGCCTTGGTTGGAAAAACACTCTGGAAGCCCTGTAACAGATTGGGTTGAGTTACTTGTCCCATAGCCTTGGTTGGGTAAATGATCTGGAAGCCTTGTAACAACTTGGGTTGAGTTATTAGTCCTGGAAGCCCTTGTTGGACAAATGCTATGGAAGCCTTTGGTTGGTTGAGTTACTAATCCTGGATCCTTGGTGTTGTTGGGAAAAGTATCCAATTCGGAATGCCCCTATCCCACTCTAAGGTGTGATAGTGCCTTAGCAACAAACAAGGAAAACTATCTTCGTATTCTTCTTTATGAAATGTAAATGGAGAAGAAAGATGTAACTAACCGGTGTCTTCCGCTAGTTTGTCGATCCAATCGCTCTCTCCTTTGTTCGCTTCCCACTGCTTGCTTCTTCACTGGTCCAGCTTCACCAAGTTCCTGCAAGATCACAAGAGAGGAAAACTACACAAAAGATATAGATTTACATTCATAACTAGTTTAGGATCAGATATAAACTAAATATGCAAATATAACAAAGCATCATTGATATACAAGCATATAGGAGAAACTCAAATAGTTTTATTGATATGATAAGAAAGTCCAAGAGGAGATACAACCAAGTGAGTCTCGATCCAGCATCTACCTCCCAGCAAAGGAATCCCTTCCTCTCCTCCAACAAAGCATAAATCACCCAATGTACTAATCTCAATCTCAAACGAACAGCAATTCTCTGCAAAGTACAAAATTCCAGCCTCCTGAACCTCTAGGTGAGGGAGATCCATATATAGATGTAAGCAGAGAGGATGAGTCAGCTTATGTTTTGACTTGTGGCTTCTCTCTGTCAGTTCTTGCTTCCACTTGGAGGTTGAAAACCTCTTACTCATCACTTGGTCGAATTCATTGAGGCAAGTGTCATTGAGGAAGATTTTGGAAGCTTCCAGGGTCTTTCCACCTCGTTGAATGAACTTGCCATTTGTCATTTCCTGCTCAGCGCACCCTGGTAGTGCTTCCACCTGCGTTGCAGTGCACCTAGCCAGTGTAACCTCTGCATTTCAACACAGGCAGCTAGTGGAGCCTCTGAATTGATCCTGAATTGACTGTTTCTGAGTGGTTTTTGGTGGAGAACTTCTGGGAGAAGCTGTCTTTTGTTGACCTTGTTCCTTCAGGGGTAGGAACAACTCTTTTAGGGACTTTGGATCCCTTGGATTATGGAAATTTCATTCTCAATGCTGTAAGGCACAAAAATGTCTATAACACTTGGTTTGACAAATGCTCTGGAATCCTGACAATAGTTTTGGGGTAAATTACTGGTCCCATAGCCTTGGTTGGACAAACGCTCTGGAGCCTGACAATAGCCGTGGGTTGAGTTACTAGTCTTGGGAGATGGGTTGGAACAAATTCTTTGGAACCATGGAAGGATGGTTTAGAGACCAATCGGACGATGGTTTTGGTGATGTATGACCATGAGGTGAAATCACTATTTTATTTGATGAGGTGGATGGTCATGGTTTTTGACTGATGTGTTCTATGAGATCCCACATTCATGCTTGGAATATGGCATGGGGGTGAATGTTTGAAGAAATATTTGGCTTAGCCATTATAATGTTATTTCTCCTGGTATTTCTATCATTATTGTGATGGATTATATGTGGTGTATATGGATGTGATTTCATTGATATTTTTTTTCCTATTATGTTGGTTATGGATATGTTTTATGACAACAACTATGTATGGATCTCATCATGATTTTATTTGTAAATGAATGAACAATGTATCTATGACCTAATGGATGGAACGAAAGTTAAAGTGATAAGGAAACAATGCTTCATGGTGAATCTAAGATAAGTATGAGACCCCTATGCTCCGATATGTTATTTACACGTGTAGGTTGCATATTTACTAAGTGTTTCACAAAATGTTTTTCATGGTTTGGCTTGTTTAGGTCAAACCCTTGACTACTTTTTGTGTTAGAGGTTTTTCCTTGGTGTCATTTGTTGTCTTGGAAAGTCTCATCAAGTTCTAGGCATTGGTTTGGAGACTAGCCCTAAAAATGTGGCTTAAAACTTGCAGTCTCTAGCACAGAACTAGCTAAAAAAGACTGCAGTATCTCCCTTGCAGGAATTGTGGGAGAGACTATAGGGTTCCAATCGCATGCATGCCTTGTCATGGGAGTGGATTTTGGTTTAGTTCATTGAAATGATAGGTTAAATTAAGGGTTGGGCACTTGGAGTGGTGGATTAGCTCCTAGGGGTCTTGAAGCACCTGAGGGAGGTCTGTAAGGTCTTGTTTTGTTGACTTCATTTCCTTAAGGTTACCTAGGATTTTGAGTCTTATCCTAGTGACCTCTTGTCACATTTTTACCTCGGCTGGATGGTTGCTTCGGTATATGTGGGAGGAGGGTGTTACAAAGTCGTATCAAAGCGTGGTTGTGCTTTCCATGGGCTGTGTGTTGATCATGCTTTCATGTTGGTTTCATATGTGTAGCTTATGCATGTAGTCCATGTGCTTGTTGCATTTGCATGGTGTTGATCATGGTTGTAATAATGTCGCCAAGCAAAGATTGAAGGTGTTGTTGTGGAGTATGTATTCATGTGTGTATGGTTGATTATGAATTGCTATGCACATCGGTTTTCACATGTTATCAAGTGCACGTGATGTGGTTGTTGTTATCATGCATGAGGTCAGGATTTGTGTAGTTGATATGGTCACGCATTGATGACTAGACTCTAGCTAGAATGGTGTGTATATGGTTTTTCACTCATGCTTTATATGTTTATATGTAGTTGTTATGCATGTATAGTCTTGGTTATAGTTATGCATGAATAGTAGCTCCAAGATGCCTTGTGAAGTCATTGTATGCAAATTTAGGTCATCCTGGTGCTATTGGTTGTTATGATGCTAATGTGTTGGCTGAGATAGAACAGGAGATGTAGATCATTAAAGTGAAGTTGCAACATTGGACCTCGAGGCAAGAGTAGATCACCATAAAGGTATTGCATGTTTGGCATGCTAGTATGTAAGTTAAGGATGGTCCTATGCATTAGGTTTATGTAAATGTTTTGATGTTATGGTTACATACACGATAGATGATAGTTGATTAGTATAGTCTCATGCACATGTGTCATGAATATAATAACTTGTGGTTGTATGCATTGTTATTTTTGTTTTATGTTAGATAACTCGATGATCATGTTATATGTTTTTGATGAGTATGATATAGCTTAACTTGTTGTTGTTATATGATAGTTAGCTTGATGATTACGTCATTTGTTGTTGATGAGCATGTTATATGTTAACTTATTGTTGTTATATGTTAGTTAACTTGATGATTAGGGTTATAACATTAATATCTTGATGTTATATGTATCATGCTAAATTGGATTCGACTATGCAGGTGGTTATGGCTATGATATTCAGGTATGAGACGACATATTTGTGACGATTTTGCACATGTGGTTGTTATGAATGAATGTAAATTCTTATGAGTTTATTATGTGAACATGTTAGTTAGTTGGTGTTATGGATATCGTGATCTTATTTATGTTTGAGTTGACATGTTGTAAAGTTATATCTTTCTAATGAGATTGATTGTGCAGAAAAGATAGCCTCCCTTGAGGTACACGAAGGTATGAGTTTGCTTATGTAGTATACTTGGTGTTTCATTCTTGATTATGTCACCTATTTGATGTTGAGTGTTGGTGTATATCATGTCATCTAGTTGATTTATTTAACATGGTATGTTTGCAAGTTTGTTGAATGTTTGATGAGTTGCATAATACGAGTATGTGTTTCAATGATATTGTTTTAAGATGATTGTACTAACATATATATGTTGAGATAGTAGATATGTACTTGAATGTAGTTGATAGTCGTAGCATTATGTCTAATGACTATGAGTTGACTATGGATTATGACATGATTTTTTGTAAAAGTTGATTTCAAATGGATAGACATGATTGTCTTGAAATTTGGAATGTGTGGGTTACATGTGCGAGCAGTTGTAGGGCAACATGCTTGGTATTATCATGATAAGGTAATAGTTGATGTGGTTATATAACTAACAGTTGGGTGATGTGACAATGCATAGTAAGACTCTATTGCAACTAGGTAAAAAGGGCGAAATAAAGGAATTGGGAAAGAATTAGTTTGGCTATGTTTGGAAACCCTAATTCCAAACGAATGAGTGCCTCACATATAGGAAGTATTATTAACCTTGATTTTGTCTGACAATATGTGGATATGTGCTATAATCATGAACATATACTTGATAGATATATTATCTAGTCTCTAGTTATAGGTGGATTTCTTAAGGGAATTGGAGTCCCTTGATAGATGGCATGGATGTGTTCAGTTGCAAGCAAAGTGGTTGGCACAAAAATATAAGGTAACTGATGTATTGTTATGTTTATTTATGCACTGATCATTCTGTGTTTATGGAAGTATGATGTAGGATATTGCATGGCAAAGAGACTGCCATGAAATATTGAAGAGGGTTCGGGTTGAGCTTTCCTTAGAAGCACTGGGAACCATGGGGATTGAGTCATGGTGTTTGTTGTCAGTCTTGGGTTTTTTGTATTTCGAGATTTGTTGTGCTTGATTGGAGGTTTTTCTTATGTCTAGAGTATGGACATACCACTTTGTTTGCGGAGTCATGTTGTTATTGGTTTTCTTATTGTTTGTTTCTTGTGCTTGCATTTTAAGTTTTGAGTCTTGGGAATTGGTTGATAAAGAGGAAAGTTAATGGAGCTCGGGGAGAGCTGTGTGGTACCTGATAGGTAATGTAAGACACAGATGAGGCTTGAGTAAGCACAACAGAAGGTAAGACTATGACAGTCAGTAGGACTGGTTGGGTCCATTGTGGTAAATGGATGGTGGCAGTACAAACATGAGAAGGGTAACCAAAAAAGGTAAAGTAAATGGACCTGAGGTGTCGCATGGTTTGACCAATTTGGTAACGATGGTTCTCAATGTTGTGCAAAAATAAGGAAGTTCTATTAACCTAGACCTTATGTTATCTAGTAATTATGTTATGATCATGATTATGCTGATGTTTATATATGTATACATGTAATTATGTATGTATGTCATTGTCAGACAAGATGATTATTATTTTATGCTAATGATTATATATGTATGTATCTATGTATCTATGTCATTGTCTGACAGGGTTGTCAGGGATCATTCATGTGGAGGAATGATTTCCTATGCAGGTGAATGGCATGAAGAGATTCCTAATTCATGAGGAATCAAGTGGGAAAAGTAGCTTGCCACATTTGTGAGGTTAGTATCATGTGGTTATGAGTTGATATTATGTGATTATATTATGTCTACGTTATGGATAGGTTATACCAAGGGATGCATCAACATAATGAAATATGTGCGGTCTGTGGCATGCTAGGATAAACATCGATGGTGGAGAGACACTAGAAACAAGGTTACTTGGTAGAGACTGAGTGGTTTGGATGTGTGCTACTATTGTTGTGCATATGTTGTATATCTTGTACATGTTGCATCTATGATGTTGTGTGCATGAAATGTTGTATGTATATAGTGTGTGTACATGTTATTATGCAATGATTATATACAAGGTGGTACAAATAGTATTGTGTGCATATGGTGCTCTGCACATGTTGGATATGCAGTGCTGTGTACAGATTATGCTATGTACATGTTGGATATGTAGTCATATGTACATGTGGTGTTGCATGCATGTTGAACATGTGGCGCTATGTACACATGGTGTCATGTGCATGATTGTACAAGTGGTGTTGTGTGCATGTGGTGATGTGTACATGTACAAGTGGCATTGTGTGCAAGTGGTGTTATGTACATGTCGTGCATGTGGTGCTGTGTATAGGTGGTGTCGTGTACATGTCGTGTATGTGGTGCTATGTACATGTGGTATTGTGTACACGTTGTACAAGTGGTATAGTGAACATGTGGCAGTGTATACACGTTGTGCAGGTGGTGTCTTCTACATGTGATGTTGTGCACACGTTGTGCAGGTGGTTGTAGTGTATAGGTGGTACTATGTACATGTGGTAATATGGTAGTATGTATGCGCATCGTGTAGTCGTTTTATCATGACACGTATATTCATTGTGTTGTACTTTGTGTGGGTACATGTATTGTGTGGCATTGCACATCGGATATAGATTTATGGGTTGTGTTGTACATCGGGTGTATATGTATGCATTTTATGGTGTCGCGGGTTGTGTGTGGAATGCATGTCTTGTGAGGTATATTGTGTATGTATACATGTTGTGTTGTGTTGTACACTCGACGTAGGAGAATGTAGCTACCAATGAGGTATGATTTGAAGTTATTTCAATTTATTTTGAATCTAATGGAAATTATGTGCTTGGAACAGGAATGCATGAACATGCCCAGCTGAGTGGTCGGAATCAACAACAAGAATTAGTAGCAATAGTGATAGAAATTGGAACATGCAACAGTATGCTAGTAAAGAACTTCAAGAGTAGGGCCATTGTGGGACACTGGTACCCAATAGTGTTCATTGATTTCCATGAGCATGCTATGACTGGTATGATGGTTTAAGTCAGGAATATGCCTTTTTTTTGTATTTTCCGATGTGAGGAAGCCTTGCCAAGGGAAGGAGTTCCTGAGATGGGGGTGCCAACAGAAGTTGGAAGGTGAGCGACTACACAGAAGGGGTTGAACATATTTCCTTAGGAACTCTGTAGCAGAGAAGGGAAGACCATGGATGGATTTTTTTTGGTCATTAGTATTTCCAGATGGAATCAGATGCACAATGGAAGTGGACCCTAAAATAATGAGCCAATAATTGTTCAATGAGAGGATAGGTGGAAAGGGATTATAGTGCTAGGCATTGAATGAAATTTTGATTTTGTAGTGGATTCTAGAGTTCCTGGAAAGGGTGGAGGTGTATGCCTATGGATTCCTTGTTGTGGATGTGGGCGTCATATCCTTTTTATTTGCTAGTTGAGCAAATGTGCATATGTGTGTATTATTGTAAATATTGTATCGAGTTGGATTTATAAAGTTCCATAGAGTGTATGGTTATTTGTTGTTTGAAGAAAAGGTGTATGTGTACATGTGGTTATTGTAAATACCATAATGATTTGTGTTATAAAGATCCAATAAACGGTATTTTTGTCATGTTTAGCAGATGTTCATTGAAAATATTGCAACGAGATGTGTTATAAAGCTCCATGGGTATTCTGTTTTGGTTTCAGCAGTCTTGTTTTTTATAGGTGTTGTTGAACACGAAGGATGGTGTTCCCCCAAGGGGGAGGGTTTTGTAACAACCCTGGTTAAAAAATCATGTAAAGTATATAAATACCATAGATGATGGGACACATATTCCAAGCTGAATGGTGGGGGAAACATCCTAGTGGGTGTTGATTAGGTTTATTATGGCTAAGGAAATTTGAAAAGGAAATGGCTAAGACTTTGGAAGGCATGAAACATTTATTAGCATTTTATTTATGAAAATAATGGAAATTAGGAGAAAAGGAAGGTGAAAGGCATAGGTTGCATGTGAGGAGGAAAATGAAGGAAAACAATTGAAAATGAAGAAAATATAGGGCTCATTGATAAAAATGCTTCTGAGGATCAGTTGGCAAGCTCTTAGTCAGTGTAAGCTCTTGGCTCAAGCTTTTGACAGGTTTTGGTGGAGCTCTCTTCTATTCTCTCTCTCTCATACTCCTGGATACTTATATTTTTCTTGGAGCACCCTTGGAGGGTGTGGCATACTTGGATTTTTGGAGAAAGAAGGAAAACAAAGAGCTGGAAAGTGCAAGAGAGCATCGAGATCAACAACTACAACATTTTTTTTGGCAAGTATCGAGTTGCATGTATGTTTTCCTCACTAGTTTTGGCATGAATGACACATGCATGTGGTTTATTGGTTATGATATGTCACTAGCATGGAGGATTTCCTAGATTGATAGTGGATTTTCCTAGCCTTGTCATTTCCTAGATAGCCATGGAGATTGTGGGTTTATTTTCTTGTTTTTTTGTTGGTTCTCATGTTTCCTTGGCTTGGGTTGAGTTATTATTTCCTGGAAGCCTTGGTTGGAAAAACACTCTGGAAGCCCTGTAATGGCTTGGGTTGAGTTACTATTCCCGTAGCCTTGGTTGGAAAAATGCTCTAGAAGCTCTATAACAACTTGGGTTGAGTTATTAGTCATGGTAACCTTGGTTGGAAAAACGCTTTGGAAACCCTTGGTGGGTTGAGTTACTAGTCCTGAAAGCCTTGGTTGGACAAATGCCCTGGAAGCCTAGCAACAATGGTGGGTTGAGTTACTAGTCCTAGAGCCTTGGTTTGACAAATGCTCTGGAGCCTGACAACAGCAATGGGTTGAGTTACTATTCCTGCGAGCTAGGTTGGAACAAACACTCTGGATCCCTGGAAGTATGGGATAGAGACCAATTGGATGATGGTTTTGGTGATGTCTAACCTTGAGGTGGAATCATTTTTTGATGGGTTGAGGTGGATGGCCTCTAGAAGCCTTGAATGGTTTTTTATTGATGTGTTTTATGAGATCCCACACTCATGCTTGGAATATCGCATGAGGTTGAATGGATAAAGAGAGATTTGGCTCAGTAATTCTATGGTCGGGTGGAACATGGAAGTCCCATCCCAGGTTTGGATTTTGCATCATTAATGAAAGGTTATTTCTCTTGGTATTTCTATCAGCATTATGTGGATTATGTGTGGTGTATATGGTTGTAATTTCATTGATATTTATGTCCCTATTATGCTGGTTATGTATATGTTTTATGACAACAAATATGTATGGTGTTGAGCTGATTTAATCACTGTAAATATGACTAAATCACAACTATTAATTGTCAACCCAAGGTAGGTCTATTTATTTCAAAGGAGTATGCACTGTCTGTGTCAATACACTTCAACCAAGAGTAAAATTAAAAGGAAAAACAATATCGTTGAATCTAATTGCAGAAAGTAACCATGCAAAAATAAAAAATAAAAATCTAGAGAGATGAAACCACACTTCATGTTACCAAAGGAAAGGCATGCCACACACCACACCAATAGCTAAGTCGGATGACTGAATATTATGTTCAACCCAATCCTATGTGACAACATATCATAAATATAGAAACAAAAATAAACCCATTTTGCAAATTACACAGCGACAGGAATAATTTAACGCTTACAGAAAGGAACAATATTTGTTCTACCATTTGCTACCACTGCTACTATAATCCCTGCTAAAGAGGAGGACCCTTCCTCCCGTTAATGGCTGGAATTTATCACCAACAGTCAAGGGGATCTCTCTGGTTTAGTTTCCCAACTAGAGCCTACACCGAGTGTGTTGGAGATCCCTTCCGATATATAGGCCCCACTGTTGTTCAGTTTTTTGGAGCTAGCTTCGGAAGGAGGTGTGATATAAACTTAGTAGAATGTCTGAGATTTAATAAACACAAGAGAATAATTGACAAATATCCTGTACCATATATATACCATGAATAGCAAACATGTAAAGCACACAATCTCACATAAAATTACTATTAGCAGGACTTTAGACAAGACTTGTGCATACTAGATAAATAATGCTTAACGATTGCAAAATCTATTTACAACATTAAACCTTATCAGCATACATAACTGTGCAGTTAAAAAAACAGATTATCCTAATACCTAGAGAAATAGTTCATTGGCATGAGTATAGAGTGAGTAAACCAAATACCATTCATACGTAGAAAAGACAGATTTGGAGTACGAAACAGCATGTGGGAGACCGCACCTCAAATAGCTTTCGGGAACATTCAATCTGTCAAGTGAGAAAAATACTCATGGCACAAGAACATAGATATTTGAAGCATTCAATAGTGAAAACGTACAATTAACTCTTATATTTACTAGAAGGACAACAATTCTCCAAGCAATATGTCTATGAATCTCCAAAATAGTCCTCAGCCAAAAGCCCATACAAATGAGGCATGAGGTTACATTTATAGGATTAGAGAGACCTTTTGTTATGTACCTAGGGGGGATAATATGGGGTACCAAGGGAGGTACCAAGGGAGTGTATATTATCCCCCCTAGGTACATAACACCTTTGGTCTACTCTTGACTCTTGGACTTCCTCATTGTTTCTGGGAAAACTAGTGTCTTTTTGATCTGCTAGTCCCACTAGGATTGGCAGCTACCCTAGAAAAAAACAATCAAAGAAATTTGCGATTTCCTCTATGTATGATAGATAAGGGAGAAGCAAAGGAACCAACCTCGATCTTCTACTTGACTCCTTGCTTGATTTCTCTCCCCCTTGATAGAGCTTGCAAATCCTCTCCTACTTGTCCTGCTTAGAGAATACCTGTAGAAACAAAGTAACAAAACACCATCTAAGCATCTCGATCTATTATGTCATAAACAATGCAGAATCAGAAATACATTGAACATACAATAGCATTCAAAAATAACAAGATTCACAAATACATGATTGTATGGAGGAAAACTCAAAGAACTTTATTAAAATAGAAGGGAGAATTACAACCCAATTCTCTGATCTAGCATCATCCTCCCAGCATCAAAGCCCTCTTCACCTCATGAAAAGAAAGATCGCCCAACAATACAATGCTCTTTCTCAGATACAAACTATCAACACTTCCTTACAAATTACAAAATTCCAGCCTCCTGATCTCTCAGATGAGGGATCCATTTATAGATGTCTACAAGGGTGTGAGTCATCTCTGGGTTTTTTATTAGTGTCATTCCACTTGTTTTTCTTGGTTCCACTTGGAGATTTCTTGGATCTCTTACTCATCCCTGGGTGAATTTAAAGAGGCAAGTGTCATAGGAGAACTTTCTAGAAGATTCCATGAGCATCCACTTAGCAAATTGTCTCGGACATTTTTCCATCCTCGCTCATTGTCAGGCGGAAAGAGTCGATTGTGCGGACACAACCAACCTCCCTAGGAGCCTAAGACTCTCTAGTGACAAACAAGACAAACAAGATCTATCCTTCTCTAAACATGCATTATAATATGAGATATCAAGTGTTTTGTTCTTACCTTTGTCCAAACGCTGTTGTAGAAGTCCAAGCTTTGTTGATCCGGATGAGCTCCTCCTTTTCTCCAAAACCTGCAATCACCAACAGTCAAACAATTAAATAGCACCTGATTATAACATAAAACAAAGCATATTCAACATGTAGACCAAGGAGCACATGAAATAACTCATAAACAACAAGTTATTGAGAAGAATGGACTCATTTGCATTAATAGGTAACAAAAGAACAAATACAACCTGAGCCTTGGTGTTGTGCAAGTCCTTCCCAGGGTCCTTCAAGAGTTCTCCTTTACTTTGACAAAGCACACCCACTTCCAAATAGAACAAGTAAAGATGGCAATCTCTCCTCACAAGCTTCTAAATGGGAGTCCTAATTCCTGCAGCATTTACCCTTAGAAAATGTATAGCTCTAACCTCTCCTCCTTCTGGCCCAATGCCTTTATTTATAGTGCTCAAGAGGAGGTTAATCAGGTCCACCATCAATGGGATAATCCCCTCTTTGGGTGGGATAGCTCCCTTATTGATGGGATAAGTCCCTCTTTGATAGGAGTGCATGAACCATCTGGAGGCGCCCAATACACGTCGAACAACCTTCTAGAATGCTCTAGAAATAACCACAAGTAACTTTTTAAAGATGAAACTTGCGCATTCTAACTTTTACAGGGGGACGCACCTGTCCCTTTACATACAGAGCGTCCAAAGACGCAGTTTTTGTGAACATAGAGAGCGTCCCCGCAGGTAAGTTTGAGAGAACCTGCGTCCCCAGAGATAAATACATTTATACAAGACTTTCTCTCTTTTTGGAGTTTGACATGGAGAGCAGAGGCATAAGACTTGCCTAAGAGGGTAGCATGACTGTTGATTGAGCCATACTAACTGTAAATAGTCATGGTGACATTTTTTAGTGTAACAGATTGCCCCCTAAAGTGCGAAGCCTGGAATAGATTAGGGTTTGTAAAATCTAGGAAGGGTGAAGTGCTTTATCATTTCAAGGATTATCCCGCGGAGAGCCTGGTCAGAACCTGCAATTTTCAACACAAAATACATGTATAAGGTTATATCATCACTGAGGTAGGCATTCCCATACTCAGATAAAAACTTTAACTAACAGACTAACTACTCTGATACAGGAATGATCTTGCAGTACATCATAATCATAGACTTTTGTAGACACAGTATGGGTGCAGCCATCTGTTTATGATTAGTCTACTTAGATAATGAATACAAAACTCCTCGCAGCCTGGATGGTGGAAACTAGATCCAGGGTCTTCATTTCTACTTCCCGAATTGGTACGATTCTAGCCATGCGAATAAATGAGTTGATGTCGAACATGGTAGAAACCACTTGATTACCAGTCGATGATGTAAACTGTTAACAAGCGTGAGAGAGACCACCAGTAATGTCAATGGTTCTCAAAGTACCCAGTACAATCCATGAGATGTGAATGAATGAGTTGATGTCGAACATTTCACGGAATCCTTCGATCGAAAGTCAATGATGTAAACTGACGTCAAAGGCGAGAAACCTGCCATTGATGCATGCAGACTTCAAGGTACTGACGATTTCTAAGTCATCTCTCTAGATAATGTGCTGATGTCGATAGAAAGCGACCCGTTGCAGGCAAGCCCGCAAAACGAAATCATTGTTCAAGGTTGAAGAAATGTTGCTGTAAGGACTGACTCAGGGATGGTCAAATGGATGACAAGTATTTTGCAGATGAAAGTTTTGCTTGCAGACCTCTTGAACACATAACGACACGACAGATGGCTTGGTGACGAATAACTCAAAATTAATCCCGGAACCCGGTTAAAGACTTTCAAAGTGGTTTGATCAACTGTGAGGTAAAAGATTTCCCAACCCAGGTGAATAAAAAGTGTCGTGTTCAAGAGTGGTAATAAAGTTTCTTTTGAGACAAAAGGTAACAAACAGGTTCATTCTTCTCTCTTTTCCCCCACCATTTCTGGCAAGTACCTCTTTATTTTTAACAAGCTTGAGGAGGATAACATATGCTTGATTATAAGCTCATCCTTCGGATGAGTCCAACCTAGTTTTGATTCGAACCCTAGGAAGGAGTGGTTCGTTCCTGTTTGTAATTGAACAGGTCCTTTACTGTGAAATGTTTAACGAGCCCAGTATAGGAGAAACTCGGTGTTTTTCAATTTTAGAGAGTCTGAAAAACTTAAGAAGACTCCAAGTTGAACTTTTTCGTAGATTTGTGTCCCTCAAGCCCGAAAAAGTATAAAACAATACCTGGGGGAACCGCTTGATCTTGCGACCAAGGAGTACTTTCATAATTAGTGCCACTGACCTGAAAAGTAAAAGCGATCAAGGACACGTCGTTTTATTTCCTTATCGAGTTTGAAACGACAAAAACTCGGCAATCTTTTCCTGATTTTACGGTCAGAAAAGAGCTATAAGGGGACCGTCTTTTAATTCCGTTTTAACGAGTGTAAAAGAAACACTCGGCAATCTTTTCATATTTTAGGTGTCAGAAAAGGGCTTAAAAGATGACTCTGATATTTTAGTTCGTGAAAAATGACAATTTTCCCTCTAAATCCCTTTGTCCTGCACAAAAACAACACATTACTCATACCTGTTTAAGATAGGCAAAAATACATCGAAAAACATCTTTTCATGGTGAAAAATGAACAAATTCATCCAAAAAACCTATAAAAAGACTTTTTACCATGTCATTTTTACCGTTTGACTGTTGAGGTTGAAAAAGGAGCTTTTGACAAGAAACTTCCCATGGTCGCTGCGGAAAATCCGACCGTCGGAATCGAACGCCGTCTTATCCAGGTATTTTACATATCCTACTCTGCATTTCTATCCATTTAGAATTAATTTTTAGGTCTTAGTTTCATTTTTTGGGGGGGTTTTGGTTTTGGAATGCGCCTCTCGGCGGACGCGGGTGCCCTTCGGGTGACCTGCGTCCCCCGACTTTTTCCTATACAGGAAAACGGTCGGAAGACGCAGCCCGCCTTCAGGCTAGCCGCGTCCGGGCGCCCTGTGCTGTAAAGGCGGGGTGCGTCTTCCGTGAAACGCGCATTTCAAAACCCCAACCCCCTCAAATAACTATCTAAAAATTCCCAAATCAATTTCTAATGACTATTTCTGGTGTGCAGGGCATTAACCATGTTAGATTGGAGAGAAAGAGAGCATGTAGAGGATGATGAAGCTGCAATAGAACACCAACCTTCCCTGGATGCCCTAAAAGCATGCGGGTTATACAAATACTGGGCCATACCGGGCATGAGGGCTCAGGTAAGATTTTTAGAATGGCTGGTTGAGAGATGGAACGTTCAAGAGCAATGCTTTTACATAGGAGGGCACCAGCTCGAGATAGAGCCCTCGGATGTATACTTTCTTACTGGCTTGCCAAACAGAGGCGAGAAACTCAATCTAGTCGGGACTAGGCCGGGTGGCCAATCCCTTGATAGTCTCCGGGAAGAGTGGTGCACACCTGGGGCACACCATTCGAAAGGCGTGGAGATCAAACACATCTCTCTGCGTGAACTCAAAGTGATTGCTTTCACGGTTACCAGGATTTGCGGCGCGGCCGCCTTGCACATTGCTTCTGGGTCCCAAATGCGGATGGCAATTGACTGTTACCAAGGCACCATTTTCAACTGGTGTGATGCTGTGTCGGCTAATATGAAGAGCCAACTGACTAAGGCAAAGAACGGACGACTGAAAACTTTTGGATATGGGCCTTTAGTCGTGAGCTTTGCCTTAGAGAGAGTTCCGATGCTGATCCCTCAGCAACTCACTGTTGATATCTTGGGTCCTCGGGAGCCAAAGATGGTACGATGGGTTACGGTGATGGCCCGGCATCCTGACGAGGGCGCGACAGTTGTTCGATTCACAGATAGCTATTTTCACTGGTTAGAGGACCAGGTTTTTTCGATCCAGGACTTTCCGTATGCCGGAGTAGACTTTCGACATGATCCGGACATGGTTCTTCCACAGGGAGAACAATGGGATGACAGAGGTACTTTATTTTTCACAAGTTTTCAAATTATGTATTTTTTTTTGTTTTTTATATATATCGTCTCAAAACTGACAGTAAAATTTTCAAAATGCAGATGTTGGTCCACAGCGCCCAGCCAACCTCCGGCCTTTTGAGAGGAGACATCCAGTTGCACCGGTACCGGCCCCACAGGACGCGGCCGCAGAAGTACTAGCTGAGTTGGAGCATGATCTAGAGCGTCTGACGGCAGATATGCCTGAGACTACTATGGATGACATTCCTATCAGGCTACAGCGCTTTGTAGTCGCAGTCCCTAGACCGTTTAGGAGATTTTTGCGTAAGGTAGCCCGTGCAGTGGTGTCGTATAGAGAGCACCACCAGTGATTGGCTAGTCACTTTTGTAGACACATATGACATTTTTGGCTTTTTGTACTTATCATTTTTGCCGATCATAAGGTGTTTTTCAACCTATGATCGAAGACGATGTATATTTTTTGACACACTCCTATCTATATATATATCACTATTACCAGCTTATCTTGTTTAACATATGTGATGAAATGTTTTTAAATTTACTTGCATGATTATTGTAAATGTCTGTCCAACATTCGAGAAGCAATTGCATCCGCTAATGTATTTAAAGACCTTGGAATATGCTGATATTCAATGTAATCAAATTCACGTTCCAAGAGACGCACTCTCAAAAACAATCTTAATAACACAGGATTTCTAATGGCATAAACTCTATTAAGCTGTAATACAACAAGTTCAGAATCTAACCTCACTATCAAACGTCGAATTCCAAATGAAATAGATTCGGATAATAATTCAACCACTGCACTGTATTCTGCAATGTTGTTCGTTGTTTTACCGAGGCTTACCTCATGCATAGAAACTAACTCGTCAGAGGGCGAATAGATAACCCAAGCTGCGGAAGAGATATTCCGTGTACTACGACAAGCACCATCAGCAAATCCAATGTATGTTTGGAGAGGTGTCGACATCTGCAATATCAAGAGTAAAACCAAGATAAGCCAGAATAACGACAAAAAACACACTCTCTAAGCTAAGCACACTGACTAAACTAACAAACACGCTAGCTAGAAAGAAAATCTAACCTATCTAAAAATTTCTCCATACCCACCATTTAAGCATAATACCTCTTTAGGTAAAGTCCATTTCTGGGTTTACCCAAAGAGTCCCCATCAAAATCAACCAGCTCATAAGCCCCTTTTGCTAGCTTTCGCTTTACAATGTAGGGTCCATGCCACATAGGAACGAATTTTCCAGCACCTAGCTTATCGTTAGCTTGATCATATAATAGCACTAGGTCTCCTTCCGAAAAACTTCGAGGTGTTACATTTCTATCATACTGAGCTTTCATTCGTTTCGCGTGAGTCTCGATTGCCAATGTAGCGTCACGTCGAGTCTCATCTAATTTAGCCAAGTACAATAAACGTTTCTTCTCTTCGGAAGTAGCTGGAAGTAATTCGACAGCCATTTGAAGTGATGGGATTTCGTATTCAATGGGTAACACAGCTTCCAAGCCATAAACTAGCTGGAAAGGAGTGAACCCTGTTGAATTTTTCACTGAGGTTCGGTATGCCCATAGAGCTGAAAATAACATGTTGTGCCAATTCGACCAATGAACACCAATGGTTCGTCGGATCATGATAACTAGAAATTTGTTGATAGACTCAACCAAACCGTTGGCTTGCGGATAATAAGGAGTAGAGCTATCGTGGCGCAAACCAAGCTGGCTTGTAAGCTCAGTCATCATGATGTTTCAAAAATGGCTCCCATGGTCAGTAATGATTGCTTGTGGGACACAAAACCTAGTTATGATATGATTGAATACGAAAACTGCAGCTGTTTTGCCGCTTGCGTCGAATGTAGGCATCGCCTCGGCCCACTTAGTAAAATAATCAACCGCAAGGATGATATACGCATGCCCCCCGGCCCAGTGAGGGTTACAAGTAATAAAGTCGATACCCCATTTGGCGAATGGACCAACGGCAATTATAGGGTGGAGAGGAGCAGGTGGAGCGCGCATCTTGCGATCAAACACTTGACAGTTGTGGCACTTCCTGACTGCAATGATACAGTCTTTAAACATAGACAGCCAGAAGTAGCCAGCGCGCAACACCTTCTGAGCTGTGGCATACCCAGACATATGACCGCCACATGCTCCAGAGTGACAATCATTCAAAACTCTCTCAGCCTCTTCGTGAGTTAAACAACGTCGAAAAACTAAGTCTGCCCCCCAGCGATAAAGTGTATCTCCAATAATTTTAAATTGCTGGGATTGAAACCGAATTTTTCGACGTTCTTCCTTGGAAGCTTCAGGCCGAAAGGTTTGGGTTTGGAGATAGATGATTATATCCCCGTACCACGGATCTAAAGTACTGATAAGAAATAAAGATTCGTCCGCAATGGACTCCTCTGCCACAGTCTCTGTGTCAGCACTCGGGAAATCACACATCAATTCCGCAAAAACTAAGGATTCTTTAGACTTGGACTTCTCGAACTCCAAGTCGAACTCTTGCAGGATAACGATCCATTTAGAGTACTTGCCCCCTAGTAGTTGTTTTGTCAAAATATAAATCATAGGGTTGCAATCCGAAATAACTGTAGTTTTACGGAGAAGAATGTAGTGACGGAAACGTTGGACATCTTGAACGGCTGCCAGGGCCAATTTCTCCACATGTGAATATTTTAACTCAGTGGGATTTAAGGTCCTACTAAGATAATATATCACATGTTCCGCTCCGAACTCATCTTCTTGAACTAACACCATTCCAATGGTGGAATGCGAAGCTGCGAGGTATAAGAAGTAGTCTTGGTTGTAGTTGGGAGGATGCAACAACGGTGCATGGGTCAACGCGTGTTTAAGTGCATCAAAAGATTGTTGAGCAATCTCGTCCCAAAAGAATTGTGCGTTCTGTTTCAACAACCGTGTAAAACCTTTAGTGACCTCGGCGTAGTTTGGGATGAATCGGCGTAAAAAGTTTGCTTTCCCTTGCAAACTTTGGAGTTGGCGCAAACTCGAAGGAGGAGGCAATTTGATGATAGCTTCGACCTTCGAGGGATCGACGCGAATGCCGGTTTTTGAAACAACAAATCCCAGCAATCGACCTGTTTCTATACAGAAAACACACTTGTGGGGATTCAACCGAATTCGATAATGCCTACACCTCATAAAGATTGCTCGTAGGTGGACAAGGTGATCAGCTCGATGTAAAGAATGAGCAGGCAAATCATCGAGATACGGTTGCACAATGTGCTTGATGTCATGAAATGCATAGGACATCGCCCGTTGAAAAGTGGCCCCGGCATTCTTAAGCCCAAAAGGTAACTTGCAATAAGCAAATGTCCCCCATGGACAAATGAATGCCGTTTTTGGTTGGTTGGCAGGTAGAATATTGATTTGATTATAGCCCGAAAAGCCATCCATAAAGGAAAACATTTCACTTCTGGCACAATCATCAATAATTTGATCGATATAAGGCGTAGGATAGTTGTCTTTTGGACAAGCTCGATTTATATCCCTATAGTCGATACAGATTCTTATTGTTCCTTGTTTCTTGTTAACCGGAACAATATTCGATACCCAATCCGTTAACGGGATCGGATAAATGAAACCTGCTTTCAATAGCTTTTCGACTTCTGCTTTAATCGCAGCCGCTTTTCGAGGGTGAATCTGACGCAACCGTTGCTGGACGGGTTTAGCATCTGGGTAGGTCTTTATTTCATGAACAACAATGGCAGGATCAATTCCCGGCATTTCCTCGTAAGACCAGACAAACACGTCGCGGAATTCTTGGAATAGGGCCTTGTAAGTTTGGATTTCATCTTCTGTACAAGCGGCACCTAGATGAATGTTTTCCTCAATTCCGGGCTTCACTGAAATATCAATGGGAATAGTACGAGAAATATTCCCTAAATTCAACTCTGAATCAGAATGTTTCGTTGGATCCTGAGCATCTTTGACATATTCAGCGGTAAAGATAGATGAAAAATCATTTTCAAATACATCATCCCTAGGTAAAAATGAAGATCTGTGATGGAGATCCTCCCATGGTAGATCATCTACACTTAGGATTTCGCGAAGTTGTTCGTCAGATGACACGACTTCGGGAAACGTTATCTGTTCTAAGGTTGAGGTGAAAAGTGATTCCTCACTGACCACATTCATTTGGTCGATTTCGGTTGAATGCGAGTCGGTAAAAGACATGACGGCTTCATAAGCAATTTCATATGGACTCAAAGGCATAGCATCACCGAATGAGTCTATCTCAGAGTCAGATGGGACAATCCAAGGATCGTCATAAATAATGTTTTCTGATGTAATCATATGAATTGTTGCAAATGAAGGGTCTACGTTGAGTGGAGGGAGAGGAAAAGTTCCCAGTAAACCGGAATCCTTAACTAAACCTACACCAACATCCCTATAAGGGATTGTCGTCTTACCGACATGCTGGATACTCTCTGAAGAGGCTGGGTCGGATGAAAAGTATGTCAGCTGATCAATAGTCACGATCTTACCGTTATATGGAAACTTAATTACTCTGAAGACCGATGAAACGACCGCTGTCATAGCATATGACCAACTTCGACCCAAAAGAAGGTTGTAGTCTAGAGGGGCATCAACCACTTCCACATCCAGACTAACGGTTTTACCTTCTACCCCTATAGGCAATTCTTGTAGAATACCAAACGGACGGAACCCACGGCCATCAAAGGCCTTAAGGATGGTGGGGGATTGGTTCAACGAAGGAGAACCAAGCGATCTCCAACATTGAATCGACATAATACACGTAGAAGCTCCCTCATCAATCACAGTCCGATGAATAGGCCTGTTTTTGACTATCACTGGAATTTGGAAAGCCATTTGATGGGGGAGACGTGGCGTACTATTTTCTAGATCAAAGATTATCAGGTTCGGGTCCTGAACATCAACAGCTCCGATAGCCGACAAAAGTAATTTTCGTTGTGCTGGGCATGATTGCAGCACTTCTAACGCCGACATTGCTGAGGGTGAAACAGCTAAGTCCTCAACAATGTTGTAATTCTGGGCAGCTCTCGCATGTGGATTGAAAGCAGACCTTCGAAGTACACCCTTGGCGGGCGGTTTAATTACTAAGTCCGGGTTAGGTTGTTCGATCTGTAGTGGATCGGAACCGGGAGCTGAGGTTGATGGGTTAGAATGAGAAGATTCTGCTTCCTTACCATCAACAGGAGCCTTACTACCATAATCTTGCGATCGAGTCGCAATCCTCACATGAGACATCATCAAAATGGGTTCTTCATTGGCATTCGAAGAAGAACCTATCATCTTATTCTCCTGTTCCGGAAATGGATTTTTTAACACAGCAGGAGTGGGAGAACCTTTGACTATTTTCACAACCTCGACCCGATGAGGGCAATCTCTCGTAAAATGATCCTCTTCACAAATAAGACAAGGATATCGAGGTTTGCGCTTTTCGTCATTGGTTTCCGACTTTTCAGTTTTCTCCTTTGGAGCCTTGTCTGCTTTAGCCTTCTTCTTTCCTTTCTTCTTCCCACCGTTTTTTGATTTGGCCGTGGATGACTCTACAGCGTGAATGTCGGCGGTAAGTTCAGGAGAAGACTCTCCTGTCGGAGAATCAGGCAAAGTGATAATTGGAGTAGTTGAAGCCTTGGAAGACTTCTTCTTGCTCTTCGTAGTCACGATACCAATCATACCATCAGCGGCATGAGATCCCGAAGGAGCAGCAGCGATTTGATTCGACTGTGGAAGATCCGGAATCTTCTCGTGTAACGTACCCGACTGAGTGTAAACTAAGTCAAGGTATTGCGCCTGAGCAATGACTTGCTCCTCAGTAACTACTCCGGCCTTAGCTACATCTTCAGTAATCTTCAGTAATAATGATTTGACAAACCATTCAGCTAAGATTTGGTCCGGGATAAAAACTTTCACTAATCTCCTTCGACGTCTCCACTCATGAATATGATCAGAAATATACGTGGACGTCGATTGTTTTAGTGAAGTTAATAACTCCGTGCCGTTATCGTATCTGACCGGCAACTGAAAGTGAGTTAAGAACGAGGTAGCTAACTGGCTAAAGTTGTAAAAAGAGGCCCGTGGTAACTCAATGTACCACTTGGCCGCGAGACCAATGAGTGTACGCTGGAAAAGACGTAAGCGGGTCGAATCATCCGAGATAGCATTTGAAGCACACCAGAGGTGGTAAGTCATCACGTGATTGGACAGATCCTCTCCAGACTTACCTTCGAACTTGGGTATATCACTGGGCAACTTATTTGGCATTGGCGGCCAGAACTGAAGATATTGAATTGGATCGTTCGTTAGGCGCGTCAAGTCTGGTAAATCCAAAGTTGCGATAAACGGTAACTGCCGGTTAGGATCTCTAAAACTCTGGGTCACAATACCAGCCCCAGGAGGAGGATATCCAGGATAACTAGGAACAGGAGTCGCATTTGGGATATTATATCCTCCTGGAAAACCAGGATTAACCGGACCGTACTGGGGTTGTTGAGGCTGTTGATAAGTGTACCCAGGATACGGTTGATACTGGTAACCCGGTTGTTGGACAACTTGCCCATGTTGGTACTGTCCCTGGTACAGAGGTTGAACAAATTGAGGTTGAGTAGTAACAACCGTACTTATACCAGGCTGACCTACAGGCATCTGGACCGTGGTTTGAATCGTAGATCTAGACAACGGTAAAGATGTCTGTGGTGTGGTAACAGGGACAGTAGAAACTGGAGCCGTCGATACTCTAGACGTAAGTATGGTAGATGTGGCGGTAGTTGCAGCAGCCGTTTGAGATGGAGTACTAGGTGCAATTGGCGGCTGAGTAACTACCGAAGTTACAGAGGTTTGAACACTTGGCTGGACAGGTTGCGGTTGCTGGGTTGGACCAGAAACTACGGGTTGTCCAACTTGAGGAACCATTTGTACACTTGGCTGCAACACCTGTTGACCCTGTGATGGATCCCACACTAACATTCCAGGGTATTGACCCGTAACAGGTTGAGGATACTGAGATCCATAACCAGATTGAGGGTAGGATTGATAATTGCAAGGTGCAGTTCCAATACTTGGAACATATGACTGACCTTGAGGCGGTTGATAACCTTGACTCAAGTATTGACCTTGAGGTTGATAACCTTGAGGTAAATACTGATACTGGGGTTGACCTTGACCTTGAGGTTGGTACCCTTGAGGTTGATAACCTTGGGGTTGATACCCTTGAGGTTGCCATCCTTGAGGTTGCCATCCTTGAGGTTGATATTGATACTGAGGTTGACCTTGGGGTACATATTGAGGCTGAGGTTGAACTTGAGGCACGTATTGCACCATAGGTACATACTGACTTTGAGGTTGCCCCCCAGACACGATTTGTGTACCTTGAGGTTGCCCCCCAGGCGGTAATTGGCCACCTTGAGGTTGGGAAACGGGAACTGAACCTGACATCATGTAAATGTCTCCTACACCCAATGGTATATTACCACTGTTTCCAACAAACAACCCATGATCAACGGGTTGAGGAGATGCCCCCGCAAAGGTACCAGAAAGTGACTGATACCCAGTGGGAATAGAAGGACCGCCGTGTAAAAAAGATTCAGGACTTTGAGTAAACACGGACGACTGACCAGACATATTTACAGGAGTATAAATACCTCCAGGTGGAAAAGGAGTACGAGGTGTAGAAAAACCTACTGAGTTGTCTAAAAAATTGGTTAACGCAAGGTACCAAGAAGTACTTCTAGGAGGACTGTAAAAGATGGATTCATGTTCCCTTAGATCAATAGTAAGTTGACCTTCAAGGTGAGAGACACCTATATCCTCTTCTGGAGCAAGTTCTTCTATAGCAATCAAACCAGAAGGTAGATTTTCGGTGATAATTCTTTCTATTCTCGGTGAATCTGGAACACTAGAAGTTGGAGTAACAGGTTCAGATATTTCTGGTTCTTCGCCTGTATCACTAGCAGACGAAAAACTACCAACAAGTTCAGAAACTGAAACAGCTTCGGGATTATAACTTGTCTCTAAACTTTGGTAATCTGGATGGACTACCAAGGAAGACTCTCCTTCTTCAGGTGAACCTACTCTACTGTCACTAGGAGGAGTTACAAGGACCTTTAACCCTTCGTACTGACCCAGAATATCTTCAGGAGATTCACCCCGCGATTTACGGAGTTTTCTTAACAAATCTATTCCGGTAACAATCTCAGGAGACTTGCCCCGAAGTCTACGGGACTGTCTCGGTAATTCCGCCACAGCTAAAGACTTTTAACTACTACACACGAAAACAAAGTAAAAATTTCAAATCAAACCACCTAAAGCCGCTAAAGAACCAAACAAATTTTGATGCACACGCCTAAAGGATCTAGGGCGTCAAACCACACACAAACAGTAGCCTTCCGGACCGAAAGCACTAGTTGGAGATGAAACCCAACATCGCCGAATTCAGTACAGAAGTGGAGGGTGGAACAGTTACCCCGGCAACCTGCTTAATGAATAGACCGGCACAAGTTCCTCCACTTTAACCGTCTCGAAGTGAAGCGAACCCCCCGGAAAATCCAAGTGAGTATAACCGACGTCTGCTCCAGGTATAGTGGGATCTTCCCTCCACCGTCACCTTGGGTAGAATCCTAGAGATTATGGTCACTAAGGTTACCAACGGCCACAAGTACACCTAGGGGAACAGTCTAAACTCCGACAGCACGCAAGGGCAGAGTAACAAGCTCAATCCCCTTACCGGCTCCTTGACAATAATCCAAGGTTTACCGATAAGTGACCCCTGGCTCCTCGACAATGGTTAATCCGAGGTTTACCGTTTGTAATACGTACTGTCTGGCGTCGTTCCCAATGAGGGAGGATTGATCCCCTCACTGGTTCGGACACGAGCTCGTGCTTCTCCTTTAAGAGGAGCTTTCCCAGAGTGTAAATGTAACAATTGGATTTGATTCTAACTCAAGATCAGCTACTTGTTTGGTTTTACTATCTTGGAGAGTTAAGTACTCACCTACTCCAAGACACTAGCCTAAGCTAAGTTGGTGCTTCAGAGCCCTAGTAAAAGAAAAGTTACTATGTAAATTTTACTTTAAGCGTGAATTTTATGGTTTTTCTTTAACTCACAAGGTGGCGGAGATGAAACCAGTGGTGTGTAGACTCGACTCAAACCACTACAAAAATGCACCTAAGATGATTTATTCTACTTTCTCTTTTTCAATGAAATTCTTAGCTAAGAAAGTTTAGAGAATGCAAATTTATAAAAAACAACTCTCTTTCGCAATGAAAATCAAAGAAATAAAGCTCTTAATCTTTCCAAGCACACAAACATGACCACTCTTTACTTGCACGAAAAACTCTTTTTCTCTTTCAAAAACAAAAAGCTACTTGAAACAAGACTTTTAAAGAAGATGTTTTTGTATTTTTCTTTAATAAAGCAAATAAATCTAATGTAACAAAAATCAATCTTAACAACTATTAAAATCTACGAAAATTCACTCACAAGCAAACTAAAAAGTAAATTTACTCTAAGCAATCTTAACGAGGCCAAAACCTACAAAGATGTTTCTAGGTTGTTTTACTTGACCAAAATCAAATCAAGAACCAGCTATTGCAGAATCAAGGGCTGATCAAAACAAAACTCAAATCTTTTTGTTCTTTTTGTAAAATGGAAATCAAGACTTAATCAACAAGCACTTTGAAATTTGACCAAAGAGACAACTCAACAGGTTGGTTGCTCACACGGGTAGACTTACGACAGATCCGACTCTTAAGAAGGTTGACCAAACCAGAGAGATCTAAGGCTTGACAACTTCCACCATTAAAGTCACTACAGGATCTACTCAAAAATCAAACCCTAGGCTTAAATTTCAATGAAATCCACTAAAACACTTAATGCTACGAAAACCAATTCAGGTGAAGGATCTTTGACAGGATACTAATGGATCTGGGCAGCAAAATCTATAAAAAAGCAAAATTTAAGAGGAAAAAATATGAAAAATGGAATTTTCTCAAATTTTGGCAGAGGACGCAGGCGACCCGTTAGAACAGGTGCGTGCCCGCTCTGTGCGCACAGCAACAGTGCGTCCAGGGACGCACTGTGCAATACTAAGAGGGTGCGTCCGACTGTAAAACTCAAGAAAAACTAAATCTATTTTACTGCTAAGCTAATCCACCCAAACACAAATTCACACAGTCAAAAACCAGAAAAAGAAATCAATTTTCTCAGAGCAAAGTTCATTCAAAGGAAAAATCTTTTTCATTCATGGATTCCCAAGTATGGTCGCCAATTTGTCAGGCGGAAAGAGTCGATTGTGCGGACACAACCAACCTCCCTAGGAGCCTAAGACTCTCTAGTGACAAACAAGACAAACAAGATCTATCCTTCTCTAAACATGCATTATAATATGAGATATCAAGTGTTTTGTTCTTACCTTTGTCCAAACGCTGTTGTAGAAGTCCAAGCTTTGTTGATCCGGATGAGCTCCTCCTTTTCTCCAAAACCTGCAATCACCAACAGTCAAACAATTAAATAGCACCTGATTATAACATAAAACAAAGAATATTCAACATGTAGACCAAGGAGCACATGAAATAACTCATAAACAACAAGTTATTGAGAAGAATGGACTCATTTGCATTAATAGGTAACAAAAGAACAAATACAACCTTAGCCTTGGTGTTGTGCAAGTCCTTCCCAGGGTCCTTCAAGAGTTCTCCTTTACTTTGACAAAGCACACCCACTTCCAAATAGAACAAGTAAAGATGGCAATCTCTCCTCACAAGCTTCTAAATGGGAGTCCTAATTCCTGCAGCATTTACCCTTAGAAAATGTATAGCTCTAACCTCTCCTCCTTCTGGCCCAATGCCTTTATTTATAGTGCTCAAGAGGAGGTTAATCAGGTCCACCATCAATGGGATAATCCCCTCTTTGGGTGGGATAGCTCCCTTATTGATGGGATAAGTCCCTCTTTGATAGGAGTGCATGAACCATCTGGAGGCGCCCAATACACGTCGAACAACCTTCTAGAATGCTCTAGAAATAACCACAAGTAACTTTTTAAAGATGAAACTTGCGCATTCTAACTTTTACAGGGGGACGCACCTGTCCCTTTACATATAGAGCGTCCAAAGACGCAGTTTTTGTGAACATAGAGAGCGTCCCCGCAGGTAAGTTTGAGAGAACCTACGTCCCCAGAGATAAATACATTTATACAAGACTTTCTCTCTTTTTGGAGTTTGACATGGAGAGCAGAGGCATAAGACTTGCCTAAGAGGGTAGCATGACTGTTGATTGAGCCATACTAACTGTAAATAGTCATGGTGACATTTTTTAGTGTAACACTCATCGCACCCCACAAAAGGCCTCTTCAGTATGCATCGTACCTAGCTAGTGTAGAAGTCAGTATGCATTGCACCCTGACAGTGGAGCAGTCAGTATGGTCCAGTTTTGGCTAGTTTTGAGTGGTTTTTCAGGTGGAACTTTTTGGGGAATGATATAATCAGTTGAACATGATTCTTTAAGGTATGAAGCAACACTTTTAGGGGTTAAAAATCCCTTGGTTTATCGACATATAAGATTGGGGTTGCAGTGCCCAAATATGTCTATAACAGTTGCCCCCTAAAGCATGAAGTCGTAAATATTTTGATGTCAGGAGAAATGATTTATCATGAGGATCCGAGGTATTCGAATTGGAAGGTGACCTATACAAGATACAACACAATACATCATCATCATATTGTTTTCATGATCTAGCTGATGCGGGCATTCCCATGTTCAGCTTTATAAATTCATTTTCATGTAAATAGGATAGATTATCATCTGCAGTTGCAAACTGGTGATTCTTTATATGTAAAGTCATCATCCCTAGCTTGGATGATCATCTGTGTAGCTTCTATGTACATTTGATGTCTTTATATTCCTATATATATCGTAGCCTGGATGGATGAACTAGATCTAGGGTCTTCAAATTCGTTCAATCTTCACCCAATGTACAAGTCGATCCATGTGAAAAGATGTCCTGAAGTCAAACATGGAAAGACATTGCCTGAATACTAGCCAATAATGTAAGTCGTTAACAGGCGTGAGAGGAATCACTGATAATGATAATGACCCTCAAGGTACTACAGTACAATTCATGTGGTGTGAATATATGATCCGATGTCGAACACCACGCAAAATCTTTCGGTCGAAGGCCATTGATGTAAACCTGTCGCCGGAAGTGAGAAACTTGCCATTGAGGCATGCAAGCTTCAAAGTACTGAAAGGGTTGTTTCTAAGTCAACTTCTTGGATAATGAGCTGATGTCGACAAGAAGTGACCCATCATAGGAGGGCCTTAATGTATCCCACATCTATGACACGAAACGAAGCAAACGATTTTCTAGAGGTGAAAACGATCTAATGATACAAGGTTAAGGAATGGCGGTCATGAAAAATGGAGGGTGAAGGTATTGTAGTGGATGAGGCATTAATTGGATGGTGAATTCTCTGAATGACTTCTCTTGAACATATTGGTGACACTGAGATGGATTGGTAGCATTAACCCCAAAAGATGGATGGTATGGAGGACCAATGGTGATATGACCAGTGAACGGAATAACCCAACCCGACTCAATCATGGTGAAGGAGTAAAAGTGTCATGTTCAAGAGCGACCTGCTATCAATAAAATTCTTCAAGTTTTCTTCCCTTTTTCCCCAGTCATTACTGACTAGCACCTCTTTATTTTTGTCAAGCTTGAGGAGGATAACATATGCTTAGTCTATAATTTTCCCTTTAGGCAAACCTATCGCTATGTTTTAGCGAGTCTAACCACAGTGAAACTCGTTCTTGTCTAGGTGGACAAGTTTGTCGCTATTGTTTTAATGAGTTTAACGACAAATATAACTTAATACTTTTCATGTTTAGAGAGTTTGAAAAGGGATGAAAAGGAAACTCCAGCAGTTCTTTTTCGTAGCATAATCCCTTAAAGTCCAAAAAAGATTAAAATAATGCAAAATGGATGACTTTCCGATCACTTTACTGAGCCGAAAAAGACAAGCACTCGAAAATTTTCATGAGATAATCCCTCAGGTCTGAAAAGTTTAAAAGATACAGGAGGGATGGCACTTCCAATCACTTTAGCGAGATGGAAAGGCTAATAGCTCAACAATCTTTTCATATTTAATGAGTCTGAAAAGAGTTTAAAGGAGGCTTGTTTTTGAGGAACGAGTGGTGTTTCACGGTAGCAACTGGTTCCAGGTAAGCTTGGAACTTCTCAAAACATGGTGATGTGAAGAGGCTGGCTAACAGGACCACTCATCACAGCTGTTCCTCAAAATGGTAAACAATCAAGTGGAAGTGTATGATCGGCAAAAGGATGGAGGTGATGGAAGGAACACAACCAAGGTTCAAAAGGCTGATATAATTGCGATCACAAGGGTTATTTACCGAAGGTGGGTTTTAATGAGCTTGAACTCTGGGGGAACAAATTCTCAATGGTAGGTTTATTTTTTAACGAGCTTGAACCATACAATAACATTTCTCATTGGCGAGTTTATTTTTTAATGAGCTTGAACCTTGCGGAAACATTGCTCATAGGCGGGTTTATCTTTTAACGAGCTTGAACCTCGTGGAAACATTGCTCATTTTCCTTTTTTTGTAAGTTAGGAACGACCAAACTAAAAAGCTAGAAAAACTATAAAGCTACCAAACTACTAAGGTTAGGTAGGATGGTTTCGTTCGTGGAACAGTTCAAACACTTCCTTTGCTTCATCTGCGACACAGACAAAGGTGAATGGTGGATTAGACCAATCACCTAACCTAAGAAGTTGAAAAACTAAAAAGCTAAAAAGCTAAAAATCTTTAAAAAATGAAATTGGTCGTTTTTAGCTTGCATAAAAAGGTTTGCATGCCCCCAAGCATCGATAAAATGAGAGCTTCTATTAACCATATGGAAATCACCATGGTCAAGCAGGATGGTTTTAGTCGGTGGTCAAAACATTTCCTGGGCTTTGTCCATCAAATAGAGAAAGGTGAATGGTGTGAGATAACACTTCCAATCACATAACTTATAGGGAAACCTATCTTTTCAGCTGGGTTCATCTGTCAAAGTAGACAAGGGTGCATGCCCCCAAGCTTCATTACATTCACCAGACTACTCGTGGTAATTAGGTGGATGGAATGAAGGTTCCTTTACGAGATCAAGTGAAAGACTAGACTTGGAACTTTGCTCAGCCTTGTTTCATTTTTTAGCAAGCTTGACACAAGACAAGGAACTCTGCTCAGATCCTTGGTTTCATTTTTTAACGAGGTTGACACAAGTCAACAAACTATCCTCCAGTGATCTTTGATCACAACTCATAAGGGGTCATGAAGGAAAGATCTGGTTCCAATGCCCCTAGTACATAATGTACAACATCACTAAATTGATCATCAGTTGATGTAGGTATGGAAGAGGTTGCCACATAATTAACCTATGGCGGGGATGATACCATTGGTATAAATGGACCATTTAGGAACGATGGTTGACTAGGAGTTATATTTGGACTGGGAAATGAAAGTTGGTCAACGGTGACAATTCTGCCTTCATGCGGGAAACAAATCACTCGAAAGAGTGTTGAAACAATAGCTCCCATGTGATAAACATAGTCACGCCCAAGAAGTAAATTGTAACATAAAGGTCCTGGGACTACCATCATGTTCAAATAAACTGTTTTTCCTCCCGAAGTGATAGGCAACTAGGGAAGGAACCTTAACGATCGACTGGTTCCTTTGTTAAAGCCCAACATATTTTGTGTAACAGGCATAAGCAGTGGTGAACCGAGTGCTTGCCAAGTAGTTGAGGAAAGGATACTCACTGATGCACCTTCATCTATAATAGTGCCAGATAAAATCATATTACAAACTTGTACTATGATCTGGAAAGGCACATAAGAAGGAAGGTAGGATTCTTCTAGTTGATTCCAATCGAAGGAAGTAACTAGACTACTTGGAGGGGGCACCGTAGAAACGGGAGAATTAACCCCTTGAGTTATGAGAACTGGAGGATTTTCCTCCTGTCTTGTTGGAATAGGTGGACTACCCCCAAGCTCATTTGAATCTGAGGTAACAAAAAGAACTTGAGTGGTATCATTTTTACTCTCTTCGGGAAAGGTCTGATCAGCTGAAGGTGAAATGGGGTCAACTGTTACCTTGACCTGTTGATTTTGGTCGGGTATAGACTCATAGGATTCACTTTCAGAGAGAGTGGTTTTGACCGACGGTTGATTTTGGTCAGTCAGCTCATCAACTAGTGAAGGATTTAGAGATAGTTTAGATGGAAGTCGCTGCGGTGAAGCAGGATGGTTATCCAACACTCTTTTGGCTTCATCCAGATAGGGACAAAGGTGAAAGGGGTGTATACCTTCACATAACCTACATGGAACTTTGACCTTTCTTTTCTGTCCATGAACTTCACTATTACTAGTTGATGGAGTGTTACCAACATGATCACCAGAGGTTGATGACACCGGACGGTGCGAATGGGAAGACCATTCTTTCAAGATCCGAGGAAAATAAGGACAATTTCGATGAAAATGGTCTTCCACACAAATTATGCATGGATATTTGACTTTGTGTGGCTTAACGGATGGATTTTCATTAGATGTTGCATTCGAAGCAATGGTTGCTTGGTTGCCCCCTTGCTGAGTTGGCTTCTTCTTCTTCTTCTTCCCTTTCTTCTTCTTCTTAGCCACCTGGTTACTAGTACCAATACTTTCACCAAGCGAAGAGGAAGAGGGGAGGGAGAAACAAATGAGGAAGAAGGCAAAGGGTCAACTTTAGGATCAACTGGAGGTTGATTTGATTGCGGAGGAATCATAGTATTTTGAATAACAGAGGTTGAGAATAGCCATACTGGCACGCCAATTGTAATTCCCGAAAGGGACAATGTAGCCATATGAGGAGCACCAATATTTCCGAAAGAAGGAAAAGGACTAGGATTCCCATCAAAAGGGATTCCTTGATTGGTGGATCCTGGATTTGTCTCCATATATCTCAACCTAAGATCAATGAAGGAATAGGGATGTTATTCCGAATTAAATAAATTTTAATGATGCTTTGACACAACTTTTCTTTTTCAATTTTTAAGAGTTGAGAGAAAGCTAATGATGACTCTAGTCCTCTTCGATTTTTAATGAGCCTGAAGTGACAAGTGCTCAGATGGACCTTTTCATTTAAGGAGTCGAAAAGGAACAAAAGTGACTACTCTAGAAATCTACACAGAGGGATTACCAAACCAATTGCAAAACTGAAAAATACACCTTGGTGATAAATTAAAGAGAAATTACCAAGGACTTACGTACGGCAGTCAATCTTGCCAAATGTTGTGTTCAGTGCATTGCGATCGATAGGGTGGAAGACACGACTTCCTATGGATAAAGGATATAAGCCTATTGTGGTCTCCCTATATATACTCGAAGGTATGGGGAGCACAAGTCCGTGCTAGCACTTGTCGTATCAAAGAGGAGGAATCACCAAACCTTCGATGAAAATGATAGTTACTAGATTTTATGACACCAGAACACGTCTCTAGCCTAGACCTCTAGATGTGTTGCGCTAGGTTCCAAAGCGTTGTTAAGTTCATTGAAATTTATTTTAGAGTTGATCTTGCTTAGAGGTTTGCCTTTCAATGGTTCACCGCGTGATGTAGACATAAAATTCCTAAATATGCAGTCTACAATGATAAACAATCATTGTTTATTTTAAGCAATGAAAATCCTAGCTACTAAGGAAAGAAGATTCAATTTCCTTCAAACAAAGAGCAATGAGCACGCACTAAATGCACTTTTCCTAAATAATTTTTCGCACACAGTCTAAATGCAAATGCAAATGCATGTATTTGTTTTCGTTCTCTTTAATGTGAAAATGCCAAAAAAGAAAACTAAATGTAGCAAAGATCTAAAATATTTTTACTCAAAGTGACATTTCAACAAATTCTTTTTCGAAATAGAAAGGAAGAATAAATGACACTTTTCAATTTCGAATAGAAAATGCTTTTGACACTTCAAATATCAAAAAACCAAATCGACTACAGGACAAAAAGTTCAATTGACTATCTAGAGAAGGAAGACTCAACGACACTTCTCTTTTTGACACAAAATGACAGTTACGACACCTTTTGTACCAAAATGACAGATCGATTTAAGAAACTTTTCGACAAAGGATTATAAATGATGGAAAAATACACAAAAACATTTACTAATCCTAATCAATGGAGGCTATTCTATGTAATGCAAGGAGGCTTCAACAATGAGATACTGTTCATAAGCAGCAAAAACAATTAAATAGAGCTAAAAACAAGGACAAAATCCCCAAATTTCAAGGAGAGAAATAGGATTACTCAGTCATCGCACTTGTGCTTCACAGAAACAGGGATGCATCTCACTTGCTACACTCAAGAAGTGCGATGCATACTAGTTTCCAGTGACAGACAGTGCGATGGGCCAGGGAGTGCAACTGAGATGGGTTTTGGCTCAAATTTGCAGCTGATTTCAGTGAGTTAAGCTGAGCTATTATGGATAGTAAAGAACAAAGTACAAGGGTATGATCTTAAGAGGTTACTAAGCTACCAAAAGGTCATCTAGAATTCTTGTAAGTCAGATGTCCAATTCATAAACCAAACCGGAGATTGACTGAAGTAGCATTCATCTACTATGCAATTGCAGAGCAAGAGCAGTTCAAAGGTTATCTGGCTAACTTCAGGCTCCATCTATAGTTTATAAAACAAAAAATCAATAACAAACAAACAAACTATTCATTCCCCAATGGAGTCACCATTTTGTTTCCAGGAAAACTAGTGTCTTTTCGATCTGCTAGTCCCACTAGGATTGGCAACTATCCTAGAAACAAACAATCAAAGCAATTTGCGATTTCCTCTATGTATGATAGATAAGAGAGAAGAAAAGGGACCAACCTGGATCTTCCGCTTGACTCCTTGCTTGATTTCTCTCCCCCTTGATAGAGCTTGCAACTCCTCTCCTACTTGTCCCGCTTAGAGAATACCTATAGAAACAAAGTAACAAAACACCATCAAAGCATCTTGATCTATTATATCATAAACAATTCAGAATCAGAAATACATTGAACATACAATAGCATTCACAAATAACAAGATTCACAAATACATGATTGTATGGAGGAAAACTCAAAGAAATTTATTAAAATAGAAAGGAGAATTACAACCCAGCTGTCTGATCCAGCATCAAAGCCCTCTTCATCTCATGAAAAGCAAGATCACCCAAAAATACAATGCTCTTTCTCAGATACAAACTATCAACACTTCCTTACAAATTTCAAAATTCCAGCCTCCAGATCTCTCAGATGAGGGAACCATTTATATATTTCTATAAGGGTGTGAGTCATCTTTGGGTTTTTGATTAGTGTCATTCCACTTGTTGTTATTGGTTCCACTTGGAGATTTCTTGGATCTCTTACTCATCCCTGGGCGAATTCAGAGAGGCAAGTGTCATAGGAGAAATTTCTAAAAGATTCCATGAGCATCCACTTAGCAAATTGTCTCGTACATTTGTCCATCCTCGCTCGTCACACCCCACAGAAGGCCTACTCAATATGCATCGCACCTGGCTAGTGTAGAAGTCAGTATGCATCACACCCTGATTGTGGAGCAGTCAGTATGGTCCAGTTTTGACCAGTTCTGAGTGGTTTTTCAGGTGGAAATTTTTGGGGAATGATATAATCAGTTGACCATGATTCTTTAGGGTATAAAACAACACTTTTAGGGGTAAAAAAGCCCTTGGTTTATCGACATATAAGATTGGGGTTTCAGTGCCCAAATATGTCTATAACACTCATGACCTCTCACCTACCAAATGACTCTTGGCATTCTATGTGACCTTTCACGTTCATAGAGTATTATGTGCTACTGTAGTACACAAAAGAAAATGACTATCATCCTAATTGGCTAATCTATAGATGGCGAGTTCTGGAAAGTCGAGCCCAAGTTTTTCTATTAGGTAAGTGTGCCATATGTTGTATTCCACAGTGATGGGAGATATCTGTGGTTGGCTTTCATCATGACGGTGTAAGCACTCCAGTGCGTTCGGGACAAGGGTATTCTATTTGGCATGTATATGACTATTCAAGGTACCCAACTTGGTGTAGAGCCTCACTGGTTCTACGATGTAATGCTTGATATTACCTCTTGAGATTGGCATATCTCCTGTGTGGGTGATTTTTCTATATGTCTCTATGAATGCCTGCACCTCATTTTTGAGCTCCTCTTGATTTCTTACATGTCTAATCTCTCCTACAGAGGGAGCCCCATGTAGTTGGATCACTGATTCCAAACTGCTGAACAATTGTTTGTAGGAAGCCAAAACCCTTTCTGCATCTTTCGCCAATTTTTCTTTGGGTTGAACTTTGATACGAAGCTCAACCCTGGTATTTTGCATAGTGATCCAATATTTCCTGGGAACTACTGCTGGGGCTTCAGGGTACTTTTCAGACCATTCATGTATTCTAGCCAAAGCAGTCATGGCCTCTTTGAGCATGGCAACCCTTTCTTTTGAGTGAGTTTGAATGGTCACTATGGGTGCTATAGTGTGGTGCAGTTTTTCCATTTCTTCATACTCTGTTGCCAGAGTCTCCCCCAGGATCTCTCTTTCCAATGTGACTATCGCTTGGAATTCAACTGATCCTGTGTGTAATAAGTGGAGTGTCACATCTTCCTCTCCATCCTTCTCTTCTCTTGTTCTGCGACGGTGACCCTTTGCTCAGATGCGTATATCCTGTTTTGTAAACCTACAATCTGCTTACTCATCTGGGCTGCATTGTGTTCTGTGGCAGCCATGAATGTTGTTCCGGTGGAGGCGATCATTTGAGGATTTGTCATGATATTTGGCATGATATCTATTGCCGTAGTTACTAACAATGGATCGGTTGGGTTTTTGCTGCAATATTTCTTCCTCTCCTGTATAATTTTTAGGTTTACTTCATCAAATGTGATTTTAGTCAGATCTAGAACCTCTTCATCTTGATCTTCTGAGATGCCTAGCTCTCTGAGGGGAAGGTGTCCACCAGTGAGGGGAGTAATGGGAGGTACATCCAAAGGAGGAAGCTCTCTTTTTCCTGAGCCTGAGTTGACCATTTTGCTTGTCTCTCCTTGTTCATTTACTCCAGCTTCCTTTTCCCAGTTTGTCCTAAGCTCCTCTTCCTGTTTCCTCTTTTCTTCTTCTGCTAGTGCCCGTTGCCTTTCTAGCTCCTCCTCCATGTTCTTCAGTTCCTGTTCTAACCTTTGACGTTCTTCTTGTTTTTCTTTGCAACTTCTTCTTGCCTTTGCCTCTCTACCTCATCCTATGCCCTCTTTTCTTCTTCCTACCACCTTTTCTCGTCTTCTTGCCTTTTCTTCTCTATCTCATCCTGTGCTTTATTTTCTTCTTCCTATTTCCTCCTTTTCTCATTCTGGATTTGGTCACGGGATTCCTACAATTTTTTGCTCTCCAGTTCTCTTCGCCTCTTTTGCTCTCGCTTTTTTCTTGCCAATTTGGCATTTATTTGTATGGGCATAACTTCTTCTTCCCTGCTATCACTTAGAGGGTCTTAAGACTCTTTTCCTTTTCACTTCCCTGATTCCTTGACTCCCTTTGGTGTTCTTTCTCTGAGGCTTACATCATCTTAGAAATCATCAAGGAGCTCATCTTCTATGGCCTACTGCTCACTGGGGTTGATCTCCCTTGTGGAGTTATACTAGTTCCTAATCCCGTCCTCGAGATCCTTCCTAGTGTGGGCGTAAGACCAACTGAATTTCATTTTCTTACAGTGGGAAGCTACAACTTTCTCAAGGTCATATGTTCTGTAATTTAGGGTCATGAAATGGCTCCCCTCCAGTTCTTCAACCTCTACTTCTACCTGTTTGAAGTTTTCTACTACGTACGCCCCAATAGTGAGAGGGAAAGGCAGCCAAGGTTTCTTCTTGCCTTTGTTCAAAACCTTCGAGAAACCTCGTGTCATCTGGTAACAGACCTCTCATAGGAGTGTCCTATCTATGACAAACTTGGGTAGAGTGTGAGGAGCTTTATGAGTACCAAACACCCTGACAATCATTCCTTCATCGATGGGGAACCAATGAGCTAATTTAACCACGGTCCTCATGTCTCTCTGTGACATGCAAGGTGGTTCTTCCCCAAACAACAGTTGGTATAATGGGATAATGAATTTTTTGGATATTACAACCAACATGCTTCTATAAGCTGTGTCCCAAAAGACTTTGTAGTGGCAGTGGATGGGTTGGGCTACTGATGTGTCCCAATTGTAGCTCTAGTGCTTGAAGTGGCACCTCAAATAGACAACATCAAGGAGGTATGAAGACATATAGAATTTTGGACGTTGCTTAAGGGGTGAGCTTTGGGTGACGACTATGTTTGTCCTCAAGGATGATGATAGGATGCTTGCCCAATTAAAAATAATTCCCTGAGTGGTGACAACATACATGAGTGGAACCCACATGCCAAAAAATACCTCAAAGTCTGCCTTTCCATATAGATGGCACATCATTGCAGCGATTAACTGATATACTCTACGTAGCCCTTCTGTCTTGTAGGCCTGGTCTGTCCTAACCTATAATTTCACAGGTTCTTGCCACCAATGCCTTAAGATGTTTTTCATTGGGATGGTGAATCCAGCAAGCCACTTGGTGTTAAAAATCTTCTGCTTCTCAGGAAATTTGTAGTAGGCGTTGATTTTTGTCAAAGCGATGGTGGTTATAGGTGCTCCATCGTGACCCCTGATCATCCAGTCATATGTGCTTGTACACTGCAAGATCCATTTGATGGTTTCAGTGCACGAGAATTCTGGTGGATGAGCCACTACTCTATGTAACCTTGACCTTTTGACGTTGATATATACTTGGAAGTCCTCCTGTGTTTCCGGGATATCCCTCTTAGCAAATTCCTCGTAGATCTCATACCATGAGAGCTTGGTGGTTTTATTTATGTTGCAAGATGTGTCTTTAAAGATAGGTGGATATTTTTCTGGATTGGCTTCTCATGCATCGCTTCCCGAGGTGCCTTGAGTTGTTTTAGCAGTCGGATGACCCATCTCATCTTCAAAAGAAGAAATGGATATGCACTTGAGCTCAACGTCACCTGGCATGTAAAAAACACAATCCCATGATGAGAGAGAGGGCATGATAATAAATTGGAAAAATAAAAGGAAACCTAGCCAGTGAAAGGAAGGTCGCAGGGATGAGCGAGTTGTATGGTTCCAATGTTAAGAATGTGATTGTGTGACTGAGGTCAAAGGTTGGGAGCGACTGCAAGGTTATGATGCACAAAATTTGGTCGCATATTGCACAGCGGGTGGTGGTCGCAGGTTGCAAAAGGTAGGAGGTGTTACACAAAATATTGTCACCATGACATTCTGCAATCCGTGTGAGTCTATCACCACTCATACTTTCCTCCTTTGCAAGTCTTAAACCTTAGTTCTTCATGTCAAGCCTTGAAATAAGAGAAAGCCCTTAAAAGTCTCTAAAACTCTAGTTCTACACTTCCTCTTAGCATTAACTGCGGCCCCACACCTACTGGTCATGTCCTCTGCGTACCTGACCGCTTTGTCTCTGTGTAATGGGTACAGACCCCTGTAAAAGTCAAAAAAGCACAAGTACATTCTTAAAAACTCACTTTGAGTCATTTCTGGAAGCTTCTAGAAGGAATCTTCAGGTGGCAAGTTCGCTCCTTTAAGGTTCATGCATCCCATACCTTAAGGAGCTAAACCCTTGATGTGAGGAGCTTATCCCTTTGAAGGAGGACTCTATCCCTTCATAGGTGGACCTGTAACCTCCTTCCTTTGCACTATAAAATGAAGCATTGGGCTGGTTACTGGGGAGGTTGAAAGCTAAAGATTTTTGAGGTTAAATGCTTCTGGAACTTAGTCTTCCTAATTGAGCTTTTGTGAGGAAGGATTACGTACCTTGTTGATCTCATTTGGAAGAGTGTGAGGCTTTTCAAAGTAGAGGAGATTCCTATTTCGGACCCTGGGAGGAGCTTGTACAACATCAAGGCACCAAAGGTTGTAAAGTGCTTCTATTTTCAAAGTTAATACAATCAAGTTTATTTTTCTCAATAAGTTGTGTTTTATGGTTTATTTCATGGATTCCTTGATCACCATGATGAATATGATTTATTATATTAGCTGTGTAGGTGTTATTTGATGTGTGCTTGTTTGTGACTGCAGGTTCTCAAAAGGAAACTCTTTCAGACGGTCGAAGTGTGGCTGCCACAAACTAGCGTTGGGCTTAAGGTAGGGTCTAAAACACCTCTTCGTTTTTATTAATGAATCGCAATATATTTAGAGAAAGGTAGATTTGCTTGTCCTTCTTGTTGCTAGATATATTTTGATACTAGGGAGATTGGTCTTGTCCACAAGAATGATTTATGTGGCTGACAAATTGGCGACTCCTGGGGACTTGAATTTGGTTTTTGCTTTTCCTTTTTCTTTGACTTGAGTAACTTATCCCTGTTTTTGGTTTTTGCTTAATGTGTGTGGGATTGGGTAGTTTTTAGGATCTGGATTCTTTTTGTTTTTTCCAAAATTTACAGGGAACCGCACTTTCTTTTTACAAACAGTGCAGACCTCTCTACATCTTTCCTTTAGTACACAGAGTGGTACTCCATCTGGTTCTACTGGAAGCCTGAGGACCCTGTTAAATTTTTTGAAAAACCTAAATTGTTTTCGTCCAGTTAAGTTTAGTTTATATTTATGATTTTTTAGTGTCTACCCAAATTTTCATGTGTTCTGTCAAGAATCTCTTGTGAGTGAGTTCCATTGGCATTTTGGTTTTAGGTGATTTTCTAGAAGTTTTGCATGCCTGGATTGATTTTCGCTTGGTCTTTGTAGTGACTCAGAGATTAGAAGCCTAAGAAACCTTAGATTGCCCTGGTCATTTTGGTCTTCTTGATGAGTCTGACTGATTTTTGAAATCTGCCCTTGCTGAGAAATAGATTTTGTTTTCTCTTTGCAAAGCTTTGAATGAACTTGCTTGTAAGTTTTGAATTTCATTTTTATAAAAGAAAACATAGCTGGGTGTTTTTTGATTGATTTGTTATTCTGAACGAATTAATCCTTAGTTTACTGAATAACTAAGTAAAACGTCCTCAAAATGATTTAAAGCTTTTATTTCAATTAGGTTTTTAGAAGTTTTAGATCTCAAGATTACTTTTTATAGTTTTAAGTGTTTTCTAGAAATTGTAGAATCTCTTTTGAAAGAAATTGTTTTCTGTAGTTTTTGAGTGTTGAAAAAGAAAGGGATTTTTCGTGAGCATAATTAGTAGTCTCGTTTTGAGTTTATTGAAAAAGACAAAAAATATTTTCTTTTCATTTACATGTTGAAAGAAAGATTTGTTTTTCAAAGAATTGCATTCTCAACTCTTTCTTTTAGCTAGAAATTCATTGAAGAAAAAGAATTGTTTATCATCTTAGGTGCATTTTTAGTGTTTTTGGAGTCGAGTCTTCACACCATCAAAGTTTCATCTCCATTCCTATTGACTTAAGAAACAACCCATAAAAATAACGCTTAAATTAAAATTGATCTAGCAATCTTTTTATTTCTAGGGCTCTTATCACCAATATAGCTTAGGCTAGTATCTTGGAGTAGGGAGTAATTAACTCTCCAAGATAGTTAAAACAAACAAGTAGCTATATCTTGTGGTAGGAAATAAATCCAATTGTAATCGATATAATCTGGGAAGCCCCTCTTAAAGGATTCAATCACGAGATCATCTCCAAACCTTTGAGACAATCAAGTCTATCTCATTGGGAAATATAGAAGATTTGCGCGTATTAAAAACGGTAAACCTCGGATTAACCATTATCGAGGAGCCTGAGGTCACTTGTTGGTAGACCTCGGATTGATCTTGTCGAGGAGCCTTTAAGGGGATTGAGATTTTTTACTCTGACCTTGCACATAGATTTGATCGTAGACTATTCCCATAGTTGTATTTGTTACTATTGGTATCCTTAGTGACCATAATCTTAAGATTCTTTCCTAAGGTGACGGTGAAGGATGGGTCTCACTATACCTGGAGTAGACATCGACTAGACTCACTTGGACTCTCTAGGGGGTTCTCTTCACTCGAGACGGTTTTGTGAAGAAACTTGTGCCAGTCTGTTTCATTAAGCAGGTTGTCGGGGTCACTGTTCCAATCGCCCTTTCTGTATTGAATTCTCCGATGTTGGATTTCATCACCAACTAGTGTTTTTGGTATGGAAAGTTACTGTTTCTATGTGGTTTGAACTCTTAGATTTTTTAGGCGTGTGATTCAATTGTTTGGTTCTTTAGAGACTTTAGGTGGTTTTATTGAGATTTTCTTTGTTTGTGTGAAGTAATTAAAATATTTAATTGTGGCTGAATTACCGAAATAATCCTGTAGACTTCAAGGGAAACCTCCCTAGTATACACCAAGCCAGCTTGAAGGGCTACAAGCTCTTGCATCACCTAGTGACAGTAGAGTTGGGTCACCAGAAGCTAGAGAGTCTTCTTTAATTATTCATCCTGATTATCAAGTTCAAGCAACAAAGTATATTTCTGAATTTACTAGTAGTTTTTCTTCTACTAGTGAATTAGCTGAAGAACCTGAAATTTCTGAGCCTGAAACTGAACCTGCTACTACTCCATCTTCGGGATTTGCTTCTCCAACTTCTAATGGTCCTAGTTCACCCAGGGTAGGAAGGATCATTACCTAAAATCATCCTTCTGGACTCATTTCTATTGAAGAACTTATTAGTCTGGAAGAAGATATAACTCTCCCTGAAAATCAGCCAACTTTAGAACTTAGGGAGCATGAATCAATTTTCTACAGTCCATTTAGGAGTGACACTTGGTACGTCTCATTGACCAACTTTTTAGAAAACCTGGGTCTTATTTTTTCACCACCTCGAATTCCTTTTCATGCAACACCCAGAGGTTATTATCCTCCATTGAATATGTTGAGACAGTCATCCATGTTTTCCCAATCACTGGAAACATTTTTATATGGCGGTCCTTCTGTTCCTTCGAGGTATCAGTCACTCACTGGTACTTTTTCTGGAGTGTCTCCACAACCCATTGAACATGGGATATCAACTGGTAATAACGGAACTCAATCATTGAGCGTAGAAGAAATTCTTATGATGTCTGGTACTATTCCAAATCCGCAACCTCAAGGTAGTCAGTTACCGCTTGGGGGGCAACCTCAAGGTACTAAATTACCGCCTGGAGGGCAACCTCAAGGTACTCAATTACCACCTGGGGGGCAACCTCAAGGACAATACATACCTCAATGTCAACCCCAGACGCAATACATACCTCAAGGTCAACCCCAGTATCAATATATACCTCAAGGTCAACCCCAGTTTCAGTATGTGCCTCAAGGTTATCAACCTCAAGGTTAGTACCCAACTCAAGGTTTCCAACCACTTTCTGGTCAATCATTTGTACAAGGAACTGGAAATGTACCATTTAATTATCAGCCTACGCTCAACCCGGTTATGGTTCTCAATATGCTCAACCTTTTATGGGTTCATACCCCAGAATGAATATGGTGTGGGATCCATCTCAAACTCAACAGATTTTGCAACCTAATGTGCAGTTGTCATCTCAATTTGGACAACCTTTGGTTTCTGGTCCAACCCAGCAACCTGTCTAGCCTACTATTCAAACTTTTGCACCTAGTGTAGCTCATTAGTCTAGGCCTAGTTCGCCTCAAACTCCACCTCAAACGACTGCTGCAACTACTGTAGCTTCTGTTCAATCTACCCCACCTACTTCTAGAGTATCGGCAACTCAGATTTCTACTGTTCCTGCATCAACTCCTCAAGCCTATTTACCTCAGTTAGGACCTACAATTCAGACTTCGGTTCAGATGCCTGTAGGACAACCTGGTCCAAGTATGGTTGTCACAAGTCAACCGCAATTCACTTATCAACCGTACCAGGGACAATACCAATTCGGTCCTGCTGTGCAAAGCCCAGTTTACCAGTATCAACCATACCCTAGATATACTTATCAGCAACCTCAACAACCCCAATTTGGTTCGGTTTTTTCCGAGAGGATATAATATTCCAAATGCAATTCCAATTCCAAGTTATCCTGGATATCCTCCTCCTGGCGCTGGTCTTATGACCCAAGGTTTTCATGATCCTAACTATCAGTTACCATTTATTGCAACTTTGGACTTGCCTGATTTGTCGCACCTTACGAATGATCCGATTAATTATCTTCCGTTTTGGCTACCAATGCCGAATAAGTTTCCCAGTGATATCCCAAAGTTTGAAGGTAAATCAGGAGAGGATCCGTCAAACCATGTGATTACTTATCACCTATGGTGTGCATTTAATTCCATTATCGATGATTCAATTCGCTTACATCTTTTTCAACGCACTCTGATTGGTCTTGTGGCCAAGTGGTGCATTGAGTTACCGCGAGCTTATTTTTATAATTTTAGTCAGTTAGCCACTTCTTTCTTAACTCATTTTCAGTTGCCTGTTAGATATGACAACGACACGGAATTATTAACTTCATTAAAACAGTCAACGTCCACATATATTCTAGATCATATTCATGAATGGCGACGCAGACGACGTTTAGTGAAAGTTTTTATTCCAGATCAAATTTTAGCAGAATGGTTCGTTAAATCATTATTACCTAAAATCACAAAGGATGTAGCTAAGGTAGGAGTTGTTACTGAAGAGCAAGTAATTGCTCAAGCTCAGTACCTTGACCTCGTTTATACGCAGTCGGGTACTTTACACGAAAAAATCCCCAACCTTCCGAAACAAAATCAAATAACTGCAGCTCCTTCAGGGTCTCATGCCACTGATGGTATGATTGGTTCAGTTAGTACCAAAAGTAAGAAGAATTCTTCAAAGAATTCTTCTCCTATTATAACTTTACCAGATTCCCCGATAGGAGACTCTTCCGCTGAAATTCCTGCCGATATTCATGTCATAGAATAATCTGCGGCCAAATCAAAATCTAGTGGTAAAAAGAAAGGGAAGAAGAAAAATAAGCAAAACTCAAAAGAGAAATAAGATAAAACTGAATCTACTGACGAGAAACGTAAACCTTGCTATCCTTGTCTCATTTTTGATGAGGAGAATTTTACAAGAGAATTCCCACATCGCCCTGAGGTTGCGAAAATTGTCAAAGGTCCTCAAACGCCTGCTGTCTTGAAGGATCCTTTTCCTAGTCAAGATAGTAAGATGATTGGTTCTTCCTCAAATGCCTTGGAAGAACCCATAATGATGATGTCTCATGTCAGGATTACGAAGCGATTGCAAGATTATGGTAGTAAAAGTCCTGTTGGTAGTAAGGAAGTAGAATCTTCTAATTCAAACCCATCAACTTCAACTCCTTCTAGTTCTGATCCGCTACAGATCGAGAAACCTAACCCAAACTTAGTAATCAAACCACCTGCTAAAGGTATACTTCGGAAGTTAGCTTTCAATCTGCATGCAAGAGCTGCTCAGAATTATAACATTGTTGAAGACTTAGCTATTTCTCCTTCAGTAATGTTGGCTTTGGAGGTGCTGCAATCATTCCCAACACAACGTAAATTACTATTGTCGGCTATAGGAGCTGTTGATATTCAGGATTTGAACCTTATAATCTTAAATTTAGAGAATAGTACACCTCACCTACCTCATCAAATGGCTTTCCAAATTCCAGTGTTAGTCAAAAATAGACCTTGCTTTAGGACTGTAATTGATGAGGGAGCTTCTATGTGTATTATGTCGATCCAGTGTTGGAGATTTCTTGGTTCTCCTACACTCAACCAATACCTGACGATTCTAAAGGCTTTTGATGGCCGTGGTTTCCATCCTTTTGGCATTTTACAGGATTTACCTATAGGGGTTGAAGGTAAAACTATAAATCTAGACATGGAAGTGGTTGATGCCCCTCTAGATTACAACCTTCTCTTGGTTCGCAGTTGGTCTTATGCTATGACTGCTATTGTTTCATCGGTCTTTTGGCTTATCAAGTTTCCTCATAATGGAAAGATCATAACCATAGACCAGCTGACTTATTTTTCATCCGACCCAGCCTCTTCTAAAAGTATTCAACATGTCGGTAAAACAACTATCCCTTACAAGGATGTTGGGGTAGGATTGATTAAAGATTCTGGTTTACTAGGAACTTTTTCCTTTCCTCCTCCTAACGTATCACCTTCTACTGCAACTATTCATATGATTTCATCGAACACTATTGCTTTTGATGATCCTTGGATCGTACCTTCCGAGTCTGAGGTGGATTCATTTGGTGATGCGATGCCTTTGAGTCCCTATGAAATTGCATATCAGGCTGTACAGTCGTTTTCTGACCCTTGTTCAACCGAAATCGATCTAATGAATGTGGTCCGTGGAGAATCACTTTCAATATCAACCTCAACTTCAACAACTTTTTCTGAGCTTGTTCATACTGATGAGCAGATTCGTGAACTTTTGTCTGTTGATGATTTACCATGGGAAGATCTTCATCATCAATCTTCGTTTTTACCTGAGCTTGATCATTTTGAAAATGATTTTTCATCTATTTTTACTACTGATTATGTCAAAGAACCACAGAATCCATTGCAACATCCTGATTCTGAGTTAAATTTGGGAAATATCTCTCGAACGGTTCCTATTGACATTTCAGTTAAACTTGGAATTATTGAAAACATTCATATAGGTGCTTCCTGTATGGACAATGAACTCCAAACTTATAAAGCCCTATTTCAAGAATTCCGTGACGCGTTTGCCTAGTCATATGAAAAAATGCCAAGAATCGATCCATCAATTTTTTCCCATGAAATTAAAACTTACTCGAATGCTAAACTTGTCCGGCAACGTTTGCATCAGATACATCTGCGAAAAGCTGCTACTATTAACGATGAAGTTGAGAAATTACTTCGAGCAGGTTTCATTTATCCAATTCATTTAACGAATTGGTTATCGAATATTGTTCCTGTTAACAAAAAGGAAGGAACGATAAGAATATGTATCGATTATAGGGATATTAATCGAGCTTGTCCTAAAGACAATTATCCAACCCCCTATATTGATCAAATCATTGATGATTGTGCCGGCAGTGAAATTTTCTCCTTTATGGATGGTTTTTCCAGTTACAATCAAATCAACATACTCCCTGCTGATCAACCAAAAACGGCTTTCATTTGTCCATGGGGGACATTTGCTTACTGCAAATTGCCTTTTGGATTGAAGAATGTTGGAGCAACTTTTCAAAGAGCTATATCTTACGCGTTTCATGACATCAAGCACATTGTGTAGCCTTATCTTGATGATTTACCTACCCATTCATTACATAGAGCCGATCATCTCACTCATTTACGAGCAATCTTTATGAGATGTAGGCATTATCGAATTAGGCTGAATCCACACAAATGTGTTTTCTGTATAGAAACGGGTCGTTTACTAGGATTTGTTGTTTCAAAAGCTGGCATTTGTGTCGATCCCTCGAAGGTTGAAGCTATTGTTAAATTGCCTCCTCCTTTGACTCTTTGCCAACTCCAAAGTTTGCAAGAGAAAGCAAACTTTTTACGTCGTTTCATTCCTAACTATGCCGATATAACAAAGGGTTTTACAAGGTTGTTGAAATAGAATACTCCATTCTTTTGGGATGAGAGAGCTGATAAATTTTTTGATGCACTTAAACACGCGTTGACCCATGCACTGTTATTGCATCCTCCCAACTACAACCAGGATTACTTCTTGTACCTCGTCGCTTCTCATTCCACCATTGGGATGGTTTTAGTTCAGGAAGATGAATTCAATAGTGAACATGTGATTTACTATCTTAGTCGAACTCTGAATCTGACTAAGCTTAAATATTCACATGTGGAGAAATTGGCCTTGGCAGCTGTTCAAGCTGTCCAAAGATTTTGTCATTACATCTTACTACGCAAAACTACCGTAATTTCTGACTGTAACCCTATGATCTATATTTTGACCAAACAATTGCTAGGGGGCAAGTATTCCAAATGGATAGTTATCCTGTAGGAATTTGACTTGGAATTTGAAAAATCCAAGGCAAAGAAATCTTTGGTATTTGCGGAATTGATGTGTGATTTCCCACGTGTTGATACTGAAACTGTGGCGGAAGAGCCCATTGCAGATGAATCCTTGTTTCTTATCAGTACTCTTGATCCATGGTATGGAGATATCATTATTTATCTCCAAACCCAATCTTTTTAGCTTGAAATTTCATGATCTCAGCGACGGAAAATACGTTTCCAATCCCAACAATACAATATTATTGGAGATACACTCTATCATCGTGGGGCGAATTCTGTTTTCTGACGTTGTTTAACTCATGAAGAAGTTGAAAAGGTTCTAAATGACTGTCACTCTGAAGCATGTGGCGGTCATATGTATGGGTATGCCACAGCCCAAAAGATATTGTGTGCTGGTTATTTCTGGCTGTCTTTATTTAAAGATTGTATCTATGCAGTTCGAAAATGCCACAATTGTCAAATTTTTGTTCATAAGATGTGTGCTCCACCTGCTCCTCTCCACCCTATAATTACTATTGTTCCTTTTTCAAAGTGGGGTATCGACTTTATCACATGTAACCCTCACTCGGCCGGGGGGCATGCATATATCATCCTTGCAGTAGATTATTTTACTAAGTGGGCTGAGGTGATGCCTACATTTTTGGAAGACGGCAAAACTGCTGCAATTTTCGTTTTCAATCATATACTTGCTATATTCGGTGTTCCTCAAGCGATTATTACTGATCATGGGAGTCATTTTCGAAACATCATGATGACTGAACTAACAGATCAACTTGGCCTGCGTCACGATAGTTCTACTCCATATTACCCATAGGCTAATGGTCTGGTTGAAGCTATCAACAAAGTTCTAGTCACTATGATCCGATGAATCATTGGTATTCATATGTCGAATTGGCATAACATGTTATTTTCAGCACTTTGGGCATGTCGAACCTCAGTAAAAACATCAACTAGTTTCACTCCTTTTCAACTGGTTTACGGTTTGGAAGCAGTGTTACCCATTGAATGCGAAATTCCATAATTGCAGATAGCCATAGAATTACTCCCATCCACTTCCGAAGAGGAGAAACATTTGTTGTACTTAGCTTAGCTAGATGATAATCAATGTGACGCTGCATTAGCAATCAAAACGCATGCCAAAAGAATAAAAGCTCAGTACGATCGAAATGTTACACCCCATAATTTTTTGGAAGGAGACCTAGTCTTACTATACGATCAAGCAAATGATAAGCTAGGGTCTGGAAAATTTGTACCTATGTGGCATGGTCCATATGTTGTTAAGAGAAAGCTGGCAAAAGGGGCCTATGAATTGGTAGGTTTTGACAGTGTCTCTTTGGGTAAACCCAGAAATGGTCTTTATCTGAAGATATATTATGCTTAAATCTGGGTGTGGAGATTTTTGTTAGATTAGTTTCTTTCTAGCTGGTGTGTTTTAGATTAGAAAAGTGTGCCTAGTTTAGAGAGTGTCTTTATCATTATTCCCGCTTATCTTGATTTTACTCTTGATATTGCAGATGTCGATGTCTCTTCAAACATACATTGGTTTCACTGATGGTGCTTGTCGTAGTACACAAAACATTTCTTCCGCAACTTGGGTTATCTATTCACCCTCTGATGAGTTGGTATCTATGCATGGGGTAAGCCTCGGTCAAACAATGAACAACATTGCAGAGTATAGTGCAGTGATTGAGTTATTATTTGAATCCATCTCATTCGGGATTCGGAGTTTGATTGTTAGGTTAGATTCTGAACTTGTTGTATTGCAGCTTAATAGAGTTTATGCCAGTAGAAATATAGTGTTATTAAGATTATTTTTGAGAGTTCGTCTCTTGGAACGTGAATTTGACTACATTGAATATCAGCATATTCCAAGATATTTAAATACATTAGCAGATGCAATTGCTTCTCGAATGTTAAATAGACATTTGCAATAATCAAACAGTAAATTTAAAAACATTCCATAACATGTTATACAAGATAGCCAGTAATACTGATATAACATAGCATAGAAGTGTGTCAAATATACATCGTCTTCGATCATAGGTTGAAAAACACCTTATGATCGGCAAAAATGATAGTACAAAAAGCAAAAATGTCGAATGAATCTAAAAAGGTGATCATCCTATCACTGGTGATGATCACGATAAGAAACCACTGCTCGGACCACCCTACAAAGGAACCTCCTGAAAGGTCCTGGGACCCCAATCACATAGCGCTATAACCTAAGTGGAATATCATCTATGCTAGTCTCTGGAATATTTGCTGTCAAACGCTCTATATGGTTTTCCAATTCAGTCAGGGTCTATGTAGATTCATCCCGTGGGGCCAGTACTGCTGTATCTAGGTGTTTCCTCTCATAGGGATGGAGAGCGGCTGGTCACCGTGGACCCACATCTGCATTTGAAACTTTTATTATTAGTTTTGGACAATTTAAAAACAAAAAAAAATAGTTAAAACTTAGAAAATGTTGAGAATGATTTTACTTGAATTATCCCATTGCTCTCTTGGTGGAAGAGCCATGTCTGGGTCACCACGATAATCCATCCCAGCATATGGAAAATCCTGAATCACGAAAATTTGGTTCTCTAACCAACAAAAATACTCAGGGGAAATTGAACAACCTCTGAACCCTCCTTAGGATGACGGGCCATAACTGCAACCCAACGCATTAGCTTAGGCTCTTGGGGAAGTCCAACTCCAACGGAAAGCTGCTGTGGGACCAACATCGGGACCCTCTCTAGACCAAAGCTCACAACTAGGAAACCATATGTTGAAAATGCAACAAGATGATGGAGCTTAGTGAAAAGAAGTCGTCTTCACTAAGTGGGCCCACAGGCTATTTTTGGCGCAAAGTCTATTTTTAGACTATGTCTATTTTTAGACATATGGATCATGGTCTATGAGTTGTAGGATGCTATTTATGGATGATTGGTCATGTTGGTAAAAATAGATGGACTTCTATTTTTAGACATATGGGCAGAGTCTATTTTTAGACTGCCAGTCTAAAAATAGAACGATCGAATATTATTAGCTCTTAATAATATTTGGACTATAAACATTATCTTATCCTCTTGCAGCACTTCAGTTCGAGCTACGGATGTGGCACATGCAACTACTAGAAGTTAATACACTTTTCCTATGGGATAGTTGAGCTATTGCATGATGGACTTCAGTTAGAACTTAAGTGATTGAGTTTGGTGGAGTTGATTGAGGAGTTGATGGAGTTGTGTTCAGTTTGACTTAGTTGAACTAGTTGTATTTAGTCTAATTGCCAAATACACTAGTGATGAGTATTGTAAATTAATTATTAATTAATTCACTAATTATTAACTCATAAATCAACTAAAGAATACATCAGTTAACTCAGTGCATGGACAGTTCAGTGGAGACAAGTGTTAGAGGTGGGTGAAAGGGTGAGACTACTATCAGTTGTGACTATAGCTGTGCATGAGATTTGCACAATCATTGATTGAGATTGCCAATGAGGATAGCGCAGTACAAGCCAAGGGAATTCAAACTTGGATTTGATCTATTCTCAACTTGGATTGCACATTAGAGGTAGGAAAACAGTGGGGGAGATTTGAACCGGTGACTTGTTTAGATCTGAGCTAGTTTGTGTGTAGCATGTGGAGATAGTACTGAGTACTTGTGAGGAGTATTGTACTATATATTGTTACATGTTCTCTATCATTATAATATACAGATAGTTGGGGGTTTTTAGTTGTATGTTTTCCCCATTACATACTGTGTTGATATGTGTGATTGATGTTTCAATGTGCACATGCGATTGTTTTTTAATTCTGCAAATTGATGATCAATGGTAGAAAAGGTTATGTATTATGCATGCATTTCGCAAATAGTGTATAATCAAGATAATCTCTGTGAATAAGTGTTATATTATTCAAATTTCTATATGGTATCAGAGCGAAGTTGATCATCAGATCTATTATTCAGAAAGTGATTACATTTTATTTCTTCAGGCAGAGTCTGTAATCGAGCCAGGTAGCCTCTGGATTCATCCTTCTTTTGGAAGGTGAGATATCTGGTAAATGCCCATACATTCAATATCTGTACGAGAAATACTTTGTTCTCATGAATTTTAGATCAGAAGCGGTTGAGTTTTGAGCTGGTGGAATTCGAATTTGCAGCAGTGTTTTCTTGGTGTCGAAGTTGAAATGTCTTTCAACGGATTGTGATTGGAGTATGCCCTTGAAGGCAGCTCAAATTATATTGCATGGAAAGATAGGATGGAGGCGGTGTTAGATGACAATGGGTTGAAGGAGTTCATAGATGCTGAGGTCCCAAAACCTACTGATGCTGCTCAAGTTGAGGCTTGGCAAAAGAAGACAACAAAGTGTTGAAGGATTCTATTGGAGGGCATGAAGGATCACATTGTATCCAGCCTGCGTGGAAAGGCTTCTCCATACTTGATGTGGAAGGTGTTAACAGATTTATTCCAAAGCAAGAGTGACCAGAGGAAGTTGAAACTCAAGGATAAACTCAGAAACATTAAGTGTGAGAAAGGAAACAATATGCCCAAGTATCTCATGAAGTTCACCCAATGCCGAGATGAGCTGGGAAGTGTGGGGGTGACTGTCGATGATGAGGACTTGGTGAGCTTGGCTCTCCTTGGTCTTTCGAAGAGTTGGAATTCCTATCAGGACTCTGTCAATGTGTTATAGACATTTTTGGGCACTACAACCCCAAGCATGAAATGTCCATAAACCAAGGGCTCCTAAGTCCCTAAAAGTGTTGTTCTAACCCCTAAAGGAACAAGGTCAACTGATTATAGCTTCTCCCAGAAGTTCTCCATGAAAAACTGCTCAGAATTGGTCAAAACAGGATCATTTCAGCTGCTCCATAGGCAAAGTGCGTTGCATCTCACCTAAACATGCTATTTGGGTGCGTTGCATTTCAAAAAGCCCTTATATGGGGTGCGATGGGTGAGAAATGACAAATGGCAGTGTCATTCCGCGAGGTGGAGAGGCAATGGAAGCTTCCAGAAACTTCTCCTGTGACAGTTGCCTCTCTGAATTCGACCAAGGATGAGTAAGAGATCATCAATCTCCAAGTGGAAGCAAGAACTATCAGAAGGAAGACACTAATCAAATCACAAGCTGACTCATCTCCCTTACAGATATCTATATATGGATCCCTCATCCCAGAGATCCAGAGGCTGGAATTTTGCATATTGTAAGGAATTGTTGTTGGTTTCTTGAGACAAACATCAGATTGTTGGGTGATCTAAGCTTTGTATGAGGTGAAGAGGGGCTTCCTTGCTGAGAGGATGATGCTAGGTCAGAACAACTGGTTGTAACTCCCCTTGGCTCCTTCTTGTTTATCAATAAAAAGCTATTCAAGTTTTCCTCCATACTCTTGTGTAATTTATGTTTGCTGCATTTGTATGGTCAATTTACATCTGATCCTAAATTGTTTATGATTATAGATCCATGTTCTTGTATAGTGTTATGCTACTGTGATCTTACAGGTACTTTGTGAAGCTGGGCGTGCAAGGGAACAAGTAGCGAAAGACTATCAAGAAAGAGAGGAATCGAACCAGGAGATTAGCGCAGGACAAAGGTTGGTCTTCTTTGTTCTTCTCTATCTATACTTCATAAAGGAAAAACGAAAGTAGCTTTACTTTGTTTGTTTCTAAGGCAGCTATCACACCTTAATGGGATAAGCAGTTTTGAGTAGACACTTTTCCTTGTAACAAAATGGCGACTCCGCTGGGGATGAATTAGTTTGTTTGTTTATCTTCCTTGTTGTCTATTTCATAAACTTACAGACGGAGTCTGAAGTCGTGCCAGGTAGCTTTCAAACTGCATTTGCTATGCAAATGCAAAGTAGATAAATGCCACTTTAGTCAATCTCCGGGATCTGTTTATGATTTAAACAACTGATTCACAAACTCTCTGATTGCCCCTTGTGGTAGCTCTTAGATCCTCCTTAGATCTACCCTTGATTGTTTCATTACTGATTACCATTTGCTCGGCCAAAACCCATGAACTGAACTGCAAACTGTGACTCGGAACCCAAGCAAAGTCTCGTCTTTGGCCCAGCGCAGGCACTATTCCGAGAATATGAAATTCAGCGCACTTCCCGAGTGTAGTAGGTGCGCTGCATTTCAAATTCCCTGTGTTACAGGTGCACTGATCAGACTGGGCATTGTGCAGTTTTGGTTTCTGTGATCATTCTTTCCAGTTCTATTCATGAATTTTGCTGCCTGTGATCAGTATATCTCTGTTTGAAACCCCTTTAGCTTTCTGTTATTCCGCCTCCTTTGTACAAAAGAACTGTAAATGTTTTTGTGTGTTTGTTGAGTCATTTTCAGTTCTCCTTTCCAAAAAGTAACATAATCACACTGTCGTCCTTTGATTTGAAAGTGTCGCAAGTGTCGTTTTCAATCATAGGAAATAGTTTGATTGCTGTAGATAGTTGATTATCCTGTTACTATTGTTTTTGGTCTGAATTTGTAATTTTCCTAGTGTCGAAAACAAGTATTCATTTCCAAATCGTAAGGTGTTGTGATTGTCTCCATTTTCGATTTCGAAAAAAAAACTTGTTGATAACTGTCGCTTGAAAAGTAATTCAGATTTGTGCATCAACTTTCTTTTTATCATTTACATACTAAGAAAGTCAAAAACAAATGCATGCATGTGAATTTTCATTTAGACAGTCTGATTGGTTTGATTTAGGAAAGTGCATTTAGAGTGTGCTCTTTGCTCTTTGTGAAAGGATTCTATCTTTCTTTCCTTAGTAGCTAGGATTTTCATTGCACAAAGAAGATAAAAAGATTTATTATCATCTTAGATTGCATTTTAGGAATTATACTACATCTCGCGGTGAACCTAAAAGGCAAACTTCATAAACAAGATCAACTATAAAATAAATTCAATGAATCTAACAACGCTTTGGAACCTAACGCACAACATTTAGAAGTCTAGGCTAGAGACGTATTCCGACGTCGTAAAGCCTGGTAAATATTGTTCTCACTGATGGTTGGGTGATTCCTCCACTTTGAGACAATAAGTGCCAGTACGGACTTGTGCTCCCACGTACCGTCGAGTATTTTTTGGAGACCCCAATAGGCTTAATCCTTTATCCATAGGAAGCTGTGTCTGCCGCCCTATCGATCGCAATGCACTGAACACAACATTCGGGAAGATTGACTGCCGTACCATAAAAAGCATTCTGCAGTTTTTCGATTGGTTTGGTAATCCCTCTACCTAGATTTCCAGAGCAGTCCCTTTCGTTCCTTTCAGACTCTTTAACGGAAAAGGTCCATCTGAGCACTTGTCACTTCAGGCTCATTAAAAATCGAAGGCGACTAGAGTCATCTTTTGTTTTTTCTCGACTCTTAAAAATTGAAAAAACAATTTGTGTCAAAGCGTCTAAAATTTATTTTAAACGGAATAATCATCACTTTTTCCTACGTTGATCTTAGGTTGAAGAAAATGGAGTCCACCAACAAAGGAATTCCCCTTGGAGGAAATCCTAGTCCCTTCTCCTCTTGGGGAGATGTTGGTGCACCCCATATGGCCACATTGTCGCTTCCAGGATTGACAATTGGCTTGCCCATATGGCTCTTCTCAACCTCTGTCGTTCAGAACACCGCAATTCCTGAACAGTCGAGTCAGCAACTAGACGAATCCAGAGTTACCCACCAACCTTCTACTTCCTCCAATTCTTCCTCTCCTCCTTCTTCTTCACTTGATGGGGTTGGTAAAGCCAAAAATCAAGTACATAAGAAGAAGAAGGAAAAGAAGAAGAAAGAGAAGAAGAAGGAGGAGCCAAAAGAGAAAGGGGGCAACCGAGCGTCATCTAGCGAAAATCCACACACTGCACCGACCAGACCTAAATCGCCATGTGTCATTTGCAAAGGAGACCACTATCATAGAGATTTTCCTTGCATCCCTCAAATCTTAAGGGACTAGTCTCCTCGTTTGCGCAACTCGGTGTCGTCAACCTCTGATGATCATGTTGAAAACACACCGTCGACTAGTGAAAGTGAAGCCCCAGGACAAAAAGGAAAATATAGATTTCCTTGTAAATTGTGTGAAGGTGACCATGCTGTCCATCGTTGTCCCTTCTTAGACAAGACAAAAAGAGTTTTGGACGATCGTCCGGTTTCACTGTTATGACTTCCTCCTGGATATAAAAAACTCTTGTCGAGTCCGTCACTAGTAGAAAAACAGGCTGACCCGCCCAGATGGTCGGCTGAAGCATCTATCATTGAAGACAAACCATCTGAACCCATACCAGATGAAAGTCAAAAGGTCGAGGCAGCAGTTGACCCGGTCTTGCCTTCAGAGGTTCCATCTTCAGATGATACAGTCACCGAAGAGAACAAGGATGACACTGTCCAAATTCTTTTCGTAAGCACAGACTCCGATGAACATGAGGGAAATTTACCCATTCCTTTACCGCAGGAAGGAAGTTCGTCAGAGTCATACCCAACCGTCTATTCGGTCCCACCTCCAAGCAACCTAGTTGTCTCCTTCAATTGGAACCAACTAGGCAGACCCCATTTACCGGCTAGTGTACCATTCCGTATCATTGTTCAAATATATAGGATGGTTATGGCCGGTACCATCATAGATGAAGGGGCTTCTGTGAGTATCCTTTCCTCGACTACTTGGAAAGCGTTTGGTTTACCATCGCTTTTGCCTGAGATGAGAAATCTAACAGGCTTTGACAAAGGAACCAGTCGACCGTTAGGGATCCTTCCCAATGTGCCCATAACATTGAGAGGGAAAACCGTTCAAATGAACGTAATGGTAGTTCAAGGACCTCTGGATTATAATCTACTCCTTGGACGAGACTATATTTATTGCATGGGAGCGATTGTCTCCTCACTCTTTAGAGTAATGTGTTTTCCGCACGAAGGAAGAGTGGTCAAGCTCGTGGACCAGCTTTCATTTCCCAGATCACACAGAGCAAATAGTCATATACCATCCCTGAATGGTATTTTCACACAAGGAATGTCTCATCAATCTCCAGTCCGTCCGCCTGATGAGCGCGAGTGATTCGGGGGACATGACTGAAACCCAGGGGGCATGCACCCTGGTCTGCTTCGGCAGGAAAACTTCAGGTATAGGGTAGGTTTCCGCGAGAGAATATGACTAGTCTGTACTCCCGTCCGTGATTGGAAGAGGGAGTTATTCCAGAATAAGATTCTCTTGTCAAAGTTATGTGGGTTGGCAGGCATTGCCACTCACCTTTGTTTATTTCGATAAACATCGCCGAAGAAGTGTTTTGTTTACACCGTGAATAGAACAATCTTTGGTAACCTGTAAGAGGTAGACCTCTCTCGGTAAAACAAATGTTTTAACGGAAAGAAGAAGGGGTAACCTTGAAATTCTGTTTTATACCTGGGGGCATGCAAACCTTTTGGCGTGCAAGTGAAGAGCGACTATTTATTTTTTAAATTTGTAGGTCCTCTAACCCTTTAAACTCATAGGATTGGTCGTTTCCTAACTTGCATAAAGGAAGGATGTGGGGAAAAACTCTAAAAATTTCCGTTTTTATATATGAGACATTCTTATTATACGACTGGATTAATCGAGCAGTTTTAAGACATAGTTCAAGCTCGTTAAAAAATAAACATAAGTCATGAGCAAATGTTTCCCCCCAGTGTTTAAGCTCAATAAAAAAAATGAACCGATTTCCCGGTAAATAACCATCGTGAATGTAGTATTTCAGCCTTTAAAAGCCTTGGTCGTGTTCTCATCATCACCTCCACTTTGTATTGGCCGATCATTCACCTCCATTTGATTGTTTACCCCCTTTTCGAGGAACAGCTGCAAAGAGTGATCTCACTAGCCATCCTTGTAACACTGCCGTGATTGGAAAATTCCAAACCTTACCTGGAATCAGCTGCTACCCATTTTATGACTCGTTCCTCAAAAGACGAGTCTCCTTTAAGCTCTTTTCAATTTACTCGTAAAATATGAGAAGATTGCCCAGCCATTGGCCTCTCCAGCTCGTTAAAGGGACTGGAAGTGCTATCCCTCCTCTAAATTTTAATCTTTTTGGACCTAAGGGATTATTACACAAAAAGATCGAGTGCCTGTTTTGTTCGGCTCGTTAAAAGTATCGAAAATTCATCCCTTCTGTATTGTTTTATAATTTTTTGGATTTAAGGGATTAAATGACAAAAAAGGAATTTTGGAGTTTCCTTTACGTTCCTTTTCAGACTCTCTAAAATTGAAAAGGACCGAGTTGTCTTTGTCGTTAAACTCGTTAAAATTTTAATAGCGAGAAACTTGTCTATAGACGAGAACGAGTTTCACTATCGCTAGGCTCGTTAAAACATAGCGATGGGTTTGCCCGAAGGGCAAATTATAGAACAAGCATATGTTATCCTCCTCAAGCTTGATAAAAATAAAGAGGTACTGGTCAGCAATGACTGGGGAAAAATTGGGAAGAAAACTTGAAGAAACTTTGTTGGTAGCAAGTCGCTCTTGAACATGACACTTTCACTCCGCATCCAAGTCGGGTTGGGTTGTTTCATTCACCGGTCACATCGCCATGGTCCCATCACACCATCCACATTTGGGGTTAATGCTACCAATCCATCATGTCAGTGTCGCCGATATGTTCAAGAGAAGTCATTCAGAGAATTCACCTGTGTCTCACCTGCTACAATACATTTACACTCTATTCTTTCATGACCGCCACCCTGAACCTTATATCACCAGATCGTTTTCACCTCCATTAAAATCATTTGCTCCATTCCGTGTCATTAATGTGGGATTCATTAAGGCCCTCCTATGACGGATCGCTTCTTGTCGACATCAGCTCATTATCCAAGAAGTTGATCTAGGAACACCCCATTCAGTACTTTGAAGCTTGCATGCCTCAATGGCAAGTTTCCCACTTCCGGCAACAGGTTTACATCAATGAACTTCGACCGAAAGATTTTGCGTGGTGTTCAAAGCCAAGTCCTTTATTCACACCACGTGAATTGTACTGCAGTACCTTGAGGCTCATTATCATTATCGGTGATTCCTCTCGCACTGGTTAACAGCTTACATCATTGGTTGGTAATCAAGCGATGTCTTTCCATGTTCGACTCCAGAACATCTCTCACATGGATAGACTTGTACTTCGAGTGAAGATCGAACGAGATTGAAGACCCCGGATCTAGTTTCATCCATCCGGGCTGCGATATATATTCAGGGAAATAAAGACATCAAATGTACATCATTGTTGCACAGATAATCATCCAATCAAAGGGATGATGGCTATATTAGAATCATCAGTCTACACTCAGACAATTTTCTGTCCTATGTACATGAAAATGAATTTATAAAGCTGAGCATGGGAATGTCCGCCTCAGCTAGATCATGAAAATATTATGAAGATAATGTATTGTATTGTACCTTATTAGGGGCAACTGTTATAGACATTTTTGGGCACTACAACCCCAAGCATGAAATGTCCATAAACCAAGGGCTCCTAAGTCCCTAAAAGTGTTGTTCTAACCCCTAAAGGAACAAGGTCAACTAATTACGGCTTCTCCCAGAAGTTCTCCATGAAAAATTGCTCAGAATTGGTCAAAATAGGATCATTTCAGTTGCTCCATAGGCAAAGTGCATTGCATCTCACCTAAACACACTGCGTGGGTGCGTTGCATTTCAAAAAGCCCTTCTATGGGGTGTGATGGGCGAGAAATGACAAATGGCAGTGTCATTCCGTGAGGTGGAGAGGCAATGGAAGCTTCCAGAAACTTCTCCTGTGACACTTGCCTCTCTGAATTCGACCAAGGATGAGTAAGAGATCATCAATCTCCAAGTGGAAGCAAGAACTATCAGAAGGAAGACACTAATCAAATCACAAGTTGACTCATCTCCCTTACAGATATCTATATATGGATCCCTCATCCCAGAGATCTAGAGGCTGGAATTTTTCATATTGTAAGGAATTGTTGTTGGTTTCTTGAGACAAACATCAAATTGTTGGGTGATCTAAGCTTTGTATGAGGTGAAGAGGGGCTTCCTTGCTGAGAGGATAATGCTGGGTCAGAACAACTGGTTGTAACTCCCCTTGGCTCTTTTTTGTTTATCAATGAAAATCTATTCAAGTTTTCCTCCATACTCTTGTGTAATTTATGTTTGTTGCATTTGTATGGTCAATATACATCTAATCCTAGATTGTTTATGATTATAGATCCATGTTCTTGTATAGTGCTATGCTACTGTGATCTTACAGGTACTTTGTGAAGCTGGGCGTGCAAGGGAACAAGTAGCGAAAGACTATCAAGAAAGAGAGGAATCGAACCAGGAGATTAGTGCAAGACAGAGGTTGGTCTTCTTTGTTCTTCTCTATCTATACTTCATAAAGGAAAAATGAAAGTAGCTTTACTTTGTTTGTTTCTAAGGCAGCTATCACACCTTAGTGGGATAAGCAGTTATGAGTAGACATTTTTCCCTGTAACACAATGGTCAGGAGAAATTTCCAGGATGGGAGAGACTTTGGTCTGATCTTGTGCATGAGGAGATTAGGCAGAATACCAGGGACAGATCTTCATCAAAGGCATCTGATGAAGAAAATTGCGCTTTGGCTGCCAAAGCAAAGAAGGGGAAGAACAAGAAAACTTCTCATTCCAGTGTGAAAGGAAAGAAGCAAGACATGTCCAAGGTGAAGTGCTTTCACTGTCACTAGCACAGACATTATGCCATAAATTGTTTGCAGAAGAAGAAAAATAAGCAAGTTGCTGGATCTACAGTGGGAGAGGCATTAGCCTTGCATTTTGAGTTGGATTTTTCGCTGATCGCATGCTTAGTATCAATTGTGATGGGATCAGTATGGTTCTTGGACAGTGGTGTGTCTTTTCACATGACAGGAGATCGAGATTTGTTTTCTGATCTGGATGAGAAAGATCTTGGAGTGCACATCGAGATGGGCGATGATGGTAGATACAGTGCGACCAGTATCGGTACCATTTCCTTTGAGAGGGATTCTAGTAAACCCTTCATATTGAAGGAAGTGATGCATGTTCCAGGATTGAGGAAGAATCTTATCTCTGTGGCGATGTTAGAAGACAAGGGATATGATGTTGTCTTCAGCGAGGGAAAGGCTTTCCTACGCAGTATGACAACTGGAGAAACCCAGAAGATAGGGGTTCGAGTCAAGAACCTTTATCAATTTCATGTAGATGGCTGCGCAGCAATGGCATGCAAGGCAGAAGGATTGGTGAGCTAGGATGATGGCGAATTGTGGCACCGGAGATTGGGCCACCTTCACCATGGAGCCTTGAAGATACTGCAGCAGATTTCTACAGGGCTTCCTAAAGGCACTCTTCCGCAGTCAGATCAGTGCAAGGGGTGTACTTTGGGAAAATTTGTGAAAGCCACCTTTCATGAGAAGGATAGTCGTGGCACGAAGCTCCTTGAGAGAATTCACATAGACGTGTGTGGACCTTTCTCAGTAGCTTCGACAGCAAAGCACAAGTACTATGTGATCTTTGTTGATGATTTCTCTCGAAAGTGCTGGATCGTCTTCATGCAGAAGAAGAGCGAGACATACTCAAAGTTCTATGAGTTCAAAGCACTGGTCGAGAAGGAATCGGGGAAGAAGGTGAAGGCTCTTAGGAGCGACAATCATGGTGAATTCATCTCTGGTGAGTTCAAGGACTTCTGCAGTGCAGAAGGGATTCGAAGAGAGCTCATAGCTCCCCATAACCCACAACAGAATGGGGTTGCTGAGCGGAAGAACAGAACGATCGTGGGTGTTGCATGGGTGATGTTGCATGATTAGGGCCTACCCCTTCACTTGTGGGCAGAGGCATGCAATACTGCAGTATATGTGCAGAACCATTCTCCTCACAAGATACTTGGCATGAGTACACCCGAGGAGGCTTATTCTGGTAAGAGGCCTGATATTTCCCATTTGAGGATTTTTGGTTCTTCTATTTACATGCATGTGACAAAGGATGCTAGGAAGAAGCTGGAGCTGACCACAAAGGTTGGGATATTTGTGGGGTACACTAATACGCCCCACAACTATTGTGTGTATTTTCCAGACAGTCGCAAGACTGTTGTGCGACAGGATATCAAATTTTAGGAGGAGAAAGACATGAAGTGTTCGCTTGAGAGGGAGCCACACTTGCATGCAGATGAGAAGCTATTAGTTCATAAGGATGAGCTTCAGGATGTGGATCAGCCACAAGATGAAGTTCATGGAGTGGAAGAGACCACTCATGCAGCGCCAACCACTAGAGGGCGAAAGCGCACTGTAGAAGCTGAGCGACTGGCTCAAGATGTAGAGAAGGTTGTAGGACCACCTACAACATAGCGCAGACAGAGATAGTCACCTTATCGGTACACTGGATACATGGCTCTTGTGAGCAAATGTGTCGTGACTGAGCCATCCTATTTTGAGGAAGCTGTGGAGGATCCCGCATGGGTAGATGCCATGGTGGAAGAGTATGATTTGATTGTCAGAAACAATGCATGGGAGATTGTCCCAAGACTGAAAGGGAAATCAATGGTGGGTTCGAGATGGATCTACAAAGTGAAGCAGGCAGCTGACGGGAGTGTGGAGAAGTACAAGGCAATTTTTGTTGCCCGAGGCTTCTCACAGATAGAGGGGATCGATTATGAGAAGACCTTTGCACCTGTCGCAAGGTATTCTTCCATACAGAAAATTCTTGCTCTCTCAGTGTAGATGGGGTGGCACATCCATCAGATGGATGTGAAGACTGTGTTCCTCAATGGAGTCATTGAGGAGGAGGTGTACATAGAGCAGCCCGAAGGTTTCGAGATCTTCAGTAGTGAGTCGCATGTGTGCAGGCTCAAGAGAGCGGTGTATGGGTTGAAACAAGCACCTCGTGCTTGGTACACACAGATAGACAGTTATTTCACTGGACTTGGATTCTCCAAGAGTGAGGCGGATCCTAACCTATACCAGATTGTGGTGGAGGGTATGTTGCTGATCATTGTACATTATGTAGATGATTTGATTTTGACGGGAGATGAGCTGTTGATACTTTCATGCAAGGAGGATCTTGCTAGAGAGGTTGAGATGAAGGACTTGGGCCTCCTTCATTATTTCCTGGGATTGGAAATTTGGTAGCACAGTGATGGACTATTTGTTTCTCAAGGTAAGTATGCCCGGGAGATACTGGAGAAGTTCAACATGCATGGCTGCAAGTCTGTTGATACTCCTCTTCCTGGAGGTTGGAGGAAGGAGGATGCTAGTTCAGCGGAGGTAGTGGACACCATTGTTTATTGATAGTTGGTGGGGTCGCTTATGTATCTGGTCAATACACGACCTGATATATGCTATGCTGTTAACCAGCTTTCACAAGCTATGGTTAAGCCAACCAAGCTCTTCTGGAAGGCAGGCAAGCATGTATTGCGTTATCTCAGAGGCACATCAGGATATGGATTGTGGTACAGACAAGAGGATGAGGTGAAGTTATGTGGCTTCATGGATGCAGATTGGGCAGGGAGCCCAATGGACAGAAAGAGCACATCTGGAGGGATCTTCAGTATCGGGTCTACAACATTTTCTTGGTACAATAGGAAGCAGAGATCCGTGGCACTCAGTTCAGTAGAGGCCGAGTATATGGCAGCAAGTTTGGCTGCATGCGAGGCTATATGGATGAGGAAGATCCTGGTCGGGTTGTTCGGGTCACACTTGGAGCCTACTATGATTTATTGTGATAACCAGAGTTGCATTAAACTCTCAGCTAATCCAGTATTTCATGATAGATCCAAGCACATCGACATCAGGTACCATCATATCAGAGATTGTGTGCAGTGGAGAATCATGTTACTTTCATACATTCCCACGGAGGATCAGGATGCTGATATCTTGACGAAGGCGCTCACCAGGAGCAAATTCGAATACCACAGAAGCAAGATAGGGGTTGCAGATAATCCATATCTTGTTGAGAGGGAGTGTTGAAAATGCAACAAGATGATGGAGCTTAGTGAAAAGAAGTCGTCTTCTCTAAGTGGGCCTGCAGGCTATTTTTGGTGCAAAGTCTATTTTTAGACATATGGATCATGGTCTATGAATTGCAGGATGCTATTTATGGATGATTGGTCATTTTGGTAAAAATAGATGGACTTCTATTTTTAGACATATGGGCAGAGTTTATTTTTAGACTGCCAGTCTAAAAATAGAACAATCGAATATTATTAGCTCTTAATAATATTTGGACTATAAACATTATCTTATCCTCTTGCAACACTTCAGTTCGAGCTACGGATGTGGCACATGCAACTGGCAGAAGGAAATACGATTTTCCTATGGGTTAGTTAAGCTGTTGCATGATGGACTTCAGTTAGAACTCAAGTGATTGAGTTTGGTGGAGTTGATTGAGGAGTTGATGGAGTTGTGTTCAGTTTGACTTAGTTGAACTAGTTGTATTTAGTCTAACTGCCAAATACACTAGTGATGAGTCATGTGAATTAATTATTAATTAATTCACTAATTATTAACTCATAAATCAACTAAAGAATACATCAATTAACTCAGTGCATTGACAGTTCAGTGGAGACAAGTGTTAGAGGTGGGTGAAAGGGTGAGACTACTATTAGTTGTGACTATAACTGTGCATGAGATTTGGACAATCATTGATTGAGATTGCCAATGAGGATTGCATAGTACAAGCCAAGGGAATTCAAACTTGGATCTGATCAATTCTCAACTTGGATTGCGTAGTAGAGGCAGGAAAACAGTGGGGGAGATTTGAACCCGTGACTTGTTCAGATCTGAGCTAGTTTGTGTGTAGAATGTGGAGATAGTACTGAGTACTTGTGAGGAGTATTGTACTATGTATTGTTACATGTTCTCTATCATTATAATATACAGATAGTTGGGGGTTTTCAGCTGTATGCATTCCCCATTACATACTGTGTTGATATGTGTGATTGATGTTTCAATGTGCACATGTGATTGTTTTTTAATTCCCCAAATTGATGATCAATGGTAGAGGAGGTTATGTATTATGCATGCATTCCACAAATAGTGTATAATCAGGATAATCTCTGTGAATAAGTGTTTTATTATTCAAATTTCTACACCATATCCAAAGTTTTTTAGTTGTTCGTTTTTTGCTCTAGTTAATTGGCCTTTTACATTCGCCAACACAGCTTCGCACCAGTTGAATATGGTAGCTTGGGATCCAGTAGCTACATGCAGTGCTACACTTCTGTGGAGTCTAGTGACAGTAAATGCAATCACTTTAATTTCAGGACAAGAGATAGTTTTGATATCGATCCATTTGTCCTTTGTTTGGTCATTACAAAACTCTAGTCAGAGACTATCGACAGACTAGCCACCTGGCCTAGTCCCGAATAGAGATAATCATTCACCTCTCTTGGGCAAACTAGTCAAGAAATAAATGTCCTCTAGCTCGATTTTGAGCCGATGGCCACGAATAATGAAATACTGGTCCTGTATGTTCCACCTGTCTACCAGCCATTGCAAAAAGTCTACTTGGGCCCTCATGCCAGGTATGGCCCAGAATTTAAATAGTCTGCATGCTCTCAATGCATCCAATGAGGGTAGATGATTTATTGTGGCAAGCTCCAAATATTTTTGCTCGCGTTCCATCCAAATAAGCATTTTGTATGTCCTACATTGCACAAAAGACATATTAGAACATTTTAGTTCAAAAATTTTTGGGCGGAAATGGAAAAATTGCAATTTTAAAACCTATTTCGCGAGGTCTGCACCCACCAGTTAGGGACAGTGCGTAAGTCTGCACTCGTCCTAAGTAGAAGTTGCACAACCCTGACTCTTTCCTTTATAGAAAAAGTTGGGGTCTGCAGGGTCTGCATGTTGCGCCTGCAAACCCCCGCGAGCGGATTTCTAAACTAATTTTTCCCTCAAAAATCAAAATTGAAGCCTAAAAACAAAATGCAAACGGTTGAAATGCAAGATAAAGATGATGTGGGTTACCTGGAGCTGACGGTTTTCGATTCCAACGGACGGATTTTCCGCAATCTTCACAGGAAGTTTCTTACCCAAAAGCTCTCTCTTGTCACTTTGAAATCAAACGGTAAAAATGAATTTACAAAAGCCCTTTTTATAAGCTTTTTTGAATAAATGAATTTTAATTTGTTTATTTTTCACTTTAAAAAGGTAACTTTTTGATGCATTTTTATTTATCTTAAAAAGGTATGAGTAATTTTTTGAGTTTTTGTGCAGAATATTGGATTTTTCAGGAGAAATTGATCATTTTCAATAAAAAACATTGGAGTCCTCTTTAAGCTCTTTTCTGACTCGTAAAATATGAAAAGATTGCTGAGTTTTTCTTTTTAAGCTCGTTAAAACAGAATTAAAAGGACGGTCCACTTACAGCTCTTTTCTGACCGTATAAACATGAAAAGATTGTCGGATTTTTGTCGTTTCAAGTTCGATATTGGTTATAAAACGATGTGTCTTTGATCACTTTTTTACTTTTTCAGATCGGGGACACTAATTATGAAAAGTACTCCTTGATCGTAATGGTCAAGCAGTGCTATCAAGTATTATTTTATACCTTTTCGTACTTGGGGGACACAAATTTACGAAAAAGGACAACCATGGAGTTTTCTTAAGTTTTTCTTTTGACTCCCTAAAATTGAAAAACACTGAGTTTCTCTTATACTGGACTCGTTAAAATTTAACAGTAAAGGACCTGTTCAATTTTAAACAGGAACGAACCACTCCTTCTTAGGGTTTGAATTTTAAACTAAGTTGGGCTCATCTGAAGGATGAGCTTATAACCAAGCAAATGTTATTCTCCTCAAGCTTGTCAAAAATAAAGAGGTACTTGCCAGAAATGGTGGGGGAAAAGAGAGAAAAATGAACCTGTTTGTTATAATTTGTGTTTTAGAAAACCATTTAACCACTCTTGAACATGACACTTTTTGTTCACCTAGGTTGGGAAATCCTTTGCCTAACAGTTAATCAAACCATATTGAAAGTCTTCAGCCCATTTCTGGGTATTAGCTTTGGGTCAATTGTCACCAAACCATCTGCAGTGTCATTATGTGTTCAAGAGGTCAGTTCAAATAAACCATTCATCTGTAAAATATCTATCATCCATCTTGACCATCCTTGAGTTAGTCCTTGCCAAATATATTTTTTCAAACTTGATCTATGATTTCGTGTTGTGGGCTTGCCTACGACATATCGCTTTCTATCGACTTCAGCTCATTATCTAGAAAGATGATCTAGAAATCGTCAGTACCTTGGAATCTGCATGCCTCAATGGTAGGTTTCTCGCCTTCGATGATAGGTTGCATCATTGACCTTCGATCAAAGGATTCTATGACATGTTCGACATCAACTCATCTATTCACATTTCATGGATTGTACTAAGTACTTTGAGAGCCATTGACATTACTGGTGGTTTCTCTCACACTTGTTAACAGTTCACATCATTGATTGGTAATCAAGTGGTTTCTACCATGTTCGACTTCGACACATTCATTCACATGGATAGAATCATACTAGTTCGGGAAGTAGAAATCAAGACCCTAGATCTAGTTTCCACCATCCAGGCTATGAGGAATTTTGTTATTCATTATACAGTGGACTATTCATAAATAGATGGATGCACCCATACTGTGTCTACATATGTCTATACTTGTCAGAGCAGTTTAATTAGTTTTCTAGTCAGTTTTGATTTGAGTATGGGAATGCCTACCTCAGCGATGATATGTTCACACACACACACACACACACACACACACACACACACACACACACACACACACTATATATATATATATATTGTATTCAATGTTTTTACAGGTTCTGACCAGGCTATCCACAGGATGATCCTTGAAATGATAAAGTACTTCACTCTTCTTAGATGACAAATGCTATCCTCATCTATTATAGACTTCACACTTTAGGGGGCAATCTGTTGCACAAAATATTGTCACTATGACATTCTGCAATCGATGTGAGTCTATCACCACTCATACTTTCCTCCTTTGCAAGTCTTAAGCCTCAGTTCTTCATGTCAAGCCTTGAAAATAAGAGAAAGCCCTTAAAAGTCTCTAAAACTCTGGTTTTGCACTTTCTCTTAGCATTACCTGCAATCTGACACCTACTGGTCATGTCCCCTACATACCTGACCACTCTATCTCTGTGTAATGGGTGCGGACCCCTATAAAAGTAAAAAAGGTGCAAGTACATTCTTAAAAACTCACTTTGAGTCATTTCTGGAAGCTTCTAGAAGGAATCTTGAGGTGGCAAGTTCGCTCCTTTAAGGTTCATGCATCCCATACCTTAAGGAGCTAAACCCTTGATGTGAGGAACTTATCCCTTTGAAGGAGGACTCTATCCCTTCATAGGTGGACCTGTAACCTCCTTCCTTTGCACTATAAAATGAAGCATTGGGCTGGTTACTGGGGAGGTTGAAAGCTAAATATTTTTGAGGTGAAATGCTGCTGGAACTTAGTCTTCCTAATTGAGCTTTTATGAGAAAGGATTACATACCTTGTTGATCTCATTTGGAAGAGTATGAGGCTTGTCAAAGTAGAGGAGATTCCTGTTTCGGACCCTGGGAGGAGCTTGTACAACATTAAGGCACCAAAGGTTGTAAACTTCTTCTATTTTCAAAGTTAATACAATCAAGTTTATTTTTCTCAATAAGCTGTGTTTTATGGTTTATTTCATGGATTCCTTGATCACCATGATGAATATGATTTATTATATTAGCTATGCAGGTGTTATTTGATGTGTGATTGTTTTTGATTGCAAGTTCTCAAAAGGAAACTCTTTCGGACGGTCGAAGTGTGGCTGCCACAAACTAGCGTTGGGCTTAAGGTAGGGTCTAAAACACCTCTTAGTTTTTATTAATGAATCACAATATATTTAGAGAAAGGTATATTTTCTTGTCCTGCTTGTTGCTAGATATCTTTTGATACTAGGGAGATCAGTCTTGTTCACAAGAACGATTTATCTGGCCGACAGGAGGTCGCAGGAATGAGGAGTCGAGAAGTCGCAACGAGATGGGTATCGCGGCTGTGGGGCACATGACTATAGCTCAAAACGGCTCAAAGAAGGCCCTGAATGGATTTGGGAGACTGGGATCACTTTCAGAAGGATGGATCTTTAGCTTCTTGATCCAATGAGGGGTGTTAGCACCTAAATCTGCCTTAGGCTGAAGGAAGGCAAAATTCAGGGTAACCACAAACCATGCTCAGTCTGGTAGCTAGCCCTACCAGAACAGGAGAGGGCTCTCTTCGAGTCACGCTCAGCGAATAAGTAAACGGAATGGTCTGAGATGACTAACAGTGAAATATTGATCTTAGGCTAGTAAGTAAATATGGATACAAGAAGCAATTTTTTATGGATGACTGAGTTTCTGGGATGGTATGGGACCAACGGACAGCAATGAGCAGATAATTTAATAAAAAGGCACAGATTACTTCGTGAGGCAAGACAGGCGGAAAGTCTAGCACTTTAGTTTGAAATAACATGGAATGGAGGAATTTCTTAGGAGAGTGAAAAGGGCATAAGTACATGAGTCCTTTTCAACAGAAGAAGAACACTGAACATGAAATTTTCCCACAGGCAGAGCAATAAAAATGAATTCTACCTTATCTAACTTAGAAAATTTCACTGGAAATGAATATGAAATGAACTATGAAACATTAAAAAATACATATGAAACATAAGAGACACATTTTCTACACTCACAACCACATGAATCTCATGAAACAGAGCCGCTGCCTTTCATTAATCCTCTGTCAAAATATACAATAAGGAACTGAGTTTCTCTCCCACAGTCTCCCAGAAATTACAAGCCAACCTTTGCACATGGTTTGCATACAATACATAGACTATGCCATGAGGAAATAGAACGACCAAGAGTTGGGAAGCTTTTCGAATCATTACAAAGTGGAAGTGGAAAGCCAACCATTAGTTACAGGTGCAGCGTTACAAAAATGACAAATGGCTTGGGTGACTGCTTGCCTTCCTTTGCCACTTGGATAGAAGCCAACCTTTAGTGGAAATACTTTAAATTTTGCCTTAGGTGCTGAAAAAATTGTAATGTAGATGAGCGGGCCCACTTGGAGAAAGTCGCGAATTGAAATGTCGCAAAACGGGCGCGATTTTGGCCTTTTTCTCTATATGCGCCACGCCCAATTCTATATGCGCCGCGCCACTTTGGAGGTTGTTTTGAGGCACCTGCAGGAGTCCAAAATGTGCCCAAGTGTTCTTGTTGGAAAGCCTGGCCTGTCTACTTTCCAACCCAAGTGGAATTTCTGAATTTGGTGCTCATTTTCCCCTCCAAATCTTCATTCTCCCAAGACTGCTTCCTGTGTGTCAAAATAGGGGCAAAGAGGTCATTTTTTGAGTGTTTTTGACCTGCTGGAGACTCAAATCATGCCTAAATTTCTTTTCCAAGCACTAGTAGTCATGATTTTTCATGTTGAATCCAAAAATACAAACCATTTGTGATTTGGAGCTCCCAATCTTAAGCGTTGCGCGCAGAGGGAGAAAAAACTTGTGTTGTGACCAAAAATTTGCCATGTGACCAAAATTTTCTCAAATTTCTTGAAATTTTTTCTGGAGATCCTCTATGAGGTGCTATGCCAAGCCAAAGAGGCTTTGGCCAATATCTGAAGCCGATCGAGCTCCCTTTGCCTCTTTTGCTTCTTGATTGCCTTCCTCAATTTCGCCTTCAAATTCCTGATTCAGGCCTTGCATACTTTGTTTCGCGCCATGTAGTGGAAAGCCATGTGTCTCAGCAATGCATGGTCCTTGTTAGCCTTGTCCAATAGCCTCTCCAAGTTCATGTTAACTCTCTCGAGATTGGCCTCCCGGTCCTCATTGATCTCTTGCTCCAATGACGTGAGCTCAACTCTTCTCCTTTGTGCAGCTTGGCGGTGCTCACGAATGTTTTGTAGTTCCATGATCGCTTGTTGATCCTCAAGCTGTTTGTTCCTCTGCTCCAGATATTTCATGTTCCACTTAGCCCTCTCCAAGTCAAGGGATAAGGCTTTGATCTCTGATTGCTGCTCCTGGAAGATCTCTTTGAGTTGTGCACTTGTCGGTTCTGTATCTGTCTCATCATCATGAAGGAGAACAAATTCGGTCTCTCGTTCACCTGATGGCTCACCTGAAGGCCCCTCATCCTACATTGGCTCCTTGCCTTTGTCCTATTCCTATGATGCTGATGGTGGAAGGTAGGCCCCTTCCACCCCGGGTGGAGATAGCACTCGCTTTGCCGCTACAAACAAACGTCTGGTGCCTTTCTGATATGTGATGAAAACCAACACACTAGCAGTCCCATGGTGCTCATACCGATGAGAAGGTTCACCCTCATGCTTAACCTCTGATAATACCTGTGAAGTGTTGAAGAAGTCACAGGAGATGAAATCATCCCAAGTAATGCCCTGCAATCCCAGCTGATGAACCACCAAAATCTTAATAAGAGCAAAGTGATAAACACTGTTAAGTTGCTGCTGAGGGGTCTTTTGCTACATGAAGGTGTTCATCCTCTCTATGTTCCTGCAAATAAAAAATGGGATGTTCATCATCCATACCCTAGTAAAGTGCATGAGCAACCTGATGTGATAGGCATATAGACGAGAGAACCTCCCCTTACAGCTGAAGTACTTCATGATCAACTTCATGAGTGGAGCATATTCATCTTTCAAATATCTAAATGGAAAGACTCTTGTGAGATGCCTCAAGCAACTGGCCTTAATGTAAGGCTCATAATGCTACCTATCAACCATCTGTTTCTTGTGCCATGGTTCTCCAACATTCGGTATGCCGGTTGCTAATGAGACAGTTTCAGGTGTCAGTGTGAAGGTGACACCAGCCAAGATAGAGTGATCTCCATGTAGGTGAAGCACAAAAAGATGGGCCAACTCATGATGAACTCGAACATTAACCACTCTTTGACAAAACTCAAAACATGAAAGATGCTAGAAGCATCACATGGCAAGAGGGCAGGCCTGCAATTCAGTGAGGGTGGTTGGCTCATCCCTAACATGTTTGCCACTCTTGTGATGTCTCCTGGGAGCCTGTTCTTCCGAGGATGAATCACTTTGTGTCTCCATCTCATACTCCGATGAATGCTAAGATGCCATGATTGCTGTGTGTACTGTACTTGGGCTGCCCTTTGATGATGGTGTGAAACTAGGTGTTGTTGTGATATCTGCCACCAAGGGGAACAATAAAAAAAAGGGAGTATTAGGAGGGGAATAATATGATGGGAATAGGGGTTATGGGGAGAGGTTTTGTTTAGGGATATATAGGAGGGTTTGGGGATTTGATAGGGTAGGGTTTTGGGGTTTTGATAAGGAAGGGTTTTGGGGTTTATATTTGACCAAAGAGTGGAGGGATAAGGAATAGGGGTTTGGTAATATTCTAGGGTAGGGAGAATAGGAAAAAATGGGATAGGGGGGAAGGGAACAATGTAAAGGAGTGAGAAAATGAGAGGTGAAAGAGGAGCCTTGGCATCAACACAACAAGTTTTCAACCCTAGAGTAATGGCTTTCATGCTTTTAAGAGGTAGGGTTTAGGCATTTTTTATTGCAATCATACATAGCCATGAACCACCATAACATTCACAAAATTTGATGAGCAAGCCAAGAGATAGACCCTACCTGGCAATTTGAAGTAATTCCAAAAGATTTGATGCAATTGGGAACAATTTCGGGCCTCTGTTGGTGTACGCCACGCAGCAAACCCAGTGCATCGCGCTCGTTATATGCATCGCGCCTATTATAATTTCACACTGTGGGGTTGCGCTCTGTGCGCCACGCTCCCTATGTGCACCGCGCCCCTCTGTGTGTGCGTCGCGCTCCTGAAACCAACTCTAAACTCACTCCAACGCGTGCTTTGCACTCTCAATCACTTTGCTATGTTTCTCTATGACCTTTGGTGTGCACAATGATTTGGTTGCTTGTGGAAACTTGTATATAAAGACCTTGGAGTCATGGGTTTAATTTTTGCTTCTTCAAAACCCACTTTAATAATGTTTCACTTTGACACTTTTCACTGATTTAATGCAACACTGAATTTCACTTTTCCCTTTTGAATTTTTAGCTAAATGATGAAGTTTTTGGCACTCTTTGCAGGGATTGCACGACATGGCATTTGGCCAAGGAAACCATGACTGCACCTGAAGATATCAACTGGAGACTTTTTTTTTGAAAATTATCACAAATGACACACTGTTTGACTTTTCTTCAAAACAGAGTTTTGAAGAACAATCGAAATCTGTCAACATGACGATGAAACTCTCTGAATCATAACTTTGTAAAGGACTCACTCTAGCCTGCATGGCTTTATTGGACATGGTTGAAGACCAAATTGATTAATCCCTAGACCTAATTATCGAAAATGACTTTTGTCCATTAATGGACCAGACCTTGACTGTCATGGACTTTAGTGATCATTGACAAAAGACCTAAGCCAACAGGAGCCAGACATGAGGGGAAATGACTAGCATGACCTTTTCCGTCAGATTATGGCATGCCCCTAGTGGAATGCAGCTGGGTGAATGGAGCAGGACTCCTAAAAATGAAATGCATAAAGAGTTTTGATCTCTGACGGAGGACTGACCAGACCGACTCTAACAAGGGGATCAAATGCAAGGCAAACCTGAAACTTTGAGCGGAGGAATGAGGAAAAGGCTAGGGCAACCTATGAAGCATGAAACGAAAAGGAAAGCTAAGTAGAAGGCTAAACCCTAGGGTGAGAGGTAAGTCGGAGGTCAAGAGGTGCAGTCAGTGACATTTGGAAGAAAATAATCATTGCAGGAGGGAGGACCATTACTTACCGGAGTCGGACACGCGTGCGAATTTGGGTGGGAGGGATTTCTAGCTTCCAGTGTGACCAATAGAGCCTTGAAAAATGTGACTAGGTTCCCTACTATTTATAAAATAATCGCACGTGTGGAGGTCATGAGGGTTGGGAGTGCAGCTGTTGTGACCTTGCGACTCGTAGGTCACAAAGTTGCATGAGTCACGAGGTCACGTTGGAAGGTGTGAATAGGAGGTGCGACCATCCGGCCCTGTGACCTTGCAAGTCATGGAGTCACATAGCCACATAGTCACACAAGTGACTGATGGTAATTAAAGTGACTTTGTGACTTTGCGACTCAAAAGGTCAGAGGGTTGTGAGTGTTAGTTCCAGTCTTCGCAGCCTGTCAACAGGGATCAACATGAGCTCTTATTATGTCTGGTTTTGTTGGATGTTTTGCACATGATGTTTAGAAAAAAACATCTCAAAAGTGCATCCATAAAAATAATCTTGGAAAAATCTTTCCAACAATATATCACACTCCCATAACCAGCTCCCGAATTAGAAGATATGATCGAAATGAATGAATGATTCTTGGTTATGCATGTTTTGAGGTCAGTTGCTGCACACAATGATAAGTTTAGTACAAAATAAGTTTTTGAAATAATGGTAAGGAACTTTTCAAAAATGAAGGAGTTTTTTGTTCATCACATACCAAATAACAAAAACCTCCTTCAGTTTATGCACAGGTGCTACTATGTGGGAGATATACAGTGATATTTGGAGCCTACATTAAAACAAAGAAAATTTTTCATATTTTTTATTGTTTTAGTCATTTTAGTGCGGTGACATTTTACAACAGATGGAAAGTAATTCTGCAAATCCCAAGGAGGTTTTTGTTAACCACAAGTCATATAATAAATACCTCTTTCATTTTATTCACAAGTGTCATGAATGTGGATATGTGACTAGATCCTTACAGCTCATTTTCACATATTTATATTTTTAATGATTTTCTGTTTTAGAGATGATTTTGTGGCACAGATTACGACCAACGGGAAACGAATTTATAAAATTTGAGAGATTTTTTTCTCCAAAATGACCTTATCTACAAAAACCTCTTTCAGTTTTGTAACAGGTGCTATGGTTTAGGAGATACGAGTTCATCTTCAACACCTATTTTCAAAAATTCGGTCCAAGTTTAATGTAACTGATTCTATTTTGAAGAAAATGGTTGAGCTCAATTCCCTTAGTACAAGGATGAAAAAATGTATATATTTTATGAATTTCATAGTGTAGGGGTTGGACTTTGGTAGAAGGTTGGACTCTTGTGAATTCTTTGAGCACTATTGTACATCATTTCTGCAGTTTGGCAAGGAAATAGACCAGGGTTTGCAGCATTTTGTGGGATTCTTGTGGCAAGGTGACTTAGTATTGTTTTTCCTTCTGTGATTCAAGTTATCATATGTTTATGTGTGCCATTATCTCTCTCTTTTCTTCTTAACTAAATGAATCAAGTATAAAGGTGGAAATCATTGATATTGCAGTGCTCTACCTTAGGGTTTCTTTAATTTTGCATGTTTTCTACTATTTGAAGAGGCCTCATGCCCTCTCCAACTCCTCACCAGTATTAAGACTCTCCATGTCACCTAATTCAAAGTATTAAAGCACTTTCCTACCTCGCCCCACAGAAACCTCTGCAAGACTGAGTTCATTCCTCGGACCCAAAACTACCTTTCACATTTGATCTAGCAATCAACCATAAAACTCAATCAAACTCCTCTGAGCATATACCTAGCCTAAAATTAGTCTTTACGTCATTCATCTCAAGCCTCACTTGCTATATTTTCCTGAGATTAACAAGGAGAGAGCCCTCTCCCGACCTGGTAGGGCTAGCTACCAGGTTAAGCGTGGTTTGATGTTACCCTAGACCTGCCTTCCTTCAGCCTGAGGTAGATTTAGGCACTAACAGTGAGGTCACAGGATAGTTAAATAGGTGGAGGTGTGACTATGCAACCTTGTGACTTGAAAATCACTGTGGTCGTAGCGGTTGCCATGGTCGCGATTACAGAAGATATTCGCGTTCCAACTGTGTGACTCAGTCTATCAAGGCGTGAACTAGTGACTTGGCTTAACTTAGTGAAAAAACTTGGATTTCTCTTTAGGTTTACCGACACTAACGAACCTTCGGGCAGGTCCTGGAGGGGCTGAAGCTTAGGCTTGATGTAGGGGCTCCAAAAATTTAATGGTTACTCGGATTTTTGGAGGTGTTGTCACAACAACTACAACAATTGGCGATTCCCTGGAAGAACCCAGGATCTCTGACGTTTATGGGCCTCACTTAAGGGGACTTGAGTAAATATCATTTCATGGGGTTGTGGGTCCCACTAATGATATTTTGGGTCCCCCTTTCAAACTTGGTCAGTTGCCCTGACTGTCTTGACATGATATTTGCCCACACAATAGGGTGATACCTCCTACTGTGTTGGGCCTAAAAAGGGAATCTGAAGTTACAGTAAGAGTTTTGAAGTATTCCAGATATAATGGTCATGGTACTCTGGTGTTGCTCCACTACCAGCAAGCCTGAACAGTACCCCAGCAGAGTCACTACCTAGAAATTGCGAACGTTTCTCCAGTGCCAGTGAGCTTGGTCAATACCTCGGCAGAGTCGTTGCTTCACCTCCTTTTGAAGGAAGTCTTTCTCAGTCCTTTAGCCCTTATTATGAAAAGGTGTAGGTGCTCATGGGCACTTATTTTTCCTATGCATATATGCACTTATTTAATGAAGGATTAAAACCTAGGTGGATGAGGGATCCCGACTTATTTGACTTGCAAAGAGGCTATTTCTGGATTTTTTAGAGTCCTTATTGTTTTCCCAGGATATATGTATACTCATCACTAGTTTCTTCAATTTCTCTTTCATTCCTAGGACTATAGGTGAGCTAGAACGACTTCAAGAATTTTGACCATGTAAGCAGTGGGGATAGACTGATGTGGGTGAAAATGAGGACATGTGTATGCCATCGAGTTCCTCATCATCACCAATCTATCTTACTATACTCTTGTCGTGACTTAAGCTTTGGTCTATTAATGGATCTGGAGAACATGTAAGGGATCCAAAGTGCAGGGCTGCTTTAACTTTAACCTGTCATCTCTACTTTATTCCAAAAGACACAACTAAACTAGCAATTAGAACTAACTAACAGTAAATGCCAACTATCTATGAAAGCAATGGTAGACTGTAGTACAAGGTGGGGCTAGCAACTCTGGGGTTGCTAGGTGAAGTAACGTTTGAGGTCATGGCCATTCATTGGGAGTGGTTCCACCCGCCCTCCCAGGGTTTGTAATTTGAAAGTGTGATGACCAATTTTTCTGCAATCTGGAATAGACCTACCCACAAATCTTTAAATTTTGTGTGTTTTCCTTTGTCCTCATGAGCCCGGTCCCATTTGAGCATGAGGTCCCCTACCTCAAATTTTTGGGATCCTGTGGATTTCCTATTGAACCATATTTTGATCCGAGCTTGGTGGATGGCAAACTTCTCCTTACTTTTGGACCTTTCTTCCTCTAGTTTTACCAAGGTATCGATCCAACTTTGTATAGATGGGCATGGGGTGCCTTGCGACTCTTGAGCTAGCTTAAGGGTGGGGAGATACAGATTGGGGCACAGGATGGCTTCTTTTCCATAGACCAGGAAATACGGAGATGTGCTTATTAAGGTTTTGGGAGTGACCTAGTCAGCCCAAAGAGCGTTAATGAGGGCATTGTGCCAACTCTTCTACTGTGAGAGTGGGGTTTTCTTGATAATACGAATGAGGTTCTTGTTGGTTGATTCTGACAAGCCATTTCCTTGGGGATAGTAATTAGCCAAATGTTTTAACATTATGCTATTTTCTAGAGAAAAATCATATAATTTCAAAGATGAGAAGTAAGTAGCGTTATCAAAAACAAGGGAGTTTGGAACGCTGAACCTGGCCATGATGTACTGCTTGATAAAAGATATTACCTCATCATCGTTAACCTTTCGTAATGGGATTGCTTCTACCCATTGGGTGAAATAGTCGATGGTCGTGAGTATGTACTTGTGCTGCTTTGACAAGTTAGGGATGATCTCACCTATGATGTCCAAACCCCATTTTTGAAAAGGTTCCTCAACTACTATGGGTTGCAGAGGAGCAGATGACCTTGCCTGTCTTCCTGCACAATTTTGGTAGATCAGACACTTTCGTACATAGGCATGAGCATATTTGAATAGAGTGGGCCAATAGAAACCTGCCCACATGACCTTGTGTGCCATGGTGTCGCCTGCATAATGACCACCTGCCAGTCCGTCATGTAGATATTTCAACACCTATTGGGCTTCATCGTATTATAGACATCTTAGTAACACATTGAGGTGATGCTTCCTGAAAAGGTTGCCCTAGACCATCTAATATGAGGCGGCTTTAAGTTTGATGGTTCTCCTCTGTTTAGCGGACATTGCTTCGAGTAAAGACCCCTGTATTAGGTATTGTTTTAAATCAGCATGCCATGATGAGGAGTCATGTGAGCCGAGGAGTTCATTGTGGTACATTTTGGTCTCGTGCTCCCATCCTTCGGTTTCCTGGGCCAGTTGATCAGATCCCGTGTCCTGATGATCCGTGGCCTCAGTGGCCAGTTTACAAAGACCATGCCCTTTTACAGTGTGGGAGGGCTTAAATTCTAAATCATATTCTTGGAGGGATGTCATCCAATTGGCTCTTCTCTCCCCCAACTCTTGTTGTACAAAGAGGGATCTGATGGCAGGATGGGGAACCATCACGGTGACGTGATTCTTTAGGATGTAGGGCCTGAAGTGTTTCACTGGTTTGTAAGAAACATAAGCCTTCTTATCGATAACTGGGTAATTTAGATTTACCCCTTGGAGTCCCATACTCAGGAATGATATAGGATGTTCATCATGATCACAGTCCTTTTGGGTAAGGACCACAGCCAATGATGAATTTGAAGTGAAAGTGTACAAGACAAAATATTTGCTGAAATCAGGGCTTGAGAGGGAAGGTGCCTCTGCGACATCTACCTTAATCTGATCAAAAGATTATTTTCCTTCCCGATCCGATTTCAAAACCGTATCTTTCTTTATCATGTTCCGTAAAGGTTTGACAATTTGTGCAAAATCTGAAATAAACTTGCGCAGGAAATTAATTTTTCCAAGGAAAGATTGCATACCTTTCTTGGTGTTGGCTGATGGATTTGTGTTATGTCTTTCACACAGTCAGGGTCGACAGTGATTCCTTTCTTGGTGATGATGTGGCCAAAAAGGTTTCCCTCTGAAACCACAAATATGATCTTCTTAGGGTTGAGAGAGATCCCATATTTTCGGCATCTTTCAAAAATCTGTTTCAAGTGCTAGAGATGGTCACTTCTTCTTTTTGAAAAAATGGTGACATTGTCCAGGTAGACCACCACACTCTGGCCCATTAAACCTCAAAACACAATATCCATAGCCCTTTGGAAAGCTGCCCCAACGTTTATGGGTCTGAATGGCATACGATGAAAAGTGAATGTTCCCCACTTCATTTGCAATGTTGTCTTAATCCTGTCTAGTTCTGATACCATAACCTGATTGTAACTAGAGAATCCATCCAGTAGAGAAAGGACCTTAGCTCCCGAGATAGTTTGGACGATTTGCTCCATGGATGGAATTAGGTAGTTATCTTTGTTTGACGCCCGATTAAGGTTCCGGAAATCGACGCATAGGTGTATTTCTCCAGATTTGTTTCTTACTGTGAGCAGATTAGATACCCATGTTGAGTGTTTGACCTTGAAAATAATGTGGGTATCCAACAATTTCTTTAACTCCTTTTGTATGAGGGGTTCTAATGCGGGATGCACCTTCCTCAGTTTCTGCTGAAATGGCTTGACCCCCTCTTTGGTAGGAACAACATGCTTAATAATTGGAGTATCATACACCTTCAGGTCATCATAATTCCAAGCAAAGACATCGCAGTACTTTTGGAATAAACTAATGAAGGATTGTCTTTCCTTTGGGGTGCACTTTGTTCCCAAGTTAACATACTTGGGGTCAAACTTGGTCCCGAGATTGATTTTCCCATGCAAGAGAGTGGAACTATGTGTCTTGGCTTTTGGTGGACCTCTGAAATGATTCTGAAGTTCGAACAATTTTTCTAATGACACCACCCCTTTCAGAAAGGTATTTTGTTTCCAGGAATCCACCTCATCTTGTAATGATTTCTCATGTTCCTCTTTGTCAATAGCCGCATCTTTGAATACTTTAGTGTTTGCCATGAATTCCAGAATCCGTTGGTCATCATTAAACACGTGCAAGTTAGTTACGTTGTCTGGTACGGCTAGTTTATACATAATTTCAGTAGAAAAACCATCTCTAAGGGGTGTGAACCTAGCTGTGGCATTAGCTAGAGTATCAGCAGTAGCATTGTTAAACCTAGGAACATACATGATATTGAAATCTTTAAAAGAATTTATGAGACGCCATACCTCATGCTGGTAGTTCTTTAGATGTGAAGAAAAACAATGGATGCTATTGCGTACTTGTCTCGTAATGATTTCTGAATCCCCAATGACTTTTATGCAGTCTGCTCTTAAGTCAATAGCCTTTTTTAGGCTGAGCACCAATGCCTCGTATTCTATAGTGTTGTTGGTACATTGGAATTCTAACTTGCATGAGATAAAAAATCTATACCCTTTGGGATTTAGCAGGATGCATCTAGCCCCTACTCCATCGTGGGTTTTTGAACCATCATAGTACAACATCCACATCTCCGTTTTAGGGGAAGGTAAACCTGACGTATGTAAGTTTAAGGAAAAAATTTCATCGTCGCGGCTCGGGGTTTGCATGGGGATTTCAATCTAGGAATCCGAGGAAACAGTTGAGGTCTGAGGCTGTGTTGAAGGCTCAAAAGATCGGGTCTCCAACAAGTGTTAGGTAAACTTGACTCAGAATAGAGTCAAAGCTGACCAGGTTAAACAGTGATGGTTATGGGGCACATGGTATTGTGCACCCATAGTATTTTGCCCGGATTGGCCAGGGTTTTGGCCAATGCTAATGAGATCTTATTAGGTTGGATTTTTCCCCGAATTTGGGGTTTTCCTGGATAAACATTTTTGTTTATGTGTTTATGGTTGTTTCTGGTTATTTTTAAATTTGTTCCTCTCAGTAATTCTCCGTAATTATTTATGTTATGCAGTAAATTTCTTAACAATTGGTATCAGAGCCAGATATTGGCTTCAAAGGGATTCTTTGATGCGAGGGGTTTATAGTGCTTGATGAGATCAATACAGCCTTTTTTCAGATCTAGGTTTGGAAAATAATGGTGGAACAATCGTACACGGAAGAACCTCGAGGAGAATGTCCGGAAGATAGTGCCATAACTGCCAGGGATCACAGTGCATTTACGATATTTATCAGTTTCGAACATGCTGACGAATTGTTCCATGTGGCTATTGAAAGAAGGTCAGCAGAAGAAAATTGTTCGTGCGGCTTTGAAAATTGTTCGTTTTCTGCTACATGAGGCCACCGGAGCTAGAATCTACGAGGTTCTCATCAGGCTCACAGTTGGTCGAGCTCCTAGTTGGAGTGGTTTGATAGAATTTTTTGAGCAAATCAAATTGAGAGAGGATGGATTAGAATCACAGTAGCAATAAAAAAATAAAAATAAATAAAGAAACAAAAAAAAAAATTAATGAAGTCAAAATTATTGCATGTAAATGGGCATACTATTGTAAGACCTGGTAAGGCATGTGTACCCCTCGGTGATCACCAGTAAAGTCTAGGTTAGACCTAGGTGATAGGGGGCATGTCGGGTTAACAAAACCCCAGGTAAAAACTCTGAGGGGGGTAAGAGCTAGAGTGAGTGGGATTGTCTCACTTGCAGGTTTGGCTAGAGTTAGTCAAGGAATCCCAAGTCAAGTTTAAGGGGGGAATTGTTAGGTAAACTTGACTCAGAATAGAGTCAAATTTGACCAGGTTAAATAGTGATGGTTTTGGGGCACATGGTATTGTGCACCCATAGTATTCTGCCCGTGGTATTATATGTAATGGAGCTTATAAAAGGCTAGAAGGACGTCATTGTAATGCAAGACCTGAAGGTGAGCAGTGAAGGCTCACTTGGTCGGATTGGCCAGGGTTTTGGCCAATGCTAATGAGATCTTATTAGGTTGGGTTTTTCCCCAGATTTGGGGTTTTCTCGGATAAACATTTGTGTTTATGTGTTTATGGTTATTGCTGGTTAATTTTATATTTGTTTCTCTCAGTAATTCTCTATAATTAATTTGTGTTCTCAGGTAAATTTCTTAACAACAAGGGGGATAACCACCCGGTCCAGACCTTAATGCAGCTCCTTCTTTGTTTGGAATAGTGGCTCTGACTGGGGATGATGGGACCAGTTTCCCAATCTGTTTATGATGTGTGTGCTAACATGATGATGTCTTTCTTTTTTGGGGTTTTATGGGGTGAATGCTTGTTCTAAATCTAATCTGCCTTTTAACTATCATATGCAATCTATTGTAATCAAAGAAAACATTTAACTCTAAACTATCTCGGGAGTAACTTTTACTTATGCGATCTAAAATAATGTCTAAAAGCAATTGATAATGAAAATCACTCAATCATAATGAGAATAAAATCCTTTTAAAAATGATTGTTTCATATAAAAAGTTATCTGAAACAATTATGAGAAATATATCACATAAGAGTCATTCACATATTCCGCATAAAAAGTAAGTCATCACCATACAAAAGTGAAATAATGATAACAAAACATTTCAAACTTTCATATATAAATAACTGAAAATGATTTATCACTTGACACATAAGTAAAGAGTATTAGGAGATAAAAATACCATTGGTAATAAGTTCTACTCATGAGCTGCAGCAATATAGATCTATCTTCCGATAACTTAACATCAACTAAGAGTACAAAAGTGCATTTAAGTAGCAGATATCAAACTCATATAGAAAATAAATCTCGTTCCATTCATTTTATCAAAACCTCCTCAGTGGGGGGAAAAATGCACGTTCTAAAGAATTGTTTTTGATAAAACTTTGGACCCCTCTCTAAATTCATGAGATGGGTTTAAATACTACTCTAATGAAATCTAAAAATAAATATTACAAAAATAGATGAGGAGGTTTAAATGACTTGCCTCATTTTAAGCAAAAATAAACTGTATCTATGATAAATCCTGCATTTGATCCTTTAGATCGCAAATGTTCAGCATTAGTTGGCCGACTTTAGCTTTTAACTGTCTTGCAAATATGGCATTGGAAAAAGCTATCACTATCTTCTTGGCAGAGGTTATGAGACATTTTAGGGTCATCCATTAGCTATGTGGCTTTACCAGGTACTGCCAGTATGTTTCCCAATTTAACCTATTTACTTGTTTAACTGCCTCTGCCCTTTCCTCTGCTGTTTGTTTCCACTCTATTTGAAGTTGTTGTGCCTTCAGAAGGAAGCCTGGGGTGGTCTCTGCTATTAAATTGGCCTTGTGCAGATTTTCATTTATGCACTCAATGACACTATTTGCTACTACCGCTGCCTCTTCCATCGCCTGTTCTACTTCCTTAAGCCGAGAATCCCATTTCGAAAATAAAATGTATTTGTGTGATTCGTCAATTCTGGGCATGTCTGCTTTTTTCCCCTCTTCAGATCTTTGCCAGTTCAAGAAGTCTGAGACTTTCTTAAAATTTGAGTCATATTCAAGTCGTAAATCTACGACTTGATTTGTAATATTATCACTCATTTCACAATGGGAATTCCATTGCGAGATCTTCTGGCAGAGTAGTTCTTTCTGTTGCAAGAGCTGGGAATTAAGAGCAAGTGCTTCTGTGATAAACTCCCCAATTTTGGGATCATATTTATGCAGTTCTATCATACCTTGTAATTGTTCTTCTTTATTAGCCAAACTACTTTGATGTTCCAATTGCATTTGCTACAAGACTTGCCAGAGTATTGCCAACCGTGTTTCTGCTTCTTGATTGATGCTGACTTGCTATAGTTTTTGTTCCAAAAACAAAATCCTATCCTCTTTCTCTTTAAGTAGCAATTGAACCTCAGATGCCTTATCAATAGTTTCCGAAGTGTACGCACCTACAATCTAAGAGAGCCGAGTTAGATTTTCCGATGGGTTTGTAGTGGGGTCTTTCCAAAGAACGTCCAGAGGTTCATCCTCGGGAGTGAGCATGGCATCCAGCTTTATTTTCTTTCTTTACCTTCTGAAAACAGCCTTATGTTGAGGGCTATAAAATACGTCTAGAGGAGGAATTTCCTCTATCCTTAGTACAATTTTAGATGAGGGAGAAACAGGAATGTGCTCCCTTTCTTGAGTATTGATAGCCCTTTCTATCACCATTTCTGTGGTTGTCTCTTTTGGGTTTGTCAATGGCTCTGCGCTCTATTATTATGTGTTAATTAAATTATTAAAATTCTCCCATTCCCCTTCTAGATCAACTACAAGTGGCTTTGTTGGCTTTGTAAGAGGGGTGGGGACTTCAGCTTGTGTTTGGGACAAAGCCTATTGATCAGACCTTGTTGTAGACTGAGCCGTGTATTTTGTTGATTCCTCACTTCTATTCTGTACACTCTTGGATTAACCACCAGAATTTTCAGTTGATTCCTTTTCAGAGCTTGTTTTAGACTTGTCTTCTGATCCTTCACTTATGCTAACATTGGGAGTAGGATCTTATTGGTTCGATGAGCAATTGGTCCAATGGGACCTTTGATAACCTCTTTTTTCTGTAATTGTTGAACGTTTGGAGATCTTCTTGGTAAAAAACAATTCGTGCCATATGCTGAAATTATTTGAAAGTGTTCTTCTGCAGGAAAACGTCGTCAAAGGGATCTTCTTCATTGGAAAACACTTTTATTTTAACTGTTGTAGTAAAATTACTTACAACACCAAAGGGATCGTATTGCCTCCTGAGGAACTTTGGTAGTTGTAAACATAACATATTATCGAATTCTTTGAAAGCATGACCTAAGTCTTGCAATGCAAAGGCTCCACATACTACACGAAATTGGGGCCAAATGGCCTTCTTGGAGTCTTTCAGTACCTTGCTCATTCCTCCCACACCATAGGTCTGATAAGATATTTCCCTGGCCATTAGTTTGTCAGGGACGTAAAGGGGTAGCACATGGGGTGAAGCAATGCTACCAAACACTCTAATATACGTGAAAAAATCTTCCCCAAACCACCTTGCCACAGTGAGAATATCCACTTCAACCTCTGGGGAAGAAATTGGGGCATCTCGGTTATAGAGCATTTTATAAATTGAGAGCATAACTCCATGACAAATTTTGAAGAAATGTGGGATGAAATTGGATTCCCAAAATACTTTGTGATAAACCTAAATGGGAAGTGGATTTTGTACCATCCGCTTCCATCCCATAATAGGAAAATCAGAAACAAAACAAATAGCATCCATGACATAGGCGCTCAAAAAGAATGGAGGATAAACCCTTGAAGCAAAGCTTCTTTTAGTTCTGTATCCTAAAATTGTAGTGGCCAAATTGTCCGATAGGATTTTGTCCCAATTCATTATTGTGGCATTTGTAGCCACATCCACTAAAGGTAACCATTCTGATGAAAACTTGTTGATGTCTTGTTTTCCAAACAATCTACATAACATTACAACGGAGAAACATTAAGGAGAACAAAGAGAGCTAGTGGTGTACATACCGTTTTTATCCTTTTTAGTCTTTCCTCATTATTTGACCAGTGATTTGTGCATTCTGGCAAGTCTTCATTCTCCTTGGCAAACTTCTCAACGAATTGCTTATATTAGCTGGCCTAGGGTCTGGTAAGTGGTACATACGCCTCAAATTACTTGGAGTAAATGACCCCATGACTTGCCAGCTAGCCATATTGAACTCTTTGTCGGATATGTCTGCATCATCTATAATCCATTTCACCATGTCAGTGTATGGGAGTAACTTCATCCTTGCAGCAATACGATGTAGAAACGAGCATGCAAGTTCAGTTAGAGATGATTCAGAGGAGCGACGCCCATCTGCTGTAACTATAACTTCCATAATTATTGGCTTTTCATCCTCCAACAACTTATACATGGCTTCCCACATAGATATCCATGCGTCCTGACTACAGGTGGTGTCTGTGAATAATGGGGCCATTTTTGTCTTCTCAGACGCAGGAGCCTTGCCTTTCTTCTGTTGGAAATAATACTGAGAGGGGGGGTGAATCAGTATTATCAAGTCAAATATTTCCTTTTTCAATTCCAGATGATATACGCTACTTCTGTTAATAAAAACCGCGTATATACGCAACTACAGATAAGGAAACACGCATATACAAAGCAAACTTATAATTTGATTTATCTTTCAGATGTCTGTTATTAATCTGTGTATCAGAAGAAAATAAACAGTACCAGAAACAGAGCAGAAGACAGTCACACACAAGAACACAAGATATAAGGAGGAAACCCAATGTGGGTGAAAACCCCCTGCTGCAATTCGTCTCTATCTTCTTTTTAATTAGAAACTTCTCTTTACAATGTTTTGTACTAGTGCAGTCTTTACCAGTACGCAGGCTGCAACCTGCAGAGAGCTACAACTCTCTCTCGTTCTCCAGCTTTCCTGGAAGGGAGCTCCAACCCCCTAAGTTCTTGTACTAGCTTGAGATACTAGTACGCAGGCTCCTACCTGCAGAAGGCTGCAACCTTCTCTTTGCTTTCAGGGACCTCGTTTCATTAATTTTCAGACTGGATCCACAAGTAACATCAATCAAACATCAGGAATTTCTGCATAACCCAAACTCCTTTTCACCAATCAAAATCTGAACCAAATAAACACTTCTCTGATCACTATACCCGGAACACAGTAACTGTAATCAAACACCAATTCTGAACCCAGAACACTGTAGTAATAAAACAGAAGCAGCTAGAACATAAATCAAGATATATACACTACTTCACTGTTCAGCAACCTGCGAGTATACGCCTTAGTACCACAACCAACCTGTGTATATGCTTCTTTCACTCACAGAAAAAGCGTGTATACGCACCTACAATTCACTGAACCTGCGTACAGATCTATAAAGGATAATTTATTCTTTTAAGCATTCAGACATCAGTTAACGCAGATTTATAGATCAAGAGTGCGCCACATATAACAGATCAAAATCATACAGAGATACCAATGTTCAAGCCTTGAGATTTTGATCCATCAATAGTCCTTATCCTTCTTGTGCTCATCTTCCTCCTTCATTCAGATCTAGATCTGCACCATAACCCAATCACCAGTATTCCAGATCTCATACATTATCAGATATTCAATAATAATTCAGATGATCCCTTGTCACATGATCTCCTTCCTCTTTTATAGTTTTAGGCCTTCCACAATACCATGGTCCAAAACCATAATAAACCAATACCAAGGGCCCAAAATCTGGGGTCAACACTTCTGACGAGATACCATGGTCCAAAACCATAGGTTCAAATTCCAAGGACTAACAACCATGGACCAAAAATAAGTTTCCCACCATGTACGCGCTTTTCTGTGCATAAAAGTGTGTGTATACGCATACGCGACTTCTGAACGTATAACCCACGTGTATGGCAAGGTGAACCCGCGTATACAAGATTTCCTTCATTCTGAGCGCCTGAACTGAGATCTGTCACCAAAGAGAGTTGCCATCAAGGACAACACCTGTACCATAGCACCACTCCTGTGCCAAAATGCCAACAATCTCCCCCTTTGGACTTGATGGCAACCCCAAGATCCTCAAAGTCATTCTCCCCCTTTGTCATCAAGGGCAAAGGGCTGTGCTCCCCCTGAGTACATGTAGATATCTCTGCTCTGCTGTGCTAAACATGCTCCCCCTGACTGTAGGCAAGATCTGCAAAGGATGTTCTTCAAGAAGAACCAAGACATATACATTATGAAAGACCTTCCTATCACCAAAAGACTCAATACATACATCCATCACCCAACCAAGTGGGGATCATCCACCCAACCAAGTGGGGATACATCAGAAATTTACATATGACAACCAATCACATTGAATCAATCATCTCAGGCATAGTGGGGAAACCAAAATAGGCCGTTACATGACCTTGATGAAAAAAAGATATACATGACATAGAAACGAAATATCAAGACTATGCAAATCACCAATAACTACTATCAGCAACATCTGACAATCACTGTATATATCAGCAACCATGTTGTTCTTCTATTCTCCTTTCTGCAGCTGATCCACCTGAAACAAAAATAGCTTGAGTACTAGAACTAAGAGATTCTAAGGTAATGCCAACAATGCATTGTTAGAAGGTTATTTGCTCCCCTTGAACCTGTGCTTGATGGTCTCTGACAGACCCATATCAGACTCTCTTCAACCAGAGTCTGTTCTTGCTGATTTTCTTCAGAATTCCATATACGCGACTGCACCTGCATAAATCTGCGTATGTACACGGATTCCCCTCATCCAACTCGCGTACACCAACTTTTCTTTGAAACAGACAAGCTTCAACAGCAGGATGAAGCATCAACTACTCCCAAATTCTATCTGAGATATTCAAAAGTTTCCTGGGGTAGTGGTTTGGTAAGGATATCAACAATTTGTTCCTTGGAAGGAACATACTCCAACTTGACTTTTTGCTCAAGCACTTGTTCCCGAAGAAAGTGATATTTGATAGGTATGTGCTTGGTCTTTGAATGCATGACAGGATTCTTTGAAATGCTTATTGCACTTGTATTATCACATAAGATAGAGACAGGTGGAGTACAAGTGATTTGAAAATCCTGCAAGGTTTGCATCATCCAAAAAAGTTGAGTGCAACAAGATGCAGCAGCCACATATTCCGCTTCAGCTGTAGATAAAGCAATCAAACTCTGTTTCTTGCTGAACCAAGATACTAATCTGGAACCCATAAAGAATGCACCACCACTTGTCCTCTTCCTGTCATCCACGCTTCCGGCCCAATTTGCATCTGTGTAAGCATGAAGTGTGAGATCTGTATCTCTAGGGTACCATAAGCCATAGTTTTGAGTTCCTTGAAGGTACTTGAAGATTCTCTTGACTACCTGAAGATGAGTTTCCTTTGGATTTGCCTGAAATCTTCCAACTATTCCCATTGCATGCATGATGTCTGGTTGGGTACATGTCAAATAAAGTAGACTTCCAATCATGGATCTATAGGTTGGTTGATGCACTGCTACCGATTCATCATTTGCACTGAGGCTGCATCCTGTAACCATGGGGGTACATACTGGTTTTGAATCTTCCATGCCATACTTCTTCAGAATCTGCTTGAGGTACTTGGTTTGAGACAAGAAGATACCGCCTTCATTTTGTTGGATTTGAAATCCAAGAAAGTATGTCAGTTCTCCGAGCAAAGACATTTCAAATTCTTTCTGCATCACCAAGGCAAAGCTTTGACTCATACCTTCTTCGTTTCTGCCAAAGATAATATCATCTACATACACAACAAGTATTAGCAATTTGTCATTTTCAATTTTTATATAAAGATTGCTATCTGCTGATCCTTTTGAAAAACCTTGTTGATGAAGGTATTTGTCTAAGCGGTAGTACCAAGCCCTTGGAGCTTGTTTAAGGCCATAGAGAGCCTTTTTAAGTCTGCATACAAGATTTGGATCATTCCCAAGGATAAAGCCATCTGGTTGCTCTATGTACACTTCTTCTTCTAAGTCTCCATTCAGAAAGACTGATTTTACGTCCATTTGAAATACTTTGAACTTCTAGAAGCTAGAGAGAGCAAGGAACATTCTGATGGCCTCAAGTCTAGCAACGAGAGCAAAAGTTTCTTCAAAGTCTATTCCTTCCTGTTGAGCATACCCTTTACAAACAAGTCTGGCCTTGTTTCTAATCACTTCCCCATTTTCATTCAACTTATTTTTGAAGATCCATTTTGTTCCTATGACATTTTTGTCTTTTGGTCTAGGAACCAACTCCCAAGTGTTATTCTTTTCGATCTGCTCAAGCTCTTCATCCATTGCCTTAACCCAACACTCATCTTTGCATGCTTCTTTTACATTTTGTGGTTCAGTGGAAGAGAGAAATGCCAAATAGCTTGAAGCTTCTGCTATTGTTCTTCTTGTTTATATACCTGCTTCTTTCTGCCCCAAAATTTGAGATTCTAGATGATTCTTCTGAACGTACCTGGATGGAGTCTTCTCTTCTATCCTTATCTGTTCCTCTGGTGCCTCTTGGGGTTCTTCTTCATCATCTGTCTGATTTGGAGAGTAGTCTTCATCCTCATTGATATTTTCATGATTCACTTCCCTAGGGATGTATCCTTTTTCATCAATCACCACATCAATGCTGTCAACAATTCTTCCAAGTCTTTTATTGTAGCATTTATATGATTTGCTGTGTGGAGAATAACCAAGAAGAATGCCTTCATCTGCTCTAGGTTCAAGTTTGCCAAGTTTCTCATCAGTATTCTTAATATAACATTTGCTCCCAAAGATTTTGAAGTGCTTTACCGAAGGAGTCTCACCATACCAGAGCTCATGAGGGGTTTGAGTGCTGTTCACCCGGACATTTGTTTTGTTGAGAATAACAACCGTAGCATATGCAGCTTCACCCCAGAAAGTTGCGGGAGTTCCAGACTCATCAAGCATAGCACGAGCCATTTGTTGGACTGTTCTGTTCATCCTTTCCGCCACTCCATTTTGCTGAGGAGTCCTAGCTGTAGATAATTCCCTTCTTATTCCATGTTCTTCACAGAAATCAAAAAATTCATTTGAGGTAAATTCCCCACCTCTGTCGGACCTGAGGCACTTAATTTTGTAATCTAATTATTTTCAGCCAAGGCTTTGATGGATTTGAATTTTTCGAATGCTTCGTCTTTGTGCTTCATAAGTCCTAACGAAACAAACCTGGAGAAGTCGTCAATGAATAATATAAGGTATTCTTCTCCTCGAGGTGACCTTGTCCTAAATGGACCACATACATCTGTATGGACTAGCTCAAGAGGCCTGCTAGCTGATCCTTCCTTCTCAGGAAAGTTAGTTCTGGTTTGCTTACCAAACTGACATGATTTGCATATGGTGTTGTCTGGAATTTTGATATCTGGAAGACCACGAACTGCCTGGTATTTGCATGCTTTCCTTATTTGTGAAAAGCTTAGATGCCCCAACCTCCGGTGCCATAACCAGTGTTCATCATCCTTGCTTAAATAGCATCGTTGTTGTCCTTCTTCAAATATGTATAGATTATTTGGAGTTCTTCTGCCTTTGATCACTGTTTCTCCTGTATCAAGATCACGAACACTACATCCATTTGATCGAAATATTACTTCAGTTCCTTGATCGCACATCTGACTAACACTCAGTAGATTATGCTTCAAGCCATCAACATACAAAACATTTCCAGCTTTGAACTGTTCTTTCAACTGAGCAGTGCCCTTTCCTTTTATGGCTGCAGGGGTATCATTTCCAAAAGACACCTTCTTTCCCTTTTCTAATGCATTATATGATTCAAGTTTTTCTTTATCCCCTGTCATATGCTTCGAACATCCGCTATCGATATACCATATATTTTCCTATCCTTCTGCATAGAAGGCTATCCCACATCTTTCTGGTTGTGGTTCCTTCATTCTCCATGTTCTGGCACTTGAGGTATGTTCCTTCTGAGTTGTCTTCCAAAACATGCTCCTGCATTCAGAATATTCATGACCAAAGTTATTACAAATAGAACATTCAACTTCAATTTCAAGGGCCGAAAAGTTGTTATAAGTCCTTTTCGTGATTCCAGTCATATTCCTTTGTTTTTGATCTTCTCTAGTCATGATTGTCTTATAGGCAACACATTGAACTGCTTTGTGACCAAAATTATGGCAAGAGAAACATTGGCCATTGAAGAAACTCCTGCAATTATCAAATCTATCATCCAACCGATTGTAGTTTCTACTGACATCCATTCTTGAGGCAAATTGGGAAGATTTTACTTGTGGCTGATTGTAGCTTCTGTTTGTCCTTAAGGTAGCTTGTCCCCGATTTTCTTGATAGTCTTTATTCGTTCTTGAGGTAAAATGTCCCTGATTTACCTGATGATTTCTATTAGGCCTTTGCTCACTCTTCTTTGCCGCATCAAGACAACTTTTGGAGGTAGAAGCTTGAGATGTTTCTCCATTATATCCTAGACCTGTCTTGATTAGTGGAGAACGCTGCACATTGATAATCTCATCCAGAGTTTCAGATCCTTTAACAAATTTAAGATTAATAGCTTTTGTTTTCTCAATCTCCTTTCTAGGACAAACAATTTCACATTCCAATTTTTCAAGATGTTTTTCCCTTTCAGCCAGTTGACATTGTAGAGAATCAATAATTGCACTTTTCTCTTCTAAGAAGATTTGAGATTAGTCATCTCTTCACAAAAGCCTTCTACATCTATAGCATCCATGTAGTCATCATCTTCAAAAGCCATTAAAAGTTTATACTTATTACCTCGTTCATCTTCGTCACTATTTGAAAGTCCATCACTATCTTCATGAGTGTAATAGCTTTTCTTATTTGCATTTTGTTTCTTGTTCCATCTAATAGGTTCCTTCCCTTTGTCAATCTTATCCTTGTGAGGACATTTGGTAGCATAGTGACCGACTCTTCCACAAGCAAAGCATTTGAAAGGTAACTTACCTCGGAACCGTCCAGTACCTCGTTGAAGATTTCTGACAAAATTTGATTCTTCTTCTTCTTTTGACACGTGTCCTGACTCATAGTACTCGCCTTTGCCTGAAGCCTTGAAGGCAGCTTCTCTCCTGTCTGATGGTCCTCCTTTCCTCATTTCATAAGAAGTTAGAATTCCGTGCAGCTGTGACATTTTAAGGCTTTGTAGATTCTCTTTTTCGTCTATTGCAGAAACTTTAGATTCAAACCTAGGGGACAAAGATCTTAGAACTTTTCCAACCACAACAGCCTCTTTTATTTCTTCACCCAAAATTTTCATACAATTAACAATCACATCTACACGAAGAAAATAGTTAGCCACACTTTCATCATTATACATCTTGAGATTTTCATACTGAATCCTGAGAGTTTGAAGTTTTGCTCGTTTTACCTGATCATCTCCTTCATAGCTTAGGACAATCTTGTCCCATATTTCTTTTTCTGATTTTAACTGCATAACTTTCATGAATTCTGGTTGAGATAGACATCCCAATAGAGTATTGACCGCCTTTTCATTTGTTTCATATTTCTTCTTCTCAGCTGGATCTGTAGGAGTTGCTGCTGGAAAAGTATATCCTGTATCTATGATATCCCAGACTTCTGTACCCAAAGATTGAAGATAGGCAGTAACTCTTACCTTCCAACATACGAAGTTTGTCCCATCAAAAATCGGTGGCCTAATTGATGCTTCCCTCTCGTAGTTGCTCATGATGAAAGATATTCCTTCAAGCGATCAAGCTTCTTCAGAAGGACCGACTCTGATACCAATTGTTGGAAATAATACTGAGAGGGGGGGTGAATCAGTATTATCAAGTCAAATATTTCCTTTTTCAATTCCAGATGATATACGCTACTTCTGTTAATAAAAACCGCGTATATACGCAACTACAAATAAAGAAACCTGCGTATACAAAGCAAACTTATAATTTGATTTATCTTTCAGATGTCAGTTATTAATCTGTGTATCAGAAGCAAATAAACAGTACCAGAAAAAAAGCAGAAGACAGTCACACACAAGAACACAAGATATAAGGAGGAAACCCAATGTGGGTGAAAACCCCCTGCTGCAATTCGTCTCTATCTTCTTTTTAATTAGAAACTTCTCTTTACAATGTTTTGTACTGGTGCAGTCTTTACCAGTACACAGGCTGCAACCTGCAAAGAGCTACAACTCTCTCTCGTTCTCCAGCTTTCCTGGAAGGGATCTCCAACGCCCTAAGTTCTTGTACTAGCTTGAGATACTAGTATGCAGGCTCCTATCTACAGAAGGTTGCAACCTTCTCTTTGCTTTCAGGGACCTCGTTTCATTAATTTTCAGACTGGATCCACAAGTAACATCAATCAAACATCAAGAATTTCTGCATAACTCAAACTCCTTTTCACCAATCAAAAGCTGAACCAAATAAACACTTCTCTGATCGTTGTACCCAGAACACAGTAACTGTAATCAAACACCAATTCTGAACCCAAAACACTGCAGTAATAAAACAGAAGCAGCTAGAACATAAACCAAGATATATATGCTACTTCACTGTTCAGCAACCTACGAGTATACGCCTCAGTACCACAACCAACCTGCGTATACGCTTCTTTCACTCTGTTGAGGGCCCCGAAATTGGGTCAACAACAAGGGGGATACCCACCCGGTCCGGAACCTGGTTGGCTGCTCCTTGCCCGTTTGGTGTAGCGGGTCCGACTGGGGATAATGGGACCAACTTCCCAATCTAAAGGGTGTGTGTGTGTAGAGTTTGATTATGTTGATTCTGGAAGTACTTTAGAGCTAACTCAAATCTAACTTATAAACTAAATCTATGTTATTATAATCTAATGAAAACAACACATCTAATCTATGCTAACCCGGGATATAACTCTTCTATCATGCGATCTAAAAAGATTTCGAACAATAACTGGTAATAAAGATCATTCAGCTATCATAAGAATATAAATCAATTAAGATGAACCATTCTGCATAAAAAGTTAGGCAAAACAGTTGTGAACAACATATCGCATAATAAGTCATTCATATGTCAAGCACAAACAAATGATTCCACCGTACAGAAGTGCCAAATGGTAACCCAAACATCCATACATTAACATATAAACAACTAAAACTGCATATCACTTTAAGAATATAAGCAGAAATTCGTCAAGAGATAAAAGTACCATTTATGACTGATTTTCACTCACAAACTTCAAGCAATAACGATTCATCTCTACTTACTTCTAACATCTACCAAGAGTACAGAAGTGCAACATCAGTAGCAGACATTAAAATGCAAACATAAATAAATCTCGATCCTTCCATTCATCAAAACCTCCTCTGAGGGTGCAGAAGTGCATGTTCCGAGGACAAGTTTTTGACAAATTTCTGGACCCTTCTCCAATGCAATGAGAAGGGTTAAAATACTACTTCCTAATTCTAATAATAGTATCATTACAAAATTTTAGGATACGGTTTTCAAATGACCGTCCTTTTTCTAATTTAGTTAAAAGGAAAAAACAACATTCTAAATGAAATCATTTGTGAACTTGGTCTTTGAAGTTGCAAGTGTCTAGCATAGGCTTGAGAAGAGTCGGCTGGCTGATTTCTGCGCTGAGCTGGGCTGCGAAAATGACATCTATGAGAGCTGGCGCTACCTTCTTGGCTGCGTTCGTAATGCACTTCACCGTCATCCATTGGCTGTGCGGTTTAACCAAGTACGTCCAGTAACCTTCCCAATTCAGCCTAGCCAATGCTTGGATTGCTTTCCCTTTTGCCTGCGCTTTCTGCCTCCATTTTGTCTCCAGTTGCAACTTGTTTGGTAGGTACCCCGGGGTGGTCTCTGTAATTAAATTGGCCCTGTGTAAATTCTCATTTACACAGTCAATACGAATGCTTGCCTGTGTCGCCGCTGTCTCTGCTGCTTGCTCCGCCTGCGTGATTTGTTCGTCCCATTTATTAAAGAGCAGCTCCTTATGATTTTCATTAATCCTGGGTGCCCCTGCTATTTTCCCTTCCTCATCATCTTGCCAAGTCAGATATTCTGTCACCCTCTTGTCGTTCTGATCATAGTCGCTCCGCAATTCCACCACCTGACTGGTGATTTTGTCGCTCAGCTCACAAAAGTGCCTCCACTGTGATATTTTACGTCCCAACTCTTCTTGTTGCTGCAGTAGTTTCTCGTTCAAGCCGATGGACTCTGAAATAAACTCTGCCAGCTTAGGCTCATCTTTATGCATTTCTTGCACCGTTTGCAGTTGTTTTTCTTTTTCTTCAAGACTTTTTTTGATAGCCTATCTGCATCTATTGAAAGTCCTCCTGTAGCTTTTCGAACTGTCTGGAAGCTTCAGTGTTCGCGTTGGCTTTTTACAACTGTTGTTGTAGCAGTTGTATATGATTTTCTTGTTCCTTTAAAAGTTGTTGAACTTCAGAGGCCTTGTCAATAGGAGACAGCTTCGTGAGATTTTCGGTCGGATTATTATTTGGGTCTTTCCACAAGACGTCCAAATGTTCAACATTTTGAGACAGTGTATTTTCAAGCTTTCTCTTCTTTCTCTGTCTCCTTACGACTGCTTTGTGTTGGGGACTATAGAATACATCCAGTGGGGGAATTTATTCTACGTTAAGTAGAAGTTCTGAGGTTGGAGCGATAGGAAGGTGTTCAGCTTTTGTGGCGCTACTGACCATAGTCGAAACGACTTCTTGCACCACCTGTGTATTATTCACAGGTGTTTTCAGGACTTTCCCTTCAAGATTGATCAATTCATTGAAGGTTTCCCACTCTTTATCTAGCTCTGTCGTGACAAGTGGTGCTTTGATGACAGGAGGGGGGACATCTCTTGGTGGTGAGGCAATAACTTGCTGCTGAGACATTGTACTCGATTGAGCTGTGTCTTTGGTTGTTTCTTCGTTTTTTCCTTGTTCGTGACCAGACTCTTCAGGATGCTTAGATACTTCTTGGGCGGTGTTGGACTTAGATCTGGAAGTGCTGGAGTTTTCACTAAGGCTAATGCTCGGAGTCGGTTCTCTAGTAGGTATTCGTAGCCTCTCTAGTGGAATACTAGCCAGCCTTCTTTCTCTGTATAACGTGAATTTCTAGAGGTCACCTGAAGACAACCTCGACTGAGCTTCCCGCAAAATTTCTTTGAGCGAGCTCTTATTCTGAAAGAGATCATCAAACAGATCTTTCTTTCCAGAGAACACTCTTATCTTGACGTTCGTTGTGAATTCTTGGGCCACATCATTTGGGTCGAATGGCCTCGCTGGGAACTTAAATAATTGAAGACACGTCACATTCTCCACCTTGCCAAAAGCGTGTCCTACATCGAACAAAGAGAAGGCCCCACAAGTGACGGGAAATTGAGGCCAAATGGCCTTCTTCTTGTCCTTTAGGTCCTTGGTCAAGCCGCCTTCAGAACAGGTTTAATAAGCGATTTCCCGGGCCAAAAGTTTATCAGGGATATATAGGGGTAGGACATGCGGAGGTACAGTGCTTCCAAAAACTCTAATGTAAGTAAACCATTCTTCCCCAAACCATCTTGCGACGTGGATGATGTCAATTTGGGCCTCGGGGGAGCACCTTGGGGGGTCCTTATCGTATATCATTCTATATAAGGGCAAAATAACCCCATGGCAAATCTGGTAAAAATGAGGGGCAAACTGGGAATCCCATAAGATCTTATGATAAACATGGATGGGCAATGGGTCTTGGGTAGTCCATTTCCAACCCATAGCAGGAAAATTAGATACAAGACAAACAGAATCCATAATATAGGCAGACATATAAAAAGGAGGATAGACCCTTTGAGAGAAGGATCTCTTAGACAGGTAATTGAGAACAGCCGTGTATAGAGTATCTGAAAGGATTTTGGCCCAATCTAGGATGTCGGCGTTAGTGGCAACATCAATTAATGGCAGCCATTCAGCTGAAAACTTGTTGATATCGGGCATACCAAATAACCTACAGAGCATGGCTGCAGCAAAACAATATGGAGAGGTAAGGGAACCAGTGCTGTACATACCGTTTTTATCCTTTTTTAATGGCTCATCTCTTCTAGACCATTCTTTAGTGGTGTCTGATAGATCTGGATTCTCTACCGCAAACTTCTTAACAAATTGTGCATTATAGGTCGCTTGCGATTCAGGAAGATGATACATAAGCTTCAGATCTTGGGCAGCAAACGATCCCACGAGCCCATGTCCATGAACTTTGAATTGTCTGCCCTTTAATTCTGCATCATCCAATATCCACTTGATCATATCTGTGTATGGTAGAATTTTGGGTCTTGCCGCTATTCTGTGAAGGAATGAACATGCTAGGTCCTCCAAGGACGCCTCAGAAGAGCGTGGTGCGCCCGCAACAGCAGTCACCTTCATTATTCTAGGTTTTTCTTCCTCTAGCAGCCTGTACATGCCTTCCCATGTTGATATCCCTGCATCTTTGTTGCAGGCTATGTCTGTGTACAGGGGCGTCATCTCCTTGGTCTTCTCCCTCACTTCGGAGCTTTGAGCTCTATTTTTCTTTCCCATTTCTCTTTGCGTTTCTGTCTGAGACGTCTTAGAGTTTTGTTCCTGCAGATTACGAGTGAAATGGAAATGACTGATCCAGAAAGGTGATGGGAGAGTTTTAAATGCAAGAGATAAAACAAATATGCCACCTTACGTGAAGTAAATCTCTACCAATGCACGCGTCTTTAATCCATTTAATAACTGACAACTAATTCATTTACTATCATTAAAAGCACATGATTTCGGGTCAGATTATAGTAAGTGGCTTTTCTTTGAATGGCGCGCCCGAAGGATTCGTACTAAGGTGGTTTATGATTTTCTGACGTACCCTCGCATGTCGTGCAATCGCAAATCGCACCGTCGCAAATCGCATTATCGCAAATCGCATGGATGTGGCATCGCAGCAACCGCAATATCGCAGATCGCAAGAAATTTGATGTTCACCAAATCTTGCCTGGCTCATTTCTGCGATATGCGATCTAGCGATTGGCGTTATCACAGATCAGCGAATCTTTAAGTTTTTCTTTATGAGCATTACCAATTTGCGATGCGATGTCATTATTAACACGAGGATGTTGCGCATAAAAAGGGAAATGAAGGTGTTTCCTATCCTTTTGCAATGCGACCTTAAAGGTTTTCTCTTTTATCATAGACTTAGGCTTTAAAATATCCAAGAGGCTTTTTCTAAGCGTATGATTGTGACTTCAAAAAGAAACTCTTGCTTTTCCTAAAAATTAACTAAGGGTCCCCATTCATTCAGTATCATGGTTGATACTTAATTGAATAATGGGGGGTGTTGCTGGCTACAACAATTGGAGATTCACTTGGGAGAACCAGTTATCTCTGCTTTTATATTGACGCTTTGAAACTCCTGAAAAAAATTTCTTAAAGAAAAACTTGAACTTTATTATAAAAAGATAAAGCAAATGATACTTCAAACTATCAATGATATTTCGTTTCAACCTCTTTCTATTTCAATTACTTGCATCTTCAGCTTGTGCTTTGCATTTAAATCAGTCATTACTTGGTCTTGTAAAACATAAAATAAAGTCTTCTCTATGTATCAGCTCTTTTTTAAATATGCTCCTTTGTCGTAGGTAGAGCCTCTGCTGCCAGCAGGTGTCCATAGCCTTGACAGGGTTACCTATTACCCAGCAATGATCCTTTATCCCACTTAAGGTTATTTACAACTTTTTCAGAGAAAATCCTTTTTTGACACTTTTTCCTTTTTTATTCTCTAAAGAACAATGTCTTGGTTTGGTGGCCAAATTATGACACAGTCATTCACTTGATTTACAATTTTGCTGAACAAGCTGGCTCGTGATGAGACCCCTTGCCTTTTGATTGCAACAATCTTGAGTCATTGCCCTGTTTTGGTAGACAGTTTTGGCAAAGTCAACAAGTTATAATATCTGTGATCATGATAAGTCGGCTCGTGATGAGACCTCTCATTCTTTGAGATATAGTGTCTTTTTAGATTATTCCTCTGAATGCTGCATTTTCCTTTAGCAGGGAGGAAGTCAAATTTTCTTTCCTTAAGAAAGTTCTGGACGACAATGATAGGGCTGTTTTTGGTAATGGTTGCTTTCACAGAGAATTTTTATTTTAATATTGATACCTTTCATTGTGCTGACCTAAAACAAATCCTTCACTGAGATAGCTTTCTTTAAATTTTTCGGCAGTTGAAACTATCATCATATCTGGGTTAAAGTTCTATTGATAATAAAGATCAAATTCCCAAAAGATTTGTTGTTTATAGAAGCAGAAGTTCAAAATCTTTAACAGAGACAAGGTGTCTTTAGTAAATGTCAAATGCCATTTAACCAAAACAAACATTATTATGAGAGGCAAACATTCCCTAGGGTTATGTAGAGAATATGAATAACTTTGCCTATTGATTTATTAAAAGCAAACCTAATAACCTAGCTAAATTACTCCTACTCCTATTCTAACTATATACAGGAAATAACTATGTGAAATGATATTTCCAATGGAACCATCTATTCATTATTATTCCTAGCCGTATGAATCTTCCAAGCATGAGTAAAAAGAACCAAACTTTCCTTGGATCATAAATATTGGCTGTGGAATAAGAACATACAACCTCAATTGGAATTCTGTCTGATTTTCCTTTCTCATGAGAGCTGTTTTCCAACTGGATACCTATTGGATCATAAAAATTAGGATGAATTTCTGTTATGAATTGATGATCTCTCAATAGGAAGGATAACAAGTCAAATTGTGAAAATGGTTTTTTAGTTTCAATGGCTTGTAACCTGTTGTTTGTTAACGCTGAGTTTTTAGCGATTTCGTTTGAAATGAAAGTTCTCATATATAAATCGCTAAAACATAATCTATCAAAAGTTTGAAAATTTAAAAAGAAATCCGATTTTGTACAAAATGAGTGCAAGTGAGAAAGAAATGATTGGGTATTTATACAAATAGTGTTACAGCACAACTGGGATTTACTTGTAACATCTTGCTCCTCACAAGAACTGGCCAGGTTTTGTGAATCAGGAACTAAGTTATGATTGCGAACAGGGATGAAGCTTTCCTCATGATATGAATCATAGATCGGGGTATTGTCTTGGATAGTAAAATTATTCAAATGAGCTTTTACTTTGAGATGAGGGTCGACTGATATGATTTCTGATTTAAGATGTTCCTTATTATCTGACCCTAGTTGAGTTACTTGAGATAACTCAACAACATCATCATTGTCAAAGTAACTATCGCAAAAGACTCTACATATTTCCCTAGGTTCCTCTTTTTCATTATATATTTTCAGACAAGGGAGGTCAGGAAGCTCTTGTTTGACATTGATCAAAGGTTGTGCTAAAGCGGTCTCTTTATCTTGAAAACCTAATGATGAGTCGTTTGAATAACCCTCTGTGTTTTTTGAGATATGCTTGATATTGAGAGGGGAAAAATTGTCATCACTAAAAACATCGGGATAAAGAGAAAAATGTGAATCTGGAATAATGCATTTAAAAACATCATGAAAAAAATTTTGTTCATCAGATTCATCATAAACATCGGGCTTTAGATCATACCTTTGTGCGCTGATACTTTCTGAAAGAGAAACAGTTGGTTGATCTAACCTTGGCATCAGCATTCGTTGATTTGAAATGATATTGTCTGACTTTATGTCAGAGTCATCTTCTGGTTCCAAGGTAGTTTTCCTTTTAGCATTTTCGTCTTTATTTTCTGGTATTAGAGCATGCATGACTCCTAGGATTTGCAGATTTTCTTCATTATGGATGATTTGTGTATTTGACTTGAAATGCTCATCTATATTAGAAGAAAATGAAACCAAGGTCGAGCTAATTTCTGCTTGGTCAGATATAGGAGGTAGGAAATACTCATCATAATCTAAAGATTCTTCATCTGTGAGCTCATCCTCGAGATCACACTGTAGACATTTAAGATGAAATTGCATATTGAAATCCCTTACGGGTTCATCTTGTTTCCGTAGATAATCAATTTCATCATATACCTGGTCGTAGTCATAACAATCAAATTCCAAGATGAAAGTCCTAACGAATTGGTCCCAGCTGTGGATTGATGCAACTGGGAGGGTTCTGCACCATTTTCTAGCTTCCGCTGTGAATGTAAGAGTAAAAGTCCTGCACAAAACGCCTTCATCAATTCTCTGAATATCAGAACTTGAAACTTTTTGAATGAACTGAAGGGCATGATTAAATGCAGAAGAATTATTCTTACCGTTGAATTTTACCTAAGACAAGAGCCTTACCACATCTGGTGGAGTGTTGGAAGAGGTAGGAACATGGATGAAACTCCAAATAGGAATTCTATGAGCAGCCATCCTGTTTCAAGATTTATAATTTGGAAAACATTCCAACAGACACTATGCTCAGGCCCTCCTTCTAGCGCCAAATATGTTGAGGGCCCCGAAATCGGGTCAACAACAAGGGGGATACCCACCCGGTTCAGAACCTGGTTGGCGGCTCCTTGCCCGTTTGGTGTAGCGAGTCCGACTGGGGATAATGGGACCAGCTTCCCAATCTAAAGGGTGTGTGTGTGTAGAGTTTGATTACGTTGATTCTGGAAGTACTTTAGAGCTAACTCAAATCTAACTTATAAACTAAATCTATGTTATTATAATCTAATGAAAACAACACATCTAATCTACGCTAACCCGGGATATAACTCTTCTATCATGCGATCTAAAAAGATTTCGAACAATAACTGGTAATAAAGATCATTCAGCTATCATAAGAATATAAATCAATTAAGATGAACCATTCTGCATAAAAAGTTAGGCAAAACAGTTGTGAACAACATATCGCATAATAAGTCATTCATATGTCAAGCACAAACAAATGATTCCACCGTACAGAAGTGCCAAATGGTAACCCAAACATCCATACATTAACATATAAACAACTAAAATTGCATATCACTTTAAGAATATAAGCAGAAATTCGTCAAGAGATAAAAGTACCATTTATGACTGATTTTCACTCACAAACTTCAAGAAATAACAATTCATCTCTACTTACTTATAACATCTACCAAGAGTACAGAAGTGCAACATCAGTAGCAGACATTAAAATGCAAACATAAATAAATCTCGATCCTTCCATTCATCAAAACCTCCTCTGAGAGTGCAGAAGTGCATTTTTCGAGGACAAGTTTTTGACAAATTTCTGGACCCTTCTCCAATGCAATGAGAAGGGTTAAAATACTACTTCCTAATTCTAATAATAGTATCATTACAAAATTTTAGGATACGGTTTTCAAATGACCGTCCTTTTTCTAATTTAGTTAAAAGGAAAAAACAACATTCTAAATGAAATCATTTGTGAACTTGGTCTTTGAAGTTGCAAGTGTCCAGCATAGGCTTGAGAAGAGTCGGCTGGCTGATATCTGCGCTGAGCTGGGCTGCGAAAACGGCATCTATGAGAGCTGGCGCTACCTTCTCCGCTGCGTTCGTAATGCACTTCACCGTCATCCATTGGCTGTGCGGTTTAACCAAGTACGTCCAGTAACCTTCCCAATTTAGCCTAGCCAATGCTTGGATTGCTTTCCCTTTTTCCTGCGCTTTCTGCCTCCATTCTGTCTCCAGTTGCAACTTGTTTGGTAGGTACCCCGGGGTGGTCTCTGTAATTAAATTGGTCCTGTGTAAATTCTCATTTACACAGTCGATAAGAATGCTTGCCTGTGTCGCCGCTGTCTCTGCTGCTTGCTCCGCCTGCGTGATTTGTTCGTCCCATTTATTAAAGAGTAGCTCCTTATGATTTTCATTAATCCTGGGTGCCCCTACTCTTTTCCCTACCTCATCATCTTGCCAAGTCAGATATTCTGTCACCCTCTTTTCGTTCTGATCATAGTCGCTCCGCAATTCCACCACCTGACTGGTGATTTTGTCGCTCAGCTCACAAAAGTGCCTCCACTGTGATATTTTACGTCCCAACTCTTCTTGTTGCTGCAGTAGTTGCTTGTTCAAGCCGATGGACTCTGAAATAAACTCTGCCAGCTTAGGCTCATCTTTATGCATTTCTTGCACCGTCTGCAATTGTTTTTCTTTTTCTTCAAGACTTTTTTTTGATAGCCTATCTGCATCTGTTGAAAGTCTTCCTGTAGCTTTTCGAGCTGTCTGGAAGCTTCAGTGTTCGCGTTGGCTTGTTGCAACTGTTGTTGTAGCAGTTGTATATGATTTTCTTGTTCCTTTAAAAGTTGCTGAACTTCAGAGGCCTTGTCAATAGTTGCAGAAGCATATGCTCCTGCAATCTGAGACAGCTTCGTGAGATTTTCGGTCGGATTATTATTTGGGTCTTTCCACAAGACGTCCAAATGTTCAGCATTTTGAGACAGTGTATTCTCAAGCTTTCTCTTCTTTCTCTGTCTCCTTACGACTGCTTTGTGTTGGGGACTATAGAATACATCCAGTGGGGAAATTTCTTCTACGTTAAGTAGAAGTTCTGAGGTTGGAGCGATAAGAAGGTGTTCAGCTTTTGTGGCGCTACTGACCATGGTCGAAACGACTTCTTGCACCACCTGTGTATTATTCACAGGTGTTTTCGGGACTTTCCCTTCAATATTGATCAATTCATTGAAGGTTTCCCACTCTTTATCTAGCTCTGTCGTGACAAGTGGTGCTTTGATGACAGGAGGGGGGACATCTCTTGGTGGTGAGGCAATAACTTGCTGCTGAGACATTGTACTCGATTAAGCTGTGTCTTTGGTTGTTTCTTCATTTTTTCCTTGTTCGTGACCAGACTCTTCAGGATGCTCAGATACTTCTTGGGCGGCGTTGGACTTAGATCTGGAAGTGCTGGAGTTTTCACTGAGGCTGATGCTCGGAGTCGGTTCTCTAGTAGGTATTCGCAGCCTCTCTAGTGGAATACTAGCCAGCCTTCTTTCTCTGTATAACATGAATTTTTGGAGGTCACCTGAAGACAACCTCGACTGAGCTTCCTGCAAAATTTCTTTGAGCGAGCTCTTATTCTGAAAGAGATCATCAAATAGATCTTTCTTTCCAGAGAACACTTTTATCTTGAAGTTCGTTGTGAATTCTTGGGCCACATCATTTGGGTTGAATGGCCTCGCTGGGAACTTAAATAATTGAATACACGTCACATTCTCCACCTCGCCAAAAGCGTGTCCTACATCGAACAAAGAGAAGGCCCCACAAGTGACAGGAAATTGAGACCAAATGGCCTTCTTCTTGTCCTTTAGGTCCTTGGTCAAGCCGCCTTCATAACAGGTTTGATAAGCGATTTCCCGGGCCAAAAGTTTATCAGGGATATATAGGGGTAGGACATGCGGAGGTACAGTGCTTCCAAAAACTCTAATGTAAGTAAACCATTCTTCCCCAAACCATCTTGCGACGGGGATGATGTCAATTTGGGCCTCAGGGGAGCACCTTGGGGGGTCCTTATCGTATATCATTCTATATAAGGGCAAAATAACCCCATGGCAAATCTGGTAAAAATGAGGGGCAAACTGGGAATCCCATAAGATCTTATGATAAACATGGATGGGCAATGGGTCTTGGGTAGTCCATTTCCAACCCATAGCAGGAAAATTAGATACAAGACAAACAGAATCCATAATATAGGCAGACAGATAAAAAGGAGGATAGACCCTTTGAGAGAAGGATCTCTTAGACCGGTAATTGAGAACAACCGTGTATAGAGTATCTGAAAGGATTTTGGCCCAATCTAGGATGTCGGCGTTAGTGGCAGCATCAATTAATGGCAGCCATTCAGCTAAAAAGTTGTTGATATCGGGCATACCAAATAACCTACAGAGCATGGCTGCAGCAAAACAATATGGAGAGGTAAGGGAACCAGTGTTGTACATACCGTTTTTATCCTTTTTTAACGGCTCGTCTCTTCTAGACCATTCTTTAGTGGTGTCTGATAGATCTGGATTCTCTACCGCGAACTTCTTAACAAATTGTGCATTATAGGTCGCTTGCGGTTCAGGAAGATGATACATAAGCTTCAGATCTTGGGCAGAAAACGATCCCACGAGCCCATGTCCATGAACTTTGAATTGTCTGCCCTTTAATTCTGCATCATCCAATATCCACTTGATCATATCTGTGTATGGTAGAATTTTGGGTCTTGCCGCTATTTTGTGAAGGAATGAACATGCTAGGTCCTCCAAGGACACCTCAGAAGAGCGTGGTGCGCCCGCGACAGTAGTCACCTTCATTATTCTAGGTTTTTCTTCCTCTAGCAGCCTGTACATGCCTTCCCATGTTGATATCCCTGCGTCTTTGTTGCAGGCTGTGTCTGTGTACAGGGGCGCCATCTCCTTGGTCTTCTCCCTCACTTCGGAGCTTTGAGATCTATTTTTCTTTCCCATTTCTCTTTGCGTTTCTATCTGAGACGTCTTAGCATTTTGTTCCTGCAGATTACGAGTGAAATGGAAATGACTGATCCAGAAAGGTGATGGGAGAGTTTTAAATGCAAGAGATAAAACAAATATGCCACCGTACGTGAAGTAGATCTCTACCAAGGCACATGTCTTTAATCCATTTAATAACTGACAACTAATTCATTTACTATCATTAAAAGCGCATGATTTCGGGTCAGATTATAGTAAGTGGCTTTTCTTTGAATGGCGCACCCGAAGGATTCGTACTAAGGTGGTTTATGATTTGCTGACGTACCCTCACATGTCGTGCAATCGCAAATCGCACCGTCGCAAATCGCATGATCGCAAATCGCATGGATGTGGCATCGCAGCGATCGCAATATCGCAGATCGCAAGAAATTTGATGCTCACCAAATCTTGCCTGGCTCATTTCTGCGATATGTGATCTAGCAATCGGCGTTATCGCAGATCGGCGAGTCTTTAAGTTTTTCTTTATGAGCGTTACCAATTTGCGATGCGATGTCATTATTAACACGAGGATGTTGCGCATAAAAAGGGAAATGAAGGTGTTTCCTATCCTTTTGCAACGCGACCTTAAAGGTTTTCTCTTTTATCATAGACTTAGGCTTTAAAATATCCAAGAGGCTTTTTCTAAGCGTATGATTGTGACTTCAAAAAGAAACTCTTGCTTTTCCTAAAAATTAACTAAGGGTCCCCATTCATTCAGTATCATGGTTGATACTTAATTGAATAAGGGGGGGTGTTGCTGGCTACAACACACTCACAGAAAAAGTGTGTATACGCACCTGCAATTCACTGAACCTGCGTACAGATCTATAAAGGATAATTTATTCTTTTAAGCATTCAGACATCAGTTAACCCAGATTTATAGATCAAGAGTGCGCCACATATAACAGATCAAAATCATACAGAGATACCAATGTTCAAGCCTTGAGATTTTGATCCATCAATAATCCTTATCCTTCTTGCACTCAGGTTCCTCCTTCATTCAGATCTAGATCTGCACCATAACCCAATCACCAGTATTCCAGATCTCATACATTATCATATATTCAATAATAATTCAGATGATCCCTTGTCACATGATCTCCTTCCTCTTTTATAGTTTTAGGCCTTCCACAATACCACGGTCCAAAACCATAATAAACCAATACCAAGGGCCCAAAACTTGGGGTCAACACTTCTGACGAGATACCATGGTCCAAAACCATAGGTTCAAATTCCAAGGACTAACAACCATGGACCAAAAATAAGTTTCCCACCATGTACACGCTTTTTTGTGCATAAAAGTGTGTGTATACGCATACGCGACTTCTGAACGTATAACCCGCGTGTATACGCGTGTTTGGCAAGGTGAACCTGCTTATACAAGATTTCCTTCATTCTAAGCGCCTGAACTGAGATCTGTCACCAAAGAGAGTTGCCATCAAGGACAACACCTGTACCATAGCACCACTCCTGTGCCAAAATGCCAACACCTTCCCCATTTCTTCTTGTATTATGCTCTGTGTGCTTTTCCTGAAAGTTGCAAGCAAAGAGAAAATATGTGATAAGATGATAGTGAATATAGGAATAATCAATATAAAGATGATAATAAGGTGATGGGAGATATTTAATTCTAAATCATATAAAACATATCAACTTGCTTCAAATGGTCCTTTACACTGATGCAAATCGTTTTTAATACATGACCACTAATGGACCATTATGTTAAACTTTAATGTTCATAACTTTGCATCGAACGCAGGAAAGTATTGTCTTAGAACTTTGAGCCCTTTGATCTGTGATAAGAGAGATTTTGCGATTTTCTTCGCAATATCACAGATTGCAGTATCGCAGGATTGCAATATCACAAAACTCGTTCTCATTAAAAACATCATTACGTTGATCTGCTGTGATATGTGATTTGCGAGATGCTATCACATTTTGCGATATTTGGTTATGTTACATAAAGTGGCATCATGGTTTTAGAATTTGTGATGCAATAAGGTTATAAGCTTTGTGATCTCGCATTCTCGTAGATTGCATTTTCAAGGAGTAACTTTATAAGGGATGCCTACTGTAACCTTTTTGCGATGCGAGAATAATCGTTTTAAAGTGGGTTTTTCAAGTTTTCCTTAATGTTCAAGACTTTCCATTATAAAGCTTTTCCTTAGGTCTTATGGTCATGTAGCGCTTTTTATTAGGAAACTCGTAGTTTGTGAAGTTTTGTGCGCTTGAAGTATGAAAAGGTAAATTTTCATGTTTTAGCAAGTTCCACTTTAACATCTTGTTTTATTCTAAAAACAAAAAGGCAACATTAAATGCTAAGATTGATTTTTTTGGAAGGGTCCCCATTTATTAATGTTATTACTAACACTAATAAAAAGGGGGGTTGTTGATGGTCACAACAGGTTGATAGCACCAGAGTGAAGATTTGAGGAGGCATACTCGCAGATCTTGCTCTGCATAACTGATTGGCTCATTAAATCTTTCAAGGTCGGTAACGTATGTTTCATACCAGGCTCACTATTTACCCTGATTTAGTTATTCCATCCTTTGTAAGGCATCCATAAGTGAGACCAATCTATGGCAAAGTAGCCCTACAACTTGCAAGACCAATCTCTACTAAGAAGAAGACCATAGGCTTTTGTGATGTCTACGATGATTATTTCAATGCACTGATGCACTCGGGAATCAGAATATAACCAAATGATGACATTATTTAATTCTCCTATGGCGGGGACTTGAGACCTGTCAAGTTGGATAATTTTGGCGTCGGTTTTCTCTGGTTGAATATTCAGTTTCTTGCATACTGACCAGGGCATAATGTTGGTTGATGCACCGGAGTCGACGAGGCAGTTGTGGACATTAAAACTAAACATTCAAAGGTTAAGAGGAATGGGGGAGTCAAACCTCTCGAGTTGATGTTTGCGGTGTTTACTATACCTTGGATGTCGACCACAGCTAGGGATCGACCTACAAGATTTCCTTTGTTTGACGCAGCGGGTTTAATAGGGGTGGGAGAGAAAGTGAAGGCTTTGGGTATTAGCTCACGCTTAGCGGTCAATTTACACAACTCGAATAATGAGATATTAGCTCGTGTTTTCTTTAAATCTTCGATGATATTCTAATATAAATCCGTGGGTAAATATTTTGGTGTTATACGTGGTGTTGCCGTGGTGGTCTTAGTAGTAATCCCTTTTATTGCATATTTCGGTTTGAAAGAGTTCCTTTTCACGCTGGTTGGTGATTTTTTTGGGCATAGATCATTTGTCCCTCTGGGTGAGGAGGAAGATGGTTGACTAGTATCAGTTGGGGGCAAGATCCTACACAACAAAGCCTTCTTCTTGTCTTCTAGGAAAGGGTCTACTACCGCACCTTTACTCCTAAGATTGTAACTTTTGGGGGGCTTTTGGGGGGTCTCCCTGACAAAGCTTCTTGTGCAGTGCACATGTCTCCTCCCTGAAGGATCTCGAAAGTTAACACAACAGACAGGGAATCGTCACTAAGGGGGAGATCATCTTCTCCCGACTCATCGGTTTCCTCTTCTGTTTCCCCGGTGGTCTGGTCTTATAACAATTGGGTGACAATGGCGGTCATATTATGGAGCCATTGTGGGCAGGTGTTTTTGGAGTGTGAAGTCTGGTGGAAAGTGCAGAAGCTATCTTTGCCTAACTCTTCTACGTTGAAAGTTGAGCTAGGATTTTGCGAGACCTTAGAGCGGAAATTATTGGTCTTCCGAAAAAAGGGCTTAGTGGGCTTGGACCCCCCTCAAGCATCATTGGTCCTTCGATTTAGCTCAGATACTTCGTTGGTTAGCTGTTTTAGAGATTTGCTTAGTCCTTCGAAATCGAACGGGTCTTTCTCTCTATCTACCGTTTTACTTGAGGAGGCATGGTTTTTTTCTTACCAAAGGACTTTGTGTCTTCTCATGAATCATGCTCTAAGGTGCCTATCGAAAGAAGATCCTTTTCGACCTTGAGTGCCACAACAAAATTATCTACCAGAGTGAGCTTTTATTCGCACTTAACGAATATGGAAATGTCTCACGGTAGGGCCCTTGTGTAATAATCAATCGTGATGGAATCGTCAAGGGCTACATCCATTGGGAACTTGTTCAGAATAGTGGTGACACATTGATTAAAATCTTTTACCTTCACCTTCTTATGGAATTTCAGCATGCTGAGCTCGGTGAGGAGCATGGAAGGTGTCTTATCTTCTGAAAATTTCTCCAGCAAGGATTTCCGGAACCCGTCCCATGTTTGGATGGAGGCAATAGGTAGTGTTGGCGAGGTAAATCCCCTCTGCGGACAGAGGCGATCCCCACTAGCCCAGAATGGGTCTAGCAACAATCAAACAATGCTAACACATAGGTTCCTAATTACAAATTAAAGGTAAATGATGAGAGCCTACTTGGATTCCAACGCTAGTGTTGTAGAAGAGTCGACACTCCCGTTCCTTTGCTCCGGCCGGTCACGATCCTCACGATCTTCGTGAATGGACACCTGCACATACAAAGAATGACACAAATAAAAGCATAAAATCCAATAGATGCAATTATATATCGGTTAGAAAAGATATAACTCAAACATCATTACAATGAACAACAAGAGTGGAACCATAATGATAGTCATCTATTATTGATAAACAACAAAGAAGAATACAACCATAGTTCTGACGTCAAATCCTCCTTTGGCTGGGTGATCAGCTACATATGCCTTGCAAAGCTTGTCGGGATTGGGAACAAGCCTCTCTCTCTTTGATTATGAATGCAAAGAAGACTCTTACAACAATCTCTTAGACTTCTGAAAGTATAATTCTCCCTATGCTCGAACTAGCTTGTCAAATGCAACAGAACAAGCTTTTATAGATGGAGGAGGAGATAAGATCAATCACACCATCTAGGGGATTGGGTTTATCCTCAAAAAGTGATTATGGATAGAGGAAAGGGAGATACAATGAATCACGACATCCATGGGATTGGCATTATCCTTAAAAAGCTTCATGAGTCGAAAGGAAAAAACTTTCGCGCGTGCGTTTGTTAAAAAGCTTTCCCAAACTCGGTTGGCGCGGGTATAGATCTGAGACAGAGCACCAACTGGCGCGACCCCTTTGGAGGATTTCCCCCATTGGCGCGAGTAATACACTGTCGATCTGCGCTAATGGAAAAAGGGAACTTTTTAAGGATATTCTGCAGGAGATGTCTTCAGGGCATATGAATTCCATACTTAGGGGAACATAATGCAAGTGTTTTCAAGTTATGTCACTTCTCACAGGTCCCGGAATGAGTCCTCCAAAGTTCTGGAGAGGGGTAACAGGGACGGTGACAAATGGTGACAAATTACTGTGTAACAGATGCCCCCTAAAGCATGAGGCCCGAGAGAGAGGGGTGAAATGCTTTACAAGAACACATGCAACTGAAAATGTTGCCGCCAGAGAATCTGCATAGAGAGGTACAACTGATATCTCAAGTACATGATATATGTGGTATGGGCGCAGCCATCCATAACAGAGTACATAATAATCTAGATCCAAGGTATGGGCGCAGCCATCCGGTGAGGATTGATGACTAGACTCAGGCATGGTCGCAGCCATCCAGTGAATGAGTCATGTAATAATCACAATAATCCACAAAATCACAGCCTAGATTCCAACAGACAAAATCCAGGGTCTTGCTCTCCATCTCGACCCGAACAAAAGTACAAGTTCAAGCATGCGAATACATGAGTTGAAGTCGAACATGCATGAACATCGTCTGATTACCAGTCAATAATGAAAACTGTTAACAGACGCGAGAGGTACCACTAATAATGACAATGGCCCTCAAGGTACTATAGGTACAATCTACGGCGTGCGAATCAGTGAGCTGGCGTCAAACACCCGTAGAATCATTTGATCGGAGGTCAATGATGAAAACCTCACGTCGAACACGAAGAACCTACCATTGAGGCATGCAAGCTCCAAGGCACCAGAAGGGAGTCTCTAGATCAGCTTCCTGGATAATGAGCTGAAGTCGACAGGAAGTGACCTTGATCGAAGGTGGGCCATAGTGTTTCCCACTTCATCGACACGAGACAGAGGAAGAATGTTGTGGTGAATCAGAATTATGTGAGCTATTAGAGGGAGGTTGTTATTCTGCAGAGGTCAACTTCTCTTGAACATATTGGCAGCATGACAGTGGACTTGGCAGTATTTGATATCAATGGATCAAAGGTCATGGTGACGAGGCAATGAGCAAATGAGAGGTCAAACAGGATCACCCAAATACATGGAGGCAAGTGAAAAACGAGATGAGATGTCCCCACCCAGACACGAAAGCAGACAAGTGCCATGTTCAAGAGCGACATACTGCCGACACGACAATAATTATGGTTCCATTTTCCCTCACCATTTCTGGCGAGTACCCCAGTTATTTTTATTAACAAGCTTGACGGGGATAGCATATGCTTGTGAAGCATCATTTCGACGGAATCCAATGTCATCAGGTTTTAACGAGTCTGACAGAGGAAGAACTCGGCGTCTTTTCATGTTTAGAGAGTTTGAAAAGACAGCAGAAAAGAAAACTCCAAGGGTGTCCTTTTTCGTAAAGTTGTGTCTCTCGAGCCCGAAAAAGTATAAAACAATGCTCGAAAGAACCGCCTGACCATTACGATCGAGGAGTACTTTTCATGAGTAGTGATTTCGACCTGAAAAAGTAAAAAAGCGATCGAAACCACGTCACTTCGTGACTGTTAATGAACTTGAAACGACAAGGGTCCGACGATCTTTTCGTTTTTACACGGTCGGAAAAGAGTTTAAAGACGACCGCCTCTTATTCACGTTTAACGAGTCAAGAGGGGTAACTCAGCGATCTTTTCACATTTAAACGGTCGGAAAAGTGCTGAAAGTAGACCTCCATTTTTATTCTCTTTAACGAGTCAAAAAAGGAAAAATACTCGGCTATCTTTTCATCTTTTACGAGTCAGAAAAGAGCTTAAAAGGAGACTCGTCCTAGAGGAAAGAGTGGTATAAAGGGTAGCAACTGGTTCCGGTAATGGTGAAACTGCTCAAAACATATAATGGTCAAGAGGCTGGCTAATAAAACCACTCATCGCTGCAGTTCCTCAGGAAAGGATAAACAACCAAGTGAAAGCATATGATCAGCTAAAGAGATGGTGTCGATGGAATGAAACAACCAAGGTTCATCTAGCAAAATGTAGTGGATAGGCAGCAATCACAAGATGTAAATTAGGTATGGGTTCATTTTTACATAAGCTTGAACCATGGAGAACTCTACTTGGATTCAGTTTCATGTTTACACAAGCTTGAAACGAAAAACTATGCTTGTTATGAGTTCGCATGCCCCCAGCATAATGACGCAAAATGAGGTACATTCCCCCCAAGCTTCATTGCATTCAACAAAGTGGATGGAATGAAGGTTCACTCTCGAGATCTATGAAAGACTCGACTTGTATTTTACGAGATCTTAATCAAAGACTCGATTTGGAAAGGAGGAGATGTTTCATTTTTTAATGAGGTTGACCTAGGAAAAGAACTATCCTCATAACCCTTATTTCATTTTTTAATGAGCTTGACACAAGATCAGGAACTATGCTCAGCCCAACCTAGTTTCATTTTTTAAGGAGCTTGACATAGGAAAACGAAATATGCTCTGCCAGACCTAGTTTCATTTTTTAAGGAGCTTGACATAGGAAAACGAACTATGCTCTGCCAGACCTAGTTTCATTTTTTAAGGAGCTTGACATAGGAAAACGAACTATGCTCCGCCAGACCTAGTTTCATTTTTTAAGGAGCTTGACATAGGAAAACGAACTATGCTCCGCCAGACCTAGTTTCATGTTTTAAGGAGCTTGACATAGGAAAACGAACTATGCTCCGCCAGACCTAGTTTCATTTTTTAAGGAGCTTGACATAGGAAAACGAACTATGCTCCACCAGACCTAGTTTCATTTTTTAAGGAGCTTGACATAGGAAAACGAACTATGCTCCGCCAGACCTTCATTAGAATGAACAGGAAGTCGGGGCTTCCAAGAGTGCCACTCCGGGTGGAAGGGTAACATCTCGGAAGTCAAGACCCAATGCCCCCAGGACACTATGCACGACGGCGGCATCACTGGATATAGGCACGGGATAACTGGCCACGTAGTTGATCTGTGGTGGGGTAGATGCAACTGGTGGATGAAAACCAGGAGGGGATGACGACTGCACAGGAGGGACCCGGGGATTAACGAACGATAATTGATCTATAGTCATGATTCTTCCATCGTGTGGAAAGAAAACCACACGGAAAAGTGAATAGACCAGGACCCCCATGGCATATACATAGTCACGGCCAAGGAGAAGACTGAAATCTAAAGCACCTTGGGTAACCGATACATCTATATAGACGGTTTTGCCTCCCAAAGTAATAGGGAACTTTGGAAGGATCCCTAATGGTTGACTAGTTCCTCCGTCAAAAGCCATCAGATTCGGCGTGATTGGCACAAGCTATGGGGAACCCAAAGCTTGCCAAGTAGTGGCAGGCATAAGACTGACAGATGCACCCTCATCCAAAATAGTGCCAGGTATTGCCCTATTATATGCGTGTACCGTGACCCAGAAAGGCACATGGGATGGAAGGCGGGAGGTGGTAAAATGACTCCAGTCGAAGGAAACGACTGAACTACTTGGTGGGGGAATCGTATGATTGCCCCCCTACTCTAAAAGAACCGAAGCATGACTCTCGGGAGCAGCTGGGATAGGAGAGTCATTTCCGGACTTAGGAGAATCTGAGGAGACGAGAAGAACATGGGAATGATGCTCTTCCGAAATAGAGTGTTCGACGGGTGGTGAACTCGAGTCGACACTCTTTCTAATCAATGGTTGGTCTGGAACAGGCTTGGCAGAGCCAGGTTTAGGAAGAGGAGGCTGGACAAGAGAGGAATCTTGGTCAATCTCTTTGTCAGCAGGGGAACGATCTGCGGCTGTAGAGAGACGTTGATAGCCAACGGGTAGTTGGGGTTAAGGAGCTGTGAGACTTTCCAAGACAACAGAGGCTTTATCCATGAGTGGACAAAGGTGAAGGGGATGATTGCCTTCACAGAGTCTGCAGGGGATTCGAATCTTCCCTTTTCCCTTACCATTTCCAGCTGATAGGGTAGCATCGCCGTGAGCTCCAGAGGACAATGAGGGGCGGGCCGGATCATGAGACCATACTTCTAAGACCCTGGGAATGCCAGGATAATCGCGAAGAAGATGGTCCTCCTTGCATAATCTACAAGGAAATTTGACCTTCCACGGAGGAGCAAAAGGTGGCCCGGTTGGAGGTGTACTCGAGGGAGTAGCTGCACTTTTAGCCTCTCCCTTAGGAGACTTCTTCTTCTTCGTCTTCTTCTTCTTCTTCTTAGCCACCTGGTTACTCGAATCGAGACTTTCACCAGGCGAAGTAGAAGATGAGGACATAGAAGCAGGTGAAGAAGGGGAGAGGTCCACCTTAGAATCAACATGATCTTGTTTAGGTGGAGGGACTGATTGACCAGAAGTTGAGACGACAGGGACCAAAGAGGTTGGGAACAACCAAACATGCAACCCAACAGTTAACCCTGGGAGGGACAACGTTGCCATGTAAGGAGCACCAACATTCCCAAAAGGAGCGAAATGACCAGGGTTTCCGTTAGAGGGGATCCATGGGTTGGTGAACCCCAGAAAGGTTTCCATCGAAAAAGAAGCCTACTCAAGCTAACGCAAACAAGATCTAACCGGGTAAATGTGAATCGCGGCCGAATAAATTTTAAGACAAAGGAACTGAACTTGACCTTTTCATGTTTTAAGAGTCGAGAAAAGGACGAAAAGGTGACTCTAGTCGCCTTCAAATGTTTAGTGAGCCCGAAGTGACAAATGCTCAGGTGAGCCTTTTCTTTTAGGGAGTCCGAAAAGGATCAAAAGTGACTACTCTGGAGAAACTAGGCAAAGGGTTTACCAAACAAATCCGTAAAACTGCATATACACCTTGGCAATCATATGAAAACCAAGGACTTTCCGTACGGCAGTCAATCTTCCCGAATGTTGTGTTCAGTGCGTTACGGCTTGTAAGGCGGCAGACACGGCTTCCTGTGGATAAAGGATGATAACCTAGTGGGGTCTCCCCATATACTCGATGGTACGTGGGAGCACAAATCTGTGCTAGAACACTATTGAGTCACAAAAGGAGGAATCACCCAACCTTAATGTGAAACAATAGTGACTAGGTTTAATGACGCCAGAACACGTCTCTAGCCTAGACCTCTAGATGTATGCCTTAAGTTCCAATGTGTTTTTAGATTCATTCAGTTCATTTTACGGTTGATCTTTGATTAGGTTTCAGTTTCCAGGTCCTACCGTATGTAATCTCTCACAATTTCCTAAATGCAAGTTATATGCCAAAATATATCATTTCATTCGATGAACGCTAGCTATGAGAGAGTTGAGATCTTTCAATAAAACAAAATGATCATAAAACAATCAAAAATGACTCTATTGCAGCTAATGGCAATAAATGAAACTTTTCTTTAAAGTCACTAATCGCTAATAACAATGAAAAGCTCTAATTTCCATTAACTACTGCAACGCAAAAGAGATTGTTCGTTTCTCTTTTGACTGTCATGCAAAAAAGAGCGCCAATTGAGTTTGCTATGCTAAAATAAAAAACAAGCAATCCAAGACTAGGCCAACAGTACCCAGACAGACCAAGAAGTAAGAGACAACCAAAGAATCAACCCAGAAAGCTGACCAAGCAAGAAAAACAAGAAAAACCAAAGAGGCAAGACAAACTCCAAGCTGTTTAGTTCGTAAACCAAACCGGAGATTGACTGAAGTGGCATTGATCTACTTCGTTAATGCAAAGCAATAGCGTTTCGAAGGTTATCTGGTCGTACTTTAGGCTTCGTCTAAAGTTTACAAATCAAACAACAAGCTAACTCCCCAGTGGAGTCGCCAAATTGTTGGTGAGGTAAATCCCCTCTACAGACAGAGGCGATCCCCACTAGCCCAGAATGGGTCTAGCAACAATCAAACAATGCTAACACGTAGGTTCCTAATTACAAATTAAAGTTAAATGATGAGAGCCTACTTGGATTCCAATGCTAGTGTTGTAGAACAATCGACACTCCCGTTCCTTTGCTCTGGCCGGTCACGATCCTCACGATCTTCGTGATGGACACCTACACATGCAAAGAACGACACAAATACAAGCATAAAATCCAATAGATGCAATTATATATCGGTCAGAAAAGATATAACTCAAACACCATTACAATGAACAACAAGAGTGGAACCATAATGATAGTCATCTATTATTGATAAACAAGAAAGAAGAATACAACCATAGTTCTGACGTCAAATCCTCCTTTGGCTGGGTGATCAGCTACATATGCCTTGCAAAGCTTGTCGGGATTGGGAACAAGCCTCTCTCTCTTTGATTATGAATGCAAAGAAGACTCTTACAACAATCTCTTAGACTTCTGAAAGTATAATTCTCCCTATGCTCGAACTAGCTTGTCAAATGCAACAGAACAAGCTTTTATAGATGGAAGAGGAGATAAGGTCAATCACACCATCTATGGGATTGGGTTTATCCCCAAAAAGCGATTATGGATAGAGGAAAGGGAGATACAATGAATCACGACATCCATGGGATTGGAATTATCCTTAAAAAGCTTCATGAGTCGAAAGGAAAAAACTTTCGCGCGTGCGTTTGTTAAAAATCTTTCCCAAACTCGGTTGGCGTGGGTATAGATCTGAGACAGAGCGCCAACTGGCGTGACCTCTTTGGAGGATTTCCCCTATTGGCACGAGTAATACACTGTCGATCCACGCTAATGGAAAAAGGGAACTTTTTAAGGATATTCTGCAGGAGATGTCTTTAGGGAATATGAAATCCATACTTAGGGGAACATAATGCAAGTGTTTTAAAGTTATGTCACTTCTCACAGGTCCCGAAATGAGTCCTCCAAAGTGCGGGAGAGGGGTAACAGGGACGGTGACAAATGGTGACAAATTACTGTGTAACAGTAGCACCTGATACCAAGTGGCCACTTTGTTTTCAAGGGCATACGGGAATAGGCGACATGCTACGTCGTCAAACTGGACCTTCATCATTTTCAAATATAAGTATAAATTGCTAATGTGGTCATCGGTTGAGGTGCCTTTCTCTGGGTCAAACTTTGGGAGGTGCTTCTCAGAACATCGAGGTATATCATGAAGGAGGCCTATAAGGTTTAAAGGGGATTGCACCATCCAAGCTAGAGGTGGGGGAGTGCCATTTGCTCTAGGGTTGAAAAGGAGGCAGCGATCATTGCCTTCCGATTCACTGTCTGTGCCTGACCTGCCGCTGGTGCAAGGGGGGCATTTGGCTTCTCTTCTTGGCACTCTGAGATGTCCAAGGTCTCTCATGTTCTGAGTGTCTCTTAGGTTTCTAAGGACATGTTGATTGTTGTAGAATTTTATGTGGTCGCTAAGGTAGTCCCCAGCTCCTTGTCCCAATATCCCATGAGTGCCCTTGGTGAGAGGTTGATTGTTAACAAGGGTTTCCTCAGTGATTCGCCGATTGTTCCCGTGCATTTCCTCTCTATGTATCCAATTATTCTTGCTAGTAAAGGTATTCTTAGGCTCCCCTTCTTCGTCTTTAGGCTAGCTTTCCAACACTTTGATAGATAGGCTTTCAACAACGTCCATGTAGTCATCCAGGGCTAGGCCGATTAACTGTGATATTGAGTTAACTAGGATGCCTTGATGCGTATGTTGAAGATTGGAGGTGCGAGAGTTGGCTAGGGAGTTAGTGGCAGGATACATCTTAGACCCCTGGTGAATTGGTGTGTGATAGGGCGCAAAGACCTGAGTTGTTCGTTAGTGACTTCATACATGGGAGGTTCCTCTCTTCCAGGGGTGTCTTCAAGGAGGGGAATATGGGTTTCTTCTTGGAGTGGTTTTATGAAAAGTGGCCCAAAAGGAATATTATATCATACCTCAGGGGGCGTGGGAGGCCGAGGTTGATTACTTCCTTGATGGGAAGTATCTGTGTGAGGAGGGATTTTAGTGCTTTCCATAGCCCTCCTTCTAGTGCCAAATCTGTTGATGGCTGGAATTTATCACCAACAGTCAAGGGGATCTCTCTAGTCTAGGTTCCCACAATCTCACATAAAGTTACTATTAGCAGGACTTTAGACAATACTTGTGCATACTAGATAAATAATTCTTAATGATTGCAAAATTAGCTTACAACAATCAACCATTTATTAGCGTACATAACTATGCAGTCAAAAAAATAGATTATACTAATACCTAAATAAATATTTCATTGGCATGACTATAGAGTGAGTAAACCAAATACCATTCATATGTAGCAAGACCAGACTTGGAGTACGAAACAACATGTGCGGAGACTGCACCTCAAATAGGTTTTGGGAACATTTGAAGCATTCAATAGTGAAAAAAATACTCATGGCACAAGCACATAGATATTTGAAGCATTCAATAGTGAAAACATACAATTAACTCTTGTATTGACTAGCAGGACAACAATTCTCCAAGCAATATGTTTATGAATCTCCAAAATAGTCCTTAGCCAAAAGCCCTTACAAATGAGGCATGAGGTTACATTTATAGGATCAGAGGGACCTTTGGTCTACTCTTGACTCTTGGACTTCCCCATGACCTCTCACCTACCAAATGACTCTTGGCATTCTATGTGACCTTTCGCATTCATAGGGTATTCTGTGCTACTGTAGTACACAAAAGAAAATGAATATCATCCTAATTGGCTAATCTGCAAATGGCAAGTTCCAGAATGTCGAGCCCGAGCTTTTCTGTCAGGTAAGCGCACCATATGTTATTTTCTGCCTCGATGGGAGAGATTTGTGGCTGGCTTTCATCATGCCAGTGTAAGCACTCCAGTGTGTCCGGGAGAAGGGTATTCTGTTTTTCATGTATATGATTATTCAAGGTACCCAACTTGGTGTAGAGCCTCACTGGTTCTACGATGCAACACTTGATATTATCTCTTTAGATTGGCATATCTCCTATGCGGGATATTTTTCTATATGTCTCTACGAATGCCTGCACCTCATTATTGAGCTCCTCCTGATTTCTTACCTTTCCAATCTCCCCTATAGAGGGAGCCCCTTGTAGTTGGATAACTGATTCCAGACTATTAAACAATTGTCTGTAGGAAGCCAAAACCCTCTCCGCATCTTTGGCCAATTTTTGTCTCGACTAAACTTTGATCTGAAGCTGGACCCTAGTATTTTGCATAGTGATCCAATCTTTCCTGGGAACTACTGCTGGGGCTTCGAGATACTTTTCAGACCATTCATGTATTCTATCCAAAGTATTCATGGCCTCTTTGAGCATAGAAACCCTTTCTTTTGAGTGAGTTTGAATGGTCACTATGGGTGTTATAGTGTGGTTTAGCTTTTCCATTTCTTCATACACTACTGCCATAGTCTCCACCGGGATCTCTGTTTCTGATGCGATGACCTCTTGGAATTCAATTGATCCTGTTTGTAATAAGCAAAGTGTCGCGTTTTCCTCCTCCATCCTTATCTTCTCTTGTTCTGCGACGATGGCCCTTTGCTCGAATGTGTATAGCCTATTTTACAAATCTACAATATACTTACTCATTTGGGCTACATTGTGTTCTATCGAAGCCACGAATGTTGTTCTAGCAGGGACGATTATGTGAGGATTTGTCGTGATATTTGGCACAATATCTGTTTCTGTAGTTACTGACAATGGATCGGTTGGGTTTCTGCTGCAATATTTCTTCCTCTCCTATATAATTTTGAGGTTTACTTCATCAAATGTGATTTTAGTCAGATCTAGAACCTCTTCATCTTGATCTTCTGAGATGCCTAGCTCTCGGAGGGGAAGGTGTCCACCAGTGAGGGGAGTAACGGGAGGTACATCCAAAGGAGGAAGCTCACTTTGTCCTGAGCCTGAGTCGACCATTTTTCTTGTCTCTCCTTGTTCGTTTACTCCATCTTCCTTTTCCTTGTTTGTCCTAAGCTCCTCCTCCTGTTGCCTCTTTTCTCCTTCTGCTAGTGCCCGTTTCCTTTCTAGCTCCTCCTCCATGTTCTTCAGTTCCTATTCTAACCTTTTTTGTTCCTCTTGTTTTTTCTTTACAACTTCTACTATTTGTCTCTGCTTTTCAACTTCTTCTTTCCTTTGCCTCTCTACCTCATCCTATGCTCTCTTTTCTTCTTCCTGCCACCTTTTCTCATCTTCTTGCATTTTCTTCTCTATCTCATCCTACGCTTTCTTTTCTTCTTCTTGTTTCCTCCTTTTCTCATTCTGGCTTTGGTCACTGGATTCCTGCGATTGTTTTCTCTCCAGTTCTATTTGCCTCTTTAGCTCTCGCTTCTTTCTTGCCAATTTGGCATTTCTTTGTATGAGCGTAACTTCTTCTTCCTCGTTGTTGCTTAGAGGGTCTTTAACCTCTTTTCCTTTTCGCTTCCCTGATTCCTTGTATCCCTTTGGTGTTCTTTCTCTGAGGCTTACATCATCCTAGAAATCATCAAGGAGCTCATCTTCTATGGCCTACTGCTCACTGGGGCTGATCTCCCTTCTGGAGTTATACCAATTCTTAATCCTGTCCTCGAGATCCTTCCTAGTGTGGGCTTAAGACCAACATAATTTTGCTTTCTTACAGTGGGCAACTATGACTTTCTCAGGGTCATATGTTATGTAATTCAGGGTCATGAAATGGCTCCCCTCCAATTCTTCAGCTTCCACTTCTATCTGTTTGAAGTTTTCTACTACATACTCCCCAATAGTGAGAGGGAAAGGCGACCAAGGTTTATTCTTGCCTTTGTTCAAAACCTTCAAGAAACCCTGTGTCATCTGGTAACAGACCTCTCATAGGAGTTTCCTATCTGTGACGAACTTGGGTAGAGCGTGAGGAGCTTTATGAGTACCAAACACCCTAACGATCGTTCCTTCGTCAATGGGGAACCAATGAGCTACTTTAACCATGGTCCTCATGGCTCTCTGTGACATGCAAGGTGGTTCTTCCCCAAACAACAGTTGGTATAATGGGATAATGAATGTTTCAGATACTACATCCAACATGCTTCTATAAGCTGTGTCCCAAAAGACTTTGTAGTGGCAGTGGATGGGTTGGGCTACTGATGTGTCCTAATTACAGCTCCAGTGCTCGAAATGGCACCTCGAACAGACAACATCAAGGAGGTATGAAGACATATAGAATTTTGGAGGTTGCTCAAGGGGCGAGCTTTGTGTAGTGGCTATGTTTGTCCTCAAAGATGATGAAAGGATGCTTGCCCAATTAAAAATAATTCCTTGAGTGGAGACATCATACATGAGTGGAACCCATGTGCCAAAAAACACATCACAGTATTCCTTGCCATATAGCCAGCACATCATTGTAGTGATTAACTAATATAATCTACGTAGCCCTTCTATCTTGTAGGCCTGGTCTGTCTTGACCCGTAATTTCGCAGGTTCTTGCCACCAATCCCTTAAGATATCTTTCATTGGGATGGTGAATCTGGCGAGCCACTTGGTCTTAAAAATCTGCTGCTTCTTAGGCAATTTGTAGTAGGTGTTGATGTTTGTCGAAGCAATGGTGGCTATAGGTGCTCCATCATGACCCTTGATCATCCAGTGATTTGTGGTTATACACTAAAAGATCCATTCGATGGTTTTAGTGCACGGGAATACTGGTGGATGAGCCACTATTTTATGTAATCTTGACCTTTTGACGTTGATATATACTTGGAAGTCCTCCTGTGTTTCTAGGATATCCCTCTTAGCAAATTCCTCGTAGATCTCATACTAGGAGATCCTGGTGGTTTCATTTATGTTGCAAGCCGTGTATGTAAAGATAGGTGGTTATTCATCTGGATTGGCTTCCCATTCCCCACTTCCCGAGGTGCCTTGAGCTGTTTTAGTAGTCGGGTGATCCATCTCGTCTTCAAAAGAAGAAATGGATATGCACTTGAGCTTGACATCACCTGGCATGTCAAAAACAAAATCCCACGATGAGAGAGAGGGCATGATAATAAATTGGAAAAATAAAAGGAAACCTAGCCGGTGAAAGGAAGGTCACGGGGATGAGCGAATCACATGGTCTCCAATGTTAGGAATGTGACTATGCGACCGAGGTCAAAGGTTGAGAGCGACTACAAGGTCACAATGTGAAAAATTTGGTCGCAGATCGCATAACGGGTGGTGGTAGTAGGTCACAAACGGTAGGAGGTCACGGGAATGAGGAGTTGTGAAGTCGCGAAGTCACGAGGGGAAGGGTATCACGGCTGTAGGGCATGCGACTACAACTCAGAATGGCTCAGAGAAGGCCCTAAATGGCTTTGGGAGATCGAGATCACTTTTAGAAGGATGGAGCTTCGGCTTCTTAATCCAATGAGGGGATCAGATGCAAGGCAAACCTGAAACTTTGAGTGGAGGAACGGGGAAAAGGATAGGGAAACCTATGAAGCATGAAACAAAAAGGAAAGCTATGTAGAAGGCTAAACCCTAGGGTGAGAGGTAAGCCGAAGGTTAGGAGGTGCAGTTAGTGACATTTGGAAGAAAATAATTATTGCAAGAGGGAGGACCGTTACTTACCAGAGTCAGATGCGAGCATGAATTCGAGTTGGAGGGATTTTTGGCTTCCAGTGTGACCAATAGAGGCTTGACAAATGTGACTGGGTGCCCTCCTATTTATAAAATAATCGCACATGTGGAGGTCACGAGGGTCAGGAGTGCGGCTATTGTGACCTTGTGACTCGGAGGTCGCGAAGTCGCATGAGTCGCGAGGTCGCATTGGAATGTGTGAATAGGAGGTGTGACCTTGTGACCCTACGACCTTGCGAGTCACGGAGTCACATAGTCGCACAAGTGACTTTGCGACTCGGAAGGTCGGAGGGTCGCGAGGTTGTAGGATAGTTGAGCAGGTGGAGGTGTAACTATGCGACCTTGCAACCCGTAATTCACCATGGTCATAGTGGTTGTCGTGGTCGCGATTACAGCCGATAGTCACATTTCGACTATATGAGTCAGTCTATCAAGGCGCGAACTGGCGACTTGGGTTAACTTAGTGAATAAACTTGGATTTCTATTCAAGTTTACCAACACTAATGAACCTTCGAGCAGGACCTAGAGGGGCCGAAGCTTAGGCTTTATTTAGGGGCTCCAAAAATTTAATAGTTACTCGGATTTTTGGAGCTATTGTCACAACAGTTACAACACCTCCCTAGCAAGGCGTAGGGATTAATTAAAAATTAATAAAACATGAACACGACAACTATGAAAGCATCAACAATGCTACTCTTTGTATTAAGAAATGATTATGAATCACAGGAGAAAAATAACGATACTTGTCCTTCATTACATGAAACTGAGTTCCCTTTATAAGATTGACATGTTGAAAATAAGAAATAGATCAGTCATGAGAATCTCACAATTCTCATGCTGATTAATATCAAGAGAAAATATAAATCGTTACAACAAGTTCTAAATACAAGGCTTATTGTTGTTACATCATTTCTCAGAATCACAACTGTCTTGATTCTGTAGCAATCCATAAACAAGACTGCAACAATAGTCTTGTGGAATAGTACCCACATCCTTAGACAGTTGTGGAGTGATCATGTCCCGCGGTGTAACAACAATTCATAGTGTAACAACAACGCCTGAGGTGTAACAAAAATGTTCAGGTGTAACAACAACACCTAAGGTGTAACAACAAGGACTCAGAGTTTGTTGTTCATCCTTTGGCTTGTGGTTTTGAAAGCATCACCTGAAAGAAATAGAGCCATAGAGCCTTTTGTCCACAATTGCCTTGGTTAGCCATAAAAAAGGATATCATCTCATTCATATTTAACAAAAATGGCAAAATAATATGTCATAACAAAAGGATATCATCTCATTCATATTTAACAAAAATGGAAAAATAATATGTCATAACAAAAATGAACACTTATAACTGAGAAAAAGGTAATTGTGACATAAAGTCCACGAGTTCAAAGGTGAAATGGTCAAGGATATGGGGAAAAAGCTATCCAAAATATTCACAAATCCTGCACCCAACATCTCCCCCAAGCTGAAGCAATTGCATGTCCTCATGCAAAATACTTCAGAGGCTGTTGTTATACTTTATATGCAACTCTGTCAAATTATAAGCATTAGCGATATCTTCCTCAGAAACCCTGTACCCTTGACTGGTCATCAACTGATGTGGCCAAGATTCCTCCAAGTAATCACACAGTTGACATTAAGGCTGGTACTACTCCATTGGTAACCAAATTAGAGGATATTTGAATCTAAGTCCTATCCAAAAGGTGCCTAATAAGTCTACAATTCGGGCATATTCTGGGACTTGTGAAACAACAACCACAAAATTTTGAAAACCAAATGGGTCACTTTCCTGCAATCATGCACTACTAACCTTTGTGCACTTGTAGCACCCTGTTAGTGCATGTTTCTTCATCTGCAAAAAAAGGTTGAGGCATATCTTCACAATCCTCCTCCTATAGATGGCTACTTGCTCCTTAACATCTGAAACACTCAAAAATTTCCTAAAGAGTCATCTTAATTCCACATCCGTGCCTAGTTCGACCAAGATCAACAGTGTTTCCTTTTCTTCATTCACGTCTAGTGACTTCATAGCTATATGCCAATCTATTTGATTTTTCATAAAAGAAATGAAGGCATGCAATTGCAAATCGCCCATGTACGAAAGGATGTTTGCAATCATGTGCATACTAACATATTCATAGATCATGTTATGAAGAAAAAGCTCGCAAAGTAAGCTTTGATCCTGGAAATTGAAAGCATGGAAAACATCCAAAAAATTTCAGGTGGAATTACCCAAATAAGGTCTATTTTCATAGACTGCATTCAATTGAAATAAGAAAAATAGTTCCCATAGAAAATTTGGGTGGGTTAGAGAGGGTCTTCTACAGCCTAACAAATTTAGGGTGAGTTCATGCAGCTTGTGTTTTTCATTTGTTAAATCCTGAACCTGATCATGTAACAGCTGCAACTGCTCTTCTTTCTTTTTCATAGCTACCTCTTTCCCTTGTCTTTCCCATTTTTCTACCAAATCCTTCTCAACCCATTTCTCCTTGAGCGAGTTTACTACTTTTTGGTGTGCCACTAGTGAGATCACTCCTTCCTGCAATAGTAGTGCCTGCCGTTTCGACTCCTACAATTCAGATATCAATAGAATTTTCTTATAACACCATCCTAATTCACGACCATATGTTCCTCTACATGCACTATCACTTGGGGGTGTAACAACATCCCGAGGATTGAGGTGCTCCATCTCATTTGTTGGTTCTTGTGTAATAACAATGTCGTCGATAGGTTCTTGTGTATCAGTTCCCGGGTTGCCACCCATGGAATGCTCCATTTCAACCGCTGGTTCTTGTGTATCAGCAACATTGTCAACAGGTTCTTATGTAGCAACTTCCTAGGAATCGTTTGAGTCTCCATCAAGGTGGTGCTTGCAATGCAAACTTTATATCTAGTTTCTACTAGGTTTATGGAGCATGCCACATACATAGGACCTTGTACAAAATCCACCCTCATTTTTCCACTACTTCTGCCAGGGTATCCATGCATGGGACCCTTAATTTTTCTTCATTTCCTTCTAATTGTTGCTTTATTTTTTCATTTTCCTCTTCTAAACTTTTGATTTTAATCTGCAAATACTTAGTCTCGTCCTTACCTAGCAGAGGGTCTTCTTCTCGATGGAGTTGTTCCTCCTCTTTCTTCTTCCCTGTGTGCTTGCTCAGTACCTCACTAGATAAACGTGAAGGTTCTGGCCGTGAACTCGCTTTTACCCCTTTTTTCGGTATTCTACTGCCTCTCAACTTCTTCAATGACATTTTCTCGACACTGCCCCTTGAAGATTGTCATTTTCCAGTCTCCTCTACTTCCTTTGGGGTGTCAGGGATTTTAGTTCGCCTCTGGTAGTTGGTCCTTACCTTTCTACTCATAAACTCTTCCCAAATTCTACCTTGTCATTCCAAAGCATCCAGTACAATATATTTAATCAAACCATGGTTGGTGACACAAGTCTCTAGGTGCGCAACAATTTTTACAGTCTCCGACATGTGTCTAATGTTCTCTAAACAAAAATATGGAATGTCAACCAGTTACCTGTGCTGCAGGTGGTTCAGTAGTGCAAAATGGTAGTTGAGGACAATCATTTCCCTTCCTTCGCAGGTGATATACTTGATAATGTACAAGGAAATGTCTCCCCATGGCTAAGGGAATGATAATCTGTCAATTCCCCTACCCTTCTTTTCCAATTGTTCCTCTCCTTGAAAGAATTCAGCCTTAAGAGAAGGGTCATTGTTTTTGCTGACGAACCACTGTTTCCCCATAGTTTGTAGTGATGTTACATGGGAAATCACCTCTTTTGTGACTTCAATCTTTAACCCCTAGTCTTCCGTCTAATTTCTATGTAGGTTCTGGGAGAATTCCATGGCCATCGATCCCACTAATCCATTGAGCCATTCAAAAAATTAGAACCGGCCCGCTTCCTTAAAGACTTGACATGCCTCAAGGAAATTCTCGAACACTTCTGTCGAAGTGAGCTCTTGTCTGAATGTTTCTCCTCGCATCTCCACCCCAGCACTCTGTACTCTGCTCTAGCTCTGAGGATTTTGGAATGAAGGTGCAATGCTTGTTGAGGTTGATGTTAGGGTAGTAAAAGGAAATTAAAACGAGGATTTCGGGTTAAGGAGGATCGTACTACACACGGTATGGTTCCATTATTGGTCTGGATCATGGAGATATGGCATTAAATGTGTTTCAATTCTTGGCATGATTGGAATAAAGGGGGTAATGATAACAAGGTTTTAATAATGATTACCGGTTTTAAATTCGAGATCATAGATTACGAAATGACTCGTCCTCTCCCCTAAGTTTAATGTGACGTCCATCCTCGACCATCTGAAAAGATGCCATATTTAATTGCCATAATTGTTAAATAGAGGGCAGAAGTGATATACCTTCATGTGACATACCTGGCATGATGTGGAAACAATAGATGAAAAGAATTAATTCAGGCGATAATGTGCTTGTTGTATGAGTTGCTCCCGAAACATAACACTAATGAATACTCTTCTTTGATATTGCGGTTGACGATTTTTTTGGTGTGCCTGCTCACAAGTTGACAGTTGCTACACATCTAATAGCAACTCGATTTCCACGCTATTTGTACAACTGTCTCTTATTTACATAACTTTTTTTTAAATACTTACAAAGAGAATTTACAAGCATATTCTAATAGAACTCGTAACAACATAAAAATTAGAATATACACTAGTTACAAAATGTTGTTATAGAGAGAAATAAATTTGTAACAATTGCTAACAAAAGCTGGTTTGCAGCTGTCATATATCAGTCTTCCTGTGCCCCAGAAGAGGTTTTCACTGTCAGATTTTTATTTATATGTTTTTATTATCCATTGTATTTATTTATGCTGGGTGTAACAGCTTCCAACAGAAGCTGGTTTTCAACTGTTACACTTATTGGAAAATTAAGAAATTGGCAGCACGAGGGGATTATCCCATGACTTCATAATCTGAAGGTCAGAATCCATGACAATTTTGATGAATGATTCCTTTGAAGTGGGTTTGTGATATAGTCGAAGACGGTGCCCATTAGAAAACAATGGTGTCCTAGCACTATTAATGGTTACTAAATTTGCAGTCCCATTTTCAAAGACTGCATCAAATTCATAAGGACCTAGCCACCTGGTGCAGAGCTTCCCTTTAAAATCCTTAAATCTTAAATCATACAATAAAGCCCAACCTCCCTTTTAAATTTCCTTTTTTTAATAATTTATCGTACCACTTAGCTCTCTGCTACTAGACAATGTTTGTTTGCTGAATGGCAACTAACTGTTTATCATCTAGTTCATTTAGCTAATTCAATTGTTGTTTCTGTGTTGTTTCTAGATAAAAATTCACTTGGAGCATTGTCCTTAATATCTTAAATTCAAATTCTATAGGAAATAGAAGATTTTTACCATACACTAATTCATACAGTGAGAACTCTGTAGTATTCATCCATGTAGTTTGGTATGCCCACCACGCCTCTGGAATTTTATCAACCCAATTTATTCGATGGCTAGATATGATATTGGTAAGAATTACCTCAATAACCTTGTTGGTGGTTTCCACTTGGCCATTCACTTGTGGATGATAAGGTGAAGTGATTCTATGGTAGATTTTATATTTTTCAACCAGGTTCTGAATAAAATGAGATATGAACTGGGGAATTCCATCTGTCATTATTTCTTTGAGTACTCCAAAGAAGACAAAAATTTCTTTGAACAAGAAGTCAGAAACAACCTCCTTTGTAGCTCTGGTTAATGCTTTCACTTCGACCCATTTTGTGACATAGTCGGTGCTGACTAGAATGTAGGATTTCTGCTGTGTCGGGTTAATTGGTCCTACAAAATCTAGAGCCCATTTCTCAAATGGTTATAAGAATATTTGTGGTTGCAACGACATCTCATTTGATTGGAGTGGTTGACCCATTCTTTGGTAGCTGTCACATCCCTTCACAAATTTCTTAGCATCCTGGAATATTGTGGGTGAATAGTATCCTCTTCAGAGCACCTTGTATCTTGTTCTCTTATCTACAGAGTGACCTCCACAAGGTTCCACATGGCAAGCTCGAAGGATATCAAAAATTTCATCCTCCCTTACACATCTTCTGATCTGATGATCTGACCCAGTGTGATAGATATTTCCTTCTATCCATGAGTATCTAGCACTTTGCTAAATGCTCCTTCTCTTTTCCCTGTAAGATAGGTGTTGGGGGATTTTTCATGCAACAAGATAATTAGCTATGTATGCATACCACGGTGAGTGAACTGAAATAGGAAAGAGACATTCATCCAAAAAAGAACTGAAATGGGAAACATAGATAACTGGTTTGCCCAGTGGTTCACCATTTGTTATGGCCACAACCACCACCCTATCAAAACTTGCCTTGGCAGCAATTTTGAATGGGTCCCCTAAAAGTTGGTCTTCTACCTCTCCAAATGATCTATTTAGTCCTAGAGACTTTAACTTGTTGCCGAGCCAAATTTTCAGTTCTTAATGGTCAAGACCCCCTTTTTAATCCCTGTTGCACAGTCCATTCATCACCCAACCTAGCCCTCCATTCATTCCCTCCATTGGAACCTTTTCAACCCTCAAAACCTTCTATCGCATCATTTTTCCCATCATAACTCTTTATAGCGGAAATACTTCGCAAAACATGCATAAATCCATTTTTTTGGCCTATCGCAATTAACACTACGCAATGTTTCCTTCCAGACCCAATGGCATTATCAACCCAAATTCATATATTGCGAGTTCAAAGTTATATCGCAAATCGCTATCAGACAAGCCCAAGGCTATATATATAAAAGGCGCATATGTCTTCTAGACCCGACGGTTGTATTAACCACGATATATATTTTATCGGGTCCCCCCCACCAACCTAATCACTTATCGCAATCGACAGGTCCAAGGGTTATATATATATATATATATTGTGCCATGGTATACTGGACCTGTCGATGATTATGAATTCGGGCATATATTATTTCAAGTCTGGCCTTATGGCCGGACGCAGGTTTTCCCATTTAATCTTATGTTTTATGAAAAGTGTTAAGGGCAGGGCTTTTCAAATAAGATCACACATTGCGAACCTGCTAGGGCTATTAAGTGCAATATATATATATATATATATATATATATATATATATATATATATATATATATATATATATATATATATATATATATATATATATATATATATATATATATTCAGGTCCGCCTTCCCCGATCGCTTATCGCAATTGGCGAAGCCCAGGGGTTATGTAGTTAGCGAAGGGGTGATGATTGGACCCACCGATAATTCTAGGTTTGGGCATATAAAATTTGAATTTCAGCCGTATGGCCTGGACGCGGGTTTTCACGTATATTCCTATGTATTCGATGAAACACTGCGGTTTCAATTTTTAATGTAAAATCCCATGGTAGACCCGATATGATATAGGTTCCCATCTATAACTTTTGAAGTCTGTTGTATGGCCCAGCCATGGGGTTTTTTGTGTTTTCCTGTGTTAAGCCCCTCCACCGTTGATCTACCCTTCATGGATCCAACGGTCCACACGGATTTTAGGTGAACAAGTTGCTCGAGGAGTACCCACCCAAAAAGCGGTATCCTCTTTCCTCCTAGATGCTATGTGTCATTTGAAGAATGGAATCAGGGTTGTCCTCTCAATACTAGTTACCACTTATGACCCGTTCTGATATACCATCTAGTTTTGTGTTTTACGGTGATTTTCAATGTAAACTGAGTTTTTTCTTACGATACTTAATCGATGCATGAATAAAGAAAAAAGGGAGCCAATTCCTTCACATTTATTCCTTCTGATGTTATAAATGCTTCATGAAGGCAAGATTGGTGTTTTTAAGCATTTTATCATATTTATATGAGTATGACTAAGGTCAGTTATCTTTGTAGGCGAAGACCAAGAGAAAGCAAGCAAGGTCGAAGGACAGGTGCATAGGCATCAAGAATGGCTCCAGATGAAAGATGCATGAGCGGATTTGTTCCATTCAAAGAAGTAGCCTTAGGCATTGCCGGTCGAGTTCCACGCGTGGCCTATGTGTTCCTAAAGCAAAAATGCCCCAGATATCATTAGGAAGAGATGACACACAATCATCATCCTCTAGTCAACATCTATTCATTTCACCAGGAAATGAAGCGCTCCAATGACAGGAAATGCCTTCTACGTGTCAGCAGTGATACTGATGGCTTTACATCTATTTATTTGGATCGGTGTATTGAAAAGAACAGGGGAAGATGAGGGGTCGGGGCTTGAGGCATAAATATCACTTCTAGATAGGAGAGAACGGATATTTGTTTGGAGAAGAAAAAATTTGATTTATTGTGAATAAAGAGGACTATTTGGTTCAAGAAGGAGCCTGTTGTTTCAAATTTGTTTCCCCTTTCTCTCATATGTTTAGGATCAGTGTGTTGTTGCTGGTATAAAGACAAATGTGATTTGCTTTATGCATATTGATAACTTGCAGTTCATGGCTGTTATCGGTTATTTGAATGTAATTCAATAGCATTAATAGTTCATGAAAGGCTGTTGATTCCAGACTTTGTTAAACATCAGTTGCAAGTGTTATTTGTATGGAAAGGAATGTATATTCTTGTATAAGTAATTGCATTGTGATTAGGATTTAATATAGCCTTGTTCTTATGTGGACCAGTAATTGTTTCATCTAGACTTGGAATTTGTATATGATGTTTAACCTCCTTTTGTTTTTCTCCTGCAGGATAGATTAGGACAATTAGGACTTGATTAGAGTAGTTAGAAGTAGTGTAGATAGGATTTAACACATATTGGTTAGCTATTTTATTTTGTTGATTTAATTGAAGTCTTCTTCCTAGAAGCCATCTCTCAACACCTATTATAGTTCACGGGGTCCCTTAAACCCATTGGAACTAGCTATTCCAAACCAAAGCAGGTCTAACTGGGGCCTATGATCGGGTTAGTTCCCCTTATTGGTATAGCGAAAATCACCATGTTAACAGGCAGATGAGAAGAAAGACGAGGGGGTAGGAGATCCTATCAAAATCATGCTCGAAGAAGCCCTCGAGCAACAAAGGAATGCGATGATGGACAACTTTGCCCAGATCCTTAAGCGGCTACCTAGAGGCAACGCATCGACTTCCAACAGCTACTCTGGAAACACCACACCCTTTAAGGTACAAGTTAATTTTGAAATCCCCATATTCGAGGATTAGATAGACGCAGATGCCATAGATAAATGGTTAAATATACTAGACAGTTATTTTTCTATTCATGATTTTTCCAGTCAGGAAAAGATTATTTTCGCTCTTCTCAAAGTAGCACTCCACGTCAAGGACTGGTGGGAAACCTATTGCGAGCAGAAGGATGAAAGTACAAGGTCACTATTTTCAGCCGCGCCCACTTGGAATTCATTCTGGGATGCCATCAATGAGCAGTACTACCCTGTCAAAAGCTATGAGGAAAAATACATAAAGTGGACCACGCTGTAGTAGGGAAGGGACCAAGATGTGCTGGAGTTCACAAACATTTTTCATACCCTTCACACATATTTGGGTCTCAAAGATTTTGATCTGCATCTGGTACTCAAATACCGTGGCTGCCTACATAGATACATCTAGGAAGATATGGAGTTCCTGAACATCTCCTCGCTCGGCACGACATATGATACACAGTCAAAATCGAGCAGAAGTTTAAATAGAAGAAGCGAGACTTTGGATTTGTGAATCTGAAGACCAGAGGACAAAGCCAAGGTGAGGTGACCCAAGACAATTCGTCGAATCCGCAAGAAAAGAGCAACATCACGAAGTTGAAGAAGGACACATGAAAGTGGTGTGAGTTCCATAAGAGCCCCACTCACAACACAAGTGAGTGTCGAAACAAGCAGTCATTGGTGGCTGAGTTGAAGGCTTCAAAATCAGATGCATGTTCTGACCCTGAGTCAGAACCCAACAAGGGGAATGGGAAAGGGAAGCAGATCATTGACGTGGAGCCCAGTGCCACTGTTGCCACCACCAAGGTCCAGAAGAATGAGCCCAAAGATCCAGAGGAGTGAGAGCGTCTTTTCCACTTCCACTCACAGATGTGGGTGAAGGGTTCGTCGCTGCAACTCATTGTTGACAGTGGGAGCCAAAAGAACCTGATTTTAGCAGAGGTCATGAAGTGGTTGGGCCTATCGACTACACCACACCTGCAGCTGTATAGTATCGAGTGGCTTCACCAAGGATGAGATCTCTGAGTTCGCTAGCAATGTTGCCTTCCCTACCACATCAAACACTTCACAGACAAGGTATTATGTGATGTTGCACCTTTGGATGTTTGTGATGTATTATTAGGTCAACCATACTTGTGGAGGCGACATGTTGTGTATGAGTCAAGGCCTCATGCTATTATTATTACTTCGGGTAATTGATTATATAGGATTGTAGGTAGCCCCATCTACCACCACCTCTTTGATCACTGCTAAGAAAGGCAGCAAGCTCATCTCCCAGACTAGGAAATTCATTTTCTTTCTGGTCCGCTCCCAAAGTAAGGGGAAGATCATCACAACATCCATGACTCCTGTGAAGGGTTCCTCCATGCAGCAGCAACATCAGAGGGATACGGTCATGAAAGAACACAGGAGCAACTCCTCCTCACCCATAAGGGTACCACAGAAGTTTCAGATGGGCGACAAAGTTTGGTTACATCTACAGAAAGAACACCTTGCAAGAGCCCATCAGAAGCTCAGACCACTCCGGCATGGTCCTTACATTATTACCAAGGCCGTGGGAAACAATGCTTTAGAGCACAACATTCCTCGATTCCTTCGCTTACATCGAGTGTTCAAAGTGGAACGCACTTGACCATGCTTCCCACCATTACTGGACACATCAGAGATTGCAGAATAGCTCACTAAGGACCAAGTTCAGTAGATGGAAGAACTTAACACAATGGGGATGTAGCTTGTTGGGGCCTGACCCAGGTTCAGAGGTGATTTAGCTAAACAAATCCCAGTACTACTGGCCCTTTCGGCAATAGTCCGCAAAGCGCAAACTAAGGTCTCACCCGAAGTAGTATGGGAGGGTGCTAGAACTAGGTTTGCACACCCTAGAGATGTCTGATGAGTTAAAGTGGTCTGTGGTTCAATCCAACGCGTACGTCGCTATGAGCACTTACACGTACCTCACAGCCTTAGATGCTACCTTCGCGTAGCCCTACTCAGGGGCCGAATGTTGTTTTTACCCAATTTCTTACTAGTATTCCACTGTTAGTTGATTAACTTAGCCTACTTGTATGCATTAAGTTAGAAATATAAATCATTCTTACCAGTGCATGCAGTAAATAAACAGTATAATTGCAATTTATATCAAACAGGTAATAACCCAAGAACAGATACATGGAATTAAGATAAAACTTCTCTTTATTATTATCTTCCTCCATTATAGACTCGACTCCACCTTGCGCACTCAACTGAAGGGGTCCGTGCACTTAGTTGCGGACTACTAGGCCTCTACGCACTCAGCTGCAGAGCCTTCTCCTACACTACGACCCAAGACACACTTAGACTCTTTCTCTTCGCTTCTACTTCCTTCATTAGTTATCTTTTACACTTAGAGCCTCGCTCTATTTATACATTCCCATGGTCCGCGGACCATGGGTAGGCCGACATTACATTACAAAACTAGGGTGGACAACCCTATGACTCTAACATACTTCTGTGCCCGCAATTCACGAGGCTTTACAACATCATTCAATCAAAACATGGGCTTTGATCCCCAAAACATGCCTTATGGGGATTCCATGCCCAACAAGCCCCCAACACAATCATCATGAATCGCCCTCGAGTCACTCTATCATTGCGGCGATCTTGGCAGGGAGTTCCTCCAACTGTCCTCGAACCGCGCTGATGTCGGCAGCACACTGAGTCACTGCTTGCTGAATCTGTTGCATCCTCTGTTCTGAGACCTCCGTGTCTGGGGTGCTTCTCTACATTAACGTGTGCATCCCCTGTATGTGCACAAGCTTTCCTTCAATGTTTTCTGTGATAGTGAAAGCCTCATCGATCCACGGTTGGATGCGCGCTTTGAGAATTGCCTCCTTATGTCATGCCACGTCCACCTGCTCCTTCAGTGCCTTATCTTGCTGCATCATCACAAGCCGCTGAGTGAGGACTACTATCTATGCAGTTCCTTGGACACTATCGTAATACTTTTGGAGTTCTCGCGCCTCTATCTCTTGGTGCTGGATGTTGGGGTCCTCCTACAGAGTTCTGAGGACCTCAAGTGCTTACTCCAACAAAGTGGTACAGTCTTGCACTGCACCTCCAATTTCTTCCAATCCCACTGTAATAGAGCTAGCGCACTATTCTTTGACCTTTGGGGGAGTGAAAGGTTGTGCCTTTAACTGCAGCTCGGTGATCTGAAGATTCAACTCCAGCTGAACCTTGGTCATTTCTTCTCTAGCCTCGCAGACTCTAGTTTCCAACTTGTGGATCCACACCTCTACTGGTAGATCTGCTAGGATGGCTAGCTCTAGGACACGTTGGCAAGCATCGTCTACCACCTGCACCAACTGTTGATTTTGCGACACCAATTATTCATGCTACAAGCTAAGCTGTTCCATGTTTATCTTTTGCTCATTAAGAACTTGGATTGCACAGCTCTCCCTAGTGCGCAGCTCTACTGTTATCCCATCCTGTAGTAGATACAATGTCTCACGTGGAAGGGCAGCCAAATTAAGGCCAAGGCCTTTGATCATGTTAACTGCAAATCTATCGGTCTCGTTCGCTGCTACTAGGGCCCCTTCTGGTAACACTATTGTGTTTTCCATTCGTGCGTGCAGCATCTATTCTGCTGCCAAGGATCCTACTGTGAGGTGGGTGGAAAGCGGACCCACCTAAGTGGTATACACCTGTAACTCCTGTAGCTGCGCCTTAAGGGCCCCCAACATAGTCTGGTGCTCCTGTACAAAATCCTTAGGGGCCTCATTTGTGACATCGCGAACCATCTCGCCAATGTCATGCAGATAACCTTTGGTTAAGGTGATTAGGTCAATGGCCAACTTCGAGGCCTTGACCTTCTTCCTTGGTCCTGCTCTTTTTTCCATGTGTGGGTTCTTTAACTATGTAGATGCGGTCCCTGGGTCCACCTTCCCTTATACTATTTCTGCTTCCTCTTCCTCCTGCCCCTGCAAGGACGTTTCTTGGCCCTAACCCACCATCACGGTTGCTGCCTCTGCCGCCTGCGCTGCTGCTACTGCTTCTGCGGCCTTCTTCTACTCGGCATATTTCAGTGTCGCTTCACACGCTACCCTTACCTCTGCTACTGTTGTTTCCTTCCGCCTTTTCTCAGCCAATTGTGTGACATGCAGCTTGGCATCATCCTTCTTCTTCTATGCTGTCACCTTCTCAAGTTCTGCAAGATCTAGGGCGTGCCATTCTGGAGGCCATGTCTCCAAGACAGTAAAAATGGCGTCGTCAGTGGTGATAAAAGGTAGCTTCATCCACTGCTTCACCAGATCATTACGTGCCTTGATAAAAATGCTGTGCATATCAGCTTTAAAGTCTGCAAAACTCTGCACACTGTTTTACACCGAGGGTGACAGGCGCAGCCTCTGATTTATTCACATTCAGATGCTCATCTCCATGAGTACCCAGAAGATTTTGGTGTCGCATATCCATTTCATGTCCTTTGTGGCCCAGAGCAAAGCGTACTTCGCGGCCTCCGCTAATTCTCTATCAATGTTGGGGAATTGACTATCCTCCAGCAATTCCCCTTCTACGAGTATTATGGATAACAACAACCACACATAGTGGAAGCTTTTTCGCTGCTCCTGGGCTTCGCAACAATTTTTCAAAAATTCCTTGCAGAGGAATTCGAACCAGTTGAACTAGACCCCTTCCATGCACTGCTCAACCAGTGTGACCATCGATGTTGGTACCTCATCAGCACAACACTTCCTCATAACTTTGTCGACTAGGATTTGGGTTGCAATGCGTACCCCTTTGTCCTTGATGCCGGAGATGGCGTAGCCCCTCTTCTTCTTCTCCAACTTGTATTTCATCTTCATGGCTTATGCAAGGGCCAAATCACTGCCCTTTCCTTCAGCTATGGTCGCGGAGTCCTTTCCTTTACAGGGAGCCAAGAAATGTGGTGAATGAGGTATTTCGTGATGGGGATAGGCTCCTCCAGCCATAAATACCCATCATGCATCAGGAAAAGCAGTTGCCTGATGAAGAAAATGGTGATGGGCGCACGGTGGAAATGCGGTACCCATACTAAGTGTAGCAACTTGGCCTTTTCCACACTGCGCAGCCACTTCCGCAGCTCTAACATTGTCACCACCCCCTCAGTGCTCTGCTTCATGAGGTTGCTGGTCTCCGGGTGAGGGAACTTCTCACAGTCAGCGAGGTCCCAATCTTCAAACTTCATGGTTGGCACATGGCCCATGTGCATGCCTTTAAACACAATGCCATCTAGGAGGAGCAAGGTTTGGAGTGGACGTTTAGTTTCGTCCAGGTCATTCGGCACTTTGGTCTTCCCTTTCTACGGAGGGACATATGCGGGAAGTTTTGTTGCAGAGTGTGTAGGTTGAATATCCTCCTCCATGTCTTCGTCTTCTTCTGCTGTGATGACAAGGGCCTACAAATATTCTTCTTCCTCATCTGTGTCGATCGTGAAAGCTTGCCATTTTTCTACCATATCTTGCTGTGTAGTGGGTTCCTCGGGGACACACATATGGGGGCCATTACCTATTTATCTTTATTAGGCCTCGACATTCGCGGTGATTTGGGGATTTCTGCCACAACCCCGACACCATCTGGAACCTCCTCGACCATTAGGGTTTTTGCTGCCTCACCAATGGTTATCTCTTTAATTCCCAAACCATCCTTAGTTGATGTCATCGTTTCTAGGCTGTATTCTATCACTCGTGAACTCAGGGGCTCGATTATCACTTGGTTCTCAATGCTCAGTTCTCTTATCAATTGCTCAATTCTGAAATGACCAAGTGTTTTTTCTAGCCAACCCTTTGTGTTTTATAGCGCCTTTTTAATTTGAATTCGACCATTCCCCCAATTCCGGTTCATTAATGCTTTCTTAGCTGCAGATTTCCCAAATCTTTCCCATAAATCGTGTCTTAAATGCATGCCGCCCACTCCATTTGGCCTCAAGTTGCACATCCCATCATGAATAGTGACCTCAATGGTCACTTTCTGGCCAATCCACGCAGCAGCGCATCCCTTTGTGCACGGACGCGGACCTGTGATGCTTTGCTTCTGCACACATCCTCAATATCGCTCAGCTCCGAGGCAAAATAGTTTATTGTCCCGCGCTTCCATTCAACTTCCTATAGCGCTAAGACTGTCCTTCACATGGTTAGTCAGCTGGTCGCACCACCTGTATGGGACTCCATCCCGTCCTCCACAACGGTTCGCGGAGAATCCCCACCTTCCATCCTTATGGTCAGCATTGTGCACTTTACTACTTGCAATGCGCTACCCTAGTCACTAGGTTTGGTGATATGTGGTTCAAGCCAAGGCAGCAGACTAACCACTTCACGGTGATAGTGCTCAAACTTGTCAGTATGATCGTACGCACCTTGCCTTACCATCCTAGGTTCTTCAACGAAAAATGCTTCCTTTATCTCATCCTCCAGCTTCTTGACCTTCGCATCCATCATAATGCTTTTCTTCTTTAATCATACCCTTTCTTTTTCAAGTTCACAGAGTCTAAAGTTTCCCCATCGGATTTCTTCCTTAAGTCCTATGTGTTATGTTTCTCATAGCTGTGTGATTCCTTTGTTTCGTGCTTCACAGATTGTCATATCTACGGGTGCTGCTATGCACGGACTAGGCTTTGCATGCTCCATAGGGATTACAACCCCTACTTCATACTTCAGCTTTGGAAGTGCTTGCGTGGTCAGGGTTTTGCACATGGTCTTATAAGCCCATACAACCACTGGTACGCGCAGGTCCTAGTCAGTGCGTCTCACATGGTGGATCGTGTTTAGCACTTCGCACACCTTATGAAAGGCTTCCCCACAAATAATATTTGGTGCGCTTGGTTTTATCATAATTCATCATTCGCGACCTTGTCTTCACCACTCCTGCTTTTTGTTCCTGTTTACTATCATGAGGATAGTGTGCATTCGTGCAGGTTGCGTACCATATGCCTATACCCATCTGGAGAGGTGGGTGTGCAGGCCATTCCATTCATCATACTTGGCTTCCATCTGTAGCTGAGGCTTTCCAAACCATATAAGCATCACCCTCCTACATTCATTCCAGTCCTCAAAATGTTGTTGGTGCATACCCCACCACCTTGTGGGCGTAGCATGCAGTGCCCATTTCAGAGCGTCGAAACACTGCTGTTCTGGTACTTCGCTTTCAAATTTGTTTAGGAATTCATCTACCATTGTCAACCCATCATACATAGGCAAATCCCTTACCTCTGTTGTCACGCAATGCAGTTATCTTACCATCATGTTACAATTGAGTGTGGTTACCTTGTGTAATTGATTCTTCCATCGTTCTATTTCCGCATCCAAATCTGACGTGTAGGAGCTTTCGCGCTCCCACGAAATCCTACCATCCACTGTAGGATTCACCTAGTCCTGCTCTCATGCAGTGATTTTGTAGATACATTCTAGGTCGTCATCACTCTCGTTGTCACGTACTGGCTCTATGTAGCGCGATCCTTCCGCAGGGTCTAAAGATACCACTACGCGTAGTGACTTTTTCTCAAAAATCATCTTGTGCTTCTTTAGATTTATCACTCCATTCATGTCAATGGCCCAATCTATTCCTAGTAGAGTGGGATAGGGATTGTTGTCATTGAAAATCTCTATCACTTCGAAATTTGCAAGTGCACTCACACCTTTGATATCTACCATTATTCCCTACAATCTTCCCATTGGTAGGATCTTTTGTTGGTTCACCATTCTCAATTGAATAGGAGTCATTGCAATGAAGGCCTGCACATGCACTCCCATGTATGCTTTGGCAAGACATTCATGTCCAATCCTAGATCTAGAATCACTTGATCCATTTCATATTCCCCGATTTGCGCAGTCAATCTCATCTCCCTTCCTATTCATGTTATGTGCTTCCTGAGCTTCTAGACTACGCATGGTTCCCCTGATTCAGCACATCTAGTGATGAGTTCTTGCAGTCCCTTCACAGCCTTGCTGTCATGCAACAGCCTCATGCATGTCTCCAAAAAGGTAGTAAGCATTGATGAGTCCATCTTCGATTCTAGTTTGTCTTTACTACCTGAAGTGGAGGCCTCCATGAAGCTCTTCCTAGCTTCCATGAATGTCTCTTTCGCACGCTCCAAATCGAACTCTAGTTCCTTTGTTGGAGCCTTGCAAACCCAAGCACTCTCTTCGAGTTGCATGCCCTTGTCATCTCCTATTGTGATACCTTTTCGAAGCACGATGTTTACATTCAGGTCCTCTTCACGCGGCTCAGACCTCATCATTTGTAGATTCTGAGTCGGGGGAGGTTGGAGTGTTCCTTTATCGCGCAACCTCACTATCAGTGTGACGCAGTGCTCTGTCTCATGATTAAACTAGGTACAATATAAACATGATGCTCTCATTGGATTTGTACAATCGCGGGCATAATGCCCTGGCCCTCTGCAATTGTAACAAATTAGCTGTCCACGATCCCTTCCTAGTCCCATTCCACCTCGACCTCGTTCACGCCCCTGAAATCTAGTGCGCGCCATCCCTGCATTTTGATCGAGGGCTCGTGTTTCAATTTGAACTATGTAGGTAGGGGTCTGATGCATCATCAGTTCATAACTTCTACAGGTGCACTCATCATGGCCTATTGATCTGCAGAAATTACAGAACAACTGCTAGGACATCTATGTATACTTCTGTAATAGGTGGCAGTTATTTCTAGCATGATTTCCTCCTATCTGAAAAATCATTCACCATAATGCAGGTGCCTCACTTGGTCCTACTTGTGCCTCTAGTCTCAATGGCATTGGCCCTCCTCCCGCTAGGTAATTCGCGAAAACTAGACAATGGTCCTTGTCATGTCCCTAGCCTTTGCACTTTATGCACCATACCTCCTCGCGCACTTTTGGGGAAGTTGTCCTGTCCTGCTTCAAACTCTGCATCTCCAGACAGATTTTTCAATTGCGCATGGATATGTTGGACTCCCGGTCTAGGCTCTTGTATTGGGGTCTTGTGCAGTCTCATTGCAATCTCCAAAGCTTCAGCCTGAGTGGATAACTTCTGCTGTGACAACACGGTCCTTAGATGCGGCGTTAGTGATGCTACAAACCATGCGTGGTGCTGCCCATCCGTCAAGGTCATGTTGGCTTCATGAATCATACCCTTCAGTCTCTGATCTAGCTCTCTAAGGGTCTCGCCTGGAAGCATCATGATTTCCTTCAACCCGATAATCAACTATGTCTCCGATTTTGGCAGATAAATTCCCTGTTTAGCGTGGCTTGGATATCTGCGATACCTACGTTTGGATTGTCGTTGGAATGCTTAATGTACCATGTTAGTGCACGATCCTACAACCCGCTTACCAGGGTTGCCTTCTTTATATTGTCATCCATGACTCCTTGTGCTTCCCATACAGCTTTTACCATGAACAAAAATTGGTCTGAATCTTTGTTCCATACTCCTTTGAACACCAACAACTTTATTGCGCTCACCATATTGAACTGTGCCGGTGGTGGAGGTGGTGTGGGCAGAGATGGTGGTGAAGATGGTGAAACTAGTGGTGGTGTAGGTGGGGGTGGTATGTGCAGAATTCACTGCCTTATCAGACTGATCGCACTCCTTGATGAAACCTTCACATGCTCTTCCCTGTTTATCGCCAAGGGGAAATCAAGGGACTAGTCTCTAATTCTTTGCTATTTCCATTTCTATAGATCCTCCCACTTCGCGTAGCCCCAAACATTAATTTATTCGCATAACCCTCTTTTGACATAGTAGCATTTTAATCCAGGTGTTCAAAGATTTAACGTACTTACCTCGCGGTCCTTTGGGGAAGCGTCGCTCTGCCTCACTGTAGCTGACTGAAGTATATACCACGGGTGATGAACCCTCCTATAATTTAATCGATCCAATGGTCCATAGCATGAGCAGTCTTATCTCCTGATGTTTCTACTCTGCACACCAATTCTGGCACCCACACAATCGGTTTGTCAAGCCTAAACCTTCCTTGACTGTCTACTAGCTTTGTAATCCACTCGTACAACTCAGAGGGGAAGGATTCAAAGAAAATTTCATGGATTTCTGTATATAAGTAGCGCTCTAACCATTTCTCCTTTGATACTCACAGATTCTTGTTTTCCTGTGTCGCAAACTCGTGAATTTTTTTGTCCAACCACCCTTCAATTTCGTTCTTTGTCAGATTCCAGTGACACAACATTAGACATCTCTTATGTAGATCATGTTAGAGTCGGTCTAGTAGCCCTCCATCAGCGATCAAAACTCTTTGCATTTGCATAAGTAGGTGTCTCATCAATGTCATTTTTGCATTCCATTAGGCATGCCATAACCCTGATGGAGGAGCTGGTGCCTTTGTCCCCCTCTTGGCATTGCTGGATCAAGGTTGTTTCAGTCCTTAGATTCTTTCAAGCTTACTTGTCTTGTCTTGAAGTCAAATTCTAGGTCTAGGGTTTTGGTCAAGATTGTCTTCAAGGTCATGTCTCTGAAGGTCAATAAGTGCCTAGCAAGCCAGAGGGATGATTTTCAAAGTGTTTCTTCGAAAATTTCTATCTTGTACAGTTAATTTTCACCTTGGATTTAAAAACCCTGTTCTTAAAGCCAAGGTCATTTTTCAAAATTTTGTAAAAAATGGTAAAATTTCAAAAGGCTTCAAAGGACAGCATGTAACCCTGGCTCCCTTGCCAAGATCCCTCAGATGTTATCCCTGCAAAAAGTATCGAGCAAAAGCATCAAATTAGTCAATTTCAGGACAAAAGGAAACCAAAAACATCAAGTTTATAAAGTGTCAAAGAAAAACATTATAAAGTGGGTTTGGGCATGAAATTAATTCAAATCAAGGTTGTAAAAGCCCAATCTCCCTCCATCGAGCCTCATTGTGCATCTAAGTCACTTGCAAGAGAGATTGGGCGAAAGATTGGACGAAGTTTTTGAGCTGGACAGGCGCGCAACCCGTCAAACCAGGCACGCGACCCGTCAGAGGCGCGCGACCCGTTGAGCGCCCTCCGACAGTGAAATTTTTAAACGGGCGTGACCCGTCAGTGGCACACGACCCGTTGGGTGAGGTGTGCGACCCATCAGCACCCTCCTTATAAAACCGCCTGCAAATTTCACCAAGAAGCCACAAAATCACCGGATTGTGTGAGCATTTCAAAACAGTTAAAACAACAGATTTCAAAGCAGAAGCAGCAGTACATTTCAGTCACTTTGCCCCTAAAACCATGTCAGAAACTGAAACCGACTATGAGCAAAGTGATGATCGTGAATCAACACCAGAAGTTGAGCCTGCTCCGGAACATGAAAAACCACTATTGGGCCCGAATGCACGTATGCAAGGCAAAAATGAAGGTGCTCCAAAGGCGGTTGGCCAAAGCACAAAAACGGAGAAGAAGGCCCGATCCCCTCCACATCTTGGCCGAGGCTTCCTTGAAGGAGCAAGGCACTAAATAGCTCAGCCACAGCACAAATACCAAGAAATTTTGAACATTTTGGGTCAATTTTGGTTTTTTCAGCCAATTTACAGGTTTTGTCCATTAACAGGTCTCACCCCCCGCGCGACCCTTTCTCTTGGCAACTCCATTTTGCAAAAACTCAGCATTTCCAGATTTTTCATGAAAAGTTACATATGCTCATCCATTTCCAAGAGATTTTATGAAGTTTTGGGCCTCCAGAAAGTCAAAAAACAAGCAAAAAATGACTTTCTGCCACATTTTTGAGACACAGAAAGCAGTCTTGGGAGATTGCAATTTTGGAGGGGCACATGACCACCAAATTCAGAAATTTCAGTTGGGTTGGAAAGTAGACGCACATACCTTTCCAACAAGCCTACTATTGCCCACTTTGGACACCTGGAAGTGCCCCAAAAGTGCCCTCAAAGGCGCGCGACCCGTCAGGTAGAGGCGCGCGACCTATCAGGCAATTTTCTCAAAATTTCACTGTACAGCTCAGAAAAACGCATATTTGACCATGTTTGACTTTTTGGAGTGGATTGTTATCCTCCTTGATGTAAATAATGTAATTTTTTGATACTTTTACACTTATGTATCTCTTCTAGAAGATTCATTCATGAAATAGGTGAAAATTAAATGAATGAATTGGTTTCCTAGCTTATAGAGGCAAGTTGTTTTGACTGCCTAGATTTTAGTGCTCAGTTTAGAATTGGTTGAAACAGCTCCTAGAAGGATGAGCTCGACCCCTAGAGGCAAGGAAAGGTGTTAGCTTGCCTATATTATGTATTTTCTTAGTCATTTTCAGGGGTTGGAAGGTTGGACTCTTGAGGGAGAAGCTATCATTGTATTATTCACTGTATCTCTGCAATTTTTGGCTAAGGAAGACCAGGGTTTTGCAGTCCTTTTTGGGATTCTTGTGGTTACATGTATTGATGGTGTGTTTCTCTATGTACTTGTAAGTGTGTTATGTGAATCATTTCCTTTCTTTTCCTTCTACACATTAAGCAAATGAAGTGTTAAAGTAGAACTCATGACTGTCATGCTCTGCTTTTAAGTTTGTTTAATTTCAATGTTTTCTACTGTTTAAGGAGAATTCAAAGTTATTGTTTGCTCTCCTTAACTCCTCATCTGCCATTCTTAATCATCCACCTCAATCAAAGGCATCAATACTGTCTCCTACCTCTCCCCAAAGAACCCCCTGCAGAAACTGTGTCCAATCCCCGCACCCAAAATTGCCATCTCCTCAATTTGCCACCAAAAACCCTAAAAACCCCAAATCAACCCTTTTGATCAGTTTTCTAGCCTAAAATCAGTGTTAACCTATTGGTCATCTCACCAATCGAAGATATTTACTGAGATAGACCGGAGAGAGCCCTCTCCTGCCCCGTAGGGCTAGCGACGAGGCTAAGTGGTTTGATGTTGCCTTGAGGTTTACCTTTCTCAGCCTGAGGTGAAATTTCAAGCGCTAACAGATCCCAGTCTTGGTAATGGAACCATTTGTTGGCTTTTTGGGGCATGATCCAGGTTCAGAGGTGATTTAGCCAAACAAATCCTGGTACTAATGGCCCTTTCGGCAACATTCCACGGAGCGCAGGCTGAGGTCTCACCCGATGTAATATGGGAGGGTGCTAGAACCAACTTTCTGCACCCTAGAGATGTTTGATGAGTTAAAGTGGTCTATAGTTCAATCCAGCACGTACGTTGCTACGTGCACTTACCCGTACCTCGCAGCCTAAGATGTTGCCTTCACGCAGCCCTACTCGAGAGCCGAACGCTATTATTACCAAAGTTCTTACTAGTATTCCATTGTTAGTTGATTAACGTAGCCTACTTGTATGTGTTAAGTTATACTTAGCAATATAAATCCTTTATACCAGTGTGTGCAGTAAATAAACAATATAATTGCAATTTATATCAAACAGGTAATAACCCAAGAATAGATACACAGAATTAAGATAAAACTTATATTTATTATTATTTTCCTTAGTTACAGACTCGACTCCACCATGCTCACTCAGCTACAATGGTCCACGCACTCAGCTTCGGACTACTAGGCCTTTGCACACTTAGCTGCAGAGCCTTCTCCTACCCTACTACCCAAGACACACTTAGACACTTAGATTCTTGCTCTTCGCTTCTACTTGCTTCTTTAGTTATCTTTTACACTTAGAGCCTCGCTCTATTTATAGAATCTCATGGTTCATGGACCATGGGTAGGCTGACATTACATTACAAAACTAGGGCAGACAACCCTATGACTCTAACATAGTTCTGTGCCCGCAATTCACAGGGCTTTACAACATCATTCAGTCAAAACATGGGCTTTGAGCCCTAAAACATGCCTCAAGGGGATTCCATGTCCAACAGGGACCATTACTTCCTAAGGGGGGAGGAATGATCCAGGTGGATGTTGGTGGCCACCCACCTATCCCACTTGGACCCCCACAACTGTCTCTTTTAGTTTTTCAGTTTCCTAAATTGTAGCACAATTTACTATTTTTAGCAGTTTTTCAAGTCTTGAACTTCTGGAGCCGTTTTGAGGCCCTAAACGACTTGTTTTTGGGAAATATGGGAGTAAGATGGGTCCATGAGTTGACATTTCTCTTCCTGATATTGTAGTTCTTGGATATATCTTTCTAATGAGATATTGTGTGTGTCAAACGAAGATTGTATGCCAAATTTACGACCCCAGGAAGTTGATGTACCAATTTACCCAAATGGAGCCCACGGTTTGGTGTTTCATCTTCTAGGGTTAGTTTTTTGGATGTTTAGGGTTTTCCATTGTTTCTCAACAATAAATAAGTCTTCTAGCCTCATTGCAACATAGTTCAGAGGCATGTAGCCACCACATCTCTTCTCAGAGATAAGCTACCATCGCCCTAGATGGTTTATTTCCGTTTCTGTTTGTAAGCATATTTTAGTATTTTACATTAATGAAATGAAGTATTATTTCTGCTACATCTCTGTGTTTATTGTTATTTTTGTAATTTGTTGCGTTCCTGTTTAAATCCAGATCAGTGGTATCAGAGAGGTCTTCTTTTTCTTTATTTTTCTTTGAATGTCCCCAACGAGGTCAGGATATAAGGAGTTAGGGCTTGAACTGGTGGAACCTTTGCAAGACCAGCGTCGCAAATCCCAATGGCCTCCCATGGTGGATGAGAAGAAAGATGAGGGGGTAGGAGATCCTATCAAAATCTTACTCGAAGAAGCCCTCGAGTGACAAAGGAACGCGATGATGGACAACGTTTCCTAGATCCTTCAGCGGCTACCCAGAGGCGACGCATTAGCTTCCAACAGCTACTCTGGAAATGCCACGCCCTTTAAGGTACAAGTTAATTTTTAAATCCCCATATTCAAGGGTCAAATAGATGTAGATGCCATAGATAAATGGTTAAATCTACTAGAGGGTTATTTTTCTGTTCATGATTTTTCCAATCGGGAAAAGATTATTTTCACTCTTCTCAAAGAAAGCCCCCACGTCAAGGACTGATGGGAAACTTACTGTGAGCAGAAGGATGAAAGTATGGGCTCACTATTTTCAGCCGTACCAACTTGGAATTCATTCCAGGATGCCATCAAGGAGGTGTACTACCTTGTCAAAATCTATGAGGACAAATACATAAAGTGGACTACGTTGCGGCAGGGAAGGGACCAAGATGTGCCGGAGTTCACAAACATTTTTCATACCCTTCGCACATAGTTGGGTATAAAAAATTCTACGCTGCATCTGGTACTCAAATACTGTGGTTGCCTACATAGATACATCCAGGAAGAGATGGAGTTCTTGAACATCTCCTCGCTCAGCACGACGTTCCGATACTCTGTAGAAATCGAGCAAAAGTTTAAATAGAAGAAGCGAGACTTTGGATGTACGAATCTAAAGACCCAAGGACAAAGCCAAGGCGGAGTGACCCAAGACAACCCGTCGAAGCCACAAGAAAAGAGCAACACCACGAAGTCAAAGAGGGACACAAGAAAGTTGTATGAGTTCCATAAGAGCCCCACTCACAACACAAGTGAGTGTCAGACCAAGCAGCCGCTGGTGGCCGAGTTGAAGGCTTCAGAATCAGATACATGTTCCAACCTTGAGTCAGAACCCGACAAGGGGAATGGCAAAGGGAAGCAGATCATTGACGTAGAGCCCAACACCACTGTTTCCACCACCAAGTTCTAGAAGATTGAGCCTGAATATCCAGAGGAGGGAAAGTGTCTTCACCACTCATAGATGTGGGTGAAGGGTTCACCACTACAGTTCATTGTTGAAAGTGGGAGCCAAAAGAAACTCATTTTAGTAGACGTCATGAAGCGATTGGGCCTACCGACTACACCACACCTGTAGCCGTACAGTATCGGGTGGCTTCACCAAGGATGAGATCTCCGAGTTCGCCAGCAGTTCCACCTTCCCCACAACATCAAACCCTTCACAGACGAGGTATTGTGTGATGTTGCACCTCTGGATGTTTGTGATGTATTATCTGGCCAACCATACTTGTGGAGGTAACATGCTATGTATGAGTCAAGGCCACGTGCTGTTATTATTAATTTGGGTAATTCATTATACAGGATACTAGAGGTAGCCCCACCTACCACCACCTCTTTGATCACTACTAAGAAAGGCAGCGAGCTCATCTCCGAGACTAGGAAATTCATTTTCTGTTTGGTTCGCTCCCAAAGTAAGGGGAAGATCGTCACCACATCCATGACCCTCGCGAAGGGTTCCTCCATGCAGCAGTAGCAGCAAAGGGATACGGTCATGAAAGAACACAGGAACAACTCCTCCTCACCGATAGGGGTACCACACAAGTTTTATATGGGCGACAAAGTTTGGTTACATCTGCAGAAAGAACGCCTTTCAAGAGCCCATCAGAAGCTCAGACCACTCCGACATGGTCCTTACATCATTACCAAGGCTATGGGAAACAATGCTTTGGATCACAACATTCTTTCATTCCTTCACTTTCACCGAGGGTTCAATGTGGAACGCCCTCGACCATGCTTCCCATGATTACTGGACACATCAAAGATTGTAGAACAGCTCACCAGGGACCAAGTTCAGCAGATGGAAGAACTCAATGCAATGGGAACCATTGCTTCCTAAGGGGGGAGGAATGATCCAAGTGGATGTTGGTGGCCACCTACCTATCCCACTTGGACCCCCACAACTGTCTCTTTCATTTTTTCAGTTTCCTAAATTGTAGCCCAGTTTACTATAATTAGCAGTTTTTCGGGTCCTGAACTTCTGGAGCAGTTTTGAGGCCCTAGACGATGTTCTTTTTGGAAATATGGGAGAAACATGGTTCCATGGACTAATTTTGCGCTTCCCTAAATTTTATTTCTTGGATATATCTTTCTAATGAGATATTGTGAGCGTTACGCAGAGATCATATGCCAAAGTTACGACCCTGGGAAGTTGATGTACCAATTTACCCAAACGGGGCCCACTGTTTGGCGTTTGATCTTCTAGGGTTAGGTTTTTGGATGTTTACGGTTTTACATTGTTTCTCAACAATAAACAGACCTTCGAGCCTCATTATAGCACAGTTCAGAGGCATGTAGCCACCACATCTCTTCTTAGAGATAAGCTACCATCACCCTAGCTGGTTTATTTCCATTTATGTTTATAAGCATATTTCAGTATTTTACATTAACGAAATGAAGTATTATTTCCACAACATCTCTGTGTTTATGGTTATTTCTGTAATTTGCCGCATTCCTGTTTAAATCTGTATAAGTGGTATCAGAGTGATCTTCCTTTTCTCTGTTTTTCTTTGCATCTCCCCAACAAGGTCGGGATATAAGGAGTTAGGGCTTGAACTGGTCGAACCTTTGCAAGACTAGCCTCGAAAATCTCAATAACCTCCCATGGCAGATGAGAAGAAAGACAAGGGGCTAGGAGACCCTATCAAAATATTGCTCAAAGAAACCCTCGAGCAACAAAGGAATGCGATGATGGACAACTTTGCCCAGATCCTTCAGCGGTTACCCAGAGGCAATGCATCAGCTTCCAACTATACTCTGGAAATGCCACACCCTTTAAGGTACAAGTTAATTTTGAAATCCCCATATTCGAGGGTCAGATAGATGCAGATGTCATAGATAAATGGTTAAATCTACTAGAGGTTTATTTTTCTGTTCATGATTTTTTCAGTCAGGAAAAGATTATTTTCGCTCTTCTCAAAGTAGCCCCCCACATCAAGGACTGGTGGGAAACCTTCTGCAAGCAGAAGGATGAAAGTACAAGCTCACTATTTTCAGCCACACCCACATGGAATTCATTCCGGGATGCCATCAAGGAGCAGTACTACCCTGTCAAAAGCTATTAGGACAAATACATAAAGTGGACCATGCTGCGGCAAGGAAGGGACCAAGATGTCCCAGAGTTCACAAACATTTTTCATACCGTTCGAACATAGTTGGGTATCAAATGTTATGAGCTGCATCTAGTACTCAAATACGGCGCCTGCCTACATAGATACATCCAGGAAGAGATGGAGTTCTTGAACATCTCCTCACTTGGCATGACGTACCGATATGTTGTCAAAATCGAGCAGAAGTTTAAACGGAAGAAGCGAGACTTTGGATCTGCAAATCTGAAGACCAAAGGACAAAGCGAAGGCAGGGTGACCCCAAGACAACCCATCGAAGCTGCAAGAAAAGAGAAACACCACAAAGTCAAAGAAGGACACAGGAAAGTGGTGTGAGTTCCATAAGAGCCCCACTCACAACACAAGTGAGTGTCGGACCAAGCAGTCACTGGTGGCCGAGTTAAAGGCTTCAGAATCAGGTGCATGTTCTGACCTTGAGTCAAAACCTAACAAGGAGAATGGCAAAGGGAAGCAGACCATTGATGCAGAGCCCAGAGCCACTGTTTCCCCCACCAAGGTCCAGAAGAATGAGCCTGAAGATCCAGAGGAGGGAGAGCGTCTTTTCCACTCACAGATGTGGGTGCAGGGTTCACCGCTACAATTCATTGTTGATAGTGGGAGCCAAAAGAACCTCATTTTAGCAGAGGTCGTGAAGCAGTTGGGCCTACGGACTACACCACACTCGCAGCCATATAGTATCGGGTGGCTTCACCAAGGACAAGATCCCCAAGTTTACCAGCAGTGTCACCTTCCCTACAGCATTAAACCCTTCACAGACAAGGTATTGTGTGATGTTGCACCTCTGGATGTTTGTGATGTATTATTAAGCCAACCATACTTGTGGAGGCTACATGCTATGTATGAGTCAAGTCCTCGCACTGTTATTATTATTTTGGGTAATTAATTATATAGGATACCGAAGGTAGCCCTAATTACCACCACCTCTTTGATCACTACTAAGAAAGGCAACAAGCTCATCTCTCATACTAGGAAATTCATTTTCTGTTTGGTTCGCTCCCAAAGTAAGGGGAAGATCATCGCCACATCCATGACTCCTGCGAAGGGTTCCTCCATGTAGTAGCAGTAGCAGAGGGATACAGTCATGAAATAACACAAGAACAGCTCCTCCTCACCCACAGGGGTACCACACAAGTTTCAGATGGGAGGCAAAGTTTGGTTACATCTGTAGAAAGAATGCCTTGCAAGAGCCCATCAGAAGCTCAGACCACTCCGACATGGTCCTTACAGCATTACCAAGGTTGTGGGAAACAATTATTTGGAGCACAACATTCCTCCATTCCTTCGCTTGCACCGAGTGTTCAATGTGGAACGCCCCCGACCATTCTTCCCACCATTACTAGACACATTAGAGATTGCAGAACAGCTCACCAGGGTCAGCAGATGGAGGAAATCAACGTAATGGGGACCATTGCTTCCTAAGGGGGACGAATTATCCAGGTGGATGTTGGTGGCCACCCACCTATCCCACTTGCACCCGCATAATTTTTTCTTTCAATTTTTTAGTTTCCTAAATTGTAGCACAATTTACGTTTTTTAGCAGTTTTTCGGGTCCTGAACTTCTGGAGCTATTTTGAGGCCCTAAACGATGTTTCTTTGGGAAACCTAGGAACAACATGGGTCCATGGACTAATATTACCCTTCCCAAAGTTGTATTTCTTGGATAGATATTTCTAACGAGATATTGTTTGCGTCAAACGGAGATCGTATGCCAAAGTTATGACCCCGTGAAGTTGATGTACCAATTTACCCAAACAGGGCCCGCTGTTTGGCGTTTCATCTTCTAGGGTTAGGTTTTTGGATGTTTATGGTTTTCCATTGTTTCTAAACAATAAATAGGCCTTTGAGCCTCATTGTAACACAATTCAGAGGCATGTAGCCACCACATCTCTTCTTAGAGATAAGCTATCATCGCCCTAGCTAGTTTATTTCCATTTCTGTTTGTAAGCATATTTCAGTATTTTACATTAATGAAATGAAGTATTATTTCTGCTGCATCTCTGTGTTTATTGTTATTTCTATAATTTGTTGTGTTCCTATTTAAATCTGTATCAGTGGTATTAGAGCGAACTTCTTTTTCTCTGTTTTTCTTTGCATGTCTCCAACGAGGTCATGATATAAGGAGTTAGGGCTTGAACTGGTCGAACCTTTGCAAGACCAACATCGCAAATCCCGACAGCCTCCCATGGCGGATGAGAATAAAGATGAGGGGGTAGGAGATCCTATCAAAATATTGCTCAAAGAAGCCCTTGAGCAACAAAAGAACGTGATGATGGATAACTTTGCCCAGATCCTTCAGCGGCTACCTAGAGGCAACACATTGACTTCCAGCAGCTACTCTGGAAATGCCACATCCTTTGAGGTAAAAGTTAATTTTGAAATCCCCATATTCAAAGGTCAGATAGACACAAATGCCGTAGATAAATGGTTAAATCTACTAGAGGGTTATTTTTCTAGTCGGGAAAAGGTCATTTTCGCTCTTCTCAAAGTAGCTCCCCACGTCAAGGACTGGTGGAAAACCTACTGCAAGCAGAAGGATGAAAGTACTGGCTCACTATTTTCAGCCGCACCCACTTGGAAGTCATTCCAGGATGTCATCAAGGAGCAGTACTACCCTGTCAAAAGCTATGAGGACAAATACATAAAATGAACCATGCTGTGACACAGAAGGGATTTTGGATGTTTAGGGTTTTCTATTGTTTCTCAACAATAAATAGGCCTTGGAGCCTCATTGTAAGACAATTCAGAGGCATGTAGCTGCCAAATCTCTTCTCAGAGATAAGATACCATCGCCCTAGATGGTTTATTTCCATTTCTCTTTGCAAGCATATTTCAGTATTTTACATTAATGAAATGAAGTATTATTTCTGCTGCATCTTTGTATTTATGGTTATATCTATAATTTGTTGCCTTCCTGTTTAAATCTGAATCAGTGGTATCAGAGGGGTCTTCTATTTTTCTGTTTTTCTTTGCATGTCCACAACGAGGTCGAGATATAAGGAGTTAAGGCTTGAACTGGTTGAACCCTTGCAAGACCAGCCTCACAAATCCCGACGGCCTCCCATGGTGAATGAAAACAAAGACGATGGGGCAGGAGATCCTATCAAAATATTGCTTGAAGAATCCCACAAGTGAGAAAGGAATGCGATGATGGAAATCTTTGCCCAGATCCTTTAGTGGCTACCCAGGGGCGACACATCTGCTTCCAATAGCAACGCTGGAAATGGCTCACCCTTTAAGGTACAAGTTAACTTTCAAATCCCCATATTCGAGTGTCAGATAGATGTAGATGCCGTAGATAAATGATTAAATCTAGAAGGGTATTTTTCTGTTCATGATTTTTCCAGCCGGGAAAATATTACATTCACTCCTCTCAAAGCAACCCCCCACGTCAAGGACTGATGGGAAACCTACTGCAAATAGAAGGATGAAAGTACAGGCTCACTATTTTCAGCTGCACCCACTTGGAATTCATTCTGGGATGCCATCAAGGAGCAGTACTACCCTGTAGAAAGCTATGAGGATAAATACATAAAGTGGACCATGCTGCGGCAAGGAAGGGACCAAGATGTGCCAGAGTTCATAGATATTTTTCATACCCTTTGCACAAAGTTGGGTATCAAGGATTTTGAGCTTCATTTGGTAGTCAAATACCGCGACTTCCTACACAGGTACATCTAGGATGAGATGGAGTTCTTGAACATCTCCTCGCTTTCCATGGAATACTGATATGATGTCAAGATCCAATAGAAGTTTAAACAAAAGAAGCGAGAATTTGGGTCTATGAATCTATAGAACAAAGGACAAAGCCAAGGCGAGGTGACCCAAGACAACGCGTCGAAGCCGCAAGAAAAGAACAATGCCATGAAGTCAAAGAAGGACATAGGAAAGTGGTGTGATTTCCATAAGATCCCCACTCATAACACATGTGAGTGTCAGACCAAGCAGTCGCTGGTGACCGAGTTGAAGGCTTCAGAATCATATACATATTCTGACCCTAAGTCAGAACCTGACAAGGGGAATGACAAAGGGAAGAAAATCATGGATGCGAAGCCCAATGTAACTGTTTCTGCTGCCAAGGTCCAGAAGAATGACCTCGAAGATCCAGAGGAGGGGGAGCGTCTTTTCCACTCACAAATGTGGGTGAAGGGTTTGCCGCTGCAATTCATTGTCGACAGTGGCAGCCAAAAGAACCTCATTTCAGTAGAGGTCGCGAAGAGGTTGGGCTTATCAACTACACCACACCCACAGCTGTACTGTATCAGGTGGCTTCTGGTTGAAGGGAAAGTACCCCTAGGGTCCTTTGGGCTAAGACTCTACCAGACTGAAAATTGCTTATACAAAGAAACACACACACACAGCCATCTTTTTTACTTTTAAGCAAATTCTAATGTTTAGGGTACATACCTAAGGTCCTACGTTCGAGAAGACCGTTAGGGTGCAAACCCTTCTTGGAGTTCCCTTCTTCTTTCTTTGACCTGCAAGACAAACAAATCAAAGAACACAACAATACATGTATAGAAGTTTATATATAAATCATCTTTATGCTATAAAGTTAGTTATAAAAAATCTTTAAGTAACCACTTTCATAAGAATTCAACACAAGAATCTCATAAGCATAAAGAAAGATTATTCGGGAACAAAGACGTGTTTCTTTATATATAAAGGCAAATAAAGTACATATATCGGAAAGATATCACCTGAACACCTTCAGCAGGCTCCAAGCAAGCTTCCTCCCGGATTCGTTCCAGCCTCCAGCCTCCAACAAGAGCTCCTTCCAAGTCTTACTCAATGATGATGTCAAGGATGAATGATCACCAATACACATGGAAACAAGGGTTTCCTATGCAAAATGGGGGAAGTGCAGAATGCACCAAGGACTTCAGACCTGGTCTAAGGGAAAAATCTCAGCATAATAATCTTGCTCTCCTCTCTCTCTCCCCTTGGCCTTCCCTTTGATGTCTTTTTATACCCTCTCCAAAGTAGTTTTTTAGTTAGGAGTTGGTTGGGAACAGTTGGGCCACGGGCACTAACAGGTGATCCAGCAGGTAAACCCGCGATCACCGCCCGAAAAAGAGGAAATTATATTTTTTTAAGTGTTTTAATAGATACACGCGGGTTGGGTATGACAGACCCGCGTATACACGCGTTTAATACAGGGCAAAGTCGCGTATAGGGAATAAAACACTGTTTTTTAAATTTTTGGACCAGGTCTGGAAGGAGGGGTTGCCCTAGGCCATAAGTGCAGCATCACAAACCATAAGAGTGAGATTTGGAGCTATAACAGATGCCCCCTAATGTATGAGATCAGAAGGGGAACATGATGGCCGAAATACATTAAGTAAGTACAAGGAAAGGAACTCTGCCGAAAAACCGAGGAGGACTTCACCAGAATTCAGCCTGCCAAGCCACCGAAAGGAGATCAGAAAGAAACACTGTCTGAGGCGGGCATACCCATGCTCAGGAAAAGTAAAGCATGTCCGCATATCAAGTACAAGCGGATCCACTAAGTATACAAGTATAAATGACTGTAAAATACATAATGGATCATCTGATCATAATGAGTAAGTACATGTCTGAATATCACATATAAAACTGTCAATGATGCTGAAAGATGCAACGGATCACTGAAATCAACGACTGATCCCATAAGGTACCAACTAAACATGATGGAATAGGATGGTACTACACTGCAAACTCAGGTGCCAGCATATAGAATGTCGCCATGACTGACTGCAACATATAAGGTGGAGTGGTATCAACTAGCAGCAACAGGAGCAACTGTCAAGTGAACCAATGAATGCTGATACAACCTGAGGTCTTCACCGACCGCCGTGGTACATTTCTACACCATGGGAATAAATGATCTGAAGTCGACCATGTGAGAAATCGTTTGATTACCGGTCATTGATGTATACCGTTAACAAACGCGAGACTACTCACCGATAATGATAATGAGCGTCAAGGTACCCAGTACAATCTAACAAGTGTGAATAGATGAGCTGAAGTCGAACACCTGTAAGAATCTATCAATCAGGAGACAATGATGGTTTCCCACTGTTGATAGCAGGAATCTGCCACTAATGACTGCAAACCCCAAGGTACTGCCAAATGGACTCTAGATCTTTGCCCCAGAGCAATGAGTCGGAGTCGATAGGGAAAGATCCGCTAGAAGGAAGGCATTAAGGCATCCTCCATCAATCTAGCGCGAGTGTAACCCGTAGGCCAATAATGTGGAAGGAATCGGACGAAAAAGATGTAGTAACCCAACCGAAGTACGTTTCCGGCGTACACAAGATGTGGCTAGCGCACGACAGAAACCCTCTGAACCAACCAATAATGAAAGCTGACACAGAGGCGAGGTATCCACCAATAGGGTCAAATGGAAACCCAGGTACTGCACGAATCCCAATGTGTGATAATGTATGCTGATGTCGAACACAAGGGAAACCACTCAGTCAAAGACCCATGATACTGATCGATGCTGAGCACAAGGTGACCTATCAATAATGAAAATAGGGCCAGGGTGCGGTCTCTAGGTCTGCCCTCAGAGCAATGTGTCGTCGTCGATAAGGACAAGACCCGCCAGCAAGAAGTCAATGGGGACCTTCTCAAACCGACACGAGTGAAGAACCAATATAACTGATGTGATGATAGACATGACACTGACAACCAGGGATGGCCGACTGAAAAATGAGTCAAGAGACACCGCAGAAAGGCCGACTCAGGCTAACTTCCCTTGAACAAAAGCACGACTCAATGTGACTATGTGACAGCATATAATGAATCTGTATAAGTTCGTCATGCAGGAGGCACGAACGAACCCTCCATATGATTGGAAGAGATAACCAATCGGGGGAGGACTGACTCGATAACAAGGTTATGGCTTACCTAAGTCAAACTAAATCCCACCCATGCGGAGGAGACTTTGTTTTGAGTGCTTTGTTCAAGGGCGACACGACTGACTCTAGCTGCCAACAATAAATGGAAATAATGTCCCTATTTCCGCTCTTTTTGGAATATTTAATTTTTTTGTCTTTTTCTGATAAGCCGGAAAAAGAATAAAAGAATGCTATGGTACAGTGGAAAGAACGAGTGTCGGTGAAACAGATGATCTAGTTCCTGGGAAAGGAACGTTCCTATGCTCAATGCAGGGAGGTGAAAAACTGGTCAGTGACACTCAGAGGTATGTTCCTTCCACGGATCTGGGTATGTCAAGCTGCAGAGGTCAAGGGTATGCAAGGTTGATTTTGCAGACGCCATGGTCAAAAGTGGGCTTAAACACGAGTCCAAGTGAAGCCGGCTCTAGGCCAAAAGGTGCAAATGGTCAACATGCAATGCAGAAGTACAACTCAACACACATAGGAGCCTCTAGGGTATAAGGCCAGAACGAGGCGAGGAAGCAAAGAGGAATGAGTCTTCAACGCACAAGTCATGGCGGGACTACAGAGGACTCCCGAGCCTAGTGACAAAAAATCAGCATGAGTGCCAAGTGACAATCAGGTACTAACTAGGGCACCCATGATAAGGTAGGCTCTACCACACAAGTCATGATACTTCTAAGCAATGAGAAGGTTCCGCATCATAACTTGGTGGGGTCGATCCTAAGGCCAAAATGGAAAAGGAAACTGATAAATGCACAATGCAGGCGGAAAAACCTAACCTATATGCCAAGTTCGAGAACCAATACCTGTCAGAACGGACCAACCATAAACTTCCAGAGGAGAAATCTTCCAAGTTCTGTAAACATAAATAGGAACACTAGACACGAAGTTAATACATCCCACATATAAACTTCATATAAAATCTTTGTGTTATAAGATACAAAACTTGAAGATGCGTACCTCATATATACAATATGGTACAGGGAACCACGCAGCCTTGCGGCTTACGCATAATAGTTCTGCTGAACAAACCCCTTGCAGGGCTCAGGCCAAGGGCTCCTTTGGTAGTCATAACTCATGGCTTCAAAGAGTTCCTCCTGTGAAGGCAAAACAAGTTCTAAGAAATCATGAGAACTACAAGGATCAAAAGAGGGAATTAAAGGGTCCCATGTCCTTATAGGAAGAATCTCTCGGTCAACTGCCGGGACCAAGTCCCAAGAAGGAAAATAATAAGTCAAAGGATCCTTCTTAGAAGCGATTGAACATTGAGGACTCAATGCCACATAATTCACCTGTGGCGGGGTAGAGTCTACTTGAACACTTGGAACAAACCAAGGGGCATTCTGCAGTAAAGTCGAATTAGGGTGGTGATTGTCAGATGCAAGCTGATCAACAGTGACAATATTCCCATTATGAGGAAAGCACATTACTCAAAAGAGTGAAGACACCACAGCATTCATAGCATAGACATAATCACGCCCAAGTAGCATATTAAAGTCTAAAGGGCTATCAACCACCATCATATCGATTAAGACAGTCTTCCCACCTAAAGTGATAGGCACTTGAGGAAGAACACCCATAGATTCACCAGGCCTTCTATCATAGGCTAACAACTGACTCTGAGCTGTCAACAACTTTGGGGAACCCAAAGCTTTCCAAGTCAAAGAGGATATAATACTTGTAGAGGATCCTTCATCCACCATACATCGATAGACATTTGTGGAATTAACTCTGACCTTTATTTGAAAAGGTACAGCGGAAGGAAGACGAGGCTCAACAAGACTATCCCAATCAAAGGAAACACTCTTAGAACTTGGAGGGGGAACATTCGAAGAAACCGGAATGCCCCCTATACTAGAAGACTCTGTACTAGAGATCAAACAGACTCTTTTGTTAGGCACTTCACCCCCCAAAAGAGGAGTGTAATCGGCCAGCGATTGCACTGGCTTTACCACATTTTCAACTGATGGTTGATGGGATTGATGAGAAACCATATCAAGTGTAGGAGTAGAAGTACTTTCAGACTCGGACCATATCCTTTGAACCTCTGGAATACCAGGGCATAAATGAGTAAGATGGTCTCCCTTGCATATCTTACAGGGGAACTTAGGTTTAAAACTTCTACGTCCAGGTTTCTTATCAACCTCCATTCCACCAACATAACTAGCAGTGGTTTGCGGAGAGTCCTGAACATGACTTGCAGAGGTTGGTGACTCATTGCTAGTATGACTCGCAGTGACTAGACTCGTGCCCCCAGCATGACTCGCAGCGGCTGAAGACTCATCTCCAACATGACTCGCAGAGGTTGAAGATGAAGTGCTAGTATGACTTGCAGTGACTAGACTTGTGCCCCCAGCATGACTTGCAGCGGCTGAAGACTCATCTCCAACATGACTTGCAGAGGTTGAAGATGAAGGGATAGAATTATTCTTCTTCTTTGACTTCCTTTTTCTCCTCTTTTTAGATCTCTTATTACAAGAAGGAGAAGAAGAAGGAATCCCAGATTTCTCTTTGAAAGAAGATGAACAATTAGCACCCATATGATGCCCCTGAAATAAAGCATTCATCTGAGAAGCTTCAAGAGCATTCGGAATATTCGGAGTGGACCACAGCCAAACGGGTAGTCCAACATTCAACCCAGGAATATTCAAAGTGGCCATCAAGGGAGTACCAACGTTTCCAAAGAAAGGAAAAGCACAAGGATCCCCTTTTGGAAGGGTACCTTGGTTGGTTTCCACAGGTATATTAGCCATATCTAACTGATCCAAAGACCCTTTCCCTTGCGGGAACATAGAAATAACTCTTCAAAGAATATGGATAAGCAATCAAAACCTTTGCCCTTGAGGAGGCAACTCCACAACTTCCGAAAGAACGACCAAAAGCCTTTCAAGATCGGTAGAGCGGTAAGCCAGTCACTCAGACCACAAAGTCCAAATGTGACTAGACAAAAATACCTAAAGCCAACTATATACAAGGAGCAAAGAGCACTCACTATAAAGTCCCTAAAGATACAGCCAGTCAAACAACTTTCAAGTATTTCCACTCCGGGTGATGAGGACCGGACACCAAAATACAAGAAAGCGGAGTCAGGGGCCTTCCGAAGATAGTCTGGGATAATGACGGCCCAGTCCTATCAGCGAAGGTAACAGAGGAAGTTACGCTGACCTCCTAACAACAGCCTGCGCCGGTGCAAGCCCCCAAGCTTCGCAAGGGTGCCCTCCGGAAGTACTGTCGAGAGTGATACAACGTCGACCTCAGGTGCCACGGGATTCCCCTCCGCAGCCACCTATGCAGATCCCTAGGAGAGGCAACTATGGGTACCAACTCGTCGCAGAAGCCAGGCGGAACAGTCGTGAGGTAAGTTCGGACAAGTAGGAGAGGGGGTATCTCTCTTCCCTGTCTTCACAGACCCTCGTGCTTAACTCCCAGATCCGGAGCTTTCCTGGTCTTCCTAACGCTATTGGATTTACTCTCTTTAATCAGACTCTTATGTTTGACATTTTATGTGGCCTTGGAGAGTTAACTCTCCACTCGCCTATTCCAAGGCCCTAAAATCCTAAACTTGTTGGTGTAATAACTAAAACAAAAAGTTCTAGTGGATTTTAATTAAGCGCTTGATTTTATTAGGCTGTTTTTTAAGTCACAGGGTTATGGAGATTAAACTTGTGGTGTTTTTATGACGCAAAAGAAGTTAATAAAAACTTAACTATATGCACATGCACTTTTTCGTTCGATGAAAAGTAATCTCTAGAGGGTTCAGAGGAACTTCAAATTAAACAAAATTTTTTCTTTCTTTTCAAACTCCACACTCACAAAAGCTAACAAAGCTATGTATGCATAAAAAGGGATGAAAATCTTAGCCTAATGCAAGAACTAAATGTGGACGCAAGATTCAAAGACTACTCTAAAAACAAAAAAGGAAAGTTGCTGCTTTACCAAATTTTGTCTTGCCACTAAAATGCTTAGATAGAAGATGATTTGTTACTAATCATTTCGTCCAAACAATAAAAACAAGTTTTAAGATAAAAAACAAAGCACTTTCACTTCGCAAAAAAGGAAATCAGATGAGAAGCAAGTTTAAGAAAGCGAAACTCAAAAACTTTCAAAAGATTTTCTTTCAATCAAACCAAAAAGTCTTTTTCAAAGGAAAACTCTCAACAATACTGACACTAATGATTGATAAACAAGCCACCAAACACTTTCGTGAATTGACACCTTTCAAATGATGAAAACTCAACAAAAATAAAATGTGTTCGAAAACGCTTTTGACAATCAAAAGCAGCAATGAAAGTCCAAAATATCAAAAGACAAGTTTCAAGAAAAATGGCAACAAACAAATTTCCCGAAACGAAGGAGCAAATGGTCATAAAAATGATTTCGTTAAGCAAACACAAATGTCATGAAAACAAAATGGACACAAAGATTGAAGACAATCTTCCCACTCTGCCGAAACAGAGCAATCAAGATTCTTAAACAGAAATCTTGTGTGTCAAAAATCAATGACGCTTGCAATCAACGAAAAACAAGACTAGCACTCCTTATAACTAGAGAGAGTTCGAAACAAGATACCCCCTGTTAAACAGAGAACTGTCACTGGAAATTGACTGTTTTAAACTGACCCAAACCACCAGACAGACATTCAGCAAAAGAAAAATTATAAATCTTGAAAGTTATGTGATATACGCGCCTGCAATTATTTGCAGAATGCGTGTATACGCGACTGTAACTAAGGAAACCTGCGTATACGCGGGTTTACTTAGTGCAACTTGCGTATATACGCTTCTGTAATCCAGAAAAAGTGCGTATATGAAGTGTTTCAAGAAAAATAAAAAACACAAACTGAAAAACTGGAAAAGCTTGGAGTTCAAGAAAATATCAAACAGTCAGAACCAACAAACAGAGGGACTGAGCCTTGATTGGCTTGAGGACTACCCAAACTAGGAACAACAAGAGTGTTGTCCCCAGCGGAGTCGCCAATTCTGGTTGAAGGGAAAGTACCCCTAGGGTCCTTTGGGCTAAGACTCTACCAGACTGAAAATTGCTTATACAAAGAAACACACACACACAGCCATCTTTTTTACTTTTAAGCAAATTCTAATGTTTAGGGTACATACCTAAGGTCCTACGTTCGAGAAGACCGTTAGGGTGCAAACCCTTCTTGGAGTTCCCTTCTTCTTTCTTTGACCTGCAAGACAAACAAATCAAAGAACACAACAGTACATGTATAGAAGTTTATATATAAATCATCTTTATGCTATAAAGTTAGTTATAAAAAATCTTTAAGTAACCACTTTCATAAGAATTCAACACAAGAATCTCATAAGCATAAAGAAAGATTATTCGGGAACAAAGACGTGTTTCTTTATATATAAAGGCAAATAAAGTACATATATCGGAAAGATATCACCTGAACACCTTCAGCAGGCTCCAAGCAAGCTTCCTCCCGGATTCGTTCCAGCCTCCAGCCTCCAACAAGAGCTCCTTCCAAGTCTTACTCAATGATGATGTCAAGGATGAATGATCACCAATACACATGGAAACAAGGGTTTCCTATGCAAAATGGGGGAAGTGCAGAATGCACCAAGGACTTCAGACCTGGTCTAAGGGAAAAATCTCAGCATAATAATCTTGCTCTCCTCTCTCTCTCCCCTTGGCCTTCCCTTTGATGTCTTTTTATACCCTCTCCAAAGTAGTTTTTTAGTTAGGAGTTGGTTGGGAACAGTTGGGCCACGGGCACTAACAGGTGATCCAGCAGGTAAACCCGCGATCACCGCCCGAAAAAGAGGAAATTATATTTTTTTAAGTGTTTTAATAGATACACGCGGGTTGGGTATGACAGACCCGCGTATACACGCGTTTAATACAGGGCAAAGTCGCGTATAGGGAATAAAACACTGTTTTTTAAATTTTTGGACCAGGTCTGGAAGGAGGGGTTGCCCTAGGCCATAAGTGCAGCATCACAAACCATAAGAGTGAGATTTGGAGCTATAACAGCTTCACCAAGGATGAGATCTTCGAGTCCGCCAACAATGCCACCTTCCTTACAACATCAAGCCCTTCACAGATGAGGTATTGTGTGATGTTGCACCTCTTGATGTTTGTCATGTACTATTAGGCCAACCATACTTATGGAGGCGACATGCTTTGTATGAGTCAAGGGCTCGCACTATTTTATTTCTTTGGGTAATTCATTATATAGGATACCGAAGGTAGCTCCACATATCTCCACCTCTTTGATCACAGTTAAGAAATGAAGCAAGATCATCTCCCAAACTAGGAAATTCATTTTCTGTCTAGTTTGCTCCCAAAGTAAGGGGAATATCGTTGCCACATCCATGACCCCCGCGAAGGGTTCCTCCATGCAGCAGTAGCAGCAACAGATGGATACGGTCATGAAAGAATATAGGAACATCTTCTCCTCGCCCACAGAGGTATCGTCACACTATCAGGTCAAGCATTCATTCGATTTGACTCCTAGAGCACCTCTACTCAACGGGTCGATATATCGTGGCTCCATTCTGGAAATGCCAAGTACAAGTAGTGACATGATCAACATCAGGTACCACAAAAGTTTCAAGTGGGTGACAAATTATAGTTGCATCTGCAGAAAGAACGCCTTACAAGAACCCATCAGAAGCTCAGACCACTCTAATATGGTCCCTACACCATTACCAAGGCTATGGGAAACAATTATTTGGAGCACAACATTCCCCATTCCTTCGCTTACACCGAGTGTTCAATGTGGAGCACCCTCAACTATGCTTCCCACCATTACTGAACACATCAGAGGTTGCAGAACAGCTCATGAGGGACCAAGTTCAGCAGAAGTTTCCTCATCTCATGAAGGAACTCAACGCAATGGGGACCATTGCTTCCTAAGGGGGGAGGAATGATCCAGGTGGATGTTGGTGGCCACCCACCTATCCCACTTGGACCCCCACAACTATCTATTTCAGTTTTTCAATTTCCTTAATTGTAGCACAATTTACTATTTTTGGCAGTTTTTCGAGTCCTGAACTTCCGAAGTCGTTTTGAGGCCCTAAACGATGTTTTTTTGGAAAACTACGAGCAACATGGGTCCATGTATTGAAGCTTCTCATGCCAAAGAGTTAGTCCTCAGATAGATCTTTCTAATGAGGCATTGTGCATGTCAAACAGAGATCGTATGCCAAAGTTACGACCCCAGGAAGTTGATGTACCAATTTACCCAAAACAAGGCCAATAGTGTGGCACTTCATCTCCTAGGGTTAGGTTTTTGGATTTTTAGGGTTTTCCATTATTTCTCAACAATAAATAGGTCTTGGAACCTCATTGTAAGATAGTTCAAAGGAATGTAGCCGCCACATCTCTTCTCAGAGATAAGCTACCATCACCCTATCTGGTTTATTTCCATTTTTGTTTGTAAGCATATTTCAGTATTTTACATTAATGAAATGAAGTATTATTCTGCGACATCTTTGTATTTATGGTTATATATGTAATTTTTTGTATTCCTGTTTAAATCTGGATCAGCTTGGCCATCAGAAATCATCATGGACCCAGACCTGCATCCTATGAATGCATCTGCAGTGGCTAGCCATGACCTTCCTAAAATTAAAGGATGCCCCCCTAGGTTCGATTTAGTTTGTAAAATAAGGAAGTCAGCAGGATATTGCTAAGAATCTACTATAATCACTACGTCTTCTATCATTGCCTTAGGTTTGGGATACGGATTTAAATAGGAACGCAACAAATTATAGATATAACCATACATACAAAGATGCAACAGAAACAATACTTCATTTCATTGCTGTAAATACTGAAATATGCTTACAAATAGAAATGGAAATAAACTAGCTAGGGCGATCGTATCTTATCTCTGAGAAGAGATGTGGTGGCTACATGCCTCTAAACTGCGTTACAATGAGGCTCAAGGGTCTTTTTATTATTGAACAATAAGAGAAAACCCTAAACAACCAAAACCCTAACCCGAGGAGATGTAACACCAAGAGTTTATGGACCCCGTTGGGGTGAGTTGGACAGCCAACTTCTTGCGGTCGTGACTTGGTCATATTATCTCCATTTGACGCATATGATAACCCATTGGAAATATCTCTCCAAGGACTACGACGAAAAAGGTGATGTTAAATAGAAAATCAATGGTGGTAGATTTAAAAAAAAACATCGTTTAAGGCCTCAAAACATCTTCGGAAGTTTAGGACCCAAAAAACTGCTAAAAATAGTAAACTGTGCTACAATTAAGGAAACTGAAAAATTGAAAGAAACAATGGTGGGGGTCCAAGTGGAATTGGCGGGTGGCCACCAATATCCACCTGGATCATTTTGACACATGACCTATCTGCTATTTCCAATATCGTAGGTGTGTGTCTTAGTCCATGTAATCCTAAGGTGATGAAGATTTCTTTCATCATTACATTAATGGTTGCCCCTAAATCAATAAATGCATTGGTAATGGACTTGCCATTGATGTAAACAATGGCAGTAGGATTCCATGAATCAATGTATTTGGTTAGAAGCAGCTGATAAATCATCAACTCGGACAACTTTCCCATCACATGAATAGTAGCAGGGTCCTTCGGCTTCCTTCCAAGATTTATAAGACACAAATCCCTTACTATTTTTTCATAGACAGTCACATCTCTGATAGCCTGTACTAGAGGGATTTGTATGTGTAAGTTTTTCAACTCCTTGAGAAAATTTGATTCAAGGTGTGAAGTCATACCAGTTTCTGCCAGTGTTGGAGGATATGGAGGGTCCTTAGTTTTTATAGTCAAATCGATTGTTACAAGTGTATCAACTTTACTTGGACTGGTTGTTATAGGCACAACAATACCCTCTGAATTAGTGGTTATAGGTGTGAAAATAGCTTCAAAATCTGTAGAACCCCCCTTGGGTGGCTCACACTCTTCTTCAGTTATAACAGGGGAGAGTTTTGGGTGAGCTACTTTCCCTGACCGAAGATGGATTTCATTATACCTGATAGGAGTGATACAATAAGTCTAAAAGGTGGCCGAAGGTTCAATGTTCTGGGCTGCCTTATTTTTTGGGTTAGGGTTAGGTTGGAGACGTAATTGGGGTCGTATAGAAAGTGTAGCAACAGGTGCCTGAAGAGGTGGTAGTTGCAACTGTTGTTGTGATGGTATTGCTGGAAGAACTAGTCCTTAGGAATTTCCTCTCTAATTCTGAGTCCAAGGATATGGTTGCAATGGAGGGTATAGGAAAGGTGACGAGGAAGAGCACTCATTCCAAGGTGAAGGATATTGTGTTGGAGGAGGGGCAAAGTACTGGCATGGAAATTGTTGAACATTGTGTGTACTATTCCATGGATTGAAAGAATAGAAATACTGAGGCATACCGGGGGTCATGATTTGCATGGCTTCCTAGAACCAATGAAGTAGGAAGACTGAACCTCCTCGCTTCATTCATTAAGCACAACTTTCAATCTGGGAATCTTTGGGCAATGACCCTTGGAATGTTCTAAACCATAGATGTTGCGCAGGGCGATGTTGTTTACCCTACATTTCTTTCAGGAATGCTTGTCCTTGCATACCAAGCAAAACACGACAAAACCTGCATCAACCTCGTTCTATGCTTTCTTCACTTTTGTTGTCATTATTTGAGCTGATAAGGTACTAAGAAGATCAGTTCTAAGATTCTCGAACAAGTTCCCAATTTCCTCCCTGGCCACACCACCATTTGCATATTCCTGTATCCGAGCAGAGGCATCTCACACCCTGCTTCTCCCCTTCGATGATCCTCTAGAGAATCTGAAACAAAGCTTTACTATCTCAGGAAATGGTTCCTGAGATATATCCCCTTTCCTTAATAGGTTCAGGGTATCGAGGCAGTCATCTCTCATACCCCGTATGAATATGGTCTTCAAGATCTTTTGATCTAAGTCACTTTGTTTAGATCTCTGCAAATTGTAATGGAATCGCTCCACATAATCCTCCAATATTTCTTCCTCCTTTTGTGTCATCCTGAATATTTCTTCCTGCAAGTCCCCAGTTCTGCAATAATCATGATACTTAGATAGAAATTTTTCTTTCATGTCATGGTAGTAGAGCTTAATCCCATGAACCATCTCAATGTTGCTCCTTTTAGAGTAGTACAGAATAATTTTAGCTTCTGAGTATGTGAAACATAAACATAGCTCCTGCACAAGACATCAAATTCAAGCAAGAAGGTGTCAGGATCTTCTAGAGTCATCCCTTGGAAGGATGGAAGAGATCACAAAGGAATGTTTTTCATGGGAGCTTCACCTCTGATATCCTTGATCCAGGTGGATCTCCAAACACTAGTGGCATGGAAAAAGCTAAAAATTCAAAGTGGCGTAAAGACAATGAACTTGACATCAGATCAAAGTGCTCATTGCCGTGATTTCAATGGTGCGAATGGCACTCCAATCCCAGTCCAGATGAAGGAGATAGAGGCAGTCAAAGTTGGGTTGACTTTTTGATGACTGGGCAGGATTAATGAAGGAACAATTTGGACTTTTTCCGGCATACAGAATCCAAGTAACTTTGTTTAGATCTCTGCAAATTGTAATGGAACCGCTCCACATAATCCTCCAAGATTTATTCCTCCTTTTGTGTCATCCTGAATATTTCTTCCTGCAAGTCCCCAGTTTTGCAATAATCATGATACTTAGATAGAAATTTTTCTTTCATGTCATGGTAGCAGAGCTTAATCCCATGAACCATCTCAATGTTGCTCCTTTTAGAGTAGTACGGAATAATTTTAGCTTCTGAGTATATGAAACATAAACATAGCTCCTGCACAAGACATCAAATTCAAACAAGAAGGTGTCAAGATCTTCTACAGTCATGCCTTGGAAGGATGGAAGAGATCACAAAGGAATGTTTCTCATGGGAACTTCGCCTCTGATATCCTTGATCCAGGTGGATCTCCAGACACTATTGGCATGGAAAAATCTAAAAATTCAAAGTGGCGTAAAGACAATGAACTTGACATCAGATTGAAGTGCTCATCGCCCTGATTCCAATGGTGCGAATGGCACTCCAATCCTAATCCAAATGAAGGAGATAGAGGCAGTCAAAGTTGGGTTGATTTTTTGATGACTGGGAAGGATTAATGAAGGAACAATTTGGATTTTTTCTGGCATACAGAATCCAACCAACTCTGACCAGATTCTAGGCGAAATTGTATCCTCTTTAAAATGACTCCTTTGGTCAAAAACCAAATTTTGAATATCGCACAGTTTGTTTTAAAAAACAAAAAAAATATAAAACAATGGGGGTGGCGGGCCACAAACCCTGCCACCCCAACCCATACATGTAGCAACAAAATGCATTGGTGGAGGGGTGGGCCATGACCCCTGGATCCTGCCATGGAACCACAACCCAAAACGGGGTGGGCAGCCATGACCCCGCCACCCCACAACTCACACCAAACAACGTGCTCTACATATGATGGATGGTGGGCCGGCCCTTGGGGCACAGACCCAACCACACCCAAAGAAAGGAAACAACCACTTAATGCATGGAGCCAGTGGAGGTACGATGGACGGGCCGGCCAAGGTGGGTCCAACCTAACCAATAATTTATTTAAAGAAAAAAGGGTTTGGTTAAATTTAAAATTTTATGTATAAAAAAAGGAGGTGGGTTTTGACCGCCCAACCTCCTCCATATTAATAATATCTCCAACCAACGTGCCATAATAGTTTCATTGAAAAATCTTCCACCCATTTGTTATTTAGATGCAGTTTATCAGTGCACCCAGACAGAGGAGGTAGTGCACGCAGTTTGAGGTAGAATTTTTCTGGAGGGCCAAATTTTCACTTTGTTAGATTTTGACAAATTTTATGTGGTTTTAGCACTTCTCGACACCACGAACGCAATGGCATTGTCCGTTTCTCCATCAGAGTTCTACATTTTTTGGCCATTTTTTAGTATGGAGGTATAAAACTCATTTTTTGTAACTGATGCTTGTACTCTTCTTTCTCATGCCACTTAATGAATGAAGGCCTCCCCATTGATCGAGAAGAGCCCGGAGATGTAGTCCAAGTTAGATGAACTCCATTATCAAGTCTTGTTGTCTTCTTTCATGCTTTATGTGTTTCTCCTTTTCTCTCATGTGCACATTAAATTTCTATGTTAAGCTACAATTTATGCATGTAATTATTTAACACATCTATAAGCAAAAGATTCTGGATCAATCCCCTATTGGAAACTCAAGATGGTGATGGTGGCATCTGTTTTAGTGTTGTTGTCATTATTACCCCCATTGTTTATCCTCCTGATCCTTGTTGAAATATGGCAACAATAATATTCCAATTTAATTTGACTTTGAATTAAATTGTGAATTAAAATCGAATTTAGTCTTAATAGCTACTTGAAACTAATTAATTAATTTATTTTAAATTAATTAGTTGGAGAAATTCAAGTTAGAAGTCTTTCTAAAGTCATGCAAGAGTTATCCCTTAAATTAAGGAGATAAGATTGAGTTATAATTGAGTTGTAATTAGTTAACTCAGTTTACTGAGTTAAGTCTAGTTAAATTAGTTCCAAACTTTTTGAGGAACTAATAGTGAGTTAATAGTCAGTTGATGCATTAATGCACTCAACTAGTGCTACTCCAGTTAATTGAAGATTCCCTAATTAGAAACTCATGCATGTCTATTCTGAGAAAGACCCAGTTGAGATAAATGTTCAAGGACAATGTACTATCATTTGCATGTGTTTTCTCATGGAGAAATCTCATGCATGCAGTCAAGGATTCATCCTTAAGGATTGGGCAGTTTTGAAGGCTTGGTTTTCCACTTGGTAATAGGAAGATCATCCACAAGGAAAAATGCAAGGAAATAGGAGCTTAGAGGGTAGAGAGAAAGGCTGGAGAGAAGCCAAGATTTCCTGTTAGCATATGTGAGGATTGTACTGAGAACTAGCTAGCTGTGAGAGCTAAGGCTTTGTATAATTCCTATGTATTTCCACCATGTATAATAATACAATAGAGTGAGGTTTTCAGCTAAGGCTTTCCCCAAAGTATTTTCATGTGTATTGTGCCATTGATTCTTCTTCTTCTGGTTATATTTTTCAGCTCGATCTTCAAGCTTCCGCAAATTGATAGTAGAAGTAGGTTATAGTATTCTACTTTGATTTATATTGCATTATCGGGTTAACCTATCAAAAATTTTCTACATGGTATCGGAGCTGTGAATAGTATACTAAGAAGAGAATTCAAAGTTTGAAGTTTGGGGTTGCACTTGCAAATCTAATTCATATCATACTTCAAGGTTGGCCAATGGCGTTCTATGGCTTGAAACTTGAGTTTGCCTTGGAAGGTAGCTTGAATTACATAGCATGGAAAGATAGAATGGAGGTTGTATTAGAAGAAAATGGCTTGAAGGAAGTCATTGATCAAGAAATCCCAAAGCTAGCTTCAACTAATGCACAAGAGTTGGCTGAGTGGAAGAAGTGTGTGGTGAAGGTGAGACAGATCATCCTTGAGGGAGTTCGAAACCATATTGTCTCAACTCTCCATGGGAAGGATACTCCATTTTCAATGTGGAAGACATTGAAGGACCTCTACCAAAACAGTAGTGACCAGAGGAAATTTGCGCTCAAGGATATGCTTCGAAGAATCAAGATGGAGAAGGGCAATACTATTTCCACATATCTGAACAAGCTCACCATGTGCAGAGATGAGCTTGGCAATGTGGGAATAACTACTATCGATGATGATATGGTGAGCCTCGCTCTCCTTGGCCTTCCAAAGAGTTGGAATAGCTACTAGGACTCTATGAATGGAAGGGAGAAACTACCAGATTGGGAACAACTTTCGTCGGATCTTATGTAGGAGGAGATCAAGAGGAGCACACGAGATGGTTCTTCATCCAAGAATGATGATGAAGAAAATCTGACCTTAGCAAGTAAGGAAAGGAAACGGAAGGGGAAGGCTTCCCATTTCAAATTGAATTCTCCTCATGGAGGGAAGAAGGGTGACATGCCTAAAGTAATATGCTTTAATTGTCACAAGATGGGACATTATGTGACTAATTTCCACTCAAAGATGTCCAAGAAGGGATCCTCGGAAGGATCGTATGGTGAGGCATTAGCCTCTCAATTCGAAATGGACTTTACCCTCATTGCATGCATGGTGTCATCGACGATGGGTTGTGTCTGGTATCTTGACAGTGGAGGCTCATTCCACATGACCGGCGATAAAAAATTATTCAGTGCCTTGGAGGAGAAATACCTCAAGATGCGCATAGAGATGGGTGATGATGGAAGGTATAGTGCTTCAAAAGTGGGCACGGTTGCTTTTAAGAGGGAGCATGGAGCTCCTCTCACCTTGACAGATGTGATGTATGTTCCTGGACTAAAGAAGAACTTGGTATCGGTCGCGATGTTGGAGGACAAAGGCTACGATGTTTTCTTTAGTAAAGGAAAGGCATTTGTAAGACACATAGCCATGAGTCAGACTAAGAGGATAGGGATTTGGGTGAAGAATCTCTATAAACTAGAGGTAGATGATTTTGCAACATTGAGTACGAAAGTAGAATTGGTGCAAAGCCAAGACTTTGGTGAGTTGTGGCATAGGCGGTTGGGCCATTTGCATCATGGGGCTTTGAATATAATGCAACAGATATCTACATGACTTCCCAAAGGTAAACTTGAGCAAGTTGACATATGCAAAGGTTGTACCTTGGGAAAGTACACCAAGTCTTCCTTTCATGATCGAGACAATCGAGCAGAGGCTATCTTAGAGCGAGTTCATACTGATTCGTGTGGACCATTCTCGATGGAATCCACAGTGAAGAAAAGCTATTATGTGATTTTCATCGATGACTATTCTCGTAAATGCTGGATTTATTTCATGCAGAAGGACCAAACTTTCACAAAGTTTTGTGAGTTCAAAGCTTTGGTCAAGAAAGAGTCAGGGAAGAAGATCAAGGCCTTGAGAAGTGACAATGGTGGAGAATATGTCTCTCGAGAGTTTAAGGACTTCTATGCAACGTAAGGAATTAAATGAGAGTTGACGACACCTCATAACCCATAGTAGAATGGGGTGGCCGAGAGGAAGAATAGAACTATTGTAGGGGTAGCACTAGCAATGCTGCATGACCAAGGCCTACCACTTCACTTGTGGGCTGAGGCATACAACACAACGGTCTATTTCCAGAATAGAAGCCCGCATTGCATACTTGGGATGAAGACCCCAGAGGAAGATTTGTCTGGTAAGAGACTAGATATGGGTCACTTCAGGATCTTTGGCTCATTAGTATATTGTTATGTGACAAACGATGCACGGAAGAAGCTTGAGCCAATAGCCGAGTTGGGGATATTTGTGGGGTACATTGATACACCTCACAACTATTGGGTGTACTTGCCTACCAGTCGGAGGACAGTGGTTCACAGAGATCTCAAGTTTGATGAGCAGAAGGCCATGCCAGTTTCCCTTGAGAGGGAGCTCCAACTACAGGCTGTGGAGGAACTTTTGGTTCCTAAGGAGGAGGAGCCTCAAACTGATGTGGAGCAGTCGCATGCAGAGGTTCCAGGAGTGGAGACATCCACTTAAGCAGAGTTTTCTAGAGATGGACAGAAGCGCACAAGAGAAGCTGACATGTGAGAGAGAATGTAGGAGCACCATCTTCTCAGCGTAGATAGAGGAGGTCACCTAAGAGGTACACTGGATACATGGCCCTTGTTGGGGAATGTGTTGAGACAGAACCATCTTCCTTTGAGGAAGCAGAGCAGCAACCGATTTGGGTTGATGCTATAGTGGAGGAGACCGGAGAACAAGTCAGTTGTGAGTTCCCGTTGGCTTTAAAAGGTAAAGCAAGCTGCTGATGGTAGTGTGGAGAAGCATAAGGGAAGATTTTTTGCCCGTGGCTTTTCACAAGTCGAGAGGATCATGTTGCTGCAGTATATTTCGACAGAGGAGCAAGATGCTGACATTTTGATAAAGGCATTGTCAAAGTGTAAATTTGAGTTCCATAGAGACAGGATCGGGGTGGTAGATAATCCCTTTCTTGTTGAGAGGGAGTGTTGAAATATGGCAACAAGAATATGACAATTTAATTTTTCCTTGAATTAAATTGTGAATTATAATCGAATTTAGTATTAACAGTTACTTGGAAATAATTTATTTATTTATTTAAAATTAACTAGTTGGAGAAATTCAATTTAGAATTCTTTCTGAAGTAATGCAAGAGTTATCCCTCAAATTAAGGAGACAAGATTGAGTTATAAATGAGTTGTAATGAGTTAATTCTAGTTAAATTAGTTCCAAACTATTTGAGGAACTAATAGTGAGTTAACAGTCAGTTGATGCATTAATGCACTCAACTAGTTCTACTCCAGTTAACTGAACATTCCCTCATCAGAAACTCATGCATGTCTATTCTGAGAAAGACCCAGTTGAGATAAATGTTCAAGGATAGTGTACTATCAGTTGCATGTGTTTTCTCATGGAGGAAACTCATGCATGCAATCAAGGATTCATCCTTGAGGATTGCATAGTTTTGAAGGCTTGGTTTTCCACTTGGTAATAGGCAGATCATCCACAAGGAACAACACAAGGAAATAGGAGCTTGGAGGGAAGAGAGGAAGGCTGGAGAGAAGCCAAGATTGTTTGTGAGCATCTGTGAGGATTGTACTAAGAGCTGGCTAGCTGTGAGAGCTAAAGCTTTGTATAATTCCTATTTATTTCCACCATGTATGACAATACAATAGTGTGGGGTTTTTAGCTGAGGCTTTCCCCAAAGTATTTTCATGTGTATTGTGTCATTGATTCTTCTTCTTCTGGTTATATTGTTCAGCTCGATCTTTAAGCTTCCAAAAATTGATAGTAGAAGTAGGTTATAGTATTATGCTTTGATTTATATTGCATTATCGGGTTAACCTATGACAGATTTTCTATAATCCTTGTTGTGATTGGTCTTCTGTAGACCGTCATGGTGACTATCTTGTGGGTGAAGATTTGTTAATTGATAGCTCAGGCTGCTTTGGAGTTGGTTTTTTTATCGCACTGCCCAAATTAGGATGTTGATAATTTAGTGAATACTTTCCTATCCCAAGCTCTTGGTGTTCCCCATCAGTTTCCCCTTGACCCTCAATCTGAATGTCCTGATCACTAACATTCCACTGCTACTCCTAATTTGGATACTTAGTTTTGGGAGTGGTTATACTAGTTCTAGGATGATATGGTTGGGAGATAGAGGAACTGGATGTTTATGTTCTTATGATGGAAGTAATATCTCTTTGTGGCCCAGTTTTCCTTGCATCCCTCTGTGAATTTGACTGTTCTTTTTCTACTTTTGAGATCAGCTCATGAATAAATGTTTTCCTCCCCAGACCTGCGCTCTTCTTATTTCTTTTATGACCCGCTTTTCCTGTGACTTATTAGAGTGGTTGTAAGTTGATATTTCTATTATTCCTACACTTTACACATGGAACCTATGCATATTTATTCAAATCCCATGTGTCTAAGCTTATACAGTGGTGAGCCCACTCAAGTATATTAGAGCGATGTGCAGGTTCTTACCTCTCGTCTTACCACCCAACACCTGTAAATCTAGGAGCACATATAAAGAATCAATGAATTCACACAACCTAAGTTCCCTAGTGATCATAGGGGTAACCCCGCCCAGGTATATTAGAGCGATGCACAGGTTCTCACCTCTCGTCTTACTGCCTAGCACCTGTGCACTAGAAACACTCTATTGACAAACACACTTGAATGATTGCATTGTTGACTACCTTCCCTGACAACAAAACCAAAATGTTGAGATGATTTAATCACTGTAAATATGAATGAATTAAAACCATTAATCGTCAACCCATAGTAGGTCTATTTATTTCAAAGGAGTATGCACTGTCTATGCTAATACACTTCAGCCAAGAGTAAAATTAAACGGAAAAACAATGTCACTGAATCTAATTTCATAAAGTAACACTCATGCAGAAATAAAAAACATTTTACAGAGATGAAACCACACTTCATGTTACCAAAGGAAAGGCGTGCCATACATCACACCAAGAACTAAGTCGGTTGACTGAATATTATGTTCAACCCAATCCTCTATGATAGCATATCATAAATCTAGAAACAAAAATAAACCCATTCTACAAATTACATGGCGACAGGAATAATTTCAGCCTTACAGAAAAGAACAATAATTGATCTACCACTACGTTGCTACTTCTACTGCAATCCATGCTAAAGAGGAGGGTTGTTCCTCCCTATTAGGGCACAGGGATGAATTACAATTTAATAAAACTTCAAAAACGCTACTCTTTGTATTAAGAAATGATTATGAATTACAGGAGAAAAATAGCAATACTTGTCCTCTGTTACATGGAATTGAGTTCCATTTACAAGATTGACATGTCCAAAATAAGAAACAGATCAGTCATGAGAATCTCACGATTCTCATGCTGATCAATATCGAGAGAAAATAGAAATTGTTACAACAAGTTCTAAATATAAGGCTTATTGTTGTGACATCATTTCTCAAATCACAACTGTCTTGATTCTGTAGTCATCCATAAACAATACCGTGACAACTGCCCTATGGAATAGTACCCACAACCTTAGACGGTTGTGGAGTGGTCAATGTCCTGTGGTGTAACAACAATTCATAGTGTAACAGTGATGCCTAAGGTGTAACAACAATGTTGAGGTGTAACAACAACACCTAAGGTGTAAAAACAAGCACTCAGAGTCTGATTTTCATCCTTTGGCTTGTGGTTTTGAAAACATTACCTAAAAGAAATAGAGCCATAGAGCCTTTTGTCCACAGTTTCCTTGGTTAGCCATAAAAAAGGATATCATCTCATTCATATTTAACAAAAATGGGAAAATAATATGTCATAACAAAAATCAACACTTATAATTGGGAAAAAGGTAATTGTGATGTAAAGTCCACGGGTTCAAAGGTGAAATGATCAAGGTATCTATGACCTAATGGATGGAATGGCAGTTAAAGTGATAAGAAACAATGCTTCATGGTGAATCCTAGATAAGTATTAGACCCCTATGCTCAAATCTGTTATTTACACCTATAGGTTGCATATTTACTAAGTGTTTGACAAAATTTATGTCATGGTTAGGCTTGTTTAGGTCAAGCCCTTGATCAAGTTTTGTGTTAGAGGCTTTGCCTTAGTGTCTTTTATTGTCTTGGAAAGTCTCATTAAGTTCTATGCACTGGTTTGGAGACTAGCCTTGAAAAAGTGGCTTAAATATTGAAGTCTCTGGCACAAAACTAGCTAAAAAAGACTGTAGTCTCTCCGTTGCAGGCATTGTGGGAGAAACTATATGGTTCCAGATGCATGCATGCCTTGTCATGGGAGTGACTTTGGGTTTAGTTCAATTAAATTCTAGGTTAACTCAGGGGTTGGGCACCTGGAGTGGTGGATTAGCTCCTGGGAGTCCTAAAGCACCTAAGGGAGGTCTGTAAGGTCTTGTTCTGTCGACTCCATTTCCTTAAGGTTACCTAGGAGGTTGAGTCTTATCATAGTGGCCTCTCATTGCATGTTTACCCCGACTGGTTGGTTACATGGGTAGATGTGGGAGGAGGGTGTTACAATGTGTTTATGGTGCTAGACCTGCCAACAAAGGGGATCTCCCCAATGTGAAGTACCAACTAGACCTCACACCATTTTGTGTAGGAGTCCCATTTGGTATGAAGGCCCAATTTCCATATATTTAGAGATTTGCCTTGGCTCTAGCTGTCAATACATGAGAGTGTTACATTGGTATCTTCAAACAACAAGGTATGTGTGCCTAGTGAGTGTGTAATGTAACCGTGTCAAGGTTCTCTTACTACAAAGGGGGGTAGTAAAGTGAGCCTCTAAGTGAGAGGCAAGTAGTACCACCCAGGAAGAGACACACATGAACTATAAAGGGTTTGTCTAGCATCCAGCGGAATAGTCCACAACAGACGTGACAACCGTTAAAACCAAAGTACAAGGGAAAACACATACACCATACAGTAGAGTAGTGCACACGGATGTGGCGGTCATTATAACCATTAAACGAGACAAGTCTATCTAATGTCCTGTGGAGTAGTCCACAAGGATGAGACAACAATGATAAGAAATACAACACATCTTCAACAATGTGAGTACTAAAAAAACAAAAGTAGTTCAAATATCTTAGTATAGGTTAAGGAAACATGCTTGATATGCCTGGTATGTCCATCCAGTTGCAAGCAAGTCTTCTAGCATGTGTGCTTCTTCTTCATCCATTTCTTCATCTCACCATGATCTATTAGTGTACCTATTCCTGGAATCCACTCATGACAATATGAAATCAAATCCTAAACCTCCTAGTATAGTATGATGCATTGTTCTTGTGTTCCGGTTGACAGGGAGGGAGGACAACTCACTGAGACAACACAGAGTGCAGCTCAGGCTAGAATGAGTAACTCAAGGAGTATAGCCTAAAATATTAGGAAAAACTGTGTAGTGGCCACTGAGAGGAAAATTTGTGTAGTGAAGGACACGAGTGGCAACTTCAAGGTGGGACCTTGAGGGCAATTACTGTGTAGTTCCTAGAGGGAAGGAAAGACAGGGCTGTAGGGTACTTGCTGGAAAGTTTTGTGCAATTTTCAAGAACAAGGCATGATTGGGTTGTAGGGACCTACTGGGCAGTTCTCCACAATTTCTAAGAGAAGCGCAGGACAAGCAAGAGAGGGCGAGTTGGGAAGTTCTATGCAATTTTCAAGAGAAAGGCATGATTGGGTTGCAAGGGACTTGTTGAGGATGACTGTGCAGTTTTGGAGAAAAGTGCGGCACAGGTAGCAAGGGGACTACTAGACATGTCTGTGTAGTTTCTGAAGGCAGTGCAGAGCAAGGCAGCAGGGGATCATTTGGGCATATCTGTGCAGTTTTTGAAGGTAGTGTAGAGCAAGGCAACAAAGGACTAGCCAAGCATGTCTGCACAGTTTTTGAGAATAGTGTAGATCCAGGTCTCAGAGAAGTGTAGGCTTCTAGCAGACAAGAAGGGGGCTTGATGACTGTGCTTGAGAAATTCATAGTTTAGTTTGGTCATGGAGGCAATTTTTTGCACATTTATCGGAGGCAAACAAGCTTCTCACCTTTGGGATTGCGCAGTGAAACTGACCTATAGGAAAACCTCAAGAACTCCAAAGTTCCAGGTAGCAGAGTAAGGTCGCTGAGGCCTGATATTGTGCAATGCAGCTCAGTCAAGGTCTGGTGGAAGAGGGTTGTTCAGTCAGACATATTTTTAGGAAAATGGTTAAGTGTTGAAAGCAAGTGAACTTGTGCCGACTTGAAATTGTGATCAAACACTTTGCATACTTCGACGATGGGACAACATAGAACACTAGTACAATAAGAAAAAACATGCCCTCAATGAGACTGTCTTAGAGTTGAGACCAACAAGCGCGACACTTGAGATAGACCTTCAAATGACTGTCACAACACTTGCGCAACAATGCTTACAAATTTGTGTGTGAGTATGACAAGTGTTCACATAATGAAGACAAACCTTCAAACTCACTAGAACAAGATCGCAAGCATGAAAAAGCAATCAATATGCCAAAACACGACCACTGGTTAAAACAAGAAAAAGGGTGAAAAGACTTCACAAGATGTCATCGGGGTGAGCTCGAGTGTTTGCAATCATCAAAGGAAAAACCAAGGAAGGCTCAAAAATTTGGATGTAAGCCAAAATTTTGGAGGGTCTTGTAGTTGCTACAACACTTGGCGACACACTGGTTGAATACCAAATTCTCTATTTTGGTTCATTTTCAATACAGGGCCTTGCCCTTTTGGGGATTATTGATTCATTGTGTGGATCACTTCAGCTTCCCCACTTACCCTGTGGACAAACATAGTTCACCTTGTACTAACTCAGTTGAACACAACACAAAATTCATCCAGATCACGGTGTTTCAGATTGGGAAGTGTAATTTGGCTTGCGAGCTTAAGATTTTCAGAGTATAGTTTTCATCTTTGGTTTTTCCTTGCTACTAGCAGGACTGTACAGTACCCCAATGGAGTCACACAAGAACACAAGCATTGCTCCACTACCCTGATGGAGTTTCTTGCTTCACCTCTCTATGCAGGAAGTCTTTCTCTTCTTTCACCTTTGTTATATTTTGAAAGAGAATTGTGCATAGGCACTTATTTATTTTTGGGGTGGAAGAGGGATTCCAACTTATTGAGAGAAGGAGAGGTTGTTCCTTCAGAGAAGAATATAAATACCTTTGATTCAGGTTTGATCGTATAGATTTTACCCTTCTCCATTTCTACTAATTGGATAAGCTTAAACACACTAAACAAGAAAACTGAGTATAGAAATGAGCTTTCATAGAATGGACATGGGTGTTTATATTGGGTAGCATCGGATATTTTCTAGCTCTGAAATTGTTTGGAGGGGCTAGGACACATGAGATCTCCAAGACCTAGAAATCGTTTGGAGAAATTCCACCCAGATGAGGAGTTATTAAAATAATTAATATTTTTAATGGGTTCCTAAGTCTAAACTTGGGAAAATAAAAATATTAATGGGTATTAATAAGAATATCGGTAATAAAATTCTAAGTGACGAGGATCGGGTCTATTTAATCTTAGCATTTGATTAGGGACTTAATCTCGTCCATTGATTCATCAACAGGAAAAGTATAAGAGGAGGCTTGAGGGTCAGTTGGAGATACACCATATTGATCAGGCAGTTCGATTTTTCTGGTGCATGGTTTGCTGAGAAAATCGAACAGGTGATCTGAGTTGTAGCAAAGGGGAAGGGATAGTTGGGGTTGGAGGATCTTCACCAGGACTCTAAATACTCTGTAGAGAGAGGCAGAGACACACCAGAGGAGGCAGCACATACCAAGTAGGATTGATGTTGGGCCAGGAGGGCCCATGCAGTGCTTGACACAGGCCATCGCAGAGGATCAGTGACCTCCTGTAGAAGTTTGAAATCAGCCGAGGAGCTATAGGATCAGTCGAGAAGGCTAATGTCAGATCTCTAGGAAGAAATAAGGCCAATGTAGAGCTGACATAGAGTCTCAGAGTGCTCCACGCAGGCCCACACAGCTACTGTGAAGGGGCAACACAGTTGTCGCTGGGGATAGTCAGTTCAGTTGCAAGATCGAAGGGATTTTTCTAAGTGAAGTGAGGTAATATCACTTATGTTTCTACCATTATATTTTGTCTCTATAACTAGATTGCTGAGAGGGAAACCAGAGTTGTATTCAGAACTACTTCTTAATAATAGAAAACCATCAGAGTTGCTTCACCAGTTTTCCCACATTGGGTTTTTCTGGGGACGTATCATCCAAAAATAACAGTGTCCCTTGTGTGTTTGTCTCACATCTATTTTAGTTTATGATCTGTATGTTAGTGTAGTCTGCAGTAATGTTTCATCATTGTTTAAATAATTAAATAACTTTTTGAATGTAAAAACAAGTAGTATATGATAAACTAGTGATTGCAATAGGATTTCTAATGTATAGATTCAAAAATTTTCACATGGTATAAGAGCATTGTAGATCATAGGATGTTGAAGACATCATCTAGGAGATCTAGTGTATTTGTTGCAGAGAAGTATTTGTCCCGAGTGACATCAATGTTTCAGAGGCAGAGGAGGAGCTAAAGGAGTGACGCAAAGCTAGAGAAGTGAGAGAGAGGCTCACATAGTGCCTGCATTAGCATTTTGAGCCTATAGAGGGTGACATAGTACCCGAGAGGATCTCATGTAGTGACTGCATCAGCTCTCTGGGCTAGCGCAGAGCCTGAGAGGCTCAAATAAGTCAGTTGTCAGGGCTGGAGGAGAAGAGTAGATTCGATTAGTTGAGCTGGTGGGATGCTACTGTTGTTGGTGTAGAACAATGTCTGTGGAGACAAAGCCAAGGTACAAGTAATCACTGCCTTGGAAGATTTTTAGCCAAAGAAATATAGATCTAGGTTGCAGTAGCAAAGGAGGAATAGAGAAGAGTGATTCAACATTTGGTGGGAGGATTTCCATGAAGGAAATCAGGACTCAAAGGGAGTCTAGAAGAGCTTGTTCCTTAGACAATTTCTAGCACCAAAGAAATATAGATATAAGTCTTACTGGATTAACAACAGTGTTATAGCTCCAAATCTCACCCTTATGGTTTGTGATGCTGCACTCATGGCCTAGGGCAACCCCTCCTTCCAGACCTGGTCCTAAAATTTAAAAAGCAGTGTTTTATTCCCTATATGCGACATTGCCCTGAGTTAAACGCGTGTACACGCGGGTCTGTGTATACCCAACCCGCGTGTATGTATTAAAACACTTAAAAAAAATAATAATTCCTCATTTTCGGGTGGAGATCGCGGGTTTTACCTACTGATCACCTGTTAGTGCCCGTGGCCCAATTGTTCCCAACCAACTCCTAACTAAAAAACTACTTTGGAGATGGTATAAAAAGACATCAAAGGGAAGGCCTAAGGAGGGAGAAAAGAAGAGCAAGATTATTATGTTGAGATTTTCCCCATAGACCAGGTCTGAAGTCCTTGGTGCTTTCTGCACTTCCCCCATTTTGCATAGGAAACCCTTGTTTCCATGTGTATTGGTGATCATTTATCCTTTATGTCATCATTGAGTAAGACTTGGAAGGAGCTCTTGTTGGAGGCTTGAGGCTGGAACGAATTCGGGAGGAAGCTTTGCTTGGAGCCTGCTGAAGGTGTTTCAGGTGATATCTTTCCGTTATATGTACTTTATTTTCCTTTATATAAAAGAAACACGTCTTGGTTCCCGAAACAATCTTTCTTTATGCTTATGAGATTCTTGTCTTGAATTCTTATGCAAGTAGTTACTTAAATATTTTTATAACTAACTTTATAGCATGAAGATGGTTTATATATAAGTATTGGTCCATGTACTGTTGTGTTCTTTGATTTGTTTGTTTTACAGGTCAAAAGAAGAAGAAGGGAACTCCAAGAAGGGTTTGCACCCTAAAGGCCTTCTCGAACGTAGGACCTTAGGTACGTACCCTTAACGTTAGAATTTGCTTAAAGTAAAGATAATGGCTGTGTGTGTGTTTCTTTGAATAAGCAATTTTCAGTCTGGTAGAGTCTTAGCCCAAAGGACCCTAGGGGTACTTTCCCTTCAACCAAACAGGAGAGGGAGTAGAGAACCAGTCATATATTTTTTTAGCAGATATAGCAGTCACTAGACTGAAGGATCGAGACAGATTGGATGGAGCATCCAATTTTGTCATCCGGAAGGCCAGGATCCTCGCAGGCCTAGACAAGAATCACATCAAGGACTATGCCTTGAAGGTAGTTGTTGTTCTGGTCAATGCTGATCTATTGAAGAAGTATGAGGAGGACCAAGCGAAGGCTAAATGGATGATTCTAGAGGGGGTCAAAGAGCATGTGGTCCCACACATTGCTGAGAAGGAAACAACATGGGAGATGTGGGAGACGTTCACCACATTTTACCAGGGGACTTTTGTTCAAAAGAAAATGCTATTGGGTAATCAACTAAGATAATACCGGATGTAGAAGGGAGAAGAGATTGATCCCTTCCTTCTCAAGTTGCAAGGGATTCAATACCAATTGACTTCTGTGGGTCTACACCAGATCCTATGTTCATGGTTAGGACTGCCCTGAATGCACTCACCAAAGACTGGGAGACATTTGTGTTGGCTTGTTGGGGCCTGACCTAGGTTCGGAGTTCATTATCCAAACAAATCCCTGTACTACTGGCCCTTTCGGCAACAGTCCGTGGAGCACGGACTGAGGTCTCACCCGAAGTAGTATGGGAGGGTGTTGGAACTACGTTTCCACATTGTGGAGATGTCTAAGGGGTGTCACACGGAATTTGTCAAGGGTGCGGACACGACTGACCTTCCTAGAAGTCTAAGACATTCTAATGACAAACAAGACAAAATGGAGTGATCTTTCTCTAAATACACCTTTTACAACATGAAAACTACAAGTGTTTAGGCTTACCTTATTCCAAAACGCTGTTGTTGAATTCCGTTCTTGACGATCCGGATGAGCTCCTCCTTCAAGTCAATTCCTGCAACCACAAACAATCAAACAATTACCAAGCACTTGCATTTCATATAATAAAACATATATTCAACATGCAGACCAAGGAACACATGAAATAACTCATTAACACAAGCTATTGAGAAAAATAAACCAGTTTGTATTAATAACGAAACAAAGAAACTCTTACAACCTGGCCTTGGTGTTGTGCAAGTTCCTCCCAGGGTCCATCAAGGGTTTTCCTCTACTTTGACAAAGCTCACCCACTTCCAAGTAGAATCAAGCAAAGACAATCTCTCCTCACAAGGTTCTAAATGGGAGTCCTAATTCCTGCAGCATTTACCCAAAGAAAATGTATAGCTTCAACCTCTTCTCCTTCTGGCTCAATGCCTTTATTTATAGTGTTGTAAAGAGGTTATTCAGGTCCACTATCAATGGGATCATCCCCCTCTTTGGGTGGGATAGCTCCCTTATTGATGGGATTAGTTCCCCCTTAATAGAGATACATGAACCAACTGGAGGCGCATCCATTTCATCAAACCGACCTCTAGAATGTTCTAGAAGTAACCACAAGTAACTTTTTCAAGATAAAACTCACGCATTTTGCCTTTTACAGAGGGACGCACCTATCCCTTAACATACAGAGCGTCCATGGACGCATATTTTGTGAACAAGGTCAGCGTCCCCGCAGGTAAGGCTAGAGAGAACCTGCGACCCCAGAGATAAACATAGTTTTTACAAGACTTTCTCTCTTCTTTGAGTTTGAGATGGATAACAGAGGCATGAGACTTGCCTAAGAGGGTAGCATGACTGTTGATTTGAGCCATACTAACTGTAAGTAGTCAAGGTGACATTTTTTAGTGTAACAGATTGCCCCCTAAAGTGTGAAGCCTGGAATAGAATAGGGTTTTGTAATTCTAGGAAGGGTGAAGCGCTTTATCATTTCAAGGATTGCCTTGTGGATGGCCTGGTTGGAACCTGCAATTTTCAACACAAAATACATGGATAAGATTATATCATTACTGAGGTAGGCATTCCCATACTCAGATTCAAAACTTTAACTAATGGACTAACTATTCTGATACAGGAATGATCTTGCAGTACATCATTTTTATAGACTTTTGTAGATACAATATGGACGCAGCCATCTGTTTATGATTAGTCTACATAGATAATGAATACAAAACTCCTCGCAGCCTGGATGGTAGAAACTAGATCCAGGGTCTTCACTTCTACTTCCTGAATTGGTACGATTCTAGCCATGTGATTAAATGATTCGATGTCGAACATGGTAGAAACCACTTGATTACCAGTCAATGATGTAAACTGTTAACAAGCGTGAGAGAAACCACCAGTAATGTCAATGGTCCTCAAAGTACCAAGCACAACCCGTGAAATGTGAATAGATGTTTTGATGTCGACCACTTCACGGAATCCTTTGATCGAAAGTCAATGATGTAAACTGACGTCAAAGGCGAGAAACCTGCGATTGATGCATGCAGACTTCAAGGTACTGTCGATTCCTAAGTCATCTTTCTAGATAATGTGTCGATGTCGATAGAAAGCGACCCGTTGCAGGCAAGCCCACAACACGAAATCATTGTTCAAGTTGAAGAAATGTTGCTGTAAGGACTGACTCAGGGATGGTCAAATGGATGACAAGTATTTTGCAGATGAAAGTTTTTGCTTGCAGACCTCTTGAACACATAACGACACAACAGATGGCTTGGTGACGTATAACTCAAAGTTAACCCCTGGAACCCGGTTAAAGACTTTCAAAGTGATTTGGTCAACTGTGAGGTAAAAGATTTCCCAACCCAGTGAATGAAAAGTGTCGTGTTCAAGAGTGGTAATAAAGTTTCTTCTGAGACAAAAGGTGACAAATAGGTTCATTCTTCTCTCTTTTCCCCCACCATTTCTGGCAAGTACCTCTTTATTTTTAACAAGCTTGAGGAGGATAACATATGCTTGATTATAAGCTCATCCTTCGGACGAGTCCAACCTAGTTTAAATTCGAACCCTAGGAAGGAGTGGTTCGTTCCTGTTTGTAATTGAACAGGTCCTCTACTGTAAAAGTTTAACGAGCCCAGTATAGGAGAAACTCGGCGTTTTTCAATTTTAGAGAGTCTGAAAAAACTAAAGGAGACTCCACGTTGAACTTTTTCGTATATTTGTGTCCCTCAAGCCCGAAAAAGTATAAAATAATACCTGGGGGAACCGCTTGATCTTGCGACCAAGGAGTACTTTCATAATTAGTGCCACTGACCTGAAAAGTAAAAAGCGATCAAGGACACGTCGTTTTATTTCCAGTCTCGAGTTTGAAACGACAAAAACCCGGCAATCTTTTCCTGATTTTACGGTCAAAAAAGAGCTATAAGGGGACCGTCTTTTAATTCCGTTTTAACGAGTGTAAAAGAAACACTCGGCAATCTTTTCATATTTTAGGAGTCTGAAAAGGGCTTAAAAGAGAACTCCAAGGTTTCACTTTTTCGTAAGTTTTAACGAGTTCGAAAAAGGGATAAAAATGTACTCATGGTTTTCATTTTTTCATAAGTTTTAATGAGTTTGAAAAAATGATAAAAATGTACTCATATGGCCGACTTTCAATTTAATTTACGAGCAGGAAAAGACGGAAAGAACTCGGCATTTTCATTTGTTTTACGAGAATGAAAAATAGCAAAATAATCTCGGGATTTTCATGAGTTTAACGAGTCTTGAAAATAACTGAAATTGACTCGAGATAGGTTTCATTTTTACAAAAGCTTGAAACAGATAAAAACTATGCTTCACATTAGTTTCATTTTTACACAAGCTTGAAACAGAGATAAAACTGTGCTTGATGCCCCCTAAGCATAACTGTTAGAGCGCATGCCCCCCAGCTTCATTTCATTCAACTAAGGTGGATGAAATGAAGGTTCAAGAACGAGATCATTTGAAAGACTCGACCTAAAACTGTAAGAAAATTATGCAAAAACTGAAATAACTAACCTAAACGTACAACCTAACATCTATGAGGTCTAGTCAAACTCTCGACTCAATTAGAGGAGGATTTGTTTCATTTTTTAACGAGCTTGACACAGGAAAAGAACTATGCTCGGATTCAGTTTCATGTTTATGCAAGCTTGAAACGAAAAACTATGCTTGTTATAAGTTCACATGCCCCCAGCATAATGATGCAAATCAAGGTACATGCCCCCCAAGCTTCATTGCATTCAATGAGGTGGATGGAATGAAGCTTTACTTTCAAGATCTTGGAAAGACTCGTGGGAGTGGTTTCATTTTTTAGTGAGCTTGACACAAGACAAGGAACTATGCTCATAACTACTTTCTACAATCTACCTAACAAAAAACTATACTCTAAAAAAACTTGATTCATTTTTTAACGAGCTTGACACAAGACAAGGAACTGTGCTCTAAAATCCTTGATTCATTTTTTAATGAGCTTGACACAAGACAAGGAACTATGCTCATGACTACTCTCTACAATCTACCTACTTAACCTACCCTTGTTTCATTTTTTAACGAGCTTGACACAAGACAAGGAACTATGCTCAAAAAGTTCGCATGCCCCCAGCATAATGATGCGAAATGAGGTACATGCCCCCCAGGCTTCATTGCATTCAACCGGCTGGATGAAATGAAGGTTTACTTTCAATATTTAACTTGAAAAGGGAGTTGTTTCATTTTTAAAGAGGTTGACACAAGAAAAGAACTATCCTCATACCTGATTCATTTTTTAACGAGGTTGACTCAGTAACAGGAACTATCCTCAAACCTGATTCATTTTTTAATGAGGTTGACTCAGTAACAGGAACTGTCCTCAAAATCCTACTTTCTACAATCTACCTACATATCCTAAAATCTAGCTGATTCATTTTTTAATGAGGTTGACTCAGTAAAAGAACTGTCCTCATGCTAGCCTATTTCATTTTTTAACGAGGTTGATACAGGAAAAAACTATCCTCGTACTCACTGATTCATTTTTTAACGAGGTCGATACAGTAAAAGGAACTTTCCTCGAACACACTGATTCATTTTTTAACGAGGTTGACTCAGTAAAAGGAACTTTCCTCACGACATCCAGTTTCATTTTTTAACGAGGTTGACACAGGAACAAAACTATCCTCGCGCTCACTGATCATGTCAATGGACACACCTTGATCATGGCTTCCAAGAGATCTTCATCAGAGGGAAGAATAGTTCTCTGGAAGGAACACATGTCAAGGGACTCAAAAGGGATAAGAACATCGTGTTCAAGTAATCCCATAGAGTTTTCCATGTCATTTACCGGATCTAAATCAAAGGAAGATGAGCAAACAGTGAGAGGCTCACTTACATCGGTAACTGAAATCATGGGACCGGTTGCCACATAATTAACTCGTGGCAGGGTAGATACCACTTTAGAATCAGGAACATTTAGGGGTGTCATATTATTGGTAGTTGAAAAAAGACTAGGGAACGAAAGCTGGTCTACAGTCACAATACTGCCATTGTGAGGGAAAGACATCACGCGAAAGAGTGTCGATACGACAGCTTTCATTGCATAAACATAGTCTCGCCAAGGAGTAAATTGAAATCCAAGGGACCTCGAACTACCATAAGATCAACACAAACAGTTTTACCTTCCAAGGTAATAGAAAACTTAGGAAGGATCCCTAAAGGTTCACTAATTGTTCTATTAAAAGCTTTTAGATTCTGCGTAATAGGCGCAAGCTGAGGGGAACCCAAAGCTTTCCAAACAGCTGAGGATAAAATACTAACAGAAGCACCTTCATCTACCTGAGTACGATGTATGTCCCTACCACCAGCCTTGACAATGATTTGGAAAGGGATGGAGGAAGGAAGACGAGGTTCTGTCAGTCTATTCCAATCAAAGGAAAAGACCTCAGTACTTGGAGGGGGTTCTGTAGAAACAGGTGAAATGCCCCCCGGCATAGAAGAATCTGATGTAACAAGAAGAACATCAGCGATATGAAATTTACTCTCGAAAAGGAGAGTGTGATCGACCGAATGTGAAATTGAATCGACCACTTGATCAACTAATGGATCATCAACCTGAGTGACATGAGTTTCACTCTCCAATGGGAGAGTGTGATCGACTGTACTTGAATTTAGATCAATCACTCCGTCAGTTGACGGTAGGTTGGGAGAAAGTTTACGGTAACCAGTTGGAAATTCTTGCTGTGGAATAGAAAGTTTTTCCAACAATGTTGAGGCTTCACCCATGTGAGGGCAAATGTGAGTTTGATGACTCCCTTTGCATAACTTACAAGGAAACCTAACTTTACCCTTTTTCCTAGGAACCTGACTATCACTGGTTGATGGATCAACGGAAAGTTGATGAGATTTTTCTGACCATACTTCCAAGACCTTTGGAATACCAGGACAATTGACAAGGAAGTGGTCACCCTTACAAAGCCTGCAAGGGTATTTGGGTTTACGGTGCATGTCGGAGTTTTCCTCAACACAACTAACACTTACAGCCATGGTTGGTTGGTTGACGTCTTGTTTATCTTGCTTCTTCTTCTTCTTCTTCTTCTTCCCTTTCTTCTTCTTCTTAGCCTCCTGGTTACTAACATCAAGGCTTTTACCAGGCGAAGAGGAAGAAATGGAGGAAGAAAAATTAGGCGAAGAAGGTAAAGGGTCAACAGAAGGTTGGTGATGTTGAGATGGTGAACTCTGTTGAGGTGAAGCATCCGGTTGAGATGGAACAATTGGAGTATTCTGGGCCAACGAAGTTGAAAATAACCATATCGGTAAACCTATTGTAAATCCAGGTAATGACAAAGTAGCCATATAAGGAGGACCAACATTTCCAAAGTAAGGAAAAGTACTAGGATTCTCATTAGGAGGGGTCCCTAGGTTGATAAATTCCGGAACATTTGCCATTATATTCAACTTCTGTGAATTTTATTAAAAATTTAAAACTAAAATTAACAATTCACAATTCACACCTAACAATTAAAATTCACAATTCACACCTATGGTCTCTAAAAGTAAAAACAAACAAATTAACACGCGCTATCAAATCTAGGAGTCAAACCATACACAAACAGTAGCCTTCCGGACCGAAAACACTAGTTGGTGATGAAGCCCAACATCGCCGAATTCAGTACAGAAGTGGTGGGTGGAACAGTTACCCCGGCAACCTGCTTAATGAATAGACCGGACCAAGTTCCTCCACTTTAACCGTCTCGAAGTGAAGCGAACCCCCCGGAAAATCCAAGTGAGTATAACCGACGTCTGCTCCAGGTACAGTGGGACCTTCCCTCCACCGTCACCTCGGTAGAACCCTAAAGATTATGGTCACTAAGGTAACCAACAGTAACAAATACACCTGGGGGAACAGTCTAAACTCCGACAGCACGCAAGGGCAGAGTAGCAAGCTCAATCCCCTTACCGGCTCCTTGACAACAATCCAAGGTTTACCGATAAGTGACCCCTGGCTCCTCGACAATGGTTAATCCGAGGTTTACCGTTTGTAATACGTACTGTCTGGCGTCGTTCCCAATGAGGGGGGAATGATCCCCTCACTGGTTTGGACACGAGCTCGTGCTTCTCCTTTAAGAGGAGCTTTCCAAGAGTGCAATTGAAACAATTGGATTTATTCTACTCAAGATAAACTATCTGTTTGGTTTTGTAGTCTTGGAGAGTTAAGTACTCACCTACTCCAAGACCCTAGCCTAAGCTATGTTGGTGCTTCAGAGCCCTAGAAATGTAAAAATTACTAGATGAATTTTAATTAAGCGCTGTGTTATTAAGGCTGTTATTACTCAAATGGATAAATGGAGATGAAACCAATGGTGTTATGACTCGACTCAACTGAATGCAATCGAATATGATAATGTAATCGTTTCAATTCGATGAATCCTAACTAAAGTAAGGAGAGAGTTTCCATTCACTTCCAACAATGCAAAAAATTGATCACTAAGAGAAAATATAACAAATTCTCTAATGCACTAATTTCGTCAAGAAGAACTAATGCAAATCAATTCCAAACCATTTTTTTTTTATTTTATTTTTGTGTAAATTCAAATCAAAGAAAGCTGATCTAAATCTACAATTGATTTTTTCAGAATGTAAACTATGCAATTGTAATCTATGCACAATTCACTTGAAAAGTATGCAAACGTAATCTATGCACATTTTTCATTAATATTCTGAAAATGAGAACTCTGATTATGCAAATGTGATCTATGCAAAAGAATTCTCAAACACAAGATGATTCTAATGTAATCTAAGAACCAATCAAGTGCAAGTCGAGAAAATTGGGTGAGAGTTCCAAAGATCATAAAATAAAAACACTCAAAGGCGGTTAACACTCATACACAATTTAGCCCCCCCCGGCGAATGAGGGGGAATTTTTTTTGCAAAAACAGAAGCAAAAAGATGCAAAATTGTGAAAGGACTGATACAAACCGCCAAGTAATGACCAAAGGAAATCAAATCAAGAATTTCTCAAGAAAGAGACTCAAAACACCCAATTGATGAAAGCTAAGAGCAGGAACAAGCTTAGGTGAAGATTCTGGACAAGGGACTAATGAATCTGGGCAGAAAAAACTAAGAAAAAACAAAATCTAAAAGCAATTAAAGCAAAAATGGAGTTTTCCTAAATTTTTACAGGAAGACGCAGGCAACCCGTTAGAACAGGCGCGGGCCCGCTCTGTGCAAACGGCAACAGCGCGTCCAAAGACGCACTGTGCAGTACTCAGAGGGTGCGTCCTTCTGGAAAAGTTAAGAAAAACCAAATCTAACTAAATCTTAAGCTAACCCACCCAGAGACAGAATCACAGAGCCAAAACCAGAAAAATAAACCAATTTTCTCAAAGCAAAGTTCACATAAAGGAAAAGACTTTTCTCATCAATGGAATCTATCCCCAGCGGAGTCGCCAATTTGTCACACGGAATTTGTCAAGGGTGCGGACACGACTGACCTTCCTAGAAGTCTAAGACATTCTAATGACAAACAAGACAAACTGGAGTGATCTTTCTCTAAATACACCTTTTACAACATGAAAACTACAAGTGTTTAGGCTTACCTTATTCCAAAACGCTGTTGTTGAAGTCCGTTCTTGACGATCCGGATGAGCTCCTCCTTCAAGTCAATTCCTGCAACCACAAACAATCAAACAATTACCAAGCACTTGCATTTCATATAATAAAACATATATTCAACATGCAGACCAAGGAACACATGAAATAACTCATTAACACAAGCTATTGAGAAAAATAAACCAGTTTGTATTAATAACGAAACAAAGAAACTCTTACAACCTGGCCTTGGTGTTGTGCAAGTTCCTCCCAGGGTCCATCAAGGGTTTTCCTCTACTTTGACAAAGCTCACCCACTTCCAAGTAGAATCAAGCAAAGACAATCTCTCCTCACAAGGTTCTAAATGGGAGTCCTAATTCCTGCAGCATTTACCCAAAGAAAATGTATAGCTTCAACCTCTTCTCCTTCTGGCTCAATGCCTTTATTTATAGTGCTGTAAAGAGGTTATTCAGGTCCACTATCAATGGGATCATCCCCCTCTTTGGGTGGGATAGCTCCCTTATTGATGGGATTAGTTCCCCCTTAATAGAGATACATGAACCAACTGGAGGCGCATCCATTTCATCAAACCGACCTCTAGAATGTTCTAGAAGTAACCACAAGTAACTTTTTCAAGATAAAACTCGCGCATTTTGCCTTTTACAGAGGGACGCACCTGTCCCTTAACATACAGAGCGTCCATGGACGCATATTTTGTGAACAAGGTCAGCGTCCCCGCAGGTAAGGCTAGAGAGAACCTGCGACCCCAGAGATAAACATAGTTTTTACAAGACTTTCTCTCTTCTTTGATTTTGAGATGGATAACAGAGGCATGAGACTTGCCTAAGAGGGTAGCATGACTGTTGATTTGAGCCATACTAACTGTAAGTAGTCAAGGTGACATTTTTTAGTGTAACAAGGGGTTGCTTCGGTCCAATTGTTAGTTCCTTTGCACAAGTTACTTTGCACACTTCCCTGGCCTTTGTGCCCTGATATATTTTCCTTCATGCAAACCTAACCAGGGGTTGTGGGGCTTCCGCGCTACTGGAGCAGTGATCTCTACTAATTCCCTAAGTCACACCCAAGATCTTACTTATCTTCTTATACCAGGTAGTTATCTTCATGTAAATGAATTCCTTATGTTATATTTACTTATTCATCACATTCATATGAGTTTGCACAGTAAATAAACAATAATCTTTGCAATTCATACCCAATAATACATAAAACAGGAAAAGATACACAGAAATATGGTAAAACTTCTCTTTATTAATGCTTCCAAATGCTACAAACTCGACCTGCCCTATGCACTTAGCTATAGGGGTCCGCGCACTTAGCTACAGAGCCTTCTCCTACTCTAAGACCCAGATACATGACTTACACTTCGACTCAATGCTTCATCAATCTCTTAGACTCATCTTACTTCATTGTCCTTTCTACACTTAGATTCTCACTCTATTTGTACAATCTCATGGTCCGCGGACCATGGGTACATCTTTCAAACTGACAATACATTACAAAAACAAGGGTAGACAATCCTATGAATCTATTATGACTTTGCGCTCCGCGCCCACAAATCGCGGAATCTTTACAATGGACTTAGTCAAAACTTGGGATTTAAGCCCCAAAACATGCCTTAGGGGGATTCCACGCCCAACAGGCCCCCAACAAAAACATCGTGACTCGCCCTCGAGTCACTCTATCGGTGCGAAAATATTTGCATAGAGACCCTCCAACTCTACTCAAATAGTTGCAAGGTCAGCAGCGCACTGAGCGGCTGCCTGCTGAATCTCCTGTACATGTTGTTCCGAGACCACGGTATTGGAATTGCTTCCATGGATCTGTTCCTGCATATCCTAAATTTCATGAGCTTGCCTTCAATTTTTGTTTTAATGACAAAGGCCTCATCGATCCAAGGCTAAACATGCGCCTTTAAAAATGCTTCTCGGTGTTGTACGGCGTCCACTTGCTCTTTCAGCACTTTGGCCTGTTGCATTCGCGCGAGCCTCTAAGTGAGGGCCATTTTTTGCGTGGTCCCTTTGTTGCTGTCATACTGCTGCTGGAGCTCACGTGCCTCTGTCTCTAAGCACTGGATGTTAGGGTCCTCCTATAGATTGGTGAGGACCTCGAATGACTCTTCCAACATTCTAGTGCAGTCCCTTACTGCACTGCTGATCTCTTCCATCCCTGATGTAATAGCGCTGACACATTGTTCTCTTACTTCTAAAGGGGTGGATGGATGTACCTTCAACCACAGCTCTACTATCTAAAGGTTCAGCTCCAACTAAACCTTGATCATTTCTTCTCACGCCTCATGTATCCCTGCTACTAATCTATGGATGCGCACCTCTGCTGGTGCATCTGCTGGGATGGCTAGTTCAGGGACCATTTGGCAAGCTTCTTCCAGTACCTACACCATCTATCTGTTCTTCGGCACAACCTCATCGCACTGCAAGCTCAACTACTCCATGTTGATCTTTTTCTCACCCAGCACTTGCAACGCGCAGCTCTCCCTAGCCTGCAGTTCTGCAGTAATCCCATCCTACAAAACATAGAGCATCTCTTGCGAGATCACAGCGATGTTGATCCCTATCCCTTTTAGTGCACTAACTGTAGGCCTGTCAACCTCATTTGTTCTAAAGAGTGCCCCTTCTGGTAGCACTATTGTGTTGGTTGTTAGGGGGCGTATCATTTTCTCGGCTACAGCTGTCCCTACGGTGAGGCTGGTCGAAAGAGTACCAGCTTGAGGAGTGCGCACCTGCAACTCCTGAATCTGCACTCGGAGGGCCCCCAACACAATTTTATTCTCCTCTGCGAATTTTTGTAGGGCTTCTATGGTGACATCACACACTATCTCACCTATTTCATGCAGGTCACCCTTAGTAATAGTGATTAGGTCGATCAACAGCTTGGATGCTTTCACCTTTTTGCGTAGCCCCGTCTGCTCGCTCGAACGCTAGTGCTTCAATAATGTTGATGTTTTTTGTGGTTCTGTGCTACCCTCTTCTTTCTCTACTTCCATTTCTTTCTCCTACTCTAGTGGAGGCAACTTCTAGCCCTCTCACGCCTTTTATGTTGCCTTCTGTGATGTTGCTGCTGTGGCATTTTTCTATTCTGTTGCTGCCTGCGCAGCCTCGCATGCCTCCTGTGCAGTGTCCCGTGCCTCCTGTGCTTTTGATTCCACTGCTTCTTGCCTTCTCTTTTCTTCCAACTGTGCCATGTGTAGTTTGGCCTCCTCTTTCTTCTTTTGCGCAACAGAATTCTCCACCATAGCAATGTCTGGGGCACGCCACTCTGGTGGCCTATCTCCAGTACATCGAAAATCACATAATTTGTGGATATGAAGGGTAGCTCGATCCATTTCTTCGTCGACTCCTTGCACGCTCTGAGATATATGTCGTGAAAGTCTGCTTTAAATTCTGCAAAACTCTGCAGGCTTCTAAAGACAATGGGTGATAATCGTGGCTTGCAGTTAATCCCCATTCTTATGTTCATCTCCATGAACACCCAGAATATCTTACTATTGTTTATCCGATTCATGTCCTTAGTGGCCCATAGCGAAGCGTACTTCGCAGCCTCCGCCAGATCCCTTGCAATTGTGGGGAATTGGCCATCCTTCGGCAATTCCCCCACCACCAGCACTATGGATAGTAGAAGCCATGCATAGTGGAACATTTTTCCTTGTTCTTGTGTCTCGCGGAAATTCTCGAAGAACTCTTTGCATAAGAATTCAGACTAGTTATATTGGACCCCTTCTATGCATTGTTCAGCAAGTGCCACCACTGGCCCAGGGACCTCGTCCACGCGACACTTACGCATGACCTTTCCCACCAGTATTTGAGTCGCCACCCTAACTACTTTGTTGTTGATATTGGAGATCGCATAACCCCTCTTCTTCTTTTCCAGCTTGTATTTCTTCTTCATGGCCTCTGCGATGTCCAAATCATTGCTCTTCCCCTCCTAGTTGTCTGTGGGGTCCTCTCCTTTGCACAAGAAATGGGTAATGTGATGGATTAAGTGGTCTGTGATGGGGATGGGTTCCTCTAGCCACAAACACCCACTATGCACCAGGCAAAGTAGCTACCTAATGGCGAAGATCGTTACTGGGGCGTGGTGGAAATGCGGCACCCAGAGCAAGTTTAATAACCCTGCCTTTTCCACTCCGCGAAACCACTTTCGTGGCTCCAATTCTATAACTCCCACCACGATGTGATGCTTGGGCTTCATGAGTTGCACAGTCTCTAGATGAGGGAATTTATCGTGGTCATTGAGATCCCAATATTTAAACTTCAAGTTTGGTAACCGTCCCAGGTGTGTGCCCTCAAAGATGATGTCGTCCGGGAGGAGCATAGTCTAGAGAGAGCTCTTGCTCTCGTCGAGGTCCTTGGGCAATTTGGCCTTCCCCTTCTGTGGGGGGTTATACATGGGTACCTTTGTTAGAGGGCGTGCAGGCTCAGTTTCTTCCTCAATGCCCTCATCCTCGTCTTCTTCAATTATGAGGTCCTCCAGGTCTTCCTCCTCCTTGTCGGTTTCCAACTTAACTGCTTTCCCTTTCTCCTCCATCATTAATCTGGTGTGCAGCGGTTTCGAGGGGACACGCAGACTAGAATCATCTATTGTTTGTCTTTCTTTAGCCTTAGCATGCATGGTGATTTAGGGATTTTTGCCACAATCTCGACGCCTTCGGGGGCATCTTCTACAGTTAGGGCCTGCGTGGCCTCTTCGGCTGACATCTCTACAATTTCCCTAGCTTCTTTAGATGCTGCCATCTTTCTCATCCAGAAATCTCTCAATCACTCAGTCGCTCAATCAAGAACTCAATTAACGCTCTGCACAGGGCACCCAGGTCTCAGCGCAGAATACGCGGGGCATACAATAGCTCAATTCACAAATAACCAAGTTTTGTTTGCTGGGTAGCCCTTTGTAATTTATAATGCCTTTGGAATTTGAATTCGACCATTCCCCCCAAATCCGATTCATTAATGCTCCCTTGGCGGCAAATTTTCCCAAATCATGCCCATAAAATGTGTCTTAAATGCCTGCCGCCCACTCCATTTGGTCTCAAGTCAAGCATCACATCGTGAATAGTGACTCCAACGATCACTTTCCAACCAACTGGCACAGCAGTGCAACCCCCTTGCGCGATCGCGGACCATGTGACACTTTTCTACTATGCACAGGTCCAACATCACACAACTCCCAGGCAGAGTAGTTTATAGTCCCGCGCCTCCTTTCAAATGCCTAGAGCGCTAAGACTATACTTCCCACGGCTATTCAGGTGGTCGTACCACCTGTATAGGGTTTCAACCGGCCATCCATCACTTTTCCTAGAAAACATCCACCTTTTATTGTTACTGGCTACATCGTGCACTTTATCATCTGCAGCGCGCCACCATGGGTGATCTGTTTAGTAATATGTGGTCCAATCCAAGGCATCAGGCTAATCAACTCTTGGCGGTAGTCCCAAAATTCGTCAATGTGATCGTGCGCACCCTATTTTATCACCCTAGTTTTCTTATCGAGAAAATATTTCTTTATTTCGTCCTCAAGCTTCTTGACTTCCACTTCCACCAGAGTGATTTTCTCCCTTAATCGCACCCTTTCTTTCATAAGTTCTTGGAGCCTAAGATCATCCTGTCGAATTTCTTCCTTAGGTCCCAAGCATTCTACTTCGTTCAGCTACATGATCCCTTCTTCCAAGGCTCCGTGAGTCGTCATATCTACCGGTGCTACTATGCGCAGACTAGGCATTTTATACTCTATGGGGATTCCAGCATTCACTCCATACTCCGGCCTTGGAGGCATCTGCTCCATCAGTTTCTTGCATGTGGTCCTATAAGCCCACAGAACCACTGGTACACACAGGTCCCAATCAGTCTGCTGCACATCATACACCTTGTTCAGTGCTTCGCGTACCTCATTAAATTCTTCTATGTGGATAACCTTCTGCACACTCATTCTTTGCATACTTCATTGTTCCAACTGGAGGGGTCGTTCACGCAATTTCCTTGCCCGAACATGCTTCCTGATTGTGTCTCCTAACGCAAAGTCTGTGTGCATCCGCGTAGGTTTTGTAACATACACTTGTATTTATCTAGATAGGTGTGTGCACGGATCATTTCGTCTGACAATATTGTATGTTAATCACATCTGAGGCTTCCCAAATCATATGCGCATCATCCTCCTTCATTTGCACCTATCCTCAAAGCTTCCTTGGTGCGTGCCCCACCACCTCACGGGTGTAGCACGTAGTACCCATTTCAAAGCCTCGAAACATTGTTGTTCTAGCACCTCCCTTTCGAATTTGTTTAGGAAGGCATCTACCTCGCTTAACCCATCATACGTAGGAAGATCCCTTACCTCTGTCAATACGCAACGCAATGATCTCGTCATCATGTTACAGTTCAGCGTGGTTACCTCATGTAACCGGCTCTACCATCGCTCTATCTCCCCGTCAGAATCCAATGTACAGGAGCTTTCGTACTCCCATGAGATTTGTCCATCCGCAGTGGGATTTACCCAGTCTTGCTCTCGCGCAGTTATCTTGTAGATGCACTCCAAGTCATCATCTCTTTCATAGTTACACACTAGCTCCGTGTAGCGCGATCCTTCTGTAGGGTACAATGGTACAGCTACACACAGAGACATTTTCTCAAAAATCATCTTGCACTTCTTCAACTTTATTAGCCCATTCATGTCAGTGGCCCAATCTATCCCTAATAGCATAGGCTAGGGATTGTTGTCATCAACAATCTCTATCACTTCAAAATCTCCCAGCTCGCTTGCTCCTTCAATGTCCACGGTGATTCCCTACAATCTTCATGTAGGTAGGATCTTTTTTTGGTTCACCATTCGTAGTTGGATAAGAGACCATCATAGCGTAGGCCTTCCCATCTGCTCCCATGTCTGCTTCAGCAAAACGTTCGTGTCCGATCCTAGGTCTAGAATCACTTGGTCTATCTCATATTCTCCAATTTGCATGGTCAATCTCATCTCTCTTCCTGTCCATGTCATGTGCTTTCCAATCTTCCAGACTACGCGCGGTTCTCCTAGCATGATCCCAATGCATCTATTTATGAGTTCCTATAGTCCCTTTACAACCTTGTTGTCACGTAGTAGCTTCATGCATGTTTCCAGGAATGTTGTGAGCATTGATGGTTCCATTTCTAGCTCTGATCTGTCTTTACTTCGTGAAGTGGAGGCATCAACGAAGCTCTTCCTAGCTTCCATGAAGGTTTCCTTAGCGCACTCCAGATCAAACTCTGGTTCTTTCACCAAAGCCTTGCGAACCCAAGTGCTATCTTCAGGCTGCTTGTCTTTGTCATCCCCTGTTGTAGTTCCACTTTAGATGATAATGTTCACATTAGGGTCTTCCTCACGCGGCTTAGACCTTTTCATTTGCAGGTTCTGAGTTGGGGGAGGTTGGAGCGCTCCCTTGTCACGCGGCCTTGCTATCAGTGTGGGACAATCCTCTGTCTCATGATCCAACAATGTACAATACAAGCATGATGGATACAGAAAATTACTACAATCATGGGCATAATATCCTGGCCCTCTGCAATTGTAACATATCAGCTGTTTGCGACCTCTTTCAGGTCCTCCTCTACCTCGGCCTCATCCGCACCCCTAAAATCCGGTTCGTGTCATCCCTACATTCTAGTCAAGGGGTCGTGTTTCGGCCTGAAATCTATAGGTGGGAGTCATATCCATCATCAGCTCATAGCTTCTACAGGTGTGCTCATCATGTCCCACTAACCTATTGAAAATACATAACAACTGTTGTGAATTCTGCGTGTACTTTTATAATAAATGGTAGTTGTTCGTAGCATGTTTCCCCCCTATTTGACAAATTGCACACCATAATGCAAGTGCCATGTTGGGTCCTGCTTATGCCTATAGTTTTAATGGCATCGATCCTCCTCCCGCGAGGTAATTTGCAAACACTGGGCAGTGGTCCTTGTTATGACCCTGACCCTTACATTTAACACACCATACCTCATCGTGCACCTCTGGGCAACCTATCCTGTCCTGTTTCAGACTCTACATCTCAAGGCACAATTTTTTCAAGTGCACGTGGATCTACTGAACTCCTAGGTTAGGATCCTGTATCGGGGTCTCATGCAGTGACAACGTGTTCCTTAAATGCGGTGTTAGCGATGCTACAAACCATTCACGGTGTTGTCCATCCGTAAAAGTCATGTTAGCTTCGCGAATTGTGCACTTCAGTCTTTGATCCAACTCCCAAGGAGTCTCACCTATTAGCATCGTTATCTCCTTGAACCCATTGATCGATTGCGCCCCTGACTTCGGCCTGCTAAATTCTTTGTTCAACGTAGTTTAGATATCCATGATCCTTGCATTCGGATTGTCATTAGAATGCTTAGTGTACCTGGTTAGTGTGCGATCCTACAGAGCGCTGACCAATGTTGCTTTCTTTATATTGTCATCTATAACTCCCTGTGCTTCCCATATGACTTTTATCACAAACCAAAACTGGTCCAAATCCTCATTTCCTACTCCCTTGAACACCGGCAACTTTTCGTGCATTCCATATTGATTGGCGATGGTGGCAGAGTTGGTATGGGTGAAGATGGGGGTGAAGGTAGTGAAATTGGTAGTGGTGTGGGTTGGGGTGGTGTGTGCAGAATCCTCTGCCTTACCAAATTGATCGCACTTCTTGGTGAGACCTTCGCGAGCTCTTCCTCATCTCCTCGTGGAGGTGAAATCAAGGGGCTAGTTTCTAGTTCTACACTACCTTCATTTCTGTAAATTCTCCCACTTTGCATCGCCCCAAACATCAATGTATTCACATAACCTGATTTTCACACAGTAGCATTTTAATCCAAGTGTTCAAATACTTAATGTACTTACCTCACGGTCCTTTGAGGAAGTGTCGTTCTGACTTGCTATAGCTAACTGAAGTATCTACCGTGAATGTGATGAATCCTCCTATAATTCGATCGAGCCAGTGATCAATAGTGCATGTGATCTTATCCTCCAATGCTTCCAATCTGTGCACCAATTATGGAGTCCACACAATAGGTCTGTCGAGATTGCACCTTCCTTGGCTATCTGCTAGCTTCACGATCCACTCATATAGCTCAGTAGGGAAAGATGCGAAGAAAATTTTGTGGATCTTTGTGTACTGGTAGCAATCTAAGCACTCTTCTTTTGATAGTCACATACTCTTGTTCTCCTACGCTGTGAACTCGTGAATCTTCCTATCCAACCAATCTTCAATTCCTTTCTTAGTTGGATTCTAGTGATATGACATCATACATCTCTATGCAGATCCCGGTCCTAGAAATGGAACCATTTTTTGGCTTGTTAAGGCCTGACCCAGGTTCAAAGTTAATTAGCCAAAAAAATCCCTATACTACTGGCCCTTTTGGCAATAGTCTACGGAGCACAGACTAAGGTCTCACTCGAAGTAGTATGGGGGGTGCTAGAACCAAGTTTCTGCCCAGGTTACTTCGCACACTTCCCTAGCCTTCATGCCCTGATATATTCACCTTTGCATAGCCCTAACTAGGGGTTGTGGGGCTTTCATACTACTAGAGCAGCGATGTATACTGATTCCCTAAGTCACACCTGAGATCTTACTTATCTTCTTATACCAGTTAGTTATCTTTGCGTAAACGAATGCCTTATGTTATATTTACTTATTTAGCACCTTCATATGAGTTTGCGAAGTAAATAAATAGTAAGATTTGCAATTCATACCCAATAATACATAAAACACGAAAAGATACACAGAAATATGGTAAAACTTCCCTTTATTAATGCTTCTAATGGTAACATACTCGACTTGCCCTGCGGACTCAGCTGCAGGGGTCTGCACACTCAATTGCAGACTACTAGGCCTCTGCGTACTCAGCTGCAGAGCCTTCTACTCTACGACCCAAAGACACGACTTACACTTTGACTCAATGCTTCATCAATCTCTTAGACTCATATTACCTCATTTTCCTTTCTACATTTAGAGCCTCGCTCTATTAATACAATCCCATGGTCCACGGACCATGCATAGATATTTCAAACCGACATTACATTACAAAAACAAGGGTGGACAACCCTATGAATATATTATGACTTCGCATTCCGCACCCACAAATTGCAGAGTCTTTACAATGGACTTAGTCAAAACTTGGGCTTTAAGACCCAAAACATGCCTTGGGGGGATTCCACGCCCAACAATTTGTCCAGAGTATATGGAGCAGAGCTTCTCTCCCTATTTGGGAGGAAATTTGGGCAGCTCTTCAATAGGAAGAGATCAAGAGGGTGACGAAGGCAGGAAGTAGCGGCAGAGGAGCCTGGGTCAAAAAGGAGGAGGAGGAGGATGCATATGTTACACAGTAATTTGTCACTGCCTTCACCCCAGTCCTTCTACTGTGTCATACATCCATGCTCATACTAGAAAAGTGCTCTCTTATGTTTCCAATTGACCCACTTTTCCTAAGTTTTTTGCCTCATCGCGACTATTAGCTAAATACATGCGATGAAAGGCGGTCATAATTGGTACAGTCACGCTTCCAGCGCGGGAGTACATCTGATTCCCGCGACGATCAGATTTCATGCTCCAGCATGAGTTTATTTGGTATCTTTCACGATGTTTTGACTGCTTACATTGCCTACTAGTGATGTCAGCACAATATCTTAGTTATAAACTCGCGATGATGCAGATTGGGCGAATTTGTTTCAATAGTCGGCCTTCTGGATGTCTCTGGACCTAGTTGTTGTGTCAGATTGGGTTGCTCTCCTCCCTCTTGCATGGTAGTTCCGCCTTTTGTGCTACTTGTCTTGAGGATAAGCTCCCTCTCCCTCATTTCATGGAGACTCCTTCTCCTATAAAATTACTCACCATTGCTATCATCTGCTCGTTATTTTGGTTGCATAGTGTTGCTGCTGTTTTTGAGTTTGATAGATAGTTGGTGTGAGTGTGACAAGTGTGGGATTGCTTTGTAATTTGCAAGAAGGTGTGGAGTGCCCTTAATCTTGTGTAAAACTTGTGAATGAGAGAGAGAGAGAGATATTGCTATTTGGGAGATCCATGTTTGAGAGTGAATGCTTGGAGAAACACACTGGTTGGACCCTCTGAGAAGGCTTGCGACGTCAAGACCCAGTTGTAAGCTTACTCTTATTTCATTATTAATACAATCAATGATGATTTCCTATGGCTTGTATGTAATTTACTTGATAGCTCATGACTTCTTGACTTTGTGAGTAAATAGATCATTGTTGTTTCCTGGTTATGTGATTTGTCATTGTCTTGTGTTGTTTCAGGTCAATTAATCTCTAAGGAGAAGGAAACGGAAGCTGGACCAGCGCAACGGAACTCCATCAACCACCGGTTTTAGGTAGGCCTCCAATGATGACTATTTAAGGGAATCAATTGTTGTTTTGTCCTTGCTGTGACTAGACCCACTCTAGGGCTAGAGTGGGTCTAGTCAGTGTTCCCTCTGTCCGCAGAGGGAACACTTTCCTGCATCACAAGTTGGCGACTCCGCTGGGGAGTCCTTTGTATGTTGCTTCTCTTATTTGCTATTGTTTTGATTTTTGATTTGGTGTCTTTTGAATTTTTGGGATAAACTATCAATACTTTGGGTTACCTAGGTTGATCTGGGAAATCCCTACATTGATTGAAGGATTGACTAGTTTTTGTTTGGGAGTTTTTTGTTCGTTTGTCATTTTTTTTAAGATCGTCACAGAAAATAGTTTAATAGTCGTGACAACGTCACTGATGTTATAGCTTTGTACCTGTGAAAATTTGGCTTTCATCTCGGGTTGCTAGTTTAATACCCGCGACGACTCTTGAAATCGGACCGTCACGGAAAATAGGTGTACTTTCGCGACCATCTCTAGTTGTTAGTGTAACACTAGCGACTTATCTCTAGTTGTCAGTGTAACACTAGAGACTTGTCTCTAGTTGTCAGTGTAACACTTGCGACGGTCTCTAGTTGTCAGTGTAACACTAGCGACTCATCTCTAGTTGTCAGTGTAACACTTGCGACGATTCCTGTAAAGTTGTTTTTACAACCTTATGTTATAGACATTTTTGTGCCTTACAGCTCTAAGCATGAAATGTCCATAAACCAAGGGCTCGTAAGTCCCTGAAAGTGTTGTTATAACTCCTAAAGGAACAAGGTCAACAAATTACAGCTTCTCCCAAAAGTTCTCCACCAGAAACTACTCAAAATTTGTCAAAACTGGATCAGCGCACTTGCTCCATGGCCAGGTGCTATGCAGCGCACCTTGTACACACGGGAAGTGCATTTCAGTGCACCTAAATACACTGTGAGGGTGCGATGGACGGGAAAAGACAAGTGGCAGAGACAGTTTGCGAGGTGGATGATCATGGAATCTTCCAGAAACTTCTCATGGGACACTTGCCTCTCAAAATCGCCCAAGGATGAGTAAGAGATCAATGAGATCTCCAAGTGGCATCAAGAACTACCAGAGAGAAGACACTAATAAAAAACCCAGAGCTGACTCACACCTCTGCAAATATCTATATATAGATCTCTCATCCCAGAGATCCAGAGGTTGGAGGCTGGAATTTTGTACTTTGCAGAGAATTGTTGTTGGTTTGAGATTGAGATTAGTACATTCGGTGATTTATGCTTTGTTGGAGGAGAGGAAGGGATTCCTTTGCTGTGAGGTAGATGCTGGATCGAGACTCACTTGGTTGTATCTCCTCTTGGACTTTCTTATCATATCAATAAAATTATTTGAGTTTCTCCTACATGCTGTGTATCAATGATGCTTTGTTATATTTGCATGTTTAGCTTAATCTGATCCTGAGCTTTTTATGAATGTAAATCTATATCTTCGTGTAGTTTCTCTCTTCTGTGATCTTGCAGGAATTCGGCGAAGCTGGGCCGGTAAGGGAGCAAGGAGCTGGGAGCTATTGAAGAGAGGAGCGATTGGATCAACAAACTAGCGAAAGACACAGGTTAGTTACATCCTTCCTCTTCATTTACATTTCATAAAGAAGAATACTCAAGTAGTTTTCCTTGTTTTTTGCTAAGGCACTATCACACCTTAGACTGGGATAGGGGTGTTCTGAATAGATACTTTTCCCAACAACAAATTGGTGACTCCACTGGGAATCGTATCTAGTTAGTGTATTTGTGTTTCTATTGTTGTTCTTCTCATAAACTTAGGAGTGGCGAATCGAACTGCATTTGCCATTTACAAATGCAAAGTAGAGTTCTGCTACTCTAGTCCATTCACTCGGCCTGTTTATGATCTGAACAGCTGATCCACAAATGCTCTAACTGCCCTTTGTGATAGCTCTTAGTCCTCCTTTAAATCATCCTTCTAATTGTACCTTGTTGATAGCTTTTATCTGGCCAAAAACCTTAGATCAAACTGCAAACCGTGACCTAGAACCCGGAGACAATTCTCGTTTCTGCTTCAGCGCAGGCTCTGTGAAGAGACTCTGCATTTCAACGCAGGTCCCGAGAGGGCTACCTACGCTGCAATTCAGTTTCTCTGTGCAACAGGTGCGCTGATCAGCCTTTGCCCTGTGCAGCTGTGGTTCTTTGCTTCTTTTTGTTCAGTTTTATCTCTGATTTTTGCAGCCTGTTATCAGTGAGTGTACCTATTTGAAAACCCCTTTTCTTTGCCTTAATTCCGCCTCAGTTGTATAAAAGAGACTGTATTTGTTTTTGTGTATTTGTTACATCATTTGCAGTTTCCCATTACAAAAGTAAACTAGTCATACTGTCACCCGTAGATCTAGACCTGTCGTAAGTGTCGTTTTGATCTTAGGAGTAAGTTTGTTTGCTGTTGACAGTTGATTGCGCTTTTACTTTTGTCTTTTGGTTTGAATTTGTGAATTTCTAGTGTCGAAACAAGTGTTTACTTCAAAATCATAAAGTGTCGTAATCGTCTTTTTGATTTCAAAAAGAAACTTGTTTGTGTTTTCACTTGAAATCGAATTCAAATTTGTACAACAGCTTTCTTTTTAGGCATCAATATTAAGAAAGTGAAAACAAATACATGCATTTGTGCATTTTCATATTGATAGTTTGTATGGTTTGATTTAGGAAAAGTGCATTTACAGTGTGCTCTATGCTCTTTTAGAAAAGATTGTGTCTTTCTTTTCCCCTTGTAGCTAGGATTTTCATTGTTGAAAAGAGATAAAAGCTTGCTTATCATCTTTAGACTGCATTTAGGAATTGTATCTACATCTCGTGGTGATCCAAAAAGGCAAAATTCTAAGAAAGATCAACCTAAAATAAATCGAATGAACTTAACAACGCTTTGTAACTTAACGCACAACATAGAGGTCTAGGCTAGAGACGTGTTCCGGCGTCGTAAAACCTGGTGACTATCGGCCTCACTGATGGTTGGGTGATTCCTCCTGAGAGACGATAAGCGCCAGTACGGATTGTGCTCCCACGTACCGTTGAGTATATATTGGGAGACCCCTATAGGCATAAAACCTTTATCCATAGGAAGCCGTGTTGGTCGCCCTACTGATCGCAATGCACTGAACACAGCATTCGGGAAGATTGACCGCCCGTACCTTAAAAAGTATTCTGCGGTTTTGCGATTGGTTTGGCACACCCTCTACCTAGAACTCCAGAGCAGTCCCTTTCGTTCCTTTTCAGACTCCTTAACGGAAAAGATCCATCTGAGCACTTGTCACTTCAGGCTCATTAAAAATCGAAGGAGACTAGAGTCATCTTTTGTTTTTTCTCGACTCTTAAAAACTGAAAAAACAAGTTGTGTCTAGAGCATCTAAAATTCATTTAATTCGGAAACATATTTCCCCTTTCGTATTTTAGTTGATCGAGTAATCCGCAATCGTGGAAGAAAGTCAATTGAAACCCCGTCGTTCGCGGAGGCTTACGAGTCAACCGTCTTTGTCTCCGGAATCAAAAACAGTACGGACAAAGCGAACTCGTTTAACCGGTTCAAAATCTCCTATTAAAGTTAGAACAAGTGTTCCAACAACATCCGAGATTCTGGTTACTCCAAACATTTCTGGAAACCCTACCTCTGCAGAAGAAGTTCAACAGCCACAGAGGGATAGTAATACTGATCCTAGTCTGAGAGTAAACACTTGTGTTACTGAACCAGTTCCATCTGCAACCGGTTCGGACAGTCTTGCTCCTCAAACATCTGTCGCTGTCGATTCAACCCCTTCTTCGGCACCAGAAATATTTTACGGACCTGACGGTCTTCCCCTTCCACCTGGTTTGATTGCGATAGAGGAAATTGTAGAAGATCTGCAAGCAAGTACTCCAACACATTTTGGAGTCGGGGTCACTCTATTTCCTTCGACATCAGAAGTTAGTCTACCACCAGTGGAAGTTCCTGTAGAATCGCTAGGTAATCTTTTGGATAGACTCAAAATGTCTGAACAACCGTCAACATCTAGGACTGTGTCGACTGACACAGCGACAACAAAACTCCCTGCCGTCACTCCGACAATGTTTGTCGGCGTACCATTTGTCCCGACTAGCTCACAACCGCTAGAAGGAGTCCATCCAGGGGCTATTTCGACAGTATGGTCCGTTCCTATTTGTTCCTCCAGAATAATATCCGGCAACTCTTATGTTGAGACTCGACAAATTGATCCATTTGGAGGTCAATTTGGGCAATCCAGTCCCCAAGGGCAGACAATCCCCTTGAGTTCCGTATTACCACCGTATGGGGGGCAGTATGCCCTTTCGTTACCCCCTCCGGGAGGATATCCATACGGGAGTTCACAACAGCATTCAGGTTATACTGGAGTTACATCAAGTGGTTGGGTACCTATACTACCCCAACAACCAAGAGTTGTGTATTCTATGCAACAATGTGTACCTATGTCGAACATCCTGACTACGCCAGCTATTGTGACAGTGTCACAAGTTCAAACACTGCCTGTTGTATGTCAACCTCAGATTTCTCAGGTTGTAATGCAACAGCCCCTTGACCCTGTGACTCAACCACAATCGCCGACTAGTGGGGCGACACAGGTCCAAACGTGTACAATTACCCCACACCTTGGTCCAACGGTTAGTATAGCGCAATAGAACATGGCTTCACAACTGTGGCTGGTGCAATACCAGCAACCACAATTCCAACAAGTGTACCAAGGTTCTGAGCAGCAGATCTTTGCGAACAGTGGACAGCCGTACATTCAAAACGGTCAAAATCAACCACTTTACAATGGTCATGTCCACCAACCGTATCAGTCATACCAGCATCAACTACATTATGCTGGTATGCAAAGGCCAACTGCTCAGGAAATTCCATCATATCCTGGGTATGCTTCACCTAACCTGAATCAACAGTTACCATTCGTGGCAACTTTAGAGTTACCTGATTTACACCGGTTAACAAATGATCCAATTGCTTATGCCCCTTGGTGGCCAGCGATCCCTCATAAACTTCCATCAGATATTCCTAAATTTAATGGAAATCCAGGTGAAGATCCATCGAATCACGTGATGACATTTCATCTATGGTGTTCATCAAACACCCTAAACGATGATTCGATAAGGCTTCGCCTTTTTCAGAGGACGTTAACGGGTCCAGCGGCAAAATGGTATATTGAATTGCCTAGAGCTTCGTTCGACAACTTCAGTACCTTAGCCACGACTTTCTTAACTCATTTTCAATTACCGATAAGGTATGAAACGGGAACGGAAATACTAACCAACTTCAAACAACGACGGTCACTCACATATCTGATCATATACATGAGTGGCGACGTCGTCGTAGAATGGTAAAAACGTATGTTCCTGATCAGCTTTTAGCTGAATGGTTTATCAAGTCATTACTACCTTCCATCACGGAAGATGTGGCAAAAGGGGGAGTCGTCACAGAAGAGCAAGTTATCGCTCGTGCGCAATATTTGGACTTGATTTACACTCAGTCCGACACGCTCTACAATAAAATACCTGACGCCCCTAGACTGGAATTCTCAGTTCCTCCTCCTCCTAAATCAAACAATGAATCTCACGCCATCGATGGCATGATTGGCGCAACAAACACGAAATCGACAAAGGCTACATCTAAAAAGGCCCGTAAAATTTCTAGTCAAAATGCAAATGAGGAACTTCTTGCCTCGGAAGTAAATGCCGTGCCGACTGACAAGGGCAAACAACTGAAGCAACCAGGGGGAAAGAAGAAAAAGAAAGGGAGAAAAAGGAAGCAGAATGAGTCATCTCCTGAAAAGCCTTCTACAAACCCTTCTGGGCAAAGGAAACCCCCTGCGGGGTGTCATATATGCGATGAGGATCATCGGACGAGAGATTGTCCACATAAAGCTGAAGTTAAAAAACTCTTTAAGAGTTAAAAAACCTCAGCAGTATTGACTGATCCTTTTCCAAGCCCGGGAACCAAACTGGTTGCTAATCAAAATGCTTCCCGATCCCAAGTGCTTATGTTGTCTATCTCAAAGCAGCAAAATGATGCTTTGGCAAGGAATAAAGATTACAGGAATCCACAGGTGTCGAATAACAAGGCTAATGAATAACCTAGTATTTCCACAACAACTTTGACCAAAGTTGTGCCACCCATCATTCCTGAACAAATGATAAAGTCGCCAAAGGGAGTAGTGCACAAATCGACATTTAATCCTCGTGCAAAAATAGCACAGAATTAAAATAGAATAGAGGACCTGGCCCAATCGCCGTCCGCTATGTCGACACTTGAGGTACCGCAAAATTGCCTCTCCCAAGAGCAAGCTTTATTATCAGCAATAGGTGGGATTGACCTAATGGATTCCAATCTTGTGGCCTTTAATCATAAAGGATATGACCCTCAGTTACCAGCTCAACTAGCTTTCCTTATTCAAGTGAAAGCCCTCAACAAAACTGTTCATCGAACAATTATTGATGAGGGGGCATCTACATGTATTATGTCGATGAGTTGCTGGAAAACTTTAGGATCTCCAACCTTGTCGTGGTCTGCGACGACGTTAAAAGCATTCGACGGAAGGACATATACCCCATATGGTATCCTAAATAATTTGAAAGTTGAACTAGGAGGGAAAACAGTAGAAATAGATGTTGAAGTCATAGATGGGAATCTTGATTACAACATCCTACTAGGAAGACCATGGATATATGCCATGGCAGCTGTTGTGTCGACCTATTTCAGAAAGATTGCATTTCCCTTTCAAGGAGGGATTACAATCGTCGAACAGCAAAACTTCCTCCCCAATGGTTCTCAAGTTACTGGAAGCATTCCAATGATCCATGGAAGCAATCATTCGCTCCAAAATATCGGAGTAGGTCTCCTAAAAGACCCTGCCTTAATGGGTACTTTTGCCCTACCGCCTCCGAGTAATCTAGCGGAAGTGGCCACAGTGGAATATGAAACCTTCTATATCTAATGGATTTGGACTCCGAGGATGGTTCTTATCTCGTGTCAACCTCGTTAAAAAATGAAACAAGGAGTCATGAGGATAGTTCTTTTACTGTGTCAACCTCATTAAAAAATGAAACAATCCCCTTTCCAAATCTCAAAGGTAAACCTTCATTCCAACCACCAAGTTGAATGCAATGAAGCTTGGGGGGCATGCACCTCCACTTTTCCAACTGGATTTGCGTTATTATGCTGGGGGCATACAAACTTATCACGAGCAGTGTTACTACAGGGTTCAAGCTCGTTAAAAAATAAACCCGCATCGAGCAGTTTTAGCGCATAGTTCAAGCTCGTTAAAAAATAAACATAAGATCGAGCAAATGTTTCCACCCGCGTTTAAGCTCGTTAAAAAATGAACTATTCCCCGGTAAATAACCACTGTGAATGAAGCATTTCAGCCATTAAAGCCTTGGTTGTGTTTGCACCGTCACCTCCACTTTTCCATTGGCCGATCATTCACCTCCATTTGATTGTTTACCCATTTTGAGGAACAGCTGCGAAGAGTGATTTCACTAGCCATCCTTGTGACACTGCTGTGATTGGAAAACTCCAAACCTTACCTGGAATCAGCTGCTACCCTTTTTATCACTCGTTCCTCAAAAGATGAGTCTTCTTTAAGCTCTTTTCATCTGACTCGTAAAATATGAAAAGATTACCGAGTTTTGGCCTTCCAGCTCGTTAAAGCGACGGGAAGTGCTATCCCTCCTCTAGATTTTAATCTTTTTGGACCTGAGGGATTATTGCACAAAAAGATCGAGTGCTTGTTTTGTTTGGCTCGTTAAAACTATCGAAAACTCATCCCTTCTGTATTGTTTTATACTTTTTCGGACTTAAGGGATTAGATGACGAAAAAGGAATTCTGGAGTTATCTTTACGTACCTTTTCAGACTCTCTAAAAATGAAAAGGATCGAGTTATCTTTGTCGTTAGAGTCGTTAAAAAGATTAATAGCGACAAACTTGTCTTTAGACGAGAACGAGTTTCACTATCGCTAGGCTCGTTAAAACATAGAGATGGGTTTGCCCGAAGGGCAAATTATAGAACAAGCATATGTTATCCTCCTCAAGCTTGACAAAAATAAAGAGGTACTAGTCAGCAATGACTGGGGAAAAATTGGGAAGAAAACTCAAAGAATCTTTATTGGTAGCAAGTCGCTCTTGAACATGACACTTCCATTCCGTGCCTAAGTCGGGTTGTGTTGTTTCATTCACCGGTCACATCACCATGGTCACACCATACCATCCACATCTGGGGTAAATGCTACCAATCCATCACATAAGTGTCGCCGACATGTTCAAGAGAAGTCATCCAGAGAAGTCATCCGTGTCCCATCCAGTACCATACATTATACTTCATTCTTTCATGACCGCCATCCTGAACCATATATCATCAGATTGTTTTCACCTCCATCAAAATCATTTGCTCCGTTCCATGTCATTGATGTGGGATTCATTAAGGCCCTCCTTTGACGGGTCACTTCTTGTTGACATCAGCTCATTATCCAAGAAGTTGATCTAGGAACACCCCCTTCAGTACTTTGAAGCTTGCATGCCTCAATGGCAAGTTTCTCACTTCCGGCGACAGGTATACATCAATGACCTTTGACCGAAAGATTTTGCGTGGTGTTCGATGCCAAGTCCTTTATTCACACCACGTGAATTGTACTGCAGTACCTTGAGGGTCATTATCATTATCGGTGATTCCTCTCGCGCTTGTTAACAGTTTACATCATTGACTGGTAATCAAGCGATGTCTTTCCATGTTCGACTCCAAAACATTTCTCACATGGATCGACTTGTACTTCGAGTGGAGATTGGACGAGATTGAAGACCCCAGATCTAGTTTCATCCATCCGGGCTGCGATATATATTGAGGAAAATAAAGACATTGGAATGTACAGCATTGCAGCACAGATAATCATCCTACCAAGAGGATGATGGATCTATCAGAATCATCAGTCTATCATCAGACGGTTGTCTATCCTATGTACATGAAAATGAATTTATAAAGTTGAGCATGGGAATGCCCGCCTCAGCTAGATCATGAAAATAGTATGAAGATAATGTATTGTATTGTATCTTATTACAGGTCTCCTCCCAGCATTGAAAGAACTTCGGATCCTCCTAATAAAGCATTTCACCCGATAAACGGCCTCATACTTTAGGGGGCAACTGTTATAGACATTTTTGTGCCTTACAGCTCTAAGCATGAAATGTCCATAAACCAAGGGCTCCTAAGTCCCTGAAAGTGTTGTTATAACTCCTAAAGGAACAAGGTCAACAAATTACAGCTTCTCCCAAAAGTTCTCCACCAGAAACTACTCAAAATTGGTCAAAACTGGATCAGCGCACTTGCTCCATGGCCAGGGTGCTATGCAGCGCACCTTGTACACATGGGAAGTGCATTTCAATGCACCTAAATACACTGTGAGGGTGCGATGGACGGGAAAAGACAAGTGGCGGAGACAGTTTGCGAGGTGGATGATCATGGAATCTTCCAGAAACTTCTCATGGGACACTTGCCTCTCAAAATCGCCCAAGGATGAGTAAGAGATCAATGAAATCTCCAAGTGGCATCAAGAACTATCAGAGAGAAGACACTAATCAAAAACCCAGAGCTGACTCACACCTCTGCAAATATCTATATATAGATCTCTCATCCCAGAGATCCAGAGGTTGGAGGCTGGAATTTTGTACTTTGCAGAGAATTGTTGTTGGTTTGAGATTGAGATTAGTACATTGGGTGATTTATGCTTTGTTGGAGGAGAGGAAGGGATTCCTTTGCTGGGAGGTAGATGCTGGATCGGGACTCACTTGGTTGTATCTCCTCTTGGACTTTCTTATCATATCAATAAAATTATTTGAGTTTCTCCTACATGCTGTGTATCAATGATGTTTTGTTATATTTGCATGTTTAGCTTAATCTGATCCTGAGATTTTTATGAATGTAAATCTATATCTTCGTGTAGTATCTCTCTTCTGTGATCTTGCAGGAATTCAGTGAAGCTGGGCCGGTAAGGGAGCAGGGAGCTGGGAGCTATTGAAGAGAGGAGCGATTGGATCAACAAACTAGCGAAAGACACAGGTTAGTTACATCCTTCCTCTTTATTTACATTTCATAAAGAAGAATACTCAAGTAGTTTTCCTTGTTTGTTGCTAAGGCACTATCACACCTTAGAGTGGGATAGGGGCGTTCTGAATAGATACTTTTCCCAACAACACCTTACCACCTAAATTCATCAATCTTGTTTACTCCCTGTTGTTTTCTTGTCTCTCATTAGCTTGTTTTAATTGCTTTTGGTTAGGGTACTGTCTCTTTGATTTCATTGAGTGAGTCTTGTGTTTTTAGACCATGTGACCTAGCCCTTTAGAAGTTTTGTCGAGAAACTGTTTGCTTGGGTTACTTATCTGTTCAAGGTTCATCCACAACCCTCTTGTGATTTGCTTGAGGCTTTTTCGCTGCTTGTTTTCTTGCTGGTTGATTTTTAGTGTTGATAATTGAACCAATTTTTTATGTTGATTCAATTTCTTCAGTACCAAGCATAGATCACAATTGTTTGGATCGATTAGTTCACACTTGCTTGTTTGTCTCTTTAAATTAAAAAAAAAAAAAAAATCAAAAGTTTGCATTCATTTAGCATACAAAAGTGAAAGTACATTTGCATTAAAAATTTTCGTGTTTGAGAAATTGAAAAGTGAACTCTAAATATTTCATTAGTAGTATCGATGCATCATGAGATTAGTGTATTGATGCATTGTGTTTCTTATTGTTTGCATTCGCTTGTCTTGGTTTGGGAATGAACTCTCTACCTTTCTGTAAGTAGATGTTCATCGAAATGAAATATGCTTTACTCATTCTAGATGCATCCTAGCTTTTTTGATATACATACAGTAGGGCCTGGAAACTGAAACATAATTCAAGATCAACTCTAAAATGAACTGAATGAAGTTAACAATGAAGAGGGAACACTTTCCTGCACCACAAGTTGGCGACTCCACTGGGGATCGAACCCAGAATCTCTGGTTTCGCAGACCAGAGCCTTCAATCTCTTCAAATTCCTCAGAATCTAGATCCTCAAAACCATTTAATTATTATGATTATTGAGGAGCTCATATTTATCATCCTGGACACATAGCATCTCAACCTTTTGTTGAGGTCTCAGTTCCGTTGTCTGTCGCTTGGGGTACCACAGCTTACCATGGTGGCCAAGCGCAGTTTTCAAATGTTCAAGGACCACCCTATCAAGGTCAACCATCTTACGGGCAGCAGTCTTACGGACCACCGTACTATGGGCAGCTTTATCCAGGGCAACCTGTCGGCCCATAAGGACAACCCATTCGAGGACAACCTTCGGCCTTCAATGGGTCTTCTTTCACATACTTTGGGCAACCTTCTGGTAACCCAGGACAACCTTACATTCAACAAGGCCAACCTGGTACCCAGCAAGGCTACCCTTCTGGACAAGTTGGTCAGTCTCAAATTCAACAAGGACAGCCAATTGTCCAGCCTACTCAACCATCTGGTCAGTCTGGACAGCCTTTGGTTCCACAAGGTCAACCCAATTCCCAGCAAGTCCAAGCTTCTGGGAAAATGGGCCAACCTCAACTAGGCCAACCTTCTAGCCAGGTGGCTCAACCTCTATCCTCTCAAGGACATCTGTCTGGGCCTACTCAACCAGGCACTCAAATGATCGTTTCTTCTCAAGCTCCACCCGGTTTTTAGCCCCAGCCTGGGCTCCAGACCCAATCCGGTCTTCAAATTCAGGTTGGATCCCAATCCCAGCCTGTTCATCAGACGCAGCCTAACTCCCAGGCTCAATTTGGGGCCCAACCACCTTATGGTTTTCAGCAATCCAAAGGGCAAACCCAATTTGCCCCATACCAAAATTATCAACAACTGTAGGTGGGTCCTTACCAGAATTACCAGCAACCATATGTTGCTCCTACAGGCCAAGTTGGTAATCAGTGGAATGCTGGGGGGTAGATCCAGGGTCAACCATCCAGTTACAACTATAACCCCTATGGACAAAATCCTTACGGACAAAACCCTTTTGGGCCAAATCTGTTCGGACAAAATTAGTGGGGGCAATAAGAAACTAGGTGGAATTCTGGTGCTACCTCCTACCCATGGCCTCAGATGTCCTTTAATCCTCAATTACTCTTTTTAGAAATGTTGGAGTTACCGGATGTGTCCAAACTGATAAATGATCCCATTCTTCATAATCTGTATTGGCCGTCGGTTCCAACTAAAATTCCTGGTGATTGTCCCAAGTTTGACGATAAAGCTGGAGAAAATCCCCAAGCCCATGTTATGACTTATCATCTATGGTGTTCGTCAAATTCATGGCTTGATGATTCAATCTAGCTCTACTGCTAAATGGTATATTGAGCTAGCTTGCGGATCTTTCCAGGACTTTAACTCATTGGCAATGGCATTTTTAACTCATTTTCAGTTTCTGATTCGACATGAGATAGGCACATATCTCCTGACATCCTTAAAACAGACCACGGCCATGCACATCTCCAATCATATCCATGAATGGAGATGGCATCACCATTTGATTAAGTTTTGGATTCCCGATCAGCTTCTGACCGACTGGTTCACAACCTCGTTTGTCGTTCTGATAGCCCGAGGCATTGCTATGGGGCCATGTGTAACTAAAGAGCAGGCTATTGCACGTGCTCAGTACCTTGACTTGGCTTATTCCCAGTCCGGAACACTATATGATTATTTTCCTAATGCCCCGAGGCCCGGAACTTCCAAAGCCCCACTAACACCATCTGTTGACGGCGTCATTGGTTCTGTTAATCCGTCCTCTAAGAAATCTTCTATGAACCCTGGGAAGCAAAATTCGAATGCTTCAAATGAAAACACTTCTTAGGCTGTATCCAATTCTGGTAACACTTCCGAGGTTAACGTTGTTCAGTCCACCATGGTGGACAAAGCCTCAAAAGGGAAAAAGAAGGGAAAAGGAAAGAATAAGGCTGATAAACCCAAGAAGGATTCCCCTAAAACTCCACCCGAGGAAGGTACCAAACACAAGCCTAAGTATCCTTGTCTTATCTGTGACAAGGATCAATATACCAAAGACTGCCCGAGGCGGTCTGAAGTTAGTCGTTTGTTGAAAGGTGCCCTTGGGACTCCTGCCATGCTCAAAGAGCCTTTTCCCTCGTAGCAAATGCAAATGGTGGCCGATCCATCTCAATCCTCTTCTCCTTTTGGTTCTCAAGTATTTATGGCTGGGATGATTCCTGTCCACATTAGTACTTGGGAAAAAGATTATTCGTCGCCTACCGGGAAGGAGGCTGAGGTCCCCTCTAGTGCTCCTCCGTCCAGTTCTGGTCCGCTTCATATCGAGTAGCCTAGTACTGAAGCAGTCATCCGGCCTCCTCCTAAGGGCGTGCTCTGGAAGTCTTCTTACAACCCTAATGCTTGTGTTCCACAGCACTACAGCATCGTTGAGGACTTAGCCCAAGCTCTGTCATCTATGTTCGCATTAGAAGTCCTCTAGAGCTTCCCCTCTCAGAGGAAGTCCTTGCTATCAGCTATCGTTGGCATTGACCCAGCCGACTTAGACTTTATCACTTTTGACCTAGACAGTCATATACCGAGACTGCCTCACCAAATTTCCTTCCTTATCCAAGTCATCATCAATTATAAAACTATTAATCGTATAGTCATTGATGAAGGCGCTTCTACTTGCATCATGTTTGTTGCTTGTTGGAAGGCTATTGGTTCTCCAACCCTAAGCCAGTATCCTCCGACCTTAGAAGCCTTTGATGGGACGGAGTCTCGTCCTTATGGTATACTCCAATGCTTGCCTATTACTCTAGAAGGGAAGACGGTCGAAGTGGAGGTCGAAGTTATTGATGCCAATTTAACTTACAACCTCCTTTTAGGATGAAGTTGGACATATGCGATGCGAGCAGTGGCTTCATCTCTATTTCATGTTATTCACTTTCCTCACCAGGGGAAGATCTTCACAGTAGACCAGTTGTCTTTCTTTGCCTCTTCTTCCTCCAATGGTAACATGCCTTTTGTAGAGCATACCTCCATTCCATGTGAAAGTGTGGGTGTTGGAATTTTTAAAGATCATGCCCTTATGGGTGTTTTTTCACTCCCACCCCCAAACGTCACCCCCATTAATATGATTTATGTTCACTATGATCCTTGGGTTCTCCTCCTTGCCAATCAGATAGAATCCTGGGGCGATGAGATGCCATTGAGTCCTGCCGAGCTCAACTACGTCGAAATTGTTTCTGCATCGGCTCTATCTTCTGAATCCGCTCCTTCGAGCAGAGCCCTCGAATCGTATGTTCAATCCCCTTGGCTTGGAGATGGAACTTCTTCAGACCCTTTAAAGGAGATTTTTCCTTCTGATGAAGCAATTATTGAGACCATGTCTTTTGAGGAACCCCCTTGGTCTAATCATCACCACCATTCCTTGTTTCTCCCTACCCATCGGGAAATGCTTACTTGTCTCGAGCGGCTTGCTCCTCGTCTCCCATCTCAACCCCTTCAGCCACCCATCCAAGTTCATCAAGTGTCTTCTGAAGGGAATATGGGAAACATTATGCAAACTCAACCAATCGACATCTTTGTTAAACCCAGGATTGTCGAGCACATCCATGTCGGAGTAACTTGTACTCCAGAAGAGATTCAGCTTTATACTGATCTTTTTCACGAATTTCATGATGTGTTTGCTTGGTCTTATGAAGAGATGCCCGGCATTGATCCTAGCATCATGGTGCATGAGATACCTACATATCCGAGTGCCAAACCTGTTCGACAACGTCTACGCCCCATGCACCCCCGAAAGGCCGCAGCTATTAAAGCGGAAGTTGAAAAGCTTCTTAAAGTCGGCTTCATTTACCCCATCCCACTCACAGATTGGGTTTCTAATATTGTTCCTGTGACCAAAAAGCAGGGCACTATTAGGGTATGTGTTGATTATCACGATATTAATCGCGCCTGTCCCAAAGATAACTTCCCTACACACTTCATTGACCAGCTCATTGATGAGTGTGCCGGGAGTGAGATATATTCATTTATGGACGGCTTTTCTGGTTATAACCAAATTAATATTTCGCCTACGGATCAAAAAAAATAAGTGTATATGTCCAAATAGAGTCTGTGTTCTCTGTACATCTGAGACACATGTCTCTCAAAAAATCAGCAGGAAATAAAACCTAGGTGTCTACTACGGTGGGTTATGCTCCCTATAGCACACCACTGTTCATGCGACTTGCCTCAAAATTCGGTGTACCCTAGGTATCACCCCTACTGTATGAATCTGGTACTCCATGGGGACCTCCTCGATCCCTCTATAATCAGGAATCCCCTCTGTTAGCCCCTCAAGATTTTGGGCCACCATCTCCATTGAACTGCCAACAAGGGGAGCCAAGGCAAATTCCCTGATGCCCTGTGGATCCCTCCGTGCCTCTGGAGCTAGCCCTACAGGCCTCTCTGGTCCCACGTCTGCAAGTACCATAGAATATTATGACATATGCATAAGAAAATTTAAAAATATCATAAAAGACAAAATACAAAATAAGGTGATCAAGTGTTTTACCACCATCATCCCACTACTTGCCAGCAGGCAGCTGCATGTCGGGGTCTCCACGGAAGTCCATACTAGCATATGGCCAGTCCTCGATGAACATCGTCTGGCGATCCAACCACTCACGGAATAGTGTCCCCCATGACACTGGTCGTCCACCACCCCCTCATGGCATAACATGCACCCACCTTGTGATCCTGGTCTCCCTCGGTCTGGGCCTGTCCAAGTCCATATCCTGCAACTGTAGTATTGGCACCTGCTCCAGCATGAGCGGGATCAAGATAGACCCGTAGCCAAACTGCTTCACCTCCCCGCGGAGACAGTTATTAAGCTATCTTTTCATGTTGGTCGTCACTGCTTCTGCCCAGTTGAACATGGTCAGATTGAGGCCGTCAAGAGCCAACCTGATCCAGGTGGATGTTGGTGGCCACCCACCTATCCCATCTAGACCCCCACAACTGTCCCTTTCAGTTTTTCAGTTTCCTTAATTATAGCGCAGTTTACTATTTTTAGCAGTTTGCGGGTCCTAAACTTCTGGATCCTTTTTGAGGCCCTAAACGACGTTTTTTGGGAAATCTACCGCCAGCTATTTTTTTGTCAAAAAATCATCTTTTCCGTCATATTCCTTGGAGAGATCTTTCCAATGGGCTATCATGCGCGTCAAACAGAGATAATACAACCAATTCGCGACCCCGAGAAGTTGATGTACCAACTTACCCAAAAACGGGGCCCACAATTTGGCATTTCATCTTCTAGGGTTAGGTTTTGGAATGTGAAGGGTTTTCCATTGTTTCCCAACAATAAATAGGCCTTCGAGGCTCATTGTAACATAGTTCAGAAGAGTTCAGAGGCATGTAGCCACCACATCTCTTCTCAGAGATAAGCTACCATCGCCCTAGCTGGTTTATTTCCATTACCGTTTGTAAACATATTTCAATATTTTATATTAATGAAATGAAGTATTATTTCCACTGCATATCTGCGTTATGGTTATCTCTATAATTTGTTGCACTCCTGTTAAATTTCAAATCAGTGGTATCAGAGCGGTCTACTTTTTCTCTGTTTTTTTTTCTTTGCATGTCCCCAACGAGGTCAGGATATAAGGAGTTAGGGCTTGAATTGGTCGAACCTTTCCAAGACCAGCCTTGCAAATCTCGACGACCTCCCATGGTGGATGAGAAGAAAAATGAGGGGGTAGGAGATTCTATCAAAATCTTGCTCGAAGAAGCCCTCGAGCGACAAAGGAACGCGATGATGGACAGCTTTGCCCAGATCCTTCAGCGGCTACCTAGAGGCGACGCATCGGCTTCCAACAGCTACTCTGGAAATGCCACACCCTTTAAGGTACAAGTTAATTTTGAAATCCCCATCTTCGAGGGTCAAATAGACGCAGATGCCATAGATAAATGGTTAAATCTGCTAGATGGGTATTTTTCTGTTCATGAATTTTCAAGTCGAGAAAAGATTGTTTTCACTCTTCTCAAAGCAGCACCCCACGTCAAGGACTGGTGGGAAACCTACTGCGAGTAGAAGGATGAAAGTACAGGCTCACTATTTTTAGCTGCACCCACTTGGAATGACTTCTGGGATGCCATCAAGGAGCAGTACTACCCTATCAAAAGCTATGAGTACAAATACATCAAATGGACCACACTGTGGGAGGGACAAGACCAAGATGTGCCAGAGTTCACAAACATTTTTCATACCCTTAGCACACAATTGGGTATCAAAGATTCTGAGGCCCATCTGGTACTCAAATACCACGACTGCCTACACAGATACATCTAGGATGAGATGGAGTTCTTGAACATCTCCTCACTAGGCACAACATACCGATACGCTGTCAAAATCGAGCAAATGTTCAAATAGAAGAAGCGAGACTTTGGATCTACAAATCTGAAGCCCAAAGGACAAAGCCAAGGCGGGGTGACCCAAGACAACCCCTTGAAGCCGCAAGAAAAGAACACCACCACGAAGCCGAAGAAGGACACAGGAAAGTGGTGTGAGTTCCACAAGAGTCCCACTCATAACACAAGTGAGTGTCGGACCAAGCAGTCGCTAGTGGCCGAGTTGAAGGCTTCCGAATCAGATGCATGTTCTGACCCTGAACTAGAACCTGACAAGGGGAATGGCAAAGGGAAGCAAATCATTGATGCAGATCCCAGTGCCACTGTTGCCACTACCAAGATCCAGAAGAATGAGCCCAAAGACCCAGAGGAGGGGGAGCGTCTTTTCCACTCATAGATGTGGGTGAAGGGTTCGCTTCTGCAATTCATTGTCGACAGTGGCAGCCACCAGAACCTTATTTCAGCAGAGGTCGTGAAGCAGTTGGTCCTACCGACTATAGCACACCCACAGCCGTACAATATCGGGTGGCTTCATGAAGGACGAGATCTCAAAGTTCGCCAGCAGTGCCGCCTTCCCTACAGCGTCAAGCCCTTCACAGACGAGGTATTGTGTGATGTTACACCTCCCGATGTTTTCGATGTACTATTAGGCTAGCCATACTTGTGGAGGTGACATGATCTATATGAGTCAAGGCCTCGCGCTGTCATTATTTCTTTGGATAATTCATTATACAGGATACCGGAGGTAGCCCCACCTACCGCCACCTCTTTGATCACTGCGAAGAAAGGAGGCAAGCTCATCTCCCAAACTAAGAAATTCATTTTCTATCTGATTCACTCCCAAAGTAAGGGGACGATCATTGCTACATCCATGACCCCCACAAAGGATTCCTCCACACAACAGTAGCAGCAAAGGGATACGGTCATGACAAAACACAGGAACAACTTCTCCTCACCCACAGGGGTACCACACAAGTTTCAGGTGGGCAACAAACTTTGGTTACATCTACAGAAAGAACGCCTTACCAGAACCCATCAGAAACTCAGACCACTCCGACATGGTTCTTACACTAGTACCAAGGCTACAGGAAATAATGCTTGGAAGCACAACATTCCTCCATTCCTTCGCTTGCACCGAGTTTTCAATGTGGACCGTCTTCAACCATGCTTCCCAACATTTCTGGACACATCAGAGATTGCAGAATAGCTCACCAAAGACCCAGCTCAGCAGAAGCTTCCTCATCTCAGGGAGGAACTCAACGCAATGGGGACCATTGCCTCCTAAGGGGCGAAGAATGATCCAGGTGGATGTTGGTGGCCACCCACCTATCCCATCTGGACCCCCATAACTGTCCCTTTCAGTTTTTCAGTTTCCTTAATTCTAGCGCAGTTTACTATTTTTAGCAGTTTTTCGGGTCCTAAACTTCCAAAGTTGTTTTGAACTCAACGCAATGGGGACCATTGCTTCCTAAGGGGGGAGGAATGATCCAAGTGGATGTTGGTGGCCACCCACCTATCCCATCTGGACCCCCACAACTGTCCCTTTCATTTTTTCAGTTTCCTTAATTATAGCGCAGTTTACTATTTTTAGCAGTTTTTCGGGTCCTAAACTTCCAGAGTCGGTTTTGAGGCCCTAAATGACGTTTTTTGGGAAATCTACCGCTAGCGAATTTTCTATCAATAAATCGTCTTTTCATCGTAGTCCTTGGAGAGATATTTCCAACGCACTATCATGCGCGTCAAACGGAGATAATACGACCAATTCGCGACCCCAGGAAGTTGATGTACCAACTTACCTAAAAACGGGGCCCATAATTTGGCGTTTCATCTTCTAGGGTTAGGTTTTGGAATGTGAAGGGTTTTCCATTGTTTCCCAACAATAAATAGGCCTTCGAGCCTCATTGTAACATAGTTTAGAACAGTTCAGAGGCATGTAGCCACCACATCTCTTCTCAGAGATAAGCTACCATCGCCCTAGCTGGTTTATTTCCATTGCCGTTTGTAAACATATTTCAGTATTTTATATTAATGAAATGAAGTATTATTTCCGCTGCATATCTGTGTTATGGTTATCTCTGTAATTTTTTGCGTTCCTGTTTAAGTTCGGATCACAACCAGATTTGGGTTTTTGTTGCCTCGTGTTGGGCTTGGGAGCCCGCTACCCTCGTCACCATGAATAGAACTGCACGAAGAATCAAGTCTTCCACTATGGGAATTGCCACCTTCCCGCTTTTTGATTTGCATGCCTGTGGACACACTCGTGCTATCAGCATATCTAATGATTCACCCACAACCCGTTGGCCCTCTAGAATCAGCCTCTCACTGTGACGGGATAATCCATTCAGGAAATATAAGTCTGTAGCATCGAACTCAATGTCTCTACCATGGATAATGAATTTTTTGTCTGTTGGGTTCCAAGCACGAATTAGAAATTCTAGAAAATCTCGTTGAGCCCGAAGGTGTGGAGTGAGAAAAAACTTCAATAGCCCGCAAACCCGTAGAGCATTTCGGCACCCAGCATCATTGAATGCTTCCTCATCGTTGATATCATGAGTTTATTTCTGCCAAACGAATGCCATGTTGCCCTGCATGATAAGAAAAATGGATTAGAGCTCATTTTCTAAATTTAAATCTATAATTTACACAAAAATTTGACATCGCCATCGCGACTGTTATTAAAACAGTCGCGATGGCACGAAGTCAATACTTCATTTTTCTTGCGATCATCGTGAGAGTACATCAGTTTCTCGCGACAATCCCGGAGGTGCTACGTGTTATCACACTCAGTCGTCGCGAGAGTGGCTTTTCTGCGACGACCAAGAGGCAGATTCGGATTTGAAAAATCCACCGACTACCACCTACCTAGCACCAAATTACGTGAAAAAACTACTAAAATGCAGCGCACGGAGAAATGTACTTACTTGGTGAAGGTTTCAGGACAAACTGTGGACAGATGAGGCCGGAATCAGCTTGAGAAGTTTGCTCAGGTTGGTGCTCCAAACGCTCAAAGGTAAAATGAATAATGCAAATTGTAAAAACAAATGAATTACCCCCCCCACCACCCCCCCTTTTATAGTAATTTTTTGAAAACTTAAAAAATTATACTTTAAAATGTGGGTTTTTCTCCTTTTTATTGCATAGTTAAAAAGGGTTTTTGGTTTTTTAAACTATATTTCCACATATATTAATCATTTATGTCAAATCGGTTTTACATTTGACATGTTTTTGTGTAGAGCTATAGGTGGCGAGGTTTTGGCGTACTTGATCCATAAAGTCTTCTTTAACGCTCTTTTCCGACTTAAAAGACGAAAAGATATTCGAGTTATTCCTTTTGACTCGTTAAAAGAAATAAGAGGCGGTATGCTTTAAGCCCTTTTCCGACCGTATAAACGTGAAAAGATTGCTAGGATTTTTTCATTTCACGTTCATTATTGGTTACGAAACGACGTGGTTTCAATCGCTTTTCTACCTTTTCGGATCGGGATCACTAATCATGAAAAGTACTCCTTGACCTCACAGTCAAGCGGTTCTCTCGGGTATTGTTTTATACTTTTTCGAGCTCAAGAGACACAAATCTACAAAAAAGGACCCCCCTGGAGTTTTATTTTTCGTGTCTTTTTCAAACTCTCTAAACATGAAAAAGACTCTGAGTTTTGCCTATGTCGGACTCGTTAAACCCTGACGACATTGGACTCGTCATCATGACAAGACTCGAGCTTCTCCTCCCTAGGGCTTGTTAAATTATTACTAGGTTGGATTTGGTTGAAAGTCAGACTTATATTACAAGCATATGCTATCCCCTTCAAACTTGTTTTCAAAAATAATTGGGGTACTCACTAGCAATGGTGGGGGAAATTTTGGAAGTTGTCATTGATTACCTGCGACAGCTAGTCACTCTTGAACATCGACACTTTTGCTTCTTGTCGGGTTGGTATATCCATACATCGTCATTTGGCCTTTCAGGGTTTTGGGTTGCCATTTAACCTCATTCCATCTGATCTACGTCGTCTCCATCAAGCCTCCAATCCTTTGGTATCTGAATGCTGCCACCCGCCAGAGTCGTGTCGCCGACATGTTCAAGAGTATAATCCTTCTGTAGTTCACATCCTTGCCGCATCTTCTGATACTTTGTTTTGCCATCTACCACTTGTTCCTTATCTTGTGTCACTGATGGAGGAAACATTATGGCCCTCCTGCGACAGATCATCTCTTTTCAACATCATCTCATTATCCAGGAGACTGATCTAGAGATCCCCTTTGGTACCTTAGAGCTTGCATGCCTCAATGGCAAGTTCTTCACACCTGACGATCGAATTTCATAATTGATCATTGATTGGGTGATTCCATGAGTGTTCGACTTTATCACATTCTTCACACTTCATGGATTGTACTGGACAGTACCTTGAGAGCCATTGGCATTATTACTGGTTTCTCTCGCGCTTGTTAACAGTTTTCCTCATTGACTGGTAATCAAGCGACTTTCTATCATGCTCAACTTCAGCACCTGTATTCGCATGCTAGAATTTGTACTATGATCAGTTGGGTTTCAAGACCCCGAACTAAGATTACACATGTTTGGACTGCGTGGATTGGTTCATGATTACATGACTCATTGATGGATGGCTGCGACCATACCTGAGTCTTCATGGATGGTTGCGACCATACTTTTATCATTATCATGGTCTTACTAGCTGGATGGCTACGTCCATACCACAGACCTAGTTCATATGTCTTTTGGATGGCTACGCCCATGCCTAGACTACATGTATTTCACTATCAGAGATCTCAGTGGTACTTGCGTCTGCAGGTTCTTCCAGAAGGTGTTCAAGCTCAGACAGTTTCGTAAAGAATTTCACCCCTCCCACTTTCTTGGGCTTCATACTTTAGGGGGCATCTGTTACATAGTAATTTGTCACTGCCTTCACCCCAGTCCTTCTAGTGTGTCATGCATCCATGCTCATACTAGACAAGTGCTCTCTTATGTTGCCAATTAACCCACTTTTCCTAAGTTTTCTGCCTCATCACGACTATTAGCTAAATACTTGCGATGAACAACAGTCATAATCAGTACAGTTGTGCTTCCAGCACAGGAGTACATCAAATTCCTACGACAATTAGATTTCATGCTCCGACACGAGTCTATTTGGTATCTTTCGCGACGTTTTGACTGCTTACATTTCCTACTAGCGATGTCAGTGCAATATCTTAGTTATAAACTCATGATGATCCAGATTGGGCGAATTCGTTTCAACAGTCGGCCTTCTAGATGTCTCTGGACCTGGTTGTTGGGTCAGATTGGGTCACTCTCCTCCCTCTGGCATGGTAGTTCCACCTTTCGTGCTGCTTGTCTTGAGGATAAGCTCCCTCTCCCTCATTTCATGGAGACTCCTCCTCCTATAAAATCACTCACCATTGCGATCATCTGCTAGTTCTTTTGGTTGCATAGTGCTACTACTGTTTTTGAGTTTGATAGATAGTTGGTGTGAGTGTGACAAGTGTGGGATTGCTTTGTAGTTTGCAAGAAGGTGTGGAGTGCCCTTAATCTTTTGTAAAACTTGTGAATGAGAGAGAGAGAGAGAGAGAGATATTGCTATTTGGGAGACCCATCTTTGAGAGTGAATGCTTGGAGAAACACACTAGTTGGACCCTCTGAGAAGGCTTGTGACGTCAAGACCCGGTTGTAAGCTTACTCTTATTTCATTATTAATACAATAAATGATGATTTCCTATGTCTTGTATGTAATTTACTTGATAGCTCATGACTTCTTGACTTTGTGAGTAAATAGATCATTGTTGTTTCCTGGTTATGTGTTTTGTCGTTGTCTTGTGTGGTTTCAGGTCAATTACTCTCTAAGGAGAAGGAAACAGAAGCTGGAGTAGCGTAACGGAACTTCATCAACCACCAGTTTGAGGTAGGGCTCCAACGATGACTATTTAAGGGAATCAATTGTTGTTTTGTCCTTGTTGTGACTAGACCCACTCTAGGGCTAGAGGGGTTGCCTCTATCTGCAGAGGGAACCCTTTTCTGCATCACACATCTCTCACATCATTGGGGCAACATGGGCAATATAAAAGGAAGAAAAAGGATATATCCAAGGTCAAACGCTTCAGGTGTGGTGAACTAGGACATTTCACCTCTTAGTGCCCCCAGAAAAAGGGAAAGGAAGAGACTTCTGACTCGTAGGCTGCTCCAGAAAAAGCTGACAAGGAAGATTGTGCCATGAGTTCTCATGCACCTTTGGAGAAGAGGTGAGGCGACATAGAGTTGTAGTTAGGAGGACTACACACAGGAAGGATCCTTGAGGTTCCCAAACTTTTGGATCACATATGGATACGAGAGACCTTAATGATAATAGAAAAATGATAGATGTCGGTTGGTGTGAGGTGTGATGGAGCAACAATGGCAGAGCTAGAGTGCCAAAGTCTGAAGCAATGCAATGGATCTTGTAGCAGTGCAAGAGGTATAGAGAAGATTGCAGTAACACGGTAGCATCAGAGGGTCAGCACAGATTAGCAGCAGAGGTAGCTTTAGCATCATGAGGTATCCATACTGAGCAACATGTCATTTTTTGGGTGAGATTTTCAGTTGCTTATTTCTTAGCAACTTAGTTGTAGTGCAACAATTAGCAGTGGCAGTGCTATGGGTAGCATGATGCAACATTTTGAGAGGGAGCTACAGTACAGATGTAGAAGTGATAGTGGCAGTGTCATGGGCAACGGTACAAGAGGCAACAATGTAGTGGATGAAGGGCAACAGGCCAAGCATCAACAACATAGAGGACTGATTTCGTGGATCACTATGATGCTTCTTGTGAGAAGTATTTCTAGAGCACATTCCTCACTAAGAGGGAGTGTTGATTTTGGCTAGCATCAGACATGCTCTAGCTCTGAAATTTTGTGGAGGGGCTAGGACACATTAAATCTCCAAGACGTAGAAATCGTTTGGAGAAATTCCACCCGGATGAGGAGTTATTAAAATAATTAATATTTTTAATGGGTTCCTAAGTCTAAATTTAGGAAAATAAAAATATTAATGGGTATTAATAAGAATATGGGTGAGAAACTTCTAAGTGATGAGGATCAAGTTTGTTTTAATCTTAGAATTTGATTAGGAACTTAATATTGGTCATTGATTCATCAATAGGAAAAGTATAAGAGGAGGCTTGAGGGTTAGTTGGAGATACACCACATTGATCAGTTAGTTCGATTTTTCTGGGCGTGGTTTGGTGAGAAAATCGAATAGGTGATTTTAGTTGCAGCAGAAGGGTAGGGATAGTGGGGTTGGAGGTTCTTCTCTGGGACCTTGAATACTCATTAGAGAGAGGCAGAGACACACCAAAGGAGGCAACGTATACCAAGGAGGACTGACGCTGGGCCAGGATGGCCCACGCAGTGCTTGACGCAGGCCAGCGCAGAGGATGAATGACCTCCTGCAGAAGTCTGAAATCAGTAGGGAGAAACAGGATCAGCCGAGAAGGGTGATGTCAAAGCTCCAGGAGGAAGTGAGGCTAGCGCAAAGCTGACGCAGAGTCTTAGAGTGCTCCACATGGGCCCATGCAGCTACTTCGAATGGGAAACACAGTTGTAGTGAGGGGTAGTCAATTTAGTTGCCCAATTGGAGGGATTTTGTCGGGTGATGTGAGGTAATCTCACTTAGGTTTCTGCTAGTGTATTTTATCTCTATAATTGGATTGTCGAGAGGGCATCTGGAGTTCTATTCGTAACTAATTCTTAACAATAGAAAACCCTCAGAGCTACTGCACAGTTTTCCCGCATTGGGTTTTTCTAGGGACGTATTGTCCAAAAATAATGGTGACCCTTGTGTGTTTGTATCACATCTATTTTGGTTTATGATATGTATGTCAGTATAGTCTGCAGTAGTGCTTTTCATCATTTTTAAAATAATTAAATAACTTGTTGAATGTAAAAACAAGTAGGAGGTTATAAACCAGTGATTGCAGTAGGATTTCTGATGTATAGATTCAGAAATTTTCACAATGGGTTCATGGTTCGACCAAAAATTTCCTTATAGACAGATCGTATTTTCCGTCAAGACTTTATCAGCCAGAAGTTGCAACCAAGCATAGAGAAGATGGACACAGGACTGGCCAAGCGCTACAGTGTCACAAAACTCTTTTAACTTAAGCCACATACCCATTTAGAAACCAAAACACAGTGTAGGTACAACAATTATTTGAGTAGTGAAAAAAAACGAAAAACTCAACATGAAAGAAAAAATAAGACGACAGGAAAGGTGTACACAACAAGGAAACAAAACCAGAAGACAAGAAAGAAAAATAACTAAAGCAGACAAGTTGTAAAACTAGAATAAGAAGACCATGATGTACTACGAGTGCAAGATGAGTGCAAGGAAGGGAAAACTGAGATGAAACTAATCCTACTCCTATCCTAACATCTAAATGGTCGGGGTTACGTGAAATGAAATTTCCAATGAAGCCACCGTATTCACTCCATACCTACATCCACAAAGATATAAATGATTAGAACAGATAAAAAGTAGTGTGCAATAGAAACTACAAAAAATTGAACAAGCTGCACATGGAAAGGAAGGTCTTTCCTATGGGTAAAAAGATGTGTCACAACCACCCAATACATGTGCTTACCTCTTTGGTGGATATCACTTTTCAACAAACCTTAGAAGCCTTTTGTGGGTGCGTCCTCATCTGCATTGAGCTTCTCAGCAAGCGTGTGACACAGGAAAGTTCCCTATGCGGACAGAGGTAACCCCTCTAGCCCTAGAGTGGGTCTAGTCACAAAAAAGACAATACCAAAGAAAATTTCCTTAGAAATTTGATTCCATGAAGGCTTACCTTCAAACCGTAATTAGATGGAGTTCTTGTTGTGTTGCTCCAGCTTTCGTTCTTCTAATCACTTGTACCTGAAATCAACATACAAAACACAACCACGAACATAATAGAGTACGACAAAAACTATCTACTTAAAGAGTCAAGGAGCTTCAAGCTATCATTACACATTTAGACATACGATATAGGAAATAAGTTTTTGATTTGTATTAATATAAATCAAAGTAGAACTTACAACCAAGCCTTGACATCATAAGCCTCCTTGAAGGGTCTTGTCAGCATGTCCCCGCAAGCATTCACTCGTATACTGTCTCCCAAAATATGAACAACTCTCTCTCCTACCCAAAGCTTAATACTAGAATACTCTTATAATCAAGTTAACTCCACTAAAAACCATCCCAAGCTAAGTTACATGAGAGGCTACCTCCACACGCTAACAAAAACTCACTACTCTTACTATTGAATTCTTGGACTCTGAAGCTAGCTAATCTCAGTCATGGAGGAAGTATTTATAAGAGGATGAGCTTCCATAAAAGATGGGAGAAAAAGCTTATCTCTTTGAGAGGTTGCACAAAATGTGGAACAACCATCCCAAAGGAGAGATGTGAGCTCATCTGATCCAACAACCAACCCTAGGACCACCCATGAAGTTGTTATACTTCGAAGCTTCGATGAGTTGTTCAAAAAACTTACAAAAAGTAGCTCGTTGTTGGTGAAACACAGAGACAGTACGAAGACTTCGCTAGGGCTAATGCAATCTTGGCCATGTTCGCAGGTGGAACAACTACTGTCGCGCGACAATCCAGAAACACAAGTAAAAAAGGGTCTACTCTAGGAGAAGTAAACTGAGATATTCTTCCTAAGATGATAAGGAAGACCTTGACACATAATTTGCAACATGACACAAGGTAGATGTCAATAACACGAACCGGTAGTGTCCAGAATTAGGTAATACAAGGTTGGTGACAAATTACTGTGTAACAAATGCCCCTTAAAGCATGAGGGCCGAGAGAGTGGGAGAGGTGAAATTCTTTACGAATCCATAACTAAAATAGAACACCATCATGGAGAACCTACAATGCAATTACAACTGATATCTCTGATACATGAGTACATAGTGAAAGGAAATGTATGTGCATGAGGCATGGGTGTAGCCATCCAAAAAAAGGACCATATGAAAGACTCAGGTATGGTCGCAGCCATCCAATCAACAAAGTCATGTGTACAATCATGAACTAATCCGTGCAACCTAGGCTCGTTTAATCTGGAACCAGGGTCTTGAACCCAAACTTGATCAATGGTGCAAACTATAATATGCGAATAGATGTGCTGAAATTGAGCATACTAGAAAATCGCTTGATTACTGGTCAATGATGAAAACCATTAATAAGCACGAGAGAGACCACCAGTAATGTTAATGGTTCTCAAGGTAGCAACTAGTACAATCCACGAAGTGTGAAGAATGATATGAAGTCAAACACCCATGAAATCACTTGATCAAAGGCCAATGATGAAAGCCTGTCGTCTAATGTGAAGAACTTGCCATTAAGACATGCAGGCTCCAAGGTACCAGAAAAGAGTCTCTAGATCAACTTCCCAGATGATGAGCTGAGGTCGACAAGAAGTGATTGGTTGAAGGAGGGCCACAATATTTCCCACATCATAGACGTGAGACAAAGGATCAAGATAAATGTGGATGAAACAGAGATTCAGAGGAAGATGTGTAAGGGCACAAACTGCAGAAGGATTAAGCTCTTGAACATATTGGCGACACGACTCCAGAGTGGGGCAGCATTTTGGTACCAAGGGATCAAAGGTCATGATGATGCAACAGGGATCAGGTGGAATGAGGAAAAATGGATGACCCAAACCCAGAAGGCCAACGATAAAGTGAGGATATCCCACCCTGACATGAAGCAGAAAGAGTGTCGATGTTCAAGAGCAACAAGCTGCTGTAATTAATACAACCAACAGATTACTTTCAAATTTCCCCCACCATTACTGGCGAGTACGCCAATTATTTTTGAAATACAAGCTTGAAGGGGATAGCATATGCTTGTAATGTAAGTTTGTCCTTTGGACAAATCTGACCTACTCAGTTTTTAACGAGCCCTAGGAAGGAGAACCTTGGTCTCGTCATAATGACAAGCCCAATGTTGTTAGGGTTTAATGAGTCCGACATAGGTAAGACTTGGAGTCTTTTTAATATTTAGAGAGTTTGAAAAGGCACAGAAAAGAAAACTCTGAAGGTCCCTTTTTGTAAATTTGTCCCTCAAATCTGAAAAGGTAGAAAACAATACCCAACAGAGCCTATCGACCGTGAGAGATCAACGTATACCTTTTTCATAAGTAATCTATCCCAGTCGGTAAAAGGGGTAAACTTATACTGGGTAGATGATGCTTCGCAGCCTTTAACAAGTTAGAAGTGACAAGAGCTCGGTGACCTTTTCATGTTTCGTGAGTCAAAAAAGAGCTTAAAGATGACTCTAAAAGGGGACTTTTTGTGATTTTACCGAGTTCAAAAAAAGCATAAAACACAACTCGTGAATTATCTCTAGAGTACTTTGGAACCTGATGCTGCACAAAAGCAAGTGTAAGATCTGTTTTCGATGTAAATATGCATGAAATACTCAAAAATAGACCAAAAAACCCTAATTTCCAAACCCTAATTTTGCAAAAAAACTTATAAAAAGGGTCATGAGGTAAAAATCAATTTACTTTTTACCTTTTTACCTTGGAGTGAAAAATTTACTCTCGTGCATTAGCGATTTCAACGATCGACTGGAGGAGTTTCAGAAGCTTGCACGAAAATTCGTCCGGTCCAGGTAGGCATTCCACTTTGTCCTACATTTTTAGATAGAATGTAGCTCGTTTTTGGGTAATTTTAGTCGTCATATAGGAAGATTTTGGAATGAGGATGTTCACGGTGGTCATCACGAGTCACCAGCTCGGGACTGCGATGAGCTAGAATCTTCAACAGAGAGAAATCAAGCTCTTCGCAACTATACACCAAACAATCGTGAAGAGCCATAATTTTCTAAATAGTGGATTTTAGCTTGGCACACCTGTTTGAAAAACAGGCGCGATGAGTGCCGATAACCAAAATTTCTCCAAAAATTAAGCCACTTCACATGGTTTAAAACACAAATAGAGTGCTTATGATTACAATGTGTGTGTTTTTCAGGAATAAAATCATGGTGATTGAGTGGAAGGAACGAGAACATAGCAATGATGACGAATTGGCCATGGGGGATCCAAATTGCTTGGACGTGCTCCGAAATTGTGGGCTTTTGAAATTTTTTATGGTGCCCTGTCTGAGAGCACAACCAGACCTACTCCAATATCTGGTTGGAGCATGGGATCCGAATGAGGGGAAATTCAACATCTGGGGGCAAGAGCTAGAAATTGATGCCAACGACATCTATTTCTTGACAGGGTTATCACGGAGGGGGGAAAGGCCCCAAATGACAGGTACCCAGATCACAGGGGAAATAATGGATATGCTCATAGGGAGGATGTGTCTAGAGGCCCAAAAATCAGATAAGGGGGGCAAACTGAAGATTGCCACAGTGGCGGACTTGTCCCTACGAGTCCTTCTTTCCACCATCACTAAAGCATCTGGTTCACAAGCCCCACATGAGGCAACCAAAATGCAACTTCGGCTGGCTGCTAACTGCCTAAATCCTACTATATTGAATTGGGCTGAGGCGGTAGCAGACAACCTCAAATGGCAGCTGACAAAATGCCAGTGAGGAGACACCAAACAGTTTGGATACGGCTCGATCCTCGTACCATTCATCCTGGAACGACTCCCCATCTTCCAGAGATAGGAGGTGGCTGTGACATGGCCACCACCACGGGAACCGTGGATCACTCGCTGGGCCATTTTGATGCCTCGAGGAGGCGGCAGCCAACAGATGTCATGGAGACTAGAGTTCTTCAAGTGGCTAGATCACTAGCTCATTGTTGTAGAGGATTGGCCCTATGCTGGGATGAACTTCAGGGGTGACCCAGACCTAGTACTCCCACCTGGGGAACACTAGGATGACAGAGGTAACAAACTCATTTTTTTATTTTGAAAGAGTTTTATAATTTTTTAATATTTATATATATGTCCTGATTATTATGTTTTATTCTTGCATATGTTGGACCGGAAAGTCCCACAGGTTTATCTCCCATTTCTCGCAGAGTCGAGAGGGAGTTCGAGCTACCTCCTCCTGATGGAGATGTAGAGGACGAGATTTCCCGAGACCTGGAGGGCTTGACGGAGGGGATCTTGCACTATGCGGGATTCAAGGATGTCCCTCGATAGTGCCAGTGACACACATCAAGGGTGTCGAACAGGATCCATTGACTCCTCAGACGTGTCGTCCGATCAATGGTGTGTTATAGGGAGCATCATGCAGATTAGACCCCTAGGTTTATTTTTTGCAATTTTTGAGAGACATGTTGTCTCATGATGTAACCTGGACACATATTTTTTGAGCACTACGATGTGCAACACACGATATATATATTCATACCTATGTTTTGTTTTATGAACTTACTATGTCTCATTGTTTACTTTTATAAATGTCGCAAATGTCTATCTAATACATGATTTTGAAATGAATCTGTTAATGTATTTAGCCTTCTAGGGATGTGTTGATATGTAATGAATTCAAAATTCCTTTCTAGTAAATGAACACGTAGATACAACCTTAAAATGTGAGGGTTTCTGACGGAATAACACCCGTTGAGCTGGAGAACAACAAGCTGTGAGTCTAGGTTTACGATCAAAGTGCGAATATTGAGGGCAACAGCCTCAGTAAATAACTCAATGACTGCACTATATTTAGCGACATTGTTCGTAGTGCATCCCAGATAAACACATTGAACATCTACCAATTCACTATGAGGATCATAGATAACCCACGCTGTGGAGGAAAGATTCTGAGTACTACGATAGACACCATCAGCGAAACCGACATAAGGTGCGACAGACATCTGCACAAGAAGAAAAAGGACACAATAAGAAAAAACTTTTACACACCAAACCAAACATGTACAAAAATGAAAACACATTTATGTACATAGAAATGCACAAAAGACTCATGCATGATACTTCTGGAGATAAAGCCCGTTTCAGGGATTATCTAAAGGATTTCCTTCTTAATTAATCAGCTCATATGCACCTTTTTGTAAAACACGTTTCACAATGTAGAGCCCATGCCACATGGGTTTGAATTTTCCAACCCCCAATTTATCATGCGCTTGATCATACAATAGGACTAAATCCCCTTCAATGAAGAAACATGGATTGACTATCTGATCGAAGTGAGCTTTCACTCGCTCCCTCTGTCCTTCAATGACCAATGAAGCAAGTTGACGAGTCTCATCAAGTCGTTCTAAGTAAAGAAGACACTCCTACACTGGAGTGGTATTCGATAGCTAATTTGAGAGAAGGAATTTCACATTCAATCGAAAGTGTAGCCTCCAGACCATAAACTAGCTTAAATGGTGTAAAGTGGGTAGCATCCTTAACCGAGGTTCGATAGGCCCATAGAGTTGAAAACAACATCAAATGCCAATTGGATTTATGCATTCCAATGGTACATTGAAGCATGGTAACCAACACTTTGTTTACTGCTTCGACTTGGCCATTGGACTAAGGGTAATATGGCGTCGAACTATCTTGATGCAAACCCAACTAGGATGTCAACTAAACCATCATGTAACTATGAAAATGAGAACCATGATCTGTGATGATGGCCTGAGGGACTGCGAACCTAGCAATCACATGATTGAACAAAAATTGAGCGGTTGTCTTACCGTCGTTGGTCAATGTAGGCATCGCTTCAGCCCATTTTGTAAAGTAATCAACGGCAACGATGATATACCCATGCCCCCCACCGAGTGAGGGTTACAGGTCATAAAATCAATGCCCCACTTTGCAAAGGGGCCAATGGTAATGACAGGGTGAAGAAGAGAAGGTGGCGCACAGATCTTACACTGGTAGATTCGACACGCATGACAGGAACGAACGACAAGAATGCAATCCTTGAAAATGGATGGCCAAAAATAACCATCACAAAGAATCTTCTGAGTGGTGGCATAACCATACATGTGACTGCCACAGGTGCCAGAGTGACAGTCATTCAAAACTTTCTTAGCTTCCTCGAGGGTTAAACAACGACAGAGAATAGGATCAATGCTGGCATGGTATAATGTGTCTCCAATAATATGATATGGTTGAGAATGATGGCGAATGCATTGTTGAGCATCACTAGATAAGTCAGAGCAAAATGAGGACGTCTAGAGGTAAACGATGGTGTCACCATACCAGGGATCGAGGGTACTGATCAAGAAATGTGTATCGTCTAGAATGTTGTCCTCTGTCCGAGAGGGAGTGGAAGTAGATGGTAACGAGCAAAGCAGCTCAGTGAAAACTAGTGACTTCTTAGACTTGGTAGTAGTGAACTCCAAATCAAACTCCTGGAGGATAACAATCCACTTGGAGTATTTTCCCCCCAGCAATTGACATGACAGAATATATGTCATCGGGTTGCAATCATAAATCACAGGAGTGGTACGCAACAAGATGTAGTGACGAAAACGTTGAACAGCCTAAACGGCCGCCATGGCCAGCTTCTCGACATAAGCATAATGAGTCTCAGTTTCAAGAAGGTTGCGGCCGAGATAATATATGACATGCTCAGAACCATCATCATCGTCCTGAACCAAAACCATGCCAATGGTACTATCAATGGCGGCTAGATAAAGCGAGTAGTCATGATGATAGTTAGGTGGACACAACAAAGGAGCAGAGACAAGAAGGGTTTTGAGTTGCTCAAATGACTTATGGGCAAGGTCATCCAAAATGAATGGAGTGTCCTGCTTAAGTAGATGCGTATAACCTTTATCAACCTCGACATAGTTAGGGATAAAACGAAACAAGAAATTAGCTTTCCATTGCAAACTCTACAACTGACGTAAAGTAGCAAGAGGTGGGAGATTCAAAATCGCTTCGACCTTGAGCAGATCGAGACGAATACCCTCCTTGGAAATGACAAACCCAAGGAGCCTACTGGACTCAACACAAAAGACACATTTATGTGGATTGAGACGAATATTATAATGTCTACAGCGGAGAAATATCTAACAGAGGTGGTCTGGATGGTCTACGCGTTTCACTGAATGAGCAAGAAGATCATCCAAATAAGGTTGAACAATGTCTCAAATATCGTGAAATGCATAGGACGTTTCTCTTTGGAAAGTCGCAGGGACAATGTTAGAGACCCAATCTGTCAATGGAATAGGATAAATGAACCTAGCCTTGAGAAGTTTTTCAACTTCCCCTTTAATGGCGGCTGCCTTTCTTGGGTGCATGAGACATAAACAATGACGAACTAGTTTCGCATTAGGATACATAGGGATCTCATGCACCACAATACTTGGATCGATACCAGGCATTTCTTCATACGACCAGGTGAACACATCGCAAAACTCTCGGAAGAGACTAGTATAAATCTCGATCGCTGCAGGAGAACAAGTTACTCCAATGTGAATATTTTCGACAACCCCTAGTTTAACAGAGATGTCGATAGGCATGGTTTGTGTGATATTTCCCATATTCCCTTCAGAAAAAACCTCATGAGTTAAGATGGGCATCTAAAGTGGTTGAGAAGGAATATGAGAAGCAAAATTATTTAGACAAGCAGTCATTGCCCCAAAGCCGGGAAGAAACGAGGAATGATGATGACTATCAACCCAAGGAGGATCCTCAAAAGACAAAGTTTCAAGAATAGCCTCATCAGAAGGAAATGTTTCTTGCAAAGGATCAGGGGAAAAAGTATCTCCAAGCCAAGGGGATTGCACATATGTGTCAGGAGGTCTACACAAAGGAGTAGATTCAGAAGAAGAAGAAGTCGAAGCTGAGATGATTTCAACGTAGTTAAGTTCAGCAGGGCTTAATGGCATAACATCACCCCAAGAATCTACCTGATCAAGGGGAGGAATCACCCAGGGATCACGGTTAACAAAAATCATATTATCGGAGGCAACATTATGAGATGGGAGCAGAAAAATGCCCATGAGGTTAGAAGCTTTAAAAATCCCAACACCCACACTCTCATAAGAAACACCGGTATGCTCCACATATGGAACATTGCCTTCCGAGGAATAAGAAGCAAAGAAGGACAACTGATCGACTGCAACAATTTTCCCCTGGTGAGGAAAACAGAGTGCGCGGAACAACGAAGAAGCAACGGCATGCATAGCATATGTCCAACTTCGACCCAGTAAAAGGTTGTAAGTCAAATTAGCATCGACAACCTCTACTTCGACGTTGATCATCTTGCCTTCCAAGGTGATGGGCAAGCATGGGAGAATACCAAATGGACGGGAATCTCTTCCATCAAAGGCCTCCAGGGTATTTGGAGATTGACTCAAAGTGGGAGAACAAATGGCTTTCCAACAAGCAAAAGACATAATACAAGTCAAGGTTCCTTCATTGATAATAGTACGATGAATTACCTTTGAGTTAATCACAACTTGGATGAGAAAAGTGATCTGATGAGGCAAACATGGCACATGATTTTCAAGATCGAAAGTAATCAACTTGAAATCAGCTAGATCAATTCCACCAATGGCGGATAGTAATGACTTCCGTTGGGAAGGACAACTCTGGAGAACCTCCAAAGCAGACATAGCTGAAGGAGCTTGGGCTAGATCCTTGATAATGATATAGTGTTGTGCAACACGAGCATTGGGATTATAAGAAGATTTCCAGAGAATTCCTTTCGCAGGTGGTTGAATGACGGACTCATTACTAGGCCTTTCAATATGAAGAGGGCCATAATTGGGTGGGGGAACACTAGAAGGGACTTCGAGTTCTTTGTCAGCCAACGGAGCATAGTCTTTCACTCAAGTAGATATGTGAATAGGAACAGTCCCGACCATGAAGACCTGGGAACGAGATGAGGAAGAGGATTGAGGCTGGTCCGTTTGAGTTTGCTGGGAAGGAAAAGGTTCTTTAAGCACAGCAGGAATCCCTGAAGTCCCCTTAAGCAAACGACTTACTTCGGACCATCGAGGACAACCTTTAGTGAAGTGACCCTCATCACATATAAGACAAGGATACTTAGGTTTTCATTTAGACCAATCATTAGTAGGATTCGTAGGAGGTTCTTGATGTGGCGTGTCAGGTTTATTTTTACCTTTCCCTTTCTTCTTACCCTTCGAAGTTTTGTCTGCCACGGTGGACTAGACAGTGTTAACTTCTGAGGTTTTCCCAAGATTGGTTGGGGACTGAGAAGAAATTTTAGTAGGAGAAATGGATTTCTGCTTCGCAGAAGTCGTGGGAGGCTTTTGAGAAGACTGAGCGATGAAACCAATAACACCATCGGCAGAAGGCATTGATGGAGCTTTTGAAGTCCCAAATCGCGGAGCATCATGCAAGACGTCATAAAGCGTGCTAGATTGGGAATAGACCAAGTCAAGATATTGAGCACACACGATGGCTTGCTCTTCAGTAACGCATGCCCCATTGCAATATCTCTAGCTATTGGACCGACAAAAGAGGTAGTGAACCAATCAGTCAAAAACTGATCAGGGATCCAAAATTTGATCAAACGGCAATGCCTTCTCCATTCATGAATATGATCAGAGATGTGAGTATTCGTATCCTGTTTCAGAGACGTAATAAAATACGTTCCCATTTCATAGCGAATCGGTAATTGAAAATGCATAAGGAATGTCATAGCAAGATAATTAAAATCTTGGAAAGTCCCACGAGTGAGCTCAATGTACCACTTTGCAGCGGAACCAGTGAGAGTCCATTGGAAAATACAAAGACAAATAGAATCGTCAAGCCAGGAATTAGATGAACACCAAAGATTATAAGTCATGACATGAGCCTGGGGGTCTTCTCAAGACTTGCCTTCGAATTTATGACAGTCACCAGGGATCTTGGTTGGAACAGGCGACCAATATGGATTATGAAGTATAGGATCATTTGTCAACTTCGACACATCGGGTAGTTCCAAAGTCAAAAGAAACGGTAACAGAGGATTGAAGGCCATCATAGGCCTTTAATAAGGACTAGCATTAGGGTTCCAACTAGGGCCTTGTTGCCCCCATGGATCTTGTCCCAGAGGATTTTGTCCATAAGTGTTATAATTTGGTGGATTAAAACCATACCTTGGTTGTTGACACGGATTTTGACCTCTAGCAAACCATTGATGACCAACTTGACCAACAGGGGTAGCATATGGCTGCTAAAAATTCTGATAAGGATTAACCTGAGGTTGCTGATAGTTATGATATGGATTACCCTGAGGTTTCCCTTCAGGTTACTGAGGTACTTAAGGACCGCACTAAAACTAAGGCCCAAACTGCACCTGGGGCCCAAGTTGCATTTGATAGACAGGTTGGGTTTGGAATCCAAATTGAGTCTGGGGACCGGGTTGAGGTTGGAGACCAGCTTGAGCTTGACGTCTGATTTTCATTTGAACACCAGGCTGACCACTAGCTAGATTGAACTGACCAAAAGATTGTTCTTGCTAAGCAGCAGGTTGGCCTTTTTGGAACTGGGGCTGACCTAACTGACCAGAAGGTTGTCCTTGTTGAGCAGCAGGTTGACCTTGTTGGAATTGAGGTTGACCTACTTAACTAGAAGGTTGCCCTTGCAATAAAAGAGGTTGTCCCGAATACACCGAAGATGAACCTGTTTGGGTGAAGGGTTGGCCCTGAAAGGGTTGTCCTTGCGAACCCAAAGGTTTCCCTTGTTGACTATGAGTCTGCCCTACCAAGGCATAAGGTTGTCCCTTAACAGGTTGTCCTTGAGAGCCATGGTAAGTAGTGTGATTCCAAGAAACCGAAGGTGGAATTTTACTATCAACTGAAGCCGTTTGAGGAAGAGGTCCATTATAATATATATGGGCTCCACAGTGATTGAAATATTGCGTAGGGTTATGTGGAGCAGACATCTGCTAAGAACCTAGAGGGTTATAAGTCGGATTTTGAAGAAAAAACTCATATTGATCGTAAGACAATCCCCCCGGAATGGAATTTGAGGAGATAGGCATGCTACCCATAGGTTGGTTAACTCTGGATGCCAGAGGTGAAGGACCACCATCAGTGAGTTTGAAAGATATCCTAGTAATAGCAGTGGCCACCAAAGATACGGTAACCCCACTAATAGGAGGTGTTATACAGTAATTTGTCATTGCCTTCACCCCAATTCTTCTACTGTGTCATGTGTCGAGTAAAACATGCTCATGATGAACAACTTCTCTCTTATTTTGCAAATTGACCCACTTTTCCTAAGTTTTCTGCCTTGTCGCGATAATGAATTTAATATATGCGACAAACGGTGGTCATAAACAGTCCAGTCACGCCTCCATCGCTGAAGTACATCTGATTCCCATGACGTCTGGATTTCATGCTCCAGCACGAGGATATTTTCTATATTTAGCGACGGACTGACTTGGTACATTTCCTACTAGCGATGTCAACACTAAAGCTTAGTTAGAGACTAGCGATGATCCAGATTGGGTGAATTTGTTCCAACAGTCGACCTTCTGGATGTATCTGGACCTGGTTCTTGGGTCAATTTGGGTCACCCTCCTCCCTCTGGCATGGTAGTTCCAATTTTTGTGCTGCTTACCTTGAGGATAAGCTCCCTCCCCCTCATTTCATGGAGACTCCTTCTCCTATAAAATCACTCACCATTGCTATCATTTGCTAGTTCTTTTGGTTGTACAGTGCTGCTGCTACTTTTGAGTTTGATAGATAGTTGGTGTGAGTGTGATAAGTGTGGGATTGCTTTATAGTTTACAAGAAGGTGTGGAGTGCCCTTAATCTTATGTAAAGCTTGTGAATGAGAGAGAGAGAGAGAGATATTGCTATTTGGGAGACCCATCTTTGAGAGTGAATGCTTGAACAAACACACTGGTTGGACCCTCTGAGAAGGCTTGTGACGTCAAGACTTGGTTGTAAGCTTTGCTCTTGTTTTATTATTAATACAATCAATGCTGATTTCCTATGTCTTGTATGTAATTTACTTGATAGCTCATGACTTCTTGACTTTATGATTAAATATATCATTGTTGTTTCTCGGTTACGTGCTCTGTTGTTTCTTTGTGGTGTTTCAGGTTAATTGCTCTTTAAGGAGAAGGAAACAGAAGTTGGAGAAGTGCAACGGAACTTCATCAACCACTGGTTTGAGGTAGGCCTCCAACGACGACTATTTAAGGGAATCAATTGTTGTTTTGTCCTTGTTGTGACTAGACCCACTCTAGGGCTAGAGGGGTTGCCTCTGTCTATAGAGGGAACACTTTCCTGCATCAGAGGAGGAGCTGAAGATGCCACACAAATAGTGGGTATCGATGGAACAGATGTATCCTATGTAACCTGTGTCCGAGGGATGGAGGTCGAAGTTGGAGTAGACACAAACAACCCTAAAGTCGGGACCATTGTATAAGGCCATACAAAGCTCTGAAGCAGAGATGTAGAACCAAGTATGTCGGCTAGAGAATGATAGCGAAGTGGTAAAGAAACATCTGGAGAGGTGTGAAAAGGGAAACCCTCTAGAGGAAAATGATACACGCCAGTTGACACAAGGTTCTCTTGACTACTTATGAGACTCAATTCATCCATGTCAGAAGAGGCCATAGGAATTGAAGCACTAGGGGGAGTCGACAGAGGATCCTCGTCTAAAAATTCCAAAACATTGGGAGGAGTCCAATGGATATCAAAAGGTTCCCCGCTCGGAGCTCGAGAGGAAAGAGGTTGAACACTTGGAACAATATCAAGAGTGCCACTAATGGATGGTACCTCAGATGGGACAGGGAAAGAAGGCTCTTCGTCACCTGGTAACGACAACAGAACAAATGAGTCTGCAAGGATGGCCTAAAATCAAAAGACTAGGAGAGAAGATATGATTAGGAGGGTTTTAAATTATTTTCAAAGATATTACTCATGATGTGGCCAAAATTTAACAGATAGGATGTTATCGTGGGAAAATGAATTTTATGACGTTGGAACAAAACTTTGCCTTTTCATGTTTATAGAGTTGAGAAAAAAGGAAAAATATGACTCTAGTCTCCTTCGAAGTTTAATGAGCTTAAAAGGAAAAGTGCTTAGATGATCCTTTTACTTTTAAAGAGTCGAAAAGGAATGAAATTGACTACTTTGTAATTCTAGGCAAAGGTTTACTAGGCAAGCATGAATTGCAGAATACCTCCCGGCGAACCAAGAAGTATGAGGAGGCTATCTACCCGAATGTTGTGTTTGGTGTACCACATTTGCAAGGTGGCCAACTCGACTTCCTATGGATAAAAGGATTACAACCTAGTGGGGTCTCCCATCATATACGCGACAGTACAGGGAGCACAAGTCCGTACTAGTACTTGTCGAATCACAAAAGGAGGAATCACCCAACCTTAGTGAAAACAACAACCACTAGGTTTAACGATGCCAGAACACGTCTCTAGCCTAGACCTCTAGATATAAGTGTTAAGTTCCAATGCGTTTTTAGATTGATTCAATGAATTTTAATTGTTAATCTTGAATTAAAATTTCAGTTTCAAGGCCCTACCGAATGTATCTTCCAAAGCTCCTAGAATGCAACTAGATGAGTGAAGAAGCCATTTCTTTTCAATGAACAACTAACTAAGGCAAAGTGAGAGGTTCATTTCGAAGAAACCAAAGCGACAAGAAAGCAAATGCAAGCAAACCAACTAAGAGGAAAGAGAGATGCAAGCAATCTAATCAAGAAAATAAACAACACAACTTTCGCTTTTCAATTTCTAAATGGCAAGAACTTACTAATGCAAAAAGTTGTTCATATTTCCTAACACTAGATGAATACAATATTTTTATTTTTTCAAATGAATAGCAAGCAACCAAATGTAAAACTTGAAAACATACTATTTTTAAGCTGTAAAGATGTTTGCAACTTGATCATCTGTTGAACAATATTGCACTTCAAGAACATGGTCATGAATGAGCTTTCTGATGAAGTGCATGTGCACTTCAATGTGTTTTTTTCACTGATGTTGGACTGGATCTTTGCATAGTTGAATGGAACTTTGATTATCACACCAAAGTGTAGTCATATGCTGCTGCTGAAAGCCAAACTATGACAGGATCTGACGAAGCCACAGGGCCTCCTTACTAGCTTCTACGGCACCACGATATTCTGCTTCTGCTGAAGAAAGAGAAATGACACTTTGTTTCTTGCAAGACCATGTAATAGGTCTTGAACCAAGAGTGAACACATAACCTGCAGTAGACTTCCGATCATCAGGGTCACCAGCCCAATCGGAATCAGTGAAAGCAACCAATAGAGGAGATGCTTATGCACTGTAATGAATCCCAAACTAAACTATACCTAAAACATAAAGAAGTATTATTTTAGCTGCTTTCCAATGACTTTCATGTGGGTTTTGCATAAACCGAGAAATAAGGCCAACAACAAAAGAAAGGTCAAGACGAGTATGGGTCAGATACAAAAGTTTTCCTACAAGTTGACGGTATAAGGTAGCATCAACTTCAGGGGAAGTACATGTAACTGAAAGTTTGGCTCCAGACTGAAAGGGAGAAGGGGCTAGCTTACAGTCTTCCATGTGAAAATGGCGTAGAAGATCACAGGAATGCTTGGACTAGGAAAAGGAAATACCTTCCTTGGATTGCAAGACTTGAAGACCAAGAAAATAATGCAAGTGTCCTAAGTCTATCATTTCAAACTTCTTTTTAAGGCTAGACTTCACATGGTTTATAACATTGGGATCACTACCAGTAAGGATAAGATCATCAACATAAAGAACAAGAATGATAAGATACTTGCCCACTTTCTTGGTTTAGATAGTATTATCATAATGACACCTAGAAAAGCCAGTTTCTAAAATAAATCTATCCATTTTGGCATACCAAGCTCGAGGGGCTTGCTTGAGACCATAAAGGGATTTCTTAAGCTAACATACAAGGCTAGATTCTATTTGTATAAAGCCAGTAGGTTGTTCCATATAGATTTCTTCATGCAAGTCTCCATCCAAGAAGGTAGATTTAACATCCATCTGATGGATTTCCCATTTGAAAGAGGTAGCAAGGGAAAGAACAAGGCGGATACAGTTCATTTTGGCAACATGGAAGAAGGTTTCAATATAGTCAATGCCTTTGAATTTTGAAAAACCCTTAGCAACAAGATGAGCTTTATGTTTATCAACTTTTCCAAATGGGCCATACTTGGTTCTATAAACCCATTTGCATCTAACAAGTTTTCGTCCCTTTGGAAGAGGAACAAGATCCCATGTATCATTTGCCAATAATGAACGATATTCTTCATTCATAGCTGCATCCCAATCGAGATGGCTTGAAGCTTTTGCAAAGGTGTCAGGATCATAATTCGTTGAAGCTTGAGCTAGTAAAGAAGAAGCTCTATCGAACTGAGAACGTGTGCGATGCTGATCTATAGGATAACTGGCAAGAGCACCTGTTGCATCCCAAGTAGCACAGACCCATTTTGGAAGTTGAGGAGCTGAAGGAGGATCTTAAGAAGGTGGGGAAGGATTGTCATCCTCGCTGTCATCATCTGAAGAAGAAATATTTTCAGAAGTAGAAGGGATAGAGAGAGGTGGCACATCCGCCACACTAGGCTTGTAGGCCGATATATTTTCAGCAAACTTTACATCTCTTCTAATGATAAGATTTTTGGACTTAAGTGGAATAAGTCTATATCCTTTGACATCTTCAGAATATCCAACAAAAATACATTTTTCACTCTTAGGTTCTAAAGCTTTGTGTTTCTCATCTGGAATATGGGCCCATGCTTCACTTCCAAAAACACGAAAGTGACTTACATTTAGTTTAATTGAGCTCCATGCTTCTTCTAGAGTAATGTTCTTTAAAACCTTAGTAGGAGTGCAATTTACTATGTAATTTGCACAGTTAATTGCTTCTGCCCAAAAACTACGACTAAGTCCTTTAGATTGAAGCATACAATTAGCCATTTCCTTTAAGGTGCGATTCTTCCTTCTGGCTACACCATTTTGTTGTGGAGTATATGGAGCAGTATGTTGCATTCGAATTCCATTCTCTGTGCAAAAGTTGATGAATTTGTTGTTAACATATTCTTTGCCATTATCAGATCTTAGCCTAAGAATTTGATGTCTAGATTTTTTTTCAACAAAGGCCTTAAAGGCTAAGAACATGTTAAATACTTCACTCTTGAGTTTTAAGAAGTATACCCAAGTGCATCTGGAGAAATCATCAATGAAAGTTAAGAAATACTTGTAGCCAGAGAATGAAACAACTGGAAGTGGACCACATAAATCACTATGCACAAGCTATAAAGGGGTTGAGGCGTGCCAAGAGGCACATTTTTCAAAACTGTCCCGATGATGTTTTCTGAGTACACATTTGGAAAAAACACCATCTCTGCAAGATACCATTGGAAGACCTGTCACCATATTTTATTTACATAGATTCTGAAGGGAGCGATAGTTTAAGTGACCAAATCGCTCATGCCAAAGTTTGCTCACTTCATCATTATGAGCAACAAATACCGAGGGAAGATTTGATGACCCAAAGTTGTTAAAAGTGGAAATGTCTATCAGTCTTCTTCCCTTTGTTTTTATTTGCCTTATCATTTAGTGGAAATGATTTTTCATTTTGTGACTGAAATTTCATAGGACCCTTGTTTGGTTTAGGACCATTATTTTTAGGATACGGCTTCTTAGGATTCCTTGAATTTGTTTGCTTCTGAGCGGCTAAGGCTTTCTTAGAAGAGTTTCCAAGATTAAGAAGACCAAGATGTAAGATTTTTTGTTGTTCTCTTATTAAAGAACCACAAAAGGCATCAAAGGAAGCATACTTGTAGTCTTGTCCTTGAGAAATGAAGGATTCTCTTGTAGAATGGAAGGTGGAAACAAACACAAAGTAGGCTAGTCCCAACTTAGTAAGAATGGAATAGATAAGGTTACCATCTTCTTTCTTAACGTTAACACCTTCCAAGAGAAGTCTAAAGGTCTTGAACTTGGACAAAAAATCTTCAATGGAAGAAAAATTATTGGGGTCCAATGTAAGCAACTCATTTTCAAGTTGATGGGCTCTAAGTTCGTTTTTAATTCCAAAAACTTTAGTGATTTATTTCATTGCTTCATTAGGAGTATCAAGTTTTACGATATGGAATCTAAGGTTTGGAGAAATAGACATCCCTATCAACCCACGTGCTTGATCTTGCCTATTTTCCCATTTGGCTGCCTTATCTTCATATTTCGGTTTGGTTTCTTGGCCTGAGGCTATTCTGTAAAGACCTGTACTTCTAAGTAAATCCACAATGTAGGACCACCATTGGAAGTAGTTGGTGTTGTCAAGAATAACTTGGCATGGACTTTCCATTTTAACAAAAACTGAAGCCATATATGCTGAAACTAAGTGTTCCAATGGAAAGATCTCGAAAAATTAGGCTGATTCAAAAAACGGCTCTGAAAATGGCTTCCGGATGAAGAAGTTATGGCTTTTTGAAGAAAAGTTGTTGAAGATGCCGACGAAGTGAGGGAATGTGCGGAAATGAATGATAATGTTATATTTAAAAAAAAATTGGCCCCCTTTTTAAAATTAATCTAATTAGCTCAACAAAAAGAAAGACTTAAACTCAAGACCTCTGCTCTCATAAAGTAGCTTTGGACCAAGTGAGCTAGATTAAAAGGTTAGTAATTTTTGGAAAAGAGGAAGGGTTTTTGTTTTTAGTCACTGAAGCTTTGGGGTGCGTGCTTACTTGAGAAAGCTCTTTTTTTCCTAAAAAACAAAAAACACAAAACCCAACATGGACATACAGAAAAAAACAAACCTTACGAAGTTAGCTTTACCCATAAACTAAATATTTCCCTCAATGTTTCTGATTTTCTGAGATCACACTAAGGCACGGCAGAAAAGAGCATACGCATGAGAAAAATCCTTCATTTCTGTTTTCAATTTGCCCAAATCACACAGATTCGCGAGGCAAAGAGCATACGCAGAAATCAAAGGTATAGATCCGGTAATAAAAAAAACAAAGAGCTAAATAAACCGAAATAAACAGAGAGAAAATAACTAAATATTGCAAATAAATATTGTATACCCCTGGACCTTAAAAATGATGTAGCTAGGACTACCAGAAACCTTTTCGTGTGAAACGAAAGGGGTTCCTCACTGGAACAGATGCTACTAACACAATAGAGCAGTCCTCTCGGCCCGAAAGTAGTCAACAATAGTAGATCTAGGAAACGACAATCGGATGCAGTTCTATCGGCTTCAGATTTGGATCACCAACAGATGCAGCCCTCAAATAGCTCTGATACCATGTAGGAATTTATAGGGTAAGTTCCTCAGATAGAACACCAAAGGACACTGCTCACAAATAGATCACATATCAATACACCAGTATTGTTGACGTGGTTAAAACCCTCAAAGAGGGAAACAGTCCATGGCCTAAGCCAACGCAGCCACTTTAGGGACTTTTCATTATTGTCAGGCACATCTTCATAGCTATCACTTGTCACCACATGGGAATTTTTTCGGTAAGTGTTACAACTTCCATCGTTGGATGCATAAGGGTAATCATCCTCATTGTCAAGACCACCATTGTCTATGATAAACTAGAAAGCATAATCCATGAGATCGCCATTGCATCCTTGGTTGTAAGAAGTATCGTAGTCCACTAGTTCCTACTCGGACAGGGAAGTCAAATTTCCAGTCACAATTTGATTGATGCCTTCAACAGAAGCCATAGTCAAGAATGCCCAACAATTTCCGCAGGAGCACTGGTCCTTAATAGCAGCCACGTCTCCCTTTTCTCTCCAGTCAATGGACTTTGGCAAATTCTCGCTCTCCGAATACTGGTATCAAGGGCTGAGAGACTGTAAGCCAATCCCTTCTCCCTTTCAATCTGGAGCCAAACTTTCAGTCACTTGTACTTCCCCTGAAGTTGATGCTACCTTATATCATCAACCTGTAGGAAAACTTTTGTATCTGACCCATACTCGTCTTGACCTTTCCTTTGTTGTTGGCCTTATTGCTCAATTTATGCAAAATCCACATGAAAGTCATTGGAAAGAAGCTAAAAGAATACTTTGTTATGTTCGAGGTACAATTCATTTTGGGATTCATTACAGTGCAGAAGAATCTCCTCTATTGGTTGGTTTCACTAATTCCGATTGGGCTGGTGACCCTGATGATCAGAAGTCTACTGCAGGTTATGTGTTCACTCTTGGTTTAGGACCTATTACATGGTCTTGCAAGAAACAAAGTGCCATTTCTCTTTCTTCAGCAGAAGAAGAATATCGTGGTACCATAGAAGCTAGTAAGGAGGCCCTGTGGCTTCATCAGATCCTGTCAAAGTTTTGCTTTCAGTAGTAGCATCCGACTACACTTTGGTATGATAATAAAAGTGCCATTCAACTATGCAAAGATCCAGTCCAACATCAACACAAAAAACACATTGAACTGCACATGCACTTCATCAGAAATCTCATTCATGACCATGTTCTTGAAGTGCAATATTGTTCAACAGATGATCAAGTTGCAGACATCTTTATAAAGGCTCTCACAGAGGCAAAGTTTACTAAACTTCGATTTATGGTTGGAGTTCAGGAAGTTGTCACTAAGGGGGGATAGGCTTTAGTGCCTCCTTCCTTCTCCTATTGTGTCATATTTGTACATCCTTCAATCTTATCCCAAGTTGTTCTTAAGGGGGGATGTTAGGATATTTCAACACATAGGAAATATTTAAGTATAACTTGGTCTAATGTAGAGTTAGGAAAAGTGTGTTTCTTTACTATTTACTTTTGTAACTTACAAACCGACGGTCATGATATGTTCTAGACATGAAGTGATCCGACGGTTCATTCTCTCGTCGGTATTACCAACACATGATTCGTGGCTTAACAACCGATTGGTCCATGATCTCTATTTAAAGAGCATGAAGGGTCATCTGTAGGTTAACGATTCATGAGAGAAGCTTATGTAAACCTTCATTCTTTTATTAATAAATTGCTTGAAGTGGCCCCGTTGGCTCAGGCCGTGGAATGTTTCCCTTTTTGAGGGTTTTAACCACGTCAACAATACTATTGTATTGATCCGTGATCTGTTTGTGAGAGGTGTCCTTTGGTGTTCTGTCTGAGGAACTTACCTTGTAAATTCCTACATAAGCTTTTTCGAATGAAATCACTCAATGAATAAAGAGAAACATTTTACTCTAAAACGAATCAAGACTCAAAACCAAGAAGATGTTTCTTTTTGCAAACTAGAAAGCTTTTCTCACTGACCAGGAAGTAATGTGATCTATGCCAAGTGAAGGAACCGAACCAAATGACCAAGACTTGAAGCTTTGGTAACCAAATGTCATGTACCAATCAGGAAGATGAAAAAACAATTAATAAAGAGAAGCCTCAAACTAAGTAAGGGATTGTGCCAAACACCACCCAAAGATCAAATGAGCAAGTAGCCCAAGAAAACCAATGTTTCAAGAAACCCTAAGGAAAACAGGCCACACAGTTCGAACGAAGAAGTTTCAAGGGAATGGAACTCGAAGTCAAATATCCTATTAATCAAAAATTTGACACACAGTAAAATCCAGAAGAGAAGCTCAAAAGGACATGACACACTGGCCCATCGACAAGCAAAACTTTAAAATTGAAACCTACAAGAATCATTGTGAGCATAAAACGAACAACATGCACCGATAATAAAACGTCGCACCTCCCTAACCAACGACTTGGCGACGTCGTCACCAAAGTACACCAGTTAACGACATTGAGCCAATTTCAAAGCTCTTCACAACTGTGAGGCGACTTAATCGCGCCAAACAGCAGAAGGCACACCTAAACAAATAACGTAGGCGTGACTATCTTCACGACTGTCACAAAATAAACTGTGACGACCTTAAACCAAAGGAAAAAGTTCAAAAACTAATTGAGGGAAGGCCAGACCTATCACTCATGACAAAGGGAAGACTACCAAGAGTAGTCAAAACAACCCAGAACATGAAAAATCCATCCCAAATGTAAAGGAGACAATAAACCAATAACAAACTCAATTCAAGGGACAAAAAACAAATCACTCCCCAGTATGGTTGCCAACTTGTGACACAAGCAAGTTCCCTCTGTGAACAAAGGCAACCCCTCTAGCCCTAGAGTGGGTCTAGTCACAGCTGTTGTAGAGGTAAATCCTCTCTGTGGACAGAGACGATCCCTACTAGCCCAAACCGGGTCTAGCAACAATCAAACAATGCTATCACGCAAGTTCCTAATTGCAAATTAAAAGTGGATGATGAGAACCTACTTGGATTCCAACGCTAATATTCGTAGAAGAGACGTCGCTCTTGTTCCTTTGCCTCGGCCGGTCACGATCCCCACGATCTCCGTGATTGGACACCTGCACATGCAAAGAACAACACGAAAACAAGCATAAAATCTAGTAGATGCAATTATATATCAGTCAGAAAAGATATAACTCAACATCAAACATAAGACAATGAGAGTGGAACCATAATGATAGTCATCTATTATTAATAAATAACAAAGAAGAATACAACCATTGTTCTGATGTCAAATCCTCCTTTGGCTGGGTAGTCAGCTACACAAGTCTTGCAAAGCTTGTTGGGATGAGGAACAAGCCTCTCTCTCTTTGGGTGACAAGAATCTCCTTACTTAGATTTGGCCTTATGGGTGCAAAGAAGGCTCTTGCAGCTTCAAACTCTCTATCACTATGCTAGAACTGGAACTATTGTAACTAGCTTGCTCAAGGCATAGAGACAAGCCTTTATAGATAGAGAAGAAAGAGATAGGATTAACCACATTATTCATGGGATTGGCTTTATCACTTGGAAACTTCCATGAAAGGTGGCAAACCACTTTCCCTTCTATGGAGATTCGAAGCCAAACCATCCTAGCTCAACATAGATTCAGTTGGTGAATGGGTTGAAGAGAACCTTCGAGAGCTTGTTGGTTAAAATATTTACTCAATTTGGTTGGCGCGAGTGCGACTCTGAGACAGAGCGCCAATGGCGCGCCCTTTTTAGAGGATTTCCCTCATTGGCGCGGGCAGTGAACTGTGGACTCGCGCTAATGCAAAAAGAGCTATTTTCATGGGTATTTTGCAGGAGATGTCTTCAGGGCATATGAAGCTCATACTTAGAGGAATATGATGCAAGTGGTTTCAGGTCATGTCACTTCTCACAGGTCCCGGAATGACTCCTCCAGTGTGCGGGTGAGGGGTAACAGGGACGGTGAAAAACGGTGACAAATTGTTGTTGAACAGATGCCCCCTAAAGCATGATGCCCGAGAGAGAGAGGGGTGAAATGCTTTACAAGAACATGCGTGATTGAAAACACAGCCGCCGGAGAACCTGCGTAAAGAAGTACAACTGATATCTCAAATACATGATGTATGTGGTATGGGCGCAGCGATCCATAATAGAGTACATGATAATCTAGATCCAAGGCATGGACGCAGCCATCCAAAGAGGATCGATAAATAGACTCAGGCATGGTCGCAGCCATCGAGTGAATGAGTCATGTAATGATCATAACAAGCCACAAATCGCAGCCTGGATTCCAATAGAAAAAATCCAGGGTCTTGCGCTCCATCTCGACACGAACAGAGTACAAGTTCAAGCATGCGAATATAGGAGTTGAAGTCGAACATGCATGAACATCATCTGATCACCAGTCAATGATGAAAACTGTTAACAGACGCAAGAGGTACCACCAATAATGACAATGGTCCTCAAGGTACTATAGGTACAATCTACGGCGTGTGAATCAGTGAGCCGGTGTCGAACACCCGTAGAATCATTCGATCGGAGGCCAATGAAGAAAACCTCACGTCGAACACGAAGAACCTGCCATTGAGGCATGCAGGCTCCAAGGCACTGAAGGGAGTCTCTAGATCAGCTTCCTGGATAATGAGCTGAAGTCGACAGGAAGTGACCTTGATCAAAGGTGGGCCATAGTGTTTCCCACATCATTGACACGAGACAGAGGAAATATGTTGTGGTGATTCAGAATTATGTGAGGTATCAGAGGGAGGTTGTAATTCTGCAGAGGTCAACTTCTCTTGAACATATCGGCGGCATGATAGTGGACTTGGCAGTATTTGACATCAAATGAGCAGAGGTCATGGTGACAAGGCAATGAGCAGATGAGAGGTCAAATAGGATCACCCAAACCCACGGAGGCTAGTGTAAAACAAGATGAGATGTTCCCACCCAGACACGAATGCAAACTAGTGCCATGTTCAAGAGCGACATACTGCCGACACGACAATAATTATGGGTCCATTTTCCCCACCATTTCTGGCAAGTACCCCAGTTATTTTTAGCAAGCTTGACGGGGATAGCATATGCTTGTGAGTGTCATTACGACAGAATCCGATGTCATTAAGTTTTAATGAGTCTGACAAAGGAAGAACTCGGCGTCTTTTCCTATTTAGAGAGTCTGAAAAGACACCTGAAAAGTGAACTCCAGGGGGGTCCTTTTTCGTAAAGTTGTGTCTCCCGAGCCCGAAAAAGTATAAAGCAATGCTCGAAAGAACCACCCGACCATTACGATCGAGGAGTACTTTTCATGAGTAGTGATATCGATCTGAAAAAAGTAAAAAAACGATCAACATCACGTCGTTTCGTAACCATTAACGAACCTGAAACGACAAGGGTCCGACGATCTTTTTCGTTTTTTACACGGTCGGAAAAGGGTTTAAAGACGACCGCCTCTTATTTATGTTTAACGAGTCAAGAGGGGAAACCCGACAATCTTTTCATTTTTAGCGAGTCAGAAAAGAGCTGAAAGATGACTCCATAGTGACTTTTTCGTGTATTTACCGAGTCCAAAAAAGTATAAAATACAACTCGTTTCACCATCGAAGTTGCAAAAAGGACCTGTCATAGCACCAAAAGCAAGCGTAAAATCCATTTTCGACCAAATATATATTAAAATATTGAAAAAACAACTCTTTAAACCTAATTACAAGTCAAAAAAGTCTATAAATATGGTGAAAATGTAAAAAATAGAATTACTTTTACTTTTTACCTCTTGCATAGTAGTAGTGGTCCATTTGGGGAGCAAACTTCGAGCAGTGATTACCGCCAATCCGTGCAACCATTTGAGATTTCGTCAGTTCCAAGTAAGAGGCGCTTCCCTTAGCTCCATTTTCATACTCTTTTTATGCATTTTGTTCCCTGATTGAGCCTCTGCAAGGGGGATTTCAAAATTTAGGGTTGCGCCCCATTGGCGCGGGTATCCGACACGGGTCCGCGCCAATATGGTGATTTGCCCAAAGGTGTCACGCTATTGGCGCGACTGTTTTAGAAACAGTCGTGCCAACCGCGCGACCTAACTTTTTACTTGAATTTTCTCATCATTTTTGAAATTTGTCTGACTTGTAAGCCTACCAGGGTTTCATTAATGACTTATTCATCCTTGTGGGTGCAGGAAACAAGCAAAAATGGTGGTGGAATGGAAAGAACGGGAGCATGATGTCGTAGATGCCTTGGCCATAGCGGATGAGGGATGTATGAATGCTTTGAGAGACTGTGGTCTCAAAAAGTTCTTCCTCACCTCTTATCTGCGAGCTCAACCAGAGCTATTACAGTTCATAGTGGATGCTTGGGATGTTGATGACCAAGTATTTCGCTTACGGGATCAGACCTTAGAGCTGGATGTATCTGATGTGTATTTCATTACTGGGATGTCACGGAGAGGGGCGAGCCCTATTTTGACCGGAAGCAGGCCTTCCGGGGAGAAGATAGGTGAAGTGAAGGCTCGTGTGTGTTCAGAGGCACAATTTGGGAAAAACAGTGCCAAGGTGGATATCGCCACCATCCATGACTTGGCTCTTAGGGTGATACTGTTCACTATCACGCGTGCAGCTGGGGTACAGGCACCCCATGAGGCGAGTAAGAATCGTCTGTTACTAGCGATAGAATGCCTTAGCCCCACCATTTTTGACTGGGCTACAGCAGTGACTACAAATATCAAACGGCAGCTTACAAAGTGTAAGCGTGGGGGAGTGAAATAGTTCGGGTATGGCTCGATTGTGGTGTCGTTCTTCTTGGAACGATTACCCCTCTTCCAGTACCAGGGAGCTGTAGTGGCGGACCCATTTCTGCGAGAGTCTAGGATGGCTCGTTGGGCAGCATTGATGCCCAGAGGAGGAGGGGGCCAGCAGATGTCTTGGCGGCCCGAGTTCTTCATATGGCTTCGCCGTCAACTGATCGTGGTAGAGGATTGGCCATACGCGGGAACCAACTTCATGGGGGACCCCGACCTCCCACTGCCAGAGGGAGAAGAGTGGGAAGAGGAGTTAGGTATGATCTTCTCTTTTGATGTTTTATGTATTTTCATTTTTTTTTGTCAATACATGCATGTTCTGATGACAGTTGTATGTATATGCAGATGTGGGCCCAGAGCGGCCATCCGGCTTGTCTCCTATAGCGCGGAGGGACCAACCTGCAGCTGATCCTCAAGAAAGGGGTGCTGTGGGGGAAGAGCTAGTGCAGAATCTCGAGGGACTTACCCAAGGGATTCTAGGCTACGCTAGATTGGCGGACATGCCCTTTGCATACCAGAGGCACACCGTGGGGGTGCCGACCCGCATCCATCGTCTGTTGAGACGCTTGGTGCGTGCAGTGACGTGCTATCATGAGCACCACCACGAATAGACTCCTAGGTTTCTTTCATGCATATTTTTTGAGGGACATGTTGTCCGAGGATGTATCAGGATGAACATGTATTATTTTTTCGGTTTTGTAACGCACGCGGTGCAAACATTATGACACACATATATATATATATATACATATGCCTATGGTTTATTATTGTGCTTTTATGTGCTTGCTTGTATGATGTTTTGATTATAAATTATGCAAATGTCTATCTAATACATGATTGGCCAATGCATCCGATAATGTGTTTAATCGTCGTGGAATATGTTGATATGTGATAAAGTCAAAATTCCTTTCTAAAAATTTAACACGTAAGTACAACCTTAAAATGTGACGGTCTCTGACGGAATATCACCCATTGAGCTGATGGACGACAAGCTGAGAGTCTAGGTTAACAAGCAATGTACGAATACCGAGATTAATTGCCTCGGCTAATAATTCAATAACAGCGCTATATTCAGCAACATTGTTTGTAGTACAACCTAAACAGACACCTTGAAGATCTATCAACTCACCGTGAGGATCGTAGATCACCCACACCGCAGAAGACAAATTACAAGTACTGCGGCAGGCACCATCAGCAAAACCAATGTAAGGTGCACCCGACATCTGCACAAGAAGCAAAAAGACACAATAAGGGGCAATCACGCTTTCACACCAAACCGAAAACATGAAAACTCACACACACACACACATGCATGTACAAATCGAAGCATACTAAACTTGAGAATAAAGGGACGGGCATGCCCCCCAGCATGGTGTCTCAATTCGAGGTACATGCCCAAGCTTCAGTCCATTGAAAATGGAGTGAAGGTTGACATCACTGTTATTGCGCTCGAATGACATCATATCGCCCCGAGATTCTATCTGATGCACGGAAATCGTTTTAATAGGGGCGAGATTCGGAGGTGGAAGGGGAAAGACACCCATTAGAGCGGGATCCTTAAAGAGTCCGGCTCCCACACTCTCGAATGATTTGGAGGTATGCTCCACGAATGGCACATTACCTTCGGAAGAAGAGGCGAAGAAGGAGAGCTGGTCCACCGTGACAATCTTCCCTTGATGAGGGAAATGAATGACACAGGAAAGGGAGGAAGCCACGGCTTGCATGGCGTATGTCCAGCTACGTCCGAGGAGGAGGTTGTAGGTAAGATTAGCGTCGACAACTTCGACCTCCACTTCTACAGTCTTCCCTTCCAAGGAGATGGGCAAGCATTGGAGGATACCGTAAGGACGGAACTCTCTTCCATCAAAGGTTTCTAACGTCGTAGGAGACTGGCTCAATGTTGGAGAACCAATAGCTTTCGAGCAAGCAAAAGACATGATGCAAGTTGAGACACCTTCATCAATGACTGTACGATGAATCATTTTACCATTGATGATGACCTGTATAAGGAAAGCGATTTGGGGAGGCAGTCTCGGCGTATAGCCCTCGAGATCAAAAGAAATCAGATCCGAGTCAGCCGGGTCTATGCCACCGATGGCCGATAGCAAGGACTTCCTCCGGGAGGGGCAGCTCTGGAGGACTTCGAGAGCGGACATAGTAGACAGAGCGTGGGCTAAGTCCTCAACAATGTTGTAGTGCTGAGCAGCACGAGCATTCGGGTTGTAAGAAGACTTCCGGAGTACACCTTTTGGAGGGGGTCGGATCATCGTCTCAGTGCTAGGTCTTTCGATGTGGAGTGGACCAAAACTGGACGGAGGAGCGCTGGAGGGGACCTCCGGCTCTTTCCCAGCATGAGATGGATATTCTTTTGCTTGAGTGGTGACATGGATGGGAATCGTCCCAGCCATGAAGACTTGAGATCCGAATGAAGAAGAGGGTTGCGATGGATCTGCCACCATTTGAGTTTGCTGCGAAGGGAAAGGTTCTTTAAGCACAGCAGGAGTCCCAGGAGCACCTTTCAATAATCGACTAACTTCGGACCGCCTAGGGCAATCTTTAGTGTAGTGATCCTCATCACAGATAAGACAAGGATACTTAGGTTTACATTTGGCTCCTTCCTCGGGTGGAGGTTTAGGGGAGTCCCATTTGGGCTGTTCGGATTTATTCTTGGCTTTCCCTTTCTTTTTCCCTTTCGAGGATTTATCCCCCGTGGTGGACTAAACGGCGTTTACCTCGGAGGTACTTCCAGAATTAGATTGACCCTGAGAAGTGTTTCCATTAGAAGTATTTTGTTTTTGCTTCCCAGGGTTCGCAGATGATTTCTTTGAAGACGCGTTTACAGAGCCAATAACACCGTCAACAGATGGTTTTAGCGAAGCTTTGGATGTTCCGAGTCTCAGGGCATCTGGAAAATAATCATATAAAGTACCTGACTGAGAATATACTAAGTCAAGGTAATGAGCACGCGCGATAGCTTGCTCTTCAGTTACACAAGCTCCCATGGCGATGTCTCATGCAATTGCAGGGACAAAGGAAGTCGTGAACCAATCGGTCAGGAGCTGATCAGGAATCCAAAATTTGATCAAGCGACGACGTCGTCTCCATTCATGTATATGATCGGATATATGCGTGGCCGTGTCCTGTTTGAGAGATGTAAGGATATGTGTCCTTGTCTCATACCGAATGGGTAACTGAAAATGAGTTAGGAATGCCATAGCCAGCGAGTTGAAATCTTGAAATGTTCCGCAATTCAACTCAATATACCACTTAGCGGCCGAGCCGGTGAGAGTCCTTTGGAAGAGGCGGAGCCGGATAGAGTCATCAAGCCATGAGTTGGATGAGCACCAAAGGTGATAGGTCATGACATGGGCTTGAGGGTCCTCACCAGCTTTGCCATCGAATTTCGAGCAATCACCGGGTATCTTAGTTGGAACTGGTGGCCAATATGGATTATGAAGAATGGGATCATTCGTCAACTTGGACACATCTGGAAGTTCCAATGTCGCTAAGAAAGGCAATTGAGGATTAAAGTACATTTGTGGCTGTGGAAGGGAGGTAGTACCAGGGTTCCAACCAGGTGGTGGTTGCCCCCATGGACTTTGTTCGGATGGGCCTGGCCCATAAGGGTTCTGCCCATAGGGATTTTTCCCATAGGGGTTCTGTCCATAAGGATTCTGTCCATAAGCTGACAGCTGACCCTGGGTCTACCCCCCAGCACCCCATGGATTAGCAACTTGACCTGCAGGTGCAACGTACTGCTGCTGATAATTCTAGTAAGGAGTGACTTGCATTTGTTGATAATTTTGATAAGGGGTAAATTGAGTTTGCCCCTGGGGTTGCTGGTAGCCATACGTTTGCTGAGCTCCATACTAAGCCTGATAAGAAGACTGCGCTTGGTAAGAAGGTTGGGGTCGTGGCCCACCTTGCATTTGATAACCAATTTGAGTCTGGGGCCCAGAAGGATGTCCTTGAACAGGTTGAGCTTGGACCATCTGGCCGAAAGGTTGGCCTGGTTGGGCTTGGGACGGACCTGTTTGCCCAGAAGGATGTGCTTGCTGGGTACCAGGTTGTCCTTGTGCAACCAAGGGTTGTCCTTGCGGAACAGATGGTTGAGCGGGCTGAACGGCCGGTTGACCTTGAGTTTGGCCAGCCTGTCCAGAAGTATGACTAGGCTGGGCAGTGGGTTGGCCTTGCTGTGCAGGAAGCTGACCCGCTTGCCCAGAAGGATGACTAGGCTGAGCAGTGGGTTGGCCCTGCTATACGTAAGGGTGTCCCCCTTGCCCAGCAGGATACCCCTGTTGGACTGCCAGTTGACCTTGTGGAATATAAGTTTGTCCAGTTTGTCCAGAGGGATAACCCTGCTAGATACCAAGTTGGCCTTGTTGGATGTAAGGTTGTCCTGGTTGTCCAGACGGGTAACCTTGTTGGGTACCAGGTTGCCCCGGGTAACCAGAAGGTTGAGTCAGATAAGTAAAAGATGGACCACTAGCGGCTGAAGGTTGTCCCTGATAGGGTTGTCCTTGTGGGCCCCCAGGTTGTCCTGGGTAAGACTGGCCATAATATTGTTTCCCTTATGGGGTTTGCACATTAGATGGCTGGCCTTGGTTAGGCAGTCCTTGAAGCTATGCAGGCATTGCTTGGCCCCCATGGAAGGTGGTGGCGTTCCAAGCAATGGATAACGGTACCGAAACCTCAACAATAGGTTGAATAGGCAACGGTCGAGAAAGCTGAAGGTATTGACCAGTAGAATCATAATAAAAGAATGGACCTTGCACATTCGAATCCTGAACAGCTTGTCCATAGGCATCATATGGCCCCCCTCCTGGGACAGGACCAGAAGAGGGTGGAGCACTTTGTGCAGAGTGAACAACTTTGGGTGAGTGTGCCGGCTGGCCACTACTCACTTGACCGTGAGGGGGACCAGCACCAGTATTTAGAGCTGAAGACGTTGTAACAGCACTAACAACCGGAGTTGAATGTGCTACACAAACAGTTGGATTTGTCGGAACTGGAGTGACAGGTGTAGTGTGGACATGTGAAACAAAAGATCCCATGGTGGGAGTGATATGGGGGTCCCACATAGTCGAAGCGGGGATCCTGGCACTTACCCTATCCCTCAACGACTGGTAGCGTGGGGGGAGCGGAGAAGTAGCTGGGACGGTAGTGTCGATATTTGACAAAACAGGTGTCTAACTTACTCTAGGAGATGTCTCATCCATGTGAGAGGTAGACATTGGAGACGAAACACCAGGGGGGTAAAAGGAATATCGTCCTCTTCAGGCTCCCAGATGGGGTTCCAATGAATTTCATAACCTTCGTTGTCTGGAGCGCGAGAGTTGATCGGTTGGATACTCAGGATAACAGGAAGAGTATCACTTACAACCGGTACCTCAGGAGCAACGGAAGACGGAGACCCCTGATCACTTGGAACGAGAGTCGACGGTTCAGCCAGGATGACAAACTTCAAACAAAACCTAAGGGAATCTAACGATAAAGGACCCTACTCAAACTAACGCACATAAGATCTAACCAGGTAATGTTAATCGCGGCCAAATAAATTTTAATACGCAAGGACACAACTTGACCTTTTCATGTTTTAAGAGTCGAGAAAAGGACAAAAAGGTGACTCTAGTCGCCTTCGAATGTTTTGTGAGCCCGAAGTGACAAACTGCTCAAGTGAACCTTTTCTTTTAAGGAGTCCGAAAAGGATCAAAAGTGACTACTCTAGAGAGACTAGGCAAAGGGTTTACCAAACAAATCCGTAAAACTGCATATACATATTGGCAGCCATATGAAAACCAAGGACTTCCCGTACGGCAGTCAATCTTCCCGAATGCTGTGTTCGGTGCGTTACGGCTTGTAAGGCGGCAGACACGGCTTCCTATGGATAAAGGATGATAACCTAGTGGGGTCTCCCCTATATACGCGACGATACGTGGGAGCTCAAGTCCGTGCTAGACCACTATCGAATCACAAAAGGAGGAATCACCCAACCGTAGTGTGAAACAACAGTGACTAGGTTTAACGACGCCGGAGCACGTCTCTAGCCTAGACCTCTAATTAGTGAGCGTTATGTTCCAATGCGTTTTTAAGTTCATTCAGTTCATTTTATGGTTGATCTTTAGTTAAGTTTCAATTTCCAGGTCCTACCGTATGTAATCTCTCACAATTCCCTAAATGCAAACTATATGCCAAAGAATATCATTTCGTTCGATGAATACTAACTACGAGAGAGTTGATAATTTTTAAAACAAAATGACCACAAACAATCAAGAACCACTCTACTGCAGCTAATGACAAATAAACGAAACTTTTCTTTGTTTTAAGTCGCTTAATCAATGAAAAGCTTCTAATTTCAATTAACTAATGCAACGCAAAAGAGATTATTCGTTTTTCTTTTCAATGGCAAAGTGCACTAAACAAATTTTGAGAGATAGTAACACCGAGCAAAAGATTAATTTCACTCAATGAGAACACAATCGAATCCCCAAAACACCAAAACAGTCCTTCAAACCAAGAAGAAAGCACAAAGACCTCTATGAGCTATGTGATCTAAGCCCAAACAAAGCCAAGCGAAACCCAAGCGAAAAAGAAGCAAATCACTTGAATAACAAGAAAAAGCTTTGACAACTACTGAGCAAATGCAAAAAGTAATCACAAAGTCGACTGGACGATCAAAGAACCGAAGACTCCTACGGAAGGCTTGACGCGCAAAGCCACTAGATGCCCTAGGGCTAAAAATTGAAATCGATAGAAAGAGGCAAACACCCAAAGGATGAGGGTCTAAAACCAGTCAAACAAGGATCAAACACACTCTAGTAATTGAAAAAGACGTGGCAACATACAAATCCAAGCTCAGAGGGCTTGAAGAGAAGCGAACTGGAAAAGTTGACAGGCCTGGCGCGACTGTCAGGCTGCAACTCGCGCTTTTATGGGATTGGCGCGGGTTGTTTTTTAGCAACTTGCGCCAATTGGCATGACTGTAAGGCTAAAAAGTGCGCTAATCAAGTTTGCTAAGTCAAAAACAAAAGCAAGCAACTCAGGTCTTGAAGAGAGTATCTAGGCAAACCAGGAAGCAAGAAACAACAAGAAATCCAACCCAGAAAGCTATCTAAGCAACCAAACGAGAAACCAAAGAGACAAGACTCCCCAGCGGAGTTGCCAAATTGTTGTAGAGGTAAATCCTCTCTGCGGACAGAGACGATCCCTACTAGCCCAGACCAGGTCTAGCAACAATCAAACAATGCTATCACGCAAGTTCCTAATTGCAAATTAAAAGTGGATGATGAGAACCTACTTGGATTCCAACGCTAATATTCGTAGAAGAGACGTCGCTCTCGTTCCTTTGCCTCGGCCGATCATGATCCCCATGATCTCCGTGATTGGACACCTGCACATGCAAAGAACAACACGAAAACAAGCATAAAATATAGTAGATGCAATTATATATCAGTCAGAAAAGATATAACTCAACATCAAACATAAGACAATGAGAGTTGAACCATAATGATAGTCATCTATTATTAATAAATAACAAAGAAGAATACAACCATTGTTCTGACATCAAATCCTCCTTTGGCTGGGTAGTCAGCTACACAAGTCTTGCAAAGCTTGTTGGGATGAGGAACAAGCCTCTCTTTCTTTGGGTGACAAGAATCTCCTTACTTAGATTTGGCCTTATGGGTGCAAAGAAGGCTCTTGCAGCTTCAAACTCTCTATCACTATGCTAGAACTGGAACTATTGTAACTAGCTTGCTCAAGGCATAGAGGCAAGCTTTTATAGATAGAGAAGAAAGAGATAGGATTAACCACATTATTCATGGGATTGGCTTTATCACTTGGAAACTTCCATGAAAGGTGGCAAACCACTTTCCCTTCTATGGAGATTTGAAGCCAAACCATCCTAGCTCAACATAGATTCAGTTGGTGAATGGGTTGAAGAGAACCTTCGGGAGCTTGTTGGTTAAAAACTTTACTTAATTTGGTTGGCGCGAGTGCGACTCTGAGACAGAGCGCCAATGGCGCGCCCTTTTTAGAGGATTTCCCTCATTGGCGCGGGCAGTGAACTGTGGACCCGCGCTAATGCAAAAAGAGCTGTTTTCATGGGTATTTTGCAGGAGATGTCTTCAGGGCATATGAAGCTCATACTTAGAGGAATATGATGCAAGTGGTTTCAGGTCATGTCACTTCTCACAGGTCTCGGAATGAGTCCTCTAGTGTGCGGGTGAGGGGTAACAGGGACGGTGACAAACAGTGACAAATTGTTGTGTAACAACAGCAAAGGCAATACCAAAGAAAATTTCCTTAGAAAGTTGATGCCATGAAGGCTTACCTTCAAACCATCGTCTGATGGAGTTCCTGTTGTGTTGCTCTAGCTTTCATTCTTATAATCACCTGTACCTAAAATCAACATATAGAACACAACCACGAACATAATAGAGTACGACAAAAACTATCTACTTAAAGAGTCAAGGAGCTTCAAGCTATCATTACGCATTTAGACATACGATACAGGAAATAAGTTGTTGATTTGTATTAATATAAATCAAAGTAGAACATACAACCAAGCCTTAATGTCGTAATCCTCCTCGAAGGGTCCTGTCAGCATGTCCCCGCAAGAATTCACTCGTATACTATCTCCCAAAAGATGAACAACTCTCTCTCCTACCCAAAGGCTAATACTAGAATACTCTTATAATCAAGTTAACTCCACTCAAAACCATCCCAAGCTAAGTTACATGATAGACTACTTCCACACACTAGCAAAAACTCTCTACTCTCACTATTGAATTCTTGGACTTTGAAGCTAGCTTATCTTATTCATGGAGGAAGTATTTATAGGAGGAGGAGCTTCCATAAAATATGGGAGAAAGAGCTTATCTCTTTGAGAGGTTGCACAAAAGGTGGAACAACCATCCCAAAGGAGAGATGCGAGCTCATTTGATCCAACAACCAACCCTAGGACTACCCATGAAGCTGTTATACTTTGAAGCTTCGATGAGTTGTTCAAAAAACATGCCAAAAGTAGCTCGTCACTGGTGCAACATAGAGACAGTGCGAAGACTTAGCTAGGGCTAGTGCAATCTTGGCCATCTTCGTGAGTGGAACAATTGTTGTCCCATGACGAGCCAGAAACACAAGTAAAAAGGGTCTACTCTAGGAGAAGTAAACTGAGATATTCTTCCTGAGATGATAAGGAATACCTTAACACATAATTTGCAACATGACACAAGGCAGATGTCAATAACACGGAACGATAGTGTACAGAATTAGGGAATACGGGGTCGGTGACAAATTATTGTGTAACAAAGCGCGAGGAAGGATTAAAGCTTGTTTCCTGCAACATGGCTTACTAAGTAAGATTGTTCCAACCATTCAGTGATTAGATCATGAAATTTATGATGGTTTTTGGATAACCTCGTGATCTGTGAAAGGTTGAATTCTCAATTTGACAGATGGGATCACGATAGGAATCTTGTAAGGAAAAATAAATTTGATCATTCTGAATAGCCATGCCAAGACAGTGAGGACCTGCCATAACCTTCAACACATGGTGAAGTGACTCACCTGATTGATAGAAATCTGAGGAGAAAGATGCCAAACAATGAATATCAGAGAGCACAAAGAAACTATCATTAGATGTGTTGTTGGGAAAATGATAAGCTGAGTGACAGTCACCCAAGATAGAGGAATCATTAGATGAGCTGGTTGAGACATCAGATTCCCAGTTTGAAATGAAGAAAGAAAAACTCATTTGAACAATATTGCTAACATTCTGAACAATGGAATCAAGTTCACTGTGAGCTAGACATGATGGGCCACCTTCCGACAAACTGGTGAAAAACTGCACAGGAATCATGGTCATCACAGGAATTTAAAAGAGATGGAAAAATTGTGAATGCATTAAACCAGTTGGGGACAGGAAAATCATTCATGTAATAGCTCGTGCATGCATCATCATACAAGGGGATTGCTGGTGTGATGAGTGGGAAAATTCGCAATACAAGATCCGCAAGAAGACCGAGGAGCTGATCATGAGAGGGAAAATTCGATAGGTATGATTGTGGGCAAAGACAATCTTTGAGATGATAGACTTCAAAATTCCATGATTTCATGAGAGATGGACATTCCCAACCTGATTTTGATGTAAGAGATGTTCATGAAGGTGGATGTGTTTTAACAGATTCATGGTTTTGGTGATAAGTAAAATTTTAAAAATTTGAAAGATCACACCCGAAATTCCAATTTTTTTTACATAGGGATCTACACTAAATGAACCATGCATATAGATGTATTGTGAATGAGAAACCAGATCTAATTTAGTTCGGGGGGCTTACCAGAGTCGCGAGCTCCTGACATAACCATCAATGGACGTTGAAGTGCCTTGACTCCCTGGTACATCCTAGAACTTTCCATAATAGCAGAATCATATTTTGAAGTGTGAACCAGATCATGCATGGCTCGAGGATGGCTTCTTTTGCTAATTTCAAAACCACTCTCAGGATGGCAGCCATCTCTATCATAGGTTTCACCATATTTTTTAGCTTCAGCAAGCTGATTTGAAGAGTTGTCTTCATGCACACAAAGAGATGATGGGGAATGGGAAGAACACTTTGTGATTAGATTGTTTTCAACTTCATCGTGGATAGACTCACTACCTTGTGTCAATCGAGGAGATAACTCATCAGATGGAGAAGCAAGAGAACATGGAGTATCTCCGTCGCATGTAGATGCGTCGTGAATGGTAGGACACAAGGGAAAGTGAGGTGAAGAGGAAGTTTCGATATGGATGTCTTCTTTGATCGAAGCATATTCTAGATCTGATTTAAATTCTTCATGAGAAAATGGAAAATCACATGATGTGCTTGGGCGTTCATCACGGCATATGGAAGCATGGGAGTGATGACTACCCAAGACTGGGGGTTGATTGAAAGAATTGATTGTATAGGATGTTCCACTGAAATTAGAATATTGAGTACTGTTCAAGAATGGAAGTTCATTATTTTGATGTCGAAAATTTTGAAATAGAGAGGGAATATTGATAGATTCCTCACCTTTCTACTCCTCTGCTTGTGTATTGTGACTACCTTACACCTAATCACAATTTGAGCTAGTAGCTTGAGAATCAAGTGAATGTGAACAATTGGCTGGTGAAGCAGATTGATCAAGCGAGTCATGGTGCAAGAAATCATGGCTTGTAGATTATAGAGGATGGAAGAGATGAAGATCAGATTCGAGACTTGAGTTATGCATGGTGACATCCTCTTGCAGAATGGAGGAGTGAGTCTTCGCTGTAGGTTTCCTGAGCTATTATGGAATATCCTCATTTGAAGTAGGAGACGAATGAGAAGATGGGATGGGGACATGCTTCGCAGATTTCTCAGCTTTTCAATCACTGCTAGGGGGCACCCATTGCAAAAAATTCTTATATTTTTAATCACCGGAAGGGGTCACCCACATTGGGATCAGAAATGAAGGAGGACAAGGAACAAACAGGGTGTTGGACTCCTCCTTTGCAATCTGAGGTGCCTCATGATCTGAAAGAGTTGGGGAGGAAGGGAAATCAAGAGGTTCACTGTGTTGAGAAATATGAACCAAACGTTTAAACCCTTCTCTGAAGAAGTCAAAGTTCACTAGACTTTCAGGAATTTCGTAACATAGGTGAAGGAAGGGATCAAAAAAGTCCTCAATTGATTCGTCATGCCCCATACTTAAATGGAAAAGTTTTCACTGAAATCCCAGTGGCTATACTCATCGAACATTCTAATCATCATTTCGGTAAGCTAACCAAATGAATCGATAGAGGCAAAGGGTAATGTGTAACACCAACATTGAGCACGACCTTCAAACGTGAGTGTGAGAAATACAGTCTAGACATATTTGTACTCTATCTTGTGGCGTAGATAAAAGTTTATAACTTGGCGCACATGCGCATGAAAAGATGGTTCACCCTCACCACTAAAATTTAACTTGGACAAGTCATGGATAACTTCCACAAGGATGGTACATTTGAAGTTTGTAGAAATACATCCTAGGATTATGATGTCAAGAAAAGCCATTTTTAAATAAGAGATTCAAACCAGATTCCATGGGCACAACCTTTTGCCTGACCCTCCTTGTAGTGCCATTTTATTGACATTGTTGGACTTGCCAACAAAGGGGATCTCCCTGATGTGGAGTCCCAACAAGACCTCACACCATTTGGTGTAGGATTATCATCTGGTATGAAGGCTTGGTTACTAAATACTTAAAGATTTTCCCTAGCTCTAGCTATGAGCACATGAGAGTGTTACACTGGTATCTTCAAACATCAAGGTACGTGTGCCTGGTGAGTGCGTAATGTAACTATATCGAGGTTCTCTTACTATAAATGGGGAGAGTAAAGTGAGCCTCTAAGTGAGAGGTAGTAGTACCAATAAGGAAGAGAGACACGCAAACCAGAAAGGGCTTGTCCAGCATCTAGTGGAATAGTCCACAACGGACACGACAGTCATTAAAACCAAATTACAAGGGAAAACATATACAACATCCAACAGAGTAGTCCACATGGATGTGACGGTCATTATAACCAGTAAACAAGACAGGTTTGTCTAATGTCCTATGGAGTAGTCTAGAAGGACGAGACAACAGTGATAAGAAATCCAATACATCTTCAACAATGTGAGTACTAAAGAAACCAAAGTAGTTCAATTATCTTAGTACAGGTTAATCAAACATGCATTACAAATGTTTAAAGATTAGTCTTACAAACATCTACAAAACATGTGTGAAAACATGATGGCCTTAACAGGCTTCTAAATTAAGAAAAAGTCCCAAGACACATTTGTACACCATACATCACTGGTCCCAGTAGTGGGACACTGGAGCCACTCCTTGCTCCTTAAAGAACAAACTACAGACTCTCAAGGCTATGTGGGAGGAGCCAAGGTGAAAATTCCTTGCTCATACAATGGGAGGGGTATATATAGCCAAGGGTTATGCTTGACCCTTGTGACTCTTGGACTACACTCGTGACTTTTCAACTTCCCATGACTTTTCAAATTACATGACTCTTCGACTTATTTTGTGTGTCCATTAGACTTCACCTTACATTACATTCAGTTACAATGAATATGGTCCATAGTGGTGATATGGCCAAGACATCTCATGACACAACTCGATATGACACTGCTAAAATGTACTAGCTGATTTGTGGTGTTTGTATCAAGTTGTTGCGTTGTTGAGTGATGGATGTACTCTTGGTGTGCTTTTTCTTCTCCTCCACGTGGCATAGTGTTGCAAGGTCTTCAATGGTGTTGGTCTTGCATGATGGTTCAATGCATGTTTTCCTTTCTCTTGTTGCTTGATATGCCTGGTACGTCCATCCAATTACAAGCAAGTCCTCTAGCATGTGCGCTCCTTCTTCATCACGTTTTTTATATCATCATGATCTATCAATGTACATGTTCTTGCAATCCACTCATGACGGGATGACATCAAATCCAAAACCTCCTAGTTTAGCATGATGCATTCTTCTCGTGTTCCAAGTGATAGGGAGGGAGGATAACTCAGTGAGACAACACAAAGTGAAGCTCAGGCTGGAATGAGGAATTCAAGGAGTACAACCTACAATGTCGGGAAAAAATGCCTAGTGTCCATTGGGAGGTAGAATTGCGCTATGAAGGACACCAGTGGCAGTTTCAAGGTGGGACCCTGAGGAGAATTTCTGCGCAGTTCCTGGAGGGAGGGCAAGACAAGGTTCCACGTGACCTGCTGGGCAGTTTTGCGCAATTTTCAAGAGCAAGGCATGACTGGGCTGCATGGACCTATTGGGCAGCTCTATGCAATTTCTGAGAGTAGTGCAGGGTAGGTAGCAAAGGGCCAACTGGGTAGTTCTACGCAGTTTTCAAGAGTAAGGCATGACTAGGCGACAACGGACCTGCTGATCATGACTTCCTAGTTTGGGAGAAAAATGAAGCATAGGTAGTAGGGGGACTGCTAGACATGTCTGCGCAATTTCTAAAGGTAGTGTAGAGCAAGGTAGCAGGGGATCAACTAGGCATGTCTGTGCAGCTTTTGAAGGTAGTGCAGAGGAAGGTAGTAGAGAACTAGTTGGGCATGTCTGTATAGTTTTGGAGAACAGTGCAGACCCAGGTCTCAGAGTAGTGTAGGTTTCCGACAGATAAGAAGGGGGCTTGATGACTGTGCTTGAGAAATACGAAATTTAGTTTGGTCATGGAGGCATTTTTCTGCACAGTTTTGGGAGGAGGACAAGATGCTCACTTCCGGGATTTCATAGTGAAACTGACCTGGAGGACAACATCAAGCACTACGCAGTTCCGGGTAGCAAAGCAAGGTCACTAAGGGCTGACACTATGCAGTGCAGCTCAGTCGGGTTCCAGTAGAAGAGGGTTGTTCGATCGAACATATTTTCAAGACAATGGCTAGGTGTTGAAAGCAGGTGACACTTGTGACGACTTGACGTTGTGATCACACTCTTAGCATACTTCGACAATGGGACAACCCAAACCACTAGTACAATAAGGAAAAACATGCCCTCGGTGACATTGTCTTAGAGCTGAGAGCGACAAGCGCGACACTTGAGATAGACCTTCAGATGACTGTGACGACACTTGCGTAACAATTTTTACAACTTTGTGTGTGAGTACGACGGGTGTTCACATAATGAAGGAAACCCAAACACACAAATAAAAACCTTCAAACTCACCAGAAAAAGATCGCAAGTGTGATAAAGCAATCAATATGCCAAACGACGACCGTTGGTCAAAACAGGCGAAATGGTGAAAAGACTTCACAAGAGCTCATGGGGTGAGATCAAGTCTTTGCAACCATTAAAGGAAAAACCAAGGAAGGCTCCAAAATTTGGATGGAAGCCAAAATTTTGGAGGGTGTTATAGCCGTTACAACATAATGTAGATGGAGACCCTATTAGATGACACATTTGTAGCTACAAAGACAAGTTGATCAATCAAGAAAGACAAATGGACACCGGATTGCGGAAACAACTGGAGATCAAGATCACATTGAATACTCCCTACCTTCAAGCCTTTTGGAGGAGTAATATGAAGCACATGTTCCATCTTTCAAGAAGACACAAATATAACAGTAACAAGAGTGGCTTGACACTTCCATATCATCATGCAGTCCATGTCATCAATTCCATGTCATTTCTTTATATAATTTCAATATATTAGTAATGTTATGTAAAGTGGAAGTCCAAAAGTCATCTATAGAATGTGAAAAGTCATGAAGGAGTCAAAAGGTCATAGAGAAGTCAAACAGTCATAATGATAGTCCAAGAGTCATAAGGGAGGTGAATGGTCACCGCATTTGTCATATATACACCCTCGTAGCTCATGCAAAGGACTTTTCAGCTTGGCTTCTCCTACTAAGCATTAGAGAGGAAAATAGTTCTTTTGGAGGAGCAAGTGGTTGCTCTAACACTCCACTATTGGAGCTAGTGGTGTTCACTGTACTAATGCATCTTGGAACTTTTGCTTAATTGCAAAGCTCATTAAGCCAACACAATTTCATGCGTATGTCATAAATATTGTAAAACTATTCTTTGAATGTTTGTTATGCATCTTGTTTTCATATGTACTAAGGAAATTGAAATGTACTGGTGGCTTTGGTGAATATTTTGTTGAAGGTGTGTTGTATGTGTTTTAACAATCATTACTTCTATGTGAACTATTTCACTATTTGATCAATGGTTCATTCATATATATGCTCGTGTGTCTTTATTAGATCAATACTATTAATACTCTTTTAAAGGCTCACTTTTATTTCCCCTCCAGTAGAAGAACCTCGATACATTTTGCAACTGAACATTCCACAAGGCATATTGTTATAGACATTTTTGTGCCTTACAGCATTGAGCATGAAATGTCCATAATCTAAGGGATCCAAAGTCCCTAAACATGTTGTTCCTACCCCTAGAGGAACAAGGCTAACAAACCACAGCAATTCACAGAAGTTCTCCACCAAAAACTGCTCAAAAACAATTCAATTCAGGATCAATTCAGTGGCTCCACTAGCTGTCTGCGCTGAATGTCAAAGCCAACACTGGCTACCTGCACTGCAACGCAGGTAGAAGCACTACCAGGGTGCGTTGAGCGAGATTTGACAAATGGCAAGTTCATTCCAAGAGGTGTCAAGACCCAGGAAGCTTCCAGAATCTTCCTCAATGACACTTGCCTCAGTGAATTCGACTGGTGATGAGTAAGAGGTTCCTAATCTCAAAGTGGAAGCAAGAACCTCCAAGTGGAATCAAGAACTGACAGAGGGAGAGGACACTAGTCAGATCTCAAGCTGACTCATACTCTCTCCAAACATCTATATATGGATCTCTCCTCCATGAGATCTAGAGGCTGGAATTTTGTTATTGCAAAGAATTGTTGTTGGTTTGAGATTGGAATCATTGGGTGCTTAATGCTTTGAAGGGGGTGAAGATAGGAATTCCATTTGCTGGGAAGGAGATGCTGGATTGGAGCCCTCTGGGTTGTATCTCTTCCTGAACCTTGTTATTCATCAATAAAGCTATCTTGGTTTCTCCTATATACTGATGTATCTTTGATGTATGATTGCATTAGTATGTTTAGTTTATTTCTAATCCTGAACTAGTTATGAATATGAATCCATGTCTTGTGTAGTGTTCTCTTCTTGTGATCTTGCATAAACCTCTTGAAGCTGGGCGAGCGAGAAGGCAAGTAGCTGGGAACTCTCAAAGAGAAGGGAAACTGGATCGAGGGACAAACGGAAGACACCGATTAGTCCATCTATCTCTCTTCATTCTTAATTCATAAAGGAAGAATACTAGAATAGCTGTCTCTATTTGTTTCTAAGGCACTGTCACACCTTAGGTGGATAGGATCGTCCTGCATAGGCATTTTTCCCCACAACAAATTGGCGACTCCACTGGGGAGATCTGTTTAGTCATTTTATTTTTGTTTCTATCATTGTTTGTTTCATAGACTCGACAGCAACAATCGAACTGCATCTGCTATTCCCAGATGCAAAGTAGACAGTTGCTGCTTTGATCCAACAACTGGACTTGTCTATGATCTGAACAATGGACTCACAAATGATTTGATGATCCTTTGTGATAGATCTTAGTACTCCCTCAAAGCATCCCTTTGATTGCACCTTGCTTGTTGCTTTGATTTGGCCTGAAACAGTAGATTAAATAGCAATTTGTGACCCAGAACCCAGTGAGAAACTCTCGTTTCTCCTTCAGCGCGACCCCTGTGAAGAGGTTTTGCATTTCAACGCAGGTCCCGTGAAGGCTACCTGTGCTGAATGTCAAAACCCGTGTGTTGAGGTTGCGCTGATCCAGTTAGGCCTTGTGCAGCTGGGGTTCTCTGCTCTGTTTTGCCTTGTTTTGATCTCTGATTTTCGCAGCCTGTAACCAGCATAGGTACCAGTCTGATAACTCCTTCTCTCTGCTTAAATTCCGCCTCCTTTTGTACAAAAATACTGTGAGTGTTTTTATGTGTTTGTGGCGTCATTTACAGTTTTTCTTTGCATGAGTGAAATAATCATCCTGTAGCCCTTGATTCAGATCTGTTGATTGTGATCTTAGGAGAGAGTTCATTGGCTGTTTACAGTTGATTATACATTTACTTTTTCTTTTGGTTTGAGTTTGTCTCTTTTAAGTGTCAAAACAAGTATTCATTTCGAAAATCGTTAAGTGTTGTAATCTCTTCTACCCTTTCTGATTTGGAAAAAGTAAACTTGTTTGTATCCGTCATTTAAAAGCAAATTCAAAGTTGTACAAAAAGCTTTCTTTGTAGGCATCAATACTAAGAAAGCGGAAAACAAACACCTGCATTGTGCATTTGCATCTTGATAGTTTGCATGTTTGATTTAGGAAAAGTGCATTAGAGTGTGTTGATTGCTCTTTGAGAAAAGATGGTGTCTTTCTTTTCCCTTTGTAGCTAGGATTTTCATAAGTTGAAAAGATATAAAGCTTGCTTATCATCTTTAGACTGCATTTAGGAATTGTACCATACATCTCGTGGTGAACCTCAAAAGGCAAACTTCTAAAAAGATCAACCTAAAATAAATTGAATGAACTTAACAACGCTTTGCAACATAACGCACAACATAGAGGTCTAGGCTAGAGACGTGTTCCGGCGTCGTAAAGCCTGGTGACTGTCGATCTCGTTGATGGTGGGTGATTCCTCCTAAGGGACGATAGCGCCAGTACGGATTGTGCTCCCACGTACCATCGCGTATATATTGGGAGACCCCTATAGGCATAAAACCTTTATCCTTAGGAAGCCGTGTCGGCCACGCTACTGATCGCAATGCACTGAACACAGCATTCAGGAAGATCGACCGCCCGTACCCTAAAAAGTATTCTGCGGTTTTGCGAAAAGTTTGGCACACCCTCTGCCTAGAACTCCAGAGCAGTTCCTTTTGGCCTTTTTCAGACTCTATAACGGAAAAAGTCCATCCGAGCATTTGTCACTTCGGGCTCGTTAAAACATCGAAGGAGACTAGAGTCATATTTAGCTTTTTCTCGACTCTTTAAAATTGAAAAAGCAAGTTGTGTCTAAAGTGTCATTAAAATTTATTTTAAACGGAACAATCACCCCTATTCCTGCGTTGATCTTTAGGTTGATAAAATGGAGCACACCAACCAAGGAATTCCCCTTGGTGGAAATCCTAGTCCCTTCTCCTCTTGGGGAGATGTTGGTGCGCCTCATATGGCCACATTGTCGCTTCCAGGACTGACAGTTGGCTTGCCGGTCTAGCTCTTCTCAACCAATGTCGTTCAGACCACCACTATTCCTGAACAGTCGAATCAACAGTCAGACCAGACCAGAGTTACCCACCAGCCTTCTACTTCATCTAATTCTCCCTCTCCTCCTTCCTCTTTGCTTGATGGAACTGGTAAAACAAAAAACCAAGTTCCTAAGGAGAAGAAGGAAAAGAAGAAGAAAGAGAAGAAGAAGGAGCCGAAAGCGACTGGGGGCAAACAAGTGGCGTCTGACAAAAATCTACACATAGCACTGACTAGGCCTAAGTCGCCATGTGTCATATGCAAGGGAGACCACTTCCACAGAGATTGTCCCTGCATCCCTCGGATACTAAGGGACTGGTCTCCCCGTTTGCACAATTCGGTGGCGTCAACCTCTGATAGCCATGTTGACAGCTCACCGTCAACTAGTGAAAGTGAAGTCCCAGGACAGAGAGGGAAAGCTAGATTTCCCTGCAAACTGTGTGAAGGTGACCATGCCATCCACCGTTGTCCCTTCTTAGATGAGGCTAAAATAGTTTTGGAAGATCGCCCGATTTTACGAGCGCAACTTCCTCCTAGATATCAAAAACTCCTGCCAAGTCCTTCACTAGTTGAGAACCCGGCTGGCCCGCCCAGGTGGTCAGCCAAAGCACCTATCATTGAGGATGAACCGTCTGAATCCATACCTGACAAAAGTCAAAAGGTTGAGGCGGCAGTTGACCCGGTTTTGCCTTCAGAGGCTCTATCCTCGAATGATATCATCACAGAAGAGAATAAAGACGACACCGTCCAAATTCTCTTCATCAACACAGACTCCGACGAACAAGGGGGCAATTTGCCCATTCCTTTATCGCAGGAAGGAACTTCGTCAGAGTCATACCCGGCCGTCTATTCGGTCCCACCACCAAGCAACCTAGTTGTCTCGTTCAACTGGAACCAACTAGGCAGACCCCGTTTGCCAGCAAGCATACCATTCAGAATTATCTTTCAAATATACAGAATGGTAATGGTTGGCACTATCATTGATGAGGGGGCATCTGTGAGTATCCTTTCCTCTATTGCTTGGAAAGCGCTTGGTTCGCCAGCGCTTTTGCCTGAAATGAGAAATCTATCAGGCTTTGATAAAGGAACAAGTCGACCTTTAGGGATCCTCCCCAATGTGCCCATAACATTGAAAGGGAAGACCGTTCAAATGAACGTGATGGTCGTTCAAGGACCCTTGGATTATAACCTACTCCTTGGACGAGACTATATATATTGCATGGGAGCCATCGTCTCCTCACTCTTTAGAGTAATGTGTTTTCCGCATGAAGGAAGAGTGGTCAAGCTCGTGGACCAACTTTCATTTCCCGGATCACGCATCGAAAATAGTCAGATACCATCCCTAAATGGTCTCTTCACGCAAGAAGTGTCTCAACCCACGGTCCGTCCTCCTGATGAGCGCGAGTAATCCGGGAGGATATGACTGGAACCCGGGGGCATGCGTCCTGGTCTGCTTCGGCAGGAAAACTTTGGGTATAAGGTAGGTTTCCGCGGGAGAATATGACTAGTCTGTACCCCGTCCGTCTAGGAAGAGGGGTTATTCTAGAATAAGATTCTTTTGTCAAAGTTATGTGAGTTGGCGGACTTTGTCGCTCACCTTTGTCTATTTCGGTAGACATTGCCGAGGAAGTGTTTTGTTTGAAAGATTAACGAGACAATCTTTGGGTAACCTGAAAGAGGTAAGCCTCTCTCGGTGAAACAAATGTTTTCGCGAAAAGGAAGTAGAGGTAACCTTGAAATCGTACTTTATACCTGGGGTCATGCAAACCTTTTGGAGTGCAAGCAAGGGGCGGTTATTTATTTTTTAAATTTTTAGGTCCTCCCCTTAAACCTGTAGGTCTAACCCTTTAAACTCGTAGGATTAGTCGTTTCCGAACTTGCATAACGAAAGGATGCGGAGCAAAGCTTGGTGAGATGAAGCTCCATAAAAAATAGAATCTTGATGAGACAATCTTATCATATGATTGGGTTAATCGAGCAGTTTTAGCACACAGTTCATGCTCGTTAAAAAATAAACGCAAGATCCGAGCAGTTTTAGCAAATAGTTCATGCTCGTTAAAAAATAAACATAAGATCGAGCAAATGTTTCCACCCGCGTTTAAGCTCGTTAAAAAATGAACTATCCCAGTAAATAACCACTGTGAATGTAATATCATCAGCCATTAAAGCCTTGGTCGTGTTTGCACCGTCACCTCCACTTTTCATTGGTCGATCGTTCACCTCCATATGTTTGTTTACCCATTTTGAGGAACAGCTGCGAAGAGTGATTTCACTAGCCATCCTTGTGACACTGTCGTGATTGGAAAATTCCAACCTGTACCTGGAATTAGCTGCTAACATGTTTCATCACTCGTTCCTCAAAAGACGAGTCTTCTTTAAGCTCTTTTCATCTGACTCGTAAAATATGAAAAGATTGCCGAGTCCTTGGCCTTCCAGCTCGTTAAGGGGACAGGAAGTGTTATCCCTCCTTTAGATTTTAATCTTTTTGGACCCGAGGGATTATTGCACAAAAAGATCGAGCGCTTGTTTTATTCGGCTCGTTAAAACTATCGAAAACTCATCCCTTCTGTATTGTTTTATACTTTTTCGGACCTAAGGGATTAGATGATGAAAAAGGACTTTTGGATTTAACTTTATGTACCTTTTCAGACTCTCTAAAAATGAAAAGGACCGAGTTATCTTTGTCGTTAGACTCGTTAAATGCATTAAATAGCGACAAACTTGTCTTTAGACGAGAGCGAGTTTCACTATCGCTAGGCTCGTTAAAACATAGTGATGGGCTTGCCCGAAGGGCAGGTTATAGAACAAGTATATGTTATCCTCCTCAAGCTTGAAAAAAATAAAGAGGTACTGGTCAGCAATGACTGGGGAAAAATTGGGAGAAACTCAAGAAAACTTTGATGGTAGCAAGTCGCTCTTGAACTTGACACTTTTCCTCCGTACCACAATCGGGTTGGGTTGTTTCATTCACCGATCACATCCATGGTCTCACCATACCATCCATATTTGGGGTAATGCTACCAATCCATCGCATCAATGTCGCCATATGTTCAAGAGAAGTCGTTCAGAAAAGTCAACCATGTCCCATCCACTACCGTACATTATCCTTCATCCTTTCATGACCGCCACCCTGAATCATATGTCACAGATCGTTTTCACCTCCATCAAAATCATTAGCTCCGTTCCGTGTCATTGATGTGGGATTCATTAAGGCCCTCCTTTGACGGATCGCTTCTCGTCGACATCAGCTCATTATCCAAGAAGTTGATCTAGGAACAACCCCTTCAGTACTTTGAAGCTTGCATGCCTCAATGGCAAGTTTCTCACTTCCGGCGACAGGTATACATCAATGACCTTCGACCGAAAGATTTTGCGTGGTGTTCGACGCCAAGTCCTTTATTCACACCACGTGAATTGTACTGCAGTACCTTGAGGGTCATTATCATTATCGGTGATTCCTCTCGCGCTTGTTAACGGTTTACCTCATTGACCGGTAATCAAGCGATGTCTTTCCATGTTCGACTTCAGAACATTTCTCACATGGATCGACTTGTACTTAGAGTGAAGATCGAACGAGTTTGAAGACCCCGGATCTAGTTTCATCCATCCGGGCTACGATATATATTCAGGAAAGATAAAGACATTGACATGTACATCATTGCAGTAGATAATCATCCTACTCAAAGGATGATAATTTCATCAAAATTATCAGTATACCATCAGACGATTGTCTGTTCTATGTACAGAAAAATGAATTTATAAAGCTGAGCATGGGAATGCCCGCCTCAGCTAGATCATGAAAGCAGTATGAAAAATAATGTATTGTATTGTATCTTATTACAGGTCTCCTCCCAGCATTAGATGAACTTCGGATCCCCCTGATAAAGCATTTCACCCGATAAGCGGCCTCATACTTTAGGGGGCAACTGTTATAGACATTTTTGTGCCTTACAACATTGAGCATGAAATGTCCATAATCTAAGGGATCCAAAGTCCCTAAACATGTTGTTCCTACCCCTAGAGGAACAAGGCTAACAAACCACAGCAATTCACAGAAGTTCTCCACCAGAAACTGCTCAAAAACAAGTCAATTCAGGATCAATTCAGTGGCTCCACTAGCTGCCTGCGCTGAATGTTAAAGCCAACACTGGCTACCTACACTGCAACGCAGGTAGAAGCACTACCAGGGTGCGTTGAGCGAGATTTGACAAATGGCAAGTTCATTCCAAGAGGTGTCAAGACCCAGGAAGCTTCTAGAATCTTCCTCAATGACACTTGCCTCAGTGAATTCGACTGGTGATGAGTAAGAGGTTCCTAATCTCCAAGTGGAAGCAAGAACCTCCAAGTGGAATCAAGAACTGACAGAGGGAGAGGACACTAGTCAGATCTCAAGCTGACTCATCCTCTCTCCAAACATCTATATATGGATCTCTCCTCCATGAGATCTAGAGGCTGGAATTTTGTTATTGCAAAGAATTGCTGTTGGTTTGAGATTGGAATCATTGGGTGCTTAATGCTTTGAAGGGGGTGAAGATAGGAATTCCATTTGCTGGGAAGGAGATGCTGGATTGAAGCCCTCTGGGTTGTATCTCTTCCTGAACCTTGTTATTCATCAATAAAGCTATCTTGGTTTCTCCTATATACTGATGTATCTTTGATGTATGATTGCATTAGTATGTTTAGTTTATTTCTAATCCTGAACTAGTTATGAATATGAATCCATGTCTTGTGTAGTGTTCTCTTCTTGATCTTGCAGAAACCTCTTGAAGCTGGGCGAGCGAGAAGGCAAGTAGCTGGGAACTCTCAAAGAGAAGGGAAACTGGATCGAGGGACAAACGGAAGACACCGGTTAGTCCATCTATCTCTCTTCATTCTTAATTCATAAAGGAAGAATACTAGAATAGCTGTCTCTGTTTGTTGCTAAGGCACTGTCACACCTTAGGTGGATAGGATCGTCCTGCATAGGCATTTTTCCCCACAACACATACTCACTTGTTCATCTGAAAGTACATGTACATTGTTTTCTATGCTTACCATAGTAGCTAAGGAAAATATTTAAGAACATATGGAAGTTGGACCTTATTTCCAGAAGGGTTCCCACACCAAACGGTGCAAATTCTGATTGGGACTTTTAATCGAGGAGAAACCCTTGGTTGATGTATTTCCAACGCTGTCAACATGTGACAGTCAAGCATTACAACTAGTAAAACACACTTAGGATATGGCTTGTAGGTGCATAAAAAGCCATATCAGCAAGAACATTGAGGGGATTTTTGTATCTTTCCTTTTTTAGGCACACCTTCCATAAATAATGAATATTTGGCAAAACATTATCAAGACTCTTGTGTGTTGTATGGGATAAATTTTGTTTTTGCATAAATGATTTTTCTATAAGAACCCCTAATATTGTGGGGTAGATATAAAACACAACTTTCCTAACAATCTTTTGTGATTAGTAAAGCAAATATCCATCTATTATATAAAAAGGATAAATGTGGCTTACAAAAGTTTCTCGGATAAGAAAAACCTAGAGATATTTAGATTTATTATCAACTGGGATTCTAAATAATATTTTTTCCAATAGATATGTTATTTAATTAGGAGTACAAATCTCTAGTAGTGATCTAGGTGGATATTAGTGGTCTTCCACCTACTCCACTAGCTCAAAGCATAGTTCTTCATCTTAGCAATTTTTCTACAATTTTTTGGGTCCTAAGCTTCTAAGGTCATTTTGAGGCCCTAAATGATGTTTTCTTGACATGGTAGGATCCTAGGATATAATCATGTCTCAGGTCAGTAGAAATGTGTAATTCTTGGCTAGACCTTTCCAATGGGCTACCGAGCATGCCAAACATATTTTGTATGCAAAAGTTATGACCATAGGAAGTTGATGTACCAACTAACCCCAATGAGGGCCACAAGAATTCTGGTGTTTCTTATCCTAGCGTTATGTTTTTGGATGTTTAAGGTCTTCTCATTGCTTCTAATGTTAAAAATGGCCTTTCGGCCTCATTAGAACTCACTTTAATGAAGGCGTGTAACCGTCACATCTCTTCTTAGAGATAAGTTACCACCATTTAAGCTAGTTTATTTTGATTCTACATATTTATAGTTTCAATACTTTTCATTTATTAATATAAAGTCAAGTTTACTTTTTCTTTGTGTTTAGTTATAAATCTGTATTTCATTTTATTCCCTTCATATATCTAGATAAAGCAGTTCACCACATGCTTAGGTATCCAAAGGCACATCATGTGGGAAAAAAAACAAATAAGAACATATTAGCATACCATAGTACTATATAAATTATGTACTCACACAATTCCATTATGGTTAACAAAAAAGTTGACTTACAAGGAAATTTGAATTCCATTTGTAACTAAAACAAATCCCTTTAATTTTTTTTTTTAATTTGAAGATTTTCTCATTTAATTTTTGTATTCCTAAAGACCCTTAACCAATTTTACAAAAATGATGAGGTTGTATCTCTATGTATTCCTACCATTTTCTCCAACCAACACCAGAATTTCACCCTTCTAAGAACCTTGGTACAGCACTTTTCCTATATTTTCATATCATCTAAATGTATACCAATCTCTAAATTTGTGATCAAAAGATAGGAAGTCTTGAAAAAACTATATAGTAGTTGGTCAAAGAATATGAGTACAAGTATTAATATTAAATTGTGATAAGTATTAAACAAAGGCTTTATCATATTAATAAAATAAAATTATAGTAATAATAAGCTACCAACCGTAAATATCAATAGCACACTATACATATTATTTATATTATTAACATGTATTTGTTCATGGTAAGAAAACACGGTAATCAATATTTCTGAAACATTATATAATCTCATTAAGACATCCTCTTAGCATGTAAATTTTCATAGCTATGAAACATGATGATAAAACTCTTTAGATAACATCATATTAAATAATAATATAGCCGCATCAAATCCAAAGCCTAATGCTATTATTTTTTCTTTTCTTTCCATCTTAATTTGATTACATCTTAAACATCAAATAATGAAATTTTATAATATTTATCTTAAACATCAAATAATGAAATTTTATAATATTTATCTTAAACATCACATAAAGAAATTTTATAATATAAAATTATCATCGTGGTAAAAAAATCACCTCCTTCACAACACTATTAAAATATACCAATATGAATATTTTGAAAAATAAATTATGTTTTAAGAGAATATTCATTAAACATAATAACATTTAATTAAAACTACTATTTATATATTTCTCATTGATTTATATATCCATGATAGCGTTATTTAACTATAAATATAAAATGCTTTAAATGCTGCTATCTACACCCTAATGTTATAAATTTATGGGTATACCTTAATTATTTTTAAGTAAATAATTTCCTAAAAAGGTTAACAAAGTCTAAATATACTTCGTTACCTTAGCTTTAATTATAATTAAAAGGAAATAATTGTCCGTATTAATTATATGCCTGTATAGTTAGCCACTTATGCACTAATAATATAGTTTTGAAGGAAGCCATTACTTTAATATGGGTGATTTAATTATTGATAATATAATAAAATAAAATAAAATAAAATAAAATAAAATGTATTTTACATATAGATGAAACAAATTTTATGATATAAAAATTTAAATATTTATGTTTTCGTTATATGGTTTGGTACTCGTTATTGAATGTATTTATGGTTTAGTACTCATTATTAAATACAAACATGGTTTCAATATCTACTAAAGGTGGATGAACAAAAGTAAGTTATGAGATGAAATAAATTTGATTACTTTTCTTGTGGAATAGGTGGCATCATCTTTTCACAAGTAAATATGGAATTAAAAGGTGTGCAGTTTAATTAGGCAAAATTTATTATAATTTTTCGATTTGAAAACTTCATTAAGTTTTGTCAGATTAACCTGATTAATGATACTTCATAAGCACATTCCTCTAAATACATCAGTTCTCATATAAACGTACAATAATGATGATGGTCAAGGGAATATACATTCAATTTAATCAATAAGGTCTTTATCATATTAGTTTCAAGTAATACACGTGGTATTCTCTTCAATACTTGTTACTTTCTTCTTACCTTTCACTCAACTTTTATGGGTCTACACATTGGGATAATGGTTCCCATTGAAAGGAATATGGCCTATTGATCTAGTCCAAGTTGGGTAGTATCTCTAGCCCATTATATTGCTCTGACATGTATTTACCATAAACTTCTTAATATGGGTTTTGTTGTTTCTAAGGAGGCTGTTTTGAGGTTATGTAGTGTAGGTATCATTTCAGTAGTTTAGGTGATCACCCTCTAACCAAGAGCCACTTAGGGCCTAAAGCAAGGAGGATATTATTTCTCTAGAGAGGCATCAACACTCCTCTTCCATAGAACGATCTTGAGGGTTACAACAAATTTCTAGTGACTCCACTGGGGGACGAAGTTTATTATTTCATTTTCCTAATACGAGATTAACGATTAGCTTCTTGATCTTGTTGGTGAACAATGTCATATAATTGGTCACATAAATTTTATTGAATATTTTTTAGTTTAAATATTTTTCTTAGTGACACCATACTCATAAGTACATATTGTAATTATGGCTTATTCATTTATCTCACTAATTGTTGTCAGTTTTTCTACTTTTGGTTTCTTACATATACTCAGTTTTCTTAACCCTATGTCTGATAAACAAGAATGGGAAGAATGCTTTCCTAAATCTAGGGAAGAAAAATAAGATAACCCTGCTCAACATTTAGAATACTTTCATATATGAATGTATCATCTAGGTATTTTTTATGAAGATATGCTAATGAAATTATTCATGTTTTCTTTGAAAAAATATGCTAGACAATAGTTCAGGGGCTTGTCTGCTCATAGTATATCATCCTTGAAATATTTCCATTCAAAATTTAATCCTTATTGTACAAGGATTTATCTAGCTAAGGATTTATTGGAGACATGTTCTATTATGGATTATGAAATAAAAAATACCTCAGCCTTGAAAATTAAGAAGAACAAGTTTCTGATGATGGTTACTGTAGTAGTAACAATGAATATGATGATGAGTGGATGATTGAAGATGAATATCACCCATTTCAAGATGGAACTGTACAAGAAAACTTATTAGTAAGTGAAAATATTCTTGATTTTTTAGAAAATGCAACTCAACAAGATGAAGAAGAAGTTATTTTTCAAGAATGTTTTCAAGATCCTATGTTATTTGTTAAAGTTATAATGAAACCCCTTGAGTATATAGGTAGCCAAGAGAATAAGGAAGAGTATAAAATACACCATAATATTTCAATTGAGACTAAACAAGTGATCATATGTGATAGCAAATTTGGTGTTCTTCTAATGATTTACTTGCTAGAAATTCTAAGAAGAATCTTATATTAAGCATGACATTTATACTTTTAAGCATATCCTAGAGACTATCAAAGAAGGCCTCAATCCTTTTTTAACTTCAAAGGAATAAGATGGGGATCCATTTGTATAAGAAAAATAAGAGAGGGTTGTTCCTACAACAACATTCATCGAGATCTCATTTATTCAACCCAATTGTGTTGGATGTAAAGAAGATATTGCCTTCGAAGAAAAATTGCCTATAGACATTGCCACAAAAACTGTATCTAAGAGCTCTCATGAAGTTGAATCTCTTTTGGTTATCTTGAATACTAGAAATGTAAATCCATTGGAACAAGTTAGAAACCATGACGAACCCAAGAGTCTTGATGCTCGAGGAGATCTTGAAGGAGAACAAATATATTCCCATGTCATGAGTGAGAAAAAAACAAGTATGGTATGTAATAGTACACTTTATATTGTGGATTTGATATCATTCTTCCTTCATATCTGCATAGCAAGGGATGAATTAGGTAAATATTCTATAGATAAAAAATATATAGACATGTATTAACATTAGTCCTCTCTCATCTTGTCTTATGGAAAATATATTAAAAGGAACAATTTATAAAACATTGCTAAGAAAAGAAAATGGAGTCAAAGTTGGCATGGTTAACATGATAGATAAATTACTACCTACTTTTCTTGAATTTCCTCTTATTACATAAGTACTATCAAATTACATAGAAGGATAAGATAAGGTACAAAATCACCCCTACATAGAATAAGTTGATGAAAAAATGATGAGAGGGTATTTTTCTTCTAAAAATGAGAATAGTTTGAGAATGAAATTGTAGAAAATTGGAAATATCTTTCACTAACCAAATGTAACAACATGAAGCAAGGTTATATAACCATGTTTAGAATTCTTTCATACCACAGTTATAAAAATATTCTTGAAGCTTTGGTAAATGTACATAAGCTCGCTTTAAGTAATCCTAAGTATGAATTTGTTGAGGAATGGATGCATAAAGTATTTGAAGGTGTATTATCGTGTTATCAATATACATATTCATCCTACAGAAATATGTTAAGCAAGGTATCATTTTATTCTTCACGACAATTTAATGTTTCTCTATTTCATTCATGCATGAAGCATCATGAGTCCATAATTTGTTGAATTGGTTACATGATCTATAAACCGTTGTGGGTATTCCACTGCATAATTTGTTACAATAGATCGACTAAAATATATTAGAAAATAGGAAATCTACACTATGAAGGTTAGTTTCTCCTTAGATTTTTAGATATGTTAATTACGAATTATTGTATATGCATGAAAATTATATCTATGTAGAAAATAGAGAATAAATAGAATAATCACTCACAAAACACAATAACCCAAGATGTAATATGGGAAACCCTTTTGTGAGAATATCTAGCTAGAAATTGAGGCTACTTCAATCTCTCTTTCTTTGAATGGAAATGTATGCAAGTACAAAGAAGTGAATCTTGTGGCCCGTGAGATACTATAATGAAAAAACCCTCTCTATTTTCTCCCTCCCTATCCACTCTTAACTACTCTACTTATGTTAGGTCACTATAATACTAGCGTAGCACCCCATATTGTTATTGTTGTGCCCCATAGAACCCCCATATTGTTATTTTTGTGCCCCATAGAAACCCATTATTTTTATTGTAGAGCCCTTACATTATTATTTTTATGTAGGCCCTAATTATATTTTAACCCTTTAGACTCCTATATATACCAAGGAGGTCCTTTCATTTGAATCATAAAAGAATTGTTCATTTATGTGATGTAAAAAGAGATTTCCCTCTCAAAGTGGCTTATTATTTAGTTGTTGATCTATTTTTTCTTGTGTTTCTGTGTTATTTCTGATCTATATACATGGCATTTAGTATAAGAACTCTGGATCTTAGGGTTTCACTGCTTCAAATAGGTTATCTTGGAATTTTCGATACATATCTATATCTATATATATATATATATATATATATATATATATATATATATATATAGTATATTTAGTTATTTATTTATTTATTTCCTTTTGCAAGGCTTTAGACATTGAAATGCTACCACATGGAGAAAAAATATCAATGAACATTTGGATGCAATTTAAGACCATTTTTCACTATATTTTTGGAGATATGGTTTGAGGAAGTCAGGGTTTATGCATTCTCTAGAATTCAATCTCAAACAAGTGTTCCAACAAAAATAGCCATAACTTTCTCTTTGACCATGAGAATTGAATTTCGTAAAAAAATACTGAAATGGCAGGGAATGTAGTTTCTTGGGTACTATTTTTAGGGCTGAATATTAAAACAGTGACACATGGTATCCCGTACAAGTTTGATCTACTGAACTAGTCCATAATCAGGTCATTGTGGGAGAATCCACAAAATTTTATCTTGAATAATCCAATCTTGTTCTAACTAGTGGGGTTGGAAAGACGACACAAAGGGCTACCACAAGACGCAATTTCATACCTTGGGAGGCCTAAATCACATAGATACAATACGTTCAGGGTCAACCTTGTCAACAAGCTCAAAACCAAACTCTAAAAGCTGTGTATTTTTAAATTCGCATAACTTTTTCTTAAAAACTCAGTTTGAAGTGATTCAAAGGGCATAATGAACCATAAATATCATTAATTAGTTCCAAAATTCCTCCCAAAAAATAAAATTCTACACCCATTAAGACCTCAGAAATCTCCACTATGACACATGAAGAAGAAGAAATGCAACGTCATATATCAAAATTTTGGGACCAAGTGCAACAATTTTCACTCTCACAAAGAGCCATAAAGACAGTTTAAAATGGGACATGGATGGTTTAAAATGGAACACGGATGGTTTAAAAGCATACATGGAAGGTTTGAAGGAAGTATTGACAAAGTTTCTATAATAAAGGCTTCCTAACGTTGACAAGGTATTTCGTGAGACTCATAATGAAAACAAAAGGAATGTGCATTATAATTTTAGAGACTCCAACTCTGGGTTGAATACCAACTACATTCCAAATATTGATATGGGGAAGTTTGACGGAAAGGATCTGGTAACATGGATACTACAGATGGAGTAGTTATTGGATCTACATGGTGTACAACACACACAAAAGGTATGCATTGCATCTTTTTATTTAGAACCCAATTAGTTTGTGTGATATCAACGGCTTTGTTCTCGTAAATAACTTTTCACGTGGACAATTTTTAATGAGGAATTAATAACACATTATGAGGATACAAAGAGAAATACCTTTTTTAGCCAATTGATAAATCTCAGACAAAAGGGTCTGGTTGGGGAGCACATTGAGGACTTCCAAAGATTGAATATCAATGTAATTGATATTGTAGAGGAGCATATGATGTTACATGCTCATGATTTATGATATTGTAGAGGAGCATATGATTTATGATTTATGTCATCCCTAAAAAATGAATACATAAATCAAAGAGTCATTATACCAAGAGTAATTTTTTTTAAATACTAAAAGTATATCTCTTTAAAAATCTTAATCTAAGACAACGTGACAAATTGCAAATAAAATTTAAAAATCAACCATTAATTGACACACAGTGGGGACAAATGTGATCCATTGTAACGAAAACATAAAAATCAACTAACAAATTAACACATAGTCAGGTCAATTTGTTAGTGTAACAAGAAAGGGTAAAAAAAATAGATAAATAATGAAAAAACAAAATGTAACAAAATTTTTAAAAGTTTTAAAAAATAAATAAATAACTAAAAATTAAAAAACAAAACCAAAAGAAAAAAAAACATTAAAAAAATTAAAATGACAAAAAATAATGATAATATTAAAAAAAAAAAAAAAACCACCGTAAAAAATAATAAGAAAAACGAAAAAATTAAACACAAAATATTAAAATTAAAAATCATATAAGAAAAAAAAACAGATATAAAAATTTGAATATATATATGTGTGTGTGTGTGTGTGTGTATTCCAAAAAAATAAAATAACATTAAAAAGATTTTAAAAAAAATATCTTTAGTAATCTCGGTTCAATCCCCCACCCTAATTTGGATGATATATTGGACAAGAAGATGATGTAGTCCCACCCAAAACTTACAAGAAAATGTTTTATTTTTCTTTTTCAATTTTTTTAATGTTTTTGTTTTTTGTAAGCTTGGCAGGACTACATCTTCAACATGTCCAATATATCACCCCGATCGGGGTAGGGAATTGAATTGGTGACTTCACATCAAGGAGTGCCTTAACAAAGCGCTCGATCTATCCAAGACACCATGGATAATTTTTTTAATGCTATTTTATTTGAAATGTTTTTAAATTTTTTTTAATCTATTTTTTTAATATATATTTTAAAATTTACATTTTTCATTTTTATATTTTAAATTGTATTTTTTTTGTTTTTATTTTTTTAATTATAGTTTTATTTATTTATTTTTAAATTTTTACTAATGTTTTAATTTTTGAAATCATTTGTTTTATTTTTTCCAATTTTTGTTTTAAATGTTTTTTAATTTTTTTCAGTATGTTTTCCAATATTATTCTTTTTTAGTTAAAATTTTATGTGAATCATTATTTTTGGAAAAAGAAAACTTCAAATGTCATCAACGTAAAATTCATAAAAAATCATAAAATTTGCTATTTTTTAACCTTTTTTATTCAATTTTTTTCATAAAAATCCTTTATTGAACATGTTATTTTTTGTGAAAAAAGGTCGTGAAATACATATTTTTTAATTATATCTACATGAAAAATGTGTATTTTTCATCAAATGTTCATTATTTTTTGTTTTTTAGTGACAATTATTTTATGTGTATTGAAATATTAATTAATGATATATAAATATAAGAAACACTAATGTCAAAATATTGATTTTTTTTTTTTTTAACTTTGCAAAAAAATGAAAATTTAGTTATAAAAAAACATTGCAAATTAAAAAAAAAACAATCAAGCCTGAAAACCCCTTAAAAAACAAACATCTCGGGATGAACAACAAGAAGAGGAAAAATACAACTTAAAAAATGGTTTAAAAAACAACATTTTAAAAAAATTGTTCATACTTAGGACATGAAAAAATTAAAAGTTTCAAAAATAAAATAAGAAAGTTAATGATGTATCAACGCTTTTCAAAATCCGGATGAAAATCACCAACATTTCAAAATATTATCCATACTTTATAAATAAGAAAATTTAGTGTGTCAAAAATAAGCCCCAAAAAAGGCGTTGATGCTCCATCAACACTTTTCAAAATTGGCTTGACATTTAAAAAAAAATGAGGATAATTAATATATAAGAAAATTTGAAGTGTCAAAAATATGCTCCGAAGAAAGGTGAATTATGAATCAACAATTTTCAAAATTGAATGATTTTTTGCAATCTCTAGAAAAATAAGAACTCGGTCAAGTTCCTGTTTGATTGGTAACTATGTTTTTAAGATAGCCAAAGAGTTGAATTACTTTCTATATCCAGCACCAAAGTGTCAATTGATGGTTGCAAATGGAGGAATTATAAGTTGCTCAAGGAAGTGGCATAATATCAATATAACCATGAAGGAATATGTATTAAATAGTTCAATGCTTACCATTCGAATGAGTAGTGTTAATGTTGTATTGGGAGTCCAATGGTTAAAATCTTTGGGGATGATAAATTTTAATTTTCAAGAACTTTTCTTGATTTTTTCTGAGAAGGAAGGGAAATTGAATTAAGGGATATCGCAGACAAACCTGGGAAGATAATTAAATCTAATGGAATGATAAATATTTTGAAGAAGGAACAAAAATGGGTCACAAATATGTTGGGTTATGACTTTGAAATCATCTCCAGAAACGGGAAGCAAAATTTTGTTGCAAATTCACTTTCAAGAAGGGATGAGGATGTGGAAGCATTTCTTTGTGCCATTTCTATTATCCAACCTAAATGGATAGTTGAAGCAAGGGAAGAATGGAAGAATGACAATGAGGTCAGGAATTTCATTCAAAATGTTATGGCCTAAATCTACCTCAGGCTGAGAAAGGCAGGTCTAGGGTAACATAAAACCATGCTTAACCTGGTAGCTAGCCTACCAGGTCAGGAGAGGGCTCTCTCCTTGTCAATCTCAAAACGAATATGGCGATTAAGGATTGAGATGACTGAAAGTAAATGCTGATTTTAGGCTAGGTATTTTTACTCAAAGGATTTTGATTGATTTTAATGATTGGTTGCTGGATCAGATGAGGAATACAGCTTTAGGTCCAGGAAATCAACTCAGATTTGCAGAGGTTTCTATGGGGCGAGATAGGCAAGTGTTTTAGCACTTTGAAATGAATGTGATGGTGATTCTAAAGACTGGTGAGGAGTTGGAGAGGGCATGCAAGGCTCATGAGTCCTCTTCAAACAACGGAAAACATTAAAAACAAAATGTATCCTCTAGGCAGAGCACTGAATATCAATGGATTCTACCTAATTCTCTTGATTCATTTAGTTATGAAGAGAGAAATAGATGCTGGAACACATACACACAGGAGAAACTAAATTACAAAAGAGAAAACAATGCCAAGACACTTTACCACAAGAATCCCACAAAATGCTGCAAAACCCTGGTTCATTTCCTTGCCAAACTGCAAAAGTGATTTACAATAGTGCTCAATGCATCCACAAGAGTCCAACCTTGACAAATGACTAAGAAAGTACAAGATATAGGCATCAAACCACCTATGCTAACCATCAGGGGTCGAATCCATGAGTCAAGGAGCTGTTTCAACAAGATCTAAACTAGGAACTCAAAAATAGGCAGTGGAACAACTTGCCTCTAAAACTATGGAAACTGATTCATTCAGTTCAAAACCACCTCAAACTGATGTATCTACCTCCTTAAGTCAATTTTCATCATTTTTACATCACAGTACACCAATTTACATCATATTACATCATGAATTTGACCATAAGAGAAGAAAAAGTCAAACTGGTAGAAAACTAGGCGAAATTCTGAGCAAACAGGCAAAATTGGCAAATTTTCCTCCTATGAATAGCGCCATTTTTTTGTGCATAACGCTTTTTCCAATCCACTTTTGGAAGGCTTCCCGAAGTACAAATTAGGTGCAGGATAGCTCATTGGTAATTTTGATGAGTCTACTTTCTGGGAAAACTTGAATTTTTTGATTTGCAGTCAATTTTCCCCTCCAAAAATGCAATCTCCCAAGACAGCTTCCTGTGTGGCCAAAAAGTGGTAGAGAGGGCATTTTTTTGGTGTTTTTGGCCCTTTTGGAGGTCCAGAACTTGTCAAAACTTCACAACCTTTTCTGAGCATACATAACTTTTCATGGTGATTCCAAAAATGTAAACTTTTTTGCAAATGGAGGTCCCCATCAAAAGCGTAGCGCCAGTGGCACTACGCACTTGTTGAAAAAAAAAACCTTTTTTTGCATTAAAAATTCAAAAATGACAAAAAATGCTCCAAATTTCTTGAAATTTGGCATGAGTGATCCTTGTTAGGTGCATTGTTTGGCCAATGATGCTTCAGCTAAGATCTTGAGCTTATCTTGCTCTTTTTTGCTCCTCAAAGTTCTTTTTAGCTTGGCTTTTAGCCTCTTTGTCCTTGCATTACAAATCTTGTTCTGGATTAGGTAGTGATAAGCTAAGTGACGAAGCATTTTCTTCTCTTTGTTCACCTTCTCAAGCAACCTCCAAAGGAATGTTTGCCCTCTCTAACCATGATTCCCGGTAAGCCTCAATTTCTTGCTCAAAAGATGTCATCTTGGTGTTTCTTCCTTTTGCCACTTGCATGTTTTCTCTAATTATTTGCAGCTCCATAATAGTTTGTTTGTCCTCCAGTTGTTTGTTCTCCTCCTCAAGAAAGCTAATGATCCATTTGGCCCTCTCTTTGTTTCTTATGTCTTTTCATGGAACTATCACTAAGTGGTTTCTTCTTCAAGCCCATATTCACTATCCCTCTCCATTTTTGTACAATTGTTTCTCTTGTGGTGAATGAAGTGTGGTGAATTAAGAGTGTTGAATTGGTGAATGAAGGTAAGATGAGTATGAAGAGATTCGAATAGGAAAATAAGTGGGGGTGAACAAGAATGGGAAAGGGATGTAGGGAGTAAGTAGGGTTAGTGAATAGTGTAGGGTTTGGGAATGTTGTAGGTTTTGGGATACATGTATAGGGTTTGGGAATTAGGGAAGGTTTAGGGAATGATGTCTAGGGAATTATGGATGGGATGATGGGGTTTAGGGAAACGGTAAAAGATGATATAGGGCAGCAGTAATGAGTGTGTTTTTAAAACATATGAGACAATTTAGTGAAAATTATGGTTTGATGTCTTGAGAATCAATACAACCCAAAAAACTTATGCAACAATTCCCTTTAGCAATAAAAATGATGTTACTTACTTGCCATGGAGGGATTTGGGAGTTTTGAGGCAATTTGATAAGTTTTGGAACTGTTTGTAGCCCACCTTCCAGGTTCGTAGCGCACTCACCTAGGTTCGTAGCACACTTTATATGCGTAGCGCCCAAACAAAACTAAGTGCAAAACCTACACCAGGTGCATAGGGCCAATTCTATGCATAGCGCCAGCTGACATGTGCATAACGCTTTTTTCATGACACTTTTGGAGGCCTTCCTGATGTCTAAATTGGGCATGTGATAGCTCATTGGAAATCTTATTCAGTCTAATTTCCAACAAAACTTGAATTTTTCAATTTGGAGTTCATTTGCCTTGTCAAACGTCAAATATCCCAAGATGGGTCAAAATGTGCAAAATGAGGCTGCCTAAATGAAGAGTGTTGTTGCAGTCAACTTTTGAAGGTCTTACTCAACTCCAAATTGAGCTCATGATAGCTCATTGGAAATCTCTCTCTGTCTAGATATCATTTGACTCATCAAGCAAGTCATTTGGACAACCAAGCTAAGGCGAAATCTTGATTTTACCAAGATCACTCGAGAAGTGCATCAATCCTCCTGAGGCCAATAATGTTTTTGACATTTCTCTAAAGCCATGAAAGCTCTGTAAAAAGTGAAGGAAATTTTTCTTCCTTGGCCAATTGTGGACAAAAACCTCTCTTACTTTTCCCAAATTCATTTTTTCTTGCCCAGAAACATCATTTGAGTAAAACCTATCCCGATGTGTGGAAGAGGGGATTTGTCGAAATGAAGTGAAATGAAGGGGATAAGGGGCTTCTAAATTATTGAGAAAATTTTGGGAAGTAGGGAGGGATGTTAGGAAATAGGGGAAAGTGGAATTTCAAATATTGAGTGAGGGGAAGGGGTCAAAAAGGGCTAAAGACAAGCCTAGCCTAGAAAATTGTAAAATTGTAGCAAGAAACTAGGGTTTGTGGGAAAATGAGGAATTTGAGGGATATCAGTGATGGGAAGTGCTTAATAAGGTACATTAAGGATAGGGGAAGGTGTATGAACATCAAGATACAAGTCTTGTTGATGATTTGACCATCCAAGAGAAATTACCTTCAAAACCCTAGGAGAGGGAAATGAACCTTACCCAAGTACAACTAAAGCACGAACAAGGTGTAAAATGACCCGTGGGAACCTGAAATGATGATGACAACTCTTTGAATGATGGTACACTCAGTTGAATGGTGACATGGACCGACATTTGGACAACTTCGAAAGGAGCGAAAACAAACCCTAGACCTAATACCTAATGACCAAATTTTACTTGAAGACTCACTGAAATGAAAAAATTTGACTTTGGCATCCTAAAACCACTTTGTAGGAGCATGTTTGATCGCTGGTGGAAGGCTTTCAAGGACTGACACTAAAACAAAAATTGCAACAAAATCCTAGTGCATATGATACATTTGTCTAGAAGTATGATTAATTATGGTACAAATATTGCTTACCTCTATGTAAGAACTCCCAACTCAAACAAAACTTTCTTTTAGAATTTCACAACTCTCCTATAGGAGGGCACTCACGATTTTTAAAAACTTACCACCGGGTCAAGAAGGAATTTTAAATATGATATTCAAAAGTTTGTTGCGAGATGTTTGGTTTTCCAAAAAAATAAAGTTGAGAAAATTAAGACCCTAGGTCTTTTACAACCATTAGTCATTGCAAGTCAACGTTGGGAGTAATTGTCAATGGATTTTATCACAGGTTTACCATAGTCTGAAGGAAAGAGTTCCATCAAGGTGGTAGTTGAGAGAATTACAAGTATGCACACTTTTGTGCACTATCTCATCCTTTCAAAGTGAGTACAATCACTACTGCATTTGTGGAGACAATTCAAAAGCTACATGGAAACCCAAAGATTATTGTAAATGGCAGAAATCTCATTTTCACTGGAAATTTTTGGACATAATTATTTTCTTGTCTTGGTACTCAATTAGTTCATAGCTCGTCTTATCATCCTCAATCTTATGGTAAAACTGAGATAGTGAAAAAATTGTTGACAGATATCTTCGTTGCTTTGTATCTGATAAAAAAACACAATGGGTCAAGTAGTTACCTCTGACAGAATGGTGGTATAACACTTCCTTCCATACCACAACAAAAGTGAACCCATTTATGGCATTTATGGATATCATCCAATGTCCATCATATCGTCTTTAAGAAACAATTCTAAGGTTCAAGTAGTGGAAGATCACATCGAGCATCAAAAACAAGTTCTCCAACTCTTAAAGGATAACCTAACACTAGCGCAAAATCAAATGAAACAACAAGAATTTCAACATCACAGTGGAATAAGTTTTGATGTGGACGATTGGGTACTTTTACGGCTACAATGATACAAACAAATGTCCCTCAAGCAAGCCAAGAATGATAATAAATTATCACACAAGTAATATGGCCCTTACAAGGTATTGCAAAGGATTAGTACTATGGAATACAAATTGGAGTTGCTCGCATATTGATGAGTAGACCCAGCTTTCCATGTTTCATGCATAAAGAAGTTTATAGGTGACAAGCTCCAAGTTCAATCTATATTACTAGAACTTAACGAGGAAGGAAAAATCATATTGGAAGGTGAAGAAATCATAGAAACAAGAATTCAACACCTACATAATCAATCAATTTTAGAGTATCTCATTAAGTGGAAGAACTTATCTACTGAAGATTACACATGGGAGGTGTGTATTTTACAAAAGCATCCAAAACTACTCAAGTGTTGAGGACAACACTGTTTTGAGGGAGAGAGGTATGTTAGGTCCCTATAATACTAGTGTAGCCCCATCTTGTTATTATTGTGCCTCATAGAACCCCTATATTGTTATTGTTGTGCCCCATAGAAACCCATTATTGTTATTGTAGAAACCTTACATTATTATTGTTATGTAGGCCTTAATTATATTTTGACCCTTTAGACTCCTATATATCCCAACAAGGTATTACCATTTGAATCATAAAATAATTTTTCATTTATGTGATGTAAAGAGAAGTTGTGTTGGGCGCAACCCAACTTGGGCAGATTTTGGGCAACAGAATTTTGTCAAGCACGTAGTACAAAGGATGTCGCGAAGTGCGAAGTGGACCATGTAGCAGAGTAGCAGAGCACAACGAAGACTGCGTAGTATAGGGGCTTCACGGTGAAGCCCCTCACTTTTTGTAAAATAATATAATATTGTAAAAGTTGAATGGTTTTGTACTATAGTCCCTTGTATTTTGGAAACCATGGTAATGTAGCAATGTAATCCATCAATGTAATAATATATATAGGGATGAATAATAAACAAGGAAGGAATCTATTGTTCTAGATCTATGTTTTATGTTTGTATCTTTGTGATCTGTACTTGGGAGAAAGGGGCGAGGCTTCATAGCTGACTTTGCGGAGGCCTGGGTCCGCAACTTAGTGCACAAACAACCTATAGTTGTGTGTGTAGGAAAGAACTATTTGTTGTACCGATTCTTTATTACAAGCAACAATTCTTGAGGCTTTTGTCCCACATTGGGATGAACCACGGTAAAATATGCATCTCATGTGTTGATTTTCTTATTATCTGCACTTTATTTCAGTACTGTGAAGTTTATGGATGTTTATGTTATGTTTAAGTGATGAATGTAATTCTGTGAAGTAACATATAAGTGCGAAGTAGTTCATGAATGTGAAGTAATTTATAAGTGTTAAAGAATAAGAAAATACATAATTTCCACATCGCAGTATCCCTCAAGGTTGCAGAAACCTAGTTCTGCAACCGCCCGTAGTCACTTCGGGTGAGATTGCGACTTGCTTGTAGGTCGTTGCCGAAAGGACTAACAATTAAGGGTTTTATTGGTGAGAAGTAAAATTTGAACCTGGGTCATCCCAACCTAAGCTAATAAATGGTTATGTTTCCTATAATGGGCTCTGTTTGAGGGAAGTTTATGTGGCATCTGTCAAAGAAAGAAATTCAATATTGGGTAGAACAGAAGGAACGATAATTTACAGAAAAATAAAATAGAAGCCCTCATCTGTCAACTAGGAGGTGGTTGGAGAAGTATATTTTGAATATCAATACAAAATCTTCTTTGGCTCATTCCATGGGAAGCTATACAAGTGGATATCAAGGTTGACTAAGAGAAAAGATTGTTTTAAAGGAGGCGAGCCTAAGGAGTGGACTCCTAAACTAATACAACGACTCAAGAACACTGATAACGGGATCTCAAGAGCTATTGACTTCTGGATTGACAGCATCTTGGGAAGATTCATTATTGACTTTGTGGTAGAGGTGATTGTGTCTTATAGCAAAGAAGAACGTAAATTTTTGAAAGGACCGTGAGGTAAGTTTTTGAAATCTCTAAAACTTTGGATTCAGATGTTTTTGTGCGAAAAGGGAATTTTACGAATGCATTCAAATTATTAGTTACTTATGTTTGGGAGAAGATTCAAAGAAAAAACTGGAACAACGCGAGGTAGAAAAAGATATAGAATAGACACTAGGAAGAGATCTCGTGGCCAAGATCTAAAGAATTTTATAGAAACTGGTTATAACCCTCTATTAAGTGAGTCTGAAAGTGAAGAAAATCGCCCTAAGAACCCTAATGGAACTCTCTAGTATTCACCCTTCTAGCCTGAAGCCATAATCAAGTAGTAATCTGGGTGCTTTCAATTTTCCTTGTCCCCTACCCCCCATCCCCCTCCCCGACCCCCTCCAAGAAGAACTATGGTCGATGCTATTAAGCTACCTATATTTAAAGGGACTGGATCAAAGGATCCGAAGCAGTTCTGGTTCTTATGCGAAGCAGTATGGACAATGAAGCATGTACATGATGAAACTGTAAAGAAATCACAACTTTTCACAACATTCCGAGATAGAGTGTTGGTGTGGTACATGAATTATTTGAGTAATTAGATAAGATCATTTGAATACATTAAAAAAACACTGGTAAAAGAATTTAAGAAGCGGAAGTCCGAGTCACAGTGCATCATAGAATTAAAAGAGATCAAACAAAATCCTACTGAGTATATTTGGTAATTTGATCAAAGATTCGAGATATTATTGGATTTGGTGAGCCTGGAAATAGCTCTGCAACAACATAAAGAATTGTTTATAATTTCGTTGCTGCCACATTTAAGATTTCCTTTATCACAATAGAAGATAGAAACTTAAGCCGAAGCTTTAGAGCTTGTGAGAAAATTAGAAGCTTCGCCTATAGGGAATACCAATGCAAGTATGCAGCCAATCCAAAGTTAGGTGGAAAATTTAACTCTACAGATACAAGATATGAAGAAAAGTAAGGAAGTTCGAAAAGAAGTTTGGTGTACAAAGTGAAAAGTAGAAGTCCACTCTAAGGAGAAATGCCCCCTCCTCATAAACTACACGGCTAGTGGAGCATCAAATCCTTTGAATCCTAGATCCAGTTTATGGTGCGAGATATGTAAAACTAAAGGTGAACATCATGCAAAAGATTAATACTTATTGTAGAAGTATGTCCAGACTACAAAAAACATATATTGCAATTCCTACAAATCGGTAGGGAATGATGAGAACGACTATCGAGCTTATGAATTGATGATAGAGTGTAGTAATGATGCCTATAGAATGCAAGTTGACGAACATGTAAATGAAGGAAATGGATAGCCCATTGGTCGAGGTGGCTATCAAATGTGGACAAATTATCTATTACAACTATGGCCAGGCAGGACACTTCACAAGAGATTTTCAGAATCCTACTACGACATGTAAGTATTGCAAATCATTTGATCATGTAATTGAGGAGTGTTTGGTACTTATGGAGAAAATGCAAGAAAAGAAAAATAAACAGCCGACACAAAACATTCAGATGTGTTATCACTCAGGTTGTTCCCTTTGACTCCTAAGGGAATACGACCGAGGTAACCTCAAACCAATCTTTGGATTACAGGTTCTAGCCCACCTGTAATCAAAAAGGGCTCTCTCTTTTAGGATTTAGCTTTGTTTTAAGGGATTTTAGGCTAGCTTTGATGTACTGAATTTGTTTGAAGTTTGGTTGGGTGATATCTTCTAATAGAGGGGCATGCAATGTTCAGAGAGTTTATTCCATTGGGCATTGGAGTCAGTGGTCATGTGTTTCTTAAGGTATTTGGTGAGAATGATGATACTGCAGAGTCAGATAGGCATTCATGAAACAAACCTTTGATTTTGAGAAGAATGAGATGCAATCAGTCAGTGAAAAATAGTTAAGATTCTTTCACTATGCTGGTGAAATGGAAAAGTAAAATATTATTCAGGAGCCACTCAAAGTTCCTAAACAGTACTTACCATGAAAGATTCAGTGTAAATGTGAGCAATTAAGAGTTTCACATTCATAACCAAGTCTGGAGAAAACATAATTAGCAGTAAAGATTGAGCTTAGGGTGTTTAACAAACAAATCCTGAACTATTCTTCTTCTCTAATGCTAAGACCAAGAAACATACAGCATATGCACATTTTATGAGCGAAGAAAACATAAGAACATGGTTCAAAAAACTTATTGTATCATGAAATAACGCAGGAATTCTGCAGCAGCAAGCAGTCTCATCACAACACATCAAAACAATGCATACCTCAGGAACTCCATCAGCTTCTTCTATTCAAAGTCTGAAATTTATAGCGTAGCTCCTCAGAAGGAAAATCAACAACCCCAAATGCGTTCTGCAAGGGGATATATATACAAAAGGTGGATCCAAAATATCTGAAAGATGAGTCATTAACTCATAACTTTCCTTACCAACTCTTTACGAATAGTAGATACAAAAGTTATTGCTATTGAAAAGATTAATAAAAAGCTGTTTATCTTTGTCAGAGATCCTTGACTTTGGAACCACTTGGGCTGGGCGACTGATGCGCATTCATTGCGGGAATTTTTCGCTGCTTTGCCAAGACGCTGCTACTTTAGCCACATTACTTGTACTTATCCATTTGTGCCTAGTCACCATCCTTGTCATTCAGTTGCTCTTTTTTCTATTGCCACTCCAGGTAGACTAAACATATGAGTCATTTGAAAACGCTGATTTGTGAGTGATCCAAGGATTTTGATCAACAAACTTGTTTTATCAGAGTAATGTTTCTATCATGCCTTTCCACCACTCTTTTGTAGGTAGTTGGTGCCTCTGTATTTTAATTAAGGTCTCATCAGCCTCAGTGTATTTATAATAATTTGGTGGCACTTCAAAAAGATGTCTGATTTCATGCACAATAAAAAATAGATTCTCCAGCTTATCATAAAGACTTTGTCCAGATGGGGGCCCTGCTTCCTCTAAGGTGCCTGAGGATGCTGTGATTTGATTGGTGGCATAATTGTTGACCCACTTGGCATAATGTTCGTGTGATAATAATCTTCCTACACTGGTTACCAAGTTGGGAAGCCCTCTGCTATGTAATGTTGTGATTTTTGCAATAAATTCATTTACCTCTGCCTGCATCTCTTGGAACTTTCTGTCTAATGCTTGTACATAATTCCTCAGGGTTAGCACCCTCTTTATTAGCAAGATGGTATCTGTCCTGTTCCTGATACCCATTTCTGCTAGTTGAGGGCCAGTGCGATTGTTGAGGACTTGGATCATTCTGTTGGCTAGCTCAGGCATATTCCCCAAAGATGCTCTGGCTTTCTGATTTTCAAATTGAGCCTTGCTTATGAGATCTATTTGCTCATGGATGGTCTCAATGGATTGCCATTGGTCTGTGATGGACTGACCAATTTTGGCCCATAAGATTTTCTTAACTTCAATTAAAGTTTTTTCAAGAGTAAGCTCATTTTCTAATTCTTTTATCCTTCTTTCAAGAGCCCTTACCTCTCTTGTCTTCTCAGCTATATTCTGTTTTGATTTGTCATATTTTTCTTCAAGCATAGCCAATTTCTCTTTAGCCTCCTTTAGTTCTGCCATCTGTGCTTCAAGAGCTTCTAGTTCTTTCATCATATTTTGCATATTAAGGCTAGGTGTTTGCTCTAATGTTGTTTTTTGCGCTGTCACTTCTGGAGCTGGTGCTGAGCCTGAAGGGCCTGCCTCTGATGTTTTTCCAGTGGGAGGACCTACTGAAGTAGTTACAAGAGGCACATCTTCAATGGCTGTAGATGTTTGTGCTGGCTGAGTTGGTAATTCTCCTTGTTTTGCTTTTAATGCTACCTCCAAGACACCCTCTATTTCCACCAATCTCTTACGTAAGGTCAAGAGTAGAGCAACCACATCCTGATCCTTCTTTTGTTGTGCAACACCTTCAGTTTGAGGGTGAAGGGTAGCTGGTAGCTTGATTTGCTTTCTCAGGGCTGCTATATCCTCATCTTTTTTCTTCATTAAGGCCTGCACACCTTTAGGGTCATTGGGATCGTGTCCCAGCTCTATGATGATTTCTTCCAAGGACTTAATTCTGTTGTCCTTGGCCTGAGATGATGCTTTTTCCAACTCTAACTGAGCAACGGTATTATGTAGAGAATTTTGTAACCTGTGTGCCAATAAAGTTTTGTCAGCCAAGGTAGAGTACACCATCTCCCCAGTTTGCTTATGCAGCTCAATCTGATCCATGGGGTGGATGTCTTTAGCAAAAACCTCCAAATTGGTTCTAATATAGTTAGCAACTGATTGAGGTTGCTGCATAGTAGGCCTAAAATGACTAAGAGTCATTTTTCCTTCTTGAATATCATAGGCTGACATTAGCCTCTGCTGATTAGTTGGTGCCATCCTTAAGAGTTGATTGTAGAGTTGGTATCTAAGTGGCTCATTTCTTGCCTTGATGTCTGTGAACTGCTTCTTGATACTAGAGTATGACCTTGTTTGTTGTCCTGAGGAGCTGACCTCTGCACCTTGCTGCATTTCTTGCTCCTGCTGCAAGGAGTTGGCCGATGTTTCGATGCTAGGAGGAAGCATAGTCTCAGTTGGTCTTTCAGGCATTTCCTCCTCAGAGAAGGGATTTAACCTCTGTCGCTTTTCCCCTGGTTGATCTGTTGAGGCTGTTAGAGGAGTTTCCTCTTGCCTATCCCTTTTCTTCATTCTTTCTTCATTGGCTAGTGTTTGCAATATTGGGATTTCAACTGTTGTTTCCTGCATTGGAGGGGCTTGCCCTTGAGCTTGCTGATCTGTGGAGGCCAGTTACTCAGCCATTTCTTCTTGTTGCTCCAAATTGGGGAGCTGCTCCTCTTGTTGTATTTCCTTTCCTTTAGCTATGGTTGCTGCTTGACTAGCTGCTTGGGCAGACTGCTGGGGAACAGTGGAAGATGAGGCACTTTCTCCAAGATGCCGAGGGGCTAGGGAGCAAACCTATCCAAAATATTCCAAGTCAAGTGCTTTTTCTAATTTATTAACTGCTTTTTGTGCTAATTCTTCTTCAGAATAATCCTCCACTAATCTGCCTTCTATCCACTCTAGTTGGTTAGCATATTTTTCAATTTGTGGAATGCTAAAGTGGTCATAGCTAGCAAGCCTGTACTTGATTCTCCTAAGGCTTATGAAATGATTAGGGTCATATGGTGCCCAATAGAAGCTTGTTTTGAGCTGGAAGCTTTTTAGGATCTTGTCTGCCTCTTCCCAAGCTTCTTCCCTCTTGTTAAAAATGAATGGACCCAGTTGGTGCTTAATTTTCAGCTGTGCTTTCTTATTTTTGCTATGGAAGTGAACCATGTCTACATTGCCAAATTGCCGAAAGTATTCCAAGGAAAAAGGCCTCATGGGGACATACTTTGGCAGTCTGTATGGGGCTAGCTCACAGCCATATATTCTGATTACTGTGTGATCTTGGTAAAAATACCAATCTCCAATGCTATAGTTCTTTGAGAGCTGGAGAATCTTCTACATTTCATCTGTGAGCCTAGGAGGAGGAGAACTCATCAGCAAGGACAGGGCTGGGTGGATGAACAGATCAATAAACTCACAGTAGGTGTATGGAGAGTAAAAGATATGGTGAATGATTGATGACCAGAATATTATAGATCTTTGTTTCCCTTTGCATCTAACTTCTTGAGGAAAATAGGAAAGCTATCAGGCTGATTGTACAATAGAAAATGATATATATAGGAGGTGTATTTGAATACCCTCTCTCTCTCCAAATTCATGAACTGTTCATGAATCGTGTTGGCTATAAATGTAGCATAGTCGTACTGGACAGCAGGAGGCCTTCCTAGGGCAAACATAGATAGCATGACCAAAATTGTTTCATCCACATATTCACTAGTGTTGTACCCCAAGATGTAGGACATCATGTTCACTAGGAGTTTGCCTATGTCATTGAACCATACATGCAGGAAAGGAGGAGGCTGCTGAGGTTGGGAATCTGGCTGCATGAACAACTGAGCAATTCTTGTAATTTGTGAGCTAGACAGCTTGGCACCTTGCTCCAGCAAAAGTTGCATAGAAAGAGGAGTTAGTGGCTTTGCTGAATGAAATTATAGCATTTGGTTGATGGCTTCAGGAGTGATATGGAATAATATAGAGCCTGAAGGACTCAGAACAGCCCTTTGATTGGGATCATAATTTGCACAGCATTGGTGAATCAAATCAGGGAAAACATTCACCTGAGGGAGATAATAGACTGGTAAGTGGGACTTCCAGATTCCCAAGATGTCAGTACCATTTCTATGTCTTGCTCTTATCTCAGTAATGACTAGAATGTGGTATCTTCTGGACAATTCAATCACTTCCACCATTTGATAATCCCTGTCAGCCAGGGATAACCACTCCAAACTCTTATGTGGGGCATTTAGAGGGGAAACGTTTAGAACCACAGGAGTCTCCATTGTTTAATTATCACTTGGAGTTGAATTGTGCTTGGGTTTAAGCAAAGGTAGCACTGAACAGCGGATTATGAGGGGTGGAGTAATTTGCAGAGAGGAAATAAGGGGGAATTGGGTGAACAGAGGGAAACTGCTGCTGAAAAAAGTGGGAAGAGTCAATGGTAATACAGCGCGCTGCCTTCCAAAGTAAAATATGTTTAACAACGGGTTTGAGTCGGAAATGGAGAAGAAGTTGTGGGAATTGAGCGGATTTGGACCCGGGACCCCCTTCAGATGAACTTCGGGTTGATTTGATAATTACAGGGGCTCAGTACACAGGAAATTTGACCAGTTGTTTAGACTTTCTTACTGTAGAAAACTCGGAAGACCAGGTTACGCAGAGAAAACGGTAAATACCTGGTAATTGTGAGGCCGAGGGTGTTGAGAATTGGTGAATTTGCAGCGGCAGCAGCTCAGGAATTGAATTTTGGAGTTGGAGGAGAAACGACGTAAAAACAGCATGTAGGGAAGTACAACACTCGTCTAATAGAAATGCGAAAAAATCGTGATTTTGCGCGAAAATATGTGAAAAATGGGACTTTTGGCGCCTTTTTTGCGAATGACGTCACTGGTCGGGCCCGGGTACGGTGGGATGACGTGGCGATGCGTGACTGGGCTGACTTGGACGGATGACGCAGTGGCCATTTCGGATAGACAGTGAAATGGCAATTGACGTGACTGTTGACGTGATCGGTGACGTAGGCCGAAAACAAACAGTGGTAAGCGGTTTTATCAGACCGACTTTAGTACGGGGCTGGTAATTGTCAGTGGCCACCCGATGCAATAAAAAATGGACACGTGTCCCTGGCACTGCGTCATCAGACTGACAATTTCAGGAGCTAAATGTCGGACGAAATCCCCGAGAACCATCGAATGGGAGGGCCCAGATCCGACGATGGATGGAAGGACAAGCCGCCAGCGCGATAACGACGGGACCCGACCATTATTAAATTGTTTTCTTTTGATAAAGCACGGAGACATGAAACTTTGGATAAACGGTAAATGAGGGTTTGCGGGAATTTATATAATTGATGGAAAAAAAGGGAAAGTGACATTATAGCTTGTATAGTGGGTTAGGGTTATTAAATTAACCAGGTCTCAGTTTAATCCCCGAACATAGTATGGACAACTATATACATGAAATTGCCCATGGGGCTTTGGATTGACGGTGAATGGGTGCGCTGTTAAGGCACTCCTTGCGATAGGTTACTGGTTCAAATCCCTGTGGGTACTTAGGTTAGTCTTAACTAGAAAAAAAAAAAAAAAAACTATATACATGAAATTCTGATTTCATCACACTTCCGAACTTTAGGATATATGGCTAAAATGCCCAAGGGGAGGATATGTACATATTTTTGGGTTTTTTGCATAAAATGCTATAATAGTAGGGGAAGGGGAACACTTAGGGAACTATATAATAAGGTTAGAAGTCAATATGAATCTGAGATGTGAAAGAGGAACAAAGATCTAAGTGTAAAGAGTAAACTTAGATTTAGAAGCAGATGAGAGTGGGAAATGATTTTGCACAAGAAATGTGGCTTTCTTGTGTGATGGAAACCAACACATTGGCTTAATTTTTCACAAAAGATAAAGTGATGCTAGGACTTGTTGGGCAAATCCCAAGGTCCATTGGAGGGATGTTAGAAAGAGATTTTCTGGGGAAAAAGGGGAAGTTAGACATGCTTCCATATTTTGTCATCAAAATGCTGCATAGATACCTCTGCGAGTGCCAATATGTGCCTTCTTGATCAAGGCCAAAACTGAAGAGAATCAGGCTTCTGCAACTCCTGGCTACCTACCCATCTTAACATTCCTAGCATTTTTTGTTACTTCAGGGAGGGTGCACTTAGACTTGCAAACCCTCATTTGCTCTTTTTCTTTTTCTTTTTCAAATGACTTGCTATCTAAACTACCCTTATTACTTCCAAGGGCCCAGATTAAACAGTTGGGCGCTTTTATTCTCTACCTAACTACTAATCTGCCAAGCTTAAACTGTTTGGACAAATTTTCTTTCTCTATTCTACAACATCAATTTAAACATGGCATGATCCAGATTGAACTGTTGGATCACCCATTTAACAAAAGGAAGAGTACCAAAACCATTTAGGAATGTGTTTGTGCACAAAAATATGGAGTCTTTGCAGCATCAAAGCTGAACATATTTGGAACTTCCCATGCCAATCATGAAACATGAAACCTATTGGTATAGGAGGCTAACAGTGGCTCCACTTGGGGATGGCTTTTGCTTATGAAAGGCCAAGAACAGCAGGTCAGAATGCCTTGGTCCTTGATTTTTGCTGGAATCTAGAGCTTCCCTTTCTTGATGACCAAAACTGGAACTTTGCAGGGCAACACAAAGATCTGAAGTAGAGCATTTTCCTTTGATCCTTTTCAAAATTTGTTATGTTGGGTCCTTATTTAACTGCTAAAAATAAACTGCTAAAAACAAACTAGTAATGTACAATCTAATGCTAGGTTATATTCATGGGAAGTAATCAAAATAGTGCTTTAGCATTCGGCCATTAACAGGGCCCTCTTCAGCCTCAGTGCCATCTAGATTCTTTAAGAAATATGTGTTGTTTCCTTGCACTGCTTGAATAACAAAGGGTCCTCTCCAAAGGAAATCAAACTTGCCATGCTTTCCTTTGTCTTCTCTTCTTGAATCCCATTTAAGAACTTTATTGCCTATGAAGAAATCTTCTGCTTTGGTTCTTTTGTCAAAGATTTTCTTGAGCTTTTCTTGTAAAATCTGAATTTTGTTGTATACTTGCTCTCTGGTCTGCTGTAAATGGATAGTTTGGTTTATTCTTCTTTGGATATCATTGGGTTCAGCCTCGACTTCTTGTAATAACTTGATAACAGGTACTCCCAGGGATGAAGGAAACTTGGCCTCCATTCCATAAACCAACTCATACGGGCTTGTTCCAATAGATCTTTTGGTTGTCAACCTGTCTGCCCATAAAGCATTTACAAGTTTTTTGTGCCAATTTTTCTTGTTCTCCTCTAATATTTTCTTGATGATGTTAATGAGGCTCTTATTAGATGATTCCGCAAGACCGTTACCTTGAGGATAGTAGGCCGTGGAGTGACCTAAGGTAATATGCAACTTATGGCAAAAATTGATCATTTTCTTGGATCTGAAAGCAGCAGCATTGTCTGTGATGATCTTTTCAGGGCAGCCAAATCTGGATAAGATATTGGTTTCAAGGAACTGAATGATGGTAGAATCATTTGCCTGCCTACATGGGATAGCCTCAATCCACTTATGCTGGCCTGAAGATGATGGGTGAATTTCTCCAATGAAATCTAAGCCCCATTGTTGAAAAGGCTTTTCTGTAGAAATAGGCTTGAGGGGTAGTGGCAATAATTTCCTTTTGCCTTCAAAGACCTGACACTTGTGACATGAAATAACAAATTTCTTAACATCTGCAAAGAGAGTAGGCCAATAGTACCCAGCCCTTAATATCTTGTCCACAGTGGATTTCCAATACAAATGCCCTCCACAGTCCCCTGCATGAAATTCTTTCATAACATTGTCAGTGTCATTCACAGTTAAACAATTAAGCAGTATGCCTTCATGATTTTTCCAAAACAAGGCACCATCTGCAACACAAAATTTTGAAGCTTTCATCTTTAAAAATCTGCTTTTAGTTCTGGACAATCCTGGGGGAGCACACAGGTTTTGCAGTATAAAACAAATATCAACATACCAAGGGGATTGTAAGAAGGCTACATTGATTTGTGGAGTCGCCAGCTCCGGTTCATTGTCCAGTTCATTTATGTCTAGGGCCTGAAAATTTGTTTCGGACATTAGTTTAGCCAAACCTTGCCCTTTTATCAGCTTAGTGGGTTTTATCTCAATATCATACTCAAGAATGCTAGCAATCCACTTACCTCTTTTGCCTTCTAACCCTTCTTGAGTCAATATGTCTTTCACAATGGCATTTGGCACATAGGCAATCACATGAGAGTATAGAATGTAAATCCTGAAGTCTTTGATGGCCTTAACCAGGGCATAGGCCTGCTTTTCCATGATCTGATATTTGAAGGGTGCATCTCTAAGGGCCCTGCTGAAAAAGGGAATGGGCTTCTCATTCCCCTGATCATCCTTTTGCAATAGAACAGCAGCAATAGTATGTTGGGAGGAAAAGGAGAAGATAATGAAATCCCTATCAAATTGGGGACTTGTGAGCACTGGGGTTTGAGTCAAGGCAGTCTTGATGCCCTCAAAGGCCTGTCTGGCCTCCAATGTCCATTTTACTTTGGAATATTTTTTCAACATGTGGTTTAGTAGCCTTATCAATTCTGCTAGGTTCGGGATAAATCTTCTTAAAAAGTTGATTTTTCCCAAAAAGGCTTGCAATTCTTTAATATTTCTCGGTTGGGGGACTTGTAGAATGGCTTGAATTCTGTCCGGATCAATTCTAATTCCCTCTTTTGAAATAATATGGCCTAGCAACTTACCCTCCTCTAGACCAAACAAAGATTTCTTGGGATTTAAGGAAATGCCATATTTCCTACATGTCATAAATATTTGCCTTAGGTGTCTAAGGTGCTCTTGGTCTGATTTTGAAAAAGGGGTGAGGTCATCAAGGTAAACAACTAGGAAATCATGTATTTCCTTGGCAAAAGCAATATCCATTACTCTCTGAAAGGTAGGCTCTTATTTTATCATCATTCTTCAATCCTGATGATGGATCCCACATGGGATTTGAAACGTTGGTATAAAAATGTTCATACTGTGGATTCTCCGGTCACTGATTCAAAAGGTAGCCCCTACGTTCTTTAGTCCGAAAGGCATTTTAACATATTTAAATGTTCCCCATGGTGTTGTGAACGTTGTTTTATCCTGATCATCAGGGTGAACCAGGATTTGATTGAAGCCTGAAAACCCATCAAGTAATGAAATTCTTGAAGCTCCCACCACTCTTTGTAGGATGTGATCCATCTTGGGTAGGGGGTAGTGGTCTTTAAGGGATACTTGATTCAAATTTCTCAAATCAACACAAAGCCTAATCTCACCTGATTTTTTTCTTGTAGGAACAAGATTGGAAACCCATTCTGAAAATATAATGGGTGCTATAATCCCTACTTCAAACATTTTTTGTACTTCCTACTCAATTAAAGGGAGAAGAATTGGGTTAATTCTCCTTAGTTTCTGCTTGAAAGGCTTTTGATTTGGTTTGAGAGGAATAGTATGTTGAATGACAGAAGTATCATAGGACTTTAGGTCCTCATAACTCCATGCAAAAACATCTTGAAACTCTTTAAAGAGGTCAACATACTTTGGTTTCTGATCGGAAGGCAAAGACCTGGACAGTTTTATTATCTTGGGTTTTTCAACTGTCCCAATATTGCAGTCTTCAATGGCAGCATTTAGGGGTTGCATCTTTGGTTTTCTAGGAATATCATTCGAGTCAAAAATGTCTTCTAAAGGAGTCAGGCCTGTAGGTAGGAAATTGTCTTTCAATTCAATAACTTCAGCCTCTGCTTCAGCTATTTCGTTAAGGTTGATTTGTTTAAGCTCTTGCACATTCTTATTATCAAAGGTCGTGGGGCTCAGCATTTGACTTGTTGTTTCAGCTGATATGATTTGTTGGTTCTGGTTCATTTGTTGTTGTGGGTCATCCATAGCATCAGCATCAATATTTAAACCTGAAAATTCTTGCTGTAAAGTCAGGAAGTTATTTATTTGTGCATCATTTTCAAAGACTTGCCAGTCTTTGACATTGTTTGGGACAGCAGGTCTGTACCTTATTTCAGCTATGAAACAGTGATTGGGCTCAAAGGGAAATTTACAAGTGCTAGAAAAAGTAGCTAGACTATGTGCATGGAGGTTATGGGTTCTGGATATCTTGGTAAGTTGGCATTCAGTGAAAGTGTTGAGTATTTCAGTGGCAGCAGATCTGTATGCTCTCAATCTATTATCATTAGTGACAAAACTACCTTTCATTTGCTGAATAATAAGGTTAGAATCTCCTAGAATTGACACTCTTGTGGCTTGTAATGATTTGATTAATTTAAGCCCTAGTAGGAGAGCTTCATATTCCGCCATGTTGTTAGTGCATCTGAAATTTAGCCTATAGGCACGACCCTGTGCATGATTGCTTTGCCTATTGTGGACCCACACTCCTGCTCCTGCTCCTAATTTGTTAACTGACCCATCAAACTCCAGGTACCAGAGGATGCCTTGATCTTCGACAGTGTTAGGAGATTCAGTTGAATTTGAGATGGACAGTTGAGATTCTTGTTTTTCATATGATTTATCTTCTAAGGCAGTTTCATCAGTTGACTGCATGGTTTCAAGGTTTTGGACAACTGACTGCTCAATTGTGTGTGTTTCTTGTTCCAGGGCCAAAGGTTTATCATCAGCTATAGGGGATGCATCATCATTGAACAGGATGAAAGAATCCATGTCAGAATGGATTGCATAAATAGGAAAATTTTGGGGTTTTTGCTCGCTGCTCACCACATATTTCATCAATGTCTCTCTATACAGTCTCTTTGGTTGCCCAAAGACTGAAATAGTAGCATAGGACATGTCTAATTGGAGGGACCCCTGGAGTTTGGCTCCCCAGGATCTTGATAACAGCATCCCATATTTAGGTGGGATATCAGCTACCACCACATCCATCAGGATAGTTTTATTTGGGTATTGAACTAGGGAAACACACAAATCTTTGATTAGGCCCAAACATTTGACCTGGCTAGAATCAAATGAAAATAGGTCCCTGTAAGGTCTTGTGATGTCTAAGTTTAGTTTCTCCATTACAGATTTGGGCATGAGGTTGTGTGAGGCTCCTGAGTCAAACATTGCATTGTGTAATATCTTATCATGGATATGTAGACTGACATAAAAGGGTAAAACACCTGTATTTACTGTTTTTCCATCAACTTCTGGACCAAAAAGTAACTCAGGTGTGTCATCCAGTACATTAACATCATCCCTATTCTCAGGTATTTGAAGGGACTTTTTGATTTGCTGTTTATATACATCATGTTTAGCAAGTTCAGAGAGAGGGATGGCTATCTTCAATTTTGCAATCTCTGCCTCGAGGTCAAAAGGCTTTTCAAATTGAATTTTGGTATTATGACTGACAGGCTTTTCTTTCTCAACCACATTTTTAGTAACGTTGTCTTGATTCTCAGTTTCATGTTGGAGTGTTTCTGTTTTGGAGACCTTTTGAGGAGTGTTATTTGGATTATTCTCTGAAGAAGATGTTACCCATGGCTGGTTTTTTGAGGGGTATGTCTCAGTGACATCCTCTACTGTTACTTCTTTTGGGTCTGGATTTGTTTTGTCAACTGGTTGTATGAGGATAGCCTTCTCCTTTATCATCTTGGGCTGTTTGGTATCCTTTGTTTTGGCCGGTTTAGGGACATCTATGGTCCTACTCCTTAACTTATATTGCTTATGGACCTCATAGACAGCTGTGTCATAGCCTTCTTTGAAGTCGAATGACTCCCCAGATTTGGTTTGGAATTGATTGATATCACTCTCTTCCTGGTCTTCTTGGGTTAGAAAAACCTGTTGCTCATCATTTAAGCCCATCAAGTTGATGTGAGTGTCATCTATTGGCTCATTTGATGTTGATGCTTCAGTGAAGTTTTCTTGGAAAGGAGGTCTTATGTCTTGATCTGAGCCAGCCCTTCCAGCATTTGTGTTCTGGGTTTTCCTGAAATTTGGATTCCTTGTGGTATTGGACTGTTGTCCTTCCCATGAAGCTCTTCTCTCAACACTTTCTACTATGTCCCCTAGCCTTTGCATGCCGCTGATAATAGCATCCAGCTTTTGCTCTAAGGCTTAGGGTTCTTCCTTAAAGGTGGTTCTTCTTTCCATTCTAGCTCTGTTTCTTTTAGCAATTAGGTTTGCTTCTACGCTAACAACAACATTTTGCATGTCTGCAAGGGTTTGAGGTGCCCTTTCCTTTAACTGGTATGCCATATCCGGGTCGAATCCATAAAGGAATTTATATAAGGCAAGGTCAGGTGGAGGCCTCAAATTCTGTGGTATTGCATTATAGACATTATTGAATCTTGCACAATACTCCAAAACAGTCTCTTGTGGGCCTCTTTTAATTGTGTCATATTCAACTAGTATGTGCAGAGGGTCTTTCTTTTTCTCCCATCTGTTGGTAAAGGATTGGTAAAGCTCATCAGGAGTGGTTATGGAATTTGCAGCAAGTGATCTGAACCAAGTTCTTACATCACCTGTTAAACTTTGAACAAAAATTCTCATTCTCACGCTATCATCATCTATCTCATAGTTTTCAAAGTAATCTTGCATCTTCTTTGTATGCTGCAGGGTTGTGCAAGATCCAGTACTGTCAAAAAAAGTGATCTTAGATTGGTAATCTTGAGGCAAGGCCCCAGGATTGGCAGGTAGTTGGAGGGGTGCATATCTATTGGCCATATTCACAGGGACAAGTGGAACAACAGGGATAAATGGGCCAACTGGGACAACGGGGATAATAGGAGTAACTGGAACAGCAGTAACAACGGCAGTGGTAGTTGTAGCATGTGCAGTGAATGGCGGTGTAAAAGGGGTGCTTTGAGATGTGGATGATGAACTAGGGGAAGCAGGGGATGAACGGAATAAAACCTTGACAGGAGTTGGAACACCGCTTGGGTGAACTGTCTCAGGGGTATTATCAACAAAATCTTCTCTCTGCTCTTGCTTCCTAAGGATCTTTGGGATTAAATTCGGATTTTCAAAAGCAGCAGGGGGATTTGGGTCTGGGTTGGACCTTGTATAGCGAGAACTCTTTTTGGGAGCCAGCTTCCAGATGCTTTATGGTATATTCTGGGAATGCTTCTAGAACTAGCAAGGAACTGATCAAATTTTGAAACAGCTGTATAGAACTTAAGACTGAATAAAGATTGACTGAAGCAGCTTTTATATACTCCTGCAAATAGTAGGCAAAAGTAGTTTCCAAGGCTTTCTGGCTGTCATTCAGACTTTATCTACAACATTAAGGAGTAGGCAGCAGTTGGAAAATTTGTTCTTCCCCAGTGGAGTCGCCAATTATGTTATCACTCAGGTTGTTCCCTTTGACTCCTAAGGGAATACGGCCGAGGTAACCACAAACCAATCTTTGGATTACAGGTTCTAGCCCACCTGTAATCAGAGAGGGCTCTCTCTTTTAGGATTTAGCTTTGTTTTAAGGGATTTTAGGCTAGCTTTGATGTACTGAATTTGTTTGAAGTTTGGTTGGGTGATATCTTCTAATAGAGGGGAATGCAATGTTCAGAGAGTTTATTCCATTGGGCATTGGAGTAAGTGGTCATGTGTTGCTTAAGGTATTTGGTGAGAATGATGATACTACAGAGCCAGATAGGCATTCATGAAACAAACCTTTGATTTTGAGAAGAATGAGATGCAATCAGTCAGTGAAAAATAGTTAAGATTCTTTCACTATGCTAGTGAAATGGAAAAGTAAAATATTATTCAGGAGCCACTCAAAGTTCCTAAACAGTACTTACCATGGAAGATTCAGTGTAAATGTGAGCAATTAAGAGTTTCACATTCATAACCAAGTCTAAAGAAAACATAATTAGCAGTAAAGATTGAGCTTAGGGTGTTTAACAAACAAATCCTGAACTATTCTTCTTCTCTAATGCTAAGACCAAGAAACATACAGCATATGCGGATTTTATGAGAGAAGAAAACATAAGAACACGGTTCAGAAAATTTATTGTATCATGAAATAACGCAGGAATTCTGCAGCAGCAAGCAGTCTCATCACAACACATCAAAACATGCAGACCTCAGGAACTCCATCAGCTTCTTCTATTCAAAGTCTGAAATTTACAGCGTAGCTCCTCAGAAGGAAAATCAACAACCCCAAATGCATTCTGCAAGGGGATATACATACAAAAGGTTGATCCAAAATATCTGAAAGATGAGTCATTATGTCATAACTTTCCTTACCAACTCTTTATGAATAGTAGATACAAAAGTTATTGCTATTGAAAAGATTAATAAACAACTGTTTATCTTTGTCAGAGATCCTTGACTTTGGAACCACTTGGGCTGGGCGACTGATGCGCATTCATTGCGGGAATTTTTCGTTGCTTTGCCAAGACGCTGCTACTTTAGCCACATTACTTGTACTTATCCATTTGTGCCTAGTCACCATCCTTGTCATTCAGTTGCTCTTTTTTTTTATTGCCACTCCAGGTAGACTAAACATATGAGTCATTTGAAAATGCTGATTTGTGAGTGATCCAAGGATTTTGATCAACAAACTTGTTTTATCAGAGTAATGTTTCTATCATGCCTTTCCACCACTCTTCTGTAGGCAGTTGGTGCCTCTGTAATTTAATTAAAGTCTCATCAGCCTCAGTGTATTTATAATAATTTGGTGGCACTTCAAAAAGATGTCTGATTTCATGCTCAATAAAAAATAGATTCTCCAGCTTATCATAAAGACTTTGTCCAGATGGGGGCCCTGCTTCCTCTGAGGTGCCTGAGGATGCTGTGATTTGATTGGTGGCATAATTGTTGACCCTCTTGGCATAATGTTCGTGTGATAATAATCTTCCTGCACTGGTTACCAAGCTGGGAAGCCCTCTGCTATGTAATGCTGTGATTTTTGCAATAAATTCATTTACCTCTGCCTGCATCTCTTGGCACTTTCTGTCTAATGCTTGTACATAATTCCTCAGGGTTAGCACCCTCTTTATTAGCAAGATGGTATCTGTCCTGTTCCTGATACCCATTTCTGCTAGTTGAGGGCCAGTGCGATTGTTGAGGACTTGGATCATTCTGTTGGCTAGCTCAGGCATATTCCCCAAAGATGCTCTGGCTTTCTGATTTTCAAATTGAGCCTTGTTTATGAGATCTATTTGCTCATGGATGGTCTCAATGGATTGCCATTGGTCTGTGATGGACTGACCAATTTTGGCCCATAAGATTTTCTTGACTTCAATTAAAGTTTTGTCAAGAGTAAGCTCCTTTTCTAATTCTTTTATCCTTCTTTCAAGAGCCCTTACCTCTCTTGTCTTCTCAGCTATATTCTGTTTTGATTTGTCATATTTTTCTTCAAGCATAGCCAATTTCTCTTTAGCCTCCTTTAGTTCTGCCATCTGTGCTTCAAGAGCTTCTAGTTCTTTCATCATATTTTGCATGTTAAGGCTAGGTGCCTGCTCTGATGTTGTTGTCTGTGTTGTCACTTCTGGAGCTGGTGCTGAGCCTGAAGGGCCTGCCTCTGATGTTTGTCCAGTGGGAGGACCTACTGAAGTAGTTACAAGAGGCACATCTTCAATGGCTGTAGATGTCTGTGCTGGTTGAGTTGGTAATTCTCCTTGTTTTGCTTTTAATGCTACCTCCAAGGCACCCTCTGTTTCCACCAATCTCTTATGTAAGGTCAAGAGTAGAGCAACCACATCCTGATCCTTCTTTTGCTGTGCAACACCTTCAGTTTGAGGGTGAAGGGTAGCTGGTAGCTTGATTTTCTTTCTCAGGGCTACTATATCCTCATCTTTTTTCTTCATTAAGGCCTGCACACCTTTAGGGTCATTGGGATCGTGTCCCAGCTCTATGATGATTTCTTCCAAGGACTTAATTCTGTTGTCCTTGGCCTGAGATGATGCCTTTTCCAACTCTAACTGAGCAGCAGTATTATGTAGAGAATTTTGTAACCTGTGTGCCAATAAAGTTTTGTCAGCCAAGGTAGAGTACACCATCTCCCCAGTTTGCTTATGCAGCTCAATCTGATCCATGGGGTGGATGTCTTTAGCAAAAACCTCCAAATTGGTTCTAATATAGTCAGCAGCTGATTGAGGTTGCTGCATAGTAGGCCTAAAATGACTAAGAGTCATTTTTCCTTCTTGAATATCATAGGCTGACATTAGCCTCTGCTGATTAGTTGGTGCCATCCTTAAGAGTTGATTGTAGAGCTGGTATCTAAGTGGCTCATTTCTTGCCTTGATGTCTGTGAACTGCTTCTTGATACTAGAGTCTAACCTTGCTTGTTGTCCTGAGGAGCTGACCTCTGCACCTTGCTGCATTTCTTGCTCCTGCTGCAAGGAGCTGGCCGATGTTTCGATGCTAGGAGGAAGCATAGTCTCAGTTGGTCTTTCAGGCATTTCCTCCTCAGAGAAGGGATTTAGCCTCTGTCGCTTTTCCCCTGGTTGATCTGTTGAGGCTGTTAGAGGAGTTTCCTCTTGCCTATCCCTTTTCTTCATTCTTTCTTCATTGGCTGGTGTTTGCAATATTGGGATTTCAACTGTTGTTTCCTGCATTGGAGGGGCTTGCCCTTGAGCTTGCTGATCTATGGAGGCCGGTTGCTCAGCCATTTCTTCTTGTTGCTCCAAATTGGGGAGCTGCTCCTCTTGTTGTATTTCCTTTCCTTTAGCTGTGGTTGCTGCTTGACCAGCTGCTTGGGCAGACTGCTGGGGAACAGTGGAAGATGAGGCACTTTCTCCAAGATGCCGAGGGGCTGGGGAGCAAACCTGTCCAAAATATTCCAAGTCAACTGCTTTTTCTAATTTCTTAACTGCTTTTTGTGCTAATTCTTCTTCAGAATAATCCTCCACTAATGTGCCTTCTATCCACTCTAGTTGGTTAGCATATTTTTCAATTTGTGGAATGCTAAAGTGGTCATAGCTAGCAAGCCTGTACTTGATTCTCCTAAGGCTTATGAAATGATTAGGGTCATATGGTGCCCAATAGAAGCTTGTTTTGAGCTGGAAGCTTTTTAGGATCTTGTCTGCCTCTTCCCAAGCTTCTTCCCTCTTGTTAAAAATGAATGGACCCAGTTGGTGCTTAATTTTCAGCTGTGCTTTCTTATTTTTGCTATGGAAGTGAACCATGTCTGCATTGCCAAATTGCTGAAAGTATTCCAAGGCAAAAATCCTCATGGGGACATACTTTGGCAGTCTGTATGGGGCTAGCTCACAGCCATATATTCTGATTACTGTGTGATCTTGGTAAAAATACCAATCTCCAATGCTATAGTTCTTTGAGAGCTGGAGAATCTTCTGCATTTCATCTGTGAGTCTAGGAGGAGGAGAACTCATCAGCAAGGACAGGGCTGGGTGGATGAATAGATCAATAAACTCATAGTAGGTGTATGGAGAGTAAAAGATATGGTGAATGATTGATGACCAGAATATTACAGATCTTCTGTTTCCCTTTGCATCTAACTTCTTGAGGAAAATAGGAAAGCTATCAGGCTGATTGTACAATAGAAAATGATATATATAGGAGGTGTATTTGAATACCCTCTCTCTCTCCAAATTCATGAACTGTTCATGAATCTTGTCGGCTATAAATGTAGCATAGTCATACTGGACAGTAGGAGGCCTTCCTGGGGCAAACATAGATAGCATGACCAAAATTGTTTCATCCACATATTCACTAGTGTTGTACCCCAAGATGTAGGACATCATGTTCACTAGGAGTTTGCCTATGTCATTGAACCATACATGCAGAAAAGGAGGAGGCTGCTGAGGTTGGGAATCTGGCCGCATGAACAACTGAGCAATTCTTGTAATTTGTGAGCTAGACAGCTTGGCACCTTGCTCCAGCAAAAGTTGCATAGAAAGAGGAGTTAGTGGCTTTGCTGAATGAAATTGTAGCATTTGGTTGATGGCTTCAGGAGTGATATGGAATAATATAGAGCCTAAAGGACTCAGAACAGCCCTTTGATTGGGATCATAATTTGCACAGCATTGGTGAATCAAATCAGGGAAAACATTCACTTGAGGGAGATAATAGACTGGTAAGTGGGACTTCCAGATTCCCAAGATGTCAGTACCATTTCTATGTCTTGCTCTTATCTCAGTAATGACTGGAATGTGGTATCTACTGGACAATTCAATCACTTCCACCATTTGATAATCCCTGTCAGCCAGGGATAACCACTCCAAACTCTTATGTGGGGCATTTAGAGGGGCAACATTTAGAACCACAGGAGTCTCCATTGTTTAATTATCACTTAGAGTTGAATTGTGCTTGGGTTTCAGCAAAGGTAGCACTGAATAGCGGATTATGAGGGGTGGAGTAATTTGCAGAGAGGAAATAAGGGGGAATTGGGTGAACAGAGGGAAACTGCTGCTGAAAAAGGTGGAAAGAGTCAATGGTAATACAGCGTGCTGCCTTCCAAAGTAAAATATGTTTAACAACGGGTTTGAGTCAGAAATGGAGAAGAAGTTGTGGGAATTGAGCGGATTTGGACCCGGGACCCCCTTCAGATGAACTTCGGGTTGATTTGGTAATTACAGGGGCTCAGTACACAGGAGATTTGACCAGTTGTTTAGACTTTCTTACTGTAGAAAACTCGGAAGACCAAGTTACGCAGAGAAAACGGTAAATACCTGGTAATTGTGAGGCCAAGGGTGTTGAGAATTGGTGAATTTGCAGCGGCAGCAGCTCAAGAATTGAATTTTGGAGTTGGCGGAGAAACGACGTAAAAACAGCATGCAGGGAAGTACAACACTCGTCCAATAGAAATGCGAAAAAATCGTGATTTTGCGCGAAGATATGTGAAAAAAGGGACTTTTGGCGCCTTTTTTGCGAATGACGTCACTGGTCGGGCCCGGGTACAGTGGGATGACGTTGCAACGAGTGACTGGGCTGACTTGGACGGATGACGCGACGACCATGTCAGATAGACAGTGAAATGGGAGTTGACGTGACTGCTGACGTGATCGGTGACGTAGGCGGGAAACAAACAGTGGTAAGCGGTTTTATCGGACCGCCTTTAGTACGGGGCTGGTAATTGTCAGTGGCCACCCGATGCAATAAAAAACGGACACGCGTCCCTGGCACTGCGTCATCAGACTGACAATTTTGGGAGGTAAATGTCGGACGGCGGAGGGGTTCCGAAATCCCCGAGAACCGTCGGATGGGAGGGCCCAGATCCGACGATGGACGGAAGGACAAGCCACCAGCGCGATAACGGCGGGACCCGACCATTATTAAATTGTTTTCTTTTGATAAAGCACAGAGACATGAAACTTTGGATAAACGGTAAATGAGGGTTTGCGGGAATTTATATAATTGATGGAAAAAAAGGGGAAAGTGACATTATAGCTTGTATAGTGGGTTAGGGTTATTAAATTAACCAGGTGTCAATTTAATCCCCGAACATAGTATGGACAACTATATACATGAAATTCTGATTTCATCACACTTCCGAACTTTAGGATATATGGCTAAAATGCCCAAGGGGAGGATATGTACATATTTTTGGGTTTTTTGCATAAAATGCTATAATAGTAGGGGAAGGGGAACACTTAGGGAACTATATAATAAGGTTAGAAGTCAATATGAATATGAGATGTGAAAGAGGAACAAAGATCTAAGTGTAAAGAGTAAACTTAGATTTAGAAGCAGATGAGAGTGGGAAATGATTTTGCACAAGAAATGTGGCTTTCTTGTGTGATGGAAACCAACACATTGGCTTAATTTTTCACAAAAGATAAAGTGATGCTAGGACTTGTTGGGAAAATCCCAAGGTGCATTGGTGGCATGTTAGAAAGAGATTTTCTGGGGAAAAAGGGGAAGTTAGACATGCTTCCATATTTTGTCATCAAAATGTTGCATAGATACCTCTGTGAGTGCCAATATGTGCCTTCTTGATCAAGGCCAAAACTGAAGAGAATCAGGCTTCTGCAACTCCTGGCTACCTACCATCTTAACATTCCTAGCATTTGTTGTTACTTCAGGGAGGGTGAACTTAGACTTGCAAACCCTCATTTTCTCTTTTTCTTTTTCTTTTTCAAATGACTTGCTATCTAAACTACCCTTATTACTTCCAAGGGCCTAGATTAAACAGTTGGGCGCTTTTATTCTCTACCTAACTACTAATCTGCCAAGCTTAAACTGTTTGGACAGATTTTCTTTCTCTATTCTACAACATCAATTTAAACATGGCATGATCCAGATTGAACTTTTGGATCACCCATTTAACAAAAGGAAGAGTACCAAAACCATTTAGGAATGTGTTTGTGCACAAAAATATGGAGTCTTTGCAGCATCAAAGCTGAACATATTTGGAACTTCCCATACCAATCATGAAACATGAAACCTATTGGTATAGGAGGCTAACAGGATGATGAATACGAAACCAAGGATCGATGTACCTCACATTAAAATTGTAACAAGAAGTGGAGGTGTGATTGGAAATGATAAATTAGATGGAAAGAAGGAAGTTGAAATTACATGGGTTAGAAAGACTACTAAAAAAGCCCATGTGTTTGATATTCAAAAGGAAAAATAATTCTTTATGGAATCGAAGTGAAGCTTTATGGATAAAAGAGCTTCGACATCTAGCGCGCACCAGAGTCAGAAGAATAGTTGAGGTGTATCATCTTCGACACAAAGTCAAATTATGACAATATAGGAATATGATTTGACAGATCAGGTAGATACTTTAAAATCTTTTCTTCAAACTTGTATGAAATTTTTGTGAGATCAAAGAGTTGTAGAAGGACTTCAAGAATTAATAAATTCATGTGCATATAAAGAAGTACCACGGAGTGAGATGCGCAAAGTTAACAAATTACATAGACAGAAGAGAAATGGAAAGGAAATGAAGCTTAGTGCACAAATAGGAGAATATGACATGGACCAAGTTATTTTAGATTTGGGATCTAAAGCTAATGTCCCGACAAAGCAAAAATGGGATTTAATGGGTAAACCAAAGTTGCAATGGTCACCTATTCAATTAAGAATGGAAAATCAAGAAAAGTTTTTTCCTCTAGGAAGATTATCAGGCATTACAGTGGACATTGAAGGGGTGCGCACCACTACTGATTTTGAAGTAATAGAACTTGTGGATGAAAGTAACCTATATCCTACATTACTTGGACTAGATTGGGAATTTTCCAACATGGCTATAATCAACTTAAAGAATTAGCAAATGATATTTGAAATCAACAATATGAGAATGATCGTTCCCTTAGATCCATCAAAAGGAGCAAGGTATATCGGACCAGTTAAAGAGGAATACATCGGAGTTGATATAGATAACATCTATCAAATGAAAGCAAAATAACAAGACTATGTTAACCCTACTGAAGGTAGGTTGAGTTGGGAGAAATTGGAAAAATTGGAAAATTGGAAATATAGGTTACATGAAGTATCTACGAGGTGATGTGCAAGAGTTACTAAAGGAGTTCGTTGTATGATAGCAGAAGTATGTGACTTACCATTTTATGATGGTTTGGGTAATATAAATACTTTTCTTGAAGAATATGAATAAAAGGTATCAAAGTGTCAAAGATTATTAGCTTTGGATATAGCCCTAAGAGCTACTCTTGCTAGATGGTGGGGTACACGTAAGAAGAATATAGGAACTTGGAAAGAATGTTGAAGGTTGACATGGATAAGGTCTGGTCAGGTAGAAGTAGAGTTGGCATATAAGTATGATGGTTAAACTGATCTTAGAGATCACATCCAGCTCTATATGACAACAAGGAAGGAGATTCCACAAGAAGAGAGGGTGCATGGGTTCATTCATACATTAGAGACAATTCCTCAAAACTAGTACTTGGAAACAAAACTTTGACATGGTACTGCGAACTGGGAAGAGATGGTTTATGGGTTTATAATGACATTTATCTTTGAAGATGATTGTCCATGTATAGATTTAGCTCTTCAAATAGTTAAAAATAATATTTTTTAGAATGAAATTCCACTCACTTGGCAGCCTGATTGGGCTGCGCAACTATAGAATGTACTAGAATGCTACAACATCACTACAGAAGAAGATGAAGACCCTCATAATATTGACATAGAATAATATGAAGGCTAATGCGAAGTTAATGGCCCTGAGTTAGAAATGTATGATATAACAAAGATATTGAAGATAAAGAAGGTGAATATAGGATCAGAAGAGGAGCCAAAGTTTGCAACTATAGGAGATTATTGAGATGAAGAAATAGTTACCAAAGTGACAGATCTTCTGTATGAATACTAGGAGTTATTTCCAACTAATTTTTCAGATATGAAGGGCATAGTAGGATATTTAGGAGTTATGAAGATTCCTATAAAGCCTAATGCAAAACCAGTTAAGCAAAGGTCTTATAGACTAAATCCAAAGTACAAAGAAAAAGTGAAGAAAGAACTTGAAAAACGATAGCAGCTAGAATCATTGAACTTATGGAAGAATCAGAGTGGGTAAGTCCTATGGTGGTATAAGAAAATAAAACACGAGGAGAAATCATGAATTATGTTGATTTAAGGAAGTTAAATGATGCATGTCTACATGACTCATTCCCTACTCCTTTCAGTGATTAAGTATTGGACAATGTAGGAGGTTAGGAAGTCTATTCAGCTACACATTGAATTTTAGGATACCATCAGATTATAATTTCACCAAAAGTTCAATATAAGAACACCTTTGCTACAGAATGGGGTTCATATCAGTATATAGTGATGCCTTTTAGACTGAAGAATGTCCCTGCCATATTTTCAAGAGTGGTGGTGTTGAGCGATAAAAAGGTGTCTTTTAACCCCTATTTACCCTACATTAATTATCAATCCAAGTACAATTTTTTATCTCAAGAGTGTACTCAGTCTGAGGAGGTCACTTGTTCAAGAGTAATGTTTGTAGTATAGTGCTTTGCAAAAGTAAATGAATGCTGGAAGAAAAATCTAATTGTAATGGCAAGAAACTTAAATGATTTGCAACTAAAATCCTTCACTCAAGAAACTACAACAATCATCAGTAAAGGATGTAGTAAAGATAAATCTTTCCCCTGTAAACTGATGTAAATAGAAATCAATTACAGACAAGACCTCCAATCTAAGAACTTAGACAACAGTAGTCAATGTTCGTTACAATTGTGGATCTTTCTATTCACACTAAAGAAAATACTGGAAATAACAATTCGATTAGCAGAAAAGGAACAACAACTAATCTATGGAAAAGATCAAACAACAAAGCTTAATCTATAGAAATGAATTAAGCAGCAATCTTAACCGAAAGGAATCGAACAACAAACTTTAACCAAGAAAGGAACAACAAACTTAGTCAAGTGTAAACACACAGCGACTATAGAATCAATAATCTTATTCTAGCATAATGGGAATTAACCACAATTATAAAGGAACGACAATTGCAGTTATAATGGAACAGTAATCAGATGAACAACAATCAAAATTGTAAGTGAATCGTAGCTAAATGAACAACAATCGCAACTGTAAATGAACAGTAATATCAATCTGTAAATGAATAGTAGAATCTAAATTAGATAGTGCAATATTATTTTAGAATGAACAACATAACATCTTCAGTTGTAAATAACAATCTTGCTATCCAATTACGATTTCGATATAACAGAGCAATTCAATGAAATGTTCAGAAACAAAAGATTATTGAGTAAAGAGAACTAAAGAAATGCAAAGGAAATCAAACCACACACGACTGTAATTGTAAAATAATGATACAAGAAGCAAGTGATCCACTAGGGCCGGGCCGTTAGCCACTGAGGAAGCACTGCTATATTTACTCTAAGATCAGATAACGGAACAACAATTGAGTTATATATTAATCATAAATGGCAGAGTTACAGTTATCGCTCTTTAAAGAGAGTCAATGACCAAAGTTAAGATTACAACAATAAGTCCTATAAATTGACAATAATATCCACCCCCTGTGCTAGTAGCACTGTCCCTTTTTATAATGGCCAGGCGGAAGTATCAAAAATACAGATAAGTCTTGAAGCAACGATCCCTCAGGATCAAAGGATCTTGATGGATTCGCCATATCTTTGATCTCCAACTTATCGTTTTGTCTTCTTGCGCTGATGTCGTGTTTTCTCTTCCTTTTCCTGGACCATGCGCTTCGATCTTGATCTCCTCGTCTGGATACGACTTCTTGTCAAAGGGATAGCAGTTGCTTCTACTTTGTCTTTTCCTCCCGAATAATGATTTTCTATTTCCTTCACTTTCTGCATAGAAAAAGACAATAATTAGTTATTTCATATCAATCACAAATCTCCTTAATTCTATCATAATTCTTTAACATATTACCATCTTAGAATGTAAAGGAGTTATGATTCAAAGGAAAAGATAAAGAAATAAATGGTAAATACATGCCATTTCCAATGCTCAACACACCCCCCTACTTACCCTTTTTCATGCCCTCATGAAAACATTGTAATTTACATGAAAGGGAGTTAGGGAATAGGCTGGAGAAGGATTTTCATGCAGTGGTATAAAACCATGATGTGTAGCTAAAACTTAAAAAATATGCCCTGTCTGGCCTTCAGGCAATTCATATAGGGCCTTATACCCTGGTGCAGGATACCAAATAATTGGACTTCGAAACCTACAGCCTAACCAATACGGGCCTTCTCTCAGGATGAGGTTACTATAGGTAACCAGGCAACCAGCAGCTAACTTAAAATTTTCATAATTGAATGGCTCTCTGTCCTGAACATTCCAATTGGAAGTCTTCCATCGGAGTTTGGCTGCTGCTATGGCAAGGTCTTTGATGGATAGGAAGTATTCTACCCCTTGTTAGACAACTACTGTGTGAATGGGTCCCAATGTCTGGATCACACCCTTCTTTCTCATTAAGCTTCTATGCTTATTTCACAGTTGCAATGGGTTTCTTGGTTCACCCCTTACCGACAGATCTAACCTGTTCTCCTATCTTTGAAAGGTATTATGGACTTTAAGCCACTTTATCTGGTTAACAGCAAAAGAGATGAATGCCTGAAGCTGAATATCACCCAAGAAAGGACTAGGGTTCTCTTCCGTTTCACCGTCCAACACAAGATTATGCAAATAAAACTCACATAGCAATTGGTGGACTTTCACCCCATAATGCTTACAATAGTTTATGAAATCATTAATACTTTTTAACTCTATAAGCACCCCTACCTTAACAACCTTAATTTTTAATTGTAAGTATCTTTCCATCAAAAACAAAGCATAATTTTTGGCAGGTGCCCTACATGCTAGAACATCAATATATAGAGAACATAAGGTATCCATTTGACTCATAACTGTGTCTAGTCTATTGCTTGCCTTTTTAAAATTTTCCTCTGCCCTCTGACATCTATCGAAGGCCTCGCTCTCTGATGCATTAATGTTCTTTACTTGCTGCTATAACTTCTGACATTTCTCCTGAGAAACAGTTTCCTCTGTGAGATTTTCTATCGTTTGTTGTGCCTGTGCTAGATCCTTTTGAAGTCTCACTATCCTCGAATCATTGTCCATAAAAACATTTTTGGGCTGGAGATCTACCTGGATCTCCTTATTGCAACATCTGGTTCCTATATTCTGCATTTCCTTCTCATGAATTGTCCGATCGGTCGTGATGGTAGAGGACAATGCCTCTATCTGGACGTCCTTATTACATACTGGTGTGTCTTCTGTTTGGGCCTCTATGTTTGTAACAGCTGCATGTTGTTCCTTGCGGTCCTGAATGATAATGGGTTCGGTTTGAGTCCTTTTGGTATTCATTTTATGGGGTTTCATCTGGGTGGCTGCATCCTTTGTTCCAGGAGTTCTTTTTGAGATTCTCCCCATTTTTAGGACACTTATTTGTTGTCTGAGCTATTTAACTACATTTAGTAGTCTCTGCTGTTCCTTTCAAGGCCTTTTGATTTCATTCGTTTTCTTTGAAGGAAAAATTGTTTCTTTTCTCGGGCTTGAGCTTTATTCTTCAGGGATTGGACCCTCGCCCTGGCTTATCTCCGTGTTTTCTACTTGGAACACTTCTTCAGTGTTCTCATCCTCCTAATTAGGTTTCTCAGGGGAGGAAACCCTGGGTTGATCTGCTATTTCTCGGGCGGCTTCTGCTTCTACTTCTTCTTCGTCATTCATTTCTTCGGATGCACTCTTACTGTGAGAAGAATGTTCCTGTGATTGCCTTTCTTCTTCTTCCTCATCATCCATCTCCTCGAATGCACTCTTACTGTTAGCAGAGTGTTCCTGTAATTGTCCTGCCTCAATATCGAGGTTGAGTGGGCTGTGGGGCTGGATGTATTCACCCATATCGGCCAAAATTTGGGCCAATTCATCTTCTTACAGAGGGTTTTGTAATGGGATTTTTTTGGGTGGTTCTGCTTCCTCCCCTTCTTCCTCGCCGGAGTGCTCAGTTTCCTCTTCCAGTTCCTCTTCTTCATTTTCTTCTAATTCTTCTTCTTCATTTTCTCCTCCTTCAAGTTGTGGGGGTTTCTCGTCCTCTGAGTCATATATCTCTAATGGCTGGCTACTATTTTCTTGGGGATTTCCCACCATTCCCCTGCTTCTCTCTAATCTGGTGGACTGTCTTCGTTTCTACGGTCTGATTGATGTGCTAGCAGTTCTTTTTCGTTTTGGGGCTGGTAAGGCCAATCCCCCGTCTTTTGATAATATCAATTCTTCCCAACTAATCTGCTGTTGAGCAAGACTGTAACTTACTATTATCCAAATTAAGCCATGATGACTTACTACCGTTTCTACATGCCGATATTTTCTTATACTTCGAGCAACATCATGCAATAAAAAGTTTAAGTATGCGGGCAAATTTACAGCACATTTTTGTTTTAATACAGCTAACGGTTTAGATGGTGTGGTCTTACCATGTCTTTTCTGCCATTGCAAGTGATATAGCTTTGCACAATCCTAGCTAATTCTACCCATGGTTCTCCAAGGGTTGCAGGCAGGACTCCTCTTCCTTTGACAGTAAGACTCTATCCTTTTTCCCAGAAGATGGTTATAACGTCTCGAAGTCTCACTTTTTTCTGGGTCCATACTGGTCCAACAGCTGGCATTCCCAATACTCCAGCAATTATCGCATCTGTTACTATTATTTGCCTCCCCCTTACCTTGGAATGATCTTCCTACAAATTCTATAAAAATTCAATGGCCACCATCTCATTAGACTGTTGTAGTCGGTTAAGGTAGGCAATCCATCCTCCTCTTAATAAAATTTTGCATGTAGCGTAGGAAATCATTAACACCTGCGGTTCACTGCGTATTGATTTGCCTCCCATTTTTTTCAAGCTTAGAACACTGTTAATTTTTACAGAGCAAAAACAAAGAGATGACGATGGAACAACAAGCTGTTCAAGCTTTAGCACACTGTTAATTTTTATAGAGTAAAAACACAGAGATGACAATGGAACAACAAACTGTTCAAGCTTTAGCATGCTGTTAATTTTTACAGAGAAAAAACAAAGAATTGACGATGGAACAACAAGTTGTTCAAGCTTTAGCACGCTGTTAATTTTTACAGAGCAAAAACATAGAAATGGCAATGGAATAGCAAGCTGTGGATATTGGGAAATATCAATATCATTAAACTTGCTATTCCCGAGTTTTGACGGAGTCATAGTACCTCCAAATAAGGAGTTGACACGTATGCCAACGTATTATGAAGGTCACCTGCACCCCCCCTGAAATGTGATAGGCCATCCTCGGCCAGCAAATAAAGGAGCAGCATGCTGGACTGCATTCATACAGTAAAATAAAGGAACGACGTATATAACCATGACATGATTACAAAAATCAGCAAATTACTGAAATCGAGGCTTATGATGGAAATCGCAAATAGATATGGAAATGTCATGAAATGATGCGAAAAATAGAGGATAGGACAACTGACGTAAGTAAAAGTTCTTATGCAGTCATTATCCACTTTAACCATTGTGATTGATTTATAAATGATTTTTCATGTACAAAAGGTTTGAAAGGTTTATATAACATAATCTCATTTGAAATCAATATAAAGATATAAGAAAAAGGGTTTATAATGACTTTTGGTGTATGAAAAATATGACTTCAATACCATCAGCAGAGCTTTGTTGCCCACAGGTGTCCATAACCTTGACAGAGTTGCTTGTTTCACCCTTGGAACCATAATCCTTTGTGTATGCCTAGGAAAGTGCTATGCGATGTCAGAATGGAGGCCATTGTGTTGGCTTGGTAACTAGATGAATCACAATGCCATTCACCAGGAAGGAGTGAAAGGTGGGCAGGTCGGCTCATGATGAGACGTCTTGTTCCAAGGACTTTTTTTATTTTTCTGATATACCTCTTGGATCATATCCCTACTGTGGTGGCCATAATGGGAATGCCACTTCACTTTCTTCCTTATGATCATGGTAGGCTAGCTCTTGATGAGACCCCCTATCCTTCATCTGACAAATCATGTTAGTAATCATATATATATATTTCTCTTTTTTTCTTTTCTTTTATATAGCACTTTCCTATTTAAATACAGAGGATGGCTCAACACTCCTTAAGAGTAGGGATGGTGGAAGAAGTCTGAACATCTCAATAGAGGAAAATTTTCCCTTATTCTTATTCAATAATAATGATCAAAGAGAATTATGAAGATTTAAGAAAGAACCAACATGATAAAAATAATCAATCAAATTGGTTTTAGTTAAAATAAAGACAACAAAGTGATATAAATAGTTGTGTCCTTTCCTTCTTCTTTTTTTTCTTATCGATTCAAAGCAATTTCTCTAAAGATAACAATTTTTCTTTGGTTTGATGATTTCAGTATCCTCTAGTTTTTGTGTTCTTGCATAAATGTATAGCTATGCCTTAAATGAATCATCACTCACAAAAATCCTCTAAATGATGAAACACACACTCACACAAAAACAAACAAACAAAATGCACTCCAAAAGTGTTGTTCCTTAGATGGAACAGCTGTTGTTCCTTAAGAGGGACAACAAACGAACATCTGCATGCAAAAATTGTGCTTCCTTTAAGAGGAACAGTAAGCAAAAGAAAAAAATACACTCGAAACTGTTGTTACTTAAGAGGAACAATAGTTGCTACTTAAATGGAACAATAAATCAAGCAAGCGTGAAATAAAGTACCGCTCCTTTGGCAGAACAACCTAAGATCATCTAAAATCGAAACTGTTATTCCTTCGGAAGGAACGACGGAAAGGAAAAGAATGCGAAGGATGGTTGTTCCTTTAAAAGGAACGACAAAACAATATGGTGAAAGTGTTATTCCTTCGGAAAGGAACGACAAAAATGTGGAAATTCTGTTCCTTTGGAAAGGAATAGAAAAAAAAATGAAAGTGTTGTTCCTTCGGAAAGGAACAACAAAAAATGAAAGCGTTGTTCCTTCAGAAAGGAACAACAAAAATGCGAAAATGCTATTCCTTCGGAAAGGAACAGCGAAATGAGAAAGTGTTGTTCCTTTGAAAAGAAACAGCAAAAAACGAAAGTGTTGTTCCTTCGAAAAGGAAAAACAAAATGTGAAAGCGTTGTTCATTCGGAAAGGAACAGCAAACAAAACAGAAGTGATGTTCCTTCGGAAAGGAACAACAAAAAACGAAAGTGTTGTTCCTTCTGAAAGGAACAACAAAATGTGAAAGTGTTGTTCCTTCGGAAAGGAACAACAAAAAAAATGAAAGTGTTGTTCCTTCAGAAAGGAATAACAAAAAAAATGAAAGTGTTGTTCCTTCGGAAAGGAACAACAAAAAACAAAAATGTTGTTCCTTCGGAAAGGAACAGCAAAAAAACAAAAGTGTTGTTCCTTCAGAAAGGAATAGCAAGAAAACAAAAGTGTTGTTACTTCGGAAAGGAACAGAAAAATGGGAAAGTGTTGTTCCTTCGGAAAGGAACAACAAAAAGGTGGAAATGTTGTTCCTTCAGAAAGGAACAACAACATGCAAAATCGTTGTTCCTTCGGAAAGGAACAGCAAAAAGGCGGAAATGTTGTTCCTTTCAAATGTTGTTCCTTCAGAAAGGAATAGCAAAATGAAAAAGTTTTGTTCCTTCGGAAAGGAACAGCAAAACACCGAGAATGCTATTCCTTCGGAAAGGAACAACAAAATGCAAAAGTGTTTTTCCTTCGGAAAGGAACAACAAAACGACAGAAATGTTGTTCCTTTGGAAAGGAACAACAAAAATGCAACAGTGTTATTCCTTCAAAAAGGAACAACAAAAAGGCAGAAATGTTGTTCCTTCGGAAAGGAATAGCAAAATGCAAAAAAAATGCAGAAATGCAAAAAATATGTACAAAAAGTAGTTTATACAAGCAGAAGAGAAAAAATTATGTACAAAATTTAAGAATAATGAAATTACTTAGTGAACCAATGCCAAGGAAGGATTAGTTTCCTCAGCAAGAATCTGCATATCTGAATCTTCCTGGAGCTACCAGTAAAAGGATTCCCGAGTAAGCGGTTTATGGTACAGTCGCACTCGGTGGCCATTTGCTTCAAAGGTATGTCCAGATTCGTCAATAGTAATCAAAGTAATGGTGCCATTGTCATCCACTTTCTGGATTTCATACGGTCCAAGCCATCGAGTCTGAAGTTTTCTCGGAAAATCTTGAAACCTGGAATTGTATAGGAGTGCCCAATCTCCTTCATGGAAGATTTTCTATTTGATCAAGGCATCTTGCCATTTTGCTCTCTACTGTTGAATTAATGTAGTGTTTTGAAGATCCGAGAGCCTAATTTCATCTAGCTCGTTAATTTGTTGTAATATATTAGTCTGGGCCTCATTTAAATTTAGACTGATCTCCTATGTTGTTCTTAATGTTTGTATTTCGAACTCTATTGGAAAGATGGGTTCCTTTCCAAATACTAGCTGATATGGTGAATAACCGGTGGTGTTTCTCCACGTTGTTCGATATGCCCACAAGGCCTCCGGAAATCTTGAAGCCCAATCACGCTTGTGTGATGCAATGGTTTTTGTCAATATTGCCTCTATCACTTTATTCGTGCTCTCTACTTGGCCATTTCCCTATGGGTGATATGGAGTGGTAATTTTGTGCTGAGTGTAATAATTTTTTAATGTTGCAGCAATTTTGTTACCTACAAACTACGGTCCTCCATCCGTGATTATGTCCCTTGGGAGGCCATATCGCACAAATATTTGGAACAGGAAATGAATCACAGAGTCCTCTGTAGCTCTTGGAAGTGCCTCTGCTTCAACCCATTTGGTAACATACTCTGTTGCTACTAGAATATATGTTTTCTGATTTGATGATGGGTTGATCGAACCAACAAAATCGAGCGCCCAACGCTCAAATGGTTCGATTACTAACTGTGGGTTTAAAGGCATTTCATCGGACTGTCCAAGGTGGCCTTCTCTTTGGCAACTATCACAAGCTTGAACAAATTTCTTAGCATATTTAAAGATTGTGGGCCAGTAATAACCTGTTTACAAAACCTTGTGACCAGTCCTTCGATCTGCGAAGTGTCCGCCACATGGTTCATCATGACAGGCTTTCAAAATGTCAAATATTTCGTCTTCATGGACACATTTTCTGATGTGCATATCTGCCCCTATATGAAATAGGTAGCCCCGAATCCAAGAAAATCAGGTACTACATTGCATAATCTGTTTTTGTTCATTGGGGGTTAGATGTTTTGGTAATTTGCCTACTGCTAAATAATTTGCAACATCAGCATACCAGGGTGTCTTGACATTGACAGCAAACAAATGTTCATCTGGGAATTGATCTTCAATTGCTGCTGCGTCCGTTGGCTTCGGCATTTGTGAGAGAAAGTTAGCTACAAGATTCTCTTTCCCAGGTCGATCTTTTATTGTGATGTCAAATTCCTGCAATAAGATCAACCATCTTGTTGCTCTACTGTTTGTAATAGTTTTATTTGCTAAATAATTTATGGCAGAGTGATCTGTATATAAAACAACAGGATATCCAGTGATATAATGCCTAAATTTATTTATAGCATGTATTACAGCTAAAAACTCTTTTTCAGTAACAGTATAGTTTAGCTCAGCAGGAGACGAATTCTTGCTAATATAATAAATTGCATATGGTTTTTTGTCTTCTTCCTGCCCAAGGACTGCTCCAATAGCTGTGTCTGAAGCATCTAATGAAATTTGAAATGGCAGGGCCTAATTTGGGCCTCTAATCACTGGGGCTATTGACACAATCTTTTTCAGATCCTTAAAAGCACAGTCGCATTTATCTTTCCAAACAAAATCAACATTCCCTGTCAGTGCGTATAGAGGTGCAACTATTTGAGAAAAATGTTCTATGAATCTCCTATAATAATCAAAAAATCCTAGAAAATTGCGTACCTCTGTCTGTGTGGTAGGAGTAGGTATTAACAAAATTATTTGAATTTTGGCCGGATCTACCTGTATTCCAACTTTTGAGATATAATGACCTAGGATCAGCCCTTTGGTCATCATCATATAGCACTTTTCATGGCTCAAGCAGAGCCTGGTGGCAATACATCATTGCAGAACCTTTTCCAATGTGTCTAGTGCTGGCTCAAAATCATCTCGATATGGTGTCAAATCATCCATATATACTTCGAGCCCTTCATTTATTAAATCTGAAGAGATGCTGAGGATGGCCCTTTGAAATGTGGCAGGGGCATTGCATAGGCCAAAGGGTAAGACTCTGTAAGCGAATGTTCCCCAAGGATAGGTAAAAGTAGTTTTATCCTGGTCTTCAGGGGCAATCTAAATCTGATTGTATCCACTAAAGCCATCCAAGAAAGAAAATAATTTCTTTCCTACTAATGTGTCTAATACCTGATCAATGAATGGAACGGGAAAGTGGTATTTCTGGGTTGCTTTGTTTAATTCTCTGTAATCTACACAAATCCTCCATTTTCCATTCTTCTTTGGCACCATGACTAGTGGAGAGACCCACTTGCTATTGAAGATTGGATAAATAAAGTTTACATCCAAAAGTTTTTGTAATTCAGCTTTCACAATATCTTTCAGGTGAGGGTTGAGCCTCCGTTGGGGTTGGCGAATGGGTCTAACATCCTTTTCTGTATAAATGTGGTGTGTACATAGCTGGGGATCAATTCACTTCATGTCCGGATAATCCCATGCAAAATCTTCCTTATATTTTATCAGTAGTTGGACTAGCTTTTCTTCTTGTTCAAGAGTCAGGTTATTGTTAATGTTCAAGGTTTTACCTCGCTCAATCTCTATAGCTTTTCTGTTTGAAACAGAGGTAGTGGGTATTGTTTGATCATGAGTGTCTTTAAGAGGATCTTCTTCTAGTTCATTGTCAAATGCTGCCTCTATCATGTGACATTGTACATGGGATCTGGATTCGGATTGGTTAATGAAGTTGTTAATAACGTCATCCTCTATTTGATCTTTAAAATCGAGGGCATCTTCTATGGTTAATGGGGACCTAATGTTTTCTGTGAGGTATGATACAGGTTGTTTGTTAGTTTTTATTATCGTTACACTTGGCTAGGCTAGAGGGTATAGAGCTAGATTCTTGATATTACTCCCTCTAGTTATAGTCATACTACCTTGTCAGCAGCCAATGTAAGCATCAATAGTCGCAAGCCAAGGTCTACCTAAGATTAACGGGTGTCCATCGAGTCAGTTTTTGGGGTTGATTATCAGAAAGTCAGCAGGGTAGTCCCAGGAATCTACGGATACCATTACATCGTGCAATGTCCCTTCTCACCTAACCACTGATTGGTCAGCCAGTTCAAATAATGTAGAGGTTGGTTCCATTGATGTAATGCTGAGTTTTTGACAAGTGGTGGTTGTTAAAATATTAATTGTAGCCCCTAAATCAACTAGAGCATTTGAAAAAGTTTGTCCATTGATTTGCACCATCACTATAGGATTCCCTGGGTCTTCATATTTGACAAGTGCTTCTCTTCTTGATAACAAATCAGATAAGGTGCCAACTACTTGAACAGTTGGGTTAGTTGTTATTCTCCTCTTTGGCTTTCTTATACATGGCTCTTTGATGGATTTTGCATATATTGGGATATCTTGGATAGCTTGGAGGAGTGGAATTATTATACACAAATTTCTTAGTTCTCCCAGAATATCAAAGTTATGATGTTCTATAGGGCGTGGTATGATTAATCGTTCTAGGAATGGGGGAGAAGATGTGGTTGCTTGATCGTGAGTTTGTTGTCTAACCACATCTTATTCTTGTAGTGGTTGTTCTGCGGGTAACTAATTTTCAACTTGAACATTTTTATCTCCCTCAATTTCTATAATGCACCCAAACCTTAATCGAAGGTCGTTGCACTCCCGTAGATCGATGTCTAGTTCTGGTGTTTCGATTATTTGAATAGATTAAACTGGTCTATTATTTGGGTTCGGGTTGGGTTGGGCTGGGAGTTGCAGTCTTAAGTTGGACTGGGGGTTTTGTTGTAGTGTATATGGCACTGGCAGTGTGGGTTGAGGGAGTGGAATGGTTCCTGCTGGCTGATTCATTGGTCTTTGCCAGTTTGTCTGCCAGGCTTGACTCTGCGAAGTGGGAGGGGACCATTGTGTTGGATATGCATTGTTTTTCCAATATGGTGGAGAGTAGGGAAAATTTGGCCAATTAGATTGGCTTGTTTGATTTGGCCATGGTGATGAAGGAAATGGTTGTTGTGACCAGTTTGAAAAGGGAGGTTGATTTTGCCACATTGTATTATATTGATGAGCACGATATTGCAGAGGTTGGAAAGAAGAAGATGGATCGGAGCACATACTTGGTTGTTGAGGCTGCCATTGACGGTGCTAATTGAGTAGGTACACTAGTTCTGATTCTTCTTCTGCTTCTTTGTACACTGCTTTCAAACCAGAAGTGAGGGGCAGTTCTCTGTGGAATGATCTTTTGTACAAATAGTGCAGACTTGAACTGCATCCAGTGGGCACTCTTTGTGGTTGTGTTTCTTTCTGCATCTAGGGCATAATATTGCCAGATTTTTCTCTGCTTCTGCTTGTTTTTGTTTCACTTGCATAATATCGAGCTACGTTGTCAGAGTCCCCAATATATCAGTTTTGAAATTCTCAAGTAAATTCCCGATTTCTTCGCAGCTTACTCCTCCACTGGAGAACTTTCTATCCCTTGTGAGCATGTCACGTTCCATTGGTTTTATCCTTGTACTACCTCATGAACTCCTAATGCACAAATCAATAATGTCAGCAAAATTTTCTTCATAGATGTCACCTTCTCCCATAATATTTAGTGTTTCAACCCATTGTTCCTTCATCCCTTTAATTAATGTCATTTTTAATACATTTTCAGGTAAGGGTAATGATGCATAAGGAGTTCTTTGAAGATTAGACTAAAAACATTCAACATATTATTCTAGTGTCTCATTAGGTATAGTTACCATCTGAAATATTTCATCCTTTAACTCTCTAGACCTACAATAATCCTGATATTTCTTCAAGAAAGCACCTTTCATCTTATCCCAGTCGTTTATGACACCTCCACCTAACCCCATAAACCATAGTAAAGCTGCTCCTTTTAATGTGGAGGGAAATAATTTTAGCTTTTGGGGATCGGTGGTACAGTCATACCCCCTGCGTAGTGCATTGAATTCAAACAAAAATGCATCTGGATCTTCCGATGTTAGGCCATGGAATGTAGGAATATGCTGGAGAGGAATGGCCTTCATAGGTGCATTAACTGTAGTATCTACAATGGGATATTGCAGTGTGGAAGTTTGAGGTGTTTCCCAGTTCTGGGCCATTTGGTCAAATATGTGCCAATATCCTTCTGGGATTTCTAGGAGGGTATTCTTAGGCTGGCTAGAAGGAGCAGGAATGACCTTAACAACACTTCCTTTGTCTGGGATGATGAGAGTTCCTTACTGAACTAATGTCTGGGGGGATCTTAGCTCTTCAGGTTCTTCAGCTTTGTTCTACATAATTTTGACAACACTTCCCTTATCTGGGCTACTTAAAGGCTGAACTATTCCAAGAGGAGATCTTGGTTCTTTGGTTTCCCCTGTTTCTCCTCCTCCTTCACAGAGATTACTAAGGTTCCCTTCTTGTAACGATCTTGGGCTAGAATTCTTAATTTCTTGAAAATATTGCTCCTCTGTTTGGCTATGCACCTCAGCAAAGGCTATAGATGGTGATTGTGTGGCCCGAAGGGAACTAATTGGTTGTCTAAAAGCAATTTTTCTAGGGCTTACTAACGGCTGAGATTCTTCTTTTTTAAGGATATCGTTTATAAAGGTCGATTGGCCAAGGGTCACCGGTCCCTTAGCTTTATCAGGCTTGGGTAGTGGTTTTGGATTCTTTTCAGGCTTTTTCTTCTTAGTCATGCACACAAATCAAATACTTATTTCTACCCAAAATGACCAACAAATCTACAGGAAAGTGGGCGGGGGAGTAAGGCTATTACATGCTCCATACGCAGGTTCTTAGCTTCCGTTTTTAAAACCAAACTCTCTCCTAGTAGGTACTTACACTACTCTTTTTTAAAAAGAAACAAATGGCTACACTCTCTCTGGAAACGGCGCCAAAATGTTGAGAGATAAAAAGGTGTCTTTTAACCCCTATTTACCCTACATTAATTATCAATCCAGGTACAATTTTTTATCTCAAGAGTGTACTCAGTCTAAGGAAGTCACTTGTTCAAGAGTAACGTTTGTAGTATAGTGCTTTGCAAAAGTAAATGAATGCTGGAAGCAAAATCTAATTGTAATGAAAAGAAACTTAAATGATTTGCAACTAAAAGCTTTCACTCAAGAAACTACAACAATCATTAGTCAAGGATGCAGTAATGATAACTCTTTCCCCTGTAAACTGATGTAAATGGAAATCAATTACAAAAAAGACCTCCAATATGAGAACTCAGACAACAGTAGTCAATGTTCGTTACAGTTGTGGATATTTCTATTCACACTAAAGAAAATATTGGAAATAACAATTTGATTAGCAGAAAAGGAAAAACAACTAATCTATTGAAAAGATCAAACAGCAAAGCTTAATCTACAAAAATGAATTAAGCAGCAATCTTAACTGAAAGGAATCGAACAACAATCTTTAACCAAGAAAGGAACAACAAACTTAATCAAGTGTAAACACACAGTGACTATAGAATCAGTAATCTTATTCTAGCATAATGGGCATTAACCATAGTTATAAAGGAACGACAATTGCAGTTATAATGGAACAGTAATCAGATGAAAAACAATCACAATTGTAAGTGAACTGTAGCTAAATGAATAGCAATCGCAATTGTAAATAAACAGCAATATCAACCTGTAAATGAACAATAGAATCCGAATTAGACAGTACAATATTATTTCAGAATGAACAGCATAACGTCTTTGGTTGTAAATAACAATCTTGCTATAGAATTACAATTTCGATATAACAGAGCAATTCAATGAAATGTTTAGAAACAAAATAGTACTGAGTAAAGCGAACTAAAGAAATTCAAAGGAAATCAAACCACACACGACCGTAATCGTAAAATATTGATACTAGAAGCAAGTGATCCACTAGTGCCTGGCCTTCAGCCACTAGGGAAGCACTACTGCATTTACTCCAGGATTAGATAACGGAACAACAACTGAGTTATATATTAATCATAAATGGAAGAGTTACAGCTATTTCTCTTTAAAGAGAGTCGATGACCAAAGTTAATATTGCAACAATAAGTCCTGCAAATTGACAATAATATCCACCCCCTGGGCAAGCAGCGTTGTCCCTTTTTATAATGGCCAGGCGGAAGTATCAAAAATACACATAAGTCTTGAAGCAGTGATCCCTCAGGATCAAAGGATCCTGAGGGATTCTCCATATCTTTGATCTCCAACTTATCATTTTGTCTTCTTGCACTGAAGCTACGTTTTATCTTCCTTTTCCTTGACCATGTGCTCTGATCTTGATCTCCTTGTCTAGATACGGCTTCTTGTCAAAGGGATAGCAGTTGCTTCTGCTTTGTCTTTTCCTCTCGAATAATGATTTTCTATTTCCTTCACTTTCTGCATAGAAAAAGACAACAATTAGTTATTTCATATCAATCACAAATCTCCTTAATTCTATCATAATTATTTAACATATTACCATCTTAGAATGTAAAGGAGTTATGATTCAAAGGAAAAGATAAAGAAATAAATGGTAAATACATACCTTTTCGAATGCTCAACAGGTGGTTGCAACTTTCAAAGAATATGTTCACAAGTTTTTAGAAGTATACTTTGATGATTGGACATTATTTGGGTTATTGAAGAAACATGTTGTGAGCTTAAGACTAATGCTCAACACATGCAGGCAACATTAGATTTCTTTGAATATCAAAAAGTGCATATTCTATGTACCTTTTGGTATATTACTAGGATATATTGTTTGCAAGAAAGGATTGATGGTGAATCATGCGAAGATTTCTATTATATTGAATTTACCTCCACCAAAGACAGTGATACAACTTCACACCACATTAGAACATACAAGATATTACAAAATATTTATGAAAGGACATGCACATATCACTATGCCTATGGAAAAATTGCTCAAAAAAGATGTAACATTCCTATGGAATGAATAATGTCAAAAGAGCCTCGACACACTAAAAGAAAAGATGGTAACTGCTCCTATACTAGTATTCCCATATTGGACTAAGTAATTTCATGTTCATGTGGATGCCTCATGCATAGCTTTAGGAGTGGTATTGGCACAACTTGGTGCTAGAGAAATCGATCACCCTATAGCTTTTGCAAGCATGAAACTATCTAAAGCAGAGAATAACTATACAACTATAGAAAGGGAAAGACTGGCTATGGTATATGCTTTACATAAGTTCAGACATTATTTGTTGGGATCACATTTTAAGATGTTCACAGATCACTCTGCACTAAAATACTTGGTCAATGAGCCTGTTTTATGAGGAAATATTTGGAGATGGTTATTATTGTTTCAGGAGTATGACTTTGAAGCTGTTGTTAAGCCAGGAAGACTAAATGTCGGACCTGATCATTTATCAAGGTTGGAAACTGTCACACGGAATAAGTCATTCTTGCGGACAAGACCGACCTCCCTAGTATCTAATGATATCTAGTGACAAGCAAGCCAATCAAATCCTATCTTTCTCTAAATATGCAATTTATAAACAAAGGCAAACAAGTGTTATAGGCCTACCTTGGGTCCAATGCAAGTTTGTGGAAGCCTCGCTCCTTTGATCCAAATGAGCTACCTTGTAGCAAATATGCAAACACAAGCAAGCACACAAATTAAATAGCACCTGAAAAGCCAATATAATAAAGCATACTTATAATGATGATCAAGGAATTCATGAAAAAAATTACATAAGACAATTTGTTGAGAAAAATGAATCTGATTGTATTAATTCAAATCAAAGAAGAACTTTACAACCTGTGCCTTGATGCTGTACAAACTCCTCCCAAGGTCCATCAAGAAGTCTCCTCTACTTTGACAAGTTTCACTCTCTTCCCAATGAAGCCAAAAGGTATGTGATCTCTCCTTTCAAGCTTAACTAGGAAGTCTCAATTCCACCAGCATTTACCCTCAAAAATGTTCAGCTTCTAACCTCCCTAGCAACCAGCCCAATGCCTTAATTTATAGTGCAATGGAGGGAAGTTACTAGGTCCACCTTCAAAGGGATAAAGCCCTCCTTCAAACGGATAGCTCCTCTCATCAAGGGATTAGCTCCTTCTCTTTTGGGATGCATGAACCACCTAAGAGCGAACCATCCACGTCAAAATTCCTTCTAGAATCATCTAGAATTAACCCAAAGTGAGTTTTTTAGAATAAAATTGCGCCTTTTTGACTTTCACAGGGATTCGCACCCACTCCTTTAGAGACAGAGTGGGCAGGTCCGTAGGTAACATGAACAGGGGATGCGGGACTGCAGGCAATAGTGAGAAAAAGTGTGGAACCAGAGGTTTATTGATTTTTAAGGTCTTTCTCTCATTTTCAAAGCTTGACATGAAGAGCTGAGGTATGAGACTTGCTTAGGAGGACAATATGAGTGATGATAGACCCATACTGACTGCAAATAGTCATAGTGACAATATTTTGTGTAACGGATTGCCCCCTAAAGTGCGAAGTCTGTAGTAGATGAGGATTTCATTTATCATCTAGGAAGAGTGAAGTACTTTATCATTTTGAGGATCATAGTGTGGAGAGCCCGGTTAGAACCTGTAAAAACATTCAATGCAAAATATATATATGAGATCATATCATTGTTGAGGTAGGCATTCCCATACTCAGATCAAAACTGACTAGAAAACTAACTACTGCTCTGATATAGGAATGATCTTGTAATACATCACAAGTGTAGACACAGTATGGACGCAACCATCTATTTATAAATAGTCCACTGTATAATGAATACAAAATTCCTCACAGCCTGGATGGTGGAAACTAGATCCAGGGTCTTCATTTCTACTTCCCGAAATAGTACGATTCTATCCATGTGAATGAATGTGTCAAAGTCAAACATGGTAGAAACCACTTGATTACCAGTCAATGATGTAAACAATTAACAAGTGTGAGAGAAATCACCAGTAATGTCAATGGCTTTCAAAGTACTCAATACAATCCATGAGATGTGAATAGATGTGTTGATGTCGAACATGTCATGGAATCCTTTGATTGAAGGTCAATGATGCAACCTATCGTCGAAGGCGAGAAACCTGCCATTGAGGCATGCAGATCCCAAGGTAATGATGATTTCTAGATCATCTTTCTAGATAATGAGCTAAAGTCGATAGAAAGCGATCCGTCATAGGCAAGCCCACAACACGAAATCATAGATCAAGTTTGAAGAAATTTAGTTGCAAGGACTGACTCAGGGATGGTCAAAATGGATGATAGATATTTTGCAGATGAATGGCTTATTTGCACTGACCTCTTGAACACATAACGACACAACATATGGTTTGGTGACAATTGACCCAAAGTTAATACCCAAAAACCGGCTGAAGACTTTCAATATGGTTTGATCAACTGTTAGGCAAAAGATTTCCCAACCCAGGTGAATAAAAGTGTTGTGTTCAAGAGTGGTTACAAAGTATGACAAACAGGCTCATTTTTCTCTCTTTTCCCCCACCATTTCTGGCAAGTACCTCTTTATTTTTGACAAGCTTGAGGAGGATAACATTTGCTTGATTATAAGCTCATCCTTCGGATGAGTCCAACTTAGTTTAAATTCGAACCCTAAGAAGGAGTGGTCCGTTCCTGTTTGTAATTGAACAGGTCCTTTACTGTTAAATTTTAACGAGTCCAGTATAGGAGAAACTCAGCGTTTTTCAATTTTAGAGAGTCTGAAAAAACTTAAGAAGACTCCATGGTTGTCCTTTTTCGTAAATTTGTGTCTCCCAAGCCCGAAAAAGTATAAAATAATACTTGAGAGAACCGCTTGATCATTATGACCAAGGAGTACTTTTTGTAATTAGTGCCTCTGATCTGAAAAAGTAAAAAAGCGATCAATGAAATGTCGTTTTATAACCAATATCGAATTTGAAACGACAAAAATCCAACAATCTTTTCATGTTTTTACGGTCAGAAAAAGAGTTGTAAGTGGACAGTCTTTTTAGTTCCGTTTTAACGAGTTTAAAAAGAAAAACTCGACGATCTTTTCATGTTTTAGGAGTCAGAAAAGAGCTTAAAGGTGACTCTAATGTTTTTTCGTCGAAAATGACCGATTTCGCCTGCAAAATCCGTTATCCTGAACAACAACTCAAACATTACTCATACTTGTTTAAAATGGATAAAAATGCTGTAAAAGTTACCTTTTTAAAGTGAAACACAAACAAATTAAAAACTCATTTATTCAAAAAACTTATAAAAAGGGCTTTTGTAAATTCATTTTTACCGTTTAAGTTTTGGGTGAGAAAATAGAGCTTTTGGTCATAAACTTCTCGTGAAGATTGCAGAAAATCCGTCCGTTGGAATCAAACGCCGTCTCCTCTAGGTAATCTACATCATCCTACTCTTCAATTTCATCCGTTTAAAATTTGTTTTTAGGCTTTAATTTCATTTTTTAAGGGATTCTTAGGCTAGAAACCCACGCGTGGGGGTTCGCAGGCATAGCACAGGTAACCTGCGAACCCCGACTTTTTCGTAACGGGAAAAAAGTCAGGGGTCCGTACCTGCAGTGAAGCCAAAGTTCGGACCCACCACTGTCTCTGAAAGAGAGGGTGCGGTCCCTGCAGCAAGGGTTTTTACACCTAAAATTCTCAAAATTCACCCAAAAACTTTGCTTTTAGACATTCTAATTCGCCTTTTTGTTGAATGTAGAATATACATCATGCTTGATTGGCGAGAATGGGAGCATGAGGATGTACATCTTGCTGCGATAAATCATCAACCTTCGATTGATGCATTGAAGGCATGTGGCTTATACAAATTCTGGGCCATACCTGGCATGAGGGCCCAGGTGGACTTCTTGCAGTGGCTGGTAGACAGGTGGAGCATACAGGACCAGTGCTTCTTCATTGGTGGTCACTAGCTCGAAATGGAGCCGGCAGACATTTACTTTTTGACTGGTTTGCCTAAGAGAGGTGAACACTTGACTCTATTCGGGACTAGGCCAGGTGGCCAGTCTATCGATAGCCTCCAGCTAGAGTTCTGTAACAACCAGACTAGAGACAAAGGGATAGATATCAAAACCATATCCCTTCCTAAACTTAAGGTAATTGCGTTTACTATTACCAGGCTCTGCGGGAGCGCAGCACTACATGTAGCCACTGGATCCCAGATGCGGATGGCAGTTGACTGCTTTCGAGGCACCATCTTCAACTGGTGCGATGCTGTGTTGGCTGATATTAAAGGCCAACTGACTAGAGCCAAGAACGGACAACTAAAGACCTTTGGATATGGTGCTTTAGTTGTGAGCTCTGGTCTGGAGAGGGTTCAAATGTTGGCCCCACAGCACCTTACTGTTGGATATGGACTTCCTCGAGAGCCCAAACGGATGCGATGGGTTGTAGTTATGGCCCATCATCCTGAGGAGGGGGCAGAAGTCGTTCGATTCACTCCTGAGTATTTCTATTGGTTGGAGAACCAGGTTTTTGCTATTCAGGAATTTCCTTATGCTAGGGTAGATTTTCGTGGTGACCCGGGCATGGTTCTTCCACCAGGAGAGCAATGGGATGACTTAGGTAAAATCATTTTCAACATTTTCCTAATTTAATTTTTTTTTTTTTTATCTCGTCCCAAAATTGATAGTAAAAGTTTCAAATGCAGATGTAGGTCCACGACAACTAGCCGTTCTCTGGCCTTATGAGAGGAAACAACTAGCTACAGCGGCACCAGCCCCACAGGACGAATCAGCAGAGACCTTGGCCGAATTGGAGAGCCATCTAGAGCGTTTGATAGGAGACATTCCAGAGACCTGCATAGATGACATTCCTCTTCGACTACAGCGCTATGTGATTGGGGTCCCAGGACCTTTTAGGAGGTTACTTTGTAAGGTGGCCCGTACAGTGGTTTCTTATCGAGATCATCACCAGTGATAGGATGATCGTCTGTTGTAGAAACATATGACATTTTTTTTCTTTTTGTACTATCATTTTTGCCAATCATAAGGTGCTTTTCAACCTATGATCGAAGATGATGTATATTTGACACACTCCTATGTTATACTATATCACTATTACCGGCTTATTTTGTAAAACATGTTATGGAATGTTTTTAAATTTACTTGTATGATTATTGCAAATGTCTACTTAACATTCGAGAAGCAATTGCACCCGCTAATGTATTTAAATATCTTGGAATATTCTAATACTCAATATAATCAAATTCACGTTCCAAGAGACGCACGCTCAGAAATAATCTCAATAACACTGGATTTCTAATGGCATATACTCTATTAAGTTGTAATACAACGAGTTCAGAATCTAACCTCACTATCAAACTCCAAATCCCAAATGAAATAGATTCAGATAATAACTCAATCACTGCACTATACTCTGCAATGTTGTTCGTTGTTTGACCGAGGCTTACCCCATGCATAGATACCAACTCGTCAGAGGGCGAATAAATAACCCAAGCTGCGGAAGAAATGTTTCATGTATTACGACAAGCACCATCAGCAAAACCAATGTATGTTTGGAGAGGCGTTGACATCTGCAATATCAAGAGTAAAACCAAGATAAGCAGGAATAATGACGAAAAACACTCTCTAAGCTAAGCACACTTTTTAAACTAAAACACACCAGCTAGAAAGAAAACTAACCTAACTAAAAATCTCCACACCTAGATTTTAAGCATAATACCTCTTCAGGTAAAGACCATTTATGGGTTTACCTAAAGAGACCCCTTCAAAGTCTACCAATTCATAGGCCCCTTTTACTAGCTTTCGCTTAACAACATCAGGACCATGCCACATGGGTATGAATTTCCCAACGCCTAATTTATCATTTGCTTGATCGTACAATAAGACTAGGTCTCCTTCCGAAAAATTTCGAGGGGTAACATTTCGATCATACTGAGCTTTAATACGTTTGGCATGAGTTTCGATCGCTAATGCAGCATCACGTCGATTCTCATCTAGCTGAGCCAAGTATAACAAACGTTTTTCCTCTTCGAAAGTGGCTAGAAGTAACTCGATGGCCATTTGCAATGACAGGATTTCGCATTCAATGGGTAACACAGCTTCCAGACCATAAACTAGTTGGAAAGGAGTGAACCCGGTTGACGTTTTTACTGAGGTTCAATACGCCCAAAGCGCTGAAAATAACATGTTATGCCAATTCGACCTATGAATCCCAATGATTCGTCGGATCATGATGACTAGAGCTTTGTTGATGGCTTCAACCAGACCATTAGCTTGTGGATAATACAGAGTTGAACTATCGTGACACAAGCCAAGTTGGCCTGTAATTTCAGTCATCATAATGTTTCGAAAATGACGCCCATGATCAGTGATAATCACTTGTGGAACACCAAACCTAGCAATTATATGATTGAACAAGAAAATCGCAGCTGTTTTGTCGTCTACCTCAAATGTAGCCATCGCCTCGGCCCACTTGGTAAAATAATCTACCGCAAGGATGATATACGCATACCCCCCGGCCGAGTGAGAGTTACATGTAATAAAATCGATACCCCATATGGCAATTATATGGTGGAGAGGAGTAGGTGGAGCACGCATCTTTCGATCAAAAATTTGGTAGTTGTGGCATTTTTGGACCGCGTTAATACAATCTTTAAACAAAGATGGCCAGAAGTAGCCAGCGCGCAATATATTTTGGGCTGTGGCAAACCCAAACATATGGCTGCCACACGCTCCAGAGTGACAGTCATTTAGAACCCTTTCAGCTTCCTCATGAGTTAAACAATGTCGAAAAACAGAGTCCGCCCTACGACAATAAAGAGTATCTCCAATAATTTTGAATTGTTGGGACTGGAATCGTATTTTTCGACATTCTGACCTTGAAATTTCTGGCCGAAAGGATTGGGTCTGGAGATAAACTATGATATCCCCATACCATGGATCTAAAGTGCTGATTAGAAACAAGGATTGGTCCACAATGGGCTCCTCCGCCACAGTTTCCGTGTCAGCACACGGGAAGTCACACATTAACTCTGCAAAAACTAAAGATTTCTTCGACTTAGACTTTTCAAATTCCAAGTCGAACTCCTACAGGATCATAATCCATTTGGAGTACTTGCCCCCTAGCAATTGTTTGGTCAAAATATAGATCATATGGTTGCAATAAGAAATTACTATAGTTGTACGTAGTAAAATGTAGTGACGAAAACGTTGGACAGCTTGAACAGCTGCCAATGCCAATTTCTCCACATGTGAGTATTTTAGCTCAGTTGGATTTAAAGTTCGACTAAGGTAATATATCACATGTTCAGTACCGAATTCATCTTCCTGAACTAATACCATTCCAATGGTGGAATGCGAGGCGGAAAGATACAAGAAGTAGTCTTGGTTGTAGTTGGGAGGATGCAATAACGGTGCATGGGTCAACGCGTGTTTTAGTGAATCAAAAGATTTATCAGCTATCTCATCCCAAAATAATGGAGTATTCTGTTTCAACAACCGGGTAAAACCCTTTGTGATCTCGGCGTAGTTAGGAATGAATTGACGGAAAAAGTTTGCTTTCCCTTGCAAACTTTGGAGTTGGCGAAGACTCGAAGGAGGAGGCAATTTGACAATAGATTCAACCTTCGAGGGATCGACGCGAATGCTGGCTTTCGAAACAACAAACCCCAGTAACTGACCCATTTCTATACAGAAAACACACTTGTGTGGATTCAACCTAATTGGATAATGCCCACACCTCATAAAGATTGCACGTAAATGGATGAGATGATCAGCTCGATGTAATGAATGAGCAGGTAAATCATAGAGATAGGGTTGCACAATGTGCTTGATATCATGAAACGCGTAAGACATGGCCCTTTGAAAAGTTTCCCTGACGTTCTTGAGCCCAAAAGGTAATTTGCAATAAGAAAACGTCTCCCATGGACAAATGAAAGCCGTTTTTGGTTGATCAGCAGGTAGAATATTGAATTGATTGTATCCGGAAAAACCATCCATGAAGGAGAATATTTCACTGTCGGCACAATCATCAATGATATGATCGATATAGGGAGTTGGGTAATTGTCTTTTGGACAGGCTCGATTAATGTCCCTATAATCAATACATATTCTTATTCTCCCTTGCTTTTTGTTAACAAGAACAATATTCGATACCCAATCTGTTAACAGAGTCGGATAAATGAAACCTGCTTTGAGTAATTTTTCAACTTCTACTTTACTAGTAGCAGCTTTTCGCAGGTGGATCTGACGCAAACATTGCCAGATGGGTTTAGCATCCGGGTAAGTTTTGATTTCATGAACAACAATTGCTGTGTCAATTCCTGGCATTTCCTCATATGACCAGGCAAACACTTCACGTAATTCTTGAAATAGGGCCTTATATGTTTGAATTTCATCTTTCGTACAAGAGGCACCTATATGAATGTTTTCAACAATTCCAGGTTTAACCAAAATATCAATAGGAATAGTTCGAGAAATGTTTCCCAAATTTAACTTTGAATCAGGATTTTTCATTGGATTCTGAGGTTCCTTGACATATTCAGTCGTAAAAATAGATGAAAAATCATTTTCAAAATGATCATTCTAGGGTAAAAATGAAGATCTATGATGAAGATCTTCCCATGGTAAATCATCGACACATAGGATTTCACGAATTTGCTCATCAGTGTGAACAAGTTCGAAAAACGTTATTGAATCCAAGTTTGATGTTGAAAGTGACTCCTCATGGACCACATTCATTAAGTCAATTTTGGTTGAATATGGGTCGGAAAACGACTGCACAGCTTGATATGCAATTTCATATGGACTCAAAGGCATAACATCACCAAATGAGTCTATCTCAGATTCGGAAGGCACGATCCAAGGATCGTCATAAACAATAGTGTCTGACGAAATCATATGAATGGTTGCAGTAGAAGACAATGCGTTGATAGGAGGAAAAGGAAAAGTTCCTAGTAAACCAGAATCTTTAACTAGTCCTACTCCAACATCCTTATACGGGATAGTTGTTTTGCTGACATGCTGAATACTTTCAAAAGAGGCTGGGTCGGACGAAAAGTAAGTCAGTTGGTCTATAGTTACGATCTTTCCATTATGAGGGAACTTTATAAGCCGAAAGACCGATGAAACGACAGTTGTCATAGCGTAAGACCAACTACGACCCAAGAGAAGGTTGTAATCTAGAGGGGCATCAACCACCTCCACATCTAGATTAACAGTTTTGCCTTCAACCCCTATAGGTAAATCCTATAGAATTCCAAAAGGCTGAAACTCACGACCATCAAAGGCCTTCAGAATAATCAGGGATTGATTTAGAGTAGGAGAACCAAGCGATCTCCAACACTGTATCGACATAATACACGTTGAGGCTCCCTCATCAATCACGGTCCTATAACAAGGTCTGTTTTTGACGAACACTAGGATCTGGAAAGCCATTTGATGAGGTAGGCACGGTGTACTATTTTCTAGATCGAAAATTATAAGGTTCGAGTCCTAAACGTCAACAGCTCCTATAGCCGACAATAGTAATTTACGTTGTGCTAGACATGATTGCAGCACTTCCACAGCCGACATTGCTGAAGGTGAAACAGCAAAATCTTCAACAATGTCATAGTTCTGAGCCGCTCTCGCATGTGGATTGAAAGCTGACTTTCGAAGTATACCCTTGGCGGGCGGTTTGATTACTAATTCTGGGTTAGGTTTCTCGATCTGTAGTGGATCGGAACCGGGAGTTGAAATTGATGGGTTCGAATGAGAAGATTCTACTTCTTTACCATCAACAGGACTTTTACTACCATAATCATGCGATCGAGTCACAATCCTAACATGGGACATCATCATTATGGGTTCTTTGGAGGCATTTGAGGAAGAACCTATCATCTTACTGTCTTGACTTGGAAAAGGATCCTTCAAAACAGCAGGCGTTTGGGAACCTTTTACAATTTTCGCAACCTCTGCACGATGAGGGCAGTCTCTTGTAAAATGCTCTTCGTCACAAATGAGACAAGGATAACGAGGTTTTCATTTCTCATCAGTTGATTCCGCTTTTTCTGGTTTCTCTTTTGAATTTTTATCTGTTTTATTTTTCTTCTTCCCTTTCTTCTTACTGCCGGATTTTGATTTGGCTGTAAATGACTCTACAACATGAATATCGGCGGAAATTTCCGTGGGAGAATCTCCTATCGGGGAATCTGGTAAAGTTATGATAGGAGAAGAATTCTTGGAAGATTTCTTCTTACTTTTGGTATTAATCGTACCAATCATACCATCAGCGGCATGAGACCCTGAAGGAGCTGCAGTTATTTGATTTTGTTTAGGAAGATCGGGGATTTTCTCGTGTAACGTACCTGACTGCGTATAAACTAATTCAAGGTACTGAGCTTGAGAAATTACTTGCTCCTCAGTAATGACTCCGGCCTTAGCTACATCTTCAGTGATCTTCGGTAATAAAGATTTTACAAACCATTCAGCTAAGATCTGATCCGGAATAAAAACCTTCACTAAACGCCGTCAACGTCTCCATTCATGAATGTGATATGAAATGTAGGTGGACGTTGACTTTTTTAATGAAGTTAATAATTCCGTGCCATTGTCATATTTGACTGGCAACTGAAAATGAGTTAAAAACGAAGTAGCTAACTGACTAAAGTTATAAAAAGTGGCTCGCGGTAACTCAATGTACCACTTGACCGCAAGACCAATTAGAGTGCACTGGAAAAGCCTTAAACAGATTGAATCATCTGAAATGGAATTAGACACACACCAGAGGTGATAAGTCATCACATGGTTCGACGGGTCCTCTCCTGATTTGCCTTCAAACTTAGGAATATCACTAGGAAACTTATTCGGCATTAGCGGCCAAAACGAAAGATAGTTAATGGGATCGTTTGTAAGGCGCGACAAGTCAAGCAAGTCCAAAGTTTCAATAAACGGTAACTAACGATTAGGGCCCCTGAAACCCTGGGTCATGAGACCAGCCCCAGGAGGAGGATATCCAGGATAACAAGGAATTGGAATTGCATTTGGGATATTATATCCTCCCGAAAAACCAGGATTAACCAGACCATACTGGGGTTGTTGAGGTTGCTGATATGTATACCTAGGGTACGGTTGATACTGATAGACTGGCTGCTGCACAGCAGGACCGAATTGGTACTGTCCCTGGTACGATTGATAAGTAAATTGAGGTTGACTTGTGACAACCGTACTTGGACCAGGTTGTCCTACAGGCATTTGAACCGAAGTCTGAATTGTGGATCCAGACTGAGGTAAAGATGTCTGAGGAGTTGATACAGGAACAGTAGAAACCAAAGCTGTCGATACTCCAAAAGTAGGTGGGGTAGATTGAACAGATGTTGCAGCAGTTGCAGCAGTCGTTTGAGGCAGAGTACGAGGCGTACTAGGCCCAGGCTGAGAAACTACAGAAGGTGCAGAAGTTTGAATAGTAGACTGGACAGGTTGCTGGGGTGAACCAGAAACCAAGGGTTGTCCAGTTTGAGATGACAACTGTACATTCGGTTGCAAGACCTGTTGAGATTGAGATGGATCCCACACTAAGTTCATTCCGGGGTACGGACCCATAACAAGTTGAGAATATTGAGGACCATAACCAGGTTGAGGGTAGGGTTGATAATTGAAAGGTACATTTCCAGCTGCTTGGACATATGATTGACAGGAAGGTGGTTGGAAACCTTGGGTTGGGTACTGACCTTGAGGTTGATAACCTTGAGGCACGTACTGATACTGGAGTTGACCTTGAGGTGCATATTGATACTGGGGTTGACCTTGAGTTACATATTGAGTCTGGGGTTGACCTTGAGGAACGTACTGTCCCGTAGGTATGTACTGTCCTTGAAGTTGCCCCCCAGGCAAAAATTGGGTACCTTGAGGTTGCCCCCCAGGTGATAATTGAAGACTTTGAGGCTGCCCCCCAGGCGGTAACTGGCCACCTTGAGGTTGAGGATTAGGAATAGTAGCTGACATCATGAGAATATCTTCTACACTCAACGGCTTAGTTCCGTTATTTCCAGTTAATAACCCTTGTTCAATAGGTTGAGGAGATGCTCTCGAAAAAGTACCAGTAAGTGACTGATACCCAGAGGGAACAGAAGGACCGCCGTATAGAAAGGTTTCTGGAGATTGAGAAAACATGGATGATTGTCTTGACATATTTAATGGAGGATAGTAACCCCTAGGTGTTGGGTGAAAAGGAATACGAGGTGGTGAAAAACTTAGTCCCGGGTTTTCCAAAAAATTGGTCAATGAAAGATACCAAGCATTGCTCCTACGTGGATAGTAAAAAATTGATTCACGCTCCCTAAGTTCTATAACAGGTTGATTTTCGGGGATAGGGATACCTTCTTCTTCTGGAGTAGCAAGTTCTTCAATAGCTATAAGCCCAGAAGGAAGATTTTGGGTAATTATTCTTTCTACCCTCGGTGAACCAGGACCACTAGAAGATGGAGAGGCAAATCTCGATGTTGGCGTAGCAGCAAATTCAGTTTCAGGTTCGGATATATCAGGTTCCTCACCTAAATCACTAGTAGATGAAAAACTACCAGTAACTTCGGAAACAGAAACAGATTGTGGATTATAATCTGCTACTAGAGCTTGATAATTAGGATGTACCACTAAAGAAGATTCTCCTTCTTCAGGTGACCCAACTCTACTGTCTCTAGGAGTTACAAGGGCTCGTAACCCTTCAGGCTGGCTCGGTGAAAACTCAGGAGGTTGGCCTCGAAGTCTACGGGACTTCCTCGGTAATTCAGCCACGATTAAATATTTTAACTACTTCACACGCAAACAAAGAAAAATCTCAATGAAAACCACCTAAAGCCTCTAAAGAACCAAAAAAATTTGAATCACACGCCTAAAGAATCTAGGAGATCAAACCACACACAAACAGTAACTTTCCGTACTGAAAACACTAGTTGGTGCTGAAATCCAACGTCGCAAAGTTCAATACAGAAATGGCGGTTGGAACAGTTACCCCGGCAACCTGCTTAATGAATAGACTGGCACAAGTTTCTCCACTAAACTGTCTCGAGTGAAGAGAACCCCCCAGAAAATCCAAGTGAGTCTAGCTGACGTCTGCTCCAAGTACAGTGGGATCTTCTCTCCACCATCACCTTAGGAAAGAATCCTATAGAATATGGTCAGTATGGTTACCAACGGAAACAAATATACCTGGGGGAACAGTCTACGATCCGATACGCATGCAAGGGCAGAGTAATAAGCTCAATCCCCTTGAAGGCTCCTTGACATAATCCAAGGTTTACCAACAAGTGACCCCAGGCTCCTCGACAATGGTTAATCCGAGGTTTACCGTTTTTAATATGTGAATATCTGGCGTCGTTCCCAATGAGGAAGGATTGATTCCCACACTGGTTCGGACACGATCTCGTGCTTCTCCTTTAAGAGGATCTTTCCCAGAGCATAGATGCAACAATTGGATTTTTCTCCTACCGCAAGATACAGCTACTTGTTTGTTTTACTATCTTGGAGAGTTAATTACTCCCTACTCCAAGATACTAGCCTAAGCTATGTTGGTGTAATAGAGCCCTAGAAATAAAAAGATTACTAGATAGATTTTACTTTAAGCATTATTTTTATTGGTTTTTCTTTAAGTCAATAGGTGCGGAGATGAAACTTATGGTGTGAAGACTCGACTCGAAATCACTAAAAAATGCACTTAAGATGATAAGCAATCTTTTCCCTTCAATGAACTTCTAGCTAGGAAAGAGTTGAGAATGCAAATGCTTGTAAAAACAAATCTTTTCCTTAACAAACAAATCAAAAGAAGAGCTTTTTGTCTTTTCCAATGCACTCAAAAATGATACAACTAGTTATGCTCACAAAAACTTCCCTTTTCTTTCAAACACTCAAATACTACAAAAACAAACTTTTTCCAAAAGAGATTTTTTTATTTTCAATTTTCATAAAACACTCAAAACTATGGAAAAATCTAATCTTGAGATCTATAAATTTTAAAAACTATTTGAAGTAAAAGCTTACAAGATTTCTTTTCAAGGATGTTTTACTTAACTATAAGAAAACTAAGGAATAATTTGTCCAGAATCACAAATCAGTAAAAACAACCAATTTTTGTTTTCTTTTCTAAAAATGAAATCCAAACTTTTAACACAAGTCTTTTCGAAGTTTCGCAAAGAGAAACACAAAATGGATTCTTCAACAAAGGTAGATTTCGCAAACGGTCAGACTCATAAGAAGGCCAGTAAAAACCAAGGTGATATGAGGCTTCTAAGGCTTCTAAGCTTTGAGCTACTACAAGACCAAAATGAAAATCAAGCTCGGCGAGCAAAACTTCTAGGAATTTCACCTAAAACCTTAATACCAATGGAATTAACCTAAGAAAAGTTCCTGACAAGTCACATGCAAGTCTGGGCAGGGGATAACAACACCTAAACAAAAACTAAACTGACTGAAAGAGAAAATCTTAAGTTCTTCAAAATTTTGACATGGTTCGCAGGCCCGTAGTCCACACAGGTGTGGTACCGCTCTGTGTGTAAAACAAAAGTGCGGACAGGTCCACACTGTGTTACAAGCAGAGGGTGCGGTCCTCTCCCAAAAGTATGAAAAACAAAAAATAATCCAAGATCTACTAAATCTACCCAATTCCACACACAACAAGCCAAAAATAGAAACAAAAACACAGTTTCTCAAGTCAAACTAAAGCAAATCAAGAAATCAAGTCCCCAGTATGGTCGCCATTTTGTCACACAGAATGAGTCGTTCTTGCGGACAAGACCGACCTCCCTAGTATCTAATGATATCTAGTGACAAGCAAGCCAATAAAATCCTATCTTTCTCTAAATATGCAATTTATAAACAAAGGCAAACAAGTGTTTTAGGCCTACCTTGGGTCCAATGCAAGTTTGTGGAAGCCTTGCTCCTTTGATCCAAATGAGCTCCCTTGTAGCAAATCTACAAACACAAACAAGAACACAAATTAAATAGCACCTGAAAATCCAATATAATAAAGCATACTTATCATGATGATCAAGGAATTCATGAAACAAATCGCATAAGACAATTTGTTGAGAAAAATGAATCTGATTGTATTAATTCAAATCAAAGAAGAACTTTACAACCTATGCCTTGATGCTGTACAAGCTCCTCCCAGGGTCCATCAGGAAGTCTCCTCTACTTTGACAAGTTTCACTCTCTTCCCAATGAAGCCAAAAGGTATGTGATCTCTCCTTTCAAGCTTAACTAGGAAGTCTCAATTCCACCAGCATTTACCCTCAAAAATGTTCAGCTTCTAACCTCCCTAGCAACCAGCCCAATGCCTTAATTTATAGTGCAATGGAGGGAAGTTACTAGGTCCACCTTCAAAGGGATAAAGCCCTCCTTCAAAGGGATAGCTCCTCTCATCAAGGGATTAGCTCCTTCTCTTTTGGGATGCATGAACCGCCTAAGAGCGAACCATCCACATCAAAATTCCTTCTAGAATCATCTAGAATTAACCCAAAGTGAGTTTTTTAGAATACATTTGCGCCTTTTTTTCTTTCACAGGGGTCCGCACCCACTCCTTTAGAGACAGAGTAGGCAGGTCCGCAGGTAACATGAACAGGGGGTGCGGGACCGCAGGAAATAGTGAGAGAAAGTGCAGAACCAGAGGTTTATTGATTTTTAAGGTCTTTCTCTCATTTTCAAAGCTTGACATGAAGAGCTAAGGTTTGATACTTGCTCAGGAGGACAGTATGAGTGATGATAGACCCATACTGACTGTAAATAGTCATGGTGACAATATTTTGTGTAACAGAAACAAGAGAATAACCAAAGCATATAAAGGATAACCTTCCTGATGCGTAATTGTTTAAAATAAGGATAGCAGATGATCACTTCACTGATATTATTCAATTCTTAACCACAAGGATGACCCCTTCAAAATACACTATGCAGCAGAAGAAAGAATTGTTGGTTAAGGCAACAAATTTTTCACTAATAGTAGGACATTTGTATAAGATGGGACTAGATGAAATACTATGCAGGTATGCTCCTGAGCATGAAAGACAAATAATTTTAATAGAAGCTCATGTTGGTGCAACTATTAGACATTATGTAGGAAAAGCCACTTCCTAGAAAAATTTAAGAGCAGGATTATGGTGGCCTACACTACACAAATATGCAAAGGAGTATTGTCCAACTTGTGATATCTGCCAAAGAATAGGAAAACCTTCAAGAAAAGATGAAATGGCACTAGTTCCACAAGTAACATTGCAGGATTTTCATAAATGGACTATTGATTTTGATGGAACTATCAATCCTCTAGGGAAAATGATTGTTTCGAGGTATATAATCACTTCGACTGATTATTTGGCAAGCTGGGCCGAAGAACAACCAGTCAAGGATTTCAGCGCAGAAACGAATGTTAAGTTCATATTTGAATACATATTGTCCATATTTGGGTGTCCAAAGATATTGATGAGTGATCAAGGATCACATTTCTTGAATAAGACCATTGAGACATTATCTGAAGAATTTCAAGTTTACCACCAAAAGAGCACTCCCTATCATCCTTAGGAAAATAGAAATGTGGAAGCATTCAATAAAATTTTGGAGAATGCACTGACCAAGGTATGCAATGTAAATATGAATGATTGGGATCTTAGGATTCCAACAGTATTATGGGCTTATAAGACTACATTCAAAAATTTTACAAGTTAGAGACCCTTTAGGTTGGTTTATGGGCAAGAAGTTGTGATGCCCATGGAATACATTATCCCTAGCTTAAGAATTGCAGCTTTTACAAATATGGCAAACCCCAACATAATGGAACAAAGGATGTCGCAGTTACTTGCTCTAGAAGAAGACAGGTTTATAGAAAGATTTCATCAACAAGTACATAAAGCAAGAGAAAAGGCTTGGCATTGTTGGTTTGTGTTATATTCTTTCCACGACTAACCCCGGTAGTTAAGTCGGGGGGTTCTTTGTTGTGCTAGGCACAACGGGGGGAAATAGCCCCCCTTGTCAGGGGTTTTGAGGGGGGCGGTAACCCCCTCTACGGGGTTCGTGGTAGTGCCTTGGGAAAAAAAATGTTGGACCCTATATTAGGTGGTCGAACCTGCCTATGGTTTTTTGCATGGATTTCACACATGGTTTTAGGTGTGATGGTTTTCAGTCCATGGTATTTTGGAGATCTGGTCAAGGGAACTACGTTTATCTTCTAATCCATGGTTAATGGATTGGGGTTTATGGATGCTTCAACATGTATATATATGTATTGTAACATTGAAAGGAACATAATGAAAAATCAATCTGGTAGTCCCGGTTTTGGGATCCAGTGGAAAATATCTGTGTATATTTGTTTTATGTGTTATACTCTTGCCATTGTTTATTTTCTATTTTTAGAATTCGTATGCAGGTATTTTTGTATAGGGTTAATACCTACATTTGGTATCAAAGTTGTTTTTGCTTCAAGGGGATGCCTTTGCTACTGAGGGGTTTTGCTTGGGCCTATGGTATACCATGTTCAGTGGGAGATCTGCGCGATTGATTCTTGTGGTGAAAGAAGATGGGGAGCAGTGGGAATATAGAGATCGAGAAATTTAATGGTTAGGGTTTTGAGTTTTAGAAACCCAAGATGGAGGATTTGTTGGTGGATAAAGATCAGTGGATCATGGTAGATCCATGTACTAAACCAACAACAGTGTACGATGAAGAATGGAAGAAGTTAGATCGGAAGGAAAAAACCACAATACGATTGTGTCTCAGATTCAGTATTTCTGAATGTATCAGGGGAAGCTATGACAAAGCCTTTGTGGGACAAGTTAGGGACTTTGTACCAATCTAAGTCTTTGGCGAATAAACTATTCCTACGGAAAAAGTTGTATAACCTGAGGATGAAAGATGGAGACTCGATGACAAAGCATCTGAATGCATTTAATATTGTGGTAAGAAAGTTATTATCTTTTGATATTAAAATTTTAGATGAAGATAAGTGCATCAGCTTGTAGTGTTCTCTACCAGATTCATGGGATAGTCTAGTTGTTGCAATAGGTAGCAATGCAACTACCTTACAATTTGATGAAATAGTCTCATCCTTGCTAACGAAGGAGATGAGACAGAAAAATATGGAGAGCCAAAATGGTGATGCCTTGTTTTTACGAGGACGGTCCCAGAACAAAAAAAAAATAAGTCCTTGAGTGGGAGATCTAAATCTAGAGGGAGATCCAAATATCCAGGAAAACCTGTAAAGGTGTGCTGGAAATGCGGAAAGGAAGGGCACTACAAAAGGGACTGTAAATCGAAAGCTCCTGAGAAAGGAAAGGGAGATGATGATTCTCGTTCTACAAAGGTGAAATCCACCTCAGATGAAGGTGGGGATGGATACTTTGCTTCTTCTTCAAGTACACATGTAGATCATGAGGCATGGTTGATTGACTCAGCTGCATCCTTTCACTTCACTCCCCATAGAGAGTGGTTCTCCGAGTATGAGAAATATGATAGTGGTGATGTATTCTTAGGGGATGACATGAAGGTTAGAATCATTGGTCTTGGAAAATTCAAGTTGAAGTTGCAAGGTGGAAGGATTAGAACACTTCCAGGGGTTCTACATATTCATGCATTAACCAGAAATCTGATTTCTGTAAGCAATATGGATGATGCAGGTGTAAAAACAGTGTTTGAGAAAGATACCTGCAACATGGTTCGAGGAGCATTGGTATTGATGTGGGGAGTTTGGATTGGAACTCTGTACAAGCTACAAGGTAGCACTGTTATTTATGGGTGCAATAGCTCCGTGGTTCCTGAAAGTGGAGCAGAAAATCTAGTGGTCTCTGGAGAAAAGACCATGCTATGGAATCAAAGGCTTGGGCATACTGGAGAGAAGGGCCTTCGAATACTTCATGGTAAAGGTATGGTAGAAGGTGTTAGATTCGATCTGTTCAGCCCTCTGTCAGAGATCAAAACCTCTTTTGTTGCATTTCATTTTAGGTGTCTCATTCAGTCCTGTCAGCTACATTTTACTAGGAGCATCAATCTTCTGACAGAAGGGTCTTGTCTCCATGTCGTGTACCTGTTGGTTCGTGTTTGATCATCAAAGTTCATCAAAGTCAATTTTATAGTCATTATGGATGGTATTTTGGTCAGCCAAGAGTCATTTCAGTCATTAGTTCTAGGGTTTCGCAAACTTTGTCTGCAAAGTGTCCAATAATGCCAGCAGGCACATGAGGATGTTCCTAATAAGTTTCCATTCCAAAATTTTCATTATCAATAACACTTGAAAATGATTCTTCTTCAAAACTCTGTTTTGAAGAAGAAATCGTCAAATTTATTGCTTTTAATAAATATGTTTATTTTCAAAGTTTTTCAGTTGTGAAGATGTTTAGTCACAGCCCTGGTCATCCTTTGCCGAAATCCAAGGCCATCATCCCTGCAAAACAATTGCCAAGAGTTTCATCATTTCAAGTCAAAAGTCAAAGGAAACAACAAAAAACAGAGTTTGTATTAGAAAGTGAAAAGTGCCAAAGTGGAAACATTAGAAAGTGGGTTATTGAGATCAAAAATTTAAGTCCAATGGTTATACAAGATATTTTGGTGTCCAAACAATTCATTTGCACACAAGGAGACAGCAAGAAGTCAAGTTAGATTGTGGAAGGGAAGAATTGTGATTTTGAAGGCTGACTGTGTGTTGAATTTCTTGTGCGACGCATTGGGAGGAAGGCGCGGCGCACATAGACAGCGCGATGCATACAGAGGTTTTTCACTATGTAATTTATAACTGTCTCAGCGCACACAGAGGTCACGGCGCGTTGGGTTAGGCGCGCGGCGCACAAGGCTGAAAGCATAAAATTTCTTGCCTTCTCTCTCAAATTCAAATCGATTCGGCCTCCTTTGCTCCAAGTTGGTTTGTGAGACTTTGTAATTGTCATTAACTATGTTTGGTGTCAAATATGAATTTGATTATAAGAGTTTGAATGCCAAAACTCAAACCTTCTTATCTTGTTGAGAAATGCTCCCTTAGTGTTTGAAGTTGGAGTTTTAAACTTGTTTTGGTGTTAATCATTATATTCCCATCACCTTGTTTTTCCCTTCCCATCACTATTATCTCATTCATCACTACAATCACTCCCAAGTCCTATTATCCCTATCCATAAACCCTACCATTCCCTATCACTCTCCCTCTCTCATATCAATTATAAAATTCCCAAAACCTCAACTTCCCCAAACAATGAAGTGCCTGTCCCTTTTCCCAAAGTTTGTCAAACCAAAAGCTTTTGAAAGACAAAGTACCACTTGAAAAGACTTCAGTGTCTCCACTGTCCTATTTCCCACGGTCCCATATTGACTTTGACACATTTGGCAAAAGCAAAAAACTCTTCATATTCACCTCAGGCAACATAGATGAAGAAGGCATCGAGGAGACGTGAAAAGGCACGATCTTGGCCGAAGCTTATTTGGCTGATCATGATACTTGATGACAGACCTTTAGTCCAAATTTCAACAAATTTGGAGAAAATTTTGTCAATTTTGAATTTTTTGGCTTCAAAACAGATTTTCTTGCCCAGCACGTAGCGCCACTTAGCGCGCGCTTATAATTGGGAGATCCTCTGGAGGAAAACTTTATATTTCTAGATTTTTTATGAAAATTTATGCATGCTCATGAATTACCTAAGGATTTCATCAAGTTCTGGGATGCCTAAAGGGTCAAAAACACACAAAAAATGACCTCTCTGCCACCTTTTGCACCCACAGGAAGTAGTGTTTAGAGATTGGATTTTTGGAGGGGAAAATAGACACCAAATCTAGAAATTCCACTTGGGTTGGAAATTAGACGGGTAGGGCTTTCCAACGAGCTATCTTGAGCTCAATTTGACTTCGAGAAGACCCTCAAAATCAGCGTCAAAGTTGTGTTATGCATACAGGTTTTAGGCGTGGCGCATAGGGGAATTTGGCCTATTTTTCACCCAGCAGCTCAGAATTTCGCCCAGTTTTGACTAGTTTCACTTTTTCATGTAACTCTTGATCTACCTTGATTTAATTTCATGAACATGATGTAACTTTGGCACATATTTACATGTTTTAGTATATTCATTCACTAAAAAGTGAAAAACAACTGAATGAATCAGTTTCCTTTTATATAGAGGCAAGTTGTTTCATTGCCTATTTTTCAGTTCCTTGTTTAGATATGGTTGAAACAGCTCCTAGAATGATGAGCTCGACCCCTAGAGGCATGGGAAGGATTTAAGCTTGTATATATCATGTAATTTCTCAGCCATTTTCAAGGTTGGACACTTGGGATTTCTTGGCACTCCATTGTACATTTGATTTCTGCATTTTTGGCAAAGGAAAGACCAGGGTTTTGTAGCACTTTTTGGGATTCCTGTGGCTCTGTGTTTTGATGGTGTTCCTCTCTATGTAATTTTTGAGTTCACGAAAATTTATGTGCATCATTTTCTTTTCTCTTTGCTTCTAAAATTAAACAAATGAGTGATAAAGGTAGAATTATTTAGCTTGTTGTGTTCTACCTGTTAGTTTTGTTTAATTTTCAATGTTTTCTTCAGTTTGAAGAGGATTCTTGGTACCCTCTTTCCCTCTTCAGCTTCTCACCAATCTGAACCCTCCATCTTTACAAATAAAAGCATCAAAACGATTGCCTTTCTTGCCCCAATCAGAACTCTACAAAACTAGCCTTCATCCCTGGACCCAAATATGCCTTTCCCTTGATTCCAACAAAACTCCCAAAAAAATCAAATCAAATCCTTGCACTTCATACCTAGCCTAACATTAGCAAATATTTCAGTCATCTCAAGCTCCATAGATCATCATTTTCTCAGATTGACCCAGAGAGAGCCCTCTCCTGTCCTCGTAGGGCTAGCTACGAGGTTGAGCATGGTTTGATGTTGGTCCTGGATCCTGCCTTTTCAGCCTGAGGTAAATCTAGGCACTAACATAGTGGCAACCATACTAGGGAGAAAATTTTATTTGTTTGTTAGTGTTCTTAGTTTTATAGACTACAGACGGAGCCTGAGGTTAGCCAGGTAGCCTTCGAAACTCTTTTGCTTTGCATTAGTGCAAGTAGATAAAAGCTGCTTCAATCAATCTCCGGTCTAGTCTTATAAGCTGAAAATCTAACTTGCAAGTTTCCCCAGTACATGTATCATGTTAGATCTGATTGTTGATGGTGGACAGTAGTCAGACACATATGAAGGTTGAAATCATTCACCTGGCGACTCCAGTGTCGAAAAATCCCAAGGTTCAGAATTTTTATGGCGACTCCACCCTTCAAGAATCAATAGCCTGAAAAATTTCTTGGTCAATTCATTGTTATCAAAATGGATTTGCTTGCTCAACGATATGCTCCCATGAGCCGAGATCACATTCCAGGTTTTCTAAATAAAATTCCAAAGGTAAATTGGCAAAGGAATTTGCCTATGTTTAAAGATGATAATAGGAATGATGTTTCTTTACATCTGGTTAGATTTCACATACATATTCTCAAGTTGAAGGTTGATTTTCCTGAAGATTGATTGATGAAGATATTCATGGCCACTCTGGAAAGTGAAGCCCGATATTGGTATGAAAGTTTGCCACCTACTTGTATTTACTATTTAAAGGATTTTCATGCCATGTTCTTTGAAAGGTATAAAGAATCTTACCCATCATTAAATCTAGTTCAGAACTATTGCAAACATGCTTATAGTTTTATTGAAAATCTTGAGAAAGTTTATGTATATGATGACTTCATGGATGATGAGATCATGGAAGCCCTGTATGAAAATCCATTTCAGCAACATAAAAAGAGTGATACTTATCAAGATGATCAAGAAAATTTACAGCGGGATCAAGATCTAAGAATAGTGGAAGATGATGAAGGAGAAGGTTTTATTTCAAATCTTTCCATAGAAGAAGTCAGCATTCAGGAAAGTCAAGTTTCAATTTTAGAATGTGATAGAGTCAAGTCGGCTATTTCAGATCTAGATTTAGATCGTGATGATCAAGAGTACCTTGGTTTGAATTCCATTAAGGAGAGATTTGCTGTTGAGATCATCTGGAAGGAAGAAGATAGAGTTATTGACCCAAGTGTTCTCATTTCATTAGAACCAAGCCTTCATGAGGAGGTAATCTAGTCAGTTCGTGAAAAACAAGATGAGATCATTGTTCAAATAAGTGAAAAATCTTCTTTTGATAACTCAGTGGTAAATGATAATTTGGATAATTTGATTGCCATGTCATATGAAGATGATCAACAATGTTTCCAAATTTCAGAAACAAAAAGGAAACAAAAAGTATTATCTCCTTTGTCTGAAGAAGAGATAGATCAACTCTTGAAAGGTCATGTTACAGCTCAAGTTAACGCAAATCTTCAGTGTGCACATGGTCAAGAAGGTGATGGTGAAACTTCTTCCTCTTTTGAAAATGATGACAGTCTTGTAATTAGCTTTATAGATTAGCAAACATATAATAGTTTCTTTCATGAAGATGATAAGGCTGTCATGTTTTATAATCTTGAAGATTGTTTTCTGTTTAAGAATGAATTAGACCATGAAATTGAGGAATGTGAGTCTGAGAGACACAATAAGCCAGAATTCAAGTTAGTTACTATCAATCAGCAACCCATTGTTCTTTCAGATCAGAATGAAGGGAGTACTTGTATTTTTGTTGCTAGATCTCAAGACAATATAGTGCTTCAGGATTATCAAGATTCCTTTGGCATTATTTTGCAAGCATTAGAGAAGATAAATGTTGCCTGGTTCGTTATCATAAGCCTTGGTTTCAGTGGTTATTGTGAGTTGCCTACATGTACATCGTTCTGCCTGCTCGGGGAAAGTGAGAGCAGAATTTCATTGAGTAGCCATTTGTTGGATTGGTTACATTGGAAGGCTCACTACACATGATTGTACATATTTCATCAGTAGGCAGGTGGTTGTCATCATGATTTGAAGCTCTCAAATTTTGATGGTCTGTTGCCATTTAAAAGATTTGTAAGTACTTGTTTCAGTTAAGTAAGTCTTAAGTCATGGTTTTCAGTAATTTTGGTTTCAAAATTGACTTGGTTTGAATCAAGTTTCAGTTAATAAATGAGTCAAAAGTCTTGTGTCAGTTTGTTAAGTTATCGACTCCATAGCCCAATGGACGAAGGCACTGTCTATCTCTCCCAGAGATCTGTAGTTCTTGGCACCTCCAAGGAGCTACCATCCCCATTGGAGCCAATCTTAGAGTCGGTCTGTTCAACCCTCCATTAGAGATCAAAACCTCTTTTTTTGCATTTCATTTTAGGTGTCTCATTCAGTCTTGTCAGTTGCATTCCACTAGGAGCATCAATCTTCTGACGAAATGGTCTTGTCTCCACGTCGTGTACCTGCTGGTTCGTGTCTGATCATCAAAGTTCATCAAAGTCAATTTTATAGTCATTATGGATGGTCTTTTGGTCAGCCAAGAGTCATTTCAGTCATTAGGTCTAGGGTTTCGCAAACTTTGTCTGCAAAGTGTCCAATAATGCCATCAGGCACATGAGGATATTCCTAATAAGTTTCCATTCCAAAATTTTCATTATCAATAAGGCTTGAAAATGATTCTTCTTCAAAACTCTGTTTTGAAGAAGAAATCGTCAAATTTATTGTTTGTAATAAATATGTATATTTTCAAAGTTTCTCAGTTGTGAAGATGTTCAGGCGCAACCCTGGTCATCCTTTGCTGAAATCCAAGGCCATCATCCCTGCAAAAAAATTGCCAAGAGTTTCATCATTTCAAGTCAAAAGTCAAAGGAAACAACAAAAAATAGAGTTTGTATTAGAAAGTGAAAAGTGCCAAAGTGGAAACATTAGAAAGTGGGTTATTGAGATCAAAAATTTAATTCCAATGGTTATACAAGATATTTTGGTGTCCAAACAATTCATTTGCACACAAGGAGACAACAAGAAGTCAAGTTAGATTGTGGAAGGGCAGAATTGTGATTTTGAAGGCCGACTATGTGTTGAATTGCTTACGCGATGCATTGGGAGGAAGGCGCGGCGCACATAGACAGCGTGGCACATACAGAGGTTTTTCACTGTGTAATTTATAATTGTCGCAGAGCACACAGAGGTCGTGGCGCGTTGGGTTAGGCGCGCGGCGCACAAGCCTGAAAGCATAAAATTTCTTGCCTTCTCTCTCAAATTCAAATCGATTCGGCCTCCTTTGCTCCAAGTTGGTTTGTAAGACTTTGCAATTTTCATTAACTATGTTTGGTGTCAAATATGAATTTGATTATAAGAGTTTGAATGCCAAAACTCAAACCTTCTTATCTTGTTGAGAAATGCTCCCTTAGTGTTTGAAGTTGGAGTTTTAAACTTGTTTTGGTGTTAATCATTCTATTCCCATCACCTTGTTTTTCCCTTCCCCTCACTATTATCTCATTCATCACTATAGTCACTCCCAAGTCCTATTATCCCTATCCCTAAACCCTACCATTCCCTATCACTCTCCCTCTCTCATATCAATTATAAAATTCCCAAAACCTCAACTTCCCCAAACAGTGCAGTGGCTGTCCCTTTTCCCAAAGTTTGTCAAACCAAAAGCTTTCGAAAGACAAAGTACCACTTGACAAGACTTCAGTGTCTCCACTGTCCTATTTCCCACGGTCCCATATTGACTTTGACACATTTGGCAAAAGCACCAAACTCTTCATATTCACCTCAGGCAACATAGATGAAGAAGGCATCGAGGAGACGTGAAAAGGCATGATCTTGGCCGAAGCTTCTTTGGCTGAGCATGATACTTGATGATGGACCTTTAGTCCAAATTTCAACAAATTTGGAGAAAATTTTGTCAATTTTGAATTTTTTGGCTTCAAAACAAATTTTCCTACCCAACGCGTAGCGCCACTTGGCGCACACTTATAATTGGGAGATCCTCTGGAGGAAAGCTTTATATTTCTGGATTTGTTATGAAAATTTATGCATGCTCATGAATTACCTAAGGATTTCATCAAGTTCTGGGTTGCCCAAAGGGTCAAAAACACACAAAAAATGACCTCTCTGCCACCTTTTGCACCCATAGGAAGCAGTGTTGGGAGATTGGATTTTTGGAGGGAAAAATAGACACCAAATCTAGAAATTCCACTTGGGTCGGAAAGTAGACGGGCAAGGCTTTCCAACGAGCTATCTTGAGCTCAATTTGGACTTCGGGAAGATCCTCAAAATCAGCCTCAAAGTTGTGCTATGCATACAAGTTTTAGGTGCGGCGCATAGGGGAATTTGGCCTATTTTTCACTCAGCAGCTCAGAATTTCGCCCAGTTTTGACTAGTTTCACTTTTTCATGTAACTCTTGATCTACCTTGATGTAATTTCATGAACATGATGTAATTTTGGCATATATTTACTTGTTTTAGTAGATTCATTCACTAAATAGTGAAAAACAACTGAATGAATCAGTTTCCTTTTATATAGAGGCAAGTTGTTTCATTGCCTATTTTTCAGTTCCTTGTTTAGATATAGTTGAAACAGCTCCTAGAATGATGATCTCGACCCCTAGAGGCATGGGAAGGAGTTAAGCTTGTCTATATCATGTAATTTCTCAGTCATTTTCAGGGTTGGACACTTGGGATTGCTTGACACTCCATTGTACATTTGATTTTTGCATTTTTGGCAAAGGAAAGACCAGGGTTTTGCAGCAATTTTTGGGATTCCTGTGGCTCTGTGTTTCGATGGTGTTCCTCTCTATGTAATTTCTGAGTTCACTGAAATTTATGTGCATCATTTTCTTTTCTCTTTGCTTCTGAAATTAAACAAATGAGTGATAAAGGTAGAATTCTTTAGCTTGTTGTGCTCTGCCTGTTAGTTTTGTTTAATTTTCAATTTTTTCTTCGGTTTGAAGAGGATTCTTGGTACCCTCTTTCCCTCTTCAACTTTTCACCAGTCTGAACCCTCCATCTTTACAAATCAAAGCATCAAAACGATTTCCTTTCTTGCACCAATCAGAACTCTGCAAAACTGGCCTTCATCCTCGGACCCAAATTTGCCTTTCCCTTGATTCCAACAAAACTCCCAAAAAAATCAAATCAAATCCTTGCAATTCATACCTAGCCTAACATTAGCAGATATTTCAGTCATCTCAAGCCCCATAGATCATCATTTGCTCAGATTGACCCGGAGAGAGCCCTCTCCTGTCCTCGTAGGGCTAGCTACGAGGTTGAGCATGGTTTGATGTTGGTCCTGGATCCTGCCTTTTCAGCCTGAGGTAAATCTAGGCTCTAACATAAGGTATCTCTAATAGCTCTCTGGATTTTGATTTCTATGAAAATTGTGTATATGGGAAGCATAATAGAGTGAGTTTCCCCTCTGGTGGTAAGAGGGCGAAACAGATATTAGAGCTTGTGCACAGTGCTATGTTTGGACTTCTTTCAGTTCCATCACTAGGTAATTTTGTGTACTATGTATTATTTATAGATGACTTCTAAAGGAATACATAGATATATTTCCTCAAAAAGAAATCTGAAGTCTTTGACATGTTTAAAGAATTTAAGGCTCTGGTGGAAATCTAGACAAAGAAGAAGATAAAGGTGCCGAGGATAGATAAGGGTGGAGAGTTTTGCAAGAAGGAATTTGAAGAGTTCTATAAGAAGTGTGGTATAAAAAAACAGAAGACTACTCCATACACACCTCAAAAAAATGTAGTTGCAGAAAGAATGAACAAGACGTTGATGGAAAGGGCAAGAAGCATGCTCAGTGGTGTCGGGTTAGGACAAGAATTCTGGGCAGAGGCAGTGAGACTGCATGTTACCTGGTCAACAGATCACCTTCATCAGTGTTGGAGGATAAGACTCCACAAGAGGTATGGACTAGTAAGAAACCTTCTCTTTCACATATATGAGTATTTGGATGTGATGCATATGTACATGTTCCAAAGGAGAAAGAACAAAGTTGGATAGTAAATATGAAAAGTGCATCTGTATTGGGTATAAGGATCGTTTAAAAAGTTATAAGCTTTGGAACCCAGTAACAAGGAAGGTTGTGTATAGTCGATATGTCATGTTTAGAGAGGTGAAAGATGTTATTAAACATGAAGTCCTCCCAAAGGAACCTGAGAAGATAGAGTTTGAGCTAAAAGAGGAAGAATCAAACTCTACAACAGAAGAGGAATCAGAAGATGAAAAGCCACAAACTCCAGTTGTGAGAAGATTAGTTCGAGAAAGAAGGTAGCCAAAAAGGTATAGTCCATCTGCTTTCTGCTCAAATTTTTCTTTATCTATTACTGATGATGATCCCAGAACTATGAAGAAATCAGTAGATTCAGTGGATGGAAAACTCTGGAAAGAGACCATGGTTGATGAAATTGCATCTTTGCACAAAAATGAGGCTTTGGATCTAGTGGAATTTCCGACTGGAAGGAAACCCATTGGCAGCAAATGGGTGTTCAACAAGAAGACGAATGCAAAAGGGAAGGTGGAGAAATACAAAGCTCAGTTGGTAGCAAAAGGTTATTCCTGGGTTCCGGCAATTGATTTTGGTGATATCTTTTCTCCTATTGCTAAGGTAGCTTCTATTAGATTACTTTATCTATTGCTTCTACTTTTGATTTTGAGGTAGAAAATATGGATGTGAAGAAAATATTTCTTCACGGGGATCTGGAAAAAGAGATCTACATGAAGCAACCTGAAGGATTTGCGATGAAGGGTATGAAAGAACTGGTATGCAAGTTAAAAAATTATATGTATGTGTTATAGACGGTTTTGGTCACTGCAACCCCAATCATAAATGTCAATAAACCAAGGGCTCTTAAGTCCCTAAAAGTGTTGTTCCAACCCCTAAAAGAACAAGGTCAACTGATTACATCTTCTCCCAGAAGTTCTCCATGAAAAACTACTCAGAACTGGTCAAAACTAGACCATTTCACCTACTCCATAGGCAAAGTGCATTGCATCCCACCTGAATACACACAGTAGGTGTGATGCATGTCAAAAAGCCCTTCTATGGGGTGCGATGGGCGAGAAGGGACAAATGGCAGGGTCAATCCGCAAGGTGGAGGAGCATGGAATCTTCCAGAAACTTCTCCTATGACACTTGCCTCTCTGAATTCGACCAGGGATGAGTAAGAGATCATCAATCTCCAAGTGGAATCAAGAACTATTAGAGAGAAGACACTAATAAAATCTCAAAAGCTGACTCACCCCCCTTGCAAACATCTATATATGGATCCCTCATCCCAGAGATCCAGAGGCTGGAATTTTGTATCTTGTAAGGAAGTGTTGTTGGTTTCTTGGTGCAATATCATAGTGTTGGGTGATCTAAGCTTTTCATGAGGTGAAGAAGGGCTTACCTGCTGAGAGGATGATGCTGGGTCAGAACAATTGGTTGTAATTCTCTTGGCTCTTTCTTGATTATCAATAAAGCTATTCAAGTTTTCCTCCACATGTTTGTATGATTAATGTTTTATGCATTTGTGTGGTCAATGTACATCTGATCCTATATTGTTTATGATAATAGATCTATGTTCTTGGACAATATTATGCTGCTTTGATTCTACAGGTGCCCTGTGAAGCTGGGTGGACAAGGAAGCGAGTAGCAAAAGATCTATCAGAAGGGAGAGGAATCGAACAAGGAACCAAACACAAGACAGAGGTTGGTCTCCTTTATTCTTCTCTCATCTATCTCTCATAAAGGAAAACGAAAGTAGTTTTAGTTTGTTTGTTTCTAAGGTAGCTACCAACCTTAGTGGGATTAGCAGCTCTGTATAGACACTATTCCCGAAAGCAAAATGGCGACTCCGCTGGGGAGCGAGTAGATTGTTTGTTCATCTACATTTGTTTACTTTTTAAACTTACAGACAGAGCCTGAAGTCAAGCCAACTAGCCTTCGAACTGCATTTGCTATGCAAGTGCAAAGTAGATCAATGCTGCTTCAGTCAATCTCCGGGTTTTGTTTATGAATTAAACAATTGATTTACAAGCTCTCTAATTGCCCTTGTGGTGGCTCTAGTAACCTCCTTAGATCTACCCCTGTGATTGATTTATTGATTACCACTTGCTCAGCCAAAATCCCTGAACTGAAGTACAAATTGTGACCCGGAACCCAATCAAAGTCTCGTCCCTAGCCCAGCGCACTGTCTGTTCTGTGAACTTCAAATGCAGCACACTTCCTGAGTGTAGTAGGTGCGTTGCATTTCAGTTTCACTGTGTTACAGGTGCGCTGATCAGACAAGACCTTGTTCCTAAATTTTGGTTTCTGTGTTCACTCTTTTCAGATCTATTCAGGAGTTTTGCTGCCTGTAGTCAGTACATCTCTGTTTGAAACCCCTTTCCTTGCTGTTATTCTGTCTCCATTGTGCAAAGAACTGTAAATGTTTTTATGTATTTTTTGAGTCATTTTCAGTTCTCCTTTACAAAGAAGTAGCGTAATTGTACTGTCGTTTCTTGATTTGAAAGTGTCGCAAGTGTCGTTTTCAGTCATAGAAGAGAATCTGATTGTTCTTGATAGTCGATTACCCTGTTACTCTTTTATTTGATCTGAATTAGTAGTTTTTCTAGTGTCGAAAGCAAGTTTTCAATTCCGAATCGCAAAGTGTTGTCATTGTCCTCATTTTTTTTTGAGAAGAAACTTGTTAGTAATTGTCGCTTTGAAAAATAATTCAGATTTGTGCATTAGCTTTCTTTTTATAATTTACACATTAAGAAGGCTGAAAACAAATACATGCATGTGCATTTGCATTTAGACTATTTGTTGGTTTGATTTAGGACAGTGCATATAGTGTGTGCTCTTTTCTCTTTGTTAAAAGAACGCCATATCTCTTTCCTTAGTAGCTAGGATTTTCATTTGTAAAAAGAAGACTAAACGACTGTTTATCATCTTAGATTGCATTTTAGGAATTGTACATCTACATCACGTGGTGAACCTGAAAGGAAAATTTCTTAAGCAAGATCAACTATAAAATAAATTTAATGAATCTAAAAATGCTTTGGAACCTAATGCACAACATCTAGAAGTCTAGCCTAGAGACATATTCTGGCGTCGTAAAGCCTGGTAACTGTTGTTTTCACTGTTGGTTGGGTGATTCCTCCACTTTGAGATGATAAGTGCTAGTACGGACTTATGCTCCCACGTACCGTCGAGTATATTTTGGGAGACCACAATAGGCTTAATCCTTTATCCATAGGAAGCCGTGTCTGCTGCCCTATCGATCTCAATGCACTGAACACAGCATTCGGGAAGATTGACTGCCGTACCGTAAAAAGTATTCTGTAGTTTTGCGATTGGTTTGGTAATCCCTCTGTCTAGATTTCCAGAGCAGTCCCTTTCGTTCCTTTTCGGACTCCTTAACGGAAAAGGTCCATATGAGCACTTGTCACTTCAGGCTCATTAAAAATTCAAGGCGACTAGAGTCATCTTTTGTTTTTTCTCGACGCTTAAAAATTGAAAAAACAAGTTGTGTCAAAGCATCTAAAATTTATTTTAAACGGAATAATTATCACCTTTCCTACATTGGTCTTAGGTTGAGGAAAATGGAGTCCACCAACCAAGGAGTTCCCCTTGGAGGAAATCCTAGTCCCTTCTCCTCTTGGGGAGATGTTGGTCCACCCCATATGGCCACATTGTCACTTCCAGGATTGAAAATTGGCTTGCCCGTATGGCTCTTCTCAACCTCCGTCGTTCAGAACACCGCGATTCCTGAACAATTGAGTCAGCAACTAAACGATTCCAGAGTTACCCCCCAACCCTCTACTTCGTCCAATTCTTCCTCTCCTCCTTCCTCTTCGCTTGATGAAGCTGGTAAAGCCAAAAATCAAGTACCTGAGAAGAAGAAGAAAGAGAAGAAGAAGAAGGAGCCAAAGGCGAAAAGGGGCAACCAAGCATTGTCTAGCGAAAATCCACACACTGCACCGACCAGGCCTAAATCGCCATGTGTCATTTGCAAAGGAGACCACTATCATCGAGATTGTCCTTGCATCCCTTGGATCTTAAGGGACTGGTCTCCTCTTTTGCACAACCGAGTGTCGTCAACCTCTGATGATCATGTTGAAAATACACCGTCAACTAGTGAAAGTGAAGCCCCTAGACAAAAAGGAAAATGTAAATTTCCTTGTACACTGTGTGAAGGCGATCACGCCATCCACCGTTGTCCCTTCTTAGATGAGGCTAAAAGAGTGTTGGACAACTGTCCGGTTTCACCGTTACGGCTCCCTCCTGGATATAAAAAACTCTTGCCGAGTCTGTCACTAGTTGAAAATCTAGCTGACACGCCCTTGTGGTCGGCCGAAGCATCTATCATTGAAGAAAAACCATCTGAATCCATACCAGATGAAAGTCAAAAGGTCAAGGCGACAGTTGACCCGGTCTTGCCTTCAGAGGTTCCATCTTCAGATGATACAGTCATCGAAGAGAACAAGGATGACACCATCCAAATTCTTTTCGTAAGCACAAACTCCGATGAACATGGGGGAAACTTACCCGTTCCTTTACCGCAGGAAGGAAGTTCTTCAGATTCGTATCTGGTCATTTATTCGGTCCCACCTCCAAGCAACCTGGTTATTTCCTTTGATTGGAATCTACTAGGCAGACCCTGTTTACCGGCTAGTGTACCATTCCGAATCATTTCTCAAATATATAGAATGGTCATGGCCGGTACCATCATAGATGAAGGGGCTTCTGTGAGTATCCTTTCCTCAACTACTTGGAAAGCGCTTGGTTCGCCATCGCTTTTGCCTGAGATGAGAAATCTAACAGGCTTTGACAAAGGAACTAGTTGAACGTTAGGGATCCTTCCCAATGTGCCCATAACATTGAGAGGGAAAACCATTCACATGAATGTAATGGTAGTCCAAGGACCCCTGGATTATAATCTACTCCTTAGACGAGACTATATTTATTGCATGGGAGCCATTGTCTCATCACTCTTTAGAGTAATGTGTTTTCCGCAAGAAGGAAGAGTGGTCAAGATCGTAGACCAGCTTTCATTCCCCGGTTCACGCATAGCAAATAGTCATATACCATCCCTCAATGGTCTTTTCACACAAGGAATGTCTCGTCAATCCCCAGTCCGTCCACCTGATGAGCGCGAGTGATTCGGGGGACATGACTGAAACCCAGGGGGCATGCAACCTGGTCTGCTTCGGCAGGAAAACTTCAGGTATAGGGTAGGTTTCCGCGAGGGATATATGACTAGTCTGACACACCCATCCGTTTTGGAAAATGGGATTAGACTGGAATAAGATTCCCTCATCAAAGTTATGTGAGTGGAGGCGTCTGCGCCACTCGCCTTTGTCCATTTCGATAGACATCGCCAAAGAAGTGTTTTGTTTGTAACACAGATAGAACAATGTTTGGTAACCTGAAAGAGGTAGGCCTTTCCTGATAAAACAAATGTTTTGTCTGCAAATTGAGGGGTAAACTCGAAACTCTATTTCACTATACCTGGGGGCATGCAAACCTTTTGGCATGCAAGCGAAGAGCGACTATTTATTTTTTAAATTTTTAGGTCCTCTAACCCTCTAAACTCGTAGGATTGGTCATTTCCTAACTTGCATAAAGAAAGGATGTGCGGCAAAGCTTTGAAAAAATGCCGTTTTTAGATGAGACATTCTTATTTTATGACTGGATCGAGCAGTTTTAACGCGGACTTCAAGCTCATTAAAAAATAAACATAAGCAATGAGCAAGTGTTTCCCCCAGCGTTTAAGCTCATTTTAAAATAAAAAATGAACCAATTTCCGGTAAATAACCGTCGTGAATGTAATACTTCAGCCTTTAAATCCTTGGTCGTGTTCTCATCATCACCTCCACTCTGTATTGGCCAATCATTCACCTCCACTTGATTGTTTACCCCTTTTGAGGAAAAGTTGCGAAGAGTGATCCTATTAGCCATCCTTGTAACACTGCCGTGATTGGAAAATTCCAAACCTTACCTGGAATCAGCTGCTACCCGAATTTATCACTCGTTCCTCAAAGACGAGTCTACTTTAAGCTCTTTCCAACTGACTCGTAAAATATGAAAAGATTGCCGAGCCATTGGCCTCTCCAGCTCGTTAAAGTGACCGGAAGTGCTATCCCTCCTTTAGATTTTAATATTTTTGGACCTGAGGGATTATTATACAAAAAGATCGAGCGTTTGTTTTGTTCGGCTCGTTAAAAGTACCAAAAATTCATCCCTTCTGTATTATTTTATACTTTTTCGGACTTAAGGGATTAGATGATGAAAAAGGATTTTTCGAGTTTCCTTTACGTCCCTTTTCAGACTCTCTAAAATTGAAAAGGACCGAGTTATCTTTGTCGTTAAACTCGTTAAAACCTAATAGCGACAAACTTGTCCATAACAGACAAGAACGAGTTTCACTATCGTTAGGCTCATTAAAACATAGTGATGGGTTTGCCCGAAGGGCAAATTATAGAACAAGCATATGTTATCATCCTCAAGCTTGACAAAAATAAAGAGGTACTGGTCAGCAATGACTAGGGAAAAATTGGGAAGAAAACTTGAAGAAACTTTGTTGGTAGCAAGTCGCTCTTGAACATGACACTTTCACTCCGCATCCGAGTCGGGTTGGGTTGTTCCATTCACTGGTCACATCACCATGGTTCCATCACACCATCCACATTTGGGGTTAATGCTACCAATCCATCATGTCAGTGTCGCCGATATGTTCAAGAGAAGTCGCTCAGAGAATTCACCTGTGTCTCACCCACTATAAAACATTTTCGCTCCATTCTTTCATGACCGCCACCCTGAACCGTATATCACCAAATCGTTTTCACCTCCATTAAAATCATTTGCTCCGTTCCATGTCATTGATGTGGGATTCACTAAGGCCCTCCTATGACAGGTCGCTTCTTGTCGACATCAGCTCATTATCCAAGAAGTCGATCTAGGAACAACCCTTTCAGTACTTTGAAGCTTGCATGCATCAATGGCAAGTTTCTCACTTCCGGCGACAGGTTTACATCAATGGCCTTCGACCGAAAGATTTTGCATGGTGTTCGACGCCAAGTCCTTTATTCACACCACGTAAATTATACTGTAGTACCTTGAGGGTCATCATCATTATCGGTGATTCCTCTCGCGCCTGTTAACGACTTACATCATTGGGTGGTAATCAGGCGATGTCTTTCCATGTTCGACTCCAGAACATCTCTCACATGGATCGACTTGTACTTTGAGTGAAGATCGAATGATATTGAAGACCCCGAATCTAGTTTCATCCATCTGGGCTGCGATATATATTCAGGAAAATAAAGACATCAAATGTACATCATTGCTGCACAGATAATCATCCAATCTAAGGGATGATGGCTCTACCAGAATCATCAGTCTACACTCAGATGATTGTCGGTCTCATGTACATGAAAATGAATTTATAAAGCTGAGCATGGGAATTCCTGCCTCAACTAGATCATGAAAATATTATGAAGATAATGTATTGTATTGTATCTTATTACAGGTCTCCTTCCAGCTTGAAAGAACTTCAGATCCTCATGATAAAGCATTTCACCCAACATCGACAAATTAACCACCTCATGCTTTAGGGGGCAATTGTTATAGACATTTTTGGACACTGCAACCTCAATCATAAATGTCAATAAACCAAGGGCTCTTAAGTCCCTAAAAGTGTTGTTCTGAACCCTAAAAGAACAAGGTCAACTGATTACATCTTCTCCCAGAAGTTCTCCATGAAAAAATACTCAGAACTGGTCAAAACTGGACCATTTCACCTACTCCATAGGCAAAGTGCGTTGCATCCCACCTGAATACACACAATAGGTCTGATGCATGTCAAAAATCCCTTCTATGGGGTGCGATGGGTGAGAAGGGACAAATGGCAGGGTCAATCCGCAAGGTGGAGGAGCATGGAATCTTCCAGAAACTTCTCCTGTGACACTTGCCTCTCTGAATTCGACCAGGGATGAGTAAGAGATCATCAATCTACAAGTGGAATCAAGTACTATCAGAGAGAAGACACTAATCAAATCTCAAAAGCTGACTCACCCCCCTTGCAAACATCTATATATGGATCCCTCATCCCAGAGATCCAAAAGCTGGAATTTTGTATCTTGTAAGGAAGTGTTGTTGGTTTCTTGGTGCAATATCATAGTGTTGGGTGATCTAAGCTTTTCATGAGGTGAAGAAGGGCTTACTTGCTGAGAGGATGATGCTGGGTCAGAACAATTGGTTGTAATTCTCTTGGCTCTTTCTTGATTATCAATAAAGCTATTCAAGTTTTCCTCCACATGTTTGTATGATTAATGTTTTATGCATTTGTGTGGTTATTGTACATCTGATCCTATATTGTTTATGATAATAGATCTATGTTCTTGGATAGTATTATGTTGCTTTGATTCTACAGGTGCCCTGTGAAGCTGGGTGGACAAGGAAGTGAGTAGCAAAAGATCTATCAGAAGGGAGAGGAATCGAACAAGGAACCAAGCGCAAGACAGAGGTTGGTCTCCTTTATTCTTCTCTCATCTATCTCTCATAAAGGAAAACGAAAGTAGTTTTATTTTGTTTGTTTCTAAGGTAGCTACCAGCCTTAGTGGGATTAGCAGCTCTGTATAGACACTATTCCCGGTAACAGTATGGGTTAAAGTAGTCACCAAGGATGTGGTATCAGAAATTTGATACATTTATACAGGGACTTGGCTTCACCAAAAGGAAAGAAGATCAATGTTTTTTTTAAATTAATTGGTGACCATGTTATATATCTGGACTTGTATGTGGATGATATGTTGTTGGTTTGAAATGACAAAGAAATTATCCAGGATTTGAAGACCCAATTGTCCTCAAAATTCGACATGAAAAATATTGGTGCTATAAACTATATTTTGGGCATGGAAATTAAACGAGATCGGGCAAAGAGGAAGCTATGGTTAAACAGAGGAAGTATGTCGAGACAATACTGCAGAGGTTTAATATGTAGGATAGTAAACCGGTGAAGGTTCCTATTCCTGTAGGTTTAAATTTATCTGTTGAACAGTTTCCCAAGACATAAGAAGAGTAAGAGGACATGCCCCATGTTCCATATGCAAGTGCAGTCGATAGTCTGATGTATGCAACGATTTGTACTAGACCATACATTGCACATGCAGTGGGAGTATTGAGCAAGTTTATGTCAAAACCAGGGAAGGAGCATTGGACAGCAGTGAAACAAGTTTTCAGGTATTTTCATGGCACTAGTGATTATTGTTTATGCTACCAAGGAAGACCAAGATTGGACATAGTTTTGTATATCGATGGTTTTTTTGATGCAGATTGGGCTGGAGATCTAGATCAAATAAGATCTACAAGTGGGTATGTGTTTAACCTATTTTGAGGTGAAGTCAGTTGGATGCGTAAGAGACAATATGTAGTCATGACACTATCAACTAGAGAAGTAGAAGACATGGCATCCACTCATGCAAGAAAGGAAGAAATTTAGTTGCAAAAATTGTGTTCAAGTATGGGGTTAGTAGGTTAGTACAACGAGCTATAAGGATAGACTGTGACAGGAAAAGTGCAATTTTCTTGGTAAAGAACCCTGCTTATCATTCAAAGACAAAGCACGTTGACATTCAGTATCACTTTGTGAGGGATATGGTAGAAGACAAAAAGGTGTTGCTAGTAAAGGTGGACACTTTGAAGAATACTGCAGATGCATTGACAAAGTCTATGAGCTCTAAGAAGTTCTCTTGGTGTAGAGAAACAATGGGCGTTGCAGGGCTGGTTCAATGACTAAGATCTCCTGTGGCCCCCAGTGGAAAGAAAACAACAAGTGGGAGAATGTTGGGTTGTGTTATATTCTTTCCACAACTAGATGCTACAGCAGTGTCACAGGGGGGCGGCAACTGCCCTCTACAGGGTCCGAGGCACTGCCCCGAGATTTTTTTTAGGACCCTATATTAGGTGGGTGGACCTACCTATGGTTTTGTGCATGGATTTCACACATGGTTTTGGGTGTGATGGTTTTCGTTCCATGGTATTTTGTAGATTTGATCAAGGAAACTAGGGTTATGTTCTAATCCAAGGTTAATGGATTGGGGTTTATGGATGCTTCAGCATGTATATATGTACTGTAACATTGAAAGGAACATAATAAAAAATCAATCTAGTAGTCCTGGTTTTGGGATCTAGGGGAAAATCTCTATGTATATTTGTTTTGTGTGTTATGCTCTCGCCATTGTTTATTTTCTATTTTTAGAATTCGTATGCAGGTAATTTTTGTACGGGGTTAAAACCTAGAGGCATGACAGGCACATTAAGAAAAAGAAATTTTAGATAGGAGACCCCGTGCTCCTCTATGACATTAAGTTTTTGAAATTTCCTGGGAAATTTAAAACACACTGGTTATGCCCATATGCTATTAAGTATATTACTGATCGAGAAGTTAAATTGAGAATTAATTCAGGGAATAGTAAATGGCAGTGGGTTGAAGTTGTATAGGGAAAACCTTGCCCCTACAGATTTGCCTTAAATAAGAAAGGAGGAAACTCATAGTGTCACACGCAGTTGAAAGTGGACACTAGACTATAAACTACGCTACAGAAAGAGCTTCAACGAAGAAGGTACTTTGCTACAGTCAGGAATATGTCGAAGTTCGCAGGATTTCGTGACATAATACAAAGGTGTGCTATAATAGGGGACATGTCAAAGTTTACCAGAAAATTATAAATATGATCGTTAAAAGGGAAAAGACAGGCGCAAATCTGCATTTAAGACGACTGGTTGGAAAAATTTAAGGATAAATATGCATTTAATGACGAAATATGAACATAATTAAGACAAAATCAAATCTAACAAGGAGGTTCGAAGGCCAAAATTGTTATAAATAGACAAATCCCGCTAATATTAAGAAATTTTATGAATCGAGAGCTCAAGTGATTAATAATGCGAAGAAGTTGCAGGAGACTTCATTGTGTATGTCTATTGAGCGATCTTCGGAGGAGATTATGTGGAATTTTCATGAGCAGGGATTGTCTAGAGTCATGAAAGCCACAGATATGTCTGTGCTAGCAGTTGAAACACCCACAGTAGCATCACCCATAGTAGTAGCACCGCTATCAAAAAAGCCACGGACATCACCAAAATAGAAGCAAACCAAGGAAGAAAGAACCAAGAAAAAGCAGGACAAGAAGCTTGCCAAACCTGTGAAACCTCATAAGAAACCTCAACGGGTTGATATTGAAGAAGAAGTGGAGGAAATACATATGTAGGAAGGTGGGGTAGTGTTCATCTCACCTTTGCCCTCATACATCCCACCGAGGAAGCCAAATGCCAAACCAGTAAAGGATTCTAAGGATGCGAAGTATGGGACATATAAATCTAGATAGCGGAGTGACAAGGTTAGAACCAGAACGATGGGAAAATGGATTGGTGCAGTTAGGGCTGCTCAACATGTTGAATGTGTCGCACTTTGGCATAATTTCAACAAACACAGCATGTGTGAGACAATTATTGATATGATGGACACCTGTGGATAAGGAATAAGATCCCCATAGACCAAATTTTGATATGGAGGATCACTAGATTACCTTACCAAGCGCAGAGCCCCATGGAGAAGTTTGTGGGAAGGGATCAGGACCACGTTTTTGCAGAGAATATGAAGAAGAATTATGGGTTGGTCAAAGGAAACAAGGGCTACAACATAAACTCGATTAGTGACCAAGAAGTCCTCTTCAACGCACATATTTTGGCTAGGAAGATCACGAGAAAGTGTTGTGTAAATGAAGTTCTTGCATCAGTGGTGTCTTTAGCCACAGAGTGCGCAAATAGAGTCTAGTATAACTGGGTTGGATTTTTATACAAGGAATTCTTGGAAGATTGCCACGAGGTCCAGGAACAAGGTACATCTTTCCACTATGCCTGGTTAATATTGATCATTTCTATGTTGGCATGGAAGTTGTCGAGGATACGACTAAGGAGAAAGAAAAGGTAGAAATAGAGAAAATTTCCATGGAGAATTGAAATAACCAAGGCGAGGCTTCCATTAATAGAAGAAAGAAGCATAAGGTGGATAAATCAAAACAAATCACACAAATGGTTCTAACTGAAGGTGGCCTGGATCAAATTGGAGACAAGTTTTAGGAGATAACAATGGAATCTTGGAATAGGGAGGAAGATCGCTATGGCAAGCTTATCACAGGTGTGCAACAAATTATTGAAGCATTGAAGATCTTGGTGCAAGCATCTAGACCAATATCATATATAGGCCAAGAACTTCGCCCAAAAAGGATGATAGAGACAACATTCAGGATGAGGATCATGTAGATACCAGTCGGAGTTGTGGAGTTCGACTCCACTGAAGTAAAGCAGCAGAGAAAAGGTTTGGATCATGTCAACTTACACCAGGGCATCATGGACAAAGAGTAGGTAGAGCTACACCAATAGAGGTTGAAAGAAGTGGTTGAAGCCACTTGTAGGGAAGTGTCGTACATGGATGTCCGTGAGGAGGAATCCATAGAAGATAAGGTCGCAAAGCTCGACCTTGCAGTCAAGGAATCCAAGAAGAAAATTTTAGATGTGTTGTTTGAGTATGACGTAAATATTAGTGAGTTTCAGTTAAAGTTGCAGCCAGCTATGCCACCAGATGTACATGAACAAAGGGATATTAACTTAAATATTAAGATGGCCAGCATCTTCGCAACATTGGTAGACAATGGAAAATTATGGATGAGAAAATGCAAATTTGGACTTCGCTGCAAGAAGATCCAAATGTTCAGAAAATGTAGGAGGAGATGCAGCAAAAGAAGCATCAGTTGGAAGAAAGTCAGGCAGCTGCGAAAGTCAAGCTTGCAAAAATTAATGAGTCAAAGGAGCTGCAAAAGAAAATTGAAGAGTTGAAGAATGAGGAACAAAGTTTGATAGAAAGGACTTTGCCTTGGAAAGATGAGGTCCTTCAGCTATTATAGGTAGTCGATGAAAAGCTTCAGTAGCTTCGACAAAGGGGGACATAATTGACAAAGAGGGTTGCAAAGCATGTCAGAAAAGCACTATTAGAAGAAGCGCGTAGTGAGGAAAAGTAGCTGGCAGAGATTCTGCAACAATTCAATAAGGTATACAACAACATTGGAGACAAAATCAGAGGAAAAGTAGTTGAGTGACTTGGGATGAGTCACAAGTGAGTGTTGGGGTCCTGTTAGGTGCAGCCCAACTTGGCCAGATTTTGGGCAACCGAATATTGTGGAGCGCGTAGTACAAAGGATGTCGCAGAGTGTGAAGTGGACTGCGCATTAGAGAAACATAGCAAAAAGAAGGTCACAAAAAGAAAATCACCACGCAGTATAGGGGATTCGCGGCGAAGCCCCTCACTTTTTATAAAATAATATAATATTGTAAAAGTTGAATGGTTTTGGACTATAGTCCCTTGTATTTTGGAAACCATGGTATCGGGTCCATCGTAATGTAGCGATGTAATCTCTCATTGTAATAGTATATTTAGAGATGAATAATAAAGAAGGAAGGTATATATTGTTCCATATCTTTGTTTTATGGTTGTATCTTTGTGATCTGTACTTGGGAGAAAGTGGCGAGGCTCCACAGCTGAGTGCGCAGAGGCATGAATCTACAGCTTAGTGTGTAGACCATCTGCAACTTAGTGCACAGACAACCTCTAGCTATGTGCATAGGAAAGAACTGTTTGTTGTACCAATTCTCTATTACAAGCAACAGTTCTTGTTGACGTAGTCCCACATTTGGATGAACCATAAAAAAATCTATGTCTCATGTGCTGATTTGCTTATTATCTGAACTTTATCTCAATATTGTGAATTTTATGGTTGTTTATGTTACTTTTAAGTGATGAATGTAATTATGTGAAATAACATATAAATGCGAAGTATTTCATGAATGTGAAGTAATTTATAAGTGTTAAAGCATAAGAAAATACATAATTGCCACATCGCAGTAGCCCTCAAGGCTGCAGAAACCTAGTTCTTCAAACCCCCATAGTCACTTTAGGTGAGACTGCGACTTACTTGTAGGTCGTTGCCAAAAGGGCTGGTGATTGAGGGTTTTGTTGGTGCGCAGTAAAATCTGAACTTGGGTCAGCCCAACCTAAGCCAACACGTTTCCCCCTTGAAGTGGCTTATTGTCTAGTCGTTGATCTATTTTCTCTTGTGTTTCTGTGCTATTTTTTATTTGGATACATAAAAAATTATCTATGGAAAAAAATGCACTCCAATAGAATGGAACGCCTTTTCCTCCTAATGGCCCAAGTATAACACAACTCGAAAGCCTACTAGTGGTCAACTTTGACTCATTAAACACTTAAATAGAGCTACAATATTGACTCTTATAGAGTCTTATTCATCATGATCGCATTGCTATTCCCTTTTCCATGAATAATAGGGCTGACGTGGTATCCTATCAAATCATGGTAGTAAAAATAGGAAGGTCAACTTCTAGGTGGAAAAAAGTTTGCATATGAATTCCAATTGAGGTGATTATTATATTATTGGAAAGGTATTTGCGTGTAGAATAACATTATGGGTGTGCACTTAAACAACAAAGTTTCACACCCAAAAATGTTGTTTGATACCTCATACTTCTTCTAGAAGGTTTTAGACACCAATTCACTAACCTAGGACCCGCTGGTAAAATTGCTCCTCTAAGATGGTTCATCCACTTTTTCCACTCCAAAAGCATCAATATGGATGAAAAATAATCAATCATATGATCACACTTTTTATTTGCTTTATTTTGACCTTGTTTTTCTATTGATTAATGTAAGAAACATTATGTACATAAATACAACTTCTAAATATGAATGTAATTCCTTAGCTTAGATGCATCTTTAGGAATTTTGATTTTCACCTTTTGTTTAAAAATATTACTTCTTTAAATATTTCTAGTTTAATAAAAGGATGAATAATAAAATAAAAGAGAGAGAGGAGACTTTATCACCCATTAACGTAATATGTCTTAACAAGGATTATAATACCAAACGATAACTCTATTTTCAAGTATAATGATTTTATGGAATAAAACTATAAAGACGATACTTTTCTCATCAATAAGATGAAAGGAGGTTTCCTTTAGTAATAATGTTCTATAATATAGCTTGAATTTCAATTATTGAACTAGTTTTTTCATTTACTCAAAGTACCGCTTCCACTCTTAACGTAAAACAGGTATAACTCGTTTAAGTATGTCAGTGGAGTTAAGACTTGGGGATGGATATGTTTTGTGAGAAAACTCTATGATTTGAGTATTGCTACTTATCATTGTAAACCAACATCATCCCTCTTTTTCTTTTTCTTAAAAGTTGAATATGTTAAAAAAAAATTCTAATGTGACTAGGAAATTTAGACACCTCCACTGGGGCTATAGACACTTGTTGGCAACAGAGCAATGCCTATGGTATTAAGTTTAACAAAGTGCATTGAAATCCTTGTTATAACATAAAATCATGTTGTAATAATCTTCCAATGAGAAATTCGGGTATCTCTACTGAGGCTATGAGTGCTCGCTCACAATGGAGCAATGCTTGCGATGTTGGGGTGACTACACCATATGCTATGGACACTTTTTGGTAGTCTAGTGACACCAGCGGATAAGATAGTATGCTCATACAAATATTTACTTTGAAGTCCCTTTAGTATTGACCCTATCTCATGCTTGAAACACTCATCATTTATTGCTTTGAGCGCAGATGGATAATAGTTTCAAATTTTCCATTTAGATCTTAATGCATGATATTGATTACTTTAGGTAACAAATATTAGATAGAAAGTTAGAAAATTAATTTCTTTTCTTTAATAACTAAACTCGTCAATTATTGTGTGATAAGTTTTCCTGTTACAATTACATCGTTCTTGCTATTGATCTAATAAGTATAGTGAGGAGTAAATGGTTTTGTCATGTATTAATATTTCTTCTTCCTTCTTTGGAAATGGTTTAATGTTTTTGAAATAAATAAATATTACAGTCACTAATAAAATATGAATATAGAATGGATCACCAACTTTGAAATCATATCTTACTTTTACTGCATTAATATGGAATTTCTTTATTTGTATAATCATGGATGACTAATCATTGTTGCAATATGGAAGAATCTTCCAACAGAGGTTGGGTATTATTATCTTGTAGGTACAAATTTTGGAATCAAAGTGAATTTAAATAAAATGTGCACCTATTTAATTGACGCCATTGCTTCACACTCTAGTGTGGATTTGGTGTATTGAATTTGGTTTTCACTTATAAATTCTTCAAAAATGAGGTTGGGGTCTTGATATTCAAATGTAACAACAAAGTTACAAAGTGCTTGGCTTCAATCACAGCGACTCCATTTCCCAACATCTAAATGCACAAGTCTTATTTTCATCATCCCTAGTTGGAGCCAACTATTGTGGCTAAAAATGACTACTTTACAATTTTTAATTTTTTTCAAATTTCCTCATTTCATTTATGTATTCGTAAAGACCTTTGACCGATTTTACTAAAATTATGAGGCTTTGTCTATATGTATTCCTATCATTTTCTCTAATCAATATTAAAATTTCACCATCCCAAGAACCTGGGTACGACACTTTTCTTGTATTTTCATATCGCCTAAATGTATATCAATTACTAAATTTATGATAAAAATTAAGAAATTTTGAAAAACTAAAAATATGAATACAAATATTAATGTTAAATTTCTATAAAAAATAAAATAATAATTTTACCATATAAATAATAATTTTACCATATAAATAAAACATGATTATTATAATAATAATATAATTAATATAATTTAATAAAACAATAAAAAATTATTATTTAGATAACATCATTTTAAATAATAATATAGCTATGTTAAATACAAGGTGCAATGCTATTAATTTTTCTTTAATTTCCACCTTAATTTGATTACATCCTTAAGCTTCAAAATTTATAATGTAAAATTTGTCATGGTAAAAGATTACGATGAAATTTTGTAATATAAAATTTTATCATGGTAAAAGATTCATCTATTTAAAAAACACAATGATTTATTAAAAAGATATTTAGTGAACATAATTACATTTAATTATAACTCCTATCTATATAAATATCATCCTAGATCCATCTTAACCCCGGATCTATCAAGCGTCGAGAGAGATCCAATCTCTCTAGGTGCAAATCTCTTTTTTGAGTGCAAAAATCGAGGAAAAGCTTGCACCTTGAGAGATTTGATCCCTCTCGGTGCTTGATTGATCCGGGGTTAAGATGAATCTAGGTTGGTTATATAATACCATATATATTTTATTTGTATATATGGGTCTCTTTCTTATTCCTTCTCTCTGTCTTATCCCCCAAACATACACACTCTCTCTCCATATCTATCTATCTCTCTCTCCCTCCTCCTTCCTCTCCCTCTCTCTCTCTCTCCCTCCTCCTTCCTCTCCCTCTCTCTCTCTCTTCCCCTTATCTTCCTCTCTCTCTCTCTCCCCTTCTCTCTCTCTTCCCTCCTACTCTCCTCTCTCTCTCACTCTCTCTTCATCTCTCCCTTGTCACTCCTTCTCTCTCTCCACCTTTCTCCCTCTATGTATTTCTTCTTTCCTCCCTCTCTCTCCCCCTCCAACTCCATCTCTCTCTCACCTTCTCTCTCTTGAGTCCTATGTTTCCCTTTCTCTCTCACCTCCCTCTATCGTCACGCCCCCTCTCCCCCAATCTCTCTCTCTCTCTCTTCCCTCCAACTCTATTAGTATCTCCCTCCATCTCTCCTTCTCTCTCTACCCTCCATATATGTGTCTCCCTCTCTCTCTCTTCCCCTTCTCTCCCTATCTGTCTCCTCTCATCTTCTCTCTCTTCCCTCCTCTCCTCTCTCCCTCACTCTCTCTCTACCTCTATCTCTTTATATCTTTTTTCTTTCCTCCCTTGAACTCCATCTCTATATCTCCCTCTTTCCTCTCTCTCGCTCGTCTCTCTCTTCCTTCCTCTCTCTCCCTCTTTCCTCTCTCTCACTCGTCTCTCTCTTCCTTCCTCTCTCCCCCTCTCTCTCCCACCTCCCTCTCTCTCTCCCTCTTTCCTCTCTCTCTCCCTCGTCTCTCTCTTCCTTCATCTCTCTCCCACCTCCCTCTCTCTCCCCAAATCACACACACACACACACACACACACTCTCTCTCTCTCTCTCCACCCTCTAGTTTGATCACTATCTCCCTACCTCTCTCTCTTAGATTTGATCCCATTGTATTGTGTTTAGAATTTAGCTAAATTTAAAATAAAAAAACAAAATTGGTTGTAAAATATAAAACGTATATTTGGATCAATCATGTCAAAGAAAATACATTAATGAAAAACTTAAAAGAACCATGTACTATCTTTCCTTTATTATTACTTGTCACTTTCCTTGCTCTCGTTGCTTGGATCCTTAGTTAAGATGAATAGATGTTGGTTCTTAATAATATTATTTATATTATATAAATTTCACATCTTTATACATAAAAGTATTTTCATTTTAATTTTATTAAAAAGTTGATCTAATTTCTAGGAGAATATTTTTATTAGTAGTGAAGATAAAAGATTTAGATATATCTCAAAAGTAATTATAACCTTTTTCCCTGATTAAATAAAAAAATGTTATCAAATTAAATTGAAATAAAATATTCATAATATATTTTGATTGTGAAATAAGTTATGGTTTTTGGGCATGTGGTATTAATAAGCCATGGTACCATAACAAAGCCTATTTACATGTTAATAATATCCATGGTAAAGTGAGGGTGAAGAATCATGTCATACTGTTATAAAATATTTTGATTTCCAAATAAGTTATGATTTTTGGGCATGTGGTAATAATAAACCATGGTATTGGCCCATGGTATTGCAACAAAGACTATTCACAATTTCATAATATAAATGGCAAAGTGGGGGTGAATATTCATGGTAAGAATCTTGTTATATTGCTATAAAATATTTTGATTGTGAAATAAATTATACTTTTTGGGAATGTGGTATTGATAAGCCACGGTATTGACCCATGGTATTGTAACACATCCTATTCACAAGTTAATAATATCCATGGTAAAGTGGGGGTGCCATGGTTAAGAATCTATTGTAGTGGCTACAACCACCCTCCAAAATTTTTCCTTAACTTCGTTTTGGAGCCTCCCACCTCAAAATATCAGTGACCATCTTGTAGTGCTCTGTACTTGTATTTCATTTGATTTTATCTTTCGCTTAACAACTTTTGTTCGCTTCCTTGTTCTGTCGACTAACCACAAGCTAACCTAGCAACTTGGTTCACATCTGATCTTTGTACAGTCTAGGAAAATTTCACAATCCTAGAGGGAAATTGCCTTGCACTCAGGAATTGCGTAGAGCATCCCAGCAGCTGTCTTATACTTAGAAATTTCCTAAAGCAGGCAGTCAGCCTTGCTCTGAAAAATTTCATAGAGCAGGTCAGCAGCCTTCCTCTGAAAAATTGCACAGATCAGGTCAGTAGCCTTGCTCTGGAAATTTGCGTAGAAATTGGAGAGACAATTAGGGCCACTCAGCCCAAAAACAACACATAAGCTTCCCCTCAATTGTTGTTTGTTACATGTGCCGGTAGGTTGCCCAATTCCCTCTGGAATAGCGCAATTATTCCTTACATGCATGGTCATTTTTCCCGAAAAAGCAAAAAAGAAAAAAGCAAAAAAGCATCCCTAGATTTTAGGGATCTATTTTTAGCACTAGGAGTTACATGCAAAGTCGATTTTAGAAACTTCCCACCAAGTGTCGCTTTTTCCTAGATTTGTAGCATCTGCATTATAAACCCTAAATCTAAAAATCTATTTAATGGATTCCCCAGAGCTCATTCTTCACATTTGATCTTGGAGCTCTAGCATTCCTGAGGCATCTAGGAACCTTCAACACTTCGACACAACTTTTGTGGGTAAGTTTTGCTTTTCATGTCTTTTGTTGCCTTTTCTATTGCTTTTGATTTCTTGGCTTGTGTGAGTGTTGTTTTAATTGTTTTATTGAATGACCACTGGTGTTTCAATGTGTTTTAACTTATAGAAATGTCATTTCTAGTTTTTCATTGCATTTCCTTAGTGTCGCATGCATGACCCTATTATGCTCTGACAGTTGTCGTTGTGGGGACTCCCTTCATGAGCTTCATTGTTTTTCCTAATTGATTGATTTTTGAACTTGCTTGGATTGCATGCATGACTATTCACTTAGATCTGCACCATATTTTCACACTCATTCAATCCTTCTCTTTTTCAGGTTTCCCTTGGGCAGATCTAGGCTGTCTTGGCCCAGATCTTGCTTCTCCCCGCATGCACTGTGCATTCTCGGAGGTCAAGGCTTTTCCTTGCCTCCAGGAACTGTGTAGAGGTTTCCTGACACTAGCTCCCAGCTATGCTTTGTGTAATCCTAGGAGACAGTGCCCAGTCCTGCCCACTAGCACTGTGCAATGCACAGTGCCAGCTAGCAACCCATCTTGACTGAACTACGCATTGCATAGTTCCTATCCACAGTCAGCCTCTCTGGACTGCACATTGCATAGTTCCAGTTAGCAAGAGGCCTCAATGGCATCTAGAACTGCACATTGCGCAGTTCCAGCTGATAGTCTCCTAGCCTCTTAGAGTCAATGTTGTGCAATCTTTCCCAACAGTCACCCAGTTTACCACGTGATTGATTCTCAAGTTGCTTTATGTTTTTCAGCTCACATTGTTTTTCTATGAGTGTCTTCTCTATCTCCTGGTACAACAGGTGTTGAGGAGCTTCTCATAAGTACATGTAACATGGCCTCCAAGAGAGTTGGATCAAAGGACATAGTTGAAAGTAGTACTGGAGATGTGGTTGAATAAGTGTCTATGAGCTTGCCCATTTATGCATACACGCATATTTTCATTGAGAAATACATCAAGATCACATGGCAATAAATCAACACTATATTCACAGGAAATTTTGAGGAGAATCTGCAGGACCGTCATGTCAATGTCAACATTCATAAGTCAGGATTGTAAAAGGTTGCATGCAAGTATTCCACCTTCTCATGCACAGACATGATCCACTAGATTGTCTCACACACTGATCCTAAGACAATGATATTGTGCAGTGTCAGTGGACTAGGGATTTCTACCTTAAGGGAAAAATATTATCAGCATATGTATCATTTTGTACAGCTGGTGAATAGGATGGATGCACCGTTCTACACTCCCAATAGCATTGCGAACAAAAGAGACATCTTGAAGCGTTGGGTAAGGGAGCCATCAAAGTTCAGGATGAAACCCAACTAGATCTACAAGACAAAAACACTAAAGAAGTCTTACTAACTCTTGGTCGTCTTTGCATGTCACTTGTATGGCCAAGAGAGTACGAAGACCTTCCCACAGAGTTGGGTTGTTATGTTGGATCACCTGGAAAGTGAATGAAATCCTTTCAACTGGTTTGACATGTTGGCTCTTTAGCTGAAAGTGCATGTATCGAATGCCCAGAGTCTGTCAAGGATTAGAAAGAAATATTATTCATGTCCCCCTACCTGCTCGATGAAATTTGTGTCTGTCAATAGTTTCCTCGCATGGGTTGGGCATGGACACCTTCAGAGAATGATGTGAACGTATATTGCAAGTTGCTCTCGGAGTGCATCTACTAAGGAATCATGGCTAGAATTTCTGACCACTCGTTGCCCCATTGTACATGATGATCTTTGAACAAGAACCACCTTGCATGTCCCAGGTAGCAATGGAGGCATTGATGAACATTGCAGATTGGTGTGCCTCACCCAATGGCACCTTCATTAGGATGTATAGTGTGGAGAGGGCTTCGCAATTGTTTTCGAAGTTTTCCATGGACAAGTTGTTCATGCATGAGGTTACATACCACATCTCAAGAGGGTTATCAGTTGGATTAAACAGGAATAATAAGGCACCATGGCCTATGCTTCCTTTGCAAATTAGGTTGTACATGATCGAGAGTTCAAAAGAAGCAGATGCTGAGGTTGAGGACTTCAAGAAGTTTAAGTTTGACACCAAGAGTTTCAATCCGTACGATCCACATGGCTTATGGAGGGACCACTATACAGGAGTGTACTATCCTTGGATCCATGGGGCGTGTCATTGGCCAGAGGAATACCCTTGGAGATATTGTTATAACTCCTCTAGCCTTAATGAACCAGTCAACATGGAAGTAGAGTGGCTGAAAACACTCAAGGAAGTAGCACCAAAGGGAGAAAAAACAACAAGAAAACCTATTCAAGACAAAGGTAAGATGAATATTTCCAAAACCGCAGAGGTGGAGCAAAGCTACAAGTTTAAGGAAGATCCACTTGTTGAGGGAGTAGCTTTGGAGATAGAAGAAAAGAGGTGAAAACACGACATGAGAGGAGCACAGAAAAGAAGAGATAAGAAAAGACTGGAAGAGATGGAGAGGAATTTGCAGGAAGTAGAGCAGAAGCTCAAGAAGAATAAGAGATACATAGAAGAGAGAAGGAAGTGCAGTAGGAACAGGAACGAGAACAAGAACATGAACAGGGGTAAGTGCAAAGTGCTCAGACAACACAAACTACGCTGATACAAGTTGAAGACTCAGATCCACGAGCAACAAATGATGAACATGGTGAGCACCCGTAGGAATAGGAACTTGGTGAGCATGATGAACCAATAGTAGAATTGATGGACACAGAGATGGTACAATCGGAATAGGATCAGGACACTGACCTCATGCCAAAAGAAACTGAAGTCACCCCGTAAGCCTCACCAACTCCAATAGCAAAGCAAGTACAACTGAAAAGGGGATACCATTCTCATCGAGGATCATCTAGGAATAGATGTGTACAACATAGCCTTTGATGAGTCACAACAGAGAGTTGTACAGTCACGTAGAGCACACATCTTGGATGCGCATGCATCACCTACACACTTCGAAGAACGGGTGATTGTGTCAGATTTGCAAATACATCTAGCTGCCTTGGTTGATTCTATGAAGGCTTATGTCGAAGCCACAAGCTCAACTGTGAAATTATTAATAGCAGAAAATGAGCACATGGCTAAGGAATTTCAAGTAGCCAGGAAAATAGAGGAACAATCAACAAGATCTGCCAGAGCAGAGATGAAGAAAACGATACTTGCTGAAGTATCGACCCTTGAGACAGTCATGCAGAGATTGTATGACAGGTTCGTCACCGTACACAAGGCAGTTGTTCATCTACATGGTCATTAGCAGCGCTACATCAATATAGTGCGCACACTCACAGACATACAGGTCGATGTTGATCATGTACAAACATGGACAATGCGGTACAAGGGAGCCCCGCTTCACTTGCATAAGATGATGAAGCCGCACGTAGAGTTGGACAAAGCACGCATCCGTAGTCTGATTTGGAACTCCTTTCACTCATCACCAATGTTGAGGCTTCGTACGCATGGCTCTTCAGGAGTTTTTATGTTGTGCTGAGAAAGTACGACACCTCGCCAATTGGAACACTCACTGAAGCCAAAGAGAAGAACCAAATCCGATTGGAGCTCAACGTACTTTGATAAGTTGATGCACCATGCCACCAACGCAGATTTGCAGATTAGTGCAGAGAACATGCAGAGATATGTCGTCGGTCTGGCCATGCTCATGACTAAGTTGCACATGTTACAGGACGAGTTGAATAGAGGTTCCATATCAATATACCTAGAATCAATGGAGGTGAGAGATCATTTTTGGAAAGACATAATCAAACAGTACGCAAACACCATTGCGCAATACCAAGCTTGGCATCAGTTCATCACTGAAGATCACAAAGAGGAGGTTGACGAGTTGGCATTTCCACAACGTCCAAGCCTTAGTGTTTTCTTATATGGCTGACTCAAGCCTATTTTTTTTCCCACATGGGTATATGTGGAAAATGTATTATTATTGTAAACATGATGTAAATTGAAATTCCAAGTGTCATTTGTGGAATGAAAACAATCATATGTAATGTGAAGAGTTATATGTAATGAAGTTGAAGAGTCATGAGGGTAGTCTAAGAGTCACAAAGGGGAATGTCAAGGGTGACCCCACCCTTCATTATAAATAGAACCTCATAACTCATAGACCAGGATTTTTGGAGCCAAGCTTTTGCTAGGCATTGCTTAGAGAGGGCTTGGAGAGTATTTCGACGAGCCTTGGCTTCACCACAGTGCAAAGTGAGTACATCTCTTTGGAGGAGAAGGCGATGTTGATTGTAAAGTTCCACTATTGGGGCTAGTCGTTGTCATGGTTGTATGTATAGATGGAACTTTCACTTTATATAATATAATAGAGCTAGCACAACTTCATGCATATGTTGGTATTGTAGTTCGACTATTCTAGTTACTTTAGCAATGTATGTTGTTTAACTGACGCATTTTTGTATGAACTATTTTATATACAATTATATGAATCTTGTTGAAGTCGTGTTGTTGGTTTAACCCATCACTTCGGATTGTCAACTATTCTGCTTTCCAACTTGTGATGTCATTCATCTCTTGTGTTCCTTTTAGGCTACGTACTATTACATGATTCTAAGGGATACACTTCTTTTAACTCTCCATGTGTTAGAACCCCCATGCATCTCACTTGACTCGTTGTAAGGTGACACACTTGCTTCCTACAAATATATATTTCTTACATCTGCATGCTATCACAGCCAAGACACTATTGTACTATCCACTGCTAGGACTCCTACTCCAAACGGTCTGAGGTCTAGTTGGGACTTCTTACCGGGGACATCCCCTGACATGTTGGCGAGTCCAGCACTGTCAACATAAGCTTTTCATATTATTATAAAATAGTTGGATTGTGAAATAATTTGTGTTTTGGAAGTCATGGTATTGGTCCATTGTATTTTAACAAAGCTTATTTACAAGTTAATAATATCCATGGTAAAGTGTTGTATGAATATCCATGGTTAAGAATCTTGTCATATTGTTGTAAAATATCTTGATTATGAAATAAGTTATGGTTTTTGGATATGTGGTATTGATAAACAATGGTATTGGCCTATTGACAAGTTAATAATAAAACCAAAATATAACAAATTGAATTTTATTATTTTTATTACATTAACTTTTTATTATTAATTGAGCCAACATTTAAATGTTTACTCTCATTATATTATTTTTAACTTTATATTTAATCCTTTTAAATTTAATTCTTATTTAAATTTTTATTAATAATAAGCCAACTGTTAAATGTTTACACGCATCCCCAATATCACTTTTAACTTTTTATTATTTTTAAATTGAGCTAACATTTAAAATTGTTTACATACTTACATTGCACCCAAACATCTACCGTATAATGGGCTATAGAGTGCCAAGAAGGACATTAAGTTGTCACCCAAGAACTATGGCCCTTACAAGGTATTGCAAAGGATTAGTATTATGGCATACAAATTGGAGTTGCCCACATCTTCATGAGTACACCCAGTTTTCCATATTTCATGCATAAAATTTTTTATAGGTGACAAGCTCTAAGTTCAATTTATATTACTATAATTTAACGAGGAAGGACAAATCTTATTGGAACCTAAAGAAATCATAGAAACAAGAATTATACATCTACGCAATCGATCAATTTTAAAGTATCTCATTAAGTGGAAGAGCGTACATGTTGAAGATTCCACATGGGAGGATGAGTATTTCCTGCAAAAGCATCCAAAACTACTCAATTGTTGAGGGCAACACTTTTTTGAAGGAGAGGGGTATGTTAGGTCCCTATAATACAGTGTAGCCCCCATATTGTTATTATTGTGCCCCATAAAACCCCCATATTGTTATTGTTGTGCCCCATATAACCCCCATATTGTTATTGTTGTGCCCCATTGAAACGAACAATTTTTATTGTAGAGATCTTACATTTTTTTTTTTTTTTTTTCTGGATAAAGACTATTCTATTAAAAAAGATAAAAATATTTACAGAGAGGATTAAACCTCTGAGGGGGCCGTAGCCTGCCCATCACCAAAGAGACTTATGCATATAGCAAACTTCAGTCCTTTTACATAATTGAGAGTTTTTGAAGCAAGAATTGAAGTAAGCTTGAGAGACAAAAAACTAGATTGTCCTATAGTTGATTTATGCTTCAGAGGTAGCTGATCACTTACAGAAATACTATCCTTTAAAGCTGCTATTACAAAAAGATCCAAAACCAGGCTTTTGACCTAAAGACTGTAACAATTCATGCTGATATCAAAAAGAAGCCTGAGACATGCACAGATAGGACAAAAAAAGAACCATGGAAGCATAACTTGAGTACCAAATATCAGAAGAGGGACTGCTGTCATGGCATTTTAAGCCAGAAGTCTTTAATCCTGCGGAGGAGAGCCTGTCGCGTCCACGTTTGCCTGGTTGGGGGAGCCAATCCAGGTCACCATTTCATTATCTTCAGCTCCCATCATACTGCCTTCTGGGGGAATAACAAGATTCAGAACGCTTCCAGAAAAGCGCACTGGTTCACAAGCAAGAATTTGCTCTTGTGGAGAAGCTGGCTGGGGTTGAGGGGCTTCCTGAAGTCCATCCTCATTCTGCTTGAAATTGTCATTGAGGACTACTCCAGCCATCTCACCCTGAAATTCGCTCGTATTCTGAGACTGAGACTGAGCCTTGGAGATGTCATCTGAGCTCGTAAGCTCATCTTCCTCCTCCGAGAAAATTACAGTGATAGTGGCAGAGATTAAAGGCTTATTGAGCCTACTCCTGAACCTGAACCGGGTAGTTTGAAAGGAACTATTTAGAGAGGGCCGAGAATGATCAAAAGGCAGAGAGGATGGAGAGGCAGAGGCTAAAGGAGTGATGCTCTGAGGGGCAGAGCCACCACGACGCCGAGAAACGCCACGAGTACCAGAATTGCTTCCACGACGGGGGACGCCGCGACGTCGAGCCATAGCAGGGTGCGCAGGGAGCTTAGGTAAATAGGATGACCGGAACTGGAGGGAAGGCGACCAGACACAGGCGGAATAAACCAAGTTAAGAAACCAGAGGGGCTTCCATACACCCTGAACAGAGCATGGGTGCGGAAAGCATAGCGAGCAGAGGAGGACAAGATTGCAAATGTCAGCTGCAAACACTAGAGAGCACGCCATGGTTAAATCGCTTGGCTGAGGATCTCGAACCGGATGAACATTAAATGCTATAACCAGAGCCTTAATTCCACATTCTTCTCCTTTCATATCAACTGATGACGAAGTGTGTGGACTGCCGGATCCGTCCAAGTGTTTGGACAGCTGCCGCGGTTGCATGCAATGTGATTAACAGGCAGTAATTGCACCCGCATCCGGGGGTGTAGCCTCCTTCTGATACATGTCATTTTTTACAATGGTATGAAAGTCTGAGAGTTGGTTCTCTGAGGCTATGCTGGAGAGAGGGCCTTCGAAGAAATCCATTTCGGTGTCCACTCCTAGATTAGCAAGAAAGTCCGCCAACTTGTTCCCTTCCCGTCTGATGTGTTTGAAGGAAATTGCTTGGTGATGAGAAAGCCATTGGTTTAGAAGCTCAAGTCTTGGAGCCATTCTCCAGCTGCTGCTGATTTTATGAATGGGGGATCCTTGCATAAGCTTTGAGGCCATATATATGATAATTTGTGAGTCCCCTTCAACAATCAGAGGAAAAAAACCTCTGTCTTGAGCAAGATTAAGCCCTCTCCATAATCCTTCCAATTCCACTGCATTATTGGTGTTCCAACCTTTTGAGCCAAAAAATATTAGAAGGGGAGTGCCCTGATGATTTCTGAAGGCTCCGCCAAATCCTGCTTTCCTAGGATTACCCCTCGAAGCTCCGTCAAAGTTAAGTTGAAACATGTTTATTGGCAGCGGAGTCCAACTTGTTGGAGGATTGTGATACCTTGTGGAATTGTCAATAGAAGAGAGCGGATGATCTAAGAGAATCTTCCAGTTGTCCCAGATAGTTTGTTCCTGCGGGATTGATGGAAAATATTCTTGGGACCAGGCTTTGATAGACAGGGTTTCTTTAATATTTTGGTGTAATCCGGTCCATATCTGCTCAATAGACAATGATTTATTTTTGAAGATTCTTCTGTTTCTCTCTTTCCAGATATTCCACATTAGTAAACCAGGGATAAGCTGCCACAGTGTATTTAAGAGTTTGCTTTGATATGGCTCTTAGCTCCAAGTGCGAAGAGTGCCTTTAATGTCCCCATGCACTCTGCCTTCTTTTTGACACCAGAACGTAACCTTTTCCCACAATTTCCTTCCTAGCTGACAGGTTTGCATTAGATGTAATGCTGATTCCTCTGCCTGTTTGCAGTTAGGACACATGGAGGGCCCAAAGAAATTCCTTTTTCTGAGGTTGTCCCATGTGAGAATATTGTTATGAGACAAAAGCCACAGAAAAGTAGACACCTTCAGCCAGTTAGATGAATTCCAGATCTTATCCCATAAATTATCTCTGATTATCCTGTCCTTGATAATTACTTTGTATGCTTCCCTGGTGGTGAAAATGCCTTTCTCCTCGTATCCCCATCTGAGAATATCCATTCCTGCCGAGGAGAGGATTTGTCGTTTTTGAAGTTCTGAGGAAAGAGAGAGTTGAATTTGCTCCGTGCTGTGCGGTATAATTTGATTAGCTGTTTTCCATTTTCTGTATTCTTGTGTGGAGGATGAGTCCCAAAATTGACTCACCTTGTCGAACTGATTTATATCTTGATCTGGAAAGTTGGAAAGAGTGTCTCTGAGTTTTGGAAGCTGCTGCCATGAGTCTTCCCAAAACCGTGCTGTGTTGCCATTCTTCACATCCCAGAAGCTATGCTTTTGTATTAGATTTCGGTGTTGAATGGCTGAGTTCCAGATGACTGAACCTCTACTTACTTCTGACATTCTGATTCTATCCTCTATGGGTGTATTGTTCGCATATTTCGTTGTCCATAGGGAGGCCCAAGGAGTGCTGGGATTTGAGAGCCACCTCCACCAAATTTTGGCGCCCATTACCATATTACTGTGCTCTGGGTCTCTTAGCCCAATACCTCCAGCTTTCTTTGGGAGACAGACATTCTCCCACTTGACCAGAGCCCACTTTCGATTGGGACCTGAATTACCCCATAAGAAGTTGCGCTGAAGCTGCTTTATTTCTTTAAGAACCCACTTAGGAGCAGCTAGAATAGAGAAAAGGTAAAGAGGCATGGAATGAAGAACAACTTTAATGAGCACCAGCCTGTTGGCCATGTTAAGAACTCTGTGGGTCCATAGGAACAGTCTTGCTTCAAGCTTTTCTAAAAGGTCTTTCCATGAGGAATGCTTGAGAGCAGAGGCAATTAAAGGAGCTCCCAGATACTTAGAAGGAAGAGATGCGATGGTAAAGCCTAGAATGTGGGCAATGGCTCTTTGGGTGGGAGGAGGGGTATTAAAGAAGAAAATCTGAGACTTGATTTTGTTAATGAGGGCTCCGGAAGCATCAGAGAAATTTGAAAGGATGGATTTGAAGGTACGAGCTTCTTGAACAGAAGGATGACCAAAAAGCATATTGTCATCCACGAATTGCTGATGAGAATAGGAGGGAGCATGGTGAAAAGAAAGACCTTTGAGGCTTTGAGAGAGGAGAGCCGATTTGATGCTGCGTCCTAGTCCTTCAGCTAAGATGACAAACAGAAAAGGCGAGAGCGGGTCTCCCTGTCTGATACCCCTAGAGGGACGGAACGTGGGTGACGGGATGCCATTGATGAGAATAGAGAAGAACGAGGAGGATAAAATATTAATGACCCATCTAACCCAGGAAGGGGCAAAACCAAAGACATTTAGGATTTTTTGTATATATGTCCAACTTAGACTATCAAAAGCCTTACATAAGTCAATTTTGAGCAACATACCTGGTTTTTTTGAATGCTTTAGGGAGTGGATTATTTCATGAGTTAAAATAATTCCATCCGTGATCTGGTGGCCTTCTACATATCCAGATTGTTCTAGAGAGATGATAAGGGGGAGAAAAGGTTTTAATCTGGAAGCTATAACCTTGGAGACAATTTTTTATATGATGTTACATAGAGAAATCGGTCTATATTTATTCGGAGTATTGGATTCCTCTGCTTTGGGGATTAATGCAATGAATGTTGCATTCAGAACTGGGTACATCCATCTCAAAGTGCATGATTCTTCAACAACTTGCCAGACTTCCCATTTGATTAAATCCCAGAAATTGTGAAAAAAGTTGGAGGTGAATCCATCCGGTCCCGGCGCTTTCCCTGCTTTTAGCTGATGCACAGCAATCTCAACCTCCTGAAGGCTTGTGGGCTTGAGTAGGAGAAGATTATGATCTTCAGTGATTAATTTGGGAATGTGTCTGATGACTTTATCAATGGCCTCTGTTCGATCTATGTTAGGTTCTTGATGCACCTGTTTGAAATATTTGAGGAACTCCTTTTCAATGCCTTCATGGGTTTCAATTCTGCTTCCTTGATCATTTTTGATGTGGGAAATATGATTATTCATTCTTCTTTGCACCGTAGTTTTGTGAAAGAATTTCGTATTCTTTTCACCATCCTTCAACCACTTAACTCTTGATTTTTGCCTCCAAAGAGTTTCCTCCTATAAATCCCTTTCAAGGATTTGATTTTCTATGTACTGCTCCTTCTTGGCTAGCTCTTCAGAGCGCCCTTCTGTGATGATCCTTTGCTGAATGATTTTCATTTCTTGATTGAGGGTTTCCTAAGCTTTAAAGATGTTGCCAAAAGTGGAGTGGTTCCAGCGTTTAATTTCCCCTTTGAGATATTTCAGCTTCCGTTGGAATATAGACATTTTGGTGCCATCCAAAGGATTCAACTTTAGCCAAGATGCTATGACGAATTCATTAAATTCAGGATGAGATAACCAAAAAGCCTCAAACCAGAAGGGGCGCCTAATACTGTTGCCGGGTCGATTCCAATGGAGGGCTATTGGCCAATGATCAGAGCCTAAAACAGGAAGGATAGAGGCAATGAATTCTCCTCCTAAGTGAGTTGCATTGTCTGATATAAGAAATCTATCGAGACGAGAGGCTATTTGGTTTGGTTCTGCCCTCTTGTTGTTCCAAGTGAATAGGCCGTTATTTGAAGGGAGATCAATCAGCCAGTTGTTATGAATGAAGTCTTTTAATATGGATCCATCTCTATTGATTCTGCATCTGCCTCCCTTTTTTTCCTCCATTGTTGCTATCATATTAAAGTCACCTCCAGATATCCATAACGGGTGCATCCTCTCTGAGTTCAGCTGCGTTAAGGTGTCCAGAATTTCAACTTTGTGCAGGGTTTCCTGAGGGAAATACACATTTGTCATATGGCCGTAGATATTGGTACCAATTATGTGAAATATAGCTTGAATGAAATTTTTATTTGCATGTATATTGTCCAGTTGAATCACTCGCGCATCCCAGAGCACTGCGAGTCCTCCTGATGCACCTTGAGCATCGCACAGCTGTTACTAACCCTCCCGGCCAGGCCTTTGCTGCTATTTTTTGCAAGACTTTCGAGTTACATTTTGTTTCTTGCAGAAAGAGAATGGTAGGTTTTTCCTGCATGAGCATGTTTTTTAGTAGTCTTCCTTTTCTTGGGCTGTTGAGCCCCCTAATATTCCATGAGATCAACTTCATTGAGAAGGTTTGGGGTTGGCATTGAAGTACTTGGTTAACTTGGCATATCGGCCTGATTCTACCAACACTTCTCCTATCTTGATGGTTCTTTCCAGAGTGGTTTTCCTTCCCTTCTTTTTACTATCTTTGGTGATGAATTTCCCATCCCATTGGCTGCCAATTTGAACTCCTAGCGAGTATTTTTTTTGGGCTCTATTGAGGACTTCCACTAGATTATCCACTTGTCTATCAGGTATTTTGTTGAAGTTTCCCGTTTTACAGGCTTGTTCTAGGCCTAGAATATCCAGCTCGCCAATATCTATAGATTCCGTGTCCTCCTCCATGATCTGAGGTTCTTGAAAGTTTCCATCGCTTTCCTTCTCGGCTTCTACATTGGGATTTGTATCATCTATTTCCATTCCAAGGAAGCTCCAGGTTTTGGAAGCAGTTTTAAGGAGATTATACGATTTTTCTACTGCCTTTTCCCCTATCTTCGATTGAGATCCTTTAATCTTTTCCTGACTGGTTTCTTTTTCATTTGAGGGTGTGTTATTTGGATCTTGCATGTCTTCATTGGCTAAGGCTGCAAAGCTATTGCTTGTCGAGGGTTTTGATGGGTCAACCAGAGTAATCTTGGTAGTGGCTGCTGTTTTTTTATTTCCCCTTCTGCGATTCAGCACTTTAGTAAAACCATCCGGCGTTGGATTTTCCGAATCCATTTGAGAGGAGGGCTTACTATTCAGCGGACAGTCTCTATAGAGGTGTCCTAAATCATGACATTTCCTGCACCTAAAGGGTACATGCTCATAATCAATCAACTGTATCCATTCAACATCTTCATGAAAAAGACTTACCGTGTCAGGCAGAGCTTGTTTGAGGTCCATGTAAACACAGATCCGGGCATATGAGGTGTATCTGCACGACTTCGTTTCCTCTGCTACCTTGACGAACTCGCCCAGAACATTACCAATCGCCTTGAGGGATTCCTCTTCCCAGTATTCCCATGGCAGAGAGTACAGCCTGATCCACACAGGCGCACAGCTTAAGTCTTCCTTATCTGGATTGAAACGTTCAATCCATCCTTTGAGAAACAGTCCCGCAGAGTTAAAGAAGTAAGGCCCTCCATCTAAAACTCTGTTTCTGTCTTCCAGGCAGTTGAAGACTGCAGTAAAAAACCCCTTTGGCCCTAGATGCAAAGTTATGTGTCCTTTTGGATTCCATTTGACATTAATCCAGCTTCTTAACGCTTTCTCATTTGGCCATATTCCAATGAATTTGCCAATCAGAGCGTGATCCCTCATATACTGTATTCTGGCATTGATGCGATGGCTGGGTAGCTCCACTTTTGGCCTGTGCGTGGCGACTGGCTTGCATGTGGAAGAACTGACTTTAGGCTTGTCTTTCTGTGCTTGTTCAGTATTTACCTGCTGGCTGCTTTCAGCGTTTCTGTCATTGTGCCTGTTTTCGCTGTCTAAGTCCTCGATCCGGCTCTTCTGGTTGTCGTTTTTTGGGGGAGGCGCACCTCCCTCCCCCTGAGGGGGGTTCATGTTTTCCTTCAATCAAAACCCACGGATATGAACCTAAGATTCTTCCGTGTTCTGCAGAAGCCGATCGCTGTCAGGAGGGCCTGCCGTAGCAGGTATTGCTGAAACCCTAAATCGAGTTGCAGAGCACCCCAACCCTAGCTCGCGTCTGCTCCGTAGAGCTCTTACATTATTATTGTTATGCAGTCCCTAATTATATTTTGACCTTTAGATTCCTATATATACCAAGGAGGTATTGTCATTCAAATCATAAAATAATTGTTCATTTATGTGATGTAAAGGGAGCTTTCCCCCTCGAAATGGTTTATTATCTAGTTGTTGATCTATTTTTTCTTGTGTTTCTATGATATTTTTGATTTGGATACATAACAAATTATCTATGGAAAAAAAATGCACTCCAATAGAATGTAACCCCTTTTCCTCCTAATGGCCCAAGTATAACACAACTCGATAGCCTACTAGTGGTCAATTTTGACTCATTAAACTCTTAACTAGAGCTACAATATTGACTCTTATAGAGTCTTATTCATCATGATCGCATTGCTATCCCCTTTTCCATGAATAATAGGGCTAACAAAGTATCATCTCAAGTCATGGTAGTCAAAATAAGAAGGTCAAATTCCAGGTGACATAACTTTTGCATATGAATTCTAATTGAGGTGATTATTATATTGTTGGAAAGGTATTTGTATGTGTAATAACACTATGGTGTGTGCACTTAGGCAACAAAGTTTCACAACCAAAAAATGTTGTTTGATACGTCATACTTCTTCTGGAAGGTGTTGGACCCCAATTCACTAAACTAGGACCCGCTGGTAAAAAAGGTCCTCTGAGATGGTTCCTCCACTTTTTCCACTCCAAAAGAATCAATATGGATGAAAAATAATGTAATGGATCATATCATCACACTTTTTATTTACTTTATTTTTACCTTGTTTTTCTATTGATTAATGTAAGAAACATTATGTACATAAAAACAACTTCTAAATATGAATGTAGTTCCTTATCTTAGATGCATCTTTAGGGATTTTGATTTTTACCTTTTGTTTAAAGCTATTATGGCTTTAAAGCTTTCTGGTTTAAAAAATATATGAAAAATAAAATAAAATAAAGGGAGAGGATACTTTATTGCCCATTGACGTAATAGGTCTTAACAAGAATGATAATACCAATTGATAACTCTATTTTCAAGTATGATGATTTTATGGAATAAAACTATAAAGAAAATATTTTTCTCATCAATAAGCTAAAAAGAGGTAGCCTCTAGTAATCATGTTCTATAATATAGCTTGAATTTCAAATATTGAACTAGTTGTTTCATTTACTCAAAGCACCACTTCACACTTAACATAAAACATGTATAACTGGTTTAAGTATGCCAGTAGAGTTAAGACTTGGGGATGGATATGTGTTGGGTGTGGAGCATGATTATCATCCTAATTTAGAGGTCTTTGTTTCAGCTGGATGTATACCCCAGCCAGATTGTACACCCCTCCATGCGGGGGGGTGCGAGGGGGACTTGTCCCCCCCCCCCCCCCGCGGGGGTTCGGGGGGGGCATCCCCCCCAGTTGGGGAGTCCAGGGGCCAGCGGGGGTTTCGAGGGCAGCACCCTTGAAGCTAAAAACAGATGTAAAATTGCCTTGTAAAAGTATAGTAATTTCTAGTCAATCTGGGTCGTTCATTAGGTGGATGATCTGACGATAGAATTTATGTTTAGCTTAGGGTTTTTTTCCCTAGAAGGAAACCCCTCTCTTTGTATCAGGGTATTGTATTGAGGCTATGGAATATATGTGTATTCTTAGAGCGAGAAACATAGAGGTGAGACTGTGAGAGAAAACAAAGGATATTACAGTGGATCTGTTGTAGGTTGTCTCTCTTCATTTTGCTGGATAATAGAAAGGAAGGACTAGATGTTCAAGGTGGATGTAGCCCAAACTGGGTGAACCACGTATATCTATGTCTCTCTGGTTCTATGTGTTTGTGTTTTTTTGCATATTATATGTCTTGCATTTCTCTGTCATATATAATATTTTTCTAACAATATGTTTGTTGAGAAAACTATATGATGTGAGTATTCATACTTCTCATTGTAAACCGACATCATCCCTCTTTTCTTCAAATTTTAATATGTTCAAAAAATGTTTCTAATGTGACTAGGAAATGTAGACACCTCCATTGGAGCTATGGAAACTTGTTGGAAACAGAGAAATTACTATGGTATTAGGTCTAACCTAGTGCATTGGAATCCTTGTTCTAACATAAAATCATGTTGTAATAATATTCTAGTAAGAAATCCAGGTATCTATATTGGGGCTATGAGTGCTCGCTCGTAATGGAGCAAGGTTTGTGATGTTGGGGTGACTACACCATAGGCTATTGACACTTTTTGGTAGTGTAGTGACACCAACGAATAAGATACTAAGCTCATATAAATCTTTACTATATTTCTCAATATTTTGAAGTCACCTTAGTATTGACCCAATCTCATGCTCGAAACTATGTTTTTGTCAATAAACACTCATCATTTATTGCTTTGAGTGCAGATGGATAATAGTTTGAAATTTTCCATTTAGATCTTAATGCATGATATTAATTACTTTAGGTAACAGACATTGGATAGAAAGTTAGAAAATTATGTTCTTTTTTTTAATAACCAAACTCATCAATTGTGGTGTACTAAGTTTTCTTTTTATCAACAAATACACCATTCTTACTATTGATCTACTAAGTATAGTGAGGAGTAAATGGGTTTGTCACGTATTAATATTTCTTCTTCCTTCTTTGTAAATAGTTTAATTTTTTTGAAATAAATAAATATTATAGTCACTAACAAAATATAAAGATAGAATGGATCACAAACTTTGAAATCATATCTTATTTTTACTGCATTAATATGGAATTGCTTTATTTGTATCATCATGGATGGCTAATCATTGTTGCAATACGGAAGAATCTTCCAATAGATCTTGGGTATTATTACCTTATAAGTACAAATTTTGGAAACAAAGTGAAATTAAATAAAATGTGAACCTATTTAATTGACAACATTTCTTCACACTCCAGTATGGATTTGGCGTATTGAGTTTGGTTTTCAATCCTTATCACCCATTTGTAAAGGAGAGTTATTATTGGTTTTCAATTATAAATGCTTCATAAATGAGGTAAGGGTAAGCTTGGGCTAGGTCTTGATATTCAAATTTAACAACCAAATGCTTGGTTTCAATCACAGTGACTTCATTTCCCAACATTTGGAGTCACAAGTCTTATTTTCTTGATGCTTCATGGTGAAGAATCATCCCTAGTTGGAGTCAACTATTATACCTAAAAATGATTACTTTAAAATTTGAAAATTTTCTCATTTCATTTATCTATTATATTCCTAAAGACCTTTGACCTTACCAAAATAATAAACCTCTATCTCTATGTATTCATATCATTTTCTCTCATCAATATTAAAATTTCTCCATCCTAAGAACCTTCGTATGACACTTTTTCTTGTATTTTCATATCAGCTTGGTATGACACTTTTTCTTGTACTTTCATATCACCTAAATGTATATCAATCACTAAATTTATAATAAAAAAGAAATTTTTAAAAACTTAAAATATGAATACAAATATTAATAAATATTAATATTAAATTGTTGTAAAAATTAAAATAAGAATTTTACCACATAAATAAAACATGATTATTATAATAATAATATAATTTGAGAAAACAATGTAAATGTTATTTAGATAACATCACTATAAATATTATTTAGATAACATCATTCTAAATAATAGTATAGCCACGTTAAATCCAAGGCCCAAGGCCCAATGCTATTGATTTTTCTTTCATTTTCATCTTAATTTGATTACATCCTTAAGCTTCAAACGGTGAAATTTTATAATATACGAATTTTATCATGGTAAAAGATTCATCTAATGATTTCTTAAAAAAGATAATGAGCGAATATAATTACATTTAATTATAACTTTTATTTATATTAATATTAGCTTAGAGTTATTTTAATCTCATATTTATCAAGATGTAAACTTTTTTTTTGAGTGCAAAATTCGAGGAAAGGTTTTCAACTTGAGATATTTGATCCCTATCGGTGCTTGATTGATCGAGGGTTAAGATGGATCTAGACTACTTATATAATACCATATAATATCTTATTTGTATCTATGTGTCTCTTTCTTATTCCCTCTCTCTATCTTATCCCTCAAACATACACTCTCTCTCCATATCTATCTCTCTCTCCCTCTTCCTTCCTCTCCCTTTCTCTCTCTCTTCCCCTTCTCTCTCTCCCCTTTTCTCTCTCTTCCCTCCTACTCTCGTTTCTCCGTCACTTTCTCTCCATCTCTCCCTTTTCACTCCTCTCTTTCTACCTTTCTCCCTCTATGTCTTTCTTCTTTCCTCCTCTCTCCCCCCTCCAAATCCATCTCTCTCTTGAGTTTTATGTCTACCTTTCTCTCCCACCTCCCTTTTTCTCCCTGCCCCATCCCCCCAGTCTCTCTCTCTCTAACTCTGTCACTATCTCCTTTTCTCTCTACCCTCCATCTCAGTGTCTCCCTTTCTCTCTCTTCCCCTTCTCTCCCTATCTCTCTCCTCTCCTCTTCTCTCTCTTCCCTCCTCTCCTCTTCTCTCTCTTCCCTCCTCTCCTCTCTCCCTCACTCTCTCTCCACCTATATTTCTCTATATCTTTCTAATTTTTCCCTTGAACTCCATCTCTCTGTTATGAAACCAGCTCAAGAAAAGATAGAAAAGATAGATCAACACCTTAGAATTCAGCCTCTTCGAGGGGGCAACCTCCTTTACATTACATAAATGAACAATTCTTGGATGATTCAAATGACAAAACCTCCTTTCTATATATAGGAGTCTAAGGAGTCACAATATAATCCAGCCGACCTAACAATAATAATATAAAGCCACAAAAATAACAATAGAGGGATTCTATGGGGCACAGTAATAACAATATGGGGGCGATAGAGGCACAAAAATATTAATAAGGGGTATAACTACAATAGTAATGGGGTAATCACTAGTATTATAGGGACCCAACATGCCCCTCTCCTTTAAAAAAGTGTTGTCCTCAACGCTTGAGTAGTTCTAGATACTTCTGCATAAAATTTTCATCCTCCCATGTGGAATCTTCAGCGGATAAGTTCTTCCACTTGATAAGATACTCTAAAATTGATTGATTTCGTAGCTGTCGAGTTCTTGTTTCTGTGACTGCTTCCGGTTCCAATATAATTTTTCCTTCCTCGTCAAGTTCTGGCAATATTGTTTGAACTGGGAGCTTGTAGCCTATAACCTTCTTTAAACATGAAACATGGAAAACTGGGTGCAATTGAGAAGCTGCAGGAAGCTCCAATTTGTATGCCATAGTACCAATCTTTTGCAACACCTTGTACGGACCATAATACTTTGGTGATAATTTATTATCCTTCTTAGCTTACTTGAGGGACATTTTCTTATATGGTTGTAGCTGTAGGAATACCGAATCACCTACATCAAAACTTCTTTCACTGCGATGTTGATCTGCCGGTTGTTTCATTCTATATTGTGCCAACACAATGTTATCCTTTAAGAGCTGGAGGACTTGTTGTTGATGTTCAATGTGATGTTCCACTACCTGAACCTTAGAATTTTCTCTTAAATATGATGTGATGGATGGTGGTTGATACCCATAAAGTGCCATAAATGGGGTCATTTTTGTTGTTGTATGGAAGGAAGTGTTATACCACCATTCAGCCAGAGGCAACCATTTGACCCTTCTAGCCTTGCACTAGGAAGCGCAAGCCCCTCCGGGACCTTTCTTTCAAGCAAGACCTGACATAATTTCCTCTCCTTATCAGTCGAGCCCCTGTCGGGTCCTTGCACTAGGAAGCGCAAGCCCCTCCGGGACCTTATTGTGTCTGTTTATCAGATACAAAGTAACGAATATATCCTTCCAAACATTTGTTTACTATCTCGGTTTGCCCATCAGATTGAGGATGATAAGATGAGCTATGAGCTAACTGAGTACCAAGACAAGAAAATAATTCTGTCCAAAAATTTCCAGTGAAAATGGGATCTCTGTCACTTACAATAATCTTTGGGTTTCCATGTAGCTTTTGAATTGTTTCCATAAATGCAGTAGAAACTATATTGGCTTTAAATGGATGTGATAATGCACAAAAGTGTGCATACTTGGTAAGTCTGTCAACTACCACCATGATGACACTCTTTCCCTCAGACTTGGGTAAACTTGTGATAAAATCCATTGAAACCTCCTCCCAACGTTGGCTTGGAATGGATAAAGGTTGTAATAGACCCGGTGTCTTAATTGTTTCAACTTTATTTTGTTGGCAAACCAAACATTCCGCCACAAACTTTTGAATATCTGATTTAAGGCCATCCCAAACAAATTCCTTCTTAACCCTGTGGTAAGTTTTTAGAAATCCTGAGTGCCCTCCTAAGGGAGAAGTGTGCAATTCCATAAGAATCTTTTGTTTTAGCTGGGAATTCTTACAGAGGTATAAGCGATATTTGTACCATAACGAATCATTTTGCCAGCTAAATGTATCAGACGTACTGGAATCTTGTTGTAACTTTCGAATAAGTGCCCACACTTCTTCGTCATTCTTCCATTCCTCCCTTGCTTCATTTATCCAATCTGGTTGGATAATAGAAATGGCGCACAACAATGCTTCCACATCCTCATCCTTTCTTGAGAGTGCATCTGCCACCACATTTTGCTTCCCTTTTTTGTAGATGATTTCAAAGTCATAACCCAACATCTTTGTGACCCACTTTTGTTGCTCTTCAAAGGATAATCTTTGTTCTAAAAAGTATTTAAGGCTATCATGATCCATTTTTACCTTGAAGTGTCTTCCCATTAGGTAGGGTCGCCATTTCTTAAGTGCATGGAGTATTGCCAACGTTTCCTTCTCATAAATAGCTTTGCTCAAAAACTTTCCCTTGATTGGACGACTTTCAAAAGCAATGGGTCTTTCATCTTACATTAGAACAGCACCAATTCCATTTCCTGAAGCATCACATTCCACAATAAAGGTTTTTGTGAAGTCCGGTGTAGCTAAGACCGGTGCTTGGCACATTGCCTCTTTAAGATGTTCAAAGGCCTTTGTTGCTTCCGGAGTCCATGAAAATGCATCTTTCTTCAATAATGTTGTTAGAGGTGCTGCTATTCTCCCATAATTCTTAACAAACTTGCGATAATACCCTGTCAACCCAAGAAATCCTCGCAGATGCTTTATGGATGTGGGGATTTTCCATTCCTTAATGGCTTTAATTTTGCTAGGGTCTACCTTAACTCCTTCATGAGATACAATATGACCCAGATATTCCACCTCCTGGACTCCAAAGAAACATTTGGATCTTTTTGCATATAATTGTTTCTCCTCCAATAGTTGTAGCACCCTGTCAACATGTTCAACATGATCCTTCCAAGACTCGTTGTAGATTAGTATATCATCAAAAAATACTAACACAAATTTTCTAAGGAATGGTTTGAAAATTGAATTCATCAAACCTTGAAATGTTGAAGGTGCATTGGTAAGGCCAAAAGGCATGACCAAAAATTCATAATGACCCTCATGAGTTCTAAATGTTGTTTTCGGAATGTCTTCAGTCTTCATTCTGATTTGATGATATCCTGAACGAAGATCCAACTTGGTGAAGTAAATTGATCCATGCAATTCATCCATTAATTCATCAATGACAGGAATGGGGAACTTATCTTTAATAGTGAGCTTGTTGAGCTCCCTATAATCTGGACACATGCGCCATGATCCATCCTTCTTGTGCACCAATACTACTGGAGCAGAGAAAGAACTTTGACTTAGTTGAATTATACCAACCTCTAGCATTTCTGCAACCATACGTTCAATTTCACTCTTTTGGACATAGGGATATCTGTACGGCCTGATGTTTGGAGGAACACTTCCTGGAATCAGATGAATAGCATGATCATGATCACGCATAGGTGGGAGACCTTTGGGAGTCTCAAATACCTTGGAATGATTGTCCAGGACATTTTGGAGATCGGGAGAAATAGATGATTCCGATGTGGAAACATCTAGCGAACATAATTGTGCAATTACACCTCTTTGCTCCTTTTTTAGAAGCTTTGTCATACTATTAGAGCTGATTATCTTTCCTGGTTTCCCTGCAATACCCCTTAATTCAACTTCCTTTCCTTCCGTAGAAAATTTGATGAAAAGTTCTTGAAAATTAAAAGCTATTGTACCCAAGGATGGTAGCCATTGGACTCCTAGTACAACATCAGCACCTCCCATTGGAATGGAAAGCATTGGGCTAGTCAATACATATTCTCCCATGGATAGCTTGATATTATGGCACTTTCTAGAGAAATTTATTGTTCCTCCATTTGCAATCATCACTTGACACTCTGGTGCTGGATATAGGAAGCAATTCAATTCTTTTTCTACCTTACAATGAATAAAATTGTGGGTGCTTCCTGAATCAATCAACACTATTGCCTTTTTCTTCTTGATTTGTCCTTCTATCTTGATGGTTTGAGGAGTGGCAATTCCCGCCAATGCATTACAAGATATGGTCGGATTTATTTGTTCTTCATCTAGGCTTTGTTCCTGGAGTATATCCTCTTCTTTTGACCTTTCTTGCTCCTTTTCTTCTTCCTCTTCACAATCTATGTAGAATAATTTCTTCTTAGTACACTTATGACCTTTAGTGTATTTGCTATCACAACTGTAACAAAGCCCTTTTGCTCTTTTTTCATCCAATTGTTGTGGTGTCAACCTTATAGGTTGTGGAAGACTAAGGGCAACAACACTTCCGTCTTTATAGTTGTGAGTGGTATGCTTCCTGGTTGCCATAATTTTGCTTTCCATTTTTCTTGCTAACCTGAATGCCTTCTCTAATGAATCAGGTTCCCAAAGGCGAACATCATGTTGGATATTATCCTTTAAAGACCCTATGAACACATCAATCCTATGCTCTTCTGGAATATCTTTTACCCTTATGTTCAATTTTTGGAACTCCTCAATGTGCTCCATTATTGAACCCTTTTGTTTGAGACTTATCAATTGGCTAAAAAAAGTGTTGCTTTTTGTATCCTCATAATGTGCTATCAATTCTTCCGTAAAAATTGCCCAAGTGATAAATTGTTTACAAGAGCAAAGCCATTGATGCCATACAAACTGATTTGGTTCCAAATATAAAGTTGCCATATGTACCTTTTGTGTGTTTTGCATATTATTGAGATCGAAGAATTGCTCCATCTGTAATATCCATGTTGCGGGATCCTTGCCATAAAACTTTCTCATATCGATTTTTGGAATATGGTGGTTCTTCGATCCAACATTAGAGTCTATGGAATCATGATTAACATTTCTTTTTTTGTCATCATGAGTTTCCTTTACTACCCTTTAACCATTAGTGACCCTTTCTTGTAGCAACTTCTTCAATTCTTCCATGTCTGTCTTCAAATCTATCTTCAAATAGTCCATCTTAGCTTCTACGCCTTTCTTTAAACAATCTATCTTAGCTTCTACGCCTTTCTTTAAACCATCCATCTTAGCTTCTACATCTTTCTTTAAACCATCCATCTTAGATTTTGTTCCATTTTGTGCAAGTGACACTTGTTGCACTTGGTCTTGTAATTTTGCTATATAATGTTGCATTTCTTCCTCTTCTTCATAAGTCATGCTAGAGCTTTCAGGTTGCTTACTAGTTGTTTGCATTTTCTTTCCTTGGGGCATCAATTACCAATAATAATGCTTTACTATGCCCTTTGAATTCCTTCAAACCAAGCTTACACAAAAATTAAAAAAAAAAAACTACACACCTTTTTTCACTTTGTAGAAGCCTGATATTGAATCTGATGTATCTCTGTAATTTCGAATCATCTAGTTCTGAAATTGTGACCTATAGTAGGCCTCTGTGTCATCTTTCCAATGCCACTAGTCTGATCCAAATTGAATTCTCCAAGAAAGATTTATGCACAATCTCCCGCAGTGACCTGATTATAGACTAGTTCAGTAAAGAGAACTTGTATGAAGTGCCACGTATCACTGTTTCGACCTTTGACTCTGAAAAATATATACAAGAAAACTGTAGTCTGTCCTCTTTCTGTACCTTCTAACGCAATTTCAATTCGATGCTCAGAAAGAAAGTTATGACGATTTTCCTCAGGTCACCTGTTTGGAATGTAATTCAGGAGTCTGCAAAAAGACCAGATCCTCATATCATATCTCCGAAAATATAGCGCGAAAAGCTCTTAAATTTAGACCCAAGGTTTAGCATGATTTCTTCTCAAATGGGTTTTATTTTCAACTTCTGAAACTTCACAGAAAAAAAGTTATAGCGAAAATGCCACGATGACCTGTTTGGAGCAGCGAAACCATAGAATCCAAAGCTCTGATACCAAATGTTATGAAACCAGCTCAAGAAAAGATAGAAAAGATAGATCAACACCTTAGAATTCAGCCTCTTCGAGAGGGAAACCTCCTTTACATTACATAAATGAACAATTCTTGGATGATTCAAATGACAAAACCTCCTTTCTATATATAGGAGTCTAAGGAGTCACAATATAATCCAGCCGACCTAACAATAATAATATAAAGCCACAAAAATAACAATAGAGGGATTCTATGTGGCACAGTAATAATATGGGGGCAATAGGGGCACAAAAATATTAATAAGGGGTATAACTACAATAGTAATGGGGTAATCACTAGTATTATAGGGACCCAACACTCTCTCTCTCTCCCTCTCTCCCCTCCTCTCTTTATTCTTTCCTCTCTCCCCCTCTCTCTCCCACGTCCCTCTCCCCCCCCCCCCAATCACACATACACACACACTCTCTCTCAACCCTCTAGTTCTATCACTATCTCCCTACCTCTCCCTCTTAAATTTGATTCCATTGTATTGTGTTTAAGAAAGTACCTAAATTAAAAAAACTCAATTGGTTGTAAAATATTAAACCTATATTTTGGATCAATCATGTCAAAGAAAATACATTAATGAAAAACTTAAATAGTCATGTGCTATCTTTCCTTTAATATTGTTTGTCACTTTCCTTCTCATTGCTTGGATCATTAGTTAAGATGAATCTATGATGGTTCTTGATAATATCATTTATATTAGATAAATTTCACATCTTAAAAGATTTAAATATATCTCAAAAGTAATTATAACCTTTTTCCTTTTAGATTTAATAAAAAAATGTTATAAAATTAAATTGAAATAAAATATTTATAAAATATTTTGATTGTGAAACAAGTTATGATTTTTGGGCATGTGGTAATGACAAGCCATGGTATTGTAACAAAACCTATTTACATTTTAATAATATCCATGGTAAAGTGAGGGTGAAGAATCTTGTCATAAAATATTTTAATTGCGAAATAAGTTATGATTTTTGGGCATGTGGTATTGATAAACCATGGTATTGGCCCATGGTATTGTAACAAAGCCTATTCACAATTTCATAATATCAATGGAAAAGTGGGGGTGAATATTCATGGTAAGAATTTTGTTATATTGTTATAAAATATTTGGATTGTGAAATAAGTTATGTTTTTTGGGCATGTGGTATTGATAAGATGTGGTATTGATCCATGATGTTGTAACAAAGCCTATTCACAAGTTAATAATATCCATGGTAAAGTGGGGGTGAATATCCATGGTTAGAATCTTGTCATATTCTTATAAAATAGTTGAATTGTGAAATAAGTTGTGTTTTGGGCATGTGGTATTGATAAGTCATGGTATTGGACCATAGTATTGTAACAAAACTATTTACAAGTTAAAAATATCCACCGTAAAGTGGGGGGGGGCGAATATCCATGGTCAAGAATATTGTCATATTGTTATAAAATATTTTGATTGTGAAATAAGTTATGGTTTTTGGATATGTGGTATTGATAAGAGATGGTATTCGCGCATGGTATTGTAACAATGCCTATTTAAAAGTTAATAATAAAATAAAAATATAACAAATTGAATTTTATTATTTTTATTACTTTAACTTTTTATTATTAATTGACCCAACATTTAAATGTTTACTCTCATTATATTATTTTTAACTTTTTATTTATTACTTTTAACTTTAATGTTTATTATTTTTAAATTTTTATTAATAATTGTTATAATTAATGGAGAAAGCTAAACTTAGATTACTGTTGTGATGATGATAGGATTGAGACTCTAATCTTAGACCTCAGATCCTAGTATCTAGGGAGTGGTTGAAACCATCCTGATTGTGAGAAAGCATATATATATACTAGGTTGTTCTCCTGATTGTATACAGCGAGTATGTGTGAAGGGCTTCGACACTCTCCAAGTATATTACCTAGAGAGCCACTTAATTAATAGAACATCGATTTTTAGCATGATATCAGAGCTTCAGGGAGGAGAGCACCAGTGAAGTCGTCGCATGTTTTAGGTGCATAAGCACGCCGACCCCACTGTGGAACTACGCGCTTTTTTTATCTCGTCAATCTTCGCAGCTATCAAGTATACATGCGCGGCGATCTTACGAATGCGTGGTGTCAAATCACGTCGACCCTCGACAAAGTAAATCTCTGCACGAAAAGGCTGAGTGGTATTTTGTTTATTATTCAATTGCAGGTATGTGAACAAGTTGACGGAGAAATTCTGTGGTGGAAGGTGATTGGTGCAGCGGAATTCTACAGCTCTCACAGGCCTATCTTTAAAATAAGTGATTCTGGTAGGCAGCAGAGTGTGGAGAGGTCTCAAGGCACAACTCCTCGGGCGACAGTTCGAAGCAGAAAGAGTACTGAATCAACAAATCGACGCATCCTGCTGGAGAGACATGGGAGAAGTTGGTAACCCACAAGGAGGCTGGACTTGCCCGGTGTTGCGTGCCGAAGAGATCTGAGTTGACCAGAGTATCTGAGGGATGAATCTGCCATGTACATTGAGTTGTAGCTGCATTGAGTGCTTTGAATGCTCAGGAACCTGACATGAAGAAATATGGAGGGTCCCATAGGAATAAGGAATTTTACCACATTAAAAATGTTAATTGTTTTGAGGAACCTAGAAGGTGCAGGTTGTGGAGATCTAAAAAACAATTTGAAACTTTTTCTTCTAAATTATTATATGTCACAGAAAATGCGAAATTTTGTGTTGATTTAAACCCATATTCATAAATATGTGCATCAAAATTAGATACTGACAGCGTTTCTAGCTTGTGAGAGGTCGTTTAGTCGCTCATCACCAGAGCCAAGGGCACTAAGGCCTGCGTGGCATAGAAGCCACAATCTACAAGGTTCTACAGTTGAAGAGCTGCCAAAGGGAGAATTTTCCCGCCTGTGTGGTAATGGGGTTGTTGGAGCTCATTAGAGGACCGCGTGGAGTCGAAAATGAATCTCGAAGTGAGATAAGCTAGACTTTAACAACATGTCTTTATTTGAAGATATTTTTAATTCTGATGATGACCTTTTTCTCATGTGGGCATTTGGCATTAACATGGGTAGTATATTTGAGTCAGAAGAAATTTCAGAAAAACAATATGGTTTTGTTGATGACCACGAGAACCAAGAGGCACATTTTGTTGTGCAAGATTCACAAGCTGATCTTCAAGAAGGGTGTGAAGAGGAACAAAGTGTTGAAGTTCAATGGGACGAGCTAGATGAAGCCAATTTCAAAGATGTGGCAGAAGAAGACAAAGCTAGAGAAAATTTAAATTGTGATGATCTCATTAATATTTTTGTGTGTGCAGATGTTACCAACAACAACAAGGAAAAAGTAACAAAGTTTGGAGAAGAATTGAAGTTTCTTGAAGCATGGCTTGAAAAACCATGTCTTTATGAAGTCAACACAGAAGTTGTAGTAATGAATGGTGAAGACATCATCGTTGGCGTTCAGATGGTTGACACCGGAAATAGTGAGAAGGAAAATTCCCCTATCTAGCCCGTCATAATTCTGAGAAGGGGAAGAATAAGAATTCAAGCTTTCCTTCATGGGGGAAGAAATGAGGTGAAGATAGAGCACTACCTCATGGCAAAGAAAGTGAAGATGAAGCTTCATTGACAAATGAACAAGTATGGACTCTGCAACAAGAAGACTAAAATGAAAACCTATGTTACCAAGTTTGTCATGTTTTATTTGTAAGCCTAGCTGAGACTAGACCAGCAGGCGTATGTTATTTTTTTCAGTACTCTTTCTCCATTAAGGGGAAGTGTTAGAATTAATGGAGAAAGCTAAACTTAGATTACTGTTGTGACGATAATAGGATTGAGACTCTAATCTTAGACATCAGATCCTACTATATAGGGAGTGGTTGAAACCATCCTGATTGTGAGAAAGCCTATATATACTAGGTTGTTCTCCTGATTGTATACATCGTGTATGTGTGAAGTGCTTGGGCACTCTCTAGGTATCTTACTTGGAGAGCCACTTAATTAATAGAACATCGATTTTTATCAATAATAAGCCAACATTTAACTATTTACACTCATTCCTAATATCACTTTTAAAAATTTTATTAGAGTCGACATTTAAAATTGTTTACATACTTACATTACACCTACACATCTACCTTATAATAAAATGTAAACACAATAATTATATACTTATTTCTTATTGATTTATATATATTAATGATATGATATTATTTAGTTATAAATATAAAGTGATTTAAATACTATCATAATATATGTAACATAATGTTATAAGTTTGAATATACCTCACCTACCCATCTACTCTATAATGTAGACGCAATAATTATACACTTATATCTTATTGGTTTATATAATAATGATATGATGTTATTTAGTTATAAATTTAAAGTGATTTAAATACTATCACATATAACATAATGTTATAGGTTTGATACTTATTTCTTATTGGTTTATATATTAATGATTGATACTTATTTCTTATTGGTTTATATATTAATGATATGATGTTATTTAGTTATAAATATAAAGAGATTTAAATACATATATAACATATGATAGTATTTAAATCTCTTTATATTTATAACTAAATAACATCATATCATTAATATATAAACCAATAAGAAATAAGTATCAAACCTATAACATAATGTTATAAGTTTTAGTATACCTGCTATCCTGAGATAATTTCCTAAAAACGTTAAGAAAGTTTAAATATACCTTGTTATTTTAGCTTTAATTAATTAGTTTTAATTATAGTTAAAAAGAAACGAGTATCTATATAATTATATATGTGTATAATTATCTATAAACATATAATTATTTATTTATGCTTTAGTAAGATTGTTTTAAAGGATTTAATTGGGGTTTTTTTAAGTGGTTAGATAGAACGGTTGTTATCTCTCTCATCTAGATTTAATTTTTTGCTAGTGGCATAATAATGAGACATATTATTGTAATGGTTACATTCCTATGAATATCTCACTTTTAAGTTGAGAAAAAGAACGATTTTCCTTGAAAAAAATATAGTTTTAAATGAAGCTATTAGTTACTTTAATATAGGGTGTTTTTATTATTAATAATATAATAATGTATATTTATAACTAAAATAAAATACACCTTACCTAAAGTCTAAATATACCTTGTTACCTTAACTTTAATTTAAAAAAAAAAAAACAATTATTCATATAATACTATGCATGTATAATTATCTATTTATGCACTAATAATATAGGTTTAAAGGAGTCAATTAGGATTTTCTTAAGTAGAATGGTTGCTATCTGCCCCACCTAGGTTCAATTCCCTACTAATGGCCTAATGAGAAATATTATTGTAAAGGCTACCTTCCTATAAATATTGTTGTATTAACCTACACTCTCACCCTTGAGCTGACTAATTTTCCTTGAAAAAAAATATAATTTTAATATAGATTTAAAAGAAATTAGTAATTATTAAAAATATAAAATTCTTGTTTATGAGAAAAAAAATTCAGCGTAAATCACATGATAATACATTTGTCAACGCATTTCAAACCAACGAGTGTGGTTCATGGTCAAGACAAGTTGAAGAATCAGATCATGGCTACATGTTAAATAGGGATAGCAGATCTTCCAACGGCTAGGTTTGATTGGAAAACAACTATATTAGACTAGACTGGACAAACGGCTATAATTGACCAAGAAACGGCTAGATTTGACTAGTTAAATTATTTAATTATAATAATATTATTAGATAAATAGTTATTCAATGTATTAGGGTTGATATCATTATATTTTATAATGTTTTGAATGTCATTAAAGTTTAGAATGCTACAAACGAAAATTATTTTAATACTTTTCGGTTGGTATTGTGTGTTATTTTAAGTAAAATGTTAATCAAATTTGAGTTAAAAATAATAAATCTAGGGAATATTAATAATAATAATGAGTAAAATGTTAACAAATATTAATAGATCTAGGGATTATAACTATTAGTAATTGTATGGATTTAATATTAACTAAAATAATAATATTAATTATTATTATATTATTATTATTATTCTTATTATTATTAATGGTTTGGGTAACTAGGTAATATAAATTTATTAGTAAAGCTATTTAATGTGAGCATAAACTTCCTACTTCAATTTAAATAATTATCTTATACTAGACAATTTTAACCCATTCAGATAGTCATGAAAAGGACTATCTCATAAATATAAAGAAAATAAAATGAGGGAGATTTCCAAAGAGGAACAATAACTCAAATACGAATTAAGGATAAAGAAAACATGTTAGTCAGAAGATTCACTATAGGATAATAAGGGAGAAAAAAAGGAAATAGAAATTAAGTTCAAGTCATTAATAGAGGGAGAGGAGGAAGGGGAAGAAACGACTAGGAAGAGAGGGAAGGGATCCAACAACTACTGATCTTCCAACCGTCATCTCTATTGAGATTGCTTGGCATTTTTTCAATCTCAATGGCTTCTCTAAATTTTCGATGATGGAACTGCGCAACCTTAGCAATAACCTGGGCCTCCTCAATACAAACATGATGTTTAGTCTTCTCCGCATGCTCTACTAGTGCGGAAGACTTGGTTCTCCCATGTTTTAGGTCTGCTGCGTGCTCATTAATCCTTTGATTAATAGAGCGACTAGTCTCACCAATGTAGGGGGTCCCACAGGAACAAGGAATAATATAGACACCCTTCATGTCCCTAGGGTTGACCCTGGACATGAAGGGTGTCTATATTATTCCTTATTCCTGTGGGAGCCCTACATTGGTGAGACTGGTCTCTCTATTAATCAAAGGATTAATGAGCACGCAACAGACCTAAAACATGTGAGAACCAAGTCTTCCGCAGTAGCGAAGCATGCGGATAAGACTAAACATCATGTTTGTATTGAGGAGGCCCATGTCATTGCTAAGGTTGCACAGTTCCATCACTGAAAATTTAGAGAAGCCATTGAGATTGAAAAAGGCAAAGCAATATCAATAGAGATGACAGTTGGAAGATCAGTAGTTGCTGGATCCTTGCCCTCTCTTCCTAGTCATTTCTTCCCCTTCCTCCCCTCCCTCTATTAATGACTTGAACTTAATTTCTATTTCCTTTTTTTCTCCCTTATTATCCTATAGTGAAGCTTCTAACTAACATGTTTTCTTTATCCTTAATTCTTATTTGAGTTTTTGGTCCTCTTTGGAAATCTCCCTCATTTTCTTTTCCTTATATTTATGAGATAGTCCTTTTCATGACTATCTGAATGGGTTAAAATTATCTAGTATAAGATAATTATTTAAATTTAAGTAGTAAGTTTATGTTCACATTAGATAGCTTTACTAATAAATTTATATTAATTAGTTACCCAAACCATTAATAATAATAATAATAATAATATAATTAATATTATTATTTTAGTTAATATTAAATCCATACAATTACTAATAGTTATAATCCCTAGATCTATTAATATTTGTTAACATTTTACTCGTTATTATTATTATTATTCCCTAGATTTATTATTTTTAACTCGAATTTGATTAACATTTTACTTAAAATAACACACAATACCAACCGAGAAGTATTAAAATAATTTTCGTTTGTAGCATTCTAAACTTTAGTGACATTCAAAACATTATAAAATATAATGATATCAACCCTAATACATTGAATAACTATTTATCTAATAATATTATTATAATTAAATAATTTAACTAGTCAAATCTAGCCGTTTCTTGGTCAATTATAGCCATTTGTCTAGTCTAGTCTAATATAGCCATTTTCCAGTCAAACCTAGCCGTTGGAAGATCTACTATCCCTATTTAACATGTAGCCATGATTTGATTCTTCAACTTGTCCTAACGATGAACCACACTCGTTGGTTTGAAACGCGTCGACAAATATATTATCATGTGATTTACGTCGAAATTTGTTTCTCATAAACTTGATATGGATCACAGAAGCCTCAATTCAACAATATAAAATTCTTTTATTATTAATATAATAGCATAAATTTATAACTAAAATAAAAACACATTTTCCGTATTAATATCTCTTAATAGATATATATTAGTAGCGTACCTTTATTATAATCTTAATTTAAATATTCTTAACAAATTCTATGATATAATATTTTAAATATTTATTTCGTTATTCACAACAAAACTCTTATTAAATACAACCATGGTTTTGACACCTAGCAAAGGTGGATTGAAAAAAGTAAGTTATGGGGTGAAATAAATTTGCTTAGCCCTCATGCGCAATAAGTTTTTTGTAAGATAAATGTTAATATTTATATTATGAGAAAACCAAGTTACATAGATGACAAGGTTTTCTAGAAAACTTTGTGTGGACATACAAACTAATATATTGTTTAACATTTTTTTCTAGTAGTCCATATTTAGCCAAAAAGAACATGCAAAGTAGCATATAACAAGGTGGCCCTTCAAAAATTCCATGCAATGGATATTTTAGGATTGACAACAAAAAAATAAACATAAACATCTATAAACTAGTAAATCAGAAAAGTCGCCATGACTACAAAGTAGTGAAAGAACAAAACATGGACCAAAATGGACCAAGAGAAGGAATACTAATCTAGAACAATAACTAGAGAAATTTCATTAATGTTTCCTTGAGGATTGTCTTCTATTGGTGCAGTGATGACAGTTGGAGTAGGAGGCTATGAACCAAAGCCAGAGTCTGAGTTGGAAGCCACATAACGTTCCACCCAGCTCATCTTGGAGTCTAAATCATCCAAGTTGTATCTTATGTCTCAGAGAATCCTTTGATCTCCTCCTTCCCGACAACAAGTTGATAGTGATCAACTTGCTTGTCTCGTATGACTATATGTATCAAGGTCTCCAATTGCCTGTGTAGAGCTAATGAGTGTAGGAAATAAAGTCTCCTTTTCTGGAATTTACCTGGATTAGGAGTCCATTGAAATGTTGAACCAGATTAATGAGTATGAATTATAAGCTTTGTCTCCAAATTCTTTAGCCTCTAGTTGAAGAATTTAATTTCTAACCTTAAGAGTAATTGCATTGAAATGATAAGTCACAAAATGTCACCCAAAAAGGCGTCAACATCGAGAGGAAGAAGTAGCTGACGCGCCTCACTGTCAACTAGGTTGACGAAGTTGTGGTGCCATAAGCACAATTGTTAGAGGTTGACTCAGTAGGGTTTTACGCCACAAAATAGGAACAGGCGGATTAATAAGTTCAGGTTGTGAAACCACCCAAGACCAATTACCCCAGTATGAGGGAGACAACACTTGAAATTATACTCCGGGACGTAATTGTTGAGATGAAACAGTAAATAGTCATCGTTACGATAGGAGTGAAACACCCAAACCCAAGTGCTAGAGTAAGAGAAAGCTGGCTCTAGAAAGAAGTGTATCGAATCAAGGTAGCTGAAAGGATATTCCAAAAGGGTGTCATGAGGGTGAAAATAAACTAATAGCCGAGTATATCCTAAAACAACCATGCTTATACCTACCACCCAATTGGACCATATGCTAGCTAGTGAGGAAGAGTTTGAGAATGCGAGACAAGTTTACCATATATAGATTGAACATAACCAGTTTGAAGACTTAGTACCAGCCTATAGACCTGAAACTCGAACCAGTAATCAAAACCACAAGGAAAAAGTTCCCATATACCACATTCTGCAAACAAGAACTGGGCAGTTGAATGAAATGCCTACAGAATCATGGATATGAGAGGAAGAAGCGGGAAATACAGTGACAAGCTCGGAGGATGGACCTGTCACTATATTGTGGACGAATAAAATGAATAACATGGACAATTACCACCAATAAACTTTGTGTTAGATCCAAGGAAAATTAAGATGACCCATGAAAGAAAACCAGGGCGGATACAAGTAGGAAAACAGACTTGGTTAGATGTCACTGAGAAGCAACGAACCACTGTTGTAAGTCAACACAATGAGAACTAGGTGCGTATCCATGATCACAAAACAGAGAATCCACCACCCTGCAGTAATACTCCCACACTTATAAAGAAAACTCCCTATCGACGAGTATAATGGGCGAGATGCAGTTTCTGAAGGAGAAATGACACAGGAAATACAAGTGGGTGTTGGGCACAAAGATTCATGCCCAAATTTAGCACCCAAAACATGTGCGCACAGAGTTGAGGTACCGCCATGAGTGAACTCACCTGTCACAAAGCATAAACTAGGGGAATGTCAGACTGAAACTCTATGTCCTCCACTTGCCCAACTTTAAATTGATGAGACAAGGGACACCCTTTGGTATCCTATAAATGGTGGGTCAGCCATGCATACATCGCCATCAGACAGGTGACCACCTCTTTTCTACCTCTGTGGTCAGCCTCCCGATCATCCACTCCCCATTCACACATGGCAATCATGCACGCTGTTAAATCGCCCATCCTTAAATGTACCCCCATCGGAGAAAAAAATTGGACCATTTCTTGATTTGTGTGTGTCATATTTGTGCAAGGGTCATGCTAATCTTCTCTATATCATTCCAATTTTATGAGATGTTTTCAAAAAACCACGCACAATAGATTGTATCACCTTTTTACCAACAAATGTGAAATTAAAAAAAATATTGTTTAAATTAAAAAAATATAGTTTAACCAAGTAAAATTGATTATATGCTTTCGATTTGCAAACTTTGATCCCTAAGTCAAAATTAGTCGTTGGTCAAGTTAGTCGTTGGAGGCTCTGCGCAGACTATTTAACATGCAAAGCTAGATCTGTTTTCTTCAACTCGTCCTGACGATGAACCACACTAGTTGGTTCGAAACACATCGGCAATGATTTTCTGATTGTGATTTACGTCGAAATTTCTTCTAATAATTCATTAAGCTTTGTCAAATTAACCTTGTTAATGGCCCCATTCCTCCAAATACGAAAAGTCTCAAACAAACCTGTAGTAATAACGATTGTCAAGGGAATATACATTGTGAATATTTAAAAAGGAAATATTAAGCTAACATTATAACATTGTGGACATTTAAAAAGGAAATAGTAAGCTAACATTATAATGCACAAGTGTGTATGATGCAAGTGTGAGAAAAAATTAAACATAAATTCTATAGATAAGCATATTTTTATTAAAATTTATAATTTTCCAATTATAAATTCATAAAAGTTTTGAAAATAAGTTACGAATTTAATAGGAAGAGGGAAAATCTTAAACATGGATATAATTTTACTATATCTAAAATAAGTATTTATCATATGAAGTATTAGGTTGAGTTTTGAAACTCGGTATTAGAGTATTTGATCAAATAAGTATTTCGCATGTGAAGTATTAGGTCGAGTTTCAAAACTCAACATTAGAGTATTTTGTGGTATTGTTTGCAGTGTCTACTAGACTTCATTTTAAATGATTTAAATGTAAGTATATGAATTTTTTTTTTTTAATATTTTAATAATTTAATATTATTTTTTACTTTTCTATTTTAGTTTAAAAGGAAAAAATAGTTTCTATTATAAATAAAAACAAAAAACATGCGTGGTTCATAGCATTATTCATTAAGTCAAATATGTACGGGATTAGTAAGTTCTAGAGTATTATAAAAATTATATCAGACTATCCATTGAGGTAATAAAAATATAGATATTGTTTAAAATTAAGCACAAAGCGAAGCATAATGTGAGTATTATAAAAAAGCAAAATTTGCAACATATTGTAAAAAGGATAGAAAGCATTAGAAAGAGTTGTGGTGATATAAATACCCACATGTGGGAAGACATGGTGCTCAAGGCAGGCAAAACCAGCCCTCCTCCAGGACCTTGTTTTCAACGAGATATTTGCACTATATTTTACCATTATAGCAGCTGAGGGCAACCTTGGAGAGGCTATCAGCCTTTGTATTGCCTTCCCCATATATATGTGTGATGTTTTATGTGAGAAACAAACTCATATATGTGTGATGTTGTATGTGAGAAGCAAACTCATGATGTGTTTGATCCTTTTGAGCCATCCCAAAAGAAGGGGCGGGCAAAAATCAGAAACCTCTATAATACCCTCAATTAATGCTTTTGAGTCCCCATATATATTTAGAAAATTAATGTTATATTTAGAAAGTTAATGTTTTTTTTTTTTTTAAAGCGAAGAGAGTAATCCCCATATATTTACTCTCCCATTTTATGTGAGTGGAGAAATTAGCTTTACTATTTACCTTTCCTAAATTTCATATAGGACATTTATTTAATATCACTATTACGAAAATCTAATTTGATTAATTTATTTGTAGTTTTTGGGTGGTTTTATCTTATTAGTCCCTACCATCTGGCAATGGCCAGGGACTATAGTAATCGATTATGCCCATCTTAGCATTAGTTCACCTATTTGTTAATCCCACTGATCACGATATAACCAAAGTTTCTCGACAAAGACTGATTCGCCATCCAAAGTTTTTCGATACAGATTTATTTTCCTTCTTATTTGGCCTCTTCCCGAGGCCGAAGAGCAAAACCATATGTTATAATTAGTAATTTGTTTTGTATTTTCAAACTAGTAAATACTAGCTAAATTAATGCTAGCATTAGCGGAGCACATTAAATGCTAGTTCTATTTCACCGACACACATGGCGATTTAATATGTTTCCTTTCCTAGCTTTCCCTTTTTGATGTCTGGATCTTTCCGACACTGCCATTTGGGCCTTTGTAACACTTATATGGCGTTGGGATCTCCAAAGCTGGGTTTAATACCTTATTGCTGAGAATCCCAGGTCTCTGTTTTCATACCATAACAATCTCAGATCTGCAGAGCTCATTCAAGGCATGGCTGTTAGTGGAAGACCCTTCTTTTGCTTCCAAAATACCCTTCTTTTGCTTCTGTTTCGTTGCTAGTTTAGGGCATGGCTGGTAGCCGAAGACCCTTCTTTTGCTTCCATTCCTCAGGGCATGGTTGGTAGTCGAAGACCCTTCTTTTGCTTCCATTCCTCAGGGCATGGCTGGTAGTGGAAAATGGCCTCTCTTGTTTCACCTTCCTTGCAGGAAAAATGGCCTTTGAGGAGCCGTGAAGCCCTCAAAATTAGAGGGGGACATTATTAGTGGTATGGTATGGCGTGATTTGGCGTGGCCTGCCCTCTGTCTTGGGCTGAAGCATAGTGATTAGTGGCATGGTGCCCTGGATATCCATTAATGACAATGAGGAAATTCTATAGTGACTGATAGCACAGAGGAAGATGCATATTCTCTAAGATGACAATGAGAGTTTTTGGACAGACACCATCACAGCCAATTCGAAGGAAAATATATCGAAATTTGACAAGAAAAACAATATACATATCTCGATTTAGGTTTGTTGTTTTGTTATTATGGAAGTGCGCTTCTTGAGATATGGCACCCTTGATTACTTCAATATATATATAACTAATTTTGAGGGTAACTTACAACAATAAGTCTTATTTTTCTCATTTCCATTACACTGAGGGAATAACAAACCTAGTTAGAAATAAAACAGGCAAAAATAATCTAGTTAGAAATAGCATCAGGCAGAAAGAATAGATCTATACTAATAGGAGACAAAGTTAAATCTTACATTTTTCTTTGTATGACCTGTAAGTCTCAAGTCTAGTAATTGGTGTTGTTTTCACTTCTTCGAGGCAGTTGTCGCAACAAATGCTTTCTTTTCAGACTAAACTGGATTTTGAACACATTAAACAGAAACAACAAGCAGCTATGTAGACAAATTAGACTTACCCCATTTCTATAACCAACAACTACCCATTTTTGTAACCAACAACTGCAGGTTGTCCATATTCTAGCATTCGACCTGGGGATTGAACCTATTGCCGTTCCCTGGGGTCGTAAAATGGGAAACCACCAGGACTTGCAACGCTAACAGCTCGGCCAGTTCTAGAAATGGAATGAGATGGCCCTGCGCCAAAGATGGGACGACTACCAAGTGGGTCTGTTAGGTCCTTATAATACTAGTGATTACCCTGTTACTATTGTAGTTGTATCCCTTATTAATATTGTTGTGCCCCTGTTGTCCCCATATTGTTATTACTGTGCCCCATAGAATCCATCTATTATTATTTTTGTGCCTTTATATTATTATTGTTAGGTCGGCTGGGTTATATTGTGACTCCTTAGACTCTTATATATAGGAAGGAGGTTTTGTCATTTGAATTATCAAGGAATCATTCATTTGTGTAATGTAAAGGAGGTTTCCCCCTCGAAGAGGCTGAATTCTAAGGCGTTGATCTATCTTTTCTATCTTTTTGTGAGCTGGTTTCATACATTTGGTATCACAGCTTTGGATTCTAGGGTTTCGCTGCTCCAAATAGGTCATTGTGGCATTTTTGCTATAACTTTTTTCTGCGACGTTTTAGAAGCGAAAAAAAAAACCCATTTGAGACAAAATCTCACTGAACCTCGGGTCCAAATTCCAAAGCTTTTTGCGCTATATTTGCGGAGATATGATTTGAGGAAGTTGGTCTTTTTGCAAACTCCTGAATTACATTCCAAACAAGTGACCTGGGGAAAATCGTCATAACTTTTTGTCTGAGCGTTAGATCGAAATTTCGTAAGAAGTCATAGAAAGAGGATGGACTGTAGTTTCTGGTATATATTTTTCAGAGCCAAAGGTCGAAACAGGGACACGTCGAACGTCGTACAAGTTCGCTCTACTGAACTAGTCTATAATCAGGTCACTGTGGGAGATTTGGCATAACTCTTCCTTGGAGAATCCAATTGGGATCAAACTGGTGGCATTGGAAAGAGGACACAGAGGGCTACTGCAGGTCGCAATTTCAAAACTAGATGATCTGAAATTACAGAGATACATCAAAGGCAATATTGAGCTCCTACACAGTGAAAAAATGTGTGTAGATTTTTTTAAATTTTTGCTTGAGCTTGGTTTGAAAAATTATTTTGAAAGAATGCAAAGGGCATAGTAGAGCATTATTATCAGTAACTGATGCCCCAAGGAAAGAAAATGCAAACACCTAGTAAGCAACCTGAAAGCTCTAGCATGACTCATGAAGAAGAGGAAGAAATGCTACATGATATATCAAAATTATAAGACCAAGTGCAACAAATTTCACTCTCACAAAAGCTAACAGACGCTAAGATAAATGGAGTGGAATCTAAGATAAAGGGCGTGGAAGCTAAGATGAATGGTGTGAAAGCTAAGATTGACGATTTGAAGCTAGATTTGAATACATATTTGACAAATTTTCTACAATAAATACTTACTAATGGTGAAAGGGTAGCAAAGGAAACTCATGATGCGAACAAAAGAAATGTTAATCATGATTTCTTAGACTCTAATGTTGGATCGAAGACCCACCATATTCTAAAAGTCGATATGAGGAAGTTTGATGGCAAGGATCCCGCAACATGGATATTATAGATGGAGCAATTTTTTGATCTCAATAATGTACAAAACACACAAAAGGTACGTATTGCCACTTTATATTTGGAACTAAATCAGTTTGTATGGTATCAATGGCTTTGCTCTCGTAAACAAATTATCACTTGGGCAATTTTTACGGAAGAATTTACAGCACATTATGAGGATACAAAAAGCAACACTTTTTTTAGCCAATTGATAAGTCTCAAACAAAAGGGTTCAATAATGGAGCACATTGAGGAGTTCCAAAAATTGAACATAAGGGTAAAAAATATTCTAGAGGAGCATAGGATTGATGTGTTCATAGGGACTTTAAAGGATAATATCCAACATGATGTTCGCCTTTAGGAACTTGATTCATTAGAGACGGCATTCAGGTTAGCAAGAAAAATGGAAAGCAAAATTATGGCAACTAGGAAGCATACCACTCACAACCATAAAGATGTAAGTGTTGTTGCCCCTAGTCTTCCACAACCTATAAGGTTGACACCACAACAATTGGAAGAAAAAAGAGCAAAAGGGCTTTGTTATAGTTGTGATAGAAAATACACTAAAGGTCAATAGTGTGCTGAGAAGAAATTATTCTACATAGATTGCGAAGAGGAAGAAGAAAAGGAGCAAGAAAGGTCAAAAGAAGAGGATATACTCCAGGAACAAAACCTAGATAAAGAAGAAATGAATCCGAATATATCTTGTAATGACTTGGATGGAATTACTACTCCTCAAACCATGAAGATAGAAGGACAAATCAAGAAAAAAAAAGGTAATAGTGTTGATTGATTCAGGAAGTACCCACAATTTTATTCATTGTAAGGTAGCAAAAGAATCGAATTGCTTCCTATATCCAGCACCAGAGTATCAAGTGATGGTTGCAAATGGAGGAACAATAAATTGCTCTGGAAAGTGCCATAATATCAAGCTATCCATGGGAGAATATGTACTGCCTAGCCCAATGCTTTCCATTCCAATGGGAGGTGTTGATGTTGTACTAGGAGTCCAATGGCTACAATCCTTGGGTACAATAGCTTTTAATTTTCAAGAATTTTTCATGAAAATTTATGTGGAAGGAAAGGAAGTTGAATTAAGAGGTATTGCAGGAAACCGGGAAAGATAATCAGGTCTAACGGTATGACAAAGCTTCTAAAAAAGGAACAAAGAGGTGTAGTTGCACAATTATGTTCGCTAGATGTTTCCACATCGAAATCATCTATTTCTCCACATCTCCAAAAGTCTTGGACAATCATTCCAAGGTATTTGAGACTCCCAAAGGTCTCCCACCTATTCGTGATCATGATCATGCTATTCATCTGATTCCAATAAGTGTTCCTCCAAACATCAGGCCATACAGATATCTGTATGCCCAAAAGAGTGAAATTGAACGTATGGTTGCAGAAATGCTAGAGGCCAGTATAATTCAACCTAGTCAAAGTTCTTTCTCTACTCTAGTAGTATTGGTGCATAAGAAGGATGGATCATGGAGCATGTGTTCGGATTATAGGGAGCTCAACAAGCTCACTATTAAAGATAAGTTTCCCATTCCTGTCATTGATGAATTGCATGGATCAATTTACTTCACCAAGTTGGAACTTCATTCAGGATATCATCAAATCAAAATGAAGACTGAAGACATTCCGAAAACAGCATTTAGAACTCATGAGGGTCATTATGAATTTTTGGTCATTCCTTTTGGCCTTACTAATTCACCTTCTACATTTCAAGGTGTTATCACAAAATCAAGCACTGAAGGGCTGCTGATCAGGTAGACTTTGCGTAACTGTTTCAGACCAATCTTTTGACTAAGGCTTAGCCTCCTTAGCCTGAGAGGGCTCTCTCAAAAAGTTATTGATTTTGACTATTGATAAGATGGCTAACTCTTGTAAAGTGAATTTAACAAACAAGCTGGCTGGACAGACATTACAAAGACTTCCATTGGGCTTATGGAGTTAATCATACTTCAGTAAACTATAACACTGCTCATGCATAGAAGTCAGGGCATGTGATGTTTAAATACTCAAAACAACATCTCATAGAAAACCTCAGTTTACAAATACACACAGGAAATCAGAGCAGCATAAATGAATTCTGAGTGATTGTGTATTTATACAACTGTAAAAACATAAAGGATAAAGCAAAACCACATATCTTGAGCATTGAAACACTGTATGAATCCTGAGAAGAAAAGCAACAAATTGTATTACTGAAACTGAGTTTTTACACAAGCCAAAACAATACTCTGTTTTTTCAAATATCCAACCCTCATTACATAGATGATTCAGCTATATATAGAAACATAATTTTAACTACTTGGAGCTTCCTCCTCCAACATGAGGGGAGCTCGATGACTGCCACTAATGACACCTATCTGCTTTACAACAAACTATTAAATACAATTAATGCTAACTGGAGTTCTAAAGAGTTCTACTTTGATTATAACTCTAACACTATCTTCTTCGTAGAAAGATTCCTTCTTGTTCTTTGACACCTGGATTCTTTGCAGTTTGGCTAAGATGGCTGAGATGAGCATTTAAAGCTCCATATTGGCCTCGGATGCTGAATACTTTTAATCTGCTCAGTGATGATAGGTGATATCCCCTGTTTTTTCGGTTCCAGTCTTCCACTCCTTATTCGAATATGCAGCAGCATGTCTTTGGCTCTTTAATATCCCAAAAATATAGAGCACCACCATGTTCCTGATGTGTTAGAGGCTTCATTGATGGACAGGTGTGCAAGTCAAAACTCCTCGTATGCAACCCCTTCCAAACCCTAATGACCGGTAATAAAGTGGCTTTATAACAAAAACTCCAAATTTGAGTTAAAGCATTCCACCTTTTAAAGGTACAGCTGTCTTGATCTGAATGGTTGTGATGGCTTCATCTGGTCCCTTTGATGTCCTTTAGATGTCTCCTTTTGAAAATTCCCGCACCTATCACCAAACTGTATTTTTGCGTTGAAAACACCACCTACAGCAGTTTCGTAGCGCGCTACGAAACTGCTAAAATGTTTAAACAGCTTGTCTTTTTCCTGAGGTATTTACCGCCTAGATATTTGGTTGCCAAAACCCCTTTTGATCTTTGATACATATAGCAGGGATATACATGTCCTCAAAACAACAAAATTAAGCAAAATTTGCCAAAATTTGGAAAAAAACCTTTCTTTGAACAGCAACTTTATTTATCAGCTAATTGGTCTAGCTGGGCCTTTAAGTCTTCAACCTTCTTCCACTGACCTAGCTGTGATTCCAAGTCTTCAATCCTCTTCTTCATAACTTTGTTTTCGGCTCTTAAACGCATATTTATCTTTCTGATGAATTTAGCCTCCTTAATTGCGGGAACTGTCCATGTATAAACATCAGCTACTGAATCCACCTGGTTCATCAAACCTCAGTCTTTTTGAAGCTCTAGACTTCTTGGTGCTTTCTGGTGATGACTGTGTCAAATCAACGTGCACTGGTTCAATGTGCACTGGTTCAATTTGCTCAAACTCAATGGCCTCCAACAAATCACTCAGGCTGGTCACTTATGCATCATTTACGATCATCATAAAGATCCATGCACGGTAAAACCCATTTGAATAATATTTATGTGCATGTCTACAAATCTATTGGTGGAGTGATGCTTAATGAGCGTTTGGGAGGTACGCAAACTGACATGAGAGGACGGAAGTGGTGACTCATCAACAAACTTGACCCTTTGAGAAATATTCGCTGCAAAACGCACGAATTTGCGATTTCGCAGCGCGGTTAGTTTTGAATTGTCATAATGCGCTGCGAAACGGCTTGATGGTGACGCGCTGCGGAATGGCTAAACAATGATTACGCTGCGAAACTGACCAATAAGAGACTGCGCTGCGAAATTACGGAAAGGATCGGTGACATGGATAAGACAAGACATGGCTTATGAAACCATGATGGTGGAGGATGACCAATAGGATTAGAGTACAATTTTCATCAAACACCTTTAAAGCTCCAACCCTAAGTAAGAAACATAGAACAAAAACAATTTGACACCAACTTTTGACATTGAACTTGGACAAAGGATTATATACAAATGTTTATAGTTCTAAGTGATAACAGTGGCTCCACTTGGGATAGTGTGCTCTTGTAGTACACTAAGAACTCGTAGATCCAGTGCTTTATCCATTTCTTAAAAACACACACAGAGTTGACAAGCATTCCTTTCTAGCTTTGTGGGCCTTCTCCTCGGGCTTAAGCTTTTCTGTTCAGCTTGTCATTTATTTTCAACGGGAAAGATTCATAAAACGGTTATATACAATGCTCATGAGATACTTGGCAGAATTTCATTGATTGTAATTCTTTAAGAACCTGCCATTAACAGGTCCTCCAGCATATGGTGTTCCATCAACTTCTTGCAGAATGTAGGTGTTATTTCCATGGAAAGTAGAAATCTGATATGGCCCTTTCCACAAATTTTCAAATTTACCATGTTTACCTTTCTCTTCAATTCTGGCTTCCCATTTCAGGACTTTATCATGAATTTGAAATGTAACCTCTTTGATCTTCTTGTCAAATGCTCTCTTGACCCTATTCTGGTTTTGCTGATGACTTTCAAACACCTCACTTTTTTTCTCCTGCAAAGCTATTAGCTGATTGATCCTTCGCTGTATAGCATTTGGTTCCTCTTCTAATCCTTGAATCAGCTTCATTACTGGTACTCCAAGAGATGTTGGAAATATGGCCTCTGCTCCATACACAAGTTCATATGGTGATGTTCCAATGGACCTCTTTGTGCAAATCCGGTCAGTCCACAAGGCATACTTTAGTTTCAAATGCCAAGCCTTCTTATTTTCTTGCAGCAGCTTCTTAATAATTCTCACCAGACTCTTGTTTGAACTTTCAGCTAAACCATTTCCCTGTGGATAATAAGCAGTGGAATGACCAAGGGAAATGTGGTATTGATGACAAAAATTTATCATTCTTTTGGACTTAAAAGCCTGGGCATTGTCTGTGATAATCTTGATTGCACAACCAAACCTTGATAAGATGTTATTTTCTAAAAAGGAAATTATCACTGAATCATTTGCTTGCCTGGTAGGTATTGCCTCTATCCACTTTGTAAAATAATCGGTGGCTGTGAGAATCCAACGATGCTGTCCTGATGAAGGAGGATGGATTTCCCCTATAAAATCTAATCCCCACTGCTGGAAAGGTGCTTCAACATAAATAGGAACCAATGGCATTGGCATGAGCTTTCTCTTTCCTTCAAATACTTGACATTCATGGCATGATGCTATCTTTTTATAAATATCTCTGAACATAGTTGGCCAAAAATATCCAGCTCTCAAAACTTTGTTTGCAGTGGCTTTCCAATAGTGATGGCCTCCACAATCCCCTTTATGAAATTCATCAATTACTTTATCAACTTCTTCTTCAATGAGACAATTTAATAAAATTCCTCCTGCATCCTTCCAAAATAAATTTTGATCATATACAAAATATCTGAGAGATTTCAACTTGGTGAACCAAGCTTTAGATTTTGAAAGGTTATCAGGGGCTCTATTGTGCTGCAAGACAAATGCTACATCCTTACACCACTCTGAGATCAAAAAATTTTCATTGATTTGGACCAATTCTTCTTCATTCTCAGAAATTTCTGATATTTCTGTGCTTAAATTGATACCAATGCAGTCCAGATTTGACTGAGTCAACAATTTTGCTAAGCCTTGACCCTTTACCAACTTGGTGGGCTTGATCTCAATGTCATACTCCAACAACTTTGCTATCCATTTGCCTCTTTTTCCATCTGGGTCAGCTTGTGTAAGAATATCTTTTATAACAGCGCTTGGCACATATGCAACAATATGAGAGTGCAACACATAAATTCTGAAATCCTTAATTGCTTTCACCAATGCATATGCTTGCTTTTCTAAGATATTATATTTCAATTCAGCATTAGCCAATGTCTTGCTAAAGAAAGAAATGGGCTGTTCAATACCTTGACTTCCTTTTTGCAATAAAACTCCAGCAATTGTATCTTCAGAAGCAAATGTGAAGATCAGAAACTCCTTGATAAAATCCGGGCTGATAAGGACTAGTGCTTGAGAGAGTGCCTTTTTGATCTCTTCAAATGATTTCTTTGCTTCAGCTGTCCATTTAAAATCTGCTCCTTTCCTTAACATTTTTGTTATATTTTTTACCACTTCAGCAAAGTTAGGAATAAATCTTCTAACAAAATTAACCTTTCCAAGAAAGGATTGAATCTCTTTCTTACTCCTTGGTAAGTCTAACCTTTGAATTGCACTAACTCTATTAGGATCAATCCTAATTCCCTCTTCAAAGATAATGTGTCCAAGCAATTTGCCAAAAGTTAAAGCAAAGATACTTTTGGTGGGGTTTAAAGAAATACCAAACCTCCTACACTTTAGTAAGATCCTTTCAAGGTGCTTTAAGTGGTCTTCTTCCTTCTTTGAAAAGACTGTGATATCATCAAGATATACCACCACTGATTTATCTTTTTCTTCAGCGAAAGCAATGTACATAGCCCTCTGGAAAGTTGCTCCTGCATTCATGAGGCCAAAGGGCATCTTTGCATACATAAATGTGCCCCATGGTGTAGTGAAAGTTGTCTTCTCCTGATCATCTGGATGAACAAGGATCTGATTATACCCTGAGAAGCCATCAAGCATAGACATTCTTTGTGAACCAACAATATTTTGCAAAATGAAATCCATTTTGGGAAGAGGGTAATTATCTTTCAGTGAAGCCTTGTTTAAGTTCCTGAAGTCTATACAAATTCTAATCTCCCCATTCTTTTTTCTGACTGGTACCAAGTTAGCAAGCCAATTTGAGAATCTGATTGGAACAATAATTTTTGCATCAAAAAGCTTTTTCACTTCTTTTTCAATTAGTGGCATCAGAAGGGGATTAATCCTCCTTAATTTCTGCTTAAAAGGCTTCTCATTTTGCTTAATTGGGATGGTATGTTGTATGATTGAAGAATCATACTGTTTCAAATCAGCATAGCTCCATGCAAAAACATCAATAAATTTCTTCATCATTTCAACATATTTGACCTTCATATCAGCTGATAAGAACTTTGAAATCTTGACTAATTTGGGCACAATTGAGTCACCTAAATTACTGTTATAGCTCCAAATCTCACTCTTATGGTTTGTGATGCTGCACTCATGGCCTAGGGCAACCCCTCCTTCCAGACCTGGTCCAAAAATTTAAAAAACAGTGTTTTATTCCCTATACGCGACATTGCCCTGAGTTAAACGCGTGTACACGCGGGTCTGTTATACCCAACCCGCGTGTATCTATTAAAACACTTAAAAAATAATAAATTCCTCTTTTTCGGGCGGAGATCGCGGGTTTTACCTGCTGGATCACCTGTTATTGCCCGTGGCCCAACTGTTCCCAACCAACTCCTAACTAAAAAACTACTTTGGAGAGGGTATAAAAAGACATCAAAGGGAAGGCCAAGGAGAGAGAGAAAAGAGAGCAAGATTATTATGCTGAGATTTTTCCCTTAGACCAGGTCTGAAGTCCTTGGTGCTTTCTGCACTTCCCCCATTTTGCATAGGAAACCCTTGTTTCCATGTGTCTTGGTGATCATTCATCCTTGATATCATCATTGAGTAGGACTTGGAAGGAGCTCTTGTTGGAGGCTTGAGGCTGGAACGAATCCGGGAGGAAGCTTTGCTTGGAGCCTGCTGAAGGTGTTCAGGTGATATCTTTCCGATATATGTACTTTATTTGCCTTTATATATAAAGAAACACGTCTTTGTTCCCGAAACAATCTTTCTTTATGCTTATGAGATTCTTGTCTTGAATTCTTATGCAAGTGGTTACTTAAAGATTTTTATAACTAACTTTATAGCATAAAGATGGTTTATACATAAGTATCTGTACATGTACTGTTGTGTTCTTTGATTTGTTTGTCTTGCAGGTCAAAGAAAGAAGAAGGGAACTCCAAGAAGGGTTTGGACCCTAAAGGCCTTCTCGAACGTAGGACCTTAGGTACGTACCCTAAACATTAGAATTTGCTTAAAAGTAAAAATGATGGCTGTGTGTGTGTTTCTTTGAATAAGCAATTTTCAGTCTGGTAGAGTCTTAGCCCAAAGGACCCTAGGGGTACTTTCCCTTCAACCAGAATTGGCGACTCCGCTGGGGACAACACTCTTGTTGTTCCTAGTTTGGGTAGTCTTCAAGCCAATCAAGGCTCAGCCCCTCTGTTTGTTGGTTCTGACTGTCTGATCTTTTCTTGAACTCCAAGCTTTTCCAGTTTTTCAGTCTGTGTTTTTTTTATTTTTCTTGAAAGACTTCAGATACGCTCTTTTCCTGGATTACAGAAGCGTATATACGCAAGTTGCACTAAGTGAACCCGCGTATACGCAGGTTGCCTTAGTTACAGTCGCGTATACACGCATTCTGCACTTAATTGCAGGCGCGTATATTACATAAATTTCAAGATTTATAAATTTTCTTTTTGCTGAATGTTTGTCTGGTGGTTTGGGTCAGTGTCAAGCAGTTATTTCTCCAGTAACAGTTCTCTGTTTAACAGGGGGCATCTTGTTCTGAACTCTCTCTAGTCATAAGGAGTATTAGTCTTGTTTTCGTTGATTGCAAGCGTCATTGATTTTTGACACACAAGATTTCTGTTTAAGAATCTTGATTGCTCTGTTTCGGCAGAGTGGGAAGATTGGGTTCAATCTTTGTGTCCATTTTTGCTTTCATGACACTTTTTGTTTGCTTAACGAAATCATTTTTATGACCATTTGCTCCTTCGTTTCGGGAAATTTGTTTGTTACCATTTTCTTGAAACTTGTCTTTTGATATTTTGGACTTTCATTGCTGCTTTTGATTGTCAAAAAGCGATTTCGAACACATTTTATTTTTGTTGAGTTTTCATCATTTGAAAGGTGTCAATTCACAAAAGTGTTTGGTTGCTTGTTTATCAATCATTGGTGTCAGTTTTTGAGAGCTTTCCTTTGAAAAAGACTTTTTGGTTTGATTGAAAGAAAATCTTTTGAAAGTTTTTGAGTTTCGCTTTCTTAAACTTGCTTCTCATTTGATTTCCTTTTTTGCGAAGTGAAAGTGCTTTGTTTTTTATCTTAGAACTTGTTTTTATTGTTTGGACGAAATGATTGGTAACACATCATCTTCTATCTAAGCATTTTAGTGGCAAGACAAAATTTGGTAAAGCAGCAACTTTCCTTCTTTGTTTTTAGAGTAGTCTTTGAATCTTGCATCCACATATAGTTCTTGCATTAGGGTAGGATTTGCATCTCTTTTTAGGCATATTTAGTTTTGTTAGTTTTTGTGAGTGTGGAGTCTGAAAAGAAAAAGAAAATTTGTTTATATTACAAGTACCTCTGAACCTCATAGAAATTGCTCTTCATCGAAAACAAAAGTGCATGTGCATGTAGCTAAGTTTTATTAATTTCTTTTGCGTCCATAAAAACACCACAAGTTTCATCTCCATAACCCTGTGACTTAAAGAACAGCCTAATAAAATCAAGCGCTTAATTAAAATCCACTAGAACTTTTTGTTTTAGTCATTACACCAACAAGTCTAGGATTTTAGGGCCTTGGATTAGGCGAGTGGAGAGTTAACTCTCCAAGGCCACATAAAACGTCAAACATAAGAGTCTGATTAACGAGAGTAAATCCAATAGCGTTAGGAAGACCAGGAAAGCTCCGGATCTGGGAGTTAAGCACGAGGGTCTGTGAAGACAGGGAAGAGAGATACCCCCTCTCCTACTTGTCCGAACTTACCTCACGACTGTTCCGCCTGGCTTTTGCGACGAGTTGGTACCCATAGTTGCCTCTCCTAGGGATCTGCATAGGTGGCTGCGGAGGGGAATCCCGTGGCACCTGAGGTCGACGTTGTATCACTCTCGACAGTACTACTGGAGGGCACCCTTGCGAAGCTTGGGGGCTTGCACCGGCGCAGGCTGTTGTTAGGAGGTCAGCGTAACTTCCTCTGATACCTTCGCTGATAGGACTGGGCCCTCATCATCCCAGACTATCTTCGGAAGGCCCTTTTGATTCACTTTCTCGTATTTTGGTGTCCGGTCCTAATCACCCGGAGCGGAAATACTTGGAAGTTGTTTGACTGGCTGTATCTTTAGGAACTTTATAGTGTGTGCTCTGTGCTCCTAGTCGGCTTAGCTTTTAATTTTTTGAGTCTTTAGTTAGATCATAACAAAAAATTCAAAGTGGCTGACCGGTCTCCAAGACGGTCTCGAAGACTTCGTGGTCTCTCGCCACCTAGTTTAGAGCCTTCTCCTAGAAGGCGCAGAGGGGATACTATCGGTAGGGCCCGTCCCACGCCGGTTGATGCATCGGGGATTGATCCTCCTCTCGGGGATATTAGCGGCCAAGCAAGGCCTGGCACTTCTGAGCAAGAGAGGGACACTCCAGTCCCTTCTCGAGTTCGCTTTCAAGCGGAGAATAACGTAGAGGTAGAAGAACTTTCAGAATCATTAGTGATTCCAAATTCTCCACTACCATCTAGTTATCCAGACGTATTGCAATACGTCGGGACTCCGTCACATAGACCAGCGAGTCCAGGTTACGCTACGCGCTTACCATTTATGATCACTACTGGAAGCATGGCTTCTACGAGTGCTGCGACTATGCAAACCCCAACATCGGTGCAAGGGGGAGGAACCATTTCCATCCCCTCCGCTTCCTTGTTTGGATCGTTTGCTAGCACATCTTTGGTGGGGTCTACCTCCATTCCGTCCACGAGTGGAAATGCCCAAACCAATGCTTTTAGTACTGGTTCCTTCCTTTTTGGCACCCAATCACAGGGTATTCCATCGGTTCCGTTCAGTGCCGCTACGTCCATGATGGGCGGATCGGCTTCATTCCAGGGTTTTCCTTTCGGAAGTGGTCATATACCACATTCCAACCCGACGGTAGGATCCATGCCTTTTTCTTCAATAGGACAAAGCAGCAATCCTTTCCAAGGTTGGAATAACCCTGGGGTTAGTACTGCAGGAACTGCGAATCCATTTATCGGCCAACAAGGAAGTAGGCCGTATTCCACGGTTAGCATGTTTCAAAGTATTCCTCCCCTTGCTTCGGCTTGGAACCCATATCAGGGGTTATCAACTCCTTACCATTCTTTAGGAGGAAACTTTGCAGGCTATGGAGGTTATACGGCAGGAGTTGGTCAATCTCCGAATTTTGCTGGACCACAAGGCTTGCCTTTTGGTTCAGCCGGTTCTACTGGTCACTTCGGGCAGCCTGGTGCCTCCCAAATCCCAGGACAATCTTTTCAGAACTTTGGGAGTTCTGCCCAGTCTGGGTGGAATCCCCTAGGTCCTCCTAGGCTTCCGTTTCTGGCAACGTTAAACTTGCCAGATCTCACTAAGCTAACGAACGACCCTATCAGATACAATCCGGCCTGGCCTCCGGTCCCAACCAAACTCCCTTCGGACATTCCAAAATTCGAAGGGAAGAGTGGTGAAGATCCGGGCGATCATGTAACCACATTCCATTTGTGGTGCTCATCCAACTCCCTCATCGAGGATTCGATTAGGTTGAGACTTTTTCAGCGCACCTTGACTGGTAATGCGGCTAAATGGTATATAGAGTTGCCAGGGGGCAGCTTTACATCGTTCGCAGACTTAGCTAATATCTTCTTGAATCACTTCCAGTTGCCTGTCCGCTATGATGCCGGAACTGAACTTCTGGCTACCTTTCGTCAAGATAAGGCAACCCACATTTCTGATCACATTCAGGAATGGAGACGGAGAAAGAGGCTCATCAAAGCCGAAATCCCTCCGGAGTACCGTCTAGAGTGGTTTTTGAAGTCTTTGCAACCCGAGATCTCCAAGGATGTCTCCATGTCTGGGGTCTATTCTGAGGAGCAAGCCATTTTCAGGGCCCAGCAGTTAGAACTGATTTACTCTCAGTCTGGGATCCTCCAAAAGTACTTGCCAGATGCTCCTGGATCTAAGGTTGATTTAGCTAAGCCGAAGCCAGGTCCGCACGCGGATGGTATTGTGGGGTCAGTAGACTCGACTACAGTGAACTTGTTGAATCAATTGCAGCAGTTGTCATTACAAACTGCTCCTAACAACCAAGTCACAATGTCTAATCCTCAAGCTTCCCAAAATTCTTCCATTAACGCCGTCCAATCCGATAACCCCAAAGGAAATCAAAATTCCAATGGGAAAAAGAAAGGACGTGGTAAGAAGAAGAATTCGGAGGGGAAGCCCGATGCAAATAAATCCGGCAACAACGCTGGTGGTGGTAAAGGTGAGTCGAGAAAGAAAGTTAAGTTCCCTTGCAAGTTATGCAGTGGGGACCATCTAACTCATCTTTGCCCTAGAATTGAAGACGCTCAGCGCTTGTTAGGACAGCAAGGGACTTCTAGTTCGCAAGCTGTGTTAACTAACCCGTTTCCCCAAGGGCAGCAACTTCTTGCTGGCGCAAATTCGAATCCTGGGACCTCCTCAGGGGGCAACCAGGAAGGGGAAAAAGCATCAAATGTTTTTATGATGGGTTCAAACGTTAACGTGACTACACGGTCACGCGATTATGGTGAAGGTGAAAATTCTAAGGGTAAATCAGTTCCCGAAACTAACAACCCACTTCATATTGAGCGACCTTCTGTTGAGACTATACCTCGGGTGCCGAAAGGTTCCGCAAAACGTGCGACTATCAACCCTAATATTAGGGCAGCCCAGAATTACTCCATTGTTGAGGATCTGGCCCAGAGTCCATGTGCTATGTCCGCGTTAGAGGTGCTCCAGTCATGTCCTGCTCAACGAAGTGCCTTGCTATCGGCAATGGGGGCAGTAGATCCAAGTAATTCCTTAGCTCTCACTTTTGATATGAGTAATGTCAAAAAGAGACTTCCTCATCACATGGCTTTCCAGATAAAGTCTACCTACCAGAAAACGAATATTTTTCGGACGGTTGTGGATGAGGGAGCTTCCACGTGTGTCATGTCTATGTCATGCTGGAAGGCCATTGGATCACCGTCGGTTGTTCCTTCACCTACCCTATTGACAGCATTTGATGGTCACTCTCATAGGCCATACGGGATTATCCCGGCTTTTCCTATATGTGTTGGAGGAAAAGTCGTTAATATTGAAGTAGAAGTCATAGACGCTAACCTAGACTATAATCTCCTATTAGGAAGGAACTGGGTGTACGAGATGGATGCCGTGGTTTCGACTCTGTTTCGTGTCATTTGCTTTCCTCATGAGGGGAAAATCGTTAAGGTTGACCAATTGGACTATTGTCCAGTTGATCCTCAAGCAAACTCTGACTCTACTATTCCTTTAGTGGGTAACCCCCGTCCGCCTACCGAGAGTCTAGGAGTCGGGATGTACTCTTCATTGATGGGTACGTTTAATCTTCCCCCTCCTACAGTTGGTATAGATACAATTTCATCCTCCAGGGATCCTTTACAGAGAGAGTTTGTCCAAACTCCTTATTCTTCGAATCCTGGAACCTTGGCTTCATCTGCGACCACATCAGGTGACGACAAGGTGGGTGGAATAGAATCTCTTATATTTACAGTGGAACCTAGATGCGAATCTATCGATAACTCTGTAGATAACCATTCTACTATTTCCTTTGGGAAAGAAATAGATGGTGATGTGGCTCATTTTCGGACCCTTGATTCCACCTTTGCATCGGATTGCTCGGATATTGTTTTTCCATCGGATGAAGCAATATTCGAAGCAATGACGGCCGTAGATCGACCTTTGGAAGATTTACATCGTCGGTTACACTTTTATGCCCCTGTGCGTGAAGTCGAATCTCGGTCCTCCAGTTCGACTAGTGATGTTTGTACGGTCCCTTTGGCTCCAGCACATTCATTTGCCGAAGAGAGTATATTGATTGGTTCGATCGTCGTACCTATAAACATCCCTAGGAGTCAGTGGGCGGAGCCTCCTGATGGGCTCTACCTAAAGAAGTACTTTGCTTAGTTCAGGCTAGGCAATGACTTCTTTGTATTTTATGTGTATTTGTACATATATTATCGAGCGTTTTCTGATATCAGCACTTTTTGGTCTGCCTTGGCAGGTGCTGATGGATGATTTGGTTTATTTTGGATTCGCCGATGGTGCTAGTCGGCACACTCGGAATCTTGCTTCCGCAGCTTGGGTACTTTATTACCCAACTGGTCAGTTGATGATATCGAGAGGCGTGTGTATCAGTCCTGCTTCAAACAATATGGCCGAGTATACAGCTGTTATCAATTTATTATCCGAGGCAATCTCTTATGGGATCGACTCGTTGGTAGTATATCTTGATTCTCAATTGATAGTGTCTCAGTTAAATAACATTTATCGGGTTAGAGATCCATTATTATATCGCCAATATTTAAGGGTGAGGTTGTTGCAAAGATCATTTATTTACATTAATTATTTGCACATTCCAAGATCTCAAAATTGGTTAGCTGATTCTATCGCTAATCAAGCATTAGACTGGCATATCAATCATTCATCATCATAAAATCATGCATCAAAAAGTCAAACTGTATATATATATATATATATCGCAAAGCGTCTCGAGTGTACATATGTGTGTCCAAAAATATACAAAATTGGGACTCAAATGCCCATAATCATGTTAGGCATATCTAACGCCTCGGCTCTGGATGAGCAGCTAAATAAGTAACTATAGCAGTGGCCACGCGCCGAAAGACGCGAACCCAGTCACGTGGCATCCCAACCACATGACGCTGCATATCTGGAGGAAGGTCCTCTACCTCGGCCATTGGTACTTGGCAGCTCAGTCTCGTCAAGTGTCGCTGGACGTTGTTGAGGGTCCTTTCCGCATCCGCAGCCGCCTCTTCGGCTCCTCGGCCACGCCGTCCATGCCACGGGAATCCATCTGGTCGCACAGGCCCAATGTCAGGAACATGATCATCATATTAGTCATTTGAATCTCATCAAAAAATATTTTTCAAAATTTATCATTATATTTGAAAAATCCAAAAAAATCATAAAATCATAAAAATCAAAAATCTTACCAATCTCGCCCCATGCTGCATCCGGTGGTAACACTAGATCAGGATCTCCTCGGAAATCCAGCCCAGCATAGGGGTAGTCGTCTATGGCGATGATCTGTTGCTCCCACCAAGCAAAAAAGTCATCGTCGAATGCATTCCTAGGCACTTCCCCACCCCCCAGACGTTTCATCAAGTCAGCCCACCAGCCCATGCGTGGATCACGTGGACTACTGATGGGAACTGCTACCCTGGGGCGGAGTGCGGGAACCTTCTCGAAGAAGAAAGTACATAAAATAGTTCCGTACCCAAAGTTCTTGGTCCGTCCCCTCCTGATAGAAGCAAGCTGTTCCTTCATGTTGGCAAGTAGAGGAGTACACCAGTCAAACACCGTGGTGAGACAGTCCACTGCTACGCTCATGTTTACCCGTGATGCCTGATGTAGCGAGGATGATCCGTTCACTCGAGCTATGGTGAACAAGATTATCTGCAGTGACAAACTCGCCACGTCTGGGATAGAGATCTGGCTCCCGACCTTCCAATGACCTGGGCAGTAAATTTGAACATAGTCGTCTACACCAAGGCTATTCCGGGTCCTGCCCCGGGAATGTACTACCTCTCCCCTTCGCGAAAGGCCCGTGATGAAATATATATCTTCCACTTCTACCCTGAGTGGCATCTGATCAATCACAAAAGCTTCTTCCTCGACATCCCAATAATCAATGAGTCTCTCGAGCAGACGCACGTTTGCTTTCATATTTGGCAACTTGAAGAATTTTAACAATCCGCATCCCCGCAGGGCGTCTAATGCCTCATCATTGTTCATAACTTCATTATCTACAGCTGAGTGCTCTCTTTCACGCCATGTGATAGTCATCCTGGAAGAAAAAATCATTTTCATCCGTTAGTTTTTTGTATAAAATTAGTTTGTTGCGCACACGCGGGTTCACTTGTATACAGTCGCGTGTAGGGCCGTCGTATACGCGATTTCTATACAGCCAACCCGTGTGTACGCCGCAGAGCAATCTTTTGCAAAAATCTAATGGTGAAACATTAATTAAACTTCCTAAAAACTATCACAATCAATTGCAAGACAAGTTTAGTGCTTACCTGGAAGTTTTCGGCAAGTTTGAACGGTTGAATAAGTCACGGGGAAGTTTGCTCCTTTTGCTCCACAATTTTTGCTCTCCAAGTCAAACGGTGAAAATGGTAAGTCCAAAATTTCTTTTTATAAGTTTTGAAAATGCAAAAAATTTTCAAAATTTTATTTTGTTTGGTTTCATGTCACTTTTAACTTGGGAGCTTGGAATGTCGAGATTGAGTTGTTTTTCAGGATATTTTGGACATTTTTCGACGGTTCGAGACGGTTCCATGACTGCTGACCCGTCATGGCAGGTATCGTGTTCTCACTGGCATATAGGTTAGGGACACCATTTTTCCATTGCATTATGCATACTAGCCTCCATTTGACCGATACATCTGCCATAGGGTCGACCCCATCATGTTATGGTTCGTAAGCCATTTTCACTCGCCGATTCTTTAAATCATGACATGATGGTAGAGCCCTCCTTTGACATGGGCATCCTAGTTAGCACCTCACTGACATTTGTTGCCCATGCTGCTTCGTTTTGAGTAGGCTCGGGAGTCCTCTGTAGTCCCGCCATGACTTATGCGTTGAAGACTCATTCCTCTGTGCTTCTTCGCTTCGTTCTGGCCTTATACCCTAGAGGCTCCTATGTGTGTTGAGTTGTACTTCTGCATTGCATGTTGACCATTTGCACCTTTTGGCCTATAGCCAGCTTCACTTGGACTCGTGTTTAAGCCAACTTTTGACCATGACGTCTGCAAAATCAACCTTGCATATCCTTGACTTCGGCAGCTTGACATACCCAGATCCGTGGAAGGAACTTACCTCTGAGTGTCACTGACCAGTTTTTCACCTCCCTGCATTGAGCATAGGAACGTTCCTTTCCCAGGAACTAGATCATCTGTTTCACCGACACTCGTTCTTTCCACTGTACCATAGCATTCTTTTATTCTTTTTCCGGCTTATCAGAAAAAGACAAAAAAATTGAATATTCCAAAAAGAGCGGGAACAGGGACACTATTTCCACTTATTGTTGGCAGCTAGAGTCAGTCGTGTCACCCTTGAACAAAGCACTCAAAACAAAGTCTCCTCCGCATGGGTGGGATTTAGTTTGACTTAGGTACGCCATAACCTTGTTATCGAGTCAGTTCTCCCCCGATTGGTTATCTCTTCCAATCATATGGAGGGTTCGTTCGTGCCTCCTGCATGACGAACTTATACAGATTCATCATATGCTGCCACATAGTCACATTGAGTCGTGCTTTTGTTCAAGGGAAGTTAGCCTGAGTCGGCCTTTCTGCAGTGTCTCTTGACTCATTCTTCAGTCGGCCATCCCTGGTTGTCAGTGTCATGTCTATCATCACATCAGTTATATTGGTCCTTTACTCGTGCCGGTTTGAGAAGGTCCCCATTGACTTCTTGCTGGCGGGTCTTGTCCTTATCGACGACGACACATTGCTCTGAGGACAGGCCTAGAGCCGCACCCTGGCCCTATTTTCATTATTGATAGGTCACCTTGTGCTCAGCATCGATCAGTATCATGGGTCTTTGACTGAGTGGTTTCCCTTGTGTTCGACATCAGCATACATTATCACACATTGGGATTCGTGCAGTACCTTGGTTTCCATTTGACCCTATTGGTGGATACCTCGCCTCTGTGTCGGCTTTCATTATTGGTTGGTTTAGAGGGTTTCTGCCGTGCGCTAGCCACATCTGGTGTACGCCGGAAACGTACTTCGGTTGGGTTACTACATCTTTTTCGTCCGATTCCTTCCACATTATTGGCCTACGGGTTACACTCGCGCTAAATTGATGAAGGATGCCTTAATGCCTTCCTTCTAGCGGATCTTTCCCTATCGACTCCGACTCATTGCTCTGGGGCAAAGATCTAGAGTCCATTTGGCAGTACCTTGGGGTTTGCAGTCATTAGTGGCAGATTCCTCGCTATCGACAGTGGGAAACCATCATTGTCTCCTGATTGATAGATTCTTACAGGTGTTCGACTTCAGCTCATCTATTCACACTTGTTAGATTGTACTGGGTACCTTGACGCTCATTATCATTATCGGTGAGTAGTCTCGTGTTTGCTAACGGTATACATCAATGACCGGTAATCAAACGATTTCTCACATGGTCGACTTCAGATCATTTATTCCCATGGTGTAGAAATGTACCACGGCGGTCGGTGAAGACCTCAGGTTGTATCAGCATTCATTGGTTCACTTGACAGTTGCTCCTGTTGCTGCTAGTTGATACCATTCCACCTTATATGTTGCAGTCAGTCATGGCGACATTCTATATGCTGGCACCTGAGTTTGCAGTGTAGTACCATCCTATTCCATCATGTTCAGTTGGTACCTTATGGGATCAGTCTTTGATTTCAGTGATCCGTTGCATCTTTCAGCATCATTGACAGTCTTATATGTGATATTTAGACATGTACTTACTCATTATGATCAGATGATCCATTATGCACTTTCCAGTCATTTATACTTGTATACTTAGTGGATCCGCTTGTACTTGATATGCGGACATGCTTTACTTTTCCTGAGCATGGGTATGCCCGTCTCAGACAGTGTTTCTTTCTGATCTCCTTTCGGTGGCTTGGCAGGCTGAATTCTCGTGAAGTCCTCCTCGGTTTTTCGGCAGAGTTCCTTTCCTTGTACTTACTTAATATATTTCGGCCATCATGTTCCCCTTCTGACCTCATACATTAGGGGGCATCTGTTATAGCTCCAAATCTCACTCTTATGGTTTGTGATGCTGCACTCATGGCCTAGGGCAACCCCTCCTTCCAGACCTGGTCCAAAAATTTAAAAAACAGTGTTTTATTCCCTATACGCGACATTGCCCTGAGTTAAACGCGTGTACACGCGGGTCTGTTATACCCAACCCGCGTGTATCTATTAAAACACTTAAAAAATAATAAATTCCTCTTTTTCGGGCGGAGATCGCGGGTTTTACCTGCTGGATCACCTGTTATTGCCCGTGGCCCAACTGTTCCCAACCAACTCCTAACTAAAAAACTACTTTGGAGAGGGTATAAAAAGACATCAAAGGGAAGGCCAAGGAGAGAGAGAAAATAGAGCAAGATTATTATGCTGAGATTTTTCCCTTAGACCAGGTCTGAAGTCCTTGGTGCTTTCTGCACTTCCCCCATTTTGCATAGGAAACCCTTGTTTCCATGTGTCTTGGTGATCATTCATCCTTGATATCATCATTGAGTAGGACTTGGAAGGAGCTCTTGTTGGAGGCTTGAGGCTGGAACGAATCCGGGAGGAAGCTTTGCTTGGAGCCTGCTGAAGGTGTTCAGGTGATATCTTTCCGATATATGTACTTTATTTGCCTTTATATATAAAGAAACACGTCTTTGTTCCCGAAACAATCTTTCTTTATGCTTATGAGATTCTTGTCTTGAATTCTTGTGCAAGTGGTTACTTAAAGATTTTTATAACTAACTTTATAGCATAAAGATGGTTTATACATAAGTATCTGTACATGTACTGTTGTGTTCTTTGATTTGTTTGTCTTGCAGGTCAAAGAAAGAAGAAGGGAACTCCAAGAAGGGTTTGGACCCTAAAGGCCTTCTCGAACGTAGGACCTTAGGTACGTACCCTAAACATTAGAATTTGCTTAAAAGTAAAAATGATGGCTGTGTGTGTGTTTCTTTGAATAAGCAATTTTCAGTCTGGTAGAGTCTTAGCCCAAAGGACCCTAGGGGTACTTTCCCTTCAACCAATTACAGCTTTCTATTTCCTCTTCATTGGCTTGCAATCTTGGTGCTTTAAACACATCATTTTGATCAAATAATTTTTCAAGTGGAATAAGGCCTTTAGGAATTAGGTTGTTTTGTAGCTGCAACACTTCAGAATTTTCCCTTGTCTCTGTTAACATATTTTGCTGATCTATTTGATTATGCTCAAACTCTTCTTTCAACTCAAGGAAATTTCTTACCTGCTGATCATCTTCAAAGACTTGCCAGTTTATGATATTATCTGGGATGACTGGCCTATGGCGAACCTTCACTTCATAGCTATCAGAAGAATGTTTAGGAATAATAAAAAGACTAGCTGCAACAGCAAGAGAATCTGCAACAAAATTTTGATCTCTGGTTTTTATACTGAAGGAATAGGATTGAAATTTTTCCAACAATTCCAACACTAAATTTCTGTAGGCTCTCATCCTTGCATCCTTTGTTTGATATGCACCTTGTACTTGCTTTATAATCAATTCAGAATCTCCACAAACATCAATGTTCTTTGCCTTCAACTTTATCAAGGTTTCCAGGCCTAAAACCAGAGATTCGTACTCAGCCATGTTGTTGGTACAATCAAAGTTTAGTTTGTATGACAGAAACATACTTTCTTCAGTTGGACTAGTGATCCAAATTCCAGCTCCTGCCCCTTCTTTTCCTGCTGCTCCATCAAAGTATAGAGACCAGCAACCAGTGATGTCTCTTTCATCTCTTTGTTGTACCTCCTGACACTGATTTTCTGCATGTTCATCTTTTCCCACTGATTCATTGAAAAGGATAGCTGATCCAAGACCTGTGTCACATGAGTAAATAGGAAAATTCTGAGGCTTGTCTTTGCTGCTTACCATATATGCCATCCTTGTTTCACGATACAACCTCCTTTGTTCACCAAACACTGGGATGGTGGCATATGTTAAATCCATTTGCATGGCACCCTTGATTTTTGCTGCCCATGACCTTGAAAGAAGTATCCCAAACTTAGGTGGAATGTCTGCAACAACAATGTCCATGACAGTTGTTTTTGCTGGGATTTGTGTGAGTGCCACAACAACATCTTTTATTAACCCAATGCAATGAACTCTCTTTGAATCAAATGAAAATAAGTCCTTGTACGGTCTAGTTACTTCTAATCCCAGTCTTTCCATGATTACCTTAGGCATGAGATTATGTGATGCCCCTGAATCCAGCATAGCATTATGTAGAGTCATATCATGGATATTAATGCTTATATAAAAAGGGGGAAACTCATCATTTTGTTCATCCTCAAGTCTTGGACCTAAACAGATAATAGGATTATCCTCTTGCACATTTAGAATATCAGCCCCTCCTAGTGGAGAATTAAGCATTTCAACAATCTTGCTTCTATATTTGTCTACCTTTAGAATTTCATTGAAAGGGACTGATATTTTAATTTTTTGCAATCTCATTTTCAATGTTAAAAGCAGAAGTAGACTTTTCAAGTTCCTTAGGAGGTGCAGGGTTTTGAATATCCTTTCTATCAAGAGGGGAATCACCTTTACCATCAACCGGCTTTGACTTTTCCTTTTTATCTTCAATTGCCTTTGAAATATTCTTCTTGGGCTGTGCTTTATTTGCTGTAATAGGGACATCTCGGTTTCTAAGATTGTACTGCTTCTGAATTTCAAATATGGCATGCTGATAACCCTTTAAAAAATCTGAAGGCTCCTCTTCTGCCTTTACCATGCTGGACTCATCATGTTCCTCCTTTGTTAAGAAAATTTCTGAGTCTTCCTCCCCAAAGCAATGAATAGATTCCTCAGGTACTTCAGGTTCTTCTTCTTCATCCACCAAGTTTTGTTGGAAATGAGGTCTCACTGGAGGATCTGCCTGCTGATTTCTATTGTCTCTTGGCCTTTGCTGATTCTGAGGCCTTCTAAATTGAGGGTTCCTAAACCGAGGCTCTTGCTGTGCTTGGGGAGCAGCAGTATTCCCAAGTGCTAATTGATCCATCAATTTCTCCATGGTTTTCATCATGGTTTCAAATTTGTCTTCTTGAGCAGAGGTAGAGGGCTTCTCCTCTTCCTTTATCTTAGTCTTTGCCGTCTTCAACTTCTTAGCAGCAAGCATATTCACATCTACCTTAACTGCATCATTTTGCATGTCAGCCAAAGTAGCAGACTCTCTCTCTCTGAGTAAAAGAGAGAAATCTGAATCAAATGACTCAGCATATCTTAACTGTGCCAAAGCTCCAGGAGGTTTCAAATGTGCTGGAATAGAATTATATACTTTATTAAACCTCTTAGAAAAGTTTTGGACAGTTTCATCTGGAGCTCTTCTTAGACTATTATATTTAGTGAGAGCTTGAACAGGATTGGTTCTATTTCCCCTTTCCTCAGAAAGCTATCTTCAAACTCAGCCCAACTATGAATGCTACCAGCTCCAAGGGCTTTAAACCATTTTCGGACTTCCCCAATGAAAGTTTGAGCAAACAGTCTTAATTTTACATCTTCATCATCCACTTCTTCCCTATCAACAAAATCATTGAACCTATCCACATGTTCCTCAGCTGTAATGTCTTCATCTCCTCCCCATGTTGGAATTCTAGCAGCATATTTACTAGGGAGATCATGCAAAACAGCAGGGAGAGCTAGAGGAGCATACCTAGCAGGTACAGCCATAATGAATGGAGGAGCAGTGACAACAGGTATGGTATGACCAGAGGGACTAGAACTAGTATGAGATGTTGTCTGAGGACTATTTGGACTAGCAGAGGCAGAAGATATAGTATGAGTACGGAAAGGGCTATTTGGACTTTGTAAACCACTGACAAAAGAACTCCAATTTGGGAGAGGTAGACCAGTTTTAGATTTAAGCAAAACCTCAAAAGGATCAAGCTCCTTGAGCTGTTTCAAGTCCTCCTCCTCTAATAACAATTCAGAAGTAACAATTTCCCAAAAATCTTCTTTATCTTTTTGTGACACTAAAGATGAAGTATCAATGCCCCTTTTTTGTAAATCTAAAATGATACCAATAATTTCTTCTTCGTTTTCAGACCTCAACAGTACCTCTTGAATTTTATCATCAACAATTTTATCTTCAGGACTTCTAGAAAAATCAGGAAACAAAGACTTTGAAATGTTTGATGTACCTGGTGTATCAGAAAATCTTTGTCTACTCCTTGAGATGATATTGGGATTATCCACAGGACTAGGTGGGTTTGGGTCAGGATTACTCCTTGTATATCTTCCTCTCGAAGCCACCTTTTAAACTTTAAGAATTAATGGAGTCACCAAGGTAGAATGCAGCCTCGAAAACCTTTTTGAGCTCCTGCTACCTTCAGAAGTTCAGTCTTATAATTTCGGGAATGAGTAATCTTCAGGCTCCCGGCAGACGCACCAAAATGTTATCACAAAATCAAGCACTGAAGGGCTGCTGATCAGGTAGACTCTGTGTAACTGTTTCAGACCAATCTTTTGACTAAGGCTTAGCCTCCTTAGCCTGAGAGGGCTCTCTCAAAAAGTTATTGATTTTGACTATTGATAAGATGGCTAACTCTTGTAAAGTGAATTTAACAAACAAGCTGGCTGGACAGACATTACAAAGACTTCCATTGGGCTTATGGAGTTAATCATACTTCAGTAAACTATAACACTGCTCATTTATAGAAGTCAGGGCATGTGATGTTTAAATACTCAAAACAACATCTCATAGAAAACCTCAGTTTACAAATACACACAGGAAATCAGAGCAGCATAAGTGAATTCTGAGTGATTGTGTATTTATACAACTGTAAAAACATAAAGGATAAAGCAAAACCACATATCTTGAGCATTGAAACACTGTATGAATCCTGAGAAGAAAAGCAGCAAATTGTATTACTGAAACTGAGTTTTTACACAAGCCAAAACAATACTCTGTTTTTTCAAATATCCAACCCTCATTACATAGATGATTCAGCTATATATAGAAACATAATTTTAACTACTTGGAGCTTCCTCCTCCAGCATGAGGGGAGCTCGATGACTGCCACTAATGACACCTATCTGCTTTACAACAAACTATTAAATACAATTAATGCTAACTGGAGTTCTAAAGAGTTCTACTTTGATTATAACTCTAACACTATCTTCTTCGTAGAAAGATTCCTTCTTGTTTTTTGACACCTGGATTCTTTGCAGTTTGGCTGAGATGGCTGAGATGAGCATTTAAAGCTCCATATTGGCCTCGGATGCTGAATATTTTTAATCTGCTCAGTGATGCTAGGTGATATCCCCTGTTTTTTCGGTTCCAGTCTTCCACTCCTTATTCGAATATGCAGCAGCATGTCTTTGGCTCTTTAATATCCCAAAAATATAGAGCACCACCATGTTCCTGATGTGTTAGAGGCTTCATTGATGGACAGGTGTGCAAGTCAAAACTCCTCGTATGCAACCCCTTCCAAACCCTAATGACCGGTAATAAAGTGGCTTTATAACAAAAACTCCAAATTTGAGTTAAAGCATTCCACCTTTTAAAGGTACAGCTGTCTTGATCTGAATGGTTGTGATGGCTTCATCTGGTCCCTTTGATGTCCTTTAGATGTCTCCTTTTGAAAATTCCTGCACCTATCACCAAACTGTCTTTTTGCGTTGAAAACACCACCTACAGCAGTTTCGTAGCGCGCTACGAAACTGCTAAAATGTTTAAACAGCTTGTCTTTTTCCTGAGGTATTTACCGCCTAGATATTTGGTTGCCAAAACTCCTTTTGATCTTTGATACATATAGCAGGGATATACATGTCCTTAAAACAACAAAATTAAGCAAAATTTGCCAAAATTTGGAAAAAAACCTTTCTTTGAACAGCAACTTTATTTATCAGCTAATTGGTCTAGCTGGGCCTTTAAGTCTGCAACCTTCTTCCACTGACCTAGCTGTGATTCCAAGTCTTCAATCCTCTTCTTCATAACTTTTTTTTCGGCTCTTAAACGCATATTTATCTTTATGATGAATTTAGCCTCCTTAATTGCGGGAACTATCCATGTATAAACATCAGCTACTGAATCCACCTGGTTCATCAAACCTCAATCTTTTTGAAGCTCTAGACTTCTTGGTGCTTTCTGGTGATGACTGTGTCAAATCAACGTGCACTGGTTCAATGTGCACTGGTTCAATTTGCCCAAACTCAATGGCCTCCAACAAATCACTCAGGCTGGTCACTTATGCATCATTTACGATCATCATAAAGATCCATGCACGGTAAAACCCATTTGAATAATATTTATGTGCATGTCTACAAATCTATTGGTGGAGTGATGCTTAATGAGCGTTTGGGAGGTACGCAAACTGACATGAGAGGACGGAAGTGGTGACTCATCAACAGACTTGACCCTTTGAGAAATATTCGCTGCAAAACGCACGAATCTGCGATTTCGCAGCGCGGTTAGTTTTGAATTGTCATAATGCGCTGCGAAACAGCTTGATGGTGACGCACTACGGAATGGCTAAACAATGATTACGCTGCGAAACTGACCAATAAGAGACTGCGCTGCGAAATTACGGAAAGGATCGGTGACATGGATAAGACAAGACATGGCTTATGAAACCATGATGGTGGAGGATGACCAATAGGATTAGAGTACAATTTTCATCAAACACCTTTAAAGCTCCAACCCTAAGTAAGAAACATAGAACAAAAACAATTTGACACCAACTTTTGACATTGAACTTGGACAAAGGATTATATACAAATGTTTATAGTTCTAAGTGATAACAGTGGCTCCACTTGGGATAGTGTGCTCCTGTAGTACACTAAGAACTCGTAGATCTAGTGCTTTATCCATTTCTTAAAAACACACACAGAGTTGACAAGCATTCCTTTCTAGCTTTGTGGGCCTTCTCCTCGGGCTTAAGCTTTTCTGTTCAGCTTGTCATTTATTTTCAACAGGAAAGATTCATAAAACGGTTATATACAATGCTCATGAGATACTTGGTAGAATTTCATTGATTGTAATGCTTTAAGAACTTGCCATTAACAGGTCCTCCAGCATATGGTGTTCCATCAACTTCCTGCAGAATGTAGGTGTTATTTCCATGGAAAGCGGAAATCTGATATGGCCCTTTCCACAAATTTTCAAATTTACCATGTTTACCTTTCTCTTCAATTCTGGCTTCCCATTTCAGGACTTTATCATGAATCTGAAATGTAACCTCTTTGATCTTCTTGTCAAATGCTCTCTTGACCCTATTCTGGTTTTGCTGATGACTTTCAAACACCTCACTTCTTTTCTCCTGCAAAGCTATTAGCTGATTGATCCTTCGCTGTATAGCATTTGGTTCCTCTTCTAATCCTTGAATCAGCTTCATTACTGGTACTCCAAGAGATGTTGGAAATATGGCCTCTGCTCCATACACAAGTTCATATGGTGATGTTCCAATGGACCTCTTTGTGCAAATCCGGTCAGCCCACAAGGCATACTTTAGTTTCAAATTCCAAACCTTCTTATTTTCTTGCAGCAGCTTCTTAATAATTCTCACCAGACTCTTGTTTGAACTTTCAGCTAAACCATTTCCCTGTGGATAATAAGCAGTGGAATGACCAAGGGAAATGTGGTATTGATGACAAAAACTTATCATTCTTTTGGACTTAAAAGCCTGGGCATTGTCTGTGATAATCTTGATTGGACAACCAAACCTTGATAAGATGTTATTTTCTAAAAGGGAAATTATCACTGAATCATTTGCTTGCCTGGTAGGTATTGCCTCTATCCACTTTGTAAAATAATCGGTGGCTGTGAGAATCCAACGATGCTGTCCTGATGAAGGAGGATGGATTTCCCCTATAAAATCTAATCCCCACTGTTGGAAAGGTGCTTCAACATAAATAGGAACCAATGGCATTGGCATGAGCTTTCTCTTTCCTTCAAATAATTGACATTCATGGCATGATGCTATCTTTTTATAAATATCTCTGAACATAGTTGGCCAAAAATATCCAGCTCTCAAAACTTTGTTTGCAGTGGCTTTCCAATAGTGATGGCCTCCACAATCTCCTTTATGAAATTCATCAATTACTTTATCAGCTTCTTCTTCAATGAGACAATTTAATAAAATTCCTCCTGCATCCTTCCAAAATAAATTTTGATCATATACAAAATATCTGAGAGATTTCAACTTGGTGAACCGAGCTTTAGATTTTGAAAGGTTATCAGGGGCTCTATTGTGCTGCAAGACAAATGCTACATCCTTATACCACTCTGAGATCAAAAATTTTTCATTGATTTGGACCAATTCTTCTTCATTCTCAGAAATTTCTGATATTTCTGTGCTTAAATTGATACCAATGCAGTCCAGATTTGACTGAGTCAACAATTTTGCTAAGCCTTGACCCTTTACCAACTTGGTGGGCTTGATCTCAATGTCATACTCCAACAGCTTTGCTATCCATTTTCCTCTTTTTCCATCTGGGTCAGCTTGTGTAAGAATATCTTTTATAACAGCGCTTGGCACGTATGCAACAATATGAGAGTGCAACACATAAATTCTGAAATCCTTAATTGCTTTCACCAATGCATATGCTTGCTTTTCTAAGATATTATATTTCAATTCAGCATTAGCCAATGTCTTGCTAAAGAAAGAAATGGGCTGTTCAATACCTTGACTTCCTTTTTGCAATAAAACTCCAGCAATTGTATCTTCAGAAGCAAATGTGAAGATCAGAAACTCCTTGGTAAAATCCGGGCTGATAAGGACTAGTGCTTGAGAGAGTGCCTTTTTTATCTCTTCAAATGATTTCTTTGCTTCAGCTGTCCATTTAAAATCTGCTCCTTTCCTTAACATTTTTGTTATATTTTTGACCACTTCAGCAAAGTTAGGAATAAATCTTCTAACAAAATTAACCTTTCCAAGAAAGGATTGAATCTCTTTCTTACTCCTTGGTAAGTCTAACCTTTGAATTGCACTAACTCTATTAGGATCAATCCTAATTCCCTCTTCAGAGATAATGTGTCCAAGCAATTTGCCAAAAGTTAAAGCAAAGATACTTTTGGTGGGGTTTAAAGAAATACCAAACCTCCTACACTTTAGTAAGATCCTTTCAAGGTGCTTTAAGTGGTCTTCTTCCTTCTTTGAAAAGACTGTGATATCATCAAGATATACCACCACTGATTTATCTTTTTCTTCAGCGAAAGCAATGTCCATAGCCCTCTGGAAAGTTGCTCCTGCATTCATGAGGCCAAAGGGCATCTTTGCATACATAAATGTGCCCCATGGTGTAGTGAAAGCTGTCTTCTCCTGATCATCTGGATGAACAAGGATCTGATTATACCCTGAGAAGCCATCAAGCATAGACATTCTTTGTGAACCAACAATATTTTGCAAAATGAAATCCATTTTGGGAAGAGGGTAATTATCTTTCAGTGAAGCCTTGTTTAAGTTCCTAAAGTCTATACAAATTCTAATCTCCCCATTCTTTTTTCTGACTGGTACCAAGTTAGCAAGCCAATTTGAGAATCTGATTGGAACAATAATTTTTGCATCAAAAAGCTTTTTCACTTCTTTTTCAATTAGTGGCATCAGAAGGGGATTAATCCTCCTTAATTTCTGCTTAAAAGGCTTCTCATTTTGCTTAATTGGGATGGTATGTTGTATGATTGAAGAATCATACTGTTTCAAATCAGCATAGCTCCATGCGAAAACATCAATAAATTTCTTCATCATTTCAACATATTTGACCTTCATATCAGCTGATAAGAACTTTGAAATCTTGACTAATTTGGGCACAACTGAGTCACCTAAATTACAGCTTTCTATTTCCTCTTCATTGGCTTGCAATCTTGGTGCTTTAAACACATCATTTTGATCAAATAATTTTTCAAGTGGAATAAGGCCTTTAGGAATTAGGTTGTTTTGTAGCTGCAACACTTCAGAATTTTCCCTTGTCTCTGTTAACATATTTTGCTGATCTATTTGATTATGCTCAAACTCTTCTTTCAACTCAAGGAAATTTCTTACCTGCTGATCATCTTCAAAGACTTGCCAGTTTATGATATTATCTGGGATGACTGGCCTATGGCGAACCTTCACTTCATAGCTATCAGAAGAATGTTTAGGAATAATAAAAAGACTAGCTGCAACAGCAAGAGAATCTGCAACAGAATTTTGATCTCTGGTTTTTATACTGAAGGAATAGGATTGAAATTTTTCCAACAATTCCAACACTAAATTTCTGTAGGCTCTCATCCTTGCATCCTTTGTTTGATATGCACCTTGTACTTGCTTTATAATCAATTCAGAATCTCCACAAACAACAATGTTCTTTGCCTTCAACTTTATCAAGGTTTCCAGGCCTAAAACCAGAGATTCGTACTCAGCCATGTTGTTGGTACAATCAAAGTTTAGTTTGTATGACAGAAACTTACTTTCTTCAGTTGGACTAGTGATCCAAATTCCAGCTCCTGCCCCTTCTTTTCCTGCTGCTCCATCAAAGTATAGAGACCAGCAACCAGTGATGTCTCTTTCATCTCTTTGCTGTACCTCCTGACACTGATTTTCTGCATGTTCATCTTTTCCCACTGATTCATTGAAAATGATAGCTGATCCAAGACCTGTGTCACATGAGTAAATAGGAAAATTCTGAGGCTTGTCTTTGCTGCTTACCATATATGCCATCCTTGTTTCACGATACAACCTCCTTTGTTCACCAAACACTGGGATGGTGGCATATGTTAAATCCATTTGCATGGTACCCTTGATTTTTGCTTCCCATGACCTTGAAAGAAGTATCCCAAACTTAGGTGGAATGTCTGCAACAACAATGTCCATGACAGTTGTTTTTGCTGGGATTTGTGTGAGTGCCACAACAACATCTTTTATTAACCCAATGCAATGAACTCTCTTTGAATCAAATGAAAATAAGTCCTTGTACGGTCTAGTTACTTCTAATCCCAGTCTTTCCATGATTACCTTAGGCATGAGATTATGTGATGCCCCTGAATCCAGCATAGCATTATGTAGAGTCATATCATGGATATTAATGCTTATATAAAAAGGGGGAAACTCATCATTTTGTTCATCCTCAAGTCTTGGACCTAAACAGATAATAGGATTATTGGTTGAAGGGAAAGTACCCCTAGAGTCCTTTGGGCTGAGACTCTACCAGACTGAAAATTGCTTATACAAAGAAACACACACACACAGCCATCTTTTTTACTTTTAAGCAAATTCTAATGTTTAGGGTACATACCTAAGGTCCTACGTCCGAGAAGACCGTTAGGGTGCAAACCCTTCTTAGAGTTCCCTTCTTCTTTCTCTGACCTGCAAGACAAACAAATCAAAGAACACAACAGTACATGTATAGAAGTTTATGTATAAATCATCTTTATGCTATAAAGTTAGTTATAAATAATCTTTAAGTAACTACTTTCATAAGAATTCAACACAAGAATCTCATAAGCATAAAGAAAGATTATTCGGGAACAAAGACGTGTTTCTTTATATATAAAGGCAAATAAAGTACATATATCGGAAAGATATCACCTGAACACCTTCAGCATGCTCCAAGCAAGCTTCCTCCCGGATTCGTTCCAGCCTCCAGCCTTCAACAAGAGCTCCTTCCAAGTCTTACTCAATGATGATGTCAAGGATGAATGATCACCAATACACATGGAAACAAGGGTTTCCTATGCAAAATGGGGGAAGTGCAGGATGCACCAAGGACTTCAGACCTGGTCTAAGGGAAAAATCTCAGCATAATAATCTTGCTCTCCTTTCTCCCTCTCCTTGGCCTTCCCTTTGATGTCTTTTTATACCCTCTCCAAAGTAGTTTTTTAGTTAGGAGTTGGTTGGGAACAGTTGGGCCACGGGCACTAACAGGTGATCCAGCAGGTAAACCCGCGATCACCGCCCGAAAAAGAGGAAATTATATTTTTTTAAGTGTTTTAATAGATACACGCGGGTTGGGTATAACAGACCCGCGTGTACACGCGTTTAACACAGGGCAAAGTCGCGTACAGGGAATAAAACACTGTTTTTTAAATTTTTGGACCAGCTCTGGAAGGAGGGGTTGCCCTAGGCCATAAGTGCAGCATCACAAACCATAAGAGTGAGATTTGGAGCTATAACAGATGCCCCCTAATGTATGAGGTCAGAAGGGGAACATGATGGCCGAAATACATTAAGTAAGTACAAGGAAAGGAACTCTGCCGAAAAACCGAGGAGGACTTCACCAGAATTCAGCCTGCCAAGCCACCGAAAGGAGATCAGAAAGAAACACTGTCTGAGGCGGGCATACCCATGCTCAGGAAAAGTAAAGCATCTCCGCATATCAAGTACAAGCGGATCCACTAAGTATACAAGTATAAATGACTGTAAAAATACATAATGGATCATCTGATCATAATGAGTAAGTACATGTCTGAATATCACATATAAAACTGTCAATGATGCTGAAAAGATGCAACGGATCACTGAAATCAAAGAATGATCCCATAAGGTACCAACTGAACATGATGGAATAGGATGGTACTACACTGCAAACTCAGGTGCCAGCATATAGAATGTCGCCATGACTGACTGCAACATATAAGGTGGAATGGTATCAACTAGCAGCAACAGGAGCAACTGTCAAGTGAACCAATGAATGCTGATACAACCTGAGGTCTTCACCGACCGCCGTGGTACATTTCTACACCATGGGAATAAATGATCTGAAGTCGACCATGTGAGAAATCGTTTGATTACCGGTCATTGATGTATACCGTTAACAAACGCGAGACTACTCACCGATAATGATAATGAGCGTCAAGGTACCCAGTACAATCTAACAAGTGTGAATAGATGAGCTGAAGTCGAACACCTGTAAGAATCTATCAATCAGGAGACAATGATGGTTTCCCACTGTCGATAGCGAGGAATCTGCCACTAATGACTGCAAACCCCAAGGTACTGCCAAATGGACTCTAGATCTTTGCCCCAGAGCAATGAGTCGGAGTCGATAGGGAAAGATCCGCTAGAAGGAAGGCATTAAGGCATCCTCCATCAATCTAGCGCGAGTGTAACCCGTAGGCCAATAATGTGGAAGGAATCGGACGAAAAAGATGTAGTAACCCAACCGAAGTACGTTTCCGGCGTACACAAGATGTGGCTAGCGCACGGCAGAAACCCTCTGAACCAACCAATAATGAAAGCTGACACAGAGGCGAGGTATCCACCAATAGGGTCAAATGGAAACCAAGGTACTGCACGAATCCCAATGTGTGATAATGTATGCTGATTTCGAACACAAGGGAAACCACTCAGTCAAAGACCCATGATACTGATCGATGCTGAGCACAAGGTGACCTATCAATAATGAAAATAGGGCCAGGGTGCGGTCTCTAGGTCTGCCCTCAGAGCAATGTGTCGTCGTCGATAAGGACAAGACCCGCCAGCAAGAAGTCAATGGGGACCTTCTCAAACCGGCACGAGTGAAGGACCAATATAACTGATGTGATGATAGACATGACACTGACAACCAGGGATGGCCGACTGAAAAATGAGTCAAGAGACACCGCAGAAAGGCCGACTCAGGCTAACTTCCCTTGAACAAAAGCACGACTCAATGTGACTATGTGGCAGCATATAATGAATCTGTATAAGTTCGTCATGCAGGAGGCACGAACGAACCCTCCATATGATTGGAAGAGATAACCAATCGGGGGAGAACTGACTCGATAACAAGGTTATGGCTTACCTAAGTCAAACTAAATCCCACCCATGCGGAGGAGACTTTGTTTTGAGTGCTTTGTTCAAGGGCGACACAACTGACTCTGAGCTGTCAACAATTTTGGGGAACCCAAAGCTTTCCAAGTCAAAGAGGATATAATACTTGTAGAGGATCCTTCATCCACCATACATCGATAGACATTTGTGGAATTAACTCTGACCTTTATTTGAAAAGGTACAGCGGAAGGAAGAGGAGGCTCAACAAGACTATCCCAATCAAAGGAAACACTCTTAGAACTTGGAGGGGGAACATTCGAAGAAACCGGAATGCCCCCTATACTAGAAGACTCTGTACTAGAGATCAAACAGACTCTTTTGTTAGGAACTTCACCCCCAAAAGAGGAGTGTAATCGGCCAGCGATTGCACTGGCTTTACCACATTCTCAACCAATGGTTGATGGGATTGATGAGAAACCATATCAAGTGTAGGAGTAGAAGTACTTTCAGACTCGGACCATATCCTTTGAACCTCTGGAATACCAGGGCATAAATGAGTAAGATGGTCTCCCTTGCATATCTTACAAGGGAACTTAGGTTTAAAACTTCTACGTCCAGGTTTCTTATCAACCTCCATTCCGCCAACATGACTAGCAGTGGTTTGCGGAGAGTCCTGAACATGACTTGCAGAGGTTGGTGACTCATTGCTAGTATGACTCGCAGTGACTAGACTCGTGCCCCCAGCATGAATCGCAGCGGCTGAAGACTCAACTCCAACATGACTCGCAGAGGTTGAAGATGAAGTGCTAGTATGACTTGCAGTGACTAGACTTGTGCCCCCAGCATGACTTGCAGCGGCTGAAGACTCATCTCCAACATGACTTGCAGAGGTTGAAGATGAAGGGATAGAATTATTCTTCTTCTTTGACTTCCTTTTTCTCCTCTTTTTAGATTTCTTATTACAAGAAGGAGAAGAAGAAGGAATCCCAGATTTCTCTTTGAAAGAAGATGAACAATTAGCACCCATATGATGCCCCTGAAATAAAGCATTCAACTGAGAAGCTTCAAGAGCATTCGGAATATTCGGAGTGGACCACAACCAAACGGGTAGTCCAACATTCAACCCAGGAATATTCAAAGTGGCCATCAAGGGAGTACCAACGTTTCCAAAGAAAGGAAAAGCACAAGGATCCCCTTTTGGAAGGGTACCTTGGTTGGTTTCCACAGGAATATTAGCCATATCTAAGTAATCCAAAGACCCTTTCCCTTGCGGGAATATAGAAATAACTCTTCAAAGAATATGGATAAGCAATCAAAACCTTTGCCCTTGAGGAGGCAACTCCACAACTTCTGAAAGAACAACCAAAAGCCTTTCAAGATCGGTAGAGCAGCAAGCCAGTCACTCAGAACACAAAGTCCAAACGTGACTAGACAAAAATACCTAAAGCCAACTATATACAAGGAGCAAAGAGCACTCACTATAAAGTCCCTAAAGAAACAGCCAGTCAAACAACTTCCAAGTATTTCCGCTCCGGGTGGTGAGGACCGGACACCAAAATACAAGAAAGTAGAGTCGAAGGGCCTTCCGAAGATAGTCTGGGATGATGAGGGCCCAGTCCTATCAGCGAAGGTATCAGAGGAAGTTACGCTGACCTCCTAACAACAGCCTGCGCCGGTGCAAGCCCCCAAGCTTCGCAAGGGTGCCCTCCAGAAGTACTGTCGAGAGTGATACAACGTCGACCTCAGGTGCCACGGGATTCCCCTCCGCAGCCACCTATGCAGATCCCTAGGAGAGGCAACTATGGGTACCAACTCGTCGCAGAAGCCAGGCGGAACAGTCGTGAGGTAAGTTCGGACAAGTAGGAGAGGGGGTATCTCTCTTCCCTGTCTTCACAGACCCTCGTGCTTAACTCCCAGATCCGGAGCTTTCCTGGTCTTCCTAACGCTATTGGATTTACTCTCTTTAATCAGACTCTTATGTTTGACGTTTTATGTGGCCTTGGAGAGTTAACTCTCCACTCGCCTAATCCAAGGCCCTAAAATCCTAAACTTGTTGGTGTAATAACTAAAACAAAAAGTTCTAGTGGATTTTAATTAAGCGCTTGATTTTATTAGGCTGTTCTTTAAGTCAAAGGTAACGGAAGTGAAACTTGTGGTGTTTTTAGGACGCAAAAAGAAACTATCCTAACTACATGCACATGCACTTTTCGTTTCAATGAAGACCAATTTCTATGAGGTTCAGATGTACTTCAAATTAAACAAAGTTTTTTGCTTTCTTTTCAAACTCCACACTCACAAAAGCTAACAAAAACTATGCATGCCTAAAAGAGGATGCAAAGCTATGCTAATGCAAGAACTATATGTGAATGCAAGATTTTAAGACTACTCTGCAAACAAAGAAGGAAAGTTGCTGCTTTACCAAATTTTGTCTTGCCACTAAAATGCTTAGATAGAAGATGATGTGTAACCAATCATTTCGTCCAAACAATAAAAACAAGTTCTAAGATAAAAACAAAGCACTTTCACTTCGCAAAAAAGGAAATCAAATGAGAAGCGAGTTTAAGAAAGCGAAACTCAAAAACTTTCAAAAGATTTTCTTTCGATCAAATCAAAAAAGTCTTTTTCAAAGGAAAGCTCTCAAAAAATTGACACCAATGATTGATAAACAAGCAACCAAACACTTTTGTGAATTGACACCTTTCAAATGATGAGAACTCAACAAAAATAAAATGTGTTCGAAATCGCTTTTGACAATCAAAAGCAGCAATGAAAGTCCAAAATATCAAAAGACAAGTTTCAAGAAACTGGTAACAAACAACTTTCCCGAAACGAAGGAGCAAATGGTCATAAAAATGATTTCGTTAAGCAAACACAAATGTCATGAGAACAAAATGGACACAAAGATTTTAAGACAATCTTCCCACTCTGCCGAAACAGAGCAATCAAGATTCTTAAACAGAAACCTTGTGTGTCAAAAATCAATGACGCTTGCAATCAACGAAAAACAAGACTAGCACTCCTTATAACTAGAGAGAGTTCGAAGCAAGATGCCCCCTGTCAAACAGAGAACTGTTACTGGGAATTGACTGCTTTAAACTGACCCAAACCACCAGACAGACATTCAGCCAAAAGAAAAATTATAAATCTTGAAAATTATGGAATATACGCGCCTGCAATTACTTGCAGAATGCGTGTACACGCTACTGTAACTAAGGAAACTTGCGTATACGCGGGTTTACTTAGTGCAACTTGCGTATATACGCTTCTGTAATCCAGAAAAAGTGCGTATATGAAGTGTTTCAAGAAAAATAAAAAACACAAACTGAAAAACTGGAAAAGCTTGGAGTTCAAGAAAATATCAGACAGTCAGAACCAACAAACAGAGGGACTGAGCCTTGATTGGCTTGAGGACTACCCAAACTAGGAACAACAAGAGTGTTGTCCCCAGCGGAGTCGCCAATTCTGGTTGAAGGGAAAGTACCCCTAGAGTCCTTTGGGCTGAGACTCTACCAGACTGAAAATTGCTTATACAAAGAAACACACACACACAGCCATCTTTTTTACTTTTAAGCAAATTCTAATGTTTAGGGTACATACCTAAGGTCCTACGTCCGAGAAGACCGTTAGGGTGCAAACCCTTCTTAGAGTTCCCTTCTTCTTTCTCTGACCTGCAAGACAAACAAATCAAAGAACACAACAGTACATGTATAGAAGTTTATGTATAAATCATCTTTATGCTATAAAGTTAGTTATAAATAATCTTTAAGTAACTACTTTCATAAGAATTCAACACAAGAATCTCATAAGCATAAAGAAAGATTATTCGGGAACAAAGACGTGTTTCTTTATATATAAAGGCAAATAAAGTACATATATCGGAAAGATATCACCTGAACACCTTCAGCAGGCTCCAAGCAAGCTTCCTCCCGGATTCGTTCCAGCCTCCAGCCTTCAACAAGAGCTCCTTCCAAGTCTTACTCAATGATGATGTCAAGGATGAATGATCACCAATACACATGGAAACAAGGGTTTCCTATGCAAAATGGGGGAAGTGCAGGATGCACCAAGGACTTCAGACCTGGTCTAAGGGAAAAATCTCAGCATAATAATCTTGCTCTCCTTTCTCCCTCTCCTTGGCCTTCCCTTTGATGTCTTTTTATACCCTCTCCAAAGTAGTTTTTTAGTTAGGAGTTGGTTGGGAACAGTTGGGCCACGGGCACTAACAGGTGATCCAGCAGGTAAACCCGCGATCACCGCCCGAAAAAGAGGAAATTATATTTTTTTAAAGTGTTTTAATAGATACACGCGGGTTGGGTATAACAGACCCGCGTGTACACGCGTTTAACACAGGGCAAAGTCGCGTACAGGGAATAAAACACTGTTTTTTAAATTTTTGGACCAGGTCTGGAAGGAGGGGTTGCCCTAGGCCATAAGTGCAGCATCACAAACCATAAGAGTGAGATTTGGAGCTATAACAATTATCCTCTTGCACATTTAGAATATCAGCCCCTCCTGGTGGAGAATTAAGCATTTCAACAATCTTGCTTCTATATTTGTCTACCTTTAGAATTTCATTGAAAGGGACTGATATTTTAATTTTTTGCAATCTCATTTTCAATGTTAAAAGCAGAAGTAGACTTTTCAAGTTCCTTAGGAGGTGCAGGGTTTTGAATATCCTTTCTATCAAGAGGGGAATCACCTTTACCATCAACCGGCTTTGACTTTTCCTTTTTATCTTCAATTGCCTTTGAAATATTCTTCTTGGGCTGTGCTTTATTTGCTGTAATAGGGACATCTCAGTTTCTAAGATTGTACTGCTTCTGAATTTCAAATATGGCATGCTGATAACCCTTTAAAAAATCTGAAGGCTCCTCTTCTGCCTTTACCATGCTGGACTCATCATGTTCCTCGTTGGCCTTCCTTAAACCAATCCCTGGGATGACAATGACAGAGCTAAGTGTTGTGGGGAAAAATGCCTATGTAGGACGATCCTATCCACCTAAGGTGTGACAGTGCCTTAGCAACAAACAGACACAGCTATTCTAGTATTCTTCCTTTATGAATTAAGAATAAAGAGAGATGGATGGACTAACCGGTGTCTTCCGTTTGTCCCTCGATCCGGTTTCTCTTCTCTTTGAGGGTTCTCAGCTACTTGCCTTCTCGCTCGCCCAGATTCGACAGGTTCCTGCAAGATCACAAGAAGGGAACACTACACAAAGACATAGATTCATATTCATAACTAGTTCAGGATTAGAAATAAACCAAATACACTAATGCAATCATACATCAAAGACACATCAGCATATAGGAGAAACCAAGATAGCTTTATTGATGAATAACAAGGTTCAGGAGGAGATACAACCAAAAGAGTTCCAATCCAGCATCTCCTTCCCAACAAATGAAATTCCTATCTTCACCTCCCTTCAAAGCATTAAGCACCCAATGATTCCAATCTCAAACCAACAACAATTCTTTGCAATAACAAAATTCCAGCCTCCTGGATCTCATGGAGGAGAGATCCATATATAGATGTTTGGAGAGAGGATGAGTCAGCTTGAGATCTGACTAGTGTCCTCTCACTCTGTCAGTTCTTGCTTCCACTTGGAGACTAAGAGCCTCTTACTCATCACTTAGTTGAACTCATCAAGGCAAGTGTCATTGGAGAAGATTCTGGAAGCTTCCAGGGTCTTTCCACCTCGTTGAATGAACTTGCCATTTGTCATTTCCCGCTCAGCGCACCCTGGTAGTGCTTCTAACTGCGTTGCAGTGCACCTAGCCAGTGTAATCTCTGCATTTCAGCGCAGACAGCTAGTGGAGCCTCTGAATTGATCCTGAATTGACTTGTTTTTGAGCAGTTTCTGGTGGAGAACTTCTGTGAATTGCTGTGGTTTGTTAGCCTTGTTCCTCTAGGGGTAGGAACAACATGTTTAGGGACTTTGGATCCCTTAGATTATGGACATTTCATGCTTATAGCTGTAAGGCACAAAAATGTCTATAACAGTTGCCCCCTAAAGTATGAGGCCGTTTATCGGGTGAAATGCTTTATTAGGAGGATCTGAAATTCATCCAATGCTGGGAGGAGACCTGTAATAAGATACAATACAATACATTATTTTTCATACTGCTTTCATGATCTAGCTGAGGCGGGCATTCCCATGCTCAGCTTTATAAATTCATTTTTCTGTACATAGAACAGACAATCGTCTGATGGTAGACTGATAATTTTGATGAAATTATCATCCTTTGTGTAGGATGATTATCTGCTGCAATGATGTACATCTCAATGTCTTTATTTTTCCTGAATATATATCGCAGCCCGGATGGATGAAACTAGATCTGGGGTCTTCAAACTCGTTCGATCTTCACTCTAAGTACAAGTCGATCCATGTGAGAAATGTTCTAAAGTCGAACATGGAAAGACATCGCTTGATTACCGGTCAATGAGGTAAACTGTTAACAAGCGTGAGAGGAATCACCGATAATGATAATGACCCTCAAGGTACTGCAGTACAATTCACGTGGTGTGAATAAAGGACTTGGCGTCGAACACCACGCAAAATCTTTCGATCGAAGGTCATTGATGTATACCTGTCGCCGGAAGTGAGAAACTTGCCATTGAGGCATGCAAGCTTCAAAGTACTGAAGGGGGTGTTCCTAGATCAACTTCCTGGATAATGAGCTGATGTCGACAAGAAGCGATCCGTCAAAGGAGGGCCTTAATGTATCCCACATCAGTGACACGGAACGGAGCAAATGATTTTGATGGAGGTGAAAACGATCTGATGATATATGATTCAGGGTGGCGGTCATGAAAAGAATGAAGGATAATGTATGGTAGTGGATGGGACATGGGTGACTTCTCTTAACGACTTCTCTTGAACATATGGCGACACTTATGCGATGGATCGGTAGCATTACCCCAAATATGGATGGTATGGCGAGACCATGGTGATGTGACCGGTGAATGAAACAACCCAACCCGACTGTGGTACGGAGGAAAAGTGTCATGTTCAAGAGCGACTTGCTACCATCAAAGTTTTCTTGAGTTTCTCCCAATTTTTCCCCAGTCATTTCTGACCAGTACCTCTTTATTTTTGTCAAGCTTGAGGAGGATAACATATGCTTGTTCTATAACTTGCCCTTCGGGCAAGCCCATCGCTATGTTTTAACGAGCCTAGCGATAGTGAAACTCGTTCTCGTCTAAAGACAAGTTTGTCGCTATTTAATGTTTTTAACGAGTCTAACGACAAAGATAACTCGGTCCTTTTCATTTTTAGAGAGTCTGAGAAGGTACGTAAAGTCAACTCCGAAAGTCCTTTTTCATCATCTAATCCCTTAAGTCCGAAAAAGTATAAAACAATACAGAAGGGATGAGTTTTCGATAGTTTTAACGAGCCGAACAAAACAAGCGCTCGATCTTTTTGTGCAATAATCCCTCAGGTCCAAAAAGATTAAAATCTAGAGGAGGGATAGCACTTCCGGTCGCTTTAACGAGCTGGAAGGCCAAAACTCGGCAATCTTTTCATATTTTACGAGTCAGATGAAAAGAGCTTAAAGAAGACTCGTCTTTTGAGGAACGAGTGATAAAACGGGTTAGCAGCTGATTCCAGGTACGGGTTGGAATTTTCCAATCACGGCAGTGTCACAAGGATGGCTAGTGAAATCACTCTTTGCAGCTGTTCCTCAAAATGGGTAAACAATCATATGGAGGTGAACGATCTGCCAATGGAAAAGTGGAGGTGATGGGCAAACACGACCAAGGCTTTAATGGCTGATGATATTACATTCACGGTGGTTATTTACCGGAATAGTTCATTTTTTAACGAGCTTAAACGCGAGTGGAAACATTGGCTCGATCTTATGTTTATTTTTTAACGAGCATGAACTATGTGCTAAAACTGCTCGGATCTTGCGTTTATTTTTTAACGAGCATGCACTGTGTGCTAAAACTGCTCGATTATCTAGTCATATGATAAGAATGTCTCATTGAAGATGCTATTTTTTATGGAGCTTAGATCTTACAAAGCTTTGCTCCGGATCCTTTCGTTATGCAAGTTTGGGAAACGACTAACCCTACGAGTTTAAAGGGTTAGAGGTCCTAAAAATTTAAAAAATAAATAGCCGCCCCTTGCTTGTACTCCAAAAGGTTTGCATGCCCCCAGGTATAAAACAGAGTTTCAAGGTTACCCTTACTTCAACTTCCGCCAAAACATTTGTTTTACCAAGAGAGGCCTACCTCTTACAGGTTATCCAAAGATTGTTCTGTTAATCTTTCAAACAAAACACTTATTTGGCGATGTCTACCGAGATAAACAAAGGTGAGTGACGACGCCCGTCCTCTCACATAACTTTGACAAAAGAATCTTATTCTAGAACAACCCCTGTCTCAATCACGGACGGGATACGGACTAGTCATATTCTCCCGCGGAAACCTACTCTATACCCAAAGTTTTCCCGCCGAAGCAGACCAGGACGCATGCCCCCTGGGTTACAGTCATACCCCTCTGAATTACTCGCGCTCATCGGGAGGACGGACCGTGGGTTGAGACATTTCTTGCGTGAAGATACCATTTAGGGAAGGTATATGACTATTTGCGATGCGTGATCCGGGAAATGAAAGCTGGTCCACGAGCTTGACCACTCTTCCTTCGTGCGGAAAACACATTACTCTAAAGAGTGTGGAGACGATGGCTCCCATGCAATATATATAGTCTCGTCCAAGGAGTAGGTTATAATCCAAGGGTCTTTGAACGACCATCACGTTCATTTGAACGGTCTTCCCTTTCAATGTGATAGGCACATTGGGGAGGATCCCTAAAGTTCGACTGGTTCCTTTATCAAAGCCCGTCAGATTTCTCATTTCAGGAAAAAGAGCTGGCGAACCAAGCGCTTTCCAAGCAATAGAGGAAAGGATACTCACAGATGCCCCCTCATCAATGATGGTGCCAGCCATTACCATTCTGTATATTTGAACGATAATTCTGAATGGTATGCTTGCTGGCAACCGGGGTCTGCCTAGTTGGTTCCAGTCGAAGGAGACAACTAGGTTGCTTGGTGGTGGGACCGAATATATGGCCGGGTATGACTCTGACGAAGTTCCTTCCTGCGATAAAGGAATGGGCAAATTGCCCCCTTGTTCGTTGGAGTCTGTGTTGATGAAGAGAATTTGGACGGTGTCGTCTTTATTCTCTTCTGTGATGGTATCATTCGAAGGTAGAACCTCTGAAGGCAAGACCGGGTCAATTGCCGCCTCGACCTTTTGACTTTCGTCAGGTATGGATTCGGACGGTTCATCCTCAATGATAGGTGCTTCGGCTGACCACCTGAGCGGGCCAGCCGGATTCTCAACTGGTGAAGGACTTGGTAGGAGTTTTTGATATCCAGGAGGAAGTCGCGCTAGTAAAACCGGGCGATCTTCCAAAACTCTTTTAGCCTCGTCTAAGAAGGGACAACAGTGGATGGCATGGTCGCCTTCACACAGTTTGCAGGGAAATCTAGCTTTCCCTCTCTGTCCTGTGGCTTCACTTTCACTAGTTGACGGTGTGTTGTCAACATGGCTATCAGAGGTTGACGCCACCGAATTGTGCAAGCGGGGAGACCAGTCCCTTAGTATCTGAGGGATGCAGGGACAATCTCTGTGGAAGTGGTCTCCCTTGCATATGACACATGGCAATTTAGGCCTAGTCAGTGCTGTGTGTGGATTTTTGTCAGACGACACTTGTTTGCCCCCAGTCGCTTTTGGCTCTTTCTTCTTCTTCTCTTTCTTCTTCTTTTCCTTCTTCTCCTTAGGAACTTGGTTTTTTGTTTTACCAGTTCCGTTAAGCGAAGAGGAAGGAGGAGAGGAAGAATTAGATGAAGTAGAAGGCTGGTGGGTAACTCTGGTCTGGTCTAACTATTGATTCGACTGTTCAGGAATAGTGGTGTTCTGAACGACATTGATTGAGAAGAGCCAGACCGGCAAGCCAATTGTCAGTCCTGGAAGCGACAATGTGGCCATATGGGGCGCACCAACATCTCCCCAAGAGGAGAAGGGACTAAGATTTCCACCAAGGGGAATTCCTTGGTTGGTGTGCTCCATTTTCTCAACCTAAAGATCAACGCAGGAAAAAGGGGTGATTGTTCCGTTTAAAATAAATTTTAACGACGCTTTAGACACAACTTGCTTTTTCAATTTTAAAGAGTCGAGAAAAAGCTAAAGATGACTCTAGTCTCCTTCGATGTTTTAACGAGCCCGAAGTGACAAATGCTCGGATGGACTTTTTCCGTTATAGAGTCTGAAAAAGGCCAAAAGGAACTGCTCTGGAGTTCTAGGTAGAGGGTGTGCCAAACTTTTCGCAAAACCGCAGAATACTTTTTAAGGTACGGGCAGTCAATCTTCCCGAATGCTGTGTTCAGTGCATTGCGATCAGTAGGGCGGCCGACACGACTTCCTAAGGATAAAGGTTTTATGCCTATAGGGGTCTCCCAATATATACTCGACGGTATGTGGGAGCACAATCCGTACTGGCGCTATCGTCCCTCAGGAGGAATCACCCACCATCAGCAAGATCGACAGTCACCAGGCTTTACGACGCCGGAACACGTCTCTAGCCTAGACCTCTATGTTGTGCGTTAAGTTACAAAGCATTGTTAAGTTCATTCAATTTATTTTAGGTTGATCTTTCTTAGAAGTTTGCCTTTTTGGATCACCACGAGATGTATGATACAATTCCTAAATGCAATCTAAAGATGATAAGCAAGCTTTTATATCTTTTCAACAATGAAAATCCTAGCTACAAAGGGAAAAGAAAGACACCATCTTTTCTCAAAGAGCAATCAGCACACTCTAAATGCACTTTTCCTAAACCAAACATGCAAACTATCAAGATGCAAATGCACAATGCAGGTGTTTGTTTTCCGCTCTCTTAATATTGATGCCTAAAAAGAAAGCTTTTTGTACAACTTTGAATTTGCTTTTAAATGACAAATACAAACAAGTTTACTTTTTCGAAATCAGAAAGGGTAGAAGAGAATACAACACTTTACGACTTTCGAAATGAACACTTATTTCGACACTTAAAAGAGACAAACTCAAACCAAAAGCAAAAGCAAATGTATAATCAACTGTAAACATCCAATGAACTCTCTCCTAAGATCACAATCAACAGATCTGAATCAAGGGCTACAGCATGACTATTCCACTCTTGCAAAGGAAAACTGTAAATGACGCCACAAACACATAAAAACACTCACAGTCTTTTTGTACAAAAGGAGGTGGAATTTAAGCAGAGAAAAGGAGTTATCAGACAGGTACCTATGCTGGTTACAGACTGTAGAAATCAGAGCTCAAAACAAGGCAAAACAGAGCAGAGAACCCCAGCTGCACAAGGCCTAAACTGGATCAGCGCACTCCCAACACAGAGGTTTTGACATTCAGCGCAGGTAGCCTTCACGGGGCCTGCATTGAAATGCAGAACCTCTTCACAGAGTATGCGCTGAAGCAGAAACGAGAGTTGTTTCTGGGTTCTGGGTTACAGTTTGCTGATTAATCTACGGTTTCAGGCCAAATAAAAGAAACAAGCAAGGTACAATCAAAGGGATGATTTGAGGGAGGGCTAAGATCTATCTCAAAGGATCATCAAATCATTTGCGAGTCCATTTTTCAGGTCATAGACAAATCCAGTGATTGGATCAAAGCAGCAGCTGTCTACTTTGCATCTGAAAATAGCAGATGCAGTTCGATTGCTGCTCTTGAGTCTATGAAACAAACAATGATAGAGACACAAATAAAATGACTAAACAGATCTCCCTAGTGGAGTCGCCAATTTGTTGTGGGGAAAAATTCCTATGCAGGACGATCCTATCCACCTAAGGTGTGACAGTGCCTTAGCAACAAACAGACACAACTATTCTAGTATTCTTCCTTTATGAATTAAGAATAAAGAGAGATGGATGGACTAACCGGTGTTTTCCGTTTGTCCCTCGATCCGGTTTCTCTTCTCTTTGAGGGTTCTCAACTACTTGCCTTCTCGCTCGCCCAGCTTCGACATGTTCCTGCAAGATCACAAGAAGGGAACACTACACAAAGACATAGATTCATATTCATAACTAGTTTAGGATTAGAAATAAACCAAATACACTAATGCAATCATACATCAAAGACACATCAGCATATAGGAGAAACCAAGATAGATTTATTGATGAATAACAAGGTTCAGGAGGAGATACAACCAAAAGAGTTCCAATCCATCATCTCCTTCCCAGCAAATGAAATTCCTATCTTCACCTCCCTTCAAAGCATTAAGCACCCAATGATTCCAATCTCAAACCAACAACAATTCTTTGCAATAACAAAATTCCAACCTCCTGGATCTCATGGAGGAGAGATCCATATACAGATGTTTGGAGAGAGGATGAGTCAGCTTGAGATCTGACTAGTGTCCTCTCCCTCTGTCAGTTCTTGCTTCCACTTGGAGACTAAGAGCCTCTTACTCATCACTTAGTCGAACTCATCAAGGCAAGTGTCATTGGACAAGATTCTGGAAGCTTCCAGGGTCTTTCCACCTCGTTGAATGAACTTGCCATTTGTCATTTCCCGCTCAGCGCACCCTGGTAGTGCTTCTACCTGCGTTGCAGTGCACCTAGCCAGTGTAATCTCTGCATTTCAGCGCAGACAGCTAGTGGAGCCTCTGAATTGATCCTGAATTGACTTGTTTTTGAGCAGTTTCTGGTGGAGAACATCTGTGAATTGCTGTGGTTTGTTAGCCTTGTTCCTCTAGGGGTAGGAACAACATGTTTAGGGACTTTGGATCCCTTAGATTATGGACATTTCATGCTTATAGCTGTAAGGCACAAAAATGTCTATAACACTAAGCACATTTGACAAGTTACCCTAGCCGCACATGTAGCCAATGATTTATCTGAATGAGTGTTTCCACGTTGTGAGGAGTAATAATAAAATGTACTAACCTGAGTACTCCGTTGTATAAAAGTTACTCTTGTCAATTGGGCTTAGCGCATTCCAATTAATCCAATACCTCGTTAAAAGATAAAATCACTTAATAGAACTCCAACTTCAATATTTGTGATCAGCATTGCGCTCACATGTAACTTAGCGAGATATAATTTTCATTTCCTTTGTTTCAATTTATAAAACCCCGCATTTACAATTTTTCCCTATGTCACAATGTCAAATAAATAAGGTATATATTTCTTCATTTTCTAAGAATTTGTCTCCTTTACTATATTTGGCATTAGCTGAACTTATTAGCATCTTAATGAGTAAGACTTGTTAGCTGGGTATTGGCATGCTATCTAGTTAGTCTGAAATCTCAGAAGCGGGATTGGTATTAGGTTTTCATATGGTGAACTTTGTCGATTCCGCGTGTCACTTAAAAGACTGAAATTTTGGGTAAAATTATATCATAGCGATCCTTACTTTCAAGTACTTACAGGCCACCGCTTCACCTACCTAGAAAGCTAGGGTTAATATATATATTCTATACACAGGAGCACAGGCCACCGCTTCACCTACCTAGAAAGCTAGGGTTAATATATATATTCTATACACAGGAGCATCTCCACCTGGAGCAGGTTTTTTATTGTGCAAAAACAAGGGTTTCTGATTCGTACAATCAGCTATGTGTAGGCACAATTGTATTAATTACATATGCATTGTTTATAACAAATAGAAAGATAGCTTTACTTGGAGCTCGTTACATTAGTTTTAAAAATTATTATTCAGAGCAAAACTAACCGGATTGTGTCAATTAGTTGGTACAAGTTACCCTAGCCGCACATGCAGCCAATGATTTCACCACATCTCTCCCATGGGCATCCGAGTATACTCAGCAAACATAGAAGTGATCGCCAAACTTTCGGTTCCACACAACTCAAAAGACGTACGTAGCTTCTTAGGCAAACCATGCAGGATCGTCGCTTTATAAAAAATTTGACAAAAATTGCATCCGCCTTTGTTTACATTACTCTCGAAAAAGACAGAATTTTGTTGAACTGACTCTTGACCATTGAAGGTTGTTACATAGACTTTAAAAAACCATTTTATATGATCTGTTTTTTTTTCCACTGATTTATGTACACAGCTTAATTAAATCATTCATTACCATCCCCGCAATTCCATTACCAAATGCCTTATTAAACCTGTCTTCCCTTGATAATGAAGTTCTTATACTACTTCTCGGCAAGGACTTGCTGCCTCTGTAGCCCATCTTGTTTCATAATTGCATTACTTTCAAAATGAATAATTCCATAATGGTTGTATTCTTCTCTTCAAGGTAGATCTAATTCAAGGGTAGATCTAACGCAAGAAATTGTCTATGCACTTGTGCTCGTAAAAGTTTTTAATTCCTTTTTCGGTGGAATCTATTATACTACATTTGAAAGAGCTACTCACTTGATCTAGAAATTAAAACATGGAGAAATATCAACGGAGATATTTCAAATATATATGACATAAATCTAAGGATATGATGGGATTATGTACTTACATGATATTGTTATATACAAATTTAACAAAATGGATTTAATATTTCAATTAAATAAATTATAAGGAAAGGTGTTCAAAAAAGCAGGTCATAGAAAGAACGCGTGATTTCAAACAACGCTTCTGAGTGGGATCAACGATCAACTAGTTAAAGGGGAAATTGTAACTTTAAGAAAAATTTGAGATTGATTCAAAGATAGCTTATTCTTAAATTACAAATAATAACCAAGTTTGGGGTGTGATATTTGCCACGTGGAGGTAAAACTTCTATATAACGAGAATTAATATACATTCTTTTAGAGGACCTTAAGGGTTAAATTGCAAATAATAACCAAGTTTGGTATGTGATATTTGCCACGTGGAGGTAAAACTTTTATATAACGAGAATTAACATGCATTTAAGAATGTTTTAGAGGACCTTAAGGGTGAGTTGCTGAAGGTTGAGTTTTGATTTAAAAGACAATTATACAATGAAAGCTAGGAATTAATTTTCGAGGAAAATAAAAGGGCGGTTTGAAGAGAGAATAGGGGTTGGAGTCTGATATATGGAAAAGAGGTTAATTGCTCAGGGCAAGAAGGTCACTACAACATGATAGAGTAGTATATCGTTGTAAGTTTTTGTATAATTTTACTACAATTATAATAAAATAAATGGTTGACTAGATCTCATTTTATTATTATTGTTTGAAAAATTTAGCTGAAGTTTTTTTCCAGTAAAATACTTATTGTTTAATGGGTTTCTAGATGATTATTCTTTTTTGGATTGTAATTTCCTTAAAGCTTTTTTATATGTTCAAAATTTAAAACTTATAAGAGTTTTTATTTTCTACTATAGTTATTGGGTGTATTTATTTTCTACTATAGTTATTGGGTGTAGATTGGGTTTATCGTTTCCTCCACGCATTAAAGTTTGTTTTACCTATGAAGAGGGTTAAATACTTCCACCTTCAATAACCTTATTGACCACTTCTCATCAATGTCGAGTGATGCAGAAGCGTTAGAGCTTCCCAAAACCATCAATTTTTTTGAAGAAAATCTCCAAAAAAGTTTCAATATTGAAAAGGAATTCTAATTCCTTATTTGTAAATATTCTTAGATTCTTATCGATAGGAAAGATTTTGTCCATAAGAAAAAAACAAATATACCTTTAAAAGCATGAGAGATTTAGGGAATAAATCATGAGAGTTTTAGGGAATAAACGAGAGAGTAATCACATAAGATAACATCATTGTTATCACAACATTATGAGTAGTAAACTTTCTATGCTCATGCACATCATAAAATCTGCATGCAATTACCACAAGCTTCATACCATGTAATATCATCATAAATTATAACATCAAAGGTATATCATGATATCACATAATAAATAGAATCACATGCTAATATAACCTCATCTCATAACATCATAAATATGATAATCATTTCAATACATATCAAATATAGAGCAATAATACACCACAAGCATTCTTATCACGATTCATCAATGAAAATCAATTTCATTTGCTTGTATAGACAATGAATATCAACTATGAAATAAGATTATTAAGCATACCTCTAGGATCTAGGCTATCTGACCATTATTATTAGTGTCATGTTTTCATCAAGATACCAATTGCTTTCCAATAATTGTTTCCACTTTTTTCAACTAGGAAGTTCATAATTTACATAGTAGGTATAGTCTTTTAAATGCATTGTTAAATTTCAAATAACCCTTATTATATTGAGCCTTAATCCCTAGTCACATATTCTTCCTTCCCCAGGTATACTTAATGAAACTCATTAAACTATTATTTTCTGCATAATCATTCTTTAAATAATCAATATCAAAACTAAAACTAAAATTCCATTATCACTATACATATTTTGCTTATCCATTCCACTACTATTCTTCTCATTGGTACACATACACTAGGTCATCCTTGTTTAAGTTTTTTGTTGTGCTTAATCCACTTGTACGAGGGCTTGTTGACCCCTGGTGATTTGTACATCATTGGGTAATTATCATTTTTCATCCTCAAAATATTTTCTTATCTCAACAAGTTCCCGTCTCAATATCACTTGATCTCTTTTATTGCAGATTCACCCTTCTTCAAGTTGGGCCAGAGATTATTCCCTTTCACTTTTGGCTTGTCAACATTACCTTTGATTTAGAATGTGAAGCATTGAACCACTACTACCCTTATCATTTGTCAACAAGTTTGTCATTTACCCCTCTTCTATATGGTAAGTTCATTAAATATATATTGTTGGCATTTGATATCCGACTTAAAAGCTTTGTTCCTTCTTAAAATTGTTGTCTCTTTATACTTATTTTGCCATCGTCCCTATTGTAGCATTTTTTGGTACTGATTAAATAGAATATTTAATCATGTTTCTATGCTCATAAGGCAATTCTACAAGGCAAATGAAGGTCTACAGATCGATTATTTGACTTCCCATTCATCTCCATTTATTCATATATTTACTAATTTCCCCTTCATATATCCATAATCATCCATTTTCCATTAAAAATCCCTTTTCCTATGGTAAAAACCCTTTTTACCTAGGAAAAGTAAAAACACCATGTAAAATCCCTTTTTACATTAAAAGATACCCATAAAAATACCTTTACCCTAAGTATAAATGTTTTACAAAAATTCAAAACATTCATAAAAAACATTATATTTAGTGTTATTCCTCTTTTCCGCGATATTCCATATTAACATTGACATAATGTATTAAATCCTTAGAAAACCCGTTTTTCCCGTATTATATAGTTCCTTTAATATAATATCTGAAAACCCTTTAGTTTCGTTAGAAACGATGCATTATATTAAACATATCACATTGCAAATCAACGGAGCCACAGGCCTTTAAAATATGCAAATACCATAGTTTTATTAATAAAACTATGTATTCCACAAATATCACATCGGCAGATTGAAGAACCCTTTAAAACATGCATATACATTAGTTTTATAATAAAACTATGTATTTTAATATCACATCGCATATTGTCGCATCGCAAGTCCTTCATGTGAATGCACCTTCCGCCATTGTGATATGCGATTACGATGGGCCAGGACTTGAAACAATATATATCATATTCCATAGCAATATCGCATCCGCGCCTCCTTTGCAGTCACGTCCGATGCATACACTCCCCGACCATTGCGATATCCGATCTCCGATTGCAATGGGGATATGGACCCGACCATATATACATTGCAGTTTACAGCCATGTCGCGTCCACCCATTGTAATATGTTTATGTGATGGGCCTTCCCCTGCCTAACTTCGATTGCAATATGCGATATTCACCTAGACCTGATGCCGTTATCCTCTCGGGTTAATAAAATTTCAAGTTCACCATATGTGTTTTGTGATGATTTTCTGTGTTAAATCGATTCACGATTTAAATGCGGAAATGATCCAAAGCATCATTTTTAACACTAATCTCTATTTTAATCCATAATCACACTGTTCCCGCCATATTTAATCCCTTTGTATTCCTCTTTCACTCCTTCACCATCCGATCATGACCATTCAAATCCAACGGCCCTCGGCGATTTCGGGTACACTCCCTATATGGGCATTTCCCACCTGAAAAGCTTTGCCCGATAACTCAAAAGAAGACTTTTTTTCAGTCATTATTGCTCTGTTTTGACTGTTTACACAGCGCAACCTCCACTGTGCCTCTGCAGCCATTCAAGCCATCATTCTGCCTCCGATACGCCCCAGACTCCTCCGATAGTCTTTCAAGCTTGGCAGAGCCATTAAAGACCCTCAGCCACCATGTTTTTCTTAACAAGTTCTGTGTTTTTCAGGTTAGAAGATGTTGTTCCAGGTTTATAAAAACAAGCTCGGATAACAGTTGGAAGACACAATATGCGATTTACTGTGAAAAACACAGTAAAAATTGGAATGCGCAGTCAAAATCACTCAGCCAGGTTAAAGCATATTTTTCAGAGTTTAAAGAGTATTAGATGAAATGATTTAACTAAAGCAATCTGCCAGCGTGAATATACAAACAACAAATCAGCTAAAGGGGCAAAATATCAAACAAATGAAGCTAGCACAACCTAAATAAAAGGGGGATAGCAAGAAGCAGTTCAATAGCTGCCCCTATCTTCTTGCCATGAAGATCTTCTCTATTCCTAGAATAAATCTTAAACAGTTATAGGATATTTGTAATTTTATTATTGTATAAATAACTCTCTTCTTGAGATGTTATGGGTTCGGAGTTGAAGATTCATAGCATTGCTGTAAAGTTGTGACTGTTGGTTCCATTTTGAACCTGGAAGTCACCTTTGAAGGAAGCTTTTGTAGATGCTTGTTGTACTTAGTCTTTCTGGGGCCTTAATACAAAACAGATGATTCTGAATCTGGTTTTACACATTTTTGTGTTATCCTGTAAGTTTTTCCAGTTATCAATCATTATGTGTTTTCTTCATATGTGTATGACTTGCAGAGATATCTAGGTAGGAACAATTAGAGTATCAATTGATTCCTATAAGCTCCTGAATTAATCATCTATTAATAGAATGGATTAATGCAACTGCCTATGCCTCTAAATCCCCTCTAATCATAAATCATCAGCATCTTGTGTAAGCTTAAGTATACTGCCTAGAATCTTTTGAACGTAATTCGGAAGGTTTTCCAACTTATGATTGTTTTGTTTTACAGTATGGAAACTGTGATAATCGTATTTTTTTGTTGTCTTCTACTCACCATTATTTTGATCTATATCACTGTGTAAAGTCTTATAGCAGAGCTCTGCTGAAGTAATTAATATATCACAAAGGATTAATTACTTCAATCCTACATCTGCCTTCTTTCATTGGTCTTCCAAAATTAAAACCAAAAACCCCCAAAACAATTATTTTAGATGCTCTGACATTGGTAGCTTGACCAACTACTATCTCAAAGGTACAACATTCCCATTCTAAGAATAAGTCTGTTGTCCATCCAAGGTAGTTTCATACTATCTTAAATTATATTTGCTTCTAGTTTTGACTTCATTGGATGTGTATCTTTATAAAATTGTACTATTATTCTCTCAATTTAACCACTTATGATTTCTCCACATTTTACTTGAATAATTAATACCTTCTTTACCTCCTCATGTAAATTATGTAACTAAATATTCCTTTACATTTATTGGCTTCTTTTTAGTCTTGATAGTTAAGGTGATAAATCAATATTATTAGGAATAAGGAAGACACTTCAAATACCTCTTCATTCTTTTCCTACACTTATTGGTACATGATTACATAATTCCATTATACTTTCTTTCTATGTGTATTAATTTATAAATTGTTTCTCTACCTTGATGTATGGGAATTCCTGTAAATGTGAGTTTATTTACAATTTTTCCTTTCTTGAGAAGTGGAGTTCTCGAAGCAACAAAATAAAAAAGGAAAAAAATAAATATCCCTTTTATTATGCCTTAACTACTCATATTTAAACGATCATTGATTCTTCAAGAACAAGCACAGGAAGGTGGGTGACTTCTCAGGTTTCGATCGTAAGACCTCTTACCATCATGCATCCTCTTTTCGTCAAGGGTTTGGATGGCAGAACCAAACGCATGCAGGCTTCTGCATCTCACCTCGCAGCTTCGGATCAGAGGGACAGGCTTTCTGATCGGATCAAAATACCCTCGCAGTTTTTGAGGATCGCCTCGGACATTCGCCAGACCAACGATGCCGGCCCTCCGGTTGAGGGCAATGATGGCCGGTACACACAGTCTCATCTACGTCTCCGTTTGAGAGGGGGCAAAGGGGGTCTCGGCCCTATCCAGAGGAGTGCCGCCACCAAGGCTAGCCAGAAGAAGACCAGAAACGCTGATGCCCGCGCCGACAGGAGAGGAAGGAGGCTCCGCCTCGTGAACGCTAAGAAAGGAGTTGTAGTTCTTCACACAGATCCGGGAAATGTAACCAAAGAAGGGGGCTTGAATGCAGCAGATCTGCACCCTCTCACACATCAAATTTTTGTCAAGGGTTTGGACGGCAAAACGAAAAGCGTGCCGGCTTCTGCATCTCACCTAGCGGCGTTCGATCCAAAAGATAGGTTTTTAGATTGGATTAAAGTCACCTCGCAGCTTCAGAGGGGTCGCGACGGCTGTTATCCACAGGCCCATCCTGTTTTTCGTTTGAGAGGGGGCAAAGGGGGTTTCGGCCCTACCCTGAGGGACGCAACCACTAAGGCCGGCCAAAAGAAGATTAGCAATGCTGAGGCTTGCTGCGACTTGAGAGGAAGGAGGCTCCGCCAAGTAAGCGACGAGAAGAGATCTGAGTTTTCTCACACAGATCTGGTAACTGAAATCAAAGAAGGGGTCATGCATGTAGCAGATCTGACCCCTTTCACAACAGACCGGGTCAGATCTTACAGATCCGGGATGGATCTATCAAATCTGTCCATTTCCAGGTAGCAGAGCGGTGAAAATTCGCCAGATCTAGTATTCAAATCAGTAAACCTGGAACATGAAAAGGTAGACTCAACGGATTTGAAGCAAATTTTCATCAGATCGACAGAAGGCAGACATGTCTGCGTACAGATCTGTGAATGGATGAGTGTACTGGAACTAAAAAAAGAGATTCAGGTCAAACTGGGAATCCCAGTTGCATTAAAAAATTTATTATTGTTAGGACTCTATTTACAGGATCAATACACACTACAACACTACAAGGTTGTTAAGGACTCAACCATCATTCTCAATATGAGATTGCGAGGTGGATCCAAGGGAGACTGCTCAAAATCAACAGGTACCTTCCACGATGCAGCAAAAAGGAAAGAACCCCAAAAGGGGAAAGAACCTACTGTTGCTAAGGAACCCCCTGGGCAGTATATTGTAGATCAAATGCCGGAGAGTCCCTCTATCTCCTTGGACATACCAGAGGTAAACTTCATATTCTCATATCTACAAAAAAATGTAGTTATTTGCAGATTCAACAGTTTCTGGCCTAAAACTGATGCATTATACGAATGGATTCACACGGTTTGGACAAAAAATTGCCAAATCTACCTATGCCCAAAAGGATTCTTCATAGTTCTTTTCCAATCAGAAGAAGAAAAGGAAAAAATTCTCAACCAAGGACCATGGTTTTGGGGTAGTGCTGGTCTTTTTGTTACTCCATGGTTTCAGGATTTTGATGCCAACACCATGGTGGTGTCAAGGATGCCAGTATGGGTTAGGTTGCATAATCTCCCGTTACATTTCTGTCATTCCAAGGCCTTAATAGCTATTGGAAACACCCTCGGGAAAATATTAAGGATTGATGGAGAGAGACATATAAAAGGAATTTTTACCTTTGCCAGAATATGTGTCGAGGTAGATTTCAGCCAAGGTCTACCTGAAAGCATAATTCTGAACTTCAACAACTCACAGTGGAAACAATCTTTGGATTATGAGAATACAGCTTTTAGATGCAGGGGATGTCAACAAACAGGCCATCTGTTCAATGCATGTCCAAGTTTCGACAAAAGCAAGATGCAACAAAGGAGGCACAAAGGCTGGCAGAATGTAGATGATCTTATAAAGAAGAGAGCTACTGAAAAGAAAGAACCCAATAACCAGGACAAAAAGGAAAAAGAGAATATTGAAGAAAATGAAGAAGATCTTCAGCAGGAAATAAGTGGGAACGAAGCTACATCAACAAACAAGATCACAAAGATTCACCAAAATTAGGCAGAGATGACAAGCGTGGATCCAAGCATGGGAGGCATCAAACGGCATCACCACTCAGATACTTCAGACTCAGACAAAGAAACAGGCCCACAGAAGGCAGAAACACAGTTAGTCATTGCTTCGATCGAGCCCACTCAAGGAGAGTGGCGCAAGGTCGAAAAGAAAAAGGGGAGAAAAACTTGAAGCGTGAGTTTTACTCACAGCCGGAATTCAGTTTTTTGCCTCGTTCTTTCTCTCTCCTCTCTTCTCTTTTCTTATTCTTTGTGCACGTTAGTCCTCTAACGTTGCGTGGGGTGTGAAAGCACTCGAGCCCATGTGGCAGCTTACGGAATGCTTCAATGCATCTGCTAGTGTAACTTTTCATTAATTCTTTAATAAAAGGTTACCGTTTTTTTTCCTTGGAAAAAAAAAAACTACTCATATTTAAACAATCGACACAATTCCATCTTATAAAGTTCCCTCATTCACATCTTATTATCGCTAAATTTCATTGCCTAGATAAGGAACATGTACATAGTTTTGCTTCTTTTTCCATTTAAGAAGATTCCTTAAAAATAAACTAATCATTATCTATTTTATTGAGTAATATTTATGAATAATTGTATCATCTTACTTTTCCTTCTAATACATTTTTTTCCCAGTCAATTTTTTGTTCTAATTTAATTTATCATTAACATTTATAAAAATTAATATGTTTATATATCCAAAAATATTATACTTGAAGTATAATATTTAGCATAAATAATAAAATAATATATTCTTAATACTATTAAAACTAAGCTTATTAATTAATTTATTTTTTATTTTTCATTTAATGTTCATGTTTGGATATGTAACAATTATTGAGTTTTTACAATTCAAAATGTTGTGATAATTATGATGTTATGTTCTCATGATGGCATGCAAGAGTTAATATGTAGATTATTTTATTATGATGTTATAATTAATGCATTGGTTGCATGTTGAGATGCAGAGATTAATACGAAATCCACAAATGAGTCGAGAGGGCCGGTTTATTTGATGATCTCATGGGTTCCCATACCCGCGAGGTAGAATGTGTAACAAAAAAAACCAACACTACGTATGTTAGTGTTTATTTTGTCTCACAACATTCTCCTCTTAAAAGAATGAATTCCTCTCATCTCATTTTCACCCATTAACTATAAAGAGGATTGGAAGGGGATCCTAATGCACACAATCCATGTGTCATCATGCCAACTCATATTTTTCTATCTTAAATTATCCTTAACTCAACCTTTTTTCTAATTTAATTGTTTCTTATTTGATTGATTTTTACTTTTTACTAAGTTATTAACTTTACTTATTCTTGCTATTTTTTGAGTTTACTTTATATATGTATTCAAAACTTCAGTTTATTATTTATTATTTTATTTATAATTTTGTTCATTTACTATTATTTTATTTTCTTTATTATTTTATTTATACGAGGCATTACAATGGTTCGTTTAGATATTCCTCGACACTCTTCCATAGAATGGCGTCGATGGTTACAATAGTTCCCTTAACTAAATTGTTACAAGATAATTACTCATTATTAGTTTTATGTCAACTAACCTACCTCCCTAAATTCTACAATGTTTTTACTTTATATGTCAAGGTTCTCTTTCTCCACAACAACTTCATCATATTGCTACTTGAGATCATAGTAGACTTGTCCAAGTTGCTTCATCTTTTAGTGATCCCTATGGTTTTTGAACCATATCCCTACCGATCTCAACTAGAGACCTTTTGGATGCTCAACCTCCTCATTTTTTAATGAAGCCCTCCATGCTCTCATCATTATTGCATGATAAAAGATCATCGAGAGAATCCATGTGGGGAGCGATAGAACTTAAAACAGTGGATGAAGTAAGAAAATTATCCTTGAAGTTGTTATATATTTGTTTCCAAGGTAAAGAAATGGAAACTAGGGCCTTTCTATATTATGTTTTTCAACCAATTTGCATATGCAACATTTTCTATAATTCTTGGAAAAGAACTAAAAAATACCTAATGAATATAAGAAGGCATATTGGGATAAAGAGTTGGCACTTTTTGAGGAGGTGGTGATAGCTAGAAGGACAGATTTCCATACACTACATTGTGTGAACATCGGCTACAAAAGTGTATACAAGTAGAGCTTGATAATGTCACAACCTTTTAAAATGAATAATACTATTTTTTTTTAAATTATAACATTAAAAAAATATGTAGAAAATATGTGATAGGTTAACCCGATAATGCAATATAAATCAAAGCAGAATATTATAACCTACTTCTACTATCAATTTGCGAAAGCTTAAAGATCAAGCTGAACAATATAACCAGAAGAAGAAGAATCAATTTGGCACAATACACATGAAAATACTTTGAGGAAAGCCTCAGCTAAAAACCGCACACTATTGTATTATCATACATGGTGGAAATACATAGGAATTATACAAAGCCTTAGCTCTCACAGCTAGCCAGCTCTTAGTACAATCCTCACAGATGCTCACAGGCAATCTTGGCTTCTCTCCAGCCTTCCTCTCTGCCCTCCAAGCTCCTATTTCCTTGCGTTGTTCCTTGTGGATGATTTTCCTGTTACCAAGTGGATAACCTCGCCTTCAAAACTGCACAATCCTCAAGGATTAATCCTTGACTGCATGCATGAGTTACTCCATGAGAAAACATATGTAACTGATAGTACACTGTCCTTGACTTTAATCTCAACTGGGTCTTTCTCATAATAGACATGCATGAGTTTCTGATGAGGGAATATTCAGTTAACTGGAGTAGCACTAGTTAAGTGCATTAATGCATCAACTGACTGTTAACTCACTATTAATTCCTCAAATAGTTTGGAACTAATTTAACTAGACTTAACTCAGTAGACTGAGTTAACTAATTACAACTCAAATATAACTCAATCTTGTCTCCTTAATTTAAGGGATAAATCTTGCATGACTTCAGAAAGACTTGTAAATTGAATTTCTCCAACTAATTAATTTAAAATAAATTAATTAATTATTTCCAAGTAGTTGTTAAGACTAAATTCGATTTTAATTCACAATTCAATTCAAGGACAAATTAAATTGGAATATTGTTGTTGCCATATTTCAACACTGTTAGGTCCCTATAATACTAGTGATTACCCCATTACTATTGTAGTTGTATCCCTTATTAATATTGTTGTGCCCCTATTGTCCCCATATTTTTATCATTGTGCCCCTATTGTCCCCATATTTTTATCACTGTGCCCCATAGAATCCCTCTATTGTTATTTTTGTGGCTTTATATTATTATTGTTAGGTCGGCTGGGTCATATTGTAACTCCTTAGACTCCTATATATAGAAAAGAGGTTTTGTCATTTGAATCATCCAAGAATTGTTCATTTATGTAATGTAAAGGAGGTTGCCCCCTCAAAGAGGCTAAATTCTAAGGCGTTGATCTATCTTTTCTATCTTTTCTTGAGCTGGTTTCATAACATTTGGTATCAGAGCTTTGGATTCTAGGGTTTCGCTCCTCCAAATAGGTCATCGTGGCATTTTCACTATAACTTTGTTTCTGCGACGTTTCAGAAGCTAAAAAAAAACATTTGAGAAGAAATCGCGCTGAACCTTGGGTCTAAATTTCAGAGCTATTCGTGCTATATTTGCGGAGATATGATATGAGGAAGTTGGTCTTTTTATAGACTCCTAAATTACATTCCAAATAGGTGATCTAGGGAAAATCGTCATAACTTTCTCTCTGAGCATCGGATTGAAATTTCGTAAGAAGGTACAGAAAAAGGACAGACTGTAGTTTCTTGTATATATTTTTCAGAGCCAAAGGTCGAAACAGTGACTCATGGCACGTCGTACAAGTTCGCTCTACTGAACTAGTCTATAATCAGGTCACTATGGGAGATTTCACATAACTCTTCCTTGGAGAATCCAATTTGGATCAAACTGGTGGAATTGGAAAGAGGACACAGAGGGCTACTGCAAGTCGCAATTTCAGAACTGGATGATCTGAAAGTACAGAGATACATCAGAGGCAATATCGAGCTCCTACAAAGTGAAAAAAGGTGTGTAGATTCTTTTAAATTTTTGCTTAAGATTGGTTTGAAAATTTATTTTGAAGGAATTCAAAGGGCTAGTAGAGCATTATTATCAGTAACTGATGCCCCGAGGAAAGAAAATGCAAACACCTAGTAAGAAACTTGAAAGCTCTAGCATGACTCATGAAGAAGAGGAAGAAATGCTACATGATATATCAAAATTATAAGAACAAGTGCAACAAGTGTCACTTGCACAAAAAGCAACAGAATCTAAAATGGATGGTTTAAGGAAAGATGTAGAAGCCAAGATGGATGGTTTAAAGAAAGGTGTAGAAGCTAAGATGGATTGTTTAAAGAAAGGCGTAGAAGCTAAGATGGATGGCATGGAAGCTAAGATGAATGGCATGGATGCTAAAATTGATGGCATGGATGATAAGATGGAAGTATTGAAGATAAATATGAATAAGTTGCTACAAGAAATGGTCACTAATGGTGAAAGGGTACTAAAGGAAACTCATGATGCGAACAAAAGAAATGTTAATCATGATTCCATAGACTCTGATGTTGGATCGAAGACCCACCATATTCCAAAAATCAATATGAGGAAGTTTGATGGCAAGGATCCCGCAACATGGATATTATAGATGGAGCAATTTTTCGATCTCAATAATGTGCAAAACACACAAAAGGTACGTATTGCAACTTTATATTTGGAACCAAATCAGTTTGTATGGTATCAATGTCTTTGCTCTCGTAAACAAATTATCACTTGGGCAATTTTTACGGAAGAATTGTCAACACATTATGAGGATACAAAAAGCAACACTTTTTTTAGCCAATTGATAAGTCTTAAACAAAAGGGTTCAATAATGGAGCACATTGAGGAGTTCAAAAAATTGAACATAAGGGTAAAAAATATTCCAGAGGAGCATAGGATTGATGTGTTCATAGGGACTTTAAAGGATAATATCCAACATGATGTTTTCCCTTGGGAACCTGATTCATTAGAGAAGGCATTCAGGTTAGCAAGAAAAATGGAAAGCAAAATTATGGCAACTAGGAAGCATACCAGTCACAACTATAAAGATGCAAGTGTTGTTACCCCTAGCCTTCCGCAACCTATAAGGTTGACACCACAAAAATTGGAAGAAAAAAGAGCAAAAGGGCTTTGTTACAGTTGTGATAGCAAATACACTAAAGTCCATAAGTGTGCTGAAAGGAAATTATTCTACATAGATTGTGAAGAGGAAGAAGAAAAGGAGCAAGAAAGGTCAAAAGAAGAGGATATACTCCAGGAACAAAGCCTAGATAAAGAAGAAATGAATCCAACCATATATTGTAATGCATTGGCTGGAATTACCACTCCTCAAACCATCAAGATAGAAGGACAAATCAAGAAGAAAAAGGTAATAGTGTTGATTGATTCAGGAAGCACCCACAATTTTATTCATTGTAAGGTAGCAAAAGAATTAAATTGCTTCATATATCCAGCACCACAGTGTCAAGTGATGATTGCAAATGGAGGAACGATAAATTGCTCTGGAAAGTGCCATAATATCAAGCTATCCATGGGAGAATATGTATTGACTAACCCAATGCTTTCCATTCCAATGGGAGGCACAGATGCTGTACTAGGAGTCCAATGGCTACAATCCTTAGGTACAATAGCTTTTAATTTTCAAGAACTTTTCATGAAATTTTCTACGGAAGGAAAGGAAGTTGAATTAAGGGGTATTGCAGGGAAACCAGGAAAGATAATCAGCTCTAACGGTATGAAAAATCTTCTAAAAAAGGAACAAAGAGGTGTAATTGCACAATTATGTTCACTAGATGTTTCCACATCAGAATCATCTATTTCTTCAGATCTCCAAAAAGTCCTAGAAAATCATTCCAAGGTATTTGAGACTCCCAAAGGTCTCCCACCTATTCGTGATCATGATCATGCTATTCATCTGATTCCAGGAAGTGTTCCTCCAAACATCAGGCCGTACAAATATCCCTATGCCCAATAGAGTGAAATTGAACGTATGGTTGTAGAAATGCTAGAGGCTAGTATAATTCAACCTAGTCAAAGTTCTTTCTCTTCTCCAGTAGTATTGGTGCAGAAGAAGGATGGATCATGGCGCATGTGTCCGGATTATAGGGAGCTCAACAAGCTCACTATTAAAGATAAATTTTCCATTCCTATCATTGATGAATTACTGGATGAATTGCATGGATCAATTTACTTCACCAAATTGGATCTTCGTTCAGGATATCATCAAATCAGAATGAAGATTGAAGACATTTCAAAAACAACATTTAGAACTCATGAGGGTCATTATGAATTTTTGGTCATGCCTTTTGGCCTTACCAATGCACATTCTACATTTCAAGGTTTGATGAATTCCATTTTCAAAACCTTCCTTAGAAAATTTGCGTTAGTATTTTTTGATGATATACTAATCTAAAACAAGTCTTGGAAGGATCATGTTGAACATGTTGACAGGGTGCTACAACTATTGGAGGAGAAACAATTATATGCAAAAAGATCCAAATGTTTCTTTGGAGTACAAGAGGTGGAATATCTGGGTCATATTGTATCTCATGAAGGAGTTAAGGTAGACCCTAGGAAAATTAAAGCCATTAAGGAATGGAAAATCCCCACATCCATCAAGCATCTGCGAGGATTTCTCGGGTTGACAGGGTATTATCACAAGTTTGTTAAGAATTATGGGAGAATAGCAGCACCTCTAAAAACATTGTTGAAGAAAGATGCATTTTGATGGACTCTAGAAGCAACAAAGGCCTTCGAACATCTTAAAGAGGCAATGTGCCAAGCACTGGTCTTAGCTACACCAGACTTCACAAAAACCTTTATTGTGGAATGTGATGCTTCACGAAATGGAATTGGTGTCGTTTTAATGCAAGATGAAAGACCCATTGCTTTTGAAAGTCGTCCAATCAAGGGAAAGTTTTTACACAAAGCTACTTATGAGAAGGAAATGTTGGCAATACTACATGCACTTAAGAAATGACGACCCTACCTAATGGGAAGACACTTCAAGGTAAAAACGGATCATGATAGCCTTAAATACTTTTTAGAACAAAGATGATCCTCTGAAGAGCAACAAAAGTGGGTCACAAAGATGTTGGGTTATGACTTTGAAATCATCTACAAAAAAGGGAAGCAAATTGTGGTGGCAGATGCACTCTCAAGAAAGGATGAGGATGTGGAAGCATTGCTGTGCGCCATTTCTATTATCCAACCAGATTGGATAAACAAAGCAAGGGAGGAATGGAAGAATGATGAAGAAGTGTGGGCACTTATTCGAAAGTTACAACAAGATTCTAGTACATCTGATACATTTAGCTGGCAAAATGATTTGTTATGGTACAAAGATCGCTTATACCTCTGTAAGAATTCGCAACTCAAACAAAAGATTCTTATGGAATTGCACACTTCTCCCTTAGGAGGGCACTCAAGATTTTTAAAAACTTACCACAGGGTTAAGAAGGAATTTTTTTGGGATGGCCTTAAATCGGATATTCAAAAGTTTGTGGTGGAATGTTTGGTTTGCCAACAAAATAAAGTTGAAACAATTAAGACCCCGGGTTTATTACAACCTTTATCCATTCCAAGACAACGTTGGGAGGAGGTTTCAATGGATTTTATCACAAGTTTACCCAAGTCTAAGGGAAAAAGTGTCATCATGGTGGTAGTTGACAGACTTGCCAAGTATGCACACTTTTGTGCATTATCACATCCATTTAAAGCTAGTACAGTTTCTACTGCATTTATGGAAAAAATTCAAAAGCTACATGGAAACCCAAAGATTATTGTAAGTGACAGAGATCCCATTTTCACTGGAAATTTTTGGACAGAATTATTTTCTTGTCTTGGTACTCAGTTAGCTCATAGCTCATCTTATCATCCTCAATCTGATGGGCAAACTGAGATAGTAAACAAATGTTTGGAGGGATATCTTCGTTGCTTTGTATCTGATAAACAGACACAATGGGTCAAATGGTTGCCTCTGGCTGAATGGTGGTATAACACTTCCTTCCATACAGCAACAAAAATGACTCCTTTTATGGCACTTTATGGATATCAACCACCATCCATCACATCATATTTAAGAGAAAATTCAAAGGTTCAAGCAGTGGAACATCACATCGAACATCAACAACAAGTCCTCCAACTCTTAAAGGATAACCTCGTGTTGGCACAGAATAGAATGAAACAACAGGCATATCGACATCACAGCGAAAGAAGTTTTGATGTTGGTGATTGGGTATTCCTACAACTACAACCATATAAACAAATGTCCCTCAAGCAATCTATGAAGGATAATAAATTATCACCAAAGTATTATGGTCCGTACAAGGTGTTGCAAAAGATTGGTACTATGGCATACAAATTGGAGCTTCCTGCAGCATCTCGAGTGCACCCAGTTTTCCATGTTTCATGTTTAAAAAAGGTTATAGGTGACAAGCTCCCAGTTCAAACAATATTTCCAGAACTTGACGAGGAAGGAAAAATTATATTAGAACCAGAAGCAGTCACAGAAACAAGAACTCGGCAACTACGAAATCGATCAATTTCGGAGTATCTCATTAAGTGGAAGAACTTATCCGCTGAAGATTCCACATGGGAGGATGATAATTTTATACATAAGCATCCAAAACTACTCAAGCGTTGAGGAAAACACTTTTTTTGAAGGAGAGGGGCATGTTAGGTCCCTATAATACTAGTGATTACCCCATTACTATTGTAATTGTATCCCTTATTAATATTGTTGTGCCCCTATTGTCCCCATATTTTTATCACTATGCCCCATAGAATCCCTCTATTGTTATTTTTGTGGCTTTATATTATTATTGTTATGTCGGCTGGGTCATATTGTAACTCCTTAGACTCCTATATATAGAAAGGAGGTTTTTTCATTTGAATCATCCAAGAATTGTTCATTTATGTAATGTCAAGGAGGTTGCCCCCTTGAAGAGGCTTAATTCTAAGGCATTGATCTATCTTTTCTATCTTTTCTTGAGCTGGTTTCATAACAAACACTCCCTCTCAAAAAGAAAGGGATTATCTGCCACCCCGATCCCATCTCTATGGAACTCGAATTTACACTTTAACAATGCCTTTGTCAAAATGTCAGCATCTTGCTCCTCTGTCGAAATATACTGCAGCAACATGATCCTCCTCGCTACACAGTCTCTGAGATGATGATACTGGATTTCGATGTGCTTGGACCTATCATGAAATACTGGATTCTCAGAGAGTTTGATACAACTCTGATTATCACAATAGATCACAGTTGGATCCATCCTCTGATCAAACAAACCAACTAGGATTTTCTACATCCAAATGGCCTCACATGTTTCTTGACTTACAGCCATGTATTCTGCCTCTACCAAGCTAAGTGCAACCGACCTCTGTTTCCTGTTGTACCAAGAAATTGTCGTTGACCCAAGGTTGAAAATCCCTTCTGATGTGCTCTTCCGATCTGATGGACTCCCTGCCCAATCTGCATCAGTGAAGTCCTATAGCTTCACTCCCTCTATCTGTTTGTACCATAATCCATACTGAGATGTGCCTCTGAGGTATCTCAATACATGCTTTGCCGCCTTCCAAAACATCTTGGTAGGCTGAACCATCGCTTGACTCAACTGGTTCACTACATAGCACAAATCTGGTCATGTGTTCACTAAGTACATCAGTGAACCCACAAGCTGCCTATACACAGTAGCCTCTACCACTTCTCTTAAAGTAGCAACCTCCTTCCTCCAGTTACCTGCTAGAGGAGTCTGCATGGGCTTGCACTTCTCCATGTGGAATTTGCTGAGTATCTCGTTGGCATACTTTCCCCAAGATACAAACAACTCCCCATCCTTCTGCCACACTTCCATGCCAAGGAGGTAATGCATGAGACCCATGTCTTTCATCTCGAATTCTCTTGCAAGGTCCTCCTTGCAAGACACAATCAACTGATCATCACCAGTCAATATGAGACCATCAACATAAAGTACGATGATAAACAACTTACCTTTCACCATGATGTGGTACAGGTTCGCAACCCAGTGAAGTAGTTGTCTATCATGGTGTACCAAGAACGAGGTGCTTGCTTTAGCCCATACAACGATCTCTTGATTCGGCACACATGCGACTCACAATCGAAGGTCTCAAAACCTTCTGACTACTCTATGTACACCTCTTCCTCAATCTGTCCATTGAGGAATGCAGTATTCACATCCATCTAATGGATCTTCCAACCCATTTGTGCTGATAGTTCAATCTGAGGCTCCTCCTCCTTAGGAACCAACAGTTCCTACACAGCCTGTAGTTGAAGCTCCCTCTCAATGGAAACTCGCATGGCCTTCTTCTCATCACACTTGAGATCTCTATGAACCACTGTCCTCGGACTGGTAGGCAAGTACACCAGATAGTTGTGAGGTATATCAGTGTACCCCACAAATATCCCCAACTCTGTTGTCGGCTCAAGCTTCTTCCGTGCATCCTTTGTCACATGGCAATATACCGATGAGCCAAAGCTCCTGAAGTGACCCACATCTGGTCTCTTATCGGAGAAAGCTTCCTCTGGTGTCTTCATCCCAAGAATGCGATGCAGGCTTCTATTTTGCAAATAGACCGCTGTGTTGCATGGCTCAACCCACAAGTGAAGTGGTAGGCCTTGGTCATGCAGCATTTCCCGTGTTGCCCCTACAATAGTTCTGTTCTTCCTCTCAGCCACCCCATTCTGCTGCGGGTTATGAGGTGCCATCAACTCTCGTTTAATTCCTTCCGCTGCACAGAAGTCCTTAAAATCTTGATAGACATATTCTCCACCGTTGTCGCTTCTCAAGGCCTTGATCTTCTTCCCTGACTCTTTCTCAACCAAATCTTTGAACTCACAAAACTTTGTGAAAGTTTGGTCCTTCTTCTGAATGAAATAAATCCAGCATTTACGAGAATAGTCATCAATGAAAATCACATAATACCTTTGCTTCGTTGTGGATGTCGTCGAGAATGGTCCACACAAATCAGTATGAGCTCACTCTAAGATAGCCTCTTCTCAATTGTCTCGATCATGAAAGGAAGACTTGGTGTACTTTCCCAAGGTACAATCTTTGCAAGTTTTATATACCTAGGGGGATAATATGGTGTACCAAGGGAGGTACCCAAGGTAATAATGTAATAATGGGATGGGCCATAGTAATAAATAAGGTGGTTAACCCATATCATGTAAGGGACCACAAGTAGTTAATAATAATGTAATGGGCCCATGGTATTAGTTTGATGGTATGAGGGAACCATGGTAATGACCCATGATATTTTATGTATGAGGCCTATATAGAGGCTAGAGACTCCATGTCAAGATAGTCAAGGATTATTGTATGAACAGGCATATGGCTTGTGGAGTGTTCTCCTTCCTTAAGGAGTGAATGTATGGTGTTGCCCTACCTTAAGGGTTTGATCAATAAAGAAGCATTTCTATCTATTTTGATCTTGTTATTCTTAGGTTATTTTCTATTCTCATATATTTCTGGGTTAGATCTATAACAAGTGGTATCAGAGCTATAACAAGTGGTATCAGAGCACTTTCTTGGGCACAAAAGTGGAATTTTTTTTATTTTTTGCAGGGATTTTTGGGTGGCGAGTTTGCAGATCAGATCTGTTTGTTTTGGTGCAAGATCTACAAAATAAAATTGTAGATCTGTATTCTTTGCGAAAAAATATCCGATTTCAAAAAAAAAAATCGGTTGAATCGGAGTCCGGATGAAGGAGATATCGCTGATTTAAAAATCAGTGGGGTTGCAAACAATTTTCAGGGCAGCGAGTTTGCGGCACAGATCTAGATGTCCTGGTGCAAGATCTACAAAATCTAATTTTAGATCTGAATTTTTTGAGAAAAATTACCCAATTTCAAAAAAAAAATCATTTGAATCGGAGTCCGGATGAGGGAGATATCGCTGATTTAAAATCAGCTCTTTTTTGCAGAAATTTTGGTGACGGCGGGAGAGTTGCAGCGCAGATCTGGAATTCTAGTGCCTAGATCAGGATTTCTATCACATGGGCAGATGGAGAATGGTCATTCCATTTCCGAAAACAGGTCATAATAAAGATTCTGAGCAATATTGACTAAACTGAGGCCACTTTAAATTTTCGCCAAGTGAGTGAATTTTTTCAAAACCCTTTTCATGGCTTCTAGCAAGCAATATTTTACAGGGAAAGATAATGGTCTTACTATTGAAGAATACATAAAACAACAAAAGTCAGCATGGGCAAAAAATTGGAGGGATTCAGTGTGGTTTGGTTTCAAAGATGAGGCTTACAAATGGTATTTCTCACTTGATGACAAACAATTGACCAAACTCTCAGATGCAGAATTTGAAAAAGTCCTTTTAGACAAATGGTCTCGTGCTAGAAAAAAGGAGAATGAGCCACGTAAGGGGTTATCTTCTACTGGTGTCTCCTTATTGCAGGTTCATGGATTGATTCAAAAGTAGAAGATCATTGTGTCTATAAATCCTTGTTGCAAGCATAATTTTATCAATGTTAATTTGGCAAAAAAATTGCCAGTTCCAGCAAAACACATTGAAAACACACAGGTGAATGATGAGGATGTTCAAGTGTATAAGGATTTGAAGATTTATATGGATAAGTATGTGTTGCATGGTGATTTTTATACTTTAGAGATGGATAATATGGATGTTGTTTTGGGATATCCTTGGATGGAATCAGTGGGTACTATCAATATTAATGTGCAGAAGAAATTCCTGAAGCTCTGGTATAAAAAGAACAAAATAACCCTACAGGATATTTCCATCAATAAACAGGTAGAATCCATGGAAGTTGATGCAGAAGATGTTCCAGGGACTGACATATCAGATGATGAGCAGTTGATGGTTGACAACCAGACACAAACAGAGGTTGAAGCCGAAAAGGTTACAGGTGTTGACACATGTGATGAGGGTTCAGTGGTTGAAGTCATATTGGAAAAGAAGACACCACAACAGACACCACAGCAGGGTGAATTAAAGAAAAAGACACCGTGGGTTAAAACTTCAACATATCATCACCCACATCACCCCACAAGACAACCAGCAAGATGGCAACCAATTAGCCACATGGACAACAACCCTTGTATGATGGATTGCAAGGAGCCTAGATCCACCTACTACACATCAACACAGAAGAGCTGCCACAGTCAACTTCCATCTCAAGTGAGCGAGGCACCAGCGAGATCGAGGGTTCACCTTTCTCTTGGATGGCTAGATGCACGTGCATGGTACCAGTGGACTACTCTTTTGATTAGATCTTATTATTTGTGTTCTTCCCATGTTTCGGGGACGAAACATGCTTAGGGGGGTGGAATGTTATATACCTAGGGGGGATAATATGGGGTACCAAGGGAGGTACCCAAGGTAATAATGTAATAATGGGATGGGCCATAGTAATAAATAAGGTGGTTAACCCATATCATGTAAGGGACCACAAGTAGTTAATAATAATGTAATGGGCCCATGGTATTAGTTTGATGGTATGAGGGAACCATGGTAATGACCCATGGTATTTTATGTATGAGGCCTATATAGAGGCTAGAGACTCCATGTCAAGATAGTGAAGGATTATTGTATGAACAGGCATATGGCTTGTGGAGTGTTCTCCTTCCTTAAGGAGTGAATGTATGGTGTTGCCCTACCGTAAGGGTTTGATCAATAAAGAAGCATTTCTATCTATTTCTATCTTATTATTCTTGGGTTATTTTCTATTCTCATATATTTCCGGGTTAGATCTATAACAAGTGGTATCGGAGCTATAACAAGTGGTATCAGAGCTATAACAGCAAGTGTCAACTTTCTCAAGTTTACCTTTGGGAAGTCTTGTAGATATTTGTTGCGTTATATTCAAAGCCCCATGATGCAAATGGCCCAACCACCTATGCAACAACTTGCCAATGTCTTGGCTTTGCACCAATTCTGCTTTCGTACTCAATGCTGCATAATCATATACCTCTAGTTTATAGAGATTCTTCACCTGAATCCCTATCCTCTTGGTCTGACTCATGGCTATGTGTCTTAGGAATGCCTTTCCTTTACTGAAGACAACATCATAGCCTTTGTCCTCCAACATCGCAACCAATACTAAGTTTTTCTTCAGTCTAGGCACATACATCACATCTGTCAAGGTGGGAGGAGCTCCATGCTCCCTCTAAAAAGAAATCGTGCCCACTCCTGAAACACTATACCTTCCATCGTCACCCATCTCTATGCGCATGTTGAGGTCTTTCTCCTCCAAGGCACTGAATAAATTTTTATCATCGGTCATGTGGAATGAGGCTCCACTGTCAAGATACCAGACACAACCCATCATCTATGACGCCATGCATGCGATGAGGGTAAAGTCCATTTCGAACTAAGGGGTTAGTGCCTCACCTTTCGATCCTTTCGAGGATCCCTTCTTGGACTTCTTCGATGGGAAATTAGTCGCATAATGTCCCATCTTGTGACAATTAAAGCATCTTACTTTAGACATGTCACCCTTCTTCCCTCCATGAGAAGAATTCAATTTGAAATGGGAAGACTTCCCCTTCCCTTTCCTTTCCTTACTTGCTAAGGCCAAATTTTCTTCATCATCATTCTTGGATGAAGAACCATCTCGTGTGCTCCTCCTCATCTCCTCCTACATATGATCCGACCACAGTCGTTCCCAATCTAACAGTTTCTCCCTTCCATTCACAGAGTCCTGGTAGCTATTCCAACTCTTTGGAAGGCCAAGGAGAGTGAGGCTCACCATATCATCATCGATAGTAGTTATTCTGACACTGCCAAGCTCATCTCTGCAGGTGGTGAGCTTGTTCAGATATGTGGAAATAGTATCGCCCATATCCATCTTGATTCTTCGAAGCTTATCCTTGAGCGCCAATTTCCTTTGGTCACTTCTATTCTGGTATAGGTCCTTCAATGTCTTCCACATTGAAAATGGAGTATCCTTCCCATGGAGACTCGAGACAATATGGTCTCGAACTCCCTTAAGGATGATCCATCTCACCTGCGCCACACACTTCTTCCAGTCAACCAACTCTTGTGCATTAGTTGAAGCTGGCTTTGGGATTTCTTGATCAATGAATTCCTTCAAGTCATTATCTTCTAGTACAACTTCCATTCTATCTTTCCATGTTATGTAACTTGAGATACCTTCCAAGGCATACTCAAGTCTCAAACCATAGAACGCCATTGGCTAACCTTGAAGTATGATATGAATTTGATTTGCACCTGCAACCCCGAACTTCAAACTTCGAATTCTCTTCTCAGTATACTGTTCATAGCTCTGATACCATGTAGAAAATTTCTACAAATCCAGCTCTGATACCATGTAGAAAATTTCTACAAATCCAGCTCTGATACCATGTAGAAAATATGTGATAGGTTAACCTGATAATGGAATATAAATCAAAGCAGAATACTATAACCAACTTCTACTATCAATTTGTGGAAGCTTAAAGATCGATCTGAACAATATAATCAAAAGAAGAAGAATCAATGACACAATACACATGAAAATACTTTGGGGAAAGCCTTAGCTAAAAACCCCACACTATTGTAGTATCATACATGGTGGAAATACATAGGAATTATACAAAGCCTTAGCTATCACAGCTAGCCAACTCTTATTACAATCCTCACAGATGCTCACAGGAAATATTGGCTTCTCTCCAACCTTCCTCTGTGCCCTCCAAGCTCCTATTTCCTTGCGCTGTTCCTTGTGGATGATTTTCATGTTACCAAGTGGAGAACCTCGCCTTCAAAATTGAACAATCCTTAAGGATTAATCCTTGACTGCATGCATGAGTTTTCTCCATGAGAAAACACATGCAACTGATAGTACATTGTCCTTGACTTTAATCTCAATTGGGTCTTTCTCAGAATAGACATGCATGAGTTTCTAGTGAGGGAATCTTCAGTTAACTGGAGTAGCACTAGTTGAGTGCATTAATGCATCAACTGACTGTTAATTCACTATTAGTTCCTCAAACAGTTTGGAACTAATTTAACTGGACTTAACTCAGTAAACTGAGTTAACTAATTACAACTCAAATATAACTCAATCTTATCTCCTTAATTTAAGGTATAACTCTTGCATGACTTCAGAAAAGCTTCTAACTTGAATTTCTCCAACTAATTAATTTAAAATAAATTAATTAATTATTTCCAAGTAGCTATTAAGACTAAATTCGATTTTAATTCACAATTTAATTCAAGGACAAATTAAATTGGAATATTATTGTTGCCATATTTCAACAAAATAAATCTCATAATTAAGTGAAATATCTCAATTCATATATTATTTAAATAAAATATTAGATCTTTAAAATAGTATAAATTAAAAAGCATATTTATTAAAAATAATAATAATAAGAAAAATATATCATATTTTACAGAAACCTTGGTTATAGTTACAAAGTATAAATTTAATAGATATGATAATTTAAGGAAACGTTAGTTATTTATAATTACACATGAATAAATAGAAATTCAACCTTGTTTGGCCACAAAATGAATACTATGATCCCTATGGGGCAGGATTAAAAGCAATTGTTTTTATAATATTTTACATCTTATTTTAAGATGATATTCAAATTTTTGGTCCTTATGATTCAAATTTTAACCATTGATGTAAGTTTATATATATGATTTAACTTTCCAATATTGTTTGGCCACAAAATGAATATTATCATCCCTATGGGGTAGGATTAAAAACGATTTTTTTATAATATTTTACATCGTATTTTAAGATGATATTCAAATTTTTTGTCCTTATAATTCAAATTTTAATCATTGATGTAAGTTTATGTTAGATCCCTATAATACTAGTGATTCCCCCATTCCTATTGTCATTGTATCTCTTATTGTTATTGTTGTGCCCCTATTGTCCCCATATTGTTATTATTGTGCCCCATAGAAGCCCACTATTGTTATTTTTGTGCCCTTATATTATTATTGTTAGGTCGGCTTTGGTTATATTGTGACCCCTTAGACTCCTATATATAGAAAGGAGGTTTTGTCATTTGTATCATCAAAGAATTCCCATTTGTGTAATGTAAAGGAGGTTTCCCCCTCGAAGAGGCTTATTTCTAAGGCATTGATCTATATTTTCTATCTTTTTGTGAGCTGGTTTCATAACATTTGGTATGAGAGGTTTGGATTCTAGGGTTTCGCTGCTCCAAACAGATCATCGTGGAATTTTCATTATAACTTTTTTTTCTGCGACGTTTCAGAAGATAAAACAAAAACCCATTTGAGAATAAATCTTGCTGAACCTGGGGTCCAAATTTCAGATCTTGTCTCGCTATATTTTCGGCGATATGATCCAAGGAAGTTAGGGTTTTTACAGGATCCCGAATTATATCTCAAACAGGTGACCTGGGGAAAATCATCATAACTGTTTTTCTGAGCATCAGATTGAAATTTCCTAAGCAGTTACAAAAATAGGATATATTGTAGTTTTTTGTGTATTAGCTTGAGATCCTAAGTTCAAAACAATGACACATGGAACATCGTACAAGATCGCTCTACTAAACCAGTCTATAATCAGGTCATCGTGGGAGATTTGGCATAACTCTTCATTGGAGAATCCAATCTTGATCAGACTTGCAGGGTTAGAAATAGTACTCAGAGGGTTACCGTAGGAAGAAATTTCAAACCTTGGAGATCCAAAATTACATAGATACAACAGATTCAATATCGAGCTCCTAGAAAGTGAAAAAAGGTGTGTAGTTTTTTTTAAAGTTTTGCATAAGTTTGGTTTGAAAAATTAGTTTGAAGGAATTCAAAGGGCATAGTGAAGAATTATTATCATTAATTGATGCCACGAAGAAAGAAAATGGAAACACCTAGTAAGCAACCTGAAAGCTCTAGCATGACTCATGAAGAAGAGGAAGAAATGCAACATGATATATCAAAATTAGGAGACCAAGTGCAAAAAATTTCACTCGCACAAAAAGTAATAAAAGTTAAGATGGATGGTTTAAAGAAAAATATAGAAGCTAAGATGTATGGTGTGAAAGCTAAGATGGATGTTTTAAAGAAAGATGTAGAAGCTAAGATGTATGGCGTTGAAGCTAAGATGGATGGTTTAAAGAAAGGCGTAGAAGCTAAGATGAATGACGTGGAAGTTTAAGATGGATGGTGTGGAAGCTAAGATGGATGGCATGGAAGCTAAGATGGATGATTTAAAGAAAGGAATGGAAGCTAAGATGGAAGATTTGAAGACATATTTGACAAAGTTTCTACAAGAAATGCTTACTAATGGCGAAAGGGCAGTAAAGGAAACTCATGATGAGAACAAAATAAATGTTAATCATGATTTCATAGAATCTAACATTGGATTGAAGAACCACCATGTTCCAAAGATCGATATGAGGAAGTTTGATGGCAAGCATCACGTATCATGGATACTACAGATGGAGCAATTTTTTGATCTCCATAATGTGCAAAACACACAAAAGGTACGCATTGCAACTTTATATTTGGAACCAAATTAGTTTGTATGGCATCGATGGCTTTGCTCTCATAAATAAATTGTCACTTGGGTTATTTTTACAGATGAAATGATAGCACATTATGAGGATACAAAAAGCAACACTTTTTTTAGCCAATTTATAAATCTCAAACAAAAGGGTCCAATGATGGAGCACATTGAGGACTTCCAAAAATTGAATATAAGGGTAAAAGATATTCCAGAGGAGCATAGGATTGATGTGTTTATAGGGACTTTAAAGGATAACATCCAACATGAGGTTCGCCTTTGGGAACCTGATTCATTAGAGAAGGCATTCAGGTTGGCAAGAAAAATGGAAAGAAAAATTATGGCAACAAGGAAGCCTACCACTCACAATCATAAAGATGGAAGTGTTGTTGCCCCTAGCCATCCACAACATACAAGGTTGACACCACAACAATTGGAAGAAAAAAGAGCAAAATGGATTTGTTATAGTTGTGATAGAAAATACACTAAAGGTCATAAGTGTGCTGAGAAGAAATTATTTTACATAGATTGTAAAGAGGAGGAAGAAAAGGAACAAGAAACGTCGAAAGAAGAGGATATACACCAGGAACAAACCCTAGAGAAAGAAGAAATGAATCTAACCATATCTTGTAATGCATTGGCTAGAATTACCACTCCTCAAACTATCAAGATAGATGGGCAGTACCCATAATTTTATTCATTATAAGATAGCCAAGGAATTGAATTTCTTCCTATATCCAGCACCAAAGTGTCAAGTGATGGTTGCAAGTGGAGGAACCATAAATTGCTCAGGAAAGTGTCATAATATCAAGCTATCCATGGGAGAATATGTATTGAATAGCCCAATGCTTTCCATTCCAATGGGTGGTGTTGATGTTGTACTAGGAGCCCAATGGCTACAATCCTTGGGTACAATAGCTTTTAATTTTCAAGAACTTTTCATGAAATTTTCTTTAGAAGGAAAGGAAGTTGAATTAAGGGGTATCGCAGGGAAACCGGGAAAGATAATCAGCTCTAATAGAATGACAAAGCTTCTAAAGAAAAAACAATGAATCATAATTGCACAATTATGTTCACTAGAGATTCCCACATCGAAATCAACTATTTCTCCAAATCTCCAAAAAGTCTTGGACAATCATTCCAAGGTATTTGAGACTCCCAAATGCCTCCCACCTATTCGTGATCATGATCATGCTATTCATTTGATTCCATGAAGTGTTCCTCCAAACATCAAGCCTTACAGATATCCCTATGCCCAAAAGAGTGAAATTGAACATATGGTTGCAGAAATGCTAGAGGCTGGTATAAGTCAACCTAGTCAAAGTTCTTTCTCTACTCAGTACTATTGGTTCACAAGAAGGATGGATCATGGGTCATGTGTCCAGATTATAGGGAGCTTAACAAGCTCACTATTAAAGATAAATTTCCCATTCCTGTCATTGATGAATTATTGGATCAATTTCATGGATCAATTTACTTCACCAAGTTGGATCTTCGTTCAGGATATCATCAAATCAGAATGAAGACTGAAGACATTCCAAAAAAAACATTTAGAACTCATGAGGGTCATTATGAATTTTTGGTCATGCCTTTTGGCCTTACCAATGCACCTTCTACATTTCAAGGTTTGATGAATTCCATTTTCAAACCCTTCCTTAGAAAATTTGTGTTAGTATTTTTTGATGATATACTAATCTACAGCAAGTCTTGGAAGGATCATGTTCAACATGTTGACAGGGTGCTCAAACTATTGGAGGAGAAACAATTCTATGCAAAAAGCTCCAAATGTTTCTTTGGAGTACAAGAGTTGGAATATTTGGGTCATATTGTATCTCATGAAGGTGTTAAGGTAGAGCCTAGCAAAATTAAAACCATTAAGGAATGGAAAATCCCCACATCCATAAAGCATCTATGAGGATTTCTTGGGTTGACAGGGTATTATCGCAAGTTTGATAAGAATTATGGGAGAATAGTAGCGCCTCTAACAACATTATTGAAGAAAAATGAATTTTCATGGACTCTAGAAGAAACCAAGGGCTTTGAACATCTTAAAGAGGAAATGTGCCAAGCATCGGTCTTAGGTACACCAGACTTCACAAAAACCTTTATTGTGGAGTGTGATGCCTCAGGAAATGGAATTGGTGTTGTTTTAATGCAAGAAGAAAGACCCATTGCTTTCGAAAGTCGTCCAATCAAAGGAAAGTATTTACACAAAGCTAAATATGAGAAGGAAATGGTTGAAATACTACATGCACTTAAGAAACGGTGACCCTACCTAATGGGAAGACACTTCAAGGTAAAAACAGATCATGATAGTCTTAAATACTTTTTAGAACAAAGATTATCTTCATAAGAGCAGCAAAAATGGGTCACAAAGATGTTGGATTATGATTTTGAAATCATCTACTAAAAAGGGAAGCAAAATGTTGTGGCAGATGCGCTCTCAAGAAAGGATGAGGATGTGGAAGCATTTCTTTGCGCCATTTCTATTATCCAACTAGATTGGATAAACGAAGCAAGGGATGAATGAAAGAATGACGAAGAAGTGTGGGCACTCATTCTAAAGTTACAACAAGATCCCAGTACATCTGATACATTTAGTTGGAAAAATGATTCGTTATGGTACAAAGATCGGTTATACCTATGTAAGAATTCCCAATTCAAACAAAAGATTCTTAGGGAATTGCACACCTCTCCCTTGGGAGGGTACTCATGATTTCTAAAAGCTTACCACAAGGTTAAGAAGGATTTTTTTTGGGATGGCATTAAATCGGATATTCAAAAGTTTGTGGCATAATGTTTGGTTTTCCAACAAAATAAAGTTGAAACAATTAAGACCCCAGGTCTATTACAACCTTTATCCATTCCAAGCCAACATTGGGAGGAGGTTTCAATGGATTTTATCACAGGTTTACCCAAGTCCAAAGGAAAAAGTGTTATCATGGTAGTAGTTGACAAACTTACCAAGTATGCACACTTTTGTGCATTAACTCATCCATTTAAAGCGAGTACAATTTCTACTGAATTTATGGAAACAATTCAAAAGCTACATGGAAACCCAAAGATTATTGTAAGCGACAAAGATCCCATTTTCATGGGAAATTTTTGGACAAAATTATTTTCTTGTCTTGGTACTTAGTTAGCTCATAGCTCATCTTATCATCCTCAATCTGATGGGCAAATTGAGATAGTAAACAAATGTTTGGAAGGATATCTTCGTTGCTTTGTATCTGATAAACAAACACAATGGGTCAAATGGTTGACTCTGGCTGAATGGTGGTATAACACTTCCTTCCATACTGCAGCAAAAATGACCCCATTTATGGTACTTTATGGATATCATCCACCATCCATCACATCATATTTAAGAGAAATTTCTAAGGTTCAAGTAGTGGAAGATCACATCGATCATCAACAACAAGTTCTCCAACTCTTAAAGGATAACCTCACCTTCACACAGAATACAATGAAATAGCAGGTAGATCAACATCGCAACGAAAAAAGTTTTGATGTAGGTGATTGGGTATTCCTACGGCTACAACCATATCAACAAATGTCCCTCAATCAAGCCAAGAAGGATAGTAAATTATCACCAAACTATTATGATTCGTACAAGGTGTTGCAAAAGATAGGTACTATGGCATACAAATTGGAGCAACTTGCAGCTTCCCGAGTGCACCCAGTTTTCCATGTTTCATGCTTAAAGAAGGTTATAGGTGACAAGCTCCCAGTTCAAACAATATTGCCAAAGAAGGAAAAGTCATATTGATCCTGAAGCAGTCAAAGAAACAAGAACTCGACAGCTATGAAATTGATCAATTTCAAAGTATCTCATCAAGTGGAAGAACTTACTCGTTGAAGATTCCACATGGGAGGATGAGAAATTTATACAAAAGCATCCAGAACTACTCAAGCATTGAGGACAACACTTTTTTGAAGGAGAGGGGAATGTTAGGTCCCTATAATACTAGTGATTCCCCCATTACTATTGTCATTGTACCCCTTATTGTTATTGTTGTGCCCCTATTGTCCCCATATTGTTATTATTGTGCCCTATAGAAGCCCTCTATTGTTATTTTTGTGCTCTTATATTATTATGGTTAGGTCAGCTTTGGTTATATTGTGACCCCTTAGACTCTTATATATGGAAAGGAGGTTTTGTCATCTATATCATCAAAGAATTGTCATTTGTGTAATGTAAAGGAGGTTTCCCCCTCGAAGAGGCTTATTTCTAAGGCATTGATCTATCTTTTCTATCTTTTTGTGAGTTGGTTTCATAACAGTTTATATATATAAGATTTAACTTTCCAAGGACGTTTTATAGCCCAATATAAAGAAGATGGAGATGGTATAATGCAACACTAATTTAATGATGATGATGATATTGGCTCAATTAAAAAGTAATAAAAAATAATACAATTAAGAATTAAAAAATAATAAATTAATTCAATTCAATTTGTTATATTATAATTTTATTTTTATTAACAAAATTACAAAAAATGAACTTTTCATATAAACATATTACATTAAAATAAATTTAAATATTGATAATTGATATTCGTAACCATAATATTTTAAAACTTCATATTTAAACTTAATTAATAAACATTTAATTAAAAAGAAAATATTTCTATATATAAAGATATGAAATATATATAGTAGGTATAAATTAAGATATCTTTCACCATAAAAGTAAAATAATGATGATAAGCAAGAATGACATACTTGAATTAAATTAACAAACTTCTAAAAGCTTTATGCTTAGAATATATTGTTTCTTTTTCTCTCTATATTTTATACTGATTTTTTCTTTATATATTATCAAGGTTATGCATATTATATTAAAAAAATAAATTATAAAAAGTATAAAACATTTGAGTGTGTATGTTTCTATAGCTAGTTATCATATTGGTTGTTAGTATTTTTTGGAATTTTGACTATGTATAGATTTTGAATTGACTGACAATTCGGGAGGATTCACCACCCATTTCTAGGGACAAAAGAAAATTTTGATGATGGGTGGTGAGTCCACCTAAAATGATGGAAAATTCAAAATCTATAAACAATTAAAATTCCAAAAAGATTGACAACCAATATTATAAAACATGTCAAGGAAAAAGTGCCAAGTGTACCTATATGTATTATCAAGGTTTTAATAAAATTTAAAATAAGAATATTTCTACATATAAGTATGTGAAATTTATATATAATATTAATAGTATTATTATTATTTTTTATTTTCTAGGTTGAGTTTTGAAATGACTAATACACCTAACCTATGGCTTGAGTAGTTGTTACTTAGGGGCATCTAAGCCATCAAAATTACTTGGGGATAGCACCAAGCCTCGGCCACACCAACTCTTAGCATGGTTGGATTTTTGCCCACAGAGTTTCGAACCAATGACATTTACACCACAAAGTGTCTTAACAGAATACCTTGTCACCATCTATTCTATGCCTCGTGGCTAACATGAATAGTATTATTAAGAACCAATGTATATTCATCTAATTTTGGATTTATCAAGGGTCAAAAGGAATCAGATTTCTTGAGGTGCAAAATATTTAAGGCACTTAATATATCTAAAGTTAAATAAATATATATTGATATATAAAACTAATTAATATTTTGTGTGCCATAAGCAACATACAAATCTATTTTATTTACAAAATTTATTATTAAATTCTTTTAAGATTTTCTCTTTTTAATTTCAATTCAGTGAACATATTAATTACATATTATAGAAATCCTAAATAGTTTTAATTATTTTACACCCTCTGAATTAATGAAAGGGATTAGTCCCCTAGATATTTTAACTATGGATCCAATTAACCTCTTTTGGTTTTATCAAAGGCAAACCTTACAGTAAGGTTGATTTTTCTAGTAATTTTTATGTCAGTTATTGTCTAACTTATTTTTATAGGTGGGGTGGGTCATTTTAGAAACTTGAGATGTGTTGATTTTCTAGGTCACCTACTAGAATAAGGTTTTTCTTAACTTGATAACTACTTAAATGATAAATTAAACATTGGATTCACATAAAATTAAAATTCAATATCATTTAGGCAATTATATAGAAGAAAAACATCAACTAATAAACATTAAAGAGAAGTAAAGTAACCATGAAACAAAGAGACAAGAGACACAAAAATTAGGCACACAGCCAGGGAAAAACCCATAAGGGTAAAACCCAGAAAATTTATTCCTTATGAGAGAGAGAGAGTTTCTAGATACATTCGTACATCATAAACAATCATAGCATAATAATAACCAAACCAATAACCAAAATCATTAGATGAAGTGCTCTGTCAAAAAACATGTTCTTGAAAATTTGGCCCTTCCTAGAATTTCAGCCTCCTCTTGAAATTTCAAACCTAGTATAATTTCGCTATATCAGAGATATGTGTGAAAAAAAATGTGTGTCCAAATGAGGATAAATGATCTCCTTTATATATCCTTCAAGTGGGGTTTAATGGGTGCCTCTTAGGGGCCCAACCAACCTAATAAAATGTGGAGGTAAATTTTAAATTTGAATTGTTATTTCTTTTATAAGATGAAAATACTAACCATGGCTACCATATTTTTCAGCACTGCCTCTTAGCCAAGGAGGTAATTTTCATTCTCTCTCTCAGGATCAATCTTCCCAACCAATTATAGGTCTCACAACCCACAATCTAAGGAAGAGATCAATAGTCTCATAATAAGGAAAGATACATAGCATCCATATCAAATCATCTCCCTGACCATGAGGTCTCACAACACACAACCTAAGGGAGGAACCAACAATAAATCTCTCGGACCATAAGGTCTCACGACACATAGCCTATGGGAGGAATCAATACATCTCCCGTACCAGAAGGTCTCATGGCACATAACCTATAGGAGGAATCAACAATACATCTCCTAGACCACAATGTCTCACGACACACAACCTATAAGAGGAATCAACAATACATCTCCTGGACCACAAGGTCTCACAACACACAACCTACAAGAGGAATTGATGATACATCTCCAGGACCACAAGGTCTCATGGGACATAATCTATAGGAGAATGTAGAAATTTGATAAAAATTGCAACTGCACAAGAATTTGAACTGAAATCAGGAGACACAAATTCTACTCTACTAATCTGCGGAATGTAAATCACAATTTAGAACAACATGCATAGACATGCAACAAGAGTAACCCAATTGGGAAAAACCCCTCAATCCCTCTTTGAATTAATCAATTGAATAGAGAAACTATTATAATTTCATGCTCCAACTTTTAGCACCACCTGCAAAAACAAAGTTGTTCTCTCTGCTGATTGAGAACCTCTAGCCAAGACTTATCCAATTTCTGCCTCCTCCAACCTCCTATTTCCTTGTGAAAATATGACCTAATTCGATCTCCTAAACAATAGGGAATTCCCTATTTCCTTGTACAATTCCCAAGGAATTGACCTCCTGGCTACATGTAACAATTGCACACTCAAATAGTATACGCTTAATGTTACACTAACCTTTGTCTCCTCTACTCCAGTTGAACAATTCGAATTTCATGCATGTTTGGGCTATTTTTGGTTGATTTATTAGTTATCTGAAAAATCTATGAGTTAAAATGTTATCACATTGCACAAATGACCTTCAACTAACTCTATTAATTGTTAGAGGTCAGTTAATTAAGTACAACTAACAATAACTGAACTAGATTGCTAAAATTTAGCAATAAACAGATGCATGACTGAACTCCAAGCCCACGAACTCAAATTTACTTAGCTAACTAAGTGACAAGAGCCATGTCACACTATTTAACTACCTCCAAATTGTCCTGCTATTGTGGAAATTCGATTTACTTAACTTGACTAAGGCTAAAGTCAAATTGAGCCTTTCGTGCTACACTTTCTAACACTCCCTCTTAGTAAGAAAGGGATTTTCACCACCCCTATCCTACACCTGTGGAATTAAAATTTACCTCTTGACAATGCCTTTGTCAAGATATCATCATCTTTCTCCTAAGTTGGAATGTATTGTAGCAACATAATTATCCTCTACACACAGTCTTGCAAATGATGATACCAGATATCAATGTGCTTGAATGAGCCATGAAATACCGAATTCTCAGAGATATTAATGCAACTCTGTTTATCACAATATATCATTTTCGGATCCATCTCCTGACTAAAAAGACCCACAAGTATTTTCCTCATCCATATGGCCTCACATGCTGCTTGAATTGCAACCATGTATTCAACCTATGCTGAGTTGAGTGCCAAAACCCTCTGCTTACTACTATACTAGCAAATAACGACAGACTCAACACTAAAGATAGCACCTGAAGTACTTTTCATGTCTGATGGACTCCCTACCCAATATGGATCGATGAATCCTTGGAGCTTCACTCCCTCTATCCTCTTGTACCATAATTCATACTCAGTAGTGCCTCCACGGTACCATAACACATGCTTGGTTTCCTTCCAATACAACTTGGTAGGCCTCACCATAGATTGACTTCGGTTGATTTACTACATAACACATGGTGGGTCTTGTGTTCGCAAGATACATCAAAGATCCCACAATGTGCATGTAAATGTTAGCATCAACCTCTTCACCTGAAGTGACATTCTCCATCCTCTAGTTTGTAGCTAGAGGTCAGTCCATAGACTTACAATTCTCTATGTGAAATCTCTAAAGTATTTCAGAGGCATACTTCCCCTGAGACACAAATAGTTCACCATCAGTTTTCCATACTTCTAGCCTGAGGAAGAAATGCATTAAGCCCATGCATTTCATCTAAAATTCTCTTGCAATATCCTCTTTGCAAGAGCATATTAGCTGCTTATCACCTATCAATATTAAATCATGAAAATAGAAAACAAGAGTAAGCATCTTACCATCTACCACAATGTGATAGAGGTTCACATTTACTTCACTTTTGGTGAAGCCCAATCAAATGAGATAACTATCGATCTGAGTGTACCATGCTCAGGGTTCCTATTTGAGTCCATACAATGATCTCCCGAGTCTGCACACATGTGACTCTCGATCATATGTCTCAAATCCTTCTGGATGATCTATGTAAATTTCCTCCTCAACAACGCCATTGAGAAAGTTGGTCTTCACATCCATCTGGTGAATCTTCCGCCCCATATGTGCAACTAATGCAAGAATCGATTCGATGGAGGAATACCTTGCCATAAGGGAAAATGTTTCCTCATAGTCAACTCCCTCTACCTAAGAAAATCGTTTGGACACAAATATGGCCATGTACTTCTCGATGCTCCCATCAACTGCATCCTTCACTTTGAGGATCCATCTGGAAACAACCATCAATTTCCCTTATGGTCTCAACACCACTTCCCATATGCTATTATTCATGATGGATTCATATTCTTCCACCATGGCATCAACCCAAACAGGTTGAGAAACTGCCTCCTCAATTGAGGAGGGCTCTGACTCAATGAGCTCTGTCATGAGAGCCATGTATCTAGTGTACCTCTTAGGTGACCTCCTCTACCTGCACTGTGATGTAGGAACTCCCACATGCTCTTGTGCATCCTGTATCAATATATCAACTTATATGGTTCTCTTCCTCCCTTCTCTGGATGTTTATGGTTTAGTGGGTGTCTCCACTCGACCTCCTCTCTACTCCGCTATTTGTGGCTACTCCACAACTTCCTGAAGCTCATCATAAGGCTCCTCCTTTGAATCTAGAAACTCTTGATCCAATTGGATACTCATCTCTCATTCCAAATAGAATCTCATAGCCTTCTCCTCATAAAACTTGACATCTCTCCTCATAACTATCATCCTCATTGAAGGTAAATACACCCAATAATTGTGTGGAGTTTCAGTGTATCCTACAAAAACTCCCAACTCTATTGTAGGCTCAAGTTTCCTCCTCGAATCCTTGGAGACATGACAATAAACTGAAGCTGGAAATGAGACACATCAGGTTTTTTCCTAGAGAAATATTCCTCCGGTGTGATCATATCAAGTAATCTATGAGGACTCCAATTTTGCAAGTAAACTATTTTGTTACATGCTTCTGCCCATAGATGTCATGGTAGCCCTTGATCATGTAGTAAAGCTCTTGCATCTGCAACCATGCTCATGTTCTTTCTCTCAGCTACCCCATTCTGTTGTGGGTTATGGGTGCTATTTCTCCACGAATACCTTCTTTGGCATATAAATCGTTGAAGGAATTTGAAACAAATTCACTTCCATTGTTGCTCCTAAGAGCCTTCACCTTCTTCCTAGTCTCCTTCTTAATTAATACCTTAAATTCTACAAATTTGGAAAACACTTCATATTTTTTCATCATGAAGAAAATTCAACATTTTTTAGATAAATCATCAATAAAAATTACATAGTACTTATGTTTTGTTGTGGAGGATGTAGAGAATGCTCCACAAACATTAGTGTGGACTCGCTCCAAGATTGCAATTGCTCTGCTATCTCTACCATGGTGTTAGAAAATTATATATTACAGAGCAATGGAACACATAATATATTGCAAAAATATAAATACAGAAAACTCATAAAACAAGGGAGACATAGATATACGTGGTTCACCCAGTTTGGGCTACGTCGACGGAGAAACAACCAGTCTTTCCTTTTATATTATCCAGCAAACTGAAGAGATACAACCTACTGTAGATCAGCTGTAATTCCCTCTTCGCTCTCAATCTCCTCTCGCTTCCTCACTTAGAATACAAATCTACATAGACGCCATACAATTCCCTCATATATAGTGAGGGGTTGCCTTATAGGGCAAAAAACCCTAAATTAAACATAACTTCTACCGTCAGATCTCTACCTAATGAATGGCCCAGATTGACCACGAAATTATAACATTTTACAAGGCAATTTTACATCTATTTTTATCTTCGGGGGCGCTGCCCCCGATCCCCCTGCCAGGGGGGGGCTCCAAAAGGTCGCAGCCGCCCCCCCCTCAGACCCCCCCTAGACCCCCTGCAGTGAATATTTTATGGGCGGCGTTGCCACCCCATTACGAACTGGGGTCCAATGTGGCAATACCTTTGAATACAGAAGATAATCGGGCTCCACACCCAACAATATCCCACTTGGAGACTGATTATAGCAACTCCACCACTGCTTCATTTGCTGGACAATGACTCCACTTTGGACCTGGTTGTTTCTCATCTTCTTCATCATACTTGAAGACCAATTGAAACTGAGCAGATTCTCAGTTTCTCCCTAGTTACAACTTTTGTTAACATATCTGCAGGATTCTGACTAGTGTGTATCTTTTCCAGCTTCAACTCTCCATCTTCCAATGTTGACCATATGAAATGGTACTTGAGATGTATATGTTTAGTCTTGAATGAAATGCAGAGTTCTTTGCAAGATGTATGGCACTTTGGCTGTCACTATATAACCTGCCCAACTCCTGCTTCTTACCCAATTCATCCTGAAACCTTTGTAACCAAATCATTTCTTTACTAGCCTCTTGTGGAGGGCCCCGAAATCGGGTCAACAACAAGGGGGATACCCACCCGATCCGGAACCTGGTTGGCGGCTCCTTGCCCGTTTGATGTAGCGGGTCCGACTGGGGATGATGGGACCAGCTTCCCAATTTAAAAGGATGTGTGTGTGTGTGTAGATTTTTAATGATGCTAATCTAAAGGTAATTTCAAGATAATCTAATTCTAAACTCTAAACTGACTCAATGCTACTGTAATCTAAAAAAAACAACACATCTAATCTATACTAACCCGGGGTAGGATTCTTTCTTCATGCGATCTAAAAAGATTTCATACAATAACTGGTAATAAAGATCATTAAGCTATCATAAGCATATAAATCAATTAAGATAAACCATTCTGCATAAGAAGTTAGGAAAAACAGTTGTGAACAGCATATCGCATGATAAGTTATTCATATGTTAAGCACAAACAAATGATTCCACCATACAAAAGTGCCAAATGGTAATCCAGACATTCATACATCAACATATAAACAAATCAGCTGTATATCACTCTAAGAATATGAGCAGAGATTAATCAAGAGATAAAAGTACCATTTATGACTGATTTTCACTCACAAACTTCAAGCAATAACGATTTATCTCTACTTACTTCTAACATCTACTAAGAGTACAGAAGTGCAACGTCAGTAGCAGACATTAAAATGCAAACATAAATAAATCTCGATCCATCCATTCACCAAAAACCACCTCCGAGGGTGCAAAAGTGCATGTTCTGAGGACAATTTTTTTGACAAATTTCCAGACCCTTCTCCAAATGCCATGAGAAGGGTTAAATACTACTAACTAACTAATCTTAATTACACAAATTTAGGGAACGGCTTCAAATGACCGCCCTTTTACTAAAGCAAATTTATTTCTAAAAATTGAATCTAATTTCTAACCGTTTCTGTATCTGCTCCTTAGTGTTGTAAGCAATGTGAGGTTCGCCTGGAAAGAGTCGGCTGGTTGTCTTTTCCTTTTGCTCGGGCGATAAAAGTAGAAATAACAAAAGCTGGCACCTCTTTCTGACAAACTAGAAGATATTTTTGAAAATCTTCCTCTGGCTGGGTGTATTTGCTGTGTGTATACTTAGTATAACCCAGATTTCTTTCAAACTGATTGTGCTGTTGCTATTTCGGTTTCCGGCCGTGTGAATGACTCAATGAGTTAGGGATTTCGTTGCCTGACCAATCTTATGTATTGAAAATTGCTTCCATTCTTTGTTCCAGGCTTTTCTAAAGCATCATCCCTTTTTAGCGTTTTTCTTTTTGCTTTATCCAATCTGAGCTTCAGGATCTTTTGCAAACATGCTGCTTTTGTGCGCCTTTAACTCTGAGTCTTGGATAGTCTATTTTCATCAGTGTCTGTGGAGAGATACTCTGGAATCCGCGGCTCTGATGCATGCGGCATTCATTTGCGAAGGCATCTCCTCTCTGTTCTTCAAGTATTGGCGCTTTCCCCTTTTCCTTAGATGTTTCCTGCATATAGATTTATATTAGTTACTGCCTTACAGTTTACGCAAAGGAAAAGAGACATGACGAAAAGATTGACATGAAAGCTTTAAACTCTAACGAATGCATAATCATGACACTTATAATGACTTGACTCTTCGAAAAACGCAACACGATCATCTTTGGGTGCTCAGGCGTGCAATCATTAATTTCCCTTAAGGTGCGCGCTCGATTTTGGGTTTACAGATCATGCCGAAGAAACTTTGCGAAGAGTGGTTTCTGTGATTTGTATCGCAGCAATTAATAGTCTCATTCGTCGCAGATCGCAAATCGAAAAATCGCGGTTTGTAAGATCGCAGATCGCAAATCGCGATATCGCAATTTTCATTTGCTCATTGTGTGCTGCTTATGCGACATTTGCGATATGCGACGTCGCATATCGGCCATCGGCGATTCCTTAGGTTTTTCTTTTTAAGGGCGCTTTCAGAATATGCGATGCGATGAATGTCGCATCGCTTCATCGCAGCTTACTTATGCGCATAGAAAAACGCTTCACTTTCTCTTTGCGATGCGATATAGCTTTTAGGGAGTTAAATACAAAAATTTTGATAAAAATATTTTTGAGATTTTTTGTTAAGGGTCCCCCTTTGCTTGATATTATTGCTAATACTAAACAAAGAGGGGGGTTGTTGGTGACCACAACAATGGCGATTCACTGTGAAGAACCAGTTATCTCTGCTTTTCTATTGACATTTCCACTTCCGAAACAGAAAAATTTTCATATGTCTAAATTTTGTTATGGACAGATAGAGTAGATTACCCCTCATCCTGTCAATGATACTTTGTCTCAACCTTTCTTTTTGTCCAATTGTCTGCTTCCCTAGGCTTAGTTCTTGCATTCATACCAGACATTACTCGGTCCTTTTTTTTAAAAGATAAAATAAGGTCTTTTCTGCGTACTGGCTTTAAAATATGCTCATTTGTCATAGGTAGAGCCTCTGCTACCCGCAAGCATCCATAGCCTCGACAGGGTTACCATGTTATCCAGCAATGATCCTTTTTCCTGCTTGAGGTTATTTACAACACTTCCGAGAAAAATCCTTTTTGACACTTTTTCCTTTTTTATTCTCTAAAGAACAATGTCTTGGTTTGGTGGCCAAATTATGACACAGTCATTCACTTGATTTACACTTTGGCTGAACAAGCTGGCTCGTGATGAGACCCCTTGTCTTTTGATTGCAACAATCTTGAGTCATTGCCCTGTTTTGATAGACAGTTTTGGCAAAGTCAACAAGTTATAATATCTGTGATCATGATAAGCCGGCTCGTTATGAGACCTCTTATTCTTTGAGATATAGTGTTTTCTCGGATTGTTTCTCTGAATGCTGCGGTTTCCTTCTGCAGGGAGGAAGTCATTGTTTTTCCTTAAGAAATCTCTGGACGACAATAATAGAGTTTGAAAACAACAGCTTTACAGAGAATATTTATTTTATTATTGATGATACCTTTCATTGTGCTGACATAAAACAAGTTTTTACCAAAGGTTGCTTTCATCAAAGTCTTTTTGAAAGGTTGAACTAATATCATTATTCAGGGTGAAGTTAACTCTATTTGTCAATAATAAAAATCAGATTTTTCGAAAAGCTTTGCTATTTGTACAAGTGAAATCAAAATCTGATAGAGAGTTAGTGTGCTCTTTCATGAATCCTTTTCAATGATCATTTACAACCGATTTTATTTATAAGAAAGAGAAAAACAAAACAAAAGAAACTAAAACTATCCTACAAAAATAGAAGAATGATCTTCTTATGGAAAATACATTTTAAGAATCTGTCCATTCACAGGCAAAGAATCTCTTCTACCTGCCAAATCCTGCAACACAAACGTCGATGGGCCTATGACTTCTACAATCTGAAAAGGACCGAGCCATAGCTTCTAGAATTTCGTATGCTTGCCCTTTTCTTCATGAGCATTATCCCATTTCAAAACTAAATCTCCCATCTGAAAGTTCTTTCTGGTTATGATGTTTGAGTCAAAAGAGGATTTTATTAGCGCTTGGTGGTGAGCATGGGTTTTCTTAGCTTGTTCTCGCTGTTCTTCTAGTCTGATTATCTCCATTTGTCTCAATTGCAAAGAGGAAGTAGATACTTCATCGATGTGTTGTACTAAAGACAAAGAGGGAATGACTAAGTGAGTAGGAAGAACCACTTCTTTCCCATAAACTAAATTAAAGGGAGAAGTGCCGATCGAAGCTTTCTTCGTAATTCTGTCTGCCCATAAAGCATTAACCAGCGCTTTGTGCCAATTCTTTTGGTTTTGGTCAACTGTTCTTTTAATAATCCTGATTAGGTTTTTGTTTGTTGATTCAGCCAACCCGTTACCTTGCGGATAGTAGTTGGCAGAATACTTCAGTTTGAATCCTCTTTTAAGTGCAAACTCATTCATTGCATTTCCAGAAAAGTACGATGTATTATCAAACATTAAGGCCGTTGGCAACCCAAACCTAGTGATGATAAATTGATCTATGAATTCAATAATGTTTTCAGAATTAACTGTCTTGAGAGGAACTGCTTCTACCCATTTAGTAAAATAATCTGTTGTCGTGAGGATATACCTATGCTGCATAGAAGAGTGAGGAACGATCTCACCTATTATGTCCAAGCCCCATTGGCTGAATGGTTGCTCGATGTTAATCGGCTGTAGTGGCATGGACGATTTCTTTTGTTTCCCCGCAGCAGTCTGGCAGATTTGGCATTTCCTTACGTAATTGTATGAGTCTTTGAACAGCGTGGGCCAATAATATCCTGCACGTAAGATCTTATGCGCAGTAGTCTCTCCAGCATAGTGTCCACCTGCTGGTCCATCGTGGAGTTCCTGCAAAACCTTTTCGGCTTCAGTTTTCTCAAGACACCTAAGAAGTACAGAATCGTAATTCCTTTTAAACAGAACATCATTTATGAGCTGGTATTGTTTAGCTTTCAATCTTAGAGCTCTTTTCTTGGTGTGATCCAAGTGCGATGGAGCATACCCATTCTTAAGATAATAAATGGTGTCCGCATATAATGATTCTGCGTCGATTAGGCTTACCTCATATGTATGTACCTCTTTAGATGATTTCTCAGGAATTTGCGATGCTCCAGCTAACATCTTACAGAAGCCTTGACCTCTTACGATGTTTGCTGGTTTGATCTCAAGATCGTATTCTTGTAAATCGGTAATCCAATTCGCCCTATTTTCGCCCACATCCTTCTGTACCAACAAATTTCTTACCACTGGAAACGGTATGACGACTTTGGTATGGGCCTTAAGTAAGAAAGGTCTGAAATATTTGATCGCTTTGAAAACAACATACGCTTGTTTCTCCACGTCTGAATAATTGAGCTCATCACCTTGTAAGTTCGAGCTAAAGAACGCGATTGGAGCTTCTGCCTTTTCTTGATTTGCTTGAGTTAAAATCGCGGCATAAGATTTCTCTGAGGCAAAAGTAATATAAGATAAATGATTCTGAAAAATTTGGGGTAGCTAAAGATGGAGCGTTGATGATAGCTTGTTTGATCAAGTTGAATGCTTCGTGCTCATCTATGCCCCATTTAAAATTTGAATTCTTTTTTATCATATTTTGTAAAGGAGAAATAATACGTGAAAAATCTGGGACAAACCTTTTTACAAAATTGATTTGTCCAAGGAAAGATTGCATGGCCTTTTTGTTATGGGGTATGGATATTTCGGAAATTTCTTTGATTCTGTCAGGTTCAATGTGAATACCAGATTTCGACACTATGAATCCGAGCAATTTCCCTTCACTTAATGTGAAAAAAGATTTCTTTGGGTTAAGTGAAATTCCATACCTTAAACATCTTTGAAAGATTTGTTTCAAGTCTTTGAGATGGTCGCTTCACTTCTTGGAGTACACTGTTATATCATCCAGGTAAATCACTACCGATTTATTGACTAAACCTTTAAATGCGATGTCCATGGCTCTCTGAAAGGTAGCGCCGACATTGATCAGACCAAATGGCATCTTCCGATATGCGTATGTGCCCCATTTGGTTCGGAATGTGGTTTTTAACTGATCATCGGGATGTACCAGCACTTGATTGTATCCTGAAAATCCATCCAGGAAAGACATTAATTCTGAGCCCGCTACTGCTTGTAGTATTTGCTCCATAGGTGGGAGGGGAAAATTGTCTTTCTGACAGGCTTTGTTGAGATTCCGGAAATCAATACAGATTCGAATATCTCTGTTTTTCTTCCTAACGGGCACCATATTGGATACCCATTTGGAATGTCTGATGGGGAAAATTATTCTAGCTCTCAACAACTTATTTAGCTCAGTCTTTATCTGATTTTCTAAGTTGGGGTGGATTTTTCTGAGCTTCTGCTAGACAGGTTTTTCATTGTCAATCATAGGGATAGTGTGTTGAATGATAGAAGTGTTGTATGTTTTCAGCTCATCGTAATTCCATGCAAAAACGTTTTTGTATTGTCTTAGAAGACGGATATACGTTGATTTTTCTTCAGGGGCTAGGTCGTGGCCCAGATTAACGTTTTGCGGCTTCTGATCGGTTCCTAGGTTCACTAATTCATAATTCAGAGTTGAACTATAGAGTTTAGAATTGGCAGACCTTTTAAACCGACTCTTCAAATCATATAAATCTTCTAACTTAACCACCGATTTAGGTATAGCATTATTAGTGCTATTTTGTTGAATTTGGTGATCATAATGGTCTTCGTCAATTATTTGATTTGAGTAGGATCCTTCAGAAGTGAGGAAATTTACAATGTCAGGGTTGTCGTTGAATACTCTCCAGTTGGTGATGTTGTCAGGGATGGATGGTCTAAAAATTAGTTCTATTGAGAACCTATCAGGACTAAAATCTTCGGAGGGAATAAGTCTAGAGGCTACATTAGCTAACAAGTCTGCGCTCGCATTTTGGAGTCTTGGGATTGACGAAATATTGAATGCTATGAAATGTGAAGTCAGATCTTGTACTAAAGATTGATAGTGCTTTAAATGACTTGACAGGCAATGTATGGTGTTACGTACCTGTTTGACGACAATTTCAGAATATCCAAAGACTTGAAGATACTTAACATTCATCCCGATTGCTTTGTATAGGCCTTGCACCAAGACTTCGTATTCCGCTATATTGTTTGTGCAATCGAACTCAAGTCTGTATGTGAGCATGGTCTTGTTTCCGTCTGGGCTAATCAGAACGCATCCTGCTCCTGCTCCCTCGTTAGATTTAGAGCCATCAAAATATAATTTCCAAAACAAAGATGTATTTACAGAGTTATCTAAAAATTTAAAACACTTTGAATCATCAGTTTGGGAAAAATTTTCAACTTGGGACAAAACTGAATTTTCTAAGTAAGGTGAGGTGTGAGCATTGAAATTGCCGAGGAAAGAATCTACTGAGTAATTGCCTATGATACTGTTGTTGTATGCTATTGCTTCGTTCTCTCCTTCCAATTCTGTCACTATGTACTTTTGGTGTGACTCTCGTTCAACCTTTATTTGATTGGGTTTACCGTTGTAGGGTAACCACATGTGCGACCAGTCGGTTGAAAAATATCCGTGGATTTTTTCAGACCAATCCCTGCTAAGAATTAAACCATAGAATTCAGGGATATCGGCTACTAGAATGTCGATAACCTGACATAATTTCGGGTTAGACGACAGTCTTATGGTCACCTGGTTAAGTTCACCAATCACTTCGACTTGAGATCGATCAAGTTGAACTATGCGCACTGCGGATTTCTGAGGCTGAACATTCAATTTGGCACATATTGATCTGGGTAAAATATTCGTTGAAGCACCAGAATCAACCAAGCAATTGTGCATGTTTTTATTGAAAATTTCATAAGTGAGAAGAAAAGAAGGAGTATGAGATCTTGATCTTCCTCCAATCAAGGCAATGTCGTTTGGATCAATCTTATCGATCATGTTGGTTGGAGGTCTTCCCATGTTGTGGGAAGCTACAGCTGTAGGTAAAGATGTAGTAGGCACGGCATGTAATTCTTTCATCATTATTTTCTGTTGATGTTTCAATTTGCTCAATTCGTAAAGAGTGATATTAGCCCTAGTATTTTTCATGTCATCGATAATGTTATACTCCATTTCATCCGACACTATCAGTGTTCTTGATGGAGGTGCTTGATCTGATTGGGCTGGGCTAAATTGTGTCGCTCTAGCAGTTGTTTTCTTTGTTGCGACCTTATCTTTTGTTGCAGGGCTTGCGCCCTTCTGTTTAGGGGTAGTTTGGGGAGGATCAAGTTGATTTTTGCTTCGTGTGCTAACCGGAAATGCTTCTTGATCTTCTTCTTGTGGGAGGATGAAATCCCACATTCCTTGTAGTTCCACAACTTCTTCATCATCGGTCTGCCCTTCAGTGGTATTCTCTTCTTCTTCTTCTTCTTCAGATTCGACATTTGAGACAGCATTGGGTGGTTTCATTTCCATGGGAAGATTTATTTTAAAAGTTCTGTAGGGGTTTTTTGAAGAAGTTTCTGCTACTTGCTTTCTTATGTCAATCATCTCATTGGACATGGCCTTTAACACTTTTTGTAATCCTTCCATATCGAAAGGATCTTTCGTTTGCTTCTTCTTGGTGTCTTCTTTGAAAGAGATTTTCTTAGATTTGCGTTCTTCTATTGCAGATCTCTTTTCTAGGGCAACTACGCGTTTTTCTACTGCTAATGCCTCAGTCAAGTTTTCATCTAAGGTCGTCTTGCTTGCCCTATCTACGAAGATGGCCAAGTTTGATGGTAAGGCCGTGATGTACCATTCACATCTTACTTCCTCGATGGGTTGAGAAGAAGCGGGAATTTTGTTGAGAATCTTGTTGAACCATAAATTGAAATCTTTAATGGGTTCTCTAGTCTCAGCTTTAAGATTAGATAGGTCATTGATCAGTGTCGTTGTTGATCTGTCATCGCCAAACTTGGTGAGGAATTTACTTTGAAAAAATTCCCAACTTGTGATGGACCCGGAAGGTAACGAAAAGTACCATGACCCGGCTGTTCCTTGCATTGTATAAGGAAAAAGCAAGACGACAGCATCTTCGTTGGTAACTCCGTTGAGATTAACAGAAAGCATGAAATTATTGCTATGCTCTTCGGCTAGCATGCCTGTTTCTGGATTGAACTTGGGTAGCCATTTCTCGGGATGGGCCGGTATTGGGCTCAGGGGTGGAGGCATCAAAACCGCCCCAGGATTGTTCCATGGAGACTGGGCCATCGTTGAGCCGCTAGTTAATGAAAGTGCAGAAGACGGTCCCTGATGTTGAGAAGATGAAGATATTATGATCTTTGATGATTGAAGATGACGGGTCGTGGAAGATGGATGAGTGATTTGGGATGAGGATGTGGGTGGTTGACTTCGCGGTGAGGGGGTTGAAATGGACGAAGTAGATGAAAGAGTCTCGTGGTCAGACTCTGGTGGTGTTTTCCTTGCTCTTTTCCTAGTAGGGAGAGGGAGTTCACTTGGTTGAATACCAAATTTTTCACTCTTCAATCTGGTCAGGGGATGAGCAGGATTGTACTGCGAAGTCACGCTACTGTGAGATTTATCAGACCTCTGGGAAAAAATAGAGAATCCCTGGAGTTTACGAATCAAAGTTCTAATTTCAGGGGGTTCAATGATCAGTTGGTTTGATATATTAGGGTAGGTAGCAGCCATGGATACTCGAGCGACTTCTAACTCCGGGTTTAACCGTATTGGAGAAGTCGGGGGAGTTGATGAGGGTGATTTACTCTCAGAATGGTATTTGGATTTTGACTTAGTTGCCATTCATAGTTCGTGCCCTCCTTCTAGCGCCAAATATGTTGAGGGCCCCGAAATCGGGTCAACAACAAGGGGGATACCCACCCGGTCCGGAACCTGGTTGGTGGCTCCTTGCCCGTTTGATGTAGCGGGTCCGACTGGGGATGATGGGACCAGCTTCCCAATTTAAAAGGATGTGTGTGTGTGTGTAGATTTTTAATGATGCTAATCTAAAGGTAATTTCAAGCTAATCTAATTCTAAACTCTAAACTGACTCAATGCTACTGTAATCTAACAAAAACAACACATCTAATCTATACTAACCCGGGGTAGGATTCTTTCTTCATGCGATCTAAAAAGATTTCATACAATAACTGGTAATAAAGATCATTCAGATATCATAAGAATATAAATCAATTAAGATAAACCATTCTGCATAAGAAGTTAGGCAAAACAGTTGTGAACAGCATATCGCATGATAAGTTATTCATATGTTAAGCACAAACAAATGATTCCACTGTACAAAAGTGCCAAATGGTAATCCAGACATTCATACATCAACATATAAACAAATCAGCTGTGTATCACTCTAAGAATATGAGCAGAAATTAATCAAGAGATAAAAGTACCATTTATGACTGTTTTTCACTCACAAACTTCAAGCAATAACGATTTATCTCTACTTACTTCTAACATCTACTAAGAGTACAGAAGTGCAACATCAGTAGCAGACATTAAAATGCAAACATAAATAAATCTCGATCCATCCATTCACCAAAAACCACCTCCGAGGGTGCAAAAGTGCATGTTCTGAGGACAAGTTTTTTGACAAATTTCCGGACCCTTCTCCAAATGCCATGAGAAGGGTTAAATACTACTAACTAACTAATCTTAATTACACAAATTTAGGGAACGGCTTCAAATGACTGCCCTTTTACTAAAGCAAATTTATTTCTAAAAATTGAATCTAATTTCTAACCGTTTCTGTATCTGCTCCTTAGTGCTGTAAGCAATGTGAGGTTCGCTTGGAAAGAGTCAGCTGGGTTTCTTTTCCTTTTGCTCGGGCGATAAAAGTAGAAATAACAAAAGCTGGCACCTCTTTCTGACAAACTAGAAGATATTTTTGAAAATCTTCCTCTGGCTGGGTGTATTTGCTGTGTGTATACTTAGTACAACCCATATTTCTTTCAAACTGATTGTGCTGTTGCTATTTCAGTTTCCGGCCGTGTGAATGACTCAATGAGTTAGGGATTTCGTTGCCTGAGCAATCTTACGTATTGAAAATTGCTTCCATTCTTTGTTCCAGGCTTTTCTGAAGCATCATCCCTTTTTAGAGTTTTTCTTTTTGCTTTATCCAATCTGAGCTTCAGGATCTTTTGCAAACATGCTGCTTTTGTGCGCCTTTGACTCTGAGTCTTGGATAGTCTATTTTCATCAATGTCTGTGGAGTGATACTCTGGAATCTGCGGCTCTGCTGCATGCGGCATTCATTTGCGAAGGCATCTCCTCTCTGTTCTTCAAGTATTGGCGCTTTCCCCTTTTCCTTAGATGTTTCCTGCATATAGATTTATATTAGTTACTGCCTTACAGTTTACGCAAAGGAAAAGAGACATGACGAAAATATTGACATGAAAGCTTTAAACTCTAATGAATGCATAATCATGACACTCATAATGACTTGACTCTTCGAAAAATGCAACACAATCATCTTTGGGTGCTCAGGCGTGCAATCATTAATTTCCCTTAAGGTGCGCGCTCGATTTTGGGTTTACAGATCATGCCGAAGAAACTTTGCGATGAGTGGTTTCTGTAATTCGTATCGCAACAATTAATAGTCTCATTCGTCACAGATCACAAATCGCAAAATCGCAGTTTGTAAGATCGCAAATCGCGATATCGCAATTTTCATTTGCTCATTGTGTGATGCTTATGCGACGTTTGCGATATGCGACGTCGCATATCGGCCTTCGGCGATTCCTTAGGTTTTTCTTTTTAAGGGCACTTTCAGAATATGCGATGCGATGAATGTCGCATTGCTTCATCGTAACTTACTTATGCGCATAGAAAAACACTTCACTTTCTCTTTGCGATGCGATATAGCTTTTAGGGAGTTAAATACAAAAATTTTGATAAAAATATTTTTGAGATTTTTTGTTAAGGGTCCCCCTTTGCTTGATATTATTGCTAATACTAAACAAAGAGGGGGGTTGTTGGTGACCACAACACCTCTGTAGTAGCAACATACTCTGCTTTTGTTGTTAAGAGTGCAACAACACTTTGCAGTTTTTAGACCCAACTAACAGTTGTTCCACCTATAGTAAACACATACTGTATGGTGCTCCTCCTGTTATCTCTATCACCTGCCATATCTGCATCAACATATCCCTGTAGAGCAATGTTTGAACCACCAAAGCATAATGCTTAATTTGTGGTACCTCTCAAATACCTGAGAATCCACTTCACTGCCATCTAATGTTCTTTTCCTGGATTTCTCATGTACCTGCTTACAACTCCCACTACATTTGCAATATCAGGCCTTCTGCAGACCATTTCATACATTAAGCTTCCAACTTCTGATGCATATGGAACTTTAGACATATGAGCCATTTCTTCTTGAGTCTTGGGACACTCCTCCTTACTTAATTTGAAATGGCTAGCCAAAGGTATACTAATTGGTTTTTCATTCTGCATATTAAACCTTTTCAACACCTTTTATATGTACGCACTTTGAGCCAATGTTAATTTGTGATTCTTCTTGTCTCTAGTTATTCTCAGACCAAGGATTTGTTTTGCAACACCCAAATCCTTCATTGCAAATGAGTTTGCCAATTTTATTTTGAGCACATTTATTTCCTTCATGTTAGAACCTACAACAAGCATGTCATCTACATATAGTAACAATATAATATAGCTACCATCATTTTTCCTTTTGAGATAAACACAATGATCAGAGTGACATCTAGTATAACCTTGTTTAGACATAAACTTGTCAAATTTTAGATACCACTGCCTTGGAGCCTGTTTTAAGCCATACAAGCTCTTCTTCAACCTGCACACTAGTTTCTCCTTCCCTTTTACCTCATATCCTTGTGGTTGCCGCATATATATCTCTTCCTCCAAATCCCCATGGAGAGAGGTTGTCTTTACATCTAACTACTCAAGATGCAAATCTTCAACTGCTACTAGACTTAAAATAGTTCTGATTGAAGTCATTTTAACAACAGGACAAAATATCTCATCAAAGTCTATACCCTTTTTCTGTGCAAACCCTTTCACCACAAGTCTAGCTTTATACCTTTTTCTACCTCCATCTTCTTCCTTCAACTTGTAAACCCATTTATTCTGCAATGTTGTTTTACCTGCAGACAACCTGACTAAATCCCAATTCTGGTTATGTGCTAAGGAGTTCGTCTCTTCTTTCATGGCTTGCTCCCACTTCTTCCTAGTTTCTGCCTGTACTTCTTCTTCATAACATTTTGCTTCACCAGAATCAGTCAACAATACATAATATAATGGAGGAGAGTATCGTTCAGGGGTCTACTTATACGGGTAGATCTTCTAACACCACTTTCAGGTGTTTGAGGTGCTTTTTGTTTTTGTGGTTGTTGTTATGGCCATTCATCATTATGATTTTCAGGCATCATCACTTTTTTTGTGATCTCATCAAGCACTTTGTATTCTCTGTTTTATTTTTCCTGTTTCTTTTCCTGTAACCGATCCTTATACAAAACCTTTTCATTGAATATAACATCTCTGATCCTAATGATTTTGTGCTTTTCATAATCATAAAAGCGATAACCAAAATCATTAACACCATATCCAATAAAAATATATTTCTTTGATTTTTCCTCAAGCTTTGTTCTATTTTCTTTATTAATGTGGACAAATGCTTCACAACCAAAAGTTTTTAAAAATGAGTAGTTTACCTTTTTACCTGTCCATGCCTCCTCTGGAATACCACCATCCAAGGATCTTGAAGGCCCTCTGTTTATTAGATAAACAACAGTATCTACAACATCTGCCCAAAATTGTAAAGGCAATCTTGCATGCAATCGCATGCACCTTGCACGCTCCATGATTGTCCTGTTCATCCTTTCTGACACACCATTTTCTTGTGGTGTTCCTGGAACTCTCTTCTATTTTTGAATTCCATTCTATGAACAATACCTATCAAACCTTTGCTGCACTATTCACCTCCATTGTCTGATCTGAGACACTTCAACATTTTTCCTGTCTCATTTTCAACCAAATATTTCCATTTCTTGAAAGTATCAAATACATCAGATTTATTTTGAATACAGTAAATCCAGGTTTTTCTGGTTGCATCATCAATAAAAGTAACATAATAACGAGAGCCACCAAGAGATGATACCTGAGCAAGTCCCCATACATCTGCATGCACAAGCTCTAATTTTTCGCTCTTCTTTTCTTTCCCAACTCTGAGGAATCTAACTCTCTTCTATTTTCCATAAACACAATTCTCACAAAATTTTAAATCAACATGCTTCAAACCTAGCAAAAAATTTCTTGAGTGAAGAATCTACATCCCCTTCCCACTCATGTGCCCAAGCCTATGATGCCACAATGTCGTACCTTCTCCTATAGAGGTTAAAGCATTAACAAAATTAGAAATACCATTGCATAAACACAGTGTACCAACCTTTTCTCCTTTTGCTATTACCAGGGATCCTTTAGTGACCTTCCAAGTTTTATCTGTAAAAGTAGTCACACAGCCTTCACCTCCTAACTGCCCTGTTGAAATAAGATTTTTCTTCAGATCTAGAACATGCCTTACCTCCTTTAATAGCAATTGATTTCCATTTTGCTGTTTTATGAACACTGTACCCATTCCAATGATTTTCCAGGGTTTATCGTCACCCAACTGAACCTGTCCAAAATCTCCTTGAACATAATCATGAAAATGTTTCCTATCAGGTGTGGCATGGAATGAAGCCCCTGAATCTACCACCCAGGCATCAATAATATTTTCTAAATAAAGAATCAAATCATCTTGCAACACATCACCTATTGCATTCGCTTCATGATTATTTTCTTGTTGTGTGTCTCCTTCTTTTCCCTTTAGAGACTTGCAGTCTTTCTTTAGGTGTCCTTTCTTCCTGCATTTCCAGCACACTATCCCCGATCTGGACTTGGATTTTCCTTTTCTTGACTTACTGCGATATCCAGGGCTCTTTCCTCTTTCCATTTTTCTTCCCCTAGTCTCTGCAGTCAAAGCATTACCTGATGCCTCACCGGGGCTTTTCCGTCGCATTTCCTCACTAAGGATTACACCGACAACATCATCAAACTTTAAAGTACTAGATCCAGAGACAGAGTTACTAATGGCCATAACTAAACCATTCCAACTTTCTAGTAAAGAGCACAGGAATAATAAAGCCCTAACTTCATCATCAAAAGCTACCCCTATAGAACTTAACCGACTGGTAACTGTATTAAATTCATTTAAATGATCAACAATAGATCCACCTTCAGACATTTTCATATCAAATAAATGCTTCATAAGAAATACCTTATTTGAGGCCAAGGGTTTTTCATATAGTTTGGCCAATGTCGACATTAAACCCTCTGTTGTTGTTTCCTTTGAAATATTAAATGCTACCGACACCGCTAGGCACAACCGTATTGTTCCAAGTGCCTTTCTGTCGAGAATATCCCATTTTGTGTCTGTCATACTCGTCGGCTTCTTTGCCTTTCCGCTCAATGGTTGGTACAGATCTCTCTGATACAGATAATCTTCCATCTGCATCTTCCACAACTGGTAGTTTTGGCCATTAAATTTTTCGACCCTAAACCTACCATCTTCTACCATTGCTCCCACTCGAACCAGGAACCCTTCTCTCCTGCGAGTTTATCAACCAAATAGACCTTCGGCTCTGATACCAGTTGTTAGAAAATTATATATTACAGAGAAATGGAACACATAATATATTGCAGAAATATAAACACAGAAAATGCATAAAACAAGAGAGACACAGATATATGTGGTTCACCCAGTTTGGGCTACGTCCACGGAGAAACAACCAGTCCTTACTTTTATATTATCTAGCAAACTGAAGAGATACAACCTACAACAGATCCGCTGTAATTCCCTCTCCGCTCTCAATATCCTCTCGCTTCCTCACTCAGAATACAAATCTACATAGACGCAATACAATTCCGTCATATATAGCGAGGGGTTTCCTTCTAAGGCAAAAAACCCTAAATTAAACATAACTTCTACCGTCAGATCTCCGCCTAATGAATGGCCCAGATTGACTACAAAATTACAACATTTTACAAGGGAATTTTACATCTATTTTTAGCTTCGGGGGCACTGCCCCCGATCCCCCCACCACGGGGGGACTCCCAAAGGTCGCAGCCGCCCCCCCTGGACCCTCCATGTAGCAAATATTTTACGGGCGGCGTTTCCACCCCATTACGAACTGGGGTCCAATGTGGCAATACCGTTGAATACAAAAGATAATCAGGCTCCACACCCAACACATGGAAGGTGGATTTGACACATTTCCCCAATGTGAAACGCTCGCAGACATCTTATTGATCAAGGGAGCCTTTAAGGAGACCCATGGTAATTTGCCACATGATTTTTAAGGCACCATGGTGTAGATGACCCAATATCCTATATCATATTTCTCCAACACCTCGACTCTGCAATTTTTCTACCTTGTTTCTCAATGGAGTGCAATCTCCCACCTCAAGTTTGTATAGGTTCTTCAATCGAACTCCAATTTGTTTCACTAGCCCAGTAGCTATGTGTCTCAGAAAGGATTTTCATTTATTCAAAATAATAGCATAACCTTTATCCTCCAATATTTCTATAGATATCAGGTTCTTCTTCATCCCAAGTACATACATAACATCTTTGGTGTGAAGAGGGGAGGCTTTCTCCCTCTCAAAGTTGACAATACTAATTCTTGTAGCATTGTACCGCCCATCATCCCAGAATTAAATATGCATGTGGATATCCTTCTCTCCCAGGCTACTGAAAATTTCCTTGCACAGTGTCATATGGAGCGAGGCACCAGAATCAAGGTACCACCCACTCCCCATAGCATTGTTGGCTATGCATGGTATTAGGGTGAAGTATAATTACAATTGTGAAGCCAATGCTTCACCTCCTACTCCTCCTGAAGGCTTCTTGTTAGACTTCTTGTGCAAACATTTTTTTGCATAGTATCCATACTTGTGGCAATGGAAACATTTTATCTTGCTCAAGTCTTTCATCTTGTCATTATTTTAGATGGATTCATGTTTACTTTGGGAATTATTTACTTTTCCCTTGTTCCCATTCCCAACCAAGGAAAAATTCTCTTCATCATTTTCTCTGGATGAGCCTCCATCTCTTGTATTTCTCCTAGTCTCTTCTTGAACCAAATTGGACCACAACCTTTCCCAATTTGGTAATTTTTTCCCTTCCATTAATAGATTCTTGGTAGTTGTGCCATGATATCGGAAGGCCTAGAAGAGCTAGGCTCACCAGATCATCTTCTACAACATTCACCCCAACCCCTCCAAGCTCATCTCAAACTTGAGTGAATCTAGAGAGATATTGTGGGATGGTTATATCATTTTTCTACATCCTAATGTTTCAAAGTTTGTCTTTAAGGTCCAATTTTCTATGGTCACTGTTATTTTCAAATAGCTCAATCAGTGTCTTCAAATAGCATATGGTGTTTCTTTTCCATGGATATTTGAGACCATATGGTCTCTCACACCTTCCAAAAGAATTTTCCTGGCCTTTGCAACATCCTTCTTCCATTGGGATAATTGTTGTGCATCAAACTACTGGGGTTTCACAATGTCAGTTTTAACATATTCTAACACACCATTATCATCAAGCACTGCTTCCATTCAATACTTCCAAGCTATAAAATTCGAGAAACCCTCCAAAGCATACTCCAATCTTAGTCTGTTGAAAGACAATCTCCTGAATTTGAAGAAAAAATGTTGCACTGAAGTTGCAAATTCAAAATTGTTGAGGGAAAAATTCGAAATACTGGGGTTAATCTAATTCTAGGGCTCTGATACCATGTAGAAATTTGATACAAATTGCAACTACTCAAGAATTTGAGCTGAAATAAGAAGACAAATTCTATTCTACTAATCTGCGGAATGGAAATCATAATTTAGAACAACATGCATAGATATGTATCAAGAAAAAAAACAAGTACATAGTGATTTCTAAGGGAAACCAATTGGGAAAAATCTCTCAAGCCTCTTTTCATTAATCATTTGAACAAAGAAACTATTACAATTGCATGCTCCAACTCCGAGCACCATCTGTAGAAGCAAAATTGTTCTCTCTGTTGAATGAGAGCCTCTAGCCAACACTTAACCAATTTCTACCTCCTCCAAACTCATGTTTCCTTGCAAAAATATGAGCTAATTCAATCTCCTAAACAATACGGAATTCCCTATTTCCTTGCACAATTCCCAAGGAATTGATATCCTGATTGCATGCAACAATTGTACACTCAACTAGTATACACTTAATGTTACACTATCCTTTTTCTCCTCCACTCCAGTTGAACAATTTTAATTTCATGCATGTCTGGGTTATTTTGGGCTAATTGATTAGTTAACTAACAAATCTCTGAGTTAGACTATTGTCTCACTGCACAACTGACCTTGTACTGAATCTATTAATTGTTAAAGGTCAATTAACTAAGTACCACTGAAAATAATTGAACTAGATTGCTAAAATTTAGCAATCAACACATGCATGAATGAACTCCAAGCCTGCTAACTTTCATTTACTGAGCTAACTAAGTGGTAAGAGCCATGTCACACTAGTTAACTACCTACAAGTTGTCTTGTTGATGTGGAAATTCGATTTACTCAATTTGACTAAGGCTAAAGTCAAATTGAGCCTTTTTTGTTACACTTTCTAACAAACAAATCAATAATACATCTCCCAAACCACAAGGTCTCATGACACATGACCTACAGGAGACAGTCCATAATATGATGATATGTAATCAATTCTCCCTCTTCAAGGGGATTCTCTGTCATTCCAATTTCTTCACATCAACAACCAGTTCAACATCAGAAATGTAGCCATGCTAGATCTCAGTACTTTAACAACCATTTCAACAAACAACGACATTTAACTGTTCATTCAACTTCAACCGAGGCTTCTCTCAGAAGAAAACATTATCGTCTATTAGCGGATACTAATAGACTTCAATAGAGGCTTCTCACAAAAGCAATCATCGACAACTATAGTAGAGTCCAACAGATAATAGTTGGCTTCTTACAATAACAAGCATAAATTGTCATAGTAGAATCCAACAAATCATAATTGAATCCAACATATAATAATTGACTTCAGCAGAAACAAACATCAGAAGATAGATCAATCAGAGAATCAGCCAATTCAACATCAGAGCCTTGTAACTTCTTCAAATCATTCATCAGGGAGATGTCAATGGACTCACAATCCATGGTGTCAAAGATATCTCCAATCTCATGCCTGAAAAGAAAATCCCTCTTACACATAAGTCCTATACATACAAGCTCATCTTTAGCATATATGGATCAATATTGGTCTTTAAAACTTCTAGCCACCTTTATAGAAATGTGCTTCAATCAGACTTGATCTTGTTTGCTCCCTCTGAGTATAAAGTTCATCAATTGTTCTTCCATCTATTTCCAATGATTGCCACACCTTGCCAGTCTTTATTATGTACTTGCAATTCTCACTAGGAGGTCATGGGAGAACAAATGTAACAACCCTAGTTGATTTTCCATGTAAAAAATAAATAATCCATGCTCATGGCACACTTATTCCAAGCTAAATGTTGGGAAAAACATCCTAGTGGGTGTTCATTTGGTTTAATATGGCTAAGGGGAAATTAGCAAAGGAAATGGTGAAGGCATTTGAAAAGGAAAGAGGCATTAATTGGAATTTTATTTATGAAAATAATGGAAAATAGGAGAAAAGGAAGGTAAAAGGTCACAGGTTGCATGTGAGGATGAAAATGAAGGAAAAATAGAGGAAAATGAATAAATAGAGGCCTCAATGATAAAAAGGCTTATGAAGATTAGTTCATGGACTTTTGACAATTTTTGGGTGGATCTCTCTCTCCATTCTCTCTCATACACTTAGAGAATTCTTGGAGCACTCTAGCATTGAGGAAAGAAAGGCAAAGGAAGAACAAGAAAGAAAAGGGAAGCAAATATCAAGCAAGGAAGAGCAGGATCAAGTGGCTACCGCTAGATTACTTGCAAGTATCGAGTTGCATGTATGGTTTCCTTGCTAGTTTTGGCATGCATGTGTGTATTTGGTTCTCTTGTTGTTATTCGTATGGGTTTTGCTAGGTGTGACAGTGGTTTTCAGCTTTACCTTGCCATTTCTAGATAGCCATGGTGTGATGGGGTTTCTATTACTTGGTTGAGATGGATTTCTAGATGGTTTCAAAACTGAGTGGGGTAGTCTCTGGAGAAATCATAAGGCCTAGGAATCCCTAGACCAGTAAAGGTGGGATTGTGGTAAAGACTGGTTGTGTGTACCCTCATTGGGCCTAGGAATCCTCGACTGGTAAATGGCGGGATATACACTAAATCCTAGAGGTGGAGACAAACAAATTCCTCATGGTTTAGATGGAGAGATCTAGAGTCATCCATGCTTGTATAGGCCTAGTGATCCATGGACCAGTATATGGTGGGATTGCGGTAAAGCCTGATAATGTATGTTTCTTGTTTGGGCCTAGGAATCCCTTGGCAAGATTGCGATAAATACTGGTTGTATAGATGAGGGTTTCGGGCCTAGGAAGCCTGAGGAAACCCTATTCGGTTTTGTTGTGAGCCCGACATTCATGCTCAGAATATGGCACATGGGTGATTGGCTGAAAGAAAGATTTTGTTCAGCTCAATCTATGGTTGGGTAGTACGTGGAAGTCCCTGACCTGGTTGGATTTTCATATGTTAATAAGAGCTCGTTTACTCTTGTGTATGATGTGTAAATGTACTTATTATTATATGGTTTTAACGACTGGTCTGTCATTGTTAATATTATGGTTATATGTTGGTTGTAAGCATGGTTTCATGACAGATTCTAGCTATGGATCTTAACATGTTTTGATTGGTAAATGAATGGCTTTTTAATGCATAACCTAACATATGGTATTGTAGCTATTGTGAGAGGGCATCAGACCTTCTTGAAAAATCTCAGATAAGTATGAAGTCCCTATGTTCATATGTGTTTATATGACCTATACATTACATGTTTATGATATGTTTGACAGAATGCCTCTCATGGATGGTAGGGGTAAAGTCAATCCTTGTTCAAGTGTTTGCATTAGTAGCCTTATTTCATTGATAAATTGTTATTTATCAATTATGGAAGTTTCGTGAAGTTCTGGGAAGAGGCCTGAGTCCTAGCCTTGAAAAAGTGACTCAGAATTCGGGGTCACTAGCACAAAACTACCTGAAAAAGGTTGTAGTCACATGTATGCCTTGTCGTGGGAGGGACTGGAGGGTCTCAGTCGCATGGAATGCTTTTCATGGAAGCAACTGGGGTCTAGTTCAACAAAACATCAAGTTGACTCAGGGGTTGGGCACTTGGAGTGGTTGGTTAGCTCCTAGAGGTCCTACAACAACTGAGGGAGGTTTGTAAGGTGTTTTTTCATTGGTTCCACTTCCTTAAGGTGATCTATGAGGCCAAATCATATCATAGTAACTCTTCATCACATGTTTACCCCAGTGGACCGGTTAGCTTGGGTAAATGTGGGAGGAGAGTGTTACAAGGTGGTATCAGAGTGGGTTTTTTCCTCTTTGGGTGGTGTTTGGGTTTTGTTCGCATTGGGTGATATCTGATACCACAGAGTGGTATCAGAGCATGGTTCAACCCTTGGACTAGATGGGCAGAATGTCTTTTTATTACATGCATGTAGGTGGTATATGTGCTTGTTATGTATGCATGGTGGTAGTCATTTTTACAGTTATGTTAACATGCAGAAGTTGATGATGTTATTGTTGGGATGTGTTTGTCATGAATGCATGTCAGTTGTATATGCATTTGTTATGCATGTTAGTGTCTATATGTTGTTATACATGCATTGTTATGGTTATAGTTATGCATGTATAGTAGGTCAGACATGCATTGTGAGGTCATTGTATGTAGTTTGTGTCATCATGATGTTGTTGGTCTTTATGATGCTAATGTGTTGGCTGAGATAGAGTAGGAGATGCAAATCATCAAATCAAGGTTGCAACACTGGGCCTCGGATTAAGAGTAGATCATCATACAAGTTTGTATGGTGGGTATGCAGGTATGTTGGTTAATGGTTGTTATAAGCATTAGGGTTATGTACATGCTTGTCAGTCTATGGTTATTGTGGTTACATGTATGATAGATGTTAGTTAATCATTGTGATCATATGTACATGTTTCATTTAGTCATGAAGTATAGTAACTTGTTGTTATATGCGTTGTGGTCATTGCATGATGGTTATGGTCATTGCAATTAGGATATTGATTTTATATGTATTACGCTAATATGGATTGGTCTATGTAGATGATTGTGGTTATGATACTCAGGTATGAGTCGATATAATTGTGATATTGTGTCGCACTAATCTGGACTGACTTGTGCAGCTGTGATAGCCTCCCCTGATATATATTGAGGTATGTGTTTGATTATGTCGTCTATTTGGTGTTTGAATGTTTGATTATGTCGTCTAGTTGATTTATCTAACATGGTACATTTACAGTGTGTTTGAATGTTTGATTAATTGCATGATATGAGTATGTGTTTGTAAGATTTCACGGATGAATGATCTTGTTTTAAGAAAGTTGTACTAACACATTATGGGATGAGACAGTTGATATGCACTTGAGTGTAAGTAGGTGATAATTGTAGTATCATGATTGTTGACTATGAGTTGATTATGACATGGTTGTTAGTATTGATAAAGGCTTATTTCAAATTAATATACATGATATCTTGATATTTGAAACATGTGAATGACATTTGTGAGAAGTTACAGGGAAACTTGTTTGGTATTAGTGTGACAAGGTAATAGTCAATTTATTTATATAACTATCAGTTGGGTGAATGTGATAGCACAAAATAAGACTCAATTGTGGCAAGGAAAAAGGTAAAAGAAAGGAATTGGGTGAGAATTCCTTTGGCTATGTTTGGAAACCGAAATTCCAAATGAATGAATGCTTTTCATAAAGAAATTATTCTTAACCTTGATTTTTTCTGAGATAATATGGATATTTCGGTTTCCAAATGAATGAATGCTCTGCATAAAGAAAGTATTCTTAACCTTGATTTTGTCTAAGATTATATGGATATGTGTTATATTCATGAACATGTATTTGATAGGTATAATAGTTGGCTTCCAGTTATAGATGGATACATTAAGGAATTTAAGTTCCTTGAGAAGCATACATGTTCAGTTACAAGGCAACGTGCTTGGCACAACAAGGTAAGGTAACTAGTGTATTGTTATGTTTATTTATGCACTAACAGTTATGTGTTTATGGAAGTATGATGCAGGTATTGCATGATAAAAGGGACTGCCATGAAATCTTGAAGAAGGCTCGGGTTGAGCTTTCCCTTAGAAGCATTGGGAACCCATGGGGAATTGAGTCTTGGTGTATGTTTCTAGTTTTGTGATTTCGGTCTTTTGTAATTTGTTTGCGCCTAATTTACAGTTTCTTTTATGTCTAGTGTATGGCCATACCACTTTGTTTGTGGTGTCGTATTTCTATTATTTTTTCATGGTTTTCTTCTTGTTTGTTTCTTGTTCTTTCCTTTTGTTTTTTGAGGGCCTTGGGAATTGGTTGGGAAGGAGGAAGTTAATGGAGCTGAGGGAGAGCTGAATGAAAACCATCAAGTAAAGTAAGACCTGGATGAAGCCCAGTTTATGTGTGAGGGTAGTTGAAGGCAAAAATATGACAGCCAGTTGGACTGGTTTGTTCCATGGGGATAAATAAACGATGGCACGATAGTCATGAGAAAGGTAACAGGAAAGGTAAAGTAAGTGGATTTGAGATTTCAAATGCCTTGGCTATGTTGATAAGTGTTGTTCTCAATGTTGTGCATGCTATGCATGGATAAAGGAAGTTCTCTTAACTTAGACCTTATGATATCTAGTAATTATGTTGTGATCATTATTATGTTGATGTATATAGATGTATACATGTATGTATCAATGCCATTGTCTAATAGGGTTGTCAGGGATCATGATTGATTTATGCTAATGTTTGTATGCATATATGTATGTATGTATGTTGTTGTCTAACAGGGTCATCAGGGATCATGCTTGTGGAGGAATGATTGTTGATGAAGGTGAATGGCATGAAGAGGTTCTTGGTTTATGAGGAATCAAGTGGGAAGAGTAGCCCTGAAAAATCTATCAGGTCAGTATCATGTGGATATGAATTGATATTATGCGATTATAATATGTCTATGTATGGCAGGAATGTTGAGGGATACATTAGTGGAATGAAAGCAGTGCGATCTGCGGTATGCTGTGGCAAGCATGGATGGTGGAAAGACACTAGAAGCAAGGTTTCCTGGTAGAGATAGTGTGGTCTCTGCATGTTCAGTACTACTATTGTGTATATGTTGTACATATTGTGCATATTTTACTTGTGATGTTGTATACATGCGGTATTGTGTACATATCGTTTATGCATTGTTGTGTATAGATGGTGTTGTGTGCATGTTGGATATGTGGTGCTATGTACAAATGGTGTTGTGTGCATGTTGGATATGCAGTGTTGTGTACATATGGTGCTTTGTACATGTTTCATATGCATTTTTGTGTACATATGGCATTGTGTGCATGTTGTATATGTGGTGTTATTTACATGTTGTGTTGTGTGCATGTAGTGTTGTGTGCATGCGGTGTTGTGTACATGTTGTACACGGGGTACTGTGTGCAGGTGGCGTTGTGTACATGTTGTAAATATGGTGTTGTTTACGTGTGGTGTTGTGTACACATCGTGCATGTGGTGTTGTGTACACATTGTGCAGGTGGTGCTATGTACATGTTTTGCAGGTGGCACTATGTACATGTGGTATTGTGTACACGTCGTACATGTTATGTTGTGCTCGTGTGGTACTGTGCTATTGTGTTATGGGGATTGTGTAGTCGATGTACCATGACACATGTATTTGTTGTGTTGTACTCTACGTACATATATGTATTGTGTTGTACACCATGTATAGATGTATGTATTGTGTTGTGTAGTACAGTGGGTTTAAGTGTATGTATTGTGATGTATACGGTGTGTTTGTGTGCATGATTAAAGAGGAGAGAAGACACTAGGTGCTTGCTGGGTGTGGCAACCAATGTAGTGTGTGTATGAAAAGGAAAAAGGACAAAGGTAGAAGAAAAGGACTGATTAAAGGATAAGTATTAGTATTTTATTTCAATTTTATTATGCATGTGATCTATGATTCTGATTTATGATGGTTACATGTGCTCTATGATTTTGGTTTAGGATTATTGCATGTGATTCATGATTTTGATCTTTGATGGTTGTGTTTTGAGCTAACCGGATGTGATATGTGTATACATGATGATTTGGTCAAGAGTTGGTTTGGGTTGTTGTGACAGGAAGTGAACAAAATTACAAGCATACCTTATTGACATACCATCAATGAGGTATGATTTGAATTTATTTTAATTCATTTTGAGTCTAATGAAAATTATGTGCTTGATACAGGAAATCATGGAAATGCCTAGACTGGGTGGTTGAAACTAACTGTAAGAATTAGCAACAATAGCATAAGGAATTGGAACAAGAAGCAGTATGCTGGTAAAACACTTTAGGAGAAGGGCCATTGTGGGACACTAATACCCAATAGTGTCCATTGATTGGCATGAGTATGCTACGACCGATATGACAGTTTTGAGGCAAGGATATGCCTTGGTTTGTTTGGACCTTCCGATGTGAGGAAACCTTGTCAAAGGAGGGGTCGCCCGACGGGCTGTGTAGCAGAGAGGGGGATGCCCATGGAACTTGGAAGGTGTGTGACTGCACAAAAGGGGGTGACCAGATTTCTTGAGGGACTATGTAGTAGAGAAGGGAAGGTTGGGGCTCGATTTATTTTGGTCATTATCATTGCCATATGGGATCAGATGCACACTGGGAGTGTGCCCTGGAATAATGAGCCAATAACTATTCGCTGAGAGGAAAGCAATGCAGGATTATGGCACTAGACATTGGATGCAACTTTTGTTAAAATTTGGGTACCTGAGGACAAGTGGTTCCCTAAGGCTTTGATCTTTGGCCTAGGGAAAAGTGTCCAAATTTATTTGTACTTTTATCCTAAAGTGACTTTATAAGTGGTAAAGTCAATTTAATTTAAAAGTGACTTTATAAGTGGTAAAGTTACATTCTAATTTAAAAGTGACTTTATAAGTGGTAAAATTACATTCTAATTTAAAGGTGACTTTATTCAAGTCAATGAAGAATTAGAAAGTGAAAAAGTGACTATGGAAATAAAACGCTAAGTGGGTCTTTATTTCAATGGGTGAGTTAAAAAAAAAAAAAGTGAGAATTAAATGCGCATTTATTCTCATCCCTAGATCTAAATGAATCTCACCCATTAGATCTTAGGGTAACACAAAAGGTCATTTAGAGAGTAAAAGGAGAAGAGAAGAAAAAAAAAGATCGATTCATTCTTTCATGAGCATTTGAGAGAAACAGAAGAGTGAGAAAGGAGAAAATTTCTTAGCAGTGAGGAAGTGAAGGAGAGCAGCGAGAAGACATTTCAGCAAATTTGGGTAGCAACATTTATTGGCACACATCCCAAGGCTAAACTGTACACCAGGAGAAAGGCACAGAAATCGAGGAAGAGGGACAAGAACAAGGGCACGAATTTCGAAGGAGGTTTTGGGCATGAATTTCGAGGCATCCGTACTAATGAAATCCATACGGTCCATACAGCGGGTTCTGGGCATGATTTTCGAGGCAAGCCATAAAACATTTAATGTTGTTTTATTGCTGGAAAAATTTATGTTTTTGCAGTTTGCTGATTGGCATGATTTTTGAGGCAGAGTTCAAGCACGAAAATTGAGATATGTTGTAATTTGTGGTTGCTGAAATTTTTACTGTGTATTTCAATTTCTCTGTAAAGGAATTTTCAGAAATAAAGAAGAGCTCTCAAACTAGTTTTCCCCAAGAGTTGTAGGGTGTTTTTCGAGGGTCACATTGACCAAAAATCACTGTGTTATTTTCTATGTGTGGCTGTCATAATTTCGCTGTGTTTTATTTCTGCAATTTCAGCAGTTGTGAAATCTCTAAATTTGTGTTTTCAAAAAATATTTTCATTTCCATATTTTATAATTTTTATCACGCTTGGATTTAAAACTAAATGCATGGAGTGATAAGGAAAACTAATAACAGGAGTGGGGGTTGAAATTTCTTCATGGTATCAGAGCTTGGTTGGCTGAAAAGACAGTTTCGGACAGCAAAGTGAAAATTACAACAAACTGATTTTTACACAGAAACCAAAAACCTTTACCACAGATTTGAAAATTTCAGTTTGGTAGGATAGTGAAACATGTCTTTGGGTTTGAGAGTTGAAGACAGGTTGGATGGGTAGAACAACTACAGTGCATGGAAGGAGAGAATCCAAAGCATCTTTGTGGAAGCAGAAGTCTGGGGCATTATGGTAAATACCACACAGAACCCAATAGCAGTAACTGCTGACCCTGTACGGTTGGCAGAGTTTAACAAAAATAATTCTAAGGCAAAAGGATTGATTCTAGAAGAAGTCAAAGATCATGTCATTCCTCATGTGAGAGGAAAGACTTATGCACATGAGATGTGGACACCCTTGACTAATCTTTACCAGAGCTCAAATGAAAACAGAAAAATGGTCCTAAAGGAGAAACTGAAGGCCATTAAAATGACTAAGAATGACAGTGCTACATCATACCTCACAAATATCACTCTAGTGAGAGATGAGTTGGAAACCGTAGCTGAGATAATTGCACCCATTGAGTTAGAAAGGATTGCTTTGAATGGTCTTCCCAAGACTTGGGAGAATTTTGTGGATGGCATTGTTGCACGGGAAAACCTTCCCGATTGGGAGAGGTTTTGGGATGATTGCATTCAGAATGAGATCATAAAGAACCATCTTGGGGCAGACAAACAGGTGGAGGAGATGACAGTGTGGCATTGTTAGCAAGAGGCAAGAAGGGCGGAGCAAAGAAGCAAGCTTCCAACAGTGGAGGCAAAGGCAAAGGTAAAGGCAAGCAGCAGAACAAGGAGAAGGACTATTACAAAGTCAAATGTTGGAATTGTGAAAAGTTGGGACACTATGTTGTTGTGTGTCCGGAGAAGAAGAACAAGAAAGGGAGGGACAAACCCATGGTAGCTTCTGCAGAGATAGAGAGCTTCTCAGAGAGCTTTGATCGAGAGTTTGGGTTCATAGCTTGTGAGGCCACTAGTTCAAGATCACTTTCCATACAGGTTCAGAGGGAGTGTGCACTACCCACTACTAGCAGAGCATCTTCTAGCATTTGGTATGTTGACAGCGGCACTTCCCACCACATAACAGGAATCAGAGAGTACTTCTTAGAGATTTCAGAGGATGATACTGATATGGAGGTATTACTTGGTGATGACAGCATGGTTAGAGCAGTTGGTGTGGGGACATTGAAATTTGATAGGGGACCCAAACCTCCCTTGAAAGTATCAGATGTTCTATATGTGCCTGGAATGAAGAAGAACCTGATATTCGTCTCAACACTTGAGGACAGAGGGTATGATGTGTTGTTCATGAGAGGGAAGGTGCTTATATATCCTAGGGGAACTCCATCTTCTTCAGCTAGAGTGATTGGTGTGTGCCATGCCAAGGTGTACAAATTCTTATTTGAGCCCCTGATGACATTGAGTAGTAGCACCCGAGACAAGACCGACATCAGATCTAGCAGTTCAGAGTTGTGTGAGATTTGGCACCGTAGGATGGGGCACATGTATCATGGGGTCTTGATTACATTGTGGGAGATCACCACTGGTTAGCCATATTTCAATTCTAATCACCTTGATGTATGCAACGGATGTGCTATGAGGAGGTTTGCCAGATCCCCTTTTCCCAACAGTGACAATAGAGCGATCGGTATCCTTGACTTGATTCATACCGATGTGAGTGGTTAGATGTCTCATGTATCCTTGAGTGACTATGAGTACTATGTTTTATTCATTGATGACCACTCTAGGAAGACCTGGATTTATTTCTTGAAGACCAAGAGTGAGGCCTTCAAGCGGTTTCAAGAGTTCAAAGTTGTTGTGGAGACCCAGACAGGTAGGAAGATCAAGGTCCTTAGGTCGGACAATGGAGGGAAGTATATCCTTGGTGAGTTTGTTGATTTTTGTGCTGAGGCAGGCATTAGGAGGTAGTTCACAGTTCCTTACAACCCCCAGCAGAATGGGGTTGCGAAGAAAAAGAAAAGATCTATTGTAAGGGCTGCCAAAGCCATGCTTCATGATCAAGTGTTACCTTTATTTTTGTGGGAAGAGGCCTGCAACACTACTATGTACTTGCATAACAGGAGTCCACATCGTGCCTTGGGGAATGTGACTCCGGAGGAGGCTTTTTCTGGGAAGAAGCCTGATGTTGGACACTTTAATATCTTTGGATGCCTTACATATTCATATGTCCCCAAGGAGAACAGGACCAAGCTAGATCCCACTGCAGACAAGGGCATCTTTGTGGGTTATAGCGAGACTTCGAAAGCTTATCGGATTTATATTCCTGTGCAGAGGAAAGTGGTTTTCAAGTGGGTTGTGAAGTTCGAGGAGGAGAGAGCTTTCATGAGGTCATGAGAGTTAGAGTATCCAGAGTCACCAGACCCTCAGGAGCAGTTGAGTCAGTCACAGGGATCTAGTGGTCAGGGATCAGGAGGTACATTGATTACAGTGTCAGGTCCATCAGTGAGCAGTGGCTCTCAGAGTTAGGTGGGTGGTTCTTCGGGCAGCATGCAAGGTAGTCCACAAAGCAGTTCACAGGGTAGTCCACTAATGGATAGTTCGCACGGTACTTCAGCATCTACAGGCACAGATTCAGGCATGAGGTCAGTTGGCAGGCCTTCAAGAATTCAGGCTTCTGATGATGATGAGGATTATTTCACTCTAGTGGGAGAAGTATGCTAAGGGAAGAGGAAGCCTAAGTGGCTTCAAGATACCTTGCGTGAGGCCACATTAGTTGCTAGGCCAAAGAGACAGGTTAGAAAGAGTAAACCACCTGAGTGGTTCTGTAGTTACATGGCATTGGTAACAAGCATTATTGACTCTAATACTTCTAGCTATGAGGAGGTAGCCAGCCAACAGGTCTGGAGAGAGGCCATGATGGAGGACCTTCTTCTATTATGAAGAACGATGTTTTGGAGGTAGTGTCGAGGCTTGAAGCTAAATAAATTGTTACTTCCATATGGCTCTACAAGATAAAGCATGTTGCAGATGGCAGCATCGAGAAGTTCAAGGCTCAATTTGTGGCGAAAGGGTTCTCACAGGTAGAGGGAGTTGACTATGAGGAGACCTTCACTCCCGTAGCTCGGTATACATCTATTCACTCCGTTATATCAATTGCAGCAGAGATGGGTTGGAAGATCCACCAAATGGATGTGAAGAACTCATTTCTCAATGGCTTCATTCAGGAGGAGTTTTATATTGAACAGCCACAGGGCTTTGAGGTGCATGGAAAGGAGTCCCATGTATGCATATTGAAAAAGGCACTCTATGGCCTGAAGTAAGCTCCCAGAGCTTGGTACTCTAGGATTGATACATACTTGTAGCAGTTGGGTTTCACAAAGAGTGAGGTTGATCTGAACCTATACTTCATTGTGGTGGGTGAGGAGCTTCTCATTCTGGTGCTGTATGTTGATGACTTGATCATCACTGGCGCAAAGAGACTCATTGAGGGCTGCAAGAGAGATCTTGCTTCAGAGTTTGAGATGAAGGATATCGGCTTGATGCATTATTTTCTAGGATTGGAGGTGTGACAGGAGGAGGGGCATTTCTTCCTGGGACAAGGGAAGTACATTATGGATATTCTTAGCAGATTTCACATGGACGACTACAAACCCATGTCTACACCTATGATCACTAACTGGAAGAAGCTTTATGCTTCTGATTCTGAGTTGGTGGATCCTACTCTATGCAGACAACTGATTGGTAAATTAATGTATTTGGTCAACACTCGACCAAATATATGTTTTGCAGTTAACACTATGAGTCAGTTCATGTGTGAGCCTAGGAGAGTGCACTACGTGGCTGCAAAACACATTCTTCATTACTTCCAGGTGTTATAGACAATTTTGTGCCTTACAGCAACAAGCATGAATTGTCAATAATCCAAGGGATCCAAAGTTCCCTAAACATGATGTTCCTACCCCTAGAGGAACAAGGTCATCAAACCAACAGCTCTCAGATCAGTTCTCCACCTGAAAACACTCAAAAACAAGCAATCCTGAAATCAAAGCAGGTGCTCCACTAGGTTTCTGCGCTGAAACTCAGTTGCTCCATGGTGTACCTGCGTTGCAAAGCAAGTGGGACAAAGGCCACCTGCGCTGAGCGAGATGGGACAAGTGGCACAATGAGTCATTGCTTTGGAATCTTCCAAAAATGACACTTGGATCAGGGATTTCGCCTTGTGATGAGTCAGAGGCTCTGTTTCTCCAAGTGGAAGCAAAGTTCACCAAGTGGACTCAAGAACTGAAGATCAACTAAAGATTAACTGAAGAGAGAGAGGACACAAGGCAGCTACACATCAGTTGTAAGCTGACTCATCCTTTCTCAATTCATCTATATATTGAGCTCTCTCCTATGAGCTCAAGAGTGTGGAATTTTGTGCAAAGTAATGCTATGCTGTTGGTTTCACTATAGAGCTATTGGGTGATTGCTTGAGGGAGGTGAAGAGGAGAAATTCTTTCTGCTGGGAGGTGTTGCTGGATTAGGACCTTCAATGGTTGTAACACTCTCAGAACCTTTACTTCTTCATTAATAAAAGCTATTGAGGTTCTTCTATATGCATTTGTTCCAATGATGTTTTGTGATAATTGTATATTTGGTTTATGCTAATCCGTGAATCAGTTATGATTGCATGCCTCTTGTAGTCTCCTTCTTTGTCATTTTGCAGGATCTCATTGTAGCTGGGCTGGCAAAAGAGCAAAGAGCTGGGAGCAAGTGGCCATAGAGAAGAGTTTGGATTCGACATTAAGCGCAAGGCAACGGTTAGTGCATTTATCCACTCTCTTTTGCTTTCATAAAGAAGTAAACCTTAAGTAGTTTTCTTTACAGTTGTTGCTGAGGTACTATCACCCTTAGAGTGGGATAGGGTCATCCGAGTCGGATAGGGACTGTGGATTTTGGTCTGGATTATAGACAGGGTGATGGAATGAGACTGGCGGGGTACACAGATTCAAACTGGTTAGGTTGTGCTTCAGATAGGAAGAGTACTTCCACGTGTTGTTTTTGGTTGGGTTCGGCGGTTGTGTCATGGATCAGCCAGAAACAACAGTCAATTGGATTGAGCTCAGCTGAGGCAGAGTATATGGCTGCTAGTTTGGCTAGTTGTGAGGCCATATGGCTTCACAATATGTTGTTTAGTCTATTTGGTTAGGCATTGAGACCTTTAGTAATTTACTGTGATAATAAGAGTTGCATAAAACACACGGAGAATCCAATTTTTCATGACAGGTCAAAGCATATTGAGATCATGTATCACTTCATTAGAGACCATGTCCAAAAGGGAGCTATCAAGCTTGAGTACATTTCCACAAATGAGCAAGTAGCGGACGTTTTCACCAAAGCGTTACCACGGGGCAAGCATGTCTACCTCAGAGACAAGATGGGAGTGGCGAGGAACACTTTCCTCGGTAAGAGGGAGTGTTAAAATTTGGGTACCAAAGGACAAGTGGTTCCCTAAGGCTTTGATCTTTGGCCTAGGGAAAAGTGTCCAAATTTATTTGTACTTTTCTCCTAAAGTGACATTATAAGTGGTAAAGTCAATTTAATTTCAAAGTGACTTTATAAGTGGTAAAGTTACATTCTAATTTAAAGGTGACTTTATTCAAGTCAATGAAGAATTAGAAAGTGAAAAAGTGACTATGGAAATAAAAGGCTAAGTGGGTATTTATTTAAGTGGGTGAGTTAGAAAATAGAAAGTGAGAATTAAATACACATTTATTCTTATCCCTAGATCTAAATGAATCTCAACCATTAGATCTTAGGGTAACCCAAAAGGTAATTTAGAGAGTAAAAGGAGAAGAGAAGAAAAAAAAGATCAATTTATTCTTTCATGAGCATTTGAGAGAAAGAGAAGAGAGAGCAAGGAGAAAATTTCTAAGCAATGAGGAATTGAAGGAGAGAAGTAAGAAGACATTTCAGCAAATTTGGGCAGCAACATTTATTAGCATGCATCCCAAGGCAAAACCGTACATCAGGAGAAAGGAACAAAAATCGAGGAAGAGGGAAAAGAATAAGGGAACAAATTTCGAGGCATGTTTTGGGCATGATTTTTGAGGCAGTCGTACAGTTGAAATCCATACGGTCCATACAGTCCATACAACAGGTTCCAGGCATGATTTTCAAGGCAGGTCGTACAATATTTAATGTTGTTGTATTCCTCGAAAAATTTATGTTTTGGAAGTTTGCTGATTGGCACGATTTTCAGGGCAGAGTTTAAGCACGGAAATCGAGATAAGTTTTAATTTGTGGTTGCTAGAAATTTTACTGTGTATTTCAGTTTCTCTGTAAAAGCATTTTCAGAAATCAAGAAGAGCTCTCAAACTGGTTTTCCCCAAGAGTTGTAGGGTGTTTTTCCAAGGTCACATTGACCAAAAATCACTGTGTTATTTTCTGTGTGTGGCTGTCATAATTTTGCTGTGTTTTATTTCTACAATTTCAGCAGTTGTGAAATATCTAAATTTGTGTTTTCAGAAAATATTGTCATTTCCAAATTTTAGAATTTTTATCATGCTTGGATTTAAAACTAAATGCATGGAGTGATAAGGAAAACTGATAACCAGAGTGGGGGTTGAAATTTCTTCAGCTTTGACTTTGGAAATGGATTTTGGACTTCCTGGGAAGGAGGTTAATCCTGGTACTACTTTTGAGGGTGGAGGTGTGAGCCTCTATATTCCCTTGTTGCGGATGTAGGCATCATATCCTTTTATTTGTTGGTTGATAAAATGTGCATGTGTGTATATGTGTATATTATTGTCAATACTATATCGAGCTATGTTTATAAAGCTCCATAGACAGTATGTTTATTTTCTAGCTGAAGTAAATGTGCATGAGAGTATGTGTGTTTGATATTTTAAATATCGTAATGAGCTATGTTATAAAGCTCTAGTAAATGGTATGTTTGTCATGTTTTCAACAATGGTCATTGTAAATACTACAACGAGTTGTGTTATAAAGCTTCATAGGAAGTATGTTTTGTTTTCAGTGCTTTATAGGTGTCATTGAACACCGAGAATGATGTTCCCCCAAGGGGGAGGGTTTTGTAACATCCCTGGTTGATTTTCCATGTAAAAAAATAAAGAAGACCAAGGTCATGGGACACATATTCCAAGTTGAATGTTGGAAAAAACATCCTAGTGGGTGTTTATTTGGTTTATTATGGCTAAGGGGAAATTGGCAAAGGCAATGATGAAGAAATTTGAAAAGGAAAGAGGCATTAATTGACATTTTATTTATGAAAATAATGGAAAATTGATGAAAAGGAAGGTGAAAGGTCACAAGTTGCATGTGAGGAGGAAAATGAAGGAAAAATAAAGGAAAATAAAGAAATATAGGCCTCAATGATAAAAAGGTTTCTGAGGATCAGTTCATGGATTTTTGACAGTTTTTAGGTGGAGCTCTCTCTCCATTCTCTCTCTCATACACTTAGATCATTCTTAGAGCAATCTAGCATTGAGGAAAGAAAGGCAAAGGAAGGAAAAGAAAGAAAAGGGAATCAAAGATAAAGCAAGGAAGAAAGGGATCAAGCGGCTACAACAAGATTACTTGCAAGTATCGAGTTGCATGTATGTTTTCCTTGCTAGTTTTGGCATGCATGTGGGTATTTAGTTATCTTGTTGTCATTGGCATGGGTTTTTCCAAGTGGAACAGTGATTTTCAACCTTGCCTTGCCATTTCTAGATAGCCATGGTGTGATGGGGTTTCTCTTACCTGGTTGAGATGGATTGTCGGATGGTTGCGAAACTGAGTGGGGTGGTCTCAGGAGAAATCACAAGGCCTAGGAATCCCTGGACCGATAAAGGTGGGATTGCGGTAAAACCTGGTTGTGTGTACCCTCGTTGGGCCTAGGAATCCTTGACCAGTAAATGGAAGGATATACGGTAAAGCCTAGAGGGTGAAGACGAAAAAAATCCTCATGGTTTAGGTGGAGATATCCAGAGGCATCCATGCTTGTATAGGCCTAATGATCCCCGGACCAGTATATGGTGGGATTGCAGTAAAGCCTCGTAGTGTAGGTTTCTTGTTTGGGCATAGGAATCCCTTGGTGGGATTGTGGTAAAGCCTGGTTTTATAAATGAGGGTTTTAGGCATATGAATCCTTGACCAGTATTGGCGGGATATATGGTAAAGCCTAAGGAAGCCCTGGTCGGTTTTGTTGTGAGTCCCACATTCATGCTTGGAATATGGAATGGAGGTGATTAGATAAAAGAAATATTTAGTTCAACCCAATCTATGGTCAGGTGGTACATTGAAGTCCCTGACTTGGTTGGACTTACATATTTTAATAAGAGCTCTTTTCCTCTTTTATATGATGTGTAAATGTACTTTTTATTATGTGTCTTTAATGGTTGATATATCATTGTTAATATTTTGGTTATATGCTTGGTATAAGCAAGCCTTCATGACAGATTCTAGTTATGGCTCTTAACATATTTTTATTGGTAAATGAATGTATATTAAATGCATGGCCTAATAGATGTTATTGCGGCTATTGTGAGAGGGCACCAGACCTTCTTGACGAATCTCAGATAAGTATGAGGTCCCTATGTTTAGATGTGTTTATATGACCTGTACATTACATGTTTATGATATGTTTGATAGAATTCCTGTCATGCCTGGTAGGGGTCAGGTCAATTCCTTGTTCAAGTGTTTGCATTAGTAGCCTCATTTCATTGTTATTTATCAATTCTGGAAGTTTCATGAAGTTTTGGGCAGAGGCCTGAGTCCTAGCACTGAAAAAGTGGCTTAGAATTTAGGGTCGCTCGCACAGAACTACCTCAAAAAGGCTGTAGTCACATGGATTCCTTGTTGTGGGAGAGAATGGAGGGTCTCATTCACATGGAAGGATTATCATGGGTGCGACTGGGGTCTAGTTTGGAAAAATATCAAATTGACCTAGGGGTTGGACACCTGGAGTGGTTGGTTAGCTCCTAGGGGTCCTGTAGCACCTTAGGGAGGTCTATAAAGTGTTGGTTTGTCAGTTCCACTTCCTTAAAGTGATCTAGTAGGTATAATCATATCACCGTAACTCTTTGTCACATGTTTAACCCGGTGGAACGGTTAACTTGGGTAAGTGTGGTAGGAGGGTGTTACAACAAAATAGAACCAAACAAGACAATAAAATCATAATGGAATATCAACAGAAATAATTAGGATAATACCTGTCTTTAGAGAAAATTTCTCAGATCTAGTCAACCTCGTCCATATCATCAAGATGTTCATACCATCATCAAGGAGTCCACATTATCATCAAAAATTTCTCATCGTTATCAAAGAGTCTACATCATTAAAGAGTTCGTCATCAAGGAGTCCACATCATCAAGGAGTTCATCATCCAAGAATTCTTATCATCAAAAATTCCATAATCCAGGAGTCTCGTCATCATCATCAATGTTATCACCAAGTCTGCATCAACATTATCATCATTTCCTTATGGAGTCCATGCCATCATCAAGAAATTTACCTTGTCCATATCATCTTTAAAAATTTAACCTCGTCCATATCATCATCATATCATCATCAATAAGTTGACCATATCATTACATAATCTACATAAACATCAAGAAGTCATCAAGCAATACATATCATCTATATCACCAAGGAGTCTAATATAATTTATCATCAACTAGTTCATGTCATCAATGAGCCCATGAGTCCACATTATCATCATTTAGATCATCGTCATCATTAAGGAGTTCAAATCACCATCAAGGAGTCAAATCACGTCATCAATGAGTCATATATCATATCAGCAATGAATACAAATTGTCAACTTCATATAGTACACATCATTCATCATTAAGGAATCCACAACAACATTCTCAAGGAGTTCATATCATCATCAAAGAGTTGACATCATCATCATGAGTCCATATTATCAAAGTCCACATCAATATCATTGAATCCATATCATCAATAAGGATTCCTCATTATCGTCAAATATTTCACATCGTTAGTAACAATTTAAAAATAAAACAAAAAACATAAGATACTTATCTTTTTAGCTCCCTCTAAAGTCATTATTCCTTTGCATGCTTTATCTTCATTTGCACCAAGGTTTTGATTCATTTTTCAATCATCAATGTGTTCTTGGAATGAACTCATCAACTAGATTCTCTAATTGATATAGATGACATGGTCATCATATCTCTCCAAGGTTACTTGCTTATGTACATCATAGCCATTCCTCAAATATGCCTCCATGTTATTGATTATTCATACTTTGTGCCTTATAAACTAAAACCAAAGAAATGATTTTGTGGTATACATGTCAGCTTTTACATAACATATCAAATATATGTTATTCTGAATATATTTATGTCATTGCAATGTGACCACTATCACATTGTTATATAGAGATTGTATCTAAGCTACATGATTTTTCCACAAAGCGTGCCATAAGCCATCAAGTCACCACAATGAATGAGATCAATGTCATCTTCAAGGTATACACATTATTTTTATTATCTACTATAGCTATGAAGCTTTGTAATGTGTGATCAAGTCACACTAATGTGAGCCATTCTCATAACTTGATAACCCACTGTAGCCACAACAATAAATTTTGTAATGCGAACTTCAGACACGAAGAGGCAAATTCAGTCAAGGCACATAAAAGTCACATATGTGACCACTTGTGATGTAAGTGAGTGAATCAAGGAAATAACAAATTAGTAGCAATTGATATATGTAGAAATAACAAGCCCCTATAATCAAATGATCCTTATCAGTGATATATGGTTACAAGGAGATTCACGATTGATGTGAGGTTTAGGGAGACAAAAAGTATGTAACAAGACATTGCAAACAATCCTCCAACCATCCGCTATAAATGTATCGATATCATCACAAGACCATGACAATGATATATGAGGTGAAGCTAAATTATTACAGTGAAGCAAAATTATTTCTCAAAATAAGCTAAATCATGTTACAAAGCTAGCTACTACAATTGTTGTGATTGCAAGATTAGACCATGGAAAGTGTGATATCCAAGAACAATACGTCACCATAGTCAGCGAGACTTAAAAAATGCGAGAAGCGTAAGTCATCATAAAGAGTAATCACCAATTCACGGGCTCACCATAGAGCAATACGAGCCAAAACCGCAGATTTATAAACTCCATTCATACAAGTTGGATATTTGAATATTGTGAAGACATTGTCATAGATTATATGAGTGAATTGTTGTTTTTAGATGCTTCCGAGATCAAAATGTAGTGCCACTATGAATTTTATACCCAATATTATAGACACAAGTTTTGTGAGCTGTAGAGAAGTACAAAATATGCGAGTTTCAATGGTAGCAAGCCAAGTAACGAGGATGAGAGAGCTTCAAAACAAAGAAAGTTGTTTCAGGAATTATAACAAGATACCATAGTCATATTAAGAGCCATAAACATAGAGATATAGTGTGAGCCATTGTAAAATTTGTATGAGCCCACAATAATCCTTCCACAAAGATAGACGAGCCGGAGTTAAGCCATCATATAGCTAACATCAAGGTATTCTTTTTGTTGAAGGAGATCCATAATCATAGCAATTCAACATCAAACATCAATCCAAATGCCCACAAGATGTGATCTTCCCGCTATGATACCATGTTCATTTTCTAGGTCACCTGCTAGAATAAGGTAAGGATTTTATTCATCTGATAACTACTTCAATGATAAATTAAACATTATATTCACATAACATTAAAATTCAATATCATTTAGGCAGTTATACAAAAGAAAAACATCAACTAATAAACATGAAAGAGAAGTAAAGTAACCATGAAAAAAGAGACAAGAGACAAAAAGATTAGGCACACAGTTACGGAAAAACCCACAAGGGGAAACATAGAATAGTTCTTCCTTATGAGAGAGAGAGTTTCCATATTCAACCATACATCATAAATAATCATAGCAGAATAATAACCAAACCAGTAACCAAATTCATGATGAAGTGTTAAAATTATGCAACTGTGGTCAAATTCCACTTTATACAACTCATATGATGAAGATAATAATTTCAATAGATTCCTCTTTTCGATGGGACCAAAATCGACCTAAAGGTCACCTTATTTGGACAAGCAAAAGTTGGCTTTTGAATTTATTTATTTACTCATGTATATCAGATTAGGTCGGCGCTATGCACATATACAATTGCATAGGTCGGCCTCAACATCAAATGGACCCTCATGAAAGCCTATAAATAGAAGGGACCTCAAGCTCATTTCGGACACAATCACCAAGCACTTTCTTCTCTCTTCTATTGTTTGGTTTGCACAGCTCTGTTGGAGGAAATCTCGTGCAAAGGGTATGAAACTATAGGGATGAAGCTCACATGTGTCTAGGGTTTTTGAGTCTCAGATGCACAATCATAACTAAGGATTTTCATCCCTAGACGCTCACACAATATGGTTAAGGGAGCATCCGGGAAGTCTCAGATGTTCGCACACAATGTCTAAGGGAGCATCCGAGAGGCTAGGGTTTCCACAGTCCAGTTTGGCCCCAGACGCTCGCATGTCGTTCACCTGGGAGTGTCCAGGTCAATCTCATACACTTGCATAGAGTTTCTCAGGGAACATTTGGGACAAAAAGTTGAAGTATCAGTACTCCAAATTTTTCGCTCAGTGATAACAATATTCAATAGTTGACTAGAATTAATGACAGTGCATTACAATCCTCAGAGTCATGGTTTTCGAGTATAAGCATGTTCCGAGTCATGTCATAGATGTTATAATTATTTTGTTTTATAGATGAAGATATGAATCATTGTACTCTCTTTTTATGACGCATTTGATGACGATCTAAGAAGAAGAAGAATTTGCAAGGGATTTCCCCATAGTGGGTTTTGCCTTGGTCTCCGAACAATTCTGGTGTCTCTATGTGTGAATGCTTTTCTTCTATTGTTCCTTTATGTTCTGTTGCATTGATTATGATTATGTTGTTCTTTCTAATTAGTTTCATATGTTGATGAATAATGATATAAATCTGAATAATGTTATAATATTATGGGGTGAATTTAATGTGTTAATGAAGAAATGTAATTATGAAAGCAAAGAACAATGTAGCACAATGAAAAATTAACATGGTATCATAGTTGGGCTGAAGAAAAGCTATGGATATCACCCCGATGATGACACCATTGATGGAAGCAAGAAGAGGGTGGTGGAGAGCTAAAAGAATTCTAGGGTTTGAAGAAAATGTTAGGCAACTTGATTATTAGGGTTTGATGGATTCAATGAGGTTAGGGTTGGAGAAAAAACCTTCGTTTATGGAAAAGACATGAGATATAGCATGGTCAATGTGAAGAGGCTAAAGCACTTGTGAAAGAGTTTATAAATCCCTAGATGGGATAATCCCTAGAACATATATTTCATTAAATTTGGAATTAAATAGTGGATCTAGAATTTCAAAATAACTAAAAAACTCAATCTTAGTGATGTACTTGTAATAAAAAATTTCCAATTTCAATGAAATATGTGTTCTAGTAGGCATGGTTGGACAATTGAAGGAAAAATTGGTATGTGGAAAATGGACATTGATGGCTCTTGAAGGTTGGCTCAAGAGGAAGATGATCACCTCTCATTGAAGATAAGTGTTTCTTGACTTATGATGCTTCTTTATGTCCTTACTTTTGTTTAGACTTATGGATATGATTATTATGATTACTTTTCATACTTTTTGCATGTGTATTTGAGTATATGGATGTTTCTAACCTCCTTGATGAGCTGTGATAAGTGGATCCTTCTTGAGGATCATTTGAAACGTAGGAAAGATGGCTAGAGATGGAAAAGGTAAAGAGGCACTATATGAAAAGGTGACAAAGAGCTACAAGTTTCCTATGTATAATGAGAAGGTGCACAGGTATTTGAACACCACAAGGTATGAATGGAATGTTACATTGAATGACTAGGTAAGCCCTAAGGTATGATGAGAATGTATATGACTCATGAAAATGATTTAGATTTATGTTTCCTATAATGAAATGGTACACCTAGTATTGAAATTTTAAAATGTTGATCTTTGATCTTTATGGTATACTTGATGTTTGGCTAACATCTATCTATTGGATATCTCGATCTCGTAAATAAGGCTAGCACCCTGAAGATGATACTCTTGATACTTTTCATGCATAAGTCGTGATGGATTTCACATAAAAGGATATCACAATGACTCTTTATAATGCTTGTGATGAACATGATGAAAATATGGGAAAAAGAGTTGAAAATCTTGTTGTTTTGATAAAGTTCTATTGAATGAAATTACTTGATCATATTGATAATGATAAGCATGGTAACCTTGATGATAGAGGTATAGCTATGAGGTTGATATTCTAGATCTTTTTACTAACTATGGTCATGTTTTGATGTGATAAGTAACTATCGCATATGGTAAAAATGATTGCCCTAACTTGATGGATTGACTTGATATTGTTACATTTGTCTGATACCCTAATCATTGAACTCTAATCACCTGAATGATGTCATCATAATGATGAGCATCATGGATATATGTTCGATTTTATGATAGTCAGGTTGATGACATGAAAGAAAAGGAATGAAGTGGATTCCTATTCAGAGGGAGAATCTCTCCACAAGATTCTTACTCATATTACCATTTACATTATATATATAATGTATTGTTGAAGTATGTTTTATGTGCATCTGACATTGTTGAACTGCAACAAAATTATGATCTGAGATAAGAAGATTTTTTCTGATTCAAAATCTCAGTCGCACAAAAGAAAAGAAAAAACTAGGGTTTCTATTTCGGACACATGCGCAGCATAGGAAAATTCCATCCACAGAAGCACGCATACTAATGCCAAGGGAGCTTCCACGAACTAAATGCACTCACATGATAACCTGAAGGGAGAGTCCAAGGGTTTGACTACAATTGACCATCATCCGAAGTTTTCTGAAGTTGTCTGAAGTCTGAATCAAGTTGTCTCTGAACTGATTTCTGAAGTTGAATTGTTGATCACATAAAAGTGAAGTATTGTGCATGAAACCAGATGTCCACCTAAAGCATGTCAATCCTACAGATATGAAGATAGAAATATCTGTGAGCAAGAAAAGTTTAGATATTTTCTATAATATGAACTTGTGTTTGCAGGTGACCAAGATAAGCATGTAGATATGCCATTATGATTTAACCATTGAAATTTGTGACACAAGAGATTTGGCTGACTGATATAGATAAGCAGTGTTTGAAGTTTGACATGATACTTGACAATGATTTAGAACTTTTACTTGATATTGAGATATAATTTTTTTGTACTATAGATCTCTTTGTGATAGCAAATCTGGATTTTACCTAATGCCTAATGATTTGATCTGACGATTGATGATTTTCCTTGATGAGAATGATATATGAACATAGCCACTTCTGATGACTTATATTGTGACATGTATGACTTGTATCATGATTATGATAATGACTTGATTGATATTGCATGATAGATGACACCTTGTTGGCATAATAATGAAGTCAAGACTTGATATGAGCTATACCTGTCACCTGGTCTAAAGAATTGATACTTTGATATTGATAACTTTGATGAGTTGACTTAGTTTAACTGTTATGTTTGCAGAGAAAATTGCATGAATCGAGCTTCCCGATCCAGATATGTCTGCATTGAATGTTATCTAGTGAATTCAGGATGAAGTGTTCCAAGGTATGACTTTGATTCTAGTTTTGGATTTATACATTGATGATCTACTCCTGATAGGTAATGAGCCTCTGATGATCTAAGTTAGAGGGATGTGGCTTCTGAAGCTCGAGCAAATGAATCATGGCATGAAGAATCGATTTCTAAAAACAAATAAATAAATAAGTAAATAAAAAATAAAAATCAAATAAATAAATAAAATAAAAAATAAAAAAAGGGAAAATATAATCTATATTGCGAAGATATTGAACAAGTATTAATTCTAGGTTGAGATGTGCTCCCTAATGATATGCTCCCCAATGAAGATACAATGACAGATATTCCGGGTAGTAGCCCAATGACAAATATTTTGGGTAGTAGCCCAATGACCGATATTTTGGGTAGTAGCCTGTTGACCGATGTTCCAGGTAGTATCCCGCCGACATAAATTCTGGGTAGAAGCCTGCTGACTGATATTCCAGGTAGTAGCCCGTTAACTGATATTCTGGCTAGTGGCTAGCTAACAAAGATTCTGGGTAGTAGCCTACTGACAAATATACTAGGTAGTAGCTCAATGAATAGAGGATGGTAGCTTAAGCTCCCCTCCGGTAAAAAATTCTTCTTCTTTTAGATTCAAGAATATTCAACATATGAGCATGGACGATTAAGAGATAAGCAAGGGATGGATTGATATGTAAATTTATTATTTATATGGCATGACGACTACAAATATGATCAGTGATGATATGTGATGACACTTGAGATACCAGGATGGCATATTGATCGATGGACATATATTGGCAGGTGGAATTCTCCCTAGTTGAGAGGGAGTGTTAAAATTATGCAACTGCAGTCAAATTCCACTTTGGATAGCTCATATGATGAAGATAATAATTGAAATAGATTCCTCTTTTCGAGAGGACCAAAATCAACCTAAATATCACCTTATTTGGACAAGCAGAAGTTGGTTTTTGAATTTATTTATTTACTCATGCATTTTAGATTAGGTCGGCCCTATGCACATATACAATTGGATAGGTTGGCCTCAACATCAAATGGACCCTCATGAAAGACTATAAATAGAAGGGGCCTCAAGCTCATTTTGGACACAATCATCAAGAAATTTCTTCTCTCTTCTATTGTTTGGTTCGCACAACTCTATTGGAGGAAAGCTCGCACAAAGGGTCTGAAACTACAGGAATGAAGCTCGCATGTATCTAGGGTTTCTGAGTCTTGGATAAATGCTCATAACAAAGGATTTTCATCCCTAGACGCTCACACAGTATGGTCAAGGGAGCAACTAGGAAATCTCGGATGTTCGCACACAGTGTCTAAGGGAGTGTCCGGGAGGCTAGGGTTTCTGTAGTCCAGTTTGGCCCCAGACACTCGCATGTAGTTCACCTGGAAGCATCCAGGTTAGTCTTAGACGCTTGCATAAAGTGTCTCAGGGAACGTACAATATCAAAAGATGAATTATTAGTACTTTGAATTTTTTGCTCAGTGACAACGGTATAGAACAATTGACTACAATTAGTGACAGTGCATTATAGTCCTCAGAATCATGGTTTTTGAGTATCATGTCATGGATGTTATAGTTATTTTGTTGCATAGGTAAAGATATGAATCATTGTACTCTCTTTTGTTGAATCATTTGATGATGATATAAGAAGAAGTAGAATTTGCAAGGGTTTTCCGCATAGTGGGTTTTTCCCTGGTCTATGACCAATCATAGTGTCTCTATGTGTGCATGCTTTTATTCTATTGTTCCTTTATGTTCCATTTCATTGATGATGATGATATTGTTATTTCTACATAGTTGCATATGCTGATGAATAATGATGTAAACATAAATAATGTTATAATGTTATGGGGTGAACTTAATGTGTTAATGAAGAAATGCAATTATCAAAGAAAAGAACAATGTAGCACTATGAAAAATTAACATGAAGTGCTTTGTCAAAAAACATGTTCCTGAAATTTCAACCTCCTCCTAAAATTTCGGCTCTCCTACTGAAATTTTGGACCTCTTGTAATTTCAGCCCTCCTGTAATTTCGTTGGATCATAGATATGTATGACAAAAATTGTGTGTCCAAATGGGGAGAAATGATCTCCTTTATATAGCCTTCAAGTGGGGTTGAATGTGTGCCTCTTAGGGGCCCAACTAACCTAATAAAATTTTAAGGTAAATTTAAAATTTAAAATTCAAATTTTAATTTCTTTTACAAGATGAAAATACCAACCATGGCTACCATATTTTTCTAGTAATTTTTATGCTAGTTATTGTCTCACTTATTTTTATAAGTGGGGCAGGTCATTTAGAAACTTGAGATGTCAATTCTGGTATATATTTAGATGGAGCTATTGAATGGTGAATGTTATGCTCTGGACCTGCGAGAAATCTAGAATACCATAAATACGAAGAAATATAGCCCAGAACATAGAATTATCACATGAAATGAGAAAAGTTGCAAAGTATTTTATTATTCAGAAACAGATTAAATGTTCACTTGCTTCTTTGATGGGGCAACCTCCAGCAAAGCAGAGCTCAATTAAATAAGTCTCGATGATATTTCCCTTACTAACTAAGACTATTTATAACTAAATGACATCAAAAACCCTAACTACTAGTGGTCCCTTGCATAACACGGGTTAACCACTTTATTTATTAACTATGGCCCGTTTACAACTAACTATGATCCCTTTTCTCTAATTCGCGTCAACCACTTATAATTATTAATATGGGCTTTATTGACTCTCTAACTAACTATGAATTTTACTCGGCCCATTGGGATTATTACATAAATAAAGGGGTTAGGGTTGGACCCTAACATGCCCTACCCCATCAAAATAAGCCTTGTCCTCAAGGATGAAGCTGCAGAAACTACTGAAGAATAGTGGTTGGTTCCCAGGTCGCATCTTCTCGAGAGGTGTCTTTCCACTGGATGAGGAATTCCTTGATCGTGCGTCCGCAGAGATGTCATTGACGAGTATTGAGGGTCTATTTTGGTCAGAGCCAAAGTGAGCCTTTCTCATCCAATTTGGGTAGACTTGTTTGAACTCTGCAATTATTCCCCATCACTTTCTTGAGGCATGATACATGGAAGACCAGATGGATTTTTGAAGTAGGTGGCAAGGCCAGTTTGTAGGTGACTACTCCTATGTGTTAAAGTATTTGATAAGGTCAATAGATTTTCTATGCTAGTTTTTGGCAACCCTTTTCTTTGAGAGATGTTTTCTTATATGGTTGGAATCGCAAGAATACCTGATCCCTTTCTTGAAATGTGCACTCGGAACGATGTTGGTCTACATGTTGCTTCATTTGTTTCTGAGGTTGATGTAGATTATCTTTTAAATGAGCTATCATGGCGGCACGATTATGTAGGAGTTGATCAACTGCCTATACTTTAGAACATCCAGGAATATAAGAAATAGGTGAAGGTGGGAGTTGGCCATACACTGCCTCATATGGAGTAATCTTGGTGGCTTCATGATAATTAGTATTATACCACCATTCAACTAAAGGTAGCCAGTGTATCCATTGATGTTTCTTTTTTGAAGTGAAGCACCTCAGACATGTCTCCAAACATTTGTTGACTGCTTTTGTTTGACCATCAGTTTAGGGATGATAGGCAGTACTTAGTTGGAGTTGCGTGCGTTGTAGCTTGAAAAGATCTTGTCAAAATTTACTGGTGAAAGTGGGGTCGCAATTAGACACAATCGAAGTCGGCATCCCATGCAATTTGAAGATTTGGTCCAAGAAAACTTGTGCCACCAAAGTGGGGGTAAATGGGTGTGGTAGAGCGTAAAAATGAGCATATTTAGAAAGTTTGTCCACAACCACCATGATGACTAATTTTTTTCTTGACTTTGGGAGACCAGGGAGGAAATCCATGGAAACATCCCTCTGGACAGAAGTAAAGAGTGCCAATGGTTGTAAGGTTCCTGGTAACTTAACTGTTTCCCCTTTGTTGCATTGGCACACATCACATTTAGCTACAAAAGTAAGAATGCCATTTTTCATGCTAGTCCAAAAGAAATAACGACGTGCGCAAGCAAAGGTCTTCTGAAAGCCTGAATGTCCTATAATTAGAGATGAGTGCATCTCATCCAAGATGTGGCTTTTGAGGGTGGATTCTGGTGATATAACTACTCGATCCTTGTAGCGAAGAATCTCATCCTTCCAAGAGTAGCCAGCTAAGGAATTAGGATATTCTCTTAAGCTATTAATGATTTTGGAAAGAGAGGGGTGGGAGAACCATTCCTTGTGGGCCTCTTCAATCCAATCGTGGATGGGTAGAGAGATTGATAGCAGGGTGCCCTCATCCTCAAATTGGTGCGATAAAGCATCAACCACTACATTGTCGTGCCCTTTCTTGTAAATGATCTCATAGTCATAACCCAACATTTTGGCAAGCCATTTATTTTGTCGTGGCAGAAATAAATGTTACTTCTGAAAATATTTTAGGCTTTGAGGGTACGTGTGGAATTGGAAACATCATCCCAACAAGTATGGCCGCTAGGTGTCTACTACATGTAATATGACCATTATTTATTTCTCTTAAGTTGATTGACCCAAATGTTTGCCACTGAGATGTTGGTTGGTGAAAGCTAATGGTCTACCTTCCTGCATTAATACAACGCAAGTACCGGTACCGGAAGCATCACATTAAATCAAAAAAGATTTGGTGAAGTCTGGTAGGGTCAATACGAGAGTGGAGCACATGGCTTGTTTGAGAGCCAAGAAGGATTGTTGAGCTGCATCAATCCAGAGAAATGAATTTTTCTTGAGAAGATTAGTGAGGGGTCTAGCAATGCGACCATAATTGAGGAAAAATCTGTGATAATATCCAGTGAGACCCAAGAATCCCCTCAAACTCTTCAAGGTTTTTGGTTTGGGCCAATCTTGCATTGCCTGAATCTTTTTCGGATCAACCCTCACTCCTTCACGACCTGCAACGTGTCCCAAATACTCAACTTCTTCCATGCCAAAAGAGCACTTGGATAATTTGACAAATGATTTTTGATCTCGGAGAAGTTGCAATATCTGGGCTACATGTTGCAGATGTTTGTCCCAAGTTATACTATAGATGAGAATGTCATCAAAGAAGACCATGACAAATTTTCGGAGATATGGTTTAAGTAGGTGGTTCATGAGGCTTTGAAAAGTAGATGGAGCATTATAGAGACCAAATGACATGACTAGGAATTCATAATGGCCTTCATGAGTTTGGAAGGCAGCCTTGGGAATGTCTACTTCCTTCATGCGTATTTGGTGGTAACCCAAGAGGAGGTCTAGCTTGGTAAAGAATTGAGCACCATGCAGTTCATCAAGCATATCATCAACAACCAGAATAGGAAATTTGCCTTTGATAGCGAGCTTGTTGAGGGCCCGAAAGTCCAGACACATACGCCATTCTCCATGTTTCTTTAGAACCATGACCACTAGATATGAATAAGGACTGATGCTGGGATGAATAACACTGACTTCAAGGAGTTCCTTGATGATTTTTTCAATTTCATTATTTTTGGCAAAAGGATATCAATATGGGCAGACATTAGGCGGTTGGGCCCTCGGGACCAAAGGGATTCTATGTTCATGTTCACCCCTAGAGGGTGGAAGCTCTTTAGGTTTGCCAAAGGCCCACTGATGGCAATATAATACGTGTTGCATCTCAGGATGAATATGAGGAGTAGTGGATTCAATGGCCTGGATGGCATTAAATTGGGCCTCTACTCCATGATGGCCCTTTTTTAAAATCTTCTCCATTGATGCGAGCTGAGGATAGTAGGAGCACCTACCTGGAGTCCCATTAATGTATGAATGTGGCCTTCCTGCTTAAATCTCATATATAACTCTTGGAAATCCATTGTGATAGGGCCCAGTGTGCGAAGCCATTCAACACCCAGGACAATGTTGCAACCACCAATTTCAATAGAAAACATGTGGGTCTTTAGGTGGTAGTCTCCCATCTGAAGCTTAATATTTTCACAGTGGCCTTCACGTTTTATAGTACCCCCATCAATGATAAGGACATGGAAATTAAATATCGCCCGCACAAAGCGATGAACAACTTATGTGACTCTCTTATGGATAAAGTTATGAGTTTTGCCACTATCAATCAATACCACTATTGGTTGATGTTTAATCAAGCCTAAGATTTTGAGAGTCAGAGGCAAAGAAATGGCAGCCAAGGCATGTAATGAGATAATTGGCTCATCTGGCGTAGCTATGAGATAACTGTCGGTTTGGGTTTCCCCAACTTCTTCCTCTAGCACCTAAAGGGATGGAGCTTCCTCTGTTGAGTTGTTATCAGTAGCATCAATTTGAAATAATTTTGGTTCCTTGCATTTATATCCAAGGGAATACTTGTCATCATAGTAGTAGCATAGTCCTTGTTTTCTTATTTCAGCCATTTCTGCTGGTGAAACCCTTTGAACCTTAAGTGTTTGGGTGAGGCCCTGAGCTTGGGTTGGACACGCCTTGGCGACGAAATTTGGATGATTGGACTGGGCATTTAAGGAAATTTCCACATCTAAGGCCTTGCTGCATGAAACTAAGTAGTTGAGTGGTGCATCTGGACATGGGCTTGGATGACTTCTTTTAGGCCACTGATGAAACACTCCAAGTAGAAGGCATCTCCTAGACCATCAGTTCTGATGGCCAATTTCTCAAAGGATACAATGTAGTCCTTTACTGTACCTGTTTTTCGGAGCTTACTGAGACGAACCAAAAAATTAGATTCCCGGTCAAAGTGATCACATATGGCTTTTGAGAACATGTTCCAAGTTTCCCTCCATGGATAACATTTCTTATGCCACTGCCACCATTTCCATCTCTCTTGGTCCAAGTAAAGGGCTCCCACATGTATTTTAGTTTCATCTTTGCAGATATCATTAAGGGAGAAATATTGTTCCATTTGTGCTACCCATACTTTAGTGTTAGAGCCATCAAATTTGTACATGTCCAACTTGGGTACCCGGTGGTTGGAATGGTGGTGATTTCCATGGAAGTGAATGTGATGGCTAGATTATCCTTCTATGTGTGCATCAACACTAGGATCCTCTTGATGAGACTTTTTTATAAGGTTTGTTACTCATGAGAGTTGTTTGGTAATATTGTCCATATTGTCCTATAATTCTTTGAACCTTTTTTCAAGGTGTTCGACCCTCCTAGAAGCCATAACTTGAGATCTGGTACCTAACATTCACTACCCCAATCAATTACTTAAGAGTAGTCTTCTTGAAAATAGGGCGAGCTTGAGATTCTAATGGCGTGGGTTAGTTGAAGTCACGTCAGAAAAATTTGGGACCACCAAAAAATTGGGGGCTTACAAGTGAATGGTACCACTATGACCAACTCGTCATCCTGAAGCTTATGGGCTAAATATCTTGCAAGCGTCCCGGGATGGTCTCAAACTTTCTTTTCTTTTTGTGACTCCAAAAGAAGTTTTACTCCCTGCTGATGAATATTGCAGTGGGCGAATACTAGAAATCTTGATACTGCCCAATGTCCTGCGAAAATCGGGCCTGGATTGTAGTAACAGAAACCCCAAGGTCTTGGTCCTGCCAAATGTGTTGCAACAATCTGATCTGGACTATAGTGGCCAAAACCCTCACAGCACCAACAATCTAATCTGCACTGTGAAAACCCCAACCCTCACAGCACCAACAATCTAATCGGCACTATGAAAACCCCAACTATTGAATCTAAGTTGTACGACGGTGACAAAACCCCAACTACTGGATCTGATCTAGAAGATAAGGTAGAGGGTGATCTTCAAATAGCAGAGGGAACTATGGTCATAAAGGAGTGTCAGGTGCTACAGATCGCAATATACATAGCGTCCAACAATAGTACTTGACCCAATCTTTCATGGCGCTAACTAAGGAGGATCGACCATACCCTTAACCGTACTACCCGACTACCCTATTGTACATGTGAGTAATCATCCTGAGTGTTGTTCTCAATGTACTATAGCAACAAGATTTCCAAGAGCTTATCTGAGGTGAGGTTTCAAGCGAGCCTAGGGGGCTTCTGATAAACCCAAGGGTATGTGGAAATGCAATCCATGCACAATTTTATCTAATGCACTAGTACTCGAAGGGGTACCCACAGGGGTTATGAGGGAGTCCAACAAGCATGACCACCTCTTGTAGTTCTTGCGTGCATGCCTCCCCAAATCCACTGGTTTATGCGCTCAATGACAGATCCCGTGGTTTAAAGATGTCAGAATAGGTCTCAAGCCTAAAAGAAAATTCTACGAAAATTGGAGGTAAAACTGGCCCTAGAATGTGCTCTGATACCACTTGTTATCCTCTTGACCTGCGAGAAGTCCAGAATACTAGAAATACGAAGAAATATAACCCAGAACATAGAATTATCACATGAAATGAGAAAACTGCAAAGTATTTTATTATTCAGAAACAGATTCAATGTTCACTTACCTCTTTAACGGGGCAACCTCCAGTAGACCAGAGCTCAATTACAATAAGACTCGATGATCTTTCCCTTACTAAATAAGAATATTTATAGCTAAATGACATCTAAAACCCTAATTATTAGTGGTCCTTTATGTAACACGGGTTAACCACTTTATTTATTAACTATGGCCTGTTTACAACTAACCGTGGTCCCTTTTCTCTACTGCGGGTCAACCACTTACAATTATTAATACGGGCTTTATTCACTCTTCAACTAACTATGACTCTGACTCGACCCATTGGGCTTATTACATAAATAAAGGGGTTAGGGTTGGACCCTAACAGTGAATAAGCTCTTAGTATTTTCACTAGGTGAATTTTTTATTGAATGGCAATTAAGTTCCTGATGGTGATTGAGTTTGTTATTTGTTATTTTTTTTAAATGGAAAAATGCTTATTTTTGGGTAAGAATTCACGTGTCGTCACGTTCAACATAGAATTTTTTTGATAGAAATTTTTGGGTTCATAATTCAAAATTTATCTCTAACTATGCTCACAATAACATATTTTTATCATAACCATGAAAATGAATTCATCCCAAGTATTACCAGTAGTTGAAAGGGAACACTTCTAACCTTAATATGTAAGAAGGAGACTACACATTCTTACTCAAATTAAAATATCTAATAATGATTTTATGAATGGGTTGAAACCAAAATGTTGTGACTCCATAGAAAAGTTTTTTTGGTCAGTAGAAAATTTAAAGGATGGAAATTTATCTTAAAGTTTAGAAATCTTGTTGAAAGTGTTGACAATAATTTTATAAACATATTCAAATTTCTAATGATATTATATAGTATCTATATTTGTTTTGTGATTGTTAAGGTAAAATAATATTATACTATAAAATTTGGATGAATCATTAAAAAAAAAAATTAATGAATTTTTTTTTTTTAAAGCATGAAAAATTAACCCGCGTGCGAATATTAGCCCCTAAAGTTTTCCGTACTTTTTTCTCAAAAACTAAGTTCCCATACTAATATGTCATGGTGTGTTCTCTAATTTAAAATTAGAAGAAAATAACCATTTACACATGGATGGATCAACACCAACTCATTGGAAAAAAACCTAAGGAAATAAGCTATTTTAGATTTTCAATGATATTAGTAAGATATTAAACTTAAAATTCATTCTATGTTTTTAGTAAAGTTTCTCTTCCTTCTTAACCCATTCAGATTCAAGATGAAGAATCATAAGTGAAGTTGCCTTATCTACTACAAAACACGTAGTGAAAGTCTTCTCAAAGTTGGAACAACCCAATAGAAAACTTTATATTATTTGATGTTTTTTTACTAAAGAAGGATATATTTAAATTATGTTAATTTACATGTGACAATGTCTTCAAAGTGAGAGGCTTTTAAATCCACAAAGGAGGAATTCATCTTTTTGTTCTTTGCACTTCAATGGAAATGGAGTACCAAGCATAAGGTTGACTATTTCTAAATGTTATAATCGATGAGAATGCAACCATTTTTCATAAACTTACCTAAAAATATCAATCTTAGGAGGGATCCCCTCCTTATCTTGGATCTTAGCCTTCACAATGTCAATGGTGGCCAAGTTCACTGTGTCCAAGATAATATTTTTCTTTGAAGGGTCAATTCAAGCGGTGGAACTTTTTCCCTCGATAAGGATGTTTTCCTACAAATGAAGTTCATGCTACAACATTTCTTAAACACATTTTGTCAAATAGTAAATAGGCATCCTCTAGCTTTTGGCATCTAAAATTCTTGTCAAGGATTTTGTTTCTCATATTAACATATGAAACAAACACAATGTTCATGACCACATAATGTCTCTCCCCTTTAATGTTATTACAAAGCTTTAATTTAAAAACATAAAAATATTATCAATCAACTCTAATGTTATAATACAATTATACCTCTTCCGTTTCCATTAATATATAACATAAGGTTGATGCACTTAGGACATATATTTCCAATAAAATATTAATATGATGTCTATTCATATACTTGTAATTGCATATTTGACAACCTAAACTTCCCACAAAAGAAAATAGTTAAGAGAATCACAACTATATAATCCCTGACAACAATGCAATATAAAGTCTAAACTCTTCAAATCTGCAATCAATGAAAAGTTCTTATGGGAATTGCACCTTTAATGTTCCTTCACTTTGTTGTGTTAAGTCCATTTACATCAACTGTTGAGTTGATGAAAGATTGTATGTTGGTTTCACTGAGAGATGCAAATCACAATCTGAGAAAAAATTAAGTCCTATCATATTCACTATTGTTAAATCAAAATCTAGTTTCCATTTTCTTGAGATATAAATATTGACCACCTATTATGTAGTGTTTGGGTGACAAACACCAATTAAAACTATACTCATTATAAGCTCAACATGTCTTGATGAACTTAGAGAGATTATATTAAATGGATCAAAGCCCATCTCTATGTCCTCATTTCCCATATGTAGTCTAGGGTTGATAAATCGAGTATGTTGGGCAATTATTTGTTCTCTTCCCCACCGGATTCCCGCACGTGACATGTTTGCATGTTATGATAAGGCTAGAAAGGTAGAGACCTCTTGAGATAGAGGTCCACTTTAGTGTGCCTCCAAACACCTTAACCCTTGATAAGTCACAAATTATTGGTATATCTAGCTTTCACTCTTGAATATACTTTTACATTATAATGACAACAAATAAATTTAATACAAAGTCTAACCTAAATTACTCCAATAAATTACCAATTTTCATAATTACAATTAAAAAATATATATTATAAATTACCCATTCCTATAATTACAATTAAAAAAAATATATATATTAATATTAATATTTAAACTTATTTGAATTCACATCATAAAATACACCAACTTCCCAATTTCTTCCTTAAATATCAAAATCAAAACTCCTTGCCCCTAAACATAGGTCCTGCACTTTTACACTTCTCACCTCATTGAAAGAAATATCAATCAGATGACCACGGAACATATTCTATCATTTATATAAATATTTTATAATTAAATATTAATACTTAATTAATCTATATAAAACATCGGCATGTGCCTCAAAGGAAAATTTAAAATATGTACAAACTGCAATCTTTTATGTTAGACATGTTTCAGAAAGGATAATTCAAAATGGGTACAAAAGTACAAAGTATCATAGAGAGGTATTTGAAAATAACTTTATTGTACAAGTAGAATTTTAAAATTATACTAATTTTTGTTAGAGTAGGTACAATTCAAAAAGGGCCTTAAGCAACTTTATCGTACAAGTATAATTATATCATATGTATATATATAATAAAACAGATTACTTTGACCAGAAGAGTATGGAGAGGATGTAGTTTGTGAAAATTAATTATATACATTCTATAAAATGGTTATATTTAAAATGGTTTATCCTAACAATAAGAGTCCTGTAATTGTAAATATTAAAGTGTATACATTTGATATAAATTAGTAAATATTAAATTGTATACATTTGATATTAGTTATTAGGATAAGATGAATGCTATTGCTTTAAATATAAATATTACCGTGTATATATTTTTGCTGGTTTTTTTTGTAATTGTAAATATGGTATTAATTGAAAAATAAATAATTTAGTAAAGGGAAAAAACATTCATTAAAGAGAAAGGGATGGTCCACTTGCTTTTAAATTTTATTCTATTACAAAATTCAAATAGTATTTTGGGTAAAAATGAAATTACAAATGACTTTTACGTACACGGAAACTAAAATCCCATTTAAAAAACATTCACTGAAATTACAAATTACAAAGGACGTTGAAAACCAGGGGTTATGCAGCAAAGATTTGGTGCTGTACCGATACCTTCGATTTTAGCCAAAATAGATCTGACCTAGCAGATCAGAAGCAGCTGTATGTATATCATTATACAGAGCGTCATGAGCCCAAGCTGTGACATGGCCGCCTGCATCACCATCACACTCAAACTCAAATTGCCCACTGCCTCCTAGTATCGTAGAAGTTGGTGTTGTACTGTTGGCTTCTTCCATGTTGGGAATTCTTGTGCAATCCCAGTGATCGCCATTAACCCCTCCTCCTCCGATCTGAGGCAGCTGGTAACCGTTCTGCTTGTTGTTAGTATTATTAGGGTACCCCAAATTTACATCATATCTCAAATTTAGACGATCCTTGCAGTCATATTCCTCATCGTTAGACTGATCAGCAGTCCATCTAATTTCAGGGGCACTGAATTGCACAGAGGAATTAAGTGGTGGGCATGGCTGATGATCCGTAGTCTTCTCATGGCTCACGTAATCTTCCAGGATACTTCCCACCTGATCATGTGGATCGACAGTACAATATTCGGCATCTGAATAGGAATTAGTGCTCCATGCAGTTATCACAGAAGATGCCGTGGAAGAATACATGATCTCATTTTCATTAATCTGATCGCCTGCATCATTCTTGAATTTTTCTTTCAGTGACTCGCTCTCAACAAGAGCAGGGATGTTGCAGCCAAGAGAGTAATTGCAGGCATGAGACCCAGCAGCTTCACGAGTCAGTGGTGTACTCCACGAGATTTGATCGCATGGTTTAATTGGAGTCTTTACAGCATGGCCTTGCGCTTGCAGACCCGGAGACATGAAGGCATGGGAGAAGCTCTCATGGGAAGAAACAGATATAGAATTGGAATTCCACAGGTGGGAAATGAGGTTGTTGGTGGCCGAGTCCTGATCAATTGAAAATTGATTCTGACTCTGTACTTGCTCATGTCTTAATGCCAATACATCCGGAATACAAAACTGATTTTCTGCAGTGGGCACTTCATGATTAAAAGCATTCGATGGCTGATACCTTGTTGCCATGACCTCCAATGGCTCGGCAGACGATTCAGAAAAGGGCGTGATCGATGAATTCATTGTACTGGTACGATTAGGTGCAGAGATAGATTTACTGTTGTTGGTGGAGGCCGAAAGGTGTTTCAACTTCTTCTTTATGCAGGAGTTCCAGAAATTCTTGATCTCGTTGTCCGTACGTCCGGGCAAACGGGCTGCAATCTGAGACCACCTGCGCGGCCATGCCTCCGTTTAATTGAAATTGAATTATTATTATTAAGGTCCTCCTAAATTATCTACAATAAAACGAGTACAGAATGTAATCAACAGGTACAGTATAATGTTGAAAGAAATTAGAGGGTAGAAGAGCTCTGGAAATGGAGAAAAACCTGTTGCCGAGAATGGAATGCAAGTGTATGATCAATTGTTCTTCCTGGGGTGAAAATGCACCGCGTTTGAGGTCGGGCCTTAAATAGTTAATCCACCTCAGCCTACAGCTTTTTCCGCATCTCTGCAGACCTGTACAATGCCCATATTATTGTCTGGGTCAATAGAAGATACATTGAACCTTGCACACGAAATGCGTTTAATTAAATTGCATTGTACTGAATTGAACAGCAGAAATATTGAAATCCGTACAGGTAGTTCAACCCTCAAGGCGCAAAATCCCCAGTTCTCCATGAAATGAAGGAACCAGTCTGGATTTGTGCGGCCTTCAAAAATTTAGACCTGATCAGGGAATGAGATTAGAGTACTGGAAGTGGGTGAGTTCTTACCAGCTTGCTTGGCGACATCGCTCCAGCAACCCTGGCCGTTTTTCATCATGTAGTTGATGAGTTTATCATCCTCCTCAGGCGACCAGAGGCCTTTCCTTAGCTTGGGTTTGGAGATGGGAGAGGAGAGTCCTCCTGTTGTGCAGCTCATTTTCACCCGCAGAATGAACGGAATGGCCGTGCTTGTGTCAGTTCTTAAGTGCGCTCACCAGCAACTGAGCAGCTCGGGGCTCCGTTCATTTATTCAAACACACACACATCAAACGTGTGTGTTGTATGGTGGGTACCCTCAGAGAACATCATTTTCTCCCATCGTCAATCTTCAATCATTACAACGTGGGCAACCAACTCTTTGCTTTCAATACGGATCATTGTTGTACATTATTATATTTCTCATCAACAGCTAATCATTCTTTTCTCCAAAGGAATTCCGCCATTGGAGGCCGCAAACCAGAAGATTATAGATATTCGCCAGCGTCAACTTCAACTATTCATTCGTTAACGGTAAATCGAAGGATGAGCAGGGATTTTACTTCAGTGTTCCTGTACAAGCATAAATCATTCGTGCCAAATCTAATCTATCTGTCCGTATGTTTCTTCACTCTTAAGTTAATCAATCCCTTCTCTACTCATCATCATTATAATAAGATGTGCTTTCAACGCAACAACAGTCTCGACACGACTTGGCCCTCAAACAAGTTCTCCCTTTGAATTAGAGTGAAAGGAATGTCGTCACGCACGAAAGGAATGCCCAGCGAAATTTTACCCCCCAATAAGTTTGTTTTTGATGTCGGTGCATGCACCGACACGTACAAATATAATTGGGTATACCATAATATTGGCATTATTTACTTTATTATCATCACTATATAATGCATAACTATGAAGGGTTTATCATACATGCCAATGCTCTATATTTTTTAAATGATTAGGTGTACTTTGGAGATTGCATGATCAATCCAATCCTGGTATATCATAACACTGAATTTTTTTATGATTGTCCCTCCTTAAAATGAATTAGGACAACCTTCGTATAAGGTATAACAACTAATCTTTTATAATCTTATATAGAACGAAGTAAAGAGAGTTTTATAACAAAGTGGTTTACATTATGCCATGTACATGTCAAGGTCTATCTTCAACAACTTCATTCTTTCAAAGTCAATGTCTAAGCTAACTACCCAATTGTTTCTCGAACAAGCGATGCTATAACAATATATATTTTATTTTATATATATACATATAATTAATATGTAGGTTTATATGTAGTTATCAAAAGCATTTTATGTTTTAAAAAATATAAGGGTTTTTTCCATATAAATAATGACTATGTTTGTTTTTATAAGGACATTTAGTGAGATAGCTAAATATGTTGTTAATTTTAAAAATTAATTTCACAATTTTTTGAATTATTAGGTGGGTGATAGAGATTTAACCTCCATGAAATGTTTAAATATTTGTAGTAGTATTCATAGATCAAGGGTTAAGATTTATCTTCTGATTAATTATGCTCTTTTAATTAATTTATCTCAAATTAAGAAATTAAAGAAAATTTCATATTGATCAACACATGTCATATTGGGCATGTCGTATTGATAAGCCATGGTATTGGCCCATGGAATTGTAACAATAATTATTTATCAAGGATACAAAAGCTCAAAACAATAACTATCTACATATTAAGAATTTCATTGGTAAAATGGGATGAATCTTCATGGTTAAGAATTTAGTTACATATTTTTTAAATGTATATATGTTTAACTCATATTAATTCTTTTTATAATTAATAGTAATAATAATTTAAAATAAGGTTATAATTTAGTTAATTTTTATAGTTTTTTTAATATGGGCAATGTGAGATGTATCATGGGGAGGGTGTTTTGATGCTTACCATGGATTGATTCCTATAAGCATTTACTGACCATGAAATTTATATAGTTGTGCTAGTAAGTAGTCCACACAATTACATCCATAGGGGTGCTTTTTTTGAAATAAAGTTTCCATAATTTTTATTTAATTATCAATAATCATTAAGTAGATGATAGAAATTTGACCTCCACATAATATTCTAAAAGGAGTTGTCTATAATGCGACTTTTTGGAGATTCCGGTGACGGAATCCAGCGGAAGAAATTGAGGTTAAATCTTGTTTTGTTGCAGTTAAAATGGTTTTTTAACTGCATATTTGGATTCAGCACCCTCAAAAACCCCTGGGACGCTTTGATTATGCAGAAACTAGCTATCAAACTTGGGATTCCAATAATTGCTACCGGATTTTGACCGGAAAAACCCACCGGAAAAGCTTCCAAAAAGTCGAATTATAGACAACTGCATTCTAAAATATTTATAGTAGTATAGGCAAATCAAAGGGTGAGATTTATATCCAATGTAGTTATGTCATTTTTGCTCTTTTAATTAAATTGATTGATTAAAAAAAATGTAATATGAAATCAATGTCATATGAAATTCAAATTCAAGCTTCTGTGATCCATATCATAATGTATAAAGAGTTTTTTCGGAAGAAATCACATTGAAGATTTGGGTCGATGCCTTTCGAACTAGCAAGTGTGGTTCATCTTCAAGACATGATGAATAAACAAATCTAGGAAGAGGGTTAAATAGGAAGACAGGTCAACCTAACAGCGAGAAGAAAACCACTATGTTTGACTATAGGAGGGAGAGGGGACAGATTAGTAATATTTAAATTAATAATATATATAATTTTTAATTTTATTAGTTAACCAACTAAAGACTATATATGATAATATTCAATTCATAATTTTTTTATTTTTATTTTTAAATAACAAAAGGTTAAAATTAATAATATCCATTGAACCTTATATATATATATATATATATATATATATATATATATATAGATAGATAGATATAGATATATAGATAGATATTAAATTATAATATAAAGGATTCTTAATAAACACCTACTCATATTAATAAATAATATAAATGTTAAATTGTATATATATATAATAAAAATATATAAATAGTTCATTATGAATAAAATTTTTAATATTAGGGTTATATATATATATATATATATATATATATTATTTATTTATTTTATTTATTTTTTATTAGGGTTAATAATGTTATATGAAGTGGGTTATGGTTTTTTAGGCATGTGGTATTGATAGGTCATAGTATTGTAAAAAAACCTATTTATAGATTAAGAATCGTCATGGTAAAGTGCGGTAGATCTCCACAATTAAAAATCTTGTTCCATGTTGTTTTAAATGTATATATGTTTAACTTGTATATTCATTCATTTCCTTAATAATAATAATAATACTTTCAAATAAGTTCTAATTTTTACCATTTATTTTAATTTTAACAACGTGATGTGTATCATGTAGTAAGTGTTTTGATATTTATTATGGACTGATGGTTATTAGTATTTACCAACCATTTAATTTATATGGTTAAGCTAGTAATTATAATAAATTTGAAAATCTATAAATTTGAAAATTTTATGAAGCCAAAGGAAAGGGTTATATTACTAATCAAGAGTGCTTTAAAGTTACACCATCCTAGATCCGCATCTACCTAGAGTTGAGAGGGATCAAGTCCATAGTTAAGATGTATCTAAGCTAGTACTCTTGCATTCCATAATAGAAACCTAGAGCCCAAAAAGCATTAATAGTAAATTATTTATTTAATTTATTATTATTTAATTTTGTTTTTATTTGACCGAGTTAAAATGTTTACATAACATGACATGATATGAAATTACAACATCTCTTCCATTGGGATGGAGAGTGCATCTATGGGGTAATCAATATGAATAATCACATTTAACAAATTCCACAGGATATTGTCACAATAATCAGTCTAAGTTGTTGTCATACCACAAATTGACACATGTGAAAACCCAATGGGTTAGCTAGAGCCAATGAGTGCTTTGAGCTTGATGTTGGAGATCTTAGGGTTAATTCTCTAGCTTGGCTGCCTCTATTGTGTGCCTCACTTGATGTCCCTATTGTGTAATATGCATTGATGAGTTTACACTAAATACCATCCATGAATGTAGGGATTTTTCTCACACACTTAACTAAAAAATGGGGGTGTTGGTATCAGATTAGCCATTATGGATCTCTTCCCCTTCTTCCTTAAAGTTTTTAGATGAAAGATAGATTGACTACTAGTCATAAATGCAATTGGTATCTTGATATAACCCAATGAGATTTCAAGTTGAAAACTTTGTGGACTTAGTGTTGGAAACTATATCACTACTGAGAGGGGGGATGAATCAATAGTGTAAGCATTTATATAATCTATTTCTCCAATTAATTAATATTTAAGCATGCATAAAATGAAACACATAATTAGATAATAGAGTAGAAGAAATAAATCAGAAACCATGAAACAATCAACAAAATGGACACAAATATTTCTGGCAGAAAACCCCCTCCAGGGAAAAATACCGCTTGTTGTTGTTGCGTTGTTCAAATATTCTATTATGTCAAAAAATTATTTACATAGAGATATACATGGTTACTACCATATGAAGACTATTTCTCATTCGGATCTACATACTACCATTAGTTGAAGGCCACCACAATCAACACTCCTTGCTCTATTACTCCTGAACTATCAATCAACTCTATAGACTCTAATATGCTAGAGGCTACCACGAATAATGAGCTTCACCCAGTTGCTTCCAAACAATCCAACCACCATTGGATTGAGAAAAATGCTCACTTATATCGATTTCTCCCATGTCACCCAACTCCACTCCTCTATGTGGTTCTCGTTTCATACATTTTCATACTAGAACCAAGAACTGCTCAACATGAGCACTACATCAACATATCATCAAAGAATACAAATTCTGAGTCAAAAGTTCAAACTCCAAATACACCACAATCAGTAATACAATCTCACTAAACACTACTCTAATCCACACTTGATTTTCTCACTCACTACACAAGTATCATGACTGAAACTTACTTCAACTAACTATTGCAACAACTGCAAAATACTTCAGAAAATTTGCAATACAATCCTCACACAGCTTGCACACACTTCTCTTAGCTCTCTCTCACTCCACACAACTAGAGAATCAACCAAGCTATCATTGACCTATCTCCAATATATATATGAACCGAGGTGCTCAACTTAATAATTACAAAGAACTATTGGGCTTCACAATTATGTTCATATGTTGGATTTGATCCAGGTTCATCTCATTGACTCTATGAAGCCACTAACTCCACTTGCCTTTTGATATTTTCAATTTAATTAACTTTTGGAGATCCCACGAGCTTTTCCGACCATAAACTGAAATGTTTTGAATAAGAATGTTGCCACAACACAAAAATTAGCTCACTAGTGCAAGAAATCAAGAGAAAAACTTGTGAAAATGGCCGATCACATGCACAACACTAGATCCATGCGATTGAAACATCACCTTCACTCCCATAGGCATGTTCGTCAGTGTTTGGAGCTTTTTAGTTGCTCCCACAAGCTTGGATCTATGCAAATGGGGCTAAAGATGAAGAAAAACACTAGAAATTCAGTACAAAACCTCTTCCAGCTTGTGGATCATCTTCTTCAACTCATGAAAACTTCGCAAAGCCTCTGTGACAAGTATGCAACTAATGAGATAGGCCAATAACTCTTGCAACTAATCAGTGACAAGAAGTCCCTTCACTGCTAACCTCATCTCTAAGATCAACACCTCCAAATCCTCAAGCAGCAACCACAACCTATCTAAACACCTCTTGCACCTGTAGCAACATCGCTAGCTCCTGCAACAACAACATCAAGTCATCCAACTGCCTCCAACACTGATAGAGTCACCTCCAACACAAGCAACCACAACTCAACACAAGTAGCAACACATCCAATGCTTCCAAGAAATGTAGAAGCATATGTAGTTCTTGTAGCAGCACTCCAACCTAGAGGAACCTCCAACACAAGAAACCACAACTCAACACAAGTAGCAACATATCCAATGCTTCCAAGACATGTAGAAGCATATGTAACTCCTGTAGTAGCACTCCAATCTCCTACAACAACAACATCTTCAATCGACACATCATGTCAACCTCCACACAAGATCCCATGTACAATCCATCTCCAAATCACCTTCATTAGGTCCAGCCATGAGTATGTTGACATCAATGCAAACTAATAGGACCACCAAGCCAAACACACATCACCATGAAAATCAAAAGCATCATCATGACCATGACCTATTGACATCAATGCCAACACTACAATGCCAACACTTAACACAAAAAAATATATCAATTGAGTCAATCCTTGAGACTATACAATTTGTATGTGTGGAAATGTGTATGTGTGTAACAACATTTGATTTTTTAAATAAGATGTCAAATTAGTCAAACTAATAATGCTTTTGACAATATACACAAAGTTGATCTACTTAGACACAAATCTATGACAAGTTGTACCTAAATGTACATGTTAATCAAGAAAACATAAATGAGAGGATTCATTTTAATACTTATTGCAAAATATCCATTATTTATTAAAAAGTAGGACATCATTAGATATGATTTTACTTTGTATAATCTATCAATAAGATACAATTTTTCAATATATATTACAATATATAATTTTACACTAGACCATTTATTAAGCAGTGTCATATCGAAAACCTACTCATAGCACATAACCTAGGGGTGTAATTAACCCATCCACTCACTGTTTCAAGGACCTTAAAAACACCCACATCCCCCCACTTTTTCGACACTTTTGATTCCTAATGATATCTATGATCATCTACTGTGACTAGTTGTATGTCTTGTGGTATATTAGTGTACCAATGGTTTTGGGTTTTGATATCGGTTGCTCTCCTATTTGGGGCTTTGTATTAGTTAATTTGAGTTCTGTAGATGATAGAACCAAAATCCACCAGAAGCCATTAGGGAGCTCTCTTGTGATCAAGTCACTACAAATCATTTCAACTATGTAAAACCCATTTTTTTAAATAATATAAAACATTTTAATTAAAAAAAGTGTGATATCATTTTCTAATATACAAGCAAAGTTATGCTCAAGGTAACTTAATTGTAATGGTCCTAATTTTTTGTGAAGAAAAATATTTAATTGGAATAAGAATGTTAGCACCATCTATTTACTAACCAATAACATTCTCAAATCAATTATATATAAGTGAGTGATTTCATTTATCAACATAATTTTATCAAGTTAATCATTTTAAATTTATATGTCACTGAATTATATAATAATAATGATTAAGAGTTTCTTTATGAGATATTATAAGTTCAAATCTAGAGAAATTTGACTATATATACTTTTATAGATTAAAAAAAAACAAAAAAGACTTTATACACAAATTTAATATCTAACTTAATAACAACCTTAAATTAAAAGATTATTATTAAAAATATAATTTTATCAAATTTTTGTGAAACTAATTAAAATATTTATATAATTAAAATTAATTTTATTTATACATATAAATATAATATTATAAAAAAAATATAAAAAATAAAATATCTCACAAAATATCTTTATATTTTTATATTTTCATAATAGAATTTGCTTTACGGACATCCAAAACGTTAATATCATTTAAAAAAAAAATTAGAACGAATAAGATATCTTTTATCTTCATAGTAAATTTTCTTTACCCACATCTAAAAGGTTAATTTATATTATTTGATGTATTAAAATCAAACTCTTGATTATTGAAACTAGTGGTGCAAATACATGCACATCAAGACTTAAAAATAATAGTGTTTATAGTCAACTAGGAATTATTGAAGGTATAACCAAATGAAAATTGCTTTGTAGAATAGATACCACTAAGATAGTATATCAAAATCAATAATTTTATGAGGTGACACAATAACCTTTTAGATGGATACATTTAATTAAAACTTGACCCCAAAAAAGTGTGATGGTACTTGGTTGTTAAAGCGCATGTCACATTTGAAGTAAATGATATTATATTTTGGCACATTTGGAGATAATGGTTGTTACATGCCAAGTCGCATTTGGAGTTAATGAAATTATATTGCTACCTTGGGAGTTAATGATATTATATTGAAAATTTAGTTAAGGTTTCATTACCTTTTTTAATAAAACTTCTAATCTCCTTTAGTAACATTTTCAAAATTTAAAATATTTGACAAATGTTACCCATTTCCTTGTATTTTAGTTAAGGGAGTTGACACGTCAATATGCTTAATTGATTTAAGCTGGAGTGCATGAGAGGAGTAGTGCAATCATAACATGGGGTTGTTGCGATAAGTTCAATGTAATTTATGATGGACTTTTTTTTAATTTATTAAAAAAATAAATATATAAATTTATTAAACGTGGTCAAGATAATATTAAATAAGAAATTTATTTTTAATTTTTAATTTTTACTAATTGAAAAATAATACATAAGAAGATACAAATAGCATAAAACATGATATAAATAATATTGAATTAACTTTTATATATAGGAAGATATAAATAATATGAAATATGATATAAATAACAATGAGTTAGAGGATGAGATATAAATACCTTGGATGATGAGATATAAATACCTTGGATAAGGTAATAGTAAATAAATAAATATATATTTTATTTATTTATTTGTATTTTTTTAATTACATAATATTTATATATTTAGAAGATAAAGTCATATAGAAAGATAATGGTTCATTGTAATTATTAATTTTTTTTGTGGTGAATGGTTAAGTTATCAATCTATATCAAAGTTTTGTATTATTTTTATATCTACTTGCAAAAGAAAATATGTAAATGTTGTGTGACAATTATTGTATAATTTAACTTTTTTTTAATTGTGCATTTTGGTTGAAGTGCTAGGACCATGTAATTGAAATGTTGCATTTTCACAAAATAATACTTTTATCACTTTGGTTTTTATTGAAAGTGACCAACTACAATATGCACCTTGTCACCTTGTCTTGCCAATTTTTATCTTTGTTGAAATGACCAAATTTGTGTTTTAATTATTAGAGCATTCTTAGGGTGTAATTTCATTAGCGTAATATTATTATTGATGAACTTATTTGATCTTAAACTTATTTTTATATCAAATATTCATTCTTGGTATTTATTTGATTCGGATTTATGCATGAACGCAACAAATTACAAAGATAATCTTAAATATAGAGATGCAACAGAAATAATATTTCATTTCATTAATGTAAAATACTGAAATATGCTTACAAGCAGAAATGGAAATAAACTAGCTCGGGCGATGGTAGCTTATCTCTGAGAAGAGATGTGGTGGCTACATGTTTCTTAACTGTGTTACAATGAGGCTAGAAGGCCTATTTATTGTTGAAAAACAATGGAAAACCCTAAACATCCAAAAACCGAACCCTAGGAGATGAAGCTCCAAACTATGGGCCCCATTTGGATAAATTGGCACATCAACTTCCCAGGGTCATAACTTTGGCATACAATCTTCGTTTGACGCGAACAATAGCTCATTAGAAAGATATGTCCAAGGAGTACAACTTTCGAATGGAAAACATCAAACAATCAACTGTGCTGGCTCACGTTTTCCCAAAAAATGTCGTTTATGGCCTCAAAATGGCTCCGGAAGTTCAGGGCCCGAAAAACTGCCAAAAATAGTAAATTGTGCTACAAATAAGGAAACTAAAAAACTGAAAGGAACAATGGTGGGGGTCCAAGTGGAATAGGTGGGTTGCCATCAATATCCACCTCGATCATTATTGGTGCTAAATTTTCCTATTAGTTAAATAAACTTTGTTTTTATCTACCGGTCAAAGGTGTATTATCTAACCACCTAGGGTGACTATCCCTTAAACTTGATCTTAAAAAGTTAGGCCTCCATTTTTAGTTGCTTATTATTTCCACTATATAATTATATTTTATTCAAGCTTTATTCTAACTTCAGTAACAAGCTCTTTAAGAGTTAGAATGAAACATTGTTCCTTATCATTTCCTAATGTTAATGGCATGTAGATCCTTAGGTGACTCACATTGAACATTAGATGAATTTCCCTGATTGATAATAGGTCCAACTTAATTATGTTTTCTCTAATCTTCTCAAAGATGGTGTAAGGGACATATTTGTGTGACTTAAGTCTTTTATCCTTCTTATTAAATCACTCTTTTGAAGATAAACACAAACTTTATATCTTATGAAAAAAGTGACAATTTAAATAGTGGTGATTATGCATGGAATCATGCTTTTACTAAATATACTAAAGAACATCTCGAACATCATAAAAAATATTCTATATGTGGTTAATATATATTTTAACTTGACTAAATGTATAGTTTCTTCCTTCAACCTTGTTTTCTCAAAATCTAGTTAGCTTTATGTGGGGCCTCACAAGGCGAGAGCTAGACCAAGATGCAACAATGAGGTGGCTGCCACTATCACCTTAGCACTCCACCTCCTTATCTTTAGTGGAATTTCACCATATGGGAGGCTTCCCAGTTTATTACCTAAAGGATGTTCTAAGTTAATTATCTCAAGGTGATGTATATGAAGGGCTTCAGAAGTGTTAAAGAATCTAGGGAAATTAGGTTAATAAGATTCTTCTCACGATGATAACTATTTGTAAGGTACTTTTTACTTTTTCTTATTAGCACAATGTTCTCTTTTTATTATTAGAGTGTGTTTTCTTACTTCATCAAATAGATATCAAAATAAAAGAGACAAGAACACAAGATGTTGGTTTTTTGCCAGGGCCAAAACCTCTCACTCTTTGAGAGGAAAACCCGCACAAATTATTCTTATAGAGATTCCAATTGACGAATTCCAAGACCAAGACCCTTGACCTATTAGCCACTCCAAGACAAAGACACGAGTCCTCTTCTGTTTCTGTCTTCTAGATTCTCCTTCCACTGCTGAGGCTTCATTACTAGAGCAATCTAAAATTCATTACTACAATATCACTGTACCGTAAACATAATTGCATCATTATCAAGATTGTGTTTAGCACTGGACCTTCTTTTAGTGGCAGCACCGAGATTGTCTCCTCATCGAACTATAGTTTCCTTTTATCATCAAATTGTAGTATGTCTATACTTGTTGTCACTGTGATTACAGAGGGTTCTGAATTTCCTTGATACTACCAAATTGTAGCATATCCATAGGAATGTGATTCCTGAGCCTTCCATCGAAATGTAGATGATCAACGTTCTGTTATGTGGAAAGACTTCCGAAGTGCTTCATTATGACCTCCGAAATGCCTCACTGTGGTATCCAAAATATTCTTCTGTGATTTCCCTCTGAAACTACAGAAGGATCTGAGTTTTGTACTTTGTTGCCCATCCAAAACACTGAACTTCTCACTGTAATTGTAATGCAAAAATCTCAGAGATAGATACGATTTTTTATGTCTCTATGCGAAGAGTCCAACTAGGTATTTATAGTAGTTCTACCATATATTAAGACAACCTTAACATTCGAATAGATGTGCCATTCCAAGTGAGCTGACATGAGTTTATTTAATTCATTTTGCAGGCCGACATCAAGAGGACTGTGCTTGTCTTTTTGGAGGGATTTTCTAGACACTAGGTTGATTCATATATATTTTATATATGCTCAAGAAGATCTCTTTATACACGACATTGACTACTTGACTCAATAATAAAACCTAAGGCTCTTAATGGGAGCCACTAACAAATAAAAACACTTTCTCATGAAACCCATGAAGCAAGGCTTACAATAATAATTTTATTTTCTTCATTACATCATTTAGAATAGTCACAATTACATGTCATTATGAAGACCGAACCTAGTTACATTTTACAACACTCCCTCTTAACTAGGGATGTATTCATAATGGTACTTCGTCATTCTCAACCTGAAAAATTTCTCATAATAAGAATCGGATTGGTAATCCATATGTATAGCATCATAGTAACCAACGTTGTTTCCACAACAAGGCCTTGACTGACAACTCTATCTCTCATCAGATTAGAGCACAATGTTGGCAAGACCAATGACTATAGACACCTTCATCATTGTCTCTCAAGGTACATACCCACCCGGGTGTTCACTGAGTATGACCTTCTAGGACTATTCTTATCTTGGGTTCCTAGTCCTCAAATAATATCGGTCCTCTTGCCTACTCTTATCTTGGATGCCCTACACAACCTCAAAGAGCATTGGATGCCAGATGATTACCCAATCCTCCATTCTTTATTCCCTATTGAAGACAAGAATGTTGTGTCTATCTCTCCCTTTCAACTAGGGAAGATATGTCTAAGCCTGTAAAGGAATGTACCCAAGCTTCCTCTTAATTAGGGATTTGTTAGAGCTCACTCTTAACTAGGGACTCTCCTTTTCATCAAAAACTTCTTCTTCATGGGTCCTTCAGCTTCTTGATCAATTTATTTCCTGGATGTCATGAGATTTAGTCAAGCTTCTTCCTTGTAGGGCATTAGCCATCGATTACTTTCCTCCTTGGTTCATCATGTTATTCCTTTCTTCATGGAAAGTCGCCTTCTTAGTACATATTTGGAACCTTCGTCATATGGCTACTTCTTTCTCATCATGCTTCTTTCAAGAATTTCCATTCACCACATGAATGCTAGTTATACTTGCGCTTACAACTCTTGTTCTAGTAGCCCTACATGCACTCATCCAGATATTATTCAAGAAATCAAAACATAACATTAAATCAAATAGTACTTTACGAGATGGCTCTTCATCATGAAATCTTCCTATAGATATCAACATCCTACATAAATGTTGACACATCTCTCAAAGATATCCATTTTCAAGGGTCTCCATCTTTTTCAAACTCTCATCAGAGTCTTCATTTCTTTCCTGGAGATTTCCAAGTCAAATATTCTTGGTCTTTTGGATGTTGATCACGTTTATCATAGTTGCATATTTCATGATATCTTCCTCTTACACATTCCATTCCCAGGGGCTTCCAATCAAAGTTCCTTAATTGTAGTCAACCACCTCATACTTCATATGAGGACATATTATGTTGATTTCATCTAGTGTGACTTATGCCTTCTTGCATCGTTTTAGAGGAGAAGATCCTTTTCCCTTGATAATGCTTCTCAAGATAGAAGTAGTGATCCATTTTAGCTGCAACCATACGACACAAATTTATAATATTAAATACAAGCATACATACCTCATTTTACCTTTAGGTCATCTAGTCTTCTTCCAACAGCTTCCTTGATTGAAAAGATCTTAAACCCCTTGATCTACTTCATTTCTCATTTCATCATACCATCATCCCATGAATTCCATAAGTTGGAGTTCCTGATGAAACACTTGCTTCCACTCTTGATTTGTGAATCCTCTAATGAGGATTCAATCAGAGAATCTTGCGGATATCGCATATTCTTATTCATTAGATGTTTCCCTTTTTACTAATGTATGATGAGACTTGTCTTGGATGACTTTTTCCTTTGATCTTTCAATGAGGTCACCAAGATCTATATTGACTACCATAGATTTTGTTCAAACGGTCCTTCATTTTTCCTTATGGTAATGTCACAAGCTCTTTCTTATAATGCTTCTCCTTCCTTGTTCTTTCTTCTTTCAGTTTCCTCCATTTCTTCGTTGAAATGGGATTCTTCTCTATTCTTCTTGTTATTGTCCTTCTTAAGCTAAGGACAATCTTTCCTGTAAAGTACATAACCTTCCATAGCATTCAGCGATGCTCTTTTTCCCTTTTCTGAGTACCATAATTTTTCCAAACTTCCTTTCCTTCTAGCAAATGTTTGAGTCCTCAACGCTTTTGCCCTCAACTTGTCCTTTTCTATCTTGCATAGAAGTCACAATTTGAAATTATCCCATGAATTTTGTTACCCTCGTGATGATGTCATGAGTCTTTATTTCTAATGCTTCTAAGATGTCACACCACATCTTATTGTAGACATAACCTATGTAGGATCTAGGAGTCAGTGAGAGAGAGTATCTTAATGATTTCTTACTCCCTCTTACCATGCAATTATTTTCCCCAGTTCCTCGTATCCTTTCAGTGATATGAACTTTCTTTTCTTGTAATGTTCATAATTCTTCTTCCAGCTTCTTTGATGTCTCCAATATTGTTTATGTGAGAGGACTTTAAGAGTTCCTTCCCATGAATTCAAAGGAGACCTTTTTCATTGATATGTTTCATGACTTCACTTATCTACGAGGACTATGACAATCCTCCTTATTTCATGCAAGGACCTTCGGTCACCCAACCAGCTTATCGATTTCCTTGAAAAACGAAGTCATTTAACCAAAATTGATTAAAGAATGGAAAATACTTACTTGTCATGTGAAGACAAATCTTCACCTTGATCATGTTGAAAGTGATTGAAGCAGATGCATTGATACTTCCTCTGGATGAGATCCTTGTTGTAATGATAGGAAGTTTGCCTTATTTCCTTCCAGATACTTCAAATTATACATATGATCCTTATAATTAACAAATTGTTGATATGCTTGAGATGGCACTATATTGCTATCACACAAGTGGACTATGGACCTTTGTCGGAAATAATACTGAGAGGAGGGGGTGAATCAGTGTTAGCAAGTCAATAATATTTCATTTCAGATTTATATACACTACTTCAGTTAATCAAACTTGTGTGTATACGCAACTGTATTTAAGGCAACTAGCGTATACCCTTCAAACTTATAACTTAGTTAATTCATCATATGTTGATCTTTAATATGTGTATCAGAACCATATAAACAGTAACCAGGTGCAGTAAAAACAGAACAAACAATCACACACATGAACACAAGATATAAGGTGGAAACCCAATGTGGGTGAAAACCACCTGCTGCAATCGTCTCTATCTTCTTTTAATAAGAAACTTCTTTTTACAATTTTTGTACTGGTGCAGTTTTATACCAATACACAGGCTTCTACTTGCAGAAGGCTACAACCTTCTCTCGTTCTCCAACTTCTCCTGGAAGGGAGCTACAACCCCTTAGCTCTTGTACTAGCTAATGTGTTTACTAGTATATAGGTGCTGGCTACAGAAGGCTACAACCTTCTCTTTTCTTCCAGGGACCACGTTTCATAAATTTTTCAGACTAGATTCATCAATAACATCAATCAAACATCAAATATATCTGCATCAATCAATCTTCTTTGCACCAACCAAAACTGAATCAATCAATCACTTCTCAGAATGTTGTAACCAGAATACAGTAACAGTAACCAAAACCCAAGCTAGAACCCAAAACACTGCAATAGCATACAGAAGTAGCTAAAGCATATTTTATTAGGTATATGCTACTTCAATGTGTCGAACCTGCGTACATATGTCGTTTTCTCAAGGCGAACCTATGTATATGCTATTTTGATATGCAGAACCACCGTGTATACGCGCCTATGCTAAAGTGAACCTACGTACAGATCTGTGAATGATGATTTAAACTTTACAACAATTCCAGTAATTAGTTATACTCAGATAATCATATTTACAGATTACAACATGTGCTAGTTATTCAGATAAAAGATCAAAACCACACAAAGATACTTCTCTTCAAGCCTTAAGATCTTGACCCATCAATAGAACTTATCCTTCATCAAGCGCTCAGGTTCATCCTTGATTCAGATCCAACTGTGCACCACAACCCAATAACTTATATTCTAGATCTTGTTCTTCATTAGATATTCAATTCATGAGTGACATGGCCTAATGATCTTCTCCTCCTTTTATAGTCTTACGCCTTACTCAATACCATGGACCAAAACCACTTCGAACCAATACCTTGGACCAAATACCTGGGGTCAACACTTCGGACACGATACCTTGGACCAATACCATGGATCAAAATACCATGGACCAAATACCACAAACAAAAACTAAGTTTTCCAACATGTATCCGCCTTTCCTTCCGTGAAAGTGCATGTGTACGCTATACGTTCCTTTTGGTCTACGAATCCGCGTGTACACGCGGCTTGGTCAATGGGGAACCTGCGTATACCTCTTTTTCTTCATTCTGTGAGTCTGAACTGTGATCTGTCATCTGAGTGAGTTGCCATCAAGGACAACAAATGTGTCATAGTGCCAAATCTGTGTCATAATGCCAACAACCTTGTAGCATTCTATTGAAGTTGCAGCATCGTGTAGAGCCATAGAGCATTTAGGTCACTTGCCATGATTATCATCTTATAATATTGAGACCTCGGGAGTTAATGATATTATATTGAGAATTTTGCTAAAGTTTCATGACTTTTTTCATAAAATTCTAATCTCCTTTAGTAACATTTTCAAAATTTAAAATATTTGACAAATGTTACCCATTTCCTTGTATTTTAGTTAAGGGAGTTGACACGTCAATATGCTTAATTGATATACGCTGGAGTGCATGAGAGGAGTGGTGCAATCATGACTTTTTTCATAAAATTCTAATCTCCTTTAGTAACATTTTCAAAATTTAAAATATTTGAGAAATGTTACCCATTTCCTTGTATTTAGTTAACGGAGTTGACACGTCAATATGCTTAATTGATATACGCTGGAGTGCATGAGAGGAGTGGTGCAATCATTGTTACGATAAGTTCAGTTTAATTTATGTTAGACTTTCTTTTAGTTTATTAAAACATCAAATATATAAATTTATTTAACCTGGTCAAGATAATATTAAATAACAAATCTATTGTTAATTTTTACTGATTGAAAAATAATACATCAGAAAATACAAATAGCATAAAACACGATATAAATAATATTGAATTAACTTTTATATATACGAAAATATAAATAATATGAAATATGATATAAATAACAATGAGTTAAAGGATGAGATATAAATACCTTGGATAAGGTAATAGAACATACTTTATTCTTTGTTTATTTATTTGTATTTCTTAATTACATAATATTTATATATTTGCAAGATAAAGTGACATAGAAAGATAATGGTTATTGTAATTATTAAATTTTTTTGTGGTGAATGGTTAAGTTATCAATCTACATCAAAGTATTGTATTATTTTTATTTTTACTTATAAAAGAAAATATGTAAATATTATGCGACAATTATTGCATAACTTTTTTTTTTTAATATGTAAATGTTGTGTGACAATTATTGCATAACTTAATTTTTTTTATTATGTATTTGGGTTGAAGTGGACCATGTAATCAAAATGTTGCATCCTCACAAAATAATACTTTTATTACTTTGGTTTTTATTGAATGTGACTCATTACAATATGCACTTTGTCTTTGTTGTCTTGCCAATTTTTACTTTTGTTGAAATGACTAAATTTGTGTTTTAATTATTAGACAATTCGTAGGGTGTAATCTCATTAGTGTAATATCATCATTGATGAACTCATTTGGTCTCAAACTCATTTTTACATCAAATATCCATGCTTGGTATTTATTGGTGCTTAATTTTCCTACTAGTTAAATAAACTTTTTTTTATTTACTAGTCAAAGGTGTATTATCTAACCACCTAGGGTGACTATCCCTTAAGCTTGACCTTAAAAAGTTAGGCCTCCTTTTTTAGTTTCTTCTTCTTTCCACTATATAATTATATCTTATTCAAGCTTTATTCTAACTTTGGTAACAAGCTCTTTAAGAGTTAGAATGAAACATTGTTCCTTATCATTGCCTAATGTTAATGGCATATAGACCTAAGGTGACTCACATTGAACATTAGATGAATTTCCCTGAATGCTAATAGGTCCAACTTAATTATGTTTTCTCTAATCTTCTCAAAGATGGTGTAAGGGACATATTTGTGTGACTTAAGTCTTTTATCCTTCTTATTAAAGCACTCTTTTGAAGATAAACACAAACTTTATATCTTATGAAAAAAGTGACAATTTAGATGGTGGTGATTATGCATGGAATCATGTTTTTACTGAATCTACTAAAGAACATCGCGAACATCATAAACAATATTCTCTATGTGGTTAATAAATCTTGTAACTTGCTTAAATGTATAGTTTCTTCCTTCACCCTTGTTTCCTCAAAATCTACCTAGCCTTATGTGGGGCCTCACAAGGCAAGAGCTAGACCAAGATGCAACAATGAGGTGGTTGCCACTATCACCTTAGCACTCCACCTCCTTCTCCTTAGTGGAATTTCACCACATGGGATGCTTCCCAGTTTATTACCTAAAGGATGTTCTAAGTTAATTAGCTCAAGGTGATGTATATGAAGGGATTCACAAGTTACGACTGCTATGGATTAAGGAACAATTCTCTAATAAAAGGGAGCAATGTACTATACGCACAACCTAAGTAAGAATGCTTAATACCTAGGGTTTCAAGAATTAGTTTTGGAAAAGGTACATTTAGGCATGCAAACATAAGGAAAATGTTTACTTAAAGATATTATCAACAATATGAGATGGTAAGCCTCCAAACAAGCCCTAAGTTGAAGATTTTCATAAGATTAAGGTTTATTAGGGCACTAAATTTCCCAGGGTTGACAACATTAACCCTAATAAGGAAAATTTGACCATGAAACCAGCTAGATTTTGAGTGTTTGAGGTAAATCAAGCTGAAAACAAGCCAGATAAACTCCATCAAGTAATAAAATCACTCCTTAATCATCCTAGGCATGATCAATAATATTTTCACTCTGGATCAAGACATTCCCATCAAGTAGTGTCAAGGCCAACCTAGGGGCATCCTAGGTCTTTTGGGTACATGATTATGTATCCTCAATGCTAAGAAAAATGAGCTCAATGTTCTAGTATTTGAGGGTTCTCTAGGTGTCAATCAACTGCCAATATCATCAAATTTCCAAACACTCTTCTATAGAGGGGAAACACTGCATTTGTAAGGTCATCATGCTCTTTGAAAGTTTAGTATCGCTTGTGAATCATGTGGAGTAGGAGCGGGACAGTGTGTGCTCAAGTATTCAATTGCTCTATGCAAGACCACCTAGAAAAACCATCTTAAACTTAAGTGAAAGAAACTACTCATTAGAGACAATAACCATAGATGCATCAAAATGTACCATTCTTAATTCTTAAGGCATAATATTACTTCAAATTAGGATCACCTTCAAATATCTAACTAGATCAATTCCCAAAAATGTGTTCCCTACATTTGTAGAGGTGGCCAGGTAATCAACCCTATTAGGTTCTTCTATCCCCTAAGGGGAGGTGACATGTCCAATGTCAACCCTTTAATTTATTTGTGTTAGTGAAAATAAGTGGCAACAAAGGGGAATACTTCATGGTTAAGTATCATGGCCAAGGGACCAACTGATGGAGGTCCACATCCTGAGTGTATAGATGTAATGGAACGAGAAATCATGGAGGCATGAGATACCACTTCCTCAACCTACTTTTTCCACCTCTTTAGTGTGTCTTTTATTTCTCTTTGAGAATGCTTTTATATGGGACATAGCTCAATGATCAAGGCTTGATATCTATGATATAACATTTATTTTACACCTTATTTTGGGTTAATTTATTTCTCATTAGGGTTGGGACATGCAATGGTTTGTTATGATGAGATGGAGGATCAAGTACTTAGAAATTAGGTGATGGATAATGCGGGGTAGAGCTCATGCTAAGATTTTCCCCATGCACTAGTTATTTCTTGACCATCTTTTGCATTTTAACTTTTACTTTTCTTTTATTGTGGCCATCTTATGCTTTTTCATTCTTTTAGTTGCATCAACCTCCAGGGAAAAAATTCCCAGCCCTACTCAAGGATGTGGATGTGTGAGTGATAAATCCCAATGAACCAATGACAATTAACCTGAAGGATGGATGTGGTAGTAAGGGAAAGATGAAATATGTAATGTATGGAATGGTAACAAACACACTACTTCAATCCAAGTTTTCCCAAGTAGTGCCCCTCCTATAACCCTAAGATCTTAGAGGAGGTACCATAGGACTAGAGCTAAAGACTAAGCCCTCCCCCTACACCCCCCAACAAGTTGAGAGAACATGTTTATAGTCAAGTCGGTGAAAAAACCATATTGCCCCTTTATCCATGTTAAAATGCCCAAAACATTAACTAAAATCACTTGATTGCAAAATGGATAAAGTACTTGCCAAGTGGTAGGCCACCCTTATTCAAGAGGAATTCTAGATGGTGAGATGTGGATGACCCATGAAAATGATAAAGGAATGTGGCATATCATCTCATTGAGAAATTTGTAGGGTTGCTGGATGTTTTTCTATCCAAGATAGGAGACAAATTTTTCTCCTATTGGGTTACCCATTTTGGTGGGTAGCATCTAGATCTAACTTGGGGACATGTTCTCACCATAGAGCACATGATCTATATGCTCAATATGGAGTTAATGAGAACCCCAAAAATTTCTGGGGTCACAAACGTTTTACTTGCACACTCGAATCAACTTGTTTGTGAGCATGTGTACTGGTTCCAATCATCACCCTTGTGTTTATATGATATATAAATCCATACTAAAAAAGGAAAAGTCTAGGTAAATGTAGTCTAATCTAGAGTGCAACACAATAGCATGAGAAATGAAATAAGTAGGATGCTCACACAAAATGAAACACACAAATGTAAAGAAACTACTTATCCAAAATATATTAGGTTCCATTAAACAAGGTAAGGAACTTTCCTCCCACTGGTGAAGATAGGAGTTCACCATCAAGTTTAGTAATATAGAAGTATCAAAATCCTACTTTTCCATAGGCCCTAAATAAAATAGAATTGTTGTTGACAAAGACTAAATCACCAAGTTGAAATTATTTTTCTTACCTTTGAACCCCTTTTTTCTTCTTATTTTGGAATGTCTACCTTTTATTTTTTTTTGCATGTGTGTTCTAGGCACAAATGTTGAGACAATGTTTCAACCTCCTTAATATTTTAATGGCCCTTTGGCTCAAACTAATGTTTTTTGAGGTGTAGATATTTTGAAGGCACATTACCCTTGTATTTTCCAATAGGTTTGGGAAATGGGAATGATTATGTTGACTCCACATACTCAGGCATGTGTGGCTCTCTATACAAGATGAATGATCCTCCATCTATAGTAGGTATAATAGCACATGACAAATCCATTTGTAAATGTCCTCCAATAGAGGTGCACCATTTCCTATACAAGAGCATCCCTCAAGTATCTGGCACATCTATGGCTATAATACCAATTAATACTGAAATATATTTGTTAGTAGCCAGTGATACCTTCACATATTTTATGAGAACATACATAGGGATGGACTTTGAGTCAAACCCACACACATTCTTATACAACCTAATGATTTCCATTTACAATTGGTTTATGATTCTTAAATGCATTACATTGGCAAAGGAACTAGAGTCAAGCATGTGACTGTGAAAAATCAAATTATTTGTGAGTAGGGATTGTAAGAAGGGTTTGTCCTCTCCATTCCTTTTATCCTTCTACATATTTTGTGGAATAAATGGGGAATATTTAGGATCCTTTCCAAGGTTGAATGTTTCTTCAATTGCACTCATTGGGGTTCAATGTTGGCCAACTCTAAAAGGGTCCTTGCACATTAATCTTAGCCAAAACACTCCCTAGTTCAACATTTAAAGACATAGTAGAACCATGTGTAGTGGGCTTTGGAATGTTCTTAAGAGTCACGGGTGGCCTGGCACTCTTTTGAAGGGAAGTGTTAGTACTTGTTCTTACTTGGCTTTGATAGTTATTTTCTTCTAGAATAGTGTAATCCTTTAAACCTTTATCCTTCCTCAATAGCCATGATTGGAGCATCACAATCACTAGCTGATTCTTCATTGTCTTCTCCATGTTCTTGTTGGATGTAGGATTCTCCAAGCAAGATGTTAAAAGAAGAATTATCATTAACAATGTTAAGATGCTTTGGTGTTTCCTCCTTTTCCACTTAATTATAAAGATACTCCTCTTTAGTGTGAAACTCATTTCTTGTTTGACGCCAAGAGCTGCCTTCTAGGCCAACCATGTTGGTTAGAGTAAGAGTCTTGGGAACACTTTGTTGTGATATATTGCCTCCAAAAAAATGATTTCTTCTTAGGAGGCTTCAATTTGTTAAATTATGGATTAGGAGGAAAATTTTGATGGGATCCCCTTTCCCTTTCCAAAATTGACAACTTATTCATCATAGCCATCTACCATTACATTAGCTCAGTGGTAATTTTATCAAAGTTTTGGGAAAATGATTTGTAAGTTAGGATCTACATGGGTGCTAGGCTTAACTTTTGGTTCAACTCTAGCCATTAGATAAGAAAAAAATCAATTTTGGATGAATTTAGATTATGATCTATTTCAATGGCCAATAATACTATATCCAAATATTTAGGCTTCTTGTCCTTTAAAGAATATGACATATATCCAAGAAAGGCTCTTAAATATCTATCAAGGATAGTCTCATCAGTTGGTCTATATAATTTAGGCACTTCCTTGAGTAGGTTTGTAACATCCCTACTTGACCCTTAGATTGTAAATAACATGTGCATATAAAATCTAGTTTGGTGAGTCGATACATATTAATTAGGTTTGTGAGATGATAATTGATTTTGGGGGATGACATTCACATGTGCATGTATGCATATATGTTTTGGAAGTGGAGAACCTATGTTCATATGTTTTATTTGTTTTGAGGCTAAGGAGATTGGTTTTATAAATATGAAATTTAAAGAAAGGTATTACTACTGTAGACTAAGTCAGACGAAAAGAGTATGGGGGGATACATGTGTATTAAAAGGGGGATTTCCATGACTTATTTTTTTTGAAGTGCACATGTTTATAACCAAATTCAATCAAGTGACTTTATGGGGTTCCGAGTGTCAAAGGAATGATGGGGGATGTGATCCTAGAGGTTGGAGGTTTCTAGTGTTTTATATGAGGGCCTAAAGGGTACTTAGAGACCCATGAGGGAAGAAGGAACTCCCAGAGTCCCAAGACTTTGAGAACATTCCTATTTATCCAAGTTAGACACCCCGGAGGTAGTGACACATCCTAAGGGAATATGCGTATAGAGAAGGGTGTGCACTACTTGGGTGTGTAGGATAATGGGGGATGTGAGCTTGTAGGTTGGAGGTTGATGGGGTTTGGTATCTTGGCCCATTTTATTTATGGTACTATACATGTACCTGGTTGAGGGTGAGTTATCTCCCCATGGAGTCAAAGTACCAACTTGGTGGCGACCTATTGTTGAGAGAAAATGAGGAGCATGGTCTATGGTTGGGAGGAATGTTTGAGGTATACAAAAAGTTGGTGATGATAAAAAGATAAGTATTTTCCTTATATGATGATCTATTTCCACTGAAATAATCTATGTCTTTATATGAAATGCATATGGTTTTCCAGTCTGTAGTTTTTGTTTATGTAAATATATTGTTGGAGGACTGGTTTTGGGTAACAAGCTTTGGGAAGTGCACATAAGAACACCATGCAGAAAGGACACTATGCGAGAGGGCAACATGTAGTAAAACCAATCGAGGGATAACACGCAGAAGTTGCAAAGAGAAGGAATTGCATGAAAGTGCAACAAATAAGGAAATCCATTGGGATAATTTTGTCTTAGCCAAAACCATTCCTATTTTACTAGCTCATATTAATATTTACTAGCTCATAGTAATAATGAACTAACAAGGAGTTTTTTATCAGCTTGGGTCCCAATTTAAACCTATAAGTAGATAAATGACTAGGAGTAAGATATAGATATAGAAACACATAGAGATACATAAAGGGATATAGATAGAGATATGTGTGTCGAGGATATGGTGAAGTATGTTTTTTTGTTGCAATGATCAATGATATGCTAAGGTTGGTGAGCCGAGATGGGTATGATTATAATGAAATATCCATGGTGATAATACAAAGATCTATTTTATGGCATATTCTATTTGTTTGCATAATGCTTAAATGGGTTTTCTAATTTTCATGGTTACTGTTGCTTTGAAATGTATGCATGATGAGATTAATGTGCAATTTATGAAGAATTGGGGTATACTTCATTTCTTTTTTCTGAATAGTAGTAATGATATGTTGAATATTGGAAAACTGGGTAAGTCTAGCTTAAGGTCCCCATCTCCTTCATCACTACATAATTTTTCAAGTTCCTATAGTTCCCCGTAGGTGCCTCAGGTGAGACTTAACCTACTTGTAGGTGTTACTGTAAGGTCTAGTGTCTGTAGGGGCTTTGTTGGAAAATTCTCTTGAACCTTGGGTCAACCTCCTACAACCCAACAAATGGTTCTATTATCAGGATCAATATTTGCAACCAAAGGGGATGTGGAGGCCTATTAAGGATGAGATAAAGTGGTGGTTGGAGCAAAAAGTATAGGAGTTCGTTGTATATCAGGCTAGAAATCAGTGGATGAGCCATGCAAATGGATGAAAAGTTATGTTTTTATGGATGTTCACGAAATATTATTTTTTGAGATTCCAATTGTTTTGATTGAGTGGTTATAAATGCTGGTAGAAAATCATGTGAATTGGCATCTTGGTGTATCACGTAGTTGGACCCTAGAATTGATCTAGAGGGTGAACTCTACAAGCTGTTGAAGAATCTAAAGCAATTAGGTTAATAAGGTTCTTCTCACGATGATAAATTTTTGTGAGGTACTTTTTACTTTTTCTTATTAGCATAATCTTCTCTTGTTATTATTAGAGTGTGTTTTCTTACTTCATCAAATAGTTACCAAAACAAAAGAGACAAGAACACAAGATGTTGGCTTTTTGCCATGGCCAAACACTCTCACTCTTTAAGAGGAAAACCCACACAAATTATTCTTATAAAGATTCTAATTGATGAATTCCAAGACCATGACCCTTGACCTAATAGCTGCTCCAATACCAAGACACGAGTCCTCTTCTACTTCTGTCTTCTAGATTCTCCTTCCACCACTGAGGCTTCATTGCTAGAGCAATCAGAAATTCATTACTACAATATCACTGTACCGTAAGCATAATTGCATCATTATCAAGACTATGTTTAGCACTGAACCTTCTTCTAGTGGAAATACCGAGATAGTCTCCTCATCGAACTATAGTTTCCTTTTATCATCAAACTGTAGTATGTCTATACTTGTTGTCACTGTGATTGCAGAGGGTTCCAAATTTCCTTGATACTACCGAATTGTAGCATCTCCATAGGTCTATGATTCCTGAACCTTCCATCGAAATGTAGATGATCAACGTTCTGTTATGTGGACAAACTTCTGAAGTGCTTCACTGTGACCTCTGAAATGCCTCATTGTGGTATCCAAAATATTCTTTTGTGATTTCCCTCCGAAACTACAGAAGGATCTGATTTTTTTACTTTGCTGCCCATCCAAAACACTGAACTTCTCACTATAATTTCAATGTGAAAATATCAGAGATAGATATGATTTTTCTATGTCTCTATGTGGATTCCAGCTAGGTATTTATAGTAGTTCTACCATATATTAAGACAACCTCAACATTTGAATAGATGTGTCATTTCAAGTGAGGCGACATGAGTTTATTTAATTTCACTTCCAGGACAACATCAAGAGGACTGTGCTTGTCTTTTTGGAGGAATTTTCTAGACACTAGGTTGACTCATATATATTTTATATATGCTCAAGAAGAGCTAGTTATACATGACATTGACTATTTGACTCAATAATAAATCCTAAGGCTCTTAATGGGAGCCACTAACAAATAAAATCACTTTCTCATGCAACCCATGAAGTAAGGCTTACAATAATAATTTTATTTTCTTCATTACATCATTTATAATAGTCACAATTACATGTCATTATGAAGACTGAACCTAGTTACATTTTACAAAACTCCCTCTTAACTAGGGAGGTATTCATAATGGTACTTGATCATTCTCAATCTAAATAATTTCTCATAAGAAGAATCAGATTGGTAATCCATCTGTATAGCATCATAGTAACCAACATTGTTTCCACAACAAGGCCTTGAATGATGACTCTATCTCTCTTCAGATCAGAGCACGATGTTGGCGAGACCAATGATTATAAACATATTCATCATTGTCTCTCAAGGTACATACCCACCCGGGTGTTCACTGAGTACGACCTTCTAGGACTATTCTTATCTTGGGTTCCCAACCCTCAAAGAATATTGGTCCTCCTACCTACTCTTATCTTGGATGCCCTACATATCCTCAAAGAGCATCAGATGCTGGATGATTACCCAATCCTCCATTATTTACTCCCAATTGAAAAAAACAATGTTGTGTCTATCTCTCCCTCTCAATTAGGGAAGACATACCTATTCCTGTAAAGGAATGTACCCAAGCTCCTTCTAACCAGGAACTTGCCCAAGCTCCCTCTTAATTAGGGACTTGTTAGAGTTCCCTGTTAACTAGGGACTCTCCTTTTCATCAATAGCTTCTTCTTCATGGGTCCTTCAGTTGCTTGATCAATTTATTTCCTTGATTTCATGAAATTTAGTCGAGCTTCTTCCTTGTATGGCATTAGCTATCGATTACTTTCCTCCTTGGTTCATCATGTTATTCCTTTCTTCATGGAAAGTGGCATTCTTGGTACATATCTTGAACCTTCTTCATATGGCTACTTATTTCTTATCATGCTTCTTTCAGGAATTTCCATTCACCACATGAATGCTAGTTATACTTGCGCCTACAACTCTTGTTCTAGTAGCCCTGCATGAACTCATCCAGATATTATTCAAGAAACCAAAACACAACATTAACTCAGATAGTACTTTATGAGATGTCTCTTCATCATGAAATCTTCCTGTAGGTATCAACATCCTGCATACATGTTTACACATGTCCTAAAGATATCCATTGTCAAGGGTCTCCATATTTTTCATACTCTCATCATAGTCTTCATATCTTTCCAGGATATATATTTCCAAGTCAAATCTCCTTGCTCTTCTAGATGTTTATCACATTTATCCTGGTTACATATCTCACGATCTCTTCCTCTTACACATTCTATTCCCAGGATCTTCCAATCAGAGTTCCTTAATTGTAGTCAACCACCTCATACTTCGTATGAGGACATATTATGTTGATTTCATCTAGTGTGACTTATGCCTTCCTATATCCTTTCAGAGGAGGATATCATTTTCCCTTGATCATGCTTCTCAAGATAGAAGTAGCGATCCATGTTACCTGCAACCATATGACATGAATTTATAATATTAAATGCAAGCATACATACCTCATTTTACCTTTAGGTCATCTAGGCTTCTTCCAACATCTTCCTTGATTGAAAAGATCTTCAACCCCTTGATATACTTCATTTCTCATTTCATCATACCATCATCCCATGAATTCCATAAGTTGGAGTTCCTGATGAAACACTTGCTTCCACTCTAGATCTTGTTAGAAAATTATATATTACAGAGCAATGGAACACATAAAATATTGCAGAAATATAAACACAGAAAACACATAAAACAAGAGAGACACAGATATACGTGGTTCACCCAGTTTGGGATACATCCACGGAGAAACAGCTAGTCCTTCTTTTATTATATTATCCAACAAACTAAAGAGATACAACCGACAACAGATTTGCTGTAACACCCTCTTCGCTCTCAATCTCCTCTCTCTTTCTCACTCAGAATACAGATCTACATAGACGCAATACAATTACCTCATATATAGTGAGGGGTTTCCTTCTAGGGTAAAAAACCCTAAATTAAACATAACTTCTACCATCAGATCATTCGCCTAATGAATGGCCCGGATTGACTAGAAATTACTAGACTTTTACAAGGCAATTTTACATCTATTTTTGGCTTCAGGGACGCTGCCCCCGAACCCCCGCCAAGGGACCGTTGGCCCTTAGACTCCCCAATCGGGGCGATTTACCCCCCCGCGTGGAGGGGTGTACAATATTCCTGGGGTATACATCCGGCTGAAACCTTTGAATACAGAAGATAATCAAGCTCCACACCCAACAAATCTGTGAATCCTCGAATGAGGATTCCATCAGAAAATCTTGAGGATCTTGCACATTCTTATTCAACAGTGTTTCCATTTTGATTGATGTATGATGAAACTTGTCCTGGATGACTTTTTCCTTTGATATGTCAATGAGGTCACCAAGAGCTATATTGACTACCATAGAATTTGTTCCAGTGGTCCTTCATTTTTCCCTATGGTAATGTCACAAGATCTTGCTTCTAATGCTTCTAAGATGTCATACCATGTCTTATTGTAGAAATAACCTATGTAGGATCTAAGAGTCAGTGAGAGAGACTATCTTAATTATTTCTTACCCCCTATTACCATGGAATTATTTTCCTCAGTTCCTCCTATCCTTTCAGTAATATGAATTTATTTTCTTGTAATGTTCATAATTCTTATTTCAGCTTCTTTGATGTCTCCAATATTGTTTATGTGAGAGGACTTTAAGAGTTCCTTCCCATGAATTTAAAGGAGACCTTTTTCATTGATATGTTTCATGACTTCACTTATCTACGAGGACCATGCAAATCCTCCTTATTTCATGCAAGGACCTTCGATCACCCTACCAAGTTATCGATTTCCTTGCAAAATGAAGTCATTTAACCAAAATTTATTAAAGAATGCAAAATACTTGTCATGTGAAGATGCAATCTTCACCTTGATCATGTTGAAAGTGGTTGAAGCAGATGCATTGATTCTTCCTCTGGATGAGATCCTTGTTGTAATGATAGGAAGCTTGCCTTCTTTCCTTCAAGATACTTTGACTTATACATATGATCCTTATGATTAACAAATTGTTGATATACTTGAGATGACGTTGTATTTCTATCACACAAGTGGAATATGGAAGCTTGTAGCATTCTATTGAAGTTGCAACATCGTGTATAACCATAGAGAATTGAGGTCACTTGCCATGATTATCATATTATACTACTGAGACCCATAAATTAGTATTACTATGGTTGTATCAACACACACCTTCATTCTACATCAAGTATTGTCCATACAAACTATGACTGAGGTATAGTGAGACCTATTTCTAAGCATTATGCCGTAGATGATCCACTTCTATGCCATCGAATATGTATCATCAAGATTTGGGAATTTGAGTTTTCAAAACTGTTCTCTTTGTAGAAAGGATTCAATCCAAGGTTGTGACTATCACTGGTATGTTGAGATCATGCCATTGTGAGATTATTTAGATCACTATGGTATGAAATAGACCAAGTTTGTGAGAGGCATCGAAGCTGCTTCCATGTACCCGAGTTCTAAGCACTGTGATCTAACATCGAGACCTCATATTTTGACTAAGATTACTTAATCATCTTGTGATATTCTATTGTGTCACCGAGATTCCAATAACACCGAGACTGTGGGTAGTTGTAGACTATTGTTGTAGAATGATTCTTCAATATTTGATGTAGATATTGATCCTTTTCATTTTGACAACCTTCAACTTGCTTTGATGGCCTTCTTAAAACTTGATCCTTGAATGTATCTTTTATGACCTGCCTTTGACGTCAGCACCTTATCCCTAATACCATGTTGAAAAATCTAGGGCAATTAGGTTAATAAGGTTCTTCTCACAATGATAACTATTTATGAGGTAATTTTTACTTTTCCTTATTAGCACAATCTTCTCTTGTTATTATTAGAGTGTGTTTTCTTTCTTCATCAAATAGTTACCAAAAAAAAAAGAGACAAGAACACAAGATGTTGGCTTTCTGCTAGGGCCAAAACCTCTCACTCTTTGAGAGGAAAACATACATAAATTCTTCTTATAGAGATTCCAATTGTCGAATTCCAAGACCATGACCCTTGACCTAATAGCCGCTCCAAGACCAAGACATGAGTCCTCTTCTACTTCTGTCTTCTAGATTCTCCTTCCATTATCGAGGCTTCATTACTAGAGCAATCTGAAATTCATTACTACAATATCACTGTACTATAAGCATAATTGCATCATTATCAAGACTGTGTTTAGCACTGAAACTTCTTCTAGTGGTAGCACTGAGATAGTCTCCTCATCAAACTATAGTTTCCTTTTATCATCAGATTGTATTATGTTTATACTTGTTGTCACTGTGATTGCAGAGGGTTCCAAATTTCCTTGATACTACCAGACTATAGCTTCTCCATAGGATTTTGATTCTTGAGCCTTCCACTAAAATGTAGATGATCAATGTTTTGTTATGTGGAAAAAATTCTGAAGTGCTTCACTATGACATCTGAAATGCCCCCCTGTGGTATTTTAAATCTTCTTCTCTGACTTCCCTTCAAAACTACAGAAGGATCCAAGTTCTATACTTTGTTGCCCATCCTAAACACTAAACTTCTCACTGTAATTGTAATGTGAAAATCTTAGGGATAGATACGATTTTTCCGTGTCTCTATGTGAAGAGTTCAATTGGGTATTTATAGTAGTTCGACTATATATTAAGCCAACCTTAACATTCGAATAGATGTGTCATTTCAAGTGAGATGACAAGAGTTTATTTAATTCATTTTGCAGGCCGACATTAAGAGGGTTGTGCTTATCTTTTTGGAGGGCTTTTCTAGACACTAGGTTGACTCATATATATTTTAGATATGCTCAAGAAGAGCTATTTATACATGACATTGACTCTTTGACTCAATAATAAATCCTAAGGCTCTTAATGGGAGCCACTAACAAATAAAATCACTTTCTCATGAAAACCATGAAGCAAGGCATACAATAATAATTTTATTTTCTTCATTATATTATTTACAATAGTCACAATTACATGTCATTATGAAGACCGAACCTAGTTACATTTTACAACACAGGTAACAAAGTTTCTTGTGTAATTGATTTTTGATTGAATAATGTTTTGGAAAGATATATCATTGAATTTTTTGTAGAGGGTACTTTGTTAGGTCCCTATAATACTAGTGATTCCCCCATTACTATTGTCGTTGTATCCCTTATTGTTATTGTTGTGCCCCTATTGTCCCCATATTGTTATTATTGTGCCCCATAGAATCCCACTATTGTTATTTTTGTGCCTTTATATTATTATTGTTAGGTCGGCTTTGGTTATCTTGTGACACCTTAGACTCCTATATATAGAAAGGAGGTTTTGTCATTTGAGTCATCGAAGAATTGTTCATTTGTGTAATATAAAGGAGGTTTCCCCCTCGAAGAGGCTTATTTCTAAGGTGTTGATCTATCTTTTCTATCTTTTTGTGAGCTGGTTTCATAACATTTGGTATCAGAGCTTTGGATTCTAGGGTTTCGTAGCTCCAAATAGGTCATCGTGGAATTTTCGCTATAACTTGTTTCTACAAAGTTTTAGAAGCTAAAAAAAAAACCATTTGAGATGGAATCAGTCTAAACCTCAAGCTCGAATTTCAGATCTTGTCTCGCTTTATGTTCAAAGATATAATTTGAGGAAGTTAGGGTTTTTTCAGACCCTCGAATTACATTCAAAATAGGTGACCTTGGGAAAATCGTCATAACTTTCGCTCTAAGCATCAGATTGAATTTTCGTAAGAAGTTAGAGATATAGGACGGACTGTAGTGTTTTTGGGTATCATTTTCAGAACCTAAGGTTGAATCCGTGACCCACGGCACGTCGTACAAGTTCGCTATACTGAACTAGTCTATACTCAGGTCATCATGGGAGATTTGGCATAAATCTTCATTCGAGAATCCAATCTTGATCAGACTTGTGGGGTTAGAAATGTTACTTAGAGGGTTACTGTAGGAAGAAATATCAGACCTTGGAGATTGAAAATTATAGAGATACATCAGATTCAATATCAAGCTCCTACAAAGTGAAGAAAGGTGTGTAGTTTTTTTAAATTGTTTGCATAAGTTTGGTTTGACAAATTAGTTTGAAGGAATTCAAAGGCCACAGTGAAGCATTATTATCAGTAATTGATGCCCTGAAGAAAGAAAATGGAAACACCTAGTAAGCAACTTGAAAGCTCTAGCATGACTCATGAAGAAGAGGAAGAAATGCAACATGATATATCAACATTATGAGACCAAGTGCAACAAATTTCACTCGCACAAAAAGTAACAGAAGCTAAGATGAATGGTTTAAAGAAAGACGTAGAAGCTAAGATGTATGGCATGGAAGCTAATATGGGTGTTTTAAAGAAAGGTGTAGAATCTAAGATGAATGATGCCATTTTCAACTTACTAAATTGTTTGCATTCAATTTTAGAGGAAAATAGGTGAAAGTGGGTAACTTAGAGTTTCTTGTCTCTGAGAAAACCATTTATGAGTCAAATGGTATCCCTTTGATGGGTGAAGAGTGGTTTAAGGGCATGAAGCTAGACATATCCCACTATAAAGAATTTTTTAAGCCACAGTACAAAAATGAATATGGGCCTGTTATCCGAAGAACCTATCTCCTAGATCACTACAGTCAATTGCTAAAGGTCATACAAAGATATTTTACATGTGAAGGTCATTTTAACAGAGTATTCAAATACCATATCAAGCTTTTGATGCATTTTATAGGGAAGATAGCACTCAATTTGCCTTACTATTTGTTCATAAGCCTAAGTAAAATGGTTGACAAAGTCCAATCAAAGGGAAATCCGATTGAACCCAACTTATTTCACTTCTCATTGTTCAAATTGTTGGTGATTGATGAGATTGATCAAAGAGAGAAACCATGGGAAGAATTCTTGGTATTTCAAGGCTATTGGCACAATCTGCTGATACTCCCAAGACTCAGAAGGACATTCCATCAGTGGCATCCAAAAGGTTTTGATGTGTCGCAGTTGGATTAATGAAGAATCCCTTGGTTGAGAAGGAGGCAAGTGAAACAAAAGCTAGTTGAGGTAAAGCAGTCTTCAAGTAGAGGAAGAAGAGGTAGTCTAGACATTCTTGTAGAAGAGACAAAAGGGTAAATTTTCATTAGGTGGATGCTATGAGGTTTTTTTCTTTTTGTCCTTTTTCTCATGAAGTCAACATAGGTCAATTTTGGTAAAGTTGCAGAAACACAACAAGGACTTGCTACACAAGTTACAAAGTCCTTTATTTTGATGTAGTGATGAATTTTTGAGGCTTTGAAATGGTTTGTGAGGTGTTATAAGGATATCATAGCAGGAAGGAGTTTCCTCAGCCACTTTGTATCAGAATAAATCATCATATGCTCATATTTTCGAAGTTACTGCGAACGTGACAATTTTGATGCGAAAGTTTGCTACATTGCTAGTGAAAGAGGGTCAGGTGATCAAGAGGTTTGCAATCATTTTGAAGGATGTTTCAGGATTTCATTACCATCACATGGATATTTTGGGACTACCCATTTTATCCATTCTACTAGAGGAAGGTTGTAAACATTCAGAACTTAGAAGGCTACTCCATTTGTTGTACAACTGACAGATTTGTTGCATCTTTGACTATGTTTTTCATCATTTTCAAAAGCCATTTCTGCCCAAATGGAAGTAAATTTTGAAAAATTGAAAGAGGTTTTTGTAATGAGCCAATGAACAAAACTTCCTTCATTTTCTGCACAGGTGTCATATTGTTATAGACATTTTTGTGCCTTACAGCTCTAAGCATGAAATGTCCATAAACCAAGGGCTCCTAAGTCCCTAAAAGTGTTGTGCTAACCCCTAAGGGAACAAGGTCAACAAATTACAGCTTCTCCCAGAAGTTCTCCACCAGAAACTGCTCAGAATAAGTCAAATCAGGATCATTTCAGCTGCTCCACTAGCTAAGTGCGTTGCATAGCACCTAAATCCACTAGCTAGGTGCATTGCAACGCACCTAAATGCACTGCCAGGGTGCATTGAGCGGGAAATGACAAATGGCAGTGTCATTCCGCGAGGTGGAGAGACAATGGAAGCTTCCAGAATCTTCTCCAATGACACTTGCCTCACTGAATTCGACCAAGGATGAGTAAGAGGCTTTCAGTCTCCAAGTGGAAGCAAGAACTGACAGAGAGAAGCCACTAATCAAATCATAAGCTGACTCATCCTCCTTGCATACATCTATATATGGATCCCTCATCCCAGAGATCCAGAGGCTGGAATTTTGCACATTGTAAGGAATTGCTGTTGGTTTTGAGACACATATCAGAGAATTGGGTGATCTATGCTTTGTTGGGGGTGAAGAAGGGACTTCTTTGCTGGGAGGTTGATGTTGGGTCAGGAATCATCGGTTGTAACTCCTCCTGGATCTTCTTATATATCAATAAAAACTATTTGAGTTTCTTCTCCATGCTTTTCTATCATTGATGCTTGTTACATTTGTATGGTTAACTTAAATATGATCCTAAGTTATTTATGAATATAAATCCATGTCTTTGTATAGTTTCCCTCTTCTGTGATCTTATAGGTACTTGGTGAAGCTGGGCAAGTAAGAGAGCAGGTAGCTAGAAGCTGTCAAAGAGGAGAGAGATTGGATCAAAGGACTAGCGCAAGACACAGGTTGGTTCTTCCTATTCCTCTTTGTTTATAGTTCATAAAGGAGATACAAAGGTAGTTTTCTCTGTTTGTTTCTAAGGTAGCTGTCACACCTTAGTGGGATAGAGCAGTTCTAAATAGACACTTTCCCGATAACAAAATGGCGACTCCACTGGGGACCGTGTCTAATTAGTTTGTTTGTGCTTCTCTTGTTGTTTGTTTCATAAACTTATAAGTAGCAATCGAACTGCATTTTCCATTAACAAATGCAAAGTAGACATCTGCTGCTTCAATCCATTCACTAGATCTGTTTATGATTTGAACAGCTGATTCATAGACTAATTGATTGCCCTTGTGATAGCTCTTAGACCCCCCTTAGATCCACCTCTGATTGTGCATTACTGATTGCTTTTACTCGGCCAAAAACCAAATATTAAACTGAAAACTGTGACCCAGAACCCGGATAGAATTCTCGTCTCTGCCCTAGCGCAAGCACTGTGAAGAGGTTCTGCATTTAAATGCACTTCCCGAGAGGGCAACCTGCGCTGCAATGCAGTTTCTCTGTGTAACAGGTGCGCTGATCAGCCTAGCCCTGTGCAGCTGAGGTTCTTTGCTTCATTCTTTCAGTTTTGTCTCTGATTTTTGCAGCTTGTGATCAGTATATGACTGTTTCAAACCCCTTTTCCTTACTGATATTCCGCCTCATTTGTACAAAATAACTGTAGATGTTTTTATGTGTTTGTTGAGTCATTTATAGTTTTCCATGGCAAAAGTATAATAGTCGTACTGTCGTCCTTTGATTTAGATCTGTCACAAGTGTCGATTTTGATCATAGGATAAAGTTTATTTGCTGTTGATGGTCGATTATGCTTTTACTTTCGCCTTTGGTTTGAATTTGTGACTTTCTAGTGTCAAAACGAGTATTTATTTCAAAATCATAAAGTGTCGTAATCGTCTCTACCTTTTGATTTCGAAAAGAAGCTTGTTTATGTTTGTCGCTTGAAAGCAAATTCAGATTTGTACAACAACTTTCTTTTTAGCATCAATACTAAGAAAGTGAAAAACAAATACATGCATGTGCATTTGCATATTGACAGTCTGTTTGGCTTGATTTAGGAAAGTGCATTTACAGTGTGCTCTTTGCTCTTTGTGAAAAGATTGTGTCTTTCTTTTCCCCTAGTAGTTAGGATTTTCATTGCTGAAAAGAGATAAAAGTTTGTTTATCATCTTTAGATTGCATTTTAGGAATTACATCTACATCTCGTGGTGAACCCAAAAGGCAAACTTCATAAGAAAGATCAACTTAAAATAAATTCAATGAGCCTAACAACGCTTTGGAACTTAACGCACAACATTTAGAGGTCTAGGCTAGAGACGTATTCCGGCGTCGTAAAGCCTGGTAACTGTTGTCCTCATTGATGGTTGGGTGATTCCTCCACTTTGAGACGATAAGTGCCAGTACGGACTTGTGCTCCCACGTACCGTCGAGTATATATTGGGAGACCCATATAGGCTTAAATCCTTTATCCATAGGAAGCCGTGTCGGCCGCCCTACTGATCGCAATGCACGGAACACAACATTCGGGAAGATTGACTGCCGTACCGTAAAAATTATTCTGCAATTTTGCGATTGGTTTGGTGCTCCCTCTACCTAGACCTCCAGAGCAGTCCCTTTCGTTCCTTTTCAGACTCTTTAACGGAAAAGGTCCATCTGAGCACTTGTCACTTCAGGCTCATTAAAAATCGAAGGAGACTAGAGTCATCTTTTTGTTTTTTCTCGACTCTTAAAAACTGAAAAAACAAGTTGTGTCAAAGCATGTTAAAATTTATTTTAAACGGAATATTCATACCCCTTTCCTACGTTGATCTTGGGTTGAGAAAATGGAGCCTACTAACCAAGGAATTCCCCTTGATGGAAATCCTAGTCCCTTATCCTCTTGGGGAGATGTTGGTGTGCCCCATATGGCCACATTGTCGCTTCCAGGACTGACAATTGGTTTGCTTGTATGGCTCTTCTCAACCTCTGCCGTTCAGAACACCGCCATTCCTGAACAATCGAATCAGCAATTAGACGAGTCCAGAGTTGCCCACCAGCCTTCTACTTCCTCTAATTCTTCCTCTCCTCCTTCCTCTTCACTTGATGGGGCTGGCAAAGCCAAAAGTCAAGTTCCTAAGGAGAAGAAGGAAAAGAAGAAGAAAGAGAAGAAGAAGAAGGAGCCAAAGGCGAATGGGGGAAAACGAGTGTCGTCTAACGAAAATCCACACACTGCACCGACCAGGCCTAAATCGCCATGTGTCATTTGCAAAGGAGACCACTTTCACAGAGGTTGTCCTTGCATCCCCCGGATACTAAGGGACTGGTCTCCTCATTTGCACAACCCGGTGTCGTCAACCTCTGATGATCATGTTGAAAGCACACCGTCAACTAGTGAAAGTGAAGCCCCAGGACAAAAAGGGAAAGCTAGATTTCCTTGTAAACTGTGCGAAGGCAATCACGCCATCCACCGTTGTCCCTTCTTAGACGAGGCTAAAATAGTTTTGGATGATCGTTCGGTTTCACCGTTATGACTTCCTCATGGATATAAAAAACTCTTGCCGAGTCCGTCACTAGTTGAGAATCCAGCTGGCCCGCTCAGGTGGTCGGCTGAAGCACCTATCATTGAAGATAAACCATCTGGATCCATACCAGACGAAAGTCAAAAGGTCGAGGCGGTAGCTGACCCGGTTTTGCCTTCAGAGGTTTCATCTTCAGATGATACAGTCACTGAAGAGAACAAGGATGACACCGTCTAAATTCTCTTCATAAACACAGACTCCGACGAACATGGGGGCAATTTACCCGTTCCTTTACCGCAGGAAGGAAGTTCGTCAGATCCGTACCCGTCCGTCTATTCGGTCCCACCTCCAAGCAACCTAGTTGTCTCCTTCGACTGGAATCAACTAGGCAGACCCCGTTTACCAGCTAGCGTACCATTCCGAATTATCGTTCAAATATATGGAATGGTTATGGTTGGTATCATCATAGATGAGGGGGCTTCTGTGAGTATCCTTTCCTCAACTGCTTGGAAAGCGCTTGGTTCGCCATCGCTTTTGCCTGAAATGAGAAATCTGACAGGCTTTGATAAAGGAACCAGTCGACCTTTAGGGATCCTTCCCGATGTGCCCATAACATTGAGAAGGAAGACAGTTCGCATGAATGTAATGGTAGTTCAAGGACCCTTAGATTACAATCTACTCCTTGGACGAGACTATATTTATTGCATGGGAGCGATTGTCTCCTCACTCTTTAGAGTAATGTGTTTTCCGCACGAAGGAAGAGTGGTCAAGCTCGTGGACCAGCTTTCATTTCCCGGATCACGCATAGCAAATAGTCATATACTGTCCCTAAATGGTCTTTTCACGCAAGAAATGTCTCAATCCCCAGTCCGTCCTCCCGATGAGCGTGAGTAATTCGGAGGGATATGATTGAAACCCAGGGGGCATGCGTCTTGGTCTGCTTCGGCAGGAAAACTTCGGGTATAGGGTAGGTTTCCGCGGGAGAATATGACTAGTCTGTACCCCGTCCGTGATTGGAAGAGGGGTTATTCTAGAACAAGGTTCTTTTGTCAAAGTTATGTGGGTTGGCGGGCATCGTCGCTCACCTTTGTTTATTTCGAGAAACATCGCCGAAGAAGTGTTTTGTTTACACTGTAAATAGAACAATCTTTGGGTAACCTGTAAGAGGTAGGCCTCTCTCGGTAAAACAAATGTTTTGGCGGAAAGAAGTAGAGGTAACCTTGAAACTTTGTTTTATACCTGGGGGCATGCAAGCCTTTTGGAGTGCAAGCAAAGAGTGATTATTTATCTGTTTTTTGGATTAGTCGTTTCCTAACTTGCATAAAGAAAGGATGTGGGGCAAAACTCGAAAAGTTGTCGTTTTTATATGAGACATTCTTATCATATGACTGGATTAATCGAGCAGTGTTTACCGCGAGGTTCAAGCTCGTTAAAAAATAAACCCGGACCGAGCAAATGTTTCCACCTGCGTTTAAGCTCGTTAAAAAATGAACTATTCCCTGGTAAATAACCACCGTGAATGTAGCACTTCAGCCATTAAAGCCTTGGTCGTGTTTGCACCGTCACCTCCACTTTTTCATTGGCCGATCATTCACCTCCATTTGATTGTTTACCCATTTTGAGGAACAGCTACGAAGAGTGATTTCAATAGCCATCCTTGTGACACTGCCGTGATTGGAAAATTCCAAACCTTACCTGGAATCAGCTGCTACGCATTTTGTCACTCGTTCCTCAAAACACGAGTCTTCTTTAAGCTCTTTTCTGACTCGTAAAATATGAAAAGATTGCCGAGTTTTGGCCTTCCAGCTCGTTAAAGCGACAGGAAGTGCTATCCCTCCTCTAGATTTTAATCTTTTTGGACCTGAGGGATTATTGCACAAAAAGATCGAGCACTTGTTTTGTTCGGCTCGTTAAAGCTAATTGAAAATTCATCCCTTCTGTATTGCTTTATATTTTTTCGGACTTAAGGGATTAGATGACGAAAAAGGAATTTTGGAGTTACCTTTACGTACCTTTTCAAACTCTCTAAAAATGAAAAGGACCGAGTTATCTTTGTCGTTAAACTCGTTAAAAAGATTAATAGCGACAAACTTGTCTTTAGACGAGAACGAGTTTCACTATCGCTAGGCTCGTTAAAACATAGCGATGGGTTTGCCCGAAGGGCAAATTATAGAGCAAGCATATGTTATCCTCCTCAAGCTTGACAAAAATAAAGAGGTACTGGTCAACAATGACTGGGGAAAAATTGGGAAGAAAACTCAAAGAATCTTTATTGGTAGCAAGTCGCTCTTGAACATGACACTTCCACTCCGTGCCCGAGTCGGGTTGGGTTGTTTCATTCACCGGTCACATCGCCATGGTCTCGCCATACCATCCACATTTGGGGTTAATGCTACCAATCCATCACATAAGTGTCGCCGACATGTTCAAGAGAAGTCATCCAGAAAGACCACCTGTGTCCCGCCCACTACCATACATTATACTCCATTCTTTCATGACCGCCACCCTGAACCATATATCATCAGATCGTTTTCACCTCCATCAAAATCATTTGCTTCGTTCCGTGTCATTGATGTGGGATTCATTAAGGCCCTCCTGTGACAGATCACTTCTTGTCGACATCAGCTCATTATCCAAGAAGTTGGTCTAGGAACACCCCATTAAGTACCTTGAAGCTTGCATGCCTCAATGGAAAGTTTCTCACTTCCGGCGACAGGTTTACATCAATGACCTTCGACCGAAAGATTTTGCGTGGTGTTCGACGCCAAGTCCTTTATTCACACCACGTGAATTGTACTGCAGTACCTTGAGGATCATTATCATTATTGGTGATTCCTCTCGCGCTTGTTAACGGTTTACATCATTGACTGGTAATCAAGCGATGTCTTTCCATGTTCGACTTCAAAACATTTCTCACATGGATCGACTTGTACTTCGAGTGAAGATTGGATGAGATTGAAGACCCCGGATCTAGTTTCATCCATCCGGGCTGCGATATATATTCAGGAAAATAAAGACATTGAAATATACAACATTACAGCACAGATAATCATCCTACCAAAAGGATGATGGCTCTATCAGAATCATCAGTCTACCGTCAGACGATTGTCTGTCCTATGTACATGAAAATGAATTTATAAAGCTGAGCATGGGAATTCCCGCCTTAGCTAGATCATGAAAAGAGTATGAAGATAATGTATTGTATTGTATCTTATTACAGGTCTGCTCGCAGTATTGAAAGAACTTCGGATCCTCCTAATAAAGCATTTCACCCGATAAACGGCCTCATACTTTAGGGGGCAACTGTTATAGACATTTTTGTGCCTTACATCTCTAAGCATGAAATGTCCATAAACCAAGGGCTCCTAAGTCCCTAAAAGTGTTGTGCTAACCCCTAAGGGAACAAGGTCAACAAATTACAGCTTCTCCCAGAAGTTCTCCACCAGAAACTGCTCAGAATAAGTCAAATCAGGATCATTTCAGCTACTCCACTAGCTAAGTGCGTTGCATAGCACCTAAGTCCACTAGCTAGGTGCGTTGCAACGCACCTAAATGCACTACCAGGGTGCGTTGAGCGGGAAATGACAAATGGCAGTGTCATTCCACGAGGTGGAGAGACAATGGAAGCTTCCAGAATCTTCTCCAATGACACTTGCCTCACTGAATTCGACCAAGGATGAGTAAGAGGCTTTCAGTCTCCAAGTGGAATCAAGAATTGATAGAGAGAAGCCACTAATCAAATCATAAGCTGACTCATCCTCCTTGCATACATCTATATATGGATCCCTCATCCCAGAGATCCAGAGGCTGGAATCTTGCACATTGTAAGGAATTGCTGTTGGTTTTGAGACACATATCAGAGAATTGGGTGATCTATGCTTTGTTGGGGGTGAAGAAGGGACTTCTTTGCTGGGAGGTTGATGCTGTGTCAGGAATCATCGGTTGTAACTCCTCCTGGATCTTCTTGTATATCAATAAAAACTATTTGAGTTTCTTCTCCATGCTTTTGTATCATTGATGCTTGTTACATTTGTATGGTTAACTTAAATCTGATCCTAAGTTATTTATGAATATAAATCCATGTCTTTGTATAGTTTCCCTCTTCTGTGATCTTACAGGTACCTGGTGAAGCTGGGCAAGTAAGAGAGCAGGTAGCTGGAAGCTGTCAAAGAGGAGAGAGATTGGATCAAAGGACTAGTGCAAGACACAGGTTGGTTCATCCTATTCCTCTTTGTTCATAGTTCATAAAGGAGATACAAAAGTAGTTTTCTCTGTTGTTTCTAAGGTAGCTGTCACACCTTAGTGGGATAGAGCAGTTCTCAATAGACACTTTTCCCGATAACAAAATGGCGACTCCACTGGGGGCATGCAAGCCTTTTGGAGTGCAAGCAAAGAGCGATTATTTATCTGTTTTTTGGATTAGTCGTTTCCTAACTTGCATAAATAAAGGATGTGGGGAAAAACTCGAAAAGTTGCTGTTTTAATATGAGACATTCTTATCATATGACTGGATTAATCGAGCAGTGTTTACCGCGAGGTTCAAGCTCGTTAAAAAATAAACCCGGACCGAGCAAATGTTTCCACCCGCATTTAAGCTCATTAAAAAATGAACTATTCCCTGGTAAATAACCACCGTGAATGTAGCACTTCAGCCATTAAAGCCTTGGTCGTGTTTGCACCGTCACCTCCACTTTTTCATTGGCCGATCATTCACCTCCATTTGATTGTTTACCCATTTTGAGGAACAGATGTGAAGAGTGATTTCAATAGCCATCCTTGTGACACTGCCGTGATTGGAAAATTCCAAACCTTACCTGGAATCAGCTGCTACCCATTTTGTCACTCGTTCCTCAAAAGACGAGTCTTCTTTAAGCTCTTTTCTGACTCGTAAAATATGAAAAGATTGCCGAGTTTTGGCCTTCCAGCTCGTTAAAGTGACAGGAAGTGCTATCCCTCCTCTAGATTTTAATCTTTTTGGACCTGATGGATTATTGCACAAAAAGATCGAGCGCTTGTTTTTTTCGGCTCGTTAAAGCTAATCGAAAATTCATCCCTTCTGTATTGCTTTATACTTTTTCGGACTTAAGGGATTAGATGACGAAAAAGGAATTTTGGAGTTACCTTTACGTACCTTTTCAGACTCTCTAAAAATGAAAAGGACCGAGTTATCTTTGTCGTTAAACTCGTTAAAAAGATTAATAGCGACAAACTTGTCTTTAGACGAGAATGAGTTTCACTATCGCTAGGCTCGTTAAAACATAGCGATGGGTTTGCCCGAAGGGCAAATTATAGAGCAAGCATATGTTATCCTCCTCAAGCTTGAAAAAAATAAAGAGGTACTGGTCAGCAATGATTGGGGAAAAATTGGGAAGAAAACTCAAAGAATCTTTATTGGTAGCAAGTTGCTCTTGAACATGACACTTCCACTCCGTGCCCGAGTCGGGTTGGGTTGTTTCATTCACCGGTCACATCGCCATGGTCTTGCCATACCATCCACATTTGGGGTTAATGCTACCAATCCATCACATAAGTGTCGCCGACATGTTCAAGAGAAGTCATCCAGAAAGGCCACCTGTGTCCCGCCCACTACCATACATTATACTCCATTCTTTCATGACCGCCACCCTGAACCATATATCATCAGATCGTTTTCACCTCCATCAAAATCATTTGCTCCATTCCGTGTCATTGATGTGGTATTCATTAAGGCCCTCCTGTGACAGATCACTTCTTGTCGACATCAGCTCATTATCCAAGAAGTTGGTCTAGGAACACCCCATTCAGTACTTTGAAGCTTGCATGCCTCAATGGCAAGTTTCTCACTTCCGGCGACAGGTTTACATCAATGACCTTCGACTGAAATATTTTGCATGGTGTTCGACGCCAAGTCCTTTATTCACACCACATGAATTGTACTGCAGTACCTTGAGGATCATTATCATTATCGGTGATTCCTCTCGCGCTTGTTAATGGTTTACATCATTGACTGGTAATCAAGTGATGTCTTTCCATGTTCGACTTCAAAACATTCTCACATGGATCGACTTGTACTTCGAGTGAAGATCGGACGAGATTGAAGACCCCGGATCTAGTTTCATCCATCCGGGCTGCGATATATATTCAGGAAAATAAAGACATTGAAATGTACAGCATTACAACACAGATAATCATCCTACCAAAAGGATGATGGCTCTATCAGAATCATCAATCTACCATCAGACGATTGTCTGTCCTATGTACATGAAAATGAATTTATAAAGCTGAGCATGGGAATGCCCGCCTTAGCTAGATCATGAAAACAATATGAATATAATGTATTGTATTGTATCTTATTACAAGTCTCCTCCCAGCATTGAAAGAACTTTGGATCCTCCTAATAAAGCATTTCACCCGATAAACGGCCTCATACTTTAGGGGGCAACTGTTATAGACATTTTTGTGCCTTACAGCTCTAAGCATGAAATGTCCATAAACCAAGGGCTCCTAAGTCCCTAAAAGTGTTGTGCTAACCCCTAAGGGAACAAGGTCAACAAATTACAGCTTCTCCCAGAAGTTCTCCACCAGAAACTGCTCAGAATAAGTCAAATCAGGATCATTTCAGCTGCTCCACTAGCTAAGTGCGTTGCATAGCACCTAAGTCCACTAGCTAGGTGTGTTGCAATGCACCTAAATGCACTACCAGGGTGCGTTGAGCGGGAAATGACAAATGGCAGTGTCATTCCGCGAGGTGGAGAGACAATGGAAGCTTCCAGAATCTTCTCCAATGACACTTGCCTCACTGAATTCGACCAAGGATGAGTAAGAGGCTTTCAATCTCCAAGTGGAAGCAAGAACTGACAGAGAGAAGCCACTAATCAAATCATAAGCTGACTCATCCTCCTTGCATACATCTATATATGGATCCCTCATCCCAGAGATCCAGAGGCTGGAATTTTGCACATTGTAAGGAATTGCTGTTGGTTTTGAGACACATATCAGAGAATTGGGTGATCTATGCTTTGTTGGGGGTGAAGAAGGGACTTCTTTGCTGGGAGGTTGATGTTGGGTCAGGAATCATCGGTTGTAACTCCTCCTGGATCTTCTTGTATATCAATAAAAACTATTTGAGTTTCTTCTCCATGTTTTTGTATCATTGATGCTTGTTACATTTGTATGGTTAACTTAAATCTGATCCTAAGTTATTTATGAATATAAATCCATGTCTTTGTATAGTTTCCCTCTTCTGTGATCTTACAGGTACTTGGTGAAGCTGGGCAAGTAAGAGAGCAGGTAGCTGGAAGCTGTCAAAGAGGAGAGAGATTGGATCAAAGGACTAGCGCAAGACACAGGTTGGTTCTTCCTATTCCTCTTTGTTTATAGTTCATAAAGGAGATACAAAGGTAGTTTTCTCTATTTGTTTCTAAGGTAGCTGTCACACCTTAGTGGGATAGAGCAGTTCTAAATAGAAACTTTTCCCGATAGCACATATATTGGAATATTCAAATGCATCTTTACAACCTATGTTTGAGGTTTTTTTATTTCCTGTTTTAGTTATGGTATTTAGGTGTGTATTGTGAGGAGATGGAGAAGAATTTTTGGAAACTGAGAGATTTATCTCAATAAAAATCTAATATATAAAAGCCTCCTTTTGTTTTGTAACAAATGTCAGGATTCAAGAGATATGATCGAGTATTTGACCCCTATTTTTCCAGAAATTCGATCTAATGCGTTTTTGACAGACATCATCTTTTGACTTGTTGTTTTGAATTTTTGGTTTCTAGAAGTAGTTTTGATCATGTGAATAGGTGTAGTTAAGCCTTAGGAGGTGTAGTTAGTGGGTTTTTGTAGATATTCCAACTTTGATGAGATATTAAGCTAAAAACTGCATTAGGTAATTAGTTCATATTTTTTTGCAAAGTAGGTGATAGTTCGATGTATCTAGATTATGAATAGTTTTTCCTTTGAGGAATTTGACCTTGCTAGGTGGGAGTGGAATATTTTTATGTATATAATATGTGAAAAAATAAAAAAAAAGTTTAGTTGATCAGTGTTATGGAAAATTTTAAGAACCACCCTAAATTTATATGTATAATAAATGGGAAAATCCCCATGATACATAGGAAAAATGGGAGGCGATTTTATCAATAATATAATATGTATATATAATTTTTTTGGCAAATCTCTCACCAGATTATATTATCTTGTAAAGTCATGACGAATCTTTCACTGAATTATAAAATATTGTAAGATCTTGGTAAATATTTCACTGAATAATAAAACATTGTGAAGTCTTGGCGAATGTTTTGTTAAAGTATGAAACCATATATGATAATAGGAAAACATATTCATTAAACTGTAATATACTAACATACATGTTTGGAAAAAAGAAACATAATTTTCTCTTCCTACAAGCAATGTTGTAAGTTTTAGTGGTCGTGGTTGTCAAGGTTCTTACTGTACACTCTTTCATATCCTTCTATTAGTTTTGATAATATTCCACGACAAAGTTCTTATAGGTGTTGATCTTGACCACCAGTTTTGTTAAGGTAGGAGAGATTAATCTTTTATTTACCACTTTTGTCAAGCTATCAATTTTCTTTCTTATTCCATAGACTCCAACTGCGAGATAAAAAAAACACATCAAGTTTGTTTACCCCAACACACCAACAAGTAGCAAGCCCCAACTATATATTATAAGAAAGTAGTAGGTATCCCAAAGGCCTATAGGGGATCTAATGGAAATATTAAATAATAAAATTTAATTATGTCTCTCCCAATGTAAATTTCTTATTAACATAATTCACTACCTTCATAATTCTTATATAAATGTAGATTTATTATTATTTTAATTGGAAATCTTCAATTAAATAATAAAATTTAATTATGTCTCTCCCAATCTAAATTGCTTATTAACATAATTCACTACCTTCACACATCTTGCATTTTTTAATAGCGTTGTAACATGTGGATTAATTTCCTTTTTGATGCACAATCTCCGCTTTTTAGGACAATATGGTGCAAAGGCCCAACCCCTACAGATCATTATGGCAAACTGAATAACAGAGAAGTTGAAAGGTTGTACAAACCAGCATATTTTTCAAACAACTAATCCAACATCACTACCTTAACTTTTTCATGAAGATATCATATTGAGAATGTTTGAAAAATGGTGGGAAATCTGGGCAGCTACTATCTCTCTTCTGCCAGGGTGATGTGGAAATAGTAATAAGATTTCACTATTTTGATTTTTTTTTTTTGTTAAATCAGAAAAACCAATATTAATGGAGATATTGGTACTTTTTACTAAATTTTGTGAAGTGACTAAATGTAGCTTTAACCATTCACCTTAATATGATTTTTACAATATAATTTCCTAAGTCTGTTTAATATCTTCATTATCATACAAACCAACCTATATCCATCTTAACTCCACATCTACCACTCTTAGAGGGATGAAATCTATTTATCCCTCTCAGAACTTGGTAGACCCGGAATTAAGATGAATCAAAGCTGATAGAATTTCCCCTTTAAATATTCTATGCTCACATAAATACCATGGTATTACCATGGGTTATCATAAACCTCGAGCTTAAAAACTACTATTAGTAATTTATAAAAATTAATAAAATTAATAATTGATTTTTATTTTAACCAAGTTAAAGTGTTTAAGTGACATTAAATTACAAGATCCATTTTTACTCTTGATCTACCAAGCCCCAAGAGGGATCAAATATTTTTTCACTCCACGCTAGTTTGCATATCACAATATTTGATCCCTCTCGGTGCTTAGTAGATCCTTAGTAAATATGGATCTATGTTGGTTTAATCCCCCACTTTAAATAGGCTACATTCCACGTGAATACCATGGGTCAATGCCATGTGCCATCTTTATTTTTATTAATACTAATATTACGTTTAATAATGTTTTTTTGCATGGTATTAATAATAATTTAGCCCATGGTATTTGGCCCATAGGCTTCACCTAAATATAACGCATTTTTTGAGTGTTCGTAAATATAAGGTGACTTATGGAGTAAATATAAAATTATTTATTTATTTATTTACCATACCTCTCGTTTATTTATATTTTTATTAATTACCAAACCTCTTTTATAAATATGGTATTTGGCCCATAGGATTCACTTAAATAAAACCTTTTTTTGAGCCTTCTTAAATAGACAGAGGGTTATGGACTAAATATAAAAAGAGGTTTATTTATTTACCATACCTTTAGTTTATTTATATTTTTATTTATTTACCATACCTTTGGAGTAAGTATAAAAAGAGGTTTTATTTATTTACCATACCTCCACTTTATTTATATTTTTATTTATTGGGACCAATTATAACCTCCCAAACCACCTCCCAAACTAGAAAATGGGCTATTGCAAATGAATTTAACATTGCAAAGTAGAAAATCGGGTGATTGTAATGGAATATAATCTCCCAAACCAGGCGAATCGGGTCAAATGAGTCTTTTCATCATTTATCCGCCCCTTTTTTGGGCTAAAATGAAAAAAATAATTATTTTTTAAATAAAAGTTGGGTTAAATATATGAAATGGGTGTTTTATAAAAATTTCACCCCTCTAAAATGAAAAACCCCTTAAATTTTGCCTTGGGCTAAAATTCGCCCCTAAAATTTACTATGGGACTCAATGTGAAGTAGCAAGGTTGTTGTTTTGTATTTTGTATCAATTTCTCAAGTGAATAGAAGAAGGCAGAAGGAGTTTGACAGGGATTGTTGTGTCAAACATTTGTTGGTACGTTTTCCTTTGTGATATTAGTTTTATATTATGGTTCCATGGTTTAAACATATGTCTTCATGTTTTATCTTCAGAGTAAATATTGTAGAATTCATTGTTGTGCCCTGCTTTATATAAGCTGAACATTTTGTGTGTCTTTTTCCTCTTAATGGAAATTCAAATTCATCTGTGACTTGATGCTATAATTTTCATCCCCGTGATTCTGCACTCACCCTCCCTACAATGAAATCAAGTTATATTATCAAAAAACTTCCTATCTTTCCTCTGCCTAAATCACTTTCATTATCCCTATTCACTTGAAATCATTCGTTGAAACTAGTTCTATGTTGAGTGGGTCTTTTTTCTCTTACATGCCTTCAAAAAAGTAAATCAAATCTACTCTTCTGAGCCTTATAACCAACCTAAGATAAAAAAATCATCCAGTCATCAGGTTGACTAAGAAAAACCCTAGTGAGAGAGCCCTCTCCAAGGCTAGTAGGGTTGGATCCTAGCCTAGAAGTGGTCTGAGGTTACCTTTGTAATCCTTTTGTCAGCCTAAAGGAAATTACAGAGTGCTAACAGGTTGTATGGACTATTAAACAGGTTTAGGATAATCCCACAAAGGTTGCACAATTTGAAACCACTTTTAAGGACTACACACTTACACTATATATGACTTATAAGGCTACTGCACCAATAAGGAAAACCAGATCATTGGTGGATATCATGCAAGCATTATTGAAGGAATTTCAAAAGCCAAAATTATAGTCTTAGTGTATTACAGATATCAAAGAAATCAAGTAGGGTGCTAATGAGTTGGTATGGGAGTTTGACCAAGGATTTAAGGTGTTGATAGACCGACTGACATTTTTTATTATGGATGTGAAACATAAGGAATGGTTCATCATGAGATTGCTTCCTCACATATGCATCTCATTAACCCAATAGAAGATTACTTCATAATTTGAAGCATTAGGGATTTCCATGAAATTAGAGGCATCGCCCATAGGAAGCAAAATGAACATATGAATGGTTCAGTTCAGTCACAAATCATAAAATTAACATTATAATTACCACATCTAGCCAAAGGCAAGGAAAAACATGAGGAGGTATGGTGCATATATAAAGAAGGCCACTGCAAAAATGAGTGTCCAAATATGACAAAGTGTATGGACACAAGAGCTTCCAACCCTTTGGTGTAGAATAGGTTCCTGTGGTTTGAAATTTCCAGAGTATGGGGTCACTTACCAATGTCTTGTCCCATGATGCATACATATTAGAGCTTAGCCTAGATTTTGTTTTACAATTTTTGTGAGATAGTGAGACATGATATCCATACATTTCACACACTAGAACTAATGTGGGAGCATAGTTATGATGCATATAGGATACAAGAGATTGAGGGGATCAAAGGAGGAGCACAAACTTACAACCAAGAAAGAGTCTTCAACTAGTTAGGTAGATGCCATGGAATGTAAGGAAGAGGACCAGGTTTCCAAGTTAGAGGAAGGGGAGGATTTGAAAGAGGTAGGGGTCCATTAGTTTTCTATAATTGCATACAACCAAGACATATTGCATGGGATTTCCCCAATACATGCACAACTTGTACGTATTACAGGAAGTGGAATCACGATAGTGAGGATTGTCCTCAACTGAGAGAGAATTGGCAGGAGAAGAGGGGTCAACTTGTGTATATGATAGCTATATAAATGTGTAGGGATAATACACAAGTAGGAGCAGTTATAAAAGGAGGGACAATGACTAGAACAAACACAATTAGGAAATGAAGTCAATATCATAAGTGGGTAATAAAAGTTGTAGAACCAACCCAAAAGTTTGATTCAGTAAAATAAAAGGACACATACAAAGAATCCAAAAGGGAGTTTACTATGATAGAATGAGGCCCATCAAGAATCGCTAGTATATGATATGCCACTAGTATATAACAAATTTTCCCCGAAGCTGTTGAGGAGGTAGGTCTTATTAAGAATATTCTAAATTTTTTTTAGAGTTAATGAAGGATGAATTTTCTTTAGAAAAACTATGTAGAATGATTAATCAGTGCACGCAAGAATGGGAAGTACCTACCCTGTAGAATCCCCAATGCACAATTAAGTAAGTTGTGTGAAAAAGAAAGAAAAATCGAGAATTTAGATTTAGTGTGCAGATAGGGGAATATGACATGGATATTATCATTTTGGATCTACGCTTAGATGTGAATATCATTTTGTTGATAGGATTAAGAATTCATCCTTCAACGAGTGAGCATTGGCCTGATCAGGGTCCCAATTAGACCCCTTTTCATTTGGTGTGGCTATATACTCTCCAGAACAAAGCCCTGATTGCCTATATTAATCTAACTTAAAAAATATATACATAAAATCCAATTAAAGGAAAACTAATATAATCTAATCATCTCAGATACTTACAAGTAAATATAAACAATTATACAATCTATTGTATATGAATGGATATTCTTGAATAATCTTAACAACAGGGGATGGGGAAATCACCCAAATGTAGCACTTAAAGAAAATACTACAAATTTTTCAATTAGTGAAAACCCTGATTGGAATATGGGTCCAATCAGCCACTTAAATGGATTTTTGGGTTCTGCTTTAAAGAGCTTATGAAAAATTGATTATATATTTTTAATGATTTTTAATGTTTATTTGCATAAAATGAAATTAATCTAAATGATAGAAAACAAATGTATCTCATTAACGAGACCAAGAGTAATAAACTATCTTTTTGAATATCAAAAATGAATTTCGATTCACTAACATTAAAAAAATAACAAATTTGTGTTAATAAAATAAGTCAACGCTACATGTACTTGGTCATTTCAAAAGAAAGGACAAAAGCACGTTCCAACATTCATGAGGTATTAATATAAAGAAAAATGATAGAGGAAAATATCATCAATGTTTTTAATTAAAATATCACACAATACTCAAATCACATCATTCAATAAATATCAATACTTGATTGGCCTTCAAAAACTGATTGTAAAATATTTATTATAAAACCAGAGTCTTAAAGTGCAACAATTTGCAACTCTCTTGGGACTATGGTTTCAAAAGAAACATCCCAAACTCTAATATAAGTTCATTCTATTTTGGTTCAACCTCCCAAACTCTTCTACAACTTTTCTATTTATAATTACAGAGTTCAATAGAAGTTTGTTTCTTGACAACTTCAATAACATCTGATTTATGATTTCTTGAAATTTTGTATAATTCTCTTTTCCCATTTGCAATTCCAATCCATCAATATGAAGCTCCATGTGGTAACAATCTTCTACAAATTCTGCATAAAACATTTACAAAATTTATCATTAAAAATATATTAAAATGTAAAACAAAAATCTCAATCCAAAACAATTAAAATTAATTATTAAAAGAAAACTTGATTCCTGTAAATTAGCAACAAATCCCCAAATATAAGCTAAATCATTTTGTGTTGCTGCAATTATAATAGATATATAATGAATTGATGAGATGAGAGCAACAAAAAGTTTTAGCATTCAATTTTATTCACAAAAATAACCTGGAAATTTAGATTTAATTAAAAAACATATCTTTCTTTATGCTAAATTTTTGGGTATTTAAAAACATATATTTTTTGAAATAAATGGTTCCATATTGGTGTACTCATTTTCCTCTTTCCAACAAGCCATCCTGGGCCTGATTTCATGTCTTGTAGCTCGCGATATTTGCTCTGGAAGTTGGAGTTTTGTAACAATGTACGGGCAAATTATGGAACAATTTGTGCAAATTGTCGAATTGTTAGTAAAAATCCCACTTACATGGGATAATTTTGACTTTTGATGGTTATATGGCTTAATGGGTTGTAATGTTATTTGAGTGACATGAGGTAGTGTATGGCCTAGGTGAGTCATCCCAGTTGGTGACTCTCGAGTTAGCGTGGACGTTGATCCCTCAAGGTCCTGGGTTCAAGCCCTCCTTGGGTGAAAAATGTACTCAAGGTGAACAAAAGTGATCAAAAGTGAACAATAAAGTTCATTAGTTATACTAATGCAAAGTTTATAATCATTTATGAAATCAAACAAAGGCCCAAGTCTTTATTCAAACCAAATCTTTGCACACATTTGTTCCTTGTATCTCTTTAAAACTGTATTTTCTTCGCTATTTATGAGCATGTATATCCCTTTTAGTTTGAATGACAAACATTGACCCGATGCCAATGAGCATCCATAGTCCCGACAAGTTTTCTTGTTCTTCTTTAAATACTTTAAACTTCCATTTAGAATTTTCACCATTTAGAATTGATATTCCATTTGCAATTGGGTGACGGAAGTAGGGTATTTAGAGAGTTTCTTTGATTGGGAAAAAATGTTGGTGAATAAAAACTAAGCCTACTGTTCTTTCCCATTTCCGATTATTATTTATGTTAGTTTTAATGTTATGAAATAGATGGTGCTCTTTATAACGATGTTAGATAAACAATTTCATTTTGAATGAACACTATATTAATATTGGATAAAAAAAAATTACTCCATAACTAAAAAGCTACTTATTTTTGTTGTAAATTAAATAAGAAATCTTTTTTTTTTTTAATGCAAGACATGATTTTGAGTATGTTAACCAAATGAAAAAGAAATAATACCAAAACGAAAAAAAAATACAAAACAAATAAAATGGAAGTGTAAAATATTTACAAATCAGAATTAAGAAACTTAATCCAATCAATAACTTAATCGAAAAGAATACATGTATACAGAAATTTATTAATCTAAATGACTAAATAAACCGAAAATAAAACTTGGAAGTGAAAAGAAAACAAAACTACAAAATTTATTTAATGAAAAACAATCTAAAATTTAATCCATGAAAATAAAAAAAATCCCAATAAATAAAATGTGAAGACAAATATCGCAACCTATCACAGAGGTCACAAGGTTAAATCTCCTCAATGCGCTTGGGGTTATGCTTTGCCAGTTTGGCTGATGGAGAGATCCATTTGGGTTGATTTTCCTGGATTTTCCTATGGATATGACGACCACCTAGTGTCCGTGAACCCCAAAAAAAAAACTATCACAATTCAAAATTGAAAGGGGAATTTGGATTATAAGGGATAAATTGAATTGAAAGTTTGGACTCTTTTGCTTATTAAAACCTTCAATTACTTTGTCTCCTTTAAATTAATATTGGGATAGATAAAATTTCATTAACTAATAGATTGGATGTCGAGATATTCATGGCTTTTATTGAAATAGAAAAAGTCAAATGCATCTAAAATAAAAATTAAATCTATCCTAAAAATAAATTCAAAACTAAATGCATAGTTGTGATATCAATTTTAAAATATTCATTAATCTACTTCAATCAATGTTCTCCTAAAATTACTCTTGCTTCGTAATCATAAAAAAATGATCTAACTAAATATTTCATAACTAAGTCCTTATATTCCTTAATGGATAAGGACCTAAATAGAAATATTTGATGCATGTAATCATGAGAAAGCTGATAAAAATCTAAAGGAGATGAAAAACTAAAGTAAACTTCCTTGAAAGATCTTGATGATGTTTCATCTTCATCTTGAGATGTATTTTTCAAGAATGTAATTTATTTCACTTCATCTTTCCCATTTGTAAAGCACTCATATTTAACTCCCCATTGGAATATTTGATATAATTATCTGCACATGAAAAACATAACTATATCAAGATATAAATACTAATGGCTATTGGAAATCAAGGTAAAATGATTTTTTATGTACCAAATACCTCTTCAAAAGAATTTGTTTGTCCTAAATCATTATTATTTGTATCGTCGAAATACTTTGATGTAGGAGATATTTTAGCATCATTAATCTTTTCGAAATAAATTCTACTTTCCTTTAGACAAGATAAAAAAAATTAATATCATGTATATCTGAAATAACTTCCCTTGCTTAACAAAATAATATTTTCCTTATTCTCTTTCAATACATTGAAATTCAAAAGATTATCTATGTCAAGATTTTATTCACAAGTAGTTTAAGAGCATAGGGGTATATAATTTGAAAATTTTAAAATAATAAGGCCCAAGAAACATCTTGAAGAGACAATCATCCAAGAGGTCCATGAACATAACTTCAAAAAATTTCATCCTCATTTACTAAAATTAGATCGAAAGAAGATTATTATAAGTCTAAACATTTGAGGAAATTTCAGCCTAAAAGTGCCCATGAAATTTTCATGTAATTTCCATGTCATAATATGTAAACCAATCAAAATACTTTAAATTTAAAAGGAGGTACATGTAAATATTTTGGAGGGAAATGAGGAAAAACTTTTTTTTTTTAAATTATATTTTTGGATTATCTCCTTATAGGTTTACTCAAAGTTCAAGTATAAACATTCATTGGATGCATAATTAAATTCCACATCCAACGAGTACCTATTATGCATAACTTTGAAAATACCCAGATTGATAAAAATTGAAGACACATTAAAAAATCTTGTTCAACACAGTTTTTAATGTATCTTCAATTTTTAACAATGTGGGTCTTTCCAAAAGTATACATAATGAGTACTCGTTGGATGTGGAATGTAATTTTGCATCCAATGAGTGTTTACATTTGAAATTTGAGTAAACCTATAAGGATATAAGTAAAAAATACAGTTGAAAAGAATAGTTTTCTTCTTTTTCCTACAAAATTCAATAACTCTTATTTTATTATTTTAACTATTATTTTATTATTTTTCCTTAGGAGCCTACTTTTAGGCTGAAATTTCCTCTAATTTGTTGATTACAAGAGAATGATCTTCCCTCAAAATTTTCACCAAGTGTCAAATATGCAAAGGTGTGATATCTATTCTTGGTTCTTTCTCCTCCTATTTTCACTCTACTTTATAGATGAATGATGAAAACCTGACATAATGATTGTTTGGTAATGAAATGTCGCATTATCAATATGCATAAATTTCCAGATTTCATTTTCTAGAGGGATTTGAACAATCAAGTATCTCAAAATTTATGCATAAGAGATTCCTTGCTTATCAAAGAGAAATGTGAATGGAGAATTAAGACAAGAATTTTCTTGTGAATCAAATATAAAAATGATATTAACTCAATAATTTCTAACAAATCTTGCTCAAAAGAAAGAAAATTAAAAATATTCGATAAGTTGAATCGGAGAAAGCTTATAGAAATCCTTAGTCAATTCCTCTTCTTCCTTTCAAAGACCTTGAATGTGTTATAAATATTTAACAAGATAATTCATACCTACATATTCACAAAAAAATACTAAACATAAACATGCTAAAATTAAAAAAAAAAACAAGAGTAACTAATATATTCCTAAACTTACTGTACATTAATCTACTGGTTGAAAATGAATTAGGTGAAATCATAATGCCATTGTAACCATTCAAGTAGTCTTAAGCCTACAAATATATGTATATCAAAAATTAGTATTAGAGGAAAAACTAAAATAATAAGAGGAAGAAAAATAATTGATCTATTTTCAATTTCATGCATTAAGTACGATAAAATTTCATTGTTATTTACATAAAATATTGCTTGAAAGGATTCCTCGAACCATAATTCAATTGTATCATGAAAATCTTTCTGTAACAAGTGTTTCTTCATTAATATTTCTTCCAACCAAAATTTAGTTGAATTGAAAAAAGAAATTTAAAGAGATATTAAAAACTAAAAAAGGCTTATGGATGAAGCATTTGGTTGGTAGGAATAACTAGGACTAATTTAAAATACTGAAATCTATGTGGAATGGATTCTGAAAGAAATAACTAGATGATGAAGCATAACCATTATTAGAAATTATAGTGTTGTTTCATAACTTTGAAGGAAAATGGTTGAATCAAAAAATTGTTGGCATTATGACAAAGGTTTTGGCCTTATGACACAGGCGTTGTCCTTGATGGCAACTCACTCAGATAAAAAATCATAGTTCAAACTCACAAAATGAAGGAAAAAGAGGTATACACAAGTTTACCTTGAAAAAGTCGTGTATACACGTGGGTTTGCCGACCAAAAGGCGCATATGCGTATACACGCACTTTCATGCAAAGAAAAGCGCGTACATGTTGGAGAATTTGGTTTTGGTCCGTGGTATTTGGACCATAGTATTTTGACCCATGGTATTGGTCCAAGGTATCTTGTCCGAAGTGTTGACCCCAGGTATTTGGTCCAAGGTATTGCTTCTAAGTGGTTTTGGACCATGGTATTGAGAAAAGCCTAAGACTATAAAAGGAGGAGGAGATCATTAGGCAAAGGCACTCAAGTATTGAATATCTAATGAAGAGCAAGATCTGGAATACTGGTCATTGGGTTATGGTGCATAGCTAGATCTGAATCAAGGAGGAAACTGAGCACTTGAAGAAGGATAAGTTCGATTTATGGGTTAAGATCTTAAGGCTTGAAGAGAAGTATCTTTATGTGGTTTTGATCTTTTATCTGAATAGTTGGCGCATGTCGTAATCTGTAAATCTGATGATCTGGGTGTAACTAATGTCTGAATAGTTGTAAAGGTTAAATCATCTTTTACAGATCCGTACATAGGTTCATTACAACAAGGGCACGTATACGCATCGGTTAAGTATTTCAAAACAACGTATGCACACAGGTTCGACACATTGAAGTAGCATACACCTCATAAAATATGTTTTAGCTACTTATGTCTTCTGTTGTAGTGTTCTGGGTCATGGCTTGGGTTCTGGTTACCGTTACTGTGTTCTGGTTACAACTTTTAGAAAAGTGATTGTTTGATTCAGTTTTGGTTGGTACAAAGGAGATTGGTTAATGCAGATATATTTGATGTTTGATTGATGTTATTGATGGATCAAGTCTGAAAATTTATGAAACGTTGTCCCTGAAAGAAAAGAGAAAGTTGTAGCCTTCGGTAGGTGAGCACCTACATACTAGTACATCAGTTAGTACAAGAGCTAAGGGGGTTGTAGCTCCCTTCCAGGAGAAGTTGGAGAACGAGAGAAGGTTGTAGCCTTCTACAGGTATAATCCTGCGTACTGGTATAAGACTGCACCAGTACAGAAATATTGTAAAAAGAAGTTTCTTATTAAAAGAAGATAGAGATGAATTGTAGCAGGTGGTTTTCACCCATATTGGGTTCCCACTTTATATCTTGTGTTCTTGTGTGTGATTGTCTGCTCTGTTTTTACTGTACCTGGTTACTGTTATATGGTTCTGATACACAGATTAAAGATCAACATCTGATGAATTAACTAAATTATAAGTCTGCAGGATATACGCTAGTTTTCTTAACAACAGTTGTGTATATACACAAGTTTCATTAACTGAAGTAGTGTATACAAATCTGATTATGAAAAGAAATATTATTGACTTGCTAATATTGATTCTCCCCCCCTCTTAGTATTATTTCCAACAATTGGTATCAGAGCAGGTCCTTCAGAAGAAGCTTGATTGCTTGAAGGAAGATCTATCATCATGAGCAACTACGAAAGAGAGGCATCCATCAGGCCACCAATCTTTGATGGGATCAACTTCGTCTATTGGAAGGTAAGAACCACAGCCTATCTTCAATCTCTTGGAACAGATGTTTGGGAAATCGTGGAAAGAGGATACACATTTCCATCAGCTATTCCTACAGATACGACAGGTAAAAAGCAGTATGAAAAAAATGCAAAGGCTGTCAATACTCTATTGGGGAGTTTGTCATAATCATAATTTGTCAAGGTTATGCAGCTAAAAGCCACCAAAGAAATATGGGACAAGATCATTCTAAGCTATGAAGGAGACGATCAGGTAAAACGTGCAAAACTACAATCTCTCAGAATTCAATATGAAACTCTCAGAATGCACAATGATGAAACTATAGCTAATTATTTCTTACGTATAGATGAGATTTTTAATCTCATGAAAAACTTGGGTGAAGAGATAAAAGAAGTTACATTAGTTTAAAAGGTTCTAAGATCCTTGTCTTCTCAATTTGAATCAAAAGTTTCTGCCATAGAAGAAATGAAGGATCTTTAGAGTATTACTATGTCACAACTGCACGGAATCCTAACTGCTTTCGAAATGAGAAAAGGGGGTTCATCAAATATGAGAGAAGCCACATTCAAAGCCTCAGGAAAAGGAGAACTCAATGAGTTAGGACATACATCAGAAGGAGAGGAAGAATCAAACTTTGTCAAGAACCTTCAATGGGGTTCTGGAAGATTCAGAGGTAAACTACCTTTCAAATGTTTTTCTTGTGGAAGAGTAGGTCATTATGCTGCCAAATGTCCTCACAAAGATAATCTTGATAAAGGTAAGGAATCAACAAAATGGAATATAAAACAAAGTGTAAATAAGAAGAGCTACTATACGCATGAAGATAGTGATGGTTTATCAAATAGTGATGAAGATGAAAATAGTAATGATTATAGACTTCTGATGGCTTTTGAAGATGATGATTTCTTGGATGCTTTAGATGAAGATGGTCTCTATGAAGAAATTTCTAAACTTAAAATATGTTTAGAAGAAAAGAGTATGATTATAGATACTCTTACATTCCAACTTGCTGAAAGGGAAAAACACAATGAAAAGTTAGAATGTGAAATTGTGGGTCTAAGAAAAGAAATTGAGAAAACAAAAGCTCTCAATATTAAGTTTGCTAAAGGATCAGAAACTTTAGATGAAATTATCAAAGTGCAACGTTGTCCTCTAATAAAGACAGGTCTTGGATATATTGAAGAACCATCTCAAGCACAGAAGCCATCAACCTCCAAAAGCTATCTTGATGCAGCAAGGAGAAATGAACAAGTTGACAATCATCAGCAGAGGCTTAAAGCAGATCACCAGGTAAATCAAGTTCAATCTACTTCAAGGATGAACAAAAGCTATAACCAACCACAGGTAAATCATTCTCAATTTGCTTCAAGAATGAATGTCAATGGAAACTACAATCATCAGGTCAGTAGATTCGATAATTGCATGAATTTCTTTAATGGCCAATGTTTTTGATGTCATAACTTTGGACACAAAGCTGCTTAATGTGTTGCTTACAAGACCATCATGACTAGAGAAGCATGAAATCAAAGGAATGTGACTGGGATCATGAAAATGACCTACAATAACTTTTGTGCTCTTGAAAATGCAATAGAATGCTCTATCTGTAACAACTTCGGTCATGAAGACTGTGAATGCAGGAGTAAATTTCGGCAAACATCTCAGAAGGAGCAAGCTTCGTTGGGTCCCAAAACATGGAAAAAGAAAGAACCACAAACTGAAAGATTTGGTATGGCCTTATATGCAGAAGGACAAGAAAATCAATGGTACATCGATAGTGGATGCTCGAAACACTTGACAGGTGATAAAGAAAAACTTCAGTCATACAGTGCCTTAGAAAAGGAAAGGAAGGTCTCATTTGGAAATGACACCCCTGCAGTCGTAAAAGGTAAAGGCTCTGTTCTCTTAAAAGAAAAGGTCAAATCTATCAATGTTATATATGTTGATGGTTTAAAGCATAATCTATTGAGTGATAGTCAAATGTGTGATCAAGGAAATGAGGTAGTATTTTGATCAAATGGATGTGTTGTTCGTGAGCTTGATACAGGAGAAACAGTGATCAAAGGCATAAGAACTCCAAATAATTTATACATACTCAAGGGAGGACAACAACAATGCCATCTAAGCAAAAATGATGAACACTGGCTATGGCACTGAAGATTGGGGCATCTAAGCTTCCCTCAGATAAGGAAAGCATGCAAATTCTAGGCTGTACGTGATCTTCCTGACATCAAAATTCCAGAAAATACAATATGCAGATCATGTCAATTTGGTAAGCAAACCAGAACACATTTCCCTAAGAAGGAAGGATCAGCTAGTAAGCCGCTTGAACTTGTCCATACTGATTTATGTGGTCCATCAAAGAAAAAGTCACCTCGTGGAGAAGAATACTTTATATTTTTCATTGACGACTTTTCCAGAATGTGTTGGATAGGACTTCTAAAGCATAAAGATGAAGCATTTGAAAAGTTCAAAGCATTCAAAGCTTTAGTTGAAAATGAATTAGATTGCAAAATCATATGCCTCAGGTCTGATCGAGGAGGGGAATTTACCTTGGATGAATTCTTCGACTTCTGTGAAGAACATGGAATAAGAAGGGAATTCTCTACCACAAGGACTCCTCAGCAAAATGGAGTGGTAGAAAGGATGAACAAAACTATTCAACAAATGGCTCGTGCTATGCTAGATGAGTCTGGAACTCCTGCAACCTTCTGGGGTGAAGCTGCATTTGCTGCTGTCACTATTCTCAACAAAACGAATGTTCAGGTAAACAACACTCAAACTCCTCATGAACTTTGGTATGGTAAGACTCCTACTGTAAAATACTTCAAAGTTTTTGGAAGCAAATGTTACATCAAAAGGACTGATGAAAAACTTGGCAAGTTTGAACCTAGAGTAGATGAGGGCATTCTCCTTGGTTACTTTTCCTGGAGTAAAGGATACAAGTGTTATAATAAAAGGCTTGGGAAAATTGTTGAAAGTATTGATGTTGTGTTTGATGAAGCAAGTGAAAATCCAAAGCAGGTAAAAACTGAAGAGTGGGAAGAAGATGAGGATTATCCTTCCACATCAAATCAGACTAATGCTGAAGAAGAAGAAACCAATGAAGCACCAGAAGAGCAGATAATGGCATAAGAAAAGACTCCATATAGATACGTTCAGAAAAATCATCCAGAGATTAAAATTTTGGGACAGAAAGAGGCAGGTGTGCAAACAAGAAGAACTATTATAGAAGCTTCAAGCTATCTAGCATTGCTTTCCTCCATCGAACTGCAAAATGTATATGAAGAATGAAAATATGAATGTTGGGTCAAGACTATGAATGAAGAGCTTGAACAAATTGAGAAGAATAATACTTGGGAATTAGTTCCTAGACCTCATGATAAGAATGTCATAGGAACCAAATGGATATTCAAAAACAAGCTGAATGAAAATGGAGAAGTTATTAGAAACAAGGCCAGACTTGTTTGTAAAGGGTATGCTCAACAAGAAGGTATAGACTTTGAAGAAACTTTTGCACTTGTTGTTAGACTTGAAGCCATAAGAATGTTCCTTGCTCTTTCTAGCCTTTAGAAGTTCAAAGTATATCAAATGGATGCGAAATCTGCCTTTCTTAATGGAGACCTAGAAGAAGAAGTATATATTGAGCAACCAGATGGATTCATCCTTGGAAATGATCCAAAACTTGTATGCAGACTTAGAAAGTCTCTCTATGGTCTAAAACAAGCTCTAAGGGCATGGTATTATCGTCTTGACAAATACCTTCATCAACAAGGTTTTTCAAAAGGATCAGCTGATAGCAATCTATATATAAAAATTGACAATGATAAATTGTTAATACTTGTTGTGTATGTTGATGATATCATTTTTGGTAGCAATGAAGAAGCCATGAATCAAAAATTTTCTTTGGTAATGCAGAAAGAATTTGAAATGTCCTTGCTTGGTGAACTCACATATTTTCTTGGTTTACAAGTTCAACAAAATAAAGATGGTATTTTTCTATTGCAAACTAAGTACCTCAAGCAGATCTTGAAGAAATATGGCATGGAAGAGTCTAAACCAATATGTACCCCTATAGTAACAGGATGTATTCTCAGCGCAAATGATGAATCAGCAGCAGTACATCAACCAACCTACAGATCCATGATTGGTAGTCTGCTCTATCTAACAGGTACCCGACCAGACATCATGCATGCAGTGGGAATAGTTGGAAGATTCCAAGCAAATCCAAAGGAAGCACACCTTCAGGCAGTCAAAAGGATTTTCAAATATCTTCAAGGAACACAAAACTTTGGTTTATGGTATCCTAGAGACACAGATCTTACACTTCATGCATATACAGATGCAGATTGGGTAGGAAGCATGGATGACAGAAAAAGAACTAGTGGTGGTGCATTCTTTATGGGTTCCAGATTAGTGTCTTGGTTCAACAAGAAACAAAGTTAAATTGCATTATCTACAGCTGAAGCAGAATATGTGCCTGCTGCATCTTGCTGCACACAACTCCTTTGGATGATGCAAACATTGTAAGACATTCAAATCACATGTACTCCACCCATCTCCATTCTATGTGATAATACAAGTGCAATCAGTATTTCAAAGAATCCAGTCATGCATTCCAAGACCAAGCACATACCTATCAAATATCGTTTTCTCCGGGAAAAAGTGCTTGAGAAAAAGGTTAAATTGGAGTATGTTCCCTCCAAGGAACAGGTTGCTGATATATTCAACAAACCATTGCCCAGAGAGACATTTGAATACCTCAAATAGAAGCTGGGAGTAGTTGATGCATCATCTTGTTGTTGAAACCTATCTGTTTCAGAGAACAGTGGTTGTACGCGATTTTCATAAAGCATATCCGCGTACATATGCCGGTTGCTGTAGATACAGTCGTGTATATGTTGGTTTGAAGAATATCAGTGGGCCAGACTCGGGATGAAAAGAGTCTAATATGGGTCTGACAGTGATCATCTGGCACAGGTTCAGGGGGAGCATATACTTCCAATAATGCATTGTTGGCATTATCTTAGAAGATCTTGGTACAATTTCACAGTTGTTTTTTATTCAAGTGGAACAGGTGCAGAGGGAGATCATGGTTGCTGGTCTGGATGGTGATTGACAGATGCTGCTGATGATAGTTGCTGATGACTATCATAGTCTTGTTTTAGATACTTTGTCTCTATGTCATGTATATATTTTGTTATTAAGGTCATGTAACGACCTATTTTGTTTCCCCACTATGCCTGGGATGGATGATGTAATGTTCTTGTTTTATCATGTATAAACTTTTGATGTATCCCCACTTGTTTGGGTGGATGAGTCAATCTTGGTATATCCCCACTTGGTTGGGAGATGGATGTATGTATGAGTCCTTGGTGATAGGAAGGTCATTTATGATGTATAGAGTCATGTTCTTCTTGTAGAACATCTTTTTGCAGACCTTGCTTATAGTCAGGGGGAGCATGAACAGTACACTTCAGCATATCAGAAAAGTTCAGCATGTACTTAGGGGGAGCATAACCCTTTGCTCTTGATGACAAAAGGGGAGAGTGACTTGGAGTGACTTGGGGTTGCCATCAAGTCCAAAGGGGGAGATTGTTGGCATTATGACACAGGTTTTGGCCTTATGACACATGTGTTGTCCTTGATGGCAACTCACTTAGATGACAAATCACAGTTTGGGCTCACAGAATGAAGGAAAAAGAGGTATACGTAGGTTTACCTTGAAAAAGCCACGTATACACGCGGGTTTGCTGACCAAAAGGTGCATATGCGTATACACGCACTTTCATGCAAGGAAAAGCACGTACATGTTGGAGAATTTGGTTTTGGTCCGTGGTATTTGGACCATAGTATTTTGATCCATGGTATTGGTCCAAGGTATCTTGTCCGAAGTGTTGACCCTAGGTATTTGGTCCAAGGTATTGCTTCTAAGTGGTTTTGGACCATGGTATTGAGAAAGACCTAAGACTATAAAAGGAGGAGGAGATCATTAGGCAAAGGCACTCAAGTATTGAATGTCTAATGAAGAGCAAGATCTAGAATATTGGTCCTTGGGTTATGGTGCATAGCTGGATTTGAATCAAGGAGGAACCTGAGTGCTTGAAGAAGGATAAGTTCTATTGATGGGTCAAGATCTTAAGGCTTGAAGAGAAGTATCTTTATGTGGTTTTGATCTTTTATCTGAATAGTTGGCGCATGTCGTAATCTGTAAATCTGATGATCTGGGTATAACCAATGTTTAAATAGTTGTAAAGGTTAAATCATCTTTTACAGATCCGTACACAGGTTCATTATAGCAAGGGAGCATATACACGTTGGTTCAACATTTCAAAACAGTGTATACGTAGGTTTGTCTTGAGAAAAGTGTGTATGCACGCAGGTTCGACACATTGAAGTAGCGTGCACCTCATAAAATATGTTTTAGCTACTTCTGTCTTCTATTGCAGTGTTCTGGGTTCTGGTTACTATTACTGTGTTCTAGTTACAGCTTTAAGAAAAGTGATTGTTTGATTTAGTTTTGGTTGGTACAAAGGAGATTGGTTAATGCATATATATTTGATGTTTGATTGATGTTATTGGTGGATCCAGTTTGAAAATTTATGAAACGTGGTCCCTGGAAGAAAAGAGAAGGTTTTAGCCTTCGGTAGGTCAGCACCTACATACTAGTACATTAGCTAGTACAAGAGCTAAGGGGGTTGTAGCTCCCTTCCAAGAGAAGCTGGAAAATGAGAGAAGGTTGTAGCCTTCTACAGGTAGAATCCTGCGTACTAGTATAAGACTGCACCAGTACAGAAATATTGTAAAAAGAAGTTTCTTATTAAAAGAAGATAGAGACGAATTGCAACAGGTGGTTTTCACCCACATTGGGTTTCCACCTTATATCTTGTTTTCTTGTGTGTGATTGTCTACTCTGTTTTTACTGTACCTGGTTACTGTTATATGGTTATGATACACAGATTAAAGATCAACATCTGATGAATTAACTAAATTATAAGTCTGCAGATATACGCTAGTTTTCTTAACAATAGTTGCGTATATACACAAGTTTCATTAACTGAAGTAGCGTATACAAATTTGATTGTGAAAAGAAATATTATTGACTTGCTAATACTGATTCACCCCCCCTCTTAGTGTTATTTCCAACAAAAATGCATCCCTTCCAACTAAACTATCAGTGTTGACATAATAACAAAGTTTATTAGGAAAACAAAAAAATACAATCAAATATATACTAAAAACTAAAAACAGAAATCAAAACAATAATAAATGTAGAATTAAATCAAACATGTCTATGAAAAGAATGTGACTATTTAAAGAGATATTTTCATGGAAAGATTATTCTAAATAATCTTCTATTCTTTCCTGATATGTACAATGGTTGGTGTGAAAAAATGGGAATTTTTTTACAGATGAGTCTAGATTATGTGTAAAATTATCATGATTTAAACTTAGTGGAAAAATCTTGTTGTGATTAACATCAGAGATCTTAGCAAGATCATAAGAATCTGCCACAACGATAGATTTCAACTGACGTGTCTCATCTTCTTGACAAGTCTCTGAAAATTGAAATGTTAAACAATCATCTAGTGGTGGATTAGTAGAATCAAATATTGTATATGGAATGTCATCCTTCAATATATCAGATAAATTGTTATCAGTAGAATGACAACTATTAACATTATTTGATTGGTTAAAAATTTCTATTTCACCAAATTGATTATTTAAATCACAAGATTTTTCACTAATTGGAAAAGAAAATGAATCATCAATTGTTTTTTTTTAAAATGCGTTTGTTACAAAAATTCCCTCCTCCCATATAGAAGGTTGAGAAATTTTATTTTGGGAAAAAGAAAATATTCCATTAATGTCATTTTGCTCTTGATTAAATTCTGATTGAACAAAATAGAAATATACAGGATTTAAAACATCTTCTTGAGAATCATAATTATTAAATAAATCAGGATATAATGAATAATGGGTACAAGATGAAATAAAATGAAATACCTCTCGTGAATCATTAACCTTCAAATTTGATTTAAAATTTTCTTCTCTAATAGTTAGTTAATCAACTTCCATTATATGCTCTTCTAATATATATGAACACGAAACATTATTTAAAATATCATCATGTTCATCAGCAAAAAATGAAGGGCAAATCATATCATTATATATATCAAGATGAGAAGATTCAAGATATTTTTCCAACGAAATTTAATTGATGATAGAATTTTGTGGAAATCGATCTTGAATCTGATCAGTTAAACTATTGTATGTTATAAGCATGAATTTCTGAATCAAATTCGTCCATGAATGAGGAAAATGTATTAATTTTAGGAATTACAAAAGTTTTTTTTCATTATGATTCAAAACCTTTTGATTATTTGAAATCTCGTTTTCTAAACAATGTTGTTCAATTATAATTTCTGGATTTTTAAAATCTAAACCATTAAATGGACGAGAATCAATATATGATTTAAACTTATTATTGATTATTTGCTCATGATTATCAGGGAGAGAAATAAGATGTTCAAAGCATTCATTAATAGAAGACATGTCGTCGTAAGGAAATCCATAACAAAGATGAATTAATCTTGTGGAAAAAACTTCTAAAGATTCATCAAGTTCTACCTTAATATTATTAATTTCTTCACATAATCTATCATAATCATAATAAAATAAAAATAAACAAAAACTCATCTATAAACTGGTCCAAAGAATGGATAGACGCGATTGACAATGTTTCACACCAAATCTTCGCATGACCTTCGAAAGTAAGGGTGAGAATCCTGCACATGACACCTTGATGAAACATGTTATGAGAAACACAATTTTGAAAAAATTGATTAATATGTTCATATGTAGTAATTTTACCCTCACCATCAAATTTATTTTTCGACAAGACATTTACTATCTTTAATGGAGTGCTACAAGATAAACGTCCAGAGATGCAACTCCAAATAGGGATTTGGGAAAGAGACATTATAATAAATAACTTAATGTGCAAAGCTCCATAGATCATATTGTCGTTTTGCTCTCCTTCTAGTGCCAAATTGTTGACAGGTGGAATGATTCCTCCTACAACGAGTGAGTATTGGTCCAATCAGGGTTCCAATTAGGTCCCTTTTCATTTGGTGTGTCTATATACTCTCTGGAACAAAGGCTTGGGTTCCTATATTAATCTAACTTCAAAAATATATACATAAAAACCAATTAAAAGAAAACTAATATAATGTAATCATCCTAGATACAAGTAAATATAAACAATTATACAATTTTTTGTGTATGAATGGATCTGCTTGAATAATCTTATCAACAGAGGATGGGGAAATCACCCAAATGTAGCACTTAAAGAAAATACTACATATGTTTCAATTAGTGAAAACCTTGACTGGAATATGGGTCCAGTCAACCACTTAAATTGATTTTTGGGCTCTGCTTTAAAGAGCTTATGAAAAAATGATTATATTTTTTTAATGATTTTTAATGTTTATTTACATATAATGAAATTAATCTAAATGATAGAAAATAATTCTATCTCGATAACGAGAGAAAGATTAATAAACTATCTTTCTAAATATCAGGAATGAATGTCAATTTACTCACATTAAACAAATAACAAATTTGTGTTAATAAAATAACTCAAGACCGCATGTGCTTGAACATTTCAAAAGAAAGGACAAAAGCACATTCCAACATTCATCAGGCATCAATATAAATAAAAATGATAGAGGAAAATACCATTGATGTCTTTTAAACAAATAAAATATCATACAATACTCAAATCACATCATTCAATAAATATTAATACTTGATTGGTCTTCAAAAACTGACAATAAAATATTGATTATAAAACCAAAGTCTTAAAGTGAAGCAATTTCCATTTCTCTTGGGACTGTGATTTGAGAAAAAAATCCCACAATAATATAAGTTCCTTCTACTTTGGTTCAACGTTCAAAACTCTTCTACAACTCCTCTATTTACAATTACAGAGTTCAATAGAAGTTTGTTTCTTGACAGCTTCAAGAAAATCTGATTTTTGGTTTTTTGGGATTTTGAATAATCCTTTTTTACCATCTGAAATTCCAATCCATGAATCTTGAAACTCTATGTGGTAAAAATCTTTTACAAATTCTGCATAAAACACTTACAAAATTGATCATTAAAAATATTTTAAACTTAAAGAAAAAATCTTAATCCAAAATAATTAAAATTAATTATTAAAAGAAAACTTGATTCCTGTAAATTAACAACAAATCCCCAAATCTAAGCCAAATATTTTTTTGCTATTATAATTTTGATAGATAGATAATGAATTGATAAGATCAAAGAAACAGGAAGCTTTAGCATTCAGTTTTATTAATGAATAATCACCAAAAATTTAGATTTAATTAAAAAATGTAGCCTCTTTTCGCTGAATTTTTGGGTGGTTTATAATGTAGATTTGTTGAAATAAATGATTCCAAATTTCTTTCCTCAATTTCTTCTTTCCAACAAGCTATCCTTGCTCTGATTTTGTTCCCTATAGGTTACGATATTCGCTATGGAAGTTGGAGTTCTGTAAGAGTGCAGGGGAAAATTGTAGAACAGTTTATACAAATTGTTGAATCATTAGTAAAAATCCCACATGCATGGGAGAATTCCAACTTTTGATGTTTATATAGCTTAATGGGTTGTAATGTTTTTTGAGTGACATGAGGTAGTGTATGGAGGATGGTGTTGGGAAACCTATATGTGATTTGTGTATGGTATGGAGGAAGGCATATGTAATTAAATTTTTAATTTAAATTAAAATTAAAATGTCCAACATGGAGGTGAGTTAATAAAATAATATGTGGTGAATAAATGGGAGTGTAAGTGAGGTAGGTAGGAGGTCATATGGTATAAGTCGGAGGTCAAATTTAATAAATAATCAAACTAATTAAACTATATTTGTCTTCTGACCCGACCTAAAATAAATAAAAATTAATAAAATAAATTAACTAATATAATAAACCAAATCAAATAAATAATAAATAAAATAACAATTAAAATTAAAATAATAACAATAATAATATAGTTAGGAGGTCAGGTGATATAAAATGAACTTGTGAATTATAATTTTCGTGACCCCAAACTTTAAACAAGTGTATTTTTTGATCGAGAGGTCCAAAATCGACAAATTTTATATCGTTGGAAATGTCTTGATGAGGCGAAGATGATGAGAATATAAAAAATGACAAAATAAGAAAACCAAAAACCACTAAAAATAGGAATCCAAATGCAAATCAAGACTATATTTCAAATTTTATATGAGGTACGCTTTATTTTTCTCAAAATAAAAGGGGGGTTGTTGGGGCAACAACACCTTCCTAAAAGGAAATGGGAGATGATGGATAGACCAAAGTTGACTTAGTCACCCATCCAATTGAGACTATAAAATGAATATAGGATTTTCCCCATTGGTAGGTTGAAAGGTATAGAAGTCAACGTTGATGGAGTCATAAGCACCACCAATTTTGAGGTGATAGAGATTGTATATGATACCAATCCATATGTTTTTTAATTAGGAATCAATTGGGATTTTGATAACTAGGTCATGATCAACCTAAAGAAGAGGCATATGCTTTTTGAATCAGGAGACTGGAGGGTTATTTTGTCGTTAAACATAGAGGAAGGAGACCATTATCTGGAGCCTATAAGGAAGGAGTTCAGTGTGGAAGACCTTGAAAATATTTACAATGAAAATGCGTAGTGGGATGATTTTGTCAATATGAACATTGATGACATGTTGAAATGGCATAGAATTAACTCTTATTCCTTAGATTCAAAGGACATGCTCGAGAACTAGTGACAGAGATTGCACAAAGTCTCTTCTAAAAGGTGCACACATATTACCCAAACAATACAATGGATTGAAATATAGGTATGGAATCTCTTAAATTTTTATGGAGTGTCATATATTTATTCTTTTGTAAATGAGTTTTAGTTACAGGTACCTGAATAACTAATACTGCAATATTTAGATGTAGCTTTGAAAGCAACTCCTACATGCTAGTGGGTTGCACACAAGGACAAGATGGAAAGTTGGCAGACAACAAACATTTGCTACAAATTATGTTTGTGATGGATGAAAGAGATGCTAAACCAAGGTACATTGGGTTGAGTTTCCATACTAATCATCTAAAAGGTTGTGTTGCAGTGTGGAATAAGAAGAACATACTAGAGGAGGAATGGGTACATTTGTTTTATACATACGGTTGATACTATCCAAAAGAACTAGTATACTGAATTATAGGTGCGAAGATGAACAAGAAATTGGGGAGAAATGACTTAAATGTTTAAGGTAACATTCGAATTTAAATCAAAGGATCCTTCAATTGATAAAGCTCTGCAAAATCTCAAAAGGAAGACCTTTGTGCCAAAGGGCCAGACTATGTAGGATTCAGTACCCTTATGCTTCACGCACAAGCATTCTCAAACTATTAAAGAAGTCATGGAATGTTACAATGTCACAAAAGGATTTGAATAAGAGGATGACCCAATAAGCTTATAGGTACCCGAAATAGAAGGAGAGGGTGTAGTAGCAGGTTTAGAGTTGGAGTCTATAGACTATTTAAGGCATATTAGGATGTGCAAAGTGAATATTGGAATCAAACACAATCATAAGCTTTCAGATATTGGGAAATATTTGTAGGTTTTATTCCTGTACATAAATTACCTACAAACGAATTCTTCAAATAGAAAAATAAACAATGGTAAGAAAAAAAAACAAATATACACATATATTTTCCCCTAGATCTCGAAACTGGGACTACCAGATTGATTTTTCATTATATTCCTTTCAATGTTACAGTACATATACATACATGTCTAAGAATTCATAAACCCTAATCCATTAACCCTGGATTATAACATAACTGTAGTTCCCTTGACCGGATCTACAAAATACCATGGGTAGAAAACCGTCATGCCCAAAACTATGTGCAAAACCCATGCACAAAACCATGGGTAGGTCCGCCCAACATCTTTGGGTTCACCCCCATCCTTGGGTCTACACAATTAATATTGGGTCCACATAAAAAAATTCCTAGGGCAGTGCCCAGGACCCCTTGTAGGGGGGCTACTTCCCCCCTGTAAACCCCTTGATATGGGGGGCTACCACTCCCTTGTGACCCCCCCGCTGTGCCCAGTGCAACGTACAACTTGTGTATCTAGTCATGGAAATAATATAAAACACATGAATGATGAAATACTTGAAAAGATTGATGTTCTATTGCACAAATATCAATAACATTTCCCAACCACATTTTCATAAATGAAATGGATTACTAGGGATCTAGGATAGATGAAGCCCCCCCTAAAACCAAGAATGAACCTGATCATATAAATACCATATAGATTAAACCAAATATATAAGTAGAAAGTGAATTAATATCCAAACATGATGTTAGAATCTAGAATCATTTAACCAATAGATGGGTATTAATGGATACATCCAATGGTAGTGTAGGATAATAAGACAGGAAAAATTAGAATATGTATGGATCTAAGGAAGCTTAAATCTTGTGTTCCTATCCCATTTCCCACCCCATTTACATACGAGGTCTTGGTGAATGTAGGAGGATAGGAGGCTTATTAATTTACTGATGGATTCTTTGGCTATCATCAGATTAAGATCATATTGAATGATTAATATTTCATCCACAAGTTCTGAGAGGTATATTTTAGATGATTGGACAATATTTATCCTTTTGAAGAAGCATATTGAATTTTTGAGCTTAATGCTTGATAGATGTCGATATCTACAAATTTCATTAAAATTGATGAAATGTATCTTTTTCTTTCCATTCAGTATTCCATTTGGTCATGTAGTGTGCAAGAAAGGCTTATTGATTAATCTTGAAAAAATTGTTGTGATACTAGATTTGCCTCCACCTAGCTAAGGGTGAAAATTGTGCATAGTTTTAAGTCATATAGGATATTACAAGAAATTCATAAGGGGATATGCATGGATTACAACCCCATTAGAAATTATGTTGAAAAAGGAGGTTTGGTTCCAATGGGATGAAGAGTGTCAACAACCTATGGACATGTTAAAGGAGAAAGTGGTCACTACACGAATTTTGGTTTTTCCAGATTGGGGGAAGGGGTTTCATGTTCATTTGGGTGCATATTCCATAACTTTGAGTGTAGTAGTATCCCAACTAGGAGAAGGGAATATATATCATCCCATTACATTTGCTACTAGGTAATTATCGACTATCGAACATAACTATATCACTGTAGAGTGAGAGGGCTTGGAAATGGTGTATAAACTGTAGAATTTTAGACTCTTCCTACTTGGGTCACACTTCAAGATGTATATTGACCATTCTTCATTGAGGTGCCTCATCAACAAGCCAATGTTTGGGGGGAGGATATGTAGGTGGTTACTACTCTTCCAAGAATATGACTTTGAGGTAGTTGTGAAACTAGGGAGGCTTAATCTAGAACTTGATCATTTATTGTGTATATTAATTGGAGAAGGTGCAGGGAATGTTGATGACAACTCATTAGGTGCTCAGTATTTAGCTCAAAATTCAAAGTTCTTAGATTGGCTCAAAACCTGTACAACTACATCTGTCTCATCAAGATGATCACAATGTAATTCGTTTCACTGAAAACCAAGTCTACATGGAGAAAAGGTCTGCTATTCATTTTCCTAAACAACCAAAAAAATTGTAGAACATGACAAAATGATGACATGGTAGAACAGTAAGCATGATGGGAATCTTCTTCAGTTTTTTCCCAATGAGGTTGTGGCAAGTGTCACTTTAGGATTCATCAGTTTGGTTGCATGAAGGTGAAAATGCCCAATGTCCTCCAAGGTGGAATTATTGGTTCATGGTGAATATTATGTGGAAATTATATTTTTTTTAAATACACATACACACACACACACACACATATATATATTATAGTATTATCTATATATATATATATATATATATATCAAACTTTTATAAATCCGCATATATATAAACAATATATCCAAATCCGCATGATATGGTAAAGTTTGAAATATATCAAAGTTGGAATATATCAAAGGCATCGTAGGGCGGGTTGAACCCGTGACCTCCTCCTCCCAAACTCCAATACATACCAATGAAACAAGCGTGGGATTTGAAAACGGTGGCCATGATCTTATATTTATGCTTACAATAAATGCAGACAATGGAGAGGAGGGAGCAAGCCCCGTGGGCCAACTCCCTCACCATATGACCATACATTAAAAACCGAGGGCCAACTCTAAGGTTAAGCATGCTTAAGGCGCCACTAAGCATGCTTAACTTTAATTAATCCGAATTATTATGTTGGCGGTAATTTTGGAGGTGTACCAAATTCGATGGAATGACCAGTTTTGGCAGTGCTAACTAGATTCTTCTCTAGTTTTAGTGGAGTTTCCTAGGGAAACATTGAATGAAGCATATCTTGAGCCATTTTTTACCAAATTGAGCTAAGAAAGAGGTGTTCTTGTCTAATTTGGACATTCTAAACTCATTGGTATAGACTGCAAAGGAAATAGAAGACTTCTACAGGTGATTTTTCCACAGGGAATTTCAGGAAAGCCCAGGGCCACCAGGGAAGGAGGTCACGCCCAGATCATCCAGAGTAAGTTTTCAGAGATATAATAGTCATTTTTGGCTAATTTGGACAATATGAACATATTGGTGCAGGTATCAGGAGCCATAGATCTTTGTAAACGACATTTTTTCCACATTGAACTAATATAGTGGCCCAAGCCATGGAAGCTGAACCAAGGAGATGTAGCTCAGGAGGGGTGAACTCCTTCAAAACACCGTGTTAATGTCTCTCTTTGATGGTTTGCCGCACTGTATATGTTTGCTGTTCAGTATTGGTTTTTGAAACTATTTTTCTCATGAATGTCACTTTAAACTTAAGGAAATTTAACTGATTGTATGCACAACAGCTAATGAAACCCCTCCACAAGGAGCAATAAGCAAGTACATATTAGCACAACAAAACTAATCATAAAAAGACAGATCAAGTTGGTATTAGAGCAAAGGTTGAATTTCTTGATTGCTCAATTTTGTGCAATTGGGGTTTTAATGGCTGCAACATTGTGATGCTTACAAGGCTAAAGTTGCAAAAAGGAGAAGGGAAGCTATTGGTTGCAACTCCTGAGGTAATTCCTAGAAGAAGGAGAGCCACAAGGGCACAATCTCCACCACCCAAAGTTCCAATTCCAGCGACACTTGAAACTCCTCAAGTTTTATCTTCAACTGAGATTGAAGAGGTACAAGTAGTACAAATTTTTGAGCCTGAATCCATAGCCCTTATGTCTGGAGAAAGAGAGCCTAAAGGTCCCTCTTCAGAAGAGGAAGAATTCAATAAATATTTCTATACTTTGATTGAGATGGTTAAAGTCCTCTATGAAGAGAGGAACATTATAATGGTTGGAGAGATTTCTAAACCTCCACATGGAGAAGGAAGCTCAAAGGACAAAAAAGATGAGACGAAGGATTCCAAAGGGAATGGTGGAAAGCCACATCCATCTCCACCATCCTAATATCTTCCTCATCATCTCCATCATCTCACACAGAATCATCTTCCACTACCACCACTGAAACTACTCATACTCAATCCAAAACCCCAAAAGGAAAGACTCCATTATTGAAATTGGCCATAAAATTCAAACTTCCCATGTACAATGGAGAGGTGAATGCAAAAAAGTTGGAAAATTGGATTCGACAGTTGGAGGTATACTGTAGAATTGAGAAACTTCAAGAAGATGACATAAAGATCTAGTTGGCTTCATTGAGGCTAGAAGGAGATGCACTAGTTTGGTGGGAAGCAAATACTCAAGAAGAAATGAGAATCCATGGTAAGATATCCATCACTTGGGTTGGATTTGTTTCTGTAGTTAAAAGACAGTTTTATCCTTTAGCCTATATGAAAATAGCAATTATGAGTTGGTAGAATTTTAGGTAGCTTAAAGGCCAAACTATTGAAAATGGCAACAAGAAATGCTAAAAATAACACTGCTATAAATAGAAGTTTGGGTACCAGTGTTGGATTGAGCAACAAGGAATGAAAATTGGAAGTGCTAAAAATATAATTTCTATTTTTAGTAGTTCAGGATGGATTCCAATTTTAGTCAGTCCCTGGATTAAAATAGGAAGTAAAATTCGAATTTGAACTTAACAGCTATTTGAAAATAAATTAATTAATTCACCATGAGTTAATTAGTTGTGAAAAATCAAACATGAAGTTTATGTGAGGACATCCAACAGTTTCTCCATTAATTGAGGAATTTATCCATCAGTTAAAGAGATTAGGATGAGTTCTAATTTGAGTTGTAATTAGTTGGCTCATTAACTGAGTCAAGTCCAGTTAGATTGATTTAAACAGTTTGTTTAAATTAATGTGAGTTTAGTTAGTTAATGCATGCTTGCATATAACTGCCACACTTTAGATAACTGAATATTCTCTCATGAATAACTCATGCATGTCAGTTTAGAAGAGACCCAGTTGAGATCAGAGGAGGGACAATGTACTATCAGTTGGATGGAATTTTCCTATAAAGGAAACTCATCCATGTAGAAGGATTTATCTCCTTCAGGACTGCGTAGTTGGATCAAAGGTTAGTGTGTGTGTGAAGAGGTCAATTCACACAAGTGGCTACACTGAACCCCAATCAAAATTGTGCAAAGAAATAGGAGGCTTGGAGGGCAGATCAAGAGGTTTGAGAGAGGCCTTTGATTGTCTATGAACAACAGAGGTATTGCAGAGAGAGCAGGATAGCTTTTGAGCTGATTCTTTTTGTAATATTGGCTATATTTCCACTTGTATGATAATACAGAGTTGGGGTTTTAGGCTGAGGCTTTCCCCTGGTTATATCTTCTATGTTATGTGTGATTGATTTCTCCATATCAGTTATATGTGTTCTTATTGATGTTTCTCATGTTCGATTAAGCTTACGCTAAATTGGTTGTAGAAGTAGATCAAGTATTTTTCTTTAGTCTATTGTATTATCAAGTGATCTAAAGGTGGGAATTTCTACATGGTATTAGAGCAAAGGTGATCAAAGCGGAGAAAAATATACTAGAGGAGATTTCGAAGTTTTGAGTTTTGGGCTACGAGTTGTAAGAGCAGATATGAAAATTTTTGTGAAAAAATTTCAAAGACAAATAGTAGATCTAGATTCCTTGCCGAAAAATACACAAATTCAAAGAAAAAATTGGTTCAATTGGAGTTCGGATGAGGGAGATATCGCTGATTTACAATCATCTCTTTTTCTAGGAAATTTCGTGACGGCGGGAAAGATGAAACAGATTGGTGTGCTAGCCAAGAACCTGTATGCATTTGAGGAACAAGATGTGTGCAAAGCCTTGAGGAGCAAGGCAACTGATGGAGACTTGGTGGTTGAGAGGGAGAGTACATTACCTCTCAACATGCAGTGCCAGACAAAGTCTCAGGCAATTGTGGAGGAGCCACGGTTGGTGAAGCAGCTTCAAGAGGTTGTGGAGCAGCCACAACTGGGGAAGCCGAGAGGAGATAGAGTGGAGGCATCCGCTCATGCAAAGACCTCCAGTAGGGGGAAATTTCGAGCTAGGTGGGCAGAGGGATCATATGCATCCATACCTCCAGGCGGGAAGTGGGGCGATGTGGAGTGATCGTCCCAAGAAGGCTGGAATAGGGGCAGGATCCTTGAGCTACCCAGCCTCTTTGATTCGACTTTGCTATAGGAGCCTCGACAAGGAGTAGTAGGACTGGTTGAGTGGGTAGAGACAGATGCAGATGGAACGGCAGAGAGAGCTACATTGCAGGAGTCCCAGGACTGTGTAGAGCTAGCAGGCTGCAATAATGCGAGAGGCACAGGAGTGTTGCACCAGTGCAGGATGACACAATGAGGTGTGCAATGGTTCAAGATGCATGGAGTGTTGCAGCAGCTCAGAGGTCAGAGAGGGAGCACTTGTCAGCAACAGGTAGAGCTTCAGCATTAGAGTATGTTTCTAGCCCAACGGAGAGGTCAGTTGGGAGTTTTTTTGTTTCTAGAGTTGCTGGAGAAACCATACTTGGTAGAAGTGTTGCATGCAGAACATTCCAAACGCACAGGATCGGGTTTCAATTGAATGCCTTTCTTATTGAGAGGGAGTGTTGAAAATGGCAACAAGAAATGCTAAAAATAGAAGTGATAAAAATAGCACTACTATAAATAACAGTTTGGGTACCAGTGTTAGATTGAGCAACAGGGAATGAAAAATGGAAGTGCTAAAAATAGAATTTCTATTTTTAGCAGTTCGAGATGGATTCCAATTTTAGTCAGTCCCTGGACTAAAATAAGAAGTAAAATTCGAATTTGAACTTAACAACTGTTTGAAAATAAATTAATTAACTCACCATGAGTTAATTAGTTGTGAAAAATCAAACATGAAGTCTATGTGAGGACATCCAACAGTTTCTCCATTAATTGAGGAATTTATCCATCAGTTAAAGAGATAAGGATGAGTTCTAATTTGAGTTGTAATTAGTTGGCTCAGTTAACCGAGTCAAGTCCAGTTAGATTGATTTAAACAGTTTGTTTAAATTAATATGAGTTCAGTTAGTTAATGCATGCTTGCATATAACTGCTGCACTTCAGATAACTGAATATTCTCTCATGAATAACTCATGCATGTCAGTTCAGACAGAGACCCAGTTGAGATTAGAGGAGGGATAGTGTACTATCAGTTGGATGGATTTTTCCTATAAAGGAAAATCATCCATGTAGAAGGATTTATCTCCTTCAGGACTACATAGTTGGATCAGAGGTTAGTGAGTGTGTGAAGAGGCCAATTCACCCAAGTGGTTGCACTGGATCTCAATCAAAATTGCGCAAAGAAATAGGAGGCATGGAGGGAAAATCAGGAGGTTTGAGAGAGGCCTTTGACTATCTATGAGAAACAGAGGTATTGCAGAGAGAGAAGGATAGCTTTTGAGTTGATTCTTTTTGTAATACTGGCTATATTTCCACTTATATGATAATACAGAGTTGGGTTTTTAGGCTGAGGCTTTCCCCTGGTTATATCTTTTGTGTTATGTGTGATTGATTTCTCCATAGTAGTCATATGTGTTCTTATTGATGTTTCTCATGTTCGATTAAGCTTCTGCTAAATTGGTTGTAGAAGTAGATCAAGTATTTTGCTTTAGTCTATTGCATTATCAGGTGATCTAAAGGTGAGAATTTCTACAAACAACACTAGATTATACACATGAATTTAGGAAAAGGGCTTTGTTATTAGGAGTGAATTTGAATTCCTAAGATACACTGCTGAAATATATTGGGGGTTTACATTCCTATCTTAAACACACTATTCTTATGTTCAATCCAACTAATTTGGATGAAGTATGTGTGCAAGCCACGCATCTTGAATCTAGAGGAAATAACACTTATGAAGGGAGTAGTAATAAAAATCCACTTAAGGGTAAGGAGAAAGAGAAAGGAGGAAAATGGAAAGGGAAGAAAAATGCAAGTGTGAAGAAAGAAGGGGAGAAAGTTATCTGTAAACATTGTTCAAAAGAGGGACATAATGAGGATCATTGTTGGAAACTCCATCTAGAAATGAGACCAAATAAGTTCAACAATACATGGAAACAAGAAACCACTACTATCACTCAAGAAGATTTAAGTTCTGAATCAGGTGATGAAATCAAAATCACTATCATGGGAATCAAAGGAAAACAGGATATTGCAAGCACTAGTTCACAAAACTGTAACACTACTGCTACTCCAGATGAAAAGAGACAAATTGAGTTATTTCATGTTAGGGTCATATCTAAACACACCAAGATTGACACACTCTTCGATAGTTGGTCACAAGCAAATTTAATCTCTGGAGATTTAGTCAACAGATTGAATCTTGAAACTGTACCTCACCATAAACCATACCCTTTGGGATGGATAACAAGAGACACCAGTTTACAAGTTACAAGAAAATTAAGTTTGCAATCACTGAAAATTTTGTTGATGAAGTAGAGTTTGATGTGGTAGCGCTTGATATTTCAGGTGTGGTGTTGGGTAGTCCATATTTGTATGACTGGAAAGTAGTCTTTTACCGCCATGAAAACAAGTATCACTTGTTCAAGGATGGTTGGAGTATATAGTGAGAGCCCGTCGCAAAAAAATTAAGCATATCAGTTGTTAATGCAGGACAAGTAAAAAGACTAGTGAAGTCATGTACAAGTTTAGTACTTCTCATGGTCAAGCCAAATGATGATATTGTTTATGAAAATGTTGTTTCATGTAATGCAAGTTTCGATTCTGATTTGGTTGGTTCAGTTCATCATAGTGACGAAGTATTTCAGGTTGTGAAAGAATCGTCCTTCAAGGAGAAAGAAACTTCACATGAAATATCTTTGCAGCAAGAGGTTTCTCTTTGTGATGTTAGCATGAAAGGGTTGACAAAATTGCAAAGTGTAGAGACACTAATGCAATGGAAAAGTTTGTTGAACAATGGGCTCATTAAATCATCCCTTACGCCAAGTTGTGCACCGATGGTTATGGTGCCAAATAGGAATGGTAAGTATTTCAAGAAAGAGGACAAAAGGAGTAGTTTTCGCCAAAGCAAAGTTGTAAAAAGAGGTCAGTGCAAGAATATACATAACAACAAAGAAGAATGGTTTGTATGGTTTTTAATGTTGTATGTTCTTTGTAGCACTTCTATTACATACATGTATTTGAATTATGGCAAAAAAGAGTCATTTCTTGAAGAAATTGTCCACTTGGGTGACATAAACATGTTTAGAAAGTTTTCTTATGCACATGTCATCTATGAAGGAAAATTGTTTGATGTTTTGATGATATCAAAGTACAAGTTGGGTTTCACTTCTTTGATGCATTTGGGACATGATATTGAAGGAGATAAGTTGAAGGCAAGCCTCTCCAATTTGGATGCCATTGTTGATTGGTCAACGCCCAAGATCGTCATTTTGATAAGAGGTTTTTTGGGAGAAACCCAATGTTGGAGGAGAGTTGTTGTTAACATTTATTCTTTCGAAGCTCCTTGGCATGCATTGTCATGTGTGTGCAAAGTCTTCTAGTGGGGAGGCAAACAGCGAGAGGCATGTGTTGCTTCAAACCAAAATATCAGTTCAATTCTTTTTTATGCTCTTTCAAACTTGAAAGTTTGATTTGAGTTGGTTTATGCAAGCAAATTCACCATCTTATTTCATTCAAAAGATTTCCATGGTGTAAATGTTAAGTTGCAGTGATCCATGCACTTTCATTGGATGGATACTTGTCAAAAATTTCACTGGGCTCAAAGGTACAAAAGAGGTATAAGAAGCAAGTTCATTGTTATTCCTTTTAGGTCTATTGGTTATGTAACCTTTGTATTCAAGCGTCATTATGTTTTACATGAAAGTTATGTTCAAAAAATTTCATACTTTCAAGATGTACAATCGTGCTTGAGTCATGTAAACCAAGTAGTGAAATTTGTCATCCATTTTCACTATATTTTGTTATGTTGTCTTGGTAAGAAGAATGTTTCTGTTGATGTGACATGGACAAAACCATGAGTTTCTATGAATGACTGAAAATGGTGCAAAAAACAGTGCAAGATCAACTTGAAAAGGGCAAAGATAAATACAGGTATTATGTCAATCATAGATTTCAAGTTGACAATGCAAGATGGTGTCAGTTTTGCAAATATATGCCTCAAGTTGTTGAACAAGGAGAGAATGTTTAGATTTCACATTCTAAATGCATTCCTACATAATTAATCAGTTTCAACAAGATGCCATCCGTGACAGAAGAACCAGGTCCTCGAGGCAAGTGAATGTTGATTTCCTTAGAGAGGAGCTCAAGGAAACAAATTCGTCAAAAGCCAATTGGATCGAGCTTGGAGAGGTGAGGGGACTATACCCTCATCTACTTGTCAGATAATAATATCTTTTGGGGTGCAAAAGGCTTCTAGTGGGGAGGAATGACCACGTGCTCAATATTTAGCTCAAAATTAAAAGTTCCCAGATTGGCTTGAAACCTATACGACTGTGTCTGTATCGTTAATACAATCGCAACACAAATTGTTTCATTGAAAACCGAGTCTGGATGAAGGAGAAAATGCCTTCTGTTCATTTTCCTAAACAACTAAAAAAATTGCAGAATAGGATAGAATGATGACATGTCAAAACAATCAACATGATGGGAATCTTCTTCAGTTTTTTCCCAATGAGGCTGTGACAAGTTTCACTTTAGGATTCGCCAGTTTGGTTGTATGAAGGTGAAATTTCCTAATGTCCTCCAAAGTGGAATTATTGGAATTATTGGTTCATGGTGAATATTATGTGGAAATTGTATTATATATATATATATATATATATATATAGAGAGAGAGATATATATCAAACCTTTATGAATCCACATATATATAAACACTATATCCAAATCTGCATGATATGGTAAAGTCTAAAACATATCAAGGTTGGAATATATCAAAGGCATCGTAAAGTTTATTCGGTTGGCAAAATATATGTAGGGACGGGTGGAGGGTGGCTCGATCCCGTGACCTCCCCCTCCCAAACTCTATTACATACCAATGAACCAAGCGCGTGATTTGAAAACAGTGGCCACAATCTTATATTTATGCTTACAATAAATGTAGATGGCAGAGAAGAGGGAGCCAGCCCTGCGGGCCAGCTCCATGGGCTAGCTCCCTCACCATATGACCATACATTAAAAACTGTGGGTCAACGCTAAGGTTAAGCATGATTAAGGCACCACTAAGTGTGCTTAACTTTAATTAATTTGAATTATTATGTTGGTGACATTTTTTGAGGTGAGCCAAATTCAGTGGAATGGCCAGTGTTGGTGGTGCTAACTAGAGTCTTCTATAGTTTTAGAGGAGTTTCCTAGGGAAACATTGAATGAAGCATATCTTGAGCAATTTTCGACCAAATTGAGCTCAGAAAGAGATGTTCTTGGCTAATTTGGATATTTTGAACTCATTGGTACAGGTTGCAGAGGCAATAGAAGAATTCTATAGGTTATTTAGCTAAAGGGAAGTTTAGGGAAGCCTCGGGCCACCAAGGAAGGAGGTCATGCCCATATCAGCCAAAGTCAATTTTCAGAGATCTAATAATCATTTTTGGCTAATTTGGACATTATGAACACATTGGTGAAGGTATCAGGAGCCATAGAGCTTTGTAAACATAAGTTTTTCCACAATGAAATAATATAGAGGTCCATGCCATGGAAGTTGGACCAAGGAGATGCAACCCAGGAGGGGTGAAATCCTTTATCAAAACACTGTGTTAATGTGTCTCTTTGATGGTTTATTGCACTGTACATGTTTGTTGTTCAATATTCATTTTTGAAGCTATTTTACTCTTGAATGTGACTTTAAACTTAAGGAAATTTAACTGATTGTATGCAAAAACAGCTAATTAACCCCCTCCACAAGGAGCAATAAGAAAGCACATATTTATAAATATGTAATTTTTATTAGCACAAAAAAACTAATCATACAAAAATAGATCAACCTACTAGATGATTTTTTTTTTGCAGTAAACATGTTTGATGACTATTTCACCAAAATCATCCAATTCGTTAACATAAGAGTAGCACCATCAAAATATATAGTAGCGTAGAAGAAATAATTGTTGGTGAAGTCAATAGATTATCAACTCATATTAGGACACTTATACAAGCTAGGAGAAAATGGAATAATTTGTCCTTATGTTTTGGAGCATGAAAGACCTTTGATATTATCATAAGCACATGAAGGAGTTGCAGAAAACCACTATGCAGGAAAATCTACCACGCAAAACATCCTGTGTACAGGACTTTGGTGGGAAACTCTTCATCGAGATGCTAAGGAATTCTATTAGAGTTGTCATGTATGTTAGTGAGATGGAAGACCATTGAGAAAGGATGAAATTTCTGTATTCCCATAGGTGATATTAGAGGAATTTGATAAGTTGGAAGTATAATTTGTTGGTCCTATCAACCCACCAGAAAAGAGAACAGGGGCTCGATATATAATAACTACGAAAAACTATCTTACCAGGTGGGATGAAGTGAAGGTTATCAAAGATTGTAACATAGAAAGAATAGCATGATTTGTGTTTAAGAATGTGGTTACAAGGTTTGGTTGTCCCAAAATACTTATGAGTGATAAAGGAACCAACTTCTTAAATAAGGAAACTGTAAGTTTTAACCCCGTACAGAAACTACCTGCATACAAATTCTAAAACACAGAAAATAAACAATGCGAGAGAATAACGCATAAAACACATATACACAGAGATTTTCCCCTAGATCCCAAAACTGGGACTACCAGCTTGATTTTTCATTATGTTCCTTTCAATGTTATAATACATATTTATACATGCCGAAGCATCCAATACCATGGACCGAAAACCATCACGTCCAAAAAACATGTGCGAAAATCATGCAGAAAACCATAGGTGGGTCTCCCCAACCTAAAATAAAGTGGGGTTACGGGTACACCTCAAACCCCCTGTGACCCCCCCCCCCCCATGCTACACAAGCGGCACAACGAAGGGGGGCTCTGCCCCCCCTCTAACCCCCTGGTTAACTATGTGGGCTAGTCGTGGAAAGAATATAACACAACCGAACATTCTCCCACTTGTTGTTTTCTTTCCAAAGGGGGCCACAAGAGAGCTTAGTCATTTTTCCAGCCCTGAAATGCCCATTGTCTCTCTACACCAAGAGAACTTCTCAGAGCTCACAGATTTTGTCAATGCATTTGCAGTATTCTTCAAAGTGTCCACCTTTACCAGCAACACCTTTTTGTCTTCTATCATATTCCTCACAAAGTGATACTGAACATCAATGTGCTTTGTCTTTGAATGATATGCGGGGTTCTTTGCCAAGAAAATTGCACTTTGGCTCTCACAGTCTATCCTTATAGCTCTCTATACTAACCCCATACTTGAACACAATCTTTGCAACCAAACTACTTCCTTGCTTGCATGAGTGGTTGCCATGTATTCTGCATATGTAGTTGATAGTGCCATTATAGATTGTTTCTTACTCATCCAACTAACTGCACCTCCAAATAGGTTAAACACATACCCACTGTTATAGACATTTTTGTGCCTTACAGCATTGAGCATGAAATGTCCATAATCGAGGGATCCAAAGTCCCTAAACATGTTGTTCCTACCCCTAGAGGAACAAGGCCAACAAACCACAGCAATTCACAGAAGTTCTCCACCTGAAAACACTCAAAAACAAGCCAATTCTGGATCATGTCAACTGCTCCACTGAGCATCTGCGCTGAATGTCAACTACTCCACTGTCTACCTGTGTTGAATGTCAACTGCAACAAAGGCTACCTGCGCTGAGCGTAACTGGGCAAGTGGCAGGCTCATTTCTCAATGTGTCAATGCTCAGGAAGCTTCCAAAATGACACTTGCATCAAGGAATTCGACTGGTGATGAGTAAGAGGTTCCAAATCTCCAAGTGGAAGCAAGAACCTCCAAGTGGACTCAAGAACTGAGAGAGGGAGAGGACACTAGTCAATTTCATACCAGCCTCAAGCTGACTCATCCTCTCTCCAAAAGATCTATATATAGATCTCTCCTCCATGGGAAGAGGAGGCTGGAATTTTGTTATTGCAAAGAATTGCTGTTGGTTTGAGACTGGAATCATTGGGTGCTTAATGCTTTGAAGGGAGGTGAAGATAGGAATTCCATTCTGCTGGGAAGGAGATGTTGGATTGGAGCCCTCTGGGTTGTATCTCTTCCTGAACCTTGTTATTTATCAATAAAGCTATCTTGGTTTTCTCCCCTATAATGATGTATCTTTGATGTATGATTGCATTAGTGTATTTGGTTTATTTCTAATCCTAAATCATTTATGAATATGAATATCTGCCTTTGTGTTGTGTTCTTCTCTTGTCTCAAGTAGCTGTTCTCTTGTCGCAAGTAGCTGTTCTCTTGTGATCTTGCAGGAAGGCAAGTAGCTGTTCTCTTGTGGTTTTGCGAGGAGGCAAGTAGCTGTGAACATCCAAAGGAGAAGAGGATCTAGATCGAGGGACAAGCGGAAGACACCGGTAAGTCCATTGATCTGTCTTCTTTCCCATTTCATAAAGGAAGAAACCAGAATAGTTGTCTCTGTTTGTTGCTAAGGCACTGTCACACCTTAGGTGGATAGGATCGTCCTGCATAGGCATTTTTCCCCACAACACCCACTTGTATATCTTCTCTGATCCAGATCTCCAGCCTAGTCTGCATCAAAAAAGCCACAAATATCCAACATTCTATCCAATCCTGATCTTCCTTGGTAGCACAGACCATAATCACTAGTGCCACGCAAATACTTGAAAACCCGCTTCACTGCTGTCCAATGCTCCTTCCCTAGTTTTGACATAAACCTGCTCAATACTCCCACTGCATGTGCAATGTCTAGTCTAGTACAGGCCATTGCATACATCAGGCTACCGACTACACTCACATATGGAACACGAACATGTCCTCTTCCTCTTCTTGTGTCTTGGGACACTGTTCAACAGATAACCTCACACCTACAGGAATAGGAACCTTCATTGGTTTACTATCCTGCATATTAAAACTCTGCAGTATTGTCTCGACATACTTCCTTTGGTTTAACCAGATCTTCTCTTTGCCTGATCTCTTTTAATTTATATTCCCAAAATATAGTTTGAAGCACCAAGATCTTTCATGTCGAATTTGGAGGACAATTGGCTCTTCAAATCCTGGATAATTTCTTTGTCATTTCCAACCAGCAACATATCATCCACATACAAGACTAGATAAATAACACGGTCACCAATTAATTTAAAATACACACAGTGATTTCCTTTTCTTCTGGTGAAGCCAAGTCCTCGTATAAATGTATCAAATTTTTGATACCACATCCTTGGTGATTGTTTTAACCCATACAAAGACTTCTTTAACTTGCATACCAGTTCTTTCTTACCCTTCACCACAGAGCCTTTAGGTTGCTTCATGTATATTTCCTCTTCCAGATCCCCGTGAAGAAATGTTGTCTTCACATCCATCTGTTCTACGTCAAAATCAAAAGCAGCAACAACAAATGAAAGTAATCTAATAGAAGTTACCTTGGCAACAGGAGAAAAAATCACCAAAATCAATTCCTGGCACATGGGAATAACCTTTTGCTACCAACCGAGCTTTGTATTTCTCCACCTTTCCTTTTGCATTTGTCTTCTTCTTGAACACCCATTTGCTGCCAATGGGTTTCCTTCCAGCTGGCAACTCCCCCAGATCCCAAGCCTCATTTTTGTGCAAAGATGCCATTTCATCAACCATGGCCTCTGAATCTACTGCTTCCTTCACAGTTCTTAGATCATCGTCAGTAATAGATAAAGACAAATTTGAATAGAAAGCAGATGGACTATACCTTTCTGGCTGCCTTCTTTCTCGAACTGATCTTCTCACACCCAGAGTTTGTGGCTCTTCATCTTCTGATTCCTCCTCTGCTGTAGAGTCTGATTCTTCCTCCTTAAGCTGAAACTCTATCTTCTCAGGTTCCTTTGGTTGGACTTCACGTTTAATAACATCTTTTCCCTCTCTGGACACCACATCTCAGCTATACACAACCTTCCGTGTGACTGGGTTCCAAAGCTTATAGCCCTTTAAACCATCCTTATACCCAATAAATATGCACTTTTCAGATTTACTATCCAACTTGGTTTGTTTCTCCTTTGGAACATGTACATATGCATCACATCCAAATACCCTCAGATGTGAAAGAGAGGGTTTCTTACCAGTCCATACCTCTTGTGGAGTCTTATCCTCCAATGCTGATGAAGGTGACTTGTTGACCAGGTAACATGCAGTATCCACCGCCTCTGCCCAAAATTCCTGTCCCATCCCGGCACCACTGAGCATGCTTCTTGCCCTTTCCATCAATGTCTTATTCATTCTTTCTGCAACTCCATTTTGCTGAGGTGTATACGGAGTAGTCTTCTGTCGTGCTATACCACACTTCTTAAAGAATTCTTCAAATTCCTTGCTGCAAAACTCTCCACCATTATCTATCCTCAGCACCTTTATCTTCTTCTTTGTATGATTTTCCACGAGAGCCTTAAATTCTTTAAACCTGTCAAAGGCTTCAGATTTCTTCTTAAGAAAATATATCCATGTATTCCTTGATAAGTCATCTATAAATGATACATAGTACACAGACTTACCCAGTGATGGAACCTTCACAGGTCCAAACACATCACTGTGCACAAGTTCTAATATCTGTTTCGCCCTCTTATTACTAGAGGGGAAACTCACCCGATTTTGCTTCCCATATACACAATTTTCACAGAAATCAAAATCCAGAGAGCTATTACTCATACCTTCTACCATACCTTTACCATGAAGTATTCAAAGGCCCTTCTCTCCAATATGTCCAAGACTTTGATGCCACAACATGGTGTTCTCTCCAGAGACCACTAGATTTTCTGCTCCACTTTCAGGAACCATAGAACTATTGCACCCATCAATAACAGTGCTACCTTGCAGCTTGTACAGAGTTCCAATTCGAACTCCCGCATCAATACCAGTGTTCCTTGAACCATTTTACAGGTATCCTTCTCGAACACTGTTTTTACACCTGCATCATCCAACTTGCTTATAGAAATCAGATTTCTGGCCAATGCAGGAATATGCAGAACACCCAGAAGTGTTCTAACCCTTCCACCTTGCAACTTCAACTTTACTTTTCCGTGACTAATGATTCTAGGCTTCCTATCATCCCCTAAGAAGACATCAACACCATCGTATTTCTCATACTTGCAGAACCACTCCCTATGGGGAGTGAAGTGAAAGGATGCACCTGAGTTAATCAACCATGCCTCATTATCTACATGTGTACTTGAAGAAGCCAAGTACACATCCCCACCTTCATCTGAGGTGGTTTTTGCCTCTGTAGAAGGAGCATCATCAGATCCCTTTCCTTTATCAGGAGCTTTAGATTTACAGTCCCTTTTGTAGTGCCCTTCCTTTCCGCATTTCCAGCACACCACCTTTACAGGTTTTCCTGGAGATTTAGATCTCCCTTTAGATTTAGATCTCCCACTTGATGACTTATTTCTGTTTCTGTTCTGGGACTGTCCTCGTACAGACAAGGCATCACCATTTTGGCTCTCCATATTTTTCGTCTCATCTCCTTCGTTAGCAAGGATGAGACTATTTCATCAAATTACAAGGCAGTTGCATTGCTACCTATTGCAATAACCAGACTATCCCATGAATCTGGTAGAGAACACAAAAAACTGATGCACTTATCTTCATCTGAAATTTTAATATCAACAGATGCTAACTGAATTACCACAGTATTAAATGCGTTCAGATGCTCTATCACCGAGTCTCCATCTTTCATCCTCAGGTTATACAGCTTTTTCCACAGGAACAATTTATTCACCAGAGATTTAGATTGGTACAAAGTCCCTAACTTGTCCCACAAAGCCTTCACTGTAGCTTCCCCTGATACATTCAACAATATTGAATCTGAGACACACAATCGTGTTGTGCTCTTTGCCTTCCGATCCAACTTCTTCCATTCTTCATCGGACACTCTCGTTGGTTTAGTACTTGTATCTACCATGATCCACTGATCTTTATCCACCAACAGATCCTCCATCTTGAGTTTCCACAACTCAAAACTCTGACCATTAAATTTCTTGATCTCTATCTTTCCACTGCTTGCCATCTTCGTTCACCACCAGAATCGATCTCGCAGATCTCCCACTGAACAGGGTCTACCACAGGCCTGAGCGAAACCCCTCAGCAACAAAGGCGTCCCCTTGAAGCCAAAACAGCTTTGATACCAAATGTAGGTTTTAACCTTGTACAGAAATTACCTACATACAAATTCTATAACATAGAAAATAAACAATGCGAGAGCATAACACATAAAACACATATACATAGATATTTTCCCCTACATCCCAAAACCGAGACTACCAGCTTGATTTTTCATTATGTTCCTTTCAATGTTATAATACATATTTATACATGCCAAAGCATCCAATACCATGGACCGAAAACCATTGCGTCGAATACCATGGACCGAAAACCATCGCATCCAATACCATGGATTGAAAACCATTGCGTCCAATACCATGAATTGAAAACCATCATGTCCAAAAAACATGTGCGAAAATCATGCACAAAACCATAGGTGGGTCCTACCAACCTAACATAGGGTCCAAAACCAAAATTTTCCCAGGTGCTGCCACGGACCCCATAAAGTGGGGTTACGAGTACGCCTCAAACCCCCTGTGACCCCCCCCTACTAAACAATTGGCGCAATGAAGGGGTGCTCCGCCCCCCCTCTAACCCCCCGGTTAACTATGTGGGCTAGTCGTGGAAAGAATATAACACAACCCAACAGAAACTACTGCGCTAACAAGATAATTTCAAGTTTAGCATCAGAAGAGTTACACACCCTATCATCCTTAGGCTAATGGTACTATTAAGGCCTTTAAGAAGATCTTGGAAAACACCTTGACAAAATTATGCAATGTAAATTGAGATGAATTTGATCTAAGAATTACAATAGTCCTATGGGCTTATCGAACCACATGTAATAAATTGACAGGCGAGACACCATTCAAACTAGTATATGGGCAAGAAGTGGTGATGCCTATGGAATTTATAGTGTCAAGTCTATGCATTGTTGCATTGGAAAAATTGACTAATTTTTGAATAGTAAAAAATATAATGTTAAAGTTGTTGAAATTAGAAGAAGACCACATGATATTGGGAATTCACCAAAATGTCTAGAAAGCAAAAGAGAGAGCTTGGCATGATATGTGTATAAAATAAAAGAAATTTTAGCCAAGTGACTGGGTTTTACTGTATGACAATGAATTCTTGAAGCATCCATCAAAGTTTTGAATGCATTGGTTAGGCCCATATACGATCAAGTATGTGACAAAATTAGGGGTTGTTTAGTTGTAAAATATATATGGGGAACAAGTAGAAGCTTTTTTCAATGAAAGTTAGCTGAAACTCTATAGGAGTAGTTGAACTTTCAAGCAGTTTGAAAAAAAAGAGAAAAATAAAAAAAAGGAGGTGGAAGAGGGGGACCATGAAAAGAACTAGGGAGGGTTGCAGAAGGAAGAGAATCATGCATAAGATCAAGTTTCACAATATCCACAATTTATAGCTATACAATTTTTCCAAAAAGATTGTTTGCCACTGACATTATGGAAAAAATGGGTTCATTGAAATGGGAAAAGCCTCGAAAAACATCACCATTGGCTCCATGGGTTGGAAAACATGGTTACATAAATGCTGAAAGGTAACTTCATTAATGATAGAGTTGATGCACCTTAATGACACAATCCCTATAGATCAGTGGATCTGATAGGATCAACTACTGACAAGATGTCGACCTGCCTGCGTCCACACATCAATGTAATATCTAGTTGGAGAATTCAATGTGAAGGAATATAGTTTTTGTATGACATATTTTGGAGTTATGGTGCCTAGATAATCACATAATATGGCAGATGGGTATAAGTTTCTTCCACTTAGTTGTATGGGTTCATTGTGCTTAAAGTGATGAGAAGCATTTGAGAAACATAACAAGAGTTGAGAGATTTGAGCCAATGGACAGTAGGAATTGCAAGAAAAAAATCAAAATAGTAGCCAAGATGATAACAACCAGAGGAGGAGCATCTACACCCAAGAAGAAGGCAAGAGCAAAGACAATAGGGGGATTACAAACACCTATGCCCCTTGTGTATCCTACAACATTGGATCAAACCCCAACCACCACATCGGGTCCATCTAGTTTAGTTTGTACGTAGGTTTAGTTTCTATGGTTGTATGTACCACCATAAAAATCCCTATGTGAAACCTATCCATATCAAAAAGGGATTAAAATATTCCATGGTGATGCCTATGATCCCGCTTGGAGTTCTTATACAAGGGAACATGCTCCGTGTAGTTTAAAATCTCAAGTATTCATATGATGACATTACAAATGTTAAAAAATATCTAGAATTAACACTAGAGTAATACTTGCAAAATATCACAAGCTTGCAAGATATAGTCTTCATGGTACAATTGTAGGAGTGGGCGTGAGGCCTGGAATAGTCAAGTATTTTGAAACTACTCAAAATTCCTCATTTTGGTCGAAGCATCAGGATTAATGTATGTGTCAAATATTTATTGAGTTGTGTCCATGGAGGTTTCATCTAGCTAGGGAAGAAAATGTACATGATATTAATGCAATTGCAAAGATCACAAGGTTACCTACAGTGGGAAAAGATCCAAAGCCCTTATTTTCACAAAATAGCAGGGATAAATCCTTGCTCAAGGAGGTTAAGGAGAAGTATGGCACACACATAGGTGTGCACAGTTTTGACATCCCAAGCGTCAATGATGCTGCAGCTATATTTGAAACCTAGGTCATGGATGAAAACTATTGTGTAGATGCCAAAAATACTACGTACCATGTTGTTTCCATGACAACAACCCTCCAAATTTGTTTCCTCATTCTATTTTGGAGCTTACCTATGTTTTCATGAGTTGTCGCTTCAAGCTATATTATGTTGCATTGTCATTTTTTCATGTGTTCCTATGTGTCAACAAAACTTTCAACATCTCTAAGTGTCAGTTTTTTCTCCTAGGTAAAAGTTTCCTAAGTGTCGTGTTCTAAAGTTAGAAAAAGTAGTAGATTTTATTTGACTTATCCAAACTCTCTTAACTTAACATTCACACCACAAAAAAATCAATAAATAACATCTTTCTTTCCTAGTGAGAGTGTACTTTCCAAACTTAGTGACCACACATGCACTATTGGAGAAAACTACGCACTCTTACATGTAGAGCGCACTTTCTTCTCATAGTTGAGTGCACTCCTTATCAACAGTGAGTGTGCACACCTTGTCTCTAGCAGGTGCACACTCCTTGTCTCTCACACATGTACACTTCCTTGATTTCATACAGAGCACACTCCTTAAAAATAGGGATCATTTCCCACTTCACTCACCTAACTCAGTGATCTAGAAACAAGTGGTGAGCATGCATCAATACCCTAACCTTAACTTGCATGTGGCTTTTCTTTATAAGGATCCAAGTTCATTGTTCATTCTCACAATCACTATTCACTTTGAGCCAAGTGCATGCTTGCATTACAAAGATTTTTCTTACTATTGGTCACAAGTGCACCGATTCTTGGTAAGTTTTGCAAAGTGTCACTTTTGTTTTCTTTTGTTGTTTTTAGTGGTGCTTTTGTTTTCCTTAGTGGCATTTTGATCTTATTTTTGCATATTAAATGTTGTTTTTATCCATTATTTCTCCTACAAGTGTTGTCTTTCTCTCGCAAGTGGTGTTTCTATTATCTCTTCATATTCCATGACATATCACCTTCTAGTCCTGATTGCAACAAGATATATTAACACTCACAACTTGTTTCTCTCACTTGCATTGTGCTATTGACTTGTACTGACCATCCTTCTCTTGTTAAGTAGTGCACACTTGCAGGTAACATGTATCCACTGTAAATATTAATTATGCCCAACTGAGAAAGGATTCCCTTCTAGAGAGCATAAAACATTTCTAAGCCATAGTGAGGCACCTCTACCCACTACAATTGCAACCTGCACCCATGTTCAGCCTCCTAAGCACACTGCGCACCTCTAGTTAGTAGTGTGCATCTCCCTTGCTCACTACAACTGTGAGATGCGCCCAAGACAGGCCTCTCTCTCTCTCACAATTGTGCATGGTGTAGTTATAAACTGTTGTTTTTCTATCTTTGTGCATCGTGATCCCGACTTGCACCCTCTCTTCCTTGCCTGAGTGCAATGCAAACTTCTAGTTGCTAGCGAAGCCACCTTGTATCATCTTTACAAGCTTATGCTCCAAACATTTCCAATCCTTATTAGTCACTATCTTTTGCATATTTTTGAATGAAATAGGTATACTATTTCTAGGAAGTAATCTTTGTTCACCATGAGTGATATTCCACTTGCAGGTGTTGTAGACACAATACACATTAGCCTTTCATATTCTGCAGATACAATGCCTCCTACCACTCGATAAGATACATCAAAAGAGGTTTCAAAAAATAGTACTGAGGAGGCAGTGGAATTTTCCAAGCCAAGTATTCCCATATTATTAGACATAGAATATTTCATTGATAAATCCATCATAGTCTCATGGAAGGTGTTGTCACTGCTACAACACCCTCCAAAAATTTATCTACATTCAAATTTTGGAGCCTAATTTACCATCGTATCTAGTTTCACCTTAGTCATCAAATAGTTTTTCTTGTCATTCTATATGTTTCAAGTCCTCTTGAGTGTTCTCAAGTGTCGTCGCATTAATTAGAACATATTTAGTTCATTTCATGGTTGTAACAGATTTGTTGTGGTAAAACGACACCTTTTGGTTGTAGTCGCACACAATTCATCTGTTGTACTTGGGGAATGTATGTAAAGTGGCATTTTGATGCATACTTATCCTTGTTAAAGCTTCTCAAAGTTTTATCGATGAGTCAGTATGTTTCACACAAGGTTTTATGTCTGAAATCATCATGTTTGCTAATTTCAATATCTCCCAGACATAAACAAATTTTGGTTGCAAAGTGAACCCATTGAGGCAAGAAGCGCATCAACACACTCTTAAGCCTTCATAAAAAATCATTTGTTGTTTGGAAGTGAACCTTTCATGCTCTAAGAGTGCAAAGTGCACTCCTTAATTATATTCCCCTTCCTTATTTCGAAATATGCCTTGAGAGATGACGTCTTCCTATGAGTGCACTACTTCTACTCGAAGGAATGCAACCTCCTTGAGCACATGAGCACACATCGAGGGCCTTAAGCTCCACCCTTCATCCTTCCACAATGCGCCATGCACCCTCTTGACCCATTAAGTGCATGAGGACACTCCCAAGGCATGAATATTCATCCTTCAACCTTTAGATTTGCACAATGTGCCCTCCTGGGCCTCTTAAGAACATGAGTGCAATGCAAAGGCATGAAGCTCCATCCTTCAGCCTTTAGAAATGTGCCCTATGATTTCCTTCTTTCCCTTGAGTGCACAACGTACTTGGGAATCCTGAAGCCTTCTCCTTCATCCTTCGGACTTGCACCATGTGACCTGCCTTGATTGCCTCTCTCTTTCGAGAACTTGAGCACATGTCGAAGTCCTAAATCCTTCACCCTTGAATCCTTCAGCCTTTCTAAGTGTGCCCTTGCACCCAAAATATCTCCTTTTTCCTTTCAAGTGCATTGATAATGTATGAACAAAAAATGTGCATAAAACATGTTAGGATAGGATGCTTTCAGGTTGATGGTTGCTTTTCATGAGTAATTGTGGATACAACTATTCCAGGAAAAACATGGAAAGCACACATGAAGAAGATTGAGAAAATAAGGCAAACAAAGGAAGCATTGAAGAAAAAAGAACACATTAAAATCTTGATGATCAAAGCACCATGAAGACTCCATTATATCAAAGAGCCTTTGGAGGGTGAAGACATAAATGATCGAAAACTGCATGAAGAACAAAGGCACGAGTGAAAACCATTTCACCATTGAAGAAAGTCCATGTCATTAGTCACTATTAGTCTTATCCATCAAGGATAGTTACATGTCACGTCTTCATCACATGATGATGTGGATGTAATGATGTAGAAATTTTGAATAATAAACACTTATTCACAGAGATTATCCTGATTATACACTATTGCGGAATACATGCATAATACATAACCTCCTCTACGTTGATCATCAATTTAGCAGCATAAAAAACAATGAAACATCAATTGCATGCACACATTAACACAATATGTAACCCGGGGAAAGCTTACAGTTGAAAACCCCACACTATCTATATATTAATTATTGAGAACATGTGACAATACATAGTACAATACTCATCACAAGTATCCAGCACTATCTCCACCTGCTACACACAAAACTAGCTTAGATCCGAACAAGTCACAGGTTCAAATCTTCTCCACTGCTTTGCCTGCCTCTATTGCACAATACCATGTGAAAATCACTCACTCTGAAAATCACGTGAGCACATGCTATTTCACTGGGCATATACTGAGCAATCCTCATGGGCATACTCAATCCATTGATTGTGCAAGATCTCATGCACAACTATAGTCACAACTGATAGCAATCTCAACCTCTACCACCTGTCTCCACTGAACTGTACATGCACTGAGTTAACTGATGTATTCTTTAGTTGCATTATGAGTTAATAATTAGTGAATTGATTTAATCAATTAATTCAAATCACTCATCACTAGTCTATTTGCAGTTAGACTAATTACAACTAGTTTAACCAAGTCAAACTGAACACAACTCCATCAACTCCACATCCAACTCCACAGAACTCACATGCATGAGTTCTAACTGATGCCATGCATGCAATAGCTGAACTGACCCACAAAGAAAGCGTATTTCCTTCTGACAGCTGCATGTGCCACATCAGTAGCTCTAACTGAAGTGCTTCAAGAGGATAAGATAATGTTTATAGTCTAAATATTATTATGAGACAATAATATTTGACTTTTCTATTTTTAGCCTGGCAGTCTAAAAATAGACTTTGATCACTCCGCTGTGAACCAGAAATAGACGTCCATCTATTTTTCCCAACATGACCAATCATCCATAAACAACATCCTGCAACTCATAGACCATGATCCATATGTCTAAAAATAGACATAGTCTAAAAATAGACTTTGCGCCAACAATACCCTGCGGGCCCACTTAGTGAAGGCGACTTCTTTCCACTAAGATCCATCATCTTGTTGCATTCTCATCACTCACTCTCAAAAAGATATGGATTATCAGCAACCCCTATCCTACCTCAGTGGTATTCAAATTTGCTCCTGGTGAGCGCCTTCATCAAGATATCAACATCCTGATCCTCCGTTGGAATGTATGAAAGTAACATGATTCTCCGCTGCACACAATCTCTGATATGATGGTACCTGATGTTGTTCGTTGAGCTCCCTGCCCAATCTATATCCTCCTTTCTGTACCAAGATCCATATCCCGATGTGCCTCTCTTAAGCCTGCACACATGCGACTCCACCAACTATCGATAAACAGTGGCATCCACTACCTCCGCTGAAGTAGCATCCTCCTTCCTCCAACCTCCAGGAAGGAACGCAGTCTTCACATCCATCTGATGAATGTGCCACCCCATCTGCACAACTTTGTAGATCCATCTCGAACCCACCACTAATTTCCCTTCCGGTCTAGGAACAATCTCCCATGCACTGTTTCTGACAATCGAATCATACTCTTCCACCATGGCGTCTACCCATGTGGGATCCTCCACAGCTTCCTCGAAAGAGGATGGATAAGTCACAACACATTTGCTCATAAGAGCCATGTATCCAGTGTACTGATCAGGTGACTATCTCTGCCTGCGTTGGGCTATAGGTGGTCCTACAACTTTCTCTGCATCTTGAGCCAGTCGCTCAGCTTCTGTCAAGTGCTTTCACCCTCTGATGGTTGTTCTGCATGAGTGGTCTCTTCCACTCCATGAACCTCGTCCTACGGTTGATCCACATCCTGAAGCTCATCCTTAGGAACTAATAGCTCCTCATCTGCATGCAAGTGTAGCTCCATCTCAAGCGAACACTTCATGGCTTTCTCCTCCTGAAATTTTATATCTCGTCACACAACAGTCTTACCACTGTTTGGCAAATACACACGATAGTTGTGGGGCATATCAGTGTACCCCAAAAATATCCCAACCTCTACGGTCGGCTCCAACTTCTTCCTAGAATCCTTCATCACATGCATGTAAACATTAGCACCAAAAATCCTCAAATGAGAAAGATCAGGCTTCTTACCAAAATAAGCCTCCTCGGGTGTACTCATGCCAAGTATCCTGTGAGGATAACGGTTCTGCACATAAACTGCTGTATTGCATGCTTCCACCCACAAGTGAAGGGGTAGGCCCTGATCATGCAACATCGCCCGTGCAACACCCACGATCGTTCTGTTCTTCCACTCAGCAACCCTGTTCTGCTCTGGGTTATGGGGAGCTATGAGCTCTCTTCGAATCCCTTCTGCACTGCAGAAATCCTTGAACTCGCCAGAGATGTATTCACCACCATTATCGCTCCTAAGAGCCTTCACCTTCTTCCCTGACTCCTTCTTGACCAGTGCTTTGAACTCACAGAACTTTGAGTATGTCTCGCTCTTCTTCTGCATGAAGAAGATCCAGCACTTATGAGAGAAATCATCAACAAAGATCACATAATACCTGTGTTTTGCTGTCGAAGCTACTGAGAAAGGTCCACACACGTCTGTGTGAATTCTCTCAAGGATCGTCGTGGCGCGACTATCCTTCTCGTGAAAGGTGGCTTTCACAAACTTTCCCAAAGTACACCCCTTGCATTGATCTGACTGCGCAAGAGTGCCTTTAGGAAGCCCTATAGTGATCTGCTGCAGTATCTTCAAGGCTCCATGGTGAAGGTGACCCAATCTCCTGTGCCACAACTCGCCATCATCCCAGCTCACCAATCCTTCTGCCTTGCATGCCATTGCTGCGAATCCATCTAGATGCAACTAATAAAGGTTCCTTACTCGAACCCCTATCTTCCAGGTTTCTCCAGTTGTCTTGCTGCGCATGAAAGCCTTTCCCTCGCTGAAAACAACATCATATACCTTGTCTTCTAACATCGCCACAGAGATAAGATTCTTCTTCAATCCTGGAACATGCATCACTTCCTTCAATATGAATGGTTTACCAAACTCCCTCTCAAAGGAAATGGTACCGATACCGGTCGCACTGTATCTACAATCATCGCCCATCTCGATGTGCACTCCAAGATCTTTGTCCTCCAAATCAGAAAACAAATCTCAATCTCCTGTCATGTGAAAAGACGCACCACTGTCCAAGAACCACACCGATCCCATCACACTTGAAACCAAGCATGCGATCAATGAAAAATCAAGCTCAAACTATGAGGCTAGAGCCTCTCCTGCTACAGATCCAGCAGCTTGCTTGTTCTTCTTCTTCTGTGAACAATTAGTGGCATAGTGTCCATGCTGGTGACAGTGAAAACACTTCACCTTGGACATGTCCTGCTTCTTGCCTTTCGCACCGGACTGAGAAGCTTTCTTGTTCTTCCCCTTCTTTTCTTTGGCAGCCAAAGCGCAATTTTCTTCATCAGGTCCCTTTGATGAATATCTGTCCTTGGTATTCCGCCTGATCTCCTCCTGCACAAGATCTGACCAAAGTCTCTCCCATCATGGCAATTTCTCCCGACCATTGGCAGAGTCCTGATAGGAATGCCAACTCTTCGGAAGACCAAGGAGAGCCAAGCTCACCAAGTCCTCATCATCGACAGTCATCCCCACACTTCCTAGCTCATCCCTACACTGAGTGAACTTCTTGAGATACTTGGGCATACTGTCTCCCTTCTCACATTTGATGTTTCTGAGTTTATCCTTGAGTGCCAGCTTCCTCTGATCGCTCTTTATTTGGAATAGATCTATCAACGCTTTCCACATCAAGTATGGAGAAGCCTTACCATGCACGCTGGACACAATGTGATCCTTCACACCCTCCAATAGAATCCTTCGACACTTTGCTATCTTCTTTTGCCAAGCATCAACCTGTGCAACATTAGTAGGCTTTGGGACATCAGCCTCTATGAAATCCTTCAGTATATTATCATCCAACACTGCCTCCATCCTATCCTTCCATGCAACATAGTTTGAGCTGCCCACAAGAGCATACTCCAATCGCAATTCATTGAAAGACATTGCCACGTTGATACCAAGAAAACACTGCTACAACTTCGAATTCCACCAGCTCGAAACTCAACTGCCTCTGATCTAAGATTCATGAGAACAAAGTATTTCTCGTACAGAGATTGACTGTATGGGCTTTTACCGGATATCTCACCTTCCAAAGGAAGGATGAATCCAGAGGCTACCTGGCCCGATTACAGACTCTGTCTGAAGAAATAGAATGTAAACACTTCCTAAATAGTAGATCTGATGATCAACAGCTCTGATACCATGTAGAAATTTTGAATAATAAACACTTATTCACAGAGATTATCCCGATTATACACTATTTTGGAATACATGCATAATACATAACCTCCTCTACGTTGATCATCAATTTAGCAGCATCAAAAACAATGGAACATCAATCGCATGCACACATTAACACAGTATGTAACCCGGGGAAAGCTTACAGCGGAAAACCCCACACTATATGTATATTAATGATTGAGAACATGTAACAATACATAGTACAATACTCCTCACAAGTATCCAACACTATCTCCACCTGTTACACACAAAACTAGCTCAGATCTGAACAAGTCACAGGTTCAAATCTTCTCCACTGCTTTGCCTGCCTCTATTGCACAATACCATGTGAAAATCACTCACTCTGAAAATCACGTGAGCACAGGCTATTTCACTGGGAATATATTAAGCAATCCTCATGGGCATACTCAATCCATTGATTGTGCAAGATCTCATGCACAACTATAGTCACAACTGATAGCAATCTCAACCTCTAACACCTGTCTCCACTGAACTGTACATGCACTGAGTTAACTGATGTATTCTTCAGTTGCATTATGAGTTAATAATTAGTGAATTAATTTAATCAATTAATTCAAATCACTTATCCCTAGTCTATTTGCAGTTAGACTAATTACAACTAGTTTCACCAAGTCAAATTGAACACAACTCCATCAACTCCACATCCAACTCCACAGAACTCACATGCATGAGTTCTAACTGATGTCATGCATGCAATAGCTCAACTGACCCACAAAGAAAGCATATTTCCTTCTGAGAGCTGCATGTGCCACATCTGTAGCTCAAATTGAAGTGCTCCAAGAGGATAAGATAATGTTTATAGTCTAAATATTATTATGAGACAATAATATTTGACTTTTCTATTTTTAGCCTGGCAGTCTAAAAATAGAATTTGATCACTCCGCTGTGAACCAGAAATAGAAGTCCATCTATTTTTTCCAACATGACCAATCATCCATAAACAACATCCTACAACTCATAGACCATGGTCCATATGTCTAAAAATAGACATAGTCTAAAAATAGACTTTGCGCCAACAATACCCTGCGGGCCCACTTAGTGAAGGCGACTTCTTTCCACTAAGCTCCATCATCTTGTTGCATTCTCAACAAATGATGTAATCATTGTAAATACAAATACGTAGAAGTCCAAGAGTCATGTATGGAAAAAAGAGTCATGGAAGTCCAAAAGGCATGTAATACCAAGAGTCATATGTAATTCCAAAGGTCATTTGGAAGTCCAAAGGTTGTAGAAGTCCAAAGATCACCAGGAGTTGGAAAGTCAAGAGTCATGGATATGTGAAAGGTCATGCCTCATGTTATAAAAGGATCCTAATTACTCATGTAAAGGACTTTTAACCTTGGCTTCTCCCACAAGGAATTAAATAGATAGAGTTAGTACTTTTGGGGAGAAAGTAGTGGCTCTAATGCTCCTCTATTGGAGTTAGTGATGTTCTTTGTATTTATGTATCTTGGAACTTTTGCTTAATACTTGAAGCCTTTCAATCAACACATTTTCACATATGGATTTTGGATGTTTCTAAGACTATTCTTTGAATGTTTATGATTCATTTTTTCTTTCACATGTACTGGAGTAATTGAACTATTTTGGTGACTTCGATGCTTAACTTATTGGAAATGTGTTGTAATGTTCACAACGATCGTCACATCTATGTGAGATATTTCACTTGATGTTATATGAGCCTTTCTCATTCATGTGTGTATCCATTAAGATAGTACTATTACTTCTCTCTTAGAGGCTCACTATATCTCCCCCTTGTAGTAAAATAACCTTGACACATCTGCAATTGAACATTGACAAGGTACACTTGCTTTCTCATTCAAAAGCACATGTGCACTTCTCTCTTGTGATAAAATCTAAAGAAAAGGCATATCTTTAAGTAAAAAATAGTCAGGTCATATTCTCTATGGGACTCCTACACCAATTTAAGTGAGGTCTGATTGGGGCCTCATATCGGGGAGATCCCCTATATGTTGGCGGTATCAAACACTATTAAAATTCTGGCGCTAGAAGGAGGGTAGCCAGGTTTTTATGGTTGGTAACTCCAAAAACCCCAACCATTCATATTTTGGACAAGGTAGCAATATTCCGAGCACCATTCCACCTCCTATTCCCGATGTATGAGGGTATTCTCATCCTAGTCCAGAGTTGACATACGAGGTTACCTACAAACAACTCCTAGCACTTCGACCTATAACTTGTTAGTTTGCAAAGGATATCAGTTTACCTCCTATTGTAAATAATCTCCCACATCACCCAAAGAAGAAAGAAACAACTCATACTGGTGTATTAGTTTCAAACATGGAAGATTTAGTTTTTTCCACTCTTGAAGAGTTAGCAGAGTCCTTAGAAGACATAGTGTAGAAAGATCCACTTCCACCCATAAACGAAGGGTACGAGGAAGACATGTTCTTTCTGATGACATTTTTGATGGTTTAGATGATGAAGGAGAAGGGTAGTTAGATTCTGAAAAGGAGGAGGAACTAAGAGACAAAGACCTGGCTAACTAGGACTTGGATTGGATGGCGCTGTTATCACATTTTTTAGTTTATAATTTTTTAAAGCGGTGACAATGGGAGTGTCAGTTTTATTGTAGCTTTGTAAATTTAAATTTTTGTTGACATCTAGGGCATCTCCCCAAAGGTATAAATTTAAATTTTTGTCTTATATTGCACTGGCATAATCCACGTCAGCAAAGGAGAAATCATGGATCAAACACACGCTAGTGAGTTGAATGGTAAGATCACATGATGTATTGCTAAATTCTGCCACCGAGAGGTAATGTGGGTTTAACAAATTATGATTGCATGTTAATATTTTTTCAAATCAGTTGTCAGTTCATTATAATGATGAACATCTTGACACATTCTGGAATACATTACCCCATTTAGTAATACCAGTATAACCCAGGATTGAGGTGTTGTTTTCTTATGCTAAATGAGGACAGTTTGTTAAATGTTCCCCAAAGATCAAGGACTGAATCGAAATATTGTTTCCCATGTTTTTCTTGGCAGTGAGAAACATGGGAAGGAGTGGAAAATTGAAAAGGAGAGAGCCTAAAGCACCCAACATACTCGAAGTTTATCCAAAAATCTAGTAGCAGTTTCGGGAAGCAAGTGTTGGATGTCATAATTATCCTATTTTTAACCTAAATAACCCTACCTTAGACTCTATTTTACAACCCAAATAAGATCTCTATGCAAGTATTTTTAGTTTCTTTAATCATTCTTTGGGTAAATGGATAATGTATACTCATTCTAATTAAAAGTAAAAAAGGTTGATGTTTTTCTACGTAACTTTCCATCTGTATTACCTTGTGACTATTAAAATGTACGTTCACTAATTCAAGATCAAAAGTGGCTATGGTATAGGAAGATCCCAAGAAATCCTGCGCTCATCCTTATTCCCGCACTAAATATGGAAGATTGTTGGTTCAAGAGTCCGACTGGGAGTCGGTCCCAATTTTCAAAGAAGAAAGGAACACATTCATTCCTGAGGACCTGTTCGTGTTTTCCAGAAAATGGTTTGGAGCATTGGAGGGTTTCGAAAGTTAGATATTAGTTGCCAACAATTCCATCTTTTATTATCTATTTGATACGGCCGAGAGACAATGCAATTTCTATATATGTCAAGATAGATTAGGAAGGAAGCTAGTGATACTTGTGAATAATTGTGGTGTTTATATGTTCATAAACATAGTATTTCCACGACTGCTCTGAGGCTGGATTTGTCACTATATGTTATGTATCAAGCATAGACTTTTGTTTTTTAATAAAAGAGGGCTAATTCCAGATTCATGCATTTGTTTATCTATTTCCTGTGATGACCAACCTATCCTTATAGATTAATCTTGTTCCCTAAACAAGGAAACAAGCTAGTTGGCTAGGGCCCAACCAACCCATCTCGTTCTCCCTTTGTCTATTATATTGTGTGATAAGTAAATGATGTGATAAATATTTATGTGTGAAAGTTTTCTTGTAAGGGCTGCACTTGGTTGCATAAGATCTTGTGTGTTTTCTTTCAAAACGAGTGATAAAGGTTCAGATTTGTAATTTTTTGTTCTTGTGTTTATGATTGGGGTTTATTTTTAAGCATAGATTTCTTTGTTATTGAAGAATTTCTTTCATTTATTGTAAGCCACATTAAGGGTCTGTATATGGAAATTCTCTTTCGTTTTCAAATTCGTCTCTTTAGTTTAGATCTACTCTGTGGTGCACACATATTCCCTAAGATAAGATATATACAGGGATTATTTCAATCTTTCTTAGTAATTGATACGTTTATTATTTAAATTTTCTTTTTACATAGCAGGCAAGTGAAAATCCTTGTTTTGGCACCTGTAGCTATTTGGTTGCATTACTGTGTAAGTGAAGTTGTTCTCGGCTCAAGACCTCTTCTTTTAACATTTCAATCTATCACTATGGTTCTCTTGAATGTAAGATTTTCTTTGGTTATTTAAAATTTTAAGTGAAGGAACATAGTACTATCATCTTTAACCAAACTGATGTAATCATTTGAGCTTTATTCATAAAGTTATATGCACAGAAGTCGATCTTGAACACAATGTTAAACCATAACAAGATATATATATTTGTGAGGTGATCTTCCTATTTATGCATAGGAGTTTAATATTTCTTTTGATGATTGATGAAGTATTGAGGTTCATGCATTGAAGGTGTGATGAGTCTGCGAGTTTTGTCTTAATTCAATCAAGGTTTATTTCCACAATATTTGAGTTAAGACTTGCTACGCAATATTATTTTTAGTACAGAAACAAGGTGCTTTTTTTTATTACATGTACATAGTGTTATTGTTTCTCCTAATACATGAATAGAGTGCAGGTACTGTTCTATTTTACCTAGTACAGGAATAAAGTGCATAAACTGTTTTGTCTTTTCCAGTATAGGAATTGATTGCTGGAATAGATTTATTTTGAAAAGTCTTTTTGTTTTGAAATGTTTGCGATCGCGTGGTTTGAAATGAATCTTGGATTTGTTTGTTCTCAAGTTATTTCTTTCACGTCTCTATTTGTTTTTTTGATAGTGAAAATACAGTCTCTTGAGTGGTGTGATGTCATTGTGTTGATAGTAAATAAACATAATTTCAAGGTCTTATTTACATATATATTTTATTGCACCTGAATGATTTAGTTGTAGGGATAAAGATATCGATTACATAATTGACCCAGAATCCTTGGCATTTCTTGTGCTACACTTCAAAGCTTACAAAGCCCTAAATTGATAATTAAGTGTTGAGTAATTGAAATTCAATCACTACACCCAACATTTTGGCATCATTGTCAGGGAGGCATTGAAAATAATTCTAGTAAAATTCTGGCTTTTCTTTTTCTACAGTAGAGGTGAGTCTACTTTATTTTTTCAAAATGCAGTATGCTTCTATTGCTTGAAGGAATTTGTTTGGAATTAATTGTGTGTTGTAGATATATTTTTTGAAGTAGCTGCAACATTTGATTTTATTTGTTCCGACAAGATTTTTTACAGTTTTGTCCATTATTTCTGGTTTGATTTGTTTTAAAATGTATGACTAGGAGAGGTGGGGGTCCAAAGCCCAAGAAGGGTACAAGAAATATTGATAAATCAAAATTATTTTTCTCATGATGGGCCTTCTGTTGTACGAAGGAATTGCAAGCGGACACAAACCCATCACGCAGGTACCATTCATCTGGACTCTGTGGACAATAGTTCAGGAATCTCACAACCATTAGAAGGGAAGAAGGAGAATATATGGACTAAAAAGATAAATCTGAACCACATTCAACCTTCATAGTTTGTGGGAAGTGGTATGTTTAAAGGAGAAGAAAAATAAGGTAATGAAGATCCAAATGCTGAAGGGGTTGGTGAGAACCAACCAATGGAGGAGTAGTCTGATTTTGGGTTTCCAATTGTGGATCCACATGTAGTGGTTCAAATGAAGAATATCCCACCCTTTGATCTTCCATATTTTCATGGTAAAGTGCATGAAGATCCTGATTATTTCCTTTTTGAGTTTGATATACTGTGTAGGAGTTATGATTATTCTTTGGATGCCCAAAAGCTAAAACTTTTCCCTGCAACTCTCAAGGATTCAACTTTATGCTAGTTCATGGGACTGGGGGGAAATACTATATCTTCTTTGGATAAAATGAACAGGGTGTTCTTAAATACATATCACGAATATTGCAAGGCGATATTTTTACTATTGCATAGGGGGAAGATGAGACCTTGGAGCACTATTTGGAGAGATTCTTATATATTCTTCAAAGGTCGAAACATAAATTTGATCTAAGCACTATTAGAACCTTGTTTCTGCGAGGGATTACAGATGATTCTAAAAATAATTTGAATGTGTTAGGACAAGGTGATATTTCTCAAAAAACTTTTGATCAAATTTGTCACCTATGCAGGAAGTTCTCACGTAACCAATCTAGATATGGTAAGGGAATCAAGAGAAACTCTAGAAATAACAGATTTGGATCTATAGATTTTATGATCATTGGTTTGAAAATAAAATGGATAATATGAAAATTGAAATTATGAATATTGCTAGTAAATAGATAGATTCTTTAAAATTTCAGTAGAAATTAGTAGAAGAAAAAGTAACATTATCCATTTATTGTCGAAAATGTAGAAAAAACATATCTTATGTGGGTGTCCCGTGGATGTTAAAAGTGCTAATAGCTGTGTAATAGGTGTAGGGAAACATCCTACCAAAGAATTCCCATCCATACTAGGACTAAAAGAAACGTTTGAGGGAGAGAATTTGGTACTTTATCCATTGCACGCTATGGGAGCATGAAAATCATGGCCACAGGTAAGTAAAGGTATGATTTATGAACCTACACCATATGTTTCTAGATATAATGCACCACACTATCCCTATCAAAACATGAATTACTCTCAGTCTTGGTAGGATGGGTATCATTCTTAGTATGGGCAATATCCTCCTCCTTGGAAAAGGGATGGGGGGACCACCACATTCTCATTATCCCTATCCCATGCCTACACAGTCATATCCTACATCATATGCACCTTATCCTATGGCACAACCTACATTACCAGCAACATTGCCTCATCAAACATAGTCTATGCCACCAATTCCATTACCACCACCTTTCTGACCACCTCAATTGCCAACAAAACCAGTTCCTAATCCAAATAATAAAGCAATGCAAATGATTCATTCTATTGGACCACTCCCTTTCCCTATTTATCAAATCATGTCAGTTGGGGTCAATGACCTCTAGCTAAGATCGGGAAGGGTAATAAACTCATAAAAACAAAAACAAAAACAACATGTGGTGATCATTGATGAGAAAATTGAGGAGAAAACTCCCAATATTTCAAACAATGATGCCATTGTTCATCCTGTTCCCACAAACTTATAATATTTACCTTCTTCTTCAAACTAACATCCCTTTCCAGAGAGACTGATTGTAGAGAAATTTTACCGCACTCCTAAGTATAACATGGCTTAAAGTTGAGGAATGTTTGTATAAAGGTCCCTCTACTACAGGCTATAAAAGAGGTTCTTATATGTATTAAGATTATTAAGGAACTTTGTCTTAAAAATCCAGGGAGGAAGAGAGTTGAACCTCACACTATCTAGTTTTTTGGAATAGCAACTGAGTTGATGACAGGATGTGCTCAAGTGGAGAAATATAATAATCCTAGAAACCCAGTTGTCTCTATTAAGATAGGTGATATCCTTGTTCCGAATGTGTTAATAAACATTGGATCAACTATTAATGTTATGACCAGGAAAACTATGGAACAATTTCGGTTGAATCACATTCGTCCTACCCCCACTATGCTTGAACTTTCTGATAGATCTAAAATCAAGTCGAAGGGTGTGTTAGATGATGTAGTTGACTTAATCGATTCATGGAAGTACCCTGCATATTTTATTGTGTTACAACCCAAGAATCCTATTGAGGGGCACCCTTTGATCTTGGGACATCCATGGCTTGTCATGGTAGATGCCTATATAGGATGTTGCTAAGGTGACATGTATATTTCCCATGGGGATGATAGGAAAAAGGTCACCTTATACACACTTTCTAGATCTATTTAGGAGCTTTGAGATACCTTGTGGTTGGATTATGATAGTAGTGATAAGGAGACTCAATTCCTTTATGTGATTCAACAATATACCAAGTTGACTAAGGAGGGTGTGATCAAAGATTTTTTAGATAACTTAGACATTATGTAGAATTTTGAATCACTTTATCAGATCTTTAGTCCAAGTTTCTAGGAAAACTGTGATCCCCAATCCTCATCCTTATCACTATAGAGATTAGTAGTCACCATAAGCATTCTTAAGCCTGAAACTATCCTTGTTGAGATTAGTCCAAGCAAATATTTATAGATTGGTTCAGACCTAGCCCCATCCCAGCAAGAGAATCTTGTGAGCTTGATGTGAGAACATCTTGATGCCTTTGCATGGAGTTACAAGGAAATGAAAGTCATCCCCCGTGGAACCTGTACTCATCATATTTATATTCAGGAGGGTTCCCGACCTGTCGAACAGACCCAAAGGAGAATGAACCCTGCACAAAGAGAGGTTTTTAAAGGAGAATTGGAAAAATGCTTAGATGCTGGTTTTATCTATACTATATCTGATAGTCATTGGGTCTCTCCATTGGTAGTAGTCCCAAACAAGGATGGGAGATGGATTATTTGTATTGCCTATAGAGAATTAAATAAAGCCACTCTCAAGGATTACTTTCCCCTTCCCTTCATTGATCAGGTGCTAGATACCCTTACAGGTAAAAAGTACTATTCATTTTGAGATGGCTTCAATGGGCATAACCAAATGTAGATCTTACCTAAGGATAAGGACAAGACTGTCTTTACGTTTCCATGGGGGACATTCACTTATCGAGTGCTTCCTTTTGGACATTGTAATTCTCCTGCGAACTTTCAAAGGGAAGTCTTGGTTATTTTTGCTAACCTCAAGTGCATAGGAGTTTACATGGATGATTTTTTAGTATTTGGTAATTATTTTCAAGAAGCCCTTCTAAATTTAAAGAAAGTTCTCAATAGGTGTCAAGAGGTCTACCTTGCTTTGAGTGATAAGAAATGTAGATTGATGTGGAAAGTAGGAGTGGTCCTTGGTCATCTTATTTTTTATAAGGGTATCCAGGTAGATCCGGCTAAAGAAGAAGTTATTACACACCTTGCAGCACAAAAAACACAAAGGGAAGTGAGAGGATTCCTTAGACATGTGGGTTATTACCGAAGATTCACTGAGAATTTTTCTAGGATAGCTGCCCCTCTTTTTCGATTATTATCTAAGGATATCGATTTCTCTTGGAATGAGTCTTTCCAATGATCTTTTGATAATTTGAAGGAAAAATTAGTATAGGAACCCGTCTTGAGGGGACCTAATTGGTCCTTTCCATTCCATATTTCCTCAGACACCTCAGAAACTACCATTGGTTTAGCTTTAGGACAGGAAGAAAATCAACAATCCTATGTTATTTACTTCATTAGTAAGAACTTGTCATCTGTTGAATTTAACTATACAATAACTGAGAAAGAGTTTCTAGCTGTGGTATTTTCTATTAATAAATTCAGACACTATATTACATGTTATGAAGTGTTTATACATACAAATCATTCTTCCATAAAATATTTGATGAATAAACCTTTAACTAGTAGTAGGATATCTAGGTGGTTTATTTTACTACATGAATTCAATGTTATCGTAATCGATAGGCCAGGAAAATCAAATATAGTAGATGATTATCTTTCTATATTGGATAATCTTTGTCAAGCAATTCATGTAGATGATTCATTTCTTGATGAACATCATTTCTCTATTTCGACAAAATTTATGTGGTTTGTTGACATAGCCAATTATCTTGTCACAAGAAAAACACCACCGCACATATCCGCTTAGGCAGAAGATCATTAAAAGAAGTGCTTCATATTCTTGGATCTAAGGAGACCTCTTCTATATTGGACCCGAACTTATTATTCATAGATGTGTAAGGGAATAGGAAGTGTTTGATATCTTGAGAGCTACCCATGATGAGCCTTGTGGGGGCCATTTTGCTGACAAAAGAATAGTATACAAAATTCTCTATGTTGGATACTTTTGGCCTTCGTTGTTTAAGGATGCCAAACAATATGTTAAGTATTCTTATAGTTGTCAGTGAATGGGCCAACTTGGTCAAGCTAATGAGATTCCTTTATGCCCTCAAGTCATGTTAGATCCCTTTGAAAAATGGGCCATTGATTTTGTGGGACCCATAACCCCAACATCCTTAAATAAAAAACATATCTTGGTTTGTACAAATTTTGTAACAAAATGGGTAGAAGCTAGAGTTTTTCCTTATGCTACTGAAAGAGTTGTTGATTTTCTACTTAATGAAATTTTTACTCGATTTGGTGTTCAAAGAGAAATTTTTACTAAAAATGGACCTCAGTTTTTTTCTAATATGGTAAAAGGAATTATAGATCAATACAGGATTCGGCATAGGAAGTCTACACCGTATCACCCGCAGGAAAATGGCCAGGTAGAATCTACAAACAAGGTGATCGAGTCCATTCTTACAAAAATAGTAAATATTCATAAAAAAGATTGGAAAAATAGATTATCGAAAGAATTATGGTCTTACAAAACTACTTGGAGGAGCAACACGTCATACACCTTATGAGTTGGTGTACGGGAAGCAGGTCTTGTTGCCAATCAAATTCTCGATTACAAATTTTAGAAATACAGTCCAGTTGGGTTTGGATGTCACAGAAGCATAACAATAATGCCTTTTGCAGTTAAATGAACTTGATGAAATAAGAATGGATGATGTTCAACAAACTATCTTGATGTAGCAACATCGTTCGCATGATAGGTTGATCAAGAAAAAGAAACTCCAGCCAGGTAACTGGGAACTCCTCTATGATTCAAAGTTTAAAAATTTTAATGGGAAGATTTGCACACGTTATTTGGGGCCATATGAAGTAGTTAAAGTTTCTTAGAATGGAGTGGTGGAAATTAAAACCATTGATGGATAGGGAACTATTTTCTCGGTGAATGGGTATAGACTCAAAATATATTTTGAGCCCACCACTAAAGAGTATTTCATACAATAGGTACAATCACAATCATATTTGAAGATGGTAGGTGGGAAAGAATACTAGCCTACTATGAGTACTTTTTGATTTACTCTTTTCCTAAAAAAAAAAAAAAAAAAAAACACGACTGTGAAAATCAACTTGCTAGAACAGTTATGTGAGGATCTTCTTAAAAGCCAGCTTGTTGGAAGTCAAGTTCCTCTTTAGTAAAATGGAATGTCACTTGAATTAGAAAGCATGACTAACTTGTTTTGAGAAGAAGCACGTTTCTACATTATTTTTGGTGGTAGAGGAAAACCAACAAGAACTAAGAACTTACCAAAGTTCAGTGCAAGCAACATGGTGAAATTTTATGCATGTGACACAAAAATTCCACTGCAGTTAATTCACCCAGGTTACAACATTATTTGATGGAGACATTTACTATCTAAGGTGCATACTCTATCTTTCCTCTTTTCCCTTTTCTGAAATTTCTCTCTGATTTCGTCTTCGTTCCTTAGATTGAATACCCCTCCTGTTCTTCAACAAAATGTCCTGTCCTGATTTCTATTTTTCCCTCTTAACCCTAAAATTTGTTCCCTCATCCCTTTTTCCTATATCTCTCTATGGATTAATCCACCTTATTCTAAGTGTCCCTTGTGATTTTCCTTCCCTTTCTTATGATAACCCTGTCCTGCTTCTTTTTTTCCCTCCTGTTTTTCAAGTGTTGGTAATTTATGAAGCCTTGTCTGTCTAAGACTAAAAGCATGATGGAACCTAAATTTTGTGATAAAAAGCTCCTCTAACTCTGAATTTTTTTATACACAATCCAACCCAATTTTATACAAGTAACTAGATTGGTTATTTCAGTGCAAGAACCCCTTCTTTTTAGTATAGGGATTGTTTCTGCTTAGTGCAGGAAGCCTGCTTACGACAGTACAGGAATCCTCCTATCAAAGTGCATAAATTGTGCCCAGAATAGTGTATGAACTCTTCTGTTATGGTTCGGGAATCTCAAAAAGTGCAAGAAACTTTTCCTGTTACAGAGAAGGAACTGTTATTTTAGATTCTTTTGTCAGTTCAAGAATATTTTGTAAATTGTTTTCGGATTTTTTGGGTCAAAGTATGATATCCATGTGTAAAAACGATGGCTTTGTTGTAAAATGGTATCCACAATTTTTGTATAAGTGACCATTATTGTTATGTCAAAAGGGAAATGAATGTTTAAGTGAAATATTAACATTAGATATAGGCAACCTTTATCATAATTAATAACAACCATCCACATAGGATGTCATTATAAGGAATAAATGCATGCGTGGAGATCGTTTCATTTAAATTCCTTGTCATCTCATTTGAATTCATGTTTCTAATCATTGATTTTTCCTCCACCATGTGTGAGATGACCACTTTTTACCATTTAACCCCTCAAAATCATAATTGGCCTAATCATCACTCCCAATAATCATTACCTTGCTCGTTTTTAGAAATTCTACCAGATCTCTAACTGGATTTTCATACCTCAAGGATGATGACCATTGTTGGGTAATGCGAAAGTTTAATTGTTATGATGTCGATACAGAAATCGTGACACAAAATAACATGTATTCTAAATTAGTGTTGGTTCAGGAATTGTGCGACTCCCAAACATTCATTCCTGCACCTTTTGATTTTAAAATCATGAAAGAATTTTGGCATCATGTATATAAGTGACTATTGATTGTTGAAAGATCTTGAGGTGTTGAACAATTTGGGAACTATAGGTTGCAATAAGACTAAGGAACATTATGGAACTAGTGCGGATCAAGAGTTGCAATGTTAAAGAAATGGAAGGGACAATGGAATATGAAATGAGCCTGTCTCTTTTACCAAAAGTTGGCTTTATTCCTTTATTGCACAAGTTTAGTGGCTATGATTTAGCCATTACTTGGGTGTTGGCTTAGGGGGTCCTGACCCAGGTTCGGAGTTAACTTTGCCAACCAAAAAAACCTTACACTACTGGCCCTTTCGAAAATAACCTGTATAGTGCAGAATGCAAGCTCACCCGAAACAGTATGGGGGGATACAAGAACCAAGTTTCTGCATCCAGAGACTAGTGTGATGTCTTTTAGTGCCTCAGATCTGCCTTCACACAGATCGATAAAACCTTAGGGTTCACCGCTGTACTCTGTTAAAACATCCTTCAGACCTTCATGAAGGTCTATGATCAGTCCTTGCGGACCTCTAACAATCAATTCATCTACTTACGCGCATCAGAGAGTAGTCCTAAATTAGGGTTCATGCATGTTTACTTAAGTTATTAGTAAACATCAGAGAGTTCATCAGAGTCTTCGCGAAAATAATTAAACATGGATGCGTACATCATTAACACTTATTCAAGAGAATCATGTAACATTAAATCAATATTCCATAAAACACATCATTCATCGACAACATATAAAATTAATAGAGATAAACAAAAATACGTAAGAATTCTCAAAAAACTGTCCTTATTGATCTTCAATTCAAGGTTACATACTCAAAACTACCCTATGAACACATATATAGGGGTCCGTGCACTCAGCTGCAGACTCTACTGAAGCCTCTGTGCACTCAGCTGTGGAGCCTTTCCTTCCATATCTATGCACAGGAAGAAGAGCCTTCCTGTCGTAGCTCCTGTCCTAGACCCAAATCTCTATCTTTCCTTCTTTCTCTTCCAAGTCTAAGTCTACTTTTCTCTTCGCTAAGACTCACTATTTATAGACTTTTCATAAATTCCATGGTCCACGAACCATGGTTGAATCTAAAAGATGACTCAAAACTTTACAAAAAACAAGGGGCTAAGCCCCTTTGACTCCTATTCATCTTCGCACTCCACATCCATAAATCGTGGAGACTTCACATTATTTGCAAAACTGTACCAAAAATTGGGTTATCTTAACTGCAAACTAACCTAGGGGACCCATCCCAATAGGTCCCCAACACAAATATCATGACTCACCCTCAAGTCACTCTGCTAGCACCATGATCTTACTGCGAATATCCCCCAACTCCACTTGGACCACTGTAACTTCGGTAGCTCTCTGTGTTGCTGCCTACTGAACCTCCTTGACCAATTTTTCCATGGCTGGTCCTTCTACTGCCAACCTCATTGTTTGTTGCATCTGCTGCAGTCCCTTAAGCTTATCCTGAATGGAAGTTGCCACTTGATAAGCTTCCTCCAACCAAGGCTGCAACCTGGCCTTTAACAAAGCCTCCTTCTTCTGCACTTCCTCTACTCGGGAAAATTTTAAGAATGGAAAATTATCTTGAAGTTTAAAAACATTGGCGAATATCACTAGTCCCTAATATGAAAACTATAAAATGTTTATTGATGTATCTATAAAATTATTAAAATTTATAATGATTTTATATATAACCTCTATACAATGTTCACGATTTTTAAGGTAAAATAATTTTATACTGTAAAATTTGGGCGAATCATTTTTATAAAAAATGGAAATTGGCGAATCTTTTGTTTGGAAAAATCATGGAAAATTAGCCTAGTTGCGAATATTAGCCACTAAAATTTTCCATGTGGACCTTTACCTATGCCAATAACTGTTTTCCTTCCTGTAACTTGGCAAGGAGTTGCGCTGGTGCCAATGTGCGTACAGTTGCCCTGACCATCATCATCTTGGTGCTGCAACTCCCTCACCTCTATTTTCAATGTCTGCAAGTTCGGATCCTCCTACAGATTGGTCACTAACTCCATAGCCTGATCGAACAATGACGCATAGTTAGTGACTGTGGCATCTAGGGTAGCCATGCTTTTCTTAATTTCAGCTTTGCGTTGCTCCCAGACCTTAGGTGGAGTTATGGGTTGCAACTTTAACTGCAGTTATGTAATCTTCATGTTGGAATCAAATGTGACTCATCCAACTTCTACTTTAGCCTCACGCAAACTAGCAGATAGTTTTCTAATTTTGGCTTTTGGTTGTGTATCATTTGGGATGTAAAGTTCAAGCATTGTCTTACATGCCTCGGCTACTGCTGATTCCAGACGCAAACTATGCACCTATAGTGCCTCCTTTTCCTTCAAATCCTGTGTCTTTTCAGTGAACAGTTGATGATTATTAATTTTAATTTCACTAACAACAGAGGGTGCTCATTTCTCTCTAATCCTGAGCTCTTCCACGATGCCCTGAAGTAATGCATGCATAGATTCAAGTGATAGCACAGCAAGGTTCAGTCCCATGTTCGTGGCCTTGTGAAGTAGTGCACGTTGTTCATCTGTTTCAGCATGGAGTGACCCTTCAGGCAAAGGGAAGACTTTCACATCCTGCAGCTAGGCTATCTCTGCAATTGTACTCTTTCCTCGTGCCAGGCTAGCTTGCGCGCCACTTGTCTTCTCGACATCTTCCTGGATTCTGGTTGCTTGGAGCTACAACTCTCGTAGATCCTTCTAAACACCCCCCAATGTCTACATGTATTTCTACTCAAACTACTACAACACTTCTGTGGCAGTGTCTCAAATTTTATCGTTGATCTAATTGAGATCACCCTTTGTTAATACCATGGGATCAACCCGTGTTATATCAGATTTCTGCTTCTTTCACGTTCCTCCCTGCTGTCCCGTGCCATGTCTTGTCAAAATGAAGGGGGTGAACTACCCTTCATCACCTCCGTCGCCTTGTCTTGAAACCTATTCCTCCTCTGTTTCCAGCGAGGGTGACTTGTCACCTTTCTATGACTCACGTTGTTCTTCTTCCACCTGCTCCTCAGTAGCGCATTCTTGCTCCATTCAAGCCTTTTCTACGGCTTCCTTCTTTTCTTGTTCTGCTAGGGTATGCGTAGCCGTCTTAGTAGCCTCCTTTCTTTTATGTGTAGCAGAAATTTCCGCACTTGTGCTTGGTCCAACATCTAAGTCTAACGGGTCACGCCACTCTGTAGGCCAATTCACTACAATCTCCTGTATGTCTGTGTCGGTCACCAAATATGGCAACTGGTGTCATTTCTGCTCGGGATCCTTCCGCGCTTGGATATAGATTTTGTGGAAGTTAGCCTTGAACATCGTGTAGGCTGACAGCTACGTGAACAAGGGTTGGGACAACCTTGGGTGCTGATTGATTGCGATATGAAGATCCATTTCCAAAAAGGTCCAAAATACCTTTGTCTCTGTAACCCGCGCGCCATCCTTGGTAGACCATAAGGAAGCGAATTGTACTACCTCTGAAAATCCTTCCTCGAGAGGAGGAAATTGGCTATCCTCTGACGATCTCCATGCAACAAGCACAATTGACAACAACAACCAAGCATACTGGAATGGATTGGTCTCATCCTGGGCTTCCAGGTAGTTTGCTAGGAACTCCTGACAGAGATACCTTGCCCAATTAAATTGCACACCTTTTGCGCACTGCACAACAAGGGAAACTACGAGTGCTAGAACTTCATCCGTGCAACATTTTCTCATAACCTTCCCTACCAAAATCTTGGCACCGAACTGAACTATTAGTTCTGTGATGTAAAGAATAGAATACCATCATGATTTCTTGAGGAGGTTGTAATCCTTCTTCATACTTTCTACAAGATCCTTCTCCCTAGTCTTCCCTCCAAATTCCTTAGCTGGGTTTGGGCCCTCGTAAGGCAGCCGCATGATTCTGTGAATTAGCATGTCCGTGATGGGGATAGGCTCTCCTAGACATAAACATACATCATGGACCAGTGTGAGGAGCTAGTGCACACATATCGTATTAATGGGCGTGTGGTGATAATGTGGCACCAAAAGAAAATTGAGAAACCCTAATTTCTCAACACCACGTACCCATTCCTGCATCTCTAATGCTGAAACACCTGTTTCTTCATAATAAAACTTCTGCATATATTTGTCTGTCGTTATATGTGGAAATTTAGCGTGGTCCGCGAGGTCCCAATTCTCCATTTTTAACAGTGGGATCCACGCAGGCCGAGGACCTTCAAAAGGGACCTGCTGAGGTAGCAGGGGGGTGGATACTGTGAACTTCTCGGTATCTGGGTCCTTCGTAACCTTTTATTTTCCCTTTCAAAGATGGATATACATAGGTAGTTTTATAGCTCTGATACCACTTGTTATAGCTCTAATCCAGAAATATTATAGATCTAATATGACAATGTAAATAATGCAAATAAACCCAGAAATAATATGAAATGATTCTTTATTGATCAAACCCTTAAGGTAGGGCAACACCATACATTCACTCCTTAAGGAAGGAGAACACTCCACAAGCCATATGAACGTTCATACAATAATCCTTGACACAATTCCTTCACATGGAGTCTCTAGCCTCTATATAGGTCTCATACATACAATACCATGGGTCATTACCATGGTTCCCTGATACCATCAAACTAATACCATGGGCCCATTACATTATTACTAACTACTTGTGGTCCCTTACATGATATGGGTTAACCACCTTATTTATTACTATGGCCCATCCCATTATTACATTGTTACCTTGGGTACCTCCCTTGGTACCCCATATTATCCCCCCTAGGTATATAACAGGTAGCCTTGTCATGGGTTCCACCCCTTCAGCATCAATATCATTTGTTGCCTGGAATTATTCTGTGTCCAAGTCAACTACTCTCTTTGGCTTCTTGTCTTTCTTTTTTTTTGCATGGGTTTTGGTATGTTTCCTTGGGGAGGTACGCACTGACACCGACTTTTTCTACTTTTCATTTGTTGTAAGTTGCTTCTCTTTCATTGCAGGTTTTTTTTTCTTTTGTCATGGTCTGTTTCGGCCTGGGTGACCTCGGCTCTGTGGGTATCGCAGGCTTAGCTTCTACACTTGACACTTCTAGTCCTAGGGTGTCAGACACAACTGCTTCTGAACTCAGGGCTTCAGTGGGGTTGGTTTCAGTCATTCTCTCCATAAACAACTCACGGGCTTTAGAAGAAACGTTTGTTTGTGAGAATAATTCTTCCCAAAATGCTCGACTCATAGGCAATAGACAACGAAATTCACTAACAACTCGTAGAGTGCAAAGTGTTATCGAATCTTCGTTGGAATGGCAGGTGTAATTTATAGGGGGCTTTGAATTCAAATTTGACCATTCCCCCCAATTTCTAACAATAAATGCTTTTTTGGCGGGAGACCTTCAAATATTTTTTCCTTAAATATTGCCAGCCTGCGCCACTTAACTGTATTTTGGTTGTCAAGTCATGAACAGTAACCTCAATGGTCACTTTCATACTATGTTGCGTGGTGCATTCCTCCATGGTGCAGCTTCTTAAGTGAAGCTTCATAGTGTGCATCTTCATCACTCTCCACGTAGCTTACTCGCTGCATTGTCCTCCCAGTTGGGCAGTGTAGTTTATAGTCCCGCGCTCCCTTGCAACTGCCTGGAGCACTAAGACTATCTTGTTGCCATATAGTCATTATGCAGGATCCCCTGTATACAACTTCAACTTACTCCCATTCACTCTTCTCGGGAAGGGTTCCCCATTCAGCTTCACGAGCTGAACTGCGCCTCCATCTATAATTTCTTTGACAATATATGGCCCTAACCAATGCATCTAGAATTTACCTGGAAATTTAGTGAATTTACTATCATATAACAGGACAATATCGTATACCTTGAATGTGCGAAGCTTGATATGGCGATCATGCCATGCTTTTTGACGTTCCTTCTATACTTGTTGATGAAATCCTACTAAAAATCGGTCTTCTTTGAGCTCCATCAGCTGTGCCAACATTCCTCCAAGGCCTCGCGATATGCCATACCCATTAGAGCTGCTATGCATAAACTAGGCACAATGTACTGCATCGACATTACAAATTCAACCCCATATACTAATCTGAACGATGTTTACCCTGTCAAATTTTTACAAGTAGTCTTGTAATCCCATAGTACTGTAGGTACACACACATCCTAGTCATTTTGTTGCGTGTTACAGATCTTTGTCTGTGCGTTCTCCAAAATTTTATTAAACGCTTCAATAGTCTTATTGGCCTCCGGATGATATGGTGTACTCTTTTGGTGGTGGACCTAGAATTCTTCAGTCAACACGCTGATCGTTTTGTTTAGAAGGTGCGTACCCTGGTCACTCATCAACACTTTCGGGCAGCCAAATTTGGTTAATACATACTCAGAGAAGAAATTTTCTATCATAGCCCCTGTACAATCCTTAACTATTGTGCTTCCGCCCATCTGGTTAGATATTATGTCGTGGTGATAATATAGCGAGCACCTGTTTTCTTTCCCAGCGGGCTGAATTGGCCCAACAAAATCAATTGCCCACTTCTCAAATGTCTACAAGGACACCTGAGGATATAGTGGTAACTCATCTCTTCGCGATGGTCTGCCAGTTCTTTGACATGCATCGCATGCCTTATAATACGCCTTGGAATCCTTATGCAATGTTGGCCACCATAGACCTGCCTGCAAAATCTTTTGCACAGTTGTCTTACCTGCATAATGGCCTCTCATAGCTCCCCCATGAGCTTCAGTGAGAATGTTATCCTGTTCAAAGTCCAACACATATCTTCGCAATATTTCATCTGCAACCATCTTATACAAATGTCTCGCAATGACTGAAAAACTAGTCGCATGCATTAGTAATTCCTTCTTTTGTTGTCCTATATATCCTTCTGGTTCCATCCCTATAGTAAAGAAGTGAATAATGTCTGCAAAATGTTCATCTACTACACACACCGCAAAGAGCTGCACATCTGGAAACCGTTCCTCCAGATTATTGGACTCCTCTCCTATTTTGATCCATGATAGATGGACATGTCCCACATTTAACCTCCCTGGCTACATAATGACTTCAAATTCATACTCCTGAAATAGTAGCAATAATCCACAGATCTTTCCCCCCAACACAGGCTTGTTGACCAAGTATTTCAAGGTAGAATGATCTGTGTACATCTTAAAATTCCCTCCTAATAGATAATGCCTCAATTTTTGCAATGCGTACACCATTTCCAACCCTTCACGCTCAGTCGCTGAATAACTTTTCTTAGCCTTTGATAACTTCCTACTTGCGAAGGCTATAGGATGGTCCATTTCTCCTTCACTAGCCTGTGTTAGCATTGCACCCAATGCAATGCAAGAGGCATCCACATCTACGTAAAACTCCTTTTTCCAATCAGGTAATACCAAAATTGGCACAGTGACCATCTTTTCTTTCTATACATCTAAGATGTGCTGGCATTCTTCGTCCCAACAAAATGTTGCGTCCTTTTTTAGCAATTTATCCATGGGCACAGTAATTTGATCATAAGCTTTGATAAAATTTCTATAGTATCTGTATGTCCTAGTGTTGCGTGCAACTTCTTGACATTCCTTAGGGCCTCCAAATTCATGATTACTACAATCTTTGCAGGGTCCACCATCAATCCTTTCTTGTACACTACATGACCTAGCAAGATCCCAAAGGGAACACAGAATATGCATTTCTTCAAATTTAGTGTTATAGGAAAAATTGACCTCCTAATCAACTTATAGGAGAAAGACAAGATGATTGAATCAATGAGATATCATGTATTTTGAAGAGGCATCATGTTTGAATTAGATATCGAAACATGATGGTGTGAATCCTCCCAAGGTCGCTCTTCTAACCTCGTGATCTCTCTAATAGCTTCGTCCACATGTGGCACTTGATTGAGTGGATCGAAAGAAGGAACGGTTATGGGAGGGGCAGTGGTACTGTTGGCCAAAACCAAAGTGACCAGAGATTTGGATGCAATTTGAATGGCTTCATAAGCCAATTCAGTTGGTGGCAGCAACATTTCTTCTCCGTAAGTCTCAATGTCTGAAGGAGCCGGTAGGATCCATGGATCGGTTGGTTCATGAGGAATAGATGAAAGCATATTGACCATCTGTGAAACCTTCGGCAGCTGAAGAGGGAAACAATCCAAGAGGGAAGAAGCCTTCAAGATACCGATACCTAAACTGACATAAGAGTCAGTTCCACCTCCTACTAGGGATACAGAGCCACTTGGTAATGGTGAATAATCAGGGGTACAGAAAGACAACTGATCTACTGTAACTACCTTTCCATCCAATGGAAATTGGATTATGCGAAAGATAGTGGATACAACGGCCATCATGGCATATGTCCAACTACGACCGAGCAACAGATTATAGTTGAGTTCCTTGTTCACGACTTCTACATCCACCATTACTATTTTCCCAGCGAAAGTGATAGGAAAACTGGCTAGGTATCCTTTTGGGACAAATGTGTGGCTGTCAAAAGCTTTAAGGGAGTTCGACGGTGGGGATAGGTTTGGGGAATCCAAGGTGAGCCAACATGAAGCCCACATGGCACAGGTTGAATCACTTTCGTCAATGATAGTTCATTGTATACCTTTACCTTTCGAAGTGATATGCACTTGAAATGCAAGCTAGTGGGAAAGGGGAGGTTTACACTTGTCCATGTCGAAAATAGCAAGCATAGAATCCGTAGGTTCAATACCTCTGATAGCTAAAAGCAAAGCTTTCTGTTGGCTGGGGCATGTTTGTAATACTTCGAGCACCGACATAGCCGACAACGCTTGTGCCAAATCCTCTACGATGTTGTAGTGTTGGGCGTCACGTGTAGATGTGTTGTGCATTGTGCGTTGAAGTGCTCCCTTAGGGGGTAGAATTACAAAGTCTTCAACCGGCCTTTCGATTCGCAAATCCTTGGGCGGCGATGGGTTTTGACCTGTGGATGGTTCTACTACCGGAGTGACAGGAGCTTCATAAGATTTGGCTCTTGTGGTTAGTTCTACCATTTCAAATGTGTAAATGGTAGAACTTCCTTCACCATCTGAAGGGTGTTGCGAATTATCGTTGCCCCCTGACGTGGGTTGCATTTGGTTGGCAACGAGATGTTGCTGTTGTTGATTAGGAAAAGGATTTCTAAGGACCGCAGGTGTCTTACTAGAATCTTTCTTGGTAAGGTAATCCATGCATTCTTGAAGATGTGGATAATGCCGCTAGGTTACGTGATCTTCAAGACAGAGTTTGCACAAATAGTTGGTGCCTTTATCCTTTTCCGCATCAGTAGGTGCAGCAGCCTTCTGTTTCAGGTTGGGCTGCTTAGATGACTGCTCCTCAGAAGGAGCGGTCTTGTTTTGTTTCTTCTTGTTCTTGCTACTGGATTTCTGTGTAGACTACAGAGAGTCTCTTTGGTAGAGTGGTCCACTGCTAGCTTGGCAACGGAACCACTGAGTTGTTTTATAGCGACCCCGGAGGTTGCGCCAACGATCTCGTCAACATGCACTCCAGGGTGCTAAGTGGTGGGAGGATTGGGGTTACAGGGAGCATAGGGGATAATCATGAGAAATTAGTCAGTTACGACTACCTCTCATGGAAATGGTCATACGTTTGAATGACTTACTTAACGCAGTTGAATCCCAAAAATGATATCTAATATAATGCACTGCGTAAATCCCCCATACTTAAATAGGGGATAATGTCGTAGAGAGTGCTAGACTGTGAATAAATTAAATCCAAGTGATGGGCATGACATATGGATTGGTCCTTTGTGACCACACCACCTAGAGTGACATCTCTAGCGATTTGCGGGAGCAACGACTTACTGAACCAGTCTGTTAAGAGAAAATCAGGGATGGGAGCTTTGACTAACCTCCGCCTACGTCTCCATTCAAGGATATTATTAGAGATGTGGGTGGCGGTATCCTAACGAAACGAAGTAAGGAGCTCCGTCCCTGTCTCATAATGGATAGGTAACTGAAAGTGCTTTAGGAACTCCATCGCTAAAGTGTCAAAGGTATTCACTGATGCGCGTGGTAACTCAATATACCACTTTGCGGCATTGCCAGTGAGGGTGTCGAGAAAAAGACGTAACTGGACACTGTCATCCACCATGGAGTTAGAAACACACCATAAATGGTAGGTGGTGACATGAGTGCCCGGATCCTCCCTTGTTTTCCATCAAACTTAGGAATGTCCATCGGTATTTTATGCGGGATCGGCGGCCATTGTAGGTTATGGTAGATGGGGTCGTTTTTCAACTTGTATAAGTCGGGGATATCCAATGTTGCCAAAAAGGAAAATTGTTGGGTGCCCCCCACTCGGACCATGGTGATGACGGATGACCTGAGGAGCTTTACGCTCCTTCCATTGTTTGGTTCCCCATGGTGTACATGGGCTGTGTGGTGAAGCAGTTTCTTTGTGGTACGATGTTGTCAAGTGGATTCCCATGAGGATTTTGATACTAGGGTATGAAGTTGCCCCAAGTATAAGCGGTGCCCCCTTGACTCATCTGCGTTTGTGAGTAGGGTGCCCCCATGGATTGGGTGGGGATCCCTTGTGGATTCCCAAACGACATAGAACTAGCCATATGGATATGATTGACAGAGGGTACACTCAAGTCAATTAGCAGTTGTCCATGCATGCCTGAGAATAGCGGGGGAACTGTGAGATTCCTCGCTGGCATGTGCATATTGGGAACCACCCCAGATATATGAATTTGGGGGTTAGAACCATACATTGGCGGCTGACCTTGGTGTTGGTAAACTGGAACCATGCCCATAGTGCCACATTGAGTGTTATATGGAGCACTATATGTGGCACTAGTCGAAGGTATGCTTTGGCGCACCATAGGAGTGGGACCTAGCATCTGCTGGGTTTCACTTATAGAGGGTGTTATGTGAGTTACAGTACCTGGGATAAACGAGATTGCGGGTTCCACATTACCAGTGTTGTGATGACCATCGACTGGGGAAGTGGTAGAGGACTCACAGTGTCTCTATAATTCCACAACCCTTGAGCTGTCGACTGAATAGATGGGAGAGTTCCTCCCACTGAAGAGTGAAGTACAAGTACCACGGGAGCAACGATAGGATCCAACAAATTTGTAAGTGGAGTGTTAAAATGAGGAAGAAATCCTTCCGTGAAGAAATCCTCTGGCAAACTAGAATCATCGGTCGTCCAGATAGATCCCGTGTGTGATTTAGGAGACTAATTCCTCGAAGATGAAGAATCTGAGTCAGTGGAACTCGGCGGATCCTCCACAATGAGTGGAGGAAGTCCTAACAACTGTCTGGATTGACGATGAGGGCCAGATGTAGCCACAATTACTGTTAAATTTTATCAGATAAATTTTAAGGTGATATTTCTTTAAATCTCAAAAACGATAGCACTTAGGTACCTAAAAAGAAAAAATACACTAAATATGACAATCAACAAACAGAGGGAAATTACCTTGTCTGATAAACACCGATTACTGGAGATGAAACCCAGTCTCTCAATGAGTAACAGAGAAGGATGGCCAAATTTACGGTTATGGTTACTTTTGAGCTTTGCCTGAAACTCAAATTGAGGGGCCAAGTACTCTCGTGAAGACGAGCACCCTCCCAAAAACTGAAGACAAAGTATATCTATCTATTTGAGGTACCAGGATAACCCGTCCTAGTCACCTTAGGTAAGTACCTAGAAGTATTGGCCACTAGAGATACCTCAAATCACAGACATTACCATAGGGGACATAGTCGTAGACAACACGCTGTGTGGGCAGGATACCTGAGTCCCCGACTCAGTTCTGAAATCCCTGAAGGGACCCCTGATACAAAGAATGCCCAAAGGAGTTGTAAAAGAAGGTGGGTTACCTTCAATTACAGTCCGATGTTGTCTCGTATTTTGCTCCGTTGTGAGTGGAGTGGTCCCGGTAATATGAGTGCAGAAGGATTTTTCACTTGTTAATGACACTAGTTTTGATTTTCAACCTTGGGCAGTTGACTCACACTCTTATCCCAAGGTTCTAATCTAGTTAATGTTGGTTTTCTCAAAAAAGAGTAACTGATTGATTTTAGTGTACTTTCTTATTTGTCTTCAGAGGGGGTGTTGACGTATGAATATGATGAGACTCTCGATTCAATAAACCATGCAGAACAATGCTTTGAAAAAAAAAATTCAATTTCTTATGCAAACAAGTCTTATTATACACATGTATTATTTCACATATTCATGGATTCATCAATGCATCTAAAGCCATTCAACACTTTGCATAACCAAAAGTTTCTTTTCTCAATATTCCCTAACAACTATTGAACCAAAACAAAGTAGCCTACAACTATTTCGACAGAAGGAGATGTACAGTTTATCAGCTTTTCTTTCAACAAAAATTTCTTTTATGAGAGAAAAACTAAAACATTTTATTAAAAAATAAATTTTAAGAAACCAAATTTGTTAGCATGATACTGTTGTAGATCTTACTTTAGCCCCTGAGACAAGTTCCCCCCTCTTTTGGTCCACAAAATCTCTTGAAAAACATGGAAATGGGAGACTAACGCTCTGTTTGTGTGTAAACAGAGCTTTAATTTGGCCATTAATGCTCCCTGTGCACAGTCAAAGAGCTTTATAAAGCTTTGTGTAGACTAGCAACCTGCGTTAGTGAGGGAAAGAGATCAAAAAGTGAGCTTTTGGGATCAGTTTTTGAAAAGAATGCAACTTTGCAGGATGCAACAAGTTAGATTGTGGATTAGAGAAGGATATGAAGAAGCAGGAAGCTCATAGAAGAGAGAAGAGATTTGAGAGGAGTCCGGGTAACCGGGAACTAAATGTATAGTCCCCAATGGAGTCGCCAATTCTGCTATGGGGTAAAATGCATGGGATGAAAACTACCCTCGAAAGTCTTCTCGGGACTTTCGACAGACCGTAAGGTTATCTGTAAAAGCTACCTGTTACACACATGTTCATCTATCAGACATATATTGACAGGATATGGAGAAAGGATCACCTTTGGTTCTTTCTAGATTCACTTGGGGATCTCCGTGCGGTAAGAAGAACTCCTCCTAACCAGCTCCAAGATGATTCCTGCACAAAAGAACAAAGCAAACCAATCACAGCATATACTTCTGACAATTAATGTAAGAATCCGTAACAAACATGTATAAATGTATAACTTATCTACTCAACACAACAAGCATCAAAATGAACAAATAAATGCATAATATCACCGTCACTTTGAAGTAGGGAACACAACCGTAGTCCTATATTCAGAATAGAAGAGTGATTACAACAACCCTACTGTATCAGCCTTCCTTATCCCTTTTTCCTCTCTCTCTCTCCTTCTTTCGGCTAGCTCCTTCAAGAATATGATAGTATCACCACATCACCATGTGCTATCCTTCTAAATGCTCTAACCCCTTTTGCAATGGCCCTCTCGTTTCTTATATAGAAATCTAATTAGGGCTGCCCAACTCCACCTGTAGTTCATTAGGGAAAAAACCATGAACCTGCCCTGTTTACAAGCTTTTTCCCATTTGCCTTCATTCTCTGAATAGAATTTCTCCAAATATCTTGATTTTTGGAGTTTCCCTGCTTTTCTTGCACAAATTTAGGGATTTAATATCTAGATATTTATGAGTAGATTCGTTGGCATAACTTCTTGAACATCACTTAAGTTCACTAATGCTCCCCCTGGTCTAACATCAAGAGTTAACAGGTTGACTAATGCTCCTTTATGCTTGGTAACAAGCTTTATAAAGCAGGTTGTCAGTGTACAGAGAGCGTTAGTGTGGATTCTGGACCTGCAAATGTGGTCATTGATTCAATCATCTTGTCTTTCTCCTCTGAGTTGATTAGGAGGTCAATTTGTCCTATAACATTCAATGCGATCTGGTATCTATGACATGTATCCAACATCACATGTAGACTTGCTACATGGTGCTTCACTAATCCAAACACCGTCTAGTCATCAAAGTATACTTCTAGAAACTTATGAATGAACTCTTTAAACACTGCTATGAATACGTGGGAAAATATCGCAGGTGCATTCTTAAGCCCAAACGGCATTATGGTGTATTGAAAACAAACCCACTCCGTCGTGAAGGTCATTTTGCTCTTATCCTCTAGCGCGATCTTGATATGATGATACCTGGAAAACCCGTCAGTAAAGGAATAGGCCTCCTTCCCTCCAAAATTGTCTAATGCTCCATCTTTAAACGACGTTGGGAATGGGTTGTGAACACATGCATATTTAAGCTTCCACAGATCTACGCAAATCCTTATTTCAACTTTTTGTTTATTCTCTTGAATCATCATTGGGCTCACCCAGTCTGATTCTTCAACAGGTTTTATGATGTCTGCCTCCAACATTCTATCCAGCTCTTGACGAGCCTTTTCCATGTATTTAGGATTAAGGCAATACGACCTTTGTTTAATAGGCTTCACATCTAGCTTTAGACTGATCTTCATAATGCCCAAATTACCAACTATGCCCTTCAAGTCTGAAAACTTAGTAGGGAAGAGATCCTGGTATTCGCGGAGTAACTCAACAACTTTATCGATAGTAGAGTCGTCCCAATAATCTTGAATTTTCATGAACTTCGGTTTTTTCTTAGTGCCAATGTTTACTTGCTTTGTCTTCAAAGGCACAGAGATGTCCGAATTTTCTATTTGTGGGCCTTTGACTTCACGATGCCCTTCAACCTATGGAATATTAACAATTCTCAGATCTTCATCTTCCTCTTCAGTGGTAACATTATAGCATTCCAACGCATGGTGAAGTTGGGTGCTTCAGTTTGGTTGGATTCATTACATAGGCTCCTTCGACGTTCTCAAGATAACCACCCTAATTTCTTGTAGCACTTCATCAATGCTTGCGAAGTTGTCTTCAAAGCTAAAGGTCAATAAAAACCCTTCCTTCAATACATCCCACTCCGTAGTGCCATGGTGGAGCTCCATTTCCAGAGTATGGCAAAATACGTGTACCTATTCTGGCTATGGTTCTCTTCCCCATGCTTTAGTCCATTTCGCTAGGTGATCACGTGGATCATCCCTTCCATTATATTTCTCAGTCATTCTAGTGTTAGCATGCCCAAACTGTAGCTTCATCATTCTTTTGTAATCTCTCCATCCAACAAAACTATCCTTATGTGTACCCCACCATCATGTGGGCGTAGCACACAATACCAACTCTAATGCTTGGAAGTGGTGATTCTCTAGGACTTCACACTCAAATTCATCCAAAAACAGATCAACGTTAGTTAAACCATCATAATAAGATAATTTCCTTATCTCTGATGAAACATAGTGCAATGACTTCGTCATCATATTGCATCGCAATATAGATACTTCATGCAAGTGGTTCTACGAATGTTTCAATTTGTTGTCTAAATCAGAGGGGCATAAATTCTCCCGGTCCAATGAAATCCATCCATCTGCCATCAGATTTATCCAGTCCTGATCCCACGCTATTATTTTGTAGATTTGATCCAGTTCATCATCAATTTCTTCATAATCGTGGACTGGTTTAGTATATCGCTTCCCTTTTGTAGGGTCCAACGATACTATAACCCAAAGCAACTTCCTTTCAAATGACATTGTCCTCTTATTCAAATTGATAACCCAATTCATATCAATGGCCCAGTGAATTCCTAAGAATGCAGGGTAGGGAATACTATCATCAACGATTTCTATAATTTCAAATCCCACTACCATGCTCGCACCTTCAATATCATCTGTTATGCCATATAACTGCCCCATGGGGATGATTTTTTGTTGGTTCACCATTCTGAGCTGAATTGGAGACCACTGCAGCTCAAGTCTCTCCATTCCTTCCCATGTTTGTTTCGTTAATAGGTTCACATCAGACCCCAGATACAAAATGACCTGGTCCATCTCATAATCACCTATCTGCATGGTGAGCCTCATCTCACAACCTGTTCGTGCCTTATGTTTGTCAATTTTTTTGACCACCCAGTGTCCATCAGGGAATTACTCTTTACTGGCACATTTATTTATTAACTCATGCAGGCCTTTCACGGCTTTGCTATCGCGCAACAATTTTATTCATATCTCCAAAAAAGTAGCAAGTATAGAGGGATCAACCTCTGTAGGCGCGTTGATATCTTGCGTCTTGTGATGGCTTCCTGATGTGGAGGCCTCAGCAAAGCTCTTCTTGGCTTCCATAAACATTTCCTTAGCACACTCCAGATCAAAGCCAACCTCCTTCTTTGGGGCATTGTAGACCCATCCGTCCTCTTAAGGCTATTTATCTTTATCATTGCCAGTCTTTATTCCACTTCTTAGCACTATATTCACTCTTTGATCCTCCTCGCAGGGCTCAATTCTCATCACACGGATGTTCTGCATAGGATGTTGAGGCTATGTTTTCTTCCCTTGCATCTTAGCTATCAACACTGTGCATTCTTCGATAGTATGGTCAAACTTTTTGTAGCATTAACATGACGGGTGTGTATGATTCTTGCACTGTCGTGTATAATGCCCTTGCTATCCGTAATTGTAGTGGATAATCTGACTGCGGCCTCTATCGGGTCCTCCTCCGTGGCCCCATCCTCGACCCTGATATCCTCTGCGTGCTCCTCTGGTGCCCTGATCTAGAGGTTGAGTTTCTTCTTGCATCTGGTATGTAGGTGTCCTTTCCATCATTAGCTTATAGCTTCAACAGTGGCGCTCATCATGGCCCACGGATTTGCAAAAGTTACAAAACAACTGTTGGGGTGTCTGGACGAACTTTTGCAGTAAATGGAAATTATCTGTCGCATGTTGTCCAACAACTTGACAAATAGCACACCATAGCGTAGCCCCCATGCTCGGCCCTGCTGGGGCTTCTAGCTTCAAGGGAATTGGCCCCCCTCCTGTAATATAATTCACATACACTGGACAATGGTCTTTATTGTGTCCATGGCTCTTACACTTCAAACACCAGAATTTTGTGCATACTTCTGTGTTAGTCTCCTTTTCTTTCTTCAAACTCTGTAACTCCAGGTGTAAGCTTACCAATTGTGAGTGGATTTGGTGTACCCCCAAGGTCGTATCCTGAATAGGTAATTCATGCAACCTCATCATGATTTCCAAGGCTTCTACCTACATTCCTATCTTCTGTTGTGACAGAGAAATTATCAGGTGGGGCAGAAGTGAAGCTATAAACCATTCATGATGCTGACTATCTGTGAGTTGCATGTTAGCTTCTCGAATCTGAAAATTCAACCTTTGATCTAATCCCCAAGGCATCTCATCGACCCTCATCATGATTTCTTTGAATCTAATTATTGACTGCGAGTTAGACTTAGGCTTACTACACTCCTTGTTTAAAGTTGCCTTTGTCTGCTAGCATTATAAGCAGATTATCAGAACAATACTAAATATACCAGGTTAGCATGCGATCTTGCAGAGTGGTAACCAATTGTGCCTTCTTTATATTGTCATCAGTAGTCTGTTGTGCTGTCCACATAGTGTTCGCAACAAACCATAACTGCTCTTCATCTTCATTTCCTATGCCCTTGAAAATCGCCATCTTCATCATGTTCGCCATGTTGAATGGTGGTGGTGGAGGTGGAGGTGTGGCGAAGGTGTATGTGGTGGAGGTGGAGGTGGTGGTGGAATGGATGGATGATTTACTTGAGGAATCCCCTGAGTGATTAGTTGAATAGTGTTTCACGGTGAATTCTGTTCTGCCCCTTTGTCATCACTTAAAGGAGGTCTAATCAATGAACTATACTCCGGTCTTGATCCTTCGTGATTTCTAAAGAATCATCCACTTCTCGTAGCTCCAAATGACAAGGTAATGGCATCGTCCATTTTTCTCATAATAGAATTTTAATGCAAGTATTCAAATATCATAAGCAATTACCTCACAGTCCTTTGAAAAATCGTCACTCCTCTTCACTATAGCTAACTAAGGTATCAACTGAAAATTCTGTAACAAATCCTCTTAGGATCCAATCTAGCTAGAGATCGATAGCCTGCACGATTTCGTGTTTGAAGGCTTCTAGCTGTCGCACCAATTCTGGAGTCCACACTATAGGGCTGTCGAGCTTCCACCTTCCTTGACTATCTGTCAATTTAGCTAACCACTCATACAGTTCAATGGGAAAAGTGTAGAAGAATATCTCGTGTATCTTTGTATACAGATACATGTTCAACCACTCTTCCTTCTACAGGTGCGGATTCCTGTTTTCTTGTGACGGGAACTCTTGAATCTTCTGATCCAACCACTTTTCAATTTCTTTCTTGGTCGGATTCCAATGATGCGACATCACACATCTCCTTCAAGCAGATCCTGGGCCTGACAATGGAACCATTTGTTGGCTTAGGGGGTCTTGACCTAGGTTCAGAGTTAGCTTCTCCAACCAAAAAAAACCCTACACTATAGGCCCTTTCGGAAACAACCTGTGTAGCGCAAGCTGCAGCCTCACCTGAAATAGTATCGGGGGATACGAGAACCAATTTTCTGCATCCAGAGACTAGTGTGATGTCTTTTAGTGACTCAAATTTTCTTTCACACAGATCAATAAACCCTTAGGGGTCACTGATGTACTCTGTTAAAACAACCTTTAGACCTTCGCGAAGGTCTACGATTAGTCCTTGCGGACCTCTAACAATCAATTTGCATACTTACGCAGATCAGAGAGCAGTCTTAAATTAGGGTTCATGTAGGTTTACTTAAGTTATTAGTAAACATCAGAGAATTCATTAGAGTCTTTGCAAAAATACTTAAACATGTATTGTGTACATCACTAACACTTATTCAAGAGAATCACATAACATTCAATCAATATTCCATAAAATGCATCATTCATCGACAACATATAACATTAACAAAGATAAACAGAAATATGCAAGAATTCTGAGAAAACTGTCTTTATTGATCATCAATTCAAGGTTACAAACTCAAAACTACCCTGTGTGCATCACTACATGGGTCCATGCACTCAGTTGTAGATTCTATATAAGACTATTCACACTCAGTTGTGGAGCCTTTCCTTCCCTATATATGTGTGGGAATCAGAGCCTTCTTGCCCTAGCTCTTGTCCTAGACCCAAATCTCTATCTTTCCTTCTTGCTCTTCCAAGTCTAAGTCTACTTTTCTCTTTGCTAAGACTCACTATTTATAGACTTTTCATACAATGCCATGGTCCACAGACCATGGGTGAATCTCAAAACCGACTCAAAACTTTACATAAAATAAGGGGCTAAGCCCCTTTAACTCTTATTCATCTTTGCGCTCTACATCCATAAATCGTGGATACTTCACATTATTTAAAAGACTGTACCAAAAATTGGGTTATCTTAACCCAAAACTAACCCAGGGGTGTTACACTAAAAAATGTCACCATGACTATTTACAGTTAGTATGGCTCAATCAACAGTCATGTTACCCTCTTAGGCAAGTCTTATGCCTCTGCTATCCATCTCAAACTCAAAGAAGAGAGAAAGTCTTGTAAAAAATGTGTTTATCTCTGGGGACGCAGGTTCTCTCAAGCCTTACCTGCGGGGACGCTCACAATGTTCACAAATGCTGCGTCTTTGGATGCTCTGTATGTTAAGGGACAGGTGCGTCCTTCTGTAAAAGGCAAAATGCGCAAGTTTCATCTTAAAAAAGTTACTTGTGGTTACTTCTAGAACTTTCTAGAGGTCGGTTTGATGAAATGGATGCGCCTCCAGTTGGTTCATGTATCCCTATTAAGGAGGAACTTATCCCATCAATAAGGGAGCTATCCCACCCAAAGAGGGGGATTATCCCATTGATGGTGGACCTGAATAACCTCTTTACTGCACTATAAATAAAGGCATTGAGCCAGAGGGAGGAGAGGTTGAAGCTATACATTTTCTTTGGGTAAATGCTGCAGGAATTAGGACTCCCATTTAGAACCTTGTGAGGAGAGATTGTCTTTGCTTGATTCTACTTGGAAGTGGGTGAGCTTTGTCAAAGTAGAGGAAAACCCTTGATGGACCCTGGGAGGAACTTGCACAACACCAAGGCCAGGTTGTAAGAGTTTCTTTGTTTCGTTATTAATACAAACTGGTTCATTTTTCTCAATAGCTTGTGTTAATGAGTTATTTCATGTGTTCCTTGGTCTGCATGTTGAATATATGTTTTATTATATGAGATGCAAGTGCTTGGTAATTATTTGATTGTTTGTGGTTGCAGGAATTGATGTGAAGGAGGAGCTCATCCGGATCGGCAAGGACGGACTACAACAACAGCATTTTGGAATAAGGTAAGCCTAAACACTTGTAGTTTTCATGTTTTAAAAGATGTATTAATTTGTCGTGGCGGAAAAAGTCGTTTGTGCGGACACAACTGACCTCCCTAGGAGTCTAAACTCTCTAGCGACAAACAAGACAAAATGGAGCAATCTTTCTCTAAATACATCTTTTAAAACATGAAAACTACAAGTGTTTAGGCTTACCTTATTCCAAAACGCTGTTGTTGTAGTCCGTCCTTGCCGATCCGGATGAGCTCCTCCTTCACATCAATTCCTGCAACCACAAACAATCAAACAATTACCAAGCACTTGCATCTCATATAATAAAACATATATTCAACATGCAGACCAAGGAACACATGAAATAACTTATTAACACAAGCTATTGAGAAAAATGAACCAGTTTGTATTAATAACGAAACAAAGAAACTCTTACAACCTGGCCTTGGTGTTGTGCAAGTTCCTCCCAGGGTCCATCAAGGGTTTTCCTCTACTTTGACAAAGCTCACCCACTTCCAAGTAGAATCAAGCAAAGACAATCTCTCCTCACAAGGTTCTAAATGGGAGTCCTAATTCCTGCAGCATTTACCCAAAGAAAATGTATAACTTCAACCTCTCCTCCCTCTGGCTCAATGCCTTTATTTATAGTGCAGTAAAGAGGTTATTCAGGTCCACCATCAATGGGATAATCCCCCTCTTTGGGTGGGATAGCTCCCTTATTGATGGGATAAGTTCCTCCTTAATAGGGATACATGAACCAACTGGAGGCGCATCCATTTCATCAAACCGACCTCTAGAAAGTTCTAGAAGTAACCACAAGTAACTTTTTTAAGATGAAACTTGCGCATTTTGCCTTTTACAGAAGGACGCACCTGTCCCTTAACATACAGAGCGTCCAAAGACGCAGCATTTGTGAACATTGTGAGCGTCCCCGCAGGTAAGGCTTGAGAGAACCTGCGTCCCCAGAGATAAACACATTTTTTACAAGACTTTCTCTCTTCTTTGAGTTTGAGATGGATAGCAGAGGCATAAGACTTGCCTAAGAGGGTAGCATGACTGTTGATTGAGCCATACTAACTGTAAATAGTCATGGTGACATTTTTTAGTGTAACAGATTGCCCCCTAAAGTGCGAAGCCTGGAATAGATTAGGGTTTTGTAATTCTAGGAAGGGTGAAGCGCTTTATCATTTCAAGGATTGTCTTGTGGATGACCTGGTTGGAACCTGCAATTTTCAACACAAAATACATTTATAAGATTATATCATCACTGAGGTAGGCATTCCCATACTCAGATTCAAAACTTTAACTAATGGACTAACTACTCTGATACATGAATGATCTTGCAGTACATCATTTTTATAGACTTTTGTAGACACAGTATGGACGCAGCCATCTGTTTATGATTAGTCTACATAGATAATGAATACAAAACTCCTCGCAGCCTGGATGGTAGAAACTAGATCCAGGGTCTTCACTTCTACTTCCCGAATTGGTACGATTCTAGCCATGTGATTAAATGATTTGATGTCGAACATGTTAGAAACCACTTGATTACCAGTCGATGATGTAAACTGTTAACAAGCGTGAGAGAGACCACCAGTAATGTCAATGGTTCTCAAAGTACCAAGCACAACCCGTGAAATGTGAATAGATGTTTTGATGTCGAACACTTCACGGAATCCTTTGATCGAAAGTCAATGATGTAAACTGACGTCAAAGGCGAGAAACCTGCCATTGATGCATGCAGACTTCAAGGTACTGTCGATTCCTAAGTCATCTTTCTAGATAATGTGTCGATGTCGATAGAAAGCGACCCGTTGCAGGCAAGCCCACAACACGAAATCATTGTTCAAGTTGAAGAAATGTTGCTGTAAGGACTGACTCAGGGATGGTCAAATGGATGACAAGTATTTTGCAGATGAAAGTTTTTCTTGCAGACCTCTTGAACACATAACGACACGACAGATGGCTTGGTGACGAATAACTCAAAGTTAATCCCCGGAACCCGGTTAAAGACTTTCAAAGTGGTTTGATCAACTGTGAGGTAAAAGATTTCCCAACCCAGGTGAATGAGACAGTGTCGTGTTCAAGAGTGGTAATAAAGTTTCTTTCGAGACAAAAGGTAACAAACAGGTTCATTCTTCTCTCTTTTCCCCCACCATTTCTGGCAAGTACCTCTTTATTTTTAACAAGCTTGAGGAGGATAACATATACTTGATTATAAGCTCATCCTTCGGACGAGTCCAACCTAGTTTAAATTCGAACCCTAGGAAGGAGTGGTTCGTTCCTGTTTGTAATTGAACAGGTCCTCTACTGTAAAAGTTTAACGAGCCCAGTATAGGAGAAACTCGGCGTTTTTCAATTTTCGAGAGTCTGAAAAAACTAAAGGAGACTCCACGTTGAACTTTTTCGTACATTTGTGTCCCTCAAGCCCGAAAAAGTATAAAATAATACCTGGGGGAACCGCTTGATCTTGCGACCAAGGAGTACTTTCATAATAGTGTCGTTGACCTGAAAAGTAAAAAGCGATCAAGGACACGTCGTTTTATTTCCTTATCGAGTTTGAAACGACAAAAACCCGGCAATCTTTTCCTGATTTTGCGGTCAGAAAAGAGCTAAAAGGGGACCGTCTTTTAATTCCGTTTTAACGAGTGTAAAAGAAACGCTCGGCGATCTTTTCATGTTTTAGGAGTCAGAAAAGGGCTTAAAAGATGACTCTGATATTTTTGTTTGTGAAAAATGACAATTTCCCTCGAAATCCCTTTGTCCTGCACAAAAGCAACACATTACTCATACCTGTTTAAAATAGGCAAAAATACATCGAAAAACATCTTTTCATGGTAAAAAATGAACTAATTCATCCAAAAAACCTATAAAAAGACCTTTTACCATGTCATTTTTACCGTTTCACTGTTGAGGTTGAAAAAGGAGCTTTTGACAAGAAAATTTCCCGTGGTCGCTGCGGAAAATCCGACCGTCAGAATCGAACGCCGTCTTATCCAGGTATTTTACACATCCTACTCTGCATTTCTATCCGTTTAGAATTAATTTTTAGGTCTTAGGTTCATTTTTTGGGGGGGTTTTGGTTTTGGAATGCGCCTCTCGGCGGACGCGGGTGCCCTTCGGGTGACCCGCGTCCCCCGACTTTTTCCTATACAGGAAAATGGTTGGAAGACGCGGTCCGCCTTCAGGCCAGCCGCGTCCGGGCGCCCTGTGCTGTAAAGTCGGGGTGCGTCTTCCGTGAAATGTGCATTTCAAAACCCCAACCCTCTCAAATAATTATCTAAAAATTTCCAAATCAATTTCTAATGAATATTTCTGGTGTGCAGGGCATTAACCATGTTAGATTGGAGAGAACGAGAGCATGTAGAGGATGATGAAGTTGTAATAAATCATCAACCTTCCCTGGATGCCCTAAGAGCATGCGGGTTATACAAATACTGGACCATACCGGGCATGAGGGGCCAGGTAAGATTCTTGGAATGGCTGGTTGAGCGATGGAACGTTCAAGAACAATGCTTTTACATAGGAGGGCACCAGCTCGAGATAGAGCCCTCGGATGTATACTTTCTCACTGGCCTGCCGAACAGAGGCGAGCAACTCAGTCTTGCGGGGACTAGGCCGGGTGGCCAATCCCTTGATAGTCTCCGCGACGAGTGGTGCACACCTGGGGCCCACCATTCGAAAGGCATAGAGATAAAACACATCACTCTGCGTGAACTCAAAGTCATAGCGTTCACGGTTACCAGAATTTGCGGCGCGGCCGCTTTACACATTGCTTCCGGATCCCAAATGCGGATGGCAATTGACTGTTACCAAGGCACCATTTTCAACTGGTGTGAAGCTGTGTCGGCTCATATGAAGAGCCAACTGACCAAGGCAAAGAACGGACGACTAAAGACTTTTGGATATGGGCCTCTAGTCGTGAGCTTTGCCTTGGAGAGAGTTCCAATGCTGATCCCTCAGCAACTCACTGTTGATATCTTGGGTCCTCGGGAGCCAAAGCTGATACGATGGGTTGCGGTGATGGCCCGGCATCCTGACGAGGGCGCGGCGGTGGTTCGATTCTCAGATAGTTACTTTCACTGGTTAGAGGACCAGGTTTTTTCGATACAGGACTTTCCGTATGCCGGAGTGGATTTTAGAGGTGATCCGGACATGGTTCTTCCACCGGGAGAACAATGGGATGACAGAGGTACTTTATTTTTCACAAGTTTTCTAATTATGTATTTTTTTATTTTTCATATATATCGTCTCAAAACTAACAGTAAAATTTTCAAAATGCAGATGTTGGTCCACAGCGTCCAGCCAACCTCCGGCCTTTTGATAGACTACATCCAGCTGCACCGGTACCGGCCCCACAGGACGCGGCTGCAGAAGTACTAGCTGAGTTGGAGCATGATCTAGAGCGTCTCACGGCAGATATACCTGAGACTACTATGGACGACATTCCTACCAGGCTTCAGCGCTTCGTAGTCGCGGTCCCTGGACCGTTTAGGAGATTTTTGCGTAAGGTAGCCCGCGCAGTGGTGTCATACAGAGAGCACCACCAGTGATTGACTAGTCACTTTTGTAGTCACATGTGACATTTTGACTTTTTGTACTTATCATTTTTGCCGATCATAAGGTGTTTTTCAACCTATGATCGAAGACGATGTATATTTTTTGACACACTCCTATCTATATATATATCACTATTACCGGCTTATCTTGTTTAACATATGTGATGAAATGTTTTTAAATTTACTTGCATGATTATTGTAAATGTCTGTCCAACATTCGAGAAGCAATTGCATCTGCTAATGTATTTAAAGACCTTGGAACATGCTGATATTCAATGTAATCAAATTCACGTTCCAAGAGACGCACTCTCAAAAACAACCTTAATAACACAGGATTTCTAATGGCATAAACTCTATTAAGCTGTAATACAACAAGTTCAGAATCTAACCTCACTATCAAACGTCGAATTCCAAATGAAATAGATTCGGATAATAATTCAACCACTGCACTGTATTCTGCAATGTTGTTCGTTGTTTGACCGAGGCTTACCCCATGCATAGAAACTAACTCGTCAGAGGGCGAATAGATAACCCAAGCTGCGGAAGAGATATTCCGTGTACTACGACAAGCACCATCAGCAAATCCAATGTATGTTTGGAGAGGCGTCGACATCTGCAATATCAAGAGTAAAACCAAGATAAGCCAGAATAACGACGAAACACACACTCTCTAAGCTAAGCACACTGACTAAACTAACAAACACGCTAGCTAGAAAGAAAAACTAACCTATCTAAAGATTTCTCCATACCCACCATTTAAGCATAATACCTCTTTAGGTAAAGTCCATTTCTGGGTTTACCCAAAGAGTCCCCATCAAAATCAACCAGCTCATAGGCCCCTTTTGCTAGCTTTCGCTTTACAATGTAGGGTCCATGCCACATAGGAACGAATTTTCCAGCACCTAGCTTATCGTTAGCTTGATCATATAATAGCACTAGGTCTCCTTCCGAAAAACTTCGAGGTGTTACATTTCTATCATACTGAGCTTTCATTCGTTTCGCGTGAGTCTCGATTGCCAATGTAGCGTCACGTCGAGTCTCATCTAATTTAGCCAAGTACAATAAACGTTTCTCCTCTTCGGAAGTAGCTGGAAGTAATTCGACAGCCATTTGAAGTGATGGGATTTCGCATTCAATGGGTAACACAGCTTCCAAGCCATAAACTAGCTGGAAAGGAGTGAACCCTGTTGAATTTTTCACTGAGGTTCGGTATGCCCAAAGTGCTGAAAATAACATGTTGTGCCAATTCGACCGATGAACACCAATGGTTCGTCGGATCATGATAACCAGAACTTTGTTGATAGACTCAACCAAACCGTTGGCTTGCGGATAATAAGGAGTAGAGCTATCGTGGCGCAAACCAAGCTGGCTTGTAAGCTCAGTCATCATGATGTTTCGAAAATGGCTCCCATGGTCAGTAATGATTGCTTGTGGGACACCAAACCTAGTTATGATATGATTGAATACGAAAACTGCAGCTGTTTTGCCGCTTGCGTCGAATGTAGGCATCGCCTCGGCCCACTTAGTAAAATAATCAACCGCAAGGATGATATACGCATGCCCCCCGGCTGAGTGAGGGTTACAAGTAATAAAGTCGATACCCCATTTGGCGAATGGACCAGCGGCAATTATAGGGTGGAGAGGAGTAGGTGGAGCGCGCATCTTGCGATCAAACACTTGACAGTTGTGGCATTTCCTGACGGCAATGATACAATCTTTAAACATAGACGGCCAGAAATAGCCAGCGCGCAACACCTTCTGAGCTGTGGCATACCCAGACATATGACCGCCACATGCTCCAGAGTGACAATCATTCAAAACTCTCTCAGCCTCCTCGTGAGTTAAACAACGTCGAAAAACTAAGTCTGCCCCCCGGCGATAAAGTGTATCTCCAATAATTTTATATGGCTGGGATTGAAACCGAATTTTTTGACGTTCCGCTTTGGAAGCTTCAGGCCGAAAGGTTTGGGTTTGGAGATAGATGATTATATCCCCGTACCATGGATCTACAGTACTGATAAGAAACAAAGATTTGTCCGCAATGGACTCTTCTGCCACAGTCTCTGTGTCAGCACTCGGGAAATCACACATCAATTCCGCGAAAACTAAGGATTTCTTAGACTTGGACTTCTCGAACTCCAAGTCGAACTCTTGCAGGATAACGATCCATTTAGAGTACTTGCCCCCTAGCAATTGTTTTGTCAAAATGTAAATCATAGGGTTGCAATCCGAAATAACTGTAGTTTTACGGAGAAGAATGTAGTGACGAAAACGCTGGACAGCTTGAACGGCTGCCAGGGCCAATTTCTCCACATGCGAATATTTTAGCTCAGTGGGATTCAAGGTCCTACTAAGATAATATATCACATGCTCCGCTCCGAATTCATCTTCTTGAACTAACACCATTCCAATGGTGGAATGCGAAGCTGCGAGGTATAAGAAGTAGTCCTTGTTGTAGTTGGGAGGATGCAACAACGGTGCATGGGTCAACGCGTATTTAAGTGCATCAAAAGATTGTTGGGCAATCTCGTCCCAGAAGAATTGTGCGTTCTGTTTCAACAACCGTGTAAAACCTTTAGTGACCTCGGCGTAGTTTGGGATGAATCGGCGTAAAAAGTTCGCTTTCCCTTGCAAACTTTGGAGTTGGCGCAAACTCGAAGGAGGAGGCAATTTGATGATAGCCTCGACTTTCGAGGGATCGACGCGAATGCCGGCTTTTGAAACAACAAATCCCAGCAATCGACCTGTTTCTATACAGAAAACACACTTGTGGGGATTCAACCGAATTCGATAATGCCTACACCTCATAAAGATTGCTCGTAGATGGACAAGGTGATCAGCTCGATGTAAAGAATGAGCAGGCAAATCATCGAGATAGGGTTGCACAATGTGCTTGATGTCATGAAATGCATAAGACATCGCCCGTTGAAAAGTAGCCCCGGCATTCTTAAGCCCAAAAGGTAATTTGCAATAAGCAAATGTCCCCCATGGACAAATGAATGCCGTTTTTGGTTGGTCGGCAGGTAGAATATTGATTTGATTATAGCCCAAAAAACCATCCATGAAGGAAAACATTGCACTTCCGGCACAATCATCAATAATTTGATCGATATAAGGCATAGGATAGTTGTCTTTTGGACAAGCTCGATTTATATCCCTATAGTCGATACAGATTCTTATTGTTCCTTGTTTCTTGTTAACCGGAACAATATTCGATACCCAATCCGTTAACGGGATCGGATAAATGAAACCTGCTTTCAACAGCTTTTCGACTTCTGCTTTAATCGCAGCCGCTTTTCGAGGGTGAATCTGACGCAACCGTTGCCGGATGGGTTTAGCATCCGGGTAGGTCTTTATTTCATGAACAACAATGGCAGGATCGATTCCCGGCATTTCCTCGTAAGACCAGGCAAACACATCGCGGAATTCTTGGAATAGGGCCTTGTAAATTTGGATTTCTTCTTCAGTACATGCGGCACCTATATGAATGTTCTCCTCAATTCCGGGCTTCACTGAAATATCAATGGGAATAGTACGAGAAATATTCCCCAAATTCAACTCGGAATCAGAATGTTTCGTTGGATCCTGAGCGTCTTTGACATATTCAGCGGTAAAGATAGATGAAAAATCATTTTCAAATGCATCATCCTTAGGTAAAAACGAAGATCTGTGATGGAGATCCTCCCATGGTAGATCATCTACACTTAGGATTTCGCGAAGTTGTTCGTCAGATGATACGACTTCGGGAAACGCTATCCATTCTAAGGTTGAGGTGAAAAGTGATTCTTCACTGACCACATTCATTTGGTCGATTTCGGTTGAATGCGAGTCGGTAAAAGACATGACAGCTTCATAAGCAATTTCATATGGACTCAAAGGCATAGCATCACCAAATGAGTCAGATGGGACAATCCAAGGATCGTCATAAACAATATTTTCTGATGTAATCATATGAATTGTTGCAAATGAAGGGTCTACGTTGAGTGGAGGGAGAGGAAAAGTTCCCAGTAAACCGGAATCCTTAACTAAACCTACACCAATGTCCCTATAAGGGATTGTCGTCTTACCGACATGCTGGATACTCTCTGAAGAGGCTGGGTCGGATGAAAAGTATGTCAGCTGATCAATAGTCACGATCTTACCGTTATGTGGAAACTTGATTATTCTGAAGACCGATGAAACAACCGCTGTCATAGCATATGACCAACTTCGACCCAAAAGAAGGTTGTAGTCTAGAGGGGCATCAACCACTTCCACATCCAGACTAACGGTTTTACCTTCTACCCCTATAGGCAATTCTTGTAGAATACCAAACGGACGGAACCCACGGCCATCAAAGGCCTTAAGGATGGTGGGGGATTGGTTCAACGAAGGAGAACCAAGGGATCTCCAACATTGAATCGACATAATACACGTAGAAGCTCCCTCATCAATCACAGTCCGATGAATAGGTCTATTTTTGACTATCACTGGAATTTGGAAAGCCATTTGATGGGGGAGACGCGGTGTACTATTTTCTAGATCGAAGATCATTAGATTCGGATCCTGAACATCAACAGCTCCGATAGCCGACAAAAGCAATTTTCGTTGTGCTGGGCATGATTGCAGCACTTCTAACGCCGACATTGCTGAGGGTGAAACAGCTAAGTCCTCAACAATGTTGTAATTCTGGGCTGCTCTCGCATGTGGATTGAAAGCAGACCTTCGAAGTACACCCTTGGCAGGCGGCTTAATCACTAAGTCTGGGTTAGGTTTTTCGATCTGTAGTGGATCGGAACCAGGAGCTGAGGTTGATGGGTTAGAGTGAGAAGATTCTGCTTCCTTACCATCAACAGGATTCTTACTACCATAATCTTGCGATCGAGTCGCAATCCTCACATGAGACATCATCAAAATGGGTTCTTCACTGGCATTCGAAGAAGAACCTATCATCTTATTCTCCTGCTCCGGAAATGGATTTTTTAACACAGCAGGAGTGGGAGCACCTTTGACTATTTTCACAACCTCGGCCCGATGAGGGCAATCTCTCGTAAAATGATCCTCTTCACAAATAAGACAAGGATATCGAGGTTTGCGCTTTTCGTCATTGGTTTCTGACTTTTCTGTTTTCTCCTTCGGAGCCTTGTCTGCTTTAGCCTTCTTCTTTCCTTTCTTCTTTCCACCGTTTTTTGATTTGGCCATAGATGACTCTACAGCGTGAATATCGGCGGTAAGTTCAGGAGGAGAAGACTCTCCTGTCGGAGAATCAGGCAAAGTGATAATTGGAGTATTTGAAGCCTTGGAAGACTTCTTCTTGCTCTTCGTAGTCACGATACCAATCATACCATCAGCGGCATGAGATCCCGAAGGAGTAGCAGCGATTTGATTCGACTTTGGAAGATCCGGAATCTTCTCGTGTAATGTACCCGACTGAGTGTAAACTAAGTCAAGGTATTGTGCCTGAGCAATGACTTGCTCCTCAGTAACTACTCCGGCCTTAGCTACATCTTCAGTAATCTTCGGTAATAATGATTTGACAAACCATTCAGCTAAGATTTGGTCCGGGATAAAAACTTTCACTAACCTCCTACGACGTCTCCACTCATGAATGTGATCAGAAATATACGTGGACGTCGATTGTTTTAGTGAAGTTAATAACTCCATGCCGTTATCGTATCTGACCGGCAACTGAAAGTGAGTTAAGAACGAGGTAGCTAACTGACTAAAGTTGTAAAAAGAGGCCCGTGGTAACTCAATGTACCACTTGGCCGTGAGACCAATGAGTGTACGTTGAAAAAGACGTAAGCGGATGGAATCATCTGAGATAGAATTCGAAGCACACCAGAGGTGGTAAGTCATCACGTGATTGGACGGATCCTCTCCAGACTTACCTTCAAACTTGGGTATATCACTGGGCAACTTGTTTGGCATTGGCGGCCAGAACGGAAGATATTGAATTGGATCGTTCGTTAGGCGCGTCAAGTCTGGTAAATCCAAAGTTGCGATAAACGGTAACTGCCGGTTAGGATCTCTAAAACTCTGGGTCACAATACCAGCCCCAGGAGGAGGATATCCAGGATAACTAGGAACAGGAGTCGCATTTGGGATATTATATCCTCCTGGAAAACCAGGATTAACCGGACCGTACTGGGGTTGTTGAGGTTGTTGATAAGTGTACCCAGGATACGGTTGATACTGGTAAACCGGTTGTTGGACAGCTTGCCCATGTTGGTACTGTCCCTGGTACGGAGGTTGAACAAATTGAGGTTGAGTAGTAACAACCGTACTTATACCAGGCTGACCTATAGGCATCTGGACCGTGGTTTGAATCGTAGATCCAGACAACGGTAAAGATGTCTGAGGTGTGGTAACAGGGACAGTAGAAACTGGAGCCGTCGATACTCCAGGAGTAAGTATGGTAGATGTAGCAGTAGTTGCAGCAGCCGTTTGAGATGGAGTACTAGGTGCAATTGGCGGCTGAGTAACTACCGAAGTTACAGAAGTTTGAACATTTGGCTGGACAGGTTGCGGTTGCTGGGTTGGACCAGAAACTACGGGTTGTCCAGCTTGAGGAACCATCTGTACACTTGGCTGCAACACCTGTTGACCCTGTGATGGATCCCACACTAACATTCCAGGGTATTGACCCGTAACAGGTTGAGGATACTGAGAACCATAACCGGATTGAGGGTAGGATTGATAATTGTAAGGTGCAGTTCCCACACTTGGAACATATGACTGACCTTGAGGCGGTTGATAACCTTGACTCGAGTATTGACCTTGAGGTTGATAACCTTGAGGTAAATACTGATACTGGGGTTGACCTTGACCTTGAGGTTGGTACCCTTGAGGTTAATAACCTTGGGGTTGATACCCTTGAGGTTGCCATCCTTGAGGTTGATATTGATACTGAGGTTGACCTGGGGTACATATTGAGGCTGGGGTTGACCTTGAGGCGCGTATTGCACCATAGGTGCATACTGACTTTGAGGTTGCCCCCCAGACACGATTTGTGTACCTTGAGGTTGCCCCCCAGGCATTAACTGCGGTTGCCCCCAGGCGGTAATTGGCCACCTTGAGGTTGAGAAACGGGAACTGAACCTGACATCATGTAAATGTCTCCTACACCCAATGGTAAATTACCACTGTTTCCAATTAATAACCCATGATCAACGGGTTGAGGAGATGCTCCCGCAAAGGTACCAGAAAGAGATTGATACCCAGTGGGAACAGAAGGACCGCCGTGTAAAAAAGATTCAGGACTTTGAGTAAACACGGACGACTGACCAGACATATTTACAGGAGTATAAATACCTCCAGGTGGAAAAGGAGTACGAGGTGGAGAAAAACCTACCCCTGAGTTGTCTAAATAATTGGTTAACGAAAGGTACCAAGTAGTACTTCTAGGAGGACTGTAAAAGATGGATTCACGCTCCCTTAGATCAATAGTAAGTTGACCTTCAAGGTTAGAGACACCTATATCCTCCTCTGGAGCAAGTTCTTCTATAGCAATCAAACCAGTAGGAAGATTTTCGGTGATAATTCTTTCTATTCTTGGTGAATCTGGAACACTAGAAGTTGGAGTAACAGGTTCAAATATTTCAGGTTCTTCGCCTGTATCACTAGCAGACGAAAAATTACCAACAAGCTCAGAAACTGAAACAGCTTCGGGATTATAACCTGTCTCTAAACTTTGGTAATCTGGATGGACTACCAAGGAAGATTCTCCTTCTTCAGGTGAACCTACTCTACTGTCACTAGGAGGAGTTACAAGAACCTTTAACCCTTCGTACTGACCTGGAATGTCTTCAGGAGATTCACCCCGCGATTTACGGAGTTTTCTTAACAAATCTATTCCGGTAACAATCTCAGGAGACTTGCCCCGAAGTCGACGGGACTGTCTCGGTAATTCCGCCACAATTAAAGATTTTTAACTACAACACACGAAAACAAAGTAAAAATTTCAAATCAAACCACCTAAAGTCTTCTAAAGAAGCAAACAAATTTGAAGCACACGCCTAAAGAATCTAGAGCGTCAAACCAAACACAAACAGTAGTCTTCCGGACCAAAAGCGCTAGTTGGTGATGAAGCCCAACCTCGCTGGATTCAGTACAGAAATGGCGGGTGGAACAGTTACCCCGACAACCTGCTTAATGAATAGACCGGCACAAGTTCCTCCACTTTAACCGTCTCGAAGTGAAGTGAACCCCCCGGAAAATCCAAGTGAGTATAACCGACGTCTGCTCCAGGTACAGTGGGACCTTCCCTCCACCGTCACCTCGGTAGAACCCTAAAGATTATGGTCACTAAAGTTACCAATCACAACAATTACACCTGGGGGAACAGTCTAAACTCCGACAGCACGCAAGGGCAGAGTAACAAGCTCAATCCCCTTACCGGCTCCTTGACAGTAATCCAAGGTTTACCGATAAGTGACCCCTGGCTCCTCGACAATGGTCAATCCGAGGTTTACCGTTTGTAATACGTACTGTCTGGCGTCGTTCCCAACGAGGGGGGAATGATCCCCTCACTGGTTCGGACACGAGCTCGTGCTTCTCCTTTAAGAGGAGCTTTCCCAGAGTGCAATTGAAACAATTGGATTTATTCTACTCAAGATAAACTATCTGTTTGGTTTTGTAGTCTTGGAGAGTTAAGTACTCACCTACTCCAAGACCCTAGCCTAAGCTATGTTGGTGTTTCAGAGCCCTAGAAAAATAAAAATTACTAGATTGATTTTAATTTAAGCGTTACTTTTAAGGTTGTTTCTTAAGTCAAAAGGTGATGGAAGTGAAACCAGTGGTGTGTTGACTCGACTCGAAACCACTACAAAATGCACCTAGGATGATTTACCCACTACTTTACTTTTTCGATGAATTGCTTAACTAAAAAGTTGAGAGAATGAAATTTTTTATAAAAGCAACTTCTTAATTAAAGACAATCAAAGAAACAATTCGTTTGTCTTTTCCAAGCATAAAAACATGACCGCTCTTTACTTGCACGAAAAAACTCTTTTTCTTCCAAACTTTAAATGCTACTTGAAACAAAACTTTTAAAAGGAGATGTTTTTGTATTTTTCTTATTTAACAAAAAACATAAATCTATTTTAATAAAAATCAATTGCAAACTATGAAATCTATGAAAATTCACTCAAAAATAAATCAAAAGGAAATTACCCTAATTAACCTAATGAGGCAAAGCCAACAATGATTATTCTAAGGTGTTTTACTTGATCACAATCAAATCAAGGACTAGCTTATTGCAGAACCAAAAACTAGTCAAAACAAAACTCTAATCTTTTTGTTCTTTTGTAAAATGGAAATCAACACTTTATAAACAAGTAATTCGAAATTTGACCCAAAAGACAACTTAAATGGCAAGCTGCTCACACAAGGAGACTTTACGACAGGCCCGACTTCTAAGAAGGCTGACAAACCAGAGAGATCTAAGGCTGGACAACTTCCTACCGTCAAAGTCACTACAGGACCTATTCAAAAATCAAACCCTAGGCCTAAACTTCGTTGAAATCCACTAAAACACTCAAAGCTCACAAAACAAGTTCAGGTGAAAATTTTTGACAGGGTACTAAAGGATCTGGGCAGAAAACACTAAGAAAAAACAAAATCTAAAAGCAATTAAAGCAAAAATGGAGTTTTCCTAAATTTTTACAGGAAGACGCAGGCAACCCGTTAGAACAGGCGCGGGCCCGCTCTGTGCAAACGGCAACAGCGCGTCCAAAGACGCACTGTGCAGTACTCAGAGGATGCGTCCTTCTGGAAAAGTTAAGAAAAACCAAATCTAACTAAATCTAAAGCTAAGCCACCCAAATACTAATTCTCACAGTCAAAAACCAGAAAATAAAAATGATTTTCTCAGAGCAAAGTTCACACAAAGGAAAAGACTTTCACATTAATGGCTTCCCCAGCGGAGTCGCCAATTTGTCGTGGCGGAAAAAGTCGTTTGTGCGGACACAACTGACCTCCCTAGGAGTCTAAACTCTCTAGCGACAAACAAGACAAAATGGAGCAATCTTTCTCTAAATACATCTTTTAAAACATGAAAACTACAAGTGTTTAGGCTTACCTTATTCCAAAACGTTGTTGTTGTAGTCCGTCCTTGCCGATCCGGATGAGCTCCTCCTTCACATCAATTCCTGCAACCACAAACAATCAAACAATTACCAAGCACTTGCATCTCATATAATAAAACATATATTCAACATGCAGACCAAGGAACACATGAAATAACTTATTAACACAAGCTATTGAGAAAAATGAACCAGTTTGTATTAATAACGAAACAAAGAAACTCTTACAACCTGGCCTTGGTGTTGTGCAAGTTCCTCCCAGGGTCCATCAAGGGTTTTCCTCTACTTTGACAAAGCTCACCCACTTCCAAGTAGAATCAAGCAAAGACAATCTCTCCTCACAAGGTTCTAAATGGGAATCCTAATTCCTGCAGCATTTACCCAAAGAAAATGTATAGCTTCAACCTCTCCTCCCTCTGGCTCAATGCCTTTATTTATAGTGCAGTAAAGAGGTTATTCAGGTCCACCATCAATGGGATAATCCTCCTCTTTGGGTGGGATAGCTCCCTTATTGATGGGATAAGTTCCTCCTTAATAGGGATACATGAACCAACTGGAGGCGCATCCATTTCATCAAACCGACCTCTAGAAAGTTCTAGAAGTAACCACAAGTAACTTTTTTAAGATGAAACTTGCGCATTTTGCCTTTTACAGAAGGACGCACCTGTCCCTTAACATACAGAGCGTCCAAAGACGCAGCATTTGTGAACATTGTGAGCGTCCCCGCAGGTAAGGCTTGAGAGAACCTGCGTCCCCAGAGATAAACACATTTTTTACAAGACTTTCTCTCTTCTTTGAGTTTGAGATGGATAGCAGAGGCATAAGACTTGCCTAAGAGGGTAGCATGACTGTTGATTGAGCCATACTAACTGTAAATAGTCATGGTGACATTTTTTAGTGTAACAAGGGGACCCCATCCTAGCAATGGAAATTTTCACTAAATTTTTATGGAAAGACATCTACTGTGGGTTTGCTAAAGTTTGAGGTCATGGAGCAGTTCATTTCACAGGCCACTGAGCTGCCCAGTATTGGTGAGCAATGGTTAAGAAGGGTGAAGGTGCATGGTGTAGGTTCTTGGAAAAGGCTAATTGTGTAGTTGATTGGAAGAAAGTGGTGATGAGGAATGAGATGGTTGAAAAATTACGAAATTTTCTGTACATTCTACGAAAATTCCTCACCTATGAGGGGAGATACACCTTGACCTACCTGTACCACATTCGACTCGTCATGCACTTTGCATCTTGTAAGTTGATTAATTTCCCCTATTTTCTATTAAAAATCTTGGGTAAGATGTAAAGAAGTGTGCAAAGGTCACTGAAGGGCCAATTAGGTCATAAATTATGTCATTATGGGATGATCAAGATTCTGGTGAGCGAAGAGCTAAAAAACATAGGATCTACTTGGGAGGCATTTGTAGAAGCATATCAAAGTGGGGGTGGTAAGAAGGTTCTTAGTTTAAAAATATATCAAGGAAGAGAGTGTAAGAAAAATACAGAGCTTAAGGGTACCCAACATCAGAAAATAAAGTTACAACAAGAGGGTAAACTTGACAAAGAATCTAAGACTACTCACCCTCAACAAATGAAGAAGCAAGGGAAGAAAGTTTAGAAGGTAAAGAAGAGTGTAAAATTCGAGTTAGTGGTTCTAGAACCATCCCTTATATTAACATGTGGGTTGTTAAAGAGTTATTATGCTTCCTCAAGTAAGAAGAATTTGAAACCTACTTCTCCATCTGAGGTCACGATCATTGAAGATTCTGAATCACCTAGGAAAGATTGTGTCTCTCTCGAGGAGCCTTCATCAGATATGCCCATGGAAAGTACACATGTGTAAGATAATATTTCTTTATTGGCAGGAATAGGAGCAATGGGCACTCTTGTTGAGAGTTGAGAGTGCGAGGAGGAAGAGGATGATGATGTTCCTTTGGAATTTTTAAGGAAAAAGGTTAAAAGACAAAAGATAACCCGTGAGAAAGAGGTGGAGCAGGGAGAAGTTCAAGAACATAAGAAAGTGTGCCTTAAGTTTGGTTTCCTCTGTTTTGCATATAGACCACATTTCACTGAGAGTGTTTGCTTCCTTCTTGGCATATATGTTGGATGTGAAGTTTCCCCACTCCTCAAGTAGAGCATTGAGTACAACAATTTTCATCTCTCTGTCAGATATGATTACCCCAAGCTCTTGAAGTTGAACTCTCATCTAATATATTTTCATGAAGTAGGGAGTTATTCCTTTCTTTGTTATCTTCGTCTTGTATAATTCATTCCTCAAGGATATTACTTCTCCAGTGGTGGATACTGAGAATAGCTCTACTAGCTTATCATAGATTTCTTTTGATGTATCAAACTTGGAGACATAGGGAATGAGAGAGTCTTTGATTGATTCTATTAGAATCCTTTGAGCTCTTGTCTCATCCTTATTGTACTTAGCTAAGGCTTTAGTTTGCTCCTTAGTAGGGATAGTGATATTCCCTTTGAGATGCTCTAGGAGTTCATTCTCCTTGAGTGGTATATTAGTCCTCTTCTTCCATGCAAGAAAGTTATTGGTACCTACTAATTTATTGTTTTCCTTGCAAAAAGACATTAATGTATATTCAGAAGGGGACATGTACTTACTTGATAGATTTTGAGATGTAATGGAATTGCTTCCTCCTTGAATGCTTGGTGGATTGTCTTCCCTGGATCTTGATGCTCTTCAAGTTACCTTCTTCAAGTGGACTTGCTTGATGATATTTGCTTGATGACTTGTAGCTTGATGTAGATCCTGCTCCAATCTTATCTTCTTTGTAGGTGCCTTTATGTAAGGCTCTTCTTCTAGATTTGTAGACCTCCTTGGTGAATGATGGATTGTAGACCCTTCTTGTCCTTGAAGTGATTGAGACTTCTAGGCTTGATGCTTCAACTTTCTAGATTTTTCTTTTGATGAGTGTTCCTGAGTTTCCCTTGATGTGTCACCTTACCCTCTAATACCATGTTAGATAATCGATGGCAAAGCAGTGTTGTGATGATTATACATCATTTGATAACAATTTGTGAAGTCTTTTTACTTTTCTTGTTAGATTATTCTTTTTCTTATTATTATTAGTGCATATGTGTGTGTTTCATCAAACTGCTACCAAAACAAAATACCAAGAACACAAAAATTGGCTCTCTGTCAGGGACAAACCCTCTCCTCTCTTGAGAGGAAACCCTTTGTAACATTTATCTTATTGAAGCTTCTTATTTAAACAACTACCAAACCTATATTATAGAGTCTCCAAAATGTATTCAAAATATCATCCACTTTCACCTTTATCACCACCATTTCACTCACATTTCACAACTCCATGACCATATAACCTTTCATTAGCCTCCATTTTCATAATTATATGGGTTACCTTTGTGTTTTCCAAAAGTTAGTTATTTCTAGTATTATAAGTGAATTATATGGTTAGAACTTAGAAAAATGACATATACTTGCTAATAATTAAACTTGGCTTGAGTTTCATGACATGTGTAGGTCATTTGGAAGCTTCCAAGGCACCCTTACGTGGCCTCCAATACTCAAATTCGAATTATCTTCAAGATATGGAAGAAGATTTGGATAAAGGTCAAAGAGGATATGTGTCTCATCATTACTTATTTGAGTTGTAACTCTATGAGATTTTCTAGGGATCTAGGAAGAGAATGATGGACCTCCATTAATGAGGTAGATTCTTATGTTTTTGTATAAATAGGAGAGCCTTCTCCTTTGAAAGGCATGTGTAAAGTTGTGGAAATGCTCATGTTTTGAATATAGAATTTGGATTTGGCACCATGCTCAGGAGTGATGTTCACTTTGATTTGGTTATGCTTGTATTTGGAGCCTCTCAAATTTCCATCCCTCATGCTTTTGGATTGGCCATATATAGTGTGAGATTTATTGTTTTTCATAGATTAAGATGTATTGTTTTCATAGATTAAGATTTATTTCTTTCATGTCTTTTCCTATGTGAGAGGTTAAGAGTGATTGTTTTTATTTTCTTTCATATCTAGAGGTTAAGAATGATTGTTTTTTTCTTTCATTTCATATCATGTGGTTTTGATTATTCATTTCATAGGATCTTGATTTGATAACACACACATGATCCTTTAGAGTAGATTTAATTTCATGCAATTTAATTTATGAAAGATGTTGGCTTATATGGGCTTGACCTAGGTTCGGAAGAATTATTTAGCCAAGCAAATCCCGCAGCTACCGGCCCTTTCGGCAACAGCTCGCGAAGCGCAGACTGAGGTCTCACTCGAGGTAGCAGGGGAGGGTACTAGAACTAGGTTTCCGCACCCTTGGGATGTCTAGATGTGGTCTGAGAGGTTCACGCTCCGTCTAGATCCGCGCAGATCTAGATAATCTTAGCTTTCTCTTACCGTTCTGATTACAGATATAATTTATTTGATTAAGTATTATGACCCAGATTTACTTAGAGAGGTCTTTAAACAAACGTTTATTACTTTTATTTAGTTCACATATTAAGATTAAACCCGATTCACAAGTACTCAATACTCATATGTGCGCAGATCAAAACAATTTCATTAACTATAAAAGAACAGAGTTGCGATAGTTCAAAATTAACACAGAATTTAGAAGAAACTTATCTTTATTTCCACTTATCCCCCTTACATCTAGATCTGCCCTGCGCACTTGGATGCAGGGGTCTGCGCACACAGCTGCGGAGTCTTCTAGGCCTCTGCGAACATAGCTGCAGAGCCTCTATCCTCTACCCAAACCCTCGACTTAGACTTACAGACGCTCTCAGAATGCTCTTCTCAAACACACATTACATTTCAGATCTCAAAATCATACCAAAAACTTAGCTTCTATACCCATAGAGCCTCACTCTATTTATACCTTTCCATGGACCATGATCCATAGGTGGGTCGACTCAACTTACATTTCTTTACATTATTTTTTGGTGGACTACCCTTTTGACTTTGACTTATTACAAATCGTGCTCCGCGCATCTCGCGGAGTCTTTACCCTACTCTTACCCAAAATTGCAGGCTTCACACCCCATACCCATTGTGCGAGGCTTCCGCTACCCAACAGTCCCCCAACACAATCATCGTGACTCGTCCTGAGTCACTCAGCTGGGCCGGGAATCTTTGTACATAGGTCCGTCAACAACTTTTGCATCTCGCTTGTGTCTGTAGTAAACTTGGTTGCGAATCTCTGTACCCTTTCCACATGAGCCGCTGACGTATCCTTCTACTTTGCAATGGCTAGCTCTGTCACATAGACGGCCCACATTTGTGTGAGCTTGCCTTCAATGGTTGTAGATACGCTAAACACTTCATCAAGAAAGGGCTGGATATGTTCTTTAAGGGTGACCTCCTATTGTCGCACTGCGTCAACCTAGGATTTGAGCACCTGAGCCTCCTTCATCGTGGCCAATAGCTGTGTGATAGCGACCGTCTGTGTAATGCCCCGGGCAGTGTCATAAGCCTGTTGCACCTTGCGTGCCTCAGTTTCTACTCGCTGTATGGTTGGATCTTCCTGGAGGGCGGCGAGTATCCCGAGCGACTAGCCGAGTAGTCCCGAGCAGTCGCGAACAACACTACTCATTGTTTCTAGTCTAGCTACAACTGTCTGCGGCGGCATTCCCGTTCGGCCGGAGGTGTGGTGGCTGAGCCTTAAGATGGAGCTCTGCAACCTATAACGTTAGCTCCTCCTGGTGTCTTGCGGCCTCTGCTTGGGCCGTGCGAAATCTAGTTGCCATGTGCTAAATCCTGGTAGTTAGGGGGAGGTCCCTGGGGATGGCTAGCTCAAGGATCATACCACATGCCTCTGTCACAGCTTGTTCTACCTCCCAGTGTTGGGCAGCCAGTTCATCATGCTGGAGAGTGATCTGTTCTATCTTTGCCTTTTGTTCTGTCAAGATGTGGAACGCGCGGCCTTCCCTGGCACGAAATTCCTGAGTTACTCCGTCTTGCAGCAGGTATAGTACGTCTCTGGACATAGTGGCTAGATTTAATTCCCAACTGCCTTTGTCGCCTGTGGTTGTGGCTCAGATAACCTCCGCTGGCAATGAGATGATGTGTGGTGTGTGCGTGTTGACCTCCTATGCGGCAATGTCTGTATCGTCTGCGGGCTCGCGAGGGACCCATCCCATGGGTTATGCTTTTAAGGCCTATAACTGCGCTTTGATCTCCCCCAACATAGTTGTCTGTGTAGTGATCAGCTCGGGCAACGCACTGGTGGTAACATTGCTGACGGGCTGGCTGCTCTCCATGAAGTCTTTTTCCAGCGCCTTCGCTGTTTTGGACTTTTTCTGTGCGGTTGATGATTCCTCGGTGCGTGACCGCTTGAGGTGGTCCTGCGTCTCTATTTCGTCTTGTGGATCCTAGTCCAAATCCGTTCCTTGATCCATCTGGTTCTCCGTTGCTATTGGGCTCATGGTAGCTCCTTGCTGCAAAGCGGCCTGGTGGTCCTGTCGTGCTTTTTCTGCCAGTTGGATGAGTCTCTGCTGGCGTTCCTTCTTCTGTTGCTGTGCGGCCACTCGGTCGAGAATGGTCTTATCTGGGGCGCACCATTCCAAAGGCCATGCTGCTAATACTGCGTAAATGGCATCATCCATTGCAAGGAATGGTAGTGTAACCCAAGATCGCTCTGGGTCCTTTCGCGCATGGATATACACGTGATGCATGTCTACCTTGAACTCGGCCATGCTTTGAAAGTTGTTGTAGATTGTGGGGGACATGCGTGGTCTTTGAGCAATCCGCGTCTGTATATTTCCTTCCATGGAGGTCCAAAATGCCTAGATCGCGGAAACCCTTGCTGCATCCTTTGTATCCCCAAGTGAAATATACTGTACTGCCTTAGGTAGACTATCCTCAATGCTGGGAAACTCGCTCTTTGGCGACAGGTCCCTTGTAGCCAGAAGGATTGCTAAGAGAAACCATTCATAATGAAAGGTATTACCTTTGTCCTGTGCTTCCTAACAACTAGGTAGAAATTCATCACATAAGAACTATGCCTAATTGAACTAAACCCCATTGGCACACTGTCCTGCCAATGCGATGACAGTGGTGGGCACTTCATCGGTGCGACATTTTCTCATAAGTTTCCCAGCTAGGATCTGAGTAGCGACTCGTACTACATAGTTGTTGATGCTTGCTATGACATACCCCCGCTTCCCTTTTACCAAATGGTACCTTGCCTTGACTGTTTCGACGATGCCTCCCTCGCTACTGGTTCCAGCTATGTCTGCGGGGCTATTCCCTTTATATGGTAGGTGCGTAACCCGGTGGATTAGGTCGGCTGTGATCGGGATTGGTTCTTCCAACCAGAGATATCCATCATGAATGAGACCTAGTAGCTGTCAAATGATGAATATGGTGATGGTCATGCGGTGATAGTGGGGGATCCATCTGAGGTTCAGTAGTTCGGCCCTCTCAATGCTCAGTAACCATTTATGAGGCAATTGGATGCCTTTGGCGAGTTCGGGGAACTTTTTATTGTTTGCCAGGTCCCAATCTTCAAAATTGGTGCATGGAATGCACCCCATGGGTAACCCTTCGAACCTTATATCATTTGGAAGGAGCGGGCTCTGGAGTGTAGTTTTTGCAATGTCTACGTCCTTCACTGGCTTGGTCATCCCGGTCCATGGAGAAAGATACGAGGGTAACGATGGGAACTGGAATGTAAGTTCTTCTTCCTCTGCCTGTGTGTCAATTTGATCAATCAGATCTTGCAGGTCGTCCTCCTCCTTAGCGATTTCATCAATCCTTGTTTTTCCTTTGTCACCTGCTGAATTTTTTTTGAATCTTGGGGAGGCCCGGACGGGACCCATCTTTTGCTTATTCTTCCTGGGCCACGGGGTGTGTGGGGATTTAGGAACTTCAAGAACTTGAGAGGGCTCCTCCTGATTCAACTGCATCTCTTCAGCGACTCGCGCTCGGGTTCTTGCCATAGTGCTCATGGAGTATCTGGTAGACGCATACTTACTATTTTTTGTTAGTTCAAAGTGCCAAAAATCCAGTACCGGCCACACGCTATGAGATTTGAAAAAATCTCTTTCACCCATTGGAAATTCAAGTCGGCAAATCTCTACGTATCTTGTCCAGAACTTTCGCCTTAATGTCCCACCGCCCACTCCTGTCTGACGTGATTTGACTAGCCTGTCAAGGCCCATGTGGCTAATGACTATCTTTTGTTTTTCCCCCGCGGTAGCGCTATCCTTTAGGTGTAGTTGCGGACTTGGGAATTACTTAGCTTGGTGATGATTCCCTTTTCCGCGCGGGTTTTCCACAGGCTAGTTTATAGTCCCGCACCTTCTTTCAACTACCTGAGGTACTGAGACTGTAGTTTCTACTGCTAGTCAGGTGTTCACACCTTTGGTATGAAATCGGCTCATCCCTACTAGCCTGGGCTGTGAGCACTTCTAAAGAGGTTGGGTAATTGGTCTGGGGTTTATGCCTTTTGTGATTGCGGGTGCAACCATGGTAGCAATGTCACAGCATGTTTTGAGGCCCCTCGGCTTCGAAGTGTACCTTGCTTCTTCGGCCGTAACTCCTGTTTGGAGTATCCATGGCCATTCAGTCTTTTCTGAGATTCTTTCTATCGTCTATTGTAGGCCCAGCGTACCCATGGTATCTGCAACTTCCTTGAACCTCTGCTAACCTTGGCGCTGGTCTGTTGAGGAGGCTTTAGGCTACTACTTCCAAACTGGGTAGATACCTACACCTCAGATACTGGTAGCCTTAGTTGGCAAGGAATGCATACTTTGTTTCGCACTTTCGACTGTGCGCACACCTTCCTTCAACATCTACGCCTTGTTGTTTGCATCTTTGGAGTGACCCTTTTTTCGGGAGCAACAGCTGCACGGAGTGTTTTCACGAATCTCTTCGGCGGTTCCTCTACCCCCACTGTCACCATCCGATTACAATTGAGCGTGGTTACTTCATGTAGTTAGTTCTGCCATCGTTCAACCTCTTCATCTGAGTCTGATGTGCAAGAACTATCACGGTCCCATGAGAGTCAACCATCCGCTGTCGGATTGACCCTGTCCTGATCCTGTGCAGTAATTTGGTATATACAATCCAGCTCGTTGTCACTTTCCGCGTCGTGCACGGGCTCGGTATATCGCGCCCCTTCTACTGGGTCCAACGGGACCACCACGTGGAGAGATTTCTTTTTGAAGATCATCTTGCATTTTTTTAGATTGATGACTCCATTCATATCTGTCACCCAATCTATCCCTAAGAGTGCAGGATATGGGTTACTATCATCCACAATTTCAATAACCTCAAAATTGATTTGGGTGTTGGATTTATCGATGTCTACTGTAACTCTGTGCAGACGTCCCATAGGAAGAATCTTTTGTTGGTTAGCCATCCTTAGTTGAATCAGCGACCATTGCAGTAGAGGTCTGCCCATGCGTTCCCAAGTCTACTTTGGTAAGACATTTGCATCGAACCCCAAACCTAAAACGACCTGATCCATCTCATAGTCCCCGATCTGGAGTGTTAGTTGCATTTCCCGCCCAGTGCGCAAAGAATGTTTTCCTAATTTTCATACCATTTGTGGTTCATCCACTCCCGAACACTGAGTTATCAATTCCTGTAGCCCCCTTACTGCTTTGGCGTCCCTTAGTAAGTGCATGCATGTTTCCAAGAAGGTAGTTAACACAGATGTATCCTTCTCTGATCTAAATTGATCCTTACTCCCCGATGTAGCAGCCTTTGTTAAGCTCTTCTTGCCTTCCATAAAGGTTTCCTTCGCACGTTCTAAATCAAAGTTTGGCTATTTTGGGGTGACCTTATGGACCCATGCATCCGTCTCTAGCTGGTTCCCCTTATCTTCTCCAATGGTCGTGCCACTCTGGAGCATCATATTTATGGTCGATTCCTCTGCATGGGGTTTAGCCTTCATCATCTAGACATTCTGAGTGGGGTTGGCCAGGAGCACCCCCTTTCACGTATCCAAGCGATCAATGTGGGGAATCGATAGCTTTGTGGTCAAATTGGTAGCAGTAAGGACAACATGCTTTGGTCGAGTTCATGCAATCTCATGCGTAATGCCCCGGCCCTCAAAAATTGTAACAAATTAATGGCGCTGACCCTCGTCCAGGTCCCATGCCTCCGCGGCCTCGTCTACGCCCTTGGTACCCTTCCCATACAAATGGTGTGGTGGAGTCCTGTGCTCGCACCTCTGTTTTCATCCTATACGCCGATGTTCGGTCCATCAACATTTGGTAACTGTGACAATTTATTTCCTTGTGGCCCACTGTCCGGCAGAAGTTGCAAAATAAGCGTTGAGGAGGGGGTTGTTGTAGACTTGGCAATAGGTGACAATTTTCCATGGCATGATTTCCTGCAACTTCACAGATTGCGCACCAGAGTGCGAGTGCTATGCTTGGCCCAACCTGTACCTCTAGTCGCAATGTTATGGGCCTCCCTCCTATCACAGGATTCACAAATATTGGACAATGGTCTTTGTCATGGCCCAGTCCCTTGCATTTGAGACACCATACTTCCTCTCGTATCTTGGTCCTTGGTGCTTGTCCTTGTTTTAACCTTCGCATCTCCAGACATAAGTTTTGTATCTTCCCTTGGATTTGCTGTACTCCCAACCCTGGATCCTGGATCAGAGTTTCATGTAGCTGCATTGTTGCTTCCAGTGCTTCAGCTTGGGTTGAGATCTTTTGTTGCATCAAGGCCAATCTTAGATATGGCGTTAATGATGTCACAAACAAAGTGCAATGCTACTCATCTGTCAGTGTCGTGTTGGCTTCGTGGATAGCGCTTTTCAACCTCTGATCAAAATCCCATGGAGTTTCACCAGGCATCATTACCATCTCTTTGAAACCAAATATCGACTGGGCCTCTGAATTTGGGCTCCCGAATTCCTTATTTAGCGCCTCCTGGATTGCGGTAATGTCTTCAGTTGGATGATCACTTGAATACTTCATGTATTAAGTCAGTGCACGGTCTTCAAATGCACTAACTAGGGTATCCTTCTTGATTTTATCATCTATGATACCTTGAGCGTCCCATATAGATTTTATCACAAACCAGAATTGTCTTGGTTCCTCATTCCCCACACCTTTAAATATTAACAACTTCACTAAACTTGCCATCTCGATCTTTGAGGCTGTTGGACTTGGGGGTGGGGTTGGTGTTGGAGTGGATGGATTTGATGTAGGTGAAGCAGGTGGTGGCATGGTCAGAGGTGGTATCAGGGGGAAGCGCTCTCTGGTCAATCGGACTGCACTTCCTGGTGAGAACCTTGCGAGTTCTTCCTCGCTTTCCTAGGAAATGGAAGCTAACAGACTGTTCTCTACTCCTCTCATTCCACGGTAACCTCTTCCACTCCGCATTACTCCAGACATTAATCAACGTGCATAATCTATTTTTCACATAACAACATCTTAATCCACATATTCAATGATTTGATATACCTACCTCGTGGTCCTTGAAGAAATCGCCTTTCTGCCTCGCTATAGCTCATAGTTGTATCTATCGCAAACTCAATGATAAATCCTCCATTACTCGATCTAGCCAATGATCTACTGTGTGCGCGATCTTAACCTCGGTGGCTTCTAGCCGGCGCACCAGTTTTGGGGTCCACACAATAGGCTAGTCCAATCTGCACCTTCCCACGCTATCAGCTAGCCTTGCGATCCACTCATACAGCTCTACCGGGAATGACGCAAAGAAGATCTCGTGAATGTCTGTGAATATATACCGGTCCAACCAATCTTCTTCTGATATTCGTGGGTTTTTGTTTTCCCGCACTCGTGGAATTTTAGATCCCACCACTCTTCAATCTCTTTCTTTGTAGGGTTCCAGTGTTCCCACATCAGACACCCCTTAGGCAAATCCTAGTCTCGGCAACAGAACCATTTGTTGGCTTATATGGGCCTGACCCAAGTTCGAAAGAATTATTTAGCCAAGTAGATCCTACAGCTACCAGCCCTTTCGGCAATAGCCCACGAAGTGTGGACTGAGGTCTCACCCAGGTAGTAGGGGAGGGTGCTAGAACTAGGTTTCCGCACCCTTAGGATGTCTAGATGTGGTCTAAGAGGTTTGTGCGCCGTTTAGATCCGCGTAGATCCAGATAATCTTAGCTTTCTCTTACCACGCTGATTAAAGATCTAATTTATTTGATTAAGTATTATAACCCAGATCTACTTAGAGAGGTCTTTAAGCAAACATTTATTACTTTTATTTAGTTCACATCTTAAGATTAAACCCTATTCACAAGTACTCAATACGCATACGTGCGCAGATCAAAATAGTTTCATTAAATATAAAAGAATAGAGTTGTGATAGTTTAGAATTAACACAGAATTCAGAAGAAACTTATCTTTATTTCCACTTATCCCCCTTACATCCAGATCTACCTTGCGCACTCAGCTGCAGGGGTCCGCGCACACAGCTGCGGACTCTTCTAGGCCTCTATGCACATAGCTGCATAGGCTCTCTCCTCTACCCAAAACCCCGACTCGAACTTATAGACACTCTCAAAATGCTCTTCTCAGACACCCATTACATTTCAGATCTCAAAATCATACCAAAAACTTAGCTTCTCTACCCATAGAGCCTCACTCTATTTATACCTTTCCATGGATTGCGATCCATAGGCAGGCCAACTCAACTTACATTTCTTTACATTATTTTCGGGCGGACTACTCTTTTGACTTTGACTTATTACAAATCGAGCTCCGCGCTTCTCGTGGAGTCTTTACCTTGCTCTTACCCAAAATTGCGGGCTTCGAGCCCCATACCCGTTGCACGGGGCTTCCGCTACCCAACAAAAGAGTGGTGTGCTTTTCAATTCCTGCAAGTGTGGTAGATCAAGATTTCAATTCTTGTAAGTGTGATAGATTAAGATTTCAATTCCATGCACTGTACTATAATTTATTTTGAATTGGTTGTTGAATTAGAATAGGTGATTTTGGTTTGTCTTTATTTGGTTTCGTAGTTAGATTGATCTAAATTGGAAGTTAATTTCTAGCATATATAGTGCATGCATGCTTTGCAAGTTTTACGAAACCCCCGGGTTGACAATTAAATGATAGTTAATTAACTTGCCTCAATATTTTGGCACCGTTGAGGTGTGCATAGGAACTAGCATTCAGTCTAGAGTTCATATTTTTCAGTTTTTTTCTAGATGCATGATTAAAGCATGTAGATGCATAAATCATTTAGCTGCATATAATTTTTATAAAGAATATATATAAAAAAAAAGCCTTCAATCGCCTACCACCCCCACTATATCACATGGTGAAGTAAGAGCCACACATCCACATCATGAATTCTTATTTTTGCAGGTAGAAGAGATGAAAAAGGAGGATGAAGAAATCAATGGAGATCCTTTTGGATTTCGCATTCAAGAAACTGATGTCAATGTTCAAATGAAGAACATCCCTCCATCCATACTTCCTACTTTCAAAGGTATGAGATCAGAAGACTGGAAAACTTTTCTTTCTGAATTTGAAATCATTTGTAGATCTTATGGCTACTCATTGCACATTCAAAAATTGAATTTGTTTCCAACAACATTGAAGGATAAAGCTCTTAGATGGTTCATGACTTTAGGAACAAATTCTATAAGGAAATGGGATGATATGAAAAGAGTATTTTTGGAAAAATATAAAAGTCATTACAAACACCATGACCTTAGAAATGAATTCTTTAAGATGAATAAAAAAGAGGATGAAAATCTAGAAGACCTAGTAGAGAGATTTACTTATAATATCAAAAGATCTAAAATGCATAATTTAGGATCAGGCATATTAAAAACTCTCCTACTAAATGCTATAAAGGATGAATGGATTGATTTTCTTAACCTAGTAGGAAAAGGAGATGTTTATCAATTTTCATTTCAAGAGATTTGTGAACTATGCAAGAACATATCAAGAGGAAAAGAAGAGTATGGAAGATCTCCTCAAGATCTAGTTATGACAAAGGAAAGTAAGTTGACAATGAGATTGGTAAGTCAAACTGAACTTAGCAATTTGCTAAACATTCTTGGTAATTTAAATGAACAAATTAAGAGGCTAAGAGTGAAAAACAAGCAAAAGGTTGAAAATGTTGCTTTGCATGAATGTCCACTTGATAACATTAAAAATTTTAGAATTTGTGCAGGATCACATGCTACTAAAAATTGCCCATCATTACCAGGGTTAAAGGCAATTTACCAAAAGGATAATGGAGTGAATCAAGCTCCAAGAGGACTATGGCAGCCTGATCAACCCAATATGATGCAATATCCTTGTGCACAATTTTAGGTTTATGCACAACATAATTGGCAAACACCTTTGCCTTGGCAACCTTGGCCATCTCAATCCCAATCTCAAAACCAATCTTGGAAACACGGTTGGGAAGAGCCTTATAGAGGAAATCCATCATATACTCAATATTTCACTCACTATCCTCAATACCAATATCAATGTTATCGATACCATTCACCTCCACCACAACATCAGTTTCACCCTCAGTTAATCTCAATTCAACCTTTACCATTACTTGCACAACCATTTCGAATCCCCAACAATAAAACAACTGTTGGCATTATGGCACAGGTTTGGAGCGATGGCACAAGTGTTGTCCTTGATGGCAACTCTCTCTGGTGACAGATCTCAGTTCAGGCTTTCAGAATGAAGGAAAAGACATATATGCAGGTTCACCTAGACTAAGGCGCGTATACACGCGGGTTAGACGTTACAAAGATGCGTATGCGTATACACACACTTTCACGCAAGGAAAAGTGCGTATATGTTGGAGAACTTACTTTTGGTCCGTGGTAGTTAGTCCTTGGTATTTGAACCTATGGTTTTGGACCATGGTATCTCGTCAGAAGTGCTGATCCCAAGTATTGGGTCTGTGGTATTGTGTTATTATGGTTTTGGACCGTGGTATTGTGAAAGGCCTAAGACTATGAAAGAGGAAGGAGATCATTTGGCAAAGGATCATCTTAATAAATTAAATATCTAATAAGTGCTAGATCTGAAATATTGGTGATTGGGGTTATGGTGCAGATCTGGATCTGAATGAAGGAGGAACCTTAGCGCAAAGAGAAGGATAAGTTCTATTGATGGGTCATAATCTTTAGGCTTGAATGATACTATCTTTGTATGATTTTGATTTGTTATATGTGGCGCATGCTTGATCTATAAATATGGTAATCTGGGTTAACTAATGTCTGAATGTTTGAAAAGAATGAACTATCTTTTATAGATCTATACGCAGGTTCAGTGAAGTGAAGGCGCGTATACATGCTGGTTCAGTGAATGAAAACAACGTATACGCAGGTTTCTCAAAAGACAGAAGCGTATGCACGCAGGGTCCAGGTTATTGACGTAGTGTATATCTTTTGAGTTGTGATCTAGCTGCTTCTGTTTATTGCTGCAGTGTTTTGGGTTCAGAATTTGGTGTGTGGTTACTGTTACTGTGTTTTGGGTACAGTTGTTAGAGAAGTATCCACTTGATTCAGTTCTAATTGGTGAAAAGGAGGTTGTTTGATGCAAAAATTGTTTATGATTGTTTGATGTTCATGGATTGAGTCTGAAAATTTATGAAACGTGGTCCCTGGAAGAAAGAGAAGGTTGTAGCCTTCTGTAGGCCAGCACCTACGTACTAGTATCTTGGCTAGTGCAAGAGCTAAGGGGGTTGTAGCTCCCTTCCAGGAGAAGCTGGAGAACGAGAGAGGGTTGTAGCTCTTTGCAGGTTGCAGCCTGCGTACGGGTAAAGGAATGCACCAGTACATTGTAAAAAGAAGTTTCTAATTAAAAGAAGATAGAGACGATTTGCAGTAGGTGGTTTTCACCCACATTGGGTTTCCACCTTATATCTTGTGTTCTTGTGTGTGATTGTCTTCTACTCTGTTTTACTGTTTCTGGTTACTAGTTATTTAATTCTGACACACAGATTAACAATCAACATCTGAAATATAAAGTAAATTATAAGTTTGCATTGTATACGTGGGTTTCCTTCTACATAGTTGCGTATGTACGTGGGTTTAATTAACTCAAGTAGCGTATATTATTTGGATTTGAAAAAGGGAATATTTGACTTGATAATACTGATTCACCCCCCCCCCCCCCCCCCCCCCCCTCTCAGTATTATTTCCAACAACAACTCAATCCACTTACAATGTTGAGGTATTGCAAAATGATTTATCAGTTGCCATTGAAGAACAACAACTAGAAGAAGAAGATTCAGATAAGGTCCAAGAATCATGGATGCTCGTCGATAAAGAACAATTACTGGAACCTAAGATTGAAAAGTTTCATGCATGCCTATCACTAGATTCTATGAATGGAGATCACATATGTGAGGACTTGGATTGCATGATAGAAGGAAGACAAGATTATATTAAATCTTGGTTCAAGACAGTCATTGGATCCCAGTATTCCATTCTTTGGTGTCTTCTGACATCATCTCAATCAAGACAGTTGGTCTCTCATACACGGTACGTATCAAGGAATATATTTCAAACTTGCATATGAGTATATCTATCATTTTTTACATACATGGCTCCATTGGAAACATTCATATACTTAAAAAAAATAAAAAATCAAGTAGATAAATTATGAAAAATAAAATCAAACTTGATTGCATTTTTTTTAAGCTTAATTGCATTTTTTTAGAACTTTAAATATTTAGATTTTTAGTTATTTTCTTGCATTTTTTTCATTAACATCATAAATATTTTCAATAAATTGATGTTTTGATTAAAAAATAAAAAAATAAAAATCATGTTTTTTAATAAGGGAAATGCAAATTTTTCAATTATTTTTTAAGAGAATTGAGAAATTGATTATTTAGGCTCTCATGCGACCTATAAAAAATTTGCATTAGCTTAGTATCCATCATAATAAAAAAAATCATATACAAATCTTACTTCAAATTGCTGCATATCTATTCCTTTTGAGGAGCTGCAGAAATGACTTGTTTCTGCAGCCAAGCCTGATTTGATTTCGCATCCATCATCAAAAACTCTGTGTTGAAGGGCTTGACATAGACTGATTTTTAATTAAGCCCTATCCACAATCTAGGTATCACAAGTCTCTGATCCAAATGATCCATATTAGTCCCTCGAGAGTGGGCTACCTGTCCATGTAATTCTTGCACAACATTTCAATGCACTGTCTAATTTGAGGATCGATGTAGTATTTCTTATTTTTTCCATTTTCCCTACGATTCAACTTTTTGCTTGTGGTCTGGTTGACGAAAATATTTCAAGTAGCTTTGGGACAATTGAGCCACCTCATAGCAAATGGATGAAACATTTCTTAGCTATAGCTCAGGGGGACACATAACACAATTGGTATGGACTTTACAACAACTACGTGGGTCATATATGTCTGGATGTGAGAAGCTTTTAACTGCTTCTTTAGCTTCAGATTCAGCTTCAGATTCTGCTGATTCATAGAGTACACATTCAAATTGAGTGAGTAGAAACCTGGCATTGAACCTTAGTGAGGCAAGAACATGGAAAAGTGAAATGTATATAAGGCCTCATGAGTTTCTTATTCCTGCTCTACCCCTTGATTGTTGCTTCGGTGGCTCCATTATTTCTTCCATGTTGTGTTTGATGAACCAGCAACCAGCAAGTGATTTTTGTTACTTGAGAATTTGCCAGAAATGCGTAGCATCTTGAAAATGTCATTTTTAAAAAAAGATTCCTAGCCAACTAAAAACGAATTTCAAAACAATAAAATGTGGGTTTTCTTCAGAACAGGGTCAATTATAATACCTAGGAGAGATTTTCTCAAATTCGTAACAGATTAGGAGATATTCGCGGTTCTTTGGAGCCTCGTTTGCCAGATTGCATGAGAAAAATAGTTTCCAATTTAATGCACATATAGATAACTGCTTTAGTTGCGGCCATGCAATGAATTTGATTTTCTTGATTTACGGAAGGAAGATCCGCCAAATATATTTCTCAAGTTCCAACGATTGAAGGAGTAGAGGTTATTAATACAACTAGTGATAGGGATTTGTTTGCCACTAGTTTTCTTGAAGCAGATTGTTGCGCACCAAACCGCTGCTATCAGTGTGGTAATGATGCAGCCTATCCATACGTAATGGTCAAGCCACATGGAAAAATTCCTGATTCAACGTTGCCTAGTCAACTAGTTAACCCTAAATGAAAACCAACGCATATCCGTTCCACATTCTCATGGGCATAAAAACGTTTTTCCATTTCACCATTGTCATCCTAGACATATTCTGCAATCATAACAGTTCGTGAGATAGCATTTCACTTAGTTATGATCAACCTTTTCTCCCAGATTCGATTTTGAGCAAAACAATTCTTTAGTCTGCATCCTTTGGGCGTTGTCACTTAATCCATTGCCTTTCATCCTTCTGCCTTGGGCCATTCACTAAGGTTTATTTTTTTCCAGAGTTATAAACAATTGCTTATGGCTGTGACACAAGTTTCGGGTGTTTTTGACATAAGAGCACAAGCTGCAGTTGCAAGCCATAGAAACAAGACTAAATATGCGACAAAATGCACTCTTTTGTCATCCCTTCACTGGGATCTAGTGAAAATCTACTACAAATCATCTGGAATCCACCTGAAACATAGCTTGACAAGGCCATAAATTGACCGCAGACGCAAAAACCCCACATGGAAGGTAGAAGTGTAAAAATATGGGATGTTGTTTGACAGTGTTGTAATATCCTACTAGATTCCAACAGGAAACACAACGGGAAAAGTTGTCGTAGACAGTGCCTTTTGTTGCATTTCTATCCTTTTTTTGGTAGATATGTTAAGTAGATCAACTGTTGATGGCATTTCGCTAGTGTGAGCAGGCTACTTGTGGTTACTGCATTTTTCCCATATACCTTTAATACATGGAAATTTCATTTTTTTTATTACGTTGTTTTTGTTATATTTTATTTTTTTGTTATGTTGTGTTATATGTTATGTTTTGTTTTTTTTACATTATGTTTTATAATGGAGTGTTTGATTTTTATTATTATTTGGTTTTTTTGTTGTTTATAAATTTTCTTTTTGTCATTTATATGTTTTGTTTTGTTTTTAATGTATATATTTATGTTATAGGTTACAATTATTTTTATGTGTTTTAATGTTTATGATATGTTATGTTTTAATTTGTACATATTTTAGTTTGTACATATGTTTTTCTTGTACATACACTTATTTTACTTTTTAGTTTTGTAAATATTTCATTAATTTTTAGATTATGCACTTTATTATTATTCTTTTTAGAAAAATGCCATGGAAAATTGTCATAAAAAAAAATGATGTGAAATTCATTTAGTGATTGGAGAAAATTGAGAAAAAGTTGTTGTGATTGTCCACTCAAACACACCTGTTGAAAAAAAAAAAAAAAAAATAAAAAAAAATTGTTCTATTTACTAATTTTTCTGGAAGAGGTATTGATTAATTTGAAGATTGGACTGGTTATTTGTTAATAACAAAAATTCATAGTTGTGTGTACTTAACTATCTGTTCAAGATTTGAGCTACAGGAACTGCACAATTCTGCAGCTGAACCACAATTTTGCAACTATGAATTTAACTCAATGATCTATTTGTCAACCATGCATTCTAATCAGAAAATCATGATCAAAATTTATTGGTTTTGTCTAATGATGATGTTTTAAAGCATGATGCAGGAAAGAAGAACTATGAAGGCGCTTTATCCGTAGGATCGATGGTGAATTTTTTATTGAGGATTCTTTTGCAGGAATAATTAAGAATTCACAAATAATATTTCTTTATTTTAAGAAATGATATGATTCAAACATAAATTGAGTAAATTATTTTCTTTTAGAAATTGGATTTATTATCGCAATTGTGAAATTGGACTAACCATTTGAAGAAAAAACACGTCATGAACCTGTTAATTATGCAAATTTTTCATATGTACCTAGAGAAATTGATCACTTCTCTTTGAACACGGTTACATTTTATTGCAATGTTAGTGCCATGTTTATTTTTAGGTTCTAGGGCAATCAGAGAATTGAAGGAAGCCAATTATGCATGATTGGTTTTCTTCGACCAATTTCAAGAAACATGAACCAATTGAATCCATTTCAATCACCCATAAATTCCATCATTTTTCCTCTCCAAACTCACAAGCTATCCAAGCATTTTCGCTAAGCATTGTCATCACCATTTTCCTTGCAAAGAGTCGCATGTTTCTTTCACATTTTCCATAATTTCCATTCATAGAGACATTCAGCTCGCTTACATGCTAATTTGTCCTTTTGCTTTCCGTTCGCTTGTTTACCCTCTTGTCATATTCCTTTCCAATAAATAAAAATTGATCCACTGCAAAATTTTTCATTCATAGTCCTTCCAAAATCATCATTTCATACTCGTGTTAGATGATGGAGGATTCATTAAGGCCTCCCTTCTAACAAGTCTTGGCCTATCGACATCAACACATTATCTAGGTTCAAGGCTAGAGTCCTTATTAGTACCTTGAAGCTTGTATGCATCAATGAAAAGTTCTCTCACCAACAATCATGGGAATACATCAATGTCCCTTGATCGTTGGATCTTGCAAATGGCTCGACATCAACTCATCTATTCACACTTTGCAAGATGTACTTAGGTACCTTGGCACTCGTTGACATTAATGGTGAGTTTGCCTCACATTGGTTAACAACATTCATTAATGGTTGGTAATCCAATGACTTCTCTTCATGCTCGACAACAACACATCCATTCGCATGAATAGAATTGTACCATCGGGTTTTGTAGCAGGTGAAGACTATATCATTTCAGCATTTTGCAGTAGATAAAATAGATTTAGCAGTAGAAATAAAGAATCCACTTTCACCACCTCATCCACCGTTTATGTAACCAGGAAGCAGATGAAATTATACATTCTATTCCATGATCCAACAGTAGTTACAACTTCTGTACATATACATAGTTTGTCCACTTCCTAAGTAAGTAAAGGTATGTTCTTTTCTAGATTTTAATCGTAGAATTCCTTGAATACTAAAATTATAATTTTTGGAAAATACTTCACCATATTTCCTTTCTCATTTGGAAAAAAAAAACATAAACACCTTTAGTTGGGGGGAAGGGACATCCATTTATTATCACATCCATACCACCTCATTCCATTTCACTTCATTTCATCCTAACATACTTGTCCTAATCGTTATAATTGCATTATGGTTCAAAAGTTATGTGATTTCCAAATAAATGCTTAAATGATGAGCATATTTTATGGTTGATTTAAATATGCATTCTTAAATATGTTCAATAAATCTTGCAGCAACAAAAAGAAACAAGGTATTGAAACACAATAACCAATACTAATTAAAATTGGTTGTCACACAAGAACCAACCAAACATGTTGCAATTCAATGTATGACAAGGAATACTTTGCAAAACGAAATAAAATTGTCAAATACTATCAAATGCAAAGTTTAAGGACATATGATATAAGCCAAGCTCATTCAAAAGAAAATCATGATTAAGCAATGCAGTAGATTGCATGAGGACATGCAATAACGTCAGTTGGGGGGAATGTAGAGTCTCCAAAATGTATTCAAAATATCATCCACTTTCACCTTTATCACCACCATTTCACTCACATGTCACAACTCCATGACCATATAACCTTTCATTAGCCTCCATTTTCATAATTATATGGGTTACCTTTGTGTTTTCCAAAAGTTAATGATTTCTAGTATTATAAGTGAATTAAATGGTTAAAACTTAGAAAAATGACATATACTTGCTAATACTTAAAAGTGGCTTGAGTTTCATGACATGTGTAGGTCATTTGGAAGCTTCCAAGGCACCCTTATGTGGCCTCCAATACTCAAATTCGAATTATCTTCAAGATATGGAAGAAGATTTGGATAAAGGTCAAAGAGGATATGTGTCTCATCATTACTTATTTGAGTTGTAACTCTATGATATTTTCTAGGGATCTAGGGAGAGAATGACGGACTTCCATTAATGAGGTAGATTATTATGTTTTTGCATAAATAGGAGAGCCTTCTCCTTTGAAAGACATGTGTAAAGTCGGGGAAATGCTCATGTTTTGAATATAGAATTTGGATTTGGCACCATGCTCATGAGTGATGTTCACTTTGATTTGGTTATGCTTATATTTGGAGCCTCTAAACTTTCCATCCCTCATGATTTTGGATTGGGAATCTATAATGTGTGAGATTTATTGAGATTAAGATGTATTGTTTTAATAGATTAAGATTTATTTCTTTCATAGATTAAGATTTATTTCTTTCATGTCTTTTCCTATGTGAGAGGTTAAGAGTGATTGTTTTTATTTGCTTTCATATCTAGAGGTTAAGAATGATTGTTTTTTTCTTCCATTTCATATCATGTGGTTTTAATTATTCATTTCATAGGATCCTGATTTGATAATGCACACATGATCCCTTAGAGTAGATTTCATTTCATGCAATTTCATTTATGAAAATGTGGTATGCTTTTAAATTCCTGCAAGTGTGGTAGATCAAGATTTCAATTCTTGTAAGTGTGATAGATTAAGATTTCAATTCCACGCATTGTACTATAATTTATTTTGAATTGATTATTGAATTAGAATAGGTAAATTTGGTTTGTCTTTATCTGGTTTCGTAGTCAGATTGATCTAATTTGGAAGTTAATTTCTAGCATATATAGTGCATGCATGCTTCACAAGTTTTAAAAACCCTCAGGTTGAAAATTAAATGATAAGTAATTAACTTGCCTCAACATATACCCTTGACTAGGATATCCTATAAGCATCAGTCAAATCCTTCCTCTTTCTGCACTGTCACTTTCGGCACATCTTCCGGCACTTTGTCTTCCAGCACTTTGTCTTCTGGGTTAGGAAACCCTAGAATATTAGGGCTTCTTTACTTCATTATAGATAGAGGAAAATTTTCTTTCCTTTGGATACCTTGTAGGCCTAGGTATACATTTGAATGAGGCTATTCATTTTGTTGCCTTAAACTGGTGTAAAATCGGTAAGTGTTGTCTTGCTGCACGTGTGAACAGGAGCCCTAAGATAGTCCTTTTATTCTCACTAACCCTTTCTTCCTTCCTCGCTAATGAGAGAGGCCTTGTAGGCCTAATATGCACCCAAAAATATTTTGATGTGATGACCTTGTTGGCTTGATGGGCCCTGACCCAGGTTCAACATTAGTCAGCCAAGAAAATCCCTACACTACTCGCCCTTTCGGAATCAATTCACGGAGTGCGGACTAAAGTCTCACCCAAAGAGTATGGGGGAATGTAGAAACCAAGTTTCCACACCCTTATATGGTTTTGATGTTAGTTTTATACCTTAACTCTGCCTTTGCACAGATCAATAAACCCTTAGGGCTTATTGATGTACTTCTCTATTAGCCCTTCAGAACCTCCGCAAAGGTCCGTGATCATCCTTTGGGTAACCCTAACAAGTGATCTCGGCACTTACACGCCTCTGTAACTACCTTGTTGTATGGTTCCATTAATTATCTTAAGTGTTCGCGAATTCTATCATGCAATTGAGATTATCGTTGCACAAACATATATCTCTACTTGCGTTCATATAAAAAAGGAAGACATATAGGTTCACACATCAATTTAGCGTTAAAAAATAAACCTAGTGCTTAACATAACATAATCCCATGCAATTGACAGAAGTAAAATACACAGTAATTTTAGAATACTCTTCTTTATTAATAATCTAGATTTTCAGTACAGACTCTGGCTACCCTATGCACACAGCTGCAGGGGTCCACACACTCAACTATGGACTTCTACCCTAGGCCTCTGCACACTCAGCTACAGAGCCTTCTACCTACGCTGAGACTCTCGCTCTTAGCTCCTTACAGACTCATCAATGACTCTAACTTTATCAAGTCTATTGAACTCCTTCTTAGACTCCTCTAATACCTTCTTTTTATACAATCCCATGGTTCGTGGACCAAGGGAAGATCTCATCAAGCCAACACAACCTATCTAAACTAAGGGTGGAAGCCCTTTTTGACTCTTGATATCTTCGCACTCCGTGATCACAAAATGCAGAGAATTTACATTTCTTTATACAAAACTCGGGCTTTCTGCCCCAAAACATTGGTTTTTAACCCCAAAATTGACCCCAAGGGACCTGTTCCCAATAGGTCCCCAACACAAACATGGTGACTTGCCCTCAAGTCACTCAGTTGGCGTGGAGATCTTTTCATGAAGACCTCCCAACTCTACTTGGACTACTACAACTTCGGCAGTGTGCTATGTTGCCGCTTGCGTCATTTCCTCAATTAGCTGCTCCATCGTTGACCTTGTACTATCTAACTGTATCTTCTACTTAGTCGCCTGTAGACCAGACAACTTTTCTTCGATGGTGGCAGTGAGTGCATAGGCTTCATCAATCCAAGGCCCTATTCTGGCCTTGAGGACACTCTCTTTGCGTTGCGCTGCATCCACCTACTCCTTTAGTACCTTTGCCTCCTACAGTTTTTCTAGCCTCTGCATAAGGGAGACGGTGCATGCTGTCACTTTGAATTCATCATATCTCTACTGTAGCTCCCAGGCCTATGTTTCCAACCTTTGCAAGGTGGGATCCTCATGCATATTCATAACCACTACGAGTGCCTACTCGAGAGCGCGGTGCACTCCTTCACTGCGCTGTTCACCGCTGCCACGACATCTTTCGCAGCTGTCTCGCGCTGCTCTTTGACTTCTGTCGAGGTTTAAGGCTGGGTCTTCAACTACAGTTCTGCAATCTTTAGGTTTAGGTCAAACTGAACCTTCAGCAACTCTATTCTGGTGTCGCGTGCTATAGCAGCGAGCTTCCGAATCCACACATATACTGGCTCATCATCGGGAATGGCCAGCTTTGGGACAAACCCGCATGCCTTAGCTACCACCTTGGTCATGCGCTCATTTTTTTCTGTGATGGCTTTGATGAGGTCAAAACTGTTCTTGTGTGTAACCCACCATCTTGCGGGTGTAGCACACAACGCCCAATCTAATGCCTGGAAGGGATTTTTCTCAGGCACTTCCCTTTCGAATGCATCCAAAAGGTGATCAACATTAGTTAACTCGTCATAGTGAGGAAGATTTCTTACCTCTGATGATACGTAGTGCAATGACTTGGTCATGATATTACAACGCATCGTAGATACTTCATGCAGCCAGTTTTGCTAGTTCTCTAGTTATTCATCCGAATCTAATGTGTAGGAGCTCTCGTGGTCCCATGCGATACGTCCATTTGCTGTCCGATTCACCGAATATTCATCTCATTTCATTATCTTGTAAATCTGGTCCAAGTCGTCATCACTTTTATAATCGCGGACCGGTTGTGTATAGCATGGTCCTTCTAGAGGATCGAGTGGCACCACTACACGGAGTGATTTCTTCTCAAATATCATATTTCGCTTCTTTAGGTTGATTACCACATTCATGTCAGTGGCGCAGTCGATCCCAAGGAGGACGAGGTATGGGTTTCTATCATCCACAATCTTTATTACTGCAAAATTTGCCAATGTGCTCGTGCCTTCGATGTCAATTGTTACCCCCTGCAACCTTCCCATTGGGATTATTTTCTGTTAATTCGCCATCCTTAACTAGATCGGAGACCACTAGAGCGCAAGTCTCCCCATTCTTTCCCATGTTTTTCGGAAAAACATTCACATCGGACCCCAAATCCAAGATAACTTGGTCCATTTCGTATTCCCCTATTTGCACGGTGAGTCTCATCTCACGTCCAGTCCTTACCTTATGCTTACCAAGATTTTTGACTACGCGTGGTTCGTCAGTAGCGTTGTCCTTGCTAGCGCATCGATTGATCAGTTCCTGTAGTTCCTTCACAACCTTACTATCATAGAGCAGTTTCATGCAGGTCTCCAAGAATGTGGTAATCATGGATGGGTCCATTTCTTCAATCATTTTTTCCCGACTTCTTCAGGTAGAGGCTTTGGCGAAACTTTTCTTCACTTCCATAAATGTTTCTTTTACGCGTTCCAGATCAAACCTGGTCTCCTTTTTTGGTGCTTTACAGACCCACTCACCCTCTGCAGGCTGCTTCCCCTTTTCCCAACCCATCATCATTCCACTATGTAGCATAATTCTTACCTTAGGGTCTTCCTCACGAGGCTCAATCCTCATCATTTGTAGGTTTTGAGTCGGTTGTGGAGGCTGTGCCCGCTTTTCATGAATCTTAGCCAACAATATAGGGCAATCCTCAGTCACATGGTCAAACTGAGTACAATAGCGGCATGACGGTCACGTCGGGTCTGGGCAGTCTCTTGCGTAGTGTCTTGGTCCTCCACAATTGTAACAAATAAGTTCCCCTCGGCCCCTACCAGATCGTCCTCCACCTCGGCCTCGGCCACGCCCCTAATACTCACCTCGTGCTCCTCCAGTGCCTTGGTTTGGAGGCCACCTTTCTGCCTGCACCTTGTATGCAGGTGTCATATCCATTATTAATTTGTAACTATGACAATTGTGCTTGTCATGACCTAATGATTGAAATAATTTGTAGAAGAGTTGTTGTGGTGTTTGTACGAATTTCTACATCAAATGGAAATTGTCAGTTGCATGTCTCCCAGCTACTTGGCCCTGCTGTAGCCTACGGCCTTAGAGGCATTGGTCCCCTTGCTACAACATAATTCATAAAGACTAGACAGTGATCCTTGTCATGCCCTTGACCTTTGCATTTCAGGCACCAGACTTCTTCACGCGCCTCTGGCCGAGATATTCTATCTTTCTTCAAGCTTTGCATTTTGAGGCAAAGGTTTTCCAATTGTGTGTGAATCTGCTAAACCCCTAGATTAACATCCTACATTGGTGTCTCATGCAGTCTCATCATGATTTTCAGAGCTTCCGCCTGGGTCCCAATCTTCTGTTGTGATAGCGCAACCCTTAGTTGGGGTAGGAGCGAGGCCACAAACCATTCGTGGTGCTGCCCATTAGTTAGGTTCATTTTGGCTTCATGGATCATACACTTCAATCTTTGATCCAAATCCGAGGGTTTCTCCTTTGGCTTCATCATGATCTCCTTGAATCCCACAATGGATTGCACTTGAGACTTAGGTCTACTGAATTCCCTATTTAGCGTAGTCTGGATATTTGCCAACGTAGATGTCGGGTTATCAGTATTGTACTTAATGTACCACGTTAGTGTGTGATCTTGTAGAGCACTAACCAACGTTTCTTTCTTCATTTGATCGTCCGTGATACCCTGATCTTCCCATATAGCCTTCGCAATGAACCAAAACTGGTTCAGATGTTCATTTCCTATGCCCTTGAATATAGGTAGCCTTATGGAGTTTTCCAATATTGCACAGTGGTGGAGGTGGCGGCGGTGTGGGTGATGGGGTAAGCAGTGGAGGTGAGGATGGAGGCAGTGTGGATGGATGGGATGAGGATGGAGGTGTAGAAATTTTGAATAATAAACACATATTCAATGGAGATTATCCTAATCATGTACTATTGTGGAATACATACACAATACATAAGCTCCTCTATGTTGATCATCAATATAGCAGCATCAATAACAATAAAACATCAAGAGCATGCACACATTAACACAGTATGTAACCCGGGGAAAGCTTACAGCTGAAAACCCCACACTATCTGTATATTAATGATTGAGAACATGTAGCATTACAATAGTCAATACTCCTCACAAGTATCCAACACTATCTTCACCTGTTACACACAATACAGCTCAGATCTGATCTCCAAATCTATTCCATTGCTTGCCTGCCTCCACTGCACAATACCTGCTCAAGAATGAATGAGAATGGCTTAACCAAACTCGTATTTACCTCAAAAGAATCACTCACACTGGGAATCACGTGAGCAGAGGCTATATTACTGGGAAAATACTGGGCAATACTCATTGGCATACTCAATCCCTTGATTGTGCAAATCCTCATGCACAACTATAGTCACAACTGATAGCAATCTGATCCTCTAACACCTGTCCCTGCTGAACTGTACATGCACTGACATGCAACTGAGTTAACTGATGTATTCTTTAGTTGCATTATGAGTTAATAATTAGTTTAACAACTCATCATTAGTCTATTTGCAGTTAGACTAATTACAACTAGTTTAACCAAGTCAAACTGAACACAACTCCATCAACTCCACAATCAACTCCACCAAACTCAACTGATTGAGTTCTAACTGAAGTCATGCATGCAACAACTCAACTGACCCACAAAGAAAGCGTATTTCCTTCTGAAAGCTGCATGTGCCACATCTGTAGCTCAAACTGAAGTGCTCCAAGAGAATAAGATAAAGTTTATAGTCTAAATATTATTATGAGACAATAATATTTGACTTTTCTATTTTTGACAGCCAGTCTAAAAATAGACTTTGATCACTCCTGCTGTGATCACTCCTGCTGTGATCATCCCTACTGTGATCCAAAAATAGATCTTTCGCCATAATTTGCCTGTGGGCCCACTTAGTGAAGGCGACTCTTTTCACTAAGCTCCATCATCTTGTTGCAATATCAACACTCCCTCTCGACAAGATATGGATTATCAAAAACCCCTATCCTACCTTAGTGGTATTCGAATTTTCTCCTGGTGAGTGCCTTCGTCAAGATATCAGCATCCTGATCCTCCGTTGGAATGTATGAAAGTAACATGATCCTTTGCTGCACACAATCTCTGATATGATGGTACCTGATGTCAATATGCTTAGATCTATCATGAAATACAAGATTAGCTGAGAGTTTAATGCAACTCTGGTTATCACAGTAAATCACAGTAGGATCCAAATGAGAACCGAACAAACCAACCAGGATCTTCCTCATCCATATAGCCTCACATGCAGCCAAACGTGTTGCCATATACTTGGCCTCTGCTGATCTGAGTGCCACGGATCTCTGCTTCCTGCTGTACCAAGAAACTGCTGTCGATCCAATACTGAAGACCCCTCCTGATGTGCTCTTTCTGTCCATTGGGCTCCCTTCCCAATCTGCATCCGTGAAGCCACATAGCTTCACCTCATCCTCCTGTCTGTACCACAATCCATATCCCGATGTGCCTCTCAAATAACGCAATACATGCTTGCCCGCCTTCCAGAAGAGCTTGGTAGGCTTAACCATAGCTTGTGAAAGCTGGTTAATTGCATAGCATATATCGGGTCTTGTATTGATCAAATACATCAGTGACCCCACCAACTGTCGATAAACAGTGGCATCCACTTCTTCTCCCGAAGTGGCATCCTCCTTCCTCCAACCTCCAGGAAGAGGAGTAGCAATAGGCTTGCAACCATGAAAGTTGAACTTCTCTAGTATCTCCCGAGCATACTTTCACTGAGAAACAAACAGTCCACCACTACACTGCCATATTTCCAATCCTAGGAAATAGTGAAGGAGGCCCAAGTCCTTCATCTCAAACTCCTTAGCAAGATCATCCTTGCATGAAAGTATCAACAGCTCATCACCTGTTAGAATCAAATCATCAACATAGAGTATAATGATAAGCAACTTACCCTCCACCACAATCTTGTATAGGTTAGGATCTGCCTCGCTCTTGGAGAATCCAAGTCCTGTGAAATAGCTATCTATCCATGTGTACCAAGCACGTGGTGCTTGCTTCAACCCATACAACGCTCTCTTGAGCCTGCACACATGCGAATTGCTGCTGAAGACCTCAAAGCCTTCGGGCTGCTCAATGTACACCTCCTCCTCAATGACTCTGTTGAGGAACGTAGTCTTCACATCCATCTGATGAATGTGCCATCCCATCTGTGCTGAGAGAGCAAGAATCGTCCGTATGGAAGAATACCTTGCGACAGGTGCAAAGGTCTCCTCATAATCAATCCCCTCTATCTGTGAAAAGCCTCGGGCAACAAATCTTGCCTTGTACTTCTCCACACTCCCATCAGCTGCCTTCTTAACTTTGTAGATGCATCTCAAACCCACCACTGATTTCCCTTCCGGTCTAGGAACAATCTCCCATGCACTGTTTCTGACAATAGAATCATACTCTTCCACCATGGCATCTACCCATGCGGGATCCTCCACAGCTTCCTCGAAAGAGGATGGCTCAGTCACAACACACTTGCTCATAAGAGCCATGTATCCAGTGTACCGATCAGGTGACTGTCTCTGCCTGCGTTGGGCTGTAGGTGGTCCTACAACTTTCTCTGCATCTTGAGCCAGTCGCTCAGCTTCTGTCAAGCGCTTTCGCCCTCTGATGGTTGGCGCTGCATGAGTGGTCTCTTCCACTCCATGAACCTCATCCTGTGGCTGATCCACATCCTGAAGCTCACCTTTAGGAACTAATAGCTCCTTCTCTGCATGCAAGTGTAGCTCCCTCTCAAGCGAACACTTCATGGCTTTCTCCTTCTAAAATTTTATATCCCGTCGCACAATAGTTTTACCATTGTCTGGAAAATACACACGATAGTTGTGGGGCGTATCAGTGTACCCCACAAATATCCCAACCTCTGCAATCGGATCCAACTTCTTCCTGGCATCCTTTGTCACATGCATGTAAATGTTAGCACCAAAAATCCTCAAATGAGAAAGATCAGGCTTCTTACCAGAATAAGCCTCCTCGGGTGTACTCATGCCAAGTATCTTGTGAGGACAACGGTTCTGCATATAAACTGCTGTATTGCATGCTTCAGCCCACAAGTGAAGGGGTAGGCCCTGATCATGCAACATCACCCATGCTGCACCCATGATCGTTCTGTTCTTCCGCTCAGCTACCCCATTCTGCTGTGGCTTATGGGGAGCTATGAGCTCTCTTTGAATCCCTTCTGCCTTGCAGAAATCCTTGAACTCATCCAAGATGTATTCACCACCATTATCACTCCTAAGAGCCTTCACCTTCTTCCCAACTCCTTCTCAACCAGTGCTTTGAATTCATAGAACTTTGAATATGTCTCGCTCTTCTTCTGCATGAAGAAGATCCAACACTTACGAGAGAAATCATCAACAAAAATCACATAATACTTGTGTTTTGCTGTAGAAGCAACTGAGAAAGGTCCACACACGTCTGTGTGAATTCTCTCAAGGATCGTCGCGGCATGACTATCCTTCTCGTGAAAGGTGGCTTTCACAAACTTCCCCAAAGTACACCCCTTGCACTGATCTGACTACGCAAGAGTGCCTTTAGGAAGCCCTGTAGTGATCTGCTGCAGTATCTTCAAGGCTCCATGGTGAAGGTGACCCAATCTCCTGTGCCACAACTCACCATCATCCTGGCTCACCAATCCTTCTGCCTTGCCTACCATTGCTGCGCATCCATCTACATGCAACTGATAAAGGTTCCTTACTCGAACCCCTATCTTCCGGGTCTCACCAGTTGTCTTGTTGCGCAGGAAAGCTTTTCCCTTGCTGAAAACAACATCATACCCCTTGTCTTCTAACATTGCCAGAGAGATAAGATTCTTCTTCAATCCTGGAACATGCATGACTTCCTTCAATACGAAGGGTTTACCAGACTCCCTCTCAAAGGAAATGGTACAGATACTGATTGCATTGTACCTACCATCATCGCCCATCTCGATGTTCACTCCAAGATCTTTTTCATCCATATCAGAAAACAAATCTCTATCTCCTGTCATGTGAAAAGACGCACCACTATCCAAGAACCACACCGATCCCATCACATTTGAAACCAAGCATTCGATCAATGAAAAATCAAGCTCAAACTGTGAGGCTAGAGCCTCTCCTATTGTAGATCCAGCAGCTTGCTTGTTCTTCTTCTTCTGCGGACAGTTAGTGGCATAATGTCCGTGCTGGTGATAGTGAAAACACTTCACCTTAGACATGTCCTGCTTCTTGCCTTTCGCACTAGATTGAGAAGCTTTCTTGCTCTTCCCTTTCTTTGCTTTGGCAGCCAAAGTGCAATTTTCTTCATCAGCTCTCTTTGATGAAGATCTGTCCCTGGTACTTCGCCTCATCTCCTCCTGCACAAGATCTGCCCACAGTCTTTTCCATCCTGGCAATTTCTCCCGACCATTGACAGAGTCCTGATAGGAATACCAACTCTTCTGAAGACCAAGGAAAGCCAAGCTCACCAAGTCCTCATCATCGACAGTAACCCCCACACTTCCCAGCTCATCTCGACACTGAGTGAACTTCGTGAGATACTTGGGCATACTGTCACCCTTCTCGCATTTGATGTTTCTGAGTTTATCTTTGAGTGCCAGCTTCCTCTGATCGCTCTTGCTTTGGAATAGATTTGTTAAAGCCTTCCACATCAGATATGGAGAAGTCTTTCCGTGCAGGTTGGACACAATGTGATCCTTCACGCCCTCCAACAGAATCCTTCGACATTTTGCGGTCTTCTTTTGCCAAGCATCAGCTTGAGTAGCATCAGTAGGCTTTGGGACATCCATCTCTATGAACTCCTTCAGCCCATTATCATCCAATATTGCCTCCATCCTGTCCTTCCATGCAATATGGTTTGAGCTGCCCTCAAGAGCATACTCCAATCGCAATCCGTTGAAAGACATTGCCTCGTTGACACCAAGAAAACACTGCTGCAAATTTGAATTCCACCAGCTCGAAGCTAAACCGCCTCGGATCTAAGATTCGTGAGAAAAAAATATTTCTCGTACAGAGATTGACTATATGGGAATTCACTGGATATCTCACCTTTCAAAGGAAGGATGAATCCAGAGGCTACCTAGCTCGATTACAGACTCTGCCTGAAGAAATAGAATGTAAACACTTCCTGAATAGTAGATCTGATGATCAACAACTTTGATACCATGTAGAAATTTTGAATAATAAACACATATTCAATGGAGATTATCCTGATCATGTACTATTGTGGAATACATACACAATACATAAGCTCCTCTACGTTGATCATCAATATAGCAGCATCAATAACAATAAAACATCAAGAGCATGCACACATTAACACAGTATGTAACCCGGGGAAAGCTTACAGCTGAAAACCCCATACTATTTGTATATTAATGATTGAGAACATGTAACATTACAATAGTCAATATTCCTCACAAGTATCCAACACTATCTTCACCTGTTACACACAATATAGCTCAGATCTGATCTCCAAATCTATTCCACTGCTTGCCTGCCTCCACTGCACAATACCTACTCAAGAATGAATGAGAATGGCTTAACCAAACTCGTATTTACCTCAAAAGAATCACTCAAACTGGGAATCACATGAGTAGAGGCTATATTACTAGGCAAATACTAGGCAATACTCATTGGCATACTCAATCCCTTGATTGTGCAAATCTTCATGCACAACTATAGTCACAACTGATAGCAATCTGATCCTCTAACACCTGCCCCTGCTGAACTGTACATGCACTGACATGCAACTGAGTTAACTGATGTATTCTTTAGTTGCATTATGAGTTAATAATTAGTTTAACAACTCATCATTAGTCTATTTGCAGTTAGACTAATTACAACTAGTTTAACCAAGTCAAACAGAACACAACTCCACCAAACTCAACTGATTGAGTTCTAACTGAAGTCATGCATGCAACAACTCAACTGACCCACAAAGAAAGCGTATTTCCTTCTGAAAGCTGCATGTACCAAATCTGTAGCTCAAACTGAAGTGCTCCAAGAGAATAAGATAAAGTTTATAGTTTAAATATTATTATGAGACAGTAATATTTGACTTTTCTATTTTTGACAGCCAGTCTAAAAATAGACTTTGATCACTCCTGCTGTGATCAATCCTACTATGATCACTCCTGCTGTGGTCATCCCTACTGTGGTCACTCCTGCTGTGATCACTCCTGCTGTGATCATCCCTGTTGTGATCCAAAAATAGAACTTGGGCCATAATTTTCCTGCGGGCCCACTTAGTGAAGGCGACTCTTTTCACTAAGCTCCATCATCTTGTTGCAATCTCAACAGGAGGTGGTGAAGGTATTCACGAGAACCCTTGTCTTATCAACTGAATAATGCTCAGTGGAGAAGCTTGTGTTGCTCCTTTTTTGACACTCAGAGGAGGCTCAATCAGAGGGCTATACTCAAGACCTTTTCTTCCTCCATCCCTGAAAGACCTCCCACTTTGCGTAGCTCCAAACATCAAGGTAACTGCATGACCCAATTTTCACACAAGAGCATCTTAATCCAAGCATTTAATGATTTCAAATACTTACCTCACGCCTCTTTGAAGAATCGATGCTTTGCTTCACTGTAGCTGACCAAAGTATCAACCACGAGCTTTGTCACAAACCCTCCTATGATATGATCGAGCCAATGATCAACAATGTGTGTGATCTTATCTTTAGAGGCTTCCAATTTCCACACTAACTCCGGGGTCTATACAATTGGATCGTCAAGCCTCCACCTCTCTTGGTTGTCTTCCAACTTCGCGATCCACTCATATAATTCAACTGGGAAGGAACAGAAGAAGATTTCATGTACCTCTGTGTACAAATATCTGTCCAACAACTATTCTTTCGTCAATCACAGATTCCTCTTTTCTTGCATTGCAAATTCATGGATCCTTCTATCCAACCAGTCTTCAATCTCCTTCTTAGTTGGATTCCAATGATGCGACATCACACATATCATTATTAAGATCCCGGTCCCGGCAATGAAAACATTTGTTGGCTTGATGGGCCCTAAACCAGGTTCAATGTTAGTCAGCCAAGCAAATCCCTACACTATTGGCCCTTTCGGCATCAATCCACAGAGAGTGGACTGAAGTCTCACCCGAAGCAGTATGGGGGGATGCAGGAACCTAGTTTTCGCACACTGAGATGGTTGTGATGTCGGTTTTATACCTTAACTCTTCCTTTGCGTAGATTGATAAGCCCTTAGGGCTTATCAATGTACTTCTCTATTAGCCCTTCAGAAGCTTCACGAAGGTCTATGATCGTCCTTCGTGTAACCCTAACAAGCCATCTCGGCACTTACGTGCATCTGTAACTACCTTGTTGTATGGTTCCCCGCATTATCTTAAGTATTCACCAATTCTATCATGCAATTTAGATTATCATTGCGTAAACATATATCTCTACTTGCGTTCATATAACAGAGGAAAACATATAGGTTCGCGAATCAATTTAGCATTAAAACATAAACCCAATGCTTAACATGACATAATCACATGCAATTGATAGAAGTAAAATACATAGTAATTTCAGAATACTCTTCTTTATTGATAATCCAGATTTTCAGTACAGACTCTAACTACCCTGCGCACATGGCTATAGGGGTCCACGCACATAGCTACAGACTTCTACCCTAGGCCTCTGTGCACTCAGCTGTAGAGCCTTCTACCTACACTAAGACTCTCGCTCTTAGCTCCTTACAGACTCATCAATGACTCTAACTCTATCAAGTCTACTGAACTCCCTCCTGGACTCCTTTAAGACCTTCTTTTTATACAATCCCATGGTCCGCGGACCAAGGGTGGATCTCATCAAGCTGACACAACCTATCTAAACTAAAGGAAGAAACCCTTTTTGACTCTTGATATCTTCACGCTCCGTGATCACAAAATGCGGAGACTTTACATTTCGTTATATAAAATTCGGGCTTTCTGCTCCAAAACTTTGGATTTTAACCATAAAATTGACCCCAGGGGACCTGTTCCCAATAGACCTACAATTTTCTGCTCCTATAGCCGCATACAGACCATTTCCCTTCACACATGTGGCTGTAGGTTCACCCTATAGATAGTCTTCATTTCTCCTTTCCTTTGTTTCCCTTACAACGATTCTTTTCCTCCTTTGTTGACCTTGTTTTATTCCTTGTACCCTTGCAAATTTCAGAGTGAGGTGATATCCTTTTGAGGAGTGGAAAGACTCTATAAATAGAGGTTTTTCCCTCCTATTCAAGCCGACATGACTGTCCTTAAAGCCGAATTGACAATTTTCTCTTAAATTCATTTTTATTCATTATTTTGCCTCTTGTAGACTTCATTGTTGCTAGGAGAAGATTTGACCATGCTTAGAGGTGTTCCCATGACCTTGTATGATGTCATACATGATGTAACATGCCCTCAAAGGGCCTTATCATAATTACATTTTGAATTCGACTCTCTAGAAGCACTTCAAAATGTGCTTGTACTATTTTCAATGAGAAAGAAATTCATTGACAAATAATATCAAATTAAATTCTCTTTTCTTGAATAAGTACAAATATCAAAATTACATTTATGAAGACCTGGCCTAGTTACATTTCCTTCAAAAAGTCCTCCTCATAGGATCTTCTATGCAGTTTCTCTTCCCTCATAATGTAATCCTGCAACTCCTCCATGCACTTCAGCGAGGATGCTTTGGCGTTCATACTCCAGGACATACTTACGCAATATTTCATCGGATCCCATTTTATATAAGTTTCCAACAATAACAGAGAAATCTGTAGCCCTGACAACCAATTCCTTCTTTTGCTGCGTTGTATACCTTTCCGTTGCTGTACCCGTAGACAAGAATTGGATTATGTCTGCAAAATGTTTGTCTGCAACACGTACAAAAAAGACCTACACATTAGGTAATCCTTCCTCTAAATTTGTGGGTTTGTCACCATTCTCAATCTACAAGAGGTGATCTGGTCCAACATTTAGTCACCCTAGCTTCACAGTTACTTCAAAGTCATGTTCTTGAAAGAGCAGTAATCATCTACAAATTACCCCACTCAACATAGTTTTGTTGACCAAGTACTTCAAAGAAGAATGATCTGTGTAAATTTTGAAGTGCATACCCAACCAATAGTGCCTGAACTTCTTGAGTGCATATACCATTTCTAATCCTTTGCACTCTATGGTTGAATAATTCTTTTCTACCTTTGATAAATTCTTACTCGCAAACACTATCGGATGGTCAATATCACCTTTGCCTGGTTGGGTTAGCACAACTCCTAATGCTATGCAGGATGCATCTATATGTACGTGGAACTCCTTCTTCTAGTCAAGGAACATTGCATTGCATTGTGACCATATTTTCCTTCAATACATCCAAACTATTCTGGCAATCATCGTCCTAGCAAAATGTTGCGTCCTTCTTCAATAATATCTCGATGGGCGAAGTGATCTGTGCATATGCTTTAATGAATTTCCTATAATATCCTTTATGGCCCAACATCAAACGCAGTTGTTTGACATTATTTGGAGTCTCTAAGTTAATAATTACTGCAATTTTGGCAGGGTCTACCATCAACCCTATTTACAAACAACAAGGCCCAAAATTTTCCCATACGATATGTAGAATATGCACTTCTCTAGATTAAGGGATATCTGATACTTTCAAAAAGTATCCAACATGAGGTAAATATTGGCAACATGTCTCTTTACTAACCCAAACACTGTCCAATAATCAAAGTAAACCTCCAAAAATCTATGAATAAATTCTTTGAAAGTTGCAACTAACACCCTATAGAAGATTATAGGGCCATTCTTAAGTCTGAAAGGCATAACTGTATACTAAAAAAAACCCCATTCTGTAGTGAAGGTGGTCTTACTTTGATCTTTCGACATGATCTTGATCTGATGATACCTTGAGAACCCATCCGTAAATGAATAGGCTTCCTGACCCCCAACATTCGCTATTACTTCATTTGTGAATGGCATAAGAAATGGATCATGGACACAAGCATCATTCAAATTTATTAAATCTACACAAATATGAATTTCGCCCTTTGTCTTATTTTCTTTAACCACCATAGGACTAACCTAGTATGTTTCCTTGACAGGTTCAATAATCTTAGCTGCAAGAATCTTATCCAATTCTTGGCGAACTTTTTCCTTGTACTTAGTATTCAACCGGTATGAGCACTACTTCACTGGCTTCGCATCAAGCTTCAGAGTGATCTTCGTGACACCCAGATCACCTACTATACCCTTCAAATCAGAGAAATTGGTGGGAAACAACTCTACGACTTTTTCCATTGTGTCCTCATCCCAATAGTCACCTATGTTTGCGAATTTCAGTTGCGCTTCTGACCCAATATTCACCTGCTTAATTTTCAAGGGCTTTGAGATGATGGGGACTTCCACCTTAGGCCCTGCAACTTCACATTGTCCTTTTGAAAAAGGAATATTGATGTTCCTAGGATCTTCCTCGCCTTCCTCAATGGTCACATTGTAGCATTTGAGCTCATGGTGCAACTGCGTACTCCCGTCTAGTTGTACCCACATGACTAGTTCTTCCAACATTCTGAATATTGCAACTTTGATCGCCTGTAATGCTTCTTCAATACACTCAAATCCATCCTCAAAATTGAAATTTAACAAAAAAATATTCGTTTAGGAGATCCCATTCTGTAGTTTTGTGTCACAACTCTGTTTCTAGATACCAGTTCATTAGAATAGTATCCAAAGTGTGGCAGAATATGTGAACCCATTTTGGTTGTGGTTCTTCTCCCCATGCTTTCGTCCATCGAGCTAGATTCTCGCGCGGATCGTCCTTTCCTATATATTTATATGAGATGCAGGTATTGGCATATCCAAACCGTAGCTCTATCATCTGTCGATATTCCTTCCAATCTGTAAGTTGTTCTTGTGTGTACCAAACATCTGGCAGGCATAGCTCTCAGCGCGATGTCTAATGCCTGGAACTAACATTCCTCAGGTACATCCCTTTCAAATTTATCTAGAAATAAATTGACATCTTCTAAACCATCATAATATGGTAAGTTATGGACCTCAGTGGATATACATCAGAGTGACTTAGTAGGGTTGTTGAATCGCAGGGATGATACTTCATGCAATCTATTCTGCCAGTGCTCAACCTCCTCATCTGAATTGGAATTGCAATAGTTGTCCTTCACCCAAGTAATTCTCCCATTTTCCATAGGGTTGATCCAATCCTCATCCCGCGTAGTAAGCTTATATATTTTCTCAATATCTTCCTCCTCATAATAATCTCAGATTGGTTCAGTATATTGTGCACCCTTGTGGGGATCTAATGGAACAATAACCCTTAATTCATTCTTTTCAAATGTTAGCTGCACTTCCTGAGGTTGATGACTGTGTTCATATCAAATGCCCAATCAATGCCATGCAGCACTGTGTATAGGTTACTATCGTCCACTATTCAATCACTTCAAAATCGGCTACGATGCGGGCCCCTTCAATATCCATAGTTACTCCATGTAGGCGCCCCATAGGAATAATATTTTCTGATTCACCATTCTTAGTTGGATCAGGGACCATTGTAGTGTTGGCCTTCCCATTCTTTCCCAGGTTTGCTTCAGCAAAACATTTGCATCAGATCGCAAATCAAGGATCACTTGGTCCATTTCAAATTCTCTAATCTGGGAAGTCAATCTCATTTCTTGAACAATCCTTGTCTTACCTTTATCCACCTTATGCACTACGCACTGTTTCGGTAGTGGATTACCCTTGCCAGTGCAATTATCTATCAAATTCTTGCAGTCCCTCTGCTGCCTTTTGATATATTAGGAGCTTCATGTAGGTCTATATGAAATATGTTAACAATGATGGATCTGTTTCTTCTGCAGTACGAACTCCTTCAGGTTTCTCTGTGCATGTACTTTGAGCCCTTAATGTATAAGCTCCCACATCTATGAAGCTCCTCTTTACCTCCATAAATTTTTCCTTTACTTTATTCACATAAAATCTAGCCTCTTTGTCAGTAGCCTTGCCTACCCATACATTTCCTCTGGTTGTTTCCCTTTATCCTCTCTGGTAGCTATAGAGCTTCGTGTAACAATATTAACACTTGGCCCATCTTGGCACGATTCTGATATCATCATCTGGATGTTTTGAGTATTCTGCTGGGTCCGTGTCTTCTTTTCTTGCATCTTCAAGATGAGCACGGGAAAATATTTGATGACATGATCAAATTATCGACAATACTAACAAGAGGGGTGTGTTGGATTATGATAATCTCACACAAAGTAACCTAGTTCTCCATGATTGTAATAAATGATCTAGCCTCAGCTTCTTCCGTCTCCTCATCCTCGTCCTCTTCCTCATCCCTGGAATCCTCTTCGCACTACAGTTGCACCTTCATCCTGAGGACGTGCCTCCATCTGTACTCTATACATTGGTGTTATGTCCATCATCAATTCATAACTTCGGCAATTTCGCTCGTCATGCCCCATAGACTTACATAAATTATAGAACAGTTATTGTGGAGTCTTCACAAACTTCTGCAGCAAATGGCAATTGTCTGTCATATGTTTTTCTCTGATCTGATAAATAGTGCACCATGGTACTACACTTGTACTTGGCCCAACAATATTTTTAGGCTTCAGGGGGACAAGACCTCCTTCAACTAGATAACTCTAAGACACCAGGAAATGATCCTTATCGTGACCATGGCCTTTACCTATTAAACATCATACTTCTGCATGAACTTCATTCTGGAATTTGTTTCCCTTATTGAGGCTCTACAACTCCATATGTAGGCTAGCCAACTATGATTGAATCTGTTGCACTCCTAGATTCATATCCTGAATAGGTGAGGCTTCCAATTTCATAGCGATATCCAATTCCTCAACCTGCATTCCAATATTCTGTTGCGACAATGGAAATCTCAAATGGGGTAATAGCGAAGCAATATACCAATCCTTGTGTTGGTCATTTGTGATCTGAATATTAACCTACTACAAGAAACATTTCAACCTTTGATCGAAATCCCACGTAGACTCATTCACCTTCTACTGGATTTCTTCATCTTCTATTACCGACTGGGCTTGTATGATTTAGGCTTCTTGAATTCATTATTCAGTGCATACTTCGTATCTTTCAGCATCGTAGCTGGATGAGTCGAAAAATACTTAATATACTAGCTCAGTGCTCTATCTTGCTATGCTGTGACCAACTGCACTTTCTTCAGGTCATCATCCATTACCTGTTGTGATTTCCACACAACATCTGCTACAAACCAAAATTGTTCAAGGTCTTCTGTCCCCAAACCATTGAATATGGGCATCTTCATATCATTCTCCATATTTAATAGTGGAGGTGGAGGTGGAGGTAGAGGTGTAGGTGTAGGTGTAGATGTGTGAGATGGAGGTGATGGCAGAGGTGGAGTGGATGGGTGTGGTATTGTCGTGATACCCCATTTTACTATCTGTGGTGCACCTTGAGGCATTTTCAGAATATTACTTTCTTCGTCACTATCAGATGCTCCCAACAAAGGATAATATTCAACACCTGAATCTAAATTTCTTCTCAATGGATTTCCACTTTGCATAGCTTTCTTCAAATCTCGACTAAACATCAATTCAATGGCATAACCCATTTCTCACACAACAACATTTTAATCCAAGTTTTTAGCGACTTCAGATACTTACCTCGTGGTCCTTTGAAAAACCAACATTTAGCTTCGCTATAACTAACATATGTGTCGATCATGAACTTAGTAATGAATCCACCAAAAATACTATCAATCCAATAATTGATAGCCCTTGTGATCTTATTTTTTGACCCTTCCAGGTGCCTCACTAGCCCTAAAGTCTGCACAATGGGGTTATCCAACTTCCACGTACCTTGATCATCCTCCAATTTAGACAACCATTCGTATAAATCGAATGAAAAAGAGAAGAAGAAAATTTCATGTTCTTTTGTATATATGTATCTATTTAATCACTCTTCCTTTGACAAACACAAATTCTTGTTTTCCTAAGCTGAAAACTCGTGCATCTTCTGATATATCCACTTTTCAATTTCTTTCTTAGTCGGTATCCACTTATTTATCATCACATAATCCTTAAATTAATCATGTCTCATAAACAAAACCATTTGTTGGCTTGAGGGAGCTTGGACCCAGATTTAGAGTTAGCTATGCTAACCAACAAAAACATACACTACTGCCCCTTTCGGAAACAATGTGCGTAGCACAAGTTGCAGTCTCGCCTAAGGCAATATTGGGGGATGACAGAACTAGGTTTCTGCATCCAAAGGACTATGTGATGTGTTTCTGCTACTTCTAGGGCTTTATTCCAACCTTCATGAACCCTAACCCTTAAAACTCGGAAATTACAATAACTTACAGATAACAGACACTAACTTTGCACTAATTTCTCTAAACATTCATAACATCAATTAAACTAACAGATCTACCACTTTCGTGCATCTATTTAGTACTTTTGAAGATAAATTCAATAAAATAGAGCGAATACACAGTGGATGCAGAAGTAAAGAGTAACACACAGATACACAAGTTATGCTCCAAAATAGTCTTTATCATGCTCATATATTTTGTTATAGACATTTTCTACCGTACGCACACAACTGCAAGGGCCCCCGCACTCAACTGTGGACTTACAAGGTCTCCGCACACACAACTGCAGGAGCCTTCTCGTTCACCTAAGTAAAGAAAATAGTTTTCTCTGACTTAGATCAATTACCCATACAATCTTAATTATCTTTCATGACTCTCTATGACTCCTTTTTATATCATCTTCTATTACAATACCATGGCATGCAAAACATGGGTAGTTCAAAAAACAACTTAACTTATAACAAACTAAGGGGATTTGATATTCCTAAAGCCCCTTTGACTCATAACAACCTTCGCGCTCCACTCCTCAAAATGCGGAGACTTTACAATAATAACAAAAACAATTTACAAAATTGACCCCAGGGGACCCTGCCCCAACATATTTCATGTAGTGCTTTTCAGAAATCACCACAACAGTGTCCTACAAAGATGCCTTGAGCCACAATATACAAAGAAGGTACTTAACTATTTTCTAGATGGACCAACAGGTGGCCACTATGTAGCCGACACAATAGTGCACAAAGTAATGAGGGCTGGTTATTATTGGCCTACTCTATTCCAATATGCTCACACTTATGTTTGCAAGTGCCCAACTTGTCAGAGATGTGTCGGTCAAGACTAGAGGTCAGCCGCTCCACTGCTATTAGTAGTAGTTGAGGAGTCGTTCCAATATTGGGGCCTAGATATTATTGGAGAAATGTTTCCTCACTCATCAAAGAAACACCGTTATATTTTGACAACGACAAACTACTTCACTCGATGGTTAGAAGAAATTCCCTTAAGACAAGTAAATGACTAGGAACTCATTGACTTTTTGCGAAAAAATACTATAACCAAGTTTGGCATTCTAATGTAACTTGTCGTTGATAATGTAACTTACTTTTCATAATTAAAAATTTATGAATTAGCATTATAAAATGGGATTGTATTAAAGCATGCATTTAATTATTACCTGTAGGGAAATAGTTTAAGTGAACCAACAAATAAAAGTTTTATCCGCATGATCCAAAAATCCATCTTCTCTTAGCAAAGGAATTGGAACAATACTTTGACTAATGTATTATGGGTTTACCATGTAACCCCTAAGCCTTCCAATGAGACCTCATCATACTTTCTGGTTTATGGTAAAGAAGTTAGCTTTCCCCCGAACCTGTATCTCCCAGGCTTGCAACTCTCTTAAGAGTCCCAAGGTAAACCTTTCCTTCTGGTTTCAAGTAGGATAGTCATGTTACTCAAACTTGAGGAAGAAAGGCTCAAATACCAAGTGAGAATTTTCGTTCACCAAAACCTTGTTAAGCGCTAGTTTGATAATAAATCCGCAGGGGCAAAGAGTTTCGATGTGGGTGACCTAGTACTAAAGTGGGATAAACTCCATGAAGAGAAAGGAAAACACACAAAGTTACAACCTCTATGGATTGGTCCATTCACCATTGAATAAAATTTTGGTCATAATACATTCAAGTTGAAATCCTTATACGGGAGGATTGACCCCCTCCCCATAAATGGTCGATATCTGAAACATTATTTTCAATAACAGCTACAAGTTGTGCTTCGTGTATAATTTTTTATTTTTCTTTTCTTTTTTTTTTCAGTGTCAGTCGTATGTGTGTCATGTTAGTCATGTCCTGTCATGTTTTTTTTGTTAGTCATTGTACATAAATAAGAGCTTGTGTAAAAAGTGCATGGCTCAAAAGGACTTTGTCCTGGAATGAACGAGAAATGTGACAACCACAACTCTTGGCTTTCTATTTGTTATCCTTCTTTGTTTGGAAGCTGCCATAGGTTGAGTTATGTATGGATGGAAAATACAATACATTCAAATGGAAAAACTTGAGGGAACCTATTAGATCTGTGCCTATGATAGTATTTAATCTGCTCAACTTGGTGTATATCTACTTTTGCGTTAATGTTTGTCCCAATCTAGAAGAGAAAGGATAAGGGGAAAATCTAAAGTAAGAAAACCTATATCAAAGGTGTTAAAAATACTTCTCCGAAGGGGTAACCTCCTTTTCTCTCAATAAGTAAGGATCCCTCTTCCACCCATTGAAAATAATAAGCGTTGATGCACAATCCTATTAAATAAATAAATATAGGGTAAAAAAAGAGAAAGGTTTCCTACGCAGGGAGGTGAAGCAAGTGATTTCACCAGGTTACTATCCAAGCCTGTTTGTAACAAAGAAACGTTTGTGCTCCTGAAGTGACTTCGTCAGGGTACTGTTGAGGCTTGTTGATAGTGAAGCAACACCAGAGATGAAAGCTCATACTCTAAATATCATAAATGTGGTGCTTCATTACCCTTTCCTAGATTGAAACAATTGTGATTTGGTGTATGTTTGTGTGTTCAAACAAGTAGAAGAAAGTGAGGTACTATGTATATAACCGGTTGAAAGGGGTAAGTCAAGGAAATCCAATTGGTGAATCAATACTTCTTGAAGGATTGATCCTCTAACTAAAAAGCTATTCCTAGACATAGAAGCTGAAGCTCACCCAGTGTGTCACCAAGTGTTTCTACTACTACAACACCCTACAAAAATTTCTCTACATTCAAATTTTGGAGCCTACTTTGCCATCATATCTAGTGTTGCCTTGGTCATCAAGTGTCATTTCATTAATTAGAATATATTTAGTGCATTTCATGGTCGTAACATCTTTGTTGTGGTAAATCGACACGTTTTGGTTGTAGTCACTTCATTTGTTTTAATTGGGGAATGTATGTAAAGTGGCATTTTGATGAATAATTATCCCTGTTCAAGATTGTATAAACTTATCATGCTCACCTATTGGCCTATCTCCCAGACTTAGACAAATTTTGTTTGCAAAGTGAAACCATTAAGGCAAGAAGCGCATGAGTGCACTCTTAAACCTTGATAAAAAAATCCTTCATTGTTTGGAAGTGTGTCCTACACCCTCCAAGAGAACAAAGGGAACTTCTTAATCCCTTTCCCCTTCCTTGTTTCGAACTTCGCTTGTTGTATCTCTGAGATGATAATGGTCAGCTATCATGCCAGAGCATCTAAAATATTTTGGGTGTTTTGTTTTAAATTTGGAGGACCAATGTATGAAATAGATTTATAGCAATGATGCCTAACCTTTTGAATAATACTAATACTTAAACAAATGGTGGCTATTAAAATCTACACAGTGATTAAGCTTATCTGGTGATGAGTATAAATAGAAAGATGATATGACTATTACAATTTTCAAATAGAAAATCAAATAACCATAAGTAAGAAAAACCTTCAAACAATGTTCAGAAAGTTTTAACAAAATATGCCCAAGATTACAAAGAGACTGATAATTTTATGATTTAGAGGGAATTACTTAAACAAACAGTTTCTGTAATTCATTCTTTTTAAATATGATCACTTCAGAGAGTTTCTAGGAGTAATTGACACACAACTGCTCCTACCTGGTTATCTTTGTAAAAATTAAGAATATGAAGAAAACAATGTGGATGAAAACTGGTAAAACATACAAGGAATATGAAACTGTATGAATCAAAATTCAGAATCCTTTGCTTCGCTATAAGTGATTCAGAAAAAAATGAGTACATTTAGTGCTTACAAATTTTTCCTCAAGGGTGAAACCCTTAATAACTCGTGAAAGAGAGTTATTTATACAAGCTTAGTGTTAAGAAAATATCTTAAACAAATTTACAAAAATAGCTTAATACAAAATCAGAAAAAATGAAATGATAGTCGATCTGTCACTATTTTGCTGTTGAACTGTTGATGACTATTCCCCAAAATTCTAAATGTTGTTGATTTGTTGATGATTGTTCCCCAAAATTATGAATGTTGTTGATCTGTTGATGACTATTCCCCAAAATTCTGAATGTTGTTGATCCTTATTTAAGTCAAGTAAATCAGTTAACTGTTTGCAGTGTTTTTCATCTGGGATAGATACCTTGATTACCCTTCGATAAACCTCATCCATTTCTGTATATTTAGTAAAAGTAGGTTTTACTAAAAATATGTGTTTTAATTCATTAAGGATGAAAAAAGTATCTTGGAGTGCATTTAGCACAAGATTTGGTGTTGATGTACCCTTTATATTTGAAACTGTAGTTGCACTGGCTGCAACTTCTATGAGTTTGAGGACATAGTCTTCAATAGGCATTAACTTATCATTTATCACAAATATGGAGGGAAAAATCTTGTTGGTCAAGGGTTCCAGCTTACTGAAAAAATGTTGAACTATGACATTAACATTGTTGCACTTTTCCTTCAACTGAAGAATGAGATTTTTCTTTGTAATAACTTTCTTCACATCCAGTATTGTTGTTGTCCTATCATCAATACCTAGTTCCTCAAGCTCATAGTTGTCTTTAGAATTCAGAAACTTGATTATTTCAGTGGTTGTTTCTGGCTTGTCCTCAAGTTCATTTAAGATAGTTTCAATAGCTTCTTCAGCTTATTCCAACAAGTCTTTTTGATAAAACATTATTTTGATATAAGGTCAGATACCTTTGATTGATTCAATAATCTCCCCCCATATATTTTCCTTTACTAAACCCAATGTATTTCCAAGGTAAGAGTCTTTGACTTATTTCTGCAATCTCTCAATTTGACCTCTTGCCCTCTGCATTTCGATTTCATGTGAGCTCTCTGCAACTACTTTCAGGTGTTGTAGTGTCTTCAGCTGATCTTGCAATTTCTTAATTTCCCATTTCCGAATAGACAGGTTCTGAACAGCTTCAGCAAGCTGTTCAACTCCTTCTGCTGTACCTGAGGTTGCTACTGTGCCTGAGGCAGAAACGGTAGTTATAGAGACTACTGTAAGAGGAACTACATCCATTGGAATATTGGCCTTTTTCACAGATTCCTCTTTCTCTTTGACAAGTTTTTCCATTTGTTCCTCCATCTATTTTTTTTGCAGATTTTGTTCCATAATGAGCTTCATCATGTCTGATTTTTGAGTCTCAGTTTCTTCAATTCCTTTAGTCATTGGGTCCTCTAAAGCTGACAATTTGAGTTGCTTCCTTAATGCTGAAATCTCAGCATTTTTCTTCTTCAAAATTTCTTCAACATATTTTACATCAGAGGGATCATATCCCATCTTTAGCACCAGATCTTCCAAGGCTTTGATCTTGGTGTCTTTTTCCAATGAGGAAACTTTTTCAATCTTGAGCTACGACTGTGTATTATCCAAGGTAACCTGCAACTTTGATAGACTCATGGCAGTGTTAGTTAAAGTAGAGGCGATCATTTGGATAGTTTGTTTTTGCATATCAATTTGGTCAATTAGATGTACATCTTTAACATTGAATTCAAAGGAATCTTGCTTCTGGTAATGTGCAGTAGTTCTAGGTTGTGGAACCTGAGCTTGTAAGAAAGCCATCTATATTTTACCCTTTTTAGAGTCAAACATTGAAAGAAGTCTAGTTTGAGAACTGGAAGAATGTTTCCAGAATTGAGTAAAAGTGCTCAACTTTAAATCCTCATTCTTATTCTTAATTTCACAGAAAATATGAAAAATATCATCTTCTTGGTTTTTATCCTTCTACCTACCTTTGCTGGACTGAATCACTTGTTGTTCATGAGATGTGGTGGAATATGTTGGGTTGTGCTATATTCTTTCCATGACTAGCCTATGTAGTTAACCGGGGGGGTTAGAGTGGGGGCGGAGCCCCCCCTTCGTTGCGCCGATTGCACAGCGAGGGGTCATAGGGGGTTTGAGGGGGGCGGGTAGCCCCCCTCTAAGGGGTATGGGGTAGCACCCCGGGGAATTTTTTTTTTGGACCCTATATTAGGTTGGGCATACCTACCTAGGGTTTTGTACATGGTTTTCGCACATGGTTTTGGACGTGATGGTTTTCGGTCCATGGTTTTGGACAAAATGGTTTTCCATCCATGGTATTGGATGCTTCAACATGTATAAATATGTATTGTAACATTGAAAGGAACATAATGAAAAATCAATCTTGTAGTCCCAGTTTTGGGATCCAGGGGAAAATCTCTGTGTATATGTGTTTTATGTGTTATGCTCTTGCATTCTTTATTTTCTATGTTTTAGAATTCGTATGCAGGTAATTTCTGTACGGGGTTAAAACCTACATTTGGTATCAGAGTTATTTTGGCTTAAATGGGATGCTTTTGTTGCTGAGGGGTTTCGCTCGAGCCTGTGGTAAACCCTGTTCAGTGGGAGATCTATGGGATCGATTCTGGTGGTGAAAGAAGATGGCGAGTAGTGGAAAGATAGGGATTGAGAAATTTAATGGTCAAAGTTTTTTATTATGGAAACTCAAGATGGAGGATCTGTTAGTAGGTAAAGATCAGTGGATCACGGTAGATCCAGGTACTAAACCAACGGGGGTGTCTGATGAAGAATGGAAGAAGTTGGATCAGAAGGCAAAGAGCACAATACGATTATGTGTCTCTGATTCAGTATTGCTAAATGTATCAGGGGAAGCTACGGTGAAGGCTTTGTGGGACAAGTTAGGGACTTTGTACTAATCTAAGTCTCTAGTGAATAAATTGTTCCTACGGAAAAAGCTGTATAACCTAAGGATGAAAGATGGAGACTCAGTGGCAGAGCATTTGAATGCATTCAATACTATGGTAAGTCAGTTATTTTCTGTTGATATTAAAATTTCAAATGAAGATAAGTGCATTAGTTTGTTATGTTCTCTACCAGAGTCGTGGGATAGTTTGGTTATTGCAATAGGTAGCAATGCAACTGCCTTGTAGTTTGATGAAATAGTCTCATCCTTGCTGACAGAGGAGATGAGACGGAAAAATATGGAGAGCCACAATGGTGATGCCTTGTTTGTACGAGGACAGTCCTAGAACAGAAACAAAAATAAGTCATTGAGTGGGAGATCTAAATCTAGAGGGCGATCTAAATCTCCAGGAAAACCTGTAAAGGTGGTGTGCTGGAAATGCGGAAAGGAAGGGCACTACAAAAGGGATTGTAAATCTAAAGCTCCCGATAAGGGAAATGGATTTGATGATGCTCCTTCTGTAGAGGCAAAAACCACCTTAGATGAAGGTGGGGATGTGTAGTTTTCTTCTTCAATTACACATGTAGATCATGAGGCATGGTTGGTTGACTCAGGTGCATTCTTTCACTTCACTCCCCATAGAGAGTGGTTATGTGAGTATAAGAAATACGATGGTGGTGATGTTTTCTTGGGGGATGATAGGAAGGCTAGAATTATTGGTCGTGGAAAATTAAAGTTGAAGTTGCAAGGTGGAAGAGTTAGAACACTTCCAGATGTTCTGCATATTCCTGCATTGGACAGAAATTTGATTTTTATAAGAAAGATGGATGATGCAGGTGTAAAAACAATGTTCGAGAAGGATACCTACAAGATGGTTCGGGGAGCACTGATATTGATGTGGGGAGTTCGGATTGGAACTCTGGACAAGTTGCAAGTTAGCATTATTGTTGATGGATGCAACAGTTTTTTGGTTCCTGAAAATGAAGTAGAAAATCTAGTGGTCTCTGGAGAGAAGACCATGTTGTGGCATCAAAGGCTTGGACATATTGGAGAGAAGGGCCTTCTAATACTTCATGGTAAAGGTATGGTAGAAGGTATGAGTAATAGCTCTCTAGATTTTGCTTTCTGTGAAAATTGTGTATATGGGAAGCAGAATCGGGTGAGTTTCCCCTTTGGTGGTAAGGGGGCGAAACATATATTAGAACTTATGCACAGTGATTTGTTTGGACCTGTGAAGGTTCCATCATTGGGTAAGTCTATGTACTATGTATCATTTATAGATGACTTCTCAAGGAATACATGGATATATTTCCTTAAGAAGAAATCTAAAGTCTTTGACAGGTTTAAAGAATTTAAGGCTCTAGTGGAAAACCAGACAGAGAAGAAGATAAGGGTGTTGAGGACAGATAATGGTGGAGAGTTTTGCAGTAATGAATTTGAAGAATTCTGTAAGAAGTGTGGTATAGCATGAAAAAAGACTACTCCATACACACCTGAGAAAAATGGAGTTGCAAAAAGAATGAAGAAGACGTTGATGGAAAGGGCAAGAAACATGCTCATTGGTGCCGGGTTAGGATAGGAATTCTAGGCAGAGGCAGTGGAGATAGCATGTTACCTGGTCAACAGTGTAGGTTTTAACCCCGTATAGAAATTAGCTGCATACAAATTCTAGAACACATAAAATAAACAATGCGAGAGCATAACACATAAAACACATATACATAGAGATTTTCCCCTGGATCCCAAAACTAGGACTACCAGCTTGATTTTTCATTATGTTCCTTTCAATGTTATAATAAATATTTATACATGCCGAAGCATCCAATACCATGGAACAAAAAACCATCTCGTCCAAAACCATGGACCGAAAACCATCGCGTCCAAAAATCATGTGCGAAAATCATGAAAAAAACCATAGGTGGGTCCGCCGAACCTAACATAGGTTCCAAAACCAAAATTTTCAAGGGCGTTGCCTCGAACCCCATAGAGTGGGGTTACCTGCACCCCTCAAACCCCCTTTGACCCCCCTGCTACACAATCGGCGCAACGAAGGGGGGGCTCCCCCCCCCGCCCGCCTCTAAGCCCCTGGTTAACTACATGGGCTAGTCGTGGAAAGAATATAACACAACCCAACATTCTCCTACTTGTTGTTTTATTTCCACAAGGGCCACAAGAGAGATTAGTTATTTATCCAACCCTACAATGCCCATTGTTTCTCTACACCAAGAGAACTTCTCAGAGCTCACAGATTTTGTCAATGCATCAACAGTGTTCGTCAAAGTGTCCACCTTTACCAGCAACACCTTTTTGTCTTCTATCATATCCGTCACAAAGTGATACTAAACATCAATGTGCTTTGTCTTTGAATGATATGTAGGGTTCTTTACGAAAAAAATTGCACTTTGACTGTCACAGTTTATCCTTATAGCTCTCTGTACTAACCCCATACTTGAACACAATCTCTACAACCAAACTACTTCCTTGATTGCATGAGTGGCTGCCATGTATTCTGCCTCTGTAGTTGATAATGCCACTACAGATTGTTTCTTACTCATCCAACTGACTGCACCTCCAAATAGGTTAAACACATACCCACTTGTAGATCTTCTCTGATCCAGATCTCCAGCACTGTCTGCATCAACAAAGCCATGGATATCCAACACTCTGTCCAATCTTGGTCTTCCTTGGTACCACAAACCTTAATCACTAGTGCCACGCAAATAACTAAAAACCCGCTTCGCTGTTGTCCGATGCTCCTTTCCTGGTTTTGATATAAACTTGCTCAATACTCCCCTACATGTGCAATATCTGGTCTAGTACAGACCATTACATACGTCAGGCTACCAACTACACTTGCATATGGAAGACGGGACATGTCCTCTTCCTCTTGTGTCTTGGGACACTGTTTAGGAGATAACTTTACACCTACAGGAATAGGAACGTCCACTGATTTAGTATCCTGCATATTAAATCTCTGCAATATTATCTCGACATACTTCCTTTGGTTTAACCAGAGCTTCCTCTTTGCTTGATCTCTTTTAATTTCCATGCCCAAAATATAGTTTGCAGCACCAAGATCTTTCATGTCGAATTTGGAGGACACTTGGGTCTTCAAATCTTGGATAATTTCTTTGTCATTTCCAACCAACAACATATCATCCACATACAAGACCAAATAAATAACACGGTCACCAATTAATTTAAAATACACACAGTGATCTGCTTTGCTTCTGGTGAAGCCAAGTCCCTGTATAAATGTATCAAATTTATGATACCACCTTGGTGACCGTTTTAACCCATACAGAGACTTCTTTAACTTGCATACCAGTTCTTTCTTACCCTTCACCGCAAAGCCTTAAGGTTGCTTCATGTAGATCTCCTCTTCCAGATCCCCATGAAGAAATGTTATATTCACATCCATCTGTTCTACCTCAAAATCAAAAGCAGCAACAACATATGAAAGTAATCTAATATAAGTTACCTTGGCAACAGGAGAAAAAATATCACCAAAATTGATTCCCGGCACCCGGGAATAAACTTTTGCTACCAACCAAGCCTTGTATTTCTCCACCTTTCCTTCTACATTTGTCTTCTTCTTGAACACCCATTTGCTACCAATGGGTTACCTTCTAGCCAGCAACTCCACCAGATCCCAAGCCTCATTTATGTGCAAAGATGCTATTTCATCAACCATGGCCTTTTTCCAGAGTTTTCCATCCTTTGAATCTACCGCTTCCTTCACACTTCTAGGATCATCATTAGTAATAGATAAAGCAAAATTTGAATAGAAAGCAGATGGAATATACCTTTCTGGTTGCCTTCTTTCTCGCACTGATCTTCTCACACCCGGAGTTTGTGGCTCTTCATATTCTGATTCCTCCTCTACTATAGAGTCTGATTCTTCCTCCTTTAGTTCAAACTCTATCTTCTCAGGTTCCTTTGGTTAGACTTCATGTTTAATAACATCTTTCACCTCTCTGAACACCACATCTCGGCTGTACATGACCTTCCTTATTGTTGGGTTCTAAATCTTATAACCCTTTAAACCATCCTTATACCCAATAAAGATGCACTTTTCAGATTTACTATCCAACTTGGTTTGTTTCTCCTTTGGAACATGTACATATGCGTCACATCTAAATACCCTCAGATATGAAAGAGAGGGTTTCTTACCAGTCCATACCACTTGTGGAGTCTTATCCTCCAACGCTGATGAAGGTGATCCGTTGACTAGGTAACATGCTGTCTCCACCACCTCTACCTAGAATTCCTGTCCTAACCGGACACCACTAAGCATGCTTCTTGCCCTTTCCATCAACGTCTTGTTCATTCTTTCTGCAACTACATTTTGCTGAGGTGTATATGGAGTAGTCTTCTGCCATGATATACCACACTTCTTACAGAATTCTTCAAATTCCTTACTGCAAAACTCTCCACCGTTATCTGTCCCGAGCACCTTTATCTTCTTCTCTGTCTGGTTTTCCATCAGAGCCTTAAATTCTTTAAACCTTTCAAAGACTTCAGATTTCTTCTTAAGGAAATATATCAATGTATTCCTTGAGAAGTCATTTATAAATGATACATAGTACATAGACTTACCTAGTGATGGAACCTTCACAGGTCCAAACACATCACTGTGCACAAGCTCTAATATTTGTTTCGCCCTCTTACCACTAGAGGGGGAACTCACTAGATTCTGCTTCCCATATACACAATTTTCACAGAAATCAAAATCCAGGGAGCTATTACTCATACCTTCTACCATACCTTTACCATGAAGTATTCAAAGGCCCTTCTCTCCAATATGTCCAAGCCTTTGATGCCACAGCATGGTCTTCTCTCCAGAGACCACTAGATTTTCTGCTCCACTTTCAGGAACCACAGAACTGTTGCACCCATCAAAAACAGTGCTGCCTTGCAGCTTGTATAGAGTTCCAGTTTGAACTCCACACATCAATACTAGTGCTCCTCGAACCATCTTGTAGATATCCTTCTTGAACACTGTTTTTACACCTACATCATCCAACTTTCTTGCAGAAATCAGATTTCTAGCTAATGCAGGAATATGCAGAACACCCAAAAGTGTTCTAACCATTCCACCTTGCAAATTCAACTTTACTTTTCTATGACCAACAATTCTAGCCTTCCTATCATACCCTAAGAAGACATCGCCACCATCATATTTATCATACTTGCAGAACCACTCTCTATGGGGAGTGAAGTGAAAGGATGCACTTGAGTCAATCAACCATGCCTCATGATCTACATGTGTACTTGAAGAAGCCAAGTACACATCCTCACCTTCATCTGAGGTGGTTTTTGCCTTTGTAGAAGGAGCATCATCAAATCCTTTTCCTTTATCAGGAGCTTTAGATTTACAGTCCCTTTTGTAGTGCCCTTCCTTTCTGCATTTCTAGCACACCACCTTTACAGGTTTTCCTGGAGATTTAGATCTCCCTCTAGATTTAGATCTCCCACTCGATGAATTATTGTTGTTTCTGTTCTGGGACCGTCCTCGTATAGACAAGGCATCACCATTCTGGCTCTCCATATTTTTCCATCTCATCTCCTCCGTCAGCAAGGATGAGACTATTTCATCAAACTGCAAGGCAGTTGCATTGCTACCTATTGCAATAACCAGTCGATCCCACGAATCTGGTAGAGAACACAACAAACTGATGCACTTATCTTCATCTGAAATTTTAATATCAACAGATGCTAAGTGACCTCCTACAGTATTAAATGTGTTCAGATGCTTTGTCACCGAGTCTCCATCTTTCATCCTCAGGTTATACAGCTTTTTCCGCAGGAACAATTTATTCATCAGAGACTTAGATTGGTACAAAGTCCCTAACTTGTCCCATAAAGCCTTCGCCGTAGCTTCACCTGATACATTTAGCAATACTGAATCAGAGACACACAATTGTATTGTGTTCTTTGCCTTCTGATCCAACGTCTTCCATTCTTCATCGGACACTCCCGTTGGTTTAGTACCCGGATCTACTGTGATCCACTGATCTTTATCCACCAACAGATCCTCCATCTTGAGTTTCCACAACTCATAACTCCGACCATTAAATTTCTAGATCTCTTTCTTTCCACTGCTCGCCATCTTCTTTCACCACCAAAATCGATCTCGCAAATCTCCCACTGAACTAGGTCTACCACAGGCTCGAGCGAAACCCCTCAGTAACAAAGGCGTCCCCTTGAAGCCAAAACAACTCTGATACCAAATGTAGGTTTTAACCCCGTACACAAATTACCTACATATGAATGCTAGAACACATAAAATAAACAATGCAAGAGCATAACACATAAAACACATATACACAAAGATTTTCCCCTAGATCCCAAAACTGGGACTACCAGCTTGATTTTTCATTATGTTCCTTTCAATGTTATAATAGATATTTATACATGCCGAAGCATCTAATACCATGGGACTAAAAACCATCGCGTCCAAAACCATGGACCGAAAACCATTGCGTCCAAAAAACATGTGCGAAAATCATGCACAAAACCATAGGTGGGTCCACCCAACCTAACATAGGTTCAGAAACCAAAATTTTCCGAGGTGTTGCCCTAGACCCCATAGAGTGGGGTTACCTGCAGCCCTCAAACTCCCTTTGACCCCCCCACTACACAATCAGCGCAACGAAGGGGGGGCTCTGACCCCCCCTCTAACTCCTCGGTTAACTACATGGGCTAGTCGTGGAAAGAATATAACACAACCCAACAAATAGATCACCTTCATCAACATTGGAGGATAAGACTCCACAAGAGGTATGGACTGGTAAGAAACCTTGTCTTTCACATCTGAGGGTATTTGGATGTGATGCATATGTACATGTTCCAAAGGAGAAAAGAACCAAGCTGGATAGTAAATCTGAAAAGTGCATCTTTATTGGGTATAAGGATGGTTTAAAGGGTTATAAGCTTTGGAACCCAATAACAAGGAAGATTGTGTACATCCAAGATGTGGTGTTTAGAGAGGTGAAAGATGTTATTAAACTTGAAGTCCCATCAAATGAACCTGAGAAGATATAGTTTGAGCTTAAGGAGGAAGAATCAGACTCTATAGCAGAGGAGGAATCAAAAGACGAAGAGCCCCAAACTTCGTGTGTGAGAAGATTAGTTCGAGAAATCAGGTAGCTAGAAAGGTATAGTCCATCTGCTTTCTGTTCAAATTTTTCTTTATCTGTTACTGATGATGATCCCAGAACTGTGAAGGAAGCAGTAGATTTAGAGGATGGAAAACTCTAGAAAGAGGCCATGGTTGATGAAATGGCATCTTTGCACAAAAATGAGGCTTGGGATTTGGTGGAGTTGCCGGCTAGAAGGAAACCCATTGGAAACAAATGGGTGTTCAAGAAGAAGACAAATGCAGTAGTAAACGTGGAGAAATACAAAGCTCAGATGGTAGCAGAAGGTTATTCCCAGGTGCCAGGAATTGATTTTGGTGATATTTTTTCTCCTGTTGCCAAGGTAGCTTCTGTTAGATTACTTTTATCCGTTGTTGTTGCTTTTGATTTTGAGATATAAAAGATGGATGTGAAGACAACATTTCTTCACGGGGATCTGGAAGAGGAGATCTACATGAAGCAACTTGAAGGCTTTGTGGTGAAGGGTATGAAAGAACTGGTATCCAAGTTAAAGAAGTCTCTGTATGGGTTAAAATAGTCACCAAGGATGTGGGATCAGAAATTTGATACATTTATACAGGGACTTGGCTTAACCAGAAGCAAAGCAAATCACTGTGTGTATCTTAAATTAATTGGTGACCGTGTTATTTATCTGGTCTTGTATGTGGATGATATGTTGCTGGTTGGAAATGGCAAAGAAATTATCCAGGATTCAAAGACCCAATTGTCCTCCAAATTCGACATGAAAGATCTTGGTGCAGTAAATTATATTTTGGGCATGGAAATTAAAAGAGATCGGGTAAAGAGGAACCTCTGGTTAAACCAGAGGAAGTATGTTGAGACAATACTGCAGAGGTTTAATATGTAGGATAGTAAACTGGTGAAGGTTCCTATTCCTATAGTTGTAAAGTTATCTGCCGAATAGTGTCTCAAGACACAAGAAGAGGAAGAGGACATGTCCCATGTTCCATATGCAAGTGTAGTCGGTAGCCTGATGTATGCAATGGTATGTACTAGACTAGACATTGCACATGCAACAGGAGTATTGAGCAGGTTTATGTCAAAACCAGGGAAGGAGCACTCGACAGTAGCGAAGTGGGTTTCTAGGTATTTGCATGGCACTAGTAATTATGGTTTGTGCTACCAAGGAAGACTAGGATTGGACAGAGTGTTGGATATTCGTGGCTCTGTTGATGTAGATTGGGCTGGAGATATAGATCAGAGAAGATCTACAAGTGGCTATGTGTTTAACCTATTTGGAGGTACACTTAGTTGGATGAGTAAGAAACAATCTGTAGTGGCACTATCAACTATAGATGCAGAATACATGGCAACCACTCATGCAAGCAAGGAAGCAGTTTGGTTGTGGAGATTGTGTTCAAGTATGGGGTTAGTACAAGGAGCTATAAGGATAGACTATGACAGCCAAAGTGCAATTTTCTTGGCAAAGAACCCTGCTTACCATTCAAAGACAAAGCACATTGATGTTTAATATCACTTTGTGAGGTACATGATAGAAGACAAAAAGGTGTTGCTAGTAAAGGTGGACACTTTGAAGAATACTGCAAATGCATTGAAAAAATCTATGAGCTCTGAGCACTTCTCTTGGTGTAGAGAAATAAAGGGCATTGTAGGGATGTATAAATGACTAAGCTCTCCCATGGAAAGAAAACAACAAGCAGGAGAATGTTGGGTTGTGTTATATTCTTTCCATGACTAGCCTACGTAGTTAAATGGGGGTTAGAGGGGGGGCGGAGTCCCTCCTTCGTTGCACTGATTGTGTTGTGAGGGGGTCACAGGGGGTTTGAGGGGGATGGGTAGCCCCCCTCTACGGGGTCCAGGACAGTGCCCAGGGAATTTTTTTTTTGGACCCTATATTAGGTTAGGTAGGTTTTGTGCATGGTTTTTGCACATGGTTTTGGACGTGATGGTTTTTCAATCCATGGTATTAGATGCTTTGGCATGTATAAATATGTATTATAACATTGAAAGGAACATAATGAAAGATCAAGTTGGTAGTCCCCTTTTTGGATCCAGGGGAAAATTTCTATGTATATGTGTTTTATGTGTTATGCTCTCGCATTGTTTATTTTCTATGTTTTAGAATTCGTATGTAGGTAATTTCTGTACGAGGTTAAAACCTACAAGTGGGAGACTGAGTAGACTATCCACCAGACTGTGTGAAAACTTATGTTTCTCCAAGTTTGTCAAATGTTCCTTTCTGTGACTCATTAGTTGTACTAACCTTCAAAGAGAACCTCGGTATCTTCTTTCTGGCATAATTCTAAAGCCTTCACTTAATACTTTAGTTGTAGGGGATGATTGTTCTTCCCTTCCTCATTTGTATGTATTTTCCTATGCAAGTGGAGTTTGTACATTTGAAGTAGAGATTGCCTGTTCTTCAACTTCTTCAAGGGTGTTTCCTTCCATTCTAATAGATTTTTATATTTCTCAATTTTAGGCCTAGCTGTGTGATGATATGGAGTAAATTAATTCTCTACTCTAAGTTTTGAAATCACTCCCATTGGGTCATAAGACCAAGTAAATCTGAGGCCAAAATTCATCTCTTTTAATAACTTGTATGCTTCTTCTTCTGTTGCTTTAGTGTTACAGATGAATGGACCAACCTGAGTCTTTAGCTTAAACAATGATTTCTTCTTTGTAGCCACAAAATGCACTTCATCTACATTGAGAATCTGCCTAGTATATTCTAATGCAAAAATTTTCATAGGGAGGTACTTAGGCAGCTTATAAGGTGGAAGCTCACAGCCATATACTCTGATCTCTGTATAATTTTGGTAAAGGTACCAATCTCCTGTTATGGCTTGGTCAACTAACTGCAAAACTTTTACAATTTCATCACTAATTCTTTGTTTTGGAGTGCTGCTCAGAAGATTAATGGCTGGATGAAAACACAATTCTATGCACTGTTTATATGAAAATTATTGTTTCTCCTTCATTCCCATAGATGTCCAAAAGATGATTGATTGCTAGTTCCCTTCTTCATCTAGCTTTTGCAAAGTGAATGGAAACTTGTCTCCCTCGAAATAGATAAAAAGATATACAATTACTGAAGCATACTTGAATACCTCTTGAGTATTGAACTGGACAAATTGTTCATGAATGGCCTCGGCTAGAAATTCACTAAAGTTAAAAAGAACAGTGGGTTTGGAACCAATAGAAAATATAGACAAGAAACCAATGATGGCTTCATCTTCATATTGGTGAGAATAGTAACCAAGGAGATAAGAGAGAATCGTGGTAATTTTCTTGGTTCTGTTTGGGAATATAGATGAATCATAGGGATGGTTTCTTTTAGGTAGAGGGCTATCTATAGCTAGGAAAAGTTCTAGGCTTTGAGATCTTCTAGTGAAATCTAGTCTCTGATAGGCTTCTCTTAGGCTTTCATGAGAAAAAGGAGTGTTTGCCACAATAGTTGGGGCCTGCAACATCTGGTCAATGGACTGAGCATTGATGGAGCACAAGATTTATCTTGGAGGTGAGATAATAGCTCTTTGATTGGGGTCATAAGATGCATGACATTTTCTGAAAAATTCAGGTGCTCTGTGGGTTTGAGGGAAGATTTAATGAGGAAGATGGGAGTCCCAAAGTCCAATTTCATCCATTTGATCAATGAATTAGTCCTCCATCCAGCAATAGATCTCAAACAAGTAAAATTTGGACAAGGACTCATGGATTTTACAGTCTCTATCAGCCAAGGGAATATGAGGGAAATCCACTTCTGGATGAATGAGAGGATTTGCGGTTTCTGCAGCTTCCTTCCCCTTAGGAGGCATTTTGGTGATTGGATTACAAACTAAAGGTGACATAAATGGGAAGGATTCGGCTGAAATACAGTGATAACAGAAAAACAATACAATTGAAATAGATTGAGTGAACCTGGATGCCGGCTTGCTTGTGAATAGGACAAAAATTTTGTCGGAATGGTGAATTTGTCGTTTTAACTGTAAGCTACAAGTATCCAGTGATCAATTGAGTTACGGGAATGCACTTTGTAACAATTTTTATGAAAGAACATGGTTTATAAGGCATAAAATGGAGCGGGTTTGTTAATCAATGACTAAATTTGTATTAATTCTCCAACAGGTTTGAGAAACAGATTCATGGAATATTGATTTTTAAGGGGTGGCAAATTAATGGATAATGGACAGATATGCGGAAGAATGGTCCACATAAGGATGATGGGGTAGAGGAAGTGACATAGGAGCGGCGGTGATGAAGGAGGCTGAAAATTGCGTTTGGGGGTGAGTTTGGGCGGTAATAATTTTGGGATTTTAAGTCCCAAACAACTAGGAACGGGGGTTGGTAGTTTCTAAAGGTGTTCCTAAAACTGTTGACTTCAAATCCCCCCCCGCTGATAACATTTATATGACTAGGGAGGGCTGAGGAGGAATATAACCCATCAGATCGGAGCGAGATGTGAGGGATGAAAGGAAAATGGAGGGAGTTTAATAGGGTGAGGCGGGCGGTGATGGTGGGTTCGAAATAGATATCGCAGATGTGACAGGTGTGGGGTGAATCAATGGATAAAGCATGAATAACATTGAGATTTATCAAATTATGGTTAGTTAAAACCATTCATTACATACACATTTATCCAATGTTTTAACTTATGATAAAAATCCTATCATGCTCCAATTTCATTTTATTTCTCTACCTACCCTTAACTTTCCTAACATTTTTTGCAATCTTAGTGACCCGAGTGCATTTAGACTAGCAACTCAACATTTTCCTTTTAATGATTAATCTACTTGTTGGCTGGATAAATCGATCTTGTGGACAAGGCCGATCTCCCTAGTATCAAAAGATATCTAGCAACAAGCAAGACAAGCAAATCTACCTTTCTCTAAACATATTGCGACTCATTAATAAAAATTATAGAGGTGTTTAGAGCCTACCTTAATTCCAACACTAGTTTGTAGCAGCCATCCTTCAATCGTCTGAAAGAGTTTCCTTTTGAGAACCAGCAATCACAAACAAGCACACATCAAATAACACTTGTATAGCTAATATATTAAATCATGTTCATCATGGTGATCAAGGAATCCATAAAATAAACCATAAAACACAGCTTATTGAGAAAAATAAACTTGTTTGTATTAACTTCGAAATAGAAGAACTTTACAACCTTTGGTGCTTTGATGTTGTACAAGCTCTTCCCAGGGTCCGAAACAGGAATTTCCTTTACTTTGACAAGCCTCACACTCTTCCAAATCAGATCAAAGAGGTATGTAATATTTCCTCAAAAAAGCTCAATTAGGAAGACTAAGTTCTAGCAGCATTTCACCTCAAAAATATTCAGCTTTCAACCTCCCAAGTAACCAGCCCAATGCTTCATTTTATAGTGCAAAGGAAGGAGGTTACAGGTCCACTTATGAAGGGATAGAGTCCTCCTTCAAAGGGATAAGCTCCTCACATCAAGGTGTTAGCTCCTAAAGGTATGGGATGCATGAACCTTAAAGGAGCGAACTTGCCACCTCAAGATTCCTTCCAAAAGCTTCTAGAAATGACTCAAAGTGAGTTTTTAGGAATATACTTGCGCCTTTTTTACTTTTACAGGGGTCCGCACCCATTACACAGAGACAGAGTGGTCAGGTAAAAAGGGGACATGACCTTTAGATGCGGGACCGCAGGTAATGCTAAGAGAAAGCGCGGAACCAGAGTTTTATAGACTTTTGAGGGATTTCTCTTATTTTCAAGGCTTGATATGAAGAACTGAGGCTTTAAGACTTACAAAGTAGGAAAGTATGAGTGGTAATGGACTCACACAGATTGCAGAATGGCAAGGTGACAATTTTTTAAGCAACACTACTTCTTTCCCTTATTGCTTCCATTGGCTCAGATTAAATTGTTGAGCCAATTTTATTTGCTACCTATTAACAAACAATTTAAATCTAATCCAATCATGATTAAACTGTATGATTGGATTGTATGAACTAGTGTGGAATTTAAACAATTTGCACACAACGTTATTTGCAAAAATAAAATTGACTTAGAGTAGTGGCATTTGGATGTGCAACACTTTTAGAATTTATTATTTTTTCTTTTATTTCTAATCTAACATTTTATTTTTGCCTTCCTTTTTTAGGGAATCTATTCTAACATTTTATTTGATATGGACTTATTCATCAAAATATTCCTAACATTTTGTTTCTTTTTTCTTTTCTGTCCATATCCTAACTTAACATTTTCAAAAAATGTATTTTCATTTTTTTCATTTTTTTGAAATAATAAATGATAACTTACCAAAACCAAACAATGCTACAACATCGGCTCCAACTGGGGATTGATTTCTCCTGTAGAATGAACAGAACCTGCAGATCCATGTGCCTTCTCCTCGGGCTATGAAGTCTTAGTTGTGAAAAAATCAAATTGACAGTTGAAAAAGTAAAATAAATCGGACTTTTTACAATGGTAGTGGTGAAATCTACTTCAACTTCTCAGTACTGAATGTAATGCTTGAGAAATATTCCATTAACAGGATATGTGGAATATAGTCCCTCTAGATTTTGTAGCCAAAAAGTGCTTTTTCCTTTCACTTCAGCAATAGCTAAAGGTCCAAACCATAGGTTGTCAAACTTTCCATGTTTTCCCTTGTCTTCTCTTCTAGAATCCCATGTTAGAACTAGATCACCCTCTTTGAAGTCCCCTTACCTGGCTTTTGTGTCAAACAAGCTCTTCATCTTATTTTGATACTTTTTCAATTTGTATTGGAATTGATCTCTGTTCTCATTTAGTTCAATAATTTGATTTATCCTCCTTGAAAAATCATCAGGTTCATCAGTTGAATCCTGCAGAAACTTTAAAATAGGGAAGGCCAAGTTGGTAGGGAAAATTGCATCTTTCCCATAAAAGAACTGACAAGGAGATTTTCCAGTAGATCTCTTTGGAGTAATCCTGTTTTCCTAGACTGCATAAATTAGATGAGTGTCCCAGCTCTTTTTATGATCTGCTAAAGTTTTTTTGATAACCTTTACCAGAATTTTATTGTATGATTCAGCAAGACCATTTCCTTGAGGATAATACGGAGTTGAATGGTGTAGCAGAATCTGATATTTCGGGCAAAACTCAATCATTTTAACAATGGAAAATGCTATGGCATTGTCAGTAACAATTTGGGTTGGGGAACGAAACCTAGATAAAATGTTTTCTTCAATGAATTTGATTACTACTAAATCAATAACATTTCTTACTGGAATTGCTTCCACCCATTTAGTAAAGTAGTTTGTTGTAGTGAGGATCCATCTATGCTTATTTCTTGAAGTAGGATGAATCTCTCCAATAAAATCTAATCCCCATTGGAGAAAAGGAGCTAAGATTATTGTTGGGATCAGTGGAAGAGTTGCTAGTTTTTGCTTACTAGAAAATATCTGACAAGGGACACAACTTCTGACTTTTGTTCCTACTTGTAAGAACAATGTTGGCCAATAAAATCTTGCCCTTAATATCTTATATGATGTTGCTCTCCAAGCATAATGTCCTCCACAAAATCCCGTATGAAACTGATCAATTATCCCTTTAGTCTTTGATTCTGTTAAGCATAATAACAAGATATTGAGTGGGTTCTTCCAGTATAGATTTGCATTTATGATATAGTACTTGACTACTTTCAATTTGAGAATTTTACATTGAATTTTGGAGAATGATGTTGGACATTCAAAATGGATCAAGAAATTTACAATATCTTGATACCAATTTCATAAAAGAAATTTCTCATTAGTGTGTACAGAAATTGTTTGATTCAAAGGTAAATGTTCTTGTGGATTCTTTTCTTCAGGATGTTGGGAAGGTTCTTGTGTATTCTCCTCATTCAAATTTTGGGAAGGTTCTTGTGGATTCTCCCCTTGTATTTCCAAAACAATGTTGATGCCTAACACTTTACAGTTGGATTCAGCTATAAGCTTAGCTAATCCTTGATCATTTACTAGCTTTGTAGTTTTGATAGTTAGATCATACTCCAGTATTTGAGCGATCCATCTACCTCTCTTCCCATCATTGTCTGGTTGGGTTAAAACAATTTTTACAGCATTGTTAGGAACGTAAGCATTAATAGGTGAATGTAGGACATACATCCATAATGATTTGAGGGCTTGTATGAGGGCATAGGCTTGTTTCTCAATTATGTCATACTTAAGCTCGGAATCTCTCATAAACTTATCAAAAAAGGCTATAGGTTGTGTTGTGACCAGCAACAACCGCCCTCTCATTTAAGTGTCATCCGAAATACTAAATGTGTGGGGACCCTTAGTTAAAATTTAGAAAAAGCAAAACTAGTGCTTAAATTCCTTTTTCACAAATAAAGTTACTATCATAAGCTTAGGAAACTCCTTGGAATACTTAAAACCTAAGTTTATGATAAGGGAAAAATCTTTAAAAATTCGCATCGTAAAACGGTAGTAGAATACCACCATTCAAGTGCAATCCCGGCATGTGCGAGATTGTGGTATTGAACAACTATCGCGTCGCAATGAGAAAATATTATAAGAAAATCTCAAGATTTACCGATTTGCGATGACGTCGATCGCAAGATCGCATATCGCAGGAAACAGGTTAACGAAATTTTTCATACATAAAACTTCTGCAATCTGCGATATGCGATATCTCAATATAGCGATGGTTGCGATGTTAGGCCAGATCAATGCTGCAATGTTATATTTGTGCGATTTTACGATATTGCGACGTTGCGATATGCGATGGTGCAATCTGCGATGTTGCGAAGCAAATCGCAAAATCGCTCCATTGCAGATCTTTCAGGCACGATATTCAAGAAAAGCTATTTACCATAAGCTGACACATGATTATGCGCTTTAAATGCTAATAAAGGAGTTAGTTGTAAGTTATTAATAAAATATGAACGCGTGCTTTTCAAAGAAGCACTTCACATAAGGTGGTGTATTTGGTATGTCTGTGGCATTTAAAACTCTCCCATCACCCTTCCTGGTCATTCATTTCCACTTCACTTGTGAATTACAGGAACGGAGAAAGGAGGATCATACAAAGCAATACGCAAGTTGAAATGGGAAAGAAAAACAAAGCCCCGAGCTCTGAAGAAAAGGAAATGGCACCTTTGTATACAGACACGGCTTATAACAGAGAGATAGGAATAGCTAGATGGGAAGGCATGTACAGTCTGCTCGAAGAGGAGAATCCCAGAGTAATGAAAGTTACTACTGTCGCGGGTTCACAGAGTTCTTCTGAAGCATCCCTAGAAGAGCTAGCGTGCTCATTTCTACATTGGATAACAGCAAGGCCCAAAATTCTCCCATACACAGACATGGTCAAGTGGATACTTGATAGCGCAGAAATAAAAAATAGACAGTTCAAGGTTCATGGTCAAGGGCTCATCGGGTCATTGCTGCGCAGGATTTAAAGCTCATGTATCATCTGCCTGAGCCACAAGCAACTTATAACACACAATTCATAGAAAAATTCGTGAAGGAAAACCAGAACCTGTCAGAAACCACCAAAGACTGGTCCAGGAAAGACGAACCACTCAAGAAAGATAAACACGGTATGTACAGTACTGGTTCCCTCACCTCCCCATATTGTTTCGCTACTGCCATGCTCTGTAGATTATTTGGGATGCCAGATATCAACAAATTTTCATTCGAATGGTTACCATTACTAGATGCTGCCAAAAATGCCACTATTGAAGATTGGGCCAAAATTTTATTTGATAACCTAGTCACGGCTATTGTCAGTTACCGGTCCAAAAGAGCTACATCTCAAAGGATTTATCCTCCTTTTTACCTAGCTGCATATGTTATGGATTCAATATGTTATGTTTCTAAGTTCCCTGTTATGGGTTGGAAGTGGACAACTCAAGACCCCTTACCCATCCATGTCTATCATAAGATATTGTGGGACTCTCAGTTCACTCCATATTTCTACCAGATTTGTCACGGACTTATGCTGCCCTTGTATAGAATGTTGTATGATAAAGAACCCCTGAGGTGCTCACCTGAAGCACAGATAGATATCCTCCCCATCGCAAGATGGTTCAGAGAAGAATTGTTCACTTATGTTAGGGTATTTGGAAGTACTGCACCCCCTCATGTTCTACCTTTGTATATCCCTGATAAACTCCTAGCTCGAGAAATTGCATATCAAACCTGTGGAGAAGGCGGCCTAACTAAAGAATTAAAGGACAAAAAGAAGGCTATATGGCCACAGTTTCCTGTGGCTTGTGGGGCCTTTTCATTATTTGATGCAGGTCACGCGTTCACTGAAGTACAGAATATGACGTGTTTACAACTATTTAAATTCCCGGGAAGACCATTTGACCCGAATGAGGTTGCCCAGAATTTCACAACTACCATCAAAATAAAAGTGTTTGTTGGGAAAAACGATTTATTTGATGATATATTCCAACATAAAAGCACACTTCAAGAGATTTTGCGCGAAGCCCAATTGCAATTGTCTCCAGAATACTTTCAAAAGTTCATGGTATATAGAGAAAGAAGATTAGCCAATATTCCTCTAGAAAAGCTACGACTGTCTGCAAGAGAACCGACTCCAAGCGTTAGTCTCAGTGGGAGTTCAAGCACTAACGGATCTAAATCCAAGTCTGAACAAGAAATGCCTGAACACTCTAAAAGATCTGGAAATGACCAAGATAGGAGCGAAGAGTCAGCTAAGGATACCGCTCAGTCAATGGAACTTCTACAACAGCAAATTATTGCCTCGCCGCAAAGAGATCCTCCTCCTCTCATCATTGAAGCACCACCAGTCACGACCGAATTAGATAAGGAATGGGAAACCTTCAATGAACTGATCAATCTTGAAGGACAAGCCCTAAAAACACCTGTGAGCAATACATAGGTACCACAGGAAGTAGTCACAACAATAGTCAGTGATGTCTCAGACATAGAGCATATTCCTATTGCTCCATCTTCTGAGCTTATACTTAATATAGAAGAAATTCCCCCTCTAGACATATTTTATAGTCCCCAACATAAAGCAGTGGTAAGAAGACAGAGAAAGAAAAGGAAATTATAAAATACACTCTCTCAAGATGCAGAGCAGTTAGACGTCTTGTGGAAAGATCCCACCAGCAATCCGACTGAAAATCTCACCAAACTGTCTCAGATTGCAGGAGCGTATGCCTCTGCGACTATTGATAAAGCATCGGAAGTACAACAGTTGTTGAAAGAACGGGAAGATCAAATACAAGTACTGCAACTACAATTGCAACAAGCCAACACCAATAATGAGGCACACAAACAGCTTGAAAAGTTGCAGGAGGACTTCCAGCAAATGCAGATAGGTTATCAGAGAAGTTTGGACGAGAAGGGAAAACAGTTACAGGATTTACAAGAGATGCACAAGGACGACCCTAAGCTTACAGAGTTTATTTTGGAATCTATTTCCTTGAATGAACAATTACTGCAGTAGCAAGAAGTGTTGGGCCAAAAGATATCACAGTGGAAATATTATTGTGAAATTAGTGATAAGATCACTAATCAAGTGGTTGACTTACGAAGTGACTATGATCTGATTGATAAATGGGTGACTGAGTACTTGGCTTGGCAGGATGAAGATGAGGGAAAAAGAGTAGGCGCACCAAGGATAAACGAAAACCATAAAGAGCTGCTCTTTAACAAGTGGGATGATCAAATCAGAGAGGCAGAACAAGCAGCAGAAATAGCAGCCACGGCAGCAAGCATTCTTATTGACTGTGTAAATGAGAATTTGCACAGGGAAAATTTGATAGCTGAAACCACCCTGGGATATTTACCAAACAAACTACAACTAGAGGCGGAATGGAAATAGAGAGTGCAAGAAAAGGCAAAAGCAATTCAAGCGCTGAACAGGTTAAATTGGGAATGTTACTGAACTACTTGGTAAAGCCGCATAGTCAGTGGATGACTGTGAAGTGTATCATAAATGCGGCTGAAAAGATGGTACCATCTCTCATCGATTCCGTTTTCTCAGCCCAGCTCAAAGCAGAAGTCAGTCGGCCGACTCTCCTTAAACCAATGCTGAATACATGCAGTTTTAAAGACCAGATACAAAAGTAGTTTAGTTCTGAATTTAATTTTCACTTTAAGTTTTTCTTAGAAAAAGGGCGGTCATTTTAAACCGCATCCTGAATTTTTGTAAATAAACTATTATTAGATTTAGGAAGTAGTATTTAAACCCTTCTCATGCATTTAGAGAGGGGTCCAGAAATTTATCAAAAACTTGTCCTCAGAACATGCACTTTTGCACCCTCAGAGGAGGTTTTGGTGAATGAATGGATCAAGATTTGTTGATGTTTGCATTTGATATCTGCTACTGATGTTACACTTTTGTACTCTTAGTGGATGTTAGAGCAAGGAGAGATAAATCATTGTTGCTTGAAGCTTATGAGTAGGACTAGTCATAAATGGTACTTTTATCTCTTGACCATTTCTGCTTATATGTTGTTTATGTATTATTGCATGAATGCTTGAGTTATCATTTGGCACTTTTGTACGGTGATAGCTATTTATTTATGCCTAATGTATGAATATATTATTATGCGATATGCTTTTCACAACTATTTCGTCTAACTTTTTATGCGAAGTGGTTCATCTTGATTGATTTCATTTCTTATAATCGCTGAATGATCTTTATTACCAGTTGTTATTTGAAATCTCTTTAGATCGCATAATAGAAGAATTACATCTCGGGTTAGTCTAGATTTAGATGTGTTGTTTATTAGATTACAATAGCATAGAATTAGATTAAAAGTTTGAATTAGAACTTCTTAGATAGGAACTGTTAGATCAGCAACATCAAATTCTACACACACACACATAGATTGGGAAACTGGTCCCATTATCCCCAGTCAGACCTGCTACACCAAACAGATAAGGAGCTGCCAACCAAGGTCCGGACCAGGCGGGTATCCCCCTTGTTGTCAACCCGATTTTCAGGGCTTCAACATATTTGGCGCTAGAAGGAGGGCCTGAAACATGTTGTCTGTTGGGGTTTGTTTTCAATTGTAAAATTCGAATTAGGATGGCTTCTTTTAAACTTCCCATCTGGAGTTGTATCCATGTTTGTGCCTCTTCCAACACTCCACCTGAAGTGGTAAGACTCTTGTCTCAGGTAAAATTGAATGGTAAGAGAAATTCTTCTGCTTTTAATCATGCCCTTCAATTTATTCAAAATGTTTAAAATTCAAATTTTCAAGGAATTGATGAAGGCATTTTATGCAGAATTTTTACTCTCACATTTGTAGTGGAAGCTAGAAACTGGTGTAGAACCCTCCCAGTTGCCTCAATTCATAGCTGGGACCAATTTGTCACGGCTTTCATTTGTAAATTTGATTTCTATGATTACGATCAGGTATATGATGAAATTGAATATCTACGCAAAGAAGATGAGTCTGTTAGAGATTTTAATATTTGATTTCATCTTAATTGTTTGAAATATGATGTTGAGAATGAACTCATGAATGAATAATCATTAGATTGTGTTGATCATAATTATTCTCTGCCTCCTATCCCCGATCCAGTAGGAATTAGTCCAAGCTTTGTTCCATTTTCTTCTAATATAAATGAGAATTCCAATTTGGATGTGCGAATAAGTCATGATGAAGAAATTTCCCAAAACTTAGGGGACATGTCTGATCCAATACAAGAAGACAAAAGTGGCAATGTTGGAAGAAAGCCCTCCTTGGAATCGGAAAGCAACTTTGAGACAAGGTCAGATAATATGATTGCAACTCGACAAATGCAAATGCGAAGGTTAGAACAGCAAAGTAATCCTCTTCCAAAAAACATGAGCACACAAAGGTATGATCTAAAACCTGAAGTCTACGATGAATGTGATGAACAAGAGTTTTCACAGGGAGATATTTTTAAATGCATTCTTGCAGAGTCACATTTTTCTCTTTATCCTGATATTTTTAATGATGATAATTTTCCCCCCTCAGTATTAACGGTATCTTAGAAAGTACAGAGGATCATCCAAATGAATCACCATTAGGTTTTCAAGATAGAGAAGCAGCGATAGAACACCCTTTTGTCATTTACAAACATGAACGGCTTGACCCTCCTTGTTTGAATATACTGGATGAAAAAGAGAAATATAGGGAATCCTGTGAAGTCATTTATGATAGCTACTTTGATGTTGAAGATGTTGATTTATCTCGAGTGAATCATCAGAAATCTGAGAATGAGAGATATTCTAATTCAAGAATTATTTCAGCCGATCCTCATTCCAAAGTAGCAAATCATCTACATGATTTCACTACCCAAAAGAGTATTCCAATCTATGATTCATATCATGAACAAACCTTTACGCCTGCCCACAATCATAATTCGTTTTCTAATTCACAAGATGGAATTCGAGACTCGAATCCCATAATTCTGGCCAATCCTTGTGAAAGAGAAAATATTTCAAAACGATCCCAATTGTGCTATAACACTAGTTGTACAGATAGTCATTACATTCTTTTTCGTTTGCACTCATTTTTATAAAACTGGATTTTGCTTTAAATTTTAATTTTAAGACTGTTGATAGATTACTCTGGCATACTGAGCACCTTACCGACAAACATTCGAGTGATGTTCTACCATTTTGGAAAATTGAAGTTTGTCAAAGGAATGTAGAACTTTTTCAATTTCAATTTCAATCAATATCAGTTTTTCTTGAAAAACTTCTATCTTATCCAAAACAGCATCAACAAAAGAAGGTATTTTTGGAGAATTGCCAACAATTCAAGTTAATTGATAATTGTCCTTTGAGAAATTTCTATTCATTCTTCATTGATTCATTCAGAGAGATATATTTGGAAACTTTCCTTTCATTAGAAATTGTCAAAGGCCTAACTTTCACACATAACAAAAATAATCGGATACAGGCTATTAAATCCAAAAATTCACATTCTCAACCCAGCCTGTCATCTTTCCTATTGAACGATTACCAATCCATAATGGAAATTCATCTTGATTTTTATCATACAATAGGTATCCAATTGGAAAGAAAATTTCATAAGAATGAGATTTCGGGCAGAATTCTGACAATAATTACGCTTTCTAATTCCAAATTTAACGTTTTCAGTTCAACAAAAAATTTATTCCTAATACTGATATTTTAAATGTATACACATGTAGGAATAAAAATGGAAAGATGGTTACATTGGAAATATCATTATACCTAGGCAATTTTGTGTGTATAATTAAAATAGGAGTAGAATTAATTTAGCTAGGTTGTCAGATGGATAGTTTATTTTTAACAGTTTGCAGCCAAAATAAAAGAAGTAATTAGCCCTATTCATTCCAAGGGAATAGTTGCCTTTCATTTCCTTAAAAATGTTTTTCCATAATAAAATCTGCTGTTGTTAACAGCATTTGACATTTACTAAAAGATACCAATTCTCTTTCAGATTTTTAACTTTTCGCTTGTATAAATAGCAAATCTTTTGGAAAGCTGATCTTTATTATTGATAGATACAGTTAAAGACTCTAACCTAAATATGATACTAGTTTCAACTTCATAAATTTTGACGAAAACAACCTTTAGTGAAGAAATTGTTTTATCTTAGTATAATGAAAGGTATTAATGACAAAATAAAGATTATCTGTAGAACAGCTGTTTCCAAAAAACTCTATTATTATCGTCCAGAGCTATCCTAAGGAAACAATGACTTCCTCCCTGCTAAGGAAATTGCAACTTTTAGAGGAACAACCCAAGGATACACTTTATCTTGAAGAATAAGAGGTCTCATCACGAGCCGACTTATCATTATCACATATATTATAACTTGCTGACTTTGCCAATACTGTACACCACAACAGGGCAATGACTCAAGATTGTTGCAATCAAAAGACAAGGGGTCTCATCACGAGCCAGCTTGTTTAGCAAAGTTATAAATCAAGTGAATGACTGTGTCATAATTTGGCTACCAAACCAAGAGATTGTTCTTTAAAGAATAAAAAGAAAATCAAAGCAATAAGTGTGGATATGGATTTTTCTTCGAAAGTTGTAGGTCACCTTAAGTAGGATACATGATCATTGCTGGGTAACAGGTAACCCTGTCGAGGCTATAAACGCCTGCTGGCAGCAGAGGCTCTACCTACGACAAATGAGCATATTTAAAACTGGTTTACAGAGGAGACTTTTTTTTATCTTTACAAGACCAAGTAATGGCTGATGTAAATACAAGGACTAGCCTGAGGAAGAAAATAGTCAAAGTAGAAAATGGTTGAAACAAAATATCATTGCCGGTTTAGAGCATAATGTACTCTATCTTTCCATAACAAAGTTTAATTTTCTGAAAAATTTTCTGTTTTGGAAGTTTGAAAAATTCAATAGAAAAAATAGAGATAACTGGTTCTTCCAAGTGAATCGCCAATTGTTGTGACCAGCAACAACCCCTCTCTCATTTAAGTGTCATCCGAAATACTAAATGTGTGGGGACCCTTAGTTAAAATTTAGAAAAAGCAAAACTAGTGCTTAAATTCCTTTTTCACAAATAAAGTTACTATCATAAGCTTAGGAAACTCCTTGGAATACTTAAAACCTAAGTTTATGATAAGGGAAAAATCTTTAAAAAATCGCATCGTAAAACGGTAGTAGAACGCCACCATTCAAGTGCAATCCCGGCATGTGCGAGATTGTGGTATTGAACAACTATCGCGTCGCAATGAGAAAAACTTATAAGAAAAACTCAAGATTTACCGATTTGCGATGACACCAATCGCAAGATCGCATATCGCAGGAAACAGGTTAACGAAATTTGTCATACATAAAACTTCTGTGATTTGTGATATGCAATATCGCGATATAGCGATGGTTGCGATGTTAGGCTAGATCAACGTTGCGATGTTATATTTGTGCGATTTTAAGATATTGCGACGTTGCGATATGCGATGGTGTGATCTGCGATGTTGTGAAGCAAATCGAAAAATCGCTCCATCGCAGATCTTTTTGGCACGATATTCAAGAAAAGCTATTTGCCATAAGCTAACACATGATTATGTGCTTTAAATGCTAATAAAGGAGTTAGTTGTTAGTTATTAATAAAATATGAACACGTGCTTTTAAAAGAATCACTTCACGTAAGGTGGTGTATTTGGTATGTTTGCAGCATTTTAAACTCTCCCATCACCCTTCCTGGTCATTCATTTCCACTTCACTTGTGAATTACAAGAACGGAGAAGGGAGGACGATACAAAGCAATACGCAGGTTGAAATGGGAAAGAAAAACAAAGCCCCGAGCTCTGAAGAAAAGGAAATGGCACCTTTGTATACAGACATGGCTTGTAACAGAGACGCATGAATAGCTACATGGGAAGGCATGTACAGTCTGCTCGAAGAGGAGAATCCCAGAGTAATGAAAGTTACTGCTGTCGCGGGCTCACAGAGTTCTTCTGAAGCATCCCTAGAAGAGCTAGCGTGTTCATTTCTACATCGGATAACAGCAAGGCCCAAAATTCTCCCATACACAGACATGGTCAAATGGATACTTGATAGCGCAGAAATAAAAAATAGACAGTTCAAGGTTCATGGTCAAGGGCTCATCGGGTCATTCGCTGCGTAGGATTTAAAGCTCATGTATCATCTGCCTGAGCCACAAGCAACTTATAACATGCAATTCATAGAAAAATTCGTGAAGGAAAACCAGAACCTGTCAGAAACCACCAAAGACTGGTCCAGGAAAGACGAACCACTCAAGAAAGATAAACACGGTATGTACAGTACTGGTTCCCTCACCTCCCCATATTGTTTTGCTACTACCATGCTCTGTAGATTATTTGGGATGCCAGATATCAACAAATTTTCATCCGAATGGTTACCATTACTAGATGCTGCCAAAAATACCACTATTGTAGATTGGGCCAAAATTTTATCTGATAACCTAATCACGGCTATTGTCAGTTACCGGTCCAAAAGAGCTACATCTCAAAGGATTTATCCTCCTTTTTACCTAGCCGCATATGTTATGGATTCAATATGTTATGTTTCTAAGTTCCCTGTTATGGGTTGGAAGTGGACAACTCAAGACCCCTTACCCATCCATGTCTATCATAAGATATTGTGGGACTCTCAGTTCACTCCATATTTCTACCAGATTTGTCACGGACTTATGCTGCCCTTGTATAGAATGTTGTATGATAAAGAAACCCCGAGGTTCTCACCTGAAGCACAGATAGATATACACCCCATCGCAAGATGGTTCGGAGAAGAATTGTTCACTTATGTTGGGGTATTTGGAAGTACTGCACCCCCTCATGTTCTACCTTTGTATATCCCTGATAAACTCCTAGCTTGAGAAATTGCATATCAAACCTGTGGAGAAGGCAGCCTAACTAAAGAATTTAAGGACAAAAAGAAGGCTATATGGCCACAGTTTCCTATGGCTTGTGGGGCCTTTTAATTATTTGATGCAGGTCAAGCGTTCACTGAAGTACAGAATATGACGTGTTTACAACTATTTAAATTCCCGGGAAGACCATTTGACCCGAATGAGGTTGCCCACAATTTCACAACTACCGTCAAAATAAAAGTGTTTGTTAGGAAAAAGGATTTATTTGATGATATATTCCAACATAAAATTACACTTCAAGAGATTTTGCGCGAAGCCCAATTGCAATTGTCTCCAAAAGACTTTCAAAAGTTCATGGTATACAGAGAAAGAAGATTAGCTAGTATTCCTCTAGAAAAGCTACGACTGTCTGCAAGAGAACCGACTCCAAGCGTTAGTCTCAGTGGGAGTTCAAGCACTAACGGATCTAAATCCAAGTCTGAACAAGAAATGCCTGAACACTCTAAAATATTCGAAAATGACCAAGATAGGAGCGAAGAGTCAGCTAAGGATACCGCTCAGTCAATGGAACTTCTACAACAGCAAATTATTGCCTCCCCGCAAAGAGATCCTCCTCCTCTCATCATTGAAGCACCACCAGTCACGATCAAATTAGATAAGGAATGGGAAACCTTCAACGAACTGATAAATCTTGAAGGACAAGCCCTAAAAACACCTGTGAGCAATACACAGGTACCACAGGAAGTAGTCACAACAATAGTCAGCGATGTCTCAGACATAGAGCATATTCCTATTGCTCCATCTTCTGAGCTTATACTTAATATAGAATAATTTCCCCCTCTGGACATATTTTATAGTCCCCAACATAAAGTAGTGGTAAGAAGATAGAGAAAGAAAAGGAAATTATAAAATACACTCTCTCAAGATGCAGAGCAGTTAAACGTCTTGTGGAAAGATCCCAATAGCAATCCGACTGAAAATCTCACCAAACTGTTTCAGATCACAGGAGCGTATGCCTCTGTGACTATTGATAAAGCATCGGAAGTAAAATAGTTGTTGAAAGAATGGGAAGATCAAATACAAGTACTGCAACTACAATTGCAACAAGCCAACACCAATAATGAGGCACACAAACAGCTTGAAAAGTTGCAGGAGGACTTCCAGCAAATGCAGATAGGTTATCATAGAAGTTTGGACGAGAAGGGAAAACAGTTACAGGATTTACAAGAGATGCACAAGGACGACCCTAAGCTTACAGAGTTTATTTCAGAATCTATTTCCTTGAATGAACAATTACTGCAGCAGCAAGAAGTGTTGGGCCAAAAGATATCACAGTGGAAATATTATTGCGAAATTAGTGATAAGATCACTAATCAAGTGGTCGACTTACGAAGTGACTATGATCTGATTGATAAACAGGTGACTGAGTACTTGGATTGGCAGGATGAAGACGAGGGAAAAAGAGCAGGCGCACCAAGGATAAACGAAAACCATAAAGAGCTGCTCTTTAACAAGTGGGATGATCAAATCAGAGAGGTAGAACAAGCAGCAGAAACAGCAGCCACGGCAGCAATCAGTCTTATTGACTGTGTAAATGAGAATTTGGATAGGGAAAATTTGATCGTTGAAACCACCCCGAGATATTTACTAAACAAACTACAACTAGAGGCAGAATGGAAACAGAGAGCGCAAGAAAAGGCAAAAGCAATTCAAGCACTGAACAAGTTAAATTGGGAATGTTACTGGACATACTTGGTAAAGCCGCATAGTCAGTGGATGACTGTGAAGTGTATCATAAATGCGGCCGAAAAGATGGTACCAGCTCTCATCGATTCTGTTTTCTCAGCCCAGCTCAAAGCAGAAGTCAGCCAGTCGACTCTCCTTAAACCAATGCTGAATACATGCAGTTTTAAAGACCAGATACAAAAGTAGTTTAGTTCTGAATTTAATTTTCACTTTAAGTTTTTCTTAGAAAAAGGGCGGTCATTTTAAACCGCATCCTGAATTTTTGTAAATAAACTATTATTAGATTTAGGAAGTAGTATTTAAACCCTTCTCATGCATTTAGAGAGGGGTCCAGAAATTTATCAAAAACTTGTCCTCAGAACATGCATTATTGCACCCTCAGAGGAGGTTTTGGTGAATGAATGGATCAAGATTTGTTGATGTTTGCATTTGATATCTGCTACTGATGTTGCACTTCTGTACTCTTAGTGGATGTTAGAGCAAGGAGAGATAAATCATTGTTGCTTGAAGCTTATGAGTAGGACTAGTCATAAATGGTACTTTTATCTCTTGACCATTTCTGCTTATATGTTGTTTATGTATTATTGCATGAATGCTTGAGTTATCATTTGGCACTTTTGTACGGTGATAGCTATTTATTTATGCCTAATGTATGAATATCTTATTATGTGATATGTTGTTCACAACTGTTTCGTCTAACTTTTTATGCGAAGTGGTTCATCTTGATTGATTTCCTTTCTTATAATTGCTGAATGATCTTTATTACCAGTTGTTATTTGAAATCTCTTTAGATCTCATAATAGAAGAATTACATCTCGAGTTAGTATAGATTAAATGTGTTGTTTATTAGATTACAATAGCATAGAATTAGATTAAAAGTTTGAATTAGAACATCTTAGATAGGAACTGTTAGATCAACAACATCAAATTCTACACACACACACATAGATTGGGAAACTGGTCCCATTATCCCCAGTCAGACCCTCTACACCAAACGGATAAGGAGCTTCCAACCAAGGTCCGGACCGGGCGGGTATCCCCCTTGTTGTCGACCCGATTTTCGGGGCTTCAACAGGTTGGTCACGAGAATCTTCATTCTTTTGTAATAAAACAACAACAAGGGTTATTTCAAAGGCAAAGGAAAAGATACTGAATGGTTTGGTATAATCAGGACTGGCCAAGGTTGGAGCTTTAGAGATAGCTTTCTTGATTTGGTCAAATGCATGTCTAGAATTGACAGCCCATTTAAATTCATGATCCTTTCGGAGCATATCAGTTATGTCTTTTACAATTTCAGCATAATTCGGGATGAACCTTCTTAAAAAATTAATCTTGCCTAGAAAAGCTTGAATTTCCTTCTTATTTCTAGGTAATGAAAATGTTTGAATGGCAGATACATGTTTGGGATCAATCACCATTCCCTCTTTTGAGATTATATGGCCTAGCATTTTTCCCTCTTTGATATCAAACATAGACTTTCTAGGATTTAGGGATATTTCGAATTTCCTACACCTATTAAAAACCTTCATCAAGTGCTTTAGGTGTTTCTGATCAGAATTAGAAAAAAAAGTGATGTCATCAAGATAAATGACTACAAATTTGTTTACCTGACCCACAAAATCTATGTCCATAACTCTTTGAAACATTGCTTCAACATTGGATAAGCCAAAAGGCATCCTAGAATACATAAATGTACTCCAGAGTGTAGTAAAAGTTGTCTTCTCTTTGTCTACTGGATCAACGATTACCTAATTGTAACCTGAAAATCCATCAAGCATGGAAAGTCTTTTTGCTCCTAAAACCATCTGAAGCAACTGATCCATTTTGGGAAAAGGGTAGCTATCTTTTAATTATGCTTTATTCAAATTCCTAAAGTCCACACAAAGTTTGACTTTCCCTTTCTTCTTTCTAACAAGAACTAAATTGGCAACCCAATCAGAGTATCTTAGAGGCACAATAATCTAAGCATCTAGCATTTTCTTAAGTTCTTTTTCTATAGTTGGTAGAATAACGGGGTTAATCCTCCTAAGTTTCTGTTGATAAGGCTTAGCTTCTAGTTTTAAAGGAATCTGGTTTTTCAAGCAACTTAAGGTATTGAGTTTTGATTTCGAGATCTAACAACGCACATATTTTGATGTTCTTAATATCATCATTTGTTACAACATTTACTTCCTCTATCTCATCTTGTGGAGAAATTGACTGTGCATTTCTGAGGACATCATTTTGATGAAATAATTTCTCTAAAGGAATGAGACCTTTGGGAATAAAATTGTTAGAAAATTGAATGATATCATGATTGGCAATTTTTGAATTTAAATTTGAACTATCATTTTCATTTGTGTTTTCATTTGTTTCTGCTCTATCATCATCAATTTGTAGAACTGAAAATTCATCTACAACCTGCAAAAAATATTTTAGCTGTTCATCATTTTCAAATATCTTCCAGTATTATAGATTATCTGGGATGGATGGCCTGTATTTGACTTGTATTTGGTAGAGCACATTAGTTTGTTCAGGAATTTTAAATGAACTAGTAGAGACAGCTAGGGAATCTACATGAATATTCTCATATCTTGGGATATAAGTCAAGTTAAAAGCATTAAATAAATTTTCAACTGAATCCCAAACCTCATTTCAATAAGATCTAAGCCTAGGATGTTTTATTTGGAAAAGATTTCTAACTTGTTTTACAATGAGCTCCGAGTCAGTGAAAACACTCAAGTTGTGTACCTTTAAACTCTTGGCTAACTGTAGTCCTAGAAGGAAAACCTCATACTCTGCTACATTATTGGTAACTTCAAAATCAAGTTTACATGATTGCGTAATGTTTTATTTTTTTGGTGAGATTAGTACTACCCCGGCCCCTACTCCATCCTTCGTACAAGAACCATCAAAGAATAGCTTCCATACATCAGTTTGATTTGGTATAGGGTTTTCAATTACATCTTCAATTTTTACTTGGGATTCATATATTTCATTTGAAGAGAGTTGAACACAACCAAAATCTTGATCAATTGCATAGATGGGATGGTTCCTTGGTTGATTCGCTTTGCATACAGTGTGCAAAAATCTATCTTTCTATACAACCTAAGTTGTTCTCCCCCATAAACTAGAATAGTGGCATAAGACATATCCATCTAAAGAGTTCCCCCTAATTTGGCATAGCAAGAACTTGAAAGGAGCATTCCAAATTTGGGAGGGATATCAGTGACAACTATATCTAACACTATGCTCTTTACTAGGATTTGGGCAAGAGTGACTACTAAATCCTTAATCAGTCCTAGACAAGGTACCCTTTTGGAATCAAAGGTGTACAAATCATGATAGGATCTAGTTATGTCAAGATTTAAATGATCCATGATGGTTTTTGGCATGAGATTATGTGATGCTCCAGAATCAAGCATACAATTGTATAACATGGAATCATTTGTCTTTACTGTCACATAGAAAGGGGGTACTATTTCATCTGTCATACCTGAGCTAGGGCCAAGGACAACTACTAGTTTTTCATCTTGAAGGCTAATAACATCACTTTAAGCATCAACATAGGTGTTTTGTATCCATTTGGAAACTTTATTTTTATATCCAGGGTTTTTGGAAAGTTCTGAAAGTGGTATAGGGAATTTAACTCTTTCTAACTCCTTTTCAACATTAAATGCAGTTAAGATAGTTTTTTCAATTTGAGTTGTATTAGTTGGTTGATATAATGGTCGAATAGTTGTTGTCTGAGTTTCAATAACTTTGGTATGAGGTCCAATTGTTGAAGTTTCATTAGGAGGTCTTCCAGGGCAGGGTCTAGGTCTAAGATCATATCTTTTGTTTAGATTTGCAATTAAGAATTTAGAGAAGGCATGGTATTTGGAAACTTGTGAGGATTCTTGATCTTGTTGAACTTGCTCATGTTGTGAAAGAGGAATAATATTGGTCTGACCAGAAGAGGTATCCATATTATTAATATCTTTAGTGATAGTCCTGGTATTGTCATTAGGCTGTTGATAATGTATCAGTAAAGGAGTTGGAACCTATTGATCATTACTAGGTCTTTGGAGAATTTGTAATTGTGGATTTCTTTTGTATTTACCTTGATTCTTATTTTTAGGTCGAGTGATCATCTGTTGAACTGTTCTAGGTTGAGTCTCAATCTTGGAAATTCTATTGGATAGATTTCTAAGAAGTGAAGTTATCTCTTCTATTTTAGAATCTTCAGTTTTAGTCTTTGATGAAGTAGAGGCCTCTCGACTAGATTTAAGCTTTCTTTGGGCCTTCTCCTCTTTTTGTTTTAAAGTGGCTGATGAAGCCCTATTTTCTTCCACCTCTATAGCATTAGTTTCCATGTCTTCAAGAGTCCTAGAAGTTCTTTCTCTTAACATTATAGCAAAATCATCTTCAAAAGATTTTGAAAACCTAAATTTGGCTGTTGCTATAGGGGGTTTGCAATCAAGGGGCATTTTATGATAAGGTTTGTTGAACCTTTTAATAAAATCAGATACTGGTTCTCCAAAGTTTCTTTTAAGTTCTTCAAACTCGGTTAAAAAGTAAAGAGCATCTTTCTTCACACCCCATTGGTTTTTGAATATATTTGTTAACTCTTCCCAATACCTAATAGAATTTTCAGGTACCTTCCCAAACCAGGTTCTTACATTTTCTTCAAGAGATTGAACAAACAACCTCATATAAACATTTTCTTGCTCAATATTCATATTATCTGCAAAATCTAGAAATGCTTGAAGATGGTCCTCATCTGAGGAACCAATTTCTCCATTATACCTAGGAAGGTGTTTTAAATATCCAGGAGGGAATGCATCAAGGTTTTGAGGTAAGACTAAAGCTGCATATCTAGCCTGTACAATAGGTTGGAATGCCATAGTAGAAGGTGGTGTATGAGGTGTTTGTGTGGATGAAGAAGAAGAAGAAGAGGATGGTGATAGAGAGGGTGTATAACTATGTGGAGGTGAAGAAGGAGGGGATAAAGAAGGAGGAGACGTCCTGAATGACTTTAAGGGAGTCTTAATAACTAACTTTTGTACCTGAAAATGAATATCCTATTTTTTTTCAAAGAGTGGATTTGAATATATAGAAAAGGTCCCTTCAGGTTGTTCAGAAGTGGAAGCTTCAAGTTGTTTAGAAGTGGAAGGAAATGAATAAGTAGTGGGGGATATGAAGTCTGCAAGTTTGTATTTAGGTAAATGAACACCCAAGTTAGACTTAGATTTAGGTGATCCTAATGGTAGTGGGGGTTCTTGACACATTTCAGACAAGTGAATGAGGAAAGCTGATTTGAAATCAATTGCCCTATCTAAGATTTCAGAAAACCTAGGTGATAATTGTGTCAAAACTGGATCGGATGGAATGTTACTATAGGGATCAAATGGTAATATATTTTCAGACTGCAAGGCTGAAGAAGAAGAAGATGGTTGATGTCTTCTTTTATAATTTTTCCTTCTCACAAGTTTTTTTGGGTTTGATAGAGGATCAACTGTGTCAGATTTAGAACGAGATCTAGTGTGCTTAAAAGGTCCCAGTTTGGCACAGTGGAGTTGCCAGGAGGATTTTGACCTATCTAGACATTTAGTCACCCTTAAAGGAATAGGATTTATATCATTTTCCCAGGAAAACTAATCATATTCGAGCCCCCGGTAACAGCCACAGATTGATGTTATATCTCTGAGATGATAATGGTTAGATATCATGCCAGAGGATCTAAAATATTTTGGGTGTTTTGTTTTAATTTTTGAGGACCAATGTATGAAACATATTTATAACAGTGATGCCTAACCTTTTTTAATAATACTAATACTTAAACAAAGGACAACTATTAAAATCCACATAGTGATTAAGCTTATCTGGTGATGAGTAGAAGTAGAAAGATGATATGACTATTACAGTTTTCAAATAGAAAATCAAATAACCATAAGTAAGAAAAACCTTCAGACAATGTTTAGAAAGTTTTAACAAAATATGCCCAAGATTACAAAGAGACTGATAATTTTATGATTTAGAAGGAATTACTTAAACAAACAGTTTTTGTAATTCATTCTCTTTAAAGATGATCAGTTCAGAGAGTTTCTAGGAGTAATTGAGACATAGCTTCTCCTACCTGGTTATCTTTGTAAAACTTAAGAATATGAAGAAAACACAATGAATGGAAACTGGAAAAGCTTACAAGGAATATGAAATTGTATGAATCAAAATTCAGAATCCTTTGCTTTCCTATTAGTGATTCAGAAAAATATGAGTACATTTAGTGCTTACAAATTTTTCTTCAAGGGTGCAACCCTTAATAACTCATGAAAGAGAGTTATTTATACAAGTTTAGTGTTAAGAAAATATCCTAAACAAATTTACAAAAATAGATTAATACAAAAAAAAAAATGAACTGATAGTCAACCTGTCACTATTTTGTTGTTGAACTGTAGATGACTGTTCCCCAAAATTCTTAATGTTGTTGATCCTTCTTTCAGTCAAGTAAATCAGTTAATTGTTCCCAGTCTTTTTCATCTAGGATAGATAACTTGATTAGCCTTCGATAAACCTCATCCATTTTTGTATATTTAGTAAAAGTAGGCTTTACTAAAAATATGTGTTTTGCTTCATTAAGGATGAAAAAGGTATCTCGGAGTGCATTCAGCACAAGATTTGGTGTTGTTGTACCCTTTATATTTGAAACTATAGTTGCACTGGCTGCAACTTCTCTGAGCTTGCGGACATAGTCTTTAATAGGCATTAACTTATCATTTATCACAAATATGGAGGGAAAACCATCGCTGGTCAAGGGTTCCAGCCTACTGAAAAAACGTTGAACTATTACACTGACATTGCTACACTTTTCCTTCAACTGAAGAATGAGATTTTTCTTTGTAATAACTTTCTTCACTTCCAGTATTGTTGATGTCCTATCATCAATACCCAATTCCTCAAGTTCATAGCTGTCTTTAGAATTCAGAAACGTGATTATTTCATTGGCTATTTCTGGCTTGTCCTCAAGTTCATTAAGACAGTTTCAATAACTTCTTTAGCTTTTTCTAACAAGTCTTTTTTATCAAAAAATATTCTAATATAAGGCCAAATATCTTTGATTAATTCAATAATCTCCCCCCATATATTTTCCTTTACTAAAACCAGTGTATTTCTGAGGTAAGAGTCTTTGACTTCTTTCTGCAATGTTTGAATTTGACCTCTTGCCCTCTGCAATTAAACTGCATGTGGGCTCTCTACAATTGATTTCAGGTGTTGTAGTGTCTTTAGCTGATCATGCAATTTCTTAATTTCCTTTGTCTGAATAAACAGGTTCTGAATAGCTTCAGCAACCTATTCAATTCCTTATGTTGTATCTGAGGTTGTTGCTATGCCTGAGGTAGAAACTGTAGTTATAGAGACTGTTGTAAGAGGAACTACATCCATTGGAATATTGGCCTTTTTCACAGCTTCCTCTTTCTCTTTAAAAAGTTTTTCCATTTGTTCCTCCATCTATTTTATTTGCAGATTTTGTTCCATATTGAGCTTCATCATGTCTGATTTCTGTCTCAGTTTCTTCAATTTCTTTAGTCATACTCATTGTGTCCTTTGAAGTTGGCAATTTGATTTGCTTCCTTAATGCTAAAATCTCAACATTTTTCTTCTTGACAATTTCTTCTGCAGCTTTTATATCGGAGGGATCATATCCCATCTTCAGCACCAGATCTTCCAAAGCTTTAATCTTGGTGTCTTTTGCCAATGAGGAAACTTTTTCAAGCTTGAGTTGTGACTGTGTATTAGCCAAGGTAACCTGCAACTTTGACAGACTCATGGCAGTGTTAGTTAAAGTAGAAGCGATCATTTGGCTAGTCTGTTTGTGCATCTCAATTTGGTCAATTGGATGTACATCTTTAACATTGAATTCAAAGGAAGCTTGCTTCTGGTAATGTGTAGCAGTTATGGGTTGTGGAATCTGAGCTTGTAAGAAAGCCATCTCCATTTTACCCTTTTTAGAGTCAAATACTGAAAGAAGTTTGGCTTGAGAACTAGAAGAACGTTTCCAGAATTGAGTATAAGTGCTCAACTTTAAATTCTCATTCTTCTCCTTAATTTCACTGAAAATATGAAAAATATCATCTTCTTGGTTTTTATCCTTCTCGCTACCTTCGCTGGTATGAATCACCTACTATTCATGAGATGCGGTGGAATGAGTGGGAGACTAAGTAGACTATTCACCAAACTGTGTGAAAACAAATGTCTCTCCAAGTTTGTCACATGTTCCTTTCTGTGACTCATTAGTTGCACTGACCTTCAAAGAGAGCTTAGGTCTCTTTTTTCTGTGCACAATTATAAAGCCTTCACTTGATACTTCTATTGTATGGGATGATGGCTCTTCCCTTCCTCGTTTGGCTGTCTTTTCCTATGAAAGTGGAGTTTGTACATTTGAAGTAGAGACTACCTGTTCTTCAGCTTCTTGAAGTGTGTTTTCCTTCCATTCTAAAAGATTTTTATATTGCTCAATTTCAAGCCTGGCTGTGTGATGATATAGAGTAAATTTATTTTCCACTCTAAATTTTGAAATCACTCCCATTGGGTCATAAGACCAAGTAAAGTTGAGGCTAAACTTCATCTCTTTCAATAACCTATTTGCTTCTTCTCCTGCTATTCTAGTGTTTCAGATGAATGGAGCAACCTGAGTCTTTAGCTTAAATTGTGATATCATCTTTGCAGCCACAAAATGCACTTCATCTGCATTGAGCATCTGCCTAATATATCTAACGTAAAAATTATCATAGGGTGGTACTTAGGCAGCTTATAAGGTGGAAGCTCATAGCCATAGACTCTGATCTCTATATAATTTTGGTAAAGGTACCAATCTCCTATTGTGGCTTGGTCAACTAGCTGCAAAACATTTACAATTTCATCACTAATTCTTGGTTCTCGAGTGCTACTCAAAAGATTAATGGCTCGATGAAAAAACAATTCTATGAACTGGTTATATGAAAATTCTTCTTTCTCCTTCATTCCCATAGAATTCCAAAGATGATTGATTGCTGGTTCCCTTCTTCATCTAGCTTCTGCAAAGTGAATGGAAACTTGTCTCCCTGAAAATAGATAAAATGATATACAAGTACTGAAGCATACTTGAATACCTCTTGAGTATTGAACTGGAAAAATTGTTCATGAATGGCCTCAGCTAGAAATTGACTAAAGTTAAAAAGAATAGTGGGTTTGGAACCAACATAAAGGATAGACAAGAAACCAATGATGGTTTCATATACATATTGGTTAGAATAGTAACCAAGGAGATAAGAGAGAATGGTGGTAATTTGCTCAGTTCTGTCTGGGAATATAGATGAATCATAGGGAGGGTTTCTTTTAGGCAGAGGGTTATCTATAGCTAGGAAAAGTTCTAGGGTTTGAGCTCTTTTAGTGAAATCTAGTTTTTGATAGGCTTCTGTTAGGCTTTCATGAGAAAAAGGAGTGTTTGGCACAATAGTTGGGGCCTACAACATCTGGTCAATGGACTAAGCATTGATGGAGCACAGGATTTCTCCTATAGGTGAGATAATAGCTCTTTGACTGGGGTCATAAGATGCATGACATTTTCTGACAAATTCAGGTGCTCTGTGGGTTTGAGGGAAGATGTAATGAGGAAGATGGGAGTCCCAAAGTCCAATTTCATATGTTTGATCAATGAATTGGTCCTCCATCTAGCAATAGATCTCAAACAAGTCAAATTCGGACAAGGACTCATGGAGTTTACAATATTTGTCAGCCAAGGGAATATGATGGAAATCCAGTTGTGGATGAATGAGAGGATTTGGGGTTTCTGCAACTTCCTTCCCCTTAGGAGGCATTCTAGTGATTGGATTACAAACTGAAGGTGATAGAAATGGTAAGGATTCGGCTAAACTACAGTGATAACAGAAAAACAATACAATTTAAATAGATTGAGTGAACCTAGATGTCAGCTTGCTTGTGAACAGGATAGAAATTTCGCTTGAATGGTGAATTTGTTATTTTTGTTGTAAGCAACAAGTATCCAGTGATCAATTGAGTTATGGGAATGCACTGTGTAATAAGTTTTATGAAAGAACAGGGTTTGTAAGGCATAAAATGGAGCAGGTCTGTTAATCAACGACTAAATTTGTATTCGTTCGCCAACGGGACTAAGAAATGGATTCATGGAATATTGATTTTCATGGGGTGGAAAATTAAATGGATAATGGGTAGACAGGAGGAAGATTGGTCCAAATAAGGATGATGGGACAGAGGAAGTGATGTAGGAGCGACGGTGACAGAGGAGGCCGAGAACCACGTTCGGGGGTGAGTTTGGGCAGTAAGTAGTTTAGGATTTTATGTCTGAAACAACTAGGAGTGGGGGTTGGTAGTTTTGGAAGGCAGTTTCTAAAACTATCGACTTCAACCCCCCTGCTGATAACATTCGGATGATAAGGGAGGGCTGAGGAGCAATATAAGCCGTCAGATCGTAGGGAGATGTGAGGGATGAAAGGAAAATGGAGGGAGTTTAATGGAGTGAGGCGAAAGGTGATGGTGGGGTCAAAAATATATGGAGGATGTGACAAGTGTGGGGTGAATCAATGGATAAAGCATGAATAACATTGAGATTTAGAAAATTATGGTTAATTAAAACCATTCATTACATACACATATATCCAATGTTTTAACTTAGGATAAAAATCCTATCATGCTCCAATTTCATTTTATTTCTCTACCTACCCTTAACTTTCCTAACATTTTTTGCAATCTTAGTCACCCGAGTGCATTTAGACTAGCAACTCAACATTTTCCTTTTAATGATTAATATACTTCTATCCCTTATTGCTTCCATTGGCTTAGATTAAACTGTTGAGCCAATTTTATTTGCTACCTATTAACAAACAATTTAAATCTAATCCAATCATGATTAAACTATATGATTGGATTGTATGAACTAGTGTGGCATTTAAACAATCTACACACAACTTTATTTGCAAAAATAAAATTGACTAAGAGTAGTGGCATTTGGATGTGCAACACTTTAAGAATTTATTATTTTTTCTTTTATTTATAATCTAACATTTTATTTTTGCCTTCCTTTTTTCTTTTATTTGAAATGGACTTATTCATCAAAATATTCCTAACATTTTGTTTCTTTTTTCTTTTTTTCTCCATATCCTAACTTAACATTTTCAAAAAATGTATTTTCAAAAATGCTAACTTACTAAAACCAAATAATGCTACAATAATGCCCTTGAGAGACCAAGTCTTCCTTTGAGAATACTCCTTTGACCCGAAAGAATGCGCCCTCCTTGAGCACATGACTGCACCCTTAAGGCCTTAAGTTACACCCTTTAGCCTTCCACATTGTGCCATGTGCCCTCTTGATCCTTTGAGTGCATGAGCACACTCTAAATGCATGAAGCTTCATCCTTCAACCTTCAAAATTGCATCATGCACCCTCTTGGGCCTCTTGAACACGTGAATGCACCTCGAATGCACGGAGCTCCATCCTTATCTCCCTTGAGCGCACAAAACCCTTGGTAAACCCGAAGGATTCTCCTTCATCCTTCAGACTTCCACCATGTTCCCTACCTTGATTTCCTCTTTCTCTTGAACACATGAGAACATCTTGAAGCCTTGAAGTCTCTGTCTTTCAACCCTCTAGACTATTTAAGTGCCCCATTGCGCCCATAAGCTCTCCTTGTTCCTTTCATGTGCACTGATAAGGCATGAAAAAAAAAATGTGTATAAAGCATGTTATAATAGAATATTTTTAGGCTGACATTTTCTTGTCATGAGTAATTGTAGATACAGGTATTCCATGAACAACATGGCAAGCACACATGAAAAACATAGGGAAAAGAAGGCAAACAAAGGAAGAATTGAAGAAAAAAGAATACATTGAAATATTGATGATCAAATCACCTTGAAGATTCCATTAGATCGAAGAGCCTTTGGAGGGTGAATACATCGACATGAGTGGCAGCCATATTACCATTGAATAAAGTCCTTGTTATCAATAAGTATTAGTCCTAGTCATCAAGGATAGTGACATGTCATGGCTTCATCACATGATGATGTGGAAGTGATGATGTAATGAGTAATGAGAATTCATAGATATAGTTCTAGAAATTTTTGCAGACAACATTGTGACAAGGTACATTACACTTGGCCATATGTACCTATGATAGTTCCCGAAGATGAGAAAATCAAGAACCGATACAATGCATTTAGGAAGAATTGACCAAGAGATGAGGCAGGACCCTCTCATGTTTCATAGATACCAGAGACACAAATGGAGGAGATCCAATAGGAAATGACCACCCAAGATGACACTTTAGTATCAAATAAGAGGCCAACACGTGATCTAGTAGTAGAGAGAAGTAAGAAGTTCAAGGTTTATCCACTTTGCAAAGGTGCAATAGAAGTGAAGCAACAAAAGAAGAAAATGGAGGAGGAGAAGAAAAGGTTAGAAGAAGAGAAGCAACAAGAATAAGAATTAAAAAGAGAGGAGTGCAAACAAAAGGAGGAACAACAGAAGAAGAAGAAAGATGACTTGATAAATAAGAAAGAAGAGATGAAGAAGAGAAAAGCAGAGGAGCTACATAAGAAATAACAAGAGGAATTCTTGAAGAAGTTGAGGAAGAAAGGAATAAACCAGAGGAAGAATGATAACAAAAGAGGTTACATGAAGAAGATATGAAGAATAAACATGAAGAAGAAGTTACGTAAGAAATGGAGGAAGGATTAATGGCCTGTGATATAGAAGTGGAGCTACAAGAGGATGTTGGGTTGTTTTATATTCTTTCTACAACTAGCTGAAATAGTTAACCAGGGGGTTAGAAGAGGGGTGGAGCCCCTCCTTCACTATGCCAATTGCGTAGCGGGGGGGTGTGTCAGAGGGGGTTTGAGGGGTGTAGGTAACCCCACTCTATGGGGTTCGGGGCAGCACCCCAGAAAACTTTGTTTTTGGACCCTATATTAGGTTGGGCAGACCTACCTATGGTTTTGTCCATGATTTTTCGCACATGGTTTTGGACACGATGGTTTTTGGTCTTGTTGTGGCCACAACTACCACCCTATTAAAACATGCTCTAATAGAAAATTTTTAAATGGGTCCCCTAGAAGTTTGATTTTTCATTTGTTGGAATGATCTATTTTATCACAAATATGTTAACTCTTTGTCAAGTCAGATTTTCCATGCTTGATGGCTAAGCCATTGAATAAACCTCCGCTGCAATGGTTCATTCCTGACACGGCCTAGCCCTTTATTCACTCCCTTCATCAGGACCTTTTAATCTTCACACATATGCATGATACGTTTATGCCTGCACAAACAATTATCCCCACCCTTATCATAATCGTCGGTGCACTTAACTCATGAAATCTTCCGTTGCGTCCTTTTTCTATCATAATTCCTCATAACCAAAATACTCCACAAAATAGGTGTAAACCCTTTTGGGCCCATCGCAAATAACACAAGGCATTCATGGCTTCCGGACCCAATGGGTTTTATTAACTCAAATGTATACATTTCGGGTCCAGAGCCCCATCGCAATTCGCTATCGGCCAAGCCCCAAAGCTATGTGTATAAAGAGCGCGTATGTCTTCTGGACCCGCCGATTATTATGGATTGGAGTGTATAACATTTTAATTCTAGCCTTAGGGCCGAACGTGGTTTCTCCATATATTCCTTTGTTCTCGAAAAACATTGAAACCCCAGTTTCAAAGGCAAGTCTATATTCCAGACCTGAGGGTACTATTAACCACACTTCATATATATGTTGGGTCTGAAATCCCATCACATATCACATATCGGTGGAGCCCGGGCCTTATACACAATATGCACAACAATATGGCAGACTCGTCGAGCCTATCAAATATGGTATATATATTTTTGGGTCCGAAATCCTGTTGCTTATCACAATCGGTGGAGTCCTAGGCTTGTGCATATTGCAATATGTGATATACCAGACCCGATGATATTTATATGCCCCGATATATAAAATTTGAGGTCTAGCTTGAGTGATCGGGGCGGGATTTTCTTTTTTTTTTTCGTGTTTTCCAAAATTTCCAAAATAACAAAGGGATCGGGTTTTCGATGTAAAAGATAGGCCTGTGGAGTTCCGATGGTGTAATTGCACATCGGGGAAGTAGAAGGCATGGGTACTGCAACCTGCGGAGGGGCCGATACCTGATTGTGATTAAGTGAAGCCCTCGAAAACTGTGCCAAGCCTATGGATTGAGCGGGAAATAATGTGTTGCCTATGTTTTATACTTAAATCCTTTTCACACTGATTCCCATAGTTTTATAAAATTAATGAAGGCAACGTTTATGTTTAGATTGAACATTTATGTTTTATTGTTCACAATCATGAAACTAATGATAACTATCTCTACAGGCGAGAAATAAAGGCATGGGAGTGGATCCGAAACGAGATAAAGGTGTTATATATTTAGATGACACCTCTACACCTCGGGTGTCGATACTACAAAGACAAAGCTTGTAGAAAGGGGCATGAACCACCATAATGCATTAATGAATGCCTGATCTTTGTCGAAAGGGAAGCACATCGCCGATCCATCAAGATGTCACTCCCTCCAGGAATACCTCAAAGCATGCTAGGTGTGGGAGGATAGGCATGGATTCTTCAGTTTCCTCCAAGAAATGATAAGGAATAATAGTTTCTCCACACATGTGCAATGAAATGATATGTGACCATTCTCTGTTTCATCAACACTCGTTTGTTTCCCCTAGGAAGTAGAATTCTCCACCAAAGGCAACCTTAGCTTGTTAGCAGTTTCACCAGCTGTGCTCATCTAGATATGCTGATCTGTGTAATGTATAGAGGGGAGATCAAAGGTCATGGAGGATGAAGGTCCATTGAGGGCTACATAAGTATTACCTCCGAAGAGGAGAAGGGGCTTTTGATTTTCGAGAAGAACAGTTTCGCTTTATTTTGAATAAGGAGGACTGTTTTGGGGGAAGAAGGGGCCTTTAGTTTCAGACTTATTTGATTGTTCTTTTATATGTTTTGGATCAGAGTGTTGTTGCTGGCATGAATGTAAATGTGATTTGTGTTTATGCATATTGATGACTTACAGTTCACTATTAGTCTTGTTAAATTGAATATGATTCAGTTTCATGGTGAACTTGTGCATGGTCTCTGATTTGAAACTAAGTTAAACATTAGTTGCAAGTTTAATTCCTTAAAATAATGTGGATTCCTATTGGGTAGCGGAGGCCCTGTGTAACAGTTTTGGGGCTCAAAGACCACAATTTTGGGTAAAAGCATGGTAAAGGCTCTGCGAGGTGCACGGAGCGCTAATTATAATGAGTCAAGTCAAAGGGTTGTCCGCCCAAAAATAATGTAAGAAAATAGAAAGTGAGTCGGCTTGCCCATGGTTTGCAGACCATGGGAATGTATAAATAGAGCAAGGCTCTATGGTTAGAAGTCAGTTTTTGGTTTGATCTTGAATATTATGGGTTTATGAAGGCAATATTCTCTCTGCATCTGTAAGTCCGAGTCAAGGTTGTTTGTAGATAGATAAAGGCTCTGCAGATGTGTGCATAGAGGCCCAGTAGAGTCCGCAGCTGTGTGCGTGGACCCCTGCAGCTGAGTGAGAAGGGAGGATCTGGTTGTATGGATAGGAGATAAATAAAGATAAGAATTTCTGAATCATTTTGTGTGTTATCGCGAATCTATCTGTTGCTTATGTTCTAAATTTATGCTCTATCTTTAGAGATTATTATTGCGCGCATTGGGTTTTGTTATTAAATGTTTTCTTAAAGGCTAAGATCAGATCTGTAATAAATTCATTAATAAGAAAAGCTCATATGTACAGATCTACATGGAAGCCTGACAATAGAACATAGTGGCGCGAGGCTGCAGAACGGTTCGCGACCCCTCCAAACCACATCAAGTCATCCCAAGGGTGTGGAAACCTAGTTCCAGCACCCTCCCATACTACCTCGGGTGAGACTTCAGTCTGCGCCCCACGGATTGTTGCTGAAAGGGCTGGTAGTGTGGGATTTGTTCAGCTAAAACACTTCTAAACCTGGGTCAGGCCCCAACAAGCCAACAAATGGTTCCGTTGCCGGGACCGAGATATGCCTAAGGGATGTCTGATGTTAGAACACTGGAACCCTACGAAGAAATAACTTGAAGATTGGTTGGATTAGAAGCTTCACGAGTTCATGGTATAGGAAAATAGGAATCCATGGATATCGGAGGAAAGGTGGCTGGATCGCTACATATACACAGAGATCCACGAGATCTTCTTTGCGTCCTTCTCAACAAAACTGTATAAGTGGATCGCAAGGCTAGCTGACAGTCAGGGAAGGTGCAGACTGGATCAGCCCATCATGTGGACTCCAGAGTTGGTGCATAGGCTAGAAGCATCTGAAGATAAAATCGCACGAGCAGTAGATCACTGGTTGGATCGAATAATAGGAGGGTTTATCACCGAATTCGCGATAGACACCATTGTGAGTTACAGCGAAGTAGAAAGGCGATTTCTCCAAGGACCACAGGGTAAGTATATCAAATCATTGAATACTTGGATTAAAATGTTGTTATGTGAAAAACCAGGTTATGTGCATCCATTGATGTCTAGGGTAACGTAGATCAGAAGAGGCTATCGAGGGACCGAAGGATTAGAAAACAATCCTCTGATTTCACTCTTATGAGAAAGCGAAGAGGAGCTTGTAGGGTTCTCTCTGATAAGCGCAGTCCGATTGATAAAGCAGCACATTCCACTGATACTATCATCGTCCATGCTATCACTTACTTCACCTACATCAAAGCCATCTTGAACTACCCCACCGCCGCCACCACCGAGGGTTGGAATGGTGAGTGCAATCAAGTTGCCAGTATTTAGAGGCATAGGAAATGAGGAACCAGATCAGTTATGGTTCGTGGTAAAGGCTGTATCAGAAGCCCAAGGTGTAATGGATGATAACATCAAAAAGGATACTTTGGTTAGCGCACTGCAGGACAGCGCGTTGACATGGTATATAAAGTACTCAAGCGATCACCTAAATGTCGGACTAGCGGCAATCCAAGATGCATTGAACAAAGAATTTAGTCAGCCAAAATCAGAGACGCAGTCGATCATCGGGTTCAAGGAGATCGTGATGTTACTGGGTGAAACCCCGTGGGATTTGGATCAGAGATTGAAGAGTACAATCCGTAAGGCTAACATGATGCTGATGGATGTGTAGCACTAAGCAGTGGTTTGTGGCGTCTTTGACACCACAGCTAAGGACAGTGCTGTCATAGCAAAAGATCTCAACCCAAGCTAAATCATTAGAGACAACGATGAGGTTGCTTGAAACTCCAATGCAGGATCCGGGATTGGGAGTTCAGCAAATCCATGTGCAACTACAAAACCTATGCTTAGAGATGCAAAGTTTGAAACAAGATAAGGAACCCCAGTTAGATGTGCGCGCAGAGGTGTGGTGCATAAAATGTAAAGGCCAGGGCCATGATAAGGATCATTGTTTGATATTATTGAACTATCTGGCAGGAGGGGGACTAATGCCATTGCGACCAGAGGCACAAGTGGGGCTAAGCACGGTGCACGTACTCTAGTGCGCGATCTTCCAGGTGGGAGGAAAGCACACCACGGACCACTATCATCTATTGCAGAAACTTATACAACCCCCTCAGCAGCTATTTTGCAATTTTTGTAGATTGATGGGCCATGGCGAATGAAATTACCAAAGTTATGAGTTGTTGATGGATCGGACACTTGCTTATAGGATGCGGACTGAGGTGCGAGGTCAGGATCCAATTGCAGCAATATTGCAGGGTGGATTCTAGGGGCGCGGGCCGGGATGAGGAGGAATGGGACCTGGACGAGGGTGGGGACAATTAATCTGCTACAATTGTGGAGGACTTGGGCACTATGCGAGTGATTGCATGAACCTGACCAGAACATGTTTCCCGTACTGTTACCAATTTGATCATGAAGCAGTAGATTGGCCCACACTAATTGCACAAATGTAGGAAAAAGGGGTGCTTCTGGCTACTCCCACTCAAAACGTCCAAATGATGAAGGCAGAACCTGTGCGAGGAGTATCCTAACGTGAATATGATGCTCATAAGTGGTGCAACTACAGGAGAAGATAAGGGGAAGCAACCTGAGGAGGATGCATGGGTTCGCAAGGCCCCTACAAAGTAACCTAAATTTGATTTGGAACATGTGAAGGAAACATTTATGGAAGCTAAGAAGAGCTTTGCAGAGGCTTCTACTTCGGGTAGCAAGGATCAAATTGAGCCGGAGATGGATACTTCTAAGCTAACTACCTTTTTAGACACATGCATGAAGTTACTACGGGACACTAAAGCAGTGAAGGGATTGCAAGAGTTGATAACTAGGTGCACAGGGTCGGATGAACCCTGCATGGTCCGAAAACTAGGCAAGCATGCTTTGTGCAACGGGCAAGAAATGCAATTGACTGTCCAGATTGGTGACTATGAGATGGATCAGGTAGTTCCGGACTTGGGGTTAGATGCGAATGTCCTACCTAAATAGACTTGGGAGTGCATGGGCAGGCCCGCACTACAATGGTCTCCTATCCAATTATGGATGGCGAACCAATAGAAGATCTTGCCTATGGGGAGACTGCAAGGAGTTACAGTAGACATCGAAGGTGCAAGCACACAAACCGATTTTGAGGTAATAGAAATTGTGGATGACAGTAACCCGTATCTTGCATTGTTAGGGATAGATTGGGCCATAGATATGAATGGAGTCATCAACCTAAAGAAATGAAAAAAGATATTTGAGAAAAAGTCTCTCCGCGTAGTGGTTCTACTGGACCCAGCCGAAGGGGCATGCTACACTGAGCCTGTGCGCGATGAGGATAGTGACAATGAACTGTACTATATCTACCAGATCACAGGGCAAGATCAGGATCGGGTGAATCTGATAGTGGACGGGAGAATCTCATGGGAGTGTGATAGTTCCTGTACATCAGATTTAGATGAGGAGATCAAACGATGGAAGAACTGATTGCATGAGGTCACAACGCTAAATTGTAATATGATGATTAGATCACTACGCCGTGTAACGATAGAAGCAAGGGAGCAGCCAACTGATGAGGGCACAATGAAAGTGGAGGAACCAGTAGACCGCTGTGAAACAACAAGTCTAGAACAAAAGAAGTAGGGTGTGCAAGTGGGGGCACCATGCACAACAACTGCACAAGGATGGAGTACACACCAAAAGACTAGGGGAAAGTGGCGCGAATGTAGAAGGCTAGCGCGCATACAGTTTGGAGGACAAAATGGGGTGATCATCCATCGGCGATGTAGGGTGCACGTGTATGTTGTGCATATGCCTAACCAAATAAAGATCAAAAATTTGAATTCACCATGGCAATGCAGTCTGCCAGCTCTCTGCGACAAAATCAGCAGGAAAACAGGGGAGCACGAACAACGTTTGCCTGATAAGATGACTGGTTGGGAATCTGTGGAAACTAGGGGTTCGATGGGCCTATAAGAGGAGGGGGGTGAAGGTGATCTTATCAATGGTGAGACAAGAGGGAACCCAGAAGGGGCGCGGTAGCAGCAGGCTTCGTGAAATCAATGAAGAATGGGCATAGCTGAGAAGGAAAAGCGTGATGTTAAGGGAAGGAATCAGCAAAATGAAGAGTGGTGACCACTAGTAGGTCGCCCGAATCTGCACATAAGGGAACTAGGTCTGGCCAGGTCTACCTTGGTAATAGAGCAAGTCACGACCCTGCTATCATGGCTACGACCACACCAATGGAGGAGTGTACCCCATACAACAACACCTAAGGAGCTAACGTATACGAAGGCACTCGAAAGGTGCTCGTAGCCTGGGCTAGTAGGAATGCTCAGACCTCGTACCTAGGGCACGACCACCTGACTAGTTGTGGAAAGCAAAGTCTCAGCACCCTGAGCAGTTGGGAAATGGCACGGGACTATAAACAAGGTTGTGGGAGGGCCATTTGGTTAGCAAGATCGCGGATGCACCGAAGGGGTTGCGCTGCCACGTGGGAAGGTTGGGAGGTGACCATTAACGCCACTATTCTTGACAAGAAGTTCAAGTTACGATAGAGAGGAGTGGGTGGTGGGTCATTAAGACAAAAGTTCCGAATCAGATATGAAAATATCTGCCACCTAGATGATATTAATGAACTGGAAGTGGAGGGAAGGGATACATTCAAATTCACGAACTCGTGGAAAACACTAGGATATTTGAGATTTGAACCAGTAAAGACTAGCAAACACCCAGCTACCAGGCACCCCATGAGTACCATGGCGAGAACCTAAGCATGGTTCGAGAAAGAGCTGAATCCAAACTAGGAGGAGCCAGATGAAGTGGATGCGGTCCTCAAGGTTCCAAAGTCCCCACGCACACCATGGCCCCGGAAAGACAAGCAGATGATGGGGCCAGTTAGGGTATCACTGAGATTCAGTAAATTATCAGTAGCTGAAAAGGGCAAAGAAATCACCACTGAACTTGAGGAGGAAGAAGAAGATTTGCAAGCCCTAATCAGTCAGATTGAAGCATAGGATAAGGAAGAAGAGGATGCTTTCCAAATACCTTCACTACCCCCATATGTCTGTCCGTGGAACGGGACGGCCAAGATATCGAAGGACCTAGACGCTGCAAAGAGTACACTCCAGACCTCGCTTCTTCTGGATGAGATAAGGTTTGATGGTTTACCGCTGGGTTGAGTACCGAGTATCAAGTTCAAAGTTTGGGATCTTGCGGACAGCGAAAAGTTCCCCCAATTGGCCAAAGATAGATTACTGCCGTAGAAGTGGTTACTGGGTGTGGAAAAGGCGAGATTACTTAATCTAAGGTGGATACCCCATTATCACTGCGTGGCCATCACCATTTTTGTTATTCGACAGTTACTCTATCTAGTACATGATGGGTATCTTTGGTTGGAAGAGCTGATTCCTATCACAACCGATTTAGTACACTGGATTATGCACCTGCCTATTAAAGAGAACGACTCCACAGACATAGCTAGAACAAGTTGCGATGTGGGTCTCGCAAAATCAATGAAGGGTAAATATAAGCTGGAAAAATGAAAGCGTAGGTATGTAATAGCAAACATCAAAGACAAAGGGGTGTGAGTTGCCACCTAGCTACTAGCCAGTAAACTCATGATGAAATGTCACGCAGATGAGGTGCTAGCCCTTGTCATTGCGCTTGCAGAGTAGTGTGCAGAAGGGGTTTAGTTCAACTGGGCGCAGTTCTTATGTGATGAATTTTTGACAAATTGTAAGGAAGCACAGGAAAAAGGTAAGACTTTCCATTATGCATGGTTGCTACTATCAATCCTTCTGGTTGCAGGAGAACTACTGCAGGGTAACCAGTTTCCCAGCAGTGAACACAACCTACCTGAGGCAGTGTGGTATATCCCGCTCTGTGCTACAAAGGACGCCATGAGGGTTCGGGAGATCAAGGTATTTTGGATATTCATGGAGGCAAGTATCCGGACATGGATCTCTTACACACCGCGAATGTCCTCAATAGTATACAACAATTTGCAAAGCATGACCGAGTTCAAAGCGAACATGCAACACCTATATATTTGGGCGTGGAAGGATCCAAAAAAAACATGGGTCAAGCTTCCGTTCATTGCAACGGACGATGCAATTGACGAGGTATTGGCAGCATGGCCTTCGAAGTGGCGCACCTTGCACACGGCCACATTAGAAAGGATGGTAGCACAACAGTGAAAGAAGGAAATCCAATTGCAACTCACTAAACTGGCAGAAAGGACACGTCAGGGACAAAAGGCCACTTCGCAGCAGGTGGCGACCCAGGAAGTAATTGCTGAGGAGATCACAGAAGACGAGGAAATGTCCGCAGAATAGGACATGCAGAGGGAATCAGAGACACAAGAACGCATATACTTCACCACAAAATTGACCCAATGCAAGAGGCTGTGCAACAAGGAATCGCCACATAGATGTAGAAAGTCAAAAACAACAAAGACTTTGGAGAAAGAATTTCTTGACAACAACGAACCGGTGTGCAATGTCACTACAGGCGCATTGGAGGAGTTGATGACAGAGTAGACAATTGTGTTGGGGGAGCTCAGAGCACAGCTGCAGGCATTACAGGTGTGACCCTCGGGAGGGATGATACCAAACCTAGCAGATGACACAGTCGCAACTGAGCAGATGGTGCGTACTCACACAATGAACACTTTAGTGTTTCCAATAGGCACTGTCCTAGCCGAAGCCGAGGGTGACATGCAAAGTTGGGGGTTGAATTTGGCCACTTTGCCTAGAGAAACCCTCTACCAACTGCAGGATGGGGTAACCGCTGAGCTGCATACCAGGGAAGGCCACGCCCTCCAAATCTTAATGGAGCATAAGGCAAATCTAGAGCAGGTCAGTCTACAACGTGATGAATTTTTCGCACACAACCAGGAAGTGGAACAAGCCGTGGTGGAGGCTTGAAGCAAGGTACCAGAGTTGGATGTCCCAGCGAAACTTCCAATAACTAACAAGATTCATCACATGGTCGTAGGATTCTGTATGGCCCAAGAGGAGGCCACGAAAGGTCAGTGGGAATTAAATTTACAAATTACAAAGCTAAGACTAAAGGCGCAACCACTGACACCCTCGGAAGTTTGAGAGCAGCGTCGCGGCGAAATTCAATCAGGATTGGAAGTAATAAAGCGCACTGTCCAAGATTGCTTGAGATTGTTGGATCAGTCCCTCCTGACACTCACATCCCTACTGGATGACCCAATGCTACAATAGGTAGAAACAAAAGCGTGGGAGTTATAATAGGCTTATGGCAAAGTTTGGGGGACTGCGCAAACAGTTGCCATCACACAGCGACTGGCCAAAATGAGGGAGGCCTAGGTTCTCAAGGCACAAGTTGACTTCGCTTGGTAGAAGGAAGTAGTGCTTAAAGAATGCATCCAGCCTTGGTTTGATGAGGCATTTGCCGTCTCCACCAACATCGAGGGAAAGTTAGCACACAAGAAGGTAGCATCTGAACCCAGGCAAGCAATAGAATCTAATACTGATGCATTGGTGGCTCGTGTAGAACGGGTAAAGAAGATGGCGGAAGATTTTGTTGTGAGGGTAAGCGAAGCGCAGAAGTTGCTGAATGACCTCCATGTGAAGACTGCTACACCAGTCGAGTGACTCAGGATGAGTCATGATGATTGTGTTGGAAGCCTGTTGGGTAGCGGAGGCCCCGCATAATGGTTTTGGGGCTCAAAGACCACAATTTTTGGTAAAAGCATGGTAAAGGCTCCGTGAGGTGCGCGGAGCGCGAATTATAATGAGTCAAGTCAAAGGGTTGTCCACCCAAAAATAATGTAAGAAAATAAAAAGTGAGTCGGCCTGCCCATGATCTGCAGACCATGGGAATGTATAAATAGAGTAAGGCTCTATGGTTAGAAGTCAATTTTTGGTTTGATCTTGAATGTTATGGGTTTATGAAGGCAATATTCTCTCTGCGTCTGTAAGTCCGAGTCAAGGGTGTTGGTAGATATATAGAGGCTCTGCAGCTGTGTGCATAGAGGCCCAGTAGAGTCTGCATCTGTGTGCTTGGACCCCTGCAATAGAGCGCATAGGGCAAATCTGGTTGTATGGACAGGAAATAAATAAAGATAAGAATTTCTGAATCATTGTGTGTGTTATCGTGAATCTATCTATTGCTTATGTTCTAAATTTATGCTTTATCTTTAGATATTATGATTGCGTGCATTGGGTTTTGTTATTAAATGTTTGCTTAAAGGCTAAGATCAGATCTGTAATAAATTCATTAATAATAAAAGCACATCTGTGCGGATCTACGTGGAAGCCTGACATCAGAACATAGTGGCACGAGTCTGCAAAATGGTTCGCGACCCCTCCAAAAGACATTAAGACATCCCAAGGGTGCGGAAACTTGGTTCTAGCACCCTCCCATACTACCTCGAGTGAGACTTTAGTCCATGCCCCATGAATTGTTGCTGAAAGGGCCGGTAGTGCGGGATTTGTTTGGCTAAAACGCTTCTAAACCTGGGTTAGGCCCCAACAAGCCAAAAATTCCTATATGAGTGATTGGATTGCAATTTAGCTTTAATACAATCTTGTCCAGCTGTGAATTCAGTGATTGATTCATTTGGACTTGAATCTATAAATGATTTTAATCTTCTTTATCATGCTCCTGCTAAACATATATATGATGTTTAAAACTCGGTATTATGCTTCTGCAAGATAGATTAGGATAGCTAAGACTAGATTAGAGTAGTTAGAAGTAGTATAGATAGGATTTAATACATAGAGGTTAGCTGTTTTATTTTGTTGATTTAATTGAAGTCTTCCTCCCGGAAGCAATCTTTCAACATGTTCAAACAGTTTACGGGGTCCCCTAAAACCCGTCGGAGCTAGCCTTTCCAAATGAAAGCAGGTCTAGTTGGGGCTTGTGATCGAGTTAGTTCCCCTTGTTGTCATAGTGCACATTAGCCATGTCAAGAAATTGACACTAGAAGGAGGGCCTGAACCTCCATCCCTAGCTTTTCAAGATTTCATCTATAAGTGCCATGCATGGATTCAAAAGGATTAATGTATGGATCATAAAGTTCGGAGAGATCCTGCCACACATTTGAAAGAGCCTCATTTTGAAGAAACAGATACCCTTCTAAGTCTTGTTTCTAGGTCACCCAAGGAAGAGAGACTGTGGGAGTATCCTGTCACTCAGGAACAACCAGTCATAACGCTTACTCAGGTTTATGCTCGTTCCCTCTCTCAACTTCCCATCTTTCTCTCTTTACCTCTGACAACTAAGAGAAATCTAAGGATCCTTACCCTGAGCGAAGATACATCTACAACCAATTCTCTCGAAGATATTGTGCTAGAATCTTCCAAAGTATTGACACCCCTTGGGAAGAAATTCCTGAGGATTTCGCTTCTAAAGGAAACTCCTTGCTTGATTTTGAGAATCCTAATGGAGAAGCCTCCAACCAAAACTTCCTTGTCCATAATATGGCCAACGTTCCTCCTCCAGGTAGGAATCAGCCTCCACCTCCTCCTCCGGGTGGGAATCAACCTCCACCTCCTCCTCCGGGTGGGAATCGACCCCCACCTCCTTCGGGAGCACTCCCTCCCTAGCTTGTATAGGATTCTGTAGCGGTACCTGGGCAGCAGCATCCCTTACCCAAAAATGCAGAAAGAGTGTTACCTAATTTTGACCCTGAGCGAGGAGATACTACTGATAACCATATTTTCTCTTTCTTCCTAACCTTTTGCAGGTTGGGGGTCGCTGATGAATATGTGGTGTGCTGCCTATTCTCTTTTACTTTGACTGGTGCAACCTCCACCTGGTATTTCAGCTTGAGAATAGGTTCAATCACCTCTTGGGATGCTTTTCAGCAAGCCTTTTTAGACAAGTTTGGTGATGACAAAACACCTGCAGCCTTAGTTTTAGAACTATCCCATCTGAAAATAGAAACCAACAAGAAAGTCAAGGATTTTAACATCCGATTCAACAGAATCCTAGCCACTGCTAGACCTACTGACGAAGTGCTCATGGAGTTCTATTTCTTTGCTCTCCCTGTCCCTACAGCGATGTGGGTTAAAAGGAGTAATGTGAAAACCTTACAAGGTGCTATCGATGAAGTGGTGAAAGTTGAAAATGAAATGATTAGCCTCACAACATGTCATTATACAACTGAAGCAAATAAAGCCTCCAATCATCCAAGAAGAGTAGTGGGAGTGGCAACAAAGTGGCTTAGACCAAAGAAAAGGAAGCCAGTGATGTGGAAGGTTTGCATCGAATCATTAAGAAACTAAAAAACACAGTCATCGATATGAAAAGAAATGTTGGAGAGAGTACAAGTGGCAAGGGAGGAGATTATAATAACAGAAAACCCTTCAAAGCTTTCTATGAGAAGAAAATAGAAGGTGGTCATGGTCAGCTTGCATTGCCTACTCCACCTAATGAAGGGGCTTTAAACACAGAAGAGTGGAATCCTATTGGATTGCTCCTTAACAAAGAAGAACCTATATTGGAGCTTGAACTAGAACAAGGAGATTAGAAGGAATACCAAGTAGAAGAACCCTCGGATGAGGAAACCCAAATTAATGTGTTGTGGGATTTCCATAGTGATGGGAATGCCGACGAGGGAGATAACACTGCAGAAATCAACGCTAATGAAATCCACACACGAAGTAAAGGGCCACTTCCAGGTGCAACAAAGCCCTTAGACCGAACAAAGCAAGATGTTCACCTCGTGAAAGCATCAGCTCCCAGATTTCCCGTCGAGAAGAGTAAGCTTGGCGGTCAATCCAAGAATAATCATATTGCAAGTCACCCAGGAAAGAAAATGCATCTCCCACTGCAACAAAGGCTACTCAAGATGGTAAACTCCCACCTAAGAATGGCAAAATAGGTATGTTTACTCTGCCCTATCATGTTTATAACATTGATTACAATATTGTGGATGATCTCAAGAAGTCTAGGGCTAATATCACATATTTTGACTTGTTAAAATTAACGCAGCAAAGAGATTTGTTGCTGATAGCAATGAATGAGTGGAACTGCAAAAACCCCACCACCTCAAGCACCCAAACCAAGAAGCCAATGTCCAAACCTGTTAGTACCACTAGTACAACCCAAATACCATTAGCTATGGAGGCCACATTATCTAAAATGAATCGAAAATCCCAAGATGTCAGTGCAGCCATGATAGGGAGGAAATCGAAATCTATGACCCCACCGTTCCTCACCATGTTGGAAATTTTCAACACGAGCGTCCATAATTTCTTGGTAGATTCTGACGCTTCATCCACTGTTATGCCTTATGCTATTGCTAAAAGACTTCAGGCCATACCTGAAAAAACTGGAACTCGAATCATGTAATTAGATAGGAAAAATGTGAATGTAATCAGAGAATTGAAAGATGTGTTGATTCGGATGGCTGTTAAACCACAATACACACAAGTCATTGATATAGTGGTAATCGATATACCAGAGGCTTATGGAATGCTACTTAGTAGGGACTGGTCAGCGAAATTGTACAGATACTTCTCGACTGATTGGTCCCATCTCTTGTTGCCTTAGAAGGGAAAAGGTGATATGCTGAGAGTTGATAGGGAAAGATACATGAAGTATGTGGTAACAGAACTATTAGTGTCAACCTTTGAAGCCTTCCATCAGCGATAAAATATGCTCTTTCAAAGTGGTCTCAGGGTGTCAAGTCAAATTTTGTCATTTCAGTGAGTCTTCAAGTAAAATTTGATCACCAGGTCTTAGGTCTAGGATTTTTTTTCCAAAGTTTTGCAAGTGTCTCACCATTTGGTTGAGTGTATCATCATTCAAAGAGTCATCATCATTTCAGGTTCCAATGGGTCATTTTACACCTTGTTCGTGCTTCAGTTGTACTTGGGTAAGCCTCATTTCCCTCTCCTATGGTTTTGAAGGTAATTTTTCGTGGACGGTCAAATAATCAACAAAAATTGTATCCTGATGTTCATACACCTTCCCCTATCCTTAATATACCTTCTTAAATTCTTCCCATCACTCATATCTCTCAAATTCATCATTTTCCCACAAACCCTAGTTTATTGCTACAATTTGACAATTTTCTAGGCTAGGCCTATGTTTTTCCCTTTTGGACCCCTTCCCCTCACTAAATCTTTAAAATTCCACTTTCCCCTGATTCCTAACATCCCTCGCTACTTCCCAAAATTTTCTCAAGAATTTAGAAGCCCCTCATCCTCTTCATTTCCCTTCATTTCTATAAAACCCCTGTTCCACATATCGAGGATAGGTTTTCTTCAAACTATGTTTCTGAGAGAGATAAGATGAATTTGACAAATGTGAGAGAGTTTTTTGTCCATAATTGACCCAAGAAGAAAAAAATCTTTCTTTTTTTACACATGTTTCATAGTTTGGGAGAAATGTAGAAAACAACATTGGCCTCAGGAGGACTGATGCACTTTTGAAGTGACCTTGTGAAAATCATGATTTCACCTATTTGGGATGTTCAAATGACTTTATTTATGATTTAAATGATATCTAGATAGAGATAGCTTTCCAATGAGCTATCATGAGCTCAATTTGGAGTTGAGGAAGACCTTCAAAAGTTGACTGCAACAACACTCTGCATTTAGGCAGCCTCATTTTGCACATTTTGACCAGTCTTGGGAGATTTTACTTTTGACAGGGAAAATAAACTCCAAATTGAGAAATTCAAGACTTTTTGGAAATTAGACTCAATAATATTTCCAACAAGCTATCCTGCACCTAATTTGGACATCGGGAAGGCCTTCAAAAGTCATTTTCAAAAAGGTGTTGCGCATCAGGGAGGCGCTGTGCATCAGAGGGTTGGCACTGCACATCAGAGGAGCGCTGCGTATCAGATAGTTTTTGCCAGTGTTAAATTACACAGGTGTTGCGCATCAGGAGGGCACTATGCATTGGGCCCAGTGCACTATGCATCAGTCTAGAAGTTGCCAAAACATTCCAAATCACTCGATAACCCTCAAAAACGCTGCATTTCTCTTCTACAAGTAAGTCTTCATTGCATTTGAGCTAAATTTGATCTTCTACATGTGTTCTTCATGATTTTTTCATAATGAAAAGAAAATCCTAGCTTGTCTTCATAATTTTCCATTTCATTGTACAACTTTCACTCCATGACTACAACCAACATCATTTTTCCCTTTTCTATCTTACATTGCCCTAAATCAATCCATTAATCCCATTTTCCATATCCCACTCCCCTAAGACAACTCATTCCCTTCATCAAACCCTAAATCCCTCACAAAACCCTAGTTTCCCAAAACCTATCCCTTCATTTCCCAAACTCCATTTCCCATTAGTAAAATCTCTTCATACTCATCTCCCTTGTCCTCCCTCATTACCACGTTTCACCATATTATCATCACATCACCTCCGTAAGACAAGCACCAAGCACCATGGCAAGAAATAGTGAGTCAAGCTATGAAGAATAAACACTAAGTGATAGCTCAAGAGAAAGAAATGTATAGCCTAGGAGACCTCACAAGGGTGGAAAAATAATTAGAGAGGAACCTATTAGCATGATTGAACTCCTTGCTTGCCCTCTTGCTACTACTTGTTTCAGATATCAATCTTGCTTTGAGTTTTATGAGATGGTTGAGAGGGTTAAATACCATCATGAGTTAGCAAGGAAATTTGTCCTAAACATGGAGAACAATATGGTACATCTTGCTAGGATAAACTTCACTCTTTCATCCACTATCATTGTAGAGACCACAGGAATTTCGGATGTAGGGGAAAAATGGAACAAAAGGCAAAAATAAGGATGAAAAGCTCAAAATTTTGGTTGATGTCACTTTAGCCCAACAAAGCAATCAATGAGGGAGCCTTGTGCCAAATTTGGAGAAATTTTGAGAAAATTTTGTCATTTCACAATTTTTAAAATGCAAAACACAGGAATTTTTAGCTGATGAGTAGCACCACTGGCTCTACACATTGAGTTGGCTAGGAATTTTGAAAAATGGATTGCATTTTTGGATTCTTGATGGAAAAATAATGAAACCCAGAAAGTTTCATGAAATTTGGAGGAGATCTAGATCACCTAAAGGGCAAAAAACACTTAAAAAATTCCATCTCTGCCACTTTTTGGACACACAGGAACCAGTCTTGGGATAATCCACTTTTGAGGGGGAAAATGACCTGCAAATCAGAAAATTCAAAACGTTCCAGAAACTAGACAGGTAGGGCTTTCCAACAAGCTATCTTGAGCCTGATTGGGTTAAGTGGAGGGCCTCCAAAATCAGCCTTGAAATGGTGCTACGCATCAAGCTCATGGCGCTGTGCATCAGGCAAAATTTTGCCAATTTTGCCTAAAAACTCAGAATTTCACCTAGTTTGCTACCAGTTTGACTTTTTCTTCTCTCTTGGGTAAATTAATGATGTAATATAATGTAATATGATGTACCATGATGTAAAAATGATGAAAAATGACTTAAGTAGGTAGATACATCAGTTTGAGTTGGTTAGAGGATGAATGAATCAGTTTCCATAGTTTTAGAGGCAAGCTGTTCCACTGCCTATTTTTCAGTTCCTAGTTTAGATCTTATTGAAATAGCTCCTTGACTCATGGATTCGACCCCTGATGGTTAGCATAGGTGGTTTGATGCCTATATTATGTACTTTCTTAGTCATTTGTAAAGGTTGGACTCTTGTGGATGCATTGAGCTACTTTCTAAATCACTTCTGCAGTTTGGCAAGGAAATGAACCAGGGTTTTGCAGAATTTTGTGGGATTCTTGTGGCAAGATGAATTAGCATTGTTTTCTCCTATGTTATTTAGTGTCTCTCTTATGTGTGTATGTGCCATGATCTTTCTTTTTCTGCATAACTAAATGAATCAAGAATAAAGGGTGGAATCCATTGGTGTTTCAGTGCTTTGCCTTGTGGTTTATTTAGTTTTAAATGTTTTTTGCTGTTTGAAGAGGACTCATGAAACTTGCATGCCCTCTCCAACTCCTCACCAGTCTTTAAACTCACCATCACTTTCATTTCAAAGTGCTAAAACACTTGCCTACCTCGCCCCACAGAAACCTTTGCAAATCTATGTTGATTTCCCAGACCCAAAGCTGTTGTTCTCATCTGATCCAGAAAACAACCATTAAAACCAATCAAATTCCTTTGAGCATATATGTAGCCTAAAATTAGTTTTCATTTCAGTCATCTCAAGCCTTATTTGCCATATTTTATTTGAGATTGACAAGGAGAGAGCCCTCTCCCGACTTGGTAGGGCTAGCTACCAGGTTAAGCGTGGTTTGATGTTACCCTAGACCTGCCTTTCTTCAGCCTGAGGTAGATTTAGGCACTAACAGGAACTAAATGGTCCCAATGAACCTGTAATGTTTACCAACTCCATCCTTCGGAACTATAGTTTCAATGTTTATGCTATAGAAACCTGTTTTGGAGAGTTTCATGCAGAAATCGTTGAAGAAACTTTGGCACACACACAGTTGGAAATTCCCTCCCATAATCCAATTGATGAGCTATCCTGTATTATAGTAGATGATAGGACTAATTTCTTAGATAGTATTTCTATTGATGTAACATTAGATACTATATTCTAGACACTCTATTTTGATGGCTCTAACTGCCTTGAAGGTGTAGGTGCTGGAAGTATTCTCATTGACCCGCAAGGGAACCAACATCTAATGGCCAGCCAGTTGGAGTTCGCATGCACCAACAACACAGTGGAATATGAAGGCCTGCTGCAAGGCCTGAAGAAAGCCATTGGTATGAATGTGAAAAATCTTAAAGTTTTTGGTGACTCACAGATAATCGTAGATCAGGTAAGGAAAAGGATACATTGCAATTCTCCACACCTGGTGAGGTACCAACATGAGGTATGGGACTTAATTGATAGTTTTGATTCCTTTAATATTACATACATTCCTTGAGTCCAAAACCAAGATGCTGATCTGATGGCTAATATGGCTGCTAAACTTTTGCCTCATTTTAGATTGAAGAAAAATAAATGTTCGGTTGAATTAATTTTCAGACCATCCATGCCTGATAACATCTCGAATTGGAAAGTGTTCGAAGATGATGAGCAAATACTTGAGTTCTTGCACTGTGAGAAGACATTCAAGAATACATTCATTGACAAAAAGGAGCATGGCAAGCTTATGACTGAGAGGGAAGATGAAGAAAAGGATCAGCCCAATGTGATGCCAAAATCAGTTGTTAAGATGGAACACTTGTATGACTTGCATGATAAATTAAAGAAACTGACTAACTTTAAAATGCATAGTTCGTCCATGAAGTATGAAATGGTCAACCTTGGGACCAAAGAAGACACAAAAAGTTTCAATCTAGGCCTTGGGTGCTCCCCTCAAGAAAAGGCTGCATTTGTCAAGCTATTCAAAGACTATAAGGATGTCTTTGCGTGGACATATGAAGACCTAAAGACTTTTTATACTAGTGTTATGCAACATGTGATCCCTTTGGAAAGGGGGGCCAAGCCCTACCAACAAAAACTGTGTAAGATGCATCCAAGCCTAGAACAATTGTTGAAGAAAGAACTGAACAAGATGTTGGATGCTAAAATCATCTTCTCGGTCAGACACACCCGCTGGGTAGCCAATCTCGTGCTAGTGAGAAAGAAAAATGGAGACATGAGGTTGTGTATTGACTTCAGAAACCTGAACAAAGCCTCTCAAAAGGATAACTATCCTATCCCTTCTATGGAACACATCCTTCAGTGCATTTCTAGGTCTGAAATGTTGTCCCTATTAGATGGGTTCTCAGGATATAATCAAGTATTGGTATCTCATGGGGATCAGCTCAAGACAACCTTCAACACCAAATGGGGCACCTACGCATATTGTAAAATGCCTTTTGGGCTCATTAACGTGGGTGCCACATTCCAGAGAGCTATGGAAATAACTGTTTGAGGGTTGATGTACAGATCAATAGTGGTGTACATGGATGACATCACTGTGTATTCATATCACATAAGGGATCATATTTATCACTTGAGGAAGATTTTCGAAAGATGTCGAAGGTATTGAATTTCTTTGAATCCCAAGAAGAGCATCTTTGTAGTCACAGAGGGGAAACTATTGGGTCATATCCTTTCTAAAGACGGGATTGTGATTAATCCTGAAAGAATACAAACCATCATGAGAATATAGCCCCCCGCCAATAAAAAAGCCATGCAATCTTTCTTCGGGAGGATTAATTTCATTAGAAAATTCGTCTCAGGCTTCACTGAAATAGAACTCCCCTTGCAGCTGATGATGAAGAAAGACATTTTGTATAAATGGAGTGATGAAGCCAAGGAAGTGTTTCGCCGAATCAAGGAAGCCATTGCTGAAGCTCCTGCACTGGTCAGCCCTAATTTCAGCAAAGGATTCTTCTTATGCACCTTTGCTTTTGACCTTTCATATGCCGCAATTCTCACTCAAAAAAATGATGATGGCAATGAAGTCCCCATTTCCTACTTGAGTTCAAATCTCCAAGGAGCAACACTAAATTACCCAGATGTGGAGAAACAAGGCTATGTAGTTTTCAAGGCCATTAAACATTTCCACCCTTATTTACTAAAGGCAGAGACCAAAGTCATCGTTCCCCATCCTATTGTAAGAGCCCTCTTCGTGCAGAAAGAAATGGGTGAATGAAGAGGGAACTGGATAACTGCCCTTCAAGAGTTCGACCTGGAGATAAAGCCGGCACAGATAGTTCGAGGGTAGGGACTTTGCAGGCTAGTGGTAGAAGCCTTAGTGGACCAAAAGGAGGCATTCGAAGAATCAGGAACACCGAGCATGAAATATGCACGAATGGAGCTCAGGGAAGAGCCCTTATGGAGTAACGAAGCACTGATGTATGAGCGAGAAGCATCAGAAACCTTTTTGGACCCTGAGTCGTGGTACCACAACATATGCTTCTATCTAGTGCGGGGATCGTGTTCTGAACACATGGATGCATCACAGAGGAGAGCACTCAGATTGAAATTCAATCTGTATCATTTGGCCAAAAACATCTTATACAGAAAAAATCATGATGGAATTTGGTTGAAATGTTTGGAGAAGGATGATGCCAGCCATGTATTGAAAGAAATGCATGACGACCCAGCAGGTGGTCATTATGGTGGAGAGACCACTGCTCATAAAATATTAAGAGCCAGATATTACTGGCCCACAGTGTTCAGGGACTCACATGCCTATGCTCGCAAGTGCAAGGTGTGCCAAACTGCCGCAAGACAAGAAAGAAAACCCGTTATTCCCCTCAGGCCTGTTATGATTCATCGACCATTCCAGCAATGGGGCCTAGACGTCATAGGCGAGATCATTCCAAAATCCTCACAACAACACAAGTATATACTCACAATGACTAATTACTTCACCAGATGGACTGAATCCATCTCGCTCCAGAAGGTGAATGAAGATGAGGTAATATCATCCATTGAGAAATTCATTATCAATAGGTATGGCATCCTTGACGCTCTCATTTTGATAACGCTTCTTACTTCTCATCTCTGAGATTGACTGAGTTTGCTATTGATAAATCAATCCACATAAAGTATGTAACAAACTATTACCCCCAGGGAAACGAAGTTGTAGAGTCTTCCAATAAAAACCTTATCTGCATAATCCACAAGTTAGTTGCTGATAACCAGAGGAACTGGCACAACGCCCTGACAAATGCCCTTTGGGCCAATAGGGTCACCCCTAAAGCGGCCTTAGGAAACTCCCCATACTTCCTCGTCTACGGAAAAGAAGCCATCTTGCCCCCAAACTTTACCCTTCCCTCCATACAGCTCTCCCAAGCTTCAAGAGGAACCCCTTTAGCCTTGCTTCAAGAAAGGATCAACCAACTAATGAGGCTGGAGGAATTAAGGGATAGAGCCAAAATTAAATTTAAAAATCACCAAATGATTGTAAAAAAATGGTTTGATCATCATCTGGCAGGAGATAAAGATTTCCAAGTAGGGGAGCTAGTCCTGAAATTGGAGAAGCTGAGTGAGCCAAAGAGTAAACACACAAAATTCCAACACCTATGGTTGGGCCCATTTATTCCGAGTTGTTGAAAAAATTGGTCAAGGGACTTACAGGTTGAAAACATTATAGGGAGAGACTGAAAAGATCCATGTTAATGGCCAACATCTGAAGAGATACTTCCAGTAGCCACCGCATTGGTGGTTACCTCCTGAGTAGGTTAGAGTTCATTTCATTTTGCTGTTAGTTTAGTTGTATTTCTATCCTTTTTGTTTTCTGCAAAGTCTATTTTCCTACTATTTTGAATTACATTCCTTTTCAGCCAGCTGATGGTGGTTTTCCAATATCATTCTACCTTTCAGATTGGCCCTCATTCACCACTCTCGGCCTTTCCCTTCCTCATTAACATGGTGATGATTCTGTTATTCTGAATCCATCATTTCCCTGCAAATCAAACAAACTTTCTATTAGCCCATAAGCACTTGAGAATCAGAAGTGAAATGCAAATCGAAACCCCTTATTTGCATCTGTGGGGAACTATGTGAGATCTATTGATAACTTGGATATCTGGAGCATGTGGGGGCATCTTTATAAAACAAAAAATGTGTAACTACAGCTGGACTGGCATGGAGGAACACTGCATTTTGAATAAATTCCACTCAGACCTAGCATATACTTGCCTATAAGGTTTACAGCCATTCTCCATTGGTCCCATCCACCCCACTAAATTTTCCAATACCTGTTACTCACAAGTAAACCTCCTTTCATGGGCTAAGCTCACTGTCAGATACCCTGTGGCAAATCCAATTGTTCTTTAGTCCTTGTGCCTGAAACTAGAAGGACTTATCTAAAAAGAAATGAAATGTCAAGTCCTTGTGCCAATATGTTAGGATAGGTTGTTTGGGAAGCTGGTTAGAGTAAGGAGTGTTGCTGGACTCAAAGTACCAGTTGACACAGCAAGCCCAACCTCGCTTAAGTGGTTTAAAGATATGGCATGATCCATGACTACGCCCCATTCAATCAATGAAAATATAGCACTAAAATTCTCATATAAAGTGCAAGATAAACATGCCTACATCAAGTTTGATGAGCAATAAAGAGTTGAGGTACACACCTAAATAGGTATGGACAGATCAATGGCAGCCCCAAAAGGATTTTGAAAGTGGGAAACAGGTAAAGGAAGGTCAATAAAACCCATAATGCTACCGATTAGAGAATGCCTATCAAAATCCTATCAGTAAGTAGAAGCTATTTGTCTCTATCCCACTTGAAGCAACTGATGTTGAAGTGGAACCCAGGCTTTTCCATCTATATAGTTTGCATTTTAAGTTTATCCTAACACCCTGATGTTTTATTGATTTGAGGATTATTTTGAAATAGAGATAACTAGTTTGCCCAATGGTTCGCCATTTTTTGTGGTCGCAACTACCACCCTATTAAAACATGCTCTAATAGCAAATTTTTGAATGGATCCCCTAGAAGTTTGATTTTTCATTTGTCGGAATGATTTGTTTTATCACAAAGATGTTAACTCTTTGCCGAGTCATCTTTTCCATGCCTGATGGCTAAGACATTGAATAAACCTCCATTGCAATGGTTCATTCCTGACATGGCCTAGCCCTTTATTCACTCCCTTCATCAGGACCTTTTAATCTTCACAAACATGCATGATACATTTATGCCCACACAAACAATTACCCCCACCCTTATCATAATTGTTAGTGCGTTTAACTCACGAAATCTTTCGTCGTGTCCTTTTTCTATCATAATTCCTCATAACAATCCACAAAACAGGTGTAAACCCTTTTGGGCCCATTGCAAATAACACAAGACATTCACGGCTTCTGGTCCCGACAGGTTTTATTAACTCAAATGTATACATTTCTGGTTCGGAGCCCCATCGCAATTCACTATCAACCAAGCCCCAAAGCTATATGTATAAAGAACGTGTATGTATTCTGGACCCGCCAATTATTATGGATTGGAGCGTATAACATTTCAAGTCCGGCCTTAGGGCCAGACGTGGTTTCTCCATATATTCCTTTGTTCTCGAAAAACATTGAAACCCCGGTTTTAAAGGCAAGTCTATATTCTGGACTCGACAGTACTATTAACCACACTTCATATATATGTCAGGTCCGAAGTCCCATCGCATATCGCATATCGGTGGAGCCCAGGCCTTATACACAATACACGCAGTGATATGGCGGACCCGCCGAGCCTATCAAATATGGTATATATATTTTCGGGTCTGAAGTCCCATCGCATATCGCAATCGGCAGAGTCCCAGGCTTGTGCATATTGCGATATGTGATATTCCGGACCTGACGATATTTATACGCCCCGATATATAAAATTTGAGGTCCAGCCTGAGTGATCGGGGCGGGATTTTCTTTGTTTTTTCTTGTTTTCCAAATTTTCCAAAATAACAAAGGGATTGGGTTTTTGATGTAAAAGATGGGCCCGTGGAGTCCGAAGGTGTAATTGTGCATCGGGGAAGTAGAAGGCATGGGTACTGCAACCCGCAGAGGGGCCGATACCTGATTGCAATTAACTGAAGCCCTCAAAAACCGTGCCAAGCCTATGGATTGAGCGGGAAATTGTGTGTTGCCTGTGTTTTATGCTTAAATCCTTTTCACACTTGTTCCTGTAGTTTTATAAAATTAATGAAGGCAGTGTTTACGTTTGGATTGAACATTTATGTTTTATTGTTCACAATCATGAAACTAATGATAACTATCTCTGCAGGTGAGAAATAAAGGCACAGGAGTGGATCCGGAAGGAGATAAAGGTGCTATATATTTAGATGACACCTCTACACCTTCGTGTCGATACTACAAAGACGAAGCTTGCAGAAAGGGGCATGAACCACCATAATGCATTAATGAAGGCCTGCTCTGTGTCAAAAGGGAAGCACAACGCCGATCCATCAAGATGTCACTCCCTCTAGGAATACCTCAAAGCATGCCAGGTGTGGGAGGACAGGCACAACTTCTTCAGTTTCCTCCAAGAAATGACAGGGAATAATAGCCACTCCACATAGGTGCAATGAAATGATACGCGGCCATTCTCTATTTCATCGACACCCATTCGTTTCCCCCAGGAAGTAGAATGCTCCACCAAAGGCAACCTCGGCTTGTCAACAGTTTCACCAACTGTCCTCATCTAGATATGCTGATCTGTGTAATGTACAGAGGGGGGATCAAAGGTCATGGAGGACAAAGGGTCATTGAGGGCTACATAAATGTTACCTCCGAAGAGGAGAAGGGGCTTTTGATTTTCTAGAAGAACAGTTTCGATTTATTGTGAATAAGGAGGACGTTTTTGGGGGAAGAAGGGGCCTTTAGTTTCAGACTTATTTGATTGTTCTTTTAGATGTTTTTGATTAGAGTGTTGTTGTTTGCATGAATGTAAATGTGATTTGTATTTATGCATATTGATGACTTACAGTTCACTATTAGTCTTGTTAAATTGAATGTGATTTAGTTTCATGGTTAACTTGTGAATGGTCTCTGATTTGAAACTAAGTTAAACATCAGTTTCAAGTTTAATTCCATAAAAGAATGTGGATTCCTATATGAGTGATTGGATTGCAATTTAGCTTTAATACAGTCTTGTCCAATTGTGAATTTAGTGATTGATTCATTTGGACTAGAAATTATAAATGATGTTAATCTTCTTTATCATGCTCCTGCTAAACATATATATGATGTTTAAACCTCAGTATTATGCTTTTGCAGGATAGACCAGGATAGCTAAGACTAGATTAGAGTAGTTAGAAGTAGTATGGATATGATTTAATACATAGAGGTTAGCTATTTTATTTTGTTGATTTAATTGAAGTCTTCCTCCCGGAAGCAACCTTTCGACATGTTCAAACAGTTTACGGGGTTCCCTAAAACCCGTTGGAGCTAGCCATTCCAAACAAAAGCAGGTCTAATTGGGGCTTGCGATTGGGGTAGTTCGCCTTGTTGGCATAGCGCACATTAGCCATGTCAACAGGTCTATGGTTTTGGACGCGATGGTTTTCGGTCCATGGTATTGGATGCTTTAGCATGTATAAATATGTATTGTAACATTGAAAGGAACATAATGAAAAATCAAGCTGGTAGTCCCAGTTTTGGGATCCAAGCGAAATCTCTGTGTATATGTGTTTTATGTGTTATGCTCTCACATTGTTTATTTTCAGTGTTTTAGAATTCATACGCAGGTAATTTCTGTACGGGGTTAAAACCTACATTTGGTATCAGAGTTGTTTTGGCTTCAAGGGGACACCTTTGTCGCTGAGGAGTTTTTCTCGGGCCTATGGTAGACCTTATTCAGTGGGAGATCTACGAGATTGATTCTAGTGGTAAAAGAAGATGGCGAGTAGTGGAAAGATAGAGATTGAGAAATTTAATGGTCAGAGTTTTGAGTTGTGGAAACTCAACATGGAGGATCTGTCAGTGGATAAATATCAGTGGATCATGGTAGATCCGAGTACTAAACCAGCAGGAGTGTTCGATGAATAATTGAAGAAGTTGGATCGGAAGGCAAAGAGCACAATACGATTGTGTGTCTCAAATTTAGTATTGTTGAATGTATGAAGGGAAGCTGTGACGAAGGTTTTGTGGGACAAGTTAGGGACTTTGTACCAATCTAAGTCTCTGGTGAATAAATTGTTCCTACAGAAAAGGCTATATAACCTGAGGATGAAAGATGGAGACTTGGTGACAGAGGATCTGAAAGCATTTAATACTGTGGGAAGTCAGTTATTGTCTGTTGATATTAAAATTTCAGATGAAGATAAGTGCATCAGTTTTTTGTGTTCTCTACCAGATTCGTGGGATAGTTTGGTTATTGCAATAGGTAGCAATGCAACTGCCTTGCAGTTTGATGAAATAGTCTCATCCTTGCTAACGGAGGAGATGAGACGAAAAAATATGGAGAGCCAGAAAATGCCTTGTCTGTATGAGGAAGGTCCCAGAACAGAAACAAAAGTAAGTCATCGAGTGGGAGATCTAAATCTAGAGGGAGATCTAAATCTCCAGGAAAACCTATAAAGGTGGTGTGCTGGAAATGCGGAAAGGAAGGGCAAAAAAAAAGGGACTGTAAATCTAAATCTCCTGACAAAGGAAAGGGATATGATGATGCTTCCTTTGCAGAGGTGAAAACCACCTCAGATGAAGGTCGGGATGTGTACTTGGCTTCTTCAAGTACACATGTAGATCATGAGGCATGGTTGATTGACTTAGGTACATCCTTTCACTTCACTCCCCATAGAGAGTGGTTCTGTGAGAATGAGAAATACGATGGTGGTTATTTCTTCTTAGGGGATGATAGGAAGGCTAGAATCATTGGTTGTGGAAAAGTAAAGTGGAAGTTGCAAGGTGGAAGGGTTAGAACAATTCTAGGTGTTCTGCATATTCCTGGATTAGCCAGAAATCTGATTTCTGTAAGCAAGCTGGTGATGTAGGTGTAAGAATAGTGTTCGAGAAGGATACCTGCGAGGTGGTTCTGGGGGCACCGGTATTGATGCGGGGAGTTTGGATTGGAACTCTGTATAAGCTGCAAGGTAGCACTGTTGTTGATGGGTGCAACATCTCTGTGGTTCCTGAAAGTGGAGTAGAAAATATAGTGGTCTCTGGAGAGAAGACCATGCTGTGGCATCAAAGGCTTGGACATATTGGAGAGAAGGGCCTTTGAATACTTCATGGTAAAGGTATGGTAGAAGGTATGAGTAATAGCTCTCTGGATTTTGCTTTCTGTGAAAATTGTGTATATGGGAAGCAGAATCAGGTGAGTTTCCCCTCTAGTGGTAACAAGGTGAAACAGATATTATAACTTGTGCACAGTGATGTGTATGGACTTGTGAAGGTTCCATCACTCGGTAAGTCTGTGTACTATGTATCATTTATATATGACTTCTCAAGGAATACATGGATATATTTCCTTAAGAAGAAATATGAAGTCTTTGACAAGTTTAAAGAATTTAAGGCTCTGGTGGAAAACCAGATAGAGAAGAAGATAAAGGTGCTGAGGACAGATAACGGTGGAGAGTTTTGCAATAAGGAATTTGAAGAATTCTATAAGAAGTGTGGTATAGCACGATAGAAGACTACTCCATATACACCTCAGCAAAATGGAGTTGTAGAAAGAATGAACAAGATGTTGATGGAAAGGGCAAGAAGCATGCTCAGTGGTGCCCAGTTAGGACAAGAATTCTGGGCAGAGGTGGTGGAGATTGCATGTTACCTGGTGAATAGATCACCTTCATTAGCATTGGAGGATAAGACTCCACAAGAGGTATGGACTGGTAAGAAACCCTGTCTTTCACATCTGAGGGTATTTGGATGTGATGCATATGTACATGTTCCAAAGGAGAAAAGAACAAAGTTGGATAGCAAATCTGAAAAGTGCATCTTTATTGGGTATAAGGATGGTTTAAAGGGTTATAAGCTTTGGAACCTAGTAACAAGGAAGTTTGTGTACAGTCGAGATGTGGTGTTCAGAGAGGTGAAATATGTTATTAAAAATGAAGTCCAACCAAAGGAACCTGAGAAGATAGAGTTTGAGCTTGAGGAGGAAGACTCAGACTCTACAGTAGAGGAGGAATTAGAAGATGAAGAGCCACAAACTCTGGGTGTGAGAAGATTAGTTCGAGAAAGAAGGCAGCCAGAAAGGTATAGTCCATTTGATTTCTGTTCAAATTTTTCCTTGTCTATTACTGATGATGATCCCTAAACTGTGAAGGAAGCAGTAGATTTAGAGGATGGCAAGCTCTGGAAAGAGGCCATGGTTGATGAAATGGAATCTTTGCACAAAAATGAGGCATGGGATCTAGTGGAGTTGCCAGCTGGAAGGAAACCCATTGGCAGCAAATGGGTGTTCAAGAAGAAGACAAATGCAGAAGGAAAGGTGGAAAAATACAAAGCTCGGTTGGTAGCAAAAGGTTATTCCCAGGTGACGGGAATTGATTTTGGTGATATTTTTTTCTCCTGTTTCCAAGGTAGCCTATATTAGATTACTTCTATCTATTGTTGCTGCTTTTGATTTTGAGGTAGAACAGATGGATGTGAAGACAACATTTATTCACGGGGATCTGGAAGAGGAGATCTACATGAAGCAACCTAAAGGTTTTGTGGTGAAGGTTAAGAAAGAACTGGTATGAAAGTTAAATAAGTCTCTGTATGGGTTAAAACAGTCACCAAGGATGTGGTGTGAGAAATTTGATACATTTGTACGGGGACTTGGATTCACCAAAAGCAAAGTAGATCACTGTGTGTATTTTAATTTAATTAGTGACTGTGTTATTTATATTGTCTTGTATGTGGATGATATGTTGCTGGTTGGAAATGACAAAGAAATTATCTAGGATTTGAAGACCAATTTGTCCTCCAAATTTGACATGAAAGATCTTGGTGCTGCAAACTATATTTTGGGCATGGAAATTAAAAGAGATCGGACAAAGAGGAAGCTCTGGTTAAACCAGAGGAATTATGTCGAAACAATATTGCAGAGGTTTAATATGCAGGATAGTAAACTGGTGAAGGTTCCTATTCCTATACGTGTAAAGTTATCTGCTGAATAGTGTCGCAAGACACAAGAAGAGGAGGAGGACATGTCACGTGGTCCATATGCAAGTGCATTTGGTAGCTTGATGTATGTGATGGTCTGTACTAGACCAGTCATTGCACATGCAATGGGAGTATTGAGCAGGTTTATGTCAAAACCAGGGAAGGAACACTGGACAATAGTGAAGCGGTTTTCAGGTATTTGCATGGCACTAGTGATTATGGTTTGTGCTACCAAGGAAGACCAGGATTGGACAAAGTGTTGGATATTCATGGCTTTGTTGATGCAGACTGGGCTAGAGATTTGGATCCGAGAAGATATACAAGTGTGTATGTGTTTAACCTATTTGGAGGTGCAGTCAGTTGGATGAGTAAGAAACAATCTATAGTGGCAGAACACATGGAAACCACTCATGCAAGCAAGGAAGCAGTTTGGTTGTAGAGATTGTGTTCAAGTATGGGGTTAGTACATGGAGCTATAAGGATAGACTGTGATAGCCAAAGTGCAATTTTCATGGCAAAGAACCTTGCATATCATTCAAAGACAAAGCACATTGATGTTCAGTATCACTTTGTGAGGGATATGGTAGAAGAAAAAAAGGTGTTGCTGGTAAAGGTGGACACTTTGAAGAATACTGTAGATGCATTGACAAAATTTGTGAGCTCTAAGAAGTTCTCTTGTTGTAGAGAAACAATGGGCGTTGCAGGGTTGGATAAATGAATAAGCTCTCATGTGGCCCCCTGTGGAAAGAAAACAATAAGTGGGAGAATGTTGGGTTGTGTTATATTCTTTCCACAACTAGCTGACGTAGTTAACCAGGGGGTTAGAAGGGGGGCGGAGCTGCCCCTTCATTGCGCAGATTGCGTACGGGGGGGGGGGGTCATAGGGGGTTTGAGGGGTGCAGGTAACCCCACAGAAAATTTTGTTTTTGGACCCTATATTAGGTTGGGCAGACCTACCGATGGTTTTGTGCATGATTTTTCACACATGGTTTTGGATGCGATGGTTTTCAGTCCATGGTTTTGGATGTGATGGTTTTCGGTCCATGGTATTGGATGCCTTGGCATGTATAAATATGTATTGTAACATTGAAAGGAACATAATGAGAAATCAAGCTGGTAGTCCTGGTTTTGGGATCTAAGGGAAAATCTCTGTGTATATGTGTTTTATGTGTTATGCTCTCGCATTGTTTATTTTCAGTGTTTTAGAATTTGTATGCAGGTAATTTATGTAAGGGGTTAAAACCTACAGAGGAGGAGTACATTGAACCAATTGCAGATGAGGCCAATATTCAGTTGGTACCTCCTCTCACTGGTGGCCATATCCCATATGGGAATTTTTCCTCCAACTAACGAAAGGGTTATGGATATATCCAAATTTATGAATGGTTTAATTTGTATTTTATGAGAATAAGAAATTCATGTTGGCATTATGACACAGGTGTTGTCCTTGATGGCAACTCTCACAGATGACAGATCACAGTTCAGGCTCACAGAGTGAAGAAAGAAAGGTATACGCAGGTTCCCATTGACCAACCCACGTGTACATGTGGGTTAGCAGACCAAAAGATGCGTATAGCATACACACACACTTTCACGAAAGGAAAGGCGCATATGTGTTGGAAAACTTGGTTTTTGTCTATGGTATTTGGTCCATGGTATTGGTCCAAGGTATATTGTCTGAAGTGTTGACCCTAGGTATTTGGTCCAAGGTATTGATTCTAAGTGGTTTTGGACCATGGTATTGAGTAAGGCCTAAGACTATAAAAGGTGGAGAAGATCATTAGGCAAATGCACTCATGAATTGAATATCTAATGAAAAGCAAGATCTAGATTATAGGTTATTGGGTTATGGTGCACAGCTGGATCTGAATCAAGGTTGAACCTGAGGGCTTGATGAAGGATAAGTTCTATTGATGGGTCAAGATCTTAAGGCTTGAAGAGAAGTATCTTTGTGTGGTTTTTATCTTTTATCTAAATAATTGGTGCATGTCGTAATCTGTAAATATGATGATCTGGGTATAACTGATGTCTGAATAATTGTAAAGGTTAAATCATCATTTACAGATCTGTACGCAGATTCATTATAGCAAAGGTGCATATACATGTTGGTTTGACATTTCAAAAGTGCATATACATAGGTTCGCCTTAATAGAAGTGTGTATGCACACAGGTTTGTCGCATTGAAGTAGCGTACACCTCATAAAATATTCTTTAGCTACTTCTGATTGCTATTGCAGTGTTCTATGTTTTAGCTTGGGTTCTGGTTACTGTTACTGTATTCTGGTTACAACATTTAGAGAAGTGATTGTTTGATTCAGTTTTTATTGTTACAAAGGAGATTGGTTGATGCATATATATTTGATGTTTGATTGATGTTATTGATGGATCCAGTCTGAAAATGTATGAAACGTGGTCACTGGAAGAAAAGAGAAGGTTGTAGCCTTCTGTAGGTCAGCACCTATGTATAGGTACATCAGCTAGTACAAGAGCTAGGGGGTTGTAGCTCCCTTCCAGGAGAAGCTAGAGAATGAGAGAAGGTTGTAGCCTTTTGTAGGTAGAAGCCTGCATACTGGTATAAGACTGCACTAGTACAAAATATTGTAAAAAGAAGTTTCTTATTAAAAGGAAGATAGAGACAATTGCAGCAGGTGGTTTTCACCCACATTGGGTTTCCACCTTATATCTTGTGTTCATTTGTGTGACTGTCTGTTTTGCTTTTACTGCTCCTGGTTATTATTTATATGGTTCTGATGCACAGATTAAAGATCAACATATGAAGAATTAACTAAATTATAAGTTTACTGAGTATATGCTAGTTTCCTTATATACAGTTACGTATACACGCAAGTTTCATTAACTGAAGTAGCGTATATGAATCAGAATATGGAAATAAAATATTATTGACTTACAAATACTGATTCACCCCCCCCCCCCAGTATTATTTCCAACAATTGGTATCAAAGTAGGTCCTTCAGAAGAAGCTTGATCGCTTGAAGGAAGATCTATCATCATGATTACCTACAAGAGAGAGGGATCCATTAGACCACCAATCTTGGATGGGAGCAACTTTGTCTATTGGAAGGTAAGAACCACAACCTATCTTTAATCTCTTGCAATAGATGTTTGGGAAATCGTGGAAGGAGAATACACATTTCCATTAGCAATTCCTATAGATACAGCAGGTAAAAAGTAGTATGAAACAAATGACAAGGCTGTCAATACATTATTGGGGAGTTTATCACAATCAGAATTTGTTAAGGTTATGCAGCTCAAAACCGCTAAAGAAATATGGGACAAGATCGTTCTAAGCTATGAAGGCGACGATTAGGTAAAACGTGCAAAACTACAATCTCTCATAATTCAATATGAAACTCTCAAAATGAACAATGATGAAAGTATAGCCAATTACTTCTTGCGTATAGATGAGATTGTTATTCACATGAAAAATTTGGGTGAAGAGATAAAAGAAGTTACTGTAGTTGAAAAGGTTTTAAGATCCTTGTCTTCTAAGTTTGAATCAAAAGTTTCTGCCATAGAAGAAAAGTAGAATCTTCAGAGTATTACTATGACACAACTACACAGAATCCTAATTGCTTTTGAAATGAGAAAAGGGGGTCCATCAGATATGAGAGAAGAAGCATTCAAAGCTTCAAGAAGAGAAGAACTCAATGAATCAAGACATATTTCAGAAGGAGAGGAAGAATCAAACTTTGTTAAGAACCTTCAATGGGGTTTTGGAAGATTCAGAGGTAAGCTACCTTTCAAATGCTTTGCTTGTGGAAGAGTCGGTCATTATGTGGCCAAATGTCCTAATAAAGATAAGCTTGATAAAGGTAAGGAATCAACAAAATGGAATAGAAAACATAATATAAGTAAGAAGAGCTATTATACGCATGAAGATAGTGATGGTTTATCAAATAGTGATGAAGACAAACATGGTAATGATTAAAGACTTCTGATGGATTTTGAAGATGATGATTTCTTGGATGCTTTAGATGAAGATGGTATTTATGAAGAAATTTCTGAACTTAAAATTTGTTTAGAAGAAAAGAATATGATTATAGATACTCTGACATTCCAACTTACTGAAAGGGAAAAACATAATGAAAAATTAGAATGTGAAATTGTGGGTCTAAGAAAAGACATTGAGAAAACAAAAGCTCTCAATCTCAGATTTGCTAAAGGATCAGAAATTTTAGATGAAATTATCAAAGTGCAATGTTCTCATCTGATAAATATAGGTCTTGGATATACTGAAGAAGCATCTCAAGCACAGAAGCTGTCAACCTCCAAAAGCTATCTTGATGCAGCAAGGAGAAGTGAACAATTTGACAATCGTCAGCAAAGGCATAAAGCAGATCACCAGGTAAATCGGGTTCAATGTACTTCAAGGATGAATAGAAGCTACAACCAACCTTAGGTAAATCATACTCAATTTTCTTCAAGAATGAATGTCAATGGAAACTACAATCACCAGGTCAGTAGGTTCGATAATCGCAGGAATTTCTTTGATGGCCAATGTTTTTCATGTCATAACTTTGGACACAAAGCTGCTCAATGTGTTGCTTACAAGACGATCATGACTAGAGAAACACGAAATCAAAGGAATGTGACTGTGATCATGAAAAGGACCTACAATAACATTTTTGCTATTGAAAATGAAATAAAATGCTCTATCTGTAACAACTTTGGTCATGAAGATTCTGAATGCAAGATTAAATTTCGGCAAACATCTCAGAAGGAGAAAACTTCATTAGGCCCCAAAACATGGAGAAAGAAAGAACCGCAAACAGAAATATGTGGTATAGCCTTGTATGTAGAAGGACAAGAAAATGAGTGGTACATCGACATTGGATGCTCGAAACACATGACAAGTGATAAAGAAAAACTTCAATCATATAATGCCTTAGAAAAGGAAAAGAAGGTATCATTTGGAAATGACACTCCTGCAGTGATAAAAGGTAAAGGCTTTGTTCTCTTAAAAGAAAAGGTTAAAGCTGGGAATGTTATGTATGTTGATGGTCTAAAGCATAATCTATTGAGTGTCAGTCAAATGTGTGATCAAGGAAATGAGGTAGTATTTTGATCAAATGGATGTGTTGTTCATGAGCTTGATACAGGAGAAACAATGATCAAAGGTATAAGAAATCCAAATAACCTATACATACTCAAGGGAGGACAGCAACAGTGCTACCTAAGCAAAAATGATGAACACTGGCTATGGCACAGAAGATTGGGGCATCTAAGCTTCTCTCAAATAAGAAAAACATGTAGATACAAGGTTGTTCGTGATCTTCCATATATCAGCATTCCAGAAAATACAATATGCAAATCATGTGAATTTGGTAAGAAAACCAGAGCTCATTTCCTTGAGAAGGAAGGATCAGCCAGTAAGCCTCTTGAACTTGTTCATACTGATTTATGTGGTCCATCAAGGAAAAAGTCACCTCATGGATATCTTTATATTGTTTATATTGAAGAATACTTTATATTGTTCATTGACGACTTTTCCAGAATGTGTTGGATAGGACTGCTAAAGCCTAAATATGAAGCATTTGAAAAGTTCAAAGCCTTCAAAGCATTGGTTGAAAATGAATCAAATCACAAAATCAAATGCCTCAGGTCTAATCAAGGAGGGGAATTTACCTCAGATGAATTCTTCGACTTTTGTGAAGAACATGGAATAAAAATGGAATTCTCTATCGCAAGGAATCCTCAGCAAAATGGAGTAGTAGAAAGGATGAACAGAACTATTCAACAACTGGCTCATGCCATGCTAGATGAGTCTGGAACTCCTGCAACCTTCTGGGGTGAAGCTGCATTTGTTGCCATCACTATTCTCAACAAAACAAACGTTCGGGTAAACAACACTCAAACTCCACATGAAATTTGGTATGGTAAGACTCCTACTGTGAAATACTTCAAAGTTTTTGGAAGAAAATGTTACATCAAAAGGACTGATGAAAAACTTGGCAAGTTTGAACTTAGAGCAGATGAAGGCATTCTCCTTGGTTACTCTTCCCAAAGTAAAGGATATAAGTGTTATAATAAAAGGCTAGGGAAAATTGTTGAAAGTATTGATGTTGTGGTTGATGAAGCAGGCCAAAATCCAAAGTAGGTAAACACTGAAGATTATGAAGAAGATGAGGATTATCCTTCCACATCAAATCAATCTAATCCTGAAGAAGAAACCAATGAAGCACCAGAAGAATAGATAACGGTAGAAGAAAAGACTCCAAGACTCAAATTTTGGGACAGAATGAGGTAGGTGTGCAGACAAGAAGAACTATTACAGAAGCTTCAAGATATCTAGCATTGCTTTCCACCATCAAACCTTAAAATGTACATGAAGCATGCAGAGATGAATGTTGGGTCAAGGCCATGAATGAAGAGCTTGAGCAAATTGAAAAGAACAATACCTGGGAATTAGTTCCTAGACCTCATGATAAGAATATCATAAGAACCAAATGGATATTTAAAAACAAGCTGAATGAAAATGGAGAAGTTATTAGAAACAAGGCTAGACTTGTTTGTAAAGGATATGCTCAACAAGAAGGTATATATTTTGCAGAAACGTTTGCACCTGTTGGTAGACTTGAATCCATAAGAATGTTCCTTGCTCTTTCTAGCTTTCAGAACTTCAAAGTATACCGAATGGATGTAAAATCTGCCTTTCTTAATGGAAACTTAGAAGAAGAAGTATATATTGAGAAACCAGATGGATTCATCCTTGGAAATGATCCAAAACTTGTATGCAGACTCAGAAAGGCTCTCTATGGTCTAAAACAAGCTCCAAGGGCCTGGTATTACCGTCTTGAAAAATACCTCCATCAACAAGGTTTTTCTAAAGGATCAGCTGATAGCAATCTATATACAAATATTGACAATGATAAATTGCTAATACTTGTTGTGTATGTTGATGATATCATTTTGCTAGCAATGAAGAAGCCATGAGTCAAAACTTTGCTTTGGCAATGCAGAAAGAATTTGAAATGTCCCTGCTTAGTGAGCTCACATATTTTCTTGGTTTACAAGTTCAAGAAAATAAAGATGGTATTTTTCTATCACAAACCAAGTACCTCAAGTAGAACTTGAAAAAATATGGCATGGAAGATTCTAAACTAGTATGTACCCCTATGGTAACAAGATGTAGTCTCAGATCAAATGATGAATCAACAGTAGTACATCAACCTACCTATAGATCCATGATTGGCAGTTTGCTTTATCTAACAGGTACCTGACCAGACATCATGCATGTAGTGGGAATAGTTGGAAGATTCGAAGCAAATCCAAAGGATTCACGCCTTTAGGCAGTCAAAAGGATTTTCAAATATCTTCAAGGAACTTAGAATTTTGGTTTATGGTATCCTAGGGATACAGATCTTACACTTCATGCATATACAGATGCAGATTGGGTAGGAAGCGTGGATGATAGAAAAAGCACTAGTGGTGGTGCATTTTATATGGGCTACAGATTAGTATCTTGGTTCAACAAGAAACAAAGTTCAATTGAATTATCTACAGCTGAAGCAGAATATGTGGTTGCTGCACACAACTTCTTTGGATGATGCAAACATTGCAAGACATTCAGATCACATGTGCTCCACCCATCTCCATTCTATGTGATAATACAAGTGCAATCAGTATTTCAAAGAATGCAGTCATCCATTCCAAGACTAAGCACATACCTATCAAATATCATTTTCTCCATGAACAAGTGCTTGAACAAAACATCAAATTGGAGTATGTTCCCTCCAAGGAACAAGTTGCTGATATATTCACCAAACCATTGCCCAAAGAGACATTTGAATATCTCAGATAGAAGCTGGGAGTAGTTGATGTATCATCTTGTTGTTGAAACTTATCTTTCTCAGAGAAAAATGATTGTACGCAAGTTTCATGAAGCGTATCTGTGTACATATGCTGATTGATGTGGATATAGTCGCATATATGTTGGTTTGAAGAAAAATAGTGGGCCAGACTCAGGATGAAAAGAGTCTGATATGGTTCTGACAGTGATCATCTGGCACAGGTTCAGGGGGAGCATATACTTCTAATAATGAATTGTTGGCATTATCTTAGAAGATCTTGGTACAAATTCACAGATTTAGGTGGAATAGGTGCAGAGAGAAATCATGTTTGTTGATCTGGATGGTGATTGACAGATGCTGTTGATAACTATCATAGTCTTGTTTATATATTTTGTCTTTATGTCATGTATATCTTTTATTATCAAGGTCATGAAACGACCTATTTTGTTTCCTCGCTATGCATGGGATGGATGATGTAATGTTTTTGTTTTGTCATGTATAAACACTTGGTATATCCCCACTTGGTTGGAGATGGATGTATGTATGAGTATTTGGTTATAGGAAGGTCATTTATGTTGTATAGAGTGATGTTCTTCTTATAAAACATCTTTTTGTAGACCTTGCTTGCAGTTAGGGGGAGCATGGACATCACACTTTAGTGTATCAGAGAATTCAGCATGTACTCAGGGGGAGCATGACCCTTTGCCCTTGATGACAAAGGGGGAGACTGACTTGGGGTTGCCATCAAGTCCAAAGGGGGAGATTGTTGGCATTATGAAACAGATTTGGCGCTATGACACAGGTGTTGTCCTTGATGACAACTCTCACAGATGATAGATCATAGTTCAGGCCCACAGAATGAAGAAAGAAAGGTATACGCAGGTTCCCATTGACCAAGCTCCATGTACACGTGGGTTAGCAGACCAAAAGACACGTATAACATACACACGCACTTTCATGAAAGGAAAGATTCATACGTGTTGGAAAACTTGGTTTTGGTCCGTGGTATTTGGTCCATGGTATTGTGGTCCATGGTATTGGTCCAAGGTATCTTGTCCAAAGTGTTGACCCCAGGTATTTGGTCCAAGGTATTGATTCAATTGGTTTTGGACCATGGTATTGAGTAAGGCCTAAGAGTATAAAAGGAGGAGAAGATCATTAGGAAAATGCACTCATGAATTGAATATCTAATGAAGAGCAAGATCTAGATTACAGGTTATTGGGTTATGGTGCACAACTGGATCTGAATCAAGGTTGAACCTGAGTGCTTGATGAAGGATAAGTTCTATTGATGGGTCAAGATCTTAAGGCTTGAAGAGAAGTATCTTTATCTGGTTTTGATCTTTTATATGAATAATTGGCACATGTCGTAATCTGTAAATATGATGATCTGGGTATAACTGATGTCTAAATAATTGTAATGGTTAAATATCATTTACAGATCTATACATAGGTTCATTATAGCAAAGGCACGTATACACACTAGTTTGACATTTCAAAAGTGTGTACACGCATTTTTGTCACATTGAAGCAGTGTACACCTCATAAAATATGCTTTAGCTACTTCTTATTGTTGTTGCAGTGTTCTAGGTTCTAGCTTGGGTTCTGTTTACTGTCACTATCTTCTGGTTACAACATTTAGAGAAGTGATTTTTTGATTCAGTTTTGATTGGTGCAAAGGAGATTGGTTGATGCAGATATATTTGATGTTTGATTGATGTTATTAATGGATCCAGACTGAAAATTTATGAAACGTGGCTAGAAGAAAAGAGAAGGTTATAGCCTTCTGTAGGTCAGCACCTACGTACTGGTACATTAGCTAGTACAAGAGCTAGGGGGTTGTAGCTCCCTTCCAGGAGAAGCTAGAGAACAAGAGAAGGTTGTAGCATTCTACAGGTAGAAGCCTGTGTACTGGTATAAGACTGCACCAGTACAAAATATTGTAAGAAGAAGTATCTTATTAAAAGGAGGATAGAGATGATTACAGCAGGTGGTTTTCACCCACATTGGGTTTCCACCTTATATCTTGTGTTCATGTGTGTGACTGTCTGTTTTGTTTTTACTGCTCTTGGTTACTGTTTATATGGTTCTCATGCACAGGTTAAAGATCAACATATGAAGAATTAACTAAATTATAAGTTTACTGGGTATACGCTAGTTTCCTTATATACAGTTGCGTATACACGCAAGTTTCATTAACTAAAGTAGCGTATATGAATCAGAATATGGAAATGAAATATTATTGACTTGCTAATACTGATTCACCCCCCCTCTCAGTATTATTTCCAACAATTGGTATCAGAGTAGGTCCTTCAAAAGAAGCTTGATCGCTTGAAGGAAGATCTATCATCATGAGTACCTATGAAAGAGAGGGATCCATTAGACCACCAATCTTTGATGGGAGCAACTTTTTCTATTGGAAGGTAAGAACCACAACCTATCTTCAATCTCTTGGAATAGATGTTTGGGAAATCGTGGAAGGAGGATACACATTTCCATTAGCAATTCCTATAGATACAACAGGTAAAAAGCAGTATGAAACAAATTCCAAGGTTGTCAATACATTATTGGGGAGTCTGTCACAATCAGCATTTGTCAAGGTTATGCAGCTCAAAATTGCCAAAGAAATATGGGACAAGATCTTTCTAAGCTATGAAGGAGATGATTATGTAAAACGTGCAAAACTACAATCTCTCATAATTCAATATGAAACTCTCAAAATGCACAATGATGAAAGTATAGGTAATTACTTCTTACGTATAGATGAGATTGTTAATCGCATGAAAATCTTGGGTGAAGAGATAAAAGAAGTTACTGTAGTTGAAAAGGTTTTAAGATCCTTGTCTTCTAAGTTTGAATCAAAAGTTTCTGCCATAGAAGAAAAGTAGAATCTTCAGAGTATTACTATGACACAGCTGCATGGAATCCTAACTACTTTCAAAATGAGAAAAGGGTGTCCATTAGATATGAGAGAAGCCGCATTCAAAGCTTCAAGAAGAGAAGAACTCAATGAATCAGGACATATTTCAAAAGGAGAGGAAGAAGCAAACTTTGTCAAGAACCTTCAACGGGGTTCTAGAAGATTTAGAGGTAAGCTACCTTTCAAATGCTTTTATTGTGGACGAGTCAGTCATTATGTGGCCAAATGTCCTCATAAAGATAAGCTTGATAAATGTAAGGAACCAGAAAAATGGAATAGAAAACAGAATGTAAGTAAGAAGAGCTATTATATGCATGAAGATAGCGATGGTTTATCAAATAGTGATGAAGATGAACATGGTAATGACTATAGACTTCTGATGGATTTTGAAGATGATGATTTCTTGGATGCTTTAGATGAAGATGGTCTTTATGAATAAATTTCTAAACTTAAAATTTGTTTAGAATAAAAGAATATGATTATAGATACTCTGACATTCCAACTTGCTGAAAGGGAAAAACATAATGAAAAATTAGAATGTGAAATTGTGGGTCTAAGAAAAGATATTGAGAAAACAAAAGCTCTCAATCTCAGATTTGCTAAAGGATCAGAAACTTTAGATGAAATTATCAAAGTGAAATGTTCTCCTCTGATAAAGACAGGTCTTAGATATACTGAAGAAGCATCTCAAGCACATAAATCATCAACCTCCAAAAGCTATCTTGATGCAGCAAGGAGAAGTGAACAGTTTGACAATCGTCAGCAAAGGCATAAAGTAGATCACCAGGTAAATTGGGTTCGATCTACTTCAAGGATGAACAGAAGCTACAACCAAACTTAGGTAAATCATACTCAATTTGCTTCAAGAATGAATGTCAGTGGAAACTACAATAACCAGGTCAGTAGGTTCGATAATCGCAGGAATTTCTTTAATGGCCAATGTTTTTCATGTCATAACTTTGGACACAAAGATGCTCAATGTGTTGCTTACAAGACAATCATGACTAGAGAAACACGAAATCAAAGGAATGTGACTGGGATCATGAAAATGACCTACAATAACTTTTCTACTCTTGAAAATGAAATAGAATGCTCTATATGTAACAACTTCGGTCATGAAGATTCTGAATGCAGGAGTAAATTTCAGAAAACATCTCAGAAGGAGCAAACTTCATTAGGTCCCAAAACATGGAGAAAGAAAGAATCACAAACAGAATGATGTGATATAGCCTTATATGCAGAAGGACAAGAAAATCAGTAGTACATCGACAGTGGATGCTCAAAACACATGATAGGTAATAAAGAAAAACTTCAGTCATATAATGCCTTAGAAAAGGAAAAGAAGGTCTCATTTAGAAATGACACTCCTATAGTCATAAAAGGTAAAGGCTCTGTTCTCTTAAAAGAAATGATTAAAGCTAGGAATGTTATGTATGTTGATGGTCTAAAGCATAATCTATTGAGTGTTAGTCAAATGTGTGATCAAGAAAATGAGGTAGTATTTCGATCAAATGGATGTGTTGTTCGTGAGCTTGATACAGGGCAAACAATGATCAAAGGTATAAGAACTCCAAATAATCTATACACACTCAAGGGAGGACAACAACAGTGCTACCTAAGCAAAAATGATGAACATTGGCTATGGCACAGAAGATTGGGGCATCTAAGCTTCTCTCAAATAAGGAAAGCATGCAGATACAAGGTTTTTCATGATCTTCAAGATATCAGCATTCCATAAAATACAATATGCAAATCATGTCAATTTGGTAAGCAAACCAGAGCTCATTTCCCTGAGAAGGAAGGATCAGCTAGTAAGCCTCTTGAACTTGTTCATACTAATTTATGTGTTCCATCAAGGAAAAAGTCACCTCGTGGAGAAGAATACTTTATATTGTTTATTGACGACTTTTCTAGAATGTGTTGGATAGGACTTCTAAAGCATAAATATGAAGCATTTTAAAATTTCAAAGCCTTCAAAGCGTTGGTTGAAAATGAATCAGATTGCAAAATCAAATGCCTCATGTTTGATCGAGGAGGGGAATTTACCTCAGATGAATTCTTCGACTTTTGTGAAGAACATGGAATAAAAGGGGAATTCTCTACCACAAGGACTCCTCAACAAAATGGAGTGGTAGAAAGGATGAACAGAAATGTTCAACAAATGGCTCGTGCCATGCTAGATGAGTCTGGAACTCCTTCAACCTTCCAGGGTGAAGCTGCTTTTGCTATTGTCACTATTCGCAACAAAACAAATGTTCGGGTAAACAACACTCAAACTCCACATGAACTTTGGTATGGTAAGACTCCTACTGTGAAATACTTCAAAGTTTTTGGAAACAAATGTTACATCAAAAGGACTGATGAAAAACTTGGCAAGTTTGAACCTAGAGCAGATGAAGGCATTCTCCTTGGTTACTCTTCCCGAAGTAAAGGATATAAGTGTTATAATAAAAGACTAGGGAAAATTGTTGAAAGTATTGATGTTGTGGTTGATGAAGCAGGCCAAAATCCAAAGCAGGTAAAAACCGAAGATTATGAATAAGATGAGGATTATCCTTCCACATCAAATCAAACTAATTCTGAAGAAGAAACCAATGAAGCACCAAAAGAACAGATAACGGTAGAAGAAAAGACTCCATCTAGATATGTTCAGAAAAATCATCCAGAGACTCAAATTTTGGGACAGAAAGAGGCAGGTGTGCAGAGAAGAAGAACTATTACAAAAGCTTCAAGCCATCTAGCATTGCTTTCCACCATCGAACCTCAAAATTTACATGAAGCATGCAAAGATGAATGTTGGGTCAAGGCCATGAATGAAGAGCTTGAGCAAATTGAAAAGAACAATACTTGGGAATTAGTTCCTAGACCTCATGATAAGAATATCATAGGAACCAAATGAATATTAATAAACAAGCTGAATGAAAATGGAGAAGTTATTAGAAGTAAGGCTAGACTTGTTTATAAAGGATATGCTCAACAAGAAGGTATAGATTTTGAAGAAACTTTTGCACCTGTTGCTAGACTTGAAGCCATAAGAATGTTGCTTGCTCTTTCTAGCTTTCATAACTTCAAAGTATACCAAATGGATGTAAAATCTACCTTTCTTAATGGAGACTTAGAAGAAGAAGTATATATTGAGCAACTAGATGGATTCATCCTTGGAAATGATCCAAAACTTGTATGCAGACTGTTATAGACATATTTGGGCACTGCAACCCCAATCACATATGTCCATAAACCAAGGGCTTCTAAAACCATAAAAGTGTTGTTTCATACCCTAAAGGAACAAGGTCATCTGCTTACATCATCTCCCAGAAGTTCTCCATGAAAAACTACTCAGAACTGGTCAAAACAAGACCATACAGACTGCTCCATGCATAGGGTGTGATGCATCTCACCTATTACACACGGGGGGTGTGATGCATACTGGAAATCCCTTCTGTAGGGTGTGATGAGCGAGAGAAGACAAATGACAGAAGTATTTTACTAGGTGGAAACCCAGAGAATGTTCTAGGAACTGCTCATATGACACTTGCCTCTCTGAATTTTCCCAGGGATGAGTAAGAGATCTGAAATCTCCAAGTGGAACCAAGAACTATCAATGAAATGACACTAATCAAAATCCCAGAAGCTGACTCACTCTCCTGTAAACATCTATATATGGATCCCTCATCCTAGAGATCCAGAGGCTGGAATTTTGTAATTTGCAAGGAAGTGTTGTTGGTTTCTCTTTGAAGACATTGTTGGGTGATCTTGCTTTGTATGAGGTGAAGAGGGCTTTCATGCTGGGAGGATGATGCTGGATGAGACAGTGTGGTTGTAATCCTCTCTTCTACTACTTCTATCAATAAAGCTATTTGAGTTTTCCTCCATATGTTTGTATATCTTTGAATCTTGTTTATGTATGCATTTATATGGTTAATGTACATCTGATCCTACATTATTTATGGTTATAGATCTCTATGCTTTGATGGTATTTTGCTGCCTTGACTCTACAGGTGTTCTTTGAAGTGGGACAAGCGAGAAAGGAGTGGCAAAAGCTTCATCAAAGGAGAGAGGAAACAAGCAAGGAGACTAGCAAAAGACTGAGGTTGGTGCTCTCTGCTTCTCTCTCATCTATCTCTCATAAAGGAAAACATAAGTAGCTTTAATATATTTGTTTCTAAGATAGCTACCTGTCTTAGTGGGACTAGCAGCTCTGAATGGACACTAGGTTTCCCGATAACAAAATGGAAACTCCAATGGGGAGTGAATAGTTTGTTTGTTTTGTTATTGTTGTTTTCTTTATAAACCACAGACGGATCCTGAAGTTAAGCCAGCTAGCCTTCGAACTGCTTTTGCTATACAACTACAAAGTAGATCAACACTGCTTTAGTCAATCTCCGGGTTGGTTTATGAACTGAACATCTAGCTTGAAAACATCCTAAGTGCCTTGGTGGTAGCTCAAATAACCTCATTAGATCAGCCCCTATACTTTGTGTTTACTGAGTATCATTAGCTAAGCTTAAACCCCTGAACTTAGCTGCAAAATGTGTGTGAAAACCAAGCACAGTCTCATCCTTGGACCATCGCACTATCTCTTCTTTGCAACTTGGATGCATCACACCTCCCATGTGTTGCAGGTGAGATGCATCCTTGTTTCCCTGTGTTACAGGTGCGATGATTGAATGAGACTGTTTTTGCTTCCAGATTTTGGTTTTTTCTTCATTGTCTTCAGCGTTATTCAGTAGTTTTGCTGTCCGTGATCAGTATATCTTTGTTGAAACCATCTTCCTCTGCATTATTAAGCCTGCATTAGAAGGAATTGTGAATGTTTTTTTATGTATTTTTCATCATTTACAGTTCTCCTTTGCAAATAGTAGCTTAATCGAACTATTGTCTTTTGATTTGAAAGTGTCGCAAGTGTCGTTTTTAGTCAAGAAAAAGAGTGTCACAAAGCATTCCTCTTTTAGATAGTCGATTACACTTTTGCTATTGTATTTAATTTGAATTAATAGTATTTCAAGTGTCAAAAGCAGTTTAAATTCAAAATCGCAAAGTGTCGTCTTGACTTTACTTTCGTTTTTTGAAAAGAAAATTGTTAGTACTGTCGCTTTGAAAGAAGATTTTTCAGATCTATATTTAGTTTCCTTTTTTGTCATTCTCACATTAAGGAAACTGAAAAACAATACATGCATGTGCATTTGCATTAAGACTGCATGTTGAAGTTGATTTTGGAAAAGTGCATCTAGTGTGTGCTCTCTGCTCTATGTTGAAAGAATTTCATCTCTCTTTCCTTAGTAGCTAGGATTTTCATTGCAAAAAGAAAGTAAACGACTATTTATCATCTTAGATTGCATATTTAGGAATTTTTATCTACATCACACGGTGAACCTTAAAGGAAAACTTCTTAAGAAAGATCAACTGTAAAATAAACTTCAATGAACATAAAAATTCTTTGGAACCTAACGCACGACATTTAGAAGTCTAGGCTAGAGACGTATTCTGGTGTCGTAAAGCCTGGTGACTATCGCTTTCATCGTAGTTTGGGTGATTCCTCCTCTTTGAGATGACAAGTGCCAGTACGAATTTGTGCTCCCATGTACCATTGACTATATATTGGGAGACCACAATAGGCTACATCCTTTATCCTTAGGAAGCCGTGTTTGCCGCCCTATCAATCGCAATGCACTGAACACAACATTCGGGAAGATTGACTATCATACCATAAAAAGTATTCTGCAGTTTTGCGATTGGTTTGGTAATCCCTCTATCTATATTTCCAAATTAGACACTTTCATTCCTTTTTAGACTCCTTAAAAGAAAAGGTCCATCTGAGCACTTGTCACTTCAGGCTCATTAAAAATCAAAGGCAACTAGAGTCATCTTTAGCTTTTTCTCAACTCTTAAAAATTGAAAAAGAAAGTTGTGTCAAAGCGTCATAAAATTTATTTTAATCGGAATAACATCATTGTTCCCTTGTTGGTCTTTAGGTTGAGAAATGGAGTCTACCAATCAAGGATTTCCCCTTGGGGGGAATCCTAGTCCCTTCTCCTCTTGGGGGGATGTTGGTGCTCCACACATGGCCACATTGTCCCTAGCAATGAGCAAGTGTTTCCATAGAGTTTAAGCTCATTAAAAAATGAGCCCCACCTCCGGTAAATAACCATTTTGATCGCATGACTATTAGCTTTTGAACCTTGGTCATGTTCTTACCATCACCTCCACTCTTGTTAGCTGATCATACGCCTCCATTTGATTGTTTACCCTTTTGAGGAACAGCTACAATGAGTGATTCTATTAGCCACCTTCTTTACACTGCCATGATTGAAAATTTCCAAACCTTACCTGGAACCAGTTGCTATCCAAAAACATCACTCGTTCCTCAAAAAATGAGTCTCCTTTAAGCTCTTTTCATCTGATTCATAAAATATGAAAATATTGCCGAGCAATTGGCCTTTCTAGCTCGTTAAAGCGATCAGAAGTGCCATCCCTCCTCTAGATTTTAATCTTTTTGGATTTGAGGGATTATTACACAAAAATATCGAGCGCTTGTCTTGTTCGGCTCATTAAAACTATCGAAAAGTCAACCCTTTCGTATTATTTTACACTTTTTCGAACTTAAGGGATTACATTATGAAAAAGGACCACTGGAGTTGCCTTTACGTCCCTTTTTAGACTCTCTAAAATTGAAAAGGACCGAGTTATCTTTGTCATTAAACTCGTTAAAACAATAGCGACAAACTTGTCCATGCAGACAAAAGCGAGTTTCACTATTGCTAGGCTTGTTAAAACATAGCAACGGGTTTTCCCGAAGGGAAAATTATAGAACAAGCATATGTTATCCTCCTCAAGCTTGACAAAAATAAAGAGGTACTGGTCAGCAATGACTGGCGAAAAAGGGAAGAAAACTTGAATAGCTATATTGATAGCAGGTCGCTCTTGAACATGACACTTTCACTTCGTCACCATGATTGAGTCGGGTTGGGTTATTCCGTTCACCAGTCATATCACCATTGGTCCACTGTACCATCCACCTTGGGGTTAATGCTACCAATCCATTTCAGTGTCACCGATATGTTCAAGAGAAGTCGCTCAGAGAATTCACCAACCTAGCTAACGTCTCATCCACTGCAATACCTTCACTTTTCATGACTGCCACCCTGAACCTTATATCATCAGATTGTTTTTACCTCCACAAAATCATTTGCTCTATTCCATGTCGTGGATGTGGGATTCATTAAGGACCTCCTACGATGGGTCACTTCTTGTCGACATTAGCTCATTATCCAAGAAGTTGACTTAGGAACAACCTTTTCAATACTTTGAAGCTTTCATACCTCAATGGCAAGTTTCTCACTTCCAGTGACAAGTTTACGTCAATGGCCTTCAACTGAAAGATTTTACGTGGTGATCGACATCAACTCATGTATTCACACCACATGAATTGTACTACAGTACCTTGAGGGTCATCATCATTATCGGTGATTTCTCTTGCACCTGTTAACAACTTACATCATTGGCTGGTAATTAGGCGATGTCTTTCCATGTTCGACATCAGAACATGTTTTCACATGGATCGACTTGTACTTCGGGCAAAGTTTGAACAATTTTGAAGACCCCAAATCTAGTTTCATCCATCCAGGCTATGATATATTTAGGAAAATAAAGACATCAAATGTACATCACAACTGCACAGATAATCATCCAAACTGAAGGATGATGGCTCTACCAGAATCATCAGTCTGCCACACAGATGATTGTCTGTCTTATGTACATGAGTATGAATTTATAAAGCTGAACATGGGGAATGCATACCTAAGCTAGATCATGAAAATATTATGAAGATAATGTATTGTGTTGTATCTTATTGTAGGTCACCTTCCAGCTCGAAAAACCTCTGATCCTCATTATAAAGCATTTCACCTGACATCAAAAGGATTTACGATCTCATGCTTTAGGGGGGCAACTGTTATAGACATATTTGGGCATTGCAACCCCAATCACATATGTCCATAAACCAAGGGCTTCTAAACCCATAAAAGTTTTGTTTCATACCCTAAAGGAACAAGGTCAGCTGATTACATCATCTCCCAGAAGTTCTCCATGAAAAACTACTCAGAACTGGTCAAAACAGGACCATACAGACTTCTCCATGCATAGGGTGTGATGCATCTCACCTATTACACACAGAGGGTGCGATGCATACTGGAAATTCCTTCTATAAGGTGCGATGAGCGAGAGCAGACAAATGGCAGAAGCAATTTACTAGGTGGAAACCCATAGAATCTTCTAGAAACTGCTCATATGACACTTGCCTCTCTGAATTCGCCCAGGGATGAGTAAGAGATCTGAAATCTCCAAGTGGAACCAAGAACTATCAATGAAATGGCACTAATCAAAATCCCAGAAGCTGACTCACTCTCTTGTAAACATCTATATATGGATCCCTCATCCTAGAGATCTAGAGGCTGAAATTTTGTAATTTGCAAGGAAGTGTTGTTGGTTTCTCTTTGAAGACATTGTTGGGTGATCTTACTTTGTATGAGGTGAAGAGGGCTTTCATTTCAGGAGGATGATGCTGGATCAGACAGCTTGGTTGTAATCTTCTCTTCTACTACTTCTATCAATAAAGCTATTTGAGTTTTCCTCCATATGTTTGTATATCTTTGAATCTTGTTTATGTATGCATTTATATGGTTAATGTACATCTGATCCTACATTATTTATGGTTATAGATCTCTATGCTTTGATGGTATTTTGCTGCCTTGACTCTACAGGTGTTCTTTGAAGTGGGACAAGCGAGAAAGGAGTGGAAAAAGCTTCATCAAAGGAGAGAGGAAACAAGCAAGGAGACTAGCGAAAGACTGAGGTTGGTGCTCTCATCTTCTCTCTCATCTATCTCTCATAAAGGAAAACATAAGTAACTTTAATCTGTTTGTTTCTAAGATAGCTACCCATCTTAGTGGGACTAGCATCTCTGAATGGACACTAGTTTTCCCGATAACACAGACTCAGAAAGGCTCTCTATGATCTAGAACAAGCTCCAAGGGCCTGGTATTACCGTCTTGAAAAATACCTCCATCAATAAGGTTTTTCTAAAGGATTAGCTGATAGCAATCTATATACAAATATTGACAATGATAAATTGTTAATACTTGTTGTGTATGTTGATGATATCATTTTTGGTAGCAATGAAGAAGCCATGAGTCAAAACTTTGCTTTGGTAATGCAGAAAGAATTTGAAATGTCCCTGCTTGGTGAGCTCACATATTTTATTGGTTTACAAGTTCAACAAAATAAAGATGGTATTTTTCTATCACAAACCAAGTACCTCAAGAAGATCTTGAAAAAATATGGCATGGAGGATTCTAAACCAGTATGTACCCCTATGGTAACAAGATGGGTCTCAGCTCAAATGATGAATCAGCAGCGGTACATCAACCTACCTACAGATCCATGATTGGTAGTTTGCTTTATCTAACAGGTACCCGACCAGACATCATCCGTGCAATGGGAATAGTTGGAAGATTTCAAGCAAATCCAAAGGAATCACACCTTCTGGTAGCCAAAAGGATTTTCAAATATCTTCAAGGAACTCAGAATTTTGGTTTATGGTATCCTAGGGATACATATCTTACACTTCATGCATATACAGATGCAGATTGGGCAGGAAGTGTGGATGACAGAAAAAGCACTAGTGGTGGTGCATTTTATATGCGCTACAGATTAGTATCTTGGTTCAGCAAGAAACAAAGTTCAATTGCATTATCTACAGCCGATGCAGAATATGTGGTTGCTGCATCTTGTTGCACACAACTCCTTTGGACGATGAAAACATTGGAAGACATTCAAATCACATGTACTCCACCCATCTCCATTCTATGTGATAATACAAGTTCAATCAATATTTCAAAGAATCCAATCATGCATTCCAAGGCCAAGCACATACCTATCAAATATCATTTTCTCCGTGAACAAGTGCTTGAAAAAAAACATCCAATTGGAGTATGTTCCCTCCAAGGAACAGGTTACTGATATATTCACCAAACCACTGCCTAGAGAGACATTTGAATATCTCAGACAGAACCTGGGAGTAGTTGATGCATCATCTTGCTATTGAAAATTATATGTTTTATAGAAAATTGGTTGTACGTGAGTTTCATGAAGCGTATCCGCGTACATATGCCGGTTAATGTGGATACAGTGGCGTATATGTTGGTTTGTGTTGACACCTAATCCTCAATGGATGGGTGAACTGGAACGTGAACAGTCATCAAGAAGATGAACTGTTCCGTCTCCTTTTTGTATATAAACAATAGTTCTCTAATGAAATAACATATCAGTTTTTCTTCTACTCATTCCGGAGTTACCCTGGCCTGACATGGTATCAGAGCACAGGTCCCAGGTTCTAAAAATAGTTGTAACTCCTGCCTCTGTCCTGAGCACTGCGCTGCTCTGTCCTGCACTGCTCTGCCTTGTCTGATATTCCTCTGACATAGTCTAATGACGCTGGTCCGTTACGCTACTCGATACTTGCACCCTTGTCTGCAGTTTCCTCAGAAGATTGTCCTGCATGTTTTTGTGCGCATTTCATTTTGAAGATTTTCTCTCAGAAGATTGTCCTGCATGTTTTTGTGCGCATTTCATTTTGAAGATTTTCTCTCAGAAGATTGTCCTGCATGTTTTTGTGCGCATTTCATTTTGAAGATTTTCTCTCTGGCATTATCATTGCCTGGAGGAACCTCCGATAGTCATTCTATCTATCTTCAGATCTTCTATTGACCGAACCAAACCTCTGCTATTTCTGTGTGGCTTTGTAACTGGAACAAACCTCGAGTCGAAGTAATCGTATCAGAGAGTGCATGGCAATGGTCACCGAGTGGTAGTTGCGGAGCTGGTGCTCGCCTCCAAGAACACGGAAGCTGATGACATGGTGCGTGGTATCGCTGGTTAATAACGCTAGTTAATACTACGCTGCCTGCCCTACCTGTGCAACACCTGCATCCAGAAGCTCTTCTTCAACGAGAACGACAGCGAAGTATTGATCCTGTGCTCCAGCGAGAGGTCCACAAAACATTAGTGACAAGTGCAACGCAGAGAGGACGTATCAAATGGCTATTCAAATGGTATGGGATGGTTGCCGAGAGATTTAGATTAACATTGCAGCTGTCTGACTGGCCATTCACAGTCAACGTCATAAGTATGGCGGCCATCATCACAATCCACAAGTGCTATGCGTAAATCGAGGGCAACGGAATAGTAATATCGGTTTGATTGTATTGCTCAGTCTTGTTTTTGTGGAGGTGAATAGTAATATTGCACAATTCTTTATCATTTGAATGATAATGCTGTAGTATTGGGCCGTCTATATAAACAGTTTTTCAAAGCATTGCGCTATTTTTTCAAAGTGTTCATATATATCATTCAAGGCAGTTTTCAAAGCATTCAAAGTTATATCAGTCAGAGTGTTTTTAGTGTTACATGATAAATTGATATATTGAAGTGATATATTAATACATTGAAGTGATATATTGAAGTGATCCCTTGCGCATTTTTTCAAAACATAGTAGTATTGCAGTGATATGTACAATGAAATGCTGATGCTTTTAGCAAATATCAGAAGGATTTGAAGGCTGTAACGTAAGGATTTTTTAGCAGAAGTAAATTTTTACAGAATGCATTCAATCATCTCTATGGTTGGAATAGTTCTCACTGGCAAGGAGAACTATTTTGAATGGTCTCGGATGGTAAAACACACCCTCATATACAATGAGTTGTGGAAGGGAGTGTGTGTCAGAGAAGAAGACAAAGACCCTGTGCAGCCTACATAAGATAAAGAACTTGTCATTTGGGAAAACAAGAACAGCAAAGCCTATGCATTGATCGTAGCATCTGTAAATGAAGAAGTAAGTCGTCATATTTCATCCTATTCCACTGCCTTTGAAGCTTTACAAAAGCTGAAAGAACTCTATGATACACATTCTGCACTTAAAGTTGTTCAGCTCATGATTAAACTCTTCACTCTTGAACTGAAAAATAATGACCCTCTTGCTCTTGCATCTGAAATAAAGTCTATAATGCATGATATTAAATCCACTAATGTTGAGCTAGATATCTCTTTTATTGCCTTTCTCAAAGCACTCTATCCTACCTACTCCAATTATCTTGAGTCATTACAAGCAAATGGAAATCTTAAAGATATAACATTTGACTCTCTTGTGAAAAAGTTTGCTGAAAGAGAGAAAGCCTTTGGAAAGAAGACAGTCCCTGAATCTTCTGAAGAGACTGTTTGCCTTGCTCATAAAGAAAAGCATCCTGCTCAAGATTCTACAAGAGGAAGAGGTGGACGAAGAGGAAGAGGAAGATACTTCAGAGGCAGGGGGGCAGACATTCTCAAGGAGAAAAGGCAGATCTGCATTGCATTCGCTGCAAACGAAATGGATCACATGATGCTTCTACATGCAAGCTACCATGGGACAAAATTGAGCAAAGAAGAAACCAGCAGAAAGGTAAAACTGATGACACAGACAAAGGTTAAGCACTTGAATCCGCTCACTATATTGAGGCACAATGTAACATTGGAGTAAATGAAGATTTGTTTAATGCTTCACTTGCTTCTTCAAAAAATGATTGGTTGCTTGATTCAGGAGCAACCTGTCATATGACTCATAGGAAAGATTTTTTTGAAGATTTCACTGACAATGTTGATGGAGTAGTATACTTTGCAGATCAGTCAAAAATCAAGCCATCTGGGCTTGGCACAATCAGGCTTAAACTGCCTGGTCTTCCAGACTGTCTTCTAGATCATGTTCTATATCGCCCACAGCTCAAGAGAAACTTGCTGTCCCTGGTCCACATCCGCCAGCAAGGTCACTCCATTCATATGTTTGATGGAAAGCTTGAGGTAAGAAAGGCATCTGACCACTCACTTGTCATGAGGGGTATAGAAGAAGAAAGACTTCTTAAACTGCAAGGAACCTCTGCTCATGCACAACATTTCTCATATATTTCTCATCATGAAGAAGGTACACTTCCGTCAAGTTTATTATGGCATGCTAGATTTGGACATTTAAACTATGACAGTCTCCGCTTTTTAAAGAAAAATGGTGTTGCTGGTTTGCCTACAATTCCTAGAAAACATAAGCAATGTGATGCTTGCATTCTAGGAAAGCATAGCAAACAGTCTTTTCATGATTCACATTCAAGAGAACATAGGAAGCTTGAACTCATTCATTCAGATTTATGTGGTCCAATGCCTGTTCCTTTTGCAAATGGAAATAAATATATCATGACATTTATTGATGATTACACCAGAATGTGTTGGGTTTATTTATTGAAGAACAAATCTGATGCTTTTCAAACATTCAAGAATTTTCATAAGTGGATTGAAAATGATACACAATCTCATAATGGGTCTATTCGCACTGATAATGGAAAAGAATATACATCAAATGAATTTTAAAACTATCTTCACCAACATGGGATCAAACATCAAACAACTGTACCTTATAATCCCCAACAGAATGGTGTAGCAAAAAGAATGAATAGAACAATCTTGAATATGGTACGATCCATGCTTTTCTTCAAAAATGTAAAGATAATGTTTTGGGCTGATGCTGTTCTATGTGTTGCATATATAAAGAATAGATGTCCATCTAGTGCTATAAGAAACAAGACTCCTTATGAATTGTGGTATGGACATGTTCCTTCGGTAAAACATCTCAGGATCTTTGGTTCCACCTGTTATGCTTTAATACCAAAGGTACATAGAAACAAACTTGGTGCTAGAAGTCGTAAGTGTATCTTCCTAGGGTATTCAAACACCTCTAAAGCATTAAAAAGTTTGTTGTATCTAGAGATGTCATTTTTCTTGAATCATCCAAATCTGACAGTGTTGTTGAGCGGCAACTTGATCGCTTGGATAGATTCACAAAAACGAAATCATTTCAAGAGTTTGAGAATCAGATTCCACATCTTGAAGGGGGAATTCCTATACTAGATCAACATATGGAATCTTCTTCTGAAGAATAATCTCCTTTGCATGAAACTCGAACACCGGATGATCCTTTAAGTGATGTAATTGATAGAATTGGGAGACTCAATCTTGATTCTGTCCCAACTCAATCAACAGAGCAGCCTGGACCATCTCAGAAAGGTCCTCCAAAGTGGTTGACAAAGACACTTGAAAGTGTTCATCCTGATGAAATTGGAAAAACAGGAACCAGAAATACAAACCGACAAGATGGAGGTGATGTAGATAACTCTAATTCACCTGTTGATATGGATGTTACTTATGATTGTGAATTGAACTTGTCTACAGATTTTGAACCAACTTCCTTCAAAGAAGCTTCTTCTCATGATGAATGGAAAGAAGCGATGCAGAAGGAGTATGATGCCCTCATAAAGAATGGCACTTGGAAGCTGGTTGATCCTCCATTTGGAACCAAACCAATTGGCTGCAAGTGGGTCTACAAGAACAAGTACAAAGCTGATGGCTCACTTGACAAGCACAAAGCTAGGCTTGTGGCAAAAGGTTTTGCACAGAAGGAAGGGGTCGATTATGAGGAAACTTTTTCCCCCACAGCAAAATGGGCCACCATCCGGACACTCTTTGCACTAGCTGCTCAGAACGGTTGGAAAGTCCATCAAATGGATGTAAAAACTGCATTCTTGAATGGAGATCTAAAAGAGAATGTTTTTATGTCCCAGCCTGAAGGATTTGCTGTGAAAGGACATGAACACAAAGTATGCAAACTTGTGAAGTCCTTGTATGGCCTCAAACAAGCACCATGAGCCTGGTATGAAAAACTAACTGAGCATCTTCTGAAACTCAACTTCAAACATTTTGATCTTGATGATGCAACTTTATTTGTCAAGAAAGTTGGCAAAACAGTTGTATATCTTGTGGTATATGTAGATGATATTTTAATGACAGGGAACAATGAAAGCTATATTGCATCCATAAAGAAAGAATTAGGAAAAAATTTTGAAATGACTGCTTTGGGCTATGTTCATTACTATCTTGGCATTGAAGTAACCCAACATCCAAAATCCATATTTCTTTCTCAAAAGAAATACATTGGAGATTTGTTAAACAGATTTGGCATGACAGAGTGCAATCCTCTTTCTACTCCAATGGAACAAAACTTGAAGCTCACATCTATTGAAGGAAAGGAATTTGAGGATGCAACAAAGTATAGACAGCTTGTAGAAAGTCTCATCTACCTCACTACTACCAGACCAGACATTTCATTTGCTGTTGGAATCCTCTCCAGGTTTATGCAAAAGCCTTGCAAGGGACATTGGTCTGCTGCAAAAAGAGTTCGAAGGTACTTGAAGGGAACTCAAGACCTTGGAATCAAGTATACATAGGTGGACGACTTCAACTTGATTGGATACTCTGATTCAGACTTCGATGGAGACAAAGAAACTAGGGTATCTACTTCAGGATATTCTATGAGTCTTGGATCAGGAGCTGTCTCCTGGAGATCACGCAAACAATCAGTACCAGCAGATTCCACAACAGAAGCAGAATACGTGGTAGCAGTTGAAGCAACGAAAGAAATTGTGTGGCTCAGGAAAATTATTGAAGATTTGTAGGTAAAACAAATACAATCAACTCCACTCATGATTGATAACACCTCTGCAATAAAGTTGGCCAAGAACCCAAAGTTCCATGATCGTACTAAGCACATCAATACTAAATATCATCTAATCCGACATCATGTTGAGGCCAAAACAATCCATCTCTGTCATTGTTCCACAAACGAGCAAATTGCAGACATCTTCACCAAAGCACTTGGAAAAGAAAAGCTTGAAAGATTCAGAACGATGCTTGGACTCACCAACATCCCTTCAGATTAAGGGGGGGAATGTTGACACCTAATCCTCAACGGATGGGTGAACTGGAACGTGAACAGTCATCAAGAAGATGAACTGTTCCGTCTCCTTTTTGTATATAAACAATAGTTCTCTAATGAAATAACATATCAGTTTTTCTTCTGCTCATTCCGGAGTTACCCTGGCCTGATAGTTTGAAGAAAAACAATGGGCCAAACTCAGGATGAAAAGAGTCTGATATGGGTCTGATAGTGATCGTCTGGCATAGGTTCAGGGGGAGCATATACTTCTAATAATGCATTGTTGGCATTATCTTAGAAGATCCTGGTACAAATTCACAGATTCACGTGGAACAGGTGCAGAGAGAGATCATGGTTATTGATATGGATGGTGATTGATAGATTTTGCTGATAACTATCATAGTCTTGTTTAGATATTTTGTCTCCACTATGCATGGGATGGATGATGTAATGTTTTTGTTTTGTCATGTATAAACACTTGGTATATCTCCACTTGGTTGGAGATGGATGTATGTATGAGTCTTTGGTGATAGGAAGGTCATTTACGATGTATGGAGTCATGTTCTTCTTGTAGAACATCTTTTTACAGACCTTGCTTGCAGTCAGGGGGAGCCTAGACAACATACTTCAACATATCAGAGAATTCAGCATGTAATCAGGGGGAGCATAACCTTTTTCCCTTGATGACAAAGGGGGAGACTGACTTGGGGTTGCAATCAAGTCGAAAGGGGGAGATTGTTGGCATTATGACATAGATTTGGCACTATGACACAGGTGTTGTCCTTGATGGCAACTCTCACAGATGACAAATCATAGTTCATGCTCACAGAATGAAGAAAGAAAGGTATACACAGGTTCACATTGACCAAGTCGCGTGTACACGTGGGTTAGCAGACCCAAAGACGCATATAGTGTACACACACACTTTCACAAAAGGAAAGGTATGTACGTGTTGGAAAACTTGGTTTTGGTCCGTGGTATTTGGTCCATGGTATTGTGGTCCATGGTATTGGTCCAAGGTATCTTGTCCGAAGTGTTGACCCCAGGTATTTGGTCCAAGGTATTGATCCTAAGTGGTTTTGGACCATGGTATTGTGTAAGGCCTAAGACTATAAAAGGAGGAGAAGATCATTAGGTAAATGCACTCATGAATTGAATATCTAATGAAGAGCAAGATCTAGATTACAGGTTATTGGGTTATGGTGCATAGCTAGATCTGAATCAATGTTGAACCTAAGTGCTTGATGAAGGATAAGTTCTATTGATGGGTCAAGATCTTAAGGCTTGAAGGGAAGTATCTTTGTGTGTTTTTGATCTTTTATCTGAATAATTGGCGCATGTCATAATCTGTAAATATGATGATTTGGGTATAATTGATGTCTGAATAATTGTAAAGGTTAAAGCATCATTTACATTTCAAAAGTTCTTATACGTAGGTTCGCCTTGATACAAGTGTGTATGCATGTAGGTTCGTCACATTGAAGTAGCGTACACATCATAAAATATGCTTTAGCTACTTCTGATTGTTGTTGCAGTGTTCTGGGTTCTGGCTTGGGTTCTGGTTACTGTTACTGTATTCTAGTTATGGCATTCAGAGAAGTGATTGTTTGATTTAGTTTTGATTGGTGCAAAGGAGATTGGATGATGTAGATATATTTGATGTTTGATTGATGTTATTGATGGATCCAGTCTAAAAATTTATGAAACGTGGTCACTGGAAGAGAAGAGAAGGTTGTAGCCTTTTGTAGGTCAGCACCTACGTACTGGCACATCAGCTAGTACAAGAGCTAGGGGGTTGTAGCTTCCTTCCAGGAGAAGGTGGAGAATGAGAGAAGGTTGTAGTATTCTGCAAGTAGAAGCCTGTGTACTGGTATAAAACTACACCAGTACAAAATATTATAAAAAGAAGTTTCTTATTAAAAGGAATATAGAGACGATTGGAGCAGGTGGTTTTCACCCACATTGGGTTTCCACCTTATATCTTGTGTTCATGTGTGTGACTGTCTATTTTGTTTTTACTGCTCCTGGTTACTGTTTATATGGTTATGATGCACAGATTAACGATCAACATATGAAGAATTAACTAAATTATAAGTTTACTGGGTATACGCTAGTTACCTTAGATATAGTTGCGTATACACGCAAGTTTCATTAACTGAAGTAGTGTATATGAATCAGAATATGGAAATGAAATATTATTGACTTGCTAATACTGATTCACCCCCCCTGACCCCTCTCAGTATTATTTCCAACAATTCAATGCAAAAGAAGTCCAAGAGACACATGTGGAAAATAAAGAGTCACATAGAAGTCCATAGGTTATACAAGTAAAAGACCCATGAGTAAGTTCAAAGGTATTTTTCATTTGTTATAAATAAGCCCTCATAACTCAAGGAAAGTGTTTGAATTTTGGGTGAATTGGCCTTGGATTCTCTAGTTGTGCATAGGAGAGAATATCATTCTTTGGAGAAGTAAGTGCTAACTTCATGTTCCACTATTGGAGCTACTGTTTCATCAATGTAGCAATGTACTTGGATCTTTCATCCAATTATCAGAATCTCTTGGAGCCAACACTCTTTTAGCATGTATCATGAATTTTGTAAGGCTATTATTTAAATTTTTGTTGTATAAGTTTATGTTATGCATACTAAAGAGAATGAAATATTTCATTAACTTTAGATATGAATCTTATTGAATGGGAGTTGTTATGCATTTCAGGATCATTGTTATCTTTTGAAATATTTTGCGGGTTAGTTAATGATTGTTTTCTTTTTATTTCACATGTTTCTCTTAGGATCGTACTACTACTTTTGTATTGGAGTCCCTTTTTTATCTCCCTTTTGTGAAAGTTCCCTTTAAACTTTATAACCAGTGCCTCATAAAGATTAAGCCTCAAAGTTATGCGTATGATATTTTATGTATGTTTGGAAGCCAAGGCATACCTCTAAGACCTCTGCAATGGTGGGGATCATACTCTAAATGGTGTGAGGTCTAATTGGGACTTCTCATGAGGGCGACCCCTTGGATGTTGGTGGTATCCATGTTGGGTAGGGTCCCCCTAGGTCAAAGTTTTGTCAAAGTTTTGCAAAAAGTCCACAGTTTGAGGATTGGGGCACACTTCACACAATGTTTTAAGATTCATAGGGGCTTTAGGGTGGGTCAAAGCCACTTATTTTGTAAAAGGATGGGATCAATTTGTATGTTTTGAGTTCTGCCCATGGTTTGCAGACCGTGGTATTGTAAGAGAAAAATATATATAAAGGGTTGTCTTAGTAAGTCAAAGGCATGCAATTGATGAATATGTTTTGATGTTTTGAGTCTGTCTTTATGTGTTAGAGCAAAGGGGAAGGCTCCTGCAGCTGTGTGAGAGGAGACCTTGGTAAGTCTGCAGTTGTGTGTGCAGGCCCCTACAACTTTGTGTGAAGGGTAAGAGGTATTGTAATTGTGAAGATATGTAGATAATAAAGAATATTTTGATGGTAGACCTGTGTACTTACATTTTGTACTTTAGTTTATGAAATTACTATTTATTTTTATGTTGAGAAGTAAAAGATAAGATCATAATTAATATCTAAATTTTGTTACAGTTAGTTACATCTAGGATCCATTTATTTATGCACAGTAGATAGAGTTTTAGATCTTCAAAGAAGTCTTTTTGTATCAATAGATCAGACTTGGTAAAATATTAAGTAAGATTGTGTAGCACCATAATATATTTGTAGGTGAGTCAAATTAAGTCAAGATCCACACTCCATAATCCTTCTGGATGCAGAAACCTCGTTTTAGCATCCCTTAATATCGCCTCGGGTGAGACTGTGGTCTATGTGAGAAGATTGGTTTTGAAAGGGCTCGTGATAAAGGGTTTTGTTGGTTAGCGTAGCTAACTCTAAAACTGGGTCTGAGCCCCTCAAGCCCAAAAATGATTATGTTGCTTGCACCGGGATCTATCTAAGGGATATGTAATGTGGCATCTGACCAAAAAAGAGATTCAAGATTGGGTCGATATGAAATTATGAAAATTTGCAGCACAAGAGAATAGAAATTTGCGCCTGTCAACAAAAAGGTGGTTTTAGAAGTATATATTTATAGAACAACATGAGATATTTTTTGCATCGTTCGCTAATGAGTTACATGAGTGGCTTTCAAAAATAGCTGAAAGTAAGACTTGTTGGAAGCATGACGAGCCTACTCTGTGGACCCTAGAGCTAAGTACGCAACTTAAGGAGACTTAAAATAAGGTCACAAGAGTTGTTGATTATTGGATCGATAGTGTTCTCAAAGGCTTTATTACTAAACTTGTGATTGACACATTGGTATCCTACAATGAAGTTGAGCACCAGTTTTTCAAGGGCCCGCAAGGTGTATTTGAATTCCTTAAAGCTCTAGATTAAGATGTTGTTATGTGAGAAGGGCGTACTGCGCATGCAAGCGGATTGATGTTTAAAGGAAGAAATACTGGAACAATGTGGATAAAAAAGAGAGACATAATAGAATATTATTATTTCAGTGAAGTTATTTACAATTCATTATTGCGTGAATCAGAAAGTGAAGAAGAAAGGAGCAACCCTAGCACACCTAGAGGTGCGTCACAATCATATAATCAAGTCACTTATGGGATTCCTCATCCAACCACTCCACCTCCACCTCCACCTCCATCCACACCTCCACTTCCCCCATTTAATATGGATAACGTAGTAAAGATGCCTATTTTTAAGGGTTAGGGATCAAAGGACCCTAAGAAATTTTGAGTTGTCGAAGAAGATGCATGGAAAGAAAAACAAATCAATGATGAAGATATGAATAAAGCTCAACTTATCAGAGCGTTGCAAAATAGAGTGTTGTCATGGTATATTAAGTAGATTACAACAAACCCAGCCACTTCACTAGATGAGATAGAGAAAGCACTGAACGCAGAGTTCAAGAAACCAAATTCGTAGTCGTAGTGCATTACAGAGATAAAAGAGATTACGAAATCATTCAATGAGACTGCGTAGGAATTAGATCAGAGATTAATTTTTTTTTTTGGGACAATTCAACTTTCAGATCTCTGATGAGCAACATAAAGAGTGGTATATAGTTGCACTATTACCACTTCTCAGATTACCGCTATCACAAAAAAAGATCGCACTGCAGGCTGAGGCATTAGAAATTGTGATGAAGCTAGAAGAATCGCCGGTATAGGATACTCACATAGGAGTCAGGGAAAACTTTAAGGATGGAAAATTATCTTGAAGTTTAAAAACATTGGCAAATCTCACTAGTCCCTAATATTAAAACTACAAAATGTTTATTGATATATTTATAAAATTATTCAAATTTATAACGATTTTATATGTATTATTTTTATAATGTTGGCGATTTTTAAGGTAAAAAAAAATTGTATTGTAAAATTTGGGTGAATAATTTTTATAAAAAATGGAATTTGGCGAATCTTTTTTGTGGAAAAATCATGGAAAATTAGCCCACCTGCGAATATTAGCCCCTAAAATTTTCCATGGTAGGATTATAGTAGATATAGACCCAGGTAGAGAGCTTACATATGGAACTACAAGATTTGAAGAAGGGAAACGAAGTTCGACCTGATATGCGCTTAGACATTTGGTGCATAAAGTTTAAAGTGGAAGGCCACTATAAGGACCAATGTCCTATCTATCATGATTATTTGGCTGCTGGGGCTCCTAATCCTCTTAAGCCAGAACCTAGTGTTGGGAAAAGTACCAGATCGAGTGTCTGGTGTAGTATTTGCTGAATTGCAGGCTAACACCTGACTGACCACTGTTATTTGTTACAGAAGTATGTGCAGTCGCCAAAGTAGTTATTTTGTAACTTCTGCCAGTCAGTAGGACATGACAAAAGAAATTATCACAACTATGATTTGGTGATAGAGAAAACAATGATGTACAAAATGCAGGCTAAAGGTCATGTGCATGAAGATCATGATTCACTTGCGCCCTGTAGAGGATTTCATTTCCGAGGACATGGTCGAGGAGGGGGTTCTAGACGAGGTCGGGGTCAAATCATATGTTATAATTGTGGTGAAGCTGGACATTTTGCGTGGGATTATCAGAACCCCACTACCCCTTCTTATAACTATTGTAGACAGTTTGATGCAAGAAAAGAAAAATCATTTTCTTGAACAGTACTTGCAAATGATGAGGGATGAACTGCGCGAAGATGATCTAAGTGTTAACATAATGACACGAAGTGGCACAACTACATGAGAAGATAAAACAGAGGGAAAAAACACCTATGGTGGATACATGGGTTAGGAAGGCTAGAGAACGGAGTACTGGGTATAATATGGAGAGGGAGAAAGAAACCTTCATGGAAGAAAAGAAGAGGTTCATGGACCCTGGAGCTTCGACATCAAAGACACATATGAAACTAGTCGAAGTAGAGGAGACTTCTTGCTGGACCCTGGGAGGAGCTTGTACAACATCAAGGCACAGGTTGTAAAGTTCTTCTTTGATTTAAATTAATACAATCAGATTCATTTTTCTCAACAAATTGTCTTATGTGATTTGTTTCATGAATTCCTTGATCATCATGATAAGTATGCTTTATTATATTGGCTTTTCAGGTGCTATTTAATTTGTGTGCTTGTTTGTGTTTGCAGGTTCTCTACAAGGGAGCTCATTTGGATCAATGGAGCGAGGCTTCCACAAACTTGCATTGGACCCAAGGTAGGCCTAAAACACTTGTTTGCCTTTATTTATAAATTGCATATTTAGAGAAAGATAGAAGTTGATTGGTTTGTTTGTTGCTAGATATCATTAGATACTAGGGAGGTCGGTCTTGTCCGCAAGAACAACTCATTCCATGTGACAAAATGGCGACTCCGTTGGGGACTTGATTTTTTGATTTGCTTCTACTTTGACTTGAGAAACTGTGTTTTTGTTTCTGTTTTTGGCTTGATGTGTGTGGGATTGGGTAGGTTTAGTTAATCTTGATTTTTTTTTGTTTTCATACTTTTGGGAGAGGACCGCACCCTCTGCTTGTAACACAGTGCGGACCTATCCGCACTTTTTCTTTACACACAGAGCGGTCCCGCACCTGTGTGAACTGCGGACCTGCGAACCCTGTCAAAATTTTGAAAAACTTAAGATTTTCTCTTAAAGTTAGCTTAGGATTTGTTTAGGTGTTTTTAGCCTCTGCCGAGATCTGCACATGACTTGTCAGGAACTTTTCTTAGGTTAATTCCATTGGCATTAAGGTTTTAGGTGAAATTCCTAGAAGTTTTGGTTGCCGGGCTTGATTTTCATTTTCGTCTTGTAGTAGCTCAGAGCTTAGAAGCTTTAGAAGCCTCAGATCACCTTGGTTTTTACTGGCCTTCTTATGAGTCTGACCATTTGCAAAATCTGCCTTTGTTGAGGAATCCATCTTGTGTTTCTCTTTGCGAAACTTCGAAAAGACTTGTGTTAAAAGTTTTGGATTTCATTTTTAGAAAAAAAAACAAAAATTGGTTGTTCTTTTACAGATTTGTGATTCTGGACAAATTAGTCCTTAGTTTGCTTATAGCTAAGTAAAACATCCTTGAAAAGAAATCTTGTAAGCTTTTACTTCAAATAGTTCTTAGAATTTATAGATCTCAAGATTAGATTTTTCCATAGTTTTGAGTGTTTTATGAAAATAAAAAAAATCTCTTTTGAAAAGTTTGTTTTTGTAGTATTTGAATGTTTGAAAGAAAAGGGAAATTTTCGTGAGCATAACTAGTTGTCTCGTTTTTGAGTGTATTGGAAAAGGCAAAAAAGCTCTTCTTTTGTTTTTTCGTTGAGAAAGATTTGTTTTTACAGGTATTTGCATTCTCAACTCTTTCCTAGCTAGAAATTCATTGAAGGGAAAAGATTGCTTATCATCTTAAGTGCATTTTTTAGTGATTTGGAGTCGAGTCTTCACACCATAAGTTTCATCTCCGCACCTTTTGACTTAAGAAAAAACCAATAAAAATAACGCTTAAAGTAAAATCTATCTAGTAATATTTTTATTTCTAGGGCTCTATATCACTAACATAGCTTAGGCTAGTATCTTGGAGTAGGGAGTAATTAACTCTCCAAGATAGTAAAACAAACAAGTAGCTGTATCTTGTGGTAGGAGATAAAATCCAATTGTTACATCTATGCTCTAAGAAAGCTCCTCTTAAAGGAGAAGCACGAGATCATATCTGAACCAGTGTGGGAATCAATCCTTCCTCATTGGGAACGATAGAAGATATTCACGTATTAAAAATGGTAAACCTTGGATTAGCCATTGTCGAGGAGCCTGGGGTCACTTGTTGGTAAACCTTGGATTATGTCAAGGAACCTTCAAGGGGATTGAGCTTGTTACTCTGCCCTTGCGTGCGTATCGGATCGTAGACTGTTCCCCCAGGTATATTTGTTTCCGTTGGTAACCATAGTGACCATATTCTATAGGATTCTTTCCTAAGGTGACGGTGGAGGGAAGATCCCACTGTACCTGGAGCAGACGTCGGCTAGACTCACTTGGATTTTCTGGGGGGTTCTCTTCACTCGAGACGGTTTAGTGGAGAAACTTGTGCCAGTTTATTCATTAAGCAGGTTGTTGGGGTAACTGTTTCAACCGCCATTTCTATATTGAACTCTGCGACGTTGGATTTCATCACCAACTAGTGTTTTCAGTACAGAAAGTTACTGTTTGTGTGTGGTTTGATCTCTTAGATTCTTTAGGTGTGTGATTCAAAATTGTTTGGTTCTTTAGAGGCTTTAGGTGTTTGTTATTGAGATTTTTCTTTGTTTGCATTTGAAGTAGTTAAAATATTTAATCGTGGCTGAATTACCGAGGAAGTCCCGTAGACTTCGGGGCCAACCTCCTGAGTTTTCACCGAGCCAGCCTCAAGGGCTATGAGCCCTTGTAACTCCTAGAGACAGTAGAGTTGGGTCACCTGAAGAAGGAGAGTCTTCATTGGTTGTACATCCTGATTATCAAGCTCTAGTAGCAAATTATAATCCACAATCTATTTCTGTTTCCGAAGTTACTGGTAGTTTTTCATCTACTAGTGATTTAGCTGAGGAACATGAAATATCTGAACTTGAAACTGAATTTGCTACTACGCCAACATCGGGATTTGCCTCTCCAACTTCTAGTGGTCTTGTTTCACCCGGGGTAGAAAGAATAATTACCCAAAATCTTCCTTCTGGACTTATAGCTATTGAATAACTTGTTACTCCGAAAGAAGAAGGTATCCCTATCCCTGAAAATCAACTAGTTATAGAACTTAGAGAGCGTGAATCAATCTTTTACAGTCCACCTAGGAGCGACGCTTGGTATCTTTCATTGACCAATTTTTTGGAAAACCCGGGACTAGCTTTTTCACCACCTCGTATTCCTTTTCACCCGACACCTAGGGGTTATTATCCTCCGTTAAATATGTCAAGACAGTCGTCCATGTTTTCTCAATCTCTAGAAACCTTTATATATGGCGGTCCTTCTGTTCCCTCTCGGTATCGGTCACTTACTGGTACATTTTCGAGAGCATCTCCTCAGCCTATCGAACAAGGGTTATTAACTGGTAATAACGGAACTAAACCGTTGAGTGTAGAAGATATTCTTATGATGTCAGGTACTATTCCTAATCCTCAACTTCAAGGTGGCCAGTTACTGCCTGGGGGCAGCCTCAAAGTCCTCAATTATCGGTTGGGGGCAACCTCAAGGTACCTAATTTCCACCTGGGGGGCAACCTCAAGGACAGTACATACCTACGGGACAGTACGTTCCTCAAGGTCAACCCCAGACTCAGTACGTTCCACAAGGTCAACCCTAGACTCAGTATGTACCTCAAGGTCAACCCCAGTATCAATATGTACCTCAAGGCCAACCCCAGTATCAGTATGTGCCTCAAGGTTATCAACCTCAAGGTTAGTACCCAACCCAAGGTTTCCAACCACCTTCTGGTCAATCATTTGTCCAAGGAGATGGAAATGTACCTTTGAATTATCAACCCTACCCTCAACCTGGTTATGGTCCTCAATATTCTCAACCTGCTATGGGTCCGTACCCCGGAATGAACTTAGTGTGGGATCCATCTCAATCTCAACAGATCTTACAACCGAATGTGCAGTTGTCATCTCAATCTGGACAACCCTTGGTTTCTTGTTCACCCCAGCAACCGGTCCAGTCTACTATTCAAACTTCTGCACCTTCTGTAGTTTCTCAGTCTGGGCCTAGTATGCCTCGTACTCTACCTCAAATGACTGCTGCGACTGCTGCAAAATCTGTTCAATCTGCCCCACCTACTTCTGGAGTATCGACAGCTCCGGTTTCTACTGTTCCTGTATCAACTCCTCAGACATCTTTACCTCAGTCTGGATCCACAATTCAGACTTCGGTTCAAATGCCTGTAGGAAAACCTGGTCCAAGTACGGTTGTCACAAGTCAACCTCAATTTACTTATCAACCGTACCAGGGACAGTACCAATTCGGTCCTGCTGTGCAGCAGCCAGTCTATCAGTATCAACCATACCCTGGTTATACATATCAGCAACCTCAACAACCCTAGTACGGTCCGGTTAATCCTAGTTTTTCGGGAGGATATAATATCCCAAATGCAATTCCAATTCCTAGTTATCTTGGATATCATCCTCCTGGGGCTGGTCTCATGACCCAGGGTTTCAGGGACCCTAATCGTCAGTTACCATTCATTGCAACTTTGGACTTGCCTGACTTGTCGCGCCTTACGAACGATCCAATTAACTGTCTTCCGTTTTGGCCGCCAATGTCGAATAAGTTGCCTAGTGATATTCCTAAGTTTGAAGGCAAATCAGGAGAGGACCTGTCGAACCATGTGATGACTTATCACCTCTAGTGTGCGTCTAATTCCATTTCAGATGATTCAATCCATTTAAGGCTTTTCCAACGCACTCTAATTGGTCTTGCGGCCAAGTGGTACATTGAGTTACCATGAGCCACTTTTTATAACTTTAGTCAGTTAGCTACTTCATTTTTAACTCATTTTCAGTTGCCAGTCAGATATGACAATGGCACGGAATTATTAACTTCATTAAAACAGTCAATGTCCACCTACATTTCCGATCACATTCATGAATGGAGACGTCGACGACGTTTAGTGAAAGTTTTTATCCTGGATCAAATCTTAGCTGAATGGTTTGTAAAATCTTTATTACCAAAGATCACTGAGGATGTAGCTAAGGTAGGAGTCATTACTGAAGAGAAAGTAATTGCTCAAGCTCAGTACCTTGACTTAGTTTATACGCAGTCAGGTACCTTACACGAGAAAATCCCCGACCTTCCTAAACAAAAACAAATAACTGCAGCTCCTTCAGGGTCTCATGCCGCTGATGGTATGATTGGTACGGTTAATACTAAAAGTAAGAAGAAATCTTCTAAGAATTCTTCTCCTATCATAACTTTACTAGATTCCCCGACAGGAGATTCTTCCGCGGAAACTTCCGCCAACATTCATGTTGTAGAGTCATCTATAGCCAAATCAAAATCCGACAGTAAAAAGAAAGGGAAGAATAAAAATAAAACAGATAAAAATTCGAAAGAGAAACTAGAAAAAACAGAATCAACTGATGAGAAACGCAAACCTTGTTATCCTTGTCTCATTTGTGATGAAAAGCATTTTACAAGAGACTGCCCTCATTGCATTGAGGTTGCGAAAATTGTCAAAGGTTCCCAAACGCATGCTGTTTTGAAGGATCCTTTTCCTAGTAAAGACAGTAAGATGATAGGTTCTTCCTCAAATGCCTCCGAAGAACCCATAATGATGATGTCCCATGTTAGGATTGCGACTCGATCGCAAGATTATGGAAGTAAAAGTCCTGTTGATGGTAAGGAAGTAGAATCTTCTCATTCGAATCCATCAACTTCAACTCCTGGTTCCGATCCACTACAGATCGAGAAACCTAACCCAGACTCAGTAATCAAACTGCTTGCTAAAGGTATACTTTGAAAGTCAGCTTTCAATCCACATGTGAGAGCGGCTCAGAACTATAACATTGTTGAAGATTTGGCTATTTCACCTTCAGCAATGTCAGCTTTGGAGGTGCTGCAATCATGTCCAACACAACGTAAATTGCTATTGTCGGCTATATGAGCTGTTGATGTTCAAGACTCGAACCTTATAATTTTCGATCTAGAAAATAGTACACCGCGCTTACCTCATCAAATGGCTTTCCAGATTCCAGTGTTAGTAAAAAACAGACCTTGTTATAGGACTGTGATTGATGAGGGAGCCTCGACGTGTATTATGTCGATCCAGTGTTGGAGATCGCTTGGTTCTCCTACGCTAATCAATCCCCGACGATTTTAAAGGCCTTTGATGGCTGTGGGTTCCATCCTTTTGGCATTCTACAGGATTTACCTATAGGGGTTGAAGGCAAAACTGTTAATCTAGATGTGGAAGTGGTTGATGCCCCTCTAGATTACAACCTTCTCTTGGTTCGTAGTTGGTCTTACGTTATGATAGCTGTTGTTTCATCGGTCTTTCGGCTTATAAAGTTCCCTCATAATGGAAAGATCGTAACCATAGACCAGTTGACTTACTTTTCATCTGACCCAGCCTCTTCTGAAAGTATTCAGCATGTCGGCAAAACAACTATCCCGTATAAGGATGTTGGAGTAGGACTAGTTAAAGATTCTGGTTTACTGGGAACTTTTCCTTTTCCTCCTATCAACGCATCGTCTTCTACTGCAACCATTCATATGATTTTGTCAGACACTATTGTTTATGATGATCCTTGGATCGTACCTTTCGAATCTGAGATAGATTCATTTGGTGATGTTATGCCTTTGAGTCCATATGAAGTTGCGTATCAGGTCGTGCAGTCGTTTTCCGACCCTGCTTCAACCAAAATTGACTTAATGAATGTGGTCCATGAAGAATCATTTTCAACATCAAACTCAGATTCAACAACATTTTCCGAACTTGTTCACACTAATGAGCAAATTCGTGAAATCCTATGTGTCGATGATTTACCATGGGAAGATCTTCATCATAGATCTTCGTTTTTACCTAAGATTGATCGTTTTGAAAATTATTTTTCATCTATTTTTACGACTGAATATGTCAAGGAACCTTAGAATCCAATGAAAAATCCTGATTCTGAGTTAAATTTGGGAAACATTTCTCGAACTATTCCTATTGATATTTCGGTTAAGCCTGGAATTGTTGAAAACATTCATATAGGTGCCTCTTGTACAGAAGATGAAATTCAAACATATAAGGCCCTATTTCAATAATTCTGTGACGTGCTTGCCTGGTCATATGAGGAAATACCAGGAATTGACCCAGAAATTGTTGTTCATGAAATCAAAACTTACCTGGATGCTAAACCCGTCCGGAAACATTTGCTTTAGATCCACCCGTGAAAAGTTGTTGCCATTAAAGCAGAAGTTGAAAAATTACTCAAAGCAGGTTTCATTTACCCGATTCTGTTAACGGATTGGGTATCGAATATTGTTCCTGTTAACAAAAATCTAGGAACAATAAGAATATGTATCGATTATAGGGATATTAATCGAGCCTGTCCAAAAGACAATTACCCAACTCCCTATATCGATCAAATCATTGATGATTTTGCCGGTAGTGAAATATTCTCCTTCATGGATGGTTTTTCTGGATACAATCAAATAAATATTCTACCCGCTGATCAACCAAAAATGGCTTTCATTTGTCCATGGGGTCATTTGCTTATTGCAAATTACCTTTTGGGCTCAAGAACGCCGGGGCAACTTTTCAAAGAGCCATGTCTTACGCCTTTCATGACATGAAGCACATTGTGCAACCCTATCTCGATGATTTACCTACTCATTCATTACATTGAGCTGATCACCTCATCCATTTACGAGCAATCTTTATGAGGTGTAGGCATTATCGAATTAGGTTGAATCCACACAAGTGTGTTTTCTGTATAGAAATGGGTCGGTTACTAGGGTTTGTTGTTTCGAAAGCCGGCATTCGTGTCGATCCCTCGAAGGTTGAAGCTATTGTCAAATTGCCTCCTCCTTCGAGTCTTCGCCAACTCCAAAGTTCGCAGGGGAAAGCAAACTTTTTACGTCGATTCATTCCTAACTACACTGAGATCACAAAGGGTTTTACCCGGTTGTTGAAACAGAATACTCCATTCTTTTGGGATGAGATAGCTGATAAATCTTTTGATGCACTAAAACACGTGTTGACCCATGCACCGTTATTGCATCCTCCCAACTACGACCAGGACTACTTCTTATATCTCGCTGCCTCGCATTCCACCATTGGAATGGTGTTAGTTCAGGAAGATGAATTTGGTACTGAACATGTGATATATTACCTTAGTCGCACTTTAAACCCAACTGAGCTAAAATACTCACATGTGGAGAAATTGGAATTGGTAGCTATTCAAGCTGTCCAACGTTTTCGTCATTACATTTTACTACGCAAGACTACAGTAATTTCTGGTTGCAACCCTATGATCTATATTATGACCAAACAATTGCTAGGGGGCAAGTACTCCAAATGGATTGTGATCCTGCAGGAGTTCGACTTGGAATTTGAAAAGTCTAAGTCGAAGAAATCTTTAGTTTTTGCGGAGTTGATGTGTGACTTCCTGCATGATGACACGGAAACTGTGGCGGAGGATCCCATTGCGAACGAATCCTTGTTTCTAATTAGCACTTTAGATCCATGGTATGGGGATATCATAGTTTATCTCCAGACGCAATCCTTTTGGCCAGAAATTTCAAGGTCAGAACGTCGAAAAATACGTTTCCAGTCCCAACAATTTAAAATTATTGGAGATACACTTTATCGTCGTGGGGTGGACTCTATTTTCCGACGTTATTTAACTCATGAGGAAGCTGAAAGGGTTCTAAATGACTACCACTCTGGAGCGTGTGGCAGTCATATGTCTGGGTTTGCCACAGCCCAAAAGATATTGCGCGCTGGCTATTTCTGACCGTCTTTGTTTAAAGATTGTATTAACACGGTCCGAAAATGCCACAACTGCCAAATTTTTGATCGAAAGATGCGCGCTCCACCTACTCCTCTCCACCCTATAATTGCCGTCGGTCCTTTTGTGAAATGGGGTATCGATTTTATTACATGTAACCCTAACTCGGCCAGGGGGCATGCGTATATCATCCTTGCGGTAGATTATTTTACCAAGTGGGCCGAGGCGATGCCTACATTTGAGGTAGACAGCAAAACTGCTGTGATTTTTGTGTTCAATCATATAATTGATAGGTTTGGTGTTCCACAAGTGATTATCACTGATCATGGGTGTCATTTTCGAAACATTATGATGACTGAACTTACAGACCAACTTGGATTGCGTCATGACAGTTCAACTCCATATTATCCACAGGCTAATGGTCTAGTTGAAGCCATCAACAAAGTTCTAGTCATTATGATCCGACGAATCATTGGGATTCATAGGTCGAATTGGCACAACATGCTATTTTTAGCGCTTTGGGTGTATCGAACCTCAGTAAAAACGTCAACCGGTTTCACTCCTTTCCAACTAGTTTATGGTCTGGAAGTTGTGTTACCCATTGAATGTGAAATCCCGTCATTGCAAATGGCCATCGAAATACTTCCAGCCACTTCTGAAGAGGAAAAACGTTTGTTATACTTGGCTCAGCTAGATGAGAATCGATGTGATGCTGCATTAGCGATCGAAACTCATGCCAAACATATTAAAGCTCAGTATGATCGAAATGTTACCCCTCAAAATTTTTCGGAAGGAGACCTAGTCTTATTGTACGATCAAGCAAATGATAAATTAGGCGCTGGAAAATTCGTACCCATGTGGCATGGTCCTTATGTTGTGAAGCGAAAGCTAGCAAAAGGGGCCTATGAATTGGTAGACTTTGACGGGGTCTCTTTAGGTAAACCCAGAAACGGTCTTTACCTGAAGAGGTATTATGCTTAAATCTAGGTGTGGAGATTTTTAGTTAGGTTTAGTTTTCTTTCTAGCTGGTGTGTTTTAGATTAAAAAGTGTGCTTAGCTTAGAGAGTATGTTTTGTCATTATTCCTGCTTATCTTGATTTTACTCTTGATATTGCAGATGTCGATGCCTCTCCGAACATACATTGGTTTTGTTGATGGTGCTTGTCGTAATACACGGAACATTTCTTCTGCAGCTTGGGTTATCTATTCGCCCTCTGACGAGTTGGTATCTATGCATGGGGTAAGCCTCGGTCAAACAACGAACAACATTGCCGAGTATAGCACAATGATTGAGTTACTATCTAAATCTTTCTCATTTGGGATTCGGAGTTTGATAGTGAGGTTAGATTTTGAACTTGTTGTATTACAGCTTAATAGAGTATATGCCATTAGAAATCCAGTGTTATTGAGATTATTTTTCAGAGTTCGTCTCTTGGAACGTGAATTTTACTATATTTAATATCAGCATATTCCAAGATATTTAAATACATTAGCAGATGCAATTGCTTCTTGAATGTTAAGTAGACATTTGCAATAATCATACAAGTAAATTTAAAAACATTTCATAACATGTTTTACAGGATAAGCCGGTAATAGTGATATAGTATAATATAGGAGTGTGTCAAATATACATCGTCTTCGATCATAGGTTGAAAAACACCTTATGATCAGCAAAAATGATAGTACAAAAAGCAAAAAATGTCATATGTGTCTACAATGGGCGATCACCCTATCACTGGTGATGATCTTGATAAGAAACCACTGTATAGGCCACCTTACAAAGGAACCTCCTGAAAGGTCCTGGGACCCCAATCACATAGCGTTGTAGCCTAAGAGGAATGTCATCTATGCTGGTCTCCAGAATGTCTATTGTGAAACGCTCTAGATGGCTCTCCAATTCGGCCAAGGTCTCTGTGGATTCGTCCTGTGGGGCTGGTGCTACTGCAGCTGGTTGTTTCCTCTCATAGGGCTGGAGAGTGGCTGGTCGCCATGGAACTACATCTGCATTTGAAACTTTTACTATTAATTTTGGGACGAGATAAAAAAAAATAAAAATAAATTAGAAAATGTTGAAAATGATTTTACCTGAGTCATCCCATTGCTCTCCTGGTGGAAGAGCCATGTCTGGGTCGCCACGATAATCTACCCCAGAGTAAGGAAAGTCCTAAATAGCAAAAACTTGGTTCTCCAACCAATGGAAATACTCAGGAGTGAATCGAACGACTTCTGTCCCCTCCTCAGGATGACGGGCCATAACTGCAACCCATCGCATCAGTTTGGGCTCTCGGGGAAGTCCAGCTCCAACAGTGAGATGCTGTGGGACCAACATTGGGACCCTCTCCAGACCAAAGCTCACGACTAAAGCACCATATCCAAAGGTCTTCAGTTGTCCGTTCTTTGCTCTAGTCAGTTGGCCTTTTATATTAGCCAACACAGCATCGCACCAGTTGAAGATGGTGCCTCGAAAGTAGTCTACTGCCATCCGCATTTGGGATCCAGTGGTAATAGTAAACTCAATCACTTTTAGTTTAGGAAGGGATATGGTTTTGATATCTATCCCTTTGTCTCTAGTCTGGTCGTTGCAAAACTCTAGTCGGAGGCTATCGATAGTCTGGCCACCTGGCCTAGTCCCGAATAGAGTCAAGTGTTCACCTCTCTTAGGAAAACCAGTCAAAAAGTAAATGTCTGCCGGCTCCATTTCAAGCTGGTGACCACCAATGAAGAAGCACTGGTCCTGTATACTCCACCTATCTACCAGCCACTGCAAAAAGTCCACCTGGGCCCTCATGCCAGGTATGGCCCAGAATTTGTATGATCTGCATGCCTTCAATGCATCAATAGAAGGTTGATGATTTATCACGGCAATATCTACATCCTCATGCTCCCGTTCTCGCCAATCAAGCATGATGTATACCCTACATTCAATAAAAAGGCGAATTAGAATATCTAAAAGCAAAATTTTTGGGTGAAATTTGAGAAATTTAGGTTTAAAAACCTTTGCTGCGGGGACCGCACCCTCTCTATTAGAGACAGTGCGTGGGTCCACACTTTGCCTTCACGGCAGGTGCACACCCCTGACTTTTTTCCTTTTACGAAAAAGTCGGGGTCTGCAGGTTACCTGTGCTATGCCCGCGGACCCCCGCGCGCGGGTTTCTAACCTAAAAATCCCTTAAAAAATGAAATCAAAGCCTAAAAACAACTTTGAAATGGATGAAATGAAAGAGTAGGATGATGTAGATTACCTGGAGGAGACGAAATTCGATTCCAACGGGCGATTTTCCGTAATCTTCATGGGAGGTTTCTGACCAAAAGCTCTCTTTTCTCACTCTGAAGTCAAATGGTAAAAATGAATTTACAAAAGCCCTTTTTATAAGTTTTTGAATAAATGAGTTTTTAATTTGTTTATGTTTCACTTTAAAGAGGTAACTTTTGAAGCATTTTTATCCATTTTAAACAGGTATGAGTAATGTTTGAGTTTTTGTTCAAGATAATGGATTTTTCAGGCGAAATCGGTCATTTTCGACAAAAAAACATTAGAGTCACCTTTAAGCTCTTTTCTGACTCCTAAAACATGAAAATATCGCCGAGTTTTTCTTTTTAAGCTCATTAAAATGGAACTAAAAATATGGTCCACTTACAGCCCTTTTCTGACCGTAAAAACATGAAAAGATTGCTGGGTTTTTGTCGTTTCAAATTCGATATTGGTTATAAAACGACATGTCATTGACCGCTTTTTTACTTTTTTCGGATCAGAGGCACTAATTATGAAAAGTACTCCTTGGTCGTAATGACCAAGCGGTTCTCTCAAGTATTATTTATACTTTTTCGGGCTTGGGAGACACAAATTTACGAAAAAGGACAACCATGGAGTTTTCTTAAGTTTTTTCAGACTCTCTAAAATTGAAAAACACCGAGTTTCTCCTATACTGGACTCATTAAAATTTAACAGTAAAGGACCTGTTCAATTACAAACAGGAACGAACCACTCCTTCTTAGGGTTCGAATTTAAACTAAGTTGGACTTATCCGAAGGATGAGCTGATAATCAAGCAAATGTTATCCTCCTCAAGCTTGTCAAAAATAAAGAGGTACTTTCCAGAAATGGTGGGGGAAAAGAGAGAAAAATGAGCCTATTTGTCATACTTTGTAACCACTCTTGAACACGACACTTTTATTCACTTGGGTTGGGAAATCCTTTGCCTAACAGTTTATCAAACCATATTGAAAGTCTTCAACCGGTTTCTGGGTATTAACTTTGGGTCAATTGTCACCAAACCATCTGCTGTGTCCTTATGTGTTCAAAAGGTCAGTGCAAATAAGCCATTCATTTGCAAAATATCTGCCATCCACCTTGACCATCCCTGAGTCAGTCGTTGCAACTAAATTTCTTCAAACTTGATCTATGATTTCGTGTTGCGGGCTTGCCTACGATGGATCGCTTTCTATCGACTTCATCTCATTATCTAGAAAGATGATCTAGACATCGTCAGTACGTTGGTATTTGCATGCCTCAATGGCAGGTTTCTCGCCTTTGACGATAGGTTGTGTCATTGACCTTCGATCAAAGGATTCCATGACATGTTCGACATCAACACATCTATTCACATCTCATGCATTGTATTGAGTACTTTTAGAGCCATTGACATTACTGGTGGTTTCTCTCACACTTGTTAACAGTTTACATCATTGACTGGTAATCAAGTGGTTTCTACCATGTTCGACTTCGACAAATTCATTCACATGGTTAGAATCGTACTATTTCGGGAAGTAGAAATGAAGACCTTGGATCTAGTTTCCACCATCCAGGCTGCGAGGAATTTTTATTCATTATACAGTGGACTATTCATAAACAGATGGCTGCATCCATACTGTGTCTACATGTATCTATACTTGTGATGTATTACAAGATCATTCCTATATCATAGCAGTAGTTAGTTTTCTAGTCAGTTTTGATCTGAGTATGGGAATGCCTACGTCAGCGATGATATGATCTCATATATATATTTTGCATTGAATGTTTTTACAGGTTCCAACCAGGCTCTCCACAAGTTGATCCTCGAAATGATAAAGTACTTCACTCTTCCTAGATGATAAATGAAATCCTTATCTACTACAAACTTCACACTTTAAGGGGCAATCTGTTACACAAAATATTGTCACCATGACTATTTGCAGTCAGTATGGATCTATCATCATTCATACTATCCTCCTAAGCAAGTCTCAAACCTCAGCTCTTCATGTCAAGCTTTGAAAATGAGAGAAAGACTTTGAAAATCAATAAAGTTTTGGTTACGCACTTTCTGTCATTGTTGCCTGTGGTCCTGCACCCCCTGTTCATGTTACCTGCGGACCTGCCCGCTCTGTTCTAAAGGAGTGGGTGCGAACCCCTGTGAAAGTAAAAAAAGACACAAGTTTATTCTTAAAAACTCACTTTGGGTTAATTCTAGATGATTCTAGAAGGAATCTTGACATGGATGGTTCACTCCTAGGTGGTTCATGCATCCCAAAAGTGAAGGAGATAATCCCTTGATGAGAGGAGCTTATCCCTTTGAAGGAGGGCTTTATCCCTTTGAAGGAGGACCTAGTAACTTCCCTCCATTGCACTATAAATTAAGGCATTGGGCTGGTTGTTAGAGAGGTTAGAAGCTGAAAATTTTTTAGGGTAAATGCTGTTGGAATTGAGACTTCCTAGTTAAGCTTGAGAGAGAGATCACATACCTTTTGGCTTCATTGGGAAGAGAGTGAAACTTGTCGAAGTAGAGGAGACTTCTTGCTGGACCCTGGGAGGAGCTTGTACAACATCAAGGCACAGGTTGTAAAGTTCTTCTTTGATTTAAATTAATACAATCAGATTCATTTTTCTCAACAAATTGTCTTATGTGATTTGTTTCATGAATTCCTTGATCATCATGATAAGTATGCTTTATTATATTGGCTTTTCAGGTGCTATTTAATTTGTGTGCTTGTTTGTGTTTGCAGGTTCTCTACAAAGGAGCTCATTTGGATCAACGGAGCGAGGCTTCCACAAAATTGCATTGGACCCAAGGTAGGCCTAAAACACTTGTTTGCCTTTATTTATAAATTGCATATTTAGAGAAAGATAGAAGTTGATTGGTTTGTTTGTCGCTAGATATTATTAGATACTAGGGAGGTCGGTCTTGTCCGCAAGAACGACTCATTCCGTGTGACACATAGTAAACAAAGCATACATAAACAAGAAAAGACTCGACCAAGAGATGCAATTAATTGCACAGATTGGGGAATTTGAAATGGATCAAGTAATTCTTAACTTAGGATTGGATGTTAATGTCTTACTGAAGTAGACCTAGGAATGAATGGGGCAACCAAAGCTACAACAGTCACCAATTCATTTGTGCATGGCCAATTAGCAGAAAACCATCCTGATGGGTTGATTGCATGGCATTGCTGTAGACATTGAAGGAGTAAGTGTGATGGAAGACTTTGAAGTCATTGAGATTGTGGACAACATCAATCTGTATCTATCTTTACTTGGACTCTATTGGGCTTTTGATATGGATGCTATAATCAATTTGAAAATAAGAAGTATGGTATTCCAGAAGAATGGTACCAGGTTCGTTGTTCCTTTGGACCATTCTGAAGGAGGGCGGTATACAAAACCTGTTTGTGATGAATATGGTGATGATGATATTGACGATATACATATGTTAATTGCATGGGATGAGGATTGGATCAACCCCACCAGCAGATGGGAGGATAAGATGGGAAAGGATAGTTCATGCGTCTCAAACTATGATGAGGAATTGGAGAACTAGCAGAACCAGTTGCATGAAGTTTCTACTCTGTGCTGTAACAAACTTACAATATCTCTTCGCTACATCTCAACAGAGGTACATAATTTACCTTACTATGATGGGATAGGTGATGTAAGATTATTTCTTGATGAGTTTGAAAGTGATGTACCAAAAAAACAACAATTCCAGGCCTTGGATATAGATTTGATATCTACACCTGCGTGATGGTGGGGTACGCATAAAGATAATATACGAGATGGGAAGGAGTATCGCCGACTAATGAGGCTCAAGTTCAGTCATGCAAACAAAAGAATCATAGAGAAGTATAATGGTAAGGATGATCCCTGATGTTTCTGGGAAAATTAGTGTCTTGTCGAACGACTAACCCGCTAGGTTTGGTAGCTAACCTAGAAACAACAGTTTAAAGCAATTCAATATCTTTCCTAAGAGTGACAGATAAGAAAGAGATTATGAAGGACCAACCTGTAACATTTTCTTGAATCCTCGCTTGATCTCCCTCTCCTTTGGCTGATCCCGTAACTCCTCCCTATACTTAACATGCTTGGAGAGTACCCACACAGCTACAGAAACAAAGACATGTCAAAGCATAATGATCCATCACAACATAAACATCATAGAATCAAAAATATGATAAACAAATGAATGCATTTACAGTTAACACAATCAATTGGGAAAAATCTTGAAGAACTTTATTGATATCAAGGAGAATTACAACCCATAAGAAGTCTGATCCAATGCCATCCTCCCAGCTTCACGCCTTCTTCACCTCATGAATTAGCAAGAACACACCAACAATGACACAATGCTCTCACCTCAATACTGAAACTAGCAGCACTTCCTTACAACTCAGAATAATTCAGCGTTCTAATCTCTTGGATGGGAGATCATTTTATAGATGATTGCAAGGGGGTGAGTCATCAATGGGGATGATGAATGCCATTCCATTTGTTGAAATTAGTTCCAAAAGAGAGGGGAATTGGAGATGGTTTCCTAGTTCCCTTAGTCATCCTTGGGTGAATTCAGAGAGGCAAGTGGCACAGGAGAAGTTTCTAGAAGATTCCATGAGAAACCATCTAACAAACTATCCCGAAATTATGTCCAACCTCGCCCATCACACTTACTAAAGGGAAAAACTTCGATGCATCTCACCCCAACACATGGCTTTAAGATATGGTTCAATTTAGGCATTTTTTGGATGATTTCTGAGATGGAACTTTTGGGGAATGAGACATTTAGATGACTAAGTTTATTTAGGGCATAAAACAACTGTTTTAGGGGTTGATGAGCCCTAATATCATCGACATATGAGTTTGGGGTTGATGTGCCCAAATATGTCTATAATAGTTGCCCCCTAAAGCATGAGGTCGTAAATGTTCATGTCGGGTGAAATGCTTTATCATGAGGATCCAAAGTTTTGAACTGGAAGGTGACCTGCATAAATTACAATAAAATACATCATGATAATATGATTTTTCATGAACCAGTTGAGGGAGGCATTCACATGCTCAGCTTTATAAATTTTCATTTCATGTACATAGATCAGATAGTCGTCTACAGATACAGACTTGTGATTCTACAAATATAGAGTCATAATCCATGATTAGGATGACCATCTATGTAGAGCCTTTGTACATTTGATGTTTTTGTATCCATGAATATATCGCAGGCTAGATGGATGAAACTAGATCTGGGGTCTTCAAACTCGTTCAATCTTCGCTCAATGTACAAGTCAAACCATGTGAAGAGATGTTCTAAGGTTGAACATGGAAAGACATCACCTGATTACCAGCCAATGATGTGAGCTGTTAACAGATGCGAGAGGGATCAATGATAATGATAATGATCCTCAAGGTACTATAGTGCATTTCACGTGGTGTGAATACATGATCCAATCTCGAACACCACACAAAATCTTTTGGTCGAAGGCCATTGATGTCAACCTGTTGCCAGAAGAGAGAAACTTGCCATCGATGTAAAAAAGCTTCAAAGCACTAGAAGGGTGTTTCTAAGTCAACTTCTTGGAAAATGAGCTGATGTCGACAAGAAGCGACTCATCGTAGGAGGGCCTTTATGTATCCCACATCTACAACATGAAATGAAGCAAATGATTTCTGGAGGTGAAAATGAACTGACAACACAAGGTTCAAGAATGGTGGTCATGAAAAATGAAGGTTGGAGGTCTTGTAGTGTATGAGACATTAACTGGATGACTTCTTAACTGGATGGCTTATCAACTGGATGAATTCTCTTGAACATGTTGGTGACACTGAGATGAATTGGCAGCATTAACCCCAAAATATGGGTGGTATGAAAGACCAATGGTATGATGACTGGTGAACGGAATAACCCAACCCAACTCAATCATGGAGATGAAGTTAGAGTGTCATGTTCAAGAGCGACTTGCTACCACAAATTATTCAAGATTTTTCCCCTTTTTCCCCAGTCATTGCTGACCAGTACCTCTTTATTTTTGTCAAGCTTGAGGAGGATAACATATGCTTGTTCTATAATTCGCGGTTCGAGAAAACCCATCGCTATTTGATGTTTTAACGAGTCTAGCGACAGTGAAACTCGGTCTCGTCTAGATGGACAAGTTTGTCGTTATTATTTTAATTAGTTTAATGACAAGGATAACTCGGTCCTTTTTGTGTTTAGAGAGTTTAAAAAGAGACAAGAAGAAAACTCTATAAGTTCTTTTTCGTAAAGTAATCCCTCAGGTCCAAAAAAGGATAAAATAATACAATAGGGATGACGTTTCCGATACTTTAACGAGCCGGAAAAGACAAGTGCTCGACAATATTTTTATGTTTAGAGAGCCTAAAAAGTGTTTAAAGAGGACTCCATAGTTTTCTTTTCACTTTTGAATCAAAGCTTGAAAAGAAGACAAAAATTCTGCTTGGTGGCCAAAGATGCTCAATTCATTGTTTAGCACATCAAATTCTGTCGATAGTTGTTCAACCTGCTCAAAACTCCATCAAATTGATTAAAAATACATATTTATGGATTAAAAATGAACTAAAACTAACATTTACTTGAAGTACATGGAAAAGTAAACATAAAAGTAGTTTTAACATTTCATTTTCACCATTTCATTTCAAATATTGGATTTTGGAGCTCTGAAGTGGTTTTTTCCCCCAAATTTCATTAGTCAATTGTGAGAGATTCTGTAGATAATTTCCCATGCTGTTAGGACTAGGTAGGAGCTATCCTTATGCTCTTCAATTTAATTCCATCTTTTCTCAATTCTGGGCAAGTTTCCTCATCTTTTTGGGCCTCAGGGGTTTAAAAAATTCATTCTCCAATCATCGCACTTTACCTATATCCAAAAGTGCGATGCATACTGGCTTGCCAACAGGCAACCTAATATGCATCTCACCTTGCTCAAGGGCTAGATGCAATGGGCGCATAAGGGCAAGTTTGTATAGTGTTTTTTAATCAAATTTTGAACTATTTTTTACCCAAAATGAATCCTAACTAATCTAATGTTTTTATTTCAGATATTTGTTGGATCAAGTTGGTCATTTCATGGTGAGAACGAGAGCATGAAGAGGAGGATATGATTGCTTTACATGACTAGGGCACAGTGGATGCATTAAGGAACTGTGGTTTACTGAAGTTCTTCCATTTATCTAGCATGAGACAACAGATAAGTTTGCTGCAGTATCTTCTTCATGCTTGGGATCCTATTGATCAGGTATTCCAGATCAGGGGTAAATCTATTCCTTTCATGATCGAGGATATTTATTTTCTGACGGGTTTGTTGAGATGTGGCGCCCCTATTTCACTATCAGGATTTGCTCGGGGGGGGGGGGGGGGGGGGGTGGGGGGGGTGAATCAATGAAAGATTACATTCGTCAGTTCTGCAGGGATGGATCCCAACCCAATAGAGATGGTAAGATTAATATCCAGGATGTTACTGATCGACATTTGAGGACCATCCTTTTTACCCTTGCTAGATTGGCTGGCAGTGCGGCCTTACACTTAGCGAACAGATCCTACATACAGTATGCCTTGGGATGCCTGGAACCGAAGGTGTTCAACTGGTGCGAGGCGGTACTTCCTATCATGAAAGATAAACTATCCAAAGTAAGGATTGGAAGAACCAAAAATTTTGGTTATGGAGCCATTTTGACTGCCTTTACTTTGGAAAGAATCCCACTTATGCAACCTCAGAAAATTTCACTGGGAGTGCCTAGATTGAGAGAACCACGGATACAGAGATGGGTGGACCTTATGGCTAGGCATGCTGGCCAATCATAGGTATCGTTCCCGTTTTCCTTTTACGAGTGGTTCGATTGCCAGGAGATGGCATTCGCGGAGTATCCATATGTAGGGATGGATTTCCCAGGCGATCCGGATTTGGCATTACCAGTCGGTGAGCAGTGGAGTGCTATAGGTAAAATGATTTGACCACATATTTTTTTTTGTAGTTTTCTATTGTTTTTGTGTTTTTTGATTGTTACCAAGACTAAATAAACTCATGTGTGTGTGTGCAGATATCGGACCAGTTCAACCAGTGGCACGGCCACCGGAGGGAGATGCTCTAGTGGGGGAAGCTGTAGGGAGACTAGTCCTTAGGGATTTGAACATAGCAGAGACCCTTGCATAGCTGTAGGATCAGATAGAGGGATTAACTCTTGGCATTCCAGATGTTCAGAATGACAAGTTACCTATGAGGCTATAGCGGCATACTACTAGTGTACTGAGTCATTGGACTAGGCTCCTGCGCATGATAGCACAGGTGGTGACCTGTTATCACCAACATCACTAGTCTAGGATGTTTTTCTACATTCATTTTGAGTTTCTGGGTCAGATGAAAAATTTTGTCTTGGACACAAAAAAAATTTTGAACACTTATAAACAACTATCTATTTTAACTTTTATATTTTTATTATGGCTAAGTGGTGAAATCATAATGCAAATGTTGATGTGAAATGCTTTCTTTACATATGCTGCAAATGTCTATTTAACACATAGTTTGCTAATGAATCAGTCAATGTGTTTAAGTTTCTAGAAATGTGTTGATATTGAATGAAATCAAAATGTCTTTCCAAAATCCTAACTCTTAGGAACATGCGATGAATAGCTGGGTTCCGGACGGAATAAACGCTAGTAAGTTGTAGAATGACAAGTTGTGAATCTAGCCTAACAATGATTCAGCGTATGCCATGTGAAATGGCATCAGAGAGGAGTTCAATCAATGCGCTATACTCAGCGATGTTGTTTGTCGATCGACCAATACATATCCCTCTGAAACTCACTAACTCGCCACTTGGAGCGAAGATGGCCCAGGTTGCAGAAGATAGGTTCTGCATGCTACGACTAGCTCCGTCGACATACCCAACAAATGGTTCCAAAAATTTTGACATTTGCAACAAATGTGAAGTGGATTACCTAACCAAAATGACAATTATAAAAGAAAACACACAAAAATGCAATGAAAGCATATGTACAGTGAGTTTTACTACACTTAATCAAGCATAGTAACATTTGAGATACGACCCGTTTCAAGGCTGTGATAGTGGAATCCCATCATAATCGACTAACTCGTAGGCTCCTTTTGTCAACACATGTTTAACGATATAAGGGCCCATCCATAATCGTTCAAATTTCCTTGCTCCTAATTTGTTAGAATCTTGATCATAAAGCAAGACCAGGTCACCTTCTGAGAAGACACAAGGCTTGACTTTTTTGTCATATTGTATCTTGATGCGTTTCTTATGTGCTTCGTTAGCCAATGCGACATCACAACGGGTTTCGTCTAGATGTATTAATTCCAAGAAATGAGCTTCTTCTTCAGAAGTATTAGGTAGTAGGTCGATTGCAAGCTTGAGGGATGAGATTTCACACTAAATTGGTAAGGCTGCTTCCAAACCATACACTAATTGAAAGGGCATAAATTCGGTCATATTTCTCACTGAGGTCCAGTATGCCCATAGAGTTGAGTATAGGATTAAATGCCAATTCTGCTTATGGACTCCAATCATTCTTTGCAGCATGTGCTTAAGGACTTTGTTGATTGCCTCAACTTGCCTGTTAGCCTGCGAATAATATGGAGTAGAACTATCATGGGACAGTCCTAATTTGGTAGTTAACTCGATCATCATGTGATTGCGAAAATATGACCCATGATCTGTGACTATAGCTTGTGGCACACCGAATCTAGAAACTACATGATTGAAAAAGAAGAGTGCAGCCGTTTCGCCACTATTGTTCAATGTAGGCATCGCCTTGGCCCATTTGGTAAAGTAGTTGATAGCGACTATAGTATACCCATGCCACCCGGTCGAGGTGGGGTTACATGTCATGAAATCAATGCCCCATTTCACGAATGGGCCAACAACAACTACTGGATGCAGTGGTGTGGGTGGTAATTTGGTTTTATGATTGAAAATCTGACAAGAATGGCAACTTTTGACTGCAAGTATGCAATATTTGAATATGGTTGGCCAAAAGTAAGCATATCCTAAGATTTTTTGTGCAGTTGTGTAACTAGATAAATGCCCCCCACAAGCACCAGAATGAAATTCATTCAAAGCTTCTTCAGCCTCCTCATGCGTAAGGCACCTTAGTAAAATCGTATCGACACCACGAAGATAAAGTGTATCACCAATGATCAAATAATATTTGGCTTGGTATCAAATACATCATTGTTCAGAGCGAGAGGTGTTAGGCCTAAAATCTTGGGTTTGGAGATAGACCAGTATATCCCCATACCACGGATCACTTGACGATATCAGAAATAGAGACTCATCCAATATTGATGCTTCTAATGTTAAATCATTGGAGGATGAGGGAAGGTCGCAAAGTAGCTCTACAAAGACGAGAGATTTATTTGACTTGGATTTGATGAATTCCAGATCAAGCTCCTACAAGATGACTATCCATTTGGAATATTTGCCCCCGGGCAATTGATGTGACAGGATTTATGTCATAGGGTTGCAATCTATTACAATGGTAGTTTTGTCAAGGAGAATATAATGTCAAAATCTCTGTACAGCGTGTATGGCTGCTAAAGCCAACTTTTCAACGTAAGAGTACTTTCTTTTTGTATCATTAAGATTGCAACTTAAATAATATATAGGATGTTCAATTCTGTCATCTTATTGCACTAAAATCATGCCAATGGTTGTATCCGCAGTGACGAGATACAGGTAAAAGTCTTTTTGATAGTTAGGGGCATACAATAATGATGCTTTTATCATGGAATCTTTGAGAGCATCAAAGGAAGCTTGCACAACCTAATCCCAATGGAAGGGTACTCCTTGTTTCAAAAGACGTGTATAACCTGTTAGTGTCAGTATTTTCATCACTCCATCAGTGATCAAATTTCTCTTTTTGCATGCATATTAGGTGTCCCATCTGATCAGCTGCATTCCATTAGGTCATGGATCAACTAATGGTAGTGGTTCATTGTCAATTTCCCTCAAGGCATTTACCTGCTGGCCTGTTTTCACATGTTTAAGTCATTTACTATCATTTGGTTTCATTTCATTTACCAAAATCAGTTTTAGGGTTTTTAGTCTCACTAGGTCTAGGGTTTCCCACCATGGTCATCCAAACCTCAATAAAAGGTTAGCAGGCACATGAGGAAGTTTTATAAGTTCATAAGATCCAAAAATTCACTAATGATATGCTCAATAAATAGTTTTTACCTCAAAACAGAGTTTTGAGGTGAAAACAAGGTATTTTATTTTATGTACAAATTTTATGTAATTTAAATTGTTTTTATATGTAATAAGTTCCAGCTACTTCCCTTGCTCACCTTGCCAACTCCAGCCACTGCAAATAAAAGCAAAAGCATCAACGCATTAGTTCATCAAGTGATCAAGAAAAGTCAATTCAAATGAAAAATAGAGTTTTAAATCAAAAGTGACTTTGACATTAGAAAAGTGGGTTTGAAAGAAGGAAAAATCAAAAGGCATCCATATATAAAGTGAAAGGAGTGCTATTCATCTCTTTCATTATGCAAGATACCCTTGGAGAGCTAAAATTGCGATTTGGAGGCAAATTGAACAAAGGAAGTTGAAAACCTTGTTTTCCAAGCAAATCTACCTAGCGCTGCACATCAGAGGCAGTGTGCTGCGCATCAGACTGGCACTACGCATCAGTGGCTTTCTGCCAATGTTAATTTGCAAGGGTACTATGCATCAGGAGGGCGCTGCGCATTGGGCCCAGTGCGTTGCGCATCAGTCAAGAAGCTGCCAAAACATTCCAAATCACCCAATAACCCTCAAAAACGCTGCATTTCTCTTCTACATGTAAGTCTTCATTGTATTTGAGCTGAATTTGATCTTATACATGTGTTCTTCATGATTTTTTCATTTTGAAAAGCAAACCCTAGCTTATCTTCATTATTTTCCATTTCATTGTACAACTGTCACTCCATAACTACAATCAACATCATTTTCCCCTTTTCTATCTTACATTGCCCTAAATCAATCCATTAATCCCATTTTCCATATCCCACTCCCCTAAAAACAACTCATTCTCTTCATCAAACCCTAAATCCCTCACAAAACCCTAGTTTCCCAAAACCTATCCCTTCATTTCCCAACTCCATTCCCCATTAGTAAAATCTCTTCATACTCATCTCCCTTGTCCTACCTCATTACCATTTTCCACCATATTATCATCACATCACTTCCCCAAGACAAGCACCAAGCACCATGGCAAGAAACAGTGAGTCAAGCTATGAAGAAGAAACACTAAGTGACAGTTCAAGAGAAAGAAATGTAGAGCCTAGGTGACCTCATAAGGGTGGAAAAGTTATCAGAGAAGAACCTATTAGCATGACTGAATTCCTTTCTTGCCCCCTTGCTACCACTTGTTTTAGATACCAGTCTTGCTTTGAGTTTTGTGAGATGGTTGAGAGGGTTAAGTACCATCATGAGTTAGCAAGGCAGTTTGTCATAAACATGGAGAATAATGTGGTACACCTTGCTGGGATCAATTTCACTCTTTCACCAGCTATTATTGCAGAAGCCACTAGAATGCCAGATGTAGGGGAAAAGTGGAACAAAAGGCAAAATATCAGCAAGTAATATTATGAACCATATATTAAGGCCAAATATCATGGTAAACTGAGCAGGGTGTTTCCTTTCAAGTTCCTAGAAGACCGATATGTTCCACTTATGAAACTTATCATCAAATACTTCACATGTGAGGGTAGGTTCTCCAGACTCTATGCCTACCATATCAGATTACTTATGCACTTCACCAGGGTCAGAATGATGAGTATTCCATATTTCATATGCAAAAAACATAGAGAGGATGACTGTGATTGCAAAAATAAAACCATACCCACAGTAGCTCAATAGTATTTATCACTTTTTTGACATCAAAATTGTTGTTGTGCATCAGATCACTCAGTTGGGAATGCCATGGGAAACTTTCATTGCCCATGAAATCTTCAAGGGGCCTCAAATTTTTGCAGATCCTCAAGAGGAAGGTGAACCTTCCGGGCAACAAAAAGAGCCTGAAAGCAAAACTGAAGAGGCTCACATTCCTGTGTTTATAACTTATGAGAAAGGCACCAGGAGGCTTTTTGTAGCTGCCAAATGAGTATTATCTCCACCAAGGGTGGAAGGGGTCTCGTTTTCTTCACCAGATCACAAGCAAATACTATCTTCACCTGGGGTGAAAGGGGCTTTGCCTTCTTCTTCAGTTGAATAGGTACATGATAAGGACAAAAGAAAGAAACAAGTGCATGATGAAGGGCCTACTGAAGGGCAGGTCGGGGATTTTCTTTTGGTTGAGGAAGATGACACTGATTTGGGCTCTCAAATCTCAAGACTCAAGGATGTGATCATCAAAGAGAAGGAGGCTAAAATTCAAGCCTTATCACTTGACCTTGAGAGGGCCAAATGGATCATTAAATTTCTTGAGCAAGAGAACAAGCAATCATGGAGCTGCAAACAATTAGAGCAAACTGGCAAGTGGCAAAAAGAAGAAAAATCAAGATGACATCCCTAGAGCAAGAAATTGAGGTTGACTGAGAATCATGGTTGGAAAGAGTGAATATCCACCTTGAGAAGATGCTTGATAAGGCTAACAAGGAGAAGAAAATTTTGTGCCACATGGCTTATCATTACTTAGCTCGGAATAAAATTTGCAAGAAAAGGATAAATGGCCTAAAAGCTAAGTTGAAGAGAGCCTTAAAAGCCAAAAAGGAACAAGACAAACTTAAAATTTTGGCTGAAGCTTCCTTGGCTCAGAAAAGTAATTAGTAAGCTTGCCTCTTGCCAAATTTGAAGCAATTTTGAGAAAATTTTGTCATTTCACAATTTTTAAATGCAAAACACAGGAATTTTCAGTTGATGCGCAACGCCACTAGCGCTATGCATTGAGTTGGCTAGGAATTTTGAAAAATGGCTTGCATTTTTGGATTCCTCATGGAAAAATAATGAAACCCAGAAAGTTTCATGAAATTTGGAGGAGATCTGGGTCACCTAAAGGGCAAAAAACACCTAAAAAATGCACTCTCTGCCACTTTTTGGACCCACAGGAACTAGTCTTGGGAGAAATACTTTTTAAAAGGGAAAATGGACTCCAAATCCAAAAATTCTAGTTGTCCTAGAAAGTAGATAGATAGATCTTTCCAACAAGATATATTGGGCCGTATTTGGTGAAGTGTAAGTCCTTCAAACTTAGCCTTGAAGTGGAGCTACACATCAGGCTCATGGCACTGCGCATGAGGCAAAATTTTGCCAATTTTGCCTAAAAACTCATAATATCGCCTACCTTGTTGTCAATTTGACTTTTTTTTCTTTCTTGGGTAAATTAATGATGTAATATAATGTAATATGATGTACCATGATGTAAAAATGATGAAAAATGACTTAAGGAGGTAGGTACATCAGTTTTAGTTGGTTTGAGGATGAATGAATCAGTTTCCATAGTTTTAGAGGCAAGTTGTTCCACTGCCTATTTTTCAGTTCCTAGTTTATATCTTGTTGAAACAGCTCCTTGACTCATGGATTCGACCCCTGATGGCTAGCATAGGTGGTTTGATGCCTATATCTTGTACTTTCTTAGTCATTTGTCAAGGTTGGACTCTTGTGAATGCATTGAGCTACTTTTTAAATCATTTCTACAGTTTGGCAAGGAAATGAACCAGAGTTTTGCAGCATTTTATGGGATTCTTGTGGCAAGGTGAATTAGCATTGCTATCTCCTCTGTTATTTAGTGTTTATATTATGTGTGTATGTGCCATCATCTATCTTTTTCTGCATAACTAAATGAATCAAGATTAAAGGGTGGAATCCATTGGTGTTCAGTTCTCTGCCTTGGGGTTTTATTTAGTTTTAAATGTTTTCTGTTGTTTGAAGAGGACTCATGAAACTTGCATGCCCTCTCCAACTCCTCACCAGTCTTTAGACTAACCATGACATTCATTTCAAAGTGCTAAAACACTTGCCTACCTCGCCCCATAGAACCCTCTACAAATCTCAGTTGATTTCCCGGACCCAAAGCTGGCTTCCTCATCTGATCCAGCAAACAAACATTAAAAATCAATCAAATTCCTCTGAGCATATACCTAGCCTAAAATTAGTATTCATTTTAGTCATCTCATGCCTTATTTTGCCATATTTTCTTTGAGATTGACAAGGAGAGATCCCTCTCCCGACTTGGTAGGGCTAGCTACCAGGTTAAGCGTGGTTTGATGTTACCCTAGACTTGCCTATCTCAGCCTGAGGTAGATTTAGGTTATGACATAACCTTTAGCAAGCTTATCATAATTTGGAATGAACCTCCTTAGAAACTTCACCTTCCCTTGAATTGTTTGGATCTGTAGCAAATTTGAAGGTGGAGGCATGTCAAGAATTGCCTAAGCCTTTATTGGATTGAGTCGAATTTCGTCCTTAGAAACTACAAAGCCAAGCAGTCCACCAGAGTCGAAAAAAAACACACATTTGTGTGGATTGAGTCTTATCCTGTAGTGTCGGCAACGCAAAAATATGGCTCTCAAATGTTGCGGATGATCAGTCCATTTTTGTGAATGAGCAAACAGATCGTCAAGATATGGTTGAACTATGTTTTTGATGTCATGGAAGGCATAATTCATTGCCCTATGAAATGTCACCCCTGCATTATTTAAACCAAAAGGTAATTTGCGATATGCGAATGTGCCCCATGGACATATAAATGAAATTTTTGATTGGTCCTATGGGTGGATATTGATTTGATTGTATTTAGAAAATCCATTCCTGAATGAAAAGATTTCGCATCTGGCACATTCATCAACAATCTGGTCGATAAAGGGTGTAGGATAGTTGTCCTTCAGACATGCTTGATTTACATCCCTATAATTGACACACACTCTTATCGTTCCTTATTTTTTCATCATAGGAACAATATTCGATACCCAATTAGTTAGAGGTACAGGGTAAATGAAGCCAGCACGCAAAAGTTTTTCAACCTCTGCTTTAATGGTTGCAGCTTTCTTTGGATGAGCAGGTCGAAGGTGTTGACATACTAGTTTGACATCAGGATACATCTTGACCTCATGCTCAACAATGCTTGAGTTAATTCCTGGCATCTCCTCATAAGACCATGCAAAGACATCTCTGAATTCACGAAAAAGAGCTCAATAATTTTCTAGTTCTGATGGAGAACAAGATTTGCCGACGTGAATATTTCCTACACCATTAGGTTTGGTCGAAATATTTATGGAGATAGTTTCTTTGATGTTAGACATATTTCGCTTAGAATCGACTATATTTACAGAATTCAGTAAAAAATCAACGATTGAAGGGTGATTGAGGTCTTTTGAATAATCTTCATTGTCATCTCGAAGGTGGGAACAATGATGATAATCTTCCCATGACGTCTCTCCTATCATCATTGATTGGATGATTCCTTCGTCTGTCAAATGTATACGAGACCAAGGATTAGAAGAGGTGCCATATTCTAAAGACCTACCTACCCAAATACTCGTTGAGTTTGGATTCGGGTTTGCCGCACAAGCCCAATAGATTGATTGCTACAAATATTCGATGGGGCTTGGCAGCAACGCCTCGCAATGATCATCACTCTCAAAATAGTTGGAACTCTTCTTAAACTCAGATGATGTAGAAGAGATCATGTTGCAGGTTTCCACTGTTGCCACTTCCGCGAAACCAGATGGTGACAGTAGGGAAAAAGTACCCATCAAGGAAGGATATTTTAGGAGACCTACTCCAACATTTTGAAGTGATTGTGAATTTCCATGTATCAATGGAATGCTTCCAGTGGCTTGTGAACTATTAGCAAAAAAGGCTAGTTGGTCAATGACTGTGATTCCACCTTTGAAGGGAAATGCAATCGTCTGAAAATATGTGGACACAACCGCAGCCATAGCATAAACCCAAGGCCTTACTAGTAAAATATTGTAATTAAGGAGTCCATCAACGAACTTGACTTCAATATCTACTATTTTTCCCCCTAATTCTACTTGCAAGCTACTTAAAATCCCATATGGAGTGTACGTTCTTCCATCGAAAGCTTTTAGTGTTGTTGGTGATTGTGACAAGGGTGGTGAACCAAGATTTTTCTAGCAACTCATTGACATAATACAAGTAGATGCCCCCCATCAATAATGGTTCGATGAACATTTTTATTGAGGGCTTTTACCTATATAAGGAAAGATAGTTGTGCTGGTAACTGTGGTGTATATCCTGTATGATTAAAGACCACAAGATTGGAATTCATAGTATCGATCCCACCTATCACCGATAACAAAGCCTACTTTTGGGAGGGACAATTTTGCAATACCTCAAGTGTCGACATAGCAGAAGGCGATTGAGCTAGATCCTCCACTATATTATAATTTTGGGCTACTTGAGCATGAAGATTAAATGTCGATTTATGTACAACTCCCTTTGGCAGTTTAATTGTTAATTCAGGAATAATGGGTGGAACAACTTCTGGTGAATTCGTGGTCAAAGTACTAGGTTGATCAGTAGCCTGGTTGTTCGACGACGATGGATTCCTGTAATCTTTATTCCTTGTTGATACCAAATCATCATTTTTCTTATTTGTGATGGATATCATAAGCACTTGGGATGTGGAAGCATTATCAGTGGCAACCAAATGTGTTTTTGGGTTCCGAAATGGATCTGTCAGCACCGCGGAGGTATTCGAAGCCTTTAAAAGTTTAGAAACCTCATATCGATGTGGACAATCTCTCATAAAATGCTCGTCATTACATATTAAACACGGATAACGAGGTTTCCTTGCTGCAATAGGGGTTTTAGATGATTTTTCAGGAGTGGAATTCTCCTGTTTCTTCTTATTATTCTTCCATTTCTTCTTGCCTCCTAGTTGCTTTGGATTTTTTCCCTTGTCAGATGACATGGCATTAATCTCATAGGCAAGAGTGTTTTCAGATGAATTTGCATTTTGAATGGAAATAGCAAGAGCTTGACCAGATGGTGCTCTCTCTGTTTGTGTGCTCAAGGAACCGATCACGTTGTCGTCGGCATGAGAGTCCCTACTCGATTTTGGAGGGGTGGAACGGTAAAAGTTGGTCTAGGTGCGTTAGGAATCTTGTCATAGAGCATGCCTGATTGTGTATAAATTAGATCCAAATATTGGGCATGAGCAATGACTTGCTCTTCTGTGACAACTCCTCCTTTCCCCACATCCTCAATGATAGATGGCAATAAGGTCTTTATAAACCACTCAGCTAAAAGCTGATCTGGGACATAGGTCTTTACCATTCGGCGATGACGCCGCCACTCATGAATATGATCGAACATGTGAGTGGAGGTGGTCTGTTTAAAGTTGGTAAGAAGTTCTGTTCTAGTTTCGTACCTGATAGGTAATTGAAAGTGGGTTAGAAAGGTAGTGGCAAGAATGGTGAAGTTATCAAAAGAAGCTCTAAGTAATTCAATATACCATTTTGTAGCTGGACCAGTAAGCGTTCTTTGGAAAATACAAAGTCTAATCGAATCATCATTTACAGTGTTAGATGAACACCATAAATGAAAAGTCATTACGTGATTCGATGGGTCTTCTCCTGGATTTCCATTGAACTTTGGAATGTCAGATGGTAGTTTATGTGGAATCGCCACCCACCAAGGGGAGTATGCAATTGGATCATTAATAAGCCGGTTCAAATCTAGTAGTTCTAGAGTTGCTACAAATGGCAACTGTTGATTCAGGTTGGCTGGAGCATACCCAGGATAAGTTGGAATTGCTTGAGCAATAGGTCTCTGCATACCAGCATATGGCATTTGCATCTAGCAACCTTGATAAGGTTGTTGCACATAACTAGTATAAGGTGGTTGTTGATAACCAGTTTGGAAATATGGTTGTCTATAGCCTGCAAAGCCTTGTTGCCTAGATCCTTGGTATGTTTGATATTGTCCCATACTAGTTTGAGCTTGGGAACCAAGTCCAAACTAAGGTTAGGACTGTTGGAATTGAGGTTGTTGATATTGCGACAACCACGGTTGTTGGACCATTTGCTGTTGTCCAGTACTGGAAGATTGACCAAGTTGTGGATTAACTGTACCCATATGTGCCCGAGTCATTTCCGATAAAGGAACACTAACCTGAGGTTGTTGTTGAGCCCCAGAAACAAGCGACGGTTGTACAACAACTTGAGAAACTTAAGCCCCTTGCCTTGAAACTTGAGGTTGCGAGGAAGAAGGAACAATTTGTACCGGTTGAGATACAACAGGTTGTGCTTGTGACTGCGGCACAGTCATAATAGCAGGTGTAGTGGGAATATTGGACACAGGTTGAATTGGTTGTGTTGGATATACAACTATTGGTTGTTTTGGGAGTACTGGTTGCCAACCACTAGCTGTAATTCCAGTTTGACCTAAATACTATGGGAAACTCTCATATGGTTGTCCCCCAGAAAAAGGAGGAGGACGATGAGTAAGCATACTACTCTCCATATGGTGGTAGTCCAGTGTTTAAAGGATACATTGGTCTCTGATAACTGGCTTGCCCAAATTGATACTGATATGCAGGATCAAATTGCTGAGTATCCATGTGAGAAAAACCAGATGGGATTCTGGACGAGTAAATGGGAGTAGACCATGGTGCCAAAGCAACCCTTGAGTGGGTTCCAGCTAGTGATTGGTAACCAACTAGAATGGATGATGCACCATATAAATATGACTCAGGTGTACCAGAAAACATTGAAGGAGTAGCAACAGAAGATTCGGCTGCAGGTGCATCAAATGATACATTCCAAGATGTTGACGATTGTTCAGACATGATTAACTTGGCCAAAATCTCTCCAAACGATTCGATGGGAACTCGCGATGAAGTAGGATTAAAGGAAGCAAACTCAGGGTTAGCAGGATACAAATTAATCCCAGTTCCAAAATGAAACGGGGTGTCAGATGGAGGATCCTCTACTATCTCCTCTATATCAATCAAGCCAAGTGGAAGAGGTTGACCATCAGGTCCATAAAAGATTTTTGGAGCTGAAGAAGGTATAGTTTTTGTAGTGACAAATGTTGGAGGGATGACAACTTCTGGATACTAAAATTCAAAGTCCAGATGTTTAGGTAAATGAACTTCAGTGTCAAAGGGAGGTTCTTGAACAACTCCCGGTTTAGATGTAACCTCGGTTTGAACTGGAATGGGTTCCGAACCAACTCTAGATGGAGTTTTTTCAGGTTCAGAAGTATTTACCATTACACTAGGATCAGTTTTAATGTCCTCAGGTAACTGTGAAACTTCCTCTTTAAAGGTGGATGTACCAGAAATAATTGGAGTAACTGGAGTCTCTAAAGATGTTGAAACGAATGTTCTAAATAACCCAGATGAACTAGACTCTGTTAAACGAGATCGCTTTGTCCGAATTGGTTTCGCTTCTAGAGGCAAAGATGGTTGACTCGCTAATCTCTGCGAATGACAGGGTTTTGATTATCTTTCTTCCACGATTGTGGATTATTTAATCAACTTAAAAATAAACTAAGGAAAAGTGATGTTATTTCATGGTCAATTTATTTTAACGACACTTGGACACGACTTTGCTTTTTCAGTTTTAAAGAGTCGAGAAAAAGCTAAAGATGACTCTAGTTGCCTTCGATTTTTAATGAGCCTGAAAGGACAAGTGCTCAGATGGACCTTTTCTTTTAGAGAGTCGAAAGGGAACAAAATTGACTACTTTGGAGAATCTAGACAAAAAGGTTTACCAGACCAATTGCAAAATTGAAATATACACCTTGGTGATAAATTAAAAAGAAATTACCAAGGACTTATGTACAGCAGTCAATCTTCCCGAATGCTGTGTTCAGTGCATTGCGATCGATAAGGAGGCAGACTTGGTTTCCTATGGATAAAGGATTTAAGCCTATTGTGGTCTCCCAATATATACGCGACAGTACGGGGAGCACAATTTCGTGCTAGCACTTGTCGTATAAAAGAGGAGGAATCACCCAACCTTCAATCAAAATGATAGCCACTAGTTTTAACGACACTGGAACACGTCTCTAGCCTAGACCTCTAAATGTGTTGCGTTAGATTCCAAAGATTTGTTAAGTTCATTGAAGTTCATTTTAAAGTTGATCTTTCTTAAAAGTTTTCTTCTGATGGTTCACCGCAAAATGTGATATGAAATTCCTAAAGATGCAATCTACAATGATAAGCAATCTTTTCGTTTATTTGACCAATGAAAATCCTGACTACAAGGGATAGAGCATAGAAGCACATTTAAAGCAAACAGCAAGGAGCATTCACTAATGCAATTTCCCTAAATCATATTTTTGCACACAGACCAAAAATGCCAAAATGCAAATGCATGTATTTGTTTTCAGCTCTCCTTAATGTGAATGATTTTAAAAGGAAAACTAAATGCAGCAGTGACTCAAAATGACAATTTTCGACAATTTTTTCTTCAAAGAGGGAAAGGAAGACTCAAAACAACACTTTAAAATTTGAAGAAACATATTTTTGACACTTTGAACAAACTCAAATCAAATAAAATGCATCAAAATAGTTTAATCGATAAGCTATGAAGGAGGATTTTGCGACACTTCACTTTTCGACAAAAATGGAAGACTTTATGACACTTTTTCTATCGAAAACAACAAATCGACTATCACTACTTTTGATAATGGATTGTAAATGAAGAACAAACACACAAAAAAATTCACCAATCCTAATGTACATCGAGGCTGATCTAAGTGATGTAAGTTGACTTCAGTGATGAGGTATTGTTCAAATTCAGCAAACAACCAAACAAGTTTGAAAACTAGTCAAAAACCCTCAACTACTAGATGGGAAATTGTGTTCAGTCAATCCTTGCACCTGGCCTATGTAGACAGTTATATGCATCACACTTTTCTCATTTAGGAAGTGAGATTCATATCAAGTCACAGTGGAAGACAGTGCGATGGTCAGGGAGCACTTCTGAAAATGGTTTTGGCTTAAATTTGCAGCAGTTTTCAATGGATCAAGCTTGGTTTTGATGAACAATGATAAGCAAAGTATGATGGAATGTCCTAAGACATTACTAAGCTACCAAAAGGGCATCTAGATGTGTTTTCAATTCAAATGTTTAATTCATAAACTAAACCAGAGATTGACTGAAGCGGCATTTATCTACTACGCAATTGCATAACAAGAGCGGTTTGAAAGCTTCCTGGCTAGCTTCAGACTCTGTCTATAGTTTATATACTTCAACATAGAACAAAAAATAGCAGCAAACAATCACCATTCCCCAGTGGAGTTGCCAATTTGTTTCTGGGAAAATTAGTGTCTTGTCGAACGACTAACCCTCTAGGTTTGGTAGCTAACCTAGAAACAATAGTTTAAAGCAATTCAATATCTTTCCTAAGAGTGACAGATAAGAAAGAGATTATGAAGGACCAACCTGTAACTTTCACTTGAATCCTTGCTTGATCTCCCTCTCATTTGGCTGATCCCATAACTCCTCCCTGTAGTTAACATGCTTGGAGAGTACTTTCATAGCTACAAAAACAAAGACCTGTCAAAGCATAATAATCCATCACAACATAAACATCATAGAATCAGAAATATGATAAACAAATGAATGCATTTATAGTTAACATAATCAATTGGGAAAAATATTGAATAAATTTATTGATATCAAGGAGAATTACAATCCATAAGAAGTCTGATCCAACACCATCCTCCCAGCTTCAAGCCTTCTTCACCTCATGAATTAGCAAGAACACACCAACAATGACACAATGCTCTCACCTCAATACTGAAACTAGCAACACTTCCTTACAACTCAGAATAATTCAGCCTTCTCATCTCTTGGATGGGAAATCCTTTTATAAATGATTGGAAGAGGGTGAGTCATCATTGGGGATGATGAATTCCATTCCATTTGTTGAAATTCGTTCCACAAGAGAGGGGAATTGGAGATGGTTTCCTAGTTCCTTTAGTCATCCTTGGGCAAATTCAGAGAGGCAAGTGGCACAGGAGAAGTTTCTAGAAGATTCCATGAGCAGCCATCTAACAAACTATCCCAGAATTATGTCCAACCTCGCCCATCGCACTTAATAAAGGGATAAACTACAACGCATCTCACCTAAACAATGTAGCAGGTGAGATGCATCTCACCCTAACACATGGCTTTTAGATATGGTTCAGTTTACGCATTTTCTGGATGATTTCTGAGATGGAACTTTTGGGGAATGAGGCATTCAGATGACTAAGTTTATTTAGGGTATAAAACAACTCTTTTAGGGGTTGATGAGCCCTAATATCATCGACATATGAGTTTGGGGTTTATGTGCCCAAATATGTCTATAACAATCGAGAACATTTTTCTCGTTGGACTATGGCATGGGGCGAAGAACCTCAACCAGAATGGGTACACATATTTTTCCACACTTTGGACATGATACTGATGAATTGGTATCTCAAAACGGAGCTACGCCATGGCATTGCCGACTAGAGTGATCTAAAGAAAAGGTTCATGTTGACCTTTAGCTTCGAAGACTATTTTCAGTGTATCGATGATGCCCTTCAAGAAATCAGAGCAGGAATTTTACGAACACCAAATGTGGCAACAACTTGGGTACATCCTGATTGGAATTCACAACTGCAGCACGCAATCAAATTTTATAATATGACCGCGAAAGAGGGTGAGGAAGAACCATGCAATATTAAAATTATTGAATAAGAAGGAGAACATGAGGTTGCAGGTCCAAAATTTGAGATACCTGACATAACACAACCTTTTAAGATGAAGCAATTCAATATAAGCTCATAGGTGTAGCCCAAATTTATGCGCATCAAAAATTATTGGGATGAGGATACAGTAGGTAAGGTCGCTGAATTATTGCATGAGTACCAAGAGTTGTTTCTAATGAAGTACACTGAGTTAAAAGGCATTATAGGCAATCTGGGCATATTGAGGATCACTTTGAAGCCAGATGTGAAACCCGTAAAACAATGACCATATAGGCTAAACCCAAAATTCAAAGTGAAGGTGAAGGAGGAGCTTGAGAATATGGTCACAGCTGGAATACTTGAACCTATGGATGAATCTAAATGGGTGAGCTCGATGGTAGTGTAGGAGGAAAATACTAAGGGAAAAATAAGGATTTGTGTCGATTTAAGAAAGTTGAACGATGCATGCATACATGACCCATTCCCAACACTGTTCACTGATGAAGTTTTGGATAATGTGGGAGGACAAGAGGGCATCACTAAAGCTTGTAGCGAGCTACTAGAGTTCTAGATCTAGACAAAAGCAGCACCTGAAGAGAAGGTTCAAAAGCTTGTGGCAGGAGTAGGAGAATCAAAGGTGGAATTTGACAAAGTAAAATTCGAGCTATATATGTAGATCACGGAGTTACATATGAGGTTTCAACTATCAACTCCACCAGAGGTTTGCGAGCAGCGGATATCAAGGCTGCTATGGAGAATATAGCTACTGTTAGGTTCCTATACCAATATGAGTCATAATTTTGAATGGCTAAGTTTAAGCCTTGTAATATTGTACATACCTTTTCTTTCTGCAAATGTTTTCCATATTAAAAAATTAAAAAATGTAAAGAGGGGATGTCCTAAAAGAAAAATCAAAGGACAAAAAGAATAAGAGAAGGTCAAAAAATGAAAATATATGAACCCCAAAAACAAAAAGAGACCATGAAAGTGTGCAAGTCTAAATGACACTACTACTACATGTTATGCATAATAATGATTGTGTGTAGCTTGTTATTCATGCCACAATCCATGATAATCAAACTATTTAATCTTGGTTATTTCATGCTTTGAATTTTATGTTTATAGTTAGAGAATAAAATATGACCAAACATTTTAATCTTGGAAGATTATTAGATAGGTAGATAAAATAAAAGGAGCTCATCAATTTAATCTGAGCCCTTGGATGATATAAGGTTAGAATTAGATAGATTAGTTTTCAAAAGAAAAATGGATGATAAGGGTTTGCTAGTCTAAATGCACCCATTTAAAATGAAGAAAAAATGGTAGGGTAACTAATGGGTAAGTAGAAGAAAGGTTGCTGAAGTATAAAATTGGTTGAATCAAAACACATGCATCATGTTTAGACACATATTTCTATATGTCTGATCAAATATGGAAGAAAAAACAAAGGTTTACAAGTTAATATGTTTAACTCCCCCTCATTCATTTTTCCCCTTACTTACTAATTTCCTATCCACAAGTATGTTCTAGTACTTTAAATCCTTCAAGTCAAAGAGGGTCAGAGAATTTCTCTAACTTTTGGTGGGACCGGACCCTCGGCTTAATGACTTATGGACATCAAGTGTTGGAATCCCCTTCATGAAATTCATTTTCCCCTCATTACCCTAATAAAACCCCTTTTCCTAAGGATAAACTTCATTTTCCTAGGAAAAGTGAAAACCCCCATGTAAATCCTATTTCACTTAAAAAATCCCACAAAAGACATCCTATCCTAAGTATTAAGTGTATGTAAAGGAAATGTACAAATATTACATTACACTTAATACTATTTTCATCTCTACTCATTTCATTTCATATTAATTTCTAATCTAATTATATAGCTCCCATAATCCCCTGTTTCTCATATATAAATAAATCCCTATGTATTATCCCCACCAATAGTTTAACTATAAAATATAGTTTTAATCTATTCCCCCCAATGAAACCCACTTAACCCATCAATTCTTCGTGAAGTTAAGTTAAACCTTCATTAAAACCCGTTTGATACCTTGACCCCATGATTAACCCCACAATAATCACAATCTGTTGTAATTAAAGCCCCTCGGCCCCCCCTAAACCTCTATCCATTTCCTTCGCACTAGTCTGCCACTCGACTACCATCCAATCATCTGCGCCCAAATCAAATGGTGCACAACCATATCGGGCTCACTCGATGCCCAACCTTTACCCGAAGTTAAACCCCGTCATTAAACTCTGCCCGATCGATTAAACCCATGATGAAAGTCTTAATTAATCATTAACAACTGAAGATTAAAGTCCTGCGCCCCACCTGACACCTTAGTTCATTTCATCTACGCACCTCCCTTGCCCGATTACTGTCTGATCACTATCCCCCTCATCCGATGGTCCATAGCCATAGTGCCTACGCCTGATGGCCAATCGTTACTCGCCCGATAAAGAGGTTTTCCCCCGAACCCCAAATGCTACGTGTCAGGCGTGGAGGTAGATCTGGTGACCCCTCCCAAATACCGCCTGACCCTCATAAGTGGTGTGATGGTTTGGAAAACCGCCTCCCCGCATAAGACAAGACCATCACTGTTCACTTAAGTAATCCTGCACCAAATTTAAAAAGTTCCTGTTAAAACCCTCATTTTCATTCCTTTTTCCCTGTTTCACAGTAAAACCTATCAAACCCTTATGGCACCACCCTGAACCTCTGCAACACAATTCAACCTTTGATTACTTTCAAAACATTACCACGACTCCTTCCCCAGACATCCCTGTGCAATAAAGCCATCAATTGCCTTTCCTGCCAACCTATGTTTTCTTAATGATTGTTGTATTTTGTAGGTAATTAGTAGAAGACCAGAGCTTGGATAAAAAATTTTGATACTAGTCACAAAAATTGTTTACTCCAAAACTCAAAAGGAAATCTATTTAAAAACTTTCATTCAGAAGAAGAAAACAGTTATACACAGGACAAAGAAAGAAATCTTTCACATAGAGACATTGACTGTTAAAACAAAGGAACCAGACAGAGCATACAGTCAAAAGACAAACAGATCAAACATACAAAAATTTGATCTGTTAGGGCCTAAATCTACCTCAGGCTGAGAAAGGCAGGATCTAGGGTAACATCAAACCACACTTAACCTGATAGCTAGCTCTACCAAGTCGGGAGAGGGCTCTCTCCTTGTCAATATCAGGAAAAGATGGCCAATAAAGCTTGAGATGATTGATGTAAAGACTGATTTTAGGCTAGGTATATGCTCAGAGGAGTGTGATTGAATTTAATTTTGGTTTGCTGGCTCAAACGTGAAAGGCAGATTTGGGTCTGGGGAATGGACACAGTCTTGCAAAGATCTCTATGGGGTGAGGTAGGCAAATGGTTTAGCACTTCAAATTGAGTGAGATGGAGAGATTTTGGACTGGTGAGGAGTTGGAGAGGGCATGAAAGTCTCAGGGATCCTCTTCAAATAGCTGAAAACATAAATAACTAAACAAACCCTAGGTAGAGCACTTCCACTTCAATGAATTCTACCTTTATCCTTGTTTCATTTAGTTAAGATGAACAAAGAGAGATGATGGCATACATAAAACACATGTAGACTTGCAATTACATAAGAAAAGACAATACCAAATCAGGTTGCCACAAGAATCCCATAAAGTGCTGCAAACCCTAGTCTATTCCCTTGCCAAACTACTGAAATAATGTACAATAATGCTCAAAGCATTCACAAGAGTCCAACCTTTACCAATGACTGAAAAACTACTAGATATAGGCAATAAAAAACTCATGCTAGGATTTAGGGGTCGAATTCATGATTTTAGGAGCTGTTTCAACAAGATCTAAACTATGAACTGAAAAGTAGGCAGTGGAACAGCTTGCCTCTAAAACCTAGGAAACTGATTCATTTAGTTGCAAACTACCTTTTCATGATGAATCTGCCTCTATGAGTGAAAATTTAACATATTTACATTAAAATCCATCAAGTCACATCAAATTACATCATGATTTTGACTATTAGAAAGAGAAAAGTCAAACTGAGAAGAAACTAGGCGAAAAACAGAGTTTTTTGGCCAAAATGAGAAAATTTCATCCTGTGCGCCGCACTCCTGTCCCTATGTGCTACGCTACTTTGGAGCTGATTTTGGAGGCCTTCCCATGCACCAAATTTGCTCCAAGTTGGCTTTTTGGAAGTTTCTTCCTGTCTACTTTCCAAAACAAGTGGAATTTCTGAATTTGGTCTCCATTTGCCCCTCCAAAAATGAGTTCTCCCAACACTGCTTCCTATGTGTCCAAAAAGGGGCATAGAGGGCATTTTTGAGGTGTTTTTGACCCTTTTGGAAGCTCAAAGCTTGTCAAAATTTCTTGGCCATGTGAGGGCATTCATATTTTTCCATGAGGAATCCAAAAATGTTGAGTTTTCCTCAAAAGGAGGTCCTAGCAAAAGCACAAGCCAGGTGGCGTGGCGCACCAGGCAGAAAAACTTGGTTTTTAGGCCAAAAATTCAAAATTTGCAAAACGTTTCCCAAACTTCTTGAAATTTGGGCCGAGTGTCCTTCATTAAGTGCTATGTTGGGCTAAGGAAGCCTTAGCCAAGATCTGGAGTCTATCTTGCTCTTTTCTCTTCCTCGATGCTTTCCTCAACTTGGCCTTCAAAGTCCTAATTCTCACTTTGCAACTTTTGTTTCTCGCCAAGTAGTGGTAGGCCATGTGCCTCAACATCTTTTTCTCTTTGTCGGTCTTCTCCAGCAACTTTTTCAAGTGCATGTTTATCCTCTCAAGCCAAGATTCATAATCAGCTTCAATTTCTTGTTCAAGTGGTGTCAACTTGACTTTCCTCCTCTTGGTAGCTTACCGGTTTTCTCTTATATTTTGGAGATCCATGATGGTTTGCTGATCCTCTAACTATTTTTTCCTCTGCTCCAGATAGTTGATTATCCACTTGGCTCTTTCTAGGTTGAGAAACAAGTCATGAATGTCATCTTGATGCTCCCGAATGATCTCTTTGAGCTTTGAGCTCAAATCAGTGTCATAACCCTGGATATGAATGAAATCTGCCTCTTGACCTCCTGAATGATCCAGGTGGATATTGGTGGCCACCTGCCAAGTCCACCTGGACCCCCACCATTATTTCTCTCAGCATTTTCGGTTTCCTTAATTGTAGCACAACTTACTATTTTTAGCAGTTTTTCGGGCCCTGAACTTCCGGAGGCTTTTTGAGGCCCGAAACGACGTTTTTTGGGAAATCTTGGGCAACATGGGTCCATGGACCCATGTTGCCTCCCAAAGTGGTAGTGCTCAGATAGATCTTTCTAACGAGCTATTGTACGCATCAAACGAAGATCGTATGCCAAAGTTACGACCCCGGGAAGTTGGTGTACCAATTTACCCAAACGGGGCCTACAGTTTGGCGTTTCATCTTCTAGGGTTAGGTTTTGGAATTTTAAGGGTTTTCCATTGTTTCTCAACAATAAATAGGCCTTCAAACCTCATTGTAACACGGTTCAGAGGCATGTAGCCACCACATCTCTTCTCAGAGATAAGCTACCATCGCCCTAGCTAGTTTATTTCCATTACTGTTTGTAAGCCTATTTCAGTATTTTACATTAATGAAATGAAGTATTATTTTCGCTGCATATCTGTGTTTCTGGTTATCTCTATAATTTGTTGCGTTCCTATTTAAGTCCGGATCAGTGGTATCAGAACGGTCTGCTTTTTCTCTGTTTTTCTTTGCATGTCCCCAACAAGGTCGGGATATAAGGAGTTAGGGCTTGAATTGGTCGAACCTTTGCAAGACCAGCCTCAAAAATCCCGACGGCCTCCCATGGCGGATGAGAAGAAAGACGAGGGGGTAGGAGATCCTATCAAAATCTTGCTCGAAGAAGCCCTCGAGCGATAACGGAATGTGATGATGGACAACTTTGCCTAGATCCTTCAGCAGTTACCCAGAAGCGACGCATCGGCTTCCAGTAGCTACTCTGGAAACGCCACGCCCTTTAAGGTACAAGTTAATTTTGAAATCCCCATATTCGAGGGTCAGATAGACGCAGATGTCGTAGATAAATGGTTAAATCTGCTAGAGGGTTATTTTTCTGTTCATGAATTTTCGAGTCAGGAAAAGATTGTTTTCGCTCTTCTCAAAGCAGCCCCCCACGTCAAGGACTGGTGGGAAACCTACTACGAGCAGAAGGATGAAAGTACCGGCTCACTATTTTCAGCTGAACCCACCTGGAATTCATTCCGGGATGCCATCAAGGAGCAGTACTACCCTGTCGGAAGCTATGAGGATGAATACATAAAGTGGACCACGCTGCGGCAGGGAAGGGACCAGGACGTACTGGAATTCACAAATATTTTCCATACCCTTCACACAAAGTTGGGTATCAAGGATTCAGAGCAGCATTTGATACTCAAATACTACGACTGCCTACACAAGTACATCTAGGAAGAAATACAATTCCTGAACATCTCCTCGCTCGGCACAACATACCGATATGCCGTCAAGGCCGAGCAGAAGTTTAAACAAAAGAAGCGAGACTTTGGATCTGCGAATCCAAAGTAAGGGAAAGGTGACCCTAAACCATAGAAAAAAGGACAAAGCCAAGGTGGGGCAGCCCAAGACAACCCGCTGAAGCTACAAGCAAAGAACAGTGCCGCGAAGCCGAAAAAGGACACGGGAAAATGGTGTGGGTTCCATAAGAGCTCCACTCACAACACAAGTGAGTGTCAGGCCAAGCAGTCACTGGTGGCTGAGCTAAAGCTTTCAGAATCAGATGCATGTTCCGACTCTGAGTCAGAACCCAACAAGGGGAATGACAAAGTGAAGCAGATCATTGATGCGGATCCCAACACCACTGTTGCTACCGCCAAGATCCAGAAAAATGAACTCGAAGATCCAGAGGAGGAGGAGCGTCTCTTCCACTCCCAGATGTGGGTAAAGGGCTCCCTGATACAGTTCATTGTCGATAGCGGGAGCCAAAAGAACCTCATTTTGGCAGAGGTCGTGAAGCAGTTGGGCTTACTGACCATAGCACATCCACAACCATACACCATCGGGTGGCTTCACTAAGGACGGGATCTTCACGTGAGCCAGCAGTGTCGTCTTCCATACGACATCAAGCCCTTCACGGATGAGGTATTGTGTGACATTTCTCCCCTTGAAGTTTGTGATGTATTATTAGGGCAACCATACTTGTGGAAGCAACATGCTATGTATGAATCAAGGCCCCGTGCTGTTATTATTACATTGGGAAATAAGTTGTACAGGATACCAGAGGTAGCACCGCCTACCGCCATCTCTTTGATTACTGCAAAACAATGCAGTAAGCTCATTTCCAAAACCGGGAAATTTGTTTTCCTGATGATATGCCCTCAAGGAAAGAAGAAGATGGTGGCCACGGCCTCCAGAGAGGGCCCCTCCGCACAACAACTACAGATGGACAAGGTCGTGGAGGAGTACGAGGACATCTTCACCTCACCCATAGGGGTTCCTCTGCACTGTCAGGTCAAGCACTCCATCGATTTGACCCCAGGTGTGCCGCTACCCAATGGACCAATTTATCGGTGCTCCATTCTAGAAAACGATGAAATCAAGAGGCAGATTCAGGAGCTCCTGTGGAAAGGTCACATTCGTCCAAGTTCATCGCCTTGTGGGAGCCCGATCGTGTTGGTATAGAAGAAGGATGGGACTTGGAGACTCTATATTAATTATCGGGCGCTAAATAAGATCACTTTCCATAATAGGTACCCGATCCCGTGGATTGATGACCTCCTGGACCAACTAAAGGGGGTGAAATATTTTTGCAAGATCGATATGAAGTCAGGATATCACCAAGTACCAATCGAACCCGCTGATGTGTGGAAGACTACCTTCAAAGCCAAGGAGGGCCTTTTCGAATGGTTGGTTATGCCTTTTGGATTGAAAAATGCTCCTGCAACCTTCATGAGGCTAATGGATGACATCTTGCAGCCATTCATCAACTCATTTATAGTGGTATACTTGGATGACATTCTGATCTTAAGCCAGAGTTGGGAAGAGCACCTCCACCACTTACGACAGGTTCTCCAAACACTGCGGCAACACAAGCTATGTGCAAATTTGGAGAAATGCACTTTTGGCATGACCCAGGTTCAGTATCTGGGATACATTATTGATGAACAGGGGGTGCATGTGGATCCAACCAAGATCCAAGTCATTCGGGATTGGCCATATCCAACTACTCTGACAGAGCTCCGCAGCTTTCTAGGTCTTGCCAACTTCTACCGCAGGTTCGTGTTGGGGTTTTCTCATATCACTTGGCCCTTGAGTCAAGTCACCAAGGGAGGAGTGAAAGAAAAATTATTTTGGTCTGAATCTCAACAGAGGGCATTCATAGAGTTGAAAGATCACCTCTACACGGCACCAGTGCTCGCGTTATCAAATTTACAACAACCATTTGAGGTCGAGACAGATGCCTCTGACTATGCTATTGGGGCAGTCCTTACTCAACACGAGAATCTAGTGGCATATCACAGTGAAACACTTTCCGACACAGTCCAGAAGTATCCCACTTATGATAAAGAGATGTATTCCATTGTGCAGGCCTACCAACAATGGAAGCATTACATTTTGGGGAAGGAAACGGTCATCCACACAGACCACTGACCCTGCAGTTCATACAGACCCAAGGGAAATTGCAGAATGATCGCCATCAGAAGTGGTCTACATACCTACAACAATTCCATTTGAATATCAAGTATAAGAAGGGCAACACCAATAATGTTGCAGATTGCCTCAATCGACCACCGATCATGGTGTTAACCACTGTGCTCAACTCTTGTGGGCACAAGACTTCTGATTGGCCACTTCCCTACAAAAGAGACCCAGAATTCAGCCACACATACCATACACTCTTAGAGGGTCGGCATGTCCTAGATTTTCACCTCCAAGGTGCCTTGTTATGCCACCTGGGTCACCTTTGTGTTCCTTCAAGCGAGCATGCCTAGATGATCTGGGAAGCACACTAGAGTCGGGCTGCTGGGCATTTTGGGGTCGAGAAAACGGTGGCAGTACTGCAAAAGTATTTCTATTGGCTGAATCTTCGACAGGATGTTGGGAAGTACATCAGATCATGTACTACCTGTGCCATTGCCAAATTGACCATTAAGAAGCAAGGCCTCTATGCCCCGCTACCTACCCCTATTCGACCTTAGGAATCCATCTCCATGGATTACATGTCAAGCCTTCCTTCCACTAAGCATGGAAATGACTGTGTTTTTGTTTCCATTGACAGGTTCTCGAAGATGGCCATTATGGCGGCCTGCAAGAAGAATATCACAGCAGAAGCCACTGCTAAAATCTTCTTTGAACGAGTGTGGGTGCACTTTGGGATCCCATACTCTATCATCTCAGATCGGGATAGTCGGTTCCTCAGTACATTTTGGTCCAGTCTCTAGTCAATGCTGGACACCAAACTCACTAAGTCCACAGCCTTCCATCCTCAAACTGATGGCCAGACAGAGGTTGTCAATAGGATGATTGTGCACATTCTGTGCATGTACAACTCAAAGCATCCACGCACATGGGACGAGAGCCTCCCCTATGTTCAGCACAGCTACAACTGAGCTCTTCACAGCTCGACTGGCCACAACCCTTTTCAGGTGGGTTTGGGATTCCAGCCACTATGCCCCATTGACGTGGCCATGCCACTTGCAGCTACTCACATAAATTCAGCTCATGTCCAGTCCGAAAAAGATAAGGCCACCAGCTTCATTGAGCACATCCAACATATTCGTCAGGAGGTCCATGACATTCTGGAGAAATCAAATGCCAAGTACAAGTAGCGACATGATCAACATCGGGTGCCACACAAGTTTCAGGTGGGCGACAAAGTCTGGTTGCATTTGCAAAAGGAATGCCTTACTGGAGCCTATCGGAAACTGAGAGCACTCCGATATGGTCCTTACACCATTACTAAGGCTGTGGGAGACAATGCATTTGAGCTCAGCATTCCCCCATTCCTTGGCCTGCACTCAGTGTTCAATGTGGACCGCCTTCGGCCATACTTTCCACCATTGCTAGACACATCCAACATTGCAGAACAACTCACACCCACAGAATTAAATCCAGATTGCATGGAACAAGCTGCAACTGATCGGATCATGGACACACAGATCAAGAACACTCACCAACAAAATATCCAACTGTATCGAGTTGTCAAAGCAGGCCAACTCCTTTACCAAGGCAAGTGGCTCACCAGGGAACAAGTTCAGCAAAAGTGTCCTCATCTCATGGAGGAACTCAACGAAATGGGGACCATTGCTTCCTAAGGGGGGAGGAATGATCCAGGTGGATGTTGGTGGCCACCTGGACCCCCACCATTTTTTGTCTTAGCATTTTCAGTTTCTTTAATTGTAGCACAACTTACTATTTTTAGCAGTTTTTCGGGTCCTGAACTTCTGGAGCCGTTTTGAGGCCCTAAACGATGTTTTTTGGGAAATCTAGGGCAACATGGGTCCATGGATCGATGTTGCCTCCCGAAGTGGTAGTGCTCGGATAGATCTTTCTAATGAGCTATTGTACGCGTCAAATGGAGATCATATGCCAAAGTTACGACCCCAGGAAGTTGGTGTACCAATTTACCCAAACGGGGCCCACAGTTTGGCGTTTCATCTTCTAGGGTTAGGTTTTGGAATCTTAAGGGTTTTCCATTGTTTCTCAACAATAAATAGGCCTTCGAGCCTCATTGTAACACAATTCAGGGGCATGTAGCCACCACATCTCTTCTCAGAGATAAGCTACCATCGCCCTAGCTAGTTTATTTCCATTACTGTTTGTAAGCCTATTTCAGTGTTTTACATTAATGAAATGAAGTATTATTTTCACTGCATATCTGTCTTTATGGTTATCTCTGTAATTTGTTGTGTCCCTGTTTAAGTCCGGATCACTGAAGGTCCCTCGTCATATAATGGTTGCTTACCCTTGTCCTGTACCTACTCCGTTGATGGAGGAAACAATACCCTTTCTACCCTGGGTGGAGATAGTACTCATTTTGCTGCTGCAAACAATATTCTTGTGCCCTTTTGGTAAGTGACAAACACTGGCACACTGGTGGTTTGTGTCTCATGCACCACTTGTTGATGTGAAGGCTCTCCTGCCTCATGAAAAACTGATGGGGGCACTTGAGGACTTGTAAAAACCTCATGTCAAATGAAATCCTCCCATGAAACATTCAGTGAACTAAGCTAATGCAAAACCATAATTTTTATTAGTGTAAAGTGATAGATTTTGTTATACTGTTGATGAGGAGGCTTCCTTTGCACCAGTATGGTCATCTTCTTAATATTCCAGCAAATGAAATAGGGGAGGTTCATCATCCTCACCCTAGTAAAGTGCATCAACAATCTGATATGATAGGTGTACAGATGAGAAAATCTGCCCTCACAACTGAAATATTTGATTATGAGTTTCATCAAGGGAGAATATGTGTCCTGTAGGTACCTGAATGGGAAGACCCTACTAACATGTCTCTGAAAACTAGCCTTGATATAAGGCTCATAATGGTCTCTATCTACCAGCCGCCCCTTATTCCACTGCTCACCTACATTTGGAATACTGGTTGGTCGAGCTATAGTCTCAGGTGTCAAGGTGAATGTCACACCTGCCAAACTGACATGGCCATTGTGAAGATGGAGTATAATCAGTCTGACAAGCTCATGGTGGTATTTAACTCTTTCCACCATCTCACAACATTGATAACAAGATTGGTGTTGAAAGCATGTGATAGCAAGAGGGCATTCCAACAGCTCAGCAAGTGAAGTAGGCTCCTCCCGGTTATGTTTTCCACTCTTATGAGGTCTCCTTGGTGCATGAATTTCTCTGGAAGAGTCATTGACTATTTCCTCATTTCTGTCATAAGAAGAATCTGACTCCATGTTTGCCAATGCTTGAGTTTTCTTAGATGAGTATGAAGAGATTTTATAGTGTCAATGGGTATTTGTTGTTAAAAGATAAGGTTTGATGATAAGGACTGTGGAGGTACTGTGTATGAGGGGTTGGGGATGCTGTTGGTAGGGTTTTTGGGGAATGAAATGGTTTAGGGAATAATATTTAGGGTTTAGGGTTGTTGATTATGGTTTGGGATAAGTGAAGGTAGGGATTAGGGTTAGTAGTTTTAGGGATATGGGGAATAGGGAATGGGTAAGTATAATGAAAAGGGAGGGAGAAAATGAAGTGAGGGAGTGAGGGAGTAAAAATGATAGGAGTAGGATTTAGACAACAAAAACAGTGATTTCTAAACCCTAGGCAATTTTCTCAACAAACTGTGCAAGTAACTAAGGTTTCAATATTTCCCTATTGAATCACCAAGAATACTGAAGCAAACTCATGCATTAGGCATATTGGAGTGTTGACTTACTTGTGGAATGAGGAATTTACATTTGAGAGCCTTTGGAGGAAGACGTGAATGATTTTGGGCCTTGTAGACTGGTGCACTGCGCCAGTTATGAATTTGAATGTGGAGTGGGCTTTTTGTGCGCCGCGCCTGCAATTTTCACCTTTTGAATGTAAAATCGCTCCCTTGGATTTTGAAAACACAAATTCACTTGCTCTCCTTCACTTTTGGCATGCAAATGAACCTCTTTGACATGAAAACACTTTATATAACAATGGCTTTAAATTTTTCACTCAAGAAAACCCACTTTGCTAATGTTTATCTTTTCACTTGCTTTTTAAAACTCTGTTTTGGGCAGTTTGTCTTACTTTTTGCCTTTGATGGACTAAATACTTTGGGATTTTGTTTCTTTTGCAGGAACTAGAGTTGTAGAGGCTTGACAAGGTGACCAGGGCTGCCTCTTGAAATTATTACATTTAGAAAAATGAAATTACATAAAATTTGTACATAAAACATAAAAAACTATATTTAAAATCAATCACTGAGCATGTGATTATTGAAATTATTGCTGCTGAGACTTTATTTTACCTGCTCATGTGCCCGATGACCATTATTGATCGTTTTCAAGACCTTATTGAAAACCCTAGACCTAATGAGACATAAAACCCTAAACATGACTTTTGTAGATTTAAAGACAAAAAATGACTGCAGATGATCTAGATGTATGAAAATGGGCCAGCAAGTAAATAACATGAGGGAAAATGTATAATATGCCACTACCATCAGATGATCCATGACCCTAAGGGAATGCAGTTGATCGGATGAGACACCTAACATGCAATGCAACAAGAGAATTTGATCACTGATGGAGGGATGAAGATACTGACACTAACATTGGCTCCAATGGGGATGGTAGCTCTCATTGGAGGTGCCAAGAACTATAGACCTCTAGAAAGAAAACAGTGCCTTCTTCCATTGGGCTATGGAGTCAATAACTTTGACAAACCAAAACCAATATCTTGACTCAATTTCAGGACTGAAATCTGACTCAAAACTGACTCAATTTCAACACTGAAATCGACTGAAAACTTGACTCAAACAAGACAAACCAAAACTGAAATCAAACCGTCAGTTTTATAGCCTTCACTTCAGGCCCCAAATTGAATGAATGATTACAGTACACACTTGCAATGAAGTAAATAAAATGGTATGTACAATGATACATATGATAGCAGAAAACATTTCAAAGATGGTACCGTTTCAGCAGCCAACCATTGACCGGCCCACCTGGACAATCTTCTCCATCCATTTCTTTCACCAAGAAAGCATTCTGACCCTGGTATGCAGTAATTCTGAAAGGTCCTTTCCACAGGTTCTCGAACTTGCTGTGTTTCCGTTTGTCTTCATTTTGGCATCCCATTTCAACACTATGTCTTCAATTTGAAACTTGTCCGCCTTTGCCTTTCGATCATATATATTTTTTATTCTCTCTTGCAGCCTGAAGGTATTCTGAAAAACCTCTTCTCTAGTCTGCTGTAAATGGATCATTTGATTGATTCTCCACTGCAAATGATCTTCCTCGCTGCCAGCTTCCTGTAGAAGTTTAACAATCGGAACTGTGAGAGATGTAGGGAAAACCGTGTCAACACCATACACAATCTCAAAAGGGGACATGCCTATTGAGTTTTTCTAACTTACTCTATCCGCCCATAGTGGATTGACCAATTTCTTGTGCCAGCTCTTCTTGTTTGTTTCCAACAGCTTTTTGATAATGTTGACTAAAGATTTATTCGAGGATTCCGCCAAACCACCTTGTGGATAGTATGCAGTTGAGTGCCCAAGGTAATTTGATATTTATTTCAAAAATCAATCATATTTTTAGATTTAAAATCTACTGCATTATCTGTAATCAACTTATTAGGACAACCAAAATGTGACAAAATATTGTTCTCAAGAAACTGAATTATTACCAAATCAATGGCCTACCAAGTAGGAATTGCCTCAATCCATTTAGTGAAGTAGTCTGTCGCTGTAAGGATCCACTTATGTTGTGCTAAAGAAGTAGGATGGATCTCACCAATGAAATCTAAACCCCACTGCTGAAATGGAGCACTTACTTCAACTGGTTTAAGTGGCAAAGGCTGTAATTTTCTCTTACCTTGAAAAATCTGACATTCGTGGTAGCTTGTAACAGTTTTTTACACATCAGAAAAGAGGGTTGGCCAATAATATCCCGCTCTCAAAATTTAATTGGTTGTTGTCCTCCAAAATAGATGACCTCCACAATCACCTTTGTGAAAATCATCTGTGACCTGTTTTGTTTCTTCTTCAATCAAAGAATTCAACAGGACACCACCGGGATCTTTCCAATAGAGTGCATTATTCATTATACAAAACTTGGTAGCCTTTAATTTTAGGGTCCTACATTTGTTCTTAGCCATTCTGGGTGGCGGTGAAAGATGTTGGCGCACACATACAATATCCAAATACTAAGGAGAAAGAAGGAACATTTCAGCTACCTGAACAAGTGAACTTTCCTCATCTTCTTCGGACATAACAGCAATGAGATTTATATCCAAGGCATGCAAATTAGATTTCGCCATCAATTTAGCCAGCTCCTATCCTTTGATGAGCTCTTTTCGTTTGATCTCCACATCATACTCTAACAAAGTTGCGATCCATTTGCCTCGTCTCCCTTCTGGATTTGTTTACACTAAGACATCTTTAACGACAGCGTTAGGGACATAAACAAGGATGTGAGAATGCAGAATATAAACTCAAAAATATTTCAATGCCTTTACTAAAGTAAGAGCTTGATTTTCAATAATATTGTACTTTAAAGCTGCATCCCTTATCATTCTGCTGAAAAAAGAAATTGGTTTCTCAAGCTGGTCTCTTTTCTGCATTAAGACCGCTGCCATAGTATGATCCAAAGCAAATGAAAACAAAATAAAATCTTGGGAATAATCCGGGTTGATCAAAATTGGAGCTGAAGAAAGGGCTAACTTTACCAAATTGAAAGACTTGATGGCTTCCTCGGTCCACTTCACTACACTATATTTTTTTAACATGTTTGTGATTGCCCTCAAATGTTCTGCAAGATTTGGCACAAAGCGATGTAAGAAATTCATCTTACCATTGAATGATTGGATCTCCTTTTTACTTCGTGGAAAATCAATTTTCTGAATGGCTTCCACTTGAGCTGGATCAATGTGGATGCCCTCTTTGGACATGATATGACTGAGAATATTACCTTCATCCATGGCAAACAAGCTCTTCTTTGGATTGAGAGATATACCATACTTTCTACATCGCTGAAATACAATCTTCAAATGATAAAGGTGCTCTTCATCTAAATTAGAAAAAACTGTCAAATCATCAAGATAAACAACTAAAAATACATATTTCTCATTTACAAATGCGATATCCATAGCCCGCTGAAAGGTTGCACCAACATTCTTCAATCCGAATGGCACCTTGGCATAATGGAAAGTTCCCCACGGAGTGGTGAACGTTGTTTTGTCTCTATCATCCTCATGAACCAGAATTTAGTTATAACCGGAATACCCATCAAGTAGTGACATGTAGGATGCTCCAACTACTCTTTGAAGTATGTGATCCATCATGGGCAATGGATAGTTATATTTCAAAGTTACTTTATTCAAATTTCTGAAATCAATACATAATCAAATCTCACATGTTTTCTTGCACACAGGCACCAAATTAGAAATCCAATCTAAAAATCTTATGGGAACGATTATACCAGCTTTGTATAATCGATTCACTTCCTTCTCTATTGAGGGCAACAACTTTGGATTTATCCTCCTTAGCTTCTGTCAAAAGGGATTTTGATTTGGCTTGATCAGGATGATGTGATGAATTATGCTCTTATCATTTGCCTTCAAATCTGAATAGTCCCATGCAAATACATCAGTAAATGAATATAATAAACTAATGTATTTTTCCTTTACCTGTGGAGGCAAGGCCTTTGATAACTTAACCATTTTAGGATTTTCTACTGATCCAATGTTTACATCCTCAACTCCTTTCTCGGTTGGTACCAAACTCGGTTTCTGGGCTACATCATCTTGATCAAACAACTCCTCTAAAGGTATTATACCTTTAGGAATGACATTGTCCTTGAGATACAAAACTTCCATCTGATTTACTTCCATATCTGCTTTACCATCATCATGCTCTCCATCTATAGAGGTGTCTTTGTACTTGCCTTCATTTTGCATAAATTCTTCTATCTCTTTATCAACTTGAAACACCTGCCAATATCTTTGATTATCAGGGATAGTAGGGCGATGTTTCACATGAATTTCAAACTTATTGTTTGAATTCATCAGAATTTTCAAATTACTTGCAGTTGTTGCAAGAGAATCTGTAATAACATCCTGAACACGAGGGACACATGTCAAAGTGTAGTCTGGAAACAATCTCAAAATATCTAGCATTACAATAAGCCCGCATGCGAGGATGCTTAGCTTGGTATTCACCTTTCACTTGCTTGATAACTAACTTGGAGTCGCTATATACTGAAATTCTTTTAGCATTTAATTTCTTAAGGATTTTCAAACTAGCAATTAAAGTTTCATATTCAGCGTCATTATTTGAACAATCAAAAGCCAATTTATACAAGCAAACCCTTACATTACTTGGCACTTTGTTTGGAAGAAATGCAGGGCTTCATATCCAAATGCTAATTCCAGCACCTTCCCTACCTACCGTGCCATCAAAATCCATTCTCCACAACCCGGCTTCATCCTCCAAATGTTGAAACTGTTGGCTCTTTTTCTTTTGCTTGTTGTCCATCAACTTTTTGTTGCTGTCGAAAGGCTAATTACTCAGCGGTACTATCAAGCTTTCGTCTTTCTTGATCTAGTACAACTTTGAAATTTTCAGTGATATCTGGAATGTCTTTTACTTCAACTACTTGGTTATTTACATCATTAAAACTATCAGAATAAAAAACAAAAGATTCCAAATTAGTATGTACATAATTGATTGGATGATTTAGAGGTTTCTCCTTGCTAGTGATAATGTATTTCATCTTTTTCTCCCAGTATAATTTCCTCAACTAATCGAACACGGGAATAGTAGCATAGGAGAAATCAAGCCGCAATTTCCCTTTGAGTTTTGCTCCCCAAGATCTAGAAAAAAGAATGCCAAATCTAGGAGGAATATCTACCACAACCACATCCATCAAAACATTCTTCGCCGGAATCTGATCTAAAGTGACAACCAAATATTTAATAAGCCCAATGCACCTGACCCTACTAGAATCAAAGGAATATAGATCATGGTACTTGCGAGTGATATCTAAACCCAATTTTTCCATGATTGCTTTAGGCATGAGATTATGAGAGGCTCCTGAATCAAACATGGCATTGTGCAATACATAATCATGCAATCTAAGGCTGATGTAAAAAGGAGCTACATCACTATCCTCAGACTGACCTTCTAATGCTAGCCCAAAGATAAGTTCGGGCTGATCATCCTCCACATTTACCATATTAGATAATGGATCCAAATTCAAAATCTTAGACACCTGACCTTTATAGCTGCTGTTCTTCATTAATTTAGTCAAAGGAATTGAAACCTTTAACTTAGAAATTTCATTTTCTAAGCTAAAGGCTAATGTTTTCTCTACCTATTTGATTGGATCATCCTTCTTTTTAGTCTTCTCCTTTGATACTATTGGCTGATTTGATCTTTCATTTGCTGATTGTGTTTTGCTGGTGGTAGGATCAACTGCTTCCTTTGCCTTTCTCTGCGCTATTGGGGAATCATTCTTTGGCAGTGACACTTCCTTCCTCTTCTGAATTGGATTGATGGGAACTTCTCTACTCCTGAGTGAATATTGTCGTTGCTGGGCTATCAAAGCATTCATGTATCCCCTCTGATATTCATCAGACTCTTCTTCAAGAATTGTTTCATTTGCCAAGATGAAATCTTCGTCTTTTTTCACAGTTGGGCTTTTTGAATACTCTTCATCTTCGATGACATAAATGGGAAGATCATCAGGTGTAAAGAAATGATTCTCTTCACCAATTATGTTCTCATCATCATCTGATTCTAGACCATGTACAAAATTCTGCTGTAAGGGTGTCTTTACTTGTTGTTGTGCCGCTTGGTCTTGTGCTCTTTGTTCTCATTGCTTGATTCTGAATTGTGGTTGCTGCTGACCACGAAAATTTGGATTTCTGACTTGTGCTTCAGACTTATCAGCAATTGTGAGCCTATCAAAAATCTTCTCGATCTTGTGAAGCAAATGATCGGAGGAAGAAGATTCCTCTTTTATGGTCACCTTCTTTTCGGCCTTTGCTCTAGCTCTCTTAGCAAGCAGATTTGCCTCAATACTGACTGCAATTTTTTGCATGTCCTCCAATGTGGCTGGATCTCTTTCTCTCAATTGATATGCCATGTTAGGATTGAAGCCATCAGGAAATTTAATCAAAGCCAAGCCCATAAGTGGCTTTATATCAGCAGGAATCACATTGCAAACCGTATTGAATCTGACACCATAATCTTGGACACTCTCCCTAACATTCCTCTTGATGTTATCATATTCGGAAAGGATTTGAAGAGGGTTTTTCTTTACTTCCCAGCGATCCAAAAATTGTCTCTAAATATTAGCCAATGTAGTGATACTTGTAGCTGGCAAAGCTCTGAACCACTTCTGCACTTCACCTCCAAAAGTTTGCACAAATAGTCTCATAGTCACATTTTCGGCATCAATCTCATGAAGGTCAAAGAAATCTGTCATCCTATCCACATGCTACTGAGTTGTGATACTTTGAGGAGTGCCATCAAACAATGGGATTTTTCTTTGGTAGTCAGTGGGCATGGCATCCAAGTTTTGAGGCAACACAAGCAGTGCATATCGGGCAGCGATTGCTCTAGGCAGGTTTACAACTGGCCTTGGGGATGTAGGAGGAGTTGAAACAACGATAGCAGCTGACAATGTAATTGGTGTATGAGGTGTCGAAGGAGGCGAGGAAATATGAGATGTTTGAGCTGTTGATGGGGTTGATGGGGGAGAAGAGACAGGAGGTCTCTGATCTGATATAGTGGGTTGCACGGGAATGGTGGGAATGAAAGGAGGCTCGGTAGGATTTCCTGAACCAGATGAAATTGCAGATGAACCAAGAGTTGCAGATGTGGATTCTAAGAACTCGAGAATATTTGAAGCCAAAATAGAATTTTGAAGATTCAAGATGTAACTATCAATTGATGTATTTGCCCTTTTAGTTTCAAGATCTTTAACAAACTCCAGATTTAGGACAGTAGAACCAACAACACTTTCAAATTTAGTCTCAAACAATGTGGTGGGCTCCAGTATTGTAGCAATCATGCTGTAACTCCTGGGACTCCCTTCTTTACTTTTATCAACTCGGTAGTTCGTAACAAACTTGGAAGCGACGGTGCTAAATGCACAAGTACTAGCTCTTATTGTAAGCTGTCACTTGATCAGCTGGCACAAGTTTTCTAGGAGCTTAAGCCAAATTATATGAGTTCTTAGAAGAAGCTTTTAACTATGATAGATGAAAGCTAACTCAAAAGAGGCTAATCTACTTGCAAAAAGAAGCTGAAAGCTAAAAGGAAATGCAAACCCTAGCAAACCCTGGTTTTACCGACTAACCCTACTGATGCAAGAAAAGAGATGAAAGCTGTTGAAATGGATGCCATTGACTCTTGGAAAGGTAAAATGCATGTGAATAAGCTACTTCTGAAGGAAAATATGGAAAAAGAATCATTTTTTATTTTTGAGTAATTTTGGAGAATTATTATGCCTGTGCTTTAACTATTTTTGGCTGTGCAGAGGTTGATTGGTGAAAGGAAATGGAGTGGGTGCTTGCAGGAGGTTGGGAAGGTGAGATGAGGGCCTAAGGGGTCCCTATCACCCTTACAAATAATTTCACAGTGATTAGATCTTGAAAAAATTCCCACGTGAGCTTCTACAGGAAGTTAGCAGGGGTTCTACAGGATGTTCTATAGGAAGTTCTACAGGAAGAGCCGAAAGAGGATTTTAGAGGGTTGATGGAGGAAAGATGGTGGGAAAGTGGAAATGGAGGATGGATGAGGATGTGAAGGGGTAGAGGACCTGGTAAATGAAGCTAAGGAGTGATGAAGGTGGTTGGATTTGTTCAAGGATGGAGGGAGCAATGTTGGACAAGAATGTAGAAATTAGGGCAAATTGGAAAAGTGTGGAAAATGAAGGGAAGGGATCTTGGATTAGGAGTTGGAGCAGGTTGTATGATGGAGGAAGGATAGGCAAGGATGTATTACAGGTGCTCTGCACACTATTTTCCAAAACTGATCGAACAAAGACTAGAAAAACCAGAGATCTATCTATTTTGACCTAATCTGACCTAAAAACCAAAAACATGATGAATAGAAGTTTATAGACAGGAAATCATGCAAGATAACTATGGAAACTAAGCAAGAACAGATCTAAACATGCAAGTACAACTGGTATCAACTTTTCCAACTAAAAATCTAACACTAGCAATTGCATGGAAAGGCAAAAACAATGTTTTTGTGGCAGCAAGTATGCCTTGGTCTCAGCTCATGGTCCCAAGGAGGGAGAGATGAGATCAAGGACTGCTTGATGGCCTTTTTGCAGATATTTTCTGTTACCAAACTGTCAAATCAACCTGAAGCATGAAAAACTATCTTAATCATAAAAAACAACCTAAGTAACAAAGCAAGATTTTAATCTAAATAATAGAAATTATTCTATGAATGCAACTGTTACACAAAATATTGTCACCATGACATTTTGCAGTCAGTGTGAGTCTATCACCACTCATACTTTCCTACTATGCAAGTCTTAAACCTCAGCTTTTCATGTCAAGCGTTGAAAAATGAGAGAAAGTCCTTGAAAATCTCTAAAACTCTGGTTCCGCACTTTCTCTTAGCATTACCCGCGGTCCCGCACCCCCTGGTCATGTCCCCTGCAGACCTGCCCGCTTTTTTTCTATGTAAAGGGTGCGGACCCCTGTAAAAGTAAAAAAGGAACAAGTATATTTTTAAAAACTCGCTTTGGTTTATTTCTGGAAGCTTCTAGAGGGAATCTTGAGGTGGCAAGTTCACTCCTTTGATGTTCATGCATCCCATAACTAAAGGAGCTAACTCCTTGATGTGAGGAGCTTATCCCTTTGAAGGAGCACTCTATCCCTTCATAGGTGGACCTGTAACTTCCTTCCTCTGCACTATAAAATGAGGCATTGAGCTGGTTACTAAAGAGGTCAAAAGCTGAATATCTTTGAGGGTAAATGCTGTTGGAATTTAGACTTCCTAATTGAGCTTGAGAGGAGAGATTACATACCTTTTGATCTTATTGGGAAGAGTGTGAGGCTTGTCAAAGTAGAGGAGATTCTTGCTTGGACCCTGGGAGGAGCTTGTACAACATCAAGGCACCAAAGGTTGTAAAGTTCTTCTTTGTTCAAAGTTAATACAATCAAGTTTATTTTTCTCAATAAGTTGTCTTCTATGGTTTATTTCATGGATTCCTTGATCACCATGATGAATATGATTTAATATATTGGCTATGCAGGTGTTATTTGATGTGTGCTTGTTTGTGTTTGCAGGTTCTTAAAAGGAAACTCATTCAGACGGTCGAAGCGTGGCTGCCACAAACTAGCGTTGGACTTAAGGTAGGGTCAAAAACACCTCTTGGTTTTATTTATAAATCGAAATATTTAGAGAAAGGTAGATTTTCTTGTTCTGCTTGTCGCTAGATATCAGTTGATACTAGGGAGATCAGTCTTGTTCGCAAGAACAATTTATTCGGCCGACAGCAGCAAAGACACATAAAAGTACACAAAGGAGGTATTAGCACTTGTGTTGGGCCCAAACCCAAGAGCTATAGCCTCCTAAGGAAGATCATAGCTGGTGCAAAGCTGGATTTATCCTTGTTGATCAAAAAAATAGTTACATCCCAAACTGTCTTCAAGAAAAACTCGAAAATGTGCTGATACAGAGCTGCACTAAAGTACCAAAATAGACTAACAAAATTACTAACCTACTGACTAAAATATAACTAAAAAAACTGAGCCCCTAAGCCTTCTTATTTATACAAATGGGGACCTCCAACAATCCTCCTAAAATCAAGGAACTCGGCTTTCTGGAACTGAAGATAACAACAGTCCTACTTGACTTTCTTGGCTGCCCTTTGGCTTTGTGCTCCGAGTTTTTGATGGAGAATTTGAGGTAAGGGCTCATGAATGAAGGGGACACCTTCCTACAAATCCTCTCCCTTGTTCTTCCATGAATTTGGCTGCTAAGTGCTCATTAAACGTTTGATTTTGTCTCAAAATTGACCAAAAATCTGCATAAAGCACACATTAGAATTTTTGGCATAATGACTAACCCAATTCACTCTATTAGCATAAATATAATGAATTAGGAGGCTGAATGAGCCCATATAATTACCCATTTCCGAGGCTCATAATCACCTCCCTACTGAAGGTGTTGCTCATCCTCTAAGCAACTAATCTATCTCTTCATTCTTGATGGCTCTGGTGGCCTCCTTATCATCCCAATCTTCTGATGTGGTCTACTCATGTGTGCCATAAAATTCTTCCTTATTGTCCATGTCCTTCCACTGCTCCTCCTATTCTGCTTGTTTGAATTCTTGTGCTTTTCCTGGCCTTGAAATACATGGAGGCCTGCCTTTTTCTTTTGCCTTTTTGTTTTATAGGTGTGCTTAATGCAACAAGCACAGCTGCTGCTTCCCTTGCCAACATTTTAGGGTATTTCTTTTTCTATTGTTCTTTTCCTTCACTTCCTGTAGAAATCTCTATGCCCCTTGTTTTTACTTGTGTCACTGATATCTCAGGGTGTGTCTGTTCTTTCTCTTGTTGGGTGCCTGCCTTGGCTGTGGCAGCCTTCTTTTGGGTTTTCTTGGCCTTTTTCTTTCCAATCTTTGTCCTTTTCCCCTTCTCTGCTTTCGCTGTTTTCTCCTTTTCTATCTTAGGCTCAGCAGTCTTGTCAATTTCCTCTTTTTCCTTCTGTTCTTCCTCTGTTGTGCCCTCTGCTTGAATGTCTTGTGCTCCCTCATCAATGTTCTTCTCAATTTCTTTAGTTTTCTCCCCCTCATCACTGTTGGATGGGCTGATATTCTTAGCCAGAGTTCTGATGTTATCATCCCTGGACATATTTCTGAAGATTTCTCAAGCTATATGGATAGTATAAGTGTGTAAAGCATCTTCCACCAATAGTTTGATGAGTCCATGGTGGGCTAACTGATCTGGGACTCTTGCATTTAGCTTTGTACCACATTCAATTAAAGACTGAAGGAGGAAATATGGGATGCTCAGTTTTTTTAGCTGGAGGCAAGTCCATTCCATACCTCAATTCATGTAGCAACCTGAAATGATAACCATAGATGATGCTAAAACTCCCTTCACATGTGATATATTTCATTATTTGATAACTGACTTCACTCTAGAGAGGAGACAAGCTTGTCCTTCTGACCCGTTTTTTTGTCTTCTGCAGGATGCTCCTTAAGCAGAAAAAAATGTTTGCTTAGCCACTTGTCCCAATGACTTCTCATCTTTGCTCCAAGGAAGCCCCAATGGTAAACCGGTAATTCTACTGATGAAATCAGGGGTAATTTCTAGGGTTAAACCCCTAAAACTAACTGTGGCATGAGTCTTCGAATGTGGTCTTAGGGACATCAAAAACTCTTCAGTCACCTCCTCATCATAACCCTCAATTCTATTAAAGAAGGATATCCAATTTGCCCTCGTGAAAAGGTCCACCACCTCAGGGTGTTCATACAATTTGCTAGAGTTTAAGGGTTCTTTCCTCATGAATCCTCTTGGCATGGTGTTGAGTTTGTGTTTTAACCAAAAAAGAAAATGCTCAGGTGGGAAAAAAAACACAGTCAATCACTGAAACAGAGGATAGCTGAATTCGGTTTTTTTCTGAGATCAAAGGAGGAATTTCTCGTGTGCTTCTTACAATATCAAATGGCAATAATTCCCCTATTTTAAAATTGTTGTCACCCAGAATTTGACTGTCTGTTTATGAAAATAATTTATATATATATATATATATATATATATATATATATATATATATATTTTTTACAGAACAGAGCATAAGGACACAGGTTCTTTTCTCAGCTCATAGAGAGATATGTAAATTCGGGTTTTTTCACACACACACACAAGCTACCTCTACTGCTACGTATATCTTCTGTTAGATACCTATACCAATAGGTTTCATATTTCATGATTGGCAAAAGAAGTTCCAAATATGCTCTGCTTTGGTGATGCAAAGATCCCATATTTCCAAGAGAAGGCAATATGTGTACATAGCTTGAGGTTGACTGAATTTTGGATGGATGGTCCAACAGCCTAATCTGGATCATGCCATGTTTCAATTTTTGTTGTAGAATAGAGAAAGAAGTCTGTCCAAACTGTTTAATCTTGGCAGACCAATAGTTAGGTAGAGAATTAAGGTTCCCAACTGCTTAATCTAGGGCCTTGGAAGCAATAAGGGTAGTTCTAGATAGAAAATCAAAAGAAAAAGCCAAAGGAAAAGAAAAGGCACATGAGGGTCTGCAAGTCTAATTGCACCCTCCATGAAGAAATAAAAAATGCTAGGCAAGTAGATGGGTAGGTAGATGGGGTTGCAGAAATGTCATTCCTTTCAATTGAATTTTGCTGGTCTAACATAAAGGAAACATCAATGGAGAGGGAAGCTCCTCTTCTCCATCACTTTGCAGCAACTCAATGGAGCATGTCTAACTTCCTAATTTCCCCCCTTCACATTCATTGCTAACATCCCATTACCAGCCATGTTCATGAAAGTAACCAAGGTCTTACGTTGGTTCTTATTTCTTTAAGAGCCACATTTCTTGTCTAAATTCTTTTCATTTTGATCTACTTCCTAAACTAAGTTGATTTCATATAAGACTTAGTGTTATCCATTCTCATCCCCATCTTCCACTCATATTAATCCCTAAGTTCTTACTATTTAACTCCCTATACCCCTTGTTCCCCCTATTACTATGTAAATTATACAAAAAAACCCAAAAAATTACATATCCCCTTCCCCGAGCATTATATATCTATGATTGGTTTCAAATGTTTTAAGCGCTAAAACATTATAGCGCGACCCAAAGAGCGCTGATATATTAATCCTAGGATTAATCCAAGATCTGCTTGGACTAATAACCTTAATCTGGCTTTGTTAATAAACCCGCGCATAATACATTTTGCCCGTAACACAGCTTGAAAACCCACATTCCTAAAGTTTCCGCCGGGCGTGCATTTCAGAAAAAACATTATTTTATTCCCCCGCCCGCTGCCGTATCGCCCTGACAACTTGATGACCAGTCGACCGTCGGATTTGGGTTTTCCCATCCGACGGCCCATATCCATATCGGGTCGGCCCCGACGACCGTAACTTACCTCCCAAGAAACTGTCAGAGGGTGACGTCAGGCCTCTGCCACGCGTCACCCCCATATTTTCTCGGGTCGCCCTCTGACAATACTGCTTCCGTATCCAGAGCGGTCGGAGAAAATCCGCTTACCACTTCCGGTTTCTGCTGACCAGTCGCGCTCACATCACATCCTCGTCACCGCCACGTCGTGCTCACGTCATGCCACATTGCCGCCCTGTCAGCACCCCCGCCCGCCAGCGCTCCGACATGTCCACCACCTATGCAATCCCCGTGGACCACTCACAGGCCGCCACGTCACTCGATGACGTCATGCTGACGTCACCCGAACCTGACCCCACCTGATGACGTCATCCAAAAAAAGCGCCAATATCCCAAAAAGTCCATATTTTCGCCAAAAAACCGTGTTTTTGTCACTTTCGCCAAAAAGACTATTTCTTTGCTCTGCATGCATTTTACGACCAATCCGTCGCCAACCTGCAGAAATCGCTGCAAAGACATTGGGCGCGTCCAATCTACCTGCATTTGTAACCATTGCCAGCAATTCACAAGGTATTTATCCGAATCATTCCCTCCATGCCTGGTTTTGTCCATAATTCTCCAAACATAGCTTAAAAAGAGTGAGAAATCACTCTACCTACCAGCAAATCCCAGTAACCATGCCTATTTTCAGTGGTTGGGACGAAATTCCTCTGCAGAACCTGCATTTAGCCAAATTTACCTAAATTCACAGTTAGTTCGCGCATTCATGAACTTAAAGACCCGAGCTCCACTAATTCACCTTGGAGATAGTTTACCAGTCCCGGCATTCGCTCTATCAGTCCTCTGTGCAGTTTTTCAGTGGCTGCCACTACCAGTTACCCTCTGTTCCTTTGCAATTCACCTCTCTGTTCCAGAAATACCCCTCTGTGTTGCTCTGTTCAGTAACACCAGTTCACATACAAATCAGAGGCCTTATTAGCCATGGAAACACCAATAGCATTAAATATAGCACCTCTCAATGCCCCACAGAGAGAGTTAGAATGGAAGGCCCTAGGAGATAAAGATTACCAGATGATAGAATTGTTCTCAATGAATTCCAAATTTAATATTCATATGCTAAATGAATTAAAAGCTCAACACCTCAGTGGAGCTGATATTTTAGGGATTTGGGACTCCAGCTTGCCCATTTACAACCTCCCTCAAGTCAATGTCCTTCCAGACCTGATCCATAGATGCTGTGAGAACTATGATCCCTGTCAAAGAGCTGTCCTCAGTACATCAGGTGCAGTCTTGTTCCATATCACCCCTGAGGCCATAAATCAAATGCTGAACTTTCATTATGCAAGACCATTGACTCCTCTCTCCATGATGGACTTATTAAAGAAGGGGGGCAGGTTGTCCAGTGCCCAGGTCATCAAGATTAATCAGTTATTTATTCAACCAAGCTCTGAAGCTCTGAGAACACCTCCTATTGGACATCCATATCTCAATGACTTGGGGAAGATGCTGGTGGATTTGATTAGCTATGTCCTGGGGTACAAGGGAGTTGAGGATGTTGATGACACCATAATGGCCATGCTGTCCATATTTTCTCCTGGAAAGCCTCCTGCTGTGCACTATGACTATGCTGAGTATATTGCAAACAAGATTCATGAGCAACTGATGAATCTAGAAAGGGAAAAGGTGTTCAGATACACCTCATACATCTATCATCTGTTCCTATTTTATCAACCAGACAGTTTCCCTATTCCTCTCAAGAAACTTGATGCCGAGGGAAATCCAAGGTCTGTAGTATTTTGGACCTCAGTTTTTCATTGCACCTCCCGTTCACCATACACATATTGTGAATTCATAGACCTGTTCATTCATCCAGCTATGACTTTGTTATTTGGTGTCCCTCCTCCAAGATTGACTGATGAGATGCAAAGAATACTTCACCTCTCAAAGGCCTACAGCATTGGTGATTGGTACTTTTACCAACACCATACAGTAATCAGAATATATGGCTGTGAGTTGAACCCTTATAGGCTGCCAAGATATGTCCCGATGAGACTATTTGCCTTGGAGTATTTCAGACAGTTTGGAAATGCAGACCAGGTCCATTTCCACAGCAAAAACAAGAAGGTGCAACTAAAGGTCAGGAACCAGCTAGGCCCATTTCTTTACAACCAAAGGGAGGAGGGATGGAAGGAAGCTGATAGGATCCTAGAGGGCCTCCAATTAGAAACTAGTTTCCGCTGGATACCTTATGACCCTAATCATTTCATTTCTCTAAGGAGGGTAAAATATAAATTGGGTGGCTATGCTCACATCAGATTGCCTCACATTGAGAAATATGCCAATTCATTAAGCTGGAAAGAGGGCACTCTAGAAGAGCCAATGACTAGAGAGCAAATGCTACAAAGAGAGGCAAAGAATATTGAAAAAGAGGCTGACTTGGAAACTTGTGGGCAGGTTTCCTCTTCATATCAAAGGCAACTTGGAGCAGCTGCCTCATCTTCTACAGCACATCAGCAAACGGCCAAGGATACTTATCAGGCTTCCAGCAAAGGCAAAGAGAAGCAGATGGAGCAAGAACAGCCACCTCCTATAGCAGAAAAGCAAGCAAAAAAGCAAGTAGAACAGCAAAAAGAGGGGCAGCCAATACAGCAGCAAGAACAAACAACTGAAGCCCCAATATCCACTGAGCAACATGCTCAAGAGCATGTGCCTCCTAGGCAAGAAAAGACAGTGGAGGCCTCAGTGCTACAAACTCCACAGAAAGAAGAAAAGGGAAAGAAGAGGGATAGAGAGCAGGAGACTCCCCTCACCACATCCACAAATCAAGGGGAGAAAAGGCACAGAATGAATCCCCTCTCTGAGGAAGAGATGCCCATTGGACAATCTTTGGGCATGGGCCAACCAAGTATGGAGGCATCTGCAAGTTCCTTTCAGCAGGAACAAGAAAGAACAGTTGGAGGAGAAGTCAGCTCCTCAAGCCAGCAACGGAGAGCTGAAACAGGCATCAAACAATAGTTTATTGAGATCAAAAAGAAGAATGAGCCACTTAGGATACAGCTGTACAATAACCTATTGAAAATGGCTCCTACAAACCAACAGAGGTTGATGTCTGCATATGATGTTGAAGAGGGCAAAATGATAATGAGTCATTTCATGCCAACCATGCTGCAGCCACAGTCAGCTGCAGACTATATAAGGACCAATCTGGAGGTCCTTGCAAAAGACATCCACCCTATGGATCAGATTGAATTACACAAGCAAACGGGTGAGATGGTATATGCCACTCTGGCAGACAAAACTTTGGTGAATTATAGGTTGGAAAATAGCCTAAACAATACAGCTGCCCAACTTGAGTTGGAGAAAGCATCCTCTCAGGCAAAGGACAACCGAATCAAAGCATTGGAAGATATCATCATAGAACTTGGGCATGATCCCAAGGACACCAAAGCTATACAAGCGCTGTTGAAGATAAGAGATGTAGATATGGTAGCACTAAGGAAGATGGTTAAGATCCCAGCAACTCTTCACCCACAGACAGAAGAAGTTACCCAGCTAAGGCATGACCAAGATGCAGCAAGCATGCTGATATCATTATACAAACAGCTGATCCAGACAGAAGAGAAATTGGGAGAATCAGAGGCTGCATTGCAGGCAGCCCTACAACAAAGGGAAGTAGGCCAAACATCTCAGCCACCCCCACAAATAATCAACCTTGAGGATCCCCCTCAAACTAGTGCTCCTCCTACAGAACAGACAGCTCAAACAGCGCCATCTACATCAGCACCAGCACCAGCATCAGAGCAGGCTCCAAGCCTTGACATGCAGAAGTTGAAGAATGAAATCCAGGCCTTAGAAGCCCAAATGGTAGAGCTAAATGAAGCCAGAGAGAATTTAGCTAAGCTGAATGAAAAATATGACAAATCCAAGAAAAGTGTAGCAGAAAAAGGAAGAGAAATAAAGGCCCTTAAGGAGAAGATAAAGGAGTTGGAGAAGGAGCTCACCCTTGATAAAGTGGTGGCTGAGCTCAAGACAGTTTTATGGGCCAACATTGGCCAATCAATCACAGATCAATGGCAGTATATAGAGACCATTCATGAGCAAATGGAGCTCATAAGCAAAGCACACAAGGAAGTCCAGAGAGCAAGGGCATCTCTAGGCAATATGCCTGAGATAGCCAATAGAATGATTAACGTGCTCAATAACTGTACAGGTCCTCAGCTGGCAGCAATGGGAATCCCCAATAGAACTGAAACCATCCTACTGATAAAGAGGGTCCTTACATTGAGAAGCCTAGTACAAACATTGGAAAGAAGAAGCCAGGACATGCAAACAGAAGTAAACAAATTCATGGATAAGTTTGCAGCATTACAAAGCAGAGGTCTTCCTGGCTTACTGAACAGTGCAGGGAGGCTACTTTCACATGAGAACTATGCCAAAAGGGTCAATACATTTGCCACCAATCAGATCACTGTAAGACCAAGTACCTCAGAAGAAACAGGGCCAGCATCTGGGCAGAATCTCTATGACAGAGTAGAGAACTTATTTTTCATTATGAATGAGATCAAACATTTGTTTGAAGTGCCTCCAAACTTCTACAAATATACAGAGGCAGATGAGACCTTGGATGCAATTTTGAGACATCAATTGCCCACACAGGAATGGTGGACCAAAATGATACAGTTGATACTGTAATCAAGAGCCTTTCATCAAGTTTTGCAATCAAAAAACATAAGTCATCAGAATCAGAAAGTGTGATGCATACACTATGACTAAGAGAAGAGTGGACTGAGCCAACTCAGCAAACCAATTCGGCCACTAAAGCAGCACTGACAGTTACAGATGACAGGGCCGAGAAAGCTACAGCATGACAAAGCCATAAAGACACATCATTCAGCATTAATACAGAACACTCAGCCGACTCAGTGGCCTCCAAAGGTCAAAAAGACTTCTGACAGAATTAAAGAGCATTCATTTTGTATTTAGAGCAGCAATAACTTCCTTATCTGCTATTTTGTAAAGTGGGTGAGCGTATTTACTTATCAAGTGACTCAGCGGTTCAGATATTTTTTGTAACCGATTGTATATATTCCCCCTCGCATAAGCTTGCAGGGGTTGTTGATTTTCTCTTCTGGAGATCTTATGCTGTAAATTTTCAGAGTATTAATACAAAAGCCGATGGAATTTCTAAAGCTCTGTGTTGTCTGAGGCGTTGTAGTGTGTTTGCTGAATGCTACAGGATTCCTACGTATTTCATGGCACAATAAGTTTCCTTTAAACTCTTCGTTATGTGTTTTTATTGTTTCTTCATAACCCATTCATGTTCTATGTTTCACAGTTTAATGGCAAAGAAAAAGAATAGTTCCAGGATTTATTCATAGAATACCCTGGCCTCAATCTATGCTGTTATAAATGTTTTCTTCAGTTATAGTTATAAGGGTGTAATTCTTAATTGCTGCACCTCCAGACTATATCTTTCACAGTGGTTATTGTTCAGGAATTCAAATCTGCTCCTGTGCAGTATATCTCTTTCTCACACCCACAGCTTAGTGGAAAATTCTTAATTGCTTTTCACTGGATAAACATACTTCACCATCACAATTTCAAGTTTGTTTCATGAAATAGTTAAATGGCCCTGCAGTTTCAAACACCCCCACTTAATATTGCAAACAACCTGTAGCCACCGACTCCATTGCCCAATGAACTAATACTATCTGAAGATTTCCACCCTAGGTACTGAAAGACATCATTCAACCAAAACCTTGAACAAAAACTGAACTCATAACTAGCCTAAAATCTTCACAAAACAGAGATAAATCTTAAAGAGAGAGCCCTCTCTGATTACAGTTTGGCTAGAAACTGTAATCCAAAGCTTGGTTAGTGGTTACCCTGGCCGTATTCCCTTGGGAGTCAAAGGGAACAACCTGGGAGTTAACATCTTCCTTACAAGAGAATAAAAAAATGATGAGGATATTTCAGATGCAAAGAAAAAAACTGGGTAAACTCAGTGAAATATGCAGGCAAAATTTCACTTTTTTTCTCAATGCACAGGCAGACTTTTACTCTCGTTTTTCAATCTAATGTTGTGTTCAATTCACCACCTTACATAAAAAAATCATGCACAGAGAAGTTTTCCTGAGCCTACCTCATTTTGAGCTTGAATTTCGACAAAAATCCTGGGTTTTCTTTCTACAGAGTTGTTCTCTGCCTTTCCTGTAGAAACCTTCTTGTAGACGTTGTTCCTGCTCCTGTAGAATTGTTACAGCTTCCTGTAGAATGCCGATAAGCAGGAGGGTTTTGAAAAATGGCAAAGAATGACTGGTTTACTGCTATGGAGGTGGTATAGAGCTTGTTGCAACTGTGGGGATGATGATAAAATGGAAACAACGGTGGTGAGAGTATTTCAAAGATGAGTTCGATTGGCTGTTTATGGAGACTTCCGTTGATGGAGGGTGAGCTAGCCAAGTGCACGTTGGCCCCATGCAGACCGTTGGTCCCCACTGCAGTGTTATTATGAAACTGTATGTTCTCTGCCAGTTAATCACTTGACATTAGTTGCGTTGGAGTTCAAAACATTTGCCACTACCTGTTTTTTAAATTTCCCATGAGTTGACTAGACATGTGTGCTGCATGACTTCCGGATGAGCGCTGTAGAATTGGAGAAGACGCTGTCTGAACTGGACAAGGGTGGCCAGTTACCTGGCCACTGATCTCGTGTAATCATAACCATCTCACTGTCCATGCAGTTCTTAAATTGCATTCATGCAACAGAGAAACGGGTTTAGTCACTTACTTGGAAGTCGAATGTGTGTTGCTGTGGGGTGCTTTGGCCTTTCCTTCTGCTGCATGCCATTGTTTCTATGGATGCATACTTGTTTGGTTGCTGATATGTGGCTATTTTTCTTGTGCAGATATCCTTTGGTTGGATCTGAGCTGCAGGAGTCTGTTCCAACCTTCAGATTTGCACCCTCATGTTGCTGATGCTGGATGTTTGCAGGACAACGATTTGTTTTGTCCATAGCTCCCAAACGATAGACTGGATTGACCTGAAACTTTTTGAGCATGTTTTTATCATCATTATGCACCTCCCATAGCAAAATTGTGGTCAATGGATGCACAAATTTCGAGAAAAATTGAAAATGGTTGAAGGTGAAAAAGGTCAATTTCTTGGAAACCATGCACTATAATTCGCTAAAATTGCTTGGGCAGGTTACTATCACCTATATGCATCTCCCCGTGAAATAGGTTTTTAAATGGTTGGACGGATATGGAGAAAATGCAAAAATGGCTGAAGGTGATGGGGGCTAATTTCTTGGAAACCGTGCACTGGAATTGGTTGAAATTGCTTGGGCATGTTGCTGTCATCCCTATACAACTCCCCATGTAACAGTTTTTTAAATGGATGCATGGTTTTCAAGTTAGGGAAAAAAAATAAATTTCTTCTCTATGTATTTTTATATCAAAGCATTCTATAGTTTTTGAAAAAATGATCTTGGGCTGTAATGCAGACTTGGAATTGATGGAAGAGGGGTTTGAAGACTGTAGGAGGATTTATAAACCCTTTATGAAGCTTCCCTGTTCCTCAAACTGATTTTGAAGTCCATTTCTAGCTTTCTGTAATTTCTACAGGATCCTCTTGTAGAAAACACAGTTTTCAGAAAAGAAGCACAGTGAGGTGGAAAGGATGTCAAGAATGATGGAGAAGGGTGAGGGAAGGTATGATAGGTGTTGTTATTGGTTTCAAAGCTTTCTTGGAACCTGCTGCTGCTTCCTGAAGTTCTGCAAACGTGCAATACAACTGGAAATTCATTTTTTTCTTCTTTTTTTTTCTCTTTTTTTTTTGAAAACAACTAGGGCGCCTCAAGGAGGTTTTCACCCTAATTCCCTACCCTGGGTGCCTCCAAGGGAGGTTTTCACCCAGGGATCTTATTCTCTTCTTCTTTTCTCTTCTTTCCAACCCATTGACCACCTCATGGAGGTTTTCAATCAATGGGCCAATCTGAGGCGCCTCTGAGGAGGTTTTCACCTTAGACTTTTATTTCTCTATTATTTTTCATTTTTTATTTTTTTTTCTACCCTACCCTACTTGAAAAACAAAATCATTTCAAGTATAAGAATACTTCCAATGGAGCCATGTGCACATCGAGATGATAGATAAAATGATGTGGAGGCTTGAAATGCATGCTTTGACAGGTATCCGGATTTCAGAGACCAAATGATTTGACTTTGAACAGATCAAACATAGTTGAGGAAGAGAGTACTGATGCAACTTAGTGACAGTCTGGAACCATATCTCAATATAGCTCTGATATCCTTGGTCCTTTTTCTGATCTGAATCATTCTTCATGTCATCTTCTACCATGACCTTCTCATCTTCCTCTTTTTGCTGATTTTTCTCTTGAATACATGGAGGATTTGATGGTAACCATGAGGGAGCTCTCTCGATCTCTGATTCTGATGTCTTCTCTTCATCAAGTGCAGCCCATGGTTCTTTGATCTCCTTTTTGAATCTTCTTTTGCTGGATGTGGTCCTTCGATACTGTCAATATAATCTCTTCCTTGCAATTCTCTTCCTGAGCTATGGTGAATATCATTGAGCTCAAAAGGAGTTGTTTGGAAATGTTGTGCCTCAGCATTGTAATTGGGTTGAGCTACTCCAATGTGTGGGTTTGGAAATGGTGGTACGGGTAGTTGAGTGGGGGTGTATATTTGAGATGGATGTAGAAGGGGTTGTGTTTGGGCAAGTGGTTTCCCACTATAAACTTGCTGAGCCTGCCTATTATTTGGGTTCGAGTTCGGTTGAGCAGACATTTGGGGCTACCTTGGTGGAGCAGGAGGCGATGGTTGTGGTTGAGCAGGTGGTGGAGGCAAAGAAGCGAGAGGAGAGTTGTACTGGAGCCTCCACCCGTGAAGAGGTGCATTCCACTGAGGCTGTGGCTAAGTATAAGAGTGAAACGAATGAGCAACTGGAGGAGCATGGTATTGAGATGGATACGACCAAGGAGGGGGTGTGGACCAGGAAGGATGAGCAGGGGGACCCCAAGAAGGCATGGAAGTGGCTCGATAGGGGTCATAATAGGTCTGGGATGTCCCTTGCATTCCCTGCTGGTATGTTCTAGGTCTATGTAGCCTCCTTTGGTTCATGAAATAGAGTGGTTCAGTGGAGCCTTTGGCCCTCTGATATGTAGCTTTAATTCCGAGCAAGGAAGGGCACTAATTCGTAGGATGGTCTTCTTCACAGACAAAACACACTTCTATGGAGTGCAATGGACATTCATTCCTAGGATGCTTTCTAGTGCACCTGGGACAAAAGATGGCCAAAGCCCTCTCTGCTTCCTCTCGATATCTTTTGATATGCATGGCAAGCATCTGCCTTATCTCGCTCTTGCAATCTTCCCACATGTTTCCAATTTCACCTTCAATGGATGAGTTAGAAGAAAAGGTACTGCTCCCAACATTTCTGTTTTCAGCCATTTGCTCCAGAGGAATGTTTTCTTCTTCTTCTCCCCTATAGGTTCTTCAAATATGACTTGCTGTTACCTAAGGGTGTTTCTTGATTACAACCACCGAAGAAGAGAGAAGGTTGGCTGTGTGAAGCAGTGGGGGTGTTTGGCAAGAATTTTTCTGAATTATCTCTACTCCTACGAGGCATGAAAGGAAATCTTTTTGGTTCGTCTTTGTATTTTTTCTTCTTGTACCTGCAAAACTGAAATTGATTGAACAACAAATTGCAACTAACTAAAATCTATCTTGCTGAAATGAAAATGTAGAATTGAAATGAAAGCAGGAAAGGACTAATCTATTTTGCTGAAATAAAATTGCAGAATTGGAATGAAAGCAAGAAATAGCTAATCTACGCTTGCTGAAATGAAATTACAGAATTGAAATGAAAGCAGGAAATGTCTTATCTACACTTGCTGAAATGAAATTGGAATTGAAATGAAAGTAGGAAATAGCTAATCTACGCTTGCTGAAATGAAATTGTGGAATTGAAATGAAAGTAGGAAATGTTTAATCTACGCTTGTTGAAATGAAAATTGCAAACTTTGAAATGAAATAAACTACTTAGCAGAATGTTGCAGGAAAAAAATAGAAGAAAGCAGTAATCACAAAGTACTCTGACGCTTCCCCAGCAATGGCGCCAAAAATATGGTGGGCTCCAGTATTGCAGCAATGATGTCGCAACTCCTTGTACTCCCTTCTTTACTTTTATCAACCTGGTAGTTCGTAACAAACTTGGAAGCGACGGTGCTATATGCACAAGTACTAGCTCTTACTGTAGGCTGTCACTTGATCAACTGGCACAAGTTTGATAGGAGCTTAAGCCAACTTCTATGAGTTTTCAGAAGAAGCTTTTAATTGTGATGGGTGAAAGCTAACTCAAAATAGGCTAATCTACTTGCAGAAAGAAGCTGAAAGCTGAAAGGAAATACAAACCCTAGCAAACCCTAGTTTTACCGACTAACCCTATTGGTACAAGAAAAGAGATGAAAGCTGCTGAAATGGATGCCATTGACTCTTGGAAAGGTAAAATGCATGTGACTAAGCTACTTCTGAAGGAAAATATGGAAAAAGCATCTTTTTGTATTTTTGAGTAATTTTGCAGAATTATTATGCCTGTGCTTTAACTAATTTTGGTTGTGCAGAGGTTGATTGGAAAAAGGAAATGGAGTGGGCACTTGCAGGAGGTTGGGAAGGTGAGAAGAGGGCCTAAGGGGTCCCTAGCACCCTTCTAGAGAATTTCATAGTGATCAGATCTTGAAAAACTGCCCACGTGAGCTTCTACAGGAAGTCAGCAGGGGTTCTACAGAATGTTCTACAGGAAGTTCTACAAGAAGAGCCGAAAGAGGATTTTAGAGGGTTGATGGAGGAAAGATGGTGGGAAAGTGGAAATGGAGGATGGATGAGGATGTGAAGGGGTCTAGGACCTGGTAAATGAATCTAAGGAGTGATGAAGGTAGTTGGATTTGTTCAAGGATGGAGGGAACAATGTTGCACAATAATGTAGAAATTAGGGAAAATTGGAAAAGTGTGGCGAATGAAGGGAAGGGATCTTGGATTAGGAGTTGGAGTAGGTTGTATGATGGAGGAAAGATAGGTAGGGATGTATTACAGGTGCTCTGCACACTATTTTCAAAACTAATCGAACAAAGACTAGAAAAACCAAAGATCTATCTATTTTGACCTAATCTAACCTAAAAACCAAGAACATGATGAACAGAAGTTTATAGATAGGAAAGCATGCAATATAACTATGGAAACTAAGCAAGAATAGATCTAAACATGCAAGTACAACTGATATCAACTTTTCCAACTAAAAATCTAACACTAGCAATTGCATGGATAGGCCAAAACAGTGTTTTTGTGGCAGCAAGTATGCCTTAGTCTCAACTCATGGTCCCAAGGAGGGAGAGATGAGATCAATGACTACTTGATGGAATTTTTGCAGATATTTTGTATTACCAAACTATCAAATCAACTTGAAGCATGAAAAACTATCTTAATCATCAAAAACAACCTAAGTAACAAAGCAAGATTTAACCTAAATAACATAAATTATTCTATGAATGCAGCAAAGACACATAAAAGTACACAAAGGAGGTACTGGCACTTGGGTTGGGCCCAAACCCAGGAGCTACAACCTCCTAAGAAATATTAGAGTTGGTGCAAGGCTGGATTCATCTTTATTGATAAAAAAAAATAGTTACATCCCAAACTATCTACAAGAAAAAACTCGAAAATGTGTTGATACAGAGCTGCACTAAAGTACAAAAATAGACTAACAAAATGACTAACCTACTGACTAAAATATAGCTAACAAAACTAAGGCCCTAAGCCTTCTTATTTATACAAATGGGGACCTCCAATAGTCCTCCTAAAATCAAGGAACTCGGCTTCCTGGAACTGAAGATAACAGCAGTCCTACTTGACTTGCTTGGCTGCCCTTTGGCTTTGTGCTCCGAGTTTTTGATGGAGAATTCAAGGTAAGGGCTCATAAATGAAGGGGACACCTTCCTACAAATCCTCTCCCTTGTTCGTCCACGAATTTGGCTGCCAAGTGCTCATTAAACCTTTGATTTTGTCTCAAAATTGACCAAAAATATGCATAAATCACACATTAGACCTTTTGGCATAATGACTAACCCAATTCACTCTATTAGCATAAATATAATAAAAAACATGAAATAAACTAATGATAATGGTGGATTAAGTCAACTTTGGAGGCTGAATGAGCCCATATAATTACCCATTTCTGGGGCTCATCACAACGATAGATCAAAATGTTTGTCAAACTCAAGATCTTCAAGATATTAAAAAACAACAGGACATGAACAAGATTTGAACACAGGAATAACAGAACTTTCTTGTCGAAGAATTCTTGAGATGAGATTTGGGATTTCATACATAGGAGGAGGATCAGGATCAGGATTGGCCCTGATGTATCGTCTGGAAGTTAGTGTGTTGAATTATTCCCAAAAATCAAACGGACAAAATCAACTTATTCAGCCTATAAAATTCTAAACTCATCATCCAAAGTCTAGAATTGCTTAATGATTCTGGGGTAATCGTTTAAATCAGATGTTTAGTTTATAAACTAGACCGGAGATTGACTGAAGTAGCATTCATCTACTTTCGCTAATGCAAAGCAAGAGCGTTTTGAAGGCTACCTAGCTAACTTCAGGCTTCGTCTGTAGTCTACAAAGCAAAACAATGATAATAAACTGTCCCCAGTGGAGTCGCCAATATGTTAGGGCCTAAATCTACCTCAGGCTGAGAAAGGCAGGATCTAGGGTAACATCAAACCACGCTTAACCTAGTAGCTAGCCCTACCAGGTCGGGAGAGGGCTCTCTCCTTGTCAATCTTAGGAAAATATGGTCAATAAAGCTTGAGATGACTGATGTAAAGACTGATTTTAGGCTAGGTATATGCTCAGAGGAGTTTGATTGAATTTAATTTTGGTTTGCTGGCTCAAATGTGAAAGGCAGATTTGGGTCCGGGGAATGGACACAGTCTTGCAGAGATCTCTATGGGGCGAGGTAGGAAAATGGTTTAACACTTTAAATTGAGTGAGATGGAGAGATTTTAGATTGGTGAGGAGTTGGAGAGGGCATGAAAGTCTCAGGGATCCTCTTCAAACAGCTGAAAACATAAATAACTAAACAAACCCTAGGTAGAGCACTGCCACTTCAATGAATTCTACCTTTATCCTTGTTTCATTTAGTTAATATGAACAGAGAAAGATGATGGCATACATAAAGCACATGTATACTTACAATTACATAAGGAAAAAAAATACCAAATCAAGTTGCCATAAGAATCCCATAAAGTGCTGCAAGCTCTGGTCTATTCCTTTGCCAAATTGTTGAAATGAATGTACAATAATGCTCAAAGCATTCACAAGAGTCCAACCTTTACCAATGACTAAAAAACTATTAGATATAGGCAAACAACAACTCATGCTAGGCTTTAGGGGTCGAATTCATGATTTTAGGAGCTATTTCAACAAGATCTGAACTAAGAATCGAAAAGTAGGCAGTGGAACAAATTGCCTCTAAAACCTAGGAAACTGATTCATTCAGTTGCAAACTACCTTTTCATGATGAATCTACCTCTATGAGTGAAAATTTAACATATTTACATTAAAATCCATCAAGTCACATCAAATTACATCGTGAGTTTGACTATTAGAAAGAGAAAAGTCAAACTCAGAAGAAACTAGGTGAAAAACAGAGTTTTTTGGCCAAAATGAGAAAATTTCATCCTATGCGCCACGCTCCTGTCCCTGTGTGACACACTACTTTGTAGCTGATTTTGGAGGCCTTACTGTGTACCAAATTTGATCCAAGTGGACTTGTTGGAAATTTCTACCTGTCTACTTTCCAGAATAAGTGGAATTTCTAAATTTGGTCTCCATTTGCTCCTCCAAAAATGGGTTCTCCAAACACTGCTTCCTGTGTGTCCAAAAAGGGGCAGAAAGGGCATTTTTGAGGTATTTTTGACCCTTTTTGAAGCTCAAAACTTGTCAAAATTTCTTGTCCATGTGAGGGAATTCATATTTTTCCATGAGGAATCCAAAAATGCTGAGTTTTCCTTGAAAGGAGGTCCCTAGCAAAAGCGTGTGCCAGGTGGTGCGGCACACCAGGCAGAAAACCCTATTTTTTAGGCCAAAAATTCAAAATTTGCAAAAAGTTTCATAAACTTCTTGAAATTTGGGCTGAGTGTCCTTCATTAAGTGTTGTGTTGGTCTAAGGAAGCCTCAGCCAATATCTGGAGTCTATCTTTCTCTTTTCTCTTCCTCAATGCTTTCCTCAACTTGGCCTTCAAAGTCCTAATTCTCGCTTTGCAACTTTTGTTTCTCGCCAAGTAGTGGTAGGCCAGGTGCATCAACATCTATTTCTCTCTGTTGGCCTTCTCCAGAAACTTTTCCAAGTGCATGTTTATCCTCTCAAGCCAAGATTCACGATCAGCTTCAATTTCTTGTTCAAGTGGTGTCAACTTGACTTTCCTCCTCTTGGCAGCTTGCCGGTTTTCTCTTATATTTTGGAACTCCATGATGGTTTTCTAATCCTCTAACTATTTTTTCCTTTGCTCCAGATAGTTGATTATCCACTTGGCTCTTTCCAGGTTGAGAGACAAGTCATGAATGTCATCTTGCTTCTCTCGAATGATCTCTTTGAGCTTTGAGCTCAAATCAGTGTCATCATCTTGAATAAGAATGAAATCTGCCTCTTGACCTCTTGAAGGTCCCTCATCATGTAATGGCTGCTTACCCTTGTCCTGTACCTACTCTGCTGATGGAGGAAACAAGACCCCTTCCACCTCGGGTGGAGATAGTACTCGTTTTACTGCTTCAAACAATCTTCTTGTGCCCTTTTGGTAAGTGACAAACACTCGCACACTGGTGGTTTGTGTCTCATGCACCTCTCGCTAATGTGAAGGCTCTCCTCCCTTATGAAAAACTGATGGGGGCAGTTGAGGACCTGTAAAAATCTCATGTGAAATGAAATCATCCCATGAAACATTCAGTGAACTAAGCTGATGCAAAACCATAATTTTGATTAGTGAAAAGTGATAGATGATGTTATACTGCTGATGAGGAGGCTTCCTTTGCACCAGTGTGGTCATCTTCTCAATATTCCGACAAATGAAATAGGGGAGGTTCATCATCCTCACCCTAGTAAAGTGCATCAACAATTTGATATGATAGGTGTATAGACAATAAAATCTATCCTTAGAGCTGAAATATTTGATTATGAGTGTCATCAAGGGAGCATATGTGTCTTATAGGTACCTGAATGGGAAGACCCTACTAACATGTCTCTAAAAACCAGCCTTGATATAAGGCTCATAATGATCTCTGTCTACCAGCTGCCCCTTATTCCACTGCTCACCTACATTCGGAATACCGGTTGCTTGAGCTATAGTCTTAGGTGTCAAGGTGAATGTCACACCTGCCAAATTGACTTGGCCATTATGAAGATGGAGTACAATCAGTCTAGAAAGCTCATGGTGGTATTTGAATCTTTCCACCATCTCACAAAATTGATAACAAGATCGGTGTTAGAAGCATGTGACAGCAAGATGGCAGGCCAAAAACTCAGCGAGTGAAGTAGGCTCCTCTCAGTTATGCTTTCCACTCTTATGAGGTCTCCTTGGTGCATGAATTTCTCTGGATGAGTCATTGACTGTTTCCTCATTTTTGTCATAAGAAGAATCTGACTCCATGTTTGCCAATGCTTGAGTTTTCTTAGATGAGTATGAAGAGATTTTATAGTGTCAATGGGTATTTGTTGTTAAAAGATAGGGTTTGATGATAAGGACTATGGAGGAACTGTGTATGAGGGGTTAAGGATGCTGCTGGTAGGGTTTTTGGGGAATGAAATGGTTTAGGGAATAATATTTAGGGTTTAGGATTGTTGATTAGGGTTTGGGATAAGTGAAGGTAGGGATTAGGGTTAGTAGTTTTAGGGATATGGGGAATAGGGAATGGGTAAGTATGAATGAAAAGGGAAGGAGAAAATGAAGTGAGGGAGTGAGGGAGTGAAAATGATAGGAGTAGGATTTAGACAGAAAAAACAGTGATTTGTAAACCCTAGGCAGTTTTCTCAACAAACTGGGCAAGTAACTAGGGTTTCAATATTTCCCTATTGAATCACCAGGAAGGTTGAAGAAAACTCATGCATTAGGCATATTGGAGTGTTGACTTACTTGTGTAATGAGGAATTTACAATTTGAGACCCTTTGGAGGAAGATGTGAACGATTTCAGGCCTTCTAGACTGGTGGGCCGTGCCTCTCTGGTGCGTCGCACCAGTTATGAATTTGAACGTGGAGTGGGCTTTGTGTGTGCTGCACTGGCTCGGTGTGCCACACCTGCAATTTTCACCTTTTGAATGCAAAATCGCTCCCTTGGCTTTTGAAAACACAAATACACTTGCTCTCCTTCACTTTTGGCATGCAAATGAACCTCTTTGACATGAAAACACTTTATATAGCAATGGCTTTTAATTTTTCACTCAAGAAAACCCACTTTGCTAATGTTTATCTTTTCACTTGCTTTTTAAAACTCTGTTTTGGGCATTTGTCTTACTTTTTGCCTTTGATGGACTAAATACTTTGGAATTTTGTTTCTTTTGCAGGAACTGGAGTTGCGGAGGCTTGGTAAGGTGACCAGGGCTGCCTCTTGAAATTATTACATACAGAAAAATGAAATTACATAAAATTTGTACATAAAACATAAAAAACTCTATTTGTTTTGAGGAAAAATCAATGACTGAGCATGTGATTATTGAAATTATTGCTGCTAAGACTTTATTTGACCTCCTCATGTGGTTGCTAACCATTATTGAGAGTTTTCAAGACCTTATTGACAAAACCCTAGACCTAATGAGACCTAAAACCCTAAAAATGACTTTTGCAGATTTAAAGGCCAAAAATGACTGCAAATGATCTAGATGTATGAAAATCGGCCAACAAGTAAATAACATGAGGGAAAATGTATAATATGCCACTACCATCAGATGATCCATGACCCTAATGGAATGTAGCTGATCGGATGAGACACCTAACATGCAATGCAATAAGAAAATTTGATCACTGATGGAGGGATGAAGATATGGACACTAACATGATCAATATCCATTACCATATGTTAATACATATATAAAACTAAATAATTTACTATTGAAATACACAGTAAAAAGTTAAAATGTACAGTAAAATTAAAAACATAGTAAAGGATATTGACAGGTCATCAAAGTAAAAGTGTATCAGTGTCAAAGAGTATCAAATGAAAGCTAAAAGTAAATGAAGCTTCCAGCGTAAATGATCAAACAGAAAAGCAGCCTAAAGGGGTAAAACCAAACCATAAATACCAACAACACCACAATAAATGGGACAGCATGAAAGCAGTTCAATAGCTATCTCTATCTTCTTGCAAGAAGATATTTGTATTTCCTAGATTAAATCTCAAGTTAGTTTGAGATATTTTGTAATAATTTTTGTATAAATAATTCACAATTCGAAGCATGTGTGTGGATTCTTAGACATATGTATAGACTTCTTAATCAAAAGACTATAAAGCTATTGTATCATTGACTGAGCCAGCAAGATGGATTGATGAATAAAGACAAGATATTTCATAGGATTCATGTGTTGAGAGAAGTGCAAACAAGTATTCTCTTATGTTATTGTTATCTTTCTTAAAGTTTTTCCACAATCTTTAATGTATTTTTGAATCTAAATGCTATAACTGGAACACTATCTTAGAATTTGTTTAATTACACTCTGTTTTAACAGTTAGGCATATAAGATATCATTTTTGGGATTCAACTGCGTTAAGTAAGTCATTCATGTATGACCATTTCCATGAGAGTTAGTCGTAACTGACTAATTTCTCATGATTTTTGAGTAGTTCACTTAGCACTCATTGCATCGAGTGATGCTCACAGGGGTGAAGAAGTGGGATTGAAACTAGTGAAATGAATCACATAGCGTTAATCATCACTTCTGGGGCTTGCACTCAGTAACCGGGACTTCCCAGGAGGTCACCCATCCCATATTGCCTCTGGCTCAAGCGTGCTTAACTAAATCAGAAAACCCCCTGAACATTCATAAATAGCTTGAAATCCCAGCAAACAAAGCTAAATCATATAGAGAGAGTCCTCTCTAAGCCTAGGTTAGCTAAAGCCTATGCTCCAAAGTTGGTTTGTGGTTACCTCAATCATTTTCTTTCTTCTAATAACCTCTAGAGAAATTTCTAAGTGATAACATAGTGACAACCATACTAGGGACATCAAATCGTTAGTCCTAATAAAGCTTTAAGAAAAATGTAAATCTACATTCTGAGCCTCTTAAAGTCATTTGCTAGAAGTTATTTTGAAAAAATCTCACAAAAACAATAAAAAATTTGAAATTCTGGCTTCTAGGAAGACTCATTTCACTAGGGCTAATCCAGATCCAAACCCTGCCCTAGTAGTTGATAATCCCAACCTAATTTCAAGAAAATCTAACAAAGAAGAAAGTTTGGTTAGCCAAATAACATTAGTTAAAGCTAATTCATGTCCCGATGAGTGGTTATTTCTAGAAGAACTTCCCTTTGATGTGCCATTTGATCTTTCATTATTTAGAACAAAATCTGAAACTACAATTGATGAAATTTTCCTAGATCCTAACTTTATTGTAGACCTTGAAATTCAACAGGCCAACAAATCAATTGATGAGTACATTCTGAAATCCCCACAATCATCCATTAATACTACCACAACCCCTGAGCTTTCTGAACAATTGTCCACTACTTTCAGTTCACCATTGTTCCCTTCAACTTCAACAATAATACCTTCTAAAGTCCATTCTTCACCACCATTTATACCTTCACTCCCTCACCAACCTATCATTACTCATTCATCATCTACTAGCCCTAGTTCTTCATCCACTACTGCATCATCTCCAAGTACCTCAATCCCACATCTCAGCCCCTCCCAACTTACAGTAATGGCAAACAGATATGCTCCCCTTGTTTTACCTCCCCCACTTCATGCTATGCCTACATATTATCAGAGTAAGATTTTCTTGTTTGATGCTACTGGTCATTACACTACCCAGTAGAATGTAAACAAGATGTCTGACTTTTTTGAGCTACATGAAATAGATGAAGCTGATGTCTAGATGAGACTTCTTGCCCAAACTTTGAGTGGTGAGGTCAAGAAGTGGTGTAAAGCTTTTCCTACCAACCACATTGCAAACCTAGCAAATTTCCAAAGGTTGTTTATTGATAGGTGGGAAAAGAAAAATAATCCCTTATAAATCCTTTCAGAATATGAGAATATTAGAAGGGGACCTAATGAAGATATTCAAGATTACTGCACTAGATTCAATAATATATAAAACACAATCCCAGATAACCTCAGACCCCCACCTGACTTAGCATTAATAAAGTTCCCTGATGGTTTTGACACAGATATGGCATACCAACTTAGGTAAAGAAACCCACCAACATTAGAAGAAATGCAAAGTGTAGCTGTTAGTGTAGAAGCTAATTTGTTAGCTAAAAGGGCTAGAGTTAGAAATGAAAGGAGAGGAACTGCTAAGGATGAAACTTCACCATCTGACATTAAAATAGATATTTTAACCAAAAGTATGGAAAGACTAATGGATAAAATAGAGAATATGGAGAGGAAACCTCAATGGGATAACCAACAAGCACCTCTAGTTAGAAACCCAAATTTTAGAAAAAATCAAAACATTGGGAAAAATGGACCAAATCAGAACATTAGGCCTCCTTTTCAAGAAAATTATGCAGAGACATCCCATCCAGAAGATTTATAACAAGATACACAAATTAACCTAATGGGAATAAATGATGAGGACACTTTTTTTCTAACCCAAGATGAGTAGGAATTGTATATGCTACGACAATTACAAATACAGTCTGGGGAATCATTTGATTACAAATAGGGAGATGATTCTGCCATCTTCGAAGTTCATAAACAGTATAATCTAAGAAGCAAAAAGAATGTTTATGTCCCTGACCAAACCAAGAAAACAGTACAAAATCAACCCAAGAAAATAAAGGAAGCCCCTGTTTCAAAAATCCTCCAAATTCTCCCTATGGAAAACCCAAAACCTTCTAGCCCCACAATTGTAGACATAACCTCTGATCATCCTTCTGTTGATCAACCATCCACTTCAATTCCACCTAAGGAACCAATGGACAAAGCTCAAAACGTTAGATTTGAAAATCCACATAAGGAGATCCATAATAAAGGAAAAGAAGATAAGCCTACTCAAATCCCCACTGCAAAATTTCAAAACCTTCAAACAGAAAAGGTCTCTTTGCCATTCAATTTGGGAACATATATAGCAAAGCTAAAGATTTCAGTGCCTTTAATAGAACTCATCAAGAATGAAACTTATAAATCACAAATAAACCAGACCTTAAACATTGCGGAAAATGAGGATTAAGTCAACTTGTTTGATGACCAACCAAAACTCATATTTGGCCCAGATGTTAATGGTAAACTATTAGAAGGAGGAGTTCCTCCTTTTTACATTAACCTTAGTATCCATGACAAAATTCTACACAATGCAATGTTGGATTCTGGGGCCTCCCGCAACTTAATGCCCAAATCAGTAATGGAAAACTTAAACCTAGACATTACAAGGCCTTATAAAGACTTATTCTCATTTGACTCCAGTCAGGTAAAGTGTCTAGGATTGATCAAAGACCTATGTGTCACTTTAGTTCAATATCCTACCAAAAGCATCCTTATGGATATTGTAGTTGCTGACATCCCACCAAAGTATGGCATGCTGTTATCCAGATCATGGGGAGCCAAACTTCAGGGATCCTTACAACTATATATGTCATATGCAACAATCTCTGTTTTTGGACAACCTAAGAAACTGTATCGAGAAACCTTAATGAAATATATGGTAAGTAGCCAGGATCGGCCTCAAAACTTTCTCGTCTACTCCATACACTCAGATATTGATTATTTTATCCTGTATAATGTTGATTAAACACAAGGACAAATTTTAGATAGTACTAGTACAGAACCAAAAGAAATTGCAGTTTCTACACAAAATGAAACTATTCAGACTACAGAAATGTTCAATGAACAAGACGGTCAAATTGCTATAAATGATGAAAAGTTTATTGCACCAGATAGTGTAAATATAGATCATGAGATATTATGGCATCTAGAATTTGATGGGCCATTCAATAGGTTAGGAGCAGGAGCAGGAGTGTGGATATATAGTTTGTAAAATAATTACTCGGAAGGCCATGCATATAAATTGAATTTTAAATGTACCAACAATATGGCCGAATATGAAGCATTAATTTTGGGTCCTAAGTTAGTCAGGAATCTAGAAGCTAAAAGAGTTTATGTCATGGGAGACTTTGAACTAATTATAAAACAGATTGATGTTGTATATATGACAAAGGACCCTAGATTAAGTTGTTATAGGGGAACTATCGTAGAAATACTTAACACTTTCCTAGAAAAAAAGCTTGCAGTAATACCTAGAGAACACAACATGCAAGCCCATACTTTAGCAATGTTTGCCAGCACCTACAAATTACCCTTCCAGTCCAACCATCAGTACACTGCTAAAGCTAGGCACAAACTTGCAATTCCAGAAAATTTGAAGAACTGGAAAATATTTTCTAATGATAAACAGATAAATAACTTTTTAATTTCAGAAGAGGAAGTTACCAATAACAATATAGATACTTATACATCAATAGATCCTGACACTAATAATGAGATAGAAATAAATGAGATAGAAGGTGACGAAATAGATAGACTCAACCCAACTAAATTTACCAAATTAGATGTAGATAACTTAGAGCAAATTGAGATTGATGAAATAATCAGTGAAAAAACCAAAGTAATTAATCTCAAGGATAATTTCTTACCAAAGGGATTAACCCCTCTAGAAGATTTATTTGATTCAAATGATGTTCTTAGGAAACCTAAAATGGAACCTTCAAGATCATTACCCCCAATTGAAAAAGTGAAATATATTGTGTTGTTGAAAGAATTTCAAGATGTATTTTCTTGGAGTTATGAGGACCTCAAATCCTATGACACCAACATCATCCAGCATACAGTTCCTATTAAAGAAAATCAAAAGCCTTTCAAACAAAAGCTTAGAAGTATTAATCTTTTCTTATTACCTAAAATTGAAAAAGAAATTCAGAGGATGTATGATGCCAAAATAATTGCACCAATCAGATTTTCTGATTGGGTCTCAAACTTGGTGCCAACTAGAAATAAAACTGGTGAGATCAGACTCTTTGTAAATGTTAGGAACCTCAACAAAGTGTCACTAAAAGACAATTACCCTCTCTCCAAAATGGATCACATTTTACAGAGAGTAGTTGGATCAACCAGAATCTCATTGTTTGATGGGTTTTCTGGTTACAATCAAATCTTGGTTCATCCAGATGACCAACCCAAAACTGCCTTTACTACTCGTTGGGGCACATTTATGTATGTGAAAATGCCTTTTGGGCTAATGAATGCAAGAGCCACTTTCCAGAGGGCTATGGATATAGCCTTCGCAAAATAAATTCATGATTTCCTTGTGATATATTTAGATGATATTACTATATTTTCAAAATCTGACAATCAACATTTCGATCATCTAAGGAAAGTTTTTATTAAATGCAGGAAATTTGGAATCTCCTTATACCCCAAAAAGTCCTTGTTTGGGTTAGAAGAAGGAAAGTTGTTAGGTCACATAATTTCAGAAGATGGTATCCTGCAAATAAAACACCCTAGGAACGTTAAAGAGTTACAAGCTTTCTTAGGAAAAATTATTTTTCTTAGGAAAAATTATTTTTCTTAGAAGATTTATTTCTAACCTAGTGGAGTTAATTAGATCACTAAACAACATACTGAAAAAGGACTCCACCATAAAATTGACTGTTGAGGCTAAAAAATCTTTTGATGACATTAAACTAGCCTTGACTAAAACACCTTTGTTAATCAATCCCAAATTTGACAGAGATTTCATCTTGTTTTCCTTTGCTTTTGAGCACACAATTGCTATATTTCTATTGTAGAAAAATGACCAGGGCTACGAACAACCCATTGCTTTCTTCAACAAAGCCCTGAGAGATGCCCCATTGAAATATAATATAATGGAAAAACAAACCTTTGCTTTAGTCAAAGCCATTAAGGATTTCAGCGTATACATCTTATATTCTCATATAGTAGCCTATGTTCCTAATTTAGTAGTTAAAGACATCCTAACTCAGGATGGTCCTGATGGAAAGAGGGGAAAGTGGATTGCTACTATTTTGGAGTATGTTATAGAAATCAAACCTACTAAGTTAATCAAGGGCCAAGGTTTAGCTAAGCTCATGGCTGAATCAAACTGTCAGACCTTGGATATAAACTTTATTGCAACAATAGATAATGAGGAGGAGATGGCGACTCCACTAATCAGCCAAGTATTTATTGAATCTCCTTGTCATGCTGATATTATTTACGTTTTACGGAATTTACAAGCTCCTCCTGAATTATCTAGGACTAAAAGCAGGTTTTTTAAGATGAAATCCTTGAAATTTTGTATATTAGACAATGCTCTATTTTGGAGAGATCATGAAGGTATTCTTCTTAATTTCTTATTAAAAGATGAATATGACAAAGTTTTGCAAGAGTTTCATGCAGGTGACAGTGGAAGACACCTTTATTGGAAGACCACTTCAGATAAAATCCATAGAGCTGGTTTCTACTGGCCCACCTTGTTTGTTGATGTCAAAAAATATGTAACCTACTGTCACAAATGTCAAATTTTTGAGGGGAAGAAAAAACTCTTACCTTTACCCCTCAGGCCAATCTCTGTAGAAATACCCTTTCAGCAATAGGGTTTAAACTTCATTGGTGAAATTCACCCACCCTCCTCTTCCCAACACAAATGGATCCTCATAGCCACATACTACTTCAAAAAATGGATAGAGGCCATACCTTCAAGTCAAGCCACATATACTGTTATCATAACCTTCCTTGAAACCAATATTCTATCAATATTTGGATGTCCAACTAAGCTCATTACTGATAATGCAGCAGCCTTTAAATCCAAAAGAATGATAGGTTTCTGCAATAAATACCATATCATCCTTGGCCATTCCACAACATATTACCCTCAAGGTAATGGACTGGTAGAATCATTAAACAAAAGCCTAGTAAACATCATCAAGAAGTTACTAGAGGAAAATAAGAAAACTTGGAATAAAAAGCTAGTCAATGCCTTATGGGCAGATAGATTGACTACTAAGAAAGCAATTGGTACTTCTCCCTATCAACTAGTTTATGGGATGGAAGCTATCTTTCCATCCTCTTTGGGAGTACCAGTAATGAAGATACTTCACGAATTGCAGGTTGAACCAAATAGTATCCAAAGGAGAATCAACCAAACTATTCATCTACAACAAACCAGAGAAGAGGTCTATGTCAGGTCTTAAGTTGTGTAGGAAAAGATTAATAAGATTTTTGATAAGAGAACCAAGGCTGAAGATTTCTACATTGGTGAAAAAGTGCTCAAGTGGGATTCTAGGAGGGAAGACAAAGGCAAACATGGGAAATTTGATTTCCTATGGAAAGGTCCCTATGTCATTTATGCTTAGAGAGGAAATAATGCCTTCTTCTTGAGAGAAATTAATGGTACAGATACAGAAGGTGGGCTAGTGAATGGTCGAATGCTAAAACATTACTTTGAACCATGTTACTAATTTTCATTTCCCATTTGTACATATTTTATTTACAAAGTCTAGTTTGGATTGGATGGTGATTTTTTAAGTTGAAGCTCGAAGAGAAGGCCCTAAGCTTTAAAAGATTTACTGTCATAGGTATCAATAATGCAGATTCACAAAAGGACACTTTGCAAGGTAACATCAGCAACAATTCAAAGGCTACTGATCTTTAGAGTTCTTGAAATTTCACTAGGAAATGCCATCCCCAAGTGGAGCCACTGTTAGGTTCCTATACCAATAGGAGTCATAATTTTGAATGACTAAGGTTAAGCCTTGTAATATTGTACATACCTTTGCTTTCTGCAAATGTTGTCCATATTATAAAATTAAAAAATGTAAAGAGGGTATGTCCTAAAAAAAAAAAATCAAAGGACAAAAAGAATAAGAGAAGGTCAAAAAATTAAAATATATGAACCCCAAAAACAAAAAGAGACCATGAAAGTGTGCAAGTCTAAATGCCACTACTACTTACTTTTTATGCATAATAATGATTATGTGTAGCTTGTTATTCATGCTACAATCCATGATAATCAAACTGTTTAATCTTGGTTATTTCATGCTTTGAATTTTATGTTTATAGTTAGAGAATAAAATCTAACCAAATAGTTTAATCTTGGCAGATTATTAGATAGGTAGAGAAAATGAAAGGAGCTCATCAGTTTAATTTGAGACCTTGGATGATATAAGGTCAGAATTAGATAGATTACTTTTCAAAAGAAAAATGGATGATAAGGGTTTGCTAGTCTAAATGCACTCACTTAAAATGAAGAAAAAATGGTAGGGTAACTAATGGGTAAGTGGAAGAAAGGTTGCTGAAGTATAAAATTGGTTGAATCAAAACACATGCATCATGCTTAGACACATATTTCTATATGTATGATCAACTATGGAAGTAAAAAAAAAGGTTTACAAGTTAATATGTTTAACTCCCCCTCATTCATTTTTCCCCTTACTTACTAATTTCCTATCCACAAGTATGTTCTAGTACTTTAAATCCTTCAAGTCAAAGAGCCTCAGAGCATTTCTCTGACTTTTGGTGGGACCGGACCCTCGTCTTAATGACTTATGGACATCAAGTGTTGGAATCCCCTTCATGAAGTTCATTTCCCCCTCCTTACCCTAATAAAACCCCTTTTCCTAAGGATAAACTTCATTTTCCTAGGAAAAGTGAAAACCACCATGTAAATCCTATTTCACTTGAAAAACCCACAAAAGACATCTTATCCTAAGTATTAAGTGTATGTAAAGAAAATGTACAAATATTACATTACACTTAATGCTATTTTCATCTTCACTCATTTCATTTTATATTAATCTCTAATTTAATTGTATAGATCCCATAATCCCCTGTTTCTCCTATATAAATAAATCCCTATGTATTATCCCCACCCATAGTTTAACTATAAACTATAGTTTTATTCTATTCCCCCCCTGATGAAACCCACTTAACCCATCAATTCTTTGTGAAGTTAAGTTAAACCTTCATTAAAACTCATTCGATCCCCTGACCCCATGATTAACCCTGCAATAATCACAATCCACTGTAATTAAAGCCCTTGGGCCCCCCTAAACCTCCGTCCATTTCCTCTGTGCTAGTCTGCCACCCGACTACTATCTGATCATCTGCGCCTAAATCAAATGGCACACAGCCATATCGGGCTCACCTGATGCTCGACCTTTACCCGAAGTTAAACCCCATCATTAAACCCTGCCCGATCGATTAAACCCGTGATTAAAGTCTTAATTAATCACAAACCGCCAAAGATTAAAGTACTCTCCCCCCCGACACCTTAGTTCATTTCATCTGCACACCTCCCTCCCTTGACTACCATATGATCACCATCCCTCTCATCTGACGGTCCACATCCATATCGGCTGCTTCCGTTGGCCGATCGTTACCCGCTCGATAAAGCAATTCTCCCCTGAACCCTAAATGTTACGTGTAAGGTGTGGAGGTAGATTAGGTGACCCCTCCCAAATATCGCTTGACTCTCATTAGCGATGCGATGGCTTGGAAAACCACCTCCCCGTATAAGGCAAGACCATCACTATTCACTTAACTAATCCTGCACCAAATTTAAAAAGTTGCCCATTAAAACCCTGAAAACCATCGTTTTCATTCCTTTTGCCCTATTTCACAGTAAAACCTATCAAACCCTTCCGGTGCCACCCTAAACCTCTACAAGACAATTCGACCTCCGATTACTTTCAAAACGTTGCCATGACTGTTTCCCTAGACATCCTTGTGCAATAAAGCCATCAATTGTCTTTCTTGCCAACCTATGTTTTCTTAATGATTGTTGTATTTTGTAGGTAATTAGCAGAAGACCAGAGCTTGGATAAACAATTTTGATACTAGTCACAAAAATTGTTTACTCCAAGACTCGAAAGGAAATCTATTTAAAAACCTTCATTTAGAAGAAGAAAATAGTTATACACATGACAGAGAAAGAAATCATTCACACAGAGACATTGACTATTAAAACAAAGGAACCAGACAGAACATACAGTCAAAAGACAAACAGATCAAACATACAGAAAGTTGATCAATATCCATTACCATATGCTGATACATATATAAAACTAAATAATTTACTGTTGAAATACACAGTAAAAGGTTAAAAATTATAGTAAAAGTAAAAACACAGTGAAGGATATTGACAGGTCACCAAAGTAAAAGTGTATCAGTGTCGAAGAGTATCAAATGAAAGCCAAAAGTAAATGAAGCTTCCAGTGTAAATGATCAAATAGCAAAGTAGCCTAAAGGGCTAAAACCAAACCATAAAGACCAGCAACACCACAATAAATGGGACAACATGAAAGAAGTTCAATAGCTGTCTCTACCTTCTTGCAAGAAGATATTTGTATTTCCTAGATTAAATCTCAAGTTGGTTTGGGATATTTTGTAATAATTTTTGTATAAATACTTCACAATTCGAAGTATGTGTGTGGATTCTTAGACATTTCTATAGAATTCTTGATCAAAATACTATAAAGCTATTGTATCACTAACTGAGCCAGCAAGTTGGATTGATGAATAAAGACAAGATATTTCATAGGATTCATGTGTTGAGCGAAGTGCAGACAAGTATTCTCTTATGTTATTGTTATCTTTCTTAACATTTTTCCACAATCTTTAATGTATTTCTGAATCTGAATGCTATAACTGGAACAATATCTCAGAATTTTTTTAATTACACTCTGTTTTAATAGTTAGGCATATAAATGTTTTCAATTGATATCTAAGTTAAGGAATTATTAATTTCTCTTTAGTTTAGGTTGTTTTCTTGCTAATCTAGATCAAATGATTCTTAATTTCCCTTTGTTTTTTATTACCCCCTATTCCTCGTTTAAGTCCCAATCTGAGAACCCTTAATTGCTCTCTCACCCTGATTCAAACCATTTCACCCCCCCTGTTCCAAAGACCTGCACTTTACTCTGCTAGATTGCCCTTTGAACATTCCCTTTAGTGAGTTGATCCAGTTCTGTTGCCCTTCTGTTGACTCCATAGCCCAATGGTCTAGAGACATCATTATATCCATATGTTTAAAGAATCCCACCACCAAATCTCAAATACAAATAAAAAAACCCCCTGAACATTCATAACTAGCCTGAAATCCCAGCAAAAAAAGCTAAATCATATAGAGAGAGCCCTCTCTGAGCCTAGGTTGGCTAGAGCCTATGCTCCAAAGTTGGTTTGTGGTTACCTCGATTTGTGGTTACCTCGGTCATTTTCTTTCTTCTAACAACTTCTAGAGAAATTTCTGAGTGATAACAACTACTACAGTCATGGATTGTATCCATATCTTTGAAGACACTATGGAGATATGGGACTTGCTACAGGAGGACCCACATGTAAAAAATATACAGGAAGAGATCCATGACAAGCAGCAAAATTTTGATGAAATCAAACTGATGGCATGGACCCTAGAACCTATGCAACGATTTTGTTGTCTCCAGGAGGAAAGGTTTTTGTAGGAACAGATCAATGATTTGCACCAAAAGGAGCAGATCATTTCAGATTGGATGAAGCCATGGGCCGATGAAGCCATTCAACTCTCATAGACAGTGGAGAGCAAGTTGAAGATCATAAGACAGACACAAAGAACCATCAGTCTGGTAATAGCAGGGCCAACGATAGAGAAGCTGGTAGAGGAAGTATGACAGGTTGCCATGTAGTGTGAAAAGACAATTCAACCTTTGAAGGATGCATACAACGGTCTCAAAGAGAAGGTTTAGGACATAGAAGCTGAGTGACTCTGGATGAGTCACATCTTTATGTTGGGGGCCTGCCGGGTAGGGTCCCATTAGGTCAAATTTTTGTCAAAGTTTTGCAAAGAACCCACATACTGAAGAGCGAAGCACACTTCACGGAGTGTTTTAAGAGTCATAGGGGCCTTAGGGTGAGTCAAAGCCTCTTATTTTGTAAAAGGATGGGATCAATTTGTATGCTTTGAGTTTTGCCATGGTTTGTGGACCATGGTATTGTAAAAGAAAAATATATATAAAGGGTAGTCTTAGTAAGTCAAGGGCATGCAATTGATGAATATGTTCTGATGTTTTGAGTATGTCTTTCTATGTTAGAGAGAAGGGGAAGTTTCCTGTAGCTGTGTGCATGGAGACTTTGGTAAGTTTGTAGTTGTGTACATACAACCCTGTAGTTGTGTACGTAAGGTAAGAGGGATTGTAATTCTGAAGATCTGAAGATAATAAAGAATATTTTGATGGCAGACCTATTTACTTACATTTTTTACTTTACATTATGCAATTACTATTTAGTTTTATGCTGGTAAGTAAAAGACAAGATCAGAATTAATATCCAAATGTTGTTACAATTAATTACAGTTAGGATCCATTGATTTATGCATAGTAGATAGAGTTTTAGATCTGTGAATAAGTCTTTTTGTATGAATAGATAGGATTCATTATAATATTAAGTAAGATCATGTAGCGCAATAATAGATGTGTAGGTGAATCAGATAAAGTCAAGATCCACACTCCATAATCCTTCTGGATGCGAAAACCTCGCTCCAGCATCCCCCAATATCGCCTTGGGTGAGACTTTGGTCTACGTGAGAAGATCATTTCCTAAAGGGTCGTTGATAAGTGCTTTTGTTGGTTAGCATAGCTAACTTTGAACCTGGGTCTGAGTCCCTCAATCCAACAATACAACACTGTCAACATTCTAGCGCTAGAAGGAGGGCCAAATGATAGGCTGAGCCCGTTAGTCTGTTTGAATCTATAATATTACATTGCTTCATCCCAAATCATAATCCCAAGATGATTTTCAAATGATCTATATATTTCAATCCCCACATACTTTTTACATAACTTGTCACATTTGAATTTTGATGGAGAGGGTCAAACAACCATTCTTGATTATGTGGTTGAATTTGTCCAAATTTTCTTTTCAAGTGGAATTTATTCTGAAGACAAAATTTCTAGGTTGTTTACCCTCACATTGCAAGGTTGTGTCAAGCAGTAGTGTTATTCCTTATCGATGACTTCTATTCATTCTTTTCAACAACTGGTTAAGGAGCTTTTTCAAGTTTTTGACAGGTATGAATATCAAGATGTTTATAATAAGATTAATCATCTTATGATGATATCCAATGAATCTTTTGAATATTTTTCCGATAGATTTCTTAATATCTATTATGAGTTTCCTGATGAAGATGCGGATTGGGAATCTTTGGATGAGAAATTTAGACTTTTGGTTAGGATTTCATGAAGGTATTTTCAATCAGATCTTTTTGATGGTTTTTCCCAAAGGGAATCTCAATTTTATGAGGATGAGTATTCCACTTATTTTGTCCCTTTTCATCCTCCTTTCTTTGTAACTTTTTGGGTTCACCCTGTTAACCCTATTGAAGTCGGAAAATATGAAAACCAAATCCATGAATCTGATACAACAATTGACTTCTTAGTCAGTCTTAACATTGTTCATAATGATATTTTAGAACTTGATTTGAATGAAAGGATTGTGTCTACCAGAGATAATATTCATATTTTACCTTCTATTGATCCCATGTGTCTTGACTCATGCACTCATATTGGTGATCAGAAAAATGGGGGTTGTGTTTCTAAGTTTGAAGAGTTCTTTGATGAAGAATTTCTTTTTCTGTCTTCTGTTTCTCAAGATGATGATGCTTCTAATTCCATTAATTATTCATCTTGTAATTTTTATAAAAAAACCTATCAAACTCTGATCATTTGATCATTTTGAATCCTTCGACTAACATTATCCTAATCATCCTATTTCTATGAAATTGTATGATAATGATTGCCCAAGGCTGATGGATGGTTATTTGTTTTCATAGGAAGACTTAGATTTGCATAAATTTCAAATGGAGTTTGATCTCATTATTCAATAGTTTCTTACATGAATATGTATCCCCACCTGTCATGCCTTGTGTCAGGATACGTGTAGTGAATCATCTAGTTTTTCAGAATTAGATCTCAAACTCACATAAGGAGATGAAGGTTTTCAAGGCGATGACATGCTAATAATTGAAAATTTATATCATAATATTGAAAGTTTGTCTGATAATGGTCAATAATTTCATGAATCTTTTAATTCAAACAACTCTTGTTTAGTTCATGAAGATTTTATTAACACAAATAATGGAATTTGTTCTCATTAAGGTATTTAATTGACCGTACTTTCTAAGCCTAAGTTTTCATCATTTGAGAGTTCAAATTATTGTCATGAAGTCGAATCACTTTAGTATACAATGATGGTTACGTTGGTCCCTCAATACCCCAATGATACTTTTGAACTTAGTCAGACTATGATTTTGTTATAAAGTTATATTTTTTTTTCTGTATAAAGACTATTCTATTAAGATTAAAGGAAAAAATATTTACAAAGAGGTTTGAACCTCTGAGAGGGCTGTAGCCTGCCCTCTATCAAAAAGACTATTGCAGGTAGCACATTGCCTTCTTTTTACAAAAATGAGAATCATAGACCCAAGACTAAACTGAGCTATATAAGATCGAAGCTTCAGAATGAGCCGACCTTTTACAAAAATGCTGTCCTTTACAGTCACTATTACAAAAATATGGAAAACCAAAATTATGTCCTGGAGACTCTAAAATTTCATGCTGATAATAAAAGAAGCCATGCACATTGAGAATTGCACACAAAAACCAGAAATCATAAGTTAACTTGTTGTCATGTCGCTGAAGCCAAGAGTAATTAAACCTGTGGTGGCGAGTCTGTAGCATTCTCATTTGCCTGGTTGGGGGAGCTTACCCAGGTTACCATCACATTATCTTCAGCTTCCATCATGCTGCCTTCTGGAGGAAGAACAAGGTTCAGAACACTTCCAGAGAGGCGCGCAGGCTCACAAGCTATAATTTGCTCTTGAGGTGAAGCTGGCTGAGGGTGAAAGTCTTCCTGTTGGCCCTCTTCGTGCAACACAACAGAGTCATTGAGGACGACTCCAGCTAAGCTACCCTGAAAATCACTAGAATTTTTAGAATGAGACTGTTCCTTGGAGGTTTCATCTGAGCATGTAAGCTCATCTTCCTCCTCCGAGAAGATAACAGTTATAGTAGCTGAGATAAGAGGCTTATTAAGCCTGCTTTTGAACTTGAACAGGGTCGTTTGAAAGGAGTTGTTTAGGGTAGGTCTAGAATGGTCAGAGGGCGGAGAGGATGGAGAGGCAGAGGCTAACGGAGTTATACGTTGAGGGACAGAGCCACCACGACCCCGAGAGCCTCCACGGGACCCTGAATTACTGCCACGCCTGGGGATGCCGCGACGACGGGCCATTACAGTATAAATCTGCGGATTGAAGGTGCCGGGAGACTGAAGATGAGAGTGAAGTGCCCAGACACAGGCTAATTGAACCCAGTTCGAATACCAGACCTCTGTACTGAAGACCCAAATGCAAAGCTCGCAGTAGATAGAATAGACCACAAGAAAAAACCAAACAAAGACTGAATAAACCCAATGCACGAACCAGACACTTTCAGAAAAGACTAAATCGAGCCACCTTACAGAGACGGGCGAGACGAAATCAATAGACCGGACGCAAATGGAGAAGACTGACTCAATACACCAGACGCTGTCGGAAAGAACTAGAACCATATACCTGAAGCAAGTAGAATGAGACCAATTATGAAGCCAGGGGGGCTTCCAAATTCTCTGGGCTGCGTAGAGGCGTTGAGGACATAACCACCAGGGGAGAACAATGCCTGAAGAACTCGGAGCAAATATGCTAATGCCGGAAGAACTCGAAGCAAATATGCCGTGGTGAATGCGCGCCATACTGAAATCACTTGCCTGCATACCTCGAGCCCGATGATCCATTAATGCCTGTTAATCACCTACCTCGAACAGCCAGAGCCAGCTCAGTGAAATGCCAGCTGCCCACTTCGCATGCACAAGCATTAACACCTAATTAAGGCACCCGCATCTAGGTGTGAATCTTCCTTCGACTGCATATCATTTGTTACGATGGTGTGGAAGGTAGAGGGTTGGTTCTCAGAAGCTATGCTAGATATAGAGCCTTCAAAGAATTCCTTTCCACTATCCACTCCTAAATTAGCAAGAAAGTTTGGTAGCTTTTTCCCTTCCCTTCTGATGTGCTTGAAGGAAATTGCTTGGTGATGAGAAAGCCATTGATTGAGAAGCTCAAGTCGAGGAACCATTCTCCAGCTGCTGTTGACCTTATGAACCGGGGATCCCTGCATAAGTTTTGAGGCCATAGTGATGATAATCTGGGAATCCCCTTCCACAATAAGAGGAAGGAACCCTCGTTCTTGCGCCAGATTAAGCCCTCTCCATAATCCTTCCAGTTCCGCTGCATTGTTAGTATTCCAGCCAATTGAGCCAAAAAAGTTAAAATGGGAGTACCCTGGTAATTTCTGATGGCTCCACCAAATCCCATTTTCCCAGGATTACCTCTCAAAGCTCCGTCAAAGTTAAGTTGAAACACGTTGATTGGCGGTGGAGTCCATCTTGCTGGAGGATCCTGATGCTTTGAGGAGTTATCATTGGAAGAGAGCGGATGCTTTAATTGAATCTGCCAGTTGTCCCATATAGCTTGTTCCTGCAGGAGTGATGGGAAATCCTCTTTGGACCAGACTTTGATAGACAAAGTTTCTTTGATGTTATGGTGCAACCCGGTCCATATCTGCTCAATCGACTATAATTGATCTTTAAAAATTCTTCTGTTTCTCTCCTTCCAAATATTCCACATTAGTAGTCCCGGTATGAGTTGCCATAGTGTGTTTAAAAGTTTGCTTTGATATGGCTCTTGGCTCCAGGTGCGAAGGGTGCCTTTAATGTCCCCATGCACTCTGCCTTCCTTTTGACAACAGAATGTGACCTTTTCCCACAATTTCCTTCCTAGCTGACAGGTTTGCATAAGATGTAATGCTGATTCCTCTTCCTGTTTGTAGTTGGGACATATGGATGGCCCAGAGAAGTTCCTTTTCCTGAGGTTGTCCCATGTGAGAATCCTGTTGTGAGACAGAAGCCACAGAAAAGTAGAAACCTTCGGCCATATAGAGGAGTTCCATATCTTATCCCATAAATTATCTCTGATTACCCTGTCTTTAATGATGATTTTGTAAGCTTCTCTGGTGGTGAAAGTGCCCTTTTCCTCGTATCCCCATCTAAGAATGTCCATACCTGCAGAAGATAGAATTTTTCGTTTTTGAAGTTCTGAGGAAAGAGAAAGTTGAGTTTGCTCCGGGCTGTGAGGTATTATATGACTAGCTTCTTTCCACTTTCTGTGTTCTTGGGCAGTGTGTGAGTCCCAAAATTGACTCACCTTATCATACTGATTTATATCTTGATCTGGGAGTCCCGGGATAGTGTCTCTGAGGTTTGGAAGCTGCTGCCATGAGTCTTCCCAAAACCTTGTTGTGTGGCCATCCTTCACATCCCAAAAACTATGCTTTTGTATTATATTTCGATGTTGAATGGCTGAGTTCCAAATAACTGATCCTTTACTGACTTCTGACATGCTAATTCTCTCCTCTATGGGCGTATTTCTTGCATATTTCGCTATCCATAGGGAGGCCCAAGGGGTGCTGGGACTTGAGAGCCATCTCCACCAGATTTTGGCCCCCATTACCATATTGCTATGTTCTGGGTCTCTTATCCCAATGCCTCCCGCTTTTTTAGGTAGACATGCCTTCTCCCATTTGACTAGTGCCCACTTTCGATTTGGACCCGAATTTCCCCATACGAAATTACGCTAAAGTTGTTTTATTGCTCTGAGAACCCACTTAGGTGCCGCCAATATGGAAAAAAGGTAAAGAGGCATGGACTATAGAACATCTTTAATTAGCACTAGCCTACTAGCCATATTAAGAGCTCTATGGGTCCATAGGAACAATCTGGCTTCAAGTTTTTCTAAAAGGTTATTCCAAGAGGAATGCTTGAGAGCCGAGGCAATTAAAGGAGCACCCAAGTATTTAGAAGGAAGGGAAGCGATGGTGAAGCCTAGGATACGGGCGATTGCTCTTTGGGTGGTGGGAGGCGTATTGAAGAAGAATATCTGAGATTTAACTTTGTTAATGAGAGCTCCTGAGGCATCCGAGAAGTTTGCAAGAATTGATTTGAAAGATCGTGCTTCTTGAACAGATGGATGACCAAATAACATATTATCATCTACGAATTGCTGGTGCGAAAAGGTGGGGGCTTGGTAAAAAGCTAGACCTTTGAGGTTATGAGAGAGGATAGCCGATTTGATGCTGCGACCTAACCCTTCAGTTAAGATGACAAACAGAAAGGGCGAGAGAGGATCACCTTGTCTGATACCCCTAGAAGGACGGAATGTGGGCGACGGGATTCCATTAATGAGAATAGAAAAGAACGAGGAGGATAATAGATTACTGATCCATCTGATCCAGGAGGGGGCGAAACCAAAGGCATTGAGGATTTTTTGCATATATTCCCAACTAATACTATCAAAAGCCTTAGATAAGTCAATTTTGAGCAGTGTACCTGGTTTTTTTGAATGCTTGAGAGAGTGGATTATTTCATGGGTTAAAATAATCCCATCCGTGATCTACCTTCCTTCTACATATCCAGATTGTTCTGGAGATATAATAAGGGGAAGCAAAGGCTTCAATCTGGAAGCTATAACCTTGGAGACAATCTTGTATATAATGTTGCACAAAGCAATCGGTCTGTATTTGTCCGGAGTGTTGGATTCCTCTGCTTTGGGGATTAATGCAATGAATGTTGCATTCAGACCTGGATACATCCATCTTAGAGTGCGCGATTCTTCCATGACCTGCTAGACTTCCCATTTAACTAGATCCCAGAAATGCTGAAAAAAGTTTGAGGTGAATCTGTCTGGTCCTGGCGCCTTCCCTACTTTTAGCTGATGCATAGCAATCTCAACCTCTTGAAGACTTATGGGCTTGAGAAGGAGAAGATTATGATCTTCAGTGATTAATCTGGGTATATGTCTGATGACTTTATCAATAGCCTCTGTTCTGTTTATGCTAGGTTCTTGATTCATCTTCTTGAAGTAATTGAGGAATTCCTGTTCAATGCCTTCATGGGTTTCAATTTTGCTTCCTTGCTCATTGTCGATGTGAGAGATTTGATTGTTCATTCTTCTTTGCACTGTAGTTTTGTGAAAGAATTTCGTATTCTTTTCACCCTCCTTTAGCCATCTAACTCTCGATTTTTGCCTCCAGAGAGTTTCCTCCTGTAATTCTCTCTCAAGGATTTGATTTTCTATGGACTGCTCTTTCTTGGCTAGCTCTTCAGAGTGTCCTTCAATGATCATTCTTTGCTGAATAGCTTTCATTTCTTGATTGAGGGTTTCCTTAGCTTTGAAGATGTTGCCGAAGATGGATTGATTCCAGCGTTTAATTTCCCCCTTGAGATATTTCAGCTTCCTTTGGAATATGGACATTTTTGTGCCATCCATTGGATTGAATTTTAACCAAGATGCTTTGAAAAATTCATAAAAGTCCGGATGAGATAGCCAAAAAGTCTCAAACCGGAAGGGTCGCCTTGTATTGCAACCAGGACGATTCCAATGGAGGGCGATTGGCCAATGATCAGAGCCTGAGATAGGAAGGATAGATGCAATGAATTCTCCTCCTAGATGAACTGCATTATCAGAAATCAGAAATCGATCAAGACGAGAGGCTATTTGCATTGGTTCTGCCCTTTTGTTGTTCCAAGTGTATAGGATGTTATTTGAAGGAAGATCTATCAGCCAATTATTCTGAATGAAGTCTTTTAATATAGAGCCATCCCTGTTTATTCTGCAACGTCCTCCCTTTTTTTCCTCCATTGTTGCGATCATGTTATAGTCTCCTCCAGATATCCATAATGGGTATATCCTCTCTGTATTGAGCTGTGTCAAGGCATCCAGAATTTCAACCTTGTGCTGGGTTTCTTGAGGAAAATACACATTTGTTATATGACCATAAATATTGGTGCCAATTATGTGAAAGATGGCTTGGATGAAGATTTTATTTGCATGTATGTTATTTAGTTGAATGATTCTTGCATCCCAGAGCACTACAAGTCCTCCTGACGCTCCCTGAGCATCAACAGCTGTTACTAACCCTCTTGGCCAGGCCTTTGCTGCTATTTTTTCCAAGACTGTCGAATTACACTTTGTTTCTTGCAAAAAAGAGAATTGTGGGTTTCTCCTCCATTAGCATATTTTTTAGTAGTCTTCCTTTCCTTGGGCTATTGAGCCCTCTGATATTCCATGAGATCAACTTCATTGGGAAGGTTTGGGGTTGATATTGAAATACTTGGTTAGCTTAGCATATCTGCCTGATTCTACCAATACTTCTCCGATCTTGATGGTTCTCTCCAGAGTAGTTTTCCTTCCTCGTTTCTTGCTATCTTTGGTGATGAATTTCCCATCCCATTGGCTGCCAATTTGAACCCCTAATGAGTATTTTTTTTGGGCTTTATTGAGGACTGCCACTAAATTATCCACTTGTCGATCAGGTATTTTGTCGAAGTTTCCTGTTTTACAGGCTTGTTCTAAGCTCAGAATATCCAGCTCACCAATATCTATAGATTCCGTGTCCTCCTCCATGATTTCAGGTTCTTGATAGCTTCCATCGCTTTCCTTCTCGTCTTCTATGTTGGGATTGGTACCGTCTATATCCATTTCAGGGAAGCTCTAGGTGTTTGAAGCAGTCTTGAGATGATTGCCCCCTTGTTCTACACCCTTTTCCCCTGTTTTCGATTGGGATCCTTCAATCTTTTCCTGACTCATTCCTTTTTTATTGGAGGGTGTATTGTCTGGATCCTGCATGTCTTCATTGGCTAAAGCTTCAAAGCTATTACTTGTCGAGGGTTTTGACTGATCCACTGGAGGAATCTTTGTAGAGACTGCTGATTTTTTATTTTCTCTTCTACGATTTAGCACCTTAGTGAAGCCATCCGGCGTTGGGTTTTCCTGGTCAGTTTGAACCGAGGGTTTTCTATTTAATGGGCAGTCTCTGTAGAGATGTCCTAAGTCATGACATTTCCTGCACCTAAAGGGTACATGCTCATAATCAATTAACTGTATCCATTCAACATCTTCATGAAAAAGACTTACCGTATCAGGAAAATCTTGTTTAAGGTCCATGTAGACACAGATCCGTGCATATGAGGTGTATCTATGTGTCTTTGTTTCTTCTACTACCTTGACGAAGTCGCCCAAAACATTTCCAATCGCTTTGAGAGACTCCTCTTCCCAGTATTCCAATGGCAAAGAGTACATCCTGATCCACACCGGTGCGCAACTTAGGTCTTCCTTATCAGGGTTAAATCGTTCGATCCATTCTTTGAGAAATAGCCCGGCAGAGTTAAAGAAATAAGGCCCTCCATCTAAAACCCTGTTTCTGTCTTCCAAACAGTTGAAGACTGCAGTGAAAAACCCCTTAGGCCCTAGATGCAAGGTTATGTGTCCTTTTGGATGCCATTTAACATTTATCCAGGCTCTCAACGCCTTCTCATTTGGCCATATTCCAATGAATTTGCCTATGAGGGCATGATCTCTCATATACTGAATTCTGGCATTGATGCGATGGCTTGGTAGCTCTACTTTTGGCCTATGCGTGGCTACTGGCTTACATGTGGAAGAGCTGACTTTTGGCTTGTCTTTCTGTGCTTGTTCAGTTTGCATCTGCTGGCTTCTGTCTGTGTTTTCATCCTTGTACTCCTTTCCCCTGTCTGAATCCTCGATATTCCTTGGCTGGTTGTCGTTTGTTGGAGGAGGTGCCCCTCCTTCCCCCTGAGGGGGGTTCATTGTTTCTGTCGGCCAAAACCTACGGAATGTGATCTGCTACACTGCCGCGTTCTGCCACTGGTGAGCTCTGTCAGGAGGACCTGCCGTAGCAGGTATTTTCTGAAACCCTAATGCGAGTTGCAGAGCCCCGCGTCTCACCGCCTACACCCTCTCTTAAAAATAACCCTTCACCTTCTATAAAGTTATATTATCAACATTGTCTCATGGGATTTTCATTCTCTCATGAAGGATTGATGGTATCTTCACATTTATTTCTCCGATCCTCGAGATAGAATTTTTTATCAGGTACTCAAATCTCCATTGACCAATTATACTTCATGAAAAACTTTTGTATTGAATTTGGAAACATAGGAAGTGTGGAATGATGGTTTGATCACTCAATTTGACACCCCTTCACTCTTACCCATCATCAGGTTTTATCCACACACCAACCTTGATAACTTTTAATTTATACATGATTCATCATTTGATCAAGATATATATGTGATGTTAGTCTTTTATCTTTTACTTGATGTGGATGTATTCATAGTGATTTTATCCTTGCAAAGTTTTCAATATGGTTGTTTTTATGATCCTAGTGTAGATTGGTTAGACGTGTCATACCTGGTGAGTGCAATGACTTGTAATAAGCATCTTCTTGAGTTGAATCAAATTATTTATAGATGCGAGTTTGAGAGGTGTTCTCGAGGTGTCTCCTTTTATCATCCATATTACCCTCACATAGAGAATACATCTACCTCACATCGCTATGCTTGTACTACACACCTTCGTATTCGTGTGCAGATGTTTGGGTCATTTATCTCTCTTACTGCACATTGTGTTACATTGATATTTTTCATTGTTATCCTTCAGCCTAAGGTTTGGGAGAAACTTCTATGGCTGCATTGGAAGTTTCACTTCACTTAGCCCCAACCTTATATATTTTTAGTTTAGGATAAGTCTGGATACATTTGGTTATTTTGCATTACATTATATTATTTTTTATTTCATTTTTCATGTAATTTATTTTCTAATTGTTTCAACTTGATCTATTTCTTTTTCAATAATACTTTGCCTGAAAGTTGTTTTCTAGCTTTGAGATAATGTGGCTAAATTTTGAAAAGGAAAATTATAGTAACGTGCAACTCTTGTCTAGCCTGTAAAATTTCTTCTCTGTTTGGGTCTATATGTTTTTTAGATTTGATGATGTCTAAATGAAAAATATGATTTATTCGAACGAAAAGCTATAAGAAGAATCATGATGCCCACATATATTTTAAGATATTTGGTCCTAGAATCAATTTGGTAATTAGATGGTGTTTTTCTTACTTATCCAATAAAGTAGTGAAGGGAAAGGGGAAAACTAATAGCAAGAATACCAATATCAGAGGTATATAACTCTCTCTAAAGTAAAAATCTCTCTTGTTCTCAATAAGTCAGGATCCCTCTTCTGCCCTAGTAAAATAATAACTGCCTAAGCACATTTTAACTTATAAAATAAAATAAAGGGGTAAATAAGAGAGGCGGCCTGCACAAAGGGTTAAAGTAACCAACTTTGCCAGAGTATTAAATAGGCTCGCTAGCAGCAGAGCGATGCTTGTGTTCCTGCAGTGACTCCCCCGAGGTACTGAATAGGCCTACTGGCAGTGTAACAAGACTAAATATTAAAACTAAGACTTTGACCATCTTAAACTCATAGCTACATATTACCCTTCTCCTAGATCAAAATAATTGTGACCTAACAATCTTTGTGAATCTGGTTGATCAATTAAGGGAATAGAGGAGACTATATCTATAACTAGGTTAAATGGGGAAGCCAAGAAAATCCACAGGGTGAATCAATACTTCCTTAAGGACTAAGACTTCATGCACAAGATAAGACCTAAACATAGAAGTTGGAGTTCTTTCAATGTGTAGCCAAGTGTTGTCGTTGCGACAAGAACCCTCGAAAAGTTTTTCCTTATTAAATTTTGGAGCCTACCTATGTTTTCATGAGCTATTAATTAAAGCTATATTATGTCTTCTTGTCATTTTTTCATGTTTTTCTAAGTGTCAACTAACCTTTCAACATCTCTAAGTGTCAATTTTCTTCTTAGGTCAAAGTTTCCTAAGTGTTTCCTTCTAAAGATAGAAAAAGCACTAGCTTTTCTTTGACTTAGCCAACTCTCTTCACTTAACATGCACACCACAAAAAAGCAAGAAAGAACATATTTATTTCCTCGTGAGAGCGCACTTTCCAAACTTAGTGACCATACATGCACTGTTGAAGAAAACTATGCCTTCTTGCGTGCAAAGCACAATTCCTTCTCAAAGTTGAGTGCGCTCCTTATTAACAGTGAGTTTACACTCCTTGTCTCTAGCAAGTGTTCACTCCTTGTCTCTAGTAGGTGTTCACTACTTGTCTCTCACACATACGTGCTTCCTTGATTGTATGCAGAGTGCACTCCTAAAAATTAAGGATCATCTCCCACTTCACTCACCTAACTCAAAGATCTAGTGACAAGTGGAAAGCATGCATCAAAACCCTAATATTAACTTGCATAAATTTTTTCTCTATAAGGAGCCCAATTCATTGTTTATTCTCACAACCATTGTTCACTTTTAGTTGAGCACATTCTCTCATCACAAGGAGTTTTCTCACTCTTGGTCACAAGTGCGATGATTCTTGGTAAGTTTTCCAAAGTGTCACTTTTGTTTGATTTTGTCGTTTTTAGTGGCACTTTTGTTTTCCTTAGTTGTGTTTTGATTTGTTTTTTGCATATCAAGTGTCATTTTAATCCATTATTTCTCCTACAAGTGTCATCTTGCTGTCACAAGTGGCATTTCTATTAACAATTCATATTCCACGACCTTTCAAATTCTAGTCATGATTGTGACAACATATATTAACACATGCGATTTGTTTCTCTCACTTGTACTGTGTTATTGACTTGTACTAATGATCACTTAGCCATTTTCGAGCTAATCCTTCTCTCCTTGAGAATTGCACACTTATAGGTAACAAACATCCACTATAAAAATGAATTTCATCCAACTGAAAAATGCTTCCCTTCTAGAGTGCATAGCACACTCTTAAGCTAGAATGAGCCATCTCTTCCCACTGCAACTATGACATGTTCCCTTGTTGAGCCTCCCTAGTGCACTGTGCACTTCTAGTCAGTAGTGTACCTATCCTTTTCTCACTACAACTGTAACATGTTCCCAAGAGAAGCCTCTCTCTCTCACAAGTGTGCATGGCATAATTCTAATACCTAGTCTTGATTTCTTTATGCATTGTGATCTTGACTTCCATCCTCTCTTCGTTGCCTTGGTGTAGTGCACACATCGAGTGGCTAGTGAAGCCACATTCTCTCATCATTACAAGCTTATGCTCCCATCTTGCCCAATCCTTCTTAGTCATTGTCCTTTGCATGGTTTTCCATGTGATAGATAGAATGTTTCTTGGAACTAATCTTTGTTCGCCATGAGTGATATTCAACTTGCATGTGTTGCAGACACAATACATGTTGTGTGTGTGTTATATTCTTTCCATGACTAGCCCCACACAAGAAGCAATGGGGTTAGATGGGGGACGACAACCCCCCCTTCGTTGTGTCAGGCACAGTAGGGGGGTGATAGTCCCCTTGCACGGGGTCTCGGACAATGCCTAAGAAATTTTGTTTTGGACCCTATGCCTACCTATGGTTTTTTGCATGGCTTTTTGTTGGCTTAAGGGGGCCTGACCCAGGTTCATAGTTATTCGCACCAACCAACAAAACCCTAACTATTGGCCCTTTCAGCAACAACCTATATAGCGCAGGCTGCAGTCTCACTTGAAGTAGTATTGGTGGTTGTTAGAACCAGGTTTCTACATCTAGAGGTTTGTGTGATGGTCTTTCTGAGGTTCTTTAGCTTAGATCTTCCTTTGCACATATCTATTCCTTCTGACGATCAACCACTACAATATCTATTGAAATGGCCTTCAGACCTTCACGAAGGTACTTGATTGTACTTAATAGGCATAAAGAGACAGATTTACTACTTTCACACAATAAACTAGGTATTTTGTAGCCTTTATACCCTAGATCTTCCTTCACGCAGGTCTACGCTTTCTGATTAGTTACTTACTATAGATTTGTTTAATACTTTGCGAAGACAGTTAATTACCCTTATCATATTCTTTAATTCATAGAAAATAGATCATTGAGTGAAGATGCATAAACTTAAACATAAATAAGAACAAGGCATAGATGCAATAGATTCGATCAAAACAGTCTTTATTAGATTCAACATTCAATTACAAACTCTTTCTACCCCGCGCACTCAGCTATGCACTTACCAAGGTCTCTGTGCACTCAACTATAGGAGCCTTCCGCTTTCACCTAAGTAGAGGAAACAAGCCTTTCCTACCTTAGCACCTTGCCTTTACAATGTTTTTCTATCAAAATTTTGATCTCCTTAGACTCGCTAAGACTCAACTATATATAGGTTTTTCATTACAATAGCATGGCCTGCGGCCCATGGGTGAGTCTTGAAACTGACCTATCAACTACCCATACAAGGGACTAATGCCCCTTTGAATCTTACTTAGATTCGCGCTTTGATTCCTTATTTTGCAGATACTTTACATTCAAAACTTTTATAAAACTGTCAAAATTTCACCCTAGGGACCTTATCCCAATAGGCCTCCAACACCAATATGGTGACTCATCCTTGAGTCACTCAACTGGCTTCTCCACTTTTTGGCAGAGTTTGCTGAAATCCATATTCAAGAGTTCAAGGTCCACTATTCTCTGTACAATGGCCTGCTATGCTTCTTCGACCAGCTTCCATGTAGTTAGTCCCTCCATCACGAAGCGCATGGTCCTCTGTGTCTGCTGGAAAGTTTTTAGCTTCTCTTGGATGGAAAGAGTAACCTGGCTTGCTTCCTCTATCCATGGATGAAGACAAGCCTTCAAAACTTGTTCCTTGTGCTGCAACTCCTCAACCTATGCCTAAAGCACCTTCATTTCCTGTAAACTCACAAGCTACTGAATTGGTGCCAAAGTGCGTGCAGTCACCCTGATCTTGTCGACTTTCTGTTGTGCCTCTCTTACCTCTGTACCTAATATCTGCATATTTAAGTCCTCCTGCAATGTGGTCCACAACTTTATTTCATGTTCAAATAGAGAATTGTAGTTTGTGAATGCACTATCCAAGGTGGTCATATGTTCTCTGATGGCTGCACCATGTACTTCTTGACCTCTGGTGGAGTAGTCAGCTGTAGCTTCAACTGAAGTTTTGAGATCTTCATATGGAAATCAAAAGTAACATGTCCTACCTCTTCTTTGGACTATTTCACTGTAGTGGCTTATTTTCGAACCTTTGCAGACATGGCCACATCCTCTAGAATGTGTAGCTCGAGAACTCAGTTACATGCTTGTGTGATGGTGGCTTCTAGGCTTTGGCTTCACACTTCAATCTCTTCCTTTTCTTTAAGAGCCCGAACCTTCTTGGTGAAGATCTGCTCATTGTTCATTTTCACTTTTCTTATGACTGATAGCCTGCAGTGTTCTCTAATCTGAAGCTCGTCCGAGACCCCTTGATGCAGTGTGTGGAGGGTTTGTAGTGGTAGCAAGCCTAAATTCATATCCACTCCTTTAAGCTTCCCAATATGGGCTTTGTCTTCTTCTAACTCCGTGCGTAACATTCCTTTTAGCAAGGAAATGACTCTGAGGTCTAGAGTCCATTCTGGTTCCATGGCACTCATGTTCACTTGTTGCAAGCTCACTTGAACCCTGCTCGCTTGTCCAACACTTGCCTAAATTCTACCTATCTGGATCTACAACCCGTGTAGATCCTTATGAGAACTCCCCAGTGTCTGCATGTATTGTTACTCGAACTATTTCCATAGTTCCGTTGTTGTATCATCGACCTTATCCCTGATCTTGTCTAAGTCCCCCTCAGTGAGGACCATTGGATCCATGTGTGCCTATTTATCTGATTTTTTTTTCTTGGGTCCTGAGGTTGTCTCCTTGGTCCACCTCTTCAATTTGAAGGGAATTCTTTGCTCGTCCCCCGTGTCTCCACCCTGCTCACACAGTTCTTGTTCCTCAGTATGTTGGGAAGTCGATGCTTCGACTTCCATTGTGTCTTGTTTTCCAGTGTGCTCTTTCTCAACACACTCTTTCTTAGCGCCGTTTTTTCAGCAGCTACCTTAGCAATAGCTTCTTTCTTCCTTTGCTCAGCCAATGCCCGCACCACTTCCCATGCTACTTCTTTTCATTTCTACGTAGCTGTCGTCTAAGAAACAAAGGTTTCTCTACCTTGACTAGTACCTATGCCAACATTCATGGTTTTATGCCACTCCATTGGTCAACTCCCCATAATCTCCTGCACATCTGTCTCTGAAACTAGGTATGGCAACTTGTGCTAGATCTTCTTAGGGTCTTGCCTTGGCTAGATAGAGGCATTATGAAAGTTGTCCTTAAACTCTTCGAAGGCCCTCAACTAATCAAACAAGGTTGGAGACAACCTTGGTCACTGACTTATCACTGTGAGGAGGTCCATTTCGACCAATATCCAAAATACCTTTGATTCCATGATCCTCTTTGGATCCTTCTATTATGAAACCAACTCAAGAAAAGATAGAAAAGATAGATCAACGCCTTAGAATTCAGCCTCTTCAAGGGGGCAACCTCCTGTACATTACATAACTGAACAATTCTTGGATGATACAAATGAAAAGACCTCCTTTCCATATATAGGAGTCTAAGGGGTCATAACATAATCAGAGCCAACATAACAATAACAATGTAAGGGCACAATAATAACAATAGTGGGCTTCTATGGGGCACAATAGTAACAATATGGGCACTACACGGGTACATCAATATAATAAGTGGGTTGTACTAATAACAATAAGGGGTTACACTAGTAGTATAGGGGCCTAACATGCCCCTCTCCTTCAAAAAGCGTTGTCCTCAATGCTTGAGTAGTTCTTGATGCTTCTGTATAAAATTCTTGTCCTCCCATGTGGAATGTTCAGCAGGTAAGTTCTTCCACTTGATGAGATACTCTGAAATTGATCGATTTCATAGCTGTCGGGTTCTTTTTTCTATGACTGCTCAAGGTTCTAATATAATTTTTCCTTCCTCTTCAATTTCTGGAAATATTATTTGAATTGGGATCTTTTGCAACTTTTGAATAAGTGGCCATACTTCTTCGTCCTTCTTCCATTCATCCCTTGCTTGGTTTATCCAATCTGGTTGGATAATAGAAATAGCACAAAACAATGCTTCCACATCCTCATCCTTGAAGAGTCTTCCCATTCGGTAAGGTCGCCATTTTTTAAGTGCATGTAGTATTGTCAACATTTCCTTCTCATAAATAGCTTGCTTGAGATGTAGTAGTAAAAATACCCAATCACCTACATCAAAACATTTTTCACTACAATGTTGATCTACTTGTTGTTTCGTTTGATTTTTCACCGAAGTGGCGTTATCCTTTAAAATTTGGAGAACTTGTTGTTGATGCTCGATGTAATCTTTCACTACTTGAATCTTTTTCTTCTTGATATGTCCTTCTATCTCTAGAGTTTGAGGAGTGGTAATTTCTTTTACAAGATATGGTCGGATTCATTTCTTGATGCTCGATGTGATCTTTCACTTCTTGAACATTTTTCTTCTTGATATGTCCTTCTATCTTGATATTTTGAGGAGTGGTAATTTCGACCAATGAATTACAAGATATGGTTGGATTCATTTCTTCTTTCTCGATGTGATCTTTCACTTCTTGCACCTTTTTTTTCTTGATATATCCTTCTATCTTGAGAGTTGGAGGAGTGGTAATTCTTGCCAATGCTTTACAAGATATGGTCTGATTCATTTCTTCTTTCTCTGGGGTGGGTTCCTGGCATATATCTTCTTCTTTTGATGTTTCTTGATCCTTTTCTTCCTCCTCTTCATATTCTATGTAAAATAATTTCTTCTTAGCACACTTATGACCTTTAGTGCATTTGCTATCACAATTGTAACAAAGCCCTTTTTCTCTTTTTTCTTCCAATTGTTGTGGTGTAACCCTTGTTGGTTGTGGAAGGCTAGGAGAAACAACACTTCCATCTTTATAGTTGTGAGAGGTATGCTTCCTGGTTTCCATAATTTTGCTTTCCACTATGTCACAAAGCCCTTTTACTCTTTCCAATTGTTGTGGTGTTGCTCTAAAGAAGGTGTTGCTCTTTGTATCCTCATAATGTGCTATCATTTCCTCCGTGAAAATTGACCACGTAACAAGCTGTTTACGAGAACAAAGCCCTTCTTACCATAAAAATTGATCCGGTTCTAAATATGAAGATGCAATACATACCTTTTATAACAGTGTTACACCATGTAGATCAAAATATTGTTCCATCTGAAGTATCCAATTTATTGGATCCTTGCCATCAAACTTCCTCATCTTGCTTTTTATTGATTTTAGGAGCTCGATCTTGAAACGACTGTAACTCTATACTTTCGGATCTTTCAGTTCTAAAATTATGACCTGTAGTAGCCCTCTGTGTCCTCTTTCCAATGCCACCAGTCTAATCCAAATTGGATTCTCCAAGAAAGAGTTATGTACAATCTCCCAAGATGACCTGATTATAGACTAGTTCAGTAGAGTGAACTTGTACGACGTGCCACGAGTCACTGTTTCGACCTTTTGCTCTAAAAAATATATAAAAGAACCTACAGTCCGTCCTATTTCTATAACTTCTTATGAAATTTCAATCTGATGCTCAGAGAGAAAGTTATGACGAATTTCCCCAGGTCACCTGTTTGGAATGTAATTTAGGAGTCTGCAAAAAGACCAACTTCCTTAGACCATATCTCTAGAAATATAGAGCAAAAAGCTCTGAAATTTGGAGCCGAGATTCAGCGTGATCCCTTCTTAAATGGGTTTTTCTTTTAGCTTCTGAAATGTTGCAGAAAAAACGTTATAGTGAAAATGCCACGATGACCTATTTGGAGTAGCAAAACCCTAGAATCCAAAGCTCTGATACCAAATGTTATGAAACCAGCTCAAGAAAAGATAGAAAAGATAGATCAACGCCTTAGAATTCAGCCTCTTCGAGGGGGAAACCTCCTTTATATTACATAAATGAACAATTCTTGAATGATACAAATGAAAAGACCTCCTTTATATATAGGAGTTTAAGGGGTCATAACATAATCAGAGCTGACATAACAATAATAATGTAAGGGCACAATAATAACAATAGTGGGCTTCTATGGGGCACAATAGTAACAATATGGGCACTACATGGGTACATCAATATAATAAATGGGTTGTACTAATAACAATAAGGGGTTACACTAGTAGTATAGGGGCATAACACCTTCATTGCCCACAGTGAAGCGAACTTCACTACCTCCGGTAAGTCTTCTTCATGCAGAGGGAAATGACTATCCTTTGGCAGTTGCCATGATACTAATATGATCAGAAAAAGGAGCCAGGCATAGTGAAATGGTTTTCTCTCCTCTTGCATTTCACAGCAATTTGCTAAAAACTCCCTGCGAAGGTACTATGCCCAATTGTATTGTACCCCCTTCGCGCAATGTGCAACCAACGAAATTATTAGCGCCAGAACCTAGTTCACACGACATTTCCTCATGACCTTTCCAGCCAAGATTTGATCGGCAAACTGCAATGCTTGGTCTATAATGGAGCGGATATAATATCTATGCAACTTCTTGAGTAGCCCAAACTCAGCTTTCATTTTATCTGTGATCTCCTTCTCTTTACTCTTGCCCCCAAACTCCTTGGCGAGGTCAACTCCTTTATAGGGCAGCTTTGTAATGCCATGGATCAATGTATTTGTTATGGGGATGGTTTCGCCTAACCAAAAACACTCATCATGCACCAGTGCGAGCAACTGGCGCATATAGACAGTATTGATAATTGATCTATGTAAGTGTGGTATGCACATCATATTTAGCAATCCGGCCTGTTTTATGCCTTTGAGCCATTTCATCGATTCCATCCTTGTGACCCCAGTTTCTTCATAATAAACCTTTTTCATTTATTTATTAGAGTCCAAATGAGGGAATTTCTCGTGGTTAGCGAGATCCCAATATTCCATATTTAACATCGAGATGTGTGCCTTCAAAGAACTACTTCTTCTAGTAATAGTGGCATATAAACCATGCATTTTCCCGAATCTGGGTCCTTGGTCACCTTGGCTTTCGCTTTCCATGGAGAGATATATGCCAGGAGCCTTATGATATGCTCTCCCTCCTCAACATCCAATTCCTTGACTCCATTGTGGAGTTCTTCGGTTTCCAAATCCACTAGTTCCTCAGGCTTCTTTGCCTTGTATTTCTTTTCTTTCTGTCGAACCTCTAGGTTCTTCCTCAGTGACTACCTCACCGGTACAAATTTCTTATTCTTCTTCCTAGCAGCCGATTGCTTTGGCCTAGGCAACATCAGCGTCGTAGAAACATATGGCATGGCTTTCATTGACTCTACCTCAGAGACTTCTTCTTCCAAGACAGCGGCATCAGAACTTACAGGCTCAACCTTCTGTTCAAGGATAATCTTCTTATTCCACTCTGGTAATTTTGCAAATGCCTGAATGGAAACTAAATCCTCCCAAACTTGTCGATTAATATAGGGGGAATAAAAGGGAATATACCAATCTCTCAAAAAGAAAAATTGTTTTGCGGCAAACCATCATGCCATATTTATAGGTGACTTTGAATTCAAATCTGAGTGTTCCCTCCATTTTCTGATCATAAATTCATCTTTGGCATTAGATCTCCAAATATTTTTCCATAAATATCGCTTACGTGTTGGGTGTGGAGCCTGATTATCTTCTTTATTCAGAGGTATCACCGCATTGTACCCCAGTTCGCAATGTGGCGGCAACGCCACCCATAATATTTATGCTGCAAGGGGGGTCCAGGGGGGCAGAAGCAATCTTTAGGAGCCCCCCCTTGGTGGGGGATCAGGGGTAGCACCCCGAAGCTAAAAGTAGATGTAAAATTGCCTTGTAAAATGTTGTAATTTCGTAGTCAATCTGGGCTGTTCATTAGGCAGAGATATGATGGTAGAAGTTATGTTCAATTTAGGGGTTTTTTCCCTAGAAGGCAACCCCTCACTATATATGAGGAAATTGTAATGCATCTATGTAGATCTGTACTCTAAGTGAGAAAGAGAGAGGAGATTGTGTGAGAGCAAGAGGGAATTACAACGGATCTTCCGTAGGTTGTATCTCTTCAGTTTGATGGATAATATAAAAGGAAGGACTGGATTTTTCTCCGTGGACATAGCCCAATTTGTTTGAATCACATATATCCGTGTCTCTCTTGTTTTATGTGTTTTCTATGTATATATTTCTACAATATTTATGTGTTCCATTGCTCTGTAATATATAATTTTCTAACATTACCTGCTCCTCCTAATGAGATTTTCGTTATCCAATAAGGAACAGTAACTTCAATGGCTAATTTTGGATCCAGCTGCATGACACCACTCCTCATGGCACATCTCAGCCATCGCAATTTCATCTTTCATACCTCTTGTGTCCATCACACAACATCCTTGTGGAATTTTCCTTTTCTTCGGGAAGTGCAGTTTATAGTCCCTCTCTCTCTTTCAGCTACGCGGAGTGCTAAGACCGTCCTGCTACCATATAGTCATTGCGCAGGGGAGGATCCCCTGTATATAGCTTTAATCGACTTCCATTCACCCTTCTAGGGAACAATTCATCATTCAGCTTCGCGAGCTGAACTACACCACCATCTGTGACTTCCTTGACTACATAGGGTCCCAACCAGTGCATTTGAAATTTACCTAGAAACTTGGTGAACTTACTATCATAAAGCATAACCAAAATTTTCACCTTAAATGTAAGCAAGTTAATATGCCTATCATGTCAGGCCTTCTCACATTCCTTTTGCACTTGTTGGTGAGATCCTGCAAGACAAAGGTCTTCTTCCAACTCCATCAACTACGTGAGCCATTCCTCCTAGGTCTCATGATCTGTAATCTTTGTCAAAGCTACAATGCGCAAGCTTGGAAAAATATATTCCATAGGCATCATCACCTTGATCTCACAGACCAATCTAAATGAGGTTTGACCTGTCAACTTCTTGCATGTTTCCTATATGCCCATAGGACTGTTGGTATGTGTACATCCCATTCATTCATGTTCGTGTTACAAACCTTTTTCAATGCATTCTCCAGAATCTTATTGAATGCTCCCACTAGACCATTGGCTTGGGGATGATAGGGCGTACTCTTCTAATGTTACACCTTGAATTCTTCGAGCATCAAACTGATTGTGTTATCACTGTAAAAGTTTTTAAAATTTTGGACAACCTGCATGGTTCCAAAGTTTTTGTGTTAGACATGGTCAAGTCATTTTTATGGTTTTAGAGTCTAAGTCATAGGGTTAGAGTCTCATTTCCATCATCAAATAAAGTTCAACAACCTTGTTTTTCCCCTTATGGATCCCATATCATGTTTAAAGCTTTATGTGTCTAGTCATTTCTAAAATCTGAACGTGCTACGAAACTGTCTAGGAGTTTTCGTAGCGCAAAGTCTTGAAATTACACTACCTACACTACGAAATCAGGGATTCGTAGTTAGCTATTTTCCTAGTGCAAAACCCCGAATTTACACTGGATGTGCTATGAAATCGTGGATTCGTGTTCAATCATATCTAGCTATCAAATCCACCAGAATCCGTTAAATTTTCATCATCAGGTGTCAGTCCATGAACCTTACCTCTCACATGCAACCATTCATATCCATCATTAGATTCGTTAGGGGTCATTTGTTAGTAGTCATTTCAAATTTCAAAAAAGGAAAGGGTTAGTTGATCCTGGTCATATCTGTGTTGATCTTGGTCATATTCATGCAAGAGATACTTGCTGCTGTTCTCAAGTTCAAAGTAAACAAGCCCAGGGTGAGCAGAGACCAGAATTCCTCTGCAAGTTTCAAGCGAGGCAGCTCTTCATCAAATTCAAGCGAGGAATTTTCTTTCAAGTCTTCTATCTACAAGGTTTTCAAAGGATAAATGTCGGAAGAAATAAAGAATCATAGGTCAGGCCGATTTCTAAGAACTGAACCTGAAGGCTTAGATGCTCTCACAAAGGATAAAACAGTTGAAGAAACCTTCAAAAAAGCAGGTTGTTGGAGGTTCTGTGAGAAACTGTAGGGAGGACATAACCAAGTGACCAAGGAATTTTCTCTAAATTTCACAAGTTTACATACAAAGATTGGAGTTTTAGAATTTCCAATTTCTCCTGAAGTTATATCTTTAGTTGCAGAAATTCCAAGAGGTTAGGAAAAGTGGTTTAAGAATTTCAAGTTTGAAATGGAACCATGCAAGATATTCTTGAAGCTAGAGTTTGTAGACATGGATTTAACTAAAGCAGCGCCAAGGGGTTATGTCAAAGATTCATATTCCAACCTACTGTCATGCATACAAAGGTACTTCACCTGTGAAGGAAGATACCACAAGGTGTATTCTTATCTTTTCAAACTCCTATTGCATCTCACTAGGATAATATCTCTAGATCTAGCTTTCTTTCTGTTTCGGAGCTTAGGCAAGATGTCTGATAAAATATAGTTGAAGAAAGAAGCATGTGAAACATCATTGTTCCATCATGGCTTAGTTAAATTAATTGTCTTGCGTGAACTTCAAAAGGTAGATAGAGAATGGTCTTCATTTCTCTTTATGTCTGGTTTTAGAGCTAAAACAGGACTTAGCCCTAGGGCGAAGGAAATATCATCTCCAGTGATTAGTCACCATGTAGAAGAAAGGTCACGCAGGTTTGTTAAACTGAAGGCCAGAAAGAAAGTTAAAGAGCCAGTGACTAGAACACCATTGGTTGTTCAAGATACTCCTCAGCATTCACAGAAGAAGAAAGTTCAAATTAAGGAAGCAGCACAAGAGCAGTCCATTGGGGAAACAGTCCAGAGAAGGGTAACTAGAAGTCAAATAGCCAAAGAAAAGGGTAAAACATTGGTCACTGATGAAAGCCTAGTCTCAAAGGGCAATTTGAATGATCTTCTTCAGGCTATTGACATTGAAGAGTCCCCTCTGGTCTAAGCAAACTTCATTGAATAAGGTGAGGGCAAGTCAAAAAGGATGAAATCCTTTAAAAAGCTACAGTTTGATGATCAGGTTTTAGAATTTGTTTTTAAGCCCAGAAGGCCTGTGACTAGGCAGTCCAAAAGGTTATAGGAGGCAGAGCCAGAGGTAAGTGAGATAGGGGAGTATTAGGATTCGTGAAGAGTTCGTAGTTCCAGTAGTGCAACCATCACTCATGCATGAAGATGATAGAAACAGAGCAGTCGATACTCAAGAAGAAGAAAATAACTATGAGGAAGTCAGGAAGAAATTGAAGCTTGTCAATCTTGAGATTGCCCAACTTAAGAAAACGACAAGGAAACATGCAATTGAAAAATTCAATTTCAAAAGAATTAATGCCCTGTGGGAAAATGGAAAAGTTTCAAAACCTAAAGTAGTTAGCAGAGATGCTCAATACTTCACCTGGACTATCCTTGCAATCAAGGAAGCAAGGTATATCAGAATGATCAATGACAGATTAAGAACTAATATCAGGGTGATGAAAAGACAAATTGAAGACCTTGAAATTCAGCTGAGCAAGTTTGGAGGTCAGCCTCAGCACAAATGAATAAGAAACTGTGAAGAATCCTTAGAAGAAATTTTTTTGGAAAAAACTTTGTAAATTGATTCACACAGTAGTTTCATAGCGCGCTACGAAACTGCTGTAGGTGAAATTTTGTTTTTTTTTTTTATCAATCTTAAAAGGAAAGAAGGGGTTATTTCTCGAGAAGGATGCTGCTGGAGAATTTGAGGAGGTCATTTGAGAACATTTAAAGCCCAAGTAAAGGAAAAACTCAAGGAATGAAAGATATATGCAAGGAAAAAGTTTTGCGCTACAAAAAGAACAGTTTATTTCGTAGCACATCTAGATTGACTTCCTTCAAGCAACTTCAAGCAGTTCAATTTTTGCACAAGTGTAAGAGTAGTGTTCTATGGCTAATTCAACATATGTTATATGATTAAAGGGGCTAGTTTGGTCAGCAGGAGATTCGAGGAACACCATTTAAGACCAAGGCTACACTACTGGGGACATTTTCCTAGTTTTCAGGACAGATGAAGGAGAAGTTATTCAAGGCCAGCAAGAGGGTTATGGATATCACCAAGGTCAAAGTTAAGGAGGAGCAACTGTCAAGTATCGAATTTAATTCCTAGTTTAAGTTGTTACTATCATAATAAGGAGTTGTACTCCTAATTGTATTAGGACTCTAAGACTGTTAGATGACTGCTACTTGTAATTAATAGTTTGTTTTAGGAATGAATAGGAAATTCGAATTCCCCTCATGTTGGATCAGGGAATCCAAGATTGTAATGATAACTCTATAAATGACAAGAGGTGGAATCCCTCAGGGTTGGAAATTTTCAAAAGAAACAAGCATACTGTGTTATTGGAAGAGACTATGTGTTTTTATGTTAATACAGAGATTTTAGCTTCACTACTCAGGATTTAGAGAGAGTTTTAATGTTTGATTGTCTCATGGCCTTTTTCATCTACCTACCTGCAGTGGTATGAACACATGTTACTTAGAATTCATTGATAATGCTCTAACTTCCTTCATGTGTTTATGAACTGTTTTCCTTGCATTATGAATCTGTTTTGCTTATATATTAAGACTCTTTATGCCCTGAATTCCATGTTAAGCTGATCTTTCTATCGTTACTGAAACATGCTCAGACTCCATAGCCCAATGGATGTTTTTTGATTGGTATTTCAACCATTTATACGTTTTCATTTGTTTTTTCCATAGAGTTAGCCATCTCATCCTTAAATTGAAATATTTAATCCAGTGAGAGAGCCCTCTCAGGTTGAGGAGGCCAAGCCTTAGCCAACAGTTTGGTTTGAAATAGTTACTCAAAGTCTTCCTGATTAGCAGCCTATTAGGGGCTAATTTTGTGATAACAGATTGTTTCATTCAGGAAATGTGTACCCCTATCACTCATCAATATCTTAGGGAACCCAAACCATGTTAAGACATATTTGAACTGGAACTTTGCAGCCATAGTAGCAGTATAATCCTTCACTGGTTGTGCTATTGCCCATCTAGTCAGGTACTTTGTCGTAGTAATAATGTACCACGTGCCTGTCTTCCTTTTTGGTTGTTGTATTGGACCTACAAAGTCAATTTCCCATTTATCAAATACTTGTAATGAATCCAGAGGGTTTACGGGTAGTTCATGTCTTCGCAAAGGTTTTCCCGTCCCTTGAAAAGCATCACATGCTTTACAAAATGTCTTAGAGTCCTTATGCAATGTCGACCACCATAATCTTGCACACAAAATCTTCTGCACAGTTTCTCTACCTGCATAGTGTCCTCCCACCACTCCTCCATGTGCCTCAATGAGGATACTAGCACACTGAAACTTTGGAACATATTGGCACAATATTTCATCAATCCCCATCTTATACAAGTGTCCCACTATCATAGAGAAATCAGCAACATGAACCTCCAGTTCCTTCTTCTGTTGAGTAGAATATCCTTTCAGAGTTGTGCTACTAGTCAAAAACTGAATAATGTCTGCAAAATGATCATCAGCAATGTGCACATCAAAGAGTTGCACATCTGAAAATCCTTCATTTACAGTAATGGGTTCTTAGCCTGTTTCAATCCTGGAAAGATGATCCGGTCCCACATTCAACCGTCCAGGCTTCACAATCAATTCAAAATCATATTCCTGAAATAGAAACAACCACCTACAAATATTCCCCCCCCAACACAGGCTTATTGACCAGGTGTTCGAGAGCGGAGTGATATATACATCTTGAAATGTGCGCCCAACAAATAATGTCAAAACTTTTGCAGCACATAGACCATGGCCAACCCTTTGCGTTTTATATTGGAATAGTTCTTTTCAGCTTTCGAAAATTTCATACTTGTAAAGGGTATTGGATGATCAATATCACGTTCACTGGGATGGGTTTCAGCCAACATCGCATTGGGGTTATTAGTGCAGTACTTGATGTACCATGTTAATGCTCAGTCTTATAAGACCGTGACCAACTACGCTTTTTTTATGTTATCATCCATAATTTTTTGTGATTTCCATACAACACCTACAATTAACTAGAACTATTTTGGGTCTTCGCTCCCTACCCTTTTCAAGATCTACATCTTCATTGCGTTCACCATGTTGAATGGTGGAGGTGGAGGTGGAGGTTAAGGTGAAGGTGTTTGCGATGGAGGTGGGGTGGATGGATGGGGTATTCGCGGGATACCCTGCCTAATCAATTGTACCACACTTTGGGGTGTACTCAGGGTTGTCCCTTCTTCATCACTTGAAGGGGATCTAATTAACAAACTATACTTAGAGCTTGATTCCTCATTCCGTTTGAGGGGTTTTCCCCTTCATGTAGTTCCAAACATCAAGGTAATGGCATAACCCATTTTTCACATTAAAACATCTTAATCAAAGTTTTCAAGATCGTAAGTACTTACCTCATGGTCCTTTAAAGAGAATGCTCTCTGCTTTATTGTAACTGACAGTTGTATCAATCGTGAATTCAGTCACAAATGCTCCTAATGTTCGGTCAATCCAGTGATTAGCGACCCGCGTGATGTTGTTCTCTGAATCTTCTAAGCACCGCACCAGCTCTAGAGTTCACACAATAGGGCCATCAAGTCTCCACATACCTTGACAGTCCACCAACCTAGAGAGCCACTCGTGCAATTCACTAGGTATGAAACATAAAAAGTTCCCAGGTTCGTCTGAATATAGGTATCTACTCAACCACTACTCCTTGGATAACCGCGGATTTTTGTTCTCCAGAGTTGCAAACGTGCGTTCCATTCGATCAAGCCACTTCTCAATTTATTTCTTGGTAGGCAACCACTTATTTGACATCACACATTCCCCATATTGATCTCAGTCCCAGTGACGAAACCATTTGTTTGCTTAAGGGGTGCTGACCCAGGTTTAGAGTTACCAACAAAACCCTAATTGTTGTCCCTTTTAGCAATAACCTACATAACACAGGCTACAATCTCACCTGAAGTAGTATTGGGGGATGCTAGAACCAGGTTTATGCATCCAGAGGTCTGTGTGATGGTCTTTCTAAGGTTCTTTAGCTTATATCTGCCTTTGCATAGATCTATTCCTTCTGAGGGTCAACCACTACAATATCTATTGAAACGACCTTCAGACCTTCATGAAAGTACTTTATTGTACTTAACAGTCATAAAGAGACATATTTACTACTTTCACACCATAAAGTAGGTATTCTGTAGCCTTTATACCCTAGATTTGCCTTCACGCTGATCTACACTTTTCAATCATTTACTTACTACAGATCTATCTAATATTACGTGAAGATAGTTAATTACCCTTATCATGCATAAACATTATAAATCCCACAATTTCACATAGAAAATACTCTTTAATTCATAGAAAGTAGATCATTGAGGGAAGATGCATAAACTTAAATAGAAATAAGAACAAGGCATATATGAAATAGACTTGATCAAAAAGGTCTTTATTAGATTTAGCATTCAATTACAGACTATTTACGCCCTGCGCACTCAGCTCCAGGGGCCCACGCACTTAGTTGCGGACTTACCAAGGTCTCTGCACACTTAGCTGCATGAGCCTTCCCCTTTTTCCTAAGTACAGGAAACAAACCTTTCTTTCCTTAGCACCTTGCCTTTACAATATTTTTCTATCAAAAGTTCGATCTTCATAGACTCGGTAAGACTCAACTATATATATATCTATATATATCTATATATCTATCTATCTATCTATCTATCTATCTATCTATCTATATATATATATATATATATATATATATATATATATATATATATATATATATATATATATATATATATATATATATATATAGATATATTTCATTACAATACCATGGCCCACAGACCATGGGTGAGTCTCAAAACCTACCTATCACCTACCCATACAAGGGACTACTACCCCTTTGACTCTTACTTAGCTTCACGCTCTGCTTCCTTATTTTGCGGAGACTTTACATTCAAAAGTTTTACAAAACTGTCAAAATTTGACCTTAGGGACCTTATCCCAACAATTTTCCACATGGATTTGGGCATGATGGTTTTCTTCCCATGGTATCTTGTAGATCCAGTCAAGGGAACTACAGTTGTGTTATAATCTAGGGTTAATGGATTGGGGTTTATGGATTCTTCAACATGTATATATATGTGTTGTAACATTTAAAGGAATATAATGAAAAATAAAGCTAGTCGTCTCGGTTTTGGGATCCAAGGGAAAATATCTGTGTATTTTTTTTATGTTTCTCACCATTGTATATTTTATGTTTTTTAAGAATTCGTTTGAGGTAATTTCTATACAAGGTTAAAACCTACATTTGGTATTAGAGTTCTTTCGGCTTCAAGAGGACACCTTTTCTACTAAGGGTTTTTTCTCGGGCTTATGGTAGACCCTATTCAGTGGGAGATCTATGAGATAGATTCTTGCGGTGAAAGAAGATGACAAGCAGTGGAAAGATAGAGATCGAGAAATTTAATGGTCAGAGTTTTGAGTTGTGGAAACTCAAGGTGGAGGGTCTGTTGGTAAATAAATATCAGTGGATCACAGTAGATCCAGGTACTAAACCAACGACAACATCAGATCAAGACTCGGTGAAGTTGGATTGGAAAGAAAAGAGCACAATATAGTTGTGTATCTCAAATTTAGTATTTTTGAATGTATCAGGGGAAGCTACAACGAAGGATTTTTGGAACAAGTTATGGACTTTGTACCAATCTAAGTCTTTGGAGAATAAATTGTTCCTACATAAAACGTTGTATAACCCAAGGATGAAGGTTGGAGACTCAGTGATAGAGAATTTGAAGGCCTTTAATACTATGGTAAGACAATAGTTATCTGTTTATATTAAAATTTCAGATGAAGATAAGTGCATCAATTTGTTGTGTTCTCAACTAGATTCATGGGATATTCTGGTTGTTGCAATAGGTAGCAATACAACTACCTTGAAGTTTTATGAAATAGTCTCATCCTTGCTATCGGAGGACATGAGACGAAAAATATGGAGGGGAAGAATGGAGATGTCTTGTCTAAATGAGGACGGTTTGAGAATATAAACAAAAATAAGTACTCAAGTGGGAGATCTAAATCTCCAGTAAAACCTATAAAGGTATGTTGGAAATGTGGAAAGGAAGGACACTTCAAAAGTGACTATAGATCTAAACAACTAAGAAAGGAAAGGGATCGGATGATTCTCCTTTTGTAGAGTCAAAAACCACCTTAGATGAAGGTGGGGATGTGTACTTGGATTCTTCTTCAAGTACACATGTAGATCATGAGGCATCGCTGATTGACTCAAGTACATCTTTTCACTTCACTCCCCATAGGGAGTGGTTCTGTGAGTATGAGAAATATGATGGTGGTGATGTCTTCTTAGGGGATGATAGGAAGGCTAGAATCGTCAAATGTAGAAAAGTCAAGCTGAAGTTGCAAGGTCGAAGGATTAGAACATTTTTTGGTGTTCTGCATATTCCTACATTGGCCAGAAATTTGGTTTTTGTAAGCAAGATCAATGATGCGGGTGTAAAAACAGTGTTCGAGAAATATACCTGCAAGATGGTTCAGGGAGCACTAGTATTGATGTGGAGATTTTGGATTGGAACTCTGTACAAGCTTATGGGTAGCACTATTATTGATGGGTGCAAAAATTTTGTGGTTCCTGAAATTGAAGCAGAAAACCTTGTGGTCTCTAGAGAAAAGATCATGCTATGGAATCAGAACATTGGACATATTGGAGAGAAGGGCCTTCGAATACTTAATGGTGATGGTATGGTAGAAGGTATGTCTAATTTCTCTCTATATTTCTATGAACATTGTGTATATGGGAAGCAAAATTGGGTGAGTTTCCCCTATGGTGCTAAGAGGGCGAAAGTGATATTAGAGTTGTGCAAAATTATGTGTTTGGACATGTGTTAGTTCCATCACTGGGTAACTCTGTGTACTATGTAACATTTATAGATGACTTCTCAAGCAACACATGTATATAATTCCTCAGGAAGAAATCTGAAGTCTTTGATAGGTTTAAAGAATTTAAGGCTCTAGTGGAAAACTAGACAAAGAGGAAGATAAAGGTGATGAGGATAGATAATGGTGGAGAGTTATGCAAGAAGGAATTTGAAAATTTATATAATAAGTGTGGCATATCACAGCAGAAGCCTACTCCATAGACACCTCAGCAAAATGAAGTTGCAGAAAGAATGAACAGGATGTTGATGGAAAAGGCAAGAAGCATGCTCAGTGGTGTCAGGTTAGGAATGCAATTTTTGGCAGAGGCTATGGAGACTACATGTTACATGGTTAATATATCATCTTCATTAACATTATAGGATAATTCTCCACATTAGGTATGGACTGGTAAGAAACCCTCTCTTTCACATCTAAGGGTATTTGGCTGTGATGCATATGTACATGTTCCAAAGGAGAAAAGAACCAAGTTGGATAGTAAATCTGAAAGGTGCATCTCTATTGGGTATAAGGATGGTTTAAAAGGTTATAATATTTGGAACCTAGAAACAATGATCTGAAATGATCATATGTTAAAACTGATGAGGAATTGATTACGCCATTAATGAATAGAATGTTAACTGAAAGTTCAGAAACCAAGAGAACTACTTGAGAAGAAGACTTTATGACATATGAGAAAAAATAAATAAGATGTAAAATAGTAATGAAAACAACAAATACACAGTGATACCAGACAACAATATTGATTACGGAGTTTGTCCCTGATGGACTACATCCTCGGGTCCACTTTCAATATGGGTGACCGCTTTATTAGGATTGAAACCAAGGAGGTTGATTACACAAAAATTTGACCAAACTGAATGTGCATGCAGGAACTTTTGGTCACTGTCACGAGAAATCTCTTCAAACCATCTTTCCAATGCCTATCACGGTACCCAATTCCGACTCCAGATGCTCCTGTTACACTGAAAACGAAACAGCCTCTATCCCTCACATGAAACTCAAAACCACTCTCTCCACTTCAATGAGAAAACTACCTTTTAAAACCCACTAGGTGTTGGCATTATGTTTTCTGGTATGACTGTATGTTACAGATGTTGTACTTGATGGCAACTCCAGTGGCAAGGCTCTCAGTTTGTTGAAAATTAAGAAGGACGCAGGAAACCAGTTCAGGAGGTGCGTACCCGCAGGTACACCATGCAGGGTCCGCGTCCAGCGATGCTGGCCAGCCGTTCAGGGGGTGCGTCCACCCAGTGCACACATTTCAAGGCAGAGAAAAAGCATGTGGGGGTTTCTTGTGTGGTATCTAGCCGACGGTTTTGTGTTTCTATGGTGTCGGCTCGTGGTATTGTTCCATGTTTTGGGGAGGAGCTTGCCTATATAAAGCAAAGGAGTTCATTTGGTTTGAGCATTGTCTTTGGTTGAATATCTTATTTGGTGAGATCTAGTCCAGATCTAAGAGGGCGAATCTTCTAATGGACTGTGATCTCTATGGCGCATGATCAGATCTGTAGATCTGACTGTTTGGGTTAGTCTTGAAGTCTTCATATCATTTATATCTGAAGGGACGCAGGTTCAGTGAAAGAAAAGTGCGTCGGGACGCAGGTACTGTAAAGGGCAAGTGCGCCGAGACGCAGCACAGTAGAGAGAGACCTGCGTGGGGACGCAGGGCGATCAAGGTTCAGGTGCGTCTCTGAAGCAGAAGGACGCGGCGCTATAGTGTTTTCAGGTGCGTCTCTATAGCAAAAGGCGCGGCGCGATAGTATCTTTGGGTGCGTCCCTGAAGCAACAGAACGCAGAGTAGTCAAAGAAACAGTGCGTGGGCACGCAGCGGAGCAGAAGGATATCTGCGTGTGGACGCAGAGTAGCAGAAGGTTAACGGCGTCTGGTCGCAGGCCATAGAAAGAAAAACTGCGTCTCTGTTTTAAGATGTTCTGTTGATTGAATTTCTCTATTGATAAGGTGTTCTGGGTTAGTTCTGTTGTTGCTGATCTGATATCTGTAGTGATCTATATCTGTTATGTACTTGTTGATTATCTGATGCTTTATGAAGAGAAGTAGGGGGTTGTAGCTCCCTTCCAGGAGTAGACTGGAAAACGAGAGAGAGAGAGAGAGTTGTAGCTCTCTGCAGGTTGCAGCCTGCGTACTGGTAAAGGACTGCACCAGTACAAAATCATTGTAAAAGAAGTTTCTAAATTGAAAGAAGATAGAGACATATTGCAGCAGGTGGTTTTCACCCACATTGGGTTTCCACCTTACATCTTGTGTTCTTTGGTGTGGCTATCTGTTTTTCATGCTCATTATTTTATGGTACTGACATGCTAAAATAATTCAAAGATCAAATAAGGAAGATTTATTAAATTGCTAGATAATACTGATTCACCCCCCCCTCTCAGTATTATTTCCAACAATTGGTATCGGAGCAGGTCCTTCAGAGAAGCTTGATCGCTTGAAGGTAGATCGTTCATCATGAGCAACTACGAGAGAGAAGCATCAATCAGGCCACCGATTTTTGATGGGACAAACTTCAATTATTGGAAGGTAAGAGTTACTGCATATCTTCAATCTCTTGGTACAGAAGTTTGGGACATTGTAGAAACAGGCTATGCTTTTCCTTCAGCTACTCCTACAGATCCAGCTGAGAAAAAGAAGTATGAAACAAATGCAAAAGCAGTCAGTACTCTATTAGGAAGTATATCCCAAACAGAATTCATGAAGGTAATGCACTTCAAATCAGCAAAAGAGATATGGGACAAAATGGTCACGAGCTATGAAGGAGATGAACAGGTAAAACAAGCTAAACTTCAAACTCTCAGGATTCAATATGAGACTCTCAAGATGTATAATGATGAAAGTGTTGCTAATTATTTTCTTCGGGTAGATGAGATTGTTAATTGTATGAAAAATTTGGGTGAAGAAATAAAAGAGGCTATAGTAGTTCAAAAGATTCTAAGATCATTATCCCCCAAGTTTGAATCTAAAGTATCTGCAATAGAAGAAAAGGAAAATCTCCGTGTTCTCACTATGTCTCAGCTACATGGAATTCTAACTGCTTATGAAATGAGAAAGGGAGGTCCATCAGACAGAAGGGAAGCTGCTTTTAAGGCATCAGGCAAAGAAGATTACTATGAAGCAAGCCATGTTCCAGAAGAAGAGGAAGAAGAATCAAATTTTGTCAGAAATCTTCAAAGGGGTTCTGGAAGGTTCAGAGGTAAGCTACCTTTCAAATGCTTTGCTTGTGGAAGAGTAGGTCATTATGCTGCAAAATTTCCTTATAAGGATAAAGGAAAGGAACCTGCTAGATGGAACAAGAAACAAAGTGCAAATAAGAAAAGCTACTACACCCATGAAGATAGTGATGGTTTATCAAACAGTGATGAAGATGAACAAGGTAATAAATATAAGTTGTTAATGGCATTTGAAGATGATGATTATGAGGATGCTGTAGATGTGAATAACCTCTATGATGAAATTACTAGACTCAAGAGATGTATAGAAGAAAAGAATGTGATCATTGATACTCTACAATCTCAAATTGATGAAAAAGAAAAACATCTTGAAAAACTAGAAGGTGAAATTGTTGGTCTCAGAAAAGAAATTGAGAAAACAAAAGCTATTAATCTTAAGTTTGTCAAAGGATCTAAAACTTTGGATGAGATTATCAATGTGCAGCGGTCTCCTCTAAACAAGACAGGTTTGGGTTACAATGGAGAAACCTCTCAAGCATCCACCTCAAAAAGTTATCTTGATGCGGCAAGAAGAAATGAGCAGAAGAACAATGAAGATAATCAGGTAAAGCAGGGACAAAATACAAACAGAAACTATCAGGGGCAATCCATCTTAAGGGTGAACAAAAGCTACAACCAGCCACAGGTAAAATCTTCTCAGTTTGGTTCAAGAATAGATGAAAATAGAAATTACAATCAGTTGGCAGGTAGATTCAATAACCGCAGAAGCTTCTTCAATGGACAATGCTTTTCTTGCCATAATTTTGGTCACAAAGCAGCTCAATGTGTTGCATATAAAACAATCATGACTAGGGAAGCTCAAAAACAAAGAAGTATGACAGGGATAACAAAAAGGACCTATAACAACTTTTCGGTTCTTGAAAATGAAGTCGAATGTTCTATTTGCAATAACTTTGGTCATGAAGAATCTGAATGCAGGAGCAGGTTTCAGCAGAAAAAGGAGCAAGCCTCAAGCACCAAAACATGGAGAATAAAGGAACCTCAAACAGAAAGATGTGGGATAGCATTTTATGCAGAAGGACAGGAAAATCTATGGTACATTGACAGTGGATGTTCGAAACATATGACAGGTGATAAAGAAAAACTTGAATCTTATTCTACTTTAGAAAAGGGAAAGAAAGTTTCTTTTGGAAATGATACTCCTGCAACTATAAAAGGAAAAGGGATTGCTCCTTTAAAAGAAACGGTCAAGGCTGGAAATGTTTTGTATGTTGATGGATTGAAGCATAATCTTCTAAGTGTCAGCCAGATGTGTGATCAAAGGACCGAGGTTATTTTCAGATCGAATGGATGTCTTGTTCGTGATCTTGATACAGGTAAAACAGTACTCAAAGGCAAAAGAACTCCAAATAATCTGTACATATTTGAAGAAGGACAACAACAATGCTATCTGAGCAAGGATGAAGAGCACTGGTTATGGCATCGAAGGTTGGGACATCTAAGCTTCTCACAAATAAGGAAAGCATGCAAATATCAGGCAGTTCGCGATCTTCCAGATATCAAAATTCCTGACAACACCATATGCAGATCATGTCAGTTTGGAAAACAAACCAGGACTAACTTTCCAGAGAAGGAAGGATCAGCTAGCATGCCTCTTGAGCTAGTACATACAGATACATGTGGTCCATTCAGGAAAAGAACACCTAGAGGAGAGGAATACTTGATATTATTTATTGACGATTTCTCCAGGTTTGTCTGGTTAGGACTTATGAAGCACAAAGATGAAGCTTTCGAAAAATTCAAATCCTTCAAAGCCTTGGTTGAAAATGAATCAGGTCACAAAATTAAGTGCCTCAGATCCGACAGAGGTGGGGAATTTACTTCAAATGAATTTTTCGATTTCTGTGATGAACATGGCATAAGGAGAGAATTCTCTACAGCTAGAACTCCTCAGCAAAATAGAGTTGTTGAAAGAATGAACAGAACAATCCAACAAATGGCTCGTGCTATGCTTGATGAATCAGGAACTCCCGCAACTTTCTGGGGTGAAGCTGCACATGTTGCGGTTATTATTCTCAACAAGACAAATGTCCGGGTAAATAGCACTCAAACTCCTCATGAGCTCTGGAGTGGTAAAACTCCTTCGGTAAAGCACTTCAAAATCTTTGGGAGCAAATGCTATATCAAGAATACTGATGAGCAGCTTGGCAAACTTGAACCTAGAGAAGATGAAGGCATTCTTCTTGGTTACTCTCCACATAGCAAAGCATACAAGTGCTACAATAAAAGACTTGGCAGAATTGTTAACAGCATTGATGTGGTGGTTGATGAGAAGGGATACATTCCTAGGCAAGTACATCGGGAAGATATCGAAGAAGATGAAGGCTACCCTCAAAGACAGAATGATGAAGAAGAAGAACCTCAAGAAGAACCTCAAGAAGAACCAGAGGAGCGGACAAGAATAGAAGAGAAAACTCCATCCAGATATGTTCAGAAGAATCATCCAGAATCTCAGATTGTGGGGCAGAAAGAAGCAGGTGTACAAACAAGAAGAACAGTTGCAGAAGCCTCAAGCTATTTGGCATTACTATCCTCTACTGAACCACAAAATGTGAAAGAAGCATGCAAAGATGAATGTTGGGTAAAAGCAATGGATGAAGAACTTGAGCAAATCGAAAAGAACAACACTTGGGAGCTGGTTCCTAGACCAAAGGATAAGAATGTTATCGGAACAAAATGGGTCTTCAAAAATAAATTGAATGAAAATGGAGAAGTAATTAGAAACAAAGCCAGACTTGTTTGTAAAGGGTATGCGCAGCAAGAAGGAATAGACTTTGAAGAAACTTTTGCTCCTGTTGCAAGACTTGAGGCCATCCGAATGTTCCTTGCTCTCTCAAGTTTTCAAAACTTCAAAGTATTTCAAATGGACGTGAAATCAGCCTTTCTGAATGGAGACTTGGAAGAAGAAGTGTACATTGAACAGCCAGATGGGTTCATTCTTGGAAATGATCCAAATCTTGTATGCCGATTGAAAAAGGCTCTCTATGGTCTCAAACAAGCTCCAAGGGCTTGGTACTACTGGTTGGACAAATATCTTCATCAACAAGGTTTTTCAAAAGGTTCAGCAGATAGCAATCTGTATATAAAAGTTGAAAATGACAAATTGCTAATACTTGTTGTGTATGTAGATGACATTATTTTTGGCAGCAATGAAGAAGCTATGAGTCAAAGTTTTGCCTCGGTCATGCAGAAAGAATTTGAAATGTCCTTGCTAGGAGAACTGACATATTTCCTTGGTTTGCAAATCCAACAAAAGGAAGGAGGAATCTTTTTATCTCAAACCAAGTATCTCAAACAGATTTTGAAGAAATATGGCATGGAAGATGTAAAACCAGTATGTACACCCATGGTCACAGGATGTAGTCTCAGTGCAAATGATGAATCTGCAGCAGTACATCAACCAACCTACAGATCTATGATTGGAAGTTTACTATATTTGACAGGTACCCGACCGGACATCATGCATGCAGTTGGAATAGTTGGAAGATTTCAGGCAAATCCAAAGGAGACTCATCTTCAGGCAGTAAAGAGAATCTTCAAATATCTTCAAGGGACTCAAAATTATGGCTTATGGTATCCTAGAGATACAGATCTTTCTCTTCATGCTTATACAGATGCAGATTGGGCCGGAAGCGTGGATGACAGGAAAAGCACAAGTGGTGGTGCGTTCTTTATGGGTTCCAGACTGGTATCTTGGTTCAGCAAGAAATAGAGTTCGATCGCCTTGTCTACAGCTAAAGCGGAATATGTTGCTGCTGCATCTTGTTGCACCCAACTTCTTTGGATGATGCAGACTTTGCAGGATTTTCAAATCACTTGTACACCACCAATCCCCATCTTATGTGATAATACAAGTGCAATCAGCATCTCAAAGAACCCTGTTATGCATTCAAAAACCAAGCACATACCAATCAAGTACCATTTTCTCCGGGAACAAGTGCTTGAACAGAAAGTCAAGTTGGAGTATGTTCCTTCCAAGGAACAAGTTGCTGATATCCTCACCAAACCATTGCCCAGGGACACGTTTGAATACCTCAGGCAAAAGCTGGGGGTTGTTGATGCATCATCTTATTGTTGAACATCTTCTCATTGGTGGTACAGGCTCAGGGGGAGCACATAATGCATTGTTGGCATTATGGAGAAGGAGATCTTGGAAATAGCTGCAATATGTCTCTATCTCTTTCATGGTGGATCTCTGGTTATTTGTTGCAGATCTGGAGGAGCATGAGCTTAGGGGGAGCATACCCTTTGCCCTTGATGTCAAAGGGGGAGAATGAAGCTGAAGTTTGTAAGGTTGCCATCAAGTCCAAAGGGGGAGATTGTTGGCATTATGTTTTCTGGTATGACTGTATGTTACAGATGTTGTACTTGATGGCAACTCCAGTGCCAAGGCTCTCAGTTTGTTGAAAATTAAGAAGGACGCAGGAAACCAGTTTAGGAGGTGCGTACCCGCAGGTACACCATGCAGGGTCCGCGTCCAGCGACGCTGGCCAGCCGTTCAGGGGGTGCGTCCACCCAGTGCACACATTTCAAGGCAGAGAAAAAGCATGTGGGGGTTTCTTGTGTGGTATCTAGCCGACGGTTTTGTGTTTCTATGGTGTCGGCTCGTGGTATTGTTCCATGTTTTGGGGAGGAGCTTGCCTATATAAAGCAAAGGAGTTCATTTGGTTTGAGCATTGTCTTTGGTTGAATATCTTATTTGGTGAGATCTAGTCCAGATCTAAGAGGGCGAATCTTCTAATGGACTGTGATCTCTATGGCGCATGATCAGATCTGTAGATCTGACTGTTTGGGTTAGTCTTGAAGTCTTCATATCATTTATATCTGAAGGGACGCAGGTTCAGTGAAAGAAAAGTGCGCCGGGACGCAGGTACTGTAAAGGGCAAGTGCGCCGAGACGCAGCACAGTAGAGAGAGACCTGCGTGGGGACGCAGGGCGATCAAGGTTCAGGTGCGTCTCTGAAGCAGAAGGACGCGGCGCTATAGTGTTTTCAGGTGCGTCTCTATAGAAAAAGGCACGGCGCGATAGTATCTTTGGGTGCATCCCTGAAGCAACAGAACGCAGAGTAGTCAAAGAAACAGTGCGTGGGCACGCAGCGGAGCAGAAGGATATCTGCGTGTGGACGCAGAGTAGCAGAAGGTTAACGGCGTCTGGTCGCAGGCCATAGAAAGAAAAACTGCGTCTCTGTTTTAAGATGTTCTGTTGATTGAATTTCTCTATTGATAAGGTGTTCTGGGTTAGTTCTGTTGTTGCTGATCTGATATCTGTAGTGATCTATATCTGTTATGTACTTGTTGATTATCTGATGCTTTATGAAGAGAAGTAGGGGGTTGTAGCTCCCTTCCAGGAGTAGACTGGAAAACGAGAGAGAGAGAGAGAGTTGTAGCTCTCTGCAGGTTGCAGCCTGCGTACTGGTAAAGGACTGCACCAGTACAAAATCATTGTAAAAGAAGTTTCTAAATTGAAAGAAGATAGAGACATATTGCAGCAGGTGGTTTTCACCCACATTGGGTTTCCACCTTACATCTTGTGTTCTTTGGTGTGGCTATCTGTTTTTCATGCTCATTATTTTATGGTACTGACATGCTAAAATAATTCAAAGATCAAATAAGGAAGATTTATTAAATTGCTAGATAATACTGATTCACCCCCCCCTCTCAGTATTATTTCCAACAATTGGTATCGGAGCAGGTCCTTCAGAGAAGCTTGATCGCTTGAAGGTAGATCGTTCATCATGAGCAACTACGAGAGAGAAGCATCAATCAGGCCACCGATTTTTGATGGGACAAACTTCAATTATTGGAAGGTAAGAGTTACTGCATATCTTCAATCTCTTGGTACAGAAGTTTGGGACATTGTAGAAACAGGCTATGCTTTTCCTTCAGCTACTCCTACAGATCCAGCTGAGAAAAAGAAGTATGAAACAAATGCAAAAGCAGTCAGTACTCTATTAGGAAGTATATCCCAAACAGAATTCATGAAGGTAATGCACTTCAAATCAGCAAAAGAGATATGGGACAAAATGGTCACGAGCTATGAAGGAGATGAACAGGTAAAACAAGCTAAACTTCAAACTCTCAGGATTCAATATGAGACTCTCAAGATGTATAATGATGAAAGTGTTGCTAATTATTTTCTTCGGGTAGATGAGATTGTTAATTGTATGAAAAATTTGGGTGAAGAAATAAAAGAGGCTATAGTAGTTCAAAAGATTCTAAGATCATTATCCCCCAAGTTTGAATCTAAAGTATCTGCAATAGAAGAAAAGGAAAATCTCCGTGTTCTCACTATGTCTCAGCTACATGGAATTCTAACTGCTTATGAAATGAGAAAGGGAGGTCCATCAGACAGAAGGGAAGCTGCTTTTAAGGCATCAGGCAAAGAAGATTACTATGAAGCAAGCCATGTTCCAGAAGAAGAGGAAGAAGAATCAAATTTTGTCAGAAATCTTCAAAGGGGTTCTGGAAGGTTCAGAGGTAAGCTACCTTTCAAATGCTTTGCTTGTGGAAGAGTAGGTCATTATGCTGCAAAATTTCCTTATAAGGATAAAGGAAAGGAACCTGCTAGATGGAACAAGAAACAAAGTGCAAATAAGAAAAGCTACTACACCCATGAAGATAGTGATGGTTTATCAAACAGTGATGAAGATGAACAAGGTAATAAATATAAGTTGTTAATGGCATTTGAAGATGATGATTATGAGGATGCTGTAGATGTGAATAACCTCTATGATGAAATTACTAGACTCAAGAGATGTATAGAAGAAAAGAATGTGATCATTGATACTCTACAATCTCAAATTGATGAAAAAGAAAAACATCTTGAAAAACTAGAAGGTGAAATTGTTGGTCTCAGAAAAGAAATTGAGAAAACAAAAGCTATTAATCTTAAGTTTGTCAAAGGATCTAAAACTTTGGATGAGATTATCAATGTGCAGCGGTCTCCTCTAAACAAGACAGGTTTGGGTTACAATGGAGAAACCTCTCAAGCATCCACCTCAAAAAGTTATCTTGATGCGGCAAGAAGAAATGAGCAGAAGAACAATGAAGATAATCAGGTAAAGCAGGGACAAAATACAAACAGAAACTATCAGGGGCAATCCATCTTAAGGGTGAACAAAAGCTACAACCAGCCACAGGTAAAATCTTCTCAGTTTGGTTCAAGAATAGATGAAAATAGAAATTACAATCAGTTGGCAGGTAGATTCAATAACCGCAGAAGCTTCTTCAATGGACAATGCTTTTCTTGCCATAATTTTGGTCACAAAGCAGCTCAATGTGTTGCATATAAAACAATCATGACTAGGGAAGCTCAAAAACAAAGAAGTATGACAGGGATAACAAAAAGGACCTATAACAACTTTTCGGTTCTTGAAAATGAAGTCGAATGTTCTATTTGCAATAACTTTGGTCATGAAGAATCTGAATGCAGGAGCAGGTTTCAGCAGAAAAAGGAGCAAGCCTCAAGCACCAAAACATGGAGAATAAAGGAACCTCAAACAGAAAGATGTGGGATAGCATTTTATGCAGAAGGACAGGAAAATCTATGGTACATTGACAGTGGATGTTCGAAACATATGACAGGTGATAAAGAAAAACTTGAATCTTATTCTACTTTAGAAAAGGGAAAGAAAGTTTCTTTTGGAAATGATACTCCTGCAACTATAAAAGGAAAAGGGATTGCTCCTTTAAAAGAAACGGTCAAGGCTGGAAATGTTTTGTATGTTGATGGATTGAAGCATAATCTTCTAAGTGTCAGCCAGATGTGTGATCAAAGGACCGAGGTTATTTTCAGATCGAATGGATGTCTTGTTCGTGATCTTGATACAGGTAAAACAGTACTCAAAGGCAAAAGAACTCCAAATAATCTGTACATATTTGAAGAAGGACAACAACAATGCTATCTGAGCAAGGATGAAGAGCACTGGTTATGGCATCGAAGGTTGGGACATCTAAGCTTCTCACAAATAAGGAAAGCATGCAAATATCAGGCAGTTCGCGATCTTCCAGATATCAAAATTCCTGACAACACCATATGCAGATCATGTCAGTTTGGAAAACAAACCAGGACTAACTTTCCAGAGAAGGAAGGATCAGCTAGCATGCCTCTTGAGCTAGTACATACAGATACATGTGGTCCATTCAGGAAAAGAACACCTAGAGGAGAGGAATACTTGATATTATTTATTGACGATTTCTCCAGGTTTGTCTGGTTAGGACTTATGAAGCACAAAGATGAAGCTTTCGAAAAATTCAAATCCTTCAAAGCCTTGGTTGAAAATGAATCAGGTCACAAAATTAAGTGCCTCAGATCCGACAGAGGTGGGGAATTTACTTCAAATGAATTTTTCGATTTCTGTGATGAACATGGCATAAGGAGAGAATTCTCTACAGCTAGAACTCCTCAGCAAAATAGAGTTGTTGAAAGAATGAACAGAACAATCCAACAAATGGCTCGTGCTATGCTTGATGAATCAGGAACTCCCGCAACTTTCTGGGGTGAAGCTGCACATGTTGCGGTTATTATTCTCAACAAGACAAATGTCCGGGTAAACAGCACTCAAACTCCTCATGAGCTCTGGAGTGGTAAAACTCCTTCGGTAAAGCACTTCAAAATCTTTGGGAGCAAATGCTATATCAAGAATACTGATGAGCAGCTTGGCAAACTTGAACCTAGAGAAGATGAAGGCATTCTTCTTGGTTACTCTCCACATAGCAAAGCATACAAGTGCTACAATAAAAGACTTGGCAGAATTGTTAACAGCATTGATGTGGTGGTTGATGAGAAGGGATACATTCCTAGGCAAGTACATCAGGAAGATATCGAAGAAGATGAAGGCTACCCTCAAAGACAGAATGATGAAGAAGAAGAACCTCAAGAAGAACCTCAAGAAGAACCTCAAGAAGAACCAGAGGAGCAGACAAGAATAGAAGAGAAAACTCCATCCAGATATGTTCAGAAGAATCATCCAGAATCTCAGATTGTGGGGCAGAAAGAAGCAGGTGTACAAACAAGAAGAACAGTTGCAGAAGCCTCAAGCTATTTGGCATTACTATCCTCTACTGAACCACAAAATGTGAAAGAAGCATGCAAAGATGAATGTTGGGTAAAAGCAATGGATGAAGAACTTGAGCAAATCGAAAAGAACAACACTTGGGAGCTGGTTCCTAGACCAAAGGATAAGAATGTTATCGGAACAAAATGGGTCTTCAAAAATAAATTGAATGAAAATGGAGAAGTAATTAGAAACAAAGCCAGACTTGTTTGTAAAGGGTATGCGCAGCAAGAAGGAATAGACTTTGAAGAAACTTTTGCTCCTGTTGCAAGACTTGAGGCCATCCGAATGTTCCTTGCTCTCTCAAGTTTTCAAAACTTCAAAGTATTTCAAATGGACGTGAAATCAGCCTTTCTGAATGGAGACTTGGAAGAAGAAGTGTACATTGAACAGCCAGATGGGTTCATTCTTGGAAATGATCCAAATCTTGTATGCCGATTGAAAAAGGCTCTCTATGGTCTCAAACAAGCTCCAAGGGCTTGGTACTACTGGTTGGACAAATATCTTCATCAACAAGGTTTTTCAAAAGGTTCAGCAGATAGCAATCTGTATATAAAAGTTGAAAATGACAAATTGCTAATACTTGTTGTGTATGTAGATGACATTATTTTTGGCAGCAATGAAGAAGCTATGAGTCAAAGTTTTGCCTCGGTCATGCAGAAAGAATTTGAAATGTCCTTGCTAGGAGAACTGACATATTTCCTTGGTTTGCAAATCCAACAAAAGGAAGGAGGAATCTTTTTATCTCAAACCAAGTATCTCAAACAGATTTTGAAGAAATATGGCATGGAAGATGTAAAACCAGTATGTACACCCATGGTCACAGGATGTAGTCTCAGTGCAAATGATGAATCTGCAGCAGTACATCAACCAACCTACAGATCTATGATTGGAAGTTTACTATATTTGACAGGTACCCGACCGGACATCATGCATGCAGTTGGAATAGTTGGAAGATTTCAGGCAAATCCAAAGGAGACTCATCTTCAGGCAGTAAAGAGAATCTTCAAATATCTTCAAGGGACTCAAAATTATGGCTTATGGTATCCTAGAGATACAGATCTTTCTCTTCATGCTTATACAGATGCAGATTGGGCCGGAAGCGTGGATGACAGGAAAAGCACAAGTGGTGGTGCGTTCTTTATGGGTTCCAGACTGGTATCTTGGTTCAGCAAGAAATAGAGTTCGATCGCCTTGTCTACAGCTAAAGCGGAATATGTTGCTGCTGCATCTTGTTGCACCCAACTTCTTTGGATGATGCAGACTTTGCAGGATTTTCAAATCACTTGTACACCACCAATCCCCATCTTATGTGATAATACAAGTGCAATCAGCATCTCAAAGAACCCTGTTATGCATTCAAAAACCAAGCACATACCAATCAAGTACCATTTTCTCCGGGAACAAGTGCTTGAACAGAAAGTCAAGTTGGAGTATGTTCCTTCCAAGGAACAAGTTGCTGATATCCTCACCAAACCATTGCCCAGGGACACGTTTGAATACCTCAGGCAAAAGCTGGGGGTTGTTGATGCATCATCTTATTGTTGAACATCTTCTCATTGGTGGTACAGGCTCAGGGGGAGCACATAATGCATTGTTGGCATTATGGAGAAGGAGATCTTGGAAATAGCTGCAATATGTCTCTATCTCTTTCATGGTGGATCTCTGGTTATTTGTTGCAGATCTGGAGGAGCATGAGCTTAGGGGGAGCATACCCTTTGCCCTTGATGTCAAAGGGGGAGAATGAAGCTGAAGTTTGTAAGGTTGCCATCAAGTCCAAAGGGGGAGATTGTTGGCATTATGTTTTCTGGTATGACTGTATGTTACAGATGTTGTACTTGATGGCAACTCCAGTGCCAAGGCTCTCAGTTTGTTGAAAATTAAGAAGGACGCAGGAAACCAGTTTAGGAGGTGCGTACCCACAGGTACACCATGCAGGGTCCGCGTCCAGCGACGCTGGCCAGCCGTTCAGGGGGTGCGTCCACCCAGTGCACACATTTCAAGGCAGAGAAAAAGCATGTGGGGGTTTCTTGTGTGGTATCTAGCCGACGGTTTTGTGTTTCTATGGTGTCGGCTCGTGGTATTGTTCCATGTTTTGGGGAGGAGCTTGCCTATATAAAGCAAAGGAGTTCATTTGGTTTGAGCATTGTCTTTGGTTGAATATCTTATTTGGTGAGATCTAGTCCAGATCTAAGAGGGCGAATCTTCTAATGGACTGTGATCTCTATGGCGCATGATCAGATCTGTAGATCTGACTGTTTGGGTTAGTCTTGAAGTCTTCATATCATTTATATCTGAAGGGACGCAGGTTCAGTGAAAGAAAAGTGCGCCGGGACGCAGGTACTGTAAAGGGCAAGTGCGCCGAGATGCAGCACAGTAGAGAGAGACCTGCGTGGGGACGCAGGGCGATCAAGGTTCAGGTGCGTCTCTGAAGCAGAAGGACGCGGCGCTATAGTGTTTTCAGGTGCGTCTCTATAGCAAAAGGCACGGCGCGATAGTATCTTTGGGTGCGTCCCTGAAGCAACAGAACACAGAGTAGTCAAAGAAACAGTGCGTGGGCACGCAGCGGAGCAGAAGGATATCTGCGTGTGGACGCAGAGTAGCAGAAGGTTAACGGCGTCTGGTCGCAGGCCATAGAAAGAAAAACTGCGTCTCTGTTTTAAGATGTTCTGTTGATTGAATTTCTCTATTGATAAGGTGTTCTGGGTTAGTTCTGTTGTTGCTGATCTGATATCTGTAGTGATCTATATCTGTTATGTACTTGTTGATTATCTGATGCTTTATGAAGAGAAGTAGGGGGTTGTAGCTCCCTTCCAGGAGTAGACTGGAAAACGAGAGAGAGAGAGAGAGTTGTAGCTCTCTGCAGGTTGCAGCCTGCGTATTGGTAAAGGACTGCACCAGTACAAAATCATTGTAAAAGAAGTTTCTAAATTGAAAGAAGATAGAGACATATTGCAGCAGGTGGTTTTCACCCACATTGGGTTTCCACCTTACATCTTGTGTTCTTTGGTGTGACTATCTGTTTTTCATGCTCATTATTTTATGGTACTGACATGCTAAAATAATTCAAAGATCAAATAAGGAAGATTTATTAAATTGCTAGATAATACTGATTCACCCCCCCCTCTCAGTATTATTTCCAACACTAGGTGCACTTGAACTTCCTCAAGTAGAGTTTAGGAATGAATCAGTTTGAAATTAGAGTTTGTTGGTCTCGGTCTTATTAGTTTTTTCCACCTTGGAACACTTTACAAGGTCATCACATTAGTTTTGCACCCAAAACTCCAACAAAAACCCACAAATAACTTTATATTAAAGCATAAAAGCTAGTGGATTTCTGACCGCATAGAGGATGTCGACTGTTATGTGTGACCAGCCGTGGTCTAGCCGTAGGCTACGACCTCTGTGTTGAGCCCCAGCAGTCTCGGTTGACAGTGCTCTGACGGTTTATCGACGCCTCTCACATGCCACAGTTTACTCCTGATAATTACCTGTGGTTGACACCTCCGTTGCGGTTAAGACTGTAAATGTGCCTGTTAACTTGACATGCTGTATGTTGCTTGTTCACATGGATGATGGTCCCCGCGCAGTTTAGGCCCACGATTTTATGACTGTGGGGTTTATTACAATGTTTTGAAATGTTTAACATATATATATGCCGAGGGGGTGATAGCATAGGCATTAATGTGTTTTTGTTATTATTTTTAGCACATTGTAATGTGGATAACATGCCCGATAGGTATAGGATTAGGGTTATGGTCTAGGACTTAGGGTTTAGGTATTTTATCATAGGTTTAATGGTTTTTTAATGCATTTTTGAATGTTTGCATTAGGTTCTAGGTTTAGGGTTTTACATTAGTTTTTTTTTAAATACCCATTTACAGCCTAATGTCACAAAGCGACATTAGCAACATTTATCTCATGATGACAACAACCAAACCCTGTAAAAAGGATGACAAAACCCAAATCCTGAGAGGCAGATGAAAAAAATATGTCGATGATCAAATCCTGGTGGAAATGATGACAAGCACATGTCGACAGCTAGGTACAAACCATATCACCATGAAAACCATTAACATCACCTGAAAAACTTGTACCATAAATAACACTGTCGAGACTGAACAACACCGGACTAAATGTTGTCGATGACACTAAACTTGTGGAACTGGTCTGATGAGATCCTCCTGGATCAACCAAGGAATGTTGTTTACAGTCATGATGTGGTGTTTATAGAGGTGAAAAATGTTATTAAACAAGAAGTCCTACCAAAGGGACCTATCAAGATAGAATTTCAGCTAAAGGAGGAAGAATGAGACTCTACAATAGAAGAGGAATCAGAAGATGAAGAGCCACAAACTCAAGCTATGAGAAGATCAGTTTGAGAAATAAGGTAGTGAGAAAGGTATAGTCTATCTGATTTTTATTCAAATTTTTCTTTACCTATTACTGATGATGATCCCAAAACTATCAAGGAGATAATAGATTCTTGGCAAACTCTTAAAAGAGGCCATGGTTGATGAAATGGCATCTTTGGAAAAAATGAGGCTTGGGATCTGGTGGATTTAATGGCTGCAAGGAAACCCATTGGAATAAAATGGGTGTTTAAGCAGAAGATGAATGCAGAAGGAAAGGTGGAGAAATACGAAGCTGAGCTGGTAGTAAAAGGTTATTCCCAAGTGTTGGGAATTTGGTGATATTTGTTTCCTATTGCCAAGGTGGATTCTATTAGATTACTTTTATCTGTTGGTTTTGCTTTTGATTTATAGGTATAATAGATGGACGTGAAGACAACATTTCTTCACAGGAATTCAGAAGAATATATATACATGAAGCAACCTAAAGGCTTTGTGGTGAAGGGAAAGAAAGAACTGGTTTGTATTCTAAAAATGTCTTTGTATGGGTTAAAATAGTCACCAAGGATGTGGCATGAGAAATTTGATACAATTATACAAGGACTTGGCTTCACAGAAGCAAAGAAGATCACTGTGTGTATTTTAAATTAATTGGTGACTGTGTTATTTGTCTAGTCTTGTATGTGGATGATATGTTGCTGATTGGAAATGACAAAGAAGTTATCTAGGATTTGAAGACCCAATTGTCGTCCAAATTCGACATGAAGGATCTTGGTGTTGCAAATTATATTCTGAGAATGGAAATTAAATGAGATTGGGAAAAGAGGAAGCTTTGGTTAAACTAGAGGAAGTATGTTGAGATAATACAACAAAGGTTTAATATGCAGGGTAGTAAACCGGTAAAGGTTCCTATTCCTATAGGTATAAATTTATCTATTGAATAGTGTCCCAAGGCACATGAAGAGGAAGATGACATGTCTTGTGTTCCATATTCAAGTGTAGCCAGTAGCCTGATGTATGCAATGGTTTGTACTAGACTAGACATTGCACATGCAGTGGGAGTATTGAGCAGGTTTATCTAAAAACTAGGGTAGGAGCATTGGACAACAATGAAGTGGGTTTTCAGGTATTTACGTGGCACTACTAATTATGGTGTGTGCTAATGTTGGGATAGGGTCCCCTGGGGTGAAATTTTGTCATTTATTTTTTACAATTGTAAAGTCTCCGCGTTTTGAGGAAGCAGAGAGCGAAGGTAATAAGATTCAAAGGGTATTTAGTCCCTTAGGTTGCTATAAGATAGGAAGTTTTGAGACCCGCCCATGGTCCGCTGGCCATGGCATTATAAAAGTGAAGGATATATAGAAGAGTCATAGCGAAGTCTAAGAAAATAACTCATAACTAGAAGATCATTGTATGGGAAAGTAAGCTAAGGCAGGAAAGTTTGTTTCCTATACTTAGGCGAAGGGGAAGGCTCCTGCAGCTGAGTGCATGGAGACATTGGTAAGTCTGTAGGCTGATTGCATGGGCCCCTATAGTTGAGGTCATCGGGAATAAGAGTCTGTACTTGAAAGAATACATCTAATAAAGACAATTTTGATCCATAAATTGTGCATTTGTGTATCTGTATTTATTTATGGAGTTTTTGTATTTTCGCTCTGTATCTGAAGTTATATGAATGGATTCTTATCTAATGCATGAAAGTAATAGATCCGTATAATTTATAGATGTTATGAATGTTTGATGACCTTCTAAAGGTATAGATTACGTTTATGTGAATTACTGCAATTATGTGTTTTGGAAAGATTAGGGTTCACAAAGACCAAACTAAGCCCTAGAAGCTGTAGGAACCCATCACACAAACCTCTAGATGCACAAACCTAGTTCTGTCATCCCCCAATACTACTTTGGGTGATACTGTAGCCTATTCTACGCAGGTTGTTGCTGAAAGGGCCAACAGTTTAGGGTTTTGTTGGTTGGCGCAAATAACTTTGAACCTGGGTCAGGCCCATAAAGCCAACAAATGGTTCTATTTTTGGGATCGGGATCTATCTAAGGAATGTGTTATAAGTGGTTCCCCACTAAGAAAGAGACTGAAAAGTGGATAGATCGGAAATTGCACGTGTTTGCAACTCAGGAAAATATGAATCCGCGCCTGTCAAAGGAAGAGTGGTTGAATAGATACCTATTCACTGATGAACATGAGATATTCTTATGCTCTTTTCCATACACATTGCATGAGTGGTTTTCCAAATTGGTAGACAGTCAGGGTATGTGGAAGCCTGATGGACCTATTGTGTGGACTCTAGAACTAGTAAAGCGCTTGGAGGTTTCAGGAAACAAAATCGTTCGGGTTTTTGACCATTGGATCAATAGTATTCTGGGGGGATTCATTACTGAGTTCACAATCGATACGTCCACTAGCTATAATGAAGCAAAGCGCAGGTTTTTCAAGGGACCAAGAGGTAACTACCTAAAATCCCCGAAGACCTAGATTAAGATGTTTTTGTGTGAAAAGTGGGTTATGCCTTTAAATTTATGTTTGGGACTACACAAAGTGGGAGAGCATTTAGAAGGAACCTAAATTCAGGATTTGAATATAGTTCGATGTTATGATCGTCTAATAGTGAGGACGAAGGTAGTATTCTGAGGACACCATGAAGCACAATGCATATCATAATCTAGGGTATCATAGAGATACCTCATTCATCCACTCCACCCCTACCTCCACCTCTACCCAACACACCTGCACCTTTGCCTCCACATCCACCTCCATCATTTAACATGGAAAACATGATGAAGATGCCTGTATTTAAGGGTTTGGGGATTGAAGACCCTGAGAAATTTTGGTTCGTTGCAGATGTTGTATGGAAGGCAAAACAAATCAATGATGATGACATGAAGAAAGTGCAGCTAGTCACAGTGCTACAAGACAGAGTGTTGAGTTGGTATATCAAGTTTTGCTAAGGAAAACCCAATGCGACTATGTTGAAAACACAACAAGTGATGAACAATGAATTTAAGAAACCCAAGTCACAAGGCTAGTCAGTAACGGAGTTGAAAGAAATCTAGTAGAGGGTAAATGAGTCTGCATGGGACTTTGATCAAACACTGAAGTGTCATTTTTTATCAGGCTAACATGAGAATCACAGATGATAAAAATATAGACTAGTACATTGCTTCACTCCTACCTCACCTAAGATTGCCATTGTCGCAACATAAAATAGGAATTCAAGCTAAAGCCTTGTAAATTTCCATGCGATTAGAGGCTTCACCTGTGTAGGACATGAATTATGGGGTGCAACAGATTCAATCACAACTATCCACTCTACATATGGAGTTATAGAGCCTTAATAAGGGAAAGGAAGTCTAGTCCGAGGTGCATGCAGAAGTTTGGTGCCTGAAATGTAAATTCCATGGTCATGTTAAGGATGACTACCCAGTCCATCAGAATTATCTTATTTGGGGAGGTCTTGTCTCCCTAAATCTATAAAACACTGCTGGGCAGAGCACAGGAGTAGCCTTATGGTGCGCTATTTGTAGAATCTCTAGGAAGCACATGACTGATAATTGTCATCTCCTACAAAAATTTGTGCAAACTCTACAACAACTATTTTCCACTTTCTACAAATCAGTTGGGCATGAGCTAAAGCTATGAATTGATGATGGAGTGGAACCCTACATATAGGATGCAGGCGGAAAATAGGCCTCAGGATTAGGGTGCGGGTGTTGCGCACAGAGGATTCCAAGGCCGAGGAAAAGGAAGTAGAAGGGGTCACAGATAGGTTATTTGTTGAAATTATGGAGAGACAGGCCATTTTTCACTCAACTGTAATAATTCGACCCACTCCTATTAGTATTACTGTTGGGAATGGAATCCCCCCACAACATGTTTTGGGGCTCAAAGCCTAAGTTTTGGTCAAATGTATTGTAAGACTCTACGAATTACGGGCACGGAGTGCAAAGTATAGGTTAAAGTCATAGGCTTGTCCGCCCTAAGTATTGTAAAGTAATGTAATGTCATGTCAGCCTATGCATGGTCTACGGACCATTGGATTGTATAAACAGAGTGAGGCTCTAAATTGTAAAAAGGAGAGAATTGGAGAGATAGATGAGTAGTGAAGATAGAGCATAGAGTAAGAGTCTAAGTGTATTGGGTCATAGTAGTAGGAAGAGGCTCTGCAGCTAAGTACATACAGGCCTAGTAAAGTCTGCAACTGAGTGCGTGGACCCCTGCAGCTGAGTGCGTAGGGCGGTGTCGATTCTGTAATCTTGAACCAAGAATAATAAAGAGAAGTTGATTCCAATTTCTGTGCATCTGCTTGTGTATTGCCTTCTTTACATTTATACTGTTTTGTTTATCCTGTGCACTTATATGATTGCTAGATATACTATTAATTATCACTAGTCTTACACAAATACTTTAAGTAATAAGGTAATAACATGTTAAATAGTAAGGAACTTTGATATATTACAGATCGCACCTTGAGTAAGGCTGCGCGGAAGCAACATCACAAGTTACAAGGGATTAATAGGTGTGCATAGTGACGTGCATGCAAGATCAAACTGCGGACTGCCAGAAGCTCATCAGACATCCCTAGGGTGCAGAAACCTGGTTCTATCACCCTCCCATACTACTTTCGGTGAGACCTCAGTCCGCGCTCTACAGACTATTGCCAAAAGGGCCAGTAGTATCGGGATTTTCTTGGCTAAATCACCTTTTAACCTAGGTCAGGCCCATACAAGCCAACAAATGGTTTCGTTGCCGGGACCGAGATCTGCATAAGGGATGTCTGATGTCATGCCACTGGAATCCCACAAAGAAATAAATTGAAGAGTGGTTGGACAAGAAGATTCACGAGTTCGCGACGTAGGAAAACAAAAATATGCAAGTGTCGAAGGAACAGTGGTTGGAGCGCTACTTGTATACAGAAATCCATGAAATTTTCTTTACATCCTTTCCTTCTGAGTTGTATGAGTGGATCACAAAGTGAGCAAACATTGAGGGAAGGTGTCGGCTCAACAAACCAAATGTGTGGACTTCGGAATTAGTGCGTAGACTAGAAGTGTCAGGAGATAAGATTGCACGAGTTGGGGACCATTGGCTCGACTGAATTATAAGAGGATTTATCACTGAGTTGGCGGTAGACATGACTGTCAACTACAGTGAGGCAGAATGATGTTTCCTCAAGGGACCGCGAGGTAGGTATATTAAATCTTTGAACACTTGGATTAAGATGCTATTATGTGAAAAGTGGGTTATGCGAATAAATTAATGTTTGGGACTACACGAAGTGGGAAGAACTACAGAAGCAGAAGTAGTGAAGAGTTGGAAAGCAATTCCTTAATTTCCCCCTCACGGGAAAGCGAGGAAGAGCTCGTGATAGTTTCTCCAAGAAGTGTGGTCAGTCTGGTAAGGTAGCGCACTCTGCGTTTACCACCTCCACCCACACCGCCTCCCATCTCACTCTCTTGACCTCCATCTCCACCCACCCCACTGCCGCCACCACCACAGTTCAGTATGGTGAGTACGATCAAACTATCGGTATTCAGAGGAGTGGGGAATGAAGATCCAGACCAATTTTGGTTCGTGGTAAGAGTAGTATGGGAAGCACAAGGCATCGCGGATGACAATATCAAGAAGGCTATGTTGGTGAGCATGTTGTAGGATCGTGAATTAACATGGTACATAAACTATTCTAATGACCATCCAAATGCAAAAATTGTAGAAATCTAGACTGTGCTGAACAGGGAATTTAGCAGGTCAAAATCGGAAACACAATCAATAATCCGGTTTAAGGAGATCACGATGCTCCTAGGTGAGACCCCCTAGGATCTGGACCAAAGACTAAAGGGTATGATTCGTGAAGTCAACATGACGTTGACGGAAGGACAACACCACGCATGGTTTGTAGCATCACTAACACTGCACTTAAGGACGACGATGTCATAGCAAAAGCTTTCCACTCAGGCTGAAGCTTTGGAGATGGCGATGAGATTGCATGAGACCCCTATACAAGACCCTAGTCTGGGAGTCCAACAAATCCATGTGCAATTGCAAAATCTATCTAGAAATGCAGAATTTGAAACAGGACAAGACACCTTGGCCAGAGGCACGCGAGGAGGTATGGTGCATAAAATGCAAAGTCCAAGGGCACAGCAAGGACCAATGTCCAGTATTCGCAAGTTATTTGGCAGGAGGAGAGCCAATGCCATTAAGACCTAAGGCACAGTAAGGACCAAGCACGACACCTGCATTATGGTGCGTGATCTATCAGATAGGAGGAAAACACACTATGGATAATTGTCATATATTGCAGAAGTATACGCAGACATCCCAACAATTGTTTTGTAACTTTTGCAGGTTGGTAGGCGACAATGAGCACACCTAGAGAAGCTACAAACTAATGATGGATTGGATTCTTGCCTACAGGGTGTAGACCAAAACACGAGCCCTTGACTCAAATGCAGGAATGGCGCATGCTATATTTTAGGGGCGCGGTCAGGGTCGAGGTGGAATGGGACTAGGAAGGGGTCACAGACAGTTAATTTGTTATAATTGTAGAGGGCTAGGGCACTATGCCCACAGTTGTATAAACCCAACCAGAACATCATGTTTGTACTATACTCAGTTTGATCATGAGGCAGAAGAATTCCCTACATTGATAGCGAGACTGCATGAAAAAGGGGTACTTCAGCCCCCTCCGACTCAGAATTTGCAGATGATGAGGTCTGAAACACGTGAGGAAGACCTGAATGTAAACATGATGCTCAAGAGTGGTATGACCACTAGCGATGATAAAGGTAAGAAGTCAAAAGAAAATGTGTGAGTTTGCAAGGCTCCTACAAAGGAACCTGAATTTGATTTAGAACGTGCGAAGGAGACATTCATGGAAGCTAAGAAGAGCTTCACTGAGGCCTCCACTTCACGTAGTAAGGATAAATTAGAACTAGGGATGGATCCTTCAATTCTCACTACCTTTCTAGAGACATGCATGAAACTGCTACATGACAGCATGACAGTAAAAGGGCTACAGGAGCTCATCACTAGGTCCACAGGGTCAGGAGATCCGTGCATGGTCCGGAAACTGGGAAAGCATGCATTGCTCACAGGAAGGGAAATGAGGTTGACTGTACAAATTGGTGAATATGAAATGGATCAAGTAATCTTGGATCTCGGATCAGACGTGAATGTACTGCCAAAACAAACATGGGAATGCATGGGCAAACCCGTGCTACAGTGGTCTCCTATTTAGTTACGAATGGTGAACCAACAAAAGTTCTTGCCCATGGGAAGATTGCAAGGGGTAACAGTAGATATTGAAGGTTCAAGTGCGCAAGCGGATTTTGAAGTGATAGAGATTTTCGATGAAAATAATCCCTATCCCATGCTACTAGGAATAGACTGGGCCACTGATATGAATGAAGTCATAAATTTGAAGAAGCACAAAATGATCTTTGAGAAAAAGTCACTATGCGTAGTAGTATCACTAGATCCAGCCAAAGGAGCGCGATACACTAAATCAGTGTGCAACGATGATAGTGAGGACAATCACGACTGTATTTACAATATAACCATGCAAGAAGAGGATTGGGTGAATTAGACTGCAGACGGAAGGATTTTGTGGGAGCGCGAAAGCTCCTGCACTTCGGATTCAAACGAAGAGATAAAACGATGGTAGAATCGACTGCATGAAGTAACAATGCTTGATTGCAACATGATGGTTAGATCATTGTGGTGCTTGACAACAGAGGTAAGGGATCTGCTAACATATGATGGGTTGATAGCGGTGGATGAATTCGTGAGAAAATTTGAAAGCGCAGTACCAGAATAACAGTGGTTCAATGCGTTGAAGTGGGCACTACGCGCAACACCCACACGGTGGTGGGTCATGCATCAAGGAGGTTTTGAGGACTGGCATGGATGTAAAAGGATGATGCGCCTACGCTTTGGAAAACCCCAGCTCAGAACGAGAGCTAGTTAGCAGGGGCGAAACAACATGCGCACCCACCTTTCCTGATGGATATGGACATATGATGTACAACCCACACAAGTTCACAACACTCCCAGAATAGAGAATTCGAACAAACGCAGTAGCAGGAAAGGTGATGCGTGCTACCAATTATCCACAGAAAAGCATTCGATACAGTGTGCAAAGTACTAAAAAGGGTTCACCAAGCAAGACGCACTGATTGGGACCTGCACATACCAGCAGTTCGATGGGCCTATAGGACCATGTACAAAACCCTGACTGTGGAAATGATTCCAGAAGTGCGAAACATAGTAGAGATCATAATTTCTGAAAAGAATGCAAAGAGGAATCCACACGTACTAGCTCCTGCAGATGTGACAGTGTGTGAAGGCCAGGACGAAGAAATCACACAGCTACGCGAGGTCAAACACATAAAGATTCAGGAAGCCATTCGACGAGGGAACCTTCGACTTCACAAACTTGAAAATGACCGAGTATGACTGAGGAAGAAAATCATTTTGATGGATACCGAGATCAAGCAAGCATGTCTTGTCAATAAACCAAGGATGCCAAAACAAGGTGCAGATGATCATACCACTGGATTAGAAGATTGTCACCAAGAATTTATGACTCTACTACCATGGCTATGACTACACCTCACCAAACGCAGTAACCGGGGGAGTGCACTACATATGGTAGAGCGGGGTGCCGACTGTCACAAAGGCAATTGAGGAGTTTCTGCGAACTATATTCATAGGTGAGTTGAAGTCCCGCACAGGAGGTGCAACCACCTAACTAGCCATAGAGAGCACAGTCTCAGCACTCCAGGCAGTTGAAAGAGAGTGTGGAACTATAAAAGAGTCTGTTTGGGAGCTGCGCGATAAGGGAGGTGCATGTAGAGTCAGCCTGTCACAAGGTTCGCGCCTGCGCATAGGGGGCTACACTACCACATGGGTAGACTGGGAAGTGACCATTGGTGTCACTATTCATGACGTGATGTCCGATTTAAGGCAACAGGGAGCGGGCGGCAAGCATTCAAGACGTGAATCAAGGGCAAGATTTGGGATAATCTGCCGCCAAGAAAGCATTGATGACCCAAAATTGGGGGGAACGGTTGAATTTGAATTCAAAAGGTGCTATAAAACTCCAGGGGCTAGCCACGAGACAAAACTTGTTCACTTGAGATTTGAGTAGTTGATTAGAGCATAGAGTGTTGTGCGCCGAGCAATATTCGAGCCCTGAAGTTCACGAACGACCACAGATAGTTCAAACAAGATGGCGACTACCAAGAGAGGTTTGGTATTTGCAGAAGGAACCACCGATGAGGCCACGTAGAACCCCACGGTACATGATGTTCCTAAAGATACTGGGGTCACACTAGAAATCCCGAAATTGCCTCAGACACTGAGGCCCAAGAAAGATAAGCAGGCAACAAGACCAGTCTGCATGTCCCTGAGGAATCCGCGGTTTCGTAAGCTCTCAATCGAAGAACAGGGCAAGGCTGTGACCATTGAGACAGATGACGAGGAGGAGGACCTACAAGCTCTCGTTGATGAGATAGAGGAAGCAGAGGACATGGAAGAGGATACCCAACTGGGGCACTTTGCAGTGAAATTTCTTGAGTACATCCCTCCACAGAAAGGGAAACCTAAGATACTAAAGGACCTAGATGCCACCAAGAGCACACTCCAGACCCCACTCCTCCCTGATGGAATTGTGATTGAGGGCCTGCACCTGGGCTGTGTGCCCACAATGAAGTTTGAAGATTGGGACCTCATGGATAGTGAGAAGTTCCCACACTTAGAGATAGAGAGCCTCATGAAGCAGAGCATGGAGGGGCCAGTCACAACATTAGAGCCCCAAAAATGGTTGCGCGATGTGGAGAAGGCTGGATTGCTTCATCTTCTATGGATTCCACTCTTTCACTGCACAACCATCACTATTTTCATCATCAGGCAGCTACTTTTCCTGGTGCACAATGGGTACTTATGGCTAGAGGAGCCTATTCCCATCACGGCGAATCTCGTCCATATAATTTCTCGGCTTCCTTGTAAGGGAAAGGACCCCGTGGTGATAGTAGGAAAAAGCGGAGATTCGACACTCGCAGAGGCCATGAAGAAAAAATATATGCTCGAGAACAAAAAGAGGGGTTCTGCAATCAGCAGCATCAAAGATAAAGGGGTGCGCATAGCCACCCAACTCTTGGCTGGGAAGGTAATGAGAAAATGTCGTTGCGATGAGGTACCAGTGTCGATAGCTGCACTAGTCGAACAATGTGTAGAGGGGGTCCACTTCAACTAGGCCGAGTTCCTCTGCAAGGAATTCTTGACCAACTGCAAGGAAGCCTAGGAGCAGGGCAAGACCTTCCACTACGTGTGGTTGCTCTTGTCCATTTTGCTGGTAGCAAGAGAATTGCCGGAGGACAGTCAATTCCCAAGCATTGAGCAGGACTTACCAGAGGCCGCAAAGTATGCGTCACTCTAGGCTACCAAGGATGCGAAGCAGATTCGCGAGACAAAGATATTATGGGTGGTCATGGAAGCAAGCGTCTGGATGTGGATCAATAGGCAGCCGCGCCTATCCCCCACAGTGCACAGTAGTCTGCGGAGCTTTGTAGAATTCAAGGTGTACATGCACAACATATACATCAAGGTGCGAAAGGATCTGGCATAGTAGTGGACCAAGCTCCCCTTCATCACCACTGATGATGCAATTTTTACAGTATTAGAATCATGGCCTCCTGAGTGGCACGCCCCGGATTTGGCGGAGCTAGATAGGATAGCAGCATAGAAAATAAAGGATGAGGCCAAGTTGCACATCACGAAGTTGGCTGAGAAGAGGCACAATGAAAAAGTGGTAACAGAGGCAAGGGTAGTCCGCGAGGCAGCAAAGGCAGCCGTGAAGCAAGCAAAGGCCACCCAAGTCACAGCAGCAGCGCAAACAACAAGGGCCACAACAATGCAGGAAGAGGAGGGCCAAGAATTGTCTACAAGACAGGAGGCAGAGGACATAGACCTGGTTGAAGAAGCCGCGAACCCAGGCACAACTTCCACCCAACTAAAAAGGCTACGCATCACAGAGAGATCGGGTCCACGGAAAAAGGTCAAGGCCTCCAAATTGGCCATCGACCCAATGATGTTAATAGAAGGCAACCTCTACGACATTGGTGACATGGTTCGCTAGGTCACAAGGGAAGCGCTCCAAGAAGCCATGTCGGAGAAGCAGATTATGTTGGGGGCCCTAAGGGCACAGCTGCAGGAACTACAAGTGCGGCCCCACTTGAAGGAACCGTAGCCACCTACGGCGCAACAGGCACATTAGCAGTAGAGCAGCTGCTATGTGCAAAGATGGCCAACACCATAGTGCTACCAGAAGGAGTGCTAACAACAGAGAATGAGGTCGATAGAGCCGCGGTGAGTAGAATCAAGGGACTTGGCCTTAATTTGGATGCCCTTCCACGTGACACATTGTACCAACTGCAGGATGGCATAACTGTAGAGATCCATGCCAGGGAGGGCCACGTGATTTAGGTGATGAGTGAGCAAAAGATCAACATCGAATAGCTCAGCTTGCAGCATGACGAACTGGTGGCACAAAACCACCAGATAGTGCAAGCAGTTGATGAAGAATGTTGGGGAGTCCCAGAGTTGTTCATCGCTATAGATCTACCAACAGAAATGCGGATCCACTGTCTAGCAAGTGGAGTCCGAAACACACGCGAGGAAACAATGTGTGTGCAACTAGAGCTGAATCTCCAGATTGCCAAGCTGCGGCTGAAGGCGCAGCTTTCCACTCCTCTGGAAGTTAGAGAGCAATGCATTAGCACTATTCAAATAGGATTGGAAGAAATTGGATGGGCAGTGCAAGACTATACTGGTATGTTGGATCAAGCCTTTGGAGTCCTCACATCCTTGCAAGAGGACCCCAACATACATCGCCTAGAAACAAAGGCACGTAAGTTTCAGGAGCAGTATGATAGTGTAAGGGGAACTGTGTAGACAATCGTCCTCACTCAACGGCTCGCAAAGATGCAGCAAGAAAGGGCACTTAAAGAGTAGGTGGATGTCGCAAGACAAAAAGAGGCACTTCTCAAAGTGCGCGTCCAGCCATGGGTTTATGAGGCCTTCACCATTAAGGCATATATTGAGGGCAAGCTCGCACAGATGCAGGGGCTCTACACACTAAGGAAATGATTCAATCCTCACAAAGAAGCATCGGAAGAGCACATGCAACAAGTCCAGCAAACCATAGAATAGTGTGTTGTGGACCTCCGAGCAGTATGGGACTAGTTGGAGGGGCTCTGTGCCAAGATCGCCGCACCAACAAAGTGACTTGGGGACAAGTCACAATGATTGTGTTGGGGGCCTATTGGGCATGGAATCCCCCCAAAACATGTTTTGGGGCTCAAATCCCAAGTTTTGGTCAAATGTATTGTAAGACTCGGTGAATTATGGGCGCGGAGCGCGAAGTATAGGTTAATGTCATAGGGTTGTCTGCCCTAAGTATTGTAAAGTAATGTAATGTCATGTCAGCCTACCCATGGTCCACAGACCATGGGATTGTATAAATAGAGCGAGGCTCTAAGTTGTAAAAAGGAGTGAATTGGAGAGATAGATGAGTAGCAAAGAGAGAGCATAGAGTAAGAGTCTAAGTGCATTGGGTCATAGTAGTAGGAAGAGGCTCTGCAGCTGAGTGTGCAGAGGCATAGTAAAGTTCGCAGCTCAGTGTGTGGACCCCTACAACTAAGTGCGCAGGGCAGTGTCGAGTCTGTAATCTTGAACGAAGAATAATAAAGAGACGTTGATTCCAATATCTATGTATCTACTTGTGTATTTCCTTCTTTACATTTATATTGTTTTGTTTATCGCACACACTTATATGATTGTTGGATGTACTGTTAATTATCAATAGTCTTACACAAATACGTTAAGTAATTAGGTAATAATAGGTTAAACAGTAAGGAACTTGGGTATATTACGGATCGTGCCTCGAGTAAGGCTACGCAGAGGCAACATCACAAGTTGCGAGGGACTAATAGGTGCGTGTAGCAACGTGCGCACAGGGTCAAACCGCGGACCGCCAGAAGCTCATCAGGCATCGCCAGGGTGTGGAAACCTGGTTCTAGCACCCTCCCATACTACTTTGGGTGAGATCTCAGTCCGTGCTCCATGGACTGTTGCCAAAAGGGCCAGTAGTACCGAGATTTTCTTGGCTAAATCACCTCCGAATCTGGGTCAGGCCCATACAATCCAATAATTACCAGAAGTTTAACCATGTCATAGAAGATTGCCCAATACTTATAGCAAATATGCAAGAAAAGAAAGCTCAAACACCTACTAAGAATTTCCAAATGATGAGAGTGAAACCTCGCGAAAAAGATCCTAGTGTTAATATCGTGACACAAAGCGATATAGCCATAGGAGAAGATAAGGGGAAGCAGCTAGGTGCTAAAGGATGGGTACGCAAGGCTACTGAGAAGGAATTTGGGTTTGATCTAAGCCATGAAGAGGAAACCTTTATGGAACCTAAAAATAGTTTCGTAGAAGCCTCTACATCAAGAAGTCATGAGAAATCTGGCAGAAACAATAGCGTGCAAGATGTAGGCCCTTTGTTGTTAGCAACATTTTTGAAGACTTGTATGAAGCTTCTATGGGATAAAAGGGTGGTAGAAGGGCTACAAGATTTGATTGATAATTGTATAGGTAAGATTAAAACTCATCCAGAATAGCGCGCAGTACACAAAGTGGGCAAAAGAAAGAAGCGAATAGGTCGCAAGGTGAGAATAACTTCACAAATTGGGGAGTATGAGATGGACCAAGTAATTCTCAATCTAGGATCTGATGCGAATGTTCCACCAAAGAAAACATAGGAAAGATGGGGAGGCCTATGCTACAATGTTCTCCTATCCAGCTACATATGGAAAACTAGCAAAACATTCCTATGGGGTGCCTGTATGGGGTCACAATACATATTGAAGGAGCAAGCGTCCTAGATAATTTTGAAGTGATCAAAATAGTTGATGATAGTAACCCTTACCCTGCTCTATTAGGCATTTTTTGGTACTTTTATATGGATGCAATTATTAATCTCAAAAATCATAGAATGATGTTCGAAAGAAAGGAGCTCCGGGTCATTGTTCCATTGGATCCAACTGAAGGTGCGCGATATACTGAACTGGTCCGTGATTATGAGGAGGAGGATGATCTTGATCAGATTTATAAGATCACTATGCATGATGAGGACTAGATCAACCCCACAATGGATGGACAGATCGGATGGGATAGGGATAGTTCCTGCACTTCAAATTCTAATGAAGAGCTTGAGCATTGGCAGAACAAATTACATGAAGTCTCTTCATTGTGCTACAATATGTTTACAAAATCACTTAGAAGCATATCCACTAAGGCATGGAATTTACCTTATTATGATGGGTTAGAAGATATTAATTTATTTTTGGATAAGTTTGAAAGGGATGTGCCAGAAGCACATCGGTTCCAAGCACTATATCTAGCACTACGAGCTATGCCTTCCCATTGGTGGGGTACGCATAAGGACAACTTTTCCGATTGGAAATAATACCAGAGAATGATGAAGCTGAGGTTTGGGTATGCCAATACCCATATGACAAAGAATTACATAGGGAATGAAAATCCGCGTAAACATTTGGCGCGTTGGAATAAAGCATGGGGAGAGGAGCCGCAGTCAGAATGGGTTCACATCTTTTGTCACACTTTGGATACCATCCCAATGAACTGGTACTTGGAAACTAAGTTGCGACATGTGATGGTTGAATGGGATATCGTAAAGGAAATATTCTTGTTAACTTTCAACTTTGAAGATTTCTTTGAATGTATTGATGAGGCGCTCCAAGAAATTAAAGTAGTGATCTTCAAAATACCCAAGGAACTGGTAGAATGGGTTCAACGAGATTGGAATACGTAGCTATGCCACGCGCTAGAATTTTATAATGTGACTATAGATGAGGAAGATGACATCAGCATGAGGTGGTAGTTCGAAGGAAATGTCGAAGCTAGATTCAACAGTAGTGGGTGGCCTAATGGGGAAAATCTTTGTGACAAGTGTCACCACTAAGAAGATGCCATGTGGAATATATGACGAAATCATGACATCATTTCAGAGGTCAGCATGTCAAAGGTTGGATTTTTTTGTAACTCCTATCTAATTTTTTAAAGAAATGTTCTGATCTAATGAAAGGGGCTTCGATGAGACTAGAACATGGTCATGGGAGAACCACAGAACCAAGGGTGCAAAGCAATGTTAGCACCTAGGTGTTATGAAGTATTTCAGCAGTTGTACATTTCGTAACTCCTCTGTAAATCCTTTTGAAAGAAATTTCATTTGATAAAGGAGCTATGATGTGGAGTAGCACTTGGTAGTGATAAATCCAAAGGACCAAGGATGCAGAGAAGGCCTAAGCACCTAAAGTTCTATTTGATGATGCATGGAAATTACATTTCAGAGGTTGGAATTTCGGGGACCCATCTAATTTAATTATGAGAAAGATTTGTTATGTAGGAGCTCCTAAGTGTTGGTGCTTGGTCAAGGAAACGCAAAATAACCAAGGAAAGAAGAGAAAATACAAAGGGAGATTAGCCCCAAGTAGGAATTGAAGGCCTTAGCACCTAAAATATAATCCACTGGTTATAGTGCCCAATCCCATGGAGGAAACTATGGAAAGAGCCAAGCGAAAGGAGCTTGGAACCTCGCGACCTCATAACATTGTTTGAATAAAAGTTACGAGATATGATGGCTCTGATATTGCAACACCTAAGGGCTATACCGGTGGTCACATGTAGCAGTCATATGAAATAAAACGATAAGGAGGATAAGGACTAAGGGGCTAAAGGCATCGAAATTGTGAGATATCGTAACCTTGTTTTAATAGAAGTTATGATGAGTGGAGCTTCTATATAACAACACAAAGAGTTAAAGGATGAATGGGTCACTATCTAGAGATAAAATGCAAGTCAGAGGAGTTGTTTAAAGGAGTTAATGTCATATGCAAAGATCATTGTGTCAAGGCAATGAGGACAACGATTCATAGATAAGAACTATTGGGATTGTCTAGATGTTGAAATAAATCCATCTCTGATATCTTGTGCATGCATTAGACTTAAATGAGTAAAATAGAAGCCATGCTGAAGTGCGTGTGAAGCTATGTGTGTGCTATGAATCAGATATGAAAAGACTTGTTGGAGTGTGTAGGTGGATAAATATTGAATTCTCAGCATGGAGAATCACATAGAGAGTCTATAAAGCACTCAGGAGCCCATTCTTTTATTTAAATGCAGTAGCATAATTGCAGCATCAGTCACAATAGTAGCATGGAGGAGCCATACAATGGTACACTCGGAAAGTGTGGCAATAGGTAGCAAAGGCAACATTGAGCAGTGTGTTAGTGTCCCATATTATAGTAGTAAAAAACAAGTTTATTCTTTTAAATTTATTTTGGTAAATGTGTAAAGGTTTTGCTATGATATCTTAGAGATCAAGTTATTAGTCTTTATGAACAATGTAAGATTATATTATTGATGTAATCATGTTAGAATTATGTGAGTGATAATAGTCATTTATTCCCTAAATATTGAGTTAATTAAGTCTAGGGTCATGTCTCATACAAAGTCATGAGTGAGGTCATAGTGAGTATTGTTTTCTCATCATTGGCACAAATTAGTGGGTTCAAGATAGTCAGTTAAGTTTTCAAATCAAATATATGCAATTACATCACCCTTCAGTGCATCGAATATGAGACGTGTTCTGCATCCTTCTTTTCTTCATTTTCACAATTTGAGTTTCAATTCAAAATGATTGTTCTTGAAAGGCGGGTTTGGTCACCTTGGGAGTTCAAAATCTCATTTTAACATCTAAGAGACTAGAGATCCACTCTTTTTCCATCAAAATCATTTTGGACATCGGTTGGAGTTTGCTACGCTCAGGGAGGGTTGTTGCGTTTCTTCAAGTCAATAGGTTATCGCCATTTTTAGGTTTCAAATCTTAATTTCCCTTAGTGATTTATATTATATGTTGTCCAATTTGTCCTTACCTGTCGAGGAAAATGTTTAGATGACCTTGCAAACCTCAAACTCTTAGCTCGATGTGTTTTCCTTGTCATGCCTAATGAACTCATTGTGCTTTCAGACTATCATTTTGTTTTATGTTTTACTTGTGTCAAACATTCAAAACTTTACTTTCCACCTATATCCTGGGGCTTGATAATTCCATATAAGGGTTATGTAGTTTTAACAACCTTCTTTTGCTGCCCTAAAATATCAAGAAAACTATTCCCTTCATGCGTTATGCTTTCTCGCTATGCCAGTGCATTTGAAATTCCGTTGTAGATAAAAGAAAAAGTTGTTGCATTTGGGTATAAGAATTGAGTTTCTTTGCTTGAATTTTTCAATATAGATATTATCATTCAAAGATTTCCATAAATCCCTCATCTAAAACCCTAATTCCATAGTTGTTGCGCTAGTTGTCAAACACTGAAATTGCATTAAAAAACCATAGAATTCATCTTTTGTTGTGAGTCATGATAAATTCAGGTAGAAAGAAGCACAAAGGAGGAGACATAGTCAGGTTTGAGCCACAAAAACTTGTCTTGATAAACTCAGATCCAACAAGTAGGGTTACTTTTGAACAAACTAATTGCATTAGGTTTTGTGAGAAGATATAGGGTTATAGTGTTCAACTGACCAAAGAGTCTAAAAATGTAAACTTTGAAACAGGAAATGATACGATTAACCGTTTCATAGAGGTAGCAAAAAAGTGTCCCGATTTTGAAAAGTGGTGATGCAGAATACACATTTTGTTTTTTAGCATAGTTTTTTACACTTTAATTTTTTTTATGTACATTAGTTTTTATAATGTTAGTGATTTTCATGCTGATTTTAAAAAGTGTTGATTCTACATCAGGCACTTTTTTTAAAAGACCTATTTTTTTACTTTAAATTCTCTAATGTATTAAATGTGAATAATTATTTTCTAAATTTAACAATTTTTGAAATGGTCTTCTTGTTCATATTTTCTTGTTTTTTTTTTTGTAGTGATGTTTTTATTTTTTTGCATAGTTAAAGAAGAAGGTTGATATTTTAAAGTTTCGATATTCTACATATTTATATATCTATATTAATTTTTCATTGCACATCAAATAATTGTTTCTAATAAAAAATAATTTTTAACAATTGACATAAAACTAACCATTTTTTAACATAAATATAACTAAAAAATTATAAATTTTGATAACTTTTTGCTAGAAATGATATGTCAAAATCACAATTTTTATAGGAAATATTTAACAAAAAATGGTTAAATAATAGTTTTTTTTTTTTTTTTTTTTTTTTATGAATTTCATGTCAAAAAATATTAATAATCACTGTTTTTTACAAAAAATAATGATTCACATAAAAATTAAAGTGAAAATCACATAATACAAATATTGAACACACAACAACATTGATTGAATGCTTATTGTTCTCATAAAATGTCAAAGTACAAAACATTACAAGTATAACTAATTAATAGTTACAAAAAATGAGCTTGATTTCCAAGAATAACTTAAATTTAATCAACAATACTATGTAATCCAAACTCTTCATCCTCTAGAGTTTCATCATTGTTTTCTCCCACAATATTTTTTGCTTCATTTTGCTCTTCTAATGGATCTATGATGTCTGTGAATCTCCCAATGTATGCCTTTCCAATCATTCCATGTAATGGTGGTTGAGGTTCCTTTTCCTTTTTTTCCACATGTGTTTCACTAAAATCCCCTTTCTTCAACCCAATTTCTTGCATTGCATTTGGAAGAAATTGAAGAGCATTAATTCTTTGCTGAATAAATTTGCACTGTACTAGATCTTTTTCAATGGCAATGCAATTTCTTCCTTTTTGTAGGCAACATGCTAGTGTTGTACCTAATTATCAAGCACAAAATAAATAATTAAGTAAATTAGTATAATGACATATAAATTAAGAAAGAAGATATTGAAATTAAATTATATATAATAAAACTTACCTAAACCAGAAAATAAATCCAAAACCCAATCTCCTTCATTTGAACATATGTTTATAAGAGAGTTAATCAATGACTGTGGTTTTTGATAAATGTTAACTATCTCTCCTTTTGCTTCTATGTCTTCATATGTTAGTTTTTTCACAACAAAATCTTAAACCAGTACTTGGCTATGACTCTTTCCATCTACACGATTAAAAAGCATAGACATATAGCTATCATATTTTGCCCAACTATCAATATGGATGAACTCACAATCATTTATAAATGGTTGATCTCCACGGTTAAGAAGATTTGACTTTTGCCTCTAACATGAAATAGTAAAATTTCAATTAACTTGTACATAAATGATTTTTTTAACATTAATCAAACATACATTTTCAACGTCTTACCATGTAAGTTGCATCCTTGATTTTGTTTTCCCCTTGAAGCTTGATGATAACATTGCTAATTCTATGTCTGAATGAAATGTCACAAATCTCCATAACGGCGATGATGTGACTTCTACAAATCTCGCAACCACTTTACTAAGAGTTTGATAAGTTTAAGGGTCACTATCATAGTCAATGTTTGGGATATTGAAACCATGGGGAATATCTACAATAACTAGCGAATAATCCCTTTTAGGTATGAGTTTAGCAATGTGTTCATAGACGCCTTGTATTACTTGATATTGAATAGTGTCAAGCCCATTCCAAATTAAATGAGTAAGAGTTGGATCAAGTTCAACATTCTTAAGACACTGTTTCTTCAGTCTTTCGATCCTAATTTTTTCAATAAAGGTTCTGAAACTATCTAGTGCTCCATTTGCATCCTTCCTCATCCTTAATAAAATAAACAAATATATGTATAAGTTATAAAATAAAAATAGTATACACATGAATAAAAATGAATGTATAAATCAACATACCTTTTTAAATGCAAGATAAAAATCTTTTAGTGTTGATGTAGAACTTGAATCTGGATAGTTGCGTACAACATCATCCCAACTACATTCATTCAACAATTTAACCATTTGTTCTTGTATTTTCATGTAAACTTTGTGACTGAATAGATAAATAAAAGAAAGTTAATATAATGATATATATAACAAATATTGCCAAGAACAATATGTTATATTTAAAAGAAACTTATAATCTAGAAATAAGTAAAAATAATTCAACAAACTTACTTTTGAAATTCCTCAGACATTTCCTCCAATGATAAGTCCCCTGACCTCACACAACATAATATTTCTTTGACAAGTTTTTCATCTTCACTCCTTGCATTGCTCTCTAAAGTGTGATAGTCATATCTTCTCAAAGCTGCTTCATTTTAGGACTTGATTTATTGTTGCTACATATCAATGGTTTAGGAATTTTGACCTTCTGGTTTTTAATGCCAATTTTCTCCCACATGCTAAAAATCTCATTATTCAATTCCCATATCTATCGAGTTCTAAATGCCAATTGGAAAATGTTATCAATACCTCTGAATATATTAGTATTTACTATAACACCTTTTTAATTGATTTTCTCCTCAATTTGATAGCCTATTTCCATACAACATTCCTTTCGGAAATCTACAGTAACATTTGTCTTATCCCCACCACACTTTTCTTCAAATTCACTATGAATAAATCTAACCCTTTGGATGAAAATCATAGACATCCTATATTCATTATCTGAATTATGATCCCATGCCAATAACTTTGCTTATGTATCTGATAAACCAGCATAAATGATACATTTCATTGTTTCAAAATGTCGGTTATTGGGATATTCCTTAATCAATTGCCTTTGAGCTTCCACAGAATGGTTGCCCCTAAGAACATAATAATTGTATTCAAACATTTTGACTTATCAAATTCTTCTTTGTTGAGAACTTGAACTAGATCAACAAGAAGCACATAATTAACCACATGAGCATATGATTATATCTCATCAATGTCCTCAAGTTGTGAACATGCAGGTGGTGCGTCATTCTGATTTGATATTTACATTGTCCTTCACTTGCCTTATAGACTTGTCTCACATTAAGCTGAAATGTATGACCACCCTCAATTAAGTTTCTCTTTGTCAAGTTCTATCGAATGGCATTTTGTTTTTTTTTAATAATTCCATCCTCTAAATTAGCTCCTAGTGTAATGATTTCCCTGCTTCCTTTTGAAGTTTCAATAGGATCTTCATTGTTGGTAATGACTACTTGAGAATGTTCAACTTTACTTTTATTCCTCCTAAAATTCTCATCATTAACTAGAACAGAGACATTCTTGGGCATTGTTACTTTTGATATTTTACGGCTCTTATCCTTTCTAACATCAGTTATAATGTCATCCTCAGTAACGACAACATATTCTTCAGTGTCAGTTTCAACTTCCTCTTCTTCAAAAGTAACCTATCTACCTTTGCTATATTTATTCACTAGAGGCATTTTTTTTTATCCCTTGGATGTAGTTTTGTAGCATCATGAATTACTACTTTTTACTTGTTTTCCATATCTTCTTCTGACCCTAAGTAGAAATTGCTGGAAACATTCATAATATCTTTCTCTATGAAATGAATGCCTCCCAACATAATTGAAATACATTCAACAAAATTTTTTCAGACAAAATATCATATGTCAATAAAACGAAGTTATAAAAATATAATGAGACAATTACAATAACACAAAACACAAATATAAATAACAATACTTACGATATCTTGTGCAATCTCATTTACAATTTGTCTAGACAATTTTGTAGATACCTCTCTCGTGTCATACAATGAATATAATAACTGATATTTAATCTCTTCATGTGACTTGGGTGGCTTTGTAAGTATATAAACAACTTCAATTTCCGATACCAAACACAAGTCTAGGACCTTTCCCAGCACCTCAAAAAATCTACTATCATTAGGGATATTAACATGTAGATATATCTGAAAATCTTCGCCTTTTGTTTCTTTCAAATACCATACATCTTTGGGAAGTTTCACTTCTTTCAATTTATTCCAATATGAAATTCTCTTCTTATCGTTTGAGGGACTTGATAGATTTGTAGCTATCAGCTGGGTTTGGCTCATTCAACAGTGATTTTTGAGGATCCATCTTTAATTTTAGTAGTCTTTGGTACTCTAAAGATTCACATAAATCTCCTTTGATGCCATTTTCTTGCAAAAGAATACACATATATATAAATCAGTAAATTACAAAAAAATTATAGCTTAAATTAACAAATAAAATAATAAATGATAAATAATTTTGTAAACATAACCATTTAAAAAAAAATAAAAAAAATAAGAAATTAAAAAATGCAGCCCCCTCACACCCCACCCTGGCAGCCCCAATCATGCAACCCCCTCCCACCCCACCCCGAGCGGGACGTTGGGCCATCGGGGTGGGGCGGGGATGCTGGCACCCATCCCCCCGCCCCATCCCGGCAGCCCAATGGCTGGTTGAGGTGGCGAGCCGTTGGGCCGCCGGCATGGGGCGGGGGGCTGCGCCCTACTCCACGTCCCACCCCGGCGAGCCATTGGAACATCTTCATCTGCATCCAATCATTCATCTGAAGATGTGAATTCTGATGGTGTGCAAGCAAATATGAGTGATTTTGAATAATTGTCTAAGACAGTTTATATAACTGAAGTTTGCATCGTATCTTGAAATAAAAATTTTGATTTTGATATGGTGTTAAATGAAGTTATGAGTCATTTTTATGTTTGTTGGATTATATGTTTTAATTAAGATGATTTTTATTGTTTAGAATATCTACAATGCAACAATAACTTAGAGATATAATGTATGTTTCATTCAATGTACAAGTAATGACATTTTGATTAATTTAGTCATGTAATTTGTTCATAATGTCATGGTTTTTTAATCTTATGGTTGAAAAAATTCCAATTTTTTTTGTATCTTTAATGTTATGGTTGAAAACAATTAGAATTTTAGCGATCTTTAATGTCATGTTATTATATGTTTAACAACATGGATGAAAACTGATATAATTTTAATGTGTTTCTGATCCCATTATTTCATCTTTATTGTCATTACTTAAAAATGTTGAAATTATACCTAGGAAAAAAAATGTTATTCTACCAAAAAGATTCATGTGTTTTTTTCCTCAAAACCAATTGTTTTTTGCACACAAAAAATTCAGTTTTACTGGCATTTTTTAAAAATGCTGAAAATTGATCCTTAAAAAAAAAACGTCGTTCCAGTATACACACTTATCATTTTTAGCACTGTTTTTCATTTGTTTTAGGGTTTTTTTTTTTCCAGAGTTCCTATTTTGAGTTAATAGTTCTCATTTCAAAGTTTACATTGTTGTTTTCTTTGAATTTCACCAAGGCAGATGCTAAGATTGGAGAGTTGAGTTTTCCTGTGTCATATGTCACCATTTCAGCTACTACAGAGATTCCTCTAGAAGGAGAATAATGGTTCAAGGGCATGCCTCTAGACATAGCCAACGACAAGGATTTCCTAAAGCCAAAACACAAAAACAAGGAATATGGAAGTATTGTCCTAAGATAATATCTACTAGAACCCTACAACAAGCTTCTTAAAGTCAGCCATAGATATTTCACTTGTGAAGTCAGATTTGGGAGAATTTATCAGTATCATGTTAGGCTATTGATGCATTTGACAGGAAAAATCCCTTTGAATATTCATTTCTATTTGTTCAGAAGACTTAGTAAGACAAAAGATAAGGTTTAAGGTAAGAAAAGTCAAGTAGAGCCCAATATTTTTCATTTCACTCTGACTAAATTGTTATTGGTGGAAGAATTGAAAAATAAAAATCAGACATGATAGGCATTCATAGATTAATCCAAGTTTACAATTGAGTTTCCTACTAGCCCCTAGAGTAAAAAGGACACACCTTCATTTATGGCGAGATATGTTAAACTAGTAGTGGAGAGCTTAGTGAAAAAGCCATCAACTTCAGTTGACCTGTAATAACCCTCATTAAAAACTCTTGTAAAAATATATAAGGCTAGGGTGATAAGACACGTATTCCAAGCTAAATGGTGGGCAGGACATCCTAGTGGGTGTTCATTCAGTTGTTTATGGTTAAGGAAATTGGAAAATGCAATGGCAAAGGCATTAAAGAGGAAAAAAGGTATTTTGGCACATTTATTTATGAAAATAATGGAAATAAAAAGGAGGTGAATGGGCACAGGTTGCATGTGAGGATGAAAATTAAGGAAAATAATGCAAAATGAAGAAAATAGAGGCCTCATTCATAAAAAGGTTTCTAAGGACTAGCTGGCAAGCTTCTTCCTTTCAGTGCAAATCTTTTGTCAGTTCAGTTTTGGGAGCTCCCTCATTATTCTCTCTCTCTGTCATACTCTTGGATACTTAGAGTTTTCTTGGAGCACTCTTGGAGGGTATGGAATACTTGGATTCTTGGACCAAGAAGGAAAAGGAAGAGAAGGAAAGCAGAAGAATGCATAAGCATCAACAACTACATCAAAGTTCTTGCAGATACCGAGTTGCATGTATGATTTCTTCACTAATTTTGGCATGCATGGCACATGCATGTGGTTTCTTGGTTATGATCTGTCATTGGCATGGAGGATGGTCAGGATTGATAGTGGATTGCCTAGCCTTGCCATTTCTTGGATAGCCATGGTGATTGTGGCTTTACTTTCATTGCTTTGTTTTGGTTGGTTCTCATGTTTCCTTAGCTTGGCTTGAGTTATTAGTCCTGGAAGCCTTGGTTGAACAAATGCTCTAGAAGCCCTATAATATCTTGGGTTGAGTTACTAGTCCTAGAATCTCTAGTTGGACAAACGCTCTAGGAGCCCAATAATAGCTTGGGTTGAGTTACTAGTCCTAGAAGCCTTGGTTGGACAAATTCTCTAGAAGCCCTTGGTGGGTTGAGTTACTAGTCTTGGAAGCCTTGGTTGGACAAAAAATTTGGAAGCCAGTGTTGGCTTAGGGGGTCCTGACCCACGTTCAATGTTAGTTGCACCAACCAACAAAATGCTACACTACTAGCCCTTTCGATAAAAACCTGCGTAGAACAGGCTATAGCCTCACCCAAAGTAGTATGGGAGAATGCATGAACCAAGTTTCTACATCCAGATACTAGTGTGATGTCTTTTAGCGCCTCAGATCTACCTTCGTGCAGATCGATAAACTCTTAGGGCTTGCCGCTGTACTATATTAGAATAACCTTCAAACCTTTTCGAAGGCCTATGATCAGTCCTTGTGGACCTTTAATAGTTAATTCGCCTACTTATGTGCACAAAAGAGTAGTCCTAAATTAGGGTTTGTGCAGGTTTACTTAAGTTATTAACAAACATCATAGAATTCATCAGAGTCTTCTCAAAATTACTTAAAGATGTATTGCATATGTCATTAACGAATTGCATAACATGCAATCAATATTCCATAAAACACATCATTCATCAACAACATATAACATTAATAGAGATAAACAGAAATACGCAAGAATTCTCAGAAAACTATCTTTATTGGTCTTCAATTCAAGGTTACAAACTCAAAACTACCCTGCTTACATAGTTGCAGGGGTTCACGTACATAGCTGCAAAATCTACCTAGGTCTCTGCACACTCAGCTGCAGAGTCTTTCTTCCTCTTTCTTACCCACTTATCCTTGCTATCTGATGTAGCAAAACTGCAACTTTACATAATTCGGGAATTTTTTAAATTAATTAAATCCCTGTTTAATTAAACTATCAGACCCCGATCTCTTTAGAGGAACTCAAGAGATCAAACCTTATCGCCTCCAAAAACTATGCTAACTAGCATGCACCTTCCAGAGCAATATCCGTCGGATCTCGTCCATACATAATTAACGGTTGTGATCGAACCGAAATTCAATTGGATTAAATAATAGTCCATAAGATATCATGTCCGAAATTTAAATTAAATCTCATGCACTTTCCGATGCGATTACCATCCGATTTGACCTCTTCAAACAAACAGTCACGATTAACTTTGCTATTAACTCAATTTTAATAAATATCATGCCCGATTTTGGAATTAACGTTTGAACTTGTTGGTACGTGATGACTGTTAGATTTGATGGATCTGTTTGATCCGATGATTAAGATCTTCTTCTGGTTTTCTCGTGAATTCGTCAGGTTTCCTCATTCCACCAAGTTTATTTAGTCTTTGTCTGCTTTCAATTGGCAATCAACAAATTAACACCTTTGTTCAGGCGATCCTCAAACACCAAACTCCACACACAATTTCTTGTATTTAACAGAGATTCAACCTATGATTTAAGGAATCAACGAAAGAAAATTACATAATAAAAGATCATGTAGAAACAAGTTTTGAACACAAACTCCTTTCTTCATAATAGTATTTACATATATATTTAGAACATCTCGTGCTCTGATTTATTCTCATCACTACTTAGCTCTCTCTAACTCACTCTAACTCTTTTTAACACTCTCCTTGCAAGCTTACATTTATAGATTAATTACATAATTATGGATTATACTAAATCCATGATTTTTACCATAATTTACTCAACTAATTCCTATTCAAGGATCTCGTAATCCCTAAGATCTCTATGAGATCTACACCTATCAATTTCCCTGATATAGTTGAGAATATTTCACAACTGAAAACCTCACACGTAGATTTCTCACTCAATCTATACAAGATTCCTAAAAATAATTAAAAACATCACCCCCTAAATCAACCAAATGAACAATAATATTCTAAGCAGGATGCTCCTGCATCAGACTCCCGATGTAGAAAAATAATCATAGACTCCTGTCTATGAGGTCTGTCACTTTTCTGTAGTAATGTGACAGCTACAAGTCTAAATGACTTGCTACCTCTAGGACTCCAAACTCTATTTTGCTGATGGTCCTTCAAAGGAATAATTTCATCATGTAATCTGGCATTAAATTCACAAAATAATATCTTCAGAGAATTATTAAACATGATTCTTGACTTTCCTTACCTCATCATCCTCTATTATGGAAATATAGACTCGTGACCTGCATGTGGAAACTTGAATACCCATTTTCCTAGTTTCCAAATTTTTAACGAGTCACAAACTGGTTCATCATCTGCACCTATAGCTTTGCTAGGTAACTCTGTCGTTTTGAGATTAGTAAGAACTAAATCTGAAAGTTCACCATCATCATCACTCGAACTGTCAACCAAATTATGTATATCTATAAAGAAATTTCCTCCACCATGCTCTAGGAGTAATTCCTCTTTATTAATCACATCAACACAGTTGATGTTCTCTATGGTGTCCTTTCCTCCTTTTGTTACAATTTCTCTGGTCTCAACTTCTTCGTCTTTTGTCTCTTTATCTACTGTTTCCTTCTCTAATTGAGCTACAAACTCAACTTCATGGAATGAAAAACAATCATCCCTATCTACCGGATGAGTCCTTTTTGCGGACAAGACCGACCTCCCTAGTATCTAATGATATCTAGTGACAAGCAAACCAATCAAATTCTATCTCTCTAAATATGCAATTTATAAATAAAGGCAAACAAGTGTTTTAGGCCTACCTTGGGTCCAATGCAAGTTTGTGGAAGCCTCGCTCCGTTGATCCAAATGAGCTCCCTTGTAGAGAATCTACAAACACAAACAAGCACACAAATTAAATAGCACCTGAAAAGCCAATATAATAAAGCATACTTATCATGATGATCAAGGAATTCATGAAACAAATCACATAAGACAATTTGTTGAGAAAAATGAATCTGATTGTATTAACTTAAATCAAAGAAGAACTTTACAACCTATGCCTTGATGCTGTACAAGCTCCTCCCAGGGTCCTGCAAGAAGTCTCCTCTACTTTGACAAGTTTCACTCTCTTCCCAATGAAGCCAAAAGGTATGTGATCTCTCCTCTCAAGCTTAACTAGGAAGTCTCAATTCCAACAGCATTTACCCTAAAAAATGTTCAGCTTCTAACCTCTCCAGCAAGCAGCCCAATGCCTTAATCTATAGTGCAATGGAGGGAAGTTACTAGGTCCACTTTCAAAGGGATAAAGCCCTCCTTCAAAGGGATAAGCTCCTCTGATCAAGGGATTAGCTCCTTCAGTTTTGGGATGCATGAACCACCTAGGAGCGAACCATCCATGTCAAGATTCCTTCTAGAATCAAATAGAATTAACCCAAAGTGAGTTTTTAAGAATAAACTTGCGCCTTTTTGACTTTCATAGGGGTACGCACCCACTCCTTTAGAGACAGAGCAGGCAGGTCCGCAGGTAACATGAACAAGGGGTGCAGGACCATAGGTAACAGTGAGAGAAAGTGTGGAACCAGAGCTTTATTGATTTTTAAGGTCTTTCTCTCATTTTCAAAGCTTGACATGAAGAGCTGAGGTTTGAGACTTTCTTAGGAGGATAGTATGAATGATGATAGACCCATACTGACTGCAAATAGTCATGGTGACAATATTTTGTGTAACAGATTGCCCCCTAAAGTGAGAAGTCTGTAGTAGATGAGGATTTCATTTATCATCTAAGAAGAGTGAAGTACTTTATCATTTCGAGGATCATCTTGTGGAGAGCCTGGTTGAAACCTGTAAAAACATTCAATACAAAATATATATATGAGATCATATCATCGTTGAGGTAGGCATTCCCATACTCAGATCAAAACTGACTAGAAAACTAACTACTGCTCTGATATAGGAATGATCTTGTAATACATCACAAGTATAGACACATGTAGACACAGTATGGACGCAGCCATCTGTTTATGAATAGTCCATTGTATAATGAATACAAAATTCCTCGCAGCCTGGATGGTGGAAACTAGATCTAGGGTCTTGATTTCTACTTCCCGAAATAATACGATTCTAACCATGTGAATGAATGTGTCAAAGTCGAACATGGTAGAAACCACTTGATTACCAGTCAATGATGTAGACTGTTAACAAGTGTGAGAGAAACCACCAGTAATGTCATTGGCTCTCAAAGTACTCAATACAATCCATGAGATGTGAATAGATGTGTTGATGTCGAACATGTCATGGAATCCTTTGATCGAAGGTCAATGATGCAACCTATCGTCAAAGGCGAGAAACCTGCCATTTAGGCATGCAGATCCCAAGGCACTGACGATTTCTAGATCATCTTTCTAGATAATGAGCTGAAGTCGATAGAAAGCGATCCTTCGTAGGCAAGCCCACAACACGAAATCATAGATCAAGTTTGAAGAAATTTAGTTGCAAGGACTGACTCAGGGATGGTCAAGATGGATGACAGATATTTTGCAGATGAATGGTTTATTTGCATTGACCTCTTGAACACATAACGACAGAGCAAATTGTTTGGTGACAACTGACCCAAAGTTAATACCTAGAAACCGGCTGAAGACTTTCAATATGGTTTGATCAACTGTTAAGCAAAGTATTTCCCAACCTAGGTGAACAAAAAGTGTCGTGTTCAAGAGTGGCTAAATGTTTTCTGAGACACAAAGTATGACAAACAGGCTCATTTTTCTCTCTTTTCCCCCACCATTTCTGGCAAGTACCTATTTATTTTTAACAATCTTGAGGAGGATAACATTTGCTTGATTATAAGCACATCCTTCGGATGAGTCCAACTTAGTTTAAATTCGAACCCTAAGAAGGAGTGGTCCGTTCTTGTTTGTAATTGAATAGGTCCTTTACTGTTGAATTTTAACGAGTCCAGTATAGGAGAAACTCGGTGTTTTTCAATTTTAGGGAGTCTGAAAAAACTTAAGAAAACTCCATGGTTGTCCTTTTTCGTAAATTTGTGTCTCCCAAGCCCGAAAAAGTATAAAATAATACTTGAGAGAACCGCTTGATCATTACGACCAAGGAGTACTTTTCATAATTAGTGCCTCTGATCCGAAAAAGTAAAAAAGCGATCAATGACACGTCGTTTTATAACCAATATCAAATTTGAAACGACAAAAATCCGGCAATCTTTTCATGTTTTTACGGTCAGAAAAGGGCTGTAAGTGGACCGTCTTTTTAGTTCCGTTTTAACGAGCTTAAAAAGAAAAACTCAGCAATCTTTTCATATTTTGAGAGTCTGAAAAGGGCTTAAAAGAGAACTCCAAGGTTTCACTTTTTCGTAAGTTTTAACGAGTTCGAAAAAATGATAAAAATGTACTCATGGTTTTCACTTTTTCATAAGTTTTAATGAGTTCGAAAAAATGATAAAAATGTACTCATATGGCCGACTTTCAATTTAATTTACGAGCAGGAAAAGACGGAAAGAACTCGGCATTTTCATTTGTTTTACGAGAATGAAAGATAGCAAAATAATCTCGGGATTTTCATGAGTTTATCGAGTCTTGAAAATAACTAAAATTGACTCGAGATAGGTTTCATTTTTGTTGAGTCTTGAAAATGTCATTCATTTCCATTACACTTTCGCTATTATGTCCATTATATCACCTCCATTTCACCTCCATTTCACTACTATGTCACCACATTCATCCCACTTTCATTATCATTGGGCTACCTTGATGTTTTTCCAATATTTATTATTTCTAAGCCTTTTAAGTGAATTTGTGGTTAAACATTAGAAAATAATGTGCATATTCTTATACCTAACCAATGGGTTGAGTTTGTTGACATGTGTAGGTTGAAAGGAGACTTCTAGAAGACCCTTATGTGGCACTCTAAGGCCAAATTCGAATTTGGTTGGAAAGAATCATGGGATCATGAGGATATGTGTCACATCTCCTAATTGTATTGTAACTCTAAAAGACATGTGTCTTATCAGTTCCTATTTTGATTAGGACTCTAGAGGTAGAGGGAGAGATTCATGGTTTATCATTAATGAGAAGGCTCTCATCTTTTTGTATAAATAGGAGGTCTCTCTCCTTCATTAGTTAGTCTTTTTAGTCTCTTTTTAGTCTCTCTTTGGAGAGCTTTGTTGTACTTTGCACTTTTGAAGAAATCGAATAAAGCTTTGATGTTCTCAACATGGAAGGAGATGTGAAGTAGATGTCATGGAGCATATTAGGATGTAAGTAGATTAGATTTTATTTTGTAAATATTGCTTTGTAGAATGTAAGGTAGATTAGATTTTCATTCATGCAATTCTAAGTATGCTTTGATTTCATAGGTAGAAGGGGGCCCCTGCCTTGTACAGTTTGAATTATTGCATTTTATTTTCTCCTGGGATTTGTTTTTATGTTTATGTATTTGCTTTACAAACTAATGGTATTTGAAGTTGACAGGTTCAAGCTGCTGCCTTTGTTTTTATAGCTGATTTTTAATTTTATTTCTCAAAGAGCTGCTAACACATAAATGATCTTCATCATAAATTGTTATATTTTAAGATAAAAATATCACTAACTTGCAGCTGGCTTTGAGTGCTTTTCAGACTGTTCTTTCACTACTTTCTAACCATACTTTGCATAGTACATATGGCTGAAGTAGAGAGTTAGAAAGAGCAAAATATTATTACTAGTCTTTAAAGTAGATTTTTGGTTTTAAGTGCTTCTTAGACTAATCTTTCACTACTTTCTAATCATACTTTGCATAGTACATATGGCTGAAGTAGAGAATTAGAAAGAGCAAAATATTATCATTAGTCTTTAAAGAAGATTTTTCTCACTTTTCTAATTCAACTTAAGCTACTTTCTATCCGTGCTTTACACAGTACATGTGCTTAGAAGCATCGAGTTAGAGAGAGATAATCTTTATCTTTGGTTTTAAAAGTGACTTTCTTTTCTTTTATTTGCAGCAGCATGAATGGTGTCTAGTGCCATTGGAAGTGGTCATTTACTTTCAAGTCATTTCAAGTTCTTTGCTTTCAGTTTCATTTCAAGTTATTTCTTTCAAGCTCTTTCTTTGCAAGTTTAAAAGTTTGATTACTTTCTAGACTTATTTCTAACTACTTCCTAATCGTGCTTTACACAGCACATGTGTTTGAAGCAGAGTTTTAGGAAGAGTTGAACATTATAACTGGTCTTTAAAGTGGTTTTTCTTACTTGTCACCTTAGAGCTTGACTACTTTTTGGACTTATTTCTGACTACTTCTTAATCGTGCTTTACACAGCACATGTGTTTGAAACAGAGTTTTAGGAAGAGTTGAACATAAACTATAAAACAACGAAGTAAGAGAAAGGTTAACTAAGCACATATAGTGCACCACACTTCATCAGTTTACGATACCCGGATTGATAATTTATGTAGAGCAATTTAAGACATTAAATTGACTAAACATTTTGGCGCCGTTGCCGGGGAAGTGTAATTAGGAGACCTTATTTCTTACATCTGGAAAAAAAAATTAATAATCCTTGAGTATGCTCTCCTCTTGCACTTTGTGTGATCTGGAGGATCAGAAAAAAGATTGTTAAGTAAAAAAGACAAAATAATAATTCTTGAGTATGCTCTCCTCCTGCACTCTGTGTGATCTGGAGGATCAGAAAAAGAATTGTTAAAAAAAAAAAATAGGAGACAAAATAAACTTCATCACTTCAATTGATTCAATAAAAAAAAAAAAAATGAAAAAAAATGAAAAAATAAAACTCAAGTGCTTTGATAGGTTCAAATTGTCCAAAATTGTCTGGTTATGCTTTGTAGTGGTCTTCAAAACACTGTATCTTGTTCAAATAAGGTTTTGCAACTTAGTTGCAGAAACTGCCCTGATCCCGCAGCTATCTGACAATCCCGCAGCTGTTTCAAGGTTTAACAAGTTACAGGTATCTAATAAAAAAACCGACCACATGGGCATCTCCAGAATTGTCCCGACATGGATCCTATCCTAGTCACCCAGCTCAGATCGATGAAAAACCAGCCTAGGACCTTAGTCAAAGTCTTGTTTTTAACATGTTTTTCTTGAAGTATTTGCTGCCTGAAATTGAAAATCATTAATCCTTTTTATAAAAATTTTACAATTTCAGAGAAGAAAAAAAAAGAGAAAAACAATCTAGGGCTATCTCCATTCTTAGTTTTCACTGTGGCTTCAATAAAAAAAAAAATATGCCTCCCTGTTCAAGCTTTGACCTGTTGATTCCTGTAGGAGGCATTCATCATTTAGTGGCAGATTTCTGAGTTGATTTCACATTTGGATAGCTACCTTATCAATTAGAAGCAGAGAATTAAACTTACTAATGATGGGCAAGAGCATATGGAAGAGATAGTTGAGCATCTGGTTGTGAAACTTCCCATTGCTTTACTAAATCATCCTTTATTTTCTCAACTGAGACCTCAAACAAATTGAAGTACTGCAATAATCCCTGTAATCCATTTGGAGAACTGGTTGATGTCAAAGCTTCTGAATAATGCCAAATTAAATTGGGAGTCAACAAAGTCTTTATCATTACTGAGTGTTCTTGGTTCTGCCGCTGATGATGACTGAGCAGTATTCTATACCATGATCCATGCAGGTCCTTTGCATAACAAACATAATGCCAAAAAAAAAAAAAAAAGGACGCATTAAGCATATCGACGTGCACAACAACAGCATAAAGCTTGTATATGAGCAAACCATTTCCCTTTCCACTCATCTAAGGTGACAAATCTAGTGTTTCAGGGAATGTTACCCTCTTGTTCAGCTTGCCAAACCTCCCAGTTTGAAATCGTTTCAGTGCAATTGTAAGAATAATAAGAGCCTGATGGACAGTAAGTCGTTTCAATGCCTTCCCATTTTAAGTCATCCAACACCTGCAAAACAATAGATCAGATAAGAAAGGCCGAATGCAAAAAGTGCAGAACAGAGAAAAAATTAACTCAGAGAAAAAACGCAAGACCTGAAAAACGTCAAACTTCACACCTTCGATTCTCCCAAACAAAGGCGAATTTCAAAAAACTAAAACATGGGTTTTGTTGCCAGGTGGGTTAATTAGATAACCCAGAAACCGATTTGGAAAATTCGTGGTGGTCTGGGAGAAATGTTTGGTTCTTTGGAGCCCGTTTTTGACTGCCGCGCGTGAAAATTAAGTGGTTGTTTGAATAACTCCGCGTACCTGAGGGAAAGAGTTGTGATGGGGATCAATTACATGCTGACTAAACATTTTGGTGCGCCTGTCTAGAGACGTGTTTCAATCAAACACGACTCTCGGTCATTAATCGTTGCCGGTTAAATGTTGGGTATCCAAAACATTAACAGCCTCTCTCTCTGCTAATTCTTATTAAAGACCTCATCCTGTGCACATGGACGGATATGCAGTGGTGAGCAGGTAAGTTACTAATATTTGGTATACCAGCACGATGCCTACATTTATTTGTCAATACGACTAGTATCATAATGGCAGTGGCGACTATCAGAATTAATAAGTTGGGCTAGTAGTGCTGCCAATTCTGGTTTGTAGAGCACAAGGACTGAGTATGTTATCAATGGCCCTTCTACTACTGTATGGGTTCTATATCACTGCTAATTCTGAGAAACAGTGAATACATATAACCAGTGAACGTATGTTATGGTTGTATTATGACTGCTAAGCCACCATTGAAGTAGTGTTTTAGAACAGAGCCGTAGAGTCAATGGGGAAACTTTTAAGGGCTGAAGGTTCAAAATTCCTGGAAGCATATCCTCAAGTTGAGGAGGCATTGCAGAAAGCCAACTGGCTACAGTGCATCAAGAAATTTAAAGGCTCCCACAAGGAGGTTACAAAAGCCTTTGCAAGGTCATTCAGAGATAAAGACAGTCAAGTGGAGGTGGAGGTTATTAAACCCCGCAGCTGTGTTTCAAACTCCATAATTCCATTTTTCAGCTGAAGTTTGAGATGGAGAAATTGCTTAGTTTGTTCGCACACAGCCACTCCATTTCACAGTATTTTCTACACTCTGCAATCCCGCAGCCATTTAGCGATCCCGCAGCTGTTTTGTTAAACTCTAGGTTGTAGGTGTCATCAGGCAAAACAGGCCACATGGGTAGCTAGGGAAATGTCAGTACATGGATGGTGTCCTATCCATTCGGTCAAATTTGCTGAAAAAGACCCCGGTCAAAGGGAAGTCAAATTGGGTGTTATCATAAAGTCGCCACACTGAATCGTCACACTAAGTCGCTGCATGTCAAGGAAAAAAAATAATAATTTTGAATCAATGAAATGAACAAGTTATTTTCTCACTTTTCTGAAGGTATTGATTAATTTTGGACTGATAATGAAAATTGAATGGCTAACTTTTTATTCAAGATTTTTAGCTACAGAGCTGTTCCTCAATTCCGCAGCCAGAAAAACCTCATTGTTCAAATCAGCCTATCTTTCTCATACAGAATCAGATTTTGATGATTTAAGTACCATTGGAAAGATCTCAACAAGATCTATACAATGAGAAATATATCATCAGAGTTTGAAATGGCAAATAATGAAATAAATTGCTGAAAAGAAGCAACATCAACTTGAGGCACTAATTCCAAAGCAGGTATAAATTCTTTTGATTTTTCCTTTGAGAACTTGTTTCATTAATACAAATTCTTAGTTTTGTGTGTAAATATCATAACTAGAGAGATTGATCACCTCTCTCCTTTGATAATCTTACATTCCATTGCAGAAGAAGTATTAGTTTTTTTGCAGGTTCCAGGAGGAAGGACAAATGACTACAAGGGAATGATGTCTCTCTAAGAGACCAATTTGTTTCATAAGAGGATGATCAGCAACAAAGAGGAAATATGCTGATGCAAAATCAGATCCAAACACTTGAAAAACTTTCAGATACTATTGTCTCCATCACATCCATCCATCACATCCATACTCCATAATAAACCATTCACCTCATTCCACTCCATATTTTCCATTTTCATTCACATACACTTTCCATCTCTTTTTGTCCATTCATAACCCACCAATAAAAGCAAAAGGCTCATTCACATTCTTACTGCCCATTGTCATTTCTGTTCTCCATTGCCATTTTCCATTTTCACTTTCCATTCCTTGTCATTTTCATTCTGCAAATAAGCCCTGCTTCAATGCAAATTAGTCTATAGTCCTTTGAGTCTAAGTTCTTTGTAAAAACACCTTGAGACTTGCATGCCTTAATGGCAAGTTCTCATGCTGACAAACAATGGGAATACATTAATGTCCCTTGTTCGTTAGATCTTCTAGGTGACTCGACATCAGCAAAATCATTCGTACCTAGCAAGATGTGTTTGGGCATCTTGACTCTCATTGACATCAATGGTGAGAGTACTCGTGTTGACTAGTGGCATCCATTAATGGCCACTAAGCCAACAATTTCCTACTATGTTCGACATCAGAACATCTTTTCACATAGTAGGAATTGTGCCAATGAGTTTTGAAGACATGAAGACTATTATTTTCATCATTTTGGAGCAGATTCAGCAAGTTTTAGTAGAAGCAATAAAAAGCCATCTTATCTCTCTATCCATGACTCCTCTTGTTCAGCCACTTGAAGAAGAATATGATCAGAAGTTTTCAGCCACCACACACATACAACTCATCCATTCCAAAGGGTAAGTGAAGGTACGGCATTTTCTAACTTTTAACCATAGAATTCCATAAAAAGCTAGAATGATACTTGTTGGAAAAACATTTATCTTCCTCATTTCATAAAATTGCCAATACCATCAGTTGGGGGGGGGAATACATTCATATTCATATCTTTCCATGTCCATAACATATTCAAGAGCTCACATACTTCCAATATATATTAATTATTACATTGCTATTATGAGCATACAATGGCTTTTGAAAAGTGCTTAAAGGATAAATTGGATACAAACAAAATCATGGTTGTCACACAAGAACCAACCATCATGCAATCCAATAAAGATATACTTAGCAACAATAATCAAAATATCATTACGCAAAGTTCAAAGATCAAAATAGAAGGCAACAAAAAAAAAAAAAAATGGTTGTAACACAAGAACCAACCAGGTTGCAATTCAAGTGAAACACTTTGCAGAAATATGAAGTTATCAAATGATATCATGCAAAGTTAAGCCAAAGCTCAAGAATCAAAAGAGTCAATGTAATATATGTTGCATGAGGACATGCAATAGCTTCAGTTGGGGGGTATGTTGAGTCTTGAAAATGTCATTCATTTCCATTACACTTTCGCTATTATGTCCATTATATCACCTCCATTTCACCTCCATTTCACTACTATGTCACCACATTCATCCCACTTTCATTATCATTGGGCTACCTTGATGTTTTTCCAATATTTATTATTTCTAAGCCTTTTAAGTGAATTTGTGGTTAAACATTAGAAAATAATGTGCATATGCTTATACCTAACCAATGGGTTGAGTTTGTTGACATGTGTAGGTTGAAAGGAGACTTCTAGAAGACCCTTATGTGGCACTCTAAGGCCAAATTCGAATTTGGTTGGAAAGAATCATGGGATCATGAGGATATGTGTCACATCTCCTAATTGTATTGTAACTCTAAAAGACATGTGTCTTATCAGTTCCTATTTTGATTAGGACTCTAGAGGTAGAGGGAGAGATTCATGGTTTATCATTAATGAGAAGGCTCTCATCTTTTTGTATAAATAGGAGGTCTCTCTCCTTCATTAGTTAGTCTTTTTAGTCTCTTTTTAGTCTCTCTTTGGAGAGCTTTGTTGTACTTTGCACTTTTGAAGAAATCGAATAAAGCTTTGATGTTCTCAACATGGAAGGAGATGTGAAGTAGATGTCATGGAGCATATTAGGATGTAAGTAGATTAGATTTTATTTTGTAAATATTGCTTTGTAGAATGTAAGGTAGATTAGATTTTCATTCATGCAATTCTAAGTATGCTTTGATTTCATAGGTAGAAGGGGGCCCCTGCCTTGTACAGTTTGAATTATTGCATTTTATTTTCTCCCGGGATTTGTTTTTATGTTTATGTATTTGCTTTACAAACTAATGGTATTTGAAGTTGACAGGTTCAAGCTGCTGCCTTTGTTTTTATAGCTGATTTTTAATTTTATTTCTCAAAGAGCTGCTAACACATAAATGATCTTCATCATAAATTGTTATATTTTAAGATCAAAATATCACTAACTTGCAGCTGGCTTTGAGTGCTTTTCAGACTGTTCTTTCACTACTTTCTAACCATACTTTGCATAGTACATATGGCTGAAGTAGAGAGTTAGAAAGAGCAAAATATTATTACTAGTCTTTAAAGTAGATTTTTGGTTTTAAGTGCTTCTTAGACTAATCTTTCACTACTTTCTAATCATACTTTGCATAGTACATATGGCTGAAGTAGAGAATTAGAAAGAGAAAAATATTATCATTAGTCTTTAAAGCAGATTTTTCTCACTTTTCTAATTCAACTTAAGCTACTTTCTATCCGTGCTTTACACAGTACATGTGCTTAGAAGCATCGAGTTAGAGAGAGATAATCTTTATCTTTGGTTTTAAAAGTGACTTTCTTTTCTTTTATTTGCAGCAGCATGAATGGTGTCTAGTGCCATTGGAAGTGGTCATTTACTTTCAAGTCATTTCAAGTTCTTTGCTTTCAGTTTCATTTCAAGTTATTTCTTTCAAGCTCTTTCTTTGCAAGTTTAAAAGTTTGATTACTTTCTAGACTTATTTCTAACTACTTCCTAATCGTGCTTTACACAGCACATGTGTTTGAAGCAGAGTTTTAGGAAGAGTTGAACATTATAACTGGTCTTTAAAGTGGTTTTTCTTACTTGTCACCTTAGAGCTTGACTACTTTTTGGACTTATTTCTGACTACTTCTTAATCGTGCTTTACACAGCACATGTGTTTGAAGCAGATTTTTAGGAAGAGTTGAACATAAACTATAAAACAACGAAGTAAGAGAAAGGTTAACTAAGCACATATAGTGCACCACACTTCATCAGTTTACGATACCCGGATTGATAATTTATGTAGAGCAATTTAAGACATTAAATTGACTAAACAATTTTTACAAAAGCTTGAAACAGAGAAAAACTATGCTTCAAAGTAGTTTCATTTTTACATAAGCTTGAAACAGAGAGAAAACTGTGCTTGATGCCCCCTAAGCGTAACTGCTAGAGCGCATGCCCCCCAGCTTCATTTCATTCAACCAGGTGGATGAAATGAAGGTTCAGTTACGAGATCATTTGAAAGACTCGACCTAAAACTATAAGAAAATTATGCAAAAAATTGAAATAACTAACCTAAATATACAACTTAACATTTATGAGATCTAGTCAAACTCTCGACTCAATTAGAGGAGGATTTGTTTCATTTTTTAACGAGCTTGACACAGGAAAAGAACTATGCTCGGATTCGGTTTCATGTTTACGCAAGCTTGAAACGAAAAACTATGCTTGTTATAAGTTTGCATGCCCCCAGCATAATGACGCAAATCAAGGTACATGCCTGCAAAGCTTCACTGCATTCAACCAGGTGGATGAAATGAAGGTTTACTTTCGAAATCTTGGAAGGACTCGTGGGAGTTGTTTCATTTTTTAGTGAGGTTGACACAGGAAAAGAACTATCCTCAAAACCCTTGTTTCATTTTTTAAACGAGCTTGACACAAGATAAGGAACTATGCTCATAACTACTCTCTACAATCTACCTAACAAGGAACTATACTCTAAAAACCTTGATTCATTTTTTAACGAGCTTGACACAAGACAAGGAACTATGCTCTAAAATCCTTGATTCATTTTTTAATGAGCTTGACACAAGACAAGGAACTATGCTCATAACTCCTTGTTTCATTTTTTAATGAGCTTGACACAAGACAAAGAACTATGCTCATAAAATCCTTGATTCATTTTTTTAATGAGCTTGACACAAGACAAGGAACTATGCTCAAGTCTACTCTCTACTATCTACCTAACAAGGAACTATGCTCTAAAATCCTTGATTCATTTTTTAACGAACTTGACACAAGACAAGGAACTATGCTCTAAAATCCTTGATTCATTTTTTAATGAGCTTGACACAAGACAAGGAACTATGCTCATGACTCCTTGTTTCATTTTTTAACGAGCTTGACACAAGACAAAGAACTATGCTCATAACTAATCTCTACAATCTATCTATATAACCTATCCTTGTTTCATTTTTTAACGAGGTTGACACAATACAAGGAACTATCCTCGAACCTGATTCATTTTTTAACGAGGTTGACTCAGTAACAGGAACTTTCCTCGCCTCAGCTTGTTTCATTTTTTAATGAGGTTGATACAGGAAAAAACTATCCTCGCACTCACTGATCATGGCTTCCAACTGGAAGAAAGACATGTCAATGGACACACCTTGATCATGGCTTCCAAGAGGTCTTCATCAGAAGGAAGGATAGTTCTTTGGAAGGAACACATGTCAAGGGACTCAAAAGGGATAAGAGCATCACGTTCAAATAATCTCATAGAGTTTTCCATGCCAATTACCAGATCTAAATCAAAGGAAGATGAGCAAATAGTGAGAGGCTCACTTACATTGGTAACTGAAAACATGGGACCAATTGCCACATAATTAACCCGTGGCGGGGTAGATACCACTTTAGAATCAGGAACATTTAGGGGTGTCATATTATTGGTAGTTGAAACAAGACCAGGGAACGAAAGCTAGTCTATAGTCACAATAGTTCCATTGTGAGGGAAAGACATCACGCGAAAGAGTGTCGATACGACAGCTTTCATTGCATAAACATAGTCTCGTCCAAGGAGTAAATTGAAATCCAAGGGACCTCGAACTACCATAAGATCAATTTAGACAGTTTTACCTTCCAAGGTAATAGAAAACTTAGGAAGGATCCCTAAAGGTTCACTAATGGTTCTATTAAAAGCTTTCAGATTCTACGTAATAGGTGCAAGCTGAGGGGAACCCAAAGCTTTCCAAGCAATTGAGGATAAAATACTAGCAGAAGCACCTTCATCTACCTGTGAGCGATGCATGTCCCTACCACCAACCTTGAAAATGATTTGGAAAGGGATGGAGGAAGGAAGACGAGGTTCTGTCAATCTATTCCAATCAAAGTAAAAGACCTCAGTACTTGGAGGGGGTTCTGTAGAAACAGGTGAAATGCCCCCCGGCGTAGAAGAATCTGATGTAGCAAAAAGAATGTGAGCAGTATGAAGTTCACTCTCTAAAGGGAGAGTGGGATCGACCGAATGTGAAATTGAATCGACCACTTGATTAACTAAGGGATCATCAACCTGAGTGATATGAGTTTTACTCTCCAATGGAAGAGTGGGATCGACTATACTTGAAATTAGATCAATCACTTCGTCAGTTGACAGTAGGTTGGGAGAAAGTTTACAGTAACAGTTGGAAATTATTGCTATGGAACAGTAAGGTTTTCCAACAATTTGGAGGCTTCATCCATGTGAGGGCAAATGTGAGTTTGATGACTCCTTTTGAATAACTTACAAGGAAACCTAACTTTACCCTTTTTCCCAGGAACCTGACTATCATTGGTTGATGGATCAATGGAAAGTTGATGAAATTTTTCTAACCATACTTCCAAGACCTTTGGAATACCAAGACAATTGATAAGGAAGTGGTCACCCTTACAAAGCCTGCAAGGGTATTTGGGTTTACAATGCATGTCGGAGGTTTCCTCAACACAACTAACACTTACAACCATGGTTGGTTGGTTGACTTCTTTCTTATCTTGCTTCTTCTTCTCCTTCTTCTTCTTCTTCTTAGCTACCTGGTTACTAGCATCAAGGCTTTTACCAAGCGAAGAGGAAGAAATGGAGGAAGAAAAATTAGGCGAAGAAGGTAAAGGGTCAACAGAAGGTTGGTGATGTTGAGATGGTGAACTCTGTTGAGGTGAAGAATTTGGTTGAGGTGGAACAATTGGAGTATTTGAGGCCAACGAAGTTGAAAATAACCATATTGGTAAACCTATTGTAAATCTAGGTAATGACAAAGTAGCCATATAAGGAGGACCAACATTTCCAAAGTAAGGAAAAGTACTAGGATTCTCATTAAGAGGGGTTCCTTGGTTGGTAAATTCCGGAACATTTGCCATTATATTCAACTTCAGTGAATTTTATTAACAATTTAAAACTAAAATTTGTTCACACCTAATCTTCAACGGTTGGGTAACCTGGAACGTGAACAGTCATCAAGAAGATGAACTGATCCGTCCATTTTATGTATATAAACAATAGCTGTCTAATGAAATAATCAATCAATTTCTTCTGCCCATTCTGGAGTTACCCTGGCCTGACATGGTATCAGAGCACAGGTCCCAGGTTCTAAAAATAGTTGTAACTCCTGCCTCTATCATGAGCGCTGCCTCTGTCCTACGTGTCATTAATTCTCTGAGCATCGGTTAACAGTCATTGATTGTCCTGCACATCTGCTGGGTAAACTTTTCCAAGCATCCCGCTACCATAGTATCTAAATACATCGACTGTGTGAAATTTCATCTTTTCCAGTCTCCTGTGGATTATGTGCAGAACCTGTTAGGATCACGGAATTCTAGCTAGGAGCATGGCCTGATCATGTGTTCGTTCATGGCCGCATGCCTTTTTTCTCTGTAACTCTGAAATAGCTCTTCGTTTTTCTGCCTCCTGGTCTTAGTTTTCTCTTTCTGTTTCAAGAGAAAGTTATCTAATGTGCTTTTCATGAATTGTATGCGGTCCTCGAATCTGCACTGCAAATATATTCTCCTTTTGCAGCAAAGGCGAACATATAAAAAACTCTCAAAGTTTAATATTTGTTTCAGTTAGGTTTTCCGCACTAATCCTGATAAAAACCTGAATACCATTTGGGGTGACATGGTATAGCTACTCGCCTATTCATTGTTTGGGTAGCTGCAACTGTGGTTCGAACCTAGAACGGCAGCTAGAGGCAAGCTGTCTGTATTAGGCCAGGAATTATTGAAAAGTTCGGCCTTGAACGACTCTCTGAAGCTGCGGATCCATCACTTGGGTGAGGATCAGAGTTGATTGTCCTCGTCTAATCTTTTTGCGAATCCGAGCTGCTATAGATTCATCGTAGGTTTTGTAATGGCCTGAAATGGTTGTTTTGTAATGGCCAAACAACCTACCAATCGGTCGAGAAGGGCTTATCACATGATTCGCGTGCAAAAGCCAGATCTATATGCATTATATATCGAAGTTTAATCTTACATTACGCCTGGTCTGACTGTATCTTTAACTATCCAGTCCAGATCTCTGAAATTCAGAGCCTTTCATGACAAGTTGTTGATGATCAGATCCGTATTAGTAAATTTTCCAAAGACAAGTTCCATAATAGTAATGTTGTTGTGAAGTAGGGAACGCCATGTATCATGTTTTTGTTTGCAAATAACATCTGGCGCCGTATGTGGGAAGTCCTTGAGAGTGAACATTGCTGAGGATAGATAACAAAACTGCGTATGGTAACAAAACTATGTTTGGTAGTTCAAATAGTATTGCGCAGTTTATATATATCATCCAAAGCATTTATATAAGCAGTTTTCAAAGCATTCAAAGTTATATCAGTCAGAGTGTTTTATAGTGTTGCATGATAAATTGATATATTGAAGTGATATATTAATACATTGAAGTGATTTATTGAAGTGATCCCTTGCGCATTTTTTTTTCAAAACATAGTAGTATTGCAGTGATATGTACAATGAAATGCTGATGCTTTTAGCAAATATTAGAGGGATTTGAAGGCTGTAACGTAAGGATTTTTTAGCAGAAGTAATTTTTTACAGAATGCATTCAATCATCTCTATGGTCGGAATAGTTCTCACTGGCAAGGAGAACTATTATGAATGGTCTCGGATGGTAAAACACACCCTCATCTATAATGAGTTGTGGAAAGGAGTGTGTGTCAGAGAAGAAGACAAAGACCCTGTGCAGCCTACATCAGATAAAGAACTTGTCATTTGGGAAAACAAGAACAGCAAAGCCTATGCATTGATCGTAGCATCTGTAAATGAAGAAGTAAGTCGTCATATTTCATCCTATTCCACTGCCTTTGAAGCTTTACAAAAGCTAAAAGAACTCTATGATACACATTCTGCACTTGAAGTTGTTCAGCTCATGATTAAACTCTTCACTCTTGAACTGAAAAATAATGATCCTCTTGCTCTTGCATCTGAAATAAAGTCTATAATGCATGATATTAAATCCACTAAGGTTGAGCTGGATATCTCTCTTATTGCCTTTCTCAAAGCACTCTGTCCTACCTACTCCAATTATCTTGAGTCATTACAAGCAAATGGAAATCTTAAAGATATAACCTTTGACTCTCTTGTGAAAAAGTTTGCTGAAAGAGAGAAAGCCTTTGGAAAGAAGACAGTCCCTGAAACTTCTGAAGAGACTGTTTGCCTTGCTCAAGATTCTACAAGAGGAAGAGGTGGATGAAGAGGAAGAGGAAGATAGAGGCAGGGGGGGCAGACATTCTCAAGAAGAAAAGGCAGATCTGCATTGCATTCGCTGCAAACAAAATGGATCACATGATGCTTCTACATGCAAGCTACCATGGGACAAAATTGAGCAGAGAAGAAACCAGCAGAAAGGTAAAACTGATGACACAGAAAAAGGTAAAGCACCTGAATCTGCTCACTATATTGAGGCACAATGTAACATTGGAGTAAATGAAGATTTGTTTAATGCTTCACTTGCTTCTTCGAAAAATGATTGGTTGCTTGATTCATGAGCAACCTGTCATATGACTCATAGGAAAGATTTTTTTGAAGATTTCACTGACAATGTTGATGGAGCAGTATACTTTGCAGATCAGTCAAAAATCAAGCCATCAGGGCTTGGCACAATCAGGCTTAAACTGCCTGGTCTTCTAGAATTTCTTCTGGATCATGTTCTATATCTCCCACAGCTCAAGAGAAACTTGTTGTCCCTGGTCCACATCCACCAGCAAGGTCACTCCATTCATATGTTTGATGGAAAGCTTAAGGTAAGAAAGGCATCTGACCACTCACTTGTCATGAGGGGTATAGAAGAAGAAAGACTTCTTAAACTGCAAGGAACCTCTGCTCATGCACAACATTTCTCATATATTTCTCATCATGAAGAAGGTACACTTCCGTCAAGTTTATTATGGCATGCTAGATTTGGACATTTAAACTATGATAGTCTCCGCTTGTTGAAGAAAAATGGTGTTGCTGGTTTGCCTACCATTCCTAGAAAACATAAGCAATGTGATGCTTGCATTCTAGGAAAGCATAGCAAACAGTCTTTTCATGATTCACATTCAAGAGCACATAGGAAGCTTGAACTCATTCATTCAGATTTATGTGGTCCAATGCCTGTTCCTTCTGCAAATGGAAATAAATATATCATGACATTTATTGATGATTACACCAGAATGTGTTGGGTTTATTTATTGAAGAACAAATCTGATGCTTTTCAAACATTCAAGAATTTTCATAAGTGGATTGAAAATGATGCACAATCTCATATTGGGTCTATTCGCACTGATAATGGAAAAGAATATACATCAAATGAATTTGAAAACTATCTTTGCCAACATGGGATCAAACATCAAACAACTGTACCTTATAATCCCCAACAGAATGGTGTAGCAGAAAGAATGAATAGAACAATTTTGAATATGGTACGATTCACGCTTTTCTTCAAAAATGTAAAGATAATGTTTTGGGCTGATGCTGTTCTATGTGCTGCATATATAAAGAATAGATGTCCATCTAGTACTATAAGAAACAAGACTCCTTATGAATTGTGGTATGGACATGTTCCTTCGGTAAAACATCTCAGGATTTTTGGTTCCACCTGTTATGCTTTAATACCAAAGGTACATAGAAACAAACTTGGTGCTAGAAGTCGTAAGTGTATCTTCCTGGGGTATTCAAACACCTCTAAAGCATACCGTCTCTATGATGAAGTAAATAAAAAGTTTGTTGTATCTAGAGATGTCATTTTTCTTGAATCATCCAAATCTGACAGTGTTGTTGAGCGGCAACTTGATCGCTTGGATAGTTTCGCAAAAACGAAATCATTTCAAGAATTTGATAATCAGATTCCACATCTTGAAGGGGGGATTCCTATACTAGAACAACATGTGGAATCTTCTTCTGAAGAACAATCTCCCATGCATGAAACTCCAACAACGGATGATGCTTTAAGTGATGTAATTGATAGAATTGGGAGACTCAATCTTGATTCAGTCCCAACTCAATCAACAGAGCAGCCTGGACCATCTCAGAAAGGTCCCCCAAAGTGGCTGACAAAGACACTTGAAAGTGTTCATCCTGATGAAATTGGAAAAACAGGAACCAGAAATACAAACCGACAAGATGGAGGTGATGTAGATAACTCTAATTCACCTGTTGATATGGATGTTACTTATGATTGTGAATTGAACTTGTCTACAGATTTTGAACCAACTTCCTTCAAAGAAGCTGCTTCTCATGATGAATGGAAAGAAGCGATGCAGAAGGAGTATGATGCCCTCATAAAGAATGGCACTTGGAAGCTGGTTGATCCTCCATTTGGAACCAAACCAATTGGCTGCAAGTGGGTCTATAAGAACAAGTACAAAGCTGATGGCTCACTTGACAAGCACAAAGCTAGGCTTGTGGCAAAAGGTTTTTCACAGAAGGAAGGGGTCGATTATGAGGAAATTTTTTCCCCCACAGCAAAATGGGCCACCATCCGGACACTCTTTGCACTAGCTGCTCAGAACGGTTGGAAAGTCCATCAAATGGATGTAAAAACTGCATTCTTGAATGGAGATCTAAAAGAGAATGTTTTTATGTCCCACCCTGAAGGATTTGCTGTGAAAGGACATGAACACAAAGTATGCAAACTTGTGAAGTCCTTGTATGGCCTCAAACAAGCACCACGAGCCTGGTATGAAAAATTAACTGAGCATCTTCTGAAACTCAACTTCAAACATTTTGATCTTGATGATGCAACTTTATTTGTCAAGAAAGTTGGCAAAACAGTTGTATATCTTGTGGTATATGTAGATGATCTTTTAATGACAGGGAACAATGAAAGCTATATTGCATCCATAAAGAAAGAATTAGGAAAAAGGTTTGAAATGACTGATTTGGGCTATGTTCATTACTATCTTGGCATTGAAGTAACCCAACATCCAAAATCCATATTTCTTTCTCAAAAGAAATACATTGGAGATTTGTTAAACAGATTTGGCATGACAGAGTGCAATCCTCTTTCTACTCCAATGGAACAAAACTTGAAGCTCACATCTATTAAAGGAAAGGAATTTGAGGATGCAACAAAGTATAGACAGCTTGTAGGAAGTCTCATCTACCTCACTACTACCAGACCAGACATTTCATTTGCTGTTGGAATCCTCTCCAGGTTTATGCAAAAGCCTTGTGAGGGACACTGGTTTGCTGCAAAAAGAGTTCTAAGGTACTTGAAGGGAACTCAAGACCTTGGAATCAAGTATACACAGGTGGACGACTTCAGCTTGATTGGATACTCTGATTCAGACTTCGATGGAGACAAAGAAACTGGGGTATCTACTTCAGGATATGCTATGAGTCTTGGATCAGGAGCTGTCTCCTGGAGATCACGCACAATCAGTTCCAGCAGATTCCACAACAGAAGCAGAATATGTGGCAGCAGCTGAAGCAACGAAAGAAATTGTCTGGCTCAGGAAAATTCTTGAAGATTTGCAGGTAAAACAAGTACAATCAACTCCACTCATGATTAATAACACCTCTGCAATAAAGTTGGCCAAGAACCCAAAGTTCCATGATCGTACTAAGCACATCAATACTAAATATCATCTGATCCGACATCATGTTGAGGCCAAAACAATCCATCTCCGTCATTGTTCCACAAATGAGCAAATTGCAGACATCTTCACCAAAGCGCTTGGAAGAGAAAAGCTTGAAAGATTCAAAACGATGCTTGGACTCACCAACATCCCTTCAGATTAAGGGGGGGAATGTTCACACCTAATATTCAACGGTTGGGTAACCTGGAACACGAATAGTCATCAAGAAGATGAATTGATCCGTCCATTTTATGTATATAAACAATAACTTTCTAATGAAATAATCAATCAATTTCTTCTGCCCATTCTGGAGTTACCCTGGCCTGACAAAATTAACAATTCATAATTCACACCTAACAATTAAAATTCACAATTCACACCTATGGTCTCTAAAAGTAAAAACAAATAAATTAACATGCACTATCAAATCTAGGAGTCAAACCACACACAAACAATAACTTTCTGTATCGAAAACACTAGTTGGTGATGAAATCCAACGTCGCAGAATTCAATACAGAAATGGTGGTTGGAACAGTTACCCCGAAAACCTGCTTAATGAATAGACTGGCACAAGTTTCTCCACTAAAACGTCTCGGGTGAAGAGAATCCCCCAGAAAATCCAAGTGAGTCTAGTCGATGTCTGCTCCAAGTACAGTGGGATCTTCCCTCCACCGTCACCTTAGGAAAGAATCCTATAGATTATGGTCACTATGGTTACCAACGGAAACAAATATATCTGGGGGAACAGTCTGTGATTCGATACGCATGCAAGGGCAGAGTAACAAGTTCAATCCCCTTGAAGGCTCCTTGACATAATCCAAGGTTTACCAACAAGTGACCCCAGGCTCCTCGACAATGGTCAATCTGAGGTTTACTATTTTTAATACGTGAATATCTTCTATCGTTCCCAATGAGGAAGGATTGATTCCCACACTGGTTCAGATATGATCTCGTGCTTCTCCTTTAAGAGGAGCTTTCCGAGAGCATAGATGTAACAATTGGAATTTATCTCCTACCGCAAGATACAGCTACTTGTTTGTTTTACTGTCTTGGAGAGTTAACTAAAACCTATTCCAAGACACTAGCCTAAGCTAGATTGGTGGAAAGAGCCCTAACAATGTAAAAATTACTAGATGAATTTTAATTAAGCGCTGTGTTATTTAGGATGTTATTACTCAAAGGGGTAAATGGATACGAAACCAATGGTGTTATGACCCGACTCAAAACTGAATGCAATCGAATATGATAATGTAATCCTTTCAATTCGATGAATCCTAACTAAATTAAGGAGAGAGTTTCCATTCACTTCCAACAATGCAAAAAATTGATCACTAAGAGAAAATATAACAAATTCTCTAATGCACTAATTTCATCAAGAAAAATTAATGCAAATCAATTCCCAAACAATTTTTTTTATTTTATATTTTTTATTTTTATTTTTGTATGTTAAAAACAAGCATAAAAATATGTAAATTCAAATCAAAGAAAACTGATCTAAATCTACGATTGATTTTTCAAAATGTAAACTATGTAATTGTAATCTATACACAATTCACTTGAAAAGTATGCAAATGTAATCTATGCACATTTTTCATTCATATTCTGAAAATGAGAATTCTAATTATGCAAATGTGATCTATGCAAGAGAATTCTCAAACACAAGATGATTCTAATGTAATCTAAGAACCAATCAAGTGCAAGTCAAGAAAAGTGGGTGAGAATTCCAAAAATCAAAAAATAAAAACACTCAAAGGAATTTTTTTTTGCAAAAACAAAAGCAAAAAGATGCAAATTTGTGAAAAGACTGAGACAAACCTCCAAGTAATGACCAAAGGAAATCAAATTAAGAATTTCTCAAAAAATAGACTCAAAACACCCAATTGATAAAAGCTTAAAACAAGAATGCCAATGGAATTAACCTAAGAAAAGTTCCTGACAAGTCACGTGTAGATCTGGGCAGAGGCTAAAAACACCTAAACAAATCCTAAGCTGACTGAAAGAGAAAATCTTAAGTTTTTCAAAATTTTGACAGGGTTCGCAGGCCCGTAGTTCACACAGGTGCAGTACCGCTCTGTGTGTAAAGCAAAAGTGTGGATAGGTCCGCACTGTGTTACAAGTAGAGGGTGCGGTCCTCTCCCAAAAGTATGAAAAACAAAAAATAATTCAAGATTAACTAAACCTACCCAATCCCACACACATCAAGCCAAAAACAGAAACAAAAACACAGTTTCTCAAGTCAAAGTAAAAGCAAGGAAAACATCAAAAATTCAAGTCCCCAATATGGTCGCCATTTTGTCTACTGGATGAGTCGTTTTTGCGGACAAGACCGACCTCCCTAGTATCTAATGATATCTAGCGACAAGCAAACCAATCAAATTTTATCTTTCTCTAAATATGCAATTTATAAATAAAGGCAAACAAGTGTTTTAGGCCTACCTTGGGTCCAATGCAAGTTTTTGGAAGCCTCGCTCCGTTGATCCAAATGAGCTCCCTTGTAGAGAATCTGCAAACACAAACAAGCACACAAATTAAATAGCACCTGAAAAGCCAATATAATAAAGCATACTTATCATGATGATCAAGGAATTCATGAAACAAATCACATAAGACAATTTGTTGAGAAAAATGAATCTGATTGTATTAACTTAAATCAAAGAAGAACTTTACAACTTGTGCCTTGATGTTGTACAAGCTCCTCCCAGGGTCCAGCAAGAAGTCTCCTCTACTTTAACAAGTTTCACTCTCTTCCCAATGAAGCCAAAAGGTATGTGATCTCTCTTCTCAAGCTTAACTAGGAAGTCTCAATTCCAATAGCATTTACCCTAAAAAATGTTCAGCTTTTAACCTCTCCAGCAACTAGCCCAATGCCTTAATTTATAGTGCAATGGAGGGAAGTTACTAGGTCCACTTTCAAAGGGATAAAGCCCTCCTTCAAAGGGATAAGCTCCTCTGATCAAGGGATTAGCTCCTTCAGTTTTGGGATGCATGAACCACCTAGGAGCGAACCATCCATGTCAAGATTCCTTCTAGAATCATCTAGAATTAACCCAAAGTGAGTTTTTAAGAATAAACTTGTGCCTTTTTTACTTTCACAGGGGTCCACACCCACTCCTTTAGAGACAGAGCGGGCAGGTCTACAGGTAACATGAACAAGGGGTGCGGGACCGCAGGCAATAGTGAGAGAAAGTGCGGAACCAGAGCTTTATTGATTTTTAAGGTCTTTCTCTCATTTTCAAAGCTTGACATGAAGAGCTGAGGTTTGAGACTTGCTTAGGAGGACAGTATGAATGATGATAGACCCATACTAACTGCAAATAGTCATGTTGACAATATTTTGTGTAACAATCCCAATTTCCTTCAGGTTCACAAAAGACTTCTTGATCATAACAATGGTCATTAGTTGTCTCTATAGCAACAGATTCCTTATTTAGTGCCATACCTACATTCACAGACAAACTATTAGTTTTAAAAATATCAGATCTTTCGATCTCTTTTGATGCTTCAAGCACCAAATTCCCACCATGGGATTTCTGCGTTTTAGCAAATCCTCTTTGCTATGACTCAATTCCTATGAGTCTCTCCTTCTCCAACAAAGAAATATGTATTTGTTCAAGTTTGTTCATCAACATAGCATTCCATTTTTTTTGTAATACATTCCACTTGACTTGTTTCCTTATTCGTCATCCATGTCTTTGGTCATCATTCTCTTTCTCTTGAAACCATTCCTGTAGTATATTCAACTCTACTCTCATCACTACAATACTTATCCTAAACTCTTCATGACTCATATGACATTTATTTGAACCTTTCCTAAGTTTCTCCATGTTCATTTTCACTAATTATTCAGACTCAAATCAATATTCAAAATTCAATAAAAGAAAATATTTACCTCAATCAAATTCTAAAACTGACTCCTCTTCTTTTCCCTTTGCTTCCGTTGCACCTCTGATTATACTTGTCATATGCTTTCTTGGTATCTCGTAACAACATTCATAAGCTGCAACAAAACCTTTGCAATAACAAGTTCTCCCTGCTACATGATACCTTACCAAGCTTTTCTCCCCTGAGCTTAGTCTTTGCCATTTCTTTGGTTCTCTTCTCTAGAACCATATGAGCACTCCTTGCTCTAGGCTGCTGCAAATATTCTCACCTTCCTCTACTCTTACTTTGCACAAAAATTATAAAGACTAATGCTGACCAATCTAGAATATAATCATACTTCACACAGAATCTTCTTCTTCTCTGATACCACTTTGATGCAGCGAAACTGCAACTTTACGTAATTAAGGAATTTTAAATTAATTAAATCCCTGTTTAATTAAACTATTAGACCCCGATCTCTTTAGAGAAACTCAAAAAAAAAAAAAATCCCATTCAAACCTTATCGTGCCCAAAAACTATGCTAACCAGCACGAATCTTCCGAAATGATATCCGTCGGATGTCGTCCATACATAATGAATGGTTGTGATCAATCTAGAATTCAACTGGATTAAATCACAGTCCATAAGATATCGCATCCAAAATTTAAATTAAACCTCATGCACTTTATGATGCGATTACTGTCCGATCTAACCTCTTCAAATAGACGGTCACGATTAATTGAGCTAGTAACTCAGTTTTAATAAATATTGCATCTGATTTTGGAATTAACATCCGCGCTTGTTGGCACGCGATGACCATTAGATCTGATGGATCTGTTCAATCGAACAATTTAGATCTTCTTCTGGTTTTCTCATGAATTCATTAGGTTTCCTCATTCCGCCAAGTTTATTTAGTCTTTGTCTGCTTTCAATTGGCGATCAACAAATTAACGCCTTTGTTTAGGCGATCCTCAAACACCAAACTCCACACACAATTTCCTGTATTTAAGAGAGATTTAGCCTATGATTTAAGAAATCAATGAAAGCAAATTACATAATAAAAGATCATGCCAAAAAAAGTTTTGAACACAAACTCCTTTCTTCATAACAATATTTACATGTACATTCAGAACATCTCGTGCTCTAATTTATTCTCATCACTACTTAGCTCTCTAACTCACTCTAATTCTTTTTAACACTCTCCTCATAGGCTTACATTTATATATTAATTACATAATTATGGATTATACTAAATCCATGATTTTTCCCATAATTTACTCAACTAATTCCTATTCGAGGATCTCATAATCCCTAAGATCTCTACGAGATCTACACATATTAATTTCCCTGATATAGTTGAGAATATTTCACAACTGAAAACCTCACACATAGAATTTTCACTAAATCTATACAATATTCCTAGAAATAATTAAAAACATCACCCCCTAAATCAACCAAATGAAAAATAATATTCTATGCAGGATGCTCCTGCATCACTATCACTTCAATTATGCCTTAGATTCTCTAAGACACACTTATTTATAGCCTTTTTCATACAATTCCATGGTTCGTAGACCATGGGTGAATCTCAAAACCGACTGAAAACTTTACATAAAACAAGGTTCTAAGCCCCTTTGAATCCTATTCATGTATGCGCTTCGCATCGTCAAATCACGGAGACTTTACATTATTTACAACAACTGTACCAAAACTTGGGTTATCTTAACCCCAAAATTTACCTAGGGGACCCCATCCCAAGAGGCCCCCAACACAAAGATCATAACTCGCTCTCGAGTCGCTTTGTTGGTGCTGCAATATTACTGAGAATCCCCAGCTCCACCTGGACCACCTGAACTTCAGCAGCGCTCTGCGTTGCTGCCTGTTGAACTTCCTCGACCAATTTTTTCGTGGCTAGTCCTCCTACAGCCAGCCTCATCGTTTGTTGCATGTGTTGTAGTCCCTTAATCTTATCCTGAACGGAAGTCATGACTTGATAAGCCTTCTCCAACCAAGGCTGCAACCTGGCCTTTAGGAAAGCCTCCTTTTTCTGCGCTTCCTCTACATGTGCCAATAGTTGTTTTCCTTTCTGTAACTTGACAAGGCACTGCGCTGGTGCTAAGGTGCATGTAGTCACCCTGATCTCATCATATTGGTGCTACCTATCCCTTACCTACATGTTCAATATCTGCAGGTTCGGGTCCTCTTAAAGATTGGTCAACAACTCCACAGCCGAATCGAATAGTGTTGCAAAACCAATGACTGCGGTGTCCAAGGTAGCCATGCCTTTTTGAATTGCAACTCCACATTGCTCTTGGAGCTCGGGAGGAGTTGTGGGATGCAACTTTAACTGCAGCTCTGTAATCTTCATGTTGAACTCAAAAGTGACTCGTCCAACTTCTGCTTTGGCCTCACGCATACCAGTAGCTAGTTTTTTGATTTTGGCTTCTAGTTGTACATTCTTTGGGATGTGAAGTTTAGACACTATCTTGCAAGCCTCCACTACTGCTGACTCCAGATGAGAACTATGTGCCTATAGCACCTCCTTTTCCTTTAGAGCCTGCTTCTTTTCAGTGAACAATTGCTGATTATTGACTTTAATTTCACTGACAATAGAGAGTGCTTGTTTCTCTATGATCTTGAGCTCTTCCATTGCACCCTGAAGTAATGCATGCAGAGATTCAAGTGATAGCGCAACAAGGTTTAGTCCCATGTTCATGAATTTGTGAAGCAGTGCGAATTTTTCATCTGTTTCGGCAATGGAGACATTTGATGGCTTAGGGGGTCCGGACCCAAGTTCGGAGTTAGTTGCGCTAACCAAAAAAACCCTACACTACTGTCCCTTTTGGCAAAAACCTATGTAGCACAGGCTGTAGTCTCACCTAAAGCAGTATGGGGGGATGGAAGAACCAAGTTTCTACATCTAGAGACTATTGTGATGTCTTTTAGCACCTCAGATCTGCCTTCACGCAAATCGATAAAATCTTAGGGCTCATCATTGTACTTTGTTAGAACAGCCTTCAGACCTTTGTGAAGGCCTATGATTAGTCCTTGCAGACCTCTGACAATCAATTCACCTACTTACGCACACCAGAGAGTAGTCCTAAATTAGGGTTCGCACAGGTTTACTTAAGTTATTAGCAAACATCAAAGAATTCATCAGAGTCTTCACGAAATTACTTAAACATGCATTGCGTACATCGTTAACACTTATTCAAGAGAATCACATAACATTCAATCAATATTCCATAAAAAACATCATTCATTGACAACATATAATATTAACAGAGATAAAAAAAATACACAAGAATTCTCTGAAAACTATCTTTATTGATGTTCAATTCAAGGTTACATACTCAAAACTACCCTGCACACACAGTTGTAGGGGTCCGCGCACTCAGTTGCGGACTCTACCTAGGCCTTTGCGCACTCAGATGCAGAGCCTTTCTTTCTCTTTCTTACCTAATTCTCCTCGCTATCACTTCAATTATGCCTTAGGTTCTCTAAGACACACCTATTTATAGCCTTTTTCATACAATGCCATGGTCCATGGACCATGGGTGAATCTCAAAACTGACTCAAAAATTTACATAAAACAAGGGTCTAAGCTCCTTTGACTCCTATTCATATACATGCTCCACATCCTCAAATTGAGGAGACTTTACATTATTTACACAACTGTACCAAAACTTGGGTTATCTTATCCCCAAAATTGACCCAGGGGACCCCATCCCAACACCCCGTATAAATTGTGGATTGAGTTACTAGTTCTGGAAGCCTTGGTTGGAAAAATGCTCTGGAAGCCCTGTATGAGCTGTGGGTTGAGTTACTAGTTCTGCAAGCCTTGGTTAGACAAACACTCTGGAATCCCTAGAAGGCTTGGATATAGACCAATCTGATGATGGTTTTTTTTGGTGATGTTCGACCGTGAGGTAGAATCAATATTTGATGGGTTGAGGTGGATGGCCTCTGGAAGCCCTGGATGAGTTTTGATTGATGTGTCCTATGAGATCCCACATTCATGCTTGGAATATGGCATGGGGGTGAATCATTGAAGAGAGATTTGGCTCAGCCATTCTATGGTCGAGTGGAACGTGGTAGTCCCATCAGGGTTGGTTCATTGCATTTATTAATGAAAAAATTCATTCCCTTGATTTTCATGTGAAAATGTACTGATGTATATATGGATTTTGATGGCTATTATTTTTATTGTATTTATGTTCCTATTATGTTTTTTATATGCACATTTACCTTGGAAGGTGTTACAGAGTGGTATGAGAGCATGGTTCAAACACTTGGACTGTATGGGCTCTATCATAGGTGAAATGAAGAAAAAAGGTTTAAATTTTAGAACTTTCTTTCATATCTTTTATAAATTTATTCTGTGGCATATTAGAAGTTGAAATTTTTTCCATATTGAGTGTAAATACCACTAATAATGTGGTAAAAATTTCAGATATTGGTTCACAATACTTTAGGAATTATGATAAGGAAGATGACCTTCTTGAATTCACCTTTAAACAAGTCATGTTGGAATTTCTGCAATAACTTATCTTCTGTAGGCTTTCAAAAGCTAAAAAAAATTTCCACATTGAGGGGACATACCACTAATTATGTGGTAGAAATTTAAGATATTGGGTCACAATATTTTAGGAAATATGAGTAGATGGAGTCGAGCCTTCTGAATGCTCCTAAAATCAGGCCTCAAATAGGTCATGCTGACATTTTTGTTATAAATTTTCTTCTGGGCACTCTCAGGAGCTGAAATTGTTTCTACAATGATGAAAACTCCCAATGATATTGTGATAACAATTTCAGACATTTGTTCACTATATTTTATGAGATATGAGTAGTGGAAGTCGAGCTTCCTAGATACCCCTAGAATTGTGCACCAAATTGGATTGTGTTGGTATTTTGTTATAACTCTTCATCTATGAAATATTAGAAGTTGAAACTTGAACTATAGTGAGGGAAAATACCACTGATAATATGGTTCAGTTTCCATAACTTTTACTACTACATTTTAGGATACATGCATTGAATCATTCACTATATTAGTTTGCATGCAAAGTGTTTGATGGAATTATTAAATGGTTCACTGATTAATTGCATACAAACTGTTTGATAAAATTCCCCAATGAGTATGTAGTTTGTGGTTGGGGATAGTATTGATGTGTAATAGTATTGTTGTATTTGATATATGCTTACTTGTATCCAAGTAATTTTCTATATTAGTTTGCATGTAAAGTGTTTGAAGAAATGCTTACATGCAAATGTAATAGTATAGTAGTTGTTTGAAGAAAATGTAAAAGTATGGTAATTGTTTGAAGAAAATGTTTTTTTTTTTGATGGGATAGTATTGTAGTATGATAATATGGATTTAGTTTATCTATCCCTATTTGGATGCAAAGAGTTTGAATATTTTCATGTAAGGATTATGAAAGGTTGCATGCAAGGAATTTGAAAAGTTGCATGTAAGGAAATGGAAAAGTGGCATGTTTTTAGTTATTATGTTACAAGTGGAATAAGTGCAATGTTTTGACTTAATCTCATACAAAATGTGTGATAAATTAAAATCAATTTCTTTTCAAGTGTGGTTAAATTTAGTAGAGCTTTGGGGATCCCATTTCCATAATTGGACATTGGAGATCAGGCCATTATAGTAGCTTCCTCCTTCTACCTTAGTGTGGACCATGGATAGTAAGGGGGTATGTTTATAGGTTTTTTGAATTCTTGACTAAGTGAGTGATATGTGTTTGTGCTTATAAAATTGTATGAAGGAATGCTCTTGTTTTAATATGGTTGTACTAACACAATATGTTGAGACAATTGATATGCACTTGCATGCAAGTGGGTGCTAGTTTTAGTGTTATGACTATGATTGTGAGTTGATTGTCGACTATGACATGGTTGTTAGTATTGGTGAAGTCTGATCTCAAATTAATAGACATGATGTCTTGATTTTTGGAACATGTGACTGACATGTGTGAGCAGTTGTAGGGCAACGTGTTTGGTATTATCTTAACAAGGCAATAGTTGATTTGTTTATATTACTAACATCTTGGTGAATGTGATAGAACATAATAAGACTCAATTACAACAAGGTAGAAAGGTAAAATAAAGGAATTGAGTGAGAATTCCTTTGGCTATGTTTGGAAACCACAATTCCAAATGAACAAACACTTTACATGAATACAAAACGTTTTCTTAACCTTAATTTTCACTGACATTATGTGGATATGTGTTACATTCATGAATATGTATTTGATAGGTTGTTATCTTAAAGTTGATATTTGAGATAAGAGGCTGAGTTCTAATATTGTAAAGGCATGAATAAAAGAATGAATTAATGTTGCGGGATGTAGGGAATCAAATGAAAAAAGAGACTGTCATAGATCTTGAAGAAGGCTCGAGCTGAGCTTTCACTCATGAATCCTTGGAAGTATTGGGAAATCATGGGGGTTTAGTCATGCTGTTTTTTGGAAGTCTTGTGCTTTCAGTATTTTATGATTTTTTTATGCTTGATTTGTGGTTTTGATTATGTATGGTTCATGGCCATGCCACTTTGTTTTTGGTGTTGTATAGTTGTTGGTTTTCCATGATCTTCTTCTTGTTTGTTTCTTGACTTTCCTTTTATTATTTCGAGTCTTGGTAATTGGTTGGGAGAGAGGAAAGTTAATGGACCTCGGGGAGAGTTGGGTGGTACCCGACAGGTAATACAAGTCTCAGATGAAGCTCAGTGTATGAGTAAGCAAAACAAAAGATAAGACTATGACAATCAGATTAGATTGGTTTGGTCCATTGGTGTAAATCGACAGTGGTAGTATAGTCACGAGAAAGGTAACTAGAAAAGGTAAAGTAAATGGATCTAAGGTGTTAGATGCCTTGGATATGTTGGGAATTATTGTTCTCAATATCATGCATGTTGTGCATGAATAAAGGAAGTTATCTTAACCTTGACCTTGATATCTGATAATTATTTTATGATCATGATTATGTTGTTGTTTATATATGTATACATGTATGTATGTATGTCATATTTGACAAGGTGATCATGAATCATGATTATTTTATGTTAATGTTTATATGTACATATGTATCTATGTATGACATTGATTGACGAGATCATTATTAATTTATGTTGTATGTATGTGTACATATATCTATGTCAATGTCTAACAGGATCATCAGGAATCATTCTTGTGGAGGAATGATTTCTTATGCAGGAGAATGGCATGAAGAGGTTCCTAGTCTCGCAAGGAATCGAGTGGAAGAGTAGTCATGACAAATATATGAGGTGAGTGTCATGTGAATGTGAATTTATATGCTTATATTATGCCTATTTTTATGTTATTATAGGTAATGTTGAAGGATACACCAACGGAATGAAAGAAGCATGGTCCGCAACATGCTAAGACAAGCATGGATAAGACACGAGAAGCAAGGTTTATTGGTAAGGACAATGTGGTTTTGGATGTGTGGTACTACTATTGTGCATATACTATAAATGTTGTACATTTTTCATATATGATGTGTGCACATGTGGTGTTGTGTATATATAGTGTGTGTACATGTTGTTTATGTAGTGTTATGTAAAAAATAGTACAGAAAGTGTTGTATGAATGCTACATATTCAATATTGGGTATAGATGGTGCTATGTACATGTTGGATATGCAGTGCTATGTACAAGTGGTGTTGCGTGCATGTGGTACATTGGTACTATGTACATATGGTGTCGTGTGCATGATTGTACAAGTGGTTCCGTGTGTATGTGGTCTTGTGTACATGTTGTACAAGTAGAACTGTGTGCATGTGTTGCTATTTACATGTCATGCATGTGGTGTTGTGTACATGTGGTGTCACGTATATGTCGTGTGTGTGGTACTATGTACATGCGGTATTGTGTACACGTTGTACATTGGTGTAGTGTACATGTGGTGTTGTCTACACGTTGTGCAAGTGGCGCCATGTACATGTGATGTTGTGCACACGTTGTGTAGGTGCATGTATTGTGTTATGGAATGGGTGTAGGAGTATGAGTTGCATTGTACATCAGGTATAGGTGTACGAGTTGTGTTGTATACTAGGTGTACGTTTATGTATTTTGTGCTGTCGCACATTGTGTGTGGATGTATGTCTTATGATGTACATTGTTCACGTATACGTGCGTACACTGGGTGTAGGTGTATGTGTTGTATGCCAAGTATAGGTTCATGCATTGCATGATGTTGTATGGCATGTGTGATTGTATGTGTGTGATGCACTATGCATATGTGCACCTGGTGGGGGAGAAGGCACTGGGTGTTTGTTGGGTGTGAAAAACGATCTGGTGTGTGCACAAAAAGAAAAAAGGAAGAAGTAAGGATCGATGAAGGATAAGTATCGGTATTGTATTTCGGTTTTAGTATGCATGTGATTTATGATTATGGTCTATGATGATTACATGTGATCTATGATTTTGATTTATGATGGTTATGTTTTGATCTAACCTAATGTGATATTTTTATACATGTTGATTTGGTCAAACATGCTAGTTTGACTTGTTATGATAGGAAGCGAACATGATTGAAAATGTACCTTATTGATGAGTTACAAATGAGGTATGATTTGAAGTTATTTCAATTTATTTTGAATCTAATGGAAGTTATGTGCTTGGTACAGGAAGCACGGAAATGCCTGGTTGAGTGGTTAAAATCAACTGTAAGAATTAGCAGCAACAAAACAATAAATTGGAACATGCAACAGCATGTTGGTAAAGTATTCAGGAGCAGGGCCATTGTGGGACATTGGTACCTAATAGAGTCCATTGATTTCCATGAGCATGATATGACTGGTATGATGGTTTTAAGGCAGGCATATGCCTTGGTTGTTGTATCTTTTGATGCGGGCAAGCCTTGCCAAGGGATGGACTATCCAAGATGGGGGTGCCAGCAGAACTTGTAAGGTGAGTGACTGCATGGAAGGGGTGATCGGATTCCCAAGGGACTATGTATTAGAGAAGGTAAGGTCACAGCTTGACTTATTTTGGTCATTAGGATTGCTAGATGGAATCATATGCACATTGGGAGTGTGCCCTGGAACAATGAGCCAATAACGGTTCGCTGAGAGGAAAAGTATCATAGGATTATAGTGTTGGACATTGGATGCAGATTTGACTTTGCAATGGATTATGGACTTCCTAGGAAGGAGGTGAATCCTAGTATTACTTTGAGAGTGGAGGTGTGAGCCTCTGGATTCCATTGTTGATTGATATGGGCATCGTATCCTTTATTTGATGGTTAATAAAATGTGTATATGTGTATATCATTGTAAATACCGTAATGAGTTGTGTTATAAATCTCCAATATATAGTATGGTTTTTATCTGGCCATGTTGTCATGATGTTTTTCTTTTGAGCGGATCATTCATTATAAATACTACAACAAGCTGTATTATAAAGTTCCATGGGATTTATATTTTGTTTTTAGTGGTCTTGTTGGTTATAGGTATCGTTGAACACCAAGGACAGTGTTCCCCCAAGGGGGAGGGTTCTATAACAGCCCTGGTTAAAAACTCATGTAAAAATATATAAGGCCACAGTGATGGGACATGTATTCCAAGCTGAATGGTGGACAAGACATCCTAGTGGGTGTTCATTTGGTTGTTTATGGTTAAGGAAATTGGCAAAGGCAATGGCAAAGGCATTAAAGAGGAAAAAAGGTATTTTGGCACATTTATTTATGAAAATAATGGAAATTAGGAGAAAAAGGAGTTGAAAGGTCACAGGTTGCATGTGAGGATCAAAATAATGGAAAATGAAGAAAATAGAGGCCTCATTCATAAAAAGGTTTCTAAGGACCAATTGGCAAGATTCTTACTTTCAGTGTGAAACTTTTGTCAGTTCAGTTTTGGGAGCTCCCTCATTATTCTCTCTCTCTGTCATACTCTTGGATACTTAGATTTTTCTTGGAGCACTCTTGAAGGGTGTGGCATGCTTGGATTCTTGGAGCAAGAAGGAAAAGGAAGAGAAGCAAAGCATAAGAGGGCATCATCATCAATAGCTACATCAGATTGCTTGCAGATACCGAGTTGCATGTATGATTTCTTCACTAGTTTTGGAATGCATGACACATGCATGTGGTTTCTTGGTTATGATCTATCATTGGCATGGATGATGGTCGGGATTGATAGTGGATTGCCTAGCCTTTCCATTTCCTAGATAGCCATGGTGATTATGGGTTTACTTTCATTTCCTTTTTATGGTTGGTTCTCATGTTTCCTTAGCTTGGGTTGAGTTATTAGTCATGGAAGCCCTGGCTAAACAAACGCTTTGGAAACCCTGTAACAGTTTGGGTTGAGTTACTAGTCATGGAGACCCTGGTTGGACAAATGCTCTAGAAGCCCTGTAACAGCTTGGGTTGGGTTAGTAGTTCTGAAAACCCTAGTTGGACAAATTCTCTGGAAGCCCTTGGTGGGTTGCGTTACTAGTCCTGGAAGCCTTGGTTCGACAAATGCTCTGGAATCCCTAGTAGAAGTTGTGGGTTGAGTTACTAGTTCTAGAAGCATTGCTTGGATAAATGCTCTGGAAGCCTTGTATAAGTTGTGGGTTGAGTTACTAGTTTTGGAAGCCTTGGTTGGACAAATGCTCTAGAAGCCCTGGAAGGCTTGGATGGAGATCAATCTAATGATGGGTTTTTTTGGTGATGTCCAACCGTGAGGTGGAATCATTATTTGATGGATTGAGGTGGATGGCCTCTGGAAGGCCTGGATGAGTTTTGATTGATGTGTTTTATGAGATCCCACATACCTGCTTGGAATATGGCACACAGGTGAATGGTTGAAGAGAGATTTGGCTCAACCATTCTACGGTCGGGTGGAATGTGTTAGTCCCATCACCGATTGGTTCATTGCATTTATTAATTAAAAAATTCATTCCCTTGATTTTCATGTGCAAATGTATTGATGTATATATGGATTTTGATGGCTGATATGTGTTGGTAGGCTAAACTGCTTCATTTATAACCCCTTTCCCACTTCAAAATCATAACCTTAGACCTATTTTTTAACCTTGCAACCTCCTTATTCCTGCACTATTCCAAGAATCGTGCATTTTCCTACACTAGCTTTATATTTCATATTTAAGGGTTAAAAATGTGCTTAATTAATTGTTTTTATATATTTTATACATTTAATATTCTTTGCAACTAATATTTTCTTTCCTAAAGTATTTGGTAAGCAACGTATTAATCATTTCGTTAGCATGGTCGAGTGTAGGTAGGATTCTTGCACCACTAGCGAATCCTAAACTTTCGTGACAGCCCACTACCTAACATGGACATATCACTCAGAATCGGTCATCTCGAGTTGCTATCGGAGTGGAGATAAGTCAGGGATATGATGAAGATTAGGTTTCCAGCCGAATGCTCAAGTTTAGCATTTTGTTACATCCAAAGGGTTTAGCGTGTAACATTATTGTTATTTTGTTACAGCCGAAAGGCTTAGATTGTAACGTTGAATGTAATTTTGTTATGGTTGCAGGCCTGAAAGGATATATATAATGTAGGATTTAGATAGAAAATGGTAGCAAGTGATAGCTATAGAAATGATAATGTAATTGTGGTCTTTTGTAATTTTGCTGGTATCACCCTTGTTCTGGGTTGGATTCGAACTCACCATGTACATTTGTTGATTTTTAATATAAAGGGTGTATGCCATGTTATTTCAATCCTATGTTTTAATTCTATGTTGATGCATCGTTGAGAGCTGAGTTTCCAATTTCCTAAATAGGGAAACAAGCTGGCTGGCTAGGGCCCAGCCAACCCAGCTCGTTCTCCCTCACATTCTTCTTTCTCGTTAAAGGTGTGTTCATTTCATTTAATGCAAGATGTGAATTAAATAGATGTTTTCATTCTCCCCAGAAAGTTCAGGTTCGATTTCATTCATAAACATTGTGTGACGGATCCGTGGTGTGCATGCTTAACTAAGTTTCATTTTATCCTTTTATGATTTCTTCTCTTCAAAGCTTAGCAGTATTTCTGCTTGGATCGTGCAAGCACGTTATTCCTACACTAGTGCATTTATAGTTTTTCAAATTGATTTATTTGGTTCATTATAGAAAAAGTATTTTGTTCTTTTATGTCATAAGAGTCTTGATGCGTTTCTACAAGTGTGTGTTCATCGCTCCAAAGTATTCTTGGTATCCTAAATTAGATTAAAGAATGAATGTTGTTATAACACATTAATCTGTACCTTCACTTCATACTTTTCAGGGAAGGATCGAACTTCAAATTTAATTATTTTGAAGTAAATCTTTCTGAATTAAGAAGGTTAAAAAGGCAGTTCGGATTTGTGTGAATAACCATTATAGGGATAAAGCCTGCAATCACAATAAGATGATTTCTTTAGTTGCATGAAGGAGTTCCTTGATTAAATAAAAGTGTGCTTTGACTTTCTTATTTTGAAGTTAAGTTGGGTTGAAGCATATTTCTTCTTGTGGAACTTATTTCAAAGTTCAATTCACCTTTTCAAATTCTTTCCTTAAGTTAACACACTCTTTATTCTTTTATAAAAGAAATTTGAAAACTTGGTGCAAGAATCCTGTTCTGGTATAGGAATCAATATCCTAATACCGGAACATAGTGCTCTAGTCCTGAGGCTTAGAGCCCCTTCATGAGGAAATAAATCTTTAGTACAGGTGTAAAATATACTTCCAACATATAAACTTTGTTTTGATACTAGTGCAAGAATATTGCAGGAGTACATGAATAACAACTTAGTGCAGGGAGAAAGATCTATAAAGAAGTCAAAAATCTTCAAGGGTCCAATTATTAATTTTACATACAACTATACTGAAGATAGAAATAGATTTCCATTTCAATTAGTCAGGATTGCTTACAAGAGTTTGAGAGTTCCTTTCATTTATTCCTCCAAAAAAGTACTTTCTTTCACATTCCAGCACTAGAATTTCTTTGGTGTAAATTTTTGAGTGATATTTTATTTTCGATTCTACAAGGTTGTAATTAAGTAAGTAGGAATAGAGTTAGGAAAATTTCATATCATTTATGGAATTTACTATGCTTCACCTCTAAGTTTATGAAACCCATGGGTTGACAATTAAGTGTTGAAGGAGTTTTCCTAACCGTAATTCCTGCACCAAACATTTTGGCGTCGTTGCCAGGGATGTGATTTGAAATTGGTAAGAACTTTCCATTTTTTGCAATAGGGGTAAGTCTGCTATTATTTTTTCCTACAGTATGCTTCTATTCTTTTAAGGATTTTACGAGTGATGATTTTTTATTAATTGCAACAATTGACAGATTCTTTTTCTTTACAAGCATTTGAATTTTGTTTTTTGGTTTTGATTTTTAAAATGAATGCCTAAGAAAGGTAGGGGTCTAAAGCCCAATAAGGGCCGATGAAACACTGAAAATTCTGAAAACTCTTCTCATATTGGACCTTCTTTTGTAGGTAGAAAGTCCAAGCAGACCCAGACTCATCACGTCGGAACAGTCCACTTGGATTCTGGAAACAGTGATTCAAGTGTGACACAACCCAAAAAGGGGAAGAAGGAGGCTAACGGTGATCGGAAAGTCCAATTCAACAATAGTCAACCTTCATATTCTAGAAGTGGTCTGATTGGAGGCACAACAATGGATGATCATGAAGACCATGTAGAGGGGACTAGCAAGAATTAGGTAAATGAAGAGCATTCCACTTTTGGAAAATGAAGAATATCTCACCTTCAGCTCTTCCACACTTTCATGGTAAGATGCGAGAAGACCCAGATTCATTTCTTTTTTAGTTTGATAAATTATGTCAAAATTATGATTACTCTTCTGATGCTTAGAAATTCAAGTTGTTTCCTGCAACTCTTAAGGATTCATCCTTGCATTGGTTCATGGGACTAGAAGGAAACACTGTAAGTTCTTGGGAATAAATGAAGAGAGTATTTTTTAATAAATAGCAGGAATGTTCTAAAACTAGAGAAATGCAGGATGAGATCTTCACCATTGTACAAGGTGATGATGACACTTTGGAGGATTACTTAAAGAGATTTATATATATACTCCAAAGGTCCAAACACAAATTTGATTTAAGTACTATTTGAACCTTGTTCCCATGAGGACTTACTGAGGATTCTAGAGATAATTTGAATTTGTTAGGACAAGGAGACATTACTCAAAAAACTTTTGAACAATTTTGTGACTTGTGTAGGAAGTTCTCACAAAATCAATCTAGATCCACTAGAGGAGGTCAAAGGAAAACTAACAAAATGGGATCTACAGATGTTATGATCATTAGCATGGAGAATAAAATGGACAACATCAAAATTCAAATAATGAATACTGTTAGGAAACAAATAGATTCCTTGAAATTTCAGCAAAAACTAGAAAAAGAACAAGAGTCATTGTCTATTTTTTGTCTAAAATGTAGGAAAAATCATCCTTTAAGAGTGTGTCCTGTTGATATAAAAAGCGCTAATAAATGTGTGATCTGTGCAAAAAACCATGCCACCGACGAATGCCCCTCCATACTTGGATTAAAAGCTATACTTGAAGGAGATCATTCTAAGCCTGAGTCGTTACATGCCATGGAAGCGCGAAGGAATTGACCATAGGTATGTGAAGGTATGGTTCCTAAACCACATTTTTATGTTTATAATGCACCTACATATTCCTATTTTAATAACAATAATCACTCTCAACATTGGCAGCATATAAACCATTTTCAACATGGACAGTCCTCTCAACCTTGGCAACAAGGATGGAGAGGGCCAAACCATTCATATCATTCCTATCCTGCTCAGATGCCATCATATCCTCCTTCATATGCACCACACCATATATCACCTCAGCAAAGTCAACCATTTCTACCATTGCCTTTGACACCACCATTTAGACCACCTCAACTACCTGCTCAAGCAGTACCAAATCCTAATGATAAGGTGGTACAATTGATTCCTTCATTTGGACCGTCCCCTTCTCCTACCTATCAAATCCTATCGTTTGAGATAAATGAGATTCATTTGAGATCGGGAAGGGTAGTTAAACCAGAAAAAAAAAAAACAATCCACGATGATCATTGAGGAGAAAAATGACGAGGCAACTTCTGATCATTCAAAAAACAATATCACTATTCAGGCCATTCCCGTACCTTCAGATTCACCATCTTCTTCAAACTAGCCTCCCTATCCAGAGAGTTTGGCTATGGATAAGAGTGACCCTAAGTCCACTCTGGCTTTAGAGTTAAGGAATCTTTGTATAAAGGTCCCTTTACTTCAGGCTATCAAAGAAATTCCCATCTATAAAAATATTATTAGGGAGTTATGTCTTAAAAATCCAGGGAGGAAGAGAGTAGAACCTCAAATCGTTCAGTTTGTTGGTAGAGAAACTGAGTTGATGATAGGATGTGTATCAATGGAGAAATACACTGATCCTAAAAACCCAGTTGTTTCTAACCATATAGGTGATATCCTTGTCTCTAATGTATTAATAGACTTGGGGGTGGCCATCAATGTTATGACCAAGCAAACCATGGAACAACTTGGGTTGGGCCATATTCGTCCTACACCCACCGTGCTTGAACTTTCAGACATATCTAAAATCAAGCCTAATGGAGTATTGGATGATGTGGCTGCCTCTATAGATTCATGGGAATACCCCACGAATTTCATTATGCTTCAGCCAAATAATCCAGTGGGAGGACATCCTTTGATTTTGGAATGACCATGGCTTGCCACAGTCGATGCTTATATTGGATGTTGCTTCGATGACATGTACATTTCACATGGAGACTTTAGGAAAAAGGTCACCTTATATCCACCTGTTAGATCTATTTGGGAACTCAAGGACACTTTATGGTTATATTACGACAACATTGATGAGGAGACCTAGTCTGTCTCTTCGATTTAGCATCATACCGAGTCCACCCAGGATGGTGAATTACGAAATTTCTTGAACAATCTAAACACTATGCCTAATTTTGACACACTTCATCAGATCATTAGTCTGGATTTTTAACAAAATTTTGATTCCTGACCTTTCTTATCCCATACTATGACATCATCTTCCTAAATCTTGAGCCTGAGACCACTCTTGTTGAAATTAGTCTAGGAGAATATTTACACATTAGCTTAGACCTGGATTAATCTCAAAAAGAGCAACTTGAAACCTTGTTGCGAGATCACTCGGATGCATTTGCTTGGAGTTACGAAGACATGAAAGGCATTCCGATTGAGACTTGTACTCATCATATCTATATCCAGGAGGGAGCCCGACCTGTCTAACAACCCTAGATACAAATGAATATCACACTAAGAGATATTTTTAAAGAATAATTACAAAAACTCTTAGACGCTAATTTCATCTATCCCAGTTCTGATAGTCAGTGGGTCTCTCCATTAGTGATAGTCCCTAAGAAATATGGGAGATGGTGTATTTGCATTGACTATTTAGAATTAAACAAATCCACTCTCAAGGATTACTTGCCCCTTCCTTTCATCAATCATGTGCTAGATACCCTTGCCAGTAAACAATACTTTTAATTTTTATATGGATTTAGTGGGTATAACCAGATCCAGATCTCACCTTCAGATCAAGACAAAAGTACCTTTACATGCCCTTGGGGTAAAATTATTGAGTGTTTCCTTTCAGGTTGTGTAATGCACTTGCCATCTTTCAAAGGGTTGTGCTGGCTATTTTTGTTGATCTTGAATGTGTTGATATTTATATGGATGATTTTTCTGTGTTTGGTAACTCATTTTATGAAGCTCTTAAAAATCTAGAAAAAGTTCTTTTATGTTGCCAAGAGGCTCATCTTTCTTTGAGTGATAAAAAATGTAAATTAATGTGCAAATCAAGAGTGGTTCTTGGTCATTTGGTTTCTGACAAAGGTATCCAGGTAGACCCCACTAAAGTTGAAGTCATTATTCATTTACCTACACCCAAAACACAAAAGGAAGTGAGAGGTTTCCTAGGACTTGTGGGTTATTACTAGAGATTCATTGAATTTTTTCCCAAGATTTTTGTTATCACTCCGGAATTTTCTCAAGGCTAAAGAAAGAAATCATCGAGGTAACCACAAACCTACTTTGGAGATTAGGATCTAGCCTTCCTAATGCTCAGAGAGGGCTCTCTCTTAATGATTTAACTTTGTTGTTTTAATTGATTTTAGGCTAGTTATGTAAGCTTGATTTGGTTTTGATTTGAATTGTTGGTGGAATTACTGATTTAGATGGATAGATGATTGTCTATTTTCCATTGGGCTATGGAGTCAATATATCAAGAAAATAGAACAGAAACAAACTATAAAAGCAGTGTTACAGGGAAAGGTAGTTGAGAAATATCAGATCTCAAGGCTGGAATGGTGAAATGATTTTCAATTAGGATCAAGGAGCAATTAAGGATTCCTTAAACAGGATAATGAAAAAAGTGAAAGAGGTCAATCGGGATGGGAGAGCTGTTAAGGATTCTCAGATCTGAATATCAGAAGAAAACATAGAAATGTATAAAATTAAGAGCAGAGTTTACTTAAACAATTTCTACAATAACATTCCTGTTATACCATTCAAATTTAGAAAACATTCAAGTTTATGGAATACTTTAGAGAATAACATGAACAATTGAAATATACTTCACTAAAGTGGCTCAACACATGAATCCTGTGAAGAAATGCTTCTATTATTTTCCCTGTCTTTCAACTGAAAACGTCCATTAAACCCTCATGTTGTAGATGAGCTCACCTGTAGAAATGTTCAAAAATCCACACTCTATACTTCGAATTTATGAAGTATTTATACAAAAAATAGTTACAAAATATCCTAAACTGTTTTAGGAATTATTCAAGGAAAATAAATATCTCCATGCAAGAAGATAGAGACACCTAGGAAACTAAAAGGCTGGTTGTCCATTCTTATATTGATTTTGTTGTTTTATGCTTTGATCTTTTGCTGCTTTTTATCCTTTGATGTTGCTCAACACTGGCTGTCCTTTTACTCTGCCTTTTGACTGATACTCTTTCATATGATACTCTTTGACTTAGCTGATCTGCTATTTTACTTTGACTGCTCTGTATTCACTGTTTAGCTGGCATTTTCACAGTAAATCATTCAATTTTTCCCAAGTCTTTGTATATGATAATTTAATATTTACCATTCTTCTATAAACTTCATCAGCTTCTGTGTATTTTACAAAGGTGGGCTTGTTTACAAAAAGATGTTTTACCTCATGCTAGAGGTAAAAGAGGTTCTCAAAAGCCTGGTAAAGGAATTTTCCTGTAGGCATCCCTTTCATGGAGGAACTATTGGCTTGTTCCTTTGCCACTTCCCTAATTCTCTTGTCATAGTCTTGATGTGGCATTAACCTGTCATTAATTACCAGTGGATTAGGTAGACCTTTCTGCCTCAAAACCTCAAATTTGACCATGAACCTACCTATAGCTAGCTCCATTGTTTGGCATTTGTCCTCAAGCTGCATCATCAGGTTCCTCTTGGTGATTACCTTCTTCACCTCTAGTATAGCGCCAGTTTTGTTAGCTATTCCAAGCTCCTGGAAAAAAGACAATTAGGTGTGCAAACAGGGTTCTGTGGTATCAGTGAAGGTTTATGAGGCTTGAATTGTATATGTGTTGCTTGAAATTTGAAGTGAGCCATGTCTTCTGGTTGCAGGTGAGGTTAAAATGGTTAAGCAGAGCTTTGGGGTTCAAAATTGGTCTACAAAGGTGTTCGCAAGGAAATAATAGTAAAAAGAGTGAAAAGGGGGATTTTTTGGTTTTTATTCGACAACAGTTAACCTTTGGGCACGAAGTTAAAGTGTGAACAATGGGTGGTTTCCATTTACACAGGGAGGTGGTTTTATGGCATATCGCACCACTTTTGAGTGATGGGCGGTATTTTCTAAGAGCACGTGATATAACATGGGGATGCCACATAGCAAAAGAGCACTGAGGCAAAAACACAAATCTCGCGTGCTTTTGAGATTTTAACTGTCGGATGGTGGGAGCCTGTGATATGGATATGGTCCGTCGGACCTGGGAGTGTTTGATCGAAGGGCTATCGCACAATGGAGTTGCGAGGGGTGAGTGGGAAGTGGGGTCAGGTTTAAATAATGTGGCGGGTTTAATATATTTCAAAGGTTTAGTGAGGGTCGAGATTTATAAAATGGGGGGTTAAATATATAAAACGAGATTATAGGTTAGAATAATGTAAGGGTTAAGTTAAAAAGGGTATCGGGGAGGGTTTTTTGGATGGGGCCTGATACATTATTCAAACTTAGGATAAGGGGGTTTAGTGGGTTTTTAAGGGAAAAAGGGAAATTAATAAGGGGGGAATGATTTTTAAAGGGTAATGTCTAGGGAAAGGTATGAAATAAAGGGTACAAGGGTTATTTTTTACAATGGGAATGTGTTAAAATGAGAGGAAGTGAAAGGGAAGGGTCCTTCGGAATCAAGAAGGGGAAATTAGTGAATGAAAAGTAATGAAGGGGTAATGGAGGGAAACTTAGATATGTAAGGTTTTGAGTGAAATGAGGGGCAATTAGTGAATGAAATTTAGTATTTAGGCCTAAAATCATATAGAACTTGTTTAGGGAAAATACCCAAAGTACTACACAACTTTTGTGAATGTCCTCTTTCATTTGCCACTTCCTCCTACACATGAAACATAGGATTAAAAATAATGAAGGTGCATTTGAGCTTGCAACCTTGTGCACTCCAAAACCTCTTGTATCTACCCTTTATTTAACCTAGCATTTTCTCTTCATTTATTGGGTGCATTTGTGCTTGTTGTCTCTTGATTTCTTTTTCTTTGATAAGAAAAATATCTAATTCTAACCTTATAACTTCCAAGGGCTCAGATTAAACTGATGAGTTCCTTATTATTCTCTACCTAACTACCAATCTGCCAAGATTAAACAGTTTGGCTAGATCTTTATTCTCTATCTATCAACATGAAATTTAGGGCATGAATGAATCAAGATGAAGTTGTTTGACCATCATGAATTATGGCATTTTGACAAGCTGCAGACAATTTTATTTTCATAAAGTAAACTAAAAGGTAGTGACATTTGAATTTGAATCACTTTCAGAATCTCTTTTTATCTCTTTTTGGTGGGGTTCATATTTTATCTTATTTCTTTGATCCTTTTCTTTTTGTCCTTTGATTGTTCTTTTAGGACTTACCCTCTTTTCATTTTTTTAATATGGGAAAACATTTGAAGAAAAGCAAAGGTATGTACAATATTAGAAGACTTCACATAGTCAATTGAAAATTATGATCCCTATTATTATAGGAACCTAACAATTTCTACCCCCCTTTTTCAATTATTAGCTAAGGATAGTGAATTCACTTGGTCCACAGCTTGCCAATAGTCTTTTGAGACATTGAAGGAAAAACTAGTACATGCACCAGTTTTGAGAGGACCAAACTGATCCCTACCATTCCATATTTCCTCAGATGCCTCAGACACTTCCATTGGCGCAACTTTAGGACAAGAGGAGAATAAATAATCTTATGCTATTGACCACATTAGTAAAAATTTGTCACCTACCGAATTTAACTATACAATGACTAAGAAATAATTTTTAGCCGTTATTTTTTCTATTAATAAATTCAAACATTACATTACAAGATATGAATTTTATGTGCATACTGATCATTTTTCTATAATATATCTAATGAATAAACCTTTAACTAGCGGTAGAGTGACTAGGTGGTTGCTTTTATTATAGGAACTCAATGCTATAATTATTCATAGACTAGGAAAGTCTAATGTTGTAGCTGATTATCTTTCTAGATTAAATCATCCTGGTGAACAAATTATTTTTTGATGATGATTTCCCTGATGAACATATTTTTTCTATGTCAGAAAAATCCCCATGGTTTGCCGACATAGATAACTATTTAGTCACTAGAAAAACACCACCTCAATTATCTGCTTGTGAAAAGCGAAATATCATTCAAAAAAGTGCTTCGTATTCTTGGATACATAGATACCTCTTTTACACTGGACCATATTTTGTTATTCATAGATGTGTGAGAGAGGAATAAATGTATGATATCTTAAAATATGCCCATGATGAACCTTGCGGTGGCCACTTCGCTGATAAACAAAATGCATATAAAATTTTACACACTAGTTATTTTTGGCCTTCTTTGTTTAAGGATTCAAAGAAATATGTTAGGCATTGTGATAGTTATCAATGGATGGGTCAACCTATTCAAGCCAATGAAATGCCTTTATGTCCTCAAGTCATGATTGAGCCCTTTGAAAAATGGGCTATTGATTTTGTAGGACCCATAAACCCCACATCTTTAAGTAAAAAGAATATCTTGGTTTGTACTGATTTTGTTACTAAATGGGTAGATGCTAACTCAAAAAGTTGTTGTTCATTTTCTATTTAATGAAATTTTACTAGATTTGGTGTTCCTAGAGAAAATTTTTCTGACAATGGACCGTAGTTTGTTTCTAACTTGGTACAGGAAGTCATGAATCAGTACAAGATTCGACACAGGAAATCCACACTGTACCACCCGCAAGAAAATGGCCAGGTGGAATCTAAAAACAAGGTGATCGAATCCATCCTCACCAAAATAGTAAACATGCACAGGAAGGATTGGGCTATCCGATTCCCTCAAGCCTTATGGGCTTATCGAACCACTTGGAGGAATAGGATGGGGCATACACCATATGAGCTGGTGTACAGAAAATAAGTCCTTTTTCTAATTGAATTTCAAATAAAGACTTTCAGAACTGCAGTTCAGTTGGATCTAGGTCTCTCGAAAGCACATCAACAACATCTACTACAGTTAAACGAGTTGGATGAATTTCAAAGGGATGATGTTCAATAGAATAATTGGTGCAGTAGCAACACAAGAAGTGGCATGACAAGTTTATTAGGAAGAAATAGTTCCAACCAGGTGATTGGGTACATCTCTGACTCTAGATTTAAACATTTTAAAGGGAAGTTCCACACTCGTTGAATAGGACCGTATGAGGTAATTCAAGTTTTCGACAATGGGGTTGTATAAGTCAAAACTATTGATGGGTGAAATTCAATTTTCCTTGTGAGTGGGCATAGGATTAAAGCATATTTTTAGCTCATCAAAAAGGAAGATTTCATGCGGCAAGTGCAACAACATTCCGAACTTCAGTTGGTGTTAGAAAATTATATATTATGGAGCAATGGAACACATAAAATATTGCATAAATATAAACATAGAAAATGCATAAAACAAGAGAGACACAGATATACGTGGTTCACCTAGTTTGGGCTACGTCCATGGAGAAACAACTAGTCCTTCCTTTTATATTATCCAACAAACAGAAGAGATACAACCTACAGCAGATCCATTGTAACACCCTCTTTTCTCTCAATCTCCTCTTTCTTCCTCACTCAGAATACATATATACATAGACGCAATACAATTCCCTCATATATAGTGAGGGGTTGCTTTCTAGGGAAAAAAACCCTAAATTAAACATAACTTCTACCGTCAGATCATCCGCCTAATGAACGGCCTAGATTGACTAGAAATTACTAGACTTTTACAAGGCAATTTTACATCTATTTTTTTAGCTTTGGGGGCGTTGCCCCCAAACCCCCGCCGGGGGACCACTGGCCCCCGAACCCCCATGTGATGGGTTGTACAGTATTCCTAGGGTATACATACAGCTGAAAACTTTGAATACAAAAGATAATCAGGCTCCACACCCAACAATCTCCCACTTGGAGACTGATTATAGCAACTCCACTGCTGCTTTCTAGACAATAACTCCACTTTGGACCTGGTTTTTTCTCATCTTCTTCATCATACTTGAAGACCAATTGAAACTGAGCAAATTCTCAATTTCCCTCTGGTTACGAATTTTGTTAACATATCTGTAGGATTCCGGCTAGTGTGTATGTTTTTCAGCTTCAACTGTCCATCTTCCAATGCTGACTGTATGGAATGGTACTTGAGCTATATATGTTTAGTATTGGAATGAAATGCAGAGTTCTTTGTAAGATGTATGGCACTCTAGCTGTCACTGTATAACCTGCCCAACTCCTACTTCTTGCCCAATTCATCCAGAAACCTTTGTAACCAAATCATTTCTTTACTAGCCTCTGTAGCAACAACATACTCTGCTTTTGTTGTTGAAAGTGCAACAACACTTTGGATTTTTGAAACCCAACTGTCAGCTGTTCCACCTACAATAAACACATACCCTTTTGTGCTCCTCCTATTATCTCTATCACCTTCCATATCTGCATCAACATATCCTTGTAGAGCAATGTTTGAACCACCAAAGCATAATGCTTGATTTGTGGTACCTCTCAAATACCTGAGAATCCACTTCACTACCATCCAATGTTCTTTTCCTGGATTGTTCATGTACCTTCTTACAACTCCCACTGCATGTGCAATATCAGGCCTTGTGCAGACCATTACCTACATTAAGCTTCCAACTGCTAATGCATATGGAACTTTAGACATATGAGCCATTTCTTCTTGAGTCTTGGGACACGCCTCCTTACTTAATTTGAAATGGCTAGCCAAAGGTATACTGACTAGTTTTGAATTCTGCATATTAAACCTTTTCAACACCTTTTCTATGTACTCACTTTGAGACAATGTTAATTTGTGATTCTTCATGTATCTAGTTATTCTCATACCAAGGATTTGTTTTGCAGCACCGAAATCCTTCATTACAAATGAGTTTTCCAATTTCCTTTTGAGCACATTTATTTCCTGCATGTTAGAACCTGCAACTAGCATGTCATCTACATACAATAACAATATAATATAGCTGCCATCATTTTTCCTTTTGAGATAAACAAAATGATTGGAGTGACATCTAGTATAACCTTGTTCAGACATAAACCTGTCAAATTTTAGATACCACTGCCTTGGAGCCTGTTTTAAGCCATACAAGCTCTTCTTCAACCTACACACTAGTTTCTCCTTCTCTTTTACCTCATGTCCTTGTGGCTACTGCATATATATTTCTTCTTCCAAATCCCCATGGAGAAAGGTTGTCTTTGCATATAATTGCTCAAGATGCAAATCTTCAGCTGCTACTAGACTTAAAATAGTTCTGATTGAAGTCATTTTAACAACAGGAGAAAATATTTCATCAAAATCAATACCTTTCTTTTGTGCAAACCCCTTCACCACAAGTCTATCTTTGTACCTCTGTTTTCCTCCATCTTCTTCCTTCAGCCTGTAAACCCATTTATTCTGCAATGTTGTTTTACTTTCAGGCAACCTGACTAAGTCCCAAGTCTGGTTATGTGCTAAGGAGTCCATCTCTTCTTTCATGGCTTGCTCCCACTTCTTCCTGGTTTCTACCTGCACTGCTTCTTCATAACATTCTGGTTCACCAGAATCAGTCAACAATACATAATATAATGAAGGAGAGTATCGTTCAGGGGGTCTACTTATCCTGGTAGTATAGAAAATTTTAGGGGCGAATGTTCGCCCTTTGGCGAAATTAAGGGGTTTTAAATTTTTAGTGGGCGAATATTTTGTATCATAGTACATTTTTACAAATCACCTAAAATAGCCCACCTTATTTTAAGGAAGAGGGTAAAAGAGGTAAATTTAGCCCTTGAAATTAGGAGTTACAACCTTCCATTCGCCCATTTTCAAGAAAAGGTTTTATTTAAGTGAATCCTATGGGCCAAAGGCCCAAATACCATATTTATAAAAGAGGTATGGTAAACTAATAAAAATATAAATAAATGAGAGGTATGGTAAATAAATAAAACATTTTTTATATTTACTCCATAAGTCACCTTATATACATGCAAGGGTGTAAAAAATAAAAATATAAGTAAAGTGGAGGTATGGTAAATAAATAAAACGTCTTTTTATACTTACTCAAAAGGTATGGTAAATAAGTAAAAATATAAATAAACTAGACGCATGGTAAATAAATAAAACCTCTTTTTATATTTAGTCCATAACCTTGTTCTATTTATGAAGGCTCAAGAAAGAGGTTTTATTTAAGTGAATCCTATTGGCCAAATACCATATTTGTAAAAGAGGTATGGTAAATTATTAAAAATATAAATAAATGAGAGGTATGGTAAACAAATAAAACATTTTTTTATATTTACTCCATAAGTCACCTTATATTTACGAACACTCAAAAAATGCGTTATATTTAGGTGAAACCTATGGGCAAAATACTATGGGACAAATACCATGGACTAGATTGTTATTAATACCATGCAAAAAAACATTATTAACCCTAATATTAGTATTAATAAAAATAAAAATGGCACATGGTATTGACCCATGGTATTCACCAAAATGGCACATGGTATTGACCCATGGTATTCACCTAGAATGTAGCCTATTTAAATGGGGGAATTAAACCAGCATAGATCCATCTTTACTCTGGATCTACTAACCCCCGAGAGGTATCAAATATCGTGATATGCAAACTAGCATAGAGTGAAAAAATATTTGATACGATCAAGGGTAAAAATGGATTTTGTAATTTAATGTATGTTAAACATTTTAGCTTGGTTAAAATAAAAAATAAAATAAAAACCAACTATTAATTTTATTAATTTTTATAAATTACTAATAGTAATTTTTAAGCCAGAGGTTTATGATAACCCATGGTATTGACCCATGGTAATACCATGGTATTCATGTGAGCATAGACTATTTAAAGGGGAAATTCTATCATCTTAGATCCATCTTAATTCTGGATCTACCAAGTGCTCAGAGGGATAAATAGATTTCATCCCCCTAAGAGTGGTAGATGTGGAGTTAAGATGGATATAGGTTGGTTTTTATGATAATGAAGATATTAAATAGACTTAGGAAATTATATTGTAAAAACATCTTAAGGTGAATGGTTAAAGCATAGACATTGCACAAGTATATTTGTATGGACTAAACAGATTGTAATTTGTGTAATTTTTCTAATTGCAAACAGGAACATACTTGTGTATTGGCAGGGTGGTTACGAGGTCCCTAGAAGTGATGAATTTGAATTTTTCTTGGTTTTATATATAGTATTAGGTTTTTTCTCATGCTTTCTATGAATGGCACGGGTGAATTTTATCCTACACCCACTAGGTTATCGATATGTAATTTCGGTAATTTTGATTTCAAAAGATATTTTAAAGAAATGCAATGATTTCATTTGTGTATTCAATAAACACAATATTTTATAATTGAGTAAAATATTCGCCATGCCTGGTGAGAGATTCGCCAAAAAATTATATATACATATCATATTATTGATAAAATCGCCTTCCATTTTTCCTATATACCATGGAGATTTGCCCATTTATTATACATGTAAATTTAGGGGGGGTTCTTAAAATTTTCCCTACCTGGTAGATCTTCTAGCACCACTTTTAGGTGTTTGAAGTGATTTTTTCTATTGTGGTTTTTGTTCTGGCTGTTGATCATTATGATTTTCAGGCACCATCACTTTTCCTGTGATATCGTCAAGCACTGTGTATTCTCTGTTTTATTTTTCTTGTTTCTTTTCCTACAACTGATTCCTATATGAGACCTTTTCATTGAATATTACATCTCTGCTCCTAATGATTTTGTGATTTTCATAATCATATAAGAGATAACCAAAATCATTAACACCATATCCAATAAAGGTACATTTCTTTGATTTTGCCTCAAGGTTTGTTCTATTTTCTTTGTTAATGTGGACAAAGGCTTCACAACCAAAAGTCTTTAAAAATGAGTAGTTTACCTTTTTACCTATCCATGCCTCCTCTGGAATACCACCATCCAATGAACTTGAAGTCCCTCTGTTTATTAGATAAACAACAGTATCTACAACATCTGCCCAAAATTGTAAAGGCAATCCTGCATGCAATCTCATGCAGCTTGCACTCTCCATGATTGTCCTGTTCATCCTTTCTGACACACCATTTTCTTGTGGTGTTCCTGGAACTCTCTTTTCTCTCCCAATTCCATTCTCTCAATAGTACCTATCAAACTCTTTGCTGCAATATTAACCTCCATTATCTGATCTGAGACACTTCAACCTTTTCCCTATCTCATTTTCAACTAAATCTTTCCATTTCTTGAAAGTATCAAATACTTCAAATTTATTTTGAATACAATAAATCCAAGTTTTTCCGGTTTCATCATCAATAAATGTAACATAATAACGAGAGCCACCAAAATATGATACCTGAGTAGGTCCCCATACATCTGTATACACAAGCTCTAATTTTTCGCTCTTATTTTCTTTCCCAACTCTAAAGAATCTGAATCTCTTATGTTTTCCATAAACACAATTCTCACAGAATTTTAAATCAACATGCTTCAAACCTGGTAAAAAATTTCTTGAGTGAAGAATCTGCATCCCCTTCTCACTCATGTGCCCGAGGCTATGATGCCACAATGTTGTATCTTCTCCTGTAGAGGTTAAAGCATTAACAAAATTAGAAATACCATTGCATAAATACAATGTACCAACCTTTTCTCCTTTCGCTATTACCAGGGATCCTTTAGTGACCTTCCAGGTTTTATCTGTGAAAGTAGTTATGCAACCTTCACCTCCCAACTGCCCTGTTGAAATCAGATTTTTTTTCAGATCTGGAACATGCCTTACCTTCTTCAATAGCCACTGATTTCCATTTTGCTGTTTTATGAAAACTGTACCCATTCCAACGATTTTACAGGGTTTATCATCACCCAATCGAACTTGTCCAAAATCTCCTTGAACATAATCATGAAAATGTTTCTTATCAAGTGTGGCATGGAATGAGGCCCCTGAATCTATCACCCAAGCATCAATAATATTTTCTAATGAAAGAATCAAAGCATCTTGCAACACATCACCTATTACATTCGCTTCATGATTAGTTTCTTGCTGTGCATCTCCTTCTTTTCCCTTCTGAGACTTGCAGTCTTTCTTCAGGTGTCCTTTCTTCCCACATTTCCAGCACACTATCCCTGATCTGGACTTGGAATTGCCTTTTCTTGACTTACTTCGATATCCTCGACTCTTTCCTCTTTCCATTTTTCTTCCCCTAGTCTCTGCAGTCAAAGCATTACCTGATGTCTCACCAGAGCTTTTCCGTCGCATTTCCTCGCTAAGGATTGCACCAACAACATCATCAAACTTTAAAGTACTAGATCTAGAGACAGAGTTACTAACGGCCATAACTAAACCATTCCAACTTTCTGGCAATGAGCCCAGAAATAACAGAGCCCTAACTTCATCATCAAAATTTACCCCTAAAAATCCTAACTGACTTGTAACTGTATTAAAATCATTTAAATGATCTACAAAAGATCCACCTTCTGACATCTTCATATTAAATAAACGCATCATAAGAAATACCTTATTTGACGTTGAAGGTTTTTCATACAGTTTGGCAAATGTCGACATTAAACCCTGTGTTGTCGTTTGCTTTGAAATATTAAACACTACAATGCTGCTACGCACAGTCATATTGTTCCAAGTGCCTTTCTGTCCAAAATGTCCCATTTTGTGTCTGTCATACTCGTTGGCTTCTTTGTCTTTCCGCTCAATGGTAGGTACAAATCTCTCTGATACAGATAATCTTCCATCTGCATATTCCACAGCTTGTAGTTTTGGCCATTGAATTTTTCAACCCTAGACCTACCATTTTCCTCCATTGCTCCCACTCGAACCAGGAAGCCTTCTCCCCTACGAGTTTATCAGCCAAATAGACCTTCGGCTCTGATACCAGTTGTTAGAAAATTATATATTATGGAGCAATGGAGCACATAAAATATTGCAGAAATATAAACACAGAAAACGCATAAAACAAGAGAGACACAGATATACGTGGTTAACCCAGTTTGGGCTACGTCCACGGAGAAACAACTAGTCCTTCCTTTTATATTATCCAGCAAACTGAAGAGATACAACCTACAACAGATCTGCTGTAACACCCTCCTTGCTCTCAATCTCCTCTCTCTTCCTCACTCAGAATACATATATACATAGACACAATACAATTCCCTCATATATAGTGAAGGGTTGCCTTCTAGGGTAAAAAAACCCAAATTAAACATAACTTCTATCGTCAGATCATCTGCCTAATGAATGGTCCAGATTGACTAGAAATTACTAGACTTTTACAAGGCAATTTTACATCTATTTTTTTAGCTTCGGGGTGCTACCCCCGAACCCCCATCGGGGGACCGCTGGCCCCCAGACCCCCATGTGGAGGGGTGTATAGTCTTCCTGGGGTATACATCCAGCTGAAACCTTTGAATACAGAAGATAATCAGGCTCCACACCCAACAATCTCCCACTTGGAGATTGATTATAACAACTCCACCGCTACTTCATTTGCTAGACAATAACTCCACTTTGGACCTGGCTATTTCTCATCTTCTTCATCATACTTGAAGACCAATTGAAACTGATCAGATTCTTAGTTTCTCCCTGGTTACAACTTTTGTTAACATATCTGCAGGAGTCTGGCTAGTGTGTATCTTTTCCAGCTTCAACTGGCCATCTTCCAATGCTGACAGTATGAAATGGTACTTAAGTTATATATCTTTAGTCTTGGAATGAAATGCAGAGTTCTTTGCAAGATGTATGGCACTCTGGCTATCACTGTATAACCTGCCCAACTCCTGCTTCTTGCCCAATTCATCCAGAAACCTTTGTAACCAAATCATTTCTTTACTAGCCTCTGTAGTAGCAACATACTCTGCTTCTGTTGTTGAAAATGCAACAACACTTTGGATTTTTGAAACCCAACTATCAACTATTCCACCTACAGTAAACACATACCCTGTTGTGCTCCTCCTGATATCTCTATCACCTGCCATATTTGCATCAACATATCCTTGTAGAGAAATGTTTGAACCAACAAAACATAATGCTTGATTTGTGGTACCTCTCAAATACCTGAGAATCCACTTCACTACCATCCAATGTTCTTTTCCTGGATTGTTCATGTACTTGCTTACAACTCCCACTGCATGTGCAATATCAGTCCTTGTGCAGACCATTGCATACATTAAGCTTCCAACTGCTGATGCATATGGAACTTTAGACATATGAGCCATTTCTTCTTGAGTCTTGGGACACGCCTCCTTACTTAATTTGAAATGGCTAGCCAAAGGTATACTAATTGGTTTTGCATTCTGCATATGAAACCTTTTCAACACCTTTTCTATGTACTCACTTTGAGACAATGTTAATTTGCGATTCTTCCTGTCTCTAGTTATTCTCATACCAAGGATTTCTTTTGCAGCACCCAAATCCTTCATTGCAAATGAGTTTGCCAATTTCCTTTTGAGCACATCTATTTCCTACATGTTAGAACCTGCAACAAGCATGTCATGTACATACAATAACAATATAATATAGCTGCCATCATTTTTCCTTTTGAGATAAACACAATGATCAGAGTGACATCTAGTATAACCTTGTTCAAACATAAACCTGTCAAATTTTAGATACCACTTCCTTGGAGCCTGTTTTAAGCCATACAAGCTCTTCTTCAACCTGCACACTAGTTTCTCCTTCTCTTTTACCTCATGTCCTTCTGGTTGCTGCATATATATCTATTCGTCCAAATCCTCATGGAGAAAGGTTGTCTTTACATATAACTGCTCAAGATGCAAATCTTCAGCTGCTACTAGACTTAAAATAGTTCTGATTGAAGTCATTTTAACAATAGGAGAAAATATTTCATCGAAATCAGTACCTTTCTTTTGTGCAAACCCCTTCAACACAAGTCTAGCTTTGTACCTTTGTTTTCCTCCATCTTCTTCCTTCAGCCTGTAAACCCATTTATTCTGCAATGCTGTTTTACCTGCAGGCAACCTGACTAAGTCACAAGTCTAGTTATGTGCTAAGGAGTCAATCTCTTCTTTCATGTCTTTCTCCCACTTCTTCCTGGTTTCTACCTGCACTGCTTCTTCATAACATTCTGGTTCACCAGAATCAGTCAACAATACATAATATAATGAAGGAGAGTATTGTTCAGGGGGTCTAATTATCCTGGTAGATCTTCTAACACCACTTTCAAGTGTTTGAAGTGCTTGTTGCTATTGTGGTTGTTGTTCTGGCTGTTGATCATTATGATTTTCAGGCACCATCACTTTTCCTGTGATATCGTCAAGCATTGTGTATTCTCTATTTTATTTTTCTTGTTTCTTTTCCTACAACTGATTCTTATACAAGACCTTTTCATTGAATATTACATCTCTACTCCTAATGATTTTGTGATTTTCATAATCATATAAGTGATAACCAAAATCATTTACACGATATCCAATAAAGTTACATTTTTTTGACTTTGCCTCAAGGTTTGTTCTATTTTCTTTGTTAATGTGGACAAAGGCTTCACAACCAAAAGTCTTTAAAAATGAGTAGTTTACCATTTTACCTGTCCATGCCTCCTCTGGAATATCACCATCCAAGGAACTTGAAGGCCCTCTATTTATTAGATAGAAAACAATATCTACAGTATCTTCCCAAAATTGTAAAGGCAATCCCGCATGCAATATCATGCACCTTGCACGCTCCATGATTGTCTTGTTCATCCTTTCTGACACACGATTTTCTTGTGGTGTTCCTGGAACTATCTTCTCTCTGCGAATTCCATTCTCTGAATATTACCTATCAAACTCTTTGCTGCAATATTCACCTGCATTATCTTATCTGAGACACTTCAACCTTTTCCTTGTCACATTTTCAACCAAAGCTTTCCATTTCTTGAAAGTATCAAATACATCAGATTTATTTCGAATATAATAAATCCATGTTTTTCCAGTTGCATCATTAATAAAAGTAACATAATAACGAGAGCCACCAAGAGATGATACCTGAGCAGGTCCCCATACATCTGTATGCACAAGCTCTAATTTTTCGCTCTTCTTTTCTTTCCTAACTCTAAGGAATCTGACTCTCTTCTGTTTTCCATAAACACAATTCTCACAAAATTTTAAATCAACATGCTTCAAACCTGGTAACAAATTTCTTGAGTGAAGAATCTGCATCCCCTTCTCACTCATGTGCCCGAGCCTATGATGCCACAATGCTGTATCTTCTCCTGTAGAGGTTAAAGCATTAACAGAATTAGAAATACCATTGCATAAATACAATGTACCAACCTTTTCTCCTTCCGCTATTACCAGGGATCCTTTAGTGACCTTCCAGGTTTTATTTGTGAAAGTAGTTACGCAACCTTCACCTCCCAACTGACCTATTGAAATCAGATTTTTCTTCAGATCTGGAACATGCCTTACCTTCTTCAATAGCCACAGATTTCCATTTTGTTGTTTTATGAAAACTGTACCCATTCCAATGATTTTATAGGGTTTATCATCACCCAATTAAACTTGTACAAAATCTCCTTGAACATAATCATGAAAATGTTTTTCATCAGGTGTGGCATGGAATGAGGCCCCTGAATCTATCACCCAAGAATCAATAATATTTTCTAATGAAAGAATCAAAGCATCTTGCAACACATCACTTATTACATTCGCTTCATGTTTAGTTTCTTGCTGCACATCTCCTTCTTTTCCCTTCCGAGACTTGCAGTCTTTCTTCAGGTGTCCTTTCTTCCCGCATTTCCAGCACACTATCCCCGATCTGGACTTGGATCTGCCTTTTCTTGACTTACTGTGATATCCTGGGCTCTTTCCTCTTTCCATTTTTCTACTCCTAGTCTTTGCAATCAAAGCATTACCTGATGTCTCACCGGAGCTTTTCCATCGCATTTTCTCGCTAAGGATTGCACCAAAAACATCATCAAACTTGAAAGTACTAGATCCAGAGACAGAGTTACAAACGTCCATAACTAAACCATTCCAACTTTCTAGCAATGATCCTATAAATAACAGAGCCCTAACTTCATCATCAAAATTCACCCCTACAGAACTTAACTGACTTGTAACTGTATTAAAATCATTTAAATGATCTAAAATAGATCCACCTTCTGACATCTTCATATTAAACAAATGCTTCATAAGAAATACCTTATTTGAGGCTGAGGGTTTTTCATACAGTTTGGCCAATGCTGACATTAAACCCTGTGTTGTCGTTTCCTTTGAAATATTAAATTCTACCGACACCGCTAGGCACAGTCGTATTGTTCCAAGTGCCTTTCTGTCTAGAATATCCCATTCTGTGTCTATCATACTCGTCAGCTTCTTTGTCTTTCTGCTCAATGGTAGGTAGAGATCTCTCTGATACAGATAATCTTCCATCTGCATCTTCCACAGCTGGTAGTTTTCGCCGTTGAATTTTTCGACCCTAAACCTACCATCTTCTGCCATTGCTCCCACTCGAACCAGGAAACCTTCTCTCCTGCGAGTTTATCAGCCAAATAGACCTTCGGCTCTGATACCAGTTGTTAGAAAATTATATATTATGGAGCAATGGAACACATAAAATATTGCAGAAATATAAACACAGAAAATGCATAAAACAAGAGAGACACAGATATACATGGTTCACCTAGTTTGGGCTATGTCCACGGAGAAACAACCAGTCCTTCCTTTTATATTATCCAGCAAACTGAAGAGATACAACCTACAACAGATCCACTGTAACACCCTCTTTGCTCTTAATTTCCTCTCTCTTCGTCACTCAGAATACAGATATACATAGAAGCAATACAATTCCCTCATATATAGTGAGGGGTTGCCTTCTAGGGCAAAAAACCCTAAATTAAACATAACTTCTACCATCAGATCATCTGCATAATGAACGGCCAAGATTGACTAGAAATTACTAGACTTTTATAAGGCAATTTTACATCTATTTTTTTAGATTCGGGGGCGCTGCCCCAAACCCCCGTCGGGGGACCGCTGGCCCTTGGACCCCTGTTGAGGGGACAAGTCCCCCGTGCACCCCCCCATGTGGAGGGGTGTACAGTCTTCCTACAGTATACATCCAGATGAAACCTTTGAACACAGAAGATAATCAGGCTCCACACCCAACAATCTCCCACTTGGAGACTGATTATTGCAACTCCACCACTGCTTCATTTTCTAGACAATAACTCCACTTTGGACTTGGCTATTTCTCATCTTCTTCATCATACTTGAAGACCAATAGAAACTAAGTAGATTCTCAGTTTCTCCCTGGTTACAACTTTTGTTAACATATTTGCAGGATTCTGGCTAGTGTGTATCTTTTCTAGCTTCAACTATTCATCTTCCAATGATGACCATATGAAATGGTACTTGAGCTATATATGTTTAATCTTGGAATGAAATGTAGAGTTCTTTGCAAGATGTATGGCACTCTGGCTGTCATTTTATAATCTGCCAAACTCCTGCTTCTTGCCCAATTCATCCAGAAACCTTTGTAACCAAATCATTTCTTTACTAGCCCCTGTAGCAGAAACATACTCTACTTCTGTTGTTGAAAGTGCAACAACACTTTGGATTTTTGAAACCCAACTATCAGCTGTTCAACCTACAGTAAACACATACCCTTTTGTGCTCCTCATGTTATCTCTATCACTTACCATATCTGCATCAACATATCCTTGTAGAGCAATGTTTGAACCACCAAAGCATAATGCTTGATTTGTGGTACCTTTCAAATACCTGAGAATCCACTTCACTACCATCCAATGTTCTTTTCCTAGATTGTTCATGTACCGGCTTACAACTCCCACTGCATGTGCAATATCAGGCCTTATGTAGACCATTGCATACATTAAGCTTCCAACTGCTGATGCATATGGAACTTTAGACATATGAGCCATTTCTTCCTGAGTCTTTGGACACGCCTCTTTAATTTGAAATGGCTAGCCAAAGGTATACTAACTGGTTTTGCATTTTGCATATTAAACCTTTTCAACACCTTTTCTACGTACTCACTTTGAGACAATGTTAATTTGTGATTCTTCCTATCTCTAGTTATTCTCATACCAAGGATTTGTTTTGCAACACCCAAATCCTTCATTGCAAATGAGTTTGCCAATTTCCTTTTGAGCACATTTATTTCCTGCATGTTAGAACCTGCAACTAGCATGTCATCTATATACAATCACAATATAATATAGCTTCCATCATTTTTCCTTTTGAGATAAACACAATGATCAGAGTGACATCTAGTATAACCTTGTTCAGACATAAACCTGTCAAATTTTAGATACCACTACCTTGGAGCCTATTTTAAGCCATACAAGCTCTTCTTCAATCTGCACACTAGTTTCTCCTTCCCTTTTACCTCATGTCCTTGTGGCTACTGTATATATATCTCTTCCTCCAAATCCCCATGGAGAAAGGTTGTCTTTACATCTAACTGCTCAAGATGAAAATCTTCAGCTGCTACTAGACTTAAAATAGTTATGATTGAAGTCATTTTAACTACAGGAGAAAATATTTCATCAAAATCAATACCTTTCTTTTGTGAAAACCCCTTCACCACAAGTCTAGCTTTGTACCTCTGTTTTCCTCCATCTTCTTCCTTCAGCCTATAAACCCATTTATTCTACAATGTTGTTTTACCTGCAGGCAACCTGACTAAGTCCTAAGTTTGGTTATGTGCTAAGGAGTCCATCTCTTCTTTCATGGCTTGCTCCCACTTTTTCCTGGTTTCTACCTGCACTGCTACTTCATAACATTCTGGTTCACCAGAATCAGTCAACAATACATAATATAATGAATGAGAGTATCGTTTAGGGGGTGTTAGCACCTAAATCTGCCTTAGGCTGAAGGAAGGCAAAAATTAGGGTAACCACAAACCACGCTCAGTCTCGTAGCTAGCCCTACGAGAGCAGGAGAGGGCTCTCTCCGAGTCACACTCAGCGAATGGATAAGCAAAATGGTCTGAGATGACTTACAATGCAATGTTTACCTTAGGCTAGTAAGTGAAAAAGGATTTTGGAAAAGATTTTTCGAAGTGACTGAACTTCTGAGATGTATATGAGACTGGCACTTAGCAAAGAAACAGAGAATTGAGAATGAAGGCACAGATTATTCCGTGAGGCAAGGTAGGCGAGACGCGCAACAATTTTAGTTTTAAGATATGGCGGAATGGAGAGATTGATTAAGAAAGTGAAAAGGGCATGGACAACATGAATCCTTTTCAACAGAAGAATGAACACTGTACATGAAATTTTCCCACAGGTAGAGCAATAAAATTGAATTCTACCTAATCTCATTCGAAAAATTTCACCAGAAATGAATATGAAATGAAATATGGAACATAACAAGATACATATGAAACATAAGAGACACACTTGCTACACTCACAACCAGAGGAATCTCATGAATCAGAGCTGCTGCCTTTCATTAATTCTCTGTAAAAATATACAATGCAGAAACAAAGTTTCTTTCCCACAGTCTCCCAGAAGTTACAAGCCAGCCAACCCTTTGCAAATAAAAATGTATACAATATATAGAATGTGTGGAGAAGAGATGGAATGCCTAGGGGTTGGGAAGTTACTCAAATCATTTCGAAATGGAAATGGAGAGCCAACCATCAGCTACAGGTGCAGTGCTCTCAAGCATGACATTTGGCGTGTGGTGACCCTTTGCATTCTTTGTCACTTGGATAGATGCCCACCTGGAGAGGAAACTGTTTAAAATCTGCCTTTGGTGCGAAAAAACTGATGAGTGGATGACCGGGCCCACTTGGAGAAGTCGTGACCCGAAATTTCACGAAACGGGAGCAAACTAGGCAAAATTTCCTCTGTGCGCCGCGCGCTTTTCTCTGTGCGTCGTGCTACTTTGGGGCCTGTTTTGGGGCACTTGCAGGTGTCCAAAATGTGCCCAAGTGGGTTTGTTGGAAAGCTTGGCCTATCTACTTTCTAACCCCACTAGAATTTCTGAATTTGAAGCTCATTTTCCCCTCCAAAACTTCATTCTCCCAAGACTGATTTCTGCATGTCAAAAAAGAGGCAGAGAGGCCATTTTTGGGTGTTTTTTGACCTTTAGGAGACCCAAAACTTATCAAAATTTCTTGCCCAGACACCAGTTGATGTATTTTTCGATGTTGAATCCAAATATGTAAGCCTTTTCTTGATTGGAGTGCTAGAATTCGGGGAGAAAATCCCTGTTTTTTGCCCAAAAAAATTCCTTGTGACCAAAATTTGCCCAAATTTTTTGAGATTTGGGCTGGAAGTTCTCTATGGGGTACCTTGCTGAGCCAAGGAAGCCTCAGCCAAGATTCTGAGCCTATCTTTCTATTTTTCCCTTTTTTCCCTTTTTGTGGCTTTCCTCAATTTCTCTTTCAAACTCCTTATTCGAGCTCTCAAACTCAAGTTCCGTGCCCTGTAATGACGAGCCATGTGTCGTAGAAGTGTGTTGTCTTCGTCGGCCTTGTTCAACATGTTGTCCAGGTGCATGTTGACTCTCTCGAGAACAGACTCACGATCATCCATAACCTGTTGCTCCAATGAAGTGAATTCAATCCTCCTCTGCTGGGCAGTTAGGCGATCCTCACGGATGTTCTGCAGCTCCATGATCACATGCTGGTCTTCCAGCTATTTGTTCCTCTGCTCTAAATACCTAATGTTCCATTTAGCCATCTCCAACTTGAGTGTCAAGGATTGAATCTCTGTCTCTTGCTCCTGGAAGATCTCTTTCAGCTGTGCATTTTGTGGACGTGTATTTGCATCATCATCATCATGAATGAGAATGAATCTAGTCTCTTGTTTACCTGGTGGCACACCTGAAGGCCCCTCCTCATGCTTGGGCTTCTTGCCCTTGTCCTTTACCTATATTGCCAATGTAGGAAGCGAGGTCCCTGCCACCCCGGGTGGAGATAACACTCACTTTGATGCTGCAAACAAAGGCCTGGTGCCTTTCGGATAGCCTCTCTGATATGTGATGGAAAATGGCACCACAATGGTCTCATGGCACTCATGCTGATGAGAAGGACCACCTACCTCATGCTTGACCTCTGATACTACCTGTGGAGCACTGAAGAAGTCACGGGAGATGAAGTCCTCCCAAGCAATGCCCTGCAATCCCAACTGATGGTCCACCAAAATCTGGATAAGAGCAAAGTGATATACACTGTTGAGCTGCTGCCGAGGGGTCTTGTGCTGCATGAACTTTCTCATCCTCTCTATGTTTCCGCAAATGAAAAATGGGAGGTTCATCATATGCACCCTGGTGAAGTGCATGAGTAACCTGATGTGATAGGCATAAAGGTGAGAAAACCTCCCCTCACAATTGAAGTATTTCATGATCAATCTCATGAGCGGAGCATAATCATCTCTCAGAAATCTGAATGGGAAAACTCTCGTGAGCTGACTCAAACAACTGGCCTTTATGTAAGGCTCATAAAGTTCCCTCTCCACCTTCATCTTCTTGTGCCACTGTTCTCCAACATTTGGTATGCCTGTTGCCACTGATATGGTTTCGGGTGTTAATGTGAAAGTGACCCCTGCTAAGATAAACTGTCCTCCATGTAGGTGAACTGCAAAAAGGTGGGCCAACTCATGATGAATTTTGACATTTTCCACCCTCTGACAAAATTCGAAACATGCCAAGTGCTAGAAACAAGACATAGCGAGAGGTCATGCCTACAACTCAGTGAGGGTGTTTGGTTCATCCCTGACATGTTTGCCACTCCTAGGTCTCTAGGGAGCTTGTTCTCCTGAAGCTGTGTCACTGTGAGTTTCCCCCTCATAATCTGATGAAATTTCCGATGCCATTACTGCTGTTTGTACCCTGAATTTCTTCGTTTCCCTCTGAACCCACTGAACTGATAGATGCCCTACAAATCTGTCACCAAGGGGACAATAAAATAGGGAGTATCAGGAGGGGAATGATGAAATAGGGATAGGGATTAAGAGGAGAAAGTTATCAGGGATTTAGGAGTATTTTGGGTATAGGGTTGATGGGGTAGGGTTTGAATTCTGAGCCATAGGAATGCAGGGGGAAAAAAGGAATATGATTATAGTGATGTTAGGGTGATGATTAGGGGAAAATGCTACAGGGGAATTAGATGATAGGGGTGTGGTAGAAAGATACTTTGGCAACACTGGTCACTGTAGCAAAACCCTATTTTCTTGATTTTATTTGTGTCTCCCTTTGTTTATTTTCAAAAAAAAATTGCATTCAGTTCACAGCCTCCAAATCATGGTATTCTTCTCAAATGCCAAGAGTGAAGGTATTTTTGTCTACCTCTTAAGTTTGATAGGCATTCATACAATTTTTAGGCAAATTGGTACATTTTCGGGATTGTAAGTCTGTGCGCCGCGCGCACTGCCCAGTGCACCGCGCCAGTGGAAAATTTAAACTGCGAAATGGCTCCTAGTGCACCGCGCGCGCCGCGCTACCATGTGTGTGCACCGTGCACTGTCAAAGTCACCCAAATTTTCTTGAGAAATAGGGAAGAGGGTTTAGGGCGGTTTTAGGGTGGTTCTCTTTGGGAGACAAGGTGGAGTAGAGGTGACTATGACGAGGAGTGAGAGGAGAAGGAGAGGGGAAACAAAACCTTGGTGGATTCTTCAAATTTACAAACCCCCATTATCATTTTTGCTTTGAGGATGATTGGCATGGATGGCCAATATGTTTTGGATCTCATTCAACCTCTTCACAAATAGCATATTCTTGACAAAAATTTGATGGGTGGGGATGTCACAAGGCCTACCTGTCGATTTGATCACTTTTCCCAACTGTTGAAGTGTTTTGGCACCATTTTTGGGCCGCTGGACTGTGTGCGCCGCGCGCTCTTCCCAGTGCGTGGCGCACCTTATATGCATTGTGCCCTTGCAAATTTTCCACTGCAGGCTGGCTGCCAGTGCACCGCGTGCTGTGTGTGTGCCGTGGGACCTGGTGTATGTGCCGCGCTCACTGAACCGGCTCTCCCTCACTCCAATTCTCCCAATATCAACTTCGCCTTTGCAAATGTAATTCTCCAAGTTATGCAAGAGCTCAATGCCATTTGATTTGGGCAAAAACAAGTATATATAGGCTTGGAGGAGATGGCTTTGATTTTTTCTTCTTTGTAGACCCATTTTCTAATGTTTGTGTTCTACACTTTTTCATTGACCTTTAAACACACTGATTTTTACTTTTTCCTTGAAATTTTGGCTCAAATGATGAAATCTTTGGCACATATTTGCAGGGACTGTATGACAGAGCGTTTGGCTTTGAAATCCATGATTGCATCTAAAAATGTCAACTGTCGATTTTTGGAAAATTTTGTCATAGTTGACCTTGTTTAACTTTTCTTCAAAACAGAGTTTTGAAGAAGAGTCGATGTCTCTTGCGGTGATGATGAAGCTTTCTACACTGTAGGTGTATAAGATCTCCCTCTGGCCTACGTGGCTTGTTTCTGGACATGTTTTCAGAGACCAAACTGATGAATTTCTAGATCCAAACCCTAAAAAATGAATCTGCCTTGTAACAGGACCAGACCTTGACTATCATGAATTTGATTGATTTTGGACCAAGACCTGAACCAGGAGAGGCTAGGCATGAGGGAAAATGAGCAGCATGACTTTCTACGTCAGATCATGACATGTCCCTAGCAAAATGCAACTGAGTAAATGAAGCGAGACACCTAAAATTGAAATGCACAAAGAGCTTTGATCTCTGACGGAGGGCTGACCAGACCGACTCTAACAGGGGGTTTACTTATCCTGGTAGATCTTCTAACACCACTTTCAGGTGTTTGAAGTGCTTGTTGTTGTTGTGGTTGTTGTTCTGGATGTTGATCATTATGATTTTCAGGCACCATCACTTTTCCTGTTATATTGTCAAGCATTGTGTATTCTCTGTTTTCTTTTTTCTTGTTTCTTTTCCTGCAACTGATTCTTATACAAGACCTTTTCATTGAATATTACATCTCTGCTCCTAATGATTTTGTGATTTTCATAATCATATAAGCGATAACCAAAATCATTAACACCATATCCAATAAAGTTACATTTCTTTGATTTTGCCTCAAGCTTTGTTCTATTTTCTTTGTTAATGTGGACAAAAGGCTTCACAACCAAAAATCTTTAAAAATGAGTAGTTTACCTTTTTACCTGTCCATGCCTCCTCTGGAATACCACCATCCAAGGTACTTGAAGGCCCTCTATTTATTAGATAAACAACAGTATCTACAGCATCTGCCCAAAATTGTAAAGGCAATCCTGCATGCAATCTCATGCAGCTTGCACGCTCCATGATTGTCCTGTTCATCCTTTCTGACACACCATTTTCTTGTGGTGTTCCTGGAACTGTCTTCTCTCTGCGAATTCCATTCTCTGAACAGTACCTATCAAAATCTTTGCTACAATATTCACCTCCATTATCTTATTTGAAACACTTCAACCTTTTCCCTGTCTCATTTTCAACGAAAGCTTTCCATTTCTTGAAAGTAACAAATACATTAGTTTATTTCCAATACAATAAATCTAGGTCTTTCTGGTTGCATCATCAATACAAGTAACGTAATAATGAGAGACACCAAGAGATGATACCTGAGCAGGTCCCCATACATCTATATGCACAAGCTCTAATTTTTTGCTCTTCTTTTCTTTCCCAACTCTAAGGAATCTGACTCTCTTTTGTTTTCCATAAACACAATTCTCATAGAATTTTAAATCAACATGCTTCAAACCTGGTAACAAATTTCTCGAGTGAAGAATCTGCATCCCCTTCTCACTCATGTGCCCGAGCCTATGATGCCACAATGCCATATCTTCTCCTGTAGAGGTTAAAGCATTAACATAATTAGAAATACCATTGCATAAATACAATGTACCAACCTTTTCTCCTTTCGCTATTACCAGGGATCCTTTAGTGAACTTCTAGGTTTTATCTGTGAAAGTAGTTACGTAACCTTCACCTCCCAACTGCCCTATTGAAATCAGATTTTTCTTCAGATATGGAGCATGCCTTACCTTCTTCAATAGCCACTGATTTCCATTTTGTTGTTTTATGAAAACTGTACCCATTCCAATGATTTTACAGGGTTTATCATCACCCAATATAACTTGTCCAAAATCTCCTTGAACATAATCATGAAAATGTTTCTTATCAGGTTTGGCATGGAATGAGGCCCCTGAATCTATCACCCAAGCATCAATAATATTTTCTAATGAAAGAATCAAAGCATCTTGCAACACATCACCTGTTACATTTGCTTCATGATTAGTTTCTTGCTGCACATCTCCTTCTTTTCCCTTCTGAGACTTGCAGTCTTTCTTCAAGTGTCCTTTCTTCCCCCATTTCTAGCACACTATCCCTGATCTGGACTTGGATTTTCCTTTTCTTGACTTACTACGATATCCTGGTCTCTTTCCTCTTTCCATTTTTCTTCCCCTAGTCTCTGCAGTCAAAGCATTACCTGATGTCTCACCAGAGCTTTTCCGTCGCATTTCCTCGCTAAGGATTGCACCAACAAAATCATCAAACTTTAAAGTACTAGATCTAGAGACAGAGTTATTAATGACCATAACTAAACCATTCCAACTTTCTAGCAATGAACCTAGAAATAACAGAGCCCTAACTTCATCATCAAGATTTACCCCTACAGAACTTAACTGACTTGTAACTATATTAAAATCATTTAAATGATCTACAATAGATCCACCTTCTGACATCTTCATATTAAATAAACGCTTCATAAGAAATACCTTATTTGAGGCCGAGGGTTTTTCATACGGTTTGGCGAATACCGACATTAAACCCTGTGTTGTCATTTCCTTTGAAATATTAAACACTACCAACACTGCTAGGCACAGTCGTATTGTTCCAAGTGCCTTTCTGTCCAGAATATTCCATTCTGTGTCTGTCATACTCATCGGCTTCTTTGTCTTTCCGCTCAATGGTAGGTACAGATCTCTATGATACAGATAATCTTCCATCTTCATCTTCCACAGCTGGTAGTTTTGGCCGTTGAACTTTTCGACCTTAAACCTACCATCTTCTGCCATTGCTTCCACTCGAACTAGGAACCCTTCTCTCCTGCAAGTTTATTAGCCAATTAGACCTTCGGCTCTGATACCAGTTATTAGAAAATTATATATTATGGAGCAATGGAACACAAAATATTGCAGAAAAATAAAGACAGAAAACACATAAAACAAGAGACACACAGATATACGTGGTTCACCCAGTTTGGGCTATGTCCACGGAGAAATAACCAGTCCTTCATTTTATATTATCCATTAAACTGAAGAGATACAACCTACAGCAGAACCGTTGTAAGACCCTCTTTGCTCTCAATCTCCTCTCTCTTCCTCACTCAGAATACATATATACATAGATGTAATACAATTCCCTCATATATAGTGAGGGGCTGCCTTCTAGGGCAAAAACCCTAAATTAAACATAACTTCTACCATCAGATCATCCGCCTAATGAACGGCCAAGATTGACTAGAAATTACTAGACTTTTACAAGGCAATTTTACATCTATTTTTTTAGCTTCAGGGGCACTGCCCCTGAACCCCCGTCGGGGGACCGCTGGCCCCCGGACCCCCATGTGGAGGGGTGTACAATATTCCTGTGGTATACATCCAGCTGAAACCTTTGAATACAGAAGATAATCAATCTCCACACCCAACAGTTGGTAGGTGGCTATGCCAACCTATTTTGATCTTATTTCTTCTCACTAGAAATAAAGTTTAAAGAAAATCCAGAATATATATATATATATATATATATATATATATATATATATATATATATATATATATATATATATATATATATATATATATATATATATAATAATAAGAGAAAAAAATTTAAAAGAAAAAAAGGTAAAGAAAAAATATTTTCCTGTGATTGTGAAATCCATTTTACTGACATGATTGCAGAAGGATCAATCGGAAAACCATCTTGCTGGAAGGAAGATCAAATTCTAATAAAATGTGAATTTTTCTTGATCTTTATATGTTTTAACTATCACCAAGAAGAAGCAAGTTCAAGTGTGGGAACCAAGCACTTATTCATGTTTGGGATAGCTGGCACATAAATTTTTATCCAAGCATCACTGAATTCGCACTGCATTTACTTTTAGGGTCAGCACTATACAGGCAGATGTCAGGTGAAATTATGCCCTTCTTCTATTCCCATTTTCATAAAAAAATACCCTTTATTTTCTTATTTTTCATGCCATGAAGTTTACCATCCCTTTCTTCAGAAACTTTCCCTATTCGATTTCATATTTCCTTCTTTTTCCCTTGAATTTTTTTCCCCGAAATCCCTTTTCAATTTGTCCCTCTTACTGGTCTCACTTGTGAATTCCCTGTCGTAATTTCCTTCCCATTCTAAAATTTACCACTTTTTCCCACTTCTTCTTTTCCCTCATGGATCGACTGTAGGATCTGATGCGAACTCACAAATCAGATTGGAAGGCATATATCAACACCAAAAAATGCTGAATAAAATCTCCCTAGTATATCAAACAATTTTTTTATCCAACCTATGAATTATATCCTATCAGATTTTTTTTTTTTTTCATTCCCTTTCTCTTTCCAAGTATGCTACAAATATCCCAAGTGTAGGAATGTTTGTTTGAGGGAAAGCATGTTCAGTGTAGGCATGTTCAAGTGTAGGCATGTTTAGTGCAGGCATGTTCAGTGCAACCACGTTCAATGCAAGCACATTTAGTGTAGGCACGTTCAGTACAGGAATTTGTGCTGCTGAGTGTGCCCAATTAGAAAAAACACATGTTCTGGTGCAGGAAACCTCGGTTCAAAAATTCATATTGAAAATCTTATCTTTGTTGAACATAAATTTCTATACAAGAAGAATAAATGCACCACCTATAGACCATGGCATTCAATAATTTGTATTACAATTAACACTTTGTTTTATCATTCACTAAATTAGGAAGAAATCGTTTAAGTACAAAGATATTTTAGGATATGAAATCTCATCTCTTTAATGAGTACTGAGTACACCTTATGTGAGATCATGAAGTAAATGTGGGATGGCACAATTCTCCCGAAATCCAATACTTACCTCTTCTTGAAAAAATTATCACCTATTAATGATGGCCTTACTCTATATCCGACCTTGCATGACTGTTACATTGAATCATTATCTAAACCGTTGCCCTTCCCAATCATCATTACTTTCCTGTACTTGAACCAATTTGTATTCACATCCATGTAATTTTAATGATGAAGCATGACCATTCGAGGAGTGGTCAATATAGTGGCGGATGTATAACTTGACCATCATTTTGAGTCTTTATATTTTAATACTCTTCCAAAAATTTTAGACAAAGATTGCGTGAATTCAAACAAAGAAATGGTGCCTGTAAGGATTGAACCACAATCCATAAAGGAGATGGAGCAAATGGCCGAGTATAGAAACAATCTTGTAATATTGCAAGAATTTTGGTTCCTCCCATTTCTGCAAAAATTTGATGGATTCAACTCAGTTGTGGCACTAGCATTCGCACAAATTTTTGATGGAAGTCGAGCCAAGGTTGGTTCTTTGGAATTTTCGGTCACAAAGGAGTCCATATCTCAGGCTACATGTTTACCAGCAATAGGAGAATAATGGTTTAGAAAGAGAAGATACAGAAGAAGATGTGGCGCCAATTCATGGTCAACCCGAAGCAAAAGCTGGACTGGAAGAATGGTCTCTAGCGTAATGCTATGATTGGAAAATGGAAGGATCTCCTTTATGTATCACAAAAGTTTCTTACTTGCGAGGTCCATTACTCACTAACCTTCCTGTATCACATACGATTGCTCCTGCATTTTGAGTCTAGTAAGCTCATTAATTTTCCTTATTATTTTCTCAGGAGCTTAGAAAAAATGTCAAAATGTGTTCAGAGATGGAAGTCACGCCAGGTTGCATATAAGTTATATTACCACGGGCTGATCACAATTTTAATCAAGAAGGAATTGGAGGTTAAAAATGTGACCTGGGAAGACTTATTAAAGGAATTTTAGGGACGAGGTGCATGGAAGTCGACCTAGAGGAAGAATGCAAGAAAGAAAGAAAAATCAAAAAATCTGACCCTACGCCCTACCAAGACCAGGAGGTCAGCGAGGAGAAGGACTTCCTCTTCAAAGGTGGGTCATGTTCAGCCGACCTCCCTGATACTATTGGATGACTCACCACCTACTTCACCAGGTAACAATAACCTCTCGAACCTCACTGAGGCAGCAACCCATATAGTGGTTGACTAAGACTATGCAGAGAAGGAAGATGACACAGCCTTGTCAGTCCTCTTTGGTAGGATGAAGAACAGAAAAATGATTTCCAGTGCAAGAAAATACCTGGCAGAGGGTCAGATGGATGATAGGGTACAAGACACTAAAGACCTTAATGATTTTGATGTTCCAAGTGCTAAAACCCCTGGTAAGGTGAATGAGTAGCATACTGAGGCCCTTGATAATATTGATGTTCCAGGCACTGAAGCCCTTAATGATTTTGAAAGTATGGGTACTGAAGCCCCTGGTAAATTGAATGAGTAGGGTACTAAAACCCCTGGTAAATTGAATGTGCAGGGTACTGAGACCCTAAGTGACATTTAAACTTTGGGTATTGAAACCCTTGACGATGTTGAAATACAGGAACTAGGTGGCCAGGATAACTTTGAACTTGATGACGTCAGCACATGTTTGGAATCGACTACTGAGAATTCTGCACCAGAGGAATTGGGAGTAGAAAACTCCACCCTCTATCTGAACAATTGGATAGAAGAGCTCAAGTGGCATGTTTACGGCTTGGAGGTATTAAACCCAACCTTGAAGGAACAGAATACAATGCAGAAGCAAACTAATGCAGAGTTAGCAAGAGAAGTGAAGGAGTAGAAAAGACAAGTCAAGATATGGAAATTTCAGGCCTCAAAGTGCTATGAATGTCTTAAAAATGTGACCAAGAAACTAAATAAGTCTCGGGCTAGGAAGGCAAAGACAGTGAAAGCAGGGATCATCATACAAGTTCAGAATTGAAGAGAGGCTCCTTTGTTTTTGTTTTTTTTGCAGTAGGTAAAGGTTGTGTGAGGACCCACAACATCATAGGGAGGGGAGGATGTTGGTAGGCTAAATTGCTTCATTTTTAACCCCTTTCCCACTTCAAAATCATAACCTTATACCTTTGTTTTAGCCTTGCAACCTCCTAATTCCTGCACTATTCCAAAAATCGTGCCTTTTCCTACAGTAGCTTTATATTTCATATTTAAGGGTTACACATGTGCTTAATTAATTCTTTTTTATAGATTTTATACCTTTAATATTATTTGCAACTAATATTTTCTTTCCTAAAGTATTTGGTAAGCAATGTATTAATCATTTCATTAGCATGGTCGAGTGTAGGTAGGATTCCTGCATCGCTGGGGAATCCTAAACTTCCATTGCAACTCACTACCTAATGTTGACATCGCATTCAGAATCGATAATCTCAAGTTGGGCTCAAAGTGGAGATAAGTCATGGATGTGATGAAGATTAGGTCGTCGACTGAATGCTCAAGTTTAGCATTTTGTTATAGCCAAAAGGCTTAGCGTGTAATATTATTGTTATTTTGTTATAGTTGAAAGGCTTAGATTGTAACATTTATGTAATTTGGTTACGGATGTAGGCCTGAAAGGATGTATATAATGTAGGATTCAGATAGAAAATGGTAGCAAGTGATAAATATAGCAATGATACTGTAATTGTGGTCTTTTGTACTTTTTCTGGTATCGCCATCGTTCTGGGCTAGATTTAAACTTACTATGTACATTTGTTGATTTTTAATATAAAGGGACTCCGCCATGTTATTTCAATCTTGTGTTTTAATTCTGTGTTGATGCACCATTGAGAGCTGAGTTTCCAAGTTTCCTAAACAGGGAAACGAGCTGGTCGGCTAGGGCCCAGCCAACCCAGCTCGTTCTCCCTCGAATTCTTCTTTCTTGTTAAAGGTGTGTTGATTTCGTTTAATGCAAGGTGTGAATTAAATATATGTTTTCATTCTCCCACAAAGTTCATGTTTGATTTCATTCAGAACCATTGTGTGATAGATCTGTTTTGTGCATGCTTAACTAAGTTTGATTTTATCCTTTTGTGATTTATTCTCTTCAAAGCTTAGAATTATTTCTTCCTGGATCGTGCAAGCACGTTATTCCTACACTAGTGCATTTATAGTTTTGCAAATTTATTTCTTTGGTTCATTACAGCAAAAGTATTTTTTTCTTTTCTGTCATAAGAGTCTTGATGCATTTCTACAAGTGTGTGTTCATCGCTCCGAAGTATTCTTGATATCCTGAATTAGATATGCTTTGGTAATTAAAGAATGAACGTTGTTATAACACATTAATCTGTACCTGCACTTCATACTTTTCAAGGAAGGATCAGACTTAATATTTAATTATTTCATAGTACATATTTCTAAATTAAGAAGGATAGAAAGGAAGATTAGATTTGTGTGAATAACCATTACAGGGATAAAGCCTGCTGCCACAATTATATGATTTATTTAGTTGCATGAAGGAGTTCCTTGATTGAAGAAAAGGGTACTTTGACTTTAGAAATTAATTCTTATTTTTAAGTTAAGTTGGGTTGAAGCATCTTTTTTCTTGGTGAAGTTATTTCAAAGTTCGGTTCGCCTTTGCAAATTCTTTCCTTAAGTTAACACACTCTTTATTCTTTTATAAAATAAATTTGAAAACTTGGTGGAGGAATCTCTATTCCGGTACAGGAATCAATATCCTGATACAAGAACAGAGTGCTCTAGTCCTGAGGCTTAGATCCCCTTCATGAGGACATAAATCTTCAATACATGTGTAAAATATACTTCCAGCATATAAACTTTGTTACGATACTAGTGCAATAATAGTGTAGGAGTACAGGAATAACAACTTAGTGCAGGGAGAAAGATCTATAAAGAAGTTAGACATCTTCAAGGGTTTGATTATTAATCTGACATACAACTATATTGAAGATAGACATAGATTTCCATTTCAATTACTCAGGATTGCTTACAAGAGTTTGAGAGTTCCTTTCATTTATTCCTTCACAAAAGTAATTTCTTTCACATTCCAGCACTAGAATTGCTTTGGTGTAAATTGTCAGGTGATCTTTTCTTTTTGATTCTGCGAGGTTGTAATTAAGGAAGTAGGAATAGAGTTAGGAAAATTTCATATCATTTCTGGAATTTCCTGTGCTTTGCCTCCAAGTTTATGAAATCCCTGAGTTGACAATTAAGTGTTGAAGGAGTCTGCCTAACCGCAATTCCTGCACCCAACAAGATGTTTATTTTATTTTTGTTCCTATTATGTTGTTTATATGCACATTTACCCTAGAAAGTGTTACATGACCCATTAGATAGGAAGAAAGGTAAAAAACTTCTCTTGAGTTAGTAGAATTTCCTAAGAAGCCACTCACAAGAGCTGCTATGAAAAAATTACCCATGGAGCAAACACTTGAATAGTCAATTGAAATTCCAGATACCATATCAGAGGATGTTGTTTCAGAGGACAAGGATAAGGAGATTGTATATCTGAAGGAACAACTAAAAAAATGATCATTTAGGAATACCCCAGTTAAAACATGACAATATGGAGTTGAAAAAGATTGTTTTGGAGAAGACACCACAATTGATGAAGTAGATCTAGTGATGAAAACAACTCCATCTGCCACTAAGTCAAAAGGTAAAGAAAAGGAAATGCCAAAGAACATTAAAGAGGTAGAAACCTAATCAGCAAGAATTCCTATGACCATATCCTCAGCAAGGAAGTTGTAGCTACAGAATGAAGAGTTAGCGCAAGAAGAGAAGAAGGCTGAAATTGATGAAGGGTGACATACTTTCCATAGGTTGAGGAAGTAGTTGAAGAAAGCTAAAAAAGAGATCACTAGACTTAAGAAACAAGATGAAAGGGCCAGACATAAGATACATGATCATTTGAACATGTGTGAGGAAACATTGTTTGAGGCCAAGTATATGATAAAGAGAACATTGCTCTTACATAAACAACTCAAGAACATATGTAGACAAAATCTCACCTTGAAGAAAGAGCTAAGGGTTTTTAAGCAACATTTGCACGAGGCATTGCAAGATATAAAAGAAAAATAAAGAGGAAATCTTAATCTATTGGCTGAAGCAGCTAAAGTTCGAGTCTTGAACAAGTAATTAAAACAATTTTTTTTTTATCCTTTTGCTTGAGTATACTAGTTGAATAAATCTATATAAGAAGGTTGAGAGATTTATGTTCTGCATGAAGTCATTTTGGAAGAGCAATTAGCCATATTTCTTAAGCTTATGAAACTTTTTGCAAAGGGAGTAGTTCACACAATAATGTTGCAATATTGACAAAAGGATTAGGGTTTGATGGAAATGTGAGGTTTTGGCTTATTTTTTGTGTGTAGGAACTTGAAAAAATTCTTACAAGACTGGAAACATCATCAACAAGTTATTTTCTTTATTCAAAGACCTCGGCACTAGTTAGAATTAAGAAGGTAAAATTTCGTTGTGATTTCACACAGGCATTGCACTTTTACTGTAGGTGGTGTTTTTGAAGGGTGGAAGGTTTGCGATATGAAAAGAGGCTTTTAAAGGAGAAGTTGATGATTTCAAGGTTACTTTTTATTTGCATGACTCAATCAAAAGCTCAGAAAGTGATCACAAGTAGACAAACGATCAACTTGCTACGCTTTTGTTGTTGTTTTTCTGCTGAAGAAGGAAGTAGCACAACACCTATGTTGCGCTTCCATATAGTCAACACTTTGATCATAAACTTTGTATCTAAATTTTATGGAATTTATTTTTATGGTCATGTGTTAGCTTGATGGGCCTTGACCTAGGTTTAGTGTTAGTCAGCCAAGCAAATGAGTGTGCACTGAAGTCTCACCTGAAGCAGTATGGGGGGATGCAGGAACCAAGTTTCCACACCTTGAGATGTTCGTGATGTCGAATTTATACCTTATTCCTTTACTTCATGCAGATCGATAAGCCATTAGGGCTTATCGATGTAATTTCTCTCTCGTCTTTCAGGGCCTTCGCGAAGATACCCGACTGTCCTCTGCTCAACCGTAAATGATTATTTAGGCACTTACACACCTTTTTAAATATGTTACTATATAAGTTCCCAAATTATCTTAAGTGTTCACCAACTTTATCATACAATTAAGATTGTCTTCGCGTAAACATATATTCTTACTTGTGTTCAAATAATAGATAGAAACATATATATTTGCGCATCAAATTACCATTATAATGTAAACTCAGAACTTAACATAATATAATTGCATGCAATAACCAGAGGTAAAATACACAGTAATTTTAGAATACTCCTCTTTATTTGATGATTGAGGTTTCCAATACAGACTCTATCCACCCTACACACACAGCTGTAGGGGTCCACGCACTCAGCTACAGACTTCTACCCTAGGCCTGCGCACTCAGCTGCAAAGCCTCTTCCTACGCTAAGACTCTTGCTCTTAGCTTGTCACAGACTCCTCAATGACTCCAACTTACTTCCCACTACTAAAAGACTCTTCTAACACTTCTTTTTATATAATCCCATGGTTCGCGGACCATGGGTAGATCCTCTACAGCCAACATGACTTTTACAAAAGAAGGGCGAAAAACCCTTAGTGACTCTTTACATCTTCACGCTCTGCAACCACAACATGCAAAGACTTTACATTTTTTATACAAAATTTGGGCTTTCTTCCCCGAAACTTAGGCTTTTAGCCCAAAAATGGCTCTTAGGGGAACCCGTTCCCAACAGGCCCCCAACACAAACTGTTGGGTGCAGGAATTACACTTAAGCAAACTCCTCAACACTTAATTTGCCAACCCAGGGGATCCGTAAACTTAGAGACGAAGCATAGGAAATGCCAGAGATGGTATGAATATTTCTAATATAAGTCCCTACTTTCTTTAAAGGAAAGATTGAAGAATCAAATTAAAAAGAGAAAAAGGCAACTTGAACCATCAAAATAATCTAAGACTAGAACAAGGAAGAATGCATTTGCAAGAGGGAATTAAAGATAAAGGGCAATTACTCTAGCTAATTATTATTTAACTACTGAGTGTGTGTTTTTCTTTAGCATAGACACTTAACAGTCACATCGGATGGGCCCTTAAGCCTACTCCTTTAGAGATTTCCTTCTTGCACTAATCTGTCCTGTACTATCACAGTCTGTTGGCACTAGTGCAAGAACATAGATTTATGCAAAAGGTATAAATGGTGTCTTTAGTAAAGGATTTTTACTTCCTGCAAAGCTTGAACTTTTCCAGGTTCAAAGCACTCAGATCTCATGACAAGAAACTAGTTTTTGCACCGGATCAGATCTTTTTGCACTTAGCATTTAATTCTTAAAATGAGTGCTTAATTATTGCAAGTGCTATTATACTATTAAATCAAATTGCACACATAAAAAGTTAATGTTTCTAATCTTGACAGAGTGCAGGAATAAAGAAACAATCCATATAAATTTATCCCATCATAAGAATTTAATGAAAGAAAGAAGATTGTGGGAAGTAGATTAAGAAGGCTTGTTTCATCACACCAATGTGCACTAGTGCAGGTTCATTTCTCCTGCGTGGACCAGGTGGGGAAAACTAACCAAAAAGAATTGCAGAAAAGCAAATATCACACCAACATGCACTGGTGCAAGGTTATTTCTCCTGCTTGGACCAGGTAGGAAAAACCAATTTGAAATCAAGTGAAGGAAAGGAAATTTATCTACTTTACACAACGAATCCACTTTCACTCAAACAGGAATGAATGTGCTTAAAATTAAATCACACTTGACAATGTAAACACAAATTACAGGAAACAGGAAGGTGGGGTAAACATGCTGGGTTGATTGGGCCCCTAGCCAACCAGTGCATTTCCCCTTTAAATAAAAATGTTGCTCAGTACTTTAATCAATTCATTAGTTCAAATACATAAATGTGACTTGTGAAACATGAGGCGGAGCTCCCTTTTTATTAATTCCCCGAGGCAAGTACATATGTTAATACATCGTCTAGCCCAGATTCATGCGATAACAAAATACAACAACCTGTTACCACCTCTCTGGTTGTGTCTTTGTTCTATCCAAAAAAAACTCCTTTTGTCCTATTTACATTCTACATTATATAGATCTTTGGCCAAAGGAAAAAACAAATCATTCAACTGATTACATAACCAAATGCAGAATTTAGCTTTTCGGCCTTTAAACTTAGACAGTTAGCAAAATTGGCCGTAGCTAATCTCTAGCTTTCGTTCTTCACATATTTGATCTCAACCACCTTTGGATCGATCTTGTTGTCGTGGTTGAAGCTGCTCAAAACAAGGTGGTGATCAAGGAGGTTCGGATCTGTTACAAGGATTTGCTATGCTGGCAATGGTGCAAGATCTGATCCTGCACTAGGATCAGTAGTCACAGTAAGTATTCTAACTACCAATTAAACATTGGAGATATTGATAAGTTACAAAGAGCGATTAAAAGTAAGAAAGCATGTAATAAATGATTAATTAATGCTAAGTTAAATTAAAAGTATTAAAAATAAAGTTTATACAAAATATGTCACCGTGCTTGGACTGGTGCAAGATGAGGATGTGTATAAGAGAGGTAAAACAATAGTAAATGGTTATGATTTAGGAAGGGGAAAATGGAAAAAAGAGAGAAAATTAGGGGGCTAACATCCTCCCATCCCTAAGTTGTTGTGTGTCCTCACACAACACTTTACCTTTGCAAAAAAACTTCAAAACTTTGAGCATTCCAGCTCAATCCTGCTCTAGGATACTGACATTAGCCTGCAATGTTTCAGACTTCTTCTTTCTGATGTTCTTTAGTTTCTTTGTCACCATTTTAAGTTTCTTGAAACATTGCGTAGCTCGGTACTTCCAAACTCTAACTTCTCTTTTCTTTTTCTGGATCTCCACAGTTAATTCTTCTTTACTCTGTTCTTTATCCTCCTGCGCTTTAGCTATGAGCTATTCTAAGTTCTACACTTGAAGCTCTAGTTCAACTACCCAGCAGCAGGAGTTACCAAATTTTGTTCTTTTTCTATCTTGATAGGGGTTGTGTCTTCCTCAAGGACCTCAATATCCCTCATGGTTACATTAGGAAATTCTTCTTCTTCTAGTTCTTCTTCTTGCACTGGTGTAGAAGGGGATTCAACATCCTGTGGGGACTATGGTTCTTTGCCTGCACTAGATTATCTATTCTTTTTTCAAGGCTTTTTAATGAAATCTGCCAACAGAGTGTCATCTTTGACCTCTATGAATTTTTCTACGTCCACAAGAACTGACAGGTTGTCTTCTTCGGGGGTGTATGCATGTACTGGTGGCATACGAGGAGTCTCTTCAACAGGTGCACTAGCTATCTTATTATTTGGAGATGGACCCTTTCTTCTTTTGATTTTTTAGGTCGTTTCCTTTTTGCACTGGTGCAAGAAGGACTCTTACTCGGACCCTTGCTTGTGTTGGCATGGTCCTCTGTCTCCTTTCCAGCAGTTGTCTTTCTATGTAGTTGTTTTAACAGCACCTCATAGGTCTTGCCTTTAACTTCTAATTGTTTCTAGACCAAAATCTTTATCAAGCCATGGTGATATAACTTCTTGTCGGCCTGGTCTGCTCGTTCGTCCCGCACACCTTTGGCCATTTTTTCTAAGCTCTTAAGCAAAAAACAGGGGAAATTCATCCTCCACCAAATGTGCCAGGTGGCTTCGAAATGCTGCAACATCCTAAAATGGTACACAAAAGTGCGGGAGTACCTTCCCTCACAGGTTACGAATTTTTGTGGGATGAAAAGGAGGTCCTGCCACTATCCCAGTAGGGCACTACGTGGAACTCCTTCCTTCCAATATACCTTCATCTTCTTGTTGACGACAGAACGCTGCCATCGCTTCCTTTCTAGTTTCTGATTTTTAAACCACTGCTCACCAGTATTTTCCAAGCCTGTCGCTACTGCTATAAACTCTTTCGTAACCTCAAATTTTAGAGGCCCAATTTTTACTCGGCTATTTTTGAAACTTCTGGCAAATTGTAAGGCCACTTCACTGTCGTGCCCGTCAAACTTTTGCAAGAACTGAAGAAAGCCCAAGTCTCGCAATAGTGCAAGACTATTGCGATACTCAGCAGTATGTTCTACCCTACTGAGAGACGAGAGTTCGCTTCGAACAGGTGGCATCTCTACTTACCGGTTATGAACAGTCAAGAATTTACATGCAACACCGGGAAAATTGGTTCTTATAGATAGGGATCCAACCATCCACCATCCCTTCCATCTTATCACCCATTCATTCCACTGAAATATCCGTGGATGCGCACATCTTTGAGATCATGCCAGCTTGGAACTTGCAGGAGTGTTTTAACCACTAGGTGAGGTAATCAATATGAGTGAAGGACATCTAGGATTATGGTGGAAAGGGGCAATTATATCCAAGCAACGATTAAACACTTCCGCACTCCTTCATAATTCAGAAAAAGAACTTAGCATTCATTACAAAATGATCATGATTCTTAACTTAAAAACAGCTTGTACTTTAAATAATTTTCTCCTAGTTAATATGATAGCACAAGTGCTCATCGACTAAGTGAAAAGGACTTCTTATAAACTTTCATAATGACCACTTTTCTATGACGTATGCTATGGAAATAACAAATTCTACTATGTTTCTGACAGGGTGCATGCTTGCACTGGTCTACTTGCACCACTTAAACTATGCTATTCTGCTGGTACGATTCTGCTTGCATTATTATATAAGACGACATGCTTGAACTAGTGCAAGCATAATATCTGAAAAAAGAACAGGGAATTAAGTAAAATATAGGCTGGACTTCCAACATGGCTTCCTCACCTTATACTGGAAATTTACTTTGCCCTTTCTTGATGCTTCAGAGCATATCCTTTTGCTCTTTGTGTGCAAGATCCTGCAATGAATTCATGAGGGAAAAAAGAAGTGGGAAAAGGGAAATTTCAGAATGGGAAGGAATTCTGTTACAGGGATTCCAGGAATAGTACCACAAGAGGGAATAAAAAGAAGTGGGATAGGGAAAAAATTCAAGGGTAAAGTGGGGTTTTCACGAAACGGACAGGGTAAATTCAGAAGAATATGGGAAGGTTAATCATTTTGGGATTGAAGAAGAAAACTGAGGGAATATTACGAAAATGGAATATGAAGAAAGGCATAAAATTTTCTGGAAGGTCTGCCTACACTGGTCCAAGAAAAAATAACTGCAGCGAAAATTAAGCATTACTTGAATAAAAATATCCATGCTAATTACCCCAACTGTATAAAGGTTGGCTCTGTTGAAACTAATTTTACTTGGTGGTCACTAGCATATCTAAAGATCAAGCAACATTTTATTTTTATTAGAAATTTTTGATCTTCCTGCTAGCAAACTAGTTTTCAGGTTGATCCTTCTGCAATCATGTCAGCGAACTGATTTTCATAATTACAGGAAAATGTTTTTTTTCTTTACTTAAAAAATAAGATAAAAATTGTATTATTATTTTTTTCTTTTTAAAGAAGAAGAAGAATTCATGTTTTCAAAAGGTTGGTATTACCATTAACCACTACTGTCCCGAATTGTTGTTGGACTTGCTATGTGAAATATTTCCTGGCAAGTGGCTGAAAATAATTCTTTAATCTGTGTCCATTTATCAAGAATACTGAATTTTGTCCATCAATAGTTTTAACTTCTACTGCTCCATTTTCGAATACTTAGATTACTTCATAAGGTCCCATCCAATGTGCATGGAATTTCCCTTTAAAAATTTTAAATCTAGAATCATAAAGGAGCACCCAATCACCTAGTTGGCATTGCTTTTTCTGAATAGACTTGTCATGCCACCTTTTGCATTGCTGCTGAATTAGTATGTTCTGCTGAACAACATCCCTATGAAATTCATCTAACTCATTTAATTGGAGAGACACTGTTGTTGTGTCTCAAAGAGATCTAGTCCTAACTGAACTGTAGTTCTGAAAGTTTTGATCTGGAATTCAATCGGTAACAGAACCTGTTTTCCATATACTAGCTCATATGGTGTATGTCCCGTGCTATTTCTCCAAGTGGTTCTGTATGCCCACAAAGCTTCTAGTAATCTTTCAGCCCAGTCTTTCCAATGCATATTTACTATCATTGTAAGAATGGACTCGATCACTTTGTTTGTGGATTCCACCTGGCCATTTGCTTGTGGGTGATACAATGTCGATTTCCTGTGCCGGATCTTGTATTGCTCCATCACACCCTGTACCAGATTAGAAATAAACTGCGGACCATTGTCAGAAACAATTTCTCTAGGCACACCAAATCTAGTAAAGATTTCAGTAAAAAGAAAATCAACAACAACTTTTTCTGTAGCAAAGGAAACAACTTTAGCTTCTACCCCTTTCGTAACAAAATCTGTACAAACCAAGATATGTTTTTTACTTAATGACATTGGATTTATTGGCCCTATAAAATCAATAGGCCATTTTTCAATTGGCTCAATCATAACTTGGGGCCATAAAGGCATTTCATTGGTTTGATTAGGTTGGCCCATTCGTTGATAGCTATCACATTGCCTGACATACTATTTGGCATCCTTAAACAAGGAAGGCCAAAAGTAACCAATACACAATACTTAATATGCAGTCTGCTTATCAACGAAGTGGCCTCCACAAGGTTCATCATGAGCAGATTTCAATATGTCAAACACTTCCTCCTCTCTTACACACCTATGGATAATCAGATTTGTACCAGTGTAAAAGAGATCTCCTTGAATCCAGGAGTATGCAACACTTTTCTGAATAATATTCCGCTTTTTACGAGCGGACAAGTGGGGTGGTCTTTTCCCAGTAACCAAGTAATTAGCAATGTCAGCAAACCACGGAGAATCTATTGTCATAGCAAAAATATGTTCATCTGGTAAATCATCATTAACACGAGTTGCTTCACCAGGATTATCTAATCTAGAAAGAAAATCTGCTACAACATTAGATTTTCCTGGTCTATCAACAATAGTAATATTAAATTCCTGCAACAATAGTAACCACCTAGTCACTCTATTGCTAGTCAATGGCTTGTTCATCAAATATTTAATCACGGAATGATCAGTATGTACAAATACTTCATATCCTGTAATATAGTGCCTAAACTTATTAATTGCACAAATTACAGCTAAAAACTCTTTCTTTGTAACTATATAATTTAATTCAGTGGAAAACAAATTCTTACTAATATAATAAATAGCATAGGATTGTTTATTTTCCTCTTGTTCTAAAGCTGCACCAATAGCCAAATTTGAAGTTGTTAGCGCTCAAATCTGCCTCAGGCTGAGGAAGGCAAAACTCGAGGCCACATCAAACCACGCTCAGCCTCGTAGCTAGCCCTACGAGGACAGGAGAGGGCTCTCTCCGGGTCTATCTCAGCAAAAGGTATTCAAAGGGGCTAAGATGACTCAAATTTAATACTGATTTTAGGCTAGTAAAGAGATAGGAAGGTTTGTTTTAGATTTTTGAGTTTTTTGTTGGAGAAATGGGAAAACCAATTTTGGGTGCGGGGATTGAGGTCAGATTTTTGCAGAGATCGAGTTGGGGCGAGGTAGGCAATAGTCTTGATGCCTTTTGATCAGGTGTATGGACGGATCAGAATGACAAGGAGTTGAAGAGGGCAAAAGAGAATATGGATCCTCTTCAAACTGACGAAAACATGGAAAATCAAACAAACTTAAAGGCAGAGCATAACAATCTATGGATTCTACCTTAACATTTCATTTGTTCAATTGCAGAAGATGAAAGAAGGAAAATGATACACATTAACAACTTACAATTATAGAAAGAAACACACCATCAACACACAAAGCCACAAGGATCCCAACAGGTGCTGTAAAAGCTCTGATCTTTCCTTAGCCAAAATATGAAAAAATATGTACAATAGCGTCCAAAATCTTCCCAAGAGTCCAACCTCTGCTACTGACTGAAAATTTACATATATAGATCAAGCTAACCTCATTCCCTAACCTCTAGGGGTCGAGCTCCTCCTTCTAAGAGCAGTTTCAACAAATTCTAAACATGGAACAGGAATCTAGGTGATCAAAACAACTTGCTTCTAAAAAGAAGGAAACTGATTCATTACATTTAATGTTTTGCTAATTTGTAAATGAATCATCTAGAAGAAGGTAGATAGGTGCCATGTTACCTTACATACATCAAAATACATCATGTTGGGTCAAAAATTACATCAGGGAGTGAAACTGGTGAAAACTGGCCGAATTCCTGAGCTGGAGGATGAAAACTGTATCAAAAACCCCAATGCGTAGCGCCGTGATCCCAATGTGAAGCGCACCTTTCCGCCTATTTTTGGGGCCCTTCCTGACATCCAAATTGAGCTCATGATAGCTCGTTGGAAAGCCCTAGATGTCTACGTTCCAACCCAAGTGGAATTTTCTAATTTGGAGCTCATTTGACCCCCCAAAACTGCATCCTCCCAGAAGTACTTCCTGCTGTTGCAAAAGGTGGCAGCAAGGTGGTTTTCATGGTGTTTTTAGGCCTTTTGATCATCCAGAACTTGATGAAATGCCTTGGCAATAACTGAGCATGTATAATTCACCATGAAAAACCCAAAAATATAAGGTTTTTCTCCAGCAAGTGCCCCAATCAAAAGCGAGCGCGCGGGCGCGCTACCCATTGAGCGGAAAAAACTGTTTTTTGAGACCAAAATTTCAAAATGACAAAATTTTCTCCGAATTTGCTCAAATTCGGAGCGAAGACCCTCCATCATGTGTCATGCTCAGCCAGCGAAGCCTCGGCCAAAACTCGAAGTGGATCTAGCCTCTTTCGCCGTTTTAGTGCTTTGCTCAACCTCCTTTGCAAAATCTTCATTTTTGCTTTGCCAACATGCATGCGAGCCCAATAATGATTCTTCATGTGACGAAGCAAGTCTTTGTCTCTATTGGCCTTTGCCAACAACTCCTCCAAATGTCGATTGACTTTCTCAAGCAAAAATTGCCGCACAACAGGTGTCAAATCACCAGGTCTTTTACGAGCCAACCTTCGGTCTTCACGGATTCGTTGCAGCTCTATAAGTGTGTGCTCGTCCTCCAACTGTTTATTACGCTGCTCCAAGTATTTGATTAGACATTCCACCTTTAGCAACTTCTCATTCAAGCTATCAATCTCAATCTTTTGCTCTTGGATGATCTCTTTCAGCTTCGAGCTAGGAGAGCTCCTATCTACATCACCCAATGCATCATCAACATCATGACCACCTGAATGGCCTTCCTCATAAATTGGCCCCTTGCCTTTGTCCTGAACCTGTACCTGTACTGAAGAAGAAGGCGAGACCCCTTCCACACCATGTGGAGATAATACTCATCGTGTAGCTGCAAATAAGGCCCTGTGGCCTCGCTGATATGTCACACATGCTGGAGCGCTGACATGCTCGGTCTCAGGAATGTCAAACTGATGTGAAGGCCCTCCCTCATCATGAACTATCTTGGGAGGTGGCTATGGCACTGTGAAAAAGTTGCGAGAAATGAATTCCTCCCAAGTAATGCCTTGCTGTGTCAACTAATGAACCACTACGATCTTGATCAACGCATAATGATAAATACTCCTGTGCTGCTATGCTGGGGTCTTCCTTTGTACTAATACAACCATCCTCTCTATGTTGCGAAACATGAAGTATGGAATGTTCATCAGACGTACCCTTGTAAAATGCATCAACAAACGGACATGGTACGCATAAAGATGAGAGAATCTGCCCTCACAACTGAAATATTGAATGATGAGCTTCATCAAGGGTGCAAACTAATCATTCAGATACTGGAAAGGAAAAACTCTGCTCAAGTGCCTCATATACCCAGGTTTGATGTATGGCTCATAATAGGATTTCTCTAGCTGCTGACGCTTATTCCATTGCTCTCCAATATTTGGTATCCCAGTGGCCTCTGCAATAGTTTCTGGTGACAAAATGAAATTAAATCCAGCAAGGTTTACATGGCCATCATGTAAATGTAGAACAAACAAGCGAGCTAATTCACGATGATGGTGAATTTGTGAAATTATCTCACAATAGTGATAGCATGACTGGTGGCAAAAACAATCCATTGCAAGCGGGCAAGCCTGCAATTGAGCTAAAGAAGTGGGCTCTTCTCTGAGATGCTTTCCACCTTTGCCACCTCTGCGAGACCTCCGAGGCACATTACCCTCTGTTGTGGAATCACTGTCATTCTCTTGCTCATAAACTGAATCTGTGTTTGACATGGCTTTGAAAACACAATGACTGCAATATATAGGAGGTCTGCAATATGTAGGATGTATGTTGTAGCTGTGGTGAAATCACAATTTCAATACATGCTCAAAAACCAACCAAAACATCATAAGACTTATGCCATAATTGACATTCTGTTTTAGTGTATTGGGCATAAAACAATCATAAGGACAGTTTAACAAATGGACCAAAATATGAAGTGTTGTTGGCTCAAAGCTTACAAATTGGTATGAGGCTATGTTTCACCAAGGGAGAGCAGAAAAATCTTCACCAATCATCCATAGACACCCTTAAGGAAGATTTTGGTGAGGCCTAGGGTTTCATTTGTTGACCTAGGGTTTCATTTGTTTTTTACACTCAACACATCACACCTCTCTTCAAACACACTATAAACAATATCAAATTGATTGAATCGGTCATAGAACACCTACTTGTAGATTTGGAGGCAATTAGACACGATTTGGGCGCATGAATATAAACAAACTTTGTGCTAGACTGAGTGCGTAGCGCGCTATCCCAGTGTGTAGTGCACAGCCTGATGCGTAGCACCTGTGTATTTTTACACTGGCCAGTGAGGCCCAATGCGTAGCGCCCACCTCAGTGCGTAGCGCACACCTCCAACGCGTTGCGCATTTTGTAAGAGGCGTTTGGAGGCCTTCCCGGTGTCAAAATTGGGCGCAGGATAGCTCGTTGGAAAGGTCTCTGAGTATACTTTCCCCTACAACTGAAGTTTTTCAATTTTGAGTTCATTTTCCTTGTCAAAAATCAAATCTCCCAAGACTGGTCAAAATGTGCCAAATGAGGCTGCCTCAAGGTAGAGTGCTGTTGCAGTAAACTTTTGAATGCCTTCCTCAATTCCAAATTGAGTTCATGATAGCTCATTGGAAAGATATTTTTGTCTAGTTATCCTTTGACTTATCAAAAAAGTTATTTGGCCAACCAAACTAGAAGAAAAATTGATTTTCCCAAGGTCACTTCAGAGGTGCATCAATTCTCCTGAGGCGATTGTATTTTTGACATTTATCCAAAACCATTATACCTTTGTAAAACGTGAAGGATATTTTTCTTCATTGGATTGTTTTGGACAAAAGCCTCTCTCAGTTTTCCCAAATTCATCTTTGATTGCTCAAAAACATCATTTGAGTAAAACCTATCCCGATGTGTGAAACAAGGGATTTTGTCGAAATGAAGTGAAATGAAGGGGATAAGGGGCTTCTAAATTCTTGGGGGAATATTTGGAAGTATGGAGGGATGTTAGGAAGTAGGGGAAAGTGGAATATTAGAGATTGAGTGAGGGGAAGGGGTCCAAAAGGGCAAAACACAGGCCCAACCTAGAAAATTGTGAGGTTGTAGCAAGAAACTAGGGTTTGTGGAAAAATGAGGAATTTGGGGAATCTCAGTGATGGGAAGTGTTTAATAAGGTACATGAAGGATAGGGGAAGGTGTATGAACATCGGGATACAAGTTTTTCTAATGATTTGACCATCCAAGAGAAATTACCTCCAAAACCCTAGGAGAGGGAAATGGACCTTACCAAGGCACAACTGAAGCATGAATAAGCTGTAAAATGACCCAATGGAACAAGACATGATGATAACAACCATATGAATGATGATAGACTCAGCTGAATAGTGACATAGACTGACATTTGGGAAAATTTGAAAGGAGTGAAATCAAACCCTAGACCTAATGCCTAGTGACCAAATTTTGCTTGAAGACTCACTGAAATGACAAAATTTGACCTTGACATTCTGAGACCACTTTGTAAGAGCATATTTGATCACTGGAGGAAGGCTGGAAAGACTGACACTAACATTGGCTCCAATGGGGATGGTAGCTCCTTGGAGGTGCCAAGAACGACAGATCTCTGGAAGATCTAGACAGTGCCTTCATCCATTGGGCAATGGAGTCAAAAACTCAAGCTGAAATGCATGACTGAAAACCGACTAAAACTTAACTGAAACTTGACTCAAACCGACTCGATGGAAAATTGAAATAACTTGAAAAAACTGACTCAACAGACCAAACACAAATGACTCATGACTGATTTAAAACAAGACTTTACAAAGCTTTTGGAAAAACGGCAGCAATCCATCAAGATTTGGAATCATGATGACAACCACCTGCATACTAATGAAATATGTACAATCATGTATAATTGGCTTTCCAATGTAATTGGTGATGATCCATGCTAAAATCATGTTCGGACATCTTCTGAATGGAAGATACCATATTGCAGGTTCCCACCGTGGCCACTTCTGCTAGGTTGTTTGGAGGTGGTAGGGAAAAAGTACCCATGAATGTAGGGTCTTTTAGCAGGCCTACTCTGATATTTTGAAGCAACTAAGAGCTTCCGTGGATCATCCGAATGCTTCTCGTAACTTGTGAACTGTTGGGGAGAAAGGTTTTCTGGTCAACGATCGTAACTCCTCCTTGAAAAGGAAATGCAATCTTTCTGAAGTACGTCGACACAACAGCGGCCATAGCATAAATCCAAGGCCTTCCCAGTAGGATGTTATAATCGAGATTTCCATCGATAACTTCAACATCAATTTCTACTGTTTTGCCCCCTAGTTCAACTTGTAAGTTACTCAAAATATCATATGGAGTGTATGTTCGTCCATCGAATGCTTTTAACATCGTTGACGATCGCGACAAGGGTGGTGATCCTAAAGTTTTCCAGCAACTCATTGACATAATACATGTAGATGCCCCCTCATTAATAATTGTTCGATGAATAGTTTTGTTGAGGGCTTTCACTTGAATGAGGAAAGTGATTTGAGCTAATAACTGAGGTTCATATCCTTTATGATTAAAGGCCACAAGATTGGAATCCATTAGGTCAATACGACCTATTATTGATAATAGAGCCTGCTTTTGGGAGGGGAAATTTTGCAGTACTTCAAGTGTCGACATAGCGGATGGCAATTGGGCTAGATCCTCTACTATATTATAATTTTGTGCCACTCTGGCATGAGGATTAAATGTAGATTTGTGTACTACTCCCTTTGGCGGCTTTATCGTTAGCTCAGGAATGATGGGTGGCACAACTTCGATCGAAGTTGTTGTCGAACTACTAGGTTGATCAGTAGCCTTGTTGTTCGACATCTGTGGATTCCCGTAATCTTTATTCCTTGTTGATATCAAAGCATCATTTTGCTGTTTTGAAATGGACTGCATAAGCACTTGGGATGGGGAACCATTGTCACTAGCAACTAGATTGGTTCCTGGGTTCAGAAATGGGTCAGTCAATACTGCTGAAGTTCTTGAATTCTTAAAGATTTTCTTAACTTCAGCTTTATATGGACAATCTCTCGTCCAATGGTCCTCATCGCATATGAGGCATGGCTGACTCGGTTTCTTTTGCCTAGAAGGGTTTGCAGAAGATTTTTTAGGAGACGAATCATCCTGTTTCTTCTTTTTTCTCTTCCCTTTCTTCTTGCCCCCTGGTTGCTTCGGTTCTTTGCCTTTGTCGGTCGACACGACATTAACCTTTGAGGCTAGAAGTTATTCATTTGCATTTTAACCAGAAACCTTACGGGCTTTCTTAGATGTAGCCTTTGTGGATTTTGCGTTGGTCGTACCTATCAGGCCATCACTGGCATGAGAGTCTTTGTTTGATTTAGGAGGAGGAGGAATGGAAAATTCTAGTCTGGGAGCATTAGGGATTTTGTCATAGAGTGTGCCAAACTGAGTATAGATCAAGTCTAGATATTGCGCATGAGCAATGACTTGCTCTTTGGTAACGACTCCTCCCTTTGCCACATCTTCTGTAATAGAAGGTAATAATGACTTAATAAACCATTCAGTTAGTAGCTGATTAGGAACATATGTTTTTACCATTCTACGACAATGTCACAACTCATGAATATGATCAGATATGTGAGTGGTCGTCGTCTGCTTGAAATTGGTAAGAAGCTCTGTTCCTGTTTCGTACCTTATTGGTAACTGAAAATGGGTTAAAAAGGTGGTGGCAAGGGCGCCGAAGTTATCAAATGAAGCTCTAGGCAATTCGATGTACCATTTTTCTGCCAGACCAGTTAATGTTCGCTGAAAAAGGCGAAGCCTAATTGAATCATCATTTAGAGTGTTGGAGGAACACCATAGATGAAAGGTCATCACGTGATTCGACGGATCTTCACCCAGATTTCCATTGAATTTAGGAATATCTGACAGAATTTTATGAGGAATTGCTGGCCACCAAGGGGCATAAGCAATTGGATTGTTTGTTAGCTGATTTAGATTTGGTAACTCTAAAGTCGCCACGAAGGGAAACTATTGATTCAGGTTCGGCGAAGCATACCCAAGATAAGATGGGATCGTCTGAGCAGTGGGTCTTTGCATACTAGCATAATGTATTTGATGCTAATAACTTTGATATGGTTGCTGAGCATTACCATTTTGGGATGATTGATAATAACCGTTTTGAATATACGGCTGCTCATTACCTGCAAAGTTTTGTTGCTCAGGTCCTTGGTAAGCTTGCTGGAATTGCGGTTGTTGATGTTACACCAGCCATGGTTGTGAAACCATTTGCTATTGCCCACTATTGGATGTTTGACCAAGATGAGGGGTAATAGTACCTATTTGAGCTTGAGTTGCTCCAATTAAGGAGCCACCAATTGGTGATTGCAGTTGTGTCGTAGAGACAAGAGGCTGTTGTATTACAACCTGAGAAACTTGAGGCTGGCATACAGCAGGCAACACTTGTACTCGCGACACCGTCACAATAGCTGGTGTAGTGGGGATTTCGACACAGGTAGACTTGGTTGCATTGAGTATACAACTCTTGGTTGTTGAGGTAGTATTGGCACCCAACCACTGGATGTGATTCCATTTTGACCAGAATTCAGTTGAGAACTCTCGTATGGTTGTTCTCTTGGAGGGAACAATGAACGGGCATACTGCCCCCCATACGGCGGTGATCCAGTGCTCAAGGGAAAAGTTGGCCTTTGTAGACTAGACTACCCAAATTGATACTGTTGCGAAGGATCAATTTGTTGATACTCAACATAAGAAATTCTAGATATTATTCTGGACGAACAAACAGGAATAGACCATACTGTCGAAACAGTCCCTGGATTGACTCCCTCTAGCGGTTGAGAGCTAGTTGGGATAGATGGTATGCCAGTGAACATCATCAGAATGGTGGTAGGAGGTTCTGCTACCGCTGTATTGAATGACATAGTCTTAGATGTTGATGGTTGTCCAGACATATGGAGTCTATCCAAAAGACTTCCTAGCGATTCTACAGGAACTTGCGATGAAGGGGTATTAACTTCTGAAGTAGGAGGATATAGGTGGATCCTAGTTCCAAAATGCAATGGGGTACTGGATGGAAGATCCTCCGTAAGCTCTTCTATAGAAATCAATCCAGGTGGAAGAGGTAGATCGTTCGGTCCATAAAATATTTTTGGTGCCGAAGAAGGTATAGATTCTGCAGCGACAGATGCTGGAGGGGTAACACCTTCCAAATCTACCCTAGATGGAGTTGGTTCAGGAATATAAGTGTTTACTGTTACACTAGGATCAGTTCTCATGTCCTCTTGTAACTGCGGAAATTCTTCTATAGAGGCAGGGATACCAGAAATGGTTGGAGTAACTGGAGTCTCAGAGGATGTTGAAACACAAGCATCAAACAAGCTAGGAGACTTTGATCCAGTTAAATGAGTTCGCTTGGCTCAGAATGGTTTCGTTTCCGGAGTCAAAGATGGCTAACTCGTTAGTCTCCGTGAATGACAGAGTTTTGATTGACTTTCTTCCACAATTGAGGATTATTTGATCAACTCAAAATAAGAGGGGAATATGTTATTCCGAATTAAATGAATTTTAGACGCTTTGACACAACTTGCTTTTTCAATTTTTAAGAGTTGAGAAAAAGCTAAAGATGACTCTAGTTGCCTTCAATTTTTAATGAGCTTGAAGTGACAAGTGCTCAGATGGACCTTTTCCTTTAAGGAGTCTCAAAAGGAACGAAAGAGACTACTCTGGAAATCTATGTAGAGGGATTACCAAACCAATCGCAAAACTGCAGAATACTTTTTACGGTACGGTAGTCAATCTTCCTGAATGTTGTGTTCAGTGCATTGTGATCGATAGGGTGACAGACATGGCTTCCTAAGGATGAAGGATATAGCCTATTGTGGTCTCCCAATAAATACTCAATGGTATGTGGGAGCACATGTCCATACTGGCACTTGTCGTCTCAAAGAGGAGGAATCACCCAACCTACGATGAAAGCGATAGTTACTAGGCTTTACGACGCTGGAATACATCTCTAGCCTAGACTTCTAGATGTTGTGCATTAGGTTCCAAAGAGTTTTTATGTTCATTGAATTTATTTTACAGTTGATCTTTCTTAAGAAGTTTTCCTTTAAGGTTCACCGCATGATGTAGATATACAACTCATAAATATGCAATCTAAGATGATAAACAATCATTTACTCTTCTTTTTGCAATGAAAATCCTAGCTACTAAGGAAAGAGAAGCGAAATCCTTTCAACATAGAGCAGAGAGCACACACTAGATGCATTGTCCTAAATAAAAATCAACAAGCAGTCTAAATGCAAATGCACATGCATGTATTTGTTTTCCACTTTCTTAATGTGTGAATGACAAGAAAAATGCTAAATACAAATCTGAATTATCTCTTCTTTCAAAGCGAGAATACTAACGATTTTCTTTTCAAAAAACGAAAGGAAGACAAGACGACACTTTGCAATTTTGAATTGAAAACTGCTTTCGACACTTGAAATACTATCAATTCAGATGAAATACAAGAGTAACAGTGAAATCGACTATCAAAAAGAGGAGGATTCTTTTCTTTCACTGAAAACGACACTTGCGAGACTTTCAAATCAAAAGTCTACAGTTCGATTAAGCTACTATTTTGTAAAGGAGAACTGTAAATGGCGAAAAACACATAAAAACATTCAAAATTCTTTGTACAATAGAGGCTGAATAATGCAAAGGAAGGGGGTTTCAACAGTGGTCTACTGATCACCGACAACAAAACTCCTGAATAAAGCTGAAGACAGTGAAGAAAAAACCAAAATCGGGAGGCAGAAACAGTCTTATCTTCTCATCGCACCTGTAACACAAGGAAACAGGGATGCATCCCACCTACTGCACATGGGAGGTGCGATGCATCTAGTTTTCCAAAAGGAGATAGTGCGATGGTCCAGGGATGAGACTTTAACTTGGTTTTTGGTCACAGTTTGCAGCTTAGTTCAAGGATTTAGGCCGAGCTAATGATAGTCAGTAAATACAAAGTATAGGGGCTGATCTAATAAGGTTACTTGAGCTACTTCCAGGGCACTTAGGATGTTTGCAAGTCAATTGTTCAGTTCATAAACAAACCCGGAGATTGACTGAAGCAGCGTTGATCTACTTTGCACTTGCATAGAAAATGCAGTTCGAAGGCTAGCTGGCTTAACTTCAGGCTCTGTCTGTAGTTTATGAAGCAAACAAATAGAGACAATCAATCAAACTATTCACTCCCCAGCGGAGTCACCATTTTGTTATCGGGAAAACTAGTGTCTATTCAGAGCTGCTAGTCCCACTAAGATGGGTAGCTATCTTAGAAACAAACAAACTAAATTCACTTGTGTTTTCCTTTATGAGAGATAGATGAGAAGGAAGCAGAGAGTTCCAACCTCAGTCTTTCACTTGGATCATTGCTTGTTTCCTTTCCCCCTTGACAGAATCTTGCCACTCCTTCCTTACTTGTCTCACTTCAGAGAGCACCTGTAGAGTCAAAGCAGCATAATACCATCAAAGCATAGAGATCTATCACCATAAATAATATAGGATCAGATATATATTAACCATACAAATGCATATATCAATACAAGATTTAGAGATATATAAGAATATGGAGGAAAACTCAAATAACTTTATTGATAGAAGTAGTAGAAGAGAGAATTACAACCACTTGGTCTGACTCAGCATCATCCTCCTAGCATGAAAGCCCTATTCACCTCATACAAAGCAAGATCACCCAACAATGTCTTCAAAGAGAAACCAACAGAACTTCCTTACAAATTACAAAATTCCAGCCTCTGGATCTCTGGGATGAGGGATCCATATAGAGATGTTTGCAGAGGGGTGAGTTAGCTTCTAGGATTTTGATTAGTGTCATCTCTCTGATATTTCTTGGTTCCACTTGGAGATTTCATGATCTCTTACTCATCCTTGGGCGAATTCAGAGAGGCAAGTGTCAAATGAGTAGCTTCTAGAAGATCCTCAGGGTCTCCACCTAGCAAACTGCTTGTGCCATTTGTCTGCTCTCACTCATCGCACCCTACAGAAGGGATTTCCAGTATGCATCACACTTTTTGCATGTGGTAGGTGAGATGCATTGAACCCTTAGCACTGGGCAGTCTGTATGGTCCTGCTTTGACCAGTTCTGAGTAGTTTTTCATGGAGAACTTCTGGGAGATGATGTAATCAGTTGACCTTGCTCCTTTAGGGTATGAAACAACACTTTTAGGTACTTAGAAGCCCTTGGTTTATGGACATATACGATTGGGGTTGCAGTGCCCAAATATGTCTATAACAAATCGCTGGCACATTCTTTAGCCCAAAAGGCATCACTGTATATTGGAAGCATCCCCATTCAGTTACAAAGGTCATCTTGCTTCTATCCTCAGGCATGATTTTGATTTGATGGTACCCAAAGAACCCATTAGTAAAAGAGTATGCTTCTTGGCCACCTACGATATCAAGGACCTCATCGATGAACAAGGTCAGGAAGGGATCATGCACGTAGGCATCATTTAACTTCCGGAGATCTATGCATATCCTTATTTCTTCCTTTTGCTTATTTTCCTGAACCACTATTGGGCTCACCCAATCAGATTCTTCCATTGGTTCAATAATACCTACCATGAGCATCTTATCTAACACAACGTGGACCATTTCCTTGTACTTCAGATTAAGGTGGTAAGGTTGTTCCTTCACAGGTTTCGCGTCCGGTTTTAGGGTGATCTTCATGATACCCAAGTCTCCTATTATTCCCTTTAGAATAGAAAACATCATGGGGAACAAATCCTGATATTCACGGAGGAGCTCGATGACCTTATCTATTGTCGCATCATCCTAATAGTCCCCAATCTTCGTAAATTTTGGCTCTGCCTCTCTGCCAATGTTGACCTGTCTAGTTTTCAGTGACACAGTTATGTCTGGATTCTCTATCTGCGGTCCTTTAACCTCACGGTGACCCTTGGCTTCCAGAATATTAATCTTTCTAGGATCCTCGTCTTCTTCTTTAGCGGTCACGTTATAGCATTCTAGTGCGTGGCTCAGCTTGGTAGTCCAATCAGGTTGAATCAAGTCCAAGGGATCCTGCGGTATCCTAAATATCACTGCTTTAACCTCTTGTAGTGCCGCGTGAATATAGTCAAACCCATCCTCAAAGTCAAAAATCATTATAAACCCGTGGCACAAGATGTCCCATTCTTCAGTGTCATGGCAGAGCTCTATTTCCAAGTACCAATTCATTGGTATGACATCCAGGGTATGACAAAGCAGATGCACCCATTTAGGATGGGGATCCACTCCATAAGCCTTAGTCCATTTTTCCAGGTGATCACGTGGCTCTTCCCTTCCATCATACTTGTCTATCATCCATACTTTCGGCTATCCAAAACATATTCTCATCATCCTCCTATATTCACACCAATCATCGAACTTATCCTTGTGTGTACCCCACCATCTTTCGGGTGTAGCGTGCAGTACCTAATCCAAGGCCCGGAAGCGATGCTTCTCTGGCACTTCTCTTTCAAATGCATCCAAAAATATATCTACATCATTCAACCCATCATAAGAAGGCAGATTCCTTACTTCTGATGACACATAGCGCAACGACTTAGTCATCATATTACAGCGCAAGGTAGATACTTCATGTAATTGATTTTGCCAATGCTCTAATTCTTCATCCAAGTCTGACATGCAGGAACTTTCGCGGTCCCATGCAATATGGCCACCCGTTGTTGGGTTCACCTAGTCTTGATCTCGTGTTGTTATCTTATATATATTGTCCAAATCGTCATTACTTTCATAATCGTGGACTGGTTCCGTATAGTGTGATCCTTCCACACGATCCAGTGGCACCACTATGTGGAGCGATTTCTTTTCAAATATCATCTTTCACTTCTTCAGGTTGATTACCACATTCATGTCAGTGGCCCAATCAATCCCAAGGAGCGCAGGATAGGGATTGCTATCATCCAAAATCTCTATTACTTCAAAATCCGCTAGTGCGCTCATGCCTTTGATGTCAACTGTTACCCCCTGCAGCCTCCCCATCAGGATACTTTCTTGTTGATTCACCATCCTTAACTCGATCAGAGACCACTAAAGCACGGGTCTCCCCATTATTTCCCATGTTTGTTTTGGAAAAACATTTGCGTCGGACCCCAGATCCAAGATAACTTGGTCCATTTTGTATTCCCTTATCTGCATGGTGAGTCTCATCTCACATCCAGTCCTTGCCTTATGCCTACCAAACCTTTTGACTACACATGGTTCGCCAGTAGCATTTTCCTTTCCAGCGCACCAATTGATCAGTTCCTGCAGTCCCTTCACAACCTTACTATCGCAAAGCAGTTTCATGCAGGTCTCTAAGAACGTGGTAATCATGGATTGGTCCATTTCTTCAACAGGTTTCTCCTGACTTCCTAAGGTAGAGGCCTCAGCGAAGTTTTTCTTTACTTCCATAAAGGTTTCTTTTGTGTGCTCCAGATCAAACCTAGTCTCCTTTTCAAGTGCTTTGCGAACCCACTCACCTTCAGCAGGTTGCTTCCCTTTATCCTCACCAGTCATTGTTCCACTTTGCAGCATAATTTTTACCTTAGGGTCTTCCTCACGAGGCTCCACCCTCATCATTTCGAGGTTTTGTGTTGGTTGCAGAGGATGTGTCCCCTTTTCGCGAATTTTAGCCAACAGTATAGGGAAATCCTCAATTGCATGGTCAAACTAAGTACAGTAGTGGCATGATAGTTGCGTCAAATTCAAGCAGTCTCTCGTGTAGTTTCCTAGACCTCCACAATTGTAAAAAATGAGTTACCTTCGACCTCTACCAGGCCCTCCTTCACCTTGGCCTCGGCCGCACCCCTGATACTCACCTTGCGCTCCTTGTCATGCACCCGTCCTTTGCATTTCAAGCACAAAACTTCTTCGCACGCCTCCAGCCGCTTTGTTCTGTCTTTCTTCAGACTTTGCATTTCAAGGCAAAGGTTCTGCAACTGCCTGTAAATCTGCTGAACCCCCAGATTAGCATCCTGCATTGGTGTCTTATGCAGTCTCATCACGATTTCCAGAGCTTCTTCCTGGGTCTCGATCTTCTGTTGTGATAGCACAACCCTTAGGTGGGGCAGGAGCAAGGCCACAAACCATTCACGGTGCTATCCATTAGTTAGGTTCATGTTGGCTTTTCGAATCACACACTTCAATCTTTGATCCAAATCCTAGGGCATCTCCCCAGGCTTCATCATGATCTCCTTGAATCCCAAAATTGATTGCACTTGAGACTTAGGTCTACTGAATTCTCTATTCAGCGCAGTTTGGATGTTTTCCAACATGGACGTTGGGTTATCAGTACTGTACTTAATGTACCACGTTAGTGCGCAGTCCTGCAAAGCACTAACCAACGTTTCTTTCTTCATTTGATCATTCGTGATACCCTAAGCTTCCCATACAGCCTTCACGATGATCCAAAATTGGTCTGGATCTTCATTTCCTATGCCCTTGAATATAGGTAGCTTTACGGAGTTAGCCATATTGAACAATGGTGGAGGTGGCAGTGGTGGGGGTAATGTGGTAAGTGGTGGAGGTGAGGATGGGGGCAGTTTGGATGGATAGGATGAGGATGGAGGTGATGTAGGTATTCGCGAGAATCCTTGTCTTATTAATTGAATAGCACTTAGCGGCGAAGCTTGCGCTACTCCCTTGTCATCACTCAAAGGAGGCTCAATAAATGGCTATACTCAGGACCTTTTCTTCCTCTATCCCTGAAAGACCTTCCACTTCGTGTAGCTCCAAACATCAAGGTAACTGCATGACCTGCTTTTCACACAAGAGCATCTTAATCCAAGTATTTAGTGATTTCAAATACTTACCTTGCCATCCTTTGAAGAAGTGGCGCTATGCTTCGTTGTAGCCGACTGAAGTATCAACCGTGAATTTTGTCACAAACCCTCCTATGATACAGTAAAGCCAGTGATTGACACCACATGCGATCTTATCTTTAGAGGCTTCCAATCTCCACACTAACTCCGGGGTCCAGACAATTCGATTGTAAAGCCTTCTCCTTCCCTAGTCATCTGCCAACTACACGATCCACTTGTATAATTCAACCAAGAAAGAACAGAAGAAGTTTTCGTGAATTTCTGTGTACATATATCTGTCCAACAACTATTCCTTGGTCAATCGCAGATTCTTGTTTTCTTGCGCCGTGAATTTGTGGATCTTCCTTTCCAACGTGTCTTCAATCCCCTTCTTAGTTGGATTCCAATGATGTGAAATCACTCATATCATTATGTAAATCCCAGTCCTGGCAATAGAATCATTTGTTGGCTTGATGGGCCCTCACCCAGGTTCAACATTAGTCAACCAAGAAAATCCCTACATCACTGGCGCTTTCGGCATCAGTCCGCAGAGCATGGACCGAAGTCTCACTCGAAGCAGTATGGGGGGATGCAGGAACCAATTTTCTGCACCCTGAGATGGTTGTGAAGTCAAACTTATACCTTATTCCCTTACTTCACGTAGATCGATAAGCCATTAGGGCTTATTGATGTAATTTACCTCTCGTCTTTCAGGGCCTTTGTGAAGATACCCGACTGTCCTTCGCGCAACACTAAATGATGATTTGGGCACTTACTCGCCTTTGTAAATATGTTACTGTATAAGTTCTTGAACTATCTTAAACATATATTCTTACTTGCATTCAAATAACAGATAAAAACAGATATATTCACGCATCAAATTAGCATTATAACGTAAACCCAAAACTTAACATAATATAATTGCATGCAATAACCAGAGGTAAAATACACAGTAATTTTAGAATACTCCTCTTTATTTGATGATTCAAGTTTCCAATACAGACTCTATCCACCCTGCGCACACAGCTGCAGGGGTCTGCGCATTTAGCTGCGAACTTCTACCCTAGGCCTCTGCACACTCAGTTGTAGAGTCTCTTTCTATGCTAAGACTCTCACTCTTAGCTTGTCACAAACTCCTCAATGACTCCAACTTAATTCCCACTACTAAAAGACTCTTCTAACACTTCTTTTTATACAATCCCATGGTCCATGGACCATGGGTAGATCCTCTACCGACATGAATTTTACAAAAGAAGGGTGAAAAACCCTTAGTGACTCTTTACATATTCATGCTCTACGACCACAACATGTGGAGACTTTACATTCTTTATACAACATTTGGGCTTTCGGCCCTGAAACTTATGCTTTTAGCCCGAAAACGGCTCTTAGGGGAACCCTTTCCCAACATCATGGTAAATGTCCTAAGGTGTTTAGGAGTTTCAAAACTCATTTTAAGAATTGTATTCAATGTAATATGTTTGAGAAATCCTTAGTCAAAATAGTTTCCTATTTTCTAGAGAGCACTTCTTTATTCATTGTTGTGCAGAGAAAACATAAATATTTTTTGGGAATTTAGTTCCTAAAGGAAGGAACTAATTGTCTTTGATGTATATATCATGTATTTTTTATTAATAAATGTTGGTTAGGGTTAGAGAAAGAAATGACTGTGCATTGTATATCTTTAGAAAATTTCCAGTGAATAATGAAGGCTTAAGTCAAATTTTACAGGGATTCATGTGTCAATTTCTTATGGTGATGTTTTCTCCCATATATGTGAGTTTTTATTTTGTTACAAGTCATGCTTGAAATATCATGTCCACATGTTTAGCTAAGACAAGATTTACTTCAGAATTCACTGTAAAGTGCTCTGTTATAGCTTACTGAACATTTTATGTTTTTCTTCCATTGTAACATCTAGAATCCATCCTTAGTTAGATGCTTTAGGTGTCACTATTTTGATTAATCCTCTACTCACCACCTCTACAATGAATTCGACAAAAAAAATCATAAGGATTTCCTATCTTTCCCTTGTATAAGGTTTCCTAATTTTCCCCATCATATCACTGAAAATTATCAGCTCCATATGATTGTATGCCCAATATATTTTCTCTCTTCCCTCCCTTCAAATTGTTAAACTTATTCCTCTCTAATCTCAATACCTAGACTAAGACCTAAGTGACAGATAGATCCCTCTCTAAAACTGGAAGGGCTAGATTCCAATTTCAAAGTGGTTTGTGGTTAACTTTGGGTTCCTCTCCTCATCCTGGAGGAATTACAGAGTGCTAACATAGTCTGTAACAGAAGAAGAAAACTAGTGATTTCCATTGAGAAAAGTGGGGAAGAGAGCATTTTTATGTATGTGCTGAAGAGCGTGGAGGTGACAGTGAGCTAAGTAACTGGGACAAGTTTTGAATTAAAGAAAAGTGCTACCAAGATCTTGTACGAGAGAAGGCCAAGAATAGAGTATATGTGGTGGTGAGTAGAGGATAGTGTGTTGTTGTGTGAGACCGAGAGAGCCTATGGAATAGTAGATAACTGAGAGAAGAAGTTTGTTGAATGAACCAAATTGGTACTTCTTTGTGTTAGAGCCTAGATCGACCTTAGGCTGAAGGGAGGCAATCTTAGGGTAACTACAAACCACAATTAACCTGGTAGCTAGCCCTACCAGGCCGAGAGAGGGCTCTCTCCTTGTTAATCTTAGTTCAGATGATTACGATTATGACTTGAGATGACTGAGTTGAATATAGATGTTAGGCTAGGTATAGAGTGCAGGATTTTTTTTGAAAGGTTTTAGGTCGAAACAGCAAGAGAAAGGATGATTGGGCTATGGAGTCAATGCCAGTTTCTGCTGGCAAACCTTGGGCAAATTAAGTGCCATGTTCAGCCAAGTGAAGATTGTAAATGTGAGAAGTATGAGAGAGAAATCCTGCTGCCCTGTAGGCATCAGAAAAAGGATGAATCTGCAACAGCAACTTTAGATGAAAGAGAATCACGAGGTTGCTCAATAGAGCATCTAGCCAAGGATGAATTCTACTAAGACAACCATTACAACTAACAGCAAAATCATTACAAAAGGAGAATCATTACGGATGGATTCCTAACATATCACTTAGATAATGCTGTAAAAAGGCAGAAAAAACATAATGTGTAAATGAATTACAGGAAAAACATACTAAACATCAGCGCCGTGATGAATCTCAGATCCAAAGGGCAAAAGACTGCTTTATTAAAATGATATTCAGGAAAAAATTTACACAAAGCCAAGCAGCCTCTTTGCTGCCAAAATTGAACCTCTACACTATGAAATTCATAAAATATATATATTTTCTCATCCTTGTACTAATGGAATTGAGCTCAACCATTTTCTTCAAAATAGAATCAGTTACATTAAACTTGTATTGAATTTTTGAAAATAGGTGTTGAAGATGAACTCGTATCTCCTAAACCATAGCACCTGTTAAAAAATTGAAAGAAGTTTTTGTAGATAATGTCATGTTGGAGAAAAATATCTCTAAAATTTTGGAAATTTGTTTCCAGTTGCTCATAATCTGTGCCACAAAATCATCTCTAAAACAGAAAATAATTAAAAATTTAAATCTGTGAAAATGATCTGTAAAGATCTAGTCACATATCCCAATTCATGACACTTGTGAATAAAATGAAAGTGGTTTTTATTATATGGCTCGTGTTTAACAAAAAAATCCTTGGGTTTTTCAAAATTACTTTCCATCGATTGTAAAATGGCACCGCACTAGAATGACTAAAACAGTAAAAAATATGAAAAATTTACTTTGTTTTAATGTAGGCTCCAAATATCACTGTATATCTCCCACATAGTAGCACCTGTGCATAAACTGAAGGAGTTTTTGGTTATTTGTTATGTGATGGACAAAAACCTCTTTCACTTTTGAAAAATTCCTTACCATTATTTAATAAACTGATCTTGTACTAAACTTGTCATTGTGTGATCTGGATTTAAACAGGAACGCAACAAATTACAGAGATAACCATATACACAAAGATGCAGCAGAAATAATACTTCATTTCATTAATGGAAAATACTGAAATATGCTTACAAACAGAAATGGAAATAAAATAGCTAAGGCGATGGTAGCTTATCTCTGAGAAGAGATGTGATGGCTACATGCCTCTGAACTGTGTTACAATGAGGCTCGAAGGCCTATTTATTGTTGAGAAACAATGGAAAAACCCTTAACATTCCAAAACCTAACCCTAGGAGATGAAACACCAAACTGTGGGCCCCGTTTGGGGGTAAGTTGGTACATCAACTTCCCGGGGTCGTAACTTTGGCATATGATCTCCGTTTGACGTGTACAATAGCTCATTAGAAAGATCTATCCGAGCACTATCATTGTTGGAACAAGCAACACGAGTCCATTCCATGGACTCGTGTTGCCCCCGGATTCCCCAAAAAACGTCGTTTAGGGCCTCAAAACGGCTCCGAAAGTTCAGGACCCGAAAAACTGCTAAAAATAGTAAGTTGTGCTACAATTAAGGAAACTGAGAATGCTGAGAAAGACAATGGTGGGGGTCTAGGTGGACTTGGCAGGTGGCCACCAATATCCACCTGGATCATTCCTCCCCCCTTAGGAAGCAATGGTCCCCATTGCATTGAGCTCCTCCATGAGATGAGGAAACTTCTGCTGAACTTGTTCCCTGGTGAGCCACTTGCCCTGCTGAAGGAGTTGGCCCGCTTTGACAACTCGATACAGTTGGATATTCTGTTGGCGAGTGTTCTTGATCTGTGTGTCCATGATCCGATCAGTTGCAGCTTGTTCCATGCAATCTGGATTTAATTCTGTGGGTTTGAGCTGTTCTGCAATGTCGGATGTGTCTAGCAATGGTGGAAAGTATGGCCGAAGGCGGTCAACATTGAATACTGGGTGCAGGCCAAGGAATGGGGGAATGCTGAGCTCAAATGCATTGTCTCCCATAGCCTTAGTAATGGTGTAAGGACCATATTGGAGTGGTCTCAATTTCCGATAGGCTCCAGTAAGGTGTTCCTTTTGCAAATGCAACCAGACTTTGTCGCCCACCTGAAACTTGTGTGGCACCCGATGTTGATCATGTCGCTGCTTGTACTTGGCATTTGATTTCTCAAGAATGTCATGGACATGCTGGCGAATATGTTGGATGCGCTCAATGAAGCTGGTGGCCTTATCTGTTTCGGACTGGACATGAGCTGAATTCATGTGAGTAGCTGCAAGTGGCATGGCCACCTCAATGGGGCATAGTGGCTGGAATCCCAAACCCACCTGAAAAGGGCTATGGCTAGTGGAGCTGTGAAGAGCTCGGTTGTAGCTGTGCTGAACGTAGGGGAGGCTCTCATCCCATGTGCGTGGATGCTTTGAGTTATACATGCGCAGAATGTGCACAATCATCCTATTGACAACCTCTGTCTGGCCATCAGTTTGAGGATGGAAGGCTGTGGACTTCGTGAGTTTGGTGTCCAGCATTGACCAGAGACTGGACCAAAAGGTGCTGAGAAACCGACTGTCCTGATCTGAGATGATAGACTGTGGGATCCCAAAGTGCACCCACACTCGTTCAAAGAAGAGTTTAGCAGTGGCTTCTGCTGTGATATTCTTCTTGCAGGCCATCATAATGGCCATCTTTGAGAACCTGTCGACGACCACAAAAACACAGTCATTTCCATGCTTACTGGAAGGAAGGCCTGACATGTAATCCATGAAGATGGATTCCCAAGGTCGACTAGGGGTAGGCAACGGGGTATAGAGGCCTTGCTTCTTAATGGTCGGTTTGGCAATGGCACAGGCAGTACATGATCGGATGTAATTCCCAACATCCTGTCGAAGATTCGGCCAATAGAAATAGTTTTGCAGTACTGCCACTGTTTTCTCGACCCCGAAATGCCCAGCAGCTCGACTGTAGTGTGCTTCCCAAATCATCTTGGCACGCTCGCTTGAAGGAACACAAAGGTGACCGAGGTGGCATAATAGGGCATCTTGGAGGTGAAAATCTGCAACCTGCCGACCCTCCAAGAGTGTCTGGTATGTGTGGCCGAATTCTGGGTCGCTTTTGTAGAGAAGTGGCCAGTCAGAAGTCTCGTGCCCGCAAGAGTTGAGCACGGTGGTTAGCGCCATGATCGGTGGTCGACTGAGGCAATCTGCAACATTATTGGTGCTGCCCTTTTTATACTTGATATTCAAGTGAAACTGTTGCAGGTATGTAGACCACTTCTGATGGCGATCATTCTGCAATTTCCCTTGGGTCTGTATGAACTACAGAGGTCGGTGGTCTGTGTGGATGACCGTTTCCTTCCCCAAAATGTAATGCTTCCATTGTCGGCAGGCCTGTACAATGGAATACATCTCTTTATCATAAGTGGGGTACTTCCGGACTGTGTCTGAAAGTGTTTCACTGTGATATGCCACTGGATGTCCATGTTGAGTAAGGACTGCCCCAATAGCATAGTCAGAGGCATCTGTCTCGACCTCAAATGGTTGTTGTAAATCTGGTAACGCGAGCACTGGTGCCGTGCAGAGGCGATCCTTCAACTCCCTGAATGCCTTCTGTTGAGATTCAGACCAAAAGAATTTTGCTTTCGCCCCGCCCTTGGTGACTTGACTCAAGGGCCAAGAAATATGAGAAAATCCCAACACAAACCTGCGGTAGAAGTTGGCAAGACCTAGAAAGCTGCGGAGCTCTGTTAGAGTGGTTGGAGAGGGCCAATCCCGAATGACTTGGACCTTGGCTGGATCGACATGCACCCCCTGTTCATCAATGATGTATCCCAGATACTGAACCTCGGTCATGCCAAAAGTGCATTTCTCCAAATTGGCACATAGCTTGTGTTGCCGCAGTGTTTGGAGAACTTGTCGGATGTGTTGGAGGTGCTCTTCCCAGCTCTGGCTGAAGATCAGAATGTCATCCAAGTATACTACTACAAAGGAGTTGGTGAATGGCCGCAAGATGTCATCCATTAGCCTCATAAATGTTGCAGGAGCATTCGTCAATCCGAAAGGCATGACCAACCATTCGAAGAGGCCCTCCTTGGATTTGAAGGCAGTCTTCCACACATCTGAGGGTTCAATTGGTACCTGGTGATATCCTGACTTCAGATCGATCTTGCTGAAATATTTCGCCCCCTTTAGTTGGTCTAGGAGGTCATCAATCCGCGAGATCGGGTACCTATTACGGACAGTGATCTTGTTCAGCGCCTGATAGTCAATACAGAGTCTCCACGTCCCATCCTTCTTCTGTACCAACACTATCGGGCTCCCACAGGGCGAAGAACTCGGACGGATGTGACCTTTCTGCAGGAGCTCCTGAATCTGCCTCTTGATTTCATTGTTCTCCAGAACGGAGCGCCGATAAATTGGTCCATTAGGTAGCGGCACACCTGGGGTCAGATCGATGGAGTGCTTGACTTGACAGTGCAGAGGAACCCCTGCCGGGGAGGTGAAGATGTCTTCGTACTCCTCCACAATCTTGTCCATCTGTAGCTGCCGTGCAGAGGGACCCCGTTTGGAGGTCGCGGCCACTGTCTTCTTCTTTCCTTGAGGGCGTATCATCAGGAAAACAAATTTCCTGGTTTTGGAAATGATCTTACTACATTGTTTTGCAGTAATCAAAGAGATGGCGGTAGGTGGTGCTACCTCTGGTATCCTGAACAACTTATTTCCCAATGTAATAATAACAGCACGGGGCCTTGATTCATACACAGCATGTCGCTTCCACAAGTATGGTTGTCCTAGTAATACATCACAAACTTCAAGGGGAGCAATGTCACACAATACCTCATCCGTGAAGGGCTTGATGTTGTATGGAAGGCGACACTGCTGGCTCACGCGAAGATCTCGCCCTTGGTGAAGCCACCCAATGGTGTATGGTTGTGGATGTGCTGTGGTCGGTAAGCCCAACCGCTTCACGACCTCTGCCGAAATGAGGTTCTTTTGACTCCCGCTATCAACAATGAACTGTATCGGGGAGCCCTTTACCCACATCTGGGAGTGGAAGAGATGCTCCTCCTCCTCTGGATCTTCGGGTTCATTTTTCTGGATCTTTGCGGTAGCAACAGTGGTGCTGGGATCCGCATCACTGATCTGCTTCCCTTTTTCATACCCCTTATCGGGTTCTGACTCAGAGTCGAAACATGCATCTGATTCTGAAACCTTCAGCTCAGCCACCAGTGACTGCTTGGCCCGACACTCACTTGTGTTGTGAGTGGAGCTCTTATGGAACTCACACCATTTTCCAGTGTCCTTTCTCAGCTTCGCGGCGTTGCTCTTTGCTTGTAGCTTCGGCTGGTTGTCTTGGGCTGTCCCGCCTTGGCTTTGTCCTTTGTTCTGTGGTTTAGGGGCACCTTTCCCCTGCTTTGGATTCGCAGATCCAAAGTCTCGCTTCTTTTGTTTAAACTTCTGCTCGACCTTGACGGCATACCGGTATGCTGCGCCGAGCGAGGGGATGTTTAGGAACTGTATTTCTTCCTGGATGTACTTGTGCAGGCAGCCACGGTATTTGAGTATCAAATGTTGCTCCGAATCCTTGATACCCAACTTTGTGCGAAGGGTATGGAAAAGATTGGTGAACTCCGGCACATCTTGGTCCCTTCCCTGCCACATCGTGGTCCACTTTATGTATTCATCCTCATAGCTTCCGACAGGGTAGTACTGCTCCTTGATGGCATCCCGGAATGAATCCCAGGTGGGTGCGGCTGAAAATAGTGAGCCAGTACTTTCATCCTTCTGCTCGCAGTAGGTTTCCCACCAGTCCTTGACGTGGGGGGCTGCTTTGAGAAGAGCAAAAACAATCTTTTCCCGACTCGAAAATTCATGAACAGAAAAATAACCCTCTAGCAGATTTAACCATTTATCTACGGCATCGACGTCTATCTGACCCTCGAATATGGGGATTTCAAAATTAACTTGTACCTTAAAGGGTGTGGCGTTTCCAGAGGAGCTACTGGAAGCCGATGCGCCGCTTCTGGGTAGCCGCTGAAGGATCTGCGCAAAGCTGTCCATCATCGCGTTCCATTGTCGCTCGAGCGCTTCTTCGAGCAAGATTTTGATGGGATCTCCTGCCCCCTCGTCTTTCTTCTCGTCCGCCATGGGAGGCCGTCGGGATTTGCGAGGCTAGTCTTGCAAAGGTTCAACCAGTTCAAGCCCTAACTCCTTATATCCCGACCTTGTTGGGGACATGCAAAGAAAAACAGAGAAAAAGCAGACCGCTCTGATACCACTGATCCGGATTTAAACAGGAACACAACAAATTACAGAGATAACCATATACACAAGGATGCAGCGGAAATAATACTTCATTTCATTAATGGAAAACACTGAAATATGCTTACAAACAGAAATGGAAATAAACTAGCTAAGGCGATGGTAGCTTATCTCTGAGAAGAGATGTGATGGCTGCATGCCTCTGAACTGTGTTACAATGAGGCTCGAAGGCCTATTTATTGTTGAGAAACAATGGAAAAACCCTTAACATTCCAAAACCTAACCCTAGGAGATGAAACACCAAACTGTGGGCCCCGTTTGGGGGTAAGTTGGTACATCAACTTCCCGGGGTCGTAACTTTGGCATATGATCTCCGTTTGACACGTACAATAGCTCATTAGAAAGATCTATCCGAGCACTATCATTGTTGGAACGAGCAACACCAGTCCATTCCATGGCCTCATGTTGCCCCCAGATTCCCCAAAAAATGTCGTTTAGGGCCTCAAAACGGCTCCGGAAGTTTAGGACCCGAAAAACTGCTAAAAATAGTAAGTTGTGCTACAATTAAGGAAACTGAGAATGCTGAGAAAGACAATGGTGGGGGTCCAGGTGGACTTGGCAGGTGGCCACCAATATCCACCTGGATCATTGTGTGCAGCAACTGACCTCAAAACATGCATAACCAAGAATCACTCATTCATTTCGATCATATCTTCTGATCCAGAAACTAGTTACGGAAGTGCGATATACAGTTGGAAATATTTTTTTGAGCTTCTTTTGATGGACATACTTAGGATATGATTTTCACTGAAGATCATGTGCAAAACATCTCTGAAAACCAAACATAGTAAGAGCCCATTTTGATCCCTGGTGACAGGCTGTGAAGACTGGAACTAACATCAGCTTTATTGGGGATGGCAGCTCCTTGGAGGTGTCAATAACACCATAGACCAAGTGCCCATAGACCAAGTGCCTCATCCATTGGGCAATACAGTCAGATAGCTGCAAACTCAAAACAACTCATACCAATCCAAACATACACATATTGCAACCTGTACATAACAAATACCAGAAACTGAAATGCTGCCTTTGGCAGCTTATTTATTTACAAAGCTACCCTACTCAAATGAAAAACTGATAGATCAAGTAATGCTATAATGCCATACCAACCAATCAAGCAACTGTGACAATGATGTTGTTGGTTGACAATGTTTGAACCAGAACATAGTTGGAAATCCTACCAGCAATATATACCCATAGTACCTCTGGCTCTGTAAAAGGCAACCTGGTTTTTCTTTCAACTTAAAAATATATTCCATATATGCTGCTATAGGATCATAGAAACTAGATTCTATCTGCTGCCCCAACTCATTAACATATGCTCTTGGCTGGAGATTGTCACATCCTCGCTGTAAATCATAACATCCTTCCATCCAACCATCCAAGGGCAGCCTTATCTTTTCTTCTTTGGGAGGAGGGAGAGTTTCCAAGAACTATTTAGGGTCTTGGAATTCATGTGATTTAATTTGAACATCCAATAATTCAATTTCATTTTCCAATATTTCAACCACTAAGCCAAGAAAACAATATTTATTCTCAGGTGTGAGTCGGCTGGATTTCAAGCTAAGAAACAATGATTGTAAAAAACTCTGATCAATTTGAAATTTTTCTATCTCATCCCTTAAAATCAATAACATTTCACTAGATAATGGATTTGCCACATACCACGTCATTGATGATTACCATCAATGTTCTGAAAACTAGATTCTTTGGCAGTGAAGTCGAAGCTCAGGATCTTGAACATTGGAGTCATCAGGTAGATTATTTCAGCCTTCATAAGTGTCTGATTGTTGTCCACCATCATCAATCAAATCTGTAACTTGAATGATATTTCCTGGAGAAGATATGTCACCTCTTCCCCAATATGCTCCCCACTATGTTAGAGCCTAGATTGACCTCAGGCTGACCGGAGGCAATCCTAGGATAACCACAAACCAAGCTTAACCTGGTAGCTAGCCCTACCAAGTCGGGAGAGGGCTCTCTCCTTGCCAATCTCAATGGAGATGACTAAATCAAATATAGAGTTTAGGCTAGGTATAGTAGATTAGAGAATTTAAGTGGATTTTTTTTGGGTCGAAACAACAAGAGAAAGGATGATTTGGACTATCGAATCGACGTCAGTTTTTATCGGAAAACCTGGGGCAAATTAAGTGCCATGTTCAGCCAAGTGAAGATTGTAAATGTGAGAAGTATAAGGGAGAAAGCCTACTGCCCTACAGGAATCAAACAAAGGATGGATCTGCAGCAGCAACTTTAGATGAAAGAGAATAACGAGGTTGCTCAACATAGCATCTAGCCAAGGATGAATTCTGCTAAGACAACCATTACAACTAGCAACAAAATCATCATGAAAGGAGCATCATTACGGATGAATTCCTAACATATCACTTAGATAATGCTGTAACGAGGCAGAAAAAACATAATGTGTAAATGAATTATAGGAAAAACATACTAAACATTAGCACCATGATGAATCCCAGATCCAAAGGGAAAAAGACTGTTTTATTAAAATGATATTCAGGAAAAAAATTTACACAAATCCAAGATAGCCTCTCTGCTGTAAAAATCAAACCTCTACACTATGAAATTCATAAAATATATATATTTTATCATCCTTGTACTAAGGGAATTGAGCTCAACCATTTTCTTCAAAATAGAATCAATTACATTAAACTTGGATAGAAATTCTGAAAATAGGTGTTGAAGATGAACTTGTATCTCCTAAACCATAGCACCTGTTACAAAATTGAAAGAGGTTTTTGTAGATAAGGTCATGTTGGAGAAAAATTTCTCTCAAATTTTGGAAATTTGTTTCCAGTTGCTCGTAATCTGTGCCACAAAATCATCTCTAAAACAGAAAATCATTAAAAATTTAAATCTGTGAAAATAAGCTATAAAGATCTAGTCACATATCCAAATTCATGACACTTGTGAATAAAATGAAAGAGGTTTTTGTTATATGGCTCGTGGTTAACAAAAAATTCCTTAGGTTTTTCAAAATTACTTTCCATCTGTTGTAAAATGGCACCGCACTAAAATGACTAAAACAGTAAAAAATATGAAAAATTTGCTTTGTTTTAATGTAGGCTCCAAATATCACTATATATCTCCCACATAGTAGCACCTGTGCATAAACTGAAGGAAGTTTTTATTATCTGGTATTTGATGGAAAAAAACCTCTTTCACTTTTGAAAAATTCCTTACCATTATTTCAAAAACGAATCTTGTACTAAACTTGTAATTGTATGCAGCAACTGACCTCAAAACATGCATAACCAAGAATCACTCATTCATTTCGATCATATCTTCTGATCCAGAAACCAGTTATGGGAGTGTCATATACCGTTGGAAATATTTTTTCGAGCTTCTTCTGATGGAAATAATTAGGATATGATTTGCACTGAAGATCATGTGCAAAACATATCTGAAAACTAGACATAGTAAGAGCCCATTTTGATCCCTGGTGATAGGCTGCGAAGACTGGAACTAACACTCTGTATATGTATTTTCCTCTATTTTTTGAAAATTGAATGAAAAGTATAACAGTGGCAAGAGTAGGTGGTGGCCTAAATTCATAAGAGGTTGGTGCCTCTTGGAAAGTAGGTGCTTGCTATCGTAAGGGGGTTGATGCTTCTTGTGAGTGGGTTCTCTTAGAAAAACTAATCTAATTAAGTAGGTGCTTAATTTACATCATAACAACAAACATATTGGTGTTTTTTCCCTATTGGGTTTCCACGTGAAAATACTGGTGTCAATATGTGTATGCTTCTCATGTGATGGATTTTATGTACATATGAATGTATCATCTTTCTCCACATTTGAATTATGTATGAATTCTCTCATAAGTAATAGACAGTGGAGGAAGGAACTAAAGACATACTCATAAAAAGTTTTAAGAACCTCATTATTACTTATTCATCCCCCCACCCCTCTCAATAATTCCTTATTCCAACAATTGTTATTAGGGCCAAGTTCCTTAAGAAATAGTCTAACCACTAGAAGGTAGATCAATAAGGAATTATGTCTAGGAAAGAGATTCAAGATGCTTACTCTAGCAAGATACCAATATTTGATGGGACAAACTATGCCTTCTAGAAAGTTAGGATGGAATATTATCTTATGTCCCTAGGGGTTGATATTTGGAGCTCTATACTAGTAGATTATGATTTCCCTGATGTCCCTCCAACTCATGCAGATGGTAAAAAATTGTATGGAAATAATGCTAATGTTGGGTTGTGTTATATTCTTTCCACGTAGTTAACAGGGGGTTTGAGGGGCACCCATAACCCCACTTTATGGGGTCTGGGGTAGCGCCCTAGAAAATTTTGGTTTTGGACCCTATGTTAGGTTAGGCAGACCCACCTTTGGTTTTGTGCATGATTTTCACACATGTTTTTTGGACGTGATGGTTTTCGGTCCATGGTTTTGGATGCTTCGGCATGTATAAATATGTATTATAACATTGAAAGGAACATAATGAAAAATCAAGCTGGTAGTCCTAGTTTTGGGATCTAGGGGAAAATCTCTATGTATATGTGTTTTATGTGTTTTGCTCTCGCATTGTTTATTTTCTGTGTTTTAGAATTCGTTTGCAAGTAATTTCTGTACGGGGTTAAAACCTACATTTGGTATCAGAGTAGTTTTGGCTTCAAGGGGACACCTTTGCTACCAAGGGGTTTCACTTGGGCCTGTGATAGACCTTGTTCAGTGGGAGATCTGCGAGATCGATTCTAGTGGTGAAAGAAGATGGCGAGAAGTGGAAAGATAGAGATTGAGAAATTTAATGGTCAGAGTCTTGAGTTGTGGAAACTCAAGATGGAGGATCTGTTGGTGGATAAAGATCAATGGATTGTGGTAGAGCTGGGTACTAAACCAATGGGAGTGCCCGATGAAGAATGGAAGAAGTTGGATCGGAAGGCAAAGAGCACAATACGATTGTGTGTCTCAGATTCAGTATTGTTGAATGTATTAGGGGAAGCTACAACAAAGGCTTTGTGGGACAAGTTAGGGACTTTATACCAATCTAAGTCTCTGGTGAATAAACTGTTCCTTTGGAAAAAGATGTATAACCTAAGGATGAAAGATGGAGACTCAGTGACAGAGCATCTGAATGCATTTAATATTGTGGTAAGTCAGTTAGCATCTGTTGATATTAAAATTTCAAATGAAGATAAGTGCATCAGTTTGTTATGTTCTCTACCAGATTCGTGGGATAGTCTGGTTATTGCAATAGGTAGCAATGCAACTACCTTGCAGTTTGATGAAATAGTCTCAGCCTTGCTGACGGAGGAGATGAGACGGAAAAATATGGAGAGCCAAAATGGTGATGCCTTGTTTGTACAAGGACGGTCCCAGAACAAAAACAAAAATAAGTCATCGAGTGGGAGATCTAAATCTTCAGGAAAACCTGTAAAGGTGGTGTGTTGGAAATGTAGAGAGGAAGGCCACTTCAAAAGGGACTATAAATCTAAATCTCCTGGTAAAGGAAAGGGATCTGATGAGGCTTCTTCTGCAGAGGCGAAAACCACCTCAGATGAAGGTGGGGATGTGTACTTGGCTTCTTCAAGTACACATGTAGATCATGAGGCATGGTTGATTGACTTAGATGCATCCTTTCACTTCACTCCCCATAGACAGTGGTTCTGTGAGTGTAAAAAATATGATGGTGGTGATGTCCTCTTAGGGGATGACAAGAAGGCTAGAATTATTGGTCGTGGAAAAGTAATGTTGAAGTTGCAAGGTGGAAGGTTTAGAACACTTCCGGGTGTTCTGCATATTCCTGCATTAGCCAGAAATCCCATTTCTGTTAGTAAGCTAGATGATGCAGGTGTAAAAGCAGTGTTCGAGAAGGATACCTACAAGATGGTTCGGGAAGCACTGGTATAGATGCGGGGAGTTCGGATTGGAACTCTGTACAAGCTGTAAGGTAGCACTATTGTTGCTGGGTGCAATAGTTCCGTGGTTCCTGAAAGTGGAGTAGAAAATCTAGTGGTCTCTGGAGAAAAGACCATGCTGTGGCATCAAAGGCTTGGACATATTGGAGAAAAGGGCCTTCAGATACTTCATGGTAAAGGTATGGTAGAAGGTATGAGTAATAGCTCTCTGGAATTTGATTTCTGTGAAAATTATGTATATGGGAAGTAGAATTGGGTGAGTTTCCCCTCTGGTAGTAAGAGGGCGAAACAGATATTAGAACTTGTGCACAATGATGTGTTTGGACCTGTGAAGGTTCCATCAATAGGTAAGTCTGTGTACTATGTATCATTTATAGATGACTTCTCAAGGAATACATGGATATATTTCCTTAAGAAGAAATCTGAAGTCTTTGATAGGTTTAAAGAATTTAAGGCTCTGGTGGAAAACCAGACAGAGAAGAAGATAAAGGTGCTGAGGACAGATAACGGTGGAGAGTTTTGTAGTAAGGAATTTGAAGAATTCTGTAAAGTGTGGTATAGCACGGAAGAAGACTACTCCATGTACACCTCAAAAAAATGGAGTTGCAGAAAGAATGAACAAGACGTTGATGGAAAGGGCAAGAAGCATGCTCAGTGGTGCCGGGTTAGGATAGGAATTCTGGGCAGAGGCGGTGGATACTGCATGTTACCTGGTCAACAGGTCACCTTCATGAGCATTGGAGGATAAGACTCCACAAGAGGTATGGATTGGTAAGAAACCCTCTCTTTCACATCTAAGGGTATTTGGATGTGATGCATATGTACATGTTCCAAAGGAGAAAAGAACCAAGTTGGATAGTAAATCTAAAAAGTGCATCTTTATTGGGCATAAGGACGGTTTACAGGGTTATAAGCTTTGGAACCTAGTAACAAGGAAGGTTGTGTACAGCTGAGATGTGGTGTTCAGAGAGGTGAAAGATGTTATTAAACATGAAGTCCAACCAAAGGAACCTGAGAAGATAGAGTTTGAACTAAAGGAGGAAGAATCAAACTCTACAACAGAGGAGGAATCAGAAGATGAAGAGCCACAAACTCCGGCTATGAGAAGATCAGTTTGAGAAAGAAGGCAGCCAAAAAGGTATAGTCCATCTGCTTTCTGTTCAAATTTTTCTTTGTCTGTTACTAATGATGATCCCAAAACTGTGAGGAAGTAGTGGATTCAGAGGATGGAAAACTCTGGAAAGAGGCCATGGTTGATGAAATGGCATCTTTGCACAAAAACGAGGCTTGGGATCTGGTGGAATTGCCGGCTAGAAGGAAACCCATTGGCAACAAATAGGTGTTCAAAAAGAAGACAAATGCAGAAGGAAAAGTGGAGAAATACAAAGCTCGATTGGTAGCAAAAGGTTAGTCCCAGGTGCTGGGAATTGATTTTGGTGATATTTTTTCTCCTGTTGCCAAGGTAACTTCTATTAGATTACTTTTATCTGTTGCTGCTGCTTTTGATTTTGAGGTAGAATAGATGGATGTGAAGACAACATTTCTTCATGGGGATTTGGAAGAGGAGATCTACATGAAGCAACCTCAAGGCTTTGTGGTGAAGGGTAAGAAAGAACTGGTATGTAAGTTAAAGAAGTCTCTATATGGGTTAAAACAGTCACCAAGGATGTGGTATCAAAAATTTGATACATTTATATGGGGACTTGGCTTCACTAGAAGTAAAGCAGATCACTGTGTGTATTTTAAATTAATTGGTTACCGTGTTGTTTATCTGGTCTTGTATGTGGATGATATGTTGTTTGTTGGAAATTACAAAGAAGTTATCCAAGATTTGAAGACCAAATTGTCCTCCAAATTTGACATGAAATATCTTGGTGCTGCAAACTATATTTTGGGAATGGAAATTAAAAGAGATCGGGTAAAGAGGAAGCTCTGGTTAAACCAGAGGAAGTATGTCGAGACAATATTGCAGAGGTTTAATACGCAGGATAGTAAACCGGTGAAGGTTCCTATTCCTGTAGGTGTGAGGTTATCTGTTGAAAAATGTCCCAAGACACAAGAATAGGAAGAGGAAATGTCCCGTGTTCCATATGCAAGTGCAATCGGTAGCTTGATGTATGCAATGGTATATACTAGACCAGACATTGCACATGCAGTGGGAGTATTGAGCAGGTTTATGTCAAAACCAGGGAAGGAGCATTGGACAACAGTGAAGCAGGTTTTCAGGTATTTGCATGGCACTAGGGATTATGGTTTGTGCTACCAAGGAAGACCAGGATTGGATAGAGTGTTGGATATTTGTGGCTTTGTTGATGCAGACTAGGATGGAGATCTAGATCAGAGAAGATCTACAAGTGGGTATGTGTTTAACCTATTTGGACATGCAGTCAGTTGGATGAGTAAGAAAAATCTGTAGTGGCACTATCAATTGCAGAGGCAGAATACATGGCAGCCACTCGTGCAAGCAAGGAAGCAGTTTGGTTGTAGAGATTGTGTTCAAGTATGGGGTTAGTACAAGAAGCTATAAGGATAGACTGTGACAGCCAAAGTGTAATTTTCTTGGCAAAGAACCCTGCATATCATTCAAAGACAAAGCACATTGATGTTTAGTATCACTTTGTGAGGGATATGATAGAAGACAAAAAGGTGTTGTTGGTAAAGGTGGACACTTTGAAGAATACTGCAAATGCATTGAAAAAATCTATGAGCTTTGAGAAGTTCTCTTGGTGTAGAGAGACAATGGGCATTTCAGGGCTGGAAAAATGACTAAGCTCTCTTGTGGCCCCCTGTGGAAAGAAAACAACAAGTGGGAGAATGTTGGGTTGTGTTATATTCTTTTCATGTAGTTAACAGGGGGTTTGAGGGGCACCCGTAACCCCACTTTATGGGGTCCGGGGCAGCGCCCCAGAAAATTTTGGTTTTGGACCCTATGTTAGGTTGGATGGACCCACCTATGGTTTTGTGCATGATTTTCACACATGTTTTTTGGATGCAATGGTTTTCGGTCCATGGTATTGGATGCTTCAGCATGTATAAATATGTATTATAACATTGAAAGGAACATAATGAAAAATCAAGCTGGTAGTCCCAGTTTTGGGATCCAGGGGAAAATCTTTGTGTATATGTGTTTTATGTGTTATGCTCTCACATTTTTTATTTTTTGTGTTTTAGAATTCGTATGCAAGTAATTTCTGTACAGGGTTAAAACCTACAGCTAAAGCCAAGAATTCCATTCTCTTTGACCTTACTCAATCTGAACTCATAAAGGTTATGGACTATAATTTTGCTAAGGAAGTGTGGGTGAATCTCAATCAGAGTCATGAAGGAGATGGAAAAGTCAAGCAGGACAAACTTCAAACTTTAAGAATGGGGTTTTAAAGCTTAAAAATGAGTGAAGAAGAAAGAATAAGAGAATACTTCCTCAGAGTTGATGAAGTAACCAATATTGAAGAAATTTCTAATTTAAAGGATCTCAAGATGGATTTGTTTCTTGGTACCCTCACATCCTATGAGATGAGAGTAGGAAGAGAGAAGTATGAACCCAATGAGGAAATGTTAAAAGTTTCCAAGAAGGTTAAGGAGCACAAATATCATCAAGACTACTCCAATTGTGAATCTGATTAGTATCTGGCTCAATTTTCTAGGAAACAGAAGCCTGGATCAGGAAAATATAAAGGGAAGTTTCCCTTTAAGTGTTTTGACTCTGGAAGAGTTGGAAACTTTTCATCCAAGTTCACTTAAAAATAAATGTCTGAGAAGGAGGATGATTAGAAATCTGGAAACAAATCTTAGAAACATCAGAAGAAGAAGTTCTATAAGAGAAAGGGGCTCTACTCCAAACAAGATAGCTCAACACAAAAATCAAGCAGTGAAAACTCTTTGGAGGATGATTCAGATAAGTATTTACTTATGGAGTTTGGAATAGACTCCAAGAAACAAAATATTATTGACTCTAAAGATAAAGAAGAAGAAGAAGGAGCAGTGGACCTTGAAGGGGAACTCATCAGTTCTCTTGATGAGTTAAATAAAGAAAGGAAAAAGAATAAGTAGCTAAAAGAATAGCTACAATGTGTTGAAGAAGGTATGTACAACTTTGACAATGAGGAGTTTGTTTATCAAAAAGAAAAACTTGAAGAAGCCATTAAAAGAAACGATAACCTATCACTTTTACTAGAATAGAAAAAAGGAACATGTGAGAAACTAGAAGAAAATAACAAGCAATTTTAAGTAGGAGTTGTTCAAGGTAAAGAAGGAAATGATCTAAAAAAGATGAAAAGATGAAATTTTGTCCTTGAAATTCAAACTAAAAGAAGCTAAATGAAAGGAAGAGGTTCTTCAAGATTTTATCCATGAATTGGAAGAGAATTGTCAGAGTCTTGAGTTAGAGGTCGTCTCTTCAAGAATGAATTTTGAGAAAATGAAGATAAAAAAGGCATAAATGAAAATTTGTAGAAGGAATAAGAAAGCTAGATTAGATTCTAAGCATTCACAGATATTCAAGAAACAAAATAGGCCTAGGATACTCTAGACCACAGGAATCTTCTATGGGAAAGATCAACTTCAGGTCTGCAGGATTTGAGGAACCTCATAGCAATGTGAATTTGTATCAAGAAAGAATCAATGAAGAAAAAAAGGGAGCAAACCAAAGAGGATCGCATCATTGGAATAATAACTTCATTTACCCCAAGGAGAAACACCGGTGGAGAATGAGTCAATCATCTAGACAACAGAGGTACCTTCATGCACAAACTCATGAACCTTCTAGCTTCAGGTACTCTCATTTATTTTATGTTCATTTTTGTAATTGTCACATCTTTGGGCATAAGGATGTTGATTGTAGAAGGATCAATGTTGAAAGAGATGAAAATTTCAGATACAATAAGTATCAAAATTTTAGATCTCAAAACTCTACACTAAAAATTTGAAATGCTTTCTCTCCCCTAACGACTAATGTTGAATGTTTTAAATGTAATAATTTTTTGCACAAGGCAAGTGCAAAACTAGGATAAAGTACCCATTCAAGTTGCAGAACACTTGGCAGTCAGTTGTTTGAAAGGCTAATGAGAACTAGAAAGGAAACTCTAGAAAGAACATGGAATGTGGACTTTCTTTATCAGCAAAGAATCAAGAAAACATATGGTATGTTGAAAGTGGTTTATCAAAGCATATGAATGGGGATAAGAGTAAGTTTATGTTGCTAAAGAAAAGGATAGAGGGAATAATGTAACTTTTGGTAACAATGATCCAACAAGAATTAAGGGTAAAGGCATGGTCAGTCTTGATCAAAAGATAAAGGTACAAAATGTGTTGTATTTGGAAGGTCTCAAGCACAACTTGCTTTGTGAAATCTAGATGTGTGATAATGTCTATGATGTGACCTTTTGATCCAAGGACTGTGAGATCCACAATGTGAAGGATGGAAAGTTATGGGAAAAGAAATCAGAACTCACAATAATGTATATGTGTTTCATGACTCCAGAGTAAATTTCTATTTAAGTAAGATGAATAAAGCACGGTTGTGGCACAGGAGGCTTGGCCATATGAATTTTGACAGTTTGATAAGAGTCAGCATGCTGGGAGTTGTCAGAGGATTTCCAATATTGTTAAGGCCTAATGATTCAATTTGCAAGTCATGTCAATTTGGTAAGCATACATGGACTCCTTTCAAGTCAAAAGAGTTCTCTTCATCTAGACCACTGGAGTTAATTCACATAGATATATGTGGCCCAACTAGAGAAAATAGCCTAAGAGGAGAAAGTGTTACACTAAAAAATGTCACCATGACTATTTACAGTTAGTATGGCTCAATTAACAGTCATGCTACCCTCTTAGGCAAGTCTTATGCCTCTACTCTCCATGTCAAACTCCAAAAAAGAGAGAAAGTCTTGTATAAATGTATTTATCTCTGGGGACGCGGGTTCTCTCAACCTTACCTGCGGGGACGCTCCCAATGTTCACAAAAGCTGCGTCCAAAGACGCTCTGTATGTAAAGGGACAGGTGCGTCCCCCTGTAAAGGTTAGAATGCGCAAGTTTCATCTTTAAAAAGTTACTTGTGGTCATTTCTAGAGCATTCTAGAAGGTTGTTCGACGTGTATTGGGCGCCTCCAGATGGTTCATGCACTCCTATCAAAGAGGAACTTATCCCATCAATAAGGGAGCTATCCCACCCAAAGAGGGGATTATCCCATTGATGGTGGACCTGATTAACCTCCTCTTGAGCACTATAAATACAGGCATTGGGCCAGAAGGAGGGGAGGTTGAAAGCTATACATTTCTAAGGGTAAATGCTGCAGGAATTAGGACTCCCATTTAGAAGCTTGTGAGGAGAGATTGCCATCTTTGCTTGTTCTATTTGGAAGTGGGTGAGCTTTGTCAAAGTAGAGGAAGACTCTTGTGGACCCTGGAAGGAGCTTGCACAACACCAAGGCTCAGGTTGTAATGGTTCCTTTTGATTACCTTTAATGCAAATTGGTCCATTCTTCTCAATAACTTGTTGTTTATGGGTTATTTCATGTACTCCTTGGTCTATATGTTGAATATGCTTTGTTTTATGTTATAATCAGGTGCTATTTAATTGTTTGACTGTTGGTGATTGCAGGTTTTGGAGAAAAGGAGGAGCTCATCCGGATCGGCAAGGACGGACTACAACAACAGCGTTTTGGAATAAGGTAAGCCTAAACACTTGTAGTTTTCATGTTTTAAAAGATGTATTTAGAGAAAGATCGCTCCATTTTGTCTTGTTTGTCGCTAGAGAGTTTAGACTCCTAGGGAGGTCAGTTGTGTCCGCACAAACGACTTTTTCCGCCACGACAGAAAGGTATTTTATGCTTCTCATTGATGATTTTACCAAGGCCACTTGGATCATTCTCTTAAAAGGAAAATCATAAGCATTTAAGAATTTTAAAAAATTTAAAGCTCAAGTAGAAAATGAGAAAGACTTAAAGATCAAATGCTTAAGATCAGACATAGGAGGATAATACACTTCAAGAGAGCTTGAATAATTCTGTGAAGAGCATGGAATTAGGAGGCAGTATTTAATGGCTAGAACTCCACAACAAAATTGATTAGTGGAGAGAAAGACTGGAATAATCTAGGAAATGGCCAGAGCTATGTTGGATGAAGCAGATGTATCCCACATATTATGGGGTGAAGCAACTCAAGCAGTAGTATACCTATCAAATAGAACTCAACTCAGGCCTAGCAGTAATAAAACTCCCTATGAGTTCTGGAAGGAAATACCTACCTCAGTTAAGCACTTCAGGGTGTTTGGGAGAAAATTATTTATCAAAAGGAATGATAAAAATCCCAGAAAATTTGATTCACAGACTGATGAGGGTATATTACTTGGGTACTCAGCTTGAAGCAAAGGATACAAGTGTTACAAAAAATGGACAAAGATGGTTGAAGATTGTATTGATGTAGTAGTATATGAAATCTCTTCACAACCTGAGTCCTCCAAAGGAAACATGAACTCATGTGGAGAAGTGAATTCAAACATTGAACTCCCAGATCATGATGAAATATATTCAAATAATGAAGAAATGGAAAAGAGAAAAACTCCAAGTCCCAAAACACCTTTCAAATATGTACAGAAGGAACATCGTGAGACTAAAATTATTGGAGGTCAAAGACATGGTGTTCAGACCAAGAGGAAACGTGTTGGGTTGTTGGGTAGCGGATCCCCCACGTAACGGTTTTGGGGCCTAAAGCCCACAATTTTGGGTAATGGTATTGTAAAAGCTTCGCGAAGTGTGCGGAGCACAGATGGTAATGAGTCAAGTCAAAGGGTTGTCTGCCCTCAAATAATTTAATGTAATAAATAAGGTGTCGGCCTACCCATGGTCTGCAAACCATGGGAATATATAAATAGAGCGAGGCTCTAAGTGTAAAAGGCAGTTTTTTTTGGGGTGTGATCTAAGTATTATGGTTTTCTGAATGCGGTATTGGATCTGAGTCTATAGTTCGGGTTTAGGGTTGTAGTAGGAGATAGAGGCTCCACAGCTGTGTGCGCGGAGGCCTAGTAGAGTTCGTAGCTATGTGCGCGGACCACTGCAGCTATGTGCATAGAGGCCTAGTAGAGTCCGCAGCTATGTGCACGGACCCCTGCAGCTGTGTGCATAGGGTAGGGAGGGGATTGTAACTGGAAAAAGCATTAATAAAGATAAGTTGGTTTTAGAATATCATGTATCTACTGATCTGTTTCTATTTATGCATCTGTTTACAGTTTATGATTGCATGCATGTTTTTTTATGTTAAATGGTAACTGAAAGTATTGTGCCTACTTAAATTAATTCAAGATATAATAATAATACTAATCACAGTAAAGAGAATTCACGCTCATCCTCCTAGCCATGTGAAGATAGTTGCTCTGGATAGACAGTTGCGCGGAAGTAGCGCAGTGTGAGGGATCGATTTGTGAACCTTCCAAACCTCATCAAGACATCCCTAGGGTGCGGAAACCTAGTTCAAGTACCCTCCCATACTACCTTGGGTGAGACCTCAGTCCGCGCTCCGCGGACTATTGCCAAAAGGGCCGGTAGTTTTGGGATTTGTTTGGCTAAACATTTCTGAACCTAGGTTAGGCCCCATTAAGCTAACAAATGGTTCTGTTGCTGAGACCGGGATCTGCCTAAGGGATGTCTGATGTCAGAACACTGGAACCTTACGAAGAAGGAAATTGAAGATTGGCTGGATCAGAAGCTTCATGAGTTTGTGATACAGGAAAACAAAACTCCGCAGATATCGGAGAATAGGTGGTTGGATCGCTACATATATATGGAAATCCATGAAATCTTCTTCACGTCCTTCTCTTTAGAACTGTATGATTGGATCACGAGGTTAGCTGATAGCCAAGGAAGGTATAAGCTTGATAAACCCATAGTGTGGACTCCAGCATTGGTGCGCAGGTTAGAGGCATCATAAGATAAGATCATGTGAGCCATAGACCACTGTCTTAATTGGATAATAGGAGGGTTTATCACTAAATTTGTGATATACATGATTGTAAGCTACAACAAAGCAGAAAGACGTTTTCTCCAAGGACCACGAGGTAAGTACATCAAATCCTTGAACACCTGGATTAAGATGCTGTTATGTGAAAAAAGGGTGATGAAACTACATTAATGAGTGGAACGACATGGAGTGGAAAGGTCTACAAGGGTATCAAAGGGTTAGGAAATAGTCCTTTAATTTCACCTCTATGAGCAAGTGAGGAAGAGCGCACTTGGGTTTTTCCAAGGAGTGTGGTCAGTTTGATAAGGCAGCGTTTTCCACAATTATCACCTCCACTGACGCCATCCCCCACCTCACCTACTTCACCTCCTTCTTCAACCACCCCACCTCCACCAAACCAGCAGTTTAGCATGGCGAGCATGATTAAGCTACCTATATTCAGAGGAGTAGGGAACGAATATCCAGATCAGTTTTGGTTCATAGTAAGAGAAGTGTGGGAAGCACATGGGGTTATGGATGATAACATTAAAAAGGCCACATTGGTAAGTGTGCTACAGGACCGTGCGTTGAATTGGTACATCAAGCACTCGAATGATCACCCAAATGCAGGAATAGCGGAGATCCAGATTACGTTGAACAAAGAGTTTAGCCGGCCGAAGTCAGAGACGTAGTTGATTATCGAATTTAAGGAGATCGCAATGCTTCTAGGCGAAACCCCCTAGGATCTAGATCAGAGGCTGAAAAGTACAATCCGTGAGGCTAATATGACACTGACAGATGCGGAGCACCAAGCATGGCTTGTGGCATCTTTGACACCACACCTGAGGACGACGTTGTCACAGTAGAAGCTCTCTACCCAGGTGTTATAGACATATTTTGGCACATCAACCCCAAACTTACATGTCGATGTATTAGGGTTCATCAACCCCTAAAATAGTTGTTTTATGCCCTAAAAGAACTAAGTCATATGAATGCCTCATTCCCAAAAAGTTCCATCTCAAAAATCATCCAGAAATTGCCGAAAATGAATCATTGTTGAAAGCCCTGTGTTAGGGTGCTATGCATAGTAGGTACTACACTATCAAAGTGCTATGCATCACAATTTTACCCTCTAGTAGGTGCGATGGGTGAGGTAGGATAGAATTCTAGGAGTGTTTGAGAATTGGTTGCTCATGAAAACTTCTAGAAACTTCTCCTGTGCCACTTGCCCTCCTGAATTCACCCAAGGATGACCAAGGGAACTAGGAAACCACCTCCTATTCCCCTCTTTCATGGAACTAATTCCTAAAAATAGAATGGCATTCATCACCCCCATTGATGACTCAACCTCCTGTAAACATCTATAAAAGGATCTCTCATCCAAGAGATCAAGAGGCGCTGAATTATTCTGAGTTGTAAGGAAATGCTGCTAGTTTTAGTATCGAGGTGAGAGCATTGTGTCATTGTTGGTGTTTTCTTGCTGATTCATGAGGTGAAGAAGGCTTGAAGCTGGGAGGATGGCACTGGATCAGACTTCTTATGGGTTGTAATTCTCCTTGATATCAATAAAGTTCTTCAAGGTTTTTCCCAATTGATTGTGTTAATTGTAAATGCATTCATTTGTTTATCATTTTTCTGATTCTATGATGTTTATGTTGTGATGGATCATTATGCTTTGATAGGTCTTTCTTTCTGTAGCTGTGAAGGTACTCTCCAAGCGTGTTAAGTACAGGGAGGAGTTACGGGATCGGCAAAAGGAGAGGGATATCAAGCGAGGATTCAAGCAAAAGTTGGAGGTTGGTCCCTCATAGTCTCTTTCTTATCTGTCACTCATAGGAAAGATATTGAATTGCTTTGACTGTTGTTTCTAGGTTAGCTACCAAACCTAGAGGGTTAGTCGTTCGAAAAGACACTAATTTTCCCATAAAAAAATTGGTGACTCTACTGGGGATTGATGATTTTTTTTTGCTATTTCTTGCTCTATGTTGGATTATATAAACTATAGACAGAGTCTGAAGCTAGCCAGGAAGCTTTCGAACCGCTTTTGTTATACAATTGCGTAGTAGATGAATGCTACTTCAGTCAATCTTTGGTTTAGTTTATATCTTGAGCATTTGATGTGTAAAAGCATCAAAATTCCATTTTTGGTAGCTTAGTAACCTCATAAGACATTCCATCATACTTTGCTTATCATTGTTCATCAAAATCAAGCTTAATCCATTGAAAACTATTGTAAATTTGAACCAAAACACTTTCAGAAATTGCTCCCTGGACAATCACACTGTCTTGAACTGTAAAGTGAGATGCATATCAATTCTTGAAAGGGAAAAGTGCTATGCATTGTACTGTCTATCACTACTACATGCGATGATGACTGGAACTCAATTTTCCCATCTAGGAGTTGAGGGTTTTTGACTAGTTTTCATTCCTGCATGGTTGCTTGCTGAATTTGAACAATACCTCATCACTGAAACCAACTTACATCACTTAGATCAGCCTCAATTTAGATTAGGATTGGTGAATTTTTTTATGTGTTTGTTTTTCATTTAAAATCCTTTATCAAAAGTATTAATAATCGATTTGTCGTTTTCGATAGAAAAAGTGTCGTAAAGTCTTCAATTTTCATCGAAAAAGTGAAGTGTCGTAAAATCCTCCTTCATAGCTAATAAATTAAACTATTTTGGTGCATTTGATTTGATTTGATTTATTTAAAAGTGTCGAAAAGATATTTCTTCAAACTTGAAAGTGTCATTTTGAGTCTTCCTTTCTCCCTTTGAAGAAAAATTGTCGAAATTTGTCATTTTGTGTGAAACATTTTGAATCATTGTTGCATCTAGTTTTCCTTCTTGAATCATTCACATTAAGGAGAGCTGAAACCAAATACATGCATTTGAATTTTAGCATTTTGGTTTATGTGCAAAAAGATGATTTAGGGAAATTGCATTAGTGTGTGCTCTATGCTGTTTTCTTTAAAAAGCGCTTCTATGCTCTATCCCTTGTAGTTAGGATTTTCATTGGTCAAATAAATGAAAAGATTGCTCATCATTGTAGATGCATCTTTAGGAATGTTAGATCACATTTCATGGTGAACCATCAAAGGAAAACTTTTAAGAAATATCAACTTTAAAATGAACCTCAATGAACTTAACAATGCTTTGGAATCTAACACAACACATTTAGAGGTCTAGGCTAGAGACGTGTTTCGATGTCGTTAAACCTAGTGGCTATCATTTTCATTGAAGGTTGGGTGATTCCTCCTCTTTAATACAAGTGCTAGTATGGACTTGTGCTCCTTGTATCGTCGCATATATATTGGGAGACCACAATAGTCTTAAATCCTTTATCCATAGGAAACTTAGTCTGTTGCCTTATCGATCACAATGCACTGAACACATCATTGCGGAAGATTGACTGTCATACGTAAAGTCCTTGGTAATTTATCTTTAATTTATCACCAAGGTGTATATTGCAGTTTTGTGATTGGTTTGGTAAACCTTTTTGTCTAGATTCTCCAGAGTAGTCACTTTCATTCCTTTTCGACTTTCTAAAAGAAAAGGTACATCTGAGCACTTGTCCTTTCAGGCTCATTAAAAATCAAAGGCAACCAGAGTCATCTTTAGATTTTTCTCGACTCTTTGAAACTAAAAAAGAAAAGTTACGTCCAAGTGTCGTTAAAATAAATTGACCACGAAATAACATCAATTTACCTTAGTTGATTTTTAAGTTGATCAAGTAATCTGCAATTGTGGAAGAAAGTCGTTCAAAACCCCGTTGTTTGAGGAGATTAGAGAGTCAACCATCTTTGCCTCCGGAAGCGAAACCAATTCAGACAAAGTGGTCTCCTTTAACTGAGTCTAGTTCATCTGGGTTATTTGGAACATTCGTTTCAACATCTTCAGAGACTCCAATTACTCCAATTATTTCTAGTACATCCACCTTAAAAGAGGAAGTTTTGCAGTTACCAGAGGACATTAGAACTGATCCTAGTGTAATAGTAAATACTTTTGAACCTAAAGAAACTCCATCTAGAGTTGGTTCAGAACCCATTCCAGTTCAAACCGAGGTTACAACTGAACCAGGAGTTGTTCAAAACCTCCCTTTGATACTGTAGTTCATTTACCTGAACATTTGGATTTTGAATTTCAGTATCCAGAAATTGTTACTCCTCCAGCATCTTTCACTGCAGAAACTACACCTTCTTCAGCTCTAGAAAAATTTTACGAACCTGACAGTCAACCTCTTCCACCTGTTTTGATTGCTATAGAGGAGATAGTAGAGGATCCCCCATCTGACACCCTATTTCATTTTGGAACTGGGATTAATTTGTATCCTGCTACTCCTGAGTTTTCTTCCTTTAATCCTGCTTCATCGTGAGTTCCCATTGAATCGTTAGGGGAGCTTTTGGATAAGTTAACCATGTCTGAACAACCATCAACATCTAGGAATGTATCATTTGATGCAGCTGTAGCAGAATCTTCTGCTGCTACTCCTTCAATATCTTCTGGTACACCTGAGTCACACTTGTACGATGCACCATTCGTTCCAGTTGGTTAGCAATCGCTAGCTGGAACCCACTCAGGGGTTGCCTCTGTGCCATGGTCAACTCACATTTACTCGTTTAGAATCCCATCCGGTTTTTCTCATATGGAAACTCAACAATTTGATCCTGCATATCAGTATCAATTTGGGCAAACTAGTTATCAAAGATCGATATATCCGTTAAACACTGGACTGCCACCATATGGAGAGCAATATGCTTATTCACTGTTTCCTCCTTTTTTCGGGCGACAACCATATGAGAGTTTCCCATAGTATTCAGGTCAAACTGGAATTAGAGCTAGTGGTTGGCAACTAGTACTGCCAGATCAACCAAGGGTTGTATATCCAACACAAACAACCCAACCTGTGTCAAATATTCCCACTACACCTGCTGTTACGACTATGCCGCAGTCACAAGCACAACCTGTTGTATCTCAACTGGTAACAACTGTTCCTTCTTCCTCGAAACCTCAGGTTTCAAGGCAAAAGGCTCAAGTTTCTTAGGTTGTTATATAACAGCCACTTGTTTGTATGGCTCAATCGCAACCTCAGGTTAGTGTTCCTTTATCTGGAATGACTCAGACACACACAAGTCTGATTAATCCACAACTTGGTCAATCTTCCAATACTGGACATCAGCAGTTGGCCCAATAGCCTTGGCTGTCGCAATATCAACAACCTCAATTCCAGCAATCCCAACCCCAGTTCGGACTTGGTTCACAAGCTCAAACTGGTTTTGGTCAATATCAAGCTTACCCAGGATTTGGGCAACAAGGCTTTGTAGGTTATGGACAACCACGTTTCCAAACTGGTTATCAGCAACCACCCTATACTGGTTATGTCCAACAACCTTATCAAGGTTACTAGGCACAGATGCCCTATGCTGGTATGCAAAGACCTATTGCTCAGGTGATTCCATCTTATCTAGGTATGCTCGACCCAACCTGAATCAACAGTTGCCATTTGTAGCAACTCTAGAACTACCAGATTTGAACCGGCTTACTAATGATCCAATAGCATATGCCCCTTGGTGGTCGGTGCTTCCACATAAATTGCCATCTGACATTCCAAATTTCAATGGAAATCCAGGAGAAGACCCATCGAATCACGTAATGACTTTTCATTTATGGTGTTCATCCAACACCCTGGATGATGATTCGATTAGACTTCATCTTTTCCAGAGAATGCTTACTGGTCCAGCTGCAAAATGGTATATTGAATTACCTAGAGCTTCTTTTGATAACTTCAGCATTCTAGCCACTACCTTTCTAACCCACTTTCAGTTACCTATCAGGTACGAAACTGGAACAAAACTTCTTACCAACTTTAAACAGACTACCTCCACTCACATATCAGATCATATTCATGAGTGGCAGCGTCATCGTTGAATGGTAAAGATGTATGTTTCGGAGTAGATTTTAGCTGAGTGGTTTATCACTGAGGATGTTGTGAAGGGAGGAGTTGTCACAGAAGAGCAAGTCATTGCTCGTGCCCAATATTTGGATCTAATTTATACACAACCAGGCACACTCTATGACAAAATTCCTGATGCACCTAGACCAGCTTTCATCATTCCTCCACCTCCGAAATCAAGTAGGGACTCTCATGCTGGCGACGGCATGATCGGTTCCTCGAGCACACAAACAGCGAGAGGACCATCTGGTAAAGATATTTCTATTTCCATTCAAAATGAAAATTCATCTGAAAACACTCTTGCCTCTAAGATTAATGCCATGTCATCTGACAAAGGCAAAAATCCAAAGCGACCAGGAGGCAAGAAGAAGGGGAAGAATAATAAGAAGAAACAAGAGAATTCCACTCCTGAAAAATCATCTGAAACCCCCACTGTGGCTAGGAAACCTTGTTATCCATGTTTGATATGCAATGATGAGCATTTCACAAGAGATTGTCCACATCGATATGAGGTTTCTAAACTTTTAAAGGCTTCAAATACCTTAGCAGTGCTGATAGATCCATTTCCGAACCCAGAAACACATATGGTTGCCACTGATAATGCTTCCATAACCCAAGTGCTTATGATACCCATCGCAAATAAGCAAAATCATGTTTTGGTATCGAAAAGGAATAAATATTACGGGAATCCATCGTCGTCGAACAACCAGGCTACTGATCAACCTAGTACTTCGACCATGACTTCACCAGAAGTTGTTCCACCAATTATTCCTGAATTAACAATTAAGCCACCAAAGGGAGTTGTACATAAATCAACATTTAATCCTCGTGCTCACTGTTGTTGGGAAAAGTATCCAATTCGGAATTCCCCTATCCCACTCTAAGGTGTGATAGTGCCTTAGCAACAAACAAGGAAACTTATTTGAGTGTTCTTCTTTATGAAATGTAAATGAGGAGAAAGGATCTAACTAACCTGTGTCTTTCGCTAGTTTGTTGATCCAATCGCTCCTCTCTTCAGTATTTCCCATCTCCCAGCTCTCTCACTGGCCCAGCTTCACCGAATCCCTGCAAAATCACAAGAGAGAGAAACTACACGAAGATATGGATATACATTCATAAAAAGCTTAGGATCAGATTAAGCTAAACATGCAAATATAACAAAACATCATTGATACACAGCATGTAGGAGAAACTCAAATAGTTTATTGATATGATAATAAAGTCCAAGAGGAGATACAACCAAGTGAGTCCTGATCCAGCATCTACCTCCCAGCAAAGGAATCCCTTCCTCTCCTCCAACAAAGCATAAATCACCCAATGTACTAATCTCAATCTCAAACCAACAACAATTCTCTGCAAAGTACAAAATTCCAGCCTCTTGAACCTCTGGGTGAGAGATCCATATATAGATGTAAGCAGAGAGGATGAGTCAGCTTATGTTTTTACTTGTGGCTTCTCTCTGTCAGTTCTTGCTTCCACTTGGAGGTTGAGAACCTCTTACTCATCACTAGTCGAATTCATTGAGGCAAGTGTCATTGAGGAAGATTCTGGAAGCTTCCAGGGTCTTTCCACCTCGTTGAATGAGCTTGCCATTTGTCACTTCCCGCTCAGCGCACCCTGGTAGTGCTTCCACCTGCGTTGCAGTGCACCTAGCCAGTGTAACCTCTGCATTTCAGTGCAGACAGCTAGTGGAGCCTCTGAATTGATCCTGAATTGACTGCTTTTGAGTTGTTTTTGGTGGAGAACTTCTGGGAGAAGCTGTCATTGGTTGACCTTGTTCCTTTAGGGGTAGGAACAACTCATTTAGGGACTTTGGATCCCTTGGATTATGGACATTTCATGCTCAATGCTGTAAGGCACAAAAATGTCTATAACAGTTGCCCCCTAAAGTATGAGGCCGTTTATCGGGTGAAATGCTTTATTAGGAGGATCCGAAGTTTTTCCAATGATGGGAGGAGACCTGTAATAAGATACAATACAATACATTATTTTTCATACTGATTTCATGATCTAGCTGAGGCGGGCATTCCCATGCTCAGCTTTATAAATTCATTTTTCTGTACATAGAACAGACAATCGTCTGATGGTAGACTGATGATTTTGATGAAATCATCATCCTTTTGGTAGGATGATTATCTGCTGCAAGGTTGTACATGTCAATGTCTTTATTTTTCCTGAATATATATCGCATCCCAGATGGATGAAACTAGATCCGGGGTCTTCAATCTCGTCCGATCTTCACTCTAAGTACAAGTCGATCCATGTGAGAAATTTTCTGAAGTCGAACATGGAAAGACATCGCTTGATTACCAGTCAATGAGGTAAACCGTTAACAAGCGCGAGAGGAATCACCGATAATGATAATGACCCTCAAGGTACTGCAGTACAATTCACGTGGTGTGAATAAAGGACTTGGCGTCGAACACCACGCAAAATCTTTCGGTCGAAGGTCATTGATGTATACCTGTCGCCGGAAGTGAGAAACTTGCCATTGAGGCATGCAAGCTTCAAAGTACTGAAGGGGGTGTCCCTAGATCAACTTCTTGGATAATGAGCTGATGTTGAAAAGAAGCAATCCGTCAAAGGAGGGCCTTAATGTATCTCACATCAGTGACACGGAACGGAGCAAATGATTTTGATGGAGATGAAAACGATCTGATGATATATGGTTCAGGGTGGCGGTCATGAAAGAATGAAGGATAATGTATGGTAGTGTATGGGACACGGTTGACTTATCTGGATGACTTCTCTCGAACATATCGGCGACACTTGTGTGATGGATTGGTAGCATTTACCCCAAAGGTGGATGGTATGGCGAGACCATGGCGATGTGACCGGTGAATGAAACAACCCAACCCGACTCAGGCACGGAGTGGAAGTGTCATGTTCAAGAGCGACTTGCTACCAATAAAGTTCTTTGAGTTTCTTCCCAATTTTTCCCCAGTCATTGCTGACCAGTACCTCTTTATTTTTGTCAAGCTTGAGGAGGATAACATATGCTTGTTCTATAATTTGCCCTTCGGGCAAACCCATCGTTATGTTTTAACGAGCCTAGCGATAGTGAAACACGTTCTCGTCTAAAGACAAGTTTGTCGCTATTTAATGTTTTTAACGAGTCTAACGACAAAGATAACTCGGTCCTTTTCATTTTTAGAGAGTCTGAAAAGGTACGTAAAGTCAACTCGGAAAGTCCTTTTTCGTCATCTAATCCCTTAAGTCCGAAAAAGTATAAAACAATACAGAAGGGATGAGTTTTCGATAGTTTTAACGAGCCGAACAAAACAAGCGCTCAATCTTTTTGTGCAATAATCCCTCAGGTCCAAAAATATTAAAATCTAGAGGAGGGATAGCACTTCCAGTCGCTTTAACGAGCTGGAAGGCCAAAACTCGGCAATCTTTTCATATTTTACGAGTCAGATGAAAAGAGCTTAAAGGAGACTCATCTTTTGAGGAACGAGTGATAAAACGGGTTAGCAGCTGATTCCAGGTAAGGGTTGGAATTTTCCAATCACGGCAGTGTCACAAGGATGGCTAGTGAAATCACTCTTCGCAGCTGTTCCTCAAAATGGGTAAACAATCAAATGGAGGTGAATGATCGGCCAATGGAAAAGTGGAGGTGACGGTGCAAACACGACCAAGGCTTTAATGGCTGATAATGTTACATTCACGGTGGTTATTTATCGGAGGGTAGTTCATTTTTTAACGAGCTTAAACGCGGAAAAACACTGCTCGGTCTTATGTTTATTTTTTAACGAGCATGAACTATGTGCTAAAACTGCTCGATTTTATGTTTATTTTTTAACGAGCATGAACTATACACTAAAACTGCTCGATGCAGGTTTATTTTTTAACGAGCTTGAACCCTGCAGTAACAGTGCTCGTGATAAGTTTGCATGCCCCCAGCATAATAACGCAAATCGAGGTGCATGCCCCCCAAGCTTCATTGCATTCAACTCGGTGGTTGGAATGAAGGTTTACCTTTGAGATTTGGAAAGGGTATTTGTTTCATTTTTTAATGAGGTTGACACAAGATAAGAACCATCCTCGAAGCCCAGTGTATTTACAGTATTTGATAGAAAATCAAAAACTGAAGGATGATAAAGGTCATCTTGAGTATCTTCTCCACAATCTGGGAGAAGGGAACGATGGTGGGAATCATTCCATGGTGCCCCGTCAATTACCATTGATTGGACAATTCCTTTGTCGGTTCCATGCACTCGCAACCAAGGATCTGAAGGGGTACCATATTCTCTAGACCTATCTATCCAAACGCTTGATGAGCATTGATTTGGGGTTGCCCCCCAGGCCAAGAAAATTGATTGCTACAATATTTCTAAAATGGAAATGATCCATGCTGACAAAATGTTCAGGAATCTTTGGAATCCATTAGATATAGAAGATTTCATATTGCAGGTTTCCACTGTGGCCACTTCCGCCAGATTACTCGGAGGCGGTAGGGCAAAAGTACCCATTAAGGCATGGTCTTTTAGGAGACCTACTCCAATATTTTGAAGCGAATGATTGCTTCCATGGATCATTGGAATGCTTCCCGTAACTTGTGAACTGTCGGGGAGGGAAGTTTGTTGGTCGACAACTGTAATTCCTCCTTGAAAGGGAAATGCAATATTCCTGAAGTAGGTTGACACAACAGCTGCCATGGCATATATCCATGGTCTTCCTAGTAGGATGTTGTAATCAAGATTCCCATCTATGACTTCAACATCTATTTCTACTATTTTCCCTCCTAGTTCAACTTGCAAGTTACTTAAAATCCCGTATGGAGTGTATGATCGTCCATCAAATGCTTTTAACGTCGTTGACGATCTTGACAAGGGTGGTGAGCCTAAATTTTTCCAGCAACTCATCGACATAATACATGTAGATGCCCCCTCATCAATAATTGTTCGATGAACAGTTTTGTTGAGGGCTTTCACTTGAATAAGGAAAGCTAGTTGAGCTGGTAACTGAGGGTCATATCCTTTATGATCAAAGGCCACAAGATTGGAATCCATTGGGCCAATCCCACCTATTGCTGATAATAAAGCTTGCTCTAGGGAGGGGAAATTTTGCGGTGTCGACATAGCGGACGATGATTGGGCCAGGTCCTCTATTATATTATAATTCTGTGCTATTTTTGCACGAGGATTAAATGTCGATTTGTGTACTACTCCCTTTGGCGACTTTATCATTTGTTCAGGAATGATGGGTGGCATAGCTTCGGTCAAAGTTGTCGCCGAACTACTAGGTTGTTCATTAGCCTTGTTATTCGACAGTTGTGGATTCCCGTAATCTTTATTCGTTGTCAAAGCATCATTTTGCTGCTTTGAGATAGACAACATAAGCACTTGGGATCGGGAAGCATTTTGATTAGCAACCAGTTTGGTTCCCGGGTTTGGAAACGGATCAGTTAACACAGCTGAGGTTTGCGAACTTTTAAAGAACCTTTTAAGCTGAGCTTTGTATGGACAATGTGCGGTCCAGTGATCCTCATCGCATATATGACACCCTGAAGGGGGTTTCCGATTTCCAGGAGGATTTGAAGAAGGTTTTTCAGGAGATGATTCCTCCTGTTTCTTCTTCTTCCCTTTGCTTTGTTTCTTCTTGCTTCCTGGTTGTTTGGTTTCTTTGCCCTTATCTGCTGATACGGCATTTACTTCCGAAGCAAGAATTTCGTCTTTTGCATTTTGATCTGAAATCTTACAGGCTTTCTTGGAGGCAGCCTTTGTCGATTTCGCGTTTGTCGTGCTAATCACGCCATCGCCGGCGTGAGAGTCATTGTTTGATTTAGGAGGAGGAGGAATTGAGAATTCCGGTCTAGGGGCGTCAGGTATTTTGTCGTAGAGCGTGCCAGACTGAGTGTAGACCAAGTCTAGATATTGCGCACGAGTGATAACTTGCTCTTCCGTTACGACTCCCCCCTTTGCCACATCTTCCGTTATGGCAGGAAGTAACGACTTGATAAACCATTCAGCTAATAGCTGATTGGGAACGTACGTTTTTACCATCCTATGATGACTAAGGTAATTGAAAATGGGTTAAGAAAGTCGTGGCTAAGGTACTGAAATTGTCGAACGAAGCTCTAGGCAATTCAATATACCATTTTGCCGCTGGACCCGTTAACATCCTCTAAAAAAGGCGAAGCCTTATCGAATCATCGTTTAGGGTGTTTGATGAACACCATAGATGAAATGTCATCACGTGATTCGATGGGTCTTCACCTGGATTTCCGTTAAATTTAGGAATATCTGATGGAAGTTTATGAGGAATCGCTGGCCACCAAGGGGCGTAAGCAATTGGATTGTTTGTTAACCGGTGTAAACCGGGTAACTCTAGAGTTGCCACGAATGGTAACTGTTGATTCAGGTTAGGTGAAGCATACCCAGGGTACGATGGAATTGCCTGAGCAGTTGGCCTTTGCATTCCAGCATAATGTAGTTGATGCTAGTATGACTGATACGGTTGGTGGACATGACCACTGTAAAGTGGTTGATTTTGACCGTTTTGAATGTACGGCTGTCCACTGTTCGCAAAGATCTGCTGCTCAGAACCTTGGTACACTTGTTGGAATTGTGGTTGTTGGTATTGCACTAGCCACGGTTGTGAAGCCATGTTCTGTTGCGCTATACTAACCGTTGGACCAAGGTGTGGGGTAATTGTACCCGTTTGGACCTGTGTCGTCCCACCAGTTGGCGATTGCGGTTGAGTCACAGGGTCAAGGGGCTGTTGCATTACAACCTGAGAAATCTAAGGTTGACACACAATAGGCAACGTTTGAACTTGCGACATGGTCACAATAGCTGGTGTAGTCGGGATGTTCGACATAGGTACACATTGTTGCATAGAATACACAACTCTTGGTTGTTGGGGTAGTATAGGTACCCAACCACTTGACGTAACTCCAGTATAACCTGAATACTGTTGAGAACTCCCGTATGGATATCCTCCTGAAGGGGGTAATGAAAGGGCATACTGCCCCCCATACGGTGGTAACCCGGAACTCAAGGGGATTGTTTGCCCTTGGGGACTGGATTGCCCAAATTGACCTCCAAATGGATCAATTTGTCGAGTCTTAACATAAGAGTTGCCGAATATTATTCCGGAGGAACAAACAGGAACAGACCATACTGTTGAAATAGTCCCTGGATGGACTCCTTCTAGCGGTTGTGAGCTAGTCGGGACAGATGGTATGCTGGCAAACATTGTCAGAGTGACGGCAGGGAGTTCTGCTATCGCTGTGTCAGTCGACACAGTCCTAGATGTTGACGGTTGTTCAGACATTTTGAGTCTTTCCAAAAAATTACCTAGCGATTCTACAGGAACTTCCACTGGTGGTAGACTAACTTCTGATGTTGAAGGAAATAGAGTGACCCCGACTCCAAAATGTGTCGGAGTACTTGCTTGCGGATCTTCTACAATTTCCTCTATCGCAATCAAACCAGGTGGAAGGGGAAGACCGTCAGGTCCGTAAAATATTTCTGGTGCCGAAGAAGGGGTTAAATCAACAGTGACAGATGTTTGAGGAACAAGACTCTCTGAACCGGTTACAGATGGAACTGGTTCAGTAACACAAGTGTTTGCTCTCAGACTAGGATCAGTATCACTGTCCCTCTGTGGCTGTTGAACTTCTTCTATAGAAGCAGGTTTCCAGAAATGTTTGGAGTAACCAGAATCTCAGATGTTGTTGGAACACTTGTTCTAACTTTGATAGGAGATTTCGAACCGGTTAAACGAGTTCGCTTTGTCCGTACTGTTTTCGATTCCGGAGACAAAGACGGTTGACTCGTAAGCCTCCGCGAACGACAGGGTTTCAATTGACTTTCTTCCACGATTGCGGATTACTCGATCAACCAAAATACAAAAAAGGGAAAAAATGTTTCCGAATTAAATGAATTTTAGACGCTTTAGACACAACTTGCTTTTTCAATTTTAAAGAGTCGAGAAAAAGCTAAAGATGACTCTAGTCTCCTTCGATGTTTTAACGAGCCCGAAGTGACAAATGCTCGGATGGACTTTTTCCGTTATAGAGTCTGAAAAAAGGCCAAAAGGAACTGCTATGGAGTTCTAGGTAGAGGGTGTGCCAAACTTTTTGCAAAACCGCAGAATACTTTTTAAGGTACGGGTGGTCAATCTTCCCGAATGCTGTGTTCAGTGCATTGCGATTAGTAGGGCGGCCGACACAGCTTCCTAAGGATAAAGGTTTTATGCCTATAGGGGTCTCCCAATATATACTCGACGGTACGTGGGAGCACAATCCGTACTGGCGCTATCGTCTCTCAGGAGGAATCACCCAACCATCAGCGAGATCGACAGTCACCAGGTTTTATGACGCCGGAACACGTCTCTAGCCTAGACCTCTATGTTGTGCGTTAAGTTACAAAGCGTTGTTAAGTTCATTCAATTTATTTTAGGTTGATCTTTCTTAGAAGTTTGCCTTTTTGGATCACCACGAGATGTATGATACAATTCCTAAATGCAGTCTAAAGATGATAAGCAAGCTTTTATATCTTTTCAACAATGAAAATCCTAGCTACAAGGGGAAAAGAAAGACACAATCTTTTCTCAAAGAGCATAGAGCACACTGTAAATGCACTTTTCCTAAATCAAAGCATGCAAAATATCAAAATGCAAATGCACAAATGCATTTATTTGTTTTCGCTTTCTTAATATTGATGCCTAAAAAGAAAGTTGTTGTACAAATTTGAATTCGATTTCAAGTGAAAACATAAACAAGTTCCTTTTTCGAAATCAAAAAGACGATTACGACACTTTATGATTTACTTGTTTTGACACTAGAAATGCATAAATTCAAACCAAAAGACAAAAGTAAAAGCTCAATCAACTGTGAACAGCAAACAAACTCACTCCTAAGATCAAAACGACACTTACGACAGGTCTAGATCTAAGGGCGACAGTATGACTAGTTTACTTTTGTAATGGGAAACTGCAAATGATGTAACAAATACACAAAGAACAAATACAGTTTCTTTATACAACTGAGGCAGAATTGAGGCAGAGAAAAGGGGTTTCAGATAGGTACAATGACTGATAACAGGCTGCAAAAAACAGAGATAAAACTGAGCAAAAGGAAGCAGGGAACCACAACTGCACAAGGCAAAGGCTGATCAGCACACCCTCAGCACAGAGAAACTAAACTTCAGCGCAGGTAGCCTTCATGGGACCTGCGTTGAAATGCAGAACCTCTTCACAGAGTCTGCGCTGAAGCAGAAACGAGAGTCGTTTCTGGGTTCTGGGTCACGGTTTGCAGTTTAATCTACAATTTTTGGCCGATAAAAGCTATCAATTAGGTACAATTAGAAGGATGACTTATAGGAGGACTAAGATCTATCACAAAGGGCTGTTAGAACACTTGTAGATCCGTTGTTCAGATCATAAACAGGCCCAGTGAGTGGACTAGAGTAGCTGATCTCTACTTTGCATTTGTAAATGGCAAATGCAGTTCGATTCGGCACTCTTGAGTTTATGAAATGAATAACAATAGACACACAAATAAACTAACAAGATACTGTCCCCAGTGGAGTCGCCAATTTGTTGTTGGGAAAAGTATCCAATTCGGAATGCCCCTATCCCACTCTAAGGTGTGATAGTGCCTTAGCAACAAACAAGGAAACTTATTTGAGTGTTCTTCTTTATGAAATGTAAATGAGGAGAAAGGATCTAACTAACCTGTGTCTTTCGCTAGTTTGTTGATCCAATCGCTCCTCTCTTCAGTAGTTCCCAGCTCCCAGCTCTCTCACCGGCCCAGCTTCACCGAATCCCTGCAAAATCACAAGAGAGAGAAACTACACGAAGATATGGATATACATTCATAAAAAGCTCAGGATCAGATTAAGCTAAACATGCAAATATAACAAAACATCATTGATACACAGCATGTAGGAGAAACTCAAATAGTTTATTGATATGATAATAAAGTCCAAGAGGAGATACAACCAAGTGAGTCCCGATCCAGCATCTACCTCCCAGCAAAGGAATCCCTTCCTCTCCTCCAACAAAGCATAAATCACCCAATGTACTAATCTCAATCTCAAACCAACAACAATTCTCTGCAAAGTACAAAATTCCAGCCTCTTGAACCTCTAGGTGAGAGATCCATATATAGATGTAAGCAGAGAGGATGAGTCAGCTTATGTTTTGACTTGTGGCTTCTCTCTGTCGGTTCTTGCTTCCACTTGGAGGTTGAGAACCTCTTACTCATCATTAGTCGAATTCATTGAGGCAAGTGTCATTGAGGAAGATTCTGGAAGCTTCCAGGGTCTTTCCACCTCGTTGAATGAGATTGCCATTTTTCACTTCCTGCTCAGCACACCCTGGTAGTGCTTCCACCTGCGTTGCAGTGCACCTAGCCAGTGTAACCTCTGCATTTCAGTGCAGACAGCTAGTGGAGCCTCTGAATTGATCCTGAATTGACTGTTTCTGAGTTGTTTTTGGTGGAGAACTTCTGGGAGAAGCTGTCATTGGTTGACCTTGTTCCTTTAGGGGTAGGAACAACTCATTTAGGGACTTTGGATCCCTTGGATTATGGACATTTCATGCTCAATGCTGTAAGGCACAAAAATGTCTATAACACTCACGCAGCCAAAAATTATAATATAGTGGAGGATCTAGCTCAATCACCTTCCACTATGTCGACACTTGAGGTATTGCAAAATTGTCCCTCCCAAAAGCAGGCTTTGTTATCATCTATAGGTGGGATCGATCCTACGGATTCCAATCTTGTGGTATTTAATCATATAGGATATACACCACAGTTATCGGCACAACTCGCTTTCCTTATATAGGTAAAATCCCTCAATAAAAATGTTCATCAAACCATTATTGATGAGGGGGCATCTACTTGTATCATGTCAATGAGTTGCTGGAAAACTCTTGGTTCACCACCCTTGTCACGATCACCAACGACACTAAAAGCTTTTGATGGAAAAACGTACACTCCATACGGGATTTTAGATCTCTTGCAAGTAGAACTAGGGGGAAAAACAATAGATATTGAATTCGAGGTCATTGATGGAATCCTTGATTTCAATATTTTACTGAGAAGGCCCTGGGTATATGCTATGGTTGCGGTTGTGTCCACATACTTTCGAACGATTGCATTTCCCTTCAAGGGTGGAATCACAGTCATCGACCAACTAGCCCTTTTTGCTAATAGTTCACAAGCTACTGGAAGCATTCCATTGATACATGGAAATTCACAATCACTTCAAAATGTTGGAGTAGGTCTCCTGAAAGATCCTTCCTTGATGGGTACTTTTAGCCTGCCATCATCATCTAGTCTCGCGGAAGTGGCAACAGTGGAAACCTGCAACATGATCTCTTCTACATCATCTGAGTTTAAGACGAGTCCCAACTATTTTGAGAATGATGATAACGACAAGGCAATGCTGCCAAGCCCTATCGAATCTTTGTAGCAATCAATTTATTAGGCTTGTGCGGTAAACCCTAATCTGCACTCAACGATTGTCTGTGTAGATAGGTCTTTAGAATATGGCACCTCTTCTGATCCTTGGTCTTGTATACATTCTACAGACTAAGGAATCATCCAATCAATGATGATAGGAGAGATGCTGTGGGAAGATTATCATCATCGTTCCCACCTTCGAGATGACAATGAAGATTATTCAAAAGAACTCAATCATCCTTCAATTGTTGATTTTTTATTGAATTCTGTAAATACAGTTGATTCTGAGCGAAATCTATCTAACATTGAAGAAACTATCTCCATAAATATTTCGACCAAACCCAATGTTGTAGAAAATATTCACGTCAATGAATCTTGTTCTCCATCAGAACTAGAAAATTACTGTGCTCTTTTTCACGAATTTAGAGATGCCTTTGCATGGTCTTATGAGGAAATGCCAAGAATTAACTCTAGCATTGTTGAACATGAGATCAAAATGTATCCTGATGTCAAACCAATACGACAATGGCTTCCGCCTGTTCATCCAAAGAAAGCCGCTTCCATTAAAGTAGAAGTTGAGAAACTTTTGCATGTTGGTTTCATTTACCCTATACCTCTTACTGACTGGGCATCAAATATTGTTCTAGTGATGAAAAAACAAGGAACGATAAGAGTGTGCATCGATTATAGGGATGTAAATCAAGCATGTCCGAAGGACAACTATCCTACACCCTTTATCGACCAGATTATTGATGAATGTGCTGGATGCGAAATCTTTTCATTCATGGATGGATTTTCTAGCTACAATCAAATCAATGTCCGCCCACAGGACCAATCAAAAAATGCATTCATATGTCCGTGGGGCACTTTTGCATATCATAAATTACCTTTCGGTTTGAAGAACGTAGGGGTGAAATTTTAGAGGGCAATGAATTATGCCTTCCATGACATCAAACACATAGTTCGACCATATCTTGACAATCTGCCTGCTCATTTGCGAAAATGGACTGATCACCCGCAACATTTGAGAGCCATATGTTTACGTTGCCGACACTACAAAATAAGACTCAATCCACACAAATGTGTATCTTGTGTTGGCTCTGGTCGACTTCTTGGCTTTATAGTTTCTAAGGACGGAATTTGACTCAACTCAATAAAGGTTCAAGCAATTCTCGACATGCCTCCACCTTCAAATTTGTTACAGATCCAAAGACTTCAAGGGAAGGCAAACTTTCTGAGGAGGTTCATGTTGGCATTATGACACAAGCTTGGCATTATGACACAGGTGTTGTCCTTGGTGGCAACTCACTTAGATGGTAAATCACTATTCAGGCTCTCAGAATGAAAGAAAAACAGATATACACAGGTGTCCTTTGACGAAGTCACGTATACATGTGGGATTGCCGATCAAAAGTCGCATATGCGTATGCACGCAATTTCATGCACAAAAATGTGCGTACATGTGGGAAAACTTATTTTTGGTCCATGGTATTTAGTCCTTGGTATTTGGACCTATGGTTTTGGACCATAGTATCTCGTCTGAAGTGTTGAACCTAGGTATTTGGTCCAAGGTATTGATTCTTTATGGTTTTGGACCATGGTATTGTGTAAGGCCTAAGACTATAAAAGGGGAAGGAGATCATTAGGCATGTACATTGACTTAAGTATTGAATATCTGATGAAGAGAAAAAAATCTAAAATACTAGTCATTGGGTTATGGTGCATAGCTGGATCTGAATCAAGGAGGAACCTGAGAGCAAGAAGAAGGAGAAGTACTGTGATGGGTCAAGATCTTAAGGCTTGAATAGCAGTTTCTTTGTGTGATTTTGATAAGTTATTTTTGGTGCATGAATTGATCTATAAATCTGATAATCTGGCTATAACTGATGTCTCAATAAGTGAAAAGGATGAATTATCTTTTATAGATCTATACGTAGGTTTAGCAAAGCAAAGGCACGTATACACGCGGGTTCTATGAATCAAAATTGCCTATACACAGGTTGGCCTTAATTTAGAAGCATATGCATGCAGGTTGTACACATTGAAGTAGCATAAATCTCTTGATATATGTTTTAGCTACTTCTATTTATTGCTGCAATGTTATGGGTTCATAATTAGTGTCTGGTTACTGTTACTATTTTCTGGGTACAACATTCAGAGAAGTGATTATTTGATTTAGTTTTGTTTGGAGCAAAAGAGATTGGTTGATGCAGATATACTTGATGTTTTATTGATGTTATTCATGGATCCAGTCTGAAAATTTATGAAACGTGGTCCCTAGAAGAAAAGAGAAGGTTGTAGCCTTCTACAGGTAGCAGCCTGCGTACTGGTATAATACTGCACCAGTACAAAATCATTGGAAAAGAAGTTTCTAATTAAAAGAAGATAGAGACGAATTGCAGTAGGTGGTTTTCACCCACATTGGGTTTCCACCTTATATCTTTGTGTATATGTTTGATGATCTGTTTTGTTTTACTACTCCTGTTTACTGTTCTTATGATTAATGAAGTCCTGATGCATTAATTAAAGATCAACAATTAATGACTCTTAAGTTTTCTGATATACGCTAGTTTCTTTAGACACAGTAGCGTATATACGCAGTTTCCCATAGCTGAAGTAGCGTATACAAATCTGATTGTGAAATGAAAAATAATTGATTTGATAATACTGATTCACCCCCCCCCCCCCCCCTCTCAGTATTATTTCCAACAATTGGTATCAGAGTAGGTCCTTCAGAGGAAGCTTTATCGCTTGAAGGAAGATCTATCATCATGAACAACTACGATAAAGAGGCATCGATTAGGCCACCAATTTTTGATGGGAGCAACTTTGTCTATTGAAGGTAAGAATCACAACCTATCTTCAATCTCTTGGTATAGAAGTCTAGGATATCGTGGAAACAGGATACACATTTCCATCAGCAACTCCTACAGATACGGCTGGTAAGAAGCAGTATGAAACAAATGCAAAGGCTATCAATACTCTATTAGGGAGTTTATCTCAATCAGAATTCGTCAAGGTTATGTAGCTCAAAATTGCAAAAGAAATATGGGACAAGATAGTTCTGAGCTATGAAGGAGATGATTAGGTAAAATGAGAAAAACTACAAACTCTCAGAATTCAATATGAAAATCTCAGAATGCACAATGATGAAAGTGTGGCTAACTATTTCTTATGTATAGATGAGATTGTTAATTGTATGAAAAACTTGGGTGAAGAAATAAAAGAAGTTGTTTTGGTTGAAAAGGTTCTAAGATCTTTGTCTTCTAAGTTTGAATCAAAAGTTTCTTCCTTAGAAGAAAAATAGAATCTACAGAGCATTACAATGTCACAGCTGCACGGAATCCTAACTTCTTTTGAAATGAGAAAAGGAGGACCATCAAACAGAAGAGAAGCCGCATTCAAAGCCTCAAGAAAAGGAGATTACAATGATTCAGGACATATGTCAGAAGGAGAGGAAGAATCAAACTTTGTCAAGAACCTTTAATGGGGTTCTGGAAGATTCAGAGGTAAGCTACCTTTTAAATGCTTTGCTTGCGGAAGAGTCAGCCACTATGTATCCAAGTGTCCTCATAAAGATAAGCTTGACAAAGGTAAGGAACCAGTTAGATGGAACAGAAAACAGAATGTAAGTAAGAAGAGCTATTATACTCATGAAGACAGTGATGGATTTTCAAATAGTGATGAAGATGAACAAGATAATGACTATAGACTTTTGATGGCTTTTGAAGATGATGATTTCTTGGATGCTATAGATGAAGAAGGTCTTTATGAAGAAATTTCTAAACTCAAAATTTGTTTAGAAGAAAATAATATGATTATAGATACTCTGACATTCCAACTTGCTGAAAGGGAAAAACACAATGAAAAGTTAGAATGTGAAATTGTGGGACTTAGAAAAGATATTGAAAAAACAAAAGCTCTTAATCTTAGATTTTCTAAAGGATCTGAAACTTTAGATGAGATTATCAAAGTGCATCGTTCTCCTCTAATCAAGACAGGTCTTGGGTATACTGAAGCAACATCTCAAGCACAGAAGCCATCTACCTCCAAAAGTTATCTTGAAGCAGCAAGGAGAAGTGAACAGGTTGACAATCGACAATAAAGGTGCAATGAAGATCACGAGGTAAATCAGGGACAATTTACTTCAAGAATGAACAGAAATCACCAAGTAAATCGAGGGAAATCTACTTCAAGGATGAACAGAAGCTACAACCAAACACAGGTAAATCAGTCTCAATTTGCCTCAAGAACGAATGGCTATTACAATCGCCTAGATGGAAGGTTTGATGATCACAGGAATTTCTTCAATGGCCAATGTTTCTCTTGTCATAACTTTGGACATAAAGAAGTTCAATGTGTTTCCTACAAGACCATCATGACCAGAGAAGCACGAAATCAAAGGAGTGTGACTGGAATCATGAAAAGAACCTACAATAACTTTTCTGCTCTTGAAAATGAAATAGAATGTTCTATTTGTAACAAATTTAGTCATAAAGATTCTGAATGCAGGAGTAAGTTTCGGCAAACAACTCAGAAGGAGAAAGTTTCATTGAGCCCCAAAACATGGAGGAAGAAAGAACCGCAACCAGAAAGATGTGGTATAGCCTTATATGCAGAAGGGTAGGAAAACCAGTGGTACATCGATAGTGGATGCTCGAAACATATGACAAGTCATAAAAAAAAACTTCAATCATATAGTGCCTTAGAAAAGGAAAAGAAGGTCTCATTTGGAAATGACACCCCTACATTCATAAAAGGTAAAGGTTTTGTTCTTTTGAAAGAAAAGGTCAAAGCTAGGAATGTTATGTATGTTGATGATTTAAATCATAATCTATTAAGTGTCAGTCAAATGTGTGATCAAGGAAATGAGGTAATATTTTGATCAAATGGATGTATTGTTCGTGAGCTTGATACAGGAGAAACAGTGATCAAAGGCGTAAGAACACCAAATAATTTATACATACTCAAGGGAGGACAACCACAATGCTATCTAAGAAAGAATGACGAACAATGGCTATGGCACAGAAGATTGGGGCATCTAAGCTTCTCTCAGATAAGGAAAGCATGCAAATATTAGGTGGTTCGTGATCTCCCTAACATCAGAATTCCAGACAATATAATATGCAAATCATGTCAGTTTGGGAAGCAAACCAGAACTACTTTCCCTGAGAAGGAAGGATCAGCTAGTAGGCCACTTGAACTTGTCCATACTGATGTATGTGGTCCATCTAGGAAAAGGTCACCTCAAGGAGAAGAATACTTTATATTGTTCATTGACGACTTTCCAGAATGTGTTGGATAGGACTTATGAAGCATAAAGACAAAGCTTTCAAAAAGTTCAAATCATTCAAAGCCTTGGTTGAAAACGAATCAAATTGCAGAATCAAATGCCTCAGGTCTGATAGAGGTGGGGAATTTACCTCGAATGAATTTTTTGATTTTTGTGAAGAACATGGAATAAGAAGGGAATTCTCTACTGCTAGGACTCCTCAGCAGAATGGAGTAGTAGAAAGGATGAACAGAATAGTTCAACAACTGGCTCGAGCTATGCTTGATGAGTCTGGAACTCTTGCAACCTTTTGGGGTGAAGCTGCATTTGCTGCCGTCACTATTCTCAACAAGACAAATGTCCGGGTGAACAGCACACAAACTCCTCATGAACTTTGGTATGGTAAGACTCCTACAGTAAGATACTTCAAAATTTTTGGAAGCAAATGTTACATCAAAAGAACTGATGAAAACCCTGGCAAGTTTGAACCAAGAGCAGATGAAGGCATTCTCCTTGGTTACTCTCCCCATAGCAAAGGATATAAGTGCTACAATAAAAGACTTGGAAAAATTGTTGAAAGTATTGATGTAGTGATTGATGAAGAAGGAAACACTCCAAGGCAGGTAAAATCTAAAGATTTCAAAGAAGATGAGGACTATCCTTCAACATCAAATCAGACTTATGATGAAGAAGAAGAAACCTATGAGGCACCAGAAGAACAGATAAGGGTGGAAGAAAAGACCCCATCCAGGTACGTCCAGAAGAATCATCCAGAGACTCAAATTTTGGGGCAGAAAGAGGCAGGTGTACAAACAAGAAGAAGTATTTCTGAAGCTTCAAGCTATCTAGCATTGCTCTCCTACAATGAACCACAAAATGTAAGAGAATCATGCAAAGATGAATGCTAGGTCAAGGCCATGGTTGAAGAACTTGAGCAGATTGAAAAGAACAACACTTGGGAGTTGGTTCCTAGACCAAAAGATAAAAATGTCATAGGGACAAAATGGATATTCAAAAACAAGTTGAATGAAAATGGAGAAGTTATTAGAAACAAGGCCAGACTTGTTTGTAAAGGGTATGCTCAACAAGAAGGTATAGACTTTGAAGAAACTTTTGCACCAGTTGCTAGACTTGAGGCCATAAGAATGTTCCTTGCTCTTTCTAGCTTTCATAAGTTCAATGTTTTTCAAATGGATGTGAAATCTTCCTTTTTAAATGGAGACTTGGAAGAAGAAGTGTATATTGAGCAACCAAATGGATTCATCCTTGGAAATGATCCAAAACTTGTATGCAGACTTAAGAAGGCACTCTATGGTCTTAAACAGGCTCCAAGGGCTTGGTATTATCGTATGGACAAATACCTCCATCAACAAGTTTTTTCAAAAGGATCAACAGATAGCAATCTATATGTAAAAATTGATAATGATAAATTGCTAATACTTGTTGTGTATGTTGATGATATCATCTTTGGTAGCAATGAAGAAGCCATGAGTCAAAATTTTGCTTTGCTGATGCAGAAAGAGTTTGAAATGTCCTTGCTTAGTGAGCTGACATATTTTCTTGGTTTACAAGTCCAACAAAATAAAGACGGTATCTTTTTGTCTCAAACCAAGTACCTCAAGGAGATCTTGAAGAAATATGGCATGGAAGATTCAAACCCAGTATGTACCCCTATGGTAACAGGATGCAGCCTCAGTGCCAATGATGATTCAGCAGCAGTACATCAACCAACCTATAGATCCATGATTGGTAGTCTGATCTATCTAACAGGTACCCGACCAGACATCATACATGCAATGGGAATAGTTGGAAGATTCTAGGAAAATCCGAAAGAAGCACACCTTCAGGCAATTAAAAGAATCTTCAAATATCTTCAAGGGACACAAAACTATGGCTTATGGTATCCTAGAGATATAGATCTCACACTTCATGCATATACAGATGCAGATTGGGCAGGAAGTGTGGATGATAGAAAAAGCACTAGTGGTGGTGCATTCTTTATGGGTTCCAGATTAGTCTCTTGGTTCAACAAGAAGCAAAGTTCAATTGCTTTATCTACAGCTCAAGTAGAATATGTGGCTGCTGCATCTTGTTGCACAAAACTCCTTTGGATGATGCAAATTTTGCAAGATTTTCAAATCATTTGTACTCCACCTATCTCTATTTTATGTGATAATACAAGTGCAATCAACATTTCAAAAAATCTAGTCATGCTTTCAAAGACCAAGCACATACCTATCAAATATCATTTTCTCTAAGAACAAGTGCTTGAACAAAAGGTCAAATTAGAGTATGTTCCCTCCAAGGAACAGGTTGCTGATATACTCACCAAACCACTGCCCAAGGAGACATTTGAATACCTCAGACAGAAGCTGGGAGTAGTTGATGCATCATCTTGTTGTTGAAACTTATCTGTTTCAGAGAAAAGTGGTTGTATGCAAGTTTAATAAGGAGAATCCGTGTACATATGCCAGTTTATGTGGTTACAGTCATGTATATGTTGGTTTGAAGACAAACAGTGGGCCAGGCTCAGGATGAAAGGAGTCTGATATGGGTTTGACAGAGACCATCTGGCACAGGTTCAGGGGAAGCATATATATTCTTCTAATAATGCATTGTTGGCATTATCTTAGAAGATCTTGGTTCAAGATCACAATGTTTTAGTTTTAGGGGGAACAAGTGCAGAAGGAGAACATGGTTGCTGGTCTAAATGATGATTGACAGATGCTGCTGATGATAGTTGTTGATAACTATCATAGTTTGGTTATAGATATTTCGTCTCTATGTCATGTATTTCTTTTTATCAAGGTCATGTAACGGCCTACTTTGGTTTCCCCACTATGCCTGGGATGGATAATGTAATGTTCTTGTTTTATCTTTTGGTGTATCCCCACTTGGTTGGGAGATGGATGTAAGTATGAGTCTTTGGTGGTAGGAGGGTCATTTATGATGTATAAAGTTATGTATCTTCTTGTAGAACATCTTCTTGCAAACCTTGCCTATAGTTAGGGGGAGCATGGATAGCACAGCAGAGCAGAGATTTTAGCATGAACTCAGGGGGAGCATTACCCTTTGCCCTTGATGTCAAAGGGGGAGAATGACTATGAGTGACTTGGGGTTGCCATCAAGTCCAAAGGGGGAGATTGTTGGCATTATGAAATAGGTTTGGCACTGTTAGAGTTGGTCTAGTAGCCCTCCATCAGCGATCAAAGCTCTTTGCATTTGCATAAATAGGTGTCTCATCAGTGTCATCTTATTGCATTCCATTAGGCATGCCATAACCCTGATGGAGGAGCTGGTGTCTTTATTCCCCTCTTGGCACTGCTGGATCAAGTTGTTTCAGTCATTAAAATTTTTCAAGGTTACTTGTCTTGTCTTGAGGTCAAAATTTCTAGGTCTAGGGTTTAGGTCAAATTTGTCTTCAAGTTCATGTCTCTGAAAGGTCAATAAGTGCCCAGCAAGCCATAGGGATGATTTTCAAAGTGTTTCTTTAAAAGATTTCATCTTGTACAGTTAATTTTTACCTTGGATTTAAGAACCCTGTTTTTAAAGCCAAGGTCATTTCTCAAAATTTTGTGAAAATTGTAAAACTTCAAAAATTCTTTGAAAGGCAACACGCAACCCTGGCTCCCTTGCCAAGACCCCTCAGAAGCTATCCCTGCAAAAATTATCAAGGAAAAACATCAAATCAATCAATTTCAGGACAAAAGGAAACCAAAAAGACAACAGCATTCAAAGTTTAAAAAGTGTCATGGAAAAACATTAGAAAGTGGGTTGTGACATGAAATTTATTCAAAGCCAGACTATAAAGGCTCTATTTCCCTCCATCAAGCTCCATTGTGCATCTAAGTGATAGAGAAATCAGTTGCAAGAGCGTTTGAGTGAATTCGGTGAGTTTGGGAGGCGCGCGACCCGTTGAGACTGGCGCGCGACTCGTTGAAGGCGCGCGACCCATCAGGGCACCTCCAGCAGTGTAAAAATTACACAGGCACGACCCGTTGAGGGCGCGCGACCCGTTGGGCAGTGCGCGCGACCCATCAGGGTTTCCTCCACAGAAAATTACCAGCAAGCTGCCAAGCGACCACCAATTGTTCAAGCTTGTCCGGTAGGCCTTCAATCATATAAATTATGGTTTGCTAAAGCTTGAGAAGATCATGATAATATTTTAAAAGCCTTCATTTGCAAGTAAAGACTCCATGTGCTTTTGCTTGAAAATATCAAAGTTGCTAGGGTTTGTTTTGCTGTTTTAAGGTATTCCTTTTCATTCCTATTATTCCTACATTTTCCCACCTCCCATTTCTTACTCCCTCATCACTGTTATTTAATTTCCCTACCAAAAATATTAAGAAATCAAAAATCAAACCCTAAACCCTACCTTCCATAACATCCTTGCAAATGAAATTGTATGATGATGTTGATGTCATGATTCCTCTCTTTAACCCCTGTTTCATATATTTTTCCCAATTTCCCTTCCAAGTCTCCCTTCCCTAACATTTCCCTTGTGCTACTTGTCCCCTTGAAACAACATTTCAAAACAGTTAAAACAACAGATTTCAAAGCAGAAGCAGCAGTACATTTCAGTCACTTTGCCCCTGAAACCATGTCAGAAACCGAAACCGAATATGAGCAAAGTGATGATCGTGAGTCAACACCAGAAGTTGAGCCTGCTCCGGAACATGAAAAACCACTATTGGGCCCGAATGCACGTATGCAAGGCAAAAATGAAGGTGCTCCAAAGGCGGTTGGCCAAAGCACAAAAACGGAGAAAAAGGCCCGATCCCCTCCACATCTTGGCTGAGGCTTCCTTGAAGGATCATCGTACTAAATAGCTCAGCCCCAGCACAAATTCCAAGAAATTTTGAGCATTTTGGGTGATTTTTGGTTTTTAAGGCAAAAAACAGGTTTTTCCGCTTGACGGGTCTCACCCCCCGCGCGACCCTTTCACTTGGCTACTCCATTCCGGGAAAACTTAGCATTTTTGGATTTTTCATGAAAAGTTACACATGCTCACCCATTTCCAAGAGATTTTATGAAGTTTTGGGCCTCCAGAAAGTCAAAAAACAAGCAAAAAATGACTTTCTGCCACATTTTTGACACACAGAAAGCAGTCTTGGGAGATTGCAATTTTGGAGGGGCAAATGACAACCAAATTCAGAAATTCCAGTTGGGTTGGAAAGTAGACTCACAGAAATTTCCAACAAGCCTACTCTTGCCTCATTTGGACACCTGAAAGTGCCCCAAAAGTGCTCTCAAAGGCGCGCGACCCGTCAGGCAAATTGCTCAGGATTTCAGCCTACAGCTCAACAAAACGCAGTTTTGACTGTGTTTGACTTTTTGGAGTTAATTTTTATCCTTCTTGTTGTAAATGATGTAAATTTATGACACTTTTACACTTATGTATCTCTTCTGGAAGATTCATTCATGAGATAGGTGAAAATTAAATGAATGAATTGGTTTCCTAGTTTATAGAGGCAAGTTGTTTTAACTGCCTAGTTTTCAGTGCTTAGTTTAGAATTGGTTGAAACAGCTCCTAGGATAGTGAGCTCGACCCCTAGAGGCAGGGAAAGATGTTAGATGATCTATATTATGTACTCTCTTTCTCATTTTCATGGTTGGAATCTTGAGGGAGAAGCTCTTATTGTATTACTCACTGTATCTCTGCAATTTTTGGCAAAGGAAGACCAGGGTTTTGCAGTCCTTTTTGGGATTCTTGTGGTCACATGTATTGATGGTGTTTTTCTCTTTATACTTGTAAGTGTGTTATGTGAATCATTTCCTTTCTTTTCCTTCTACACATTAGGCAAATGAAGTGTTAAAGTAGAACTCATGACTGTCATGCTCTGCTTTTAAGTTTGCTTAATATCAATGTTTTCGACTGTTTAAAGGGAATTCAAGGTTATTGCTTGCTCTCTTTAACTCCTCACCGGTCATTCTCATCCATCCATCTCTATTAAAGGCATCAATATTGTTTCCTACCTCGCCCCAAAGAACCCCCTACAAAAACTGTGTCCAATCCCCGCACCTAAAATTGCCATTTCCCCAATTTTCCACCAAAAACCCTAAAAATCCCAAATCAACCCTTTTGATCAGTTTACTAGCCTAAAATCAGTGTTACCCTATTGGTTATCTCACCCATTGAAGATCTTTATCGAGATAGACCAGAGAGAGCCCTCTCCCGCCCCGTAGGGCTAGCTACGAGGCTAAGTGGTTTGATGTTGCCTTGAGGTTTACCTTTCTCAGCCTGAGGTGAAATTTCAAGCGCTAACATATTGGTGACCATACTGGGGAGAACAAACTTGTTTGTGGATTGATGTGTGTGTTTCATAAGTCTTAGACGGAGCCTGAAGTTATGCCAGGTAGCCTTCGAAACGCTTTTGCTTTGCATAAGCGGAAGTAGATAAACGCTGCTTCAGTCCATCTCCGTGAGCTTGTGAATACAACACTTCATTTGCATTTTACCCCAGCACATGTATCAAGTTCAGATCTGATTGTTGATAGTGGACAACGATCAGACACTTGAAAGGCTGAAATCATTCACTTGGCGACTCTAAATCAGTTTCGAGATCAGATCCAAAGACTCCACTGGAGGATGATCCCGACCAGCAAAAACATGAAAGGACAACATGGGCAGATCAGGTATTCAAGTTGGAATTTCATCCAAGACATTTTGTTCTTTTTCATAAATTATTTCTTCTCTTTTCCCAAGAATGTCAAGAAGGCTTTGCAAAGTATACTATGCTTGAGAAAAGATCCTCGGCCTGCAGTTGATTCTTTCCCTTTGAGGATTGTAAATACCGAAGATTTGCATGCCTTTGAGCTTGATCAAGATCCTTTTTCCGACTTTTGTGATGACCATCCTCAAATTGATGAGCCTCAAGCAACCAAGACTGATTCTATACCTGCTGTACATACCCCTACACCTTGTAAAATTCTAGATCGGTATAAACCTCTTGTTTTATCTTCCGTTCTTCATGCTTTCCCCAAAACCTTTGATCTATACTTGCCAAGGTTTGATGGTGAAAGTAAGAATGTCAACGTTGAGCAACATGTGCAAAATTTTGAGAATTTTCTAGATCTTTTTGAAGTTGATGAAGAAGATGTTAGTATAAGGCTTTTTGCTCTTTCTTTGCAAGCCAAAGTGAAGAGTTGGTTCAAAGCCCTGCCTGATGCAAGCATTTCAGATTTCCAGCAGTTTGTCAAAGTTTTTCTCGACAGGTGGATGATTGGGCAGAACCTTTTCTTGATTGTAGAAGAGTACAACCAGCTGAAAAGATTGCTAGGGGAGACAGTACAACAGTTTTCGGCCAGATTTAATCAAGTTTATTATTCAATGCCAGTTGATATAAGGCCTACTCCTAGATCTGCTCTCTTGCACTATCCGTGTGCCTTTGATCCGGAGATGGAGTTTCAGCTGAGAGAAATGGATATTGCAACACTTCACGAGATGCAAAACAGTGCAGTAAATGTAGAGGCACATCTGCTGATCCGAAGGGCAAGGTTGAAAGAAGAAGAGACGAAAAACATAGATCCGGCCGAATCAACATCTCTAGAGGTAAAGTTTGACATTTTGGTAAGTGCAGTGGAAAAGATGATGGACAAGATCAACACAAGGAATGATTATGATGTTCAAGCCCATGGCTTGCTGATTGAAGAAGAACAAGTTGCAGATCCAAAACATTTTGTTTCTCATCCTAGTTGTCATAGATCTGATAATGATTGTTTTATAGATCATTGTGAAGAAGCGAGATCTGTTGATATGACCTGCATGCTTGATGATGTCTTTTATACTGATGATTTGCCTCAGTTTGATTAGTATGATGATGATTATGTTCTCCAAACAAAAGCTAATCTTACAGACAAATCAGCAGCTAGTTTGTGGGAGGAAAAAGTTCATTTTCAGCAGCTTGAATACAATGTTCAGCCATCACATATCAGCTATGACATTGATGAGGAAAGTGCATCAAAGTTTGAAATAAGTGAAGGATCTTTGCCTTTTTGTTTTGATTCGTTTCAGTTCATCAGAGATAACTACCATGCAATCAGAAATCAAATGTCAACAAGTCTTGATTTGAATCATCTTGAGAGCAATGAAAATTTTGTTCAAGACTTCTCATATTCAGATTTGCAACCCCCGAAAGCCATTGATTGTCAAGTTGCAGCTGAAGACTTGGAAGTGGACACACATGATTTAATGATTCAAGGTGACTCCGTACCATTATGTTTTGAATCGTTTCAGTTTTTGAAGGGTAGATTGCATAGTAAATCTTCAAATGAACAGCCTATAACAAATCAACAATCTCTCAGTGTTAATGTTGAGGATGAGATAGATAACAAAATTCTTGAGCAGCCTGTAGCATCAGATTTGCAACCACCAAATGAAATTGAAGGGCAGATTACAGATGAAGCTGTGGAAGATGATTTGATGATGCAGGAAGATTCTATAACCTTTTGTTTCGAAGCATTTCAGTTTATAAGGCAGAATCTTCGTAAAATCTCTCAAGAAAAAGATGAACAGCTAGAAGGATGTCATACATTTTCAATGGATACATTGCAGCAGTCTTTTCAATTTTTTCATGATCCAATAGCTGATGTTTTGGATGAGGTTTGCAGTCAAAGTCTTTCTCCATTGACTACATGTGAGCTTGAAACATGTGCTGATATGAATTTGATCCGGCAGCCAGTTTCTTTCTTATTTTCAGCAGAGGTCTCGTCACAAGGCTCAGATCAAAGTTTGCATTCATGGTATGAAGGAAAGAGAAGTAATCCATTGGATGAGCTAAGTTCCAGTGTGCTTGAATTTCAAGATCCTTATGCAGTGTTTTTGGAGGTGGATAGAAAATTCATATCATTCAACGGATCTGTTTCTAAGTTGTCATGGGAGTTGCCTTTCAGTAGTTCTCTCTTGTTATTCATAAGCGAGGACTTGTGGAGAATTCAACCAGCAGACAGAATACTTACTTGGTTGCATTGGTTGTTTCATTTCACTTGATCAGGTGATGAATGAAACTATCAGGGTAGGTTTTGATGAATAAGCTCCCCCTTGAGCATCATTTCCAGTTTGTCGGTTGTGTTTAAGTGTTGAGTCAGTTTTTAGTTGAGTAAGAGTCAATTTGTGTTGTTAAGTCATCAGTTTTCAGTCATGCATTTTAGTTTGAGTTTTTGACTCCATTGCCCAATGATTATAAGGCACTGGTCTGCTCTCCCAGAGGTCTAAAGTTCTTGGCACCTCCAAGGAGCTACCATCCCCATTGGAGCCAATGTTAGAGTCGGTCTAGTAGCCCTCCATCAGCGATCAAAGCTCTTTGCATTTGCATAAATAGGTGTCTCATCAGTGTCATCTTATTGCATTCCATTAGGCATGCCATAACACTGATGGAGGAGCTGGTGTCTTTATTCCCCTCTTGGCACTGCTGGATTAAGTTGTTTCAGTCATTAAACTTTTTCAAGGTTACTTGTCTTGTCTTGAGGTCAAAATTTCTAGGTCTAGGGTTTAGGTCAAATTTGTCTTCAAGGTCATGTCTCTGAAAGGTCAATAAGTGCCCAGCAAGCCAGAGGGATGATTTTCAAAGTGTTTCTTTAAAAGATTTCATCTTGTACAGTTAATTTTTACCTTGGATTTAAGAACCCTGTTTTTAAAGCCAAGGTCATTTCTCAAAATTTTGTAAAAATTGTAAAACTTCAAAAATTCTTTGAAAGGCAACACGCAACCCTAGCTCCCTTGCCAAGACCCCTCAGAATCTATCCCTGCAAAAATTATCAAGGAAAAACATCAAATCAATCAATTTCAGGACAAAAGGAAACCAAAAAGACAACAGCATTCAAAGTTTAAAAAGTGTCATGGAAAAACATTAGAAAGTGGGTTGTGACATGAAATTTATTCAAAGCCAGACTATAAAGGCTCTATTTCCCTCCATCAAGCTCCATTGTGCATCTAAGTGATAGAGAAATCAGTTGCAAGAGCGTTTGAGTGAATTCGGTGAGTTTGGGAGGTGCGCGACCCGTTGAGACTGGCGCGCGACCCGTCAGGGCACCTCCAGCAGTGTAAAAATTACACAGGCGCGACCCGTTGGGCAGTGCGCACGACCCATCAGGGTTTCCTCCACAGAAAATTACTAGCAAGCTGCCAAGCGACCACCAATTGTTCAAGCTTGTCTGGTAGGCCTTCAATCATATAAATTATGGTTTGCTAAAGCTTGAGAAGATCATGATAATATTTTAAAAGCCTTCATTTGCAAGTAAAGACTCCATGTGCTTTTGCTTGAAAATATCAAAGTTGCTAGGGTTTGTTTTGCTGTTTTAAGGTATTCCTTTTCATTCCTATTGTTCTTACATTTTCCCACCTCCCATTTCTTACTCCCTCATCACTGTTATTTAATTTCCCTACCAAAAATATTAAGAAATCAAAAATCAAACCCTAAACCCTACCTTCCATAACATCCTTGCAAATGAAATTGTATGATGATGTTGATGTCATGATTCCTCTCTTTAACCCCTGTTTCATATATTTTTCCCAATTTCCCTTCCAAGTCTCCCTTCCCTAACATTTCCCTTGTGCTAATTGTCCCCTTGAAACAGCATTTCAAAACAGTTAAAACAACAGATTTCAATGCAGAAGCAGCAGTACATTTCAGTCACTTTGCCCCTGAAACCATGTCAGAAACCGAAACTGACTATGAGCAAAGTGATGATCGTGAGTCAACACCAGAAGTTGAGCCTGCTCCGGAACATGAAAAACCACTATTGGGCCCGAATGCACGTATGCAAGGCAAAAAATGAAGGTGCTCCAAAGGTGGTTGGCCAAAGCACAAAAACGGAGAAAAAGGCCCGATCCCCTCCACATCTTGGCCGAGGCTTCCTTGAAGGAGCATGGCACTAAATAGCTCAGCCCCAGCACAAATTCCAAGAAATTTTGAGCATTTTGGGTGATTTTTGGTTTTTAAGGCAAAAAAGAGGTTTTTCCGCTTGACGGGTCTCACCCCCCGCGCGACCCTTTCACTTGGCTACTCTGTTCCGGGAAAACTTAGCATTTCTGGATTTTTCATGAAAAGTTACACATGCACACCCATTGCCAAGATATTTTATGAAGTTTTGGGCCTCCAGAAAGTCAAAAAACAAGCAAAAAATGACTTTCTGCCACATTTTTGACACACAGAAAGCAGTCTTGGGAGATTGCAATTTTGGAGGAGAAAATAACAACCAAATTTAGAAATTCTAGTTGGGTTGGAAAGTAGACTCATAGACCTTTCCAACAAGCCTACTCTTGCCTCATTTGGACACATGAAAGTTCCCCAAAAGTGCTCTCAAAGGCGCGCAACCCGTCAGGATTTGGCGCGCGACCCGTCAGGCAAATTGCTCAGGATTTCAGCCTACAGCTCAGCAAAACGCAGTTTTGACTGTGTTTGACTTTTTGGAGTTAATTTTTATCCTTCTTGTTGTAAATGATGTAAATTTATGACACTTTTACACTTATGTATCTCTTCTGGAAGATTCATTCATGAGATAGGTGAAAATTAAATGAATGAATTGGTTTCCTAGTTTATAGAGGCAAGTTGTTTTGACTGCCTAGTTTTCAGTGCTTAGTTTAGAATTGGTTGAAACAGCTCCTAGGATAGTGATCTCGACCCCTAGAGGTAGGGAAAGATGTTAGATGATCTATATTATGTACTCTCTTGCTCATTTTCATGGTTGGACTCTTGAGGGAGAAGCTCTTATTGTATTACTCACTGTATCTCTGCAATTTTTGGCAAAGGAAGACCAGGGTTTTGCAGTCCTTTTTGGGATTCTTGTGGTCACATGTATTGATGGTGTGTTTCTCTTTGTACTTGTAAGTGTGTTATGTGAATCATTTCCTTACTTTTTCTTCTGCACATTAGGCAAATGAAGTGTTAAAGTAGAACTCATGACTGTCATGCTCTGCTTTTAAGTTTGCTTAATATCAATGTTTTCGACTGTTTAAAGGGAATTCAAGGTTATTGATTGCTCTCTTTAACTCCTCACTGGTCATTCTCATCCATCCATCTCTATTAAAGGCATCAATACTGTTTCCTACCTCGCCCCAAAGAACCCCCTGCGAAAACTGTGTCCAATCCCCGCACCTAAAATTGCCATTTCCCCAATTTTCCACCAAAAACCCTAAAAATCCCAAATCAACCCTTTTGATCAGTTTACTAGCCTAAAATCAGTGTTACCCTATTGGTTATCTCGCCCATTGAAGATCTTTATCGAGATAGACCGGAGAGAGCCCTCTCCCGCCCCGTAGGGCTAGCTACGAGGCTAAGTGGTTTGATGTTGCCTTGAGGTTTACCTTTCTCAGCCTGAGGTGAAATTTCAAGCGCTAACAGGCACTATGACACAGGTGTTGTCCTTGATGGCAACTCACTCAGACGGCAGATCACTTTTTAGGCTCTCAGAATGAAAGAAAAAGAGATATATGCAGGTGTCCTTTGACGAAGTCGTGTATACACGCAGGATTGCCGATCAAAAGTCGCGTATGCGTATGCACGCAATTTCATGCATGAAAAAGCACGTACGTGTGGGAAAACTTATTTTTTGTCCATGGTATTTAGTCCTTGGTATTTGGACCTATGGTTTTGGACCATATTATCTCGTCTGAAGTGTTGAACCCAGGTATTTGGTCCAAGGTATTGATTCTTTATGGTTTTGGACCATGGTATTGTGTAAGGCCTAAGACTATAAAAGGGGAAGGAGATCATTAGGCATGTACATTGACTTAAGTATTGAATATCTGATGAAGAGCAAAAAATCTGAAATACTGGTCATTGGGTTATGGTGCATAGCTGGTTCTGAATCAAGGAGGAACCTGAGCTCAAGAAGAAGGAGAAGTACTTTGATGGGTTAAGATCTTAAGGCTTGAATAGTAGTTTCTTTGTGTGATTTTGATCTGTTATTTTTGGCGCATGACTTGATCTATAAATCTGATAATTTGGGTATAACTGATGTCTCAATAAGTGAAAAGGATGAATTATCTTTTATAGATTTGTATGCAGGTTTAGCAAAGCAAAGGCGCGTATACACGCTGGTTCTGTGAATCAAAATTGCCTATATGCAGGTTGGCCTTAATTCAGAAGCGTATGCACGCAGGTTGTACACATTGAAGTAGCATACATCTCTTGATATATGTTTTAGCTACTTTTGTTTATTGCTGCAGTGTTCTGGGTTCAGAATTGGTGTCTAGTTATTGTTACTATTTTCTGGGTACAACATTCAGAGAAGTGATTATTTGATTCAATTTGTTTGGAGCAAAAGAGATTGGTTGATGCAGATATACTTGATGTTTGATTGATGTTATTCATGGATCCAGACTGAAAATTTATGAAACGTGGTCCCTGGAAGAAAAGAGAAGGTTGTAGCCTTCTGTAGGTCAACACGTACGTACTAGTACCTCAGCTAGTACAAGAGCTAAGGGGGTTGTAGCTCCCTTCCAGGAGAAGCTGGAGAACGAGAGAAGGTTGTAGCCTTCTGCTGGTAGCAGCTTGCATACTGGTATAAGACTACACTAGTACAAAATCATTGTAAAATAAGTTTCTAATTAAAAGAAGATAGAGACGAATTCCAGCAGGTGGTTTTCACCCAAATTGGGTTTCCACCTTATATCTTTATGTCCATGTGTGTGATGATCTGTTTTGTTTTACTACTCCTGTTTACTGTTCTTATGATTAATGAAGTATTGATGAACTAATTAAAGACCAACAATTAATGACTCTTAAGTTTTTTGATATACGCTGGTTTCTTTAGACACAGTAGTATATAAGCAGTTTCCCATATTTGAAGTAGCGTATACAAATCTGATTGTGTGGAAATGAAAAATAATTGATTTGATAATACTGATTCACCCCCCCCCTCTCAGTATTATTTCCAACAGTTCATTCCAAATTATGTTGAGCTAGCTAAAGGTTATACACGTCTTTTGAAGAAAGGGGTACCCTTCCATTGGGATCAGGTTGCGCAAGCTTCCTTTGATGCTGTCAAAGATTCCCTGATAAAAGCATCATTAATGTACGCCCCAAACTATCAAAAAGACTTTTACCTGTATCTCGCCGCTGCAGATACAACCATCGGTATGGTTTTAGTGCAAGAAGATAATGGAATTGAACATCCTATATATTATTTAAGTCACAATCTTAATGATATAGAAAATAAATATTCATATTTTGAAAAGTTAGCTTTAGCAGCTGTTCAAGCTGTGTAGAGATTTCAACATTATATTCTCCTTCGCAAAACTACCATTGTATCAGATTGCAACCCTATAAGATACATCTTGTCATGTCAATTGCTGGGGGGGAAATATTCTAAATGGATAGTCATTTTGCAGGAGTTTGATTTGGAATTCATCAAATCCAAGTCAAAGAAATCTCTCATCTTTACAGAGCCACTTTGCAACATTCCCTCGTCCTCCAACGATTTAACATTAGAAGCATCAATATTGGATGATTCTCTGTTTCTGATATCGTCAAGTGATCCATGGTATGAGGATATACTAATCTATCTCCAAACCCAAGCTTTTAGGCCTAACACCTCTCACTTTGAACAGTGACGTACTCAATACCAAGCCAAATATTATCTGATCATTGGGGATACACTTTATCATCGTGGTGTCAACACGATTTTAAGAAGGTGCCTCACGCATGAGCAGGCCCAAAAAGCTTTGAATGAATTCCATTCAGGTGCTTGTGGGGGGAATTTATCTAGTTACGCAACCACACAAAAAATATTATGAGCTAGTTACTTTCGGCCATCTATATTCAAAGATTACATACTTGTTGTCAGAAAATGCCATGCTTGTCAAATTTTTGATTGTAAAACCAAATTACCACCTACACCACTGCATCCAGTTGTTGCTGTTGGCCCATTCGCAAAATGGGGCATTGATTTCATGACATGTAACCCCACCTCGGCTGGGGGGCATGGGTATATTATAGTCATTTTTGACTACTTTACCAAATGGGTCGAGGCAATGCCTACATTGAACAAAAATGGCAAAACGGCTGCTCTTTTTTTTTTCAATCATGTGGTTTCTAGACTCGGTGTGCCACAAGCTATAGTCACAGAGCATGGGTCGCATTTTCGCAATCACATGATGATCGATTTAACTACCAAGTTAGGACTATCTCATGACAATTCTATTCCATATTATCCACAAGCTAACAAAAAAGTTGAGGCAATCAACAAAGTCCTTAAGCACATGCTGCAAAGAATGATTGGAGTCCATAAGCGAAATTGGCATTTAATCCTATACTCAGCTTTGTGGGCATACCGGAACTTGGTGAGAAATGAGACCAGATTTACACCTTTCCAGTTGGTGTATGGTTTGGAAGCAATCTTACCAATTCAATGTGAAATCTCATCCCTCAAGCTCGCAATCGACCTGCTACCCGAAACTTCTGAAGAAGAAGCTCGTTTCTTGGAATTAATCCATCTAGATGAAACCCGTCGTGATGTTGCATTGGCTAACAAAGCACATAAGAAACACATCAAGGCACAATATGACAAAAATCTTAAGCCTCGTGTCTTCTCAAAAGGTGACCTGGTCTTGCTTTACGATCAGGATTCTGACAAATTAGGAGCAGGTAAATTTGAACCATTATGGATGGGCCCTTATATCGTTAAATGTGTGTTGACAAAAGGAGCCTACGAGTTAGTCGATTATGATGGGATTCCATTGTCGCAGCCCCAGAATGGGTTGTATCTTAAACGTTACTATGCTTGATTAAGTGTAGTAAAACTCACTCTACATATGCTTTCATTGCATGTTTGTGTGTTAGTTTTTCTTTTAGAGTTTCAATTTGGTTACGTAATCCACTTCACATTTGTTGCAGATGTCAAACTTTTCATAACCATTTGTTGGGTATGCCGACGGAGCTAGTCGTAGTACACAAAACTTATCTTCTGTAGCCTGGGCCATATTTGCTCCAAGGGGCAAGTTAGTGAGTTTCAGAGCGATATGTATTGGTTGATCGACAAACAACATCACTGAGTGTAACGCATTGATTGAACTCCTCTCTAATTCCACTTCACATGGCATACGCCGAATCATTGTTAGGCTAGATTCACAACTTGTCATTCTACAGCTTACTGGTGTCTATTCTATCAAAAACCTAGCTATTCATCGCATGTTCTTAAGAGTTAGAATTTTGGAAAGACATTTTGATTTCATTCAATATCAACATATTTCCAAAAATTTAAACACATTGACTAACTATTTAACAAACTATGTGTTAAATAGATATTTGCAACATATGTAAAGAAAGCATTTCACATCATCATTTGCATAGGATTTCATCACTTAACCACAATAAAACTCCAAAAGTTAAATAGATAGCTGTTTATAAGTTTTCACAAATATTTTGTGTCCAAGACAAAACTGGTCATCCGACCCAGAAACTCAAAATGAATGCAGAAAAACATCCTAGACTAGTGTTGTTGATGATAACAGGTCACCGTCTGTGTTATCATGTATAGGAGCCTCGTCCAATGACTCGACACACCAGTGGTATGGCGCGGTAGCCTCATGGGTAACTCATCAATCTAGACATTCGGAATGCCAAGAGTTAGGCTCTCTACATGATCCTACAACTGAGCCAAGGTCTCTACTATGTCCAAATCTCTAAGGACTGCCCTCCCAACAGTGTCCTCCACTAGAGAATCTGCTTCCCGTGGGCGTGCAAAAGTCAAACTAGTACAATATCTGCATATACATATGATTTCGTTTAGTCTTGGTAACAATCAAAAAACAAAAAAAAAAAAAGAAAACTCAAAATCAAAAATTGTGGTCAAATCAATTTATCGATAGCGCTCCACTGCTCCCCGACTAGTAGGGCTAAATCTGGATCACCTCGGAAATCCATCCCGACATATGGATATTCTAAAAAATCCATCTCCTGATGGTTGAACCACTTGAAGAATGCAGATGGAAATGAGATTTGTGACAGGCTAGCATGCCTAGCCATAAGGTCTACCCATCGCTGCATCCGTGGTTCTCTCGGTCCAGGCACTCCCAGAGAAATGTTCTGTGGTTGCATGAGCGTGATTCTTTCCAAAGAAAAGGAAATCAAAATGGACCCATAACCAAAATTTTTGTTCCTTCCAGCCTTCAATTTGGACAGTTGATCTTTCATAAGTGGAAGTACTTCCTCACACCAGTTGAATACCTTCGGTTCTAGGCATTCCAACGCATACTACATGTAAGATCTGTTTGATAAATGTAAAGCTTCACTGCTAGCCAATCTAGAAAGGGTAAAGAGAATAGTCCTCAAAGGTCGATCAATAGCATCCCAGATATGAATCTTACCATCTCTATTGGGTTGGGATCCTTCCTGACAGAATTGACGGATATAATCTCTCACCGATTCGCCTCCTCGGGCGAGTCCTGATAATGAATGTGGGGCACCCCGCCTCAATAAACCCGTCAGAAAATAAATATCCTCGATGGTGATAGGAATAGATTTACCCTTGATCTAGAACACTTGGTCAATAGGATCCCAAGCATGAACAAGATACTGCAACAAATCCATTTGTTGTCTCATGCTGGACAAGCGATAAAACTTTAGAAAACCACAGTTCCTTAATGCATTTATTGTGCCCTGGTCATTTAAGGCAATCATGTCCTGCTCTTCATGCTCTTGTTCTCATCATGTAACAACCATTTTGATCCAATGAATACCTGAAATACAATCAATAGGAAAATTAGGATCCAATTTGGGTAAAAATCAGTTCAAAATTTGAGGAAAAATAGCTGTTCAAACTTGGTGTTCTGCACCCATCGCACTTAGCCCTTGAGGAAGGTGCTATGCATAGCAAGTTATCCATTGGCAGTCCATTATGCATCGCACTTTTCGATAGGAGTAGGGTATGATGGTTGAAAAATGAGATTTTAAACCCTAGAGGCTCAGAAAACTAAGAAAAGCTGCCTAAAACTGAAAAAGAATGCAATAGAATTGAAGAGCATAAAGTTAGCTCCTACCTGGTCTTGACGGCACGCGAAATGATCCATGGAATCTCTCGCAATTGACTGGTGAAATTTGGGGGAAAAAATTGCTTCAGAGCTCCAAAATCCAATGTTTGAAATGAAATGGTGAAAATGAAATGATAAAACTTGTTTTTATGTTTACTTTTGCATGTACATCAGGTAAATATTGATTCTATTCATTTTTTCATCCATAAATATGTATTTTTAATCATTTTGATGGAGTTTTGAGCAAGGTAAACAACTGAGAACAGAATCTGATGTGATAACAGTGAGTTGAGCATCTTTGACCACCAAGCAAACTTTTTGTTTTCTTTTCAAGCTTTGATTGAAAAATGAAAAGAAAACTATAGCATCCTCTTTAAACTCTTTTCAGACTCTTTAAAAAAGAAAACATAGTCAAGTGTTTGTCTCTTCCAGCTCATTAAAGTATTGGAAACAACATCCCTCTTGTATCATATTATCCTTTTTCGGATCTGAGGGATTATTTTACGAAAAAAGGACTTTTGGAGTTTTCTTTTCATCTCTTTTCAAACTATCTAAACATGAAAAATATTGAGTTATCTTTGTCATTAAACTCGTTAAAATAATAGTGACAAATTCGTCCATTTAGACGAGACCGAGTTTCACCGTTGCTAGACTCGTTAAAACATAAAATAGCGATGGTTTTGCCTGAAGGGTGAATTATAGAACAAGCATATGTTATCCTCATCAAGCTTGATAAAAAATAAAGAGGTACTAGTCAGCAATGACTGGGGAAAAAGGGGGAAAATCTTGAAAAACTAATGGTAGCAAGTTGCTCTTGAACATGACACTTTCACTTCATCTCCATGATTGAGTTGGCTTGGGTTATTCTATTTACTGGTCATCATACCATCCATCTTTTTGGGTTAACGCTACCAATTCATCTCAATGTCACTGATATGTTCAAGAAAAGTCATCTAGTTAAGAAGTCATCCAATTAAAGTCTCATCTATTGTAATACCATAAACCTTCATTTTCATGACCACCATTCCTGAACCTTGTGTCGTCAGTTCGTTTTCATCTACAAAATCATTTGATCCATTTCGTGTTGTAGATGTGGGATACATCAAGGCCCTCCTATGATGAGTCTCTTCTTGTTGGCATTAGCTAATTATCCAAGAAGTTGACTTAGAAACACCCTTTCAGTGCTTTGAAGCTTTTGTAGAATTTCTTCTTTAACCTTATATCTCTAGTATTGTATAGTGTCTAATAATCGTCTGCTTCAAACAATGAACATTTTGAAGAAATTTGAGTTTACAGCTGCACTAAAATCTGGTCTCAATTTTTCTCATTTTGGTCATATCCAAATTGGAATTTAGCCACTACATAGAAAAGGTCAAGACGTTGCTATCTTCTCTTGTCTTTTTGATCACCGATGGAAAACTTTTCATAAAGCTTTAATTGGAGGATGTCAAGGAACATTAGCCTACAGTCCAATTTATTGGTCCTGTGTTCTTGATTTTTCTATTTCCTTAGATGATCTGAATTCCATCAATGCTCTAATGCTCGGCATCCAAACACATGGATATGATGATTTTGAAGATAATAGCAATAATGTTGCTATTCATTGGCGATGTGTCATCAAATTTTATAAGAAGACCACTCCTTCTGTTGTCCAACAAGTTTATGAAACCTCTGAGTTCACTACTCTAATCACTCATGACTATGGCTTAAATCTTGTTGCTCCTCAAATGATATCTCGTCGAGATCTTAAACCGCCAACAGAATGGGTCACAAATTGGGCTTCTATTCGTACTTCTCCCTGTCCACAGCCTATCACTGCTCAAACTTCTATTTGAGAAGATAATGGCCTTGTTCAAACTCGTTTTTTCCCCAATCATAGTATGCAAATTTTGAGCATGGTGGACCTCCTCCTTCTCTTGTTATACAAAACCATGTAAAAACTAAAGTTGCAATAAAACCACAAATGTCCTCTATTGCATCTATTCCTGAAGGATCACCAAGTCCTTCATATGATCTTACTTCTGATCCAAACTTCATGCATATGTTATCAAATATGATTGCACAAACTCTTCAGTCTCTGCATTCAAATATTGTTCCTCCTAGAACAATTAATATGCAATCAGCATTCCAAATTCCACAATTTCCACAACCATCTGTATGTAATCATCCTCATTGTTCTCCTAGCTTTTGTCAACAAACTCCTAGTCTTCCAAAACCCCATGAAAAAGAAGAACAGGATAAAGACAGAAGAAGAATAAACATGATTCGTTTTGTTCCAAGTTCTGGAAATCAAACATAGGAATATACAAAGTGTACTCCTTTTTCCGCTCATGAACAAATTTTGCTTCAATCAGTAGGAAAATCTACTACAAAAGGCTTAGGATATCCAGAAGAAATCCCCAGCTACAGATTGGATCCTAGGAATAAGATTCCTAGTAAAATACAGCTTCCTTCTGATGAAGAAATCATTCAATTTCTTAAGATATACAAAGGAATAAGTCCTTATGATCCCTCAAATGAATGGTATAAGAAACTTTTTAATTGGGATATGTATACTCATCAACAAGAGTATAGATACTGTGAAGAAATGAAAACCTATTCAAACAAATATAGGTCAACAATCAACAAAGTCAACAATAAAAATTGGAAAGCTTGGATGGAACAGAATAACCAATGGATTTCTTTTTATGAATTTTATTATCCAAGTAGAAATAAAGTAGAAATGGATTTGGTCAAAAAGTTCAAGAATCCATCTTGTGAAGATATAAAAACAAAGATTAAGGAAAATCCAGTTGAAATTCCTGGACCTCTTATCATGTAGGAATTTACAGGGTAAGTTCCTCAGAAAGAACACCAAAAGGACACCGCTCACAACCAGATCTCAAATCAATACACCAGTATTTTTGACGTGGTTAAAACCCTCAAAGAGGGAAACAGTCCACGGCCTGTCCCAACGTGGGTACTACAGGCAATTTATTAATCAAAGAATGAAAATTTACATAAGCTTCTCTCATACACAGATTACCCGAACAATGACCCTCCATGCGCTTTAAATAGAACTCATGGACCAATCGGGTGTCAAGCCACGGATCAAGTGTCGGTAATACCGAGGAGAGAGTGAACCATCGGATCACTACATATCGTGACCGTCGGATTGTAAGTTACAAAATGTACAACGGTAAAGAAACACACTTTACCTAACTCTATACCTAACTCTATACTAGACCAAGTTGAACTTAACTATTTCCTATGTGTCGGAATATCCTAACATCCCCCCTTAAGAACAACTTGGGATAGGATTAAAGGATTTACAAATATGACACAATAGGAGAAGGAAGGAGGCACTAGAGCCTATCCCCCCTTAGTGACAACTTCCTGAACACCAAGCATATATCGAAGTTTAGTGAACTTCGCCTCTGTGAGAGCCTTTGTGAAGATGTCTGCAACCTGATCATCTGTTGAACAATATTGCACTTCAAGAACATGGTCATGAATGAGCTTTCTGATGAAGTGCATGTGTAGTTCAATGTGTTTGCTGCGCTGATGCTGGACTGGATCTTTGCATAGCTGAATGGCACTTTGATTATCACACCAAAGTGTGGTTGGATGCTGCTGCTCAAAGCCAAACTCTGATAGGATCTGATGAAGCCACAAGGCTTCCTTACTAGCTTCCACGGCACCACGATACTCTACTTCTGCTGATGAAAGAGAAATGGCAGCCTGTTTCTTACAAGCCCATGTAATAGGTCCTGAACCAAGAGTGAAGACATAACCGACAGTAGACTTCTGATCATCAGGGTCACCAGCCCAATCAGAATCAGTGAAACCAACTAATAGAGGAGCTGTTTTGGCACTGTAATGAATCCCAAACTGTACTATACCTCGAACATAACAAAGTATTCTTTTGGCTGCTTTCCAATGACTTTCACGGGGGCTTTGCATAAAACGAGCAACAAGGCCAACAACAAAGGAAAGATCAGGACGAGTATGGGTTAAATACAAGAGTTTTCCTACAAGTTGACGGTATAAGGTAGCATCAACTTCAGGAGAAGTACAAGAGACTGAAAGTTTGACTCCAGACTGAAAGGGAGAAGGGGCTGGCTTACAGTCTTCCATGTGAAAATGATGAAGAATATCACAAGCATAATTGGACTGGGAAAGGGAAATACCCTCCTTGGATTGCAAGACTTGAAGACCGAGAAAATAGTGTAAGTGTCCTAAGTCTGTCATTTCAAATTTCTTTTTAAGGCTGGACTTCACATGGTTGATAAGGTTGGGATCACTACCAGTAAGAATAAGATCATCAACATAAAGAACAAGGATGATAAGAGAGTTGCCCACTTTCTTGGTGTAGACAGTATTGTCAGAATAACACCGAGAAAAGCCAGATTCTAAAAGAAAGCTATCCATTTTGGCATACCAAGCCCGAGGAGCTTGCTTGAGACCATAGAGAGATTTCTTAAGTCGACATACAAGGCTGGAGTCTGTTTGGATGAAGCCAATGGGTTGTTCCATATAGATTTCTTCATGCAAGTCCCCATGCAAGAAGGCAGATTTAACATCCATCTGATGGACTTCCTATTTTAAAGAGGCGGCAAGGGAAAGAACAAGGCAGATAGAGTTCATTTTGGCAACAGGGGAGAAGGTTTCAGTGTAGTCAATGCCTTCAACCTGTGAAAAACCCTTAGCAACAAGACGAGCTTTATGTCTGTCAACTTTCCCATCTGGTCCATACTTGGTTCTGTAAACCCATTTACATCTAACAAGTTTGCATCCCTTTGGTAGAGGAACAAGATCCCATGTATCATTTGTCAACAATGAATGATATTCTTCATTCATAGCTGCTTCCCAATGTGGATGGCCTGAAGCTTCTGCAAAAGTGTCAGGATCATGATTTACTGGAGCTTGAGCCAGTAAAGAAGAGGCTCTTTCAAACTGAGAACGTGTACGTCACTGATCTGTAGGATCACCGGCAAGATCACCTGCTGCATCCCGAGTAGCACAGACCCATCTTGGAAGTTGAGGATCCTGAGAAGGTGGGAAGGATTATCATCCTCACTTTCATCATCTGAAGAAGAAATGTTTTCAAAAGTAGAAGAGATAGGAAGAGGTGGCACATCCGTCGGACTAGGCTCGCAGGCCGATTTATTTTCATCAAATTTTACATCTCTTCTAATGATAACATTTTGGACTTAAATGGAATAAGTCTATAACCTTTTACATCTTCAGAATATCCAAAAAAAGTACATTTCTCACTCTTAGGTTCTAAAGCTTTATGCTTTTCATCTGGAATATGGGCCCATGCTTCACTTCCAAAAACACGAAAGTGACTTACATCTGGTTTAATGGAACTCCAAGCTTCTTCTGGAGTGATATTATTTAGAACCTTAGTAGGAGTGCGATTGATTATATAATTTGCACAATTAATTGCTTCGGCCCAAAAACTAAGACTGAGTCCTTTAGATTGCAGCATACAATTAGCCATTTCCTTTAAGGTGCGATTTTTCCTTTCAGCTACACCATTTTGTTGTGGAGTGTATGGAACAGTATGTTGCATTTGAATTCCATTTTCGGTGCAAAAGTTGATGAAGGTGTTTTTAACATATTCTCCACCATTATCAGTTCTTAGCTTAAGAATTTGATGTCCAGATTGTTTTTCAACAAAGGCTTTGAAGGCCAAAAATGTGTTAAATACTTCGCTCTTGAGTTTTAAGAAGTATACCCAAGTGCGTCTGTTATAGACATTTTTGTGCCTTACAGCATGAAGCATGAAATGTCCATAATCTAAGGGATCCAAAGTCCCTAAACATGTTGTTCCTACCCCTAGAGGAACAAGGTCAGCAAACCACAGCACTAAAAATCAGTTCTCCACCTGAAAACACTCAAAAACAAGCAAATTCTGGATCATGTCAACTGCTCCACTCAGCATCTGCGCTGAATGTCAACTGCTCCTCTCTGTACCCGCGCTGAATGTCAACTGCAAAGAAGGCCACCTGCACTGAGTGTACTTGGACAAGTGGCACAGTCATTCCTCAAGGTGTCAATGCCCAGGAAGCTTCCAAAATGACACTTGGATCAGGGAATTCGCCTAGTGATGAGTAAGAGGTTCTTAAACTCCAAGTGGAAGCAAGGATCTCCAAGTGGATTCAAGAACTGAAGAATAACTGAAGTGGGAGAGGACACTAGTCAGCTTCATGCAGCCTCAAGCTGACTCATCCTTTCTCCAAAACTCCTATATATAGAGCTCTCTCATGAGGTCTAAGGAGGCTGGAATGTTGTGAATGTAAGGAAGTGTTGTTGGTTTGAGTTTAGAGCTATTGGGTGATTTGCTTTGAAGGAGGTGAAGAGGAGATTTCTTTCTGCTGGGAAGGTGATGCTGGATTGGGCCTCTTATGGTTGTATCACTTCCTGAACTTTACTTCTTCCATTAATAAAGCATTTGAGGTTCTTCTATATGCATGTGTCTCAATGATGTATTGTCATACTTGTGTATTTGATTTATTCTAATCCTTGAATCAGTTATGAATGTATGCTTCTTGTAGTTTCCCTCTCTTGCCATTTTGCAGGATCTTGGTGTAGCTGGGCCAGTGAAAGAGCAAGGAGCTGGGAGCAAGCAGCAAGGAGAGAAGATTGGATCAACCATTAGCGAAAGACATCGGTTAGTGGATCTCTTTCTCCCCTATTTTACTTTCATAAAGAAGAAATCTTAGATAGCTTTGCTTCGATTGTTGCTGAGGTACTATCACCCTTAGAGTGGGATAGGGTCATTCCGTATTGGATACTTTTCCCAACAACAAATTGGCGACTCCGCTGGGGATCGTATCTTGTTGGTTGTTTGTGTTTTTGCTATTCATTTCCTAAACACAGGGAGTACCGAATCGAACTGCATTTGGATCTTTCAAATGCAGAGTAGAGGGCAGCTACTCTAGCTCAGTTTCTGGGCATGTTTATGATTTGAAGAGCTGATCCACAAAGACTCTGAACAGCTCTTAGTGATAGCTTTTCATCCTCCTAATTACCCTTTAGTGTGTACTTGATTGATAGCTTTTGATTTGGCCAAAAACTGTGAATTTTTGAGCAAACTGTAACCCGGAAACCAAGAGAAACGAGAGTTTCTCTCTTCATTGCAGGCACTGTGAAGGCAGTCTGCATTTCATCACAGGTCCCGAAGGGGCTACCTGCGTTGAATGTCAAGCTGACAGTGTACTACCTGCGCTGAACCAGTTTTGCCTTGTGCAACTAGGGTTCCCTGCTGTTTATTGCCCTGTTTTCATCCTTGTTTTTGCAGCCTGTTATCAGTCAATTTACCTATCTGAAACCACCTTTCCTTGCCACTATTCCGCCTCGGTTGTATAAAGAAACTGTATTTGTTCTTTGTGTATTTCTTACATCATTTGCAGTTTCCCATAACGAAAAGTGAACTAGTCTTGCTGTGGCCTCTTAGATCTAGACCTGTGATAAGTGTCGTATTGATCTTAAGAGTTAGTTTGTTTGTTGTTCATAGCTGATTGAGCTTTTGCTTTCATCATATGGTTTGAATTTATGTATTTCTAGTGTTGAAACAAGTAAATCTTAAGGTGTCTTGATTTTGGACAAAGCTTGTTTGCTTTCACTTGAAATTGAATTCAAAGATATACAACAGCTTTCTTTTTGTAATACATCAACATTAAGAAAGAGAAAAGAAATACCTGCATTTTGCATTTGCATTTTTGATAAGTTTGCATGTTGATTTAGGAGAAAGTGCATTAGAGTGTGCTGATTGCTCTTTGAGAAAAGATAGTCGCTCTCTTTTCCCTTAGTAGCTAGGATTTTCAAAGTTGAAAGATCATAAAGCTTGCTTATCATCTTAGACTGCATTTAGGAATTTGTACCAATACATCTCGTGGTGATCCTGAAAGACAAACTTTAAAAAAGATCAACTTAAAATATATTGAATGAACCTAACAACGCTTTGCAACATAACGCTCACAGTAGAGGTCTAGGTAGAGACGTGTTCCGGCATCGTTAAACGTAGTGACTGTCGATCTCTACGAAGGTGGGTGATTCCTCCTGAGAGACGATAGCACTAATACGGACTTGTGCTCCCACGTACCGTCGCGTATATATTGGGAGACCCCTATAGGCATTTATCCTTTATCCTTAGGAAGCTGTGTCGGCCGCCCTACTGATTGCGATGCAGTGAACACAGCATTCACGAAGATCGACCACCCGTACCGTAAAACGTATTCTGTGGTTTCGCGAAAGGTTTGGCACACCCTCTGCCTAGATCTCCAGAGCAGTTTCTTTTGGCCTTTTTCAAACTCTATAACTGAAAAAGTCCATCCGAGCATTTGTCACTTCGGGCTCGTTAAAACATCGAAGGAGACTAGAGTCATCTTTAGCTTTTTCTCGACTCTTAAAAAGTGAAAAAGCAAGTTGTGTCTAAAGCGTCGTTATAAAATTTATTTTAAACGGAACATAATCACCTCCTATTCCTGCGTTGATCTTTAGGTTGAGAACATGGAACACCCCAACCAAGGAATTCCTCATGATGGAAATCCTAGTCCTTTCTCCTCTTGGGGAGAAGTTGGTGCGCCCCACATGGCCACATTGTCGCTTCCAGGACTGACAATTGGCCTGCCAATTTGGCTATTCTCAACCAATGTAGTTCAGAACACCACGGTTCCTGAACAGTCGAGTCAACAGTTAGATCAGTCTAGAGCTGCCCACCAGCCTTCTACTTCCTATAACCCTTCCTCCAATCCTTCATCTTCGCAAGGTAGAGCCAGCAAAAGCCAAGCTCCCATGGAGAAGAAGGAGAAGAAGAAGAGAGAGAAGAAGAAGAAGGAGCCTAAGGCGACTGGGGGCAAGCAAAAGACATCTGACAAAAATCCACACACAGCACAGACCGGGCCTAAATCGCCATGTGTCATATGTAGAGGAGACCACTTCCATAGAGATTGTCCCTGTATTCCCCGGATACTAAGGGACTAGTCCCCTCGTTTGCACAATTCGGGAGCGTCAACCTCTGATAGCCATGTTGAATGCTTACTGTCAACCAGCGAAATTGAAGGTTCAAGACAAAGAGGGGGAACAAGATCCCCCTGCAGACTGTGTGAAGGCGATCACGCCATCCACAGTTGTCCCTTCTTAGACGAAGCGAAGAGAGTTTTGGAAGATCGTCCGGTTTCACCGTTGAGACTTCCTCCTGGATACAAAAAACTCATGCCAAGTCCTTCGTTGGTTGAAAATACAGCTGGCCCGCTCAAGTGGTCGGCTAAAGCGTCAGTCACTGAAAATGAACCTACTGAATCCAGACTGGACGAAAGTCCAAAGGTCGAAACGGCAGTTGACCCGGTTCTCCCTTCAGAAGTTTCATTTCAAATGACACCGTCACTGAAGACTCATCTTCAAATGACACCCTCACTGAAGAGAATAAGGATGACACCATCCAGATTCTTTTCATCAACACAGACTCTGATGAGCATCAGGGCAATGCGCCCATTCCTTTATTGCAGGAAGGAACATCGTCAGGGTCATATCCGGCCGTATATTCGGTCCCACCACCAAGCAACCTGGTTGTATCCTTTGATTGGAATCAACTAGGCAGACCCCGGTTGCCAGCCAGTATACCATTCAGAATCATAGTCCAAATATACAGAATGGTAATGGCTGGCACTATCATTGATGAAGGGGCATCTGTGAGTATCCTTTCCTCTATTGCTTGGAAAGCACTGGGTTCCCCGGCGCTTTTACCTGAGATAAGAAATCTCTCGGGTTTCAATAAAGGAACCAGTCGACCATTAGGGATCCTCCCCAATGTGCCTGTTACATTGAAAGGGAAGACCGTTCAAATGAACGTGATGGTCGTTCAAGGACCCTTGGATTATAACCTACTCCTTGGACGAGACTATATATATTGCATGGGAGCAATAGTCTCCTCACTCTTTAGAGTAATGTGTTTTCCACACAAAGGAAGAGTGGTCAAGCTCATAGACCAACTTTCATTTCCGGGATCACGCATCGCAAATAGTCAAATACCAACCCTAAATGGTCTATTCAATCAAGAAATGTCTCCACCCCCAGTCCTCCTTCCCGATGAGTGCGAGTGATTCGGAAAGATGGGACTGGAACCCAGGGGGCATGCATCCTGGTCTGCTTTGGGCAGAAAAAACCCTGGGTATAAGGTAGAATTTCCGCGGGAGAATATGACTAGTCCGTACCCCGTCCGAAGAGGAGAGAGGGTTGTTCTAGAATAGGATTCTTTTGTCAAAGTTATGTGAGTGGAATAATCTACTTTTCACTCACCGTTGTCTATTTAGGTAGACAGTGCCGAGGAAATGTTTTCGTTTGAAGAAGTTAACAAAACAATCTTTGGGTAACCTGAAAGAGGTAAGCCTCACCCTTTAAAACAAATGTTTTGATGGATAAGTAGGGGTAGCCTTGAAATTGTATTTTATACCTGGGGGCATGCAAACCTTTTGGAGTGCAAGCAAAGAGCGGTTATTTATCTGTTTTTGGGATTAGCCGTTTCCGAACTTGCATAAAGAAAGGATATGGAGTAGAGCTCAGTGAGATGAAACTCCTTAAAAAATAGAGATCTCACAGGGGACATTTCTTATCTTATCACTGGTATATCGAGCAGTTTTAGCACATAGTTCATGCTCGTTAAAAAATAAACATAAGGTTGTGAGCAGGCTTTCCCTTAGAGTTCAAACTCATCCAGAAAAAATGAACCGGTAAATAACCATTGTGATCGTAAATTTATCAGCCATAAAAGCCTTGGTCGTGTTTGCACCTGTCACCTCCACCGTCATTTGGCCGATCGTTCACCTCCATATGATTGTTTACCCATTTTGAGGAACAGCTGCGAAGAGTGATTTCACCTAGCCATCCTTGTGACACTGCCGTGATTGGAAAATTCCAACCTGTACCTGGAATCTGCTGCTATCCCTGTTTATCACTCGTTCCTCAAAAGACGAGTCTTCTTTAAGCTCTTTTCATCTGACTTGTAAAATATGAAAAGTTTGCCGAGTTTTGGCCTTCCAGCTCGTTAAAGTGACCTGAAGAGCTATCCCTCCTCTAGATTTTAATCTTTTTGGACCCGAGGGATTATTGCACAAAAAGATCGAGCGCTTGTTTTGTTCGGCTCGTTAAAAGTACCGAAAACTCATCCCTTCTGTATTGTTTTATACTTTTTCGGACTTAAGGGATTAGATGACGAAAAAGGAAGTTTGGAGTTAACTTTCTGTACCTTTTCAGACTCTTTAAAAATGAAAAGGACCAAGTTTTCTTTGTTGTTAGACTCGTTAAAATGATTAAATAGCGACAAACTTGTCTTTAGACGAGAACGAGTTTCCCTATCGCTAGGCTCGTTAAAACATAGCGATGGGCTTGCCCGAAGGGCAGGTTATAGAACAAGCATATGTTATCCTCCTCAAGCTTGACAAAAATAAAGAGGTACTGGTCAGAAATGACTGGGGAAAAATTGGGAGAACCTCAAAGCTTTAATGGTAGCAAGTCGCTCTTGAACATGACACTTTTCCTCCGTACCACATCGGGTTGGGTTGTTTCATTCACCGGTCTCATCACCATGGTCTCGCCAAACCATCCATTTGGGGTAATGCTACCGATCCATTGCATCACTGTCGTTATATGTTCAAGAGATGTCGTTCAGAAAGAGTCAACCGTGTCCCATCCACTGCCATACATTATCCTTCATCCATTCATGACCACCACCCTGACATATGCTCCACTGAGCATCTGCGCTGAATGTCAACTGCTCCTCTCTGTACCTGCGCTGAATTTCAACTGCAAAGAAGGCCACCTGCGCTGAGCGTACTTGGACAAGTGGCACAGTCATTCCTCAAGGTGTCAATGCCCAGGAAGCTTCCAAAATGACACTTGGATCAGGGAATTCGCCTAATGATGAGTAAGAGGTTCTTAAACTCCAAGTGGAAGCAAGGATCTCCAAGTGGATTCAAGAACTGAAGAATAACTGAAGTGGGAGAGGACACTAGTCAGCTTCATGCCAACCTCAAGCTGACTCATCCTTTCTCCAAAACTCCTATATATAGAGCTCTCTCATGAGGTCTAAGGAGGCTGGAATCTTGTGAATGTAAGGAAGTGCTGTTGGTTTGAGTTTAGAGCTATTGGGTGATTTGCTTTGAAGGAGGTGAAGAGGAGATTTCTTTCTACTGGGAAGGTGATGCTGGATTGGGCCTCTTATGGTTGTATCACTTCCTGAACTTTACTTCTTCCATTAATAAAGCATTTGAGGTTCTTCTATATGCATGTGTCTCAATGATGTATTGTCATACTTGTGTATTTGATTTATTCTAATCCTTGAATCAGTTATGAATGTATGCTTCTTGTAGTTTCCCTCTCTTGCCATTTTGCAGGATCTTGGTGTAGCTGGGCCAGTGAAAGAGCAAGGAGCTGGGAGCAAGCAGCAAGGAGAGAAGATTGGATCAACCATTAGCGAAAGACATCGGTTAGTGGATCTCTTTCTCCCCTATTTTACTTTCATAAAGAAGAAATCTTAGATAGCTTTGCTTCGATTGTTGCTGAGGTACTATCACCCTTAGAGTGGGATAGGGTCATTCCGTATTGGATACTTTTCCCAACAACAAATTGGCGACTCCACTGGGGATCGTATCTTGTTGGTTGTTTGTGTTTTTGCTATTCATTTCCTAAACACAGGGAGTACCGAATCGAACTGCATTTGGATCTTTCAAATGCAGAGTAGAGAGCAGCTACTCTAGCTCAGTTTCTGGGCATGTTTATGATTTGAAGAGCTGATCCACAAAGACTCTGAACAACTCTTAGTGATAGCTTTTCATCCTCCTAATTACCCTTTAGTGTGTACTTGATTGATAGCTTTTGATTTGGCCAAAAACTGTGAATTTTTGAGCAAACTGTAACCCGGAAACCAAGAGAAACGAGAGTTTCTCTCTTCATTGCAGGCACTGTGAAGGCAGTCTACATTTCATCACGGGTCCCGAAGGGGCTACCTGCATTGAATGTCAAACTGACAGTGTACTACCTGTGCTGAACCCGTTTTGCCTTGTGCAACTGGGGTTCCCTGCTGTTTATTGCCCTGTTTTCATCCTTGTTTTTGCAGCCTGTTATCAGTCAATGTACCTATCTGAAACCACCTTTCCTTGCCACTATTCCACCTTGGTTGTATAAAGAAACTGTATTTGTTCTTTGTGTATTTCTTACATCATTTGTAGTTTCCCATAACGAAAAGTGAACTAGTCTTGCTGTGGCCTCTTAGATCTAGACCTGTGATAAGTGTCGTATTGATCTTAAGAGTTAGTTTGTTTGCTGTTCATAGCTGATTGAGCTTTTGCTTTCATCATATGGTTTGAATTTATGTATTTCTAGTGTTGAAACAAGTAAATCTTAAGGTGTCTTGATTTTGGACAAAGCTTGTTTGCTTTCACTTGAAATTGAATTCAAAGATATACAACAGCTTTCTTTTTGTAATACATCAACATTAAGAAAGAGAAAAGAAATACCTGCATTTTGCATTTGCATTTTTGATAAGTTTGCATGTTGATTTAGGAGAAAGTGCATTAGAGTGTGCTGATTGCTCTTTGAGAAAAGATAGTCACTCTCTTTTCCCTTAGTAGCTAGGATTTTCAAAGTTGAAAGATCATAAAGCTTGCTTATCATCTTAGACTGCATTTAGGAATTTGTACCAATACATCTCGTGGTGATCCTGAAAGACAAACTTTAAAAAAGATCAACTTAAAATATACTGAATGAACCTAACAATGCTTTGCAACATAACGCTCACAGTAGAGGTCTAGGTAGAGACGTGTTCCGGCGTCGTTAAACGTAGTGACTGTCGATCTCTACGAAGGTGGGTGATTCCTCCTGAGAGACGATAGCACTAATACGGACTTGTGCTCCCACGTACCGTCGCGTATATATTGGGAGACCCCTATAGGCATTTATCCTTTATCCTTAGGAAGCCGTGTCGGCCGCCCTACTGATTGCGATGCAGTGAACACAGCATTCACGAAGATCGACCACCCGTACCGTAAAACGTATTCTGTGGTTTCGCGAAAGGTTTGGCACACCCTCTGCCTAGATCTCCAGAGCAGTTTCTTTTGGCCTTTTTCAAACTCTATAACTTAAAAAGTCCATCCGAGCATTTGTCACTTCGGGCTCGTTAAAACATCGAAGGAGACTAGAGTCATCTTTAGCTTTTTCTCGACTCTTTAAAACTGAAAAAGCAAGTTGTGTCTAAAAGCGTCTAATAAAATTCATTCAATTCGGAAATATAATTCCCCCTTTTGTATTTTAGTTGATCGAGTAATCCGCAACCGTGGAAGAAAGTCAATTGAAACCCCGTCGTTCGCGGAGGCTTGCGAGTCAACCGTCTTTGTCTCTGGAATCGAAAGTAGTACGGACAAAGCGAACTCACTTAACCGGGTCGAAATCTCATATCAAAGTTAGAACAACTGTTCCAACAACATCTGAGATCCCGGTTACTCCAAGTATTTCTGGAATCCCTGCCTCTATTGAAGAAGTTCAACAGCCACAGAGGGACAGTAACACTGATCCTAGTCTGAGAACAAGTACTTGCATAACTGAACCAGTTCCATCTGTAACCAGTCCAGAGAGTATTGTTCCTCAAACAACTGTCGCTGTCGAAACAACCCCTTCTTCGGCACCAGAAATCTTTTACAGACCTGACGGTCTTCCTCTTCCACCTGGTTTGATTGCAATAGAGGAAATCATAGAGGACCCGCAAGCAAATACTCCAACTCATTTTGGAGTAGGTGTCACTCTTTTTCCTTCTACATCAGAAGTTTGTCCATCACCAGCGGAAGTTCCTGTAGAATCGCTAGGCAGTCTATTGGATAGACTTAAAATGTCTGAGCAACCGTCGACATCTAGGACTGTGTCGAACGACACAGCGACGACAGAGCTCCCTGCTTCCACTCCGACGATGTTTGCCGGCGTACCATCTGTCCCAACTAGCTCTCAACAGCTAGAAGGAGTCCACCCAGGGACTATTTCGACAGTGTGGTCTGTTCCAGTTTGTTCTTCCGGTATAATACCCGGTAATTCTTATGTTGAAACTAGACAAATTGATCCCTATGGAGGTCAATTTGGGCCATCCAGTCCTCAAAGGCAAGCCATACCCTTGAGTTCCGGATTGCTACCGTATGGGGGGCAATATGCCCTTTCATTACCCCCTCCGGGAGGATACCCACATGACAGTTCTCAACAGTGTTTAGGTTTGACTGGAATTACAACAAGTGGTTGGGTACCTATGTTACCCCGACAGCCAAGAGTTGTGTATTCTATGCAACAATGTGTACCTATGTCTAGCATCCCGACGACGCCAGCTATTGTAACCGTGTCGCAGGTTCAAACGATGCCTGTTGTATGTCAACCCCAGGTTGTAATGCAACAGCCCCTTGACCCTGCAACACAACCACAATCGCCAACTGCTGGGACGAAACAGGTCCAAACGGGTACAATTACCCCGCATCTTGGTCCGTCGGTTAGTATAGCACATCAAAACATGGCTTCACAGCCATGGATGGTGCAGTACCAACAACCACAGTTCCAGCAGGTGTACCAAGGATCTGAGCAACAGATCTTTGCGAATAGTGGACAACCCTATATTCAAAACGGGTTAAATCAACCACTTTATAGTGGTCAAGTCCACCAGCCGTATCAGTCATACCAGCATCAATTGCATTATGCTGGTATGCAAAGGCCTACTGCTCAGGCGATTCCATCGTATCCTGGGTACGCCTCGCCAAACCTGAATCAACAGTTACCATTCGTGGCAACTTTAGAATTACCAGATTTACATCGATTGACGAACGATCCAATTTCCTATGCCCATTGGTGGCCAGCGATTCCTCACAAGCTTCCGTCGGACATTCCTAAATTCAATGGAAATCCTGGCGAAGACCCGTCGAATCATGTGATGACTTTTCATCTGTGGTGTTCGTCGAACACCTTGAATGATGATTCGATAAGGCTTCGCCTTTTTCAGAGGACATTGACAGGTCCGGTGGCTAAATGGTATATTGAATTACCTAGAGCCTCTTTCGACAATTTCAATTCCCTAGCCACGACTTTCTTAACCCATTTTCAGTTACCTATAAGGTACGAAACTGGAATAGAGATATTAACCAATTTCAAGCAGACAACGGCCACACATATATCCGATCATATACATGAGTGGCGTCATCGTCGCAGAATGGTAAAGACTTATGTTCCAGATCAGCTATTAGCTGAGTGGTTTATAAAGTCGCTTCTTCCTGCTATAACAGAAGATGTGGCCAAGGGAGGGGTCGTAACAGAGGAGTAGGTTATTGCTCGTGCCCAGTATTTAGACTTAGTATATACTCAGTCTGGCACGCTCTATGATAAGATACCTGACGCCCCTAGACCGGAATTTTCAATTCCTCCTCCTCCTGGATCAAATAGTGACTCTCATGCCGGCGACGGTGTGATTGGCACTGCAAACACAAAGTCGACAAGGGATTCAAATAAGAAACCCCGTAAGACTTCGAATCAAAAGGCAAATCAAGAGGTTCTTTCTTCGGAAATAAATGCCATATCGGCAGATAAAGGCAAAAATTCCAATCAACCAGGAAGCAAGAAAAAGCAAAACAAAGGGAAGAAGAAGAAACAGGGTGAGTCATCCCCTCAAAAAACTTCTTCAAACCCTCCTGGAAATAGGAAATTTCCTTGTCAAATATGCGATGAGGAGGATCATGGGACAAAGAATTGTCCATACAAAGCTGAACTTAAGAAGTTTTTCAAAAGTTCACACACCTCAGCTGTGCTGACTGATCCATTTCCTAATCCAGGTCAAAATATGGTTGATAGTGGAAATTCTTCCCCGTCGCAAGTGCTAATGTTATCGATCTCTAAGCAACAAAATGATGCTTTGATTTCGACAAGGAGTAAAGATTACAGGAATCCACAGGTGTCGAACGACAAAGGTAAAGATCAACCTAGTAGTTCGACAACAACTTCGGCAGAAGTTGTACCCCCCATCACTCATGAGTTAACAATAAAACCTCCAAAGGGAGTAGTACACAAGTCGACATTTAATCCTCGCGCCAGAGCGGCGCAGCATTATAACATAGTGGAAGATTTGGCCCAATCGCCATCTGCTATGTCGACTCTTGAGGTACTGCAAAATTGTCCATCCCAAAGGCAGGCATTGTTATCAGCTATTGGTGGAGTGGATCCTAAGGATTCCAATATTGTATCCTTTGATCACAAAGGATATGATCCTCAGTTACCAGCTCAACTAGCTTTCCTTATTCAAGTGAAAGCACTCAACAAAACGGTTCATAGAACAATTATTGATGAGGGGGCATCGACATCTATCATGTCAATGAGTTGCTGGAAAACTCTCGGATCTCCAACCTTGTCGCGATCTTCAACGACATTAAAAGCATTCGACGGAAGGACGTACACCCCGTACGGTATCCTAAATAACTTAAAGGTTGAACTAGGGGGAAAAACAGTAGAAATAGATGTTGAAGTCATCGATGGCAATCTTGATTATAACATCCTACTCGGAAGACATGGATATATGCCATGGCAGCTGTAGTGTCGACTTATTTTAGGAAGATCGCATTCCCGTTTGAAGGAGGGATTACGATCGTCGACCAACAGAACTTCCTCCCTAATGGTTCACAAGTTATAGGAAGCATTCCCATGATCCATGGGAGCGACAATTCAATTCAAGATATCGGAGTAGGCCTATTGAAAGACCCCACAATGATGGGAGCTTTCGCGTTGCCACCTCCTATCCATATAGGAAATATCCCGTTTGTAGCAACATGCAACATGATATCTTCCACGAAGGTCGCAGAAGACAAAGTCGACATGGATCATTCAATGGTTTTGCCCCCAAGCCTTATAGAAATATTGTATCAATCAATGTTTCGGGCATGGGAGGCGAACCCAAGTCAACGCTCGTCAAGCGTTTGGGTAGATAGGTCTGGAGAATATGGTACCCCATTAGATCCTTGGTCGAAAGTGCATGGGACTGACGAAGGAATCTTACAATCAATGTTGATTGAAGAGGAACCCTGGAATGATCACCACCATCGTTCCCTTCTTCCAGAATGTGAAGAAGATACTCAACACGACCTTTACCACCCTTCAGTTTTTGAATTCCTAACAAATACTGTAAATATGGTGGATTTCGAGCGAAACTTATCCAATATTGAAGAGACTATAGCCATAAATATCTCGACAAAACCTAATGTTGTAGAGAATATTCATGTCGGCAAAAGTTGTTCCCCTTCAGAACTGGAAATATATGACGCTCTTTTTCGCGAGTTTAGAGATGTCTTTGCATGGTCATATAATGAAATGCCAGGCATTGACTCGAGTATTGTTGAACATGAAATTAAAATGTATCCTGATGTCAAACCAGTAAGACAACGGCTTCGACAGGTGCACCCGAAGAAAGCCGCTGCCATTAAAGCAGAAGTTGAAAAACTTCTCCATGCTGGTTTCATCTACCCGGTTCCTCTAACCGATTGGGTATCGAATATTGTCCCTGTTATGAAAAAACAAGGGACAATAAGAGTGTGTGTCGACTATAGGGATGTAAACCAAGCTTGTCCAAAGGACAACTACCCTACACCCTTCATCGACTAGATAATTGATGAATGCGCCGGATGCGAAATCTTTTCCTTTATGGATGGATTTTTCGGGTATAATCAAATAAATATCCGCCCACAGGACCAGTCTAAGACTACATTTATTTGTCCGTGGGGCACCTTCGCTTATCGAAAATTACCCTTTGGTTTAAAGAACGCAGGGGCGACGTTTCAGAGGGCAATGAATTATGCCTTCCATGACATCAAGAACATCGTTCAACCATATCTCGACGACCTTCCGGCTCATTCGCAAAAGCGGACTGATCATCCGCAGCATTTGAGAGCGATATTTCTACGTTGCCGGCATTACAAGATAAGACTCAATCCGCACAAGTGTGTGTTTTGCGTCGGTTCTGGTTGGTTACTTGGCTTTGTAGTCTCTAAGGATGGGATTCGTCTCGACCCTTGCAAGGTTCAGGCAATCATTAATTTGCCTCCACCTTCAAATGTGCTTCAAATTCAGAAACTCCAAGGGAAAGCAAACTTTCTGAGGAGGTTCATTCTGAATTACGCAGAACTTGCTAAAGGTTACACTCGTCTTTTGAAAAAGGATGTACCTTTTGTCTGGGACCAGGTCGCGCAAGCTTCCTTTGATGCTCTGAAAGATTCTCTAGTAAGAGCATCATTAATGTATGCCCCAGACTATCAAAGAGATTTTAACCTGTATCTAGCTGCAGCGGATACGACCATTGCGATGGTTTTAGTGCAAGAAGTCGATGGAATTGAACATCCTATTTATTATTTAAGTAAAAAATTAAATGATACAGAAAGCAAATATTCCTACGTTGAAAAACTAGCGCTTGCAGCTGTTCAAGCGATTCAAAGGTTTCGACATTACGTCCTCTTTCGGAAAACTACCATTTTATCAGATTGTAACCCCATGACATATATACTGTCGCGACAGTTGCTGGGGGGCAAATATTCAAAATGGATAGCGATCCTTCAAGAGTTTGATCTGGAATTTGTAAAATCCAAATCAAAGAAAGCTCTAGTTTTCACGGAATTATTGTGCGATCTCCCATCGTCGTCCAACGATGAAACATCGGAAGAATCAATCGTGGATGAAAATTTGTTTCTGATATCTACAAGCGATGAGTGGTATGGAGATATCATAGTTTATCTCCAAACCCAAAAGTTCAGGCCTAACACCTCTCACTCTGAACAGAAACGTATACGATACCAAGCTAAAGACTACATGATCGTCGGTGATACGCTTTACCGTCGTGGTATCAATACAGTTTTGAGGAGGTGCCTTACCCATGAGGAGGCCGAGAAAGCCCTGAATGAGTGTCATTCAGGCGCGTGTGGGGGGCATCAATCTGGATATGCAACAGCACAAAAAATCTTACGAGTAGGATACTTCTGGCCAACCATGTTCAAAGATTGCATAATCGCAGTCAGAAGTTGCCATACATGTCAGATTTTTGATAGCAAAACTAGAAGACCACCCGCACCTTTACAGCCAATAGTTGCTGTGGGGCCTTTCGCCAAATGGGGCATCGATTTCATGCAATGTAACCCCACCTCGACCGGGGGGCATGGGTATATTATAGTCGCCATTGACTATTTTACCAAATGGGGCATCGATTTCATGCAATGTAACCCCACCTCGACCGGGGGGCATGGGTATATTATAGTCGCCATTGACTATTTTACCAAATGGGCCGAGGCGATGCCTACATTGGATAACACTGGTGAAACAGCTGCCCTTTTCTTTTTCAATCATGTAGTCACCAGGTTCGGCGTACCACAGGCTATAGTTACAGATCATGGATCGCATTTTCGCAATCACATGATGGTTGAATTAGCTGCCAAGCTAGGGCTATCTCACGACAGCTCTACCCTGTATTATCCGCAAGTCAACGGACAAGTTGAGGCAATCAACAAGGTCCTGAAGCGTATGTTGCAAAGGATGATCTGAGTTCACAAAAGAAGGTGGCACCTAATCCTGTACTCAGCCTTGTGGGCTTACCGAACATCGGTAAAAAATGCCACTGGGTTCACATCGTTCCAACTGGTGTAATTTGTTGTAGGGAAAAGTATCCAATACGGAATGACCCTATCCCACTCTAAGGGTGATAGTACCTCAGCAACAATTGAAGCAAAGCTATCTAAGATTTCTTCTTTATGAAAGTAAAATAGGGGAGAAAGAGATCCACTAACCGATGTCTTTCGCTAATGGTTGATCCAATCTTCTCTCCTTGCTGCTTGCTCCCAGCTCCTTGCTCTTTCACTGGCCCAGCTACACCAAGATCCTGCAAAATGGCAAGAGAGGGAAACTACAAGAAGCATACATTCATAACTGATTCAAGGATTAGAATAAATCAAATACACAAGTATGACAATACATCATTGAGACACATGCATATAGAAGAACCTCAAATGCTTTATTAATGGAAGAAGTAAAGTTCAAGAAGTGATACAACCATAAGAGGCCCAATCCAGCATCACCTTCCCAGCAGAAAGAAATCTCCTCTTCACCCCCTTCAAAGCAAATCACCCAATAGCTCTAAACTCAAACCAATAGCACTTCCTTACATTCACAAGATTCCAGCCTTCTTAGACCTCATGAGAGAGCTCTATATATAGGAGTTTTGGAGAAAGGATGAGTCAGCTTGAGGCTGGCATGAAGCTGACTAGTGTCCTCTCCCACTTCAGTTATTCTTCAGTTCTTGAATCCACTTGGAGATCCTTGCTTCCACTTGGAGTTTAAGAACCTCTTACTCATCACTAGGCGAATTCCCTGATCCAAGTGTCATTTTGGAAGCTTCCTGGGCATTGACACCTTGAGGAATGACTGTGCCACTTGTCCAAGTACGCTCAGCGCAGGTGGCCTTCTTTGCAGTTGACATTCAGCGCAGGTACAGAGAGGAGCAGTTGACATTCAGCGCAGATGCTCAGTGGAGTAGTTGACATGATCCAGAACTTACTTGTTTTTGAGTCTTTTCAGGTGGAGAACTGATTTTTAGTGCTGTGGTTTACTGACCTTGTTCCTCTAGGGGTAGGAACAACATGTTTAGGGACTTTGGATCCCTTAGATTATGGACATTTCATGCTTCATGCTGTAAGGCACAAAAATGTCTATAACAGTTGCCCCCTAAAGTATGAGGTCATTTATTGGGTGAAATGCTTTATCCGGAGGATCCGAAGTTCATTCAATCGCTGAGAGGTGACCTGTAATAAAATACAATACAATACATTATTTTTCATTCTGCTTTCATGATCTAGCTGAGGCGGGCATTCCCATGCTTAGCTTTATAAATTCATTTTGGTACATAGAACAGACGATCATCTGATGGTAGACTGATAATTCTCTGCTGAAATTATCATCCTTCGAGTAGGATGATCATCTGCTGCAATGATGTACATGTCAAATGTTTTTATATTTCCTGAATATATATCGCAGCCCGGATGGATGAAACTAGATCCGGGGTCTTCAAACTCGTTCGATCTTCACTCTAAGTACAAGTCGATCCATGTGAGAATTGCGCTGAAGTCGAACATGGAAGGACATCGCTTGATTACCAGTCAATGATGTAAACCGTTAACAAGCACGAGAGGAATCACCGATAATGATAATGACCCTCAAGGTACTGCAGTACAATTCACGTGGTGTGAATAAAGGACTTGGCATCGAACACCACGTAAAATCTTTCGGTCGAAGGCCATTGATGTATACCTGTCGCCAGAAGTGAGAAACTTGCCATTGAGGCATGCAAGCTTCAAAGTACTGAGGGGGGTGTTCCTAGATCAACTTCTTGGATAATGAGCTGAAGTCGACAAGAAGCGATCCGTCAAAGGAGGGCCTTAATGAATCCCACATCAGTGACACGGAATGGAGCTAATGATTTTAGTGGAGGTGAAAACAATCTGTGACATATGATTCAGGGTGGTGGTCATGAATGGATGAAGGATAATGTATGGCAGTGGATGGGACACGGTTGACTCTTTCTGAACGACATCTCTTAAACATATAACGACACTGATGCGATGGATTGGTAGCATTACCCCAAATGGATGGTTTGGCGAGACCATGGTGATGAGACCAGTGAATGAAACAACCCAACCCGATGTGGTACGGAGGAAAAGTGTCATGTTCAAGAGCGACTTGCTACCATTAAAGCTTTGAGGTTCTCCCAATTTTTCCCAGTCATTTCTGACCAGTACCTCTTTATTTTTGTCAAGCTTGAGGAGGATAACATATGCTTGTTCTATAACCTGCCCTTTGGGCAAGCCCATCGCTATGTTTTAACGAGCCTAGCGATAGGGAAACTCGTTCTCATCTAAAGACAAGTTTGTCGCTATTTAATCATTTTAACGAGCCTAACGACAAAGAAAACTCGGTCCTTTTCATTTTTAAAGAGTCTGAAAAGGTACAGAAAGTTAACTCCAAACTTCCTTTTTCGTCATCTAATCCCTTAAGTCCGAAAAAGTATAAAACAATACAGAAGGGATGAGTTTTCGGTACTTTTAACAAGCCGAACAAAACAAGCGCTCGATCTTTTTGTGCAATAATCCCTCGGGTCCAAAAAGATTAAAATCTAGAGGAGGGATAGCTCTTCCGGTCACTTTAACGAGCTGGAAGGCCAAAACTCGGCAAACTTTTCATATTTTACGAGTCAGATGAAAAGAGCTTAAAGAAGACTCATCTTTTGAGGAACGAGTGATAAACAGGGATAGCAGCAGATTCCAGGTACAGGTTGGAATTTTCCAATCACGGCAGTGTCACAAGGATGGCTAGGTGAAATCACTCTTCGCAGCTGTTCCTCAAAATGGGTAAACAATCATATGGAGGTGAACGATCAGCCAAATGACGGTGGAGGTGACAGGTGCAAACACGACCAAGGCTTTTATGGCTGATAAATTTACGATCACAATGGTTATTTACCGGTTCATTTTTTCTGAATGAGCTTGAACTCTAAGGGAAAGCTTGCTCACAATCTTATGTTTATTTTTTAACGAGCATGAACTATGTGCTAAAAATGCTCGGATCTTGCGTTTATTTTTTAACGAGCATGAACTATGTGCTAAAACTGCTCGATTATATGGTCAAATTTTGATTTTTTACCATTACTAGCTTTTCTCTTTTCAAAGATGGTACTACATTTTCAATTGCTGCATCAAACTTAGTTAGAAATACATAATAATGAGATGAAAACCCTAATATTTTGCTTTGAACTACGTAAAAAGTCATTAAAAATAGTTTTTACCTCTCATTTGCATTTTGTTTGTTGGAGCTCTGGAGGTGCCTCTTCCCCCTTGATTTTCACCAGCTGATTTCGGGAGATTCTGTGGACGATTCTCGGCGCCGTCTGGACCAGGTAGGAGCTAAACACTAGATCTTTCTTTTCATGGTTTCCTTTTCCTATTTTGTGCCTGTTTTCAAACTTTTCTGAGCCTCAGGGGTTTTGCCAGGGCGCCCTAACTTCAGCGCAGGTTCCCCCTTCGAAACCTGCGTTGGATGTCAAGCTGCCTTAAGGCAGCCTGACCTTCAACGCAGGTGGGACACTCTCTACCTGCGTTGGGCTCAGAACCCTAAACCCTAAACAGTGTGATTGGCACTGCAAACACAAAGTCAACAAGGGATTCGAATAAGAAACCCCGTAAGACTTCAAATCAAAAGGCAAATCAAGAGGTTCTTGCTTTGGAAATAAATGCCATATCAGCAGATAAAGGCAAAAATTCCAATCAACCAGGAAGCAAGAAAAATCAAAACAAAGGGAAGAAGAAGAAACAGGGTGAGTCATCCCCTCAAAAAACTTCTTCAAACCCTCCTGAAAATAGGAAATTTCCTTGTCAAATATGCGATGAGGAGGATCATGGGACAAAGAATTGTCCATACAAAGCTGAACTTAAGAAGTTTTTCAAAAGTTCACACACCTCAGCTGTGCTGACTGATCCATTTCCTAATCCAGGTCAAAATATGGTTGATAGTGGAAATGCTTCCCCGTCGCAAGTGCTAATGTTATCGATCTCTAAGCAAGAAAATGATGCTTTGATTTCGACAAGGAGTAAAGATTACGGGAATATACAGGTGTCGAACGACAAAGGTAAAGATCAACCTAGTAGTTCGACAACAACTTCGGCAGAAGTTGTACCCCCCATCACTCATGAGTTAACAATAAAACCGCCAAAGGGAGTAGTACACAAGTCGACATTTAATCCTCGCGCCAGAGCGGCGCAGCATTATAACATAGTGGAAGATTTGGCCCAATTGCCATCCGCTATGTCGACTCTTGAGGTACTACAAAATTGTCCATCCCAAAGGCAGGTGTTGTTATCAGCTATTGGTGGAGTGGATCCTAAGGATTCCAATCTTGTATCCTTTGATCACAAAGGATATGATCCTCAGTTACCAGCTCAACTAGCTTTCCTTATTCAAGTGAAAGCACTCAACAAAACTGTTCACAGAACAATTATTGATGAGGGGGCATCGACATCTATCATGTCGATGAGTTGCTGGAAAACTCTCGGATCTCCAACCTTGTTGCGATCTTCGACGACATTAAAAGCATTCGACGGAAGGACGTACACCCCGTACGGTATCCTAAATAACTTAAAGGTTGAACTAGGGGGAAAAACAGTAGAAATAGATGTTGAAGTCATCGATGGCAATCTTGACTATAACATCCTACTGGGAAGACCATGGATATATGCCATGGCAGCTGTGGTGTCGACTTATTTTAGGAAGATCGCATTCCCGTTTGAAGGAGGGATTACGATCGTCGACCAACAGAACTTCCTCCCTAATGGTTCACAAGTTACAGGAAGCATTCCCATGATCCATGGGAGCGACCATTCAATTCAAGATATCGGAGTAGGCCTATTGAAAGACCCCACAATGATGGGAGCTTTCGCGTTGCCACCTCCTATCCATATAGGAAATATCCCGTTTGTAGCAACATGCAACATGATATCTTCCACGAAGGTCGCAGAAGACAAAGTCGACATGGATCATTCAATGGTTTTGCCCCCAAGCCCTATAGAAATATTGTAGCAATCAATGTTTCGCGCATGGGAGGTGAACCCAAGTCAACGCTCGTCAAGCGTTTGGGTAGATAGGTCTGGAGAATATGGTACCCCATTAGATCCTTGGTCAAAAGTGCATGGGACTGACGAAGGAATCTTACAATCAATGTTGATTGAAGACGAACCCTGGAATGATCACCACCATCGTTCCCTTCTTCCAGAATGTGAAGAAGATACTCAACACGACCTTTACCACCCTTCAGTTTTTGAATTCCTAACAAATACTGTAAATACGGTGGATTCCGAGCGAAACTTATCCAATATTGAAGAGACTATAGCCATAAATATCTCGACAAAACCTGATGTTGTAGAGAATATTCATGTCGGCAAAAGTTGTTCCCCTTCAGAACTGGAAATATATGACGCTCATTTTCGCGAGTTTAGAGATGTCTTTGCATGGTCATATAATGAAATGCCAGGCATTGACTCGAGTATTGTTGAACATGAAATTAAAATGTATCCTGATGTCAAACCAGTAAGACAACGGCTTCGACAGGTGCACCCGAAGAAAGCCGCTGCCATTAAAGCAGAAGTTGAAAAACTTCTCCATGCTGGTTTCATCTACCCGGTTCCTCTAACCGATTGGGTATCGAATATTGTCCCTGTTATGAAAAAACAAGGGACAATAAGAGTGTGTGTCGACTATAGGAATGTAAACCAAGCTTGTCCAAAGGACAACTACCCTACACCCTTCATCGACCAGATAATTGATGAATGCGCCAGATGCGAAATCTTTTCCTTTATGGATGGATTTTCCGGGTATAATCAAATAAATATCCGCCCACAGGACCAGTCTAAGACTGCATTTATTTGTCCATGGGGCACATTCGCTTATCAAAAATTACCCTTTGGTTTAAGCAACGCAGGGGCGACGTTTCAGAGGGCAATGAATTATGCCTTCCATGACATCAAGAATATCGTTCAACCATATCTCGACGACCTTCCGGCTCATTCGCGAAAGCGGACTGATCATCCGCAGCATTTGAGAGCGATATTTCTACGTTGTCGGCACTACAAGATAAGACTCAATCCGCACAAATGCGTGTTTTGCGTCGGTTCTGGTCGGTTACTTGGCTTTGTAGTCTCTAAGGATGGGATTCGTCTCGACCCTTGCAAGGTTCAGGCAATCATTAATTTGCCTCCACCTTCAAATGTGCTTCAAATTCAGAAACTCCAAGGGAAAGCAAACTTTCTGAGGAGGTTCATTCCGAATTACACAGAACTTGCTAAAGGTTACACTCGTCTTTTGAAAAAGGATGTACCTTTTGTCTGGGACCAGGTCGCGCAAGCTTCCTTTGATGCTCTGAAAGATTCTCTAGTAAGAGCGTCATTAATGTACGCCCCAGACTATCAAAGAGATTTTAACCTGTATCTAGCTGCAGCGGATACGACCATTGCGATGGTTTTAGTGCAAGAAGTCGATGGAATTGAACATCCTATTTATTATTTAAGTAAAAACTTAAATGATACAGAAAGCAAATATTCCTATGTTGAAAAACTAGCGCTTGCAGCTGTTCAAGCGATTCAAAGGTTTCGACATTACGTCCTCTTTCGGAAAACTACCATTTTATCAGATTGTAACCCCATGACATATATACTGTCGCGACAGTTGCTGGGGGGCAAATATTCAAAATGGATAGCGATCCTTCAAGAGTTTGATCTGGAATTTGTAAAATCCAAATCAAAGAAAGCTCTAGTTTTCGCGGAATTATTGTACGATCTCCCATTGTCGTCCAACGATGAAACATCGGAAGAATCAATCGTGGATGAAAATTTGTTTCTGATATCTACAAGCGATGAGTGGTATGGAGATATCATAGTTTATCTCCAAACCCAAAAGTTCAGGCCTAACACCTCTCACTCTGAACAGAAACGTATACGATACCAAGCTAAAGACTACATGATCATCGGTGATACGCTTTACCGTCGTGGTATCGATACAGTTCTGAGGAGGTGCCTTACCCATGAGGAGGCCGAGAAAGCCCTGAATGAGTGTCATTCAGGCACGTGTGGGGGGCATCAATCTGGATATGCAACAGCACAAAAAATCTTACGAGCAGGATACTTCTGGCCAACCATGTTCAAAGATTGCATAATCGCAGTTAGAAGTTGCCATGCATGTCAGATTTTTGATAGCAAAACCAGAAGACCACCCGCACCTTTACAGCCAATAGTTGCTGTGGGGCCTTTCCCCAAATGGGGCATCGATTTCATGCAATGTAACCCCACCTCGACCGGGGGGCATGGGTATATTATAGTCGCCCTTGACTATTTTACCAAATGGGCCGAGGCGATGCCTACATTGGATAACACTGGTGAAACAGCTGCCCTTTTCTTTTTCAATCATGTAGTCGCCAGGTTCGGCGTACCACAGGCTATAGTTACAGATCATGGATCGCATTTTCGCAATCACATGATGGTTAAATTAGCTGCCAAGCTAGGGCTATCTCACGACAGCTCTACCCCGTATTATCCGCAAGCCAACGGACAAGTTGAGGCAATCAACAAGGTCCTGAAGCGTATGTTGCAAAGGATGATTGGGGTTCACAAAAGAAGGTGGCACCTAATCTTGTACTCAGCCTTGTGGGCTTACCGAACATCGGTAAAAAATGCCACTGGGTTCACACCATTCCAACTGGTGTATGGCCTAGAGGCAGTCTTACCAATCCAGTGTGAAATTTCGTCTCTTAAACTCGCAATTGACCTCCTCCCCGGAACTTCAGAAGAAGAGGCCCGTTTCTTGTAATTAATCCAGTTGGATGAAACCCGTCGTGACGCCGCTTTGGCTAACGAAGCCCATAAGAAGCGAGTCAAGGCATAGTTCGACAAGAATGTCAAACCTCGTGTCTTCTCTGAAGGTGACTTGGTCTTGCTTTACGACCAAGAGTCCGACAAATTGGGAGCAGGAAAATTTAATTCTTTATGGATGGGTCCCTACATTATTAAACGAGTGTTAGCAAAAGGAGCCTACGAGTTAATGGATTATGACGGAATACCACTGGCGCAACCCCGCAACGGGTTTTACCTCAAGCGTTACTATGCCTAAGTAGTAACCTGAGTGCTTTTGTTGTATTTTGTTTTCGCTAAAGTGTTTTGTTTCGGTTGAGTAATCCACCTTTTTCATTTGTTGCATATGTCGAACTTTTCTGAGACATATGTGGGATATGCCGACGGAGCGAGTCGTAGTTCGCAGAATCTATCCTCCGCAGCCTGGGCCATTTTTGATCCAAGTGGCGAGTTAGTGAGTTTCAGAGGTGTGTGTATTGGGCAATCAACGAATAACATCGCTGAGTATAGCGCGTTGATAGAACTCCTCTCTGATACCATTGCCCATGGTATACGCCGACTAATCGTCAGGCTAGACTCACAACTTGTAGTACTACAACTCAATGGTATATATTCGGTCTGCAATCCAGCTATTTATCGAATGTTTCTAAGGGTTAAGATTTTGGAAAGACAGTTTGATTCAATTCAATACCAGCATATTTCCAGGAACTTAAACACATTAACCGCTTCATTAGCAAACTATGTATTAGATAGACATTTACGACATTTATAAAAGGAAATGCATCAGTGCTATGCAAATGGATCACATAAATCAACCAGAATAAACCTCGAAAATCAAAATATATAAAGCTGTTTATCGTTTATACATAATGTTCTGTAACCAAGACAAAAATTGGTCATATGACCCAAAAACTCAAAAGTGCTAGGGGGCACCCTAGCCTAATGGTGCTCATGATAGCACGTCATGGCCTGTGCAATCATGCGCAAGAGACGAGTCCATCGTCTAGGTACGCCAGTAGTATGCCGCTGCAACTGTAAAGGTAACTCATCGATCCGTACATCCGGAATACCGAGAGTAAGGCTCTCAACCTGCTCCTGCACAGCTGTAAGGGTCTCAGTGTCATTAAGGTCGTGAAGGATAACTCTCCTAGCAGGCTCCACTGCCGGGGCAGCAATGGGCGATCGCGGACGAACTGCTGGACGAACAGGACCAACATCTGCATGCACCCAAGAGTTTGATTAAAAGTCTTGATAGAATAAAGCACAACAACATTATGAATGAAAACAGTAAACAGTGATATGGTCAAAGATTTTACCAATAGCGCCCCACTATTCGCCATCCGGTAGCACCAAATCCGGATCACCTCGGAAATCCATACCCACATATGGATACTCGGAAAAGACCATCTCCTGGCGCTCGAACCACCTGAAGAAGGCATCAGTAAAAGTAATCTGAGGTTGACCAGCGTGCCTAGACATGTGATCGACCCACCTCTGCATGCGTGGCTCGGTCGGGGAAGGCAAGTCGAGTATAATATACTGAGGCTGCATCAGTGGGATTTTCTCCAAGGCGAAAGCAGTCAGAATAGAACCAAATCCAAAGTTCTTCAGCTTCCCGTCCTTCACCTTGGTCAACTGACTTTTCATCTGAACAAGTACTGCATCGCACCAGTTGAATACTTTCGGTTGGAGACACTCCAAGGCGTGCTGCACATGAGATCTGTTGGCAACATGTAGAGCTGCGCTACCGGCCATCCTACCAATGGTATACAGAATGGACCTAAGAGACCTGTTAGTAATCTCACGGATAACAACCTTGCCGTCTCTGCTCGGTTGGGAACCTTCCCTGCAATACTGGCGGACATAATCTCTCACGGAATCAGTCCCCCGGGCCATACCTGACAAGGAAATGGGGGCACCTCGCCTTGACAACCCAGTCAAGAAGTACATGTCCTCTATGGTCAAGGGGATGGACTTTCCCCTAATCTGGAATACTTGGTTAATAGGATCCCAAGCATCAAGCATATACTGCAGCAAAGTGATCTGTGCTCTCATGCTAGAGATACGGAAAAACTTCAGCAAGCCACAGTTCCGCAGCGCGTTCACCGTGACAGGGTCATGGAGGGCAATCATGTCCTCCTCTTCATGTTCTCATTCTCGCCATGTAAGGGACATTTTGTTCAAAGTTCCCTGCAAGGCAAACAAAAGAAGGAGTAAGTTCCTGAATTTGGTGAAAAACTGGCGAAAATTCATCAAAAAATGAGCCAAAAACTCAGTTTTCTGAGCCCAACGCAGGTAGAGAGTGTCCCACCTGCGTTGAAGGTCAGGCTACCTTAAGGTAGCTTGACATTCAACGCAGGTTTCGAAGGGGGAACCTGCGCTGAAGTTAGGGCGCCCTGGCAAAACCCCTGAGGCTCAGAAAAGTTTGAAAACAGGCACAAAATAGGAAAAGGAAACCATGAAAAGAAAGAGCTAGTGTTTAGCTCCTACCTGGTCCAGACGGCGCTGAGAATCGTCCATAGAATCTCCCAAAATCAGCTGGTGAAAATCAAGGGGGAAGAGGCACCTCCAGAGCTCCAACAAACAAAATGCAAATGAAATGGTAAAATGAGAGGTAAAAACTCTTTTTAATGACTTTTTACGTAGTTCAAAGCAAAATATTAGGGTTTTCATCTCATGATTATGTATTTCTAACTAAGTTTGATGCAGCAATTGAAAATGCAGTACCATCTTTGAAAAGAGAAAAGCTAGTAATGGTAAAAAATCAAAATTTGACCATATAATCGAGCAGTTTTAGCACATAGTTCATGCTCGTTAAAAAATAAACGCAAGATCCGAGCAGTTTTAGCACATAGTTCATGCTCGTTAAAAAATAAACATAAGATTGTGAGCAAGCTTTCCCTTAGAGTTCAAGCTCATTCAGAAAAAATGAACCGGTAAATAACCTCTGTGATCGTAAATTTATCAGCCATAAAAAGCCTTGGTCGTGTTTGCACCTATCACCTCCACCGTCATTTGGCCGATCGTTCACCTCCATATGATTGTTTACCCATTTTGAGGAACAGCTGCGAAGAGTGATTTCACTTAGCCATCCTTGTGACACTGCCGTGATTGGAAAATTCCAACCTGTACCTGGAATCAGTTGCTATCCCTGTTCATCACTCGTTCCTCAAAAGACGAGTCTTCTTTAAGCTCTTTTCATCTGACTCGTAAAATATGAAAAGTTTGCCGAGTTTTGGCCTTCCAGCTCGTTAAAGTGACCAGAAGAGCTATCCCTCCTCTAGATTTTAATCTTTTTGGACCCGAGGGATTATTGCACAAAAAGATCGAGCGCTTGTTTTGTTCGGCTCGTTAAAAGTACCGAAAACTCATCCCTTCTGTATTGTTTTATACTTTTTCGGACTTAAGGGATTAGATGACGAAAAAGGAAGTTTGGAGTTAACTTTCTGTACCTTTTCAGACTCTTTAAAAATGAAAAGGACCGAGTTTTCTTTGTCGTTAGACTCGTTAAAATGATTAAATAGCGACAAACTTGTCTTTAGACGAGAACGAGTTTCCCTATCGCTAGGCTTGTTAAAACATAGCGATGGGCTTGCCCGAAGGTCAGGTTATAGAACAAGCATATGTTATCCTCCTCAAGCTTGACAAAAATAAAGAGGTACTGGTCAGAAATGACTGGGGAAAAATTGGGAGAACCTCAAAGCTTTAATGGTAGCAAGTCGCTCTTGAACATGACACTTTTCCTCCGTACCACATCGGGTTGGGTTGTTTCATTCACCGGTCTCATCACCATGGTCTCGCCAAACCATCCATTTGGGGTAATGCTACCGATCCATTGCATCAGTGTCGTTATATGTTCAAGAGATGTCGTTCAGAAAGAGTCAACCGTGTCCCATCCACTGCCATACATTATCCTTCATCCATTCATGACCACCACCCTGAATCATATGTCACAGATTGTTTTCACCTCCACTAAAATCATTAGCTCCGTTCCGTGTCACTGATGTGGGATTCATTAAGGCCCTCCTTTGACGGATCGCTTCTTGTCGACTTCAGCTCATTATCCAAGAAGTTGATCTAGGAACACCCCCCTCAGTACTTTGAAGCTTGCATGCCTCAATGGCAAGTTTCTCACTTCCGGCGACAGGTATACATCAATGACCTTCGACCGAAAGATTTTACGTGGTGTTCGACGCCAAGTCCTTTATTCACACCACGTGAATTGTGCTGCAGTACCTTGAGGGTCATTATCATTATCGGTGATTCCTCTCGCGCTTGTTAACGGTTTACATCATTGACCGGTAATCAAGCGATGTCCTTCCATGTTCGACTTCAGCGCAATTCTCACATGGATCGACTTGTACTTAGAGTGAAGATCGAACGAGTTTGAAGACCCCGGATCTAGTTTCATCCATCTGGGCTGCGATATATATTCAGGAAATATAAAAACATTTGACATGTACATCATTGCAGCAGATGATCATCCTACTCGAAGGATGATAATTTCAGCAGAGAATTATCAGTCTACCACCAGACGATCGTCTGTTCTATGTACCAAAATGAATTTATAAAGCTGAGCATGGGAATGCCCGCCTCAGCTAGATCATGAAAGCAGAATGAAAAATAATGTATTGTATTGTATTTTATTACAGGTCACCTCTCAGCGATTGAATGAACTTCGGATCCTCCGGATAAAGCATTTCACCCGATAAACGACCTCATGCTTTAGGGGGCAACTGTTATAGACATTTTTGTGCCTTACAACATGAAGCATGAAATGTCCATAATCTAAGGGATCCAAAGTCCCTAAACAGCTTGTTCCTACCCCTAGAGGAACAAGGTCAGCAAACCACAGCACTAAAAATTAGTTCTCCACCTGAAAACACTCAAAAACAAGCAAATTTTGGATCATGTCAACTGCTCCACTGAGCATCTGCGCTGAATGTCAACTGCTCCTCTCTGTACCTGCGCTGAATGTCAACTGCAAAGAAGGCCACCTGCGCTGAGCGTACTTGGACAAGTGGCACAGTCATTCCTCAAGGTGTCAATGCCCAGGAAGCTTCCAAAATGACACTTGGATCAGGGAATTCGCCTAGTGATGAGTAAGAGGTTCTTAAACTCCAAGTGGAAGCAAGGATCTCCAAGTGGCTTCAAGAACTGAAGAATAACTGAAGTGGGAGAGGACACTAGTCAGCTTCATGCAGCCTCAAGCTGACTCATCCTTTCTCCAAAACTCCTATATATAGAGCTCTCTCATGAGGTCTAAGGAGGTTGGAATCTTGTGAATGTAAGGAAGTGCTATTGGTTTGAGTTTAGAGCTATTGGGTGATTTGCTTTGAAGGAGGTGAAGAGGAGATTTCTTTCTGCTGGGAAGGTGATGCTGGATTGGGCCTCTTATGGTTGTATCACTTCCTGAACTTTACTTCTTCCATTAATAAAGCATTTGAGGTTCTTCTATATGCATGTGTCTCAATGATGTATTGTCATACTTGTGTATTTGATTTATTCTAATCCTTGAATCAGTTATGAATGTATGCTTCTTGTAGTTTCCCTCTCTTGCCATTTTGCAGGATCTTGGTGTAGCTGGGCCAGTGAAAGAGCAAGGAGCTGGGAGCAAGCAGCAAGGAGAGAAGATTGGATCAACCATTAGCGAAAGACATCGGTTAGTGGATCTCTTTCTCCCCTATTTTACTTTCATAAAGAAGAAATCTTAGATAGCTTTGCTTCGATTGTTGCTGAGGTACTATCACCCTTAGAGTGGGATAGGGTCATTCCGTATTGGATACTTTTCCCAACAACAGCGTCTGGAGAAATCATCAATGAAAGTTAAGAAATACTTGCAGCCAGAGAATGAAGCAACAGGAAGTGGACCACATAAATCACTGTGCACAAGCTGTAAAGGGGCTGAGGCGTGCCAAGAGGCACGTTTTTCAAAACTGTCTCGATGATGTTTTCCGAGTACACATCCGGAACAAACACCATCTCTGCAAGATACCATAGGAAGACCTATCACCATATTTTCTTTACATAGATGCTGAAGGGAGCGATAGTTTAAGTGACCAAATTGCTCATGCCAAAGTTTGCTCACTTCATCATTATGAGCAACAAATACTGAAGGAAGATTTGATGACCCAAAGTGGTGAAACTTATACAACCTTGTGGAATCATCAGCAATACCAGTAGCTAGAATCTGTTTAGGATCTCTCAGATCCTTGATTACAACATCATGAGGTGAAAATTCAACAATTTTACCTTCACCTGAATGAGTTATCTGATATACAGATAGAAGGTTGCAGGATAAGGTTGGAACACATAATACATCATTAAACTGACCATTGTCTAGATGAACAGTTCCAGTCCCTACAACATTAAGAGATCTATCATCACCAACATAGATATTTTTGGTGTTACAATCATTTAAAGAAGAAAACATGGCTTGGTTTTTGGCCATGTGATAAGAGGCTCCAGAATCAATGAGCCACTCATGAGAATGAGAAGAAGAAGATACATTTAATGCATAACCAGACTGAGATGATTGACAACGACATGCAGAAAGTGCCATTCCGGAAGTTGAAGTTGAAGTATGCTCCACATGGATGTTATGTTTCTTCATTGCGGATTCCAAGGCTTCCATCTTCTTAAAGCATTTAGATTCTAAGTGGCCATCTCGATTACAAAAGTTACAATGTCTATCAGTCTTCTTCCATTTGTTTTTATTGGTCTTATCATTTTGCTGAAATGATCTTTCATTTTGAGGCTGAGTTTGCTTAGGACCCTTGTTTGGTTTAGGACCATTGTTTTTAGGATATGACTTCTTAGGATTCTTTGAATTTGGTTGCTACTAGGCGGCTAACGCTTTCTTGGAAGAGTTTCCAAGATTAAGAAGACCAAGGTGTAAGAGTTTTTCTTGTTCTCTTATTAAGGAATCACAAAAGGAGTCAAAGGAAGGGGCCTTGTAGTCTTTTCCTTGACAAATGAAAGCTTCCCTTGTAGAATGGAAAGTGGAAACAAATACAGAGTAGGCTGGTCCCAACTTGTTAAGGATGGAATAAATAAGGTTACTATCTTCTTTCTTAACCTTAACACCTTCCAAGAGATATCTAAGGGTCTTGAATTTGGACAAGAAATCTTCAATGCAAGAAAAATTATTAGGATCCAAAGTAAGCAACTCATTTTCAAGTTGATGGGCTCTAATTTCATTTTTGATCCCAAAAACTTTAGTGATTTTTTCCAATGCTTCATGAGGAGTCTCAAGTTCTGCAATATGGAATCGAAGATCAGGAGAAATAGACATCCCTATCAAACCACGTGCTTGATCTTGTCTATTTTCCCATTTTGCAGCCTTGTCTTCATCTTTTGGTTTCTTCTCTTGGTCTGTGGCTATTCTGTAGAGACCTTTACTTCTAAGTAAATCTTCCATGTAGGCTATCCATTGGAAGTAGTTAGTGCTGTCAAGAATGACTTGGCATGGACTTTCCATTTTTTTTAAAAACTGAAGCTGAAGATGCTGAAAGTAAGTGTTCCAATGGATAGATCTTGAAAAATTAGGCTGTTTTAAAAAAAACGGCTCTGAAAAAAGCTTCCGGATGAAGAAGTTATGGCTTTTTGAAAAAAAATTTGTTGAAGTTGCCGGCAAAGTGTGCGAATGTGCGGGAATGAAAAAATCCGCCCCCACGAAATGGAGACTTGAACCCAAGACCTCTACTCTCTTAAAATAGCTTTGAACCAATTGATCTATACAAAAAATTTGAGAGATAGAGAGAGAGAGAGGGGGGGGGGGGGGCCTTGGTTTGCATGCTTGCCTTGAGAAAGCTCTTTTTCCCTACAAAACACAAAACACAAAACCCAACACGAATATGCAAAGAAAAATGAACCTTGCGGCTCGAAGTTAGCTTTAGCCAAAAAACTAGATATTTTAAAAAAAATGAACCTTGCAGCTCAAAGTTAGCTTTAGCCAAAAAACTAAATATTTTTCTCAATGTTTCTGATTTTCCGAGATCACACTAAGGTGCAGGGAAAAGAGCATACGCATGAGAAAAAATCCTTCCTTTCTGTTTCTGATTTGCCCAGATCGCACAGAGTCGCAGGGCAAAGAGCATACGCAGAAATGAAAGGTATAGATCTGGTTAAAAAAAAAGGCTAAATAAACCGAAACTGAAATAAGCAGAGAGAAAATAACAGTAAACTGCAAAAACACTGTATACCTCCCGATCTGAAAAATGACGCAGCTAGGGCTACCGGAAACCTTTTCGCGTGAAACGAAAGGGGTTCCTCACTGGAACAGATGCTCTGAACGCAACAGAGCAGTCCTCTCGGCCCGAAAGCAGTCAGAAACAGCAGATCTAGGAAACGACAGCCGCATGCAGTTCTACCGGCTTCAGATTTGGATCACCAACGGACGCGGCCCTCAAATAGCTCTGATACCATGTAGGAATTTACAGGGTAAGTTCCTCAGAAAGAACACCAAAAGGACACCGCTCACAACCAAATCTCAAATCAATACACCAGTAGTTTTGACATGGTTAAAACCCTCAAAGAGGGAAACAGTCCACGGCCTGTCCCAACGTGGGTACTACAGGCAATTTATTAATCAAAGAATGAAAATTTACATAAGCTTCTCTCATACACAGATTACCCGAACAATGACCCTCCATGTGCTTTAAATAGAACTCATGGACCAATCGGGTGTCAAGCCATGGATCAAGTGTCGGTAATACCGAGGAGAGAGTGAACCGTCGGATCACTACATATCGTGACCGTCGGATTGTAAGTTACAAAATGTACAACGGTAAAGAAACACACTATACCTAACTCTATACCTAATTCTATACTAGACCAAGTTGAACTTAACTATTTCTTATGTGTCGGAATATCCTAACATATCATCCCTCACATAGATGATAAATATAAAAATATGTTGCAAAAATCAAATGTTCCGAAACATTTACAATCTGTTAAGATGAAAGGGAAGCTTTTGTTAGAACACATCTGTCAAACCCTTAGAGTGAATATGATGCAAGGGTCAGCCTTACAGATAGAAGTGCCACAACACAAATGGGAATTAATAGATGGCACTATTCTTAGCACTGAGACTACAATTCCTCCTTGGAAAAATCTTGTTATCAAACAAGATGATAAGATTTTTAAGTTACTTCCACTTCAGTCTGACCAATCTCATATTTCAGACAGGGAATCAGTTGTAGCAACAAACTGGGCAAATCTTGCTCTAGATAGTTTGATTAAACATCTAGAAAAAAATCATCAATATGCAGCCAGAGAAAATAAAATGCTCCAAGAAATAATTGATAAAATTCTTCAAAAGGTAGATTTTACCAGAGATCAATTACTAAATGGAATAAAATCTCTTGGATCAAATGATTTACTATTGCTAAAACTATTGATGTTTTATAAAAAGGGATTAATGATAATTCCAAATGGATTGGAAAAGACATTCATTAGCAGATAAGAATCAGGATATGATGACAAGCTTAAAAGCGTCACTTGAAGTAGTAAAGAAACAAGTTTGGGTTGTCTCTACTTTTGTTGAAATTCTGAAAAAGAAAAACACTCATGATCCTACTTTTAAAGCTACTACTTATTTCTTAAATCCTCAAGATCAATTGCATTTCCATGTTGTTCCTACTACTCTTCAATCAAAAGTGAAGAATATTGGTGATATCACTTTTCCTAAACCAGAAACTACCTTTTTCTATGCTCCTATGGCTAATCCTGGCATGTTTTCTAGTCTAAACTCTTCAAGCCCTGGACATAAAATGACAGTTTCTAAGTGGTTGAAATCAGGAGATGATCCTAATAAGCCTTCTAGTTCTGATATAGTACTCAACAAATTTGAAGCAGCGCCCTCTGCTCCTCCTACTCTACAAGATTTAGAGTTTCTTGTGAATAATTTTTCTCCTCCTGATAAAGAAACTTTTTAGATAGCAAAAGACATTCCTGATCTAATTTCATTTTCTGATGAAGATGAACCCAAAGATACAACTGTACATAAAGTATCCGATAGAAGTTCTTGGAATTCTTCTTGGTCACCCGCTCCTGATAAAAGAGATGTCATGAAATCATAATATCATAAAGATTGGTCTGCTTCTTCCACATATTCATGGAATATTGGAAATTTTTCTGAAGGAGAAATACTGTCTACATTAAGTTCCATGTTGGTTTGCTACCACACATATTTAGCAGATGAAATTTCTCCAATAAATGCAACCAAGAAAATCATCAATGGATTCAAAGGACTCCTTGATTCTTGGCTTAAAGCAGAAATTCATTATGATCCTGTCCTCATTCCTTCTTGGGAAACATCTGTGGTAATGAACCCAGATAATACTACATATATGGATCCACAAACTTCATTACCTATGAATAACATGATTGGTTGCTTAATGCATGGCATTCTTGTCAATTTTTGTGGTTATCCTCAGATCAATAATGAACTTGCTGCAGTCACACTTACATCCATGAAGCTTACTAATATGCAGCTTTTTGATGAATATTTTATGGAATATCTCTGTTGTCTGCATACTCTTTCTTCTGACATGATTTTGGATCCCAAATGGAAAGAAATCTTCCTTGCTTCTTTACCAAATTGGGTAACTACTGCCATTTTGAATAAGCTTCCTGGAAAGATTGGTGCCTATAAATTTGGTGTTATAAGGCAAGCTATTAAGGTTGTCATTGTTGAACTCGGCTCTCAGATGAAAGTTGCTCGAGCTGCCACCAGCTCCACTAAACCACATGGCTATCAAAAACTATGTAAACAATGGCATTTACATGGCTCTAAAAGTTTAGGGGGATATGATCGCCGTCACTCTAAAAAGAAAGCTTACTCTAAGAAAACTTTTAGATCTGCAGAAAATGAAAAAATCATTCATAGAAGGCCTCCCAGAGAATACAAAAAAACACGCCAGTTTCATCAAAGGTCAAAAGCCAAAACAGAAGCAAATATTTTGCTTCCATTACAATGAAAAAGGACAATATTGCTCCAAATTGTCCAAAACTGAAACAACAATCTGGGAAGAAGAAACAATTTAGCTATAAGAATAAATTTGGGAAGGTAAATATTATTGATCTCCCTTCTAGCTGTGAAGAATTAATAGATTCAGAAAATTATTATGATCTAAATAACAAGATACATGCTGTTTATGAAGAAGAAGATTCTGAAGTTGAATATTGCAAAGATCCACACTGTAATGAATGTTTTCAAGAACTCTGTGAATGCAGTGATCCTGACATTTGCAAATGTAATGCAATCAGGATGTTTAGACCACTATCAAATGAAAGCTTAGATCATGATGAGCTTTCTAGAAATTATTTTACAAAAATGGTTAATGTTGATGATCCAAAACTCAAAGAAATGTATAAAGGATTGCTGATGACCCATCTTCAACAGTCCAAGTCACAACAATATCAAGAACAAAAAAAGTCACAGATAAATCATCAACATAGCTATATTCCTTCTACAGCCTTATTTTCAGTTGATGGTCTAACAAGACAATTTGGACAACAAACAATTGAAGATGATCTTCCTCAAACACTTCTTGAAATTAGTCAAGCTATCAAAGATCGTAGAAAAGAAGTCAGAGAGAATAGAAGGCTATGCATTGAAGCACATCAGGGGCACAATATACATTCTTTACATGCACAACCCACAAAAGGAGAATCTTCATAGACAGAATAGAAAGAACCAAAAAGACAGCCTGATCCATATCATGATCCAATGAAAGGGATTTTCAAATATGAAGACTTTGAAATTCCAGATGAAGAATTTGAAGATCTTATATTTGGATTAGGAATGAATGCAATGAACGCAGATGTAATGTACTGTGTAAAAATGAAAATTAGAATTGGCTCTTCCATAGAATGGTGGAAGGTTCTAATTGATACAGGTTCAAGATTGAACATAGTAAGCGGCACTGTAATTCCCTATCCTCAAAGACAAAAGACAAAGTGTCCAGGAGTTGTTACTGCAAGTGGAGAAATCAAGACAACGGAAGAAGCTATAATAGATGTCTTCATTTCTCAATCTAAAGGAATTCAAGTTCATGCTCCATTAGTCATAGGGCTTGATTGTGCTATGTACTTAGGAATTCCTTTCCTGAGCAATTTCAGAAGACATGGAAGCACTTATGATGAAAAATCACAGAAATGGGGATATTTTCTTCTCTTCAAAGGTATAGATTATTTCTATCCTTTTATTCATTCCAATTCTCCTAATAGATTGAGCAGAATTGATAAATTACAGAATACCTTGGCAAAGATGGAGAAGAAGAAAGAAATCCTCAAGATTGATGAAAATCTTCTGAAAGGCAAATTTGAAAAAGAAATAAGTGAGATCTCTCAGAAACTAAAATCTTGTTGTTCTGAAGATCCAAATGCATTTTGGCATATTCATAAACATGAAGTAGAATTGCCTTTGAAAAAGGAATTTCATGGAAAACTCAGAAGATCAAAAGCAATACCGATGAATTTTGAACAACTCAGGTATTGTAAAGAAGAAATAAAATCTTTACTGCAAAAAGGTTTGATCAGAAAATCTCATAGCCCTATTGCTTGTTTTGGATTTTATGTCAACAAACATTCAGAGATTATCAGAGGAAAACCAAGATTGGTAGTAAACTATAATCCTCTGAATAATATTCTTGATTATGATGCTTATCCCTTGCCAAAGCCCTCAGTGCTTTTGTCTCAGATATCACAAACAAAAATCTTTTCCAAGTTTGATTTAAAGTCTGGTTTCTGGCAAGTAGGGATAAAAGAAGAAGATAAGTGGAAAACAACTTTTTCGGTACCAGAAGGACATTTTGAAAGGAATATTATTCCCTTTGGACTAGTAAATGCTCCATCCACCTTCCAGAGGATTATGGATGAAACTTTTGAAGGTATGGATGATTTCTTGAATAAATATATTGATGATGTTCTAATTCATTCTGCAAATATTCTCTCTCATACAAAGCATCTTAATATATTCTACAAGAGAGTCAAAGAAAAAGGTATAGTTTTATTAGATTCAAAAATGAAGTTATTTTAGACTATGATATATTTCTTGGGATATGGGCTTCAATATGGATCATATTACATTATGCAACATAGCCTTGTCAATTACATAGATAAATTTCCAGACAGAATCACTGATAAAAATCAACTACAAAGATTCTTGGGTAGTTTGAATTACATCTCCAAATTTCTCAGACATTGTGCCCAAGATAGGGTCTTAATGAATAAAAAGATTGCAAAAAGATCCAATTCCATGGACAAAGGATTTAACAGAGGCAGTCAGAAGAATTAAAGGAAAAATTAGGAATATTTCTCCTTTAAGCACAATCAATGAAGAATGGCCCAAAACCATCATTACATATGCCAGTCATATCAGATGGGGCTCAATTTTCTACCAACATTATCCTAATAAAAAGAAAATGGAATATGAAATTTGCTAGTATGCCTCTGGAATCTGGTCAACTACAAAAAAAATTGGTCCATCCTAAAGAAAGAACTTAGAGCTATCTGCCTTGGCATTGCCAAATTCAAAGATATTGTGATCTATAAACATTTTATCGTCAAAACAGATTTCCAAGCCCTTAAGTTTGCTATCCATAAATGTGACTTTGAAGATGCAGCAATCGTTAGATGGATAATGACATTGGCCCGGTATCGTTTTGATGTAGAGTACATTTTTGGAGTTAAGAATTCCTTTGCATATCTTCTCAGCTGAAATTTTTACAGAGAAATGATGTAAATAATCTCAGATGTAATGTCATAAGAAGATTAGAAAATGAGATTCACATTGAATGTGCTGATGGTTCCCACACTTTGAATCTGCAGAAACCTCTACTCGATTATTAAGCAGATTGGTTTCCAATAAAATAAATCAAATATCGGCATGGAACTGGACAACATTATTTCTCATGGGATGATCAAATGCAAAGAAATGATGAAGCTTTTGAAGCTTTAAGCTTTCTTCAAGATTTGAGAAATCTTGATTTCACATTACACAGAGATGTAGATGAAAATCTAATCTGCTGTGAAATCTACATTGATCGCTTCCTATTGCCACCCAACTTTCAAAACTCTGAAGATCATGAATGCCAAGAGAAAGCCTGGTATACAGGTATGTGTTTTGAAAATAAAACTAACTCGTTTTTCTATAATGTGTAGTTTTCTTTTAGATATCATGGGATGCAAGTTACACAAATCGAAGAACAAGACCCCACACCTGAATGGTTTAAAGAATGGTGGAACATTTATGGTATCAGTCCTCTATTTTTTTACCCATTCTCTCTCCGGTTATTACAACTTCCTGGATTTACAGAACCACGGGCACATCAATCAGGAATTTTATACAAAAGGATTTTGGATATCAGCAATATCACCAATTATCACATGCTTGCAGCACTCCGCGCCAATGGATCCTTTCATTGGTTTATTACATGAAATATTTTCTTTAGAAGATTCAGGGGAAATATGAATGGCTCCTCTTCACATGACTATGAGTCATTTCATGCCATGATAGATCCAGATTTAAATCCTTTTGGCCCACTACTTTTTCAGGACGAAGTACCAGAATATGTTGAAGTACCAATTTGGGAATGTGAGGAAGAAATTTACTCACAGTATTTTAATAATGACTCCTTGACTAGGTTCAGAGAACATCATTATTCTCATGAACAACTAGAACATTTTGTCATTTTGTAATGTCTTTCTGTCCGACTTTGGTGGCAGATAGGTTTTTCATAAGGTTCCTTGAAAAAGAATCTCTTACATTGCAATCAATTCGACATATATAATTAAATAAAGGGATAAGAATAAATATAAAATATTTTATGATTGAATTACTATGTGGATGTCGTCCAGGTTACCCGAAAGCAAGATTCTCTCATATCTGGTGCAATGATTTGATTTTGATGTAAAGTAAGATACTATGCGGATGTCCTCTGGGTTACTCGAAAGCAGGATTCTCTCTTATCTGATGTAAGGATTTGATTTTGATGTAAAGTAAGATTCTCTCATATCCGATATGGAGGTATCACCAAACCCAAGACTGGGAGGATCTATAAATAGATGAAGACTAGGGAAGACAGGTATTCGGGTTTTGAGAAATTTAGAGAGCCTTTCTGCTGGAGAAGTAACTTGGTATTGCTTGAGAAGAAACTTTGTAATACTTGAGTTTTGAAGTTCATCAATAAAGATTCCTCAATTTCTATAAATCTATGTCTCCTTTGTAGATTGTTTTGGATTCTATTCTCGAACTTGTATGAGCCTTGTTAAGGTTGAAGAAGTCACAAAGATGCAGAAGTAGACTGTTGGGCCAGAGTTCGTGTTTCGGCATGAGGATATTGTTCAGAAGAATTGTCAGATATTAGAGCGATTAAGCAGACCTGGTATTTATTATGAACTAATACTCTTGTTGGAATTCGTATTCAAATATATTCAAAAACAGATTCGTGATGCTAGATTGCACAGTAGAGGAGTCTCTTCCCTCTTTGTGATTAAAGTATCAGTCACGGATCTTGTTTATTTCCGCATTTCCGCATTTGCAAGAATGCGGAAATGTGGGAATAAACAAGATCCGTGACTGATACTTTAATCACAGAGAGGGAAGAGACTCCTCTACTGTGCAATCTAGCATCACGAATCTGTTTTTGAATATATTTGAATACGAATGCCAACAAGAGTATTAGTTCATAATAAATACCAGGTCTGCTTAATCGCTCCAATATCTGACAATTCTTCTGAACTATATCCTCGTGCTGAAACACGAACTCTGGCCCAATGGTCTACTTCTGAATCTTTGCGACTTATTCAACCTTAACAAGGTTCATACAAGTTTGAGAATAGAATCCAAAACAATCTATAAAGGAGACATAGATTTACAGAAATTGAGGAATCTTTATTGATGAACTTCAAAACTCAAGTATTACAAAGTTGCTTCTCAAGCAATACCAAGTTACTTCTCCAACGGAAAGGCTCTCTAAATTTCTCAAAACCCGAATACCTCTCTTCCCTAGTCTTCATCTATTTATAGATCCTCCCAGTCTTGGGTTTGGTGATACCTCCATATCGAATATGAGAGAATCTTACTTTACATCAAAATCAAATCCTTACATCAGATAAGAGAGAATCCTATCCTTACATCAGATAAGAGAGAATCCTGCTTTCGGGTAACCCGGAGGACATCCGCACAGTATCTTACTTTACATCAAAATCAAATCCTTGCATCAGATATGAGAGAATCCTACTTTCGGGTAACCCAGAGGACATCTGCACAGTAATTCAATCATAAAATATTTTATATTTATTCTTATCCCTTTATTTAATTATATATGTCGGATTGATTACACTATAAGAGATTCTTTTTCAGGGAACCTTACGAAAAACCTATCTGCCACCAAATTCAAATAGAAATACATTACAAAATGACAAAATGTTCTAGTTGTTCATGAGAATAATGATGTTCTCTGAACCTTGTCAAGGAGTTATTATTAAAATATTGTGAGTAAATTTCTTCCTCACATTCCCAAATTGGTACTTCAGCATATTCTGGTACTTCGTCCTGAAAAAGTAGTGGGCCAAAAGGATTTAAATCTGGATCTATCATGGCATGAAATGACTCATAGTCATGTGAAGAGGAGCCATTCATATTTCCCCCGAATCTTCTGAAGAAAAGATTTCGTGTAATAAACCAATGAAAGGATCCATTGGCGCGGAGTGCTGCAAGCATGTGATAATTGGTGATATTGCTGATATCCAAAATCATTTTGTATAAAATTCCTGATTGATGTGCCCGTGGTTCTGTAAATCCAGGAAGTTGTAATAATCGGAGAGAGAATGGGTAAAAACATAGAGGACTAATACCATAAATGTTCCACCATTATTTAAACCATTTAGGTGTGGAGTCTTGTTCTTTGATTTGTGTAACTTGCATCCCATGATATCTAAAAGAAAACTACACATTATAGAAAAACAAGTTATTTTTATTTTCAAAACACATACCTGTATACTAGGCTTTCTCTTGGCATTCATGATCTTCATGGTTCTGATATTTGGGTGGCAATAGGAAGCAATCAATGTAGATTTCACAACAGATTAGATTTTCATCTGCATCTCTATGTAATGTGAAATCAAGATTTCTCGAATCTTGAAGAAAGCTTAAAGCTTCAAAAGCTTCATCATTTCTTTGCATTTGATCATCCCATGAGAAATAATGTTATCCAATTCCATGCCGATATTTGATTTCTTTTATTGGAAACCAATCTGCTTGATAATCGAGTAGAGGTTTCCGCAGATTCAAAGTGTGAGAACCATCAGCACATTCAATGTGAATCTCATTTTCTAATCTTCTTATGATGTTACATCTGAGATTATTTACATCATTTCTCTATAAAAATTCTTGGCTGAGAAGATCTGCGAAGGAATTCTTAACTCCAGAAATGAACTCTACATCAAAACGATGCTGGGCCAACGTCATTATCCATCTAACCATTGCTGCATCTTCAAAGTCACATTTATGGATAGCAAACTTAAGGGCTTGGCAATCTGTTTTGACTGTAAAATGTTTATAGATCACAAAATCTTTGAATTTGGCAATGCCAAGGCAGACAACTCTAAGTTCTTTCTTTAGGCTGGACCAATTTTTTGTGTGTAGTTGACTAGATTCCAGAGGCATACTAGCAAATTTCATATTCCATTTTCTTTTTATTAGGATCATGTTGGCAGAAAATTACACCCCATCCGATATCACTGGCATCTATAATGATGGTTTTGAGCCATTCTTCATTAATTTTGCTTAAAGGAGAAATATTCCTAATTTTTCCTTTAATTCTTCTGACTGCCTCTATTAAATCCTCTATCCATGGAATTGGATCTTTTTGAAATATTTTATTCAATAAGACTCTATCCTAGGCATAATGTCTGAGAAATTTGGAGATGTAATTCAAACTACCCAAGAATCTTTGTAGTTGAGTTTTATCAATGATTCTGTCTGGAAATTTATCTATGAAATCAAGACTATGTTACATAATGTAATATGATCCATATTGAATCACATATCCCAAGAAATCTATCATAGTCTAAAATAACTTCATTTTTGAATATGATAAAACTATACCTTTTTCTTTGACTCTCTTGTACAATATATTAAGATGCTTTATATGAGAGGGAATATCTGCAGAATGAATTAGAACGTCATCAAGATATTTCTTCAAGAAATCATCCATACCTTCAAAAGTTTCATCCATAATCCTCTAGAAGGCAGATGGAGCATTTACTAGTCCAAAGGGCATAATATTCCATTCAAAATGTCCTTCTGGTACTGAAAAAGATGTTTTCCACTTATCTTCTTCTTTTATCCCTACTTGCCAGAAACTAGACTTTAAATCAAACTTGGAAAAGATTTTTGATTGTGATATCTGAGACAAAAGCACTGAGGGCTTTGGCAAGGGATAAGCATCATAATCAAGAATATTATTTAGAGGCTTGTAGTTTACTACCAATCTTGGTTTTCCTCTGATAATCTCTGAATGTTTGTCGACATAAAATCCAAAACAAGCAATAGAGCTATGAGATTTTCTGATCAAACCTTTTTGCAGTAAGGATTTTATTTCTTCTTTACAATACCTGAGTTGTTCAGAATTCATCGGTATTTCTTTTGATCTTCTGAGCTTTCCATGAAATTCCTTTTCAAAGGCAATTCTACTTCATGTTTATGAATATGCCAAAAGGCATTTGGATCTTTAGAACAACAAGATTTTAGTTTCTGAGAGATCTCACTTATTTCTTTTTCAAATTTGCCTTTCAGAAGATTTTCATCAATCTTGAGCATTTCTTTCTTCTTCTCCATCTTTGCCAAGGTATTCTATAACCTGTCAATTCTGCTCAATCGATTAGGAGAATTGGAATGAATAAAAGGATAGAAATAATCTATACCTTTAAAGAGAAGAAAATATCCCCATTTCTGTGATTTTTCATCATAAGTGCTTCCATGTCTTCTGAAATTACTCAGGAAAGGAGTTCCTGAGTCCATAGCACAATAAAGCCCTATGACTAATGGAGCATGAACTTGAATTCCTTCAGATTGAGAAACGAAGACATCTATTATAGCTTCTTCCATTGTCTTGATTTCTCCACTTGCAGTAACAACTCCTGGACACTTTGTCTTTTGTCTTTGAGGATAGGGAATTACAGTGCTGCTTACTATGTTCAATCTTGAACCTGTATCAATTACAACCTTCCACCATTATGTGGAAGAGCCAATTCTGATTTTCATTTTTACACAGTACATTACATCTACGTTCATTTCATTCATTCCTAATCCAGATCTAGGATCTTCAAATTCTTAATCTAGAATTTCAAAGTCTTCAGATTTGAAATCCCTTAAATTGGATCATGATATGGATCAGGTTGTCTTTCTGGTTCTTTCTATTCTGTCTGTGAAGATTCTCCTTTTGTGGGTTGTGCATGTAAAGAATGTATATTGTGTGCCTAATGTTCTTCAATGCATAGCCTTCTATTCTCTCTGACTTCTTTTCTAAGATATTTGATAGCTTGACTAATTGCATGAAGTGTTTGAGGAAGATCATCTTCAATTGTTTGTTGTTTGAATTGTCTTGTTAGACCATCAACTGAAAATAATGCTGCAGAAGGAATATAGCTATGTTGATGATTTATCTGTGACTTTTGTTGTTCTTGATATTGCTGTGACTTGGACCGTTGAAGATGGGTCATCAATAATCCTTTACACATTTCTTTGAGTTTTGGATCATTAGCATTAACCATTTGTGTAAAAAATTTCTAGAAATCTCATCATCATCTAAGCTTTCATTTGATAGTGGTCTAAACATCCTGACTGCATTACATTTGCAAATGTCAGGATCACTACATTCACAGAGTTTTTGAAAAATTACAGTGTGGATCCTTACAATATTCAACTTCAGAATCTTATTCTTCATAAACAACATGTATCTGGTCATTTAGATCATAGTAATTTTTTGAATCTGTTAATTCTTCACAGCTAGAAGGGAGATCAATAATATTTACCTTGCCAGATTTATTCTTATAGCTAAATTGTTTCTTCTTCCCAGATTGTTGTTTCAGTTTTGGACAATTTGGAGCAATATGTCCTTTTTCATTGCAATGGAAGCAAAATATTTGCTTCTATTTTGGCCTTTGATGAAACTGGTGTGTTTTTTTGTATTCTCTGGGAGGCCTTCTATGAATGATTTTTTTGTTTTCTATAGATCTAAAAGTTTGCTTAGAGTAAGCTTTCTTTTTAGAGCGACGATGATCATATCCCCCTAAACTTTTAGAGCCATGTAAATGCCATTGTTTACATAGTTGTGATAGCCATGTAGTTTAGTGGAGCTGGTGGCAGCTCAAGTAACTTTCATCTGAGAGCAGAGTTCAACAATGACAACCTTAATAGCTTGTCTTATAACACCAAATTTATAGGCACCAATCTTTCCAGGAAGCTTATTCAAAATGGTAGTAGTTATCTAATTTGGTAAAGAAGAAATGAAGATTTCTTTCCATTTGGGATCCAGAATCATATCAGAAGAAAGAGTATGCAGACAACAGAGATATTCCATAAAATATTCATCAAAATGCTGCATATTAGTAAGCTTCATGGATGTAAGTGTGACTGCAGCAAGTTCATTATTGATTTGAGGATAACCACAAAAATTGACAAGAATGCCATGCATTAAGCAACAAATCATGTTATTCATAGGTAATGAAGTTTTTGGATCCATATATGTAGTATTATCTGGGTTCATTACCACAGATGTTTCCCAAGAAGGAATGAGGACAGGATCATAATGAATTTCTGCTTTGAGCCAAGAATCAAGGAGTCCTTTGAATCCATTGATGATTTTCCTGGTTGCATTTATTGGAGAAATTTCATTTGCTAAATATGTGCGGTAGCAAACCAACATGGAACTTAATGTAGACAGTATTTCTGCTTCAGAAAAATTGTCAATATTCCATGAATATGTGGAAGAAGCAGACCAATCTTTATGATATTATGATTTCATGAAATCTCTTTTATTAGGAGGAGGTGACCAAGAAGAATTCCAAGAACTTCTATCGGATACTTTATGTACAGTTGTATCTTTGGGTTCTTCTTCATCAGAAAATGAAATTAGATTAGGAATGTCTTTTGCTATATAAAAAGTTTCTTTATCAGGAGGAGAAAAATTATTCACAAGAAACTCTAAATCTTCTAGAGTAGGAGGAGCAAAGGGCGCTGCTTCAAATTTGTTGAGTATTGTATCAGAACTGGAAGGCTTATCAGGATCATCTCCTGATTTCAACCACTCAGAAACTGTCATTTTATGTCTAGGGCTTGAAGAGTTTAAACTAGAAAACATGCCAGGATTATCCATAGGAGCATAGACAAAGGTAGTTTCTGGTTTAGGAAAAGTGATATCACTAGGATTCTTCATTTTTGATTGAAGAGTAGCAGGAACAACATGGATAGGCAATTGATCTTGAGGATCTGAGAAATAAGTAGTAGCTTTAAAAGTAGGATTAGGAGTGTTTTTCTTTTTCAGACTTTCAATAGAAGTAGAGACAACCCAAACTTGTTTCTTTACTACTTCAAGTGATGTTTTTAAGCTTGTCATCATATCCTAATTCTTATCTGCTACTAAATGTATTTTGCCAATCCATTTGGAATTATCATTAATCCATTTTTCTAAAACATCAATAATTTTAGTAATATGCAAATCATTTGATCCAAGAGCTTTTATTCCATCTAGTAATTGATATCTGGTAAAATCTACCTTTTGAAGAATTTTATCAATTATTTCTTGGAGCATTTTATTTTCTCTGGCTGCATATTGATGATTTCTTTCTAGATGTTTAAACAAACTATCTGCAACCAATTCCTTGTCTGAAGGATGAGACTGGTCAGACTGAAGTGGAAGTAACTTAAAAATCTTATCATCTTGTCTGATAACAAGATTTTTCCAAGGAGGAATTGTTGTCTCAGTGCTAAGAATAGTGCCATCTATTAATTCCCATTTGTGTTGTGGCACTTCTCTCTGTAAGGCTGACCCTTGCATCATATTCACTCTAAGGGTTTGAAAAATGTGTTCTAACAAAAGCCGCCCTTTCATCTTAACAGACTGTAAATGTTTCAGAACATTTGATTTTTGCAACATATTTTTATATTTATCATCTATGTGAGGGATGATAAGAGGTCCAGGAATTTCAACTGGATTTTCCTTAATCTTTGTTTTTATATCTTCACAAGATAGATTCTTGAACTTTTTGACCAAAGCCATTTCTACTTCATTTGTACTTGGATAATAAAATTCATCAAAAGAAATCCATTGGTTATTATGTTCCATCCAAGATTTCCAATTTTTATTGTTGACTTTGTTGATTGTTGACCTATATTTCTTTGAATAGGTTTTCATTTCTTCACAGTATCTATACTCTTGTTGATGAGCATACAGATCCCAGTTAAAAATTTTCTTATACCATTCATTTGAGGGATCATAAGGACTTATTCCTTTGTATATCTTAAGAATTGAATGATTTCTTCATCAGAAGGAAGCTATATTTTACTAGGAATCTTATTCCTAGGATCCAATCTGTAGCTGGGGATTTCTTCTGGATATCCTAAGCATTTTGTAGTAGATTTTCCTACTGATTGAAGCAAAATTTCTTCATGAGCATAAAAAGGAGTACACTTTGTATATTCCTGTGTTTGATTTCCAGAAGTTGGAACAAAACGAATCATGTTTATTCTTCTTCTGTCTTTATCCTGTTCTTCTTTTTCATGGGGTTTTGGAAGACTAGGAGTTTGCTGACAAAAGCTAGGAGAACAATGAGGATGATTACATACAGATGGTTGTGGAAACTATGGAATTTGGAATGTTGATTTCATATTAATTGTTCTAGGAGGAACAATATTTGAATGCAGAGACTGAAGAGTTTGTGCAATCATATTTGATAACATATGCATGAAGTTTGGATCAGAAGTAAGATCATATGAAGGACTTGGTGATCCTTCAGGAATAGATGCAATAGAGGACATTTGTGGTTTTATTGCGACTTCAATTTTTACAGGGTTTTGTATAACAAGAGGAGGAGGAGGTCCACCATGCTCAGACTGTGCATACTCTGATTGGGGAAAGAAACGAGTTCGAACAAGGCCATTATCTTCTCGAATAGAAGTTTGAGTAGTGATAGGCTGTGGACAGGGAGAAGTATGAATAGAAGCCCAATTTGTGACCCATTCTATTGGCGGTTTAAGATCTCGACAAGATATCATTTGAGAAGCAACAAGATTTAAGCCATAGTCATGAGTGATTAGAGTAGTGAACTCAAAGGTTTCAGAAACTTGTTGGACAACAGAAGGAGTGGTCTTCTTATAAAATTTGATGACACATCGCCAATGAATAGCAACATTATTGCTATTATCTTCAAAATCATCATATCCATGTGTTTGGATGTCGAGCATTAGAGCATTGATGGCATTAGGATCATCTAAGGAAATAGAAAAATCAGGAACACAGGACCAAGAAATTGGACCGTAGGCTAATGTTCCTTGACATCCTCCAATTAAAGCTTTATGAAAAGTTTTCCATCGGCGATCAAAAACACAAGAGAAGATAGCAACGTCTTGACCTTTTCTATGTAGTGGTTGAATTCCAATTTGGATATGACCAAAATGAGCAAAATTGAGACCAGATTTTAGTGCAGCTGTAAACTTAGATTGCTTCAAAATGTTCATTGTTTGAAGCAGACAATTATTACTGGAGGTTTGTAGAATTTATTCTTTAACCACTTATCTCCAGTATTGTATAGTGTCTAATAATCCCAGATTTGTATAGACATCTTTGGGGTCTATTTTTGGTAAAGACCAAGAACCAGACTTACTCTGTTCATTTAATAATGTAATAGATTTATCATGGACGACAGTGTGAAAACCAGATTGTATTTTTTCATTAAATTCTCTTTCTTCTTCTTCTCTAAGAATTTCATCAAAACTTTTATCACTAAACTCATGAAGAGAACTTTGTGTTGGAGAAATATTATCCATAACCAATACTTTCTAACAACAAGAAGAAAGCGGAAATACTTTCAACCCTGCTATGATACCAACTACAAAGCATACATCAATGGAAAGTTTCTCTCTTCCAACGATAGGTTGACATCAATGGCCTTCGACCGAAATATCTTGCGTGGTGTTTGACATCGAAACATATATTCACACCATGTGAAATATACTATTTTACCTTGAGGATCATCTTCATTATCGGTGATTCCTCTCACATCTGTTAACAGCTTACATCACTGGCTAGTAATCAGATGATGTCTCTCCATGTTTGACTTCAGAACACCTTTTCGCATGGTTTGACTTGTACATTGAGAGAAGATTGAATGAGTATGAAGAGCCCAGATCTAGTTTCATCCATCTGGGCTGTGATATATTCAGGAGTGCAAAAGCATCAAATGTACACAGGCTTTACACAGATGGTCATCCAATCATGGATTACAAGTCTATATCTACAGATGATTGTCTGATCTATGTACATATAATGAAAGTTTATGAAGCTGAGTATAGGGATGCCTCCCTCAGCTAAATCATGAAAAGTCATATTATCATGTATTGTATTGTAATTGATGCAGGTCACCTTCCAGTTCGAAACTTCCGATGCTCATGATAAAGCATTTCACCTGACATGAACATTTATGACCTCATGCTTTAGGGGGCAACTGTTATAGACATATTTGGGCACATCAACCCCAAAATTACATGTCAATGTATTAGTGTTCATCAACACCTAAAATATTTGTTTTATGCCCTAAAAGAACTAATTCATCTGAATTCCTCATTCCCCAAAAGTTCCATCTCAAAATCATCCAGAAAGTGCCTAAAATGAATCATTGTTGAAAGCCCTGTGTTAGGGTGTTATACATAGTAGGTACTGCACTGTCAAAGTGCTATGCATTATAGTTTGACCCTCTAGTAGGTGCGATGGGTGAGGTAGGACAAAATTCTGTGAGTGTTTGAGAGTTGGTTTCTCATGGAAACTTTTAGAAACTTCTCCTGTGCCACTTGCCCTCCTGAATTTGCCCAAGGATGACCAAGGGAACTAGGAAACCACCTCCTACTCCCCTATTTCATGGAACTAATTCCTAAAAATAGAATGGCATTCATCACCCCCATTGATGACTCAACCTCATGCAAACATATATAAAAGGATCTCTCATCCAAGAGATCAAGAGGGGCTGAATTATTCTGAGTTGTAAGAAAGTGATGCTAGTTTTAGTATTGAGGTGAGAGCATTGTGTCATTGTTGGTGTGTTCTTGCTGATTCATGAAGTGAAGAAGGCTTGAAGCTGGGAGGATGGCACTGGATTAGACTTCTTATGGGTTGTAATTCTCCTTGATATCAATAAAGTTCTTCAAGATTTTTCCCAATTGATTGTGTTAATTGTAAATGCATTCATTTGTTTATCATATTTCTGATTCTATGATGTTTATGCTGTGATGGATCATTATGCTTTGACAAGTCTTTGTTTCTGTAGCTGTGAAGGTACTCTCCAAGCGTGTTAAGTACAGGGAGGAGTTATAGGATCGACCAAAGGAGAGGGAGATCAAGCGAGGATTCAAGCAAAAGTTACAGGTTGGTCCCTCATAGTCTCTTTCTTATCTGTCATTCGTAGGAAAGGTATTGAATTGCTTTGACTGTTATTTCTATGTTAGCTACCAAACCTAGAGGGTTAGTCATTCGAAAAGACACTAATTTTCCCAGAAACACCAGGCAGAAGCCTTGGAAATAGTGATGAGGTTGCATGAAATGCCGATCTAGGATCCAGGGTTGGGAGTCCAACAAATCCACACGTAGCTACAAAACCTATGCTTGGAGATGAAAAGTTTGAAGTAGGATAGGGCACCCCGGCTTGAAGCGCGTGAAGAAGTAAGGTGCATAAAATGTAAAGGACAGGGCCACGATAAGGAACAATGTCCAGTATTCGCAAACTATTTGGCAGGAGGGGGATCCATGCCATTGAGACTAGAGGCTTAGGTAGGGCCAATTGTGGCACCCACGCTTTGGTGCGCGATCTGTCAGGTGGGGGGGAAGCACACCATGGACAATTGTCACCTATTGTAGAAGTATACATAGACTTCACAACAACTATTTTGTAACTTTTGTAGATGAGTGGGCCACGATGAGCGAAACTGTCGAAGTTATGAATTGTTGATGGATCAAACACCTACCTACAGGATGTAGATCAAGGCGCGAGGTCAGGATCCAGCCGTAGCCATAACACGCGGTGGATTCCAAGGATGCAAATGAGGACGAGGAGGAATGGGACGTGGACGAGGGCATGGATAGCTAATTTGTTAGAATTGTGGAGGCCCAGGGTACTACGCTCACAATTGTACCTACCCAACGAGAATATCTTGCCCATATTGTGAGCAGTTTGAACATGAAATGCTAGACTTCTTGACACTGATTGCACAAATACGTGAGAAAGGGGTGCTACAGCCTACTCTAATGCAGAATATTCAAATGATGAGGTCTGAACTGTGCAAAGAAGACCCAAACGTAAACATGGTGCTCATAAGTGGTGTGACCACAAGATAAGATAAGGGAGAGAAACCCGAGTAAGATACATGGGTTTGCAAGGCTCCTACGAAGGAACCTGAGTTTGACTTGGAGCACACAAGGGAAATATTTATGGAAGCTAAGAAGAGCTTCACGGAGGCCTCTACTTCAGGTAGTAAGGATCAACCAGAGCCAAGAATGGATTCTTCTATGCTTACTACCTTTTTAGAGACATGCATGAAGCTGCTACAAGACAATAAGGCAGTTAAAGGACTACAAGAGCTGATCTCTAGGTGCACAGGACTGGATGAATCGTGCGTAGTTTGAAAACTTGGAAGGCATGCACTGCGTACCGGGAGGGAAATAAGATTGACGGCATAGATTGGCGAGTATGAAATGGATCAGGTGATCTTAGACTTAGGTTTAGATGCGAATGTGTTACCAAAACAGACATGGGAATGCATGGGCAGGCCCATGTTGCAGTGGTATCCTATTCAATTACAGATGGTGAACGAACAAAAAAATTTTCCCATGGGAAGATTGCAAGGGGTAACAGTGGATATCGAAGGTGCGAACACATAGACCGACTTTGAAGTAATAGAGATTGTGGATGAAAATAGCCCTTACGCTGCATTGTTAGGGATAGACTGGGCCACAAACATGAATGGAATCATCAACCTGAAGAAGCAGAAAATGATTTTTGAGAAAAAGGCCCTACGCGTAGTAGTTCCGCTAGATCCAGCCGAAGGCGTATGGTACACTGAACCTGTGCATGATGATGACAATGAGGATGAGCTGGATTGCATTTACCAGATAACGGCTCAAGACTAGGATTGAGAGAACCCAACTGAAGATGGGTGAATCTGATGGGAACGTGACAGTTCCTATACTTCAGATTCAGATGAAGAAATAGAACGTTGGTAGAACCGGTTGCACGAAGTTACAGCGTTGAATTGCAACATGATGATTCAATCACTACGATACGTGACGACCGAAGCAAGGGAATTTCTAGCAGATGATACGGTAACAAGAATAGATAGATCCTTAGATGCAGTTGAAAGTATTGCGTCGGAACGATAGCAGTGGGGTTCACTCGAATGGGTGTTGTGCATGAAACCCGCACGACGGGGGCATATACATCAAAAGAATATCAGAAATTGGTACAAATTCCGACAGATTGGTGGAAAGAAGCAGAATGGCCTGCAAGCATACCTTCACCAATGGGTATGGACAGAGTGGCCTGTTCTAGTGTGCAGCAGTATTACAATAGCAGGCCTAAACAAGATGCATCGGAGGAAGAGAAGGATCACACTACCAAGCGCGAGGGGAGGAGCACCCTCCAAGATATGCGAAGTCATGAATAAGGGTTAGCAGATACAATGTAAGAAACGGGACATGTGTGCCCCAGTGGATAGTCGGGCATCTATGGAAATATGCAAGAACTTGGTTGCAAAGTCAAGTCCGAGGCTGTAGAGTGGTATAAGAACTGAGGTCTTTGAAGAACCCCCGCAGATGGCCATGAACATAGCAATGCCGATGCTGAGAACAACCTGTGAAGTCCAAACAGAAGAACTCGTAAAATAGTGCGACGAGGAGCATGTATGGATTTGGGAAGCTATTCGGCAAGGGAATGTGCAACTTTGCAAAATGGAAAGAAATAGGATACTACTCTGAACAAAGAATATGATGCTAGATGCAAAGATTAAGCAGCTGGAAAAGGAACTAAAGAAGGACTTTTTGAATGAAAAACCTGGAAAGTTGCGGCCAGATGCGCGCAAATCCAAGGATGAATTGAAGGAATATGACCGCAAGGTAATCAGTCGAATGCCATGGTTAAGACTGTTGGCATTATGAGACAAGTGTTGTCCTTGATGGCAACTCACATTGATGACAAATCATAGTGCAGAAGGATAGCAGCACGGAATTGATGATCAGACTACAAGTATGAAGAAAAAATATATACACGCTAGTTCACTATATACCAAGTCGCGTATACAAGCAGGTTCACTATATACCAAGTTGCGTGTACAGGCAGGTTGGCTTCAGTAAAAGAGCGTGTATGTGGAAAACTTATCTTTGGTCCGTGGCGGTTATTCCTTGGAAGTTGTGCCTATAGTTTTGGACCATGGTGTCTCGACGGACGTGTTGATCCCTAGTTTTGAAGTTGATGGTATTGTGTTACTATGGTTTTGGACCGTGGTATTGTAAAGGGGCTAAGGCTATATAAGGAGACGATCATTAGGCAAGTAAATGTAAGCAAGGTGTGTCTGACGAAGTGAGAAGATCTAGTATTGCGAGTTATCTGTTCGGGACGCTTGGCAAGGGTCGGATCTGACAGCGAAGGCATAAGTAATTATTTCTAGATCTGCATGCGGGTTGCCTTTGGAGAAAGCGCGTATACACGCGGTTTTGGTACAGTGAAGTAACATATGCATAATAAGATTTGATATTTCAGGTTGCTGTTGATTCTGGTGGTTGTTGCAGAGTTCTGGGCTCTAGTTTGGGTTCTGTGTTCTTGATGACAGGGTTTCAGTGATTCAGTATTGGGTTGTTTAATGAATTATGATGCAAGTATAAGTTGATGATTGTATTGCTGTAATGTTTGTTTTGTACTCTTGGATCCAGTCTGAAAATTGATGAAACGTGGTCCCTGAAGGAAAGAAGGTTGTAGGGTCAGCACCTACGTACTAGTAAATGGATCGGCTAGTACAAGAGCTGAGGGGGTTGTAGCTCCCTTCCAGAAGTAGTTGGAAAACGAGAGAGGGTTGTAGCCCTCTGCAGGTTGTAGCCTGCATACTGGTAAAGGACTGCACCAGTACATTGTAAAAGAAGTTTCTTATTAAAGAAGAAAGAGACGAATTGCAGCAGGTGGTTTTCACCCACATTGGGTTTCCACCTTATATCATGGTGTTCTTGTGTGTGGCTCTTGTGTGATGTTCTGTTCTGTTATACTGCACCTGTTTACTGTTAATATGCTTAATAATGTTCTGATGCATTTACTGAAGATTAAGCTAACTGAATTATAAGATCTCGAGATATACGCTGGTTGCATTAGACACAGTAGCGTGTACACGCGGGTTCACTTAATTGAAGTAGCGTATATGTTTCTGAGTATGAAATTGGAAAGGTTTTACTGATCTGATAATACTGATTCACCCCCCCCCCTCTCAGTATTATTTCCAACAAAGACAACGCCTCACCCTCGAGGGAAATCAATAGAATGCTTCGCATCTAGCAGTGCACATAGAAGCAACAATAGAGATCATTTCACGGGGTGCTCACCAAGATGCACTAGCAATGCACCAAGGGGGTGCGACCACCTAACTAGCTGAAAAGGAGACAGTCTCAGCACTCTAGATAGTTGAAAGAGAGCGTGGGACTACAAAAAAGTCTGTTAGGAGGCTACACGACCATAGGGGTGTGCGCAGGGTGGTATATCACAAAGGTCGCAGACGCGCAGGAGGGGCTACGCTACCATGCAGATAAACAAGGAAGTCACTGTTGGCATCACTGTTCATGACAAGACATCCGAGTTAAGGCGAAAATGAGTGGGTGGTGTGCATTTAAGACATAAAGTTAGAATTAGATTTAAAATGATCTACCAACCTTATAGCATTAATGAGCCAGATATGGAGGGATGATCAAATTTGAAATTCAACGGGCCTATAAATCACAGATGGCCCTCCCTGAGCAACCCTTGTCATTTTGTGAAAAAAGTTGTTGTGTTATGAAGCGGACGGGTACTCGATGAATGAGGAGGTCGTAAGAGCAAGTCCATGGTTTGAAGTGTTTCCGAAGGATACACAGGAAGTCCCATTCAAAAACATGTCAACAACCAAGGGATCCATGCAGAGTCTTACACCACCGGTAGGGGATGCACCAGAAATCTCTAAGTCACCCCGCATGCCAAGGCCCAAGAAGGACCCACAAGTAGCAAGACCAGTTCGTATGTCTCCATGAAATCTGAGGTTCGACAAACTATCAATTGAAGAAAAGGGAAAAATAGTTAATATTGAGAGCGACGATGAGGAAGAGGATCATCTGACCTTTGTCGAAGAAATGGAACCAGAGGAAGAAATGGAAGAAGACATCTAGCCAATACGTGCCACAACAAAACTGCCCAAGTATGTACCTCCACGGAAAGGTAGGGTAAAGGTACCTAAATATTTGGATGTCGTTAAAAGCACACTTAACACCCCATCCCTCCCTGAGAGGGTTCTGTTCGAAGGAGCGGTTGTGGGCTGCATTCCCACTATGAAGTTTGAAGACTGGGACCTTGCGGATAGCGAGAAGTTTCCTCATTTGGAAACTAGCGAGCTGATGGAACAAAGCATGGAGGGGGCCGTTACAACATTACAACTGCAGACATGGCTACATGGGGTGGAGGAGGCCGGGCTACTCCACCTCCTATCAATTCCACATTTTCATCGGGCCCCAATCACAATATTTGTCATCAGGAAACTACTTTGCCTGGTGCACAATGGGTACTTATGGTTGGAAGATCCCATTCCTATCACGACGGAGCTCATTCATAGGATTTCTCAGCTTCCCTATGAAGGAAGGGACCCCACATAAATAGTTGGCAAAGGGGGAGACTTGACGATTGCAGAGGCCATGAAAAAGAAATATAAGTTGGAGAAAATGTAGAGAGGGTACATTATCACTAGTATTCAAGACAAAGGGGTCTACTTTGCTACCCAGTTGTTGGCAGGAAATGTGATGAGAAAATGTTGGGGCAATGAGGTACCAACAATGGTCAACGCGCTCGTCGAGCAATGCACAGAAGGGGTACGGTTAAATTGGGCATAGTTCCTTTGCAACAAGTTCTTGACGAATTGCAGGGAGGCCCAAGAGTAGGGTAAGACCTTCCACTACACATGGTTTCTCTTATCCATCCTGTTGGTTCCAGGTGAATTTCCTGAGGACATTCAATTTCCTCCCCTTGACCAGGATTGGTCAGAGGCATCAAAATACACATTGCTATGGGAGACAAAAGATGCTACAAGAATCCGAGAAACCCAAATCTTCTGGATACTGATGGAGCATATGACTGTGGATCAATAACGGATCGTGCCTATCCACCTCAATATACTACAGCGTTAAGAGTTTTGCATACTTTAAAGTGGATATGCACCATGTGTATATTAGGGCACGGAAGGATCCAGAACAGAAGTGGACCATGCTCCCCTTCATCATAATAGATGACGCTGTCTTCACAGTGCTCGACACATGGCCATTGGAATGGCGCACACCCGATGTGGTGGTGTGTGATGAAACAGAGATTTAAAAATAGAAGGCTGCTGCCAAATTTCTAGCACAACAGAGGTGGATCGAACAAATAGTTGAAGAGGTACGGGCATCCTGGGAGGCAACGAAGGCTGCTACCGAAAAAGCAGTATCAGGAGGGACCGCTATGATAGAAAAAGAAAGAGGCCCAAACATGACTACAGGGCAGGGGATAGATGGTACAACAGAAGGTGTGGACCCAAGCACCACCTATACACACTTAAAACATCCATGCACAATAGAACGAACAAGGCCACGAAAGAAGACCAAGGCATCCAAGTTGGATGGGGAGCCTTTCACGCTGACCGAGGATGACTTAAGTGACATCGGTGATATAGTTCACAAAGTCGCCAGGGAGGTGCTCTAGGAGGCAATGACGGAGTAGCAGATTATGTTGTGGGCACATAGGACACAACTGCAGGAACTTTAGCTACAGTCTCCACAACAGGGAATGGTAGCCGCCTATGGGGCTACGGGTACATCAGCAACCGAGCAGTTACTGTAGGCTGCTGCTAGAAGGAGCACTAATAGCAGACAACACGGAGGACAGAGCCACAGTAGGATGACTCAAGGGACTCGGCTTAAACTTGGCTGCCCTCCCATGAGAAATCTTATACCAGCTATAGGATGGAGCAATGGTAGAGCTCCACGCTAGGGAAGGGATGCTTAGTGAACAGCGAATCAACATCGAGCAACTGAGCCTCCAACGTGATGAAGCAGTAGCGCAGACTCGGAAGTTGGAGCAAATTGTCGAGGAAGCATGTCGCCGCGTCCCTGAGTTTGAGATTGCAGTAGACTCACCAGTAGGCATACGGATCCACAAATTGGCCAGTGGGTTTCGCGAGGCGAAGGAGGAAGCAACAAGGATCCAGTTGGACCTCAACTTGCAGATCGTAGAGCTAAGGCTGAAGGCGCAACCCGCTACACCGCCGAAGGTCAGAGAACAACGGCACCTTGCCATTCAACAAGGGTTGGAAGCAATAGAGCATGCCATCCAGGATTACACTAGCTTGATAGATCAATCACTCGTCACCCTCACTTCACTATAGGAAGACCCAATGCTCCAGCAGTTAGAGACAGAAGCATGGGAGCTGCAGCAGGTTTACGACAATGTCCGGGGGACCACATAGATGGTTGCCCTTACTCAACAGCTAACCAAGATGAGGGAAGCCCAGGCTCTAAAGGCCCAGGAGGACACTGCGCGTCAAAAAGAAGCAATGTTCAAAGAACGTATTCAGCCTTGGCTTGAGGAAGCATTCATGGTTGCCACCAAGATCGAGGCAAAGCTAGCACACATGCAGGGCATATATGCAATCAGGTAAGGACTTTCACCTAACAACGAAACATCATAGCTATGTGCACAATAGGTACAAAAAATAACAGAAGAATGTGTTGCGGATGTAAGCAAAGCACAGATATTATTGGATGACCTTCACGTGAAAATCACCATGTTAGTGCCTAGATTTACCTCAGGCTGAAAAGGTAGGATCTAGGGCCAACATCAAACCACGCTCAGCCTGGTAGCTAGACCTACCAGGTCAGGAGAGGGCTCTCTCCAGGTCAATCTCAGCAAATTATGATCGATGAGGGTTTGAGATGACTGAAATTTCTTCTGATCTTAGGCTAGGTATTTGGGTGTGGGGATTGAGGCTCAGTCGTGCAGAGATCTCAATGGGGCAAGGTAGGCAATTGTTTTTGGCAATTAAAATTTAATGATATGGAAGGAATAGATAGGTGAGGTGTTGAAGAGGGTAAGAGAAATCATGGATCCTCCCCAAACAGCTGAAAACATCAAATAACTAAAGTAAACATCAAGTAGAGCACTGCAATTTCAATGGATTCTACTTACACTCTTGTTTGTTTAGTTCAGAAGAAAAAAGATAGAGAATGGCATACATAACACATAAGAAAATTCACAATTACAAAGAAAAGCACTGTACCAAGACAAATTTCCACATGAATCCCAAAGAGTGCTGCAAATCCTAGTCTCAATTCCTTAGCCAAAATGAAAATATGAGTGTACAATGAAGTTCTTTTCTTCCTCAAGAGTCCAACCATGCTAATGACTGAAAAACAACATAATATAGACAAACACAACTCATCCTTGCCTCTAGGGGTCGAGCTCACATGTTTAGGAGCTGATCCAACTGATTCTAAACTGAAAACTAGAAAATAGGCAACATAACAACATGCCTCTAGAAACAAGGGAACTGATTCATTCAATTTCAAACAACCTTTAAATTGATGAATCTACCTCTACAAGTGAAAATTTAACATATTTACATCATGATCCATCAATTTTCATCAAATTACATCACAAATTTTCCATTAGGAAAGTAAAAAAGTCAAACTAGGCAAAGCTGGGTGAAAAACAGAGCAAAACTTGGTCAAACTGGCAATTTTTCCTCTATGCGCCGCACCTAATTCTCTATGCATAATGCCTGTTTGGACCCACTTTTGAAGGCCTTCCCAGTGTCTAAATGAGATCTAGGTGTGCTTGTTGGAAAGGACCACCTGTCTACTTTCCAACCCAAGTGGAATTTTTCAATTTGGCCTTCATATTCTCCTCCAAAAGTCCATTCTCCCAACACTGCTTCCTGTGTGTCAAAATAGGAGCAGTGAGGTCATTTTTTGAGTGTTTTTGACCTTTTTGAGGGCTCAAAACCTGCCCAAATTTCTTGTCCATAGGTATTCAAGCATAATTTTTCATGCCAAATCCAAAAATGCTGAGTTTTTGTGATTTGGATGCTCCTAGCAAAAGTGAGCGCCACGTGGTGCGACGCATAGGGCAGAAAATTCTGTTTTTGTGCCAAAAAATTTCCAAAATGCAAAAATTTCTACAAATTTTTTGAAATTTGGGTTGAGTCTTCTCTATCAAGAGCTATGTTGGGCCAAGGAATCCTTGGCCAATATCTAAAGTCGATCATGCTCCTTTTGCCTCTTTGATGCCTTCTTCAATTTTGCCTTCAAACTCTTGATTCTCGCCTTGCAAACTTTGTTCCTCGCCATGTAATGAATAGCCATGTGTCTCAACAAGTTTTTCTCCTTGTTGGACTTTTCTAGCTTCGAGTAGATATTGGCTCTTTCAAGCCATGACTCCCTATCAGCATTAATCTCTTGCTCTAGTGAAGTGAACTCCACCCTCCTCCTTTGGGCAGCTTGGCATTTCTCCCGAATGTTTTGCCACCTTCATGAGGTCTCCTGAGTGCATGTACCTCTGTAGGAGAGTCACTATGTGTCTCTTGATCATGGTCATATGAAGGATCAGATGCCATCTCTACTAGTGGATGAACTGTCTTGGCGCTGCCTTGATAAGAAGAAGGTGATTTGTGATGTGTTTTGACTTTTTCCACCAAGGGAAAAGTGATATGAGGGACTGTAGAGGGAGGGAAAAATGAGGGATTTTAGGACTGTTAGGATAGGATAGGGTTTATTTAGGGAAACAGGGGATTATGAAATGATTTAGGAGTTTTGGGTATAGCACTAGGGTTTGGGAGTTCGTGTTTGAGATTTTGGGGAAATGGGAATTGGGGTATGGGATTAGTGAATTTAGGGGTATGTGAATGTAGGGAATAGGAAAATCAAGGGAAAAATGGAGTAAGGGAATGTGAGGTGGGGAGAAAATAACTTGGCAGCCAAACAGTTAATACAAAACTCTAGCACTATTTTCCTTGGTAGGGTTTGATGATAAAAACACCATAAGACAACCACAAGCACTAACCTTGGATGAAAAGCAATGATGGAAGCCCAACTTACTTGTACAAGTGAAGACCCACACGTTTTGAGCGATTTGGAGCAAGTTTTTGAAGTTTTTGGGCTTGCTAACTATATGCACCATGCATCAAACCCAATTCACCACGCCTTCTCTATGCACCATGCCAGTGTAAATTTGCACTGGAAATTGCAGCCCAATGCGCCGCGCCAGTTGCCCAATGCACCGCGCCACCACCCAGTGCATAACGCTTTTTGCAGGAGACTTTTGGAGGTCTTTCTGGTGTCCCAATTGGGCATGGGATAGTGCATTGGAAAGGTATTTGAGTCTACTTTCCAACGCAACTAGAATGTTTCAATTTGGAGTTCAATTTTCTTGTCAAAAATCAAATCTCCCAAGACTGGTCAAAATGTGCCAAATGAGGCTGCCTAAAGGCAGAGTGCTGTTGTAGTCAACTTTTGAAGGTCTTCCTCAACTCCCAATTGAGCGCATGATAGATCCTTGAAACTCTCTTTGTGTCTAGTTATCACTTGACTCATATAGAAAGTCATTTGGCCAACCAAGCTAGGAGAAAACTTGATTTTCCCAAGGTCACTTCTGAGGTGCATCAATTCTCCCGAGGCAACTGTATTTTTGACATTTCTATAAAAACATGACACTTGTGTAAAAAGTGAAGGAAAATTTTCTTCCTTGGCCTCTTTTGGACAAAAACCTCTCTCAGTTTTCCCAAATTCATCTTTTATTTCTCAGAAACATCATTTGAGTAAAACTATCGCAATGTGTGGAACAGGGGATTTGTCGAAATGAAGTGAAATGAAGGGGATAAAGGGATTCTAAATTCTTGAGAAAATTTTGAGAAGTAGGGAGGGATGTTAGGAAGTAGGGGAAAGTGTAATTTCAAATATTTAGTGAGGGGAAGGGGTCCAAAAGGGCAAAACATAGGCCTAGCCTAGAAAATTGTCAAGTTGTAGCAAGAAACTAGGGTTTGTGCGAAAATGAGGAATTTGGGGGATCTCAGTGATGAGAAATGTTTAATAAGGTACATTAAGGATAGGGGAAGGTGTATGAACCTCTGGATACAAGTTTTGCTGATGATTTGACCATCCAAGAAAAATTGGCTTCAAAACCCTAGGAGAGGGAAATGAACCTTACCTAGGCACAACTGAAGCATGAACAAGGTGTAAAATGACCCAATGGAACCTGACATGATAATGAAAACCCTATGAATGATGGTAGACTTAGTTTAATGGTGACATGGACTGACATTTGGACAAGTTTGAAAGAAGTGAAAGCAAACCCTAGACCTAATACCTAGTGACCAAATTTTGCTTGAAGACTCACTGAAATGACAAAATTTCACCTTTACACCTTAAAATCACTTTGTAAGAGCATGTTTGATTACTGGAGGAAGGATGCAAAGACTGATGCTAACACAGCGCACCGGCCAAGTGACTCGGGACAAGTCACGATGTTTTTGTTGGGGGCCTGTTAGGTAGCAGATCCCCTGTGTAATGGTTTTGGGGCCTAAATCCCACAATTTTGGGTAATGGTATTGTAAAAGCTTCGCGAAGTGCACGGAGCATGAATGGTAATGAGTCAAGTCAAAGGGTTTTCCATCCTCAAATAATGTAGTGTAATAAAGAAGGTGTCGAGCTACCCATGGTCCGCGGACCATGGGAATGTATAAATAGAGCGAGACTCTAAGTGTAAAAGGCAGTTTTTTTTGGGGTGTGATCTAAGTATTATGGTTTTCTGAATGCGGTATTGGATTTGAGTCTGTAGTCCGGGTTTAGGGTTGTAGTAGGACATAGAGGCTCTATAGCTGTGTGCATGGAGGCCTAGTAGAGTTCACAGCTATGTGCGCGGACCCCTGCAGCTGTGTACGTAGGGTAGGGAGTGGATTGTAACTAGAAAAGCATTAATAAAGATAAGTTGGTTTTGGAATATTGCATAACTTCTGCTCTGTTTAAGTTTATGCATCTGTTTACAGTTTATGATTGCATGCATGTTTGCTTATGTTAAATGGTAACTAAAAGTACTGTGCCTGCTTAAATTAATTCAAGATCTATAATAATACTAATCATAGTAAAGAGCATTCACGCTCATCCTCCTAGCCATGTGAAGGTAGTTGCTCTGGACAGACAGCTGCCCGGATGTAGTGCAGTGTGAGGGATCAATTTGCGAACCTTCTAGACCTCATCAAGAAATCCCTAGGGTGCAGAAACCTAGTTCCAACACCCTCCCATACTACCTCAAGTGAGACCTCAGTCCGTGCTCCACGGACTGTTGCCGAAAGGGCCTATAGTTTCGAGATTTGTTTGGCTAAACATTTCTAAAACTGGGTCAAGCCCCATTAAGCCAACATGGGTGTTCAAGTTGTGAAAATTTTTCTCTATTGTCTCAGATTGAGCCTAAAAATATTATTTAGGTGAGTGAGCACAAATTCTGAGTGAGAGAAATGAATTAAGAACATGATCAAATTGAAAATAATGACAATTGGAAGCTTGTTCATCTAGAACACTAGAGTTAATTCACACAAATATATGTGGCCCAACTAGAGAAAATGGCCTAAGAGGAGAAAGGTATTTTATGCTTCTCGTTGATGATTTTACCAGGGCCACTTAGATCATGCTCTTAAAAGGAAAATCATAAGCATTTGAGAATTTAAAAAAACTTAAAGCTCAAGTAGAAAATGAGAAAGACTTAAAGATCAAATGCTTAAGATCAGACAGAGGAGGAGAATACACTTCAAGAGAGTTTGAATAATTCTGTGAAGAGCATGGAATTAGGAGGCAATATTCAGTGGCTAGAACTCCACAACAAAATGGATTAGTGGAGAGAAAGACTGGAATAATCTAAGAAATGGCCAGAGCTATGTTGGATAAAGAAGATGTATCCCACATCTTCTAGGGCAAAGAAGCTCAAGCAATAGTATACCTAGCAAATAGAACTCAACTCAGGCCTAATAGTGATAAAACTCCCTATGAGTTGTGGAAGGAAATATCTACATCAGTTAAGCACTTCAGGGTGTTTGGGAGAAAATTATTTATCAAAAGGAATGCTAAAAATCCCAGAAGATTTGATTCACACAATGATGAGGGTATATTACTTAGGTACTCAGCTCGAAGAAAAGGATACAAGTGTTACAACAAATGGACAAAGAGGGTTAAAGTGTTGGTATGGGGTCCCCTAGGTCAATTTTGGGGTTAAAAACCCAAGTATTGATGTAAATTTTGGTAAAAGTTGTACAGTCTCTACAATTTGTGGATGTGGAGCGCGAAGATAGTTAGGAGTCAGAAGGGGTTTAGCCCCTTGTCTATGTAAAGTCGAGTCAGTTTTGAGATCCACCCATGGTCACAGACCATGGGATTGCATGTGAAAAGCTATAAATAGGTGTGTCTTAGAGAGTCTAAGGCATGTCTATGTGTGAGAGAAGAAAAAAGGGAAAGTAAGCAGCGGGTAGATAGAAGGGAAAAGGATCTGTAGCTGAGTGCATGGAGGCCTAGAGTAGTGTCCACAACTCAGTGCGTGGATCCCTGCAACTGAGTGCACAAGGAAGTTTTGAGTCTATAACACCATATTGAAGATCAATAAAGAAGACTGTTGAAGAAATCATGTTTTTATCTGTTTGCTTATGTTATTTGTGTTTGCGATATATGTTGTGATTGAATAATTCCTTTATGAAATAATGATCTATTAATGTGTCTCTATGGGATAAGTTGTAATAACTGTACGCATTGCATGTTAAATACTTTCACTAATATTATAATACATTTTGTTATGTTTATTAAATGCTTAAGTAGATCTGCGCAAGCTTGGATCTAGGGTTATTTTATAGTGTGCGTAAGTGGATGATGCATCTGCCAAGGGCCTGCAAAGACCTATCGTATACCTTCGTGAAGGTATAGAGGCCACTTAAAGCAAGTTGCAGTACCAAGCCCTATGGGCTTATAGATCTACGTGAAGGCAGACATAGGTCAATAAAAGACATCACACTGATCTCTGGATGCAGAAACCTGGTTCCAACATCCCCCCATACTTCTTTCGGTGAGACTTTAGGCTGCGCTATGCGGGTTTATGCTGAAAGGGCCAGTAATGTAGGGTTTTGTTTGATGCAATTAAATCTAAACCAGGTTAGGACCCACTAAGCCAACAACTGGTTTCATTGCCGAGACCAGATCTACTTAAGGATATGTGTGATGTCACATCACTGGAATCCGTGTCATGCGGAAAGAGTCAATTTTGCGGACAAAACCGACCTCCCTAGAAGCTAAGGCTTTCTAGTGACAAACAAGACAATTAAGCACTATCTTTCCCTAAACATGCATTTAAAATACAAGCAACCAGGTGTTTAAAGCATACCTTTAGTCCAACGCTGTTTGTAGCAGTCCAGCCTCTCCGATCCAGATGAGCTCCTCCTTCTCTTCGAAACCTGCATTCACTAACAAGCAAACGATTACATAGCACCTGAATAACTCATATAATAAAACATATTCATCATAAAGACCAAGGAGTATATGAAACAAATTATATATAACAACTTGTTGAGAAAAATGAACTTAATTGTATTAAGTGGAAACAAAAGAAACCATTACAACCAGTGCCTTGGTGTTGTGCAGGTCCCTCCCAGGGTCCAGCAAGAGTTCTCCTTTACTTTGATCAGCTCACCCACTTCCAAATGAAGCTAAGAAAGGATGGGAATCTCTCCTCTCAAGCTCTATAAGGGAGTCCTAATTTCAGCAGCATCTACCCTTAGGAATGTTCAGCTTTCAACCTCCCCTCCCTCTGGCCCAATGCCTGTATTTATAATGCTTTGGAGGAAGTTAATCAGGTCCACCATCAATGGGATAAGCCCCTCTTTCAATGGGATAGCTCCCCTCTTGATGGGATAAGTTCCTCTTTCTTTGGGATGCATGAACCATCTGGAGGCGCTCAATACACATCAAACCATCTTCTAGAATGCTCTAGAATCGACCACAAGTAACTTTTTTGAAGTAAAACTTGCGCCTTTTGACCTTTACAGGAGTACGCACCCACCCCTTTACAGACAGAGCGTACAAGTACGCAGGTATTGTGAACTTGAGGTGCGTACATGCAGGTAAGGGTAAGAGAAACTGCGTAACCAGAGTTAATTGAATTTTTAAGGATTTTCTCTCTTTCTTGGGGTTTGACATGAGGAGCAGAGGTATAAGACTTGCCAAGGAGGTTAGTATGACAGTTGATGGAGCCATACTAACTGCAAATAGTCATGGTGACAAATTTTAGTGTAACAATCCGACTAAGAAGGAGATTGAGAAGTGGTTGGATAGAAATATTCATGAATTCATGGTACTAGAAAACATGAATCCGTGCCTATCAAAGGAGAAGTGGTTGGAAAAACATTTTTACAAAAAAATATAGGAAATTTTCTTCTGCGCCTTCCCAATCGAACTATACAATTGGATAACGAAGTTAGCAGATGGCCAAAGAAGGTGGAGGTTTGACAGTCCAATAGTGTGGACTCCGAAGCTAGTGCGAAGGTTGGAAGCCTCTAAAGACAAGATCACACACACTGATGACCACTGGCTCGATCGAATTATAGGAGGATTTGTTACAGAGTTCACGGTTGATACCTCAATCAGCTATAGCGAAGTAGTGTGGTGCTTCTTCAAGGGACTGCGAGGGAAGTATATGAAATCTCTAAATACCTGGATTAATATTATCTTATGTGAAAAACAAGTTATGCCATTGCCTTGATGTTTGTAGCTATGCGAAGTGCAAAACTCTTTAGAAATCAAGAGAAAGTAGGTCCTAAATATAGCCCGTTGATTGGACCTCCTTTGAGCGATGATGAGGGAACAATACATGCTTCACTGTGGAGTATTGTCCAACTGATAAGATAGGGTTTTCCGCAAATCCATCATCCATCCACTCCACCTCCACCTTCACCTCCATGGCATACCCCTTCGACCACACCTCCACCACCACCACTGTCGTTCAACATGTCGAACTTAATCATGCTACCAATTTTCAAGGGTATAGGGAGTGAAGATACAGATCAGTTCTAGTTTGTTGTGAATGTTGTATGGACCACACAACAGATCGCTAATGATAACATAAAGAAAGCGCAGATAGTGATTGCCCTGTAGGATTGCACACTTATGTGGTTTATTAAGTATTGTGTTGATCATCCTTTAGCGATGCTAGCAGAGACTAAGGATGATTTAAACAAAGAGTTTAGTAATCATAAGTTTGACTCACAGTTAGTGGTTGGATTTAAGGAAATCACAATGAGGTTTGATGAAATGCCTTGGGAGTTAGATAAAAGGTTGAAATGTGTGATCCGCAAATTTAATATGCAGCTTATAGATGGACAACATCATGAGTGGTTTATAGCCTCGCTTCTGCCCCACCTGAGGATTATTTTATCGTAGTAGAATATAGGAACTTAGGAAGAAGCCCTTGAAATTGCAATGAGATTAAATGCGATGCTCATGTAGGATGAAACCTTGGGGATATAGTAGATTCACTCCCAGTTTTAGAACCTTTGTTTGGAATCGCAAATCTTGAAGAAAGAGAAGGACACTAAACCCAAGGTGCGCGAGGAAGTCTAGTGCCTAAAATGTAAGAGCTTGCGGCATGATAAAAATGTAGGAGGAGCGCATGGAGGATATCAATGATGAGGCCGAGGTAGAGGAGGAGAAGGACCTGGTAGAGGTTACGGACAAGTTATTTGTTACAATTGTGGAATGACAGGGCACTACGCGCGTGAGTGTCAGAATCAGACACACTCGTCCTATCAATATTGCAACCATTTTGACCACACTATAGAAGAATGCGCTATGTTGATAGCCAAGATGCAGGAGAAGAAGGTACAACCTCAACAACCTACGTAGAACCTACAAATTATGAGATCTGAGCCACGCGAGGAAGACCCGAATGTGAATATCGTGCTGAGAAGCAGGATCACAACCGAAGACGATAAGGGAAAACAACTTGAGGTCAATAGATGGGTCCGCAAGGCCCTAGAGAAGGAAGTTGGGTTCAATCTGGAGTGCGTGAAGGGAATGTTTATGGAGGCCAAGAAAAGCTTCGATGAGGCGTCCACCTCAAGAAGTCATAACAGAGTACCAAAAGGTAGCGCAGCTACAAAGGTTGATCCCTCTGTGCTTACCACATTCTTGGTGATCTTCATGAAACTTCTACATGATAGCAAGGCTATGAAAGGTCTGCAGGAATTGATAAAAAAGTGTGCTAGTAAAGAAAATGCTCCTAATGGACATTGCGTAGTAAGAAATATTGGCAAAAATAAGACAAGAACAAGATGTGAGATGAGGCTCACCATGCAGATAGGAGATTATGAGATGGACCAAGTCATTCTAGATTTGGAGTCTAACACAGACATTTTTCCTAAGCAAACATGGTAGCAAATGGGGAGACCTGCACTGCAATGGTCTCCAATCCACCTTAGAATGGAAAACCAGCAAAAGATCATTCCTATGGGAAGACTACATGAAGTAACAATGGATATAGAAGGTGTGAGCACGCTGGCTGATTTTGAGGTAATAGAGATCATCGATGACAACAATCCATACCCTACGCTCCTTGGAATTGACTGGGGCATAGATATGAATGAAGTCATCAACTTGAAAAAGAGGAAAATGTCGTTTGAGAGGAAATTGCTTCAGGTGGTAGTACCATTGGACCCAGCAGAAGGACCACGCTATGCTAAATCAGTCCGCAACTATGAATATAGTGATGATGACTTGAATCACATCTACAAAATAACTGCGTGACATCAAGATGGAGTTAATCCAAAAACTGATGGGTGGATTGCATGGGACTAGGAAATTTCTTGTACCTTAGATTTAGATGAAGAGTTGGAGCACTGGTAGATTAGGGTGCATGAAGTATCTACGCTGCACTACAACATGATGACTAAATATCTATGTTGTGTGTCATCGGAGGTAATAAATTTACCCTATTATCATGGTTTAACTGATGTAGATAATTTTTTGGAGGCCTTTCAATGAGAATTCCTTGAGGAGCATCACTTCCAAGCACTGGATTTGGTGCTGCGCGCTACACCAGCATGATGGTGGGGTACGCACAAGGACATCTGTGATGAATGGTGAGATTACAAAAGGATGAAAAGGTTGCGATTTGGTCATCCTAAAATTTGAATGACTAAGAAATACGATGGAAGGGATGATCCACGCGATCATTTAGCGAAGTGGACTAAAGTTTGTGGAACGGAGTCGTAGCCGAAATGGGTGCACTTGTTTTGTCATACTTTGGATACAATTCCTATGAATTGGTATCAAGAAATAGAGCTCCACCATGGCACTGCGAAGTGGGATATATTAAGGGAATGATTCTTGATGACCTTCTGTTTTGAAGATGGATTCAAGAGCATTGATGAAGCTCTTCAGGAGATTAAGGCAACGATATTCAGAATTCTGTAGTAACCTTTGGAGTTGGTTCAGCCAGATTGGAGCACCCAGCTGTGTCATGCAATTAAATGCTACAACGTGACCACTGAAGGGGAGGATGAAGATCCAAGAAATATTAATATTTTGGAGGCAAAAGGCTAGTGCGAAGTTGAAGATCCACAAATAGAAAACCAGGACATCACCACACCATTGAAAACTAAGCAACTGAACATTGGTATTGAAGCAGAGCCAAAATTTGTGAAGACTGGGGATTACTAGGATGATGCCATAATGGATAAAGTTGTTGAGTTACTTTGCAAGTACCAGGATATTTTTCCTACAAAGTTTTTGGACCTGAAGGGCATCATAGGTGACTTGAGTATGATGAAAATTACTTCGAAACCAGACACAAAGCCTATTAAGCAGAGGTCATATCACCTTAATCCAAAATATAGGAAAAGGTCTACTTGAAGTTGGATAAGATGCTAGAAGCAAGCATCATTGAACCTATGGAAGAATCTAATTAGGTGAGCTTGATGGTGGTTCAAGAAAAGAAATAGAAGGGATAAATAAGGATTTGCGTAGATCTAAGGAAGCTTAATGATGCCTGCTTACTGATGAGATATTGGACAACAAGGGTAGGAGGCCTACTCATTCACTGATGGATTTTCTGGGTACCATCAGATCAATATCGTGCCAGAGGATAGGAGAAAAACAACCTTCGTGATGGAATGGGGTTGCTTCCAATACACTGTAATGCCATTTGGACTTAATAATGTGCATGTGATATTCTCTCACCTAGTTATAGAGGCATTTAAGGAGTTCATTCATAAGTTATTAGAGGTGTATTTTGATGACTAGACAATGTTAAGTTTAGTAAAGCGCCATGTATCAAGTCTGCGCTTGATGCTGGATATGTGTCATAGATACCATATCATGTTGAATCTGAAGAAATGTCTATTCTATGTCCCCTTTGGGATCTTGCTAGGCCATGTGGTGTGAAAGAAAGGGTTGATGGTGGACCCTGCCAAGATTGCAATAATAGTGAATCTGGAGGCCCCAACAAGTGTCAAACAGTTGCGCACAATGCTCGAGCATACAGGATATTACAGAAAGTTCATCAAGGCTTATGCTCAGATTACCGCGGTCATGGAGAAACTACTAAAGAAGGAAGCTACATTCTATTGGGATGAAGAATTTCAATGGAGTATGGATGTATTAAAGGAGAAGATGGTCACCACACCGATTTTGGTCTTCCCAAATTGGAAGAAGGAATTCCATGTACATGTCGATGCCTCTTCAATTATGTTGGGAGTAGTGCTAACACAGGCCAATGAAGGAGAGATGGAGCACCCTATAGCCTTCGCAAGAAGGAAATTATCAAAGGTGGAGAAGAAGTACTTAATGATAGAGCATGAAGGATTGGCTATGGTATACATGCTTCAAAATTTCAGGCACTGCTTGTTGGGGGTACATTTCAAAATGTACACAGATCATTCTACCTTGAAATACCTGGTCATAAGCCTGTGTTGGGGGGGAAGATCTGCTGATGGTTTCTGTTATTCGAGGAGTATGAATTTGAGGTTATTGTGAAGCCAAGAAGGTTGAATGTAGGACCTAACCATCTATCATGGATCAAAATAGGAGAAAAGCCTACTAATTTGGAGGAAGGGTTGCCCGATGCACAGCTCTTCATGGTGCATGTAGAAGATAACTACTTTGAAGATATTATTCACTTTTTAACTACAGGGACGACACCAGAAGGGTACACGAGTTAGCAAAAGAAGGAAATAGTAGTGCATGTAGTGGATATCTCAATGATTGTAGGAAATTTATATAAGATGGGTGTAGATGAGATATTGCGACAATATGTGCCAAATTTTGAGCAAAATAACATCCATGTTGAAGCTCATGGAGGAGCTACGGGAGGAAATTATGCAGGAAAGGTGACAACACAGAAGATTTTACGCATAGGTTTATGGTGGCCTACACTGCATAAAGACTCTAAAGCATATTGTAGGGCATGCGATGCATGTCAACAAACGTGCAAACCATCGCGAAGGGATGAGTTGCCACCGAATCCTCAGGTATCATTGCAATGATTTGAAAAATGGGAAATTGATTTTGTTGGGACCATTCAGCCCCCAGGAAAGAAGATAGGTGCACATTATATCATCACTGCAACGGAGTATCTAACCAGATGGGCAGAGGCACATCCAGTTAGAGATTACACAGGGGCTACCACAACAAAGTTTTTTCTTGAATATGTGTTAACCAGATTTGGCTGCCCAAAGGTGTTGATGAGTGATTGCAGTATGAACTTCCTAAACAAGACAATTTGCGTGTTGATTGAGGAGTTCCAGGTCCATCATCAGAAGAGAAACCCGTATCATCCTCAAGTTAATGTAATAATAGAGGCCTTTAATAAAATTTTGGAGAACGCTCTAACGAATATTTGTAACATGCAAGAGAATAACTAGGATGTGCACGTATCGGTAGTGCTATGGGCATATAGGACTACTTGTAAAAAGCTGACAGGACAGACACCTTTTAGATTGGTCTATGGCGTAGAAGCGGTGATGCCTATGGAATATATTGTTCCTAGTCTACGCATAGTAGCTTTCATAGGTATGGTCGATCGCGAAGCCTTGGATGAACGTCTCACGCAGCTGATTGATCCTAAAGAAGACTGATTCTTGGTTGGATTCCATCAGCGAGTACAGAAGGAATGTGAAAAAGCCTGGCACGATCGACACATCAAGTTGCACACATTCAAGGTAAATGATTTAGTATTGTTGTATGATAGTAAGTTCACCAATTTTTCATGGAGATTTTAGATGCATTGGATGGGTCCATATGTTATCAAAGAGATTACAAGTGGAGGCGCGGTTCAACTTGTGAAGATGAATGGAGAACCGTTTCCGAGAAGGGTGAATGGAAGCCGATTGAAGCCATATACAAGGGATCCTACATAATGACTATATGGTGGAAGGACAGTCTTAGTCCTCTAGGAAGTTGTAAGGGAGTGCAAGACTATAAACTACACTGCGAGGGTTGGAGGATTACGCGGTAGGCAGGCTGTGTGGAAAGTGGTGAAGTTGTTGTATAATAAGTTACATGTAGGTAGCTGCGCTATGAAGGCATGTGCCGCACAAAACAGCAGGAAAGTGACTATTGAATTCACTCTTCACGATTTGACAGCTAGAAGATGGTTATGAGGAGTAGGCTGGCGGCATTTAAGGCCAAAATCTTTGAAGATTTGCCGCCAAAACAACATTAATGATCACCAAGTTGCATGAGGGGAAATATATCCTCACACAGGTAGAAGCTGCTCAGAAGAAGGAGGTCATGCTTAAGGCCAGGTTTGGACCTTGGTTAGAAGAGGCTTACCATGTAACAACCAACATTCAGGAGAAGTTGATGGGCTTGTAGCAAACACGGAAAATGATGACATTGGTCGCGAAAGGACTAGCTACAGAGCAGCATGTAGAAGAGGTCAAGCAGGAAGCTATGCAGAGCGATGTCGAGGTTTCAGTTGTGCAAGTGGAGCTGGGGGATCTTTGTAGCAAGATCGTCACTCCAGCCGGGTGACTCAAGGGAGAGTCATGACCTTTGTGTTGGGGGCCTATTGGGATGGGGTCCCCTAGGTTATTTTTGGGGTTAAAAACCCAAGTATTGATGTAAATTTTGGTAAGACATGTAATGTCTCCATAATTTATGGATGTAGAGCACGAAGATAGTTAGGAGTCAAAAGGGGTTTAGCCCCTTGTCTATGTAAATTCGAGTCAATTTTGAGATCAACCCATGGTCTATGGACCACGGAATTGCATGTGAAAAGATATAAATAGGTGTCTTAGAAATTCTAAGGCATGTCTATGTTTGAGAGAGGAAAAAAGGACAAGTAAGCAGTGGATAGATAAAAGGGAAAAGTATTTGCAATTGAGTGCACGGAGGCCTAAAGCAGTGTCCACAGCTAAGTGTGTGGACCCCTGCAGCTGAGTGCATGGGGAAATTTTGAGTCTATAACACCATATTGAAGATCAATAAAGAAGACTGTTGAACAAATCCTGTGTATATCTATTTGCTTCTATTATTTGTGTTTGTGATATATGTTGTGATTGAATAATGCCTTTATGAAATAATGATATATTGATGCACAACTCTATGGGATAAGTTGTAACAACTATACGCAATGCATGTTAAATACTTTTGCAAAGATTATAATAAATTATCTTATAGTTGAATTGAGGCTTCTGTGATCCATAATAGTTGAAAGAATAACTTCGGCGTAAATCACATGGAGACAAACATTTGTCGATGCGTTTCGAACCAACTAGTGTGGTTCATCGTCAGGAAAAGTTGAAGAAACAGATCCAGCTTAGCATGATAAATAGTCTGAGCAGAGTCTCCAATGGCTAAATAGCTAATTTTGCTAATTTTGACCTAGGACCCGGGTCTAATTATTTTATATTATTATTATTTTTATTATTATTTATCTTAATTTATTTATGGAAATAAGTTAAATTAGGTAAAAATACATAACTAAATTAATATTAATGGTTGGTTTAAATAATATAATTTAAATTATATATAATATATATATATATATATATATATATATATATATATATATATATATATATATATATATATATATATATTAAAGTTAAAATATTAGGTTAATAAGATAGAGGTTAGGATTAATAAGTAAAATAATTTCAATGGTTAGTTAAAAAAAATAAATAAAAAAATAAATAATAATAATAATAATAATAATTTATTTATTTATTTAAATTAATCCATAATTATTTTTTTTCCGAGGAAAAAAACCGAGCTTTTCTATTAATATGAAAATAAAAAAGCTACAAGCAGATGATTTAACATTCAGCAGAGAAAACTGCCTGAGACAGAGAGGTAAGAACCATCCTTCTCCGTGAAGTCATCGAGCAAGTCTTATGCATATAGACATAAACACCAAGTTCAGCTGAACTCGGCCTGTCACAGCCAAAACAACGGCTGTTTAAGAAGAAACCGGGTCTCCATTTTCAGGAAAACAACCCGTTAATTGTCAAAAAATAGAAACAGAGTTTTTTTTAAACTTTCTAAGTCTATGAGCATGGAAATAAACATGTGATAATCGATCACAGGAACATATGCCTCCAGAAACAACAAAAATATTAAGTCCGTTAATCCTGGGGCATATTCAGCAAGAAAAACAAAAAACCACTATGAGTAAGGGGCCAAATCCGTCTCACGGATCTGGTCCTGAAGCTGCTCTTTTATCCTCCACGAACCCACAGCCTGTTGTAGACCTGCTTTAGAATACCGGTCTGCCTCATCATTTTTGTCCCTGTAAATATGTTCAAGAGAGAAAACAGAGAAAGAAACTTTTAGATTTTGAATTTCTTCTAGCAGAGGCATCAACATATAATTCCGACATCTAAATTTGCCATTGACCCAGTTGACAACATTTGAGGAATCACCAAAGATCTGAACTGTGAGGACCTGTCTGTGAATGAGCCAGCAAAGGAGAAGTTTTAAGGCTGAAAGTTCGGCATAGTTATTTGTGCCCATCCCAAGACCCACCGATGCTTTAAGCGAATGTGAAGGACTGAGATGGATAATGATTCCGGCTCCAGCATAGTCGTTTTGAGCTGCCCCGTCAAAGAAAGCCCAGGGTATGCCTTCCCTAATCCGGATTTCTTTCTGCTGGTTTGAGGAGGATGAATCTTCCGGTTCAGGTATGCTAGTAAGGATAGCAGAGCTCTGAATTGCAATTACCTGCGCCGGGATAGCTTTTTCATTGAAAATACTTCTATTCCGGGCTATCCAAATGCCCCAACAAATAATGGGTGGAAGGTTCCTCAAGTTCTTCTCGGGATAGTTTGTCCACCAAAAATCCCAAGCTGCAGCTAGATCTCCCCCTTCCCATTTGGAATTTATGTTCAAAAGCTTTTTAGATTCTTCCCAGACTAGTCTTGTAAAAGAGCACTCCACAAATAAATGTGAGATGGATTCCGAGGCTAATAGACATAAGGGGCATCTGCTCGGCCCCTGCTTGAACCGAGCTTGAAGGATTTCCCAAGTAGGGATCTTTTTTTTAAGCGCACACCAGAGGAAGATTCTGGATTTCTTGGGGCATTTCAGCTTAAAAAGGGGTTTTTCCCACCAAACAGGAGGATCCCATCCCTTCCTCTTCATCAGGAAATTGTATCCAGCCTTTGGTGAATATAGCCCAGTCTCCGAGTGAGCCCACACTAGGGAGTCAGGTAGGTCCTTTATTCTTACATTTGACCGCTTGAGTTCTTGAGTGAAGGCCTGCCATTCAATTCTCCAGAAGGGGTCAATCCCCAACTCCTCTACAGATTTCCATTCCTGCCCCCAAATGGAATATACATCCAAGTTTGCAATCTGACTTAAACTATGAATTCCCAAAGAATCTATATGGGCAAGGAGACCAGGAGACAGTGCAAAAAGATTATTGCAACCTACCCACGGGTCCCTGCCAATCCGTAGACTTTCTCCGTTCCCCACCTGCCAAGCGAGTCCTTGTTCAATGATTTTGAATGCCTCTGAGGTGGCCTTCCAAATTACCGAGCAGTTCCTACCTTTTTTGTTTGGGCTTCAGATCCAATCCTCCAGGGGGACTGGATCAATGTACTTCCTTTTAACTACTCTGGTCCAAAGGTTCTCTGCTTTTATTATACGCCATCCTGATTTTGCGGCCAGAGATTTACTAAAATCCATGAGCTGCTTGATGCCCCAACCCCCCCATTCCTTTGGTCAAGCAATCTTATCCCAGGCTACCCAAGGAAGGACTGAATCTTCTTTGGCTCCCGACCACAGAAATCTGCTACAAATTTGTTTTATTTTGTGAAGGACACCTTTTGGGATCCAGGTCAACGCAGCCCAAAATACCGGGATGGCTTGAAGAACAGAGTTTAATAGAGTAAGTCTGCCCACCCTTGAAAGCCACTTGAAACTCCAATGGGAGATCCTTTGTTCAATTTTAGCCACTAACCAGTTCTAGTCCTGCTTTCTGTAAGCATGCGGTTTTAACCAAAATCCCAAATACTTGAAAGGCTGATCCATACTGCATATTTCAAAAGGAAGGTAAGATGTGATCAATATCTCCTCTTGCCTGGAGAAAGCTTCCATTATTAGATGAGACTTCCTGGGATTTATTTGGAGCCCTGTAGCTTTCAGAAATATATCAAGAATATCTTTGAGCACTTTTAGTTCATTAATATTTCCATTTGTAAACAATAGAATATCATCAACAAATAGGAGGTGGGTTATGAAAAAATTTACAGCAACTTCCAAACTTGTAATCAAACCTGCTCTCTTGGCTTCTAAAATCAGTCTGCTAAGGCCTTCAGCTGCCAGAAGAAAAAGAAGAGGAGACAAAGGCTTTGGACAGATCCAACTTTAGCACTACTCCTTTTTTCTTTGCAAGTCTAATGCTATGGATGGTTTCCTGGGCCACCCCAATGGCTTCATGAATTTGTCGACCATCCAGGAACCCAAATTGCTCGCTGGATATGCAAACTGAAAGAATGGGCTTCAGTCGGACCGCTATGATCTTTGCTATAATCTTGTATATAGTATTACAGAGAGAGATGGGTCTGAAATCTTCAAAAGATTCCGGATCCTCTTTCTTTGGAATGAGAGCTATGAAAGTTGCGTTGAATGGGCCATATATTTCTCCTTTTTTCCTTGACTCCTCCACAACATCTGTTAACTCATCCCCAATCTGCTCAAAGAAGTGAGTAAACAGTTCAATGGTCCAACCATCCGAACTAGGGCTTTTGTCCTTTGGCATTGATTTTATAACATTTTCTACCTCCTCCTTTGTTACTTCTCTGCAGAGATTTTCTGCTTCCTCCTCCTCCACAAACCGAGGGAAAGCTTGAGCAGTTCGAATGATTTCGGCTATAGAGATTCCCCCTTGGTCAGCAAAAAGGGATTGGAAATGATTCTTCCCCAGGTTTGAGACCGCCTCGAAAGTGGAGTACTCTCTCCCCTCAGCATCCTTTAATTTCCAAATAGTATTTGCATTTTTCCGCCCCTTTGCATAATTATGGAAAAATTTTGTATTTTCATCCCCTGCTTTCAGCCAAATAGCCCTACTTTTCAGCCTCCATTCCTCTTCTTTGTCCAGAAGGATCTTTGCTCTGCTCTTTTCTAACCCCAATATTCTATCCTTCGCCTCTTGTGTAATGTAAGCATCAACATCAGGGTCTTCTAGCTTACTAAGCTCCTCCTCAATTCTAGTCAATTCCTCGTTTGATTTCCTCTTCCTGTCTGCAGCCCATTCAATGGTTGCCCTCTTCAACCTTTTTAAGTTCTCCAGAAAGTGAGCTCCTTTGTTTTCCAGTGGGGGAGAGCTTGGATGCCTCCAAGTATTCCTAAACATCTGAATAAAGGACTCCTCCTGAAGCCAAGAAGCATTGAACTTAAAAGGGGAGGCCAGCTTGGGGGGAGTCTTGGAGAATTCTAGGTAGATAGGAAAATGATCCGAGTTTCCCCCATCACCTACCCATTGTCTGAAGAGGGGGATGTAAGAAGCCAAAGACTCATTTATAAGAAATCGATCCAATCTTTTAGCAATTCTCTCCTCTCCCGTTCTTCTGTTTCTCCAGGTCGGCTTTGCCTTGATTATGTTAACATCAATCAGATTATGTGTCTGTAAGGCTTTTAGGAAAAAGTCGGCCAGAGGATCTTCCCTTGCATTGGGCCCCCATGCTTCTGCCATCCCCAAAGAAAAATTTAGATCTCCCCCTATCAGCAATCTTTTGTCTTTTAACAGCTCTTTCGAGAGGAGGTCATCCCAAAAGGGTGCCCTGCCCTGGCAGGGACCATATACATTGATGGCCATAAAAGGCAGATCAAAATCAGGCGAAAGGATCTCCAACCCAAGAGCGTGGGACACACCCCAAGAATTTAGAACCTTAAATCTTCCCTTTTTGTAACCAATAGCAAGACCTCCAGAGTGTCCGGCAGCATCCAGAGCAGTGAAAACCCAACCCGGGAATAGGGAGTAGAGCGAGGACTCAACATCAGCACTATTGCCCAGAGTTTCTTGAAGAAAAATCATGTCCGGGTTGTGGTGGGAGATCAAATCTTTTAAAGCTAGTTTTTTGGGTTTACTAGCCAACCCCCTACAGTTCCAAGAAAAACAGATCATTTGATAACTGTCTCAGGGGGTTTCGCTGCTCTAAGCGCCCCAGGGATCGACATTTGTTTACCATCCGCCACATAAAATTTTGCCTTAACTTGGGCTTTTGAAAGAAGAGATTTCCTCCCTCTGCCTTTTTTTTGATGACTCTTCGAAGACTCAGGACAGAGTCCACCAACCGATTCCGGGACAGTCAAATGGCTAGCAGGTCTTTTACTGTGAGATCTGAGGTTGTAGTGTCGGACAGGTGATGAAAACCCCGATGTCTGGCTCATTCTAGATAGTTCCTCACTGTTTAGGGTTAAAGAGGGGAGGGCTTCTGAAAGAGACTCAATGTTTTGAAGTGGATCTTCTATATTTGTATCCATAGGAAAATCCGAAGACATGACACCAATTTCTGATTCTGAATTTGTAGAGAGATTTAAAGGAGAGTTCTTCATACCAGTTTGAACGTCCACAGGAGGGCCGCCTGGAGCGTCCAAAGATATTCCTTTGATTGGCTGTTCATCATCATCACGGATCGGTATCACTTCCTCCCACTGCATGTCCGCCTCCTCCTGGGTGTCATGGTCTGCGCTGTGATGCTCTGCCTCTGTAAATTTTTCCTCCACCGGTTCCTCGTTTTCCTTCAGGATATCCTCCAAATCCCCTTCTTTGCTCTTCATCTTCCTTCGTCTTTTCCCCAAAGGGCAGTCCCTAGCCAGGTGACCGTATTCATGGCAGCGGTGACATCTGAAGGGGAAAAGTTCATAATCCAGAACCTGCTCATACACATATTCCCTGTACTGCAGAGTGACCGTTTTTGCCAAACCTTCCGACGGGTCTAGCCTAACGAGGATTCTCGCCACAGCTCTTTCAAAAGTGTGGAGGTAGGATCTATCTGCGTCCAGAAAAGTGCCCAGATGATTCCCAATGGACTTGAAAACTGAGTCGACCCAGAGGAAGGGAGGAAGGTTTGGGGCTCTAACCCATACAGGTAGTTCTTTTACCTTCTCCTTTGAAGCATCGAACATAGATGACCAACGTTTAAAGAATACCGGGCGATTTCCGAAGGCCTAGATTCGTTCCTCGACCCACTCCATTGCCTCTTTGCAGTCAAATTTTACCATAAACCATCCTTTGACCAGTGTAGCAGTCGTGAAAGAGCTTGCCGGAGTCTTCGACCACTGACTATCTGCCCACTGTTTGAGGAATTTGCCTGAAACATATCTTCCTCTCACTCTGCCCACCAGGGTGCTTTCCGCCACCTCCAGAGTGTCTTCAACCTGAACGTCCATTCCTAATACCAGATTTGTAACCTTCTTTGTTTTCCAAGATTTGACTTTCTTTCTCTTGACCCCTACCTTTTCTGCATTAAGAGCTGAGTCTCGTTCTCCTGCACTAGGGTTTGAGTTATCAGCATCCCTGTTCTGACCGTTTTCTTCATTTCCATTTCTCAAATCCTCTGTCCCAGGTGGGGTTTCAACCAGCCCATCCACCGGACTCCCAGCCTCACCAGAGGCCGAAGTGTCGCCTCCATTTGACTTACCTAAATCAGATGGGAAAGCGAAAGCCTCCGCATTTGGAAATTTAACCGCACCCACTAACGCCTCTTCCTCCCTATAGGGTTTCTGCGGCGGATCTTTTTGGAAAAGGGTTTTGAATACAGTCGAGCGATTATTTCCAACCCCTAGCTCCTTTTCAGAACTCTGAACCCCTCCCATAGTCCTCCACACCCCTTTGGAATGTGGAAAATTTATGATATCCTCTAGACCTCCCGAAGAGACAAAAATTTTTGATGGGGAGAGGGACTTACAGGGTGGCGGGGCGAGATTTTTGCAGAAAGATGATCCCGACCATGCATGAGGATTGGCCGCGTCCAGACCCCTATCTCCAGCACTGAACGCTTCTTCAGAAACCCTACCTCCAACTCCAAAACTGTTTGAGAGCTCCAGATTCTTGTCCAACAGCCCTTTTACCACATTGGATCGCCATATGCCTCCGCCCGAGAGCAATGCGGTTGCTTGACTGACAGACTACCCAAAAAACGCGTCGATGTTTTCCGCCGTGGCCTCTTTTCCCCAGACGGAGAGAATGTCTTCTGGGGATGGTTCTAAGTCGACAGCTTCTCGAGGATTAACCATGGTAAAAACTGTCCCGTTAAACCTTTATACCTCCCTTCAACCGCTAACCGTTGAATGCTGCAAAAACGCCAGGTCTTCGAAACCTCCGGAGGACACAGAAAATAGAAAAAACAAACTACAGGATCCACCATAACGGAAAGGTTAAAGCTGTATACGGGCAAGTTAATCGAACGCCGTTCTGCACTGACCCGAACGCCGTTTGCATCTTCCAGCTGGCGATCCCCGCTATTGTCCACCACGATTTCCTTGTTGACCCAGCCCGCTGCAGACCTACCCCTGTACTGCACAACCCGTGACTGAGACACCTGCATCACCTAGGCCTAGGGCCTAGGGTTCCAGGATCGAAACTAGATCTCTCCATCATTTAATAACAACATTTTACCTTTACTAAAACATTACTTGTTGGATCAATTAATCCATAATTATTATATATATATATATATATATATATATATATAATTAAAATATCATAATATTAGGTTGTTAAGTGACGAGTAACTTAATGGTTAGTTTATTTTGAATTATTATTATTTATGGAAATTAGTTAAAAATATATAAAATAATTTTAATGGTTGGTTAAAGAAGTAATTTATTTTTATTTAAATATATATATATATATATATATATATATATTGATTATTAATAAATAACTATTAAATCACTTTTTTAAACTAACCATTATAAATTATTATTAAATTAATAAATGAAAATTCTCAACCTATTATTATGATTTTAATATATATATTATTAAATAATTTAAGTAAATAAATAAATTATCTTTTTAATCTAACCATTAAAATTATTTTGATGATGATGATGATGATGATGGTTAACGTCCGCTGAGACCAAATAATGATCTATCGGACCTAAAAAGACAAATTATTTATTTTGATTTAAGATTTTATTCCTATGCTCAAAAAGCTTGGAGAGAAGCCTCCCGAGTTCACTATAATTTTGGCATTGTAAAAGGCTAGGAAGGTCAGTATTGTAACAAAGGTTGTGAAATTGAGATCTAATGTGGTTGTATGCAGGGCACTCTAAGAGGAAGTGGTTTTCATCCTCGATGCTCCTATTCTCACAAATATGGCAGATCCTTTCCATCCATGGCGTTTTAGGAACTGCCCAGCGGCCAGTTTCACTATGGAGCTCATGAGAATTCGTTCTAATCTTTGCTATATTAATTTTCTTCTTTGAGCTAGTTAGAATAGAGAGATACTTTTGATCTTCAAGGGTGGGGTTGATGACCTTCTTATAATAACTTAATTTTCTTTTAGACGCTAAATCTTTCTCACACCACAATTTTTCTTTGAACTTAGAAGTAACAATATCTTTAATGTTATTTATGTTTTGCAAAGCATCATTCTCATTGATCTCCCAATAGTTTAACCAGGCCCTTTTGTCCTTATGCCATCCTCGGTTAAGCCTTAGGTGGTTTTGGCTGGAATTTAAAGCTAGCTTAGGAAGTTTATGATTGTCTATGTTATTGAGCTTGTGCTTGTACAACAGAAACCTGAGCATAGCTAGGCTCTCAATAGGAGAAAGACCTGCTTCTATAAGGAGAATAGGATAGGGTGTATTACTTTTAATTTTCAAGTTATAAGTTATAAAACGCTTCTGGATTTGCTCAATCTTCCTCCATGATTCTCTGGAGATGCTGCAACCCCAAACTTCACAGCCATATAAGATAATAGGAGTGACTAAAGTTTCAAAGAGGAACTTCTTTTTATCCCACATTACGAGGTTTGCTGTTTTACAATTATTTTCAAGACAAAAATAAGCTTTCCATCCCCCATTGATCCTTTTCTCAATGCTATGGTTCCAGTTGAGCTTGTGATAGATATCAATTCCTAGGTACTTGTAAGAATACACTTCCTCCAAGTTATTATTGTTATACATAAAATTAGCGCAAGTGTCCTTCTTGGATTTGATAATCATAACTTTTGTTTTGTCAGTGTTAACAGTCATACCCATGGTAGAGCAGAAATCCTTAAGAAGCTTGAGTTTCTTATCAAGATCAGAAGGGCACCTTGCCAAAAGAACAATATCGTCAGCATAGAGAAGAAGGATAATGACTATCCCAGCTAAGATTGTGCCACCACATCCTGCTTCTTCTAAATAACCTTCGAGCTTATCGATGTAAATGCCAAATAGAGTAGGGGAGAGGGGGCAACCTTGTTTAACTCCGATGTTACACTTAATATCTTTTGACCACCCCTCATTGTTCTTTAGCTTGGCAATTACATTCTCGTATAGCCTTATAGCAGCAGCTCTTAACTCAAGAGGAACCTTTAGCTCTTCTAACCTATTCCAAAGGTTGTATCTAGGAACTGTATTAATCCTAACTTTGATCTTAATAACCTATATATATATATATATATATATATAGATATATATATATATATATAATTAATTAATTTAAATAAATAATTAAATTTCTTTTTAAACCAACCATTAATATTAATTTAGTTATGTATTTTTACCTAATTTAACTTATTTCCATAAATAATATTAAGATAAATAATAATAATATTAAAATAATTAGACCTGGGTCCTAAGGTCAAAATTAGCCGTTAGTCTATTTAGCCGTTGGAGACTCTGCTCAGACTATTTATCATGCTAAGCTGGATCTGTTTCTTCAACTTGTCCTGATGATGAACCACACTAGTTGGTTCGAAATGAGTCGACAAATGTTTGTCTACATGTGATTTACGTTGAAATTATCTTATGTTTATTAAATGCTTAAGTAGATTTGCGCAAGCTCAGATCTAGGGTTATTTTATGGTGCACATAAGTGGATGATGCATTTGTTAAGGGTCCACAAGGACTTATCGTAGATGTTTGCGAAGGTCAAGAGGCCACTTAAAGGAAGTTATAGTATTAAGCCCTAGGGGCTTATAGATCTACGCAAAGGAAGATATAGGTCAATAAAATACATCACACTGATCTCTGGATGCGGAAACTTGGTTCTAGCATCCCCCCATACTGCTTCCGGTGAGACTTCATCCCACGCTACACAGGTTGATGCTGAAAGGGTCAGTAGTGTAGGGTTTTGTTTGGCACAATTAACTTTGAACCTGGGTCAGGAACCACTAAGCCAACATGAATATTGCTTCGATGTAGTAGTATATGAAATCTCTTCACAACCTAATTCCTCCAAAGGAAGCGTGAACTCAGGTGGAGAAGAGAATTCAGACATTGAACTCTCAGATCATGATGAAATAGATTTAAATAATGAAGAAATGGAAAATAGAAAAACTCCAGGCCCAAAACACCTTCCAAATATGTATAGAAGGAACATCGTGAGAGTCAAATTCTTGTAGGTCAAAGACATGGTGTTCAGACCAAGAGGAAACTTGTTGGGTGTTCAAGTTGTGCAATTTTTCTCTGTTGTCTCAGATTTAGCCTAAAAATACCAACTAGGTGAGTGAGGACAAATTCTGGGTGAGAGATATGAATTAAGAACTTGACCAAACTGAAAATTGTGACATTTGGGAGCTTGTTCCAAGATCTAAAGAGAAAAACGTAATTGTAACCAAATGGGTTTTCAAAAAAAATTTAAATAAGCAGGGTCAAGTAATTAGGAACAAGGCTCGATTGGTCTGTAAAGGGTATGGCTAGATAGAAGGGGTAGACTTCGAGAAACATTTTAAAATAATAGTGAGACTGGAAGCTATCAGAATTTTCTTTCCTTTTCCAATAACAAAAATATCAAGGTATATCAGATGGATGTGAAGTCTGCATTTCTCAATGAAGATTTGGAAGAACAAGTTTATATTAATCAGCTAGAGTACCGGAGACTGCGTTGACCAAGGTATGCAATGTGCAACGAAGTGATTGGGACCTACATGTACTTGTAGTTTTAAGGGCTTATAGGACGACATGCAAGAAACTGACAGGACAGACGCCTTTTAGGCTTGTCTATGGAGTGGAAGCCGTAATGTTGATGGAATATATCGTGCCTAGTCTACGCATAGCAGCGCTCATAGGTAGGATGAACTGCCGAGCCCTGGAGGAGAGGCTTTCATAGTTGGAAGAGTCCGAAGAAGAATGGTTGGGACTCGATGAAGAGATCTGGTAGGGTGATGTTAGGCTCCAAGAACTCATGGATGAAAGAGTTTGGTTGATGGAGAAAAGCACCATGGCAAAACTAGAAGTCAAGAATCTTGAGAAAGAAATAAAGAAGGACTTTCTTGGTAGAAAGACCATGGTAATAGAGTAGGATGAGCTCAATTACATTAACAGACTTGGGGACTACTGCCGAGAGTTTACCAGTGTGATGCATTGGATGGGACCGTATGTTATTAAGGAGATCACAAACGGTGGCGCAGTGTAGTTGGTAAAACTGAATGGTGAACTTTTCCCAGCGAAAGTAAATGGCAGTCGTTTGAAGTTATACACAGGTAGCTTCGCCATCTGACTAGCCGCAGGAAGCATAGGCTTAGTGCTCCAGGTAGCTAAAAGGAGGCACAGGACTATAAACTACTCTGCCAAGGAGCTACACGATGACAGGACTACACGCATTAGTGAAGTATCACAAGGTCCGTGACAATGCAACGATAGCAGCGCTGCCATGTGGGCGGGCTGGAAAGTGACTATTACAGTCACCATTCATGATGTGATGCTTGGTTTGAGACCAAATGGAGTGGGCGACAAGAATTTAAGGTGAACTTTATGGGCCAGATTTGGGAAAATATGTCGCCAAAGGAGCATTAATGGACCGAAAATAGGGGGGATAGTCGAATTCAAATTCCAAAGGCGCTATAAAGTGCAAAGGGCTGCCCAGCAAACAACACTTGGCAATTTGAGACTTGAGCTATTGCACGCCCAGAGATTCATGAACCCCGATTTGTTCGATCTTTTGAAGTCAAAGGCATTGTTTGAGCACTTACCTGAGCCATTGAGAGAATTGTGGAATAGTAGTATGGTCGCACCAAAGGAAGCCATGGATATTGGAGAGATGATTGCTGAGGAGGCCACGCAGACCATAATAGTAGGAGAAGCCCCAGAAAGCACCGGGATAGTCGCAAAAATCCCTAAATTGCCACACACACCAAGACCCAAGAAAGATAAGAAGCCTATGGTACCAATGCGTGTGTCCCCCAGGAATCCGTTAAGGACGAGGCTCACCATGGAAGAAAAGGGGAAGGTGATCAATTTGGAAGCCGATGAGGAGGAAGAAGACTTTGAAGAAATCCTGGTAGAGGAGGGTGACAAAGAAATGGAGGAAGAAACCCAGGGTGTGGACCCTTTGACCAGGCTACCCATGTATGTTCCTTCATGGAATGGGAAAGCAAGGGTACCCAAGGACCTAGATGAGAGCAAGAGCTCTCTGTAGACTCTGTTGCTCCCCACCAACATCATTTTTGAAAGAGTGCACTTAGGGCAAGTGCCTGTGCTAAAGTTTGAAGATTGGGATCTTGTGGACCACGAGAAATTCCCACATTTGGCAACTGCGTAGCTAATGTGCCAGAAGAAAAACACATCGGTAGGAATCATAGAGTTGGAACCACACAAGTGGTTGCTATGAGTAGAGAAAGCATGATTGTTAAACCTACTTTGCATTACCATCGCGCCCCAGTGACCATTTTTGTCATCAACTAGCTACTCTGCCTGGTGCATGATGGGTGTTTATGGATGGAGGAGTCCATCCCCATCACGGATCATCTAATTCACAGAATTTCCTAGCTCCCTTGCAAAGGGGACGATCCAGTGAACATATCTGAGGGTAAAATTGATGATTTGGCCATCGCAGAGGCCATGAAGAAGAAGTTTAAGTTGGAGAAGAAAAAGAGAGGGTACATGATCTCCAGTATCAATAACGCTATGGTCAAAGTTGCGACGTAGATATTAGCTGGGAAAGTTATGAGGAAGTATCGCACGAATGAGGTGCCCGTGCTGGTGCTTGCACTTGCTGCGCAGTGTGCAAAAGGGGTCCAGTTTAACTGGGCAGATTACTTGTGCAGAGAGTTCCTGGAAAACTACCGCAAGGCACAAGAACAGGGGAAGACTTTCCACTATGCATGGCTTCTGCTATCCATAGTGTTGGTGGCTTGGGAATTTCCCGAGGACAGCCAATTACCAATGATTGCGCAGGATCTTCCGGAGGTATGGGAAACTAAAGATGCGTAGAGGATCAGAGAAAACAAAATATTCTGTGTGTTCATGGAGATGAACATCAGAATGGGGATTAACCGTAAGCTGTGGTTATCGCCCACTGTTTATAACAGTCTGCAGAGCTTCTCAGAGTTCAAGGCCAACTTTCATCATGTGTACATTAAGGTGAGGAAGGATCCTGCAAAGGCATGGAAGGAGCTACCTTATCTGGCGAGGGACGATGTCATATTCATCGTACTTGAGTCATGACCGCCAGAGTGGCATGCTCCAGCCAACTCCGTGGTGGAAGCAGAGAAGTCTGCTGCACAGAGGAAAAAGGAGGAGGCAAAACTGTGAATGGCACAGTTGGCAGAGAAGAGAAGGAATGAAGCAGCAATATCCAAGGCACAGGAGGTGTGTGATGCTACGAGGGCAGCAGAAGAGTAGTAGAGGGAAGCTGAGAAGGACCGCGAGGGAGAAAAGTCACCTTCACCTGAATAGGAGACAAATCGAGAGGAAGGTGGAGTGGATCCATAGACAACGTCCACACAACTCAAGCAACAACACCCGAGAGAGTAGGTGGGGCCGCGGAAGAATTCAAAGGCCTCAAAGACTTCTTTCGAACTGATCACCCTCACTAAGGGGGATCTCCATGACATTAGGGAGATGGCGAGCGATGTCACCGCGGAGGCCCTCCAACAGTTCACGGAGGAAAACCAAATAGTGTTGGGGGCCCTCTGAGCACAGATACAAGAGTTGTAGGTGTGCACTCCTTAGGCTAGTACTCTCTCGACTAGCCTCGTAGTAGGCATGGCTACGGCTGAGGAAATGCTACGCGCCTGCATGACCAACACTATAGTGATACTAGAGGGAGCACTAGTTACAGAAAATGAGGCCGACAGGCCTATGGTCAGTGCGTTGAAGTGAGTTGTAATAAACATGGTTGTTCTCCCTCAGGAGACACTCTATGTTCTGCAGGATGGAGTGACTGCAGAATTGTGAGCCAGGGAGGGTCGTGCGCTCTAGATCATGAGCGAGTAGTGAATCAATATGGAACAGTTGATATTGCAACACAAGGATGTAGTGGCACAAAACTGACAGATTATGCAGGTGGTCGAGGACACCTGCCAAATGGTCCCAGAGTTGGCCATCCTAGCAGAAGACCCAATGGAGGTGCACATCTGAAAACTCACAACAAGGGTGCGCGAGGTGAAGGAAGAGATGGCCAAGCTTCAACTGGTGTTGAACCTTCAGATAACCAAGCTTCAATTGAAGGCACAACCTTCATCTTTGCTAGAGGTGAAGGAATAGTGCACCAGCACTATTACAGCTGGAATAACGGAGATCAACAGTGCAGTGAAGGACTATACCAAGCTATTTGAAGAGTCATTCGAGGTCCTCACTACTCTGTAGGAGGACCCGAATATACAGTGCCTAGAAATAGAGGTGTGCTAGCTACAACAACAGTATGACGAAATAAAAGGGACCGCACAGACAGTAGCCCTTACACAAAGGCTCGCGCAAATGCAGTAGGTGAAAGTGCTCAAGGAGCAGGTGGACGCTGCTTAACACAAGGAAGCTATCTTGAAGGTGCAAGTACAACCATGGATTGATGAGGCCTTCGTCATTACAGCCTCCATCAAAGCAAAGCTCGCACAGATGCAAGGTACACAAGAATAGATTCAGGACTCCAGTTCAGCTACTGCGGCGATGGGCCTGGAATCCCCCCAAGGCATGTTTTGGGGCTTAAAGCCCAAGTTTTGACTAAGTCCATTGTAAAGACTCTGTGATTTGTGGGTGAGGATCGCGAAGTCATAATAGAGTCAAAGGGTTGTCCACCCTTGTTTTTGTAATGTAATGTCAGTTCGAAAGATCTACCCATGGTCCGTGGACAATGGGATTGTATAAATAGAGCGAGGCTCTAAGTGTAGAAAATAGGGAAAAAAAGGAAGTAAGATGAGTCTACGGAATTGAGGAAGCATTGAGTCAAAGTGTAAGTTGTGTCTTTGGGTCGTAGAGTAGGAGAAGGCTCTGCAGCTAAGTGCATAGAGGCCTAGTAGTTCCACAGCTGAGTGCGCAGGGCAGGTCAAATCTGTAACCATGGAAGAATTAATAAAGAGAAGTTGTACCATATTTCTGTGTATCTTTTCTTGTTTTATGTATTATTGTGTATGAATTACAAGCTTACTGTTTATTTACTACAAGAACTCATATGAATGTGATGAATAGTAAATATAACGTAAGGCATCGGGTTGCGCGAAGATAACTACCTGGTATAAGAAGATAAGTAATATCTCAGGCGTGACTTAGGGAAATAGTGCAGATCGTTGCTCCAGCAGCACAAAAGCCCCACAAACCCTGGTTAGGGCTGCGCGAAGATGAATATATCATGGCACGAAGGCCAGGGAAGTGTTCAAAGAGTCTCTCAGTTGGACCAAATCAACCCTTCAAACATTTGAAGGGTGCGGAAACTTGGTTCCAGCACCCCCCCATACTACTTCGGGTGAGACCTCAGTCCACGCTCCGCGGATTGTTACTGAAAGGGCTAGTAGTACATGGATTTATTTGGCTAATTAACTCCGAACTTGGGTCATGCCCCAATAAGCCAACAAATGGTTCTTTTGTCGGGACTGGGATCTACATAAAGATGTCTGATGTTGTATCACTAGAATCCAACTAAGAAATAAATTGAATATTGGTTGGATAGGAAGATTCACGAGTTCACAGTGCATGAGAATAGGAATCCGCGACTATCAAAAGAAGAGTGGTTAGACTATTACCTATACATAGAGATCCATGAAATTTTCTTCGCATCTTTCCCTACTAAGCTATACAAGTGGATCACGAAGTTAGCAGATAGCCAAGGAAGTTGCAAGCTCGACAGACCTATTGTGTGGACTCCAGAATTGGTGCGTAGATTGGAAGCATCGGAGTATAATATCACGCATGCTATTGATCACTGGCTCGATTGAATTATAGGAGGATTCATCACTAAGTTCACAGTAGATACTTTAGTCAGCTATAGCGAGGCAGAACAATGCTTCCCCAAAGGACCGCGAGGTAAGTATGTTAGGTCTTTGAACTCTTGGATTAAAATGCTACTATGTGAAAATTGGGTTATGCAAATACATTGATGTTTGGGGCTATGCGAAGTGGGAGAATTTACAGAAACGAAGGTAGTGCAGAACTAGAAACTAGCCCATTGATTTCACCTTTGTGAGCAGACGAGGAAGAGCTCACGAAGGTCTTGCCAAGAAGTGTGATCAATTTGATAAGGTAGACGATTCCGCGCATACCACCCCCATCCACACCACCACCGATTTCACTATCTTCACCCCCATCTTTTCCCATACCACCTCTGCCACCACCATGAGTCAATATCACAAGCGCGATAAAATTACCGGTGTTCAAGGGAGTAGGAAATGAAGATCTAGACCAGTTTTGGTATGTGATAAAAGTTGTATGGGAAGCGCAGGGAGTTACAGGTGATAATATAAAGAAAGCAACATTGGTCAGCACTTTGCAAGATCACGCATTGACCTAGTACATTAAGCATTCCAATGACAACCTGAATGTGAGGATCACGGATATCCAAACTACGTTGAACAATGAATTTAGCAAGCCAAAGTCAGAGGCACAGTCGATAATTGGGTTCAAGGAGATCACGATGCTACCAAGTGAGACTCCTTGGGAGTTGGATCAGAGACTGAAGTGCACAATTCGTGAAGCTAACATGACTTTGATGGATGGACAACACCATGAATGGTTTGTAGCATCGCTAACACCGCATTTAAGGAATGCATTGTCACAACAGAGGCTAACAACTCAGGTTGAGGCCTTGGAGATCACGATGAGACTACATGAGACCACAATACAGGATCCTAACTTGGGAGTTCAATAGATCCACGAAGTTGAAAAACTTGTGCCTTGATATGCAGAGTCTGAAACAAGATAGGATAGCTCACCTAGAAGTGTTCGACGAGGTATGGGTTGTAAAATCTAAAGGTCAGGGTCATGACAAGGTCCTCTGCCCAGTGTTCGTGAATTACCTTGTGGGAGGAGGACCAATGCCATTGAGACCAGAGGCACAAGTAGGACCTAGCACGGCACTTGCGTTGTGGTGCACGATTTTTCAAATAGGAGGAAAGAATGCTACGGACAACTGCCATCTGTTGTAGAAGTACACGCAAAATTCACAACAGTTGTTCTATAATTTTTGTAGATTAGTGGGACATGATGAACACACCTGTAGAAGTTATGAACTGATGATGGATAGGACTCCCACCTACAGAGTCCATGCCAAAATGTGGCCGCTTGACGAGAACATAGGGAGGGTGCGAACCAGATATTAGGGGCAAAGACAAGACCAAGGTGGAGGAGGACCTGGAAGAGGTTGCAGACAGCTGATATGTTACAATTGCAGAGGGCCATGGAATTTGGCTCGTTATTGTATGAATCCAACACGTCCATCATGCTTATATTGTACATTGTTTGATCATGAGAAGGAGGATTGTCCCACACTGATAGTGAGGCTGCGTGAAAAGGGAGCACTCGAACCTCCCCCTACTCAAAACATGCAAATGATGAGGTCTGAGCCATGTGAGGAAGACCCTAATGTGAACATTGTGCTCCGAAGTGGAATTATGACAGGGGATGACAAAAGAAAGCAGCCTGAAGAGAGTACTTGGGTTTGCAAGGCTCCGATGAAAGAACCAGAGTTTGATTTGGAGCGCGCTAAGGAAACCTTCATGGAAGCAAGGAAGAGCTTCGCTGATGCCTCCACTTTAGGAAGAAAAGACAGACCAGAGCCAGAAATGGATCCATCGATGCTCACAACATTCCTAGAAACATTCATGAAGTTTCTGCACAATAGAAAGGCTATAAAAGGACTACAGGAACTCATAAATAGATGCGCTGGGACTGCGCCAGGAGAAGTGTTCGTAGTCTAAAAGGTTGGAAAGCACGTGACAAGGACGAGAAGAGAAATGAGGCTGACCACGTAGATTGGGGAATATGAGATGGACCAAGTGATTATGGACCTAGGATCAGACACAAACGTTTTGCCGAAGTAGACATGAGAGCACATGGGGAGGCCTACACTATAATTGTCTCCTATCCAACTACGAATGGCGATCCAGCAAAAGATCCTACCAATGGGAAGATTGCAAGGAATCATCGTAGATATCAAAGGGGAAAGTGCGCTGGTAGATTTTGAAGTGATAGAGATTGTTGATGATAGCAAACCCTACCCTGTGCTATTAGAGATAGATTGGGCCACTGACATGAATGGGGTGATAAACCTAAAGAAGTGCAAGATGATTTTTGAGAAAAATTCCCTACACGTAGTCGTACCATTGGACCCTGCAGAAGGATCGTGCTACACAAAACCAGTGCATGACCATGAAAGCCACAACGACTTGGACTACATCTACAAGATAACCATGCGAGATCAAGACTGGGTGAATCCCACCGTGGATGGACGAATCTCGTGGTAGCGTGAAAGCTCCCATACATCAGATTCTGACGAGGAAATAGAGCGATGGCAGAACCTGTTACACGAGGTAACCACATTGAACTTTAACATGATACGAGATCATTGCACTGTGTATCGACAGAGGTAAGGGATCTGCCTATGTATGATGGCCTGAGCGAGGTAGATGACTTCCTGAACAAATTCAAAAGGGAGGTGTTGGAACAACAATGTTTCAAGGCATTGAAATGGGTACTACGCGCTACGCCTGTGAGGTTGTGGGGTACACACCAAGGAAGCTTTGAGGACTGGCACGAATGCATGAGGATGATATACATGTGGTTTGGGAAGCCACAGATGCAATTATTAGACAAGATTGTCAGACAGAACGATCTGCGCATGCACCTGTCCAGATGATACAAGCATATCTTAAAAAACCTGCGTGGATGCACACCGACTTCGCGTTAGGAGACACAGTCAGTAAGCATGAGCGGCTGAGGAAATTGCATGAATGACCCCCCCAGTTGGAACAACGAAGTATGGAAAGAACGAGCGCTCAAAAGTTTATCCACACAGAAGCTTTTAACAAAGTACGCAAAGCACTGAACAAGGTATATGATGTGCAGTGGACTGATTGGGACCTACGCGTACCTACAGTACTATGGGCTCATAGGACAACGTGCAAGAAACTGACAGGATAGACACCTTTCCAGTTGTTCTATGGTGTGGAAGTTGTCATGCCAATGGAGTATATTGTGCCTAGTCTATGCATAGTAGTGCTCACAGGTATGACGAACCGCGAAGCCCTAGAAGAGAGGCTCACGCAGTTGGAAGAACTTGAAGAGGAACAGTTACTAGTTGGCTTCCATCAGCAAGTACAAAAGCAATGCGAAAAGGCCTAGCATGATTGCCATATTAAATTGTGCACCTTCAAGGTAAACGATTTAGTGTTACTATATGACAGTAAGTTTGATAAATTCCCGGGAAAGTTCAAAATGCATTGGATGAGACCGTATGTTGTTAAGGAGGTCACAGATGGATGTGCAGTGCAGCTGGTAAAGCTAAATGGAGAACCTTTCTGAGACAAAGTGAATGGCAGTCGATTGAAGCCATACATGGGTGGCCCAACTATCTGACTAGCCGACAAAAGCACAGTCCTCGCGGTCCAAGTATCCAGAAGAAGGAGCGGGACTATAAACAAATGTAGGGGACACAGGAATAGATATAGGGAAGCAGTTCTGACACCACAATCTCGAAATAATGTGTACAGGAGATTTAGTAGGCAGTCACTCAGTGCACTGCCAACCTTGTAGCTATTCGAGTAGAGTTAGAGGATCTCTGCGTGAAGATCTCCGCACCAATAGAGTGACTCGGGGGCGAGTCACAATGTTTGTGGTGGGGGCCTATTGGGTGTGGAATCCCCCCAAGGCATGTTTTGGGGCTTAAAGCCCAAGTTTTGACTAAGTCCATTGTAAAGGCTCCACGATTTGTGGGCGCAGAGTACGAAGTCATAATAGAGTCACAGGGTTGTTCGCCCTTGTTTTTGTAATGTAATGTTGGTTCAAAAGATCTACCCATGGTCCGTAGACCATGGGATTGTATAAATAGAACGAGGCTCTAAGTGTAGAAAACAACGAAAAAAAGGAAGTATGATGAGTCTAAGGAATTGAGGAAGCATTGAGTCAAAGTGTAAGTTGTGTCTTTGGGTCGTAGAGTAGGAGAAGGATCTACAGCTGAGTGCGCAGAGGCCTAGTAGTTTGCAGCTGAGTGTGCAGACCCCTGTAGCTAAGTGCACAGGGCAAGTTGAGTTTGTAAACGCGGAAGAATTAATAAAGAGACGTTTTACCATATTTCTGTGTATATTTTCTTGTTTTATGTATTATTGGGTATGAATTGGAAGCTTACTATTTATTTATGGCGCGAACTCATATGAATGTGCTGAATAAGTAAATATAACATAATACATTTGGTTGCGCGAAGATAACTATCTGGTATAAGAAGATAAGTAATATCTTGGGTGTAACTTAGGGAAATAGTGCAGATCATTGCTCCAGTAGCATGGAAGCCCCACAGCCCCTCGTTAGGGTTATGTAAAGACGAATATATCAGGGCGTGAAGGCCAAGGAAGTGCATGAAGAGACTCTTAGTTGGACCAAATCAACCCTTCAAACATCTCAAGGGTGTGGAAACCTGGTTCCAACTGTTATCACTCAAAAGTCTTCCCTAGAAGTTATCAAAAGAAGTAATAATCCGAGGTAACCACAAACCAAATCTTTTAGACTCAGGTTCTAGCCAACCGAATTCTAGAGAGGGCTCTCTCTTTATAATTTAACTTTGTTTCTATTATATTTTAGGCTAGTTCTTAGTGTTCATGAGGATTTTGATTTTTATTGAATGTTGGGTGGTGGAATTCTTGGAACAGATGGATAGAGCTAGGTCTTTAAGCCATTGGGCTATGGAGTCAATCAAAGGATAGCTTAACTAGACCAGATCATGAAAGGGATTATTCACAGGGCAGGCTAGCAAAGAAAAGGGAAAATCTTCAAAGGGTTGATGGATGGAATGATTCTAACCAGGGTAAAAAGGAAATGAAGAATCCTTAGACGAGGATCAAAATGAGGAACAGAGGGTGATCATCAACAAAGAGCAATTAAGAATCCTTTGCTACATAGATCACAAGGAGAAACTATAGAAGTAAGGGAGCATTTAAGAATTCCCTAACTAAGATAGTTTAGCAGAAAACATTAAGAAGGTAAACAATCAAGACAGAGTGCATTAAAACAAGTTCTGAAATATCATTCTTAGTTTACCATTTAGATTTCATAGAAACACATTTGGTTATTAATAAACATAAGGAAAAACAATAATACACATGAGAGAATACTTATTTGATTTTCACTTCACACAACAATCCTGTAAAATGTCTGAACTTTATTCCATGATCCAGCAAGCCAATCTAGTTTTGATACAGTAGCACTTTGATTTTAGATAAAATTCGACAGAAATGTCTTTGAATCCACACTAAATACTTCCAAATGGGAAGTATTTATACAAAAAATATTACAAAACATCTCATAATAGTTTGAGATTTAATTAAGGAAATAAAAATACTTCAAGCATGAAGATAGACAGAGATGGAAAACTACATCATGTTGTCCCTCTTATTGTGGTAGTGCTGGCTGTTGCAATTGAATTTGAGCCCTTTTAAGCTGGTTGATATGTGTACGCTGGAATCATCTTTGTCTTTAATCTTTAACTGATACTCTTTAACCTGCTACTCTCTAACCCTATTCACCTTTTTCATCTGGCTGTTATTCAGATTAACTGTGGTAACTTATAGTAATATGTCATATTTTCCCACCATTCATCTTCAAGTAACTTTACTTTGAGCATTCCCCTATAGATCTCATCTGCCTCAGTATATTTGGAAAAATTTGGCTTGGCGAAAAATAGATTTTCTAAAGTATCATACAACACTTTCCCTGTTGGAAAGGCTTTGATTCCTGAAGTGCTTGCCTATTCCTTGGACAACTTTTTTAATCTGTCAACATAGTCCAATTGGGTCATAAGTTTGTCATGGATGACCATAGGACTTGGAAGGCCTTTATCCCTCAAAATTTAAAACTTTGCCATGAATCTATTAATGCCCACCTGCATGTTATGGCATTTTTCCTCTAGGTTAAGCATAAGGTTTCTTTTAGAATGAACCTTTTTGACTTCTATGATGGCTTCAGTTCTATCTTCCACACCAAGCTCATTTACGTCATGCATGTTCTTGCTGTTCAAGAAGTGGATGAGTTGATTAGCATTCTCAGGTTGGTCTCCTAAGTTTTCCTTTACCTTTTGAATTGTTGTGGTGGCCACTTTCACCAGTTCTGTTTGCTCAAATATTACTTGAATTGATGGCCAAATATCATTGACAGAGTTAATGATATTGGCCCAGAGCATCTCCTTAGTCTACCCGAGTGGATTTTGTAGAGTTATATCCTTTTCTAGGACCTTAATCTTCTCACCCATCCTTAGGGCTTTCTGTGTTTCTTCTCTCTGTTGAATCTGGGCAAGCTTGCAATCAGTTTCTAAGCTTGCCACTTTCTCCTTAAGCCTCTTAAGTTTTGTTGCCTGGATGGACATTTCCTCCATGGCTTTCACTAGCTCTGATGTCTTTTCTGTTGAAGTACCTGTTGTTGTAGACTCAGTTGTGACTGGCAGTGTTGTGGTAGGTGGAGCTGTTGGTGCCAAAGATGCTGCCAGTGTTGAAGGAACTGCAGTTGTTACTGTGGGAATGGCAGTTGTAGAAGTGGTGGCCAGTTCACTTTGTTTGGACTGAATAAATGTGTCCAATTCTTTCTCTGTTTCTTTCAACTAGTCATTTAGCTTTAGGACCAATTCCATAAGCTCTTCTTGTCCTTTCTGGGTCTCTAGGACTTCTACTGTCTATGGGTGATGCAATGGTGGAATCTTAAGTTACTTCTTCAAAGCTGCTATCTCATCATTTTTCTTCTTTATCAGTTTTTCAGTGGCCTTCACATCTTTGTGATCATGTCCCAACTCAATGATTAAGTCCTCTAAGGACTTGATTCTAGTGTCCTTTGCTTGTGAAGAGGCCTTTTCCAATTGGAATTGAGCTGATATGTTATTTAGGGAATTCTACAATTGGTGAGCCATGATGGCTTTCCCTATTAAGGTGGATTAAATCATCTCCCCTGTCTATTTGTGCAACTCAATCTGGTCAATAGGATGTATGTCCTTTTCCAGCACTTCGAAATCTATCTTTTTGAAGTTAGCTGCTATTCTTGGTTGCTAAGTGGTTAATTTGACAAATGTCATCTGCATCTTACCTTCTTTAACATCATAGGCTGACATAAGCCTTGTCTGGTTTGTAGGTGCCGTCTTTAGGTACTATGCATAAGTCTGGGCTTTTAGCCTCTCATTCCTGGCCTTTATATCCTTGTACCTTTCTCTAATGTCTTGATCTCTGTCAGCTAGCATCCTAAATGAGGACACTTCAACACTCTGTTGCCTTTCCAACATCTGAGTGTTTAATGTGGAAGGTTCTACTGTGCCCCCATAGGGAGTGTTAGGCTTGCTTCTTTCTCTTTCAGTGCTAGTGGCCCCAATAGTTTCTTCTATGAATTCTTGTTCTAAAACAGGATTTAACCTCTGCCTTTTGACTAGGCTAGTCTCTTCATATGTTTGTGTGGTTTCACTGCCTGATGTAATGGCCTCTTCCCTATTCATTTTGAGGCATTTCTCCTCATTTAGAGGAGTTTGCAAGTTAGGGGGAGTCCTCATAGTGGGCTGCTGTATACCTGTTTGATTTAATTCCTCTGATAGGTCTCGCTACTTAGACTCTTCTTGAACCTGGGATTCTTCTTCTATTTGTGATTCACTTGGTGCCTGAGATTCTCCCTATGCCTGTGATTCTTCTTAGATTTAGGACTGTCCTTAGACTTGAGATTCTTCTTGCACCTACAGGAAAGAACCTACATCAAGCCTTTTCTCTAAATCAATTAGAGCATTTTCAACTACTACTTCAGTGTTATCCCTGTCCACTAAAGCATTCTCCACCCATTCCAATTGGTTTTCATATTTCTCTATCTCAAGGATTCGGTGGTGAATGTAGGGAACCATCCTATTTTTCCGTCTTCTATTGCAGATGAAGTCAAAGGGGTCATATCTCCACATGAAGCTTTGTTTTAGTTTAAGTCTCTGAAGGATTTCCTCTACTTCTCTTCCAAATTCTTGGATATTACATACAAAGGGGCCTAGTTGATCTTTGATTCTGAGATGGGCCTTCTTTTTGGCCTTAACAAAATGTACCTCATCTGAGTTGATTATCTGCCTACAGTACTCTAGAGCAAATAACCTCATTGGGAGGTATCTGGGTAGTTTATATGGGGCCAACTCACAGCTATAGATCCTAATTTCTGTGTGATTTTGGTACAAGTACCAATCTCCCACTTTGTGTTGTTTTGACAGCTGCAGGATCCTCCTAATATCTGAACTTATTCTTGAAGGAGGACTTCCTAGCAGCATGGTCATTACTGGATGTACAAAAAGATCAATGAATTCTGTGTATGGATATGGGGAATCACACTCATGTATCAAAGGAGTCCAAAAAATTACAGACCTAGGATGACCTTTAGTGTCAAGCTTTTGGAGAGTGAAGGGGAACTTGTCAGCTTGGTAATATAAGAAAAGGTGGTACAAAACTGAAGAATACTTAAACACTCTTTCATTACTCATTCTTAGAAATTTTTCATGCATCCTATCAGATATGTACTTGGCATAATCATACATGACAGCAGGGGGCTGTCCTGGAGTAAAAATGGACATGAAGGTTAAGATGATTTCATCTATGTATTCATTGGTTGTATAGCCTAAGATACTAGATATCATTGACATAGTGTCTTGGCCAAACTGAGAAAATATGGTATATATATATGGGGGAGGATCTTGTGGGATATTTTTTTCTCCTACAATAAAAGTTTGGAACAATTTAGCAAGCTTGGCAATGGTAAGCTTGGGAAATTTTTCTAGTAGGTCTCCAATTGAAATAGGGGTTAAGTTCTGCCCTGGTTGTAGTTGCAACATTTCATTGATTGACTCGGCGGTGTTGGTTAAAAGTATGGTTTGGTTAGTGGACATCACTGCTCTTTGACTGGGATGTATTTTGCATGGAAATAATGGACAATCTCTATAAAGATGTGCACATCAGGGAATTTGTACTTGGGAAAATTAGACTCCCAAAGACCTATTTTATCAGCTTGGTTTAGGCATTGATCTCTGTATCGACAGTATGATTTTAAAGGGGATTCATGGACAGAGGTATCTTTGATTTGGAAATATTTATCAGTAAGGGGAAGGTGGTCCAAGTCCATGTGAGGAGTAGTAATTGGCCTAACATCCATGGAAATTGGGGCAACCATTCTTAGTTCTTGTGGATTTAAGAATGGGGATGGTAAATTTTCAGTTTTTAGGTAATGGGGGCTCAATTCCTGGTGGGTTTTAGGTTACTAAAGTTCTCTTTAATTTCAATTAAGAAAACTTAGAGACTGGTTCAGAAATTTAATAGGGCTTTTCAATGGATTCTGGCTTAAATACCTGGAATTGAAGAAAACGGGATGTGAACTATGTAACTAGCAATTCTGAATGGTTGAAAAGGCTTCAATCAGGCTGGAAGGCAATATAGGAGCTTTTGGCATCTTCAGAGTGCAAGTGTACGTAGGTTGACAGCTTTCAACATTCATAGGTGCGTGCATGGAAAATTACAGTTAAAAAAGGATAAAAACAATGATTTGGGGGTTTTTTGGATTTATGCGTGAAAAGTCAATTTGGTGGGTACGGGTGTACAGTGATCGTTTGTCACATAGCGGGATGAACAGTGACAGTTTTGGCGGGTAGCGGGCTGTGATAAGTGGTTTGCTTCACATAGCCTTTGGGCTCTTAGTAGTATTGTGGGGAGGCCACCCGATTCCATTCATCGAGCGCCATGTCGCTTCAAGGGCTTGGCGGAAAACAATCCATTTCGGGTGAGTATTGTTCGGATTTCGGGCCCTTCCGAAATTAACATGGGCCATCGGATGGGGAGGGGGGACATCGTGTGTTGGTTGGGCGCGGGAGTAGCATGGAAAGTAATGGAGGGGCCCAACAGGCATTTAAATGCAGTGGTTTTAGCTTAATGAGGGATTAAAGCAGGGATTAAGGTATCGGGTGGGATTTGATTGTTGAATGGGTTGACTTTAATTAATCGCATATCAATTAATTATGTCCATTAATCGGGGTTGGATAATGTAAAGTTTATATTTCAAACTTTGGGGTAGGGATATTAATATTTAAAGGGATTTAATAAAATATATGGGAAAAAGGGGTTTTTTCGGGAATTAACATATAAATAATGTTAAAAATTAATATGAAAATTGCGGGAGATAAATGAAGTGCGCTAAGAATAATGTGTTTTTGTAATTCCTTCACTTTTTACATAGAAACATTACAACTTAGGCTAAGTGCATTTTTGTGGGTTTTTTTATAAAAAGGGGTATCCATGGGGGTGATTGCTTTTCCTTAGGAAAATGGTGTTTTAACCTTAGGAAAAGGGAATTTATTAGGGGAAAATGAATGAATTGAAGGGGGTGAATGTTTATGAGGGGATTTTAGTACTTAAGATTTATAAGTCATTCGGCCGAGGGTCTGGTCCCTCCAGAAGTCAGAGAAATGCTTTGAGCCCCTTTGACTTAAGATTTTGAGTAATTCAAACTTATTGTGGGAAATTAGTTAAGTAAAGGGTAAAATGAGTAAGGGGAAATTAATCAATTCGACTTTGTGAACTTTATGCCAGTCCAATTTTTCATTCATACTTAGAACTTTCATGATGAGGGTGATAAATATGCTTTTGTCTAACAATAATCACAATTTTGCAACCTTTCTTCTACTTACCCATCTACTCATCCTACCATTTTTACTTCTCTTTATTAGGGTGCATTTGAGCTAGCAAACCCTTATCAAACATTTTTCTTTTCTTTACAATGGTAATCTAACTAAATATAACCTTATCACATCCAAGGGCTTAGATTAAACAATTGAGATCATTTTTATTTACTTTACCTAATCTACTTATCTGCAAGATTACACTGATGATGGACTTACTTAGCTAGTCCGAAACGTCGGTTTCATAAATTGCTCACAGGTTTTTCCATTAATTAAAAAAAAAAGATTACACTGTTTGGTCAAATTTTTATTCTCTATCTATAAACATGAAATTGAAACATGAAATAGCCAAGTTTAAACATTTTTACCATCATGTATTGTGGCATAGATTACAAACTATACACAATCATTTATTTTGCATAGAAAGTAAATAGTAGTGGCATTTTGACTAGCACACATTCATGGTCTTCTCTTTTCTTGGGGTTCATATTTTTCATCTTTTTTGACCTTTTTATTATTTTTGTCCTTTGATTTTTCTTTTAGGACATACCCTCTTTACATTTTTTAATTTTTTGAATATGGAAAACATTTGCAGAAAGCAAAGGTATGTACATATTACAGGTTTAATCTCAGCCATTAAAAAATTATGACTCCTATTGGTATAGGAACCTAATAGTGGCTCCACTTGGGGATGGCATTTCCTGGTGAAATGTCAAGAACTTGTAGATCAATGGCCTTCTGAATTGTTGTGATGTCACTCTGTAACTTTTCCCTTTCCACTTTTCTTCATTATTGCTATTTATGACAGTAAAACCCTTGAAACTTAGGGCCTTCTCTTCGGGCTTCAACTCCAAAGATTCACTATCCAATCAACTCTAGAGTTTGAAAAACATAATATGTACAAATAATTAGTGGAATCAGTAACTAGGTTCAATGTAGTGTTTAAGCATTCGACCATTAACTGGTTCTCCTTCTTCTTCTGTGCCATCCATTTCTCTCAGGAAGAAAGAATTATTACCTCTGAATGCACAGATAATATATGGGCCTTTCCATAGGAAATCAAATTTCCCATGTTTACCTTTATCTTCTCTTCTTGAGTCCCATTTCAAAACTTTGTCTCCTAGGTAAAATTATTCTGCCTTAGTCCTTTTTTCAAAATCCTTCTTGATCCTTTCCTACACAACTTGATATCTGATATATACTTCTTCCCTAGTCTGCTGCAAGTGAATAGTTTAATTGATTCTCCTTTGGATGTCATTTGTTTCAACATGCAACTCTTGGAGCAACTTCATCACTGGTGTTCCCAAGGAAGAGGGGAAAGCAACTTCCATTCCATAAACTAATTGATAAGGACTAGTACCAATGGATTTCTTTGTGGTTAGCCTATCTACCCATAAGGCATTCACTAGCTTCTTGTTCCATGTTTTCTTGTTGTCTTCTAATAGTTTTTTGATGATATTTACAAGACTTTTATTTGAGGACTCTGCTAGTCCATTTCCTTGGGGGTAATAAGTTGTGGAATGGCCTAATGTTATATGGTACTTATTACAAAAATCAATCATTCTCTTAGATTTGAAGGCTGCTGCATTATCAGTGATGATTTTGGTTGGGCACCCAAATCTAGATAGGATGTTGGATTCAAGGAAGGTTATAATAATAGTATCAGTGGCTTGCCTTGATGGTATGGCTTCTATCCATTTGGTAAAGTAATCTGTAGTAGTGAGAATCCATTTGTGTTGGGCAGAGGAAGGTGGGTGGATTTCACCAATGACGTCAAGACCCCATTGTTGAAAGGGTGCTTCAGCAGATATTGGTTTTAGAGGGAGGGGTAAAATATTTTTCTTTCCTTCAAAGATTTGCCATTTATGACATGAGGTTACAAATTTCTTACATTAGAAAACAAAGTGGGCCAATAGAAACCAACTCTAAGAATCTTGTCAACAATGGTCTTCCAATAAAGATGTCCTCCATAGTCTCTTGCATGAAACTCTTGTAACACCTTGTCAGATTCTTCTTTTAATAAACAGTTAAGAAGGATACCTTCATGATTCCTCCAAAACAAAGCATTGTCAAGTATGCAAAATTTTAAAGATTTCATTTTTAGAAACTTGCTTTTGGTCCTGGATAATTTAGGAGGAGCTTGTAAATTTTGTAAAACAAATATGATGTCAGCATACCATGGTGATTCAATAAAGGCCTGGCTGATTGGTGGAGTTGTCATCTCCTCTTCATTATCCACTTCTGCAATAAAATTTATGTCTAAGGCCTGACAATTCGATTTAGCCATGAGCTTGGCTAAACCTTGGCCTTTGATTAACTTTGTTAGCTTGATTTCTAGGTCATATTCTAATATAGTAGCAATCCATTTCCCTCTCTTTCCATCTAGACCATCTTGTGTTAGGATATCTTTGACCACTGCATTGGGGACATAGGCTATTATATGAGAATATAAAATGTAAACTCTAAAATCTTTGATAGCTTTGACCAAAGAAAAAGCTTGCTTTTCCATTATATTGTATTTTAAAGAGGCATCTCTCAGGGCTTTGCTAAAAAAGGCAATAGGTTGTTCATAACCCTCATCATTCTTCTGCAACAGGACTGCAACTATTGTGTGTTCTGAGGCAAAAGAGAATATAATGAAATCCCTATCAAACTTTGGACTGATCAAAACTGGTGTTTTTGTTAAGGCTAGTTTAATATCTTCAAATGACTTCTTAGCCTCAACTGTTCATTTTATGGTCGAATCTTTCTTCAGCATATTATTCAATGATCTAATTAACTCTACTAAGTTAGAAATAAATCTCGTAAGAAAGTTTATTTTTCCTAAAAAGGCTTGTAATTCTCTGATGCTCCTAGGATGTTGTATCAGTAAGATGGCTTCAATTCTTGCAGGGTCTATTCGGATACCATCTTTAGAGATTATGTGGCCTAACAATTTACCCTCTTCTAACCCAAATAAATATTTTTTAGGGTTCAAAGAAATTCCATACTTCCTACATTTGATGAAAACCTGCCTTAGATGATCTAAGTGTTGTTTATCAGATTTAGAGAATATAGTGATATCATCTAAGTATATTACTAGGAAGTCATGAATTTCCTTAGCAAAAGCTATGTCCATAGCTCTTTGAAAGGTGGCCCTTGCATTATTTAATCCAAAAGGCATTTTCACATACATGAATGTGCCCCAAGGAGTAGTGAATGCAATTTTTTCCTAGTCATCTGGGTGAACTAAAATCTGATTGTAACCAGAAAACCCATCTAGTAATGAGATCATGGTTGCTCCTACTACCCTTTGTAATATATGATCAATTTTAGGGAGAGGGTAATTGTCTTTAAGTGAAACTTTATTGAGGTTCCTGAGATCAACACACAGTCTAATCTCACCAGTCTTTTTCCTTGTGGGCACCAAATTTGAAACCCAATCAGAGAATCTAATTGGTGCTATTATCTTGGCTTCATACATTCTTCTGATTTCCTTTTCAATAGAAGGCAATAGAATAGGATTAATCCTCCTAAGCTTCTGTCTAAAAGGTTTCTGGTTTTCTTTTATGGGGATAGTGTGTTGTATTATGCTGGTGTCATAGGACTTGAGGTCCTCATAACTCCAAGAAAAGACATCTTGGAATTCCTTTAGCAGTTCTATGTATTTCACTTTTTCAGCAGGAGGTAAAGACTTTGAAAGTTTTATCAATTTTGGATTTTCCTTAGTCCCTATGTTGCACTCCTCTATATCAGATTTTAAGGGTTCCATCTTTGGTTTTCTAGGGACATCATTTGAATCAAACAAGTCTTCCAAAGGGGTTAATCCTTTGGGAAAAAAGTTGTCTTTGAGATTAATGATTTCAGAATCTTCATTAATTATCTCTTCAATTTCAACTTGCTTTAGGTTTTGAATATCTGATTTTGTAAACTTTGTGGGATGGAATCTATCTATCTCTTCATCTTCTAATTTGTTAATTTCTATTTTATTTTGAAAATCAAGATCTAATTTTATGTCAGTATCTATGTTGCTATTTACAAATTCCTCCTCTAAAGTCAAAAAATTGTTTATTTGTTGGTCATTAGCAAATACTTGCCAATTTTTCAAGTTGTGTGGGATAGTAGGTCTATGCCTAACCTCAGCAGTGTACTGATGGTTAGGTTGAAATGGTAACTTACAAGTGCTGGAAAACATTGCTAAACTATGAGCTTGCATATTATGTTTCCTTGGAATCACTGCAAGCTTAGTTTCTAGAAAAGTTCTCAATATTTCTACAACTATTCCTCTATAAAAAAATAATCTAGGGTCTCTGGCCATATATGCAGCATTAATTTGTTTGATAACCAACTCAGAATCTCCCATAATAGAAACTCTTATAGCTCCTAACTTTTTAACCAGTTTGAGACCTAAAAGAAGTGCTTCATACTTAGCCATGTTGTTGGTGCATTTGAAATTCAGTCTGTAGGCATGACCCTTTGAGTAATCATTCTCTAAATTGTAAATCCACACTCCTGCTCCTACTCCTAACTTGTTCACTGATCCATCAAATTCAATATGCCATAGAATTTCATGTTCATAATTCTTACTATCTGGGGGAACAAAATATTCTTTGATTAAGGTCTCTTGATTATATTTTTTATCTGAAAGCTCTTGAGTTTGGACAATTTCATTTTGAACTGTAACTGCAATTTCTTTTAGTTTTGAAATAATGTTGTTTGAAGCAGTTTCTTCTGTTTTTTCAACACTGTATAGAATAAAATAATCGATGTCAGAATGCGTGGAATAGATAGGAAATTTTTGAGGCCTAGCCTGACTACTCACTACATATTTCCTTTTTTTTGCTAAAGCAAGAGTCGTACCTTCTATTCATTAGAAACAAAGAAACAAATTACATATAATACAACTACCCAAAGAGACCTGAGGGACATAGAATGAACTATCCACTCAGGGCTTGGGAACCGAGCCAAAAGCTTAACAATCGGGCCACGGGCCCACAAACTCAACTGTGAGACCTTCAAAAAATATACCAAAGCCTAAACTGTCTGATCTATTTGTAAAGATCTATCGGATGAGACACATATCGGAACTGAAAAAGGCATATTCTTTGATTCCAAAAAATGGACCCGATGAAAATATGGAAACCATACTAAATAGATTTCGGGTCTGATTTGTGGAGTAAACATCGAGCATGTGATGCACCCGAAATCCACCGATTTCGACCTTAAGCCTCAACATGCACGGAAGATAATATTGAATCAGGACCCGAAATCCTCAAAGAGTCCCTTTGATCTAAGCTGTCCCATCAATCACCTAAACCAATGGCCAAGGATGATAATGCACAACAAAGAAGACCGAAGATTAATGAGCCGCCCCTCCAAACTACACGAACAATCATGACCGTTGATCCACACAGAGCGATCAAATGGTAGAGAATAATATTGCATCGAACAAGTTAACCAGACATTAGTGAGCGATGGAGGGTGGTTTTCCAAACCCTCACTCTGCCACGTGTAGGATTATGGATGGGATCACTGCAAAATCTCAAAAATCGTTTCCCACTTTAGAGCAGTGCGATTATCCCAATACCACCAAGGAAGCGTTTTTTCTTTCCGAGGCCCAAAAATGCGAAGATTCCGGCTGCTGGTAAAACAAGGATTCCTTCCACGCCTGCTCGACTTTCTTGCCTGAACCTAGATCCCAAAAGAGAAGAGAGGCTCTCCGTTAATAAAGTAGCTATGGAATCTATTGTGCTCCCCCTGATGAACAGTGATGACCATCTCACTAACTCCAGGGATATTAGTGACCAGCCGTGTTCGTCCCCCCACCAAAGACCTATTTGCCAGAAACTGATGGCACATACGAAGGCCAAAAGGTTAAGAGCTAGCCTCCATGGCTTTGTGTCTGAACACTCTCCTATCCTCTTCCTCTTGCTCACAGCAAAGAGTTCTCAGTCTGCTTTGTCGCAACTCCTGCCACTCCATCAAAGCCTTGAACTCTGTACTACTGACCCCCTGATTGGCAAGAAGATCCGCCAACTTGTTCACCTTTCTGCGAACATGATGGAAACTGATAGTGTGTAGGTTTTGTAGGTGATCCTGAATTCTCTGGAAAACCCTGATTAATTTCCAGTGTTTAGAGACTTTCTCTAGCGTTGTTCCACTATTTATTCTTTTCACTGAGTTAATAATAAGTTCAAAGTCTGCTTTTACTATCACATTGCGGTAGTTATCTTGACTTAGAAAATCCATGCATTGCTCCAAAGCCATTAGTTCAGCCATATTATTGGTAGCTGTACCTAGGTAACAATGGAATATGAAGATAATACTTCCCTTGGCATCCCTAAGGACTCCTCCATACCCAGCAGTTCCCGAGTTTCCTTTTGACGCTCCATCAATGTTGTATTTCAGAAATCCTTCTGGGGGAGGATGCCAGAAATCCTTCTCTGTGTCTCTCTCTATAACCTTCCTAATAAGACCTTGAGGAGTGAGCCCCTGCAGCACTAGCTGCCTAAGAATTTTCCCATCCATATTTGAGGGAGGGTTTTTAGGGTGGTTGCTAATAGTTGAACCCACTGTCTCCTTAAGTTGTTTTAGGATTGTCTCAAACAGGCGATATGGGGTATTTTTTTCCTCCTTAAATATTCTTTTGCACCTCTCCTTCCAAACATTCCATTTAATGAAACTTGGTGTCAGGGCCCAGGTTAAGTTGAGAATTTCATAGTCTGAAAAATTTCCTCTCCAACTATTGAGGGTATTAATGATGCTCCCTCTGCCCCTGTCAGATTGTTGAAAGATTTTGGCAAATATGTCCCATAACCAGGAGGTGAAAATGTAGTTGTTGAGTATATGCTCCATTGTTTCTTCTTGTGCCCCACAAAGTAGGCATTTAGAAGGCCCTAGAACACCCCTCTTCCTGATGTTGTCCCAAGTCAAGATTTTCCTGTGGTATACCAACCACATGAAGAGTTTGATTTTCATCCACCCTTGGTGCCACCAAAGTTTCTGCCAGATTTTGTCCGAAACTCGGGTATCCAACTCAAGGAGAATGTCTTTTGCTTCTTTAAGATTAAAGGTGCCCTCTTTATTATTGCCCCATCTTAGTTGGTCTTTCCCCCCTGAAACTAAGATCATCCTTTGTTCCACCATTTTCATTAGCTCCTCTGCTTTTGTTTTCAAGTGGTTGTTATTTCTGCAATCAATGTTTCTCCAGATTCTCCATTTCTCCATCTGCTGAGTGTTATCCTAGAAGTCCTTTACTTTAATTAATCCTTGGGAATCTGTCTCATGTTTAAGGTCAAGGAAGTCTTCTTTTAACAGTATTGGTTCTTGTTGCCACTTATCTTCCCAAAAAAGAGCTAGATCCCCTTCTCTAATTTCCCAAAAACTATTTTCTTGAACTAATCTTCTATTTTCCCAGGCTTTGTTCCAGATGTATGAGCCCTTAATATTACCTGACATTCTTATGAGATCACTAGTATGCTACGATCTTGCATATTTTTCTTTCCAGATATTTGCCCATTGAGTCTTTGGTTTCTGAACCCAGTGCCACCATAGTTTGGCTCCTAAAACCTTCCTGAGTATTTCCTGATCATCCAAGCCAAGTCCTCCATGGTTTTTGGGTTTGCAAATTTTTTCCCAAGACACTAAGGCCCATTTCTTCCTCGTCTCCTCCTTGCCCCAAAGGAAATTTCTTTGTATATTTCTGAATTGCTGAAGGACTCCTTTTGGAGTTGGGAGGGCAGATAACATAAACATAGGGATGGCTTGCAGAACAGCTTTTGTAAGAACCAACCTACTTGCAAGATTTAAAGATCTGAGGGTCCATTTACTGACTTTATCTTGCAACTTATTGATCAAGGGTTCCAAAATGCTTTTGAGCATTGGCTTAGTCGTTAGAGGAACTCCCAAATATTTTGAGGGAAGGGAATCCCTTTGAAAGCCAAGAATTCTGGAAATATTTCTTTGAATCACAATATTGGTATTAAAGAAAAATATTTTTGATTTGGAGAGATTGGCTTCCATACCTGTGGCCATGGCAAATATGTTCAGTATTTGTTTATATGCTGTAGATTCTTTGATTGTGGGGACTCCCTGTAGCATTGTATCATCTACAAATTGTTGATGTGTTAGAGCCTGACCATTCTCAGTAAGTTGAAGGCCATTAATCTTACCTATTACTTTAGCATGCTTGATGGACCTGCCAAGTCCTTCCATCATGAGAATGAAAAGAAATGGAGAGAGTGGGTCTCCCTGTCTGAGGCCTTTGGAAGGACTAAAAGTCTCAGAGGGAGAACCATTCACCCAAATTGAGAAGCTGGAGGAAGTAACTAATGCCATCACCCACCTAACCCAATTATGATCAAAACAAAAAGCAATAAGTACCCTCTTCATATAGGTTCAATTTACCTTATCATAAGCTTTGGCTATATCTAATTGCATGATCATTCCAACCTGCCTTTTGCTGCTTAATGAGTGAACCACCTCTTGGGCTTGAATGATTTTGTCTAAAATTTGTCTGCCTTCCACATAACTGGATTGTTCCCCTGAGACTAGGGTAGGAAGCAGTGGTTTGAGTCTATTAGCCACTACTTTGGAAATTATCTTGTAAACCACATCACATAGAGCTAGGGGTCTAAACTTATCCGGTGTTTGAGCAATGTCCTGCTTAGGGATAAGGGAGATAAAGGAGGTATTGAGCACTTTCAAAATAGTTCTGTTCAACCTGGAATCCTCCACTACATTCAAAATATCCTTTTTAACAATATTCCAGCATGTTTTAAAAAAATCCACATTGAAACCATCCGGGCCTGGTGCTTTTCCATTCTGCATTTCTTTAAGGACATCATCTACCTCCTCATCAGAAACTGGCCTATTTAGATTGAAATTGTCCTCTCTGGATACCAACTTTGGTATGTTTCTAGTTACCTCACTAATGGATTGTTCTCTGTCTGAATTATTTTCCTGAGTAATTCTTCGAAAGTGCTGAAATAACACAGCTTCAACATTCTCATGGGAGGTGAGAAGATTCATGTCTTCGTTCTTAATTGAAGATATTCTGTTGTGCGTTCTATTCGCCATGGTGGACCTGTGAAAAAATTTCGTGTTGCGCTCCCCTTCTTTTAGCCATTGAACCTGAGGCTTTTGTCTCCAAAAAATTTCCTCTTGTTTAAATAGATTATCCCATTCTTGATGATATTTGTCCACTTGGTTACTCTTAACTCTATCAAATCCATCTTTGATTAGAGCTTGGTTGAGAACCTTCATTTTATTTTTAACAGATTTCTTTTCCACAAAAATATTGCCAAAATCATTTTTGTTCCAATCCTTTAGTCTGAGTTTGATATTCTTTAATCTTTTATGAAGAAGAAACATTCTTGTTCCCTGAATCTGTAAATCTTCCGACCACCATTTTTTAATATTGTTGAGGAAATCTAGGTGGGAGAGCCAGATATTTTCAAATCTGAAAGGTTTGTTTCTGAGAGTACCCATACCTTTGATCTCCAGTTGAACCGGCCAGTGATCTAAGCCTCCAAAGGGGAGCACTTCCACTATTACTTCCTTATTTGTTAGCATCAGATCCTTTGAGATAATGAATTTGTCTAACTTTGAGGCTACCTGAGACTCTCCTCCTCTTTTATTATTCCAAGTAAAGAGTCCAATATTCGTTTTAGTATCAACAAGGTTCATATTGTCTATAAAGGTTTGAAACTCTAAAGAGTCTTTACTTAGAGTTCTGATTCCTCCTTTTTTCTCCGAGAGATATTTGATCATGTTGAAATCCCCTCCCATGATCCAAGGTTTTTCTTCATGTTTGTCCCTTAGATCCACCAGTGAGTCTAGAAACCTGAGTTTGTCGTCTATTCTTTGGGGGCCATATACATTTGTGACTCGATAGGTGTACCTGTCTCCTATAGGTTGAATAACTACTGATAGATAGTTCATGGTTGCCTCAGCATCTATTATGCTAATTTTTTTAGGGTTCCAAAGAGTGAGAATTCCCCCCGCTGTATCCTCTGCTTTAACTTCTAGAAACTCAAAATTACTGAGCCATTTTCTATGGATTTGTCTTAATTTTTGAATGGAACTTTTCGTTTCTTGGATAAATATTATGTCTGGCATTTCTTGTTTCATCCTGTTACTAAGCATTCTCTGCTTTCTCTTACTCATACCTCTAATGTTCCAAGATGTAAACTTCATAATTAAAGATTTGTAAAAGAGTAGCTGACTAGATATTTCATCTTACCTGAATCTATCATTAGCTTGCCACACTCCATCAAGAATTCATTCTGCTTTTTCCTGCCTCTTTTCTTACCCGGGTTTCTTGTCACTAGTCCCAGAGTTGTTTTCATCATCTTCACCCCTCCATTATCCTGCTTATCTATATTTTTTCCTTTCTCCAATGCCTTATCCTACGTTTTCCATAAAAACAATTGATGTATTCTATTGGGCTCTTCTTGAGGTACCGAATCCACTCCTCCCGTAGTTCCCTGAATCAAGAACCCTTCCAGATCTAGGTTTTTTTATCAAGAATTTCCTGTAGCTCATGGTCCTCTAGGTCCATTTCACTCTGGGTCATTTCTTGATCAATCTCAAGTTTTGTTTCACTCATCATGGTTTCTTTCTGATATTTAGTTTCTTGAGTTTGTTCATGTTATTCGTCCTTTTCCTTTTCCCCAGGATTTCCTTCCATTGCTTGATCTTCCCTTGTAATTTCTTCGTCTTCCTCAAGAACTTGGAACTTATTTTGACTAACCTTTAGCCCTTCTTCTTATTGTTTCTTTGGTCCTCTTTCGTTGCCTTTTCCTCTGTTCACCACTTTCTGGAAGCTATCTGTTTCCTTTGCTGTATTCACCCTGTTGTTATTTACCACTCTACTGAGTGGACAGTCTCTGAATAGATGCCCATGTTCATGACATCTATGGCACCTGAATGGAATATGCTCATAGTCTACTGTTTGCACCCATTCTTCATCAAAAACTTCCAATATCACTTCATCTGGTAGAGCTCCTGATAGGTCCATTTCCACACATATCCTGGCAAAGGAAGTGTATTTCCCTCTTCTTGTGTCTTCAGAAGCTTTGACAAAATGACCTAATTTATTGCCTATGGCTGTTAACGATTCATTTTGCCAATAATCAAGAGGTAAAGAATAGAGTCTTACCTAGACCGGTACCGAAGAAAAACTCTCACATTCCAGGACAAAATTCATCATCTATGGCCTCATGTAGAGTCTAGCTACTGCATAGAAGTAGGGTCCTCCTTCAAAAACTTTGTCCTTGTCTTCAATGTTTGTGAACACCATAGTGAAGAATTCCTTTGACCCAAGATGAAGGTCAATGTTGTTGGCATTATGATTCTGGTTTGGCTCTATGGTACAGGTGTTGTACTTGATGGAAACTCCCTCAAGTGGCAAAATTCTGTTCAGGCTCTCAAAATAATGGAAAATAAGAGGTTCGCAGGTGCATCATTCAAAAGGTGCGGACCCGCAGGTTCATCGTCCAGGAAGTGCAGACATACCCACAGGTTATCCGTTCATAAGGTGCAGTCCCCCAGTTCACTCACTCCAATGCAGAGAAGCGTGCTCACGTGGGGTTTCTTATGTTTGGCCCTTGGTATTTAGCCCGTCGTTCATGATCCTATGGTTTTGGCCCATGGTTTAGGATCTAAATTATTTGAACCCCTATTTGGATCCCTTGTATTGGTTTTCGATGGTTTTGTCCCATGGTTTGAATAATGACTTCCCTATAAAAAGGAAAAGACATCACTTGGCTAGACACTTGTGAAATTTGAATATCTTAAGATCTGAAAGTTTGGGTGATTGGTTTTAAAAGCTAGATCTAAATCAAGGAGAAAATTTAAGGCGAATCTATTGATAAGTCGTGATTTCTCGGGCGCATGATCAGATCTGTGGATCTGACTGACTATGGCACATTGGAGGACTGTTAATTTGGCCCTAATCAGAGGTTCGCAGGCGATCCACGACATGAGTGCAGGGGTACGCAGCACAGGAGAAGGCACAGTGCGGGGGTACGCATCGCAGCAGAAGGCGCAGTGCGAGGTACGCAACACAGGAGAAAGCGCAATGCAGAGGTACGCAGGGAAACAAAAGAACAAGTCGCGAAGGTACGTTGTAAGGCGGGCAGTGCAGGTGCGGATCTGAGCAGAGGTACGCAAGGCAGATGAACGAGTGGTGTGGAGATACATAGAGCAGTAGACCGACCAGGTGCGGATCTGCGTAGTTTAGATATAGAAGAGCTGCGGGTATTCGCAGGCCACTATTGGTGAAGTTGCGGACCTATCTTGAAACATTTGTTGGCTATCTTTTATCTATTGCTGCAGAGTTCTGGGTTTAGATTTCTGGTATTACTTTTTTGTTTACAGCATTCTGAGAAGTTGGGTGATTCATTGGTTGATTGTATAAGGAGATTGGGTGATTTGCATGTACTTGATGATTATTTGATCTTCTTGGATCCAGTTTGAAAATTAATGAAACGTGGTCCCTAAAGAAGTAAAAGAGCAAAGGGGGTTGTAGCTCCCTTCCAGGAGAGACTGGAAAACAAGAGTGAGTTGTAGCTCTCCACAGGTTGCAGCCTGCGTACTGGTAAAGGATTGCACCAGTACAAAATCCTTGTAAAAGAAGTTTCTAATTGAAAGAAGATAGAGACATATTGCAGCAGGTGGTTTTCACCCACATTGGGTTTCCACCTTATATCTGGTGTTCTTTGGTGTGCTTATCTATTTTTTGTTCTTGTTCATTATTGTATGGCACTGACATACAAATTAATGATCAATATCTGAAGAATAAATTAAAGTATAAATCTGGAAGGCATATTGAAAAGAATTTGATAATACTGATTCACCCCCCCTCTCAGTATTATTTCCAACAATTGGTATCAGAGGAGGTTCTTCAAAAGAAGCTTGATCGCTTGAAGAAAGATCTTTCATCATGAGCAACTACGAGAGGGAAGCATCAATCAGGCCACCGATTTTTGATGGGAAAAACTTCGTTTATTGGAAGGTAAGAGTTACTGCCTATCTTCAATCTCTTGGTATAGAAGTCTGGGATATCATAGATACAGGGTATAGTTTTCCATCAGCAACTCCTATAGATCCGGCTGAGAAGAAGAAATATGAAACAAATGCAAAGGCGGTTAATACTCTATTAGGATGCCTATCTCAATCAAAATTTTTTAAGGTAATGCAGTTTAAATCCGCAAAAGAGATATGGGACAATATTGTTCTGAGCTATGAAGGAGATGATTAGGTAAAATGAGCAAAACTTCAAACCCTCAGAATTCAGTATGAAAATCTCAGGATGTATAATGATGAAAGTGTGGCTAACTATTTTCTTCGTGTAGATGAGATTGTTAATTGTATGAAAATTTTGGGTGAAGAAATAAAAGAGGCTGTTGTGGTTGAAAAAGTTCTAAGATCTTTGTCCCCTAGGTTTGAATCTAAAGTTTCTGCAATAGAAGAAAAAGAGAATCTACAAAGAATTAAAATGTCACAGCTGCACGGAATTCTAACTGCTTATGAAATGAGGAAAGGAGGTCCATCAGACAGGAGAGAAGCTGCCTTCAAGGCTTCAGGAAAAGGAGAGTACTATGAGTCAGGACACGTGTCAGAAGAAGAAGAAGAATCAAATTTTGTTAGAAATCTTCAATGGAGTACTAGTCGTTTCCGAGGTAAGTTACCTTTCAAATGCTTTGCTTGTGGAAGAGTCGGTCACTATGCTGCCAAATGTCCTCACAAGGATAAGATTGACAAAGGGAAGGAACCTATTAGATGGAACAAGAAATAGAATGCAACTAAGAAAAGTTACTACACTCATGAAGACAGTGATGGCCTATCAACTAGTGACGAAGATGAACGAGGTAATGATTATAAACTTTTAATGGCCTTTGAAGATGATGATTACATGGATGCTATTGATGTAGATGGTTTTTATGAAGAGATTTCTCGACTCAAAATATGTTTAGAAGAAAAATATATGATCATTGATACTCTGCAATTCCAACTTGATGAAAAAGAAAAATCTCTTGAGAAGTTAGAATGTGAAATTGTTGGCCTTAGAAAAGAAATTGAGAAAACAAAAGCTCTTAATCTTAAATTTGTTAAAGGATTTGAAACTCTGGATGAGATTATCAATGTACAGCGTTCTCCACTAATCAAGACAGGTCTATGTTATAATGGAGAAACATCTCAAGCATCCACCTCAAAGAATTATCTTGATGCAGTAAGGAGGAATGAGCAAAAGCCCAATGGAGATCACCAGGTAAGGCAGGGACGAATTGCATCAAGAACAAACAAAGACTACTAGGTAAACCAGGAGCAATCCATCTTAAGGGTGAACAAAAGCTACAACCAGCCACAGGTAAAAGCTTCTCAATTTGCTTCAAGAATGGATGACAATAGAAATTACAATCATTTGGCTGGTAGATTTGATAATCGCAGAAGTTTCTTTAATGGCCAATGTTTCTCTTGCCATAACTTCGGTCACAAAGCAGCTCAATGTGTTGCTTATAAGACAATCATGACTAGAGAAGCTCAAAATCAAAGAAGTATGACTGGGATTACGAAAAGGACCTATAACAACTTTTCTGCCCTTGAAAATGAAATTGAATGTTCTATTTGTAATAACTTCGGTCATGAAGATTCTGAATGCAGGAGCCAGTTTCGGCAGACAAAGGAACAAGCCTCAAGCACTAGAACATGGAGAATAAAGGAACCACAAACAGAAAGATGTGGGATAGCATTTTATGCAGAAGGACAAGAAAATCTATGGTACATCGACAGTGGATGTTCGAAGCATATGACAGGTGATAAAGAAAAACTTGAATCATATACTGCTTTGGAAAAGGGAAAGAAAGTTTCTTTTGGAAATGATACCCTTGCAGCCATAAAAGGAAAAGGCACTGCTCAGTTGAAAGAAAAGGTCAAAGATGGAAATGTTTTATATGTTGATGGCTTGAAGCATAATCTACTAAGTGTCAATCAAATGTGCGATCAAGGAACAGAGGTTATATTTCGATCAAATGGATGTAGTGTTCGTGATCTTGATACAGGAAAAACGGTGATCAAAGGCAGAAGAACTCCAAATAATCTATACATATTTGAAGAAGGACAACAACAATGCTATTTGAGCAAAGATGATGAACATTGGTTATGGCACCGGAGGTTGGGGCATCTAAGCTTTTCACAAATAAGGAAAGCATGCAAATACCAGGCAGTTCGTGGTCTTCCAAATATCAAAATTCCAGACAACACCATATGCAAATCATGTCAGTTTGGTAAGCAAACCAGAACTAACTTCCCTGAGAAGGAAGGATCATCCAGCAGGCCTCTTGAACTAGTCCATACAAATGTATGTGGTCCATTTAGGACAAGGTCACCTCAAGGAGAATAATACTTTATATTATTCATTGACAACTTCTCCAGGATGGTTTGGTTGGGACTTATGAAACACAAGGACGAAGCATTCGAAAAATTCAAATCTTTCAAAGCCTTGGCTGAAAACGAATCAGATCACAAAATTAAGTGCCTCAGGTCCGACAAAGGTGGGGAGTTTACCTCAAATGAATTTTTCGATTTCTGTGAAGAACATGGAATAAGAAGGGAATTCTCTACAGCTAGGACTCCTCAGCAAAATGGAGTGGTGGAAAGGATGAACAGAACGGTCCAACAAATGGCTCGTGCTATGCTTGATGAGTCTGGGACTCCCGCAACCTTCTGGGGTGAAGCTGCTTTTGCTGCGGTTGTTATTCTCAACAAAACAAATGTCTGAGTGAATAGCACTCAAACTCCTCATGAGCTCTGGTATGGTGAGACTCCTTCGGTAAAGCATTTCAAAATTTTTGGAAGCAAATGCTATATTAAGAATAATGATGAACAACTTGGAAAACTTGAACCTAGAGCAGATGAAGGCATTCTCCTTGGTTATTCTCCCCACAGCAAAGCATATAAGTGTTACAATAAAATACTTGGAAGAATTGTTGACAGCATTGATGTAGTGGTTGATGAAAAAGGATACATTCCTAGGCAAGTAAATTATGAAAATATCGAAGAAGATGAAGACTACTCTCCAAATCAGATTGATGATGAAGAAGAACCTCAAGAGGCACCAGAGGAACAGATAAGAATAGAAGAGAAGACTCCATCCAGGTACGTTCAGTAGAATCATCCAGAATCTCAGATTTTGGGGCAGAAAGAGGCAGGTGTACAAACAAGAAGAACAATTGCAGAAGCCTCAAGCTATTTGGCATTACTCTCCTCCACTGAACCACAAAATGTAAGAGAGGCATGCAAAGATGAATGCTGGGTCAAAGTAATGGATGAAGAACTTGAGCAGATCGAAAAGAACAACACTTGGGAGTTGGTTCCTAGACCAAAAGATAAGAATGTCATAGGGACAAAATGGATCTTCAAAAATAAGTTGAATGAAAATGGGGAAGTAATTAGAAACAAGGCCAGACTTGTTTGTAAAGGGTATGCTCAACAAGAAGGAATAGACTTTGAAGAAACTTTTGCTCCCGTTGCTAGACTTGAGGCCATCCAAATGTTCCTTGCTCTCTCAAGCTTTCAGAAGTTCAAAGTATTTCAAATGGATGTAAAATCAACCTTTCTGAATGGAGACTTAGAAGAAGAAGTGTACATTGAGCAACCAGATGGGTTCATCCTTGGGAATGATCCAAATCTTGTATGCAGACTAAAAAAGGCTCTCTATGGTCTTAAATAGGCTCCAAGGGCTTGGTACTACCGCTTGGACAAATATCTTCATCAACAAGGTTTTTCAAAGGGATTAGTAGATAGCAATCTTTATATAAAAATTGAAAATGACAAATTACTAATACTTGTTGTGTATGTAGATGATATTATCTTTGGCAGCAATGAAGAAGCTATGAGTCAAAGCTTTGCCTTGGTGATGCAGAAAGAATTCGAAATGTCTTTGCTTGGAGAACTGACATATTTTCTTGGACTGCAAATCCAACAAAATGAAGGCGGGATCTTCTTGTCTCAAACCAAGTATCTCAGGCAGATTTTGAAGAAATATGGCATGGAAGATGCAAAACCAGTATGTACCCCCATGGTCACAGGATGTAGCCTCAGTGCAAATGATGAATCAGCAGCAGTGCATCAACCAACCTACAGATCTATGATTGGAAGTCTTCTTTATTTGATAGGTACCCGACCAGACATCATGCATGCAGTGGGAATAGTTGGAAGATTTCAGGCAAATCCAAAGGAAACTCATCTTCAGGCAGTGAAGAGAATTTTCAATTACCTTCAAGGAACTCAAAACTATGGTTTATGGTATCCTAGAGATACAGATCTCACACTTCATGCTTATACAGATGCAGATTGGGCCGGAAGCGTAGATGACAGGAAGAGCACAAGTGGTGGTGCATTCTTTATGGGTTCCAGATTAGTATCTTGGTTCAGCAAGAAACAGAGTTCGATTGCTTTATCTACAACTGAAGCGGAATATGTGGCTGCTGCATCTTGCTGCACTCAACTCCTTTGGATGATGCAGACCTTGCAGGATTTTCAGATCACTTGTACTCCACCTATCTCCATCTTATGTGATAATACAAGTGCAATCAGCATTTCAAAGAACCCAGTCATGCATTCAAAGACCAAGCACATACCGATCAAGTATCACTTTCTCAGGGAACAAGTGCTTGAACAAAAGGTCAAGTAGGAGTATGTTCCTTCTAAGGAACAAGTTGCTGATATACTCACCAAACCATTGCCTAGGGAGACCTTTGAATACCTCAGGCAAAAGCTGGGGATTGTTGATGCATCATCCTGTTGTTGAATCTCATCTGTTTCAGAGATTGTTGATTGTACGCAAGTTTCATATGGGGTATACGCGTACATTTGCTGGGTTGCAGATTGGTCGAAGATCGAATGGCACAGGTTCAGGGGGAGCATATAATGCATTGTTGGCATTATGGTAGAAGATCTTGGAGGAAGTATAGAAGGAGATCATGGATGCTGATCTGAATAGTGCTGCAATATGTCTCTATCTCTTTCATGGTCAATTATGGTGTTTGGTGGATTATGGTTCTTCTTGAAGAAATTTCTTTCCTTTTGCAGATCTGGTTTATAGTCAGGGGGAGCATGTTCTCAGAGGGAGCATAACCCTTTGCCCTTGATGTCAAAGGGGGAGAATGACGTTGAGGATCTTGAGGTTGCCATCAAGTCCAAAGGGGGAGATTGTTGGCATTATGATTTTGGTTTGGCTCTATGGTACAGGTGTTGTACTTGATGGCAACTCCCTCAAGTGGAAAAATTCTGTTCAGGCTCTCAAAATGATGGAAAATAAGAGGTTCGCAGGTGTATTGTTCAAAAGGTGCGGACCCGCAGGTTCGCCGTCTAGGAAGTGTGGACATACCCGCAGGTTATCCGTTCATAAGGTGCGGTCCCCCAGTTCACTCACTCCAATGCAGAGAAGCACGCTCACGTGGGGTTTCTTATGTTTGGCCCTCGGTATTTAGCCCGTCGTTCATGATCCTATGGTTTTGGCCCGTGGTTTAGGATCTAAATTATTTGAACCCCTGTTTGGATCCCTTGTATTGGTTTTCGATGGTTTTGTCCCATGGTTTCAATAAGGACTTGCCTATAAAAAGGAAAAGAGATCACTTGGCTAGACACTTGTGAAATTTGAATATCTTAAGATCTGAAAGTTTGGGTGATTGGTTTTAAAAGCTAGATCTAAATCAAGGAGAAAATTTAAGGCAAATCTATTGATAAGTCGTGATCTCTCGGGTGCATGATCAGATCTGTGGATCTGATTGACTGTGGCACATTGGAGGACTATTAATTTGGCCCTAATCAGAGGTTCGCAGCTGATCCATGGCGTGAGTGTGGGGGTATGCAGCGCAGGAGAAGGTGCAGTGCGGGGGAACGCAGCGCAGCAGAAGGCGCAGTGCGAGGTACACAGCACAGGAGAAAGCGCAGTGCATAGGTACGCAGGGAAACAGAAGAACAAGTCGCGTAGGTACGCTGTAAGGCGGGCAGTGCAGGTGTGGATCTGAGTAGAGGTACGTAGGGCAGATGAACGAGTGGTGTAGAGATACGCAGAGCAGTAGACCGACCAGGTGTGGATCTGCGCAGTTTAGATACAGAAGAGCTGCGGGTATTCGCAGGCCACTGTAGAGCTATAAAAAGGGTCTCTTTCACCTCTAATTACCTCACATTAATATGTCAATCCGGGAGCGTTTGGTTATTTCAAAGAGTGACTCAATCTGAGGCTATTTGTCAGAGTAATGCTAGTAGTACAACGTTCTACAAAAATACAAGAGTAAACTGATGCTTGTCTATGACTAAGTTACTTCAAATGACTAAAGCACACACTCTTAAAGCTAGGAAACTTTATCAGTCAAGGGTTCGACAGCAATAGCCCATCCCTTTGGAAACTGATGGAAAGGAAATTAGAGCATGGATCATGGGTCTGGGAGCGAGGCAGTAAATGCCGAGGCTCACTATAGCCACAAATCGTCTCTCACACCAAATGTGAGTAAATGAAATAGCAGATAAAAATGGAACGAAAATTAAGAAATTGAACAACAAATCTAGAATGGAACAACAATGCTTTAAAATGGAACAGCGATTCTGAAATGGAACAGCAATCGAATAACTAAACCTCGCGAGCAGTAATCAAGCTTTATCCTATCAACTCAAATGCACTCATTGTAATCAAAACTCCAATCTTTCATTCTCCAAGCAAATCACGCAACCAACTAATGGAACAACACTAATTACTAATTATGGAACAACATTTGGAAATCATACGCACACAACACCCTTGAAAAGTAATCTGATTTATCAACAAGAATTACAACTGTGTTTCAAAATGGAACAGCATTAATCCTGGATCATAAAGAACACATCTTTAAGATAATTTCCTTAACACAAATACACAGCATAAGAGCTCCGTAACAAAATAATAACAATGTTAAATTAAGTCTAATAATATTCAATCAACTCTGAAAGTATTGGTGATATAATGCAGAGTCAATATAAAGAACCTTAATGAACGAATCTTAATAGAGCATATGATGTAACTTATAAAGCATATCAGATTACCAACTAATGATGATAAGCAAACCACGCAGAAATCAAATTGTAGTGATACAGAAGCAAGTGTCCTCCGGGGCCGGGCCCTTAGCCTCAAGGGTACACCGCTTTAAGTTAATCGAGATGCAGAGATAAGATAATCACCAAGTTTATATTAATGCATGAAACAGAAAGCACAATGAGCCAAGTTCAACGAGACTCGATGATCAAAGTTCAATATTTAACAAAAAGTTACATAAAGGCATAATCCCCCCAAAGCTAACAATGTCGTCCCTTTATATAAGGGTGACGGCGGAGATGTCTAAGCAATAAGATATCCTTAATCACTTCTTTTCTCCTCCGCCGAGCTGGTGCCTTCTCCTCCTTTTCCGGACCGGTTTGCTTCAACCTGCTTAGCCTCGTTTGCACTCGGTCCTTCGTCAAAGGGACAACAGTTACCCTGTTCTTGTCTTTTTCTTTAGAACAGTAGCTCCTCGTCTTTACCCTTTCCTACACAGGAGAATGACAACTATCAACGATTAAGTCTTGCATACTAATTCCACATATTTTGTCATAATTCTTTATTGTTTTCCTCATTCATGATGTAAAAGATTCACAAGTCCCACTGAAAAGCCATTGAAATGATCATTAAAAACATACCTTTTTAGGACTCCACACACCCCCCTGCTTACCCTGTTTCATGCCCTCATGAAAACCTTGTAGTTGACATGTAAAGCAGTGAGAGAATAGGCTAGAGAAGGAATTTCATGCGGAGGCCTACAGCCATGGTGAGTGACTAGGTAGTCAAAGAACTGGCCTGTTTGACCCTCAGGCATCTCATATAGGGCTTGATATCCGGGTGCAGGGTGCCAGATAATTGGACTGCGGAATCTATATCCTAACCAGGATGGCCCTGCCCTCAAAATGCTTTTGCCATAGAGGTTCAAATGGTTGGCAGCTAATTGAAAATTCTCATACTTAAATGGCTCCCTTAGCTGGATGTTTGGATTAGAGATTCGGTATCGGAATTTGGTTGCATCAATAACGAGGTCTTTGATAGAAAGAAAATATTCTAAACTTTGTCGAATGAGTGCCTCGTGCATGGGTCCTAACGTTTCGATGACACCCTGAGTTCTCATGAGGTTTCTATGTGCTTTCCACAACCGTACTGGGTCCCTAGGCTCAGCCCTTACCCACAAGTCTAGGCCATTTTCCTGCCTCTAGAAAGTGTTATAGGCTTTGAGCCATTTGATCTGATTAACCCCGAATGAGATGAACGCTTGCAATTGAATGTCCCCAACAAAAGGGCCAGGGTTCAACTCAGTCTCTTGATCTAGCATGAGGTTATGCAGATAAAATTCACATAGCAATCTCTGGACCTTCACCCCATAATGTTTATAACAATCTATAAATTCATTGACAGTGTTAATTTGTATCAGGGCGCCTGCTTTAACAGCTTTTATTTTTAATTGTAAGTATCGTTCCAATAAAAACAGAGCATAGTTTTTGGCAGGGGCCCTACATGCTAAAACGTTATTGTATAAAGAACACAAGGTATCCATCTATTTGATAATAGTATCTAGCCTATGGGTTACCTTTACAACTTTCTCTTGTTCCTTTCACCACCCTTCAAAGGCCTGGCTTTCGGATTGGTTGACGTTCCTTAGTTGCTGTTGTAGTTCTTCATACTTCTTGCGAGGAACTGTTTGCTCTCTAAGCCTCTCCATTTCTTGCTGAGCCTGTTTCAATCCCTTGTGCAAGGTCCTCGTCTTTGGATCTCTTTTCCATGCATCAGTGGAGGCTGAGAGTTTTACCTAAACTTTCTTATTGCGTTGTTTCAAGTTCAGAACCCTTATCACCCCTGACGGTGGTGCCTCCATTTGAATTTTCTTGTTGTCCATTTCTTTTTTAACACGAATACCAGCTTGCTACTATTCCTTTTCAAATGGAACAGCAGTTTGTCCCTCAACGTCATTTGGAACAGCAGCTGGACCTTCAGCCTCATTTGGAACAACATCTGGATCTTCAGCCTCATTTGGAACAGCAGCTGGATTTTCAGCAGGGTTTTGATCAGCAGGGCGATTTTTGGTCCTTCGCCTTTTTATCCTGCGGATTTTTACTGCAGTGGTCATATTTTTCTTCCCGGCGGTCTTCCTTACCCTCTACCTCGCTTTCAGGATCCTGATCTGCTAGTGGAGCTGTGCTATTATGCTAAATAACCTCCGTTGTTCCTTTCGTAATTCTCTAATTTCCAATGTTTTATTAGAAGGAACAACAGGCTTTCTGATGCGTTCTGGGCTGTGACTAGTCCCTGGATCCTTCTCCTGGGGTGCTTCTTCACTATTTTGTGCTGGCTGTTATGGGGTAGGAACCCTAACTAGTTTCGTGGCTTCTTTTTATATCCTTACTTCCTCCGGAATTTCCTCCGGTGCCTTGGGAACAGATTGTTCCCGTTCAGTGTCTCCTATCTCCTTTTCATCATGAACAGGCAGATTTTCTTCTTCTGCCTCTTTTGCATGTGGTTTTTCGGGTGTATCTTCTTCCTGGGGTTTGTCGCGGAGGTATGATGGAGTGGAAGGTTGGCCACACACCCATATTGGCCAAGATTGCGGCCAATTCATCTTCTCCCACTGGGTCCTGTGGTGGGCTACCTACCTGTTGTCCCATTTCCTCCTCCTGCCTGGATTGTCCAGCTTCTACCTCAGAATGCTCAGCTTCCATTTTAGGATGCTCAACTTCTGTTTCAGGAGGCTCAGCTTCTGTCTCAGGAGGCTCAGCTTCTGTTTCCGAATGCTCAGCTGCTTCTTCATTTTCCTCTTTGGATTGCTCAGCCTCCTCGGCCTCTCCTTCCTTTTCTCCTTCGACTTGTTCTTCTTCTACTTCTGGCCGTGAGGGTTGCTCGTCCTCAATTACCACTGGCTGGCTAGTGCTTTCCTGGAGTTTTTCCAGCCTTCCTCTTATCCGGGCTAACCGGACTGATTTTCTGCGTTTCTCTGGCTATTCCAGTGTATCAGTGTCATGCTTACGCTTTGCTGATTCCTGGCGTGTTTCTGGTCGTTCGGATGTGCTCGCAGTATGTTTTTGTTTTCCTAATTCTCTGTGTTTTTCCGGACGTTCTGGTGTGCTTGTAGTATGTTTACGTTTTGGGGAAGGTGTTGTCGCTCTCCCCTCAATTATTGCAATTAATTCTTCCCAGCTGCTTTGCTGTTGGGTGAGGCTATGACTAACTATTAGTCGGATTAATCCATGGTGGCTGACAACTGACACTACATGCTGTGCCTTTTTTAGGCTTCGTGCGATGTCATGAAGTAAAGAATTCAAAAGTGCAGGAAGATTTACAGAGCATTTCTACTTTAGAACAGCTAAGAGTTTAAGATGTCGTGGCCTTACCACATCTTTTCTCCCCTTGCAGGTGATGTAGCTTTGCACTGTTCTTGCTAATTCTACCCAGGGTTCTCCTAGCATTGCCGACAGAACTCCCTTCCCCTTAATCGTCAATCTCTGGCCTTCGTCCTGGAAGATTTCCATGATCTTCTGTAGTCTTTCCTTCTTTAGTGTCGATACAGGTCTGGTGGCTGGTAGTCCCGAGACTTCTGTGATTATATCGTCGGTGACCGCTATCCCTTTCCCCCTCACTGTGGAGTGATCCTCCTGCAAGTTCTGCAGAAATTCCATCGCCACTGTTTCATTGGACTCCTGCAGGCGACTGAGGTAAGTCAGCCATCCTGCTCTTTCCAGGATCTCCCGAGCAGCAGCGAAGACTGGAAACTCCTGTGGTTCACTTCGAATTGCCCTGCCTCCCATGGTTTCATTGTGGATTCTCAATGGAATAGAAACTGCTTGTGCTGTTTGAAACATAGAGAGGGTAATAATCATCGGATTTAGAAAAAAAAACACAGAGTATGCAACAAAAATGACTTATGAACAACAACTTGTGTAGAAAAAAATAGAAATATCATGATGTTAAACCGTGCCATTTCCTGGTACACTATCTTTCCCGAATAGTGAGCTGACACATAACCCGGGGAATAATGAGGTTAACCTCCCCCCCACAATGCGATAGGCTGCCCTAGCCGTCAAAGAAAGGAGCGGCACCCAATCTGTAACCAAGTCATAAAGGAACAGCGTATGAAAATATGCCATGTTTAGAAAAACAACGGATTACCAAAATCGAGGCGTAAAGTTGCATCGCGTATTACGTAAGAGGCTGCTGCGATATGATGCGAGGCCGGGAGATAGGACGTCTGTCATACTTGCCAAATTGCAAGTGGTCATTGTCACCTCCTTTGCCATGATTGGTGTAATAAATGTTCATGTGATATATAAGTCAGAAAATAATGTATGATTAGTGCCTAGGATATAAGAAACAAAAGAGTATTAGTATCCTACCTATTGGTGTAATCAATGTAACATCGATACCATTAATAGAGCTCTGCTGCCGACAGGGGTCCATAACCTTGGCAGAGTTGTTTATTTCACCCCTGGAACCATGATCCTTTATGTGCATATTAAGGAATCTAATGTCAAAGTGTAGGCCATTATGCTGGCTTGGTAACCAGTTAGCCATAATGACATTCACGAGGAGGGGGCGAAAAGTGGGCAGGCCGGCTCGTGATGAGACCTCCTATTCCAAGGTTTATTTGATATACCTTTTGGACCATATCCCTAGTGTGGTGGCCATAGTGGGTATGCCACTTCACTTCCATCCTCATGATCATGGTAGGCTGGCTCTTGATGAGACCCCCTATCCTGCATTTGACAATTTATAATTCATTTGCTTTTTTACTTTCTTTTTTCATAAAGCACTTTTCCTTATATATACACAAAGGGTGGTTCAACACTCCTTAAGAGTAGGAATGGTGGAAGAAGTCTTATCATCTCAATAGGAGGATATAAACCCTTTGCTCTTATTCTTAAACAAAAATCAAAGGGGATTAAAAAGAATGGCATGATAAGGATAACCAATCAGGGCAAAATTAGTAAGACAATGACAACAAAAGATAAGTATGTCCTTCCTTCTGTCCTCTTACCAATAAATAGCCTTATAAAGATAGTGATTTATAATTTCCTGATTTCAGTATGTTGTGATTTTGTATTCATTGCATAAGTGCATAGCTGTCTCTAAAAGACTTTGAAAGAACAGGGGCATGAAGCATCCTCAAACTTGGATCAGCAAAAGGGATAAGCTATTTCACAAGGAGAGAAAAAGTATGCTAGAAGTATTCCTTTTTGAGAAAAGAACAACAAAGGAGCATAGGTCTCAAAAGTGCAAATGTCGTTCCTTTTGAAAAAGGAACAGCAGAACACACCAATGTCGTTCCTTTTGAAAAAGGAATAGCAGAACACACCAATGCCGTTCCTTTTGAAAAAGGAACAGCAGAACACACCAATGCCGTTCCTTTTGAAAAAGGAACAGCAGAACACACCAATGCCGTTCCTTTTGAAAAAGGAACAGCAGAAAATAAAAAATGCTATCTCTTGAAAAACAGTACAGCAACACACTCAAAATGACGTTCCTTTTGAAAAAGGAACAGCAAAAATCAAAATGTTGTTCCTTTTAGAAAAGGAACAACAAGACAAGCAAACATTGTTCCTTTGAAAAATGAACAACAAAAGTCAAGAGTGTTGTTCCTTTTGAAAAGGAACAGCAGAAAAATCAAAAGTGTTGTTCCTTTTGAAAAGGAACAACAGAAAAATCAAAAGTGTTGTTCCTTTTGAAAAGGAACAACAGAAAAATCAAAAGTGCTGTTCCTTTTCAAAAGGAACAACAGAAAAATCAAAAGTGATGTCCCTTTTCAAAAGGAACAGCAGAAAAATTAAAAGTGTTGTTCCTTTTGAAAAGGAACAGCAGAAAAATCAAAAGTGTTGTTCCTTTTGAAAAGGAACAGCAGAAAAATCAAAACGGTTGTTCCTTTTGAAAAGGAACAACAGAAAAATTGAGAAATCAAAAAAATGTTGTTCCTTTTGAAAAGGAACAACAGAAACACGCAAATGCCATTCATTTCAGGAACGGCAAAAATCGAAACCTTTGAGAAAAATAACACATTTGGTTCAAACATATGTACATGAACGAGTTTGAAGAAAAGAAATTATGTACAAATTGTAAAAAGAAATGAATTCCTTAATGAATTACAGGGGAGGAAGACTTCTCTTCCTCTCCTAAAATCTCCATATCAGTGTCTTTGCATAGCTATTGGCAGAAGGATTCTCGAGTGAGTGGTTTACGATAGAGACGAACTCGGTGGCCATTCACTTTGAAGGTATATCCAGAACCGTCAATGGTGATTAAAGTGATGGTTCCATTGTCATGTACCTTCTGGATTTCGTATGGTCCCAACCAACGAGTTTGGAGTTTCCCAGGGAAGTCCTGAAACCGAGAGTCATATAATAGAGCCCAGTCTCCCTCATGGAAGACTTTGTTTTTGATGAGGACGTCATGCCATTTAGCTTGCTGTTGTTGAATCAATGCTGTATTTTGTAGTGCAGAGAGCCTAATTTCGTCCAATTCATTGATCTGCTGTAATTGATTAATCTGTGCCTCGGTTAGATCTAAGCCAACTTTCTATGTTGTTCGTAATGTTTGGATTTCAAATTCTATAGGAAAAATGGGTTGTTTTCCAAACACTAATTGATAAGGTGAGTAACCAGTGGTGCTTCTCCATGTTGTTCTATAGGCCCAGAGTGCTTTAGGTAGTCGGGCAGCCCAATCATGCCTGTGTGACGCAATGGTTTTTGTTAGGATTGATTCTATTACCTTATTGCTGCTTTCTACTTGTCCATTCGCCTGTGGGTGATATGGGGTAGTGATTTTGTGCTGGACATGATAATTATTAAGTGTTGCAGCTAATCTATTGCCAGCAAATTGTGGTCCTCTGTCTGTAATTATTTCCCTTGGAAGGCCATAACGTACAAATAGATGGAACAGGAACTGTCTGACAGAGTCCTCTGTGGCTCTTGGTAATGCTTCTGCTTCAACTCCTTTGGTGACATATTCTGTTGCCACCAAGATATATGTTCTCTGATTTGATGAGGGGTTGATGGGTCCAACGAAATCAAGAGACCATCGCTCGAATGGTTCAATGACTAACTTTGGTTTGAGAGGCATCTCGTCAGCTTGACCAGGACGTCCTGCTCGCTGGCAGCTGTCACAGGCTTGGACAAATTTCTTTGCATCTCTGAAAATCGTGGGCCAATAATATCCTGTCTGTAATACTTTGTGTCTAGTTCTACGCTCAACGAAGTGTCCCCCACATGGTCTGTCATGATAGGCTTTTAGGATGTCAAAGATTTCATCTTCTCGAACACATCTCCTGATATGCATGTCTGCCCCTGTGTGAAACAAATAGCCCCCAATCCAGGAGAATCGAGTACTCTTCTGAACAATTTGTTTTCATTCATTAGGGGTTAAGTGTTTTGGTAGTTTACCTACTGCAAGGTAATTGGCGACATCAGCATACCAGGGTGTTCGAAAGGCAACAACAAACAGGTGTTCATCCGGAAATTGATCTTCAACTGCTGCTGCATCAATTGGCTTTGGCATTCTTGAGAGAAAATCGGCTACAGGATTCTCTTTTCCGGGCTGATCCTTGATTGTGATATCGAATTCCTGCAATAAGATCAACCATCTAGTTATTCTGGCATTTGTGACAGGCTTATTTGCTAAATATTTTATTGCGGAATGATCCGTATACAAGATAACAGGATAGCCTGTGATATAATGTCTAAATTTATTGACAGCATGTATTACAGCTAGGAATTCTTTTTCAGTCACAGTGTAATTTAATTCAGCAGGGGATAAATTTTTGTTGATGTAATAGATAGCGTATGGTTTTTTATCCTCTTCCTGCCCAAGGACTGTGCCAATGGCTATATCTGAGGCATCAGCTGATATCTGAAATGGAAAATCCCAGTTTGGTCCTCGAAGGACTGGGGCTGTGGATACGAGCTTCTTTAAATCCTTGAAAGCACGTTCACATTTTTCTGTCCAAAGAAAATCAACGTTACCAGTTAGAGCATATAAAGGTGCAGCGATGTGTGAATAATGTTCTATAAATCGTCTATAATCTCCAGAAAATCCAAGAAAGCTGCATACCTTTGTTTGAGTAGTAGGAGTGGGAATAAGCAAAAGTATTTGGATTTTGGCCGGGTCTACCCGAATGCCGGCTGCTGAAACATAGTGTCCTAGAATAAGTCCTTCAGTCATCATCATATAACATTTTTCGTGGCTTAAGAAAAGTCTGGTAGCTATGCAGCATTGTAGGAATTTTTCTAGGGTATTTAGTGCTGGATCAAAATCATCTCCATAGGGTGTAAAGTCATCCATATATACTTCAAGTCCATCATTTATTAAATCTGCAAAAATGCTAAGGATAGCCCTTTGGAATGTGGTAGGAGCATTACATGGGCCAAAAGGTAGAACTCGGTAGGAAAATGTTCCCCAAGGACAAGTGAAAGTTGTTTTGTCCTGGTCTTCAGGGGCAATCTGAATCTGATTGTATCTATTGAAGCCATCCAGGAAGGAAAAGAATTTCTTTCCTGCCAAAGTATCTAGCATTTGGTCTATGAATGGGAGAGGAAAGTGGTCTTTTTGTGTTGCTTTATTGAGTTCCTTGTAATCCACGCAAATTCTCCATTTCCCATTCTTTTTTTGGTACCACCACAAGCGGAGAGACCCATTTACTGTCAGAAATAGGATAAATAAAATTGACGTCTAAAAGTTTATGAAGTTCCGCTTTTACCACATCCTTTAGATGAGGATTAAGTCTTCTTTGCGGTTGACGGATAGGTCTAGCATCTTTTTCTATATAAATGTGGTGTGTACACAATTGTGGATCGATTCCTTTCATATCAGGGTAATCCCATGCAAATGCTTGTTGATATTTTCTTAACAGATGGATAAGCTTAGTTTCTTGTTCAGATGTGAGGTTGGCATTGATATTTAAAGTTTTTCTCGGTTCAATTTCCACAATTTTACTATTTGCGACAGAAGTAACAGGTATTGTTTGATCATGTGTGTCTTTCAGAGGATATTCTTCTAATTCATTATCAAATGCTGCTTCTATCATGTGACATTGTGTGCAGGATCCAGATTCAGTTTGGCTAAAGAAGTTGTTAATGGCATCATCTTCTGTTTGGTCTTTAAAATCAAGTGCCTCTTGTATAGTCAATGGAGATCTAATGTTATCAGTAAGGTATGATACAGGATACTTGTTAGTTTTAATTATTGTGAGACTTGGCTGCGCTGGAGGGTACAGAACCAAATTCTTGGTATCAGGTCCTTTGGTTATGGTCATATTTCCTTGCCGACAACCAATGTAAGCATCGGCGGTGGCAAGCCAAGGCCTACCTAGGATTAGCGGGTGTCCATCAAGTCAGGTTTTTGGATTAATTATTAGGAAATCGGTTGGATATTCCCAGGAATCTACAGAGACCATGACATCATGTAGAGTACCTTCTGGTCTAACCACAGATCGGTCGGCCAATTCGAACAAAGTAGAGGTAGGTTCTATAGATGTAATGCCAAGCTTTTGATAGGTAGTGGTTGTTAAAATATTGATTGCAGCACCTAGATCAACTAAGGCATTAGACAGGGTCTGATCGTAAATTTGAACATTTACAATTGGATTTCCTGGGTCTTCATATTTAATGGGTGTTTCTTTCCCAGATAATAGATCAGATAAAGTACCGACTACTTGGACTCTTGGATTAGTTGTTATATTCCTCCTTGGTTTCTTTATGCACAATTCTTTAATAGTTTTTGCGTATATAGGAATATCTTGAATGGCTTGGAGGAACGGGATTTTTATATACAAATTTTGTAATTCTCCCAGAATGTCAAAGTTAGGATACTATAAAGGTTGAGGTATGACTAATCGTTCTGGGAACGGAGGAGAGGATGTGGTTGCTTGATTATGAGTCCGCTGCTTATTTACATCCTCTTGTTGCAACTGATGTTCTCTTACTAACTGATCTTCAATATGAACTGTTTTATCTCCCTCATTTTCAATGATATGTCCAGATCGTAATTGAAGATCGTTACACTCCCGTAGGTCAGGTCCTATTTCTGGTGATTCTATGATTTGAAGAGATTGGACCGGTCGGTTATTTGGATTGGGGTTGGGTTGGGCTGGGAGTTGCGGTCTCAGATTAGACTGGGGATTTTTTTGTAGAGCTGGCATAGTAGGTTGAGGGAGCGGAATAGTTCCTACTGGCTGTTGCATCGGTCTTTGCCAGTTTGTCTACCAGGGTGAACCTTGTGAAGTAGGGGGAGTCCATTGCGGAGGATATGGGCTGTTTTGCCAATATGGTGGAGTATAAGGGAAATTCGGCCAACCAGATTGGCTTGGTTGATTCAGCCATGGGTTTGAAGAAGGAAACAATGGTGGTGACCAGTTTGAAAATGGGGGTTGGGGCTAATTTTGCCACATATTATATTGTTGAGCATTATATTGTGGAGGCTAAAAAGAAGAGGTTGGGTCTGAAAACATACCAGATTGTCTTGGCTGCCACTGGCGGCGCTGGTTGATCAAGTACACCGATTCTGGTTCTTCCTCTGCTTCCTTGTATATTGCTTTTAATCCAAGAAGTGAGGGGCAGCTTTCCGTAAGATGATCGTTTGTACAGATGGCACATGTTTGGACTGTATCCAGTGGAAACTCCTTGTGACTATGTTTTTTTTGCATCGGGGGCTGAAGATTGCCAAATTCTGTTCTGCCTCTATCTGCTTCTGTTTGGCCTGCATAATATCAAGTTGTGTAGTTAGTGTCCCTAGAATGTCAGTTTTAAAATTTTCTAATAAATTTCCAATCTCCACACACGTTACTCCTTCTATTGATATTTTATTATCTCTTGCACACTGATCATATTCTGCCGGTTTTATTCTTGTGTTGCCTCTCGAACTCCTGATACATAAATCAATAATGTCAGCAAAATTCTCTTGATAAATATCCCCTTTTCCCATGATGTTTAATGTTTCAATCCACTGTTCCTTGATGCCCCTTATCAATGCAGTTTTTAACACGTTATCAGGTAAAGGTAGTGATGCATAAGGAGATCTTTGTAAATTGTATTGAAAACGTTCCACATATTCTTCTAAAGTTTCGTTTGGTTTGGCTGTAATTTGGAATATTTCATCTTTCAATTCTCTAGACCTACAATAATCCTGATATTTTTTTAAGAAGGATTCTTTCATTTGATCCCAATTGTTGATGACCCCACCACCTAGTCCCATAAACCATCTTAAAGCAGCCCCCTTTAATGTAGAGAGAAATAATTTTAATTTCTAGGGATCGGTGGTGTAATCATATCCCCTGCACAACACATCAAATTCAAATAAAAATGCATCCGGATCTTCTGATGTGTGACCGTGAAATGTAGGGATATGTTGAAGAGGGATAGCTTTCATGGGCGCATTTGTTGCAGAATCCACTATAGGGTATTGTAATGTAGAGGTTTCAGTGTTTGGCTGGTTCTGAGCCATAGGGTCAAATATATGCCAATAACCTTCTGGGATATCTAGGAGGGTATTCCTAGGTTTAGAGGGAACGATTTTAGCAGGGAAAGTTTTTATGGCACTTCCTTTATCTGGGATAAGAGGAATACCTGATGTCTGAGGAGATTGGACTCCTTCAATAATGATTTTCGCAGCGCTCCCCTTATCTGGGTTGTTTAATGGCTGATCTGTTCCAATGGGAGATTTTGGTTCCTCGGTTTCCCCTGTTTCTCCTTCTCCTTCACAAAAGTTGCTGAAATTCCCTTCTTGCAATAGTTCTGGAGTAGAATTTTCAATTTCCTGAAAGTCCTGCTCTTCAGTTTGACTATGCACCTCAGCAAAGGCTACAAATGGTGATCCTGTGGCCTGAAGGGAACTAGTAGGTTGTTTAGAAATGATTTTCCTGGGACCTACTGATGGCTGAGATTTTGTTTTCTTATAGATTTCGTCTATGAAAGTTGTTCGGCCAAGGGTCACCGGCCCCTTAGCTTTTTCGGGTTTGGATGGAAACTTAATATTCTTTTCTGGTTTTTTCTGCTTAGTCATGCACTCAAATGAACTACTAAATTCTATTCAAACAAAGCAACAACAAATCTGTTAGGAAAGCGGACAGTGGAGCAGGGCTTTTACATGCTCTGCACGCAGGTTCTTACCTTTCATTTTTAAGATCCAACTCTTCCCTAGCAGGTTCATACACTACTCTGAAAAAGACAAATGGCTACACTCTTTCCCCGACAACGGCGCCAAAATGTAGAGCTATAAAAAGGGTCTCTTTCACCTCTAAGTACCTCACATTAATATGTCAATCCGGGAGCGTTTGGTTATTTCAAAGAGTGACTCAATCTGAGACTATTTGTTAGAGTAATGCTAGTAGTACAACGTTCTACAAAAATACAAGAGTAAACTGATGCTTGTCTATGACTAAGTTACTTCAAATGACTAAAGCACACACTCTTAAAGCTAGGCAACTTTATCAGTCAAGGGTTCGACAGCAATAGCCCATCCCTTTGGAAACTGATGGAAAGGAAATTAGAGCATGGACCATGGGTCTGGGAGTGAGGCAGTAAATGCCGAGGCTCACTACAGCCACAGATCGTCTCTCACACCAAATGCGAGTAAATGAAACAGTAGATACAAATGGAACGACAATTAAGAAATTGAACAACAAATCTAGAATGGAACAGCAATGCTTTAAAATGTAACAGCAATTCTGAAATGGAACAGCAATCGAATAACTAAACCTTGCGAGCAGTAATCAAGCTTTATCCTATCAACTCAAATGCACTCATTGTAATCAAAACTCCAATCTTTCATTCTCCAAGCAAATCACGCAACCAACTAATGGAACAACACTAATTACTAATTATAGAATAGCATTTGGAAATCATACGCACACAACACCCTTGAAAAGTAATCTGATTTATCAACAGGAATTACAACTGTGTTTCAAAATGGAACAGCATTAATCCTGGATCATAAAGAACACATCTTTCAGATAATTTCCTTAACACAAATACACAGCATAAGAGCTCCGTAACAAAATAATAACAATGTTCAATTAAGTCTAATAATATTCAATCAACTCTGAAAGTATTGGTGATATAATGCAGAGTCAATATAAAGAACTTTAATGAACGAATCTTAAGAGAGCATATGATGTAACTTATAAAGCATATCAGATTACCAACTAATGATGATAAGCAAACCACACAGAAATCAAATCGTAGTGATACAGAAGCAAGTGTCCTCCGGGGCCGGGCCCTTAGCCTCAAGGGTACACTACTTTAAGTTAATCCAGATGCAGAGATAAGATAATCACCAAGTTTATATTAATGCATGAAATAGAAAGTACAAAGAGCCAAGTTCAACGAGACTCGATGATCAAAGTTCAATCTTTAACAGAAAGTTACATAAAAGCATAATCCCCCCAAAGCTAACAATGTTGTCCCTTTATATAAGGGTGACAACGGAGATGTCTAAGCAATAAGATAAATAAAGCAACGATCCCTCAGGATCAAAGATCCTGAGGGATTCGCCAAACTGTTAATCCTTAATCACTTCTTTTCTCCTCCGCCGAGCTGGTGCCTTCTCCTCCTTTTCCGGACCAGTTTGCTTCAACCTGCTTAGCCTCGTTTGCACTCGGTCCTTCGTCAAAGGGACAACAGTTACCCTCTTCTTGTGTTTTTCTTTGGAACAGTAGCTCCTCGTCTTTACCTTTTCTTGCACAGGAGAATGACAACTATCAGCGGTTAAGTCTTGCATACTAATTCCACATATTTTGTCATAATTCTTTATTGTTTTCCTCATTCATGATGTAAAAGATTCACAAGTCCCACTGAAGGGCATTGAAATGATCATTAAAAACATACCTTTTTAGGACTCCACAACCACTATTGGTGAAGTTGCGGACCTATATTGAAACATTTGTTGGTTGTCTTTTATCTATTGCTGCAGAGTTTTGGGTTTAGATTTCTGGTATTAATTTTCTGTTTACAACATTCTGAGAAGTTGGGTGATTCATTGGTTGATTGTATAAGGAGGTTGGGTGATTTGCATGTACTTGATGATTATTTGATCTTCTTGGATCCAGTTTGAAAATTAATGAAATGTGGTCCCTAAAGAAGTAAAAGAGAAAAGGGGGTTGTAGCTCCCTCCCGGGAGAGACTGGAAAACGAGAGAGAGTTGTAGCTCTCTGCAGGTTGTAGCCTACGTACTGGTAAAGGACTACACCAGTACAAAATCCTTGTAAAAGAAGTTTCTAATTGAAAGAGGATAGAGACATATTGCAGTAGGTGGTTTTCACCCACATTGGGTTTCCACCTTATATCTGGTGTTCTTTGGTGTGCTTATCTATTTTTTGTTCTTGTTCATTATTATATGGCACTGACATACAAATTAATGATCAATATCTAAAGAATAAATTAAAGTATAAATCTGGAAGGCATATTGAAAATAATTTGATAATACTGATTCACCCCCCCCCTCTCAGTATTATTTCCAAGAAATGCTCCCTTTAGGTTTCCAGTGATATTTTATCCATGTCTGTAATGCTTTTTCAGTGGGCCATAGTCCCATGAACTTACATATAATAGCATATGTCCACATGTGATCCCTGTGCGCTTGCAGAGCAGGATCGTTTAAAATAACTCTGGGTGTGATCTTAGCTTTGGGTTTACAGGGTCCCTTTTGTTTCTTGTCTTTAGTTCCTTGTTTTTTGTCTTCTACCTCCTTGTCCTTTGTGCCATTGTTTTCCTTAGTCTTGGCTCCTACTATCTCCTCTTCCATATTTCTTTTCCCTTCCTCCAAAGTACCTCTAGTATTTTCTAGAGGTTTCTTACCTCTACTAGCAACGGCCTCCTTGTTGGAGGGAGTGGCACTCCCTCCTCTGTGACCCTCCATTAGGAACACTGTCTGCAACTCGCTGAAACCCTTGATGTTTGCCTTCGTTGTTCCTGCCGTCGTTGCTAACCTCATGGAAGTAAGATCTCTTTAGTCCAATTCACTATTGCTCACTACATATTTCATTAGGGTCTCTTTGTACAGTTTTTAAGGATGTCCAAGGACTGAAATTGTGGCATATGACATGTCAAGTTGCGAAGATCCTTGGAGTTTAGCCCCCCATGATCTAGACAATAGAATGTCATATTTAGGTGGTATATCAGCAACAACTATGTCCATGAGAATTATCTTAGTGGGATATTGTACTAAGGAAACACACAGGTCTTTGATTAGCCCTAGGCACTTTACTTGACTTGAATCAAATGAAAACAGGTCTTTGTAAGGCCTAGTGATATCCAAGTTCAATTTTTCCATAATAGATTTAGGCATTAAATTGTGTGAAGCCCCAGAATCTAACATTGCATTGTGTAAGATCTTATCATGAATGTTAAGGCTAATATAAAAGGGTGGTATCCCTCCTTCTAATGGTTTGCCATTAACATCAAGACTGAATATAAGCTCAGGCTAATCATCAAATAAGTTAACAGAGTCTTCATTGTCAACGAAGTTTAAAGATTTGCTTATTTGAGACTTGTAATTTTTAATCAACTCTGTTAGACTGAGATTTTTAGCTTAGCCACCTCGGCTCCCAAATTGAAAGGCAAAGGGGCTTTCTCTGTTTTAGGATTTGGAATTTTCATGGCAATATTTATAGTAGGCCGTTCTTCTTTTTCTGCATTTGAAGTCTTTTTCTATGGATTTTCTAAGGTGATGTTTGGAGTTTCTTCCACTGTCTCTTTAGAGAAGATTGAAGTGGATGGTTGATTATCAGGGGGTTGATCATTGGTTATATCTACAATGGTAGGACTAGAAGGATTCTGATTTGGTCTAGAGAGGATTTGGAGAGTTTTTGTAACTGGAACTACTTTGATTTTCTTAGGTTGTTTTGGTATTGCTTTCTTGTTTTGGTCAGGAGTATTAGTGTTCTTTTTACTCCTCAAGCTGTATTGTTTGTGCACTTCGAAGATAGAAGAATCATACCCTTTCTTGTAATCAAATGATTCTCCTGATTGGGTCTGCAACTGTTGAAGCATGTGTAGTTCTTGATCATCTTGAGTCAAAAAGATAGTTTCCTCCTCATCTAATCCCATTAAGTTAATTTGTGTGTATTGTTAAAGGTCTTCTAAATGGGAAGTTTCAGCATTGTTTTCTTGAAAAGGAGGTCTAATATTCTGATCAGGTCCAATTTTTCCAATGTTTTGATTTTGATTCTTTCTAAAGTTTGGATTTCTCACTAGAGGTGTCTGTTGATTATCCCAGTGAGGCTTCCTTTCAATATTCTCTATCCTATCCATCAGTTTTTCCATTCCTTTGGCTAGGAAATCTATTTTAAGGTTAGAGGATGAGGCTTCATCTTTCAAGGGTCCTGTCCTTTCATTCCTAACCCTAGCTCTTTTTGCTAGCAAATTATCTTCTACACTAACTGCTACACTCTTCATGTCTTCTAAAGTTGGAGGATTTCTCTCTCTAAGTTGGAAGGCCATATCAGTATCAAACCCATCAGGAAACTTTATCAGAGCTAAGCTAGGTGGGGGTCTAAGATTGACTGGTATTACATTATATATGTTGTTGAATCTAGTACATTAATCTTGGATTGTTTCATTTGGTCCTCTCTTGATTTTTTCATATTCTGAAAGGATTTGCAGAGGATTCTTTTTCTTTTCCTATCTATTTAAAAATTGTTGGTAAAATACTTCTAAAGTGTCTATGCTATTAGCAGGTAAAGATCTAAACCATGTTCTTACATCACTAGCTAGAGTCTAAGCAAAAAGTCTCATTTGGACATCTCCAATATCAATTTCATGTAATTCAAACAAATCTATCATTTTGTTTGTGTGTTGTTGTGCTTTGTAAGTTCCTATGCCATCAAATTGGACAATTTTGTTATGGTAATCTTGTGGCATGGCACCTCGTGGAGAAGGCAACACAAAAGGGGCATATCTATTTGCCATGGCTCTAAGCTGGGCAAGACTAAAAAGTGGAGTTTGGGTACCAGGAGATGATATAGTGGGTGATGGAGAACTAGGAGTAATGAATGACTGATGTGTAATGGTAGGTTGGTGGGGAAGTGAAGGTATAAATGGAGGTGTGGAATGAACTTCAGAGATGGAAGGGAATAATGGTGAACTAAAGGGAGTTGAAATTGTTTTAGAAAACTCAGGGATCTTAATAGTAGTGAGGGATGACTGAGGGGAATTTAGAATATACTGAGCAATTGACAAGTTTTCCCTTTGGACTTCAAGTTCTGTTGTAAATCCTGGATCTAGAACTATGTCATCAAGTGCACTCTCAGACCTAGTTCTAAATAGAGAAAGGTCAAATGACTTATCAAAGGGGAGGTCTTCTAAAAGCAACCACTCATCAGGGCATGAATTTGCTTTAGTTGAAGGTGTAGGACTAACTGAACTTTCTTATCTTCTGGATATTCTTGAAATCAGATTAGGATTATCAAATACTTGGGGAGGGTTTGGATCAGGATTGGCCCTACTATAGTGAGTTCTCCTTGAACCCATAGTTTCAAACTTTTCTAGTTACTTTATTTTTATGAAATTTTTATAAATAACTTTTAATAAACCCTTCAAGAGGCTTGAATAAAAATTTGAAATTTCTCAAAGGTTTATTAAGACCGAGGATTTGAGTTCCCAGTATGGTCACCACTATGTTATCACTCAGAAGTATTCCCTAGAAGTTATCAAAAGAAGGAATAATCCGAGGTAACAACAAACCAAATCTTTTAGACCCAGGTTCTAGCCAACCGATGTCTAGAGAGGGCTCTCTCTCTATAATTTAACTTTGTTTCTATTAGATTTTAGGCTAGTTCTTAGTGTTCATGAGGATTTTGATTTTGATTGAATGTTGGGTGGTGGAATTCTTGGAACAGATGGATAGAACTAGGTCTTTAAGCCATTGGGCTATGGAGTCAATCAAAGGATAACTTAACTGGACTAGATCATGAAAGGGATTGTTCACAGGGCAGACTAGAAAAGAAAAAGGAAAATCTTCAAAGGGTTGATGGATGGAATGATTCTAACTAGGGTAAAATGGAAATGAAGAATCCTTAGACTGGGATCAGAATTAGGAACAAAGGGTGGTCATCAACAAAGAGCAATTAAGAATCCTTTTCTACATAGATCACAAGGAGGAACTATGGAAGTAAGGGAGCATTTAAGAATTCCCTAACTAAGATAGTTTAGCAGAAAACATTAAGAAGGTAAACAGTCACGACAGAGTGCACTAAAACAAGTTCTGAAATATCATTCCTAGTTTACCATTCAAATTTCATAGAAACACATATGATTATTAATAAACATAATGAAAAACAATAATACACATGAGAGAATACTTATTTGATTTTCTCTTCACACAAGAATCCTGTAAAATGTCTGAACTTTATTCCATGATCTAGCAAGTCAATCTAGTTTTGATACAATAGCACTTTGATTTTAGATAAAAGTCTACAGAAATGTCTTTAAATCCACACTAAATACTTCGAAATGGGCAGTATTTATACAAAAAATATTACAAAATATATCATAACAGTTTGAGATTTAATTAAGGAAATAAAATTATCTTCAAGCATGAAGATAGAGACAAATGGAAAACCACATCATGTTGTCCCTCTTATTGTGGTAGTGTTGGCTATTGCAGCTGAATTTGATCCCTTTTAAGCTGGTTGATATGTGTGTTGGGCCTCAAAATAGTCCTTATTTTCACTCCATTATTCACCAATACCTTCACATTTTACCTTCATGTCACCTCCATTCCACCTCCACATCATTACATTTACCTCATTATTGGGTTATAACTATGCTTTTCCAAAGTTTATTAATTCTTAACATTTTAAAGTGGATTTATGGTTAAACTTTAGAAAATAATATGCTTATACTTATACCTAACAATTAGAATGAGTTTGTTGACATGTGTAGGTACAAAGGAAGCTTCCAGGGCATCTTTATGTGGCCTTGAATGATCAAATTCGAATTTGATAAGATAAGCCTCATGGAAAAGATCATGATCTCATGGAGAAGATCATGGACCTCATGGAGGAGATCATGGAGGATAGGGTTATGTGTCTGGATGGTTGAGAAATGTATGGAACTAAAGAGAGATTAGTGGATCATCATTATGAGTTTGTTATCTCATCCCATTGTATAAGTTATCTCTGATTTGAAAGACTTCATTGTGCAAAAGATGGGATGGAAACCTGAGGAAGTCAAGATTTCTAATATTAATTCGATTGACCCCATGGTTGGCCACGCGACACTTTACGAATTCGATCTTCAAATTGGTAATGCCATTCTTCCTCTCAGACTCTCTGAGGATGTGGCTTCTTGGCAGCTTATGGAAGATATTTCTGTAAATGAGGATCAACAAGAAACGGAGGGATCTGAGATCACTGTTGCTGAACGTCGTCTGCCAATTACACTAGTTTTAGCTCCCTTTCAGCTGGCAGGCCCTTTAGAGTTGTAGATACAGGATGTAGATCACATGCGCCTTTCTGTGCCGCATGATGTTGAAGCTGGAATATTGAAGAAGGTAATGCTAGTAGATGAAGCTGTTGTGACTGTTAAAGGTGCAAGGGAGCTCCATCTAAGGCAGCCGCTCTAGATACCTCTACCCCTAGGTAGTAGCACAGAGGATAGCAACCTGGCTTCTAGCCTGTTTGCACTGGCTTCCAAGTTGAGGCATGCCTCTACCAATGATGGAAAACCCTTGTCTCTGAGAATTGTAGGTCCGAGTTCACTTGTTGCTTCATCCATCAGCGAGCCGGATTCAGCATCAAACAGGTTGAAAGTGAAGACGTTATCTCTAGGTTCAGTTGAGTTGATATCTCGCCAACAGCAGGAAACATCCACTGTGTCATTTGAGTCCTCCATCGATTCACTAGGACCTAATGATCAGTGGATGTGGCCTCTTCCCTCACTGAATAGTTCCCATCCTAAAACATAGTTTATTTTTAGAATTTTTCCTTATTAGGTTTTAATAAAAAAAAATTGTTGATTTAAATAAAAAAATCTCAACTTAAATAATAAATTAAAAAAGTTATGTTTTTTTTAATTTATTGTTTAAAAAAAAAAAAAAATCAAAACAACACAAAACATTTTTCTTGTGATTTTCTTATTTTTATTTTTTATTTAAAAAAAAAAAAAAAACTTCATTTTAGTGATAGTTTATTTTCTTTATTAGGTTTTAATAAAAAAAATTTGTTGATTTTCAACTTAAAAAATCTCAACTTAAATAACAAATTAAAAAAATTTATGTTTTTTTAATTTGTTGTTTAAAAAAAAAAAAATAAAAATCTAAAGCAATAAATAAAATCAACATAAAAAATAAAATAAAAAAAATTATGTTTTCATTACTTTTAATGTTTTCTTTTTAAAATTTGATGTTTAAAAAAAAACAATTAAAAAAAATATATAAAAATAAAATATAAAAATAAAAATAAATAAAAATAAAAATAAAAAAATAAAAAATAAAAATAAAATAAAAATTCACAAAATTCACAAAATGTAATACTTGGAAACACATTTCAAAAATCAATTTATCAAACATTGGAGGATTCTTGTTTCGATAGCTTCAAGTTGGCATTAACTCATCACATCTTTCTGTTAAATGCTTTTACGTGACATACTAATATGCAGAATGGTGCCCATACTTCTAATGTCAATCTTTTTGCCGAGCACATTTCATGAGTTATCTGACAGGGAGTATTATTTTACATGGTTATTTTTAAGAATGGATTGAAACTTATACCATGAATTGAGTCACTTTCACCACTTTGATTTTTCTTAAATCTGTTTTATTTGGTATGAAATTTTTGCGTAAGAATCATGAAGGAAATGCGCAATTCTTCTTGAACAAACTTATGTTTTCTTTTTACCAAGTTTTTTTTACAAGTTACAGGATAACAAAGTGATCATTAAGGAGATTGCATTGTGACGACAATTAGTCTTCCAAAGACTAAATTCATGAAAAATTCTGAAGACAAATCCATCTCCACAACCACTACCTTCCACCTCCCTTTCTGAAAAAGATTTTGAATTCCACCAATTGTAAGCATGACATTTCCATATCCATTTTTCACAGCAAGAGTTCTTATTCATACACCATGCATTTCCTTACATCCATTCCTTACAAGCTTATTGCCATTTTCCTTGTCATTACCATTCCCCTTCATTTCCGCCAATAAAACCCTGCTTGAGTCAAAGTCCTAGAGTCTAAGTATCATTGAAAAAACACCTAGAGGCTTGCATGCCTTAATGGCAAGTACTCTTGCCAATGAACAATGGGAGTACATTAATATCCCTTGTTCGTTGGATCTTGTAGGTGACTCGACCATGACAAATTTATTCGTACCTACAAAGATGTGTTAGGCATCCTGCCTCCCATTGGAATCAATGGTGGGAGCTCTTGTGTTGGCTAGGGGCATTCATTAACGGCCACTAAGTCAACAACTTCTTGCTATGTTCGACATCGACACATTTAATTACATAGTAAGATTTGTGCCAATGAGCGTTGAAGACTTGAAGACCCATATTTTGTAGCAGATGAAGCCAATTTCCTTTCATTGTTTTTCAGTTTGTCATCACTTGAGGACAAGTCAATAAATAAGGCTGGGGGGGAAATGTAACTTCTATATTTTGTATACCTTCCAAGCCTTATACATTTTCAGCCACATTTAGCAGCAGATTCCAAACATTCAGCAGAAGATCCAACAACAGATTCAACAGCAGATGCAACAACAATAAAAGATTCACTTTTTCGATTTCATCTACCATTTTCACAACCAAGTAGAGAAGACTATGAACAACAGTTTTTGCAGCCACACATGCACAACTCTCATCCATTTTTGTAAGGGTAAGTTAAGGTATGATATTTTCTAACTTTTAACCATTAAATTCCTTGAAAAGTTAGAATAATAATTTTTGGAAAAACTTCACTTCCTTTCCTCATTTCACATAACTGCCCAAACCATCCGTTTAAGGGGAAGGATACACTTACATACATACTTTGTCACATTCATATAACATCCACATTCATATATCACATTCTAAACCCCACTTACCTTCAAAATATCTTCACTATTACATGAGCATACAAATGGCTTTATCAAAAGTATTTAAAAGTTAATTGGATGCCAACACAATCATGGTTGTTACACAAGAACCAACCATGATGCATTCCAACAAAAATACTCTGCAATAAAAATCACATTATCAATATGCAAAGATCATACATTGAATGCAACAAACAAAATATGGTTGAAACACAAGAACCAACCAAGTTGTAGTTCATCAAAATAACGCTTTGCAAAAGTTAAGTAAATGATATCATGCAGAGTTTAAGCCAAAGCTCAAGTACCAAAAATTAATGTAATAGATTGCATGAGGACATGCAATACCTTCAGTTTGGGGGTATGTTGGGCCTCAAAATAGTCCTTATTTTCACTCCATTATTCACCAATACCTTCACATTTTACCTTCATGTCACCTCCATTCCACCTCCACATCATTACATTTACCTCATTATTGGGTTATAACTATGCTTTTCCAAAGTTTATTAATTCTTAACATTTTAAAGTGGATTTATGGTTAAACTTTAGAAAATAATATGCTTATACTTATACCTAACAATTAGAATGAGTTTGTTGACATGTGTAGGTACAAAGGAAGCTTCCAGGGCATCTTTATGTGGCCTTGAATGATCAAATTCGAATTTGATAAGATAAGCCTCATGGAAAAGATCATGATCTCATGGAGAAGATCATGGACCTCATGGAGGAGATCATGGAGGATAGGGTTATGTGTCTAGATGGTTGAGAAATGTATGGAACTAAAGAGAGATTAGTGGATCATCATTATGAGTTTGTTATCTCATCCCATTGTATAAATAGGAGTACCTCCTCCATTCCAAAGAGAGGACTCTTGGAGCATGTATCCAACTTATGATGGAATAGAATAAAGCTTTATTTTACATAAATTTCCATTTTATAGTTTTAGATATAAGTTGCCTTAATGTAGTATATGGAATAATTTGTCACTTTGTTCTTAAGAGAATTGAGCTCACTCTAAAAGGATGAGAGAAACATTTTATTTCATATTAGATCTTGTCTCATTTCATTGCTCAGATGTTTGAGGATTTGTTTGTGATTGATGAATGAGTTTTAAATCTTATCAGCATATGAGGGGATAACCAAGGGTCTAAGTTAGGCTCTCTCTCCATTTGGTTTTCATGATAATTGAAATTCATTCTTTTGCTTTTATGTTTCAAGTATCATATGAGGGGATAACTAAGGGTCTAAGTTAGGCTCTCTCTCCATTTGATTTGTTTGATAATTGGAATTCATTCTTTTGCTTTTAAGTTTCAAGTTATTTCATTTATTATGCTTATGAATGAATATTAGTTTAGTTTGGATCAATATATGAGGGAACAATCAAGAGAATAAGTTAGTCTCTCTCTCTACTTGAATTTGAACAACAATTAAATTCATTCTCTTGTCTTTATTTCAAGTTTCTAGTTTTATGCAATCAATGATTTCTTTTCAATCTATAATACTATAGGGAAGGACGACTAGGACCTCCTCAATCAGGAGCCTCTTCCTTGCATATTATATTGAATCGGAAATCATTTAGTTAGTCATAGAGTTAGTTGCCTACTTCTGCATATATTTTGCTAGCATCATCACAAGCTTACGAGTTTCCCTGGTTGATAATTTAATGAAAGCAATTTAAGCAAATAAATTGCCCAACAATGTGTACGTTGGGATCATCTTTGTCTTTAATCTTTAACTGATACTCTTTAACTTGCTACTCTTTGACCCTGTTCACCTGTTTCATCTGGCTATTATTCAGATTTACTGTGGTAACTTATAGTAAATCTGTCATCTTTTCCCACCATTCATCTTCAGGTAACTTTACTTTGAGCATTCTCCTATAGATCTCATCTGCCTCAGTGTATTTGGAAAAATTTGGCTTGGTGACAAATAGATGTTTCACCTCATGCTCTAGGAAAAACAGATTTTCTAAAGTATCATACAATACTTTCCCTGTTGGCAAGGCTTTGATTCCTGAAGTGCTTGCCTATTCCTTGGACAACTTTTTTAATCTGTCAACATAGTCCAATTGGGTCATAAGTTTTTCATGGATGACCATAGGACTTGGACGGCCTTTATCCCTCAAAATTTGAAACTTTTCCATGAATCTATCAATGCCCACTTGCATGTTATGGCATTTTTCCTCTAGGTTAAGCATAAGGTTTCTTTTAGAAAGAACCTTTTTGACTTCTATGATGGCTTCAGTTCTATCTTCCACACCAAGTTCATTTAGTTCATGCCTATTCTTGCTATTCAAGAAGTGGATGAGTCGATTAGCATCCTCAGGCTGGTCACGTAAGTCTTCCTTTACGTTTTGAATTGCTTTGGTGGCAACTTTCACCAATTTTGTTTGCTCAAATATTACTTGAATTGATGGCCAAATATCATTAACAGAGTCAATGATATTGGCCTAGAGCATCTCTTTGGTCTGTCCTAGTGGCTTTTGTAGAGTTAGATCCTTTTCTAGGACCTTAATCTTCTCACCCATCCTTAGGGCTTTCTGTGTTTCTTCTCTCTGCTGAATCTGGGCAAGCTTGCAATCAGTTTCTAAGCTTGCCACTTTCTCCTTAAGCCTTTTAAGTTCTGTTTCCTGGATGGACATTTCCTCCATGGCTTTCACTAGCTCTGCTATCTTTTCTGTTGAAGTACCTACTGTTGTAGACTCAGTTGTGACTGGCAGTGTTGTGGCAGGTGGAGTTGTTGGTGCCAAAGATGCTACTAGTGTTGAAGGAACTATAGTTGTTACTGTGGGAATGGCAGTTATAGAAGTGGTGGCCAGTTCACTTTGTTTGGACTGAATCAATGTGTCCAATTCTTTATTTGTTTCTTTCAACTTGTCATTTAGCTTTAGGACCAAGTCCATAAGCTCTTCTTCTCCTTTTTGGGTCTCTAGGACTTCTGTTGTCTATGGGTGATGTAGTGGTGGAATCTTAAGTTTCTTCTTCAAAGCTTCTATGTCATCATTTTTCTTCTTTATCAGTCTTTTAGTGGCCTTCACATCTTTGGGATCATGTCCCAACTCAATGATTAAGTCCTCTAAGGACTTGATTCTAGTGTCCTTTGCCTGTGAAGAGGCCTTTTCCAATTAGAATTGAGCTGATATGTTATTTAGGGAATTCTGCAATTGGTGAGCTGCGATGGCTTTCCCTGCTAAGGTGGAGTAAATCATCTCCCCTGTCTGTTTGTGTAGCTCAATCTAGTCAATAGGATGTATGTCCTTTGCTAGCACTTCGAAATCTATCTTTTTGAAGCCAGATGCTGTTCTTGGTTGTTGAGTGGTCGGTTTGACAAATGTCATCTACATCTTGCCTTATTTAACATCATAGGCTGACATAAGCCTTATCTAGTTTGTAGGTGCCATATTTAGGTACTGTGCATAAATCTGGGCTTTTAGCCTCTCATTCCTGGCCTTTGTATCCTTGTACCTTTCTCTAATGTCTTGATCTCTGTCATCTGGCATCCTAAAAGAGGACACTTCAACACACTGTTGCCTTTCCAGCATCTGAGTGTTTGATGTGGAAGGTTCTAGTGTGCCCCTAGAGGGAGTGGTAGGCCTGCTTCTTTCTCTTTCAATGTTGGTGGCCCCAATAGTTTCTTCTATGAATTCCTCTTCTAAAACAAGATTTAACCTTTGCCTTTTGACTAGGCTAGTCTTTGCATATGTTTGTGTGGTTGCTCTGCTTGATGTAGTGGCCTCTTCCCTATTCCTTTTGAGGCTTTTCTCCTCATTTAGAGGAGTTTCCAAGTTATGGGGAGTACTCATAATGAACTGTTGTATACCTGTTTGATTTAATTCCTTTGATAGGTCTAGCTTCTCAGACTCTTCTTTAACCTGGGATTCTTCTTCTATTAGTGATTCACTTGGCGCCTGAGATTCTCCTTGTGCATGTGATTCTTCTTGGATTTGGGTTGTCCTTGGACTTGAGATTCTCATGGAACTTATAGGAAAGAACCTTCATCACGCCTTTTCTCTAAATCAATTAGAGTATTTTCAACTGCTACTTCAGTGCTATTCCTGTCCACTAAAATATTCTCCACCCATTCCAATTGGCTTGCATATTTCTCTATCTCAGGGATTCGGTGATGAATGTAGGGAGCCATCTTGTTTTTCTGTCTTCTATTGCAGATGAAGTCACAGGGGTCATATCTACACATGAAGATTTTTTTGAGTTTAAGTCTCTAAAGGATTTCCTCTGATTCTCTTCTAGCTTCTCGGCTATTACATACAAAAGGGCCTAGTTGATCTTTGATTCTGAGTTGGGCCTTCTTTTTGGCCTTAACAAAATGTACCTCATCTGAGTTGATTATCTCCCTGTAGTACTTGAGAGAAAATAACCTCATTGGGAGGTATCTGGGTAGTTTATATGGGGCCATAGATCCTAATTTCTGTGTGATTTTGGTACAAGTACCAATCTCCCACTTTGTGTTGTTTTGACAGCTGCAAGATCCTCCTGATATCTAAACTGATTCTTGGAGGAGGACTTCCTAGCAGCATGGTCATTACTGGATGTACAAAAGGATCAATGAAATCTATGTATGGATATGGGGAATCATACTTATGTATCAAAGGAGTCCAAAAAATTACTGACCTAGGATGACCTTTAGTGTCAAGCTTTTGGAGAGTGAAGGGGAACTTGTCAGCTTGGTAATATAAGAAAAGGTGGTACAAAACTAAAGAATACTTAAGCACTCTTTCATTACTCATTCTTAGAAATTGTTCATGCATCCTATCAGCTATGTACTTGGCATAATCATACATGACAGCAGGGGGCTGTCCTGGAGTAAAAATGAACATGAAGGCCGAGATGATTTCATCTATGTATTCATTGGTTGTATAGCCTAGGATACTAGATATCATTGACACAGTGTCTTGGACAAACTGAGAAAATATGGTATATATATATGGGGGAGGATCTTGTGGGATATGTTTTTCTTCTACAATAAAAGTTTGGAATAGTTCAGCAAGCTTGGTAGTGGTAAGCTTGGGAAATTTGTTTAGTAGGTCTCCAATTGAAATAGAGGTTAAGTTTTGCCTTGGTTGTAGTTGCAACATTTCATTGATTGACTTGACAGTGATGGTGAAAAGTATGGTTTGGTCAGGGGACATCACTGCTCTTTGACTGGGGATGTACTTTGCATGGTAATAATAGACAATCTCTGGAAATATGTACACCTCAGGGAATTGGTACTTGGGAAAATTAGACTCCTAAAAACCTATTTTATCAACTTGGTTTAGGTATTGATCTCTGTATTAGCAGTATAATTTTTAAGGGGATTCATGGATAGAGGTGTCTTTGATTTGGAAATCTTTATCAGCAAGGGGAAGGTGGTCTAGGTCCAGGTGAGGAGTAGTAATTGGCCTGACATCCATGGCAATTGGGGTAGCCATTCTTAGTTCTTGTGGATTTAAGAATGGGGACGGTAAATTTTCAGTTTTTAGGTAATGGGGGATCAATTCCTGGTGGGTTTTAGGTTACTAAAGTTCCCTTTAATTTCAATTAAGAAAACTTAGAGACTAGTTCGGAAATTTAACGGGGCTTTTCAATGGATTTTGGCTTAAATACCTAGACTTGAAGAAAATGGGGTGTGAACCAAGTAACTGGCAATTCTAAATGGTTGAAAAGGCTTCAATCAGGCTGGAAGGAAATCTGGGAGCTTTTGGCGTCTTCAAAGTGCAAGTGTATGTAGATTGACGGCTTTCAACATTAATAGGCGCGTGCATGGAAAATTACAGTTAAAAAATGATAAAAACAATGATTTGGGGCTTTTTTGAATTTATGTGCGAAAAGTCAATTTGACAGGTATGGGTGTACAGTGACTATTTGTCGCATAGCAAGATGAAAAATGACAGTTTTGGTGTGTAGGGGGCTAGTGGTAAGTGGTTTACTTTGCACAACCTTTGCACACTTGGCGGTATTAGAGGGAGGCCACCCAATTCCATTCATCGAGCGCGACATCGCTTCGGGGGCCCAGTGGAAAACAACCCATTTCGGGGGGGTATCGTTCGGATTTTGGGCCCTTCCGAAATTAACATGGGCCATTAGATGGGGAGGGGAGAGATCGTGTGGTGGTCAAGTGTGGGAGTAGCACAGAAGGTAATGGAGGGGCCCAGTGGGCATTTAAATGCAGTGGTTTTAGCTTAATGATTGATTAAAGCAGGGATTAAGGTATCGGGTGGGATTTGATTGGTGAATGGGTTGACTTTAATTAATCGCAGATTGATTAATTATGTCCATTAGTCAAGGTTGGATAAAGTAAAGTTTATATTTCAAACTTTTGGGTAGGGATATTAATATTTAAAGGGATTTAATAAAATATATGGGAAAAAGGGTTTTTTCGGGAATTAACATATAAATAATGTTAAAAGTTAATATGAAAATTGTTGGAGATAAACGAAGTGCGCTAAGCATAATGTGTTTTTGTAATTCCTTCGCTTTTTACATAGAAACATTACAACTTAGGATAAGTGCATTTTTCTGGGTTTTTTTATAAAAAGAGGTATCCATGGGGGTGATTGCTTTTCCTTAGAAAAATGGTGTTTTAACCTTAGGAAAAGGGAATTTATTAGGGGAAAATGAATGAATTGAAGGGGGTGAATGTTTGTGAGGGGATTTTAGTACTTAAGATTTATAAGTCATTGGGCTGAGGGTCCGATCCCTCCAGAAGTTAAAGAAATGCTCTAAGCCCCTTTGACTTAAGATTTTGGGTACTTCAAACTTATTGTGGGAAATTAGTTAAGTAAAGGGTGAAATGAGTGAGGGGAAATTAATCAATTTGACTTTGTGAACTTTATGCCAGTCCAATTTCTCATTCATACATAGAAATTTCATGATAAGGGTGATAAATATGCTTTTGTCTAACAATCATCACAATTTTGCAACCTTTCTTCTACTTACCCATCTACTCATCCTACCATTTTTACTTCTCTTTATTAGGGTGCATTTGAGCTAGCAAACCTTACCAAACATTTTCCTTTTCTTTACAATGGTAATCTAACTAAATCTAACCTTATCACATCCAAGGGCTCAGATTAAACAATTGAGCTCCTTTTTATTTACTCTACCTAATCTACTTATCTACCAAGATTACACTGTTTGGTCAGATTTTTATTCTTTATCTATAAACATGAAATTGAAACATGAAATAGCCAAGTTTAAACATTTTGACCATCATGGATTGTGGCATAGGTTACAAACTGCACACAATCATTTATTCTGCATAAAAAGTAAAGTAATGGCATTTTGACTAGCACACTTTCATGGTCTTCTCTTTTCTTGGGGTTCATATTTTTCATCCTTTTTGACCTTTTTATTCTTTTTGTCCTTTGATTTTTATTTTAGGACATACCCTCTTTACATTTTTTAATTTTTTTGAATATGGAAAACATTTGCAGAAAGTAATTTTATGTACATAATACAGGTTTAATCTCAGCCATTCAAAAATTATGACTCCTATTGGTATAGGATCCTAACACCAGCACCCCCCCATACTACTTTGGGTGAGACCTTAATCCACGCTCTACGGAATGTTGCCGAAAGGGCCAGTGGTACAGGGATTTGTTTGGATAATTAACTCCGAACCTAGGTCAAGCCCCAACAAGCCAACACGCGGTCTCTGAACAACACATCTAGGAAGTACAGTAGGTAGCCACTTAGTGCATTGCCGATCTTGCAGCCGTTCAAGCAGAGTTGGGAGGTCTCCGCGCGAAGATCTCCACACCAACAAAGTGACTCAAGGGCAAGTCATGATGTTTGTGTCGGAGGCCTGTTGGGTGCAGGATCCCCGAAGGAAAGTTTTTGGGCTTAAAGCCAAGATTTTGGCTAAAAAATGTAAATCCGATGTAAAGTTTCCGCATTTTGTGGGCATGGAGCATGAAGTTGTAAGTGATTCATAGGGTTGTCCACCCTCAATTTGTAATGTAATGTTGGCTTTAGAGGTTTATCCATGGTCCACTGACCATGGGATTGTATAAATAGAGCAAGGCTTTAAGTAGTTGAGAGATCTAATTCAAGTAGTGATCATGGAATGGAAGCATAGCAGAAGATATGTGTAAAGTCGAGTCTTTGGGTTGTAGAGTAGGAGAAGGCTCTGCAACTGAGTGTGCAGAGGCCTAGTAGTCTACAGCTAAGTGCGCGAACCCCTGTAGCTGAGTGTGCAGGTTGAGTCGAGTCTGTAACTATTGAGCATTAATAAAGAGAAGTTTTACATCAATTTTGTGTATTTATTTCCTATTTTCTGTATATTGGGTATAAATTGCATTTTTGTTGTCTGTATGGTGCATGAACATATATAACTGTGTAGATTAAGTGAATGTGAGTTAAAGTATCTGGTTATGCGAAGTTGACTAACATCTATAAGAGGGTAATTAAGATACATGGTGTAACTTGGGAAAATAGCGCAGATCGCTCCCATAGCAGCGCGAAATCAACTCAGCCCCCCTGGTTAGGGTTGTGCGAAGGACAATTATAGTAGATTGCAAAGGTATCACAGGTCAGAATAGTGCGTGAAGTAACTTGCGCGAAGGTAGGCACAGTTGGACTAAATCGACCCCTTAGACATCTCAAGGATGGAGAAACTTGGTTCCAGCATCCCCCCATACTGCTTTGGGTGAGACTTCAGTCTGCACACTACGGGATGATGCCGAAAGGGTCAGTAGTGTAGGGATTTGTTTGGCTAATTAACTCTGAACCTGGGTCAGGCCCCATCAAGCCAACACTCACCGAAGATAAATATTTTGTGTGAAAAATAAAAATGACCATATATGGACTCAAACAGGCTTCGAGAACTTAGTATGCAATAATGGATCGATACCTTCTACAACATGGCTTTAAGAAAGGTACTGCTAATCCAAATTGGATCCATGAAAAATTATCAGAGTTCGATGACTGTATCAAATCATGATAGACTTCAAAAACTTGTGAACAATGAGCTATCAGGAAGACCTCTAGACCATGGCAGTTTGTAGCCAGCACGAAACAACGAGGACCTCAATCAAAGTGCGCTGATCGAGGCCCATGGAGACTGTGCAGTGGCACAAAACTAGTAGTTAGGAAGCTTAGATCAGAAAACAGAGGCCATTTCTGATTCTTGATTAGCGCAAATCGCTAATAGCGCATCGTTGGGAAAAACTGTTGGAAATAATACTGAGAGGGGGGGGGTGAATCAGTATTATCTAGCAATTTAATAAATCTTCCTTATTTGATCTTTGAATTATTTTAGCATGTCAGTACCATAAAATAATGAGCATGAAAAAACAGATAGTCACACCAAAGAACACAAGATGTAAGGTGGAAACCCAATGTGGGTGAAAACCACCTGCTGCAATATGTCTCTATCTTCTTTCAATTTAGAAACTTCTTTTACAATGATTTTGTACTGGTGCAGTCCTTTACCAGTACGCAGGCTGCAACCTGCAGAGAGCTACAACTCTCTCTCTCTCTCGTTTTTCCAGCCTACTCCTGGAAGGGAGCTACAACCCCCTACTTCTTTTTATAAAGCATCAGATAATCAACAAGTACATAACAGATGTAGATCACAATAGATATCAGATCAGCAACAACAGAACTAACCCAGAACACCTTATCAATAGAGAAATTCAATCAACAGAGCATTTTTAAAACAGAGACGCAGTTTTGCTTTCTGTGGCCTGCGACCAGACGCCGTTAACCTTCTGCTACTCTGCGTCCACACACAGATATCCTTCTGCTCCGCTGCGTGCCCACGCACTGTTCCTTTGACTGCTCTGCATTCTGTTGCTTCAGGGACGCACCCAAAGATACTATCGCGCCGCGTCTTTCGCTACAGAGACGCACCTGAAAACACTATCGTGTCGCGTCCTTCTGCTTCAGAGACGCACCTGAACCTTGATCGCCCTGCGTCCCCACGCAGGTCTCTCTCTACTGTGCTGCGTCTCGGCGCACTTCCCCTTTACAGTACCTGCGTCTCGGCGCACTTTTCTTCAACTGAACCTGCGTCCCTTCAGATATAAAAGATATGAAGACTTCAAAACTAACCCAAACAGTCAGATCTACAGATCTGATCATGCGCCATAGAGATCACAGTCCATTAGAAGATTCGCCCTCTTAGATCTGGACTAGATCTCACCAAATAAGATATTCAACCAAAGACAATGCACAATCCAAATGAACTCCTTTGCTTTATATAGGCAAGCTCCTCCCCAAAACATGGAACAATACCACGAGCCGACACCATAGAAACACAAAACCGTCGGCTAGATACCACACAAGAAACCCCCACATGCTTTTTCTTTGCCTTGAAATGTGTGCACTGGGTGGACGTACCCCCTGAACGGCTGGCCAGCGTCGCTGGACGCGGACCCTGCATGGTGTACCTGCGGGTACGCACCTCCTGAACTGATTTCCTGTGTCCTTCTTAATTTTCAACCAACTGAGAGCCTTGCCACTGGAGTTGCCATCAAGTACAACATCTGTAACATACAGTCATACCAGAAAACATAATGCCAACAATCTCCCCCTTTGGACTTGATGGCAACCTTACAAACTTCAGCTTCATTCTCCCCCTTTGACATCAAGGGCAAAGGGTATGCTCCCCCTAAGCTCATGCTCCTCCAGATCTGCAACAAATAACCAGAGATCCACCATGAAAGAGATAGAGACATATTGCAGCTATTTCCAAGATCTCCTTCTCCATAATGCCAACAATGCATTATGTGCTCCCCCTGAGCCTGTACCACCAATAAGAAGATGTTCAACAATAAGATGATGCATCAACAACCCCCAGCTTTTGCCTGAGGTATTCAAACGTGTCCCTGGGCAATGGTTTGGTGAGAATATCAGCAACTTGTTCCTTGGAAGGAACATACTCCAACTTGACTTTCTGTTCAAGCACTTGTTCCCGGAGAAAATGGTACTTGATTGGTATGTGCTTGGTTTTTGAATGCATAACAGGGTTCTTTGAGATGCTGATTGCACTTGTATTATCACATAAGATGGGGATTGGTGGTGTACAAGTGATTTGAAAATCCTGCAAAGTCTGCATCATCCAAAGAAGTTGGGTGCAACAAGATGCAGCAGCAACATATTCCGCTTCAGCTGTAGACAAGGCGATCGAACTCTGTTTCTTGCTGAACCAAGATACCAGTCTGGAACCCATAAAGAACGCACCACCACTTGTGCTTTTCATGTCATCCACGCTTCCGGCCCAATCTGCGTCTGTATAAGCATGAAGAGAAAGATCTGTATCTCTAGGATACCATAAGCCATAATTTTGAGTCCCTTGAAGATATTTGAAGATTCTCTTTACTGCCTGAAGATGAGTCTCCTTCGGATTTGCCTGAAATCTTCCAACTATTCCAACTGCATGCATGATGTCCGGTCGGGTACCTGTCAAATATAGTAAACTTCCAATCATAGATCTGTAGGTTGGTTGATGTACTGCTGCAGATTCATCATTTGCACTGAGACTACATCCTGTGACCATGGGTGTACATACTGGTTTTGCATCTTCCATGCCATATTTCTTCAAAATCTGTTTGAGATACTTGGTTTGAGATAAAAAGATTCCTCCTTCCTTTTGTTGGATTTGCAAACCAAGGAAATATGTCAGTTCTCCTAGTAAGGACATTTCAAATTCTTTCTGCATGACCGAGGCAAAACTTTGACTCATAGCTTCTTCATTGCTGCCAAAAATGATGTCATCTACATACACAACAAGTATTAGCAATTTGTCATTTTCAACTTTTATATACAGATTGCTATCTGCTGAACCTTTTGAAAAACCTTGTTGATGAAGATATTTGTCCAAATGGTAGTACCAAGCCCTTGGAGCTTGTTTGAGACCATAGAGAGCCTTTTTCAATCGGCATACAAGATTTGGATCATTTCCAAGAATGAACCCATCTGGCTGTTCAATGTACACTTCTTCTTCCAAGTCTCCATTCAGAAAGGCTGATTTCACGTCCATTTGAAATACTTTGAAGTTTTGAAAACTTGAGAGAGCAAGGAACATTCGGATGGCCTCAAGTCTTGCAACAGGAGCAAAAGTTTCTTCAAAGTCTATTCCTTCTTGCTGTGCATACCCTTTACAAACAAGTCTGGCTTTGTTTCTAATTACTTCTCCATTTTCATTCAATTTATTTTTGAAGACCCATTTTGTTCCGATAACATTCTTATCCTTTGGTCTAGGAACCAGCTCCCAAGTGTTGTTCTTTTCGATTTGCTCAAGTTCTTCATCCATTGCTTTTACCCAACATTCATCTTTGCATGCTTCTTTCACATTTTGTGGTTCAGTAGAGGATAGTAATGCCAAATAGCTTGAGGCTTCTGCAACTGTTCTTCTTGTTTGTACACCTGCTTCTTTCTGCCCCACAATCTGAGATTCTGGATGATTCTTCTGAACATATCTGGATGGAGTTTTCTCTTCTATTCTTGTCTGCTCCTCTGGTTCTTCTTGAGGTTCTTCTTGAGGTTCTTCTTCTTCATCATTCTGTCTTTGAGGGTAGCCTTCATCTTCTTCGATATCTTCCCGATGTACTTGCCTAGGAATGTATCCCTTCTCATCAACCACCACATCAATGCTGTCAACAATTCTGCCAAGTCTTTTATTGTAGCACTTGTATGCTTTGCTATGTGGAGAGTAACCAAGAAGAATGCCTTCATCTGCTCTAGGTTCAAGTTTTCCAAGCTGCTCATCAGTATTCTTGATATAGCATTTGCTCCCAAAGATTTTGAAATGCTTTACCGAAGGAGTTTTACCACTCCAGAGCTCATGAGGAGTTTGAGTGCTGTTTACCCGGACATTTGTCTTGTTGAGAATAATAACCGCAGCATGTGCAGCTTCACCCCAGAAAGTTGCGGGAGTTCCTGATTCATCAAGCATAGCACGAGCCATTTGTTGGATTGTTCTGTTCATTCTTTCAACAACTCCATTTTGCTGAGGAGTTCTAGCTGTAGAGAATTCTCTCCTTATGCCATGTTCATCACAGAAATCGAAAAATTCATTTGAAGTAAATTCCCCACCTCTGTCGGATCTGAGGCACTTAATTTTGTGACCTGATTCATTTTCAACCAAGGCTTTGAAGGATTTGAATTTTTCGAAAGCTTCATCTTTGTGCTTCATAAGTCCTAACCAGACAAACCTGGAGAAATCGTCAATAAATAATATCAAGTATTCCTCTCCTCTAGGTGTTCTTTTCCTGAATGGACCACATGTATCTGTATGTACTAGCTCAAGAGGCATGCTAGCTGATCCTTCCTTCTCTGGAAAGTTAGTCCTGGTTTGTTTTCCAAACTGACATGATCTGCATATGGTGTTATCAGGAATTTTGATATCTGGAAGATCGCGAACTGCCTGATATTTGCATGCTTTCCTTATTTGTGAGAAGCTTAGATGTCCCAACCTTCGATGCCATAACCAGTGCTCTTCATCCTTGCTCAGATAGCATTTTTGTTGTCCTTCTTCAAATATGTACAGATTATTTGGAGTTCTTTTGCCTTTGAGAACTGTTTTACCTGTATCAAGATCACGAACAAGACATCCATTTGATTTGAAAATAACCTCGGTCCTTTGATCACACATCTGGCTGACACTTAGAAGATTATGCTTCAATCCATCAACATACAAAACATTTCCAGCCTTGACCTTTCCTTTTAACTGAGCAATGCCTTTTCCTTTTATAGTTGCAGGAGTATCGTTTCCAAAAGAGACTTTCTTTCCTTTTTCTAGAACAGAATAAGATTCAAGTTTTTCTTTATCACCTGTCATATGCTTCGAACATCCACTGTCAATGTACCATAGATTTTCTTGTCCCTCTGCATAAAATGCTATTCCACATCTTTCTGTTTGAGGTTCCTTTATTCTCCATGTTTTGGTGCTTGAGGCTTGCTCCTTTTTCTGCTGAAACCTGCTCCTGCATTCAGATTCTTCATGACCAAAGTTATTGCAAATAGAACATTCGACTTCATTTTCAAGAACCGAAAAGTTGTTATAGGTCCTTTTTGTCATCCCTGTCATACTTCTTTGTTTTTGAGCTTCCCTAGTCATGATTGTTTTATATGCAACACATTGGGCTGCTTTGTGACCAAAATTATGGCAAGAAAAGCATTGTCCATTGAAGAAGCTTCTGCGGTTATTGAATCTACCTGCCAACTGATTGTAATTTCTATTTTCATTTATTCTTGAACCAAACTGAGAAGATTTTACCTGTGGCTGGTTGTAGCTTTTGTTCACCCTTAAGATGGATTGCCCCTGATAATTTCTGTTTGTATTTTGTCCCTGCTTTACCTGATTATCTTCATTGTTCTTCTGCTCATTTCTTCTTGCCGCATCAAGATAACTTTTTGAGGTGGATGCTTGAGAGGTTTCTCCATTGTAACCCAAACCTGTCTTGTTTAGAGGAGACCGCTGCACATTGATAATCTCATCCAAAGTTTCAGATCCTTTGACAAACTTAAGATTAATAGCTTTTGTTTTCTCAATTTCTTTTCTGAGACCAACAATTTCACCTTCTAGTTTTTCAAGATGTTTTTCTTTTTCATCAATTTGAAATTGTAGAGTATCAATGATCACATTCTTTTCTTCTATACATCTCTTGAGTCTAGTAATTTCATCATAGAGGTTATTCACATCTACAGCATCCTCATAATCATCATCTTCAAATGCCATTAACAACTTATATTTATTACCTTGTTCATCTTCATCACTGTTTGATAAACCATCACTATCTTCATGGGTGTAGTAGCTTTTCTTATTTGCACTTTGTTTCTTGTTCCATCTAACAGGTTCCTTTCCTTTATCCTTATAAGGACATTTTGCAGCATAATGACCTACTCTTCCACAAGCAAAGCATTTGAAAGGTAGCTTACCTCTGAACCTTCCAGAACCCCTTTGAAGATTTCTGACAAAATTTGATTCTTCTTCCTCTTCTTCTGGAACATGGCTTGCTTCATAGTAATCTTCTTTGCCTGATGCCTTAAAAGCAGCTTCCCTTCTGTCTGATGGACCTCCCTTTCTCATTTCATAAGCAGTTAGAATTCCATGTAGCTGAGACATAGTGAGAACACGGACATTTTCCTTTTCTTCTATTGCAGATACTTTAGATTCAAACTTGGGGGATAATGATCTTAGAATCTTTTGAACTACTATAGCCTCTTTTATTTCTTCACCCAAATTTTTCATACAATTGACAATCTCATCTACCCGAAGAAAATAATTAGCAACACTTTCATCATTATACATCTTGAGAGTCTCATATTGAATCCTGAGAGTTTGAAGTTTAGCTTGTTTTACCTGTTCATCTCCTTCATAGCTCGTGACCATTTTGTCCCATATCTCTTTTGCTGATTTGAAGTGCATTACCTTCATGAATTCTGTTTGGGATATACTTCCTAATAGAGTACTGACTGCTTTTGCATTTGTTTCATACTTCTTTTTCTCAGCTGGATCTGTAGGAGTAGCTGAAGGAAAAGCATAGCCTGTTTCTACAATGTTCCAAACTTCTGTACCAAGAGATTGAAGATATGCAGTAACTCTTACCTTCCAATAATTGAAGTTTGTCCCATCAAAAATCGGTGGCCTGATTGATGCTTCTCTCTCGTAGTTGCTCATGATGAACGATCTACCTTCAAGCGATCAAGCTTCTCTGAAGGACCTGCTCTGATTCCAATTGTTGGAAATAATACTGAGAGGGGGGGGGGTGAATCAGTATTATCTAGCAATTTAATAAATCTTCCTTATTTGATCTTTGAATTATTTTAGCATGTCAGTACCATAAAATAATGAGCATGAAAAAACAGATAGTCACACCAAAGAACACAAGATGTAAGGTGGAAACCCAATGTGGGTGAAAACCTCCTGCTGCAATATGTCTCTATCTTCTTTCAATTTAGAAACTTCTTTTACAATGATTTTGTACTGGTGCAGTCCTTTACCAGTACGCAGGCTGCAACCTGCAGAGAGCTACAACTCTCTCTCTCTCTCGTTTTTCTAGCCTACTCCTGGAAGGGAGCTACAACCCCCTACTTCTTTTTATAAAGCATCAGATAATCAACAAGTACATAACAGATGTAGATCACAACAGATATCAGATCAGCAACAACAGAACTAACCCAGAACACCTTATCAATAGAGAAATTCAATCAACAGAGCATTTTTAAAACAGAGACGCAGTTTTGCTTTCTGTGGCCTGCGACCAGACACCGTTAACCTTCTGCTACTCTGCGTCCACACGCAGATATCCTTCTGCTCCGCTGCATGCCCACGCACTGTTCCTTTGACTGCTCTGCGTTCTGTTGCTTCAAGGACGCACCCAAAGATACTATCGCGCCGCGTCTTTCGCTACAGAGACGCACCTGAAAACACTATCGCGCCGCGTCCTTCTGCTTCAGAGACGCACCTGAACCTTGATCGCCCTGCGTCCCCACGCAGGTCTCTCTCTACTGTGCTGCATCTCGGCGCACTTCCCCTTTACAGTACCTGCATCTCGGCGCACTTTTCTTCAACTGAACCTGCGTCCCTTCAGATATAAAAGATATGAAGACTTCAAAACTAACCCAAACAGTCAGATCTACAGATCTGATCATGCGCCATAGAGATCACAGTCCATTAGAAGATTCACCCTCTTAGATCTGGACTAGATCTCACCAAATAAGATATTCAACCAAAGACAATGCACAATCCAAATGAACTCCTTTGCTTTATATAGGCAAGCTCCTCCCCAAAACATGGAACAATACCACGAGCCGACACCATAGAAACACAAAACCGTCGGCTAGATACCACACAAGAAACCCCCACATGCTTTTTCTTTGCCTTGAAATGTGTGCACTGGGTGGACGCACCCCCTGAACGGCTGGCCAGCGTCGCTGGACGCGGACCCTGCATGGTGTACCTGCGGGTACGCACCTCCTGAACTGATTTCCTGCGTCCTTCTTAATTTTCAACCAACTGAGAGCCTTGCCACTGGAGTTGCCATCAAGTACAACATCTGTAACATACAGTCATACCAGAAAACATAATGCCAACAAAAACCCCTCAAAATGGAATAGCCCCAAGCACTCGGTTACAAGGGAAACCCAAAAACCGTGGGAAAAGTGCTAAACTGAAAGGCGGGACCCACGCTCCAAAACCTGTGCTCCAAAACTGGTGGAATATCAGAGGCATTTTGGGCGGTAAGCGGATTTGGCAAGGGAATGAGCGATTCCATATGATGATTGACGCATGTTCGATGGATGAGAGGGAAAACCGCTCTCATCATGGGCTAACGTCCAAGCAAGTCAATCGCGTGATAACAGCGATAACCGTAGGATCTGGAGGCCCCAGATCTAACGGCGAAGATTGCGCCCGATCGGGAGACCAGATTTGGCGGAGAAATAAGCTATGGCGTATAAAATTTTGAAGCCCGATTTGACTGCTGAGTTGGCGGATGAATCATTTCACAACATAACCAAAATAACAAACCATTAAGGAAGAGCTGGCGCTTAGTTTGTGAGGGGACAAGTGGCCACCTCCCTGTGAGACATTACACAGTGGTGACGACGCAAAGGTAGGGAATTCTGAGTGGATAGCAGCAAGTGATCTAAAGAGGTGAAAGAGGAAGTGAACAGTTAAGGGATGGATTGGCTTTAAGCCATGAACAAACAAAGAATAAAAACAAGCAAGAAGACAATACAGAAGAGAGGAGAAGAGATAGTGAGATAGACAGACAGAAGCAGAGAACAGAGAGTTGAGCTGACCTATAGAGTTAAGGTAGCATCGAGTAGACAAAACCAGGCTTGAGAGGTTCAAGCAATCCCTGTGAGGATATCTGTCGGGAACTTAGTACCAAATTGGACTCATCCCATTAAGACCAGTTGAGGTCGAGACTTAGTAAGGGGGAGTCTATGCACTCTAGTGTCTTGGGGAATCTGAGAACCACCCTACTAAGCATCATCTGTTCTAGGAGACTCAATTTGAGCTCCTCGTTGTAAAAACTCTTTTTAAAGACACCATAAGAAAAGGCCACCACTGAAAGCTGGACCGAAGACATAGCCTAGGAGGATTGGGTGAACTCCTTATTAAATTTTTTTGTGTTCTATTTTTCTTGTTGTGTTTCTCTTACTGTTTTCTAGTGTCTGTGTATTTTGCAATCTTATTGATTCGTTGCCTAAGATAACATAGACACACACTAGAACATGAGTCTATAATACCTTCATTAATTTAATTAACTGAGATCACTCACGAGTGATTTTCAAATCAAGTGGTATCAAAGCACTAGGCTTTTAAGGTTAGACAAGCTTGTGTTGGATTTAGCTATTGAATGCTAACTAGGTCAAAGCTCAAATTAGGAGAAGGAGAATTGGTCGAAACTAATCCTGAAATTGGGAGAGTCTATCCTTAGAATACAATGTCAGAAGAAGGTTTTGTGGGGCAAGACCCTCAATTCATAGATAGCTGCCTAGCCATAATGTCCCGGTAGAGGAAATGTATAAGGATTTTAGAAAACATAAGGATGAAGACTCATCGGGCTCTAAACAAGATAAAAGAGAAGAAGAGCCTTTCCTCCATGACCACTCAAAAGGCAAAGGGAAAGAAGAAAGCTTTCTCACACCTCCTAATTGTTGGAGGGAAATGTTCCCCTAGGACTTTTTGGGTTGAAACCCTAGCAGACTGAAAGTTATCTATTCAAAGGAACACACATTCACACAGCCATTATGCTATTATAAGCAAATTCTATTGTAAAGGGGACATACCTTAGGTCCTACGTTTGAGAAGGCCCTTAGGGTCCAAACCCTTCTTGGAGTTCCCTTCTTCTCTTTTGTCCTGCAAAACAACCAATTCCAAAGAACACAATAGTATATGGACAAAACCTTATAAAGAAACCATCTTCATGTTATAAATAAAGGTAGTTAGTTATGAAATCCAAACAACCATTTACATATGAATTCTAAACATGAATATCATAATCATAAAGAAGATTTATATCGGGAACCAAGACATGTGTTTCTTTTATTATAGACAAATAAAGTACATAAAAAGGAATAATTTCACCTGAGTCACCTTCAGCAGGCTCCAAGCAAAGCTTCCTTCCGGATCCATTCCAGCCTTAAGCCTTTAACAAACTCCTTCCATGACTCACTCCATCATGTCATAAATGGTGGATGAACATCAACACACAAGGAAACAAGGGCTTCTTGTACAAATGGGAGAAGTGCAGAAGGCACAAGGGATTTCAGACCTGGTCAGGGGAAAAATCTCAGCATAATAACCTTTCTCTCTCTTCTCTCTTCCCTTAGGCATTCCCTTTGAGGTATTTTTATACCTCTCCCAAAGTAGTTTTTTAGTTGGGAGTTGGTTGGGAACAGTTGGGCCACGGGCACTAACAAGTGATCAACAGGTAAAAACCACGATCTCCGCCCGAAAATAAGGAATTTTATATTTTTTTAAGTGTTTTAATACATATACGCGGGTTGGGTATACACAGACCCACGTATACACGTGTTTAACTCAGGGCAATGTTGCATATAAGGGATAAAACACTATTTTTTAAATTTTAGGACCAGGTCTGGAAGGAGGGGTTGCCCTAGGCCATGAGTGCAGCATCACAAATCATAAGAGTGAGATTTGAAGCTATAACAGATGCCCCCTAATATATGAGGTCAGAAGGGGTACATGATGGCCGAAATGTATTATGCAAGTACATGGAAAGGAAATATGTCCAAAACCAAGGAGGACTTTACCAGAATTCAACCTGCCAAGCCACCAAAGGAGATAAGAAAGAAACACTATCTGAGGCGGGCATACCCATGCTCAGAAAAAGTAAAGCATGTCCGCATATCAAGTACAAGCGGATCCACTAAGTATACAAGTATAAATGACTGGAAAATACATAATGGATCATCTGATCATGATGAACAAGTACATGTCTAAATATCACATATAAGACTGTCAATGATGCTGAAAGATGCAACGGATCACTGATATCAAAGACTGATCCCAAAAGGTACCAACTGAACATGATGGAATAGGATGGTACTACACTGCAAACTCAGGTGCCAGCATATAGAATGTCGCCATGACTGATTGCAACATATAAGGTGGAGTGGTATCAACTAGTAGCAACAGAAGCAACTCTCAAGTGAACCAATGAATGCTGATACAACCTGAGGTCTTCACCGACCACCGTGGTACATTTATACACCATGGGAATAAATGATCTGAAGTCGACCATGTGAGAAATCATTTGATTACCGGTCATTGATGTATACCATTAACAAATGCGAGACTACTCACCGATAATGATAATGAGCATCAAGGTACCCAGTACAATCTAACAAGTGTGAATAGATGAGCTGGAGTCAAACACCTGTAAGAATCTATCGATCAGGAGACAATGATGGTTTCCCACTGTCGATAGCGAAGGATCTGCCACTAATGACTACAAACCCCAAGGTACTGCCAAATGGACTCTAGCTCTTTGCCCCAGAGAAATGAGTCGGAGTTGATAGGGAAAGATCCGCTAGAAGGAAGGCATTAAGGCATCCTTCATCAATCTAGCGCGAGTGTAACCCGTAGGCCAATAATGTGGAAGGAATCGGATGAAAGAGATGTAGTAACCCAACCGAAGTACATTTCCGGCATACACAAGATGTGGCTAGCGCACGACAGAAACCCTCTGAACCAACCAATAATGAAAGCTGACACAGAGGCGAGGTATCCACCAATAGGGTCAAATGGAAACCAAGGTACTGCATGAATCCCAATGTGTGATAATGTAAGCTGATGTCGAACACAAGGGAAACCACTCAGTCAAAGACCCATGATACTGATCGATGCTGAGCACAAGGTGACCTATCAATAATGAAAATAGGGCCAGGGAGCGGCTCTAGGCCTATCCTCAGAGCAATGTGTCATCGTCGATAAGGAAAAGACCCGCCAGCAAGAAGTCAATGGGGACCTTCTCAAACTGGCACGAGTAAAGGACCAATATAGCTGATGTGATGATAGACATGATACTGACAACCAGGGATGGCCGATTGAAAAATGAGTCAAGAGACACCGCAGAAAGGCCAACTCAGGCTAACTTCCCTTGAACAAAATCACGACTCAATGTGACTACGTGGCAGCATATGATGACTCTGTATAAGTTCGTCATGCAGGAGGCACGAACGAACCCTCCATATGATTGGAAGAGATAACCAATCGGGGGAGAACTAACCCAATAACAAGGTTAAGGCGTACCTAAGTCAAACTAAATCCCGCCCAAATGGAGGAGACTTTGTTTTGAGTGCTTTGTTCAAGGGCGACACGACTAACTCTAGCTGCCAACAATAAATGGAAATAATGTCCCGTTCCCGCTCTTTTTTGGAATATTTCATTTTTTTTTTGTCTTTTTCTATTAAGCTTGAAAAAGAATAAAAGAATGCTATGGTATAGTGGAAAGAACGAGTGTCGGTGAAACAGATGATCTAGTTCCTGGGAATGGAACGTTCCTATGCTCAATGCAGGGAGGTGAAAACTGGTCAGTGACACTCAAAGGTGTGTTCCTTCCACGGGTCAAGGTGTGTCAAGTTGCAGAAGTCAAAGGTATGCAAGGTTGATTGTGCAGTCGTCATGGTCAAAAGTTGGCTTAAACACGAGTCCAAGTGAAGCCGGCTCTAGGCCAAAAGGTGCGAGTGGTCAACATGCAATGCAGTAGTACAACTCAACACAAAGGAGCCTCTAAGGTATAAGGCCAGAACGAAGCGAAGAGGTAAAGAGGAATGAGTCTTCAACGCATTTAAGTCATGGCGGGACTACAGAGGACTCCCGAGCCTACTCAAATTGGAGCAGCATGGGCAACAAATGTCAGTGAGGTGCTAACTACGATGCCCATGTAAATGATGGCTCTACCATCGTGTCATGATTTAAAGAATCGGCGAGTGAAGATGGCTTATGAACCATAACACGATGGGGTCGACCCTATGGCAGATGTATCGGAAAATGGAGGCTAGTATGCATAATGCAACGGAAAAATGGTGTCCCTAACCTATATTCCAGTGAGAAAATGATACCTGCCATGACGGGTCAGCAGTCATGGAACCGTCTCGAAACTGAAAAACGTCCAAAATGTCCTGAAAAACAAACCAATCTCGACATTCCAAGCTCCCAAGTTAAAAGTCACATGAGGCCAAACAAAATAAAATTTTGAAAAAAAATTTCATTTTCAAAACTTATAAAAGAGATTTTGGACTCACCATTTTTACCATTTGAGTTTGAGAGCAAAGGATTTGGAGCAAAAGGAGCAAACTTCCCATAGCCAGATTCAACCGTTCAAATTCGTCAAAAACCTCCAGGTAACTCTTATACTTAGCTTGCAATTGATTGTGACTGGTTTTAAGATTTTTGATTAATGTTTCACCGTTGAATTTTTTGCCCAAAATTTCTCTGCGGCATATATGCGGGTTGGTAATATGAAACCCGCGTACACGCGGGCCCTATACGCGACTGTGTGCACAGGGACCCACGTATATGCCGTGAACAATTTTTAAACAAAAACTAATGGTTACAAATCATTTTTTTCTCAGAATGCCTGTCATGTGGCGTGAAAGAGAGCACACAGCGGTGGATAATGAAGTTATGAACAGTCCAGAAGCTTTAGATGCCCTATAGGGATGCGGTTTGCTTAAATTCTTCAAATTGCCGAATATGAAAGCAAACACACGTCTGCTTGAGATGCTCATTGATTATTGGGACGTCGAGGAGGAAGCCTTTATGATTGATCAGATGCCACTCAGGGTAGAAGTGGAGGATATCTATTTCATCACGGGCCTTTCCCGAAGGGGAGAGGTAGTACATTCTCGGGGCAGGACACGGAGTAGTCTCACGATAGAGGACTATGTACAGATATATTGCTTGGGACATCCCAAGAAGGTTGGGAGACAGATTTCCATCACACATGTGCCGAGTTTATCGCTAAGGATAATCCTATTCACCATAGCTCGAGTGAATGGATCGTCCTCTCTGCATCAGGCATCACAGCTGACCATGACCGTGGCAGTTGACTATCTCACTACTGTGTTTGACTGGTGTACTCCTCTTCTGGCCAACATGAAGAGCCAGCTCACTTCAATCAGGAGGGGACAGACCAAAAACTTTGGATATGGGACTATCTTGTGCACTTTCTTTTTCGAGAAGGTTCCCGCACTCCGCCCCAGGGTAGCAGTTTCCATCAGCACCCCACGTGATCCACGCATGGGCCGGTGGGTTGATCTGATGAAACTCTGGGGGTGGGGAGGTCCCAAGGACTGCCTTCGACAATGACTTCTTCACCTGGTGGGATCAGCAGATCATCGCCATGGATGACTACCCCTATGCTGGGCTGGATTTCCGAGGAGATCCTGATCTAGCATTACCACCGAACACAGCATGGGGCGAGATTAGTAAGAATTTTTTAATTTTATGATTTTTTTGGATTTTTCAAATATAGTGATGAATTTTGAAAAATATTTTTGATGAGATTCAAATGACTGAAATGATGATCATGTTCCAGACATTGGGCCAGTACGACCAGATGGGTTCCCGCGGCATGGACGGCGCAGCTGAGGAGCCGAAGAGGCGGCTGCTGATACAGAACGGACTCTAAACAACGTCCAGCGACACTTGGCGAGACTGAGCTGCCGAGTACCGATGGCTGCCATAGAGGACCTTCCTGAGGATATGCAGCGTCATGTGGTTGGCATGCCACGTGACTGGGTTCGCACTTTTCGGCGTGTGGCCAATGCGATAGTTACATACTTAGCCGCTCATCTTGAGCCGGGGCATTAGATATGCCAGACATGATTATGGGCATTTGAGTCCCAATTTTGTATATTTTTGGACACACATATGTACACTCGAGACGCTTTATGATATATATATATATATATAGTTTGACTTTTTGATGCTTGATTTTATTGTGATGAATGATTGATGTGCCAGTCTAATGCCTGATTAGCGATAGAATCATCTAACCAATTATGAGATCTTGGAATGTGCAAATAATTAATATAAGTAAATGATCTTTGCAACAACCTCACTTTTAAATATTGGTGATATAAAGATGGATCCCTTACCCGATAAATGTTATTTAATTGAGACACTATCAATTGAGAATCAAGATACACTACTAACGAGTCGATCCCATGAGAGATTGCCTCGGATAATAAATTGATAACGGCAGTATACTCAGCCATATTGTTTGAAGTAGGACCGATGCATACGCCTCTTGATACCATCAATTGACCAGTTGGATAATAGAGTACCCAAGCTGCGGAAGCAAGATTCCGAGTGTGCCGACTAGCACCATCGGCGAACCCAAAATAGACCAAGTCATCCATCAACACCTGCCACAACAGACCAAAAAGTGTTGATATCAAAAAACTCTCGATGATATATGTACAAATATACATAAAGTACAAAGAAGCCATTGCCTGGCCAAAACTAAGAAAAGTACTTCTTTAAGTAGAGCTCGTTTCGGGGCTCCGCCAGCTTGTTTCCCTCAAAATCGATTAACTCATACGACCCTTTTTCTAAAACTCGTTTAATAATGAAAGGACCGTACCACATAGGCTTAAACTTGCCTGCCCCCAAGGTGTCTTTATCTTGGTCATAGACTAGGACAAGATCACCTTCAGAAAATACTCGAGGACGGATAGATTTATCATACTGCATTTTAACCCTTTTCTTATGAGCCTCATTCACCATGGCGGCATCTCGACGCTGCTCATTGAGATGTTCGAAGTGAAGTAGGCGCTCTTCGAGACCATGACCACTCAAAAGGCAAAGGGAAAGAAGAAATCTTTCTCACACCTCCTAATAGCCCTAAACATAAAAAGAAGGCATCTTTGATTAAGCTAGATGTTAAATTTGATTTACCTATATATGATGGAGAGTTGAATGCAGAAAAGTTGGATAATTGGATCAGAGAAATTGTTGTTTTGTCTTTGAGGTTTCCTGCAAGTTACATCATTGTGTATATTATCTTCCGAATACATCGCATTAGGTTTCCTTTTCAATCGACATTTCGAACCAGCAACGATGGTTCATCTTTAGGATTTGACATATTATTTATTGAAGAGTGCAGAGTATCGATTCAGGCAAGAGCAAGATTCAGCTGGCAAGCCTACACCTTAGAGGCACTGCCTTGGTTTGGTGGGAAGGCAGGACCCAAGCTGACATGAAGAGACATGGTGAGACTATTTCTGTCTGGAGTGAATTTGTTTCTGCAATCAAAACACAGTTCTATCCATTGGCCTACATGTAGCAAGCCATGATGAGCTGGCAAAGTCTTCGACAGTTGAAAGGGCAAAGTGTACAGGGATACACCCAAGAATTTAGGAAGAGAGCATTGATTCTAGGAATCTCATTAGACTCACCTGAGACTCTGTTGAAGTACATCGGTGGTCTACATAGCTACATGAGGCACACTATCCTCATGTTTAATCCCACTAGTATAGATGAGGTATCTGTTCAAGCTACTCATCTAGAAGCTAGAGGAAATAATGGAAATCCAAAAGTTGGGGGATCATCCCAACCCACTGCAGGCAAGAATAAGGAGAAAACAAAACAAAAATGGAAAGCGAGGAAGGCTAACACTGCATAGAAAAGCAAGTCTTCATGCACTCACTGTAAGAAGGATGGGCATGATGATGAGCATTGTTGGATTCTGCATCTGGAGCTGAAACCTAAGAAGTTCGAGGGCAAGAAGAAGAAGACTTTTGCAGCTATTTAGAAAGATTTGGGGTTAGACTCAGGAGATGAAACAAATATTGTAGCCACAGGTATAAAAGGTAAGAATTCTAAAGCATCTACTAGTAATTCTGCACAATCTACTATTGATGAAGAAAATGAGAGAAAAAGACATGAGCTTTTCCATATTCAAGTTATTTCCAAACATCAAAAGATTAATACTTTGTTTGATAGTGGCTCACAAGTAAATTTAATTTTTGAAGCAATTGTAAAGAAGTTGGGATTACTGACTACACCTCACAAGAAACCATACCCATTATGATGGTTAAATGATAAAGCACAACTACAAGTGACTAGACAATGCAAACTCAAGTTTTGTTTTGGGTCAGCATTTGTAGATGAGGTTGAGTTAGACATAATTCCTTTGGATATATGTGGAATTTTTTTAGGAAGTCCTTACTTGTATGAGAGAAAAGATATCTTCTATAGAGCTGAGAACAAGTATCTACTTGGTAAAGCTGGAATCAAATACTTTTTAAGAGCTCATAAGCTCAAGAATAATTATACTCTCATAACCTCAAGGCAGATGAAATGAATGATAAATTCATGCAAACAATTCTTATTGATGGTTGTAAAGGAAAAGAAACCTGATAAAACCAATGTATTTGAAGGCTGTGATGCTAAACAACGAGCTGATTTAGAAAAAGTTGTTTCAAAGTATGATATCTTGTTTCAAGAACCTAAAGGTCTACCACCAAAAAGGAAATAGTGCATGAAATTAATTTGCAGCAAGATGCTCCATTGGCTAACATTGGAATGTACAGGTTTTCCACTTTAGAGAATGCTGAAATCAAGAAGCAGGTGCAGGAGTTTCTCAAGAAAGGGTTCATCATACCTAGCACATCACCATGTGGATCTCCAATCGTTTTGGTGAGAAATAAAGATGGCTTATGGAGAATGTGCATTGATTACCGAGCACTGAATAAGATAACAATAAAAAATCATTATCCCCTTCCTCGTATAGATGATCTGTTGGATCAATTGAAAGATGCTATTTGTTTTTCCAAGTTAGACTTGCATAGTGGATATCATCAGGTCAGAGTTGCATAACAAGATGCATGGAAGACTGCTTTCAAAACAAATAAGGGATTGTATGAGTGGCTGGTTATGCATTTTGGCTTAACTAATTCTCCTGCTACTTTCATGAGAATAATGAATTATGTACTCAGACCTTTTCTTGATGATTTTGTTATTGTGTAGCTGGATGACATTCTGATATTTAGCAAAACATGGGAAGAACATTTAAATCATGTTAAGTAGACACTAGATGCTTTGAAAAGAGAAAAAATTTATGTTAAACTCTCAAAATGTGAATTTGGAAAAACATCTTTGAATTATTTGGGACATATAGTAGGGGGTGGTGAATTGAAGATAGATCCCTCTAAGATGGCAGTCATTGTAAACAGGCCTAAACCCAAATCTGCTACAAAAGTTAGGAGCTTCTTAGGAGCAGCATAATATTGGAGAAATTTCTGTAGGAATTTATAGGGTAAGTTCCTCAGACAGAACACCAAAGGACACCTCTCACACACAAATCATAGATCAATACACCAGTATTTTGACGTGGTTAAAACCCTCAAAGAGGGAAACAGTCCATAGCCTGAGCCAACGCGGCCACTTCAGGCAATTTATTAATAAAAGAATGAAATTTTACATAAGCTTCTCTCATGAACAGTTAACCTACAAATGACCCTACATGCTCTTTAAATAGATATCATGGACCAATCGGGTGTTAAGCCACGGATCAAGTGTCGGTAATACCGAGGAGAGAATGAACCGTCAGATCACTACATATCGTGACCGTCGGATTGTAAGTTACAAAATGTACATAGTAAAGAAACACATTTTACCTAACTCTATACTAGACCAAGTTATACTTAACTATTTCCTATGTGTCGGAATATCCTAACATCCCCCCTTAAGAACAACATGGGATAGGATTGAAGGATTTTCAAATATGACACAATAGGAGAAGGAAGGAGGCACTAGAGCCTATCCCCCCTTAGTGACAACTTCCTGAACTCCAACCATAAATCGATGTTTAGTAAACTTCGCCTCTGTGAGAGCCTCTGTAAAGATGTCTGCAACTTGATCATCTGTTGAACAATATTGCACTTCAAGAACATGGTCGTGAAGGAGCTTTTTGATGAAGTGCATGTGAAGTTCAATGTGTTTTCTGCGCTGATGTTGGACTGGATCTTTGCATAGTTGAATGGTACTTTGATTATCACACCAAAGTGTAGTCGGATGTTGTTGCTGAAAGCCAAACTCTGACAGGATTTGATGAAGCCACAAGGCTTCCTTACTGGCTTCTACAGCACCACGATACTCTGCTTTTGCTGAAGAAAGAGAAATGGCACCTTGTTTCTTGCAAGCCCATGTAATAGGTCCTGAACCAAGAGTGAACACATAACCTGTAGTAGACTTCCGATCATCAGGGTCACTAGCCCAATCAGAATCAGTGAAACCAACCAATAGAGGAGATGCTTCGGCACTGTAATGAATCCCAAACTAAACTGTACCTCGAACATAACGAAGTATTCTTTTAGCTGCTTTCCAATGACTTTCACGTGGGTTTTGCATAAACCGAGAAACAAGGCCAACAACAAAGGAAAGGTCAGGACGAGTATGGTTTAGATACAAAAGTTTTCCTACAAGTTGACAGTATAAGGTAGCATCAACTTTAGGAGAAGTACAAGTGACTGAAAGTTTGACTCTAGACTGAAAGGGAGAAGGGGCTGGCTTACAGTCTTCCATGTGAAAATGGCGTAGAATATCATAGGCATACTTGGACTGGGAAAGGGAAATACCTTCCTTGGATTGCAAGACTTGAAGACCAAGAAAATAATGTAAGTGTCCTAAGTCTGTCATTTCAAACTTCCTTTTAAGGCTAGACTTCACATGGTTTATAAGGTTGGGATCACTACTAGTCAGGATAAGATCATCAACATAAAGAACAAGAATGATAAGAGACTTGCCCACTTTCTTGGTGTAGACAGTATTGTCAGAATGACACCTATAAAAGCCATTTTCTAAAAGAAAGTTATCCATTTTGGCATACCAAGATCGAGGAGCTTGCTTGAGACCGTAAAGGGATTTCTTAAGCTGACATACAAGGCTGGAGTCTATTTGCATAAAGCCAATAGGTTGTTCCATATAGATTTCTTCATGCAAGTCCCCATGCAAGAAGGCGGATTTAACATCCATCTGATGGACCTCCCATTTGAAAGAGGCAGCAAGGGAAAGAACAAGGCGGATAGAGTTCATTTTTGGCCACAGGGGAGAAGGTTTCAATATAGTCAATGCCTTCAACTTGTTAAAAACCCTTAGCAACAAGACGAGCTTTATGTTTATCAACTTTCCCATCTGGCCCATACTTGGTTCTATAAACCCATTTGCATCTAACAAGTTTTTGTCCCTTTGGTAGAGGAACAAGGTCCCATGTATCATTTGCCAATAATGAATGATATTCTTCATTCATAGCTGCTTCCCAATCTGGATGGCCTGAAGCTTCTGCAAAGGTGTCAGGATCATAATTCACTGAAGCTTGAGCCAGTAAAGAAGAGGCTCTATCGAACTGAGAACGTGTACGTCGCTGATCTATAGGATCACCGGCAAGATCACCTGCTACATCCCAAGTAGCACGAACCCATTTTGGAAGCTGAGGAGCTGAAGGAGGATCCTGAGAAGGTGGGGGAGGATTTTCATCCTCGCTTTCATCATCTGAAGAAGAAATATTTTCAAAAGTAGAAGAGATAGGAAGAGGTGGCACATCCGTCGAACTAGGCTCGTAGGCCGATATATTTTCAGCAAACTTTACATCTCTTCTAATGATAACATTCTTGGACTTAAGTGGAATAAGTCTATATCCTTTGACATCTTCAGAATATCCAACAAAAATACATTTTTCACTCTTAGGTTCTAAAGCTTTATGTTTCTCATCTGGAATATGGGCCCATGCTTCACTTCCAAAAACACGAAAGTGACTTACATATGGTTTAATTGAGCTCCATGCTTCTTCTGGAGTGATATTCTTTAAAACCTTAGTAGGAGTGTGATTTATTATGTAATTTGCACAATTAATTGCTTCTTCCCAATAATTAAGACTAAGTCCTTTAGATTGAAGCATACAATTAGCCATTTCCTTTAAGGTGCGATTCTTCCTTTCAGCTACACCATTTTGTTGTGGAGTATATGGAACAGTATGTTGCATTTGAATTCCATTCTCAGTGGAAAAGTTGATGAATTTGTTGTTAACATATTCTCCGCCATTATCAGATCTTAGCTTAAGAATTTTATGTCCAAATTGTTTTTCAACAAAGGCCTTAAAGGCCAAGAACATGTTAAATACTTCACTCTTGGATTTTAAGAAGTATATCCAAGTGCGTCTGGAGAAATCATAAATGAAAGTTAAGAAATACTTGTAGCCAGAGAATGAAACAACTGGAAGTGGACCACATAAATCACTATGCACAAGCTGTAAAGGGGCTAAGGCGTGCCAAGAGGCACATTTTTCAAAACTGTCCCGATGATGTTTTCCGAGTACACATCCGGAACAAACACCATCTCTGCAAGATACCATTGGAGGACCTGTCACCATATTTTCTTTACATAGATTCTGAAGAGAGCGATAGTTTAATTTACCAAATCGCTCATGCCAAAGTTTGCTCACTTCATCATTATGAGCAACAAATACCAAGGGAAGATTTGATGACCCAAAGTTGTGAAACTTATACAACCTTGTAGAATCATCAGCAATGCCAGTAGCTAAAATCTGTCTAGGATCTCTTAGGTCCTTAATTACAACATCGTGAGGTGAAAATTCCACGATTTTACCTTCACCTGAATGAGTTATCTAATATACAGATAGAAGGTTGCAGGATAAGGTTGGAACACATAATACATCATTAAATTGACCATTGTCTATATGAACAGTTCCAGTCCCTACAACACTAAGAGATCTATCATCACCAACATATATATTTTTGGTGTTACAATCATTTAAAGAAGAAAACATGGCTTTGTTTTTGGCAATGTGATAAGAAGCTCCAAAATCAATGAGCCACTCATGAGAATGAGAAGAAGAAGATACATTTAGTGCATAGCTAGACCGAGATGCTTGACAACCACATGCAGAAAGTGCTATTCCTGAAGATGAAGTTGAAGTTGAAGAGTGCTCCAAATGGATGTTATGCTTATTCATTGCTGCTTCCAAGGCTTCCATCTTCTTAAAGCATTTGGATTCTAAGTGGCCATCTCGATTACAAAAGTTGCAATGTCTATCAGTCTTCTTCCCTTTGTTTTTATTTGTCTTATCATTTTGTTGAAATGATTTTTCATTTTTAGGCTAAAATTGCTTAGGAACCTTGTTTGGTTTAGGACCATTCCTTTTAGGATACAACTTCTTAGGATTCTTTGAATTTGGTTGCTGCTGGGCAGCTAACGCTTTCTTAAAAGAGTTTCTAAGATTAAGAAGACCAAGGTGTAAGAGTTTTTCTTGTTCTCTTATTAAAGAATCACAAAAGGAATCAAAGGAAGGGGACTTGTAGGCTTGTCCTTGAGAAATGAAGGCTTCTCTTGTAGAATGGAAGGTGGAAACAAACACAGAATAGGCTGGTCCCAACTTAGTAAGAATGGAATAGATAAGGCTACTATCTTCTTTCTTAACCTTAACACCTTCCAAGAGAAGTCTAAGGGTCTTGAACTTGGATAAAAAATCTTCAATGCAAGAAAAATTATTGGGGTCCAATGTAAGCAACTTATTTTCAAGTTGATGGGCTTTAAATTCATTTTTAATTCCAAAAACTTTAGTGATCTGTTTCATTGCTTCCTCAGGAGTATCAAGTTCTGCAATATGGAATCTAAGATCTAGAGAAATTGACATCCCTATCAACCCACGTGCTTGATCTTGCCTATTTTCCCATTTAGTTTCCTTATCTTCATCTTTCGATTTGGTTTCTTGGCCTGAGGCTATTCTGTAGAGACCTTTACTTCTAAGTAAATCCACAATGTAGGACCACCATTGGAAGTAGTTGGTGCTGTTAAGAATAACTTGACATGGAATTTCCATTTTAACAGAAACTGAAGCTATATATGCTGAAACTAAGTGTTCCAATGGAAAGATCTTGAAAAATTAGGCTGTTTAAAAATAAATGGTTCTAAAAACGACTTTCGGATGAAGAAGTTATGGCTTTTTGAAGAAAATTTGATGAAGATGCCAACAAGTGCGGGAATGTGCGGAAATATAAAATCCGCCCCCACAAAAGGGAGATTTGAACTCAAGACCTCTACTCTCATAAATTAGCTTTGGACCAAGTGAGCTAAATTAAAGGTTTGAGAGAGAGAGGGGGGGGGGGTGTTTGAAGCTTTGCATTGCGTGCTTGCTTTGAGAAAGCTCTTTTTCCCTACAAAACAAAAAACACAAAACCCAACACGGACATACAAAAAAAATGAACCTTGCAGCTCAAAGTTAGCTTTAGTCGGAAACTAAATATTTTCCTCAATGTTTTTGATTTTCCGAGATCACACTAAGGCGCAGCGGAAAAGAGCATACGCATGAGAAAAATCCTTCCTTTCTATTTCTGATTTGCCCAGATCGCACAGAGTTGCGGGGCAAAGAGCATATGCAGAAATGAAAGGTATAGATCTGGTAATAAAAAAGGCTAAATAAACTGAAACCGAAATAAACAGAGAGAAAATAACTGTAAACTGCAAATAAACACTGTATACCTTTAGATCTTAAAAATGACGTAGCTAGGGCTACCAGAAACCTTTTCGCATGAAACGAAAGGGGTTCCTCATTGGAACAGATGCTCCCAACACAATAGAGCAGTCCTCTCAGCCTGAAAGTAGTCAAAAATAGTAGATCTAGGAAACGGCAGTCGGATGCAGTTCTACCGGCTTCAGATTTGGATCACCAACGGACGCGGCCCTCAAATAGCTCTGATACCATGTAGGAATTTACAGGGTAAGTTCCTCAGATAGAACACCAAAGTAAACCGCTCACACACAGATCACAGATCAATACACCAGTATTTTGACGTGGTTAAAACCCTCAAAGAGGGAAACAGTCCACGGCCTGAGCCAACGCGGCCAGTTCAGGAAATTTATTAATAAAAGAATGAAGTTTTACATAAGCTTCTCTCATGAACAGTTAACCTACAAATGACCCTCCATGCTCTTTAAATAGAGATCATGGACCAATCGGGTGTTAAGCCACAGATCAAGTGTCAGTAATACTGAGGAGAGAATGAACCGTCAGATCACTACATATCGTGACAGTCGGATTGTAAGTTACAAAATGTACATAGTAAAGAAACACACTTTACCTAACTCTATACTAGACCAAGTTATACTTAACTATTTCCTATGTGTCTGAATATCCTAACAAGTTCATTTCTAACTTTTCCTTAATTGCAGCTCCCTTACATGCTTTGACAGGATTAAACAAGGTGTTTCAGTGGGGAGGAAAATAGCAGAAAGCCTTCGACATCTTGAAAGAAAAGATTAGTATAGCACTAGTACTAGCACTGCCTGATCTTCAAAGACCATTTGAGATCCAAATCGATGCCAGTGACTATGCCATGGGAGCAGTGTTGACACAACATGGTAAACCCATATGTTATCATTCTGAGACTTTTAATTTTACAATAGTTAACTGTCCTACATATGATAAAGAATTGTATACATTAGTACAGAGTGTGAAAAAGTGGAAGCATTAGTTAATGGGCAAAGAGACAGTAATACATACTGATCATCAACCACTTCAATATCTACACTCCCAAACTAAGTTGCAGCAATAAAGACACTATAGATGGATGGGTTTTCTACAAGAGTTTCATTTAGTCGTCAGATATAAAAAGGGCATACACAATAAAGTTGCAAACATGTTATCTAGACCCATTATAAATGCATCTACTATACTTAAGCATAATTTTGTGTTACATGAGAGCTACATTGAACAATATGCTCAAGATATAGACTTTAAAGATGTATATGCAACTTTGAGTCAAGGCAAACGAATAGAAGAATTGGATTATCATGTAAAGGATCGACTCTTATATCATTGTGGCAAGTTATGCATTCCACAAACTGAAAGAGTAGAGATAATTCGAGAAGCACACACTTCTCTAATATCAGGTCACTTTGGGGTAAGTAAAACAGCTGCAAAGATTTTGTTATTGGCCGAAAATGAACAAGATAGTTTCTAGATATGTAAGAGGGTGTACTATGTGTGCTAAAAGCAAGCCTAGCAATAGAAAACTAGGCGTGTACACTCCATTACCAGTACCTTCTCATCCTTGGGAAGTGTTTCCATGGACTTTGTTGGAGGACTGCCTAAATCTAGGAAAGGTCATGATTATCTGTATGTTGTTATGGATAGGTTCAACAAAATGTGTATTTTGATACCTTGTAGTAAATATATTATAGTTGAACAAACTACAAAACTATTCTTTTAACATGTATGGGTTCATTTTGGATTACCCGCTTCCATTGTATCTGATCGAGACACCCGATTTGTGGGGAAGTTTTGGTCAAGTCTATGGGAACTAATGGACACCAAACTGAAGAAAAGCATAGCTTTCCATCCACAAATTGATGGCCAGACCGAAGTAGTCAACAGGACAGTGATCCAGTTGCTCAGAGGATATTGCAGTAAGCATCCGAAGCTTTAGGATGAACATTTGTGTTATGTGCAGCATGCTTACAACCGAGCAAAACATTCTTCTACACAGAGATCTCCTTTTGAGACCTGTTTTGGGTTCACACCAAGGCCTCCTTTGGATTTTGTCTTTGGTAAGGACATAACAGTTGAGGGACACAGTGATGTAGACAGGGAAACTAGGTTCATTGAACAAATCCAAGAGATTCACCAGGCGGTGCAAGAACAGCTGGAAAAGAGCCAAGCCAAATACAAGGCAAGGCATGACAAGCATTGGATGGAGCATAGTTTCCAAGTTGGTGACCAAGTCTAGTTGTATATCAGCAAGGACAGAATGCAAGGTGAAGTAAAATGCTAAAACCTATCAGGTATGGACCTTTCAAGATACTTGAGAAAATTGGTGAGAATGATTTTCGCCTTGATTTACCAGCTTACATGCACATCTGCCCAGTCGTAAATGTAGACAACTTGAGACTATTTCAACCTTCATTAATTGAGGATCCCGAAGAGCAGAGTCAATTTCCTTCTATTGATGACCTGTTACCTAAATATCTTAATGAATTGCAGGAAGACATAGTTCTGGACAGGAAGGTGAGGACGACACGCAGGGGAGATGTTGAGTACCTCAGAGTTGGGCTCAAGGGTTCAAAGCCAAGCAATGAAAAATGGATAGAGATTGGACAAGTCAGACAATTGTATCCTCACTTAGTCGATGCTTGAAAACCAACTTTTGGTGGTCCAAAAGCATTTTCAGTTGGAAGGCCATGATCCGAATTGGATCCATGAAAAATTATTAGAGTTTGATGACTGTATCAAATCATGACAGACTTCAAAAACTTGTGAACAATGAGCTACCAGGAAGACCTCTGGACCATGGTAGTTTGTAGCTAGCATGGAACAACGAGGACCTCGGTCAAAGCGTGCTGACCGAGGCCCATGGAGACCGTGTAGTGGCACAAAACTAGAAGTTAGGAAGCTTAGATTAGAAAACAGAGGCTGTTTCTGATTAGCAAAGCACTAATCGCACATCGCTGGGCAAAACCCCTCAAAATGGAATAGCCCCGAGCACTGGGTCACAAGGGAAACCTGAAAACCATGGGAAAAGTGCTAAACTAAAAGGTGGGACCCGCGCTCCAAAACCCATGCTCCAAAACCAACGGAATATCAGAGGCATTTTGGGTGGTAAGCGGATTTGGTAGGGGAACAAGCGATTCCATATGATGATTGACGTGTATCCAATGGATGAGAGAGAAAACTGCTCTCATCCTGGGCTAATGTCCAAGCAAGTCAACCACACGATAAGAATGATAACCGTAGGATCTGGAGGCCCCAAATCTAATGGTGGAGATTGCGCCCGATGGGGAGACCGGATTTGGCAGAGAAATAAGCTATGACGTATAAAAGTTTGAAGTTTGATTTGGCCATTGAGTTGGCGGATGAATCATTTCACAATGTAACCGAAATAACGAACCATTGAGGAAGAGCTGGCGCTCAGTTCATGAGGGGACAAGTGGCCACCTCCCTGTGAGACGTTACACAGTGGCGACGATGCAGAGGCAGGGAATTCCAAGTGGATAGTAGTAGGTGATCCAAAGAGGTGAAAGAGGAAGCAAACAATCAAGGGATGGATTGGCTTTAAGCCATGAATAGACAAAGAACAAAAACAAGCAAGAAGATAGTGCAGAAGAGAGGAGAAGAGACAGTGAGACAGAGAAACAGAAGCAGAGAATAGAGAGTTGAGCTGACCTGCAAAGTTAAGGCAGCATCGAGCAGACAGAACTAGGCTTGAGAGGTTCAAGCAATCCCTGTGAGGATATTTGTCAGGAATTGAGTACCAAATTGGACTCATCCCATTAAGACCAGTTGAGGTCGAGACTTAGTAAGGGGGAGTCTGTGCACTCTAGTGGCTTGAGGAATTCAAGAACCACCCTACTAAGCATCATCTGTTCCAGGAGAATCAATTTGAACTCCTCATTGTAAAAACTCTGTTTAAAGACACAATAAGAAAAGGCCACCACTAAAAGTTGGACCGAAGATGTAGCCGAGGAGGATTGGGTGAACTCCTTATTAAATTTTGTTGTGTTCTATTTTTCTTGCTATGTTTCTCTTACTGTTTTCCAGTGTCTGTGTATTTTGCAATCTTATTGATCCATTGCCTAAGATAAAATAGACACACACTAGCACATGAGTCTGTAATACCTTCATTAATTTAATTAACTGAGATCACTCACGGGTGATTTTCAGATCAACTGCAAACAAAAATTTATACGTCAAGTTTGAAGGCTATCATCTACTAATTGTAGTAGTATACGTGGATGACATAATCTTTGTAAATGACATGGAACAATTGGGAAATTAATTCGCAAACTATACATGGACATATTTCAATATGTCCATGATTAGAGAGTTTTATTTCTTCTTGGGATTATAAATTTCTCAATCTCAGAATGGATTGTTTATCTCCCAATACAAGTACATACGAGAAACTCTGAAGAAGTTTGGGTTGGAAGATTGCAAGCTAGTTACCACACCTATGGTTACAAGTTGTAAATTGTGAAAAGAAGATGAGACACCACTGGTAAATCATAATGAATATAGATCCATTATAGGAATCTTGTTCTATATGACAAATTCGCGACCAAACATCATGCAAGTGGTGGGTCTTGTGCACAGATTTCAAGCTTTTCCTCGTGAAAGTCATGTTATCGTTGTCAAAAGGATCTTCAAATATCTTCAAGGGACAACACATTATGGAATGTGGTATGATAAATGCAGAGGGTTTAAGTTGAAGGCCTACACTAATGTAGATTGGGCAGAAAATATTGATGACAAGAAGAGAACCTTAGGTACAACATTATTTTTGGGGAATTTCTTAGTGTCATAGGTCAGCAAGAAACGAACCTACATTTCTTTATCAACTGTTGAAGCATAGTATATTGTAGTTGCGACTTGATGCTCGTAAATTCTATGGATGAAGTAGACCTTGAAGGATATCAAGGTAAATTTGACTGATCCTATTCTAATTATATGTGATAATACAAGTACCATCAATATCTCTAAGAATCCTTCTTGCATTCCAAGACCAAGCACATCCCTATCAAGTTCCATTTTTTAAGGGAATAGGTTGCATCCAATGTTGTTAGAATTGAATATGTAGCCACTAAATACCAAATTTCAGATATCTTTACTAAGCCACTAGCAAGAGAACCCTTCGAATATCTCAGGCAGCAGATAGGATTTGTGACTCCTCCTCTGAAATGACTCAATTTTGGTGTCGTTAGTAGCTAGTCAACATGTGGGATCAATGGAAGAGTAGGATGCCATGGTGTAGAGGGAGTATTCAAGGGCATCCTTTTCCATTGATGCCAAAGGGGGAGAAGATTACTAGAGAAACTGACAAGAACAACAGTAAAGAAGATCATTCTTAGTTTTAGGGGGAGCTTATGTTGTTTCCATCAATTCCAAAGGGGGATATTGTTAGCTAATTAACATTATCGAATTATGGAATTTTGTATGTTAGCATTCATGTTAACTAGAAAAGAATTAAGGAATAGATAATTGTAAGCATGTTTTAGGTAATATATGGGCTTAAATACTACATCTGACCTCCTCCACTAGAAATTTCTCTGAAAGCGCTTTCCAACGGTATGTGGAAGTCCATAAATTTCCATTGGGATTAAAAGTTATTGATCGCCAAAGTTAGGGTCTTAAAGTTCAAGGTAGGCAAAATTTCAGACCCTACAAATTTCAGAACCAGAAATATCAGAGCAAGTCACAATATTGAAGGTCGGAGCCTTAGTTCATCAGAGCAGGAGAACATTAGGAGCCCATTTTTGGAAGGTTGGGGCCATCAGAACCTTGGAACCTTGGAGTATCGGATGTCGGAACGTCGTAAGTCCTTATTAACGGAATTCATTTGAAAGCACCAAAGAATGCGGGAAATGAGAATTACAGAGGAACTCATTAAAAATCCATGGACCAAGAGGATACTTTCTCTCTCCTCTGTAGGACACATGGCAGTAGCTGATTGGCCCATCAGGAGCTGATGATATAGATGACATTAGCATGACATGGAATTTAATAGGACACATGGCAGCCAGATTCGACAACATTGGGTGGCCTGATGGGGAAAATATTAGTAACAAGTGTTACCACTAAGAACATGGCACGTGGAAAAGATGACGACAACATGATGTCATTTCAGAGGTTGGCATATCTTAGCTCAGAGTTTTAGTAACTACTAGCTAATTGTTTTAAGGAAATTTTATGATCCAATGAAAGGGGCTTCGATGAAACTAGCACATGGTCATGGGAGACCTAAAGAACCAAGGGTGCAAAGCACTGTTAGCATCTAAGTGCTATGAAGTAGTTTAGTGGTTGTACATTTCATAACTCCTGTGTAAATCCTTTTGAAAATGTTCTAAATCGATAAAGGAGATCTGATGTTGACTGACACTTGGTCGTGAGAGATCCAAAGGATCAAGGACATAGAGAAGGCCTAAGCACCTAAAGTTGAATTATGAGAAAGCTTTGATATGTAGGAGCTTTGAAGTGTTGGTGCTTGGTTAAAGACACCCAAAATAACCAAGGGAAGAAGAGAAAATACAAAGGGAGATTGGCCCCCGACAAGAATTAAAGGCCTTAACACCTAAAATCTAAGCCATTGGTTACAACACTCAGTCCCATGAAGGAAAATCAGGAAAGAGCCAAGCGAAAGGAGCTTGGAATCTCACGACCTTGTAACATCATTTGAATAAAATATACGAGATATGATGGCTCTAATATTGCAGCACCAAAGGGCTATACCGATGGTCACATGCAGTGGTCATAGGAAATAAAATGATAAGGATGCCAAGCACTAAGGGGATAAAAGCATTGGCACTGTGAGATATCATAACTTTGTTTTAATAAATTTATGGTGCGTGGAGCTTTGATGTAGTAATACAAATAGTTAAAGGATGAATGGGTCAGAAGCTAGAGATTATCTTGTCTTTGAGGTTTCTGCAAGTTTCATTATTGTTCAGATTATCTTTCGGATACATTGCATAAGGATTCTTCTTCATTGACGTTTCGAACCAGCAATGGTGGTTCATCTTCAGGATGTGAAATAATATTGAAAGACTGGTCTTATTTTTCACTTATATATATAGAGATGCTTAGCCGACAGATGTAATTAATTAATTATTCTTTTTCCTTTTAGGTTTATGGTTAATGGTTATATTAATTTTATTTGTTTTAATTATATAATTATTTTAATTTAATTTTGATTAATTATTTTTATTTTAATTAATTTAATTTTGCTTTCAATTAATAATTTCCATTTTAATTATTCTAACTATAATTCTTCTAATTATTAAATTTAATTTCAATTGTTGTAATTATATTTAATTATTGATAATTAGTTTTAATTATTTATTTATTTTAATTTTTTAATTTTAATTAATTATTTATTTTAATTATATTGATTATATAATTGTTTTTAATTGTATATATTTTAATTATTTATTTATTTTAATTATTATTTTAATTAATTATTACTTTTAATTTTAATTGTTTTAATTATATTTATTTTAATTATTATTTAAAATAATTAAAGGATGAATGGATCAGAAGCTAGAGATTAAATGAAAGTCATAGGAGTTGTTTAAAGGAGTTACTGGCATACGTAGATATCGATGTTTCAAGGCAACGAGGACAACGATTCACAGAGAAGAATTGTTGGGCTTGTCCCAATGTTGAAACAAATCCATCTCTAATCTCCCATGAACACATTATAGACTTAAATGAGGAACAAAAAATCCATGTTGAAGTACATGTCAAGCTCTGTGTGTGTTATGAATCAGAGATGAAATGACTTGTTGGAGTGTGCAGGTGGACAGAAATTGAATTCTTAGCATGGAGAATCACACACAGAGTCTGTAAAGTACTCTTGAGCCCATACTTGTGTTTCAATGCAGTAGCAAAATTGCAGCATCAGATAAAAAAATAGCATGGAGGATCCATACAGAGGTACACTCACGAAGTGTGGGAACAAGTAGCAAAGGCATCATTAAGAAATGTGTAGCAAATGAAGAAAACTTGTGATTTCCATTGAGAAAAGTGGGGAAGAGATCATTGTTGTGTATGTGCTCAAGAGTGTGGAGCTGACAGTGAGCTATGTAATTGGGCCAAGTGTTGAACTGAACAAAAGTTCTATAGAGAGACTGTGAGAGAGAAGTCTGGGAGTGGAGTGTATGTGGTGGTGAGAAGAGGATAGTGTGATACTGTGTGAGGCCGATAGAGCCTGTAGAGCAGTAGAGAACTAAGAGTAGAAGTTTCTTGCAATGAACCAAATTGGTATTTATATGTATATGTATTTGCCTCTGTTTTCAGTTTGAAAATTGTATGAAAAGTAGAACATCGGCAAGAGCAGGTCGTGTCCTAAATTCATAAGATGTTGGTGCCTGTTGGAAAGTAGGTGCTTTCTATCCTAAGGGGGTCAGTGCCTCCTGTGAGTGGATGCTCACAAACATATTGATGTAATTAAGTAGGTTCTTAATTTACATCATAACAACAAACATATTGGTGGTTTTTTCCCTTTGGGTTTCCACGTGAAAATATTGTTGTCAATATGTGTATGTTTCTCATGTAATGGACTGTATGTACATATCAATGTCTCATCTTGCTGCTCATTTTCATTATGTATGAATTCTCTCATAAGTAATAGACAACAAAGGAAAGAACTAAAGACATTCATAAATTTTTTTAAGAAATTTATTATTACTTATTCACCCCCCCCCCTCAATAATTCCCTATTCCAACAGATGCCTCATTCAAGTTGGAGCATAGAGCAAGTCAAATATTTATCATCACTGAGGTTGATTGTTTCTTGGGAAACTAGTGTCTTTTTTATCGACTAGCCCTCTAGGTTTGGCAGCTATCCTAGAAACAACAGTTTAAAGTAATTTGTGATTTCTTCTATGCATAATAGATAAGAGAAGGATAAAGGAACCAACTTGGATCTTCCGCTTAACTCCTTACTTGATCTTTCTCCCCCTTGTCAGAACTTGCAACTCCTCTTTGTACTTATCCCGTTTGGAGAGTACCTGTAATGAAACAGTAACAAAGAACCGTCAAAGCATCTTGATCTATTATATCATAATCATTACGGAATCAGAAATATAATGAACATACAATGGCATTCACAAATAATAACATTCACAAATTGCACAGTTATATGGAAGAAAACTCGAAGAACTTTATTAAGTAGAAGGGAGAATTACAACCTAGTTGTCTAATCCAGCATCATCCTCCTAGCATCAAAGCCCTCTTCACCTCATGAAATAGCAAGATCAGCCAACAACACAATGCTCTTTCTCAAATACAAACTATCAGCACCTACTTGCAATTCACAATCTTCCAGCCTCCAGATCTCTTAGATGAGGGATCCATTTATAGATGTGTGCAAGGGTGTGATTCATCTCTGGGATTTGATTAGTGTCATTCCACTTGTTACATTTGGTTCCACAAGAGGGGATATAACTGAATTTTAGATCTCTTACTCATCTTTGGGGCGAATTCAGAGAGGCAAGTGTTAGAGGGGAAGTTCCTAAAAGATTCTATGAGCATCCACTTAGCAAAATATCCCAAACATTTGTCCATCCTCACTCATCGCACCCTATAGAAAGCCTCATCAATATGCATCGCACCTGGCTAGTGTAAAAGTTAGTATGCATCGCACCCTGATAGTGGATGAGTCAGTATGGTCTAGTTTAGGCCAATTTTGGATGGTTTTTCAAGTGGAACTTTTGGGGAATGATGTAATCAAATGACCATGTTCTTTTAGGGTATGAAACAACTCTTTTAGGGGTTAAAGAGCCCTAGTTTATCGACATATAAGATTGGGGTTGAAGTGCCCAAATATGTCTATAATAGTTGCCCCCTAAAGCAAGACGTCATAAATCTTTGATGTTGGGTGAAATTCTTTATCATGAGGTTCCGAGATTTCGAAACTAGAAGGTGACCTATATAAGATACAATACAATACATCATCATAATATAATTTTCATGATCTAGCTGAGGCGGGCATTCCCATGCTCATATTTATAAATTCATTTCATGTACATAGAACAGATAATCATCTGTAGTTGCAGACTGGTGATTCTTCATATGTAGAGTCATCATTCTTGGCTTGGATGACTATCTGTGCAGTGTCTGTGTACATTTGATGTCTTTGTATCCATGAATATATTGCAGCCCGGATGTATGAAACTAGATCTGGGGTCTTCAAACTCGTTCAATCTTTGCCCGATGTACAAGTCGATCCATGTGAAAAGATGTTCTGAAGTCGAACACGGAAAGACATCGCCTGATTACTAGCCAATAATGTAAGTTTTTAACAAACACGAGAGGAATCACTGATAATGATAACGACCCTCAAGGTACTACAGTAAAATTCACGTGGTGTGAATATATGATTTGATGTCAAACACCACACAAAATCTTTCAGTCGAAGGCCATTGATGTCAACCTGTCGCCGGAAGTCAGAAACTTTCCATTGAGGCATGCAAGCTTCAAAGTACTGAAAGGGTTGTTTCTAAGTCAACTGCTTGGATAATGTGTTCATGTCGACAAGAAGTGACTCGTCGTAGGAGGGCCTTAATGTATCCCACATCTACGACATGAAGCGAGGCAAATGATTTTCTGGAGGTGAAAACAATCTAATGACACAAGGTTCAGGAATGGCGGCCATGAAAAATGAAGGTTGAAGGTATTACAGTGGATGAGGCATTAACTGGATGGTGAATTCTCAACTGAATGACTTCTCTTGAACATATCGGCGACACTGAGATGAACTGGTAGCGTTAACCCCAAAAATGGATGGTGTGAAAGACTAATGGTGAAGTGACTAGTGAACGGAATAACCCAACCCAACTCAATCACGGAGATGAAATGAAAGTGTCATGTTCAAGAGCGACTTGTTGCCATAAAGTTTTCAAGTTTTCTTCCCTTTTTCCCCAGTCATTGCTGACCAATACCTCTTTATTTTTGTCAAGCTTGAAGAGGATAACAAATGCTTGTTGTATAATTTACCCTTCGGGCAAACATGTCGCTATGTTTTAGCGAGTCTAGCAACAGTGAAACTCGTTCTTGTTTAGGTGGACAAGTTTGTCGCTATTGTTTGAACGAGTTTAACGATAAAGACAACTCAGTCCTTTTCATGTTTAGAGAGTTAGATAAGGGACGAAAAGGAAACTCCAGTAGTTCTTTTTTATAGCATAATCCCTCAAGTCCGAAAAAGGATAAAATAATACGAAAGGGATGACTTTCGATCGCTTTAGCGAGCTGAAAATACAAGCACTCGAACTTTTTCATGGGATAATCTCTCAGGTCTGAAAAATATTAAAATATACAGGAGGGATGGCACTTTCAATTACTTTAACAAGAAGGAAAGGCCAATAGCTTGACAATCTTTTCATATTTAACGAGTCTGGAAAAGGGTTTAAAGAAGGCTCATTTTTTAGGAACGAGTGGTGTTTAGGGTAGCAACTGGTTCCAGGTAAGCTTGGAACTTCTCAAAATGGTGATTTCTGGGAAGAGGTTCACTAATAGGACCACTCATCGCAGTTGTTCCTCAAAATGGTAAATAACCAAGTGGACACGTATGATCGGCCAAAAGAATGGAGGTGATGAGAGATACACAACCAAGGCTCAAAAGGCTTATGGCAATCATAAAGTTATTTACTTGAAGATTCAATTTTTAATGAGCTTGAATCCTAGGGGAACTATGCTCGGTGTGGGTTTCATTGTTTTTACAAGCTTGAAACAAACAAACATATGCTTGGTTTTTAGTTTTTCTTTTTATGTAGGCTTAAAAACGACAAAACAAAAAGCTAGAAAAGATAAAAATAAAAAGCTAACAAAAGTTAAAAAGCTAAAAATTTAAGAAGATAGAGAATGAAAACGAAAAAGGTTTGCATGCCCCCAACATGATGAAAAGGAGAGTCTCCAGTAACCCTATGGAAATCACTGTGGTTAAGCAGGATTGTTTCGTCCACGGAGCAGACAAAACACTTCCTTGGCTTTGTCCACCAAATAGACAAAGGGGAATGGTGTCTCAGACCAATCACATAACCTACAGGGAAACCTATCTTTTCAGCTAGGTTTGTCCGCCAAATAGACAAGGGTGCATGCCCCCTAAGCTTTGTTACATTCACCAGACTAATCGCAGTAATTAGGTGGATGGAATGAAGGTTGAAGAGACACCGTTGATATACAAGGACCATTTAGGGATGATGATCAACTTGGAGCCATGCTTGAATCGAGAAATGAAAGCTAGTCAACATTGACAATTTTTCCTTCATGTGGGAAACACATCACTCAGAAGAGTGTCAAAATGATAGCCTCCATGTTATAAACATAGTCTCATCCAAGGAGTAGATTGTAATCTAATGGTCCTAGGACTACCATCACATTTAGGTGAACGGTTTTCCTTCCCAAAGTTATTGGTAACTTAGGAAGGATACCTAACGGTCAACTAGTTCCTTTATTAATTCCTGACAAATTTTGTGTAACAGGCATAAGAAATGGCAAACCAATCACTTTCCAAGCAGTTGAGGAAAGGATACTCAGTGATGCCCCTTCATCTATGATAGCACTAGACACGATCATTTTGTAAACTTTTACTATGATCTGGAAATGCACGTAAGATGGAAGGCGAGATCTTGCTAGTCGATTCCAATCAAAGGAAGTGACTAGACTGATTGGAGGGGGTACCGAATAAACGGTTGAATTAACCCTTTGAGTAGCGGGAACTGGGGGATTTTGCTCCTGTTGTGAAGGAACTGGGGGATTTTTCTCCTGTTGTGAAGGAACTGGCGGATTGCACCCAAGTTCATCTGACTCTGAAGTAATAAAAAGAATTTGAATGGTGTCATTCTTACTCTCTTCAGGAAGGCTATGATCTTCTGAAGGTAAACCTGGGTCAACTATCACCTCAACTTGTTCACTCTGGTCGGGTTTAGATTCAAAAGATTACTCTCAGTGAGTTGTGTTTCGACTAATGGTTGAGTTATGTCAATTAGATTTTCAACTAGCAAAGGACTTGAGGAGAGTTTCCTATATCCAGTGGGAAGTCATTGCGGTGAAACTAGACGGTTATGAAAGACTCTTTTGGCTTCATCCAAAAAAGGACAACGGGGAAGGGTATGGTCTCCTTCACATAACCTACATGGAACTTTGACCTTTCCTTTCTGTCCATGAACTTCACTATTACTAGTTGATGGTGTGTTGTCAACATGATTGCCAGAGGTTGATGACACCGGGTGGTGCAAACGGGGAGACCATTCTCTCAAGATCCGAGGAAGGCAAGGACAATCTCGATGAAAATGGTCTCCTCTACAAATTATGCAAGGAAATCTGGGTTTAGGATTTTCACCAGATGATTCATGGTTACCCCCTTGCTGAACTGACTTCTTCTTCTTCTTCTCCTTCCCTTTCTTCTTCTTCTCAGTCACCTGGTTACTAGCATCACTACTTTCACCAAGCGAAGAGGAAGGAGGGGAGGGAGAAACAAACGAAGAAGAAGGTGAAGGGTCGACTTCAGTATTAACTGGATGCTGATTCGATTGCTGAGGAATCATGGTATTTTGAACCACAGAGGTTGAGAACAGCCATACTGACAAGCCAATGGTAAGTCCCGGAAGGGACAATGTGGCCATATGAGGAGCACCAATATTTCCCCAAGAAGTAAAAGGAGTAGGATTCCCCTCTAGAGGGATTCCTTGATCAGTGGACTCCATTATCTCAACTTAATATCAACGAAGGAACAGGGATGTTATTCCGAATTTAATAAATTTTAATGACGTTTTGACACAACTTTTCTTTTTCAATTTTTAAGAGTCGAGAAAAAGCAAAAGATGACTATAGTCCCCTTTGGTTTTTAATGAGCCTGAAGTGACAAGTGCTCAGATGGACCTTTTCTTTTAAAGAGTCGAAAAGGAACGAAAGTGACTACTCTAGAAATATAGACAGAGGGATTACGAAACCAATCGCAAAACTACAAAACACACCTTGGTGATAAATTAAAGAGAAATTACCAAGGACTTATGTACAGTAGTCAATCTTCCTGAATGCTGTGTTTAGTGCATTGCGATCGATAGGGTGGAAGACTCGGCTTCCTATGAATAAAGGATATAAGCCTATTGTGGTCTCCCAATATATACTCAACGGTAGGAGGAGCACAAGTCCGTGCTAGCACTTGTCGTGCTAGCACTTGTAGATTTTACGATGCTAGAACACGTCTCTAGCCTAGACTTCAAGATGTGTTGCGTTAAGTTCCAAAGCGTTGTTAAATTCATTGAAATTTATTTTAGATCTGATCTTGTTTAAAGTTTTCCTTTCAATGGTTCACCACGTGATGTTGATTTGAAATTCCTAAAACGCAATCTACAATGATAGACAACTGTTGTTTATTTTGATCAATGAAAATCCTAGCTACTAGGGAAAGAAGATTACAATTTCTTTCAAACAAAGAGCAAAGAGCACACACTAGTGCATCTTCCTAAATCATTTTTCCCACACAAACTAAATGCAAATGCAAATGCATGTATTTTTTTTTCGTTCTCCTTAATGTGAAAAATGCCAAAAAGGAAAACTAAGTGTAGCAAATATCTGAAATATTTCTTTCAAAGTGACATTTTCAACAATTTCTTTTTCAAAATAGAAAGGAATACTAAATGACACTTTTCAATTTCGAATAGAAAACTCTTTCGACACTTGAAATATCAACAAATCAAATCAAATACTTGACAAAAAGTTCAATTGACTATCCAGGGAAGGAAGACTCAACGACACTTCTCTTTTTGACACAAAACGATAGTTACGACATTTTTTGTACCAAAACGACAGATCGATTTAAGAAAATTTTCAACAAAGGATTGTAAATGATGGAAAAAGACATAAAAACATTTACTAATCCTAATCAATGGAGGATGATCTATGTGATGCAAAGAGGCTTCAGTAAGGAGGCACTATTCATAAGCAGCAAATCAACTAAATATAACTAAAAACAACGACAAAAACCCCAAATTTCAAGAATGGAAATAGGTTCAGTCGGTCATCGCACCTAGGCTTCACAGAAACAGGGATGCATCACACTTTGCAGGCTCGGGAGGTGCAATTCATACTGGTTCATAGTGACAGACAGTGCGATGGGCCAGGGAGCACAACTGAAGTGGGTTTTGGCTCAAATTTGCAGCTGATTTCAGTGAGTTAAGCTGAGCTATGATGGACAATAAAGAGGAAAGTACAAAGGAAAGATCTTGAGAGGTTACTTAGCTACCAAAAGGGCATCTAGAATGCTTTTAAGTCAAATTTGTAATTCATAAACTAAACCGGAGATTGACTGAAGCAACATTCATCTACTATGCAATTGCAAAGCAAGAGCAGTTCGAAGGCTACCTAGCTGACTTCAGGCTCCATCTATAGTTTATAAAACAAACAATAACAAAAAACAAACATCTAATCATTCCACAGTGGAGTCTCCAATTTGTTTATGGGAAAACTAGTGTCTTTTTGATCAACTAGCCCTCTAGGTTTGGCAGCTATCCTAGAAACAACAGTTTAAAGTAATTCGTGATTTATTCTATGCATAATAGATAAGAGAAGGATAAAGGAACCAACCTGGATCTTCCGCTTAACTCCTTGCTTGATCTTTCTCCCCCTTGACAGAACTTGCAACTCCTCTCCGTACTTATCCCGCTTGGAGAGTACCTGTAGCAACACAGTAACAGAGAACTGTCAAAGCATCTTGATCTATTATATCATAATCATTACAGAATCAAAAATATACTGAACATACAATGGCATTCACAAATAATAACATTCACAAATTGCACAGTTATATGGAATAAAACTCGAAGAACTTTATTAAGTAGAAGGGAGAATTACAACCTAGTTGTCTGATCCAGCATCATACTCCCAACATCAAAGCCCTCTTCACCTCATGAAATAGCAAGATCATGCAACAATACAATTCTCTTTCTCAAATACAAACTATCAGCACCTACTTGCAATTCACAATCTTCCAACCTCCAGATCTCTTAGATGAGGGATCCATTTATAGATGTGTGCAAGGGTGTGAGTCATCTCTGGGATTTGATTAGTGTCATTCCACTTGTTACATTTGGTTCCACAAGAGGGGAGATAACTGAAGTTTAGATCTCTTACTCATCTTTGGGGAAAATTCATAGAGGCAAGTGTTAGAGGGGAAGTTTCTAAAAGATTCTATTAGCATCCACTTAGCAAACTATCCTAGTCATTTGTCCTTCCTCACTCATCGCACCCTATAGAAAGCCTCATCAGTATGCATCGCACTTGGCTAGTGTAAAATTCAGTATGCATCGCACCCTTATAGTGGAGCAGTCAGTATGGTCTAGTTTAGGCCAATTCTGGATGGTTTTTCAGGTGGAACTTTTGGGGAATGATGTAATCAGATGACCATGTTCTTTTAGGGTATGAAACAACTCTTTTAGGGGTTAAAGACCTAGTTTATCGACATATAAGATTGGGGTTGAAGTGCCCAAATATGTCTATAACATTGATGCCTCGATCATGTTGTATCTTACCATAAGTTTTTGCTTGCACATCTTCGAGGTTGGTTCCTCAATCAAGTTGTAGTGTAATAAAAGTAAAACCTTTCATATCTTGGGGTGTGTTCCTCTATCAGGTCGTTTCCTACAAATCTATGTAATGAATTGAAGAAAAAGAAGAAGAAGAATTTATGTTTTTCTCCCATATGGGTTCCTTCATAAAAGCTTGTGTCTTCTTGTGTTGATGTGATGACTTCTTGATGTGTTAATGTTGATATTTTAATGGATTCTTGATGAATTGTTCTATTCATTGATATGATGCTAACATGTTATGATTCATTTCTACATAAAGGTTTATTGATAAACTCTATGAAATGGTAAAATTGATATCACACTAATTCAACCACCTCTCTTCGTGTGATATTTGGTCCAACAAGATGTACATATCATTGATGACATGGTGGTATGGTGTATGATGTAGCAACACAATTGGAATCCACGTGGAATACCCAATTAGCATTTTTGGATGGCTAATAGGTCCAAATATGGGTGACATGTGTCACCACTCAAAGTGTGTCATGTGGCATTATGGCATTACAATGACATCAACACACATTTTACTATGGACCCCTAAGGATCAGGTCATATAGCATAGTCATATGAAATTTTTTAGCTCTACCCCCTATCAATGTCAGCCTTGTACATGTATATATATGTGACCTGGTGGCATGGAGTGATACATGATTTGTGTTTTGTTGTGTAATAAACATTGGGAGTGCCATCGTGGTTTGAACAAAGTAGTTATGGGAAATAGGAAGTCTCAAGGTTGAGACTTGGCTTATGGTTGGCTCAGTTCATGGTCTAATTTGGTCCTCTATTGTGAGGTTGAGGTGTCTCTTATGATTGACATGATTTTTGGTCTAATGTGCCTCTCTATTGTGAGGTTAACACTTGATCTATTGCTAGCACGTTTTGTGGTCTGGCATGGATCTATGTTGCAAGGTCGAGTTGTGACCTATGGTTGGAACACATTTGTGGTCTAAAGTGACCCTCTTTTGCAAGGTTGAGTTGTGACTTATGGTCAATACTTTTTGTGACTTATGGTTGGCACTCTTGTGATCTTACATGGCCCTTTGTAGTGAGGTTGAGCTGTGAATTATGATTGGCCCGCATTTGTGGTCTGACATGTATCTCTATTGAAAGGCTAGACAAATATTTGGCATTTTTATGATCAGATGTGGCCCTCATTTACGAGGCTAAGTCATTGACAAATAACATAGTGTTGGCTCCCATATTGTTCCGGTGAATAAGAGAAATCTGAGAATTTATTCACTGAGGATATGAATCCTCCTGCTTCATGTTAAAAGGGCTGATGTCCCTTCACCTCAAGGCTTATTCCCTAATTTTATTCTAAAAATGTTCAATAGAAAATATAGGACCATATTAATGATATGAAACCATTTTCAACAAAAAATTTGGTTAAACTTTGACATTTTACTGAAATTATGTAAATAAATGATTCTTGAACTCAATGTAAACTTCAAAATATAATTACAATAAAAATGATGAGGCTCATCAATAGGTAAACTATATGGGTCACAATGCCACTCTCTAGCTTATTAAAATTGATTTTTCTCACATTTATTTACATATTTTGTTATATTTTTCTTAGTGAGAAGGGTGAAGGTGAGTTACTATGTCATGTGGCCCAATATGTATTAAACGTAGGAATTGAAGCAATTTTGGGTTGACTTAAGTGAAGGAACTTGAAGTGGGAAAGAAAGAGAGATTTTAGGAGATTGGCCTCCCTCTTTAACTCCTCAAATCATTCAAAGATTCCTCCACCATATCTCATCAGCTCATAGTTACTAGCAGCCAAGAAAGCCGAGTCCATTGGAAACCAAGCCAGTGACAGTTAAGAAAGAGTCATTCTCAAGTTAGGGAGACAAGTATCCCTATTTTCTAGGGAGTTGTTGGGAGCTCCAATTTTGTATAAATAAGAGAGACAAGGGACTCATTAGGATTGGACTTTTTTTTGTAGCCAAGAGACAATTTGAGCTAAAACATTTTGATTGTTATTGTTACATTGTATTTGACATTTTGATGATAATAAGAAATTCTACCTTGATCCAGCACTGAGTTGAATCATAGGGATGAAGCTCTTGGGTTAGGGCCCAACCCTATTAGAAAAAGTTCCTCTTTTCGTATCTGTATTCTTAGATTATGATGATAGTTAGCTGCTGAAGTCTATTTATGTTTGTTTATCTTAACAAGTATTTGAATTATTGCTTAACCTAGTTTCCATTAGTTTGAAGAGGTAGATCAATGGTGCAGTAGTGAAGGAAAGTACTTTATAAATTATTGTGACAGCGGCCTCTATCTCATCTCCCTCATGGGATCATGATTAGAGGGCCCCACTCTCACAACCCCAAAAACAGAGTTTTTCTTTTGGTCATTGCATAGCTTAGGTTTCATTCCTAAATAGATCATTGTTTATGATTTCTTGGAAGAACCTACAATTTTTATATTGTTCCATTAAGCTTTTTGTATCTTAAAAGGCATTCCATTTCATAGATCTAGTCCTTAATAATAGATAGATCAACTTGCTCAAATTCAATTCATGTTTTCCATGTTGACATGTAGTGATGCATAAATGAAAATAAAAACAGGTTTTGTAGAAAGGATGGTTGATCTGAAGGGAGGAACTCATCCAACCTACTTCAACTGGGTCCTCTCCACTTTCTTCCAAGGCATACCATCCCATACTCTGAGCCTGTGTTTCGCAGCCACCATGAGCAAGACACCTTAGGCAAATCCAACCTCTTTGGAGTGATGGGTTTAGTCTTGGGTAATGTGCACCTTCCCTACACCTTCTACCACCATCATACATCTCTCGAGTACCTCTTCTCACTTTTCTTGCCCCCCTTAAGCCCTTCACCTAACTTCTTGTAGCAAACCAGGACATCCTGTAGCAAATTAGGACATCATGTAGTAGTTTCTTGTAGGAGCTACAGGATATCCTGTAGCAGCCTGTTTGACCCTGTTTTGAACAAATATGGTGGTATAAGAGTAGTTTAGGCCCTCATATTGGATTCCATTCCTATCAGTGCCACCTGAGATCAGCTCTCCCATGCCTTCTCCCTCTGCAAGATCAGACATAATTGTGGAGTACTGAAGAGGGTATGTTTTTATTGATTATTTTGTCATCTTTTCTTTAGAACTCATAACATCTTTGCATTATGAACTAGGTAGATAATGGGAAATCATGAAAAATCTATAAGATTTATATGCAACATGAAAACACTAATAATTGCCATTTCTTATGCAGGAAAAGGGAAAACTAAAGATTGTCACTCCAAAGAAAAAGATAGGGCCAAGCTAACCATTGTCCCTTTGGCGGGGAACAATATGCAAACAAGACGATCTAAATTAAAACATCTCAGCCAAGGAAAGGAAAAGGAGATATCGACTCGGCGCAAGAAAATGACCAGATAACTGAAGATTAATAGCTTAGCGAATCCCTCAGGATCCTTTGATCCTGAGGGATCGCTTCTTTAACTATTTTCACATCGTTGATATCTCTACTTCAGTCGTTATAAGTAGGGGCAGCACTGCTAGCCTGGAGGGAGGAGTCTGTTAATTTTTATGTAACTTTGCTCTGTAGTTGAAGCTTTGATCATCAACTCTCATTGAGAAGTGATCTATTGTAACTCTGTTTTAATGCTTTAATATAAATCTGGTTGTTGTTCCATTATTGATCCTAGAATAATTACAAGCGGTGTGTCCCTGGAGGCTAAGGGCCCAGCCCTGGTGGAACACTTGCTCCTGTACCATTATCTTTAGTTCATGTGTGGTTTGCATTATCAAGCTTTGATAGGTAATCTGGTGTGTTTTGTTATTTTATCACAGCTCTATTATATTTACAATATCATCTTTGTAACAGGAAAGTCATATTGTTCATTCTGACTTTATAACGTATTGTTGTTCCTTTAAGTCATTAATGTAACATTACTGTTCTTTACAGACTGCTATCATTGTTTAATTACAGAGTAACCGAGCTGTAATATTCTTAAGTTAGTATTACTGTATTTGTCTATGGTTTATACTTCATTCTGATTACTGTTCAACTGACATTGTTGTTCCATTATGGATTGTGATTGTTATTCTTATAACTAAGATTGATATTTGTATTACCGAGATCAGATTACTGTCTTTCTCAATACTAAGGTGTGCTGTGTGTTAAGTCTATTGTGCATCTACACTTGGTTCTAAAGTGTTGTTCCATAGTTTATTACTAATCAATTGCCGTTCTATTTCAATGTGCTGTTCGATTTATCCTTTAAGTAAAGATTGCCATCTGATTTCTGTAGGATATGATTGTTGGACTTGTTCCTGTAGATTAAGGTGTTGTTGTTTATCAGACTTAGTTGTTGTTACATTTTCTAGTTGATGTTCCATTTCTTAGTTGTTGTTCCATTTCCTGTTATTTGCGTTATTGTTGCTTTAGTGTGCATAATGATCTGAAACTGTAGTGGGCATTGGCATTTGTTGTCTAGTCCCTAGATTGATGATCTGTTCCTTAATTACCTTTAGTTACATCAATTTACAAAGGGATGAGTTATTGTTACTGGACCCTTGACTGATAAATTGCTTAGTTTTCCGAGTGCGTGATTTAGTTTTTAAAGTATTTTGTTGTAAGTAGATCTTGTTTCAAGCATCTGTTTAATCTTTTATTTTCTTGAACACTATACTACTAGCATTGCTCTAACAAATGACTGCCTCAAACTAAGTACACTCTTTAAGATAACAACTCATTCCTGGATTGACAAGTTAATGTGAGGTAATTAGAGGTGAAAAAGAACCTTTTTACGGCTCGACATTTTGGCACCATTGCTGGGGAAGAGTGTAGCCATTTGTTTCTTTTCCAGAGTAGTGTAAGAACCTGTTAGGAAAGAGCTGGGTTTTAAAAACGGAAGGTAAGAACCTACGTGTGGAGTATGTAATAGCCCTGCTCCCCTGCCCGCTTTCCTGCAAATTTGTTGCTGTTTTGTTTGGGTAGAACCTAGCAGTTGATTTGTGTGCATGACTAAGCAGAAAAAGCCAGAAAAGAATCCCAAACCTCTACCCAAGCCTGATAAAGCTAAGGGGCCAGTGACCCTTGGCCGATCGACCTTTATAGATGAAATCCTTAAGAAAGTAGAATCTCAGCCTTCAGTAGGACCTAGAAAAGTTACTTCTAGATAGCCTACTAGTTCCCTTCAAGCCACAGGATCACCATCTGTAGCCTTTGCTGAGGTGCATAGTCAAACCGAAGAGCAAGATTTTCAAGAAATTGAAAATTCTAGCCCAAAATCATTGCAAGAAGGGAACCTTAGCAATCTCTATGAAGGAAGAGGAGAAACAGGAGAAGTGGAAGAACCAAAATCTCCTCTTAGGGTAATTCAGCCATTAAGCAGCCCAGATAAGGGAAGTGCTGCAAAAATCGTTTATAACAAAGTTGAAGAAATTCAAGAACCTGAATCCCCCCAGACATTAGGCACTCTCATCATCCCAGATAAAGGAAGTGCTGTCAAGGCCATCCCCATTAAATTCATTCCTCCTCGACAACCTAGGAATACCCTCCTAGATATCCCAGAAGGCTATTGGCATATATTTGACCAAATGGCCAGAACTAGCCAAACACCCAAACCTCTACACTACAATACCCCATTGTGGATACTACAGCTAATGCACCTATGAAAGCAATTCCTCTTCATCATATCCCTACATTCCATGGCCTTACATCAGAAGATCCGGATGCATTTCTGTTTGAATTCGATGTGTTGTGTAGAGGATATGACTATACCACCAATCCCCAGAAACTAAAATTATTTCCCTCTACATTAAAAGGGGCTGCTTTGATGATTTATGGGATTAGGTGGTGGTGTTATAAATAATTGGGATCAAATGAAAGAGTCTTTTCTAAAAAGATATCAAGACTATTGTAGGTCTCGAGAGTTAAAAGATGAAATATTTCAGATGGTAGCTAAACCAAATGAAACATTAGAAGAGTGTTGAATGTTTCCAGTATAATCTTCAAAGATCTCCTTATGCATCGTTACCCTTACCTGATAATGTATTAAAAACAACATTAATTAGGGGAATGAAGGAACAATGGATTGAGACATTAAAAATTATGGGGAAAGGAGACATTTATCAGGAAAATTTTGCTGACATTATTGATTTATGTATCAGGAGCTCGAGAGGCAGCACCAGGCTAAAACCAGCGGAACATGATCGGTTTGTAAGAGATAATAGAATTTCAGCAAAAGGAGTAACTCGTGCAGAAATTGGAAATTTATTAGAAAATTTTAAAACTGACATATTGGGGACGCTGACAACACAACTTGATATTATGCAGGTGAAACAAAAGCAAGCAGAAGTAGAACAGAATTTGGAAATCTTCTATCCCAGATGCAGGAAGAAACACAACCATAAGGAATGTACATTTGATGCAGTCCAAGTTTGCGCCATTTGTACAAAAGACCACTCCACAGAGAGCTGCCCCTCACTTCCTGGATTGAAAGTAGTATACAAGGAAGCAGAAGAAGAGCCAGAATCAGTGTATCTACTTAATCAGGGCTGTCAGTGGTAGCCGCAACAAACAGGTATGTTTTCAGACCTAGCTTCTTCTTTCCAGTCTCTGCAATATCATGCTCAACAATATAATACAATGTGGCAAAATCAACCTCCCTTCCCAAATTGGTCACAGCAACCATTCCCTTCATCATCTCCATGGCCAAATCAAGCAAGCCAACCCAATTGGCCAAATTTTCCCTATACCCCACCATATTGGCAAAACAATGTTTATCCACCGCAATGGACTCCTCCTACTTCACAGAGTCAAACCTGGTAGAAAAACTGGCAAAGACCGATGAATCATCTAGTAGGAACCACCCCGCTCCCTCAACCTACACTGCCAGCCCTACAACAAAACCCCCAGTCTAACTTAAGGCCATAACTCCCAGCCCAACCCAACCCCAATCCAAATAACAGACCGGTCCAGTCCATTCAAATAATCAAAATACCAAAGATAGGAACTGATCTAAGGGAGTGTAATTACCTTCAATTAAGATCTGGGCATATCATTGAAACAGAGGGAGATAAACGGTTCAAGTTGAAAATCATTTACCTATAGAACAACCATCACAAGAAGAGGATGTGACCAGACAACAAATTCATGATCCAACAACCACATCCTCTCCTCCATTCCCAGAATGCTTAATTATACCACGACCTATACAATATCTTGATTTTGACATTCTGGGAGAATTGTGAAACCTATACATAAAAATCCCTCTCCTCCAAGACATTCAAGACATCCCGATATATGCAAAGACTATCAAAGAACTATGTATAAAGAAACCAAGGAGGACAATAACAAATAACCCAAAATTCCAAGTAGTTGGCACTTTATCTGACTTATTATCAGGAAAAGAAACACCCGTTAAATACGAAGACCCGTTAAATACGAAGACCCAGGAAATCCAATAGTAACTGTACAAATCTATGGTCAAACCTTCTTAAATTCCTTAGTTGATCTAGGAGCTGCAATTAACATCTTAACAACCACTACTTGCCAAAATCTAGGCATTACATCAGTGGAACTGACCTCCACTTTATTTGAATTGGCTGATCGATCAGTAGTTAGGCCAGAGGGCACACTACATGATGTTATGGTATCTGTTGACTCCTGGGAGTATTCGGCCAATTTCCTGATAATAAACCCCAAACACTGACTTGATGGACATCCACTGATCTTAGGCAGACCTTGGCTCGCAACTGCCGATGCTTATATTGGCTGCCGACAAGGTAATATGACCATTACTAGGGGGGAAAATATTAAGAATCTAGCTTTATACCCCCCAGCGCAGCCAAGTGTCACAATAATAATAACTAACAAGCATCCTATATCATACCTCACCGGAAATATTAGATCTTCATTAACCATACAAGAGGCCCTCGATTTCAAAGACCAAACAGAAGATGATGCCATTAATAATTTCATTAGCCAAGCTGAACCCAGATCCCACATACAATGTCACATGATAGAAGCAGCATTTGATAATGAATTAGAAGAGGATCTTCTTAAAGATACACATGATCAAATAATATCTACTACCTCTATTTCGAATAGCAAAATTGTGGAAATTGAGCCAGGAAAGACTTTAAACATTAATGCCAACCTGACTTCCGAACAAGAAAAGAAGCTCATCCAATTATTGAGGAAACATAAAGAAGCATTTGCATGGGACTACCCTGATATGAAAGGAATTGATCCCCAGTTATGTACACACCACATTTACATAGAAAAGGATGCAAGACCTATTCGCCAACCACAAAGGAGACTTAATCCTCATCTAAAAGATGTTGTAAAAGCTGAACTTCAAAAACTTTTAGATGTTAACTTCATCTACTTTATCTCCAATAGTAAATGGGTCTCTCCACTTGTTATGGTACCAAAGAAGAATGGAAACTGGAGGATTTGTGTAGACTATAGAGAATTAAACAAAGCAACACAAAAAGACCATTTTCCCCTTCTATTCATTGATCAAGTATTAGACACTCTAGCAGGAAAGAAATTCTTTTCCTTCTTAGATGGCTTCAGTGGATACAATCAAATTCAGATTACCCCTGAAGACCAAGACAAAACCACTTTTACCTGTCCTTGGGGAACATTTTCCTACAGAGTTCTACCTTTTGGCTTATGCAATGCTCCTGCCACATTTCAAAGAGCTATCCTCAGCATTTTTTCAGACCTAATAAATGAGGGGCTCGAAGTCTACATGGATGATGTTACATCATACGGAGATGATTTTGACCCAGCATTGGACACACTGGAAAAAGTCCTGTAGCACTGCATTGCCACCAGGCTTTGCTTAAGCCATGAAAAATGTTATATGATGATGATTGAAGGACTTATTCTAGGCCATTATATCTCAGCAGCTGGAATACAAGTAGACCCAACCAAAACTCAAATAATTTTGCTAATTCCCACTCCTACCACTGAAACAGAGGTACGCAGTTTTATTGGATTCTATGGTTATTATAGAAGATTTATAGAACATTTTTCACATATTGTTGCACCTCTATATGCACTGACAGGTAATGTTGAATTTCTTTGGACAGAAAAATGTGACCGTGCTTTTCAGGATCTGAAGAAGCTTGTGTCCACAACTCCAATCCTTCGAGGACCAAATTGGGACCTGCCATTCCAGATTTCATCAGATGCCTCAGATACAACTATTGGAGCAGTCCTTGGGTAGGAAGAAGATAAAAAACCATATGCAATTTATTATATTAGCAAGAATTTATCCACCGCTAAATTGAATTATACTGTTACTGAAAAAGAATTCCTAGTTGTAATACTTGCTGTCAATAAGTTCAGACATTACATTACTGGATATCTTGTTAATTTGTATACAGATCACTCTACCATAAAATATTTAGCAAATAAACCAATCACAAATGGTAGAATAACTAGGTGGCTGATTTTATTGCAAGAATTTGATATTACAATCAAGGACAGACCTAGAAAAGAAAATCCTGTAGCTGACTTTCTCTCGCAAATGCCAAAACCAATGGACGCAACAGCAGTTGAAGATCAATTTCCAAATGAGCATTTGTTTGTTGTCACTGTTAAAACACCCTGGTATGTTGATGTTGCGAATTACTTAGCAGTAGGTAAATTACCAAAACATCTGACCCCCAATGAACAAAAACAGATTGTCTAGCGAAGTGCTCGATTTTCCTGGATTGGGGGCTACCTGTTCCATACATGAGCAGATATGCAAATCAGGAGATGTGTCCGGGAGGATGAAATTTTTGATATGTTGAAAGCTTTTCACGACGGACCATGTGGCAGACACTTTGCTGATAAGAGAATTGGACATAAGGTGCTGCAAACAGGGTATTATTGGCCTACAATCTTCAAAGATGCAAAGAAGTTCATTCAAACTTGTGACAGTTGTTAAAGGGCAGGACGCCCTGGCCAGTCCAACGAAATGCCCCTAAACCCACAACTGGTTATTGAACCATTCGAGCGATGGGCACTTTATTTTGTTGGTCCAATTAACCCATCCTCAAACCAGAAAACATATATTCTGGTGGCAACAGAATATGTCACCAAATGGGTTGAAGCAGAAGCATTACTGAGAGCTACTGAGGATTCTGTCATACTGTTCCTGTTTCATATATTTGTGTGATATGGGCTTCCAAGAGACATAATTATAGACAGTGGACCACAGTTTGTTGGTAACAAGATTGCTGCAACACTTAAAAATTATCATATCCAGCATAAAATTACTACTCCATACCACCCACAGGCAAACAGTCAAGTAGAAAGCAGCAACAAAATAATAGAAGCAATCTTGACAAAACCATTGCGTCACATAGATGCAATTGGGCTACGAGACTACCAGAAGCCTTGTGGGCCTACAGAACAACATGGAGAAGAACTATCGGCTATTCACCGTACCAATTGGTGTTTGGAAAGTAACCCATTTTCCCCATAGAATTCAAAATCCAAACACTGCGAACAACACAAGAATTCGGCCTAGATCTAAACGAGGCGCAGAGTAATAGATTACAGCAAATCAATGAGCTAGATGAAATCAAGCTCTCTGCCCTTCAACACACTACATTAATCCAACAGTAGCGAGCTAAATGGCATGATGCTCTCATTAAAAAGAAATTCTTTCGCAAAGGAGATTGGGCACTCTTATACGATTCCAAGTTTCAGGATTTTCCCAGGAAACTTCAGACTCGCTGGTTGGGGCCATATGAAATCCAGAAAGTACATGATAATGGCACCCTTACTCTAGTCACTATTGACGGATCTGGACATACCTTTAAAGTAAATGGCCACCAAGTTCGATTATAACGCAAACCACTTACTCGGGAATCCTTCTGCCAGCAACTACGTGAAGACTCCGATATGCAAATTCTACAGGAGGAAGAGAAATCTTCCTCACCTATAATTCATTAAGTGATTCACCTGTTTTTACACTTTGTACATAATTTCTTTGTTTTGTTAAAACAATTTCTGTATATATTTTTGTATTTGCATTCTTTTATGTTGCTCCTGTCATTTTGCTATTCCTTTTCTGAAGGGACAGCATTTGTGTACACTTTTGTTGTTGTTGTTGTTCCTTTTTCAAAAGAACAGCACCTTTTGTTTCAACCGTTCTTTTTCATTTTCATTTTGTTGTTCCTTTTTCAAAGGAACGACATTTGAGTGTTCTGTTGTTCCTTTTCCAAAGGAACAGCACCTTTGATTTTCGTTGTTCCTTTTCCAAAGGAAAAACACTTTTGATTTTTGTTGTTCCTTTTCCAAAGGAACGACATTTGAGTTTTTGTTGTTCCTTTTCCAAAGGAACAACATTTTTTATTTTTGCTATTTCTTTTCCAAAGGAACAACATTTGATTTTTCTGCTGTTCCTTTTCTAAAGGAATAACACTTTTGATTTTTGTTGTTCCTTTTCCAAAGGAACTGCATTTGAGTTTTCTGTTGTTCCTCTTCCAAAGGAACAACACTTTTGATTTTTGTTGTTCCTTTTCCAAAGGAACAGCATTTGCGCTTTTGTTGTTCCTTTTCCAAAGGAACGACACTTTTTAGCACTTGCGTTTCTGTTGTTCCTTTTTCCAAAGGAACGACACTTTCGGTTTTTGTTGTTCCTTTTTCAAAGGAACAACACTTGTATTCCTTTGCCCTTCCTTTTTCAAACAACAACATTCATGTATTCCTTTTACTTATGCCTAAAGATACCTACTGTTCCTCTTGTTTCAGGTCTTTTGGAGCACAGATATACACTCATGCAATGAATACAAAGCTAGAGCGTACCAAAATTAGCAAATTATATAAAATCGCTACTTTTACAAGAAATTGCTGTGAATTGATAAAGAGGAACAAAGAAAGGACACAATTATTCATCACTTTTGATGTCATTACCCTACTAATACTGACATGATTGATCATCTTTATCATGTTGGTTCTTTTTTTTTTAAATTCCCATAATCTTTTTTTATCATTATTAAGAAATAAGAACAAAGGGTTTATATTTTTCTATTGAGATGTTAAGACTTCTTCCATCATTCCTACTCTTAAGGAGGGCCAAACCACCCTTTGTGTATAAATAGGAAAGCATTTTATAAAAAAAAGAAAAAAAGAAGAATGTTTTGAATTGTCAAATGCAGGATAGGGGGTCTCATCACAAGCTAGCCTACCATTATCATAAGGAACAAAGTGAAGTGGCATTCCCACTATGGCCACCACACTAGGGATATGGTCCAAGAGGCACATCAAAAAAATAGAAAGTCCTTGGAACAGGAGGTATCATCACGAGCCAACCTGCCCACCTTTCACTCCTTCCTAATGAATGTCATTATGATTTAACTGGTTACCAAGCCAGCATAATGACCTCGATTTTGACACTGAACAATACTTCCTAGGCATACACAAAGGATCATGGTTCCATGGGTGAAACAAACAACTCTGCCAAGGTTATGGACACCTGTCGGTAGTAGAGCTCTGTTAATGGTATTGAAGTCACATTTCTTATACACCAATAGTAATCATTAATACCCTTCTCTGTCTTATACCTTTGTAATCTGTCAAATAAGATTATGCATATCACTTCCCCGAACCACTAAATGCATGAAAAATCTATCATAACCAATCATGACGAAAAATTCGATAATGACTGCAGTAGACTAGTTGTGCACGTCAGCTGTCCTATCCTCCCAACCTCGCATCATGTAACCACATTTTCTTATTTATTAAGCGATCCTATTATACACCTCGATTTCGGTAACCTGCTCCTTTTGTAAACATGGCATCTTGGCATACACTATTCCTTTATGACCCTGTACCAGGACAGATCAGCCCACCGCTCCTTCATTTGACGACCGAGGATGGCCTATCACATTGCGGGGGGGGCTGACTTCATAATTTGCTGACATACATGTCAGGCTATTATTTGGAAAACCCTTACTCGGGAATAGCAAGGCTTAATGGTATCTCGTTTTTCAATTTGCATGCCTTGTTGTTCCTAAGATATTTCTATATCATAGTCTGCAACAATTAGTAAGATTTCAACGAGTCTTACGATTTTGCTATTTTTTCTGTGTTCCTAACAGTTTGAATAGCCTATTGTTCCATTGTCGTCTCTGCGTTTTTACAATGAGCTAAAGCATGGGAGGAAGGTCAATTCAAAGAGAACCACAGGTATTGATAGTCTCTGACACCGCACGAGAAATCCTGGAAAGGGCAGGATGGTTAGCCTATCTTAATCGTTTACAGGAATCCAACGAGACCGTGGCAATAGAATTCTTGCAGAATTTGCAAGAATATCACTCCACAGTAAGGGGAAAACATATAGCAGTCACCGATGACGTAATTGCAGAGGTCTCGGGACTGCCAGCCACTGGACCTGTGTGGACTCTAAAGAAGGAGAGACTGTAAAAGATCATGAAGATCTTCCAGGATGAAGGCCAGAACCTGATAGTCAGAGGAAAGGGAGTCCTACCAACAGCATTAGGAGAGCCGTGGGTAGAATTGGCGAAGATCATCTAGAGCTACATCACCTGTGAAGGCAGGAAAGACGTGGTAAGACCACGACACCTTAAACTCTTAGCTGTATTAAAAGAGAAATGCTCTGTGAACCTACCTGCATTTTTAAATTCATTACTACATGATGTTGCCCGAAGCATGAAAAAGTCACAACATGTAGAATCAGTAGTAAGTCACCATGGATTGATACAATTGATAGTTAGCCACAGTCTGGCTTAGCAAAAGAGCAGCTGGAAAGAGCTAATTGCTACAATAGATGGGGCACCGACTCCGCCAACCCCAAAACGCAAACATACTGCCAATACACTGAATAGACCATCAAAATGAAGAAAATCAGTTAGATTGGTGCGGATTAGAGGAAGGTTGGAAAATCCCCAAGGGAATACCATCCAACCTGTGGAGATAGACAACTCAGGGGACAAGCAACCCCCGCAATTAAAAGGAGAAGAGAATGAGAAAGAATTGGGAGGAAATGAGGAAGGAGAAACAGAGGAAGAAACAGAGCAGCTTGAGCAGGTGGAGCCGGAGACAGAGCAACACGAAGAGAGTCCATTGCAGAATCCATTGCAGGAGGATGAATTGGCCAAAATTTTGGCCAATATGGGTGAATATGCCCAACCTCTTAGCCCGCTAGGCCTCCAGATTGAGGAAGAACCAAAAGAGAATTCTGCTCAGGATAAAAACACACCCGAAGAATTGTGCAACGAGGAAGAAAATGAAGAGAATCATTTTGTTCATGATGTAAGCATGACAGGAGAAGGAAATGAAGAAGACATAGAAGGGGAACAATCCGCTCCCAGCCAAACTACACCAGAAGAATTGCATGAAGAAGAAGGGGTGGACAAAGAAGTTACCCAGGAAATAACAGAGCCAGCTAGGGTTTCTACTCCTAAGAAACCTAAACAAAACAACGAAGGAGCACCCCAAGAAGAAAACCAGGGAATTGGCCAAAATAATAGTCCAGGCCTGAGTAAACAAACAACTGTTCCTTCTAAGGAAATAGAAGAAATTAAACAACTACGGAAAGAACAACAAAGACTACTAAATGTGATAGCTTGACTTCGACAGAAAATCAGGGTTTTGGGAATGAGAAAGAGAGAAAAAAGAACTTCAGGGGGAAGACATGCAGCCACTCTGGTGAGACCCCCCAAGAAAAAGGTTCGAAGGACCTCTTTTCAGCCTGTTGTTCAAAACCCTAGCGAAGAACAGTCTGCTATTCAAACCACTGTTGAAGAATAGTCTGCTGTTCAAACTCTTGTTAAAGTGCAGACTTCTGTTCAAAAGTAAAAGGAACAACATTCGACTGTTGCTCATGTTGAAGTGCAAACAGACGATATATTGGCCTATGACAAGGAAGTTCAGACAAAGGCACAGTCCTCTGAAGGGATACAGACTATAAACATAAGGCGATGCAATAAGAAGATTCAAGTAAATCTTCCACTGGCCACTACTACGTGAGACAATGATCTGACGACAGTAACCCTACAAGAGGGTTTGATGCAAGCTTAGCAAGCAGTATAAAAAATCACAAAACAAACATTTTCTCAAGAAAAGTATGAAGAATTACAACAATAGCTGAGGAATGTCAATTTATCTGAAAGCCAGGCCTTTGAAGGATGGCGAAAAGAACAAGAAAAAGTCGCAAAGATAACTCATAGATTAGATGTAGTTATCAGACAGATGGATACCTTATGCTCTTTGTACACTGACGTCCTAGCATGTAGAGCCCCTGCCAAGAATTATGCCTTGTTTTTAATGGAACAATATTTGCAATTGAAAATTAAGGCTGTCAAAGCAGGAGCCCCTATACAAATTAATACCATTGATGATTTTATAAATTGTTGTAAGCACTATGGAGTAAAGGTTCAAAGACTACTGTGTGAATTCTATCTGCATAACCTTGTGTTAGATCAAGAGAAAGAGCAGAACCCTGGCCCTTTTGTTTGGGATATCCAACTGTAGGCATTCATTTCGTTTGGAGTTAATCAAATCAAATGGCTTAAAGCCTATAATGCCTTCCAAAGACAAGAAAACAGATTAGACTTATGGGTAAGAGCTGAGCCTAGAGATCCATTACAGTTATGGAACAAACACAGGAGCCTCATGAGGACTTCGGGCGTGATTGACGCATTAGGACCCATTCATACAAAAATCAATCAACAAGGGATAGAATACTTCTTTACCATTAAGGACCTTGCCATTGTAGGTGCTAAATTTCGATATCAGACCTCTAATCCAAACATCCAACTTAGGGAACCATTTAATTATGAGAACTTTAAGTTAGTCGCTGATCGTTTGAACCTCTATGGTGAAATTATCTTGAGGGCAGGGCCATCTTGGTTAGGATATAGGTTTCAGAGTCTGATTATTTAGCACCCTACACCTGGATACCAAGCCCTGTATGAAATGCCTGAGGGTCAGACAGACCATCTTTTTGAAAGCCTAGTTAGGCATCATGGCTGTAGACCACCACCTGAGATCCCATCTCCAACCTACTCTCTCACTACCTTACATGTTAATTACAATGTTTTCATGAGGGCATGAAAAATGGTAAGCAGGGGGGTGTGTGGAGTACTGAAGAAGGTATGTTTTTATTAATTATTTTGTCAAATTTTCTTTAGAACTCGTAACATCTTTGCATTATGAACTAGGTAGATAATGAAAAATCATGACAAATCTATAAGGATTTTATGAAACATGAAAACACTAATAATTTCCATTTCTTATGCAGGAAAAGGAAAAAACTAAAGATTGCCGCTCCAAAGAAAAAGACAAGGCCAAGCTAACCTGTTACAGGGAAAAGTGTCTATATAGAACTGCTCTATCCCACTAAGGTGTGACAGTTGCCTTAGAAACAAACAGAGAAAAGATATTTTCGTTTTTCCTTTATGAATTATGGATAAAGAGGAACAGAAAGACCAACCTCTGTCTTGCGCTAATCTCCTGATTTGATTCCTCTCTTCTTTGATAGTCTTTAGCTATCTGCTCCCTTGCACGCCCAGCTTCACAAAGTACCTGTAAGATCACAGTAGCATAGCACTATACAAAGACATGGATCTACAATCATAAACAATCTAGGATTAGATGTAAATTGACCATACAAATGTAGCAAGCATCAATGACACAAGAGCATGGAGGAAAACTTGAATAGCTTTTATTGATAAACAAGAAAGAGCCAAGAGGAGTTACAACCAGTTGTTCTGACCCAACATCAATCTCCCAGCTAAGAAGCCCCTCTTCACCTCAAACAAAGCTTAGATCACCCAACAATTTGATATTTGTCTCAAGAAACCAACATCAATTCCTTACAATATGCAAAATTCCAGCCTCTGGATCTCTGGGATGAGGGATCCATATATAGATATCTGTAATGGAGATGAGTCAGCTCATGATTTGATTAGTGTCTTCCCTCTGATAGTTCTTGCTTCCACTTGGAGATTGATGATCTCTTACTCATCCTTGGTCGAATTCAGTGAGGCAAGTATCACAGGAGAAGTTTCTGGAAGCTTCCATTGCCTCTCCACCTCGCGGAATGACATTGCCATTTGTCATTTCTCGCCCATCGCACCCCATAGAAGGGCTTTTTGAAATGCAACGCACCCACACAATGTATTTAGGTGAGATTCAACACACTTGGCCAGTGGAGCAGCTGAAATGATCCTGTTTTGACCAATTCTGAGCAATTTTTCATGGAGAACTTCTGGGAGAAGCTGTAATCTGTTGACCTTGTTCCTTTAGGGGTTAGAACAACACTTTTAGGGACTTAGGAGCCCTTGGTTTATGGACATTTCATGCTTGGGGTTGTAGGGCCCAAAAATGTCTATAACATAACCGCTGTCCCTTTGGCGGGGAACCATATGCAAACAAGAAGATCTAAATTAAAACATCTCGGCCAAGGAAAGGAAAAGGAGATATCGACTCAGCGCAAGAAAACGACCGGATAATTGAAGATTAAAAGGTTAGAGAATCCCTCAGGATCCTTTGATCCTGAGGGATCGCTGCTTTAACTATTTTCGCATCCTTGATATCTCCACTTCAGCTGTTATAAGTAGGGGCAGCACTGCTAGCCCGGAGGGAGGAGATTGTTAATTTTTATGTAACTTTGCTCTGTAGTTGAAACTTTGATCATCAACTCTCATTGAGAAGTGATCTAATGTAACTCTGTTTTAATGCTTTAATATAAATATGGTTGCTGTTCCATCTTTGATCATGGAATAATTACAAGCGGTGTGTCCCTGGAGGCTAAGGGCCTGGCCCTGGTGGAACACTTGCTCCTGTACCATTATCTTTATTTCGTGTGTGGTTTGCATTATCAAGCTTTGATCGGTAATCTGGTGTGTTTTGTTATTTTATCACGGCTCTGTTATATTTAGAATATCGTCTCTATAACAAGAAAGTCGTATTGTTCATTCTAACTTCATAACGTATTGTTGTTCCTTTAAGTCATTAATGTAACATTACTGTTCTTTATAGACTGCTATCTCTATTCAATTACAGAGTAACCGAGCTGTAATATTCTTAAGTTGGTATTACTGTATTCATCTATGGTTTATACTTCATTCCGATTGCTGTTCAACTGACATTGTTGTTCCATTATGGATTGCGATCATTATCCTTATAACTAAGATTGATATTTATATTACCGAGATCAGATTACTGTCTTTCTCAATACTAAGGTGTGCCATGTGTTAAGTCTATTGTGCATCTACACTTGGTTCTAAAGCGTTGTTCCATAGTTTATTACTAATCAGTTGCCGTTCCATTTCAGTGTGCTGTCCGATTTATCCTTTAAGTAAAGATTGCCATCTGATTTCTGTAGGATATGATTGCTGCACTTGTTCCTATAGATTAAGGTGTTGCTATCTATAAGACTTAGTTGCTGTTACATTTTCTAGTTGCTGTTCCATTTCTTAGTTGCTGTTCCATTTCCTGTTATTTTCGTTATTGTTGCTTTGGTGTGCAGAACGATTTGAAACTGTAGTGGGTGTTGGCATTTGTTGTCTAGTCCCTAGATTGATGATCTGTTCCTTAATTACCTTTAGTTACATCAGTTTACAAAGGGATGAGTTATTGTTACTAGACCCTTGACTGATAAATTGCTTAGTTTTCCGAGTGCATGATTTAGTTTTTAAAATATTTTGCTGTAAGTAGATCTTGTTTCAAGCATCCATTTACTCTTGTATTTTCTTGAACACTATACTACTCGCATTTCTCTGACAAATGACCGCCTCAAACTGAGTACACTCTTTGAGATAACAAATCGTTCCTAGATTGACAAGTTAATGTGAGGTAATTAGAGGTGAAAAAGACCCTTTTTATAATAGCATAGCGCTTACATTTCTGAATTTAGAAATTAAAAGATTCTTTTTTTTTGAAAATGTAAAATGAGATAGTTACTGCATATATGTATGATTCCTACAATGATAGAAAAACTTTCCATTTCCATACAATCCTAATAGCTAGAGGATAAATTGCAAGGTTAGCATGGTTCTTTTCTACAAGTAATTGGTGTTATTTCCTAGTGTAAGACTCCATCCTAGGGTCCTTTACCAAATCTATATTCTCTAATTTTAAATGCAATAAAAGGGAAATAATTTATTTTCTTACAAGACATTTAAACGATGATAATTTACCATTTAAATCTAATTCCTACAATTTAAATAGTGAACATTTCATTTCAATCACTTACATGAGTAATCTATGCATAGAGGAATACCTTTACCAATAGCCCAGTGGAGATGCCCTTGAGTTGTTGATCTTGCTGGAATGCTCCTCTTGACTACTGACTGGATTTACCTCCCAGCCAACTAGGAAGTATTCCTAGCCCAGGAAACCTCCACAAGTTCCCTAGCCCTCTGAGCCCAAGTCCAACCAGATGTAGTGTGTCCAAGATAAAACAATACTCCCTCAAACAATTCCTCCAAAACCATAGCCAGACCAAAATCAAAAGCAAGACCAAGGGACCTCCCCTCCTTCCCTCATCCTTCCCCTTTTATGCTCCCCCTTCTCCTCTCCACCTCAACCACCTCTCATTAATGTCATAACTACTCCCTCATTCTTACATTTGACTTCTCTTCTCCCAAGTAAACATGAGAAGACATTTGGGGATGTGATATGAATATAAAATTAGGTAATTAATTGGAGAGGACCATGTCTTCTCCCAAGTCAATATGAGAGGACATTTTGGGGATGTGATATGAATATAAAATTGGGTAATTAATTGGAGAGGACCATGTCTTCTCCCAAGTAAATATTTTGGGGATGAGAGATGAATAAATAAATTAGTACTTAATTGGAGAGGACCATGTCTTCTCCCAAGTGAATATGAAAGAACATTTTGGGGATGTGATATGAATATAAAATTGGGTAATTAATTGGAGAGGACCATGTCTTCTCCCAAGGATATTATGAGAGGGAATTTTGGGGATATTTAAATTGGAATAATGGAAGGAGATCATATCATATCCAAGATTAAATTTGAGAAGACAAGTTGGGAATTGAATAATAACAATAAAAAAAAACTTATTAGTAAATAAAATTTACAGTTTCCCAAATGAAGTTATTCACCAATATTTCTTGATAATTATAACTCAATATTTTTAGGTAATTTAAAAATTAATAAAATTTTCATGATAAGATTAAGTGGGGCATTACATATACCCCTCCTTCAGAAAACTTCGTCCCAAAGTTAGAGTGAAAAGATACAAGGAGTTCGAAGGCATAACAAAATAAAGAGAGAGTTATAGTAGTAAAATTTAATTAGTCAAGCAGTGATACCACTTCGCATCAGGAGTCTCCAACTAATCTATATCCTCTTATCCTTCCTTACCTAATTTTGTTCCCACCCTATCCATCCTCTTCTGTTATATAATATGGCATCGGCTATACCAATCTAACCACTGATAAAACCAATATGGAGGAAGCATCAACTATATCGACCTAACTTCCCCAGAAGGAAATTGGAAATCGTCATCACACATCTAGGGGAGCATGTCCACCACTGCCTTCCCATGATTCCAGGTTTGGAGGTTACATGGTGGGAAATACCTCCACCCCTCCTTACAACTAGGGTTGACACCAACTGGTAATCATCATCATGCATCTAGGGGAGTGTTTCCATCACTGCCCTCCCACGATTCCAGGTTTGGAGGTTACACAGTGGGAAATACCTCCACCCCTCCTTACAACTAGGGTCAAAACCCTAATATGGACCACACTACAATGCTGGTTGGACTTGTCATCGAATAATCCAGTCAGGTAGTCTTGCCATCTATCATTTACATTTTACCTATGTCATAAGAGTGCATATCAAGTAGACAACAAATGTAATAGAACAATGTACATCATACCTTTCCTCATTCGATGTCTCGACCTTCCCCAATGGAATAATAGATCTTGGTTATCATACTATTCTTTCCGATCTGCAGGTTAGTTCTCATCCATGCATATATATAACGACAAAATAGATATAAATACATGATCTTAAACATCATGTTATTAAGTCTAGTATCCATGTGTCAATTTTGTAGTTCATACTGAAAATAAATCTTACATTAGATAAATCATAATTTCACTAAGTCATTCATTAGATAAATCATATCCACTTAAGCCATACATGAAACAAAAATAACTCTGATAAGTCATGCACAAGATAAATCATAACCAAGTAATTCATACATTAGGTCATACATCAAGAATTTCAATCATCGATACCTAATCCATCTAATGCTTTATATACGTAGTTTCACTTGTTCAACTAAATGCATCAATATTACATAGCATTCGTAAATAAATAACATGGAATTGCAAATAGAGCCTTAGCATAAGTAGCTATCTAAGTCAAAATGGACATCATAAATGGTCAAAAGTGGGGTAATTGCAGCATATAGCCTCTACATCCTCCCGAATAACATATCTTGGGTTAGAATTGTACCCTTTGTATCTTAACTCGGTCCACTGAGTGATGCCTGAGCAATCGAGCCCTATGGTATAATATGCATATTGGTTTGATCATTGTGGTTCCTATGTCTGAGACCTATAATTCCCTCCATTCGAGTTTGTGGGATTCATCAGAAACATAATGCTATAGGACAGATACATAAAAACATCATGAGTTTTATGCAAGTGGGGTGGTATTACAAGACAATAGGAAATCGGTTCAACTTTTCGCTTTGATTCTAGGAGGTCTTATAGATCGATGTGGTAACTTCACATATTTCTCAAATTGAATTGGAATAGAATAGGTGCTTGCATAGTCTTCTAGCACATAATGGTAGACATTTGTACAGATTGCTTTCCCCTTTTTTTCTATAAATCTTTGTTTGTGGGTCACACAATGAGGAAAGAGATTGCATCATCACTGATGCCCTGGGCTCTGTTCCGGGTATTGGAAAATATGCCTCCCTTTGTAGAAAGGAATGGAGAATTTGATCATTTTTCTCTACCCTATCTTCAAATAATATTTTTTTCTACTTGTTTGATGTCTTTAGAAGTTTGGAGGTACACATACCCTATAACAATGTCAAAAAAAAATTAGGGATGATCCAGGGTTTGAAATACTTCACTCAAAATCCACCTAGAAACTTGTCAACAAGTCGAATTTGATCACATACACTTTTGACCACTCTTACAACCCTTCAACTCTTCAAAGGCAGTGTTGGATTTGTTTTTGGTATTTTCTAATCTATTACTGGTAAAATGCTAAAATTAACAATCTACTTAAAAAAAATAAATGCCACTATCTTCCATCTTCATACATTTAAGAGCTAAAACATCAATTGAATATTTGTGAAAACTTTGAAAAAATACTGAAAAAAAAGCGAACCTAAGGGGTGGATTCTTCAGTCATGATAGGGGTTGGTCCAATTAACGATCAACCCAATGCATCTACAAAAGACAACTTTATCGACACTCAGATTGTTCTAAGCCATAAAAATATGTATCCAGCAGTTTCCTTCCTTGCTTCTATGGTGAAAGGTAAGGTTAAATGGTATAGAATGTTCAAAATAAAATAAATAAACTCCTTGAATTCTATAGGCCAAAGCACTCATTTTTAGATGCAAATATGCCTTTATAAGCACATACCAGGAAAGAAAATAAACAAACTCGTGAAACTATTCAGCAGGTGGAAAAATAGATAACAGTCTCTAACTTCCAAACCAACTATCCAAGATGATGCACATAATTTAGATTTTTAAATTTTAAACCAAAAATGAAGAAATGGTTTTCAAATTTAAAACCAGAAACAAAGACATAATTTTCAAATTCCAAAACGAAAATTCGAAATATCTAAATTATACCAAATTTTGTATTTCACATTAGGAAGCAATATCTACACTATACAAATTTGTATTTCACAATAAATGGAAACCCCATTTCATTTTTAAAATTCATTCCTCATTAAGATGTAAGTAGTAGGAGGAGTTACCTGGGGTTATCTCAGGTGGTTAGGTGGAACAATTATTATCCTTCTTACCCAGGTTCAAATCCCTGCTAGTGACATGATGGGCCTTGATGTTTTTTATGTGGATCAATTATTATCCTTTTCACCCAGGTTCAAATTCCACATTGTGACATGATGCTTTCATGAGCCATTTGTTGACTACCATGATTATCATGAAATTAATCTGGTTTACCCTAGTTACAATTCTCCAAACGAAGGTAAGTGCTCGGTGCATTTCTTTAGGATATATATATATATATATATATATATATATATATATTTCAAGCAAGGAAAAAAAGAAGACAATTTAAAGCTGCAGTGTGTACCCTGGCCCAAGGGGTTGTACAGAAACAAATTCAATGAATCAAAATAGAAAAACTGCACAGAAGTGCAGGAATAGAATGAGAATACAAATAATTAATGTTCTTAGGCAGAGAGACCATCATACAATAATTGCATGCTCTATTGTCTATATAAAACTAAATGATATAATGTACAATTTCATCAATTCCAGAGAGATGAATCAAATAATTAAAAGGGTGGGATAGATTAGAGAGACAAAAATAAAACCTAGAAAAGTAGATGAAAGTTTCCAGGACATTCGTTCACAACCTTCTGCCCAACGGTTCCACCGAATATAGCTACCATGGGATACAACACTCCACTAAAACCACTTGCAAAATATTCGAATACATTATAGTCAACAACATTAACATCCATCTTAACCAACGAGCTATCATTTTAAAACATTTTCCACATCAATGACATATTTGCATCTTCCCAAGATGCGAAATGGAACACCCAAATTTATGAACAAATATATTTGGGGTTCAGACAACCAAGCGTACAAGGGGAGGGTAGTCAAACATGGAGAATCATTGAAAAGAAGTTCGCTAGGACCTTCAAGTGCATGAAACTTTAAGAGCTTGGATTTATTTGCCTGAGCAATTATGCCACCCATCTCATAGCATCCAAAAGTTAGTGGTATCTTCATTGACGTGGAAAGAATATGGTCTTCCAGTCTCTGCCTTTCTTGGCTTCCCATCACTGAATTCATTCATAACTTTAACTTCAGAGAAAACAACAAAATCACCATCCTTGAAATGGAGCCTTTCATCATCAACCACACATGACACAAGAGTATGATTGTTGTTAGAACAGAAGAAATGATGCCCATCTGTGCTTCCACGACATTCACATCAACCACATTAAGCTCTATCCCAAGGTCACAAAACATACTGCGAAACAATCCTCGAACATTGGATTTGATTAGAGCAATTGACGATTTATGATTATGATAGAAATCGGTTGTATTCAACTGCTTTCTTGACACCTATGTCTCTGAACATTGTCCCCTACAATTGCATGGAATATGGAATCCATTACCACTTAGAAGTTCCATCATTTCCTAGGAAATTAGGCATCAACAAAATTGCTTGGCAACAAAAGAGGTGTTGCTATCATATCTTAGATTTAGCAGAAACTGAAACTGTAACACCAGCATTTAATTTCTGCAACTTATTACAGCAAGAAACTGCCTCATTTTTGCCAATATTAGGTTCAGTAAAATAGAAAATTAGCATACAAGTCCTACCTTTCAACATTTGATTGGTCATGCAAAGTCATTGATTCCAATCCTGCTAGTATCACATCATTGACCATTTCAACCCCGAGGCCTTGAAGGCCAAAGATTAGAACATTTACACTGGCTTGGCATCTATTAGCCCCCCCTTCCATAAACTGCCAGATGTTTGATGTGCAAACCCTCATCTATGTATTTTCTTTCATACATGATCAGAAGAAATCGAGTTTGTGCCACCTCCACTAGAATACATCATGTTAATTATGTTTGGTTTTTCACTCAAAATAAGATGATCCATTATTACCACCTCAAAGCACTATTTTTTCTTATCTTGATCTAACGAGGAAAAGGACAAGGACAAAGGATGCACTTTCTTAATTGAGGTCCCCTCTACCATAATATATAGTTGTTCAATATATCATGGCATACAACCCCTTCCTCTATAGTCATGACATCATGAACTGCTCAATTAATTGTAGATTATGATGACTAGTCATAGTCATTCCTACTCATTGACTGCCTGCCTCGCCTTTCAAACGATTTATTTTCCTAAGGCCAACCTTAAACTACCTCACAATTTTTTTCATGTTTGCAAACTAATATGATCTTCATGCCCATCTCAACCTTCTTGAAAATATCTTCACACTATAAGGGAAAAACCAATCAATGTGGCATCTAGCAACTCAGCTCTCTTGCTTCATTATTACAAGTCTCGTCCAATCTCTTGTTTGAATTGTCATACAAAGTCTCTGAATATTTTATCATCATCATTATTATTATTATTATTATTATTATTTTTTATTTTTTTTTAATATTTATTTTGTTAATGTTTTTTTTTTTTGGGTGAGAACCGTTTTATATTAGCTAGCAGCTTATTATCTATGAAACTTCCGATGTCTATTGTTATAAATTTGATGTGGTGGGATGAATCCAAACTTTTCTTCATCTAGAATATGGTGTCATTTTGCATGGTTTTTCTCACTCTCGTTATAGCAGTGTTGGTGTTTCTTGTTGTAGCCTCTTTCAATAGCCTCACAGTACCTTGGTCATTGATTCATCACTTTGTTTGTAACTTTGCTTCCTTTTTAGCATCATCTACAAAGAAATTATTGTGCATCTCTATTTTGTTCCTTATATATTACTTTAGTTCAAGCATGTTTCATTGTTTCAATTGCTCAAATGTTAAACCAAGTATTCGTGTTACCAAAATACCATTCACAGGTATACCCATCCACATTGCCCTTCTAGCATAACCTAGTTAATTTAACAAACCCTCTTTTTTTTTTCTTTTTTTTTTTACTTTGACATTTTGAAATCCTTAAATAATTCATTTTTTTTTACTGCACCCCACTTAACAAATACATTAATTGTTTGGGATTTCCACGTCAACCAATCTTATGCAAGCCATCGAAATGCATGGAACCAACAATTGGGCTGAACTTCAAGTGTTGGATCCACTTCTCAGATTAGCAGTGGATCATTATTTAGACAAATTACAGGTTTTGGGAGATTCCAAACTTATCACTGATTGGATGTGTGCCACTGTAACTTTCATAAATCTGGGGTTTCAAGATTTGTTGGATCAGGTACACTCCCATAATCCAGGGAGATTCTCTAGATTATGTCTCTTTCAGGCACATATGTTGTGAATGAATACAGTGGTAGCTATGCAATCTAATTCTGGAGTTGATGCACAGTTAGGGATGTTGAAACTATAGGAAATAAAAGATAGTGTGCATACTAAGAAAATAAAGGGAAAGAAAACATAGAACTGGATGCAAAATCTGTAGTTGAGCAGACGTCAAAAGAGAAGGGATTTTTGATAAAAGAAAAGAATGAGGAAAAGAGCATGAATTTTCAAGGAGATTAGAATAAGAAAAGTTCTAATGCTAAAATTGATGACTCAACACCCCAAAGTGGTCTATTTTCTATTCAACCTCCTACGATTATTGTTAAAGAATCTTTGAAGCATTATCTGGGTTGGATGATTCAAGTCAAATGGTGGTAACAATTATGTTTGGTGTAATAGAAAATACGATTGAACACTTGGAAAAAGAAAATCAACATAAGCCAAAAGACAAGAAACCCATTAGAAATCAGAATCAAGATCAAGACCATTCATCACCTCAAGAGGGATCTCCTGAGAGTGATAAAGGAAATGGATTAGGAAAGTAGGAACAAGTTCCAACAGTTTCTTCAAATTTTTTTGTTAGTTCAGTTAACACAACGAAATTTATTGATGTTGTTGAGAAATTAGGTGACACCAGAAAAAGAAGCATTCTTTCATCTTCTTTCTAAAATAGAGAGCATTCATTACCTCCTCACTACATAATAAAAATTATAATACTTTCACCATGGGTAAGGAACATTCCTTGCCATCTTACTAAGAAATGAAGGTTATATTACTTTCTCAACTTGGTGGATAACTTATACTTGAAGATCAAAAGTTCCTTGGGTGATTGCTAGATTTTGGAAGAACTCCAAAGTAAAGCGAGCAACAACAACGAAAGAAATGAAAAGAAAGGAAACATGGCACAAGCAATGATGGTTGCATGCTTATGGACAAATTCACCTCTATATTCGTTGACAAAATATTCCAAGAGGTATTGTTGGTTACTACTTTTGGAGACGATTTTCAATCTCTTTGTGACGAGCTTAATACTCTTAAAATTGCATTGACAGACATTGAGCTATTGAAGGATGTCCAAGAGGGATGGATCTCTAGTTCAATGTCAAATTGGTTACGCAAAGTTCAAAAGGTTCTCATTGAAGCTGAGTACATTGTGGAGGAATGTGCTGCTGCTACAAATTGCAAATTTTGTAACCCCATTTTCTGCTATACAATGGGCAACAAGATTAGGGGATTGAGACATACACAGTAGGGATGGAAAAAGATATTAGTGAAATTGCTAACCTTGTATTGTAGAAAGGCAATCCTCAAATCATTGCCATTGTGGGCATGGGAGGGTCAAGCAAAACTCTTCTACTACAACATGTTTTCAGGAATGAAAAGGTCAATCAAGAAGGGTTGGATTATCGAGTCTGGTTGTCAGTATCTCATAAATTTGAATATCCACCGTTGCTCTCAGAAATATGCAAGAAGGTCAAACTCTTCAATCAAGACCAAGATTCTGGAAGGAAGAAATGAGATGAAAGTGAGCTCAAAGCAACAATTGAAAAACATTTAAAGGTCAAACGTTGCCTATTTGCTATCGATGATGTGTGGGAGGATTTTGTTTTGGAAAAGACTGGATTGACCTTGTATAGCAAAAATAAGATTGTGATCACTACACGTCATCGCAGTGTGGCCACAAGTTACGGTTATGTGCACATGTTGAATCGATTATCTGATGAAAACAGCTAGAAAATGTTTTGCTATCATGCCTTCCTAAACACACAAAATCACAGCCCTCCAACAATGTAGCTTAAGGTAGTCACTCAAAAAATTAAAGAAAAATGTTGTGGAGTACTATTGGCCCTAAAAATAGTAGGATGTTATATGTCGATATCTAGAAAGACGATTTCTGATGATAAGGAATGGAGGATGTGTTAGAGTCGGTTTTTTCATCCCTCCATCAGCAATCAAAATCTCTTTTGTTGCATTTCATTTTAGGTGTCTCATCCAGTTCACTTAGTTGCATTCCATTAGGGGCATGCCATAATATGACGGAAGGGCCTTGTCACTCATTCCCCTCATGTCTTGTACCTGCTGGCTCAGGTCTTTTCATCAAGGTCCATCAAAATCATTTTCCAATCAATGATAGTCAATGTTTGGTCTTTTGGTGAGCAAAGAGTCATTTCAGTCGTTAGGTCTAGGGTTTCGTCTTCAAAGTGTTTAATAATGTCCGCAGGAACATGAGGGAGGCTCACAATAAGCTTTCATCGCAAATTTCATCATCACAATCTTTGATCATGACTTTTCTTCAAAACTCTGTTTTGAAGAAAAATTGTCAAATTTCGTCTTTTGTAATAAATACCATGTGATTTTCAAAGTTGTTTTAGTTGTAAAGTCCCTCAGGCGCAGCCCTGGTCACCTTTGCCAAACACCATGCCATCCATCCCTGTAGAACAGATAAAGAGTTTCATCATCAGCTCAAAAATCAGAGGAAACAAGAAAATCAGAGTTTATATTAAAAGTGCCAAAGTCTTCAAACAGTGGGTTTTTCACATCAAAAATCAAGGTCCATGATATATAAGGCATTTCTGGTGTTTAAAAAAATCCATTCACATGCCAAAGACATAAGAGAACCAAATACAAGTCGTGGAGGAGTGAAGGCATTGTTTAAGGCTGAATTGTGTGTTGAAATCAGCTGCGTGACGCATTGGGCCAATTTTCACTGTGGAGAATTGCACTATCATGGTGCATCTAGGAGGCGCAACGCACAGAGCCTCCAAAGCAAATTCTCACCATTTCTTCATCAAATTTGCAAAATGACTCAATTATTTTTGCTCCAAGTAGTTTGTGAGCTCTTGTCAATGATTTTAGCTGGTGTTGCGTGTTGTTTGGAGGGAGGAATTTGGAAGTTTAGAGGTTGAAAATATAAACCTTACCTTCTTGTCAAAACTTCTCCTTTGGGTTTTGAAATGGTGTTTCAAAGTAAATTTGGTGCCAAGTATTCCATTCCCCACCTGTTGTTCCTTTCCCATTAGTGATATATCAGTGTTATATTATCATTCCCCACCTGTTGTTCATTTCCTTTACATCCTCAAGGTCATTCACTACTAAGCCCCTTTTTCCTATCCCTAAGTCACATCATTCCCTATCATTCCTATTTCCCCATCTCATTTGTAAAATCCCTGAACCCCAAACAATCAAGTGACTATCCCATTGTCTCCACATTTGACAAATCAGAAGTTTTAAAAGGGAAAATTTCACTTGGTTACAATCCTTGTTCCCGCTATCCTATTTCTCCCACAGTCTTTTCCCTTTGGCACACATTTGGCACATAGTTGGAAATTGGAGATAAAGACACCAAGTTCTCATTTCTCATTTTCAACAAACCAAACATACACTTGACATACACCTTGCAGCACCATGGATATGGACACCAACATATCATATGAACAAGACAGTGATTTCCACCATTGAAACTGCATGCACCAGGAGGACACTAAAACATCGAAAAAGGGAGGATAGACTCTGAATCTTGGTTGAAGCCTTTTTGGCTGAGCATGGTACTTGATGAGAGACCTTCAGTCCAAATTTCAGCAAGTTTGGAGAAAATTTTGTCAATTTTGAATTTTTTGGCTTCAAAACAGATTTTCCTGCCCAACGCGTAGCACCACCTTGCGCGCACTTATGATTGGGACATCTTCTGGAAGAAAACTTGATATTTTTGAGTTTTTTTATGATAAATTATGCATTCTCAGGAATGGCCTAAGGATTTCATCATGTTCTGGGTGGTCTAAAGGGTCAAAAACACACAAAAAATGACCTTTCTGCCACCTTTTGCACCCACAAGAAGCAGTGTTGGGAGATTGGATTTTTGGAGGGGCCACTAGACACCAAATCCATAAATTCCACTTGGGTTGGAAAGTAGACAGGCAGGCCTTTCCAATGAGCTATCATGAGCTCAATTTGGACTTCGGGAAGGCCCTCAAAATCAGCTCCAAAGTTGTGCTATGCATACAGGTTTTGGGCGCGGCGCATAGAGAATTTTGGCCTATTTTTCACTCAGCAGCTCAGAATTTCACCCAGTTTTGACCAGTTTTAATTTTTCATGTAACTCTTGATCTACCTTAATGTAATTTCATGAACATGATGTAATTTTGGCACATATTTACCTGTTTTAGTAGATTCATTCACTAAAAAGTGAAAAACAACTGAATGAATCAGTTTCCTAACATATAGAGGCAAGTTGTTTCATTGCCTGTTTTTCAGTTCCTTGTTTAGATTGGTTGAAACAGCTCCTAGAATGATGAGCTCGACCCCTAAAAGCATGGGAATGAGTTAAGCTTACCTATATCATGTAATTTCTCAGTCATTTTCAAGGTTGGACACTTGGGATTGCTTGGCACTCCATTGTAGATCTGAATTTCTACATTTTTGGCAAAGGAAAGACCAGGGTTTTGCAGCACTTGTTGGGATCCTTGTGGCTCTGTGTTTTGATGGTGTTTTTCTTCATGTAATTTTAAGTTCATTGATGTTTTATGTATGCCATTTCCCTTCTCTTTGCTTCTGAAATTAAACAAATTGAGTTACAAAGGTAGAATTCATGAGTTTTTTGTGCTCTGCCTTAAACTTTGTTTAGTTTTACATGTTTTCATCTGTTTGGAGAGGATTCTTGCAGCCTCTTGCCCTCTTCAACTCCTCAGTAGTCTTTTCTATCCATTCATTTAATCTAAAGCATCAAAACTACTGCCTACCTTGCCCCAACCGGAACTCTGCAAAAATTTGGCCTCATCCCCGGACCCAAATTTGCCTTTCCCTTTTTCCAAAAATACCCCCCACAAAACTCAAATTAAATCCTTGCACTTCATACCTAGCCTAAGATTAGTTGTTAAATTAGTCATCTCAAGCCCCATCTGATTATATTTTGCTGAGATTGACCCGGAGAGAGCCCTCTCCTGTCCTCGTAGGGCTAGCTACGAGGCTGAGCACGGTTTGATGTTGGTCCTGGATCCAACCTTTTTAGCCTAAGGTAAATCTAGGTGCTAACAGGATGATTCCTAATGAGTGGGAATTTACACTGAAGCATCTAGAAACAGAGCATATACAATCAAAGGCCATGAGTGGCATTATGCCTTGTTTTATGTTGAGTTACGAAGCTTTGCCATATCATTTGAAGCCTTGTTTTCTGTATTTTTAGCCTTTCCTAAAAGTATAGAAATTCAAGCAGAGAATTTAGTGTATGCTTGGATTAGTGAAGGATTTGTTTCAACCAGGGAAGATGCATAGGCTGTAGGACATTCCTACTTAAATGAACTTATTGATCGATGTTTAATCGAAGGCTCAGAATTGAGTGGGAATGGGAAAGTAAAGAGTTGCAAAATACATGATTTTTTGCATGATTTGGTTGATTCCATCCATCAACCTACATGTTTCTTCAAGCCAGGAGGAAAATTGGTTAAACTGCCAGTGCAACAGTGCTGGAAAGTGTATAGAATTTCTTTGATGTAAAACAATATATTGGAAATCAAGGAGGCCTTCAATGATCAAAGGATCCATAATTTGTTGCTATCTTACAACGTGAATCTTAGATCCATTTATACAAGGTTTGTTAAGCATTTGAGTTATCTCAGTGTATTAGATTTAAGTATGAATTCTATCAAGTCATTGCCTAAATCTATTGGGAAAATAAATCATCTAAAGTTTTTTTGAATTTTGTCCAGTACAAATATTGAGATGCTGCCTCATTCATTGAAAAATATTACACACCTACTTGTTGGAAATAATACTGAGAGGGGGGGGTGAATCAGTATTATCAGATCAATAAAACTTTTTCAATGCTCAGAAACATATACTCTACTTCAGTTAAGTGAACCAGCGTGTACACGCCACTGTGTCTAAAGAAACCAGCGTATAACCATAAATCTTATAATCCAGTTAGTTTATCTTCAGTTAAATGCATTAGGACATTATTCACCATATTAAGAGTAAACAGATGCAGTATAACAGAACAGATCATCACACAAAAGCCACACACATGAACACCATGATATAAGGTGGAAACCCAATGTGGGTGAAAACCACCTGCTGCAAGTCGTCTCTATCTTTCTTTAATAAGAACTTCAGTTTACAATCTTTTGTACTGGTGCAGCCTTTTACCAGTACGCAGGCTACAACCTGTAGAAGGCTTCAACCTTCTCTCGTTCTCCAAACTTCCTTGGAAGGGAGCTCCAACCCCCTTTACTCTTGTACTAGCTAAGATACTAGTACGTAAGTGCAAGCCTACAATCTTCTTTCCTTTAGGTACCACTTTTCATACATTTTCAGACTGGATATTCCTGAAGCACAACATTACAATCTGAAGACCACAATTCATTCAACTTTCATAGCAAATTACAAAACAACCAATACTCGCATCAACAATTTCTGAATCACTGAACCACTGAAACCCTGTCAAACCCAGTCACCAGAACAGAGAGCAGACTACAGAACTCTGCAATAACAGTCAGACCCAGCTGCAACCCAAAAATCAAGCTCCAAAAGATATACGCCACTTCAATGAAGGAAACCCGCGTATACACGCGGTTTTACCGAAGACAACCTGCGTACAGATCTAAAAATAACTTTTCATAACTTGCAGCTGTACCAGATATTAGTTATACCCAGAACATAACATTGCGTCAGTATGCAGATCTAGAAATATGCATAATCAACCATATAAAGATAGTTCATTTCAAACCATTTGATCCCGATCTCTCCTTAGATCTTGTTCTCCATCAACCGATGAGATCTCTCCTTAGCTCAGATCAAGCAATACATCATCAACCAATAACCTGGATACTGGATCTAATACTTCATCAGATATTCAAGCCTTTTCAGATACACTTGCCTAATGATTTCCTTCTCCTTATATAGCCTTAGGCCTTGTTCAATACCAAGGGCCAAAACCATAGAAATCCAATACCATCAACTTCAAAACTAGGGATCAACACGTCCGTCGAGACACGAAGGTCCAAAACCATAGGCACAACTTCCAAGGAATAACCGCCGTGGACCAAAGATAAGTTTTCCACATACACGCGCTTTTACTGAAGCCAACCGGCGTGTACACGCGACTTGGTATATAGCGAACATGCGTATACGCGACTTGGAATATAGTGAACCTGCTTGTATACGCGACTTGGTATATAGTGAACCAGCGTGTATATATTTTTCTTCATACTTGTAGATTGATCATCAATTTCTTGCTGCTATCCTTCTGCACTATGATTTGTCATCAGTGTGATTTGCCATCAAGGACAACACTTGTCTCATAATGCCAACAATCTCCCCCTTTGGACTTGATGGCAACAACACCAAATCAAATCACTCTCCCCCTTTGTCATCAAGGGCAAAGGGCTGTGCTCCCCCTGAGTACATGCTGATATCTTTGCCTGGCTGTGCTAAAACATGCTCCCTCTGAATGTAGGCAAGATTTGCAAAAGATGTTCTTCAAAAGAACCAAGACTTATACACCATAAGGGACCTTCCTATCACCAAAAGACTCAATACATACATCCATACTCCCAACCCAGAGGGGATACAACAGAACCAACCAATTATATTACATCATTCATCCCAGGCATAGTGGGGAAACCAACAAAGGCCGTTACATGACCTTGACACCATAAAAGAGATATCACAGAAGAGATACATGACATAGAGACAACAAATCTAGACCAAGACTTATGAAAGTCACAAGCAGCATCTGATACACATCTTTTAGATCAGCAACCAAGATTTCCTTCTGAGCTCCTTCTCCTGAAACCAACAACAGTTGTGTACTAGAACCAAAAGCATCTAAATGCCAACAATGCTTTTATGAGACTTTAAGCTGCTCCCCCTGAACCTGTGCCTGCTGCACCCCCTGAAACTGTGCCTGAAGAATTCTGGCATACCCATCTCAGACCTTCTCCAACCGGAGTCTGCCCTTGTTGTTCAGAACTCCATATACGTGACTTCTCCTGCATAAAACAGCGTATGCACGCGGATATGCTTTCGGCAACACGCGTACACCATACACGCGACTTTCCCAGCATAAATCGGCGTATATACGCGGATATCCTTTACGTAACTTGCGTATACCAACTTTTCTGTAGAACAGACAAGCTTCAACAGCAGGATGAAGCATCAACTACTCCCAGCTTTTGTCTGAGATATTCAAAAGTCTCCCTGGGCAGTGGTTTTGTGAGAATATCAGCAACTTGTTCCTTAGAAGGAACATACTCCAGCTTGACCTTCTGCTCAAGCACTTGTTCCCAAAGAAAATGGTACTTGATTGGTATGTGCTTGGTCTTTGAGTGCATGACTGGATTCTATGAAATGCTGATTGCACTTGTATTATCACATAAGATAGAGACTGGTGGAGTGCAAGTGATTTGAAAATCCTGCAAGGTCTGCATCATCCAAAGAAGTTGTGTGCAACAAGATGCCGCAGCCACATATTCTGCTTCAGCTATAGATAAGGCAATCGAACTTTGTTTCTTGCTGAACCAAGATACTAATCTGGAACCCATGAAGAAAGCACCACCACTTGTGCTTTTCCTATCATCCACACTTCCGGCCCAATCTGCATCTGTGTAAGCATGAAGAGTGAGATCTGTATCTCTAGGATACCATAAGCCATAGTTTTGGGTCCCTTGAAGATACTTGAAGATTCTTTTGACTGCCTGAAGATGAGTTTCCTTTAGGTTGGCTTGAAATCTTCCAACAATTCCTACTGCATGCATAATATCTGGTCAGGTACCTGTCAAATAAAGAAAACTCCCAATCATGGATCTATAAGTGGGTTGGTGAACTGCTGCTGATTCGTCATTTGCACTGAGGCTGCATCCTGTAACCATGGGGGTACAAACTGGCTTTGAATCTTCCATGCCATACTTCTTCAAGATCTACTTGAGGTACTTGGTTTGAGACAAGAAAATACCTCCTTCATTTTGTTGGATTTGCAATCCAAGAAAGTATGTCAATTCTCCAAGTAATGACATTTCAAATTCTTTCTGCATAACCAAGGCAAAGTTCTGTCTCATAGCCTCTTCATTGCTACCAAAGATAATATCATCTACATACACAACAAGTATTAGCAATTTGTTATTTTCAACTTTCATATAGAGATTGCTATCTGCTGATCCTTTTGAAAAACCTTGTTTGTGAAGATATTTGTCCAAACAATAGTACCAAGCCCTTGGAGCTTGTTTGAGACCATAGAGAGCCTTTTTCAATCTGCATACAAGGTTTGGATCATTCCCAAGAATGAAACCATCTGGCTGCTCAATATATACTTCTTCTTCTAAGTCTCCAGTCAGAAAGGCTGATTTCACGTCCATTTGGAATACCTTGAAGTTTTGAAAGCTTGAGAGAGCAAGGAACATTCGGATGGCCTCAAGTCTTGCAACAGGAGCAAAGGTCTCTTCAAAATCTATTCCTTCTTGCTGCGCATACCCTTTACAAACAAGTCTGGCCTTGTTTCTAATTACTTCTCCATTTTCATTCAATTTATTTTTGAAGACCCATTTAGTCCCTATGACATTTTTATCTTTTGGTCTAGGAACCAATTCCCAAGTATTGTTCTTTTCGATCTGCTCAAGTTCTTCATCCATTGCTTTGACCCAACATTCATCTTTGCATGCCTCTTTAACATTTTGTGGTTCAGTGGAAGAGAGTAATGCCAAATAGCTTGAAGCTTCTGCAATTCTTCTTCTTGTTTGTATTCCTGCTTCTTTCTGCCCCACAATCTGAGATTCTGGATGATTCTTTTGAACATATCTAGATGGAGTCTTCTCTTCTATTCTTGTCTGCTCCTCTGGTTCTTCTTGAGGTTCTTCTTCTTCTTGAGGTTCTTCTTGAGGTTCTTCTTCTTCATCATTCTTCCTTTGAGGGTAGCCTTCATCTTCTTCAATGTCTTCATGATGAACTTGCCTAGGAATATATCCCTTCTCATCGACCACTACATCAATGCTGTCAACAATTCTGCCAAGTCTTTTGTTGTAGCACTTGTATGCTTTGCTATGTGGAGAATAACCAAGAAGAATGCCTTCATCTGCTCTTGGTTCAAGTTTTCCAAGTTGCTCATCAGTATTCTTAATATAACATTTGCTCCCAAAGATTTTGAAATGCTTCACCGAAGGAGTCTCACCACTCCAGAGCTCATGAGGTGTTTGAGTGCTGTTTACTCGGACATTTGTTTTGTTAAGAATAATAATCGCAGCATGTGCAGCCTCACCCCAGAAAGTTGCGGGAGTACCTGATTCATCAAGCATAGCACGAGCCATTTGTTGGATTGTTCTGTTCATTCTTTCCACAACCCCATTTTGCTGAGGAGTTCTAGCTGTAGAGAATTCTCTTCTTATCCCATGTTCTTCACAGAAATCGAAAAATTCGTTTGAGGTAAACTCCCCACTTCTGTCAGATCTAAGGCACTTAATTTTGTGTCCTGATTCATTTTCAACCAAAGCTTTGAAGGATTTGAATTTTTCGAATGCTTCATCTTTGTGCTTCATAAGCCCTAACCAGACAAACCTGGAGAAATCGTCAATGAATAATATCAAATATTCTTCTCCTCGAGGTGTCCTTTTCCTAAATGGACCACATACATCTGTATGGACTAGCTCAAGAGGTATGCTGGCTGATCCTTCCTTCTCTGGAAAGTTAGTTCTGGTTTGCTTTCCAAACTGACAAGATTTGCATATAGTGTTGTCTGGAATTTTGATATCTGGAAGACCACGAACTGCCTGATATTTGCATGCTTTCCTTATTTGTGAAAAGCTTAGATGCCCCAACCTCCGATGCCATAGCCAGTGTTCATCATCCTTGCTCAAATAGCATTGTTGTGGTCCTTCTTCAAATATGTATAGATTATTTGGAGTCCTTCTTCCTTTGATCACTGTTTTACCTGTATCAAGGTCACGAACACAACATCCATTTGATCTAAATATTACCTCTGTTCCTTGATCGCACATCTGACTGACACTCAGAAGATTATGCTTCAATCCATCAACATACAAAACATTTCCAGCTTTGACCTTCTCTTTCAATGGAGCAACACCTTTTCCTTTTATGGCTGCAGAGATATCGTTTCCAAAAGAAACTTTCTTCCCCTTTTCTAATGCGGTATATGACTCAAGCTTTTCTTTGTCCCCTGTCATATGCTTTGAACATCCGCTGTCAATGTACCATAGACTTTCTTGACCTTCTTCATAAAAGGCTATCCCACATCTTTCTGGTTGCGGTTCCTTTATTCTCCATGTTCTGACATTTGAGGTTTGTTCCTTCTGAGTTGTCTTCTGGAACCTGCTCCTGCATTCAGAGTCTTCATGACCAAAGTTATTACAAAAAGAGCATTCAACTTCATTTTCAAGAACTGAAAAGTTGTTATAAGTCCTTTTCATGGTTCCAGTCATTCTCCCTTGCTTTTGAGCTTCTCTAGTCATGATTGTCTTGTAGGCAACACATTGAGCTGCTTTGTGACCAAAGTTATGGCAAGAAAAGCATTGGCCATTAAAGAAAATTCTGTGATAATCAGATCTATCATCCAACCGATTGTAGCTTCTATTCACATTCATTCTTGGAGCAAATTGGGAAGATTTTACTTGAGGCTGATTGTAGCTTTTGTTTGTCCTTAAGGCAGTTTGTCCCCGAATTTCTTGATGGTCTTTATTTGTTCTTGAGGTAAACTGTCCCTGATTCACCTGATGACTTTTATTTGGCCTTTGCTCGCTTCTCCTTGCTGCATCAAGATAGCTTTTAGAGGTAGATGCTTGAGATGTTTCTCCATTATATCCAAGACCTGTCTTGATCAGAGGAGATCACTGCACATTGATAATCTCATCCAAGGTTTCAGATCCTTTAACAAATTTAAGATTAATCGCTTTTGTTTTCTCAATCTCCTTTCTAAGACAAACAATCTCACATTGCAATTTTTCAAGATGTTTTTCCTTTTCAGCTAGTTGACATTGTAGAGAATCAATAATAGCACTCTTCTCTTCTAAGCAAACTTTGAGATCTTTCATTTCTTCACAAAAACCTTCTACATCTATAGCATCCATATAGTCATCATCTTCAAAAGCCATTAAAAGTTTATATCTATTACCTTGTTCATCTTCATCACTATTTGAAAGACCATCACTATCTTCATGAGTGTAATAGCTTTTCTTCTTTTCATTTTGTTTCTTGTTCCATTTAACAGGTTCCTTTCCCTTGTCATTCTTATCTTTGTGAGGACATCTGGCAGCATAATGACCTACTCTTCCACAAGCAAAGCATTTAAAAGGTAACTTACCTCTGAACCTTCCAGAACCCCTTTGAAGATTTCTGACAAAATTTGATTCCTCTTCTTCATCTTCTGGCACGTGACTTGCTTCATAATAATCTTCTTTGCCTGAAGCCTTGAAGGCAGCTTCTCTTCTGTCTGATGGACCTCCCTTTCTCATTTCATAAGCGGTTAGAATTTCGTGAAGCTGAGACATAGTGAGAATTTGCAGATTTTCCTTTTCTTCTATGGAAGACACTTTAGATTCAAACTTGGGGGACAAAGATCTTAGAACCTTTTCAACCACAATAGCCTCTTTTATTTCTTCACCCAAGTTTTTCATGCAATTAACAATCTCATCTACCCTAAGGAAATAGTTAGCCACACTTTCATCATTATACATTCTGAGAGTCTCATACTTAATCCTGAGAGTTTGAAGTTTAGCATGTTTTACCTGTTCGTCTCCTTCATAGCTCGTGACAATTTTGTCCCATATTTCTTTTGCAGATTTATAGTGCATTACCTTCATGAATTCTGATTGAGATATACATCCCAATAGAGTATTGACTGCTTTCGCATTTGTTTCATATTTCTTTTTCTCGGCTGCATCTGTAGGAGTAGCTGAAGGAAAAGTGTAGCCTGTCTCTACGATGTCCCAAACTTCTGTACCAAGAGATTGAAGATAGGCAGTAACTCTTACCTTCCAATAATTGAAGTTTGTCCCATCAAAAACCGGTGGCCTGATTGATGCTTCTCTCTCGTAGTTGCTCATGATGAACGATCTACCTTCAAGCGATCAAGCTTCTCTGAAGGACCTGCTCTAATACCAATTGTTGGAAATAATACTGAGAGGGGGGGTGAATCAGTATTATCAGATCAATAAAACTTTTTCAATGCTCAGAAACATATACGCTACTTCAGTTAAGTGAACCAGCGTGTACACGCCACTGTGTCTAAAGAAACCAGCGTATAACCATAAATCTTATAATCCAGTTAGTTTATCTTCAGTTAAATGCATTAGGACATTATTCACCATATTAAGAGTAAACAGATGCAGTATAACAGAACAGATCATCACACAAAAGCCACACACATGAACACCATGATATAAGGTGGAAACCCAATGTGGGTGAAAACCACCTGCTGCAAGTCGTCTCTATCTTTCTTTAATAAGAACTTCAGTTTACAATCTTTTGTACTGGTGTAGCCTTATACCAGTACGCAGGCTACAACCTGCAGAAGGCCTCAACCTTCTCTCATTCTCCAAACTTCCTTGGAAGGGAGCTCCAACCCCCTTTGCTCTTGTACTAGCTAAGATACTAGTACGTAGGTGCAGGCCTACAATCTGCTTTCCTTCAGGTACCACTTTTCATACATTTTCAGACTGGATATTCCTGAAGCACAACATTACAATCTGAAGACCACAATTCATTCAACTTTCATAGCAGATTACAAAACAACCAATACTCGCATCAACAATCTCTGAATCACTGAACCACTGAAACCTTGTCAAACCCAGTCACCAGAACACAGAGCAGACTACAGAACTCTGCAATAACAGTCAAACCTAGCTGCAACCCAAAAATCAAGCTCCAAAATATATACGCCACTTCAATGAAGGCAACCCGCGTATACACGCGGTTTTACCGAAGACAACCTGCGTACAGATCTAAAAATAACTTTTCATAACTTGCAGCTATACCAGATATTAGTTATACCCAGAACATAACATTGCATCAGTATGCAGATCTAGAAATACGCATAATCAACCATATAAATATAGTTCATTTCAAACCATTTGATCCCGATCTCTCCTTAGATCTTGTTCTCCATCAACCGATGAGATCTCTCCTTAGCTCAGATCAAGCAATACATCATCAACCAATAACCTGCATACTAGATCTAATACTTCATCAGATATTCAAGCCTTTTCAAATACACTTGCCTAATGATTTCATTCTCCTTATATAGCCTTAGGCCTTGTTCAATACCAAGGGCCAAAACCATAGAAATCCAATACCATCAACTTCAAAACTAGGGATCAACACGTCCGTCGAGACACCAAGGTCCAAAACCATAGGCACAACTTCCAAGGAATAACCGTCGTGGACCAAAGATAAGTTTTCCACATACACGCGCTTTTACTAAAGCCAACTGGCATGTACACGCGACTTGGTATATAGCGAACATGCGTATACGTGACTTGGAATATAGTGAACCTGCTTGTATACGCGACTTGGTATATAGTGAACCAGCGTGTATATATTTTTCTTCATACTTGTAGACTGATCATCAATTTCTTGCTGCTATCCTTCTGCACTATGATTTGTCATCAGTGTGATTTGCCATCAAGGACAACACTTGCCTCATAATGCCAACACTACTCTTTTAGATGTCAGTAATCACAACGAGATAAAAATGTTGCATCCAGGGATAGGTAAGCATCAGTCTATGCCACATCTGAATGTCAAGAGTTCAAAAACAAAAATTGAAATGGCTGCCTATAGGTATATCGAAGCTCATCTCTTTGCAGATGTTGAAAGGCATTCAATTGGAATCCAAAAATTCCAAGGCCTTGCAATTAAGGGATCTCAAAGGATTGACCCTCCTGGAACAACTATCATTAAATGTCGATTCTGATCAGTGGACTGTTAATGATCCTTCAGCTTCATTGGAGGTGTGAGGATCCACAGATTCTTTGGCACAATCCAAATCACATGATAACCTAGTTCCATAGTAACTTTTCTGCTAGGGACTTGGAACATTATTAGCACAACCATCTCCTTCAATTGTAGGACTATCATTATAATTAACCTTGACAACAAACCCAACTGTTGGTATGTAATGTAAGTTTCCATGAAACATTCACATATTCCATAAACATAATTTAGAGTTTAGTTAGCACAGAAATAGACTTGTACAGAACTTTGTGAAGAAATCCACCCAACAACAGCCACAACCGAGACATTAGACTGGGGATATAATAATCCCTCTTGAGGGGAGCACGAGAACAAGCAACAATAAACAAGAAATGAAATCAGCACCAACATGGATTCATTTTTTAGAGGAGAGATATGGGACGACCACAGCTGACACTAACAAAGAATCCACCCCAAAAGCCCTAGTTGTAGAAATGCAAAAAATATGAGTCTACCTAGAGAAGGTGTAAGAATGCAAGAATATTATTTTTGTCAATAAGAAGAGCAAAACCTCCATTAAAAAAACGCTATCTTCTATGATTTTTCCATAGACGCCGAAGAATATAATCTCTAACGAAGACACAATTCCCAGGTAGCGAGTAAATCTGGTCATCTCAAACAGACAGAGACACTATTATGCTTACAAAGACCCCATGTGGCAGAATATCCAGCTCCTCTGGGAATGGAAATAGATGGGGCTATTCTAAAATCAATAGAAGGTCTATTTCATTTAATAATTTAATAATTCAATTTATTTTGGTTTTTAATATAATTAAATTTGTTTGAAATATATATATATATTTCTAGTAGGTAAGCTTCAAGGTCCAGATTTTGAATCTGGGCTTTGATACCACATGTAAGACTCCATCCTAGGGTCCTTTACCAGATCTATATTCTCTAATTTTAAATGGAATAAAAGGGCAATAATTTATTTTCTTACAAGACATTTAAATGATGATAATCTACCATTTAAATCTAATTCCTACAATTTAAATGGTGAACATTTCATTTCAATCACTTACATGAGTAATCTATGCATAGAGGAATACCTATATTGATAGCTGAGTGGAGATGCCCTTGAGTTGTTGATCCTGCTGGAACACTCCTCTTGACTACCGACTGGATTTACCTCCCAGCCAAATAGGAAGTATTCCTAGCCTAGGAAACCTCCATAGGTTCCCTAGCTCTCCAAGCCCAAGTTCAACCAGATGTAGTGTGTCCAAGATAAAACAATACTCCTTCAAACAATTCTTCCAAAACCACAACTAGATAAAAACCAAAAGCAAGACCAAGGGACCTCCCCTCCTTCCCTCATCCTTCCCCTTTTATCCTCCCCCTTCTCCTCTCCACCTCAACCACCTCTCATTGATGTCATAACTACTCCCTCATCCTTAAATTTGACTTCTCTTCTCCCAAGTAAACATGAGAGGACATTTGGGGATGTGATATGAATATAAAATTGCGTAATTAAATGGAGAGGACCATGTCTTCTCCCAAGTAAATATTTTGGGGATGAGAGATGAATATATAAATTGGTAATTAATTGGAGAGAACCATGCCTTATCCCACGTAAATATGAGAGGACATTTTGAGGATGGGATATGAATATAAAATTGGGTAATTAATTGGAGAGGACCATGTCTTCTCCCAAGTAAATATGACAGGACATTTTGGGGATGTGATATGAATATAAAATTAGGTAATTAATTGGAGAGGACCATGTCTTCTCCCAAGGATATTATGAGAGGGAATTTTGGGGATATTTAAATTGGAATAATGGAAGGAGTCCATATCCTATCCAAGATTAAAATTGAGAAGACAAGTTGGGAATTGAATAATAACAATAATAAATTTTATATCAGTAAATAAAATTTACAGTTTCCCAAATGAAGGTATTCACCAATATTTCTTGATAATTATAATTCAATAATTTCAAGTAATTTAAACATTAATAAAATTTACATGATAAGATTAAGTGGGGCATTACACCTAGTTATATTATTTATGGCATTTCATATCATTTACCATTCAGTAACTTTAATTTCCTAAATAGGAAAACATTTAATTTCCTACATTAGAACTAGATTTACATTCACTGTCAGTAGTCAGAATCCTTCTATTCAATAGAGGATTAGTCTGGAACCCTAGTGGTCTAGCACCCCAATTGAGAAGTGACATGAGAAAATTGTTGCATCTGGTGTGTATATAGCACTATCACCTCCAAGTTTGTACGAAACCCCGGGTTGATAAAGTAAAGTTAGTAGCCCTAAGAGTTGCAACATCCTTGCTGCAATACTGAGGCTCATAAAAAAACATGAGAGAATAATACAACAAAAGAAGGAAAATAAAATAAAAGGAAAAAGAAAAACACATGTAATCTTGGAAATAATTATATTCACCCCAATAGGCACCAAGAAATGATCCCCAATATCAAGTATTATGGAATTTGTATTCATAAATTAGATAAATATATATTGAACATAAAACCCTAGCTAATGTAATACCCGAGGGAAAATATTCAAGTTATACCTGTAATAGAACGACGGTGATCAAGTCAGCCATCAAACTTTTACATACACCAAGTTGTAAATGCAAAATGAAGAAATAAACACATAAAGACAAGAACACAAAATTTTGGTTTATAATAATGTTTCTTGCAAGGGGTACAACTAAATATCAATGTCATGCATTTTAAATCCAACATGTAAGCTATCAAAGAAAAAGGATAACTTGAAAATTTCAAATAGTATAAATATCTTGAAAATGAACCAAGTTGAATAATGTAGAAAAATCTATCATCTAATCAAGTTAGCATTTTTAAAATTTTCATTGCACCAAAATGTAAGGCACACGAGTAAGATAAAGAAATTGAATTTTAACTATCAAAATGCATAAAGATCCACAATGTTCTTGAATCTGGTTCACACAACATGTGTGTACAAACCATAGCAGCCCTAAGTTTCCAACTCCTCTCTAAAGTTTAGCCCAAAACTTCTCAAAGCTTAACCCCCCCATCTAATGGTCATTTACATTCTTTTTATACTTGAGGGAGTTAGTTTCCCATTCAATTTTTGTAACTTCCATAATTTAAAATTACATTAATAATTGTTTTCTCCCTAACTAAAATACATGATCCCTTTATTTAATTAGTTTCGTCTAAATTTTCAACCTAGCAAGCCTTTTAAAATGTCCATATTACTTTTCCTGCAATATAGAAGAAAAATGAAAATTAGTTTTAATATAAGATATATAATAATAAATGACACTAAAATAAATAAATGCTAATCCCTTATTAATCTCTCCGCATAATATAATTTCTCACTTAACTTTATATAAAGTTGGTTTTCATTTTTACCTTTGGTAACTTCTGATAAAATTTTTCCAACTATACAAAAAACTTAAATAATAAAATGAATTTAATGCAAGAAAAAATTATTGAAAATATTGAGAGGGGGATGAATTAGTATTTATTACTTAAATTGGTAATTTAGCTTCCCAAAGCTTTAAAAATTATTGACATTAGTTAAAAATAAACAATCATGGATTTTCTTATTGATAATCTATGCACATCCGGAAGAGTGAGGAACGAGGGAGCGATAGAGGACAAATAATCTATGGCTTCAGGGCTATTGCAGGGGCGGTTCTCCATGGAAGGGCACAAAGGAGGGAGCTCCACTCCCTCCTTCAAACAGAATGTGACCAGCAGGGGTAAAAAACCTATGGAATATGATAGAGGCCCTTCAAAGGGAAGGAACAAGAATAGTGAAGAGGAACAAGATGGACAGAAGTCAAAGGAGAACAACATTACTAAAGAAAATGAGGAAGAAGAAAAGGAAGAGGGAACAGAAAACAAAGAACACATGGGTCCATGTAAGCCCAAAGCTGATGTTACTCCCAGATTTGTTTTAAATCAGCGTGCTCTGCAGGTGCATCGGGACCATATGCAAACCTATGCAATCATTTGCAAATTCATGGGTTTATGGCCCACTGAAAGAGCCTTACAAATGTGGATAAAATATCACTGGAAAACAAAAGGAAGCATTGACCTAAACCTTGGTCTAAGGCTTTCTTCACTATGGTATTTGCAAACATCGAAGATAAGGATAGAGTTTTTGAAGGCGGGCCCTACTTCTATGTTGCAGCAAGTCTCTATATGAGACCTTGGATCATGAAATTTGTCCCGGAACGTGAGACCTTTACTTCGGTCCCAGTCTAGGTAAGACTCTAATCTCTTCCAATTGATTATTGGCAAACAGAGTCCTTAGCGGCCATAGGGAATAAGTTAGGATGTTTTTTCAAAGCTTCTGAAGCTACTAGGAGGGGAAAGTACACTTCCTTTGCTAGAATATGTGTGGAGATGGATCTCTCTGGAGCTCTACCAGATGAGGTAATCTTGGAAGTTTTTGATGAATAATGGGTGCAAACTGTGGATTACGAACATATTTCATTCAGATGTCGCAAATGCCATGAGCATGGGCACCTATTTAGGGATTGCCCTCTTACTAAAATAGAGAATAAGGGTAAAACTAACGCAATGAAATACTCTAAAAGCTTTCACAAAGTGGAAAATAGAGGAAAAGGAAGCAAGAGGGGGACAAAGATACAAAAATATGAAGGGCAACAAGCCAGTCAAAATAGGTTCCAAGTTTTGGAAGAGGAAGAAGGGAAAACTACTGCAGACTAGACGAAGGGAGAAGGTTTAATGCAGGAAGGAAAAGAAGAGGATGGGGAACAAACACCAGATAAAAATCAGCAGATAGAAACGATGGTGAGTGATCCAGAAACATAAATGTATCATTGGATGAACCAAAGCGAGATGGAAACGGAGGACCAAGAACTTCAGGAGATTCTTGAGAAAGAGAATCTAGATCTGGAGGATTTCTTGATTCAAGGAACCAAGGAAGGGATAGAATCTTTACCTCCATAGGAGCTCAGTAGAGTCCAGCAACTATTTGTATGGAAAACCCAAAACAAAGGGCCGGAAAGGCAAAGAAATAAGGAAAAGCAAAGTAGTGAAGGGGTAAAAACGGTGAAAACCACACCAGGATTAGCACCCAAAAACCCAGGGAAGAAAAGAGGCAGGAAAAGGAAGAATGAACTATTGATGGAATGTGCAAAGCTAATGATAGACTCGGGTAATATGAAAGACCTAACTAGCTACTCCTTTACCAATCTTTAATAATGAAGTTTACTTCTTGGAATATTATAGGTCTAGGTAGTAAAGAAAACAGAGATTGATTAGTGATAGAATGAAACAAACAGCTCCGGATGTGATCTTCATCGAGGAAACCAAATGTTCCACTCAAAAAATAAAACAGATTCATAGTAAATGGCTCAATCGTTATGAGTTTCTGGAAGTCAAAGTAGATAATATAGTAGGTGGTATAATCACTCTTTGGAATCCAAATAGAATAGACATTTTAGATGTTGAGGCATCTAGAGAATATCTATCAGTGGTCATACAGCCTATAGGAGATAAGGAAACCTACCTGATCACAAATGTTTATGGCCCCCAAAGACTAGAAGGTAAACTCAAATTTCTAGATTCTCTGGAGGCTCTCAAAGATAGACATTTAGGCATTCCATGGATATTGGGAGGGGATTTCAGCATGATCAAATCACTTTCAGAGAAAAAAGGTGGAACCAGAGTTCTAAGTAAAGACTCTTTGAAGTTTCAGACTTTTATAGATGTTATGAAGCTAGTGGATATTGTAACAAGTAATGGAATATTTACTTGGAACAACAAAAGAGGAGGAGAGTCTCAGGTAGCTTCATAATTAGACAGATTCATAATAATAGAAGATCTTATGCTCAATGATAAGGAAATATCAGCAAGAATTCTACCCTTTGGAGGCTCAGATCATTGGCTGGTTCATCCGGAGGTGCAGAGTATTGGTACTCCCCGAAACAGACCTTTTCGATTTGAAAACATCTAGCTTTCCCATCCAGCTTTCACCAGTAACATAGCCAAATGGTGGTCAGAAGATTTGAACATTCAAGGCACAAGAATGTTCCTTCTTCAGAAAATACTAAAACACATCAATCTCTGGCTCAAAGATTGGAATAAGAACGAATAAGGCAATATTTTTTAGGCTAAAAAAGTAGTGGAGGATAAAATGCAGGAACTCAACCAAGCCCTTATCATAGATGGCTTCGATAAAACCAGAAATGATCAGGCTACCAAATATAATAAAGAATGGGAGATTTTATGCAAACAAGAGGAAATATTTTGGAGACAAAAATCTAGGGTTCAATGGCTCAAAGAAGGAGAAAGAAATACTAGATTTTTCCACAGATCCACTATGGCGAACAGAGCTCACAACAGAATTTTTGTGATCAAGGATGAGGAAGGTAATCTTCACAACTCTCATGTAGAGATAGAAGAAGTACTTGTTAAGCACTTTCGAGGCATAGCCAAGGAAACATGTTATGAAAAAGAAAACTCCATCAGGAAATTCATAAGACATATACCTCGACTGGTGTCCAGAGAGGACAATTTCAACCTTCAGAAGTTAGTAACCAAAGAAGAGGTCAGTGAAGTGCTCAAAGAAATGCAAAACAGTAAAGCACCTGGCCCTGATGGTTTCAATGTAGATTTCTTCAAGGCTTGCTAGAATATTGTAAAATAGGATATTCTGAATGTAGTAGAAGATTCTAGGATGAATAGAACTATTTTGAAAGCTCTGAACACTTCCTTCATTGCCCTGATCCCTAAACAGGAGGCAGCCCAAACTCTTGACAAGTTTAGACCAATAGCTTTATGCAATGTGGTTTACAAGTTTATATCAAAAGTGGTGGCCAATAGACTCAAACCTCTCCTTCCTACACTTGTCTCTATGGAAAAATCTGTGTATGTGGAAGGAAGGAAAATTCTTAATAATATTATTCAAGCACATGAGGTGGTACACTCTCTGACTAGCAATAGAAAGGCTGGTATGATCATGCAATTAGACATTGCCAAGGCCTATGATAAATTGAACTGGAATTATATCAGGAAAATTCTTATTGCTTTTGGGTTTGATCACAACTGGGTGAGATGGGTCTTGGCCCTTGTCACTTCCTCTAGCTTCTCAATTCTAGTCAATGGCTCTCCATCTGAAACTTTTCTTCCTTCTAGAGGCCTCAGACAGGGGGACCCACTCTCTCCCTTTCTCTTCATCCTCATGATGGAAGGACTAGGTCAGGCTATCAAACATGCAAAAGAAGTCGGTAAGATCAAAGGTCTTCAACTTTCTGAGAAGGGACAAGCTTGGACGCATCAACAGTTTGTGGATGACATCATGCTGCAGGGAATCCCCAAAATCAAAGAAGCTCATGCATACAAACAAATTCTAAATGACTTCACCAGGGCTTCAGGTATGGAAGTTAATTTCTCTAAATCTAAGATTTTTTTCTTCATTACTAATATTGCCATTCAAAGGAACATTGCCAAAATTTTTGGCTTTCAAAGAGATTCTCTCCCCTTAAAATATTTGGGGGTTCCTCTAACTGCTAAGCCTTTACACAAGAGCATCTGGGAGCCAATGATTAATAAATTGCAAGAAAAAATAAGGAAATGGACTAGGAGGTCATTAAACTTGGCTGGCAGGTTGGTGCTCACAAAGGCTGTTCTACAATCAATCCCAGTTTTTATGCTTTCCGTTGTCCTTGCTCCTAAAGGAGTCTTGCATCTATTCAGAACCATACAAAGAGAATTTCTCTGGGGCAAGGGGGAAGAAAAGAAAAAATGGGCCTTGGTAGCTTGGGAAAAAATCTGCAAACCTAAAAAACATAGGGATCTTGGATTGGATGATCCTAAAATTTTAAGCAAAGCTTTAGGGGCTAAATTGTGGTGGCGCTAGATAAAAGAACCAAAGGCTCAGTGGGCTACAATTTGGAAAGAAAAATATGCCAGCTCATGGCAAAGTAATGACCATATATGAATGGATGGAAATATTAAGGGATCACACATTTGAAACAAGGCCTGGGATAATAGAGGTCTAGTCCAAGATAACGGCTTCTGGGAAATTAGAGAGGGAAACTTAGCTCTATTTTGGGAGGATAGATGGAAACAAGAACCCATTATATTAAAAGAGGAATTGAAGGAACTTAAGGCAGAGGCAGATGCTAAAGGATTATCCAAAGTAAAGGATTTCTGGGATCAAACCAACAGCATAGGAAAATGGAGAATATGGAGGAAATTTGATTTTAGGGATGACAACCCCTTAAAATCTAAAGCTAAAATGCTAATGCAAGAGTTAGATTGAAGGAAAATTTTAGTGTCAGAAGGGAAGGACCAACTGCAATGGGGCATCAACAATGAGGGCACCTTTAATCTTAGGGAAGCTAAATTCATTCTCCTTGGTTTGGCCTCCTAGGCTTCGGACAAAGCATGGAAAAGACTTTGGAGGCATCAAGGTTGGATGAAAATTAAACTCTTCATGTGGCTGGTCCAACATAGGGAGATTTTGACTTGGGATAACATTCAGAAAAGGGGTGTTTTGGGGCCTTCCAGATGCCAGCTATGTGAATCTCAAGAGGAAACAATGGAGCACCTTCTCAAAAATTGCATCTCTACCTCCAGGTTGTGGGATACAGTCAGATAGGGACAAAGGGAGCATCATCAACACCCTAAACAAGTGGAGAAGAAATTTTTCGAATAATGAAGTCCTCGGCTCTGCTTGAGCTCTAGCGCCCAGCTTCATTATCTGGAATATTTGGAAAGAAAGGAATAACAGAATTTTCAAGGATGTAAGAAAACCATCCCTTTACCTTTTGGGTTAGATCTTAAAACAGCTTCAAGAGACAGTGGGTTCTATTGTCTGAAATCTCCCTAAGAATCCTCCTTCGGTACCAGATTTGAGGATTCTTTGTCAGCTAGGGTTATAGGGTCTCATTCCTCAGGGCCTAGAAAGGAAGATTCTCATTAGATACTCTGAGCTTGATTTTTGGCACCCCCCCCCAAGGGTTTTTTGAAGTTCAATATTGATGGTGCCTCAAAGGGCAACACAGGTATTGCAAGTCATGGCGGGGTTTTAAGGGATGAAAGGGGGAATATTTTTTTCATTTTATATGGTCACCTAGGGAGAGCCACCAATAATATGGCAAAAGTTATGGCTATGGATCATTGTTTAGAATTCCTGATTCAAGATAATTAACACAATGTGATTGTTGAAGCGGATTCTGAGCTAATCATTAACTCGATCAAGAGAATTAGTTGGGGTACGGCACTGGAAAAGGCCTCAAGGAATTTGAGGCTGATCTAGATCTTTCAACAGATCCATAACCACCTTTTGTGCCTTTTCACAATAACTTTTAAACATGTATGAAGATCGGCCAATAAACTGGCGGATCTTCTGGATAATCAAGGAGTGAACTGCGCAGAAAATAGGTTTGCAATGAAATGGCAAGAGCTACCTCAACACAAACTAAAGGCGAAGTGCCAAGACCAGGCTACGGAAGATTGGTTGGTGTTTCGGAGTAGGGCCATGGAGGGCAGCATAGATAACTCAAAGGCAATATGATCAGAGGAGTGTACATAATTGGATATACAGCAAGTAATGCGCTTTGATGGTTTGCAGTTCAAAGTATTATGCTCAAACAGATTATCAGTGGTTGTAGAGCGAGAGTTTTATTTCTAGGGGTTTCAAGCATCTTGGCAGAAGCATCTTCTCACAATATCTTAGGTAGAGTAGATATGGCAGGAGATTGGAAGTCGGGAACCCGTGGCATCCTTGAATACCATAAACTTTCTCTTCTCATCGGAATACCATGGCCAGGGAGGTTTTAGGGTGATCGCAAGCCTCGTGAGTGGGAAGTAGTTTTCCCTTTTTTTCAGCGATCCCATTCAGTGAACAACACGTGGCAGTGGGGCCAGATGAAAAACCGCCTTGATCGCACGCTAAAAATCTTCATGTTGGGCTGTGCGATATTCATTAGAACCGTCAGATTTTGTGGCAGGGATCAACGATCAGGATTGATCATGCAATTTTGTGGGGCCAGGGAGTTAAGTTTTGTTTTCCTTCTTGGTGTGAAATTCATCTCCACCGTCAGATTAAGACGTGGTTCGGAAGGCCACAATTTAATAGGTAAGTTGAGTGAGTGCTGGCGCAGGCAATTGCTTGGCTAAGCATTGGTCAGCACGTTTAGGGTAGGTTTTCTAAAGGGTTTGTCGGTTATTTGTATTGGGTTGGGGGTTCTTGCCATTGGCGGTTAGCACCCTTGTTCTAAGTCCACTTTGTCAAGTGGATAGTTGTAAACTATGTAAATTATTTTTGGCTTACTGATATAGAAGGATCGTCTCTTGCTTTAGCGAAAAAAAAAAAAAAGACAATCATTAACACCATTCAATAATGCACATAATCAAGATAGTAGACACCAAATATTTTTAGGTGGAACTCTTCCAAGAGAAAAACCATTAAACACTTCTTAATATTTGACTTCAATAAGTACATCAATATGAAGCTCAAACTTCCATCATTCTAAGCTACAACTGAGGGAAGCTCCAACCCCCTATTTTATAGGCTACAATGTGATGGATGCTCCAACATTGTGTTTACCAACTACTACTAGAAGGACATTCCAATGCCCAGGTATATATGCTCTGACCTGTAGGATACTTCAACACCCTATTTACCAAATGCTATTGGATGAGCGCTCCAACGCCCTGCACATGCTCCAACCTACCTTAGCACCACTTTGTCGCCCTAAAGTGTTCTCAAGATTCAACCTGAAGAAGACTCCATTCTCCTACCTTGCACTACCCTGCCACCCTGCTCGGAAAGTCGCCACTTTCCCTAAAGGCTTTCCAATTTGTATGGCATAGTACCAATATTTTGCAACACCTTGTACGAACCATAATACTTTGGTGATAATTTATTATCCTTCTTAGATTGCTTGAGGGAAATTTGTTTGTATGGTTATAGTCATAGAAATAACCATTCACCTAGATCAAAACTTCTCTCGCTATGATGTTGATTTACCTGTTGTTTCATTCTACTATGTGCCAAAGTGAGGTTATCCTTTAAGAGTTTAAGAACTTGTTGTTGATGCTCGATGTGATCTTCCATTGCTTCAACCTTAGAATTTTCCCTTAAGGATGATGTGATGGATGGTGGATAATATCCATAAAGTGCCATAAATGGGGCCATTTTTGTTGCAGTATGGAAGGAAGTGTTATACCACCATTCAGCGAGAGGTAACCACTTGACCCACTTTCTCTTTTTATGAGCTACAAAGCAACGAAGATTTCCTTCCAATCATTTATTCACTATCTTATTTTTCCCATCAGATTGAGGATGATAAGATGAGCTATGAGCTAACTGAGTACCTAAACAAGAAAATAATTTCTTCCAAAAATTTCCAATGAAAATGGGATCTCTATCACTTACAATAATCTTTGAGTTTCCATGTAGCTTTTGTATTGTTTCCATAAATGTAGTAGCAATTGTATTGGCTTTAAATGTATGAGATAATGCACAAAAGTGTGCATACTTGGTAAGTCTATCAATTACCACCATGATGACAGTCTTTCCTTTAGACTTGGGCAGACCTGTGATAAAATCCATTGAAACCTCCTCCCATTGTTGACTTGGAATGGACAAAGGTTGTAATAGAATCGAGGTCTTAATTGTTTCAACTTTATTTTGTTGGAAAACCAAACATTCCACCACAAACTTTTGAATATCAAATTTAAGGCCATCCTAAAAAACAATCCTTCTTAACCCTGTGGTAAGTTTTTAAAAACCTTAAGTTCCCTCCTAATGGAGAGGTGTGCAATTCCAGAAGAATCTTTTGTTTGAGTTGGGAATTCTTACAGAGGTATAAACAATCTTTGTACCATAACGAATCATTTTTCTAGCTAAATGTGTCATATGTATTGGGATCGTGATTCAACTTTTGAATGAATGCCCACACGTCTTTGTCATTCTTCCATTCATCCCTTGTTTCATTTATTTAATCGAGTTGGATAATAGAAATGGCACAAAACAATGCTTCCACATCCTCATCCTTTCTTGAGTGTGCATCTACAACAACATTTTGGTTCCCTTTTTTGTAGATGATTTCAAAGTCATAACCCAACATCTTTGTGACCCATTTGTGTTGCTCTTCTGAAGATAATATTTTTTCTAAAAAGTATTTAAGATTATCATGACCCGTTTCTACCTTGAAGTGTCTTCCCATTAGGTAAGGTCGCCATTTCTTAAGTGCATGTAGTATTGCCAACATTTCCTTCTCATAAATAGCTTTGTGTAAATAACTTCCTTTGATTGGATGACTTTCAAAAGAAATGGGTCTTCCTTCTTGCATTAAATCAACATCATTTCCATTTCCTCAGGCATCACATTCCACAATAAAGGTTTTTGTGAAGTCAGGCATAGTTAATACCAGTTCTTGGTACATTGCCTCTTTAATATGTTCAAAGGTCATCGTTGCTTCTGGAGTTCAAGAAAATGCATCTTTCTTCAGTAATGTTGTTAGAGGTGCTGTTATTCTCCCATAATTCTTAACAAACTTTCTATAATACCCTGTCAACCCGAGAAATCCTCGCAGATGCTTTATGGATGTGGGAATTTTCCATTCCTTAATGGCTTTAATTTTGCTACGGTCTACCTTAACACCTTCATGAGATAAAATATGACCCAGATATTCCACCTCCTGTACTCAAAGAAACATTTGGAGGTTTTTTCATATAATTGTTTCTCCTCCAATAGTTTGAGCACCTTGTCAACATGTTGAACATGATCCTTCCAATACTTGTTGTAGATTAATATATCATCAAAAAATACTAACACGTATTTTCTAAGGAAGGGTTTGAAAATTGAATTCATCAAACCTTGAAATGTAGAAGGTGCATTGGTAAGGCCAAAAGGAATGACCAAGAATTCATAATGACCCTCATGAGTTATAAATGTTGTTTTTGGAATGTATTTAGTTTTCATTTTGATTTGATGATATCTTGAACGAAGATCCAACTTGGTGAAGTAAATTTCTCCATGTAATTCATCCAATAATTCATCAATGAATATAATGGGAAATTTATCTTTAATAGTGAGCTTGTTGAGATCCATATAATCTGGACACATGTGCCATGATCCATCCTACTTGTGCACCAATAATACTGGAGCAGAAAAAGAACTTTGATTAGATTGAATTATACTAGCCTCTAGCATTTCTGCAACCATACATTCAATTTCATTCTTTTTGGCATAAGGATATTTGTAGGCTTGATGTTTGGAGGAACAATTCCTGGAATCAAATGAATAGCATGGTCATGATCAAAAATAGGTGGGAGGCATTTGGGAGTCTCAAATACCTTGGAATGAGTGTCCAAGACTTTTTGGAGATTTGGAGAAATAGATGATTTCAATGTTGGAACCTCTAGTGAACATAATTGTGCAATTATGCCCCGTTGTCATTTATTTAGAAGCTTTGTCATGCCATTTGTTGGGCATGGAATCCCCCAAGGCATGTTTTGGGGCTTAAAGCCCAAGTTTTGACCAAGTCCTTTATAAAGGCTCTACAATTTGTGGGTGCAGAGTGCGAAATCATAGTAGAGTCACAGGGTTGTCTGCTCTTGTTTTTGTAATGTAATGTCAGCTTGAAAGATCCACCCATGGTTCGCGGACCATGGGATTGTATAAATAGAGCAACACTCTAAGTGTAGAAGACAGAAAAAGAAAAAGAAGAGAAGCATGATGAGTCTAAGAGATTGAGTCGAAGTGTAAAGTGTGTCTTTGGGTCGTAGAGTAGGAGAAGTCTCTACAACTGAGTACACAGAGGCCTAGTAGTCCGCAGCTGAGTGTGTGAACCCCTACAGCTGAGTGCGTAAGGCAGGTCGAGTTTGCTACCATTGGAAGAATTAATAAAGAGAAGTGTACCATATTTCTGTGTATCTTTTCCTTTTTAATGTATTATTGGGTATAAATTGCAAGTGTACTGTTTATTTTCTACACGAACTTATATGTGTGTGCTGTATAAATAAATATAACACAAGGCTTCTATTTACGCAAAGATAACTAACTAGTGTAGGAAGATAGATAAGATCTCAGGTGTGACTTAGGGAAATAGTGCAAAGCGCTTCTCCAATAGCATGGAAGCCCCACAGCCCCTAGGGCTGTGCGAAGGCAAGTATATCATGTCGTGAAGGCCAGGAAAGTACGCGAAGAAACCTGCACGTAGGGACAAGCATTTGGACTAAATCAAACCCTTAGACATCTCAAGGGTGCGAAAACCTAGTTCCAGCACCCCCCCATACTACTTCGAGTGAGACCTCAATCCACGGTCTGCAGAATGTTTCCGAAAGGGCTAGTAGTACAGGGATTTGTTTGGCTAATTAACTCCAAACTTGGGTCAGGCCCCAACAAGGCAACAAATGGTTCCATTGTCAGGACTGGGATCTGCATAGAGATGTCTGATGTCATATCATTAGAATCTAATGAAGAAAGGAATTGAAGATTGGCTAGATAGAAAGATTCACGAGTTTGCTGCGCAAGAAAACAGGAATCCATGACTATCAAGAGAAGAGTGGTTAGACTACTACTTATACACAGAGATCCACAAAATTTTCTTCACATATTTCCCTAGTGAGCTATACGAGTCGATCGCAAAGCTAGAAGATAGCCAAGTAATTGGTGTAAGCTCGACAAACCTATTATGTGGAATCCAAAATTGGTGCGCAAACTAGAAGCGTCAAAGGATAAGATCGTGCACATTGTTGATCACTAGCTCGATCGAATTATAGGAGGCTTCATCACCGAGTTTGTGGTAGATACTTTAGTTAGCTATAGCGAGGTAGAATGCTGCATCCTCAAAGGGCCATGAGGTAATTACGGTAAATCTTTGAACACTTGGATTAAAATGCTACTGTATGAAAAACAGGTTATGTGAATAAATTGATGTTTGGGGCTACATGAAGTGGGAGAATCTATAGAAACGAAGGTAGTTCAGAACTAGAAACTAGCCTCTTGATTTCACCTCCACGAGGGGGTGAAGAAGAGCTCGTGAAGGTCTCACCGAGAAGTGCGATTAATTTGATAAGGCAAAGGATTCCACACATACCACCCCCACCCACACCACTATCAGTTTCACCGTCTTCACCCCCATCTTCACCCATACCACCTCTGCCACCACTACCAATCAATATGGTGAGCGCGATAAAGTTGCCAATGTTCAAGGGAATAGGGAATGAAGATCTAAACCAGTTTTGGTTTGTGATAAAAGCTGTATGGGAAGTGTAGGGAGTCATAGATGGCAATATAAAGAAAGCAACATTGTTCAGCGCTCTGTAGGATCGTGCGCTGACCTGGTACATTAAGCATTTCAATGACAATCCGAATGCGGGGATCGTAGATATTCAAACTACGCTAAACAAATAATTTAGTAGGCCAAAGTCAGAGGCGTAGTCGATCATTGGATTCAAGTAAATCACAATGCTACCAGGCGAGAGCCCTTGGGAGTTGGATCAGAGACTGAAGTGCACAATTCGCAAAGCTAACATGACGTTGACAGATGGACAACACCGTGAATGGTTTGTAGCATCGTTAACGCCACATCTAAGGAATCCGTTGTCACAACAAAGGCTAACAACTCAGGCCGAGGTGTTGGAGATCGCGATGAGATTGCATGAGACCCTGATATAGGATCCCAACTTGGGAGTTCAGCGGATTCACGCGCAATTGAAAAGCTTGTGCCTTGAGATGTAGAGTTTGAAACAAGACAGGACAGCTCGCCCAGAAGTGCACGATTAGGTATGGTGCGTAAAGTGAAAGGGTAAGGGACATGACAAGGACCACTACACGATGTTCTAAAATTACCTCGCTAGAGGAGGACCAATGCCATTGAGACCGAAGGCACAAGCAGGACCAAGCACGGTGCCTGCATTATGGTGCACGATTTGTTAGATAGGAGGAAAGCATGCTACAAATAACTGCCATTTATTACAAAAGTACACGCAGAATTCACAGTAGTTTTTCTATATTTTCTGTAGATCAGTGGGACATGATAAGTGCACCTGTAGAAGTTATGAGCTAATGATGGATTGGACTCCTACCTACAGATTTCAGGCAGAAACGCGGGCCATTGACCAAAACGCAGGGATGGCGCAAACCGGATTTCAGGGGTGCAAACGAGGTCAAGGTGGAGGAGGACCAGGAAGGGGTCGCGGACAGCTGATATGTCACAATTGCGGAGGTCCAGGACATTATGCCCACAATTGTAAAAATGCAACGTGGCCATCATGCTTGTAATGTAAATGGTTTGATCATGAGACGGAGGATTATCCCACCCTGATAGCGAGGTTGCATGATAAAGGAGCACTCCAACCTCCCCCGACTCAGAACCTGTAAATGATGAGGTCTGAGCCGAGCGAGGAAGACTAATGTGAATATTGTTCTCTGAAGTGGAAATATGATAGGGGATGACCTAGGCAAGCAACCTGAAGAAAGTACTTGGGTTCGCAAGGCTCCAACGAAGGAACCATAGCTTGATTTCGAGTGCACTAAGGAAACCTTCATGGAAGCCAAGAGGAGCTTCGCTGATGCCTCCACTTCAGGAAGTAAAGACAGACCAGAGCCGGAAATGGACCCATCAATGCTCACAACATTCCTGGAAACATGCATGAAGCTACTGCGTGACAACAAGGTTGTAAAGGGGCTACAGGAACTCATAAATAGATGTGCTAGGATAGCACCAAGAGAACCACACGTAGTTCGAAAGCTTGAAGAGCACACGATACGAACGGGAAGGGAGATGAGATTGACTGTGTAGATTGGAGAATATGAGATGGACCAAGTGATTCTGTATCTAGGATCATTCGCGAACGTCCTGCTGAAGAAAACATGGGAGCGCATGGGAAGGCCTATGCTACAATGGTCTCCTATCCAACTATGAATGATGAACCAACAAAAGAGCCTACCTATGGGGAGATTGCAGTGAATCACAGTGGATATCGAAGGAGCAAGCGCGCTAGCAAATTTCAAAGTAATAGAGGTTGTTGATGACAACAATCCCTATCCCGCGCTATTAGGAATAGATTGGGCCACTGACATGAATGGGGTGATCAATCTAAAGAAGTGCAAGATGATTTTTGAGAAAAATTCTCTACGTGTAGTTGTACCTTTGGACCCTGTAGAAGGATTGCGTTACACAGAGCCAATGCGCGACTATGACAGCAATGACGATTTGGATTGCATCTACAAGATAACTACGTGAGAACAAGACTAGGTGAATCCAACCACGGATGGACAAATCTCATGGGAGCATGAAAGCTCCTACACATCGGATTCTGATGAAGAGATAGAATGATGGCAGAACTAGTTACACAAGGTAACCATGCTAAACAGTAACATGATGACGAGATCATTGTGTTGCATATCAACGGAGGTAAGGGAGCTACCTACGTATGATGGGTTAAGTGAGGTGGATGAATTCCTCAACAGATTTGAAAGAGAAGTTTTGAAACAATAGTGTTTCAAAAATTTGAAATGGGTACTGTGCGCTACACCAGTGAGGTCGTGTGGTACGCACCAAAGAAGTTTTGAGGACTGGTGTGAAGGCAGGAGGATGATGCGCATGTAGTTTGGGAAGGCTTAGATGCGATTAACATACAAGATTGTTGGACGAAATGATCCGCACGCCCACCTGTCCAAATGGATACAGGCATATGGTACGAAACCTGGGCAGATGCACACAGTCTTCTCGTTAGGAGACACGGTCAGTAAGCATGTACAGGTGACCCAGTGGTGCGAACGACCCCTCTGGTTGGAACCATGGAGTATGGAAATACCAAGTGCGCAAAAGGTTATCCACACTAAAACCTTATAGGACCGCGTGAAAGAAACTGAAGGTGTAGGCACCTCCGAGGCTAGAGTATGAAGCAAACACTGGTATCCCCATAGAGCATGAAATGCCTAGTCTGTGCATGGAAGCATCGGTCAATACGACGATTCACGGAGCCTTGAAAGAAGGGATCGTACAACTGAATGAAGCGGAACACTTGGGACCTAAGGAAGAAATCCAACAAGGTAATTTTAGGCTCTAAGAACTTGATAAATAAAGGGTGCGATTAAGGAAAAAAACCCTCTAGTGGAAGCGGAAGTAAAGAAGCTGGAGGACGAGATAAAGGAATATTTTCTGGATAAGAAGACTAGGGTGATAAAACAGGGTGTGCACTATCATGCTGACAAATTTGGGTACTATCGCCGCAAATTGATCAATCTGATGCCTTGGCTTGGACCACATATTACTAAATGAATCAACCATGATGGTGCGCTGCAGATGATAAAGTGCGTGATGCCGCCAGTAACAATAAAAGGTGGTTATTTTCCAGGAAAAGTGGTGGATGACCGGATGAAACCCTATACAGGTGGCATGGCCACCTGACTATCCATGGTAAGTATAGTGTTAGCACTCTTGGAAGTTTAATGGAGTCACAGGACTATAAAATACTCTACCTAGGAGCTACGCGATGTTGGAGCTGCGCACAAAAGCAAAGAGTCACAAGGTCCACTACTAAACCTGCTCTGGGTGCTGCATTTCCACCACACCCCAATAACAATTTTCGTCATCAGGCAGCTGCTCTACTTGGTGCATGGTGGGTGGTTGTGGCTGGAGGAGCCCATCCCCATCACGGACCACTTGATTCACCACATTACTTGGCTTCCATGTAAAGGAGAGGACCTCGTAGATATCTCGAAGGGGAAAAGTAGTGACCTGGCCATCCAGAGGCCATGAAGAAGAAATATAAACTAGAGAAGAACAAGAGGGGCTATGCCATATCCAACATCAACAAAAAAGTAGTAAGAGTGGCGACCCAAATACTGGTAAGTAAGGTTATGTGCAAGTGCCGTGTAGATGAGGTACCCGCGCCGGTGGTAGCACTTGCTGAGCAGTACGTGGAGGGGGTCCAGTTTAACTGGTTCAAGTTCCTCAGCAAGGAGTTCCTGGAAAATTTCCGCGAGGCTCAGGAACAAGGCAAAACGTTCCACTATGCATGGCTTCTACTGTCCATAGTGCTCGTGGCAGGGGATTGCCAGAGGACAGTCAGTTCCCCACAATTGATAGGGATCTGCCGAAGGCTGCGAAGTATGCTTCGCTCTGGGCCACAAAGGATACAAAGCGGATCCATGACAGTAAGATATTATGGGTGTTCATGGAAATGAACCTTAGAATGGGGATTAACCACAATTTGTGGTTATCAACCGCTTTCTACAATAGCCTGCAAAGTTTTACAAAGTTTAAAGCGAACCTCCACAACATATACATCAGAGCGTGCAAGGACCCAACTAAGAAATGGAGTGAGCTACCCTTTGTAGCCACAAACGATGTAATTTTTGATGTACTAGAGACATGGCCTCAGAGTGGCACACCCAGACATCACAGCAATGGAGAAGTCTATGACACAAAATAAGAAAGAAGAGGCCAAACTGCACATGGCACAGTTGGTGGAGAAGAGAAGGCAGGAGGAAGCAACAGCAAAATCGCAAGAGCCACACGACACTGCATAGACAACAACAGAACAGAAAAAGGCCGCAGCAGCAGCAGCAGTGCAGGAAGCAGCCAAGAAGGTGCGCAAGGGCCAAAAGTTACCTTCGCATGGACAAGAAGCAGAGGAAGATGAGGGGGGAGTGGACCCACAAACCGTGTAAACACAAGTGAAGCACTAGTGCCTGAGCAAGCAGACGGGGCAGCGCAAGAAGGTCTAGGCATCAAAGTTGTCTATTGACCCAATCACCCTTACTGAGGGTGATCTGCACGACATCGGCAAGACAGTGTGTGATGTCACCTTCGAGCCCCTCCAAAATTTCGTGCAAGAGAACTAGATTGTGTTGGGGGCCCTCAGAGCGCATCTGCAGGAGTTGTAGGTGCGCACTCCTCATGCTGGTACCCTTTTGACCAGCCTTGCAGAAGGGACAACTACAGTAGAGTAGATGTTGTGCGCGCTCAGAAAACAAATACAATAGTGATACCAAAAGGGGCATTGGTGACAACAAATGAGGCCGATAGGCCTACGATTAGTGCCCTAAAGGGTATTAGGATCAACATGGCTGCACTCTCGTGGGAGACGTTATACATTCTGCAGGATGGGGTTACTGCAGAACTGCAGGCTAGGGAGAGCCATGCGTTGCAAGTACTAAGCAAGAAAAAGATCAACATGGAGCAGTTGAGCTTGCAGCGCGACAAAGTGGTGTAGCAGAATCAGCAGTTGGTATAGGCACTGGACGAAGCTTGTCAAAGCATCCCTAAGTTGGCCATCCCAGCCAACACACCAGCATAGGCGCGCATCCATAGGCTAGCAACAGGGGTGCCTAAGGCACGACAAGAAATGACTAAGGTTCAGCTAGAGCTGAATCTTTAGATCGCAGATCTACGGTTGAAGGTGTAGCCATCCACCCCACCAGAAGTAAGAGCGTGCCAGCGCTATTATAGCAGGACTAGATGAGATCAACAGTGTAGTGAGGGACTGCACTAGAATGTTGGAGGAGTCATTTGAGGTTTCTCATAAATCTGTAGGAGGACCCCAACATCCAGTGCTTAGAGACAGAGGTGCGTGAACTCTAGAAGTAGTCTGACAGCATCAAAGGAACTGCGCAGATGGTGGCCATCACCTAGAGGCTCATGCAAATGCAACAAGCCAAAGCACTGAAAGAATAGGTGGACGCAACACGGCACAAAGAAGTAGTCCTGAAAGCACGCATTTAGCCTTAGATCAATGAGGCATTCACCATCACGGTAACAATTGAAGACAAGCTCACACGAATGCAGAGGACGCAGAAACAGATGCAGGGAAGCAGTTCTGACACTACGGTCTCAGAACAATGCGTATAGGAAATCCAGCAGGCAGTCGCTCAGTGCGCTATTGACCTTGCAGCGGTTCGGACAGAGTTGGAGGGACTCCGGGCGAAGATCTCTGTGCCGACAGATTGAATCGAGGGCGAGTCATGATGTTTGTGTTGGGGCCCTGTTGGGAATGGAATCCCCCCAAGGCATGTTTTGGGGCTTAATGCCCAAGTTTTGACCAAGTCCTTTGTAAAGGCTCTGCGATTTGTGGGCGCGGAGCGTGAAATCATAGTAGAGTCACAGGGTTGTCTGCCCTTGTTTTTGTAATGTAATGTCAGATTGAAAGATCCACCCATGGTCCGCAGACCATGGGATTGTATAAATAGAGCAAGGCTCTAAGTGTAGAAGATAGAAAAAGAAAAAGAAGAGAAGCATGATGATTCTAAGAGATTGAGTTGAAGTGTAAAATGTGTCTTTAGGTTGTAGGGTAGGAGAAGGCTCCGCAGCTGAGTGCACGGACCCCTGTAGCTAACTACGCAAGGTAGGTCAAGTCTATAACCATTGGAAAAAAATTTATTTTTTTTTGTTGACTAACAGAATCGGCAATGGCGATGGTATCGTACTCGCATTACACGGGGTCAAATCCCATCGGCTGCTGCTATAACCTCTAGGAGGAACCGTCCAGCCCACAAGAACGGCCCTCGATTAAGACGAGACTCGAACTCGTGACTTGAACAGTGGCATGAACGACTTAGCAGATCGTCTGTTGGCCACGAGACCAAACCTCTGCAGGCACCATTGGAAGAATTAATAAAGATAAGTTTACCATATTTCTATGTATGCTTTCCTGTTTAATCTATTATTGGGTATAAATTGCAAGTGTATTGTTTATTTGCTGCATGAACTTATATGTGTGTGATGTATAAATAAATATATCACAAGACTTCTATTTACACAAAGATAACTAACTGGTGTAGGAATATAGGTAAGACCTCATGTGTGACTTAGGGAAATAGTGCAAAGCATTGCTCTAGCAGCGCGGAAGCCCCACAGCCCCTAGGGTTGCGCGAAGGCAAGTATATCAAGGCATGAAGGCTAGGAAAGTATGCGAAGCAACCTACGCACAGGGATGAGCAGCTGAACCGAATCAAATCCTCAGACATATCAAGGGTGTGGAAACCTGGTTCCAGCACCCCCTTCCCCCCGCATACTACTTCGAGTGAGACCTCAATCTGCGCTCCACGGACTATTACTGAAAGGGCTAGTAGTACAAGGATTTGTTTGGCTAATGAACTCTGAAACTGGGTCAGGCCCCAACAAGCCAACACCATTAGAGCTGATTATCTTTCTCGATTTCCCTATGATACGCCTTAATTAAACTTCCTTTCCTTCCCAAAAAAATTTCAAGAAAAGTTTTTGAAAATTAAAAGCTATTGTACCCAAAGATTGTAGCCATTGGATTCCTAGTACAACATCAGCACCACCCATTGGAATGGAAAACATTTGACTATTCAATACATATTCTCCCATGGATAACCTAATATTATGGCACTTTCCAGAGAAATTTATGGTTCCTCCATTTATAACTATCGCTTGACACTCCGGTGCTAGATATAGGAAGCAATTAAATTCCTTGGCTATCTTACACTGAATTAAATTATGGGTACTACCTGAATCAATCAACACTATTACCTTTTTCTTCCTGACATGTCCTTCTATATTGAGAGTTTGAGGAGTGGTAATTCGTTCCAATTCATTACAAGATATGGTCATATTCATTTCTTCATTCTCTAGGGTTGGTTCCTAGTGTATATCCTCTTCTTTTGATGTTTATTTTTCCTTTTCTTCCTCCTATTCACAATCTATGTAAAATAATTTCTTCTCAGAACGTTTATGACCTTTAGTGTATTTTCTATCGCAACTATAACAAATCCCTTTTTCTCTTTTTTCTTCCAATTCTTGTGGTATCAACCTCATAGGTTGTGGAAGGCTAGGGGAAATAACACTTCCATATTTATAGTTGTGATTGGTAAGCTTCCTTACTGCCATAATTTATCTTTCAATTTTTCTTGTCAACTTGAATGCCTTTTCCAATGAATCAGGTTCCCAAAGGAAAACCTCATGTTGGATGTTATCCTTTAAAGTCCCTATGAACACATCAATCCTATGCTCCTCTGCAAGATCATTTACCCTTATATTCAATTTTTTTAAGTCCTCAATGTGCTCCACCATTGAACCCTTTTGTTTGAGATTTATCAATTGACTAAAGAAGGTGTTGCTCTTTGTATCCTCATAATATGCTAGCATTTCCTCCGTAAAATTGACCAAGTGACTATTTTTTTACGAGAGCAAAGCCATTGATACCATACAAATTGTTTGGATTCCAAATATAAAGTTTCAATGTGTACCTTTTGTATGTTTTGCACATTCTAGTGATCAAAATATTGCTCCATGTGTAGTATCCATGTTATGAGATCCTTGCCATCAAACTTCCTCATATCCATCTTTGGAACATGGTGGGCCTTTGATCTAATGTTAGAGTCTATGAAATCATGATTATAATTTCCTTTTTTCTCATCATGAGTTTCATCTAATACCTTTTCACCATTAGGATGCATTTCTTGTAGCAACCTTGCCAAACCTTCATCGAAACCTTCCATATCTTCTTTTAAACCATTCTTAAAATCTTCTATATTATCTTTCATATCATCCATATTAGCTTTCATGCCATTCTTCAATCCTTCCATATCTGATTTTAAGTTATTCTTCAAACCATCCATCTTAGCTTCCATTTCATTTTTGGCTACTCTTTGTGAGAGAGAAAATTGTTGCACTTGGTCTCATAATTTTGATATATCATGTTGCATTTCTTCTTCTTCTTCATGCGTCATAGTAGAGCTTTTATGAAGCTTACTAGGTTTTTTTATTTTCTTTCTTTGGGGCATCAATTCATGATTATTATACTTCATTATGCCCTTTGAATCACTTCAAATTATTTTTTCAAACAAAACTTATTCAAATTTTGAAAACATACACACCTTTTTTTCTCCTTGTAGGAGCTCGATATTGAATATGGTGTATCTCTATAATTTCAGATCTCCAAGATCTAAAATTTAGTCTTGTGGTAGCCCTCTAATTCCTCATTCCAACCCCACAATTCTGATCGATATTGGATTCTCCAAGAAATATTTATTGTCAATCGCCCACGATGACCTGATTATAGACTGGTTCAATAGAGTGAACATGTACGAAATTCCACGTGTCACTGTTTTGACCTTCGGACCTAAAAATGATACCCAACAAACTATAGTCTATCCTCTTTTTGTCACCTTTTACAAAATTCTAATCTGATGCTCAGAGAGAAAGTTATGATGATTTTCCCAAGGTGATCTATTTGAGATGGAATTTGGGAGCCTACAAAAACCCTAACTTCCTTGGATCATATATCCAAAATATAGTGAGATAAGATCTAAAATTCAGAAACGACATTCATTAAGACTTCTTATCAAATGAGTTTTTTTTAGCTTCTGAATGTTCTTAGAAAAAACATTATAGTGAAAATTCTAGGACTACCTATTTGAAGTAGCAAAACCCTAGAATCCAAAGCTCTGATACCAAATGTTAAGCAACCATCTCACAAAATAGAAGAAGAGATAGATCAATGACTTCAAAATTAACCTCTTAGAGGAGGAAAACTCCTTTAAATTACATAAATGAACAATTATTCAATGATTTAAATGACAAAACCTCTGTTCTATATATAGGAGTTTAAGGGGTCACAATATAATCAGAGCCGACATAACCATAATAATGTAAGGGTACAACAATAACAATAGTGGGATTCTATGGGGCACAATAAAAACAATATGGGGATAAAATGGGCACAACAATAACAATAAGGGTTACAATGACATTAATAATGGGGGAATACACTAGTATTATAGGGACCTAACAGAATTCACCTGCAAGACTTGTCAAACCATGATACCCTTAACCAACACTTCAAACTTCATAGATTATGCCTTCAAAGGAGAGGCCATGGTCACAACAAATTAGATAACAAGGCCGCAAGGATGAACAATTAACAAGGCCACAAAATTGGTTCATATTTTATGAGGGAAGCAAATTATCAGATTTGTTATTGTGCTACAATCAATTTCATATTTATTTCATGCCACTAAACAAAGCTCAGATTTCCTTTAGCACTCTTCACTTTCATAAACAAACTTTTTGTCTGAGAAAAATTGTCCATTCAACCATTTATATTATAAATTTCAAAATAAAGTCTGAATAATATAAACTCTAAGTTTATCAAATAACATTTTATAAATTTTAATTTTAATAAAATAAACTTTACATAAAGTAAACTTAAAGTTTAATATAACAAAACTTTTAGAAACTTATATAATTTTTAAATTTTAATAATAATATAATTTATTTTAATATTTAAAAAAATGATTTGATGTATGGAGGCATGCATGTTGGACAATTATTATTTTATATCGAGTACAAAATAGGTGGTAATTCAATGGATCTCAATTGGATTGATAGAATCCAAAGGCAAAGAACATTTTAAATGGATGGTTGTGGTTTTATATCGGGTACCAAGAAGTTTGGTATTTAACATTAATGTTAGGCCCGACATCTCTTGATACGCATATGTGCATCGAGTCATTAAATCAAAGTTTTAGGCTTAATTAAGTGGGGGGACAAATGCATTAATAATTTAAGAGAGGGAACACAGTTTTATGAGGTTGGTCATACACATTTTATCATGTTATATTGACAATAGGGTAATAAATTAATGTTAATGTTTAATATGTAGAAATTATGGTGTAGAATTGCATTTGCCCATGAAATTTTAATCTAAATCACAAGACACAATCCTACTCCACTACTATGCAAAATTCAATTCACAATTCAAAGCATCAATCATAAACATGCAATGATAAATAACACACATGCACATAATATTTTTCTAGGGGAAAGCAATCTGCTAAAAATCTCTTTTCTTGCTTGCATTAATCTGATGAATAGAGATGTATTACAATTGCTAGCTCAATCTGATCTCAACTTGCAAGTGAATAACCTATCTCTCTGCTCGCTAAGAAGCTATAAACTAGAAATATTCTTCTACCTCTTCTTGAGCCCCTATTTCCTTGTGTGATTCTTGAGGAAATTAGGCCCCTATTATTTAGGAATTTCCTCCAAAATGCTTGTGTAATTACCAATGTTGATCATTTTACTACATGCAACACTTGTACACTCAAAACTAGCCTACAACTGATGTTACATCGCCTTGGAATCTCCACGATAGATAGGGAACTCGAATTCTCTGGATGAAATAGTTATTTGGGTTAATTTATTCGTTAACTAGATGATCACTAAGTTAGACTATTGTCCCACTACAAAATTGACCTTCCACTAGTTCCTCCAGTAGTTAGAATTTGTTTAATTGAAAACAACTTGAAACAACTGACCTTGATTGCTAAAAATTAGAAATCACACATGCTTAATTGAACTACAACTCCTCTAGCTCGAATTTACTGAGGTAACTGAGTGACAAGAGCCATGTCACACAAGTTAACTGCATCCAAGTTGCCTGCTGATGTGGAAATTCAAATTTTCTCAATTTGACCAAGGCAAAATCAAATTGAGACTTTCTTGTAGCATTTTTCAACACTCCCTCTAAGAAAGAAAGGGATTATCAACCACCCCTATCCTACACTTGTGGAACTCGAACTCCCTCTTAACAAATCCTTAGTCAAAATGTTAGCATCTTGTTCCTTTGTTGGAATTTATTGTGGAAACAGTATCTTCCTCTACACACAGTCCCACAAATGGTGATACTAGATATATATATGCTTGGATCAATCGTGAAATATCGGATTCTCAGATAGCTTGATGAAACTATGATTATCACTATAGATCACATTTGGATCCATCATCTGACCAAAAAGACCCACAAGTATCTTCTCATCCAGATTGCCTCACATGTTGCTTGACTTGCAGCTATGTATTTTTCTTCTACTGAGTTGAGTGCCATAGATATTTTCTTCTTGTTGTACAAAAAACCATTGCGGACTCAACACTAAAAATACCAACTAATGTACTCTTTCGGTCGAATGGACTCCCTGCCCAATCTACATCTATGAAGCCACACAACTTCACTCTCTCTATTTGTATGTACAATAATCCAAATTGGGCAGTGCCTCTAGGTATCGTAAAACAAGCTTAGTTGCCTTCCAATATAATTTGGTTGGCCTAACCATAGCTTGGCTCAGTTGGTTGAATGCATAGCACATATATGGTCATGTGTTCACAAGATACATTAGTGAACCCACTAGCTACCGATAAATGGTAGCATCCTCTTCTTCACTTGAGGTGGCATCCTCCTTCCTCCAATTGGTCACTAGAGGTGTTCGTGAATTTACAACTCCCCATGCAAAATATTTGTAGTATCTCATTGGCATACTTACCTTGAGACACAAACAATTACCCATTGCCTTGCCATACTTCCAACCAAAGGAAGTAGTCCATGAGACCCATGTCCTTCACTTCAAATTCCCTTGCGAGGTCCTCCTTGTAATATTTAATCAACTGCTCATCACCAGTTAAAATCAAATCATAAAAATATAAGACAATAATAAGAAATTTACCTTCTACCAATATGTGATAGAGGTTTTCATCCACTTCACTTTTGGTGAAGCCCAAACCAGTGATATTGTTGCCGATCCTCGTGTACTAAGCATGGGGTGCTTGTTTGAGACCATACAATGCTTTCATGAGTCTACACACATGAGACTCTTGATAAAATGTCTCAAATCCTTTTGTTTGCTCAATGTACACCTCCTCCTCATTAACACCATTGAGAAATGTTGTTTTTACATCCATCTGGTGGTTCTTCCACCCCATCTGCACAACTAGTGCAAGAATTGATCTAATGGATGAATAACTTGCTACAGGATCAAAGATATCCTCATAGTCAATTTCCTACACTTAAGAGAATCCTTTGGCCACAAATATGGCCTTATACTTCTCTATGCTTCTGTCTACTGCATGCTTAACATTGAAGATCCATCTCGAACCCACAACTAATTTATATGTCGATGTTGGGACCACTTCCCAAACACTATTCTTTATAATGGATTTATATTCCTCCACCATAGAATCAACCCATACAGGGTTCTCGATTGCTTCCCTAAAACAGGATGGCTCAGTCTCTACATTCTTAGTAATTAGAGCAATGTAGCCAGTGTACCTCTCAAGTGACTTCATTTACCTGCAAAAATTTGAAGGAGCTCCCACATTCTCCCTCACATCCTACACAAGTCTATTAGCTTCCCTGGTTCTTTTTCTTCCTTCTCTGGATGGTTTTGCTTGAGTGAATTTCGCCACTCTCTTCTCCTCAATTTTTGGTTGCTCCACAACTTCCCGAGGCTCCTCCTTTGGAGCTAAAATCTCCTCTTCTATTGGGATCTAAAGATCCCTCTCAAGAGAGCACTCCATCACTTTCTCCTCATCAAAATTTACATCCCTTCATTCAACTGTCATTCTCAGGGAAGGTAAGTACACATGGTAGTTGCGAGGAGTTTCTGTATAACCCACAAAGACTCCAAACTCTAAGATCATCTCAAGCTTCTTCCTAGAATCTTTGGAGACATCGCAGCAAACAAAGGCTCCAAAAATCCTAAAGTGCGACACATTTGGCTTTCTCCCTAAGAGGGCCGCTTCCCATGTAATAATACTAAGAATCCAATGAGGACTCTGGTTATGCAAGTATATTGTTATGTTGCATTCCTATTCCCACAAATGTAGTGGTAGGCCCTGATCATGCAACACAGCCATTGCAACTCCCACAATTCCACTGTTCTTTCTCTCAGCCACCCCATTTTTTTTTGGGTTGTGGGGTGTTGTCAGCTCTCTTCGAATGCCTTCTTTTACACATAAATTTTTGAAATCATTCAAAACATATTCATCTCCACTTTTTCTCTTGATATCCTTCACCTTCTTACTAGTCTCTTTCTCAACTAGTTCCTTGAATTATACAAACTTGGAGAATGTCTCATCTTTCTTCTGCATGAAGAAGACATAACACTTCCTTCATAAATCATCAATAAAGATATAAAAATATTTGTGTCTACTAGTGGAGGCTGTCAAGAAAGTTCCACAAACATCAAAGTGGATCCTTTCCAAGAGTCCACGTGCTTTGTTGTCTCAATCATGGAATGTGGATTTTGCATACATCCCCAAGGTACAACCTTTATAGACATCCTAATGCTTAAGTGCTCCTTTAGGGAGGCCAGTGGTTATTTATTGCATAATCTTCAAGGCGCCATGATGTAAATGGCCAAGTTTTCAGTGCCAGATTTCATTGACATCGCAAATCAACAATTTCTCTACCTTACTATTTAATGCAACACAATCTTCCACATCTAGCTTATACAGGTTCTTCACATGAACCTCGATCTGCTTCACCTATCCAGTTGTTATGTGTCTCATGAATGTTTTCCCTTTTCCAAATATCACATCATAACAACAGTACTCTAAAACTTCTACAGAGATGAGATTCTTCTTTAGGCCTGCAACAAACATGACATCTTTGAGTTGAAGAATGGGATCCTGACTCCCTCTTAAAGGTGATTGTACCAATCCTGGTCGCATTGTACCTTCCAGCATCACCTAACTCAATATGCATCTAGAGATATTTCTTCTCTAGGTCACTAAAAAACTCTCTACACCCTATCATGTGGAACGAGGCACTAGAGTCCAAGTACCACATGCTCCCCATCACTATGTTAGCCATGCATTCGATAATGGTGAAGTCAAGCTTGAACTATGAAGCCAAGGATTCACCTACTACTCCTCTAGAGTTTTTCTTGCTCAAATTTTTGTGTGGACACTTTATGGCATAGTTCTCGAATTCATGACAATTGAAGAATTTTATTTTTTATAAGTGTTTCTTCTTTCCCCCTTGGATGGATTCTAGTTTGGTTTGAGATTTATTCCCTTTTCCCTTCTTTCCCTTTAAAACCAATGAAATTTTTTCTTCATCTTCGTCCTTGGATGAAGTTCCATCTTTGATACTCTACCTGTTCTCCTCTTGTACCAAATCAAACCATACGCATTCGTAATTCACTATTTTTTCCCTCCCGTTCACCGAGCCTTAGTAGTTGTGCCAGCTTTTGGGAAGGCCTAGAAGAGCTAAGCTTACCAAGTCATCTTCTGCAACATTAATACAAACCCCTCCAAGCACATCATGAACTTGTGTAACTTTGCTCAGATACTTTGGAATAGTGTCATTCTTCTGCATCTTGATATTTCAAAATTTGTCTTTGAGGGCTAGTTTCCTATGGTCATTATTATTATGGAATAGATCTATCAGTACCTACCACATTTCATAAGGAGTTTATTTCCAATGGATATTTGAGAAAATGTGGTCTCGTACTCCCTCCAATATTATTCTCCTTGCCTTGTCTACATATTTCTTCCATTGGACTAGGTTCTGTGCCTGTGGTTTTGCAATATTTGTCTTGAGATATTCTAGCAATCTGTTATCATCCAACACTATCTCCATGCGATCCTTCCATGCAATGAAATTTAAGTTTCCTTCCAAGGCATACTCTAATATCAGCCCATTGAAGGTCATCTTCCCAACTTTGAAGAGATCCTACTACACCAAACTGCAAATTTGAACCTCCTAAGGAACAACTTCGAAATGTATATTTTCCTGTAGATGCACAACTCATGTAATGTAATAAAACACAAGACAAGAATCTACTCTACTCTTTAAACAACTGAAACTAATAAATCGATGAAAAAAATAATAGACAAGAGGAAGATATTAAAAGACACATAAAAAAATTTGTTTCTCTGTGGAAATCCACTGCTCAAAACCTCAACTATCTATTGCATTAATCAGAAATTTCAGTGATAATACAAAATTCGTTCTCACAAGAACAATTCCTGCACAAGTATGACCAACTCTCTCCTTCACAAGCCCACACTAACCAACACTTATCCAGTATTTTATGCCTGCGAAGCCTATATTTCCTTCCACAATTCTTGTGAGGATCAACCCATATTTAATTGGGAAATCCTTCCTCCATAATTGCACAATCCAAAGTTAGGTCCTTCTCTGATTGCATGCATGGTTGTTGATCCAAAGTGGATCTAGTTTTGCCTCCATATCAAAATCTTCAAATTTAGATGAAAGTAGGACCCAGTCAAAGTGCTCGTTGATACGATTCCAATGGTGCAAACGGCGCATAAATCCAAGTCCAAATGAAGAAGTTAAAGCCAGTCAATGTTTTTGGAAAATTAGGGCAAATATCAAAAATCAAAGGTCAACAATCAACGGTCAATGGTCAAAAATCAACCAAGTCAATGCCTACGTCAACAAGGACACGTGTCAACCTGGGAATGAGCCACAGGTCCTGGATGATGTCAGCAGAGGAGGTGACATGGCAGATTGTGATTGGTTGGTATGGGCCAATCCGATGCTGACACATGGTAGCTTGGATTTTGCCCAATGTGGCCTTATTTCCAAAATTTTGGGGATTAGGGAGGATCGAACCCCTAACCTCCCAAAATATCTAAGTTTTCGCCAGAGGGCCACACTAGATGGGCTATGATAGGTCTTGTTATCAGATATGATAATGTTGTATTTATTATTGTAGAAATTTTGAATAATTTAACACATATTCAATGGATATTATCCTGATCATATACTATTGCGGAATATATACACACTACATAAGCTCCTCTACATTGATCATCAATTTAGCAGCATCAATAACAATAAAACATCAAGAGCATTCACACATTAACACAGTATGTAACCCGGGGAAAGCTTACAGCTGAAAACCCCACACTATATGTATATTAATGATTGAGAACATGTAACATTACAAAGTACAATGCTTATCACAAGCAATCCAGTACCAGCTCCACCTGTTACACACAATACAGCTTAGATTTGATCTCCAAATCTATTCCACTGCTTGCCTGCCTCCACTGCTCAATACCTGCACAAGAATCAATGAGAATGGATTAACCAAACTCGTATTTACCTCCAAAGAATCACTCACACTGGGAAAGACGTGAGTAGAGGCTATAATACTAGGCAATCACTGGGCAATACTCATTGGCATACTCAATCCCTTAATTGTGCAAATCCTCATGCACAACTATAGTCACAACTGATAGCAATCTGATCCTCTAACACCTGTCCCTGCTGAACTGAACATGCAACTGAGTTAACTGATGTATTCTATAGTTGCATTATGAGTTAATAATTAGTTTAATAACTCATCATTAGTCTATTTGCAGTTAGACTAATTACAACTAGTTTAACCAAGTCAAACTGAACACAACTCCATCAACTCTACAATCAACTCCACCAAACTGAACTGATTGAGTTCTAATTGAAGTCATGCATGCACCAACTCAACTGACCCACAAAGAAAGTGTACTTCCTTCTGATAGCTGCATGTGCCACATCTATAGCTCAAACTGAAGTGCTCCAAGAGAATAAGATCAAGTTTATAGTCCAAATATTATTATGAGACAACAATATTTGATTTTTCTATTTTTGGCAGCCAGTCTAAAAATAGACTTTGATCACTCCTGCTGTGATCACTCCTGCTGTGATCACTCCTGCTGTGATCACTCCTACTGTGATCATCCCTGCTGTAGTCACTCCTGCTGTGATCATCCCTGTTGTGATCCAAAAATAGAACTTGCACCATAATTTGCCTGCGGGCCCACTTAGTGAAGGCGACTCTTTTCACTAAGCTCCATCATCTTGTTGCAATCTCAACACTCCCTCTCGACAAGATATGGATTATCAGCAACCCCTATCCTACCTCGGTGGTATTCGAATTTGCTCCTGGTGAGAGCCTTCGTCAGAATATCAACATCCTAATCCTCCGTTGGAATGTATGAAAGCAACATGATCCTCCGCTGCACACAATCTCTGATATGATGGTACCTGATGTCAATATGCTTAGATCTATCATGAAATACAGGACTAGCTAAGAGTTTAATGCAACTCTGGTTATTATAGTAAATCACAGTAGGATCCAAATGAGAACCGAACAAACCAACCAGGATCTTCCTCATCCATATAGCCTCGCATGCAGCGAAACTTGCTGCCATATACTCGACCTCTGCTGAATTGAGTGCCACGGATCTCTGCTTCCTGCTGTACCAAGAAACTGCTGTCGATCCAATACTGAAGACCCCTCCTGATGTGCTCTTTCTGTTCGTTGGGCTCCCTGCCAAATCTGCATCCTTGAAGCCACATAGCTACACCTCATCCTCCTGTCTGTACCACAAACCATATCCCGATGTGCCTCTCAAATAACGCAATACATGCTTGCCCGCCTTCGAGAAGAGATTGGTAGGCTTAACCATAGCTTGTGAAAGCTGGTTAACTGCATAGCATATATCAGGTCGTGTATTGACCAAATACATCAGCGACCCCACCAACTGTCGATAAACAGTGGCATCCACTTCTTCTCCCGAAGTGGCATCCTCCTTCCTCCAACCTCCAGGAAGAGGAGTATCAACAGGCTTGCAGCCATTCATGTTGAACTTCTCCAATATCTCCCGAGCATACTTTCCCTGAGAAACAAACAGTCCACCACTGCGCTGCCATATTTCCAATCCTAGGAAATAGTGAAGGAGGCCCAAGTCCTTCATCTCAAACTCCTTAGCAAGATCATCCTTGCATGAAAGTATCAACAGCTCATCACCCGTTAGAATCAAATCATCAACATACAGTACAATGATAAGCAACTTACCCTCCACCACAATCTGGTATAGGTTAGGATCCGCCTCGCTCTTGGAGAATCCAAGTCCTGTGAAATAGTTGTCTATCTGTGTGTACCAAGCACGTGGTGCTTGCTTCAACCCATACAGCGCTCTCTTGAGCCTGCACACATGCGACTCGCTGCTGAAGACCTCAAAGCCTTCAGGCTGCTCAATGTACACCTCCTCCTCAATGACTCCATTGAGGAACGCAGTCTTCACATCCATATGATGAATGTGCCATCCCATCTCCGTTGAGAGAGCAAGAATCATCCGTATGGAAGAATACCTTGCGACAGGTGCAAAGGTCTCCTCATAATTGATCCCCTCTATCTGTGAAAAGCCTCGGGCAACAAATCTTGCATTGTACTTTTCCACACTCCTGTCAGCTGCCTGCTTAACTTTGTAGATCCATCTTGAACCCACCACTGATTTCCCTTCCGGTCTAGGAACAATCTCCCATGCACTGTTTCTGACAATAGAATCATACTCTTCCACCATGGCTTCTACCCATGCGGGATCCTCCACAGCTTCCTCGAAAGAGGATGGCTCAGTCACAACACACTTGCTCATAAGAGCCATGTATCCAGTGTACCAATCAGGTGATTGTCTCTACCTGCGTTGGGCTATAGGTGGACCTACAACTTTCTTTGCATCTTGAGCCAGTCACTCAGCTTCTGTCAAGCGCTTTCGCCCTCTGATGGTTGGCGCTACATGAGTGGTCCCTTCCACTCCATGAACCTCATCCTGTGGTTGATCCACGTCCTGAAGCTCATCTTTAGGAACTAATAGCTCCTCATCTGCATGCAAGTGTAGCTCCCTCTCAAGCGAACACTTCATGGCTTTCTCCTCCTGAAATTTTATATCCCGTCGCACAACAATTTTACCACTGTCTGGCAAATACACACGATAGTTGTGGGGCATATCAGTGTACCCCACAAATATCCCAACCTCTGCGGTCAGCTCCAACTTCTTCTTGGCATCCTTCGTCACATGCATGTAAACGTTAGCACCAAAAATCCTCAAATGAGAAAGATCAGGCTTCTTACCAAAATAAGCCTCCTCAGGTGTACTCATGCCAAGTATCCTATGAGGACAACAGTTCTGCACATAAAATGCTGTATTGCATGCTTCCGCCCACAAGTGAAGGGGTAGGCCCTGATCATGCAACATTTCCCATGCAACACCCACAATCGTTCTGTTCTTCTGCTCAGCTACCCCGTTCTGCTGTGGGTTATGGGGAGCTATGAGCTCTCTTCGAATCCCTTCTGCCTTGTAGAAACCCTTGAACTTGTCTGAGATGTATTCACCACCATTATCGCTCCTAAGAGCCTTCACCTTCTTCCTCGACTCCTTCTCGACCAGTGATTTGAATTCATAGAACTTTGAATATGTCTTGCTCTTCTTCTGCATGAAGAAGATCCAGCACTTACGAGAGAAATCATCAACGAAAATCACATAATACCTGTGTTTTGTTGTCGAAGCAACTGAGAAAGGTCCACACATGTCTGTGTGAATTCTCTCAAGGATTGTCGTGGCATGACTATCCTTCTCGTGAAAGGTGGCTTTCACAAACTTCCCCAAAGTACACCCCTTGCACTGATCTGACTGCGCAAGAGTGCCTTTAGGAAGCCCTGTAGTGATCTTCTGCAGTATCTTAAAGGCTCCATGGTGAAGGTGACCCAATCTCCTGTGCCACAACTCGCCATCATCCCAGCTCACCAATCCTTCTGCCTTGCCTTCCATTGCTGCGCATCCATCTACATGCAACTGATAAAGGTTCCTCACTCGAACCCCTATCTTCCGGGTCTCACTAGTTGTCTTGCTGCGCAGGAAAGCTTTTCCCTTGCTGAAAACAACATCATACCCCTTGTCTTCTAACATTGCCACAGAGATAAGATTCTTCTTCAATCCTGGAACATGCATGACTTCCTTCAATACGAAGGGTTTACTAGACTCCCTCTCAAAGGAAATGGTACCGATACCGGTCGCACTGTATCTACCATCATTGCCCATCTCGATGTGCACTCCAAGATCTTTGTCCTCTAGATCAGAAAACAAATCTTGATCTCCCGTCATGTGAAAAGACGCACCACTGTCCAAGAACCACACCGATCCCATCACACTTGAAACCAAGCATGCGATCAATGAAAAATCAAGCTCAAACTATGAGGCTAGAGCCTCTCCTGCTGCAGATCCAGCAGCCTGCTTGTTCTTCTTCTTCTGCGGACAATTAGTGGCATAGTGTCCATGTTGGTGACAGTGAAAACACTTCACCTTGGACATGTCCTACTTCTTGCCTTTCGCACCAGACTGAGAAGCTTTCTTGCTCTTCCCTTTCTTTTCTTTGGTAGCCAAAGCGCAATTTTCTTCATCAGCTCCCTTTGACGAAGATCCGTCCCTGGTACTCCGCCGGATCTCCTCTTGCACAAGATCTGACCACAGTCTTTCCCATCCTGGCAATTTCTCCCGACCATTAACAGAGTCCTGATAGGAATGCCAACTCTTCGGAAAACCAAGGAGAGCCAAGCTCACAAAGTCCTCATCATCGACAGTAACCCCCACACTTCCCAGCTCATCTCGACACTGAGTGAACTTTGTGAGATACTTGGGCATACTGTCACCCTTCTCGCATTTGACGTTTCTGAGTTTATCTTTGAGCGCCAGCTTCCTCTAATCGCTCTTTCTTTGGAATAGATCTGTTAAAGCCTTCCACATTAGATATGGAGAAGTCTTTCCATGCAGGCTGGACACAATGTGATCCTTCATGCCCTCCAACAGAATCCTTCGACATTTTGCGGTCTTCTTTTGCCAAGCCTCAGCTTTAGCAGCGTCAGTAGGTTTTGGGACATCCGCATCCACGAACTCCTTCAGCCCATTATCATCTAACACCACCTCCATCCTGTCCTTCCATGCAATATAATTCGTACTGCCCTCAAGGGCATACTCCAATCGCAATCCTGTGAAAGACATCTTAGTTTTGACACCAAGAAAACACTGCTGCAAATTCGAATTCCACCAGCAACAAACTCAACCGCCTCGGATCTAAGATTCGTGAGAACACAATATTTCTTGTACAGAGATTGACTGTATGGGCATTCACCGGATATCTCACCTTCCAAAGGAAGGATGAATCCAGAGGCTACCTGGCCCGATCACAGACTCTACCTGAAGAAATAGAATGTAAATTCCTGAATAGTAGATCTGATGATCAACAACTCCGATACCATGTAGAAATTTTGAATAATTTAACACATATTCAATGGAGATTATCCTGATCATGTACTATTGCGGAATACATACACAATACATAAGCTCCTCTACGTTGATCATCAATTTAGCAGCATCAATAACAATAAAACATCAATAGCATTCACACATTAACACAGTATGTAAACCGGGGAAAGCTTACAGCTGAAAACCCCACACTATCTGTATATTAATGATTGAGAACATGTAACATTACAAAGTACAATGCTTATCACAAGCAATCCAGTACCAGCTCCACCTGTTACACACAATAGAGCTCAGATCTGATCTCCAAATCTATTCCACTGCTTGCCTGTCTCCACTGCTCAATACCTGCACAAGAATCAATGAGAATGGATTAACCAAACTCGTGTTTACCTCCAAAGAATCACTCACACTGGGAAAGACGTGAGAAGAGGCTATAATACTGGGCAATCACTGGGCAATACTCATTGGCATACTCAATCCCTTGATTGTGCAAATCCTCATGCACAACTATAGTTACAACTGATAGCAATATGATCCTCTAACACCTGTCCCTGCTGAACTGAACATGCACTGACATGCAACTGAGTTAACTGATGTATTCTATAGTTTCATTATGAGTAATAATTAGTTTAACAACTCATCATTAGTCTATTTGCAGTTAGACTAATTACAATTAGTTTAACCAAGTCAAACTGAACACAACTCCATCAACTCTACAATCAACTCCACCAAACTCAACTGATTGAGTTCTAACTGAAGTCATGCATGCAAAAACTCATCTGACCCACAAAGAAAGTGTCCTTCCTTCTGACAGCTGCATGTGCCACATTTGTAGCTCAAACTGATGTGCTCCAAGAGAATAAGATCAAGTTTATAGTCCAAATATTATTATGAGACAATAATATTTGATTTTTCTATTTTTGGCAGCCAGTCTAAAAATAGACTTTGATCACTCCTGCTGTGATCACTCCTGCTGTGATCACTCCTACTGTGATCATCCCTGCTATGGTCACTCCTGCTATGATCATCCCTGTTGTGATCCAAAAATAGAACTTGCGCCATAATTTGCCTGCGGACCCACTTAGTGAAGGCGACTCTTTTCACTAAGCTCCATCATCTTGTTGCAATCTCAACAATTATTATGAGGATTTGTGGTTGGAAAAAGGCTGGATGGTCGGGGTCAACCCCACGACCACCGAACCTTAGATATATCAGTTAAAATATAGTCTGAACCACAATCCATATCACCACTCAATATATACCATATATAATGTAATACCATAACCAACGGTGGAAGGTAGGGCGAGGGTTTCGAACCTTTGACCCACTAAAACTCTATATATGCAAATGCCTTCACACACATCCGATAACTATTATGCCAAGGGCGGTACTTGGTTAAAAAAGCCACTGAAAGACTTTAACCTTTATGCAGGTGCCGAACTAGCCAAACCACCAGCACGCAGACTGAGGCGGTTTTTGTTAGTAGAAAGTGGTTTTGTAGGGACAAAGACGATTTTGAATTTCTCCAAGGGGTCTAGAGGTCACAGTGGCCAAATATGGTCAAGTTTATACTCGTTTGACTCAAAATTTCGAGCTGAACACAATGGTGAGGTCCACTTTCTCATTTGAGTGTCTGTTTTTGATCTCATACCTATAAAATCATTTTTGAAGGCAAAATAAAGTGGTTAGCACTGGAAGCTAAAGGACGAGGAGGCGTAGCCAGGAAGTCTGGTGAACTCCTTTATTAAATTTTGTTCTGTTGATGTGATTGAATGTGTTTTAAATTTGCTTATGTGTTTATGTTATTTGCAATATTGCTGATCCATTGCACTAAGTAACATAAGCAAACTTCACATAAAATCTATAATACATTTTTCATTAACGGATCAAGTGGTATCAGAGCAACAAGGTTTTTAAGGTCTGACAATATTGTGTGAAGATTTGACTGCTTACTAGGTTGAGGCTCGGAAGAGGTGAAGGTGAACTTGTTGAGGCGAAACCAGAGATTGGAAGCGTATTTTCACAAAGAAGGATGGCGGATGAAACCCCACTTGGGTCAGAATCTCAATTCCTAGATAGTTTCATGACGATACATGCAATGGTGGAAGAGATGCATCGCAAGTTTAAGAAGAACAAAGATGAAGGCACTTCATCACCTAAAGATCAAGAAAACAAGGGAAAGGGAGAAATGCTTCCTCCACCATCTCCTCCATCATCACCATCATCATCATCATCATCCTCTTCTTCTCATAAATCTAGTCCTTCTAAGAAGAAAAAGAAGAAATCCTCTTTGATCAAATTAGATGTAAACTTTGATTTGCCAATTTATGATGGAGAACTTAATGCTGAAAAGCTTGATAATTGGATAAGACAAATTGAAGTGTATTCTAGGGTGTAGAAAGTTGTTTCAGAAAGGAAGAATATCCAGTTTGCTAGCCTTTGACTTGGAGGAACCGCACTTGTATGGTGGGTGTTAGGTTCCTATAAAAATAGGAGTCATAAGTTTGAATGACTAAGGTTAAGCCTTGTAATATTGTACATACCTTTGCTTTCTGCAAATATTTTCCATTTTAAAAATTAAAAAATGTAAAGAGGGTATGTTCTAAAAGAAATATTAAAGGACAAAAAGAATAAAAGAAGGTCAAAAAATCAAAATTATATGAACCCCAAAAACAAAAAGAGACCATGAAAGTGTGCAATTCTAAATGCCACTATTATTTACTTTTATGCATAATAATGATTGTGTGTAGTTTGTTATTCATGCCACAGTCCATGGTAATCAAACTGTTTAATCTTGGTTATTTCATGATTTGAATTTTATGTTTATAGTTAGAGAATAAAATCTGACCAAACAGTTTAATCTTGGCAAATCATTAGATAGGTAGAGAAAATGAAAGGAGCTCATCAGTTTAATTTGAACCCTTGGATGATATAAGGTTAGAAATAGATAGTTTGTTTTATTAAAGAAAAGGTAGAATAAGGGTTTTCTAGCGTAAATGCACCCAAAGAAATGAAGAAAACATGTTAGGGTAAGAAATGGTTAAGTAGAAGAAAGATTGTTGAACTACAAAGTTGATTGGATCAAAATACATGCATCAGGCTTAGACACATATGTGTTAATATGTATGATAAATTATGAAGGAAAAAGCAAAGGTTTGCAAGTTAATGTAATTAAATCCCCCTCAGTGATTTTTCCCCTTTACTTACTAATTTCCTATCCACAAGTATGTTCTATTACTTTTAATCCTACAAGTCAAAGAGCCTCAGAGCATTTCTCTGACTTTTGGTGGAACCGGACCCTCAGCTTAATGACTTATGGATTGTAATGCGGAAAGAGTCAATTTTGCGGAAAAAACCGACCTCCCTAGAAGCTAAGGCTTTCTAGTGACAAACAAGACAATTAAGCACTATCTTTCCCTAAATATGCATTTAGAATACAAGCAATCAAGTGTTTAAAACATACCTTTAGCCCAACGCTGTTTGTAGCAGTCCAGCCTCTCCGATCCAGATGAGCTCCTCCTTCTCTTTGAAACCTACATTCACTAACAAGCAAACGATTACATAGCACCTGAATAACTCATAAAATAAAACATATTCATCATAAAGACCAAGGAGTATATGAAACAAATTATATATAACAACTTGTTGAGAAAAATGAACTTAATTGTATTAAGTGGAAACAAAAGAAACCATTACAACCAGTGCCTTGGTGTTGTGCAGATCCCTCCTAGGGTCCAGCAAGAGTTCTCCTTTACCTTGATCAGCTCACCCACTTCCAAATGAAGCTAAGAAAGGATGGGAATCTCTCCTCTCAAGCTCTATAAGGGAGTCCTAATTTCAGCAGCATCTACCCTTAGGAATGTTCAGCTTTCAACCTCCCCTCCCTCTGGCCCAATGCTTGTATTTATAATGCTTTGGAGGAAGTTAATCATGTCCACCATCAATGGGATAAGCCCCTTTTTGAATGGGATAGCTCCCCTCTTGATGGGATAAGTTCCTCTTTCATAGGGATACATGAACCATCTGGAGGCGCTCAATACACGTCAAACCATCTTCTAGAATGCTCTAGATTTGACCACAAGTAACTTTTTTGAAGTAAAACTCGCGCCTTTTGACCTTTACAGGAGTACGCACCCACCCCTTTACAGACAGAGCGTACAAGTACGTAGGTATTGTGAACTTGAGGTGCGTACACACAGGTAAGGTTAAGAGAAACTGCGTAACCAGAGTTAATTGACTTTTGAAGGACTTTCTCTCTTTCTTGGAGTTTGACATGAGAAGCAGAGGTATGAGACTTGCCAAGGAGGATAGTATGACAGTTGATGGAGCCATACTAACTGCAAATATTCATGGTGATAAATTTTAGTGTAACAGATTGCCCCCTAAAGTGCAAAGCCTGTAGTAGATTAGGGTTTCATATCATCTAGGAAGGGTGAAGTACTTTATCATTTCAAGGATTATCTTGTGGAGAGCCCAGTCGGAGCCTGCAAATATTCAACACAAAATACATATGTAAGATCATATCATCACTGAGGTAGGCATTCCCATACTCAGATTGAAAACTTTAACTAACAAACTAACTACTGCTCTGATATAGGAATGATTTCGCAGTACATCATAATCGTAGACTCATGTAGACACAGTATGGATGCAGCCATCTGTTTATGATTAGTCTACTGTATAATGAATACAAAACTCCTCGCAGCCTGGATGGTGGAAACTAGATCCAGGGTCTTCATTTCTACTTCCCGAAATGGTACGATTCTATCCATGCGAATAAATGAGTTGATGTCAAACATGGTAGAAACCACTTGATTACCAGTCGATGATGTAAACTGTTAACAAGTGTGAGAGAGACCACCGGTGATGTCAATGGTTCTCAAAGTACCCAGTACAATCCATGAGATGTGAATGAATGTGTTGATGTCGAACATGTCACGGAATCCTTCGATCGAAAGTCAATGATGTAAACTGTCGTCAAAGGCGAGAAACCTGCCATTGATGCATGCAGATTTCAAGGTACTGACAATTTCTAGGTCATATTTCTAGATAATGTGCTGATGTCGATAGAAAGCGACCCGTTGCAGGCAAGCCCACAACACGAAATCATAGATCAAGTTGAAGAAATGTAGCTGTAAGGACTGACTTAGGGATGGTCGAGATGGATGACAGGTATTTTGCAGATGAAGGGTTTATTTGCAGTGACCTCTTGAACACATAACGACACGACAGATGGCTTGGTGACAATTGACCCAAAGTTAATACTCGAAACCGGTTGAAGATTTTCAATGTGGTTTGATTAACTATTAGGCAAAGGATTTCCCAACCCAGGTGAATGAAAAGTGTCGTGTTCAAGAGTGGTGATAAGGTTTCTTCTGAGACAAAGGATAACAAATATGTTCATTTTTCTCTCTTTTCCCCCACCATTTCTGGCAAGTACCTCTTTATTTTTTACAAGCTTGAGGAGGATAACATATGCTTGATTATAAGCTCATCCTTCAGATGAGTCCAACTTAGTTTAGATTCGAACCCTAAGAAGGAGTGGTCCGTTCCTGTTTGTAATCGAACAGGTCCTTTACTGTGAAATTTTAACGAGTCTAGTATAGGAGAAAATCGACGTTTTTCAATTTTAGAGAGTCTGAAAAACTTAAGAAGACTCCAGGGTTGAACTTTTTCGTAAATTTGTGTCTCCCAAGCCCGAAAAAGTATAAAATAATACTTAAGAGAACCGCTTGATCTTTTACGACCAAGGAGTACTTTCATAATTAGTGTCTTTGACCTGAAAAGTAAAAAGCGATCAAGGACACGTCGTTTTATTTCCAGTATCAAATTTGAAACGACAAAAATCCGGGAATCTTTTCCTGTTTTTACGGTCAGAAAAGGGCTATAACGGGACCGTCTTTTAATTCCGTTTTAACGAGTGTAAAAGAAACGCTCGGCAATCTTTTCATGTTTTAGGAGTCAGAAAAGGGTTTAAAGATGACTCTGATGTTTTTGTTTGTGAAAAATGACAATTTTCCCTGAAAATCCTTTATCCTGCACAAAAACCAACACATTACTCATACCTGTTTAAAGATAGATAAAAATACTTTGAAAAATACCTTTTCATGGTGAAACATAAACAAATTTACCATTTATTTACCCAAAAAACCTATAAAAAGGGCTTTTACCAATTCATTTTTACCATTTTACTGTTGAGGAGAGAAAAAGGGCTTTTGGCAAGAAACTTCCCGTGGACATTGCGGAGAATCCGACCGTTGAAATCGAACACTGTCTCATCAGGTATTCTACAACATCCTCCTTTGCATTTTCATCCGTTTAGAATTTGTTTTTAGGCCCTAGTTTTATTTTTTGGAGACTTTGGGGTTTCAAGATCCGCCTTTCGGGGTATGCAAGTGCTCCACTGGTGACCCGCGTACCCCGACATTTTCTCAGTTGGGAAAATGTCGGGCGTACGCACCTTGCCTTAAAGGAACCTGCGTACCCACGCTCTATTCCTAAAGGCGGGGTGCGTACTCCGCGCAAAGGGTTTACAAACCCCAAATTCTCCAAATTGGACCAAAAATTTTAAATTTCATGGATTCTAATGGATGTTTTTTTGGTGTGTAGATTGCCCACCATGCTTGATTGGCGCGAGAGAGAGCACGAAGATGTTGATTTGGCCACCATTAATCATCAACCGTCCATTGATGCTTTGAAGTTGTTATCACTGAAAATTCCAATGCCAAAATTTCAAAACCGCTCACATTAGTTTGATGCGCATAAAGCCTTTTTGTAGTTTCGCAGCGCAACATGTTTAGGTGGTTTCGTAGCGCATAATTCATATTTTGCACTGGCTGTGCTACGAAATTGGGGAAATGAGTTCATTGCCTGATGTTGAGAGGCAAGATATATTCAGGGAAGCAAAACAACACAACCATAGCCCACCCATATCACCTCTGTCTCCTATGGGTTCTGTGGGAATATCTGACTCGACATGTCACAGTGCTGGATCTTATCATCAATATACAAATAATACTGTTGTGTTTCATTCTCAAGGTTTTTCCTTTAATCCTGCTACATTGGCAAGATAATGTTCATACAGGGAGCTCTTCCAAACAGCTGTTAATTCAATATGCAACTGCAATATCTGAAGGTGGATGCAGAATAGACAGATTCGCGGTTTTGTTTCAAAATAATTTCACCATCAGAACATCATAGGGACTGTAGAGGCAGAGTGGATTTCTGTTGATCATGTTGCACACTTAAAACCCTCAGATGAAGATATAAAGATGGCAGTATGACTTCTGGGAAGAACGGGCTTTTGCCACCTTTTCTTGTTTATAATTTGCAAAAAAGTCTTGAAGAACAGAAAGATATCCTAAGGAGCTTGTTCTTGCTGTTGACATAGAGCATTTAAATCTGTTTGCTGGCCTTGCTGATGGTGTTTAGTGTTTGGTGCAAGTTCAGTCAATATTATCAGAGGATGCTAAAATTGGGATATTACTTGAATATCTCGAGATTAGTTTTAATGAGATGCTGTAGGTGATGTTTTTTACAGGCATATTTCTCTGATTTAAGTAGTCAACTTCCAGGAGCTATTTAGAGCAGCTGAAAGAATATTTTCGAAAATTGAAAGAGGTTTTTATTCCTAACATACTGAACTAGAAAAACCTCTTTCAGTTTCTTCAAATTGATTATGAGCTGGGAGAAACGAGTGACTAAAAGTTGCGCTACGAAACTGCTGTAGGTGCAGTTTTTAATTTCCTGTTTTACACATCTTCTTCAAGGATTGATTCTGGGCAGCTGGAGTAGTTTTTCAAAAAACCAAAGGAGGTTTTTGTTCAGCATGGATTGTTTCACAAAAGCCTCCTTCAGTTTTTCCAAATACGTTTTCTGCGAGAAGTTATAAGCTCTGTCCCAAGACCTATTTTTCAGCCAGAACAGAAGCTTATATTTCATGTCATCTTCACTTACCATTATATCAGCAATGCAAGAAAAAGAAGGTGAGATACATCAGAATGGTTAACAGGCAACTGAGAGCTGGGATTAGAAGCAAGAAGAAACAAATTGAAAGCTTAAAGATACAGCTAAGTCAAATAGCTGCTAATTGATGTTGTTGTTCACTGAAAGGTGCTGTTCTAAGTTTTGTTAAATTTTGGCTTAGTTTCATTATTTTGAGGACATATAGGTCTCTGCCACATGTAAAGGGGGTTAAAACAATCAAAGGTCCAAGCGAAAAATTCTTCAAGGTAAATATACACCGTTTTGGCAAATTCAGCAGTTTCGTAGCGCGCTACGAAACTGCTGTAGGTGTTGTTTTTGAATGAAGACAAACAGTTTGATGGGAGAATCAAGAATTTGCCAAAGGAAACACCTAAGGAACATTAAGGAGACCACATGAAGCTAACATAAGCCATTCAAATGATGACAGGTGTGCCTCTTTTGTAAAGTGAAGTGTTTTTGTCTCGAGTTAAAGTTTTCATCATAAAGGCACTTTATTTTCGGTTATTAGGGTTTGGAAAGAGGTACATACGAGGAGTATTGTTTTGGCTTGTACACCTACCCATAAATGAAGCCTCCAACACATCTAAAATATGGTGATGCTCATCAGTTTTGGGGTAATAAAGAGCTGGGGACATGCTATTACATTTTCGAAGAGTGGGGGAAGACAAGGACCGGAAAAATAGGGGTTTTATCCTAATGATTAATGAACCATCAACGCATTTAGTATCCAAAGCTAGCTTGTTCATTGCATCCTCTTCTCAGCTATCTCGGCCAAACTGAAAGGAGACAGGTGTCAAAAAGAAAAGAAGGATCATGATACGAGGAAGATAGAATTAGAGATTTAGTTTAATTAGGACTCTTTGTAATTCCAGTTCAGCACTTATTGTATTTAATGAGTCAGTTAATTAGTAGATAGGGGTAATTAGTAGCAGTCATCGAGCTCCCCTCATGCTGGAGGAGGAAGGTCAAAGTAGTTAAGGATATGTTTCTATATATAGATCAAACTTGGATGTAAGGGAGGTTGGATATTTGAGAAACAGAGTTTATTTTGGCTTATGTAAGAACTTGTTTTTAGTAATACAAATGACTACTTTTTCTTCTCAGGATTCATACATTGTTTCAGATGCTCAAGATATATGTGGTTTTGTTTTATCCTTTATGTTTTACATCTTTATAGATACACAATCACTCAGAATTCACTCTGCTGCTCTGATTTCCTGTGTGTATTTGTAAGTTGAGGTTTATTTGAGAGGTGTCTTGAGTGTTTAAACATTACATGCCCTGACTTCTATGAATGAGTGGTTTTATAGTTTGCTGAAATGATGATTAACTCCATGAGGCCAATGGAAATCTTTGTAAGGTCTATCCAGCCAATTTATATGTTCAATTTACTTTGCAAGAGTTAGCCATCTCATCAATATTTAAAATCAATAACCCTTTGAGAGAGCCCTCTCAGGCTAAGGAGGCTAAGCCTTAGTCAAAAGTCTGGTTTGAAATAGTTACACAGAGTCTGACTGATTAGCAGCCTTCAGTGCTTGATTTTGTGATAACATTTTGGTGCGTCTGCCGGGAGCCTGAAGTCTATTCATTCCCGAAATTGAGAGACTGAACTTCTGAAGGTAGCAGGAGCTCAGACATCTTTTTGAGGCTGCAAAACTACCTTGGCGACTCCACACATCGAATAAGAAATTGGAAGGTGACTCCACTGCTAGAAGATCAGTAGCTTGATGAAGTTTCAAAATGAATTCCACTGCAAGAATGAATGCCAGGTATGCTCCTATGAATCGGTCTCATATCCCTGGTTTTCCAAATCCTATGCCAAAGGTTGATTGGTTAGAGGATCTTCCAATATTCAAAGATGAAAAGAAGGATAATGCTGCTCTTCATTTGGTTAAATTCCATATGCATGTACGCAGTCTTAAGGTTCATTTCCCTGAAGATTGTCTCATGAAAATGTTTATGACCACTTTAGAAGGAAAAGCATGGTCTTGGTATAAAAGTCTGGAAAATGGTTCAATATATTCACTTGCTAGTTTTCATGATGAATTCTGTGAAATGTATAAAGAATGTTATCCTTCCTTATTGCTGCTCAAAGACTGCTGTAGACATTCTTTAGCTCTTATTCAGTACTTGGAAGATTGTTATGATGATGATGAATTTATGGATGAAGAAATTTTAGAGGCTCTTCATAACAATGCATTCCAGCACCAAGGAGAAAGTATAACATCCCATGAAACGCAGCATGAAGATCAGCAGGGGTTTATTTGTGAAAACCATGTTTCATCCCTTGATATTGATGTAGAGATGCAGCAGATTTGTCAGGCTTCAGATCATCATGAGTATGAAATCGATTGCACACAGCAAGAAGAAGTGCTGGAAGACAGCTTCTATGACCCTCAGGCAGAGGAAAAGCTTGTTCAACTTTGTAATTCCTTACAGCAGCTTACTTCAAATAATAATCATAATACGGAGGAAAATTACATTGTTTGTGAGCATCATTCAGAAAAGCAGTTCGATAGCATATCAAAAGAACCTTGTGTGGTTGAGAATCAGCTGTCTAAAGATGTAGACCCTATAAGTGAATATAACCATGTATTCTTTGACCCTATAAGTGAATATATGGACAAGCTTTTCACTCCGGTCTTTCATTTTCATTTGCATTATGAAAATCAAGTATATTATGAGTTGATGTGGTCATCTCACTACCATGGTTATTCTGAGGTCGGATGCAGTCAAGAGCCTCCAATATCAGATAAGACAATTGATTGGCTGTTTTGGAAATATCATGTTGCCTGAACTACAAGTGGAGCTTGCAGCTGATAGGGTAGGTAGGTAGAAATGTACAAATAAGCTCAAGGTTGACTGGGCATTTTTTTTAGTAGTGGTAGATTTCTTTTTCCCACAGGGATCATCAAGTTTAAGCCCGAGGTGAAGGCCCAAGAAGCTTGAAGAAGATGTTTGTCAAATAAATTTTTGTTCATCAAAAATGGATAAGGCACTGGAACTGCAGGTTCTTAGTGTACCACAAGGGCACACTATCCCAAGTGGAGCCACTGTTATCACTGAAAATTCCAATGCCAAAATTTCAAAACCGCTCACATTAGTTTGATGCGCATAAAGCCTTTTTGTAGTTTCGCAGCGCAACATGTTTAGGTGGTTTCGTAGCGCATAATTCATATTTTGCACTGGCTGCGCTACGAAATTGGGGAAATGAGTTCATTGCCTGATGTTGAGAGGCAAGCTATATTCAGGGAAGCAAAACAACACAACCATAGCCCACCCATATCACCTCTATCTCCTATGGGTTCTGTGGGAATATCTGACTCGACATGTCACAGTGCTGGATCTTATCATCAATATACAAATAATACTGTTGTGTTTCATTCTCAAGGTTTTTCCTTTAATCCCGCTACATTGGCAAGATAATGTTCATACAGGGAGCTCTTCCAAACAGCTGTTAATTCAATATGCAACTGCAATATCTGAAGGTGGATGCATAATAGACAGATTTGCGGTTTTGTTTCAAAATAATTTCACCATCAGAACATCATAGGGACTGTGGAGGCAGAGCGGATTTCTGTTGATCATGTTGCACACTTAAAACCCTCAGATGAAGATATAAAGATGGCAGTATGACTTCTGGGAAGAACGGGCTTTTGCCACCTTTTCTTGTTTATAATTTGCAAAAAAGTCTTGAAGAACAGAAAGATATCCTAAGGAGCTTGTTCTTGCTGTTGACATAGAGCATTTAAATCTGTTTGCTGGCCTTGCTGATGGTGTTTAGTGTTTGGTGCAAGTTCAGTCAATATTATCAGAGGATGCTAAAATTGGGATATTACTTGAATATCTCGAGATTAGTTTTAATAAGATGCTGTAGGTGATGTTTTTTACAGGCATATTTCTCTGATTTAAGTAGTCAACGTCCAGGAGATATTTAGAGCAGCTGAAAGAATATTTTCGAAAATTGAAAGAGGTTTTTATTCCTAACATACTGAACTAGAAAACCCTCTTTCAGTTTCTTCAAATTGATTATGAGCTGGGAGAAACGAGTGACTAAAATTTGCGCTACGAAACTGCTGTAGGTGCAGTTTTTAATTTCCTGTTTTACACATCTTCTTCAAGGATTGATTCTGGGAAGCTGGAGTAGTTTTTCAAAAAACAAAAGGAGGTTTTTGTTTAGCATGGATTGTTTCACAAAAGCCTCCTTCAGTTTTTCCAAATACGTTTTCTACGAGAAGTTATAAGCTCTGTCCCAAGACCTATTTTTTAGCCAGAACAAAAGCTTATATTTCATGTCATCTTCACTTACCATTATATCAGCAATGCAAGAAAAAGAAGGTGAGATACATCAGAATGGTTAACAGGCAACTGAGAGCTGGGATTAGAAGCAAGAAGAAACAAATTGAAAGCTTAAAGATACAGCTAAGTCAAATAGCTGCTAATTGATGTTGTTGTTCACTGAAAGGTGTTGTTCTAAGTTTTGTTAAATTTTGGCTTAGTTTCATTATTTTGAGGACATATAGGTCTCTGCCACATGTAAAGGGGGTTAAAAGAATCAAAGGTCCAAGCGGAAAATTCCTCAAGGTAAATATACACTGTTTTGGCAAATTCAGCAGTTTCGTAGCGCGCTACGAAACTGCTGTAGGTGTTGTTTTTGAATGAAGACAAACAGTTTGATGGGAGAATCAAGAATTTGCCAAAGGAAACACCTAAGGAACATTAAGGAGACCACATGAAGCTAACATAAGCCATTCAAATGATGACAGGTGTGCCTCTTTTGTAAAGTGAAGTGTTTTTGTCTCGAGTTAAAGTTTTCATCATAAAGGCACTTTATTTTCGGTTATTAGGGTTTGGAAAGAGGTACATACGAGGAGTATTGTTTTGGCTTGTACACCTGCCCATAAACGAAGCCTCCAACACATCTAAAATATGGTGATGCTCATCAGTTTTGGGGTAATAAAGAGCTGGGGACATGCTACTACATTTTCGAAGAGTGGGGGAAGACAAGGACCGGAAAAACAGGGGTTTTATCCTAATGATTAATGAACCATCAACGCATTCAGTATCCAAAGCTAGCTTGTTCATTGCATCCTCTTCTCAGCTATCTCGGCCAAACTGAAAGGAGACAGGTGTCAAAAAGCAAAGAAGGATCATGATACGAGGAAGATAGAATTAGAGATTTAGTTTAATTAGGACTCTTTGTAATTCCAGTTCAGCACTTATTGTATTTAATGAGTCAGTTAATTAGTAGATAGGGGTAATTAGTAGCAGTCATCGAGCTCCCCTCATGCTGGAGGAGGAAGGTCAAAGTAGTTAAGGATATGTTTCTATATATAGATCAAACTTGGATGTAAGGGAGGTTGGATATTTGAGAAACAGAGTTTATTTTGGCTTATGTAAGAACTTGTTTTCAGTAATACAAATGACTGCTTTTTCTTCTCAGGATTCATACATTGTTTCAGATGCTCAAGATATATGTGGTTTTGTTTTATCCTTTATGTTTTACAGCTTTATAGATACACAATCACTCAGAATTCACTCTGCTGCTCTGATTTCCTGTGTGTATTTGTAAGTTGAGGTTTATTTGAGAGGTGTCTTGAGTGTTTAAACATTACATGCCCTGACCTCTATGAATGAGTGGTTTTATAGTTTGCTGAAATGATGATTAACTCCATGAGGCCAATGGAAATCTTTGTAAGGTCTGTCCAGCCAATTTATATGTTCAATTTACTTTGCAAGAGTTAGCCATCTCATCAATATTTAAAATCAATAACCCTTTGAGAGAGCCCTCTCAGGCTAAGGAGGCTAAGCCTTAGTCAAAAGTCTGGTTTGAAATAGTTACACAGAGTCTGACTGATTAGCAGCCTTCAGTGCTTGATTTTGTGATAACAGAAGGCATGCGGCCTTTACAAATACTGGGCCATACCTGGCATGAGGGCCCAGGTGCGCTTTCTAGAGTGGCTGGTAGAGAGATGGAACGTCCAGGACCAGTGCTTTTACATTGGAGGGCACCAACTCGAGATAGAGCCCTTAGATATTTACTTCCTTACTGGTTTGCCCAAGAGAGGCGAACACTTGACTCTGTTCGGGACTAGGCCGGGTGGCCAGTCCATCGCTAGTCTCCGACAAGAGTGGTGTAACACTCAGTCTCAGGAGAAGGGGATAGAGATCAAAACTATATCCCGACCTGAACTTATGGTGATTGCTTTTACAGTTACCAGACTTTGCAGGGCTGTCGCTTTACACATTGCCACTGGATCCCAGATGCGGATGGCGATTGATTGCTATCGGGGCACCATTTTCAACTGGTGTGATGTTGTGTTGGCCAATTTAAAGGGCCAACTAACTAGGACTAAAAACGGACAGTTAAAGACTTTTGGTTATGGGCCTTTAGTTGTGAGTTTTGCCCTAGAGAGGGTTCCGATGCTGATCCCACAGTAGCTCACTGTTGAGGCTGGGCCTCCCCGAAAGCCCAAATTGATGCGATGGGTTGCGGTTATGGCCCATCATCCTGACGAGGGCACGGAGGTTGTCTGATTTACTTCGGAGTATTTTCACTGGTTGGAGGACCAGATCTTTTCTATACAGGATTTTCCTTATTCCGGAGTTGATTTTCGTGGAGATCCGGACATGGTTCTTCCACCGGGAGAACAATGGGATGACACAGGTACTTCATTTTTCGCAAGTTTTTAAATTATCTACTTTTTTTTTGTTTTTATATATCGTCTCAAAACTGACAGTAACAATTTTCAAAATGCAGATGTAGGCCCACGTCGTCCACCCAATCTTCGGCCTTTCGAGAGGAGACTACCAGTTGCAGCGGCACCGGCCCCACGGGACGAGGCCACAGAGACCCTAGCTGAGTTGGAACAAGACCTAGAGCGTCTTACGGAAGATATACCAGAGACTACTATAGACGATATTCCTATCAGGATTCAGCGCTATGTAGTTGCAGTCCCAGGACCTTTTAGGAGGTTCTTGTGTAGGGTGGCTCATGTAGTGGTGTCGTATAGAGAGCATCACCAGTGATTGGATGGTCGTTTTTGTAGACACATGTGACATTTTGGTTTTTTGTACTTATCATTTTTGCCGATCATAAGGTGTTTTTCAACCTATGATCGAAGACGATGTATTTTTTTTTTGACACACTCCTATCTATATATATCATTATTACCGGCTTATCTTGTTAAACATGTATGATGAAATGTTTTTAAATTTACATGTATGATTATTGCAAATGTCTGTCTAACATTCGAGAAGTAATTGCATCTGCTAATGTATTTAAAGACCTTGGAATATGCTGATATTCAATGTAATCAAATTCACGTTCCAAGAGACGCACTCTCAAAAATAACCTTAATAACACTGGATTTCTAATGGCATACACTCTATTAAGCTGTAATACAACGAGTTCAGAATCTAACCTCACTATCTCCGAATCCCAAATGAAATAGATTCAGACAATAACTCAATCACTGCACTGTACTCTGCAATGTTGTTTGTTGTTTGACCGAGGCTTACCCCATGCATAGAAACTAACTCGTCAGAGGGTGAATAGATAACCCAAGATGCGGAAGAGATATTCCGTGTACTACGACAAGCACCATCAGCAAATCCAATGTATGTTTGGAGAGGCATCAACATCTGCAAACATCAAGCGTAAAACCAAGATAAGCATAATAACGACGAAAACACGATGAAAAACACACTTTCTAAGCTAAGCACACTATCTAAACTAACAAACACAACAGCTAGAAAGAAAAACCTAACCTAACTAAAATCTCCATACCCATCGTTTAAGCATAATACCTCTTTAGGTAAAGTCCGTTTCTGGGTTTACCCAAAGAGTCCCCGTCAAAGTCAACCAGCTCATAGGCCCCTTTTGCTAGCTTTCGCTTAACAATATAGGGCCCATGCCACATAGGAACGAATTTTCCAGCACCTAATTTATCGTTAGCTTGATCATATAATAGCACTAGGTCTCCTTCCGAAAAATTTCGAGGGGTCACATTTCAATCATACTGAGCTTTCATACGTTTTGCATGAGTCTCGATCGCCAATGCAGCATCACGTCGAGTCTCATCTAATTGAGCTAAGTATAATAAATGCTTCTCCTCTTCAGAAGTAGCTGGAAGTAATTCGACGGCCATTTGAAGTGACGGGATTTCGCATTCAATGGGCAGCACAGCTTCCAAACCATAAACTAGTTGGAAAGGAGTGAACCCTGTTGATGTTTTCGCTGAGGTTCGGTATGCCCAAAGCGCGGAAAATAACATGTTGTGCCAATTCGACCGATGAATACCAATGATTCGTCGGATCATGATAACTAAAAATTTGTTAATGGACTCAACCAGACCATTCGCTTGTGGATAATAAGGAGTTGAGCTATCGTGACGCAAACCAAGCTGGCCTGTAAGTTCTGTCATCATAACGTTTCGAAAATGGAACCCTGTTGATGTTTTCACTGAGGTTCGGTATGCCCAAAGCGCGGAAAATAACATATTGTGCCAATTCGACCGATGAATACCAATGATTCGTCGGATCATGATAACTAAAACTTTGTTGATGGACTCAACCAGACCATTTGCTTGTGGATAATAAGGAGTTGAGCTATCGTGACGCAAACCAAGCTGGCCTGTAAGTTCTGTCATCATAACGTTTCGAAAATGGCGCCCATGGTCAGTGATTATCGCTTGTGGGATACCAAACCTAGCAATAATGTGATTGAATATGAAAATTGCAGCTGTCTTGCCGTCTGCCTCGAATGTAGGCATCGCCTCGGCCCACTTAGTAAAATAATCTACCGCAAGGATGATATACGCATGCCCCCCGGCCGAGTGAGGGTTACATGTAATAAAATCGATACCCCATTTGGCAAAAGGACCAACGGCAATTATAGGGTGGAGAGGAGCAGGTGGAGCGCGCATCTTGCGATCAAACACTTGACAGTTGTGGCATTTCCGGACCGCAGTAATACAATCTTTAAACAAGGACGGCCAGAAGTAGCCAGCGCGCAATATCTTTTGGGCTGTGGCATACCCAGACATATGACCGCCACACGCTCCAGAGTGACAGTCATTCAGAACCCTTTCAGCTTCCTCGTGAGTTAAACAACGTCGAAAAACCAAGTCCGCCCCACGGCGATAAAGAGTATCTCCAATAATTTTGTATTGTTGGGACTGGAATCGAATTTTCCGACGTTCCGACTTTGAAACTTCGGGCCGAAAGGATTGGGTCTGGAGATAGATGATGATATCCCCATACCACGGATCTAAAGTGCTGATGAGAAACAAAGATTCGTCCGCAATGGGCTCCTCTGCCACAGTTTCTGTGTCAGCACGTGGGAAGTCACACATTAACTCTGCAAAAACTAAAGATTTCTTAGACTTAGATTTCTCAAACTCCAAGTCGAACTCTTGCAGGATAACGATCCATTTAGAGTACTTGCCCCCTAGCAATTGTTTAGTCAAAATGTAGATCATAGGGTTGCAATCTGAAATGACTGTAGTTTTACGGAGTAGAATGTAGTGACGAAAACGTTGGACAGCTTGAACGGCTGCCAAGGCCAATTTCTCCACATGTGAATATTTGAGCTCAGTTGGATTTAACGTCCGACTAAGGTAATAGATCACATGTTCCGTTCCGAATTCATCTTCCTGTACTAAGACCATGCCGATGGTGGAATGGGCGGCGGCGAGGTACAAAAAGTAATCCTGGTTGTAATTGGGAGGATGCAGCAACGGTGCATGGGTCAACGCGTGCTTGAGTGCATCAAAAGATTTCTGAGCTATCTCATCCCAAGAGAATTGAACGTTCTGTTTCAACAACCGGGTAAAACCCTTTGTAATCTCGGCGTAGTTAGGAATGAATCGACGTAAAAAGTTTGCTTTCCCCTGCAAACTTTGGAGTTGGCAAAGATTCGAAGGAGGAGGTAATTTGATGACAGCTTCTACCTTCGAGGGATCGATGCGAATGCCGGCTTTTGAAACTACAAATCCCAGCAATCGTCCCACTTCTATACAGAAAACACATTTGTGTGGGTTCAACTGAATACGATAATGCCTACACCTCATGAAGATTGCTCGTAAATGGACAAGGTGATCAGCTCGATGTAATGAATGAGCGGGCAAATCATCAAGATACGGTTGCACAATGTGTTTGATGTCATGAAACGCATAAGACATCGCCCTTTGAAAAGTGGCGACGGCATTCTTAAGCCCAAAAGGTAATTTGTAATAAGCAAATGTCCCCCATGGACAAATGAAAGCCATTTTTGGTTGATCGGCAAGTAGAATATTGATTTGGTTGTAACCGGAAAAACCGTCCATAAAGGAAAATATTTTGCTGCCAGCACAATCATCAATTATTTGATCGATATATGGTGTTGGTTAGTTGTCCTTGGGACAAGCTCGATTAATATCCCTATAGTGGATGCAAATTCTTATTGTTCCCTGTTTTTTGTTAACTGGGACAATATTCGATACCCAATCCATTAACGGGATCGGATAAATGAAACCTGCTTTCAACAGCTTCTCCACTTCTGCTTTAATTGCAGCCGCTTTTCGTGGGTGAATCTGATGCAAACGTTGCCGGACGGGTTTAGCGTCCGGGTAAGACTTGATCTCATGGACAACAATCGCGGGATCAATTCCTGGCATTTCCTCATAGGACCAGGCAAACACGTCGCAGAATTCTTGAAATAGGGCCTTGTATGTCTGAATTTCGTCATCTGAACACGAGGCACCTATATGAATGTGCTCAACAATTCCGGGCTTGACTGAAATGTCAATGGGAATAGTACGAGAAATGTTTCCCAAATTCAGCTCTGAATCAAGATGTTTCATTGGATTCTGAGCTTCTTTGACATATTCAGCTATAAAGATTGATGAGAAATCGTTTCCGAAACGATCATCCTCAGGTAAAAACGAAGATCTGTGATGGAGATCTGCCCATGGTAAATCATCTACGCACAGGACTTCACGAAGTTGCTCGTCAGATGACACAACTTCGGGAAATGCTATTAACTCCGAAGTTGACGCGAAAAGTGATTCCTCACGGACCACATTCATTTGGTCGATTTTGGTTGAACGCGGGTCGGTAAAAGACTGTACGGCTTCATCAGCGATTTCATATGGACTCAAAGGCATAGCATCACCAAATGAGTCTATCTCAGATTCAGAAGGAATGATCCAAGGATCGTCATAAACAATGGTATCTGATGTAATCATATGAATGGATGCAAACGAAGACAAGGCATTGATTGGAGGAAAAGGAAAAGTTCCCAGTAAACCGGCATCTTTAACTAATCCTACTCCAACATCCTTATAAGGGATTGTTGTTTTACCGACATGCTGGATACTCTCTGAAGAGGCTGGGTCGGATGAAAAGTAAGCCAGCTGGTCTATTATTACGATCTTGCCATTATATGGAAACTTTATGACTCTGAAGACCGATGAAACGACCGCTGTCATAGCGTAAGACCAACTTCGACCCAAGAGAAGGTTGTAGTCTAGAGGGGCATCAACCACCTCCACATCCAGACTAATGGTTTTTCCTTCAACCCCTATAGGAAAATCCTGTAGAATGCCAAACGGATGAAACCCACGGCCATCAAAGGCCTTAAGAATTGTCGGGGATTGATTTAGTGAAGGAGAACCAAGCGATCTCCAACACTGGATCGACATAATACACGTGGAAGCTCCCTCATCAATCACAGTCCGATGAATAGGCCTGTTTTTGACTATCACTGGGATCTGGAAAGCCATTTGATGAGGTAAACGCGGTGTACTATTTTCTAGATCAAAGATTATTAGGTTCGGGTCCTGAACATCAATAGCTCCTATAGCCGACAAAAGTAATTTGCGTTGTGCTGAGCATGATTGCAGCACTTCCAAAGCCGACATTGCTGAGGGTGAAACAGCTAAATCCTCAACAATGTTGTAATTCTGGGCCGCTCTCACATGTGGATTGAAAGCAGACCTTCGAAGTACACCCTTGGCAGGTGGTTTGATTACTAAGTCCAGGTTAGGTTTCTCGATCTGTAGTGGATCGGAACCGGGAGCTAAGGTTGATGGATTAGAATGAGAAGATTCTACTTCTTTGCCATCAACAGGACTTTTACTACCATAATCTTGCGATCGAGTCGCAATCCTTACATGAGACATCATCAATATGGGTTCTTCACTAGCACTCGAGGAAGAACCTATCATCTTACTCTCTTGCTTTGGAAATGGATCTTTCAAAACAGCAGGAGTTGGGGAACCCTTGACAATTTTCACAACCTCGGCCCGATGAGGGCAATCTCTTGTAAAATGATCCTCTTCACAAATAAGACAAGGATATTGAGGTTTGCGCTTTTCGTCATTGGTTTCCGACTTTTTTGTTTTCTCCTTTGGAGTTTTGTCTGCCTTATTCTTCTTCTTACCTTTCTGTTTCCCACCGGATTTTGATTTAGCCGTAGATGACTCTACAGCGTGAATATCGGTGGAAACTTCAGCAGAAGATTCTCCTGTCGGGGAGTCCGGTAAGGTTATAATAGGCGAAGAATTCTTTGAGGATTTCTTCTTGCTTTTAGTATTCACCGTACCAATCATGCCATCAGCGGCATGAGACCCCGAAGGAGCAGCAGCGATTTGATTTGACTTAGGAAGATTTGGGATCTTTTCGTGTAACGTACTTGACTGAGTGTAAACTAAGTCAAGGTACTGCGCTTGAGCAATCACTTGCTCCTCAGTAACTACTCCGGCCTTAGCTACATCTTTAGTAATCTTCGGTAACAATGATTTAACAAACCATTCAGCTAAGATTTGGTCCGGGATAAAAAATTTCACTAATCGTCTTCGACGTCTCCATTCATGAATATGATCGGAAATATAAGTGGATGTTGATTGTTTTAATGAAGTTAGTAACTCCGTGCCATTATCATATCTGACCGGCAACTGAAAATGAGTTAAGAACGAGGTAGCTAACTGGCTAAAATTATAAAAAGAGGCCCGTGGTAACTCAATGTACCACTTGGCCGCGAGACCAATGAGAGTACGCTGGAAAAGACGTAAACGGATCGAATCATCCGAGATGGAATTAGAGGCACACCAGAGGTGGTAAGTCATCACATGATTTGACGGGTCCTCTCCAGACTTACCTTCGAACTTGGGTATGTCACTGGGCAACTTATTTGGCATTGGTGGCCAAAACGGAAGATAATTTATTGGATCGTTCGTTAGGCGCGACAAGTCTGGTAAATCCAAAGTTGCGATAAACGGTAATTTCCGATTAGGATCCCTAAAACTCTGGGTCACGAGACCAATCCCAGGAGGAGGATATCCAAGATAACTTGGAATAGGAATCGCATTCGGGATATTGTATCCTCTCGGAAAACCAGGATTAACCGGACCGTACTGGGGTTGTTGTGGTTGTTGATAAGTGTACCCAGGATACGGTTGATACTGGTAAACTGGCTGCTGGACAGTAGGCCCGTATTGGTACTGTCCCTGGTACGGTTGATAAGTGAATTGTGGTTGACTAGTGACAACCGTACTTAAACTAGGTTGTCCTACAGGCATCTGAACTGTAGTTTGAATCGTAGATCCAGACAATGGTAAAGATGTCTGAGGAGTAGTTACAGAAACAGTAGAAACCGAAGCTGTCGATACTCCAGAAGGAAGTGGGGTAGATTGAACAGATGTTGCGGTAGTTGCAGCAGTCGTTTGAGATGGAGTACTAGGTGCAATAGGCCCAGACTGAGAAACTACCGAAGGTACAGAAGTTTGAACATTAGACTGGACTGGTTGCTGGGGTGAACCAGAAACTAAGGGTTGTCCAGTTTGAGATGACAACTGTACACTTGGCTGCAATACCTGTTGAACTTGTGATGGATCCCACACTATGTTCATTCCGGGGTATTGACCCATAACAGGTTGAGGATATTGAGATCCATAACCGGATTGAGGGTAGGATTGATAATTGAAAGGTACATTTCCCGTACCTTGAACATAAGATTGACCTTGGGGTGGTTGATAACCTTGACTCGAGTACTGACCTTGGGGTAGATACCCTTGAGGTAAGTACTGATACTGGGGTTGACCTTGAGGTATAAATTGATACTGAGGTTGACCTTGGGGTACATATTGAGGCTGGGGTTGACCTTGAGGAATGTATTGCACCACGGGTACATACTGTCCTTGGGGTTGCCCTCCAGACGCAATTTGTGTACCTTGAGGTTGCCCCCAGGCGTTAATTGAGGCTGCCCCCCAGGCGGTAACTGGCCACCTTGAGGTTGAGAACTGGGAATTGAACCTGACATCATGTAAATGTCTCCTACACCCAATGGTTTATTACCATTGTTTCCAGTTAATAACCCATGTTCAATGGATTGAGGAGATGCTCCCGCAAAAGTACCAGAAAGTGACTGATACCCAGAGGGAACAGAAGGACCACCGTACAAGAAAGATTCAGGAGATTGAGTAAACATGGACGATTGACCAGACATATTTACAGGAGTATAAATACCTCCAGGTGGATAAGGAGCATGAGGTGGAGAAAAACTTAACCCTGAGTTGTCCAAATAATTAGTTAACGAAAGATACCAAGTAGTACTTCTAGGTGGACTGTAAAAAATGGATTCACGCTCCCTTAGATCAATAGTAGGTTGATTTTCAGGGATAGGGATGCCTATTTCTTCTTCTGGAGCAAGTTCTTCAATAGCTATCAAACCAGAAGGAAGATTTTCGGTGATGACTCTTTCTACCCTAGGTGAATCAGGAGCACTAGAAGTTGGAGTAACAGGTTCAGATATTTTAGGTTCTTCGCCTATATCACTAGTAGATGAAAAACTACCAGCAAGCTCGGAAACTGCAACAGCTTCGGGATTATAACTTGTTTCTAGACTTTGGTAATCAGGATGAACTACCAACGAAGACTCTCCTTCTTCAGGTGAACCTACTTTACTGCCACTAGGAGTTACAAGGACTTTCAAACCTTCGTAATGACCCGGGACGTCTTCAGGAGGTTGGCCCCGAAGTCTACGGGACTTCCTCAACAAATCGGCCACGGTTACAATCTCAGGAGACTGGCCCCAAAGTCTACGGGACTGTCTCGATAATTCAGCCACAGTTAAAGACTTTTAACTACTACACACGCAAACAAAGTAAAATCTCAAAGCAAACCACCTGAAGTCTCTAAAGAACGAAACAAATTCGAATCACACGCCTAAAGAATCTAGGGCGTCAAACCATACACAAACAGTAGCCTTCCGGACCGAAAACACTAGTTGGTGATGAAGCCCAACATCGCTGAATTCAGTACAGAAGTGGCGTGTGGAACAGTTACCCCGGCAACCTGCTTAGTGAATAGATCGGCACAAGTTCCTCCACTTTAACCGTCTCGAGTGAAGTGAACCCCCCAGAAAATCCAAGTGAGTCTAGCCGATGTCTGCTCCAGGTATAGTGGGATCTTCCCTCCACCGTCACCTTGGGTAGAACCCTAAAGATAATGGTCACTAAGGTCACCAACAGCAACAAATATACCTGGGGGAACAGTCTACGATCTGATAGCACGCAAGGGCAGAGTATCAAGCTCAATCGCCTTGCCGGCTCCTTGACAATAATCCAAGGTTTACCGACAAGTGACCCTAGGGTCCTCGACAATAATCCGAGGTTTACCGTTTGTAGTACGTGCGTATCTGGCGTCGTTCCCAATGAAGGAGGATTGATCCCCTCACTGGTTCAGACACGATCTCATGCTTCTCCTTTAAGAGGAGCTTTCCCAGAGCATAAATGTAACAGCTGGATTTATCCTACCACAAGATGAGCTACTTGTTTGGTTTTGCTGTCTTGGAGAGTTAATTACTCTCCTACTCCAAGACACTAGCCTGATCTATATTGGTGTTTCAGAGCCCTAGTAAATAAAAAGTTACTAAGTAAATTTTACTTTAAGCGTTAATTTTTATGGCTTTTCTTTAGGACAAAAGGTAGTGGAGATGAAACTGATGGTGTGTAGACTCGACTCAAATCCACTAAAAAGATGCACCTAGGATGATTTAAACTATTTTTCTTTTTTCAATGAATTCCCTAGCTAAGAGAGTTGGAGAATGCAAAATTGATATAAAGACAACTTTCTTGGCAATGAAAATCAAAGAAACAATCTCTTTATCTTTTCCAAAGCATACAACACATGACCACTAATTATTTCACGAAAACTCCTTTCTCTTTTCAAAGACTTCAAATGCTACTAAAACAAACTTTTCTTCAAAAGAGATTTTTGTAGTTTTCCTTATATTAACAAAGCATGTAAAACTACTTCACAAAAATCAATTTTTAAAAAATCTAAGACAATCAAATCAATTTTACCTAAAAGCAAATCTAAGAGAAATTCACCTAAAATCAAACCTAATGAGGCAAAAGCCTACAAAGTATAATTCCAGGATGTTTTACTCAGTCACAATTCAACCAAGGACTAGTTCATGCAGAATCATAAACCAGTCAAAAACAAAAATCAAAATCTTTTGTTCTTTTTCTTAAGAATGAAATTCACAGCTTAACCAACAAGCTTTCTCGAAATTCCGCAAAGAGACAACACAAAGGTAGGTTTCTCACAAAGGTGGATTTTATGAAAGGTCCGACTCCTAAGAAGACTGAAAAGACCAGGGATATCCAAGGTTTTACAACTTCTAAAGCCAAAGTCACTACAGGACCAATGCAAAAATCAAACCTAGGGCTAGAACTTCTATGAATTTCACTAAAACCTTTGATACTAATGAAACAAGCTTAGATGAAGACTTCTGACAGGTAACCAGTGGATCTGGGCAGCAAAAACAAATTATCAACAAAATCTAAGAGGCAAAAAGGAAAAAATTGAAATTTTCTCAACTTTTGACAGGGTACGCAGGCAGCCTGTTTGCACAAGTGCGTGTATGCTCTGTGTACAAAGCTTCAGTGCGTACAAGTACGCACTGTGCTTAACGCAAAGGGTGCGTACTGCTAGCAAAACCAAGAAAAATAAAATCTAACTTAACCCTAAGCTATTCCACCCAAATTCACAGTCAATCAGTCAAAAACCAGAAAGAAATCGACTTTTCTCAAACCAAAGTATCAATCAAAAGAGAAATCAATCAAATCCATGGATTCCCCAGTGGAGTCGCCATTTTGTCATGCGGAAAGAGTCAATTTTGCAGACAAAACCGACCTCCCTAGAAGCTAAGGCTTTCTAGTGACAAACAAGACAATTAAGCACTATCTCTCCCTAAATATGCATTTAGAATACAAGCAATCAGGTGTTTAAAACATACCTTTAGCCCAACGCTGTTTGTAGTAGTCCAGCCTCTCTGATCCAGATGTGCTCCTTCTTCTCTTTGAAACCTGCATTCACTAACAAGCAAACGATTACATAGCACCTGAATAACTCATAAAATAAAACATATTCATCATAAAGACCAAGGAGTATATGAAACAAATTATATATAACAACTTGTTGAGAAAAATGAACTTAATTGTATTAAGTGGAAACAAAAGAAACCATTACAACCAGTGCCTTGGTGTTGTGCAAGTCCCTCCTAGGGTCCATCAAGAGTTCTCCTTTACTTTGATCAGCTCACCCACTTCCAAATGAAGCTAAGAAAGGATGGGAATCTCTCCTCTCAAGCTCTATAAGGGAGTCCTAATTTCAGCAGCATCTACCCTTAGGAATATTCAGCTTTCAACCTCCCCTCCCTCTGGCCCAATGCCTGTATTTATAATGCTTTGGAGGAAGTTAATCAGGTCCACCATCAATGGGATAAGCCCCTTTTTGAATGGGATAGCTCCCCTCTTGATGGGATAAGTTCCTCTTTCATAGGGATACATGAACCATCTGGAGGCGCTCAATACACGTCAAACCATCTTCTAGAATGCTCTAGATTTGACCACAAGTAACTTTTTTGAAGTAAAACTCGCGCCTTTTGACCTTTACAGGAGTACGCACACACCCCTTTACAGACAGAGCATACAAGTACGCAGGTATTGTGAACTTGAGGTGCGTACACGCAGGTAAGGTTAAGAGAAACTGCGTAACCAGAGTTAATTGACTTTTGAAGGACTTTCTCTCTTTCTTGGAGTTTGACATGAGGAGCAGAGGTATGAGACTTGCCAAGGAGGATAGTATGACAGTTGATGGAGCCATACTAACTGCAAATAGTCATGGTGACAAATTTTAGTGTAACATGGATATCAAGTGCTAGAATCCCATTCATAAAATCCATTCCCCCTCCATTACACCAATAAAACCCCTTTTCCTAAGGTTAAACAACATTTTCCTAGAAAAAGCAAAAACCCCCATGTAAATCCTATTTCACTCGAAAACACACAAAAAGAACTTTATTCTAAGTTTAAAACGAAGTGCACAAATATTACACTTTACCTTTTTACTTGAGGATATACCCACTTTGCCACATTTCATATTAATTATTAACTTTATTATATAATTCCCAATAAAAACCTTTTCCCGTATATTAACTAAATCCCTATGTAAATACCCCCAACCCTTAGTTTTAATGAAAACTATATGTTTACCCCTTATCCCGACCAAACAAATAAATACACTCATTAACCCTAAATAATCACAAATCATGTGTGATTAAAGCATCGGGCCCCCTCTAAACCCATGCTTTAATCACCAGCGCATTTCCCTTACCTGATTGTCGTCCAATCAACATCCGCTTCATACAACGGTCCACAGCCATATCGACCGCGCCCGATGGCCAAACATTACCCACCCGATAAAGTGGTTTTCCCCAACCCCCTGAAGGCTATGTGTCAAGAGCTAGAGTATATCAGGTGACCCCTCCTAAAAACGGCCTTTGCCTCATAAGCGGTGCAACAACCGCCAATACCACCTCCCCGCCAACTCGATAAACCACCTATTATCTGTAATATGAATTTTTACGCCAAATTCAAAAAGTTTCCCTTTAAACCTTATAACCATGAAAACCCTCATTTTCATTCCTTTTGCCCTATTTCACAGTAAAACCTATCAAACCCTTCTGATGCCACCCTGAACCTCTGCAATACAATTCAACCTCTGATTACTTTCAAAACATTGCCACGACTCCTCCCCTAGACATCCTTGTGCAATAAAGCCATCAATTGCCTTTCCCGCGAACCTATGTGCTCTTAATGATTGTTGTATTGTACAGGTAATTAACAAAAGACCAGAGCTTGGATAAACAATTTTTATATTAGTCACAAAACTTGTTTACTCCAAGGCTCGAAAGGAAATCTATTTAAAAACCTTCATTCAGAAGAAGAAAATAGTGATACACAGAACAAAGAAAGAAACCATTCACATAGAAACATTGACTATTAAAACAAAGGAACCAACAAAGGATACAATCAAAAGATAAACAGATCAAACATACAGAAATTTGATCAATATCCATTACCTTATGCTGATACATATAAAAAACTAAATGATTTACTATTGAAATACATAGTAAAAAGTTAAAATGTACAGTAAAAGTAAAAACACAGTAAAGGATATTGACAGGTCATCAAAGTAAAAGTGTATCAGATGAAAGAGTATCAGTAAAAGTGTATCAGATTGAAAAATCAAAGTGAAGATAAATGAAAAACAGAGCAGAAATGGTACATTTTCCAGAAATTTCCTATTTAAGTCATAATTTTGCAAAAACTGTTATGGCCAATCCAAGATGCATTTTGAGAAAATGGAGGATGTTTGTGTTCCTAAAAGGCCAATCTACAAAAGCCTATCTCACCTTTTACACAGGTATTACAACAAGGGAGATAAATGCATATCTTCAGAGCCTATTTTTTGAATTGTGAAAAGTCTTGTTTTTGACATATTTTTGCAGAGAATATTGTGAACAACTGGAGTTGAATTTTTGGAAATTGAAATAGGTTTATCTCAAACACATCCTTATCTACAATAAACTCTTCTAAGCCTCATCAGAAATTGATGGCTTTATTGCACAGGGATGTCTGGGAAAGGAGTCATGGCAATGTTTTGAAAGTAATCGGAGGTCGAATTGTATCGCAGAGTTTCAGGGTGGCGTCGGAAGGGTTTGATAGGTTTTACTGTGAAACGGGGAAAAAGGAATGAAAATGAGGTTTTTCATGGTTATAAGGTTTAGCGGGAAACTTTTTGAATTTGGCACGAAAATTCATATCACGGATAATAGGTGGTTTATCACGTTGGCGCGAAGGTGGTATTGGGGGTTGTCTCACCGCTTATGAGGCGAAGGCAGATTTTAGGAGGGGTCAGCAAATATACTCTAGCGCTTGACATGTAGCCTTCGGGGGGTTGGGGAAAACCACTTTATCGGGTGGGTAGTGTTCGGCCATCGGGCGCTGCCGATATGGCTATGGACCGTTGGATGAAGCAGATGTTGATCAGACAACAATCAGGTAAGGGAAACGTGCGAGTGATTAAAGAATGGGTTTAGAGGGGGCCCGATGCTTTAATCACAAATGATTTGTGATTATTTAGGGTTAATGAGGGGATTTATTTGTTTGGTCGGGATAAGGGGTAAACGTATAGTTTTCATTAAAACTAAGGGTTGGGGGTATTTACATAGGGATTTAGTTAATATACGAGAAAAGGTTTTAATCGGGAATTATATAATAAATTTAATAAGTAATATGAAATGTGGCGGAGTGTGTATATCCTCAAGTAAAAAGGTAAAGTGTGATATTTGCACACTTTTCTTTATACTTAGGATAAAGTGCTTTTTGTGGGTTTTTGAGTGAAATAGGATTTACATGGGGGTTTTCGCTTTTTCGAGGAAAATGGTGTTTAACCTTAGGATAAGGGGTTTTATTGGGATAATGGAGGGGGGGTGGATTTTATTAAGGGGATTCTAGCACTTGATGTCCATAAGTCATTAAGCTGAGGGTCCGGTCCCACCAAAAGTCAAAGAAATGCTCTGAGCCTCTTTGACTTGTAGGATTTAAAGTACTAGAACATACTTGTGGATAGGAAATTAGTAAGTAAAAGGGAAAAATGATTAAGGGGGAGTTAATTACATTAACTTGTAAACCTTTTCTTTTTCCTTCATAATTGATCATACATATTAGCACATTTGTGTCGAAGCCTGATGCATGTATTTTGATCCAATCAACTTCGTAGTTTAGCAACCTTTCTTCTACTTACCCATTTCTTACCCTAACATGTTTTCTTCATTCTTTGGGTGCATTTAGGCTAGAAAACCCTTATTCTATCTTTTCTTTAATAAAACAAACTATCTATTTCAAACCTTATATCATTCACGGGATTAGATTAAACTGATGAGCTCCTTTTATTTTCTCTACATATCTAATGATCTGCCAAGATTAAACTGTTTGGTCAAATTTTATTCTCTAACTATAAACATAAAATTCAAATCATGAAATATCAAGATTACACAGTTTGATTACCATGGACTGTGGCATGAATAACAAGCTGCACATAGTCATTATTATGCATAAAAGTAAATAGTTGTGGCATTTAGACTTTCACACATTCATGGTCTCTTTTTGTTTTTGGGGTTCATATAATTTTCATTTTTTAACCTTCTCTTATTCTTTTTGTCCTTTGATATTTCTTTTAGGACATACCCTCTTTACATTTTTTAATTTTTAATATGGAAAAAAATTGCAAAAAGCAAAGGTATGTACAATATTACAAGCCTTAACCTTAGTCATTCAAAATTATGACTCCTATTGGTATAGGAACCTAACAGTGGCTCCACATGGGGATGGCATTTCATAGCAAAATGTTAAGAACTTCAAGATCAGTAGCCTTTGAATTGTGACTGAAGTTACATTGTAAACTGTTCTTCTGTGATTTCTGCCTTATTATATAATATTTGTGACTAAAAATCTTGAACTGAAATCATAGCGTTTTCTACAAACTGAAATCTAACACATGTTGTACTGAAATCTGATCTGAAATAAACTTGCTGTTGAAAAATTGAATTTATTCAAACTGAAATCCTACCTACTTACTCTAATCGGTTGTCCAACTGCTGGTTAGGTAAAATGAAATAGCCAATGCAACCATTCAAGCATCATATACATTGGTGAATCTTGCTGCTTGTGCTTATTTGTGATTAAAACTGAGATTCTAAAGCCAATTATAACATTATCAACAAATGAGAAGATAAGGAAATACTTGATTTCCTTTGTTGACTCTAGAAACTGTACAAAAGGATCTTCCAAAATATACACACTATTTTTGAACTGATTTAAGCAACTGTACATCTATTGTGGATCGCCTCTAGGCCATGAAACTGAAATATAACTTTCACCTTTATCACCCTGCATATTTTAAAACAAGCTTTGTGATGATATTTCTTCTGATTGAAATGTTTGATTGATAAAACCTTTATCATTTTGATCCTAAATTTGATTGTTAGTTAATGAAGAACAATTTTGATTGCATTCACTATCCAACCCATCAGTTATGGGATCATGAAAAACTTGAAAGGATTGCTACAACTTATTGCATATAGGTTTGAATGGAACTTCATAGATTTCTACAAGCTGCTCATCCTTTTCTTTAGATATTTTATACCACATTTCCTTTAAAAATTGAAATGATTCAAAACAAAGAGGCAAAGAAGCTCCACTTGTTTCCATTTTTCTGCACTTTCTTCCTTACTTTCATAACTGATATGGATAAGATAATCATTGTTTTCAAGTTGCTGAAACTGAATTCCTTTATTTCCCAAACTAATTTCTGATTTCTTTGTAAAGTTAGCTTGGATTTGGAGAACATAATTATCATCATACTCATCATATATATGGAAATAATTAAAAGAAGTAATGTCATCAAACATACACATTAGACCAGGAGATTGCTCCTCTACATATTGCTCTATAAATCTATCTTCTAACCTATGGTAGTTGGAATTAGCAGGAATTTGTTCATGACTCTCAATCTCTTCTGTTTTTAAAATAAATGTATCATGGTAATTTGAGAAAAAAAAAATATTTTTCATGGTGATCTTCTGTATCCTTTCCTCTATATTTCTTACCAAAATGTCAAGTTTTACCTCTGCAATGTTGTTTTCCTCTGCTTCTGCTTTCAACTTTTCTTTTCTAAATTGCATATTAACTTCTACATCTACTGAAATGTTATGCATCTATTCCAGTGTTGAGGGGTTTCTTTCTCTTAGCTAAAATTCTATCTCTAGATCAAATGCTTTTGGATAATGCAAAAGAGCTGAATCAGGAGGAGGTATTATATTTGATGGAATTGAATAATAGACTTGATTATATTTGTTAGAAAATTGTTGTATTGTTTCATTTTGCTATCTTTTTAACTGATTATATTCTTCTATGATCACAAAAAGATTGACTTTGATTATCCATATATCAAGGAAAAATTTGACAAATTGTTGGAAATTTGAGATGCTTGCAATAGGTAAATTCTTGAACCAACTCTTTACTTTACTTTGCAAAGAAAGAGAAAAAAGCCTGATAATAACATCATCTTCATCAATTTCAAGTAAGTCCAAATAATTCTCAAAACCTTGAATATGTTTTTGGGCAGTGATACCATTCTCTCCATCAAACCTAGGGAGATACTCGTAATAATTGCTAGGGAAAGCATGGAGTGTAGGAGGTAGGATGAATGGCTTATATCTATCAGGAACATTATAAGGTATAGGAATATGTACAGGGAGTGTATGATTAGTCTTGATTGTTTGATGCTCCTCAATTGGAAAATGATCTTCATAACAGTTAGGAGAATGCTACTCAAATGTGTAAGGAGACTTTATATCTACAATTTTCAAAGGGAATTAATCTAAAATCTTCCCAAAAATACAATATACATTGAAAAACTTTATTGATGAGAAAGAACATAATGTCTTGGATAACAATCCAAGTTAAAAGCCTGATCTTTTCATATTGTTCTTTCAGGTTCATTCCTCCAGTGGAGTCTTGATTTTGAAATTGATTTGGAGTCATCAATTGGATGATTTTAACCTTTGTGTGTCTGATCACTATCCACCATCATAGATAAAATCTAAACCTGTAAAATATTTCTAAAGAAAAAGTTAGTCTTCCCTAGTGGAGTCGCCACTATGTTATCACTCAGTATTTTCTCGAGGTTAAAGAAAGAGGTCACCGAGGTAACCACAAACCACTTTTGAAGCATACGATCTAGCCAACCTAAGCTCAGAGAGGGATCTCTCTATATGATTTAGCTTTGTTTGTTTGAATTTTAGGCTAGTTATGAATGTTCAGGGGGTTTTTGATTTGTATTGAATATTGGGTGGTGGGGTTCTTTAAACAAATGGATAGAATGATGTCTCTAAACCATTGGTCTATGGAGTCAACATAAGGGTAGTAGAACTAGATCAACTCACTAAAGTGAATGTTCAAAGGGCAAGATAGCAAATTAGACTACAGGTCTTTGGGCCAGAGGGGTGAAAACGTTTTAACCAGGGTGAGAGTGCAATTAAGAATTCTCGGACCGGGATTGAAACGAGGAACAAAGGGTAATTGGAAACAAAGGGAAATTAAGAATCCTTTGCTATATATTATAAAGAAAAAGTTAAAATAGAGTGCAATTAAGAAAATTATGAGATATCATTCAAGTTATAGCATTCAGATTTAGATATACATTATGGAAAAACTTTAAGAAAGATAACAACAACGTGAGAAAATACTTGTCTGCACTTCGCTCAACACATGAATCCTTTGAAATATCTGGTCTTTATTCATCAATCCAACTTGCTAGCTCAGTCAATGCTCCAATGGCTTTACAATCTTTTGATTAAGAATTCTATAGAAATGTTTGGTCAATTTAGTGATGTCTAAATTGCAACTTTTAAATGTCAACCCGGGGCTCGTAAGCTGATGAAGTGATGTGTACTGTATGTACTTAGGCAACTGTTTCTTAAGTTTTTGTCGTTTTTAACTTTTTAAGTTTGTTTTCAGATCTATTTCTCCTACAGTGATGTGATGGAAATGAAATAAAGTGAGTGAAGTGTGTGTGATTGTGATGAGTTCTAGATGATTTCTTTAAAACTTAAAAGTAATCTACAAGAAAGCTTTGAACAACAACTGAAATGAAATTAACTCTTAAAGGAAAAATGAAGGCATCAAATAAAAGACCAATGGCATTGGCCCAGTACCTCTACTGCTGATAAAAATGAGATTGAAAATGACATCTACATTAACTCAATTAAAAACAAGAACAACTACTTTAACTCTTCAATTAAATCTTAAGCAATGTACAATCTAAATGACAAATCACACTACTTAATTTTCCCTTAACCTTTCTGCCTTCAGCTGGATTGATCATATAAGAAAGAGTTATGAGCAAGTTAGCAATATGAGTCTTAAAACAAAATAAACCAAGCTGCACTAAGTGATGTTCTGGCTCCACTAAAAGTTAGTTGATTATGATAAAAAGAGCCATTAAAAGATAAACAACTTGATAAGCTATGAGCAGAAAATAAAGTGCAAACTAAAGCAATGATACTAATGAAAATAAAAAAAAATAAAGATCAGCAGTCTAGATAAGACGATCACAAATGCCACTAGTTGTAAAAAGCGAAGAAAGAAAACTGTCCCGGGCACCTAAGAAATCTGCAAAAACACACTGATCAGTCATGGAAAAGTGCAGAAGTATAAATGAGCAGAATTCAAAGTTATATATAGCTATTGTACATGATCAAAACATAGCAATCAAAAGAATTCTGTACAACTATTATACATAAACTGATAAGAAGAAATGCAAGAAATGAAAAGCACTGTACAGGCCTTAAGTAAACAGGGGCCCTCTGCCTACTCCAGCTAGCTCAAAGATCAATTACACGCTCAAATGGAGAACAGTCTTCTCATATATTATGTATCAAAATAGAAAGTACAGTGGGGTTCAAAATTACATATCAGCAGCTAACTAATCAGCGTTCAGAGATGCTTTATTTATAGCAGAGAAAACAAAACTAACTTAACACAAACTACGCTATTCTATCAGCTGTGTAAAAACACGTAATCTAGCACAGTCCTCGGATTTAGGCAATGGTCACGGTGGGCATTAAATCTTCTATTGGATTCGTGTTTCCCATCATCTGCGTGGCTGAGGAAGAGGCCAGCTGTTCTTCACGTGCTCTAAAACCGAACACGCAGAGTCGTGCCACCGCCAATGACCTCTGTTTGACCGTAGTTGCCCCCTCGTTGACCATGGGTTTTTATGACTGGTTTGGCTGAGCTGGAAGGACACACACCATGTCCTTGGTTCCATGAACTTGCCCATGTGGCTCTTCTGCCCGGAGGACACCTGGAACATGCCGTTTAATAAAACGGCTGCAGAATCCGGGGTTGGCTGCGGAAACCCTGTGTGAGCTGCGGAAAGTGCAGCAGTTGAACCAAAATTCTAATCCAACAACACAGTCATTAGCATAATTAATAAACCATGTAAAAAGTCCTAAAATACAATGATTTGAGCAATTTGATGAAGGGAATGAGTGGCAAAAGAAGGAAATGAATAGAAAAAGGAGGCTGAGAGGATGTGTAAAGAAGTACAGGTTTGAGGCTCAACAAGAAATGTCTAAGAATCCACCCCAAAATACTTCAAATGAAGAAGTATTTATAGAAATTCTAAACTAAAATATCTTGAAAAATATCACGATTGGTTTTACAAATATCTCAAATTGTTTTACATTAATAAAACTTATATAAAGGACACTCAAAACTAATGAATCTATTTGGCACTATATTTATGGATTGATGGTGAAAAATAAGAGAAATTTGAATTTGATAGCAACTCTTAATTGATGATGAGGCTTCCAAGTCACTAACTAAGTCCTTCATTTGTGCATTCTACCCCAAAAATTCTGCAAAATTAGGGTCCAGTGATACCTTTGTATATCTCAATCTAAGAACGATATGTAAAACGTGAAAGTGGTTATTATAGATAAGTATGTTATTGAGATAAACCTCTCTCAGTTTCCCAAAATTCAGCTCCAGTTGTGCACAATATTCTCTGCAAAAAGATGTCAAAAACATGACTTTTCACAATCCAAAAAATAGGCTCTTAAGATATGCATTTATCTCCCTTGTTATAATACCTATGTAAAATGTGAGATAGGATTTTGTATATTGGCCTTTTAGGAAGACAAAAGTCTTCCAGTTTCTCAAAATGCATCTTGGATTGGCGACAACAATTTCTGCAAAATTATGACTTAAACAGGAAATTTCTGGAACATGTACCATTTATGCTCTGTTTTTCATCTATCTTCACTTTGATTTTTCAATCTGATACACTTTTACAGATATTCTTTCATCTGATACACTTTTACTTTGATGACCTGTCAATATCCTTTACTGTGTTTTTACTTTTATTGTACATTTTAACTTTTTACTATGTATTTCAACAGTAAATCATTTAGTTTTTTATATGTATTAGCATAAGGTAATGGATATTGATCAACTTTTTGTATGTTTGATCTTTTTTTCTTTTGACAGTATGCTCTATCTGGTTCCCATTTTTTAACAGTCAATGTCTCTTTGTGAATTATTTATTTCTCTGTTCTGTGTATAACTTTTTTCTTCTTCTGAATGAAGGTTTTTTAATAGATTTCCTTTTGAGCCTTGGAGTAAACAAGTTTTGTGACTAGTATCAAAACTGTTTATCCAAGCTTTGGTCTCTTGCTAATTACCTGCAAAATACAACAATCATTAAAAAAAACATAGGTTGGCGGGAAAGGAAATTGATGGATTTATTGCACAGGGATGTTTGGGAAAAGAGTCGTGGCAATGTTTTGAAAGTAATTGGAGGTTGAATTGTGTTGCAGAAGTTCAGTGTGGCATCAGAAGGGTTTGATAGGTTTTACTGTGAAATGGGGAAAAAGGAATGAAAATGAGGGTTTTCACGGTTATAAGGTTTAACAGGAAACTTTTTGAATTTGGAGTAAAAATTCATACTACGAATAATAGGTGGTTTATCGAGCTGGCGCGGAGGTGGTATTGGGGGTCGTCACACCGCTTATAAGGCAAAGGCGGATTTTAGGAGGGGTCACCCGATATACTCTAGCGCTTAACACATAGCCTTTGGGGGGTCAAGGAAAACCACTTTATTGCGTGGATAACGTTTGGCCATCGGGCGCGGTCGATATGGCTGTGGACCATTGGATGATGTGGATGTTGATTGGATGGAAATCAAGCAAAGGAAATGCATGGGTGATTAAATAATGGGTTTAGAGGGGGCCCGATACTTTAATCATAGGTGATTTGTGATTATTTAGGGTTAATGAGGGGATTTATTTGTTTGGTCGAGATAAGGGGTAAACATATAGTTTTCATTAAAACTAAGGGTTGGGGGTATTTACATAGGGATTTAGTTAATATAAGGGAAAAGGTTTTTATCAGGAATTATATAATAAATTTAATAATTAATATGAAATTTGGCGGAGTGGGTATATCCTCAAGTAAAAAGGTAAAGTGTAATATTTGCACACTTCTCTTTATACATAGGATAAAGTGCTTTTTGTGGGTTTTTGAGTGAAATAGGATTTACATTGGGGTTTTCGCTTTTTCTAGGAAAATGGTGTTTAACCTTAGGAAAAGGGGTTTTATTGCGGTAATTGAGGGGGAATGGATTTTATGAAGGGAATTATAGCACTTGATGTCCATATGTCATTAAACTGAGGGTCCAGTCCCACCAAAAGTCAGAGAAATGCTCTGAGCCTCTTTGACTTGTAGGATTAAAAGTACTAGAACATACTTGTAGATAGGAAATTAGTAAGTAAAGGGTAAAAATGACTGAGGGGAAATTAATTACATTAAATTGCAAACCTTTGCTTTTGCCTCCATAATTGATCATAAATATTAGCACATATGTGTCTAATCCTGATGCATGTCTTTTGATCCAATCAACTTTGTAGTTCAACAACCTTTTTTCTACTTACCCATTTCTTACCCTAACATATTTTCTTCATTTCTTTGGGCGCATTTAGGCTAGCAAACCCTTAGTGTATCTTTTCTTTAATAAAACAAACTATCTATTTCTAACCTTATATAATCAAAGGGCTCATATTAAACTGATGAGCTCTTTTTATTTTCTCTACCTATCTAATGATCTGCCAAGATTAAACTGTTTGGTCAAATTTTATTCTCTAACTATAAACATAAAATTCAAGTCATAAAATAACCAAGATTGAACAGTTTGATTACCATGGCGAGTGGCATGAATAACAAGCCGCACACAATCATTATTATGCATAAAAGTAAATAGTAGTGGCATTTAATCTTGCACACTTTCATGGTCTCTTTTTGTTTTTGGGGTTCATATAATTTTCATTTTTTGACCTTCTCTTATTATTTTTGTCCTTTGATATTTCTTTTAGGACACACCCTCTTTACATTTTTTAATTTTTAATATGGAAAACATCTACAGAAAGCAAAGGTATGTACAATATTACAAGGCTTAAACTTAGTCATTCAAAATTATGACTCCTATTGGTATAGGAACCTAATAGTGGCTCCACATGGGAATGGTTATTTCATGATTTGAATTTTATGTTTATAGTTAGAGAATACAATCTAACCAAATAGTTTAATCTTGGTAGATCATTAGATAAGTAGAGAAAATAAAAGGAGCTCATCAGTTTAATCTGAGCCCTTGGATGATATAAGGTTAGAAATTGATAGTTTGTTTTATTAAAGAAAATATAGAATAAGGGTTTGCTAGCCTAAATGCACCCAAATGAAGAAAACATGTTAGGGTAAGAAATGGGTAAGTAGAAGAAAGGTTGTTGAACTACAAAGTTGATTGGATCAAAATACATGCATCAGGCTTAGACACATATGTGCTAATATGTATGATCAATTATGAAGGCAAAAGCAAAGGTTTACAAGTTAATGTAATTAACTCCCCCTCAGTCATTTTTCCCCTTTACTTACTAATTTCCTATCGACAAGTATGTTCTAGTACTTTTAATCCTACAAGTCAAAGAGGCTCAGAGCATTTCTCTGACTTTTGGTGGGACCAAACCCTCGGCTTAATGACTTATGGACATCAAGTGCTAGAATCCCATTCATAAAATCCATTCCCCTCAATTACCCCAATAAAACCTCTTTTCCTAATTATAAACACCATTTTCTTAGAAAAAGCGAAAACCCCCATGTAAATCCTATTTCACTCAAAAACCCACAAAAATCACTTTATCCTAAGTATAAATTGAAGTGCGCAAATATTACACTTTACCTTTCTACTAGAGGATATACCCACTCTACCACATTTCATATTAATTATTAACTTTATTATATAATTCCCAATAATAACCTTTTCCCATATATTAACTAAATCCCTATGTCAATACCCCCAACCCTTCGTTTTAATGAAAACTATATGTTTACCCCTTATCACGAAAAAACAAATAAATCCCCTCATTAACCCTAAATAATCACAAATCACCTATGATTAAAGCATCGGGCCCCCGCTAAACCCATGCTTTAATCACCCGCGTGTTTCCCTTGCCCGATTGCCGTCCGATCAACATCCGCTTCATCCAATGGTCCACAGCCATATCGACCACGCCCAATGGTCGAATGTTACCCACCCGATAAAGTGGTTTTCCCTGACCCCCTGAAGGCTACGTGTCAAGCGCTAGTGTATATTGGGTGACCCCTTCTAAAAGCCGCCTTCACCTCATAAGCTGTGCGATGACCCCCAATACCACCTCTGTGCATCGCGATAAACCACTTATTATCTATAATATGAATTTGCATGCCAAATTCAAAAAGTTTCCCTTTAAACCTTATAACCGTGAAAACCATCATTTTCATTCCTTTTGCCCTGTTTCATAGTAAAACCTATCAAACCCTTTCGAAGCCACCCTGAACTTCTACAACACAATTTGACCTCTAATTACTTTCAAAACATTGCCATGACTCCTTCCCCAGACATCCCTATGAAATAAAGCCATCAATTGCCTTTCCCGCCAACCTATGTTTTCTTAATGATTGTTGTATTTTGCATCTAATTAGCAGAAGACCAGAGCTTGGATAAATAGTTTTGATACTAGTCAAAAAACATTTTTACTCCAAGACTCGAAAGGAAATCTATTAAAAAACCTTTATTTAGAAGAAGAAAACAGTTATACACAAAACAAAGAAAGAAATCATTCACACAGAGACATTGACTATTAAAACAAAGGAACCAGATAGAGCATACATTCAAAAGTCAAATAGATAAAACATACAAAAAGTTGATCAATATCCATTACCTTATGCTGATACATATAAAAAACTAAATGATTTACTGTTGAAATACACAGTAAAAAGTTAAAATGTATAGTAAAAGTAAAAACACAGTAAAGGATATTGACAGGTCACCAAAGTAAAAGTGTATCAGATGAAACAGTATCAGTAAAAGTGTATCAGATTGAAAAATCAAAGTGAAGATAGATGAAAAACAGAGCAAAAATGGTACATGTTCCAGAAATTTCTAGTTTAAACCATAGTTTTACAGAAACTATTATGGCCAATCCAAGATGAATTTTTATAAGCTGGAGGAGGTTTGTGTTCCTAAACAATCAGTCTACAAAAGCCTATCTTAATTTTTACATAGGTATTAAAACAATGAATATAAATGCATATCTTCAGAGCCTATTTTTCGAACTATGAAAAGTCCTATTTTTTACATCTTTTTGCAGAGAATATTGTTAACATCTGGAGTTGAATTTTGGGAAACTGAAAGAGGTTTATCTCAATAACATACTTATCTACAATAATTTCTTTCACATTTTACATATCTATCTTGGATTGATATATACAAAGGTATCACTGGACCCTAATTTTGCATAATGTCTGGGGCAGAATGCACAAAGGAAGGACTTAGTTAGTGACTTGGAAGCCTCATCATTAATTAAGAGTTGCTATCAAATTTGAATTTATATTCTTTGTCACCATCAATCCATAAATATAGTGCCAAATAGATTCATTAGTTTGGAGTGTCCAATATCTTATCCCTGTACGGAGGGGATACTTGGAGTGAAATCCTTGCACTCGAAAGTGTTAGAGTAAGGATAAAAAGAAGAGCTTCAGATCTATCTTCCATCTGGCTCTTCTTTTATCATCTTTCTCTCAACCCTGATGATGGATCCCATTTGGGATTCGAAACGTTGGTGTAAAAATTCTATTACTGTGGATTCTCCGGTCAAAAATTCAAAAAGCACAAACCACAGATCTCTGAAATCCAATATCTTATCCCTGTACGGAGGGGATACTTGGAGTGAAATCCTTGCACTCGAAAGTGTTAGAGTAAGGATAAAAAGAAGAGCTTCAGACCATCTTGCTCTTCTTTTATCATCTTTCTCTTAACCCTGATGATGGATCCCATTTGGGATTTGAAACGTTGGTGTAAAAATTCTCTTACTGTGGATTCTCCGGTCAAAAATTCAAAAAGCACAAACCACAGATCTCTGAAATCCAATGTAAAATAGTTTGAGATATTTGTAAAACCAATCTTGATATTTTTCAAGATATTTCAGTTTAGAATTTGTATAAATACTTCTTCATTTGAAGTATTTTGGGGTGGATTCTTATACATTTCTATAGACTTCTTGATCAAAAGATTGTAAAGCCATTGGAGCATTGACTGAGCCAGCAAGCTAGATTGATGAATAAAGACTAGATATTTCAAAGGATTCATGTGTTGAGTGAAGTGCACACAAGTATTTTCTCACGTTGTTGTTATCTTTCTTAAAGTTTTTCCATAATGTATATCTAGATCTGAATGATATAACTAGAATGATATCTTAAAATTTGCTTAATTGCACTCTGTTTTAATTGTTAGGCATATACATGTTTTCTATTGATATCTAAGTTAAGGAATTCTTAATTGCTCCTTAGTTTAGGTTGTTTCTTTATAATCTATAGCAAAGGATTCTTAATTGCCCTTTGTTTCTGATTACCCTTTATTCCTCGTTTCAATCCCTGTCCGAGAATTCTTAATTTCTCTCTCACCCTGGTTAAAACCTTTTCACCCCTCTGGCCCAAAGACATTCACTCTACTCTAGTTATGCTACCCTTTAGTGAGTTGATATAGTTATGCTACCCTTATGTTGACTCCATAGCCCAATGGTCTAGAGACATCATTCTATCCATCTGTTTAAAGAACCCCACCACCCAATCTTCAATACAAATCAAAAACCCCTTGAACATTCATAACTAGCCTAAAATTCAAACAAACAAAGCTAAATCATATAGAGAGAGCCCTCTCTGAGCCTAGGTTGGCTAGAGCCTATGCTCCAAAAGTGGTTTGTGGTTACCTCGGTGACTTCTTTCTTTAACCTTGAGAAAATATTGAGTGATAACATAGTGGCGACTCCACTGGGGAAGACTAACATTTTCTTCGGAAATATTTTACAAGTTTAGATCTGATCTATGATGGTGGATAGTGATTAGACACGCAAAGGTTAAAATCATCCACCTAGCGACTCCAAATCAATTTCACAATCAAGAATCCACTGGAGGAATGAACTTGAAAGAACAATATGAAAAGATTAGGCTTTTAACTTGGATTGTTATCCAAGACATTATGTTCTTTCTCATCAATAAATTTTTCAATGTATATTGTATTTTAGAGAAAATTTTCGATTAATTTTTTATTATTTCCGTTTGAAAATTGTAGACATAAATTCTCCTTACACATTTGAGCAGCATTCTTCTAACTCTTATGAAGATCATTTTTCAATTGAGGAGCATCAAACAATCAAGACTAATCATACAATCCCTGTACATATTCATGTACCTTATAAAGTTCCTAATACATATAAGCCATTCATCTTACCTCCTATACTCCATGCTTTCCCTAACAATCATTACGCGTATCTCCCTACGTTTGATGGAGAGAATGGTATCACTGCCCAAAAACATATTCAAGGTTTTGAGAATTATCTGGAATTATTTGAAATTGATGAAGATGATGTTATTATCAGGGTTTTTTCTCTTTCTTTGCAAAGTAAAGTAAAGAGTTGGCTCAAGAATTTACCTATTTCAAGCATCTCAAATTTCCAACAGTTTGTTAAATTTTTCCTTGATAGATGGATAATCAAAGTCAATCTTTTTGTTATCATAGAAGAATATAATCAGTTAAAAAGACAGCCAAATGAAACAATACAACAATTTTCTGACAGATTTAATCAAGTCTATTATTCAATGCCATCAAATATAAGACCTCCTCCTGATTCAAATCTTTTGCATTATCCAAAAGCATTTGATCCAGAGATAGAATCTCAGCTGAGAGAAAGAAACCCCTCAACACTGGAACAGATGCAAAACATTGCAGTAGATATAGAAGTTAATCTACAAATTAGAAGAGAAAAGTTGAAAGCAGAAGCAGAGGAAAACAACATTGCAGAGGTAAAACTCGACATTTTGGTAAGAAAGATAGAGGAAAGGATACAAAAGATCACCATGAAAGATAAATTTTTTGCTCAAAATTACCATGATACATTTATTTCACAAAAAGAAGAGATTGAGAGTCATGAACAAATTCCTGCTAATTCCAACTACCATAGATTAGAAGATAGATTTATAGAGCAAGATGTGGAGGAGCAATCTCCTAATCTAATGTGTATGTTTGATGACATTACTTCTTTTAATGATTTCCCTAAATATGATTAGTATGATGATAATTATGTTCTCCAAATCCAAACTAACTTTATAGAGAAATCAGAAACTAGTTTGGGAAATAAAGGAATTCAGTTTCAGTAGCTTGAAAACAGTTGTTAGGACCCCATATTGTCTATTTTTGACCTTCTATTTTGTCATAATATTGCCCTCTTCAACCCATAGTTGAAAGCCTTTGCTAGTGTTTTGACTTAATCATTCCAAAGGTATACAGTAACTCTCCTCATTACTATATGTTTAATTATTCAACACATAATCATGCCATCTTTATCATTGATCCTTGAAGTTGACTAAGTTGCTGAACAATTGTTGAAACTGCCTAAACCTGGCAGGACCATATTTTGCAGTTGCTGAAACAGCGGAAACAACATGAACCTTGAAGCTGAAACAGCAAGGACAGCATGCGAACCTCGAGGAGACAGTTGAGATTTGCGTATCAGATCTGCAACAACAAAGGAATCCAATCAATTATTGAATAAACGGTTACATTGGTCGTAACGCTCATGATCCACATTACTGTAACAACATTCTGTTAACGGGAACTGATTTCCCTATTTTTGTACAAAGGGTTGAACTAGAATGTATAATGAAAATCTTTTGTAATCGATGTCTCCTCTATAAAGAGGAGACATCTACATTAGAGGGGATAGAGAGGATGAACAAGCTGTAACACAGAAATTGTATTGGAAGGACGAGATTGAATCTTTCTTGTAATATGGTATATTGACAGATGAATAAAGTTCTATTCTGAGTATTTCATCTTAGTTTCCGTGTCCTGGGGAATCTTGTGAGAAGGACAGGGCCCACCTTCATCACAAGATTCACCCATCTTCTTTCTGTTATGTGTTGTGTGTGATTTCTGTTCATACCTTATTCACGAGTATTGCTTCTGATGATATTTTAATTTTGCTAAGACTTTGTTTTTCTTTTAATCGATTGATGTTGTATATGAGTGCCTCACCAGTGACTAGGATTTATAGAGTGTATTGGCGAACTGGATAACAGAGGCAGGTGCTGAATGTTCCTACTCTAGGGATAGGGCCCTGATCCTTTGTTACAGGACAGCCATCGCTTCCTTTTGCAAATTTATTCTCTTTAATTAATTATCTGTTCTTATTCCATTCCTGCAATAGACTATAACTGCTATAACACAGAGTAAGGGTTTAACAGAGAATGAATTGTTTATACTACAGCTTTTAATGCTATTAAAATTGAGTACATACAGTACGTAGTCACCTTTGAAATAATCGGACTTTCCTGGGTTGACAATTTATGTGGCACTCGACTGTTTAATTAATAAACAATTAAAGTGACCAACATTTTGGCACCGTTGCCAGGGAAGGCGACCGAAGATTTTAAAAGTATTAACAATTTTCTTTTAGAGATGCAGGATGCATGAGAGGACGCAGGAAGGCTAACCTTACAGGCGGCAAGGGCAAAGGAGGAGGAAGAAAAACTTTCATTGACGATCTTATTTCAAAAGCTGAGACATCCCAGAGGTTAAGCTCTCGAAGGCCAGAGACCCAACACTCTTTCCAAATAGACTATCAGACAGAGGAAGTAGTGGGACCAAAGAGGGTTATAGAACCATCAGAATATACTGAGGAACCGGTGGAAGAAGTCGAAGGACCAGTAGAAAATATTGAGGAGCCAGTAGAGGAGACTAAAGTGGAGGAACCAGTGCAGGACATTGAAAGTCCAACAGAAAACACCGAAGGCCGGGCAAGCGCATTAGGAAAACAACTAATGGAGGATAACAATGAAGGACTTTTCAGTGGAGGTCGCAAAGTAGAAGGAAGGGGAGAGAATTCTCTCTCCACCCTAGAATTCCCTATTGGGAACTCCCCAGAGGAGCAACTCCTATGAAGAATATCCCACTTTTAGCATTACCCAATTTCCATGGTTTATCCTCAGAAGATCCTGATGAGTTTCCTTTTGAATTTGATATATTGTGTAGAAGCTATGACTATGTTAATGCTGCTCAGAAATTGAAGTTGTTTCCAGCTACATTAAAAGGGAATGCACTAAGATGGTTTATGAGCTTGGGAGCTCATGTGACTACGACATGCGACCAGATGAAGGAGAAATTTCTGGCCAAATACCAAGATTATTGCCGAACAAGAGAAAGGAAGGAGGAATTATTTAAGATGATTCAGAAGGAGGACGAAAATCTGGAGGACTTCATGGAAAGACTACAGTATAATTTGTAGCGATCTGATCATCCAGATATGAGTAAAGATATTCTTAAGTCAATACTGCTAAAAGGGGTACGAGATGATTATTTAGATATGTTGAATATGCTTGGAAAAGGGGATATATCTAAGGAATCATATGATGAGATTGTCAACCTTTGTAAGAGATGTTCAAGAGGAGCAGCAAGCAGATCAAAAAGCAAGGATAGTACATACTCAAGAGTCCAGAAATCAACAAGTGGAGGAGCAACACGGGCCGAAATCGGTAACTTACTTGAAGAATTTAAAACTGAAATGTTAAGCTCTTTTGCTTCACAAATTGATACCTTGCAGGTTAAAAAGAAGCAGGCAGAAGCAAAAGCTGCTCTGGCTATTTTCTGCTCTAAATGCAGAGAAAAACACCCACTAAGGGAATTCCCACTGGACAAGGTACCAATTTGCACTATTTGTGAAAAGGACCATGAGACTCAACAATGCCCTTCTTTGCCAGGAATAAAAGCAGTGCTGCAGCCAACTGAAGAAGAAGCTGAAGCAGTGTACCTGCTGACACAGAGGAGGCAATGGCAACCACGAGGACAAGGTACAAATTCTAACATGCCATTTAATCGTTGGAATAATCATCCTCCTTTTCAAGCAAATTACTTGCCCTTCAATCAAGTGCAATACCCACCCTTTAATCAAATGAATTTCCCACCCATGCAACAACCAAATCCTCCTTTTGTTGATCCTACGATATGGATTCCCTGGGCTCTATAGTAATCCTATTTTAATCAATGGAACCCAAATTGGACAGCTCAATAGATCCCATTTCCAAACCAATTTCCTCAGTATCAGCAATCTCTTTCCTTACCATCAAATGCTCCATCGAATAATCAGACAATGAGACCCCAACTGCCTGTACAACCTAACCCCAACCCAAATAACAATAAAGCTCTGCAGGTAATTGATATTCAAAACCAACCTGTTTCCCCTATGCAATGTAATGATATTCATTTACGCTATGGGAGAATAGTTGAACCCATTATTGATGACATTACTTCTTCTGACTCTGATAAAGAAGAAACTGGAAAAGAAAAGTCATCTAATAACAATGCTGAAACAATTGAATCATCCTCTAATAAGACTGCTGAAGCAGTAGAGCCACCATTCCCTAAATGTTTGGCTCTTACCAAAACACTTGAGCCACATGTTTTTAATCTTTTAGGAGAACTGCAAAATTTATATGTTAAAATTCCACTCTTACAAGCACTAAGAGATGTACCAATTTATGCTAGAACTGTTAGAGATATTTGTATTAAGAAACCTGGAAGAAAAGCTAAAGATCCCCTCACAGTTCATGTGATGGGTGATCTAGCTGCTCTAATGTCAGAAAAAAACCCCCCTGTGAAATATGGTGACCCTGGTCATCCTACGGTCACAGTGCAGGTTGGAAAAACTTTTGTTTCTAGAGTTCTAGTAGATATGGGTGCTGCAATAAACATCATGACACTTGAAACCGCACAGTTACTACAGTTAAAGAATGTAATTAGGGAAACCCCAACCATTCTAGAGCTAGCTGACCGCTCCACAATCAAACTTGAAGGAGTCATTGAAGACCTGATAATTTCAGTCGAATCTTGGAACTACCTAGCTGATTTTGTTGTATTACAGACTAAAACAAAGTTGGGGGGTCACCCATTGATTTTAGGGAGATGTTGGCTGGCTACAACAGATGCCTTCATCAGTTGTAGATCCGGTTCAATGACAATTTCTAATGGATGTGAAACCAAGCAGCTTACTCTTTACCCTCATGCTACACCTATGATTAATAATGATAACTCTGTATGGTTAGATTATGAGGATGATGAGACCCAACCCATCTTGACTATCGGACAAGATTTAACTTTTAAAGATTCAACCGAAGATGAATTAATTAGCAACTTTATTTCTGAACCTTCTTCGGTTAACTCTGAAATACATGATCACTTAACTACAATCTTGGAATTTGAATCTCAACAAAACCTTAGAACTGAAAATTTATCTCAGACATCAGCTGGTATCTCCTCCAAAGGTATAACAGTAGAAATCGAGCCTGGCAAAACATTAAATATAAACCCTAACCTAACAAATGGAGAAACACAACAGTTAATGAAGCTACTCCGTGAGAATAAAGAAGCATTTGCATGGGATTACACAGATATGAAGGGAATCTCTCCTGAATTATGTGCTCATCGTATTTATATTAAAGAAGGATTTCGCCCAGTCTGTCAACCCCAACGACGAATGAATCCCAATTTAAGGGAAATTGTGAAGGAAGAACTTCAAAAATTGTTGAATGCAGGATTTATATATCCTATATCTGATAGTGAATGGGTTTCTCCATTAGTAATTGTACCCAAGAAAAATGAGAAATGGAGAGTGTGTGTAGATTATAGAGCTCTAAATAAGGCCACTCAGAAAGACCATTTCCCCTTACCATTTATTGATCAGGTACTAGACAATTTGGAAGGTAAGAGATTCTTTTCCTTTTTGGATGGATTTAGTGGATATAATCAGATCAATATTGCACCCCAAGATCATGACAAGACCACTTTTACTAGTCCATGGGGGACTTTTGCCTATAGAGTTCTTCCATTTGGACTATGTAATGCCCCAGCAACATCTCAAAGAGCAGTGATAGGGATTTTTTCTGATATGTTTAATGATTCCTTAGAGATATTTATGGATGACTTTACTCCTTATGGTGTGACTTTTGAAGATGCATTACAGAACCTTGAAAAAGTACTTAAACGATGTATAGAAGCACATCTTTCCTTAAGTACTGAAAAATGCCATATGATGATGAATCAAGGTATTTTATTGGGACACTTCATCTCATTCCTAGGAATTCAAGTTGATCCAGCTAAAGTACAAATAATTCAGACTCTTCCTATCCCTAAAACACAAACTGATGTAAGAAGTTTTTTAGGACATGCTGGATATTATAGAAGATTTATCAAGGATTTTTCTAAAATAGCTTCTCCTTTGTTTGTGTTACTTATGAAAAATGCTGAATTTAAGTGGACTGATGGTTGTCAAAAAGCATTTAATGAACTTAAACATCAATTGTCTACAGCTCCCATTTTAAGAGGACCTGACTGGGCACTCCCCTTTCATATATCCTCTGATGCTTCAGATACTACAATTGGAGCTATCTTGGGTCAAGAAGAAAACAATCTTCCCTATGCTATCTATTTTATTAGTAAAAATATGACCCTTGTTGAACTTAATTATACAGTTACCGAGAAATAATTCTTAGCAGTCATTTATGCTATTAATAAGTTTCGACATTATATTACCGGCTACACTACTTTTGTTCATACTGATCACTCGACCATTAAATATTTAATGAACAAATCAGTTACAAATGCTCGATTTACCAGATGGTTATTATTATTACAAGAATTTGATATCACAATTGTAGATCGACCAGGTAAAGAAAATGTAGTTGCTGATTTCCTTTCTCGGTTAAAAACTGATGAAAATATTCCAGTAGATGATTCTTTTCCTGACGAATATTTATTTGCAGTATCTGCTCACTCACCTTGGTATGCAGACATTGCCAATTACTTAGTTGCAGGGAAACTACCATCACACCTATCACACAGAGAGAAAATAAAGATCGTTCAACAAAGTGCTAGGTACAACTAGATAAGCGGGTGTCTTTTTCACACAGGACTCAATCAGGAAATTCGAAGATGCATCAGAGAAGATGAAGTTTATGATATATTGAAGGCTTGTCACGATGGCCCTTGTGGAGGGCATTTTGCGGATAAAAGAACAGCACACAAAGTTCTTAGAATGGGTTATTATTGGCCCTCACTTTTCAAGGACACAAAGAAATATGTTAGGGCCTGTGATAGCTGTCAGAGAATGGGCCAGCCTAATCACAGGGATGAAATTCCACTCAACCCCCAGGTAATACTTGAACCTTTTGAAAGATGGGCGCTAGATTTTATAGGTCCCATCAATCCTCCATCCAATAAAAGAGTTTATATACTAGTTTGCACAGATTATATGACTAAATGGGTAGAAGCTAAGGCACTCCTCAGAGCTAATGAAGAATCAGTGTTAACCTTTTTATTTGAAGAAATCTTTGTTAGGTTTGGTTTGCCTAGAGAGCTAGTCACAGATGGAGGACCTCCTTTTAACTCTCATGGCTTCAAAGATACACTCCAGAAATATCACATTAAGCATAAAATGACTACACCTTATCACCCCCAGGCAAATGGGCAGGTGGAAAGTACGAATAAAGTCATAGAAGCCATTTTAACAAAAACAGTAAAGGAAAATAGAAGGGGTTGGTTTCAAAGGTTGCCTGAAGCATTATGGGCTTACAGAACTACTTGGAGGAACACTACGGGTTTTTCACCTTATGAATTAGTTTATGGTAAAAATGTTGTTTTTCCTGTGGAATTTGAAATCAAAACCTTAAGGACTGCTTTAGCTGTTAACCTTGACTTGACTGATGCATAGACAGCTAGGTTGCAGCAGCTTCAGGAATTGGATGAAAAGAGGTTGGATGTCATCCATCAAACAACCATGATACAACAAAAAAGAACCAGGTGGCATGACAAAACTATTAAGCATAAGCAGTTCCAAAAAGGTAATTGGGCTCTACTGTATGACTCCCGTTTTGAAAATTTTCAAGGTAAATTAAGAACAAGGTGGCTAGGACCTTATGAAGTAGATATTGTTTTTCCAAATGGAACAATCAGAATCCTAACGATTGATGATTCTAGAACACCATTATTAGTGAATGGGTATCAACTCCATTTGTATCAACAGCCTATTTCTAAAGAAGATTTCAAAGCTACTTGCATGACATACATACACTATGCCTTTTTGGGGGGACCTTCTATCCCTCAATGCACTTAATTTTCTGTTTATGTATTTATTTTTAGATTAGATTTCTTAACTAATAGTCCCTGTCAAGGGTTTCCATGTTACAATTAATTATTTTGCAGATCTTAGCTTCGGAGGGTGGCTGAGAAGAAAAATTCCAATATAGGAAGAACTAATTTGCGGCTTGGGAAGCATTGCCATGTCACTTCAGATCATAATTCATTCCCTCTTACATTTTTCTCCACCATTTCCCGTTGTTGAAACACCATTTCTCATTGCTGAAACACCATTTCCCGTTGGTGAAACACCAAATCCCAGTGCTTAAACACCAATCTTTTCCATTTTTCCTAAAAAGCACCAATTTCCCCATTTTTGTTCCTGAGAATGAACTATTGCTCCGATAGAAACATATCATTCTTCATTAAAGGAATCAACCATTCATCCTGATAATTATGTTCCTTCACTACTACTTCCTGTGAATAATGAAAACCTTGTGTATAAAAACCCTCATACTTTGACGGGTTTTTTCCAGCTCCTCGGGTTACTCTGTGGTCCCCCACCGGTCCCATAATCGCGCAGGCTCTCCTATCAATCCGTCAAGCGGTCCCCTGGTTGGTTCTCTCTGGAGCATCTCTGTATTGACAGGCAGCATGGGTGATGAAGACCTCGTAGTCTACGAGGCGGACCCCACGCCTCACCAAGACATCTGGGCGCATACGAAGCGGCCTTCTATGAAACCCCGGAGTGTTGAGCTTGCTTCTGAGACAGCTGCCTCATCCCTTCAACCGCATCTGCCGCTATCAGGGAAGAATAAATCCTCGGATTTTCACCTGGCCGACTCTCCGGCCCTTGAATGCCCACCCCTTTCTCTTGCTACGCTCCACTTACTGGGTTCCTGCTTACAGACCTCGCCTTCATTTGATTCTCCGCTCCTGAACCCTACTCGCCCTGCATTACCAAGGCCCCCACCGCCTCCGCCTCCATCGACCTCACATTCACCCTCCGTCTCATTTATGCCGCAGAACCCACAGGTTTCATTGTGCCCTCCCCATTCTCTCCTTCCGGGCACTAGCGGTATTGGACCTAGCTCCCCTATCCGCTCGGGCTGTTTTAATACTCCACTGCTTTCGGTTCGATCTGCGGGATCCGCACAACATAGTTCATCAGATCTGTGTCGTAAGCTCCTAAAGGACCTCCCCTTTGGTAAGCGCTCAGAGAAATTGAAAAAAGGCAGGTGCCTTCGAGCTATAGATTCTGACTTCAACATCACCTTTGGCGAAGAAGCTCAGATGCCGGATGTTTTGCAAACTGCCCGTAAAGTCCTGGTCGGCAGGGTAAGGGGTCGTACCTACTCAGTGGAAAGACTCAAGCTATGGGCGGAGGAGATATGGGGCACTCTTCTCAAAGAACTTCCTGAAATCAGAGTCCTCGCGAGGGGCTGGTTCGCATTGCACTTCCACAGGCCTGAATACACCCAATGGATTCTCTCCCAATACAGGCATATTGAGATGGCACCGGTCCTGCTTAAGCGCTGGGATCCCCTCTTCGACCCGGAACGTGAACAATTGGGGGCTGGACCCATCTGGGTTCGTCTTCCTGGTCTGCCCATGCAATTTTGGACCCCGTATGTCTTCAAGAGAATTGGCGACACTCTTGGCACTTACCTGGAGCATGACAAATCCTATGAGAAATCTGGAATCATGACAATGGCACGCATTCTCGTTCACCTTGACACCAGGCTGGGACTGGAGGAGAAAATCACCCTGCATCACAGACATTGCTCGCGCAAGCAACTGCTGGACTATAAGGTGTTCCTTTTCGATGTCGAAGATGTCATAAAATTGGTCATCTCTATAAGGATTGCCCACTGAATTCGGGGGTGACTTCTGAGGATTCCAAAGGACCTAGATAGCAGCCTACAGTGGATCAAAACATAGGAATTAACATTCCTATGGAAGGGGAGCAGACTCAACATGAGGCTCCATCAAAGCTGACTACCGAAGGCGCCAAGAAGAATACCAGAAGAAAGGCTTCATCTACACCTGGGCCGCCTCGTACTCGTTCAAAGACCGTGGCGTTTGCCCCAGCTCATCCGGGTAATGTTACTGTTCCCACCAGTTCTCATAATATTTCTGATGCATTGCATTCTGTTATGCACTCTTCTTTGTGGTCCCCTCATTCTGATCAAATACACCTTCCCTCCATCCCCTGCACCATTGCTCCCCCTCCACCCACCTTCTCCACCACACCCTCCCCTCACTTTTTGGAGTTGGGCCTCCCCGAACCCTCTTCCTCTCCGGTCGGCTCTGGATCACACCCCTACCACCTCAGACCCCGGGCTCGTTCCAGATTGCTTGGTCTGGGATCATCCCCTAGACGATACCGCAAGCCAAAGAGGGGTAGACCATCTAAAATCAACTCGACCATACTAAACACTGTTGTTGATGTCGCCCAGGGGTGACAGTATACCATTGAATGGGCACTTAGAGCTATTGAGCCCCTGACCTGTGGTTCCCCATGATTTGGCTCTCCTACAATTGCAGGGGACTAGCCAACCCCAAAAAAAATTTGGCTCTGAAAAGGCTTTTGCATGAATCAAGATGTGATATAATATTCCTTCAGGAAACCTTATGCACTTCTGAGGTGGCAGTGCGAAGCCTACAGGCTCTTCTCCCTGGCTGGATTCTCCATGGATTGGATGCTAGTGGCCGATCTGGTGGTCTTGTCATTGGCATTAATCCAAGAAAAAGTAGGCCTCTCTCCATATGGGGAGGCATAGGCTTCCTCGGCATGGACATATTCATGGGCGATTTGGGTTTACCTATCAGGATTATTAACATTTATGGCCCCAACCAGAATAGGCTATCATTCTGGCAAAACTTTCTGAATGGCAATCACATTACACAGAATACAGTGCTAGGGGGCGACTTCAATTTCTCCCTGGGGGTTGGAGAATCCTTGGGGCATCATGCTCAGATTGATCCTATCGCAGACCAAATGAATATGTTAATTGATGCACATAGACTTGTGGATATACCTATGAATAAGAAGCTCCCAACTTGGCACAATCAGCGTACTGGTGAGGTAGCTCTGGGGCGGCGTTTAGACAGATTTATGATGCATGAGGATCTGATTCAATTGTTTCCCCTATATAGACAATGGGTCAGCACAGGTGGTCTTTCTGATCATCATCCGATTCTACTTCAGGTCAGCGATAAAAGCCCAATCCCCTTTCAAGTTCTTTGCTGGTTTTCTCAAAGAGCTGGATTACATCAATATGGTGTCGGATTTCTGGGCAACACAACCCCCCTTGAGAGAGCAGAGGAAAGCGGTGGACTTCTGTGATAGACTAAAGAAGCTCAAAGAACTGACTGAGACCTGGGTGAGGAGAAAGCGTCTCAGTGATGAACAAATGCTTACTGATACTAAAGCACAGATAGCTCTACTGACAGACGATAAAGGGATTGGATACCTCAATGAGGCTTCAAAATCATTACTAAACCAGTTGCTTGGGCAAAAAACAAAGATTTTACAAGAAAAGGAGCTGTGGAGGCTTAAAAGTAGAGCCATTTGGCTCAAAGCTGGAGACAGTAATACTAAATACTTCCATAATCTCGCAAATGGAAGAAAGGCATCAAACACTATTTGGAAATTGCCAAGTGAACCAGATGGTTGGGCTTCCACGCATCAACAACTTGCCAAATTGGGGGTCTTACACTTCAAGCACCAATTCACTGCTTCGAATGTCATCAATCTACCTGACATCATCAATCTTACAGGTCATTTTCCTCGGTTTGTGGGACAGGAAGACATTGAAGATCTCATTCAACCGGTTACCAATCAGGAGCTGGAAAGCACACTCAAATGGTTCAAAAAAGATAAAAGTCTGGGGCCGGACAGTTGGCCAGTAGAGTTCTATCTTACTTTCTATGATCTGCTGGGCGAGGACTTATTGGAAGTCATTGAGGAGAGCCGGATCAATGGGCACATCCATCCCCCTATGAACCAGACTTTCATTGCCCTGATACCCAAAACAGATGACCCCACATCCTTCAATGATTTCCGTCCTATTTCATTATGTAATTGCCTCTACAAAATTATTGCTAAAATCATTGCAAACCGCATAAAACCTATTCTGTCCTCAAATATCTCTGCTGAACAGTTTGCCTTCCTCCAAAATCGCCACATCCAAGAGGCTATTGGCACTGCCCAGGAAGCCTTACATTCCATAAAGCTGAAGAACCTCAAAGGCATATCACTAAAGATCGACCTTGCAAAGGCTTTTGACAAGGTAAACTGGCTCTATTTGAAGATGATACTCACACATTTGGGCTTCCCCCCCCATGCTCATAAACTGGATAATGGGTTGCATATCTACTGTCTCCTTTGCTATCCTCATCAATGGCTCGGCCTCTGCTCGCTTCAACATCAACAGAGGAATCAGGCAAGGTTGCCCTCTTTCCCCACTACTCTTCCTTATTGTTATGGAAGGGCTTAGTAGGCTCATAGCAACAGCAAAAAGGAATGGAGACTTCAGGGGACTCAAAATCACTGATCAGTACTATCTTACTCATCTACTGTTTGTAGACGATATCTTAATCTTCTTGAACAGAAGTGTCCGGGACACCATTGCACTAAATGATATTCTTCAACTCTTCTGTAAAGCTACGGGCATGGTGATCAATAGGGAGAAATCTACCAGGTCCACGGCGGGGTGCACATATCAGGAATCTCAGCTGGCGACCCAGCATTTCCCCTTCTTGGAAAATAATCTGCTGGATGGAATCAAATATCTTGGCTTCAGACTAAGACTGGATGGGTACAAAATTGAGCACTGGTCTTGGCTTATCAACAAAATTGAAAAAAGAATAAATTACTGGCATCATCGTTTTCTGTCTAAAGCAGGTAGACTTCTGCTGATCAAATCTGTTCTCGAGGCTACCCCGGTTTACTGGATGTCCCTCACATGGATCCCAAAGGGAATTCTTCAAAAAATACAACAAATTTGCAACAGATTCCTGTGGAATGGAAACAAAAAGGGGAAGATTTTTGCCTGGACAAGATGGGCATTGGTCACTACACCAAAGAGATGGGGAGGCTGGGGACTAAAATCTCTCTCGGAATTTGCACAAGCGTTGACAGCCAAGCAGGGCTGGTCACTACTCAAACAGAACAGCCTTTGGGCGGAAGTTGTACACCAAAAGTATATTTGGCCATCAAACATCATTGACTAGATCCGCAGACCCCATTGGAACCGACTAGGCATATCTGCGATCTGGAAAGCCACTCTAAATGCTATGCCTCTCATTAGAGACAATCTTTTATGGCGAATTGGTAATGGTTCTCAAGTCCGCATTGGCTTAGATCCTTGGCCTGGCTCTGGGAATGTGCACATACTGCCGGAAGGATTGGTTCATTATCTCAACAACAGGGGCATAAAATACCTTGCACAGATTGGCGATCAGCAACGTTCTTCCATCTTCTCACAGGCATGGATAACAGACCGACAGTGGCAATTGACAGAGGATTGGAACTCAAATTGGAAAGGATACATACAGGCACTAACAGAATCGCACATTAGACTACATGAGGAAGGGGATGAGTTAATTTGGGCGCCTGCCAAATCCGGTAATTATGCACCGAAGATCGGCTACTACAAATTGATCGAGGCAAAGAATCCCGACCAGCATAAACACTGGTGGTCTGCTCTCTGGCACCTACAAGCTCAACCAAGAACTCGACTTCTTATGTGGAACATACTTGCAGATAAATTACCTACCGGCTCCATCCTCAGGAAACGAGCATTTGCTGGACCAACATGGTGTGTCCTTTGCAGAAAAGAGGAAGAAACATCTCTACACCTTTTTCTTACCTGCGAGGTCACAAAGGATCTATGGAACCAGGTCACACAGGCCCTCAATATAAACACAGTTTGGCAGGGGGATGATATACCGTCGGCCTGGGAACAGTGGTGGACCACTGTGGCTGCAGAAAAGTCCAGGAACTTACCGCTTTTGGTGTCCTGGTACATCTGGAATAGGCGTAATGCAATTATTTTTGAGGACTGCAGGGTAAATTGGCACCTTCTCCCACCATCCATATGCGCGACATATTCGAAGATCCCATTTGAAAATAAACAAAACACCCTCAAGAACAATATGCCAGAAATCATTAACAAGGATATGCCGTGGGCATATTTTGATCGGGCTGCTCCTAGGCAAGGCTGTGGGGGGGGCATTCTATTTCATCTATCAGAATCACACTATTTTCACCTGAGAATGGGACTTGGTCCGGGCACAAACAACCATTCTGAACTAATTACACTGAGACATCTCCTTTATTTTGCTTTGTCCAAAACCTGTCGGCAACTACAAATCTTTGGGGACTCAAAGAATGTGATTGATTGGGCTAATAACAAATCTATCTGTCATGCATATTCATTGAAACATATCTTGGAAGAAATTGTTTTTCTCAAAACACATTTTGACCAAATCACTGTTTCTCACATCTACAGGGAAAGAAATTCAACTGCTGACCGACTCTCGAAAGAAGCGGCGGATCGACCTCTAGGAGATTGGCTGATCGAGGAATACAAGCCAGATGGGATGCACAGATTTTTCCATCGACCATATATAGATGGCCTCCCTCAGGGGGGCAATGCCCCCATCTAAATTTTTGCTGCTATGATATTTATTGTATATAAAAGACACAGTACAGATAGTCCTTTTTTCTCCTGTATAGCGGATATACTCTTACAGAACTGTTTTATTTTTGTTTTTTGAGACATTGCATTTTCTCTGGGGGATACTGAACCATCGTATCTCTGTGGGTTTTTTAGATGTAATTTCTGAACAGTGGTGAAAACCACACTACAGCATATGCCAATGGCATCAACAGCATGTAATTTCTTTTAATAGAAATTATGAATTCACTTTCTTCGGAAAAAAAAAAAACCTCATACTTTACAGACCCTTTTTATAATTATCATCAATCTATTAAGGATGAGATAATACTTTTTGGCGCAACAACCAAAGGAAAGTATAAAGGTATGCGTGTTTAAGTGTGAATATTAAATTGTAGTTAATGAGGAGATAATTGATACGACTGCCAAAAGCATCGTACCACCAACCATATCATTCAGCCGCAATTGAGGGGGATTACCTAAATATTGTAATCATTACATGACACGCCAATCACCGCCATCTCTATTTCTCATGGTAGTATCTAAGTCACCTCATATGTACCTTATCATGTCATAACTTCATTTCTAATGTTCTACTCTGTTTCGACCTCGGCAACTCGGCTCTGCACTTTGTATTTTGTCTGAACCAGTAACTATGGGAGGAAATGCTGTTAGACATGAACCTGGCTCGACGGCATTACTGGAACTCTACCAGGAGGCATACCAAATCTTTCTACAAGCAGGATGGGTGGATTACTTCAGAAGACTTCCGGATTTTGATTCACAACAGGTTCTAGAATTTGCATGCAATTTGAGGGAAGGATACTCCACTGTTCAAGGGGTGAGAATTCCAGCAACAGAGGAGGACATAGCGCAAGTTTCGGGACTACCAACCAATGGTACTCGTTGGTTCAGCAGGAAACACCTCATTCTCAATGCACAGCAAGATTTTCTGTTACCATGGGAGCACGTTGAAACCAAAGGTAGGGGTGTTGCACTTCGATCACTACCACCACCATGGCCAAAGGTTGCAGAATTTGTTAAGCATTATTTCACCAGTGAGGGTCGTTATCAGGTAGTCTACCAACACGACTTTGTTTTATTAAATCATTTGAGGCATGGTTGTTTAATAAATATGCCCTATTATCTACTTGGCTGCCTAAAAAATATGGCACACTATACCGTGAACACAAGGCACCAACTCCTCTGCCTCACGCACCATCGTTTGGTCCAGCTCTTAATAAATAGAGGCTTTACCCTACACAATCCACCTCCCCTCAATAACCCCCCTCAGCAAGCTGAGGAAAATCCTCAGCAAGACGAAGAAAATTTCCAACAATCCGAGGAAAACTCCCAGCAAGTTGCCGAAAATCAGCCACCAGCAGCAGAAACACCCCAATTGAGCACTAAAAATCTGCAGCGGACCCCAGCCCTTAATAAATCTAAACCATCCACTCCCATACTCCATATCCCCACCGATGATTCGGATGACAATACCCCCATCATTTTCCTTAAGAGGAAAAAGCAACAGAAAGCGGCAACCCCACTAAAAAGAAGAACCAGGGCCTCAGTTAAGGAAGCCACCATTTTTGATAATCCCCCTACCCTGAGGAAAAGTGCTCGTAAGAGAAAAACTACTGTTTTTCCTTATTCCTTACCACGGCGATGAACAAGGTCGTCTGCAGCAACTGAGGCCATTATCCCAAATTCCCCACCTATCATTCTAAATTCCCGTATTCCGCCTAGCCCTGAACCTTCACCTTCCTCACCCTCGGGTGTCGAAATGCAGAGCGTTCACGATTTTGTGACATCATTTTTTTCAAAAGAGGCAGCTGCTCCACAAGAACCAGCTGCCGATACATCTAAAGTAGACACCCAAGATGATATAGGGTATGTGGCTGTTACACAAGAACCAGCCACTGACCCAACAGGTGCCACACAAGAACCACCTGTTGGAGAACAAAAAGAAGATGACCTAGATGTGGCTGATACACAAGAACCAGCCACTGACCCAACAGGTGATACACAAGAACCACCTGTTGGAGAACAAAAAGAAGATGACCTAGATGTGGCTGATACACAAGAACCAGCCACTGACCCAACAGGTGATACACAAGAACCACCTGTTGTGGACGCAAATGATGAAGTTGATGCCGAACAACAATTCTCTCCTCCATTGGAACCTGCAACTACAGAAGCCCCGGTTACTTTAGCCTCCCTGCAGGAAGAAAATGAGTTTTTGAAATCGGAAATTAAGGCTTATCAGCAAGAGTTAACAATGGCTAGGGAAACCTATAAAAAGGAACTCAATCTGTACATGTTAGCTCAGGTAGCATCTGCAGCTGAAAAAAGTGTAGAAAAGGATCAATACAATGAATACATGTGCAATGAATGTGGTGATATCTATACTCGAACAGATTATAAGATAGTTGAAGTTCCGTTGTCTAGAGCTAGTCCAGTACCTTCTCTTGTTATAGTGAAAAAGGAACACCCTGCTATTACACAAGAACCAGCAGGGTCTTCAAGAATTTTAGAGAAAGAAATAGAACCACCCCGGCCTACCCAAGTTGTTACATAATAGAAACCAGTACCAAAGTCTTTTACAACTATGTATACACAGACTGAACCTTCCCGTGTCAGCAATGCTTACACACAGACTTCCAGTCTTCAAAAACTAAGTGACACATGGAAGACAGAGTATGAGCTCTCACAAGGAAAGGCATTTCAGCAACAGAAGTCATTATGGCTCAACTATGCATACAGAAATTGGGAAGTGCTTGAACAGTCTCGTGCACAACATAAGGAGAATAAGAAATTAAAAACCAGACTGTCCCTCATCTTTGACTTGGTCCAGCGGTTACTCACTACAAGGAAACCCTCTTTTAACTATTCTGTATTTTTGAGAGAACGCTTAGCGTTCCTCCAAATAAAATCAATCAAGGATGGAAGACCCCACCAGGTCTCTACATCGCAGCAATTTATTGAGACTTTCGCAGAAGCACCAAATAGTGACCAAAACTTGCTGTGTGAACTCTATCTTCACAATGAGGCTATGCCTGAAGATAGAAAGATTAGTTTACTTCCTCTTGTTGGCGATATTCAAATACGAGTCTTTATTTCCTTCTTGGCCAATCAGCTTACTTGGCAGAATGCTTTTATGTTGGCAGCACACAATGAGGAGAACTGTCTTCTCTAGATTCGTGCTGAACCACAGAATGCAGCTATCTTCATTGCAGAACATCAACGAATTCTACGAGAACCAGGGATGACTGATCATATCAGGAAACTACAAGAAGCAGTCTTGGAAGACTGCCAATATTATGTGAAAACTAAAGGAGCTCTGGCTATAAAAGCAAATAATCTATTCTGGGAACAATGTCTTAAAGAAAGACGGGAATATCATCCTTATAATCCTCTCAATCTTCAGGCGGCAATCTCATGCATACCTGATTATGTTAAACGCATTAGACAGTGTGCTGAACGATGGATTGGTTACCACTTTCATTTCCCTCTCCTATGGCTACCTGGACAACAATATAAGGCTCAATTTAAATTTACCAAACAGGACGAGTTGGCAGCATGGCAGAAACTTCAGAGTGTCCATGGGTTTAGAGACATGGTTGACAGCACCTTCTATAGTTACTGCATAAGCAATTTGCACTGTTCATCCCAGTATTCCAACTCAGATTCAGAGTAGACGTTGCATGCAGACATGCAACCTTTTCAGTTGGGGGGGATGTTAGGACCCCATATTGTCTATTTTTGACCTTCTATTTTGTCATAATATTACCCTCTTCAACCCATAGTTGAAAGCCTTTGCTAGTGTTTTGAATTAATCATTCCAAAGGTATACAGTAACTCTCCTCATTGCTATATGTTTAATTATTCAACACATAATCATGCTATCTTTATAATTGATCCTTGAAGTTGACTAAGTTGCTGAACAATTGTTGAAACTACCTAAAGCTGGCAAGACCATATTTTGCAGTTACTGAAACAGCGGAAACAGCATGAACCTCGAAGCTGAAACAGCAAGGACAACATGCGAACCTCGAGGAGATAGTTGAGATTTGCGTATCAGATCTGCAACAGCAAAGGAATCCGATCGATTATTGAATAAACGGTTACATTGGTCGTAACGTTCATGATCCACATTACTGTAACAGCATTCTGTTAACGGGAACTGATTTCCCTATTTTTGTACAAAGGGTCGAACTAGAATGTATAATGAAAATATTTTGTAATAGATGTCTCCTCTATAAAGAGGAGACATCTACATTAGAGGGGATAGAGAGGATGAACAAGCTGTAACACAGGAATTGTAGTGGAAGGACGAGATTGAATCTTTCTTGTAATATGGTATATTGACAGATGAATAAAGTTCTGTTCTGAGTATTTCATCTTAGTTTCCGTGTCCTGGGGAATCTTGTGAGAAGGACAGGGCCCACCTTCATCACAAGATTCACCCATCTTCTTTCTGTTGTGTGTTGTGTGTGATATCTATTCATACCTTATTCATGAGTATTGCTTCTGATGATATTTTACTTTTGCTAAGACTCTATTTTTCTTTTAATCGATTGATGTTGTATATGAGTGCCTTACCGGTGACTAGGATTTACAGAGTTTATTGGTGAACTGGATAACAGAGGCAGGTGCTGAATGTTCCTACTCTGGGGATAGGGTCCTGATCCTTTGTTACAGGACAACCATCGCTTCCTTTTGCAGATTTATTCTCTTTAATTAATTATTTGTTCTTATTCCATTCCTGCAATAGACTATAATTGCTGTAACACAGAGTAAGGGTTTAACAGAGAATTAATTGTTTATACTATAGCTTTTAATGCTATTAAAATCGAGTACATACAGTACGTAGTCACCTTTGAAATAATCGGACTTTCCTGGGTTGACAATTTATGTGGCACTCGACTGTTTAATTAATAAACAATTAAAGTGACCAACAACAGTGATCATCTTATCCATATCAGCTATGAAAGTAAGGAAGAAAGTGCAAAAAATTTGAAAACAAGTGGAGCTTCTTTGCCTCTTTGTTTTGAATCATTTCAGTTTTTAAAGGAAATGTTGTATAAAATCTCTAAAGAAAAGGATGAGCAGCTTGTAGAAATCTATGAAGTTCCATTGAAACCTATATGTAATAAGTTGTAGCAATCCTTTCAAGTTTTTCATGATCCCATAACTAATGGGTTGGATAGTGAATGTAATCAGGATTGTTCTTCATTAACTAACAATCAGAGTTAGGATCAAAATGATAAAGGTTTTATCAGTCAAACATTTCAATCAGAAGAAATATCATCACAAAGCTTGTTTGAAAATATGCAGGGTGATAAAGGTGAAAGTGATATTTCAGTTTCATGGCCTGGAGGCCATCCACAACAGATGTACAGTTGCTTAAATCAGTTCAAAAATAGTGTGTATATTTTGGAAGATCCTTTTGTACAGTTTCTAGAGTCAACAAAGGAAATCAAGTATTTCCTTATCTTCTCATTTGTTGACAAGGTTATAATTGGCTTTAGAATCTCAGTTTTAATCACAAACAAGAACAAGCAGCAAAATTCACCAATGTATATGATGCTTGAATGGTTGCATTAGCTATTTCATTTTACCTAACCAGCAGTTGGACAGCTGATTAGAGTAAGTAGGTAGGATTTCAGTTTGAATAAATTCAGTTTTTCAGCAGTAAGTTTATTTCAGATCAGATTTCATTATAGCATGTGTCAGATTTCAATTTGCAGAAAAGTCTATGATTTCAGTTCAAGATTTTCAGTCATAGAGATTATACAATAAGGCAGACATCACAGAAGAATAATTTACAATGTAACTTCAATCACAATTCAAAGGCTACTGATCTTGAAGTTCTTGACATTCCACCATGAAATGCTATCCCCATGTGGAGCCACTGTTAGGTTCCTATACCAATAGGAGTCATAATTTTGAATGACTAAGGTTAAGCCTTGTAACATTGTACATACCTTTGCTTTCTGCAAATGTTTTCCATATTAAAAATTAAAAAATGTAAAGAGGGTATGTCCTAAAAGAAATATCAAAGGACAAAAAGAATAAGAGAAGGTCAAAAAATGAAAATTATGCGAGCCCCAAAAACAAAAAGAGACCCTAAAAGTGTGAAAGTCTAAATGCCACTACTATTTACTTTTATGCATAATAATTATTGTGTGAAACTTGTTATTCATGCCACAGTCCATGGTAATCAATTTGTTTAATCTTGGTTATTTCATGATTTTAATTTTATGGTTATAGTTAGAGAATAAAATCTGACCAAACAGTTTAATCTTGGCAGATCATTAGATAGGTAGAGAAAATAAAAGGAGTTAATCAGTTTAATATGATCCCTTGGATGATACAAGGTTAGAAATAAATAGTTTGTTTTATTAAAGAAAAGATAAAATAAGGGTTTTCTAGCCTAAATGCACCCAAAGAAATGAAGAAAACATGTTAGGGTAAGAAATGGGTAAGTAGAAGAAAGGTTGCTAAACTACAAAGTTGATTGGATCAAAATACATGCATCAGGCTTAGACACATATGTGTTAATATGTATGATCAATTATGAAGGAAAAAGCAAAGGTTTGCAAGTTAATGTAATTAACTCCCCCTCAGTCATTTTTCCCCTTTACTTACTAATTTCCTATCCACAAGTATGTTCTAGTACTTTTAATCCTACAAGTCAAAGAGGCTTAGAGCATTTCTCTAACTTTTGGTGGGACCGGACGCTCAACTTAATGACTTATGGACATCAAGTGCTAGAATCCCCTTCATAAAATCCATTCCCCCTCCATTATCCCAATAAAACCCCTTTTCCTAAGGTTAAACACCATTTGCCTAGAAAAAGTGAAAACCCCCATGTAAATCCTATTTCACTCAAAAACCCACAAAAAGCACTTTATCCTAAGTATAAAGCGAAGTGCGCAAATATTACACTTTACCATTTTACTTGAGGATATACCCACTCCACCACTTTTCATATTAATTATTAACTTTATTATATAATTCCTAATAAAACTCTTCTCCCGTATATTAACTAAATCCCTATGTAAATACCCCCAACCCTTAGTTTTAATGAAAACTATAAATTTACCCCTTATCCTGACCAAACAAATAAATCCCCTCATTAACCCTAAATAATCACAAATCACCTGTGATTAAAGCATCGGGCCCCCTCTAAACCCATGCTTTAATCACCCGCGTGTTTCCCTTACCCAATTGCCATTCGATTAACATCCGCTTCATCCAACGGTCCATAGCCATATCGGCCGAGCCCAATGGCCAAACGTTACCCACCTGATAAAGTGGTTTTCCTCGACCCCCCAAAGGCTACGTGTCAAGCGCTAGAGTATATCAGGTGACCCCTCCTAAAAGTCGCCTTTGCCTCATAAGCGGTGCGATGACCCCCAATACCACGTTCGCGCCAACCCGATAAACCACCTATTATCTGTGATATGAATTTTCGTGCCAAATTCAAAAATTTTCCCGTTAAACCTTATAACCGTGAAAACCCTCGTTTTCATTCGTTTTTCCCCATTTCATAGTAAAACCTATCAAACCCTTCCGATGCCACCCTGAACCTCTACAACACAATTCGACCTCCAATTACTTTCAAAACATTGCCACGACTCCTTCCCCAAACATCCCTGTGCAATAAAGCCATAAATTGTCTTTCCCGCCAATCCATGTTTTCTTAATGATTGTTGTATTTTGCAGGGAATTAGCAGAATACCAGAGCTTGGATAAATAGTTTTAATACTAGTCACAAAATTTGTTTACTCCAAGGCTCGAAAGGTAATCTATTTAAAAACCTTCATTCAGAAGAAGAAAACAATTATACACAAAACAGAGAAAGAAATCATTCACACAAAGACATTGACTATTAAAACAAAGGAACCAGACAAATGCTACAGTCAAAAGACAAACAGATCAAACATAAAGAAAGTTGATCAATATCCATTACCTTATGCTGATACATATAAAAAACTAAATGATTTACTGTTGAAATACACCGTAAAAAGTTAAAATGTACAGTAAAAGTAAAAACAAAGTAAATGATATTGATAGGTCATCAAAGTAAAAGTTTATCAGATGAAAGAGTATCAGTAAAAGTGTATCAGATTGAAAAATCAAAGTGAAGATAGATGAAAAATAGAGCAGAAATGGTACATGTTCTAGCAATTTCTTGTTTAAGTCATAATTTTGCAGATACTATTGTGGCCAATCCAAGATGAATTTTGAGAAACTGGAAGAGGTTTGTGTTCCTAAAAGGAAAATCTATAAAATCCTATCTCATGTTTTATGCAGGTAGTACAAAAAGGGATATAAATGCATATCTTCAGAGCCTATTTTTCAGACTGTGAAAAGTCTTGTTTTTGACATCTTTTTTCAGAGAATAGTTTGAACAACTGGAGCTGAATTTTGGGAAACTGAAAGAGGTTTATCTCAATAACATACTTATCTGCAATAACATCTTTCACACTTTACATATCTATCTCGGATTAAGATATAAAAAGGTATCATTGCACCCTTAGTTTGCAGAATTTCTCGGGCAGAATGCACAAAGGAAGGACTGAGTTAGTGACTTGGAAACCTCATCATCAATTAAGAGTTGCTATCAAATTCGAATTTCTCTTCTTTGTCACCATCAATCCATAAATATAGTGCCAAATAGATTCATTAATTTTGAGTGTCCTTTATTTAAGTTCTATTAATGTAAAACAATTTAAGATATTTGTAAAACCAATCTTGATATTTTTCAAGATATTTCAGTTTAGAATTTGTATAAATACTCTTTCATTTGAAGTATTTTGGGGTGGATTCTTAGAAATTTCTATAGACTTCTTGATCAAAAGACTGTAAAGCCATTGGAGCATTGACTGAGCCAGCAAGCTGGATTGATGAATAAAGACCAGATATTTCAAAGGATTCATGTGTTGAGCGAAGTGCAGACAAGTATTTTCTCACATTGTTGTTATCTTTCTTAAAGTTTTTCCATAATGTATATCTAAATTTGAATGCTATAACTGGAATGATATCTCATAATTTGCTTAATTTCACTCTGTTTTAATTGTTAGGCATATAAATGTTTTCTACTGATATCTAAGTTAAGGAATTCTTAATTGCTCCTTAGTTTAGGTTGTTTCTTTATAATCTATAGCAAAATATTCTTAATTGCCCTTTGTTTCTGGTTACCCTTTGTTCCTCGTTTCAATCCCGGTCCGAGAATTCTTAATTTCTCTCTCACCCTGGTTAAAACCTTTTCACCCCTCTGGCCTAAAGACTTGCACTCTACTCTACTATCTTGCCCTTTGAACATTTCCTTTAGTGAGTTGATCTAGTTCTGTTGCCCTTATGTTGACTCCATAGCCCAATGGTCTAAAGACATCATTCTATCCATCTGTTTAAAGAAACCCACCACCCAATCTTCAATACAAATCAAAAACCCCCTAAAAGACTAATCATACAATCCCTGTACATATTCCTATACCTTATAAAGTTCCTAATAGATATAAGTCATTCATCTTACCTCCTATACTCCATGCTTTCCCTAACAATCATTACGCGTATCTCCCTACGTTTGATGGAGAGAATGGTATCACTGCCCAAAAACATATTCAAGGTTTTGAGAATTATCTGGAATTATTTGAAATTGATGAAGATGATGTTATTATCAGGGTTTTTGCTCTTTCTTTGCAAAGTAAAGTAAAGAGTTGGCTCAAGAATTTACCTATTTCAAGCATCTCAAATTTCCAACAGTTTGTTAAATTTTTCCTTGATAGATGGATAATCAAAGTCAATCCTTTTGTTATCATAGAAGAATATAATCAGTTAAAAAGACAGCCAAATGAAACAATACAACAATTTTTTGACAGATTTAATCAAGTCTATTATTCAATGCCATCAAATATAAGACCTCCTCCTGATTCAACTCTTTTGCATTATCCAAAAGCATTTGATCCAGAGATAGAATTTCAGCTAAGAGAAAGAAACCCCTCAACACTGGAACAGATGCAGAACATTGCAATAGATGTAGAAGTTAATCTACAAATTAGAAGAGAAAAGTTGAAAGCAGAAGCAGAGGAAAACAACATTGCAGAGGTAAATCTCGACATTTTGGTAAGAAAGATAGAGGAAAGGATACAAAAGATCACCATGAAAGATAAATTTTTTGCTCAAAGTTACCATGATACATTTATTTCACAAACAGAAAAGATTGAGAGTCATGAACAAATTCCTGCTAATTCCAACTACCATAGATTAGAAGATAGATTTATAGAGCAAGATGTGGAGGAGAAATCTCGTAATCTAATGTGTATGTTTGATGACATTACTTATTTTAATGATTTCCCTATATATGATTAGTATGATGATAATTATGTTCTCCAAATCCAAACTAACTTTATAGAGAAATCAGAAACTAGTTTGGGAAATAAAGGAATTCAGTTTCAGTAGTTTGAAAATAGTTGTTAGGACCCCATATTGTCTATTTTTGACCTTCTATTTTGTCATAATATTACCCTCTTCAACCCATAGTTGAAAGCCTTTGCTAGTGTTTTGACTTAATCATTCCAAAGGTATACAGTAACTCTCCTCATTGCTATATGTTTAATCATTCAACACATAATCATGCTATCTTTATCATTGATCCTTGAAGTTGACTAAGTTGCTGAACAACTGTTGAAACTGCCTAAAGCTGGCAGGACCGTATTTTGCAATTGCTGAAACAGCGGAAACAGCATGAACCTTGAAGCTGAAACAGCAAGGACAGCATGCGAACCTCGAGGAGACAGTTGAGATTTGCGTATCAGATCTGCAACAGCAAAGGAATCCAATCAATTATTGAATAAACGGTTACATTGGTCGTAACGCTCATGATCCACATTACTGTAACAGCGTTCTGTTAACGGGAACTGATTTCCCTATTTTTGTACAAAGGGTCGAACTAGAATGTATAATGAAAATCTTTTGTAATAGATGTCTCCTCTATAAAGAGGAGACATCTACATTAGAGGGGATAGAGAGGATGAACAAGCTGTAACACAGGAATTGTAGTGGAAGGACGAGATTGAATCTTTCTTGTAATATGGTATATTGACAGATGAATAAAGTTCTGTTCTGAGTATTTCATCTTAGTTTCTGTGTCCTGGGGAATCTTGTGAGAAGGACAGGGCCCACCTTCATCACAAGATTCACCCATCTTCTTTCTGTTGTGTGTTGTGTGTGATTTCTATTCATACCTTATTCACGAGTATTGCTTCTGATGATATTTTACTTTTGCTAAGACTCTGTTTTTCTTTTAATCGATTGATGTTGTATATGAGTGCCTCACCGGTGACTAGGATTTACAGAGTGTATTGGCGAACTGGATAACAGAGGCAGGTGCTGAATGTTCCTACTCTGGGGATAGGGTCCTGATCCTTTGTTACAGGACAGCCATCGCTTCCTTTTGCAGATTTATTCTCTTTAATTAATTATCTGTTCTTATTCCATTCCTGCAATAGACTATAACTGCTGTAACACAGAGTAAGGGTTTAACAGAGAATGAATTGTTTATACTACAACTTTTAATGCTATTAAAATCGAGTACATATAGTACGTAGTCACCTTTGAAATAATCGAACTTTCCCGGGTTGACAATTTATGTGGCACTCGACTGTTTAACTAATAAACAATTAAAGTGACCAACATTTTGGCGCCGTTGCCAGGGAAGGCGACCGAAGATTTTAAAAGTATTAACAATTTTCTTTTAGAGATGTAGGATGCATGAGAGGACGCAGGAAGGCTAACCTTACAGGCGGCAAGGGCAAAGGAGGAGGAAGAAAAACTTTCATTGACGATATTATTTCAAAAGCTGAGACATCCCAGAGGTTAAGCTCTCGAAGGCCAGAGACCCAACACTCTTTCCAAATAGACTATCAGACAGAGGAAGTAGTGGGACCGGAGAGGGTTATAGAACCATCAGAATATATTGAGGAACCGGTGGAAGAAGTTGAAGGACCAGTAGAAAATATTGAGGAGCCAGTAGAGGAGACTAAAGTGGAGGAACCAGTGCAGGACATTGAAAGTCCAACAGAAAACACCGAAGACCGGGCAAGCGCATTAGGAAAACAACCAATGGAGGATAACAATGAAGGACTTTTCAGTGGAGGTCACAAAGTAGAAGGAAGGGGAGAGAATTCTCTCTCCACCCTGGAATTCCCTATTGGGAACTCCCCAGAGGACTAACTCCTATGAAGAATATCCCACTTTTAGCATTACCCAATTTCCATGGTTTATCCTCAGAAGATCCTGATGAGTTTCCTTTTGAATTTGATATATTGTCTAAAGACATCATTCTATCCATCTGTTTAAAGAAACCCACCACCCAATCTTCAATACAAATCAAAAACCCCCTAAACATTCATAACTAGCCTGAAATTCAAACAAACAAAGCTAAATCATATAGAAAGAGCCCTCTCTGACCCTAGGTTGGCTAGAGCCTATGCTCAAAAAGTGGTTTGTGGTTACCTTGGTGACTTCTTTCTTTAACCTTGAGAAAATATTGAGTGATAATAGTGGGAAGGCAAGACAAAAGCAGATCTCAAAAAGCATGGTAAAATCATTTCAACTTGGAATGAATTTGTTTCTACTATTAAAAAACAATTTTATCCTTTGGCTTATATGCAACAAGCAATGATGATTTGGCAAACACTACGTCAATTAAAAGGTCAAAGTGTTCAAAGTTATACTCAGGAATTCCGTAAGAGAGCTTTAACATTAGGCATATCATTGGACTCACCAGAGACATTGTTAAAATACATAGGTGGTCTTCATAGTTATTTGAGGCATACGATACTTATGTTTAATCCAACTAGCTTAGATGATGTATCGATCCAAGCAACTCATCTAGAATATAGAGGCAAAAATGTAACCAATGATGTTGGGAAATCATCCAAACCTATTGAAATCAAAAATAAAGACAAGAAGAAACTTAAATGGAAGGAGAAGAAAAAAAACACTATGAAGAAATATAAACCTTCATGCACTCATTGTAAGAAGGAAGGCCACGATAAGGCACACTACTGGTCATTGCATCCGAAATTGAAGCCTAAGAAGTTTGGCAGTAAAGAGCGAAAGAATGTTGCTACTATTCAAAAGGACTTGGGATCATATTCAGGTGACGAGACAACGGTTACAACTACAGGTATAAAAGGTAAAGATTCTAAAGCATCTACAAGTACTTCTTCGCATTCTTTTGATAATGATAAAGATGAGAGGAAAAGAAATGAGTTATTTCACGTTAGAGTCATTTCCAAGCATACTAAAATTGATACTTTATTTGATAATGAATCACAAGTTAATTTGACTTCTGAAGCAATTGTAAAAACGTTGGGTCTAGTAACAAAACCTCATAAAAGGCCATATCCATTAGGTTGGGTGTGTGATAAAACTAAGCTAAAAGTTACGAAACAATGTAAACTTCATTTTGCTATTGGGTCAAAGTTTGTAGATGAGGTTGAGTTAGACATAGTCCCATTGGACATATGTGGAATTGTATTAGGAAGTCCATACTTGTACGATAGAAATGCTATCTTCTATCGAACTGAAAATAAGTATGAAATCACTAAGGATGGAATTGAATATATTGTAAGGGCTCATAAACTCAAAGACAACTTCTCTGTCATAAATTCAGGACAGATGAAAAGAATTGAAAATTCAAGTAAACAATTTTTACTTCTAATTGTAAAAGCATAGGATATTGATAAATCTGATGCTTTCCAAGGCTGTAATCCTAAATAGAAAGCAAATCTAGTTAAAGTTGTTTCTAATTATGATATTCTATTTCAAGAGCCTAAAGGGCTTCCACCCAAGCGAGAGATAGAACATGAGATTTATTTGCAGCAAGATGCTCCACTACCTAACATTCGAATGTACAGGTTATCATCTCTAAAGAATGCAAAGATAAAGAAGTAGGTACAAGAGTTCCTCGATCAAGGGTTTATTCAACCAAGCACATCACTGTGCGGATCACCTATTGTGTTAGTGCGAAAGGACAGTTCATGGAGAATGTGCATTGATTTTAGAGCATTAAATAAAATCACAATAAAGAATCGTTATCCACTTCCTTGTATTGGTGATTTGTTAGATCAGTTAAAAGATGCAGTTTACTTCTCTCAATTGGACTTGTGAAGTGGCTACCATCATATCAGAGTTGCAGAACAGGTTGTATGGAAGACTGCTTTTAAAACAAAGCAAGGACTCTATGAATGGATGGTTATGCCTTTTGGCTTAACTAACACTCCAACTACATTCATGCGAGTCATGAATGATGTATTTATACCATTCATTGATGATTTTGTAATAGTCTATTTATATGATATTCTTGTTTTCAGTAGAACATGGGATGAACATGTAAAGCATGTAAAGCAGGTTTTAGATGTTTTGAAAAGAGAAAATCTCTATGTAAAATTGTCAAAATGTGAATTTGGCAGAACATCTTTGAATTATTTGGGTTATATTGTAGGGGGTGGTGAATTGAAGATAGATCCCTCTAAGGTCGAAGTCATTGTAAATTTGCCTAAGCCCAATACTGCTATAGAAGTTAGAAGTTTCTTAGGGGAAGCACAATATTGAAGAAATTGTATTGCTAACTTTTCTTTGATTGCAGCTCCTTTACATGCTTTGACAAGTGTGAAACAGGTGTTTGTGTGTGGAGCATGATTGTTCAAAGGTCTTTGTTTCAGCCGGATGTATACCCCAGGAAGTCTTGTACACCCCTCCACGTGGGGGGGTGCGGGGGACTTGTCCCCCCTACGGGGGTCCGGGGGGGCCGATCCCCCCCGGCTGGGGGGTCTGGGGGCCAGTGGTCCCCGGCGGGGTCTCGGGGGCAGTGCCCCCGAAGCTAAAAACAAATGTAAAATTGCCTTGTAAAAGTATAGTAATTTCTAGTCAATCTGGGTCGTTCATTAGGCGGATGATCTGACGATAGAACTTATGTTTAGTTTAGGGTTTTTTGCCCTAGAAGGCAACCCCTCTCTTTGTATGAGGGTATTGTATTTGAGGCTATGAAATAGATGTGTGTTCTGTGAGCGAGAAACAGAGAGGTGAGACTGTAAGAGAAAACAGAGGATATTACAGCAGATTTGCTGTAGGTTGTGTCTCTTCATTTTGCTGGATAATAGAAAGGAAGGACTAGCTGTTCGGGGTGGACGTAGCCCAAACTGGGTGAACCACGTATATCTGTGTCTCTCTTGTTTTGTGTGTTTTCTGTGTTTATATTTTTGCAATATTTTTATGTGTTCCATTGCTCCGTAATATATAATTTTCTAACAACTAGTATCAGAGCCGAAGGTCTATTTGGCTGATAAACTCACAGGAAAGAAGGGTTCCTGGTTCAAGTGGGAGCAATGGCGGAAGATGGTAAGTTTAGGGTCGAGAAATTTAATGGCCAAAACTTCTCGCTGTGGAAGATGCAGATGGAAGATTATCTGTATCAGAAAGATCTATACCTACCATTGGGCGGAAAAACAAAGATGCCGACGGGTATGAAAGACGAAGAATGGAACCTTCTCGATAGAAAGGCACTCGGAACAATACGGTTGTGCCTTGCTATGTCAGTTGCCTTCAACATTTCTAAGGAAACCACGACAGAGGGTTTGATGCAGACGTTGTCGAAACTATATGAAAAACCCTTGGCCTCAAACAAGGTATTTCTTATGAAACGGTTATTTAATATGAATATGTCGGAAGGTGGATCTGTTGCAAACCATTTAAATGATTTTAATACAGTTACAAGTCAGTTAAGCTCTGTAGGGGTAAACTTTGATGATGAAGGTAGAGCTCTGTTATTCTTGTGCTCATTACCACAAAGTTGGAATGGTTTGGTAATGGCCATTAGTAACTCCATTTCTGGATCTAGTACTTTAAAGTTTGATGATGTTGTCGGTGCTATCCTTAGTGAGGAAATGCGACGGAAAAGCTCCAGTGAGACATCGGGAAATTCTTTGAGTGCAGAGTCTAGAGGAAGAAAAATGGAAAGAGGAAAGAGCTCAGGATATCACAGTAAATCAAGGAAAGGCAGATCCAAGTCCAGATCGGGGATAGTGTGCTGGAAATGTGGAAAGAAAGGACACCTAAAGAAAGACTGTAGATCTCGGAAGGGAAAAGAAGGAGATGCACAACAAGAAAACAATCATGAAGCAAATGTGACAGGTGAAGTGTTACAAGATGCTTTGATTCTTTCTTTCGAAAATATTATTGATTCCTGGGTGGTAGATTCAGGGGATTCATTCCATGCCACACCTGATAAGAAATACTTTCATGACTATGTTCAAGGAGATTTTGGACAAGTTCGTCTGGGTGATGATAAACCCTGTAAAATCGTTGGAATGGGTAAGGTTCTTGTAAAACAGCAGAATGGAAACCAATGGCTATTAAAGGAGATAAGGCATGTTCCAGATCTAAAGAAAAATCTGATTTCAACAGGGCAGTTAGACAGTGAAGGTTGTGTGACAACTTTCACAGATAAAGCTTGGAAGGTCACCAAAGGAGCCCTGGTAATAGCAAAAGGCGAAAAGGTTGGTACATTGTATTTATGCAATGGTATTTCTAACTCTGTTAATGCTTTAACTTCCAAAGGAGCAGAGGTAGCATTATGGCATCATAGGCTCGGACACATGAGTCAAAAAGGGATGAAGATTCTTCACTCAAGGAATTTGTTGCCAGGTTTGAAGAATGTTGATTTGGATTTCTGTGAGAATTGCATTTATGGAAAACAGAAGAGAGTCAGATTTCTCAGAGTTGGGAAAGAAAAGAAGAGCTAAAAGTTAGAGCTTGTGCATACAGATGTATGGGGACCTGCTCAGGTATCATCTCTCGGTGGCTCTCGTTATTATGTTACTTTTATTGATGATGCAACTAGAAAAACTTGGATTTATTGTATTAAGAATAAATCTGATGTATTTGATACTTTCAAGAAATGGAAAGCTTTGGTTGAGATTGAAACAGGAAAGAAATTGAAGTGTCTTAGATCAGACAATGGAGGTGAATATTGCAGCAAAGATTTTGATAGGTACTGTTCAGAACATGGAATTTGTAGAGAGAAGACAGTTCCAAGAACACCACAAGAAAATGGTGTGTCAGAAAGGATGAACAGAACAATCATGGAGCGTGCAAGGTGCATGAGATTGCATGCAGGATTGCCTTTACAGTTTTGGGCAGATGCTGTAGATACTGTTGTTTATCTAATAAACAGAGGGCCTTCAAGTTCCTTGGATGGTGGTGTTCCGGAGGAAGCATGGATAGGTAAAAAGATAAACTACTCTTTTTTAAAACCTTTTGGTTGTGAGGCCTTTGTCCATATTGATAAAGAAAATAGAACAAAGCTTGAGGAAAAGTCAAAGAAATGTACCTTTATTGGATATGGTGTTAATGATTTTGGTTATCGCTTATATGATTATGAAAATCACAAAATCATTAGGAGCAGAGATGTAATATTCAATGAAAAGGTCTTGTATAAGAATTAGTTGCAGGAAAAGAAACAGGAAAAAGAAAACAAGGAATATGCAGTTCTTGATGAAATCACTGAAAAGGTAAAGGTGCCTAAAAATAATAATAATCAACAACAGCAACCACCACAATAGCAACAGGCACCCCAAACACCTGAAAGTGGTGTTAGAAGATCTACCAGGATAAGTAGACCCCCTGAACGATACTCTCCTTCATTATATTATTTATTGTTGACTGATTCTGGTGAACCCGAATGTTATGAAGAAGCAATGCAGGTTGAAAGCAGGAAGAAGTGGGAGGTAGCCATGGAAGAAGAGATGGACTCCTTAATGCATAACCAGACTTGGGATTTAGTCAGGTTGCCTGCAGGAAAAACTACATTGAAGAATAAATGGGTTTACAGGCTGAAGGAAGAAGATGGAGGAAAACAGAGGTATAAAGCTAGACTTGTGGTGAAGGGGTTTGCACAGAAGAAAGGTATTGATTTTGATGAAATATTTTCTCCTGTTGTTAAAATGACTTCAATCAGAACCATTTTAAGTCTTGTAGTAGCTGAAGATTTGCATCTTGAGCAGTTAGATGTAAAGACAGCCTTTCTCCATGGGGATTTGGAGGAAGAGATATATATGCAGCAGCCACAAGGATATGAGGTGAAAGGGAAGGAGAAACTAGTGTGCAGGTTGAAGAAGAGCTTGTATGGCTTAAAATAGGCTCCAAGGCAGTGGTGTCTAAAATTTGACAAGTTTATGTCTGAACAAGGTTATACTAGATGTCACTCTGATCATTGTGTTTATCTGAAAAAGCAAAATGATGGCAGCTATATTATATTGTTATTGTATGTGGATGACATGCTTGTTGCAGGATCTAACATGCAGGAAATAAATGTACTCAAATGAAAATTGTTAAATTCATTTTCAATGAAGGATTTGGGAGCTGCAAAACAAATCCTTGGTATGAGAATCACTAGAGACAGGAAAAATCGCAAATTAACATTGTCTCAGAATGAGTACATACAAAAGGTGTTGAAAAGATTTAATATGCACAATGCAAAACCAGTTAGTACACCTTTTGCTAGCCATTTCAAACTTAGTAAGGAAATGTGCCCAAAGACCCAAGAAGACATGGATTATATGTCTAAAGTTCCATATGCATCAACAGTTGGAAGCTTAATGTATGCAATGGTCTGCACAAGGCCTGATATTGCACATGCAGTGGGAGTTGTAAGCAGGTACATGAACAATCCAGGAAAGGAACATTGGATGGCAGTAAAATGGATTCTCAAATATTTGAAAGGTACCACAAATCAAGCATTATGCTTTGGTGGTGCAAACATTTCTCTACAGGGATATGTTGATGCAGATACGGCAGGTGACAGGGATAACAGGAGGAGCACTACAGGATATGTATTTACTGTTGGTGGAACAGCTGTCAGTTGGATTTCAAAATCCAAAGTGTTGTTGCACTTTCAACAATAGAAGCAGAGTATGTTGCTGCTACAGAGGCTAGTAAAGAAATGATTTGGTTACAAAGGTTTATGGGTGAATTGGGTAACGAGCATGATATGGGCACGTTATACAGTGATAGCCAAAGTGCCATTCATCTTGCAAAGAACTCAGCATTTCATTCTAGGACTAAACACATACAGCTCAAGTACCATTTCATATGATCAGTGTTGGAAGATGGAGAGTTGAAGCTGGAAAAGGTACACACTAGCCAGAATCCTACAGATATGCTAATAAAAGTTGTAACCAGGGAGAAACTGAGAATATGCTCAGTTTCAATTGGTCTTCAAGGATGACGATGAAGATGAGAAACAGCCAGGTCCAAAGAGGAGTCATTGTCCAGCAAATGAAGCAGCGGTGGAGTTTCTACAATCATTCTCCAAGTGGGAGATTGTTGTGTGTGGAGCATGATTGTTCAAAGGTCTTTGTTTCAGCCGGATGTATACCCCAGGAAGTCTTGTACACCCCTCCATGCGGGGGGGTGCGGGGGGACTTGTCCCCCCTGCGGGGGTCCGGGGGGGCCGATCCCCCCCGCTGGGGGGTCCGGGGGCCAGCGGTCCCCCGACGGGGGCTCGGGGGCAGTGCCCCCGAAGCTAAAAACAAATGTAAAATTGCCTTGTAAAAGTATAGTAATTTCTAGTCAATCTGGGCCATTCATTAGGCGGATGATCTGACGGTAGAACTTATGTTTAGTTTAGGGTTTTTTGCCCTAGAAGGCAACCCCTCTCTTTGTATGAGGGTATTGTATTTGAGGCTGTGAAATAGATGTGTGTTCTGTGAGAGAGAAACAGAGAGGTGAGACTGTGAGAGAAAACAGAGGATATTACAGTGGATTTGTTGTAGGTTGTGTCTCTTCATTTTGCTGGATAATAGAAAGGAAGGACCGATTGTTCGGGGTGGACGTAGCCCAAATTGGGTGAACCACGTATATCTGTGTCTCTCTTGTTTTGTGTGTTTTCTGTGTTTATATTTCTGCAATATTTTTATGTGTTCCATTGCTCCGTAATGTATAATTTTCTAACAGCTCCTTTACATGCTTTGACAAGTGTGAAACATGTGTTTTAGTGGGAAGGCAAACAACAGAAAGCCTTTGACACATTGAAAGAAAGGATCAGTACAATGCCAGTACTAGCACTGCCAAATCTTCAACATCCATTCGAGATTGAGATAGATGCAAGTGAACATGCCATGGGGGCAGTGTTGATGCAGCACAGAAAGCCTATATGCTTTCATTTTGAGACATTCACATCAGAAGTAGTTAACTATCCTACATATGATAAAGAATTGTATGCATTAGTTTAGAGTGTTAAAAAGTGGAAAAATTACATAATGGGTAAAGAAACAATCAAACACACAGATCATCAACCACTACAATACTTACACTCAAAAACTAAATTGCAACAATCAAGACATTATCGGTGGATGGGTTTTCTACAACAATTTCATCTTGTTATCAGATATAAAAAAGGCATACATAATAAGGTTGCAGACATGTTATCAAGACCATTTATAAATGCATCCACAATACTTAAGCATAATTCAGTAATTCATGAAAGTTAAATTGAACAATATGCTCAAGACACAGATTTTAAGTATGTATATGCAACTTTAAGTCGTGGAAAGCACGTAGAAGAATTGGATTATTTCATAAAGGACAAATTTTTATATCATTTGGGAAAGTTATGCATTCCACAGACTGAAAGAGTTAATATAATTCGAGAAGCACATACTTCTCTCATATCAGGTCATTTTGGTGTAAGTAAAATAGTTTCACAATTATAAAGATTTTGCTATTGGCCACAAATAAATGAGACAGTTTCTAGATATACTAAAGGATGTACTATGTGTGCTACAAGCAAGCCAAGTAATAGAAAAATAGGCTTGTATACTCCACTTATAATTCCTTCTCGTCCTTGGGAAAGTGTTTCCATGGATTTTGTTGGGGGATTGTGAAAGTCTAGAAAGGGTCATGTGTTGGCTTGTTGGGGCCTAACCCAAGGTCAGAAGTGATTTAGCTGAACAAATCCTAAAATTACCGGCCCTTTTAGCAACAGTCCATGGTGCGTGGACTAAGGTCTCACCCGAGGTAGTATGGGAGGGTGCTGGAACTAGTTTTCCGCACCCTAAGGATGTCTTGATGAAGTCTTGGAAGTTCACGAACTAATCCTGCGCTCTCGCACTACAGTTATCTGACCTTTGTGTAGCTCTGTACAGAGCGCGAAGAGGCGCAGTATAGATCTTTTATCCTTACTAAGTTATTATTATAGATCTTAACTTAATTTCGTGGACCAGATATTCTTATCAATCATTCAACATTCATGACAAGTGCATGCAATCATAAATTGTAAGGAGATGCATAAACATATAATAGAAGCATAAACATACAGATCTGTGAATAGATGCACAATATTTCAGAATCAACTTAGCTTTTATTAAACTTCTATTCTGTTACAATCCCAACTCTGCCCTGTGCACTCAGCTACAGGGGTCCGCGCACACAACTGTAGACTCTACTAGGCCTTTACACACACAGTTGCAGAGCCTCTTCCTATTCCTACAACCCAAGACTCAGACTTACAGACTTAGAGCGAATATCACTTTCAAAAACCCATATCACTCCACATCAACAGTAACTAAAAACTAACTTCTATACTTGGAGCCTCGCTCTATTTATACATTCCCATGGTCCACGGACGATGGGTAGGCTGACACATTCTATATTAAATTACAATATTTTAGGGTGGAAAAGCCTAAACTCTCGCACTCCATGCCCGCATTTTGTGGGGTCTTACATTATTTTTGACCAAAACTTGGGCTACAATCCCCAAAAACCACTGTGGGGGGGTCCGCTACCCAACAGGCCCCCGACATAATCATCGTGACTCGTCCCAAGTCACTCGGTTGGTGTGGCGATATTTGCTCAGAGTCCATCCAGCAACTTCTATGCTTCACTAAAGTCTACCACACATTCCTCCGCTATCCGTTGTACCCATTGTGCACGTATCTTTGATGTTTCATTGTCAGGTGTAATTCCTTGCCTGAGTGCATATACACCCTACATCTGTGCCATCTTTCCCTCGATCTTGGCAGTGACCATGAATGCTTCCTCGAGCTAAGGATGGATGCGTTTTTTAAGCACTGCTTCTTTCTGACACGTGGCATCCACCTGTGCCTTTAGAGGTTGGGCCTCCCTCATCTTGGCCAGTCGTTGAGTAAGGACGACCATCTACGCAGTCCCTCGGACATTGTCATAGGCCTGCTGCAACTCCCGTGCTTCTCTCTCTAACCATTGTAGCATTGGGTCTTCCTGCAGTGAAGTGAGGATGACGAGTGACTGATCTAACAAGTTTGTGCAATCCTGTATAGCACTCTCTATTGCTTTTTTTAGAGCCTAGATTGACCTGAGGCTGAAAGAAGGCAATCCTAGGATAACCACAAACCAAGATTAACCTGGTAGCTAGCCCTACCAGGTCGAGAGAGGGCTCTCTCCTTTATAGATCTTAGTCAAAGTGACTGGATCAGATGGGATTTTAGGCTAGGTATAGTAGCTCAAGGGGATTTTGATTGAATTTTTTGGTTTTTGTGCTGGATCAGATGGAGCTAGGCAATTTGGGTCTAGGAAATTAGGTCAGTGTATAGGGTTTTCTAGGGGGCAAGGTAGGTATAGGATTTTACACTTGAAATTTGAGTGAGGTGAGATGTCTAAGACTGATGAGTAGTTGAGGAGGGCATGTAAATATCATGTATTCTTCTCAAACAGTAGAAAACATAGAATACTGAATGGCTTACCAAGTCAGAGCACTATAAACAATGAATTCTACCTATCTATCTTCATATCATTCAGTTAGAAGCAATGAAATAAATTGTGGCATACATAAAACATGTGAAAAAATGATAACAAAAGAAGAAACTATGCAAAAGCACCATACCACAAGTATCCGATAAAAATAGCTGAAACTCCTATTAATTTCCTTGCCAAACTACTTACAATGATGTACAATATTGTTCAGAGCATCCAAGTGTATCTAACCCTTGAAAATGAGGAAGAAAATACATAATATAGACAACCAAACCACTCATCCTAACCACCAGGGGTCGAATCCATGAGAAGAGGGTCTGTTACAACCAATTCCAAACATGGACCAGGAATATAGACAGTCAAACTACTTGCCTCTATAAGCATGGAAACTAATTCATTAGCCTCAAAACCACCTCTAACTAATGAATCTACCCTCTAACACTGTTTTACCATCATAATTACATACCATGTCATCAATTACATCATAGAAACAACCATGAGGAGAGAGAACGTGAATCCATAGTGAAAACAGGTGAAATTTTTGATTTCTGGACAAATTGGTCAAAAGCACAGCGCCACTGGTCAAAAGCGCAACGCCGCTTTCCACCAACTTTTGGAGGCCCTACCCTTAACAAAATTGGGCTCAAGATAGCGCATTGGAAAGGTATTCAAGTATAGTTTCTGGAACAACGTGAATATTTCAATTTTGAGGTCAATTTCCCCCTCAAAACTTGAATCTCCCAAGACTGCTTATGTGTGTCCAAAATGAGGTTGAAAGGTCATTTTTTGGTAGTTTTTGGACCTTTTGGTGACCCAAATTTGCTTCAAAACTTCTAAAAATTTCTAGGGTGCATGTTCTCATCCTCTTGAATCCAAGCATGCAAGCCTTTTGTTCTTCTGATGCTCCATGGAAAAGTGGCACTGCGCTTCTAAGCCAGTTTCCTGTGTTGAAAATTTCAAAATTTGAAAAAAAAAAAAAACAAAAAATCTTCAAAAATTGCCCAGATTTGGCATGGGACACTACCATCAGCTACTTTGATGGGCTAGTGAGGCTTCAACTAACATTTTCAACTTATCTTGCTCCTTTTTTCTCTTTAAATCCTTCCTCAACTTAGCTTTAAGCTTCTTGATCCTCATGTTACAAATTTTATTGCAGGTCATGTAATGGTGGGACATGTGGCGAATCATCTTCTTATCCCTGTTGGCCTTCTCAATCAACCCTTCGAGATGTATGTTGACCCTCTCAAGCCATGTTTCCCTATCATTCTCAATCTCTTGGTCAATAGGAGTCAACTTGACATGAGCCTCTTTAGCCTTTTGCCTGTTTTCTTTGATCATTTACAGCTCGATGAGGACTTGCTTGTCACTCAATTGTTTGTTTTCTTGCTCTAAATATCTGATGATGAACTTGGCTCTTTCTAAGTTATCAGCCAAGGATTGTATTTGAGCTTCCCTCTCTTGAATGATGATGTCCTTGACAGTTTCTTCATCCTGAGCTTCCAAGTCAATGATGTCAACTCCATGATGAGTAAAGTGCTGCTAAGGTTCTTCATGCTCAACAAGATCAAAATCTCTTTCTTGCTCATCACCAAGATCTTCCTCCTGCACTTTTTCCTTGCCTTTTCTCAACTGCTCAACCTATACCTGTTTTGTTGATGACGAAGGCAAAGCCCCTTCCACACCTTGTGGAGCAAACATTTTCCTGTGAACTGATGATGAAGGCAAGGCCCCTTCCATAGCTTGTGGAGCAAGCACTTGCCTAGCAGCTGCAAAAAGTCTCCTTGTGCCTCTTTGATATGTTACATACACTGGCACCTCAGCAGTTTTGGTTTCCTTGGCCTCTTCCCTTGTTTCTCCATGGCTAGAAGGCCCACCTTCTTCTTGATGCACTGGTGAAGGGATCTGTGGACCTTTGAACATCTCATGAGCAATGAAACTCTCCCATGGAATGTTAAGAAGGCTAAGCTAGTGTAGAACAATGATTTTAATCAAAGAGTAATGGTATATGATGTTCAACTGCTGGGGGTATGATTTCCTTTGTATAATATGTGCCATTTTCTCAATGTTTCTAAACATGAAGTAAGGGAGATTCAACATCTTTACTCTAGTGAAAAGCATGAGGAGTCTAATATGATAGGCATACAACCAGGAGAACCTACCTTCACAAGTGAAGTACTTAATAATAATTCTCATCATAGGCACATACCTGTTTTCCAAAAACTTAAAGGGGAATAACTTCTTCACTTGATTTCTGTATTTAGCCTTGATATAAGGCTCATAGTAATCCTCATCAAGATCATGACCCTTTTACCATTTTTCACCCACATTAGGAATTCTAGTGGCCTCCGAAATGACAGCTGATGAAATTTGAAGGTTACTCCGGCAAGTGTCACCTCATTATTATGCAAATGAGTGACAAAAATTCTGGCCAACTCATGGTGAAATTGAACTCTCTCTACCATCTCACAAAATTCAAAACATGCTTGATGCCTGAAACAAGAAATTGCAAGTGGGCAGGCCTGTAATTCTCTCAAACTAATGGGCTCCTCTTTGATGATTTTTCCTCCTTTACGAGGCTTCCTTTGTTGTATGTTTCTCTCCCTAGAGATGTCACTAAATGCCTCTTCCTCATACTCATAATCATTGTCTCTTTCCATTGTTTTCCTTGGGTTTTGAATAATGTGGTTGTATATGGATAATTGTGGATAATAGTGTGGAAATAGGGTGGAGGAATGGAATGCGCAGAGTGTATGAAGGAGGGAGTATGAAAATGTATGTGTGAACAGGGTTTAGGGATGTGAATAGGGTTTAGGGATGTGAATAGGGTTTAGGGATGTGAGTAAGGTTTAGGGAGTGTATGTGGGAATGGGATTTAGGGAAAAATATATGTGGGAATGGGATTTAGGGAAAAATATATGTGGGAGTAGGGTTTAGGGAATAATAGAAGATGGATAAGTTAGGAAAACACTAGTGGAGTGAGGAAAACTAGGGTTTTGAATTTGGGAGTGAAAAACACCAAAACTTGACAAGTAAAACCTTAAACCACAAGAGATAACTGATATATTTACTTGCAAGAGAGGAAAATTGGATGATTTGAGGTGAATTTGGCGATTTGGAGTCATTTGAGGCTCTGTTGGGCAAAGCGCAGTGCCACCTATAGGAGTGCAGCATTGGCATATAAGCATAGCGCCCATGTATTTTTGCACTGGGAAATGCTGCTAGAAGCACAACGCCACCTTGAAAGTGCAGCGCCTTCCTCAGAAGTGCAGCGCTGGCCAAAATCTTGAAAAAACGCAGCAACTTCACTGTATTTGCTCAATGACACTTGAAACTCGACCTTTGATCTCCTTATGGCACTTTGATCTTCAACAATAACACAATGGGATGAAAAATAGGAGGATGGCTTTATATAGCTTCACCTTTTTTATTTTTGTTTATGAAAACCCACTTTTATAATGTCTAATTGTCTTTTACAATGCTCTGTTTTTCATGTTTGTTTCTTTTTACATGGCAAGTGGACTGATGCTCAGAATCACTTGATTTTGCAGTGGCAGGTACTTGGCAGCATTGCAAGTTTTAGGAGGATCTTGGAAACAAATATTACATATAGAAACAATAAAATTACATCATGATGAAGGATAAAAATATAATACTCTATTTTCACCTCAAAACAATTTTTGAAGTGAGAACTACATTCAGCTTCTCAATTGATAAATTATGATTTTAACAATGATTATTGACCTCCTCATGTGCTTGCTGACCCTTATTAACATATAATCATTGAATTTGACTGTGGAGGAAACCCTAAGACCTAATCAGGCCAAACCCTATGTACTTGATGAAAGGGACTGCAAAATGAACATGAATCATGACTAAAAGGTATGAAATAATATCAGGAAGTACATATCATGAGGGAAAAACTGAAGTAAACCCTACCATCATTAGATCCATGACCTAAAGGAATGAATTAGCAGTATGGGACTCCTACCATGAGATGCAAAAGAGTAAATTTTGATCACTGATGGCAATGTGAAGACACTGACACTAACACTGACACTGGGCCCAAAAGAGTAAATTTTGATTACCTATTAGTGCCTGTGGCCTAACTATTCCCAACGAATTCCCGACTAAAAAACTACTTTGGGAGAAGTATAAAAGGCTTCAATGGGAAGGCCTAAGGAGAGGAGAATAGAGAGAAAATTACTCTGCTGAGATTATACCTGATTAGGTCTGAAGATCCTTGTGCTTCCAGCACTCCCCCCATTACAAGAAACCCTTGTTTCCTTTAGCTTTGATGTTATTTCACTAGTTGAGATATCTTTGTATGAGTCATGGAAGGAGCCTTTTGAAGGCTTGGGATTGGATGGGTCCGAAGGACAGTTCTGCTTGGAGCCAACAAGAGGAAGATTCAGGTGATATCATTCCTTGCTTTGTTTTAGTTATCTACAATAAAGAAACATTTGTCTTGTTCCCGAAAACAATCTCCTTCATGCATATGATTTTAATGTTATGGTTTACGTATGAATAATTGCTTCAATTGTATAACTAACTACCTTTCAATATGTTATGAAGTTGATTTCTATATGATACTTGGTCCATATATTGCTATACTTCTTTGAATTGGTTGTTTTACGGGTCTAAGGATCGAAAGGAACTCCAAGAGGGTTTGGATCCTGGCTAGATCTACCCAAACGAAGGACCCCCAGGTGCACCTCTCTTCACGTAGTTTGCTTATTTAAGTATCATGGATGTGTGGAATACTTATTTTTTACCGTAGATAACCCTTGCTCTGTTGGGGTGTTGACCCAAAACCCTAGGGGTCTTTGTCCCTCAATAGAATTGGCGACTCCACTGGGGACAACAATATTGTTGTTCCTAGTTTGGGTTATTATAAGCCAATCAGGGCTCAGCCATAGTTGTTCTTGCTATAACTAGTTTGTCTGTTCCTATGGGAACTTAGACTTCAAGTCTGAGTAGTTTCTTCAGACCCCTTTTTTTGCTTTTCTTGTGAACTTTTATATATGCAGCTTTTTTAGGTTGCAGTAACTTATGTACACAAGTTTCCCCATATGAACCCGCGTATACGTAGGTTTCTTTGGGCTGAACCACGTATACATGCAACTTTGTATTGACACAGTCGCGTATACCCTAATTTTCCAAGATTTTGTCAAATCTTTTTGTTTCTGAAGATTTGTTTGTTGGTTTGAGGGTTTCCTGAGCAGTCAATATTTGTTGTCAGTCTTTAGTTTTACAGCAAGTTTCCAATTTTGAATTCTCCCTTATTGTGGAAAGTTTTGGTCTTGTTTTGTTTTTTCGCAATTATCATCATTTGTGTTTGAGCACACGAGATTTCTTTCTGGGAATCTTGGCTATTCTAGTCTTCCAGAGTAGAAAGATTGGTTTCAATATTTGTGATAAACTTTATCTTTGTGATCTTCTTGCTTTGTGTCAAAACTGCATCTTGTGGCCATTTGATTTTCTCGCTTTTTGAAAGTTGTTGAGTGACGATTTTGAAAGTTGTCTTTCTTGGTCTTTTGATCATTGTCACCAAGCTCTTTTTGCTGCTTTTTGGTCATTAAGAGCATCTTTAAACACCTATTTTGCTGAGTTTTCACCCATTTTGAGTTGATAACTTGCAAAATGTTTTTTGTTGCCTATCCTTCAGTCTCAAAGTTTTCAATAGTATTTGGAGCACTTTTGAAAAGTTGTTTTTTTTTTTTGCTTTTGAAGAAAAATTCCTGAAAACTTGGTTTTTTCTTTCTTTTGCCTTGTTTTGATTTGGTTTCTTTTTGCGAGTGAAATTGCATTTTGTTTGTCTTGAGATTTGCTTTTAGTGTTTGGACGAAAATGAGCATTAGCAACTTGTATTCTATCTAAACATCTTAAGTGGCTAATTAGAAGCGATAAACAAGTTACTTTCATTCTTTGTTTTAGAGTAGTCTTAAGTTTTTTGCATCAGCATATACTCATTGCATTAGGATAGTTTGTGCATCTTGTACAGCATCCATAGTTTTTCTTAGTTTTTGTGAGTGTGAAGCTTGTTAAAAGGAAAGAAAAGAGAAATTTATTTCTTTCTTAGAAGTTCCTTAGAACCTCGTAGAAATTTCTTTCATCAAAGAACAAAACGATTGCATTTGCATATAGTTTGGTTTTTATTAATTTCTTTTGCGTCAAAAAACACCACAAGTTTCATTTTCATTTATCCCTTGACTTAAGAACAGCCCATTTAAAAACAAGCACTAACTAAAATATACTAGAACTTTTTTATATTGCCAATTTAGACACACCAACAAGTTTTAGGATATTTAGGGCCTTCAATTAGGCGAGTGGAGAGAAAACTCTCCAAGGCCACTTTAAACTGTCAAACATAGAAGTCTGAATAGTGAGTGCAAATCCAATAGCATTAGGGAGACTAGGAAAGCTCTGGATCTGGGAGTTAAGCAAGAGGATTTTTGAAGATAAGGAAGAGAGATACCCCCTCTCCTACTTCTCGGATCTTACCTCAAGACTATTCCACCTAGCTTCTAACATGAGTTGGTAACCTTAGTTGCTTCTCCTAGGGATCTACATAGGTGGTTGTGGAGGGGAATCCTATGGCACCTGAGGTCAACATTGTATCACTCTCAACAGTACTTCTGGAGGGCACCCTTACGAAGCTTGGGGGCTTGCATTGGCACAGGCTGTTGTTTGGAGGTCAGTGTAACTTCCTCTGATACCTTCGCTGGTAGGCCTGGGCCGTCATTATCCCAGACTATCTTCAGAAGGCCCCTACTTCATTTTCTTGTATTTTGGTGTCCGGTCCTCATCACCCGGAGCGAAAATACTTGAAATTTGTTTCATTGGTTGATATCTTTTACGAAATTTTTTTTAGTGTGTGCTCTATTCTCTTAGTTGGCCTAGCTTTCATTTTTCTTGAGTCTTTAATTAGATCTTAATAAAAAATTCAAAGTGGTTGACTGATCGCCTAGACGGTCTTGAAGATTTTGTGGTCTTTCACCACCAAGTTTAGAGGCAATACAACCAATGGTTTTCACCCAGTGGCAGCCGACGCATCAGGGATTAATCCTCTGCTTGGGGGCATTCGTGTACAAGACAGGCCTGGTACTACCACAGAGCCAGAGAGGAACACTCCAGTCGGAAGATAACATTGAGGTAGAAGAACTCTCAGAGCCATTAGCGGCTCCAAATTATCCTCTGCCTCCTTATCATCCTAACGTAGTAGTATACGTTGGGACTCCGACACATAGACCTTCAAGTCCAAGTCACATCACACACATCCCTTTGATGACCACTGCTAGGAGCATGGCATCTACTGTGGGTGCTACAGGCACACAGACTCCTATATTAGTACAAGGGGGAGGAACAATTTCCATCCCTTCTACATCTTTATTTGGGTCTACTAATAGCACATCTTTATTTGGGTCTACTTCCATTCCGTCGACAAGTGGAAGTTCCCAAGCGCATGCATCTAGTTCTAGATTCTTCCCGTTTGGCACCCAGTCACAGGTTATTCCGTCAGTTCCGTTCAATGCCTCCACATCCATGATGAGTGGATCGGCTTCATTTTAGGGTTTTCCTTTTGGAAGTGGCCATATACCACATTTCAACCCGACGATAGGATCTATGCCTTTTTCTTCTATAGGTCAAGGCAGTAATCCCTTTCAAGGTTGGACTAACCATGCAGTTAGTGGCATAGGAACTAGGAATCCGCTTTTTGGCCAACAAGGGAATATGCCATACTCCAAAATTAGTTCACTTCGAAGTATTCCTCCTTTAGCTACCACTTGGAATCATTATCAAGGGTTATCGACTCATTATAATGCTTTAGGAGGGAACTTCTCTAGTTTTGGAGGTGTTTCGGCTGGAGTTGGTCCAACTTCGAGTTTTCCTGGACCACAAGGGTCACCTTTTGGTTCAGTAGGTTCTGCTAGTTACTTCGGGCAGCCTGGTGCCTTTCAAAATACTGTCCAATATTTTCAGAACTTTGGGAACTCTACCCAATCTGGGTGGAATCCCCAAGGTCCTCCTAGGCTCCTTTTCTAGCAATGTTGAATTTGTCAAATCTCATGAAATTAACAAATGATCCAATCAAATACAACCTGGCTTGGCCTCCAATCCCAACCAAACTTCCTTCGGACATTCCAAAGTTCAATGGGAAGGGTGGTGAGGACCCGAGCGACCATGTAACCACATTCCATTTGTGGTGCTCATCAAACTCCCTCATCGATGACTCGATTAGGTTGAGACTTTTTAAGCGCACCTTAACTGGCAATGTGGCCAAGTGGTATATAGAGTTTCCAAGGGGTAGCTTTACATCTTTCGCTGATTTTGCTAACATTTTTCCAAACCATTTCTAGTGGCCCATCCATTATGATGCCAGAACTAAACTTTTGACCAATTTCCATCAGGATATGGCAACTCACATTTCTGATCATATTCAGGAATGGAGACGGAGAAAGAGGCTCATTAAAGCCGAAATTCTGCCTGAATACCATCTCGAATGGTTTTTGAAATCATTACAACCTGAGATTTCCAAGGATGTCTCTCTGTCCAGAGTCTATTCTGAAGAGCAAGCTATTTTTCGAGCCCAGCAGTTAGAATTGATTTACTCTCAGTCTGGGATTCTTCAGAAAATCTTGCCTGATGCTCTCAGGACTAAGGTTGATATAGCCAAATCGAAGCCAGGTCCTCATGTGGATGGTATCGTTGGATCGATAGACACCAATGCAGTGAACCTGTTGAGGCAATTGCAGCAGTTGTCTTTACAATCTGATCCTACCAATCACGTCACTTCGTCTAATTCTTTGTCTTCCCAACCCTCTTCCATTAATGTTGTCCAAACTTCCAACCCTAAGGAAAATCAAAATTCCAATGGGAAGAAGAAAGGACGAGGTAAGAAGAAGAGTCAAGATGGGAAAGCTGACACAAACAAATCCGGCAATAGTGTTGGTGAGGGTGGAAAGCAGTCCAAGAAGAAAGTTAAGTTTCCATGCAAGTTATGCACTGGAGACCATTTGACTCATCTCTGCCCCAAAATTCAAGACGCTCAGCACTTGTTAGTGCATCAAGGGTCTTCTAGCTCTCAAGCTATGTTAACCAACCCTTTTCCCCAAGGGCAGTAGTTGCTTCCTGGCGCAAATTCAAATCCTCGTACCTCTCCAGGGGGCAACTAGGAAGGGGATAAATCATCGAATGTTTTCATGATGGTTTCTAATGTTAGTGTGGCGACTCGGTCACATGATTATGGTGAAACTGAAACATCCAAGGACAAACCTGCTCCTGGAACTGTCGACCCACTTCATATTGAGCGACACTCTGTCAAGAATATACCTCAGATACCGAAAGGTTTTGCTAAATGCGCGACTATCAACCCTAATGCTAGGGCTGCCCAGAATTACTCCATTGTTGAGGATCTGTCCTAGAGTCCATGCGCTATGTCCGCTTTACAGGTCCTCCAGTCATGTCCAGCTCAACGAGGTGCTTTGCTTTCAGCGATAGGAGCAGTTGATCCAAATAATTCCTTAGTGCTCACTTTTGACATGCTTAATGTCAAAAAGTGACTTCCTCATCATATGGCTTTCAAATCAAGTCTACTTATCGAAAAACTAATATTTTTCAAACAATTGTAGATGAGGGGACTTCCTCATCTGTAATGTCTATATCATGCTGGAAGGCCATTGGATCTCCTTCGGTTGTTCCTTCACCTACCCTCCTGACAGCGTTTGATGGACATTCTCATAGGTCGCATGGCATTATCTTGGCCTTTCCTATATGTGTTGGAGGAAAGGTCGTTAATATCAAAGTAGAAGTCATTGATGCTAACCTAGATTACAATCTCCTCTTAGGAAGGAACTGGATCTACGAGATGGATGTTGTTGTTTCGACTATGTTTCGTGTTATTTGCTTTCCTTATGAAGGGAAAATTATTAAGGTTGATCAATTGGATTATTCTCCAGTTGATCCTCGAGCAACTTTGGATTCTACTGTTCCCTTAGTGGATAACCCCCATTCGCCTACTGAGAATCTGGGAGTTGGGATGTATTCTTCATTGATGGGTACATTTGATTTTCCCTCTCCTATTGCTAGAATCAATGTCATTTCATCATCCAAGGAGTCTTCACGGGAAGAGTTCCTTTGAACTCATTATTTTTCAGACCCATGGACCTTGCCTTCACCTACAACCACATTAGATGAAGGACAAGTTGGTGGAATGGCATTTCCTATGTCTGCAGCAAAGCTTAGATATCAGTTTATCGTCAACTCTGCAAACAACCATTCTACTCCTTTCTCTGAAGAGGAGTTAGATGGTGATGTGGCCCCAGCTTGGACCCTTGATTCTACCTCTGCTATGGACTGCTTAGATATAGTTTTACCATTGGAAGAAGCGATCATAGAATCGATGACTGGTGTAGATTGACCTTGGGGAGACCTACACCATCGTTCATATTTTCTTCCCCCATTACGAGAGGTTGAGTCCAAGTTTTCCTATCTTCTCACTAGCAATGTTTGTACAATTTCAAACCCTTTAGCTCCAGCACACATTCATGCCGAAGGTAACATGTCGGTCATTTCAAAAACTGTATCAATAAACATCTCTAGGAACCCTAGCGTGATAGAAAATGTCTTCATCAAAGCTGAGTGTTCCCCTGAAGAAGTTCAAATTTACATCGACCTCTTCAAAGAGTTTCGAGACGTATTTGCTTGGTCTTATGAAGAAATGCTTGATATTGATCCATCCATCGTTCAGCATGAGATCAAGACGTATGAAAATGCTAAGCCAATTCGTCAAAAGCTTCGGCTGGTTAATCCTAGGAAAGCAGTAGCTATTAAAGCTGAAGTAGAGAAGCTGCTCAAGGCGGGTTTCATATACCCTATTCCTCTTACAGATTGGGTTTCTAATCCAATTCTAGTTGGTAAAAAGCAAGGAACAATCCATGTATGCATTGACTTTAGGGATTTGAACAAAGTTTGTCCGAAATATAATTACCCCACATTGTTTATTGATCAGATAATTGATGAATGTGCGGGTAATGAGATTTTTTCCTTCATGGATGGATTCTCTTGTTATAATCAAATATCTATCCATCCAGAAGACCAACACAAGATAGCTTTCATATGTCCCTGGGGTACCTTTGCGTACAAAAATATGCCTTTCGGTCTTAAAAATACTAGAGCGATTTTTTAGCGGGCCATGTCATACACGACATTAAGCATATCATCGAACCATACTTAGATGATTTATCTGCTCGTTCTCGAAAGAGAATCAATCATCCTAGTCACCTTCAATTGGTTTTCGAATGATGTCATTTTTACAAGATCCGGCTGAATCCAAATAAATGTGTTTTCACGGTTACATCAGATCGGTTTCTAGAGTTCATCATGTCAACTGAAGGGATTCGAGTTGATCCCTTCAAGGTAGAAGCAATAATTCAGTTGCCTCCCCCGTCCTCTATTCGACAACTTCAAAATCTTCAGGGGAAGGCTAATTTCTTAAGAAGGTTTATAGTGAATTATGTCGAGATCACTAAAGGGTTTATGCGTTTAATACGGAAAGGAGTTCCATTCGTATGGGACAACTTTGCGCAGTGGTTGTTTGATGCCTTGAAAAAGGCATTAGTCTCTGCCCTGCTTTTGAGTCCACTGGATAATGGTAGGGATTTCATTTTATATCTTGCCACTTCAAAATCAACCATAGGTATGGTTCTCATTCAAGAAGACGATGCTCTCATGGAGCATGTGATTTATTGCTTGAGCCGAGGCTTGGTAGGTCCTGAACTTCGCTATTCTCATGTTGAGAAGTTGTCCTTGGCAGCTGTCCATGCTGTCTAGCGGCTCCGCCATTATATCTTGCTACGCAAAACTTTTGTCTTAGTGGCAGTTAATCCGTTCCAATTTGTCCTTAGTAGGTGAGTGATTGGGGGCAAATACAATCAATGGATTGTCATTTTACAAGAATTTGATCTCGAGTTCTTGTCCACCAAGTCTGAGAAATCTTTGGTTTTCGCGGAGTTAATTTCCGAGCTACCTTGTGGAGAGGTTACTGTTTATGAGGAAAGTTTTCCTGATGAACATCTATTCCTCATCTCTTCACTAGACCCCTGGTATGGAGATATCATTGTCTGTCTCCAAACTTCGAAGTTTCCCTCTACTTTCTCTAAGGATGAACGTAAAAAATTACGTCACTTGGCTAAGAACTATGTCATCATTGGTGATACATTATATTGCTGAGGGGTTGATTCAATGCTTAGGCATTGTTTAACCTTAGAGGAAGTAGAGTCAGTGCTCAATGATTTCCACAGTGGACCTTGTGGTGGTCATCTTTCAAGGCTTTCTACAGCCCAGAGTAACTTGCGTGCCGGCTACTTTTGGCCTTCACTCTTCAAAGATTGTGTTGAAGCTTCAAACACTGTCACCCCTGTCAATTTTATACTCAGAAGATGCGTGCACATCCAGCTCCTCTTTTCCCCGTTGTCATTGTCATTCCTTTTACTAAGTGGGGTATTGATTTTACAACTTGTAATCCATCTTCGGCAACGAATCACAAGTACATTATCGTGGCCGTAGACTACTTCACAAAGTGGGCTGAGGCCATGCCCAGTTATAAAAACGATAGTGAAATCGCGGCATTTTTCCTTTTCAATCAGATTATCTCAAGGTTCAGTATTCCAAGAGAGATTGTCATTGACCATGGCAGTCATTTCTAGAATCAACTAATGTTTGAATTGGCTCTTAACTTGGGTTTCCATCAGGAGCACTCATTTCCATATTATCCTCAGGCCAATGGATAGGTCAAGGCTTTGAACAAAACCCTTAAGACAATCCCGCAAAGGACAATCGACAAAAATAAGTCCAATTGGCATCTTATGTTGTATCCGGCTCTTTGTGCATACCGAACCTCGGTAAAGACTACCATAGGTTTTACACCTTTTCAGTTAGTTTACGAGCTGGAATCTATCTTTCCGATTGAATGTGAAATTCCATCTCTTAAGCTAGTTGTTGAGCTCCTTCCAGAGACCTCTAGTCTCGAATAGTGCCTCCTTCATTTGGAACATCTCAATGAGCAGCATTGAGATGCCGCCACAATCATTGAGGCTCATAAGAAAAGGGTTAAAACTCAGTATGACAAAGTTGTCCGTCCTCGAGTCTTTTATGATGGCGAACTTGTCTTGGTCTATGACCAAGATAAGGATGCCTTGGGGGCAGGCAAGTTCAAGCCTAAGTGGTACAGTCCCTTTATAATTAAGCAAGTTTTAGAAAAAGGGGCATATGAGTTATTCGATTTTAAAGGAAACAAGTTGGCAGAGCCTCGAAACGGGCTCTACCTTAAGAAGCACTTTGCTTAAATAGTAGCTAGGCAATGGCTTCTTTGTACATTTTGCATTTTTGTACATATCTCATAGGGATTTTTTAATATCAACATTTTTTTGTCTGTTGTGGCAGGTGTTGATGGATGACTTGGTCTATTTTGGATTCGCCAATGGTGCTAGTCGGCACACTCAAAACCTCGCTTCCATAAATTAGGTGATCTACTATCCAACTAGTCAGTTGATGGTGTCAAGGGGAGTATGCATTGGTCCTGCATCAAATAATATGGCTGAGTATATTGCCATCATTAATTTACTATCCAAAGTTATTTCTTATGGAATCGATTCGTTGGTAGTCTGTCTTAATTCACAACTGATAGTGTCACAATTGAATAACATTTATCGAGTAAGGGATCCATGTTTATATCGCCAGTATTTAAGGGTGAGGTTGTTGCAAAGATCATTTACTTACATTAATTATTTGTACATTCCAAGATCTCATAATTAGTTAGCAGATTCTATCACTAATCAAGCTTTAGACTGGCACATCATTCATTCATCACAATAAAATCAAGCATCAAAAAGTCAAAACTGTATATATATATATATATATATATATATATATATATATATATATATATATATATATATATATATATCATAAAACATCCTAAGTGTACATAAGTGTGTCCAAAATAATATACAAAAATTGGGAATTTGACTTCCAATCTTTTCTAGATGACCCGGGCAATATATATGCACATAGTCCTCGATAGAGAGGCTACCTCATGATCGGCCCGTGGAATGTACTACCTCTCCCCTTCGAGAAAGGCCTACGATGAAATAGATATCCTCAATCTCTATCTTTAGTGGAATTTGGTCAATCATGAATGAGTCATCCTCGATGCTCCAGTAGTGAATGAGCATTTCGATCAAGCGAGTGTTTACCTTCATATTTGGCATTTTGAAGAACTTTAGCAAACCACATCCTCTTAAGGCATCTAAGGCCTGTGGATCATTCATAACCTCATCATCCAATCTGGCACGCTCCCTTTCCCTCCAAGTGACTGGAATCCTGAGAAAAAACAAGTTTGGACCATTAGTTTTTTGTTTTGAAGTTTAAACGACATATACGCGGGTTTGTTTCATACACAGCTGCGTCTAGGTCGTATATATAGGTTGCATATAGCCAACCCGTGTATACGTCGCAACAAAGTTTTTGAATAAATTCAATGGTGAAAGTTGAATTAAAATTTTTAAAACCAATCACAAATGAATGCAAGACAAGTTTAAGGGTTACCTGGTGATTTTGGGAAGATTTGAATGGTCGAATTCGGCAAATGGAAAAGCTTGCTTCTTTTCTCCACTCCCTGTGCTCTCAACTCAAACGGTAACAATGGTGAGTCAAAAAACTATTTTATAATCTTTCAAAATGTCAAATTTTTTCAAAACTTGATTTTGTTTTGTCTCATGTAACTTTTAACTTGGGAGCTTGGAGTGTTGAGAATGGTTTGTTTTTCAAGACATTTTGGATGCTTTTTCGACAGTTTTGAGACGGTTCCATGACTGCTGACCCGTCATGGTAAGTATCGTTTTCTCACTGGCATATAGGTTAGGGAAGCCATTTTTCTGTTGCATCATGCATACTAGCCCCCATTTGTTGATACACTTTCCATAGGGTCGATCCCATCGTGTTATGGTTAGTAAACCATCTTCACTTGCCGATTTTTTAAATCATGGCACGATGGTAGAGCCATCCTTTTCATGGGCATCCTAGTTAGCACTTCACTAACATTTGTTTCCCATGCTTCTTTGATTTGAGTAGGCTCGGGAGTCCTATGTAGTCCCGCCATGACTTATGCGATGAAGACTCATTCCTCTTTACTTCTTCACTTCGTTCTAGCCTTATACCCTAGAGCCTCTTTCATGTTGAGTTGTACTACTGCATTGCATTTCGACCATTTGTAACTTTTGGCCTTGAGCCGGGTTCACTTGGACTCGTGTTTAAGCCACTTTTTGACCATTTCATCTGCAAAATCAAACTTGCAATCCCTTAGCTTCTGCAACTCGACACCCTATGACCCATGGAAGGAACATACCTTTGAGTGTCTTCGACCAGTTTTCGCCTCCCTGCATTGAGCATAGGATTGTTCCAATCCCAGGAACTAGAGCATCTGCTTCATTGACACTCATTCTTTCCACTATACTATAGCATTATTTTACTCTTTTTCCAGCTTAAAGAAAAAGACAAAAAAATTATATATTCCAAAAAAGAGTAGGAATGGGACAATATTTCCATTTACTGTTAGCAGCTAGAGTCAGTCGTGTCTCCCTTGAACAAAGCACTCAAAACAAATTCTCCTCCATTTGGGCGGGATTTAGTTTGACTTAGGTATGACTTAACCTTGTTATTGAGTTAGTTCTCCTTCGATTGGTTATCTCTTCCAATCATATGGAGAGTTCATTTGTGCCTCTTGCATGACGAACTTATACAGAGTCATCATATGATGCCACATAGTCATCACTGATTCATGCTTTTGTTCAAGGGAAGATAGCCTGAGTCAGCCTCTCTGCGGTGTCTCTTGACTCATTTTTCAATCGGCCATCCCTGTTTGTCAGTGTCTTATCTATCATCACATTAGTTATATTGGTCCTTTACTCGTGCCAATTTGAGAAGGTCTCCATTGACTTCTTGCTGGCGGGTTTTGTCCTTATCGACGATGACATCTTGCTCTGAGGATAGGCCTAGAGCCGCACCCTGGCCCTATTTTAATTATTGATAGGTCACCTTGTGCTTAGCATCGATTAATATCATGGGTCTTTGACTGAGTGGTTTCCCTTGTGTTCGACGTTATCTTACACTATCACACATTGGGATTCGTGCAGTACCTTGGTTTCCATTTGACCCTATTGGTGGATACCTCACCTCTATGTCATCTTTAATTATTGGTTGGCTCAGAGGGTTTCTGTCGTGCGCTAGCCACATCTTGTGTACGTCGGGAACGTGCTTCAGTTGGGTTACTACATCTTTTTCGTCCGATTCCTTCAACATTATTGGCCTACGGGTTACACTCACACTAGATTGATGAAGGATGCCTTAATGCCTTCCTTCTAGACGATCTTTCCCCATCAACTACGACTCATTGCTCTGGGGCAAAGGTCTAGAGTCCATTTGGCAGTACCTTGGGGTTTGCAGTCATTAGTGGCAGATCCTTCGCTATCGACAGTGGGAAACCATCATTGTCTCCTGATCGATAGATTCTTCCAGGTGTTCGACTTTAGCTCATCTATTCACACTTGTTAGATTGTACTAGGTACCTTGACTCTCATTATCATTATCGGTGAGTAGTCTTGCGTTTGTTAATGGTATACATCAATGACCGGTAATCAAATGATTTCTCACATGGTCGACTTCAAGTCATTTATTCCCATTTTGTAGAAATGTACCACGACAGTCAGTGAAGACCTTGGGTTGCATCAGCATTCATTGTTTCACTTGACAGTTGCTCCTGTTGCTGCTAGTTGATACCATTCCACCTTATATGTTGCAGTCATTCATGGCGACATTCTATATGCTAGCACCCGAGTTTGCAGTGTAGTGCCATCTTATTCCATCATGTTCATTTGGTACTATTGGGATCAGTCTTTGATATTAATGATCAACTTCATCCTTCAGCATCGTTGACATTCTTATATGTGATATTCAGACATGTACTTGTTCGATCATGATCTGATGATCCATTATGTATTTCCAGTCTTCTATACTTATATACTTAGTGGATCTTCTTGTACTTGATATGTGGACATGCTTTAATTTCTCTGAGCATGGGTATGCCCGCCTCAGACAGTGTTTCTTTCTGATATCCTTTTGTGGCTTGGCAGGCTAAAATCTAGTGAAGTCCTTCTCCATTTTTGACAGGTTTCCTTTCCATGTACTTAATACATTTCGGCCATCATGTACCCCTTCTGACCTCATATATTAGGGGGCATCTATTATAGCTCCAAATCTCACCCTTGATATTTGTGATGCTCCATTTATGGCCTAGGGCAACCCCTCCTTCCAGACCTGGTCCAAATACTTAAAAAACAGTGTTTTACTCCCTATACGTGACATTGCCCTGAGCTAAACGCGTGTGTACACAGGTCCGGGTATACCCAACCTGCGTATATGTCTTAAAACACTTAAAAAAATTAAATCTCCTTAATTTTGGGTGGAAATCATGGGTTTTACGTGTTGATTACCTATTAGTGCCCGTGGCCCAACTGTTCCCAACGAATTCCCAACTAAAAAACTACTTTTGGGAGAAGTATAAAAGGCTTCAATGGGAAGGCCTAAGGAGAGGAGAATAGAGAGAAAATTACTCTGCTGAGATTATACTTGATTAGGTCTGAAGATCCTTGTGCTTCCAACACTCCCCCCGTTATAGGAAACCCTTGTTTCCTTGAGCTTTGATGTTATTTCACTAGTTGAGATATCTTTGTATGAGTCATGGAAGGAGCCTTTTGAAGACTTGGGATTGGACAGATCCGGAGGATGGTTTCTCTTGGAGCCAACAAGAGGAAGATTCAGGTGATATCATTCCTTGCTTTGTTTTAGTTATTTGCAATAAAGAAACATTTGTCTTGTTCCCGAAAGCAATCTCCTTCATGCATATGATGTTAATGTTATGGTTTACGTATGAATAATTGCTTCAATTGTATAACTAACTACCTTTCAATATGTTATGAAGCTGATTTCTATATGATACTTGGTCCATATACTGCTATACTTCTTTAAATTGGTTGTTTTGCAGGTCTAAGGATCGAAAGGAACTCCAAGAGGGTTTGGACCCTGGCTGGATCTACCCGAACGAAGGACCCCCAAGTGCAACTCTTTTCACGTAGTTTGCTTATTTAAGTATCATGGCTTTGTGGGATGCTTGTTTTTTACTGTAGATAACCCCCGCTCTACTAGGGTGTTGACCCAAAACCCTAGGGGACTTTGTCCCTCAACAAGAAGATCTGGTGGATTTCCGTATATACGTAGTGATCCAACCACCATTTCTCAGATATCTACGGAGATCTGTTTTCCTATGTCACGAACTCGTGAATCTTCTGATCCAACCACTCTTCAATTTCCTTCCTCGTAGGATTCCAGTGTTCCAACATCATACATCCCTTAGGCAAATCCCAGTCCTGGCAACAGAACCATTTGTTGGCTTGTTGGGGCCTGACCCAGGTTCAGAAGTGTTTTAGCCGAACAAACCCCAAAACTAACGGCCCTTTCGGCAACAGTCCGTGGTGCACGGACTGAGGTCTCACCCAAGGTAGTATGGGAGGACGTTGGAACCAGGTTTCCATGCCCTAGGGATGTCTTGATGAAGTCTAGGAAGTTTGCAAACTGATCCTATGCTCTCACACTGTAGCTGTCTTACCTTCATGTAGCTTTGTACAAAGCGCGAAGAGGCACGGTCTAGATCTTTTATCCTTACTAAGTTATTATTATAGATCTTAACTTAATTTTGTGGGCATGATATTCTTATCAATCATTCAACATTCATAACAAGTGTGCGCAATCATAAACTGTAAAGAGATGCATAAACATATAAGAAAAGCATAAATATACAGATCTATGAATAGATGCACAATATTTCAGAATCAACTTAGCTTTTATTAAACTTTTGTTCCGTTACAATCCCAACTCCACCCTGCGCACTCAACTGCAAGGGTCCGTACACACAACTGCATACTCTACCAGGGCTCTACGCACACAGTTGCGGAACCTCTTCCTATTCCTACAACCCAAGATCCAGACTTACAGACTCAGAGCAAATATCGCTTTCAAAAACCCATATCACTCCAGATCAACACTAACTAAAAATTGACTTCTACACTTGGAGCCTTGCTCTAGTTATACATTCCCATGGTCTACGGACCATGGGTAGGCCGACACATTCTATATTAAATTAAAATATTTTAGGGTGGACAACCCTAGACTTTCGAACTTCGCGTCTGCATTTCGCGGGGTCTTACATTACTTTTAACCAAAATTCGTGCTACAAGCCCCAAAAACCGTTGTGGGGGGATCCGTTGCCCAACATCATGATTATTTGTATGGTTGTGGATAGGTTCAGTAAGATGTGTATTTTGACACCATGTAATAAACAGGTCACAGCTGAACAAACTGCAAAGTTGTTCTTTCAAAATGTATGGGTTCATTTTGGGTTACCCACTTCTATTGTATCCAATCGAGATTCTCGGTTTGTCGGGAAATTTTGGTCAAGTCTATGGGATTTCATGGACACAAAGTTAAAGAAGATCACAACATGTCATCCACAAACAAATGGTCAGATAGAAGTGGTCAACAGGACAATGATACAGTTGCTTCGAGGATATTGCAACAAGCATCCCAAACTTTGGGATGATCATTTGTGTTATGTGAAGCATGCTTACAACCATGCAAAACATTCTTCTACTCATAGATCTCCTTTTGAGACTTGTTTTGGTTTTATACCAAAGTCTCCCTTGGATTTTGTCTTTGGTAAAGACATAGCAGTTGATGGACACAGTGATGTGGACAAAGCAACCAATTTCATTGAAAAAATATAGGAAATTCACCAAGCAATACAGGAACAGCTGGAAAGAAGCCAAGCAAAGTATAAGGCGCGACATGACAAGCATCGAGTTGAGCATAGTTTTCAAATTGGTGATCAAATATGGTTGTACATTAGCAAAGAAATACTGCAAGGGGAAGGTAAGAAGTTGAAACCAATTAGATATAGTCCTTTCAAAATACTTGACAAAATTAGTGAAAATGCTTTCCGCCTAGATCTACCAGCTTCTATGCAGATCTATTCCATCGTAAATGTTGAAAACGTGCAATTGTATGAGCCTTCATTGATTGAAGATCCCGAACAGCAAGGTCAGTTACCTTCCATTGAAGATATTTTTCCCGAGTATCTCAATGAGCTACAAGAAGATACAGTTCTTGATAGAAGGATAAGGACTTCGCGACAGGGAAATGTTGAGTATCTTCGAATTGGAATCAAAGGTACAAATCTGATTAAAGCACGATGGATCGATATTGGAAAAGTGAAGGAACTTTATCCTCACTTACTCGACAATTAAAACCAACTTTTGGTGGTCCAAAAGCTTCCAGTGGGGAGGAGTGATCCAAAATGGATCCAATTTTGCCTCCAGAACAAAGTCTTCAAATGCACATGAAATTAGGATCAAGTTGAAGTGCCCATCGATACGATTCCAACGGTGTGAATGGCACGTAAATCTGAGTCCAGGTGAAGAAGTTAAAGCCAATCAAAGTTTTTGAAAAATTAGGGCAAAAGTAAAAATTCAAAGGTCAACAGTCAACGGTCAACAGTGAATAGTAAACTAGGTCAATGCCTACATCAGCAAGGACACGTGTCAACCCAGGAATGAGCCATGGGTCCTAGATGATGTCAGCAGAGGAGGTGACATGGCAGATTGTGATTGGTTGGTATGGGCCAATCTGGTGCTAACACGTGGCAGTCCAGATTTTGCCAAATTTGGACTTATTTCCAATATTTTGGGGATTAGGGAGGATAGAACCCCTCACCTCCCAGAATAGCTAAGTTTTCACCAGAGGGTCGCACCGGATGGGCTATGATAGGTCTTGTTATCAGATATGATAATGTTGTATTTATTATCATGTGAGTTTGTGGCCGGAAAAAGGTCAAACAGTCGAGGTCAACCCCACAACCGCCTAACCTTAGATATATCAATTAACATATAGTCTGAACCATAATCCATATCACCACTGAATATATACCATATAAAATGTAATACCATAACCAATGGCGGAAGGTAGGGCGGGGGTTTCAAACCTCCAACCCACCAAAACTCTATATATGCAAATGTCTTCACACGCATCTGGTAACCATTACGCCAAGGACAAGACTTGATTAACCAAGCCACCAAAGCACTGTTTAAACTTTATGCAGGTGTCGAACCAGCCAAACCACCAACGTGCAGACTAAGGTGGTTTTTGTCAGCAAAAAGTGGTTTTGCAAGGATAGAGGCAATTTTGGATTTCTCTAGGGGATCTAGAGGTCACAGTGGCCAAATATGATCAAGTTTAGACTCGTTTGACTTGAAATTTCAAGCTGAATGCAATGGTGAGGTCCATTTTCTCATTTGAGTCCCTGTTTTTGTTCTCATACCTGTAAAATCATTTTTGAAGGAAAAATAAAGCGATCAGCACTGGAAGCTAAAGGACCAGGAGACATAGCCAGGAAGTCTAGTGAACTCCTTTATTAAATTTTGTTGTGTTTATGTGATTGAATGTGTTTTCAATTTTCTTATGTGTTTATGTTATTTGCAATATTTTCGATCCATTTCACTATGTAACATAAACAAACTTCACATAAATTCTATAATACCTTTTTCATTAACGGATCAACCGGTACAACTCGCATCATTCTACAATTGATAGTACATTGTCCCTCCACTATAGTCTCAACTAGGTCTTCCTCTGAATTGACATGCATGGGTTTCTCATGAGTGAATCTTCAATTAGTTGGAGTAGCACTAAGGATGCACTGGTGCACCAACTCACTAATAGACATCTACTAGTTCCTCCAACAATTAGAACTAGTTTAAATGACCATAACTCAGTCAAACTAAGTTATCTAATTACAACTCAAATATACTCATCCTGGACCCCTAAAATTTAGGGATAACATATACATGACTACAAAAATACTTCCAACCCGAAATTCCCAAGCTAATTAAGTTAATTAAACTTAATTAACTATTTACAAGTAGCTATGAGAATAGAATTCGATTTTAATTCATAGTTTAATTCAAGGACAAATTAAACTTGAATTTCTTATTGCCATTTCTCAACACTCCCTCTCAACAAGAAAGGGATTAACAGTGACTTCGATCCTGTCTCTATGAAACTCGAATTTACATCTTGACAATTCCTTTGTCAAAATATCAACATCTTTCTCCTCCGTGGGAATATACCCCAACAACATAATGTGCCTCAATACACAATCTCGAAGATGATGATATCAAATATCAATGTGCTTGGACCCATCATTAAAAAATAGATTTTCATAGAATTTGATACAACTCTAATTATCACAGTAAATCTCAGTTAGATCCATCTACTGACCAAACAAAGCAACCATAATCTTCCTCATCTAAATGGCCTCACATGTTGCTTGACTTGAAACCATGTACTCTTCCTATGTTCAACTAAGTGCAACTGATCTATATTTCCTGTTGTACCAAGAAAATGTTGTTCACCCAATATTGAAGATCCTTCCTAATGTGCTCTTCTTGTCGGATGGACTCCCCACCTAATATGCATCGGTGAAGCCTTGAAGCTTCACTCCCTTTTTTTGTTTGTACCACAACCCATATTGAGTAGTGCCTCAGGGGTATCTCAACACATGATTTTCCACCTTCCAATATATCTTGGTAGGCCTATCCACCGCTTGACTTGGTTGGTTAACTACAGAGCACATATCTAGCAGTGTGTTCACCAAATACATGAGTGAACCCACAAGTTTCCTATAAATAGTAGCTTCCACTACTTCCCCAAAAGTAGCATCTTCCTTCCTCCAGTTAGCTGCTAGAGGAGTCTCCATGGGTTTGCTGCTCTCCATGTGGAACCTCCTAAGTATCTCTTTGGCATACTTTCCCTGAGACACAAACAGTTCCCCATCACCCTGTTATACTTCCATGCCTAGAGAGTAATACATGAGCCCCATGTACTTTATCTCAAACTCTCTTGCAAGATCCTCCTTGAAATACTTGATCAATTGATCATCACTTGTCAAAATCAAATCATTGACATATAACACAATGATCAACAATTTACCTTTCGCCACTATGTGGTACAAGTTCGCATCCGAATCACTCTCGGTGAAGCCCAACCCGATGAAGTAGCTATCAATCACGGTGTACCAAGCATGGGGTGCTTTCTTCAACCCATACAACACTCTCTTGAGCTCGCACACATGCGACTCAGTCGAAGGTCTCAAAACCTTCAGGATTCTCTATGTACACATCTTCCTTAATCATGCCATTAAGGAATGTTGTCTTTACATCCATCTGATGTATCTTCCAACCCATCTGCATTGATAGTTCCAATATATATCTTATCGATGAGTACCTTGCGATAGGAGAAAAGGTCTCATCATGGTCAATCCCCTCTACTTGTGAAAATCCACGGGCCACAAACCTAGCCTTATGCCTCTCCACACTACCATATACAACTTGCTTTACCTTGTAAAGCGATTGATAGCTCACCACTGACTTGTCCTCTAGTCTCGAGACCACATCCCAAACACTGTTACGAACTATGGAGTCATACTCCTCCACCATGGCATCAACAAAAACTAGTTGTTGCACTGCCTCCTCAAAGGAACATGGCTATATATCAACACATCTTCTCATAAGAGCCATGTATCTAGTGTACCTCTTAGGTGACCTCCTCTTCCTATGCTGAGATGTGGGTGCTCCCACATTCTCCCATGCATCATGCAATAACTTTCCAACCTCTCTGGTGTACTTTCTCCCATCTTTGGAAGACTCTGCCTAAGTGGATGTCTCCACTCCCAAATCCTTTGCATGTGGCTACTCCACATAAATCTGAGGCTCCTCAACCTTAGGAGCTAAAAGCTCCTCAGCCGCATGTAGCTAAAGCTCCCTCTCAAGGGAAACTCACATGGCCTTCTCTTCATCAAATCTGACATCACTGCAAACTGTTGTCATCCTGCAAGTTGGAAAGTACACCCTATAGTTGTGAGGTGTATCAGTTTTACCCACAAATATTCCCAAATCTGTTGTCGACTCAAGATTATTCTGTGCATCTTTGGTCACATGGAAATATACTAATGACCCAAAAATCCTGAAGTGGCCAACATCTGGTCGCTTACCAAAGAAAGCCTCCTCTGGTGTCTTCATCCCAAGTATCTGATGCAGGCTTTTGTTATGCAAATAAATAGTTGTGTTTCATGCCTCAGCCCACAAGTGTAGTGGTAGGCCATGATCATGCAACATCACTTGTGCTTCCCCTGCAATGATTTTTTTCTTCCTTTCAGCCACCCCATTCTGTTGTGGGTTATGGGGTGTCGTCAACTCTTGTTTAATCCCTTATGTTGCAAAAAATTTCTTAAACTCATTTGAGACATACTCACCACCATTATCACTCCTCAGAGCTTTAACCTTCTTGCTAGATTCTTTCTCAATCGATGATTTAAATTCACAAAACTTTTTGAAAGTTTGATCCTTCTTCTACATGAAAAATATCCAACATTTATGAGAAAATTCGTCAACAAATATTACATAATACCTGTGTTTGAACATGGATGCTGTCAAGAATGGTCCACACACATCTAAATGGACTCACACTAAAATCCACTTTGCTCGACTATCTCTATCATGAAAGGAAGCCTTGGTGTATTTTCCAAAAGTACACCCCTTTCATGTATCAACTTGCTTTAGCATACCTTTGGGAAGACCAGTAGAGATCTTCTCCATGATTTTCAAAGCCCTACGATGCAAGTGACCCAATCATATGTGCCACAACTCGCCAATGTATCATCTCTGCACCTTCTCTAATTTCATGCTCAAAGCAACACAATCCTCTATGCCCAACTTATAGAGATTCTTAACTTGAATCCCGATCTTCTCTCCCTGACTTGTGGCCATGTGTTGAAGGAAAGTATTTCCTTTGCTAAAGATAACATCATAACCTCTATCCTCCAACATGGCAACCAATAATAAGTTCTTCTTCAACTCGAGTGCATACATAACATCTCTCAAGGTGAGAGGAGCACCCTTCTCCCTCTAAAAATTAACCGTGCCCAATCCAGTAGCACTATACCTCTCATCGTCACCCATCTCGATATGCATTTAGGGATCCTACTCCTCCAGGTCACTGAACAACTCCTTGTCACCAGTCATGTTGAATGATGCAACACTGTCAAGGTATCATACGCTTCCCATCATTGATGACACCATACATGCAATGAGAGTAAAGTCCAATTCAAATTGAGAGGCCGAAGCCTCACCCGCCACTCCTCCTGAGGACTTCTTCTTGGAATTCTTAAGTGGACAGTTTGTAGCAAAATGTCCCAACTCATGACAATGAAAGCACTTAACTTTCAACATGTCTTTCTTATTGCCTCCATGACAAGAATCCGATTTGGAATGGAAAGCCTTCCCTTTCCCCTTCCTTGCCTTACCCACTAAGGCATTTTTTTCCTCATCATCAGTTTTGATGAGGAACCATCTCTAGTGTTCCTTCTAATCTCATCCTACATCAAATCTGACCACAATCGTTCCCAATCTATCAGATTCTCCCTCCCATTGACAGAGTATCAATAGCTATTCCAACTCTTGGGAAGGCCTAGGAGAGCTAAGCTCACCATATCATCCCCGACAACGGTTATTCAAAAACTTCCAAGCTCATCATGGCAGTGAGTGAACTTGGTCAATTATTTTGGAATGGTATCGCCTTTCTACATATTGATGTTTCAAAGTTTGTCTTTCAATGCCAACTTCCTATGGTCACTGTTGTTCTAGAATAGGTCTGTCAATGCTTTCCACATAGCATACAAAGTTTCCTTCCCATGAAAACTCGAGACGATGTGGTCTCAAACTCCCTCAAGGATTATCCTTCTTGCCTTCGCCACACACTTTTTCCATTCAGCCAGACTTTGTGCATCCAATGTTGTTGGCTTAGGAATTTCTTTCTCAATGAATTCCTTGAGTCCATTATCCTCCATCGTAGCCTCCATCCTATCCTTGCATGCTATATAATTCGAGCTGCCTTCCAAGGCATACTTGATCCTCAAACTGTAGAAATCCATTTGTCGATCCTGAAGTATGTATTCCAAATTCGAATTTCACTTGTAATCCAAAACTCAAAACTTCAAAATCTCCTCTAGTATACTATCTTCAGTGCAGATACCATGTAGATTTTCTTGTATATTCACAACTCATGTATTGTACTAAAACACAAGACAAGAATCTACTCTACTCTTTAAACAACAAAAAACAATAGATCAATGAAAACAATAATCAACAAGAGGAAGATAATCAAAGACACATAACACAATTGTTTGTCTGGGGAAAGACACTACTCAAAACCTTGACTATCTATTGCATTAATCATAAATCTGAATGATAATACAAAGCTTGTCCTCACAAGAACAATTCCTACACAAGTACGATCAACTCTCTGCCACACAAACCCACACTGACCAACACTTAGCCAATTTTTGCTGCCTGCCAAGCCTCTATTTCCTTGCGCAATTCCTGTGAGGACCATCCCATATTTAGTTAGGAAATCCTTCCTCCATAACTGTGCAATCCAAACTTAGGTCCTTATCTAATTGCATGAATGACCTATACAACTTGGATCATTCTATAATTGATAGTACACTCTCCCTGCACTCTAGTATCAACTGGGTCTTCCTCTCAACTGACATGCATGAGTTTCTCATGAGTGAATCTTCAGTTAGCTGGAGTAGCACTGAGGATGCACCAGTGCACCAACTCACTACTAGACCTCTACTAGTTCCTCCAACAGTTAAAACTAGTTTAACTGACCATAACTTAGTCAAACTGAGTTATCTAATTACAAATCAAATAAACTCATCCTAAACCCCTAAAATTTAGGGTGAACATATACATGACTACAGAAATACTTCCAACTTGAAACTCCTAAGCTAATTAAGTTAATTAAACTTAATTAACTATTTACAAGTTATGAGAATAGAATTTGATTCTAATTCACATTTTAATTCAAGGACAAATTAAATTGGAATTTCTTGTGTCCATTTATCAACACGAAATTCTTGTTCTAATGTGAATCCTTCTCTGATACCATGTATAAATTATGGTGTACAATTGCAATTTCTCATGAAATTTTAATCTAAATCAGAATACATGATCCTACTCTACTACTTTGTGGAATTCAATTCACAATTTTTAACATCAATCACAAACATGCAATGAGAAATAACACACATGCACATAGTATTTTTCCAGAGGAAAGAAATCTGCTAAAAACCCCTTTTCTTTCTTGCATTAATCTCATGAAAAGATATTTATTACAATTGCTAGCTCAATCTGTGTTAGGGTCCCACCCTAACCCCCTTATTTATGTCATGGGATCACGTCATAGTCAAGAGTCAATAAAGCCCATATTAATATTTGTAAGTGGTTAACCCGCAATTATTGACGGGACCACAGTTAGTTGCAAATGGGCGGTAGTATTAGATAGATGGTAAATGGGCGGTAGTATTAGATAGATGGTATTAATAAAACCCACGGTATTGGCCCGTGGTATTGCATGTATGAGTCATATATAAAGGATAGAGACTCCCTGCGAGGAGTATCGTGTCTTGTTTTGTAATCGAGCTCTGCTCTATTGGAGGTTGCCCCCTCGAAGAGGCCTGTGAACATTTCTCTCTGAATAATAAAATCATTGCTATTCTATGTTCTGGGTATATTTTCTTCGCATATTCTGTGTTCTGGGTATCTTTTCTTCGCATATTCTATGTTTGGGTATTACTTTGCAGGTTAAGAGCATAACAATCTGAGCTCAACCTACAAGTGAATAACCTATCTCTCTACTCACTAAGAAGCTCTGACCCAGACTTAGTCAATTTCTGCCTCTGATTGAGCCCCTATTTCCTTGCTCATTTCTTGAGGAAATTAGGCCCCTATTACTTAGGAATTTCCTCCAAAATTCTTTCGTAATTCCCAAGGTTAATCATCTGACTACATGCAACACATGTACACTCAAAACTAGTCTACAACTAATGTTACAATGCCTTGGAATCTCAACCACAACTAGCGAACTCAAATTCTCTACATGCACTAGATATTTTGGTTTTATTGATCACTTAACTGGATGATCACTGAGTTATACTGTTGTCCCACTGCACAACTAACCTTCCACTAGTTCCTCCAACAGTTAGAACTATTTTGAATGAAAACAAATTGAAATCACTGACCTTGAATGCTACAAATTAGAAATCACACATGCTTAACTAAACTCCAACTCCTCTAACTCGAATTTACTAAGCTAACTGAGTGACAAGAGCCATGTCACAAAAGTTAACTACATCCAAGTTGTCTCTTGATGTGGAAATTCGATTTTTCTCAATTTGACCAAGGCAAAATCAAATTGAGACTTTTTGCTGAATTTTTCAACATAATAATAATCCTAAATGCGTTAAAGTGGATGAATATGATATGAGTTGATTAGTTAGTGGGAAAGGAGAGAATAAGTGCTCTTAATGAATTTTCTTTTATTTAATTTTTAAATTTAGTTATTTAATTTTATTTTTAATTTTTATTTATTTTTAATTTTTTAATTATTATAATATAGTTATAAAAAATGTATAATTATTTTTAGAAGTAAAAATTTATGATTTATAATTATAATTACAATAATGATCAACATGTCAGGTGAACACGAATGTTTCTTTTGCTGTGAAGATTTAAGTATGCAACTTTGATCTAGGAATATGAAAATAAATCATATGATCAAGGAAATGTTAATATAATGAATAGGGAATTATGGAAAGAAAACCCCACATAGATAACCTAGTTTTAAATAGGGTTTAATTAGCTCCAACATATGGCTCCTACTGAGGCTGGTGCTTCCCTGCAAGGCATCAAGAACTGCATACATGATGCCTTTAAATTGGGCATGGAGTCAATTTACACTAAGAGAAAACTCTTCATTTGTTAATACGAGGAGGAAAAAAACTTCAAATGAGAAAACATAAATCCTAATCTATCCTAGGAAAGAAAATGAAAAAATTTTGCATCTTAAATTTTTAACTGATCAATAGCAAGAATGAAACCAATATTAATCATATGAGATCCTAGTATATGAAGATTGATGGGTTCATTTGTTATTTGCATATAAGACATTTGTTCATATTCGTTAGGTCCCTATACTACTAGTGTAACCCCTTATTGTTCTTAGTACAACCCCCTTATTATATTTTTATGCCCATGTAGTCCCCATATTGTTATTATTGTGCCCCATAGAAGCCCACTATTGTTATTATTGTGCCCTTAGATTATTATTGTTATGACGGCTCTGATTATATTATGACCCCTTAGACTCCTATATATAGAAAGGAGGTCTTGTCATTTGTATCATCCAAGAATTGTTCATTTGTGTAATGTAAAGGAGGTTGCCCTCTCGAAGAGGCTTATTTCTAGGGCATTGATCTATCTTTTCTATCTTTTTGTGAGCTGGTTTCATAACATTTGGTATCAGAGCTTTGGATTCTAGGGTTTCGCTGCTCCAAACAAGTCATCATGGCATTTTCACTATAACTTTTGTTCTATGACATTTTAGAAGCGAAAAAAAACCCATTTGATACGGAATCGTGCTAAACCTCAGGTCCAAAGTTTAGATCTTGTCTCACTATATTTGCGGCAATATGATCTAAGGAAGTTAGGGTTTTTGCAAGCTCCTAAATTTCATCTAAAAAATGTCATCATGGAATTTTCACTATAACGTTTTCACTACGAAGTTTCAGAAGCTAAAAACAAAACCCATTTGAGAAGAAATCAGTCTAAACCTCGAGTCCGAATTCCAGATCTTGGCTTACTATATTTTCGGATATATGATCTGAGGAAGTTAGGGTTTTGCAGACTCTCGAATTACATCCTAAACAGGTGACCTTGGGAAAATCATCATAACTTTCTCTCTGAGCATCAGATTGAAATTTCGTAAGAAGTTACAGAAAGAGCACAGACTGTATTTTATTTGGGTATAATTTTTAGAACCTAAGGTTGAAACAGTGACACGTGGCACTTCGTACAAGTTCACTCTACTGAACTAGTCTATAATTAGGTCATCGCGGGAGATTGGGAATAAATCCTTCTTCGGGAATCCAATTGTGATAAGAATTGTGGAGTTAGAAAGAGGACTTAGAGGGATATTACAGGCCGTAATATTAAAACTAAAAGATTCAAAATTACAGAGTTACATTCATTTCAAGATCGAGCTCCTAAAATCAAGAAAAAACGAGATGAGGAAGTTTGATGGCAAGGATCCGGTAAATTGGATACTACAGATGGAGAAATATTTTGATCTACATGGTGTACCACTATTACAAAAGGTACGCATTGCATCTAATTATTTAGAACCGAATCAATTTTTATGGTATAAAGGGCTTTGTTCTCATAAACCACTTGTTACGTGATCAATTTTCATGGAGGAAATGATAGAACATTATGAGGATACAAAGAGCAACACCTTATTTAGCCAATTGATAAATCTCAAACAAAGGTGTTCAATGGCAGAGAACATTGAGGACTTTCAAAAATTGAATATAAGGGAAAATGATATTCCAGAGAAGCAGAGGATTGATGTATCCATAAGGACTTTAAATGATAACAGTCAACATGAGGTTCATCTCTGGGAACCTAATTCATTCGAGAAGGCATTCAAGTTGGCAAGAAAAATTGAAAGAGTAATTATGGAAACAATGAATCCCACCACTCACAACTATAATTATGGAAGTGTTTTTTGTCCTAGCCTTCCACAACCTACAATGTTAACACCACAACAATTGGAAGAAAAAAGACAAAAAGGGCTTTGTTACAATTGTGATAGCAAATACAGTAAAGGTCATAAGTGTGCTGAGAAGAAATTATTTTACATAGATTATAAAAAGGAGGAAGATAATGATTAAGAAACATCAAAAGAACAGGATATACACCAGGAACCCACCCCAGAGAAAGAAGAAATGAATCCGACCATATCTTGTAAAGAATTGGAAAGAATTACCACTCCTCAAACTCTCAAGATAGAAGGACATATCAAGAAGAAAAAGGTTCAAGAAGTGAAATATCACATCGGGAAAGAAGAAATGAATCCGACCATATCTTGTAATGCATTGGCTGGAATTACCACTCCTCAAACTATCGATATAGAAGGACATATCAACAAGAAAAATGTTCAAGAAGTGAAAGATCACATCAAGCATCAAGAAATGAATCTAACCATATCTTGTAATGCATTGGAAGAAATTACCACTCCTAAAACTATCAAAATAGAAGGACATATCAAGAAGAAAAAGGTAATAGTGTTGATTGATTCGGGTAGTACCCATAATTTTATTCATTGTAAGATAGCCAAGGAATTGAATTGCTTCCTATATCCAGCACTAGAGTGTCAAGTGATGGTTGCAAGTGGAGGAACCATAAATTTCTCTAGAAAGTGCCATAATATCAAGCTATCCATGGGAGAATATGTACTGAATAGCCCAATGCTTTCCATTCCAATGGGTGGTGCTGAGGTTTTACTAGGAGTCCAATGGCTACAATCTTTGGGTATGATAGCTTTTAATTTTCAAGAACGTTTCTTGAAATTTTTTTGGGAAGGAAAGGAATTTGAATTGAGGGGTATTGAAGGGAAATCGAGAAGGATAATCAACTCTAATAGCATGACAAAGCTTCTAAATAAAGAACAACGGGGCGTAATTGCAAAATTATGTTCACTAGAGGTTCCCACATCGAAATCATGTATTTCTCCAGATCTCCAAAACATTTTGGACAATCATTCCAAGGTATTTGAGATCCCAAAGGCCTCCCACCTATTCGTGATCATGATCATGATATTCATTTGATTCGAGGAAGTGTTCCTCCAAACATCAAGACTTACAGATATCCATATGCCCAAAAGAGTGGGAACTCATTCAAAAGTTGCAGAAGACCCCAGTTCAAACAGTATTGCGAGAACTTGACAAAGAAGGAAAAATCATATGGGAACCTGAAGCAGTCACAGAACTGAGAAATCGACAGCTACGAAATAGATCAATTTTAGAGTATCTCATCAAGTGGAAGAATTTACCCACTGAAGATTCCACATGGGAGGACAAGAATTTATACAAAATCATCAAGAACTACTCAAGCGTTGAGGACAACACTTTTTGAAGGAGAGGGGCATGTCAGGTCCCTATACTACTAGTGTAACCCCTTATTGTTATTAGTACAACCCCTTTATTATATTGTTATGTCCATGTATTCCCCATATTGTTATTATTGTGCCCCATAGAAGCCCACTATTGTTATTATTGTGCCCTTAGATTATTATTGTTATGTCAGCTCTGATTATATTATGACCCCTTAGACTCCTATATATAGAAAGGAGGTCTTGTCATTTGTATCATCCAAGAATTGTTCATTTGTATAATGTAAAAGAGGCCGCCCCCTCGAAAAGGATTATTTCTAAGGCATTGTTCTATCTTTTCTATATTTTTGTGAGCTAGTTTCATAACAATATTTTCAGTTTATTAGGGTATTTATGATAATAATTTAGGGCACAATGACCATGAATTGATATCTATTTCATTCTTCATAGGGGCATTTCAAAACCAAATATAAATGATGCATGCTTACAATTATTGATTAAGATATTGTAGTAGTTATGGTATTATTTTAAGATTCACAAGGATGAATTTCGTTTCACATTAATGTTCAACTGAAACTATGAGATTAGTTATCAAGTATTTATTCCTATTTTTTTTTCCACAACACGAGTTTCCAAAATTGGACGTTGCTTTGTTGTTAGCAAGCGTCCATATGCCCAAAAACGTCATCCACTATCTTGACTAAGAAGTTTCATCACTTTTTCATTCACATATAAGCATGAATTACATAAACTTCATTTTTCTTTCTTTAATTGGCTAGGTATGATCACGCACTGAGATTTGACCCAATAACACTGACCTTGCTCCACTTCCAACAAGCGTCCATAGCCCCAGTGGAGATGTCAATATTTCCCATTTTGAAGTGATTAATGAGATGATTATGCATTCGGGTGACCTAGTACCATAGGTATTGCTCTACCACCAATGAACATCCATAACTCGGTGGAGTTATTTACATTCTCCATTTGAAAAAAAGATTAGTTTCAATTAGTCAAAAATATTACAATGATCAAGGAAGTTCTCATGCATGGAGTATGATTGTAACTAACTATTACAACAAGAGTTTTGGTACCATTTGATTTTGTGAAATCCAAACCTTGTGTTTATAGTTTTAGCACTTATAAGTTAATGCAATCCTTCATGATATTTATATGTAAGGAGTGCAATTAAATAGGGATGTCTTCAAGAAATACCGAATATGAAGTTTGAAATCATTTAGTCATATAAGGTTTGAGCCCTTTAGAAAGAATAATTACTCTTAAACCTACTGATATGAACAAACTCTTTAGAGACATGTCCCAAACTCATCAATATAGATTAGACTAAGGAAACATGAACCCATACTTCATTCATACAATAATCACATAAGGTTTTTCAAGATGAAAAGATTTCATGTTAATTTTTTCTAAACTTAGCAGGCATAAAGTATACGTATAAAAGTTGTAAGAAGTTTATTTATGTACAATAATCTATGTACATTAGTATTCTCAAGAGAAAATTTGTTCAAAGAAATAAAACAACCAATGTAACCACACGAGTAACTTATTATTTCCATAATTCTTACCTCTGTGCTCCAAAAATAGTAATATGTTAAGTAGTTGTAAGAAAGGTTAAGATGTCTTGCTCACTCTTCTCCCTAGAAAGGATTTGATAACAATAGGATGATGTCCTCTTAAAGGCCTCTTCCATTCAATCCTCCACAAAATCATGATACTTTGTGTGATTGTTTAACTAATGGGAAATTCCTAACATAAATGTATCTACAACATATTCATAATTTAATGCCCTCTCAGAGCAATCTGAAATCATACCAAGGAAACTGAAATCTTTTTGAAATTCATGCTCATTACAACAAGAAGAAAAATTGTTGCGAGAGTCATGTGTAGTTTGGAAGGTGTTATTAAAGACCTTATGTGTATATGGTGAAATAAATAAATGTATATTAGTTAAAATAAATTTTAGAGTTAGTTAATTTGCATTTCCATGTGCTATAGCATTATCATGTGCATAATTATCATAGACATATCCCTTATTAGGAGAATAGAGAGGTGTCATGTTAGTTATATAGTCGTGTTCATCATGGTTGTTAATATGAAAGGTATTATAGTTGCATGATGGTTGTGGATTTAAACCTATAAATAATAATCACCTACTTTAGGATCACAACATGGAATGAATCGTTCCTCATCGTATTTATCATATATTGGCAGTTTTGAGTAATCAACATGAATCTCAGATGGACTGACATCAAAACTACTAAAAACACTATCACATACCTTTTCTTCTGAATATAACTGAAAGATTAGATCACTGGTTTGAAAAGGATCTTCATTAGTCAATTGTTGATGTATATATTCATGGTTTTGTAACATTTATTTTCCTTCAAAGTTTCCTTCTTTACAATCATCGATGTTAGCATGATCAGGGACATGAAATAAACTAGGTGTGTTCAGAAAAACAAGAGAAGTAGATAGTTTGGATAACAAAGAAGCCCAAGAGAAATCCATTGAAACAATAAGAAGAATATAAATAATTTAGGATTCGTCAGGTGAAATGTTAAACTAAGAAAGATTTTCTTGAAACATTTTACATTGTGTGTTGTTGTGACCCTATCCACCAATTGATTACAGAATCAACTACTATTCAATTACTAGAAAAATGAAATCTTGACAATTCGCTCCGCAACAGTGAGACTAGAAGAATGTTGGCTCCCAGATTGTTCTGAGGACTAAGAGAAATCTGAAAACACATTCACAGAGGATATGAATCCTCCTTCTTTAGGCTAAAAGGGTTGGAGTTCCTTCACATCAAGGGGTATTCCCTATTTTTATTCTAAAAATTGTTCAATAAGAAAATAAATATAGGGCCAGATTAACCATATGGATGAATTTTCAAAAGAAAGAGTGGTTAAGCTTTGACATTTTACCAAACTTATGTAAATAAATTATTCTTAAACTCAATGTAAAATTCAAAATCCATTTATGATAAATAATATAAAAGCAAGACAATAAAATAAGGAAAATAAAATAAAAGGAAAAAGTAAAACACATGTAATCTTGGAAATAAATTATATTTACCTCTGTAGGTGCAAAGAAATAATTCCCAATATCAAGTATTGTGGAATTTCTATTATAAAAATTAGATAAATATACATTGAATATTTCTACTATAAAAATTAGATAAATATACATCGGATATAGAACCCTAGAGAGTATAATACTTGAGGGAAAATATTCAAGTTATAATTGTAAAACAATGATAGTGATCAAGTCAACCATCAACCCCTTATAAACACCAAGATGTAAATGCAAAATGAAGAAATAAGCACATAATGAAAAGAACACAAAATTCTGGTTTATAATAATGTTTCTTGTGAAGAGTACAACTAAATATGAATGCCATGCATTGTAAATCCAACCTGCAAGCTATCAAAGAAACATGTTAACTTGGAAATTTCAAATAGTATAAATATCTAGAAAATGAACGAAGTTAAATAATGTAGAACAATCTATCATCTAATCAAGTTAATCTATTTAAATTGTTCATTGCACCACAATGTAAAGCACAATAGTAAAATAAAGAAAATGAACATTAATTATCAAAATGCATAAAGAGTTACAATGTTCTTGAATTTGGTTCACACAACATGTCTATAGGAACCATAGAAGCCTTAAGTCTTTAACTCCTATCTAAAGCTTAACCTAAAACTCCTCATAGCTTAACTCCCATATAATGATCAGTAACATTCTTTACATACTTGAGAGAGTTAGTTTCCCATTCAATTTTTATAACTTCGGTAATTTAAAATTACATTAATACTTGTGTTCTCCCTAAATGAACTACATGATCCTTTTATTTAATTAGTTCCGTCTCAATTTTTAACCCAACAAAACCTTTTGAAAGGTCTATATTACTTTTCGTGCAATTATTTTTCGTGCCGTATAAAAGAAAAATGAAATTTTGTTTTAATATAAGGTACATAATAATAAATGAAACTAAAATAAATAGATGCTCATTCTTTATTAATCTCTCCGGGAAATATAATTTCTCACATACCTTTACGTGAGGTTAGTTTTCGTTTTTACTTTTAATAACTTTTGGTAAAAAATTTCTAACTACACAAAAATCTTAAATAATAAAATGAATTTAATACCGGCAAAATTCATTGTGTGGCATATTAAAATGCTGCATTGAATCTAAAATTTACTTTTTCCCTTTTTAAAATGTTGAATTCGTGTTTTTTTAATAAAACTGCAACAAAACAAATAAACAATTAAATTTTAAATATGCAAAATTTAATCATATTTAAGAAAAAGCAAATTATGACATTTGTTACTGTATTAGAATCTATTTCTTATTTATTTTAAACTACTAAACCTAGCTCAGATTTCTCTCAACACTCTTCCTTTTCATAAGCAAACTTTTTGCCTTACCAGAAATGTCCATTCAACCATTTACATTATAAATTTGAAAAATATAAACTCTATAAGTTTATCAAATAAAATTTTATAAATTTTAATTACTCTAACTTTATCGAATAAAATTTTATAAATTTTAATTTTAATAAAATAAACTTTACGTAATATAAACTTAAAGTTGAATGTAACAAAACTTTTAGAAAATTATATAATTTTAAAATTTTAATAATAGTATCATTTACTTTAATATTTAATAAAAACACTCTGATGGTTGGAGGCGTCTGCATTGGAGTTATTGTTTTACATCAGGTGCGAAACAAGTAGTAAGTTAATGGATCACAATTGGTCCGATGGAATCCAAAGGCAGAGAACATTTTAAATGGATGATTGTGGTTTGATATCGGGTTCCAAGAAGTTCGGTGTTTAACATCATATACGTATGTGCATCGAGTCATTAAATCAGAGTTTGAAGCTTAATTAAGTGGAGTGACAAAAGCATTAATAATTTAAGAGGTGGCATGCAGTTAATTTAAGTATGTTAAAGTGGAAGTATGTGATATGAGGTGAGTACTTAGTGAGAAAGGAGAGAATAAGTACCCCTAATGAAATTTCATTTTATTTAATTTTTAAATTTAGTTATTTAAATTATTTTTTATTTTTATTTAACTCTTTTTTTTTTAATTATTATAATATAGTTATAATTATTTTTATAAGTAAAATTTTATGATTTATAATGATAATTACAATAATGATTAAAAAGTCAAGTTAACATGAATGTTTATTTTGTTTTGAAGATTTGAGTATGTAATTTTGATCTAGGAATATGAAAAGAAGTCATATAATGAGGGAAACGCCAATATAATGAATACGAAATTATGGAATGGAAAACCCACAGAGGTAACCTAGTTTTAAAGAGTGTTGAACTTAACTCCAATACATGATATTTTGATTTGAGGACGAGTCATGACCCGTAGTTGGCATGGTTTTCATTTGAAACATAACACACAATGTTGCACTCTATTGCGAAGTCGAGTCTTGGATTTGGCACTTGGTTTCAGTTGTATGGTTTGAGTCATGATTAAAATATTTTTTTTACAAATGGAATGAATAAGGAATACGACAATAGAGTTGGTATTGAGTCTCGTTGTGCCATGAGAGGTCAAAGGTTCGAGTTCCGTAGGGTGAAATGACAAGAAGTTTTTTGTAATATGATAGTGGGACATGAAAATTCATGAAGACAAGTTTTTCAAGAAAATAAGTTATATTTCTTTTATTATTGTCAAAATTCTCTAGGGCATATGAACAAGTTTATTCTTGGTACAATAAATAAAGAAAATGATATTATTGATAATTAAAGAACCAGTTGAACCTGCATTGATATGATCATATTTAGAAGAGGTATTTATTATGTTGAGGTTGTGGATCTAGTTTGAAATGTTGTGAAAAGTGGTCCATTTTGTTTTGGTGAAGGAGGCGGGTGCCTATATCATAGGTTGGTGCCTCAATCAGGTTGGATCCTATAGCAAGTTGGTGCATATAGATTTCATAGGTTGGTGCCTCAATTAGGTTGGAGCCTACAAATTCAAAGGTTTGTGCCTCAATAAGGTTGGAGCCTACAACAAGTTGGTGCTTGCATATTTAAGAGGTTGGTGCCTCAATCAGGTTGGAACCTATAACAAGTTGGTTCTTGCATATTTTTGGGGCTTGGTGCCTACAAACAAACTTTGGGTGTTGGTGCTTGCAAATTGATTTTTGGGTTTGGTGCTTATGAATTAATGTAATAAAAAATTGAAGAAGATAAGAATATTGTTGAAAATGCAACAAGGAAATCCTAATTTAATTTTGTCCTTGAATTATATTGTAATTCCACATCTCATGACAACTTGTAATAGTTAACTAAGTTATTTGACTTACTTGGCTCAGTTAATTCGATTTGAGGGTCTAACTAGAGTCATGTAGAGTGTCTCCTACTTTTTAGGAGCCTTGGTTGAGATTATTTTGAGTTGTAATTATTTAATTCAGTTTAATTGAGATAAATTTAGTTAAACTAGTTCTCACTGATGGAGGAATTAGTGGGAGATGCAGTAGTGGGGTGTAACCTGTAGTAGTAGAGTGTAACCATCATTGATCAACCAATAAATTGAATATTCACTCATAATTAACTCATGCATGTCAGATCAGTGAAAGACCTAGTTGAGATTGGAGTTCAAGGACAGTGTACTATCAGTTGTATAATCATATAAATTATACAGGTGATGCATGAAATCAGAGGAAGAACTATGAGGATTGTGAAATTCATAATTGTGGAATTTCCCAGTTAAATATGGGCTAATTCCCTAGGAAACCGCGCAAGTAAATAGGAGTTTGGCAGGTAGCAGAATTGGCTAAGTATTGACTTGAGCTTGCCTGGGAAGCAGTGAGATAAATAGAGATAGTGCAAAGGTTGCTCGAGCTTGAGAAAAGCTTTGTAATCTTCTCATATTTTCTTATTAATGCAATATAAAGATAGCAGGGTTTTTTAGCTATGGTTTTCCCTAGAAATTCATTGTGTTATGTGTGATTGAATTCTTTCTCTTTTATGCTTCGTGATTTCATCGATCGTTTATTGTTTCCACTGATGAGTAGAGTAGATTCAAGTCAATTATTTTAGCATATTGCAATATGTAGTTTGAATCTACAAGGAATTTCTACATGGTATCAGAGATGAAATCACTATAGAAGAGGAGAATACGAGTTTGTCTTTTGCAGGAAAAAACGAATTTGTGGCATCATACTTTAGAGTCAATGGGATGTCATTCTACGGATTGAGACTCAAATATGCCCTTGAGAGTAGTTCAAACTATATTTATTGGAAGGACAGGATGGAGGCAATGTTGGAAGACAACGAGCATAAGGAATTCATAGACAAAGATATTTCTAAGCCAGATGATGCTCAATATCTGGTAAAGTGACAAAAATGTGTGGCAAGGGCAAGAAGGATTATCCTATAAGGAGTTTGAGATCATATTGCCTTGAACCTCCACAGTAAGGAAACTCCATTTGCAATGTGTAAGGCCTTGACAGATCTTTTCCAAAACAACAATGACCACAGGAATTTGGCACTGAAGGACAAGCTCAAAAATATCAATATGGAGAAGGGGGACTCAATACCGAAGTACTTGAACAAGTTCACCCAATTTCAAGATGATATTGGAAGTGTCAGTGTTATAGTTGCTGAAAAAGACCTGGTGAGCCTAGCACTTCTAGGCCTTCCTAAGAGTTGGCACAACTATCGGGACTCAGTTAATGGGAGGGAGAAGATACCAGAGTGGGAACGATTATGGTCCAACTTGGTACAAGAAGAGAATCGACAGAACACCAGATATGGATCCTCATCCAAGCATGATGATGAGTAGAACTGTGCCTTATCTGAAAAGATGAAGAAAGGGAAGGGGAAGTCATACCATTCCAAATCAGATTCCAGTCAGGGTGGCAAGAAGAAGGACATGTTTGTTATAGACATATTTGGGCACTGCAACCCCAATCACATATGTCGATAAACCAAGGGCTCTCAAACCCCTAAAAGTGTTGTTTCATACCCTAAAGGATCAAGGTCAACTAATTACATCATTTCCCAGAAGTTCTCCCTGAAAAATTGCTCAGAACTGGTCAAAACTGGACTATACAAACTGCTCCATGTTGAGGATGCGATGCATCTCGCAGCACACAAAGGGTGTGATGCATACTGAAAATCCCTTCTGTAGGATGCGATGAGAGAGAGCAGACAAATGGCAGAGGCAGTTTGCTAGGTGGAAACCCAGAGAATCTTCTAGAAACTGCTCATATGACACTTGCCTCTCTGAATTAGCCCAGGGATGGGTAAGAGATCATGAAATCTCTAAGTGTAACCAGGAACTATCAATGAAATGACACTAATAAAAATCCTAGAAGCTGACTCACTCCCCTGCAAACATCTATATATGGATCACTCATCCTAAAGATCCAAAGGCTGGAATTTTGAAATTTGTAAGGAAGTGCTATTGGTTTCTCTTTGAGACATTGTATTGTTGGGTGATCTAGATTTTCATGAGGTGAAGAGGGCTTTCATGCTAGAAGGATGATGCTGGATCAGACAGCTGGGTTGTAATCTTCTCTTCTACTACTTCTATCAAAAAAGCTATTTGAGTTTTCCTACATATACTTGTATATTTCTGAATCTTGTATTTGTGTATGCATTTGTATGGTTAATGTACATCTGATTCCACATTGTTTATGGTTATAGATCTCTATGCTTTGATGGTATTTTGCTACTTTGACTCTATAGGTGTTCTTTGAAGCGGGACAAGTGAGAAGTGAGTGGCAAAGCTCTATCAAAGGGGAGAGGAAACAAGTAAGGAGCCAAGCGAAAGGCTGAGGTTGGTACTCTCTGCTTCTGTCTCATCTATCTCTCATAAATGAAAACACAAGTTACTTTGAATTGTTTGTTTCTAAGATAGCTACACATCTTAGTGGGACTAGCAGCTCTGAATGGACACTAGTTTTCCCGGAAACAAAATGGCGACTCTGCTGGGGAGCGAATAGTTTGTTTGTTTGTTACTGTTGTGCTGGAAATAATACTGAGAGGGGGGGGTGAATCAGTATTATCACATCAATAAAACTTTTTCATTTCCATATTTAGATTCATATATGCTACTTCCACAACTTCTTATGATTCAGTTAATTGATCTTCAATGAGTGAATTAGAACATTATTAACCATATTAACAGTAAACAGGTGCAGTAAAATAGAATAGATCATCACACATAAGCCACACACATGAACACCATGATATAAGGTGGAAACCCAATGTGGGAGAAAACCACCCGCTGCAAGTCATCTCAATCTTCTTCTTAATAATAAAATCCTTTTACAAAAGTTTTGCACTAGTGCAGTCCTTTACCAGTACGCAGGCTACTACCTACAGAGAGCTACAACCCTCTCTCCTTCTCTAGTCTCTCCTGGAAGGGAGCTACAACCCCCATAGTTCTTGTACTAGCCGATCCATTTACTAGTACGCAGGCTGCTACCTGCTACAATGCTCCAAAGTTTTCAACTGCTACTGGAAGGGAGCTACCACCCCCTTATCTCTTGTACTAGCTAAGATAGTAGTACGTAGGCACCGGCCTACAATCTTCTCTCCTCCAGGTACCACTTTTCATAAATTTTCATACTAGATACTCCTGAAGCACAACACATAATCTGAAAGGCCACGTTTCATCCAAGTTTCATACTGGACCCATTAATATCATTGAAGCACATAATCAATCAATCTTCTGAATCACCCAAACACCAGATCAATACATATACAAGGATAATATGTGTGTTAGCAACCCAATCTCGTCCATTAGATCACATAAATATGAGTCATTATGATCCTGATCCATTACTAGATCTCATCCATCAACACAATCAATCAAACTGAATATGTAGAATACTGACACCATTAAACAATCATCATAACACATCAACAACCTGAACCACCTGTAACTTTAAACATCATAGCTCAAATGGTATACGCTACTACAATGAACCAAACCTGCGTACATATGCGCTTTCACCAAAGCCAACCCGCGTACAGATCTATAAATATTCAGTCATGACTTGCAGCGATTTCAAACTTAAGTTATACCCAGTTCAGATCATTACAAGCGTTAGTATACAGATCTAGAATAAGCATAATCAACTATATAGAGATAGTTCATTTCAAACCATTTGATCCCGATCTATCCTTAGATCTTTTTCTCCATCAACCGGTGAGATCCCTCTTTAGTTCAGATCCAAATCTACACCATAACCCAATCACAGTATTCTAGATCTAGCACTTTATCAGATATTCAATAATTCAGATGATGCTTTGCCAAATGATCTCCTTCCTCTTTTATAGTCTTAGGCATTTCACAATACCATGGTCCAAAACCATAATAACACAATACCACGGACCCAATACTTGGGATCAACACTTTTGGATGCAATACCACGGACCAAAACCATAGGATCAAAAACTGTCGGACTAATACCATGAACCAACCATGAAAGTGCGTGAGATCAACACTTTTGGATGCAATACCACGGACCAAAACCATAGGATCAAAAACTGTCGGACTAATACCATGAACCAATCATGAAAGTGCATGAACTTTTCTCTTGCATGAAGGGAACTTTTCTCTGCATGAAAGTGCGTGAACTTTTCTCTACATGAAAGAAACTTTTCTCTGCATGAAATTGTGTAAACTTTTCTCTACATGAAAGAAACTTTTCTCTGCATGAAAGTGCGTGAAATTTTCTCTACATGAAAAAAACTTTTATCTTCATGAAAGTGCGTGAACTTTTCTCTACATGAAATAAACTTTTATCTTCATGAAAGTGCATGAACTTTTCTCTACATGAAAGAAACTTTTATCTTCATGAAAGTGCGTGAACTTTGAAAATATCTTTGTTGCACTATAATTTATCATCTGTGTGATTTTCCATCAAGGACAACACTTGTCTCGTAATGCCAACAATCTCCCCCTTTGGACTTGATGGCAAAACTAACTTGTCATACTGATAACTGTCATCTGATTACATCGAATGATATACATGACATTTATAATAAATACCAAACACCTAAATAAGATCATGATAAACATCAGCAACAACACTGTATGACCTGCTCTATAGCATCTGTCAACAGAAACTAGACCAACAACTTGTATTAGTGCATGAATCATCAAGGTATGTCCGTATCAACTCATCCTTTTGAACAGAATTCTATATATACAGAATGATTCACATTCTATCATATGTGAGAAACACCATAGCAATCCAGATCTACATGAATCAAGTATCATCAATTGGGAATATCTACATCAATCAACATATGTGCGAAACAACCTATCATCATATAGGTAAGAACTCATAATCATCATGTCTCCAACAATGCAACTTTGAATAATCATCCATGTATCCAGCCAACAATCCTCATTCATATATGTGCCAAGAACAATAGGAATCCTGCATCATAACTGTAATATATGATGTTTATGGATATGACGACAACACCATATGAGTGACTCATCATCAAGTAAAGAAGATGTGAATTCAAGCTATGTACTTCTCCTTATCCTTATGAAGATCACCATGTAAGCACCATTAGAGAATCAACCACAAATCTAATCTATATAACCCCAAGAATCATCTGAAAAACTCATAACCATATCATAGCAAGATGAATCATTTATCCATATAAGCATCATCACCAAGGACCGTAATGCCAACAATGCATTAAAAGCATATGCTCCCCCTAAACCTCTGCCATCTTGTTTACTGTCAGATCTGATCATGCATATCAGCAAGAAGTATCAAGACATCATCATTATCAAGTTAGAAACAAAACACTTCTAACCATCAAGTCATTTCCACACATCATCAAAAAAATCAACCAGAGCAATAAACTGAATCATATCAGACCCTGCTAACATATACATGACTGAGCAATGACTAACTCGCGTATATACGCGACTTCCCTTAATGAAACTTGCATATGAGATTTAGGACACTGAAGTTTTACACTTCCAGCTCCCTCTGATTTTGTTATGTCTATATGTTGTGCCGTGCCGCCTTTTTCTTACTGTACTTCTTTCTTCTTCCACATCTTCAAGTGTGATGATGATGTTTTCTCCTTTTGGTATGGTGCCCATACTTTGTTCCTGCATTCCTTAGCTATATGTCCAAGCTTGTTACATGTGTAACATCTTACATGTCTCATATTTCTTCTATAGCAATCACCAGCTCTGTGACCAAACATATTGCAAGCAAAGCAATATCCATTAAAGTACCTTGAATGTGATGATCTTTCTGCATGATGGTCTTGAAACCTTCTTCTTCTACATCTGGCTGCAACATGTCCAAGATTATGACATACATAACATTCAACATTATTCATAGGAGGAGTAAAAGATTTTCTTTGAAGAATTTCTTTCCTTGGTTGATGATGAGATTGTCCTTTCATCTCCTTATTGAGCATTTCAGATTTTGCAGTCGAGTCCCTTGTCTTACTTTGTGAACTAGATTCACCTTCAATAGATTCATGAATACCAAGACCAGTTTTGATAGCAGGAGATCTTTGACTATTAAGAATATCATCCAAGGCTTTAGTACTATCTTGAAATCGTAACAATTTATCCTTTTCTTCTAATTTATCTTTTAGAATATTTACCTCAACTTGATGTTGCTCTTCCTTTTCAAGATACTACTTCTTCACGTTTTCTTCAACATTTCTTTCTTCTTCCAACTGACGTCTTAGTTCAAGAACTTCATTTTCATGAGCGCGGAGTAGTTCTTTATTCTGCTTCTTTGATTCTTCAAGATCTTCTTTTAGCGAGCGGATCGTGGCTTCAAGACTTTCATAGTAACTGGATCTATCTCTGAGTTTCTTGATGGTTGTGCTTCTTTCATTGACTTCATCTCTTAGTGATGTTACTTCATCCTGCAACTTTTGATATTTATCCTTGAATAACTTCCTTACCTTGTTTCCTTCCTCTACTTGAGCTTTTAGTTTGGTAGCTTCTTCTTTGAAGACACATTCCCTTTTGTTCAATAGATCTTGTTGATCTCTAATTTTGTCTATAAGCCTTTTAAATTCTGCCTCTATTTGATATCTTTCTTGCTCACCCATAAAAGCAAATTCAGTTGTTTCGCTATCACTTTCATCTTTTCCAAATGGACAGATAGCTGGAACATCAAAGGATAACAAATTCATACCTGATAGTTCATCTTCATTATGAAATGATTCTGAATTTGAAGTGCTTCTTCCACATAATCCCCAATCGATTCTCCCACTGTCATAGTTCTTCTGAGATGTCTTCTTCTCCTTAGGCGCTTTCTTCTTAAGCTTCTTTCCCATTGTTCCATGGATCTCCTTCAAGCGATCAAGCTTCTACAAAAGAACCTGATCTGATACCAATTGTTGGAAATAATACTGAGAGGGGGGGTGAATCAGTATTATCACATCAATAAAACTTTTTCATTTCCATATTCAGATTCATATATGCTACTTCCACAACTTCTTATGATTCAGTTAATTGATCTTCAATGAGTGCATTAGAACATTATTAACCATATTAACAGTAAACAGGTGCAGTAAAATAGAACAGATCATCTCACATAAGCCACACACATGAACACCATGATATAAGGTGGAAACCCAATGTGGGAGAAAACCACCTGCTGCAAGTCATGTCAATCTTCTTCTTAATAAGAAAATCCTTTTACAAAAGTTCTGTACTAGTGCAGTCCTTTACTAGTACACAGGCTACTACCTGGAGAGAGATACAACCCTCTCTCGTTCTCCAGTCTCTCTTGGAAGGGAGCTACAACCCCCATAGTTCTTGTACTAGCCGATCCATTTACTAGTACGTAGGCTGCTACCTGCTACAATGCTCCAAAGTTTTCAACTGCTACTAGAAGGGAGCTACCACCCCCTTAGCTATTGTACTAGCTAAGATACTAGTACGTAGGTGCCGGCCTACAATCTTCTCTCCTCCAAGTACCACGTTTCATACATTTTCATACTGGATACTCCTGAAGCACAACACATAATCTGAAAGGCCACATTTCATCCAATTTTCATACTGGACCCATTAATATCATTGAAGCACATAATCAATCAATCTTCTGAATCACCCAAACACTAGATTAATACATATACAAGGATAATATGTGTGTTAGCAACCCGATCTAGTCCATTAGATCACATAAATATGAGTCATTATGATCTTGATCCATTACTAGATCTCATCCATCAACACAATCAATCAAACTGAATATGTAGAATACTGACACCTTTAAACAGTCATCAAAACACATCAACAACCTAAACCACATGTAACTTTAAACATCATAGCTCAAATGGTATATGCTACTACAATGAACCAACCCTGCGTACATACGTGTTTTCACCAAATCCAACCCGCGTACAGATCTATAAATATTCAATCATGACTTGCAGCAATTTCAAACTTAAGTTATACCCAGTTCAGATCATTACAAGCGTTAGTATACATATCTAGAATAAGCATAATCAACTATATAGAGATAGTTCATTTCAAACCATTTGATCCCGATCTATCCTTAGATCTTGTTCTCCATCAATCGGTGAGATCCCTCTTCAGCTCAGATCCAGATCTGCACCATAACCCAATCACAATATTCCAGATCTAGCACTTTATCAGATATTCAATAATTCAGATGATGCCTGCCAAATGATCGCCTTCCTCTTTTATAGTCTTAGGCCTTTCACAATACCACGGTCCAAAACCATAATAAAACAATACCATGGACCCAATACTTGGGATCAACACTTTTGGATGCAATACCACGGACCAAAACCATAGGGTCAAAAACTGTCAGACTAATACCATGAACCAACCATGAAAGTGCGTGAGATCAACACTTTTGGATGCAATACCACGGACCAAAACCATAGGATCAAAAACTGTCGGACTAATACCATGATCCAATCATGAAAGTGCGTGAACTTTTCTCTTGCATGAAGGGAACTTTTCTCTACATGAAAGAAACTTTTCTCTGCATGAAAGTGCGTGAAATTTTCTCTACATGAAAGAAACTTTTCTCTGCATGAAAGTGCGTGAACTTTTCTCTACATTAAATAAACTTTTATCTTCATGAAAGTGTGTGAACTTTTCTCTACATGAAATAAACTTTTATCTTCATGAAAGTGCGTGAACTTTTCTCTACATGAAAGAAACTTTTATCTTCATGAAAGTGCGTGAACTTTTCTCTACATGAAAGAAACTTTTATCTTCATGAAAGTGCGTGAACTTTGAAAATAACTTTGCTGCACTATAATTTATCATCTCTGTGATTTGCCATCAAGGACAACACTTGTCTCATAATGCCAACAATCTCCCCCTTTGGACTTGATGGCAAATCTAACTTGTCATACTGAGAACTGTCATCTAATTCCTTTCAGTTGTCCGACATCCCATGCATTCTATCACATCTGATATCTGTTCCATAGATTCATCTAGATATATATAAGTGAGTTGATCTTCTACGATATGGTTGCCATCAAGTACAACACATGCATCATAATTCCAACAATATCCCCCTTTGGACTTGATGGCAACAATACCAAATCACTCTCCCCCTTTGACATCAAGGGCAAAGGGTGGACCAAGATGTTCTCTTCCTTTGCAGTCCATACTCCCCCTGAGTACCTGTTGAAATCTCTGAATGAGCTCCCCCTTTGTATATGCCATGGTGCACCAATCTGTCCATGCTCTTTCTTAGAACATGCTGAAATCTTTGCTCTGCTGAAATATGTTGTTCATGCTCCCCCTGACTGTAAGCAAGGTCTGCAAAAAGATGTTCTACAAGAAGAACATGACTCTATACATCATAAATGACCTTCCTATCACCAAAGACTCATACATACATCTATCTCCCATCACAATGGTGATATACCAAAAGTTTACATATGATGACATAAGAGAATAACATCATTCATCCCAGGCATAGTGGGGAAACCAACATAGGCCGTTACATGACCTGAAGAGATCTCATCAAATGACTACAATAGATAGAGACACACTATTACATCATGAGTCTTGATATGACCTTTACATCAAATGATATACATGAGATTTATAACAGAGACCAAACACCTAAATAAGATCATGATAAACATCAGCAACAACACTGTATGATCTGCTCCATGGCATTTGTCAACAACAACTAGACCAGAAACTTGTATTAGTGCATGAATCATCAAGGTATGTCCATATCAACTCATCCTTTTGAATAGAACTCTGTATATACAGAATCATTCACATTCTATCATATGTGAGAAACACCATAGCAATCCAGATCTGCATGAACCAAGTATCATCAATTGGGAATATCTGCATCAATCAACATATGTACGAAACAACCTATCATCATATAGGTAAGAACTCATCATCATCATGTCTCCAACAATGCAACTTTGAATAATCATCCATGTATCCAGCCAACAATCCTCATTCATATATGTGCCAAGAACAATAGGAATACTGCATCATAACTATAATATATGATCTTTATGCATATGATGACAACAGCATATGAGTGACTCATCATCAAGTAAAGAAGATGTGAATTCAAGCTATGTACTTCTCCTTATCCTTATGAAGATCACCATGTAAGCACCATTAGAGAATCAACCACAAATCTGATCTATATAACCCCAAGAATCATCTGAACAACTCATAACCATATCATAGCAAGATGAATCATTTATCCATATAAGCATCATCACCAATGACCATAATGCCAACAATGCATTAAAAGCATATGCTCCCCCTAAACCTCTGCCATCTTGTTTACTGTCAAATATGATCATGCATATCAGCAAGAAGTATCAAGACATCATCATTACCAAGTTAGAAACAAAGCACTTCTAACCATCAAGTCATTTCCACACATCATCAAAAAAATCAACCAGAGCAATAAACTGAATCATATCAGACCCTGCTAACATATACGTGACTGAGCAGTGACTAACTCGCGTATATACACGACTTCCCTTTATGAAACTTGCATATGAGATTTAGGACACTGAAGTTTTACACTTCCATCTCCCTCTGATTCTGTTATGCCTGTATGTTGTGCCGTGCCGCCTTTTTTTGACTGTACTTCTTTCTTCTTCCACATCTTCAAGTGTGATGATGATGTTTTCTCCTTTTGGTATGGTGCCCATACTTTGTTCCTGCATTCCTTAGCTATATGTCCAAGCTTGTTACATGTGTAACATCTTACATGTCTCATATTTCTTCTATAGCAATCACCAGCTCTGTGACCAAACATATTGCAAGCAAAGCAATATCCATTAAAGTACCTTGAATGTGATGATCTTTCTGCATGATGGTCTTGAAACCTTCTTCTTCTACATCTGGCTGCAACATGTCCAAGATTATGACATACATAACATTCAACATTATTCATAGGAGGAGTAAAAGATTTTCTTTGAAGAATTTCTTTCCTTGGTTGATGATGAGATTGTCCTTTCATCTCCTTATTGAGCATTTCAGATTTTGCAGTCGAGTCCCTTGTCTTACTTTGTGAACTAGATTCACCTTCAATAGATTCATGAAAACCAAGACCAGTTTGGATCGCGGGAGATCTTTGACTATTAAGAATATCATCCAAGACTTTAGTACTATCTTGAAATCGTAACAGTTTATCCTTTTCCTCTAATTTATCTTTTAGAATATTTACCTCAACTTGATGTTGCTCTTCCTTTTCAAGATACTACTTCTTCACGTTTTCTTCAGCATTTCTTTCTTCTTCCTACTGACGTCTTAGTTCAAGAACTTCATTTTCATGAGCTTGGAGTAGTTCTTTATTCTTCTTCTTTGATTCTTCAAGATCTTCTTTTAGCGAGCGGATCGTGGCTTCAAATCTTTCATAGTAACTGGATCTATCTCTGAGTTTCTTGATGGTTGTGCTTCTTTCATTAACTTCATCTCTTAGTGATGTTACTTCATCCTACAACTTTTGATATTTGTCCTTGAATAACTTCCTTACCTTGTTTCCTTCCTCTAGTTGAGCTTTTAGTTTGGCAGCTTCTTCTTTGAAGACACATTCCCTTTTGTTCAATAGATCTTGTTGATCTCTAATTTTGTCTGTAAGCCTTTTAAATTCTGCCTCTATTTGATATCTTTCTTGCTCACCCATAAAAGCAAATTTAGTTTTTTCGCTATCACTTTCATCTTTTCCAAATGGATAGATAGCTGGAACATCAGAGGATAACAAATTCGTACCTTATAGTTCATCTTCATTCTGAAATGATTCTGAATTTGAAGTGCTTCTTCCACATAATCCCCAATCGACTCTCCCACTGTCATAGTTCTTCTGAGATGTCTTCTTCTCCTTAGGCGCTTTCTTCTTAAGATTCTTTCCCATTGTTCCACGGATCTCCTTCAAGCGATCAAGCTTCTACAAAATAACTTGCTCTGATACCAATTGTTGGAAATAATACTGAGAGGGGGGGGGGTTAATCAGTATTATCACATGAATAAAACTTTTTCATTCCATATTCAGATTCATAAATGCTACTTCCACAACTTCTTATGATTCAGTTAATTGATCTTCAATGAGTGCATTAGAACATTATTAACCATATTAATAGTAAACAGGTGCAGTAAAATAGAACAGATCATCACACATAAGCCACACACATGAACACCATGATATAAGGTGGAAACCCAATGTGGGAGAAAACCACCTGCTGCAAGTCATCTCAATCTTCTTCTTAATAAGAAAATCCTTTTACAAAAGTTCTGTACTAGTGCAGTCCTTTACCAGTACGCAGGCTACTACCTGCAGAGAGCTACAACCCTCTCTCGTTCTCCAGTCTCTCCTGGAAGGGAGCTATAACCCCCATAGTTCTTGTACTAGCCGATCCATTTACTAGTACGCATGCTGCTACTTGCTACAATGCTCCAAAGTTTTCAACTGCTACTAGAAGGGAGCTACCACCCCCTTAGCTCTTGTACTAGCTAAGATAGTAGTACGTAGGCGCCGGCCTACAATCTTCTCTCCTCCAGGTACCACATTTCATACATTTTCATACTAGATACTCCTGAAGCACAACACATAATCTGAAAGGCCACGTTTCATCCAATTTTCATACTGGACCCATTAATATCATTGAATCACATAATCAATCAATCTTCTGAATCACCCAAACACCAGATCAATACATATACAAGGATAATATGTGTGTTAGCAACCCGATCTAGTCCATTAGATCACATAAATATGAGTCATTATGATCCTGATCCATTACTAGATCTCATCCATCGACACAATCAATCAAACTGAATATGTAGAATACTAACACCATTAAACAGTCATTAGAACACATCAACAACCTGAACCACCTGTAACTTTAAACATCATAGCTCAAATGGTATACGCTACTACAATGAACCAAACCTGCGTACATACGCGCTTTCACCAAAGCCAACCCGCATAAAGATCTATAAATATTCAATCATGACTTGCAGCGATTTCAAACTTAAGTTATACCCAGTTCAGATAATTACAAGCGTTAGTATACAGATCTAGAATAAGCATAATCAACTATATAGAGATAGTTCATTTCAAACCATTTGATCCCGATCTATCCTTAGATCGTGTTCTCCATCAACCGGTGAGATCCCTCTTTAGCTCAGATCCAAATCTGCACCATAACCCAATCACAGTATTCTAGATCTAGCACTTTATCAGATATTCAATAATTTAGATGATGCTTTGCCAAATGATCTCCTTCCTCTTTTATAGTCTTAGGCCTTTCACAATACCACGGTCCAAAACCATAATAACACAATACCACGGACCCAATACTTGGGATCAACACTTTTGGATGCAATACCACGGACCAAAACCATAGGATCAAAAACTGTCGGACTAATACCATGAACCAACCATGAAAGTGCGTGAGATCAACACTTTTGGATGCAATACTGTTATAGACATTTTTGTGCCTTACAGCATAGAGCATGAAATGTCAATAATCTAAGGGATCCAAAGTCCCTAAACAAGTTGTTCTTACCCTTAGAGGAACAAGGTCAGCAAACCACAGCACTGCAAATCAGTTCTCCACTGAAAAACACTCAAAAACAGGTCAGTTTTGGATCATTGCAGCTGCTCCACTAGGCATCTTCGCTGCATAGCAGGTACAACAAAGGCTACCTGCGTTGCATAGCAAGTAGAACAAAGGCTACCTGCGTTGGGCGTACTTGGACATGTGGAGGAATCTTTTTCTCAAAATGCCAGTGCCCAGGAAGCTTCTAAAAAGACACTTGATGATAAGATTCGCCTAATGATGAGTTAAGAGCTTCTAAAACTCCAAGTGGAAGACAGAAACTCCGAGTGAAGAACTGAAGAACAACTGGAGTTGAAGAGGACAACAAGTCACACATCAAGCTGACTTATCTTCACTCCAAAACTCTATATAAGGATCTCATCCCATGGGATCTAAAGGGCGGAATTTAGTGCAAAGAATTGCTGTTGGTTTACAGTTGTGAGCATTGGGTGATTGCTTGAGGGAGGTGAAGAAGAGATTTCTCTCCGTCGGGAAGGTGATGCTGGATTGGACCTCTCATGGTTGTATCACCGCCTGAACCTTACTTCCATATATTAATAAAGCATTTGAGGTTCTTCTATTCGCATGTGTTTCAATGATGTATTGTCTTACTTGCGTATTTGATTTATGCTAATCCTTGAATCAGTTATGAATGCATGCCCCTTGTAGTTTCCTTTCTTTGTCTTGTTTGCAGGATCTCGTGTAGCTGGGCCCGTGAAAAGACTTGGAGCTGGGAGCAAGCGGAAATCAAAGGAGATTGGATCGACCATTTGCGCAAGACATCGGTAAGTGGATCTCTTCCTTTTATCTCTTGCATGTCATAAAGAAGAAACTTTAGATAGCTTTGCTTTCAGCTGTTGCTAAGGAACTGTCACCCTTAGAGTGGGTTAGGGTCATTCCGAGTTGGATACTTTCCCCCACAACAGACTGGCGACTCCACTGGGGATCGTGTCTTGTTGGTAGCTTGTGTTTCTTGCTATTCATTTCTTAAACGAAAGAGTACCGAATCGAACTGCATGCGAGTCCTTCGAATGCAAAGTAGAGGGCAGCTACTCTAGCCCAGTGCTGGGCCTGTTTATGATTTGAAGAGAAGATCCACAAGGACTCTTTTTAGCTCTTTGTGATAGTGTTCATCTTCCTTTAATCATCCTCTAGTGTATACTTGACTGACAGCCTCTGATTTGGCCAAAAACCGCTCATTTTTTAGCAAACTGTGACCCGGAACCTGAGAGAGACGTGACTTGTCTCATCAGTGCAGCTGCCACAAAGGCTACCTGCACTGCAACGCAGGTCCCGAAGGGGCTACCTGCGCTGCATCTCAGATTGACAGTGCAGCACCTGCGCTGATCCAGTTTTGCCTTGTGCAACTTGGATTCTCCACTGTCTGTTGCCCAGTTTTCAGTATTGTTTTTTGCAGCCTGTTGTCAACCTGTATACCCAGCTGAAACCACTTCTCTTTGCCTTCATTCCGCCTCAGTTGTATGAAGAAACCGTGATTGTTCTTATTGCATTTCTTGCTGTCATTCACTGTTTCCCATAGCGAAAGCGAACTAGTCTTGTTATGACCTCTTGGATCTAGACCTGTGAGAAAGTGTCGTTGTGATTCTAAGAGCTAGTTTATTGCTGTTCATAGCGACTTGAGCATTTACTTTCGTTATATGGTTCGAATTTCAGTATTTCTTGTGTTGAAACGAGTGAATCTTAAGGTGTTATTTTGATTATTGGACAAAACTTGTTTGCTTGCGCTTGAAATCGAATTCGAAATTATACAACAACTTTCTTTTTGTCATAACACCAACATTAAGAAAGAAGAAAAGAAATACTTGCATTGTGCATGTGCATTTTGACAGTTTGCATGTCGATTTAAGAAAAGTGCATCAGTGAGTGCTCTATGATCTGTTTGAAAAGATGATGTCTTTCTTTTCCTTCAGTAGTTAAGGTTTTCATAAGTTGAAAGAATTGAAAAAGCTTGCTTATCATTCTTAGACTGCATTTAGGAGTTGTATCATACATCACGTGGTGATCCATAAAGGCAAACTGCTAAGCAAGATCAACCTAAAAAGAACTGAATTTATCTAACAACGCTTTGAAACATAACGAAACACAGTAGAGGTCTAGGTAGAGACGTGAACCGGCGTCGTTAAACATAGTGACTGTTGATCTCTACGAAGGTGGGTGATTCCTCCTGAGGGACGATAGCACTAATACGGACTTGTGCCCCCGCGTACCGTCGCGTATATTGGGGGACCCCTATAGGAACAAAGCCTTTATCCATAGGAAGCCGTGTCGGCCGCCCTACTGATCGCGATGCAGTGAACACAGCATTCACGAAGATCGACCACTCGTACCGTAAAACGTATTCTGTGGTTTCGCGAAAGGTTTGGCACACCCTCTGCCTAGAACTCCAGAGTAGTTTCTTTTGGCCTTTTTCAAACTCTATAAATGAAAAAGTCCATCCGAGCATTTGTCACTTCGGGCTCGTTAATACATCGAAGGAGACTAGAGTCATCTTTAGCTTTTTCTCGACTCTTAAAAAGTGAAAAAGCAAGTTGTGTTTAAAGCGTCGTCATAATAAAATTCATTTTAAACGGAACATAATCACCTCCTATTCCTGCGTTGATCTTCGAAGTTAGTCTTTTGGCATCGTAAGTTCTTGTAGAATCGCTAAAATCTTTTGGATAGACTCAAAATGTCTGAACAACCGTCAACATCTAGGACTGCGTCGTACGACACAGCAACAACAGAGCCTCCTGCTGCCACTCCAACGATGTTTGCTGGTATACCATCTGTCCCGGCAAATTGCCAACAACAAGCCGGAGTCCCATCAGGGACAACAATATGGTTAGTTCCTATTTCTTCATCCGGATTATCATCTGGTACTTCTTATGTTGAAACTCAACAAATTGATCCAATGTGTCTTCAAAGGCCAATTTACCCTTTAAGTACTGGATTTCCACCATGTGGAGGGCAGTATGCTCTTTCATTGTTCCATCCCAGAGAACAACCATGTGGGAGTTTACAACAAAGTTCAGGTCAACCTGGAATCACATCTAGCGGTTGGGTACCAATACTGCCTCAACAATCAGGAGTTGCATATTCAATGCAACCAGTACACCCTGTGTCGAATATTCCCACCACACCTGCTACGGCGAATGCGTCGCAAGTACAAGCGCTACCTGTTGTAATACAACAACCTCTTGTCTCGGCGGCTCAATCACAATCTCAGGGTAGTGCCTCCTTATCTGGAGCGACTCAGGCTCGAACAAGTACTGTGACTCCTCATCTTGGTCAATCATCCAGTATTGGTCAACAGCAAATGGTCCAACAACTAGAGCTGGTTCAATCTCAACAACTGCCATTCCAGCAATCATATCAAGGACCTGAGCAACAAGTCTTTGTAAGTAATGGGCAACCATGCTATAATGGTTATGCCCATCAACTTTGTCAAAGTTGTCAGCACTATGCTGGTCTGCAAAGACCCATTGCTCAGGCGATACCATCTTATCCTGGATATGCTTCGCCTAACCTGAACCAACAGTTGCCCTTTGTAGCAACTCTAGAATTGCCAGATCTAAACCGGCTGACGAATGATCCAATTGCTTATGCCCCTTGGTGGCCAGCGATTCCGCATAAACTTCCATCGGACATTCCTAAATTCAATGGAAATCCAGGTGAAGACCCGTCGAATCACGTCATGACTTTTCATCTGTGGTGTTCATCGAACACTCTAAACGATGATTCGATAAGACTTCGCCTCTTCCAGAGGACATTGACAGGTCCAGCGGCTAAATGGTACATTGAATTGCCAAGAGCCTCTTTCGACAATTTCAGCTCCTTAGCCACAACTTTCTTAACCCATTTTCAATTACCGATAAGGTATGAAACGGGAACAGAACTCCTTACCAACTTCAAACAGACAACGGCCACTCACATATCTGATCTTATACATGAGTGGCGATGTCGTCGTAGGATGGTGAAAACTTACGTTCCCGATCAGCTGTTAGCTGAATGGTTTATAAAGTCGTTACTTCCGGCTATAACGGAAGATGTGGCCAAGGGGGGAGTCGTAACAGAGGAGCAGGTCATTGCTCGTGCTCAATATCTGGACTTAGTATATACTCAGTCTGGCACGCTCTACGACAAAATACCTGATGCCCCCAGACCTGAATTTTCAATTCCTCCCCCTCCTAAATCGAATACTGACTCTCACGCCAGCAATGGCGTGACTGGCAAACGCAAAATTTCTAGTCAAAATGCAAATGAGGAACTTCTTGCCTCAGAAGTAAATGCCATGTCGACCGACAAGGGCAAACAAATGAAGCAACCAGGGGGCAAGAAGAAAAAGAAAAGGAAAGGGAAACCCCTGACAGGGTGTCATATATGTGATGAGGATCATTGGACGAAAGATTGTCCACATATAGCTGAAGTTAAGAAACTCTTCAAGAGTTCAAAAACCACAGCAGTATTGACTGATCCGTTTCCTAATCCAAGACAAAATCTGGTTGCTAATCAAAATGCTTCCCGATCCCAAGTGCTTATGTTGTCCACCTCAAAGCAGCAAAATAATGCTTTGACAAGGAATAAAGATCACAGGAATCCAAAGCAATTGAACAACAAGGCAAATAAACAACCTAGTAGTTCAACAACAACTTTGACCAAAGTTGTGCCACCCATCGTTCCTAAACCAATGATAAAGTCGCCAAAGGGAGTAGTACACAAATCGACATTTAATCCTCGTGAAAAAATAACACAGGATTATAATATAATAGAGGACCTGACCCAATCGTCGTCCGCTATGTCGACACTTGAGGTAGTGCAAAAACGCACCTCCCAAGAGCAAGCTTTATTATCAGCCATAGGTGGGATTGGCCCAATGGATTCCAATCTTGTGGCCTTTGATCATAAAGGATATGACCCTCAGATACCAGCTCAACTAGCTTTCCTTATTCAAGTGAAAGCCCTCAACAAAACTGTTCATCGAACAATTATTGATGAGGGGGCATCTACATGTCTTATGTCGACGAGTTGCTGGAAAAATTTAGGCTCACCACCCTTGTCGAAATCGTCAACGACGTTAAAAGCATTTGATGGACGATCATACACTCCATACGGGATTTTAAATAACTTGCAAGTTGAACTGGGGGGCAAAACAGTAGAAGTTGATGTGGAAGTAATCGACGGAAACCTCGATTACAACATCCTACTGGGAAGGCCTTGGATATATGCCATGACTGCAGTTGTGTCGACCTACTTCAGGAGGATTGTATTTCCTTTTCAAGGAAAAATTACAATCGTCGACCAACAAACATTTCTCCCCAACAGTTCTCAAGTTACGGGAAGCAGCACAATGATCCATGAAAGTAATCAATCGCTCCAAAATATTGGAGTAGGTCTCCTAAAAAACCCTGCCTTAATGGGTACTTTTGCCCTACCGCCGGCGAGTAATCTGGCGGAAGTAGCCATAGTGGAAACCTACAATATGAAATCTTCTATATCTAACGGATTCGGAAGATTCCTAAACATTTTGTCAGCGTGGATCATCGCCCTAATGGAAATACTGTAAATGCAGTGGGCCCTGAGGACGGTTCTTATCTCGTGTCAACCTCGTTAAAAAATGAAACAAGGAGTCGTGAGGATATTTCTTTTACTATGTCAACCTCATTAAAAAATGAAACAAATCCCCTTTTTCAAAATTCAAAGGTAAACCTTCATTCCAACCACCAAGTTGAATGCAATGAAGCTTGGGGGGCACCCTCCTTTGACATGCGTCATTATGATGCTGGGGGCATGCAAAAACGAGCAGTTTTGGCATAGTTCATGCTCGTTAAAAAATAAACGCAAGATCCGAGCAGTTTTAATGCGGAAATTCATGCTCGTTAAAAAATAAACATAAGCATGTGAGCAAGCTTTCCCTAGAGTTCAAGCTCATCCAGAAAAAATGAACCGGTAAATAACCATTTGAGACCGTAAATTCATCAACCATAAAAGCCTTGGTCGTGTTTGTGCACCGTCACCTCCACTTTTCATTTGGCCGATCATTCACATCCACTTGATTGTTTACCTATTTTGAGGAACAACTGCGAAGAGTGATCCCACCTAGCCATCCTTGTAATACTGCCGTGATTGGAAAATTCCAACCTGTACCTGGAATTGCTGCTATCCCTGTTTATCACTCGTTCCTCAAAATACGAGTCTTCTTTGAGCTCCTTTCACTGACTCGTAAAAAATGAAAAGTTTGCCGAGTTTTGGCCTTCCAGCTCGTTAAAAGGACCGGAAGAGCTATCCGTCCTCTAGATTTTAATCTTTTTGGACCTGAGGGATTATTGCATAAAAAGATCGAGCGCTTGTCTAGTTCGGCTCGATAAAGATATCGAATATTCATCCCTTCTGTATTGTTTTATACTTTTTCGGACTTAAGGGATTAGATGACGAAAAAGGACCCCTGGAGTCTACTTTATGTACACTTTTCAGACTCTCTAAAAATGAAAAGGACCGAGTTGTCTTTGTCGCTGGGCTCGTTAAAAATATTAGATAGCGAAAAACTTGTCTATAGACGAGAACGAGTTTCCCTATCGCTAGGCTCGTTAAAACATAGCGATGGGCTTGCCCGAAGGGCAGGTTATAGAACAAGAATATGTTATCCTCCTCAAGCGTGACAAAAATAAAGAGGTACTGGTCAGAAATGACTGGGGAAAAATTGGGAAGAACCTCAAAGCTTAATGGTAGCAAGTCGCTCTTGAACATGACACTTTTGCCTCCGTAAATATCGGGTTGGGTTATTATCATTCACCGGTCCCTTCACCATGGTCTCGCCATACCATCCATACATGGGGTAATGCTACCGATCCATCACATCAGTGTCGTTATATGTTCAAGAGATGTCATTCAGAAAGTGTCAACCGGGTCCCATCCACTACCGTACATCATCTTTCATCCTTCCATGACCGCCACCCTGAATCATATTTCACAAATCGTTTTCACCATCATCACTAGCTCCGTTCCGTGTCACTGATGTGGGATTCATTAAGGCCCTCCTTTGACGGATCACTTCTTGTCGACATCAGCTCACTATCCAAGAAGTTGATCTAGGAACACCCCCTCAGTACTTTGAAGCTTGCATGCCTCAATGGCAAGTTTCTCACTCCCGGCGATAGGTATACATTAATGACCTCCGACCAGGAGACTTTGCGTGGTGTTCGACATCAGATCCTATATTCACACCACGTGAATTGTGCTGCAGTACCTTGAGGGTCATCATCATTATCGGTGATTCCTCTCGCGCTTGTTAACAGTTTACGTTATTGACTGGTAATCAAGCGATGTCTTTCCATGTTCGACTTCAAGAAATTCTCACATGGATCGACTTGTACTAGAGTGAAGATCGAACAAGTTTGAAGACCCCGGATCTAGTTTCATCCATCCGGGCTACGATATATATTCAGGAGATAAAAACATAGACATGTGCAGCAGATGAGCATCCTACTAAAAGGATGATAATTAAAAGCAGAGAATTATCCGTCTCTTATCAGACGATCGTCTGTTTATGTACGGCAAATGTATTTATAAAGCTGATCATGGGAAATGCCCGCATCAGCTAGATCATGAAAAGAAAGTATGAAAAGATAATGTATTGTATTGTATTTTGTTACAGGTCACCTCCCGGCGATTGAATGAACTTCGGATCCTCCTAATAAAGCATTTCACCCGATAAACGACCTCATACTTTAGGGGGCAACTGTTATAGACATTTTTGTGCCTTACAGCATAGAGCATGAAATGTCAATAATCTAAGGGATCCAAAGTCCCTAAACAAGTTGTTCTTACCCTTAGAGGAACAAGGTCAGCAAACCACAGCACTGCAAATCAGTTCTCCACTGAAAAACACTCAAAAACAGGTCAGTTTTGGATCATTGCAGCTGCTCCACTAGGCATCTTCGCTGCATAGCAGGTACAACAAAGGCTACCTGCGTTGCATAGCAAGTAGAACAAAGGCTACCTGCGATGGGCGTACTTGGACATGTGGAGGAATCTTTTTCTCAAAATGCCAGTGCCCAGGAAGCTTCTAAAAAGACACTTGATGATAAGATTCGCCTAATGATGAGTTAAGAGCTTCTAAAACTCCAAGTGGAAGACAGAAACTCCGAGTGAAGAACTGAAGAACAACTGGAGTTGAAGAGGACAACAAGTCACACATCAAGCTGACTTATCTTCACTCCAAAACTCTATATAAGGATCTCATCCCATGGGATCTAAAGGGCGGAATTTAGTGCAAAGAATTGTTGTTGGTTTACAGTTGTGAGCATTGGGTGATTGCTTGAGGGAGGTGAAGAAGAGATTTCTCTCCGTCGGGAAGGTGATGCTAGATTGGACCTCTCATGGTTGTATCACCGCCTGAACCTTACTTCCATATATTAATAAAGCATTTGAGGTTCTTCTATTCGCATGTGTTTCAATGATGTATTGTCTTACTTGCGTATTTGATTTATGCTAATCCTTGAATCAGTTATGAATGCATGCCCCTTGTAGTTTCCTTTCTTTGTCTTGTTTGCAGGATCTCGTGTAGCTGGGCCCGTGAAAAGACTTGGAGCTGGGAGCAAGCGGCAATCAAAGGAGATTGGATCGACCATTTGCGCAAGACATCGGTAAGTGGATCTCTTCCTTTTATCTCTTGCATGTCATAAAGAAGAAACTTTAGATAGCTTTGCTTTCAGCTGTTGCTAAGGAACTGTCACCCTTAGAGTGGGTTAGGGTCATTCCGAGTTGGATACTTTCCCCCACAACAAATACCACGGACCAAAACCATAGGATCAAAAACTGTCGGACTAATACCATGAACCAATCATGAAAGTGCGTGAACTTTTCTCTTGCATGAAGGGAACTTTTCTATGCATGAAAGTGCGTGAACGTTTCTCTACATGAAAGAAAATTTTCTCTGCATGAAAGTGCGTGAACGTTTCTCTACATGAAAGAAACTTTTCTCTACATGAAAGTGTGTGAACTTTTCTCTACATGAAAGAAACTTTTATCTTCATGAAAGTGCGTGAACTTTTCTCTACATGAAAGAAACTTTTATCTTCATGAAAGTGCGTGAACTTTTCTCTACATGAAAGAAACTTTTATCTTCATGAATTTGCGTGAACTTTTCTCTACATGAAAGAAACTTTTATCTTCATGAAAGTGCGTGAACTTTGAAAATAACTTTGCTGCACTATAATTTATCATCTCTGTGATTTTCCATCAAGGACAACACTTGTCTCATAATGCCAACAATCTCCCCCTTTGGACTTGATGGCAAAGCTAACTTGTGATACTGAGAACTGTCATCTGATTCCTTTGAGTTGTCCGGCATCCCATGCATTCTGTCACATCTGATATCTCTTCTGTAGATTCATCTAGATATATATAAGTGAGTTGATCTTCTACGAGATGGTTGCCATCAAGTACAACACATGCATCATAATTCCAACATGTTGTTTGCTTTATAAACTACATAAGGAGCTTGAAGTTAAGCCAGCTAGCATTCGAACTGCTTTTGCGATGCAACTGCAATGTAGATCAATGTTGCTTCAGTCAATCTCCGGGTTGGTTTATGAACTGAACATCTAACTTGCAAACATCCTAAGTGCCCTAGTGGTAGCTCAGCCTAAATCCCTGAACTTAGCTGCAAACTGTGGTTGAAAACCAAGCTCTATCTCATCCCTAAACCATCGCACTGTCTCTCACTGGTAGTCTGGATGCATCGCACCTCCCGTGTGTTGTAGGTGAGATGCATTCCTGTTTTCCTTAAGGATGGGTGTGATGATTGAATGAGACTGTTTCTGCTTCCAGATTTTGGTTTTTTCTTCATTGTTTTTAGCTCTATTCAGTAGTTTTGTTGTCTATGATCAGTATATCACTGTTGAAACCTTCTTCCTTCACATTATTCAGCCTCCATTGATAAGGAATTGTGAATGTTTTTTTATGTATTTTTCATCATTTACAGTCCTCCTTTGCAAACAATAGCTTAATCGAACTATCGTCTTTTGATTCGAAAGTGTCGCAACTATCATTTTCATTCAAGGAAAAGAGTGTCGTAAGGTCTTCCTCTTTTAGATAGTCGATTACACTTTTTCCATTGTATTTGATTTGAATTATCAATTCTTTGAAGTGTCGAAAATAGTTTTACATTTGAAAGAGAAAGTGTCGTCTTAGTCTTCCTTTCATTTTTTTTGAAAAGAAATTTTTAAAGTGTCACTTCGAAGAAAAATAGTTCAGATTTGTACTTAGTTTTCTTTTTGTCATTCTCACATTAAGGGAACTGTAAAACAAATACATGCATGTGCATTTGAATTTAGACTGCATGCGGAAATTGATTTAGGAAAGTGCATTAATGAGTGCTCTGTGCTCTTTGTTGAAAGAATCATATTTTCCCTTCCTTAGTAGCTAGGATTTTCATTACTAAAAGAAAATAAACGACTGTTTATCATTTTAGATTGCATATTTAGGAGTTGTACATCTACATCATGTAGTGAACCTTGAAAGGAAAACTTCTTAAGAAAGATCAACTATAAAATAAACCTCAATGAACATAAAAACGCTTTGCAACCTAATGCACAACATCTAGAAGATTAGGCTAGAGACGAATTCTGACATCGTAAAGCCTGGTAACTATCGTTTTCATCATAGTTTGGGTGATTCCTCCTCTTTGATACGATAAGTGCCAGTATGGACCTGTGCTCCCATGTACCGTTGAGTATATATTGGGAGACCACAATACACTGATATCCTTTATCCTTAGGAAGCTGTGTCTACCGCCCTATCGATCGCAATGCACTGAACACAACATTTGAAAAGAATGACTACTGTACGTAAAGTCCTCGGACATTTCTATATAATTTACCACCGAGGTGTATATTGCAGTTTTGCGATTGGTTTGGTAATCCCTCTGAGTAGTCACAAATAAAATCCAGGGTCTTGCGCTCCATCTCGACCCGAATAGAGTACAATTTGAAGCATGTGAATACATGAGTTGGAGTCGAACATGCATGAACATCGTCTGATTACCGGCCAATAATGAAAACTGTTAACAGACGCGAGAGTTAAATCCTCTCTGCGGACAGAGACGATCCCTACTAGCCCAGACCGGGTCTAGCAACAATCAAACAATGCTATCACGCAAGTTGCTAATTGCAAATTAAAGGTAGATGATGAGAACCTACTTGGATTCCAACGCTAATATTCGTAGAAGAGATGTCGCTCTCGTTCCTTTGCTTCGGCTGGTCACAATCCCCACGATCTCCGTGATTGGACACCTGCACATGCAAAGAACAACACAAATACAAGCATAAAATCCAATAGATGCAATTATATATCAGTCAGAAAAGATATAACTCAACATCAATCATTACAAAAGACAATGAGAGTGGAATCATAATGATAGTCATCTATTATTGATAATCAAAGAAGAATACAACCATAGTTCTGATGTCAAATCCTCCTTTGGCTGGGTAATCAGCTACACAAGTCTTGCAAAGCTTGTTGGGATGGGAAACAAGCCTCTCTCTCTTTGGTGACAAGAATCTCCTCACTTAGATTTGGCCTTATGGGTGCAAAGAAGGCTCTTGCAACTTCAATCTCTTGAACTCCTAGAATTCTCACTATTACTAGCACTATGCTGGAACTAGCTTGCTCAAGGAAAAAGAACAAGCTTTTATAGATAGAGGGGAAGGAGATAAGATCAATCAAAATTTCCATGGGATTGGCTTTATCACTTAGAAGCTTCCATGAAAGGTGGCAAACCACTTCCCTTCTATGGAGATTCGAAGCCGTACCATCCTAACTCAACACGGATTCAGTTGGTGAATGGGTTAAGGAGAACCTTCGGAAGTTTGTTTGTTAAAAACTTTACCCAACTGGGTTGGCGCGAGTGCGAATTTGACACAGAGCGCCAATGGCGCACCCTCTTTAGAGGATTTCCCCCATTGGCGTGAGCAGTACACTGTGGAACCACGCCAATGCAAAAAGAGGTCTTTTTATGGGTATTCTGCAGGAGATGTCTTCAGGGCATATGAAGCTCACACTTAGAGGAATATAATGCAAGTGGTTTCAGGTTATGTCACTTCTCACAAGTCCCGGAATGAGTCCTCCAATGTACGGGAGAGGGGAAACAGGGACGGTGACAAACAGTGACAAATTACTACGTAACAGATGCCCCCTAAAGCATGAGGCCTGAGAGAGAGAGGGGTGAAATGCTTTACAAGAACATGCGTAACTGAAAATACTGCGGCCGGAGAACCTGCGTAAAGAAGTACAACTGATATCTCAAGTACATGATATATGCGGTATGGGCACAACCATCCATAACAGAGCATACAAGAATCTAGATCCAAGGTATGGGCGCAGCCATCTAGTGAGGATCGATAAATAGACTCAGGCATGGTCGCAACCATCAAGTGAATGAGTCATGTAATGATCATAATGAGCCACAAATCGTAGCCTGGATTCCAACAAACAAAATCCAGGGTCTTGCGCTCCATCTCGACCCGAACAGAGTACAAGTTCAAGCATGTGAATACATGAGTTGGAGTCGAACATGCATGAACATCGTCTGATTACCGGTGTAGAAAATTACAGGGTAAGTTCCACAGAAAGAATACCAAAAGGACACCGCTCACAACCAGATCTCAAATCAATACACCAGTATTTTTGACGTGGTTAAAACCCTCAGAGTGCAAGGAGGGAAATAGTCCACGGCCTGTCCCAACGTGGGTACTACAGGCAATTTATTAATCAAAGAATGAAAATTTACATAAGCTTCTCTCATGCACGGATTACCCGAACAATGACCCTCCATGCGCTTTAAATAGAACTCATGGACCAATCGGGTGTCAAGCCACGGATCAAGTGTCGGTAATACCGAGGTGAGAGTGAACCGTCGGATCACTACATATCGTCACCATCGGATTGTAAGTTACAAAATGTACAACGGTAAAGAAACACACTTTACCTAACTCTAACCTAACTCTATACTAGACCAAGTTGAACTTAACTATATCCTATGTGTCAGAATATCCTAACAACCGGCTAATAATGAAAACTGTTAACAGACGTGAGAGGTACCACCAATAATGACAATGGCCCTCAAGGTACTATAGGTACAATCTACGGTGTGTGAATCAATGAACTGACGTCGAACACCCGCAGAATCATTCGATCGGAGGCCAATGATGAAAACCTCGCGTCGAACACGAAGAACCTGCCATTGAGGCATGTAGGCTCCAAGGCACCGGAAGGGAGTCTCTAGGTCAACTTCCTGGATAATGAGCTGAAGTCGACAGGAAGTGACCTTGATCAAAGGTGGGCCAGAGTGTTTCCCACATCATTGACACGAGACAGAGGAAGAATGTTGTGGTGAATCAGAATTATGTGAGGTATCAGAGGGAGGTTGTAATTCTGTAGAGGTCAACTTCTCTTGAACATATCGGCGGCACGACAGTGGGCTTGGCAGTATTTGACATTAAATGATCAAGGGTCATGGTGACAAGAATGAGCAGATGAGAGGTCAAATAGGATAATCCAAACCCACGGAGGCTAGTGTAAAACAAGATGAGAGGTTCCCACCTAGACACGAATGCAGACAAGTGCCATGTTCAAGAGCGACATACTGCCGACACAATAATGATTATGGTTCCATTTTTCCCAGCATTTCTGGCGAGTACCCCGATTATTTTTTGATGACAAGCTTGACGGGGATAGCATATGCTTGTAAGGTGTCATTACGACGGGATCCGATTTCATCAGGTTTTAATGAGCCTGACAAAGGAAGAACTTGGTGTCTTTTCATGTTTAGAGAGTTTGAAAAGACAGCAGAAAATAAAACTCCAGGGGGGTCCTTTTTCGTAAAGTTGTGTCTCTCGAGCCCGAAAAAGTATAAAACAATGCTCGAAAGAACCGCCCGACCATTACGATTGAGGAGTACTTTTCATGAGTAGTGACATAGACCTGAAAAAGCAAAAAAGCGATCGATATCACGTCGTTTCGTAACCATTAACGAGCCTGAAACGACAAAGACCCGACAATCTTTGGTTTTTTTACACGGTCGGAAAAGAGTTTAAAGACGACCGCCTCTTATTCCCGTTTAACGAGTCAAGAGGGATAACTCGACGATCTTTTCATGTTTAGCGAGTCAGAAAAGAGCTGAAAGATGACTCCACAGTGACTTTTTTGTGTATTTACCGAGTCCAAAAAAGTATAAAATACAACTTTTTTCACCATCAAAGTTGCGTAAAAGACCTGTCGCTGCACAAGAAGCAAGTGTAAAATCCATTTTCGACCAAAAATATACTAAAATATTCAAAAAATAACTTTTTAAACCTAAATATAAGTCAAAAAGTTTATAAATATGGTGAAAATGGTAAAACATAGAATTACTTTTACTTTTTACCTCTTTGAATAGTAGCAGTGGTCTGTTTGGGGAGTGAACTTCAGACGGTGATTACAGCCAATCCGTGCAACCATTCAAAATTTCGTCGGTTCCAGGTAAGAGGCGCTTCTCTTAGCTCCATTTCCATACATTTTTCATGCTTTTTGTTCTCTGATTGAGCCTCTGCAAGGAGGATTTCAAAATTTAGGGTTGCGCCCATTGGCGCGGGTATCCGCCACGGACCCGCGCTAATGGGGTGATTTTCCTAAAGGGGTCGCGCCATTGGTGCGACTGTTTTAGAAACAGTCGCACCAACCGCGCAACCTAATTTTTCCTTTGAAATTTCCCATTTCATTTTGTCTGGATTGTAGGTTTACCAGTGTTCTAATAACGATTTATTCATCCTTGTGGGTGCAGGAAACAGGAAAAATGGTGGTGGAATGGAAAGAAAGGGAACATGATGTCATAGATGCCTTGGCTATAGAGGATGAGGGATGCATGAACGCCTTAAGAGACTGTGGTCTCAAGAAATTCTTCCTCACATCTTACCTGCGAGCTCAGCCCGAGCTATTGTAGTTCATAATTGACGCTTGGGATGTTGATGACCAAGTATTTCGCTTACGGGACCAAGTATTAGAGCTTGATGTGTCCGATGTGTATTTCATCACTGGGTTATCATGGAGAGGGGTGAGGCCCATCTTGACCAGAATTAGACCTTCCGGGGAGAAGATGGGCCTCACCCCTCTCCGTGATAACCCAGTGATGACCCGAGTGTGTCCAGGGGCACAATTTGGGAAAAACAGTGCCAAGGTGGATATCGCCACCGTTCGGGACTTGGTTCTCAAGGTGATATTGTTCACCATCACTCGTCCAGCCGGGGTACAGGCGCCCCATGAGGCGAGCAAGAATCATCAGCTACTAGCAACAAAATGCCTCAGCCCCACCATTTTCGACTGGGCTACAGCGGTGACCACCAATATCAAAAGGCAGCTTACAAAGCGTAAGCGAGGAGGAGTGAAACAGTTCGGGTATGGCTCAATTGTGGTGTCATTCTTCTTGGAACGATTACCCCTTTTTCAGATTCAGGGAGCTATAGTGGCTGATCCATTGCCACGAGAGCCTAGGATGGCTCGCTGGGCAGCACTGATGCCCAGAGGAGGAGGGGGCCAACAGATGTCCTGGCGGCCCGAGTTCTTTATATGGCTCCGCCGTCAGCTGATTATGGTGGAGGATTGGCCATATGCGGGGACTAATTTCACCGGGGATCCAGACCTCCCACTGCCAGAGGGAGAGGAGTGGGACGAGGAGTTGGGTATGATCTCTTTGTTTTTTGATGTTTTATGTATTTTTTGTTTTTGTCAATACATGCATGTTCTGATGACAGTTGTATATATATGCAGATGTTGGCCCAGAGCGACCAGCTGGCTTGTCTCCTGTAGCGCGGAGGGTCCAGCCCGCAGCTGACCCTCAAGCAGAGGGTGCCGTGGGGGAAGAGCTAGTTCAGAATCTTGAGGGACTCACTCGAGGGATTCCGGGTTACGCTAGACTGGCGGATGTGCCCTTTGCATACCAGAGGCACACAGTGGGGGTGCTGAGTCGTGTCCATCGTTTATTGAGACGATTGGTGCGCGTGGTGACGTGCTATCATGAGCACCACTACGATTAGACTTCTAGGCTTCTTTTATGCATATTTTTGAGGGACATGTCGTCCCGGGATGTATCAGGATGAACATGTATTATTTTTTGAACTATGTAATCCACGTGGTGCAAACATTACGACACACATATATATACACATATATATATACATATGCCTATGGTTTATTATTGTGCTTTTATGTGCTTACTTGTATGATGTTTTGATTATAAATTATGCAAATGTCTATCTAATACATGATTAGCCAATGCATCAGATAATGTGTTTAATCGTCGTGGAATATGCTGATATGTGATAAAGTCAAAATTCCTTTCTAACAATTTAACACGTAAGTACAACCTTAAAATGTGACGGTCTCTGACGGAATATCACCCATTGAGCTGATGGACGACAAGCTGAGAGTCTAGGTTAACAACCAATGTACGAATATTGAGATTAATCGCCTCGGCTAATAATTCAATAACAGCACTATATTCAGCAACATTGTTTGTAGTACAGCCTAAACACACACCTTGAAGATCTATCAACTCACTGTGAGGATCGTAGATCACCCACGCTGCAGAGGACAAATTGTGAGTGCTGCGGCAGGCACCATCAGCGAAACCAACATAAGGTGCACCTGACATCTGCACAAGAAGCAAAAACACAGCAAGGGGCAATCACGCCTTCACACCAAGCCAAAAACATGAAAACACACACACACACATACACACATGTTTAAATCGAAGTGCATGGAATCATGCATAGTAATTTTTCAAGTACAACCCATTGCGGGGCTTATCAAGAGGATTACCTTCGTAGTCAACTAGCTCATATTCCCCCTTCTGCAACACTTTCTTTACAATATAAGGGTCTAGCCACATGGGTTCGAGCTTGCCTGCCCCTAGCTTGTCATTTGCTTGGTCGTATAGCAGGACTAGATCTCCCTCAACAAAGGAATGAGGATGGATGGTATGGTCGAAGTGAGTTTTAACTCTCTTCTTTTGAGCTTCGATAGCTAGAGAGGCTAAGCGACGGGTCTCATCCAGTCGTTCTAGGTAAAGAAGCCGTTCCTCTACTGAGTAGTGTTGGGAAGCAACTCGACGGCTATTTTTAACGAAGGGATTTCACATTCTATAGGAAGGGTAGCCTCCAGTCCGTAAACTAGTTGAAATGGAGTGAAACCGGTGGCATCCTTCACAGAGGTTCGGTAGGCCCACAAGGTGGGAAACAACATCAGATGCCAATTAGACTTATGCATGTCAACAGTAAGTTGAAGCATCATAACCAAAATCTTGTTAACGGCTTCAACCGGGCCGTTAGACTGAGGATAGTACGGGGTCGAACTATCATGCCATAAGCCTAGTTGGGTAGTTAGTTCGGTCATCATGTGATTACGGAAATGATTTCCGTGATCCGTGATGATGGCCTGCGGAACTCCGAACCTTGTAATAACATGGTTGAACAAAAACTGCGCCGCTGTGTGACTGTCTTCAGTTAATGTGGGCATCGCCTCGGCCCATTTGGTAAATTAATCGACGGCAATGATAATAAACCCATGCCCCCCGGCCGAGCGAGGCTTACAGGTTGTATAATCAATGCCCCATTTTGCAAAAGGGCCAACGGTGACAAGAAGGTGCAGCGGAGCTGGTGGCGCATGCATTTTCCACTGGTATATCTGGCACGCATGACATGAACGGACGGCGAGAATGCAATCCTTGAAAATAGAGGGCCAGAAATAACCAGCGCGAAGTATTTTTTGAGCTGTGGCATATCTGGATGTGTGACCACCACAGGCACCAGAGTGGCAGTCATTCAAGACTCTCTCAGCTTCCTCAAGGGTTAGACATCGGCGGAGGACGGAGTCAACGCCGAGACGGTATAGGGTGTCCCCGATGATACGATAGGGTTGAGACTGATGACAGATCCGCCGCCGAGCATCTTTGGATACAGTGGGGCGGAAAGAGGACATCTGCAAATATACAATAATATCCCCGTACCAGGGGTCGAGGGTGCTGATTAGAAAAAGAGTTTCGTCCGGGATATGATCCTCTGAGAGAGAGGGTACAGAAGGAGATGGCAAAGAGCAAAGTAACTCAGCAAAGACCAGGGACTTCTTAGACTTGGCAGCAGTAAATTCCAAGTCAAACTCTTGGAGGATGACAATCCACTTTGAGTATTTGCCCCCCAGCAACTGACGTGACATGTACGTCATCGGGTTGCAATCAGAAATCACGGTCGTGGTGCGCAACAAGATATAATGCCGGAAATGTTGGATGGCACAAACGGCAGCCAATGCCAACTTCTCGACGTAAGTGTATCGAGTTTCCATATCCAAGAGGTTGTGGCTGAGGTAATAGATGATGTGCTCATTGTCATCATCGTCGTCTTGCACGAGAACCATGCCAATAGTGGTATCGGCGGCGGCCAGATACAGAGTATAATCATGGTGGTAATTCGGAGGTCGCAATAATGGAGCAGAAACAAGGAGACCCTTGAGACGCTCGAAAGACTCTTGAGAAATAGCATCCCAATGAAAGGGTGTATCTCGCTTCAATAACCGTGTAAAACCTTTAGCCACCTCAGCATAGTTTGAAACGAATCATCTTAGGAAGTTTGCTTTGCCCTGCAAGCTCTGCAACTATTGCAAAGAAGCAGGGGGAGAAAGATTCAGAATAGCCTCGACTTTGAGGGGATCCAGACGGATGCCCTCTCGGGAGACGATAAACCCGAGTAGTCGACCCGATTCAACGCAGAAGACACATTTATGAGGATTTAGCCTGATACGGTAGTGTCGACAGCGGAGAAAGATTTCACAAAGATGGGAAGGATGGTCCTAACGTTTAACTGAATGAGCTGGAAGATCATCTAGATACGGTTGTACAATGTGACAAATGTCATGAAAAGCATAGGACATTGCACGTTGGAAGGTAGCACCGGCATTCTTCAAACCGAAAGGGAGCTTCTTGTAAGCAAAAGTGCCCCAAGGACAGCTAAAGGCCGTCTTATGCTGATCAGCGGGCACAATATTGATCTGGTTATACCCAGAAAAACTGTCCATAAATGAATAGATTTCGCTTCCTGCACACTCATCAATGAGTTGATCGATGAAGGGTGTGGGGAAGTTATCCTTAGGATAGGCACGGTTAATGTCATGGTAATCAACACAGACTCGAATGGTACCCTGCTTTTTGTTCACAGGGACTATATTAGAAACCCAATCCGTAAGTGGAATGGGGTAAATGAAACCAACCTTGAGAAGCTTTTCAACTTCTGCTTTAATGGCTGCAGCCTTTCGGGGGTGCACGGGGCGTAGGCGTTGACGAACGGGCTTAGCACCCGGATACGTAGGTATCTCATGCACCACTATGCTAGGGTCAATGCCGAGCATCTCTTCGTAGGACCAAGCGAAGACATCACAAAATTCGCGAAAAAGATTGGTGTAGAGCTGAACTTCCTCCGGAGTACAAGTGACTCCAATGTGAATATGCTCGACAATCCCTGGTTTCACAGAGATGTCGATGGGTTGGGTTTGCGTAATGTTTCCCATATTGCCTTCAGAAGACACTTGATAAACTTGAATAGGTGTTTGAAGGGGCTGAAATGGGATACAAGAAGCAAACCGTTCGAGACAGGCGATCATTTCCTGATGGGCAGGGAGGAACGAGGAACGGTGGTGATAATAAGACCAAGGAGGTTCCTCAAGAGACATGGTCTCTATAATGGCTTCATCGGAAGGAAATATTTCCTTTAATGGATCCGAAGTAGCATCATCTCCAAGCCAAGGAGAATGAACATACGAGTCGGGAACGCTGCTCGGAGGAGCAGGCTCAGGAGGGGGAGCCAATGCAGCAACGATTTCAACGTAGTTGAGCTCGGCGGGACTCAACGGCATCATATCACCCCAAGATTCTATCTGATTAGTGGGAGGAAGGACCCACGGATCAGAGCGCACGAAGATCATATTAATAGGGGCAAGATTAGGAGGTGGGAGGGAAAAGACACCCATCAGGGTGGGATCTTTAAAGAGTCTGGCTCCCACACTCTCACATGATTTGGAGGTATGCTCCACGAAAGGCACGTTGCCTTCGGAATAGGAGGCGAAGAAAGAGAGCTGGTCCACGGTGACAATCTTCCCCTGATGAGGGAAACGAATGACACGGAAAAGAGAGGAAGCCACGGCTTGCATGGCGTATGTCCAGCTACGTCCGAGGAGGAGGTTGTAGGTAAGATTAGCATCGACAACTTCGACGTCCACTTCGATCGTCTTCCCTTCCAAAGAGATGGGCAACCGTTGGAGGATACCATAAGGACGGGACTCTCTTCCATCAAAGGCTTCCAATGTTGTAGGAGACTGGCTCAGCGTCGGAGAACCAATAGCTTTCCAACAGGCAACAGACATGATGCAAGTCGAAGCACCTTCATCAATGACTGTACAATGAATCGTTTTAGTATTGATAATGACCTGTATGAGGAAAGCGATTTGGTGAGGCAGTCTCGGCATATGGCCCTCGAGGTCAAAAGAAATCAGATCCGAGTCAGCTGGGTCTATGCCACCGATGGCCGATAGCAAGGACTTCCTCTGGGAGGGGCAACCCTGGAGCACTTCTAGGGCAGACATAGCAGACGGAGCCTGAGCTAAGTCCTCAACGATGATGTAGTGCTGGGCAGCACGAGCATTAGGGTTGTAAGAATACTTCCGGAGTACACCTTTTGGAGGGGGTCGGATAGTCATCTCAGTGCTAGGTCTCTCGATGTGGAGTGGACCAGAACTGGACGGAGGAGACCTCAGGCTCTTTCCCGGCATGCGACGGATATTCTTTTGCTCGAGTAGTGATGTGGACGGGAATCGTCCCAGCCATAAATACTTGAGAGCCGAATGAAGAAGAGGGTTGTGATGGATCTGCCACCATTTGAGTTTGCTGTGAAGGGAAAGGTTCTTTAAGCACAACAGGAGTCCCAGGAGCACCTTTCAACAATCGACTAACTTCGGACCGCCTGGGGCAGTCTTTAGTATAGTGATCCTCGTCACAGATAAGACAAGGATACTTAGGTTTACATTTGGCTCCTTCCTCGGGTGGAGGTTTAGGGGAGTCCTGTCTGGGTTGTTCGGATTTATTCTTGGATTTCCCTTTCTTTTTCCCTTTCGAGGATTTATCCGCCATGGTGGACTGGACGGCGTTAACCTCGGAAGTGTTTCCAGAATTAGATTGACCCTGAGAAGTGTTTTCACTAGGAACGTTCAGGTTTTTCTTCCTAAGGTTCACGTATGATTTCTTTGAAGATGCGTTTACAGAGCCAATAACACCGTCAAAAGATGGCTTTGGCGGAGCTTTGGATGTTCCGGGTCTCAGGGCGTCTGGCAAATAATCATATAAAGTACCTGACTGAGAATAAACTAAGTCGAGGTACTGAGCACGCGCGATAGCTTGCTCTTCAGTTACACAAGCTCCCATAGCAATGTCTCGCGCGATCACAGGGACAAAGGAGGTTGTAAACCAATCGGTTAGGAGCTAATCAGGAATCCAGAACTTGATCAAACGACGACGCTGTCTCCATTCATGTATATGATCGGATATATGTGTGGCCGTGTCCTGTTTGAGAGACGTAAGGAGGTGCGTCCCCGTCTCATACCGAATGGGTAACTGAAAATGAGTTAGGAATGCCATAGCCAACGAGTTGAAATCTTGAAATGTTCCACGATTCAACTCAATATACCACTTAGCGGTCGAGCCGGTGAGAGTCCTTTGGAAGAGGCGAAGCCGGATGGAATCATCAAGCCACGAGTTGGATGAGCACCAGAGGTGATAGGTCATGACGTGGGCTTGAGGGTCCTCACCAGCTTTGCCATCAAATTTCGGGCAATCACCGGGTATCTTGGTCGGAACTGGTGGCTAATATGGATTATGAAGAATGGGATCATTTGTCAATTTAGACACATCTGGCAATTCCAATGTCACTAAGAAAGGTAACTAAGTATTGAAGGACATCTGTGGCCGTGAAAGAGAGGTAGTACCAAGGTTCCAACCAGGTGGTGGTTACCCCCATTGACTTTGTCCGGACGGGCTTGGCCCATAAGGGTTCTGCCCATAGGGATTTTGTCCATAGGGATTCTGTCCATAAGCAGACAGCTGACCCTGGATCTGCCCCCCAGCACCCCATGGATTAGCAACTTGACTTGCAGGTGCAACATACTGTTGCTGATAATTCTGATAAGGGGTGACCTGCATTTGTTGATAATTTTGATAAGGGGCTAACTGAGTTTTCCCCTGGGGTTGCTGGTAACGATACGGTTGCTGAGCTCCATATTGAGCCTGATAAACAGGCTGCGCTTGGTAAGAAGGTTGGGATTGTAACCCACCTTGCATCTGAAAACCAATTTGGGTCTGGGGCCCATAAGGATGTCCTTGAACAGGTTGAGCTTGGACCATCTGGCCAGAAGGTTGTCCTGGTTGGGTTTGGGACGGACCCGTTTGCCTAGAAGGACGAGCTTGCTGGGTATTAGGTTGTCCTTATGCAACCAAGGGTTGTCCTTGCGGAACAGATGGTTGAGCAGGCTGGACGGCCGGTTGAACTTGAGGTTGACCAACTTGTCCAAAAGGATGACTAGGCTGGGCAGTGGGTTGGCCCTGCTGTACGTAAGGCTGACCCCCTTGCCCAGAAGGGTACCCCTGTTGCAGTGCCGGTTGACCTTGTTGAATATAAGTTTGTCCTGCTTGTCCAGAGGGATAACCTTGCTGGATACCAGGTTGACCTTGTTGGATATAAGGTTGTCCTGGTTGTCCAGATGGGTAACCTTGCTGGGTAGCAGGTTGCCCTGGATTACCAGAAGGTTGAGTCAAATAAGTAAAAGATGGACCACCAGCGGCCGAAGGTTGTCCCTGATAGGGTTGTCCTTGTGGGCCCCCAGGTTGTCCTGGGTAAGACTGGCCGTAATATTGCTGCCCTTGGGGGGTTTGCGTATAAGACGGCTGGCCTTGGTTAGGCGGTCCCTGAAGCTGTGCAGGCATTGCTTGGCCCCCATGGTAAGTGGTGGTGCCCCAAGCAACGGATAATGGTACCGAGACCTCAACAACAGGTTGAGTAGGCAAGGGTTTGGAAAGATAAAGGAACTGACCAGTAGAATCGTAATAATAAAATGGACCTTGCGCGTTCAGATCCTGAACAGCTTGCCCATACTGATCATACGGCCCCCCTCCTGGGATGGGACTAGAAGAGGGTGGTGCAATTTGTGCAAGATGAACAACTTTGGGTGTATGTGCCGGCTGGCCACTACTCACTTGACCATGAGGCGGACCAGCACCAATAGTCACAGCTGAAGACGCCGTAATGGCACTAACAACCGGAGTTGAATGTGCTACACAAACAGTTGGATTCGTTGGAACTGAAGTGACGGATGTATTGTGAACTTGTGAAACAAAAGATCCCATGGTGGGAGTGATGCGGAGGTCCCACATGGTACTTGAAGCGGGGATCCTGGCACTCATATTATCCCTCAACGACTTATAGCATGAGGGTACCGGAGAAGTGGCCGGGATAGGAGTTTCAATACTCGACAAAATGGGTGTCTCACTCACTCTAGGAGATGTCTCATCCATGTGAGAGGTAGACATTGGAGACGAAACACCAGGAGGGGTAAAAGGAATATCGTCCTCTTAAGGCTCCCAAATGGGGTTCCAATGAATTTCGTAATCCTCATTGTCCAGAGCACGAGAGTTGATCGGTTGGATACTCGGGATAACAGGAAGAGTATCACTCACAACCGGTACCTCAGGAGCAACAGAAGACGGAGACCCTTGATCACTTGGAATGGGAGACGGGATCGATGGTTCAGCCAGGATGACAAACTTCAAAACAAAACCTAAGGGAATCTAACGAGAAAGGACCCTACTCAAACTAACGCACACAAGATCTAACCAGGTAATGTTAATCACGACCAAATAAATTTTAAGACGCAAGGACACAAGTTGACCTTTTCATGTTTTAAGAGTCGAGAAAAGGACAAAAAGATGACTCTAGTCTCCTTCGAATGTTTAGTGAGCTCGAAGTGACAAATGCTCAAGTGAGCCTTTTCTTTTAAGGAGTTCGAAAAGGATCAAAATTGACTACTCTGGAGAAACTAGGCAAAGGGTTTACCAAACAAATCCGTAAAACTGCATATACACCTTGGCAGTCATATGAAAACCAAGGACTTCTCATACGGTAGTCAATCTTCCCGAATGCTGTGTTCGGTGCGTTACGGCCCTTAAGGCGGCAGACACGGCTTCTTGTGGATAAAGGATGATAACCTAGTGGGGTCTCCCCATATACTCGATGGTACGTGGGAGCTCAAGTCCATGCTAGACCACTTGTTGCGTCACGGAAGGAGGAATCACCCAACCTTAAGTGAAACAAAAGTGACTAGGTTTAACGACGCCGGAGCACGTCTCTAGCCTAGACCTCCACAACAGTGAGCGTTATGTTCCAATGCATTTTTAAGTTCATTCAGTTCATTTTACGGTTGATCTTTAATTAGGTTTCGATTTCCATGTCCTACCGTATGTGATTTCTCACAATTCCCTAAATGCAAGCTATATGCCAAAAAGTATCATTTCGTTCGATGAACACTAACTATGAGAGAGTTGAGAACTTTTCAATCAAACAAAATGACCATAAACAATCAAGAACCACTCTAATGTAGCTAATGTCAATAAACGAAACTTTTCTTTAAAGTCACTAATCAATGAAAAGCTCTAATTTCCATTAACTAATTCAACGCAAAAGAGACTGTTCGTTTTCTTTTCAATGGCAAAGTGCACTAGACAAATTTTGAGAGATAATAACACCGAGTAAAAGAGACAAATTTCACTCAATGAGAACGCAATCAAATCCCCAAAACACCAAGGCAGTCCTTCAAACCAAAAGGAAACACAAAGACCTCTATGAGCTATGTGATCTAAGCCCGAATGAAGCCAAGCGAAATCCAAGCCGAAAAGAAGAAAATCGCTTGAATAATAATAAAAAGCCTTGACAACCACTGAACAAGTGCAAAAGAGTAATCACAAAGTCGACTGGACGATCAAAGAACCCAAGACTCCTACGGAAGGCTCGTTGCATAAAGCCACTAGATGCCCTAGGGCTGACATGTGAAATCGATGGAAAGAGGCAAACACCCGAAGGATGGAGGTCGAAAACTAGTCAAACAAGGATCAAACACACACCAGTAATTGAAAAAGATGTGGCAAGATACAAATCCAAGCTCAGAAGGCTTGCAAACAAGCAAACTAGAAAAGTTGACAGGCCTGGCGTGACTGTCAGGTTGTAACTCGCGCTTTTAAGGGATTGGCACGGGTTGTCTTTGAGCAACATGCGCCAACTGGTGCGACTGTCAGGCAAAAAGGCGTGCTAATCAAGCTTGCTAGGTCAAAAATAAAAACAAGCAGTCCAAGGCTTGGTTAACAGTATCCAGGCAGACCAGGAAGCAAGAGACAGAAAGAAATCCAACCCAGAAAGCTATCTAAGCAATCCAAACAAGAGAAAACCAAAGAGACAAGACAAACTCCAAGTTGTTTAGTCCGCAAACCAAACCGGAGATTGACTGAAGTGGCTTTGATCTACTTCGCTAACGCAAAGCAATAGCGTTTCGAAGGCTATCTGGCCATACTTCAGGCTTCGTCTAAAGTTTACAAATCAAACAACAAGCTAACTCCCCAGTGGAGTCGCCAAATTGTTGTGGATGTAAATCCCCTCTGCGGACAGAGACGATCCGTACTAGCCCAGACTGGGTCTATCAACAATCAAACAATGCTATCACGCAAGTTCCTAATTGCAAATTAAAGGTGGATGATGAGAACCTACTTGGATTCCAATGCTAATAGTTGTAGAAGAGACGTCGCCCTCGTTCCTTTGCCTCGGCCAGTCACGATCCCCATGATCTCCGTGATTGGACACCTGCACATGCAAAGAACATCACAAATACAAGCATAAAATCCCATAGATGCAATTATATATCAGTCAGAAAAGATATAACTCAACATCAATCATTACAAAGGACAATGCAAGTGGAACCATAATGATATTCATCTATTATTGACAAATAACAAAGAAGAATACAACCATTGTTCTGACGTCAAATCCTCCTTTGGCTGGGTAATCAGCTACACAAGTCTTGCAAAGCTTGCTGGGATGCGAAACAAGCCTCTCTCTCCTTGGTGACAAGAATCTACTCACTTAGATTTGGCCTTATGGGTGCAAAGAAGGCTCTTGCAACTTCAATCTCTTGAACTCCTGGAATTCTCACTATCACTAGCACTATGCTGGAACTAGCTTGCTCAAGGCATAGAGACAAGCTTTTATAGATAGAGGGGAAGGAGATAAGATCAATCACAATTTCCATGGGATTGGCTTTATCACTTAGAAGCTTCCATGAAAGGTGGCAAACCACTTCCCTTCTATGGAGATTCAAAGCCAAACCATCCTAACTCAACACGGATTCAGTTGGTGAATGGGTTAAGGAGAACCTTCGGAAGTTTTTTTGTTAAAAACTTTACCCAATTGGGTTGGCGCGAGTGCGACCCTGAGACAGAGCGCCAATGGCGCACCCTCTTTAGAGGATTTCCCCCATTGGCGCGAGCAATACACTGTGGAACCGCGCCAATGCAAAAAGAGGTCTTTTTATGGGTATTCTGCAGGAGATGTCTTCAGGGCATATGAAGCTCACACTTAGAGGAATATAATGCAAGTGGTTTCAGGTTATGTCACTTCTCACAAGTCCCGGAATGAGTCCTCCAATGTACGGGAGAGGGGAAACAGGGATGGTGACAAACAGTGACAAATTACTGCGTAACAGATGCCCCCTAAAGCATGAGGCCCGAGAGAGAGAGAGAGGGGTGAAATGCTTTACAAGAACATGCGTAACTGAAAATACTGCAGCCGGAGAACCTGCGTAAAGAAGTACAACTGATATCTCAAGTACATAATATATGCGGTATGGGCGCAGCCATCCATAACAGAGCATACAAGAATCTAGATCCAAGGTATGGGCGCAACCATCCAGTGAGGATCGATAAATAGACTCAGGCATGGTCGCAGCCATCCAGTTAATGAGTCATGTAATGATCATAATGAGCCACAAATCGCAGCCTGGATTCCAACAAACAAAATCCAGGGTCTTGCGCTCCATCTCGACCCGAACAGAGTACAAGTTCAAGCATGTGAATACATGAGTTGGAGTCGAACATGCATGAACATCGTCTGATTACTGGCCAATAATGAAAACTGTTAACAGATGTGAGAGGTAAATCCTCTCTGTGGACAGAGACGATCCCTACTAGCCCAGACCGAGTCTAGCAACAATCAAACAATGCTATCATGCAAGTTCCTAATTGCAAATTAAATGTGGATGATGAGAACCTACTTGGATTCCAACGCTAATATTCGTAGAAGAGACGTCGCTCTCGTTCCTTTGCTTCGGCCGGTCACGATCCCCACGATCTCTGTGATTAGACACCTGCACATGCAAAGAAAAACACAAATACAAGCATAAAATCCAATAGATGCAATTATATATCAGTCAGAAAAGATATAACTTGACATCAATCATTACAAAAGACAATGAGAGTGGAATCATAATGATAGTCATCTCTTATTGATAATCAAAGAAGAATACAACCAGAGTTCTGACGTTAAATCCTCCTTTGGCTGGGTAATCAGCTACACAAGTCTTGCAAAGCTTGTTGGGATGGGAAACAAGCCTCTCTCTCTTTGGTGACAAGAATCTCCTCACTTAAATTTGGCCTTATGGGTGCAAAGAAGGCTCTTGCAACTTCAATCTCTTGAACTCCTGGAATTCTCACTATTACTAGCACTATGCTGGAACTAGCTTGCTCAAGGCAAAAGAACAAGCTTTTATAGATAGAGGGGAAGGAGATAAGATCAATCACAATTTCCATGGGATTGGCTTTATCACTTAGAAGCTTCCATGAAAGGTGGCAAACCACTTCGCTTCTATGGAGATTCGAAGCCAAACCATCCTAACTCAACACGGATTTAGTTGGTGAATGGGTTAAGGAGAACCTTCGGAAGTTTGTTTGTTAAAAAATTTACCCAAATAGGTTGGCGCGAGTGCGAATCTGAGACAGAGCGCCAATGGCGTGCCCTTTTTAGAGGATTTCCCCCATTGGCGCGAGCAATACACTGTGGAACCGCGCCAATGCAAAAAGAGGTCTTTTTATGGGTATTCTGCAGGAGATGTCTTCAGGGCATATGAAGCTCACACTTAGAGGAATATAATGCAAGTGGTTTCAAGTTATGTCACTTCTCACAAGTCGCGGAATGAGTCCTCCAAAGTATGGGAGAGGGGAATTAGGGACGGTGACAAACGGTGACAAATTACTGCGTAACAACTGGTCTTCCCGCTTGCACAATCCAGTGTCTTCAACCTATATCGATCATGTTGAGAGTACACCATCAATTAGTGAAAATAAAGTCAATGGGAAAAAAGGAAGATCTAAGTTTCCTTGTAGGTTGTGTGAAGGCGATCATGCCCTCCACCATTTCCCTTTCTTGGATGAAGCTAAAAGAGTCTTGGATAACTATCTTGCTTCACCGCAGCGACTTCCGCCTGGATACAAGAAACTCCTGCCAAGTCCGTCACTAGTTGAAAATCCAATTGACATACCTCTGATGTTGGTCGAAATGCCTATCATCGAAGATAAACCCTCTGAGTTCACACCGGACCAAAGTCAACAGGTCAAGATGGCAGTCGACCCAGTTTTGTCTTCAGAAGGTCCACCTTCAGATGATACAGTCTCCAAAGAGAATGAGAATGACACCATTCAAATTATTTTTGTTAACACAGAATCCGATGAACATGGGGGAAATCTACCCGTTCCTCTTCCACAGGAGGGAAGTTCCTCAATTCAAGAGATTCATCCGGCTGTTTATTTGGTCCCTCCTCCAAGCAATCTAGTTGTTTCCTTTGATTGGAATCTACTAGCAAGACCCCGCCTACTAATGTACCATTCTGAATCATAGTACAAGCTTACAAAATAATCATGGCTGGTACTATCATAGATGAAGGGGCTTCTGTGAGTATCATTTCCTCAATTGCTTGGAAAGCGCTTGGTTCGCCATCACTTCTTCCTGAGATTCGAAATCTGTCAGGCTTCAATAAAGGAACAAGTCGACTGTTAGGTATCCTTCCAAATTTACCTATAACTTTGAAAAGGAAAATTGTTCATCTGAACATGATGGTAGTCCAAGGGCCTCTAGATTACAATCTACTCGTTGGGTGTGACTACATTTACATCATGGGAGCTATTGTTTCCTCACTCTTTCGAGTGATGTGTTTCCCGTATGAAGGCAGCATGGTCCAGCTCGTTGGCCAACTTTCATTCCCCAGTTCAAACACAACTACTAGTCAAATGCCATCCCTAAATGGTCTCTTTGCACAAGGAATGTCTCATCAACCTCTAGTCCATCCACCTGATGATCGCGAGTGATTCGGTGAATGTGACTAAAACTAGGGGGCATGCGCCCTGGTCTTCTTCAACAGGAAAACCCCAGATATAAGGTAGGTTTCCTCATAGGATATATGACCAATCTGACACACCCGTACATTTAGGAAAATGGGATCAGTCTGGAATTAGTCTTCCTTGTCGAAGGTTATGTGACTGGAAGCTCCCACCATTCACCTTTGTCTATTTTCGATGGACAAATCTAAGGAAGTGTTTTGACTGCTATATGGACGAAATAACTTTGCTTTAATGCAAGAACTTCCATATGGTAACCTGAAAACTCTACATATCTTTATACCTGGGGGCATGCAAACCTTTTTGACGCAAGTGAAAAGCGACCAGCGTAACTCTAACCCCGTAGTTTTACTAACTTCAACTGCTTAAGTTAGGTGATTGGTCTGATCCACCATTCACCTTTGCCGGGACCGGCGGTGACGACAAAGCAAAGGAAAGGTTTCCCGTCAAGAAACTATCCTACCTAACCTCAGTAGTTCTTTAACCCTTAGGACAGTATTTGGTCATGCCTAGCTTGCATACAAAAGGCTTGGAGCAAAGTTTCGCATGGGGCAAGCTCCCTAAAAAATGAACCTACTAATGAGAGACATACTTATTATACGACTGGCACAAGCAGGTTTACGCGAAGTTCAAGCTCGTTAAAAATAAACCTAGAAATGAGCATATGTTCCACTAGAGTTCAAGCTCATTAAAAAATGAACCCACCTTCAGTAAATAACCTTTGTGATCGCATTGCTATCAACTTTTAAACCTTGGCCGTGTTCTTACCATCACCTCCACCTTTTTAGCCGATCATATGCCTCCACTTAATTGTTTACCCTTTTGAGGAACAGCTGCGATGAGTGATTCTATTAGCCACCTTCTTTACACTACCATGATTGAAAAGTTCCAAACTTACCTAGAACCAGTTGCTATCCAAAAAAAATCACTCGTTCCTAAAAAATGAGCCTCCTTTAAGCTCTTTTTAGACTCGTAAAATATGAAAAGATTGCTAAGCAATTGGCCTCTCCAGCTCGTTAAAGTGATTGGAAGTGCCATCCCTCCTCTATATTTTAATCTTTTTGGACCTGAGAGATCATTACACAAAAATATCGAGCGCTTGTCTTTTTCGGCTCACTAAAGTGATCAGAAAAGTCATCCCTTTCATATTATTTTATACTTTTTTGGACTTAAGGGATTATACTACGAAAAAGGACTACTGGAGTTTCCTTTCTGTCTCTTTTCAAACTATCTAAAACTAAAAAGGACCGAGTTATCTTTGTCATTAAACTCGTTAAAACAATAGCGACAAACTTGTCCATACGGACAAGAGCGAGTTTCACTATCGCTAGGCTCGCTAAAACATAGCGACAGGTTTGCCCGAAGGGCAAATTATAGAACAAGCATATGTTATCCTCCTCAAGCTTGGCAAAAATAAAGAGGTACTGGTCAACAATGACTGGGGAAAAAGGGAAGAAAACCTTAAGAACTTCATTGGCAGAAGGTCGCTCTTGAACATGACACTTTCACTCCATCACCATGATTGAGTCGGGTTGGGTTATTCTGTTCACCGGTCATATCACCATTGGTTCTCCGTACCATCCATTTTGGGGTTAGCGCTACCAATCCATTCCAGTGTCGTTGATATGTTCAAGAGAAGTCACTCAGAGAATTCACCAACCCAGCTAACGCCTCATCCGCTGCAATACCTTCACACTCCATTCTTTCATAACCGCCACCCTGAACCTTGTATCATCAGATCATTTTCACCTCCACAAAATCATTTGCTCCATTCCGTGTCGTAGATGTGGGATTCATTAAGGCCCTCCTACGATGGGTCACTTCTTGTCGACATCAGCTCATTGTCCAAGAAGTTGACTTAGGAACAACCCTTTTAGTACTTTGAAGCTTGCATGCCTCAATGGCAAGTTTCTCACTTCCGGTGATTGGTTTACATCAATGGCCTTCGAGCGAAAGATTTTTCGTGGTGTTCGACATCGACTCATGTATTCACACCATGTGACTTGTACTGCAGTACCTTGAGGGTCATTATCATTATCGGTGATTCCTCTCACACCTGTTAACAGCTTACATCATTGGCTAGTAATCAGGTGATGTCTTTCCATGTTCAACATCAGAACATCTTTTCACATGGATCGACTTATACTTCGGGCGAATATTGAACGAGTTTGAAGACCCCAGATCTAGTTTCATCCATCTAGGCTGCGATATATTCAAGAAAATAAAGACATCAAATGTACACCATAGCTGCACAGATAATCATCCAAGCTAAGGGATGATGGCTCTACTAGAATCATCAGTCTGCCACACAAACGGTTGTCTGTCCTATGTACATGAAAATGAATTTATAAAGCTGAGCATGGGAATGCCTGCCTCAACTAGATCATGAAAATATTATGAAGATAATGTATTGTATTGTATCTTATTACAGGTCACCTTCCAGTTCGAAAAACCTTGAATCCTCATGATAAAGCATTTCACCCGACATCAGAAGATTTACTACCTCATGCTTTAGGGGGAAACTGTTATAGACATATTTGGGCACTGCAACCCCAATCACATATGTCGATAAACCAAGGGCTCTCAAACCCCTAAAAGTGTTGTTTCATACCCTAAAGGATCAATTTCAACTGATTACATCATTTCCCAAAAGATCTCCCTGAAAAATGGCTCAGAACTAGTCAAAATTGGACCATACAGACTGCTCCATGCTGAGGATGCGATGCATCTCACCTGCAACACACAAAGGGTGTGATGCATACTGAAAATCCCTTCTTTAGGGTGCGATGAGCGAGAGCAGACAACTGGAAAAGGCAGTTTGCTAGGTGGAAACCCAACGAATCTTCTAGCTCATATGACACTTGCCTCTCTGAATTCGCCCAAGGATGAGTAAGAGATCATGAAATCTCCAAGTGGAACCAAGAACTATTAGTGAAATGACACTACTCAAAATCTCAGACGCTGACTCACTCCCCTACAAACATCTATATATGGATCACTCATCCTAGAGATCCAAAGGCTGGAATTTTGTAATTTGTAAGGAAGTGTTGTTGGTTTCTCTTTGAGACATTATATTGTTGGGTGATCTAGCTTTTCATGAGGTGAAGAGGGCTTTCATGCTGGGAGGATGATGTTGGATCAGACAGTTGGGTTGTAATCCTCTCTTCTACTACTTCTATCAAAAAATCTATTTGAGTTTTCCTCCATATACTTGTATATTTCTGAATCTTGTATTTGTGTATGCATTTGTATGGTTAATGTACATCTAATTCTACATTGTTTATGGTTATAGATCTCTATTCTTTGATGGTATTTTGTTGCTTTGACTCTACAGGTGTTCTTTCAAGCGGGACAAGTGAGAAGCGAGTGGTGAAGCTTTATCAAAGGGGAGAGGAAATAAGCAAGGAGCAAGCGAAAGACTGAGGTTGGTACTCTCTACTTCTCTCTCATCTATCTCTCATAAAGGAAAACACAAGTTACTTTGAATTGCTTTTTTCTAAGATAGCTACCTGTCTTAGTGGGACTAGCAGCTCTGAATGGACACTAGTTTTCCTAGAAACAATGTTGAAGATCTAAAGTTTTCACTATCACGAGCTGTTAGATTATAGCACAAATTGTTCGCACAAGAAGGCCGGTAAGAAGCCCTTAGGAGGAGCAGTAGGTGAATCTCTTTCTTCACCATTCGAGTTGGATTTCACCCTCATCGCTTGCATGGTGACCTCAGTGATGGGTACTGTGTGGTACTTGGATAGTGGAGCCTCATTCCATATGACCGACAATAAAGGGTTCTTCAGTGACTTGGAGGAGAGGGACCTCCAGATGCACATTGGGATGGGAGATGATGGGAGGTATAGCATGACCGAAATCAGTATTGTTACCTTTTAGAGGAATTCTAGGTCTCCTCTCACATTAAAAGATGTCATGTAAGTATTGGGTTTGAAGAAGAATTTGGTTTCAGTTTCCATGTTGGAGGAGCATGGCTATAATGTGATATTTAGCAATGGAAAATCTTTCCTTTGTCACATAGCCTCATCAACAAGGTTCGCATGAAGAAACACAATACAAATTGGATGTATATGACTATGCTTCTTTGAGCACAAAAGTAGATAAGGTGCAGAGTCTAGACATCAATGATTTGTGGCATAGAAGATTGAGTCACTTGCACCATGGACCTTTGAAGATCATGCAAAAATTTTCTATAGGAGAGTAAACTAGAGCAAAGAGACACATGCAAAGGGTGTACACTAGGGAAGTACACCAAAGATTCCTTTCATGATAAGGCAGTCGAGTGCAAGTGATCCTTGATAAAGTTCACTAAGATGTGTGTAGACCATTCTCGACAACATTGTTAAGCCTCCATTTTGTCCATATTTTCATGATTTTAATAAATAATTTTATGCCTATACTAAGTGTGTGTAATAAGTATTATTCTTTTTACACATTATTAAGTTATTATTTAGAGGCATTTAGAGCTAACAATTATTGATTTATGAATTCTCCTTGTTTTGTTAAATTGAAAAGTATTTAATGTGAGAATGTCATTAATGTTAGGCTCTTGTGTGGCAAGTGCTAACATTCCTGTACTAGCAGTTCCTATACAAGCTATGCCTGCACCAATGTTCCTGCACTAATTCAGATTTTACAACTATTCTTGCACCAGCATTCCTGCACCAACTGTGCTTGCACCAACATTCCTGCACCAGCTGTGCCTGCACCAACATACCTGCACTAATTTGGGGCTTTCATACATTGACACATTTCTAGGGAAATATGAAAGAGGTTTTTGTTCAAAATTTGGTTTGAACACTTCCACATAAGCTAAGATACACCCAGGTCATATGGATATATATTTAGAAAATAATTAATGCCTCAACCTTGAATTCGCAGTAGTTTCGAGACTGCAAACTCCCGCCTCGATTTCTGTGCACGTGAAAGTGAATAGAGAAATTATGGTACATTGGTTTTTGTCCCAATATAGAAAATTGACTAAGCTTCAAATATTTTCCGAAATTCATAATGGTTAAGGAGATAAGAAGAGTTCTTTGGAGGAAGTTTGTTAAAAATACTAGTTTTTCCAGAATTCTAGAAAACGCCCAGATTTGGAAAATTCGTGTTAAATCTTCATTCTTTCAATGGAGAATACAATGTGGTCTACTCAGTAATGAATTCATGAACCAATTATTTGACACATCAAACATCAAGATGTTATATCCTCATCTTCCAATGGGAAGATTTTGATAATGTGTACATTGCATTAGAGTTAATGAATACTGATATCCATCAATTATCCATTCAAATTAGGATTAAATTATATACATTCAGTAAATACGTGCTACATCAATTGGAACCCATTCAACAACGAATTTCCTTATTATAGTTCTAAATCAGCTTGTAATTCTAAACTTTTATGCATGAGTAATCGTGGAGCCAAGTAAGTGGGCAAAACTGCTATTATAAGTATGAGGGTTGTGCATGAAACGGGGATCCAAATGACAGATTGTATTTTGTAGATTGCACTCATTTGCAAAAAATGGGATCAAGTTGTTGTGTAGAAGGGGAGGATTTTCAAACTCAGGGGGATGATCCCTGGAGGGGACCACTACAGCCATCACTGCATCATTCCATAAATTCTGTAACAAGACTTTTATATGAATTTATTTGGCATTTGATTATGAGTTCTTGTTTCTCCTAAATGTTTTAAGATTGTCATTTAAATTGTTGCAAGGGCAGTGAGCTGGGTGGTTGGGCCCACCAGCCAGTCCGTTTCCCCATTACCCTTAGAATTCTTCTGCATTGTATTTCAGCTGCATGGTGTGAGTGTGAGTCAAGATAGCTCTACAACTTCATTTCACAACTCTTCTTTTCAGTTATTCGATTTTCAATTTCATTCCATAGTTTATTTTTTGTTGTTAGTTCAATGATATCATTGCCCTCCTGGAATGTATTTTTGTGAAGGTTGAACTAAGGTAGAACAATGAGTGCTTTACTGCATTTCTTAATTCCATTATAAATTAAAGTGTGATGCTTGCCCTGATCCCATTTGTTGCATACAAGGATAAACTAGTTTATTGAATCATTCTTTAACTCATTATGCACTATGATTGATTCTTGCACTTTGAAGAAATATTTAAAATCTTAATGAAAAAATGCCAAGATCAGCTTGAGGGGAGATCGCAACCTTGTATTTCATTAGCAAAGTAAGATCACTCACATAATTATTTTATTATAACTGATTGCTCCATATATTATATTGAATATTTTTGTGTTGCAAGGAAAGTGTTTAATGATCAAGGTCAGCTCAAGAGAAGCAAAAAATGCACTTATCTTATTTGTCTCTACTGCACACTTTTGGATATTTAATTGTTTCCAGAGAATCAGTGTATACATAATTTATATTTATTTCAAAGCATTCAATGATTTCCGCAGATTAGTTGGAATGAAGTTGCTTTATGATTGTTAGTTTATTTCATGCTTTTCATCTTTGCAACATAGTAGTAATCTTTTAAGAGATTTTTGCATTCTTTATTTCTTGAATTGATTTCTTTTGAAAGGGGCCTACATTCCCTTGTCCCCTAGACAACTAGGGAAGACTTACTGCAGGAGTCAACTCAACCCAGAAGAGGAGCCAGAGGTAGATTCTTGGAGTGCGTTTACTTTATGTCTGAAAAGTCTTATTCCTTTTTCCTGAATGGTGCTTCTTTTGAATTTCTTGCAAAAGTTTGGTTTTCAATTGACGGATCCCTGAGGTCATATTCTGGCATATATTGTGCTACGCCTCTAAGTCTTACGACCCCGGATTGACAAATTAAATGTTGGTGTAAATATTTCATTTATACCACCCAACATTTTGGCGTTGTTGTTGGGGAGGCATTGTAGGATAAGGCCTCAATGATTTGTCATGCTTTTCCCTTTCCTTTGTAATTGAATTTCTAAGATTAATGAGATTCCCCTTGCTTGCTGAAGAATACTGGACGACATTCCGAGAGAGCTCACAAGCCAGGTTTTCCTTTCTGCAAATGAGTGATTTCCTTTACTACAAAGTGTGATGCCTGGTTCATTTTTTTACTGCAATTTTTTTTTATGAGTAATTTTCTTTCTACAAAGTGTGATGATTGATTTACTGCAATTGAGTTTTTTATGAGCAATTTCCTTTACTGTAAAGTGTGTTACTTTTTTTCTGCAATAGAGGTTATTTAATTTCCGCAAGTGTGATTTACTTAGTTTACAATCTTGGTTTGTTCTTTTTACTACAATTGATCTTTTGAGTTTTTCAGGTGTTAAAAGAACCCCCTGCTCTCAATCCAGGTGCTGACAATACTTTGCAGCTAGAAGGAAAATGTCAGGAAGTGTGATGTTATTCAAAGAACTATCTAAAATTTTGGCAGAAGCTGGGGTCTCTACTTCACAGAAAGAACACATCTTGGCATAAATTAGAAATCAGTCTACTCCTCTCGAAGAATAGAATCATGTAGAACCAGAAGATCTTCCTAGGGAGACCAAGAATCTATGGATTGTTCTTGATGAGGAGAAGCCATCAGAAGTAGAGATTGAAGAACACCGACCTAATCCAGCCTGCACTTTAGAGGATGAAAAAAGAAAATTGGAGGATTTGCATGATGCACTAGATGTTGCCCACGAATCAAATAACCAAGAGTATATGGATCCCATAGAATCTTGGTTTCAGATGACAGTCAGTATTAATCCCTTCCTTATCATTCAACAATTTGTAGCATCGCATTAGTTAATGTAGCTAGTACCTCATTTTCTAGTATTTTCTTGCATATACTTTCTAAATTTGAACATGAATATGATTATCCTCTTGTTGTGCACTTGGTTGCACTGGAAGTCCTCCTATACTTAAAAGGGAGTCTTCCGCTTCTTAGGGTAGAGTAGGGTAGAAGAATAAAGAAATGCCATAAATAAAGTTGTTACAATAATGCAATTGGGGTTTTGAATTTCAAATAATAGCCACTAAAAATTCTTTTGATCCAAATTGGTTGTTAACACACACATTTCTGACAAATCTTGTTGATTATGATTCATTCTAATACCCATAATTTTGCAAAAGTAACCATGAATAACCACTCTAATGAAGTTGTCATATGAGATATATATTTTCAGTTTCCCTTAGAAGGTACAATTGAAGAGCCCCCTATGGTGGACCACTCTTGTAAAGATTATAATAAGCTATTCATGAGAACACTAACATTATTAACTTAAAGAATCTTTCAATCATTATCTGGGATATTTTTAATAAGTCTTTAGTGTAGAGGAACTAGCTAGTAATGATTAGTCATTAAAAACTTTTCACGCCATACCGTACTCTTAAGGACTAGATCTGTCTCGCCACTTATTAAGTAACCTTTGAAGTTAAATACAATAATAATTTATAAAAGATTTAGGGGAGAATAGGAGGTCTCGTGATGAGCCAACCTACCACGATCATGAGACCTAACATGCATGAAATTACTATTGTTGTTCACCAAGCTAGAGTAATGGATTTCAGCTAAAAATCTGGAAGACAGGAGGTCTCATCACGAGCCATCCTGTTCATCCATGTTACTTCTTGTGAGTGGCACTGCCATCAACTGGTTACCAAGCGAGGACCATGGCCTCATCTAATTTTTGAATCAAATAAGCTAACTCTAAATCTATATCTAGTTAGTGGAACACAAGCATTTTGCTGGGTTAAAAGACATCCCTGTCGAGGTTATAGACACATGCGAGAAACAAGGCCATGTATATGGTATTAAAGTTAATTGCATACTAATATTTACTCTGTTATCTTTCTCTTTCCCTAAAAATTGTCATTTTAATTCTTCGACAATGGTTTTAAGATGATTTGAACATGATGCTTTGAGTTCTATTTTTGAAAAGTCAAGGATATTTAATGATGTGTTACCCTTAGTTAAGGTAATTCTTTGTATTGATTAAAGAGAAATTTAGTTTTTCATCTGAATGACAACAAAATTTGGAGTGTTTGTTGATTGGTCAAGGAAGGTGTCATATTATTCTATTTTTATTTCCCTTTTCTGGTATCACAACTCCAATTCTTTATGGTATTTAGTGTGATGAATTGCCCAAAAATGATTACTCAGTAGTTGTTGATGGAAAACAATGTGTGTTGATTGTGGCTACCTCTAAATAAGCACTACATGACCTAGGTACAAGATTGTTATAGTAGGTGCAGGAATCTTGTGGTATTCTTCTTGAAATTGCACCTTTTTAGCAAATATTTCATTTTTTTATCATGAATGTTAATAAGACTCTGGGCAGAAATAAGAGCTCTAAAATCTATGACAAGCATGGAGTTCACTTGAAATAGGACAACAAGTATGTGATGTCTATCATAGAGGCGCGATACTCTTTTTCCATAATGTATGGTACAAAGCATTGCTTTCCCATACCTGATCTTGTTACATTGCAATTTTATCATTCCTGCACTCGATACTTTCATAAGCGTTGTAACATGGTTTTAGTTGGCACTCTAATAGTGATGTTGCAGACTTAATGAATGCTTAAAAAATGATGACATACCAGGTATCTTAATATTTCCTTGCTGATATTTTTGCTGACATTTTTATCAGGAAGCATATTACGATCATTAATATTTAAGCATTCCCCTTGCCTTCTTCCATGATTTTTATGGTTCGGCTTGCATGAGGACATGCAAGAAGGTTAGCATGGGGGAGTGTTATCCACCATCGGAACAATAGAATCTGTAGTTGCATGAGGATCAACTAGAGAATAATCCAATTGATCAACCTTAACAATTTTCCCTTCATGAGGAAAGCAAAGGACACATAATACAGTCAAAACGACGGCATCTATTTCATAAATCCAATTTCATCCTAAGAGGAGGTTGGCATCGACGATTTCTACTTCGAAGTTAACAACCTTTACTCCAACACCTATAAGAAAGGCTGAGATAATCCCATGTGGCCTATGAGAATGACCATCAAACGTTGTTAAGAGGGTGGGTGAAGGAACAGCCGAAGGTGATCCAATGGCCTTCCAACATGACATGGACATGACACATGTGGAATCTCCCTCATCTATAACTGTCTAAAAAATATTAGTTTTTTGGTAAGTAGACTTTATCTGGAAAGCCATATGATGAGGAAGTCTCTTTCTGACATTATGCATATCAAAAGTGAGATCTAAGGAATTATTTGGATCAACTGCCCCTATCACCGAAAGCAAAGCACTTCTTTGAGTTGGACATGACTGGAGTACCTCTAAAGCCGACATCGTGCATGCTCTCTGAGCCAGATCCTCCACAATGGAGTAATTCTGAGCTACCCTAGCATTAGGGTTGATAGTAGCGCGCTTGGCAGAACCATTCGGTATCTAAGGTATATTCTTGACAGAGGGTCGCTCAATATGAAGTGGGTCGACAGTTCCGGGAGCAGATTTGTTGTTGGATGTTTCAGCTTCACCATAATCATATGACCGTGTGGCCACATTGGTGTGAGAACCCATCATGAAAACATTTGAGGAATGATCCCCCTCCTGTTTTCCTCCTGCAGAGGTACCAAGGTTTGAATTTGTGCCAGCAAGCAACTACTGCCCTTGGGGGAAAGGGTTAGTTAAGACAGCCTGGGAGCTAAAAGACCGTTGCTGCACTAACAAGCGCTGAGCATCTTGAATTTTCAGGTAGAGATGAGTCAAATGGTCTCCACTGCATAGCTTGCATGGAAACTTGACTTTGCTTTTAGACCCATTTCCACCCAGCACCATTGCCGGGATTGTTCGCACTACCCTTCCCATCTTGATTATTCTTTTTACCTCATCCCTTTTTCTTCCCATTGGAGTTTTAATTTCCTTTGGGGTTAGAAAACTGAAAGGAATTTACGGAAGAAGGTTGGGAAGGCAAAGAGTTAGACGATGTGACCTGATTGGTAGGAGTAGTTTGTAAAGACAACTGCTACAATTGGCTCAACAGGTTCACCGCATTGGTGTCTATTTCTCCAATGATACCATCTACATGAGGACCTGGCTTCGATTTGGCTATATAAACTTTAGTCATAGGAGCATCAGGCAATATTTTCTAAAGAATCCCAGATTGAGAGTAAATCAATTCTAACTGTTGGGCCCGAAAAATAGCTTTCTCTTCAGAATAAACTCCGAACAGAGAGACATCCTTTGAAATCTCAGGTTGTAACGATTTCAAGAACCATTCGAGATGGTATTCAGGTAGAATTTCAGCTTTAATGAGCCTCTTTCTCCATCTCCATTCCTAAATATGATCAGAGATGTGAGTTGTCGTATCCTGACGAAAATTGGCCAGAAGTTCAGTTCTGGCATCATAACGGACAAGCAACTGGAAATGGTTTAGAAAAATGTTAGCCAATTTGGAGAAAGATGTAAAGTTTCCCCTTGGCAACTCTATATACTACTTGGCTGCATTTCCAGTTAAGGTGCATTGGAAAAGTCTCAACCTAACCGAGTCATTGATGAGGGAGTTTGATGAGCACCACAAATTGAATGGGATTACATGGTCGCCTGGGTCCACCACCCTTCCCCTCAAAATTTTGAATATTCGATGGGAGTTTGGTTGGGAACGGAGGCCAGGCTGGATTGTATCTGATTGGATCATTTGTTAATTTCATGAGATCTAGAAAATTCAACGTTGCCAGAAAAGGAAGCCTAGGAGGACCTTGGGGATTCCACCCATATTGGGCAAAATTCCCAAAGTTCTGAAAAGATTGGCCTAGATTTTGAAAGGCACCAGGCTGCCCGAAGTAACCAGCAGAACCCACTGAACCAAAAGGTGATCCTTGTGGTCCAACAAAACTCGGAGTTTTACCAACTCCAGCCGAAACACCAAAACCAGCGAAGTTCCCTCCTAAAGCATTATAAGGAGTTGATAACCCTTGATAAGGATTCCAAGCAGTAGCTAAGGGAGGAACACTTCGAAATGAACTAACTGTGGAGTACGACGTATTCCCTTGTTGGCCAAAAAGTGGATTCCTAGTTCCTATGCCACTAACTGCAGGGTTAGTCCAACCTTGAAAGGGATTAATGCCTTGACCTATAGAAGAAAAAGGTATAGATCCTATCATCGAGTTGGAATGTGGTATATGACCACTTCCAAAAGGAAAACCCTAAAATTAAGCCAATACACTCATCATGGATGTGGAGGCACTGAACGGAACTGACGGAATACCCTATAACTGGGTGCTAAACGGGAAGAATCCAGAATTGGATGCATTCACTTGGGAACTTCCACTCGTCGACGAAATGGAAGTAGACCCAAACAAAGATGTGCTAGCAATAGACCCAAATAAATATGTAGAATGGATGGAAATAGTTCCTCCCACTTGTACTGATATAGGAGTCTGCATGCCTGTAGCACTTGCGGCGGATGTCATGCTCCCAATAGTGGTCATCAAAGGGATGTGTGTGATGTGAGTCAGACTTGAAGGTCTATGTGTTAGAGTCCCAATGTATACTACTATGTCTGGATGATTAGAAGGCAGAGGAGAATTCGGAGCTGCTAATGGCTCTGAGAGTTCTTCTACCTCAAATTTATCTTCTGACTGGAAGAGGACTCGAGAAAGAACTGGAGTGTTCCTCTCTAGCTCTATGGTAGTACCAGGCCTGTCTTGTACACGAACACCCCCAAGCAGAGGATCAATCCCCGATGCGTCGGCTGCCACTGGGTGAAAACCACTAGCATTATTACCTCTGCACCTTCTAGGAGAAGGCTCTAAACTTGGTGGTGAAAGACCACACAGTCTTTGAGACCGTCTAGGGGATCGGTCAGCCACTTTGAATTTTTTATTAAGATCTAATAAAAGACTCAAGAAAAAATGAAAGCTAGGCCATCTAAGAGCACAAAGCACACACTAAAAAAAAGTCCCTAAAAGATATCAACCAGTCAAACAACTTTCAAGTATTTCTGCTCCAGGTTGTCGAGCTATAAAAAGGGTCTCTTTCACATCTAATTACCTCACATTAGTTTATCAATCCAGGAACGTTTTGTTATTTCAAAGAGTGTCTCAATTTGAGGTTATCATTTTCTAGAGTAATGCTAGTACTACAGTGCTAAAAAATATAAGAGTAAATGGATGCTAGCTTACAACAAACTACTTTGAAAGACTTAAACCACACATTCAGAAAACTAAGCAATTTATCAGTCAAGGGTTCAGTAGCAGTAACTCGTCCCTTTGTAAACTGATGGGGTCAACAGAAATCAGAGAACAGATCGTGGATCTGGGGACCAGACAGTAAATTTCAACGCCCACTACAGTCTTAGATTGTTCTTCACACCCAAAATAACAATAATGCAAATGACAAGAAATGGAACGACAAATAAGAAATAGAACAACAAACCTGAAATGGAACAGCAAATAGGAAACTGTAATAGCAATTGAGTCTAATAAACAACAACACCTTAATCTACAAGATCAAATGCGATAATCGTGTCCTACAGGAATCAAATAGCAATCCTTCACTTTTAAGGACGAATTGAAAAACATAAAAAAAATGGAACAACACTGATTAATGATAGATTATAGAATAGCACTTGGAAATCATACATACATGCACACAGCACAACTTAATAGCAACTCGATTTTGGTAAACCAGTTATCAATCTCAGTTATAAAGATTACGACTGTATTTCAGAATGGAACAGCAATGTCTATAGATTTAATCAATCGCAAAGAACATAATTCCTAAGATGAGTTCAGTGATACCAATGAAATAAATGTACAGCACAAATACTCTGTAATTGAACAACAACAGTATTCTGTAAAGACCGGCAATATCATATCAACACTTAAAGGGACAGTAATACGTTGCAAAGTTAATACAATGGTTCAATCTTCAGAAACTTCAGTAAATCGAACATAATAGAGTGTGTGATGTAAACTAACAAAACATATCGGATTACCAAATAATGCTGATAAGCAAACCACGCAAAAACCAAAAGTAATAGTATAGGAGAAAGTGTCGTCCAGGGCCGGGCCCTTAACCTCTAGGGGTACATCGCTTGAAGTTATTCCAGACTCAGAGATGAAATAGCAACCGAGTTTGTATTAATGCATAAGACAGAATTACAGTAGATGAGTTCTCAACAAGACTCGATGATCAAAGTTTCAATATTTAGAAGAAATTACATAAAACAACATAACAGACTCGACCGACCCCTCTTGTAGGGTTACTGTTCTCTGATCACTTTCCCATATGGTGGTGGAGACCGGGAGATTTACCTAAATTTTCCTATTGTGTTGTCTTGCGTTCATGGCCCGTATCACTCCCGAGGGTGGTGCCTCTGTCTGGATTTCTTTATCGCAGGTCAATATATCATCCATCTGTACTTCAACATGGGTAACAATCAACTGTTGTTCCTTTTGATTTTGAACAGCAGACTGTTCCTCAACAATATTTGGAATAGCAACCTGCTTTTCAATAGGGTTTTGAACAGCAGGATGGATTCTGGTCCCCCGATCCTTTGTTTTGAGGGGTTTTGCTGGAGTGGTTGCATGTTTCCCTCCCAAAGTCCTTTTTACCCTTTTTCTTTCTTTAAAAATCCTAATCTGCTGTCGAAAATGAACTATTACATTCAGTAGTTCCTTGATGTTCTTTCCGTAATTTCTTAATTTCCTCAATTTCCTTAGAAGGAATAGCAGACTGTTCACTGCGGCCTAGACTATGACCTGGATCAATTCCCTGATTTTCTCTCTGGGGTGCTTCTTTGTTGCTCTGGGGAAAGAACCCTAGCTAGTTGTGTTATTTCTTGGGTGACTTCCTTTTCTGCCCCGCTTCTTCCAGGATTTCTTCTAGTGTCGTCTAGCTAGGAATGGATTATTCTTCTTCTGCATCACTTCTCTCTCTTGTCATATTTTCATCATGAATAGGCTGAATCTCTTCTTCTACTTCCTCGGTATGTACTTCTTCAGGTGCATTTCTTCCCTGAGCAGAGTGTTCTTTTGGTTCTTCTTCAGCATGGAGATCTGGTGGGCTGAAAGGTTGGCCATATTTGCCCATATTGGCCAGAATTTTGGCTAGTTCATCTTCTCTCAATGGATTTTGCACTGTGCTGCCTTCCTGCTGTTCCGTTTCCTCCTCCTGCTTGAGTTGTTCGGTTTCTTCCTCCGTTTCTCCTTCCTTGTTTTCCTGCACTTCTTCTTCCTCATTTTCCTGCACCTCTTCTTCCTCATTTTCTTGCACTTCTTTCTGATTTTCCTCTCCTTCTAATTGTGGGGGTTGCTCATCCCCTGTGTCTTCTATCTCTACTAGTTGGTTGGTATCTCCTTGGGATTTTTCCTTCCTTCCCTTTAGTTGTGCTAGTCAAACCGATTTCCTTCGTTTTTCTAGACGCTCAAGTGTACTGGTGGCATGTTTACATTTTGGGGATGGTGTGGTCAATCCTCCATCTATCATGGAAATTAATTCTTCCCAACTTCTCTACTACTGGGTAAGGCTATGACTAACTATTAACCGTATCAACCCATGATGACTAACAACTGATTCTACATGTTGTGCCTTTTTCATGCTCCATGCAATGTCATGAAGTAATGAATTCAGAAATGCAGGTAAATTTACAAAGCATTTTTGCTTTAATACAGCTAAGAGTTTGAGGTGTCGTGGTCTTACCACATCTTTTCTTCCTTCACAGGTGATGTAGCTTTGAATGGTCTTTTCCAATTCCACCCACGGTTCTCCTAATGCTACTGGTAGAACCCCCTTTCCTCTAATTGTCAGGCTTTGGCCTTCCTCCTAGAAGGTTTCTATGATCTTCTGCAATCTCTCCTTCTTTAGCATCCATACAGGTCCAGCGGTTGCTAGTCCCAAGACCTCTACGATTATGTCATCGGTGACTGCTATGTGTCTTCCCCCTCACTGTGGAGTGATCCTCTTGCAAATTCTGCAAGAATTCAATTGCTACAGTCTCGTTGGATTCCTGTAAGCGATTGAGATAAGTTAGCCACCCTGCTCTTGCCAGGATTTCCCGTGCAGCATCAGAGACTTTTAACACCTGTGGTTCTCTCCGAATCGATCTTCCTCCCATGTTTATGGTTTCGCTGTAAAATCTCAGAATTTGACAATGGAACAACAATTGTTAACACACACAGAGGCTGACAGATGTAGGACTCGTTCACAATCTAAAGGGTTTTACTAATGTCGCAGAGCATACTATGGAAATGGTTTAGGAATAACAAGCCATGCAAAAATAAAAAATAGTATACCATTGAGCCGTGCTATTCCCAAGTACGCAATTTCCCGAATAGCGGTCTGACACGTAATCCAAGGAATGATGAGGTTAACCTCCCCCCCCCCCCCCCCCCCCGCAATGTGATAGGCCGTCCCTGCCATCAAATGAAGGAGCAGCGTGACGTTCTGTTCTGGAGCAGAGTCATAAAGGAACAGTGTATCGCAATATGCCATGCTTACAAATGTAGCAAATTACCGAAATCGAGGTGTAAAGTTGGATTGCTTAATACGTAAGAAACTTCTGTGATATGATGCGAGGCTGGGAGGATAGGACATCTGCCGTGGATATAGAGTCTCATGCGGTCATTGTCAATTGTTCTGTCATGATTGGTGATAATAAATTTTCATGCATTGTATGGTTCAGGAAATAATATACATCTATGTGATTTATTACTAAGGTATAAGAAACAGAAGGGTGATGATAACTACCTATTGGTGTAACTAATGTGACTTCAATACCATTAACAGTGCTCTACTGCCGACAGGTCTCCATAACCTTGGCAGAGTTTTTTATTTCACCCATGGAACCATGATCCTTTGTGTATGCTTAGGAAATGTTGTGTGATGTCAAAATGTAGGCCATTATGCTGGCTTGGTGACCAGTTAGCCATAATGCCATTCACGAGGAAGAAGCGAAAAGTGGGCAGGCCGGCTCGTGATGAGACCTCCTGTTCCAAGGGTTCTTTTATTTGATATACCTTTTGGACCATATCCCTAGTGTGGTGGCCATAGTTGGAATGCCACTTCACTTTCTTCCTCATGATCATGGTAGGTTGGCTCTTGATGAGACCCCCTATCCTGCATTTGACAACTTATATAAACAAGTCAGTTTGCTCTTTTTTCTTTCTTTTTCATAAAATACTTTCCGATTGATACACAAAGGGTGGTTCAACACTCCTTAAGAGTAGGAATGGTGGAAGAAGTCTTAACATCTCAATAGGAAGATATAAACCCCTTGCTCTTATTCCTGAATAATAATCAAAGAGGATTAAAAAGAACCAACATGATAAAGATAACCAATCAGAGCAGAGTTAGTGGAATAATGACAACAAAAGATAATGGGTAAGTGTTTCCTTCCCTCTGTACTGTTACCAATTCAGAGCAATTTCTTATCAAAATAACGATTTTATAATTCACCGATTTTAGTATGTTGTGATTTTGTATCCATTGCATAAGTGCATAGCTATATTACAAAATACTTGAAAAAAACAGGAACAGGAAGCATCCTTATTTTAGAACAGCAAGGGGAGCAAGCATAAGTAAAAGGAATACGAGGATGTTTCTATTTCAAAAAGGAAGAGCAAAAGAATACAAGTTGCGTTCCTTTGGGAAAAAGGAAGAGTAGAAAGAAAAAATGTCATTCCTTTGGAAAAGGAACAACAAGAAATCGAAAATGTTGTTCCTTTGGAAAAGGAACAGCAAAACTCGAAAATGTTGTTCCTTTGGAAAAGGAACAGCAAAACACACAAATGTCGTTCCTTTGAAAAAGGAACAACAAAAATTGAAAATGTTGTTCCTTTGGAAAAGGAACAGCAAAAAAATCGAAAATGTTATTCCTTTGCAAAAGGAATAGCAGAATGCAGAAATTTCGTTCCTTTGAAAAAGGAATAGCAAAAATTGAAAATGCTATTCCTTTTGAAAAGGAACAGCAAAACACACAAATGTAGTTCCTTTGAAAAAGGAACAGCAAAAATCGAAAGTGTTGTTCCTCTAGAAAAGGAACATCAAAAAGCAAAAGTGTTGTTCCTTTGGAAAAGGAACAGCAAAAAGCACAAAGTAAAGAAAAAGAACAAAATTAAAGCAAAATGGACGGTTGATCCAACAGGTGTTGTTCCTTTGAAAAAGGAACAGCAGAACGAAAATGTTGTCCCTTTGAGAAAAGGAACAACAAAAATAATAACATTGCTGCTGCTTCGAAAAGTAACGGCAAAGCGTTGATTCAAAAATATGTACAAAAATGATTCAACAAAACAAAAGAAATTATGTACAAACTGTGAAAAGAGATAAATTACTTAATGAATCACAGGTGAGGAAGACTTCTCTCCCTCCCCCAAAATTTCCATATCAGAGTCTTGGCATAGCTGCTGGCAGAAGGACTCCCGAGTGAGCGGTTTACGATAAAGATGAACTCGGTGGCCATTTGCCTTGAAGGCGTATCCCGAACCGTCAATAGTGATTAGAGTAAGAGTACCATTGTCATGCACCTTTTGGATTTCGTATGGTCCCAACCAACGAGTCTAGAGTTTCTCGGGAAAGTCCTCAAACCTGGAATCGTACAAAAGTGCCTAGTCTCCTTCGTGGAAGACTTTATTTTTAATGAGAGCATCATGCCATTTAGCTTGCTGTTGTTGGATAAGTGCAGTGTTTTGGAGTGCAGAGAGCCTGATCTCATCGAGCTCATTGATCTGCTGTAATCGATTAATTTGTGCCTCAATTAGATCCAAGCCAACTTCCTGTGTTGTTCGTAATGTTTGGATTTCGAATTCAATGGGAAAAATATGTTGCTTTTCAAACACTAATTGATAAGGTGAGTAACCAGTGGTGCTTCTCCATGTTGATCTGTAAGCCCACAGTGCTTCTGGTAGTCTGGCAGCCCAATCACGTCTACGTGACGCAATGGTTTTTGTTAGGATTGCTTCTTTTATTTTATTGCTGCTTTCTACCTGACCATTTGCTTATGGGTGGTATGGAGTAGTGATTTTATGTTGGACATGATAGTTTTTGAGTGTTGCAGCTATTTTGTTCCCAGCAAACTGTGGTCCATCGTCTGTAATTATATTTCTTGGAAGGCCATAACGCACAAATATGTGGAACAAGAACTGTATGACAGAATCTTCTGTAGCTCTCGACAATGCCTCTGCTTCGACCCATTTGGTGACCTATTCTATTGCCACCAAAATATATGTTTTCTGGTTCGAAGGTGGGTTAATTGGTCCAACGAAATCAAGGGCCCATCGTTCAAATGGTTCAATGACTAGCTGTGGGTTTAGGGGAATCTCATCAAACTGACCAGGGCATCCTGCTCTCTAGCAATTGTCACAATCTTGGACGAATTTCTTTGCATCTTTGAAAATTGTAGGCCAATAATACCCTGTTTGCAGCACCTTGTGTCCAGTTCTGCGATTGGTGAAATGCCTGCCACATGGTCCGTCATGGCAGGCTTTTAAAATATCAAAGATTTCATCTTCGCGAACGCATCTTCTGATATGCATATCTGCCCCTGTGTGGAATATGTAGCCTCCAACCCAAGAGAATCAAGCACTCCATTGAACAATATGTTTCCGCTCATTAGGGGTTAGATGTTTCGGTAGCTTACCTACTGCTAGGTAATTGGCAACATCAACATACCAGGGCGTTTTAACAGCAACAAACAGATGCTCATCTGGAAATTGATCTTCAACTGCTGCTGCATCAATTGGCTTTGGCATTCTAGAGAGAAAATTGGCTACAGGTTTTTCTCTTCCAAGTCAATCCTTGATTGTAATATCAAATTCCTGCAATAAAATCAGCCATCTAGTTATTCTGCCATTCGTGATAGGTTTGTTTGCTAAATATTTTATGGAAGAATGATCTGTATACAAGATAATAGAATATCCAGTAATGTAATGTGTGAACTTATTGACAGCATGTATTACAACTAGAAATTCGTTTTCAGTAACAGTATAATTTAGTTCAGCAGGGGATAAGTTTTTGCTAATATAATAAATTGCATATGGTTTTTTATCCTCTTCCTGCCCAAGGACTACTCCAATGGCTGTATCTGAGGCATCAAATGATATCTGAAATGGAAAATCCCAATTTGGTCCTCGAAGGACTGGGGCTGTGGACACAAGCTTCTTCAGATCCTGGAAAGCATGTTCACATTTTTCTGTCCAAAGGAAATCAACATTACCTGTTAGTGCATACAAGGGTGCAGCAATATGCGAAAAATGTTCTATAAACCTCCTATAGTAACCAGAAAATCCAAGAAAACTGTGTACCTCCATTTGAGTGGTAGGGGTAGGAATAAGCAAAATTATTTGGATTTTGGCTGGGTCTACCTGAATGCCAGCTGCCGAAATATAGTGTCCTAGAATAAGTCCTTCAGTCATCATCATATAGCATTTTTCATGGCTTAAACTAAGTCTGGTAGCAATGCAGTGTTGTAAGACTGTTTCCAGTGTATCCAATGCTGGATCGAAATCGTCTCCGTACGGTGTAAATTCATCCATGTATACTTCAAGTCCATATTAAGTCTGCAAAAATGCTGAGGATATCCCTTTGGAATGTTGCAGGCGCATTGCATAAGCCAAAAGGTAGAACTCCGTAGGAAAATGTTCCCCAAGGACAACTAAAAGTGGTTTTGTCTTGGTCTTCAGGGGCAATCTGAATCTGATTGTATCCACTAAAGCCATCGAGGAAAGAGAAGAATTTCTTTCCTGCCAAAGTGTCTAATACTTGATCGTTGAATGGGAGAGGGAAGTGGTCTTTTTGTGTTGCTTTATTTAGTTCTTTGTAGTCCACACAAATTCTCCATTTCCCATTCTTTTTTGGTACCACCACAAGCGGAGAGACCCATTTACTATCGGAGATAGGATAGATGAAATTGACATCTAAAATTTTTTGAAGTTCAGCTTTTACCACATATTTTAGATGAGGGTTAAGTCTCCTTTGAGGTTGGTGAATAGGTCTTGCATCTTTTTCTATATAAATGTGGTGTGTACATAATTGGGGGTCAATTCCTTTCATATCAAGGTAGTCCCATGCAAATGCTTCTTTATATTTCCTCAACAAATGGATGAGCTTCGTTTCTTGTTTGGAGGTGAGATTGGCATTAATGTTTAAGGTTTTTCCCGATTCAATTTCCACAACTTTACTATTTGCAACAGAGGTAACAGGTATTGTTTGATCATGTGTATCTTTAAGAGGATCTTCTTCTAATTCATTATCGAATGCTGCCTCTATCATGTGACATTGCGTGTAGGATCTTAGGTCAGTTTGACTAATAAAATTATTAATAGCATCGTCTTCTGTCTGGTCTTTAAAATCAAGTGCCTCTTGTATAGTTAATGGAGATCTAATGTTATCAGTAAGGTATGATACAGGGTGCTTATTAGTTTTGATTATTGTGACACTTGGCTGTGCTGGAGGATATAAAGCTAATTTCTTGATATTATCTCCTCTCGTTATGGTCATATTCCCTTGTCAGTAGCCAATATAGGCATCGACAGTTGTAAGCCAAGGTCTACCTAAAATCAATGGGTGTCCATTAAGTCGGCTTTTGCGATTTATTATCAGAAAATCAGTCAGATATTCCCAGGAGTCAACAGATACCATGACATCATGTAGTGTGCCCTCTGGCCTAACCACAGATCGGTCGGCCAGTTCTAGTAAGGTAGAGGTGGGTTCTACAGATGTAATGCCTAGCTTTTGGCAAGTAGTAGTTGTTAAGATGTTGATTGCAGCTCCTAGGTCAACTAACGCATTAGGGAAGGTTTGACCATAAATTTGTACGATGACTATTGGATTTCCTGGGTCTTCATATTTAATGGGTTTTCCTTTTCCTAATAATAAGTCAGATAGAGTGCCAACTACTTGGACTCTTGGATTATTTGCTATATTCCTCCTTGGTTTCTTTACACACAATTCTTTGATAGTCTTTGCATATATCGAAATGTCTTGAATTGCTTGGAGGAATGGAATTTTTATGTACAAATTTTGTAACTCTCCCAGAATGTCAAAATCAGGATATTGTGTAGGCCGAGGTATGATTAATCATTCTGGGAATGGGGGAGAGGATGTGGTTTCTTGGTTATGAGTTTGTTGTTTGTTCACATCCTCCTCTTGTGACAGTTGTTCTTTGGGTAACTGATTTTCAACATGGGCTGTCTTATCTCCCTCAGTTTCAATAATACGCCCAGATCTTAGCTGAAGATCATTACACTCCCTCAGATCGGCTCCTATTTCTGATGTTTCTACTATTTGGACAGATTGGACCGGTCTGTTATTTGGATTGGGGTTGGGTTGGGCTGGGAGTTGCGGTCTCATATTAGATTGGGGATTTTGTTGCAAGGTTGGCAGTGTTGGTTGAGGGAGCATAATGGTTCCTACTGGCTGATGCATCAGTCTTTTCCAGTTCATCTGCAACGTTGGACTTTGTGAACTAGGGGGAGTCCATTGTGGTGGGTATGCATTACTTTGCCAATATGGTGGGGCATAGGGAAAATTTGGCCAACTAGATTGGCTTGCCTGATTCGGCCACAGGGTTGATGAAGGAAATGACTGTGGTGACCAATTTGGAAACGGAGGTTGAGGTTGATTCTGCCACATATTATATTGTTGAGCATTATAATATGGAGACTGAAAAGAAGAAGTTGGGTCCGAAAAAATACCAAACTGTCGTGGCTGCCATTGATGGTGTGGGTTGAGGAAATACACCAATTCTGGCTCTTCTTCTGCTTCCTTATATACTGCTTTTAATCCGGGAAATGAGGGACAACTTTTTGTAAGGTGATATTTTGTGTAGATGGTGCATGTTTGGGCTGCATCTAGTGGACATTCCTTATGGCTATGTTTCTTCTTGCATCGGGGACAAAAGATCACCAAATTCTGTTCTGCCTCCATTTGTTTCTGTTTGGCTTGCATAATATCAAGTTGGGTAGTTAGTGTCCCTAGTATATTAGTTTTAAAATTTTCCAATAAATTTCCAATTTCTGCATGTGTTACTCCTTCTGTTGAAATTTTATTATCTCTTACAAACCGATCATGTTCTGTCGGTTTTAATCTTGTGCTACCTCTCGAGCTCCTGATACATAAATCAATAATGTCAGCAAAATTTTCCTGATAAATATCTCCTTTTCCCATAATGTTTAATGTTTCAATCCATTGTTCCTTCATGCCCCTAATTAATGTTGTTTTCAACACATTATCAGGTAAAGGTAGTGATGCATAAGGAGATCTTTGAAGATTATACTGAAAACGTTCCACATACTCCTCTAATGTTTCATTTGGTCTAGCTACCATCTGGAATATTTCGTCCTTCAGTTCTCTAGACCTGCAATAGTCCTGATATTTTTTTAGAAAAGATTCTTTCATTTGATCCCAGTTATTTATAACCCCGCCACCTAATCCCATAAACCATCTTAAGGCAGCCCCTTTTAATGTAGAGGGAAATAATTTCAGTTTCTGGGGGTCGGTGGTGTAATCATATCCCCTACATAGCACATCGAACTCAAATAGAAATGCATCTGGATCTTCTGATGTAAGACCGTGGAATGTAGGGATATGTTGAAGAGGGATTGCTTTCATAGGCACATTTGCTGCAGTATCCACTATGGGGTATTGCAATGTAGAGGTTTGGGTGTTTGGCTGGTTTTGAGCCATTTGGTTGAATATATGCCAATAACTTTCTGGGATATCTAGGAGGGTGTTCCTAGGTTGAGAGGGAATGGCTTTAACAGGAATGGTTTTGATAGCACTTCCTCTATCTGGGATAATGAGAATGTCTAATGTCTAAGGAGATTGAGTTTCTTCAAAAATGATTTTTGCAGCACTTCCCTTGTCTGGGCTGTTCAATGGTTGGGTTGACCCAAGAGGAGACCTTGGTTCCTCAGTTTCCCCTGTCTCTCCTCCTCCTTTAAAAATATTGCTGAAATTCCCTTCTTGCAATAGTTCTGGTGTAGAATTTTCAATTTCTTGAAAGTCCTGCTCTTTAGTTTGACTATGCACCTCAGCAAAGGCTACAAATGGTGATCCTATGGCCTGAAGGGAACTAGTAGGTTGTCTAGAGATAACTTTTCTGGGTCCTACTGAAGGCTAAGATTCTGCTTTCTTGAAGATTTCTTCTATGAAGGTTGATCTGCCAAGGGTCACGGGCCCCTTAGCTTTTTCTGGCTTGGGTAGAGGTTTGGGATTCTTTTCTAGCTTTTCTGCTTAGTCATGCACACAAATCAACTGCTAGGTTCTATCCAAACAAAACAACATCATATATGTAGGAAAGCGAGCAGGGGATCAGGGCTGTTACATGCTCCACACCTAGGTTCTTACCTTCCGTTTTTAAAACCCAATTCTTCCCTAGCAGGTTCTTCCACTACTCTGAAAAGGAACAAATGGCTACACTCTTTCCTCGGCAACGGCGCCAAAATGTCGAGCTATAAAAAGGGTCTATTTCACCTCTAATTACCTCACATTAGTTTATCAATCCAGGAACGTTTTGTTATTTCAAAGAGTGTCTCAGTCTGAGGCTATCATTTACCAGAGTAATGCTAGTAGTACAGTGCTCAAAAATATAAGAGTAAATGGATGCTAGCTTACAACAAACTACTTTGAAAGACTTAAACCACACATTCAGAAAACTAAGCAATTTATCATTCAAAGGTTCAGTAGCAGTAACTCGTCCCTTTGTAAACTGACGGGGTCAATGGAAACCAGAGAACAGATTGTGGATCTGGGGACCAGACAGTAAATGTCAACGCCCACTACAGTCTTAGATCATTCTTCACACCCAAAATAACAATAATGCAAATGACAAGAAATGGAACGGCAGATAAGAAATAGAACAACAAACCTGAAATGGAACAACAAACAAGAAACTGTAACAACAATTGAGTCTAATAAACAACAACGCCTTAATCTACAAGATCAAATGCGATAATCATGTCGTACAGGAATCAAATGGCAATCCTTCACTTTTAAGGACGAATTGAACAACACACAAAAATGGAACAGCACTGATTAATGATAGATTATAGAACAGTGCTTGGAAACCATACATATATGCACACTGCAAACCTTAATAGTAACCCGATTTTGGTAAACCAGTTATCAATCTCAGTTATAAATATTACAACTGTATTTCAAAATGGAACAGCAATGTCTATAGATTTAATCAATCACAAAGAACATAATTCCTAAGATGATTTCAGTGATACCAATGAAATAAATGTACAGCACAGATACTTTGTAATTGAACAGCAACAGTATTCTGTAAAGACTGGTAATATCATATCAACACTTAAAGGGACAGTAATACGTTGCAAAGTTAATACAATGGTTCGATCTTCAGAAACTTCAGTAAATTGAACATAACAGAGTGTGTGATGTAAACTAACAAAACATATCGGATTACCAAATAATGTTGATAAGCAAACCACACAAAAACCAAAAGTAATAGTACAGGAGCAAGTGTCCTCCAGGGTCGGGCCCTTAGCCTCCAGGGGTACACCGCTTGAAGTTATTCCAGACTCAGAGATGAAATAGCAACCGAGTTTGTATTAATGCATAAGACAAAATTACAGTAGATCAGTTCTCAACGAGACTCGATGATCAAAGTTTCAATCTTTAGGAGAAATTACATAAAACAACATAACAGACTCGACCGACCCCTCGGGCTAACAGTGTTGCCCCTTTTATAATGGTGAAGGCGGAGATGTCTAGGTGCAAAAATAGTTAAAGCAGTGATCCCTCAGGATCAAAGGATCCTAAGGGATTTGCCGAACCGTTAGTCCTCAGTTATCTCTTTTATTTCTTGCATTGAGCTGACATCACCACTTCCTTTCCAGGGCTGATTCACTTTGATTTGTTTTGCCTTGTTTGCATACAGTTCCTTGCCAAAGGGACATCGGTTAACCTGTCATTGTCCTTTCCTTTGGAACGACAGTTTTTCGTTTTTCCTTCTTTCTGCATAATAAAATGACAATTGTCATCGTTTTTGTTCTGCATATTAATATCACAAGTTTTATTGCAATTCTTTATCATTTACCCAGTTCATGATGCAAAAGGTTTGTAAGTTCTAATGAAAAGATGCTGAAATAATTACCAAAAACATACCTTCTTTAGTACTCCACACAGGTGATGAGGACCAGACACCAAAATACAAGAAAGTGAAGTAGGGGCCTTCCAAAGATAGTCTGGGATAATGACGGCCCAAGCCTACTAGCAAAGGTATCATAGGAAGTTACGCTGACCTCCAAATAATAGCCTGTGCCGATGCAAGCCCCCAAGCTTCGCAAGGGTGCCCTCCAGAAGTATTGCTGAGAGTGATACAACGTCGACCTCAGGTGCCACGGGATTCCCCTCCGTGGCCACCTGTGTAGATCTCTAGGATAAGCAACTAAGGTTACCAACTGGTGTCAAAAGCCAGGTAGAACAATCTTGAGGTAAGATTTGACAAGTAGGAGAGGGGGTATCTCTCTTCCTTATCTTCAAAAACCCTCATGCTTAACTCCCAGATCCGGAGCTTTCTTGGTCTCCCTAATGCTATCGGATTTGCACTCGTTATTCAGAATTCTACGTTTAACAGTTTAAAGTGGCCTTGGAGAGTTTTCTCTCCACTCACCTGATCCAAAGCCCTAAATATCCTAAAACTTGCTGGTGTGTCTAGATTGACAATATAAAAAATTGCTAGTATATTTTAGTTAGCGCTTGTTTTTAAATGGGCTATTCTTAAGTCAAGGGATAAACGGAAATGAAACTTGTGGTGTTTTTCAATGCAAAAGAAATTAATAAAAACCAAACTATATGCAAATGAAATTTTTTTGTTCTTCGATGAAAGAAATTTCTACCAGGTTCTGAGGAACTTCTAAGAAAGCAATAAATTTCTCTTTTATTTTCTTTTAACAAGTTTCACACTCACAAAAACTAACAAAAACTATGGATGCCCTAAAAGATGCATAAACTATCCTAATGAAATGAGTATATGATGATGCAAAAAACTTAATATTACTCTAAAGCAAAGAATGAAAGTAACTTGTTTATCGCTTCTAATTAGCCACTTAAGATGTTTAGATAGAATATAAGTTGCTAACGCTCATTTTTGTCCAAACACTAAAAGAAAATATCAAGACAAACAAAATGCACTTTCACTCGCAAAAAGAAACCAAAATCAAAACAAGGAAAAAGAAAGTAAAAACCAAGTTTTCAAGAAGTTTTCTTCAAAAGAAAAAGAAAAAAACAACTTTTCAAAAGTGCTCCAAATACTATTGAAAACTTTGAGACCGAAAAATAGGCAACAAAAACACTTTGCAAGTTATCAACTCAAAATGGGTGAAAACTCAACAAAATAGGTGTTTCAAGATTCTCTTAACGACCAAAAGGTAGCAAAAAGAGCTTGGTGACAATGATCAAAATACCAAGAAAGACAACTTTCAAAATCGTCATTCAACAACTTTCAAAAAGCGAGAAAAGCAAATTCCCACAAGATGTGGTTTTGACACAGAGCAAGAAGATCACAAAGATTGAAACCAATCTTTCTGCTCTGGAAGACCAGAACAACCAAGATTCTGAGAAATAAATCTCGTGTGCTCAAACACAAATGATGACACTTGTGACAAAACAAAAACAAGACCAAAACTTTCCAAAATAGGAGAGAATTTGAAACCAGAAACTTGTTGCAAAACCAAAGACTGACAACAAAAATTGACTGCTCAGGAAATCCTCAGACCAGCAAACAAATCTTCAAAAACAGAAAGACTTGACAAAATCTTGGAAAATTAGGGTATACGTGACTGTATCAATACACAGTGTGTGTATACGCGACTCAACCCAAAGAAACCTACATATATGTGGGTTCATATGGGGAAACTTGTGTACATACTCTACTGCAACCTAACAAAATGGCGTATATAACAGTTCACAAGAAAAAGCAAAAAAGGGGTCTGAAGAAATTGATCAGACTTAAAGTCTAAGTTCCTACAGGAACAGACAAACTACTTATAGTAAGAACAACTATGGCTAAGCCCTGATTGGCTTAAAACAACCCAAACTAGGCACAAAAATACTGTTGTCCCCAGTGGAGTCACCAATTCTGTTGAGGGACAAATTCCCCTAGGGTTTTGGGTCAACACCCTAGTAGAGCAAGGGTTGTCTACAGTAAAAAACAAGCATTCCACACAGCCATGATACTTAAATAGGCACACTATGTGAAGAGAGGTGCACCTGGGGGTCCTTCGTTCAGGTAGACCTAGCCAGGGTTCAAACCCTCTTGGAGTTCGTCTCAATCCTTGAACCTGCAAAACAACCAATTCAAATAAGCATAACAATATATGGAGAAAGTATCATATAGAAATCAACTTCATAACATATTGAAAGATGGTTAGTTATACAATTGAAACAATTATTCATATGTAAACCATAACAATAACATCATATGCATGAAGAAGATTGATTTCGGGAACATGAAAAATATTTCTTTATTGCAGATAACTAAAACAAAGCAAGGAATGATATCACCTAAATCTTCCTCTTGCTGGCTCCAAGAAGAACCGTCCTCCAGATCCATCCAATCCCAAGTCTTCAAAAGGCTCCTTCCATGACTCACACAAAAATATCTCAACTAGTGAAATGACATCATAACTCAAGGAGAAAAGGGTTTCCTGTAATGGGGGGAAGTGCTGGAAGCACAAGGATCTTCAAACCTAATTAGGGATAATCTTAGTAGAGTAATTTTCTCTCTATCCTCTCCTTTTTTAGGCCTTCCCATTGAAGCCTTTTTATACTTCTCCCAAAGTAGTTTTTTAGTTGGGAATTCGTTGGGAACAGTTGGGCCACGGGCATTAATAGGTAATCAACTAGTAAAACCCGTGATCTCCACCCGAAATTAAGGAGATTTAATTTTTTTAAGTGTTTTAAGACATATACGCGGGTTGGGTATACACTGACCCATGTACACACGCATTCAGCTCAGGGCAATGTCGTGTACAGGGAGTAAAACATTGTTTTTTAAGTATTTGGACTAGGTCTGGAATGAGGGGTTGCCCTAGGCCATAAATGCAGCATCACAAATATCAAGGGTGAGATTTGGAGCTATAACAGTACCACTTGTTTAGTTGTTGATCTCAATTAGATCTTTTAGTCTCGCTACTAGCTATCCTAGTCTTGGTTCATAACACACCAATTTAAACAAAAGTTGAATGCCAACAACTTCAATGACAAATGGAGATATTATACATGTGATTTTGAAATTCTCATAATTAATATGAATCTTTGGTGTTGCTCCACTACCAATGGCAATCCATAGCCTTAATGGAGTCTCTCAAGGAACACAAGCATTGCTTCACTACCAACAAGCATCCATAGCCTCAACGAAGTTACTTACATCACCCATTTGTGCAAGAATCCTTTCTCATGCCTTTCATCTTTAATTGATTTTCTTTGTATGCAATTATTTTCATTATTATTTTAGGAATTTGATGCCAGGGTGAATGAGGGAACTTGACTTAGCTTTATGAAATAGAGAGGTTGTTCTTTGTTGTTCAAAGACTTTAATATTTTCTAATTTGTGTTTGCTTGCAATAGCACTTTTCTCACCATATCTTCTCTAGCTAATGGGTTGCCACATTCTCACACATAATCTATTTATTCAAGGCCAATCAAGTTGTAGAGATTCTATTAAATTTTTGGGCTTTACAAACTTAATAGAGTTCCCCATAGATTCAATTCTTATTTTCCATATGAGCCAAGAAATCTCATGTAGATGTTCAAGAAAACCAATTGACAGATATTAAATGTCAGCCCACTGATGAACAATTACCACAAAAATAGAAAATAAAAGAAAAGGCATGAATTAAAATGCAGACAAGGTAAAAAATGTCAAAGAGTTTTCATATAAAATAAGGTTTCAAATCTTGGCCATTTATAAGGAGGGAGTCTATCTCCCCATGTAATTTTTTTAATCAATAAGTGTTTAGGAAAAGTTTCTCTTGGATAAGGAATAGATTGTGCTAGAGGGAATGGAACATGGTATTCTTTTCATTGTCTTCATGGGGTTTATCCCATTTCAATACAAGGTCACACACTTGGAATTCCTTGTCACTTACAAACTTCTTATTGAACCACCTCTTGATTTTTTGTTGATGGGTGGAAAAATTGGAATGATCCTTTTGCCTTCCTTAAGCTTAAGCAGAGTATCAATTCAAGTTTGCATAATAGGTCAGGACTAACAATGGGAATCTTAAGAAAGTTACAATGCAGGCAGATAAAGAAATTTCAGAGGGAGAACAACTTCTTTCCCATGCACTAAGAAGTATGGGGAAGCTTTGAGTGAAGATTTAAGGGTCACCTGGTCATGCCACAAAGCATTGGATAAGGCATTAGCATTGTTGGTTGACTACAATTCCTTAATTATTTAGATTAAATTATTGTCTAGATTGAATCTACTAGATCATTTCCTTGTGGATAATAATTAGAAGAATATCTTAAAATGATACCTTTATCCAAAGAAAATTTATATAGTTTCATTGATGAGAAATAGGAAGCATTTTAAAAAAAGAGAGACATTGGAATGCCAAACATGGTAATAATGTGTTGTTCAATGAATTGTATTACCACTTGATCATTAACTTGCTTGAGTGGTATGGCTTTGACCCAACTTGTGAAATAATCTATAGAAATGAGAATATATCATTGTTGTTTGGAGGAATGTGGAAAAATCTCTTTGATATCATCTAGACCCCATTATTGAAAAGGCTCTTCAACATTAACTGGTTATAATAGAGTGACTCCTATTCTCTCTCTCTTGGCACACTTTTGTCATACAAAACATTTTCTCTGTAAGAATGCATATCTCTAAATAGAGTAGGCCAATAACATCTTGCTCAAATGATTTTGTGTTTCATGGTGTCAACAGTGAAGTGACCTCCAATCGTTCCATCATGAATTTCAGTTAGAACTTTATCTACTATTGATTATTCTAAGCATCATAATAAGACTTCATTGTGATCTCTTCTAAAAATAATGTCGTTCATCAATTGATACTAATTTTATTTGAGTCTAATTGTGTGCTTCTTCTTAGCTAATGGCTCAGAAGGTAAAGTTCCATGTTTTGAGTATTGCCTTAGTTATTAATACCAATATGGTTCAACAACATACCTAGGCATATAATATGAATTGTACATCTCAATCTCGTTATCCCATTCTTCGTTCTCTTAGGATTTTAGATCCAAGCCCTATGCATCTAGTTTATACAATTTGTGACCTTGGATGGTGTGTGTAGGTCTAAATTCAAGTTTGTATTCCTGTAGTGAAGTCATATGGTTCCCTCTTCATTCTGCTAGCTCCTTTTGTATGAATAATGTTCTAATCACAAGACAGGGAACAATTACCTTGACATGGATTTTCATAATGTAAGGCCTGAAATGTTTCATTGCCCTTAAAAATATCATAGCCTTGTTTATCAATGTCTAAATATTTAATTAATATCCTTGCACACATGTTCTCATAAATTATATTTATCATTTGTTTCATTACTCGTCCTTATGTGATAATATCGCTATAAGAGAATAGTCTGAGGAAAATGTATATGACCTGAATTCTTTATTGAATTTTGGGCTATACAAGGTGGAAACCACAATAATAGCTTCCTTGATCTTAACAAAAGTTTCCTTGTCTTCTTGATTCCATCTGAATATAGCATCCTTCTTGATCATATCCTGCAAAGGTTTTACAATTTGAACGAAATCAGATATAAACTTCCTCACGAATTTGATCTTACCCAAGAATGACTAAATAAACATTTTAATTTAGGATATGGAATGTGTGTGACATCTTTCACTCTTTCAGGATCTATCGTGATTCCACTTTTGGCAATAATATGCCCCAAGAGAATTCAGTTAGATGTTGCAAAGATTCTATTTTTGGGGTTTAATGATATTATGTACTTGCGACAACATTCAAAAACCTATTTGAGATTGTGTAAGTGATATGAATGCCTCTTAGAAAACAAAGTGACATCATCAAGATATATGACTATGATTTTCTAGACCAATCCTATAAATTTTATGTCCATGGTGCATTGAAAAGTAGCCCTAGAATTCACCAATCCAAAAGGCATGCATCAATACACGAATTTACCCCATTAGGTTTTGAAAGTGGTTTTCAAGAAATCTATTTCAAAAACCAAAACTAAATTATATCCTAAGAGACCATCTAATAGAAAAAACATTCTATATCTTGATATTGTCTGAGAAATCTACTCCATAGATGATAAAAAAATTATCCTTGTCAAAGGCTCAATTTAAATACAAAAATCCAAGATAAATGAATTTCCCTTGACTTTTTTCTTGCATGAACCAAATTAAAGACCTAGGTGGAGTATCTAAATTTGAGGACAATCTATGCATCCAATAATTTCTTTAGCTCTCTCTGGATAATAGGTAATAGAGTCAAACACACTTTTTTGTAGCTTTTGTTGGAAAGGCTTGATACCCTCTTTGATGTGATCCGGATTTAAACAGGAACACAATAAAATACAGAGATAACCATAAATACAGATATGCAACGGAAATAATACTTCATTTCATTACTGTAAAATACTGAAATATTCTTACAAACAGAAATGGAAAGAAACCAGCTAGGGCGATGGTAGCTTATCTCTGAGGAGAGATGTGGCGGCTACATGCCTCTGAACTGTTCTAAAACTGTGTTACAATGAGGCTCGAAGGCCTATTTATTGTTGAGAAACAATGGAAAACCCTTCACATCTCAAAACCTAACCCTAGAAGATGAAACGCCAAATTGTGGGCCCCGTTTGGGTAAATTGGTACATCAATTTCCCGGGGTCGTAACTTTGGCATACGATCTCCGTTTGACGCGTACGATAGCTCGTTAGAAAGATCTATCCGAGTACTACCACTTTGGGAGGCATCATCTATCCATGGACCCATGTTGCCCCAGAGTTCCCAAAAAACGTCGTTTAGGGCCTCAAAACGGCTCCGGAAGTTCAAGACCTGAAAAACTGCTAAAAATAGTAAACTATGTTGTAATTTAGGAAACTGAAAAGACTGAAAGAGACAGTTGTGGGGGTCCAAATGGGATAGGTGGTTTTCCACCAACATCCACCTGGATCATGATGGGAATAACATTTTTTAATGATTCAAGTATCATGTGTCTTTAGACCATCATAATTCCAATAAAATGCATCTCGTAATTCCTGAATAATTGAATGAATGATACAGTGCAATAGGTACTGATATTTACATACTTGGGATCTAGATTTGTACCAAGGTTTATTTGTTCATGCCTCAATGTAGAACTTTGAGTATTGGTGTTCGGGCCCCTTTAAAATAATTTTGCAAATCATACATAATTTCCGACGTGATCAATCCTTTCAACATCAGATTTCCTTTGTGCATGTTCATTTCATCCTCTAAATATTTCTCATGCTTGTCTTCATCAATAGCAACATCTTTAAATACATCCAACTTCATAATAAATTCCAGGCTACATTCATCTTATTAAACACATGGAAATTAGTCACATTATTCGGTACAACTGGTTTATAAACCATTTCAATAGAAAATTCATCCCACAAAGGAGTAAAACATGTTTTTGTGTTAGCCAAGGTGTCAGCTGCAACATTTCTAAATCTAGGGAGTGATAATATTGAAAGATTTAAAATATGAAATAAGTTTCCATACCTCTTGCTGGTAGTTTTTCAAATGTGGACATAAATAGTGAATAGTTTTATGTACCTGTCTAGTGATGATTTCATAATCACTAATGACATTGATACATTCTACCTACAATTCAATGGCCTTCTTCAATCCGAATATCAAAGCCTCATATTCAACTTTATTATTAATGAAGTGGAATTCCAAGCGACATGAAATAAAAGTTTTGTTTTTCATTGGGTCCAACAAGGTGCAACCTACACCAAATTTGTCCTATGTTGTAGAAAAATCATAATCAAGGGTCCAAATATTATTATTTACAAGAATATTATTGTCTACACTAAGATTATTTACATCTACCATACAATGTTCATTTACACTATTCGTAGTACAATTAAGGAGTTCCAACTCTTTATCTAATGGTATTGGTGATGGATGGGCTATGTGGTAGCCAACATCGGATTCCAAGAAGAAATTTCCCACAATATCCTGAGTGAAGCTTACAGGATTGTTAGGTCCTTTCAACTTCATGATAATATATTTAATATGAGGCTCGCTATCCATCCTTAGTTTGATTATTATTTCCTTTGTAAGGGAGCCACAAATGGGACCAATTGTTTGCAAAATAACTATGTATCTCCTTTGACCAATCTCTGCTTGATATAAACTTTTAGGCCTCAGGTGTGTCCACCACAATAATATTAATAACTTGGTGAACTCTTGGATGTAATGATAATCGAATAAGCACATCATTTATTTCACCAATCACTTGCACTTCAGTTCTGTCCAGTTGTATACTTTCAACATTGGTTTTCTCTAGGATTGCATTTATTTTTTTGCAAAATAATAAAGGCATAACATTCATGGAAGCATTAGAGTCTACTAAACAATTAATCAAAATTATTAAACGTGAGCAAGAAAGGTGGTGTTTGAGATATTGAGTGAGCTTTGATAAGTGTCGCGTTAATTATTTCCTTATCACAATCTGTGTCCTTTTCTGATATTGCAATAGTAGTATTAGCCGATGTTGAATCGGACATACTCTATGTAGTGGGTGATTTAAAGGCCATGTTATAATATTTTTAGTTAATATATTTGATGCACTATAAATTTTAGTGTCATCGCCATTTTGTAAAAAAACAGTGCTAAAGCGCTGATAGATAGAATATCAAAATTATTTTAAGTTTTTGAAAATAAAAATGCACTGACATATTTGTAAAAATGGTCAATTAAACACTAACAGTTGGAGTATTAACACTAAATGTAAAATTCAAATTTTTTATGTCCAAAGCAAAGTGTTGATGGAGCACACTTCAGCGAAGGAGCTATAATCTATTAAACGAGCTCTGACTATGCAGATGTTAGCAAAAAAATTTGTTTATTCAGTTTTTCCCTCTAAAAGAAGATAATTAGGGGTGTCATTTCTGAACAGTTGGAACTGAATTTTCCAAATGTGAAAGAGAATTTTGTCGAAAAAAGACCCATTAACAAAAACCTCTCATTTTTTACACTGGTGTCACATTTTGAGACATTCAAAGGGATCTTTGAAGTCTATTTTTTAGGATTTTGCAATTCATTTTTTTTTTTTTTTTATGTTTAACCATTGTTTTAAAAATCAGTTTTTGAACAACTGGGGATGAAGTTTTAAAAACCCAAAGAGGATTTTGGAGGGAACGGACCAATTAATAAAAACCTCATTCATGGTTTTCACCAATATCACATTTTGAGAGTTTTGAATGGATATTTAAAGACTAATTTTCAAGAATTCGCCAATATTAATTTTTGTCTTTTTTGAAAAAACACCCAATTAGTTGGAGAGCCACCCCATCAATTTGACTTGTGTCATATCTTATCTCCTTGATTATTTGATTTAGTAAGCTATATATAGATGAAGAGTTTTGATATCTATTATTTTTGGATCTTGAACAGTTTGTAAGTAGTCTATAAAGATAGTGATTTTGTAATGAACAGGGGTGATGTTTTTGTTGAAGAAACTATTGTGCTCTATATATTTTGGGATATTTTTTATAAAGAGAACCGAAAGCTACAACAAAGATTCATGTGTTAAGTGATCTAAATATGTTTTCTCTAGTTTAATGTGCTTCTTCTTGCCATCATGTGTCATCTGCTAATGATTAAAAGAGAGATAATAAATAGAATTCATTCATTGTGATGCTTTGTTCACAGATTTAATTGTTTGCACTAATATTTCTAAAGCTAGTGTTGGAATTCATTTGTTTGATGCTGCTTCTCAACAAACTGTTTTCTTACATTTTTCCTTTCATCACAGAAAATCAATGATTCATATTTTCTCAACTACCTTGCCTTTGATATATGTTTTAGTGTGATCTTATGTTAAGCCAAATTAGACTCCATCACCCTATTTTTATTTATTTGTTTTTTTTCAAATTCCAACCAACATCAAAATATTTTACATTAATATGGCCATATTTGTGGGCTTGAGGGGGCCTGGACCAAGGATCAGAGTTAGTTGTGTTAACCAACAAAGCCCTGCACTACTAGCCCTTTCGGAAACAACACGCATAGCGTAGGCTGCAGTCTCACCCGAGGCTATATTGGGGGATGCTAGAACTAGGTTTCTGCATCCAAAGGACTATGTGATGTGTCTCTGTTACTTTTAGGGCTTTTTTCCAACCTTTGTGACCTTAAACCTTGAAATCTGGAAATTATAGTAACTAACATATAACAGATCCAAACTCTTCTCTAATTGTTCTAAACATTCATAACATCATGTAAGTAAATAGATCTACCCCTTTTGCGCATCTATTAAGTATTTATTATGATAAATTCTAGTAACCAGAGAGAAAATACAGTAATTCCATAAGTAAAGAATAACACATAGCTACACAGATATTAATGCTTCAAAACAACCTTTGTTATGCTTAAATATTCAATTACAAACTCTTTTAACCTTGTGCACACAGCTACAGGGGCCTGTGCACTCAGCTGCAGACTTACCAAGGTCTTTGTGCACACAGCTACAGGAGACTTCCCCTTCGCCTAAGTACAGAAAACAAACTTCTCTTACTTAGATCATTCACATATAGAGATTTTTCTTATGACTCCTTTTTATATCATTCTCTATTACAATACCATAATCTGTGAACCATGGGCGGGTCACAAAACAGCTTAAATCCTAACAATCTAAGGGGTTTTGACCTTCCTAAATCCCCTTTGAATCTTATCGACCTGCACGCTCCGCTCCTCAAAACGCGAAGAATTTATAATAATAACAAAACTTTTTACAAAATTTACCCCAGGGGACCCTATCCCAACAGGCCCCCAACACAAAGTCGTGACTCGTCCTGAGTCACTCTACTGGTGATGCCTCAATCTTTACCCACAGATCACTGAAATTTGTCTTCAATGTTTAAATATATGTTGTTCCCCGTGCAACGGCTTAATGAACCTCCTTGACCAACTTTGCTGTAGTTGGACCTTCAACTACAAGGCCCATGGTTCTTTGCGTCTATTGCATAGCCTTACATTTTCTCTACACGATTTATGTCAACTAGCTGGACTCATCTTCCCAGGGTTGCGGAATTGAGGATATGATTTAGGCCTTCCAACGTAGCTCATCGATCTTAGTTTGGATGAACTTCCCCTCCTGTAGCTGGGTGAACCTTTGCACTAGTGCTAAGGTCTGCACGGTAGCTCTGATCAAATCGAACTTCCTTTTCTTTTCTTGGATATTTGCTTCAATTTTCTGTAAGGTTGGATCTTCCTACATCGAAGTCCATAGTTCCATGGCCTATTCAAACAACTGGGTGTAATCCTTGACTGCAACTTCTAATGTAGTGATTTATTCTTTAATAGAAGCCTCGTGTTTCTCTCTGACTTCTAGAGGAGTGGTTGCAGCTTAATTTGAAGCTCAGATATCTGTAGCTACAACTCAAAACGAACCTTACCAATCTAATCCTTTGATTCTTTTACCATGGCATCTAACTTCTGGATATTTTCTGCGGAAGCCGCTTTTGTTGGGATCTAGAGCTCAGGAATCTCACTACATTCCTGTGCTATTGTTGCTTCTAGCTACTGACTCTGCGCAATGACTTCTTCTCGGTCATTGAATACCTACGCCTTTTCCTCAAATATCTGTTGGTTTTTTATCTTTACTTTGTTGATGACCAGTAATGCTCATTGTTCGTAAACTTTGAGCTCATAAGATACCCCTTGATGTAGCCCATGCAATGTCTAAATAGGGAGCGTTGCAAGGTTCAGATTTAAATTCTTCAAATGCAAAAGGCATGCCCTATCTTCTGAAGCCTCAACGTGCAGTGATCCCTCTGGTAACTGTATTGTGTTGAGGTCTGTGGTGATCATTGCTGCTAAGGCTGACCTGCTCGCTTGAATAATCCATGTCTGGACCTGCAATTCCCTCAAGCCCTGTTGTAACTTGTCTACCGTCTATTGGTACTGGACCTCAATGTGGCTCCAAATAGTCTCTGTTGAATCATGGAACACATCATCGACCTTGTCCAGGTCCCCCTCCGTGAGCACCAAAGGTTTCGCGCTCGTAGAATTTTCAAACTTTTTCTTCTTGCACGGTTCCGTGGAGCTCCGTTTCTGCCTCTTTTTAACAATGGAGGGGGACTCCAATCCTTAGCCCCCTTCCTCTTCACCCACTGTCTTGACCTCTTCATTGGTGTGCTATGTTTCAGATTCACGGAGGTCAATAGTGGCCTGTGACGTGGTGGAAACTTTCTCATTTGGTGCTTTTGTCTCTTCGGCAAAGACTTTCTCTTTCAGTGCTTCCCTCTCTTTGGCAGAAGCCTCCTTTTGTTGCATGGCCTTTTCCTTTGCTGTGGATTTTTCCTTCACAAAATCCTTCTATGCTTCCTTCTTCTCTTTCATTGTTAATGTTGTAGCTATGGTTTTTCCTGCACTTGCGTCAGATGAGGTAAGACAGTCGCTCAGCCATTTAGTAATGACCCCCATAATTTCATCTTCAACGACCAAGTATGGCAACTTATGCCATATGCCCGTGGCATATTTCTTCATGCAGATAGACAGATTATGAAAATATGCCTTGAAATCAATGACATTCACATATTGGGCACGCAAGCTTGGTTATAACTGTGGCTATTGGTTAATCACCATCCTCAAATCTGATTCAAATAGGACCCAAAATATCTTCATCTCCATTACATGCTCAGGGTCCTTCGTCACCCACAATGAGATGAATTTGGTATGGATCATGTTGTGGGAAGTGGATTTCCTCTGGTGTCCTCCATGCCTCCAGCGCGATCAGCAAAATTAACCACACAAAAGTGGAATGCCTTTTCATCATCCTAGGCTTCACGGCAATCTTCCCAAAACTCATGACATAAATACTTAGCCCAATTATATTGGACTCCCTTGGTGCACTATGTGACCAGATATACTACTGTCACTAGCACTTCATGAGCATGACACTTCCTCATGATTTTTCCTACCAAAATTTACGCAGTGAAATGCATCAAGCCATCTGAGATGGAACAAATCGCATAGTCGTGTGACTTCTTCACCAGCCCGAAGTCACTCTTCATTTGAACTGCCAACTTCTTTTGCTACAATTTTCCTACGAAAGAATTTGCAAGGTCTACTCCTTGATATGGCAAGAGTGTTATATGGTGGATTAACATATCAGTGATTGGGATGGGCCCTCCCATCCAAAGGAACCCATCATGAACTAGCGTCAATAATTGACGTACACAAACTGTGTTAATGGTGTTATGGCTGAAATGTGGCACCCACAACATATTGAGTAGCCTCACACACTCAACTATGGCCACACACTTAATTGTTTCGAGCTGTGTAACATCTAGCTCTTCATAGTATACCTTCTTCAGGTACTTTTTCGATTCTAGTTATGGGAACTTCGTGTGATCCCCCATGTCCCAGTCCTCCATCTTTAAATACAGTATTCGGGCAAATAGATTTCCCTTAAAAGGTATGTTCTCTGGTAGAAATGGTGTGGATACCATGAATTTTTCCAAATCTAGGCTTTTAGTAACCTTGGCAATGGATTTCCTCAGTACTATATAAGGTGGTAGCTAAGTAATCGACATAGCTTCATCTGCATCAATTTCTTCAATCCCCATGGCAAGCTCTTCTTCGTCTAAATCTAGGGTTTCCGTCGGCTACTTGGTTCTATCCATCTTCCCCTTTTGTCTGACCTTCATTGGATTTTTTCACGATGATTTCCACACTAGTGCTTGCTAGGGCTTCTTTTGCTTCTTTTCTCTTGCCGCGGACGTAGAGGGTTTAGGTCTCGGTGACCTAGGCGTTGTAGTAGGAAAATTTGTAGGCATAGGTTGGGTCAGCTCACATCAGGTTGCATTCATTATCTTCAAGAATATTTCATGCTTCCAATCAGTTAAATTCCTGAATCATTGCTGAGAAATATTCTCTCAAAGTATTTTCAATCCTCTCCAGACATGCTGTAATTATCTTGATGCAAATTAAAGTGCAAAAGGTCAAGGAAATTTCTCAGGAAGAAAAGTGTTCGAATGTGGAGCAAGATGTTGTATTATAGCCCCATTTGAATTCAAATTCACCTGTTCCCTCCAGATTCATGTCCTTAATGCGCTTTTGGTAGCATATTTCCAAAGATATGCTCCTTAAATGCTCTCCCCCGACTCCCTTTAACAAAAAAATTGCCATCCGATCATCTACAATCCTTCCAACGCTCACCTTTTCACCAGGTTGCATGGCACCCACCATGCTGGTGTAGCTCCTTCACACCTTCCCTTGATTCGTCTTGCAGCCTCTTCACTTTGCCAAACTATCCTTCTGGCAGTGTAGTTTATAGTCCTGCACTCCCTTACAACTACCTGGAGTACTAAGACTATCCCATATCCATATAGTGATTATGCAGGGGCACAATCACCCCTTTACAATTTTAACTGGCTCCGATTGACCTTTCGTGGAAACAACTCCCTGTTCAGCTTTGCGACTTGAAATGTACCTCCATCCATAATCTCTTTGATGATGTATGGCCCCAGCTAATGCATCTGGAACTTCCCTGGGAATTTCATGAACTTGCTATCATACAATAGTACTAAATCTCCAATTTTAAAGGTGCATTGTTCAATGTGGTGATCATGCCATGCCTTTTCGCGAGCCTTCTACACCTATTGACGGAAACCAGCTAAGAAGTGATCTTCTTCCAATTCAACCATCTGCGTGAGATGTTCTTCCATGGTATCCCAATCGGCCATATATGTAACTGTAGAAATCTGCAAACTTGGTACGATGTACTCCATCAGAATTATGGCTTCTTGTCCATAAACTAGTCTTAACAATGTTTGTCCATTCAAATTTTTACATGTAGTTCTATACGCGCAAAGAAAGTTGGTAGGCGCACATCCCAATTAGTTGATTTTCATTACAAATCTTTGTTAAAGCATTCTCCAATAATTTATTAAAGGCTTCCATTGTCCCATTTTCTTGAGGATGATACAACATGATTTTCTAATGATACATCTGGAACTCTTGAAGCAAGGCAACAATCACTTCGTTCAAGAAGTGTGAACCCCTATCGCTCATCAAACTTTTAGGGAATCCAAACTAAGACAAAATGTATTTAAAAATGAAATTCATAGTTGTAGCCATGCTACAATATTTTATGGGTTGCGCCTCAGCCCACTTGGTCAAATATTATGTTGCTATAATGATGTATCTTGCTCCTGCCTTCTTTCTGAGTGGTTGAATTGGTCCCATGAAGTCTATTGCCCACTTATCAAATGCCTGTAACGGCACTTGTGGGTTTAGAGGAAATTCATCCCTTCATGACGTCCTACCTATTCTATGTTAGACATCGCATGCCCTACAATAATCATTGGAATCCTTATGCACAGTCGGCCACCATAGTCCTGCTCGTAGGATCCTCTACGTACTTTCTCTTCTTGCATAGTGTCCTCCTGCAACTCCTCCTTGTGCTTCAATGAGGATAGTTTGTCTTTCATAATATGGGACATACCTACACAACACTTCATCTGATCCCATTTTATATAAGTTCCCTACAATAACAGAAAAAATTACAGCCCTAACCACCAATTCTTTCTTTTGTCGTGTCGTATACCCTTTAGGAGTTTTACCCATAGACAACAACTCGATTATTTCTGCAAAGTGTTCATCTGTGACATGCACAACAAAGAGTTGCACATCAGGCAATCCTTCATCCAAATTTGTAGGTTCGTCACTATTCTCAATCCATGAGAGGTGATCTGGTCCAACATTTAATTGCCCTAGCTTCACAACTACTTAAAAGTCATATTATTGGAATAACAACATCCATCTACAACTCCCCCCACCCCCACAACATAGGCTTATTGACTAGGTACTTCAAAGAGGAATGGTATGTGTACATTTTGAAGTGTGCACCCAACAAATAGTGGCTGAACTTTTGGAGTGCATATACCATTTCCAATCCGTCGCGCTCTATAGTTGAATGATTATTTTCTTCCTTCGATAACTTCCTACATGCAAACTCCATCGGGTGGTCAATATCACCTATGCCTGGTTGGGTTAGCACAACACCTAATGCTATGCAGGATGCATCTACATGTATGTGGAATTCCTTCTTCCAGTCAAGGAACACTAGAATAGTCGTTGTGACCATTTTTTCCTTCAATACATCCAAACTCTTCTAGCAATCATCATCCTCGCAAAACGTCACATCCTTCTTCAATAATCTCTCCATGGGCACGATGATCTGTCCATATGATTTGATGAACTTCCTATAATATCCTGTATGGCCCAATGTTGCACACAACTATTTGACATTCCTTAGAGGCTCCAAATGTATAATTACTACAATTTTGGTAGGGTCTACCATCAACCCCTGCTTACAGACAACATGACCCAAGAGTATCCCATATGGTACGCAGAATATGAACTTCTTTAGATTAAGGGATATCTGATAATTCCAACAAGTATCCAGCATGAGGTGAAGGCTGGCAACATGATTCTTTACTACCCAACATCTATCCAATCATCAAAGTAAACCTCCAAAAACTTATGAATAAATTCTTTGAAAGTTACGGCTACCACCATAGAAAATATTGTAGGGGCATTCTTAAGTCCAAATGGCATAATTGTATACTGAAAACAACCCCATTCTATAGTGAAGGTATTCTTACTCTGATCCTCTAGTGCAATCTTGATCCAATGATACCCTTAGAATCCACCAGTAAATGAATAGGCTTCTTGACCTCCAACATTTTCTAATACTTCATCTCTTAATGGTGTTCGAAATGGATCATGGACACAAGCATCATTCAAATTTCTTAAATCTACATAGATTTGAATTTTTCCCTTCGTCTTCTTTTCCTGAATCACCATAGGACTAACCCAATCTGATTCCTCGACAAGATCAATAATCCTGGCTGCCAGCATCTTATCCAATTATTCCCCCACTTTTTCCTTGTATTTAGGATTCACCGGTATGGGCGCTGCTTCACTAGTTTTGCATTTGGCTTCAGAGCGATCTTCATGACACCCAGATCACCTACTGTGCCCTTCAAATCAGAGAAATTTATGGGAAACAAGTCCAAATACTCCCACAATAACTCCGTTATTTTGTCCACTATGTCCTCATCCCAGTAATCACCTATATTTTCGAACTTCAGCTGTGCTTCTATTGGCTTAGTGGGTCCTGACCCAGGTTCAAAGTTACTTTTGCCAAACAAATCCCTACATCACTGGCCCTTTCAACATCAACCTGTGGAGCGCAGACTAAAGTCTCACCCGCAGGAGTATGGGGGGATGCTGGAACCAAGTTTCTGCACCCAGAGATTAGTGCAATGTCATTTTGTGCCCTAAACCTGCCTTCGCATAGATCGATAGGCCTCTAAGGCTTATCGATATAACTTTCTTTAACCAACCTTTAGACCTTTGTGAAGGTCTATGACTATCTTTTGTAGGCCCTACATAGGTGAATCAACCACTTAGGCGCCTATATAATTACCCTTAGTTTTGTATTTACCCAGATAAGCTTAAATGTTTGATAACATTAACATGCAACAAGATATTCTTCACGCAAACATTTATTATTACTTGCATTCATATGACAATGTAAAATCGCACATCAATATAGTATTAATTCATAGACCTATCACTCAACATAACACAATAACACATTCATTCAAAATAGAAATAAATAGATAAAACATAGGAATTGCTAGAATAATATCTTTATTAATGCTTCTATTCTTCTTACAGACTCAAGACTTCCCTGTGCACTTAGTTGCAGGGGTACACGCACTCAGCTGCGGACTCTACTCTAGGCCTCTGTGCACACAACTATAGATCCTCTCTTATACTATAAGACTTCCTTTTTCTTACTCTTAATGACCCATTCCATTCATCTTCATCCTTAGTTATCCTCTCTTAGACTCTCTAAGACTCTCATTTTTACACAATCCCATGGTTCACAGACTATGGGTAGATCTACTAATCTGACACAACTTATATAAAAGAAGGTTAAAACCCTTTATGACACTTTACTCTCTACGTGCTCCATGACCACAACTTGCAGAGACTTTACACTTTTTACAATACAACTTATGCTTTTTGCCCCAAAACTTGGGCTTTTTCCCCAAAATTGACCCTAGGGGATCCTGTCCCAATAAGCCCCCAACACAAATATCGTGACTTGCCCTCGAGTCACTCTCTTGGCACAAAGATCTTACTGTGAATACCTCCCAACTCTACTTGTGCCGCTGCTACCTCAGTCATGGTCTGCGTGGCTGCCTGTTTGGTCTGCTCCACCACCTGCTTTATTATTGGTCCTGCACTCTCTTCCTTTATCTTCTGTTATGTTCTCTATAGGCTTTCCAGTTTCTCCTCAATGGTGGCAGAGATAACATAGGCCTCATCCTGCCAAGGCCCCAATTTGGCCTTGAGGATTGCCTCTTTCCTTTGCACTACCTCCACCTGTTCGAGCAGTTGTTTTGCCTGATGTAGCTTGGCCAATAGCTGTGATATAGTGACGGTGCATACCATTGCTCTTGCTTCATCATACTACTACTGCAATTCACAAGCTTCCATATTCAACCTCTATAGGTTAGGATCTTCATGGAGCGTCGTGACTACATCCATGGACTGCTCAAAGAGCACGGTGCAATCCCTCACTGTGGTGTATACTGCTGTGACTCCATTCTTAACAGTGGCTTCACACTGTTCTCTGAGCTCTGGTGGAGTGGAAGGCTGTGACTTCAACTTGAGCTCTGTTATCTTCAAGTTTAATTCAAACTGAACCTTAACCACATCTGTTTTTTCTTCGCGCACACTTGCATCCAACTTCTTTATCTTGGCATCCACTGGCGCTTCCTCCAAGATATGCAGTTCAGGGACTGTCCTGCATGCCTTGGCCGCCATAGCTGCAGTCTACTCATTCTATGCCTGTACATTCTTCCATGCTTCTAGCGTTGTTGTCTCCTCCACGGACATGTGTTCACTGTTTACCTTGTACTCGCTAATCATACTCAACACGCGCTGCTCCCAGGTCTTAAGCTCTGCAATCACACTAGCTTACAGTGTGTGAAGGAACTCAGTCGGGAGCGCGGCCAAGTTGAGGCCCACATTCTTCAAAATGTTGACCATAGCCTTATCGGTGGCTGCCTCCATGTTCAAAGCTCCATCAGGCAACGTGACTGCCCGAAGATCCATTGACCAAACCAACTTTGCTTCTTCAGTGGTCCCTAGTCTCAAACTGGTGGATGTCGTGCTGCTCTATCTTGCAGCTGCCTGGAGTCTAGTTGTTTGGATCTGCAGCTCATGCAGACCCATCTGTATGGCTCCTAGTGTCTGCTTCTACTACTCAAACTACTGTAGTAGTTTTCTGGTTGTATCCCACACCTTATATCCAATGTCATCCAATTCGCCCTCTGTCAGGGTAATTGGATCGAGTGACGACTCAGAGGCTTTGGTCTTCTTGCGTGGTCCTTCCTTCTCCTGCTCCCTATACCACTTCACTCATAAGGGAGTGCTTTCTTGCTGGTTCCGTCACCCTGCTTTGACTGGTAATCTTCCTCTGTTTGGGGGGAAGGAGATTTATGACTTTTTTCAGAGCCGCGCTCCTCCTATTCGGCCTATTCCTTCACAGCACACTCCGTGTCTACCTAGGCCTTCTCCTCGGCCTCTTTCTTCCTCTTTTTAGCCAACAGTTGAACATTCTATCGGGTTTCTTCCTTTTTATTTTTCTTCTCGGACTTGCTAGTCCCAACTACCTCATCAGATGCAACATACCAGGCTATTAGCCAACACTTGATGACTTCTGCAATCACGTCATCCATGGCTAGGTATTGTAAGTCAAAGCATTTCTAGTTGGGGTCCTTGCGTGCCCGGATGTAAATATGGTGGAAGTCCACTTTGAACTCCGCCTACCCCGACAACTACTTGAACATGGTTGGATACAACTGTAGCTTTCAGTTGATGGCTCTACGGATGCTTGCCTCCATCAGTACCCAAAAGACTTTGCTTTCTTTAACCCGCGCAACATCCTTTGTGGCCCATAAAGATGCAAACTTTGCTGCTTCTAGTAAATCTGTCTCAATAAGAGGAAACCAACTGTCCTCCAGCAACTCCCACACGACCAGCACAATCAAGAGTAATAGCCATGAATAATGAAAGGCCTTACTTTGATCCCGTGCCTCTCTACAGTTCACGAGGAACTCACTGCACAGGTAGCACGCTTATTTGAACTATACGCCCTCCGCGCACTGAGCCGCTAAAGAGAACATTGGTGTCGGCACCTCGTACACGCAACACTTCCTCATGACTTTTCTAGCCAAAATTTGAGTGGAAACCTCCATCGCAGTGTCAATAATGCTGGTAATGGAATACCCACATGGTTTCTTGACAAGTTTCAAATTGTCCTTCATCTTCTCAACAAGGTTGCGCTCGCTCGTCTTTCTGCCAAACGACTTGGCCAGATTCATTCTTGAATGGAGTAATAATTTGATTCGATGGATCAACATATTGGTTATGGGGATTGGCTCACTCAGCCACAGGCACCCATCGTGCACTGGGCATAACAACTTCTTGATGAAAGTTAGGTTTATTAGAGCACAGTGGTAGTGAGGCACCCATAGCAAGTTCAGTAACCCTGATTTTTTAACCCCATGAATCCACTCCACTGGCACTAGCACGATGACACTATACTCCTTGTAGAAAACCCTCCTCATGAAGGTTTCTATTGCCAAGTGGGGGAACCTCTCAAGGTCTGCCAAATCCCAATATTCAGGCTTCAGATGTGGTATCCGCACTAAGCATGGACCTTCAAAGGACATGTTCTCTGGTAATAGGGGTGTGTTAAGGAGGAACTGTCCCTCATTTGGTTCATTCAGTACTTTTACTTTGCCCTGGCGTGGAGGGATATACTCTGACATCTTTGAAATAAGGTCTACCCCCTCAATATCTATGTCTTCTGTGCCCTCTTTGCCCTCTAGGTCAACCAACTTCCCTTTCTCTTTTGCACTCAGCTTTTCTTTCCGTTACGCCTATGTAGCTGCATGTTTCCTTGGTGACTTGTGCATCGGCATCAGCTTCTTTTGCTTATCCCTTTCGGCTTGGGGACCTCTCTTGTCAGTGTAGGTTCTTCCTAGGTGACCTCAGAACCGTAGGCACTATCGCTGGAACCTCCATACTCACAAACTTAGGGGCGGCTCCTTCATAAGCAATAGTCTCTCCAGCGCTTGCAATTTCTATGAGACCTTGTCCTAACATGGTGTCATGAATAATATTTCTATCTGACTCGGAATACTAAGTGAACACGAGGCTTATGTTCGGCATGGAATCCCCCCAAGCCATGTTTTGGGGCTCAAAGCCCAAGTTTTGACCCAATCTTGCTGTAAAGCTCCGCGAATTGCGTGCGCTGGGCATGAAAGTATAATAGAGTCACAAGGTTGTTCGCCCTAGTTTTGTAATATAATGTCGGCTGGATAGATCTACCCATGGTTCGTGGACCATGGGATTGTATAAATAGAGCGAGGCTCTAAGTGTAAAGGGAGAGTAGAAGAATAAGAAAAGAGTCTAAGTGACTGAGTCGTAAGTTGAGGTGACTTTGGGTCGTAGGGTAGGAGAAGACTCTACAGTTGAGTGCGCAGAGGCCTACTAGTCTGCAGCTGAGTGCGCAGATCCCTGCAGCTAAGTACGCAGGGCAGAGTTGAGTTTGTAACTGAGGAACGAATTAATAAAGAAAAGTTTTGTTATAATTCTGTGTATTTGTTCTTGGGTTAATGAAGGATTGATATAATTTGCAAATATACTATTATTTACTGTGCACACTTGTATGAATGGTTTATATAAGTATACTTAAAGCAATCAAGTAGGCAAAACTAATTAACTAACGTTGGAATACCATTGAGGTCTTGGTTAATAATGCAGATCGCGATGTTCAGCACCTGCGTAGGGTTGTGCGAAGGTAGTATATCAGGTTGCAAAGTATGGGAAAGTGCGTGAAGCAACCTGCGCATAGGGTCAAACTATGGACCACTTGAACTCATCAGACATCTCCAGGGCGCAGAAACTTGGTTCTAACACCCTCCCATACTACTTTGGGTGAGACCTCAGTCCACGCTCTGTTGGGTGTGGAGCCTGATTATCTTCTGTATTCAAAGATTTCAGCCGGATGTATACCCCAGGAAGACTGTACACCCCTCCATGTGGGGGAGACCTGTCCCCCCCACGGGGGTTCGGGGGCAGCGCCCCTAAAGCTAAAAAATAGATGTGAAATTTCCTTGTAAAAGTCTAGTAATTTCTAGTCAATCTGGGCCATTCATTAGGAAGATGATTTGACAGTAGAAGTTATGTTTAATTTAGGTTTTTTTTCCCTAGAAGGAAACCCCTCACTATATATGAGGGAATTGTATTGCATCTATGCAAATCTGTATTCTGAGTGAGAAAGAGAGAGGATATTGAGAGTGAAGAGGGTGTTACAGCGGATCTGCTGTAGGTTATATCTCTTTAGTTTGCTAGATAATATAAAAGGAAGGATTGGTTGTTTCTCCGTGGACGTAGCCCAAACTAGGTGAACCACATATATCTATGTCTCTCTTGTTTTATGCATTTTCTGTGTTTATATTTCTGCAATATTTTATGTGTTCCATTGCTCCGTAATATATAATTTTCTAACATGCTCCACGGACTGTTGTCGAAAGGACCAGTAGTACTGGGATTTGTTTGGCTAACCTAACTCTGAACCTAGGTCAGGCTCCAGTAAGCCAACAAATGGTTCCATTTCCGGGACCAGTATCTGCATAGAGATGTCTGATGTCGTATCATTGGAATCTGACAAAGAAAGGAATTGAAGAGTGGCTGAACAGAAAAATTCACGAGTTCATGGTGCAGGAAAACAAGAATTCGTGATTACCAAAGGAAGAGTGGTTAGATTGCTACTTACATATGGAAATCCATGAATTTTTTTTGCATCCTTCCCCTTTGAGTTGTACAAGTGGACCGTGAAGCTAGCAGACAGTCAAGGAAAGTGTAGGCTCGACAAACCTATTGTGTGGACTCCAGAGTTGGTGTGCAGACTGGAAGCATCGAAAGATAAGATCGCGTACGTTAGATCAATGGCTCGATCGAATTATAGGAGGATTTATCACCAAGTTCACAATAGATACTTCAATCAGCTATAGTGAGGTGAAATGACGCTTCCTTAAAGGACAGCGAGGTAAGTACGTTAAATCTTTGAACACTTGGATTAAAATTCTACTGTGTGAAAAATGGGTTATGTGAATAAATTGAAGTTTTGGGCTACGCGAAGTGGGAGGATCTATAGAAACGAAGATAGCACAGAACTAGAAACTAGCCCCTTGATTTCACCTCCAAAAGAAAGCAAGGAAGAGCACGCGAAGGTTTCACCAAGAAGTGCAATCATCTTGATAAAGCAGTGAATTCCGCACATACCACCCCCACCTACACCACCACCAGTTTCACCATATTCACCCACACCACCTCCGCCACGACCACAGTTCAATATGGCAAGCGCAATGAAGTTTCCTGTGTTCAAAGGAGTAGGGAATGAAGATCCGGACCAGTTTTGGTTCGTGGTAAGGGCTGTATGGGAAGTGTAGGGAGTCATGGATGACAATATAAAGAAAGCAACGCTAGTCAGTGCTCTGCAGGATCGCGCACTGAATTAGTACATTAAGCATTCCAATGACAATCCAAACGCAGGGATCGCGGATATCCAATCTGTGCTAAACAAGGAATTTAGTAGGCCAAAATCTGAGACACAGTCGATTATTGGATTTAAGGAAATTGTGATGCTTCCAAGTGAGACCCCCCAGGAGCTAGATCAAAGACTGAAGTGTACAATTCATGAAGCCAATATGACCTTGATGGATGGGCAACACCGTGCATGGTTTGTAGCATCGCTAACGCTGCATCTAAGGAACGCGTTGTCACAGCAGAAGCTAACTACTCAGGCCGAGGCCTTGGAGATCGCAATGAGACTGCATGAGACCCTAATACAAGACCCTAACCTAGGAATTCAATAGATCCATGCGCAGTTGAAAAACTTGTTCCTTGAGATGCAGAGTTTGAAACAAGACAGGACAGCTCACGCAGAAGCACGCGAGGAGGTATTGTGTGTAAATTGCAAGGGCCAGGGACATGGCAAGGCATTTTCCAGTCTTCGCGAACTACCTGGTGGGAGGAGGACCAATGCCATTGAGACCGGAGGCATAAGTAAGATCGAGCCCAGCGCATGCATTATGGTGTTCGATTTGTCAGATAAGAGGGAAGCATGCTATAGATAACTGCCATCTATTACAGAAGTATACGCAGAATTCCCAGTAGTTGTTCTATAATTTCTGCAGGTCAATAGGCCATGATGAGCATACCTGTAGAAGTTATGAACTGATGATGGATCAGACTCCTACCTACAAAGTTCATAACAAAACACGAGCCCTTGATCAAAATACAGGGATGGCACACACTAGATTTTAGGGGCGCAGACGAGGTCGAGGAGGAATGGGACTAGGAAGAGGTCGCGGACAACTGATATGCTACAATTGTGGAGGATTGGGGCATTACGCCCGCGATTATACAAATCTGACAAGACCATCATGTTTATATTGTACCCAGTTTGATCATGAGACGAAGGACTGTCCCAAGCCGATATCGAGGTTGCACGATAAAGGAGCACTCCAACCTGCCCTAACTCAAAACCTACAAATGATGAGGTCTGAGCTGCGTGAGGAAGACCCGAATGGAAATATCATGCTCCAAAGTGGTATCACGATAGGAGATGACAAAGGCAGGTAGCCCGAAGAGAGTACCTGGTGTTAGGACTCAGAATTGACCAATTTTGACCTTATATTTTTGCCATAATATTATCCTTTTCAGTCATAAGTTGTAAGCTTTGATTACATAATGACTTAATCACCCCAAGGTACGAAGTAACTTTCCGCATATCTATATGTTTAATTGTTCATTGCATATTCGTGAGTATCTTTATATTTATCTTTGAAAAGCTGACTAAGTTGCCAAGTAATTGTCTTAAGCCTGCAGGAATTATAATTTATAGTTGCTGTAACACCAGAAACAGCAACTACGCAGTTTCCGCAACACTAGAAACAACAACTACACAGTTGCTGCAACACCAGAAGCAGCAACTACGCAGTTGCTACAGTTAGCAACAACAACCATCTAAAGCAGGCTATTTTGCAACAGCTGGGAATAACAAACGACAACTATCTGAAGAACGCTGACGCGACATGATCAAGCAGCTGTCTAAAGCGGGTAGAACACAGTTACCATTGCCTAAATCAGGAACAGCATTGGGAAACGATAAAGGAATGCGAGGATCCCAAGAAGACGGTCGAAGTCGGTTACCAGCTGTGTAACAGCCAGAACCTAAGAAAGAATATATTATTATACTGTTGTAACAACGTTCTGTAATTTTTATTTTTGATAGAATGGGTTAACTGAATGAACTGTAATAATCTATTGTAATAGATGTCTCCTCTATAAAGAGGAGACATCTACATTAGAAGGGGGGGAATTGTGGTCTGTAAGGGATATTTTGGGAGACATCAGCAAGTCTGAACTTTATTGTACTTGAATATTTTGGCAGATGAATAGAAGATTGTTCTGAGCACTTAATCTAGCTTTTGTGTTCTGGGGAATCTTGTGAGAGGGACTGGGCCCACCTTCCTCACAAGATTCACCCATTTACTTTTCTGTCAAGTGTGTAAGTGTGTGATAGTTTCTTTCTGCTGGTACTCTGTTTGGATTCTGTAGCATTACCTCTGGTATTTCCGTTTTGCTAGTACTCTGTTTCATTAATTTCTTGAAGTTGTGCAAGGATATTTCACCGGTGAATTCGAGTGCAGTGTGTGTTAGCAATCTGGTTATAGGGGCAGGTGCTGAACGTCCTCACCTGGAGGATAGGGTCCTGATCCTCTGCCAACAGAGCATCCATCACTTTGCTTTTCATATTTGTAATCTTAATTAATTACTTTCATTTTATCAGTACTGTGATAACTTAGCATAAGAATCACGTATACTACAGCTTTTTAATGCTTTTAGAATTAATTACATACAGTACGCGGTAGCCTTTGGAATAAAAAGACTTTCCCAGGTTGACAATTAATGTGGTACTTGATTGTTTAATCAATAAACAATTCAACTTGCCAACATTTTGGCACCGTTTCCGGGGAAGGCAACTAGAGATTTCTAAAGGCATTAATGATTTCTTTTCGAGAATAACAGATGCATGAGAGGATGCAAGAAACCTAATTTCACAGGCGGCAAAGGAGGAAGAAAAACTTATATTGACGAAATCATCTCAAAGGCCGAAACATCACAGAGGAAAAGTTCCCGGAGACCTCAGATCCAGTATTCCTCACAAACAGATCGACAGACGGAGGAAGTACTAGGACCTAAAAGGAAGCTGGAATTACCAGAATACACCGAGGAACCGGTAGAAGAACCTGAAGAAACAGAAGACACAGAGGATAAAGCAAGTGATTCAGGAAAAAGACCAATGGAGGATAACAGAACAGAAGGAAGAGGGGAAAATTCGCTCTCTACCCTGGAATTCCCTATTGGGGAGCTCTTGAGAGGAACAACCCCCATGAAAAACATTCCACTCTCAGCATTACCCAACTTTCATGGGTTATCCTCTGAAGACCCGGATGAATTCCTCTTCGAATTCGACATACTATGTAGGAGTTATGATTATGTGAGCGCTAATCAGAAACTAAAACTATTTCCAGCAACACTGAAAGGGAATGCGTTAAGATGGTTTATGAGCCTAGGAGCTCAGGCAATCACTACTTGGGATCAGATAAAAGAGAGCTTTCTGGCTAAGTATCAAGATTACTGCCAGACGAGAGAAAGGAAGGAAGAATTGTTTAAAATGGTTCAGAAAGAGGACGAGAATTTGGAAGATTTTGTGGAAAGATTACAGTATAATCTGCAGCGGTCTAACCATCCTAATATGAGTAAAGATATTCTGAAGACTATATTGCTGAAAGGAGTACGAGATGACTGCCTGGACATGTTAAACATGCTGGGAAAAGGGGACATTTCCAAAGAACCCTTTGATGAAATTATCAATCTCTGCATGAGATGTTCAAGGGGGGCAGTAGGCAGATCAAAAAGTAGAGATAATGTATATTCAAGAGTTCAGAAGTCAGCAAGCGGAGGAGCAACAAGGGCTGAAATAGGTAATTTATTAGAAGAATTTAAAACTGAGATGTTAAGCTCTTTTTGCTTCACAAATTGATGCTCTGCAGGTAAAGAAGAAACAGGCAGAAGCAGAAGCTGCCCTAGCTATTTTTTGTTCCAAATGCAGAGAAAAACACCCACTCAGGGAATGCCCACTAGATAAGATACCTATCTGCACAATCTGCGAGAAGGACCATGAAACCCAGCAATGCCCCTCTCTGCCTGGAATCAAAGCAGCATTGCAGTCAACTGAAGAAGAGGCTGAAGCAGTGTACCTGATGACACAGAGGAGGCAATGGCCACAAAGACAATGTATGAGCTCTAACACAGCATTCATTCGTTGGAATAATAATTCTCCTTTTCAAACAAACTACCCACCCATGAACCAAATGCAGTACCCACCCTTTAATACAATGAATTTTCCACTTATGCAGCAACCAAATCTTCCTTTTCCTGATCCTACTATATGGAATCCTTGGGCTCCCCAACAACCGTATTTTAATCAATGGAATCCAAACTGGGCAGCCCAACAGATACCATTTCCTCAACAACAACATTCTCTTTCCTTACCATCCAATACTCCTCCAAATAACCAGGCAATGAGACCACAGCTGCCTGTACAACCTAACCCCAATCCAAATAACAATAAAGCCCTGCAAGTAATTGAAATTCAAAATCAGCCTGTCTCTCCCCTGCAATGTAATGATATCCATCTTCGCTCAGGGAGAATTGTTGAACCCATTATAGATGATATCACTGACTCTGACAAAGAAGAAGTTAGAAAAGAAAAACCAGCTAACAATAATGCTGAAACAACAGAATTAGCACCTAATAATAATGATCAAACAATAGATCTGCCCTTCCCTGAACGGTTGGCTCTCACTAAAACACTTGAGAAACCTACCTTTAACCTTTTAGGAGAGCTACAGAATTTGTATGTTAAAATCCCATTATTGCAAGCATTAAGGGATGTTCCTATTTATGCTAGAACTATTAGAGACATTTGTATAAAAAAACTGGGAAGAAAGGCTAAGGATCCCCTCACAGTTCATGTGATGGGAGAATTAACTGCTTTAATGACCGAAAAAGATTATCCTGTGAAGTATGGTGACCCTGGTCACCCTACAGTAATAGTCCAGGTTGGAAAAAGCTTTATCTCTAAAGTTCTAGTAGATTTAGGAGCTGCAATAAATATTATGACACTCGAAACAGCACAATTGCTTCAGTTAAAAAACTTTATTAGGGAAACTCCAACTATCTTAGAGTTGGATGACCGCTCTACAATTAAACCCGAAGGGGTCATTGAAGATCTTATAATTTCTGTAGAATACTGGAATTACCCAGCTGACTTTGTGGTGTTACAAACTAAAACAAAGTTGGGGGGTCATCCGTTGATTCTAGGGAGACCTTGGCTGGCTACAGCAGATGCTTTCATCAGTTGTAGATCAGGATCAATGACCATCTCTAATGGGCAGGAAACTAAACAGCTTACCCTCTATCCTCATGCTACACCCATGATTAATAATGACAATTCTGTATGGGTAGACTATGAGGATGAAGAAACCCAACCTATATTGACTATTGGACAAGCCTTGACTTTTAAGGACTCCACCGAAGATGAATTAATCAGCAGCTTTATTTCTGAAACCTCTTCGGTCAGCCCTGAAACATATAATCACTTCACTGCAATCTTAGAATCTGAATCCCAGCAGAACATGAGAGATGAAAACTTATTTCAGACAGCAGTAGGCAGCCCTTCCAAAAGTACAACAATTGAAATTGAGCCTGGCAAAACATTAAATATAAATCCTGACTTGACTGATAATGAAAACAACAATTAATAAAGTTACTCCAAGAAAATAAAGAGGCATTTGCATGGGACTACACAGACATGAAAGGGATCTCCCCTGAACTATGCACTCACCGTATTTATATTAAGGAGGGATCCCGGCCAGTCTGTCAACTCCAGCGAAGAATGAACCCCAACCTTAGAGAAATTGTGAAGGAGGAACTTCAAAAACTCTTGAATGCAGGATTTATATACCCTATATCTGATAGTGAGTGGGTTTCCCCACTTGTAATTGTACCCAAGAAAAATGGGAAATGGAGAGTATGTGTGGATTACAGAGCATTGAATAAAGCCACCCAAAAAGACCATTTCCCTTTACCATTTATTGATCAGGTATTGGATAATTTAGCAGGTAAGAAATTCTTTTCATTCTTGGATGGGTTTAGTGGATACAATCAGATTAAGATTGCACCCCAGGACCAGGACAAGACCACATTTACTAGCCCATGGGGGACCTTTGCTTACAGAGTACTTCCATTTGGGCTATGTAACGCTCCAGCAACATTCCAAAGAGCGGTGATAGGGATCTTTTCTGATATGTTAAATGATTCATTAGAAATATTTATGGATGACTTTACCCCTTATGGAGTGACTTTTGAGGATGCACTGCAGAATCTTGAAAAAGTACTTAAGCGGTGTATAGAAGCACACCTTGCCTTAAGCACTGAAAAGTGCCATATGATGATGAATCAAGGTATTGTATTGGTTCACTTTGTTTCATTTTTAGGAATTCAAGTCGATCCAGCTAAAATACAAGTAATTCAGAACCTTCCTATCCCCAAAACACAAACTGATGTAAGAAGCTTTTTAGGACATGCCGGATACTATAGAAGATTCATTAAGGATTTTTCCAAAATAGCTTCTCCTCTATTTGTGTTGTTAACGAAAAATGCTGAATTTAAGTGGACTGATGATTGTGGAAATGCATTCAATAAACTTAGACATCAGTTGTCCGCAGCTCCCATTTTGAGAGGACCTGATTGGGCATTACCCTTTCATATCTCCTCTGATGCCTCAGACACGGCAATTGGAGCTGTCCTGGGTCAGGAAGAAAACAGTCTCCCCTATGCCATCTATTTTATTAGCAAGAACATGACACCAGCTGAGCTAAATTACACAGTTACTCAGAAGGAATTTCTAGCAGTTATTTATGCTATTAATAAATTTCGACATTATATTACTGGATACACTACTTTTGTGCATACTGATCATTCAGCCATTAAGTATTTAATGAATAAATCAGTTACAAATGCCCGAGTCACCAGATGGTTATTACTATTACAAAAATTTGATATCACAATTGTAGATAGGCCAGGAAAAGAAAATGTAGTTGCTGATTTCCTTTCTCGTTTAAAAACTGATGAAATTGCTCCAGTAGATGATTATTTTCCTGATGAGTATTTATTTGCAGTATCTGCTCACTCACCTTGGTATGCAGACATTGCCAATTATCTAGTTGCAGGAAAATTACCATCACACCTATCATACAGGGAAAGAAGAAAGATCATCCAGCAAAGTGCTAGGTACAACTGGATAAGCGGGTGTTTGTTCCACACAGGAATAGATCAAGAAATCCGGAGATGCATTGGGGAAGACGAGATTTATGATATACTAAAAGCTTGTCATGATGGCCCTTGTGGAGGACATTTTGCAGACAAAAGAACAACACACAAGGTACTTAGAATGGGTTATTATTGGCCATCACTTTTTAAAGATGCCAGAAAATATGTGAAGGCTTGTGACAGCTGTCAAAGAATGGGCCAGCCTAACCATAGGGATGAAATGCCACTTAATCCCCAGGTAACTCTTGAACCTTTTGAGAAATGGGCATTAGACTTTATAGGTCCCATTAATCCTCCATCTAATCAAAGAGTGTACATATTAGTATGCACGGATTATATGACTAAATGGGTAGAGGCCAAAGCACTCATTAAAGCTAATGAAGAAGCAGTACTAACATTCTTATTTGAAGAAATCTTTGTTATATTTGGACTACCCAGGGAATTAGTCACTGATGGAGGACCTCCTTTTAACTCTCATGGCTTCAAAAATACGCTCCAAAAATATCATATCAAGCACAAAATGACTACACCGTACCACCCCCAAGCAAATGGGTAGGTGGAAAGTAACAACAAGGTCATAGAAGCCATCTTAACAAAAACGATAAAGGAGAATAGAAGGGACTGGTTTCAGAGGTTGCCCGAGGCTCTATGGGCCTATAGAACCACTTGGAGGAATACAACAGGCTTTTCACCCTATGAATTAGTTTTTGGAAAGAATGTTATTTTCCCTGTAGAGTTTGAGATTAAAACCTTAAGAACTACCTTAGCTGTTAACCTTGATTTAACTAATGCACAGACAGCCAGGTTGCAGCAGCTTCAGGAATTGGATGAGAAAAGACTGGATGCCGTCCATCAAACAACTATGATACAGCAACAAAGAAGCAGATGGCATGACAGAACCATCAAGAAAAAGCAGTTCCAGAAAGGTAACTGGGCTCTACTTTATGATTCCCATTTCGAGAATTTCCAAGGGAAGCTAAGAACAAGGTGGTTAGGGCCGTATGAAGTGGATGTTGTTTTTCCAAATGGAACAGTTAGACTTTTAACAATTGATGGAAGCAGAACACCACTGTTAGTGAATGGCTACTGACTTCGGTTATATCAGCAGCTAGATTCCAAAGAAGATTTTAAAGCCACTTGCATGGCAATAAAACAGTATTCTTTTCCAAGGGAACTTGCTGTCCCTCAAAGCACTTGAATTTCTATTATTTATGTAATTTTTTAGGTTAGATATTTTTTTTTTAAGAAACTAATAAATCCTGCCAAGGATTGCGATATTACATTTCAGTATTTTGCAGATTTTAGCTTGGGAAGTAGCTGAGAACAAAAGTTTCAAAGGAATTACTTTGCGGACTCGGAACTCCTGTTGCTGCAACACCATTTCCCCGTTGCTGCAACACCATTTCCTCTTGCTGCAACACCATTCCTGTTGCTGCAACACCATTCCCCGTTGCTGCAACACCACTCATGTTGCTGCAACACCATTCCCTGTTGCTGCAACACCATTTCCATTGCTCCGACACCACTCCTGTTGCTGCAACACCATTCCTATTGCTCCAACACATTTCCCGTTTTTACAAACGTCTAACATCATTCCCTGTTGCCACAACAACAATTTTCGGTTGCTGCAACACCAATCCCGGTGCTACAACATCGCTTCCCGATCACGGAATACCCTTCCCAGCAAATTCCCTCATGTACGAAAACACCAGTCTTACCACTTCAGCCCCAAGGAACAAATTTTGATAAAATATACCACTTCTTGTGATGATTACAGCACCCTACTATCACTTCCCGTCATTATCATTACAAATCGCCGGTATTCCCATGCTTTTAGATCCGCGGTAATCATTATGATCCAGCAGAAGACAAGACAAGTCTTTTTGACGCAGCAATCAAAAAGGTAAAATACGAAGGTACGCATGATGATGTATGGACATTAAATAATAGATAATGCGGAGAAGTTGATAGGGCTATCAAATAATTGTACTTCCAATCATATCATTTACACGTAGGAGGGGGGGGATTACCAAAGCAACTCTCATAATGACATACTACGCCAACTACCGCCACCCTTAACTCTCCCGATAATATGTAAAAGCCACCCTATCACGACATGTTACCATTTGCGACGTTTTACTCTGAACTGAAATCGGAAGCTCGACTCTGAACTCTGAAACTTACTGAAACAACAGCTATGGGAGGAACCCTCATTACACATGAGCCTGGCACGACAGCAGTCCTTGAACTCTATCCGGAGATTTATCAAATTTTCTTGCAAGCGAGATGGATAGAGTACTTCATGAGACTTCCGGACTTTGACGCGCAGCAAGTCCTTGAATTTGCATGCAATTTAACAGAAGGATTCTCTGTCGTCCAGGGAGTTCAAATCCCAGTCATGGAGGAAATTATAGCCCAAGTTACCGGGCTACCAGCTAATGGCACACGGTGGTTCAGCAGAAAGCACCTGATTCTTAATGCGCAGCAGGATTTTCTCCAACCAGGCGAGCAGGTAGAGCCCAAAGGCAGAGGCGTAGCACTTCGGTCGTTACCTCAACCGTGACTGAAAGTCGCTGAATTTGTCAAGCAATATCTGACATGCGAAGGTTGCTACCAGGTAATTTACCAGCACGACTTCGTTCTGTTGAATCATTTGAGAAATGGTCAGTTAATAAACATGCCATATTATCTATTGGGTTGTCTCAAAAACATGTCACGTTATGTTGTTAACACAAAGCGTCCACTTCTTTCCTTAAAACGCCACCGCTTAGCCCAATTGCTGATTAATAGAGCCCTCGCTCTAAATAACCCTCCACCCCCCATTAATCCCCATCAGGAGGCAGAAATTCCACAGCCGGAACATGAAATTCCTCATCAAGAAGAGGAAATTCTTCACCAAGCTGAGGACACACCTCAGCAAGATGAAGAACTTCCTCAGCAAACGGAGGACATGCCTGAACAAATCCCTCTAGAAAACCCTCAGCAAGTAGAGCACATTCCTGAACAACTCCAGCAAACACCCCCGCAAGTTGCTGAGAATGAACAAGCAGCAGTAGAAATAACCACGAGAACAACCCCATCTCCCAAAAGAACCAATCCTTCCATTCCCATACTTGGTATTCCTACTGATGACTCCGATGACAATATCCCTATTACCCTGCTTAAACGAAAAAGGCAGCAGGAAAAGAAAACCCCATAGAAAAGAAGAAGAACTAGGGTTTCAGCTAAGGCACCTGCTACTCCGGCTACTGTCTCCATCCTAAAGAAAGCTAGCCTGAAGAGAAAAACGCCTGAATTCCCTGCTTCTCTACCAAAGCGAAGAACTCGGTCATCGGTAGCAGCTGAATCTCCTAATTCCCCCAGTTCACCGCCCATCACTATAAGGATCCGCACTCCCACCAGTCCTCAAAACTCCTCTCCCTCACCCTCGGAAGCTGAGATGCAGAGTGTTCATAGCTTCGTGACATCATATTTTAAGACAGCTGACACACAAGAACCAACTGCCGATACCCAAGGTAATAGTGACCAAATGGCTGCAACACAAGAAACAGCCACTACCCCAGGTGACACACAAGAACCACCTGTGGGGAATACTGATCAAAATGATGAAACACAAACTCTGCCTCCACTGGAATCTACTGCTCCACAAGACCAGCCTACCATACCTGCCCTGCAGGAAGAAATTGAATTTCTGAAATCTCAGATTCAGGACTATCAGGAGGAAATAATAAGGGTTAAGGAAACATATCAGAATGAATTCAGCCTGCATGTTTTAGCACGAGTAGCGTCTGCAACAGAGAAAAGTAAGGATAATGAATATGTGTGTACCAATTGTGGTGAAATATATACTCAAGCAGGATATAAGGTAGTGGCAAAACCAATGAAGGAAGCCCCTGCTGTTGTAGATGAAACAAAAGAGCCTGCTGTTAAACAGACGGAAATGCCACAATCCTCTGCTGAAATAAAAGAACCTATTGACACACAAGAACCAACAGGCTCTCCAGAAAAAGTGCAGACAGAAGAACCTATTGTCACACAAGAACCAACAGGCTCCCCAGAGAAGATGCAGGACCAAACTGAAGAGCTTACTGACACACGAGAACCAGTAAGTTCCCCAGAAACTGCACAAGACCAAACTAAAGAGCTTACTGACACACAAGAACCAGTAAGTTCCCCAGAAACTGCACAGGTCCGAACAGAAGAGCTTACTGACACACAAGAACCAGTAAGTTCTCCAGAAATTGCGCAAGAACAAACAGAAGAGCTTGCTGACACACAAGAACCAGCAAGTTCCCCAGAAACTATGCAGGAAGAAACAAGGAATAAGAAAGAGGATAATACAGATTCACTCTGGCCTACCCAAATTGCTATGGAAGAAGTAGTTACACAAGAATCAGGAAATGAAGAAAAAAACATAGACTCATCTCGGCCCACTCAAAGTGTCATGGAACGAGAGGAAGAAATAGAAGAAAATAGGGAAAAAGGTATAGACTCACCCCGGCCTACCCAAACTATTATGGAGAAAGAAGGAATAGTTTCAGGAGGAAATGAAGAAAAATTGGACTCACCCAGCCCTATTCAAATTGCCAAGGAACGAGAAGAAGAAGAAGGAAATGAGGAAAAAGGCACAGACTCACCCCGGCCCACCCAAATCACCATGGAACAAAATGAATCAGTACAACAGGAAGAAGAGACACTAGCCAGAAATGAAGAAAAAGATGTTGGATCACCCCAGCCTACTCCAACAGAGCAGATTATCCTTGTGGATGCCTTTACACAAACAGAGCTTCCCTCTATTAGTGATGTATGCACAGAAACAGATAGTTTTCAAGCATTAAAAGGAAATTGGTGGAGAGAATATGAGCAGTCACAAGGCAAAGCATTCCAACAGCAAAAAGGGATCTGGTTTAGTTATGCATACAAGAACTGGGAAGCACTTGAGCAATGCAGAGCCCAGTACAAAGAAATCAAGGAACTAAAATCCAGATTGACCCAGATGTTTGAGTTATTCCAAAGAATACTTGCCACAAGGAAACCCTCTTTTAATTATGAAACATTTTTGAGGGAAAGACTCACATTTTTACAGATAAAGGCTGTCAAAGAAGGTAGACCTCATCAGGTAGTTACATCAGAGTGGTTTATGCAAACCTTTGCAGAGGCACCTAAAAATGATCAAAATTTGTTATGCGAGCTCTATCTCCATAATGAAGCCATGTCCGAAGAAAGAAATATGAATATGATACCTGTAGTTGGCGACATACAGCTGAGAGCCTTTATCTCCTTTTTAGCTAACCAACTTACATGGCAGAACGCCTTTGCTTCAGCTCAACATAATGAACAGAATTGTCTTCTGTGGATTAGAGCTGAACCGCAGAACGCAGCCACCTTCATTGCACAACACCTGAGAATGGTAAGTGATCCTGAAATGAAGGACCACGTTAAGCAACTGCAAGCAATGGTCCTGAGAGACTGTCAGCATTATGTAAAGACTAAGGCATCCTTGGCTGTCAAGGCAAACAAACTGTTTTGGGAGAACTGCCCCAAGGAGAGGCAGGAATATCACCCTTATAATCCACCTAATTTGCAGGTAGCACTCTCAAGGGTACCTCATTATGTTAAATGCATGCAACACTGTGCTGAAAATTGGATGGGTTACAGATTTAAAGTTCCACTTTTATGGCTATCTGGTGAAACTGGATTATCCAACAGGGAAGAAGCAGCAGCATGGAGGCAAATACAGATTGTCTGTGGATTCAGGAAGAAGTTTGATGCCACTTCCTATAACTATTGTCTCAGTAATCTACATTGTTCATCCCAGTACTCCGACTTAGACTCAGAGTAGGCATTGCATAGGGACATGCAATCTCTTCAGTTGGGGGGGATGTTAGGACTCAGAATTGACCAATTTTGACCTTATATTTTTGCCATAATATTATCCTTTTCAGTCATAAGTTTTAAGCTTTGATTACATAATGACTTAATCACCCCAAGGTACGAAGTAACTTTCCGCATATCTATATGTTTAATTGTTCATTGCATATTCGTGAGTATCTTTATATTTATCTTTGAAAAGCTGACTAAGTTGCCAAGTAATTGTCTTAAGCCTGCAGGAATTATAATTTATAGTTGTTGTAACACCAGAAACAGCAACTACGCAGTTGCCGCAACACCAGAAACAGCAACTACGCAGTTTCTGCAACACCAGAAGCAGCAACTACGCAGTTTCTGCAACACCAGAAGCAGCAACTACGCAGTTGCTACAGTCAGCAACAGCGACCATCTAAAGCAGGCTATTTTGCAACAGCTGGGAATAACAAACGGCAACTATCTGAAGAACGTTGATGCGGCATGATCAAGCAGCTGTCTAAAGCGGGTAGAACACAGTTACCATTGCCTAAATCAGGAACAGCATGGGGAAATGATAAAGGAATGCGAGGATCCCAAGAAGACGGTCGAAGTCGGTTACCAGCTGTGTAACAGCCAGAACCTAAGAAAGAATATATTATTATACTGTTGTAACAGAGTTCTGTAATTTTTATTTTTGATAGAATGGGTTAACTGAATGAACTGTAATAATCTATTGTAATAGATGTCTCCTCTATAAAGAGGAGACATCTACATTAGAAGGGGGGGAATTGTGGTCTGTAAGGGAGATTTTGGGAGACATCAGCAAGTCTGAACTTTATTGTACTTGAATCTTTTGGCAGATGAATAGAAGATTGTTCTGAGCACTTAATCTAGCTTTTGTGTTCTGGGGAATCTTGTGAGAGGGACTGGGCCCACCTTCCTCACAAGATTCACCCATTTACTTTTCTGTCAAGTGTGTAAGTGTGTGATAGTTTCTTTCTGCTGGTACTCTGTTTGGATTCTGTAGCATTACCTCTGGTATTTCCGTTTTGCTAGTACTCTGTTTCATTAATTGCTTGAAGTTGTGCAAGGATATTTCACCGGTGAATTCGAGTGCAGTGTGTGTTAGCAATCTGGTTACAGGGGCAGGTGCTGAACGTCCTCACCTGGAGGATAGGGTCCTGATCCTTTGTCAACAGAGCATCCATCACTTTGCTTTTCAGATTTGTAATCTTAATTAATTACTTTCATTTTATTAGTACTGTGATAACTTAGCGTAAGAATCACGTATACTACAGCTTTTTAATGCTTTTAGAATTAAGTACATACAGTACGCGGTAGCCTTTGGAATAAAAAGACTTTCCCAGGTTGACAATTAATGTGGTACTTGATTGTTTAATCAATAAACAATTCAACTAGCCAACACCTGGGTTCACAAGGCTCCAACAAAGGAACCAGAATTTGATTTAGAGCACACTAATGAGACATTCATGGAAGCTAAGAAGAGCTTCATGGATGCCTCCACTTCAAGAAGTAAAGACAAACTGAAACCGGAAATAGACCCATCAATGCTCACTACATTTTCTGAGACATGCATGAAGTTGTTGCGTGACAGGAAAGTTGTGAAGGGGCTGCAAGAAATCATCACTAGATGTGTTGGCACCACGCGAGGAGAACCGTGCATAGTCCTTTTTCTCGAGAATCACACAATGCAAACATGAAGAGAGATGAGATTGACTGCGTAGATCGGGGAATATGAAATGGATCAAGTGATTTTGGATCTAGGATCAGATGCGAACGTCCTGCCAAAGCAGACATGGGAGTGCATGGGCAGGCCTACACTGCAATGGTCTCCTATTCAATTGTGAGTGGCAAACCAGTAAAATATCCTACCTGTGGGAAGATTGCAAGGAATAACAGTAGTTATCGAAGGTGCGAGCGTGCTAGAAGATTTCGAAGTGATAGAGATTGTCGATGACAACAATCCCTATCTTGCACCACTGGGAATAGATTGGGCCACTGACATGAATGGAGTGATAAATCTAAAGAAGCGCAAAATGATTTTTGAGCAAAAGTCACTACGCATAGTGGTACCTTTAGACCCTACAGAACGATTGTGCTACACAGAGCCAGTGTGCAACTACGATAGTGACAATGATTTAGAATGTATCTACAAGATAATAAAATGGGAGTAGGATTGGGTAAATCCCACAGCAGATGGCAGATTCTCGTGGGAGCACGAAAGCTCCTGCACCTTAGATTCAGACGACGAAATAGAACGATGGCAGAACCAGTTACACGAGGTAACCATGCTCAACTGTAACATGATGAAAAGGTCATTTTGCTGCATGGAAACAAAGGTAAGAGATCTACCTATGTATGATGAGTTGACCGAGGTGGATGATTTCCTGGGAAAATTTGAAAGAGAAGAACTGGAATAGCAGCATTTCGACGCTTTGAAATGGGTACTGTGTGCTACGCCCGAAAGATGGTGGGGTACGCATCAAATAATTTTTAAGGAATGGCACAAATACAAAAGGATGATGCGCATGTGGTTTTGGATGCCTCAGATGCGGCTAACAGACAAGTATGCTGGATGGGATGATCCATGTGCACACCTTGTGAAATGGACCAAGGTCTATAGGGAAGAGCCACAACCTGAGTGGGTGCACCTGTTTTGTCATACCCTGGATATCATACCCATGAATTGGTATATTGAGATGGAGCTCTGCCATGGCACGAGCGAATGGGATATATTGTGTGAAGGATTCCTGTTAAACTTCATGTTTGAGGATTGTTGGTGGGTGTTGGCTTATAGGGGCCTGACCCAGGTTCAAAGATGAGTTAGCCAAACAAATCCCAGTACTACTGGCCCTTTCGGCAACACTCCGTGGAGCGTGGACTGAGGTCTCACCCGAAGTTGTATGGGAGGGTGCTAGAACTAGGTTTCCACACCCTAGAGATGTCTAATGGTTTTTTGGTGGTCCGCGGTTTGACCCTTCATGCATGTCACTACGCGCATCTATTGGTCCCTCACAGCCTGCGATGCTGCATTCACGCAGCCCTGCTCGAGGTGAGATCCATATTATTAACCAATTTCCTACTATTAGCCCGATATTATCCAATAACTTAACTTATCTATATGAGCCCAATTATACTTAATAGTGTTTAGTATTCATATAAGTGCGTGTGATAAACAAAATAGTATAAATGCTTAGAAAGTAATACAAAAGTAGATACACATTATTTGGAATCAAACTTCTCTTTATTATTATTCTTCTCGGGTTATAGACTCGACTCCACCCTGCACACTCAGCTGTAGGGGTCTGCGCACTCAGCTGTAGACTCTATTAGCCCTCTACGCACTTAGTTGCAGAGCCTCTTCCTACTACTATGACCCAAGACACTTAGACCTTTCCTCTATGCTCTCTATCTTCTAGACACCATTCCTTTTCTTTTCTATCTCTAACCATCTTTACAACTTAGAGCCTCACTCTATTTATACAATCCCATGGTTCATGGACCATGGGTAGGCCAACAGTACATTACAAAACTTAGGGCAGACAATCCTATGACTCAACATACATTTCGTGCTTTGTGCCTGCAATTCGCAGAGTCTTACAACATTATTTGACTAAAACTTGGGCTTTGAGCCCCAAAACATGTTTTGGGGGGATTCCATGCCCAACAAGCCCCCAACATAAACATCATGACTCGCCCTCAAGTCACTCTGTCAGTGCAGCGGTCTTGGCATGGAGTCCCTCCAACTGGTCCTGAATGGCCTGAATGTTGGCAGCGCACTGCACTGCTGCATTCTTGCTCCTAAACCATCTATCTCTGAAGTGTGTCCTTACCTATGTACCGACATCTACTACGTATGTTTATAGCCCCGCGCCCTTGTCCGGCTCCTTGGGTTGTGAAGACTGTGCTTTGGCCAGTTAGTCAGATAGTCGACCCCCCCCGTGTAGGGCTTCAAGTGACTACGGTTTACTTTGCCTGGGAAGGGTTCTCCATTTAGTTTGACTATATGGATCATGCCTCTATCTATCCTGAGAATTTTTCAAACTTACTGTCATACAGTAGCACTAAGTCGTTTACCTTGAAGGTGCACAACTTGATATGGCAGTTGTGCCAGGCCTTTTCACGCTGCTTTTGTACCTACTAATGAAATCCAGCCAGAAAACATTCTTCCTCGAGTTCTTCTAATTGCGTGAGCCTTTCTTCCAGGGCTTCACGGTCCATCATGCCTGTGAGCACTACTATTCGCAAACTAGGTACGATGTATTCCATCGGCATGATAGCTTCTGTGCCATAGACTAATTGGAAAGGTGTCTATCTCGTCAATTTCTTGCATGTTGTCCTGTAAGCCCATAGCACAGCAGGTACGCACAGGTCCCAGTTGTTTCGCTATGCGTTGCACACTTTGGTCAATTCTGTCTCCAGTATTTTGTTGAATGCCTCTACCGTCTCATTAGCTTGTGGGTGGTACGGTGTACTTTTTTGATGATACATCTAGAACTCTTCTATGAGCGTGCTGATGGTTTCATTCAGGAAATGTGTTCCACGATCACTCATTAAGATTTTCGGACAGCCAAATCAGGTCAACACGTTTTCAAACAAAAACTTTACAGTCATAGCGGTCATGCAGTCTTTGACTGGCTACGCTTCCACCCCTCATGTTAGGTACTCCGTCGCGGTGATGGTGTAGCACGTGCTCATCTTTCCCTGAGGCTTGATCGGTCCCACAAAGTCGATTGCCCTTTTTTCAAACGGCTGTAGTGTCATTTGTGGATTTAATGGCATCTCATCCCCCTGTGATGGTTTTCTAGTCCCTTCAGATATATCGCAGGCCTTACAGTGCGCTTTTGAATCCTGGTGCAGGGTTGGCCACCATAACCCTGCGCGAAGAATCTTTCCTGCGGTCACGTGTCCTGCATAGTGTCCACCTGCGGTGCCCCCATGTGCTTCCATGAGGATATGACCTCATTCAAATTTAGGTACGTATCTTCGCAATATCTCATCATTGCCTATTTTGTATAGGTGCCCCGCGATGATAGAAAAGTCTATCGTGCACACCACCAGTTCCTTTTTCTCTTGGCCTGAGTATTCCTTCTACGCAGTCCTTGTTGTTTGAAAATGGATTATATCTTCGAAGTGTCTGTCTGCGACGTGCACTGCAAAGAGCCGTGCATTAGGTAGTTCCTCCAAATTTGTTGGTTCCTCGCCTGTCTCAATTCGTGACAAGTGATCTGGTCCTTCGTTCAGGTGTTCCAGCTTGAATATGACCTCAAAATCATATTCTTGGAATAGTAAGAGCCATCTGCATATGCACCCCCCCAACACAGTATTATTCACAGGTATTTCAATGCGGAATAGTCGGTATACATCTTGAAATGTCCTTCGAGTAAATAGTGTCAATATTTCTAGAGCGCATACACCATCACTAACCCCTCACACTCGGTGGTGGAATAGTTATTTTCTGCTTTGGAAAATCTCCAACTTGCAAACGTGATCAGGTGATCCATGCTCTACGCGCCCTCCTGTGTGAGTACGGCTATCAGCGCAATACACAACGCATCAACATGTACATGAAATTCCACATCTCATTTTGTGAAGACCAGGATTGGAGCGGAGGCTAGTTTCCCCTTCAAGACATCCAAACTCTTCATGCAATCATCATTCCAACAATATGTAACATCCTTTTTCAATAACTTTTCCATCGACGTTGTTATTTGGGCATAACTTTTGATGAACTTCCTATAGTATCCGGTGTGTCCCAATGTAGTGTGTAGTTGTTTAACACTTTGCAATGCTTCCAAATTTAGAATAACGGCAGTCTTCATAGGGTCCACCATTAGTCCTTGTCTGTAGGCCACATGTCCTAGCATGTTTCTAAAGGGAATGAGGAATGTGCACTTCTTAAGGTTCAGTGCAATCTGGTGTCGGCGACAAGTATCCAGCATCAAGTGTAAGCTTGCTACATGGTGCTTAGCTAATCCAAAGATAGTCCAATCATCCAGATATACCTCCAAGAACTTTTGGATGTATTCTTTGAACACAGCCACAACGATGCGCAAAAAGATGGTTGGCACATTCTTCAGTCCAAATGACATAACGGTGTATTGAAAGCAGCCCCATTCTGTTGCGAAGGTCATTTTGCTTCTGTCTTCTGGCGTGATCTTGCTCTGGTGGTACCCTAAGAACCCATCCGTGAATGAGTATGCTTCTTGACCACCAAAATTCTCCAGTACTTCATCTATGAACAGTGTCGGGAATGGATTGTGTACACAGGCGTCATTCAGCTTCCTGAGGTCCATGCATATTCTTATTTCACCCTTCTACTTTTTCTCCTGTACTACCATAGGACTCACCCAATCGGATTCTTCCACTGGCTCAATAATTCTGACTGCGAGCATTTTGTCTAATTCTTCACGGAACTTTCCTTTATATTTCAGATTCAAGCGGTAAGGCCGCTACTTAACTGGCTTCGCTTTGGATTTCAGGGTGATCTTCATCATCCCTAAGTCGCCAACGATCCCTTTTAAGTCAGTAATTTTGGTCTAGAACAAGTCTTGGTATTCGCAAAGAACTCGGCGGCCTTATCCACCGTGGCATCGTCCCAATAATCCCCAAGCATTGCGTACTTCGGCTCCGCCTCCGTTCCAATATTTACCTGCTTTGTTTTTAGCGGCGTGGTGATGTGAGGATCATTAATTGATGATCCTCGAATCTCGTGCCAGCCTTCTGTTTCTGGGATGTTAATATTTCTTGGGTCCTCATCGTCCTCCTCAACATTTACATTATAACACTCTAGCGCATAACTCAGCTGTGTCACCCGTTCTGGTTGAAGTACTTCCACTGGCTCCTGGGGTATTTTGAAGGTAGCTGTTTTTACTGCCTGTAATGCATCGTCAACAGTATCCCACCAACTATCTTCAAACGTGAAAGTTAACAAGAATCCCTCGTGCAAGACATCCCATTCACTCGTACCCTGGCGGAGCTTCGTCTCAATATACCAATTCATGGGTATGACATCCAGGGTATGATAGAATAAATGTACCCATTTAGGCTATGGCTCTTCCCCATAGACCTTGGTCCATTTCGCGAGGTGTGTATGTGGATCATCCCGTCCATCATATTTGTCTACTAGCCGTATCTGTGGTTTCCAAAATAGTAGGTGCATCATTCTTTTGCATTCGTGCCAGTCCTCAAAACTTCCCTGATGCGTACCCCACCACCTTGTGGGCGTTGTGCACAATGTCCATTTCAGAGCATTGAACCACTATTGTTCTGGAACTACACTTTCAAATTTGTTCACGAATTCATCCACCACTGTCAACCTGTCATATGTAGGCATATCCCTTACCTTTGTTGTCACACAGTGCAGTTATCTAACCATAATGTTAAAATTAAGCGTTGTTACTTTGTGCAGCTGATTCTGCCATCGCTCTATCTCTTCATCTAAATCCAAAGTGCAAGAGCTTTTGCGCTCCCACAAAATCCTACCATCTCCAATTAGGTTTACCCAATCCTGTTCTTGCACGGTTATCTTGTAGATGTAATCGATATTGTTGTAACTATCATCGTCACGCACCGGTTCAATGTATCGCGTTCCTTCAGTTGGATCTAGCGGTACTACTACGCATAGTGACTTTTTCTCAAAAATCATTTTGTGCTTCTTCATATTGATAACTTCGTTGATATCAGTGGCCCAATCTATTCCTAGTAGTGTGGGATAGGGATTTTTGTCATCGACAATCTCTATCACTTCAAAATCTGCCTCCGTGCTTGCACCTTCAATATCCACAGTTACCCCTTACAATCTTCCCATGGGTAAGATCTTCAGTTGGTTTTCCATTCGCAACTGAATAGGAGACCATTGTAGCGCGGGGTCTACCCATGCATTCCCATGTTTGTTTTGGTAGTACATTCATGTCTGATTCGAGATCCAGGATTACTTGATCCATTTCATACTCGTTGATTTGTACAATCAACCTCATTTCCCTTCCTGTGCGCAATGCATGCTTTCCAAGTTTCCGGACCACACATAGTTCTCCTAACCCTGTGCACCTAGTAATAAGTTCTTGTAGTCCTTTTACTACCTTACTATCGCGTAGCAGTTTCATGCATGTCTCCAGAAAGGTAGTGAGCATTGAAGGATCCATCCCTGGTTCTAGTTGATCCTTACTACCTAAAGTGGAGGCCTCCGTGAAGCTCTTCTTAGCTTCCATGAATGTGTCCTTCGCGCATTCTAAATCAAATTCGAGTTCCTTTGTAGGAGCCTTGTGAACCCATGCACTCTCTTCTGACTGCTTACCTTTATCGTCGCCATTGGTCATACCGCTCCTTAGCACTATGTTTACATTTGGGTCTTCTTCGCGCGGCTCAATCCTCATCATCTCCAAATTCTGAGTCGGAGGAGGCTAGAGCACCCCTTTTTCGTTTAGCCTCGCTATCAAGGTAGGGTAGTCTTCTACCTCATGATCAAACTGAGTATAGTACAAACATGATGTCCTTGTCGGGTTTGTACAATCGTGGGCATAGTTCCTTGGCCCTCCACAATTGTAATAAATTAGTTGTCTGCGACCCCTTCCTAGTCCCATTCCACCTCGACCTCGTCCGCGCTCCTGAAATCCAGTGCATGCCATTCCTATATTTGGGTCGAGGGCTCGTGTTTCGGTCTGCACCCTATAGGTAGGAGTCCAATCCATCATTAGTTTGTAGCTTCTGCAGGTGAGTTCATTATGGCCTAGTGACCTGTAGGAATTACAAAACAATTGTTGGGATGTTTGCGTATACTTTTGCAATAGATGACAACTATCCGTAGTGTGTTTTCCTACTATCTGACAGATTGCGCACCATAGTGCAGGCGTCGTGCTTGGTCCTGCTTGTGCCTCAGGTCTTAACGACATTGGCCTTCCTCCTGCCAAGTAATTTGTGAACATTGGACAGTGGTCCTTGTCATGACGCTAGCCCTTGCATTTTATGCACCATACCTCCTCACTCGCCTCTGGCCGAGGTGTCCTGTCTTGTTTCAAACACTGCATCTCCAAACACAGATTTTGTAGTTGCGCGTGGATTTGTTGGACTCCCAGACCAGGGTCTTGTATAGGGGTCTCATGCAATCTCATTGCCATCTCCAAAGCTTCGGTCTGGGTGGAAAACTTTTGTTGTGACTGTGATGTCCTTAAATGCAATGTTAGTGATGCTACAAACCATGTTCAGTGCTATCCATCTATCAAAGTCAAGTTGGCTTCGCGAATCATACTCTTTATTCTTTGGTCCAGATCCCAGAGGGTCTCGCCTGAGAGCATCGCGATCTCCTTAAACCTGATAATTCATTGTGTCTCCGACTTTGTGCTACTAAATTCCCTGTTCAACATGGTCTAGATTTCTGCAATTCCTGTGTTTGGATGATCATTAAAATGCTTGATGTACCATGTTAATGTGTAATCCTGCAACGCGCTTACCAGCGTAGCCTTCTTGATATTGTCATCCATGACTCCTTGTGCTTCCCATACCACCCTTACCACGAACTAGAATTGGTCTGGATCTTCATTCCCTACTCCTTTGAATACCAGCAGTTTGATCACACTCGCCATATTGAACTGTGGTGGTGGCAGAGGTGGAGTGGCTGGAGATGGAGGTGAAGAGGGTGAGATGGGTGGCAGTGTAGGTGGAGGTGGTAAGCATGGAATTAGTTGCCTTATTAGACTGACCATGCTTCGTGGAGAAACTTTCGCAAGCTCTTCCTGGCTTTCCCACGAGGGTGAAATTAAAGGACTAGTTTCTAATGCTTCACTACCTCCGCTTCTGTAGATCTTCCCACTTTGCGTAGTCCCAAACATTAATTTATTCACATAACCCACTTTTCACACAATAGCATCTTAATCAAAGTGTTCAAATATTTAATATACTTACCACGCGGTCCTTTAAGGAAGTGTCGTTCCGCCTCACTGTAGTTGACGGTCATATCTACCGCAATCTTGGTGATAAATCCTCCTATAATTCGATCGAGCCTATGGTCCACAGCTCGCACAATTTTATCTCCTTACACTTCTAGTTTATGCACTAATTCCGGAGTCCACATGATTGGTTTGTCAAGCCTACACCTTCCCTTACTATCTGCTAGCTTCGCAATCCACTCATACAGCTCAGAAGGAAAGGATGCAAAGAACATTTCGTGGATTTCCGTATATAAGTAGTGCTCCAACCACTATTCCTTAGATACTCATGGATTCCTTTTTTCTTACACCGCGATCTTGTGAATCTTCTTGTCCAACTACCCTTCAATTTCTTTCTTTGTTGGATTCCAGTGACACGACATTAGACATCCCTTATGCAAATCCCGGTCCCAGCAATGGAACCTTTTGTTGGTTTATAGGCGCCTGACCCAGGTTCAGAGATGATTTAGCCAAACAAATCCCGGTACTACTGACCCTTTCAGCAATAATCTACAGAGAGCAAATTAAGGTCTCACCCAAAGTAGTATGGGAGGGTGTTAGAGCCAGGTTTCTGCACCCTGGAGATGTCTGATGGTTTTTTGGTGGTCTGCGGTTTGACCCTGCGTGTACATCGCTATGCACATCTATCGGTCCCTCGCAACCCTGCTCGAGGCGCGATCCATGCTATTACCCAATTTCCTTACTATTAACCTGATATTATCTAATAACTTAGCTTATCTGTATGAGCCCAATTATACTTAACAGTGTTCAGTATTCATATAAGTGCGTGCGATAAACAAAACAGTATAAATGCTTAGAAAGTAATACAAAAGCAGATACACATTATTTGGAATCAAACTTCTCTTTATTATTATTCTTCTTGGGTTACAGACTTGACTCCACCCTACGCACTCAGCTGCGGACTTTATTAGGCCTCTGCGCACTCAGCTGCAGAGCCTCTTCCTACTGCTATGACCGAAGACACTTAGACCTTTCCTCTATGCTCTCTATCTTCTATACTCCATTCCTTTTCTTTTCTATCTCTAACCATCTTTACAACTTAGAGCCTTGCTCTATTTATACGATCCCATGGTCCATGGACCATGCATAGGCTGAAAATACATTACAAAACTTAGGGCGGACAACCCTATGACTCAACATACATTTCGCACTCCGCGCCCGCAATTCATGGAGTCTTACAACATTATTTTAGCCCTAAAACATGCTATGGGGGGATTCCATGCCCAATAGTGGGATACTGTTGACCATGCACTACAAGTAGCAAAAGCAACTATCTTTAGAATACCCCAGGAGCCAATGGAAGTGCCTCAACCAGAATGGGTGACCCAACTAAGTTGCGCGCTAGAGTGTTACAATGTAAATGTTGAGGAGGATGATGAGGATCCACGAAAAATTAACATTCCAGAAAGTGAAGGCTATCACGAGGTTCAAGGACCATTGATTGAAGATCCTGACATCATCACGCCAGTAAAAACGAAGCAGGTAAACATTGGAATAGAGGCTGAACTGAAGTATGCAATGCTCGATGACTATTAGGATGATGCCACAGTGGATAAGGTCACTGAGCTACTCGGCGAGTACCAAGACTTATTCCCGACCAAGATTACGAACTTAAAGGGTATCGTTGGTGATTAAGGGATGATGAATATCACCCTAAAACCCGACTGTTACATAGTAATTTGTGACTGACTCTACATTCCCTGATCCTGGACATTGTCGGTCCATGTTACTGACATATGTGCTATGTCATGTTGCCAATTATGTGTCATTACCTTCCTTGCAATCTCAGGAAGAATGTCTCAATTCATTATACCTGAAGAAGACCCCTTTTTACCTAAGTTTCTAGGTCATCAAAAGTCAAAAGTTATCCCTCTCATGAAGATGGTCAAGTTAACACTAGCCCTAGTGAAGTCTTCGCTCTGTCCTTATGTTGCACTCGCAATGAGCCAGATTTGGCAAGTTTTTCAACAACTCGTCAGAACTTCGAGATAAAATTGCTTCATGGGTGGTCATAGAGTTGGTTGTTGGGTCAGTTGAGCTTGCCTCTCTCCTATGGGATAGTTGTTCCACCTTTTGTGCAACCTCCCTAATAGATAAGCTCTTCCTTCCTTATCTTATGGGACCTTTCCCTCCTATAAATATCTCCTCCATGAATGAGATTAGCTAGGTTGGATGTAACTAGATGATAGCTAGATGTAATTTGATAGTTTCAAGTTTCTAAGAGAGGAGTAGAGGTAGAGAGTGTTATTGGAGTGTGGAAATAGCCTCATATGTATTTTGATTTGAGAGATGTTTGAGTAGAGTTGGCTTGAGAGCTTTCTAGCATCAGCCCTTTTGGACAAAAGAGAGAGTCATATGTTCCCTTGGGAGACAGTTCACAAGTAAATGCTTATGGAGACATGCCAATAGGACCCTTCAAGGAGGGTTACGACGTCAAGGCTTGGTTGTAAGTTTTACTTTGATTTATATTAATACAAATCAATAGCTTGTTTCCTATATTGTGTGTTAACTTGTATGTCAATAGCTTGAGGTTCCTTGACTCTTCAAGTAGATTGCTCGGTGATCTGTTAATCACCCTATGAGTGACTTAGTTAAAGATTTATTACCTGAAGGTATTATGGATTCATGTTTTGGTGTGTGCCTATGTTATTTAGGCAATGGATCGATCAAATTTCAAATACACAGACACTTGAAATGGAAAAACAGCAAAGAAATATAGTAAGCAATATAAGAACACAAGAATTTAATAAGGAGTTCACCCTTTCCTCCAGGGCTACGTCTCTGATCTAGCTCTCAGTGGTTTCCTTATTTTATTGTGTGTTAAGTAGAGAATTACAATGCAGGAGCTCAATATGAGACTCCTGAAACAGATTTGCTTGTCAGGGTGGTTCTTGGATTCCCCAAGCCACTGGAGTGCACAGACTCTTTTCCTACCGACTCTTTGACCTTTCAGGTCTGACAGATCCTCTTAGGGATGGCTTGAATCTCTCAAGCTCTCTAGTGCTCGATGCTGCCTTTAGTCAGCTAGGCCCCCTATCTTCTTTTTTCTTTTTTTTGCTTCACTGTCTTCTTTGCTTCTATGTCTTTCGTCTTCGATTCTTCCTCTCCATGTGTCTTCTGTTCTTTGTTCATGGCTTTAAGGCCATTCAAGCTCATGGTTGTTCGATTCCTCTTCCACCTCCGTTGAATTGCCTATTGTAGATGCACTTGGAGTTCCCTGTTCGGCGTCATCATCAGGCTCACAGGGAGTGGCCACATGTCCTCCTGCAAACTGCGCCAGCCTGCTTCGTCGGTTCAATTCTTCGGTTACGTCGTGGAATGAGTCTTCTGCCACCTTGGCAGTCAAATTGGACATCAAATATTTACAAACTACAGCTTAATCCCCTGTCGATTTCACTTTCTCATCGGGTGTGATCTCAGCCGTTAGATCTCGAGCCTCCAGATCTGACGTCATATGCACGTTTTGCGCAGTTGACTTGCTCGACTATTAGCACGTGATCAATAGCAGTTTTCTCTCTCCTTCGCTTGCCACACATCGGGCACTGAATGGGATCGCTCCATTTTTGCTAATTCCACTTACCACTTGAGGGTGACCCTGATCAATATCGTTGGTTTTTCGGAGCACGGGTCCCCCCTTGTCCTTTAGCTTTTTCCCCACGGTTCTCTCAGCTCTCCATGCAACGAAGTGCTCGGGGCTTCTCCATTTCGAGGGTTTTCACCCAGCGAAGTGCTAATCGCACATCAAAAACTCCCTCCATTTCCCCATCTGGGCCTCCCAGGGGCTAATTTTGCCTCCCACACAGTCTCTGTGGGCCTCAGTTAGCGCGCTTTGACCGAGGTCCTCGTCGTTCCACGTTGGCTGCCAACTACCTCTAGTTTAGAAGTGTTTTTGATCGCTGTTCTAAATTCTTTGATGTTTGTCCCGACCTAATACCATGGTTCTTTTGATTATTCTTCATGGATCCCATTCGGATCACGACCTCCCCACTAAAAAGCTTTTGGACCACCAAAAGTTGGTTTTCAAGCATCGACTAAGTGAGGGTACTATTGTCTCACTTGTCCAATCTCAATCCACTTTGTACTGCTTGGCTTTGAACCTTTGAGCCAAACTCTGAGGTACTCAACATCTCCCCTGATCGCTGTCCTCACCTTCCTGTCCAGCACCGTGTCTTCCTGCAATTCATTAAGATATTCAGGTAGTAGGTCATCAATAGAAGGCAATTGACTTTGTTCTTCAGGATCCTCAATCATTGAAGGCTCAAACAATCTCAAGCAATCTGCATTTACAACTGAGTAGATGTGCATGTAAGCTGGTAGTTCAAGGCGGAAAGCATTTTCACCAATCTTCTCAAGTATCCTAAAGGGTCCATACCTGATAGGCTTTAGCTTTTTACCTTCACCTTACATCCTGTCCTTGCTGATATACAGCCAGACATGGTCACCATCTTGGAAACTATGCTCCATCTGATGCTTATCATACCTAGCCTTGTATTTGGCTTGGCTCTTTTCCAGCTATTCCTGTATTGCCTGGTGGATCTCCTGGATCTATTCAATGAACCTAGTTGCCATATCCACATCACTGTTTCCATCAACCATGGTATCTTTACCAAAGACAAAATCCAAAGGAGACCTTGGTGTGAAACTAAAACAGGTCTCAAAAGGAGATCTCTATGTAGAAGAATTCTTTGCTCTATTGTAAGGATGTTGCACATAACAAAAATGTTCATCCCAAAACTTAGGATGTTTGCTGCAATATCCTCTCAGTAGCTGGATCATTGTCTTGTTAGCTACTTCTATCCAGCCGTCAGTTTGTGGATGAAAAGTTGTGCTTTTCTTCAGTTTGGTGTCCATTAGTTCCCACAGACTTGACTAAAACTTCCCCACAAATCGGGTATCTTGATCAGATACAATGGAAGTGGGTAATCCAAAATGAACCCATACACATTCAAAGAATAATTTTGCAGTCTATTCAGTTGTAATCTGTTTACTACAAGGTATCAAAATACACATTTTGTTGAACCTATCCACAACAACATATAGATAATCATGAACTTTCCTATATTTAGGTAGTCCTCCAACAAAATCCATGGAAACACTTTCCCAAGGGTGAGAAGGAACTGGCAATGGAGTGTACAAGCCTAGTTTTCTGTTACTAGGCTTTGTTTTAGCACACATAGTACATCCTCTTACATATCTCAAAATTGTCTCATTCATTTTCGGCCAATAACAAAACCTTTGCACCTGTGCAACTGTTTTACTTACCCCAAAGTGACCTGATATCAAAGAAGTGTGTGCTTCCCTAATTATCTTTACTCTCTCAGTTTTTGGAATGCAGATTTTCCCACAATGATATAAGAGTTGGTCCTTCACATGATAATCCAGTTCTTCTACTCTTTTTCCTTGACTCAAAGTTGCATATACATCTTTAAAGTCCATATCCTAAGCATATTGTTCAATGTAGCTTTCATGTAGTACATAATTATGCTTAAGTATGGTAGATGCATTTATAATGGGTCTAGATAATATGTCTACAACTTTGTTATGTATGCCCTTTTTACATATGATGACTAAATGAAACTTTTGTAGAAAACCCATCCATCTGTAATGTCTTGATTGCTGCAACTTAGTTTGGGAGTGTAGATATTGAAGTGGTTGATGATCAGTATGTATTACTATCTTTTTGCCCATTAAGTAATGTTTACACTTTTTCACACTCTAAACTAATGCATAAAATTCTTTATCATATGTAGGATAGTTAACTACTGCAAGATTAAAAGTCTCAGAATGATAACATATGGGTTTACCATGCTATGTCAACACTGCTCCCATGGCATAGTCACTGGCATCTGTTTGGATCTCAAAAGGTCTTTACAAATCAGGCAGTGCTAGTACAGGTGTTGTACTAATCTTTTCTTTCAAGGTGTCGAAATGCTTTCTGATGTTTTCCTCCCCACTAAAACACCTTGTTCAATCCTGTTAAAGCATGTAAGGAAGCTGCAATTGAGGAAAAGTTAGAAATGAACTTCCTCCAATATTGTGTTGCTCCTAAGAAGCTCCTCACTTCTGTAGCAAACTTGGGTTTAGGCCAGTTTACAATGACTACCACTTTAGAGGGATCTATTTTCAATTCACCACCCCCTACTATATGTCCCAAGTAGTTTAGAGATGTCTTGCCAAATTCACATTTTGAGAGTTTAACATAAAGTTTTTCTCTTTTCAAAACATCTAGTGTCTGCTTAACATGCTTTAAATGTTCTTCCCACGTTTTACTAAAAATCAAAATGTCATCCAGGTAAAAAATAACAAAATCATCAAAAAAGGTCTGAGTACATCATTCATTAATCTCATGAAAGTAGTGGGAGCATTAGTTAAGCCAAAAGGCATAACCAACCACTCATACAATCCCTGCTTTGTTTTGAAAGCAGTCTTCCATGCATCTTGTTTTGCAACTCTAACCTGATGGTATCCACTGTGCAAGTCTAGCTTGGTCAAATAAACAACTTCCTTTAATTGATCTAAAAGATCATCTATGCGAGGAAGGGGATACTGATTTTTGATTGTTATCTTATTCAGTGCTCAGTAGTCAATGCACAATCTCCACGAGCCATCTTTCTTTCTCACCAAAACGATTGGTGACCCACATGGTGATGTGCTAGGCCTAATGAACCCTTTCTCGAGCAACTCCTGCACCTGCTTCTTGATTTCAGCATTCTCTAAAGCAGACAACCTGTACATCCCAATGTTAGGAAATGGAACATCTTGTTGCAAAATAATATCATGTACTATTCCCTTTTTGGGTGGCAGACCTTTAGGTTCCTGAAATAAGGCATCATACTCTGAAACAACCTTTTCTATATCATCTTTCTGTTCAGCATTACAGCCCTCAAATACATTGGTTTTATCAGGTTTCTTTTCCTTTACAATCATCAGTAAGAATTGTTTGCATGAATTTATCATTCTTTTCATCTGCCCTAAGTTTATGAGAGTATAATTATTCTTGAGATTATGAGCTCTTACAAAGTATTCGATTCCATATTTAACAAGTAGATACTTGTTCTCGGCTCTATAGAAGATATCCTTCCTATCATACAAGTAAGGACTTCCTAAAACAATTCCACATATATCCAAAGGAATTATGTCTAACTCAACCTCATCTAGAAATGCTGACCCAAAAGAAAACTTGAGTTTGCACTGTCCAATCACTTGTAGTTGTGCTTTATCATTCAACCATCCTAATGGGTATGGTTTCTTATGAGGTGTAATTTCTAATCCCAATTTCTTTACAATTTCCTCAGAAATTAGATTTACTTGTGAGCCACTATCAAACAAAGTACCAATCTTTTGATATTTGGAAACAACTCGAATATGGAAAAGCTCATGTCTTTTTCTCTCATTTTCTTCATCAATAATAGATTGAGCGGAATTACTAGTAGATGCTTCAGAATTCTTACCTTTATACCTATGGATGCAATAGTTGTTTCATCTCCTGAGTTTGACCCCAAATCCTCCTAGATAACTATAGTAGTCTTCTTCTTCTTGCCCTCAGACTTATTAAGTCTCAGTTCTGGATGCAGAATCCAACAACACTCATCATCATGCCCATCCTTTTTACAGTGAGTGCATGAAGCTTTTCTTTTCTGTGTAGTGTTAGCCTTCCTTGCTTTGCACTTCTTCTTTCTTTTCTCCTTACTCTTTCTTGCAGTGGGTTGGGATGGTCCCCCAACTTCTGGATTTCCATTCTTTCCAACTTCTAGAAGAGTAGCTTGTACAGATACCTCATCTATACTAGTGGGATTAAACATGAGGATGGTATGCCTCATGTAGCTGTGTAGACCACCAATGTACTTCAAAAGATTCTCTGGTGAGTCTAATGAGATCACTAGAATCATTGCTTTCTTTCTAAATTCCTGAGTATACCCTTGCACACTTTGCCCCTTCAACTGCCGAAGAGTTTTCCAACTCATCATGGCTTGTTGCATGTAGGCCAATGGATAGAACTGCTTTTTGATTGCATAAACAAATTCATTCCAGACAGAGATAGGCTTACCATGTCTTTTCATATTAGCTTGGGTTCTGCCTTCCCACCAAACCAAGGCGGTGCCTCCTAGGCATAGGCTTGCTAGCTGAATCTTGCTCCTGTCTAAGTCTATGTTCTATACTCTGAAATACACATTAATGTGTCTAATCCAATTGTCCAACTTTTCAGCATTTAGCTCTCCATCATATATAGGAAAATCAAATTTAACATCTAGCTTGATCAAAGATGTTTTCTTATTATGCACGGGGTTATTAGGAGGTGTGAGAAATCTTTCCTCTTTCCCTTTTCCTTTGGAGTGGTCATGGAAGTGAGACTCATCTTCTTCTTTATCTTGTTTAGAACCTGAGGAATCTTCATCCTTATGCTTTCTAAAGTCCCTATACATTTCTTCTACCATAGACTTTATAGCTAGGAAACTTTCTATGAATTGAGGGTCTGGCCCCACAGAACCTTCCACTGACATTATCTTCCGAGGATAGACTCTCCCAATTTCAGGATTAGTTTTAACCAACTCTCCTTCTCCTAGTTTGAGCTTTGATCTAGTGAGCATTCAACAGCTAAACCAACACAAGCTTGTCTAACCTTACAGCCTAGAGCTCTGATACCACTTGATCTGATAATCACCCTATGAGTGACCTCAGTTAAAGATTTATTACCTGAAGGTAATATAGACTCATGTGATGGTGTGTGTCTATGTTATTTAGGCAATGGATCGATCAAATTTCAAATACACAGACACTTGAAATGGAAAAACAACAGAGAAATACAATAAGCAATATAAGAACACAAGAATTTAATAAGGAGTTCACCCTATCCTCCAGGGCTACGTCTCCAGTCCAGCTCTCAGTGGTGGCCTTATTTTATTGTGTCTTAAGCAGAGAATTACAATGCAGGAGCTCAATATAAGAGTCCTAAAACAGATTTGCTTCGCAGGGTGGTTCTTGGATTCCCTAAGCCACTGGAGTGCACAGACTCTTTTCCTACCAGCTCTTTGACCTTTCTGGTCTAACAGATCCTCTCAGGGATGGCTTGAATCTCTCAAGCTCTCTAGTGCTCGACACTGCCTTTGGTCAGCTCGGCCCTCTGTCTTCTTTCTGCTTTTTTTTGCTTCACTGTCTTCTTTGCTTCTCTATCTTCTATCTTCGGTTCTTCCTCTCCGTGTGTCTTCTGTTCTCTGTTCATGGCTTTAAGGCCATTCGAGCTCATGGCTGTTCAATTCCTCTTCCACCTCCATCGGATCGCCTACTGCAGCTGCACTTGGAGTTCCCTGTTCAGTGTCAAAATCAGGCTCACAAGGAGTGGCTACATGTCCTCCTACAAACTATGCCAACCTGCTTCGTCGGTTCAAATCTTTAGTTACATCGTGGAATGAGTCTTTCGCCACCTTGGTAGTCAAATCGGACGTCAAATATTTACAAACTGCAGCTTAATCACTCATCAATTCTGTTTTCCCATCAGGCGTGATCTCAGCCGTTAGATTTGGGGCCTCCAGATCCGACGTCATACGCATGTTTCGTGCAGTTGACTTGCTCGACCGTTAGTGCACAATCAGCGGCAGTTTTCTCTCTCCTCTGCTTGCCACACATCGGGCGCTGAATTTGATCGCTCCATTTTCGCCAATTCCGCTTACCGCTTGAAGGTGCCCCCGATCAATACCTCCGATTTTTCGGAGCGCGGGTCCCACCTTGTCCTTTATATTTTTCCCCATGGTTCTCCCAACTCTCCATGCTACCAAGCGCTCGGGGCTTCTCCATTTCGAGGGTTTTCACCCAGGGATGCACAATTAGCACTAAGTGCATCAAAAACTCCCTCCGTTTCCTGATCTAGGCCTCCCAGGGGCTAATTTCGCCTCCCGCGCAGTCTCCATTGGCCTCGATCAGCGCGCTTTAACCAAGGTCCTCGTCGTTCCACGCTGGCTACCAACTGCCATTGGTTTAGAGGTGTTTTTTATCGCTGTTCTGAATTCTTTGATGTTTGTCTCGACCTGATATAGCCATGGTTCATTTGATTATTCTTCACGGATCCCATTCGAATCACTTGGTCATAATCTATTACATTTGTGGTGTTTCTCTATATGTTGTTTTCAAGTATAAATGACTAGAAGAACAAGAGCTGGAGCAACACGACAAGGACTTCATCAAACGTCGAACTGAAGGTAGGCCTTCATAACACCAACTTTCTAAGGAAATTTACTTTAGTATTGTCTTTGCAGTGACTAGACCCACTCTAGGGCTAGAGGGGTTGCCTCTATCCGTAGAGGGAACTTACCTGTGTCACATCAATGCGAAGCTGATTAAGCAAAGGCCTTACCTCTTAAATCAAAAGTACAAGGAAAGGGTCTGTGTAGAACTAGACAAAATGCTCGCAGCTAGAATTATTGAGCCGGTGGAAGAATCCAGCTGGGTAAGCCCTATGGTAGTACAGGAGAAAAAGCAGAAGGGCGAGATAATAATATGCGTGGAGCTTAGGAAGTTGAATGATGCCTGTGTACATGACCCATTCCCGACCCTGTTCACAGATGAAGTATTAGAAAATGTTGGCTGGCAAGAGGCATATTCTTTCAGTGATGGGTTCTCAGGGTACCACCAGATCAAAATCGCGCTAGAAGATAGGAGCAAGACCACCTTCGCCACTGAATGGGGCTGCTTTCAATACATCGTCATGTCATTTGGGTTAAAAAATGTGCCAACCATCGTTTCGTGCATAGATTTTGCCGCCTTCAAAGAATGTATCCACAAATTCCTATAGGTCTATCTGGATGATTGGACTGTCTTTGGATTGGTTAAGCACCAAGCTTACGCTTGATGTTGGATACTTTCCGATGACACCAAATTGCGTTGAACCTTAAGAAGTGTACGTTCGTCATTCCCTTTGGGAACCTACTCGAACATGTGGTCTACAAACAGGGACTAACGGTAGACACCGCAAACATTGCAATAATTTTGAATTTGGAAGCACCGCAAAGTGTTAAATAGTTGTGCGCTACCTTGGGACACGTAGGGCACTACGGGAAGTTCATCAAAAGCTATGCCTAGATCACTGCACTGATGGAGAAACTATTGAAAAGGGATGTCACATTCTGCTGGAATGATGATTGCATGAAGAGCCTCCACTCCAATCTTGGTCTTCCCAAAATAGGACGTGGAGTTTCATGTCCATGTTGATGCATCATGTATCGCATTGGGAGTGGTGCTCACACAAGAGGGCAGAGAAGGCTAGGACCACCCTATCACATTTGCAAGTCCTAGATTGTCCAAAGCTAAAAAGAACTATTCCATAACTGAGTGCGAGGGATTGGCTATGGTGTACGCGCTCCAAAAATACTATCACTATTTGCTAGGAGGACATTTCAAGATGTACATATACCATTCCATGCTAAAGTACTTGGTCAATAAGCTTGTGTTGGGGGGGTGCATATGTAGGTGGCTCTTATTGTTCCAAGAATATGACTTTGAGGTCGTGGTAAAACCTGGATGCCTGAACGCAAGACCAGATCACTTGTCACGTATTGAGACGGGCAAGGAACCTACTAGTTTGGAGGAAGGATTACCTAACACACAGCTCTTTGTTGTGCGTGTCATGGATAGAAACTTCGAAGATATAATCGAGTTTCTGACAACAAGGACTGCACTAAAGGAATACTCCGTCCAACAGAAGAAGGAATTGGTGGTGCGCGCGGTAGATTTTTTTGTCATCGCTGTGCACCTATACAAAATGGGAAATGATTAGATATTGAGAAGTTACGTACTTGAATTTGAACGAAGTTAGATCCTCGTGGAAGCTCATGGGGGCGCTGTAGGAGGACAATATGCAGGATGAGAAATGCACAAAAGATTCTCCGCACAGGGTTGTGGTGGCCAACCCTTCATCAGGATTCGAAAGCACACTGTAAGGCCTGCGATATATGTCAAAGGACCGGTAAACCATCGCAAAGGTTGAGATGCCTTTGAATCCACAAATGACATTGCATCCCTTCGAAAAGTGGTCAATTGACTTTGTGGGACCTATCAAACCCCAGGGAAAAATGGGCGCGCGATACATCATCACCACGACAAAGTACTTGACACACTAGGTGGAAGCACAACCGGTCAAAGACTGCATGACTGCTATGGCTGTGAAGTTTTTGTTTGAACACATGTTGACCTGATTTGGTTATCCAAAAATCTTAATGAGTGATCACAGTACACATTTCCTGAATGACACCATCAACACACTCATAGAAGAGTTCTAGGTGTATCATCAGAAAAGCACACCGTATCACCCAAAAGCTAACGGGATAGTAGAAGCCTTCAACAAAATACTAGAGATTGCACTACTAATGTGTGCAATGCGCAGCGAAGCGATTAGGACCTGTGCATACCTGCAGTACTATGGGCTTATAGGACAGCGTGCAAGAAATTGACGGGAAAAACACCTTTCCGATTAGTTTATGGTGTGGAAGTTGTGATGTTGATGGAGTATATTGTACCTAGTCTACCCATAGCAGTGCTCACAAGTATGACAGACCACGAAGCTCTGGAAGAGAGGCTCGCACAATTGGAAGAACTTGAGGAGGAATGGTTTTTGGCTCGATTTCATCAGAAGGTACAAAAGCATCATGAAAAGGCCTAGCATGATCGCCATATTAAGTTGTGCACCTTCAAGGTAAATGACTTAGTGCTATTGTATGACAGTAAGTTTGAAAAATTCCCAGGAAAGTTCAGAATGCATTGGCTGGGACCATACATTGTTAAGGAGGTCACAAAAAGAGGCACGGTCTAGCTAGTCAAACTAAATGCAAAACCTTTCCGAGGAAAAGTGAATGGCAACCGCTTGAAGCCCTACACGGGTGGGCCAGCTATCTGACTAGCTAGCAGAACCACAGTCTTCACACTCCAAGGATCCTGACAAAGGAATGGGAATATAAACATATCTAGTAGATACTAGCACAGATTTAGAGAAGCACTCCTGACACAGAGGTCTCGAAATAGCGTATGTAGCAAATCCAACAAGCAGCATCTCAGTGCGTTTCTGAGCTCCGCATAGTTCGACAACAGTTGGAGGGACCCCGCGCAAAGATCGACGCACTGACAGAGTGGCTCAAGGGTGAGTCATGATGTTTGTGCTGGGGGCCTGTTGGGCTTGGAATCCCCCCAAGGCATGTTTTGGGGCTCAAAGCCCAAGTTTTGACCCAATCTTGTTGTAAAGCTCTGCGAATTATGGGTGCAGAGCGCAAAAGTATAATAGAGTCACAGGGTTGTCCGCCCTAGTTTTGTTATATAATGTCGGCTGGATAGACCTACCCATGGTCTGCGGACCACGGGATTGTATAAATAGAGTGAGGCTCTAAGTGTAAAAGGAGAGTATAAGAATAGGAAAAGAGTCTAAGTGACTGAGTTGTAATTTGAAGTGTGTCTTTGGGTCATAGGGTAGGAGAAGGCTCTGCAGCTGAGTGCGCAGGGCGGAGTCAAGTCTATAACCGAGGAAGGAATTAATAAAGAGAAGTTTTCTTATAATTCTGTGTATCTGTTCTTGGGTTTATGAAGGATTGATATAATTTTCAAATATATTGTTATTTATTGTGCACACCTGTATGAATGGTTTATATTGTTAAGTATACTTAAAGCACTCAAGTAAGAAAAACTAATTAACTAACATTGGAATACCATTGAGGTCTTGGGTAATAATGCACAGAACAATGTTCATCCCCTGGGTAGGGCTACGTGGAGGCAGTATATCAGGCTGTGAAGTACGGGAAAGTGTGCGAAGCAACCTGCGCGCAGGGTCGGACCACTTGAACTCATCAGTCATCTCTAGGGTGCAGAAACTTGGTTCCATCACCCTCCCATACTACTTCGGGTGAGACCTCAGTCCACACTCCACAGACTTTTTATGAAAGGGCTAGTAGTACTGGGATTTGTTTGCCTAACTTAACTCTAAATCTGGGTCAGGCCCCAATAAGCCAACAACTTGTGATAAAATCCTCAAAGAACTCACAGTTCATTTGCAACAGATAGCACAACTCTGAAATTCTTAGAATGCAAAGTGTTTCTCACTGGACGGCCACCTGTAACGTATAGGAAAATTCAAATTCAACTTCGATCGTTACTCCCAAAATCCATCCATAAATGTGAGATTGGCAGCATATTCCCAAAGATTTCACTCTTGATTTCAGCCCTAAATGCCTTAAATGTGGGTTGCCCGCTCCTCCTAACCATCTTCTGGCAATCAAATCATTAAAATGATAGTAACAATCACTTTCTGGCTGCGCTAAATGGTCTCCACCCCTATAGCGCAGCTCCCTTTGCGCTTCTTCTAGTACCGTGACACCCTCCTATTTCGCGCAGACCCCTCATCGCACAGCTCTACAATCCTGGCAGTGTAGTTTATAGTCTCATGCCTCCTTGCATCTTCCTGGAGTGCTAAGACTGTGCTACCATCATGTAGTCATCATTTCGGATCCCCGATGTATGGCTTCAATTGACTGCCATTTACCTTTCTAGAAAATGGATCTCCGTTCAATTTCACAAGTTGAACTACTCCACCATTGGTAATCTCCTTGATCACATATGACCCCAGGCAATGCATCTAAAATTTTCCTAGAAATTTATCAAAATTTTTGTCATATAATAAAACTAAATCATTTACTTTGAAGGTGCGCAATTTGATGTGCCGATCGTGCCAAGATTTTTCGCGTTCCTTCTGCACCTGCTGATGGAATCCAGCCAAAAATATATCTTCCTCAAGCTTTTTCAGCTACGTGAGCTGCTCTTCTAAGGTTCTGCAATCCACCATCCGTGTGAATACCACTGTGCGTAGATTAGGCATGATATACTCCATAGGCATCACAGCCTCTATGCCATAGACCAACCTAAATGGTGTCTGAGCAGTAAGCTTCTTACAAGTAGTTCTATAGGCCCATAACATAGCTGGTATGTGCACATCCCAATCATTCCCTTGCGCATTGCAAACCTTTTTCAGTGTGTCCTCCAATATCTTACTAAATTCTTCAACCATCCCATTGGCCTGAGGATGATATGGCATACTCTTATGATGATAAACTTACAATTCTTCGGTTAATGCATCGATCATTTAATTCAGGAAATGCGTACCGCGATCGCTCATTAAAATATTTGGGCAACCAAACCTAGTCAACACATATTCAAATAAGAACTTTGTAGTTGTTTACCCTATACAGTCCTTCATGGGTTGCGCCTCCACCCATCAGCTCAAATACTCGGTCGCAATGATGATGTGCTGCGCACCTGTCTTCTTTCCTGGAGGCTAAATCGATCCTACAAAATCAATTGGCTATTTCTCGAATGGCTGAAATGATACCTGCATATTCAAAGGCATCTCATCCCTTTGTGATGGCTTGCTGGTTGTCTGACATGCCTTGCATGCCCTACAATATGCTTTGGAATCCTTATGCAATGTTAGCCACCACAACCCAGCACATAAAATCTTCTGCGTTGTTGCTTTTCCTGCATAATGGCCTCCTACAGCGCCTCCATGAGCTTCGACTGGGATACTTCTTCATTCAAAATCAAGCACATAAAGTTGTAGTATCTTGTCTGATCCCATCTTATAAAAGTGACCCGCCATAATAGAAAAATTTGTCACATGCACCACCAATTCCTTCTTTTGTTGACTCGTGTATCCTTCTAGAGATGTTCTTGTAGTTAGGAAGTGGATAATGTCTATGAAATGATTGTTTTCTATGCACACCGCAAAGAGTTGCATGTCAGGTAGTCCTTCCTCTAAATTAGTAGGATCCTCTCCTGTTTCAATGCACGACAGATGATCTATCCCTGCATTCAATCGCCCTGGCTTCACAATTACTTCGAAATCATACTCTTGAAATAACAGTAGCCATCGGCATATTCCCTGCCCCCAACACAGGCTTTTTGGGTAGGTACTTTAATGCAAAATGGTCTGTATACATCTTAGAGTGTCTACCTAGCAAGTAATGTCTAAACTTCTGGAGTGCGTACACCATAGCCAACCCTTCGCACTTTGTTGTCGAGCAATTTTTTTCAGCCTTAGATAGCTTCCTGCTCATAAATTCTATTAGGTGATCCAATTCGTCTTCACTGTCCTTTGTCAACACTGCCCCTAGCGTGATGCATGACGCATCCACATGCACATGAAACTCCTCCTTCCAATCTAGGAAGACTAGGATTGGCACGGTGGCCATATTATCCTTTAATACATCCATACTCCGCTGACATTCTTCGTTCTAATAGAATGTAGTGTCCTTCTTCAATAGCTTTCCATTGGCGCGGTAATCTGAGCATAACTGTTGATGAACTTTCGATAATATCCAGTATGATCCAGCGTTGCACGCAGTTGTTTAATACTCCTTGGTGCCTCCAAATTAATTATGACCATGATCTTAGTAGGGTCCACCATTAAGCCTTTCTTACACACTACATGACCTAGCAAGATTCCGAAAGGGACACAAAATAAGCACTTATTCAAGTTTAGCACAATTTGATACCTCTGGCACATATCCAACATCAAGCACAAACTAGCTACATGGCGTTTGACCAATCCAAACATTTTCCAATCATCAAAGTATACCACCAAAAACTTGTGAACGAACTCTTTAAACGTTGTAATGACTACGCACGAAAATATTGTCGGTGCATTATTAAGTCCAAAAGGCATTACCGTATACTGAAAGCATCCCCACTCAGTCGTGAAGGTAGACTTACTCCTGTCTTTTGGCGCGATCTTTATCTGATGGTATCCCGAGAACCCATCCATGAATGACATTGCTTCATGTCTACAAACATTATCAATACCTCATTTGTGAATGGAGTTGGAAAAGGATCATGAATGCAAGAATCATCCAATTTCCTGAGATATACACAATACTTATTTTATCCTTCTACTTCTTTTCCTAAACTACCATTGGAATCACCCAATCTGGTTCCTCCACTGGTTCAATAATACCTGCTACCAACATCTTGTCCAACTCTAAGCAGACCTTTTCCTTGTACTTGGGATTAAGGCGATAGGGCCTCTACTTAATAGGTTTCACATCTCACCTCAAAGTAATCTTCATGACACCTAAGTCCCCTATTATTCCTTTCAAGTCTAAAAACTTTGTAGGGAACAAATCCTTATACTCGCGGAGCAACTCAGCAGCCTTATCCACCGTAGCATCATCCCAATAGTCCTCTATCTTCACAAACTTCAACTCCACCTCTGTCGAAGTTCACCTGTCTAGTTTTTAATGGTGTGTTGATATCAAAATTCTCTATCTGTGGTCCCTCAACTTCACGGTGACCTTATGTCTCTGGGATATTAATGTTCCTTGGATCCTCGTCTTCTTCTTTAGCAATCATATTATAGCACTCCAGCGCATGTTGTAGCTAGGTGGTCCAATCTGGTTAAATCAAATCCAGATATCTTGTGGTATTCTGAATATCTCTTCCTTGACCTCCTACAACACCTCATCGATGCACTCGAATCCATCCTCAAAGTTGAATGTCATCACGAATCCCTGTCTCAAAATGTCCCACTCATCAGTGTCATGGCGAAGCTTCGTTTCCACATACCAATTCATCAGTATTACATCCAAAGTATGACATAACAAATGCACCCATTCTGGTTGTAGCTCCACTCCATAAGCGTCAGTCCATTTGGATAAATGATCATGCATATCACTCTTTCCATCATATTTCTCTATCAGTCGCACTTTTGGGCAACCAAACCACAACCTCATCATCTTTCTGTACTCACACCATCCATCAAAACTTTATTTATTCATACCCCACCATCTTGTGGGTGTAGCGTGCAATGCTAAATCCAGTGCTTGAAAGAAATGCTTCTCAGGCACTTCCCTTTCAAATGCATCCAAAAATTTAACTATGTCAGTTAGACCATCATAATATGGCAAACGCCTTACCTCCGACAATACACATCGTAGCGATTTAGTCAACATGTTATAGTTCAGCGTAGATACTTCATGCAACCTATTATGCTAGTGTTCCAAATCCTCATCCGAATCCGATGCATAGGATCTTTCGTGGTCCCATGTAATTCATCCATCTACTATCGGATTCACCCAATCTTGGTCTCATGTTGTTATTTTGTAGATCTGGTCCAAATCATCGTCACTTTCATAATCACGGACTGGTTTAGTATAGCGCGGTCCTTCTCTAGGGTCCAAAGGTACTACTAAAAAAAGTGATTTTCTCTCAAATGAAATTGTCCACTTCTTTAGATTGATCACCCCATTCATGTCAATAGCCCAATCGATCCCAAGGAGCGTGGGGTAGGGATTGCTGTCATCTACAATCTCTATCACTTCGAAATCAGCGAACGCACTCGCGCCTTCAATATCTACCGTCACTCCCTACAATATTCCCATGGGGATAATCTTCTGTTGATTTTCCATCTGTAGGTTTTAACCGTATACAGAAATTACCTACATACGAATTCTAAAACACAAAAAATAAACAATGTGAGAGCATAACACATAGAACACATATACACAGAGATTTTCCCCTGGATCCCAAAACCGGGACTACCCGCTTGATTTTTCATTATGTTCCTTTCAATGTTACAATACATATTTATACATGCCGAAGCATCCAATACCATGGACCAAAAGCCATCGCATCCAAAGCCATGGATTGAAAACCATCGCGTCCAAACCATGTGCGAAAATTATGCACAAAACCATAGGTAGGTTCACCCAACCTAACATAGGGTCCAAAACTAAAATTTTCCGGGGCGCTGCCCCAGACCCCATAGAGTGGGGTTACTTGCACCCCTCAAACCCCATGTGACTCCCCCTGTTATGTAATCGGCGCAATGAAGGGGGACCCTCGTCCCCCTTCTAACCCCCCAGTTAACTACGTGAGCTAGTCGTGGAAAGAATATGACACAACCCAACACCATCTGCAATTGAATCGGAGACCATTGTTGCGCAGGTCTCCCCATTCTTTCCCACATCTATTTAGGCAATACATTCGCATCCAACCCCAAATCTAGAATAACGTGATCCATTTCATATTCCCCTATTTGCACAATGAGTCTCATCTCACGCCCTATTCTTGCCTTATGCTTACCAATTTTCATAACTACATGAGGTCCTTCAACAACATTTTCTTTACCGACACATTTATGTATCAACTCTTGTAATCCCTTCACGGCCTTGCTATCGTGTATCAACTTTATACAGGTCTCCATAAAGGTCGTAAGCATGGAGGGGTCTATTTCTTCAGACTACTTATCTTAACTTCCTGAGGTAGAAGCCTCAACGAAGATTTTCTTTGCTTCCATGAAGGTCTCTTTCATGCGCTCCAAATCAAACCCAACTTCTATTTCTGGGGCCTTGTGGACCCATTTACTCTCTTCAAGCTGCTTTCCCTTATCTTTTCCAGACGTCATTCCACTTCGTAGCACAATATTCATGTTAGGATCCTCTTCATGGGTTTCCTCCCTCATCATCTGCAGGTTCTGGGCAGGCTGTTGAGGTTGCGTCCCCTTTTCACACATCTTAGCTATTAATACAGGTAAATCTTGTGTCAAGTGGTCAAACTAAGTACAGTACCCAAACGACAGATGTGCCGGGTTTGTACATTCTCATGCGTAGTGTCCTGGAACTCTACAATTGTAGCAAATATCTTGTCCCCGACCTCTCACAGGTCCTCCACCACCTCAGCCTCATCCGTGCCCCTGATATCCTCCTCGCACTCCCCCAATGCCTTGATCTAGAGGTCAAGTTTTTGTCTGCATCCAATACGCATGCGTTCTTTCCATCATCACCTCATAGCTATGATAGTTACACTCATCATGACCCACCAATTTGCAGAAGTTGTAGAAGATTTGTTGCGGTGTCTGCACAAATTTTTGTAGCAAGGGAAAATTGTTTGTCACATGTTTTCCAGCTACCTAATAGATAGCGCACCATAGCACGGGCCCCGTACCTGGCCCTGCTTGAGCTTTCGGCCTTAGAGGCATCGACCCTCCTCCTGCAACATAATTCATGAAGACAGGGCAATGATATTTATCATGCCCCTGACTCTTACATTTCAAACACCAAACTTCTTCGTGCACCTCTGGCCGAGCCACTCTATCCTTCTTCAGACTTTGGAACTCTAGGCAAAGATTCTACAACTCCATGTGAATCTACTAAACTCCTAAAGCAATGTCTGGAATCAATGTTTCATGTAGTCTCATCACAATTTCCAGGGCTTCCACCTGGGTCCCAATATTTTGCTGTGATAAAGCAACCCTTAATTGAGGCAAGAGCGAAGCTACTAACCATTCATGTTGATGTCCATCCGTAAGATTCATGTTAGCTTCACGGATCTGGCATTTCAATATTTGATCCATCTCCCTGGGTGTTTCGCTAGGGCTCATCATGATTTCCTTAAATCTAATGATTGATTGAACTTCAAACTTGGGCCTATTGAATTCCTTATTCAGCACAGTCTGAATGTCTGCCAATGCAACCATCGGGATTGTTAGTGTCGGTCTTGAGCCCTCCATCAGTGATCAATAACTCTTTGCATATGCATTTATAGGTGTCTCATCAGTGTCAGTTTTGCATCCCGCTAGGCATGCCATAACACTGAATGGAGGAGCTGGTCTTTGTTCCCTTCTTGGCTTTGTTGGATCAGGTCATACAACAATGTAATTGAGTCATGCTTGTTTTTATTCTTGTTTTGAAGTCCCATGGTCTTAGGTCTAGGGTTATGAGTCAAAATCATTTCAAGGTCATGAGTCATGGTCAGTAAGTGCCCAGCAAGCCGGAAGGAGTTTTGTACATATGTTTCATTGTCATCTTCTTCAGCTACAACTCATTTTATGCCTTGGATTTAAAAACACTGTTTTTAATTCCAAGGTCATGTGGAATTTGAAAAAACAAAGAAATTTTCAAAAATTTGTAAAAGTGCCGGCAACAACCCTGGTTCCTTCGCTACAGTCCATCAGGCGGTCAACCTGCAAGAAGAACGAAGTCAAACGCATCCAAAGAGCTTATTTCAGGACAAAAAGACTCTAAAATAGTGTTAAAGACAATGTCTTCATTGTGCATTTGGAGCAAGAAATTACAAGCAAAAGGCGATTAGAGGGCGAAATTGGGCAAATTGCAGAAGTTTCAGTCTTTTGGAGGAGCGCGACCAAAAAAAGGCCAACGCGCTGTGTTAAATTACACAGGCGCGACCAAACGGAGGGGTGAGACCAAACTGGGAGCTTGCGCGACCAAAAAATCAGTTTGCTGTAAAATTTATTCAAACGCCAAATTCACCCTCGAATTTTCTCCAACTGTTCAGGTATGCCTCATTCACATGTTTGATGATGGGTTAGGATTGGAAAGGAAGGTTATGGTCATGATTTTATGCAAGGAAATCCATAGAAAATAGGTTAAAATGACTTGATGTTTTGCATGCATATGTATGACAGTTTGTTTGTTTTTCAAGGCAATTTTTTTCCTTATATCCCTCCATTCATTTTCCCAAAATTAAATTACATATGTTAACATGTTATATTTGTTAATCTCATTTGCAAATTAGTCATACCAAACCTGCCCCTTAATCCTATCAAACCCTAACCCTAGTCCTTTCAAACCCTATAAACCCTACCTTTTCCCCATGTATAATGATCAAACCCTAAAGCACTAGTAACACAGCAAAATGCCTATGTAAATGTACAGCAGTGAATGAAAAGAAACATTGTAAAAAACAAATAAAACAGTGATGACAAGGCATGCACTCAAAGAATTGTAAAAACAGTGAAATTTGCCATTTTGCATAGCCTCAGAAAAAAACAAAGGAAAAGGGTCATCTTGGTATATGTCAAAGGCTTCAAAGCTCAATAAGGTCATGACAAAAATTCATTAAAAATACAGCTGCATAATTGTCAAAGGAAACAGTTTTGATGTGTTAGGGTTTCTCATTAGCATGGTATCATCTCTCTATCCATAAAACTCTGTTTTTCCCTATCTATTCCCCATATGAAAACCTAATTCAAATTGCATTTCCCTTCATGCAAAACTCCCTATGCAATTGAATTTCCATCCCCAATATCAAAACATACAGTGAAATCCTAATTCCCAATGACAAATGCAAAAATGAAACTGCCAGCACCATGGAAAGACTGTTGTTATGAAAATTGTTTGGCAGATTTTGGTGAATGGGTTTTATTGTCTCCTTAAACCTATTTCTCTATATCCCCTCATCTCCCTAACTCACAAGACATCATACTCTATTTCCATTGCAAACCTATCACAGTAACCCTTCCCTCCCTTGGTGATCAAACATACAAAATCACTGTTTCCCAAAAGCATTGAATGGCCATTCCAAAGATTATGAAAAAACAGAGTATGCTCTTAGATGACATGCAAAGGCAAAATTTAAGGAGAGCAGCCTGTTAAAGGTTTATAACTGATGCTGCCCTATTCCCCTATGCTCATGACATCCTTCCCTCCATCATGGAGATTTTCATTGTCCTTTCCCTTGGTGTTCAAAACACAAGTTTTCCCTAATAAAATTTTAATTTGCAAATGGTGAGAGATGGAATGACATGTTTAGCATTATGTGATGTTTTCCTTCAAAATTCCCTGCTTATATATATTTTTCCCTTTCCTATATGTAAATTCCCTCCCCTAACATATCCCTCATGATGTTTCCCCTTGAAAACAGCATACTTCACAGCATTTTGCAGGCAGGGCAGCGGTCAATTTGACTTGTTTTTTCCACCTTGCTCAATAACACCATGTCAACCACTGAGACTAATGAGCAAGGTGATGACCGATCATCATCTTCTGAGATTCATACATAGCAGAGGCCTCGTAGGGGAGGCAAGGGTGGTCACCACAAGAGGGAAGAGCCTACATCACTGACAGAGTTGCAGGCTTGCCCATTGGCAGTATCTTGCTTTCAGCATATGGCTTGTTTTCAGTTTTGTGAGAGGCTGTCACACATCCAGCATCACAGAGACTTGGCCCGGTTGTTTGTCCTCCATCTCCATGACAGGCAGGTCACCCTTGCAGGGGTGAATTTTGTGTTTTCTCCAGAGGCTATCACAGATGCTACCGGGATACCCAATGTGGGTGAGGTATGGCCAAAGCGCAAGTGGGTGGACCTAGTATACTATGAGCCATATGTTAGGCCTGCCTATGTGCATCACTTGACAAGGAACTTTCCTATCAAGTTCCTCCGAGTAGAGTATATAGACACCATGAGACTCATTATGCACTACTTCACATGCGAGGGGAGATTCTCACGAGTATTTTCTTGTCATATCCGCATGATGATGCACTTCACCAGAGTGAGGATGATGAACATCTCGGCATACTTATTTCACGACATTCAGAGGATAGCCACTACCTTTCGAAGACAGACTCCAGTACAGCAGCTCCGGAGCCTATGCCATCATGGTCTTATTCAGCTAGTAGTTTCCCATCAGCTGAGCCAGCAGGGCATCCCTTGGGCGGATTTCATCTCCCGAGATGTTTTCACACAGCCACATTCAGGGCCTGAGGCAGTTCATGAGGAGGGAGGGCCATCACATCAGCCCGAGACCAGCATCCCGAGACACATGGCTTCTTCTCCTCGGGTCACATATCAGAGAGGTCACAGGACCTTATTTGCAGCAGCCCGACGAGTACTTTCTCTACAGCCAGTGGAAGGGGTCTCGTCTTCATCATCAGAGCAGCGAGTGTTATCTCCACACCAGGTGGAAGGGGCCTCGCTTTCTTCATCGGCACAGGTAGTACGAGAGGGCAAGCAGCCCATGGTTGAGGATGAGGCAGTTGGCGAGGCACATGATGATTTCACTGGTCGTGATGCTCATTCTCCTTCCTCTTCAGATTTCTATGAGCTCAAGGAAGAGAACCTTGTGTTGCAGCGGAAGCTTGAGATGGCTCAGTGGACTATCACTTATTTAGAGCAGCGGACCAAACAGCTGGAGACTGAGAAGGAGTTGGATGAGTTATGGAGGATTCGATTCGACCGAGTCATCAACCGCAGGAGGCCTGGGGACCCACTGCCCAAGGATAGAGAGTTATTGCTCATCCGAGCAAATTGGCGCTTGGAGGGACTGTTAGACAAGGCAAACCGTGATAAAGAGCTGCTCCGGAACATGAAGACACACTACTGGGCAAGATTACATGTTTGCAAGGCGAGAATGAAAATTCTCCAAAGAGAGCTGTCAGAGGCCCGGAAGAAGAAGAAAAGGACAAATCCACTCTGCATCTTGGCTGAGGCATCCCTCACTCATCATGGTACTGATCAGCCTTGATCTAGCATCAAAATCTGAAAATTTTGAGAATTTTGGAGCATTTTGCAAATTTTTGGTAAAATTACAGGTTTTGCCCACGGTTTGGTCTCACCCCGGGTGAGACCATTTTGAAGGGCTGCTCGGAATTTTGCAAAATTGGCATTTTTGGAAAGGGCATGCAAAAAGAAAAATTACCAGTACTTGGGGGCAGCCTAATTTTGAGTTTTGAGCCTCCAAAAGCTCAAAATACACCTAAAAAATGACTTTCTGCCCACTTTTTGAGTTGCAGAAAGTGACCTTGGGAGAAATGGTTTTTGAGGGGTCAAATCAACACCAAATTCAGAAATTCCACTTGGGATGGAAAGTAGACAGACCAAGCTTTCCAATGAGCCATCTTGCACCTGATGTGGATCAGTGGAACCCACTCAAAAGTAGCTGCAAAGGGGCGCGACCAGAACTTCCAGGGGCGCGACCAAAACTTCCAGAATTGCCAGAATTTGCCATTTTCGGTCAAAAAACACTGTTTTGACTATGGTTGACCATTTTTACTTGTAGATGATGGATGAATGTAATATTTTCATGGTACTTTGATAGGATTTATCTTTCTTTACTCTTCTAGAAGCTTCTTTGATGTAAATAGTTAATATTTAATGCATGGATAGGCTTCCTAACTTTTAGAGGCAAGTTGTTGTGCTGGCCTATTATCTAGTGACTGATTTAGAATTAGTTGTAACAGCTCCTAGGAAGCTGAGCTCGACCCCTAGAGGTGGGGAAAGAGGTTTGACCTTCTATATTATGCCTTCTCTTTCTCATTTTGATGGTTGGACTCTAGAGGGAGAAGTGCTATTGTATTTTTGACTTGTATTTTCTGCAATTTGAGGAAAAGGAAGGCCAGGGTTTTGCAGACTTCATTGTGGATTCTTGTGGATTATTATGTTGATGGTGTGTCTCCTACTGTTATTGTAAGTGTGTTTATGTGTTCCATTTCTTAATCTCTTGCTGCTATTTAAACAAAAGAAGTGATAAAGCTTGAATTCATGCATGCCATGCTCAGCTTCCAATTTTGTTTAAAATTTATGTTTTCCACTGTCTAGAGAGGATTCGAATTCATTGTTTGCCCTCTTTAGCCTCTCTTCTTTCTTCCCTGATCATCTCTTTCAGTTAAAGGCATCAGCATAGACTCCTACCTTGCCCCAAAGACCCACCTGCAAAAACTGAGCTCAATCCCCACACCCTAAATTGCACTCCCTCCAAATTGCCACCAAAAACCCAAAAAATCTTTAAATCAACCCCCCTTATCAATTTACTAGCCTAATATCTTTGATCCTAATTGGTCAGCTTATTATATTATAAGATCTATCAAATCTGACCCGAGAGAACCTTCTCATACCTCGTAGGGCTAGCTACGAGGTGAAATGGTTTGATGTAGCCTTGAGAGTTTGTCTATCTCAGCCTAGGTGAATTCCAAGCGCTAACAGGGATATCGGTGCAGTACTTAATGTACCATGTTAGCGCGCGATCCTGTAAAGTAGAAACCAATGTTGCTCTCTTCATCTGATCATCTATAATATTCTAGGTTGTTCATACGACCTTTACAACAAACCAAAACTGGTTCGGGTCCTCATTTCCCAAGCCCTAGAAATGGGAAACTTCACTGCATTCACCATATTGAATGGTGGCGGTGTGGGTGAAGGTATATGATGCAGAGGTGAAGATGGAGGTGGTGTGGGTAGATGCGTTATTCGTGGGAACCCTTTCCTTATTAATTGGACAATGCTCTACGGTGAAGCCTGTGTTTCTCCTTCATCGTTGCTTAGAGGAGGCTCAATCAATAGGCTATATTCAGGGCATGTTCTCCCTGTATCCCTACATAACTTTCTACTTCATATAGCTCCAAACATCAAGGTAATCTCATAACGTGATTTTCACACAAGATAATTTTAATCCAAGTATTCAAATATCTTAAATACTTACCTCGCGGTCCCTAGAAGAAGCGTCACTCTGCTTTGTTATAGCTAACCAAGGTATCAACTGCGAACTCTATCACAAATCCTCCTATGACATGGTCAAGCCAGTGATCGACAATGCGCACGATATTATCTTCAGAGGCCTCCAAGCTCTGCACTAACTTTGAGGTCCACACTATTGAACCATCGAACCTCCACCTTCCCTGGTTGTTTGCCAATTTAGTGATCCACTCGTATAGCATGATTGGGAAGGAACAAAAGAAAATTTTGTGTAGCTCTGTGTAAAGATACCTATCCAACCACTTTTCTTTTGTCAATCATGGATTCTTGTTTTCTTGTGCCTAAAATTTGTGGATCTTTCTATCCAACAACTCCTCAATTTCTTTCTTTGTTGGATTCCAGTGATTTGAAATCACACATCTCTTTATGAAGATCTCGGTCCCGGCAACATAACCATTTGTTGGCTTAGTGGGTCCTAACCCAGGTTCAAAGTTAAGTTTGCTAAACAAATCCCTACATTACTGGCCCTTTCGGCATCAAACCGGGGAGTGTGGACTGAAGTCTCACCCGAAGAAGTATGGGGGATGCTGGAACCAAGTTTCCACAGCCAGAGATTAGTGTAATGTTATTTTGTGCCCTAAACTTGCCTTCGCACAAATCAATAGGCCTCTAAGGCTTATCAATATAACTTTCTTTAACCAACCTCCAGACCTTCATGAAGGTCTACGATTGTCTTTCGCAGACCCTAAACAGGTGAATCAACCACTTACACGCCTCTGTAATTACCCTTAGTTCTGTATTTACCCAGATTGGCTTAAGTGTTTGATAACATTAACATGCAACAAGATATTATTCATGTAAACAATTATTATTACTTGTGTTCATATGACAATGTAAACCATGTAAAATTGCGCATAAATACAGTATTAATTCATAGACCTGTCATTCATCATAACATAATAGCGCATTCATTCATAATAGAAATAATAGACAAAACACAGGAATTGCTGGAATAATCTCTTTATTAATTCTTCTATTCTTCTTACAAACTCAAGACTTCCCTACGCACCCATCTACAGGGGTACGCGGACTCACCTGCGGACTCTACTATAGGCCTTTGCACACACAATGGTAGAGCCTCTCTTCTACTCTAAGACTTCTTCATTCTTACTCTTAATGACCCATTCCATTCATCTTCATCCTTAGTTATCCTCTCTTAGACTCTCTAAGACTCTCATTTTATACAATCCCATGGTCCGTGGACCATGGGTATATCTACTAAAGCTGACACAACTTACATAAAATAAGGTTAAAACCCTTTATGAAACATTAGTATCTACGCACTCCGTGACCACAACTTGCAGAGACTTTACACTTTTTACAATATAACTTGGGTTTTTTAACACAAAACTTGGGTTTTTGCCCCAAAATTGACCCTAGGGGACCCTATCCCAACAACTCCTGACCCAATGTTCACTTGCTTAGTTTTTAAGGTATTTTAGATGTCAGGGAGTTCCGCCTTAGGCCCCATGACTTCATGTTGTCCTTCTGACTCAAGAATACTGATGTTCCTAGGATCTTCCTCACCATCCTTTGTCATCACATTGTAGCATTCCAAAGCATGGCGCAGCTACGTACTCCAATCTATTTGTACCCACATTAAATTTTCTTCAAGAATTCTGAATATTGTAGCATTGATCTCCTATAATGCTTCATCAATACACTCAAATCCATCCTCAAAACTGAAAGTTAACAGAAAACTTTCCTTCTGAACATCCCACTCTGTGGTTTCATGTTGCAACTCTAATTCTAGATACCAATTAATTGGAATAGTATCCAAAGTGTGGCAGAATATGTGAACCCATTCTGGTTGTGGTTCTTCTCCCCATGCTTTTTTCCATCGATCTAGATGCTCGCGTGGATCATCCTTTCCTGTATATTTCTCTGTAATGCAGGTATTGGTGTACCCAAACCGCAACATCATCATCCATTGATATTCATTCCAATCTTCAAAGTTGTTCTTATGTGTGCCCCACCATATGGTAGGTGTGGCTCTCAACATGATGTCTAATGCTTGGAATCGATGTTCCTCTGGGATATCCCTTTCAAATTTATCCAAAGATAAATTGACATCCTCTAAACTATCATAATACGGTAAGTTGTGTACCTCCATGGATATACATCAAAGTGACTTAGTAATCCTGTTGCATCGCAACATTGATACCTCATCCAATCTGTTATGCTAATGCTCTAGCTCCTCATCAAAATCTGAGTTGCAAGAGCTATCCTTCTCCCAAGTAATTAACACATCTGCCCTAGGGTTGATCCAGTCCTCATCCTACACACTAAGCTTATAGATTTTCTCAATATCATCCTCATAATAATCTCATTCTAGCTAAACATATCGTGCACCTTCGGTCGAATCCAATGGAACAATAACCCTTAGTTCATTCTTTTCAAATTTCATGTTGCGCTTCTTGAGGTTGATGAATGCGTTCATATCAAATTTGTAATCAATGCCAAGTAGTGCCGGGTATGGATTACTATCGTCCACTATTTCGATCACTTCAAAATCAGAAATGGCATGTTCCCCTTCAATATCCATAGTTATTCCATGTACGTGCCCCATAGGAATAATCTTTTGTTGATTCCCCATTTGTAGATGGATCGAAGACCAATGTAGCTATGGTTTTCCCATTCTTTGCTAGGTTTGTTTTGGCAAAAAAAAAATCATCAGATCCCAAATCGAGGATCACTTGGTACATTTCAAATTCTCCAATCTAGGCAGTCAATCTCATCTCCCAAGAAGTCCTCTTCTTACCTTTTTCCACCTTATGCACTACGCGTTGTTCAGGGGAGGGACTCGTGCCCCTCGCAGGGGTCTAGGGGAGCTAATCCCCCTCGGCTAGGGGTTCCGGGGGCCAGCGGTCCCCCAGCGGGGGTTCGGGGACAGCACCCCCGAAGATAAAAATAGATGTAAAATTGCCTTGTAAAAGTCTATTAATTTCTAGTCAATCTGGGCCATTCATTAGGTGGATGATCTAATGGTAAAAGTTATGTTTAGTTTAGGGTTTTTTTCCCTAGAAGACAACCCCTCACTATATATGAGGGAATTGTATTGCATCTATGTACATCTGTATTCTGAGTGAGGAAGAGAGAGAAGATTGAGAGCGAAGAGGGTGTTATAGCGGATCTGTTGTAGGTTGTATTTCTTCAGTTTGCTAGATAATATAAAAGGAAGGACTGGTTGTTTCTCTGTGATGTAGCCCAAACTGGGTGAACCATGTATATCTGTGTCTCTCTTGTTTTATGCATTTTCTATGTTAATATTTCTACAATATTTAATGTGTTCCATTGCTCTGTAATATATAATTTTCTAACAACTAGTATCAGAGACGAAGGTCTATTTGGCTAATAAAATCGCAGGAGAGAATGGTTCCTGGTTCGAGTGGGAGCAATGGCAGAAGATGGTAGGTTTAGGGTCAAAAACTTTAATGGCCAAAACTACCAACTGTGGAAGATTCAGATGGAAGATTATCTATATCAGAGAGATTTGTACCTACCATTGAGCGGAAAGACAAAGAAGTCGATGAGTATGACAAAAACAGAATGGGATATTCTGGACATAAAGGCACTTGGAACAATACGGCTGTGCCTAGTGGCATTGGTATCATTTAATATTTCATAGGAAACGACAACACAAGGTTTAATGTCGGCATTGGCCAAACTATATGAAAAACCCTCAGCCTCAAATAAGGTATTTATTATGAAGCATTTATTTAATATGAAGATGTCAGAAGGTGGATCTGTTGCAGATCATTTAAATGATTTTAATACAATTACAAGTCAGTTAAGTTCTATAGGGGTAAATTTTGATGATGAAGTTAGGGCTCTGTTATTTCTGTGCTTATTGCCAGAAAGTTGGAATGGTTTAGTTATGGCCATTAGTAACTCTATCTCTGGATCTAGTACTTTAAAGTTTGATGATGTTGTCGGTGCACTCCTTAGCGAGGAAATGTGACAGAAAAGCTCCGGTGAGACATCAGGTAATGCTTTGACTGCAAAGACTATGGGAAGAAAAATGGAAAGAGGAAAGAGCCCAGGATATCGGAATAAGTCAAGAAAAGGTAGATCCAAGTCCAGATCGGGAATAGTGTGCTAGAAATGTGGGAAGAAACGACACCTGAAGAAAGACTGCAAGTCTCGGAAGGGAAAACAAGGAGAAGTGCAGCAAGAAACTAATCATGAAGCGAATGTAACAGGTGATGTGTTGCAAGATGCTTTGATTCTTTCATTAGAAAATATTATTGATGCCTGGGTGGTAGATTCAGGGGCCTCATTCCATGCCACACCTGATAAGAAACATTTTCATGATTATGTTCAAGGAGATTTTGGACAAGTTTGATTGGGTGATGATAAACCCTATAAAATCGTTGGAATGGGTACAGTTTTCATAAAACAACAAAATGGAAGTCAGTGGCTATTGAAGAAGGTAAGGCATGTTCCAGATATGAAGAAAAAATTAATTTCAACAAGGCAGTTGTTAGGTGAAGGTTTCGTAACTACCTTCACAGATAAAACCTGGAAGGTCACTAAAGGATCCCTGGTAATAGCGAAAGGAGAAAAGGTTGGTACATTGTATTTATGCAATGGTATTTCTAATTATGTTAATGCTTTAACCTCTACAGGAGAAGATACGGCATTGTGGCATCATAGGCTCAGGCACATGAGTGAGAAGGGGATGCAGATTCTTCACTCAAGAAATCTATTGCCAGGTTTGAAGCATGTTGATTTAAAATTCTGTGAGAATTGTGTTTATGGAAAACAAAAGAGAGTCAGATTCCTTAGAGTTGGGAAAGAAAAGAAGAGCGAAAAATTAGAGCTTGTGCATACAGATGTATGGGGACCTGCTCAGGTATCCTCTCTTGGTGGCTCTCATTATTATGTTACTTTAATTGATGATGCAACTAGAAAAACCTGGATTTATTGTGTTGGAAATAAATCTGATGTATTTGATACTTTCTTGAAATGGAAAGCTTTGGTTGAAAATGAGACAGGGAAAAGGTTGAAGTGTGTCAGATCAGATAATGGAGGTGAATATTGCAGCAAAGAGTTTGATAGGTATTGTTCAGAGAATGGAATTCGCAGAGAGAAGACAGTTCTAGGAACACCACAAGAAAATGGTGTGTCAAAAAGGATGAACAGGACAATCATGGAGCGTGTAAGGTGCATGAGATTGCATGCAGGATTGCCTTTACAATTTTGGGCAAATGCTGTAGATACTACTGTTTATCTAATAAATAGAGGGGCTTCAAGTTCCTTGGCTGGTGGTATTCCATAGGAGGCATGGACAGGTAAAAAGGTAAAGTACTCTTTTTTAAAGACTTTTGGTTGTGAAGCTTTTGTCCACATTAACAAAGAAAATAGAAAAAATCTTGAGGTAAAATCAAAGAAATGTACCTTTATTGGATATGTTGTTAATGATTTTGGTTATCGCTTATATGATTATGAAAATCATAAAATCATTAGGAGCATAGATGTAATATTCAATGAAAAGGTCTTCTATAAGAATCAGTTGCGGGAAAAGAAAACAGAGAATACATAGTGCTTGGCGATATCACAAGAAAAGTGATGGTGCCTGAAAATCATAATGGTCAACAACCACAATAGCAAAAAGCACTTCAAACACCTAAAAGTGGTGTTAGAAGATCTACTAGGATAAGTAGACCCATTGAATGATACTCTCCTTCATTACATTATGTATTGGTGACTGATTCTGGTGAACCAAAATGTTATGAAGAAGCAGTGCAGGTAGAAACCAGGAAGAAGTGGGAGCAAGCCATGAAAGAAGAGATGGACTCCTTAGCACATAACCAGACTTGGGACTTAGTCGGGTTGCCTACAGGTAAAACAACATTGCAGAATAAATGGGTTTACAGGCTGAAGGAAGAAGATGGACGAAAACAGAGGTAAAAAGCTAGACTTGTAGTGAAGGGATTTGCATAGAGGAAAGGTATTGATTTTGATGAAATATTTTCTCCTTTTGTTAAAATGACTTCAATTAGAACAATTTTAAGTCTAGTAGCAGTTGAAGATTTTCATCTTGAGCAGTTAGATGTAAAGACAGCCTTTCTCCATGGGGATTTGGAGGAAGAGATATATATGCAACAGCCACAAGGATATGAGGTAAAAGGGAAGGAGAAACTAGTGTGTAGGTTGAATAAGAGCTTGTATGGCTTAAAATATGCTCCAAGACAGTGGTATCTAAAATTTGACAAGTTTATGTCTGAACAAGGTTATACTAGATGTCACTCTGATCATTGTGTTTATCTCAAAAGGAAAAATGATGGCAGCTATATTATATTGTTATTGTATGTAGATGATATGCTTGTTGCAGGTTCTAACATGTAGGAAATAAATGTGCTCAAAAGAAAATTGGCAAACTCATTTGCAATGAAGGATGTGGGTGCTGCAAAAAAAATCCTTGGTATGAGAATAACTAGAGACAAGAAGAATCGCAAATTAACATTGTCTCAAAGTGAGTACATAGAAAAGGTGTTGAAAAGGTTTAATATGCAGAATGCAAAACCAGTTAGTATACCTTTGGCTAGCCATTTCAAATTAAGTAAGGAGGCATGTCCCAAGACTTAGGAAGAAATGGCTCATATGTCTAAATTTCCATATGTATCAGCAGTTGGAAGCTTAATGTATGCAATGGTCTACACAAGGCCTGATATTGCACATGCAGTGGGAGTTGTAAGCAAGTACATGAACAATCTAGGAAAAGAACATTGGATGGTAGTGAAGTGGATTCTCAGGTATTTGAGAAGTACCACAAATCAAGCATTATGCTTTGGTGGTTCAAACATTGCTCTACAGGGATATATTGATGCAGATATGGTAGGTGATAGAGATAATAGGAGGAGCACAACATGATATGTGTTTACTATAGGTGGAATAGCTGTCAGCTAGGTTTCAAAAATCCAAAGTGTTTTTGCACTTCCAACAATAGAAGCAGAGTATGTTGTTGCTACAGAGGCTAGTAAATAAATGATTTGGTTACAAAGGTTTCTAGATGAATTAGGCAAGAAGCAGGAGTTGGGCAGGTTATATAGTGACAGCCAGAGTGCCATACATCTTGCAAAGGACTCTGCATTTCATTCCAAGACTAAACATATACAGCTCAAGTACCATTTCATACGGTCAGCATTGGAAGATGGATAGTTGAAGTTGGAAATGATACACACTAGCCAGAATCCTACAGATATGTTAACAAAAGTTGTAACCAGGGAGAAACTGAGAATCTGCTCAATTTCAATTGGTCTTCAAGTATGATGAAGAAGATGAGAAATAGCCAGGTCCAAAGTGGATTCATTTTCCAGCAAATGAAGCAGCAGTGGAGTTGCTATAATCAGTCTCTAAGTGGGAGATTGTTGGGTGTGGAGCCTGATTATCTTCTATATTCAAAGGTTTCAACTGGATGTATACCCCAGGAAGATTATACACCCATCCACATGACGAGGTGCCCGGGGGACTCGTCCCCCTTGCGGGGATCTGGGGGCCAGCTGTCACACGGAATAAGTTGATCTTGCGGACAAGATAGACCTTCCTAGAATCTAAAGAAGACCTAATGACAAGCAAACCAACCAGACACTATCTTTCTCTAAATATGCTTTAATAAACAATGGAAAACAAGTGTTTTTAGGACCTACCTTAGGTCCAATGCAAGCTTGTGGATGCCCTCACTCCTTCGATCCAAATGAGCTCCTTTGTCGCGAATCTGCAAACACAAACAAGGCAAACAAATTAAATAGCGCCTGAAAAGCTAATTGCATAAAACATATTTAACATGAAAGTCAAGGAGTCCATGAAACAAATAACATGAGATACTTGTCGAGAAAAATGAGTTTGAGTGTATTAATTCAAAAGAAGAAGAACTTTACAACCTATGCCTTGACGCTGTACAAGCTCCTCCTAGGGTCCAGCAAGAAGTCTCCTCTACTTTGACAAGTTTCACTCACTCCCCAATGAAGCCAAAAAGGTATGTGATCTCTTCTCTTAAGCTCAACTAGGAAGTCTTGATTTCACCAGCGTTTACCCTTAAAAATGTTCAGCTTCTAACCCCCCTAGCAACCAGCCCAATGCCTGTATTTATAGTCCAATGGAGGGAGGTTACTAGGTCCTCCTTCAAAGGGATAAAGCTCTCCTTCAAAGGGATAGCTCCTCTCATCATGGGATTAGATCCTTCTCTTTTGGGATGCATGAACCACCTCAGAGCGAACAATCCACGTCAAAATTCCTTCTAGAAACCTCTAGAATTAACTCAAAGTGAGTTTTTTAAGATAAAACTTGTGCCTTTTGACTTTCACAGGGGTCCACACCTACACTGTTAGGGACAGAGCGGGCAGGTCCGCAGGTTTTGTACACAGAAGGTGCGGGACCGCAGGTGACAGTGAGAGAAAGTGCAGAACCAGAGTTACATTGATTTTTAATGTCTTTCTCTCATTTCCAAAGCTTGACTTGAAGAGCTGAGGTCTGAGACTTGCTTAGGAGGATAGTACAAGTGATGATAGACCCATACTGACTGCAAATAATCATGGTGACGATATTTTTGTGTAACAGATTGCCCCCTAAAGTGCGAAGTCTATAGTAGATGAGGATTTCATTGATCATTTAGGAAGAGTGAAGTACTTTATCATTTCGAGGATCATCTTGTGGAGAGCCCGGTTGGAACCTGTAAAAACATTCAATGCAAGATATATATATGAGATCATATCATTGCTGAGGTAGGCATTCCCATACTCAGATCAAAACTGACTAGAAAAACTAACTACTGCTCTGATACAGGAATGATCTTGTAATACATCACAAGTATAGACTCATGTGGACACAGTATGGATGCAGCCATCTGTTTATGAATCATCCATTATATAATGAATACAAAATTCATCGTAGCCTGGATTGTGGGAACTAGATCCAGGGTCTTCATTTTTACTTCTCGGAACAGTACGATTCTATCCATGCGAATGAATGTGTTGATGTTGAACATGGTAGAAACCACTTGATTACCAGTCAATGATGTAAACTGTTAACAAGTGTGAGAGAAACCACCAGTGATGTCAATGGCTCTCAAAGTACCCAGTACAATCCATGAGATGCGAATAAATGTGTTGATGTCGAACATGTCATGGAATCCTTTGATCGAAAGTCAATGATGTAAACTGTCGGCAAAGGCGAGAAACCTGCCATTGAGGCATGCAGATCTCAAGGTGCTGACGATTTCTAGATCATCTTTCTAGATAATGAGCTGATGTCGATAGAAAGCGATCCGTCGTAGGCAAGCCCACAACACAAAATCATAGATCAAGTTGAAGAAATTTAGTTGCAAGGACTGACTCAGGGATGGTCAAGATGGATGACAGATATTTTGCAGATGAATGGCTTATTGGCAATGACCTCTTGAACACATAATGACACGACAGATGGTTTGGTGACAATTGACCCAAAGTTAATACCCAGAAACCAGCTGAAGACTTTCAATGTGGTTTGATCAACTATTAGGCAAAGGATTTCCCAACCCAGGTGAATGAAAGTGTCGTGTTCAAGAGTGGTTACAAAGTATGACAAACAGATTCATTTTTCTCTCTTTTCCCCCACCATTTCTGGCAAGTACCTCTTTATTTTTTACAAGCTTGAGGAGGATAACATTTGCTTGATTATAAGCTCATCCTTCGGATGAGTCCAACTTAGTTTAAATTCGAACCCTAAGAAGGAGTGGTTCGTTCCCGTTTGTAATTGAACAGGTCCTTTACTGTGAAATTTTAATGAGTCCAGTATAGGATAAACTCGGCGTTTTTCAATTTTAGAGAGTCTGAAAAACTTAAGAAGACTCCAAGGTTGACCTTTTTCGTAAATTTGTGTCTCCCAAGCCTGAAAAAGTATAAAATAATACTTGAGAGAACCGCTTGATCTTTTATGACCAAGGAGTACTTTTCGTCATTAGTGCCCTTGATCTAGAAAAGTAAAAAAGTGATCAACGACACGTCGTTTTATAACTGATATCGAATTTGAAACGAAAAAAATCCGACAATCTTTTCATGTTTTTACGGTCGAAAAAGAGCTATAAGTGGACCGTCCTTTAATTCCATTTTAACAAGTTTAAAAGAAACACTCGGCAATATTTTCATGTTTCAGGAGTCAGAAAAGAGCTTAAAGGTGACTCTAAATGTTTTTTTTCGTCGAAAATGATAGATTTCGCCTGAGTAATCCTTTATTCTGCACAAAAACACAAACATTACTCATACCTGTTTGAAATAGATAAAAATGTTGCAAAAAATACCTTTTCAAAGTGAAACATAAGCAAATTTGCAATTTATTTACTCAAAAAACTTATAAAAAGGGCCTTTGTCAATTCATTTTTACCGTTTGAGTTTGGGTGAGAAAATAGTGCTTTTGCTCATAAAACTTCCTGTGAAGATTGCGGAAAATCCAACCATCGGAATCGAACGTCATCTTCTCCAGGTAATCCACATCATCCTACTCTTCATTTTTAACCGTTTGATTTTTTGTTTTAGTCATTTATTTCATTTTTTGGGAGGGTTTTTAGGCATAAAACCCACGCGCGGGGGCCCGCAGGTTTACCACTTCTAGCCTGCGGACCCCGACTTTTTCTCCATTGGGAAAAAGCTCAGGGTCCGCACCTTCCATGTAGAAAAAGTGCGGTCCCACGCACTGTGTCTAACTCGGAGTGTGCGGTCCCGTCGCAAGGGTTTTTAACCCAAAAATTTTCAAAAATGGACCAAACAAAACAATTTCTAGCAATTTAATTTATCCTTATACTTGATGCAGAGAGTACATCATGCTAGATTGGCGTGAACGAGAGCATGAAGACGTGGATGCTGCCGCATGGAATCATCAGCCCTCACTTGATGCTTTGAGGGCATGCGGCTTGTACAAATTCTGGTCCATTCCTGGAATGAGGGCTCAGGTGGATTTCTTACAGTGGATGGTTGACAGATGGAGCGTACAGGACCAGTGCTTTTTCATTGGCGGCCACCAGCTCGAAATCGAGCTAGAGGACATATATTTTTTGACTAGTTTGCCTAAGAGAGGCGAAGAATTGACTCTGTTTGGGGCTAGGGTAGGTGGCCAGTCTGTCGATAGCCTCAGGCTAGAGTACTGCAATAGCCAGGCTAGAGACAAAGGGATAGACATAAAGACCATATCCTGTCCTGAGCTCATGGTGATTGCGTTCACTGTCACCAGACTTTGCGGAGCTGCTGCATTACATATTGCCACCGGATCCCAGATGCGTATGGCAGTTGATTGCTTTCGAGGCACCATCTTCAACTGGTGCGATGCCGTGTTGGCCAATGTGAAAGGCCAACTGACCAGGGCCAAGAACGGACGACTAAAGACCTTTGGTTATGGGGCTTTGGTCGTGAGTTTTGGCCTGGAGAGGGTTCCTATGCTGATCCCACAGCACCTTACTGTTGGAGCTGGGCTTCCTCGAGAACCCAAACTAATGCGATGGGTCGCAGTTATGGCCCGTCACCTGGACGAGAGGACAGAGGTTGCTCGATTCAAACCTGAGTATTTTCAACGGCTGGAAAACCAGGTCTTTTCTATTCAGGACTTCCCTTACTCTGGGATAGATTTTCGTGGTGACCCAGACATGGTTCTTCCACCAGGAGAGCAGTGGGATGAGTCAAGTAAAATCCTTTTCAACATTTTTCTATTTTAATTTTTTGTTATTTTTCCATCGTCTCAAAATTGATAGTAAAAAATTTCAAATGCAAATGTGGGTCCACAGCGACCAGCCACTCTCCGGCCTTACGAGAGGAAGCAACCAGTTGCACCCGCGCCAGCCCCACAGGACGAATCAGCAGAGGTTTTGGCCGAGTTTGAGGGTCATCTCGAGTGCTTGACAAGAGATATTCCTGACACCACTATAGATGACATTCCTCGTCGACTTCAGCGCTATGTGATTGGGGTCCCGGGACCTTTTAGGAGGTTCCTTTGCAAGGTGGCCCGTGCAGTGGTTTCTTATAGAGATCATCACCAGTGATAGGATGATCGCCTATTGTGGGCACATGTGACATTTTTGTTTTTTGTACTTATCATTTTTGCCGATCATAAGGTGTTTTTCAACCTATGATCGAGGACGATGTATTTTTTGACACACTCATATATATATATATATATCACTATTACCGCCTTATCTTGTAAATCATGTTATGGAATTGTTTTAAATTTACATGTATGATTGTTGCAAATGTCTATTTAACATTCGAGAAGCAATTTCATCTGCTAATGTATTTAAATATCTTGGAATATGCTGATATTCATTATAACAAAATTCACGTTCCAAGAGACGCACTCTCAAAAATAATCTTAATAACACTGGATTTCTAATGGCATACACTCTATTAAGCTGTAATACAACGATTTCAGAATCTAAACTCACTATCAAACTCTGAATCCCAAATGAAATAGATTCAGATAATAACTCAATCACTGCATTATACTCGGCAATGTTGTTCGTTGTTTGACCGAGGCTTACCCCATGCATAGATACTAACTCATCGGAGGGCGAATAGATAACCCAAGCTGCGGAAGAGATGTTCTGTGTATTACGACAAGCACCATCAGCGAAACCAATGTATGTTTGGAGAGGCATCGATATCTGCAATATCAAGAGTAAAACCAAGATAAGCAGGAATAATGACGAAAAACACTCTCTAAGCTAAGCACACTGTTTAAACTAAAACACACCAGCTAGAAAGAAAAACTATCCTAACTAAAAATCTCCATACCCATTCTTTTAAGCATAATACCTCTTCAAGTAAAGGCCATTTCTGGGTTTACCCAAAGAGTCCCCGTCAATGTCTACCAATTCATAGGCCCCTTTGGCTAGCTTTCGCTTGACAACATAGGGACCATGCCACATAGGAACGAATTTTCCAGCGCCTAATTTATCATTAGCTTGATCATAAACTAAGATTGGATCTCCTTCCGAAAAATTTCGAGGGGTCACATTTCGATCATACTGAGCTTTCATTCGTTTTGCATGAGTCTCGATCACCAATGCAGCATCACGTCGATTCTCATCTAATTGAGCCAAGTATAACAAACGCTTTTCCTCTTTGGAAGTGGCTGGAAGTAACTCGATGGCCATTTGCAGTGACGGGATTTCGCATTCAATGGGTAACACAGCTTCCAAACCATAGACTAGTTGGAAAGGAGTGAACCCTGTTGATGTTTTTACTGAAGTTCGGTACGCCCAAAGTGCTGAAAATAGCATGTTGTGCCAATTCGACCGATGAATCCCAATGATTCATCGGATCATGATAACTAAAACTTTGTTGATGGATTCAACCAGACCATTTGCTTGTGGATAATAAGGGGTTGAGCTATCGTGACGTAAACCAAGTTGGCCTGTAAGTTCTATCATCATAACGTTTCTAAAATGACGCCCATGATCAGTGATTATCGCTTGCGGGACACCAAACCTGGCAATTATATGATTGAACACGAAAATTGCAGCTGTCTTGCCATCTGCCTCAAATGTAGGCATCGCCTCGACCCACTTGGTAAAATAATCTATCGCAAGGATGATATACGCATGCCCCCCGGCCGAGTGAGGGTTACATGTAATAAAATCGATACCCCATTTGGCAAAAGGACCAAAAACAATTATAGGGTGGAGAGGAGCAGGTGGAGCGCACATCTTACGATCAAAAATTTGGCAATTGTGGCATTTTCGGACCGCCGTAATACAATCTTTAAATAAAGACGGCCAGAAGTCGCCAGCGCGCAATATCTTTTGGGTTGTGGCAAACCCAGACATATGACCGCCACACGCTCCAGAGTGACAGTCATTTAGAACCCTTTCAACTTCCTCGTGAGTTAAGCAACGTCGAAAAAGAGAGTCTTCCCCACGGCAATAAAGAGTATCTCCAATAATCCTGAATTGTTGGGACTGGAATCGAATTTTTCGACGTTCTGACCTTGAAATTTCTGGCCGAAAGGATTGAGTCTGGAGATAAACGATGATATCCCCATACCACGGATCTAAAGTGCTAACTAGAAACAAGGATTCGTCTGCAAAAACTAAAGATTTCTTAGACTTAGATTTCTCAAATTCCAAGTCGAACTCCTGCAGGATAACGATCCATTTAGAGTACTTGCCCCCTAGCAATTTCTTGGTCAAAATGTAGATCATAGGGTTGCAATCCGAAATTACTGTAGTTTTACGTAGTAAAATGTAGTGACGAAAACGTTGGACAGCTTGAACAGCTGCCAATGCCAATTTCTCCACATGTGAATATTTTAGCTCAGTTGGATTTAAAGTTCAACTAAGGTAATATATCACATGTTCAGTTCCGAATTCATCTTCCTAAACTAACACCATTCCAATAGTGGAATGAGAGGCGGCAAGATACAAGAATTAATCCTGGTTGTAGTTGGGAGGATGCAACAACGGTGCATGGGTCAACGTGTGTTTGAGTGCATCAAAAGATTTCTGAGCTATCTCATCCCAATAGAATGGAGTATTTTTCTTCAACAACCGGGTGAAACCCTTTGTAACCTCGGTGTAGTTAGGAATGAATCGTCGTAAAAAGTTTGCTTTCCCCTGCAAACTTTGGAGTTGGCGAAGACTCGAAGAAGGAGGCAATTTGATGATAGCTTCAACCTTCGAGGGATCAACGCGAATGTCGGATTTCGAAACTACAAACCCCAGCAATCGAACCGTTTCTATACAGAAGACAAATTTGTGTGGGTTCAACCGAATACGATAATGCCGACACCTCATAAAGATTTCTCGTAAATGGACGAGGTGATCGGCTCGATGTAATGAATGAGCAGGCAAGTCATCAAGATACGGTTGCACAATGTGCTTTATGTCATGAAACGCATAAGACATCGCCCTTTGAAAAGTTGCTCCACCATTCTTAAGCCCAAACGGTAACTTGCAATAAGCAAATGTCCCCCATGGACAAATGAAAGCCGTTTTTGGTTGATCGGCAGGTAGAATATTGATTTGATTGTATCCGAAAAAACCATCCATGAAGGAAAATATTTCGCTGCCGGCACAATCATCAATGATCTGATCGATATAGGGAGTTGGGTAGTTTTCCTTTGGACAGGCTCGATTAATGTCCCTATAGTCGATGCATATTCTTATTGTTCCCTGCTTTTTGTTAACCGGAACAATATTCGATACCCAATCCGTTAACGGGATCGGATAAATGAAACCTGCTTTCAACAAATTTTCAACTTCTGCTTTAATTGCAACAGCTTTTCGTGGATGAATCTGATGCAAACGTTGTCGGACGGGTTTAGCGTCCGGGTAAGTCTTGATCTCATGAACAACAATTACGGGATCAATTCCTGGCATTTCCTCATAGGACCAGGCAAACATGTCGCGGAATTCTTGAAATAGGGCCTTATATAGTTGAATTTCGTCATCTGTACACGAGGCACCTATATGAATGTTCTCAACAATTCCGGGCTTAACCGAAATGTCAATAGGAATAGTTCGAGAGATGTTTCCCAAATTTAACTCTAAATCGAGATGTTTCATTGGATTCTGAGGTTCCTTGACATATTCAGTTGTAAAAATTGATGAGAAATCATTTTCAAAACGATCATCCTCAGGTAAAAACGAAGATCTGTGATGGAGATCTTCCCATGGTAAATCATCTACACATAGGATTTCACGAATTTTCTCATCAGAGTGAACAAGTTCAGAAAACGTGGTTAAATCCGAGGTTGATGTGAAAAGTGATTCCTCACAGACCACATTCATTAAGTCATTTTTAGTTGAACATGGGTCGACAAACGACTGCACGGCTTCATAGGCAATTTCATATGGACTCAAAGGCATGGCATTACCAAATGAGTCTATCTAAGATTCAGAAGGAACGATCCAAGGATCATCATAAACAATGGTATCTGATGTAATCATATGAATGGTTGCAAATGAAGATGATGCGTTAATCGGAGGAAAAGGAAAAGTTCCCAATAAACCGGCATCTTTAACTAGCCCTACTCCAACATCCTTATACGGGATAGTCATTTTACTGACATGTTGAATACTCTCCGAAGAGGCTGGGTCGGATGAAAAGTAAGCCAGATGGTCTATTGTTACGATCTTTCCATTGTGTGGAAACTTTATTACTCGAAAGACCGATGAAACGACTGTTGTCATAGCGTAAGACCAACTTCAACCCAAGAGAAAGTTGTAATCTAGAGGGGCATCAACCACCTCCACATCTAGACTAACGGTTTTTCCTTCAACCCCTATAAGAAAATCCTGTAGAATGCCAAAAGGATGAAACCCACAGCTATCAAAGGCCTTTAGAATCATCGGGGATTGATTTAGCGAAGGAGAACCAAGTGATCTCCAACACTGTATCGACATAATACACGTTGAGGCTCCCTCATCAATTACAGTCTGATGAATAGGCCTGTTTTTTACTATCACTGGAATCTGGAAAGCCATTTGATGAGGCAAACGCGGTGTACTATTTTCTAGATCGAAAATCATTAGGTTTGAGTCCTGAACATCAACAACTCCTATAGCCGACAAAAGTAATTTACGTTGTGCTAGACATGATTGCAGCACTTCCAAAGCCGACATTGCTGAGGGTGAAACAACTAAATCCTCAACAATGTTATAATTCTGAGCCGCTCTCGCATGTGGATTTGAAATCTGACTTTCGAAGTATACCCTTGGCGGGCGGTTTGATTACCAAGTCTGGATTAGGTTTCTTGATCTGTAGTGCATCGGAACCGGGAGCTGAGGTTGATGGATTAGAATGAGAAGATTTTGCTTCTTTACCATCAAAAGGACTTTTACTACCATAATCTTGCGATCGAGTCGCAATCCTAACATGGGACATCATCAGTATGGGTTCTTCATTGGCATTCGAGGATGAACCTATCATCTTACTGTCTTGAGCCGGAAAAGGATCCTTCAAAACAGCAGGAGTTTGGGAACCCTTAACAACTTTTGCAACCTCTGCACGACGAGGGCAGTCTCTTGTAAAATGTTCATCATCACAAATGAGACAAGGATAACGAGGTTTGCGCTTTTCATCATTGGATTCTGCCTTTTCAGGTTTCTCCTTTGAACTTTTGTCCGTTTTATTCTTCTTCTTTCCTTTCTTCTTCCCACTGGATTTTGATTTAGCTGTAGATGACTCTACAACGTGAATATCGACGGAAATTTCTGCAGAAGAATCTCCTGTTGGGGAATCAGGCAAGGTTATGACAGGGGAAGAATTCTTGGAAGACTTCTTCTTACTTTTAGTGTTAACCGTGCCAATCATACCATCGGCAGAATGAGATCCCGAAGGAGCTGCAGTGATTTGATTTTGCTTGGGAAGATCGGGGATTTTTTCATGTAACGTACCTGACTGAGTATAGACCAAGTCAAGGTACTGTGATTGAGCAATCACTTGCTCCTCAGTAACAACTCCGGCTTTAGCAACATCTTCAGTGATCTTTGGCAACAAAGATTTTACAAACCACTTAGCCAAGATCTGATCCGGAACAAATACCTTCACTAAATGCCGTCGACGTCTCCACTCATGAATATGATCTAAAATGTAAGTGGATGTCGATTGTTTTAACGAAGTTAACAATTCTGTGCCATTGTCATATCGGACTGGCAACTGAAAATGATTTAAAAATGAGGTTGCTAACTAACTAAAATTGTAAAAAGTGCCTCGCGGTAACTCAATGTACCACTTGGCCGCGAGACCAATTAGAGTGCGTTGGAAAAGTCTAAGACGGATTGAATCATATGTAATGGAGTTAGACACACACCAGAGGTGGTAAGTCATCACATGGTTCGACGGGTCCTCTCCTGATTTACCTTCGAACTTGGGAATGTCACTGGGAAAATTATTCGGCATTGGCGGCCAAAACGGAAGATAATTAATGGGATCGTTCGTTAGGCGCGACAAGTTAGGTAAGTCCAAAGTTGCGATAAACGGTAACTGCCGATTAGGATCCCTAAAACTCTGGGTCATAAGACCAGCCCCAGGAGGAGGATATCCAGGATAAGTAGGAATAGGAATTGCATTTGGGATATTGTATCCTCCCGGAAAACCAGGATTAACCGGACCGTACTGGGGTTGTTGAGGTTGTTGATAAGTGTACCCAGGGTACGGTTGATACTGATAGACTGGCTGCTGCACAGCAGGACCGGATTGGTATTGTCCCTGGTACGGTTGATAAGTGAATTGTGGTTGACTTGTGATAACCGTACTTGAACCAGGTTGTCCAACAGGCATCTGAACCGAAGTTTGAATCGTAGATCCAGACGGTGGTAAAGATGTCTGAGGAGTAGATACAGGAACAGTAGAAACCGGATCTGTCGATACTCCAGAAGTAGGTGGGGTAGATTGAACAGATGTTGCGGCAGTTGTAGCAGTCATTTGGGGCGGAGTATGAGGTGTACTAGGCCCAGGCTAAGAAACTACCGAAGGTACAGAAGTTTGAATGTTAGACTAGACTGGTTACTGGGGTGAACCGAAACTAAGGATTGTCCAGTTTGAGATGACAACTGTACACTTGGCTACAACACCTGTTGAGTTTGCGACGGATCCCACACTATATTCATTCCGGGGTACTGACCCATAACTGGTTGAGAATACTGAGGACCATAACCAGGTTGAGGGTAGGATTGATAATTGAAAGGTACAATTCTCGTTCCTTGAACATACGTTTGATCGGAGGGTGGTTGGAAGCCTTGGTTCGAGTATTGACCTTGGGGTTCATACCCTTGAGGCACATACTGATACTGGAGTTGACCTTGAGGTATAAATTGATACTGGGGTTGACCTTGGGGTACATATTGAGTCTAGGGTTGACCTTGAGGAACGTATTGTCCCATAGGTATGTACTGTCCTTGAGGTTGCCCCCCAGATGCAAACTGTGTACCTTGAGGTTGCCACCCAGGCGTTAATTGAGGCTGCCCCCCAGGCGGTAATTGGCCACCTTGAGGTTGAGGATTGGGAATAGAACCTGACATCATGAGAATGTCTTCTACGCTCAATGGCTTAGTACCATTGATTCCAGTTAATGACCCTTGCTCAATGGGTTGAGGAGATGCTCCCGAAAAAGTACCAGAAAGTGACTGATACCTGGAGGGAACAGAAGGACCGCCATACAAAAATGATTCAGGCGATTGATTAAACATGGATGACTATCCTGACATATTTACGGGAGTATAAAAACCTCTAGGTGTTGGGTGATAAGGAGCATGAAGTGGTGAAAAACTTAACCCTGGGTTTTCTAAGAAATTAATCAAAGAAAGATACCAAGAACTGCTCCTAGGTGGACTGTAAAAAATTGATTCACGCTCCCTTAGTTCAATAATAGGTTGATTTTCAAGGATAGGGATGCCTACTTCTTCTTCTGGAGCAAGTTCTTCAATAGCACTAAGTCCAGAAGGAAGATCTTGGGTGATTACTCTTTCTACCCTAGGTGAACCAGGACCACTAGAAGTTGGAGAAACAAACCCCGATGTCGGAGTAGCAGCAAATTCACTTTCAGGCTCAGATATTTCAGGTTCTTCACCTATATCACTAGTAGATGAAAAGCTACCAGCAATTTCAGAAACAGACACTGACTATGGATTATAATCTGCTACTAACGGTTGAAAATCAGGATGTACTATCAAAGAAGATTCTCCTTCCTTAGGTGACCCAACTCTACTGTCTCTAGGAGTTACGAGGACTTTCAAGCCTTCAAGCTGGCTCGATACTTCCTCGGGAGGTTGGCCCCGAAGTCTACGGGACTTCCTCAGTAACTCAACCACGTTTACAAACTCAGGAGACTGGTCCCGAAGTCTACGGGACTGCCTTGGTAATTCAGCCACAATTGAAAACTTTTAAATACTTCACACGCAAACAAAGTAAAATCTCAATGAAAAGCACCTAAAGTCTCTAAAGAACCAAACAAATTTGAATCACACGCCTAAAGAATCTAGGAGATCAAACACACACAAACAGTAACTTTCCGTACTGAAAACACTAGTTGGTGATGAAATCCAACGTCGCAGAGTTCAATACAGAAATGGCGGTTGGAACAGTTACCCTGGCAACCTGCTTAATGAATACACTGGCACAAGTTCCTCCACTTAACCATCTCGAGTGAAGAGAACCCCCCAGAAAATCCAAGTGAGTCTAGCCAACGTCTGCTCCAGGTACAGTGGGATCTTCCCACCACTGTCACCTCAAGAAGAGTCCTAAAGAATATGGCCACTAAGTTTACCAACTAAAACAAATATACCTGGGGGAACAGTCTACGATCCGATACGCACGCAAGGGCAGAGTAGCAAGCTCAATCCCCTTGAAGGCTCCTTGAAATAATCCAAGGTTTACCGACAAGTGACCCCAGGCTCCTCGACAATGGTTAATCCGAGGTTTACCGTTTTTAATACGTGAATATCTGGCGTCGTTCCCAATGAGGAAGGATTGATTCCCACACTAGTTCAGACACGATCTTGTGCTTCTCCTTTAAGAGGAGCTTTCCCAGAGCATAAATGCAACAATTGGATTTCTTCCCTACCACAAGATACAACTACTTGTTTGTTTTTACTGTCTTGGAGACTTAATTACTCTCCTACTCCAAGACACTAGCCTAAGCTAAGTTGGTGTATTAGAGCCCTAGAAATAAAAATGTTGCTAGGTGAATTTTACTTTAAGCGTTAATTTTTTATTGGTTTTTATTTAATTCAAAAGGTGTGGAGATGAAACTCGTGGTATGAAGACTCGACTCAAAATCACTAAAAATGCACCTAAGATGATTTAAACAATCTTTTTCTCTTTGATGAACTTCTAAACTAAGAAAGAGTTCGAGAATGCAAATACTTTGTAAACAAAAATCTTTCTCAATCAAACAAATTAAAAGAAGAGTTTTTGTCCTTTTCCAATGCACTCAAAACGAGACAACTAGTTATTTCACAAAAATTTCCTTTTTCGTTTCAAAGCACTCAATCACTACAAAACAAACTTTTTCCAAAAGAGAATTTTATATTTTTTAATAAAACACTCAAAAATTTGAAAATCACTAACTTTGAGATCTACAAATTATAAAAACCTATTTGAAGTCAAAGCCTACTAAAAGTCTTTTTTAAGGATGTTTTACTTAGCTAGATGTAAGCTAAGGACCAATTTATGCAGAATCACAAACAAGTCAAGAACAACCAATTTTGTTTTCTTTTTGAAAATGAAAATCCAAACTCTCAAACACAAGCTTTTCGAAGTTTTGTAAAGAGAAAACTCAAAGCGGATTCCTCAACAAGGGGAGATTTCATAAATGGTCAGACTCATAAGAAGTCTGGTAGACACTAAGGTGATCTGAAGTCCCTACAACTTCTAAGCTCAGAGCCACTACACAACCAAAATGAAAAAAAAACCCAACAAGCAAAACTCCTAGGAATTTCACTTAAAACCCTAACACTAACGAAATCAGCCTAAGGAAAGCTTCTGACAAGTTATATGCAGGTCTAGGCAGTGGATAACAATTTCTAAACAAACACTAAGCTGACTAACAGAGAAAATCTTAGGTTTTTAAAAATTTTGACAGGGTCCGCAAGCCCACAGTTGACACAGGTGCGGTCCCGCTCTGTGCTAAAAGCCAAGCTGCGGGTAGGTATGCACTGTGTCAAATGGCTAGGGTGCAGTCCTCTCCCAAAGCTATGAAAAACAAAAAATATCCCTGGATCTACAAACTCTACCCAATTTTACGCACAACAAGCAAAAAACAGAAACAAAAACACAGTTTCTCAAGTCAAAGTAAAAACAAGGAAAACAATCAAGTCCCCAGTGGAGTCGCCATTTTGTCACATGGAATAAGTCGATCTTGCGGACAAGATAGACCTTCCTAGAATCTAAATAAGACCTAATGACAAGAAAACCAACCAGACACTATCTTTCTCTAACTATTCTTTAATAAACAATGGCAAACAAGTGTTTTTAGGGCCTACCTTAGGTCCAACGCAAGCTTGTGGATGCCCTCGCTCCTTCGATCCAAATGAGCTCCTTTGTCACGAATCTGCAAACACAACAAGGCAAACAAATTAAATAGCACCTGAAAAGCCAATTGCATAAAACATATTTAACATGAAAGTCAAGGAGTCCATGAAACAAATAACATGAGATACTTGTTGAGAAAAATGAGTTTGATTGTATTAATTCAAAAGAAGAAGAACTTTACAACCTGTGCCTTGACGCTGTACAATCTCCTCCCAGGGTCCACCGAGAAGTCTCCTCTACTTTGACAAGTTTCACTCACTCCCCAATGAAGCCAAAAAGGTATGTGATCTCTCCTCTTAAGCTCAACTAGGAAGTCTTGATTTCACCAGCATTTACCCTTAAAAATGTTCAGCTTCTAACCCCCCTAGCAACCAGCCCAATGCCTATATTTATAGTGCAATGGAGGGAGGTTACTAGGTCCTCCTTCAAAGCGATAAAGCCCTCCTTCAAATGGATAGCTCCTCTCATCAAGGGATTAACTCCTTCTCTTTTGGGATGCATGAACCACCTCAGAGCGAACAATCCACGTCAAAATTCCTTCTAGAAATCTCTAGAATTAACCCAAAGTGAGTTTTTTAAGATAAAACTTGCACCTTTCGACTTTCACAGGGGTCCACACCTACACCGTTAGGGACAGAGCGGGCAGGTCCGCAGTTTTTGTACACAGAAGGTGCGGAACCGCAGGTGACAGTGAGAGAAAGTGCGGAACCAGAGTTACATTGATTTTTAATGTCTTTCTCTCATTTCCAAAGCTTGACTTGAAGAGCTAAGGTCTGAGACTTGCATAGGAGGACAGTACAAGTGATGATAGACCCATACTAACTGCAAATAATCATGGTGACGATATTTTTGTGTAACACCAGCGTTCCCTCGGTAGGGGTTCGAGGGCAGCACCCCCGAAGCTAAAAATAGATGTAAAATTGCCTTGTAAAAGTCTAGTAATTTCTAGTCAATCTAGGTCATTCATTAGGCAGATGATCTGACGGTAGAAGTTATGTTTAGTTTAGGGTTTTTTTACCCTAGAAGGCAACCCCTCACTATAGATGAGGGAATTGTATTACATCTATGTACATCTGTATTCTGAGTGAGGAAGAGAGAGGAGATTGAGAGCAAATAGGGTGTTACAGTGGATCTGTTGTAGGTTGTATCTCTTCAGTTTGCTGGACAATATAAAAGGAAGGACTGGTTGTTTCTCCGTGGATGTAGCCCAAACTGGGTGAACCACGTATATCTGTGTCTCTCTTATTTTATGTGTTTTCTGTGTTTATATTTCTGCAATATTTTATCTGTTCCATTGCTCTATAATATATAATTTTCTAACAACTTTATGTAGGTTTGTAAGAAATATGTCAACAATGAAGGGTATGTTTCTTGGACAATACTAATTTCTTCAGGCCTTTCCATTTGTGTACTCTGAGCCCTTGATGTAAAATCTCCTGCATCCATAAATCTCCTCTTCGCCTCCATAAAAGTTTCCTTCACTTTATTCACATCAAATTCAGCCTCCTTATGAGCAACCTTATTTACCCATACATTTTCCTCTGGCTATTTCCCTTTATCCTCCCCAATAGTTATACCACTCTGCAAAACAATATTAACATTGGGTCCATCTTTGCGCGATTCTAATCTCATCATCTGGATTTTTTGTGTAGGCTGTTGGGTCTGGTTCTTCTTTTCTTGCATATTCACGATGAGCACGGGATAATCTTCTATAGCATGATCAAACTATTGACAATATTGACAAGAGGGGTGTGTTGGATTCTGACAATCTCATGCAAAGTGACCTAGTTCTCCATAATTTTAGCAAATGACCTTTCCTCGACCTCTTCCATCTCCTCCCCCTCGTCCTCTTCCTCTTCCTTGGAATCCTCCTCGCACAACAGTTGCGCCTTGATCCTGATGAGGACAAGCCTCCATCTATACTCTATACGCTGGTGTCTTGTCCATCATTAATTCATAACTTTAGCAGTTGCGCTCATTGTGACCTTCAAACCTACAGAAATTTCAAAACAGTTGTTGGGGAGTTTGCATGAACTTCTGTAACAAATGACCATTTTTTGTCATATGTTTTCCTATGATCTAGCGGATAGCGTAGCATGGTACCATACATGTACTCTTCCCAATGGTATTTCTTGGCTTTAGGGGGACAGGACCTCCCCCAACTAGATAATTCTAATACACCGAGCAATGATCCTTGTCGTGACCATGGACTTTTCATTTTAAACACCATACTTTTGCGCGAGTCTCATTTTAGACTTCTTTTCCCTTTTTGAGACTTTGCAACTCCATATAGAGGCTAGCCAACTGTGACTAAATCTGTTGTACTCCTAGATTCATATCCTGAATGGGTGAAGCTTTTAACTTCATAGCAATCTCCAATGCCTCATCCTGCGTTCCAATATTCTCTTGTGACAATGTTAATCAAAAATGCGGTATTAGCGAAGAAATATACCAATCCTTGTGTTATTCATCCGCGATCTTCATATTAGCCTGTTGTAGCAAACATTTCAACCTTTAATCAAAATCCCATGCAGACTCATTTACCTTATGCTTAATTTCCTTAACCTCAGTTACAGACCTTGAGACTTGGGATTTTCAAATTCATTATTCATTGAATCCTTCGTATATTTCAACGTTGCAGCTAGATCAGTCATACAATACTTAATATACCAAGTCAACATTCTATCTTGAAATGTTGTGACCAGTTGCTCTTTCTTCAAGTCATCATCTGTTTTCTGTTGCGACTTCCAGACAGCATCTGCTACGAACCAGAATTGTTCAGGGTCTTCTTTCCCCAAACCATTGAATATGGGCATCTTCATGGTGTTCTCCATATTGAATAGTGGAGGTGGAGGTGGAGGCCGAGGTGTAGGTGTAGGTGTGTGAGTTGGAGATGATGGCGGAGGTGGAGTGGATGGATGTGGTATTCCTGCGATACCTTTATTTACCGTCTGCGGCGCACCTTGAGGTGTCTTCAAAATATTACTTTCTTTGTCACTATCAGACGCTCCCAATAAAGGACTGTACTCAACACTTGAATCTAAATTTCTTCTGAATGGCTTTCCACTTTGCGTAGCTCCCGTCAAGTCTCGACTGAACAACAATTTAATGACATAACCCATTTCTCAGACAATAGAATTTTAATCCAAGTTTTTAGGGACTTCAGATACTTGCCTCTTGCCTTTTAATCCTAGTGTTCAAATTTTCTATAACTGACTGAAGTGTCAATCGCGAACTCAATAATGAATCTATACAAGATGTTATCGATCCAGTAATCGATAGCTCTCATGATCTTGTTTTCTGAACCTTCTAAATGCCTCACTAGTTCTAGAGTCCATACAATAGGGTTATCCAATTTCCACGTACCTTAACCATCCACCAATTTAGCCAACCATTCATATAACATGTTTTAGGTTCCTATACCAATAGGAGTCATAATTTTGAATGACTAATGTTAAGCCTTGTAATATTTTACACACCTTTGCTTTCTGCAAATGTTTTCCAAATTAAAAATTTTAAGAATGTAAAGAGGGTATGTCCTAAAAGAAAAATAAAAGGAAAAAAGAATAAGAAAAGGTCCAAAAAAAGAGAATATATGAACCCCAAAAACAAAAGGGACCATGAAAGCAAGCAAGTCAAAATTCCACTACTATTTACTTTTATGCATAATAATGATTGTGTGTAGTTGTTTACTCATGCCACAATCCATGATAGTCAAATTGTTTAAACTTGGCTATTTCATGCTTTGAATTTTATGTTTATAGTTAGAGAATAAATTCTGACCAAACAATTTAACCTTGGAAGATTATTAGATAGGTAGGAAAATAAAAGGATCCCATCAGTTTAATCTGATCCCTTGGATGATATAAGGTTAGAATTAGATAGTTTACTTTGTAAAAGAAAAGAAAAAGATTGATAAGGGTTTGCTAGCCTAAATGCACCCAAATAAAGTGAAGAAAAAATGGTAGGGTAAGTAAATGGGTAAGTGAAATATCATGTGATTACACAAAAGCACTTATGTCAGTGTTTTAAATGCATCTTTCAAATATGCATAAGCAGTAAACAAAGCAAAGACAAGGGTTCACAATATGTTTTATTTAACATCCCCTCATTCATTTCACCCCTTTACTTCACTAATTTCCCATAAATAAGTTCTAGTACTTAAATCCTACAAGTCAAAAAGGCTCAGAGCATTTCTCTGACTTTTGGAGGGACCAGACTCTTGGCTTGATGGCTTATGGACAACAAGTATTAGAACCTCCCGTCATAAAAAAATTCATCTCCCTTCATTTCCTCTAATTTCCCTAATAAAATCACACTTTCCTATGGTTGACATCATTTACCTAGGAAAAGTGGGTGTAGAAATTTCTCTATGGATCAACTAGCTATGGTACCGTGTAGAAATTCTCATCGTAGATCACCTGATAATGCAATATACTAAAGCAAAATACTTTATCTACTTCTACTATCAAACTTTGTGGAAGCTTAATCGATTTTGAGCAAGATCAATCGGAACACATAAAACAGAGAAGAAGAAATCATACACATGAAGCACAGAAGAATACTTTGGGGAAAGCCTCAGCTAAAAACCCTGCCATTTGTATTATCATACAAGTGGAAATATCTCAGGATTACACAAAGCTTAGCTCTCGGGCTATCTATCTCTCAGTAGAATCCCTCACTATTTCTCATAGACATAATAGACAACACATATGCCTTCCTTCAGTCCTCCAAGCCTCTTATTTCCTTGCGCAGTTTCTCCTGGGTCCTAAAGCTGCAACCTGTGTAATTCTCACCTCACACACAACACTGATCTCTAAAATAACTACTCAATCTTGAAGGAGATGATTCCTTCTGCATGGATGAGTTTCCTTTATAGGAAAATTTCTCCAATTTATAGTACAATGTCCCTGTCTTTAATCTCAACTGGGTCTTTCTCTGAACTGACATGAATTTGTTATTTATGAGAGAATATTCAGTTATCTAGAGAACACTAGTTTATGCATGCATGCATTAACTGATTGAACTCACAATTAGTTCCTCCAACTGTTTGGAACTAATTTAACTGGACTTAACTCAGTTAACTGAGCTAACTAATTACAACTCAAATACAACTCATTTTCTCCAAAGGGATAATTGTTGCATGTCTTCACAAAGACTTCGTGTTTGATTTTCTCCAAATAATTAACTCAAGATGAATTAATTAATTATTTTTCAAACAGCTAGTGAGACTAAATTTGAATTTTAATTCTCAATTTTAATTTAGGGACTAATTAAAATTGGAATCTATCCTGAAATGCTATTTATAGCAATGCTATTTTTAGCATTTCTATTTTTTTCTATTTCCAACAGAGTTGGAGTATATCCTAAAATGATATTTATAGCAATGCTATTTTTAGGATTTCTTGTTGCTATTTTCAACACTCCCTCTCAACAAGAAAGGCATTCAACTCGAACCCAATCCTGAACCTTTGGAATGTTTTGCATGAAACAATTCTCTCAAGTGTTGTTGCCCCAGTAACTCTAGAAACAAAAAATATCCAACTTGAATCAGAATGATGCCTCTGTCATCAAAGTCTTTGACTTATATTGCCTTTGTTGACTAAAAACTCTGCACCTTTGTGCCCTTCAGTATCTGATTGCTCTAGCCTCTGTCTCTTTGATCTCTTACTGTATCAATCACAATGATTCCTCCTGCTGCATCCGTGCTGTTACTGGTCCTATCTCCCCGCACTACACCTCCTCTCATCATGTTGCATCGTGTTGCCCACTACTGCACTACAACTCAGTTACTGAGAAGTAAGTAACTGATCTCCAAACTGACCTCTCTGTTGGACTAGAAACACCCTCTGATGCTAAAGCTCCCTCTTCCGCTCCATCCGCATCTGTCTCTACCCACTCAGCTAGTCCTACTACTCCTAGTCAGGGCTCCTATAGCAAGGTCTAATAAAAAAGGTTGGGTACCTCAAGCATACTGCCCCTATTTTAGCCTTCTTGAGATTATCACTTCACATCACCTCACCTCACACCTGGAGGTATGGCTGCATGTGATCCCTCTGCCCACTTGGCTTGCAATTTCCCCTACTGGAGGTCTCTGTATGATTGGATGCCTCCACTCAATCTTCTCTTTGCTTCTCCAGTTGTGGCTGCTCCACAACCTCCTGAACCTGCTTCACCAATTGTGGCTCCTCCACAATTGTCTGAGACTTCTTCTAGCGCTGCATGTTGAGAGGTAATGTAGTCTCCCTCTCAACCACCAAGTCTCTAATAGTTTGCTTGCTCCTCAAGGATTTGCATGCATCTTGAACCTCAAGATCATACAGGTTCTTGACTCGTGAACCAATCTCCTTCACTTGTCTCGTGGTGATGTGTCTAAGGAAAACCTTTCCCTTACTGAAGATTACATCATAGCCTTTGTCCTCCAACATCACGATCGATACCAAGTTCTTATTAAGTTCTAGCACATACTTAACATCGGTCAAGGTAATGTGAGCTCCATGCTCCCTCTGAAAAAAAACCATTCCCATTTTTGAAACACTATACTTTTCATCATTACCCATCTCTATGCACATCTGGAGGTCCTTCTCCTCCAAGGTACTAAACAAACTCTTATCGCAGGTCATGTGCAATGAGGCTCCACTATCAAGAAACCAACCACAACTGATGTCGGGTTACCCCCACTTACACCCACAATATGCATAAAAATGCATAGCCACATCTGTCCCAGGTATTTAACTCTCAAAGGAGTCAAATCTTCTACCATAAATGGTTAAGGCCCCATTTATCAATTCCTTTGTATCAGAACTCAATCACCCCGCTTAAACCTCCTATCGGGACTATTTATCTCCTCATAACCTTCATTATCCCTTTTATTAAAGCCTTCCATTAATTCTTCCTTATCGGGACTTTAAAACCCTTCGTAACCTTTATACAACCCTTTAAGCCGCATATATATAACCTTTCCCTTTAATACATTGGTTACATATGTTTTAACGTATAAAATTCTATTTTCCTTTATAAACCATTTACAAAGGAAAACCCCGCAAAACATACCTTTTTCCGGCTCGGTACTGTCTCTGCACAGATCCCGAGGTTACCTTTATCACAATCGGGTATTGGTCTTCCGTGGGTCTTTAACACATATATACCTCATCACCCTTTCGATTCAGATATGCAACTACCAGAAACCTTTGATTAATGCTTTAGTCTTAAAAGACTTGGGCACAACACTTTAATGCAATACAAGAATACACGAGAATTACATGAAATTCCTCTCCAAAACACATAAGCGGATTTCAAATCTTATACACCCGCTTCTATAAAATCGTCGGGTTCGCACCTTTAGTCGCTCCACTGCGCTGCTCCTTCGAACTCTGATAAGGCTGATCTCTGATCACTGAAGCCTTCGATCAAATCTTGACTGTCTGTTGTATCCTCCATCCAACGGTTGACATTACTCCTAACCGTTTAAACTTGTGCGCTTATTCTCCACCATCGATCTGCACCCAATAGATCCGACGGCTATCGTTGATATCGAGTAGATACCAAGCATGAGGATTAACCACCTGATAAAGTGGTTTCCTCTCTCCTCTCACTACCACATATCACTTGATGAGTGGAATTGATGCTCGTCCTTCAATACTGCTTACGGTTTTGAGGCCGCAAAAAATCCACTTTCACTATTACAAAACCGTCTTCCTTCGTTAAAGTTTGTCGATGTGATATTTCAACTCTACCTCATGCGACATGATATGGACCATTGATCTATAAGATCCAATGGCTACTATGTAACCATACTTCACTTCTCCACCACTCTATTAACTTATGTTTTTACGTTATTTCTTCAATTTCTTCTGTATTTCTGGCTTCTTTAAGGTTTTTCCATTTCGGCTATTTTATTATGTGATTCCTTCTGAGCTTTGGAGTTGATCCCTCTAATGGATTCAACAATCCATTATGATCCTCTAAAACTCTCTTCTCTTGTTTAGTTCTTCAGAACTCTAACTTCTGCTTACGCTGCTCAACTACCTCTGAGCTTTACTCTTATGTGAAACCTCATTTCGCTATTTCACCCCAGAGCTTCCCTCTGTTCCTTAATTGGATTCAAGGATCCATTCATGATTCCTCTGAATCATTCTGTTCCTCTGCGTCCTTCAGAATTCTGTTTGCAACCTGTTACAAAGCCTACGAATTCACAAGTAATTCATTCACGAAATACTCTTCAACACACTGACACAGTCATGAATAAACATCTATATATATAAATATAAATAGTCAATTACATATCCGAGACTTTGTGTCTCACACAGGCCTATTCTTCAATATCGTGGCCTCCTTTGAGCTCTGCCCATAGGCTTACATTTATGCCAGTGAGTTCTATTCAACTCATCCTAGTTCGACTCCTAAATCTATTGAACTGACTCCTAAATCCTTTGTCCACTTCTACTTCAATTAATTCCTAAAATCTCTCCTTAGTTCCTCGAATCATGGAACTGTTCTAAGAGTCCTATTTGACTTCTGACTCTTGTCATTTATTCACCACTCAGGTTCTCCTTTAATTCGAGAGTATTTACCACTTCCTCTCATTATCTAATTAATTCCTATTCTATGCTCAAAAGCCTAATATTACATTAATTTATCACTTAGGAATCCAACTTCCTAAAAATACATGACCCCCTATGTCTACTTAATTACAATGATTTTCTCTTGGGTGAATGCTCTTGCATCAGACTCCCAAAGTAGGAAATATTCATGATCTCCTGATCATGTGTCTTTTTGTCTTTGTCTTCCTGGATCACATACTTTGTTTTGTAAATTCTCAAATGTTTTGCTCCTTTGTTGATGTTGTACTTCTGCTATCTTTTGCTCCATCTTCTTCTCCTTGTCAATCTGGTTCAAAATCTATTTGACCATATTTCCTGCTGCTACTATTTTCCTCTATTTGGACTACTTCATCATCAACTGCCACATCTCTTCAATCTCTGTCTCCAGTACATCCTTGGACTGGTCCATGTTCTACTTCTTACTTCTGCCTCCTTCTCTTTGTTTCAGGTTGTTGCTGATGTCCAGTAATTCTTTAAATTGTTGCTGGTTGCTTTCTCTGTGTAGCTACTAGTTTACTTTTTATTCTTCTTTTGCGCTTACTCCAAATTTTTCTTTGCTTACTCCAACTTTTTCTTTGCTTGCTATGTTGGCTTCTATGTTGACTCTTATGCTAACTGACTCCCTATCATCCTTACCCTCTTTCATGACTAAATCATGACTGTCCAACAATCTCTTGAGCAATTTAACATATTTGTTCGATGGATTGAATTCTTCCACGGAATCTTCTTCTTTCATCTTTAAGTACCTCAACTATGCCAAATTTCCTTCAGCATCTGCAACAAAACCTACACTCACAAAACACTTGTTATAATTAAAAACATAAGGCTTCTGTGCCTTATCTTCCTTTGGCAACAATTTAGTTTGCTGCTCAGTTTCTTTCTCCTCTATTAGCACATCAGTATGTTGTTTTGAACTCTCAAAAAAATTAATGAGACTGTCAACTAGTCTCTCTTCCACATCATTTTCTCTAATGATGTCCTCCTGCTCTTGTCCACTGTAGTGAACTCTTTCCTTTTCAGTGTCAATCTGCTGAACTTTCAAATCCATCTCCTTTTCCTTATGATTGTCATTCATAACAATGTTTTTGTCTTCCTTATTTAGCAATCTCTTTTGAACATATGTCCTTTGTTTTTCTAACTCCCTTCTTTGAAAATCTAATTTTCTATATAACTCAATAATTTCAATTGGAGTAGATTTTGGAAATTTCAAACAATTCTACATACCTTTGTTACTGATAAATCATCAGATGTTTTTTCTCCCTTTGCTAAGTATTTTTCATAGACTTCTTCTTTCTTAACATCTTTCAGTAGATGTCCTTCTTTCTTACTGATTGTCTCAATAGCTTCCATTGCTATTTCCACTGTGCTTATCATCATAGTGAATTGATGATCCTTTACTATGTTTCAGATAACATAGTCTCTTCTTCTTCAGTACATTTTGCCTTGTTGTCCCTCTGTAACTCTTTTCCCAGGGTTATCCTTGTCTCACCATCTGTGTTATAGACATTTTTGGGCACTGCAACCCCAAGCATAAAATGTCCATAAACCAAGGGCTCCTAAGTCCCTAAAAATGTTGTTCCAACCCCTAAAGGAACAAGGTCAACTAATTACAGCTTCTCCCAGAAGTTCTCCATGAAAAACTACTCGAAACTGGTCAAAACAGGATCATTGCACCTGCTCCATAGGCAAAGTGCATTGCATCTCACCTAAGTACACTCAGTGGGTGAGTTGCATTACAAAAATCCCTTCTATGGGGTGCGATGGGCGAGAAGAGACAAATGGCAGTGTCAATCCGCGAGGTGGAGAAGCATGGAATCTTCCAGAAACTTCTCCTGTGACACTTGCCTCTCTGAATTCGACCAAGGATGAGTAAGAGATCATCAATCTCCAAGTGGAAGCAAGAACTATCAGAGGGAAGACAATAATCAAATCACAAGCTGACTCATCTCCCTTGTAGACATCTATATATGGGTCCCTCATCCCAGAGATCCAGAGGCTGGAATTTTTCACCTTGTAAGGAATTGTTGTTGGTTTCTTGAGGCAACATCATAGTGTTGGGTGATCTAAACTTTGCATGAGGTGAAGAAGGGCTCACTTGCTGAGAGGATGATGCTGGGTTAGAACAACTGGTTGTAACTCTCTTGGCTCTTTCTTGATTATCAATAAAGCTATTCAAGTTTTCCTCCATACTCTTGTGTCATTTATGTTTTATGCATTTGTATGGTCAATTTACATCTTATCCTAGATTGTTTATGATAGTAGATCCATGTTCTTGTATAGTGTTATGCTGCTTTGATTCTACAGGTACTCTGTGAAGCTGGGTATACCAGAAAACAAGTAGCAAAGGAGTATCGGAAGAGAGAGGAATTGAGCAAGGAGCCAAACACAAGACAGAGGTTGGTCTCCTTTATTCTTCTCTCATATATCTTTCATAAAGGAAAATGAAAGTAGTTTTACTTTGTTTGTTTCTAAGGTAGCTATCACGCCTTAGTGAAATTAGCAGTTCTGCATAGACACTTTTCCCTGTAACAAAATGGCGACTCCGCTGGGGAGTGACTAGGTTGTTTGTCTATCTAAATTTGTTTACTTTATAAACTTACAAACGGAGCCTGAAGTCGAGCCAGGTAGCTTTCGAACTGCATTTTCTATGCAAATGCAAAGTAGATAAATGCCGCTTCAGTCAATATCTGAGTTTTGTTTATGAATTAAACAACTGATTTACAAACTCTCTAATTGCCCTTGTGGTAGCTCTAGTAACCTCCTTAGATCTACCCCTGTTGTTGATTTACTGATTACCACTTGCTCGGCCAAAATCCCTGAACTGAACTGCAAACTGTGACCTGGAACCCAATCAAAGTCTCGTTTCTAGTCCAGCGCACTGTCTGTTCTATGAATCTCAAATTCAATGCACTTCCCGAGTGTAGTAGGTACGCTGCATTTCAAATTCACTGTGTTACAGGTGCGCTGATCAGACTAGGCAATGTTCCTGAATTTTGGTTTCTGTTCAATCTTTTCAGATCTATTCAAGAATTTTGCTGCCTGTAGTCAGTACACCTCTGTTTGAAACCCCTTTCTTTGTTGTTATTCCGCCTCCATTGTACAAAGGACTGTAAATGTTTTTGTGTATTTGTTGAGTCATTTTCAGTTCTCTTTTGCAAAAAAGTAACATAATTGTACTTTCGTTTCTTGATTTGAAAGTGTCGCAAGTGTCTTTTTTAGTCATAGAAGAGAGTCTGATTGCTCTTGATAGTCGATTACCCTGTTACTATTGTATTTGATCTGAATTAGTAGTTTTTCTAGTGTCGAAAGCAAGTTTTCATTTCCAAATCGTAAAGTGTTGTCATTATCTTCATTTTTTATTTTGAAAAGAAACTTGTTAGTAATTGTCGCTTTGAAAATAATTCAGATTTGCGCATTAGCTTTCTTTTATCATTCACATATTAAGAAGGCTGAAAACAAATACATGCATGTGCATTTGCATTTAGACTGTTTGATTGGTTCGATTTAGGACAGTGCATATAGTGTGTGCTCTTTTCTCTTTTTTGAAAGAATATTGTCTCTCTTTCCTTAGTAGCTAGGATTTTCATTGCACAAAGAAGATAAAAAGACTGTTTATCATCTTAGATTGCATTTTAGGAATTGTACATCTACATCACGCGGTGAACCTGAAAGGCAAATTTCTTAAGCAAGGTCAACTATAAAATAAATTTAATGAATCTAACAACGCTTTGGAACCTAACGCACAACATCTAGAAGTCTAGGCTAGAGACGTATTCCGGCGTCGTAAAGCCTGGTAACTTTTGTTCTCACTGTTGGTTGGGTGATTCCTCCACTTTGAGACGATAAGTGCCAGTACGGACTTGTGCTCCCACGTACCGTCGAGTATATTTTGGGAGACCACAATAGGCTTAATCCTTTATCCATAGGAAGCCGTGTATGCTACCCTATCGATCGCAATGCACTGAACACAACATTCGGGAAGATTGACTGCCATACCGTAAAAAGTATTCTGCAGTTTTGCGATTGGTTTGGTAATCCCTCTGCCTAGATTTCCAGAGCAGTCCCTTTCATTCCTTTTCAGACTCCTTAACGGAAAAGGTCCATCTGAGCACTTGTCACTTTAGGCTCCTTAAAAATTGAAGGCGGCTAGAGTCATCTTTTGTTTTTTCTCGTCTCTTTAAAATTGAAAAAACTAGTTGTGTCAAAGCATCTAAAATTTATTTTAAACGGAATAATCACCACCTTTTCTACGTTGGTCTTAGGTTGAGAGAATGGAGTCCACCAACCAAGGAGTTCCCCTTGGAGGAAATCTTAGTCCCTTCTCCTCTTGGGGAGATGTTGGTGCACCCCACATGGCCACATTGTCACTTCCAGGATTGACGATTGGTTTTCCCGTATGGCTTTTCTCAACCTCCGTCGTTCAGAACACCGCAATTCCTGAACAATCGAGTCAGCAACTAGACAATTCCAGAGTTACCTCCCAACCCTCTACTTCGTCCAATTCTTCCTCTCCTCCTTCCTCTTCGCTTGATGAGGCTGGTAAAGCCAAAAATCAAGTACCTGAGAAGAAGAAGGAAAAGAAGAAGAAAGAGAAGAAGAAGAAGGAGCCAAAGGCAAAAAGGGGCAACCAAGCGTTGTTTAGTGAAAATCCGCACACTGCACCGACCAGGCCTAAATCGCCATGTGTCATTTGCAAAGGAGACCATTATCATAGAGATTGTCCCTGCATCCCTCGGATCTTAAGGGACTGGTCTCCTCGTTTGCACAACCCGGTGTCATCAACCTCTGATGATCATGTTGAAAGCACACTGTCGACTAGTGAAAGTGAAGTCCTTATACAAAAAGGAAAGTGCAAATTTCCTTGTAAACTGTGTGAAGGCGATCACGCCATCCACCATTGTCCCATCTTAGACGAGGCTAAAAGAGTTTTGGACGATCGTCCGGTTTCACCATTACGACTTCCTCCTGGATGTAAGAAACTCTTGCCGAGTCCGTCACTAGTTGAAAATCCGGCTGACCCGCCCAGGTGGTCGGCCGAAGCGTCTATCATTGAAGATAAACCATCTGAACCCATACCAGACGAAAGTCAAAAGGTCGAGGCGGTAGTTGACCTGGTCTTGCCTTCAGAGGTTCCATCTTCAGATGATACAGTCATCGAAGAGAACAAGGATGACACCGTCCAAATTCTTTTCGTAAGCACAGACTCCGATAAACATGGGGGCAATTTACCCATTCCTTTACCGCAGGAAGGAAGTTCGTCAGAGTCATACCCGGCTGTCTATTCGGTCCCACCTCCAAGCAACCTAGTTGTTTCCTTCGACTGGAATCAACTAGGCAGACCCCGTTTACCGGCTAGTGTACCATTCCGAATCATTGCTCAAGTATATAGAATGGTTATGGCCGGTACCATCATGGATGAAGGGGCTTCTGTGAGTATCCTTTCCTCGACTGCTTGGAAAGGGCTTGGTTTGCCATCGCTTTTTCCTGAGATGAGAAATATAACAGGCTTTGACAAAGGAACCAGTCGACCATTAGGGATCCTTCCCAATGTGCCCATAACATTGAGAGGGAAAACCGTTCACATGAACGTAATGGTAGCCCAAGGACCCCTGGATTATAATCTATTCCTTCGACGAGACTATAGTTATTGCATGGGAGCCATTGTCTCATCACTCTTTAGAGTAATGTGTTTTCCGCATGAAGGAAGAGTGGTCAAGCTCGTAGACCAGCTTTCATTCCTTGGTTCACGCATAGCAAATAGTCATATACCATCCCTAAATGGTCTTTTCACACAAGGAATGTCTCAATCCCCAGTCCATCCACCTGATGAGCGTGAGTGATTCGAGGGACATGACTGAAACCCAGGGGCATGCACCCTAGTCTGCTTCGGCAGGAAAACTTCAGGTATAGGATAGGTTTCCATGAGGGATATATGACTAGTCTGACACTCCCATCCGTGATTGGAAAAGGGGGTTGGACTGGAATAAGATTCCCTTGTCAAAGTTATGTGGGTAGAGGCATTTGCGCCACTCGCCTTTGTCTATTTCGGTAGGCATCACCGAAGAAGTGTTTTGTTTGCGCTGCAGATAAAACAATCTTTGGTAACCTGAAAGAGGTAAACCTTTCCCGATAAAACAAATGTTTTGTCGGTAGATTGAGAGGTAACCTTGAAACTCTATTTTATACCTGGGGGCATGCAAACCTTTTGGCGTGCAAGCGAAGAGCGACCATTTATTTTTTTAAATTTGTAGGTCCTCTAACCCTTTAAACTCGTAGGATTGGTCGTTTCCTAACTTGCATAAAGAAAGGATGTGGGGAAAAACTTTAAAAATTGCCGTTTTCATATATGAGACATTCTTATTATATGACTGGATTAATCGAGTAGTTTTAACGTGGACTTCATGCTCGTTAAAAAATAAACATAAGTAATGAGCAAATTTTTCCCACAACGTTTAAGCTCAATAAAAAATGAACCATTTCCCAGTAAATAACCATCGTGAATGTATTACTTCAGCCTTTAAAGCCTTGGTCATGTTCTCATCATCACCTCCACTCTGTATTGGCCGATCATTCACCTCCATTTGATTGTTTACCCCTTTTGAGGAACAGGTACGAAGAGTGATCCTATTACCATCCCTGTAACACTGCCATGATTGGAAAATTCCAAACCTTACCTGGAATCAGCTGCCACCCAATTTTATCACTCGTTCCTCAAAGACGAGTCTCCTTTAAGCTCTTTTCAACTGACTCATAAAATATGAAAAGATTGCCGAGCCATTGGCCTCTCCAGCTCATTAAAGGGACCGGAAGTGCTATCCCTCCTTTAGATTTTAATCTTTTTGGACCTGAGGGATTATTACACAAAAATATCGAGCGCTTGTTTTATTCGGCTCATTAAAAGTATCGAAAATTCATCCCTTCTGTATTGTTTTATACTTTTTCGGACTTAAGGGATTAGATGACGAAAAAGGATTTTTGGAGTTTCCTTTACGTCCCTTTTCAGACTCTCTAAAATTGAAAAGGACCGAGTTATCTTTGTCGTTAAACTCGTTAAAACCTAATAGCGACAAACTTGTCCATAGAAGACAAGAACGAGTTTCACTATCGCTAGACTCGTTAAAACATAGAGATGGGTTTGCCCGAAGGGAAAATTATAGAAAAAGCATATGTTATCCTCCTCAAGCTTGACAAAAATAAAGAGGTACTGGTCAGCAATGACTGGGGAAAAAATGGGAAGAAAACTTGAAGAAACTTTGTTGGTAGCAAGTTGCTCTTGAACATGACACTTTCACTCCGCATCCAAGTCGGGTTGGGTTGTTTCATTCACCGGTCATATCACCATGGTCACATCACACCATCCACATTTGGGGTTAATGCTACCAATCCATCATGTCATTGTCGCCGATATGTTCAAGAGAAGTCACTCAGAGAATTCACCTGTGTCTCACCCACTGCAATACATTTACACTCCATTCTTTCATGACCGCCACCCTGAACCTTATATCACCAGATCGTTTTCACCTCCATTAAAATCATTTTCTCCATTCCGTGCCATTGATGTGGGATTCATTAAGGTCTTCCTATGTCGGATCGAATCTTGTCGACATCAGCTCATTATCCAAGAAGTCGATCTTGGGACACCCCTTTCAGCACTTTGAAGCTTGCATGCCTCAATGGCAAGTTTCTCACTTCCGGTGATAGGTTTACATCAGTGGCCTTCGACCGAAAGATTTTGCGTGGTGTTTGACGCCAAGTCCCTTATTCACACCACGTGAATTGTACTGTAGTACCTTGAGGATCATTATCATTATCGGTGATTCCTCTCGCACCTGTTAATAGCTTACATCATTGGCTGGTAATCAGGTGATGTCTTTCCATGTTCGACTCCAGAACATCTCTCACATGGATCGACTTGTACTTTGAGTGAATTTCGAACGAGATTGAAGACCTCGGATCTAGTTTCATCCATCCGAGCTGCGATATATATTCAGAAAAATAAAGACATTAAATGTACATCATTGCTGCATAGATAATCATCCAATCTATGGGATGATGGCTCCTCTAGAATCATTAGTCTACACTCAGACGATTGTCTGTCCTATGTACATGAAAATGAATTTATAAAGTTGAGGATGGGAATGCCCGCCTCAGCTAGATCATGAAAATATTATGAAGATAATGTATTGTATTGTATCTTATTACAGGTATCCTGGCAACTTGAAAGAACTTCGGATCCTCATGATAAAGCATTTCACCCGACATCAAAAAAAGGATTAACGACCTCATGCTTTAGGGGGCAACTGTTATAGACATTTTTGGGCACTACAACCCCAAGCATAAAATGTCCATAAACCAAGGGCTCCTAAGTCCCTAAAAATTTTGTTCCAACCCCTAAAGGAACAAGGTCAACTGATTACAGCTTCTCCCAGAAGTTCTCCATGAAAAACTACTCAGAATTGGTCAAAACAGGATCATTTCACCTGGCAAAGTGCGTTGCATCTCACCTAAGTACACTCAGTGGGTGCGTTTCATTTTAAAAATCCCTTCTATGGGGTGCGATGGGCGAGAAGAGACAAATGGCAATGTCAATCCGCGAGGTGGAGAAGCATGGAATCTTCCAGAAACTTCTCCTGTGACACTTGCCTCTCTGAATTCGACCAAGGATGAGTAAGAGATCATCAATCTCCAAGTGGAAGCAAGAACTATCAGAGAGAAGACACTAATCAAATCACAAGCTAACTCATCTCCCTTGCAGACATCTATATATGGATCCCTCATCCCAGAGATCCAGAGGCTAGAATTTTGCATCTTGTAAGGAATTGCTGTTGGTTTCTTGAGGCAACATCATAGTGTTGGGTGATCTAAGCTTTGCATGAGGTGAAGAAGGGCTCACTTGCTGAGAGGATGATGCTGGGTCAGAACAACTGGTTGTAACTCTCTTGGCTCTTTCTTGATTATCAATAAAGCTATTCAAGTTTTCCTCCATACTCTTGTGTCATTTATGTTTTATGCATTTGTATGGTCAATTTACATCTGATCCTAGATTGTTTATGATAGTAGATCCATGTTCTTGTATAGTGTTATGCTGCTTTGATTTTACAGGTACTCTGTGAAGTTGGGTATACCAGAAAACAAGTAGCAAAGGACTATCGGAAGAGAGAGGAATTGAGCAAGGAGCCAAACGCAAGACAGAGGTTGGTCTCCTTTATTCTTCTCTCATCTATCTTTCATAAAGGAAAACGAAAGTAGTTTTACTTTGTTTGTTTCTAAGGTAGCTATCACGCCTTAGTGGGATTAGCAGTTCTGCATAGACACTTTTCCCTGTAACAATCTGCATTAAATTTCTCCTGTATTTGGTTTTCATCAATAACATTAATCAAACTCATTTGATTACCTTTCTGAGACAGTATTCCTTCATTCTTCATCAGAATAAGATCCTAATTCTTGATCTCTATGACAACTTTTTTAAACCACACATTCTCAATTTAAAAAAGAACATATTACCTCACTTTCAAGATCTCAGCATGATCTTGTTTCACCATTCCACTTTTACTTTGTATGGATTGTTCTCTGTCTCTTGCATCTGCAAGTTCTACTACACATCACCTCTTTGTGCCTTCCTTCTGTAAGATTAGAATCTGATCCTTCCTTGTCTGCATAAACATTTTAACACATACTCTGTTCTCAATTCTTTCTCATAGAATTTCTCTATTCTGTTTAACCCAACGATTTTAATTACAACCTGGCTTTGATACCAAATGATGTCAAGTTACCCCCGCTTACACCCACAGTATGCATAAAAATGCATAAACACATATGTCCCAGGTATTTAACTCTCAAAGGAGTCAAATCTTCTACCATAAATGGTTAAGGCCCCATTCATCAGTTCCTTTGTATCGGAACTCAATCACCCCACTTAAACCTCCTATCGGGACTATTTATCTCCTCATAACCTTCATTATCCCTTTTATTAAAGCCTTCCATTAATTCTTCCTTATCGGGACTTTAAAACCCTTCGTAACCTTTATACAACCCTTTAAGCCACATATATATAACCTTTCCCTTTAATACATTAGTTACATATGTTTTAACATATAAAACACTCTTTTCCTTTATAAACCATTTACAAAGGAAAACCCCGCAAAACATACCTTTTTTCGGCTCGGTACGGTCTCTGCACAGATCCTGAGGTTACCTTTATCACAATCAGGTATCGGTCTTCCGTGGGTCTTTAACACATTTATACCTAATCATCCCTCTGATTCCGATGTGAAACTATTGGAAGTGTTTGAATAACATTTAGTCTTAAAAGACTTGGGCACAACACTTTAACGCAATACAAGAATACACAGGAATTACATGAAATTCTGCTCTGAAACACATAAGCGGATTTCAAATCTTATACACTCGCTTCAATAAAATCATCGGGTCCGCACCTTTAGTCACTCCACCATGCTACTCATCCAAACTCCGATAAGCCCCATCTCTGATCATTGAAGCCTCTAATCAAATCTTGACCGTCTGTTGTATCCTCCATCCAATGGTTGACATTACTCCCGACCGTTTAAACTTGTGCACTTATTCTCCACCATTGATCTCCACCCAACAGAAAAAACAGTCGTCGTTGATATCGGTTAGATAACAAGCATGAGGATTAACCACTTAATAAAGTGGCTTCCTCTATCCTCTCGCTGCCACATGTCGTTTGATGAGTGGAATCGGTGCTCGTCCTTCAATACTGCTTAGGTTTTGAGGCCGCCCAAAATCCACTTTCACTGTTACAAAACCACCTTCCTTCGTTAAAGTTTGTCGATGCAATATTTCAACTCTACCTCATGCGACATGATCTGGACCATTGATCTATAAGATCCAACGGCTGCTGTGTAACCATACTTCACTTCTCCGCCACTCTGTTAACTTATGTTTTTACGCTATTTCTTCAATTTATTCTATAGTTCCAACTTCTTTAAGGTTTTTCCCTTTCTGTTGTTTTACTGTGTGATTCCTCCTGAGCTTTGGCATTGATCCCTCTAATGGATTCAACAATCCATTATGATCCTCTAAATCTCTCTTCTCTTGCGTAGTTCTTCAGAATTCCACCTTCTACTTCCGCTGCTCAGCTACCTCTGAGCTTTACTCTTCTACGAAATCTCACTTCGCTATTTCACCCCAAATATTCCCTTTGTTCCTCAATTGGATTCAAGGATCCATTCATGATTCCTCTGAATCATTCTATTCCCCTGCGTCCTTCAGAATTCTGTCTCCAACTTGTTACAGAGCCTAAAAATTCACAAGTAATTATTCACAAAATACTCTTCAACACACTGACACAGTCAGGAATAAACATCTATATATATAAATATAAACAGTCAATTACATATCCGAGACTTTGTGTCTCGCACAGGCCTGTTCTTCAATATCGTCGCCTCCTTTGAGCTCTACCCATAGGCTTACATTTATGCCAGTGAGTTCTATTCAACTCATCCTGGTTCGACTCCTAAATCTATTGAACTGACTCCTAAATCCTCTGTCCACTTTTACTTCAATTAATTCCTAAAAGCTCTCCTTAGTTCCTCGAATCATGGAACTGTTCTAAGAGTCCTATTTGACTTCTGATTCTTGTCATTTATTCACCACTCAAGTTCTCCTTTGATTCGAGATTATTTACCACTTCCTCTCATTATCTAATTAATTCCTATTCTATGCTCAAAAGCCTAATATTACATTAATTTATCACTTAGGAATCCAACTTTCTAAAAATACATTACCCCCTATGTCTACTTAATTACAATGATTTTCTATTGGGTGAATGCTCCTGCATCAACAACCCATCATCGATGAAACCATGCATGCGATGAGGGTAAAATCCAATCCTAACTGAGAGGCTAATGCCTCACCTTCAAATCCTTCCGAGGATCCCTTCTTGGATTTCTTCAATGGACAATTAGTTGCATAATGGCCCACCTCATGAAAATTAAAGCATCGCACTTTAGATTTGTCAATCTTCTTCCCACTGTTATCAATATAAAAAAAAAATTGGACAACTTGTATGGTTTCAAAGTTGTAAGTCAATCTTGGTCAAGTCATTTCTATTGTTTTGTTTAAGGAGTCTAAAACATAGGATAGAGTCTTGTTCCCATTGTTAAATAAGGTCAACAATCTTGTTTTAACTATCATTAGTCCCACATTGGTTCATAGGTGTCACGTGTTAAGACTGTTTTAAAGTTGGCATGCGCTACGAAATCAGGGATTCGTGCCAAATCTTGTCTAGCTATCTTTTCCATCAAAATCCGTTAATACTTCATCACGATGTGCCAGTGATTGAACCATGCCTATCACATGCAGTCATTCATTCTCATCATTAGATTCATTAGATGTCTTGTACGCATTCTTTCAAATTTCAAAAAAACTAAGGTGAGGTGAGTTAGTCTTAGTTTTTCTCGTGTTCCTTTCATGCATAAGAAGACAATTGGCAAGCTTAAGGACGGCACTCATCAAAAGTTTTTGAAAGCTCCAGAGAGGCAGTTCTCAATTTCAAATTCAAGCGAGGCAACGTTAAAACCAATACAGTGCAGGTTTATCTTCAAGTTTCCTTGTAGGGATTTCATAGACATGTCTGAAGAAAGGAAAAATCACAGATCAGGCCGGTGTCTTAGAGCTAAGCCTAAAGGTTTAGATGTGCTCATGAGAAGCAGAGAGGTTGAACATGCATTCAAATAGGTGGGCTATTGGAGATTCTGTGAAAAACCTCAAGGTGGTCACGTTCAAGTAACCAAAGATTTTGCTTTCAATTTCACTGGTTTGAATTCAAGAGTTGGAGTGCTAGAAATTCCAATTTCTCTTGAGGTTATATCTACAATCACCGAGATACCAAGAGGCCAAGAAATATGGTTCAAGAAATTTAAATTAGAAATGGCACCCTACCAAGAATTTTTTAAGCTAGAATTCATAGGCTCAGACTTAACCAAATCAGTACCCAAAAGCTATGTAAAGGATTCATATGCCAACCTACTGAAATGCATCCAAAGATATTTTACCTGTGAGGGGAGATACCATAAGGACTTAGCCCTAAGACTAAGGAGATTTCTGCACTAGCAGTAAGTCATTAGGAGGAAACAAGATCAAGAAGATTTGTGAAATTGAAAGCCAGAAAGTGGGTGAAGGAGCCTATGACACCACTAGCAGTTTAAGAAACCCCTCAACAGTCACAAAGGAAGAAGCTTCATATCAATGAGGTGGTACATGAGCAGTCTATTGATAAAACTATCCAAAGAAGAGTAACAAGAAGTCAATTATCCCAGGAAAAGGGGAAGACTGTGATTGCTGATGAAAGCCCAGTTTCAAAGGGAAGTTTGAACGATCTCCTCCAGGCCATCGACATAGAAGAGACTCCTCTAGTCCAAGCAGAGCTACTTGAAGCCAGTAAGAACAAAACCAAAAGAGTTAAATCTTCCAAAAAGATTCAATTTGATGACCAAGTCTCAGAGTTTGTGTTCAAGCCAAGAAGACCTGTGAAAAGGCATTCAAGAAGGATACAACAGGCATAGCTAGAAGCAAGTGAGATAGGGGAGGTAGCAAAATTATGTGAAGAACCTGTGATTCCATGAGAAACATCATCACAACTGCACAAAGATGGCAAAGGTAAGGCAGTTATCACTCAGCAGGAGGAATGTGGTTTTGAAGAGGTAAAAGAGAAATTGAAGCTTTCCAATCTTGAGATTGCCAAACTTAGAAAAAAAGCAAGGAAACATGCAGTTAAGGAAGCCAATTTCAACAGAATGGAGGCTCTGTGGGAAGATAAAACAGTTTCAATACCTGAAGTAGTTAGCTGTCATGCTCAATATTTCACTTGGATGGTCCCTGCAATAAAAGAGGCAAGATATATCAGAAGGGTCAATGAAAAATTGAGAACTGGAATCCGAATGATGAAAAGACAGATCGAAGATTTGAAGATTCAACTGAATGAACTAGAAGAACAGCCTCAACATAAATGAAGCAAAAAGTAAGTGACGCAATTTTGGGACAATTTTGATGTGAAGTTTACTTTTTGAAGATTGAAGGTTATTTTGGATAGATAATGTCAGATTATTTGGCTCATAGCATGTGGATAAGCCATTGAAAAATCCCAAAAAATGAAAAAAACTGTGTTCTTGAATCACACAGTAGTTTCATAGCGCGCTACGAAACTGCTAAAAATGACACATAATGCACAACAGTTTTGTAGTGCGCTACGAAACTACTGAACCTACCAGTTTTGTTTTTTAAATCAATTTTGAAATGAAAGGGGGGAACCATTATGAAATAATGTTGCTACAGAAGATACAAAAGGGCCACCTCAAAAGTTTGGAATACTATGCAAAGGAAAATTCAAAGAATGTGAAGCATCTAATAATTCCAAACTCTACGCTACGAAAACAGCAATCATTTCATAGCTCAGACAGTTGTCATGCTTCAACCAGAATATAAGGGGTTTTGTCTTAGCATAAGTATATGAGCAGGACCTTTGGTCTAATTCAAGGCATCACATGTTATTAAAAGGATAAGATGGTTAGCAAAATTAGAGGAACCACTTTGGAGACCAAAGCAGAAAAAACAACGGCAATTTTCCTATTATCCAGGGACAGTTAAAGGACAAGCAATCAAAGGCCAGCATGAAGTTTAAAGTCATCACTCAAGCCAAAAATGAAGAGGGACAGATGTCAAAGAATGAGTTTGTTTTCATAGCTAAGGTTGTTGCCAACATAGATAAGGAGTTACACTCCTAGTCAAATTAGGTCTCTAAGACTGTTAGTTTACAGTCAATTGTAATTAATAGTTTGTTTAAAGTTAAATAGGTGTCAGGTCTAGAGAAATTTGAATTCCCCTCTTGTTGGAGGAAGGAATTCAAGCTTGTAAGGAAACTCTATATATGAAAAGAGTTGTAATGCACCAAGGGTTGGCAATTTTTAGAGAAAACACTCATATTGTTTCATTGTAGAAGATTATGCTTTTATGAATATAGACTTTGGCTTTACTTCTCAGGATTCAGAAAGAGTTCAATGGTGGCTTGTTTTATGTTTGTCCTCATTTCCTTATTTACAGTAGTATGAATGTATGATACTTATAACTCATTAGCAATGCTCTAACTTCCTTCATGCATTTGTAGACTGTGTTTCCTACATGTTTCTATGTGTTAACTGATATATTGAACTTTTGATGCCCTGACTTCCATGTTCAGCTAATATTGTTGTCATACTAAGCATTTTCTGACTCCATAAACCAATGGATTTTTATTGACTGTGTTTCAACCATTTACACTCCCTCATTTGTTTCATAGAGTTAGCCATCTAATCCATTATCAAAATCTTTAACCTAGTGAGAGAGCCCTCTCAGGTTGAGGAGGCTAAGCCTCAGCCAAAAGTTGGTTTGAAACAGTTACTCAAGGTCTACCTGATCAGTAGCCTATCAGGGTTAGGTTTTGTGATAACATTTTGGTGCATCTGCCGGGAGTCTGAAGATTATTCATTCCCAAAATCAAGAAAGCTGAACTTCTGAAGGTAGCAGGAGCTCAGAAAGTTTTCGAGGCTACAATCTACCTTGGCGACTCCAGACATCAAATAAAAAAATGGAAGGTGACTCCACTGCTAGAAGATCAATAGCTTGATGAAGTTTCAAGTTGAGTTCTATTGCAAGAATGAATGCCAAGTATGCCCCTATGAATCGGTCTCATATCCCTTGTTTTCCAAATCCTATGACAAAGGTTGATTGGTTAGATGATCTTCCAATATTCAAAAATGAAAAGAAAGACAATGCTGCTCTTCATTTGGTTATGTTCCATATGCATGTACACAGTCTTAAGGTTCATTTCCCTAAAGATTGTCTCATGAAGATGTTTATGACCACTTTAGAAGGAAAAGCATGGTCTTGGTATAAAATCTTGGAAAATGGTTCATTATATTCTCTTCCTGATTTCCATGATGTATTCTATGACATGTATAAAGAGTGTCATCCCTCCTTATTGCTGGTCAAAGATTGTTGTAAACATTCTGCGAGTTTTATTCAATATTTGGAGGATTGTTATGATGATGATGAATTCATGGATGAAGAAATTTTAGAGGTTCTTCATAACAATACATTTCAACACCAAGAAGAAAGGATAGCATCCCATGAAATGCAGCATGAAATTTAGCAGGGGTTTACTTATGAAAATCATATTACATCCTCCGAGATTGATGTAGAGATGAAGCAGACTTGTTAGTCTTCAGATCATAATGAAGATTAAAATAATTGCAAACACCAAGAAGAAATACAGGAAGAAATTTTTTATAACCCTCAGGAAGAGGAAAAGGTTGATCATTTATGTAATTCCTTGCAGCAGATTACTTCAAAGAATGATCATAATAGTGAGGAAAATTACATTGTCTATGGGAATCATGTAGAAAGGTAGTTGGATAGCATATAAAAGGAATTTTGTGTGGCTGAGTCTCAGTTTTCTGAAGTTATAGAAAGTTATGAGAATCATCAAACTAATCATGTCTTTTTTGACCCTATCGCTGATTACATGGAAAAGATTTGCTATTCATATTTCCAGTTATATTTTTATCTTGAAGATCAGTTACATCTCATGCTGACTTAGTTTTTTCAGTATCATGTTTACTTTTGCTTCAAGCACAGCCAAGAGATTCAAAGTGTCAAATCAGATTAATGACTGGCTTCATTGTAAGTTTCATGTTCCTTGAGCTACAAATGGAGGTTGCAATTGATAGGGTAGGTAGGAATGTGAAAATAAGCTTAGGGTGGGTCGACTGAGTATTTTTCAATAGATACAGATTTCTTTCTTCTACAATGATCTTCAATCTTAAGCCCGAGGTGAAGGCCTAAGAAGCTAAAAGGGGATGCTTGTCAAATAAATTTCTGTTTATCATAAGTGGATGAAGCACTAGAACTGCGAGTTTTAGTGTACCACAAGGGCACACTATCCCAAGTGGAGCCACTGTTATCACTATAAAAAAAAATTGGACAACTTGTATGGTTTCAAAGTTGTAAGTCAACCTTGGTCAATTCATTTCTATTGTTTTGTTTAACGAGTCTAAAACATAGGATAGAGTCTTGTTCCCATTGTTAAATAAGGTCAACAATCTTGTTTTAACTATCATTAGTCCCACATTGGTTCATAGGTGTCATGTGTTAAGACTGTTTTAAAGTTGGCATGCGCTACAAAATCAACTAGGAGTTTTCGTAGCGCAAACTCATAAAAATACACTATGTGCACTACGAAAACAGGGATTCGTAACTAGGAGATTTCATAGCACAAAATACAGAATTTGCATTGGTTGTGCTACGACATCTGGGATTCGTGCCAGATCTTGTCTAGCTATATTTTCCATCAAAATCCGTTAATATTTCATCACCATGTGTCAGTGCCTGAACCATGCCTATCACATGCAGTCATTCATTCTCATCATTAGATTCATTAGATGTCTTGTACGCATTCTTTCAAATTTCAAAAAAGTAAGGTGAGGTGAGTTAGTCTTTGTTTTTCCTGTGTTCCTTTCATGAATAAGAAGACAATTGGCAAGCTTAAGGACGGCACTCATCAAAAGTTTTTGAAAGCTCAAGCAAGGCAGTTCTCAGTTTCAAATTCAAGCGAGGCAGTGTTCAAACCAATACAGTGCAGGTTTATCTTCAAGTTTCCTCGCAGGGATTTCATAGACATGTCTGAAGAAAGGAAAAATCACAGATCAGGCTGGTGTCTTAGAGCTGAGCCTGAAGGTTTATATGTACTCATGAGAAGCAGAGAGGTTTAACATGCATCCAAATAGGTGGGTTGTTGGAGATTCTGCGAAAAACTTCACGGTGGTCACGTTCAAGTAACCAAAGATTTTGCTTTCAATTTCATTGGTTTGATTTCAAGAGTTGGAGTGCTAAAAATTCCAATTTCTCTTGAGGTCATATCTTCAGTCACCGAGATACCAAGAGGCCAGGAAATATGGTTCAAGAACTTTAAATTCGAAATGGCTCCCTACCAAGAATTTTTGAATCCAAAATTCATAGGCTCGGACTTAACCAAATCAGTGCCTAGAAGCTATGTAAAGGATTCATATGCCAACCTGCTGACATGCATCCAAAGATATTTTACCTGTGAGGGGAGATACCATAAGGAATTAGCCCTAAGACTAAGGAGATTTCTACACCAGTAGTAAGTCATCAGGAGGAAACAAGATCAAGAAGATTTGTGAAATTGAAAGCCAGAAAGAAAGTGAAGGAGCTATGACACCACTAGTAGTTCAAGGCACCCCTCGATAGTCACAGAGGAAGAAGGTTCAGATCAATGAGGTGGTACAAGAGTAGTCTGTTGATAAAACTATCCAAACAAGATTAACAAGAAGTCAATTAGCCAAGGAAAAGGGTAAGACTGTGATTGCTGATGAAAGCCCAGTTTCAAAGGGAAGTTTGAATGATCTCCTCTAGGCCATCTACATAGAAGAGACTCCTCTGGTCCAAGCAGAGCTACTTGAAGCCAACAAGAACAAAACCAAAAGAGTTAAATCTTCCAAAAAGCTTCAATTTGATTACTAGGTCTCAGAGTTTGTGTTCAAGCCAAGAAGACCTGTGACAAGGCATTCAAGAAGGATACAAGAGGCACAGCCAGAAGCAAGTGAGACAGGGGAGGTAGCAGAATTACATGAAGAACCTGTGGTTCCATCAGAAACATCATCACAACTGCACAAAGATGACAGAGGTAAGGTAGTTATCACTCAGCAAGAGGAATGTGGTTTTGAAGAGGTAAAAAATAAATTAAACCTTGCCAATCTTGAGATTTCTAGACTTAGAAAAAGAGCAAGGAAACATGCAGTTAAGGAATCCAATTTCAACATAATGGAGGCTCTGTGGGAAGATAAAACAGTTTCAATACCTGAAGTAGTTAGCTGTCATGCTCAATATTTCACTTGGACGGTCCCTGCAATAAAAGAGGCAAGATATATCAGAAGGGTCAATGAAAAATTGAGAACTGGAATCTGAATGATGAAAAGATAGATCGAAGATTTGAAGATTCAACTGAATAAACTAGAAGAACAGCCTCAACATAAATGAAGCAGACAATAAGTGACGCAATTTTGGGACAATTTTGATGTGAAGTTTACTTTTTGAAGATTGAAGGTTATTTTGGATAGATAATGTCAGATTATTTGGCTCATAGCATGTGGATAAGCCATCGAAAAATCCCAAAAAATGACAAAAATTGTGTTCTTGAATCACACAGCAGTTTCGTAGTGCGCTACGAAACTGCTAAATATGACATATAATGCACAGAAGTTTCATAGCGCGCTACGAAACTGCTAAAGCTGCTAGTTTTTTTTTTGAATCAATTTTGAAATGAAAGGGGGGAACCATTATTAAAGAATGCTGCTGCAGAAGATACAAAAGGGACACCTCAGAAGTTTGGAATACTAGGCAATGGAAAATTCAAAGAATGAGAAGCATCTAATAATTCCAAACTCTGCATTATGAAAACAACAGTCATTTCGTAGCTCAGACAGTTGTCATGCTTCAACCAGCATCTAAGGGGCTTTGTCGTAGCATGAGTATATGATCAGGAAGGCATCACATGTTATTAAAAGGATAAGATGGTTAGCAGAATTCGAGGAACCACTTTGGAGACCAAAGCAGAAAAAACAGGGGCAGTTTTCCTATTATCCACGGACAGTTAAAGGAAAAGCAATCAAAGGCCAGCATCAAGTTTAAATTCATCACTCTAGCCAAAAATGAAGAGGGACAAATGTCAAAGAACGAGTTTGTTTTCATAGCTAAGGTTGTTTCCAACATAGATAAGGAGTTACACTCCTAGTCAAATTAGGTCTCTAAGACTGTTAGTTTACAATCATTTGTAATTAATAGTTTGTTTAAAGTTCAATAGGTGTCAGGTCTAGAGAAATTCGAATTCCCCTCTTGCTGGAGGAAGGAATTCAAGCTTGTAAGGAAACTCTATATATGACAAGAGTTGTAATACACCAAGGGTTGGAAATTTTCAGAGAAAACACTCATATTGTGTCATTGTAGAAGATTATGCTTTTATGAATATAGACTTTGGCTTTACTTCTTAGGATTCAGAAAGAGTTCAATGGTGGCTTGTTTTATGTTTGTCCTCATTTCCTTATTTGCAATAGTATGAATGTATGATACTTAAAACTCATTGGAAATGCTCTAACTTCCTTCATGCATTTGTAGATTGTGTTTCCTACATGTTTCTATGTGTTAACTGACATATTGAACTTTTGATGCCTTGACTTCCATGTTCAGCTAATATTGTTGTCATACTAAGCATTTTCTGACTCCATAAGCCCAATGGATGTTTATTGACTGTGTTTCAACCATTTACACTCCTTCATTTGTTTCATAGAGTTAGCCATCTAATCCATTATCAAAATATTTAACCTAGTGAGAGAACCCTCTCAGGTTGAGGAGGCTAAGCCTCAGCCAAAAGTTGGTTTGAAACAGTTACTCAAGGTCTACCTGATCAGCAGCCTATCAGGGTTAGGTTTTGTGATAACACCCACCATGAGAAGAGCTGGATTTTGGATGAGAATCCTTCTCCTTCCCTTTCCTTGCCTTACTGGATAAGGCTATATTTTCTTCATCATCCTTGGATGAAGAACCATCTCTGGTGCTCCTTCTGATCTCCTCTTGCATGAGATCTGACCACAAATGTTCCCAATCCCGAAGTTTCTCTCTTCCATTCACTGAGTCCTGGTAGCTATGCCAACTCTTAGGAAGACCGAGGAGAGCAAGACTCACCATATCATCATCAGCTATCATGATTCCTACACTTCTAATCTCATCTCTGCAAGTGGTGAGCTTGTTCATATATGTAGAGATTGTGTCACCCTTTTCACACTTGATCTTCCGAAGCTTGTTCTTCAACGCCAGCTTCCTCTGGTCATTGTTGTTCTGATATAGGTTCTTCAATGTCTTCCACATTGGAAATGAAGTCTCCTTCCCATGGAGACTCGATACAATATGGTATCGAACTCCCTCCAGAAGAATCCTCCTCTCTCACCACACATTTCTTCCATTTCGCCAATTCTTGGGTATTAGTTGTTGCTGGCTTGGGGACTTCTTGATCAATGAAGTCCTTCAAACCATTGTCCTCTAATACCACCTCCATGCGATCCTTCCATGCTATGTAATTCGAGCTTCCATCCAGGGCATACTCGAGCCTCAAGCCATTGAACGCCATTGGTGAACTTTGAGATGTGATAAGAAATCGATTTTGTACCTACAATCAAGAACTTCAAACTTCGAACTTCTCCCTTCTTTGTATAGTGTTCTCCGCTTTGATCACCTTTGCTTCAATACCATGTAGAAATTTCTCTATGGATTAGCTAGCTCTGGTAATATGTAGAAATTCTCACCATAGATCACCTGATAATGCAATATACTAAAGAAAAATACTTGATCTACTTCTACTATCAAACTTTGCGGAAGCTTAATCGATTTTGAGCAAGAACAATCGGAACACATATAACAGAGAAGAAGAAATCATACACATGAAACACGGAAGAATACTCTAGGGAAAGCCTTAGCTAAAAACCCCGCTATCTATATTATCATTCAAGTGGAAATATCTCAGGATTACACAAACCTTTAGCTCTCAAGCTATCCATCTCTCAGTACAATCCCTCACTGTTGCTCATAGACATAATAGACAACACATATGCCTTCCTTCAGTCCTCCAAGCCTCCTATTCCCTTGCGCAGTTTCTGCTGGGTCCTCTAGTTGCAACCTGTGTGATTCTCACCTCACACACAACACTGACCTCTGAAATAACTGCGCAATCCTGAAGCATATGATTCCTTCTGCATGGATGAGCTTCCTTTATAGGAAAATTCCTCCAACTGATAATATAATGTCCCTATCTTTAATCTCAACTAGGTATTTCTCTAAACTGATATGCATTGGTTATTTATGAGAGAATATTCAGTTATCTGGAGAACACTAGTTGCATGCATGCATGTATTGACTGACTAAACTCACAATTAGTTCCTCCAACTGTTTGGAACTAATTTAACTGGACTTAACTCAGTTAACTGAACTAACTAATTGCAACTCAAATGCAACTCATCCTTATCTCCTTAATTAAGGGATAACTTCCTCAATCAAATGGATAACTGTTGCATGTCTTCACAAAGACTTCATGTTTGATTTTCTCCAACTAATTAACTAAAGATGAATTAATTAATTTTTTTCAAACAGCTAGTGAGACTAAATTCGAATTTTAATTCTCAATTTTAATTCAGGGACTAATTATAATTGGAATCTATCCTGAAATGCTATTTATAGCAATGCTATTTTTAGCATTTCTAATTTTTTCTATTTCCAACAAAGTTGGAGTATATTCTAAAATGTTATTTGTAGCAATGTTATTTATAGCATTTCTTGTTGTTATTTTCAACAGTGGGAACCCCCATGTAAAACCCTTTTCACTCAAAAACCCATGAAAAACACTTTATCCTGAGTATTTAAGGTATGAAAAGCACGCAAATGTGATATTCCACCTTTTTACTTAGAAAAAACCCACTCCGCCCTTTATATTTCATATTAATTTCTAATATTATTATGTAAATTCCCCGAAATGCCATTATCCCATATTAAATTAAATCCCTATATAAAATACCCCAACCTTTGGTTTTAATAAAAACTAATAAAAAGTCCCCATACCCTGATATAACCTTACTTAGCTTACCTAATCCCAGTAAACTTAAGTTAATCCAGGTATTAACCTCACCTGACTCCCTAATCCCTCATTAAGCCCAGCCCAACCATTTTAAACCTCCGATTTATCCCTAAACTAATCCTAAACCGTCGTAATTAAACCCTTGCCCCCCCCCCCATCAACTCCCGTTCATTTCCCCCTGCGCAGCTCTTTCGCCTGACTACCGTTTGATCACCACCCACCCCTCATCCAATGACGTACAACCATATCAGTCATGCCCAATGGCTGAACGATAACCACCTGATAAAGTGGTTTTACCTAACCCCGGGATGCTACGTGTCAAATGTTGTATCACATCAGGTGACCCCTCCCGAATACCGTCCGCACCACAAAAGTGGTGCGACGACCCTCCAAAAACGCTTCCCCCACTTAACCAAAAAACAGTCAACTGTTCATCCGAAAGTGAACCCACCAAAATTAATCATTTTTCTCCATAAAAGGCCACAAAGCCCTCTTTCACCCTTTTTTCATGCGTTCTCTTTGTAAATTTTGTGAACCATTGCAATTGCAATCCCTGCAAGCGTCAAATTTACCACCAGACTTCCAAGTCCTCTCCAAAAGACGCTGCAGACAACCCAGCTGACTTTTCAGTCCATACCAAGACAACGCCAACCACTACAGTTATCATCAACCATTATTTTTAGAGCCAATTCACCCAATTCTAGGTATTTCACCACAAATTACCTCTTACCCCTGCAAATTTCAAAACCTTTAGCTTGTGCAGTGTTTTGATTTTAAAATTGAGTAAGAATACTGCCAGTTTAAGAAACTTCTTGCCTGAACCCTCTGAAAAGCCTCAAAACCTTTGATAAAACCCCCTAGATCATAATTCAAATCCACAAGAACTAAATTATGGCTACCCCTATCGCCATGGACATTAGACCCATTACCACTCCACACTTAGACTTGGACCACCTTCCCCTAGCTAACAGGGATTTCCAAATCAAAGATACAACTTCAACAAAGCTCTTGATCAAAATTCATTGCTTAAGAAAATACAAACACCTAAACCATACAGACGACATTGACCTCTGGGAGTCCAATTTACCTAGATACCAGTTCCCCCAAATCCATATGTTTCCAGAAGTTGTTCATATGTGCTATGCATGCTACGCACCCAGCCATAAAACCATAATGTCTCATGACCAGAAGGTTCTATTCATTATAACAGCTGAGTCCATTAATGAAATGATGCAACTCCAATCAGGACCAAACCTAACCCCACTCTCAATTAGAGACCTTTTAGACCAGTATCCCAAGCTAAGCCTATCAATATTGGCCCAGTTGTTCCAAACCTTCATTAGAGCGGAAAAACACATCCCTAAGGATCCCCCTCCATATGTACCAAATATTTTCTCTAAATGGGGCCAGTACATTGTAACCATGATATCATGTGTTTTGGGTTACTCTACTAGTGAATACATTAATGAACTTATTCTTGCGTTCATGTCCATTTATACCCCAGGGCAGCCTCCTGCAACCACATATGACTTTGCCAATTTCATAGTTGATAGAATGCATGAGCAGTTCACAAGAATGGGAAATGAGAGAGTATTAAAATACTCCTTTGTATTGTACCATCTATTTTTTTATTATCAGTCGAATAAGTTTCCTTTTACTCTCCAGAAGCTTGACACCAGGGGTTAGCCCAGATCTGTCATTTTTGGACCCCACTTTTCCATAAGTTTGGATCACCATATACATACTCAGACTTCATAAATTCTTTTGTGTATCCAATAATGACTATGCACACTGGAAATCCTCCACTTAGGATAAGTCCAAAGATAAAAAGATTCCTCCAACTTTCCAAGCAAACCAAAGTGGGAGATTGGTACCTTTACCAAAACCACATAGAAATAAGAATATATGGTTGCCTTTTTGCACCATATAATTTGCCAAGGTTCCTCCCCATGAGGTTGTTTTCCTTATAATATTACAGACAGATCATCAATGCAGATGAAGTCAACTTTGTCAATACCAAGAAGAAGGCCTATTTCAAAATCAAAGACCAATTAGGTCCCTTCATATGCAATTCCAGAGAGGCAGGGAAAGAGGCAGACCTGATCCTCCAAAGAATGAAATTCCAAAGGAGTTTTGTATGGAGATATGACCCTTTAGAATTCATTACCAAGAAAATACAAAAGGTTAGGCTAGGACCTTTTATCCACCACACCATACCAGAAATAGAGGCATATGCAAATCAAACAGAATGGGTGGAAAATATCTTAATAGATAGAGAAAGCACAAGGGTAGATGTAGAAAATGCTCTGATTGATTTGGAAAAGTAGCTTGATGAGATATGTTTTCTGTAGGTACCAGAAGACCAATAAAGAGCCATGAGCACCCTTCCAGTCATGCAAACTCCTCAAAACGAGGAGAAAAATCCTAAAAGAAGCGGAGAAGAAGCCTCCACCTCACCTATGAATACATCTGAGGCATAAAGTGAAACTAGTCACAGTAAGAGGCTAAGACTCAATCCTGTCACTGAACAGGAAAATAAAGAAGAATCAGTATAGGTGACCACCACAAAACAGGCAGAAGTAGGCCCACCACTCCTTCTTCAGACATGCAAGAGACTTTCACTTCACAGACTCAGCTATTGGAAAGGCAAATAAGTTTAGAAGTGTCCTCACTCAACAGGCCTGCTAATAAGGACAAGGACTTAAAAGAGAGGTATAAAGACATCAAAATGAGGAATGAGAAGCTTAAAGACCAAACATATGCTCAATACCTAAAGCTCACTCCCACAAATAAAACAAGGTTGATGTCAGCCTTTGACATCAAGGAGGGGAAGTTGTAGATGTCCTTTATAAATCCTACAACATAACAGCCCAAAACATCATCAAATTTCAAGAGGGTTTACTTTGAAGTATTGGCAAGGGATGTTCATTCCATAAACCATTTAGAATTTCATAAACAGGCTGGAGAAATGATATACTCCACCCTTACAGGTAAATCCATAGCTACCCATAACTTACAAAGTTCACTGAATAATATCTTAGCACAGTTTCAATTGGAAAAGGCCTCCTCACAGGCCAAGGATACCAGGATTAAGTCTTTGGAAGACTTAATTATTGAATTGGGACGTGATCCCAAGGATATTAAAGCTACAGAGCAACTCATAAAAAGGAAAAATGATGATATTGATGCGCTTAGAAAGCAATTGAAAATTCCCCAGCTGCAACATCCTCAAACGCTGGAAGTTTTGGAGACCCAACAAAAGCATGAGGAGTTGATGGACTTGATCCTTCAACTCAATGATCAAATAAAGGAAACTGAGAAAGAATTAGATAATTTAATCCAATTGAAATAGATTGGCATTGCATCAACTTCTGCAAACTTCATCCCTACAGTGTCTACAATAGTCCCTTCCACACTGGCAACTTCACTTGCACCAACAGCTCCACCTTCCACATCATTGCTAGTTATAGCAAAGTCTACAACAACAGGTACACTAGGAGAGGATGCAGATAAATTAGTCAAGACCATGAATGAAATGTCCATCCAAGCCACTGAAATGAACAGACTTAGAGAAAAGGTGGAAAGTTGAGAAACTGACTACAAACTTGCCCAAATTATGCAAAAATAAGAAACTCAGAAGGCTAACAAGATGAATGAAAGGGTCAAAGCCTTGGAAAATGACCTAACATTAAAGAAACCCCTTGGACAGGCCAATGAACTATTATGGGCTAATATCATTGACTCTGTCAATGATATTTGGCAATCAATTCAAGTTATTTTTGAACAAACAGAAGTAATAAAGATAGCTATAAAAGCTATCCAGAAAGTGAAGGAGGTTTTGGGAGACATGCTTGAGGATGCCAATAGACTCATCCACTTCCTCAATAGCAAGAACAGGGTAAGAAATACAAGATCTAGACATATAAGACAAAAATGAAACTATTTTGGAAATAAGAAAGGTTCTTTCCAAGAGGAACCTAATGCTAAACTTGGAGGAAAAGTGCAAGAACATGCAGGTGGCCATTATAGATTCATGGCCAAATTCCAAATTCTGAGGGAGAAAGGATTTCCCAGTCCATTGGTCATCGATGACAATCTTATGACACAATAGGACTATGACAATAGACTCAGGCAGTTGGCTAAAGAACAAGCTAGCACTTCAGCAATAAAAGCCCTGCCAATAGGCAAAGTTTTATATAACACATTTGAAAACCTGTTTTTCCTTCAACATGAGGTAAAATACTTATTCATTACCAAGCCCAATTTTTCCAAATATATTGAAGCTGATGAGATATACCGAAGGATGATGAAGGTCAAGTTACCTAACAATGACTGGTGGGAAAAAATGACTGATTTACTGTAAGAAATTTATAGTAAAAAAGTTACCATACAGTGAAAAATGGAACAGCCAAGTAAACAGGTGAAGACAGGTCAACAAGCCAAAGTGTATCAGTGTCAAATAGTATTAGAGGAAAGTCAAAGGTTAATAAGGCTCTCATACATGAAAGATCAAACATCAAGGCAGCTAAAATGGCTAAAACCAACCATAAAAGCCAGCGATACCATAATAAAGGGGACAACATCAAAGTAGTTCAATAGTTGTCTCTATCTTCCTGCAAGAAGATATTTTGTTTTCCTAGATTAAATCTCAAGTTAGTTTGAGATATTTTGTAATAATTGTTTGTATAAATACTTCACAATTTGAAGTATGTGGGTGTGGATTCTTAGACATTTCTATAGAACTTTTGATAAAAAGACTATAAGATATTTGTTACACAAAATATTGTCACCATGACTATTTGCAGTCAGTATGGGTCTATCATCACTCATATTGTCCTCCTTAGCAAGTCTCAAACCTCAGCTCTTCAAGTCAAGCTTTAAAAATGAGAGAAAGTTCTTGAAAATCAATAAAGCTCTGGTTCTGCACTTTCTCTTACCATTACCTGCAGTCCTACACCCCTTGGTCACGTTACCTGCGTACCTGCCTGCTCTGTCTCTAAAGGAGTGGGTGCAGACCCCTGTGAAAGTCAAAAAGGTGCAAGTTTATTCTTAAAAACTCACTTTGGGTTAATTCTGGATGCTTCTAGAAGGAATCTTGACATCGATGGTTCGCTCCTAGGTGGTTCATGCATCCCATAAATAAAGGAGCTAATCCCTTGATGAGAGGAGCTTATTCCTTTGAATGAGGGCTTTATCCTTTTGAAGGTGGACCTAGTAACTTCCCTCCATTGCACTATAAATTAAGTCATTGGGCTGGTTGTTTGGGAGGTTAGAAGCTAAACATTTTTTGAGGGTAAATGCTATTGGAATTGAGACTTCCTAGTTAAGCTTGAGATGATAGATTACATGCCTTTTGGCTTCTTTGGGAAGAGTGAAACTTGTCAAAGTAGAGGAGATTCTTTCTGGACCCTGGGAGGAGCTTGTACAGTATCAAGGCACCAAGGTTGTAAAGTTCTTCTTTGATTAAAGTTAATACAATCAGATTCATTTTTCTCAATAAATTGTCTTATATGGTTTATTTCATGAACTCCTTGATCATCATGATAAATATGTTTTATTATATTGGCTTTTCAGGTGCTATTTAATGTGTGTTCTTGTTTGTGTTTGTAGATTCTTTACAAGGAAGCTCATTTGGATCAACGGAGCGTGGCTTCCACAAACTAGCACTGGACCCGAGGTAGGCCTAAAACACCTGTTTTCCTTTATTTATAAATTGCGTATTTAGATAAAGATAGAATTTGTTTGGTTTGCTTGTAGCTAGATATCCATAGATACTAGGGAGGTCGGTCTTGTCAACAAGAACGACTTATCCAACCGACAAAATGGTGACTCCACTGGGGACTTGAATTTTTTATTTTTTCCTTTGCTTTTACTTTGACTTGAGAAACTGTTTCTCTGTTTCTAGTTTTTGATTGTTGTGTGGGATTGGGTAGGTTCAGTAGATCTTGGTTTATCTTTTGTTTTTCGTGCTTTTGGAAGAGAACCGCACCCTCTGCTTATAACACAGTGCGGACATCCCTGCACTTTTGCTTTACACACAGAACAGTACCACACCTGGGTATATTGGGGGCCTGCGGACCCTGTCAAAATTTTGAAAAACTTGAAATTTTCTCATTCAGTCAGCTTAGGATTTGTTTATGTGTTTTTGGCCTCTGCCCAGATCTACACGTGACTTGTCATAAACTTTTTGTAGGTTAATTCCATTGGCATTTAGGTTTTAGGTGAAATTCCTAGAATCTTTGTGCGTCGGGCTTGATTTTCGTTTGGTCTTTGTAGTAACTCAGAGCTTAGAAGCCTTAGAAACCTCAGATCACCTTGGTTTTTGCTGGCCTTCTTATGAGTCTGACCGTTTTGTAAAATCTGCCTTTGTTGAGGAATCCATCTTGTTTTTCTCTTTGCGAAACTTCGAAAGAACTTGTGTTGAAAGTTTTGGATTTCATTTTTAGAAAAGAAAACAAAAGTTGGTTGTTTTTTTTATTAATTTATGATTCTGGATAAATTAGTCCTTAGTTTGCTCATAACTAAGTAAAACATCCTTGAAAATAAATCTTGTAAGCTTTTACTTCAATTAGTTTTTTAGAATTTATAGATCTCAAGATGAGATTTTTCAATAGTTTTGAGTGTTTTATAAAATTTAAAATATATATATATATATATATATATATATATATATATATATATATATATATATATATATATATTTTTGAAAAAGTTTGTTTTAGTAGTATTTGAGTGTTTGAAAAGAAAGGGAAATTTTCGTGAGCATAACTAGTTGTCTCGTTTTGGAGTTCATTGGAAAAGAAAAAAAGCTACTTCTTTTGATTTGTTTGTTAAGGAAAGATTTTTTTTACAAGCATTTTCATTCTCAACTCTTTCTTTAGCTAGAAATTCATTGAAGAAAAAGGATTGTTTTTCATCTTAAGTGCATTTTTAGTGATTCGGAGTCGAGTCTTCACACCATAAAGTTTCATCTCCACACCTTTTGACTTAAGAAAAAACCAATAAAAATAATTCTTAAAGTAAAATCTATCTAGTAATCTTTTTATTTCTAAGACTCTTTATCACCAACATATCTTAGGCTAGTATCTTGGAGTAGGGAGTAATTAACTCTCCAAGATAGTAAAACAAACAAGTAGTTGTCTCTTGTGGTAGGAGATAAATTCCAATTGTTACATCTATGCTTTGGGAAGCTCCTCTTATAGGAGTCAAGCACGAGATCGTATCCGAACCAGTGGGGTAATCAATCCTTCCTCATTGGGAACGATACTAAATATACACGTATTAAAAATGGTAAACCTCGAATTAACCATTGTAGAGGAGCCTAGGGTCACTTGTTGGTAAACCTTGGATTATGTCAAGGAGCCTTCAAGGGGATTGAGCTTGCTACTCTACCCTTGCGTGTGTATCGGATCACAGACTGTTCCCCCATGTATATTTATTTCTGTTGGTAACCATAGTGACCATATTCTATAGGATTCTTTCCTAAGGTGACGGTGGAGGGAAGATCCCACTGTACCTGGAGCAGACATTGGCTAGACTCACTTGGATTTTCTGGGAAGTTCTCTTCACTCGAGATGGTTTAGTGGAGAAACTTGTGCCAGTCTATTCATTAAGCAGGTTGCTGGGGTAACTGTTCCAACCACCATTTCTGCATTGAATTCTGCGACATTGGATTTCATCACCAACTAATTTTTTCGGTACGGAAAGTTACTGTTTGTGTGTGGTTTGACCTCCTAGATTCTTTAGGCGTGTGATTCAAAATTGTTTGGTTCTTTAGGGAATTTAGGTGGTTTTCATTGAGATTTTTCTTTGTTTGTGTGTGAAGTAGTTAAAATATTTAATCATGGCTGAATTACCGAGGAAGTCCCGTAGACTTCGGGGCCAACCTCCTGAGTTTTCACCAAGCCAGCTTGAAGGGCTACGAGCCCTTGTAACTCCTAGTGACAATAGACTTGGGTCACCTGAAGAAGGATAGTCTTCTTTGGTTGTACATCCTGATTACCAAGTTCAAGCACCAGAGTATATTTTAGAACATGTTTCGTTCTCTGAAGTTACTGGTAGTTTTTCTTCTACTAGTGAATTGGCCGAGGAACCTGAAATATCTAAACCTGAAATTGAACCTGCTGCTACTCCAACATCAGGATTTTCCTCTCCAACTTCCAGTGGTCCTGGTTCACCCAAGGTAGAAAGAGTCATTACCCTAAATCTTCCTTCTGGACTTATTGCTATTGAAGAACATGTTACTCCAGAAGAAGGCATACCTATCCATGAAAATCAACCAGCTATAGAACTTAGGGAGCATGAATCGATCTTTTACAGTCCACCTATGAGGGACGCTTGGTATCTTTCATTGACCAATTTTGGAAAACCCGAGACTAAGTTTTTCACCACCTCGCATTCCTTTTCATACAACACTTAGGGGTTATTATCCTCCTTTGAATATGTTGAGATAGTCATCCATGTTTTCTCAATCTCCAGAAACCTTTTTATATGGCAGTCCTTCTGTTCCCTCTGGGTATCAGTCTCTCATTGGTACTTTTTCGAGAGCATCTCCTCAACCTATTGAACAAGGGTTATTAACTGGTAATAAGAAAACTAAGCCGTTGAGTGTAGAATATATTCTTATGATGTCAGGTACCATACCAAATCTGCAACCTCAAGGTGGCCAGTTACCACCTAGGGGGCAACCTCAAGGTCCTCAATTATCACCTGGGGGGCAACCTCAAGCTATCCAATTAGCACTTGGGGGGCAATCTCAAGGACAGTACATACCTACGGGACAGTACATTCCTCAAGGTCAACCCCAGACTCAATATGTACCTCAAGGTCAACCCCAATATCAATATGTACCTCAAGGTCAACCCCAGTATCAGTACATGCCTCAAGGTTATCAACCTCAAGGTCAGTACCCAACCCAAGGCTTCCAACCACCTTCCGGTCAACCATTTGTCCAAGGAACTAGAAATGTACCTTTGAATTATCAACCCTACCCTCAACCCGGTTATGGTCCTCAATATGCTCAACCTGCTATGGGTCCGTACCCTGGAATGAACTTAGTGTGGGATTCATCTCAATCTCAACAGATCTTGCAACTGAATGTGTAGTTGTCATCTCAATCTAGACAACCCTTAGTTTCCGGTTCAACCCAGCAACCTGTCTAGCCTACTGTTCAAACTTCTGCACCTTCTGTAGTTTCTCAGCCTGGGCCTAGTTCGCCTCGAACTCTGCCTCAAACGGCTGCTGCAACATCTGTTCAATCTACCCCACCTACTTCTGGAGTATCGACGACTCCGGTTTCTACTGTTCCCGTATCAACTCCTCGAGCATCTTTACCTCAGTCTCGACCCACAATTTAGACCTCGGTTCAAATGCCTGTAGGACAACCTGGTCCAAGTACGGTTGTCACAAGTCAACCTCAATTCACTTATCAACCGTACCAGGGATAGTACCAATTTGGTCCTGCTATGCAGAACCCAGTCTATCAGTATCAACCGTAACCTTGATATACATATCAGCAACCTCAACAACCCCAGTACAGTCTGGTTAATCCTGGTTTTCTAGGAGGATATAATATCCCAAATGTAATTCCAATTCCTAGTTATCCTGGATATCCTCCTCCTGGGGCTAGTCTCATGACCCAGGGTTTTAGGGACCCTAATTGTCAGTTACCATTCATTGCAACTTTGGACTTGCCTGATTTTTTGCGCCTTACAAACAATCCAATTAATTATCTTCCGTTTTGGCCGCCAATGCCAAATAAGTTGCCTAGTGATATTCCTAAGTTTGAAGGTAAATCAGGCGAGGATCCGTCGAACCATGTGATGACTTATCACCTCTGATGTGTGTCTAACTCCTTTTCAGATGATTCAATTTGTTTACGGCTTTTTCAACGCACTCTAATTGGTCTTGTGGCCAAGTGGTACATTGAGTTACCGCGAGCCACTTTTTATAACTTTAGTCAGTTAGCTACTTCGTTTTTAACTCATTTTCAGTTTCCAGTCAGATATGACAATGGCACGGAATTATTAACTTCATTAAAACAGTCAACGTCCACTTATATCTCAGATCATATTCATGAATGGAGACGTCGACAGCGTTTAGTGAAAGTTTTTATCCCGGATCAAATCTTAGCAGAATGGTTGTCAAATCTTTATTACTGAAAATCATTGAGGATGTAGCTAAGGTAGGAGTCGTTACTGAAGAGCAAGTAATTGCTCAAGCTCAGTACCTTGACCTAGTTTATACGCAGTCAGGTACATTACACGAGAAAATCCTCGACCTTCCTAAACAAAATTAAATAATTGCAACGCCTTCAGGGTCTCATGCCGCTGATGGTATGATTGGTACGGTTAATACCAAAAGTAAGAAGAAATCTTCCAAGAATTCTTCTCCTATCATAACTTTACCAGATTCCCCGACAGGAGATTCTTCCACGGAAATTTCTGTCGATATTCATGTTGTAGAGTCATCTACAGCCAAATCAAAATCCGACGGTAAAAAGAAAGGGAAGAAGAAAAATAAAATAGATAAAACTTCGAAAGAGAAACCAGAAAAAATGGAATCTACTGATGAGAAACGTAAACCTCGTTATCCTTGTCTCATTTGTGACGAAGAGCATTTTACAAGACACTGCCCTCATCGTGCTGAGGTTGCAAAAATCGTCAAAGGTTCCCAAACGCCTGTTGTTTTGAAGGATCCTTTTCCTAGTCAAGACAGTAAGATGATAGGTTCTTCCTCAAATGCCTCCGAAGAACCCATAATGATGATGTCCCATGTTAGGATTGCGACATGATCGCAAGATTATGGAAGTAAAAGTCCTGTTGGTGGTAAGGAAGCAGAGTCTTCTAATTCGAACCTATCAACTTCAACTCCTGGTTCCGATCCGCTACAGATCGAGAAACCTAACCCAAACTTAGTAATCAAACCGCCCGCCAAGGGTATACTTTGAAAGTCAGCTTTCAATCCACATGCGAGAGCTGCTCAGAACTATAACATTGTTGAAGATTTGGCTATTTCACCTTCAGCAATGTCGGCTTCGGAGGTGCTGCAATCATGTCCAGCACAGCGTAAATTGCTATTGTCGACTATAGGAGCTATTGACATTGAGGACTCGAACCTTATAATTTTCGATCTAGAAAATAGTACACCTTGCTTACCTCATCAAATGGCTTTCCATATTCCAGTGTTAGTCAAAAACAGACCTTGCTATAGCACTGTGATTGATGAGGGAGCCTCAATGTATATTATGTCGATTCATTGTTGGAGATCACTTGATTCTCCTAAACCTAATCAATCCCCGACGATTCTAAAGGCCTTTGATGGTCGTGGGTTCCATCCTTTTGGCATTCTACAGGATTTACCTATAGGGGTTGAAGGCAAAACTGTTAATATAGATGTGGAGGTGGTTGATGCCCCTCTGGATTACAACCTTCTCTTGGGTCGTAGTTGGTATTACGCTATGACAGTTGTTGTTTCATCAGTCTTTCGGCTTATAAAGTTCCCTCATAATGGAAAGATCGTAACTATAGACCAGCTAACTTACTTTTCATCCGACCCATCCTCTTCTGAAATTATCCAGCATGTCGGCAAAACAACTATCCCTTATAAGGATGTTGGAGTAGGACTAGTTAAAGATTCTGGTTTACTAGGAACTTTTTCCTTTCCTCCTCCCAAAGTATCGCCTTCTACTGCAACCATTCATATGATTTCATCAGACACTATTGTTTATGATGATCCTTGGATCGTACCTTCCGAATCTGAGATAGATTCATTTGGTGATGCTATGCCTTTGAGTCCATATGAAATTGTATATCAGGCCGTACAGTCGTTTTCCGACCCTTCTTCAACCGAAATTGACTTAATGAATGTGGTCCATGAAGAATCACTTTCAACATCAAACTCAGATTCAACAATGTTTTCCAAACTTGTTCACACTGATGAGCAAATTCGTGAAATCTTGTGTGTTGATGATTTACCATGGGAAGATCTTCATCATAGATCTTCATTTTTACCTGAGATTGATCACTTTGAAAATGATTTTTCATCAATTTTTACGACTGATTATGTCAAGGAACCTCAGAATCCAATGAAAAATCTCAATTCTGAGTTAAATTTGGGAAATATTTCTCGAACTATTCCTATTGACATTTCGGTTAAGCCTAGAATTGTTGAAAAAATTCATATAGGTGCCTCTTGTACGGAAGATGAAATTCAAACAGATAAGGCCCTATTTCAAGAATTCCACGACGTGTTTTCCTGGTCATATGAGGAAATGCCAGGAATTGACCCAGCAATTGTTGTTCATGAAATCAAAACTTACCCAGATGTTAAACCCGTCCGGCAACGTTTGCGTCAGATCCACCCGCGAAAAGCTGCTGCTATTAGATCAAAATTTGAAAAATTACTTAAAGCATGTTTCATTTATCCAATTCCCTTAACGTATTGGGTATCGAATATTGTTCCCGTTAACAAAAAGCAAGGAACAATAAGAATATGTATCGATTATAGGGATATTAATCGAGCCTGTCCAAAAGATAATTACCCAACTCCCTATATCGATCAAATCATTGATGATTGTGTCGGCAGTGAAATATTCTCCTTCATGGATGATTTTTCCGGATACAATCAAATAAATATTCTACCTGCTGATCAACCAAAAACGACTTTCATTTGTCCATGGGGGACATTTTCTTATTGCAAATTACCTTTTGGGCTCAAGAACGTCGGGGCAACTTTTCAAAGGGCCATGTCTTACGCGTTTCATGACATCAAGCACATTGTGCAACCCTATCTCGATGATTTACCTGCTCATTCATTACATCGAGCCAATCATCTCATCCATTTTCGAGCAATCTTTATGAGGTGTAGGTATTATCGAATTAGGTTGAATCCATACAAGTGTGTTTTCTGTATAGAAACGGGTCAGTTACTGGGGTTTGTTGTTTCGAAATCCGACATTTGCGTCGATCCCTCGAAGGTTGAAGCTATTGTCAAATTGCCTCCTCCTTCGAGTCTTCGCCAACTCCAAAGTTTTCAAGGGAAAGCAAACTTTTTACGTCGATTCGTTCCTAACTACGTCGAGATTATGAAGGGTTTTACCAGGTTGTTGAAACAGAATAATCGATTCTTTTGGGAGGAGATAACACACAAATATTTTGATGCATTAAAACACGCATTGACCCATGCACCGTTATTGCATCCTCCCAACTACAACCAAGACTACTTCTTATATCTCGTCGCCTCACATTCCACCATTGGAATGGTGTTAGTTTAGGAAGATGAATTCAGTAGTGAACATGTGATATATTACCTTAGTCGCACCTTAAATCCAACTGAGCTAAAATATTCACATGTGGAGAAATTGGCTCTGGCAGTTGTTCAAGCTGTCCAATGTTTTCGTCATTACATTTTACTACGCAAAACTATAGTAATTTCCGATTACAACCCTATGATCTATATTTTGACCAAACAATTGCTAGGGGGCAAGTACTCCAAATGGATTGTGATCCTGCAGGAGTTTGACTTGGAATTTGAAAAGTCTAAGTCAAAGAAAACTTTAGTTTTTGCGGAGTTGATGTGTGACTTCCTGCATGCTGATACTGAAACTATGGCGGAAGATCCCATTGCAGACGAATCTTTGTTTCTAATCAACACTTTAGATCCATGGTATGGGGATATCATAGTTTATCTCCAAACCCAATCCTTTTGTCCTGAAATTTCATGATCAGAGCATCAAAAAATACGATTCCAATCCCAACAATTCAAAATTATTGGAGATACACTTTATCGTCGTGGGGCGGACTCTGTTTTCAGACGTTGTTTAACTCATGAGGAAGCCGAAAGGGTTCTAAATGACTGTCACTTTGGAGCGTGTGGTGGTCATATGTCTGGGTTTGCCACAGCCCAAAAGATATTGCACGCTGGCTATTTCTGGTCGTCTTTGTTTAAAGACTGTATTAACACAGTCCGAAAATTCCACAACTGACAAATTTTTGATCGAAAGATGCGTGCTCCACCTGCTCCTCTCCACCCTATAATTGTCGTTGGTCCTTTTGCGAAATGGGGTATCGATTTTATTACATGTAACCCTCACTCGGCCAGGGGGCATGTGTATATAATCCTTGCAGTAGATTATTTTACCAAGTGAGCCAAGGCGATGCCTACATTTGAGGCAGACGGCAAAACTGCTGCGATTTTCGTTTTCAATCATATAATTTCTAGGTTCGGTGTTCCACAAGCGATTATCACTGACCATGGGCGTCATTTTTGAAACATTATGATGACTGAACTAACAGACCAACTTGGCCTGCATCACGATAGTTCAACTCCATATTATCCATAGGCTAATGGTCTGGTTGAAGCCATCAACAAAGTTCTAGTCATCATGATCCGACGAATCATTGGGATTCATAGGTCGAATTGGCATAACATGCTATTTTTAGCGCTTTGGGCATATCAAACCTCAGTAAAAACGTCAACCGGTTTCACTCCTTTCCAACTAGTTTACAGCTTGGAAGCTGTGTTACCCATTGAATGCGAAATCCCATCATTGCAAATGGCCATAGAATTGCTTCCAGCCACTTCCGAAGAGGAAAAATGTTTGTTGTACTTGGCTCATCTAGATGAGAATCGACGTGATGTTGCATTAGCAATCGAAACTCATGCCAAATGTATTAAAGCTCAGTATGATCGAAATGTTACACCTCGTAATTTTTCGGAAGGAGACCTAGTCTTACTGTACGATCAAGCAAATGATAAATTAGGCACTGGAAAATTCGTACCCATGTGGCATGTTCCTTATGTTGTTAAGCGGAAGCTGGCAAAAGGGGCCTATGAATTGGTAGACTTTGACGGAGTCTCTTTAGGTAAGCCCAGAAATGGTCTTTACCTGAAGAGATATTATGTTTAAATCATGATGTGGAGATTTTAGTTAAGTTAGTTTTCTTTCTAGCTGGTGTGTTTTAGATTAAAAAGTGTGCTTAGTTTAGAGAGTGTTTTCGTCATTATTCCTGCTTATCTTGATTTTACTCTTGATATTGCAAATGTCGACGTCTCTCCAAACATACATCGGTTTTGCTGATGGTGCTTGTCGTAATACACAGAACATTTCTTCCGCAGCTTGGGTTATCTATTCGCCCTCTAATGAGTTGGTATCTATGCATGGGGTAAGCCTCGGTCAAACAACGAACAACATTGCAGAGTATAGTGCAATGATTGAGTTATTATCTGAATCCATCTCATTTGGGATTCGGAGTTTGATTGTGAGGTTAGATTCTGCACTCATTGTGTTACAGCTTAATAGAGTATATGCCATTAGAAATCCAGTATTATTGAGATTATTTTTGAGAGTTCGTCTCTTGGAACGTGAATTTGACTATATTGAATATCAGCATATTCCAAGATATTTAAATACATTAGCAGATGCAATTGCTTCTCGAATGTTAAGTAGACATTTGCAATAATCATACAAGTAAATTTAAAAATATTCCATAATATGTTTTACAAGATAAGCCGGTAATAGTGATATAGCATAGCATAGAAGTGTGTCAAATATACATCATCTTCGATCATAGGTTGAAAAACACCTTATGATCGGCAAAAATGATAGTACAAAAAGCAAAAATGTCATATGAGTCTACAACAAGCGATCATCCTATCACTGGTGATGATCACGATAAGAAACCACTGTACGGGCCACCCTACAAAGGAACCTCCTGAAAGGTCCTGGGACCCCAATCACATAGCACTGTAGCCTAAAATGAATGTCATCTATGTTGGTCTCTGGAATGTCTGGTGTCAAACGCTCTAGATGGTTTTCCAATTCGGCCAGTGTCTCTGTAGATTCGTCCTGTGAGGCTAGTACTACTGCAGCTGGCTGTTTCCTCTCATAGGGTCAGAGAGTGGCTAGTCGTCGTGGACCTACATCTGCATTTGAAACTTTTACTATCAATTTTGGGACGATTTAAAAAAAAAATAAGAAAACGTTGAAAATGATTTTACCTGAGTCATCCCATTGCTCTCCTGGTGGAAGAGCCATGTCTGGGTCACCACAATAATCCATCCCAGCATAAGGAAAATCTTGAATAGCAAATACTTGGTTCTCCAACCAATGAAAATACTCAGGAGGAAATCGAACAACTTCTGAACCCTCCTCAAGATGACGGGCCATAACTACAACCCAACGCATTAGTTTAGGCTCTTGGGGAAGTATGTTGTCGGACCAACATTGGGACCCTCTCTAGACCAAAACTCACAACTAAAGCACTGTATCCAAAGTTCTTCAGTTGTCCGTTATTTGCTCTAGTCAGTTGGCCTTTTACATTAGCCAACACAGCTTCGCATCAGTTGAAGATGGTGCCCTGAAAGCAGTCTACTGCCATCCGCATTTGGGATCTAGTGGCCACATGTAGTGTTGTGCTTCCGTAGAGCCTGGTAACAGTAAATGCAATCACTTTGAGTTCAAGACGGGAGATGGTTTTGATATCAATCCCTTTGTCTCTAGTTTGGTCATTACAAAACTCTAGTCGGAGGCTATCGACAGACTGGCCACCTGGCCTAGTCCCGAATAGAGTCAAATGTTCACCTCTCTTAGGCAAACCAGTTAGAAAGTAAATGTCTTCTGGCTCCATTTCGAGCTGGTGGCCACCAATAAAGAAACATTGGTCCTGTACATTCCACCTGTCTACCAGCCACTGCAAAAAGTCCACCTGGGCCCTCATGCCAGGTATGGCCCAGAATTTGAATAAACCGCATGCCTTCAATGCATCAATCGAAGGTTGATGATTAATCGCGACGAGGTCCACATCCTCGTGCTCCCGTTCCCTCCATTCAAGCATGATGTATACCCTACATTCAAAAAAAAGGTGGATTAAAACATTTAAATCAAAGTTTTTGGGGTGGAATTTGAAAAATTTAAGTTTGAAAACCTTTGTTGTGGGGACCGCACCCTCTCTGTTAGAGACAGTGCGTAGGTCCGTACTCTACCTTAATGGCAGGTGCAGGCCCCTAACTTTTTTCCTTTTACAAAAAAATGGGGTCCGCAGGTTTCCTATTGTGTGCCTGCGGACCCCTGTGCACGGGTTTTTAACCTAAAAATTTCCTAAAAAACAAAATAAAACCCTAAAAACAAGTTTCAAACGGATGAAATGAAAGAGTAAGATGATGTGGATTACCTAGAGGTGACGACGTTCGATTCCAATGGACGGATTTTCCGCAATCTTCACGGGAAGTTTCTGACCAAAAGCTCTCGTTTCTCACTCTGAAGTCAAACGGTAAAAATGAATTTACAAAAGCCCTTTTTATAAGCTTTTTTGAATAAATGAATTTTTTATTTTTTTATTTTTCACTTTAAAGAGGTAACTTTTGAAGCATTTTTATCTATTTTAAATAAGTATGAGTAATGTTTGAGTTTTTGTGCAGGATAACGGATTTTTTAGGCAAAATTGGTCATTTTTGACGAAAAACAATAGAGTCACCTTTAAGCTCTTTTCTGACTCCTAAAATATGAAAAGATTGCCGAGTTTTTCTTTTTAATCTCGTTAAAACGGAACTAAAAAGACGGTCCACTTACAGCTCTTTTCTAACTGTAAAAACATGAAAAGATTGTCGGATTTTTGTCGTTTCAAATTCGATATTGGTTATAAAACGACGTGTCATTGATCGCTTTTTTACTTTTTCGGATCAGAGACACTAATTATGAAAAGTACTCCTTAGTCGTAATGATCAGGCAGTTCTCTCAAGTATTATTTTATACTTTTTCGGGCTTGGGAGACACAAATTTATAAAAAAGGACAACCATGGAGTTTTCTTAAGTTTTTTTCAAACTCCCTAAAATTGAAAAACGTTGAGTTTCTCCTATACTGGACTCGTTAAAATTTAACAGTAAAGGACCTGTTCAATTACAAACAGGAATCGACCACTCCTTCTTAGGGTTCAAATTTAAACTAAGTTGGACTCATCCGAAGGATGAACTTATAATCAAGCAGATGTTATCCTCTTCAAGCTTGTCAAAAATAAAAAGGTACTTGCCTGAAATGGTGGGGGAAAATAGAGAAAAATGAGCCTGTTTGTCATACTTTGTGTCTCAGAAAAACATTTAACCACTCTTGAACACGACACTTTTTATTCACCTGGGTTGGGAAATCCTTCGCCTAACAGTTGATCGAACCATATTGAAAGTATTCAGCCGGTTTATGGGTATTAACTTTGGGTCAATTGTCACCAAACCATCTGTTGTGTCGTTATGTGTTCAAGAGGTCAGTGCAAATAAACCATTCATTTGCAAAATATCTGTCATCCATCTTGACCATCCCTGAGTCAGCCCTTGCAACTATATTTCTTCAAACTTGATCTATGATTTCGTGTTGTGGGCTTGCCTACGACGGATCGCTTTCTATAGACTTCAGCTCATTATCTAGAAAGATGATCTAGAAATCGTCAGTGCCTTGGGATCTACATGCCTTAATGGCAGGTTTCTCGCCTTTGATGATAGGTTGAATCATTTACCTTCGATCAAAGGATTCTGTGACATGTTCGACATCAATACATCTATTCACATCTCATGGATTGAACTGAGTACTTTGAGAGCCATTGACATTAATGGTGGTTTCTCTCACACTTGTTAATAGTTTACATCATTGACTGGTAATCAAGTGGTTTCTACCATGTTCGACTTCGACACATTCATTTACATGGATAGAATCGTACTATTTCTGGAAGTAGAAATCAAGACCCTGGATCTAGTTTCCACCATCCAGGCTGCGAGGAATTTTGTATTCATTATACAGTGGACTATTCATAAATAGATGGCTACATCCATACTGTGTCTACATGTGTCTATACTTGTGATGTATTACAAGATCATTCCTATATCAGAGCAGTTTAGTTAGTTTTCTAGTCAGTTTTGATCTTAGTATGGGAATGCCTACCTCAGCGATGATATGATCTCATATATATATTTTGTATTGAATGTTTTTACAGGTTCCAATCAGAGTCTCCACAAGATAATCCTCGAATGATAAAGTAGTTCACTCTTTTTAGATAATAAATTAAATCCTCATCTACTACAGACTTCGCACTTTAGGGGGCAATCTTTTACACAAAATATTGTCACCATGACTATTTGTAGTCAGTATGGGTCTATCATCACTCATACTGTCCTCCTTAGCAAGTCTCAAACCTCAGCTCTTCATGTCAAGCTTTAAAAATGAGAGAAAGTCCTTGAAAATCAATAAAGCTCTGGTTCCGCACTTTCTCTTACCATTACCTGCGGTCCCGCACCCCTTGGTCATGTTACCTGCGGACCTGCCCACTCTGTCTCTAAAGGAGTGGGTGCGGACCCCTGTGAAAGTCAAAAAGGCGTAAGTTTATTCTTAAAAACTCACTTTGGGTTAATTCTGGATGCTTCTAGAAGGAATCTTGATGTCGATGGTTCGCTCCTAGGTGGTTCATGCATCCCATAACTAAAGGAGCTAATCCCTTGATGAGAGGAGCTTATCCCTTTGAAGGAGGACTTTATCCCTTTGAAGGTGGACCTAGTAACTTCCCTCCATTGCACTATAAATTAAGGCATTGGGCTTGTTGCTGAGGAGGTTAGAAGCTGAACATTTTTTTAAGGTAAATGTTGTTGGAATTGAGACTTCCTAGTTAAGCTTGAGAGGAGAGATTACATACATTTTGGCTTCTTTGGGAAGAGAGTGAAACTTGTCAAAGTAGAGGAGATTCTTGTTGGACCCTGGGAGGAGCTTGTACAGTATCAAGGCACCAACGTTGTAAAGTTCTTCTTTGATTAAAGTTAATACAATTAGATTCATTTTTCTTAATAAATTGTCTTATATGGTTTATTTCATGAACTCCTTGATCATCATGATAAATATGTTTTATTATATTGGCTTTTTAGGTGCTATTTAATGTGTGTGTTTGTTTGTGTTTGTAGATTCTTTACAAGGGAGCTCATTTGGATCAACGGAGCATGGCTTCCACAAACTAGCATTGGACCCGAGGTAGGCCTAAAATACCTGTTTGCCTTTATTTATAAATTGCATATTTAGAGAAAGATAGAATTTTTTTGGTTTGCTTATCGCTAGATATCCATAGATACTAGGGAGGTCGGTCTTGTCCGCAAGAACGACTTATCCGGCCGACAATATTGTATCACTGATTGGACCAACAAGCTAGATTAATGAATAAAGATGAGACATTTCACAAGATTCATGTGTAGAGCGAAGTGCAGACAAGTATTTTCTCTTGTGTCACTATCTTTCTTAAAGTTTTTCCACCATCTTTATTGTATATCTGAAATCTGAATGCTATAATATGGAATGATATCTTTGAATTTGCTTCATTGCACTCTGTTTTAACTATTATGTATTTTAATGTTTTATGCTAATTATCTAAGTTAAGGAATTCTTGATTGCTCCTTAGTTTAGGTAGTCTCCCTGTAATCTATAGCAAAGGATTCTTAATTACCCTTTGTTCATGATTATCCTCTGTTCCTCATTTTAATCCCGGTCTGAGAATTCTTAAATGCTTTCTCACCCTATTAAGATCATTTCACCCATCTGGCCCAAAGACCTTCACTTTCCTCTACTAGCTTGCCCTCTGAACACTCCCTTTAGTGAGTTAAATCCAATTTTATTGCCCTTCTTTGACTCCATAGCCCAATGGTCCAAAAACATCCTTCTACCCATCTGTTTTAAGGATTCCACCATCCAACCTTCAATACAAAACAAAACCCCCTGAACTTTAATAACTATCATAAAATCCCAGCAAATAAAGCTAAATCGTATAGAGGGAGCCCTCTCCAAGCCATAGGTTGGCTAGAGCCTATGCTTAAAAGATTGGTTTGTGGTTACCTTGATCTTTTCCTTCTTCTGATAACTTCTACGGAAAATTCTGAGTGATAACAACTCGCACAAAAAAAGAGCAGAAAAAAATTATGTGTTCTTCTGTATATAAGTATCTATTCAACCACTTTTCTTTCGATAGGCATGGATTCCTGTTTTCCTAGTGTTACAGGGAAAAGTGTCTACACAGAACTGCTTATCCCACTAAGGTGTGGTAGCTACCTTAGAAACAAACAAAGTAAAGCTACTTTCATTTTTCCTTTATGAAATATAGATGAGAGAAGAACAAAGAAGACCAACCTCTGTCTTGCGCTAATCTCCTAGTTTGATTCCTCTCTCTCTTGATAGTCTTTCGCTACTTGTTCCCTTGCACGACCAGCTTCACAGAGTACCTGTAAGAGCACAGTAGCATATCACTATACATGAACATGGATCTATAATCATAAACAATCTAGGATCAGATGTAAATTGACCATACAAATGCAGAAAACATAAATGACACAAGAGTATGGAGGAAAACTTGAATAGCTTTTATTGACAAACAAGAAAGAGCCAAGGGAGTTACAACCAGTTGTTCTGACCCAGCATCATCCTCTTAGCAAGGAAGCCCCTCTTCACCTCATACAAAGCTTAGATCACCCAACAATCTGATGTTGTCTCAAGAAACCAACAGCAATTCCTTACATTATGCAAAATTCCAGCCTCTGGATCTCTGGGATGAGGGATCCATATATAGATATTTGTAAGGGAGATGAGTCATCTTGTGATTTGATTAGTGTCTTCCCTCTGATAGTTCTTGCTTCCACTTGGAGATTGATAATCTCTTACTCATCCTTGGTCAAATTCAGAGAGGCAAGTGTCACAGGAGAAGTTTCTGGAAGATTCCATGCCTCTCCACCTCGCGGAATGACACTGCCATTTGTCACTTCTCGCCCATCGCACCCCATAGAAGGGCTTTTTGAACTGCAACGCATCCACATAGTGTATTTAGGTGAGATGCAATGCACTTTGCCTATAGAGCAGCTGAAATGATCCTGTTTTGACCAGTTCTGAGCAGTTTTTCGTGGAGAACTTCTGGGAGAAGTTGTAATCAGTTGACCTTGTTCCTTTAGGGGTTAGAACAATACTTTTAGGGACTTAGGAGCCCTTGGTTTATGGACATTTCATTCTTGGGGTTGTAGTGCCCAAAAATGTCTATAACAGTTGCCCCCTAAAGCATGAGGTCGTTAATCTTTTGATGTCGGGTGAAATGCTTTATTATGAGGATCTGAAGTTATTTCAAGCTGGGAGGAGACCTGTAATAGGATACAATACAATACATTATCTTCATAATATTTTCATGATCTAGCTGAGGCGGGCATTCCCATGCTCAGCTTTATAAATTCATTTTCATATACATAGGATAAACTATCGTCTGAGTGTAGACTGATGATTCTGGTAGAGCCATCATCCCTTTGATTGGATCATTATCTGTACAGCAATGATGTACATTTGATGTCTTTATTTCCCCGAATATTTATCGCAGCCCGGATGGATGAAACTAGATCCGGGGTCTTCAATCTCGTTCGATATTCACTCGAAGTACAAGTCTATCCATGTGAGAGATGTTCTGGAGTCGAACATGGAAAGACATCGCCTGATTACCAACCAATGATGTAAGTTGTTAACAGGCGCGAGAGGAATCACCGATAATGATAATGACCCTCAAGGTACTATAGTACAATTCACGTAGTGTGAATAAAGGACTTGGCGTCGAACACCATGCAAAATTTTTCGGTCGAAGGCCATTGATGTAAACCTATCGCCGGAAGTGAGAAACTTGCCATTAAGGCATGCAAGCTTCAAAGTATTGAATGGGGTGTTCCTAGATCGACTTCTTGGATAATGAGCTGATGTCGACAATAAGCGATCCGTCACAGGAGGGCCTTAATGAATCCCACATCAATGACACGGAACGGAGCAAATGATTTTAATGGAGGTGAAAACGATCTGATGACATAAGGGTCAGGGTGACGGTCATGAAAGAATGGAGTGTAAATGTATTGTAGCGGGTGAGACACAGGTGAATTCTCTGAATGACTTCTCTTGAACATATCGGCGACACTAATGTGATGGACTGGTAGCATTAACCCCAAATGTGGATGGTGTGATGGGACCATGGTGATGTGACCGGTGAATGAAACAACCCAACCCGACTTGGATGCGGAGTGAAAGTGTCATGTTCAAGAGCGACTTGCTACCAACAAAGTTTCTTCAAGTTTTCTTCCCAATTTTTCCCCAGTCATTGCTGACTAGTACCTCTTTATTTTTGTCAAGCTTGAGGAGGATAACATATGCTTGTTCTATAATTTGCCCTTCGGGCAAACCCATCGCTATGTTTTAACGAGCCTAGCGATAGTGAAACTCGTTCTTGTCTGTTGTGGACAAGTTTGTCGCTATTAAGTTTTAACGAGTTTAACGACAAAGATAACTCGGTCCTTTTCAATTTTAGAGAGTCTGAAAAGGAACGTAAAGGAAACTCCAAAATTCCTTTTTCGTCATCTAATCCCTTAAGTCCGAAAAAGTATAAAACAATACAGAAGGGATGAATTTTCGATACTTTTAACGAGCCGAACAAAACAAGCGCTCGATCTTTTTCTGTAATAATCCCTTAGGTCCAAAAAGATTAAAATTAAAGAAGGGATAGCACTTCCGGTCCCTTTAACGAGCTGGAGAGGCCAATGGCTCGGTAATCTTTTCATATTTTACGAGTCAGTTGAAAAGAGCTTAAAGGAGACTCATCTTTTGAGGAACGAGTGATAAAATTGGGTAGCAACTGATTCCAGGTAAGGTTTGGAATTTTCCAATCACGGCAGTGTTACAAGGATTGCTAGTGAGATCACTCTTCGCAGCTGTTCCTCAAAAAAGGGTAAACAATCAAATGGAGGTGAATGATCGGCCAATACAGAGTGGAGGTGATGATGAGAACACGACCAAAGCTTTTAAAGGTTGAAGTACTACATTCACGATGGTTATTTACCGGGAAATAGTTCATTTTTTATTGAGCTTAAACACGGGGGGAAACATTTTCTCATGGCTTATGTTTATTTTTTAACGAGCTTGAACTATGCGCTAAAACTACTCGATGCGGGTTTATTTTTTAACGAGCTTGAACCTTGCGGTAACACTGCTCGTTTAATCCAGTAGTATAATAAGAATGTCCCATTTTAAAACAGCAATTTTTAGAGTTTTGCCCCACATCCTTTCTTTATGCAAGTTAAGAAACGACCAATCCAAAAAATAGATAATTGATCGCTCTTTGCTCGCACGCCAAAAGGTTTGCATGCCCCCAGGTATAAAACAGAGTTTCAAGGTCACCCTTCAAATCACCAACAAAACATTTGTTTTATCAGGAGAGGTATACCTCTTTCAGGTTACCAAAGATTGTTCTATTCACAGCGCAAACAAAACACTTTTTCAGTAATGTCTACCGAAATAGACAAAGGTGAGACAATCCACTCACATAACTTTGACGAGAGAATCTTATTCCAAAATAACTCCCTCTTCCAATCACGGACGGGAGTACAGACCAGTCATATATCTCTCGCAGAAACCTACCCTATACCCGAAGTTTTCCTGCCGAAGCAAACCAGGGTGCATGCCCCCTGGGTTTCAGTCATGTCCCCCGAATCACTCGCGCTCATCAGGCGGATGGACTGGAGATTGATGAGACATTCCTTGTGTGAAAAGACCATTCAGGGATGGCATATGACTATTTTCTCTGTGTGATCTGGTAAATGAAAGTTGGTCTACGAGCTTGACCACACTTCCTTCATGCGGAAAACACATTACTCTAAAGAGTGAGGAGACAATCGCTCCCATGCAATAAATACGTCCAAGGAGTAGATTATAATCCAGGGGTCCTTGAACTACCATTACGTTCATGTGAATGGTTTTCCCTCTCAATGTTATGGGCACATCAGGAAGGATCCCTAATGGTCGACTGGTTCCTTTGTCAAAGCTTGTTAGATTTCTCATCTCAGGCAAAAGCAATGGCAAACCAAGCGCTTTCCAAGCAGTCGAGGAAAGGATACTCATAGAAGCCCCTTCATCTATGATGGTACCAGCCATAACCATTCTATATAGTTGAGCAATAATTTGGAATGTTACACTAGCCGGTAAACGGGGTCTGCCTAGTTGATTCCAGTCGAAGGAGACAACTAGGTTGCTTGGAGGTGGGACCAAATAGACGGCCGGGTACGACTCTGACGAACTTCCTTCCTGCGGTAAAGGAATGGGTAAATTGCCCCCATGTTCATCGGAGTCTGTGCTTACGAAAGGAATCTGGATGGTGTCATCGTTGTTCTCTTCTGTGACTGTATCATCTGAAGATGGAACCTCTGAAGGCAAGACCGGGTCAACTACTGCCTCGACCTTTTGACTTTCGTCTCGTATGGGTTCATATGGTTTGTCTTCAATGATAGACGCTTCGGCCGACCACCTGGGCGGGTCAGCCGGCTTTTCAACTAGTGACGGACTCGGCAAGAGTTTTTTATATCCAGGAGGAAGTCGTAACGGTGAGACCAGACGATCGCCCAAAACTCTTTTAGCCTTGTCTAAGAAGGGACAACGGTGGACGGCATGGTCGCCTTCGCACAGTTTACAAGGAAATCTATATTTTCCTTTTTGTCCTGGGGCTTCACTTTCACTAGTCGACGGTGTGCTTTCAACATGATCATCAGAGGTTGACGACACCGGGTTGTGCAAACGAGGAGACTAGTCCCTTAAGATCCGAGGGATGAAAGGAAAATCTCTATGATAGTGGTCTCCTTTGCAAATGACACGTGGCGATTTAGGCTTGGTCGATGCAGTGTGTGGATTTTCGCTAGACGACACTTGGTTGCCCCCTTTCCCTTTTGGCTCCTTCTTCTTCTTCTCTTTCTTCTTCTTCTCCTTCTTCTTCTCAGGTACTTGATTTTTGGCTTTACCAACCCCATCAAGCGAAGAAGAAGGAGGAGAGGAAGAATTGGAGGAAGTAGAAGGTTGGTGGGTAACTCTGGATTTGTCTAGTTGCTGACTCGATTGTTCAGGAATTGCGGTGTTCTGAATGACAGAGGTTGAGAAGAGCCATACGGGCAAGCCGATTTTCAATCCTGTAAGTGACAATGTGGCCATATGGGGTGCATCAACATCTCCCCAAGAGGAGAAGGGAGTAGGATTTTCTCCAAGGGGAATTCCTTGGTTGGTGGGTTCCATTTTCTCAACCTAAGATCAACGTAGGAAAGGGTGATGATTATTCCGTTTAAAATAAATTTTAGACACTTTGACACAACTTGTTTTTTCAATTTTTAAGAGTCGATAAAAAACAAAAGATGACTAGTCGCCTTCAATTTTTAATGAGCCTGAAGTGACAAGTGCTCAGATGGACCTTTTCCGTTAAGGAGTCTGAAAAGGAACGAAAGGGACTGCTCTGGAAATCTAGGTAGAGGGATTACCAAACCAATCGCAAAACTGCAGAATACTTTTTACGGTACGGCAGTCAATCTTCCCGAATGCTATGTTCAGTGCATTGTGATCGATAGGGCGGTAGACACGGCTTCCTATGGATAAAGGATTAAGCCTATTATGGTCTCCCAAAATATACTCGACGGTACATGGGAGCACAAGTCCGTACTAGCACTTATCGTCTCAAAGTGGAGGAATCACCCAACCATCAGTGAAAACAACAGTTACAAGGCTTTACGACGCTGGAATACGTCTCTAACCTAGACTTCTAAATGTTGTGCGTTAGGTTCCAAAGCATTGTTAGATTCATTGAAATTATTTTATAGTTGATCTTGTTTATGAAATTTGCCTTTCAGGTTCACCGCGAGATGTAGATGTATAATTCCTAAAATGCAATCTAAGATGATAAACAGTCTTTTATCTTCTTTGTGCAATGAAAATCCTAGCTATTAAGGAAAGAGAGACAGTATTCTTTCACAAAGAGCAAAGAGCACACTCTAACTGCACTGTCCTAAATCAAACCAATCAAACAGTCTAAATGCAAATTCACATGCATGTATTTGTTTTCGACTTTCTTAGTATGTGACTGGTAAAAAGAAAGTTGATGCACAAATCTGAATTTCTTTTCAAGCGACAATTATTCACAAGTTTCTTTTCAAAATCAAAAATGGAGACAATCACAACATTCTACGATTTGGAAATGAATAATTGTTTTTGACACTAGAAAAATTACAAATTCAGACCAAATACAATAGTAACAGGATAATCGACTATCTACAGCAACCAAACTCTTTCCTATGACTGAAAACGACACTTGCGACACTTTCAAATCAAAGGACGACAGTACGATTACATTACTTTTTGCAAAGGAGAACTGAAAATGACTCAACAAATACACAAAAACATTTACAGTTCTTTTGTACAACGGAGGCGGAATAACAGCAAGGAAAAGGGGTTTCAAACAGAGATATACTGATTACAGGCAGCAAAATTCATGAATAGAACTGGAAAGAATGAATCACAGAAACCAAAACTGAACAATGCCTAGTCTGATCAGCGCACCTGTAACACAGGGAATTTGAAATGCAGCGCACCTGCTACACTCGGGAAGTGCATTGAATTTCAGATTCACAGAACAGTACTTGCGTTGGGCCAGAGACGAGACTTTGCTTGGGTTCCGGGTCACAGTTTGCAGTTCATTTCATGGGTTTTGGCCGAGCAAAATGGTAATCAGTAATGCAACAATCAGGGGTAGATCTAAGAAGGTTCTGAGAGCTACCACAAGGGGAAATCAGAGAGTTTGTGAATCAATTGTTCAAGTTATAAACAAATCCTGAAGATTGACTGAAGCGGCATTTCTCTACTTTGCATTTGCATAGCAAATGCAGTTCGAAAGCTACCTGGCTCAACTTCAGGCTCCGTGTGTAAGTTTATAAAATAAACAATCAAGGAAGATAAACAAACAAACTAATGGAGCAGTTTTTCATGGAGCAGCTGAATCTGAGCAGTTTTTCATGGAGAACTTCTGGGAGAAGCTGTAATCAGTTGACCTTGTTCCTTTAGGGGTTAGAACAACACTTTTAAGGACTTAGGAGCCCTTGGTTTATGGACATTTCATGCTTGGGGTTGTAGTGCCCAAAAATGTCTATAACACCTGGGTTGCAAATTCTTGCAGCTTTTGATCTATCCACTTTTTGATCTCTTTCTTAGCCAGTGTCCACTTATGGCTCATCACATATTCCTCAGATAGATCTTGGTCCTAGCAATGGAACCATTTGTTGGCTTGAGGGGGCTTGGACCCAGGTTTAGAGTTAGTTGCGCTAACCAACAAAACCCTACATTATCGGTCCTTTCGGCAACTGATCCAAATGGATCCTAGAACACTCTCTAAGTTTTCATGAACTCTTTCAAAATTATACGAAAGATTAAAAGTCTTCTAAAGATCAAGCTATTGGAGGGAATCCTTAGACAGTTGCAATGGCAATCAGCACGAATCAATGAGGGTCATCGATCTAGCGCACAGAGCGGTGGAGCATGGTAACGCACGCTGACCCCAACCAGAAAATGCAGGGATAATTTTAAGAAATGAAAGTAGTTTCTGATACGCAATTAGCAACAAGTCGTTAATCGCATATCGCAGGAAAACCTCTTAGTGAAGAGAAGCCCTAAGCACCGGAACCCAAAATAATTATAAAATGCGGAAAATATTGCTTTGGTTCCGTCGGAGCGAGATTCCACAAAACCGGTAGAATATCGGAGGGGCTTCGAGTGGTAAGCAGTTTAGACTGAGTTCTGCTTGATGCCACACAGCGATCGCCACGCATCCCGGAGAAGAGAGAGAGAACCACTCACATCGGACAGGTAAACATCATGTTACTTAGCCGCCCAATATGAATGATGGTCGTCGGACCTGGGGCCCCCAGATCAACGGCGGAGATGCGTTCCGATGGATGATCGGATTTGACAAGGTTATGAAGCGAGGTCACATAGGATTTGAAGTCCGATGTGGAAAATGTGTTGGTAGAAGGTCATGTTTCAGGGGCATTCTTGGAGTTAACGGAAAAACATCATTTCAAATACATCCAAGAGAACTGACACTCATCCATTATGAACTAGGTGGCCACCTCCCTGTGAGGTGTTATACAGTGGCTGATTACGCAGGACATAGGGATTCAAACGAACAGAGTCAGGGGAACCGGAAAGCCGTGAAGTGGAAACGAACAGTCGGGAAGCAGATTTCCTTTAAAGCCACAAACTGACAGAGAGAGAAGTGAGAATTAAGCGAAGAGAAATATGCAGTAAGCCGAAAGTAGAGAGAAGAAGCTGAGCTGATCTATAGAAGAAAAGGCAGCATCGAGCTAGAGTTAAGACAGAGGCAAAGAGAGTCAGAGAGTCTGTGCACTCTAGAGAAAGCTTGAGAGGTTCAAGCGCACTCCTCTATAATGCCTGTCATGTATGAGTCTCAGATTGGGATCATACTACTGTGACCAATAGAGGTCAAGAGTTAAGTGAGGAGAGTCTGTGTACTCCAGAGACATGGGGAATCCAAGTACAGTCTTACTAATTTGTATCTACCAAGTGAGACTCAAATTGAGCTCACTGTTGTAAAATCTCTGCTTTGAAAACATAATAGAGAGGCCACCACTAAAGGCTGGACCAGGAGACATAGCCCAGGAGTATTGGGTGAACTCATTATTAAACTTGTTGTGTTTATATGTTTGCCTGTTATGTTTTCTTTAACTGCTTCATTGCTTGTGTATTTCGTAACCTTATCGATCCGTTGCATAAAATAACATAGGCGCATCCATGCACATGAGTCTGTAATACCTTATTAATTGTCTTGGATAAATATCAGATCAAGTGGTATTAGAGCTTTAGGTTGCTAAGGTTAGAAAAACTTGTGTTGGATTGTTTGTGAATGGTAACTAGATTAAAGCTTAAATTAGGAGAATGAGAGTTGGTTGAATCTAACCCAGCAATTAGAAGAGTCTATCCAAAGAGGAAAATGTTAGAAGAAATTCCCTTGGAATCAGACTCCCAATTCATGGACAGTTTATTGACAATGAAAGCCATGGTAGAAGAAATGTATAGAGAATTTAAGAGAGGTAGAGGTGAAGATTCATCAACCTCCAAACAAGATAAAGGAGTAGAAGAACCTCTTCTAGTTGCCCACCCAGAAGGAAAAGGAAAAGGAGAGAAGCCCTCTCCACCATCTCCCCCGTCATCAGCTTCATCACACAAAAAAAGCCCTGAAAAGAAAAAGAAGAAACCTTCTTTGATTAAATTAGACGTGAAGTTTGATTTGCCAATCTATGACAGAGAATTGAATGTAGAAAAGCTAGATAACTTGATTAGACAAATTGATATATATTGCAGAGTGTAGAACATTGATTCAGAAAGGAGAAAGATTCAGCTGGATAGCCTACGCCTTGGAGGAACTTCCCTAGTATGGTCGGAAGGCAGGACACAAGATGATTTGAAGAAGCAAGGTAAAATTCTTTCTACCTAGAATGAATTTGTTTCTGCCATTAAAAAACAATTCTATACACTAGCTTATATGCAGTAAGATATGATGAGTTGGAAAACTCTTCGCCAATTAAAAGGGCATAGTGTACAAAGTTACACCCAAGAATTTAGAGAAAGAGCTTTGATTCTAGGCATTTCTTTAGACTCACCTGAAACTTTGCTGAAGTATATAGGTGGTCTACATAGTTATTTGAGACATACCATTCTCATGTTTAATCCCACTAGCATAGATGAGGTATCTGTTCAGGCTACACATCTAGAGGCTAGAGGCAAGAATGTGAACCCAGGGATTGGGGGATCATCAAAACCCACTGCAAGCACGAACAAGTAAAAGGGAAAGTAGAAATGGAAAGAGAGGAAAGCAAATGTTGTGCAAAATACCAAACCTTCATGCACTCATTGCAAGAAGGATGGGCATGATGATGAACACTGCTGAATTCTATATCAGGAACTGAAACCCAAGAAGTACGATGGCAAAAAGAAGAATACTATTGCAGCTATTCAGAAGGATTTGGGATCAGACTCAGGGGATGAAACAACAATCACAGCCATAGGTATAAAAGGTAAAAATTCTGAAGCATCTACTAGTAATTCTGCACAATCTACTGATAATGAAGAAAATGAGAGGAAAAGACATGAGCTTTTTCATATTAGAGTTATTTCCAAGCAACGAAAGATTGATACTTTGTTTGATAGTGGCTCACAAGTAAACTTAATTTCTAAAGCAATTGTAAAGAAACTGGGGTTACTGACCACACCTCACAAGAAGCCATATCCATTGGGTTGGTTATGTGATAAAGCAAAGCTACAAGTGACTTGACAATGTAAACTTATGTTTTCTTTTGGTCAGCATTCGTAGATGAGGTTGAGTTAGATATTGTTCCCTTCGATATATGTGGAATTGATTTAGGAAGTCCTTGTATGATAGAAAAGCCATTTTCTATAGAGCTGAAAACCAGTATCAACTCGTTAAAGATGGAATTGAATATATTGTAAGAGCTCATAAACTCAAGAATAATTATATCTCATAAACTCAGGGCAGATGAAAAGAATTGTAAATTCATGCAAACAATTTTCACTGATGGTTGTAAAGGAAAAGAAACCTGATAAAACCAATGTATTTGAAGGTTGTAATGCTAAACAACACGCTGATTTAGAATAATTTGTTTCAGAAAATGATATACTATTTCAAGAACCTAAAGGTCTGCCACCCAAAAGGGAAATAGTACATGATATTAATTTGCAGCAAGATGCTCCATTGTCTAACATCGGAATGTACATGTTGTCCACTTTAGAGAATGTAGAAATCAAGAAGCAGGTACAGGGGTTGCTCGAGAAAGGGTTCATAAGACCTAGCACATCACCATGTGGGTCTCCAATTGTCTTGATGAGAAAGAAAAATGGCTCATGGAGTGTTAACGGGAAAAGTGTCTATTTAGAACGACCCTATCCCACCGAGGTGTGACAGTGACCTCAGAAACAAACAGGGAAAACTACTCTTGTATTCTCCTTTATGAACTATAAACGAAGAGAAATAGGATGAACCAACCTGTGTCTTGCGCTAGTCCTTTGGTCCAATCTCTCTCCTCTTTGACAGCTTCCAGCTACCTGCTCCCTTACTTGCCCAGCTTCACCAAGTTCCTGTAAGATCACAGAAGAAAGAAACTACACAAAGACATGGATTTATGTTCATAAATAGCTTAGGATCAGATTTAAGCTAAACATACAAATATAACAAACATCAATGATATACAAGCATGTAGGAGAAACTCAAATAGTTTTATTGATAAAACAAGAAGATCCAGGAGGAGTTACAACCGATGATTCCTGATCCAGCATCAACCTCCCAGCATAGAATCCCCTCTTCACCTCCAACAAAGCATAAATCACCCAATACTCTGATATCTATCTCAAAACCAACAACAATTCTCTGCAATGTACAAAATTCCAGCCTCTGGATCTCTTGGTGAGGGATCCATATATAGATCTATGCAAAGAGGATGAGTCAGCTTATGAATTGATTAGTGGCCTCTCTCTGTCAGTTCTTGCTTCCACTTGGAGACTGAGAGCCTCTTACTCATCACTGGTCGAATTCAGTGAGGCAAGTGTCATTGGAGAAGATTCTGGAAGCTTCCATTGTCTCTCCACCTCATGGAATGACTCTACCACTTGTCATTTCCCGCTCAACGCACCCTGGTAGTGCATTCAAGTGCGTTGCAATGCACCTAGCCAGTGTATTTGGGTGCTTTGCAACGCAGCTAGCTAGTGGAGCAGCTGAAATGATCCTGATTTGACTAGTTCTGAGCAGTTTTTGGTGGAGAACTTCTGGGAGAAGCTGTAATTTGTTGACCTTGTTTCTTTAGGAGCTGGAACAACACTTTTAGGGACTTACGATCCCTTGGTTTATGGACATTTCATGCTTAGAGTTGTAAGGCACAAAAATGTCTATAACAATTGCCCCCTAAAGTATGAGGCCGTTTATTGGGTGAAATGCTTTATTAGGAGGATTCGAAGTTATTTCAATGCTGGGAGGAGACCTGTAATAAGATAAAATACAATACGTTATCTTCATACTGTTTTCATGATCTAGCTGAGGTGGGCATTCCCATGTTCAGCTTTATAAATTCATTTTCATGTACATAGGACAGACAATCGTCTGATGGTAGACTGATGATTCTGATGAAGTCATCATCCTTTTGGTAGGATGATTATCTGTGCTGCAATGTTGTACATTTCAATGTCTTTATTTTTCCTGAATATATATCGCAGCCCGGATGGATGAAACTAGATCCGGGGTCTTCAATCTCGTCTGATCTTCACTCGAAGTACAAGTCGATCCATGTGAGAAATGTTTTGAAGTCGAACATGGAAAGACATCGCTTGATTACCAGTCAATGATGTAAACTGTTAACAAGCGCGAGAGGAATCACCGATAATGATAATGACCCTCAAGGTACTGCAGTACAATTCACGTGGTGTGAATAAAGGACTTGGTGTCGAACACCACGCAAAATCTTTCGGTCGAAGGTCATTGATGTATACTTGTCACCGGAAGTGAGAAACTTGCCATTGAGGCATGCAAGCTTCAAAGTACTGAATGGGGTGTTCCTAGATCAACTTCTTGGATAATGAGCTGATGTCGACAAGAAGCGATCCATCAAAGGAGGGCCTTAATGAATCCCACATCAATGACACGGAACGGAGCAAATGATTTTTATGGAGGTGAAAACGATCTGGTGATATATGGTTCAGGGTGGCGGTCATGAAAGAATGAAGTATAATGTATGGTAGTGGATGGGACACGGGTGACTTCTCTTGAACATGTCGGCGACACTTATGTGATGGATTGGTAGCATTTACCCCAAATGTGGATGGTATGACCATGGTGATGTGACCGGCGAATGAAACAACCCAACCCGACTCAGGCACGGAGTGGAAGTGTCATGTTCAAGAGCGACTTGCTACCAATAAAGTTTCTTTGAGTTTTCTTCCCAATTTTTCCCCAGTCATTGCTGACCAGTACCTCTTTATTTTTGTCAAGCTTGAGGAGGATAACATATGCTTGTTCTATAATTTGCCCTTCGGGCAAACCCATCGCTATGTTTTGACGAGCCTAGCGATAGTGAAACTCGTTCTCGCCTAAAGACAAGTTTGTCGCTATTAATCTTTTTAATGAGTCTAACGACAAAGATAACTCAGTCCTTTTCATTTTTAGAGAGTCTGAAAAGGTACGTAAAGGTAACTCCAAAATTCCTTTTTCTTCATCTAATCCCTTAAGTCTGAAAAAGTATAAAACAATACAGAAGGGATGAGTTTTCGATAGTTTTAACGAGCCGAATAAAACAAGCGCTCGGTCTTTTTGTGCAATAATCCCTCTGATCCAAAAAGATTAAAATCTAGCGGAGGGATAGCACTCCCGGTCGCTTTAACGAGCTGGAAGGCCAAAACTCGGCAATCTTTTCACATTTTACGAGTCAGTTGAAAAGAGCTTAAAGAAGACTCGTCTTTTGAGGAACGAGTGATAAAATGGGTAGCAGCTGATTCCAGGTAAGGTTTGGAATTTTCCAATCATGGCAGTGTCACAAGGATGGCTAGTGAAATCACTCTTCGCAGCTGTTCCTCAAAATGGGTAAACAATCAAATGGAGGTGAATGATCGGCCAATGGAAAAGTGGAGGTGACGGTGCAAACTCGACCAAGGCTTTAATGGCTGAAAATGCTTCATTCACGGTGGTTATTTACCAGGGGATAGTTCATTTTTTAATGAGCTTAAACGCGGGTGGAAACATTTGCTCAGTGCGGGTTTATTTTTTAACGAGCTTGAACCTTGCGGTAACACTGCTCGATTAATCCAGTCATATGATAAGAATGTCTCATATAAAAATGGCAACTTTTCGAGTGTTGCCCCACATCCTTTCTTTATGCAAGTTAGGAAACGACTAATCCAAAAAACAGATAAATAATCGCTCTTTGCTTGCACTCCAAAAGGTTTGCATGCCCCCAGGTATAAAACAAAGTTTCAAGGTTACCTCTACTTCTTTCCGCCAAAACATTTGTTTTACCGAGAGAGGTCTACCTCTTACAGGTTACCCAAAGATTATTCTATTTACGGCGTAAACAAAACACTTCTTCGACGATGTTTCTCGAAATAAAAAAAGGTGAGTGATGATGCCCGCCAACTCACAAAACTTTGACAAGAGAATCTTATTCCAGAATAACCCCTCTTCCATTCACGGACGGGGTACAGACTAGTCATATTCTTCCACGGAAACCTACCCTATACCCGAAGTTTTCTTGCCGGAACAGACCAGGATGCATGCCCCCTGGGTTTCAGTCATATCCCTCCGAATTACTCGCGCTCATCGGGAGGACGGACTGGGGATTGAGACATTTCTTGCATGAAAAGACCATTTAGGGATGGTATATGACTATTTGCTATGCGTGATCCAGGAAATGAAAGCTGGTCTACGAGCTTGACCACTCTTCCTTCGTGCGGAAAACACATTACTCTAAAGAGTGAGGAGACAATCGCTCCCATGCAATAAATATAGTCTCGTCCAAGGAGTAGGTTATAATCCAAGGGTCCTTGAACTACCATTACGTTCATGCGAACTGTCTTCCTTCTCAATGTTATGGGCACATCGGGAAGGATCCCTAAAGGTCGATTGGTTCCTTTATCAAAGCCTATCAGATTTCTCATTTCAGGCAAAAGCGATGGCGAACCAAGCGCTTTCCAAGCAGTTGAAGAAAGGATACTCACAGAAGCCCCCTCATCTATGATGGTACCAACCATGACCATTCTATATATTTGAACGATAATTCGGAATGGTATGCTTGCTGGCAAACGGGGTCTGCCTAGCGGATTCCAGTCGAAGGAGACAACTAGGTTGCTTGGAGGTGGGACCGAGTAGACAGCCGGGTATGGCTCCGACGAACTTCCTTCCTGCGTGTTTAGTCAATTTAGTGTTGTCTAAATTGCTATCATAAATTGTCAACTCGGGGCTCGTAAGCTGATGAAGTGAAGTGTACAATATATACTTAAGCAGCCTTTCCTAGTTCTTTTTGTCGTTTTTAGTTTGTGTTTGACTTATCTTCCTAATGTGATGTGATGAAGTTATAAACAAGTGAGTGAATGTGTGTGTATGTGGTGATTTCTAAATGCTTCTTGAAATTTAAAGAGAAAGCTTGAAAAGTGACTTGCAATGGAATTGAAACTTCAAATGAAAGAAAAGCATTAAACAAAGTGACTAATGGCACTAGTCCACTATCTATGCTGCTGATAAGAACAAAAATAGCATCTATGTTAACTCAATGGAAATTGAAAAACACTACTTTAACTGCAAAACTTAAATGACAAATCATAACACTTCATTCTTGCTTAACATTCTGCCTCTAGTTGAAATTGTTCATGTGAAAATAGTTAAGAAGGAATCAGTAATATGAGTCCAAAAGCTAATCAAACCAAGCTGCCACTCAATGATATTTTGGTCCAATAAAGGTTAGTCAATTATGATGAGAAGACCATCAAAAGGTTAGTAAGCAACTTGTCAAAAACTTGATAAAGTAAACTAGCAATGAAACTAAGTAAGCAAGGTAAAAATCAGCAGCTAAGACAAGACAACTTCAAATACCATCAGTGATAAAAAGAAATAAAAACACACTATCCCAGGCTCCTAACACACCTGCATAAACAAACTGATCAGTTCTGAAAAGTGTTGGAAATGTAAAGGCATGAAATCAAACTGTACATTATTATACATGTTCAAAGAAATGAAAAACTGCAGAAATCAAACTATACATTATTGTACATGTGAAAATAAAAACAAAGAAAGGCAGGAAAATAAAGTTAAATTCTACTGTACATAGGTTGTGGCAGATGGGGGCCCTCCATCCACTCAACCAGTTAAAGATCAGCTACGTAGAGATGAACAGGAACGGTCTTCTTATATTAAATCAACATGTCAAAATACAATGAAAAAGTGCTGTAAAAAACAGTGTTTAAAACAGAGTTTGGTAACCAAAATAATTACAGCAATTACAATATTAAAAAGCTAATCTCTAAGCGTTGGAAAACGCTTTATTTATAGGCACAGGGACAAACTGTCCTCTGCGTAAACTAAGCAACTACAGTCTTGACTAATTAACTATGCAACAACACGCAGGCAACTCCGTGCACGTTTGGAGGAAACGGTCATCATGGGGAGTAAATCTATGGTTAGATCTTGTCCCTTGCTGTCTTCGTGGCATGGAGGAAGTGCCAGCTGTGGTTCCGTGTCTCATTTGCTCACGCAGAGCCGTGCCACCGTTTGGAACTTTGTTGTTTGACCGTGAGTGCACCTGCGTTGACCGGGGGTATATATGAACGAGTTGGCTTAGCTGATAGCACACGAACCATGTACACAGTCATACCAACTTGCCCATGTGGCCCTTTCCTTTGGAGGACATGTGGAACATAGAAAACAAGAAAATGGCTGCGGAATCTCTGAACAGCTGCGGAATTGCATAACAGCTGTGGAATTGTTGTACATGTACCAAAATTCTAAACCAACAGTCAATCATTAGCACAGTCAACAAATCATGTTAAAAAGACATATAATGCAATGAATTGAACAAGTTGATGGAGGAAATGATGAAAAAAGAGAGAAGTGAATAGGGAAAAGCTGTTGGGAGGATAGGTAAATGAGTGCAGGTTTGAGGCTCAACATACCCCCACTGTGAGGGTGTTGCATGTCCTCATGCAACCAAAACTTTGTCATAATCTTTCAGTCCACATGTTCAGATGCCTCTGCCAAGACATCTAACCTTCTCCTTTTCCTCCTTGTTGTCAAATTTTCTCTTGGTTTCCTAATCAAGCACCTGAATTTCAAGTTAACCAAGGCCCTGCTCAATTTGTTGCATTTCCTCTTCAACTTCCTGTTCTTTCTCTGCCAAAGACCCAAATGAAGCATTGTGTTGTCGTGGACCATTTTGTCCACGTTGCTCTGTTGTCTCAATGCTTCGTTTTCCTGTTTGATATGGCGATTGAGGACTTCTAGCTCAAATATTTCTTGCTTCAGAGATTGAACCTGCTGTTCAAGGGGCAAGAAAGTACTAGGACCAGCAATAGATTGCTCTAATGTTTCCAAATAATCATATGCCTCCTGCTGGACAGGGTCAATGTCAGGTATTTGTCTTGGCCTAAATTCAAATCCTTGAAAACTGCTTTCTCTCTCTTGCTGGAAAGGACTTTCCTCTCTTGGAGGACTTAGCTCAATATCTAGCCGAATTGGAGTCTTCTCAGGTGTGCCCAAATCAATGAAATGGGACTGTTTCTCTTTAGTCACACTTTTCTTCTCTATAAGTCTACTGCTTCTTCTCACTTGCAAGCTAGTACTCTTTGGCTTTTGCTGTTTTTGCTTTTGTTTCTTTTTGGAGATGGCAGTTTCATGGAGCTGAGCAAGCCTATGAGCTAATGTTTGGGTATCTTCTTCAATTGAGGGCTCAGGTGAAGGGTATGACTCTTGCAAAATGGCTTTCCCTTTATCCCTCTTTTGTCTTTTTGTTCTGCTTCCCTTTTTCTTTTCCTTTTGAACAGTTTCTTGGGCAATTTCTTCAACTTCTACAGCAGTGTCTTGGGCAGTAGTCTCTTCTATAGCAATTTCTGGGGCAGTTTCTTCTACAGCAGTTTCTTGGGTAACCATTTCTTTCCCTTTTCTTCTACTTCTCTTTGGTACCCTAGGAGAGCTACTAGAGGCTTCAGCTGCCTCTTGAAAATGGTTTCTAACAAGGAACTTCTCCCATGTATCCTTTTTAATTTTTAACTGCTCCTCAATCAAGATTTTAATGAGTCCATGGTGATATAAGTGGGGCTCAATGTTTCCCACATGTTTCTGAACAGTGGCACTCATTTTTCTTAGACTAGCTAGCAAGAAATAAGGGAGATTGATGGTATGTTCACCCATAAAATGCATCATTATCTTTGCATGATAAACATACATTATACCAAATCTGCCTTCACATGTTAAAAATTTCTGAACTAGCAAAAGTAAGGCAGTCCATTCCTCTTTGATGACACTTACAGGTATTCCTTTGGTGAAGATAGTGGTATCCATACCTGGATTTTTCAACATGTTCTTCCACTCTTGGTCTTCAACAGTTCGATTTTTGAACCAACGTTCCCCAGTACGAGGCAAAGCAGTTGCTTGAGCCAAGCTGCTCTCTGTGACAGTGAACTGCAGGTCTCCTACCTCCACAGTATTTGTTTTTCCATTAAATGATCGGGCAAATGCTTTGGTAACTTCTTTGTGATATCCTTTGAATTTCTGAATAAATTTTAACCACTTGGCCTTCTGCAGGGCATCCTTTGTTTGTGGGTAACCGTCTAGAAACTTAGAACCTTCCGGCTCTGCTCTTAATAACTTGCCCATTTCGGTTACCAGCTCTCTTGCTGCTCTGACAGCGCTTTTTGAATACTAGAGTTGAGAGCTATACGGGAAAACAGTGCTCAGCAGTGGGTATTACGGCTACAACAGAATGGCCGTGATGTAATTACAAGACTGGTGGTCAGGGTTTTGAGTGGAGAGGTGAGGAAAATAGAACAGAGAATGTTTACGGTGAAACAGAGTAGTGAATGAAACCGAGAGTGAAAAACGGTGGAATGAGGGAGTGAACAGCAATAGAAATGGGGTTATGCATGCGTAGAAGGGTGTTATGAGTAAAGGATGAAACGGCCGAATCCCATGGACGTCGGGTGGCTGTGTACACCTGGCTGCGGAATGATCAATTGGAGAGCCGTGGTACAACAGTACACGTCACTCTGGTACGAAGAATTAATGAGAGAGCAGGCCGTATTAAGTTCGAATCAACAGCAATTAGGGAACCGTTAGGAAGGTGGTGAGGTGGATTACGCAGAATAATGGATGAGGAGTGGACGGGGATCTTGTCAATCATTACATTAAGTGCCTCATACCATAATCCGAAAACCATACATAAATGATATAACTGTTAGTTAGAAATTTAGAACATACCTTCGTGTATTTGCATTTTGATCCCTTTGCTAATTATGATGCTAACCTTTGATTTATTGCTGCCTTTGTATATGCTATGTGTCCTTGCTCTTTAATGATGCTGGTGCTTTTGACTGCAGATTTTTTTCTTTTTGAAAACAGAGTTGTTTTATTTGCAGGAACAGAGTGTATTGGCTGTGGAATCTTGATATCAGCTGCGGAATTGGCTCCTAGCTGCGGAAATTGCAGCAACACTTTTCTGCCTGCACAAAGAGGATTAAAACAACTTGACTGAATGGAATAGTCCTGAGAGGGACTTTATTGGTGAAAATGAGATGGAATGAATGGACTGGAGTGAAAATGATGAGATGGATGAAATGGATGAGATGGAAAAAATGGCGAATAAGATGGGAAGAGAAAGAGAGATTTTTTTTTTTTGGAAAATATAAAGTGTCAGGTGACCCTGATTTTCACTTCATATTTTCTGCATAAGACCGCCAATCCAAGATTGGTTTTCAGTCTTATACAAGCGATTTTTTTTCTTTTTCTTTTTCTTTTTTTTTTTTTTTTTTTTTTTTCAACTGAAAGAAACAAAGGTTAGGCTGATGGAGGAGAAGAATTCTTCTCCACTAGCCTCATTGCAGAATCTTCTTGGAACATTTTAACAAATTCCTCCCTTGAGAGTGGCTTGTGGTAGACTTTCAATCGGTGGCCATTCACAATGAGAGGAGTCTGAAGCTCGTCAATGGTCTTCACTCGAACTGCTCCATTGTTAAAGACTTCATCAATCTCATATGGCCCAAGCCAATGAGTTTGAAATTTTCCTTTGAAGTCCTTAAACTTGGAATCAAACAATAGTGCCCAATCTCCCTTCTGAAACTTTCTTTCTTTGATGTGTCGATCATGCCACTTAGTTCTTTGGTGCTGAACTAGATCGGTCCTTAGAATTGCATCTTGTCTTATTTCATCTAGCTCATTTAGCTGGTCCATTTTGTTTTTTTGGGCTTCTGATAGGCTCATCCCCAATTGAACTGCCATCTTGAAGGTCTTGATTTGGAACTCAATGGGGAGCAGGACTTCTTTCCCATAAACAAGTTCATAGGGAGAATGTCCTGTTGTGTTCCTCCATGTAGTTCTATAGGCCCATAAGGCTTCAGGAAGTCTTTCTGCCCAATCTCTTCTATGAAGATGAACAGTCTTGGTGATGATGCTTTCAAGAACTTTATTTGTAGATTCCACTTGACCATTTGCTTGCGGATGGTATGGAGTAGATTTTATGTGCTTGATTTTATATTCCCCTCCATCAGCTTCTCCATCAATTTAGATGTAAATTGACTTCCCTGATCTGTCAATACACCAAAACGAGTAAAAATATCCTCAAAAAGAAATTGAACAACTGAATTTTCAGTGGCAGAAGGCAATGCCTTGGCTTCTACCCACTTAGTAACATAATCAGTGCAAACCAATATATACTTATTTTGCTTAGATGGTGGATTAATAGGTCCAACGAAATCTAGAGCCCATTTCTCAAAGGGTTCGATGCATACCTGTGGCTGTAGTGGCATTTCATTTGAAGGAGTTGGTCTCCCAACTCTTTGGCAGCTGTCACACCTTCTAACATATTGCCTTGCATCTTTAAAGAGAGAAGGCCAATAATATCCTAAGGAAAGGATTTTATAGGCCGTCCTCTTGTCAGCAAAGTGTCCGCCGCACGGTTCATCATGACATGCCTTAAGGATGTCAGGCATTTCATCTTCCCGAACACATCTTCTGATCATACAATCTGGCCCTGTTTTGAACAATTCATTAGAAATCCAAGAATAATGTGAACTCTCCTGAATGATTTTCCTTTTCTCATTAGGAAATAAGTGTGGAGGTAGCTTCCCTGTAACTAAATAATTAGCAATATCTGCATACCAAGGAGTCTTGGTAGTTACTGCAAACAAGTATTCATCTGGAAACTTATCCTCTACAGGAGAATCTTCGTTAGTGTTTTGGATTCTAGACAAGAAATCAGCTAATGTGTTTTGTTTTCCTGGTCTATCTAACACAGTAATGTTGAATTCTTGTAAAAGTAAAAGCCATCTTGTAACTCTGCCATTAGTAACAGGTTTGTTCATGAGATATCTAATTGCAGAGTGATCAGTATGGACAAAAGTTTCATAGCTGGTTATGTAGTGTCTAAAATTGTTGATTGCATGAACAACGGCTAAGAATTCTTTTTCAGTCACAGTGTAATTTAACTCAGTGGGAGTCAAATTTTTACTGGTGTAATAAATGGCATAAGGGACCAAATCCTTTTGTCCCAAAACAGCTCCTAGAGCTGTATCTGAAGCATTAGTAGAAATGTGGAAAGGGAGTTTCCAATTTGGCCCTCTCAGAATGGGTGCTTCAGATATTCTAGTCTTTAAAGTTTCAAATGCAGACTGTCATTCAGGATCCCATTTGAATTCACAGTCTTTGGTAAGTAATTTGAAGAGAGGAGATGCTATCTTAGTGAAGTTTTCAATAAATCTTCTATAATACCCAGTAAACCCAAGAAAACTTCTAACATCTTTCTGGCAATTTGGAACAGGTAACTTGGAGATGACTTCAACTTTGGATCTATCAACTTTAATTCCATCTCCTGAAATATGATGTCCTAAAACAATCCCTTCAGTAAACATCATAAAACATTTTTCATGACTTAATGAAAGATTTGTTTCTTTACATCTAATTAGGACTTTTTCCAAATTTTCTAATGCTTCTTCAAATGTGTTACCATAAACTGTGAAATCATCCATGTAGACCTCTACACAATCATGAATTAGATCTGAAAAGATTCCTAGTACATCCCTTTGAAATGTAGCGGGTGCATTGCATAATCCAAAAGGAAGTACTCGGTAGGCAAAAGTTCCCCATGGACAAGTAAATGTGGTTTTGTCCTGATCTTCAGGTGCTACCTGAATTTGATTGTAACCACTAAAACCATCCAAAAATGAGAAATACTTTTTACCTGCTAAAGTATCTAATACTTGATCAATAAAGGGCAAAGGAAAGTGATCCTTCAAGGTTGCTTTGTTCAATTCTCTGTAATCAATGCAAACCCTCCATTTACCATTCTTTTTAGGTACTATCACCAAGGGAGAAACCCATCGGTTATCTGAAATGGGGTAAATGAAGTTTACATTGAGTAACTTCTGGAGTTCTTCTTTCACTATCTCCCTAAGGTTTGGATTCATCCTTCTTTGAGGTTGTCTGATTGGTCTACTGTTTTCCTCAATGTAGATGTGATGAATGCAAGTCTTAGGGTCAATACCTTTCATGTCGATATATTCCCATGCAAAAGCAGTAGAATGTCTTTGCAAGACTTTGGTTAGCTCTTCCTGTTGGGATTTTTCCAAGTTTTTGTTAATGTTTAATGTTTTTCCTGGAAAGATCTCAATGGCAGAACTACCAAATTCTTCCATAGAGAAAAGAGACATTTGTCTAGATGATAGACACTCTATGTCAGAGTCCAACTGAAATTGTGTAGAGTCATATTCTGAAGATGGTTCAAAATTTTCTAATGTGTTCAGAATTTGACTATCTTCACTAATCTCAGAAATGGTAAAGACAGGTTGTATAGTATCTTCATCAACAACCCACTCATTATCTCCTATTTCTGTAATTGCTTTCGCTGGAGGATACAGATTGAACTTCTTTGTTGAATTGCCATCAGAAATATACATATCCCCAGACCTACAACTTATGAAAGCATCAGCTGTGGCTAGCCAAGGTCTTCCTAAAATAAGAGGATGTCCTCCTAGATTGTTCTTGGGAGTTAAAATCATAAAATCAACTGGATATTCCCAAGAGTCTAGGGAGACTGGAATGTCTTCCAATACACCATCAGGTTTAATGATTGATCGATCTGCAAGTTGCAGTAAAGTAGGTGTAAAGAGAAGGTTAGGAAGTTTTAACTGGTCCATGGTCTGTCTACTCATAATGTTGATAGCAGCCCCTAAATCAATCAAAGTATTTGGTATTTCTACCCCATTGATATGTGTTTTGACAATTGGACTGCCGGGGTCTACATATTTCTGCATGGTAATCTTTCCCATCATAATATCTGCAATTTTTCCTACCAGGTGGATCCTTCTGGTATCTCTTGGTTTCCTTCCTGGTCTTTTAAGGCTCAACTCCTTTATTGTTTTTGCTAGAATGGGAATCTCTTTAATGGCTTGTAACAAGGGAATCTTGATACAGACATTCTTCAATTCATCTAGAAAATTATAGTCAGGCAACCAAATTTGCTTTTCCACTCCTTTGTCAATTTGTAACCTTTCAGGAAAAGGAGGTGTGACCAAAGATGTAGGTTGTTCAACTATGGGAGTTATGGGGGTTGATTCTTTTTCTTTTTCTTTTTGAGTGTTTGGGGTTTGAAGGGATGCTTCAGAACCCTTATTAGCTTGAAGAGACTCTTCCTCAGAAATGCTTGGTTGTTGAACATTTATAGAAGGTTGATCTAGGATTCTACCTAATCTGAGTTGTACTTCATTTAGAGGAACAATCATATAGGTAGGGAATGGTTGACCTTCCATCATGTAAGCATTTTGAGGGTTCCTATTATTGGGGTTTGGCAATGGCTGAGAAGGAAGTTGATTTGACTTATGTTGGGATTGAAGCAAGAGTTGAGAATTTTGATTTTGTGGAGAAGGTTGTTGTTGTTGAGGGAATGGAAATGATAGTTGTTGACTTTGATTTGGAAGTTGTGGAGCTTGCTGGTTCTGAAAAGATGGAGGATATTGATAGAATTGAGCAAATCTCCCATAAGGATTTTGCATGCTTTGCATCCATGATTGAAAAGGATTTTGAGGTTGAGGCCAAGGTTGTTGCCAAGGATTCCAATTTGGTTGGGGTTGAAAATTCATAGAGTTGTTAAACCCTTGATTTTGTTGCCCCTGCCAAGGTCTCCTTGCAACAAAACAGAGAGATTCAAGTGTATTTGGATCTTCTTGAAAGACTGCTTTGAGCCCAGGGATTGAAGGACAATCCTTGGTCTCATGGTTTTCTGAGCAAATTACACATGTTTCCACAACTTGTGCTTCCAAGGGACATTCCCTTAAAGCATGTTTCTTCCTACATTTCGGGCAAAAGATGGCCAAGGCCTCGGCTTCTGCTTTCTGTTTATTGTGGATCTTAAGGGTGTCTAATTGTTCACTAAGACTCCCTAAAATGTGAGTTTTGAATTCATCAAGCATATTGCCGATCTCAGCCCTACTTACTGATCCAGTTGCAGATTTATTTGCTCTGAGGAGAGAAGGATCTCTAGGCCCTTTTTGAGTTTTTGATTTTCCCCTTGAGAGATGGATACATAGTTCTGCTATATCATTGAGTGAAAGTTGAGATATATCTCCTTTCCCCATCATGTTCAGAATGTCTATCCATTCATCTCTAATGGCTTTTAGTAGGAGGGCTTTCAAGGTCTCCTCATCTAAGCTACTCATTTTTGCTCTTTTCAGGTTATATTGAAATCTTTCGAGTAAATCCTCTAAGTTCTCATCTTCTCTTTGTACCATTTTAAATACCTTATCCTTGTGATTGGTGGGCATACAATAGTCCAGGTACCTATCCAAAAATGTCTGTTTCATATCATTCCAAGACCTAATGGATTGAGTGAGTAACCCCATGAACCATTTCAAAGCTTGTCCTTTCAATGTGGAAGGGAACAATTTGAGTTTTTGAGTGTCATCCAGATAGTCATAAGTTCAACATACAACTTCAAACTCAAATAAAAATGTTTCAGGGTCCTCAGTTCTTAACCCATGAAAGTTTGGGAGGACAGATGGTGATATGTTTTTCATAGTGGCTCGGGAATCCTCATCAACGATAGGAAACCCAAATGAGTTATCCCCATCTCTATTTCCTCCAATGTGACCTCTACCTCCTTCATTGTTTCCTCCTCCTCCTCCTCTACCTCTACCTCTACCACCTCCTTCCTCTGTCATAATGGTTTCCCTAGAGACTTCAGAATCTTCTGGTTCTTTTACAAAGGGTGAATGAGAAGGAATTTCTCCCTCTTCTTCAGATGATTCTACTTCTTCAATTACAATTGGTCTTTCTGTGGAAGAAAGGAAAGGATCTCTTTCTGATTCAAATTCAATAGAAGGTGTGGGAGAGTCAATTCTTGCCTCTTGAATTCCAGGAATCCTAGGGCTAGGAGTGTCAGTTGGAGATGAGGGAGGTGTCTCTTGTCTATTCCTTGAAGTAGATGGACTTGTAAAAATCGAACTCTTGGCTCTAGCTAAAAACCTTCCCCTGGAATCTCTAGCTCTATGCATGTCATTTTTTATTTTTATTTTTTCAAGTCAGGCTAATAATTCTCTTTCTGATCTTCCAGGTCACTCTAGGTGCAAGAAGAGAGCATACTTAAGAAACTATTAAACCAATAACTTTCTCTTTTCTGATCCTCCAGATCACTCTAGGTGCAAGAGGAGAGCATACTTTGAGAGGTTATCAATTTCCCTTTCTTGAAATTTTCTTAATTTTTTTTAGAAATTGGCTACCTAATTTAACTTCCCCGGCAACGGCACCCAAATCTTTAGTCAATTTAGTGTTTTCTAAATTGCTATCATAAATTGTCAACCCGGGGCTCGTAAGCTGATGAAGTGAAGTGTACAATATATACTTAAGCAGCCTTTCCTAGTTCTTTTTGTCGTTTTTAGTTTGTGTTTGACTTATCTTCCTAATGTGATGTGATGAATTTATAAACAAGTGAGTGAATGTGTGTGTATGTGGTGATTTCTAAATTCTTCTTGAAATTTAAAGAGAAAGCTTGAAAAGTGACTTGCAATGGAATTGAAACTTCAAATGAAAGCAAAGCATTAAACAAAGTGACTAATGGCACTAGTCCACTATCTATGCTGCTGATAAGAACAAAAATAGCATCTATGTTAACTCAATGGAAAGTGAAAAACACTACTTTAACTGCAAAACTTAAATGACAAATCATAACACTTCATTCTTCCTTAACATTCTGCCTCTAGCTGAAATTGTTCATGTGAAAATAGTTAAGAAGGAATCAGTAATATGAGTCCAAAAGCTAATCAAACCAAGCTGCCACTCAATGATATTTTGGTCCAATAAAGGTTAGTCAATTATGATGAGAAGACCATCAAAAGGTTAGTAAGCAACTTGTCAAAAACTTGATAAAGTAAACTAGCAATGAAACTAAGTAAGCAAGGTAAAAATCAGCAGCTAAGACAAGACAACTTCAAATACCATCAGTGATAAAAAGAAATAAAAACACACTATCCCGGGCTCCTAACACACCTGCATAAACAAACTAATCAGTTCTGAAAAGTGCTAGAAATGTAAAGGCATGAAATCAAACTGTACATTATTATACATGTTCAAAGAAATGAAAAACTGCAGAAATCAAACTATACATTATTGTACATGTGAAAATAAAAACAAAGAAAGGCAGGAAAATTAAGTTAAATGCTACTGTACATAGGTTGTGGCAGATGGGGGCCCTCCATCCACTCAACCAGTTAAAGATTAGATACGTAGAGATGAACAGGAACGGTCTTCTTATATTAAATCAGCGTGTCAAAATACAGTGAAAAAGTGCTGTAAAAACAGTCTTTAAAACAGAGTTTGGTAACCAAAATAATTACAACAATTACAATATTAAAAAGCTAATCTCTAAGCGTTGGCAAACGCTTTATTTATAAGCACAGGGACAAACTGTCCTCTGCGTAAACTAAGCAACTACAGTCTTGATTAATTAACTATGCAGCAACACGCAGACAACTCCGTGCACGTTTGGAGGAAACGGTCATCATGGGGAGTAAATCTATGGTTAGATCCTGTCCCTTGCTGTCTTCGTGGCGTGGAGGAAGTGTCAGTTGTGGTTCCGTGTCTCATTTGCTCATGCAGAGCCGTGCCACCGTTTGGAACTTTGTTGTTTGACCGTAGGTGCACCTGCGTTGACCGGGGGTATATATGAACGAGTTGTCTTAGCTGATAGCACATGAACCATGTACACAGTCATACCAACTTGCCCATGTGGCCCTTTCCTTTGGAGGACACGTGGAACATAGCAAACAAGAAAATGGCTGCGGAATCTCTGAACAACTGCGGAATTGCAGAACAGCTGCGGAATTGTTGTACATGTACCAAAATTCTAAACCAACAGTCAATCATTAGCACAGTCAACAAATCATGTTAAAAAGACATATAATGCAATGAATTGAACAAGTTGATGGAGGAAATGATGACAAAAGAGAGAAGTGAATAGGGAAAAGCTGTTGGGAGGATAGGTAAATGAGTGCAGGTTTGAGGCTCAACACTGTGGTAAAGGAATGGGTAGATTGCCCCCATGTTCAGCGGAGTCTGTGTTGATGAAGAGAATTTGGACGGTGTCATCCTTGTTCCCTTCAGTGGCTGTATCATCCGAAGATAAAACCTCTGAAGGCAAAACCAGGTCAACTGCCGCCTCGACCTTTTGACTTTTGTCTGGTATGGATTCAGTTGGTTTATCCTCAATGATAGACGCTTCAGCCGACCACTTGAGCGGGCCAAATGGATTCTCAACTAGTGATGGACTCGGCAAGAGTTTTTTATATCCAGGAGGAAGTCGTAACGGTGAAACCGGACGATCATCCAAAACTCTTTTAGCTTCGTCTAAGAAGGGACAACGGTGGAGGGCATGCTTGCCTTCGCACAGTTTACAAGGATATCTAACTTTCCCTTTTGGTCCTGGGGCTTCACTTTCACTAGTTGACGGTGTGCTTTCAACATGATCTCCAGAGGTTGATGACACCGGATTGTGCAAACGAGGAGACCAGTCCCTTAGTATCCGGGGGATGCAAGGACAATCTCTGTGAAACTGGTCTCCTCTGCAAATGACACGTGGCGATTTAGGCCTGGTCGATGTTGTGTGTGGATTTTCGTTAGACGACACTCGTTTTCCCCCATTCGCCTTTGGCTCCTTCTTCTTTTTATCTTTCTTCTTCTTTTCCTTCTTCTCCTTAGGAACTTGGCTTTTAGCTTTACCAGTCCCGTCAAGCGAAGAGGAAGGAGGAGAGGAAGAATTAGAGGAAGTAGAAGGCTGGTGGGTAACTCTGGACTCGTCTAATTGCTGATTCGATTGTTCAGGAATGGTGGTGTTCTGAACAACATTGGTTGAGAAGAGCCATACCGGCAAGCCAATTGTCAGTCCTGGAAGCGACAACGTGGCCATATGGGGCTCACCAACATCTCCCCAAGAGGAGAAGGGACTATGATTTCCACCAAGGGGAATTCCTTGGTTGGTAGGCTCCATTTTCTCAACCTAAAGATCAATGTAGGAAAAGGGTATGAATATTCCGTTTAAAATAAATTTTGACATGCTTTGACACAACTTGTTTTTTCAGTTTTAAAGAGTCGAGAAAAAACAAAAGATGACTCTAGTCTCCTTCGATTTTTAATGAGCCTGAAGTGACAAGTGCTCAGATGGACCTTTTCCGTTAAGGAGTCTAAAAAGGAACGAAAGGGACTACTCTGGAGGTCTAGGTAGATGGAGTACCAAACCAATCGCAAAACTGCAGAATACGTTTTACGGTACGGCAGTCAATCTTCCCGAATGTTGTGTTCGGTGCATTGCGATCAGTAGAGCGGCCGACACGGCTTCCTATGGATAAAGGTTTTATGCCTATAGAGGTCTCCCAATATATACTCGACGGTACGTGGGAGCACAAGTCCGTACTGGCACTTATCATCTCAAAGTGGAGGAATCACCCAACCATCAGTGAGGACAACAGTTACCAGGGTTTACGACGCCGGAATACGTCTCTAGCCTAGACCTCTAAATGTTGTGCGTTAAGTTACAAAGCGTTGTTAAGTTCATTGAATTTACTTTAGGTTGATCTTTCTTATGAAGTTTGCCTTTTTGGTTCACTACGAGATGTAAATGTAATTCCTAAAATGCAATCTAAAGATGATAAGCAAGCTTTTATCTCTTTTCAGCGATGAAAATCCTAGCTACATGGGGAAAAGAAAGACACAATCTTTTCTCAAAGAGCAAGGAGCACACTGTAAATGCACTTTTCCTAAATCAAGCCAAACAAACTGTCAATATGCAAATGTACATGTGCATGTATTTGTTTTTCACTTTCTTAATATTGATGCCTAAAAAGAAAGTTGTTGTACAAATTTGAATTCGTTTTCAAGTGAAAAACACAAACAAGCTTCTTTTCGAAATCAAAAGGTAGAGACGATTACGACACTTTATGATTTTGAAATAAACACTTGTTTCGACACTAGAAATTCACAAATTCAAGCCAAAGGCAAAAGTAAAAGCATAATCAACTGTCAACAGAAAATAAACTTTCTCCTAAGATCAAAATCAACACTTACGACAGATCTAAATCAAAGGACGACAGTATGACTATTCTACTTTTGCAATGGGAAACTGTAAATGACGCAACAAACACACAAAAACAAATACAGTTTATTTTATACAACTGAGGCGGAATTAAGGAAAAGAAAAGGGGCTTTTAAACAGACACACACACTGATCACAGGCTGCAAAAATCAGAAGCAAAACTGGAAAATATGAGCAAAGAACCTCAGCTGCACAGGGCTAAGTTGATCAACGCACCTGGTACACAGAGAAACTGGATTGCAACGCAGGTTGCCCTCTCGAGAACTGCGCTGAAATGCAGGAACTCTTCACAGCCCCTGCGCTGGGGCAGAAACGAGAATTCTATCCGGGTTCTGGGTCACGGTTTGCAGTTTAATCTATGGTTTTTGGTCGAGTAAAAGCAATCAGTAATGCACAATCAGAGGGTTGATTTAAAATAGGTTTAAGAGCTATCACAAAGAGTAATCAGATCATTTGTGAATCAGTTGTTCAAATCATAAACAGATCCAGTGAATGGATTGAAGCAGCAGATGTCTACTTTGCATTTGTTAATGGCAAATGCAGTTCGATTCGCTACTTCTAAGTTTATGAAACAAACAACAAGAGAAACACAAACAAACTAACTAGACACGATCCCCAGCGGAGTCTCCATTTTGTTAACGGGAAAAGTGTCTATTTAGAACGACCCTATCCCACCGAGGTGTGACAGTGACCTCAGAAACAAACAGGGAAAACTACTCTTGTATTCTTCTTTATGAACTATAAACGAAGAGAAATAGGATGAACCAACCTGTGTCTTGCGCTAGTCCTTTGGTCCAATCTCTCTCCTCTTTGACAGCTTCCAGCTACCTGCTCCCTTACTTGCCCAGCTTCACCAAGTTCCTGTAAGATCACAGAAGAAAGAAACTACACAAAGACATGGATTTATGTTCATAAATAGTTTAGGATCAGATTTAAGCTAAACATACAAATATAACAAACATCAATGATATACAAGCATGTAGGAGAAACTCAAATAGTTTTATTGATAAAACAAGAAGATCCAGGAGGAGTTACAACCGATGATTCCTGATCCAACATCAACCTCCCAGCATAGAATCCCCTCTTCACCTCCAACAAAGCATAAATCACCCAATACTCTGATATCTATCTCAAAACCAACAGCAATTCTCTGCAATGTACAAAATTCCAGCCTCTGGATCTCTTGGTGAGGGATCCATATATAGATGTATGCAAAGAGGATGAGTCAGCTTATGAATTGATTAGTGGCCTCTCTCTGTCAGTTCTTGCTTCCACTTGGAGACTGAGAGCCTCTTACTCATCACTGGTCGAATTCAGTGAGGCAAGTGTCATTGGAGAAGATTCTGGAAGTTTCCATTGTCTTTCCACCTCGTGGAATGACTCTGCCACTTGTCATTTCCCGCTCAACGCACCCTGGTAGTGCATTCAAGTGCATTGCAACGCACCTAGCCAGTGTATTTGGGTGCTTTGCAACGTAGCTAGCTAGTGGAGCAGCTGAAATGATCCTGATTTGACTAGTTCTGAGCAGTTTTTGGTGAAGAACTTCTGGGAGAAGCTGTAATTTGTTGACCTTGTTTCTTTAGGCGCTGGAACAACACTTTTAGGGACTTAGGATCCCTTGGTTTATGGACATTTCATGCTTAGAGCTGTAAGGCACAAAAATGTGTATAACATGGAGAATGTGCATTGATTACCAGCCACTAAATAAGATAACGATCAAAAATCGTTATCTTCTTCCTCGCATAGATGATCTATTAGATCATTTGAAAGAAGTTGTTTACTTTTCCAAGTTGGACTTGCATAGTGGCTACCATCAGGTCAGAGCTGCAAATCAAGATGCATGGAAGACTGCTTTCAAACAAATTAGGGATTGTATGAGTGGTTAGTTATGCCTTTTGGCTTAACTAATGCTCATGCTACTTTCATGGGAGTAATGAATGATGTACTCAGGCCTTTTATTGATGATTTAGTAAAACATGAGAAGAAAATTTGAAGCATGTAAAGTAGACTCTAGATGTTTTGAAAAGATAAAATCTTTATGTTAAGCTATCACAGTGTGAATTGGGCAAAACATCTTTGAATTATTTGGGTCATATTGTAAGGGGTGGTGAATTGAAGATATATCCCTATAAGGTTGCAGTCATTGTAAACTGACCTAAATCCAAATCTGCTATAGAAGTTAGAAGCTTCTTAGAAGCAGCACAGTGTTGGAGAAAGTTTATTGCTAACTTTTCCTTGATTGCAGTGCCCTTACATGGTTTAACAGGATTGAACAAAGTGTTTCAGTGGGGAGGCAAACAGTAGAAAGCCTTCAACACCTTAAAAAAAAATATTAGTACAGCACTAGTACTGGCACTGCCAATTCTTCAAAGACCCTTTGAGATTGAAACAGATGTCAGTGATTATGCCATGGGAGCAGTGTTGATGCAGCACGGTAAACCCATATGTTATCATTCTTAGACATTTAATTCTGCAGTAGTTAATTATCCCACATATGATAAATAATTGTATGCATTAGTACAAAGTGTGAAAAAGTGGAAAGATTATTTAATAGGCAAAGAGACAGTTATACATATTGATCATCAACCACTTCAATATTTACACTCGCAAACTAAGTTGCAGCAATCAAGACACTATAGGTGGATGGGTTTTTTACAATAGTTTCATCTTGTTATTAGATATAAAAAGGGCATACATAATAAAGTTGCATATATGTTGTCCAGACCAATCATAAATGCATCCACTAAATTTAAGCATAATTCAGTATTGCATGAAAGCTACATTGAATGGTATGCTCAAGATATAGATTTTAAAGATGTTTATGCAACTTTAAGTCACGGAAAACAAGTAGAAGAATTGGATTATCATGTTAAGGACCAACTCTTGTATCATTTTGGAAAGTTATGCATTCCTCAAACCGAAAGAGTAAAGATAATTTGAGAAGCACACACTTCTCTAATATCAGGTCACTTTGGTGTAAGTAAAACAGTTGCACAGCTGCAAAGATTTTGTTATTGGCCCAAAATGAATGAGGCAGTTTCTAGATATATAAGAGGGTGTACCATGTGTGCTAAAAGCAAGCCTAGCAATAAAAAACTAGGCTTGTACACTCCACTACCAGTTCCTTCTCATCCTTGGGAAAGTATTTCCATGGACTTTGTTGGGGGACTACCAAAATCTAGAAAAGGTCATGACTATTTATATGTTATTGTGGATAGGTTCAGCAAAATGTGTATTTTAATACCTTGTAACAAACAGATTACAGTTGAACAAACGGCAAAATTGTTCTTTCAGCATGTATGGGTTTATTTTCGATTACCCACTTCCATTGTATCTGATCGAGATTCTCATTTTTTTGGGAAGTTTTCGTCAAGTCTGTGCGAATTGATGGACACCAGACTGGATAAAAGCACAGCCTTTCATCCACAAATAGATGGCCAAACAAAGATGGTCAACAGGACAGTGATCTAGTTGCTTAGAGGATATTGCAGCAAAGCATCCCAAGCTTTGGGATGAACATTTGTGAAATGTGCAACATGCTTACAACCGGGCTAAACATTCTTATACATAAAGATCTCCTTTTGAGACTTGTTTTGGTTCCATACCAAAGTCTCCATTGGATTTTGTCTTTGGTAAAGACATAACGGTTGATGGACACAGTGATGTGGACAAGGAAACAAAGTTCATTGAACAAATCCAAGAGATTCATCAGGCAGTACATGAACAGTTGGAAAAATGCCAAGCCAAGTACAAGGCAAGGCATGATAAGCATCGGATTGAGCATAGTTTCCAAGTTGGTGATCAAGTCTGGCTGTATATCAACAAAGACAAAATGCAAGTTGAAAGTAAGAAGCTGAAGCCAATTAGGTATGGACCCTTCAAGATACTTGAGAAGATCAGTGAGAATGCTTTTCGCCTTGACTTGCTAGCTTACATACACATCTATTTAGTAGTTAATTCAGAAAGCTTGAGACTGTTTGAACCTTCATTGATTGAAGACCTCGAAGAGCAGAGTCAATTTCGTTCTATTGATGATCTATTGCCTAAATATCTCAATGAATTGCAGGAAGATATAGTTCTAGACAGGAAGGTGAGAACTACGCGTAGAGGAGATGTTGAGTAGCTCAGGATTGGGCTCAAAGGTTCAAAACCAAGCAGTGCAAGATGGATAGAATTTGGGCAAGCGAGAAATCTATATCTTCACTTGATTAATGCTTAAAAAACAACTTTTGGTGGTCCAAAGGCTTTTTCAGTGGGAAGACGTGATCCAAATGTATCCTAAAACACTCTCTAACTTTTCATAATCTCTTTAAAAATTATGCCAAAGATTAAAAGTCTTATAAAGATCAAGCTATCGGAGGGAATCCTCAAATAGTTGCAACGGCGATCAGCACGGATCAACGAGGGCCGTCGATCTAGTGCGTAGAGTGGCAGACCATGGTAACACGCGCTGACCCCAACCAGCAAATGCGAAGATAATTTTAAGCTATGGAGGTAGTTTCCGATATGGAAGGGAAAAACTCTCAGTGAAAAGAAGCCCTGAGCACCCAGAGTCGAAATAATTATAAAATGTGAAAAATATTGTTTCGATTCCTTCAGAGTGGGATTCCAAAAAACCGACAGAATATCGGAGGGGCTTCGAGCGGTAAGTGGTTTAGACCGAGTTCTGCTCGATGCCACACAACGATCACCATGCATCCAGGGGAAGAGAGAGAAAACTGCTCACATCGGACAAGTAAACATCATGTTACTTAGCCACCCAATATGAACAATGATCGTCGGATCTGGGGCCCCTAGATCAACGGCGGAGACACGTTCTGATGGATGACCGAATTTGACAAGGTTATGAAGCAAGGTCACATAGGATTTGATGTCCGATATGGACGATGTGTTGGCAGAGGGTCATGTTTCGCAGGCATTCTTGGAGTTAACGGAAAAACAATCGTTTCAAATATGTCCAAGAGAACTGACACTCATCCGTTATGAACTAGGTGGCCACCTCCCTGTGAGGCGTTATACAATGGCTGATTACGCAAGACAGAGGCAGGGGAACCAGAAAGCTGGGAAGTGGAAACAAATATTCAAGAAGTAAATTGGCTTTAAAGCCACAAACTGACAGAGAGAGAAGCTAGCAGTAAGCGAAGAGTAGTAGGCAGTAAGCCGAAAGCAAAGAGAAGAAGCCGAGCTGACCTATAGAAGAAAAGGCAGCATTGAGCCAGAGTTAAGACAGAGACAGAGAGAGTCAGAGACTCTGTGCACTCCAAAGAAGGCTTGAGAGGTTCAAGCACACTCCTCTGTAATGCCTGTCATGTATGAGTCTCAGATTGGGCTCATACTACTGTGACCAATAGAGGTCAAGAATTCAGTGAGGAGAGTCTATGTACTCTAGAGACTTGGGGAATCCAAGTACAGTCTTACTGATTTGTATCTGCTGAGTGAGACTCAAATTGAGCTCACTGTTGTAAAAACTCTGCTTTGAAAACATAATAGAGAGGCCACCACTGAAGGCTGGACCAGGAGACGTAGCCCAGAAGTATTGGATGAACTCCTTATTAAACTTATTGTGTTTATATGTTTTCCTGTTATGTTTTCTTTAACTACTTCATTGCCTGTGTATTTCGCAATCTTATCAATCTGTTGCATAAAATAACATAGGCACATCCATGCACATGAGTCTGTAATACCTTATTAATTGTCTTGGATAAATATCATATCAACAACAAGCCGCGTACCGCAGACTACAACCTCGCCCAAGGTAGTATTAGGAGATGCTAGAACCATGTTTCTACATCCAAAGGACTATGTGATGTGTCTATGTTACTTTTAGGGCCTTATTCTGACCTTCACGAACCCTAACCCTTGAAATCCAGAAATTATAGTAACTAACAGATAACAGATCCAAACTCTTCGCTAATTGTTTTAAACATTCATAACATCGTGTAAGTAAATAGATCTACCCATTTCACGTGTCTATTAAGTATTTCTTATGATAAATTGCAGTACCAAGAGCGAAAATGCAGTAATTCCAGAAATAAAGAATAATACACAGGTACATAGATAATGCTTCAAAACAACCTTTATTATTCTTAGATCTTCAATTACTTACTCTTTCAACCTTACACACACAGCTGCAGGGGCTCGCGTACTCAGCTGCGGACTTACCAAGATCTCCACACACACAGTTGCATCGGCCTTCCCCTTTGCCTAAATAGAGAAAACAAACTTCTCTTACTTAGATCGTTCACATATAGATTGATTCTTAGATTTTTCTTATGACTCTCTATGACTCCTTTTTATATCATTCTCTATTACAATACGATGGTCCGCGAACCATGGGTGGGTCACAAAACATCTTAACTCCTAATAAAATAAGGGGCTTTGACCTTCCTAAAGCCCCTTTAACTCTTATTGACCTACGCGCTCTACTCCTCAAAATCTAGAGACTTTATAATAATAACAAAACTTTTTACAAAATTTACCGCATGGGACCCTCTCCCAACAATAGTTTAACAGACCTGCTACCATTGTGACCGAGGGAACTTGAGTTTGAGGAGAGATCCACCTCTAGATTGAAGGGTGAGATTTAATCCCAAAGTGGTTAGAGGTTACCTTAGAGTTTTCCCCACAACCAGGGTTTTCTCTAAGTGATAATATTTCGGCACCGTTGTTGGGGAGGCAAAAGATTCAAGAAAATATCCCAGAAGAACGACAATGATCACATTTTACTTCAGATGGTGCACAAAGGTCAAACATAGAGTGGTTGTGCACCATTTACTTGGCGACCCCATTGTCAAACAGTCCAAAGTTCAAAACATCCATGGTGACTCCACTGTCTCAAGAATTTAGAGCTTGAATTGTAGATCTAGTTGCCTAGTCAATCGAGATGATAGGGTATGTTAACATTTATGTTTTTATTGAAGGTTTTAAGGAATATTGGGACAATTTTGATGATGATAAGATTAATATAGTTTTTTCAAGGTTTTTACCTATGTATTTACATTCATGCAAATGTTCTATCAATAAGATCATTTTTTTAGAAACATTCATTGGAGAAATTGAGAAGGTTATTGGGGTCTTAGAGGTTCAAATATAATCCTATAATTCCAAATATCATAAGTAGTCCTTTGAAAGCATTTTTTTTTTCTGAAAAAAAGAGGATATAGTGTTTCCCTATGGATTTTTTATTAAGGAATGTTATGTTTTTTAGGATGAGTTTGACAATTCGTAGCTGGAGAAATAGTGTGATTAAGAGAGCACATATGAACAGTGCAAGAAGGATATTCTAGTCACAAAATACATTGAAAATCATCAAACATAATATGACTTTTACGATCCTATAGTTGTTTATATTGAGAGTTGTTTTAGCTTGAATTTCTAGTCATGTTTCCACTATGAGAAGCATATCCATAATCAATTTCCTTTTCCATTGTATTGCCCATTTTTTACTAGGTTCAAACACAGTAAAAAAATCCATATTATCTGAGTAGCTACTTGACTAGTTGCACTGGAATTTTAGTGTCATTTGATTCAAAAAAATTCCAACAGCGTAGGATAGGTTGGTGTGCCAATATGCTCAGCACTGTGAGCATGTTTTGTAGCAGCGTTCAATTTCAATTTTCAGTGGTTTCAAATTTTAGTTGGCTACATGTATAGTTCTAGTTTCATTTTAGTTTGGACTACAGTTTGGTTTTCAGTGGTATAATAAGTGTAGGTTGAAAGTTGCATTTTTTGAGTTGGGATCAACCCAATGGATCAAACCTCTAGTCTATAAGGGTTCTTGCTGCCATCTATGATTGACAACATCCCCATGGAGCCATATGTTATCACAATTTTAGTTAATAGTTTTGGGGCACTGACAGTTTTAGTTTCAGAGCTGATTTGTAAAAAAAATTGTTTTGAAGCATTGATAGATTCAATGTCGGCGCTTATTTGTAAAAAAATAGGGTTAAAGCATTGATAGCTAGAATACCAGCATTATTGTAAGTTTTGAAAATAAAAATGTGCTAACAACTAGAGTAGCAGTGCATATTTGTAAAAAAGGTCTATTAAATGCTGGCAACGGGATTATCATCGCTAAATGTAAAATTCAAACTTTTTATTTCCAAATAAAAATTATGATTTATCACACGTCAATGAAGGAGCGATAATCTATCAAAGGAGTGCTGATTAAGCAGATGTCAGCAAAAAAACTTTGTTTTAGTATGTTTTTTCCTATAAAAGGTCATAACTTCGGGGGCGGTTTCTAAACATATGGAAACGACTTTTCCAAATATGAAATATGATTTTGTCAAAAACATACCCATTAAAAAAAAGCTCACCCCAGATTTACACAGGTGTCATGGTTTGAGATATTCGAAGGGTAATTTGAACACTATTTTTAGAATTTTGTAATTCAGTTTTTTCCTGTTTTAGTCATTGTTTTAAAACTTATTTTCCAAACAAATTGGGATGAAGTTTTTAAAACCCAAATACAATTGTGGACTGAATGGACTCATTAACAAAAACCTCTTTCATTTTTTACACATATATCACTGTTTGAGAGTTTCAAATGGATATTTAAAATATATTTTTTAGGAATTTGCCACAATTATTTTTTTCTATTTTTAGAAAAGAATCCCAATCAATTTGAGAGCCACCTCATCAATTCGACTTGGGGTCAGATCTTATATCCTTGATTATTTGATTTAGTAAGTTATCGATAGATGAATAGGTTTGAGATCCATTATTTTTGGATGTTGAACAGTTTGTGAGTAGGCTATAAAGACTATCATTTTGTAATGAACATGGATTCAATTTTTTTAAGAAACTATTGTGCTTTTTATATTTTGGGATATTTTTAATAAAGAAAACCAAAATCTATAGCAAAGATTCATGTGTTAAGTGATCTGAATATGTTTTATCCAATTTAATGTGCTTCTTCTTGCCATCATGAGTCCTCTTCTAATGATTAAAAGAGAGATAATAAACAAAATTCATTCATTGTGATGATATGTTCATAAATTTAATTGTTTGCACTCATATTTCTAAATATGGCGTTGGAATTCATCTGTTTGATGCTCCTTCTCAGTGGACTACTTTTCTTACATTATTCCTTTCATCGCAACAAATCAATGATTCATATCTTCTCAGCGACCTTGCCTCTGTTGGATGTTTTAGTGTGATCTTATGTTGAGCCAAATTAGACTCCATCGCCCAATGGTAAGTTTTTTTTTTCCAACCAAAATCAACATCTTTTACATTAATATGGTCGTATTTTAACAGACTTTCTACCGTTGTGAACTGGGATAGTTGAGTTTGAGAAGAGATCCCCCTCTGGACTGAAGGGATAGCTTCAATCCCAAAGCATTTAGAGATTACCTCGTAGTTTTTCCCAACAGCAAGGGTTTTCTCTAAGTGATAACTGGTCTTAAGCAAAATTTCTCTTTGTTGTGGAAGGTTGCATAAATCATAGAGAGTAATATTTTATTTTGTCTTCTTCATGTCCTCAATCACATTGTATTCCATTGCATTACCTTCAACCTTATCTTTATTTGTGCTAGTTGGAGATGGAGTTGGAGTAGACTTCCCAGTTGATTCAGGTTCCCTTTCACTTTCTTAGCATTTACCATTATGCTCTTAGTTGGTTGAATGCTTTTATCTTATGAAGTAGGGTTTTGATTGCTAGTCCTAGGAGGAAGTATTGCTTAAGCAACTATTTTCCTTTCCCTTAAGGACTAAGGTTAGCCATTGGTCCTTTACTTTGCATGTTATAAGAGTTAGGAGCTTTGGTCGATTGTGTTTCTCCAAATGAAACTTCTACATTTTGTGTCTCATGATCAACCACCACATCCCATAACAACATAGTAAACCTTATAGTGTAACAATCATCTGTTGGAGGAGATTCTTCTTCTAGTGTCTGATATATTTGATCTTCAATGGTTTTTTACTCCAACAATGATTTTATTAAAGTGTCATCGAATTTATCCATTAGGGACATGTCTTCTCTGAGTGACCAGCTTGATGATATGAACAAAAGTTATCCATCCCAAGTTCTTCGACATTCAAGTTGACATTTGAGCTTTCAACTGATCTAGACGTATGGTTGTTGTTGTTATTATGAAATGGCATGAAAGGTTGATTACTTGAGGAAATTTCTCTAGTACTTCTCTTTGAATCTATTAATTCATTGGTTAACATATTTACCATTTTAACTAGTGCAATATGGTACTTTATGACCAAAAATATTACAAACAGTGCAATAGCCCAAGAAGATATTTTAATACCTAGATGTGAAAGGTCTTCTTGGGGAAATAGTTCTTTTGAACCCATTATTGTTGTCTTTGTGAGAAAAAACAAGTTTATGTTTCTTTGTAACTCCACTTCTAGTGATACTTATATTTTTGATAAAGCCTTTGAAAAAGTCACGTCTCTATTTGTCCTCACTTCCTTTCCTGGTGTTACTTTCATTTTTTATAGAACTTTTGGGCGCATTAGCATAACTTTTAGCTTCTTCTTTGCATTCCTTCTTTGATTTCTTTGTGCTTGATTCTCCTTTGGATGTCTCATGAATTTCTTTATAGTGAAGGCATATTTTGATTCAAGAAAACCTCTAGCAGATTTAAAGAATGTCATCTAAAATTTCAGTGCTTTTTCCAAATTTCTATCTTTGATTCAACTAAAAATTTACCTTTTCTAGTTCCTTCCTCAAGGAAGTGACCTCTGCTTCTAGCTTCTGATAATTTCCTTCCTTTTCTTTAAGATAGTGTATGAATACTTCTTACATTCTACTTATGAGTGTAGGAATATAAACAACACTTCTTTAGCGACTCCTTCATAGATTTTCAACTTGAATCATCGAGGGAGCACTAATTTTGATCTCTTCCTCAATTATCCTCTTGTTTAAAGCATTACTTAGACTATGATATGTTTTGTTGGTAGTAATAGTGAATTAAGTCATAAGTTTGGATTCTTGGACAACTTGTTTCTAATTATTTGCAAACCCATCTTGTATTGATCAAGGACCTCAATTATATCCCTACACATCCCATCATTGTTTTGGACCAATTTTCTACACAGATAATTGTTATCCACAATCAATGTCATAACACATCAACTTGATTGCAATAGTGAATTTCAACAAACAACATCATAAGACATCAACTCAATGCCAACAATGAATAATTTGAAGACTTGGTCTTGAAGGATGTAATGCAAACTAGACTGCATTGATATTTTCTCTTCTTCAACATCCACATAGTTCAAGCCCACATATTTGGGGGAAAATCCATTTAATGTAATTTTTATGCACACATATATGTATATTAGTTTACATCAATATTTGCTCTTCTTCAACATGCCATATAGTTTGAGCCCACATTTTTGGGTACAATCTTTTCAATGTTTTCTATGCGTGCATGTGTATATTATTGCTCCAGTGTTATTTTTTATGCATTCATATATGAATTTTATTGTTTCAATACTTTTGACATCTGCATTCATATATGAATGTTATAGTTTCAATACTTTTGACATCTAATTGAGAATCTTCATAGTGACATGTTCTAGGAGTGATAATCCATTAACTCTAATCCCAATTAGAAATCTCAAAGCTCAATCCTAGTATATTCAAATAAATTCCCATAATAGGATTGGGATTAAGGGATTTGGGGAAATAAAGTCCATTTGGAAGAAATAAACTGTTTCAGGTAAAAAGAAGAAAGTTGACATAAACAACAATATTAATATTTTTATGTATTCATTTTTATCTTAGATTGTTTTGTAAATGTTATGCTTTTATTCATGTTTATAACTTAGCAACTAAAATTCCATAACCATGCCATATGGGGTAACAAAAAAATGTAAAGCTTATGTTAATATGATATAATATTTTACAATAATATTTACTCTAAATAAAATTATTGCACATACACTCACTCTTTTTTTCCATTAACTAGCCAAGTCCAGTAACTGTCCTCAAAACAAAGGATTATTGCTTATCTTTACACTTTTATTTTGAATGTTTTCTAAAAGCAAATTATGCTAAGGATAAAAACAATCTCCACAACTAGAAGCAATGGGAATCTAATATACAAACCATAAACAAATCCAACCTGATATTAAAGGTATGTGATCACATCAACCCAAAACACTTGCACTTCAAAAATTAACTTTTAGGTTGGGAATGTTTTTGTATCCATAATGATGCATCCATAAGCATGTCAAATTTACATTATAAAAATCAACACAAAACTTATAGATACCAACAAAACATGCCATCACATTATCTGTTCTATGATATGTTAGCAAGCCAGTATTAACAGTAACTTGTGGCTTTGCAAAACTTATAGCAATGGATACCAACAAAACATGCAATCACGTTATCTGTTCTATGATATGTTGGCTCGCCAATATTAATAGTAACTTGTCACTTTGCAAAATATTTCATAGTGGGAGCACTGGTTTTAAACCTATAATCTCTTACTAAGAAGTGCATATTCTCAACCATGAGGCTTATTCATACTCTTTACCACAATAACTATACATGTAATTTTTTAATGATAAGGCATTAATTATCAGAGAAAGGGTTATGTGCCAAGATCCCTATGGTATCTGAAAACAGGAAGAGTATTTTTGTGAAAAGTTTGTCAAGGGCATAGAAAGAACTTATTGACGAGTTAAATGCGACGGAACTATATTTTGTATCGCAAAATCATGTCTGGTGTATCATTTTGCAAACAAGAAGCCAATGCATGTATAAATTAAATATTCAGGGACATGTTCTATCCACTTATTCCTCCAATATCTTTGCACACCATCTTCTCGAAGGAAACTGGGCAAATCTCCGGTGCACTAACGAATCTCATTCTCTTGCACTCTGTTATTAGATTTTGAATACAAATTTCAGACTCTTTTAAATGGCATGGAAGGCTCTAAATAAAACATATATTGTATAATCTTCACTGAGAAATCACAATTTGTGCATTTGAATCTGATTTTGATGGAGACCTACAAACTCCACATAGGATTTGAGTGGATCTTAATGCCTATATCTTTACTTTTGGATATGAAATTGGAACAAACACATGAAATGTCCATCGAATAAGGTGATGGGATTGTTGACCTTTCCCTTTTGGCTCTTGATGTCAAGCCTCCAAATTGCAGGTCCCTCACACATCACCTTATGTTCTTTACATCTGAATCTCTGTTCAAAAACAAAGTGAATACAGCTTGCATCCAAAAACAATGCGCTGAAAGATAATAAGATGGCCGAAGAGGATTTTTAGCTCCGTCTTACTAGTTATTAGTACACCAGAGTATTGTTTTAGGTTGAAGCTCGTTGTGGAAACATAGACACAATCTTAATATTATTAATCAATAAAAGGTGGAAACTTATGAATAATAGAGAATTGCTATAGTACTTGAGCACAAAAGTAGGTCAAGAAATAGAAGAATTGTGATGCAATAGGAAGTTCTTCACAACTGTATTGAACTCCTGTGGGTTCTCAATGTGAGGGATATGGGAGGTATTTTTCATTACCACCAACTCTGCTTGATCTCTGAGATGCCTGCACAACCAACACATATTCATTAGAGATATTTACAAACATGCCCATAACAAGTCACTTTATTAACCAAGGAGCAGGAGTAAAAATAGTAGATCCTCTAGTAGAATTTGGTCCGGGGGGTAGTGATTTTATTTTTTCAGTTGATTTTTGCTGGCAAAGATCAGGGCTTAAGTGTAATTCCATGGTTATTAGCCACCCATGTTCTCATCGTGGCTTGGCAGGTCTGTGGCAGTCTCGCAGATAAACTTGATCAGCTGCATTTTGTCTAGTTGCAACTTCAATTGCTGTTTCAGGTTTAGGTGCGTCATGAGGGCGTAGAATTCCAAAATCATAGGTGTGTATGATGCAACTTAATTGTTTTGGAGAGTAAATGGCATCTAAATGCAAAGTAATGGAGAAGAACACAGCAACTAGTTTGACTGCAGACCAAGCCTACCTTGCTCACCATACACATCTAACAATACAGACATATGCTCAAACATAATTGGAACGAAAACACTCACTTTTTGAGTTGGAAGGCCTTGTCCATGGGAAAAATCTGGTCGTGTTCGCCCCAAACAATCAACACATCCTGTCAATCACCAATAAATCTCTCTTTTAATACAAGAGATACTCTACCTTAAATAAAGGCATCAAGATCACGTACGGCAGCTGAAAAGGATTCTCGAGGGTAAAACTAAAAAGAAGAAATATAAACAGGCTCTAGTAAATACCTTGTTGATAACTGGAACAGAGGGAGCACCTTCACTGCCAAGGGTGAGGCCTGCCAGCAACTCTATTTTCTCTGCTCTATTTTCCACATACAGAATCTACATCACAATTTATATCAACCCTCCAAAAATTATTCTTTCATATCAATAGGCACCAATGTAGCAGCATGCATAATTAATTATCACTGTGTAAATGGTGTGTTTCTTGCTCCCCCAAATACATGAGGTACATTTTACAGTCCAGTTTAGGATGGAGGTGTTCCATCAACTCTTCCAATGTGTGGTATATTGAATATAGCACAAACCCATCTAAACCAACACCTCGAGGATGCGAAGCTTGAAGATGCATATCTCTAATTCACACGAAGTATGCAAACTTGAGCTTGACAATGTCAAGGTGCATATTAAACCCCAGTTACAGGGGTTTATGCTAGTTTAAAATCAAGGCATTCTTATTTCCTCGCTGGTTTAAGCTGTTGAAAATTAGACTAGTCTGTGCCTTGTCGATAAGGGGCACCCAAAACGCCCCATTTTCGGCAAGCTATGCCCGAATCCAGAGAAACAAAATGGTCCGATGGATCCTTTTATTTTAGGGGGATTTTTAAGGTTCTGGGCAGAGGGCAAAATTCCAGAGGCACATTTCCACCATCAAGGGAACTCCGAATATTATGGAACTATGTAGAAAGTACGCTGTACATATAGCCACATTCATCCCCAAAGTGAGTTTTAAGAAAACAACAACAAAGAAGTTTAAGGACATTTATATATACTTACTTGAATGAAGTCCTTCAAGATAAAGTTAGGAACCATGGTGAGTGGGGGTTTGTACACGGACAGTCTCGTCAAAATCCTCAAATTAGCAGGAGACTGTGGGAGCAGAAGATCTGAAATCTTGGGCAGATTTGCACGTTCAAGCAGCTGTGTGTTGTCTTCCACCTGCTTATAGACAGCTGAGCTTGCAATCACCACCTTATCCACAGCCTCATGATAGAGATAAGCCAAAGTGTACGCTACAAAACCACCATAACTGGTCCCTACAACACTGAATTTGCTCACACCCAATCTCTTCAACACTTTCATGAGAGACTCTGCTTGAAAAATCTCTGATCTCTCAGAGCTCCTGGTTGTTGAATCTCCGAAGAAAACCAGGTCTGGAACATAAACATTGAAGCTATCGACAAAAGGCTGTATTTGAGGGTACCATTGCCACATTGCATTGGTCCCAAACCCATGTATGAGAACCACATTTTTCTTCTGGGTATCACACTTCTTTGGAGCCCAGCAGTGTATGGTTGTGGTCTCATCTACATCGATGAGCTTGGACTCCAGGCCTGCAGAAACAAAGGCTTTCTGTAACCTTTTGTTCCAGAATGATATGAAACTGAAACAATAGCCTGCCATACCGAAATTCCCTAAAGCACTATATCGTACTTGTGAACTGGCTATAGATGCTATATAGGGCCGTATACTCAACAACTCAATTAAGAATATGAAAGTCTGAGCTGGAGAGCTCTAAGTCATCCGTTTGCATTCAGATGATGCTTTCATAAACTTCAATAATCTATAATAAAATATTGTAATTTTCATTTAAAAAGGAGTCAGGCCTATATTGAATCCTTTAAGTTGATGTACAAGTTGCTTGATGGGTCGATAAGAAATTCTTTATATAAATATTTGATTATTTATTACACGTAAGTGTACATACTCTACTTACCTATCTTATAAACTCTAATTGAAAATATTTTAATAATAAAAAAGGCATATTCTTAACATTAAACCACCCGTACTGTATTCTATATATAAAACAATCTACTTTATGAGTACAGTCAAATTTGAGGCTGTTTTCTGATCAGGACAGATATTTCGCAATGGCTATTTTTTTGGTTATAGATAGCCTTTGAATGCATGAAGAGTCCAAATTGGTAAACATGCAGTTAGCGTCTAACTTTGGTTATAACTCTGATCACGTCTAATTTTGTTTTTTGGTCTCGTTCTCGCCAACTTTCCTGCCTTGTTCTCTCCAAACGACAACCAGAGAAGTTGAACTGCCGTTGAACTTTTTCATGAACACTTACTTGCGCCGCTTGGCTAATCCACCGAACCCTTTTTCCTTTTCCCTTCACGTTATTAGTCACCCATGACGTCATTGTCTCGCATTGAAGTATTCATGTTGTTTCACATGTAAGTTAGGTTGGGTTGTTAAGGCCGTTGAGGTTCACCAACTGTATGATGACCAAGGGAATAGCATATTTCCAATTAGAGTTGGAATTTTAAAAATGTTTATCATTTTTTACTTCTTTACGTGTAGTGTAAAATCAACTTTGTCATTTTATTATGAAGTGAAAGTGAAAGTGAAAGTGAGTGAAAATTGTGTAGTGTAGAAACTTATTCTTAATTTTGTTGTTGTTGATTATAAGCAAATTAATTTTATATTGTAATCGGTGGCCATATCGTCTCATGTCAAACATTTTGTTGATCGAATTATATCTTTGTCCCTTTTGTTATATAATAGTATTTCAACAATAATAAATAATAGGTTAAATGCGAAATGGTTTTATAAATAATAGGTTAAATGCGAAATGGATAATAAATAATAGGTTAAATGCGAAATGGTTTTATAAATAATAGGTTAAATGCGAAATGGTTTTTTTGTTTAGATCAAGTGTCCGTGTGCGGTATGATATTTTATTTTTTTGGGAAATGTTATTTATGTGTCTTTTGCGTAGTGGTAAAAGTTATTATAGTTTTGTTGTCAAATAATGGTTGTTATTCGTGAAGGTCGGTAGATTCATTATTATTATTCATCAAAAACCATATCATTTAAAATTACTTCTTAGTGTTTTCAAGAGAGTAGATTTTTATTCATGTTAAATGTTTCTAAATCTTAAATAATTAATTTTTTCCTTTATATTTAAGGAAAATTATCCTTTAAATAGATAAAAAAAATTTAACACATACTTCAAGTTTATTTATACTCTTTACACTCAGTAAATAATATATAATTTAATTATAAAAAATGGATTTAATAATTATCAATATATTAATACAATATGGTTATATGCTTATAGTAAGAAAACTATTTAACTTTTAAAATTTAGCATAAAATTGTAGGAATAATAATGTGTAACTGAAATATAACAATATAAATAGTTTGTGATGCTTTTTTTTACATGACGATAATGTTCATAGATCATATGAACGTATAATCATACTCTCCAGTTGTATATAGCAAGGGCAGGTGTGAAGTCATGTCATACATCACATACGAATGGTTAGTAGATTAGAGTTAAGTTTCGGATCATTATTACGGTTTCATTTACTCCCTTAGTTAAGGGATAAGTTATTATTTAATTTTTAGTGATTATTTTTTTTAAATAGGGTTTAGTTTGTATGTTAGTGTGAGTAGGTAACTGAAGCGTGTAATCAATATATATGTAGGTAGTTAAAGTGTAATTAATATATGTATCATAGGTATGTAGTTAAAGCGTGTAATAAATATATGTAAGGTGGACACAGGGTTTATTGAGTAGTTGTTGTAGTTTTATTAATAAAGGTTTATTAAGTGAGGAGGGTTATTGGTTGTATTGGAATTTATTGAGTGATGAGGGTTTGTTGAGTAGAAGGGAGATTTTACAATTAAAACTTATTCATAAAAGTGTGTTGGAGAATAACAGAGGGTAAATTTTTATATTTTTATTTTTGAATATGCGAAACATGTGTAATTTTTATTTTTTAAAAATATCCAATGTGGGTTTTAAGTAAAATATTTGAATATCCATAAAGCAATATATTTCAATATCAACTTTATAAATATTTATGAAGAGTTAAAAAATAAATTACTAATGGCCATAAATAAAATGTTTCATTAGCCACACAAATTAAAACAATTTCTCTCTCTCAACTAATTTAAAATAATAAACTATCATAGATCCATCTTAATTATGCATCTACTAAGTGTTGAAGGATCAAATCTTTCAAAATGCAAACCTCCTTTTGAATGCAAAACTGAGAAAATGTTTGCCTCTTAAAAAAATTAATTCTTGTTGACTCTTAATAAATCTAGAGTTTAAATAGATATATGCTAGTTCTTAATAATATTATGTGTATTTATATAAAAATAAAAATATTTTTATTTTTTATTTTACTAAAATTATAATTATAATTTTATATATAATTATTATGAAATAATTTATTATTTTTTTAAGATAATTTTAATATATATATGTATTACGTTTTTACATGTTTATTAATTAAATTTAAATATAATTTATGAAATAAAGAGTTATGAATATGAATCATTATTTAATTACATTTCTGTTTTTTTGGTATACTTCTTTCAAAAAATTAATTTAATTAACATAATTATTAGGTAGATGGTAAGGATTTAATCATGGAATATATTCTAGAATATTCATAATATTTTTTATGCCTTTCTTTTTGTGTAAGGTGAATTGTGTTACGACAAAATCAAAAAGTTACATAAAAAAGTTCATGAATCATTCTAATCTCAAAGGGCCATGAGTGATCAACAATATCTAACATAACTTAACTTAAACATAAAAACACAAAGAAATTGTTCTAGCATGTCCTCACCATGAACACAAAAAGGAGGCACTTCATACTCAACATAAACAACCATCATCAACTCGGAGAACTAGATCATATTTTGAATCATCCATAGTGATAGGATTCGTCGAGGTTGTCAGCGGGGTTGTCAAGGGCTTGGGGATTACTGGTCAAATCTCAAGGTGTTTTTCAATATGTGTCAGTAGTCAGTTCATTGCCTCCAATGTGCAATCATAGTGTATGATATGGCCATGCATGTGATCCAACATGTGTAGTAATTCCCTCCTCTCTTCCTAATTGTCCAGGAGTTCTTAGCCTCGCAGAAATTTCATTTTCCAGTAGATATTGATTGTTTATATTTACTCATTCCCTCCACTCCTTGTCTACGCTATACCTGGAATCTAACTTTCCCATTGGGCTCTCACTTTTTGCATCAAAAGTGGAGGTTCTTTGTGAGGAGGCCTCCCTTTCCGATCTCGAAAAATCCTATTGCACATGCACAAGAAATTGTTTGTGGTACCTGGCTACAAAACCAACAACTTTGTTATGAAGCCATGAGTTTCCATGTGGGCTCTTTCTTCATATTAGGTTGCACCTCTCATAGGTTTGCCTCTCTCTTGCAACATGGTGAGGACTCCCTAATCCCTTGGGATAGACTGATATCCAATGTTCTGCATAATTGTTTTCACACTGCGAATATGGAGACCCTATGTCTGTCTACGTAGGAGACAACCACAAAGAAACTATACATTTCCTAGACCATCAACACACATAGTAGGATTTTTCTTCTTCACTCATCTATAATAAGTTCTCATTATTTCAATTTTCTACCCTCCTATATGCTCCACCTCCTTCAGCCTACTTCTCCCCAACACAAAGAAAGGATTTCCCATAGGTTTCACTAGCCTGATTTCAGAGCCAGAAAATAGTTTGACCACTGCAGAATAAGCCTCCATCCTCCTTATCTAGACTCTTATACCTCTCCAATTACCAATAAGAGCCCTATCATAGCTCTAATTTCTACCCAAAAAAACAAAAACAAAAAACTCTCTAAAAAGGAATTTTGAAATATGAACGACCCAATAGAAAATGATACTGGAGTCTACCAAAATATTTGATAGGGATCAATTATATGCACTTTCATAATAGCAAGCCAGAAATTCAAGTGAGGAATACCTAGAAAGAGAATAAGACTATTACAGGCTATGATTCTAGGCCACCCCATCCTCATTCCTTAATAAATCTACCTCTCCCATGGAGCTTTATGCCTGGAAAAATCCAAGATCTTTTCCTGGTGACCCATGAAAGTCGTTCATTCTTGGGATGGGAGGTTTCCTATATTGAAATTCTCTTAACCCACTCTGAGACTTGTATTAAATTTCTCAACTTTCGCAGAGGATAAAGGCACTTGCAAGTTGTAATTTTACACACATATCATTTATTTAAGGCCCTTGAACTCTAGATGGTTGAGCTCAGTTTCCTTTCTTACAACTAATTCACTCCAGGCTATTACATATCCTAAACACATATTTTCTAACATTACGCATATTAATGTTATGTCCCTATAGTTCTAGTATATTCCCCTTATTGTTATTGTTATTATAGCCCTCTATTGTTATTGTTGTGCCCATGTTTCCCTCATGTTGTTATTGGTGTGCCCCATAGAAACCCTCTATATTTATTATTGTTCTCTTACATTATTATTGTTATGTAGGTTCTAATTATATTATGACCCCTTAGACTGCTATATATACCAAGCAGGTCTTATCATTTGTGTCACCCAAGAATTTTTCATTTATGTAATGTAAAAGAGGTTTCCCCCTTGAAGAGGATAATTTTTAAGCCATTGATCTATATTTTTGTGAGCTGATTGCATAACATTTGGTATCAGAGCTTTGGATTCTATATTTTTTCTTCTTCAAGAGGTCATATTGGAATTTTCACTATAATTTTGTTTCTACGAGGCTTCAGAAGCTAAAATTGAAATGACGTGGAGCCAAAATATTGGTGAACTTCTGGTATGAATTTTAGATCTCGGTTCTCTATATGTTGGGAGATATGATTCGAGGAAGTTAGGGTTTTTGAAGGCTCTAGAATTTGATCTCAAATAGGTGACCTAGGGAAAATTGTCATAACGTTCTCTCTGAGAATCAGATTTAAATTTCTTAAAAAATGAATGAAAGTGCACGGGTTGTAGTTTATCTTCTATCATTTTTAGGGATCAAAGTCAAAACCGTGACATGTTTCACTCCATACAAGTTCACTCTACTAAACAAATCTATAATCAGGGCATCGTGGGATATTGGGCATAAATATTTCCTGAAGAATCCCATCTCAGTTTGAATTATGGGGTTGGAAAGAAGTCTCAAAGGGATAACATATGAAAACAATTCAGACCTTGGGATCTGAAGTTACAAAGATACAACAACTTCAATATCGAGCTCCTAAAAAGAAAGGAAAATCTGTGTATTTTTTAAAATTTTGCATAACTTTTGTTTGAAAAAATAGTTTGAAGTAATTCAAAGGGCATAGTGAAGCATAGATATCAGATTTGATTATAAAATTACTCAAAAAAAAAAAAATAGATACACCAAGTAAGCAACCAAAAATCTCTACTATGACACATGAAGAAGATGAAGAAATGCAACATGATATATCAAAATTACAAGACCAAGTGCAATTTTTTTTTCTCTCGCAAAGAGTAACCAAAAATGAATTGGAATCTAAGATGGGTGGTTTAGAAGAAAAAATAAAAGGCAACATGGAGGTTTTTAAAGTAGACATGGATGTGATGAATTTCAAGTTGGGAGGGTTGAAAAAGTTGTTACAAGAAAGGCTTCCCAGTGGTGACAAGGTAATCCATGAAAATCATGATGAGGATAAAAGGAATATGAATTATGATTTTAGAGACTCCAATGTGGGGTTTAAGAACCATCACATTCCAAATATAGACATGAGGAATTTTGATGGAAAGGATCTGGTAACATGGATACTAGAGATATAGGAATATTTTGATCTCCGTGATGTGCAACACACACAAAAGGTACGCATTGCATATTTATATTTAAAACCCAATCAATTTGTATGGTATTGATGGCTTTGTTCTCGTAAACCACTTGTCACTTGGTCAATTTTTGTGGAGGAAATGATATCACATTATGAGGATATAATGAGCAACACCTTCTTTAGCCAATTGATACATCTCAAAAAAAAGAGTTCAATGGTGAAGCACATTGAGGACTTTCAAAAGTTGAATATTAGGGTAACTGATATTCCAGAGGAGCATAGGATTGTTGTCTTCATAGGGACTTTGAAGGATAACATCTAACATGAGGTTCACTTTTCGGAACCTGATTCATTGGAGAAGGCATTCAAGGTGGCAAGAAAAGTTGAAATCAAAATTATGGAAACAAGGAATTGTACCACTCACAACTACAAAGATGGAATTGTTGTTGCTCCTAGCCTTCCACAACCTACAATATTGAAGCCACAACAATTGGAGGAAAAAATAGCAAAAGGGATTAGTTACATTTGTGATAACAAATACACTAAAGGTCATAAGTGTGATGAGAATAAATTATTCTACATAGATTGTGAAGAGGAGGAAGAAAAAGAACATGAAACATCAATAGAGGTGGATATACACCAAGAACCAACCACAAAGAAAGAAGAAATGAAAATCTAACCATATCTTGTAATGCATTGGCAGAAATTACCACTCCTCAAACTCTCAATATAGAAAGATATATCAAGAAGAAAAAAGTAACAGTGTTGATTGATTTAGGTAGTACCCATAATTTTATTCTTTGTAAGATAGCCAAGGAATTTAATTGCTTCCTATATCCAGCACAAGAGTGTCAAGTGATGGTTGCAAATGGAGGAACTATAAATTGTTCTGGAAAGTGCCATAATATCAAGCTAACCATGGGGGAATATGTACTTAATAGTCCAATTATTTCCATTCCAATGGGTGGTGTTGATGTTGTACTAGGAATCCAATGGCTACAATCTTTGGGGACAATAGTTTTTAATTTTCAAGAACTTTTCTTGAATTCTTTTGGGAAGGAAAGGAATTTGAATTAAGGGGTATTACAGGGAAATTAGGAAATATAATCAACTCTAATGGCATGACAAAGCTTAGTAATAAATAACAATGGGGCGTAATTTCACAATTATGCTCACTAGAGGTTCAAACATCGAAATAATATATTTCTCCAGATCTCCAAAAAGTCTTGGAAAATCATTCCAAGGTATTTGATACTTCCAAAGGTCTCCCACCTATTCATGATCATGACCATGCTATTCATTTGATTCCAGGAAGTGTTCTTCCAAACATCATACCTTACAGATATCCTTATGCCCAAAAGAGTGAAATTGAACGTATGGTTGCAAAACTGTTAGAGGCTGGTATAATTCAACCTAATCAAATTTCTTTCTCTGCTCTAGTAATATTGGTGCATAAGAAGGATGGATCATGGTGTATTTGTGTGAATTATAGGGAGCTAAACAAGCTCACTATTAAACATGAATTTCCCATTCTGATCATTGATGAATTATTGGATGAATTACATGGATCACTTTACTTCACCAAACTAGATATTCGTTTAGGATATCATCAAATTAGAATGAATATTGAAGATATTCTGAAAACAACATTCAAAACTCATGAGTGTCATTATGAATTTTTTGCCATTCATTTTGGCCTTACTAATGCACCTTCCACATTTCAAGGTTTGATGAATTCCATTTTCAAATCCTTCCTTAGAAAATTTGTGTTAGTATTTTTTGATGATATACTAATCTACAACAAGTCTTGGAAGGATCATGTTCAACATGTTGACATGGTGCTCAAGCTATTAGAGGAGAAACATTTATATGATAAAACCTCCAAATGTTTCTTTGGAGTACAAAAAGTGGAATATTTGGGTCATATTGTATTTCATGAGGGTGTTAAGGTAGACCCTAAAAGAATTAAAGTCATTAAAGAATGGAAAATCCCCACAACCATAAAGCATCTTTGAGGATTTCTTAGGTTGACAGGGTATTATCGCAAGTTTGTTAAGAATTATGGGAGAATAGCAGCACCTATAAAAACATTACTGAATAAAGATGCATTTTCTTGGACTCGAGAAGCAACTAAGCCCTTTGAACATCTTAAAGAGGAAATGTGCCAAGCATCGGCCTTAGCTATGCCAAACTTCACAAAAACCTTTGTTGTGGAGTGTGATGCCTCAAGAAATGGTATTAGTGCTATTTTAATGTAAGAACGAAGACCCATTTATTTTGAAAGTTGTCTAATCAAAGGAAAATATTTACACAAACCTATTTATGAGAAGGAAATGTTGGCAATACTACATGCACTAAAGAAATGGAGACCTTACCTAATGGGAAGAAACTTCAAGGTAAAAACAAATCATGACAGTCTTAAATGTAGGAATTTACAGGGTAAGTTCCTCAGACAAAATACCAAAGGACACCACTCACAAATAGATCACAGATCAGTACACCAGTATTTTGACGTGGTTAAAACCCTCAAAGAGGGAAACAGTCCACGGCCTGAGCCAACGCGGCCACTTCAGGCAATTTATTAATAAAAGAATGAAAATTTACATGTGCTTCTCTCATAGATGGATTACCCTACAAATGACCCTCCATGCTCTTTAAATAGAGATCATGGACCAATCGGGTGTTAAGCCACGGATCAAGTGTCGGTAATACCGAGGAGAGAATGAACCATCGGATCACTACATATCGTGACCATCGGATTGTAATTTACAAAATATAGTAAAGAAACACACTTTACCTAACTCTATACCTAACTTTATACCATACCAAGTTGTACTTAACTATTTCCTATGTGTCGGAATATCCTAACATCCCCCCTTAAGAACAACTTGGGATAGGATTGAAGGATTTACAAATATGACACAATAGGAGAAGGAAGGAGGCACTAGAGCCTATCCCCCCTTAGTGACAACTTCCTTAACTCCAACCATAAATCGAAGTTTAGTGAACTTCGCCTCTGTGAGAGCCTTTGTAAAGATGTCTGCAACTTTATCATCTGTTGAACAATATTGCACTTCAAGAACATGGTCGTGAATGAGCTTTCTGATGAAGTGCATGTGCAGTTCAATGTGTTTGCTGCGCTGATGTTGGACTGGATCTTTGCATAGCTGAATGGCACTTTGATTATCACACCAAAGTGTAGTCGGATGCTGCTACTGAAAGCCAAACTCTGACAGGATCTGACGAAGCCACAAGGCTTCCTTACTAGCTTCTACAGCACCACGATACTCTTCTTCTGCTGAAGAAAGAGAAATGGCACCTTGTTTCTTGCAAGCCCATGTAATAGGTCCTGAACCAAGAGTGAACACAAAACCTACAGTAAACTTCCGATCATCAGGGTCACTAGCTCAATCGGAATCAGTGAAACCAACCAATAGAGGAGATGCTTCAGCACTGTAATGAATCCCAAACTGAACTGTACCTCGAACATAACGAAGTATTCTTTTAGCTGCTTTCCAATGACTTTCACGTGGGTTTTGCATACCCCGAGCAACAAGGCCAACGGCAAAGGAAAGGTCAGGATGAGTATGGGTTAGATACAAAAGTTTTCCTACAAGTTGACGGTATAAGGTAGCATCAACTTCAGGAGAAGTACAAGTGACTGAAAGTTTGACTCCTGACTGAAAAGGAGAAGGGGCTGGCTTACAGTCTTCCATGTGAAAATGGCGTAGAATATCACAGGCATACTTGGACTGAGAAAGGGAAATACCTTCCTTGGATTGCAAGACTTGAAGACCGAGAAAATAATGTAAGTGTCCTAAGTCTGTCATTTCAAACTTCCTTTTAAGGCTAGACTTCACATGGTTTATAAGGTTGGGGTCACTACCAGTCAGGATAAGATCATCAACATAAAGAACAAGAATGATAAGAGACTTGCCCACTTTCTTGGTGTAGACAGTATTGTCAGAGTGACACCTAGAGAAGCCAGATTCTAAAAGAAAGTTATCCATTTTGGCATACCAAGCTTGAGGAGCTTGCTTGAGACCATAAAGGGATTTCTTAAGCCGACATACAAGGCTGGAGTCTGTTTGTATAAAGCCAATAGGTTGTTCCATATATATTTCTTCATGCAAATCCCCATGCAAGAAGGCGGATTTAACATCCATCTGATGGACTTCCCATTTGAAAGAAGCAGCAAGGGAAAGAACAAGGCGGATAGAGTTCATTTTGGCAATAGGGGAGAAGGTTTCAGTGTAGTTAATGCCTTCAACTTGTGAAAAACCCTTAGCAACAAGACAAGCTTTATGTTTATCAATTTTCCCATCTGGTCCATACTTGGTTTTGTAAACCCATTTGCATCTAACAAGTTTTTGTCCCTTTGGTAGAGGAACAAGATCCCATGTATCATTTGCCAATAATGAATGATATTCTTCATTCGTAGCTGCTTCCCAATCTGGATGGCTTGAAGCTTCTGCAAAGGTGTCAGGATCATAATTCACTGAAGCTTGAGCCAGTAAAGAAGAGGCTCTCTCGAACTGAGAACGTGTACGTCACTGATCTGTAGGATCACCGACAAGATCACCTGCTACATCCCGAGTAGCACGGACCCATTTTGGAAGATGAGGAGCTGAAGGAGGATCCTGAGAAGGTGGGGGAGGAGTTTCATCCTCGCTTTCATCATCTGAAGAAGAAATATTTTCAAAAGTAGAAGAGATAGGGAGAGGTGGCACATCCGCCGAACTAGGCTCGCAGGTCGATATATTTTCAGCAAACTTTACATCTCTTCTAATGATAACATTTTTGGACTTAAGTGGAATAAGTCTATATCCTTTTACATCTTCAGAATATCCAACAAAAATACATTTTTCACTCTTAGGTTTTAAAGCTTTATGTTTCTCATCTGGAATATGGGCCCATGCTTCACTTCCAAAAACACGAAAGTGAGTTACATCTGGTTTGATTGAGCTCCATGCTTCTTCTGTAGTGATATTCTTTAAAACCTTAGTAGGAGTGCGATTTATTATGTAATTTTCACAGTTAATTGCTTCTGCCCAATAATTAAGACTAAGTCCTTTAGATTGAAGCATACAATTAGCCATTTCCTTTAAGGTGCGATTCTTCCTTTCAGCTACACCATTTTGTTGTGGAGTATATAGAACAGTATGTTGCATTTGAATTCCATTCTCAGTGCAAAAGTTGATGAATGTGTTTTTAACATATTCTCCGCCATTATCAGATCTTAGCTTAAGAATTTGATGTCCAGATTGTTTTTCAACAAAGGCCTTAAAGGCCAAGAACATGTTAAATACTTCACTCTTGAGTTTTAAGAAGTATACCCAAGTGCGTCTGGAGAAATCATCAATGAAAGTTAAGAAATACTTGTAGCCAGAGAATGAAGCAACTGGAAGCGGACCACATAAATCACTATGCACGAGCTGTAAAGGGGCTGAGGCGTGCCAAGAGGCATGTTTTTCAAAATTGTCCCGATGATGTTTTCCGAGTACACATCTGGAACAAACACCATCTCTGCAAGATACCATTGGAAGACCTGTCACCATATTTTCTTTACATAGATTCTGAAGAGAGCGATAGTTTAAGTGACCAAATTGCTCATGCCAAAGTTTGCTCACTTCATCATTATGAGCAACAAATACTGAGGGAAGATTTGATGACCCAAAGTTGTGAAACTTATACAACCTTGTAGAATCATCAGTAATGCCAGTAGCTAAAATCTATTTAGGATCTCTTAGGTCCTTAATTACAACATCGTGAGGTGAAAATTCAACGATTTTACCTTCACCTGAATGAGTTATCTGATATACAGATAGAAGGTTGTAGGATAAGGTTGGAACACATAATACATCATTAAACTGACCATTGTCTATATGAACAGTTCCAGTCCCTACAACACTAAGAGATCTATTATCACCAACATATATATTTTTGGTGTTACAATCATTTAAAGAAGAAAACATGGCTTTGTTTTTGGCCATGTGATAAGAAGCTCCAGAATCAATGAGCCACTCATGAGAATGATAAGAAGAAGATACATTTAGTGCATAGCCAGACCAAGATGCTTGACAACCACATGCAGAAAGTGCCATTCCTGAAGATGAAGTTGAAGTTGAAGAGTGCTCCAAATGGATGTTATGCTTCTTCATTGCTGCTTCCAAGGCTTCCATCTTCTTAAAGCATTTGGATTCTAAGTGGCCATCTCGATTACAAAAGTTGCAATGTCTATTAGTCTTCTTCCCTTTGTTTTTATTTGTCTTATCATTTTGTTGAAATGATTTTTCATTTTGAGGCTGAAATTGCTTAGGACCCTTGTTTGGTTTAGGACCATTCTTTTTAGGATACAACTTCTTAGGATTCTTTGGATTTGGTTGCTGCTGGGCGGCTAACGCTTTCTTAGAAGAGTTTCCAAGATGAAGAAGACCAAGGTGTAAGAGTTTTTCTTGTTCTCTTATTAAAGAATCACAAAAGGAATCAAAGGAAGGGGACTTGTAGGATTGTCCTTGAGAAATGAAGGCTTCTCTTGTAGAATGGAAGGTGGAAACAAACACAGAATAGGTTGGTCCCAACTTAGTAAGAATGGAGTAGATAAGGCTACTATCTTCTTTCTTAACCTTAACACCTTCCAAGAGAAGTCTAAGGGTCTTGAACTTGGACAAAAAATTTCATTACAAGAAAAATTATTGGGGTCCTATGTAAGCAATTCATTTTCAAGTTGATGGGCTTTAAGTTCATTTTTAATTCCAAAGACTTTAGTAATCTGTTTCATTGCTTCATCAGGAGTATCAAGTTCTGTAATATGGAATCTAAGATCTGGAGAAATAGACATCCCTATCAACCCACGTGCTTGGTCTTGTCTATTTTCCCATTTAGCCGCCTTGTCTTCATCTTTTGATTTGGTCTCTTGGCCTGTGGCTATTCTGTAAAGACCTTTACTTCTAAGTAAATCCACAATGTAGGACCACCATTGGAAGTAGTTGGTGCTGTCAAGAATAACTTGGCATGGACTTTCCATTTTAAAAAAAACTAAAGCTATAGATGCTGAAACTAAGTATTGCAATGGAAAGATCTCGAAAAATTAGGTTGTTTAAAAAAAAACGGTTCTGAAAATGGCTTCCGGATGAAGAAGTTATGGCTTTTTGAAGAAAATTTAATGAAGTCACCGACGAAGTGCGGGAATGTGCGGAAATGAAAAAATCCGCCCCCACAAAATGGAGACTTGAACCCAAGACCTCTACTCTCATAAATTAGCTTTGCACCAAGTGAGCTATACAAAAAGTTTGAGAGAGAGAGAGAGCGGGGGGGGTTGATGCTTTGGGTTGCGTGCTTGCTTTGAGAAAGCTCTTTTTCCCTACAAAGCAAAAAAACACAAAACCCAACACGGACATACAAGAAAAAGCGAACCTTGTGGCTCGAAGTTAGCTTTAGCTGGAATCTAAATATTTTCAAAAACGAACCTTGCGGCTCGAAGTTAGCTTTAGCCGGAAACTAAATATTTTCCTCAATGTTTCTGATTTTCCGAGATCACACTAAGGCACAGCGGAAAAGAGCATACGCATGGGAAAAATCCTTCCTTTTTGTTTCTAATTTGCCCAAATCGCACAGAGTCGCAGGGCAAAGAGCATACACAAAAATGAAAGGTATAGATCCGGTAATAAAAAAAGCTAAATAAACCGAAAACCGAAAACCGAAATAAACAGAGAGAAAATAACTATAAACTGCAAATAAACACTGTATACCTCCAGATCTTAAAAATGACGTAGCTAGGGCTACCAGAAACCTTTTCGCGTGAAACAAAAGGGGTTCCTCACTGGAACAGATGCTCCCAACACAATTGAGCAGTCATATCAGCCCGAAAGCAGTCAGAAATAGTAGATCTAGGAAACGGTAGTCGGATGCAGTTCTATCGGCTTCAGATTTGGATCACCAATAGACGCGGCCCTCAAATAGCTCCGATACCATGTAGGAATTTACAGGGTAAGTTCCTCAGACAGAATACCAAAGGATACCGCTCACAAACAGATCACAGATCAATACACCAGTATTTTGACGTGGTTAAAACCCTCAAAGAGGGAAACAGTCCACGACCTGAGCCAACGCGGCCACTTTAGGCAATTTATTAATAAAAGAATGAAAATTTACATGTGCTTCTCTCATAGACAGATTACCCTACAAATGACCCTCCATTCTCTTTAAATAGAGATCATGGACCAATCGGGTGTTAAGCCACGGATCAAGTGTCAGTAATACCGAGGAGAGAATGAACCGTCAGATCACTACATATCGTGACCGTCGGATTGTAAGTTACAAAATGTACATAGTAAAGAAACACACTTTACCTAACTCTATACTAGACCAAGTTGTACTTAACTATTTCCTATGTGTCGGAATATCCTAACATTAAATACTTTCTGGAGCAAAGATTGTCTTCAGAGAGCAACAAAAAATGGGTCACAAAGATGTTGGGTTGTGACTTTGAAATCATAAAAAAAAGGGGAAGAAAGATGTTGTGGCAGATGCACTCTCAAGAAAGGATGAGGGTGTGGAAGCATTGCTTTGTGTCATTTCTATTATCCAAACTAATTGGATAACCAAAGCAAGGGATGAATGAAAGAATGACGAAGAGGTGTGGACACTCATTCAAATTTTTAGTAAGATACCAATACATCTGATACATTTAGCTGGAAAAATGATTCATTATGGTACATACATCACTTATATCTTTGTAATAATTCCCAACTCAAGCAAAATATTCTTTTGGAATTGCACATTTCCCCCTTAAGAGGGCACTTGGGATTTTTAAAAACTTACCACGGGGTCAAGAAGGAATTTTTTGGGGATGGCCTTAAATATGATATTCAGATGTTTGTGGCACAATGTTTGGTTTGCCAACAAAATAAAATTGAAAAAATTAATACCTTGGGTATGTTACAACCTTTAGCATTCCAAGTCAACATTGAGAGGAGGTCTCAGTAGATTTTATCACAGGTTTACCCAAGTTTGAAAGAAAGAGTGTCATCATGGTGGTAGTTGATAGACTTACCAAGTATGCAAACTTCTGTGCATTATCTCATCCTTTTAAAGTAGTACAGTTGCCACTGCATTTATGGAAACAATTCAAAAGCTACATGGAAACCCAAATATTATTGTAAGTGACAGGGATCCCATTTTCACTGGGAAATTTTGGTCCTAATTATTTTCTTTTCGTGGTACTCAAGTAGATCATAACTCATCTTATCGTCCTCAATCTGATGGGAAAAATGAGATAGTGAACAAATGCTTGGAAGGATATCTTTGTTTCTCTGTATCTAATAAACAAATACAATGGGTCAAGTGGTTACCTCTAGCTGAATGGTGGTATAACGTTTCCTTCCATACTGCATCAAAAATGACCCCATTTATGGCACTTTATGGATATCATCCACCATCCATCACAACATCTTTAAGAGAAAATTCTAAGGTTCAAGAAGTGGAATATCACATCAAGCATCAACAAAAAGTTCTCCAACTCTTAAAGGATAAACTCACTCTAGTGCAAAATCGAATGAAACAACAGGCATATCAACATCGTAGTGAAAGAAGTTTTGATGTGGGTGAGTGGGTATTTTTACAACTACAACCATACAAATAAATGTCCCTCAAGCAAGCTAAGAAGGATAATAAATTTATCACCCAAGTACTATGGTCCTTACAAGTTGTTGCAAAATATTGGTACTATGACATACAAATTGGAGTTTCCTGCATATTCCCAAGTACACTCAGTTTGAATCCATGTTTCATGCTTAAAGAAGGTTATTGGTGACAAGCTCCCAATTCAAACAGTGTTGTCAGAACTTGACGAAGAAGGAAAAATCATATTTGAGCCTCAAGAAGTCACAAAAGCAATTCCCCAACAATTATGGAATTGATTAAATTCAGAGTATCTCATTAAGTGGAAGGACTTACCCGCTGAAGATTATGCATGGAAGGATGAGAATTTTATACAAAAGTAGCAGAAACTACTCAAGCACTGAGGACAATAATTTTTTGAAGGAGAGGGGCATGTTATGCCCCAATAATACTAGTGTATTCCCCTTATTGTTATTGTTATTTTAGCACCCTATTGTTTTTGTTGTGCCTATGTATCCCCCATGTTGTTATTGTTGTTCTCCCATAGAAGCCCACTATTGTTATTGTTGTGCCCTTACATTATTATTGTTATGTAGGCTTTGATTATATTGTGACCCATTAGACTCCTATATCTACTAAGGAGGTCTTATCATTTGTATCATCTAAGAATTGTTCACTTATGTAATGTAAAGAAGGCTTCCTCCTCAAAAAGGATAATTTTTAAGTCGTTGATATATATTTTTGTGAGTTGGTTGCATAACAATTAATGTTCAAGGATTTCCCATGGTCCTAGTTATTCTCCATATCAATCCCACACAACCTTGAATTCTTCTACCATGAATGTGTCTCCTAAATCACGTCCTTTCAATCATAGTTTATTAATGTTTCCCTCTTCATCACCAACCTCAATTTTGCGAATTATTCCAATGTACATGTATGACATCTTCTAGGCGGTGCATTGCCACGTCCCCCTCCCTATTGGCCAAGTGGGATGATGGCATCCTAGCCCCCCTCCTCTCTCATTTTTTCACCCATATCTGGGGGTAATATCATGTTGACAGTGTTGGACCCACCAACATTTAGGTGATCTCCCTGATATGAAGTCCTAATTAGACTTCACACCATTTGGTGTAGGAGTCCCATTGGAAATATGACCCGGTTGCCGATGTAGTGGGTGTTAATGATATGCATTGGCTACAATTACACATAAATCTAGGTATAGTGATTTTAGTGAGAACAAGCATGTGACCCCGCGGAGAGTCAAGTGTGATGCCTGAAGGTTCTACCATGCATAAGGAAAAATAAGTGATCCCCTTAAAATCCTGTGATAATATGCAACTTGAAAGGAACACACGATCATAATGACATCACAAGAAAATATGCGAAATAGTTCACAAGTGAACAGTGATGAATTAATGGAATAGAATGCATTCAACAAGGTTTGTACCAATGCAAATGAAATAGTTCATAATCATAAGCGTAAGTTCAATAACATACATTGCAAACATAACAAGAATATTCATACTACATTTACAACATATGCATGAAAAATGTCAGCTTTGAGCTTTTATTAAGTGAAAGTTCCAATCATACATACACCATTGATGAACCACTATCCCCACTGGTGGAACATGAAGTCAACATCAGTTGCTCCTCCAAATAAACATACTTCCTCTACACTACAGAGAAGCCAAAGCTCTCACAAAACTCCCAAGCTCCCAACTCTGGGCCTAATCCTAGCCAAAATCTTGGCTCCCAAAAGCCCTTTACATGAGTTATGAGGTTATATTTATAACAATAGGGGGTTGACTTGGTGAGCACCAGTATTGCAGCAATAATGTTGCAACTCCTGGGCTGCCTTCTTTACTCTTATCAACCTGGTAGTTCGTAACAAACTTGGAAGCGATGGTGTTGTATGCATAAGTACTAGTTCTTATTGCAGGTTGTCACTTGGTCAGCCCGCGCAAGATCACTAGGAGCTCAAGCCAACTTCTATGGATTCCAGAAGAATCTCTATATGTGATGAAAGGAGAGAAAGACTACTCTACAAATACTACTCCAAATACAGAAAGGAGAAAGACTGAAATGTAAAGCAAACCAAGTAAATCCTACTTAACCAACTAATCCTACTTTTGCAGAAAGCACTATCAAAACCATGACAATAATGCCATCTAACTATTCAAAGAAGTAAATAGCATCTAACTAAGCTATTTCTGGAAGTAATTGAGAAAAAAACATCTTTTTGGATTTTTAGGTATTTTTATGTGAATTTGACATGTATGTGATTTATTGTTTGTGAATGTGGCAGCGAATAGGTGGTGTTGAAAGGCGGTTTTGGGGCTTGAGAGGTTGTAGGATGGTGTGGTTAGGTCCTAAGAGGTCTCAGGTGGCCTTTTGGAGGCTTTTCCCACACTCGGACTTCAAAAGAAATCCTACAGGAAAATCTACAGGAGGACATAGGAAATCTACAGGAAGGAAAACAACGTTCTAAAGGAGGCCTACAGGAGGAGGCCGAGAGCAGTTTTGGCTGTTTTGAGGGTGTGAGAGTGGGTGGAAAAGGTGGATGAAGGTTGGAATGAGGTTTTAGTGCGCTTAGGGTCTACCAAAAATCATTAGAAGAGAGAAAGATGATTGGATTTGCTCAAGGAGAGAGGAAGGAATTCTATAGAAAATGCAGGAAACTAAGGCAGAATTGAGGGGAGACATGGGCGACCTGTAGGGCATGCATCATGTGGAGGATGGGATGGCTGATAATCTAACCTACTCTTAAAAGATATCTGCTACATAGATAACTGAAAGTCAACCAATGAGATGAAGCAAGCAATGAAATAAGTGCATCTAGAAAAAAACAGAGTTTTACATCAAACTAATCTAAATTGTGATCTATGAAAAGAAATGCTAAGAAATGCTGCAAGAAAGGAAAGAATGAAAGAGGACTATTTTAAATGAAGAAGTTCTGAAGCAAAGCAAAACTAAACTATTAACCAACTAAAAAGTTGTAAACACTAGAAGTCCTATGAATGAGGAAAATCTGTGTTTTTGGGGCAGCAAGAGGGTCTTTGCCTCAGATCATGGTCCCAAAGGGAGGAAGAGAGGCCAAGGCACTGTTGCTAGCCTTTTGAATCTTTTCTTTACCACTGCTTATCTTGCTATAGAAAGCACAAATGGAAACAAACTATTGAATCATCAAAAGCAACTTATTCTTAACCATGAAAGAAATACATCTAACAACAATCTAATCTACAACTGAAATAAAACATACAAATACAAGTAAAGAGGAGCTTGGATGCTTGGATTGGGCCCTAACCTAAGAGATTCAGCCCTCTGAGGTAACTCAGAGCTAACTCAAAAAATATTCCATCTTTATTTCCAAAATAATAACAATATTACATGAAACTGTCAAATTAATAAGCTCGAAGTTGAGCAGAGTTTACATAAGCAAAAATACAACAAAAATCCAACAAAAATCTGACCCTAGTGAGGCCCTATGCCTCTCTACTTATACAAATGAAGCTACCAACAACTTCCTTAAAATCAGGGAGGCTTGGCTCCCAAAAATCGAGATAGTCATCAGTCATCCTCCACTTGCTCGGCTGCCTGCTAATGCATGACTTGGCTACTTGTACTCTGAGCTGAATGAAGGGGAATTCAAAGTGAGGAGTAATAAATGAGGGGGACTCCCTCCTATAAGTCCTCTCCTTTGTCCACTTCGAGTTATTGCTACCATTTGTCCACTGGATCCTTGACTTTGACCACAAAATTCATCAATAATCTGCATTAAACACATATTAGACCACATGGCATCATAACTAACTCAACTCACTTTATAAGAATAAATATAATTAGAAAATCATACAATAATCTAAGAGAATGGTTGATTTGACTATGTTTGGAGGTAAAATGAGCCCATATAATTACCCATTTATGAGGCTCATCATCACACCCTACTGAAAGTGTTGCTCGTCCTCTGAGCAAATTAGTCCATCTCCTCATATTTTATGGCCCTAGTGGCCTCCCTAGCATCCCATGCTTCTAATGTGGTCTCCTCTTCCTTGTCATAGAATCCTACCTTCCTGTCTATTTCTTCCCACTAGTCTTGCTCTTCTTCTTCTCTTCTACCTTCCAACATGCCTAGCAGTAGCAAGGGACTCAATTTGAGGCTAATCCAATTGAACTTTAGCCTCTGCATGGAGTGCTTATACATTGGTATTCTCCTTAATGCCTCCCTCATCCTCATTGGGGAATGATATTCCCTGATCTGTAGACTGTGTGGTAAGGTATTCCATCTCCTCATACATGCGTGTACACAGTCATCCCCAAGTAACCTTTCCATATCCTCAAAATGTGCAATGTCTTGTGCTTGATCACTTATATATCTAGGGGCAATCTGAGGATTATGGGAAAGCAAGTTATGTGTGCTTATGAGTGCCATGGGGTTTGATGGCTCAGATCTGGTCATTAATGGCTCATTCTACTCCTTTATCATCAACCTTCTTGTTTCTGTTGCCCATAACTCTTCATGGTTCATCCATGAGGCTATGGCCATTAGTTGCAAGTCCCCTAGCCTAGCAATGGGGTCCCACACATTCTTGTCTGTGACGGCCATGTTATGTAGGTGGAATTCTACCATCTTTGCCTTATCTTCCGATGTGCTTTGGTCACACAGGTCCATAAACTGCCTGTAATCTTAGAAAGGCATTTTTCCTCTTTGTGCCAAAGTCTTTATCTGAAAATTGCAACCATTGGTCCTTGAGATACAGGCCATAGGATTTTGCTGGTGTCCTACACTGCAATGCCTCCATGGACCAATTGGCCATACATGCCAATTGGGTGTCTTTCTCTTGCAACTGTCTTCTTAGCAATTCATTTTTAGTTTCAAGGTGGCTTCTTGTGATTGCTTCTCTGTGTTTGACATCACTTAACTCTCTTCCCATTTCTCTGAGTTTGTTCTCCATATGGAAAATATCCTCAACCCCCTTGGATTTGGCTATTTGCATCCACCTATGGGTCCTTATTCTTTCTTTCTCTAATTTAAAGAATAGTGGAATTGCAAGTTTTTGTGGAATTATTCTTCCCCCCTCAAGAAGATTGTAGTAAGAGCCAAGACTGGGCTAGGGATCAGGTTCTTGTACCTTTTTTTCTTCCTCCTTTCCCTGTGGCTATCCTTCTACCCTTTTCTCAAGCTTTTTGGTTTCCTGTAGTTTTGACAGGGTCTCTTGTAGAACTATTTGTGCCTCCTGTAGGACTATTTTTGGGTCCTGTAGTTCTACCTTTTCTTTCCATGTGGGGGATCTAGGATTCCCCCTTTCATATGTGATAGGTGCCTTGGAAGGGATTCTTTTCCTTTGGCAGAGGGTGAGTCTTCAATAATAATTGGCACTTTTGAAGAAGTCTGGGGTTTCCCTGTTTTGATTCTTGTGCTCTTCCTAGCCTTGAAATACATTGAGGTCTGTCTCTTGCTCTTATGTTGTGGTTTAATTGGTGTGCTGAGTGTAGTGAGAGCAGCTGCCGCCTCTCTTTCTAGAGTCTCAGGGGACACTTTTGTCTTTTCTGCCTCTTTTTCTATCTCTGTTTTCTCTGTTTCCTCCTGCTCTGTTTCTTCAGCTTTCTTCTCCTCTATCTTGGTTTCTTCCTTCTTCCCTTCTTGTTCTTCTAACTCACCAGTTGCTTCACCTTATCCCCCTTGCTGCTCTTCCTCCTCACTGCCAGTAAGATTGATATCATAGGTTAGGGTCTTTATGTCATCTTCAGCTGTCATGTTTCGGAAGATTTCCCATGCTATAGGGAGTGTAAATGTATGGAAGGCTTCTTCCACTAAAATTTTGATTAACCCATGGTGAGCTAGCTGCTCTGGATTTCCTGCTTTTACTTTAGTACTGGAGTCGATGAGGGACTGTAGGAGGAAGTAGGGGATGTTGAGCTTCTAAGGGGCTGGAGTGTCCATGCCATACCTTAATTCATGAAGGATTATAAAGTGGTAATCATAGACAATGTTGTACCTCCCCTCATAGGAAATATACTTGATTATTTGGTAGCTAACCCCATCCCAAGGATATGGTATGCTAGCCCTTCTTATGCCATTTTTATCTTCTACAGGGGTTTCATTGTTTTAGAAGAAGTTTTTCTTAGTAGCTTGGCCAATTGGTTTCTCATCCTTACTCCAAGGCAATCCAAGAGGAAGGGTAGTGACCCTACTGATAAATTCAGGAGTTATCTCCATGGAAAGGCCTTTAAAGGTGATAGTGGCATGTGTTTGGTGTGAGGGTCCAAAGAGTGGGCAAATTCTTGAGCAATTTCCTCATCAAACCCTCGGAATTTCTCAAAACAGTTCATCCAATTTTCTCTTGTGAATATGTCCACTACTTGGGGATGTGCATGGAGCCTAGAGAAGTTGGTGGGCTCTTTCCTCATAAAACCTCCTGTCATTTTGTTTATGCTTCTTTGGGAAACCAAATGAGGATAAGGAGACAACAATTTTTGAAGAAAAATAGAGAAACAGAGAGACTATGTTTTTCTAAGAAATAAGTAGAAATTATTTTATGTATTTACTCCACCTAAAGGCTTTATTTTCTCCTCAAAATTTTAACCATTGCTTGCATATTTTGATATTCAATGGGGGTATGCATAGAACATACCTTCTCAATCTGATAATTGTGCTAAAACCCGTGTTTTCTCCCTTCAAAACAACTCACTGGCCCTCCTGTAGAAGACTGTTGTCCCTCCTGTAGAATTCCTATAGGTTCTCCTGTAGAACCTGTAAGTGCTCCTGTAGACAACACCGAGAGTAGTAATATGGGAGAGATCAACGGAGAATGATGGTTCGAGGCTATGGGGGCACGAAGAGATTGCACAAGCACAGTTTCAAGGAGAGAATGAAGGAAAAGGTGGTGAGAGTGCTTGGGGAGGAGTACTTATTGCTTTTTATGGATATTTCTGGTGATGGAGGGTGAGCTAGCCAAGTGTATGTTGGCCATATTTGGACCGTTGGTCCCCACTTGCCTTTTCATCATGGCCCTTTCCTCGTAATGATCCCTCATGATTGCATCGGAGTTCACACTTCCTCCACTACTTGTCCTTGACATCTTTCCTGAGTTGACTGTGCGCACGTGTGGGTGACATCTTCAGATGAGTGGAGTCAACTAGCTGAAGGTGGCCAAGTTAACTAGCCACCGTTTCCTCATTCAACATCAACCATCTCATTGTTGTTGCATGCCTTCTAATTATACAAGTGAAAACAGAGGAGCGGGTTAGTTACTTACCTGAGATCCGAATGTATTTGCTGTGAAGGTTGTGGCTCTTTCTCTCCGCTACATGCCTTTGTTTTCTTTTTATTTTGATGCATGCTATCTGCTTGCTGATGTGTGGTTGTGCTTTGTGCAGGTTCCTCTTTGGCTGGATCCGATCTGTAGGTGTCTTCTTCAACCTTCATATTTGCACCCTCTTACTGCTGATGCTGGATTTTAATGGGATCAGCTGCTACATGAATTCCTACAGGAGCTCCTGTAGCTGCTTCTCCCTTTGAAACTTCAGCTTCTTTCTATGCTTGGAGCTATGAGGATGATGCCAGAGATGTAGATAGAGATGGAGAGGTAATAGGTAGGCTTTAGGTGAGGTGGATGGTGTTGTTTCCTTTCTTATTTTTGTTCCTTTTCTTTTTCCTAAAAAACTGTTTTTTCTCTGTTTTTCTTAGGCAGGAAGAAGAATTATATGTGGGATCTGATGCAAGCTTAGAAATGATGGCAAGGAGGTTTAAAGACTACAGGAGGATTTATAGATCTTTTATGAAGCTTCCTTGTCCCTCAAACTACCTTTTATATCCATTTTTGGCTCTCTGTAATTCCTACAGGAGCCTCCTGTAGAAAATAAAGAGCCTCCTGTAGAAAACATAGTTTTTGAAAAAGAAGCACATTGAGGTGAAAAGAATGCCAAGAATGATGGAGAAAGGTGTGGAAAGGCAGGATAGGTGTTGGTATTGGTTTTAGGGCTCCCTTGGCACCTTCTGATACTTCCTGTAGTCCTCCTACAAACCTGCAATGCAACTGGAAATTCATTTTTCTTTTTCTCTTTTTTTTTTTTGAAAACAACTAGGGCGCCTCAGGGAGGTTTTCACCCTAATTACCTACCCTCGGTGCCTCCAAGGGAGGTTTTCACCCAGGGATCTTATTTTTCTCTTTTTTTTTTTTCTTTTTTTTTGACATCACTGGGCTGCCTCAAAAGAGGTTTTCAACCCAATGATGGGACTCAAGCACCTCATGGAGGTTTTCACTTGAGTCCTTATTTTTTATTTTTTCTTTTTCTTTAGTGAGTGGATGAAGTGGAGGCCAAGACATTCTCCACTACCATCACTGTCTTATTCAAATTTTCAATGAACTCTCTCTTAGAGAGGGGTTTCTTGTAGACTTTCAATTGATGTCCACTGACAAGCATGGGGATGGCTTCATCATCAATGGTTCTGATTAGAACTGAACCATTGTCATTGCATTTCTCCACAGTGTAGGGTCCTAGCCATATTTTCCTTAGCTTGCCCTTGAAATCTTTGTATCTTGAATCATAGAGTAATGCCCAATCTCCCTCTTGGAATTGCTTCTCCTTGATATTTTTTTCATGCCATATCTTTCTCTGAAGCTGAACAACCTCTCTATGGAGAAGGGCCTGCATTCTGTGTTCATCTAATCCATTGAGCTGAAGTAATCTTTCTTTCTGTGCATTGTTTAGGTCCAGGTCCAGCTGAGCTACCATCCTCAGGGTATTGAATTCAAATTCTATTGACAGCAAAGCCTTCTTCCCGTAGACCAGCTCATAAGGTTGAACCCCGCATTGGTCTTCCATGTTGTATTGTAGGCCCAAGTGGCCTCAACTAATCTATCTGCCTAGTCTTTTTTATTGCTGCTCACTACCTTTGTCAGGATCCCTTCAAATGATCTGTTAGTGACCTCCACCTGCCCATTGGCTTATGGATGTGTTGATGCCTCGAAAATCACTACATCAACATCGGGGAAAACCACCCGGTCCAGACTTTAAAAGCAGCTTCTTTTCCGTTTGGTGTGGTGGCTCCGACTGGATATAATGGGACCAGTTTCCTATTGATTTATAAATGGGATGGATAAGTGATTGATTTTCTAATATCTAATGGTAATGATGGATAATTTATTCTAAAATGCAATAACATAAATAACTAATCTATCCCGGGAAGTCTTTCTCTTAGTGCAATTTTTGATGGTTCTTATTGACAAGTAGGCATATAGATGACTCTACTTATAAACACATGTATTCATTCATATGATAATTACTTTGTTCAAGTATTTGAACAAAGTAATAATTAAAACATTATTACACTATTATTTATATATTATTAACATACATATGTATAAGAATAACAACTCTTAAACATTCAATAGTGATAAGTCAAAGAATTGTTGTGAAAGCATATATATACATCAATAATAGCAAAATGAATAAATGTTGATTCACATAAAAGCATGAAGCAAAAAACATAGATAATAGTACCATATGTGTTTGAATCTCCTTCGATATCAATTGCATTCAAATCCCGCCTTTCAACTTGGAAATTTTTTTATAGGAGCAATAGTGCATGTCACATAAAAGTATTCTTCATCAAAATTCAGAATTCAGGTCCAGTTTTTATAAAAAATATATATCGGAAGCACAGTAGTGCAACTTCCGATCCAAGTCTTAATACAAAATTTGAGGACCCTTTCTAAAACATGAAAGGGTCTATAAATACTATCTAAACTAACAAACTATTAAATAAAAATGCTATGTGCTAATATTAACCAAATCATAGATATATGAAAATGTCCCCGAAATAGGCATGCTTGCAGTCGATTAGAATGGTTCACTGTTTCAGCTGACTATCTTGTGAATTGAGTTGGCAAATGGCGAGCATCAGTTGTAGTTCTAGAGGATGACTCATGCGCGAATGTAACTGAGCAGTATATGTGGCATTAGTAATTTCGAGAATCATGTAACCGATTGTATCAGTGAGGCATTTCATCGCTGTCCTCTGACTATGTGGTTTAACAAGGAAGAACCAAAAGTTTTTCCATGTTAAAGTTTAAATACAAGTGATTAATCTTTCCCTCTGCTTCAGCTCCTGTTTCCATGTCTGTTCCAATGCTTTCACTGATGGAATTTTCCCTAGAGAACATTCTGAAATTAAATTTGACAAATAAATAGTATCATTAATCAATTCAACTAGATTACTGGTTGTCGATCTGCATCTTGATGTTGCCCTTTCTTCCTTCATCAGTTGAGATTGCCATTCAAGGAATAGGATTTCCTTATGCGAATTGAGAATTTAGGGTAGATTTGCAGCTTGTCCTTCCTTGGTTTCTTGCCAAGAGAGAAACTCTGTTAGTCTTTCATCTACTTGCTCTGATTTCTGTCTTGCATCAATTGACTTATCAATCATAGATGAGGAAATTTCACATAAGGGAAGAACGAGAGTGATATTATGACATAATAAGGTCAATTGATTAGATAGTGCTTTGGTAATTTGGAGAGCTTCTGATCTGAATTCTCCCACTTGGGGATATCCTTTGAATCTTTCTATTTGCAGTGACAATTGAGCGATCTATTCTTCCTTTGATTTGCTCAACTGTTCATTTATTGCTTGCAGCTTGTTCAATGCTTAAGATAGTTCATGTTGCTTCTGTATTGCATATTGATCAATCCTTTGTTTTTATTTGAGCAATTGCTTGTTTAATTAATCATTTGACTGCCGCTGCACTGCTAATTGTTGTTCCAACTGCTCTATCCTCTGTTGCTTCTCTTGTAGCTGTGTCTATAGAAAAATAATTGCTTGATCCTTTTCTTTAAGAAAATTTCTTACCTCTGATGCTTTGTCCATAGTAGCTGTTGTGTATGCTCCAGCATACTGAGAGAGTTTAGTGAGATCTTTAGAAGGGTTGACTTCTTCTCTCCATACCACATTTGTTATCTCCATTTGTGAAGGCAAAAGAGAATATTGATCAAGTTTTCTTTTTTTCCTTTGTCTCTTGATTACAACCCTATGCTTAGGGTTATAGAAGACATCCAAGGGTGGTATTTCTTCTACATGTAGAACAATTTCATCAGATGGATTCTTGGGAATTATTTCTACATCCTTTTGAGTCATGGGTGGGCCGCTAGTTCCTTCAGTCAGAACTGTATTAGTTGTTGTCTTCTAACCAGTTTTCACCTCAGGTGTGCTAAATCCTTGTAGGCTCTCAGTATTACTGATAATAGAATCGAATTGCTACCATTCTTTGAGTAGTTTAGGATCAACATAAATACTCGAATCCATGAGTTCACTACTCTTTCCTTGTTCCTGCTCCTGCTCTGGCAATTTTTATTTTTTAGGAACCTTTTCCACTGCAGGAGTCTTGTTAGCAGCTTTCTGTTCAGTTTGACTTGGTGGTTGAATTGTAGGGGTTGTGGTTAATAGGTCTAAAGGCAGAGTTTGCAACCTCTAGTCTCTGAGCCTATTGAACGTTTCTAACCCTTCTTCTTGATAGCTGATTCTATCGAATCCTTTAACTTGAAAAAATGTATCGGCTGAAGAAAATAAATCATCAAAGTCATTCGCTTCATGATCAAATTTGGCCAATTTAGCTTGAGCGATGACATTATGGGAAACCTTATTTGGGTCATATTGCCTGTTAAGAATGGTGGCAAGATTCAACATCTGAATCTTCTCCGCCTCTTTTTCTGCGTGCTTGTAGTCATGTAGGGTAAAAACGCCACATCGTAAGGGAAATACAAGCCACATTTGTTTCTTGGAGTCCCTAAGGGTTCTTGATCTCCCTTCAACAATTATTTGAGATGCCAATTCCTGTGCTAACAATTTATCAGGCACATACAAGGGGAGGACATGGGGTTTAGTGAGGCTGCCAAAAAGCCTTATATAGGTAAATTTCTCCTCCCCGAACTAGTTGCCTACTGCTGTCAGGTCAATTTCTGCTTCCTGGGATATCCTGGGGGCAGGCTTATTGAAAATAGAATAATATATAGGTAAAAAAAAACCATTGAAAATTCTATACAGGTTATTTTTGTAGTATGCTTTCCACAATTGCTTATGATAAATATGAATCGGGTTCAGATCTTGGGTAATCCATTTCCATCTGAGTATCAGGTATTCAGAATTAAAAGAAATAGTATCCATAATATATGCACTGTAGTAGAAAGGGGGAATGGTCCGGGAAGTTTTATATGCATTCCTTCTGTACTCTAAAATTTCAGTGGCTAGTCTATCAGACAAAATATTTTCCCAATCCATAACATAACCATTAATTGCTACTTTCATTAGAGGGATCATATCTATAGTGACTTTGGCATAATCATGTTGTCCCCACAGTCTACACATCATAGCTCCAGCATAGCAATAAGGCGAAGCTAATGAGTCGAAAGATTAGTTACTCAATGACTCGTGTTTGTGTTTCTCTGGAAAATGCCTCCATTACTTGATCGGGGCTGACTCTGAGTCGTTTTCCTTTGCAAATGCTTCTAGGAACGCCTTGTTGTATCGCTTCTTAGGTGGAGGTAAATGGTACATTTGCCTGAGATCTTCAGGCTTGAATGAGCTGAATATCCTTCCATCTACCATGGAAAATGTTCTATCTGACGTTGGAATTTTCTCTACCACCCATCTTACCACATCAGTATATGGCAGGATTTTGGCTCGCGCTGCTATTCTGTGAAGATAAGAACAAGCCAACTCCTTGAGAGTTCCCTCTGACTTGTTGGTTGAATCGGCAGTGGCTTCTTCTTCTAGTTCTTCGGGCTCCTCTGCTTCTATCAGATTATAAATGCTTTCCCAGTTGGTATTTCCCATACCAAGACATGTTGTATCTGAGATTAGTCCCTTCTTGCTCTGTTCTAGTTCTTTGGCCGCAAGAGTTGCTGTGGACTTCTTTGATTTCTTCCCCATTTTCTCTGGATTTCTAGATTCGGAGAGACTCTACACAAACAGTTGCAAACCGTAACACAGAGATACTGCTGCTACAATCCAATATAAAAATGAATACAATTACGTTGATTGACATATGATAAATGAAATACAGTTAAGGATTACCACGGATAAAATCTTTTAAAGGATCTACCCTTAACTGTAAAATTTAATAGCCATTCAAACTGCCAATCGTGTTAAATTAATATCATAAATACCCATCTCGTTAATCGTATACTGAGTGATTATTTCAAGTGTGCTTTAGATTTCATTGATCGACGATCGGCGATAAATCACAAATCGCAATCAGGAGTGTCAAAGGGAAGGGTTTTAACACTTGCAATAAATATCTCCGATTGTCGAAAGGTAATATTATAATATAATGGAGTGGGGTATTATGCATACAAACCGTTTTCAGTGTGTATTTACCTTTTGGCATGCGAGCTTAATTAATTGATCACAGTCGGGATTCGGATTAAGCTTTTATCCTTTTGTCATATGACTTCCCCGATTGCCGATTACCGATTGCGATTTACTTTATCGCATCGGGAGATTTGATGAGGCCTTTACGTATGTCCCTTTATCAATGAATATCTCCGATTACCAATTGTGATATCAGATCGGAAGATATGATGAGCCCTTGTGTGCATACCTTTGGCATTTGACTTCTCCGATTGCCGATTACGATTTTCTTTTCGGATCGGAAGATTAGGTGAGGTATTGCTTTTATGCTTGTTCCCTTTGTTATTACGATATGCGATCTTTGATCGCTTTATCACAAATATGGAATTATTTACGATATTTTAAAAGGAACACTTCGTTTTCCATCAAAAGGCTTTATAAAATGACTTATTTACATCGGACCTTTTAATAAGGATTTTTCTTGTAATGAGGTTAATACCATTTTATTTATTAACTCACATATCTAACTAAGTTTATTTTTTAAAAAAGGACCCATTTCTTATTGGAAGTTTTGTGTAAAATTTTTATAGAAATGGGGGGTTGTTATACAGGACAACAATTGGCGATTCATTGGGAGAAACAATTATCTTTGAGAAAATAATATAATATTTTAACCTTCTTAATTTGAAAACCTTAGTGGATAGAGAAAATCTAATATAACTAGGTAATCATAAACTTTGAATATAATGAAAACTATCTTTGCTATCTTTATCTCATCTCAAAATTAAATACATCCTAGGTTTAAGAAAACCTTAATTGGTTGATAATGATAAAACAAGAGACTTGTCCATCTTAGCTTATATAGTGACTCCTTTGTCACAGGTAGAGCCACTGTTGCCAGCAAACGTCTATAGTCTCAGCAGGGTTACCTTTTAACCATTTGATCATTCACTGTCCCATTCATTTCAGAGTATAATTTAAAAGAATGAATCCGAAAGATATGTTTCCACATTTTTTGTATTACATTTTCTTTTTTCTTTATTTCTTTATTTTGTAAGATAAAAAGTCATTGTCCTGGTTTGCTAGCCAGCTATTGACAATGCCATTCATTGGTTGTAATTTAACTGAACAAGCTGGCTTGTGATGAGACCCCTTGTCTTATAATTATAAGCCATTACCCTGTTTTGATGTGCAGTGTTGGTAATGTCAGTTTGTTGGGTATACTCCGTAATATATAATTTTCTAACGCAGTTGAACTAGTTCCCTATGATCATGGTAAGTAGGCTTGTGATAAAACCTCTTGTCTTTTATATCAAATATATCTTAGAATTACACTCTGAGAAATTATAAACTTTGATGGATGGGATGAATAATTTTCTCCTTAAGAGAACATGGATGACAGTTTTGAGAGTTGAAGATGCTAAGATTGGATCAGTTTTTGCTTTCTATTGATAACCTTTTTAGGCTTCTAAAACTTTTGAATGATTTACAGTATTTTCAAGTTTTGAGAAGATTTCACAAAAATAAAAGGGTTTTCAGAGTTTAATTATACCTAATTTCCCAGAAATTTTCTTTTCTCTTCAAGGCTTTCATCTATCAAAAGTAAATATTAAAAGTATTCTCCTTTAAGTAACCTTTTCAAAATAGTAAAGGCCAATAGAAGATTATTCACAGCCTTATTTCCTAAGAAAGAAAATAATTGATTATTCATACAAATATAGTTGAAAACTGAATATTTACAAAGTGAGAAGGGGTTACCTCCTCAATTGAAGAATTTTTTCAAAATAAGCCCATTGACAGGAAGAGAATCTCTCTTTCCTGATAGATCTTGCAATAAAAATGTAGATGGGCCTATCTTCTCGCTGATTTGGAATGGTCTGAACCATATTTTTTGAAACTTAGTGTGTTTTCCTTTATATTCATGGGCTTCGTCCCATTTCAAAACTAGATCACCAACTTGCAAACGTTTTGAGTCGGTTGAAGTTGTATCAAAAGAAGGCTTGATAATTTGTTGATGCTTGGCATGTGTAATTCGGGCTTTTCCCCTTTCTTCCTCTAGTTCCAGAATCTGATTATGTCTTAATTGAATAGAAGATGAGGGGTTTTCTTCAATAAATTGCATTAAGGCTAGTGATGGAAGTACTAAATTTGCTGGTATAACAACCTCCTTTCCATACACTAGATTAAATGGAGAAGTGCCTATTGAGGCCCTCTGTGTTATACAATCTACCCATAATGCAATTATCAAAGACTTGTGCCAGTTTTTATGATTCTGATCAATAGTTCTCTTAAAGATTTTGATAAGATTTTTATTGGTGGATTCTGCTAAACCATTACCCTGAGGGTAGTAGTTTGCAGAATATTTCAATTTGAATCCTCTTTTGATAGCAAATTCAAGTATAGAATTACCAGAGAAATAAGATGCATTAACAAAGATAAGAGCATTTGGGACAGCAAACCTGGTAATGATGAACTGATCTATGAATTCAATGATAGCCTTAGAGTTTGATATCTTCAAAGGAATTGCTTATACCCACTTAGTAAAGTAATCGGTAGCTGTAAGGATATACCTGTGCTGTTTGGATGAATGTAGAATAATTTCTCCAATGATATCCAATCCCCATTGTTCAAAAGGCTGTTCAATGTTGACTGGTTGCAAAGGAAAAGCTGGCTTCCTTTGCCTTCCACTGGTAGTTTGGCATGTTCTGCATTTCATTACATATTCATGAGTATCTCTAAATAATGTAGGCCAATAATATCTAGCATGAATAATTTTGTGGGCTGTGGTGTTAGCTCCAAAATGTCCTCCCGCTGCACCATCATGTAATTCCTGCAAGACCTTTTGGGCTTCAGATTTTTCTGAGCATCTTAACAAAATTGAATCATAATTCTTTATAAACAACACATCATTAACAATCATGAAGTTTTTTTCTTTCAGTCTTATGGCATGTTTATTTTTATAGGAAAGATTAGAAGGAGCATATCCATTTTTCAAATAGAATATCAAATCTGCATATTGGGATTCAGGATTAATGGTACTTATCTCATTTATTTCTTCAATATTATTTGTACCTTCATGTTCATGAATGTTAGAAGCTCCTGCTAATAACCTGAAAAAACCTTGGCCTTTGACAATCTTTGCTGGTTTAATGTCCAAATCATATTCTTGTAATGTTGTGACCCAGTTTGCCCTTTTTTCTCCCAATTCCCTTTGAACTAGTAACTGTCTTACTGCTGAAAAGGGGACTATAAATTTTGTGTGAGCTGTTAAGAGAAAATGCCAAAAGTGTTTAATGGCTTTAAATACAGCAAATGCTTGCTTTTCAACTTCGAAGTAATTAAGTTCAGCACCTTGATTGAACTACAAAATGAAATTGGTGCTTCCAAGTTTTGATTATTGATTTGTGTCAGCACTTCTGCGTAAGATGAATCAGATGCAAGAGTATATAAAATGAAATGATTTGAGAAATTGAGAGTGTTTAAAGTAGGAGCATTTACGATTGACTTCTTGATTGAATTAAATTCCTCTCTCTCTATATGCCCCCCATTTAAACACTGAGTTTTTCTTGATCATGGTTTGTAATGGTAAAACAATCTGTGAAAAATATGGAACAAATCTTTTTACAAAATTAATTTGAACTAAAAATGATTGTATTGATTTTTTATTATGTTGAAATGGAATATTAGAAATCTCTTTGATTGTATCTGGATCAATATAAATACCATCTTTTGAAACAATGAATCCCAAGAGTTTACCTTGGTTAAGAGCAAAAATGACTTCTTAGGATTGAGTGAAATGCCATACCTTTTACAGCGTTCAAAGATTTGTTTCAAATCATGTAAATGACTTGATATTTTCTTAGAGAAGACAGTAATGTCATCCAAGTAGACAACTACCGATTTGTTGATTAGACCTTTGAATGCTATGTCCATCTCTCTTTGGAATGTAGCTCTAGCATTGATTAATCCGAAAGGCATTTTTTTATAGGCATAAGTTCCCCACTTAGTTCTGAAAGTAGTCTTAAGTCTGTTATCAGGGTGCACCAAAATTTGGTTACACCCTGAAAAACCATCTAAGAAAGACATTAGTTTAGAACCAGCTACTGAATGGAGAGTTTGCTCCATTGTTAGGAGAGGAAAATTATCCTTTTGACTTGCTTTGTTAAGATTTCTGAAATCAACACAAATTCTAATGTCACAATTTTTCTTTCTTACTGGCACCAAGGTGGACACCCAATTTGAATGTCCAATAGGAAAAATTATCTTAGCCTTCAAGAGTTTGTTTAACTCGGATTTTATTTGACTTTCGAGGTTGGGATGAATTTTCCTTAATTTTTGTTGTACTGGCTTTCCTTCAGATATCATTGGGATAGTATGTTGTATGATAGAAGTATCATATGTTTTCAAGTCATCATAATTCTAAGCGAAGACATTTTTATACTTATTCAATAATCTAATAAATGCAATTCTTTCTTCTGAGGTAAGTCCTAATCCCAAATTGATGTTTTGTGGCTTGTACTCTGTACCAACATTTATTAATTCAAATCTCAAAGTAGAACTTTGGAGCTTTGAATTAGTAACCTCTTTAAACCTATCTTTGAAGTCATAAAAATCTTCAAGTTTGACCACTGGTTTAGGTATTGAATTTTATTCAAGTTTTTCTTTCATTTGAAGATCATGTTCACTTTCATCAATAATTTGATCATCATAGGACTTATCAGAAGTTAAGAAATTTAAAATGTCATCATCATGATTGAATACTCGCCAGTTAGTGACATTATCAGGAATCGATGGTCTGAAAATTAACTCTACTGAAAATCTATCGGGACTGTAATCTTCAGATGGAAGGAGCTTAGAAGCAACATTGGCTAGTAAATTTGTTGCTGCATTCTGGGATCTAGGAATGGGAGAGATATTAAATGCTAGAAAATGAGATACAAGGTCTTGTACCAAAGATTGATAATGTTTAAGGTGACTAGAAAGACAATGTATAATATTTCTGACTTGTTTTATAACAATTTCTGAATCACCAAACACTTTAAAATGTTGTACCTTAAGACCAATTGCTTTATACAGTCCTTGAATCAAGGATTCTACAGTATTGGTTGTGCACTCAAATTCTAATCTGCATGATAACATGGTCTTTTCTCCCTCAGGACTAACTAAAATACATCCTGCCCCCGCACCTTCATTAGATTTAGACCCATCAAAATATAATGACCAAAATAAAGGTTTATCTATAGTTTTGTTTACAATTTCCTCAAAAATGTTAACACACATTGATGTACTGTTTGGGAAAATTTTTCAATTTGAGATGCGAAACTATTAACTGAGAAAGATGATGATTGAGCAGTAAAATTACCAAAGAATGATTCAGATGAGTAGTTACCAAGAATGTTATTGCTGAATGCTATAGGCTGGTTTTCTTTTTCAAACTTTGTCACAGTATGAGTCATATGCTTCTCCCGATAAATCTTAATCTGATGTGGCTTTCCTTTATAGGGCAGCCACATGTGGGACCAATCGATAGAAATATAACCATGAAGTTTCTTGGACTAATCTCTACTTAAAATCAAACCATAGAACTCAGGAATATCAACAATTAATATGTAAATTATCTGAATCACTCTTGGATCCGCTGATAACCTGATGGTAATTGAGTTGATTTCCCCTAATACTTGGACCTTAGTTCTATCTAATTGGACAATATGGACAATAGACTTTTGGGGTTAAATATTCAGTTTAGAACAAATCGAGGCCAACATTATATTCGATGAAGCCCCTAAGTCTATCAAGCAATTGTGCAGATTTCTATTATAAATCTCATAGGTCAAGAGAAAAGGAGGAGTATGGGAATTTGATCTATCTCCGATTAGAACAATATCAATGGCTTCCACTCTACCAGGTGGTGGTTTACCTGTGTCATTAGCAGCTTTGGACAATATAGCATTTGGAAGAGGAGAAGAAGGTAATGCATCTAATTCTTTGAGCAGCAATTTTTGTTGATGCTTGAGTTTACTAAGCTCAAACATAGTGATATTTGCCTTCATTTTCTTCATGTCTTCAATAATGTTGTAATCCATAGAATCTGCAACTACTAATGTTTTAGATGTTGAAGGTGGATTGGAGGCTGATGGTTGATTTTGAGTAGGTGTCGCTGTAGATTTCTTTGTCAGAACCTTTTCTTTAGTAGTAGTACCCGTGTTCTTTTTCTTCTAAGTTGTTTGAACAGGTTCAGGAGTGCCTTTACTCCTAGTACTTAATGGGAAAGCTTCCTATTCATTTTCTATATTAGAATCGGCCAAAATGAAGTCCCACATCCCATAACATTCTACTGTTACCTTTTCTTCGATTTCTTCAGATGATAAGATTGTATCTTCTTCTTTATCGTCCTTGGGGTCTGACTCTGAATTAGATATAGCATTAGGGGGTTTTGATTTTGGCTTCTTCAAGTTTCTAAATGGCTTTTTAGTTGAAGTTTCAGCTACCTGTTTCTTGATTTCTATCATTTCATTTGACATAGTCTTTAAAACTGTTTGGAGACCTTCCATATCGTATGGATCTTTAGCCATTTTCTTATTTGAATCATATTTGAAGGAGACTTTTTTAGATTTTCTATTTTCAAGAGCAACTTTCTTTTCTAAGGCGATGATACGTTTTTCCACAGCAATTGCCTCTTTCATATTTTCTGCTAGGGTACGTTTCCCAGCTCTATCTACAAAGATAGCTATGTTTGAAGCTAAAGCTGTTATATACCATTCACTTCTAACTTGTTTAGTAGGTTTAGAACCAGTAGGAATCTTATTTAAGAGTTTACTAAATCGTGAATTGAACTCTTTAATAGGTTCTCTAGATTCTGTTCTAAGATTTGAAAGATAATTGATTAATGTTGCTATAGATCTGTCATCACCGTATTTAGTTAAGAACTGTTCTTGAAAAATGTTCCAACTAGTTATGGATCCCGATGGTAAGGAAAAGTACCAAGACCCAGCTGATCCTTGTAGGGTATAAGGGGAAAGTCTAACAACCACATCTTCCTCAGTAACTCCTTTTAAGTTGACCGACAACATAAAATTATTTATATGTTCATCTACTTGTATGCCTGCATCTGGATTGAATTTTGGCAACCATTTTTTAGGATGAGCTAGCAATGGGTTTAAAGGTGCAGGTATGGTGACTGCACCAGGACTGCTCCATGGGTTCTGTGCCATTGTCAAGCTACTAATAGATGATAGCGCAAATGAAGTTCTAGATGGTTGGGAAACAGATGTTGAGGTTTGAGATGGCTGAGAAACAGATGTAGAAGTTGTAGTTCCTTATTGAACGACAATCTGGAGTGGAGGAGTGGATGGTTGACTTTGCAATGGAGAAGATGAAATGGATGATGATGATGAGAAGATTTCACTATCAGATCCTTCACTAGTCTTCCTTACTCTTTTCCTTTCAGGCAAAGGTCAATACCAAGCTTTTCGCTCTGAAGTCTGGTGAGGGGTTGAGAAGGAACGAATTACAAAGTCACACTGCCTTGGGATGACTCAGATTTCTGTGGTGATATCGAGAATCCTTGAAGTTTGTGGATTAGAGACTGCACTTCAGGAGATTCTAGAGTTGATTTATCTGAGATGTTTTGGGTTTGAGTGGTGGTGGTTGTTTCCTCAACTTCTCACTTGAACGCTGGAGTTTTAGCATGCAAGGGAGGAGCCGGAGGTGAGGTGGGGGGGATTTACTCTTAGAATGGATTGTAGATTTGGGTTTGCTTGCCATTCACAGTTCAGGCCCTCTTTCTAGTGCCAAAAATGTTGATGCCTTGAAAATCGCTACATCAACATCAGGGAAAACCACCTGGTCCGGACCTTAAAAGTAGCTCATTTTCCGTTTGTTGTGGTGGCTCCGACTGGATATAATGGGACCAGTTTTCCAGTGATTTATAAATGGGATGGATAAGTGATTGATTTTCTAATGTCTAATGGTAATGATGGATAATTTATTCTAAAATTCAATTACATAAATAACTAATCTATCCCGGGAAGTCTTTCTCTTAGTGAAATTTTTGATGGTTCTTATTGACAAGTAGGCATATAGATGACTCTACTTATAAACAAAAATATTCATTCATATGATAATTACTTTGTTCAAGTAGTTGAAAAAAGTAATAATTAAAACATTATTAAACTATTCTTTATATATCATTGACATACATATGTATAAAAATAACAACTCTTAAACATTCAATAGTGATAAGTCAAAGAATTGTTGTGAAAGTATATACATACATCAATAATAGCAAAATGAATAAATGTTTATTCACATAAAAGCATGAAGCAAAAAACATAGATAATAGTACCATATGTGTTTGAATCTCCTCCGATATGAATTGCATTCAAATCCTGCCTTTCAACTTGGAAATTATTTTACAAGAAGCAATAGTGCATGTCACATAAAATTATTCTTCATTAAAATTTAGAATTCAGGTCCAGTTTTTATAAAAAATATATATCGGAAGCACAGTAGTGCAACTTCCGGTCCAAGTCTTAATACAAAATTTGAGGACCCTTTCTAAAACATGAAAGGGTCTATAAATACTATATAAACTAAAAAACTATGAAATAAAAATGCTATGTGCTGGTATTAACCAAATCACAGATATATGAAAATCTCCCTGAAATAGGCATTGTTGCAGTCGGTCAGAATGGTTCATTGTTGTGGCTGACTATCTTGTGGCTTGAGTTGGCAAATGGCGAGCATCGGTTGCAGTTCTGGAGGATGACTCATGCACTAATGTAACTGGGTACTATATGTGGCATAAGTAATTTCAGGAATCATGTAACCGATTGCATCGGTGAGGCATTTCATCGCTGTCCTCTGACTATGTGGTTTAACAAGGAAGAACCAAAAGGTTTCCCATGTTAAAGTTTGAATACATGCGATTAATCTTTCCCTCTGCTCCAGCTCCTGTTTCCATGTCTGTTCTAATGCTTTCACCGATGGAAGTTTCCCTGGAGAACATTTTGAAATTAAATTTGACAAATAAAGAGTATCATTAATCAATTCAACCAGATTACTAGTTGTTGATCTGCATCTTGATGTCGCCCTTTCTGCCTTCATTAGTTGAGATTGCCATTCAAGGAATAGGATTTCCTTATGCGATTCGAGAATTTGGGGTAGATTTGCAGCTTTTCCTTCCTTGGTTTCTTGCCAAGAGAGAAACTCTATTAGTCTTTCATCTGCTTGCTCCAATTTCTGTCTTGCATCAACTGACTTATCAATCATAGATGAGGAAATTTCACATAAGGGAAGAACGAGAGAGATATTATGACATAATAAGCTCAACTGATTAGATAGTGCTTTGGTAATTTGGATAGATTCTGATCTGAATTCTCCCACTTGGGGATATCCTTTAAATCTTTCTATTTGTAGTGACAATTGAGTGATATGTTCTTCCTTTGATTTGCTCAACTATTCATTTATTGCTTGCAGCTTGTTCAATGCTTGAGATAGTTCCTGTTGCTTCTGAATTGCATGTTGATCAATCCTTTATTTTTCTTTGAGCAATTGCTTGTTTAATTGATCCTTTGACTGCCTCTGGGCTACTAACTACTGTTCCAATTGCTCTATCGTCTGTTGCTTCTCTTGTACCTGTGTTTCTAGAAAAATAATTGTTTGATCCTTTTCTTTAAACAAATTGCTTACCTCCGATGCTTTGTCCATATTAGCTGCTATGTATGCTTTGGAATACTGAGAGAGTTTAGTGAGATCTTTAAAAGGGTTGACTTCTCTCCATACCACATTTGTTATCTCCATTTGTGAAGGCAAAAGAGAAGAATGATCAAGTTTTCTCTTTTTCCTTTGTCTCTTGATTACAGCCCTATGCTTAGGGCTATAGAAGACATCCAAGGGTGGTATTTCTTCTATATGTAGAACAATGTCATCGGATGGATTCTCGGAAATTATTTCTACATCCTTTTGAGTCATGGATGGGCCGCTAGTTCCTTTAGTCGGAACTGTATTAGTTTCTATCTTCTGACCAGTTGTCACCTCAGGTGTGCTAAATCCTTGTAGGCTCTCAATATTACTGATAATAGAATCGAATTGCTACCATTCCTTGAGCAGTTTGGGATCAACATAAATACTCGAATCCATGAGTTCACTACTCTTTCCTTGTTCGTGCTCCTACTTTGGCAATTTTTCTTTTTCAAGAACCTTTTCCACTGCAGGAGTCGTGTCGGCAGCTTTCTGTTCAGTTTGACTTGGTGCTTGAATTGTAGGGGTTGTGGCTAATAGTTCTAAAGGCAGAGTTTGTAACCTCTGGTCTTTGAGCATATTGAGCGTTTCTAACCCTTCTTCTTGATACCTAATTCTAGCCAATTCTTTAACTTGAAAAGATGTATCGGCCGAAGAAAATAAATCATCAAAGTCATCCACTTCATGATCGAATTTGGCTAGTTTAGCTTGAGCGGTGACATTATGGGAAACCTTATTTGGGTCATATTTCCTGTTAGGAATGGTGGAAAGATTCAATATCTAAATCTTCTCCACCTCTTTTTCTGCATGCTTGTAGTAATGTAGGGTAAAAATGCCACATCGTAAGGGAAATACAGGCCACATCTGTTTCTTGGAGTCCCTAAGGGTTCATGATGTCCCTTCATGAGGACATGGGGTTTAGTGAGGCTGCCAAAAAGCCTTATATAGGTAAATTTCTCCTCCCTGAAACAGCTTCCTACTGTTGTCAGGTCAATTTGTGCTTCCTGGGATATCTTGGGGGTAGGCTTATTGAAAATATAATAATATACATGTAAAACAAAACCATTGCAAATTCTGTACAGATGATTTTTGTAGTGCGTTTTCCACAATTTCTTATGATAAATATGAATCAGGTTCAGATCTTGGGCTGTTCATTTCCATCTGAGTATAGGGTATTTAGAATTAAAACAAATAGCATCCATAATATATGCACTGTAGTAGAAAGGGGGAATGGTTCGGGAAGTTTTATATGCATTGCTTTTGTACTCTAAAATCTCAGTGGCTAGTCTATGAGACAAAATATTTGCCCAATCCATAACATAACCATTAATTGCTGCTTCCATTAGCGGGACCATATCTATAGTGAATTTGGTAGAATCATGTTGTCCCCACAGTCTACACATCATAGCTCCAACATAGCAATAAGGGGAAGCTAATGAGTCAACAGAGTACTTACCCAATGACTTGTGTTTGTGTTTCTCCGGAAAATGCCTCCACTGCTTGATCGGGGTCGACTCTGAGTCGTTTTTCTTTGCAAATGCTTCTAGGAACGCCTTGTTGTATCACTTATTGGTTGGAGGTAAATGGTATATTTTCCTGAGATCTTCAGGCTTGAATGAGCCGAATATCCTTCCATCTACCGTGGAAAATGTTTTATCTGACGTTGGAATTTTCTCTACCACCCATCTTACCACATTAGTATATGGTAGGATTTTGGCTCACGCTGCTATTCTGTGAAGATAAGAACAAACCAACTCCTTGAGAGTTCCCTTTGACTTGTTGGTTGAATTGGCAGTGGCTTCTTCTTCTAGTTCTTCGGGCTCCTCTGCTTCTATCAGATTATAAATGCTTTCCCAGCTAGTATTTCCTAGACCAAGACATGTCATATCTGAGATTAATCTCTTCTTGCTATGTTCTGGTTCTTTGGCCGCAGGAGTTGCTGTAGACTTCTTTGATTTCTTCCCCATTTTCTCTAGATTTCTAGATTCGGAGAGACTCTGCACAAATAGTTGCAAATCGTAACACAGAGATACTGCTGCTACAAGCCAATATGAAAATGAATAGAATTACGTCGATTGACATACGATAAATGAAATACAATTAAGGATTACCACAGATAAAATCTTTTAAAGGATCTACCCTTAACTGTAAAATGTAATAGCCATTCAAACTGCCAATCATGGTAAATTAATATCATAAATTCCCATCTCATCAATCGTATACCGAATGATTATTTGAAGCGTGCTTTAGATTTCATTGATTGATGATCGGAGATAAATCACAAATCACAATCGGGAGTGTCAAAGTGAAAGGCTTTAGCACTTGCAATGAATATCTCTGATTTCCTAAAGGTAATATTATAATATAATGGAGTAGGGTATTATGCATGCAAACCGTTTTAAGTGTGTATTTACCTTTTGGGATGCGAGCCTAATTAATTGATCGCAGTCAGGACTCGGGTTAAGATTTTATCCTTTTCTCATATGACTTCACCGATTGCTGATTTCCAATTGCGATTTACTTTATCACATCAGGAGATTTGATGAGGCCTTTATGTATGTCCCTTTATCAATGAATATCTCCGATTACCAATTGCAATATCGGATCGGAAGATATGATGAGCCCTTGTGTGTGTACCTTTGGCATTTGACTTCTCTGATTGCTGATTGCGATTTTCTTTTCAGATCGAAAGATTAGGTGAGGTCTTGCTTTTATGTGTGTTCCCTTTGTTATTGCGATATGCGATCTCTGATCGCTTTATCGCAAATATGGAATTATTTATGATATTTTAAAAGGAACATTTTGTTTTCCATCAAAAGGCTTTATAAAATGACTTATTTACATTGGACCTTTTAATAAGGATTTTTCTTGTAATGAGGTTAATACCATTTTATTTATTAACTCACATATCTAACTAAGTTTATTTTTTAAAAAGGGACCCATTTCTTATTGGAATTTTTGGGTAAATTGTTTATAGAAATGGGGGGTTGTTGTACAGGACAACAGGATGGTAAGGGGTTGAAGTCCTGTGCTTGATTCTATGATGTGTAAGTAGGTCTTCAATCAGATTGGAAGTAAACTAACTACCTTGATCTGTGACCAATTCTCTTGGATACCCAAACTTGTAGAATATGTTCTCTCTCAAAAATTCAGCTACTTTTTCCTCTATCGCTACTTTGATTGCTTTTGTCTCTACCCACTTTGTGTAATCGGTGCACACAATGATGTATTGCTTTTGCTTTAAAGGAGGGCTGATAGGACCCACAAAGTCCATGCCCAACTTCTCGAATGGCTCAAAGGTCACTGAAGTTCCATGGGCATCTCATCCTTTGGAGTAGGTTTCCCCATCCTCTGGCACCGATCACACTGGCTGGTATATCTCCTCACATCCTGATGAAGAGTGGGCCAATGGTAGCCTGCTTGCAGTATCTTGAAGGTGGTTCTTTTCGCTGAAAAATGACCTCCACAAGGCCCGTCATGATAGTTCAGCAGGATGTCAAAGACTTCCTCCTCCCTAACACATATTCTCAAGATTTGATCTGGGCCAAGTTTGAAGAGATTGCCCCCAATCCAGGTGAAAGGGGCTCTTTTCCTAACTATCTTGCTCTTCTCTTTTGAGGACAGAGGTGGTGGAAACTGTGCTGAAACCAAGTAGTTTGCTATATCAGCAAACCATGGAGAGAGTACTGAGATAGAAAATAGGTGTTCATCTGGCATTTGGTCATCCACTATTCTTTCTTCACCTACAGGAAAATTTACTCTAGACAAAAAGTCAGCAACAACATTTTCTTTACCAGGCTTATCAATAATGGTTAAATCAAACTACTGCAGTAAAAGAAACCATCTAATAATGTGAGCATTCACATCCGGTTTGTTCATTAAATATCTAATTGCAGCATGATTAGTGTGCACAAAAGTTTGATAGCCTATGATATAATGCTTGAATTTGTTTAAAGAATTCATGAAAAGTTTTTGCTTATAAAGTATATGGCATAAGGTAATTTTTCATTAATTTGTCCCAAGGCTGCTCCTATTGCTTTGTTTGAGGCATCTATGTGAATGTGGAAAGGTAGGGCCTAGTTTGGGTCTCTCAGAATTGGGGCGGTCACGAGCTTGCTCTTCAAGGGATCTAGGGCTTTTGACAGTTTTCCAACCATATAAACTTGACATCTTTACCTAGAAGGCCAAACAAAGGAGAGGCTAGCTTGCTAAAATCTTTAATGAATCTCCGGTAATACCCCGCTAAGCCTACGGAACTTCTGACATCTCTCACCTTTTGAGGAGTGGGACCCTTTGGATGATGGCAATTTTGTTGGGATCCACCTATAGTCCTTGTTGAGATATTGCATGACTTAGCACGGTCCCTTCAGTCATCAAAAGTTCACATTTTTCTGGACTGAGCGACAGGTTCATCTCAATAAATTTGTCTAGAACTTTTCCTAGATTAGATAAGGCTTCCTAAAAGTCAGAGCCATAAGGAGTAAAGTCATCCATGTATATCTCTACTGCATCATGAACTAATTCAGAGAATATACTCAATACCGCTCTTTGGAAAGTGGTGGGAGCGTTACAAAAACCAAAAGGAAGGACCCGATATGCAAAGGTACCCCAAGGGCAAGTGAAAGTGGTCTTATCTTGGTCTTCCAGGCTAATCTGAATCTAATTGTACCCTCTAAACCCATCTAGGAAAAAGAAATACTTTTTCCCTACCAGACCGTCTAACACTTGATCTATGAAAGATAAAGGAAAATGGTCCTTTTTAGTGGCTTTGTTCATTCCCAATAGTCGACACAAATTCTCCATTTACCATTTTTCTTTGGCACTAGCACCAAAGGAGAGACCCATTCACTATCAGAGATGGGATAGATGAATCCTGCATCAAGCAATTTCTGTAGTTCTTCCTTAACAATATCTTTAAGTGCTAGATTCATCCTCCTTTGAGGCTACCTGACTGGCTTGCAATTGTCCTTGATGTATATATGATGAGTACATATTGAAGGGTGCACTCCCTTCATCTCCTTATAACTCCAGGCGAAGGCATCTAGGTGTTTTCTCAGCAAGCTGCACATTTCCTTCTCCTGGGAAGTGGATAGGGATGGATTGATTTTGAAGGTTCTTTCTGGGCCGAACTTCATATTCTTAACACGGAGAGAGGTGGAGTCGACCACATAGAGATCAGTTGAGGGGTTGTTTTGGGTTTCTCTTACTATGTCCTCTAATGGTGATACACTGGGAGGTGGATTCTGAATCAGATTTTCAATCATATCATCCTCATCTTGTTGTTTCCCCCCCATGGCAATTCCTAATGCACAAAGTGGTGCAGAATAGACTTCATCCTCATCTTGCTCCTCCAACAAGAGAGGTAAATCATGTTCTAGCAAGGGTTGGGATGGAGTATATAGGATTAATTCATATGCCCATTCTTTATGGTCATGTTCCCAGCTCGACAACTGATGTAGGCATCGGCAGTAGCCAACCAGGGTCTTCCTAGAATGAGAGGATACCTAGTGAGCTTTGCCTTTGGTTAGAGAACTAAGAAATTAGCAAGGTACTCCCAAGAATCAATGGAGACCATCACATCTTCCATAATCCCCTCGGGGGTTACGATGGAGCAGTCTGCAAGCTGTAGCACGATCGTGGTCTTCCTCAAGGAGCCCGGTAGGTTAAGTTTGAGCATTATGTCCTTTATCATCACATTAATGGCAACTCCTAGATCAATCAAGGTGTGTGGGATCATGGTGCCATTAATGTGGATATCAACTACTGGGCTTCCAGGGTCTAGATATTTTGGACAGGTTACCTGCCCTAACATCAGGTCGAACAGTTGCCCTATGACATTGATGGTTGGGGAATCTCTCTTGTGCCTTCATGGATGCCTAAAGCACTTCTTTTTTATCAACCTATTGTAGATAGACACATATTTTATGGCTTGGAGAAGTGGTATCTTCACACATAAATGTTGCAATTCTCCCAGGAGTTCAGTTCTTCTAGGGTAGTCTAGACTATTGAAGATAGTCTCTCAGGAAAGGGTGGAATTGCTTTAGGTTCACTTCCCTCTTTATCTTCCTCAACCTCCTTGGGTGGAGGCTGGCTATCTGGAAGAAATTTCCCAGATCGCAAGTTAATTTCCTGAATCTCCACAGCATAAGTCGGGAATGATGGTTCCCCACTATACACTTGCTGAGCCTGTCTGTTGTTCAGGTTCGAATTTGGTTGGGAAAGCATCTAGGGTTGCTTTGGTGGAGCAAGAGGTAATGGTTGTGGTTGGGTAGGTGGTGGAGGCAAAAGAGTGGGAGGAGATTTGTATTGGGGCCTCTACCCCTGATGAGATGCATTACATTGAGACTGCGGCTGAGCATAGGATTAAAATGGATGGGTGGCTGGTTGGGCATGCTATGGAGATATGAAGGACCAAGGAGGAGGTGTGGACCAGGAAGGATGAGCAGGGGGGCCCCAAGAAGATATGGAAGTGACTTGGTTGGGGTTTTAGTATGCCTGAGATGTCCCTTGCATCCCTTGCTGATATGGTCTAGGTCCATGCGGCCTCCTTTGGTTTATGTAATAGAGCTATTCATTGACTCCCTCGGCCCCTTTATATATAGCTTTAAGTCTAGGTAAGGAAGGACACTTGTCCATAGAATGATTTTCTTCACAGATTGAACAAACTTCTATAGAGTTCAATGAGCATTCATTCCTAGGATGCCTCTTGGTGCATCTAGGAAAAAAATGGCCAAAGCCCTCTTTGCTTCCTCTTGTTTCCTTTTGATATGTAAGGTATCCATTTGCATGGAAAGACTCTGCAGCATCTCACTCTTGAAGTCTTCCAGCATGTTTCCAATTTCTCCTTTAATGGATGAGCTAGAGGAAGAGGTACTAGCTATGGGTTGACTCCCCCTACCTTTCTTTCTAGCTGCTCTAGAATGGTTTCTAAAAATAGTATTTATGTCCTCATAGGATAGTTGGTAGATGTTTCCCCCGGCCAGTAGATGGAGGGTGTCTAAAAGGTCTTCCTGAATTCCCCTAAGCAGGACCAGCTTCAGAGACTCAGGGTCAAGTGTACACCCGGCCCTTTTGTAACTGAGCTGGAACCTCTCTTCATAGTCCTCTAGGGACTCATCACTTCCTATGGTCATTCGAAATATTTCCTCTTTAGTATCTTTTGACCTACAATAGTCTTGATACTTGTTATTAAAGGCTTGCTGCATCTGGGCTCAAGTTGTGATGCTATTGCCAGGTAATCCCATGAACTAGCGCAAGGCTGCATCCTTATGAGTAGAAGGGAACAGTTTCAACTTTTTCTCATCTTCTGCATAGTCATAGGTTTGATAGATAACAACAAACTCAAACAGAAAGGTGTCAGGATCTTCTGTAGTCAGACCATGGAAATGAGGTAGGGCGGAAGGGCTTATATTCTTCATTTTGGTGTCCCGAATGGGAAAGGTACCCTCTATTCTTGCTCCATTCCCCCTAGCATTTCTGTTTTTAGCCATTGGCTCCGAAGGAATTTTTTCTTATTCTTTTTCCCCTATATGTTATTCAAATATGTCTGGTTGTTCACCTAAGGGTTCTTCTTGATCGCAGCCACCGAAGAAGAGAGAAGGTTGGCTGTGTGAAGCAGTGGGGGTGTTGGGAAATTTTTTTCCTAAATTATCTCTATTCCTACGAGGCATGAAAGTAAATATTTTTGGTTGGTTTTTGTTTCTTTTTCCCCACACTGATAGTACTGGAAAAACTGAAATTGATTGAACAAAACAAATTGCAACTAACTGAAATGAACTTGCTGAAATAAAATTTGCAGAATTGAAAAGGAAAGTAAGGAAATGCAGAACTTGAAAGGAAAGGAAATGACTATTCTACTCTTGCTAAAATGAAATTTTCAGAATTGAAAAGGAAAGCAAGGAAATGCAGAACTGAAGGAAAAGAAAGGACTAGTCTACTTTTGCTGAAATAAACTATTAGTAGAATGTTGCAATAAAAAAATAGAAGAAAGCAGTAATCACATAATACTATGACACTTCCCCAACAACGTCGCCAAAAATATGGTGAGCACCAGTATTGCAACAATAATTCTACAACAACGGGATCCTTTCTTTACTCTTATCAACCCGGTAGTTTGTAACAAACTTGGAAGCGACGGTGCTATATGCACAAGTACTAGTTCTTACTGTAGGTTGTCACTTGGTTAGCTGGTGCGAGATCACTAAGAGCTCAAGCCAACTTCTATGGATTCCAGAAGAAGCTCTATATGTGATGAAAGGAGAGAAAGACTACTCTACAAATACTACTCTAACTGTAGAAAAGAGAAAGACTAAAATGTAAAGAAAACCAAGTAAATCCTACTTAACCAACTAATCCTACTTTTGCAGAAAGCACTATGAAAACCATGAAAAAAATTCCATCTAACTATTCAAAGAAGTAAACAACATCTAACTAGGCTATTTCTAGAAGTAAATGAGCAAAAAAAATCTTTTTGGATTTTTAGGTATTTTTATGTGAATTTGACGTGTATGTGATTTATTGTTTGTGAATATGGTAGCGAATAGGTGGTGTTGAAAGGCGGTTTTGGGGCTTGAGAGGATGTAGGATGGTGTGGTTAGGTCCTAAGAGGTCTCAGGTGGCCTTCTATAGGCTTTTTCCACACTCGACATTCAAAAGAAAGCCTACAGGAAAATCTACAGGACACAGGAAATCTATAGGAAGAAAAACAACGTTCTACAGGAGGCCTACAGGAGGAGGCCGAGAGAAGTTTTGGCTGTTTTGAGGGTGTGAGAGTGGGTGGAAAAGGTGGATGAAGGTTGGAATGAGGTTTTCGGGCACCTAGGGTCTACCAAGAATCATTAGGAGAGAGAAAGATGATTGGATTTGCTCAAGGAGAGAGGAAGGAATTCTATGGAAAATGCAGGAAACTAAGGCAGAATTGAGGGGAGGCTTGGGTGACCTGTAGGGCATGGATCAGGTGGAAGATGGGATGGATGATAAGCTGACCTATTGTTAGAAGATATCTGCTGCATAGACAACTAACAGTCAACCAATGAGATGAAGCAAGCAATGAAATAAATGCATCTAGAAAAATAGAGTTTTGCATCAAACTAATCTAAACTATGATCTATCAAAGGAAATGCTGAGAAATGCCACAAGAAAGGAAAGCATGAAAGAGGACTATTGTAAATGAAGAAGTGAGCATGATGAAAAAGTTCTGAAGCAAGGCAAAACTAGACTAGTAACCAACTAAAAAGCTGTAAACACTAGAAGTCCTACGAATGAGGAAAATCTGTGTTTTTGGGGCAGAAAGAGGGTCTTTACCTTAGATCATGGTCCCAAAGGGAGGAAGAGAGGCCAAGGCACTGTTTCTAGCATTTTGAATCTTTTCTTTACCACTACTTATCCTGCTATAGAAAGCACAAATGGAAGCAAACTACTGAATCATCAAAAGCAACCTATTCTTAACCATGAAATAAATACATCTAACAACAATCTAATCTACAACTGAAATAAAACATACAAATACAAGTAAAGAGGAGCTTTGCTGCTTGGATTGGGCCCTAACCCAAGAGCTTCATCCCTCTGAGGTAACTCAGTGCTAAATCTAAAAGGATTCCATCTTTATTTCCAAAATAATAACAAGATTACATGAAATTGTTAAAATAATAAGCTTGAAGTTGGGCAGAGTTTACATAAGAAAAAGTACAACAAAAATCCAACAAAAATTCGAACCAAGTGAGGCCCTAGGCCTCTCTACTTATACAAATGAAGCTACCAATAGCTTCCTTAAAATCAGGGAGGCTTGGCTCCTAAAACTCAAGATAGTCATCAGTCATCCTCCACTTGCTCGGTTGCCTGCTAATGCATGACTTGGCTGCTTGTACTCCGAGATGAATGAAGGGGAATTCAAAGTGAGGAGTAATAAATGAGAGTGTCTCCATCCTATAAGTCCTCTCCTTTGTCCACTTCGAGTTATTTCTTCCATTTGTCCATTGGATCCTTGACTTTGACGACAAAATTCATCAATAATCTGCATTAAACACATATTAGACCACATGGAATCATAACTAACTCAACCGACTCTATAAGCATAAATATAATTAGAAAATCATACAATAAGCTAAGAGAATGGTTGATTTTACTAGGTTTGGAGTTAAAATGAGCTCATATAATTACCCATGTATAAGGCTTATCGTGACTCTTCAACTCCCCTTTGTGACGTTTGGACTACCCTCATGACTCTTCAACTTCTTTACAATATAACTCATTACATTACATCATGACTCTTCACATTCCAATATTGATACTTTGAATTCCACTTACAAATAATATTACAATTTTACACTCGTACCCACATAAGATAAAATAGGGCAAAGCCAACTAGACATCCTAACAAGACAAAACATTTTCATGCTTGAGTTTGGGAGAACTCAAGCTCATCAACCTCCAATTGATGTTTCTTGGTCATGTATATGTGTCAAGCTTGGTATTGTGCAATGACATCCCCAAACTGTGTGATGGTTTCTGGATGGAAGCAGACCCTAGCCTCCATGGCATCTGAGTACAATGATTTGGAACTAGTTTCCACTTAATTTTGTAGCATGAGCAACATTGTCCACACTTGAACAAGGCCACTAATGTTGTTCTTCATATTCTATGTATTCACCTCCAAGTCTTCCTTGGTGGAAATTTGTCTCATCTACTCCAAGCATTCATCTATCTCCCTCTTGACTTGGTTCCTAGGTTTAGCTTTAATGAGTGATCCAACTGATGGGATCCTATGGGTCTTTAACAAGAAATCTAGGTTGTTGTATAACTGTGCATATGAGGCCTGAATGTTACAAATGAATGAGGGAAGTTATTTATTGTTATGGATCAACATCCGCACTCTTTATTTATCCAGCTCTGTCTATGGCTTCATTTTCCTACCCAAGTCAAGTGTTGCCCCTTTGTATCACACTATCCATTCATGCATAACACTGATTGTAGCTTGCACATTTTTGAGAGTTTTGACAAAGTATTTACACTGCTGCAGCAAGCCATGCAGGTGAAAAATTGCCTTATGCATGGTAAAAATCTCCTCATAAATATTTTTCATGGTATCTCCAAGTGTCGATACTTCACTAAGTACATTTCCCTCATTTCCTTTAGAGGGACTTATGCAGAAGCTACGAATTGAGCTGCTGCACGGAGTTGTTCAACCTCTTGCCTGGAAACCTGCAAGTTCTTTGCCAATTGCTTATTCTCAGCCATCAGATACTTAGTGTTTGAATTTGTTGCCCCTACGAAGGCCAATTTGGCTGAGGAAATGGCTTCGATATTTCTCCTAGTTTCAACCACAATCACCCTTTCTCTAATAAATGTAGGAGATGTGAGATCATCTGGAAAATGCTTCTTACACACTTGTACAATATTCTTCTAGATTTCATCATATGACATATTGTACATGTCCATAACCAAATCATCATCAAGAGGAACAACTTTCCCTTCCTCGCATGGAGCTAACTCTGCTACTGGAGGTGATGGAGACTGAATAGTAATCTATTGTGTGCTAGGAATTAGGTCGACATCTTGATTCTGTGACTCTGGTTCTACCTCTATGTCATCGATCTCTACCAACTCTTCAATCCGCTGAGAAAGCTCCTTATCTTGCATATGTCCACCCTCCTCCTCTTCTGGTTGCTAATTTTTTTCATGCTCTTCAACTTGTTTCTACATTGTTTCTGCTATTATTGTGCTCCAAATTTCTTCTTCTTCTTGCTTCTACTTCTCTTCTTATTCTTGCTTCTGCTTTTCTTCCTCCAATCTCCTCTACTCTTCCCTCTTCCTCCGTTCTACTCTCTACATTCTTTTTTTCCTTGTTTCCTCTGTTGCTAAAGCTACTTTCATAATAGTTGGATCCACTTTCATGTTGCGGCTTCATTCTCCCTCTCGACTATAAGAAACATTTATATTTCCATTATCCCACGTGGGTTTGATCCCTTCTGCTGGCACTACTTCCGGAGTAGCTTCCTTCTGTGGAGTCACCTGTGAAATTCCTGCAAAATTGTCTAACTCGTGGGTCTTGGAGGCATTATAACAATTCTTCCATGGATCATCCTCCTGCCAATGAAATTTCCTGTTAATCCACTGAAAGTGAATTCTTACAGAATGGTATTTGTAAATACCATAGGGATCGTACGGATTGAAGTCTCGAGTATTGAATGCAAAGTTCTCTATCTCCTTCCCTTTGGTACCATGAATTTTAGGTTCAGTATCTCGTATAATCAAATTTGCATAGGAAGAGTTGGCCAAGGTCATTTCTTCTTCGTGTGAAAATTTGTTGATAACATTGTGGTGAGATGATATGACACTTCTTACATGACAAGCTTGTCAATGGCATACCTTGGCAAAAGATGCGGTGACTTCTAACCACCAAAAACCCTAAGGAAGGTGCCATTCGGTGAGGAAAACCAATTTTTGATCTTCGATACTACTTCCATTGCCCCATGTGACATGCAAGGTGGTTCTTCCTCAAATATCATTTCGTATAGCGAAATGAGGAAGTGGTTAGTTAGCTTCTCCATAACTTCTTGACGGTTGCAATATGAGAGCAGCTTACAGTGGATGTGCATGGCAAGGTCTCAAGGTGTCCATACTTATTTCATGCTAGGGAATGTGTTATGTGCACAGATTGCATCCAATAAATATGCAAACATATAAAATATTTTTTTCCCACCCTTAAGAGGATTCAGGGCATTACCTACATGGATATTTAACTATCGAGCCAACAAGTCTAACTAGTTAAACAACTTCCCCTCATTCACAACTTGGTTCAATAAGATTGTCCACACTTTTGGAAAGGTCTCTATGCTCTGCTGACCAAAGATTCTGCAAGCTAAAATGATCAACAACTGATAGGCCCCCTTGAGAGTGTCTACTAAAACTTTGATGGCTCCTTCACCTAGCTCTTAACAACATATTTTGTGCTCAAATAGTTGTTGGTGGCATAGAAGTATGAATCCATGAGTGTTTATGGATTAGGAAGATGGTACACATACTAGAAATCTTCTGCCAGAAAAGTAGCAAGTCTTTGTCCACTCACACTACTCAAATTCATGGTCTTCACATCAATATGTGAGACAATTCATCCGATCACATCTACACATGTGAGGGCTAGATATTTTCATGCAACCCTGTGTAGCCCTAATTTCTTGACATTAATGTATACATGTCAGTCCTCTAGATCTGCTTCAAAGTTCTTTGCTAAAAAAGTTTCGTTCACTTTCTTCCATGTAAGATCTAATTCATTTTCCATAGATAGTTTAGTGTTTGAGTATACTGGCAATTTTACTATCATGCTCTCAACTACTTCTCAGGTACTACCTTCTATGGTATCTTTTGAGGCAACTCTCTTGGGTTCCATGGTAACAGTGACTGCAGGAGAGAAGTTATCAACAATTGTGGTACCTATGGGAAGGAAAAGGAACTCATGGAATGACTAAATTAGAATTTTCAAATCTACTTTCAAATCAAGATCGGGAAGCAAACCGGTGCATTGATGACCAATATTACATAATTTTGATGAACAAGGGAGGGAGGTTGGCTGAAGGAACTGTGCATTATGTAGTCTCAACAACCTGAGGCTTGAGACTATGCGATGCGCAGTTCAGCCTGGGCAATGACAGGGAGATACTACACATCACATAGTCTATATGGCCTAGGGGGGTAGGATTGATCCTTGGGACCATGCAATGTGCAGTTGGGATACCTTGTACTGTGCATTGTGCAGTCTTAGTGGCCAAGCCTCAGCTTGAGATTCAGACTTGCGTAGTTCCCAGCTAGGCAAGGTAGTGCATGGCCACTAGAAGAACAAATCTTCTTGTTGAAGGTGTGGGAAGCAAGCATATATAAGAGATAATGAAAGTTAAATCATGGATATGACTAATTATGGATATATCAATGTGAATCAAGTGCAAAAACTCAACAAACAGAAGGAGAAACGAATATGTGAGGAGAGTCACCGAAATGGCGATCACTAGTGTGCAAAAATAATAAAATTGATGTGACACTTATGAAAGGTGAATGAAAAACTAAAACAACACTTCTAAAAACTAATACATGTTAAAACACCAACAATCATGAAGAGAAACAAGTAAACCAACACTCACATAAGCGAAACGATAGAAAGCAACAGAGAATACGGAAAAAGATGACAAAAGCAAAACTCACCTAGAAAAGCGATGCAAACTCCACCAAGGGCTCCTTGATCTCCTTGGGAATGCTATTGATCCAAGATCGAATGTAAAAATGATCTCTATAGGAATCTATTAAATATATTTGAGTGGAGTGGGGTTTATGATGTGCATGCTTAAAATCAAGGAAAAATTGCCATTTGGCGGAAATTTCTAAAAATAGGGACTGTGCCACCTTCGGGAAACTAATGATGAATCCATACTTTCTAAGGATTACTTTTTCATTTTTTTTCTTTTTTTCTTTTTTTCTTTTTCAAGAATCTTTCCATGCACGCTGCCAAGGAAGATTGCGCAATTTCAGGGAACTGGGTAACTGCCTAACACAGTGCATTGCGCAGTTTCTGAGCTCAAGGGGTGGATTGTGAATTTTCTAAGCTTAGTGCTGGGCTTCCATCCATGACTGCATAGTTCTCAAGCTCAAGATTAAGCTTCCTGTTAGGATTGCATAATTTCCATAATCAAGGCTAGCTTTTCTTCCAAGATTGTGTAGTTTCTGGAGGCAAGCCCAGGACTGCTGCAAAGTCATGTCAGAAGGTTGCTTGTGAATCTAAAATATTAGTTAAGTATGGAAACAAGTGTTATAGCTCCAAATCTCACTCTTGGGGTTTGTGATGCTGCACTCATGGCCCAGGGCAACCCCTTCTTCCAGACCTGGTCCAAAATTTAAAAAATAGTGTTTTATTCCCTATACGCGACATTGCCCTGAGCTAAACGCGTATATACGTGGGTCTGTGTATACCCAACCCGCGTATATGTCTTAAAACACTTAAAAAAAATTAAATCTCCTTAATTTCGGGCGAAGATCGCGGGTTTTACCCGCTGATCACCTGTTAGTGTCCGTGGCCCAACTGTTCCCAACGAATTCCCAACTAAAAAACTACTTTGGGAGAAGTATAAAAAGGCTTCAATGGGAAGGCATAAAGGAGGAGAGAAGAGAGAGAAAGATTATTATGCTAAGATTTCCCTGACGAGGTCTGAAGATCCTAGTGCCTCCTGCACTTCCCCCATTTTTACAGGAAACTCTTGTTTCCTTGTGTGATGATGTCCATCTACTACTTGTGATATCATGGAGTAAGTCATGGAAGGAGCTTGTTAAAGGCTTGAGACTAGACGAATCCGGAGGTCGGTTGTGCTTCGAGCCTACGAAAGGATGACTCAGGTGAAATTATTCCTTTTTGTACTTTATTTGTCTATAATAAAAGAAACACTTGTCTTTGTTCCTGATATAAATCTTCTTCATGTTTATGATATCCATGTTAGAATTCATGTATGAATGGTTGTTTAATTGCATAACTAACTACCATTCTTTATAATATGAAGATGGTTTCTTTATAATGTTTAGTCCATATACTGCTGTACTTTCTTGAATTGATTGTTTTGTAGGTCAAAGGAGCAAAAGGAACTCCAAGAAGGGCTTGGACCCTGGAAGGACCTTCTCAAACGTAGGACCTCAAGTATGCCCCTTATCGTAGATTTTTCTTATATTAGCATTATGGTTGTATGGAATGTGTGTTTCTCTGCATAGACAACTTTCAGTCTGCTAGGGTATCATCCCAAGACCCTAGGGGAAATTTTCCCTTAACAGAATTGGTGATTCCGCTGGGGACGACACCATTGTTGTTCCTAGTTTGGGTGTGTTCAAGCCAATCAGGGCTCAGCTGTCTGTTTTCTTGCTGTTGCTGTGTAGTCTGTTCCTGTAGGAACTTGAATTGTAAGTTTGGTCAGTTTCTTCAGGCTGTTTTTTTATTTTTTCTTGAAATCTTTTATATACGTTGTTTTTCTTCTTTACAGAAGTGTATATACGCATGTTTCCTTAAGTGAAATTGCGTATACGCAGGTTTCCTTAGGTATAGTCGCGTATACACACAACTGTACATCTATACAGTCGCGTATATCTTGAAAATTTCAAGAATTTTTAAATCTTTTTGTCTTTGAAGGTCTGTCTGTTGGTTTGATTCAGTCCTGAATAGTTACTTTCCAATGTTAGTTGTTAGTTTTACAACAAGTATCTGATTTCAAATTCTCTCTGATTGTGAGAAGTGTTGGTCTTGTTTTTGTTTTTACAAGTGTCATCATTTTTTACTTAAGCACGCAAGATTTCTTGCTGGGAATCTTGGCTGCTCTGATTCATCAGGGCAAGAAGATTGATCTTAATCTTTGTGTTAAATCTTGTTTTTGGTGACCTTTTTGTTTGCTTGACAAAACTGCTTTTTGTGACCATCTAATTTTCTTGTTTCATGAAAGTTGTTGATTGACACTTTCTTGAAAATTGCCTTTTTGATCTTTTGGTCTTTGTTGCCAAAGCTTTCATCCCAGCTTTTGATTGTTAAGAGCATCTTTAAACACATTTATTTTTTTTGAGTTTTCATACATTGTGTGTTGTCAACTTGCAAAAGTGTTTGTTGCCTATTCTTCAATCATAAAGTTTCAGTCTTGTTGAGAGCATTTTTGAAAAGACATTTTTGTTTTTGCTTTTGAAGAAAACTTTTTGAAAAACTTGGTTTTGCTTTCTTGAACTTTGTTTTGATTTGGTTTCCTTTTAGTGAATGAAAGTGCATTTTTGTTTGTCTTGAAACTTGTTTTTAGTGTTTAGACAAAATGAATGGTAGCAACTCATATTCCATCTAAACATTTTAAGTGGCAAAATAAAAATTGATAAACAAGTAACTTTCACTTCTTGATTTAGAGTAGTCTTAAGTCTTGCATTAGCATGTACTCATTGCATTAGGATAGATTTGCGCATCTTTTTAGGCATCCATAGCTTTGTTAGCTTTTGTGAGTGTGAAGCGTGGGTAAAGGAGAAGAAAAGAAAATTTGTTGTTTTTCTTGAAGTTCCTCTGAACCCTGTAGAAATTTCTTTTCATCGAAAAACGAAAACAAGTGCATTTGCATGTAGTTTTGTTTTTATTAATTTCTTTTGCGTCAAAACACCACTAGTTTCACTTCCGCTTACCCCTTGACTTAAAGAACAGCCCATTTAAAAACAAGCGCTAATTAAAATATACTAGAACTTTTTATAATTGTCAAGTTAGACACACCAACAAGTTTTAGGATATTTTAGGGCCTTGGATTAGGTGAGTGGAGAGATAACTCTCCAAGGCCATTTAAACTATCAAACATAGGAGTCTGAATAGTGAGTGAAAATCCAATAGCGTTAGGAAGACCAGGAAAGCTTCGGATCTGGGAGTTAAGCACGAGGGTTTTTGAAGACAGGGAAGAGAGATACCCCCTCTCCTACTTGTCCATTCTTACCTCATGAATGTTCCACCTAGCTTCTGGAACGAGTTAGTATCCATAGTTGCTACTCCTAGGGATCTACACAGGTGGCTGCGGAGGGGAATCCCGTGGCGCCTGAGGTCGATGTTGCATCACTCTCAATGGTACTACTGGAGGGCACCCTTGTGAAGCTTGGGGGCTTGCACCGGTGCAGGCTATTGTTAGGAGGTTAGCGTAACTTCCTCTGTTACCTTCGCTGATAGGACTGGGCCATCATTATCCCAGACTATCTTCGGAAGCCCCCTTAATTCACTTTCTTGTATTTTAGTGTCCGGTCCTAATCACCCAGAGCGGAAATACTTGGAAGTTGTTTGACTGGCTGATATCTTTTAGGGACTTTATAGTGTGTGCTCTGTGCTCTTAGTTGGCCTAGCTTTCAATTTTTTGAGTCTTTAGTTAGATCTTAATAAAAAATTCAAAGTGACTGACCGATCACCTAGACGGTCTCGAAGACTTCGTGGTCTTTCACCACCAAGTTTAGAGCCTTCTCCTAGAAGGCGCAGAGGTAATACTACTGGTGGGTTTCGTCCCACGGCAGCTGACGCATCGGGGATTGATCCTCCTCTCAGGGGCATTAGTGTTCAAGTAAGGCCTGGAACTTCCGCAGAACAAGAGAGGAACACTCCAGTTCTTTCTTGAGTTCTCTTTCAAACAGAGAATAACATAGAGGTAGAAGAACTCTTAGAGTCGTTAGCGGCTTCGAATTCTCCCCTACCATCTAGCTATCCGGAAGTATTACAATACATTGGGACTCCAACGCATAGACCGTTAAGTCTAGGTCACATTACGCACTTACCGTCGATGACCACTACTGGAAGCATGGCTTCTACTACAAGTGGTACAACTATGCAGACTCCAACATCAGTACAAGGGGGAGGAACAATTTCCATCTCCTCTACTTCTTTGTTTGGGTCTTTTGCTAGCACATATTTAGTTTGGTCTACCTCCATTCCTTCCACGAGTGGAAATTCCCAAACCAATGCTTTTAGTTCTGGATTCTTCCCATTTGGCACCCATTCACAGGGTATTCTGTTAGTTCCGTTTAGTGCTGCCACATCCATGATGGGGTTTTCCTTTTGGAAGTGGTCATATACCACATTCCAACCCGACAGTAGGATCTATGCCTTTTTCTTCTACAGGACAAAGTAGTAATCCTTTCCAAGGTTGGACTAACCCTGCGGTTAATGGCATGGGAACTGGGAATCTGTTCTTTGGCCAACAAGGGAATAGGTGTACTCAACAGTTAGCTCGTTTCAAAGTATTCCTCCCTTAGCTTCTGCTTGGAATCCGTATCAGGGGTTATTGAATCCTTATAATCCTTTAGGAGGAAGCTTTGTTGGTTATGGAGGTTTTGTGGCCGGAGTTGGTCAAACTACGAATTTTGCTAGATCACAAGGCTTGCCTTTTGGTTCAGCTAGTTCTGCTGGTTACTTCGGGTAGCTTGGTGCCTTCCAAAATCCAGGCCAATCTTTTCAGAACTTTTGGAGCTCCGCCCAGTCTGGGTGGAATCCCCAAGGTCCTCCTAGGCTTCCATTTTTGGCAACTTTGAACTTGCTAGATCTCACTAAATTAACAAACGATCCAATCAAATATAATCTGGCCTGGCCTCCTGTCCCAACCAAACTCCCTTCAGACATCCAAAAATTCGAAGGGAAGAGCGGTGAAGACTTAGGCGACCATGTAACCACATTCCATTTGTGGTGCTCATCTAACTCCCTTATCGATGATTCGGTTAGGTTGAGACTTTTTTAACGCACCTTGATTGGTAATGCGGCCAAACGGTATATAGAGTTGCCAGGAGGCAGCTTTACATCTTTCGCTGACTTAGCTAATATTTTCTTAAATCATTTCCAGTTTCCTGTCCATTATGATGCCGGAACTGAACTTCTGGCCACTTTTCGTCAGGATAAGGCAACTCACATTTCTGACCATATTCAGGAATAGAGACGGAGAAAGAGGCTCATTAAAGCCAAAATCCCTCTGGAGTACCATCTCGAATGGTTTTTGAAATCTTTACAACCTGAGATCTCTGAGGATGTCTCCATGTCCGGAGTCTATTTTGAGGAGCAAGCCATTTTTAAGGCCCAATAATTAGAATTGATCTACTCTCAGTCTGGGATCCTACAAAAATACTTGCCAGATGCTCCTGGGTCTAAGGTTGATATAGCCAAGTCGAAGCCAGGTTCCCATGCGGATGGTATAGTTGGATCGGTAGACACAAATTTGGTGAACTTGTTGAGCCAATTGCAGCAGTTGTCTTTGCAAACTGCTCCTAACAACCAAGTCACATCGTCTAACCCTCCGGCTTCCCAACCCTCTTCGATTAATGTCGTCCAATCTGATAACCCTAAAGGAAATCAAAATTCCAATGGGAAAAAGAAAGGATGAGGTAAGAAAAAGAACCAGGATGGGAAGGTTGACACAAATAAATACAAAAATAATGCTGGTGGTGGTAGAAATGAGCCTAGAAAGAAAGTCAAGTTTCCATGCAAGTTGTGCGGTGGAGACCATTTAACTCACCTCTGCCCCAAGATTGAAGACGCTCAGCGCTTGTTAGGGCAACAAGGGACTTCTAGTTCTCAGGCTGTGTTAACCAACCCTTTTCCCCAAGGGCAGCAACTTCTTGCTGGCGCAAGTTCAAACCCTGGAACCTCCGCAGGGGGCAACCAGGAAGGGGAAAAATCATCAAATGTTTTCATGATGGGTTCTAACGTCCATGTAGCTACTCGGTCACGTGATTACGGTGAAGCTGAAACTTCCAAGGACAAGACTGCTCCCAGAAATACCGACCTTCATATTGAGCAACCCCCTGTTGAGACTATACCACAGATATCGAAAGGTTTTGTTAAATGCGCGACTATTAATCCTAATGCTAGGGCTATCCAAAACTACTGCATTGTTGAAGATCTGGCTCAAAGCCCATGCGCCATGTCCACTTTAGAGGTCCTTTAGTCATGTCCGGCTCAACGAAGTGCTTTACTTTCCGCGATTGGGGCAGTTGATCCAGCTAACTCTTTAGTGCTCACTTTCGACATGTTAAATTTCAAAAAGCGACTCCCTCATCATATGGCTTTCCAAATAAAGTCTACATACTAGAAAATTAACATTTTTCGTACCATTATTGATGAAGGAGCTTCCACGTGCATTATGTCGATGTCATGTTGGAAGGCTATTGGATCACCTTCGGCTGTTCCTTCACCTACTGTCCTGACTGCATTTGATGGACATTCTCATAAGCCACATGGGATTATCCCGACCTTTCCTATATGTGTTGGGGGGGAGGTCATCAATATTGAAGTAGAAGTCATTGATTGTAACCTAGATTACAATCTCCTCTTAGGAAGGAACTGGGTATACGAAATGGACACCGTTGTTTCGACTCTATTTTGTGTCACCTACTTTCCTCATGAAGGGAAAATCGTTAAGGTTGATCAATTGGATTATTGTCCAGTCGATCCTCAAGAAACTTCTGACTCTACTGTTCCTTTAGTGGATAACCCTCATCCGCCTACTGAGAATTTATGAGTTGGGATGTATTCTTCATTAATGGGTACCTTTGATTTTCCCTCTCCTATCGCTAGAATCAATGTCGTTTCATCATCTAAGGAGTCTCCTTGAGAAGGCTTCTTCCGAACTCATTATTTTTCAGACCCTTGGACCTTGCCTTCGCCTACAACCACATTAGTTGAAGGACAAGTAAATGGAATGGCATTCCCTATGTCTATAGCTAAGCTTAGATATCAGTCTATCGTTAACTCTGCAGACGACCACTCTACTCCTTTTTCTGAAGAGGAGTTAGATGGTGATGTGGCCCCGACCTGGAGCCTTGATTCTACCTCTGCCTTGGACTGCTTAGATTCAGTTTTACCTTCTAAAGAAGCAATCCTTGAAGCGATGATGGGTATATATCAACCTTGGGAAGACTTACACCATCGTTCATACTTTCTTCCTCCATTGCAGGAAGTAGAATCTAGGTTCTCCGAGCTCTGTACTAGTGATGTTTGTACGGTATCAAATCCTTTGGCTCCAGCACACTTTCGTGCCAAAGGTAATATGTCAGTGATTTCAAAAAAGATATCTATAAACATCTCTATAGACCCTAACGTGATCGAGAATCTCTTCATCAGAATCGAATGTTCCCCTGAAGAAATTCAAATTTACACTGACCTTTTCAAGGAATTTCGAGATGTATTTACTTGGTCTTATGAAGAAATTCCTGGCAGATCCTTCGCTATCGACAGTGGGAAACCATCATTGTCTCCTGATCGATAGATTCTTACAGGTATTCGACTCCAGCTGATCTATTCACACTTGTTAGATTGTACTGGGTACCTTGACGCTCATTATCATTATCGGTGAGTAGTATCGCATTTGTTAACGGTATACATCAATGACTGGTAATCAAATGATTTCTCACATGGTCGACTTCAGATCATTTATTCCCATGGTGTAGAAATGTACCACAGCAGTTGGTGAATACCACAGGTTGTATCAGCATTTATTGGTTCACTTGACAGTTGCTATTGTTGCTGCTAGTTGATACCATTCCACCTTATATGTTGCAGTCAGTCATGGCGACATTCTATATGCTGGAACCTAAGTTTGTAGTGTAGTACCATCCTATTCCATCATGTTCAGTTGGTACCTTTTGTGATTAGTTTTTGTTATCAGTGATCCGGTTCATCCTTCAGCATCATTGACATTCTTATATGTGATATTCAGACATGTACTTGTTCAATCATGATCAGATGATCCATTATGTTTTTCCAGTTCTTTATACTTTTATACTTAGTGGATCCAATTGTACTTGATATGCGGACATGCTTTACCTTTTCTGAGCATGGGTATGCCTGCCTCAGATAGTGTTTCTTTCTGATCTCCTTCTATGGCTTGGCAGGCTGAACTCTGGTGAAGTCCTTATTGGTTTTTAACAGATTTCCTTTCCATGTACTTGCTTAATACATTTTGGCCATCATGTACCCCTTCTGACCTCATATATTAGGGGGCATCTGTTATAGCTCCAAATCTCACTCTTGGGGTTTGTGATGCTGCACTCATGGCCCAGGGCAGCCCCTCCTTCCAGACCAGGTCCAAAATTTTAAAAACTATGTTTTATTCCCTATATGCGACATTGCCCTGAGCTAAACACGTATATACGTGGGTCTATGTATACCCAACCCGCGTATATGTCTTAAAACACTTAAAAAAAATTAAATCTCCTTAATTTTGGGCAGAGATCGCGGGTTTTACCTACTGATCACCTGTTAGTGCCCGTGGCCCAACTGTTCCCAACGAATTCCCAACTAAAAAACTACTTTGGGAGAAGTATAAAAAGGCTTCAATGGGAAGGCCTAAGGGAGGAGAGAAGAGAGAGAAAGGTTATTATGTTGAGATTTCCCTGACCAGGTTTGAAGATCCTAGTGCATCCTGCACTTCCCCCATTTTTACAGGAAACCCTTGTTTCCTTGTGTGATTATGTCCATCTACTACTTGTGATATCATGGAGTAAGTCATGGAAGGATTTTGTTAAAGGCTTGAGACTGTACGAATCTGGAGGTCAGTTCCGCTTGGAGCCTGCGAAAGGACGACTCAGGTGAAATTATTCCTTTATGTACTTTATTTGTCTATAATAAAAGAAACACTTGTCTTTGTTCCTGATATAAATCTTCTTCATGTTTATGATATCCATGTTAGAATTCATGTATGAATGGGTGTTTAATTGAATAACTAACTACCTTTCTTTATAATATGAAGATTGTTTCTTTATAATGTTTAGTCCATATACTACTGTACTTTCTTGAATTGATTGTTTTGCAGGTCAAAGGAGCAAAAGGAACTCCAAGAAGGGTTTGGACCTTGGAAGGACCTTCTCAAACATAGGACCTAAGGTATGCCCCTTATCGTAGAGTTTGCTTATATTAGCATTATGGCTGTATGGAATGTGTGTTTCTCTTTATAGACAACTTTCAGTCTGCTAGGGTATTAGCCCAAGACCCTAGGGGAAATTTTCCCTTAACAATAAGAAAAGGCAAGCATAGATGAAAAGAATAAGTATTGATCAAATCATGAATACATGACGACATTCAAAGATAAGCTCATGTAAATAGAAAGGAAGTCTCTAAGATCAAAGCATAGGATAAAATTTAGAGGGTGATTGTAGTAGCTACAACACTTGGTGACTCACTAGTATAACTCCATCTCTTTTTATGGGTCTTGTCTCATGCAAAATAGGTATAAATCATTAGGAATTATTGTTCACTTTATTGATTTCCATAAATTCTTCACTTAGCTTGCATTAGCGATATAGTCCCTACTATTCTCTTCATCGGTGACACACTTAACCAAGCCAAGTCAAACTAAGTTTCAATTGGGGATGAGGAGTATATAGATACTCAGGTGAAAAGAAATGTTAGAGTCTTAGATTTCATCTCTGGTGTTGCTCCATTACCAGCATCCCTAGACAATACACCGATGGAGTCACTTCAAGAACACAAACATTGCTCCGTTGCTAGTGATCCTGGACATTACCTCGATGGAGTTTCTTTCTCCACCTCTCTACATAGGAAGCCTTTCTCTTCTTTCGCCTTTATTTTGTTTTTTCATTTTGTTTGTAGAATTGTGCATAGGAACTTATTGATTTAATGAGGTGGAAGAGGGATCCCAACTTATTGAGAGAAAAATAGGTTTCCACTTTAGAGAAGGATATTTATATATACCTTTGACACACTTGTTAAGGTTTTCCTTCCCTCCTTACTCTACTTGACTTGGAGGTACTAGTTATAGGTTCAAGCATCATGATTCCACTATGGTTTTCTTTGAAAATAACGTATTTTCCATCAAAATATCATTGACTAAAAGAATGCAAGACTCACACAAAGAGAGGGAAGAAAAATATAACCAAGCGTTGAAAGTAGAAAAAATTCCTCATGGACTTCACCATCCTTGCTTCGAAAACCAAACATGGTCTCATGCAAAAGATATTCTACAATTGAAAGTAGATGGAAAGACAAAAAAGGAGAAAGATGGAAAGTAATGAAAAAAAACAATGAAGGAAACAAACTACTCCTACTCCCAAACTAATAGAGAACCTACATAAAATGATATTTCCAGTGTGACCACTATCACATCGATTGGCCTATGTAAGCGAGGGAATTCATTTTGAGAAAGATATTCAAAAATAACAACAAATAAACAAATATAAGGAAATATATACTATGACATTCAAATTTTGACAATGTATGTAGAAAAGTATGAAATAAGAGTGAATGCAAAGCATTCTTTGGATGCATTATGGTGTCCAAGCACATTGCGACTCATAAAAATACAAGAACAAACTTTTGAATGGTGAAACTAGACGAAAATGAAGAAATAATAAAACTTGTGTTTTGCACTCGTGCTCACCAGTGATCTAAATGGGAAATTAATTTTGTTGTGCTAAATTCCTTTTTAGAATATGCTAAAAGTGATTAAGGATTCATGAGGTTAATTACAAGTTTAAACATGAGTTTTTGAGGGTTTTTATGTAAATTTTATGTACAAATTAACATAAATAAATGACAAATCCGCATAGATAGAAAGGCGGTCTGCAGGGGACCATGAAAAATGGCTAGGGTTGAAAGTCTGTAGGAGTCGATCTCCATGGTAGGGCATGGAGGAGGGAGTTCCACTCCCTCCTTCAAGTAGGTTGTTGCGAGCTGAGGTAAGAAGCCCATGGAAGAAGTCAGAGGGCTTTCAGACGAAGGAAAAGAGTGCAGGGAAGAAGAGCAGGAGGGGGTCAAAGATCAAGAGAATAAAAGCACAAGAGAGCAGGAAGAAAACGACAAGGAAAAGGGAGAAAAAACCAAGGCACAGAGAGGACCTTGTAAGCCTAGAACTGAGGTTACACCCAGAGTTGTCCCGAATGATCCTGTGCTGCAGGCACACGGGGAACACATGCGAACTTATGCTATCATTTGTAAATTCATGGGAGTATGGCCCACTGAGAAGGCTTTACAGACATGGATTAGATACCATTGGAAACCAAAAGGGAGCATTTACCTACATTTGGGGTCAAAAGGATTCTTTACTGTGGTCATCACTAACATTGAGGATAAAGACAGAGTGTTTGAAGGAGGGCCCTACTTCTATGCAGCTGCTGGCCTCTATATGAGGCCTTGGATGATGAACTTTGTCCCGCAGTGGGAGATTTTCACATCAGTTCCGGTTTGGGTAAGACTTTACTCCCTTCCTCTAGATTACTGGCAAACAGAATTGTTAACAACCATAGGTAATAAATTAGGACGTTTTGTCAAAGCTTCTGAAGCCACGAGAAGAGGAAAATATACTTCCTTTGCTCGAATCTGTGTGGAAATGGATCTAGCTGGAGCTATTCCAGATGAGTTGATACTAGAAGGAATTGATGAAGAATGGCGGCAAATAGTAGATTATGAACATATTCCCTTTAGATGTCGCAGATTCCATGAGCATGGACACCTATTCAGAGATTGCCCTCTTAGTAAAATGGAGATTAAGAGAAAAATTTCCACAATGAAAGATATGGAAAGCTTTCAAAAAGTGAGCCACAGAGGAAAAGGGGGCAAAAGGGGACTTAAGAAACATCAAGTAGAAGAGTCTCAGGTTACACTGAATAGGTTCCAAGTTCTCGAGAAAGAAGAAGAGATGATAAAAGCAGATCAGGGAATGGAGAAAATTCTAGAGGACAAGGAGACATAAGAGAATAGAGACCAAACAAAAAACAAAAATATACAGAAAGAGGCTATGATGAGCGATGCAGAACTAGATATGGACCAGGAAATGACCCAGAGCAAGATGGAAATGGAGGATCGTGAACTTCAGGATATTCTGGATAGAGAGCACCTAGATTTGGAAGGATTCTTGAAACAGGGTACCATGGGAGGGTTAGACTCGCTACCTCAAGAAGAGTTCGCTAGAGTACAACAGCTATACTTATGGAAAACCCAGACTAAAGAGGTGTAAAGGCAGAGTACCACAACAAACTAGAAGGGGTGAAATCTATAAAAAATACACCAGGATTAGCACCTCGAGGCCCAGGAAAGAAAAGAGGTAGGAAAAAATAGAATGAGCTGTTGATGGAGTGTGGAAATCTAATGATAGATTCAGGTAAGATGAAAGATCTGACTAGTTACTCTTTCACAAATATTTAATGATGAAGTTTACTTCTTGGAATATTAGGGGTCTAGGTAGTAAAAGGAAGCAAAGATTACTTAGTAACAGAATGAAATAGGAAGCTCCAGATATTATCTTTATCTAGGAAACTAAATGTTCTATTCAGAAAATAAAAGAACTTTATAGTAAATGGCTCAATCTTTTTGAGTTTCTGGAAGTCAAGGAAGAAAACACTGCAGGGGGCATTCTTACTCTTTGGAATCCCCTAAAGATTGGTATCATTGATGTTGAGGCTTCCAGGAATTATTTATCAATGGTCATTCAACCTGTGGGGGATAGGGAGATCTATATGGTCACGAATGTGTATGGCCCTCAGAGAATGGATGACAAACTTAGATTTCTAGATTCTCTTATGGATCTCAGAGCGAGATATGTTGAGACACCATGGATTTTGGGGGGGGACTTTAATATGATCAAATCATTATCAGAGAAAAAAGGGGGCACCAGAACTCTATCCAAAGATGCCTTAGCTTTTCAATATTTTATGGAAACTATGAAGCTGGTTGACATGGATTCATGTAATGGTCTCTTTACTTGGAACAATAGAAGAGGAGGAGGGTCTCTTGTTGCCTCAAAGCTAGATAGATTTATCATCTTAGAGGACCTTATACTCATTGATAAAGGAATGGAAGTAAGCCTTCTCCCCTTTGGAGGATTCAATCATTGGCCAATTCAACTGGAGATCAGGGGCATTGGTACCCCTAGGAATAGACCGTTTAGATTTGAGAATATCTAGCTCACCCATCCAGATTTTACCAACAACATTTCAATCTGGTGGTCTAAAGATTTACATATCCACGGTACAAGCATGTTCCTTCTTCACAAAATACTAAAACATATCAAGCTCAAGCTTAAAGATTGGAACAAGAATGAATTTGGAAACATTTTTGAAGGAAAAAAAGTGGTTGAAAACAAACTGCAGATACTCAACCAAGCCCTTATCAAGGATGGCTTTGATAAAGACAGCAATGACAGAGCCACCAAACTTCAGCATGATTGGGAGAACTTATGTAAACAAGAGGAGATATTTTGGAGACAAAATTCTAGAGTGCAATGGTTAAAAGAAGGAGAATGAAACACTAGACTTTTCCACAGGTCAACCTTGGTACACCGAGCTCATAATAGAATCTCCTCGATTAAAGATGAGGTAGGGCAACTTCTCAGCACCCATAAAGAAATAGAAGTTGTATTAGTTCGTCATTTTAGTGGGATTGCGAAGGAAACCATTTCAAACAGAGAAACCTACATTAAGGATCTAGCTAGACATATACCAAGACTTGTGTCCAGAGAGGATAATTTCAACCTCAACAGGTCTGTAACTGAAGAGGAAATCAGTGAAGTCCTCAAAGAAATGCAGAATGGTAAAGTGCCAGTTCCTGATGGTTTTAATGTGGATTTCTTTAAAGCTTGCTGGAATATTGTTAAACAATATGTTCTGAATGTAGTAGAAGATTTTAGGAGGAACAGAACTATTTTGAAGGCACTGAACACCTCCTTCATTTCTCTGATCCCCAAATAGGATAATGCCCTAATGCCTGATAAGTTTAGACCCATAGCATTATGCAATGTGGTTTACAAGATTATATCCAAGGTTATTTCCAACATACTCAAACCTATTCTCCCCACTCTTGTTTCTGGGGAGCAATATGGTTATGTAGAAGGTAGGCAAATTCTTAATAACATCATTCAAGCACATGAGGTGGTGCACTCTCTGACTAGTAACGGGAAGGCTGGAATGATCATGCAACTGGATCTAGCTAAAGCCTATTATAAGTTGAACGGGACCTATATCAGGAGGGTTCTTATTGCTTTTGGGTTTGATCATAATTGGGTTAGATGGGTCATGGCTTTGGTAACTTCTTCTAGCTTTTCAATTTTGGTGAATGGCTCTCCCTCCGAGATTTTTCTTCCCTCAAGAGGCCTCAGACAAGGAGATCCACTCTCTCCCTTTCTCTTTATACTCATGATGGAAGGACTTGGTAGATCGATTAAGCAGGCAAAAGAAGAAGGCAAAATCAAGGGTCTTCAACTTTCTGAGAATGGACAGACTTTGACTCATCAACAATTTGTAGATGATACCATGCTGCAGGGAGTTCCTACAGTCAAAGAAGCTTTGGCTTACAAACAACTTCTAATGGACTTTGGCATGGCCACAGGTATGGAGGTTAATCTTTTCAAATCTAAAATCTTTTTCTTTAATACCAATATAGCCATTCAAAGGAATATATCTAGAATTCTAGGCTTTCAAAGAGATTCTCTTCCTTCGAAATATTTGGGAGTCCCACTAACTGCCAAACCTCTCCATAAAAGCATATGGGAACCAGTGATTAATAAGATGAAGGATAAAATCAAGAATTGGACCATCAGATTGTTAAACTTGGCTGGCAGGATGGTGCTAACAAAGGCTGTTCTCCAAACTATCCCAGTTTTTATGCTTTCTGCACTCCCAGCTCCAAAAGGAGTCTTACAACACTTCAGAACCATTCAAAGAGACTTCCTATGGGGTAAGGGGGAAAAAGGAAATGGGCCTTAGTTGCTTGGGAAAAGATTTGTAAACCCAAAGATCAAGGGGGGCTGGGCTTAGATGATCCAGAGGTTCTAAGCAGGGCTTTAGGAGCTAAATTATGGTGGAGGTGGGTCAAAGAACCAAAGGCACAGTGGGCTAGTATCTGGACAGAAAAGTATGCCAACACTTGGGATATCAATGATCATATAAGGATGTCTGGAACTATAAAGGGTTCATATAGCTGGAATAAGGCCTGGGAGAATAGAGACTTAGTTCAAAAGAATAGCTTCTGGGAAATCAGAGAAGGGGATCTGGCACTCTTTTGGGAAGATAGATGGAAACAAGAACCAATCCTGCTAAAAGAGGAATTTGTGGACCTCAAGAGAGAGATAGATATCATAGGGTTATCAAAGGTCAAAGATTTTTGGGACCAAAACAATAATGCAGGCAAATGGAGAAAATGGAGGAATATGATTTACAGGGAAGATAACCCCTTGAAAGCCAAAGTAGAGGCCCTCATGTAGACATTGGAACAAAGGAAGATTCTAGTGACAAGAGGGCAAGACCAGTTGAGGTGGGGCAATAATAATAAGGGCACCTTTAAACTTAAGGAGGCAAAATGCATACTCCTTGAGCTGGATTCTCTTAATCTGGATAGAACATGGCAGAATCTATGGAGACACCAAGGATGGATGAAGATTAAACTCTTCATGTGGCTTGTTTATCATAAGAAAATTCTGACTTGGGATAACATAAGGAAAAGGGGTGTTCTGGGGCCCTCCAGATGCCACCTCTGTGAGGCACAAGAAGAAACCATGGAACATCTACTCAATAACTATATTTTCACCTCTAGACTATGGGATTCTTTCGCCAACATCTTCCAAAAGAGTGACAGGGATAGAGGGTGCATCTTCAACACCCTAACCAGGTGGAGGCAAAATTACTCTGATAATGAAATTCTTGGTTCAGCTTGGGCTCTTACACCCAGCTTCATTATTTGGAATGTCTGGAAAGAAAGGAATAGGAGAATTTTCAAAGATGAAAAAAGGCCCTTACAATGTCTTTTTGAGCAGACCTTGACACAACTTAAGGAGATGGTTAGTACCATTGTGCAACATCCCCCTAAGAATCCACCCTCAGATGCTGATATGAGGATTCTAAGACACTTGGGCTTGCAGGGGCTTCTTCTGCAGGGCATGAACAGAAAGGTTAGGATATTGGATACTAAGCAGGACTATTGGCATCCTCCCCCTCAGGGCTTTCTGAAATATAACATTGACGAGGCTTCAAAAGGCAACCCAGGTACTGCGGGCTGTGGAGGGGTGTTAAGGGATGATACTGGCAAAATCCTTTCCATCTTCCATAGCCATTTAGGCAGAGCCACAAATAACATGGCTGAATCCATGGCTATGGAGCAGTGCCTAGAACTCTTGGTGCAGAATAATCGGCAAAATGTGATTATTGAAGCTGATTCAGAGTTAATTATCAACACAGTAAAAAAAATTAGTTGGGGCTCGGAGCCGGAGAAGGTTTCAAATCACTGGAGACTGATCCAGGTATTTCAAAGGATCCAACTCCACCTTAGAGGCTTGTGCACGGTTAGTTTTAACCATGTGCGAAGGGAGGCCAAAAAACTGGCTGATTTACTGGCTAATCAAGGTGTGAAGTGTACCATAAACAGGATAGAGATAAGTGGGCATGGGTTGCCTTTGGATGGTCTCATGGAGCAGTGTGAAATCCAAGCTGACGAGTAGATGAAGGTATATCACACCAAAACCATGGAAGCTCTATCTAATTAATTTTGTTTAGTTATGAGTTGCAAGCTTTACCATTTTGAGTTCCTTCTTAAGTTGCTCAGAGGATTCTGCTGCCCGAAGAGTTGGATGGAGGGGAGTTGTTGTACTATGCTTAAGATCACATAAGGTTACAAAGGATATAGCGGTTGCTGCTGGAATCTGGAATATACTGATGGTCGAAATATTCTTGATTCGTTGGAGAAGGTTGCAAATCTGCCTGCAGAGTGCTTTCGGTGAATCGGGGGCCTCTCGGGTGGGAAGTGGTTTATCAGTTTTGGGAGCGATCCCACTCATCATTTTACACATGGCCGATGGATGGTTTTGTTTTCCACCCATATCGCATGTTAACCAGTGGTACTATTGATCGGTGTGATATGTTCCTTAGCCGTTGGATCAAGCACAGCAGATCCACAGCTAGGTTTCATCAGGCAGGTCAGTGGGTCCAAAAGGTTAATAGGCAGGCTTTTTGGCTGCGTGACAATCGCCTCTACCGTTGGATCAAGGGGGGAGCATCGACGGTCAAGAATTCACGCGTTCAATGGTGGGCCCATTCTGGTAATTGGTGGGATTCTTTACACTGTGTGGTCCTCCTCTGTTGTTGGTTGTGGCAAGGGGTTATAATGGTGGAGATTAAAGGCTGTCTCCCCCTTCTGGATTGGAGGGGATGATTTTATGGCCTTGATAGTTTTTTCTCTTAAGGGTGGAGTAGTTTTGTGGGTAGGAGTCGGAGTTGTCACTCTTAACTCATGACACTTGTTCTTCTAGAAAATAGTTTTGACTTTTATCTAGGATTCTTTGTGGATGGTTGTATTCTATGTAAATATTTTTCTGATTTAATGACAACGAAGGCACGACTCTTGCTTTAGCAAAAAAAAAAACATAAATAAATCACACAACAACAACATATAACAAACATGAACATCATTGAAATAGTATCACAGTAGCACATGATGAAGGAGTTCACCCCGCCTGGGCTATGTCTCCTTGGTCCAGCTTCCAGTGGCTTGGCCCTCTCTATTATGCTCAAAAGTGTGAATACATTAGTTTACAATGCTCAGATAGCTCTAAAAATTGTTCCAATGGCTCCAGAATGCCCAAAAATGAATGTGAAACCTCTTTCTACTCTTGATTTGGTAAAAAACCGAAGAATTTATGGCTTCCCCAAGTCTTCCTACTAATCGCACCACAAATTCCCCAAAACCCGCACCATCCTACAATTCACCCAAAATTGTGCTAACAGAGCGCCGAGTTCACCAATTTTTGGGAAAAACTGTTAGACGCTTTAAATAGCCTCTAATGCCTAAAATTCAAAATTTTCAGGCCATATGGGGGCCACATGCTTGGGGCTAAGGCCAACGGCCCGCCCTCACTGACTGGGCCCCCCACTCTGTTTACTCATGGTCACATAGGGGTGGCGCATCTATGGGATGCCCCCCATGGGCTGACCCTTCCCTGGAATGGTGCAGAACTAGTGTTCAAATAAATGTTGAGGACTATGTTGGGCATGGAATCCCCCCAAGGCATGTTTTGGGGCTCAAAGCCCAAGTTTTGACCAAGTCCTTTGTAAAGGCTCCACGAATTGTGGGCACGAAGTGCGAAGTCATAATAGAGTCACAAGGTTGTCCGCCCTTGTTTCTGTAACGTAATTTTGGCTTGATAGACCTACCCATGGTCCGTGTACCATGGGATTGTATAAATAGAGCGATGCTCTAAGTGTAGAAGGTAGCTAATCTAATGGAAGCATTGTGAGTCTAAGTGATTGAGTCAAAGTGTAAAGTGTGTCTTTGGGTCGTAGAGTAGGATAAGGCTCTGTAGCTGAGTGCGCAGAGGCCTAGTAGTCTGCAATTGAGTGCACGGACCCTTGCAGCTGAGTGCGTAGGGAAGGTCGAGTCTATAACTGTTCGAAGAATTAATAAAGAGAAGTTTACCATATTTCTGTGTATCTTTTCCTGTTTTAATGTATGATTGGGTATAAATTGCAAGCGTACTATTTATTTGTTGCGCGAACTCATATGAATGTGTTGTATAAATAAATATAACATAAGACATCCATTTACACGAAGGTAATTAATTGGTATAGGAAGATAAGTAAGATCTTGGGTGTGACTTAGGGGAATAGTGCAGAGCGCTGCTCCAGTAGAGCAGAAGCCTCACAGCCCCTGGTTAGGGCTGCACGAAGGCAAGTATATCAGGGCGTGAAGGCCTGATCTGAAAATGGGGCTCTTAGGCTTCTTGTCTAACTTACAAGAACCTCTCCCACTTCCAAAGCTTTAAATTTTCCCAAGTCTTAATGATTAATCAATGTGGAATTAAGAAATGCTTGAAAGTATTGGTGTATGCTTGTATTTTTTTTTGACTGTTGAGTGCTTATGCTAATGTGAAAACACAAATAACAGTAAATAAAGTAGCAATTCAACAAACCCATAAGACAACAATATAATATGGAGTTCACCCTGATATCTTGGGATACATCTCCTTGAGCTCTAATCAACTCGATTAGGCTCTCTGGGACTATGGATTCAATTCCTTTACAAGTGCTACACTTAACTCCATTGGTTTACAGCTGAACCAATGGGCTTAGAATGCCATCTTACCCCTTGCTGTCCTTGTTCTGCAGACAGGTCTAGGCTTCTCTAGACTTGACTCATTCAGTCAGTGTTGTGAGCTTCTCGAGCTTCTGGCTTCTCTGACTCCCTCAAAATTCAGAATTTGTCTTTGGAACTCCTTCTCTTGTCTTTGACACACCTCAGACAACCAGCCACAGCTTGATCATTCGATCTCCTACTGTGCTGCAACTTCACTACAGCCTTGTGGCTCTTTAGAAGTCTATTAGAGCTCTCTGGCTCTACGGCTCTGCCTCCAACCTCTGGTGGCTATGCCTATTATAGTGAGCTCAATTTGACTCTCAAATAACAGATACAATCAGTAGGACTGTACTTGAATCCCCTCAGTCTCTCTGGAGTACACAAACTCTCTAGAGTACTCTCTCTGTCCTTGTCTTAACCCTGGCTCACTTGCTGCCTTTGCTTCTTCAGGTCAGATCGACTCTGGTTTCTCTACTTCCAGGTCTGCTTACTGCTTCCTGGGCTACCCCCCTTCCTCTCTATCAGTCTGCGGCTTTAAATCCAATCTGCTTCCTGACTGTTCATTTCTGCTTTTCTGCTTTCTAGTTCCCTGCCTCTGTCCGTTCAAATCCCTTCTTTTGATGGTTACACTAACTGCATAACGCCTTATAGGGAGGTGGCCACCTATTCCTTTAAAGGATGAGTGTGTCAGGTTCATCAGAAACACTTGATTGTTTGAAATGGCTGTTATTTCCTTTTACTCCAAGAATGCCCGTGAAACACGAATTTTTGCCAACTCATCATCCACGTCGAACTTCAAAATCCCGTGTAATCTACTTTATAACTTCATCAAATCCAGTCATCCATCGGGTCACATCTCCACCGTTGTTCTGGACCCTCCAGATCCTACGATCATCACACATATCAGGTGGATAACTTGCTAGACGTTTACCCGTTCGATGTGAGTGGTTTTCTCTCTCTTCCACTGGACGCATGTCACTCACTTTGTGGCATCGGGCGAGACTTGGTCTAAACCGCTTACTACTCAAAGCCCTTTCGATATCCTGTTGGTTTCTGTTGAATCCCGCCTCGGACAGAACCAAAACATTTTCTGCTGCATTTCATGATTTTATGAGTCCGACGCATGTGGCTCTCCTTCTTCGAGGGGTTTTCCTTGCGATATGCGATTAGTGAATTGTCGCTAATTGCATATTACATTCCTCCCCCGTTGACCCAAACGATCACTGACTTTGCTAATTCATGACAGCGTGTGTTACCATGCTCTGCCACTCTACACACTTGATCGACAGCCCTCGTTGATCTGCGCTGATCGCAGTTAGCAACTGTCATGAGGATTCCTCTGATAAGCTTGATCTTCACAAGATTTTTAATCTTTGGCATAAATTATAGAGAGTTCATGAAGACTTAGAGAGTGTCAGGATCCATTTTGGATCAAGGCCAGGGAAGTGCGTGAAGCATCCTGCACGTAGGGACGAACAGTTGGACCGAATCAAACCCTCAAACATCTCAAGGGTGTAGAAACTTGGTTCTAGCACCCCCCCCATACTACTTCGGGTAAGACCTTAGTCCCCGCTTTGCGAACTTTTGCCGAAAGGGCCATGTTAGGCATGGAATCTTCCAAAGGCATGTTTTGGGGCTTCAAGCCCATGTTTTGACCAAATCTCGTTGTAAAAGCTATGCAAATTGTGGGCACGGGGCACGAAAGTATGATAGATTCACATGGTTGTCTACCCTAGTTTTGTAGTGTAATGTCAACTGGATAGACATCCCCATGGTCCGCGGACCATGGGATTGTATAAATAGAGCGAGGCTCTAAGTGTAAAAGGAAAATTAAGGAAGAAGGAAGTCTAAGTGATTGAGCCAAAGTGTAAAGTGTGCCTTGGGTCGTAGAGTAGGAGAAGGCTCTGCAGCTGAGTGCACATAGGCCTAGTAGTCCGCAACTGAGTGCGCAGGGCAACTTGAGTCTATATGTAGAAATTCCCATTGTAGATCAACAGATTATGCAATATACTAAAGAAGAATACAAGATCTACTTGTACAACAACTTTGCAGAAGCTTAATCGAATATGAGAAAGATCAATGAGAACACATATAACTATGAATGAGAAATCAATCACAAATAACACAGAAGAAATAACCTGGGGAAAGCCTAAGCCTAAAACCCCAATCTCTGTATTATCACACAAGTGGAAATATGTTCAAGTTACAAAAAGAATCAGCTCTCAAGCTATCCTGCTCTCTCTGCACTCAAACAATGCTGCTCATAGACAGTCAAGGCTCTCACAACCTTCTCCTCTACCCTCCAAGCCTCCTATTTCCTTGCACAATTTTTCCTAGGGTCCAGTGCTTCCACTTGTGTGAATTCCCACCTCACACTGCTCACTTGGCTCAGAAATAACTACACAAACCTGAAGGAGATAATTCCTTCTGCATGGATAAGTTGCCTATATAGGAAAAATTCTCCAACTGATAGTACATTGTCCCTTCCTCTGATATCAACTGGGTCTCTGACTGAACTGACATGCATGAGTTATTTATGAGAGAATATTTAGTTATTTGAAGTGCAACAGTTACATGCATGCATGCATTAACTAACTGAACTCAAAATTAATTCAACAAACTGTTTGAATTAATCTAACTGGACTTGACTCAGTTAACTGAGCCAACTAATTACAACTCAATATTACAACTCATCCTTATCTCTTTAACTAATGGATAAATTCCTCCATTTATGGAGAAACTATTGCAAGTCCCCACATCGACTTCATGTTTGATTTTCTACAACTAATTAACTCATGGTGAATTAATTAATTATTTTACAAACAACTGCGAAGATAAAATTCGAATTTTTACTTCTCTATTTTAGTTCAGGGACTAACTAAAATAGGAATCTAACCCGAAATGCTATTTATAACAAAGCTATTTTTAGCACTTCCATTTTCCATTCCTTGTTTCTATGTCCAACACTAGTACCTGAACTGCTATTTATAGCAGTGCTAATTTTAGCATTTCTTGTTGTCATTTTCAACACTCTCTCTCAACAAGAAAGGCATTCAATTCGAACCCGATCCTGAACCTTTGGAATGTTCTGCATGCAACACTTCTCCCAAGTGTTATTACTCCAGCAACTCTAGAAACAAAATAATCTCCCAACTGACCTCTCTATTGGGCTAGAAACACCCTATGATGTTGAAGCTCCCTCTGTCACTAACAAGTGCTCCCTCTGTGACCTTTGAGCTGTTGCAACACTCCATGCATCTCGCACTGTTACACACCTCTCTGTGCCATCTTGCACTGGTGCAACACTCCTGTACCTCTCGCATTGTTGCAGCCTGCTAGCTCTGCACTGTCTTGGGATTCCTGCGCTGTAGCTCTCTCTGCCGCTCTAACTGCATATGTCTCTACCCACTTAGCCAGTCCTGCTACTCCTCACCAAGGCTCCCATAGAAAGGTCTAATCAAAGAGGTGGGGTACCTCAATGATCCTGCCCCTATTCCAGCCTTGTTGGGACTGTCACTCTACATCGCCCCACCTCCTACCTAGAGGTATGGATGCATGTGCTCCCTCTGCCCACTTGGATTGAAATTTCCGCCTACTGGAGGTCTCTGCATGAGTGGATGCCTCCACTCGATCTCCTCTCGACTTCTCCAATTGTGGCTGCTCCAAAACCTCCTAAAGATGCTTCTCCAATTGTGGCTCCTCCACAATTGTCTGACACTTCTTTTGGCACTGCATGTTGAGAGGTAATGTACTCTCCCTCTCAACCACCAAGTCTCCAACAGTTGCCTTGCTCCTCAAGGATTTACATGCATCTTGAACCTCAAGAGCATATAGGTTCTTGACTCATGAACCGATCTGCTTCACCTATCTCGTGGTATGTGTCTAAGGAAAACCTTTCCCTTACTGAAGACTACATCATAGCCTTTGTCTTGGAGCATTGCCATCAACACCAAATTTTTCCTTCGTCTTGGTACATACTTGACATCGATCAAGGTAATGTGAGCTCCATGCTCCCACTGAAAAACAACCGTGCCTACACCTGAGACACTATACTTTTCATCATTACCCATCACTATGAGTATCTGGAGATATTTCTCCTCCAAGGTATTGGACAAACTCTTGTCGTCAGTCATGTGGAAAGAAGCTCCAATGTCAAGAAACCAACAACATCCCACCATGGATGAAACCATGCATGTGAAGAGGGTGAAATCCAACTCGAACTGTGAGGCCAATGCCTCACCTTTAGATCCTTCCTTGGATCCCATCTTGGATTTGTTTAGTGGATAATTTGTAGCAAAATGGCCCACCTTATGACAATGAAAGCATTGCACTTTCGATTTGTCAAACTTCTTCCCACCATAGGAAGAACCCAATTTGGGATAAGAATCCTTCTCCTTCCCTTTCTTTGCCTTACTCACTAAGGCACAATTTTCTTCATCCTCCTTGGATGAAGAACAATCTCTGGTGCTTCTTCTTATCTCCTCCTGCATCAAATCCAACCAAAGTTGTTCCCAATCTACATTTTCTCTCTTCCATTTACCGAGTATTGGCAACTATGCCAGCTCTTAGGAAGATCTAGGAGAGCAAGACTCACCATGTCATCATTGGCTGTCGTGATCCATACACTTCCAAGCTCATCCCTGTAGGTGGTGAGCTTGTTCAGATATGTAGAGATCGTGTCGCCCTTTTCACACTTGATTTTCTGAATCTTGTCTTTCAGCGCTAGCTTCCTCTTATCGTCGTTGTTTTGATATAGATCTTTCAATTTTTTCCACATTGAAAACGGTGTCTCCTTCCCATGGAGGCTCGAGACAATGTGGTCTCGAATTCCCTCCAGGAGGATTCTCCTCACTCTAGGCACACATTTCTTCCATTCTGCCAATTCTGTAGCATTAGTTGCTGCTAGCTTGGGGACTTCTTGATCAATGAAGTCCTTTAGACCATTTTCCTCTAATACTGCTTCCATGCGATCCTTCCATGCTATATAATTCGAGCTGCCATCAAGGGCATACTCGAGCCTTAAACTGTTGAACGCCATTCGGGAAATTTGAGATGTGATAAGAATTCGAATTCCATAATCAAGAACTTGAAACTTCAAACTTCTCCCTTCATTGTATACTATTCTCCGCTCTGATCACCTTTTCTCTGATACCATGTAGAAATTCCCATAGTAGATCAACATATTATGCAATATACTAAAGCAAAATACAATATCTACTTCTACAACAACTTTGTGGAAGCTTAATTGAATATGACCAAGATCAATGAGAACACATATAATTGAGAATGAGAAATCAATCACACATAACACAGAAGAAATAACCTGTGGAAAGCCTTAGCCTAAAACCCCAATCTATGTATTATCATGCAAGTGGAAATATGTTCAAGTTACAAAAAGAATCAACACTCAAGCTATCCTTCTCTCTCTACAATCAAACAATGTTGCTCATAGATAGTCAAAGGCTCTCACAACCTTCTCCTTTGCCATCCAAGCTTCCATTTCCTTGCACAATTTTTCCTGTGGTCCAGTGCTTCCACTTGTGTGAATGCCCACCTCACACTGCTCACTTGGCTCAGAAATAACTACACAAGCATGAAGGAGATAATTCCCTCTGCACGGATGAGTTTCCTATATAGGAAAAATCCTCCAACTGATAGTACACTATCCCTTCCTCTGAACTCAATTGGGTCTCTGACTGAACTAACATGTATGAGTTATTTATGAGAGAATATTCAGTTATCTGAAGTGTAGCAGTTACATGAATGCATGCATTAACTAACTGAACTCACAATTAATTCAACAAACTATTTGAATTAATTTAACTAGACTTGACTTAGTTAATTGAGCCAACTAATTACAACTCAATATTACAACTCATCCTTATCTCTTTAATTTATGGATAAATTTCTCAATTAATGGAGAAATTGTTGCATGTGCCTACATAGACTTCATGTTTGATTTTCTACAACTAATTAACTCATGGTGAGTTAATTAATTATTTTACAAACAAATACTAAGATCAAATTTGAATTTTTACTTCTCTATTTTATTTCAGGAACTAACTAAAATAGGAATCTAACCTGAAATTCTATTTATAGCAAAGCTATTTTTAGCACTTCCATTTTTCATTCCTTGTTGCTATGTCCAATGCTAGTACCTGAACTACTATTTATAGCAGTTCTATTTTTAGCATTTCTTGTTGCCATTTTCAACACTATAACCGTTGGACAAATCAATAAAGAGAGGTTTTGATATAATTCTGTGTATCTTTTCCTGGTTTAATGCATGATTGATATAGTTTGCAAATATCGTGTTTAGTTATTGCGTGAACCTATATGAATATTTTGTATTGTTAAGTATAACTTAAAACACTTAAGTAGGTGAAGGTGCTTAAACAAGACTGGAAGATAAATAAGATATCGGGTAATAGCGCAGAGCGTGGCACAACCTTTGGTTAGGGTTGTGTGAAGGAAATGTACCAGGGCGTGAGGAACGAGAAAGTGCGCAAAGCCACTTGTGTGCAAGGAAAAATGAAAGGACTAGTCGAACACATCAGACATCTCCAGGGTGCGGAAACCTGGTTCTAGCACCCTCCCATACTACTTTGGGTGAGACCTTAGTTCGCGCTCCACAGTTTGTTGCTGAAAGGGCCTGTAGTACCGGGATTTTTTTTCCTAATTAACTCCGAACCTGGGTCAGGCCCAAACAAGCCAACAAATGGTTTCATTGCCAGGACTGGGATCTGCATAGAGATGTTTGATGTCGTATCACTAGAATCTGACCAAGAAAGGAATTGAAGAGTGGTTGGATAGAAAGATTCACGAGTTCGCGGCGTAGGAAAACAAGAATCCACGACTATCAAAGGAAGAGTGGTTAGATTGCTACTTGTATACGGAGATCCAGGAAATTTTCCTTGCATCCTTCCCTACTGAGTTGTACGAGTGGATTGGGAAGCTAGCAGATAGCCAAGGAAGGTGTAAACTTGACAAACCTATTGTGTGGACTCCAGAATTGGTGCATATACTGGAAGAATCGGAAGATGAGACTGCGCGTGCTGTCGATCACTGATAGGATCGAATCATAGCAGGATTCGTCACTAAATTCATGGTAGATACTTCAGTCTGCTATAGCGAGGTAGAATGACACTTCCTCAAGGGACCGTGAGGTAAGTACATTAAATATTTGAACACTTGGATTAAAATGTTACTGTGTGAAAAGCGGGTTATGCGAATAAATTGATGTTTGGGGCTACGTGGAGTGGGAGAATCTAGATAAACAAAGGTAGCATAGAACTAGAAACTAGCTTCTTGATATCACCTCCATGAGGAGGCGAAGAAGAGCTCGCAAAGGTTTCACCAAGAGGTGCGATCAATTTGATAAAGCATAGAATTCCGCACATACAATATCCACTTACACCACCACTAGTTTCACCATCTTCACCCGTACCACCTCCGCCACCACCGCAAAGCCATATGGCCAGCGCGATAAAGTTACCAGTGTTCAAAGGAGTAGGGAATGGAGATCTGGTTTTGGTTCGAGATAAAAGTTGTATGGGAAGCACAAGTTGTCACAGATGACAATATAAGGAAGGCAATGTTTGTCAACACTCTACAAGAATGCACACTGATTTGGTACATTAAGCATTCCAATGACAATCTAAATGCAAGGATAGCAGATATCTAGGCTACGCTAAATAAAGAATTTAGTAGGCCAAGTCAGAGGCACAATCGATCATTGGATTCAAGGAAAGCTCAATGCTACCAGGCGAAACCCCGTGGGAGTTAGATCAAAGATTGAAGTGCACAATTCGCGAAGAGAACATGACCTTAACAGACGGGCGACACTACGAATGGTTTGTAGCCTTGTTAACACCACATCTATGGAACACACTGTTGCAACAAAGGCTAACTACTCAGGCTAAGGCTTTGGAGGTCGCAATGAGATTGCACAAGACTCCGATACAAGGTCCTAACTTGGGAGTTCAGTAGATTCACGCACAGTTGAAAAACTTGTGCCTTAAAGTGCAAGGGCAAGGGGCACAACAAGGACCACTGCCCAGTGTTCACGAATTACATCACGGGAGAAGGACCAATGCCATTGAGACTAGAGGCACAAGTAGGACCAAGCACATCACCTGCATTATGGTTCATGATTTTTCAGATAGGAGGAAAACATGCTACAGATAACTGCTATCTACTACAGAATTATACACAAAATTCCTTGTAGTTGTTCTGTAATTTTTTTAGGTCAGTAAGCTATGATGAGCGCACCTATAGAAGCTATGAATTAATGATGGATCAGACTCCTACCTATAGACTTCAGGCCAAAACACGGCCCCTCGGTCAAAATGCAGGAATGGCGCGCACTGGATTTCAGGGGCGCGGACTAGGTCGAGGTGGAATGGGGACAGGAAGAGGTTGCAGACAGCTGATATGTTACAATTGCAGAGGACCAGGGCATTATGATCATGATTGTACAAATACAACGAGACCATTATGCTTATATTGTATGCAGTTTGATAATGAGACAGAGGACTGTCCAACACTGATAGCGAGGTTGTGCGATAAAGGAGCACTCCAACTTCCCCCGACTGAGAGCCTACAAAAGATGAAGTCTGAGCCTCGCAAGGAAGACCCTAATGTAAGTATCGTGCTTCAAAGTGGTATTATGATAGGTGATGAAAAAGGTAAGCAGCCTGAAGAAGGTAAGCAGCCTGATTCTGATAGAGCCATCATCCTTTTGAGTGGATGATTATCTGTGCAACAATGATGTACATTTAATGTCTTTATTTCCCTGAATATATATTGCAGCCCGGATGGATGAAACTAGATCCGGGGTCTTCAATCTCGTCCGATCTTCACTCAAAGTACAAGTCGATCCATGTGAGAAGTATTCTGAAGTCGAACATGGAAAGACATCGCTTGATTACCAGTCAATGATGTAAACTGTTAACAAGCGCGAGAGGAATCACCGATAATGATAATGACCCTCAAGGTACTGCAGTATAATTCACGTGGTGTGAATAAAGGACTTGGTGTCGAACACCATGCAAAATCTTTCGGTCGAAGGCCATTGACGTAAACTTGTCGCCGAAAGTGAGAAACTTGCCATTGAGGCATGCAAGCTTCAAAGTACTGAATGGGGTGTTCCTAGATCAACTTCTTGGATAATGAGCTGATGTCGACAAGAAGTGATCCGTCACAGAAGGGCCTTAATGAATCCCACATCAATGACACGGAACGGAGCAAATGATTTTAATGGAGGCGAAAACGATCTGGTGATATAAGGTTCAGGTTGGCGGTCATGAAAGAATGGAGTATAATGTATGGTAGTGGGTGAGACACAGGTGAATTCTCTGAATGACTTCTCTTGAACATATCGGTGACACTGATGTGATGGATTGGTAGCATTAACCCCAAATGTGGATGGTATGGCGTGACCATGGTGATGTGACCAGTGAATGAAACAACCCAACCCGACTCGGACACGGAGTGGAAGTGTCATGTTCAAGAGCGACTTGCTACCAACAAAGTTTCTTTAAGTTTTCTTCCCAATTTTCCCTAGTCATTGCTGACCAGTACCTCTTTATTTTTGTCAAGCTTGAGGAGGATAACATATGCTTGTTCTATAATTTTCCCTTCGGGCAAACCGATCACTATGTTTTAACGAGCCTAGCGATAGTGAAACTCGTTCTCGTCTATAGACAAGTTTGTCGCTATTAATCTTTTTAACGAGTTTAACGACAAAGATAACTCGGTCCTTTTCAATTTTCGAGAGTCTGAAAAGGAACGTAAAGGTAACTCCAAAATTCCTTTTTCGTCATCTAATCCCTTAAGTCCGAAAAAGTATAAAACAATACAGAAGGGATGAATTTTCGATACTTTTAATGAGCCGAACAAAACAAGCGCTCGATCTTTTTGTGTAATAATGCCTCAGGTCCAAAAAGATTAAAATCTAGAGGAGGGATAGCACCTCCTGTCCCTTTACCGAGCTGGAGAGGCCAATGGCTCGGAATCTTTTCATATTTTACGAGTTAGTTGAAAAGAGCTTAAAGGAGACTCGTCTTTTGAGGAACGAGTGATAAAACGGGTAGCCGCTGATTCCAGGTAAGGTTTGGAATTTTCCAATCATGGCAGTGTCACAAGGATGGCTAGTGAAATCACTCTTCATAGCTGTTCCTCAAAATGGGTAAACAATCAAATGGAGGTGAATGATCGGCCAATGAAAAAGTGGAGGTGACGGTGCAAACACGACCAAGGCTTTAATGGCTGAAGTACTACATTCACGATGGTTATTTACCGGGGAATAGTTCATTTTTTAACGATCTTAAACGCGGGGGGAAACATTTGCTCGTGGCTTATGTTTATTTTTTAACGAGCTTGAACTATGTGCTAAAACTGCTCGATTAATCCAGTCAAATGATAAGAATGTCTCGTATAAAAACGGCGACTTTTAGAGTTTTGCCCCACATCCTTTCTTTATGCAAGTTAGGAAATGACTAATCCTACGAGTTTAAAGGGTTAGAGGTCCTATAAATTAAAAAAATAAATAGTCGCTCTTTGCTTGCACGCCAAAAGGTTTGTATGCCCCCAGGTATAAAACAGAGTTTCAAGGTCACCTTTTATTTGAGCTGACAAAACATTTGTTTTATCAGGAAAGGTATACCTCTTTCAGGCTACCCAAAGATTGCTCTATTCACAGCGCAAACAAAACACTTCTTCGGCGATGTCTATCGAAATAGAAAAAGGTCAGTGGAGGAGATTACTCCACTCACGTAACTTTGACAAGAGAATCTTGTTCTAGAATAACCCCCTCTTCCAATCACGGATGGGAGTACAGACTAGTCATATTTTCTCGCGGAAACCTACCCTATACCCGAAGTTTTCCTGCCGAAGCAGACCAGGGTGCATGCCCCCTGGGTTTCAGTCATGTCCCCTGAATCACTCGCGCTCATCAGGTGGACGGACTGGAGATTGAGACATTTCTTGCGTGAAAAGACCATTCAGGGATGGTATACGACTATTTGCTCTGTGTGATCCAGGAAATGAAAGCTGGTCTACGAGCTTGACCACTCTTCCTTCGTGCAGAAAACACATTACTCTAAAGAGTGAGGAGACAATTGCTCCCATGCAATAAATATAGTCTCGTCCAAGGAGTAGATTGTAATCCAGGGGTCCTTGAACTACCATCATGTTCATGTGAACGGTTTTCCCTCTCAATGTTATGGGCACATTGGGAAGGATCCCTAACGGTCGACTCGTTCCTTTATCAAAGCCTCTTAGATTTCTCATCTCAAGAAAAAGTGATGGCGAACCAAGTGCTTTCCAAGCAGTTGAGGAAAGGATACTCACAGAAGCCCCTTCATCTATGATGGTACCAGCCATAACCATTCTATATATTTGAACAATGATTCAGAATGGTACACTAGCTGGTAAACGGGGTCTGCCTAGTTGATTCCAGTCGAAGGAGACAACTAGGTTGCTTGGAGGTGGGATCGAATAGACGGCCGGGTACGACTCTGACGATCTTCCTTCCTGCAGTAAAGGAATGGGTAAATTTCCCCCATGTTCGTTGGAGTCTGTGCTTATGAAAAGAATTTGGACGGTGTCATCCTTGTTCTCTTCAGTGACTGTATCGTCTGAAGATGGAATCTCTGAAGGCAATACCGAGTCAACTGCCGCCTCGACCTTTTGACTTTCGTCTGGTATGGGTTCAGATGGTTTATCTTCAATGATAGATGCTTCGGCCGACCACTTGAGCGGGCCAACCGAATTTTCAAATAGTGACGGATTCAGCAAGAGTTTTTTATATCTAGGAGGAAGTCGTAACGGTGAAACCGGACGATCGTCCAAAACTCTTTTAGCTTCGTCTAAGAAGGGACAATGGTGGACGGCATGATCACCTTTGCATATTTTACAAGGAAATCTATATCTTCCTTTTTGTCCTGGGGCTTCACTTTCACTAGTCGACGGTGTGTTTTCAACATGATCATCAGAGGTTGACGACACCGGGTTGTGCATACGAGGAGACCAGTCCCTTAAGATCCGAGGGATGCAAGGAAAATCTCTGTGATAGTGGTCTCCTTTGCAAATGACACATGGCGATTTAGGCCTGGTCAGTGCAGTGTGTGGATTTTTGCTAGACGACACTCGTTTGCCCCCATTCGCTTTTGGCTCCTTCTTCTTCTTTTCTTTCTTCTTCTTTTCCTTCTTCCCCTTAGGTACTTGACTTTTGGCTTTACCAGCCCCATCAAGCGAAGAGGAAGGAGGATAGGAAGAATTAGAGGAAGTAGAAGGTTGGTGGGTAACTCTGGACTCATCTAGTTGCTGATTCGATTGTTTAGGAATTGTGGTGTTCTGAACGACAGAGGTTGAGAAGAGCCATACAGGCAAACCAATTGTCAATCCTGGAAGTGACAATGTGGCCATATGGGGTGCACCAACATCTCCCCAAGAGGAGAAGGGACTAGGATTTCCTCGAAGGGGAATTCCTTGGTTGGTGAATTCCATTTTCTCAGCCCAAGATCAACGTAGGAAAGGGTAATGAATATTTCGTTTAAAATAAATTTTAGACGCTTTGACACAACTTGTTTTTTCAGTTTTTAAGAGTCAAGAAAAAACAAAAGATGGCTTTAGTCTCCTTCGATTTTTAATGAGCCTGAAGTGACAAGTGCTCAGATGGACCTTTTCCGTTAAGGAGTCTGAAAAGGAATGAAAGGGACTGCTATGGAAATCTAGGTAGAGGGATTACCAAATCAATCGCAAAACTGCAGAATACTTTTTACGGTACGACAGTCAATCTTCCCGAATGCAGTGTTCAGTGCATTGCGATAGATAGGGCGGCAGACACGGCTTCCTATGGATAAAGGATTAAGCCTATTGGGGTCTCCCAAAATATACTTGACGGTACGTGGGAGCACAAGTCCGTACTGGCACTTATCGTCTCAAAGTGGAGGAATCACCCAACCATCAGTGAGAACAACAGTTACCAGGCTTTACGAGGCCGAAATACGTCTCTAGCCTAGACTTCTAAATGTTGTGCGTTAAGTTCCAAAGCGTTGTTAGATTCATTGAATTTATTTTAAGTTGATCTTGTTTATGAAGTTTGCCTTTTGGGTTCACCACGAGATGTAGATGTAATTCCTAAAATGCAATCTAAGATGATAAGCAAAATTTTTATCTCCTTTATGCAATGAAAATCCTAGCTACTAGGGAAAAGAAAGACATAATCTTTTCACAAAGAGCAAAGAGCACACTCTAAATGCACTTTCCTAAATCAAGCGAATCAGACTGTCTATATGCAAATGCACATGCATGTATTTGTTTTCGACTTTCTTAGTATATGAATGCTAAAAAGAAAGTTGATGTACAAATCTGAATTTCTTTTCAAGCGACAAATATCAACACGTTTCTTTTCGAAATCAAAAAGTGGAGACGATCACAACACCTTACGATTTTGAAATGAATACTCGTTCTCGACACTAGAAAATTACCAATTCAGACCAAAAGCAATAGTAACAGGATAATCGACCATCAACAGCAATCAGACTCTTTCCTATGATTGAAATCGACACTTGCGACAGTTTCAAATCAAAGGGCGACAGTACGATTACGCTACTTTTGCAAAGGAGAACTGTAAATGACTCAAGAAACACACAAAAACATCTACAGTTCTTTTGTATAAAGGAGGCGGAATAACAGTAAGGAAAAGGGGTTTCAAATAGACATATACTGATCACAGGCAGCAAAATTCAAGAATAGGACTAGAAAGAATGAACCACAGAAGCCACAACTGCACAGAGCTAGTCTGATCAGCGCACCTGTAACACAGAGAATCTGAAATGCAGCGCAGGTTGTCCACTCAGGAAGTGCGCTGAAATTCAGAATCTCTGAATAGTACCTGCGCTGGGCCAGAAACGAGACTCTATTCGGATTCCGGGTCACAGTTTGCAGTTCAGTTCTTAGGTTTTGGCCGAGCAAAAAGCAATCAGTAATGCAACAATCAGGGGTAGATCTAAGGAGGATCTAAGAGCTATCATAAGGGCAAATAGATAGTTTGTGAATTAGTTGTTTTAATCATAAACAGATCCAGTAGATGGATTGAAGTAGCAGTTGTCTACTTTGCATTTGTTATGGCAAATGCAGTTCGAATGCTACTTGTAAGTTTATGAAACAAACAACAAAGAATGATAAACAAACAAACTAATTAAGTCCCCAGCGGAGTCGCCATTTTGTTACAGGGAAAAGTGTCTATATAGAACTGCTCTATCCCACTAAGGTGTGACAGCTGCCTTAGAAACAAATAGAGAAAAGCTACTTTTGTTTTTCCTTTATGAATTATAGATAGAGAGGAACAGAAAGACCAACCTCTGTCTTGCGCTAATCTCTTGATTCGATCCCTCTCTTCTTTGATAGTCCTCAGCTACCTGCTCCCTTGCACGCCCAGCTTCACAAAGTACCTGTAAGATCACAGAAGCATAGCACTATACAAAGACATGGATCTATAATCATAAACAATCTAGGATCAGATGTAAATTGACCATACAAATGTAACAAGCATCAATGATACAAAAGCATGGAGGAAAACTCAAATAGCTTTTATTGATAAACAAGAAAAGAACCGGGAGGAGTTACAACCAGTTGTTCTGACCCAGCATCAACCTCCCAGCAAAGAAGCCCCTCTTCACCTTAAACAAAGCTTAGATCACCCAACAATCTGATGTTTGTCTCAAGAAACCAACAGCAATTCCTTACAATATGCAAAATTCCAGCCCCCTAGATCTCTGGGATGAGGGATCCATATATAGATATTTGTAAGGGGGATGAGTCAGCTTGTGATTTGATTAGTGTCTTCTCTCTGATAGTTGTTGCATCCACTTGGAGACTGATGGCCTCTTACTCATCCTTGGTCGAATTTAGTGACGCAAGTGTCACAGGAGAAGATTCTGGAAGCTTCCATTGCCTCTCCACCTCGCGGAATGACACTGCCATTTTTCATTTCTCACCCATCGCACCCCACAGAAGGGAGTTTTGAAATGCAATGCACCCTCACAGTGTATTTGGGTGAGATGCAACGCACTTAGCCAGTGGAGCAGCTGCAATGATCCTGTTTTGACCAATTCTGAGCAGTTTCTCATGGAGAACTTCTGGGAGAAGCTGTAATCTGTTGACCTTGTTGCTTTAGGGGTTAGAACAACACTTTTAGGGACTTAGGAGCCAATGGTTTATGGACATTTCATGCTTGGGGTTGTAGGGCCCAAAAATGTCTATAATAAGATGTCAACACAAAAACCGATGAAGAAGAAGATCTATAGGATCTTATCATCGTCGAGGATGAGGATGAAGGCATGGAGGAGGCCACTTAGCTTGCGCACCCCGTGACAAAATTGCCTACCTATGTCCCCCCTAAAAAAGGGAAGGCTAAAGTGCCAAGGACCTGGACGAGATGAAGAGCTTGCTCCAGAACCCGCTCATCCCAGACAACCTTATGTTTGAGGGAACACACCTGGGATGCGTGCTGAGCCAGAAATTCAAATATTGGGACCTCGCTGACCACGAGAAGTTCCATCACCTTGAGACCAGGAACCTTATGAAGCCCAAGTAGAACACCGCGGTGAGGGTTACAGAGCTAAAGTCGCGAAAGTGGTTGCGCGGAGTGGAAAAGGCTAGGCTATCGAATCTACTATGGGTGCCACATTTCCACTACGCCCCAATAACAATTTTCATCATCAGGTAGTTTCTCTACCTGATGCATGATGGGTGTTTGTGGCTGGAGGAGCCCATCCCCATCACAGCGAACTTGATTCACCATGTCTCCTGTCTTCCATGCAAAGGAGAGGACCTCGCGGACATCTTAGAAGGGAAGGGCAGTGACTTGGTCATCGCAGAGGCCATGAAGAAAAAGTACAAGCTAGAAAAGAAGAAGAGGGGCTAAGCCATCTCTAGCATCAAGGAGAAAGTAGTACGCATGGTGACCCAAATCCTGGCGGGAAAGGTTATGCACAAGTGCCACGCAGACGATGTACCCACGTTAGTGGTAGCATTGGCTGAACAGTGCATAGAGGGGGTCTAGTTTAACTGGTCCGAGTTCCTCTGCCAGGAGTTTTTAGAAAATTTCCGCGAAGCTCAGGAATAGGGAAAAATGTTCCATTATGCATGGCTTCTATTGTCCATAGTGCTCATGGCAGGGGAATTACCAGTGGATCGTGAATTCCCCATAATTGACAGGAACCTACCAGAGGCTGTGAAGTATGCTTTTCTCTTGGCCGCAAAGGACGCTAAGAGGATCCGCGACAGTAAAATCTTTTGAGTGTTCATGGAAATGAACCTCAAAATGGGGATCAATCGAAAGTCGCGGTTGTCACCCATTGTCTATAACAGTCTACAGAGTTTTTCAGAATTCAAAGCAGACATGCATAACATTTACATTAGGGTGCGCAAGGACCCAACCAAGCAGTGGATAAAGCTACCCTTCGTAGCCATATATAACATCGTTTTTAATGTACTATAGGCATGGCCGCCGAAGTGGTGCATCCTAGACATCACAAAGATCGAGAAGTCGGCGGTGTAAAGAAAGAAAGATGAGGCCAAGCTTCACATCACATAGTTGGCCGAAAACCAAAGGAAGGAAGTAGCGATAGCAAAAGTGTGGGCAGCACGAGATGCAGCACAGAAAGCAGCTGAGCAGGAAAAGGCAGCAGCAACACAGGAAGCAGCCCGGAAGGCCGGCGAGGTCCAAACGATTCCTTCACAGGGGTAGGAAGCAGAGACAGAAGAGGGAGGTGCGGAACCACGAACCATGTCAACACAGCTAAAGCACCAGCACCCAATAGAGTGGGCAGGGTCGCGTAATAAGGTCAAGGCATCAAAGTTGTCTATTGACCCGATCACCCTGACTAAGGGTGATCTGCATGACATCGGTGAGACGGTGCGTGATGTCACCAATGAGGCTTTCCAAGATTTTATGCAGGAGAACCAGCTTGTGTTGGGGGCCCTCAGAGAGTAGCTATAGGAATTACAGGTGCACCCTCCTCAGGTTGGTACCCTTTCGACCAACCTCGCAGTTGGCTCAATAGACGTAGAACAGATGTTGCACGCACAGATGAAAAATACCATAGTGCTGCTGGAAGGGGCACTAGTGACAACAAATGAGGCTGATAGGCCTTTGGTTAGCGCACTAAAAGGTCTCGATATCAATATAGCTACATTCTCGTGTGAGACCTTATATGTGTTGTAGGATGGGATAATTGCAGAGCTGCGAACTAGGGAGAGCCGTGCACTCCAAGTCCTCAGTGAGCAAAAAATAAATATGGAACAACTAAGCTTGCAGCGCAACAAAGTGGTGTCGCCAAATCAACAACTAGTACAGTTGATAGACAACCTTGCCAAAGCGTCTCGGAGCTGGCCATCCTAGCAAACATGCCAGCAGAGGTGCGGATCCATAGGTTAGTAGCAAGGGTCCGTGAGGCGAGGGAAGAAATGATAAAGGTTTAGTTGGAGCTGAACCTTCAGATCGCCGAGTTGCGGTTAAAGGCGCAACCGTCCACCCCCTCGAAATTTAGAGAACAACGCACTAGCGCTATCACAGTGTGAGTGGATGAGATTGTAGGTGCAATCCGAGACTGCACCAGTATGTTGGAAGAATCACTTGAGGTCCTCTCAAATCTGTGGGAGGATCCCAACATCCAGCACTTAGAGACAGAGGGGCAAGGACTCCAACAAGAGTATGACAGTGTTTGAGGAACTATGCACACGGTGGTCCTCACTCATAGGCTTGTGCATATGCAGTAGGCTAAAGTGCTGAAGGAGTAGGCGGATGCAACACAACATATGGAAGTAGTCCTGAAGGCGTGCGTTTAGCCTTGGATTGACGAGGCCTTTACCATCACAACAGAAATCAAAGGCAAGCTCGCATACATGCAGCGGATGCACATACTGATGTAGAGAAGCACTCCTAACACAGAGGTCTCAGAACAATGTAAGCAGAAGATCCAGCAAGTAGCAGCTCGGTGCATTGCTAACCTTGACGCAGTTCAAGGACAGTTGGAAGGACTCCGTGCAAAGATCTTTGCACCGGTAGAGTGACTCGAGGACGAGTCACGATGTGTGTGTTGGGGGCCTGTTGGGCATGGAATCCCCTCAAGGCATGTTTTGGGCTTAAAGCCTAAGTTTTTACCAAATATTGTTGTAAAAGCTCCACAAATTGCGAGCATGGGGCGCGAAAGTATGATAGAGTCACAGGGTTGTCTGCCCTAGTTTTGTAATGTAATGTCGGCTGGATAGACCTACCCATGGTCCGCGGACCATGGGATTGTATAAATAGAGCAAGGCTCTAAGTGTAAAAAGAAAATAAAAGAGGAGAAAGCCTAAGTGATTGAGCCGATGTGTAAAGTGTGTCTATGGGTTGTAGAGTAGGAGAAGGCTCTGCAGCTGAGTGCACAGAGGCCTAGTAGTTTGCAGTTAAGTGTGCGGACCCCTACACCTGAGTGCGCAGGGCAGGTCAAGTCTGTAACCATTGGATGAATCAATAAATAGAAGCTTCACTATAATTTTGTGTATCTTTTCCTAGTTTAATGCATGATTGATATAGTTTGCAAATATCCTATTTAGTTACTGTGTGAACCTATATGAATGTTTTGTATTGTTAAGTATAAATTAAAACACTTAAGTAGGTGAAGGTGCTTAAACAATACTGGAAGATAAATAAGATCTCGGGTAATAGTGGAGAGCATGACATAGCCCCTGGTTAGGGCTACACGAAGGTAGTGTACCAGGCTGCGAGGAACAGAAAAGTGTGCGAAGCCACCTGTGTGCAGGGACAAAAAAAGGACCAGTTGAACTCATCAAACATCTCCAAGGTGCCAAAACCTGGTTCTAGCACCCTCCCATACTACTTCGAGTGAGACCTTAGTCCACACTCCACGAAATATTGCCGAAAGGGCTAGTAGTACCGGGATTTGTATGGCTAATTAACTCCAAACCTAGGTTAGGGCCCAACAAGCTAACAGGCCAGTAGTACCGGGATTATTTTGGCTAATTAACTCTGAACCTGGGTCATACCCCAAAAAGCCAAAAAATGGTTCCATTTCCAGGATCGGGATCATCATAGAGATGCCTGATGTCGTAACACTGGAATCTGACAAAGAAAGGAATTGAAGATTGGTTGGATAGGAAGATTCACGAGTTCACGGCGCAGGAAAACAGGAACTTGTGACTATCAAAAGAAGAGTGGTTAGACTGTTACTTATACATAGAGATCCACAAAAGTTTCTTTGCATCTTTCCCTACTGAGCTATACGAGTGGATCGTGAAGCTAGTAGACAAGGAAGGTGTAAGCTTAACAGACCTATTGTGTGGACTCCAGAATTGGTGTGCATATTGGAAGCATCGGAGGATAAGATCATGTGCATTATTGATCACTGGCTTGATCGAATTATAGGAGGATTCATCACCGAGTTCGTGGTAGATACTTCAGTAAGCTATAGTGAGGCAGAACAATGCTTCCTCAAAGGGTTGCGAGGTAAGTACATTAAATCTTTGAACACTTGGATTAAAGGCTACTGTGTGAAAAATGGGTTATGCGAATAAATTGATGTTCGGGCCTCCGGGAAGTGGGAGGATCTACAGAAATGAAGGTAGTACAGAACTAGAAACTTGCCCCTTTATTTCGCCTCCATGAGTGGGCGAGGAAGAGCTCTCGCAGGTCTCACCAAGAAGTGTGATCAATTTGATAAGGCAGAGGATTCCGCGCATACCATCCCCACCCAAACCACTACCAATTTCACCATCTTCACCCCCATCTTTGCCCATACCACCTCTGCCACCACCAAGAATCAATATGGCGAGCACAATAAAGTTGCCAGTGTTCAAGGCAGTAGGGAATGAGGATCCAGACCAGTTTTGGTTCATGATAAAAGCTATATGAGAAGCATAGGGAGTCACAGATGACAATAAAGAAGGCAATATTGGTCAGTGCTCTGCAAGATCGTGCACTAACCTAGTACATTAAGCATTCCAATGAAAATACATATGCGAGGATCTCAGATATCCAAGTTGCGCTAAACAAATAATTTAGCAGGCCAAAGTCAGAGGCACAATTGATCATTTGGTTTAAGGAAATCACAATGCTACTAGGTGAGACCCCTTGGGAGCTGGATTAGAGACTAAAGTGCACAATTCGCGAAGCTAACATGACATTGATGGATGGACAACACCGCGAATGGTTTGTAGCATCATTAACACCGCATCTAAGGAACGCACTGTCACAAAAGAGGCTAACAAATCAAGCCAATGCCTTGGAGGTCGCGATGAGACTGCAAGAGACTCTGATATAGGATCCCAACTTGGGATTTCAACAGATTCACGCGTAGTTGAAAAGCTTGTGCTTGGAGATGCAAAGTTTGAAACAAGACAGGATAGTTTGCTGAGAAGTGCGCGATGAGGTATGGTGCGTAAAGTGCAAGGGTCAGGGACATGACAAGAACCACTGCCCAGTGTTCACAAATTACCTCACGGGAGGAGGACCAATGCCATTGAGAACGAAGGCACAAGCAGGACCAAGTGTAGTGCCTGCACTATGGTGCACGATTTGTCAGATAGGAGGAAAGCATGCTACAAATAACTGCCATTTATTGCAGAAGTACACGCAGAATTCACAGTAGTTGTTCTGTAATTTCTATAAATCAGTAGGAAATGATGAGCGCACCTGTATGAGTTATAAGTTGATGATGGATCAGACTCCCACCTACAAAGTTCAAGCCCAAATGCGACCCCTTGACCAGAACTCACGGATGGCACGAACTGGATTTCAGGGGCACGGACGAGGCCGAGGTGGAGGAGGACTGGGAAGAGGTCGTAGACAATTGATATGTTACAATTGCAGAGGGCCAGGACATTATGCCCATGATTATACAAATCCAACACGACCATCATTCTTATATTGTACATTCTTTGATCATGAGATGAAGGATTTTCCCACACTGATAGCGAGGTTGCGCGATAAAGGAGCACTCCAACCTCCCCTGACTCAGAACCTACAAATGATGATGTTTGAGCCACGCGAGGAAGACCTTGATGTAAATATTGTGCTCCAAAGTGGAACTATGATAGGGGATGACAAAGGCAAGTAGCCTGAAGAAATTACTTGGGTTCACAGGGCTTCAACAAAGGAACTAGAGTTTGATTTGGAGCATGCTAAGGAAACCTTCATGGAAGCTAAGAAGAGATTCGCTGATGCCTCCACTTCATGAAGCAAGGACATACTGGAGTCAGAAATTGACCCATTGATGCTTACCACGTTCCTGGAAACATGCATGAAGCTGTTGCATGATAACAAGATTGTAAAGGGGCTGCAAGAACTCATAAATAGATGTGTTGGGATTGCACAAGGAGAACCGCACGTAGTTCAGAAGCTCAGAAAGCACACGACATGAATGAGAAGGGAGATGAGATTGACCGCGTAGATTAGGGAATATGAGATGGAGCAAGTGATCCTGGATCTAGGATTGGACATGAATGTCCTGCCGAAGCAGACATGGGAGCGCATGGGAAGGCCTACGCTACAATGGTCTCCTATCCAACTACGAATGGTGAACTAGCAAAAGATCCTACCTATGGGGAGATTGCAAGGAATCACAGTGGATATCGAAGGAGCAAGTGCGCTAGCATATTTCGAAGTGATAGAGATTGTTGATGACAATAATCGCTACCCCGTGCTATTAGGAATAGATTAGGCCACTGACATAAATGGGGTGATAAATATGAAGAAGTGCAAGATGATTTTTGAGAAGAAGTATTTGCACGTAGTTGTACCCTTGGACCCTGCAGAAGGATTGTGTTACATAGAGCCAATGCGTGACTACGACAGCGATGATGACTTGGACTGCATCTACAAGATCATCGCATGAGAGAAAGACTGGGTGAATCCGACCATGGATGGACGAATCTCATGGGAGCACGAAAGGTACTACACATCGGATTCAGATGAGGAAATAGAATGATGGCAGAACTGGTTACGTGAGGTAACCACGTTGAGCTGTAACATGATGATGAGATCGCTGCACTGCGTATCGACGGAGGTAAGGGATCTACCTACATATGATGGGTTAAGTGAAGTAGATGACTTAGTGAACAGATTTGAAAGTGAGGTGTTGGAACAGCAATGTTTCGAAGCTTTGAAGTGGGTAATGCATGCTACGCCCGCAATGTGGTGGGGTACGCACCAAAGAAGTTTTGAGGATTGACATGAATGCAGAAGGATGATGCGCATGTGGTTTGGGAAGCCTTAGATGTGGTTAAAAGACAAGTATGATGGACAAGATGATCCACATGCGCACCTCGCAAAATGGACAGAGACCTATAGGGAAGAGCCACAACCTAAGTGGGTGCACCTGTTCTGTCATACCCTGGATATTATACCCATGAACTGGTATATAGAGACGGAGTTCCACCATGGAACGAATGAATGGGATATATTGCGAGAAGGATTCCTGTTAACCTTCACATTTGGGGATCGTTGGTGGGATACTATTGATGATGCCCTACAAGCAGTAAAAGTAGTTATCTTTAAAATACCCCAGGAGCCAATGGAAGTGCTTCAGCTTGAATGGGCAACCCAACTGAGCTGCGCGTTGGAGTATTACAATGTGAATATTGAAGAAGATGACGAAGATTCTTGGAAAGGTAACATTTCAGAACCTGAAGGTTATCACAAGGTTCAAGGACCATTGATTGAAGATCCTGACATAACCATGCCGGTAAAGACAAAGTAGGTAAACATTGGTATGGAGGCTGAGCCGAAGTATGCAATGCTCGGCGACTACTAGGATGACGCGACGGTGGATAAGGTCGCTGAGTTACTCCGTGAGTACTAGGACATATTGCCGACCAAGATCATGGACTTAAGGGCGATTGTTGGTGATTTAGGGATGATGAAGATCACCTTAAAACCTGATGTGAAGTCCGTTAAGCAGAGGCCTTACTACTTGAATTTGAAGTACAAGGAAAAGGTTCGTGTAGAACTAGACAAAATGCTTGCAGCTGGAATCATTGAGCCAGTGGAAGAATTCGACTGGGTAAGCCCTATGGTAGTGTAGGAAAAGAAGCAGAAGGAAAAGATAAGAATATTCGTGGACCTCAGAAAATTGAATGATGCATGTGTGCATGACCCATTCCCAACCTCGTTCACAGATGAAGTATTGGAAAATGTCAGCGGGCATGAAGCATATTCTTTTACTGATGGGTTCTCAGGGTACCACCAGATCAAAATCATGCCAAAAGACAGGAGCAAGACCACCTTCATGACTGAGTGGGGCTATTTTCAATACACCGTTATGCCATTTGGTTTGAAGAACGCGACAACCATCTTTTTGCGCATAGTTGTTGCAACATTCAAATAATATATCCACAAATTCCTGGAGGTCTATCTAGATGATTGGACTGTATTTGGATTGGTTAAGCACCATGTAGTGAGCTTACTCTTGATGCTGGATACTTGTTGACAATGCCAAATCACACTGAACCTCAAGAAGTGTACGTTCTTTGTTCCCTTTGGGAACCTATTGGGACATGTGGTTTGCAAATAGGGACTGATGGTAGACCCCACAAAGATTGTACTAATTCTAAATTTGGAAGCACTGCAAAGTATTAAACAGCTCCATGTTGTTAGTGTCAGTCTTTGAAGCCTTCCTCCAGTGATCAAACATGCTCTTACAAAGTGATTTTAAGGTGTCAAGGTCAAATTTTGTCATTTCAGCGAGTCTTCAAAAAAAATTTGGTCACTAGGTATTAGGTCTAGGGTTTGTTTTCACTCCTTTCAAAGTTGTCCAAATGTTGGTCCATGTCACCATTCAGCTAAGTGTACCATCATTCAGAGGTTTGTCATCATAATGTCAGGTTCCAATGGGTCATTTTACACCTTGTTCATGCTTCAGTTGTGCCTAGGTAAGGTTCATTCCCTCTCCTAGGGTTTGGAAGGTAATTTCTCTTGGATGGTAAAATCATCAACAAAACTTGTATCCTGATGTTCATACACCTTCCCCTATCCTTAATGTACCTTATTAAACACTTCCCATCACTGATATCCCTCAAATTCCTCATTTTCGCACAAACCCTAGTTTCTTGCTACAATTTGACAATTTTCTAGGCTAGGCTTGTGTTTTGCCCTTTTGGACCCTTTTCCCCTCACTCAATATATGAAATTACACTTTCCCCTACTTCCTAACATCCCTCCCTAATTTCCAAAATTTTCTCAAGAATTTAGAAGCCACTTATCCCCTTCATTTCACTTCATTTTGACAAATCCCCTGTTCTACACATCGGGATAGGTTTGACTCCAATGATGTTTCTAAGAAAGAAAAGATGAATTTGAAAAACATGAGAGAGGTTTTTATCCAAAATATTCCAAGGAAGAAAAAAATCCTTCACTTTTTACACAGGTGTCATGGTTTTAGAGAAATGTCAAAAATACAGTTGCCTCAGGAGAATTGATGCACCTCTGAAGTGACCTTGGGAAAATCAAGATTTATCCTAGCTTGGTTGGCCTAATGAATTTATTGATGATTGAAGTGATAACTAGACACAAATATCTTTCCAATGCGCTATCATGAGCTCAATTTTGGGTTGAGGAAGACCTTCAAAAGTTGACTGCAACAGCACTCTGCCTTTAGGCAGCCTCATTTTTCCCATTTTGACCAGTCTTGGTATATTTGACTTTTGACAGGGAAAATGAACTCCAAATTGAAAAATTCAAGTTTTTTTGGAAATTATACTCAATAATATTTCCAACGAGCTATCCCGCTCTCAATTTCGACACCAGGAAGGCCTCCAAACCTGGTCTGCAAAAAGGCGCGGCACACCTGTCTGCATAGCCCAAATTTCACTCAAAATCATCTTGCAAAGCCTCCAAATCTTGCAAAATTCTTCCTTCCAAGTAAGTGAAACATCCTAAAGTGCCTTTGCAAGATTTTTTATCCTCATTTATGGTGTTTAGATAGGTGCAAATTCAAACCGTAGTTTGTTGCACAATCCATTGAAAAAGTTGTCTAGGGTTTGCAAAAATTGTCATTGTTGTTGTTTGCTCCCTGCAATCATTTTCACATTCCTCCACTACACTCCCCGCATTTAATATCCCTTACCCCTCTCATTCACACTCATCTATCCCCCTATCCCCAAAACCCTAATGCCTAATTCCTACTATTCCCAAACCCTATCACTCCCTAAAAACCATTATACCCAACATCAAAACCCCTTTTCATTCTTTTATTACCCTAATACACTCCATTTATCCTATTTTCCCATATCCCACTCCCGTAAAGTAACTAATTCCCTCATAAAACCCTAAATCCCTCACTAAACCCTAATCTCCCAAAACTATTCCCTTCTTTCCCCAATTTCATTTCCAAAGAGTAAAATCTCTTCATATTCATCACCATTGTCCTCTTTCATCCCTCTTTCATCATCATTTTTCTACCATACCTTCATCTCATCATTTTCCTAAGACAAGCACTATGAGGAAGAGACACACGATGATAGTTCTATGGAGAAACATAAGCAGCAAAGCAAAGGAAAAGAGAAGATGCACGAGGATGATATACATGAAAAACAAGAAAGAAAAGAAACAGTTGGAGGATAATCAAAGCCTAATGGAGCTAGACATGTTGAAACTGAAGAAGCGAAATGACGAAGAGGACCATGTCACTTTGACTTTCATTGAACAAGAAATTGAAGTTGATCGTGAATCTTGGCTTGAGAGGAAAAACATGCACTTGGAAAAGATGCTGGAGAAGGCTAACAAAGAGAAAAATATGTTGAGGCACATGGCCTATAACTATTTGGCGAGAAACAAAGTTTGTAAAGCGAGAATTAGGACTTTGAAGGCCAAGTTGAGGAAAGCTTTGAGGAAGAGAAAAGAGCAAAACAAGCTCCAGATTTTGGCTGAGGCTTCCTTAGCCCAAAATAGCACTGGATGTAGGACATTCAGAACAAATTTCAAGAAATTTGGGATACTTTTTGTCAATTTTGAATTTTTGGAGCAAAACATAGGTTTTTCTACCTAGTGCGCCACGCCACCTGGTGCACGCTTTTTCTAGGGACCTCCTTTGGAGGAAAACTCAACATTTTTGGATTCCTCATGAAAAAATATGAATTCCCGCACATGGCCAAGAAATTTTTTCAAGTTTTGAGCTTCCAAAAGGGTCGAAAACACCTCAAAAATGCCCTTTTCTGCCCCTTTTTGGCCACACAAGAAGCAGTGTTGGTAGAACTCACTTTTGGAGGGGTAAATGGACACCAAATTCAAAAATTCTACTTGTTCTAGAAAGTAGACATATAGACCTTTCCAAAAAGCCCACTTGTAGCAAATTTGGTGCACGGGAAGGCCTCCAAAATCAGCTGCAAAAAGAAACGATGCACAGGGACAGAGGCATGGCGCACATGATGGAAAATTGACTTTTTGCCCAAAAAACTCTGCTTTTCGCCTAGTTTTTTCTCAGTTTGACTTTTCTCTCTCATAGTCAAACTCATGATGTAATTTGATGTAACTTGATGGAATTTGATGTAAATATGCTAAAATTTCACTCATGGAGGCAGATACATCATGAAAAGGTAGTTTGCAATTGAATGAATCAGTTTCCTATGTTTTAGAGGCAAGTTGTTCCACTGCCTACTTTTCAGTTCTTAGTTTAGATATTGTTGAAACAACTCCTAAACTCATGAATTCGACCCCTAAAGCCTAGCATGAGTTTTTTTTTCCCTATATCTAGTAGTTTTTCAGTCATTGGTAAAGGCTGGACTCTTGTGAATGCTTTGAGCATTATTGTACATTCATCTCTGCAGTTTGGCAAAGGAATAGACCAAGGTTTGCAGCACTTTGTGGGATTCTTGTGGCAAATTGATTTGGTATTGTTTTTCCTTCTGTAATGTAAGTTTACATGTCTTTATGTATGCCATCATCTATTTCTGTTCAACTTAACTAAATGAATCAAGGATAAAGGTAGAATTCATTGATCTTACAATGCTCTACCTAAGGTTTGTTTAGTTATTTATGTTTTCAGTAGTTTGAAGAGGATCCCTGAGACTTTCATGCCCTCTCCAACTCCTCACCAGTATTAAGACTCTCCATCTCACTTATTTCACAGTACTAAACCATTTTCCTACCTCGCCCCATAGAAACCTCTGCAAGACTGTGTCCATTTCCCGGACCGAAATCTGTCTTTCACATTTGAGCCAGCAAACCAACATTAAATTCAATCAAACTCCTCTGAGCATATACCTAGCCTAAAATTAGTATTTACATTAGTCATCTCAAAACTCATTGATCAGATTTTCCTAAGATTGATAAGGAGAGAGCCCTCTACCGACCTGGTAGGGCTATCTACCAGGTTAAGCATGGTTTGATGTTACCCTAGATCCTGCCTTTCTCAGCCTTAGGTAGATTTAGGCCCTAACAGGCGCTACCCTAGGACATATGGGGTACTATAGGAAGTTCATCAAAAGCTATGCCCAGATCACTGCGCCAATGGAGAAACTATTGAGAAAGGATGTCATGTTCTGCTGGAATGATGATTGCATGAAGAGCCTGGATGTACTAAAAGAGAAATTGGCCTCTGCCCCAATCTTGGTCTTCCCAAAATGGGATGTGGAGTCTCATGTCCATGTTGACGCATCATGTATAACTCTGGTAGTGGTGCTAACACAGGAGGGTGGAGAGGGATTGGATCACCCTATCGTGTTCGCGAATCACAGGTTGTCTAAAGTAGAAAAGAACTATTCCACAACCGAACGTGAGGGGTTGGCTATTGTGTACGGGCTCCAAAAATAGCGGCACTATTTGCTAGGGGGACATTTCAAGATGTATACAGATCATTCCGTGCTAAAATAATTGGTCAATAAGCCTGTGTTGGGGGGCGCATATGTAGGTGGCTCTTATTGTTCGAAGAATATGACTTTGAGGTCATGGTAAAGCCTAGACGCCTAAACACGGGACCAGATCACTTGTCGCACATTGAGATGGGAGAGGAACCTACTAGTTTGGAGGAAGGATTACTTGACACATAGCTCTTTAGCGGATGGAAAATTTGAAGATATAATCCACTTTCTGACAACGAGGACTGCGCTTAGAGAATACTCCGTCCAACAGAAGAAGGAACTAGTGGTGCGCACGATTGATTTTTTTGTCATCGTGGGGCACCTACACAAAATTTGCAATGATGAGATACTGAAAAGGTATGTACCTGAATTTGAAAGAAATCAGATCCTCGAGGAAGTGCATGGGGGCACTGCAAGAGGACACTATGTAGGGCGAGCGACCATGCAAAAGATTCTCCGCACAGGGTTGTGGTGGCCAACCCTTCATCAAGATTCAAAAGCACACTGTAAGGTCTGTGATATATGTCAAAGGACAGGTAAACCATTGTGGAGGGACGATATGCCTTTGAATTCACAAATGATGCTACAACCCTTCGAAAAATTGGCAATAGACTTTGTAGGACCTATCAAACCTCAGGGAAAAATGGGCGTGAGATACATTATCACCGAGACAGAGCCCTTGACTCATTGGGCAGAAGTGCAGCTGGTCAAAGACTACATGGCTGCCATGGCTACGAAGTTTTTGTTTGAACACATGTTGACTTTATTTGGATGTGCAAAAATCTTGATGAGAAATCATGGTACACATTTCCTAAATGAAACCATCAATGTGTTAACAGAAGAGTTTCAGGTGTATCATCATAAAAGCACACCATATCACCCACAAGCCAATGGGATAGTAGAAGCATTCAACAAAATACTAGAGACGGCGTTGACCAAGGTATGCAATGCGTAGTGGAGCGGTTGGGACCTGCGCATACCTATACTACTATGGGCTTATAGGACAATGTGCAAGAAACTGAAGGGAAATACACCTTTTCGATTGGTTTATGGAATGGAAGTTATCATGCCAATGGAGTATATTGTGCATAGTCTGCATATAACAGCGCTCACAAGTATGACGGACCACGAAGCTCTAGAAGAAAGGCTCACGCAGTTGGAAGAACTTGAAGAGGAATGGTTCCTGGTTGGCTTCCATCAACAGGTACAAAATCAGTGCGAGAAGGCCTGGCATGATTGCCATATTAAGTTGTGCACCTTCAAGGTAAATGATTTAGTGTTTCTATATGACAATAAGTTTGATAAATTCCTGGGAAAGTTCTGAATGCATTGGTTGGGACCATACATTGTTAAGGAGGTTGCAGATGGAGGCGCGATACAACTAGTCAAGCTAAATGGAGAACCTTTCCCAGGAAAAGTGAATGGCAGCTGATTGAAGCCCTACATGGGTGGCTCGACTATCTGACTAGCCAGCAGAAGCACAGTCTTCATGCTCCAAGGATCCAGATGAAGGCGCGGGACTATAAACAAATGCAGGAGACATAGGCACAGGTCCAGGGAAGCAATTCTAACATTGTGGTCTCGGAACAACACGTACAGGAGATCCAACAGGTAGTTGCTCAGTGCACTGTCGACCTTGCAACAGTTTGGACAGAGTTGGAGGGACTTCGTGCGAAGATCTCCGCACTGAAAAAGTGACTCGAGGGTGAGTCATGATGTTTGTGTTGGTGGCTTGTTGGGCATGGAATCCCCCGAAGGCATGTTTTTGGGCTTAAAGACCAAGTTTTGACCAAGCCCCTTATAAAGGCTCCACTGATTGTGGGCACGAAGTCATAATAGAGTCACAAGGTTTTCCACCCTTGTTTTTGTAATGTAATGTCGCCTTGATAGACCTACCCATTGTCCGTGGACCATGGGATTGTACAAATAGAGCGAGGCTCTAAGTGTAGAAGGTAGCTAATAGAATGGAAGCATGGTGAGTCTAAGTGATTGAGTCGAAGTGTAAAGTGTGTCTTTTGGTTATAGAGTAGGAGAAGGCTCTATAGCTGAGTGCGCAGAGGCCTAGTAGTCTGTAGCTGAGTGCGTGGACCCTTGCAGTTGAGTGTGCAAGGCAGGTCGAGTCTGTAACTGTTGGAAGAATTAATAAAGAGAAGTTTACCATATTTATGTGTATCTTTTCTTGTTTTAATGTATGATTGGGTATAAATTGCAACAGTACTGTTTATTTGATGCGCGAACTCATATGAATGTGTTGTATAAATAAATATAACATAAGGCATACATTTACGCGAAGGTAATTAACTAGTATAGGAAGATAAGTAAGATCTCAGGTACGAATTAGGGGAATAGCGTAGAGCGCTGCTCCAGCAGCACAGAAGCCTCATAGCCCCTGGTTAGGGCTACACGAAGGCAAGTATATCAGGGTGTGAAGCCCAGTGAAGTGTGCAAAGCAGCCTACATGCAAGGACGAACAGTTGGACTGAATCAAACCCTAAGACATCTCAAGGGTGCGGAAACCTGGTTCCAACACCCCCCCCATACTACTTCAGGTGAGACCATAGTCCGCACTCCGTGGACTATTTCTGAAAGGGCCAGTAGTATGAAGATTTGTTTGGTTAATTAACTTCGAACCAAGGTCAAGCCCCAACAAGCCAACAAACTATAATGGTTAAGAACTTCTCTTATGGTGTGTTGGTAGGTGGCTTGGCTTGTTTGTTGGAGGTCACGGGTTGGACCCCCACTGCTGCTTCGCAGAACTTAACAAACTTTTGGTGGCCCTCAGGCTACCACGTGGCAGCCTCTGGATGGGCCATGTGTTAGCCTACAGTTGGCCACCTTCCAACCAATAGAATTTTTCCGAAGCTGAAAAAATCACAAACTACCACTTGGCACCACACCATTTGCCGAGCAATACACAGTCATTCAGGTTCCACGCCGATCTGACAACGTTGAATTTTGAGCTATTTTTTCAGCACCTAATCATTCCTCCCCACCAGAAGCCTTTTGGACCCCAAAATATCACTTTCAGTTGTCCAAAAGGTGAGGGCAGAGTGTCCTCATCTAAGTAAGATGGTGGCACATCTGCAAAGGTATTAGGTATTCAGTGGTTACGAACTTAGGTACAAGGACAACCGATAGCTTTTGAAAGTAGGAAGCTCAACAAAAGAGAACGCCTCAAATCCACATACAACAAGGAAATGCTTGCTATCATGCACGCTCTAGCTAAGTGGAGGAAATATCTTTTGGGAAGTAAGTTTTCTATTCGAACAGACCATAACAGTCTCCAGCATCTCCTTAAAAAAAAAACACTTTCCGAAGAACAACAAAAATGGATCGAAAAAATTGCCGCTTTTGACTTGGAAATACTACATAAAAGAGGTAAATACAATGTAGTAGCAGATGCCTTATCCAGGAAAGATGAAGAACCAACACTACTTGCAATTTCGGTTGCTGTCCCTGAGTGGCTTAACGAAATTCGAAGTGAGTATGCCAAGGATCCAGAAATAACGGCAATAATCAATAACCTTCCTAACAACTCAAAATTTGAGTGGAAGAATGATATCCTATGGTATAAGGGAAGAATTTATCTAAATACAAATTCCAAGTTTAAGTTTAAAATGCTCAAGGAATTGCATGACTCACCGTCAGCTGGACATGTAGGATTCTTTAAGACTTACTACAATGCACGTCAATCCTTCTTTTGGAAGGGAATGAATCGTGACATTCAGAAGTATGTAGCAGAATGTGACACATGTCAAAGGAATAAAAGCGAAAATATTACGACACCAGGATTACTTCACCCCTTAAACATTCCAAATCAGAAATGGGAGGAAATCTCGATGGACTTTATTGAAGGATTACCAGTATCTGAAGGTAAGGACAAGATTTTCGTAGTAGTCGACAGACTCACCAAATATGCTCACTTTATGGCAATAAAGAAGTCCTACTCAGCAAAAGAAATCGCTGAAATATTTTGCAAAAATATATACAAGTTACACGGTTTTCCGAAAGTCATTGTGAGTGATAGAGATGCCAAGTTCAAAGGTAATTTCTGGAAGGAATTATTCAGCCATATAGGAACTTACCTAAATATGAGTTTCGCTTATCACCCTCAAACAGATGGCCAAACAGAGGTTGTCAATAAATGTTTGGAGGCCTACCTACTTTGCTAGGCTACAGAAAAACAAAATAAATGGGCTCAATGGCTACATCTTGCTGAGTGGTGGTATAATTCCACTTATCATACATCAACAAAAATGATGCCATTTCAAGCTCTATCTGGGTATGAACTCCCAAAATGGAAGAATCTAGCTATTTTCCAGACAAATCTACCCGCTGTTAAGGATCAACTAGAAGAAACCCAAAAAATCGCCCAAATATTAAAAGTAAACCTGAATAAAGCAAGGAATCGTATGAAGCAACAAGCAGACCATAACAGAACCGAAAGAGAGTTTGAAGTGGGAGAATGGGTATTTGTTAAGCTCCAACCATACAAACAATTATCTTTAAAACAGAAAGGAAAAAACAAATTGGCACCAAAGTTTTATGGACCTTATCACATTAACAAAAAGATTAGCCAAGTTGCGTATGGTTTAAGCCTTCCAGAGACAAGTCGTGTTCACAACGTCTTCCACGTATCTTGCCTTAAAAGGGCACTAGGTAACAATCAAACAACAAAAACAACACTTCCATCCCTTGATGATGAGGGAAGAGTCATTTTAGAACCAGAAGGTATTTTGTCTACTAGAGAACGAAAGCTTCGATATCGTACTATCAAGGAATCTCTGATCAAGTGGAAGGACTTGCCCGAAGAAGAAGCTTCTTGGGAGAATGAAGCATTTTGTCAACAACATCTGTCGTTACATATGCTTTGAGGACAAAGCATTCTTTCGAGAGGAAGGCAATGTTATGTAAAAATTAGTTAGATTAGGTTATTATTTAATTTTCAGTTAAATTAGATGAAAGGGCACGATCATAAGATCATGCCCTTTCCCCAAAGGGTGTCCATGGCAGTATATAAGCCAGGCACCCGCAATTGTAATAACATCATATGTAATTTCATCTCTTTAATAAAATATTTATGTATATAAAATTCTGTGTATCTTAAATTTCTCTGCTCCAGCCAATAACAATACCTTTGTAGATGTGCCACCATCTTACTTACACCGAAATGACCAACAATAAGAGAAGTATGTGCCTCTTTTATGATTTTGACTCTTTCTCCCTATGGAATACAAAGGTTACCAAGATGGTACAACAAGTTATCATGCAAATGATAATCCAATTCCTCTACTTGGTGACCTTGACTCAAGCTTACATAAACATCCTGAAAGTCATTGGCTAATGCATATTGTTTAATATAAATTTCATGCAAAACAAAATTATGCTTGAGTAAAGTAGCTGCACTAATAATAGGCCTAGAAAGAATATCAACAACTTTATTTTTAATAACTTTATTATACCTTATCACCAAGTGGAATTGTTGAAGAAAACCCATCCATCGGAAGTTCATTGATTGCTGCAACTTAGATTGTTTACTTACCCATCAAGTAGTGTTTCCACTTTTTCACACTTTGCATCAATACATACAATTCCTTGTCATATGTAGGATAATTAATCATTGCACCACTGAAAGTTTCTAAATGAAAACAGATATATTTACCATATTGCATGAGGACTGCATCCATGGCATAGTCACTAGAATCAGTCTAGATTTCAAATGACTATCTCAAGTCTGGACGTGCAAGTACTGGAGCTGAACTGATATTTTCCTTCAATTCATCAAAGGCCTTTTTTTTTTTTCCTCCCTACTGAAAAAACTTTGTCACACTAGTGAATTCATACAAATGAGATACTATAGAAGAAAATTTAACAATGAATTTCCTTGAATATTGGGTTTCTCGCATAAAGCTTCTTACCTCAGTAACTATCTTGGGCCTTGGCCAATTCAAGATGACATCAACCTTGGAGGGATCTATTTTTAACTCACCTCCTCCAACAATATGACCCAAGTAAACTAAAGACATTTTTCCAAACTCACACTTTGACATCTTTAAATACAAATGTTCTTTCTTTAAGACATCAAGTACTTTTCTCACATGCATGACATGTTCATCACGATATTTACTAAAAATTAAGATTTCATCTAAGTAGACTATAACAAACTCATCAAGAAATGGCCTCAACACATCATTCATCACACGCATGAAGGTAGCAGGAGCATTACATAAACTAAAAGACATAACTAGCCATTCAAACAAACCTTACTTTGTCTTGAATGTTGTCTTCAAAATGTCTCCTTTAGCAATTCTAATTTGATGGTAGCCACTCCTTAAGTCAAACTTAGTAAAATACTTTGCATCTTTCAATTGATCAGGTAAATCATCTATTCTAGGCAGTGGGTAGCTGTTATTTACCATAATCTTGTTCAATGCACAAAAGTACACACACATGCGCCATGTTCCATCCTTCTTTGGCACAAAAACAATAGGTGACTGACATGGCGAAGAACTTGTCTTAATGATCCCTTTATCCAATAACTCTTGAATTTTCTTTTTAATTTCTACACTTTCCATCACTGACATCATGTACATGCCAATGTTAGGAACATGACTTTCTTGCTGCAACTGTATCTCATGTTGGATTCCTCTCTTGGGAGGTGTTGACCACTGGAGTGGAACTTGATGATTACATGAAGACTCCATGCCCAAGGATGATCCAGATGACACTTCTACCATCAGATATCGTCAATCAACAGAGTTTTTTATCTCTACTTCTATCTTATCATCATCTTTATTGTACCCAGATTCCACACCCTACGAAGAATTGTAATAAGTGATACTAGTAATGATGAGTTTTGAGTTTGTAACAGGCCTAGGATGTTGGGACTTAATCAGCAAACGAGTACACCTTGGAGTGTTTTTTTTTATCTGGTTAATTATCCCTTCTTTTTCAGAGGCGAATAATTTTCTGGGTTTTTTCACTCTCGTTTTACCCCAAAGCCGGGGTGACGGTTTGAAGGTTGAACTCTTGACACATCTTAGTGTCTAGAGTCGATGTATATTACCATATTAGATCACACAAAAAATAAAAATATTGTTATTAGCTATTGTGCTTGTGTGCTAGCTGGTTTTAAATAAATCTCTAGAGTTTCTTATCATTATTTATTGCTAAATCTATATGGAACTAATTCTTGACTGAAGTTTTGTAGAGGGAACATCTTGTTGGGATTATAGAATCAATCATGATGGGAAGTCTTTGGAGAGACCAACCCACTCTTGATACATTCTTAAAGTAGCTCTCATTTGTTCTTTGAACCTTCATAGTCTTATCTTACAAAGTGGTTTTGCAGAGATTTCGACACATAGCTTGTACACAAGACGAGAACTTCTAAATTTAGATCTCTTTTAAAAAAACATTGTACTTCATTTCTTTCATTTGCTATCTAAGAGCTTGAATATGGCTAAGCAAAGACGAGAGTTTACTCTTACTCTTTAGCTTAGCCTTTTGTAAATTATAATTGTACATATACATTTTATCTTGTTGATTTTTCCATTAATAATTAACTTATTTTGTAGCCATTGTTTGGATTGTTTGCTAACTCTTGTGTGGCAAATTTTGAAGAGCAACTTCCTGCAACATCTAACAAGTTTTTGCAGGATCTTTGGCAAGTGTTGGGGGTTCGATTTCCAAGGATGTCATGAGCCCCTTTGAGGCTTATTTTGGCCAAGTCGAGTTCACTAGAGGGCTTCCCATTTTCCTCTTTAAGCTATGGGCATTTGGAGGAAACTCACACCTTGTTTCCCTTGCATTAGTTTTGTGAGATCTTGTCACTACTTTCTCAAGAAAGGAGGTCTAGTGTCCAATTTTGAAGCAATTATTGTGAGGAATCCCCTTGAAGTATAGTTGAGAACTTTGAAGGGCCCTCTTCTCATTGTAATATTAATAAAAGATCTAACTTGCTTGTGGGAGCTTGGGATTTCTCCCATGGTATCCTATCTCCCCATTTAGAGAGAAGCTTCTCTTGGGTGGATTGAAATATGCATGGTTTAAGCTTTCATACTTCATTCACTTACATGCATGCTTTAATTGGGAATTAACACAACCTCACTATCACATTTCATTAAGTTAAAGTTTGTTACAATTTCATTTGAGCTTTGCATTATCTATCTCATTGTTGCTTGAAGCTATGAGCTTACACTTTACTTTGGGAAAATTCATCCTTTACATGCAAGCACTTTATATTCTTAACAAACTTTGATTCGTTTCCATTTACCTTGGTAAATTGTTTCATGAGAACTTGAATATATGCTTCAATTTTATGCTATCATTATCTATTTGAAACAAATTTTATTTTCAAGCAAATTACTTGTATCATTTTAATTCATTGATGAAACATGTGCAACACTTGTAAACTAATTTTATTCCTCCAATTGAAGTTATAATTGCAACTTATGTTCAACACTATTTCATTTTCAAGCATTGCAAATCAATCTCTTTGAAGCATTTGCATGTATCATTATTTTAATTTGGGGAATTAACACAATTTGCATTTCATCTAGGCATTTTAGTGTAGGAAGGCCCCAAGCCTCATTAAAATTTTACCTCCAACATAAGTTGGTTGAATTAGACATCTTAGGGATCCTCTACTCCTGTATTGACTCCTCAATGTGAGATCCATATCATTGGGTGAGGGTGAGGTCTGAGGATTGAAGAGTTAAATTATAATCTTGTTGTAGAGCCAATTAATAAAATTAGCCAAGAGCACTTTCCATTACATTTACATTACTTGTCTCTTGATGGTTTGAGTTTTCATATGCAAAGTCTATTCCAAAAGCAAGCATTGTAATCATTTCAAACATGTGCTTCCTTTTCATGTTTCAAGTCTAGTTTTATATTGATGTCTTGGTTTAGCACTTCCTTACTTTTACATTTCCAAGTTAATTACTAGTTTTTGGGTTTTGGTAAGATATGTTTCGCATGTTTTGATTTATAAAGTTGATTATCTCAAAAGCATTTTGTATCTTACATATCTTGTGCTAACAATTCTTATTTACATTTCAGGGTGACTTTGTTTTCTCTTTTGAGAGCATTGTATTTTACTTTGAGAAAATATATCTTTAAAATTGTTGAGAAAATTCCTTATAAGGCACTGGTTTTATGGCTTTTAATCATATTAATGATTGGCATTGTTATTTCAAGTTGATCACTTCATATTTGCTCATAAATCCTTAAAAGTAATCCATTTTTACTATAACACTCTCCTAGAAACTCATATCTTGTAACTTAACTTTTCATTAGGGACCACCCCCCTTAGCTAACCTAGGAGATAGCTCAAACAGAGAGAGTCGGGATTAGTGTGACAACCCCTTCTCTGAGTTCCCTGCCAACAACCACACCTTGTGGGGTTCAAGGCTTTTCTCACTGACTTGTAGGTGTGTAGGCGACAGGGTCAACATCTTTGGTGCCATTGCCAGGGACAAGATTTCTTGTACTTGCGAAATTGACTAACCTTTTGGTTTTAATATTTTTGAACTTTAGATTTAGATTCTTTCTCAAGTGGCAACTCCACTCAATCCAAATTTTGCAAGAGTCTCTACTAGGAGAAATTCAAATGGTCTAGTTAGCCCCTCTCCTGATCCTGAAAGGGTTTTTAGAGAGAGGTTGAATATACTTTCTTATAGTAGAGCTCTTGCCAGCCTTGGGCATGAGGCTATTTCCAATATTCATTTTCTTTTTCAAGAACAAGTAGAGCATACCATCATGAATGATATTTTTGCTCCTTGTGACTTCACTAACATAAATGGCTATCCTCACAATATCCCTGACAAGGCTATTGAAAAGTTGCCTTCCTTTCAAGGTAACAATGCCATTAGTGCTACATCACATGTGAAAAACTTTAATGTTTATATCTTTAAATGGTGTAACACTGTTAATTATGAGGATGTGAAGATGAGGCTTTTTGTTTTATCTTTAGAAGAGGATGCTCTTGATTGGCTCACTGAGCAACCTACTAACCCATATAACTCTTTACAAGCCATTTTGACTACATTTTTGGATAAGTTTGGAAAGAAGAAGGAAAATAGGCATTTGATCAATGCCATTAGCAACATGAAGAAAAATGAGAATGAGACCATGGACGAGTTTAACAAGAGATTTAATGAATTAGTAAAAGCATGCCTGCTACTGTTAAACCTCCTGATGAATTTATTTTATGCTCATGTCTAGATTCTTTTGGGGTTGACACTGCCTGTGAGTTGAGGAGGAAGGAGCCTACGAATCTAAGTGTAGCTTAATCTGAAGCTTTGAAGATAGAAAGGGCTAGAAAGAAGTCAAGAAAATCTAAAATTCCTAGCTTCAATAGAGGGCCATCAAAATCAAATGATTACAAAGGCAATGCCAAGGAAGAGACTACACATGATCCTATAAAAGAATTAACTCAACTCATCAAGTGCATGGAAGCAAATCACATCAAAGAAATGAAAACCATGCAAAATAAGTTGGTGGCCATGGAGAGATCACACATGCAAAGATTCCAAACTAGGCCAAGTGATAGATGGAAAAATAATAAAGGCCCTCAACAGGAGCATAGGCCTCCAAATCCATTGGAATCCACCAACATGGTAGATCAGATTCCCCCTTTTTGTAGGCCATGTAATGAGTTCCATGAAGAATCCACGTGCCCATATGTGAAGATAATCATGGAAAGTGGCATGATAGGAGGGAAAAGTGGTCAAATCGATATGTTGTCCATGGAAGATCAGATATACACCTTTGAGAGAAATCAAGAGATTGACCATAGGCCTAATCTTGGGGTTTACAATATGATTGTAGATTTTGACGAGGTCACTAATATTTTTGGGGAAAAACCTACATCTGGATAGATTCTTGCTATGGAAAAACACAAAGGGATGACTTATCAGAAAAGGGATATCCAAGACCGGAATAATCACATAAATTTTTCTTGTCCTACTTCAGAATTGAATTTTGACTTGGGAAATTGGGTGAATAATGCAAAGGTTTCTATTTTAGTGAAACAACTTTTAAAGATACCATCTCAAAGGGCCAAGTTACTAAGTTCCATTGTAGTTACTCAAAGGGAAGAAAAGCCTAGTGATGAACCAGAAGATGAGGAAATTTGTATTGAAAAGTGTGAACTATTATGTGGGGAATGAAGATCATCTACCATTTTATGTTTCTTTGATAGTGAATGATCGTCTTTTACACAACTGCATGCTTGATTCAGGGGCTTCATGAAGTGTCTTGACAAAGGAAGTCATGGAGCAACTGAATTTAAAGGTTTCTAGGCCCTATCGCAACATATGTTCAATGGATTCTAAAAAAATTGAAGTGTGTGGAATAATTAAAGATTTATAGGTTTTCCTAGACGCATACACAGATAGAATAATGAATATAGATATTGTTGTGATAGATGTTCCAGATTCATGGGGAATTCTCCTATCAAGAAAATGGGTATCAGATCTAGGTGGCCTTCAAATGGACTTATCATATGCCACCATCCCTGTGCCTGATAATACCTTTGTCAGACTTGATCGAGATTTAGAAAAAAGATATCATGTTGAAGATCCAAGGAAACCCAACAATGAGATTATCTATAGATCATGCCAGACAGGGAGTGATGCAGCATTGACAAATTTCTTTCCCCCCTTAACATAATAGATTCAAAATGAAGAGATTAGGCATAGATAAAAAAGATTGGATACTTCAAATTTTCCATTAGAGCATTTTCAAGACAAAGCAGTAGGATTGGAAATAAATGCATCATCATCACCATCGCAACTAACCAAGAAGAAAAAAAAAAAGCGAAAAAAAAAAGAAAAAAAGTAAAAAATGAACCACCAGTTTTGAGCAGGATCAAGTCTAAATGCATCAACAGTCGGAAAAAGAAAAGGAAGAGGTTTGGTATATCTGATGGCCACAAACATGTTAAAATTGGGGCAAGTCATAATCCCAATATAGTCAAAATTTGGCAAGGCACATCAAAGAAAGAACCTATGGACTTGCTTGTGAGTAGGCAGGTTCTCAAGATGGATTTCACTAAAGACATTTGATGCCATGGGGCATCTTTTTATATCATATTTCTAACCTTATCTTGTGTCATTTTTGTTTAAGTAGTTTAATTTCATGAATAAACTATCATTTATGCTCTTAGAATAAATTTCCATTTCTTCGTTTCTGTACTTTATTTCATTTGATGATATTTTGAATGGATACTACTGATATATGTCCTTTGTTGGTTGATGCAGATTCCAGGTTCTTGCACACTATCAATTCATATCTAGCATGCATCCCCATATGGAGCCAAATGTTGACCACTAGAGTGGCACTTGATGATTACATGAAGACTCCATTCCCAAGGATGATCCAGAGGACACTTGTACCATCAGATATCATCAGTCAACAAAGTTTTTTAACTCTACTTATATCTTCTCATCATCTTTCTTGTACCCAGATTCCACACGCTATGGGGAATTTTAATAAGTGATAGTAGTAATGATGATTTTTGAGTTTGTAAAAAGCCTAGGATGTTGGGACTCGATCAGCAAAAGAGTACACCTTGGAGTGTTTTTTTATCTGGTTAATTATCCATTCTTTTTCAGAGGCAGATAATTTTCTGGGTTTTTTCACTCGCGTTTTACACCAAATCCGGGGTGACGGTTTGAAGGTTGAGCCCCTGACACATCTTAGTGTCTAGAGTCAATGTATATTACCATGCTAGATCACACAAAAAATAAAAAGATTGTTATTAGCTGTTGTGCTTGCGGAAGCGCTGCTACCTTGTACACTTTCAGAAATATCAATAAAGACTTTGGGGTTTCATTCATGAGTTGTTCCTCCTTTTCGAGTGTGATGAATTGTTGAGCATTGGTATAATTCCTTTTACTCATGGTTTGATCTAATTTTCTTCCATACGCTCTTGTAGATTTGTTAATGTAGAGCTATCTTGCATTGACATTTGATTTAGAAGTATGCTTTAGGTATAGAATGCTCTAGTTTGTTATAAATAAATCTCTAGAGTTTCTTATCATTGTTTATTGCTAAATCTATATGGAAATAATTCTTGATTGAAGTTTTGTAGAGGGAACATCTTGTTGGGATTACAGAATCAAGCGTGAGGGGAAGCCTTTGGAGAGACCAACCCACTCTTGATACATTCTTAAAGGAACTCTCATTTGTTCTTTGAACCTTCATAGTCTTATCTTACAAAGTGGTTTTGTAGAGATTTTGGCACGTAGCTTGTACACAAGCTGAGAACTTCTAAATTTAAATCTATTTTGAAAAACATTGCACTTCATTTCTTTCATTTGCTATCTAAGAGATTGAAGATGGCTAGGCAAAGACGAGAGTTTACTCTCGCTCTTTAGCTTAGCCTTTTGTAAATTATAATTGTACATATACATTTTATCTTGCTGATTTTTTCATTAATACTTAACTTATTTTGCAGCCATTGTTTGGATTGTTTGCTAACTCTTGTGTGGCAAATTTTGAAGAGCAACTTCCCACAACATCTAACAAGTGTTTGCAGGACCTTTGGAAAGTGTTGGGGGTTCGATTTCCAAGGATGTCATGAGCCATTTTGAGGCTTATTTTTGCCAAGTCGAGTTCATTAGATGGCTGCCCATTTTCCTCTTTAAGCCGTGGGAATTTGGAGGAAACTCACACCTTGTTTCCCTTACATAAGTTTTGTGAGATCTTGTCACTACCTTCTCAAGAAAGGAGGTCTAGTGTCCAAGTTTCAAGCAATTATTGTGAGAAATCCACTTGAAGCATAGTTGAGAACTTTGAAGGGCCCTCTTCTCATTGTAATATTAATAAAAGATCTAACTTGCTTGTGGGAGCTTGGGATTTCTCCCATGGTATCCTATCTCCCCATTTAGAGAGAAGCTTCTCTTGGGTGGATTGACATTTGCATGGTTTAAGCTTTCATACTTCATTCACTTACATGCATGCTTTAATTGGGAATTAACACAACCTCACTATCACATTTCATTAAGTTAAAGTTTGTTACAATTTCATTTGAGCTTTGCATTATCTATCTCATTGTTGCTTGAAGCTACGAGCTTAGACTTTACTTTGGGCAATTCATCCTTTACATGCAAGCACTTTATATTCTTAAAAAACTTTGATTCATTTCCATTTACCTTGGTAAATTGTTTCATGAGCACTTGAATACATGCTTAAATTTTATGCTACATTGTTATATTGAATATTGGAGGAATTTATTGTCATTGTCTATTTGAAACAAATTTTACTTTCAAGAAACTTACTTGTATCATTTTAATTCATTGATGAAACACATGCAACACTTGTAAACTAATTTTATTCCTCCAATTGAAGTTATAATTGCAACTTATGTTCAACACTATTTCATTTTCAAGCATTGCAAATCAATCTCTTTGAAGCATTTGCATGTATCATTATTTTAATTTGGGGAATTAACACAATTTGCATTGCATCTAGGCATTTTAGTGTAGGAAGGCCCCATGCCTCATTAAAATTTTACCTCCAACATAAGTTGGTTGAAGTAGACATCTTAGGGATCCTCTACTCTTCTATTGACTCCTCATTGTGAGATCCATATCATTGGGCGAGGGTGAGGTCTGAGGATTGAAGAGTTAAATTGTAATCTTGTTGTAGAGCTAATTAATAAAATTAACCAAGAGCACTTTCCATTACATTTACTTTACTTGTCTCTTGATGGTTTGAGTTTTCATATGCAAAGTCTATTCCAAAAGCAAGTATTGTAATCATTTCAAACAAGTTCTTCCTTTTCATGTTTCAAGTCTAATTTTATATTGATGTCTTGGTTTAGCATTTCCTTTCTTTTACATTTCCAATTTAATTACTAATTTTTGGGTTTTGGCAAGATATTTTTCACATGTTTTGAAATATAAAGTTGATTATCTCAAAATCATTTTTTATTTTACATATCTTATGCTAACAATTCTTATTTACATTTCAGGGTGACTTTGTTTTCTCTTTTGAGAGCATTGCATTTTACTTTGAGCAAACATATCTTTAAAATTGTTGAGAAAATTCGTTATAAGGCACTGGTTTTATGGTTTTTAATCATATTAATGATTGGCATTGTTGTTTCAAGTTTCTCACTTCATATTTGCTCATAAATCCTTAAAAGTAATCCATTTTCACTATAACACTCTCCTAGAAACTCACATCTTGTAACTTAACTTTTTTTTAGGGAACACCCCCCTTAGCTAACCTAGGAGATAGCTCAAACAGAGAGAGTCAGGATTAGTGTGATAGCCCCTTCTCTGAGTTTCCTGCCACCAACCACACCTTGTGGGATTGAAGGCTTTTCTCACTGACTTGTAGGTAGGTGTAGGCGGCAGGGTCAACATGAGGCAATTCTTTTGGTTCCCAAAACATCTCATCATATCATTAACAACATCAACCAATTCAGATTTCAATCTTGAATGACAACCTTGAAAAGCTTCATTATCAACATCATTCTTGGGTTTGATCATTAGAAGCACAAAATTCTTGCTAGAATTCACTAGTCTTTTCATCTAGCCCACATTAACAAGTGAAAGATTTATTTTCTTGCTATGGGATCTTATAATGTATTCTACTCCATATTTGAATAAATGGAATTTGTTTTCATGTCTATGGAAGATAGATTTTCTATCATAGAGATACGGGCTGCCCAAAACTATACCACATATGTCAAGTGGCACAACATCGAGTTCCACTTCATCAATGAAATTTGCAGTAATGGTGAATTTCAGTGTACACTTTCTAGTTACTTGCAATTATGCATTGTCACACACCCATCCTAATGGATATGGTTTATGATGTGGAATGGTTTCCAAGTTTTAACTTTTGACAATGTTTTCAGAGATGAGATTGGCTTGTGAGCCACTATAAAAAAGAGTATCAATTTTGCTATGTTTTGAGATTACCCTTACGTGGAAAAGTTCTATCCTCTTCTTTTCATTTGAAGTATCATTGTGTAAATTTGAAGTACTAGTTATAGCAATGGATTATTTTCCTTTCATTCCCATGGCTGTAATTATAGTTTCATCACCCGAATGGTATCCCAAATCTTGTTGAGTGGTTGCAACTGTCTTTTGTTTTCCCTTGTTGTTGAATTTCTTTTGTTTCATCTTAGGATGAAGTTTCCAAGAATGAGCTTCATCGTGACCCTCTTTGGAACAATGCTTACATGTTCATTTCTCTCCTTCCTTCTTAATGGATGCATTTTTCTTTCCTTTCCTTTTGAAACCCTTTTTTTTTTCCTTTACCCTTAAATGGCTTTTTACTACCCTCTTCTGGAGTATTTTTCCCTCTTGCCTCAAGATGAGTGGCTTGCACACACACCACATATATATTATTGGGATTAAACATAAGGATAGTATGCCTAAGGTAACTGTGTAAAGCCCCTATATACTTCAGCAATGTGTCTTGTGATTGAAATTCTACACCTAACATTAGAGACATTTTTCTAAATTCTTAGGTGTAACCTTGCACATTTTGACCTTTAAGTTGTCTAAAGTTTTTCCAATTCATGATGCCTTTCTGCATATATCCTAGAGGGAAAAACTGTCTTTTAATTGCAACAATGAAATTAGACCAAGAAATTGAGATCTACTATGGTTTTTTATCTCTTCTTGTGTCTCGAATTCCTACCATACTAGTGTTGCACCCTCCAGCCTCAAGGAATCTAGCTAAATCTTTATGTCATCATCTTGAAGGTTTTTAATTGTGAAATAGACCTCCAACTGATGAACCCAATTGTCAAGCTTCTCTACATTCACTTCACCATTATACATGGGCAGTTCAAATTTAAAATCAAGTTTTAACAGGGCCTTTTTTCTAGTTCCTTTTGAGGTATGTTCATGAGTATGAGTAAGGGTTGTATTAGTGGAAAAAGGTGAAGATGTCTGTGAAGATTAATATGAAGAATATGGTGGAGAGGATGGAGGTTTACCTCCATTTCCATTACCTCATCCTCCTAAATAACCTTCTACTTTGGAAGCTTGGAGCTTTCACCATGCAGTCTACTATTCCTATCTTGATAGAGGACCTTCACCATCTCTTTCATGTCAAAGAAAGCCTTCCTAAAGACCTTCTCATCCTTTGTCATATTTGTAGGTTCTCCCTCATGTGATATGCTCACTGAAGCCTCAACTATAATTTGAGGTAGAACTGGTGGTGGAGGTTGTGGCAACCTTGCACTCCTTCTCCTTGACCCAACTTCAGATCTTTCAACCAACTTCCCTTCTCCTCTCTTGAGCTTCAACCTTGTAAGCATGAGATTCACTTGCAAATAGTTAAATCCTTCTTGCAAAAAGAAAACCAAGAGCTCTGATACCAAACTTGATCTGAATGGGAAAATTAGTTTTGTTGTGCTAAATTCATTTTCAGAATATGTTAAAAGTGCTTAAGGATTCATGAGGTTAATTGCAAGTTTAAACATGATTTTTTGAGTGTTTTTATGTAAATTTTATGTACAAATTAACATAAACAAATGACTGAACAACAACATATAATAGACATGAACATCACCAAAATAGTATCATAGCAACATATGATGAAGGATTTCACCCCGCCTGGGCTACATCTCCTTGGTCTAGCTTCCAATGGCTTGGATCTCTCTATTATGCTCAAAAGTGTGAATACATCTAGTTACAATGCTCAGATAGCTCTAAAAACTATTCCAATGGCTCCAGTATGCCCAAAAATGCATTTATAGCTTCATTTTGCTCCTGATTTGGTCAAAATTGAAGAAGTTATGGCTTCCACAAGTCTTCCTACTAATCGCACCATGAATTCCCCAAAACTCACACCATCCTAAAAATTCGCCCCAAATTGTGCTAATGGAGTGCTGATTTCACCGATTTTTGGACGAAATTATAAGATGCTTTAAATAGCCTCTAACGCCTAAAATCTGAAATTTTTGGGTCATATGGGGGCCATGTGGCTAGGGCTAAGGCCAACAGCTATTATAGCTACAAATCTCACTCTTGATGTTTGTGATGCTGCACTCATGGCCTAGGGCATCCCCTCCTTCTAGACTTGATCCAAATACTTAAAAAATAGTGTTTTACTCCCTATACGTGACATTGCCCTGAGCTAAACACGTGTGTACGTAGGTCTGTGTATACCCATCCCACGTATATGTTTTAAAACACTTAACAAAAAATAAATCTTCTTAATTTTGGGTGGAGATCGTGGGTTTTACCTGCTGATTACCTATCAGTGCCTGTGGCCCAACTGTTCCCAACGAATTCCCAACTAAAAAGCTACTTTGGGAGAAGTATAAAAAGGCTTCAATGGGAAGGCCTAAGGGAGGAGAGAATAGAGAGAAAAATCACTCTGTTGAGATTATCCCAGATCACGTCTGCAGATCCCTATGCTTCCAGCACTTCCCCCATTACAGGAAACCCTTGTTTTCTTGAGTTATGATGTCTCTCCATCTATTGAGATATCCTTGAGTGAGTTATGGAAGGAGCTTGTTGAAGGCTTGAGATTGGACGAATTCGGAGGAAGGTTTTGCTTGGACCCTGCGAAAGGAAGACTCAGGTGAAATCATTCTTTTCTGTACTTTAGTTATCTATAATAAAAGAAACACGTGTCTTCTTCCTGATATGAATCTTCTTCATGTTTATGATATCAATGTTATGATTTACAAATGAATGATTATTTCAATTGCATAACTAACTTTCAATATGATATGAAGTTGATTTCTTTATGATGTTTAGTCCATATACTGCTGTGCTTTCTTGAATTGATTGTTTTGCAGGTTGAAGGAGCAAAAGGAACTCCAAGAGGGTTTGGACCCTAGCTGGATCTTCCCAAACGAAGGACCCCCAGGTGCACCCCTCTTCACGTAGTTTGTTTATATTAGCATCATGGCTGTGTGGAATGCTTGTTTTTCTTTATAGATAACCCCCGCTCTGCTAGGGTATTAACCCAAGACCCTAGGGGACATTCTCCCTTAACAAAATTGGCAACTCCACTGGGGAGAATTCGGAGCCACTAACGACTCTAGGAGTTCTTATACCTCTATGTTATCTTCTGATCGAAACAGAACTCGAGAAAGAACCAGAGTGTTCCTCTCTTGTTCTACAGAAGTACCAGGCTTGTCCTGGACACTAATGCCCCTGAGGGGAGGATCAATCCCTGATGCATCAGTTGCCACGGAATGGAATCGACTAGCAGTATGACCTCTGCGCCTTCTGGGAGAAGGCTCTAAACTTGGTGGTGAAAGACCACGAAGTCTTCGAGACCATCTAGGTGATCGGTCAGCCACTTTGAATTTTTATTAAGCTCTAATTAAAGACTCAAGAAAAAATGAAAGCTAGGCCAACTAAGAGCATAGAGCACACACTAAAAAGTCCCTAAAAGATATCAGCCAGTCAAACAACTTTTAAGTATTTCCGCTCCGGGTGATGAGGACTGGACACCAAAATACAAGAAAGTGAAGTAAGGGGCCTTTCGAAGATAGTTTGGGATAATAACAGCCCAATCCTACCAGCGAAGGTAACAGAGGAAGTTACGCTGACCTCCTAACAACAGCCTACGCTGGTGCAAGCCCCCAAGCTTCGCAAGGGTGCCCTCCAGTAGTACCATTGAGAGTGATACAACATTGACCTCAGGTGCCACGGGATTCCCCTCCACAGCCACCTATGTAGATCCCTAGGAGAAGCAACTAAGGTTACCAACTCGTGTCAGAAGCCAGGCGGAACAGTCTTGAGGTAAGATCCGACAAGTAGGAGAGGGGGTATCTCTCTTCCTTATCTTCAAAAAACCTCGTGCTTAACTCCCAGATCTAGAGCTTTCCTGGTGTTGAGCCATAAAAAGGGTCTTTTTCACCTCTAATTACCTCACATTACTTTGTTAATCCAGGAACGATTTTTTTATCTCAAAGAGTGTACTCATTTTGAGGCTGTCATTTGTCAGATTAATGCTAGTAGTATAGTGCTCAAGAAAATACAAGAGTAAACAGATGCTTGGAAGAAAATCTACTCACAGCAAAATACTTTGAAGCCTAAATCATGCATTCAGAAGACTAAGCAATTTATCAGTCAAGGGTCCAGTAATAATAACTCATCCCTTTGTAAACTGATGTAACTAAAGGTAATCAAGGAACAGATCACCAATCTGGGGACTAGACAGCAAATGCCAACGCCCACTATAGTTTCAGATCGTTCTACACACCAAAGAAACAGTAACACAAATAATAGGAAATGGAATAGTAACTAAGAAATGGAACAACAACTAGAAAATGTAATAGCAACTAAGTCTGATGAACAAAAACACCTTAATATACAGGAACAAGTACAACAATCTTACGCTACAGAAATCAGATGGCAATCTTTACTTAAAGGATAAATCGGACAGCAAATAGAAATGGAATGACAACCAATGACCAATGAAATATAGAACAGCGCTTAGCGCCAATGGTGAATATACAGTATCGAAATAAATAACACACACAACATACAGAGATATACACACACAACATACAGAGATATAGTAATCTGAGTCTGATACCACAAGTATTGATCTCAGTTAGAAAGGATAACGATCGCAATTCATAATGGAACAACAATGTCAATTGAACAACAATCATAATGAAGTATAAACCATAGACGGATACAGTAATACCAACTTAAGAATATTACAGCTCAGTTACTCTGCAATTGAACATCAATAGCATTCTGTAAAGAATAGTAGTGTTTCAATAATGACTTAAAGGAATAGCGATACATTACAAGGTCAGAATGAAAAATACGACTTTCCTGTTGCAGAGAACGATATTGTAAATATAATAGAGCTGTGATATAAAATAACAAAACACACCAGATTACTGATCAAAGCTGATAATACAAACCACACATGAACTAAAGGTAATGGTACAGGAGCAAGTGTTCCACCAGGGCTGGGCCCTTAGCCTCCAGGGACACACTGCTTGAGATTATTCCAGAATCATAGATGGAACGGCAACCAGATTTGTATTAAAACATTAAAATAGAGTTACAGGGGATCACTTCTCGACGAGAGTTGATGATCAAAGTTTCAAATACAGAGCAAAGTTACATAAAAATTAATAGTCTCCTCCTCCGGGCTAGCAGTGTTGCTACTACTTATAACAGCTGAAGCGGAGATATCAAAGATGCGAAAATAGTTAAAGCAGCCATCCCTCAGGATCAAAGGATCCTGAGGGATTTGCCAAGCTATTAATCCTCATTTATCCGGTAGTTTTCTTGTGCTGAGTCGATATCTCCTTTTGCTTTCCTTGGCTGAGATGTTTTAATTTAGATTGTCTTGTTTGCATATGGTTCCCCGCCAAAGGGACAATGGTTAGCTTGGCCCTGTCTTTTTCTTTGGAGCGACAATCTTTAGTTTCTCCCTTTTCCTGCATAAGAAATGGCAATTATTAGTGTTTTTGTGTTGCATATAAATCTTATAGATTTTTCATGATTCCCCATTATCTACCTAGTTCATGATGCAAAGATGTTACAAGTTCTAAAGAAAAGATGACAAAATAATCAATAAAAACATACCTTCTTCAGTACTCCACACACCCCCTGCTTACCCTTTTCCATGCCCTCATGAAAACATTGTAGTTGACATGTAAGGCAGTGAGAGAGTAGGCTGGAGATGGGATCCCATGTGGTGGTCTACATCCATGATGCCTAACTAGGTGTTAAAAAAGATGGCCTATGTAACCCTCAGGAATTTCATACAGGGCTTGGTATCCAGGTGTAGGGTGCCAAATAATCGGACTCTGAAACCTATATCCTAACCAAGATGGCCCTGCGCTCAAGATAATTTCACCATAGAGGTTCAAACGATTAGCGGCTAACTTAAAGTTATCATAATTAAATGGTTCCCTAAGTTGGATGTTCGGATTAGAGGTCTGATATCGAAATTTAGCAGCTGCAATGGTAAGGTCCTTAATGGTAAAGAAGTATTCTATCCCTTGCCGATTGATTGCTGTATGAATGGGTCCTAACGTGTCAATCACACCCAGAGTCCTCATGAGGCTCCTGTATTTGTTCCATAACTGTAATGGATCTATAGGCTCAGCTCTTACCCATAAGTCTAATCCATTTTCTTTCCTTTGGAAGGCATTATAGGCTTTAAGCCATTTGATTTGATTAACTCCAAATGAAATAAATGCCTGTAGTTGGACATCCCCAACGAAAGGGCTAGGGTTCTGCTCTGTGTCCTGATCTAGTACGAGGTTATGCAGATAGAATTCACATAGTAGTCTTTGAACCTTTACCCCATAGTGCTTACAACAATTTATAAAATCATCAATGGTATTAATTTGTATAGGGGCTCCTGCTTTGACGACCTTAATTTTCAATTGCAAATATCGTTCCATTAAAAACAAGGCATAATTCTTGGCAAGGGCTCTACATTCTAGGACGTCAGTGTACAAAGAGCATAAGGTATCCATCTGTCTGATAACTACATCTAATCTATGAGTTACCTTTGCGACTTTTTCTTGCTCTTTTCGCCATCCTTCAAAGGCCTGGCTTTCGGATAAATTGACATTCCTTAGCTGTTGTTGTAATTCTTCATACCTTTCTCGAGAAACCGTTTGTTCGGTGAGTTTTTCTACTGCTTTCTGAGCTTGCATCAAACCCTCTCGTAGGGTTACTGTCCTCGGATTGCTGTCCCATACAGTGGTGGCCAATGGAAGATTTACTTGAATCTTCTTATTGCGTCACCTTGTGTTTATAGTCTGTATCCCTTCAAAGGACTGTGCCTTTATCTGAACTTTCTTGTCACAGGTCGGTATATCGTCTGTTTGCAATTTTCTTTTAAACAACAACCTGCACTTCAATATGGTTTTGAACGGTAGATTGTTCTTCAACAGCGGTTTGAACAGCAGACTGTTCTTCGACCAGGTTTTGAACAGTAAGCTGAACATGGGTCCTCCGAACCTTTTTCTTGGGGGGTCATACCAGAGTGGTTGCGTGTCTTACCCCTGAAGTCCTTTTCGCTCTCTTTCTCATTTTCAAAACCTTGATTTGCTGTCGAAGTTGAGTTATCACATTCAGTAATATTTGTTGTTCTTTTCGTAATTGTTTAATTTCTTCTGTTTCCTTAGAAGGAATCGTTGTCTGTTTACTCAGGCCTGGACTATTATCTTGACCAATTCCCTGGTTTTTTTTGGGGTGCTCCTTCGCTGTTTTGTTCATGTTGCTCAGGAGTAGAAACCCTAGCTGGCTCCATTATTTCCTGGGTGACTTCCTTGTCCACCCCTTTTTCTTCATGTAATTCTTCCGGTGTAGTCTGGTTGGGAGCAGATTGTTCCCCTTCTATATATTCATCATTTTATTCTCTTGTCATACTTACATCATGAACGGAATGATTCTCTTCATTTTCCTCCTCATCACACAATTCCTCGGGTGCATCTTTATCCTGAGCAGAATGCTCTTTTGGTTATTCCTCAATCTGGAGGCTTGGCAGGCTAAGGGGTTGGCCATATTCACCCATATTGGCCAGAATTTGGGCCAATTCGTCCTCTTGCAATGGAATTTGTAATGGACTCTCTTCGCGTTGTTCTGTCTTCACCTCTACTTACTCAGGTTGTTTGGTCTCTTCCTCTATTTCTCCTTCCTCATTTCCTCCCACTTCTTTCTCATTCTCCTCTCCTTCCAATTGTGGGGGTTGCTTGTCCCCTAATTCGCCTATCTCCATAGGTTGGCTAGTAATCCCTTGGGGATTTTCGAACCTCCCTCTAATCTGTGCCAATCTAACTGATTTTCTCCATTTTGATGGTCTATTTGGTGTACTGGCAGTATGTTTGCGTTTTGGGGCTAGCGGAGTCGGAACCCCCTCTATTGTAGTAAATAGCTCTTCCTAACTGCTCCATTGCTGAGAAAGACTATGGCTAACTATCAGTCATATCAGTCCATGGTGACTCACTATCGATTCCACATGGTTTGACTTTTTCATGCTTCAGGCAACATCATGAAGTAATGAATTTAAAAATGCAGGTAGGTTCACAGAGCATTTCTCTTTTAATATAGCTAAGAGTTTAAGGTGTCGTGGTCTTACCAAGTCTTTTCTTCCTTCATAGATGATGTAGCTCTGGATGATCCTCGCCAATTCTACCCATGGCTCTCCTAATGCTGCTAGTAGGACTCCCTTTCCTCTGACTGTCAGGTTCTGGCCTTCATCCTGGAAGATCTTCATGATCTTTTGCAGTCTCTCTTTCTTCAGAGTCCACATAGGTCTAGTGGCTGGAAGTCCCGATACCTCTGCAATTACGTCATCGGTAATTGCTATGTGTTTTCCCCTTACTGTGGAGTGGTATTCTTACAAGTTCTACAAGAATTCTATTGCCACGATCTCGTTGGATTCCTGTAAATGATTAAGATAGACTAACCATCTTGCACTTGCCAGGATTTCCCTTGCATCGTCAGAAACTGTCAATACATGTGGTTCTCTTTGAATTGACCTTCCTCCCATGCTTTAGCTTACTGTAAAAATGCAGAGACAGCAATGGAACAACAGGTTGTTCAAACTGTTAGAAACACAGAGAAAATAGCAAAATCGCAAGGCTCGTTCAAATCTTACTAATTGTTGCAGACTATGATACGAAAATATCTTAGGAACAGCAAGGCATGCAAATTGAAAAAAATTGAGATACTGTTAAGCCTTGCTATTCCCAAGTAATAATTTTCTGAATAATAGCCTGACACGTATGTCAGCCCCCCCCGCAATGTGATAGGCCATCCTCAGCCATCAAATGAAGGAGCGGCAGGCCGATCTGCCCTAGTACAGAGTCATAAAGGAACAGCATATGCCAATATGCCATGTTTACAAAAGGATTAGGTTACTGAAATTGAGGTGTATCATAGGATCGCTTAATAAATAAGAAAATGCGGTTACATGATGCGAGGCTGGGAGGATATGATAGCTGACGTGCACGATGAGTGTAATGCGATCATTGTCTACTTTTTCTGTCATGATTGGTTATGATGGATTTTCATGTGTTTAATGGTTCGGGGAAGTGATAGGCATAATCTTATTTGACATATTACAAAGGTATAAGACAGAGAAGGGTATTAATGATTACTATTGGTGTATAAGAAATGCGACTTCAATACCATTAACAGAGCTATGTTGCCGACAGGTGTCCATAACCTTGGCAGAGTTGTTTGTTTCACCCATGGAACCATGATCCTTTATGTATGCCTGGGAATTATTTTTCAGTGTCAAAATGGAGGTCATTATGCTGGCTTGATAACCAGTTAAATCATAATGCCATTCACCAGGAAGGAGTGAAAGGTGGGCAGGCCAGCTCGTGATGAGACCTCCTATTCCAAGGACACTTTATTTTTTCTGATGTGCCTCTTGGACCATATCCCTAGTGTGGTGGCCATAGTGGGAATGCCACTTCACTTTCTTCCTTATGATCATGGTAGGCTGGCTCTTGATGAGACCCCCTATCCTGCATTTGACAATTCAAAACATTCTTCTTTTTTCCTTTTTTTTTTATAAAATGCTTTCTTATTTATACACAAAGGGTGGTTCGGCCCTCCTTAAGAGTAGGAATGGTGGAATAAGTCTTAACATCTCAATAGAAAAATATAAACCCTTTGTTCTTATTCCTTAAAGATGATCAAAGAAGATTATGGGAATTTAAAAAGAACCAGCATGATAACGATGACCAATCATGTCAGTATTAGTAGAGTAATGACAGCAAAAGTGATGAATAATTATGTCTTTTCTTTGTTCCTCTTTATCAATTCACAGCAATTTCTTGTAAAAGTAGCGAATTTTTATAATTTTCTTTTTTCAGTATGCTCTAGCTTTGTATCCATTGCATGAGTGTATAACTGTAATCCAAAAGACCTGAAGAAAGAGGAACAGCAGGTATCTTTATGCATAAGTAAAAGGAATACGAGAATGTTGTTGTTTGAAAAAGGAAGGGCAAAGGAATACAAGTGTTTTTCCTTTGAAAACAGAACAGCAAAAACCGAAAGTGTCATTCCTTTGGAAAAAGGAACAACAAAAACTGAACATGCCATTCCTTTGGAAAAGGAACAACAAAAAACCAAAAGTGTCGTTCCTTTGGAAAAGGAACAGCAAAAACGCAAGTGCTAAAAAGTGCCATTCCTTTGGAAAAGGAACAACAAAAATCAAAAGTGTTGTTCCTTTGGAAAAGGAACAACAGAAAACTCAAATGTCGTTCCTTTGGAAAAGGAACAGCAAAAACTCGAATGTCATTTCTTTGGAAAAGGAACAGCAAAAAACTGAAATGTTGTTCCTTTGGAAAAGGCACAACAAAATTAAAAAGTGTTGTTCCTTTGGAAAAGGAACAGCAAGAAACTCAAATGTCATTCCTTTGGAAAAGGAATAGAAAAAATCAAAAGTGTTGTTCCTTTGGAAAAGGAACAACAGAAAACTCAAATGTCGTTCCTTTGGAAAAGGAACAGCAAAAACTCGAATGTCGTTCCTTTGGAAAAGGAACAGAAAAATGAAAATGAAAAAGGAACGGCTGAAACAAAAGGTGTTGTTATTTTTAAAAGGGACAACAAACATGAGAAAAGTTCACACAAATGCTGTCCCTTCAGAAAAGGAACAGCAAAAATGACAGTGTTGTTTCTTCTGAAAAAGCAACAACAGAAAAAAATGCAAATACAAAAATATATACAGAACAAAAAAATTATGTACAAAGTGTAAAAATAGGTGAATCACTTAATGAATCATAGGTGAGGGAGATTTCTCTTCCTCCTGTAGAATTTGCATATCGGAGTCCTCGCGTAGTTGCTGGCAGAAGGATTCCCAAGTAAGTGGTTTGTAGTATAATCGAACTCGGTGGCCATTTACTTTAAAGGTATGTCCCAATCCGTCAATAGTGACTAGAGTAAGGGTTCCATTATCATGCACCTTCTGGATTTCATATGGCCCCAGCCAGCGAATCTGAAGTTTCCCGGGAAAATCCTGAAACCTGGAATCGTATAAGAGCGCCCAATCTCCTTCGTGTAAGACTTTCTTTTTAATGAGAGCGTCATGCCATTTAGCTCGTTGCTATTGGATTATTGTAGTGTGTTGAAGGGTAGAGAGCCTTATTTCATCTAGTTCATTGATCTGCTGTAATCTGGTGATCTGTGCCTCATTTAGATCTAGGCCGACTTCTTGCACTGTTCGCAGTGTTTGGATTTTGAATTCTATGGGCAAAATGGGTTGCTTTCCAAACACCAATTGATATGGTGAATAGTTGGTAGTGCTTCTCCATGTTGTTCTATAGGCCCACAAGGCTTCTGGTAGTCTTGCAGCCCAATAACGTCTATGTGACGCAATGGTTTTTGTCAAGATTGCTTCTATTATTTTGTTGTTGCTTTATACTTGACCGTTTGCTTGCGGGTGGTATGGAGTAGTAATTTTATGCTAGATATGATAGTTTTTAAGTGTTGCAGAAATCTTATTACCAGCAAACTGTGGTCCACCGTCTGTAACTATATCTCTTGGAAGCCCATATCGCACAAATATATGAAACAGGAACTATATGACAGAATCCTCTGTAGCTCTCAGCAATGCTTCTGCTTCAACCCATTTGGTGACATATTCTGTTGCCACCAGAATATATGTTTTCTGGTTCGAGGATGGGTTAATTGGACCAACAAAATCAAGTGCCCATCACTCGAATGGTTCAATAACCAGTTGTGGGTTCAGGGGCATTTCGTCAGACTGGCCAGGGCGTCCTGCCCTTTGACAACTGTCACAAGTTTGAACGAACTTCTTTGCATCTTTGAAGATCATAGGCCAATAATACCCTATTTGTAGCACCTTATGTCCAGTTCTCTTATCGGCAAAGTGTCTGCCACATGGTCCGTCGTGACAAGCTTTCAAAATATCAAAAATTTCATCCTCCCAGACACATCTCCTGATGTGCATATCTACTCCTGTATGGAACAGGTAGCCCCAATCGAGGAAAGTCGAGCACTTCGCTGGACAATTTGTTTTTGTTCATTGGGGATCAGATGTTTTGGTAATTTACCTACTACTAATTAATTCACAACATTAGCATACCAGGGTGTTTTAACAGTGACAACAAACAAATGCTCATCTAGAAATTGATCTTCAACTGGTACTGCGTCCACTAGTTTTGGCATTCGCGAGAGAAAGTCAGCTACAATATTTTCTTTTCCAGGTCTGTCCTTTATTGTAATATCAAATTCCTGCAATAAAATTAGCCATCTAGTTATTCTACCACTTGTGATTGGTTTATTTGCTAAATATTTTATGGCAGAGTGATCTGTATACAAAATAACAGGATATCCGGTAATGTAATGCCTGAACTTATTGACAACATGTATTACAGCTAGAAATTCCTTTTCAGTAACAGTATAATTCAATTCAGTAGGGGATAAGTTCTTGCTAATATAATAAATTGCATATGGTTTTTTATCTTCTTCCTGCCCAAGGACTGCTCCAATAGTTGTATCTAAGGCATCTGATGAAATTTGGAATGGCAGGTCCCAATTTGGTCCTCGAAGGACTGGAGAATCCGAGACAACTGCGTACCTCTGTTTGAGTGGTAGGAGTGGGAATTAGCAAAATTATTTGAATTTTGGCTGTGTCTACTTGTATGCCAGCTGTTGAGATATAATGGCCTAGAATAAGTCCTTCAGTCATCATCATATAGCATTTTTCATGGCTTAAGCAAAGCCTGGTGGCAATGCAGCGCTGCAGGACTTTTTCCAGTGTGTCTAATGCTGGATCAAAATCATCTCCGTATGGTGTAAAATCATCCATGTAGACTTCAAGCCCCTCATTTATTAGATCTGAGAAAATGCTGAGGATAGCTCTTTGAAATGTGGCAGGAGCATTGTATAAGCCAAAAGGTAGAACTCTGTAGGCAAATGTTCCCCAAGGACAAGTATGAAGAAATGTTAGGCATCGACTCAAGCATAGTTGAACACGAAGTTAAGATGTATCCAGATTTTAAACCAGTAAGACATCGGCTTCTGTAGGTGCACCCAAAGAAGGCCACTGCCATCAAGGCAGAAGTTGAAAAAATTCTTCATGCTGGTTTCATTTACCCAGTTCCTCTAACTGATTGGGTATCGAACATTCTTCCTGTCATGAAAAAGCAAGGAACAATTAGAGTGTGTGTCGATTACAGGGATGTAAACCAATCTTGTCCAAAGGACAACTACCCTACACCCTTCATCGACCAGATGATTGATGAATGCATCGGATGCGAAATATTTTCGTTTATGGATGGATTTTTTGGGTATAATCAAATAAATATCTGCCCATAGGACCAGTCAAAGACTGCATTTATCTGTCCATGGGGCACATTCACGTACGATAAGCTAGCTTTTGGTTTAAAGAACGTAGGGGCAAATTTTCAGAGGGAAATGAATTATGCCTTCCATGACATCAAGACCATCGTTCAACCATACCTCGATGATCTTTCGACTCACTCACGAAAGCCGACCGATCATCTGCAACATTTGAGAGCAATATTTCTACGTTGCCGACACTGCAAAATAAGACTCAATCCACACAAGTGTGTGTTTTGCATTGGTTTTGGTCGTTTACTTGGCTTTGTAGTTTCTAAGGATGGAATTCATCTCGACTCGTGTAAGCTTCAGGCAATCATCGATTTGCCTCCACCTTCAAATTTGCTTCTGATCCAGAAACTCCAAGGGAAAGCAAACTTTCTGAGGAGGTTCATTCCAAATTATGCTGAACTTGCTAAAGGTTATACGTGTCTTTTGAAAAAAGAAGTACCCTTCAATTGGGATCAGGTCGCGCAAGCTTCCTTTGATGCTCTAAAGGAATCCCTAATAAAAGCATCATTAATGTATGCTCCTGATTATCAAAGAGACTTTAACCTGTATCTGGCTGCAGCAGATACGACCATCGCAATGGTTTTAGTTCAAGAAGACAATGGAATCGAACATCCTATTTATTATTTAAGTTGAAACTTAAATGATACAGAAAGCAAGTACTCATATGTTGAAAAGCTAGCTCTCGCTGTCGTTCAAGCAATACAGAGATTTCGACACTATGTTCTCTTTCGAAAAACTACCGTTTTGTCAGATTGCAACCCCATGACTTATATCTTGTCATGACAGTTGCTTGGGGGAAAATATTCAAAGTGGATAGCAATTTTGCAAGAGTTTGATCTGGAATTCGTAAAATCCAAATCAAAGAAAGCTCTAGTTTTCATGGAGTTACTATGTGATTTCCCATCGTCGTCCAACGATTCAACATCCAAAACAACAATCGTGGATGAATCTTTGTTTCTGATATTTTCAAGTGATCAATGGAATGGAGATATAATCATTTATCTCCAAACCCAAACGTATACGTCTAATACCTCTCGCTCAGAACATCAACGTACTTGATACCAAGAAAAAGACTACATGATCGTCGGTGATATGCTTTACCGTCGTGGTGTCGATACAGTTCTGCAAAGGTGCCTAACCCACGAGGAGGCTGAAAAAGTCCTGAATGATTGTCATTCAGGCGCATGTGGGGGGCATCAATATGGTTATGCTACGGCACAAAAGATTCTACAAGCAGGATACTTTTGGCCAACAATGTTCAAAGATTGCATAACCGCAATCAAAAGTTTCCATGCTTGTCAAATCTTCAACCGCAAAACCAGAATACCACTCGCACCTCTGCCACCAGTAGTTTCTGTTGGGCCATTCGCCAAATGGGGCATAGATTTCATGCAATGTAACCCCACCTCGGCCGGGGGGGCATGGGTATATCATAGTCGCAGTTGACTATTTTACAAAATGGGCAGAGGCGCTGCCTACATTAAACAACAGTGACGAAATAGCCGCTCTTTTATTTTTCAATCATGTAGTCGCCAGGTTCGGTGTTCCACAAGCTATAGTCACATATCATGGATCACATTTCCGCAATCACATGATGGTTGAATTGGCCGCGAAATTAGGACTGTCCCGCGATAGCTCTACTCCATATTATCTGCAAGCTAATGGGCAAGTTGAGGCGATCAACAAAGTCCTAAAACACATGCTGCAAAGGATGATTGGAGTCCATAAATAGAGTTGGCACCTAATCCTGTACTCAGCCTTGTGGGCATACTAGACATCGGTAAGAAATGCGACCAGGTTTACACCCTTTCAGCTGGTGTATGGCCTGGAAGCGATCTTACCAGTTCAGTGTGAAATTTTGTCTCTCAAGCTCGCAGTTGACCTCCTCCCCGGAACTTCAGAGGAAGAGGCTCATTTCTTAGAGTTAATCCAACTGGATGAAACCCGTCGTGACGCCGCCTTGGCTAACGAAGCACATAAGAAACGGGTCAAAGCACAATTTGACAAGAATGTCAAACCCCGCATTTTCTCAGAAGGTGACTTGGTCTTGCTTTACAATCAGGAATCCGATAAATTGGGAGCAGGTAAGTTCTAGTCTTTGTGGATGGGTCCTTATATTGTTAAGCGTGCATTAGCAAAAGGGTCCTACGAGCTAGTAGATTATGACGGAATTCCACTGTCACAACCCCGAAACGGGTTGTGCCTTAAGCGTCACTATGCTTGACTCGACATGGTAACCTCTTCATATGCTTTTGTTACATTTTTGTTTTTGTTAAGAGTGATCATTTTGGTTAGATAATCCAATTTTGCATTTTGTTGTAGATGTCGAACCCATTAGAATCATTTGTTGGATATGCCGACGGGGTGAGTCGTAGTACGCGGAACCTATCTTCTGCAGCTTGGGCCATTTTTGATCCAAGCGGCGAGTTAGTGAGTTTCAGAGGGGTGTGTATTGGTCAATCAATGAACAACATCGCTGAATATATTGCATTGATAGAACTCCTCTCTGATGCCATTGCACATGGCATACGCCGACTTGTTGTCAGGCTAGACTCACAACTCGTCATTCTACAGCTTACAAGCATCTATTCCGTTCAGAATCCAGCTATATATCGTATGTTCCTAAGGGTCAAGATTGTGGAAAGGCGGTTCAATTCTATTCAATATCAACATATTTCTAGAAACTTAAACACATTAACCGATTCATTAGAAAATTATGTGTTAGATAGACATTTGCAACATTTGTAAAAGGAAAGAATTTTATCAATAACTACATCAGGATCATATAACTTAACCAAAATAAAACTCCGAAAATCAAAAATATATATATGACTATTTATAGTTTGTACATAATGTTCTGTGTCGAGGACAAAATCGGTCATGTGACCCAAAAACTCAAAATGCAAGGGGTCACCCTAGTCTAATGATGCTGGTGATAACTAGTCACCGCCTGTGCAATCATCCGTAAGAGCCTAGTCCAACAGCTTGGCATGCCAGTGGTATGGCACTGTAATCTTAGAGGAAGCTCATCGGTCCTCACGTCAGGAATACCAAGGGTGAGACCCTCGATATGATCCTGCAACACTGCAAGGGTCTCGGATACATCCAGGTTGCGAAGGATGGCCCTCCCTACAGCCTCTCCTACTAGAACAGCAGCTGCTGCTCTCGGACGCACTATTGGTCGCGCAGGCCCAATATCTGCATAACCACACGAGTTTTGATTAGTCTTGATGAACATTTTAAAAACACAAGAACTTTATAAAAACAATAAATAGAGATATGGTCAGAGATTTTCACCTATGGCACCCCACTGCTCGCCAGCCGGCAGCACCAAGTCTGGGTCATCCTGGAATTCCATCCTAGCATATGGATACTCGGCATAAGTCATCAGCTGATGGTTGAACCACTCGAAGAAAGCATTAGAGAATGAAATCTGCGATTGACCAGATGTCTGGCCATAAGGTCAACCCATCTCTGCATCTGTGGCTCAGTCGGTGGTGGCAAGCCAAGTGAGACGTACTGGGGCTGCATCAGTGGGATCCTCTGCAAGGCGAAAGTAGTCAGAATTGAACCATAGCCAAAGTTCTTAGATCTTCCGCTTTTCACCTTGGTGAGTTGTTCTTTGATCACCGGAAGTACTGCATCACACTAGTTGAATACCTTGAGTTTGAGACATTCCAAGGCATACTGCATATAGGACCTGTTGTCCAAGTGAAGGGGTGTGCTACCAGCCAGTCTAGCAAAGGTAAATAAAATAGTCCTCAAGGATCGGTTTGTGACATCTCGGATACTGATCTTGCCGTCCCTGCTCGACTGAGATCCTTCTCTACAGTATCGGCGAATATAATCCCTCACGGATTCGCCCCCACAGGCGGAACCTGATAGTGAGAGAGGGGCACCACACCTTGATAAACTGGTCAAGAAATAGATGTCCTCAACAGTCATGGGGATGGATTTGCCTCTTATCTAGAACACTTGGTCGGTAGGGTCCCATGCATCGAGGAAATATTGCAACAAGTTGATTTGCTGCCTCATGCTAGACATGTGGAAGAACTTGAGCAAGCCATAGTTCCGCAATGCAGTTACCATACCAAGATCATGAAGGGAAACCATGTCCTCTTCTTCATGCTCATGTTCACGCCATGTAACAACCATTTTTGCTCTGATGAATCTCTGAAAATCAAACAAGAGAAGAATTAGGATCTTGATTTGGCAAAAAAAAGGCAAAATTTTCATGAAAAATCAGTGCAAAAGTTTTCCTCCTTGCACCCATCACACCCTAGCTGTGCACCAGGTGAGATGCATCCTAACTGGCCAGTGGCCAGCCTAGGATGCATCACACCTTTCGATGTGTACTAGGTGCGGTGGGGGCAGAACGAAATGTTCAAACCCCAAGAGCCCAAAAAAGTAGGAAAACATGCTCAGAATTCAAAAAGGAAAGAATGCAATTGAAGAGCTCAGGTTTAGCTCCTACCTGGTCCAGACGGCGCCAAAAATCGTCCACAAAATCTCCTAGAATTAGCTGATGAAAATCAAGGGGGAAAACATCTCCAGAGCTCCAACAATCACAACTCCAAAAGAAATGGTAAAATGAGGGATAAAAAACTATTTTAAGTTACTTTTCAAGTAATTTAAGTAGGGTATTAGATTTTTAACTCATTTTTCAAGCATATTTCCTCATTTCTAATTAGTTTGATGGAGCAATTGAACAGGTAGTACGACCGTCAAAAGAACATAGTGTTAACGGTGAATTGAATATCAATGACCATTATCACAAGAATTTTTACGCGAAGTTCAAGCTCGTTAAAAATTAAACCTAGCAATGAGAATATGTTCCACCAGAGTTTAATCTCATTAAAAAATGAACCCACCTCTGGTAAATAACCATTGTGAATGATTATCATTAGCTTTTGAGCCTTGGTCATGTTTTTACCATCACCTCCACTCTGTTTTAGTCGATCATTCGCCTCCATTTGATTTTTTACCCCTTTTGAGGAACAGCTACAATGAGTGATCCTATTAGCCACCTTCTTTACATCGTCATGATTGGAAAGTTCCAAACCTTACCTGGAACTAGCTGCTATATGAAAACATCACTCGTTCCTCAAAAAACGAGTCTCCTTTAAGCTCTTTTCATCTGACTCATAAAATATAAAAAGATTGCCAAGCTATTGGCCTCTCTAGCTCATTAAAGTGATTGGAAGTGCTATCCCTCCTCTAGATTTTAATCTTTTTGGACCTGAGGGATTATTACACAAAAAGATCGAGTGTTTTTCTTGTTTGGCTCATTAAAACTATCGAAAGTCATCCCTTTCGCATTGTTTTATACTTTTTTCGGACTTAAGGGATTACATTACGAAAAAGGAATATTGGAGTTTTCTTTTTGTCTCTTTTCAGACTCTCTAAAATTGAAAAGGACCGAGTTATCCTTGTCGTTAAACTCGTTAAAACAATAGCGACAAACTTGTCCATTCAGACAAGAACGAGTTTCACTATCGCTAGGATCGTCAAAACATAGCGACGGGTTTGCCCGAAGGGAAAATTATAGAACAAGCATATGTTATCCTCTTCAAGCTTGACAAAAATAAAGAGGTACTAGTCAGAAATGACTGGGGAAAATTGGGAAGAAAACTTGAAGAAACTTTATTGGTAGTAGGTCGCTCTTGAACATGACACTTTCACTCCATCACCATGATTGAGTTGGGTTGGGTTATTCCGTTCACCGGTCATATCACCATTGATCCACCGTACCATCCACTTTTGGGGTTAACGCTACCAATCCGTTTCAGTGTCACCGATATGTTCAAGAGAAGTCGCTCAGAGAATTCACCTACCCAGCTTATGTCTCATCCGCTACAATACCTTCACGCTTCATTCTTTCATGACTGCCACCCTGAACCTTGTATCATCAGATCGTTTTCACCTCTACAAAATCATTTTCTCCATTTCGTGTCGTAGATGTGCGATCCATTAATGCCCTCCTACGACAGGTCACTTCTTGTCGACATCAGCTCATTATCCAAGAAGTCGACTTAGGGACAACCCTTCCAGTACGTTGAAGCTTGCATGCCTCAATGGCAAGTTTCTCACTTCCGGCGACAGGTTTACACTAATGGCCTTCGACCGAAATATTTTGTGTGGTGTTCGACATCGACTCATGTATTCGCACCACGCGAATTGTACTGCAGTACCTTGAGGGTCATCATCATTATCGGTGATTCCTCTCCCGTCTATTAATAGCTTACATCATTGGCTGGTAATCAGGCGATGTCCTTCCATGTTCGACATCAGAACATCTTTTCACATGGATCGACTTGTACTTTTGGGTGAAGTTTGAATGAGTTTTGAAGACCCCGGATCTAGTTTCATCCATCCGGGCTGAGATATAATCAGGAAAATAAAGACATCAAATGTACATCATTGCTGCATAGATAATCATCCAAACTAAGGGATGATGGCTCTACCAGAATCATCAGTCTGCACACAGACGGTTGTCTATCCTATGTACATGAAAATGAATTTATCAAGCTAAGCATGGGAACGCCCACCTCAGCTAGATCATGAAAATATTATGAAGATAATGTATTATATTGTAGCTTATTACACGTCACCTTCTAGTGTGAAAAACCTCGGATCCTCATTATAAAGCATTCACCCGACATCAAAAGATTTACGACCTCATGCTTTAGGGGGTAGCTATTATAGACATATTTGGGCACTGCAACCCCAATCACATATGTCCATAAACCAAAGGCTTCTAAGTCCCTAAAAGTGTTGTTTCATACCCAAAAGGAGCAAGGTCAACTGATTACATCATCTCCCAGAAGTTTTCCATGAAAAACCATTTAGAACTGGTTAAAGCAGGACCATACAGACTGCCTAGTGCAAAGGGTGCGATGCATCTCACCTGCCACATGCAAAAAGTGTGATGCATATTGGAAAGCCCTTCTGTAGGGTGCGATAAGTGAGAGCAGACAAATGGCACAAGCAGTTTGCTAGGTGGAGACCCTGAGAACCTTATAGAAGCTACTCATTTGACACTTGCCTCCCTGAATTCGCCCAAGGATGAGTAAGAGATCTTGAAATCTCCAAATGGAACCAAGAACTATCAAAGAGATGACACTAATAAAAATCCCAGAAGCTGACTCACTCCCCTGCAAATATCTATAAATGGATCCCTCATCTCAGAGATCCAGAGGTTGGAATTTGATAATTTGCAAAGAGGTGCTGCTGGTTTCTCTTTGAAGATATTGTTGGGTGATCTTGCTTTGTGTGAGGTGAAGAGGGCTTTCAAGCTGGGAGGATGGCGCTAGGTCAGACCAAGTGGTTGTAATCCTCTCTTCTAATACTTTTAATAATAAATCTATTTGAGTTTTCCTCCATATTATTGTGTATCTCTAAATATTGTGTTGATATATGCATTTGTATGGTCATTATATATCTGATCCTATATTTTTTACAGTGAAAGATCTCTATGCTTTGATGGTATTATGCTGCTGTGAATCTACAGGTGCTCTTTGAAGCGGGGCAAGTAAGGAAGCAGTGGCAAGATTTTGTCAAAGGGGAAAGGAAACAAGCAAGGAGCAAAGCGGAAGATTGAGGTTGGTACTCTCTGCTTCTTTCTCATCTCTCTCTCGTAAAGGAAAAACAAGTGACTTTAATCTGTTTGTTTCTAAGATAGCTACCCATCTTAGTGGGACTAGCAGTTTTGAATAGACACTAGATTTCCCGATAACACCATATTAAGCATGGAAGGAATTACACATCTCCTTCATAACTTGAATTATGAATATTTATGTTTGGTATTGACAATTTTTTTTTGTTATTAATATTTTTGCACTAAGAGAGTCGCTTTATGGCCTAGTATGAAGGAGATGTTGTAGTGTCTGTATATGAGTGTAAGCATTTTAATGTGGGATAAATAAAAATTTAACATAGGGGAGATATTGTAGTGTTGGTGAGTGTAAACATTTAAACTAGACTGAATAAAAGATTCTTTCAAAGATTATATATATCCATATTAGGTTTAGAATTCCATATGGTGATTATTTTTATCACATGGATTGATATAAACAAATAAATATATACTCATTTAAATAAATATATTAACCTAGAGTTATTGTGTACCATAATTTAAACAAGAATTTTACCAAAATAGGTAGAATTCAAGACTTACCATCAATTACTACCAATCATTATTTATGCATTTCTTAGCAAAAAAATAGATAGAAGTAAATATTTGATGGTTGTTTCACTTAACATCTATTTTAACAATAAAAATTTCATATGTAAAATACATATATGATAAAATAAGAATGATTGATTATTTATTAATTTATATAATTAAACTAAAAAAAAAAATGAAATGATGATTCACACTTATCAATATATATTAATGATTATTTTATAACATTTATTATATTATAGTTATTTATGATATTATGATAATAGATTTAATATAAGCTATATATCGTACACGATATTAATTTAGATACCTTACATCCTATTAAGTTATTTAAGCGAGATAATATTGTTGTATGTCTTGGAGACAAAGGTGATTATGCCATCATGTAATTCATGGAATAAACTTCAAAATGATAGAAAAAGAGGTGAAAGCTACAATCAAAGATTGGTTTAGAATGTTCTATCCATTTTTACCTTATTGTAACTTAAGGGATGACTAATGTCTAGATATATGAATAATATAAGAGTTTTAATATAATATTGGGTTTAATATCAATATTAAATTGAATATTTATATTAAATGTTTAAGATTAATATATTTTTATATTAATATTATTAAGTTTAATATATTATAATATATATTAATGCATTCGACTAGAGATATCTAATATAATATAATAAATAATATTAATATTATAACATATATTATATTAGACATCGTATTATAATATTATAATGTTAAATATAATATTATAACATCCAAAAATAAAATATTATGTAATATTTAACATAATATTATATAATATTATGTTTAATATTATTTGATATTATATAATATTGAATATTATTAATCATAGAAAAAGGGTAAGTAAATCTTTTGCAAAAAATAAAAGAAGTTGGATTTAGAAATCAATCAAAGTCTCAACTTCAAATAAAAAACTAGCACAACCACATTTACTAATGTGGTTGATATATGTTGTTCAACGTCATTTCATACGTTGATTGGCGTATAAAATGTGAAAAATATCAACAACATTTGTAAATGTAGTTGTGCTAGTTACAATTGATGGGTGTGGGGAAGGCTCATTTACCATGGTTGACCATGGCTGGCAAGAGTTGATGAGGTCATCAAGGTTTATGAGGTCGATTAGTAACCTAATATATAAAAGCATTTCATGATGCCACTCATTCTCTCCAACATGAATCCATTTATCTATTTTTCATGCACATAAAAAATTATTAAAAATACACTACCAATATCTCTTCCCAACTCTTATTCATGCTAGTAAAACCATGATGGAGACATACATTAAAAATAAATAATAATAGGGGAAATCATGTTGATTCATTTATTTTTCATGACAACATTTAGTCTTGTCACCATTGAACATAGGACCTATTTATGTTACTCTCTTACAATTGTGTTATAGCTTTCCTAGGATCTATTCCATTATTATGAGTCTTTTTACTCCTCCACTCATTACTCTTATAATCATTATAGATAGTGCTTCTATTCTTTTTTTATTTTCACACTATATCAATGGCCCTCTTGAGTCTTTCTATCAAGTAATCCATATGTCATGCTACAACATTTAGGGAAGTTAACCATAAGTTGTTTATATGCTCAGCTTGTTCACATTCTATGTTGGTCATCCCCTTATTAGCCAAGCATTGCAACTCTACATCCTATATAAGCACATGTTTTATGTTTTTTTATGAGGAGTAGATGAATTCCCTCCTTCGATGGGCCTCTTTCTATCGATGCCAAATCATTATCTAGTAAGAGTGTCTATAAACCAAACAATACATGGGGACATGCAAACCTCAATGACATGTTTCCTCATGATTGCTAGGGAGCTTACATCATTGGTTGTTGTTCAATTGAATTCTAGGAGTGTTCATTGACAAATCATTTATTCACAATCAATATTTTATACTTGGTACATTTGGGATTCATATTCCTTATTGGTGGGTCCCCTAGCATATGTAAATGATATACATCAATTATTGGTAATCACATTGATCCTCCAATGTTTTTTTTATAACGTTTATTCACATGGGTTAGAATCATACCATTAGGTTGAGACAGAGTCCTTGGGATTATAAGGGAACATCATTCATGCATTATCACCTCCCTTAAGTTTCATTTGAGTTGTACAATGAAGACCATAAGGACGTTCTATTATGTAAAATTTGTCTTCCTAATATATGCTATTACATATATCCACATTATATTTTTTGGTGGTTATTATCTTTTGATTCTAACATGGATATGCCATGTATTTTTTCATAGCCATGGTCTTGAATTTCATTACATGAATCCATAGTGTACTGTTGCCAACCATGATATACTTGTGTATTGAGTATGCGTACTATGTATACATTGAGGATGATCTATCTATATTATTTGATGACTTGTTGTAGGTATTCTCTTGCTCTTGAATCCTCAACTCCTTCCTCATGCTACCTCTTATCATGTGCTTTATAATGTGTTTTGGACGTCAAATCCTCTTCTAACCTCACAAATTAGGTTCAATCTATTATAGAATTTAAAAACACCCCCTTGAACCTGTTGTGCATGTTTCTCGTAGGTAGTCCTTCGTTGCAAAAACTACGCCACGAAACCAACTCAACTAGCCTTTAGGTTCAAGCTGGCACTTGAACGAGAGGGGGCTCCCTTAGTTATTACGAGGCTTTGTTTAATGTTGTTCACCTGTCACTGAACAATAGCCTTTGAAGCACAATGGACAGATTTATGGTTTTAATTGGTGGTGGTTGGCGATTAGTGACAATCCCTATTCATGATTAAAGGCCTCTCACAAGGTCCCTTCTCAATAGAATGACTTAGATTTTCAAGATTATGCTAGAATAATGTAAGGAGATTCGTAATAATTGAGCAGTCAGCCTCATTACTTAACAACTAGGGAAATTTGGATGTGTGTAGATTAAGAATTCTAGGGCATAGAAGGCCAAAACATAATCAGCTCAAAGAAGATTTAACTCAGACATACAGTCCAATATACTAATCTCTTTAAAAGATTATTAATTTGATATTGAAACTCAATCTATTCGTACCCAGATCTTTTATAATACTTTGAACATGTGCAGAAAACAAGTTATGGAAACACTGGAAAAACAACATGAAACATAATTTCTGTCATTAACTGGAGCTTGGAAGGCTTCAATTAGGATTTCTAAAATAAAAGTTTTACAAAGCTAAAAGGTTTTGGCATCAAAAGCCAACCCCTGTTTATTACAAATGATGGAATATATACAATAAAATTCTCCTAAATGGTTACAATATTTCTGGAATAATATCCTAAGAAATATACTAAAAATAAAACAATCCCTAGATACTTTGCTAGAAATTTGGAATTATTTGAAAGTATTGTGCCTTAATATCTAGAAATTAGTTGAATGACTACTGAAAATCTACAGAATGATCCTCAATTTGCTGGTCTTCATAGTGCTAGGTGTCTTTTGAATAATGATATCTTCATGCCCTTGAAATCTAGGGCTGATGATTTTGCCATTTATATTTCAATTGATAATCATGTGCCTTAAAATTTGGGTTTTGTGAAGTTGTGGTTGAAGATATGCTTGGAATGATTTTATGTCAATTTTTGACAATTCTTCACCAATGTCATAAAATATTTGGAATGAAATATTTTATAAGTGTTTTCAAATATTTTGTAAATGAATTTTATACTTTTCTATTTTCATGAATTTACTAAATGAAATTCATATCTCCTTAAATAATTTTATTGAACAATTCATCCACTTATTTGAAATTATGTCTTGTTTTTCCTTCTCATGTATTCCCAAAACCATGTGTTGTTTTTACTTCCCATGGATTCCCAAAACCATGTGTTGTTTTTCCTTCTTTGTAAAAACGCATTTTTTACTTTTCCTCCATTTACTTTCATAAACCTCAATTCACCTACACTAGTAAATTCAAATTCACATGTACCTATAAAATTTATTTCGCTTGCACTAGTAAATCCATTTCACCATGTAGTTGTAAATTTATTTCACCTTGTCCTCTTTTATCTCAGCCTCCCATCTTAAAATGTAAATAGAATGTGTTTACATGAATCTCATTTTTCTTCACCTATACATTAGTTTCATAAACATATGATTTCAAAAGTCTCCCTTTATTTTCTCTTGTAAATCCATTTCCTTGCACCTATGAATTCATTTCACATATAAATATAAATTTGTTTTACAGTGTACCTGTAATTGATAAATGAATTTCACCTGTAAAATCTATAAAACCTTATCCAGGTTGGTGAACAACCCAAGTTTTAACTTTATAAAAAAACTATTAATCATTTCGATTAATCCAACGGACCATAAATCTTCCCGCCAATCATATAAGATTTAAGATTTAAATGTAATAGGGAAGTGGTTTTCTAGGGAGTAGGTAGGAATTGGTTTAGGAAGGGGGGTGCTAAGTGAAAAAGTAGATGACATGTGCAAAAAATAGTAATTTAAAAACATCCCTTTTGGGACCCCCTTTGGTTAAATGTGGGAAGAGCTGGAGGTTGCTAAATATATTTATAACCTTTGGATCTAATGTGCCCATATCTAGAGGAATGGGAAAATAGGGGGGTTTAAATAGTTAAGTGTTGAGTGGGTCATGGGCTTTGACATTTTAACTTGGTTTTACCATTAGGCTTACCCAAATATAAATTTTAAATTTAAAAAGATATTTCCATAAAAGTATATTATTATATTTTTATAAAAATATGATTATTTTAAAATTAAAATTATTATTATAAAAAAAAAATTATAAATCATTCAAAAGTACTTCATCCACATATATCTTATCATTTGGCCAAGAAATAAATTGGTAAATTCTTACTAGAATTTTGTAATTTTCAGTATACCAAAATATGTTACAATAGAACCTCTGAGAATTTACTAAAATTATATGTTAAGGCAATTGGCTTCTCTCTTAATATAAGAGAATGATTATTTACTATCTTCACTCCTTTGTAGCACATAATTATTGTGAGAAGCACTACTAAGAACCCAAAACCACCTTCCTAGCCTTCAAATTTGATAATTCTAAAGAGAATCTATGAATAACAATATAGATGTCTCATATGCATCTCCATGAACTAATGTTCAGACTTAAGGATCATTTAACTCACTAAAGAATTCAATATCATCCCTTCATCCCATTATAGCTTCTCTCTCATCTATATAATGAAGACCATACCAAGTGGAAAGGAGAGAGATTTTTTACACAAATATATGCCCTTTACATTTCCTTCTATCTTCCTTTTAAGTTGTTGATAATATATTTGTGAGGCTCAAGGAAGGGCGAGGCCAGAGAGCAAGAGATAATATACACTCGATTCAAGGTAACTTGGTTGATATCTTGTACTGTTGTTTGTTTTAATTTATGAAATGGATTGATGTGGTTCTACTCTAGCCAACCCCCAAATTTCGTGTCTATAATGTGCATGATTTCTAAAGTGGTTGATATGATTTAATTGATTAGATTAGATATGGTTTTTAATTAATAGTCTATCATTTGAGGATTTGGGAAAGGTTTTTCATTTATCTATGTGGAGGAAATAGGTTGCAAGAACCAAAACTAGGATCTTAAATTTATGTCTATCAAAATCATGTGAAAATGAATTTTTTGAAAAAGTTAAACACTTTAGCCTTCTTACCATTTTTGTATGGTGAATATATTTATTTATTTATTTCAGAGTTTAGTGGGTTTTTTTTAGTTTTAAAAAACTCTATTTGCTACAAGTCATGGGTAAGCTAGAGAAATCAGATTTTGTGTTACCAAAAATCCATATACAAGTGTTGTTTTTGTTAACACAAATCCATATATACAAGTGTTATTTGATGCAATATTACTTGAAGGGTACCAACAAATATTACAAGAGTGTCAAACTACATGAAACCTCTTGTATCTTTTGTATTTAGTCTTACTCAAGCATAGATTTACCTAACTAAGATAGGTCTTTATGTTATTGAAAGATGTCAAATAAAATATCTAGGTTCAAAGAATTTGTAAACTTGGAGTGGATATTGTTAAATCAATAAAATGAAGGAGACAAGACAAGAGACACAAGAAGTGGTAGAAATGGACTCAAGCCATGCTTTCTACATTGTATTTATATCAATGATACACATATATAATACATGATTGAAACCACCTCTTTGATCTCACCTCCAGGTCATTAAGGGATAAATTAAAAGGAGGAAAAATAGGAATATAAAAACACACTTAGGATAATACTATATCCTAATATGTGAAATATATAAAGGTGATATACTAGGACTTCATGATTGTATATGAGTAAGAGGCTAACACATAATGACATAGGAAATTTCTTTTATACCACTTGTGGTGTTCCTTGTTGGTTGAAACATAATATTAAAAGAAAAATAGAGAAAATATAGTTGTTGAAAACTAATAAATAGAACAAGAAATCATGAAATATATTTGTAGAAATAAAATAAGTGTAAATAGATTTGAAAAATAATAATAGTAAAAAAACCTTTGTGAATATTCAAAATTTGATGAAATGTTCACTTTCCTCTTCAAGGGAGCAACCTATAACATGAACAAAATTCCAAATACAATAATATTCACTTGACAACTAATTACATAACTACTACTACTACATATTATTTTTAATTTGCTAAAAACCTAACCACCTAGTAGACCTTCATTAATGACCCCTAAACCAATAACTAGTGAACCTTCTTTAATGAGGTTACTTCCATTTATTAATTTCACACTCTACTATCTCATGGGGCCTTATTTATTACAAATTGTCCTCAATACATTAATCAAGAATATGTTTCACTAACCTTAGGAGTTAGGTAGGACCTTAAGAAGATCTAAACTCCTATACTCTAATTTAAAACATCATGTGGGCCTCCCTACACTTGTTTAAAGGCTCACAGACTTTCAAGCTAAACCACCAATGCCTTCATATTGGAAGAGCTATTATGAGATAAGTAGAGTTCATAGCAATAGGGCTACAAATGGATTATGTATTTCCCATATTCAAAGTTGCAAAGGCCCTGCAAGTTGCAAGGTTCATTCTAGTTAATTGTACTGCTAAATAGGTCCTCTATCAAAGTTGTGTTGCAAGGTTCATTCTAGTTAATTGTACTGCTAAATAGGTCCTCTATCAAAGTTGTTACTTAAACTCACTTGCATGCATATTAAATGTGGATTTAGAATATCTCAAATTTATAATATTCTCATTGCCCAATAGTCTTGAATATTAGATAGGCCTTATATAGCATTTATTATCTTTTAAATGAGAATTATTTTTGGGTTTTATTGTCTAGTTCTTATTTCCTCTTTACATCCACATGTCTTTATATTACTTCTAATGTTTATACCTTGAATTAGTAGAATCACCATTCCATTTAAAAGTCCAATAATTTGATCAAGAACCTACTCCTAATTTTTTTTTTAAATTCACCCAGATGTGGGTGCCACGCAGAAGAAGGACGGCCCACCACTTGCTCAGCATGGGCGGCCTCAAGTTTGAACAAGTCATTAACTGCCCTCCGCCGCCCTGGATGGCAAGCGTGAGAGCAAAGGAGCGAGAGGACGGCAATTCATTGCCGAGGCTGTGCTCCATTAACTGTTGCAGAGGGGAGTTATGGCTTACCAGTATCGAGGCAAGCCAGAGCAGCTTAAGTATGGCAAGAATTTGGAATGTTTTGCATCGGATAAGGTTCGAATTGTGGATTTGGGTTTCTGGGCGTCAGGTCTCAGAGCACAAGCTCGAGAACTCCCTCTGGCATTTGGAGGTGGAGATAGGGCATCAAAAGGGGGTGAAGGCGGTCTCACACCCTCATCGGACTTCAAGGAAATCATGCCGCCGAGACAGAGGCTCATTAGCCGTCGAGGCACGGGACGAGGCGGAACTTCACGCCCCCGGTCGCCAATCCATCTTCAAATTGCTGCCGGTCGCCAATCCATCTTCAAATTGCTGCCGTTGTCTGTGCCACCGGGTGGCTGAAGCAAATCCCATTCAGTCGCAGCAATTCATGGACGCCAGGACGCCGGATTCAAGTGCTGCCCCGCTACCCGCGTTTGGTACAGCGGTATTCTCCTTCAGCGGTGCCCAGGGCAATTCTAACATTCAAGCTCACGTCTCAGTCCTATTCCTGGAGGAAGCGAAAGAGGAGGTTGGGGAGCAACCCAGCGCCCAAATTCATCTTGCTGAAAGCTCCAGAGCAGCTGAGGAAAAGGCAGAGGCACAACCTGAGCCAGGGGTCGCTCCACCATCATCTCAACCAGCGCCCGCTTCAGGCAAGGCCAAGTATGATTGGGGACCTCCCCCAGAACTAGGTTTATCCGGAAGACTCGGACGAATAGACGCCAGCTCAACCAAGCTCCTGCCCTCAGACAATGCTCAGGTTTTTTTGTGAACTGTTACTCTTATCACAAATGCTCAATGTATGTCGTGAATGTCTATGTTTGGCTTGACAATTATGTAGTTTTGTGCATGACCATGCCCCTGCGAGGGATTTTGCTGAAAAACTTCCTGTTCTCTCTCTTGCCCCTGCGTGGGATAGATAATTTTGCTTTTTCTGGTCTTCAAAGCTCTACAGCCCCTGCGTGGGCTACCAGTCTCAGTCATGGTGCCCTTGCATGGGTTGTTGGTCTCAATGGTGTTGCCCCTGCGTGGGTGTTCAGTCACGATGAGGATGCCCCTGCGCGGGTAGTTTTTTGTGAATACCATCCTTCCAGAGCGCCACCCCTGGCCTCTGGCCTCTGGCTACATGTACTCCTGGTTGTAATTGCTTTCTACTGTTACTGTAAATAATAGAAATAGCATAGTTTTAACCATAATTTTTTTTTAATTTTTAAATTCAAATAAAAAATTATAATTTGATTTTGCTTTTATTAATTCATATAAATTAATATTGCCTATATTTTTCTTATTAGTACTTTAGAAAAAAAGTTGATTAAATCAAAATGTGCCCCTATTTTGAATTTATAATACTAGTAATAACCCAAACAAAGCCAGATCTCCTAATAGACTCAAGCTGTTGAATCTATGCCATTCTCAATTAATTTTCATATTAAAATAAGTGACACACCCTCGGAAACAAGGAAAAAGAAAAGTAACACATAAACATATTAAAATATGGAACCTCACCCCCTAAGAACCAATGCAGCCCCTCTCTATTCCAACACTTACCATGTATAACTATCATATTTGAGCATCTTATTTTCAAAATTAAGTAGCAACATAAAAGATAAAAGAAAAAACTACTGGACACTAAAAGAGTTCAAGATGCCAATTAAGAATTAAGCAGCAGAAAGTCAAGGAGTCAACGATAAAGATAAATAGTATGATAATGTCACTTAGCCAATTTAGCCAACGAAGATAATCATGGTCACGGTGTTATATTTATTAGCTCAGTTGAACTGTGAGCCAATGTAAAAGAGAGCACCGCCAAGAATTCAAAATAGTAATATACTCTTTGAAAACTAAGACAGAATTAAAATCGTAATTTCTATTTCATATACTCTTCACACAAATGCATATGAAAAAATCATTGTAATTTGGTATTGTATGGTTATCGTTTTGCAATTAATGCAGTTTCTGTAAGAGTGAAACTTACAGGTCATCGTGAACAAAAGATGAGTTTGCCACAGTCTATACATAATTAATCAAACAAAATAGTACAATATGGGGAGCAAAACCCACCTTCTCCACCATGGACTTCTTTTTGTTGTGGATCAATAACGTTTAAGTATGTCGTTGCCTATGTGTAAAAGAATACCATCGAATCGGACATAACATCCTGAAAATACTCCATAAATAACAACTTCAAAATGCTTCTTGAAATATCAAATTCCTTATCCTTACCAATTCATATAGATGTTTAACCAAAAGATCAACGCCGAATCTTTGGAATTTATATAATACTATGATGAGTTAGGGAACCCTAACGGTTACATTGAATAGGAGAACGGCGTTAGCAAGAAGAGATGTGGAGACGGTGTGTATGGTGGCGAAGCCCCGTGCAAATCTGAACTTGCCGGTGCCTCCAACGACAGACACCTCCCGCTCGTCCATGAAGATCCTGTCAGCTCCCTGTATGGAGAGAGTGCTGCCCCTGTACTCTGCCGGCCACTCAAAGATGGCGGTGAAGACCAGCAAGAGGTCGGGGCGCGTGACGAGAGAGAGAGAGTCGGACAAATACATTCCCTGAGCTCTGCCAACGAGAAGCGAATCAGGCGACGCCTGCTGAGTGAGGATATCATCGATGACCACCATCGCCCCAAATCCCGGGCTTAGGATGCTCCCCAGTCCCACCGGCACTGCCGTTCGGTTACTCCCCACCACCACATCGTGCATGTGGAACAAAATATTAATTTCTTCGCTTCGTACCGCTACAGCTATGCACATCAATGCTATCCAGTAAACGACTGTGTTGGCCATCTTGCCACTGTGTTCTCTTCTCTTTCTGGGCACCCCTTGCGGCTTTAAATAAATTGCGACACTCTAATAATGGACGCTGAACTACTGGGATTACCGATGAACAACCACGGCAAACGTGTTTTCTTTTTAATTTATGTTTTGCCGTATCAACGAATCCAATTATACGTTGCTATGGACGGTCACCTACCCTCCACACCAACTGACGGAAACCCTTACCTTGTTTGGTTCCTAATGATAATTTTGATGCTTCCGAGATTTCGTGATGCTATATATGTAGGTATGAAAGAGAGCCTGATATTTTAAAAACACAAAGATTTGTCAGCCAGATATATAAATTTATTGAAAATGGTCAAAAATAAATTTGATTAGAGCCTGATATTTTTGAAACACAAAGATTTCTCATACAGATATTAATTTAATGTACACGGTCAAACAAATAACATAAAGATATTATAAACAATTATATAACTCTATTAAAAAAAGGTCTGTGATAAATACAATGCAAACAAATAGGTTTTTGATGAATACAATGCAAACAAATAGAATTTTGATGAATACAATGCAAACAAATAGGTTTTTTATTAATACACTACAAATTTGATTTTCTTATAGTTTTTATTTAAGATGAAATTATTTTTAAATATTAGAATATGATTTAAAATGACAGATTGATGTAAATAGTTACCAATCATTTTGATTAATAATATATTTCTTTTGATTAATAATATATTTCTTTTTTTATGTATGAAATTAAAATTAAATGTTATAAAAAATATATGATTTTAATTAAAAAATGGTTTTGTGTCCCATTTTATTGAAAGAAGAAAGGTCTTGTAATTTGGAAAAAGTCTCATTCTATTCAAAGAAGAAAGGTCTTGTAATTCTGAAACATGAGATTAAAGTCAGTTTTTTAGATTTTTTTCAACATTAGCTACTTCCCACTAGAAGTATTGTCTTCCCATTGCATTAATTTCTCTCCAAAATTATTTAGAGAATGAGAAGTGTATAAAGAGGTGTAGGATTGTCCTCCATGGTTACTATGAATATAGGAACATAAGCAAATGAACATTGCACACATAAAAAATGATAATAGTAATAGAATAGCCATAATAGCTTATATAGATATACTTAAAAACAATGGTTCATGATAGAAGCTAAGACCAAACAACATATATAGTAGATTTGAAACATAAAGCTTGCTCGCCTCTCCTCATCCAAGGAGTACCTAAGTTGCATACTCTAGATGGACCTTGCTAGTGGAAAAATGAGAAATTAAGTTTTTTAATAATAACTTTTTAAATTGAAATAATTTTTTGGTAGTGTAATAAGTTTTAAAATTATTTTGATTAGTTACTATTTAAATTGAAATTATTTTTTAGTATTCAAATTATTTTTTGGTTAGTAAAGTATTCATTTTCTTTAAATGTAAAGAAAAATGTCTAAATGCATTGGGCATGAGTTAAACTCCAACTCATTAGGACCTTAAATAATGATTATGAGTCAACTCATATGCATGGATAGGAACCAATAATCACCATTAGCATTGACAAATGAGTAATGATATAGTTTCCCTCTCCAAATTTTAAAGGAAAAACTAAAATAAAATAGAAATTTGGTCAAATAGGATTTGAGAAAAAAAAAATGAATTCTTTTACCCAAAGCATGGAATAATGTTTACATTATGTTTCAGCAAGTTGTGGATAACTATTCAGAACAAAAGTGATACACATCTATACTTCTCACCATATAAGAAAAAAAGGGAGGATAGTTGACTTTCAACATTTGATTTAAAAAAACATTTGATTTATTAGGATTAAAATGTGAGGAAAAATAATAATTAAATAGCAATGAAACATACAACAACAAGACACTATGATTATTCTAGAAACCCAAAATCCAATAAACAAGATCGTAATAGATCTATTAAGCTTGGTAAAAAGACAACTTACAATGGAGAATCCCAAGCCTATTTGTAGGCTTCATTAAATACAATATTATGGGAAATATGCCAAAGGTCCAAAAGAAATTATTGTAAACTTTAAATTCTTTGGCTCATTCTCAAGTCAAGGTTAACATAGCATTCATCCCTTCAAATTTGACTTGGGGAGATTTTTTTGATCCAACCCTACTTCAAAGTTTATAACAAGGGTATCTAGAAATCCCACATGCCTCCTTGCCCCTCCACTTTAGACTTACCATGGGTACACATGCCTAACAAAGTTTTATAGATCGTATGCCCATAGACATGTACTTTAAAATTATTCATCTCCAAATTAACTATTCTTTTTAAAAATTATTGTTTCTATTACCTCTAGAACTTTAGGAATGATCTTTATTTCTTTGACCACCACTTATAAATGCCACCATTCTCTCAGGTTGTCATGCTCCCCTTTCGCCATGTGTTGCACAACCTCATATTCAATCTTTTTCTCACAAAAATTTGAAATACTAAGCTATCTCCTCCTAACTTGTCCAAATTCTTACATCCATGTAGCTCTTGACATATGACATTTTTTGTCTTCTTTCCAACTAAAAAAAATGTTTTAATTTGGATATAAGTTTAATTTTTTAAACTACATGATTCAAATGGAAAGTGACATCCACCCATGGTATTGACACATGGTATTTATCCGTGGTAACCACCCATGGTATTTACCCATGGTTTGTAACTGAAGAAGGATATAAATAATGGTCCTCACTTTGTGAAAGACATATTCATTCAACAAGATGTAGTTGTAAAGGTTTTCCTCATTTAATAAAGAGTTATCTTTCTTTTCATGTGCTTTCAAATGTATTCAGTGCAAGTATTTATTTTTATCAATGTTCTTTTTAGTAGTTTCAGGAAATATTTTGTTCTTTCTCTCAACTCTCTTAAAGTTCAATTCTCATGGATCTTAGCCCCCAAAAATATGGGTCAATGGTATTAGAGATAGGTTTCGACTACATGGAAATCAGTGTTGGACGAAATGGAGTCGCCTGAAGAAACCATCATAAGGAAACAAACTCGATTCATTTGTTGCGATAGCAAGAGAGAGATGTAGAACATTGAAGTGGTAAAAATATTCTTAGCTAAAGCCTATAAGAGCTTCTCTTTTTCTCTTATCAACCCTCACTTCCATATATGTTCTTCAATTTATTTCTTCTAAGGGATTCTATTTTTCTCTTATCGGCCCTCACATATAGTAACCAACTTCTCCTTCATTGTATCCAACACCTTCTAACATTTCTTTGTCCACTGAAACTTTTCATCCTTCTTGAGAAACTTCTCCAATGGTGTTGTAATATGTGCATATCCCTACATGAATTGCCTATAATACCTGGTGTGTCCCAAGGTAGTGTGTATTTGTCTCACTGATGTATGAAGGGATAGTTAATTTGTTAGAAATTCAAGGTAATAGGAGATTATGGTTGATTTTTCTTACTTGATAATTACTTGTGAACTTTCTTGGCTTCTTAATAAACTCTTTGTGTTATTTTTATTCATCAAGCAATTACAAAAATATAAACATGAAGATCACAAGAGACAATAAACACAAGATATAGGCTCCACGCAAGGGGAAAACCCCACAATTAGGGAAAACCCAAAAAATATTCTTCTTATAGAATTAGATCAAATGAGATATCCAAGACCAAGACCAAGACAACTTCCTCCATAAGATCCCCAAGTCATCGCTCCATTCTCTTGCCAATTTTTATCTTTAAACTAATATGTCACGGGATCATATTTTACAGATTTTGTAGATCTTCTTTAGCTCACAAATCCCATTTATAAAAGTCTTTTATCATCTCGCATATTATAATCACCATAGTCCTTTCATTAGCTTACATATTATAGTGCTTCATCAAGTTCACATGTCGTTACATGAATAGTCTTAGTAGCTCGCATTTCTCCTCATGAACTCGGATCCTTTCGAGGTTATCTGCCAGAGGAGATTCACATCCTTTTCAAATATTTTACCATAAAAGAGAGTGAGGTCTATGTCTTTAATATTTCTCATAAATAAGCAACAAACTTTCTTCTATTTCTCCATAGAAAACTCGCTCATAAACCCTTGAATTGTCCACAAAACTTCAATGATTTTGTTTTTTTGGAGGATGCACATCAATATATAGTTGATCTCACATTTGAAAATACACATCCATTTAATGAGCTGATTTGTCATCCTGGAGGGATGACTTGGTCTTATGGAGGACAATTTGACTCTTAACAAAAGAAATCATTTTTTTCTTACAAACAGTCCAAATGGACTTTGACTCAAATTCAATTATTTGACTTAACAATTCCTAGAAGCATGAAGACGATGCTTGACTAATAATACTAATTTTCTTTTTATTATTTTTACATGAAATGAAAAATAATATAAGTACAAACTATGAAGACCAAACCTAGTTACTTTTCCAACCTTATTACCACTATGTTCTTCACATGATCCACCAATATCCCCTGGTTACATACAGTATGATTGAGTAATATCCCAAATGGTGAGTAAAAAATCCATTTTTTTAATATCAGGGATATCTAAACCTATTTTCACCTATCCAACATCATTCTGACCACCGTGACATGTTTCTTCAAGAGGCTAAAGATATTCCAACCATCTAAATAAACTTATAAAAAAAATTTGACGAATTCCTTAAATGTTGTGACAAATACTCTTGAAAAGACTTCTAGAGCATTCTTTAGCCCAAAAGGCATGATTGTACACTAAAAGGATTCCCATTCATTAGAAAATGTGGTCTTATGGAAACCTTCCTTAGTTATGATACCCTAAAATTTCCATCTGTGAAAGATTATGCCTCCTAGCCACCAACATTATCCAAAAACTCACCAATAAACGGAGTAGGGAATAGGTTGTGAATAGGGGCATTATATATCTTCCTTAGTTCCATACAGATTTAGATCTCTTCGGTCTTCTTATTTTGAATTACCGTATGATTAATCCATTCACACTCCTCGATAGGTTCAATTACACCCAATTCCAACATTCTATCGAGACCCTGGTTGAACTTCTAGTTGTAAGTGGGATTCAACCTATATGGCCTCTATTTCACTGGTTTCACATTAGGATTTAGTGAAATCTTCATTTAACCCAAATCATGAGTTATTCCCTTCATCTAAGAGAAAGTGTTATGGAACAAGTCATGATTCTCACCCAACATATTAGAAATATGTCTAACAACCTCTTCATCCTAGTAGTTTCCAATTACTGTGAGCTTCATATTTTCCTTCATACCAATGTTCACCTTGTGGTTCAGATAGATTTTTCATAGTTAAGTGTAGTAGAATCTCGTCGCGGTCCCACCACCATGTATTCTCCTTCAGACTCTCAAACATGGAGATTCCTTGGGTCCTCATCATCTCAGGCTTTGTTTGAAACATTGTAACATTCTACTAGTTCCCTTGTATTCTCACAGTGCTTGTGCAATGAGAAGAGAGGTATCTCCAATGCTTGGCTTAGGTGAAAATATATTTTCCTTCATTTTTTGTAATGCTCCATCTATCAAATTGTATTTAGACTCAAACTAAAATGTTACCATAAAATTATCTACCATCCTTTCCCACTTTGCTATACCTTGTCACAGTTCCAACTGTGTATACCAGTTGTGGGGTATAGTTTCTAAAATATGTATGAACTGATGGACCCACTCATCCTGTAGAACTTTCTCCCTTATCCAATTTTCAACACAGTTACCCATGTGGGTGATCGAACAAATCTTACAAACATATTTTTTCTCAGTATCTCTTATGCCCAAGCCAAATCTAATCTATAAGAAATGTCTAAATTTCTTCTAGGTGTTGGCATACTCCTTGTGTATCACCAAGCAATGCATTAGAGTGAATTTTAGGAAGATGTCTAATGTTGGTAGCCTAAGCTACTCAAAAAATTGTGCCTCAAATTCTTTTACAAATGTAAAAAAATCTACAAGACCATCGAACTTTGATGCTTCCCATACCTCTGTACTAATCCATCTTACTATGTGGTGGCATGCACTCATATTTGAGTTGGCACCTCATGGAGTCAATGTTGTTAGTTCTCCAAGCCATCATGTAAATCCAATGAACATTAATTGATACTTCACAAACTTAGAGTGCCATCCATTATAGGGTTGACATAGTCATTTCACCATGTTGTAACATTATATAAATTGTCAAGGTCTACTGATGCAAGGTCCCTATTACAAATTTGACATATTGTTCCCCTTGTTTAGGATCTAAGGACATAACCACATTTAAGCCCCCTGATTCAAATTCCATATGTATCTTCTTCATATTAATGATGGCTTGGTTTTCAAATTCCCATTCAACGCCAAGTAATGCCAAATATGGGTCTAGACCCCGTCAATTTTAACTTCGACATCTACAAATATTCGAATTGGGAAGATTCTATGCTAGTTTGCCAACCAAAGTTGTATATATGACCATCTATATTTTGGTTTACCCATCAACTCCCACGTTTTCTTCTGCAATATGTTTACATCACAGACCAGATCTAGTATAACATTATCCATATCATAATCAATGAGTTGAGCATTGAACCATAATTTGTATTTGGTGTGGCTCCTGCATAATACTTTCTTTACCATTCTCTATGATTTTTGCACAGTAGCCACCTCTAGCTCCTACACATAGTGGTATATCATCCTACATAGATTCTCTAGTGCACATCCATCTTGCATTTATTCTAAGCAACTTCTAAGGAAATTGTGAATGCAACTTACTTCCATAATAGTCCCCTTCATCAGAGGATGATCGTAGAGTGGTTATATCTACGACTATAGATTCAAGCTTGAGAGCCCTCATTTTTCTGCCAAAAAGACCCTTCCTTGCCTCCTGGTATGTCTAATTCTCCTTGAGAGGATGAAATTTCAAAGGGGACTTAACAATCTTCCGTACCCATGGGTGGGGCTACTTTATTGGATTTATGGCATCCATCCCCATTCTTATCCCACCTTTGGTGACTGTGCATATCTGAGGGTGGTCTCATTGAGTATTTTTTGTCACCATCTTCACATTAAGTCCTTGTTTCTCCTACCACTTGGTTATCAATTGTGAACAATCCTTTGTAGCATGATCTAATTTCCTATAGTATGTATAGGTAGTACAAGGATATGGAAATATTGGGCAAGGTTTCTAGCTTGTCCATAATCTTCCTTTGGCTAGGGGATTTGTTTCTCTTGAAGCCATATGATCTGTTAATGTGGGACATTAATTCCAGTGGTAACTCTCCTTCCTATAGATGGCGCACCATGCCTCCTCTTCTCGTTATCTTTTACTAGATCTTGTAATTTCAGATTTAACATAATGAGTTGTGATTATACCTACACCATACCCACATTTCTTTCTCCTCCTATTGTTGTAGCTTCCAACCTCATAGCTATCTCTAGAGGTTCAGGCTGGGATGCTATCCTTTGTTGAGTCAAATGAATCCTACTATGTGGCAATAACCTATATATGAACCATTCACGATATTGTGCCTCTAGAATTTAAAAGGTCAATCTATCCATTAGTACTTTAAATTGTTGATTAAAGTCCCAGACTAACTCACCAACATTTTGTTTAATCTCCTTTATCTTAGTAATGTGTTGTAACTCTAACTTAGGCTTCTGAAACTCCTTCAATAGTGTCTTCTTGATGTCTTCGAAAGTGCTTAGCTATCTAGGAAGCAAAGTGATACTTCATATATAATGTTAGTGCATGATCCCAAATGGTTTTTGTTGGAAATAATACTGAGAGGGGGGGTGAATCAGTATTATCAGATTAATCAAACTTTTCAAATGCCCAAACATATACGCTACTTCAGTTAAGTGAACCAGCGTGTACACGCTACTGTGACGAAGTAAAACAGCGTATAAGCAGAAAACTCACAATTTAGTTGGCTTATTCTTCAATTAAGTGCATCAGGACATTATTCATCATATTAACAGTAAACATGTGCAGTATAACAGAACAGATAAAAAGCCACACACATGAACACCAAGATATAAGGTGGAAACCCAATGTGGGTGAAAACCACCTGCTGCAAGTTGTCTCTATCTTTCTTAATATGAAACTTCAGTTTACAATCTTTTGTACTGGTGCAGCCTTATACCAGTACGCAGGCTACAACCTGCAGAAGGCTTCAACCTTCTCTCGTTCTCCAAACTTCCTTGGAAGGGAGCTCCAACCCCTTTGCTTTTGTACTAGCCAAGATACTAGTACGTAGGTGCTGACCTACAATCTTCCTTCTTCCAGGTATCACTTTTCATACATTTTCAGACTTGGATATTCCTGAAGCACAACATTACAATCTGAAGACCACAATTCATTCAATTTTCACAACAGATCATTGAAGCATAAAACAACCAACTTGAATCACTGAACCACTGAACCCTGTCAATCACCAGTTACCAGAACACAGAGCAGACTACAGAACTCTGTAATAACAGTCAGATCCCACTGTAAACCCAAATCAAGCTTCAAAAGATATACGCTACTTTAATGAGCAGAAACCGTGTATACACGCGCTTTTACCGAAGCCAACCTGCGTACAGATCTAAAAATAAACTTTCTCAACTTGCAGCTGTACCAGATATTAGTTAGACTCAGAACGTAACATTGCGACAATATGCAGATCTAGAAATACGCATAATCAACCATAACATGATAGTGCATTTCAAACCATTTGATCCCGATCTCTCCTTAGATCTAGTTCTCCATCAACCGATGAGATCTCTCCTTAGCTCAGATCAACCAACTCAGAACCTGCATATCAGATCTCTTTCTCTCTTAGATATTCATGCCTTGTCGAAAGATGATCTTTGTCTAATGATCTTCTTCTCCTTATATAGCCTTAGGCCTTTCTCAATACAAGAGCCAAAACCATAGTAACACAATACCATCAACTTTAAAACTAGGGATCGACACGCCCGTCGAGACATAATGGTCCGAAATCATAGGCACAACTTCCAAGGTCTAACCACCATGAACCAAAGGAACCTTTCCACATACACGCGCTTTTTCTGAATCGAACTTGCGTGTACACGCGACTTGGGCTTAACGAAACAGCGTGTATGAGCTTTCTTGCCATGCTGTACTGAGATCTGTCTTCTGATTAAGTTGCCATCACCTGTACTAACCTTTGAGCACCTGTACCATCCACTGAGTGAGTTGCCATCAAGGACAACACTTGAACCATAATGCCAACAGTTTTCTCCAACTCTGTGATCAAGGTTCAATTTTCTTGAACCTACTTCGCCATCTAGACCGCCTCACATACGAACCAATAATTCTTGAGATCCTCTCTATCGGTTCCATGAAATATTGATAGCCTCAATGTGGTGTCGATAATAGCCATTGGCTATCACATTGGACTTCCTCATCCAAAATTTAATTTCTCCTTCAATGGTTATTTACTTTCTGGTGATCCTCCCAATGATCTTCTTGGTTCTTCTTCTTTAACCTCTTCTTCCTCCATAATACTACTACTTCCATTAGTCATAACATTATCAAACTACCTCATATGCACTGACTCCAATGATTGTGGTGTTTACATGGTGAAATTTTTCTATACCAACAAAGGGAACTAACCCGATTGCAAGCCCCAATTAGACCTACTTTTGTTTGGAATGGCTAGTTCCAACGGGTTTTAAGGGACCCCATAAACTATTAAATGAGTTGAAAGATTGCTTTTGGGAATAAGGCTTCAATTACATCAACAAAATAAAATAGCTAAACACTATGTATTGAATCCTATCTATACTTTTTCTAACTACTCTAGTCTATGTCCTAACTATCCTAATCTATCCTGTAGGAGCATGACAAAGAGAGGTTATACATCATATATGAATTCCAAGTCTAAATGGATCAATTACTGGTTCACATAAGAACAAGGATGCATTAATTCTTAATTTCAATCCAATCATTCATACAGGAATACACATTCCATTTTATGGAAGAAAAGCTTGCAACTGATGCCCAACATAGTTTCGAATCAGGGACTGCTTATGAACTAACTATGATGAAGAATTACATTCAGACAAACAAGACTAATTATAAGTTGTATCGTTATCAAATTTCACAAAAACAAAACACATTCGCATTTATGCCATCGATCAACATCCTGTCTCAAAACACATGAAAGCAAAGGATCTCAAATCTGAAACAAAAAGCTCCTCATTCAACCAAAACAATCTCCTTTATTTATAATAAATCAAAGTTGTTTCTAGAGTTTTGTTCTAGTTCCTCTTGTTGTCAGCGACGGACTTACAGATTATGCATATGAGGTTCTTATTTGAGGACTCTGTAACTCCATTTCCCTGGGGGTAATAGTTTGATGCATACCGTATGTGAATTGATTTATCAATAGCAAATTTCGTCAGTTTTAGTGATGAAAAGTAAGAAGCATTATCAAATATGAGAGCATCAGGGATGCCATACATGTTGATAATGAATTTCTCAATAAATGATATTACCTCATCTTCGTTTACCTTCCGAAGTGGGATGGCTTTAGTCCATCTAGTGAGTAATCGGTCACTATGAGTATATACTTATGCTGTTGTGAAGAGTTTGGCATGATCTCGCCTATGACATCTAGGTCCCATTGCTGGAATGGGTGACAAATCATAATGGGCGTAAGGGGAACAACAGGCTTTCTTTCTCGTCCTGTGGCAGTTTGACACAACTTGCATTTGTGAGCATAGGCATGCAAGTCCCTGAACATTGTTGGCCAATAATATCCAGCTCTTAATATTTTGTGAGCAGTGGTCTCTCTACCATAGTGACCACCTGCTAGGTCGTCATGCATTTCTTTGAAGACATGGTTAGCATCATCCTTTTCCAAACAACTCAGCCAGATTCCATCATAATTTTTTCTGTATAATATGTTATTGGCCAAATGATACTGATTAGATTTCAATCTGAGCGCTCTCCTCTATGATGCATCCATGTGTTTGGGACATGATCCCCGTGTGAGATAGAAGTGTATGTCGTAATACCACAACACAAGATCCAAAAGGACTTCTGAAATTTCTCGCTCATACATCAGCGCTTCGTTAATCCATAGGGGATCCTCCCTAAATTCCATTTGTGCATATTGCATGCTCTACATTTCTAATTCTTTGGATGCCCCTTCTTTGTCCGCCAAGGATTCAGGTGATAAATATGATCCCTTCTGTGATATGAATACACAGTGATGTCATCCATGTAAACCACTATTGATCTGTTAATCAACCCTCAGAAAGCTATGTCCATAGCTCTCTGAAATGTGGCATCCTCATTAATAAGTCCAAAAGGAATTTTACGATATGCATAGGTGCCTCATTTAGTGTTGAAGGTTGTCTTAAGCTAATCCCCCTTAGATACCAGCACTTGGTTATATCTTGAGAACCCATCTAACAGGGAAAACATTTCAGACCCAGAAACGCATTGAAGAATGTGTTCCATAGAAGGGATAGGATATTTATCCTTTTGTGATGCTTTGTTCAGGTTTATGAAATCAATACACAACCTGATGTCTCCATTTTCCTTTCTCTCTAGCACGATATTGGCTACCTAGCGTGTGTGTCTGATAGGAAAGATGATTTTAGCATCCAACATTTTGTTTAATTCTTTCTTCACCAACGGCTCTAGGCATGGATGCATCTTACGAAGCTTTTGTTGGTAGGGCCTAACCTCCTTTTCCAAAGGAATTACATGCTGCATAACACTAGTATCAAAGGTTTTTAGGTCCCCATATGTCCATGCAAAGATGCCCTTGTATTCTTTTAATAGCTTGACAAATGCAGCCTTTTCTGGTGAAGAGCACCCCAAGCCCATATTAACATTTTTTGGATCTTCTTTGGTCCCAAGGTTGACCGATTCATACTTCATGGATGAGCTATGCATTTTGTAGTTAGTTGGCTTCTTTAATCTATCATGCAAGTAATACAAGTGCTCCATCTTAACAACTGACTTGGGAATCACATTGGGCTGATCCTTTTCCTCATCTTCCCTCTCGTTGATAAGCCTGTCATGCTCCTTTTCATCAATGACTGCATTCTTGAATGTCTTCTCACAATGCAAGAAATCAAGGATTTTCTCGTCATCTTTGAACACCTGCCAATTTTAGATGTTATCAAGCATGGATGGTCTAAAGATCAATTTAATAGAACATTTATTTTTCTTCAATCTAAAATCAGGCAAAAGTTTAGCAACCATACTGGCCATCAGATCAGCATCTTGGTTTTTCCCTCGAGGTATGTATGTGATATTAAAAGAATCAAAACTGTCAATTAAGCTCCATACCTCATGCTGGTACCTTACCAGGTGTGGTGAATTGCAATGTATCCTTTTCCTTACCTGATCCACAATTATTTGTGAGTCACTAAAAACTTTAAGATTTTTTACTTTCATATCAATGGCTTTCTTAAGGCCCCGCAACAAGCCTTCTTATTCTGTTGTATTTTTGGTGCATGCAAACTCTAACCGGTTGGCCATCAAATGTTGGTTCCCTTGCGGGTCAGTGAGAATGCTCCCAGCACCTGCACCTTCAAGGCAGTTAGAGCCATCAAAATAGAGTGTCCAAAATATAGAATCTAATGTTACATCAATTGAACTACTATCTATGAAATTAGTCCTATCATCTACTATAATACAGGATAGTTCAACAGTTGGATTATGGGAGGGGGCTTCCAACAATGTGTATGTCAAAGTTTCTTCAATTGTTTCTGCATGGAATTCTCCAAAACAGGTTTCTGTAGCATAAACATTGAAACTATAGTTCCCAAGGATGGAGTTGATAAACATTACAGGTTCATTGGGACCATTTAGTTCTGTTACCACATACTTCATGTATCTTTCTGATCAACTCTCAGCATATCACCTTTTCCCTTCTGAGGCAGCAAGAGATAGGACCAATCAGTTAAGAAATATCCATTGAGTTTTTCTGACCAATCCATACTAATAAGCATTCCATAAGCCTTGAGTATATCAACTACCACTATATCAATGACTTGTGTGTATTGCGGTTTAGCAACCATCCAAATCAACACATCTTTCAGCTCCCCAATTACTTTCACATTTGTCCTGTCTAATTGCATGATTTGAGTTCTAGTTTTCTCAGGTATCGCATCAAGTCTTTTAGCAACAGTGTAAGGCATCACAGTGGATGAGGCACCTGAGTCTACCAAGAAATTGTGTACGTTCATGTTGAATATTTCAAAAGTGATTAGGAAAGGGGGAGTCATGGATTTTGATTTCCTTCCTATCATGGCTGCACTGACATCTTGGGGGTTTCGATTCATTTTTGATAGGGTGGCTTCCATGGCTACTGGATTTTGGGCTGTGCTAAGAGTACTAACAGGTCTGGAGACCGAATTCTAGGTTTGGATGCTCGGGATGGTGGGAGTTTTGAAGTTCCGCTCATTCATAGCTTTCAAGAGCAAATCTCTTTGCTACGTTAATTTCAGCAAATCAAAGTATCTGATATTTGCCCTAGATTTCTTAAGATCATCCACAATATTGTAATCAATGTTATAAATAGGATAGGGAAAAGTAAACATACCAGTTTTTCCATTTTTAGGTGGGACTTTACCATTTTGAGTCACCTTCGTTGCATTTGGAGATGCATTTTCTTTCTCTAGATGGTTTGCAACTGGGGTATTCTTGGACCGACCACTAAGTCTACCCTTCATAACAGGAACTTTGGGAGTGGGTGCTTTTACAGGGCAGACATCTTTCTTGGTCTGATCTACAGGCTTCATCACACCTGCAAGTGGCCCCTTGCTTCATGTCTGGATTTCATTAGTGTGGATCTCTGCCATACTATCTCTTTGGTCATCATCGTTCTCATTTGTATAGAAATCCCACAGTACATTGATTTGAGATTCTTCTTCTAGGGGCTCTTCTACTTGGTATTCTTCCTCATCTTCTTGTTCTGGCTCTAGCTCCACTATAGGTTCTTTTTGGTTAAGGAGCAATCCGATAACAGCTAGCTCTTCTGTATTTAAATTCCCTTCATTGGGTGGAGCAGGCAGTGCCAGTGGACCATGACCACCTTTTGTCTTCTTACGATAGAAAGGTTTTCGGTTGTTATGCTCTCCTCCACTCCTACTTGTACTCTCTCCAAAATTCATTTTCATATCAATGACTGTATTTGTCAACTTCTTAATGATCCGATGTAAACCTTCTACATATATGGTATCCTTTTCTTTGGTTTCGGCCCCTTTGTTATCACTGCCATTATTCTTCTTGGATGCTTGAGATGCTTTCTTTTCTCTGGTTGTATGATGACATGCTGTGAGACTGAGCATTTCATTCTCGACTTTTACTGCTTCATCAATAACACCCTGTAAGGTTTGTGCGTTACTCCTTTTGACCCACATCATAGTAGGGACAAGGAGAGCAGTGATGTAGAATTCCATGAGCACCTCCTAAGTAGGTCTAGCAGTGGCCGAGATTCTGTTGAACAAGGTGTTGAACCGGATGTTAAAATCCTTAACCATTTCTTCGGTTTCCATTTTCAAACAGGATAGTTTTGGAACTAAGGCCGCAGGGGTTTTTCCATCACCATACTTGTCTAAAAAGGCTTGTTGAAAGGTAGCCCACGAGGTGATCGATCCGGCTCTCAAGCTAAAGTACCATGTGGAAGCTGCACCAATCAGGGTAAAAGTGAATAGGTGACATACTATATCTTCATCAGCTACCCCCAACAAGAGCACGGCCATGAAGAAGGAGCGAATATGGTTATCAGTGGTGTCTCCCTTCCTAGGGTCGAATTTAGGTAGTACTCTTTCTGCATTCTTGGGTAAGCGATGCTGCTACCCAGGTTTCGCTACGGCATCCTGAGCGAGCCAGGGAGGGAGTGCTCCCGGAGGAGGTGGGAGTTGGTTGCCACCCGGTTGGAGCTGATTCCCACCTGGAAGAGGAGCGTTAGCTATATTATGGATAAGGATGTTCTAGTTCAGGGTTTCTTCGTTAAGATTTTCAAAATTAGGACAGGGATGGCCTTCAGAAGGGGAATCCTCAGGAATTTCTTCCCAAGGAGAGTCGATACTCTACAAAGAATCAAGCACAATATCTTCAAGAGAAGGGGTTGTAGATGTCTCTTCGTTTATGTGATAGACACTTGGCTTTATTTTTGTTGTTGGAGGTAAAGACTGAAAGATAGGGAGCTATGATAGGGAATGAGCATAAGCCCGAGTAAGTCTTCTAACTGGTCGTTCCTGAGTGACAAGGTACTCCCACAGTCTCTCTTCCTTGGCTGATCTAGAAACAGGACTTATAAGGGTCTCTATTTCTTTGAAATGGGGCTCTTTCAAATGGGTGGAATGATCTTTTCGATCTTCATGATTCATGTATTAATCTTTTCAAGTCCATGCGCAACATTTATAAATGAAATCATAAAAAGCTATGGATGGCAGTTCAGGCCCTCCTTCTAGCGCCAATTTGTTGACATGGCGAAATTCGCTATACCAACAAAGGGAACTAACCCGATCGTAGGTCCCAATTAGACCTGCTTTCATTTGGAATGGCTAGTTCCAACGGGTTTTAAGGGACCCCGTAAACTGTTAAATGAGTTGAAAGATTGCTTCTGGGAAGAAGGCTTCAATTACATCAACAAAATAAAATAGCTAACCACTATGTATTGAATCCTATCTACACTTCTTCTAACTACTCTAGTCTATGTCCTAACTATCCTAATCTATCCTGTAGGAGCATGAAAAAGAGAGATTAAACATCATATATGAATTCCAAGTGTAAATGAATCAATTACTGGGTCACATAAGAACAAGGTTGCATTAATTCTTAATTGCAATCCAATCATTCATACAGGAATACACATTCCATTTTATGGAAGAAAATCTTGCAACTAATGTCCAACATAGTTTCGAATTAGGGATTGCTTATAAACTAACTATGATGAAGAATTACATTCAGACAAACAAGGCTAATTATAAGCTGTATGGTTATCAAATTGCACAAAAACAAAACACATTCGCATTTATGCCATCGATCAACATCCTCTCTCAAAATACATGAAAGCAAAGGATCTTAAATCTAAAACAAAAGGCTCCTCATTCAACCAAAACAGTCTCCTTTATTCATAATAAATAAAAGTTGTTTCCTGCCAAACAAAAAGTCCCCTTTTTTCTCCTATACAGAGGGAATATTAATGCAGCTGGAAATGACTCTCGGTCTTCCCTTAACCCCTTTCACCTTCCCCTTGTTCTCTTCGATATACAGACCAGAATACACAAATGTAGAACAATCGGTGTCACTGCTGACACGTAGAGGGCATTTTCTATCACTGGAGCACTTCATTTCCTGGGGAAATGAATAGATGTTGATTAGAAGAGGATGACTGTGTGTCATCTCTTCATGATGAGATCTGGGGCAGTTTCGCTTTCGGAATACACAGGCAACACCTGGAAACTGACTGAGGATGCCAAAGGCCGGCTCTTTCAACAAAACACACCCGCATATATGAGTTCTCTAGATCCGCTTATGCATCCTTTACTCCTCACCTACAGAGATAATAGACACCAGTCATGCTTATATAAATATGATAAAAATGCTTAAAAACACCAATCTTGCCTTCATGAAGCGTTTATAACATCAGGAGGAATAAATGTGAAATAATTGGCCCCTTTTTTTTAATTCACACATCGATTAAGTCCCGCAAGAGAAAACTCAGTTTTCATTGAAAATCATCGTAAAACACAGAGCCGAATCGAAAATCCAGACTTGAAATATTATATACGGGGGCCTATACTCTATCGGGTCTGCCATATCGCATCGCATCGTGCCATGTGTTTGGGCTTAAAGCTATGTCAATTGCTCCTTTCAATTGGCCAGACCCGACATACATATATGTCGTGGTTCATAATCCTTTCTAGTCCGCCACATAGGACTCCACTTTGAAAAACCCCGACCCTAGCATATTATCAAAGAACACAAGAAAACATGGGAAAACCCTGGCCAGACTTAAAAATCTATATGCCCAGCGCTATAATCATCGGTGGGTCCAGGTGATTATGGTGCACCATATATATAGACCCCAGATCCCGCCAATAGCGATAAGTGATGGGGTCCCGGACCCGAAACATATATATCATGTTTAATAAAACCATTAGGTCCAATGAATAGTGGCACGCCTTTATATATATAAGAGTTGGGCCTGGTCGATAGCGATATTCAATATAGCTCCAGACCCGATATATATAGAATACGGTTAATAATGCCATCGGGTTCGGAGTATAGTGGCATGCCATATATATATATAAGCCCCGGGACCCCGCCGATTGCGATATGCGATATGGCTCTGGACCCGAAATATATGAATTTGGGTTAATACTTCCGTCGGGTCCGGAAGATAACGGTGAACACTAAGTCTTAGTGTTGATTGCGATAGGTGGAAAAGGGGATTTATGCATGTTTTTGAGCATTTCCGCTATAAAGAGCTATGATGGGAATAATGATGCGATGGAAGGTTTTGTGGGTTAAATAAATCCCAATGAGCATATGAATGAAGGGCTTAAACAAGGTTATAGATGAATCATGCAAGGGATTTATTAAGGGGGCTTTAACCATTTGTGAATTGAAGATTTGACTCCCCAGAGAGCTAAATCCCTTGGGTAAAACAGATCATTTGGAGAGATGCAAGATTAACTTCTAGGGGACCCATTCAAAATTGTTGCCAAGGAAAGTTTTGATAGGGTGGTGGTTGTGGCCACAACATGTGGCGAACTAGTAATTAACTGAAAGATTCCCTTTGTTTTAGAAAATATGCTTGGGGTTATAGGTTCAACCCATGGGATGGCCTAAACTGGGGTAATGGGATGCATACAATATTTTTTCTTGAGTGAATGTTCTTCCTCATTTCATTCTTTAGCAAGTCTTTGACTACCTACTTCTCTAACTTCTCCATCGTCATTATCACTCCTTCCTCTTTTTGGTGTGGAGGGCCCTCTCTATAGCACTAGGCTCCACTCTTAGTGTAGGTCTTCGTCTCTTCTCTTCTCTGCACCACTCACTACCACCCTTCCTTCTATATACTCCTAACATTCCAAATCCCCACTACTATGCCTCCTCCAATTTTGTACAACAAATTTCTTCTGAGGTATTGAATCAACAACATGATCCAATGTAGGTCTTTTTATTGCACTAGAATTATGAAAATACCTGGTTCCACTTCATAGTACACCATTCACACTACTCATCACACTCCTCCTCTATGTTGACACACATGTCTCTACCATCTTAGAAATGTTTGCACCATTATACCCTTGACATTTCTTAGGAGAACTCTCCTCCCCTTATAGTTATTGTTATTTCATAAGATCGACCAAAACTTCTAGCTCAGGCTTCTTGCTTCGCACAATTCTTGATTTTTGCTCCAAAAACTAAGCTTCCCAATAGTCCCAACTCTCCTTCTTCATGCCTTATTTCATCCATTATCCCTTCCCTAACTTAGGTCATCCTTTGGTTAGCCCCTCATCTCTTTGCATCAAGCAAAAATTTATTGGCTCATTTTTTTAGATTCCAATAGCATCACATCCTTGTCATAGACAAACAACCTGATGCACATAGGTAATGACTTTATATGTCAGCCACATGGTATCTATAAAGATTCTCTTTCGGTTGCACTATAGGATTGAGTAGCTTCCAGTGTGAATTAAACAATGTATCCCCCTAGAACATTGTCCAACTAGAAATCAACAACCTTGGATACCGTGTTCTTCATAAGATTTACCCTCCCAATGAGATCTGGCATCCACACACGTTTCTTTGGTAGATTTCAACGTCCTTGATGGTATGCCTATCTTTGCAATCCCTCCCACAAAAAAACAAGAAACTCAAAGAACTTTTTTTCGTAACAGTCACTATAAAGATACCTCTACAACTACTTCTCTAGACTAATGTGTTGATTCTTTGATTTCTCTACTGCAAAGTCATATTATTTGTTTCTCAACCATTACTCTATCTCTTCTTTTGTTAGTCTCGACATCCCCCCTCAATTCAAACTTCAAGGTCTAAGAAACAAGACCATTTGTTGGCGTGTACAAGGCTGATCTACGGTTTAGGATTTGGCTAGAAAAAACCCCTCAAACACGAGAATATTCAACACCCTCGAGCAGGTGAGGTCTCACCTGAGGCATCATGATGGGATTGAAGAACGTTTGAAGGATTTTCAAAAAAATGGGAGACATAGATGATGTGACTTAGACTATTTCCTTTGACCATAAAGATTCAAAATACAAAGCAGGTATAACTAATTACGTAGTAAAAATACCCATAGACATCACAATGAAGATATAATACGCCAAAGAACTTTAGAGACATACATCTCACACACTAAAGTAAATCAATACCTTTTAACATTATTCATTAGCATTCCATTGCACAAACATAAATGAAGATAACAATATTTCAGAGAAAGCGTCCAATTTAGATTTTATTCATCATAGCAATATTTTCATTACACAATAACATCTAAATCCTTAATCTTGAACTCTATTGCAATATATTATTTCTCATGCATGCATCCTCTCCTTCTCATCAATAGCTTGTCCTCTATTAAAATTACAATTACAAATCATCCCTTCCATAGAATAACAATTTTTTTCTCAACAATCATAACAACTTCTACAACCTTTTAAAAACAAAAATAACTACTCCTCTATTACAACTTAACTTACTGAACCTACTAAACAAATTTCTACAAACAACATGGATTTGCGTGTAACAAAGATCAACAACAAATTTTTTGAGGTGGATCTAAAAATAGTTCGAAGAGTTGTAACTAATTGCTTAGAAAGTACTTTTTATGTTTTTGTAGTAGTCCTTCATATCTCCATCACACATCTGAGTGGTATATGTGCTTACCACTTCACTTTGCATGGGGCTTTCCCATACTTAACCAAAATTCAAAAAAATTGCAAAACTTTTCCTTTGCTTGCCCTCTACTCCAACAATTATCCCATGGTTTATGGGAGTTGATACTAGGTTCTTTACAAAGTTGGATTAAATTATGAAATGAAAATAATTAAATGTTATTAAACAAATGAAGGGACATATGAAGAAAATAATTCAAACATCCATGAATCCATGAGGGAAACAAACTAGTATATTCATTAACATTATTAATTGCATTTATAATTTAGAGAATCACATGTCTCAATGCTTTACTTAACCTTATCTTCTCAACATAATTCATAGTCTTGCAACATAAAACCTCTCTTGTTTCTTCATAGAAGTCATATTTATTCATCTTTCTTCTATTGGTCCTCTTTGATCTTACTTTGGTGGTTTTTCATCACCAACCTAGTATCCCTCTTAGCTTTCATGCTTATAACTCTAACTATAACCAAGTTACCATTACTTTATACAGCTTCCAAATGTAATATCTTCTTTTCTCTCACTTCATCTTCTTTGCACCTCACTTTAACCCTCATGTGTGTCAGTTTCCCTATGTCATTTTTATGAAATTCTTTCACACACCATACTTGTCTATCATATTGTGCTTCCTTCACCTCTTTGTTTGATTTAATTTCCTACACTTCCATTTATGCTATAATGACAATCTATGCTCACAACCCTTTTGAGTGTGAATAAAAAATCACCCTACTCATTAACATTGTTTGGGAAATGGTTTTCTTCTTCCTTGGCATACTTATCAAATGACAATCTATGTTTTTTTTACCATTTTCATCCTTCACATAAATATCTTCTTCCAACTACTTATCTTCAACTTTGCACCACTTAAAGTTCTTTATTTTTTGTGCAACCTTTTTTGGCATTGTACATGACTCTATCGCAGCAACTTGATCACTTGAATAGATTCGCAAATGCAAAATCATTTCAATAATTTGATAATTAGATTCCACATCTTGAAGAGGGATTCCTATACTAGATCAACATGTGGAATCTTCTTTTGAAGAACACTCTCCCCTGCATGAAACTCCAACAATGGATGATGTTTTAAGTGATGTGATTGATAGAATTGGGAGACTCAATCTTGATTCAGTCCCAACTCAATCAATGGAGCAGCCTGGACCATCTGAGAAAGGTCCCCCAAAGTGGCTGAGAAAGACACTTGAAAGTGTTCATCCTGATGAGGTTGGAAAGAAAAAAACTAGAAATTCAAACTGGAAAAATGGAGGTGATGTAGATGACTCTAATTCGCCTGTTGATATAGATGTTTCTTATGATTATTAATTGAACATGTCTACAAATTTTGAACCAACTTCCTTCAAAGAAGCTGCTTCTAATGATGAATGGAAAGAAGTGATGCAAAAGGAGTATGATGCCCTCATAAAGAACGACACTTGGAAGCTGGTTGATCATCCATTAGGAACCAAACCAATTGGCTGCAAGTGGGTCTACAAGAACAAGTATAAAGCTGATGGCTCACTTGACAAGCACAAAGTTAGGCTTGTGGAAAAAGGTTTTGCACATAAGGAAGGGGTCGATTATGAGGAAACTTTTGGCCCCGCAACAAAATGGGCTACCATCCAGACACTCTTTGCCCTAGCAGCTTAGAACAGTTGGAAAGTCCATCAAATGGATGTAAAAACTGCTTTCTTGAATGGAGATCTAAAAGAGAATGCTTTTATGTCCCAGCTTGAAGGATTTGCGGTGAAAGGACATGAACATAAAGTATGCAAACTTGTGAAGTCCTTGTATGGCCTCAAATAAGCACTGTGATCCTGGTATGAAAAACTAACTGAGCATCTTCTCAAACTCAATTTCAAACATTATGATCTTGATGATGCAACTTTATTTGTCAAGAAAGTTGGCAAAACAGTTGTATATCTTGTGGTATATGTAGATGATCTTTTGATGACAGGGAAAAATGAAAGCTACATTGCATCCATAAAGAAGGAATTGGGGAAAAGTTTTGAAATGACTGATTTGGGCTATGTTCATTACTATCTTGGTATTGAAGTAACCCAACATCCGAAGTCCATATTTCTTTCTCAAAAGAAGTACATTGGAGATCTGTTGAACAGGTTTGGCATGACAGAATGCAATCCTCTTACTACTCCAATGGAACAAAACTTAAAGCTCACATCTATTGAAGGAAAAGAATTTGAGGATGCAACAAAGTATAGACAGCTTGTAGGAAGTCTCAACTACATAACTACTACTAGAACAAACATTTCGTTTGCTATTGGAATCCTCTCCAGGTTTATACAAAAGCCTTGTGAGGGACATTGGTCTGCTACAAAAAGAGTTCTAAGGTACTTGAAGGGAACTCAAGACTTTGGAATCAAGTATACACAGGTGGATGACTTCAGCTTGATTGGATACTCTGATTCAGACTTCGATGGAGACAAAGAAAATGGGGTATCTACTTCAGGATATGCTATGAGTTTTGGATCAGGAGCTGTCTCCTGGAGATCACGCAAACAATTAGTTCCAACAACAGAAGTAGAATACATGACAACAACTGAAGCAACAAAAGAAATTGTGTGGCTCAGGAAAATTCTTGAAGATTTGCAGGTAAAACAAGTACAATCAACTCCATTCATGATTGACAATACCTCTGCAATAAAGTTGGCCAAGAACCCAAAGTTCCATGATCGAACGAAGCACATCAATACTAAATATCATCCGATTCGACATCATGTTGAGGCCAAAACAATCCATCTCTGTCATTGTTCCACTAATGAGAAAATTGCAGACATCTTCACCAAAGCACTTGGAAGAGAAAAGCTTGAACGATTCAGAATGATGCTTGGACTCACCAACATCCCTTCAGATTAAGGGAGGGAATGTTGACACCTAATCATCAGGATTGGGTGAATGTAATTAATGTAAATAAATAATAAGAAATATGAACAGTCATCGGGAGATGAAGTGAACAGTCTCTCCCTCATGTATATAATAAAGACCAACCTGAAGGAATAAGATATGAATTAATTTCGTGGAGTTACTACCTGTTCCTCTAAAAATAAAAGCTTTCTTGTCCTCAAGTAATTCTTGTGCTTGGTCTTTAATAGACCTTTACTTTTCCTTTGCAAATTTTATGATACTCATCTTCATAAAATCAATTGTTTTCTTCGAGAGTGATATGGTTACATATTACTAATTAATGCCCATATGTTCCATGACACTTCTCCAAGGATTTCTAATCCAACACTTAATTCATTTATGGTTCTTATTTAATATTTAGCTGCACCATTAAGCCTTGGGTACTTGTATCTCCTACATTTTCTTAATTTACTCTTTTGGAGTCATAATTTTAACACATAGAATATTGGTGAAATATTCAACTACTTAAGCAACTCCACCTAGTGTGTAATCTCATTAAATTTTGTCTTTCTTTTTCATGGACAATTCATATTCATATATTCAGAAAATAATAATCTTTCTCCAATGTATCAATCACTTCATCTCCAATTTTAAAGGAAATAATTCTTTATATTCATTATTCTTTAACCTTGGGTGCTACATGCACTCCATTTGTTCTAAAAAGGCTTCAATGTATGCACTAGCAATGTATGTAAATCAATAAATCCTTTTGGGTCATGTCTAGACACAACTTGAATAATAATGTCCAAATAAACTTGTTCATAATTTTTTTGTGTACAAACTCTATCTTCATCGAAATAAACTTCATCCATACATATTCCCTCTAACTAAACACCTAAACTAATTTATCAAATTTTATAGAATTTTAACTTAACCCTTTTTATATAAATACTCTACTGAATTATATATTACTATTATTATATATATATATATATATATATATATAAATAACTGAAGCAATATTACTATTATTTTATCCCTAACTTTTTCCCATTTCTAACCTCAAGATGAAAAAGAGAATGAAATTATTTTACATTCGAATTATTGGTAAGGGTATATGGTGCTATCTTAGAATTTTGAAATTGGATGAGAAAAACAGAAAAATAAACCCAATTTTCTTTTTTTTTCCTTTTGAATATATATATGGTAAAAACTTCATTGAAATCATCCACCCAGATAATCAAAGTCGCACTACTAAAGAAAACTCCATCAAATAAATATTCTCATCTAAGAAATGTAGTTGTATGTCACACTTTCAAGAAAGATAACTCAGAGAGCGTAAGTAAGACAAAGCACATTCACATATTTCTACCAGCATCAATGCTGCAGAGACATGACCGATGCTACGATAAGCAATGACTGAATCAGATAAACTGAAGAATGACAAATTCAATGGTATTCTCGAGTGAAGATAGGAATGGCATCACAATCAGCAAGACAACAACTATCAATTGTACCGGAGAGTTGCAGCTACACGCGGAGTTGGAACGTAATAAATTGACAAACAAGGCTAAATAAATTGACAAAGTAACGTTAACTTGTTCTAGAATCATTTTTGTCGACCCGTTTGAATCCTACTGGCACACCGTGATCATACGGAGGGAACACACCTTTGGTTTTGTTTCTCTTTCACCCTTTATAGCCTCACATTGTTTTCCGTCAATTCGTTGCAGTCTACCAATTATTTCATGCAAAGGGCCATATATTGTCCGCCTCTGCCAACTCTACCAACTCCGAGGTCAATCAAATCGGCGGAACTAAGCGTACGGCTGAGCAGAATTATTCACATTCAATCTAAACCCTAATTACAAATTTTACAACGTAATTTCGTTTCAACCCATGAACTGTCGTCCCGGGACCCGGGAGTAATTAGTGCGTTGTGGATGCAAACGGTGCACTTAATATATACCAAACGATCAACCCTACGGGGCAGATCCTATTTCCACCTCCATAGCAAAGTTAATGCTATGGAGGTACCCCTCTGACAGCCGCAGACAGCGTGGTTGACGTCATTCATCCTCGACCATGCATCATGGCCCGCATCCCTCTCCGGCATGGCATGCATCCCTCTCCGGCTGCCCGATCCGCCCTCGCGCTTCCCCACTAAACTGAATTGAAATGACTACTACGGTGTCTGACAGATCGGTGACTGTACCGTACTTCACATCCACGCCTGCATATTAGTCGCGCTTCCTGTCATTTGAATTTTAAATTTGCTGTCCCGCCCTGTTCTGAAATCAGTTGTCCCGCCTTTTTATCATATAATTGTTTTGATGCATGCTCTTTCATCTAAACGTCCCCTGATACCGCGGATGCGCTGAACAATATCATGGGCAGCATCTTTGGATGCAGGTTCGAATCAATATGCTCGTTGTGCCCGCCTGGTGCCGTTTGTGAGAGCTTTCATTAGCAATATCATCGAAGAGCACCGTCATGTAGAGCAGGCTAGGGAAGCCAATGATCAATCTGATTTTGTTGATGTTCTACCGTCGTTACATGGAGAAGATAAGGTGGATGAGGATGATATGATCGTTGTTCTCTGGTGCGTATACACGCTCTACCCACTTTAATTTCTTGGATGCAAGAAGCTTGTTTCCGGTTTCTTAATGTTTCATTTGTTCTTTCATGACAGGCAACATCACTGCCCTGATACTCTTCTTAGTTACTTTGTGAGTTTTCCCAACTTACGTAGTCATTTAATGAGGAAACATATTGATGCATATATAATTCGTAATTGTTTATGATCCTATTGGTACTTTGCAGAATTACTTTCTGGAAGATTATTAAAAACAAATCGACAGAACAGTTCTCTGGATTTCCGTATGTTTCCACGCTTTTGAATTGCTTGCTTTCTGCATGGTATGGCATGCCGTTTGTATCATCCAATAACCTTCTAGTGAGCACGGTTAACGGAACTGGGGCCGTCATAGAATTCTTCTACGCAGTTGTGTTCATCTGCTATATTCGCGACAAGAAATACAGGGTAAGTATAGTATTGATTAATAAATTTGTTTCTGAGCAGGGTGATGCCCATTTGAATGACGGTGGATGAAACAGGGGAAGATATTTGGCCTTCTGGTAGCTGTTCTCAGTTTTTTTGCAATGGTTGTCCTGGTATCGCTCTTGGCAATGCAAGGAAAAGTTAGGAGGTTATTTTGCGGCTTCGTTTGCGCCATCTTCTCCATCTGCATGTACGGGTCTCCTCTGTCAGTAATGGTAAATCTCTCTACTTCCTCTTTAGCAAAACCAATTTTCAGTGAGCATTGTTTAAGTCAGCATAACGGTCAAGAGAATGCGGTTTTTTTCAACAATTTACATTTATGCCTTATTATGATATGTGAAGTGACCTGAAGCGCGATTTCGATGATGTGCAGAGGTTGGTGATTAAGACGAAGAGCGTAAAGTATATGCCGTTCTTCCTGTTTCTCTTTGTATTCCTATGCGGCACCTCCTGGTTCATATTCGGCCTCTTGGGAAACGATCCATTCGTTTATGTACGTTTAACAATACTTACCATAGATGATAAATATATTTGCACGACAATTATAAACATTCACCTTTTGGGTAACTTAGATAAAAAAAAATCTGTTTCATGATTGAATAACCTTCATCATAAAGATCTTTTACAGAAGTAAAAATTGTATAACAAAATAAAATAGGTAAGTATTCAAATTACTTGTCCGAGAACATCATTAAACATGACTGCATAGCATGATCGAAATCAAAGCTGTAGATATAATACTTTTAATTCAGTGTATTATCCTTTAAAATCTACAAGTAACAAAGAATAAAGTAAATATTTTTAAGCATTACACGTTCAGTTCTCTATTATATGCCTTTACCTGCAATCTTTACCGTTGCAACCTAAAATCCTTATAAAACCCGAATTTGGGTAACTCTATTCTAGTGTAACTCTATGTTAGCGCTGTATTTATGAGATGGAGGTGTTAAATTTTTCAATGGTTTTATGGATCCACAGGTACCAAATGGGTCTGGAAGTTTCCTCGGAGCATTGCAGTTGATTCTGTATGTTATTTACAAAGACTGGAAGAATACGAACAACGACAGTGCTACATCGTCTCCTCCTCCAGAAAAAGAGGCAAAGCTACAGGACGTTTATCAAATGAGCCAAGTGGAAAAGGAACAAGGCCGCGTTGATCAAATGAGCCAAGTTGAAAAGGGATATGTTTTTAAATGAGCGAAGTGGAAAAGGGATTTTATGGGCAGGCAAAAGCTTATACTATGGAATGGACATTAAACGTGAATGGAATGGAAATTAAAGTGTAGCATTAAGCAACGAGGAGAATGGAATGGAAATTAAAGTGCAGTAATAAGAAATGATGTTCAACAACATAATTTGTTGTGAAATAATTTTTACATCTATGTTATAGATGTGTGTAACATAGGTGTGTATTACGAGTTGGTTGTTAATGGTTGAGAGTTTTTATTGGATTTACTCTGTCATCTACTTTTATTTATGTAATTATGCTTTTAGAAATAAACCAATAAAGTATAGTGTGATTGGTCTCTGGTGTGTAACTATGTTTGTTTTTGGTAGTTTTTTATGTTTGTCTTTGGTAGTTTTTCCAAATTGGTATCAGAGTTAGTTCCACCATGAGAGGCTATAATTATGCAAATTCTACAAGTTTAAATCATTATATATGAGATAGTGCAGGAAGGTGATTGTGTATTTTTCATGTGTTTATATTTTTGTGTGCATGTGTGTTGTTCTACTATTTAATTGAAGAAGCAATCATTGCCTTATTGTGATTTGATGTGGATATAGTCAAGTTGCCACTAGTGACTAATCCATTAGTGGAATTGTTGAACCCATACCAGATCAGATGTGATATCCAGAGCTAAATAGGGAACATCATCGTTATTATTTTGAAGGGTTGAGATCTTACATTTTGAGTGGGATCTCGTGTATGTATATGAAGTTGTATGAAATCCTCGTAAAACTTTGTGGTGTGGGTCCCAGTTTTCCTATGTTGCAATATGTCATTATTATTATTGAAGTGTGTAATGATGAACTGAAAGTTATTATTGAATAAAGTAACATAGTTTGTATTGAATAAAGTAACATAGTTTGAGTTAGTGGTTATGTTATTTTGTTCCAATAAAACATATTACTAATTTGGTTATGTTTATATTCCATTATATGTGGGTGGTCAAATTATTTTTTAAATGCTTCAAGATTAACAATTATCATTTATCTTTGTGCGTATGTTAAAAATAGTCAAGTTGTATGATTGACTTCTCAATATACAAAATACCAAAACCATTTAACTATATAACTATCAAAATTGTAATTATCTTTTTGTGTATGTTAAAAATTGTCAAGTTGTATGATTGACTTCTCAATATACACACTACCCAAACTATTTAATTATATAACTATGAAAATTGCAATTCAATGCATTTTGATAGATAGAAGTAAGTCCATACAGTGATTCAATAACAAATTATTTTTCTTTGTAGTCAAGAGCCTTTGGTCGTACAAGTATGTCAATGATGGTCACAAGCTGTTAAATTAATCAAGTGATATGCTTGAAGTTTTGGCGGAGAGAGAGGGTAGTATGTGAGGCTCCACTGTGGGTGTAGGTGTTAATGAAGATCAACAAAACAAAGATCAATATTGCTATTGTAATTTGTGATTTTAATATTTGACATGTAAACATTAAGGGAAGGGCTTGGAAGTAATAGTTCTATGTGTATTACATGTGTGTTACACATTGTTAATTGTTGTGAGCTTTTAGGTTAGCTATTTTTAGTAATTATGATCAGTGATCTATTTTGATATATGTAACTATTGATTAATTAATAAAATATAGTGTGACTTTTGTTTGGTGTATAACTATGTCTTCTTTGTTCTTTTTTAAATGTTCCTTCAATTATTATTCCATTGGAGGTTAGTGAGTGCAAAATTTCCTAATAGAAGATATGTGTGAATCTTTGTTTGGGTTCTAACACCTTTGCTCTTCAAGGTGGATAAAATATCATTCTTGTAATGCAATGCAATTCATCATTATTAAATAAGTTTTACGGAGTTGTATGAGTCCAATTAATGTGAAGAGGGCTTATTAGAAAGTTTTTCCCCATTGATAAAAGTGGTATATATAGAGATATAAAAATTGTAAAAGATATCTTTTGGAATAAATTTTAAACTAAATTTTGTACAGTCATAGAGGCAGTTGTGCACAATGATTCCATATTAATGGAAGCATATTGTTCTCGCTCATATGGCCATTGTATTCCCTACACTAATTACTTTAGAAGAACACCAAGATAACAATTGTTTTCTCACTCCCAATATTTCTATTGGGTATCATACAAGTGATACAAGTGGTACCAAATTAAATTTTTATACCAGTAGTACAAATGGTATGAGAGCAAGTGGTACAAGTGGTGCGTAGTACAAATGGTATGAGAGCAAGTGGTACAAGTGGTGCGTGTAGATCTGAAGGGGTTAGTCCCTCTTGTGAGTAGGTCCTTATAAACATTGATGTAATCAAAGCTGGGGCTTCTGATTTACATCATAATAAAAATAAGCTTTGTGTTTTTCTCTAGGATTCGTTTCCAAGTAAAATCAATATGTACATTTGTCATGTGAATAAGGTCTTGCTATTTGCCAATTTTATTAGATTGAATGATTTGTTAAAGGAGTGTACAATTTGTAAAATATTGATTCATGCCCCCACCTCCCTTGGTATATCCTAATTCCCAATAATTTTCTAGTATTCTCGTTCTTAGATCCATTCACAATGATCAAGCTTTGGACTTGCTAGAAATAGAACCAAATCCAATTTGTGGTTCAAAATGAACAAATTGTATTCCTCATTCATTGTTGCTTCCAAGTTGGGATTTCTTTTATCCTCTTCATAAAATTGAGGATCAAAAGATAATATGACATAATAATACAAGGGCATGCATGGTTCCGTTGCTATAAGTGCATGTTGAATTTCTTCCACTTAATATATTTTGGAAAGATAATCTAACAAATTACTGTGATGCACCCGTTCTATGTCAATGGTGGTGGTGAATCTGAATCTTCTACTACTTGCTCAATAGGTTTGGAATTTTCATTTCAAGTGTAAGAAGAATCATAATCTTGAATACTGGCATATGGAAGTGGTGGAGGTTATGGAGCAGGTTCCTATGGAGTTGCATGTAGAGGATCTTCTTCAAACTTTATAGTTTTTTGTGGACATATCTAACAACCTACCTCGTTTGAATCCTTCTGAATATCCAACGAACATGCACTCCTTACTCTGTGGCTCTAAATAGTTTCACCTATCCAATGATATTTAATCCCATTCTCATGATCCAAGGATATGGAGATGGGTGACTTCCGATCTCTTAGTGCAGCATGACTCATAAGGAGTTTTGTGTTTCGTGGATTCATGTGGTACTTTGTTCTAGATGTAAGAAACATAGTTGATTATTTTAGACCATAACTTTGAAGGTAATGAGTTTGCATGCATCATGCAGTTGGTAATTTCTTTTAGTCTCCTATTCTTCCTTTATACCACATCATATTGATTGTATGACACTATGTGTTGTAACTAGATAACTCCATCTGAACAAAGCCTTTCCATGCCTTTGTTCACATACTCCCCCCTATTCTCTATGTGAAACATTTTGATGCCTTTCCTATTTTTTCTACATGTGGTTTAATGTCCTGGAAAAGTTCAAAGACCTCTAACTTGGATTTAATAAAATAGACCCAAATTTAACGTTACTAGTTGTCTATGAACGTAAGAGACTACCTCACCTTTTATCATAGATGGTTTAGGAAAATATCTAGTGATATCATTTTAGATGAGATTAAGGGTTGATGATGGCCTTCTTGCATTTCCTTTCTTCAAATATCCTCTAGATGTTTTCCCATAATACAGCCATGGAAAAATCCTTCAAAAGATTGAATGTTGGGAATCCTTGTAACCATTCCTTCTCTATTAATTTGTTGTAGGTACTTGTAGTTCAAGTGTCGAAAAATTGCGTGTCCCAATGGACTCTCTTTGTTTGCATGTGTTACTAACATAATCTAAGAAGATTCGGAAGCAAAATGAAAAGGAATAAAACCTTGCGGAAAGGTCTACTTTACCTAGAATAACTATAGAGCCATTTGTCATCTTACAAATGCTAACAGTCTCAGGTGTAAATTCTACTAGCTTTCCTCTACAAAAATTCATTGTCTGGTAGACTCATAGTATGAGTATGGATTAAATAGGTCATCAAAGAAACCATTATCCCTATCTACTCTTCTTTTTCCACGTACTTTGATAAGGGTATTATCTCCCATAAGTATGGGAGGACCAGAAATGTTTCCATGGTCAAAAAGGAATCTCTTAAGGTATCCATATGGTGTGGTTCCACACTGTGAATAATTCAAGAATAATTGATCTAAACTTAAACATGAACACAAAAACTTACACATATAATCATAAACAGAGAGATGCAATAGAAAAAACCTTCATTTCATTAATAGAAGAATACTCAACTATGCTTATAAACATAATGGAAATAAGATAGTGTTGGCTATGTGGGGCTTGACCTAGGTTCAGATGTGATTTTAGCCAAGCAAATCCCTGTACCACTAGCCCTTTTTGCAACAGTCTATGGAACGCGGACTGAGGTCTCACTCGAAGCAGTATGGGAGGGTGCTAGAACAAAGTTTCGGCACCGTGGGGATGTCTGGTAGGTGGCGATAGGGATGCAATCAAACCTCCATGCTTATTGGACACGAGCATGTTGCTTCCTGTGTTATTACCTTCATGCAGCTCTAGCCGCAGCACGACCCGTGTTAGTTACGCAAGTCTTCCTTAATTAAGTTCTAATTGCTAATTAATTAGAATTTTGTCATACATAAGCATTCATACCAGTGTTTATCAAGTGTAGACATATAAATAACTAGATAACAATAATGCATAACATCAAAATATAGATCCATGAACAGATGGAATGTACTTTGAATCAAGCTTATCTTTATTAATAATATTTTTCATGTTCAATTCAATTACAGACCCAACTACGCCCTACGCACTTAGTTATAGGGGTCTGCGCACTGAGCTGCAGACTCTACTAGGCCTCTGTGCACTGAGTTGCAGAGCCTCTTCCTACTGCTGCGACCCAATATGCTTCAACTTCCCTTCATTCTATAACCATGCCTTCGCATCTATCTATTAGTTGCTTGCCAAAAAACTATCTTTACACTTAGAGCTTCTCTCTATTTATAAAATCCCATGGTCCGCGGACCATGGGTAGGTCGACACAACTTTACATTATTTTACAATTCTTAGGACGGACAACCCTATGACTCATCCTAGACTTTTGCACTCCGCGCCCACACTTTACGGAGTCTTATATTATAATTGACCAAAACTCAGGCTTTAAGCCCCAAAACCTACTGTGGGGGATCCCATGCCCAACAGGGCCCCAACACAATCATCGTGACTCATCCCTAGTCACTCTGTTGGTGCATCAATCTTTCCGTGAAGTCCATCCAGCAGGTCTCGCACAACATGTGTGTCCATGGTAGACTATTCTACTATCTGTTGTACTTGTTTCACATGTATCTCTAAACCTTTGTGAGTAGGGTCACATTCCTATCTAACCGCATAGAGTTCCTGCATTTGTTCTAGCATGTCTTCAATGGTAGCTGTAATTGTAAAAGCTTCATCAATCCATGGTTGGATGCATGCTTTAAGCAGGGCTTCTTTTTGTTGCCCGACGTCTAATTGGTCCTTCAGTGCCCTTGCCTACAGTAGTTTGGCGAGTCATTGAGTAAGGACAACCGTCTGCATGGTCTGGCGGATACTGTCGTACTCTTGTTGCAACTCACTCACCTCTGTCTCTAGGCGTTGTAGTTTTGGATCTTCCTGCAGTTATGTAAGCATGGTTAGTGCTTGATCCAACATACCGGTGCAATCCTGTGTCGCCTGGCCAATTTGATCCAACCCCGTCTAGATAGCATAGGCATGTTGCTCTCTGACTTTTGGGGGCGTGGAGGGTTGTGCCTTCAATCGCAGCTCGACGATCTGTAGGTTCAGCTCCAACTAAACCTTCGTCATTTCCTCCCTGGCCTTGTGGACTCTGGTCACCAATCTATGGTCCCGCTCTGCTGCTAGTAGCTCTGTAGGCACGACCAACTTTGGGACGCTCCTACACGCATCCTCTACAATGTGCTCCCGTCTAGGAGCCTGTGCAATCAACTCATCACACTGGAGGCTGAGCTAATCCATGTTTAGTTTCTGCTCATTCAAGACCTGGATCGCACGGCCTTCCCTAGCGCAGAGCTTTGTGATGACCCCATCCTATAACTAGTACAAGGTTTCATACGGCAGGGCTACCAAGTTTAAGCCGACGCCTTTCATGCCACTCATCGCAGCCCGGTCAACCTCGCTTACTGCTGCTAGGGCACCATCAGGCGAAACGAAAGGGTTGTCCATATAGGCGCGCAACGTCTGTCCGGCTTCTATGATTCCTGCTATGACGTATAAAGCCATTGTACCTATTTGGGAGGGCTATACATGTAAGCCTTATAGCTGCGCGCTGAGCGCCCCCAACACAGTGTTCTGATCCATCCTCAGTTCCTTGAGTGCATCCTTTGTGAACTCACGAGTCGTTTCGCCGATGTCAAACAGATCACCTTCTGTGAGCATGATTAGGTAAAAAGACGTCTTTGGTACCTTTACCTTCTTCCTAGGAGTTGTTTTCTTAGGGCCGCGTGGCCGCTTGAGTTGGGTTGATGCTGAACCGGGGTCTGTGCACTCTTATGTATTGTCCACTTCCCTGGTTTGTTTCCCTGTGGACATCTCCTAGCCCTCCTTGGGGTCTTTTGTGGGCGTTGTTGTGATTTCTGCCATCTGCGCTGCTGCTGCTACATCGGTTGTCTTCCACTGTGCGGCTACTTCTTGTTCGTAGTGCCTCTTTTCAGCTAGTTGTGTGATGCATAGCTTGGTGTCCTTCTTTCTTTGCTGGGATGTGGCCTTCTCCATTTCTACCAAGTCCAAGGTATGCCACTCCAGAGGCCATGACTCCATTACTGCGAAGATCGCATCATCTGTTGTTATGAACGGAAGCTTCACCCATTTTTGTGCTAGATCCTTGCATGCCCAAATATACAGGTTATGCATATCTACTTTGAACTCTGTCGAGCTCTGCAAGCTGTTATAAACTGTATGGAACAGGCACGGCCTTCGATTGATCCACATTTGGATGCTCGTCTCCATGAACACCTAGAACACCTTCGTCTTGCGAATTCTCTTCGCATCTTCGTAGCCCAGAGCAAGGTGTACCTCACGGCTTCAGGAAAATCATCCTCAATATTGGGAAATTGGCTATCCTTGGGTAGTTCCCCTACAACCAACAAGATGGATAAGAGAAACCATGCATAGTGGAAGGTCTTACCCTACTCCTAGGCCTCCTTGCAGTTTGTCAGAAACTCCTCGTAGAGGAACTGCACCTAGTTGAACTGTACCCCCTCTGTGCACTGCTCTTCCAACGCAATCACATACATTAGTACTTCGTCGGTGCGACATTTCCTCATCAACTTGTCGGCTAGCGGTTGGGTGGCTATGCACACCCCTTTGCCCTTAATTCTTGCTATTGCGTACCCCCTCTTTTTCTTCTCTAGTTTATACTTCACCTTCATGGCTTCTGCGAGGGCCAAGTCACTACTTTTTCCCGCTATGGTCGCGGTGTGTGTCCTTTGAAGGGAAGTTAAGAAATTATGTGAATTAGGTTGGCCATGATGGGAATAGGCTCCTCCAGCCAAATATACCCGTCATGCATTAGGAACGACAACTGCCTGATGACGAAAATGTTGATTGGCGTGTGGTGGTAGTGGGGTATCCATCGTAGATGGAGTAAACCAACCTTCTGCACATCGTGCAACCATTTCTGCTTCATTAACCTCTCTGTGGCCAGGTGTGGGAACTTCTCGCTACCCATGAGGTCCTAGTCCTCGAAATTCATTGTAGGTATTCGTCCCAAAGGTAGACCTTCAAACGTTATACTTTTAGGGAGGAGTAGGGTCTAGAGCGCACTCCTTGTGGCCTCCAGGCCTTTCAGTATCTTGGCTTTCCCTTTCCATGGGGGGACATATGTAGGTAACTTTGTTTCGAAAGGCATTGGTGAGACATGATTTGCCTCATTGTCTTGCACCTAAATTTGAGCAATTAGAGCTTGCAAGTCTTTCTCCTCCTCATCTGATTCAATAGTGATGGATTTTCCCTTTTCTACCATTGAGAATTTGCCAAACCGTGGTTTTCTTGGGGATACAAGGACTCGACCCATAATCTTCTTATCTTTCTATGGTCGTGGCGTTCGTGGTGATTTTGGAACTTCTAGTGAAACTGCTGCCTCTCTAGGCTCCTCATGGGCCATATGGGGCTCCACGATATCTTCGACGAATCGCACTCTTGTTCTAGCAGCGGTCATCGTGTCTATAGTCAAAGGTGGTAAGAGTACGCGATGCTTATTCTTTGTAACTGGTCAATTCTCACACAACCAAGTGTTGCCTCAAGGCTAGCCCTAGGGATTTTATAGCATCTTTTGAATTTTAATTTGACCATTCCCCCCACTTTTGAGTCATTAATGCCTTCTTGGCGGCAGATCATCCAAAATCTAGCTCTTAATTCGTATCTTAATTTCCCGCCGCCTGCTCCTTTTTGCCTTAAATTGGATATATTTCATGAACAGTGACACCAATGGTCACCTCCCAGCCTACCCAAGCGGCAGCACAGCCCCCTATGCGCAGGCACGGCCCCTGTTACATATTGATTCTGCGCACAACCTCCTTATCGTGCAACTCCCATACAAACTCTTTTATAGTCCTGTACTTTCTTTCAACTGCTTGGATTATTGAGACTATGCTCCCTATGGATAGTCAGGTGGTCACACCACGTATGCGAGGCTTCAATTCACCTTCCAGCCTAGTCCGTGGGGACTCCTCAATAAACCTCATGACAGTCAGTGTCTTGCATTCTTCCTTATGCGGTCTGCTCCCCTCGTTACTTTGTCTGGTAAGGTGCAGTCATAGCCATGGTAGCAGAGACACAAATTATCAGCAAAAATCTTCTAATGCAGTAGTATGGCTGGCCATACCTTGTCCTGTCATTCTTAGTTTATTGACGCGGCATGATTACATGATTTGGATTTCTAATTTGTTGATTTCTATGTCCATTAACATTCTTTTCTACCTTAGTCGTACTCGATCTTCTTCGAGTTAGCAAAGCTTAAGTTTCCCTCGTCGAATGGCTTTCTGAATCTGCATATGTTCGTCCTCGCGCAGTTGTATAATTCCTTCATCCTGGTCCTCATGTACTGTCCCAACTGTGGGAGCTACTGCGTGAGGATTCCTTTCTTCCAAAACTATGGTCTCGACACTTCTTGTCACACAGAATGAGTCGATCTTGCGGACAAGATAGACCTTCTTAGAATCTAACGATATCTACTGACAAGCAAGCCAATCAAAAACTATCTTTCTCTAAATATGCATTTATAAACAAAGGCAAACAAGTTTTTAGGCCTACCTTAGGTCCAATGCAAGTTATGCGCACATCTTCCGTATATGCCCAGTTTCCGTATATGCACACATCTTCCGTATATGCCCAGTTTCCGTATATGCACACATCTTCCGTATATGCCCAGTTTTCGTATATGCACACATCTTCCGTATATGCACACATCTTCCGTATATGCCCAGTTTCCGTATATGCGCACATCTTCCGTATATGCACACATCTTCCGTATATGCACACATCTTCCGTATATGCCCAGTTTCCGTATATGCACACATCTTCCGTATATGCACAGTTTTCGTATATGCGCACATCTTCCGTATATGCCCAGTTTCCGTATATGCGCACATCTTCCGTATATGCACAGTTTCCGTATATGCGCACATCTTCCGTATATGCCCAGTTTCCGTATATGCGCACATCTTCCGTATATGCCCAGTTTCCGTATATGCGCACATCTTCCGTATATGCCCAGTTTCCGTATATGCACACATCTTCCGTATATTCCCAGTTTCCGTATATGCGCACATCTTCCGTATATGCCCAGTTTCCGTATATGCGCACATCTTCGTATATGCGCACATCTTCCGTATATGCCCAGTTTCCGTATATGCCCACATCTTCCGTATATGCACACATCTTCCGTATATGCCCAGTTTCCGTATATGCGCACATCTTCCGTATATGCCCAGTTTCCGTATATGCGCACATCTTCCGTATATGCACACATCTTCCGTATATGCCCAGTTTCCGTATATGCGCACATCTTCCGTATATGCGCACATCTTCCGTATATGCCCAGTTTCCGTATATGCCCACATCTTCCGTATATGTGCACATCTTCCGTATATGCCCAGTTTCCGTATATGCGCACATCTTCCGTATATGCCTAGTTTCCGTATACGCCCACATCTTTCGTATATGCCCAGTTTCCGTATATGCACACATCTTTCGTATATGCGCACATCTTCCGTATATGCCCAGTTTCCGTATATGCGTACATCTCCCGTATATGCCCAGTTTCCGTATATGCGCACATCTTCCGTATATGCCCAATTTCCGTATATGCGCACATCTTCCGTATATGCCCAGTTTCCGTACATGCACACATCTTCCGTATATGCACACATCTTCCGTATATGCCCAGTTTCCGTATATGCGCACATCTTCCGTATATGCCCAGTTTCCGTATATGCACACATCTTCCGTATATGCCCAGTTTTCGTATATGCGCACATCTTCCGTATATGCCCAGTTTCCGTATATGCACACATCTTCCGTATATGCCCAGTTTCCGTATATGCGAACCTCTTCCGTATATGCCCAGTTTCCGTATATGCACACATCTTCCGTATATGCCCAGTTTCCGTATATGCACACATCTTCTGTATATGCCCAGTTTCCGTATATGCACACATCTTCCGTATATGCCCAGTTTCCGTATATGCACACATCTTCTGTATATGCACACATCTTCCGTATATGCCTAGTTTCCGTATATGCGCACATCTTCCGTATATGCCCAGTTTCCGTATATGCGCACATCTTCCGTATATGCCCAGTTTCCGTATATGCACACATCTTCCGTATATGCGCACATCTTCCGTATATGCCCAGTTTCCGTATATGCACACATCTTCCGTATATGCCCAGTTTCCGTATATGCACACATCTTCCGTATATGCCCAGTTTCCGTATATGCGCACATCTTCCGTATATGCCCAGTTTCCGTATATGCCCACATCTTCCGTATATGCCCAGTTTCCGTATATGCACACATCTTCCGTATATGCGCACATCTTCCGTATATGCCCAGTTTCCGTATATGCGCACATCTTCCGTATATGCCCAATTTCCGTATATGCACACATCTTCCGTATATGCCTAGTTTCCGTATATGCGCACATCTTCCGTATATGCCCAGTTTCCGTATATGCACACATCTTCCGTATATGCACACATCTTCCGTAGGGCCCAACCAAGGTGCTCAAGGCCCCTTCTATTCTTATTCTTGATGCATTAGTTTAGTCATCCATTTTCGAAAAACCTATCTTTGAAAATATTTGAAGTGTTAGTGAATAGCCTTGCTTCCAAGTTTATTTATGCAACTTTATTTCATGAATTTAGTAATAATTTATTTCATTCAATAATACTATTTTCAGTCAAAATTTCAATTTATCCTTTATGTTGATAATATTGTTTTCTAGAATTAGTTAGTTTATCAATCCACTTATGTATTTTGATTTAAGCTTAGATAGTAGCTCTTGATTTAGAAAAAGATATTGTATATAGTCAGTACTCTTGTTGTGCAGTTATCTTACTTAGATTATTATCTCCTTACATAATATTATACATTTCTACAATATATTAGTGCATGAATTTCTATCACGGCAAGATAGAAGAAACTTCAAATTTTCATATTTATTGCATGGACTAATCCATTAGAGGTACCTGGGCTTGGGAAAGACTAGTTCACCCTTATCTGACCCTCCTTCACCTTATCCATCTCTTAAATTTCGTCTAGAATGCATGATAATGCTCTCGGGTATATCTCTTGTTGCAACACACGGACTCCTGTAACAACCCACAAATTACATCACAAAACCATACTTGCACAGAAATAATTTTCATCCTTCCATGTCACATTACAGTGCACACTAGACCTTGTGGATGGAATTTCGAAGTTCAGAGATCCCCTAGGATCCTTAACCTAGTGGCTTTATCAAAACTGCTTTCTTTTCTACAAATTAGGGTTTACTATAGTAAACTTAATCCTATTTAAAATTTGTTGAAATTATTTTCTTTCCCTTCTTGCAATTAGATAAGATTTACTTCTTGCTCTATTCCTTTCTACAACTTTTGAATATTTCTTGTCGCACAAATAACAAAAGTTGTCTTTGTACTACCTTGTAGAATAAACCACTTGGACAAATTCGGAGATATCCAAAAGGAAAACCCTTCAACCATGAGTAAAAATGGGCTCAGAAAAGGGACCAACACACCCTACCATAGACAAACCAATGCATACAACAATGTTATAGGCAAGCTAAAAAGAACCAACCTACAAAAAACTAGAGAAAGAGGAAAGTTTTGTTACCTAAGTAAGGGAAAAGAACTTCAAGCATAGAGAATTGGACTTCATCTACATGAGAGCAGAAATTTCATTCACCTTCAAGCACTAGTTGAACCATCCCACCACACTAGTGACATTGTAAGCCTAATACTTATTTGGACTGATGGCTGCTTATAGGGGATGAATTTTTCCACCATCTAGTGAACCCTTATACATCCAAATACACAATAGACAAAACATACAAAAACAATAAGAATTTCCCATCACCCACTCTAACAGGTTGAGCCCAAGCTTAAAATTCCACAATATTCATCAAAAACTTTAGGTCTGAGCTTGCGAATAGTGGAAAGTTGCCTCTTTCTTCATAGGAAAAATCACATAGCATCCCAAATTCCTCACCTCATATTAAATTGGGATCGAACTCTCTAGAAAGAAATGCATCTAGTACTTTATAAGTTGCATACATAAACCTTAAAGCCCATCCTCCATGACACCCATGAATTGATTGCATGGTAAGACGTGGGGGTGTGAGCACTCTCCCCAAAATCAAATCCACTATCACTTTGTCGATCCACCCACATCGAGATACAAGTAATATTAATTTTAAACTTATGAAAAATATTATTAAAATATCATATTTTATAAAATATAAATATTAATTTTAAATTTATTTAAAATATGGGTAGGATGTCAAATTTTATAAAATATAATGTCCTTAAAAGTATTGCAATGTAGTACAACTTTATTTATTTTTTAAATATCATGGCTATAGTGTATCACCAATTTTGTTTAGAAAAAGAAATAGATTTCTTCATTAATATTTAAATATTTTAATTTATTTAATCTTAATAAAAGTTAATATCTAAATTGAATACTTTTTAAAATAAATATTTATTTAAAATAATTTATTTCTAAAACAATTTTTCTCATTACCATGTTTCTACAAAAAAAAATTATCAGTTTAAAAAAGGACAAAGAATATTAAAATTTTAATCATATTGAATTATAATAAAATATGATTAGTCTTTGTTATTTATGGAGAATCATAGTTAATTTTTATCAATTTTTTTTCATTTGCTAAGAATTATGATAAATTTTTACTCGCCATGGTTAATTTTTGTCAATTATGGCTAACCATTTTCAACCTTAGCTTACCATAAGTAATTATGGTCAACTCTCACAATCCATACTGAACCACAACCACCTTTGGTTAATATACTTTAACTATAGTCAACCATAGTTTACTAATCTTCAAGGATACTATCCAATAGAACAACCATATTAATAATGTGGTTGATATATACCATTAATTTTAAAAGTTAGAAAATGAGAGCAAAAAACTTGTACCAATCACTTTATTATGTGATTTTGGTAATAAATTTATAAATAAAATACAAATTAATTATTGTTTACAAATGTAACAAATAGGATTATTTCATGTTTTTAAATTACTTTTATTTTTTAATAAATATATTTTAAATGAAATGAAATTAATTATATTATTATTTTAATCTATTAATAAAATTGATATATAATTTGATTACAAATGTTGAAAATTAATTTTTTTATATTTTATGGTCATAAATGAAAGACACTAGCATATTTTTTATCATTTCTTCTACAAAATTGATGGACTTTCAAATATTAACTAACATGTATCTCTGAATCTATATTTATCTTTTCAAATTTATCTAATACAATTATGAAATTACCATGAAAATTATCAAATAATGAATGACATCATGCGAATTCAAGTCTACAGTTTTGAACTTTCCAAATACAATTTTAAAATTATTATTGAAATTATAAAATAAAATAACATCATATAGATATTCAAAATTTTAAAATAAATAATTTATTAAAAATATATTATGATGATGATGGTGATGATCGTCCACTGAGACCAAACTTTGGCCTGTCAGACCTAAAGAAACAAATTATTTAGTTTGATTTAAGATTTGATTCCTACGCTCTAAAATCTTGGAGAGAAGCCTCCCAAGCTCACTATAATTTTGACATCATAAAAGGCTAGGAAGGTTAGTATTGTGACAAAGATTATGAAACTGAGATCTATTGTGGTTGTACAAGGGGCAAGCTAAGAGGAAGTGGTTTTCATCCTCGATGTTCCTATTCTCACAGATATGGAAGATCCTTTCCATCCATGGTGTATTAGGAACTGCCCAACGACTTGTTTCACTATGGAGCTCATGAGATTTTGTTCTAATCTTCACTATATTAATTTTCATATTTGAGCTAGTTAAAACAGAGAGATACTTTTGATCTTCTAGGGTGGGGTTGATGACCTTCTTATAATAACATAATTCTCTTTTAGCTACTAAATATTTCTCACGCCACATTTTTTCTTTGAACTTAGAAGTAACAATATTGTTAATGTTATTAATGTTTTGCAATGCATCACAAGTCTGCTGATTCAGGATGGATCCGAAGCCCACTGGTGAGAACATTCGTGCGGCTCTTCTCGCTATGATACGCCGTGCCAATGCCGGAGACTTGCTTTTCTTTCACTACAGCGGCCACGGCACACTCATTCCAAAGCATAACTTCCCTGGCAATGATGAATGCATAGTCCCATGCGATTTGAAGATCATCACATGCACGACCCCGGACAAGTCGATCCTCCAGAGACCCCCAGCAAAGGATCTTGGGACCTAGAAAAACCCTCGACAGAGTCTGATTGACTGTACGCAACCTGTCCAGGGCAAGGTTGTGTCATCTGATGGCTACGATGCCCGATCTGGCCATGGGCAAGGTGAGTTCATTACTGTTGGGCTCATCCGGATCAGCCCCAAAGCAGCGCACCTCATCGACCTTGGAAAAACCGTCTTTGCCTCCTACATGCACAGGACTACAGACGTTAAGGAGATCAGCCATAAGCATAGCCCAGATCGGAGTTTCCAGACCCCTGGGGCAGATGTGAGGCGGGAGGAAACACTGATCAAGGACGAAGCCGAAGCAAGTAGACCTCAAGGCAACATATCTGCGGTAAGGGTAACTCCATTCTTTACTTATTCTCCCTTTATACCAGATCTAGTACAAGAGGCATCAGCAGGGCCGATTTATAGAGCTGGAGCGGGTATCTGGACCATGGAAGGTGGTCAGACACTCAGATTCGCCATGATGCTCAATAAGCAAAACAGTCTGCACCAAACCCTACTCTGGATGACAGATAACAAAAAGTCTCCTTCAGATCGGGCTCACATTAGACAGATTGGCCAAGTTCCTGCAGATCAGACACCCCAGATGGAAAATCGCCATGGCAGATCTGCTCTCGGAAGCATAAGAAGCCCTGACACTGGGTCTAGGCTCTTCTTAGACTCCTTTCAGATCCAAATTTCTCAGCCTTCAGGCAGAACCATCCTGCATTGTGTTAGTTCTTCAGATCTAGTGCTGGACCTCAAGCTGGAGCTAGAACGGCAGATTGGGATCCCTTCAGGCCTTCAGAGACTCCTCTTTTAAGGCAAGCAACTTGAAGACCTTCTTCTCAAGACGAAAATCGATTAGGGAGATCTTGCAGTAGAGGGGCAGTGAGAATCTGGTAGAAGTACATTCTCGAGAATACTGATAGAGAGGTGGAGAGAGATTGCAGAGAGGTAGCGTAAAAGTTAGGAGAGCTAACGCAGAACAGTTATCTGTCACATAGAATCCAAAGCTGTCGGAACAACTAAAACTACCGGAACTGTCAGGAACTTCCAGAACATCCAGGAAAGTTGATGCATAGGCAGCACAGTAGCTGGGAGAGATGACACAGAAAAGCTACTTGTCACGCAGAATCCAGAACTGTCGGAACAACCGAAACTATAGGGAATTGCCATAACTATCGAAACTTTCAGGAGAGATAACACAGAGGGCAGAGAAGGTGATGCAGAGATGATGTAGAGTGAACATAGAAAAAGCTAGAGTTAGCCAGTTTTGTGCCAAATCAGTCAGAATTCTGCTCGGTGAAGTGAAGTAAAACTTGCTCAAATTTTTTGCTAGTATTTTCTCTGTAAAGGATTGCTAGATGAGCATCCTATATTTGTGTTCAGATATTTCTCCTACATAATAATAAACCCTTAGAACTACTGCATCGGTTTCCCACATCAGGTTTTTCGAGGGACTATTGTGTCCAAAAATAAGTGTATCCTATGTATCTTGTTCTTGGCTTTGTTTTCTGTTTCGTGAGATCAAATATAAAATTAGTGTAGGTTTTAGAAGTAATTTTCTCAAGTATTCAGAAGAATAACTTGATGAATGTAATTTAAAAATCAAGTAGGTGAAGTAGACTCAGATTTGTTGTAGTAGGGGTTCCTTTAGAGTAAGAATTTTCACAGAGAGGCACAACCATTGATTCTAGGAATCATTTTAGAATAGAGTTGTGTTGGGTGTGGAGCCTGATTATCTTCTTTATTCAGAGGTATCACCACATTGGACCTGAGTTCATAATGTGGCAAGAATTCCGCCCATAATATTTGCGCTGCAAGGGGGATCCAGGGGGGCGACACCCCCAAAGCTAAAAATAAATGTAAAATTGCCTTGTAAAATGTTGTAATTTTGTAGTCAATCTAGGTCATTCATTAGGCAGAGATCTCATGGTGGAAGTTATGTTTAATTTAGGGTTTTTTTCCCTAGAAGAAAACCCCTCGCTATATATGAGGGAATTGTATTATGTCTATGCAGATCTGTATTTTGAGTGAGAAAGAGAGAGGAGATTGAGCGAGATTGAGGGAGATGACAAGCCAGTTGACGCTGAAGGTAAGGGAACATTTATTGTGAAGACAAAACAAGGAAAACCAAAGCATATTAATGATATTTTATACATTCCTAGTCTAGCACATAATTTTTTGAGTGTGGGGCAACTCCTTGAAAATGGATAGTTAATGGTTTTTAAGAACAATAAATGCATAATCTATGATAAAGATGATTATAGTAAAATTATTGCCAAGACTAATATCCTGCAAAATAGAATTTTTTCTTTCAATCTCCCTTGTGAAGCAATTACAACATTAAATGTTTCTTATGATTATAGTTCTCAGATATGACACATGAGGTATTGAAATTTGAATATGAAAGACTTGAAATTGTTATATAACAAGGAAATGGTCAAAGGGCTACCCCTTATTAGTTCTATTGATGAAGTCCCTAAAGGGTGTATTCTTGGCAAGCAACATAGAGATTCATTTCCAATAGGAAAATCATGAAGAGAAAGTAAACCATTGGAGCTATGGCATGAAAATATATGTGGTCCTATGAAAACATTGTCTATCAATAAAAATATGTATTTCATTATTTTTGTGGACGATTTTAGTAGAAGAACATGGGTATATATCATAAAGAAAAAACTGTATTCATTTTTCATATTTCAAAAATTTAAAGCTTTTGTGGAAAAGCAAAGTGCTTGTTCTATAAACGAACTGTTTTGATTTTTCGGAGTGAATATTGACCGTTGGATCTGATAGTAAGAGATCTATGTTGTGGATCGAAGCGTTGTTTGTAAAGCGAAGTTAACGTGGGACCATAGTTTTAAAATAATAAGTGGGGACCTCCATGTAAGGCTAGCCACCAATAGAATCTGTTGCGTCATTGTTTTACATATTATGTATGTGCAAATTTCATGGGCATTTTTAGGCTAAAATTTCCCCTAGTGAGACTATGTGGCAAAAATAGAAATTCAAATAAAGTTTTGTACAACAAATTATCAACTTGCACATATATTCATTAAAACACTACCAAAAGGAAAGTTTCAATACATAAGGGATATTCTTGGAATCACCTCATTAAGCATTAAGGGGGAGTGTTGAGGATAATGCTTAATTACGTTATGTAATTGCTAACAAATTAGTCAGCATATTTTATGTTTGCAAGTTACGAGAATTAGGGCAGCAAATTAATAGATGTAATCAATATTCAAAGTTATTATTCAGCAAATTATTAGGGGCAGTGGATTAGAATAAAAGGTTAGTGAGATAATTGATAATCAAATTAGAAATATCTTAGATATATAATAATGTATGCATTTCTTCCATGAAGATATGAGATTCGAATGAGAGTTGAGCTCATGCATTGAGAACTAGAATTTAATAGTTTTTGTTCATTTTTTTTACATGTTTTCATATATATGCTCTTGATAGATTTAATAGAGCTTCACTTACTACGCATAGACTATTCCCAACTATTATAGGAAACAATTGATAATTTTATTGATTCTCAAAAGATCAAATGGGTTTCATTTGGTGGTTCATAGATATAAATTTTTAATAGTACAAATATCAATTACGAAGTGAAGATGTGTGATTGAGATGGTGGAATTCAATCCCCGATATTATTTGGAATTGTCTTAATCAAGCTGAAATTTTACTTTGGATTTGCTCAAACTACAAGCTTGAATATTTAAACAAAATCAAAATCATAGAACTAAAATTGCAGTTTTTCTTCATGCTAGGAGCTTTAATCGCTGTTTTGCTTTATACTACAATATTATTAGCAAGAATAATGGAATGATTCGGCTATATTATGGCATAATATTCCACACTCTTAGCATGTAAGAGAAGTGGACATGTAAGATAATTGTAACCAACGGTTAGTTGTAAAAGGATTGCACACCAAAACTCACATTTACATTAAACTAATCACATTTATAAATACATCAATCATTGGTTGAAGATATAAATTTTATCTTAAACACACAATCACTTAATTGAATAAATATCTCAACCAAACACTAATCTAGGAACTATTTTAGTTGGACTAAATATCTCACATCGAACTAATTAACAAATACATTTAATGATGATAAACATCAATCAATATGCACAAGAAAAGTAGAAGTTAAATCTCCAAGTCCCTCCCTTAATGAGTACTTGTATTTGATCTTCTTGTCTGCAAAGTCTTCATTAGTTTCTTTAAACATCTTCGAAATCCTATAGAATGAACTCCATCAACTTGTCTCATAACCCTCGTAAAGGTGTAGTTGGTAAACTGGATTCTCAAGTTCCACTCGAACTCGCAAATTAAAATCCTCTCGAATTCAATTATTAAACAATGTCACAAGCTATTGAATAACCTCACAAGAATACCACCCCCACATGTTCAAAAAGTGAGGCATCCTTCCCTAGATCCACAACTACCAAACTATCTCAACAACAATCCATATTCAATTTTACACCACTTGATTTCTTAAATAGTAGTTTGAGACACAATCAATTACCTCTTTACAATAAAAATTGAACTAGTAGTCATTCTATGGCCGAGCACCCATCTACCGAGATACATGGGTTTCAACCATTGTACTCCCTAGTTACATAGAAGAGTCATCTAGATACAGAATGCATCTAGAGTCAGTTCTTACATCATGATTTTTTGATCTGATTTTGAAAATTCATCATCACTTAGTTTACAAACAAATTATATCACTAATAATTTATGTACTACACGCTACCATACCAACACTACCATACCAATAGGACACATGATCTAAGCTTCTATTATAAGCAATCAAAAACACACATGTCCCAAAATTATCATAAAGTTCTCGGACACATCACTCAAGTAGCTTTATTCTCGTACTAACATGATATCAATTTCATCCATCATCGTTTATGTTGCGGATCAAGAATTTGAATTATTTTTTGAAGGTTGAGTTCATGTTGCTAGTAATCACATCTCATTCATTGGCAATGACGGAAACCTTGCGCTCATTTGTAATACTGAGAGAGAGAGAGATCTCCTACAATAGTTTTTTAGTGGAAGAAGGTGCAACCCAATAAAAGAACAATAGTGTTTGACCTCTCTAAATTTGCAACAAGTGCCAATATAGCAAGTTGTGCCCATGTCCCACATCTAGACCTTCTGTTGTAGTTGGACTTATGAAAAAGACTGGGATGAAAGCTATGTTCCCATCCTTTCCCAGGTAATTGATATGATTGAAAATGAATCATGAAGATATAAACTATGAGAACTTTAATCGTGGTTTTCCTTCAAACTCAATTCATAACACATCAAAATCAGCGAACAACATGTTTAGGAACAACCGCTTGGGATCTCTTTCACATAGAATGCCCATGAAACGTGTTCTCCCTCGCAACGACATGTGATGAATTGACATGTCCTTCATGGTTTTTCACACCCTCTACTACCACGATCATGAGCACCATCAATGATGAAACTGAGGATATCATCAACAACTCTACTACGAAAAAGTCTTGAGCAAGAATGCCTCAAGCACAAAATCTTGTGTTTGTAATATTCCACTAAAATGAAGACACACCTTCATAATGAGTAGATGTGGAAATCAAAAAATTGGCTACCTTGTCTTCATTGTGCTTGGGTCAAACGCGAGAGCTTTTGTATATGGGTTCTCTTTTCAAGTTGATCCTTGTTTTACAAAGGGATACAGTGGGTCATATCCTCTCTATGTAGTGGATACTCTTTTCCTACCAAATAACTAAACAAACATCTTCACACACTTCATCTACAGATTATATCCTGGGTGCTCCCTTAAAGGAGCTACCCACATAGACATTGGCTCTAATACCAAGTTGTAGAACAGATTGCACACCAAAATTCATATTTATATTCGATCAATCACAATTATAAATACATAAATCATTGGTTGAACATAGAAATTCTATCCTAACCACATAATTATTTAGATGAGCAAATCTCTCAACCAAACACTAATCTAGGAACTATTTTAGTTGGACTAAATATCTCAAATCCAACTAATTAAAAAATTCATTTAATGACAATGAACACCAATCAATATGTAAAAGACATGTAGGAGTTAAATCTCCAAATTGCTTAAATTTGAGAAACTTTCACTAAATTTGAATATATATATAGATATATATATTCAAATTAAATTACTTTATTTTCGAAGAAACCAATTTGTGAAAGGGTAAAAGTTTAAGGTTCATGCTAAATTTTGAGGACCAATTTTATTTTATGAAATGAGTTAAAGAAATAATAAAAATGTATTTCACATAATTAGACTCTTAGTAATTTCTCTGGTAAAATTAGTAGTTTATTTATTTAGATGTGTGATCACTTTATTCTATAATACTTTTGACATTTTTTTTAGTTGATTTATTTACCAATTTTTAAATATTTAAATATAAATACAGAATATTTAGAATATCCATATGGCATCCATAATATTTAAAATGAATTTTTCAGTTTTGTTAACTAAAATATACAACCATCCTTGTTACCAATGCGCAAATAGCATTACTGTCTAACCAAAAAAAATCCAAGTCAATATGATAACCCACAAATCAAGGCTACTCAAATCCGTAACTAAAACATACAAGCATCGACTCATAGCTACCATCGTACAAAGTTTTAAATGATGGGTAGAATGCTCAGTCAAATTTATACCCTGGTTGCAAGAGATCCAAAGGTAGGAAAATGTGTAGAAAAATTAATGAGAATAAGATCTCCGCTGCATTTTTTTTTTAAATGGTACATTGTCATAGGTAATCAATATTGAAACTATCAGCGATCTGAACTTTCCATGTATAGATGATGTGGCCTCTTTCTATCTTCCAATACAATCTTGAAAAGTATGCCTTGAGTGCTTACTGACTGCATGTTACAAGTGCTATATTATTTAATGGGAAGTTATACAACACTCAAGCTGTTGTGGTCACTGTTATTGAGCATGATAATGTTTTACAGCCTTCGTGAGCCTGAGCCAACGGGAGTAGATGATCCATTTATTAGGAATACCAGCTTAAGAAAAACGGATTAAATTAATTTTATTTCGTGTCTACTAACATCTGTAAGTGAACAGTTCCATACAATCCCCGGCTACTCTCATATAAAATATTCCAAACCATAAAATGTTCACATTGCAATTCATGGATTTACAAAATTTTATTAGAAACATTAATCATTTTAAGGCTACAATGTGGATGATGCTTCTACCCTCATAGATATTTTCTGTATAGAAATATTGAAACGCTCGTTACATATATATGGCTGTACGGGGAGCATTGGCTGTGAAGCAAACCAAGGTACCTGACTGCAAGCAGTTCAGTGGAATGACGATGCTGAGATGATAGGGTACTGCTTTCATGGGATGTAAGTTGTGGCCTGCAAAACAAAACCTACCCGCTCATTTAGCCTCTCAATGCGCATTTTGTTTGCAATAAAAATTGCAATTAGAATTTTACTGAAACTCACCTGCTTTTTTAGGGATATTTTTCCATCCATTGCTGCTATGAATTCGAATGTATTCAGAGAGATTCATATCCTCCATGGCGGACCGAAGACCCTTTGAACAGCTAGGGGATCTAACCATCTTCAATATTCTTCCGTAACCCGTTAACGCTAACTCAAAACAGCTGATGGTCTGCTCTGACACTGGACTGGCCTCCTCGCTTCCCTTTGAAAATAGCGCGCTTCGAAATTCAAATTTGAATTCAAATCAAATGGGTATATGACACCGACTGTCCTCCTCGCTTCTCTGTGGAAATAGGGCGCTTCAAAATTCAAATTTGAATTCAAATCAAATGGGTATATGAGTATTAATGTCGACATACTATCATGTTGAGACTGAGGTAAATGTGACGGAGGTTGGTAAATGTGCTCATCAATACGCCAGAGGGAGGCCAAAGTCGCTGCGGGCAGGGTCGCCGTCGAGGGGCAGGAGCACGGCAGCCGGAGAGGGATGGATGCGCCGGATGGATGCCATGATGCATGGTCGAGGATGAAAGGGCGCCATGACGTCAACCACGCCGTCTGCCGCTGTCAGAGGGGTACCTCCATAGCATTAACTTTGCTATGGAGGTGGAAATAGGAACCGCCACCCTACGGCTGCAGTACATTAAACATTATTGGTAGCAATTATTAGTACGATCTTGACTCTCAGCAATTATTATGACGGGACATTAAGAACTGGCAGGAACTAATATGATTTCACAGTTTGCACGGGTAATGTATTTTGGGATTTCTACATCATACATATTACGCTAGTGATCACACCACAATGACCTACCTGTACGTTTTCACTTAAACGTCAAGTTTGTGAAGTGATGGAATTTTTAAAACGAGACATGGAATTTTTTTCATAATATTTTATTATTTTAGTATGTTAGCTAGTGATTTACCAAATATTAAAAATTTTAATAGATATTTTTTTTAAGTAAATTAAATGAATTTATTTTAGTTATTAATAATATTATTTATTAAGAATTTTTTTAGAAATCACAAGTTTATGTAAATATAGCTTAGATTCATCTTAAACTAGATCTACCAAGTATCAAGATGGATCAAATTTATAATTAAATTGACTTAAACTACGACTCTTGCATTCCATGATGGATCTATTCAAAATAAGCTTTATCATTACAAATACCATGGAAAAATACCATGAGCAAAACCATGGGTTGTTAAAACCTAGTCCCAAAACTGCCAACTATAAATTATTTATTTTATTTTATTTAAAATGTTTATGTTTACATTACAACATCTCTTTCATATTGGACTAGATATATTAAAACTTGATAATACATTATGCATTTGGTGTTTTAATTTCACATGTTTTATAATTTTTTAATGTGATATATATATATATATATATATATAAGAAAAATCGTAGTTTTATTCAACCTTAAACTCAAGGAACAAAATTACATTACTCACATGCTCACAAGCATTCCACAATATCAATCTTGCAATTGTGTGATCAAAGATGAATTTTTTCACTAATATTAAAAATTTTAATAGATAATTTTTTTTAAGTAAATTAAAGAATTTATTTTAGTTATTAATAATATTATTTATTAAGGAAAAACTTTTTTTAGAAATTACAAGTTTATGTAAATATAGCTTAGATTCATCTTAAACTAGATCTACCAAGTATCAAGATGGATCAAATTTATAATTAAATTGACTTAAACTACGACTCTTGCATTCCATGATGGATCTATTCAAAATAAGCTTTATCATTACAAATACCATGGAAAAATACCATGAGCAAAACCATGGGTTGCTAAAACCTAGTCCCAAAACTGCCAACTATAAATTATTTATTTTATTTTATTTAAAATGTTTATGTTTACATTACAACATCTCTTTCATATTGGACTAGATATATTAAAACTTGATAATACATTATGCATTTGGTGTTTTAATTTCACATGTTTTATAATTTTTTAATGTGATATATATATATATATATATATATATATATATATATATATATATATATAAGAAAAATCGTAGTTTTATTCAACCTTAAACTCAAGGAACAAAATTACATTACTCACATGCTCACAAGCATTCCACAATATCAATCTTGCAATTGTGTGATCAAAGATGAATTTTTTCACTAATATTAAAAATTTTAATAGATAATTTTTTTTAAGTAAATTAAAGAATTTATTTTAGTTATTAATAATATTATTTATTAAGAAAAATCTTTTTTAGAAATTACAAGTTTATGTAAATATAGCTTAGATTCATCTTAAACTAAATCTACCAAGTATCAAGACGGATCGAATTTATAATTAAATACGACTCTTGCATTCCATGATGGATCTATTCAAAATAAGCTTTATCATTACAAATACCATGGAAAAATACCATGAGCAAAACCATGGGCTGTTAAAACCTAGTCCCAAAACTGCCAACTATAAATTATTTATTTTATTTTATTTAAAATGTTTATGTTTACATTACAACATCTCTTTCATATTGGACTAGATATATTAAAACTTGATAATACATTATGCATTTGGTGTTTTAATTTCACATGTTTTATAATTTTTTAATGTGATATATATATATATATATATATATATATATATATATATATATATATATATATATATATATATATATATATATATATATATATATATATATATATATATATAGATATATGAAAAATCGTAGTTTTATTCAACCTTAAACTCAAGGAACAAAATTACATTACTCACATGCTCACAAGCATTCCACAATATCAATCTTGCAATTGTGTGATCAAAGATGAATTTTTTTTAACAAAAAGATACATGGTTAGGAGTGATAGTATTCACTTAATTTTCTTTTTTTTCCTTTCTTTTTCTCCACCTTCTGCCATACTCCATTACCTATAGTAGTTGTTACTATTGTTAGTTGTTTCTTTCTGGGAGGATGTCATCCCCACTTTCTTTGTTCCGGTACCATGATTTCTGTTGATTATGTAACCTTCTTAGTTGTACCATTGATCTGCAATTGTCCCCTTCTTTAACAATCCATTTGCTAGAGTCTGGTTGATTTTCTTCATCCTCTCTTTTCTCGTACTCTAAACTATCAAGGAACTGCCATCCCCTTGGCTTAGGGGCTTGCCCCCTCTTCTTTTTTGATGCCTTCTTTGCTAGAGGGCAGGAATTTTGCAAATGACCTATCTGAAAGCAAGTTCGGCACCAGAATATCATATTCTTCTAGTCTAGCACCTGTGTCCACTGAAAATTATCATGTTTTAACATAATACACTTAGGTCTATCTCTACACATATCATTGAAAAAGTAAAAATACCTTTCAAGGTTATGTCCAAATCTATTTTTTAACTTTCATGGAAGGTTTTTGATGTCCTACAGGGCTTTAGAGTTCCAGAAATAGAAGGGAAAGTTTGGGAGCTTTACCCACACCAACATCATTGTTACTACCATATTTGTTACATCAAACCTAGGGAAACATAGGGTAACGAGGAAGCCAATCCTACCCTCGAACCAAAGACCTTTTAGAACATTTTCAATATCTTGGGTGTTCTCAAATTGTACCATTAAAAAACCCTGGGAACACAAACAAAAATTAGCAAATTTTGTAATCCATGAAAAGTTTATCCGTAGTACAAATCTTCTATTTTTTACCAAAAACCATTAAAACCGCATATTACTGCTAAGGATTGAAGATTATCATGATAAGCTTTTACGTCAAGAGTTTTGATGATCGTTTATGGAAACTTGTCCATCTAGCATATTTTGAGATTGTTCTATTTGTGTGGCCACGTTTATTTTGAGCACATATTTGAAGGATGTGGCTTCATTTTGATTTGGGATTTTGGTCTTTCCCCATAACTATAGATTTAAAATTATTGTTGAATATTTAATAAGTTCCTGGGATATTTTGAGTTTGTTATTTAAAATTATTATTGAATATTTAATAAGTTCCTGGGATATTTTGTGTTTTTCTTTTGAGCACATATTTGAAGAATATGGCTTCATTTTGATGTGGGATTTTGGTCCCTCTCCACAACCATTGATGTGGGATTTCGGTCCCTCTCCACAACCATAGATTTAAAATGATTATTGAATATTTAATAACACTGTAAAATGGAGTACTTTACCTGCATATTCAAAGGCCTGGCATGAAACCCAGTCTTTTTGGATCATCTGCTTCAAATTTCTAGCTATATCCAAACCCCACATCCAAAGACCAATTGTCTCACCAATCCGGAAATTATTATTTTTTCATGTGATCTCGCCCGATCTGGTATGGAGCCATCTAGATCTGGTTTAGATCGGTCCAGATCTTAGGAAGATTGGGCCAGAAAATGAAGTTCAGATTGCCAGTTATACCAAACCCCTTCCATCGTTACGCATGCAAAAGAAAACTAACCCCCTTTCCGATCTACTAGCATAGATCAAGGAGGCAATGATGTACAAATAAAAAACCCAACAACAAAGATCTACAAAGAAAAAATCCAAACGATACGAAAAGGTTCAAAAGACGATTGAAAAGTCCAAATCCTGGGCATTTTGAGAAAAATCTACATCTGTCAACAAACTGAACTTCCCACCAACTAGATCCACTTTGCATGGGCGCAGATCGAAGTCATATAGGACGTCATTTTCTGTGAGAACCAACGGGTGATCGACAATGGTGATCTAGAACTCTTTACAGAGAAGGAGAGCAAGTCCCTTCCCACATTATGTAATCATGTCAACCCATCTTACTCGCGGACGGAGCAACGACAACCAAATATCGAGTAGTTACACCTAGATATATATTTATATAAAGTTTTTAGTTTTTATATATTTCTTAATTAAATTTAAATATGAAATTTTAATTATGAAAATAAATTGTTATCAATATAAATATAGTTGAATTGAGGCTTCTGTGATCCATAATAGTTGAAAGAATAACTTCGGCATAAATAACTTGTCCTGACGATGAACCACACTACTTGGTTCAAACACTCGACAAATGTTAGTCTACATGTGATTTACGCCGAAGTTATTCTTTCAAATATAAATATAGTAAAATAAATTTTAATTTATTCATGTTATTTTGTTTTATATACCTTTCACATTTATATATTTAAAAATATTTTTAATTATATTTATAGGTTTATTATAGTAAAATATATTTTAATTTATAAGTGTTGTTTATATTTTATATATATTTTAAGTGTATATATAGAAATATCTTTAATTCTAATGGTATGTTTATTAATTAGTTTTATTAAGTTTTTATATTTTTATTGATTAAATATTTTAAAATATTTATTTTTGTCCATATAAAAGGATTCTATTATCTGGTCAAAAGAGTACATAGGATTTGTAGATTCAACATTGTTCTTTGAGCTTCACTCTGACCACATTTTTTAGAGAGGAGAGATAAACAAAATAAATACATAACCCAGCGCACAGTCTCCAATAAAATAGCAAGTATATATACAAAACCAACCAACATAAAAAAATTATGTGGAGGAGGTGGGCCTTGCCCAACATTTAAGGGGTACGACGGTCTCATTCCCTCATGTGCATGGTGTTCTAGGTGGTCAATTCTTCCTTCAATTCAATCCAGCCTTTCCATTGTGCGTCGTTGGATTGAATCCATCTTATCCATCATCACCCACTAATTATGTTGGATGTCATTCAAGAAATCAATCAATTCATTTCTGTCGTCATGTCATTGCTGCCTTAATTATGCCAGAATCATCGTGATATGATGAAGTTGACCAACAATAGACTCCAGAGAGGGTAGAGCCACTAATGGTCCGGGCACTGGCCCATATTCTTGGGTCACTTCACCATCCAACGCATCGTTTTCCCCCCTCGCCTAACTCAGCACTCGCCCGACTTGCCCGCACTAGTGCATCTCCATGGGAAGCCCTACTATGCTTGACATGACCCCTTTGGAAAAGCATATTGTACTCTAAGTCAAACCACCATGACACAGACTAAATCCTAGCACAACTACCTTATACAGACAAGGTGCCTTTCTTACATAATTGAGTGAGAGTCACCACCATCAGGACCATAGCACAGTGACTCCACACCATACAAGATGTTTCAACAAAAAGTTGGTACTTACCACAAAGACCCACTCTATCTCCCCACTCCCCCCGAGATGAAAAAGAACAACAGATAATACCCCAATGCCAAAGCTACCAGTTGCCAGACCACTCTTGATCGAGGAAGATCTCTAGACACTAGTGGCATGGTAAAAAGCTCAAACATTCAAAGTGGCAAAAAGTCAATTAACTTGACATCAAATCGAAGTGTTCGTCGCCTTGATTCCAACGGTGTGAACGACACTCTAATCCGAGTCCGTATGAAGAAGATAGAAGTAGCCAAAGTTTGGGGTTGACTTACCCATGTGGCATGCTTAAGGAAGGTGCAATTTGGCAAGAATCCGGCATCGGAATCCGGCTAGTTTTCCACACGAAATTGTGGGTCTATTAATTTGCCTAATATCCTCTAAGGTTCTAGAAAATTTCTAAAATAGGTTATTAAAGTTTAAGAAAAGGGTGGTAGGCCATGACCCCTGTCGCCCCTGTGGAACCACAACAGATTAACATTTAAAAAAGGGGCAAGCAACCATGACCCCGCCCCCCTGGAACCATTACAACCAAAAACTAATATATTAATGGGGTAGGCGGTGATGACCCCGCCGCCCCCGGAACCACCACAACTCATATATATTGTGTGGGAGGCGGGCTGTCAACCCCGCCGCCCCTCCACTCATTTGTTACAATATAATCGGCGGAAATGTGGGTGGGGGGGGGAAGCAGGCCACCGGATTGGCGGAGTTGCCACCCATAACAAATATTCAATGTATTATGTATTAAAATGGGAGGGGCAGGATTTGATTCCCCGACCCCTCCTCAACCATTTTCCTCATTTGCCAACGCGCCAAAGAGACTCCATTGGGAGATCTGCCGGCCCAAATTTACTCTGTGCAGTGCATCCGGGTAGGCAGAGTGTGACATGGATTTCGAGACAGAGGAGGCGAAACCTTGAGCAAGCATGTATCAAGGAGCGGAACCTTTCCTGAGCACAATTTTCCAAAGGGTCAGTTTTTGTCCAGTGTCAGAATTAGGCAAGTTTTATATCGATTTTGCATCTCTTGACGACAGGAACTCAATGGTGATGTATGTTTCTGCGACAAAGCTCTCCATTTTTCGGCCATTTTTCAGATTGGAGGTATAAGAATCCTTTTGTAAATGTTGATTTTACTTCTTCTTTCTCATGCCACTAAATGAATGAAGGCCTCCCCATTGATCGTGCAGGGCCTGGAGACGTAGTCCAAATTGGACGAACTTCGTTATCAAGTCTCTTGTCTTCTTTTCATGCTTTTATGTGTTTCTCCTCTTCCTTCATGTGCACATTAAATTTCTATGGTTAAGCTGCAATTTATCCATGTAATTCTTTAATACATTTATAAGAAAAAGATCTTGGATCAAGTGGTATTAGAGTAGTTCTTTGTAGATGTGAATTGCATGCTTGTATGCTAACAAGAAACAGGCTCTGAAGAGGTGAAGGGAAACTAAATTCTTTCGATCCCGAAGCGGGGAGTGCACATCAAAGGGGAAACATGGAAGATGATGAGGCTCATTATGAAGAGGAGCACAATTATTGCAAAACCTTCTATACAATGGCAGAAAAGGTCGATTAGTTTTTTTCAAGGCTAGAGAAAGCAGAAGATAGAAAGCTAGAAGAACAATGTTTGGTGCATGGAAATGGTGGAAAAGAACCCCCTCCTTCTCCTTCCACGAGTGAAAGTTCCTCTTCTTCTTCTCACCATCCTCATAGGAATTCAAGAAATGCATCTAAGAAACCTTTCCTTAAATAAGATGTCAAATTTGATCTTCCCATGTATAACGGTGAAAGTAATTTCGAAAAGCTTAGCAATTGGATTAGGAAAATTGAAGTCTACTGCATAATTCAATGGATCGAAGAAGATGAGGCAAAGATCTAGTTGGCATCCCTTTGACTGAGTGGCATCGCCCTCGTTTGGTGGGAGAGCAAATTCCAGAGAAACACGAATCTGGGTAACCTTCTCTCCTCATGGTCAAATTTTATGTCTACATTGAAAAAACAATTTTACCCCTTCGGCTATAGATAGAAGGCATTAATGGAATGACAACACCTAAGGCAAGGAAAAGGTCAAAATGTGAAAAACTTTACTGAAGAATTTAGAAGACAAGCATTGAATTTGAGCATTTCCTTAAATTCACCAGAGATTGTAACTAAGTATATTGGTTCTTTACATAGTTACATAAGGCATTCATTATTATTATTTGAACCTGCTATTATCGATGAGGCTGATGACCCTCATAAAGGGGTAATTATATGGGCTCATTTTACCTCCTAACCTAGTCAAATCAACCATTCTCTTAGCTTATTGTATGATTTTCTGATTATATTTATGCTTATGAAGTGAGTTGAGTTAGTTACGATGCCATGTGGTCTAACATGTGTTTAATGCAGATTATTGATGAATCTGTATTCAGCCATTGGCTCCAAAGGAATGTTTTCTTCTTCTTATTCCCCTATAGGTTCTTCAAATATGTCTTGTTGTTCACCTAAGGGTTCTTCTTGTCCATGGTCTGACTACAGAAGATCTTGACACCTTTTTGTTCGAGTTTGCTGTTATCTGTCTAACCTATGACTATGCAGAAGATGAGAAAAAGTTGAAATTGTTCCCTTCTACTCTCAAAGATGCAGCACTATGCTAGTTCATGGGATTACCTGGCAAAAATATCACAACTTGGGCTCAGATGAAATAAGCCTTTAACAACAAGTATCAAGACTATTGTAGGTCAAAAGATACTAAAGAAGAAATTTTCCGAATGACTATAGGAAGTGATGAGTCCCTGGAAGAATATGAAGAGAGGTTCCAGCTCAGTTAGAAAAGGGCCAAGTGTACACTTGACCCCGAGTCTCTGAAGTTGATCCTGCTCAGAGGAATTTGGGAAGATCTTTCAGACAGCCTACATCCACTGGCTGGGGGAGACATCTACCAACTATCCTATGAGGACATAAAGACTGTTTTTAGAAACCATTCTAGAGCAGCCAAAAAGAAAGGCAGGGGGAGTCAACCCATAGCCAATACCTATTCCTCTAACTCATCCATTAAAGGATAAATTGGAAACATGCTGGAAGACTTTAAGAGTGAGATGCTACAGACTCAGACTCTTGCCATGCAAATGGATACCTTAAATATCAAAAGGAAAAAAGAGGGAGCAGAGAGGGCTTTGGCCATTTTTTTCCCTAGATGCACCAGGAGGCATCCTAGGAATGAATGCCCATTGAAATCCATAGAGGTTTGATTATTCTGTGAAGAGAATGATTCTACAAATAAGTGCCCTTCATTGTAGGTTTTAACCCTGTACAGAAATTACCTGCATATGAATTCTAAAACAAAGAAAATAAGCAATGCGAGAGCATAACACATAAAACACATATACACAGAGATTTTCCCTTGGATCCCAAACTGGGACTACCAGCTTGATTTATCATTATGTTCCTTTCAATGTTACAATACATATTTATACATGCCGAAGAATCCAATACCATGGACCAAAAACCAACACATCCAATACCATGGACCGAAAACCATCGCGTCTGAAAAACATGTGTGAAAATCATGCACAAAACCATAGGTGGGTCCGTCCAACCTAACACAGGGTCTAAAACCAAAATTTTCCGGGGCGTTGCCCCGAACCCCATAAAGTGGGGTTACGGGTGCCCCTTAAACCCCCTATTAACTACATGGAAAGAATATAACACAACCCAACATTCTCCCACTTGTTGTTTTCTTTCCACAGGGGGCCACAAGAGAGCTTAGTCATTTTTTTCCAACCCTAAAATGCCCATTGTCTCTTTACACCAAGAGAACTTCTCAGAGCTCAAAAATTTTGTTAATGCATCTGTAGTATTCTTCAAAGTGTCCACCTTTACCAGCAACACCCTTTTGTCTTCTATCATATCCCTCACAAAGTGATACTGAACATCAATGTGCTTTGTCTTTCAATGATATGCAGGGTTCTTTGTCAAGAAAATTGCACTTTGGCTGTCACAGTCTATCCTTATAGCTTCCTGTACCAACCCCATACTTGAACACAATCTCTGCAACCAAACTGCTTCCTTACTTGCATGAGTGACTGCCATGTATTCTACCTCTGTAGTTGACAGTGCCACTAGAGATTGTTTCTTACTCATCCAATTGACTGCACCTCTAAATAAGTTAAACACATGCCCACTTGTAGATCTTCTCCAATCCATATCTCGAGCCCAGTCTAAATAAATAAAACCATGAATATCCAACACTCTGTCCAATCCTGGTCTTCCTTGGTAGCACAAACCATAATCACTAGTGCCACGCAAATACCTGAAAACCCACTCCACTGCTGTCTAGTGCTCCTTCCTTGGTTTTGACGTAAACCTGCTCAATACTCCCACTACATGTGCAATTTCTGGTCTAGTACAGACCATTGCATACATCAGACTACCGACTGCACTTGCATATGGAACACGGGTCATGTCCTCTTCCTCTTCTTGTGTCTTGCGACACTGTTCAACAGATAACCTCACACCTACAAGAATAGGAACCTTCACCGGTTTACTATCTTGCATATTAAACCTTTGTAGTATTGTCTCGGCATACTTCCTCTGGCTTAACCAGAGCTTCCTCTTTACCCGATCTCTTTTAATTTCCATGCCCAAAATATAGTTTGTAGCACCAAGATCTTTCATGTTGAATTGGAGGACAATTGGGTCTTCAAATCCTGGATAATTTCTTTTCCATTTCCAACCAGCAACATATCATCCACATACAAGACCAGATAAATAACACGGTCACCAATTAATTTAAAATACACACAGTGATCTGATTTGCTTCTGGTGAAGCCAAGTCCCTGTATAAATGTATCAAATTTCTGATACCACATCCTTGGTGACTATTTTAATCCATACATATACTTCTTTAACTTGCATACTAGTTCTTTCTTACCCTTCACCGCAAAGCCTTCAGGTTGCTTCATGTATATTTCCTCCTCCAGATCCCCGTGAAGAAATGTTGTCTTCACATCCATCTATTCTACCTCAAAATCAAAAGCAGCAACAACAGATAAAATTAATCTAATAGAAGTTACCTTGGCAACAGGAGAAAAGATATCACCAAAATCAATTCCTGGCACCTAGGAATAACCTTTTTCTATCAACCAAGCTTTGTATTTCTCCACCTTTCCTTCTGCATTTGTCTTCTTCTTGAACACCCATTTGTTGCCTATGGTTTTCCTTCCAACCGGCAACTCCACCAGATCCCCAGCCTCATTTTTGTGCAAAGATGCCATTTCATCAACCATGGCCTCTTTCTAGAGTTTTCCATCCTCTGAATCCATTGCTTCCTTCACAGTTCTAGGATCATCATCAATAATAGACAAAGAACAATTTGAACAGAAAGCAGATGGACTATACCTTTATGGCTGCCTCCTTTCTCGAACTGATCTTCTCACAGCCAGAGTTCGTGGCTCTTCATCTTCTGATTCCTCCTCTGTTGTAGAGTCCGATTCTTCCTCCTTTAGCTCAAACTCTATCTTCTCAGGTTCCTTTGGTTAGACTTCATGTTTAATAACATCTTTTACCTCTCTGAACACAACATCTCGACTGTACACAACCTTTCGTGTGATTGGGTTCCAAAGCTTATAACCTTTTAAACTATCCTTATACCCAATAAAGATGCACTTTTTGGATTTACTATCCAACTTGGTTCGTTTCTCCTTTGGAACATGTACATATGCATCACATCCAAATACCCTCAAATGTGAAAGAGAGGGTTTCTTACCAGTCCATACCTCTTGTGGAGTCTTATCCTCCAACGCTGATGAAGGTGACCTATTGACTAGGTAACATGCAGTATCCACCACCTCTGCCCAGAATTCATGTCCTAACTCAGCACCACTGAGCATACTTCTTGCCCTTTCCATCAAAATCTTATTCATTCTTTCAACAACTCCATTTTGCTGAGGTGTATATGGAGTAGTCTTTTGTCATGCTATACTACACTTCTTACAAAATTCTTCAAATTCCTTGCTGCAAAACTCTACACCACTATTTGTCCTCAACACCTTTATCTTCTTCTCTATCTGATTTTCCACGAGAGCCTTAAATTCTTTAAATCTGTCAAAGGCTTCAGGTTTCTTCTTAAGGAAATATATCCATGTATTCCTTGAGAAGTCATCTATAAATGATACATAGTACACAGACTTACTCAGTGATGGAACCTTCACAGGTCCAAACACATCACTGTGCACAAGTTCTAATATTTGTTTCGCCCTATTATTACCAAAGGGGAAATTCACTCGATTTTGCTTCCCATATACACAATTTTCGCAGAAATCAAAATCTAGAGAGCTATTACTCATACCTTCTACCATACCTTTACCATGAAGTATTTGAAGGCCCTTCTCTCCAATATGTCCAAGCCTTTGATGCCACAACATGGTATTCTCTCCAGAGACCACTAGATCTTCTGCTCCACTGTTATTGCACCCATCAATAACAGTGCTACCTTGCAGCTTGTACAGAGTTCCAATCCAAACTCCTCGCATGAATACCAGTGCTCCTTGAACCATCCTGTAGGTATCCTTCTCGAACATTGTTTTTACACCTACATAATCCAGCTTACTATCAGAAATCAGATTTTTGGCCAATGCAGGAATATGCAAAACACCCAGAAGTGTTCTAAACCTTCCACCTTGCAGCTTCAACTCTACTTTTCCACGACCAATGATTCTAGCATTCATGTCATCCCCCAAGAAGACATCACCACCATCATATTTCTCATACTCACAGAACCACTCTCTATGGGGAGTGAAGTGAAAGGATGCACCTGAGTCAATCAACCATGCCTCATGATCTACATGTGTAGTTGAAGAAGCCAATTACACATCCCCACCTTCATCTGAGGTGGTTTTCGCCTCTGCAGAAGGAGCATCATCAGATCCCTTTCCTTTGTTAGGAGCTTTAGATTTACAGTCCCTTTTGAAGTTCCCTTCCTTTCCACATTTCCAGCACACCACCTTTACTGGTTTTCCTGGAGATTTAGATCTCCCTCTAGATTTAGATCTCCCACTCGATGACTTATTTTTGTTTCTGTTCTGGGACCGTCCTCGTATAGACAAGGCATCACCATTCTGGCTCTCCATATTTTTCCGTCTCATCTCCTCCGTCAGCGAGGCTGAGGCTATTTCATCAAACTGGAAGGCAGTTGCATTGCTACCTATTGCAATAACCAGACTATCCCACGAATCTGATAGAGAACACAACAAACTGATGCACTTATCTTCATCTGAAATTTTAATTATCAACAGATGCTAACTGAATCACCACAGTATTAAATGCGTTCAGATGCTCTATCACTGAGTCTCCATCTTTCATCCTCAGGTTATATAGCTTATTTCGTAGGAACAGTTTATTCACCAGAGACTTAGATTGGTAAAAAGTCCCTAACTTGTCCCACAAAGCCTTCACCGTAGCTTTCCCGGATACATTTAGGAATACTGAATCTGAGACACACAATCGTATTGTGCTCTTTGCCTTTCGATCCAACTTTTTCCATTCTTCATCGGACACTCCCGTTGGTTTAGTACCTAGATCTACCACGATCCACTGATATTTATCCACCAACAAATCCTCCATCTTGAGTTTCCACAACTCAAAACTTTGACCATTAAATTTCTCGATCTCTATCTTTCCATTGCTCGCCATCTTCTTTCACCACCAGAATCGATCTCGCAGATCTCCCACTGAATAGGGTCTACCATAGGCTCGAGCGAAACCCCTCAGCAACAAAGGCATCCCCTTGAAGCCAAATCTGCTCTCATACCAAATGTAGGTTTTAACCCTGTATAGAAATTACCTGCATACGAATTCTAAAACACAGAAAATAAACAATGCGAAAGCATAACACATAAAACACATATACATAGAAATTTTCTCCTGGATCCCAAAACCGGGACTACCAACTTGATTTTTCATTATGTTCCTTTCAATGTTTTAATACATATTTATACATGCCAAAGCATCCAATACCATGGACCGAAAACCATTGTGTCCAATACCATGGATCGAAAACCATTGCGTCCAAAAAACATGTGCGAAAATCATGCACAAAACCATAGGTGGGTCTGCCCAACCTAACATAGGGTCCAAAACTAAAAAAAATCGGGGCACTGCCCCGGACCTCGTAAAGTGGGGTTACGGGTGCCCCTCAAACCCCCTGTTAACTATGTGGAAAGAATATAACACAACCCAACATTCCTTGCCCGAACTTAAAGCTGTATATCAAGGGGTTGAGGGAGTCACTGAATAGCTCTATTACATAAATCGAAGGAGGCTGCATGGACCTAGACCATATTAGCAGGGGATGCAAGGGACATCTCAGGCATACTACAACCCCAACCAAGTCACTTCCATACCTTCTTGGCCCCCCCTGGTCATCCTTCCTGGTCCACACCTCCTCCTTGGTCCTTCACATCTCGATATCATGCCCAACCAGCCACCCATTCATTTCAATCCTATGCTTAGCCGCAACCTCAGTGGAATGCATCTCATCGGGGGTGGAGGCCCCAATACAACTCTCCTCCTACTCTTTTGCCTCCACCACCTGCCCAACCACAACCGTTATCTCCTACTCCACCAAAGCAACCCCAAATGCCTACCTAGCCAAATCCGAACCCGAACAACAAACATGCTCAGCAAGTGTATAGTGGGGAACCATCATGCCCGACTTATGCTATGGAGATTCAGGAAATTAACTTGTGATCTGGGAAATTTCTCCCAGATAGCCAGCCTCCACCCAGGGAGGTTGAGGAAGATAAAGAGGAAATCGAACCTAAAGCAAATCCACCCTTCCTAAGAGTCTATCCGCGATAGTCTAGCCTACCCCAGAAGAAACTGAACTCTTGGGAGAATTGAAACATTTAGTGTGAAGATACCACTTCTCTAAGCCATAAAAGATGTGCCTATCTATAATAGGTTGATCAAATAGAAGTGCTTTAGGCATCTAGGAAAGCACAAAAGAGATGCCCCAACCATCAATGTCATAGGGCAACTATCCGACCTGATGTTGGGGCAAGTAATCTGTCCAAAATATCTGGAACTTGGAAGCCCAGTAGTTGATGTCCACATCAATGGCACCATGATCCCACACACCTTGATCCCACACAATGCTCAAACTCAACCTCCAGGGCTCCTTAAGGAAGATCATGACCATGCTGCAACTAGCAGACCGCTCCACCGTGACCCCTAAGGGGATTGTGGAAGATGTGATGGTCTCCATTGATTCTTGGGAGTACCCTACTGATTTCTTAGTTCTCCAGCCAAAGGCAAAGCTCACTGGGTATCCCCTCATTCTGGGAAGACCCTGGTTGGCTACTGTCGATGCCTACATCAGCTGTCGAGTTGCGAACATGACCATAAAGAACAGGCATATGTCCAAGCAATTAATCCTATATCCTCCTACTCAACCCTTGCTAGAACATGATCTACCTCTCTGGTTGGAGGATGAAGATGAGGATGAAGTCTATTCTGCACCACTTTGTGCATTAGAAATTTCCATGGGGGGAAACCACAAAATGAGGATGATATGATTGAAAATATGATTCAGAATCCAGCTCCCAGTGTATCGCCATTAGAGGACATAGTAAGAGAAACCCAAAACAACCCCTCAATTGATCTCTGTGTGGTTGACTCCACTTCTCTCCGTGTTAAGAATATAGAGTTCGGCCCAGAAAGAACCTTGAAAATCAATCCATCCCTATCCACTTCCCAGGAGAAGGAACTATGTAGCCTACTAAGAAAACACCTAGATGCCTTTGCTTGGAGTTATAAGGAGATGAAGGAAGTGCACCCTTTAGTATGCACTCATCAAATGTACATCAAGGAGGATTGCAAGCCAATCAGGCAGCCTCAAAGGAGGATGAATCCAATACTTAAAGATATTGTCAAGGAAGAACTGCAGAAATTGCTTGATGCAGGATTCATCTATCCCATCTCTGATAGTGAATGGGTCTCTCCTTTGGTGCTAGTGCCAAATAAAAATGGTAAGTGGAGAATCTGTGTCGACTATTGGGAATTGAACAAAGCCACTAAAAAGGACCATTTTCCTTTACCTTTCATAGATCAAGTGTTAGACAGTCTAGCAGGGAATTTTTTTTTCTCTTTCCTAGATGGGTTTAGCAGGTACAATTAGATTCAAATCAGCCCGAAAGACCAAGATAAGACCACTTTCACTTGTCCTTGGGGTACCTTTGCATATCAGGCCCTTCCTTTTGGCTTGTGCAATGCTCCAGCCACTTTCCAAAGAGCGATATTAAGTATATTTTCTGAATTGGTTCATGATGTAGTAGAAATATACATGGATGATTTTACTCCTTATATTTCTGACTTTCAGGAAGCTTTATATAATCTAGGGAAAGTTCTAGACAAGTGTATTGAGATGAACCTACCCCTCAGTCCGGAAAAATGTGAATTTTTGATGACTGAAGGGACCGTGCTAGGTCATGCAATATCTGAACAAGGACTGCAAGTGGACCCCAACAAAATTGCCATCATCCAAAGGGTCCCACCTCCTCAAAAAGTGAGAGATGTCAAAATTTTCCTAGGCTTAGCTGGGTATTACCGGAGATTCATTAAATATTTCAGAAAGCTAGACTCTCCTTTGTTTGGCCTCTTAGGTAAAGATGTCGAGTCCATATGTTTGGAAAATTGTCAAGAAGCCCTAGATACCTTGAAGAGCAAGCTCGTGACTGCCCCAATTCTAAGAGGCCCAAACCGGGCCCTACCTTTCCACATTCACATAGATGCCTCGAACAAAGCAATAGGAGCAGCCTTGAGACAAATTGATGAAAAGTTTCCTTATGCAATATTCTTTATAAGAAAAAACTTGTAAAAGGCAGAGTTAAACTATACAATGACCGAGAAGGAACTCCTAGCTATCGTGCATTCCTTAAACAAATTCAGACATTATATCACAGGCTATCAAACTTTTGTGCACACTGATCATGCTGCAATTAGATATTTAATGAACAAACTGGATGTAAATGCTCACATTATTAGATGGTTTCTTTTACTGCAGCAGTTTGATTTGACCATTATTGATAAGCCTGGTAAAGAAAATGTTGTTGCTGACTTTTTGTCTAGAGTAAATTTGCCTGCAGGTGAAGAAGGAATGGTGGATGACCAAATGCCAGATGAACATCTGTTTTCTATCTCAGTACTCTCTCCATGGTTTGCTGATATAGCAAACTACTTGGTTTCAGCACAGTTCCCACCACACCTATCCTTAAAAGAGAAGAAGGCTTTGCTATCAATAGAATTTGAATTCAATACCCTAAGGATGGCAGCTCAGCTGGACCTAGACCTCAGCCATGCACAGAAAGAAAGATTACTTCAGCTCAATGGATTGGACGAACATAGAATGCAAGCCCTTCTCCATATAGAGGTAGTTCAGCTTCAGAGGAAGATATGGCATGACAAAATTTTCAAGGAGAAGTAATTCCAAGAGGGATATTGGGCACTACTTTATGATTCAAGATACAAAGATTTCAAAGGAAAGTTGAGGACAAGATGGATGGGACCCTACATTGTGGAGAAATGCAATGACAATGGTTCAGTTCTAATCAGAACCATTGATGATGAAGCCATCCCCATGCTCGTCAATGGACATCGATTGAAAGTCTACAAGAAACCCCTGTCCAAGTGAGAATTCATTGAAGATTTGAATAAGACAATTATGGTAATGGAGCATGTCTTAGTCTCCATTTCACCCACTCACTGAAGAAAAAGGAAAAGAGAAATAAAAAATAAGGACTCAAGTGAAAACCTCCATGAGGCGCTTGAGTCCCACCATTGGGTTGAAAACCTCTTCTGAGGCGGCCCAATGATGTCAAGAAAAAAAGAGAGAAAAATAAGATCCCTGGGTGAAAACCTCCCTTGGAGGCACCTAGGGCAGGAAATTAGGGTGAAAACCTCCCTCAGGCGCCCTAGTTGTTTTCAAAAAGAAAAGAAAAGAAAAAGAAGGTGAATTTTCATTTGCATTGCAAGTTGTAAGAGGACTACAGGAAGCAACAGAAGGTGCTAAGGGAGCCCTGAAACCAGCACCAACACATATCCTACCTTCCCATACCTTTCTCCATCATTCTTGGCATTTCTTTCACCTCACTGTGCTTCTTTTTCAAGAACTGTGTTTTCTACAAGAGGCTCCTGTAGGAATTACAGAGAGCCAAAAATGGGTATAAAAGGCAGTTTGAGGGATAGGGAAGCTTCATAAAGAACCTATAAACCTTCCTACAGTCTTCAAACCTCCTTGCCATCATTTCTGAGCCTGCATCACACCCCAAGCATTACTCTTCTTCTTGTCCAAGAAAAACACAGAAAAAATAGTTTTTTAGGAAAAGAAAAAAAACAAAAAAGAAAGGGAACAACACCATCCACCTCACCTGAAGCCTACCTATTACCTCTCCATCTCTATCTACATCTCTAACATCATCCTCACAACTCCAAGCACAGAAAGAAGCTAAAGTTTCAAGGGGAGAAGCAACTACAGGAGCTCCTGTAGGAATTCCTGTAGCAGTTGATCCCATTAAAATCCAGCATCAGCAGCAAGAGAGTGCAAACATGAAGGTTGAAGAAGACACTTGAAGCTTAGATCCAGCCAAAGAAGAACCTGCACAAGACACAACCACACATCAGCAAGTAGACAACATGCATCAAAAGAAACAAAGGCATGCAGCAGAGAGAGAGAGCCACAACACCTCACAGCAAATACATTCGGATCTCAGGTAAGTAACTAACCCGCTCCTTTGTTTGCATTTGTGTAATTAGAAGGCATGCAAAAGTAACGAGATGGTTGAGGTTGAATGAGGGAAAGATAGCCAGTCAACTTGGCCACCTTCATCTAGTTGACTCCACTCATTCGAAGATGTCACCCACATGTGCGCATAGTCAACTCAAGAAAGATGTCAAGGACAGGTAGTGGAGGAAGTGTGAACTTCGATACAATCATGAGGGATGATTACGAGGAGGGGCCATGATGAAAATATGGGTGGGGACCAATGGTTCGAATATAGCCAACATATAATTTTCCAACTCACCCTCCATCACCAGAAATATCCGTAAAGGGCAATAAGTACTCCTCTCCGAGCACTCTCACCACCTTTTCCTTCATTCTCTCCTCGAAACTCAGCTACAGGAGTTTCTTTGTGCCCCCAAAACCTCGTAACCATCATTCTCCATTGATCTCTCCCATATTCCTACTCTCGGCATTTTCTATCGGAGCACTTACAGTGTTTATAGGAGCACCTACAGGAATTCTACAGGAGGGACAACAAGCTTCTACAGGAGGGGCAGTGAGTTGTTTGATGGAAGAAAACATTGGCTTTATCATGATTTTTGATATGAGGAGGTAGGTTCCATGCATGCCCCCATTGAATATCAATATATGCAAGCAGTGGTTTCAATTTGAGGAGAAGATAAACCCTTTAGGAGGAGAAAATACATAAAGGAATTTCTGCTTATTTTTTAGAAAAAAACATAGTCTCCTCTGTTTCTCTGTTTTTCTCAAAAATTGTTGTATCCATTTCCACATTTGGTTTCCCAAAATAATATAAAAAAAATGACGGGAGGATTTATGAGGAAGGATCCCATCAACTCCTCTAGGCTCCATGCACATCCCCAAGTAGTGGACATCTTCACAAGGGCAAATTGGATGAACTTTTTTGAGAAATTCTGAGGGTTTGATGAGGAGATTGCCCAAGAATTTGCCCACTCTTTGGTCCCTCACTCAAGAACACATGCCACTGTCACCTTTAGAGGTCTTTCCATGGAGATAACCCCTAAATTTATCAGTAGAGTCACTACCCTTCCTCTTGGGCTACCTTGGAGTAAGGATGAGAAACCAATTGGCTAGGCCGCCAAGAAAAAGGTTTTCCAAAACAATGAAAGGAATTAGAAGGGCTATCATACCATATCCTTGGGATGAAGTTAGTTATCAAATAATCAAATACATTTCCTGTGAGGCGAGGTACAACATTGTCTATGGTTATCACTTTAGAATCCTTCATGAATTAAGGTATGGCATGGACACTCCAGCACCTCAAAAGCTTAACATCCCCTACTTCCTCCCGCAGTCCCTCATTGACTCCAACACTAAGTTTCAAGCAGGAAATTCAGAGCAGCTAGCTCACCATGGGTTAATCAAAATTTTAGTGCAAGAAGCCCTCCATACATTTACACTCCCTATAGCATGGGAAGTCTTCCGAAACATGACAGCTGAGGATGACATACAAACCCTAACCTATGATATCAATCCTACTAGTAGTGAGGAGGAAGAGCAGCAAGGGGGAGAAGGTGAAGCAACTGGTGACTTAGCAGAACAAGAAGGGAAGTAGGAAGAAATATGGCAAATAGAGACAGAAAAAGAGACATAAGGAAGAGAGAAAGAGGAAGAAAAGACAAAACAAGGAGAAGTGTCCCCTAAGACTCTAGAAAGAGAGGTAGTAACTGCTCTCACTGCCCTCAGTAAACCAATCAAGCCAAAACAAAAGAGGAAAAGGCAGGCCTCCATGTATTTTACGGCTAGGAAGAGCACAAGAATCAAAACAGGGAAACCTCAGCCCTCTTCAAAAGTGCTAATTACAATTGAAGAATCACCCTCTACCCAAGGAAAAGAATCCCCTTCCAAGACACCTATAACATATGAAAGGGAGACTCCTAAATCTCCCACATGGAAAGAAAAGGTAGAACTATAGGACCAAAAAATAGTCCTACAGGAGGCTCAAACGGTTCTATAGGAGACACTATCAAAACTATAGGAGACCCAAAAGCTTGAGAAAGAAATGGAAGGATAGCCACAGGTAAAGGAGGAAGAAATAGAGCTACAAGAACCTGATCCCCAACCTAGTCTTGCTTCCTACTACAACCTTCTCGAGGGAGGAAGAATAATTCCACAAAAATTTGCAATTCAACTATTCTTTGAATTAGAGAAAGAGAGAATAAGAGCACATAGGTGGATGCAAATGGCCAAATCCAAAGGAGTTGAGGATATTGGCCATATGGAGAACAAACTCAGAGAAATGGGCAGAAAGTTGAGTGCTATCAGACACAGGGAAGCAATTACAAGAAGCCACCTTGAAACTGAAAATGAATTGCTAAGGAGGCAGCTGCAAGAGAAAGAAACCTAACTGGCATGCATGGCCAGCTTGTCCATGGAGGCATTGCAATGTAGAACACCGGAAAAATCCTATGGCCTATATCTCAAGGACCAATGGTTGCAATTTCAGATAAAGACTTTGGCACAAAGAGACACAATGCCTTTCCAAGATTACAAGCAGTTTATGGACTTGTGTGACCAAAGCACATAAGAGGAAAAGGCAAAGATGGCAGAATTCTACCTACATAACATGGCCCTCACAGAGATGAATGTGTGGGACCCCAATGCCAGGCTAGGGGACCTACAACTAATGGCCATGGCCTCATGGCTAAACCATGAAGAGTTGAGGGCAACAGAAATAAGAAGGTTGATGATAAAAGAGAAGAATAAGCCATTAATGGTCAGAGCTTAACCATCAGATCCCATGGCACTCATCAACACACATAACCTGCTTGCCAATAATCCTCAGATTGCCCCTAGATATATAAGTGATTAGGCACAAGCCATTGCACACTTTGAGGATATGGAAAGGCTACTTGGCGATGACTATGTGCATGCATGCATGAGGAGATGGAACACCTTACCACACAGTCTGCAGATCAGGGAATATCATTCCCCCATGAGGATGAAGGAAGCATTAAGAAGAGTGCCACTGTACAAGCACTCTATGCAGAGGCTGAAGGTCAACTGGATTGGCCTCAAACTGAGTTCCCCACTACTGTTAGGCATGCCGGAAGGTAGAAGAGAAGAAGAAGAGGAGGAACAGTGGGAAGAGATAGAAAGGAAGGTAGGATTCTATGACTAGGAAGAGGAGACCACATCAGACTCTTGGGATGCTAGGGAGGCCACCAGGGCCATAAAAGGTGAGGAGATGGACTAAGTTGCTCAGAGGATGAGCAACACTTTTAGTAGGGGGTTGATGATGAGCCTCATAAAGGGGTAATTATATGGGCTCATTTTACCTCCTAGTGTAGTCAAATAAACCATTCTCTTAGCTTATTGTATGATTTTTTATTATATTTATGCTTATGGAGTGAGTTGAGTTAGTTATGATGCCATGTGGTCTAACATGTGTTTAATGCAGATTATTAATGAATTTTAAGGTCAAAGTCAAGGATCCAGTGGACAAATGGCAGAAATAACTTAAAGTGGACAAAGGAGAGGACTTATAGGAGGGAATCCCCCTCATTTATTACTCCTCACTTCGAATTCCCCTTCATTCAGCTCGGAGTACAAGAAGCCAAGTCATGCACTAGAAGGCAGCCGAGCAAGTGGAGGATGACTGATGATTATCTCGAGTTTTAGGAGCCAAGCCTCCCTGATTTTAAGGAAGTTGTTGGTAGCTTCATTTGTATAAGTAGAGAGGCCTAGGGCCTCACTAGGGTTGGATTTTTGTTGAACTTTTTCTTATGAAAACTCTGCTCCAACTTCGAGCTTCTTATTTTTGAGACAGTTTCATGTAATCTTGTTATTGTTTTGATAATAAAGATGGAATCCTTTTTGAGCTAGCACTAAGTTACCTCAAAGGGCTGAAGCTCTTGGGTTAGGGCCTAATCCAGGTAGCCAAGCTCCTCTTTACTTGTATTTGTATGTTTTATTTCAGTTTGTAGATTAGGTTATTGTTAGATGTATTTATTTTATGGTTAAGAATCGGTTGCTTTTGATGATTCTGTAGTTTGCTTCCATTTGTGCTTTCTATAGTAGGTTAAGTAGTGAAAAAGAGAAGATTCAAAAGGCTAGAAACAGTGCTTTGGCCTCTCTTCCTCCCTTTGGGACCATGATTTGAGGCAAAGACCCTCTTGTTGCCCCAAAAACACAGATTTTCCTCATTCATAGGACTTCTAGTGTTTGCAGCTTTTTAGTGGTTAATAGTCTAGTTTTGCTTTGCTTTAGAACTTCTTCATCATTCTCACTTCTTTATTTACAATATTCTTCTTTCATGCTTTCCTTTCTTGTAGCATTTCTCAGCATTTCCTTCCTTAGATCATAGTTTAGACTATTTTGATACCAAACTCTGTTTTCCTAGATGCACTTATTTCATTGCTTGCTTGATCTTATTGGTTGACTATTAGTTGTTTATGTAGTAGATCTCTTCTTGCAGTAGGCCAGCATATCAGACATCCCATCCTCCATCTAATCCATGTCTTATAGGTCGCCCAAGTCTCCCCTCAATTCTGCCTTAGTTTCCTAAATTTTCCATAAAATTTCTTCCTCTCTCCTTGAGAAAATCCAATCATCTTTCTCTCTCTTGATTATTCTTGGTAGACCCTAGGTGCCCTAACACCTCATTCCAACCTTCATCCACCTCTTTCACCCACTCTCATACCCTCAAAATAGTGAAAACTACTCTTGGCCTCCTCTTGTAGGCCTCCTGTAGAACGTTGTTTTCCTCCGGTAGATTTCCTGTGTCCTCCTGTAGATTTTCCTGAAGGCTTTCTTTTGAAGGCTGAGTGTGGGAAAAGCCTCTAGAAGTCCACCTGAGACCTCGTAGGACACATCCACACCATCCTACATCCTCTCAAGTCCCAAAGCCACCTTCCAACAACACCTATTCACTGCCACATTCGCACACAATAAATTATATGCATGTCAAATTCACATAAAAATACATAAAAATCCAAAAAGATGCTTTTGCTTATTTACTTCCAGAAATAGCTTAGTTAGATGTTGTTTACTTCCTTGAGTAGGTAATGGCATTACTTTCATGGTTTTCATAGTGCTTTATGCAAAAGTAGGATTAGTTGGTTAATTAAGGTTTACTAGTTTTGCTTTACATTTCAGACTTTCTCCTTTCTGCAGTTAGAATAGTATTTGTAGTGGAGTCTTTCTCTCCTTTCATCACATACAAAAAATCTTCTAGAATCCATAGAAGTTGGCTTGAGCTCCTAGTGATCTTTCGTCAGCTAACCAAGTGACAACTTGCAGTAAGAACTAGTGCTTGTGCATACAGCACCGTCGCTTCCAAGTTTGTTACGAACTACTTGGTTGATAAGAGTAAAGTAGGTAGCCCAGGAGTTGCAACATTATTGTTGCAATACTGGTGCTCACCAAAGGCCAGTGTGAAAGCCATGCATCTTGAAAGTAGTGGGATGCACATGCAAAATGACCACCAAAAAAGAGCTGCAACAACCAAGAGGAGAGGGACAAAACCCTCTTATGCACATTGTGAGAAAGAGGGATACGATGAGAAGAATTGTTGGAAACTTCACCATGAGTTGAGACCTAAGAGAAATGATAGAAAGGAGAAGTAAAAAACCACCGCCATCATGCAACAAGATCAAACATCTGAGTCAAAATAAGACGAGAAGGTCAAGACCACGGGTTTTGCACGAGGTAGACCCATTAACTTGGGATCAGATTCTGGTGACGAAAGGAGGATTGCAACTCTTGGAATAGCAACAGATAGACCCATTGATCTGGGTTCTGATTCAGATGATGAAGAAAAAATTTCAATAGATATTGTACCAAATATGGAAAGGGCACCCAATGTGGTAGGACTCCAGGAACTTGAGGAGACCAACCAAAACCTTCAAGCAGAAAATGCTAAGTTAAGGAGGCTCCTATGGGAAGCAGAGGAGGAGAAACAGAGGTTGCTATGCTAGTTACAAGCTAATAACAAGGCCTTGGGAAGATTGCAGCCTAACCCCCTTGAGGTAAAAAATAGTTCTTCGATTCCATGTACTTTTCCGGATGATGATTTTGCTGCTTTTGAAAAGTTTACTACAGGTATCAGGTCCAGACTGTTGAAGAAGATGGGATATCAGGGAAAGGGCCTCAACATTAATGGCCAGGGCATCATGAACCCCATCAAAGTATAGAAAATGCCTCGTCATGCAGGACTCAGATATGTTAGGAAGGACGTTGGGGAAAGCTCCAAAGCAGCTAGTTCCCAGTCAGCAACGTATGACAAGACTTCCTCCTCTTATTCCAGTGATAGTGAGGACTCCATGAACCCTTATCAGAGGAACACCAAAGGGAAGAACTTCAAGAAGACCTGAAAGGTTTGGAGAAAGAAAAATTGTTGTAGTCACTACAACGAAAAGGGGCATCAGGAAATCACACGCCAAATGCTCCACAGCTAGAAAGTAATAATAGAGAAGCCATCCGGTGACAATGCTCAAACACATTCATGGTGGTACACTTTATTAAGAAAAGAACATTTTTTTTAATATAGTTTGTATGGCCTCGGTTTGTAAATCATGCATTACAAGTAAATGTAAAAGTGATGATCACTTCAAAATGCAATGATGATATTTTTAGGCCTTCTTATGAGTAGTTGAGGTATTGATTGTTATTGTGTAATCCTTGACCAAAGAGTGTGCGCTATAAACTCTTGGCAAGTGTGGGATTGTTGAGTCATGAGTGTTTGTATATAAGTGCAAAAGATGTATTAATTTTGTGTGCAGATGATTGAAAGTGTTGTTTAGCAAGGCCACAAGTCGTATGTTTAATGGTGTTAATGCTTTTGGTGGTCAAAAATCTCTTAATGGGGAGGATTGATCTAGGGGGATCTCCAGACACTAGTGGCATGGTAAAAAGCTCAAACATTCAAAGTGGCAGAAATTTAATTAACTTGACATCATATCGAAGTGCTCGTCACCCTGATTCCAACGGTGTGAATGACACTCCAATTTGAGTCCGTATGAAGAAGATATAAGCAATCAAAGTTTGGGGTTGACTTACCCATGTGGCAGGCTTAAGGAAGGCGTAATTTGGCAAGAATCCGGCACTGAAATTTGGCCAGTTTTCTAGGTGAAATTGTGGGTCCATTAATTTTCCTAATATCCTCTAAGGTTCTAGAAAATTTCTAAAATGGGTTATTAAAGTTTAAAAAAGGGCGGCAGGCCATGACCCCCGCCGCTCAGGTGGAACCAGAACAGATTAATATTTAAAAAAGGGGTGGGTGGCCATGAACCCGCCGCCACTGGAACCGTTACAACCAAAATTAATATATTAATGGGGTGGTCGGCCATGACCCCATCGCCCCCCAAACCACCACAACTCATATATATTGTGTGGGGGGTGGGCTATCAAGCCCGTCACCCCTCCACTCATTTGTTATAATATAATTGGTGGAAATGGGGGGGAAGTAGGGCACTGGACTAGCAGACCAAACACGCATAAAAAACATTCAATGCATTATGTATTAAAATGGGAGGGGCGGGATTTGATCCCCCACGCCAATGCGTGAAACGGACTCCGTTAGGATATCCTCCGGCCCAACTTTACATAAAAATTTCTGCACAGTGTGTCTGGGTAGGCAGAGTGTGGCCTGGATTTCAAGACAAAGGAGCTGGAACCTTGAGTAGTCCTGTGGCAAGGGGCAAAACCTTGCTTGAGCACAATTTTCCAGAGGGTCAGTTTTGGTCCAGTGTCAGAATTGGGCAAGTTTTATATCGATTTTGCACCTCTTAGTGACAGGAACTCAATGGTGATGTCAATTTATGCAACAGGGATCTCCATTTTTCAGCCATTTTTCAGAGTGGAGGTATAATACTCCTTTTGTAAATGTTGATTGTACTTCTTATTTCTCATGCCACTTAATGAATGAAGGCATCCCCATTGATTGAGTAGGGCCCGAAGACGTAGTCCAAATTGGACGAACTCCATTATCAAGTCTCTTGTGTTATTTTCATGATTTTATGTGTTTCTCCTCTTCTTTCATGTGAACATTAAATTTCTATGGTTAAACTGCAATTTATCCATGTAATTCTTTAATACATATATAAGCAAAAGATCTTGGATCAACTCTGCAACCCTAACATACTCCACCAAGACACCCCAAGACCAATAGAATGAAATTGCCCCTCCAGACAAGACTCCAAAGCACCTCAACTGAAAATCCCAGCGACAATAGACAAGCACTACACCCATCCTATAAATGGTCACATAAAGCTAAAGGGAAGGGGAAAAGACTACAAAACTTACCATGCCTTCAAATAAGCACTTTTAAGTGCGAATCTCCTCTACAGTTGAGCAACACACTGACCTATCACCACGTCCCTCCATCTACCATCCTCTCATGGAATTTTTGTGACGTCCCTCACCAGGATCCCACACCCAACACTTCAACCCCTTGAACCCAAACAATATGCCATCTTTACATCCCACTCTGATGATGCTGCATGAAAGCACTGAAAGAAGGTCCATACATAGTGAGACAACTTGTTGATACTCCACTACGATTCCATCACCCTACAATGCTCCCATAACCAAAAGGATATACTACCAAAGAAGAACCTCCCTCTAGCGTATAACACCTACCTCACTCCCAAATCGTCTAGATGACTGACTTCCCTTCCTAAACTTTCTTTTGTTAATAATCATGACCTAACAAACCTTCTCTTGGGATGCTCACACCCCTACTACCAAAACTAAATATGTTTGGGTCAGTCACCCCCATTAGGGTCATTAAATATTCTAAAATATTATGGCTACAATTATTATTATTTAAATTTATTTTAACTTATAATGTATATTAGGATATTTTTCCAAAAAAATTGCTTGTAATTTTATTGATTAAAAAAATACAATATAAAAAAATAAATAAAATAAATTTTATTTATTATTATTATTATTATTAATTAAACCAACATCATGTTTTATTATTATTATTAATGTTTAGTAAAATATTTCATCTAACAGAGTGTCACAAAACTTTTTATTATTAATAACTATATATAACACCTATTAATTAATATTATTAGGTTTGTTGTTATTAGAATTTGATGTAACAATCCCATGTTAAAAGTTCATGTAATAAAAGTTAATAAAGGTAAAATAAGACCATAGGTAAGGGACAAATATTCCAAGTTGAATGTTGGGCAAAATATCCTAGTGGACATCACTTGTTGTGTTTTACGGCTAAGGGGAAAATGGAAAAGGCAATGGCTAAGGCTTTGGAAAGGAAAAAAAATATTTTTGACACATTATTTATGAAAATAATGGAAATTAGAAGAAAGGGAAGGTGAAAGGTCACATGTTGCATGTGAGGATGAAAATGAAGGAAAATAATGGAAAATTAAAGAAATTAGAGGCCTCATCAATAAAAAGACATCAGAGCATCAATTGGTAGCCTTTTGTCAGTTAGTTTTAGAATTTGACTTAGAGAGGAGAAAGCACCAAGAGGAGAAAGAATGTAAGCAAGCACGGAAAGGAAAGGAAAAGCAAGGAAGGATAAGGAAAGCAAAGGAAGGCAAGAATCAAGTAGGTTCAACGGGAATACTTGCGGGTAACAGATTGCATGTGTGATTTCCTAGTTGGTTTTGACATTCATGGTATGTGCATGTTTGTATATGGTTATTTTGTTGTCATTAGCATGGATTTTGTTGGGATTCGATAGTGGATTTTAGCCTAGCATTTTCATTTCTAAATAGCCATGGTGTGATGGGATTGTTCTCAGTTGAGCTTTGGATTTATGATTGGTTTTGGAAGCCGGGGTGAGGTGGTCTTAGGAAAATTCTCGAAGGCCTAGGAATCCCTTAACTGGTAATGGAGGGATACACAATAAAGCCTGAGGGTGGAGACATGAAAATTCCTCAAGGATGGTGAAGAAATTTTGAGGCATCCAAGCTCGGTTCAATTTTTTGATCTCGAAACTAGTTTAGGTGTGATCATGGTATGGAGAGGGCAGAGGTGGTTTAACTTCTGGATTCCCTTGGTTGTCTTTGGATTGGTTTATCCCATGAGATACCACATTCATGCTTGGAATATGGCATGGGGGTGATTGGATGAAGATAGTTTTGGCTTAGCCAATATATGGTCAGGTGGAACGTGGAAGTCCCGAACGCTATTGGTAATTGCCTATGGTTAATAAAAGATATGTTTCTATTGCTTTTGGTAAAGAAATATATTGGTTATTATGTGGATTTAATGGTTTTTCTCTTATTGTTATTTATTTGGTTATATTCCAGTTATAAGCATGGTTTTATGATAGATCTTAGTCATGGATTTTTTCATGTTTTCACTCATAATTGAATAAATAATGAATGCAAGACCTAATTGGTGTTAATACAGCTAATGAGAGAAGGTAGTGACCCTTCTTGTTAAACCTCAGATAAGTTTTCAGTCCCTTATGTTCAGACTTGCTTTCATTACCTGTAGGTTTCATATCTACCAAGTGTTTGATAGAATTTCAGTCCTAGTTGGGGATGGTCAAGTCAAGTCCTAGTTTCAATTTTTGGTTTACAAGCATTGTCTTTATGTCTTTTTTGAGTTATGGAAGTTTCATAGCATTATGGGCAGAGCGTAAGCCCCAGCCCTGGAAAATAACCTTAATTATCGCAGTCGCTGGAACAACACTGGAAGAAAAAGGCCATAGTCGCACTAAGGCAGGCTTATGGGAGTGAATGGGAAACCTTAGTCACATGGAAGCCTTGGTAAGGGAGCGAATGGAACCCTAGATTAGGGAAAAGGTGAGTTGTCTTAGGGATTGAACACCTGGAGGGGTTGAGTTACTCCTGTGGGTCCTGTGTCACCTGAGGGATGTCAGTAAGGTCTACTTGTTTCAACTCCATTTCCTTAAGGTCATCTAGGAGGTTGAGTCATATCAAAGTAGCCTCTCATCTCATTTTTACCCCAGGTAAGCCAGTGAAAGTGGGTAGATGTGAGAGGAGGCATGTTACAGGGTGGTATCAGAGTGGGTTGCACTCTCTTTGGGTCATATATGCTACCACAAGGTGGTATCAGAGTGTGGTTTCGCTCTCTTTGGGTAAGTTCGATATTTTCAAGGTTATGGTTGTCATGCATGGGATCGGGGTATATAGTTGGTATGGTCATGCATGATGTTGTTAAGTTTTTATATGGATATGTTCATGATTATACATGCACAAGCTAATGTGGACTGATCTTGCAGATGACATAAGCCTCCCTTGAATATCATTAAGGTATGGATTTGATTTTGGTATCTATTTGGTTTATCTGACATGGTACACTTGTAGGAAGAAGAGAATCAAAGATGATGAGCAAAATGGTAGACTACAGTTCCCATGACTCTTCCTACATATCGATTGGGCTGCAAGGTGTTACACAAAATTTTGTCATACTTCCTGTTCACTTCTTGTTCCATATCCCTGTTGGCTTAGGGGGTCTTGACCCGGGTTCAGAGTTAGTTGTGCCAACCAACAAAACCCTACACTTTTGGCCCTTTCAATGGCAACCAACATAGCGCAGGTTGCAGTCTCACCCGAAGCAGTATTGGGGGATGCAAGAACCAAGTTTATGCATCCAAAGACTAGTGTGATGTCTTCCAACACCTTAGAGATACCTCTATATAGATTGATAGACTTCTAGGGTCTGTTATGGTAACTAAGTCAAATAATCCTTTAGACCTTCACGAAGGTCCATGATCAGTCCTTGTGGACCTTAAACAGTAGATTTACCTACTTTCACGCATCAACAAGCAACTCTAGATCGGATTTCACGTAGATCTACTTAATTCGTTATAAAGCATAAGAGAAATGGTCTGTAACTTTGCGAAAGAGGCTAAGCATTCATTTCATACATTATTAAGATAGATTCAGTAAATTCGTGTGGCATTCAATCATTATTTCATAAAACCTAATATTAATCGGCATCATATAACATAAACAGATACAACGGAAATACTCAGTAATTCTTCAAAATATTGTCTTTATTGTTCTTCAAGTCACTTATTACAAACTCTCCTACCTTGCGCACACAACTGAAGGGGTCCATGCACTTAGCTGTGGACTCTACCTAGGCCTCCTGTGCACTCAGTTGCAGGAGCCTTCCCTTCCTTATCTAAGCGCAAGAAGCAGAGCCTTCCTGCCCTAGTTCTTGTAGGAATTCACAGGGTAAGTTCCTCAGACAGAACACCTAAGCACACCGCTCACAAACAGATCACAGATCAATACACCAGTATTGTTGATGTGGTTAAAACCCTCAAAGAGGGAAACAGTCCACGGCCTGAGCCAACACGGCCACTTCAGGCAATTTATTAATAAAAGAATGAAAATTTGCATAAGCTTATCGCATGAACGGTTAACCTAAAAATGACCCTCCGTGCTCTTTAAATAGAGATCATGGACCCGGGTGTTAAGCCACAGATCAAGTGTCGATAATATCGAGGAGAGAATGAACCGTCAGATCACTTCATGTCTAGAACATATCATGACCATCGGATTGTAAGTTACAAAAGCACATAGTAAATAAACAAACTTTACCTAACTCTACACTAGACCAAGTTACACTTAACTATTTCCTATGTGTCGGAATATCCTAACATCCCCCCTTATGAACAACTTGGGATAGGATTGAAGGATGTACAAATATGACACAATAGGAGAAGGAAGGAGGCACTAGAGCCTATCCCCCCTTAGTGACAACTTCCTAAACTCCAACCATAAATCGAAGTTTTGTAAACTTCACCTCTGTGAGAGCCTTTGTAAAGACGTCTGCAACTTGATCATCTATTGAACAATATTTCACTTCAAGAACATGGTCATGAATGAGCTTTCTGATGAAGCGCATGTGCAGTTCAATGTGTTTGCTACGCTAATGTTGGACTAGATCTTTGCATAGTTGAATGGAACTTTGATTATCACACCAAAGTGTAGTCGGATGCTATTGCGGAAAGCCAAGCTCTGACAGGATCTGACAAAGCCACAGGGCCTCCTTACTAGCTTCTATAGCACCACAATATTCTGCTTCTGTTGAAGAAAGAGAAATGGTACTTTGTTTCTTGTAAGCCCATGTAATAGGTATTAAACTAGGAGTGAACACATAACCTGTAGTAGACTTATGATCATCACGGTCACCAGCCCAGCAAGAATCAGTGAAACCACCCAATAGAGGAGATGCTTCTACACTATAATGAATCCCAAACTGAACTATACCTCGAACATAATGAAGTATTCTTTTAGCTACTTTCCAATGACTTTCATGTGGGTTTTGCATAAACCGAGAAATAAGGACAACAACAAAGGAAAGGTCAGGATGAGTATGGGTTAGATACAAAAGTTTTCCTACAAGTTGACGGTATAAGTTAGCATCAACTTCGGGGGAAGTACAAGTGACTGAAAGTTTGGCTCCATACTGAAAGGGAGAAGGGGCTGGCTTATATTCTTCCATGTGAAAATGGTGTAGAATATCACAGACATCCTTGGATTGGGAAAGGGAAATACCTTCCTTGGATTGCAAGACTTGAAGACCATGAAAATAATGCAAGTGTCCTAAGTCTGTCATTTCAAACTTCTTTTTAAGGCTGGACTTCACATGGTTTATAAGGTTGGGATCACTACCAGTAAGGATAAGATCATCAACATAAAGAACAAGAATGATAAGGGACTTGCCCACTTTCTTGGTGTAGACAGTATTGTTAGAATGACACCTAGAAAAGCCAATTTCTAAAAGAAAGCTATCCATTTTGGCATACCAAGCTCGAGGGGCTTGCTTGAGACCATAAAGGGATAATATAAGGCTAGAGTCTGTTTGTATACAACCAGTAGGTTGTTCCATATAGATTTCTTCATGTAAGTCTCCATGCAAGAAGGCAGATTTAACATCCATTTGATGGACTTCCCATTTGAAAGAGGTAGCAAGGGAAAGAGCAGGGCAGATAGAGTTCATTTTGGAAACAGGGGAGAAGGTTTCAGTATAGTCAACGCCTTCAACTTGTGGAAAACCCTTAGCAATAAGACGAGCTTTATGTTTATCAACTTTTCCATTTGGGCCATACTTTGTTCTGTGAACCCATTTGCATCTAACAAGTTTTCGTCCCTTTGGAAGAGGAACAAGATCCCATGTATCATTTTCCAATAATGAATGATATTCTTCATTCATAGTTGCCTCCCAATATGGATGGCCTGAAGCTTCTGCAAAGGTGTCAGGATCATAATTCACTGAAGCTTGAGCTAGTAAAGAAGAGGCTCTATCGAACTTAGAACATGTGTGACACTGATCTGTAGGATCATCGGCAAGAGCACTTGCTGCATCCCGAGTAGCATGGACCCATTTTGGAAGCTGAGGAGCTGAAGGAGGATAGTGAGAAGGTGGGGGAGGATTGTGACCCTCGCTTTCATCATCTGAAGAAGAAATATTTTCATAAGTAGAAGAGACAGAGAGAGGTGGCACATCCGCCGCACTAGGCTCATAGGCCGATATATTTTTAGCAAACTTTACATCTCTTCTAATGATAACATTTTTGGACTTAAGTGGAATAATTCTATATCATTTGACATCTTCAGAATATCCAACAAAAATACATTTTTCACTCTTAGGTTCTAAAGCTTTGTGTTTCTCATCTGGAATATGGGCCCATGCTTGACTTCCAAAAACAAGAAAGTGACTTACATCTGGTTTAATTGAACTCCATGCTTCTTCTGGAGTGATGTTATTTAAAACCTTAGTAGGAGTGTGATTTACTATGTAATTTTCACAGTTAATTGCTTCTTCCCCAGAGATCATATGCCAAAGTTACGACCTCGGGAAGTTGATGTACCAATTTACCCAAAACGGGGCCCATAGTTTGGCACTTCATCTCCTAGGGTTAGGTTCTATAATGCTTGACTCAAGCATTTTATCCAACTATTGGAAAACATTTTCCTTATACTTAGGGTTAAGGCGACATGACCTCTGTTTAACAGGCTTCACATCCAACTTCAATGTGATCTTCATAACGCCCAAATCACCAAGTATGCCCTTTAAATCTGAAAACTTAGTGGGGAAGAGATCCTAGTATTCGCGAAGTAATTCAATAACTTTGTCTAGTGTGGTGTCGTCCCAATAATATATGATCATCGTGAACTTCATTTCTTCTTCAATACGAATGTTTACTTGCTTTGTTTTCAAAGGTCAAGAGATGTCTAGGTTCTCTACTTATAGGAATTCGACTTTGCAATGCCCTTATATCTCAGAAATGTTGATATTCCTCGGGTCTTCTTCCTCCTCTTCAACAGTCACATTATAGCATTCCAATGCATGGCACAGCTGGGTGCTCCAATTTGGTTAGGTCCATTCCATAGGTTACTTTATTGTTCTGAAGATAACCACTTTAATCTCCTGAAGCGCGTCATCGATGCTTGCAAAGCCATCTTCGAAGCTGAAATTCAATACGAAACCTTCCTTCAATACATCCCATTCCGCAGTGCTGTGGCAGAGCTCTATTTCAAGGTACCAATTCATGGGGATTGTATCCAAGGTATGAAAAAATATATGTACCCATTCTGGCTGTGGTTCTATCCCCCATGCCTTAGTCCACTTTTCTAGGTGATCGTGTGGATCATCCCTTCCATTGTACTTCTTAGTAATTTTGGTATTAGCATGCCCAAATCGTAGCTTTATCATTCTCATGTAATCTCACCATCTAGCAAAAGTATCCTTAAGCGTACCCCACCATTGTGTGGGCGTAGCGCTCAGCACCAACTGCAATGCTTGAAAGCAGTTGTCATCAAGGACTTCATGCTCAAATTCATCTAAAAAAATATCTACATCAGTCAAACCATCATAATAAGGTAACTTTCTTACCTCTGATGAAACACAATGCAGTGACTTTGTCATTATATTGCATCATAATGTAGACACTTCATGTCAGTGATTCTGCCAATGCTCTAATTCCTCATCTGAATCAAAAGCGTAGGAAGTTTCCCAGTCCCATGTAGTTCATCCATCTGCCATTAGATTGATCCAATCTTGATCTCATGTTGTTATCTTGTAGATTTGATCTAGCTCATTGTCACTTTCCACATAATCGCGGACTGGTTCAGTATAGTACGCCCCTTCTGCAAGATGCCATAACCCTAAGCAACTTTCTTTCAAACAACATTGTCCTCTTCTTCAGATTAATGAACCCATTCATATCAATAGCCCAATCTATTCCTAGGAGTGCAGGGTAGGTATTACCGTCATCTACAATTTTTGTAACTTCAAAGTCCGCTATTGCACTCACACCATCAATATCAACCGTTACTCCATATAAGCGTCCCATGGGGATGATTTTTTGTTGATTCGCCATCTCGAGCTGAATCGGAGACCACTATAGCGTAGGTCTGCCCATCCTTTACCATGTCTATTTTTATAGGAAATTTGCATCGAACCCCAAATGCAAAATGACCTGGTCCATTTCATACTCACCTATCTGCGCTGTTAACTACATCTCTCATCCTGTTCGCACCTTATGCTTACCGATTTTTCTAACTGCGTGCTACTCTGAAGGAGTTTTTTCCTTATTGGCACACTTGTCTATTAGGTCCTGTAATCCTTCCAGAGCCTTCCTATCATGCAGTAACTTTATGCAGGTCTCCAAAAAGGTAGTGAGTACGAAAGTATCAACCTCTTATGTCGCACTAGGTTCTTGCATCTTTTCCTAGCTTCGTGAGGTGGAGGCCTCAGTGAAGCTCTTCTTGGATTTCATGAATGTTTCCTTAGTGTGATTAAGATCAAATCCAACTTCTTTCTTTGGAGCTTTGTGGACCCATCCATCGTCTTCAAGCTACTTACCCTTATCAGTGTCAGTCGTCATACCACTTACTACAATATTAATGCTTTTGTCCTCCTCGCAGGGCTCAACCCTCAAAATTTGTAAATTTTGCGTAGGCTACTGAGGCTACATTTTCTTCTCTTACATCTTAGCTATTAACACCAGATATTGTTCTATGGCATGGTCAAACTATCTGCAGTATTGACACGAAGGGTGTGTAGGATTCGGGAAATCTCGTACAAAGTGCCTCGGCTGGCCACAGTTGTATCAGATAATTTGACCATGACCTTGATGCAGGAGCATCCTGCTTAGAGTATTATTGTTCATTTGGTTGATTTAGGGGATGATGTTTTCATGTATTTTAGTAATCTTGTATAGATTGAGTGAGAATCTATGTGTTAGGTTCCTATACCAATAAGAGTCATAATTTTTGAATGACTGGGATTAAAACTTGTAATATGTACATACCTTTGCTTTCTGCAAATGTTTTCCATATTAAAAAATAAAAAAATTAAAAGAGGGTATATCCTAAAAGAAAAATCAAAGGACAAAAAGAATAAAAAAGGTAAAAAAATATGAAATATATGAACCCCAAAAACAAAAGACCATGAAAGTGTGCAAGTCAAAATGCCACTACTATTTACTTTTATGCATAATAATGATTGTGTGCATCTTGTTATTCATGCCACAATCCATGGCAATCAAACTATTTAATATTGATTATGCCATGCTTTAAATTTCATGTTGATAGTTAGAGAATAAAATTTGACCAAACTGTTTAACCTTGGCAGATAAGTAGATAAGTAGAGTAAATAAAAGGAGCTCAACTGTTTAATCTGAGCCCTTGGATGTAAAAAATGTTAGATTTAGATAGTTTACTATTGTAAAGAGAAAATAAAAATGTTTAATAAGGGTTTGCTAGCTCAAATGCACCCTAATAAAGAGAAGAAAAAATGGTAGGATGAGTAGATGGGTAAGTAGAGCAAATGTTGCAGAAGTATGATGATTGGTTAGGGAAAAAGCATATTTATCATTTTCATCATAAAAGTTCCAGATATGAATGAACAATCAAGCATGAAAATGATTTACAAAGTTAATTAATTAACTTCCCCCCATTCATTTCACCCCTTTACTTTAGTAATTTCCCATAAATAAAGTTCAAAGTACTCAAAAACCCTTAAGTCAAAGAGGCTCAGAGCATTTCTTTGAATTTTGGAGGGACCAAACCCTCGGCTCAATGACTTATGGATGCTAAGTACTAAATTCCCCTCAGAAAAGTTCATCCCCCCTTCAGTTCATTCATTTTCCTAAATAATGTTCCTTTCCTAAGGATAAAACACTTTTGCCTAGGAAAAACATTGTTCTCCCCCACATAAAGCATTTTCATATCAAAAACCCACCAAAACACATTACCCTAAGTATTATGTTAAATATGTGAAAACATCAAATTCATAAAAAGAGAATTTACTTATTGATTTTTCCCTTTCTACTCATCTTTTCATATTAATTATTAATTTTTATTATATTAGTTCCCAATGAAAAACTCATTTCCTCGTATATATATATAGCTCCTACATATTAATTAACCCTACCCCTTAGATTAAATATAAGCTATAATATATAGTCACCCCGACCAAAATCTCTAATTGATCTATCTGCAATCAAAATAAATAAAGTGCCATTTTAAATCCTTCGTTAATCACCCTGACGGCATAATCCTGCCTTAATCTGTCATTAACTTGATACCGCTGCACTTAAGTGCCCACCAGGCCCCCCACTAGCCTTCATGTAGTTTCCCTGCATGATCACCGTGTGATCTCTTCCCTCCACATCCGACGACCCTTATTCATATCGGGCCAACCCAGCCACCGAACGATACCCGCCAGATAAAGTGGTTTGGCCTCTAGCCCCCGATGCTACGTGTCAGCCAATGAGTGGCATCAGGCAGCCTCTCCCAAATACCACCAAGTGCCCAAAAGTGGTGCGATAGAAACTGTTTACCGCCTGCCCGCTACATGAAAAATTGACCACTGTTCACCCCGAACCCACCAAAATTGAATTTTGCGTATAAAGCTAAAAAGTCCCCAAATCATTTGTTTTCATTAGAATTTCAACTGTAAACTTCTAAAACGCATGCACGCACCTGCGAATATCGAAGCCATCAACTCATGTCCAATTGCACTCTAAAGACACCACAGAGCATCTAGTTATCTTTCTAGCCTACAAAGAGCCCTTTTGACCATTTGCAGTTGCCAACCACCCTATTCAGAGCCAGTTTACCTCAATTCTAGGTATTTAAGCCATAATTCTCCGAAAATCCTTGCCAATTTCAAAACTAGTTACTAAGTATTCTTAGTTAAGATAAAAACTAACTGAAGAAACTCAAAGAACTCAAACCTACTCTGTGTTGAACCACCATTTCCCTAAAAACACTACAAATTACTTCCCCCATTCTCAAATCCACAAGAACTAAGAATGGCTGCCCCAATCACCATGGATGTAAGACCTGTCACCACTCCACATCTAGAACTCGACCACCTTCTCTTAGCTGATAAGGATTTCCAGATAAAGGACACCTCTGTCCTAGAATCCCCGCTCAAAGTACATTGTTGAGGCAAGGATAGATACTTGAACCATGTTGATAAAATTTGTCTTTTGGAGTCCAATTTGCTCAAGTACCAGTTCCCAGAATCCACATTTTCCCAGAAATTGTCCACTACTGTCATGACATTTATATTCCTAGTCAAAGAGCAGTCACATCCCCAAGCCAAACCATGCTGTTCACCATCACTGTTGAGTCTATAAATGAAATGCTACAACTCCAACTAGGGAAAAAACTGGCTCCTCTTTCAATTGGAAGCTTATTAGACCAGCTTCCCAAACTTACCACTGTAAAATTGGCTGAGATGTTCCAAACCTTCATCAGAGAAGAAAGACATATCCCAAAGGATCCTCCTATATATGTAACTGCCATTTTCTCCCCATTTGGTCAAGACATCGTAGCCATGATATCTAGTGTCCTAGGTTATACCACCAATGAATATATTGATGAAATTATCCTAGATTTCATGTCCATCTACACTCCAGGGCAGCCACCTGTTGTTATCTATGACTATGCAAAATTTATAGCTGATAGGATGCATGACCAGTTTCTCAGAATAAGCAATGAGAGAGTCTTCAAATACTCCTCTGTTATGTACCACCTTTTTCTATATTTCCAGTCAGACAAGTTTCCATTCACCCTGCAGAAGCTTGATACAAAAGGTTAGCCTAGATCAGTCATTTTCTGGACTCCATTGGTCCACAAATATCACTCACCATATTCATATGCTGGCTTTATTGACCTATTTGTGCATCCAATTGTGACAATATTGATAGGAAACCCTCCTCCAAGAATCAGTTCAGACATAAAAAGGGTCCTGCAATTGTCAAAACAGTCCAAGGTAGGTGATTGGTACTTGTACCAAAACCATACCAAGATCAAAACCTATGGTTGCATGCTGGCACCATACAAACTCCCAAAATACATCCCAATGAGGTTATTTGCTTTAGAGTACTACAGGCAGATTATCAATGCAAATGAAACAAATGTTGCTAATGCCAAGAAGAAGGCTAACTTCAAAATAAAGGACCAACTAGGCCCCTTCATATTCAACTCTAGGGAAGTAGGCTGAGAAGCAGATTTAATATTGCAGAGCATGAAATTCCAAAGAAGTTTTGTTTGGAGATATGACCCTTTGGAATTCATTACCAAGAAGAGACAAAAGGTTAAGCTAGGGTCTTTCATCCACCGTCCCATACATGAGATTGAAGCTTATGCCAACCAATAAGAGTGGGTGGAAGGGACATTAGTTGATCAGGATAGCACCAGGGTAGATATAAAGAATGCTCCAATAGATCTAGAAAAACAACTTGATGAAGGTTCTTTCCTGCAGGTGCCAGGGGAATCAAGTAGGCCAGACCAATCAGACATACTAGGGGAATCAAGCAGGCCAGAAAAATCAGATAGACCAGAGACAACCATGAGTACCCCTCCAGTTATATAGACACCTCTAAATGAGGAGAAAGGCCTAAAGAGAAATAGGGAAGGGGCCACCACCTCAACAAGGGAAACTTCACAAACTTATGCAGAAACAAGCCAAACCAAAAGACGGAGAGTGAATCTTGTCCTTGAACAAGAATATACAGAGGAGACAAAAAAGGTCACTAGTACAAAAGGAAATAGGAGTAGGCTTGCTACTCCATCTGGAGGCATGCCAGAGCCTTCCACATCACAAACTCAGATGTTGGAAGCAAAGTATTGAGGTATCTTCCTTCAGAATACCTGCAGATAAGGACCAAGACATTAAGGAAAGATACAAAGAAATCAAGGCTAGGAATGAAAGGCTTAAGGCCCAAACATATGCACAGTATCTAAAGATGACCCCTACCAATCAAACAAGGCTAATGTCAGCCTTTGATGTTAAAGAGGGGAAAATGCAGATGACTTTCATCAAGCCAACCACTCAGCAGCCAAGAACAACATCAGATTTTAAGAAAGTGGACTTTGAAGTACTGGCAAGGGATATTCATCCCATTGACCAGATTGAACTGCACAAGAAAATAGGGGAGATGATTTACTCCACATTAACAGGGAAGGCCATTGCTGCCCACCAATTACAGAACTCCCTAAATAATATATCAGCCCAATTTTAGTTGGAGAAGGCCTCCTCACAGGCTAAGGATAATATAATCAAGTCCTTAGATGACTTAGTGATTGAGTTGGGACACGATCCCAAAGATGTAAAAGCTTCAAAATAGCTGTTTAAGAAGAAAAATGATGACATTGTTGCACCCAAGAAGCAGCTAAAGATACCCTAGTTGCATCACCCACAGACACAGGAAGTCCTAGAAGCACAGCAAAGAGATGAAGAGCTCATGGACTTGGTCCTAAAACTAAACAATCAAATCAAGGAGACAGAGAAGGAGTTGGACACTTTAGTTTAGTCAAAGCAAAGTGACCTGGCCATAACTTCTAGAACTGTCATCCCCACAGTATCTACACTAGTTCCTTCCACACTAGCAGCATCACTGGCACCCACAACTCCACTTGCCACAAAATTTCTAGTAATTGCAGAATATACTACAACAACAGGTACATCAACAGATAAAGCAGCAAAACTTGTGAAAGCTATGGAAGATATGTCTATCCAGGCTACGGAGCTAAAGAGGTTAAAGGAAAAAGTGGGAAGTCTAGAAACTATTTGTAAACTTGCCCAAATCTAGCAAAAAGAAGAAACATAGAAGGCCTGGAGAATGGGTGAAAGAATCAAAATCCTGGAGAAGGATTTAACATTACAAAAACCTCTAGGACAAACCAAAGAAATGCTTTGGGCCAATATCATTGACTCTGTCAATGATATTTGGCCATCAATTCAGGTTATATTTGAGCAGACAGAATTAGTGAAGATAGCCACTGAAGCTATCCAAAAAGTGAAGGAAGAATTGGGAGATAAACCAGAGGATGCAAATCAACTCATCCACTTCCTAAACAACAAGAACAAATATGAGCTCCAAGAGCTTAACATAGAAGATAGGACTGAAGCCATTCTGGAGATTAGAAAGGTTCTTTCCAAAAGAAACCTCATGCATAACTTAGAAGAGAAGTGCCATAACATGCAGGTAGCCATTGACAGGTTCATGGCTAAGTTTCAGATTTTAAGGGACAAAGGTCTTCCCAGTCCTATGGTCATCAATGACAAACTCATGACCCAATTGGACTATAGTGATAGACTCAGGAAATTGGCCAAGGAACAAGCCAGCTCTTCGGCTATTAAAGCTTTGCCAACAGGAAAAGTATTATATGATACATTTGAGAACTTGTTTTTCATAGAGCATGAGGTGAAACATTTGTTTCTCACCAAACCAAATTTTGCAAAATACATAGACGCAGATGAAATCTACAAAAAAATGGTAAAAATAAAGTTACCTGATGCAGAATGGTGGGAAAAAATGACAGATTTACTATGATAAATTTACATCAGACAGTTATTGCACAGTATATCTCAAGATAGCCAGTGAAATAGGTAAAAGAAGAGTAGCAGGGTCAAAGAGTAGCACGGTCAAAGAGTATTAGTTGAAAGATAAAAAGTAAAGAAGATTCTAGCATAGAAATGCTACAAATATCAGCAAGCTTAAAGGGTTCCAACTCAACAGAAACAACCAACAACACCATAATAAAAGGGTCAGCATGAAGCAGTTTAACATCTGTCTCTATCTTCATGCAAGAAGATAATCTTATTCCCTAGATTAAGTCTCAAGTTTTTTTTTTTTTTCACTTCTGGTTCACGGATACCCGGGTCAATGGGTAGCCGCTACATCCAGGGTTGTTCAACACTGAGTGGACGCACCCAAAGGCGTCAACACCCCTCGGCCTATTTACTGACCTAACCCCAAGAGCTTTCGGGATTCGGCCCTGTGACCTCCCATTGGCGAGGCACTTGATTTGACCGATTGAGCTAACTCTTGGGGCTGATTAAGTCTCAAGTTGTTTTGATATATTTTGTAAATATTTTTGTATAAATACTTCACATTTCGTAGTATGTAGGGGGGATTCCAAGACATTTCTATAGACTTTTTCTCTCAAACCAAAATTCTATTGTATCAATGATTGGTTTGGCTTGCTGGATCAAGGAATAAAGATCAGATATTTTACAGGATTCTTGTGTAAAGAGAAATAGTATTCTCTCATGTTCAGTGTTGTTTTTCCTTATGTTTTTTCCATAATTTTATTTGTATCTCTAAAATCTAAATGTATAACAAGGAATGATATTTCAGAAATTGCTTAAATGCACTCTATCTTGACTATTTTACATTCTGAATGTTTTCTCCTAAACTATCTTAGCTAGGGAATTCTTAACTGCTCCTTAGCTTCCGTAGTTTCTCCTCTGGTCTATAACAAAGGATTCTTAATTTCCATTTGCTCATGATCATCCTCTGTTCTTCATTCTGATCTCGGTCCAAGGATTCTTAAGTGCCCTTTCACCCTGGTTAGAATTACTTCACCCATTAGGCCTAAAGATTTGCATTTTGCTTTGCTAGCCTACCCTGTGAACATTCCCTTTAATGATCTGGTCCAGTTATGATATCCATTTGTTGACTCCATAGCCCAATAGCTTGAATACCTAGCTCTATCCATCTACTCCAAGAATTCCACCACCCAACCTTAAATTCAAAATCAAAACCCCATGAACACTAAGAACTAGCCTGAAATGTTATGAAACCAGCTCAGGAAAAGATAGAAAAGATAGATCAACACCTTAGAATTCAGCCTCTTCAAGGGGGCAACCTCCTTTACATTACATAAATGAACAATTCTCTGATGATTCAAATGACAAAACCTCCTTTCTATATATAGGAGTCTAAGGAGTCACAATATAACCCAGCTGACCTAAAAATAATAATATAAAGCCACAAAAATAACAATAGAGGGATTCTATGGGCACAGTAATAACAATATGGGGATAATAGGGGCACAACAATATTAATAAGGGGTAAAACTACAATAGTAATGGGGTAATCACTAGTATTATAGGGACCCAACATGCCCCTCTCCTTCAAAAAAGTGTTGTCCTCAATGCTTGAGAAGTTCTGGCTTCTTCTGTATAAAATTCTCATCCTCCCATGTGGAATCTTTAGCGGATAAGTTCTTCCACTTGATAAGATACTCCGAAATTGATCGATTTCATAGCTATTGAGTTCTTGTTTCTGTGACTGCTTCCGGTTCCAATATAATTTTTCCTTCCTCATCAAGTTCTGGCAATATTGTTTGAACTGGGAGCTTGTCACCTATAACCGTCTTTAAACATGAAACATGGAAAACTCGGTGCAATCGAGAAGCTGCAGGAAGCTCCAATTTGTATGCCATAGTACCAATCTTTTTCAACACCTTGTATGGACCATAATACTTTGGTGATAATTTATTATCCTTAGCTTGCTTGAGGGAAATTTGCTTATATGGTTGTAGCCTTAGGAATACCCAATCACCTACATCAAAACTTCTTTTGCTATGATGTTGATCTGCCTGTTGTTTCATTCTATTTTGTGCCAACACCAGGTTATCCTTTAAGAGTTGGAGGACTTGTTGTTGATGTTCAATGTGATGTTCCACTGCTTGAACCTTGAATTTTCTCTTAAATATGATGTTATGGATGGTGGCTGATACCATAAAGTGCCATAAATGGGGTCATTTTTGTTGCTGTATGGAAGGAAGTGTTATACCACCATTCAGCCAGAGGCAACCATTTGACCCATTGTGTCTGTTTATCAGATACAAAGCAACGAAGATATCCTTCCAAACATTTGTTTACTATCTCAGTTTGCCCATCAGATTGAGGATGATAAGATGAGCTATGAGCTAACTGAGTACCAAGACAAGAAAATAATTCTGTCCAAAAATTTCCAGTGAAAATGGGATCTCTGTCACTTACAATAATGTTTGGGTTTCCATGTAGCTTTTGAATTGTTTCCATAAATGTAGTAGAAATTGTACTGGCTTTAAATGGATGTGATAATGCAAAAAAGTGTGCATACTTGGTAAGTCTGTCAACTACCACCATGATGACACTCTTTCCCTCAGAATTGGGTAAACCTGTGATAAAATCCATTGAAACCTCCTCCCAACGTTGGCTTGGAATGGATAAAGGTTGTAATAGACCCAGTGTATTAATTGTTTCAACTTTATTTTGTTGGCAAACCAAACATTTCGCCACAAACTTTTGAATATTTGATTTAAGTCCATCCCAAAAAAATTCCTTCTTAACCCTATGGTAAGTTTTTAAAAATCCTGAGTGCCCTCCTAAGGGAGAAGTGTGCAATTCCATAAGAATATTTTTGTTTTAGCTGGGAATTCTTACAGAGGTATAAGCCATCTTTGTACCATAACGAATCATTTTTCCAACTAAATGTATCAGACATACTGGAATCTTGTTGTAAATTTCGAATAAGTGCCGACACTTCTTCATTCTTCCATTCCTCCCTTGCTTCGTTTATCCAATCTGGTTGGATAATAGAAATGGCGCACAACAATGCTTCCACATCCTCATCCTTTCTTAAGAGTGCATCTGCCACCACATTTTGCTTCCCTTTTTTGTAGATGATTTCAAAGTCATAACCCAACATCTTTGTGACCCACTTTTGTTGCTCTTCAGAGGATAATGTTTGTTCTAAAAAGTATTTAAGGCTATCATGATCCGTTTTTACCTTGAAGTGTTTTCCCATTAGGTAGGGTCGCCATTTCTTAAGTGCATGGAGTATTGCCAACATTTCCTTCTCATAAATAGCTTTGTGTAAAAACTTTCCCTTGATTGGACGAATTTCAAAAGCAATGGGTCTTTCATCTTGCATTAAAACAACACCAATTCCATTTCCCGAAGCATCATATTCCACAATAAAGGTTTTTGTGAAGTTCGGTGTAGCTAAGACCGGTGCTTGGCACATTGCCTCTTTAAGATGTTTGAATGTCTTTGTTGCTTCCGGAGTCCATGAAAATGCATCTTTCTTCAATAATGTTGTTAGAGGTGCTGCTATTCTCCCTTAATTCTTAACAAACTTGCGATAATACCCTATCAACCCGAGAAATCCTCGCAGATGCTTTATGGATGTGGGAATTTTCCATTCCTTAATGGCTTTAATTTTGCTAGGGTCTACCTTAACTCCTTCATGAGATACAATATGACCCAGATATTCCACCTCTTGTACTCCAAAGAAACATTTGGATCTTTTTGCATATAATTGTTTCTCCTCCAATAGTTGTAGCACCCTGTCAACATGTTCAACATGATCCTTACAAGACTTGCTGTAGATTAGTATATCATCAAAAAATACTAACACAAATTTTCTAAGGAATGGTTTGAAAAGTGAGTTCATCAATCCTTGAAATGTTGAAGGTGCATTGGTAAGGCCAAAAGGCATGACCAAAAATTCATAATGACCCTCATGAGTTATAAATGTTGTTTTCGGAATGTCTTCAATCTTCATTCTGATTTGATGATATCCTGAACGAAGATCCAACTTGGTGAAGTAAATTGATCCATGCAATTCATCCAGTAATTCATCAATGACAGGAATGGGAAACTTATCTTTAATAGTGAGCTTGTTGAGCTCCCTATAATCTGGACACATGCGCCATGATCCATCCTTCTTATGCACCAATATGACTGGAGCAGAGAAAGAACTTTGACTTGGTTGAATTATACCAGCCTCTAGCATTTCTACAACCATACATTCAATTTCACTTTTTGGGCATAGGGATATTTGTACGGCCTGATGTTTGGAGGAACACTTCCTGGAATCAGATGAATAGCTTGATCATGATCACGAATAGGTGGGAGACCTTTGGGAGTCTCAAATACCTTGGAATGATTGTCCAAGACTTTTTGGAGATCTGGAGAAATAGATGATTCCACTGTGGACACATCTAGAGAACATAATTGTGCAATTACACCTCTTTGTTCCTTTTTTAGAAGCTTTGTCATGCCATTAGAGCTGATTATCTTTCCTGGTTTCCCTGCAATACTGCTTAATTCAACTTCCTTTCCTTCCACAGAAAATTTCATGAAAATTTCTTGAAAATTAAAAGCTATTGTACCCTAGGATTGTAGCCATTGGACTCCTAGTACAACATCAGCACCTCCCATTGAAATGGAAAGCATTGGGCTAGTCAATACATATTATCCCATGGATATCTTGATATTATGGCACTTTCTCGAGAAATTTATTGTTCCTCCATTTGCAACCATCACTTGACACTCTAGTGCTAGATATAAGAAGCAATTCAATTCTCTTACTACCTTACAATGAATAAAATTGTGGGTACTTCCTGAATCAATCAACACTATTACCTTTTTCTTCTTGATTTGTCCTTCTATCTTGATGGTTTGAGGAGTGGTAATTCCCGCCAATGCATTACAAGATATGGTCAGATTCATTTCTTCTTTATCTAGGCTTTGTTCCTGGAGTATATCCTCTTCTTTTGACCTTTCTTGCTCCTTTTCTTCTTCTTCTTCACAATCTATGTAGAATAATTTCTTCTCAACACATTTATGACCTTTAGTGTATTTTCTATCACAACTGTAACAAACCCCTTTTGCTCTTTTTTCTTCCAATTTTTGTGGTGTCAACCTTATAGGTTGTGGAAGACTAGCAGCAACAACACTTCCGTCTTTATAGTTGTGGGTGGTATGCTTCCTGGTTGCCATAATTTTGCTTTCCATTTTTCTTGCTAACCTGAATGCCTTTTCTAATGATTCAGGTTCCCAAAGGCGAACATCATGTTGGATATTATCCTTTAAAGACCCTGTGAACACATCAATCCTATGCTCCTCTGGAATATCTTTTACCCTTATGTTCAATTTTTGGAACTCCTCAATGTGCTCCATTATTGAACCCTTTTGTTTGAGACTTATCAATTGGCTAAAAAAGGTGTTGCTTTTTGTATCCTCATAATGTGCTATCAATTCTTCCGTAAAAATTGCCCAAGTGATAAATTGTTTACGAGAGAAAAGCCATTGATACAATACAAATTTATTTGGTTCCAAATATAAAGTTGCAATACGTACCTTTTGTGTGTTTTGCACATTATTGAGATCGAAAAATTGCTCCATCTGTAATATCCATGTTGCGGGATCCTTGCCATCAAAATTCCTCATATCAATTTCTGGAATATGGTGGGTCTTTGATCCAAAATTAGAGTCTATGGAATCATGATTAACATTTCTTTTGTTCTCATCATGAGTTTCCTTTACTACCCTTTCACCCTTAGTGACCCTTTCTTGTAGCAACTTATTCATATTTATCTTCAATTCTTCCATGTCTGTCTTCAAATCTATCTTCAAATCATCCATCTTAGCTTCCATGTAATTCATCTTAGCTTCTAAACCTTTCTTTAAACAATCCATTTTAGCTTCTACGCCTTTCTTTAAACCATCCATCTTAGATTCTGTTCCTTTTTGTGCAAGGGACAGCTGTTGCACTTGGTCTTGTAATTTTGATATATCATGTTGCATTTCTTCCTCTTCTTCATGAGTCATGCTAGAGCTTTCAGGTTCCTTACTAGGTGTTTGCATTTTCTTTCCTCGGGGCATCAGTTACCGATAATAATGCTCTACTATGCCCTTTGAATTCCTTCAAAATAAATTTTCAAACCAAGCTTAAGAAAAAATTTAAGAAAATCTACACACCTTTTTTCACTTTGTAGAAGCTCGATATTGCCTCTGATGTATCTATGTACTTTCCAATCGTCTAGATCTAAATTTGTGACCTTTAGTAGCCCTCTGTGTCCTCTTTCCAATGCCACAAGTCTGACCCAAATTGGATTCTCCAAGGAAGAGTTATGCGAAATCTCCCACAGTGACTTGATTACAGACTAGTTCAGTAGAGCGAACTTATACGACTTGCCACGAGTCACCGTTTCAACCTTTGGATCTGAAAAATGCATACAAGAAACTACAGTCCGTCCTCTTTCTGTACCTTCTTATGAAATTTCAATCTGATCCCTAAAGAGAAAGTTATGACACTTTTCCCCAGGTCACCTGTTTGGAATGTAATTCAGGAGTTTGCAAAAATACCAACTTCCTCAGATCATATTTCCACAAATATAGCGCAAAAAACTCTAAAATTTGGACCCGAGGTTCAGCGCGATTTCTTCTCAAATGGGTTCTTTTTTGCAACTTCTGAAACGTCGCAGAAAAAACGTTATAGCGAAAATGCCACGATGACCTGTTTGGAGTAGCGAAACCCTAGAATCCAAAGCTCTGATACCAAATGTTATGAAACCAGATCAAGAAAAGATAGAAAAGATAGATCAACGCCTTAGAATTCAGCCTCTTCTAGGGGGAAACCTCCTTTACATTACATAAAAGAACAATCCTCTGATGATTCAAGTGAAAAAACCTCCTTTCTATATATAGGAGTCTAAGGAGTCACAATATAACCTAGTTGACCTAAAAATGATAATATAAAGCCACAAAAATAACAATAGAGGGATTCTATGGGGCACAGTAATAACAATATGGGTATACTAGGGGCACACCAATATTAATAAGGGGTACAACTACAATAGTAATGGCGTAATCACTAGTATTATAGGGACCCAACATGAAATCTCATAACAACAAAGCTAAATCATAAAGAGAGAGCCCTCTCTAGACTTAGGTTGGCTAGAGCCTAAGCCTAAAAGATTGGTTTGTGGTTACCTTAGTTGCTTCTTTCTTCTGATAACTTCTAAGGAAAATACTGAGTGATAACACTACGTGTGACAGTTCTGAAATATTCTCAACTATGTGAGAATATCAAGGATAATTGATATGGGTAATCTCGTAGAGATCTTAGGGATTACGATATCCTCAAATAGAAATTAGTTGAGTGAATTATGGAAAATATCATGGATTTAGTATAATCCATAATTATGTAATTATGCTACAAAGTAAGCCTGTGAGGAGTGTTAGGAAGAGTTAGAACATGTTAGAGAGAGCTAAGTAGTGGAGAGAATTTATCAGAGCATGAGATGTTTTGAACATGTATGTAAATACTGTTATGATTGAAGAAAGGAGTTTTGTGTTTAAAAGTTGTTTATGTGTGGTTTTTATTATGTGATTTGATTCTTTAATTGTAGGCTGAATCTTTGTTAAATCCAGGAAATTGTGTGTGAAATTAAACCTTTAGTGGATTCTTCATGTGAAGATTGACAGTGTTCGCTAGTGAATGACCATGCACCTTAACACAAGAAATGGACCCGGAACATTATAAGGTTGAGTTGATTGATAAATTTGTGAAGAAACCTGGAAGAATATTAGGATAATCCGATTGACAAATCCAGCAGATCTACGGTCATTGCGTGCCAATAACCACAGAGGTTAATTCCAAAAATGGACACAGTCATTTATAAAACTGAGTTAATAACTCAGTTAATCATGACCGTTCACTTGAAAAGCTCAAATCGGATGGCAGTCGCATCAAAAAATGCACGGAGTTTAATCCAGATTTCGGATGTGATATGTTATGAACTATGGCTTAATCCATTGAGTTCCAGATTGATTTTAACTGTTCATTGTGAATGGACAAGATCCGACGGTTATTTCTCTGGAAGATGTGCGCTGGCTAATTTAGAATTCGGACCCGAGAAAGTTATGAACTAGCATTTTATTTCCTTTTGGTTTCATGGGTAAATGTAAAGGTTTGCCATATATCGGGAAATTTAAATAGTTCTACTATTTTAGTAAAATAACTTAATTTTGAGTCCACACAAGAGACCAGGGTTTGATAGTTAAATAAACAGGGGTTTAATTAATTTAATTTCCATATTTTTATAAAGATGAAATTTCGCTGCATCAAAGTGGTATCGGAGAAGAAGAAGTTTCTGCGTGAAGTATGATTATTTGTTAGTGTTAGTATTTATAATTTTTGTTCAGAGTAACAACAGAGGAAGGTGAAAAGATTTGCAGCAGCCTAGAGCAAGGAGTGCTCAAATCGTTCTAAAGAAGAGAGAACCAAAGAGATGCCGAAAGACTAAGCTCAGAGGAGAGAAGATTGGTGAGGTATCATGTAGCAGGGAGGACTTGTTACTGTAGAGGTTTTTGTTGCAGTTCATGAATGTTGTTATGAGAGATCAAGAAAGCATATGACAAGGAAAATCAGAGGCACAATGGAAGAAAAGGGAAAAAAAGACGAGTCAGTCTTAGAATTTGATTGAGGTGAATATTTTTTTTTATTGATTTAAGTTGAAGAATTAGTGAAAATGAACATGGAGAAACTTAGGAAAGGTTCAATAAATGTCCGATGAGTGATAAAGAGTGTAGGATAAGTATTGCAGTGATGAAAGTGGAGTTGAATATACTACAGGAATGATTTCAAGAGAAAGAGAATGAAGACCGAAGACATGGATGGAGAATAAGGAAATGGGTCAAGTGGAATCTATTGCAACAGAAATGGAATGCTATGTTGATGAACAAACTTGAAAAAATACATATTTCTTTGTTGGAGAAGGAAAGACTCATAGAAATTGAGTCACAACAAAGAGGATTTGCTGAAACCCAGAAATTCCATGGTGGGTATTTGCTGCTTGAAGCATCAAAAGGGACCGAAAGGTTTGATATTTTAAAAACTGATAGTTTGTCTGTGGATACATGGTACTAAATAATGAATTTTTTGCTATAGACACAGCTAATTACCATTGTTATGATCAAGAAGTATTTTGTGAACCTGAAGGAATTTCAGATGATTGTTTTTCATTCCATGAAGTTGAGTTTGCAACTCAATTGGAGAAAGAAGCAATAGACAAAGAGCCAGAAGCCAATGAAGTTGAGACTAGAGAAACTATTACAAAAGGAGGAAAGGACACCATAGAGAACATCAACTGCGTTGATGTGATTAACAAAGAGGAATTGCTCCTAGAGCATGGTGGAGAAAATTGCTTTACAGATATACAGAATTTGGTTGAAAGTTCGAGTAATGATGACGGTGAACTTTCATATTTAGTTCTTACTAATCTCAGCACGACAAAGTTACCTGGAAAAGCTATAGGTGCAGATGGTGAACTAGTTCGAGACTCATTCAAAATTTGGAAACCATGAAAATGGATATTCAAGTTTCCACATGCAATTCACGAATCTATATTTCCAGAACAGAGGACGATGAGGTATGGAAAGTCGAGAATCATGTTTAATAATTCTATGAAGATATTATTCTACGAATTTAATGCTAGACTACATGATGAAGTTATTCCTTTGAAGGACCATCAACAAAACAGAGTTTGGAATCCTCGAGGTAGCAAGTCATTTAGATTTGTAGCTGTCACATTACTACAGAAGAGTGACAGACCTCATAGATAGGAGTATATGATTTTTTTTTCTACATCGGGAGTCTGATGCAGGAGCATCCTGCTCAGAGTATTATTTTTCATTTGGTTGATTTAGGGGATGATGTTTTTATGTATTTTAGGAATATTGTATAGATTGAGTGAGAAATATATGTGTGAGGTTTTTAGTTGTGAAATATTCTCAACTATGTGAGAATATCAGGGATAATTGATATGGGTAATCTCGTAGAGATCTTAGGGATTATGAGATCCTCAAATAGAAATTAGTTGAGTGAATTATGGAAAATATCATGGATTTAGTATAATCCATAATTATGTAATTATGCTATAAATGTAAGCTTGCGAGGAGTGTTAGGAAGAGTTAGAAAGTGTTAGAGAGAGCCAAGTAGTGGAGAGAATAAATCAGAGCACAAGATGTTATGAACATATATGTAAATACTATTATGAATGAAGAAATGAGTTTTGTGTTTAAAAGTAGTTTTTGCGTGGTTTTTATTATGTGATTTTATTCTTTAATTGTAGGCTGAAACTCAGTTAAATCCAGGAAATTGTGTGTGAAATTAAACCTTTAGTGGAGTCTTCGTTTGAAGATCGACGGTCTTCGCTGGTGAATGCACATGCACCTTAACACAAGAAATGGACCCGGAACATTATAAGATCGAGTTGATTGATAAATTCGTGAAGAAACCTGGAAGAAGATTAGGATCATTCGATTGACAGATCCAATAGATATACGGTCATCGCGTGCCAATAAGCGCAGAGGTTAATTCCACAAACGAATGTGATCATTTATAAAACAGAGTTAATAACTCAGTTAATCATGATCGTCCACTTGAAAAGCTTAGATCAGATGGTAATCACATCGAAAAATGCACGAATTTTAATCCAGATTTTGGACACGATATGTTATGAACTGTGGTTTAATCCATTGAGTTCCAGATCGATCGTAACCATTTATTGTGAATGGATGAGATCCAACGGATATTGCTCCAGAAGATGTGTGTTGGTTAATTTAGAATTCGGACCTGAGAAAGTTATGAACTGGAATTTTATGTCTCTTTGGTTCCATGGGTAAAAGTAAAGGTTTTCCATATATCGGGAAGTTTAAATAGTTATGCTATTTTAGCAGAACAACTTAATTTGGAGTCCACGGAAGAGATCGGGGTTTCATAGTTAATTAAATAGGGGTTTAATTAATTTAATTTCCATATTTTTATAAAGATACAGTTTTGTTGCATTAGACCTCTACTAGGTCCTCCTCTTCCTCCTCCTCCTTGGCCTTGAAAACCCCCGTGCACTCCTCAGGTGCCTTGATCTAGAGGCAGAGTTTCTGGTTTCATAAAGTAAGTAGGGGTTATTTCCATAATCAACGCATAGCTTTGTCATTGGCACTCATCGTGGCCCATATATTTAGAAAAATTACAGAACAACTGCTGAGGTGTCTGAACAAAATTTTGAAGAAAGTGGCAGTTATCTGTCGCATGTTTCCCAATGACTTGACAAATGGTGCACCATAGCACAATTCCCATGCTTGGCCCAGCTAGGGATTCTAGCTTTAGGGGGGCTGGCCCTCACCCTATAAGATAGTTCACGTATACTCAACAATGATCCTTATCATGCTCGTGGCCCTTACACTTCAAGCACCAAACCTTTGCACACACTTCCAGCTTAGTGTCCTTTTCTTTCTTCAAACTCTATAATTCTAGGTGTATGCTTGCTAACTGTGAGTGGATCTGTTGTACCCCTAGGTTCATAACCTGAATAGGTGATGCATGTAGCCTCATCAAAATCTCCAATGCTTATGCCTACGTTGCTATCTTTTGTTGTGACAAAGTAATTCTTAAATGGGGCACAAGCGATGCGATAAACTAGTCGCGATGCTGGCTATTTGAGATTTTTATGTTAACCTGCTTGGTATGGCACTTCAACCTCAGATCAAAGTCCCAAGTTGTCTACTAAAACTTCATAATGATCTCTTTAAATTCAATTATCATTTGCACCTTAGATTTAGGCTTACTAAACTCTTTGTTACAAGTTGTTTGAGTTTCTGCTAGTAATGCATGAGGATTTTCAGAACAATACTTAATGTACTAGGTTAGCGCACGATCCTGCAAGTCAGTAACCAATTGCACCTTATTTATATTATCATCATTGATTTGTTGCATTGTCCTACAACATTTGGAAAAAACTAGAATATCTCTAGATCTTCACTTCCTATGCCCTTGAAGATTGCCATCTTCATTGCGTTCGCCATGTTGAATGGCAGCGATGGAGGTGGAAATGGAGATGTAGGTGAAGGTGTATTTGGTGGCGGTGGAGTGGATGGAGGATGTGTTTTAGCAATAACCTAATTTTTTAGCTGAACAATGCTTCGTGGTGTAGTCTACACCACCCCTTCATCGTCACTTGAAAGGTCCACTCAATGGGCTATACTCTAGTCCTGATTCTTCACGATTTCTAAAGTATCTTCCACTTCGCATAGCTCCAAACATCAAGGTAATGGCATTACCTAATTTTCACATAATAGCATTTTAATCCAAGTATTCAATGACCTTAAATACTTACTTCGTGGTCCTTTGAAGAATCTACACTTTCCTTCGCTATAGCTGACTGAGGTGTCAATCGTAAATTTCGTAACAAATCCTCCTAGAATTTGATCAAGCCAATGCTTGATAGCCCACGTGATATTGTGCTCAGAGGCTTCTATTTGTCACACAAATTATGGAGTCCACACTATAAGACTATCAAGCTTCAACCTCCCTTAACTGTCTATCAATTTAGCTAACCACTTGTATAGTTCAATTTGGAAAGTGCAGAAGAAGATTTCATGTACCTCTGTATAAAGATATCTATTCAACCAATCCTCCTTTGACAAGTGTGAATTCTTGTTTTCTTGAGCCGCGAACTTGTGAATATTATGATCTAACCACTTTTTAATCTCTTTCTTAATCGATTCCAATGATGCGACATCACACATCTCTTTAAGAAGATCCCGGTCGTGGAAACAAAAAAATTTGTTAGCTTAGGGATCCTGACCCAGGTTCACAGTTAGTTGCGTAAACCAACAAAACACTACGCTGCTAGCCCTTTCAGTGAAAACCCATATAGCATAGGCAACACTCTCACTTGAAGTAGTATTGGGCGATGCAAGAACCAATTTTCTACATCCATAGACTAGTGTGATGACTTCCAGTGCCTTAGAGGTTCCTCCGTGCATATCGATAGACTTCTAGGGCTCGTTACGGTAACTAAGTTAAAGCGCACTTCAAACCTGCGAAGGTCCACGATTAGTCCTTGCGGACCTTAAAAAATCAATTTACGTACTTTTGTGCATCAACAAGCAACCCTAGATCGGAGTTCACGTAGATCTACTTACTTCGTTAGAAAACATAAGAGAAATGGTCTGTAACTTCGCAGAAGTGTCTATGCATTCATTTCATACATTATTATGACATATTCAGTAAATTCACGTGGAATTCAATCATTATTTCATAAAACATATCATTAATCGGCATGATATAACATAAACACATACAAAAAAAATACTCAGTAATTCTTCGAAAGACTGTCTTTATTGATCTTCAAGTCATTGGTTACAGACTCTCCTACCCTGCACACAAAGCTGCAAGGGTCCGTGCACTTAGCTATGGAATCTACCCAAATCTCCTGCATACTCAGCTGTAGGAGCCTTCCCTTCCCTGTCTAAGCATAGGAAGCAGAGCCTTGCTGCCCTAGCTCTTGACTAAGACAACAAAACTCTTCAATGTACCCAATTCTCTATCCAAACTTACTTCTAGGACTCGCTAAGACTCAACTATTTATAAATTTCCTAAAACAATACCATGGCCCCCGGCTCATGGGTGAGTCTTCAAAATCGGCCAAAAACAAGGGGCTAAGGCCCCTTTGACTCTATCTATTTGCGCACTCCGCGTTCAATTTTTTTTGAGACTTTACATCTTTTATAAAATTATTTACAAAAATGACTACGTTTAATTCAATTCTATCCCTGGTGACCCCATCCCAACAATCCTGAAGTGCCAAAACATTGGCTACTGTGCAACATATCCATCATGATATATAGAGCAAAGTCTCCCTAAAAGATCCAAGGAAAACTGCCCTGAATCCATTTTGAAGAAGGTTAACTAAAACCTAAATTTTAGCATCAGCGCGCTTTGCTCCACTGCCTGCCCCTGTTGATGGCAGGTTGCATAGTTATACACTAGCATTGCCAGAGTGGATTTTAATATGAAAACCCATGCTAAACCTCTTCTTGTAGGTTTACCCAAAATGGAGGAGAAAATTCATGCACTAGAAGCTTCGAGAAAAACGAGCTAGATATTGGTTGTTGTTGATATGGTCGAGCTCTCCCATTTGGACCTCTTGATATTATCATCATTGGCTTTCCCCTTGGAATGTGGTTCTTCCTCCATATTTTGTGGATCAATAACTCCCTCTCCCTTCCAATAAATTCACTCCATTTCATCCCCAAATGGTTGGTTATTTATTGTTGCATCCCTATCCTGAGATTATGCTTACATGCTATCTATTCTAGCTTTAGAGGAGGAGTGCTTGAAGAGTCTTTTCTTTGACTTGGACATCCACCAAAAGGAGGTCTCCAACATCAGGGAATAGGTTGTATGCTTCCCTTTTTTAGCTTATTAATATATACATCTGATGTTCACTTTCCATAATTGTGTAAATGTTTATGCTTTTAGCTTCATACGCCTTGATCTATTAAGTAGTTTATGTTTGATGTATGCCATATATGCTCTTCTATATTGTATAGATCTTTGGTCTTCCTTGCAGGTACTAGGAAATGAAGAAAAAGTAAAGAGTGAGGCCTCGAGCGAAGGATTAAAAGTTGTCTACAAAGGATTGAGCGATTAGCATTAGAGCGAGGTAGGTTTCTCCTTCTCTCTGCATCTGTTAAGCACAAACTAGGAAAGTACATGATAGTTTGTTTAGTTTGTTGCTAGACCCACTCATTGGGCTAAAGGGATCACCTATGTCTACAAAGGGGATTTACCTTCACAACAAAATGTAGACTCTATTGCAGTTCAGAGTTATCCAATTCTAAACTTCAATTCATTCGACATCATTCCCAACCATATCGAATCATTGGCAATACTTTGTATCGTGTTGGTGTCAATTCCATCCTTCGTAGATGTTTGACACTCGAAGAAGCTAAGAAAGTCCTAAATGATTGTCACTTTGGGGCTTGTAGTGGTCACATGTTAGGGTATGCTACTTGTCAGAAAATCCTTCATGCCCATTATTTCTGGCTTTCGATCCTTAAAGATTTCATTTTAACATTCCAAAAATGTCATGCCTACCAGATTTACAATCGTAAAAGGAGAACTGCACCCACACCCCTACACCCAGTTGTTATTGTTGGCCCCTTTTATAAATGGGTTATTGATTTCATGACATGTAACCCTCGCTCGGGAGGGGGGGCATGGTTATATCATCGTCGCCATTGATTATTTCAATAAATGGGCTTAGGTGATTCCCACACATGATGCTAATGGTAAAACTACTACTCAAATTATTTTCAACCATGTCATAGCTCGATTTGGTGCCCCTCAAGTCATCATTACTGATCATGGATCTCATTTTCGAAATTACATGATGGCAGAGCTCACTGCTCGGTTGGGTTTGTGTCACGACAACTCAACTTCTTATTATCCACAGACCAATGTCCAGGTTAAGGGAGTCAACAAAGTCTTGGTTACTATGCTTCAACACACCATTGGGATGCATAAGTAAAATTGGAACCTTATGCTATTTTTAGTTCTTTGGGCTTACTGAATTGCGGCTAATACTACCATTGGATTCACACCCTTTTAGTTGGTGTATGGTTTAGAGGCAACTTTTCCAATTGAGTGTGAAATTCCTTCACTGAAACTAGCCATCGAATTACTCCTTGATACCTCACCTGAAGAGGAACATTTACTTTACCTCGAAAGGCTCGATGAAAATCTCTGCTTTGTAGTGTTAGTAATTGAAGCCCAGAAGAAATGAGTTAAGGCTCAATACGATAGAACTGTTTCTCCATGCATTTTTGTTGAGGGTGACTTGGTCTTGCTTTATGACCAAGCCAATGACAAATTGGGAGCTGGGAAATTCGAACCAATGTGGCATGGGCCTTACATTGTCAAACGAATTTTACAAAAAGGTTCCTATGAGTTAGTAGAATATGAAGGAAATTATTTAGCTGAACCCTAAAATGGGATTTACCTAAAGAAATATTATGCGTGATTATCTATGTAAATACTTATGTACATTAGTGTTTTTTCATTAGTGTGCACTGTGGTTTTAGTGTGTTAGTTTTCTTTTTGAAACGTTTTCATTTGCTTACCTCATGCTCTACTTAGTTTGCACATGTCATCCAACCGTTACGTCAGTTTTACTGATGATGCTTGTCATAGTACACGAAATCTATCTTCCGTTGAATGGGCAATCTATGACCCTAATGGTGAGTTAGTGAATTTACAAGGTATATATTTAGGTCGTATGAGAGAGTTAATCGTAAAAACTCTCTTGGCATTAGAGAGTTAATCATAAAACTTGATTCACGGCTCATTGTACTACAACTTAATGGACAACATTCTATTAGAAACCCCCAAATTTTGATAATTTATTTGTGAGTTCTTCTATTGGAATGAGAATTTGATTTTATTACTTATCATTACATTCTGAGATGCATGAACACATTAACAAATGCATTTCCCAACTATGTGTTAGATAGACATTTGTGAAACTTGTAAATCATAAAGCATCACATATCATACATGGTAAATTATAGAAAAACATGTACACACGCACACACACACACACACACACACACACACACACACACACACACACACACACACACACACACACACACACACACATATATATATATACATACATACATACATACATATATAGTGTTTACAAAAGAGTTTGCTACATCAAAATGACAAAATATATGTTCTGAGAGACATAGCTTTATAAGCCTACAATAGTGAAAAAAGTAAACTAGAGTTGGCTATTCGCCCACATCCCAGAGATCCAGAGATCCAGAGGCTAGAATTTTGGATATTGTAAGGAATTGCTGTTGGTTTCTAGAGACAAACATCAGATTGTTGGGTGATCTAAGCTTTGTTTGAGGTGAAGAGGGGCTTCTTTGCTGGGAGGTTGATGTTGGGTCGGAACAACTGGTTGTAACTCCTCCTGGATATTTTCTTGTTTATCAATAACATCTATTTGAGTTTTCCTCCATGCTTTTGTATCATTGATGCTTGTTACATTTGTATGGTCAATTTAAATCTGATCCTAAGTTGTTTATGAATATAGATCCATGTCTTTGTATAGTGCTATGCTTCTGTGATCTTACAGGTACTTTGTGAAGCTGGGCGTGCAAGGGAGCAGGTAGCTGGGGACTATCAAAGAAGGGAGGGATCGAATCAAAGGATAAGCGCAAGACAGAGGTTGGTCTTTCTATTCCTCTCTATCTATAATTCATAAAGGAAAAACATAAGTATCTTTTCTCTGTTTGTTTCTAAGGCAGCTGTCACACCTTAGTGGGATAGAGCAGTTCTAAATAGACACTTTTCCCTGTAACAAAATGGAGACTCCACTGGGGAAATAATTAGTTTGTTTGTTTATCATTCTTTGTTGTTTGTTTCATAAACTTATAAGTAGCATTCGAACTGCATTTGCCATAACAAATGCAAAGCAGATAACTGCTGCTTCAATCCATCCACTGGATCTGTTTATGATTTAAACAACCGATTCACAAACTATCTGATTGCCCTTGTGATAGCTCTTAGATCCTCCTTAGATCTACCCCTGATTGTTGCATTACTGATTTCTTTTTACTCGAACAAAAACCAAGAACTGAACTACAAACTGTGACCCGGAACCCGAACAGAGTCTCGTTTCTGGCCCAGCACAGGTACTGTTTAGAGATTCTGAATTTCAGCGCACTTCCCGAAGGGACAACCTACGCTGCATTTCAGATTCCCTGTGTTACAGGTGCGCTGATCAGACTAGCTCTGTGTAGTTGTGGCTTCTGTGGATCATCCTTTCCAGTTCTATTCCTGAATTTTGCTGCCTGTGATCAGTATATGTCTATTTGAAACCCCTTTTCTTTGCTGTTATTCCGCCTCCTTTGTACAAAAGAACTGTAGATGTTTTTGTGTGTTTGTTGAGTCATTTACAGTTTTCCTTTGCAAAAGTAGCATAGTCGTACTGTCGTCCTTTGATTCAAATCTGTCGCAAGTGTCGATTTCGATCGTAGGAGAAAGTTTGATTGCTGTTGATGGTCGATTATCCTATTACTATTTCCTTTGGTCTGAATTTGTAATTTTCTAGTGTCAGAAACAATTATTCATTTCAAAATCGTAAGGTGTCGTAATCATCTCTAATTTTGATTTCGAAAAGAAGCTTGTTTATATTTGTCACTTGAAAAGAAATTCAGATTTGTGCATCAACTTTCTTTTTAGCATCTATATACTAAGAAAGTCGAAAAACAAATACATGCATGTGCATTTGCATATAGACAGTCTGTTTGGCTTGATTTAGGAAAGTGCATTTACAGTGTGCTCTTTACTCTTTGTGAAAAGATTCTGTCTTTCTTTTCCCTAGTAGCTAGGATTTTCATTGCACAAAAGAGATAAAAAGTTTGTTTATCATCTTTAGATTGCATTTTAGGAATTACATCTACATCTCATGGTGAACCCGAAAGGCAAACTTCATAAGCAAGATCAACTTAAAATAAATTCAATGAATCTAACAACGCTTTGGAACTTAACGCACAACATTTAGAGGTCTAGGCTAGATACGTATTCCAGCGTCGTAACGCCTGGTAACTATTGTTCTCACTGATGGTTGGGTGATTCCTCCACTTTCAGACGATAATTTCCAGTACGGACTTGTGCTCCCACATACCGTCGAGTATATTTTGGGAGACCCCTATAGGCTTAAATCCTTTATCCATAGGAAGCTGTGTCTACCGCCCTATCGATCGCAATGCACTGAACACAACATTTCGGAAGATTGATTGCCGTACCGTAAAAAGTATTCTACAGTTTTGCGATTGGTTTGGTACTCCCTCCAACTAGACTTCCAGAGTAGTCCCTTTCGTTCCTTTTCAGACTCCTTAACGGAAAAGGTCCATCTGAGCACTTGTCACTTCAGGCTCATTAAAAATCGAAGGTGACTAGAGTCATCTTTTGTTTTTTCTCGACTCTTAAAAACTGAAAAAACAAGTTGTGTCAAAGCGTCTAAAAATTTATTTTAAACGGAATATTCATTACCCTTTTCCTACGTTGATCTTGTGTTGAGAAAATGGAATCCACCAACCAAGCAATTCCCCTTGGAGGAAATCCTAGTCCTTTCTCCTCTTGCGGAGATGTTGGTGCACCCCATATGGCCACATTGTCGCTTCCAGGACTGAAAATTGGTTTACCTGTATGGCTCTTCTCAACCTCTGTCGTTCAGAACTCCGCAATTCCTGAACAATCGAATCAGCAATTAGACGAGTCCAGAGTTACCCACCAACCTTCTACTTCCTCTAATTCTTCCTCTCCTCCTTCCTCTTCGCTTGATGGGGCTGGTAAAGCCAAAAGTCAAGTACCTAAGGAGAAGAAGGAAAAGAAGAAGAAAGAGAAGAAGAAGAAGGAGCCAAAAGTGAATGGGGGCAAACGAGTGTCGTCTAACGAAAATCCACACACTGCACCGACCAGGCCTAAATCGCCATGTGTCATTTGCAAAGGAGACCACTATCACAGAGATTGTCCTTGCATCCCTCAGATCTTAAGGGACTGGTCTCCTCGTTTGCACAACCCGGTGTCGTCAACCTCTGATAATCATGTTGAAAACACACCGTCAACTAGTGAAAGTGAAGCCCCAGGACAAAAAGGAAAATATAGATTTCCTTGTAAACTGTGCGAAGGCGATCACGCCCTCCACCGTTGTCCCTTCTTAGACGAAGCTAAAAGAGTTTTGGATGATCGTCCGGTTTCACCGTTACGGCTTCCTCCTGGATATAAAAAACTCTTGCCGTGTCCGTCACTAGTTGAAAATCCGGCTAGCCCGCTCAGGTGGTCGGCCGAAGCACCTATCATTGAAGATAAACCATTTGAATCCATACCAGATGAAAGTCAAAAGGTCAAGGTGGCAGTTGACCCGGTCTTGCCTTTAGAGGTTCCATCTTCAGATGATACAGTCACTGAAGAGAACAAGGATGACACCGTCCAAATTCTTTTCATAAGCATAGACTCCAACGAACATGGGGGCAATCTACCCGTTCCTTTACTGCAGGAAGCAAGTTCGTCAGAGTCGTACCTGGCCGTCTATTCGGTCCCACCTCCAAGCAACCTAGTTGTCTCCTTCGACTGGATTCAACTAGGCAGACCCCGTTTACTGGCCAGTATACCATTCCGGATTATTGTTCAAATATATAGAATGGTTATGGCAGGTACCATCATAGATGAGGGGGCTTCTGTGAGTATCCTTTCCTCAACTGCTTGGAAAGCGCTTGGTTTGCCATCACTTTTGCCTGAGATGAGAAATCTAACAGGTTTTGATAAAGGAACCAGTCGACCGTTAGGGATCCTTCCCAATGTGCCCATAACATTGAGAGGGAGAACCGTTCACATGAACATAATGGTAGTTCAAGGACCCCTGGATTACAATCTACTCCTTGGACGAGATTATATTTATTGCATGAGAGCTATTGTCTCATCACTCTTTAGAGTGATGTGTTTTCCGCACGAAGGAAGAGTGGTCAAGCTCGTAGACCAGCTTTCATTTCCCGGATCACGCATAGCAAATAGTCATATACCATCCCTAAATGGTCTTTACACGTAATAAATGTCTCAATCTCCAGTCCGTCCTCCCGATGAGCGCGAGTGATTCGGGGGGACATGACTGAAACCCAGGGGGCATGCACCCTGGTTTGCTTCGGCAGGAAAACTTTGGGTATAGGGTAGGTTTCCGCGGGAGAATATGACTAGTCTGTACCCCCGTCCGTGATTGGAAGAGGGGGTTATTCTAGAACAAGATTCTCTTGTCAAAGTTATGTGAGTTGGCGGGCATCGCCGCTCACCTTTGTTTATCTCGGTAGACATCGCCAGGGAAGTGTTTTGTTTACACTGTAAATAGAACTATCTTTGGTAACCTTTTAGAGGTAGGCCTCTCTCGGTAAAACACATGTTTTAACGGACTAAAGAAGGGGTAACCTTGAAACTCTGTTTTATACCTGGGGGCACGCAAGCCTTTTGGCATGCAAGCGAAGAGCGACTATTTATTTTTTTTTAAATTTTTAGGACCTCTAACCCTTTAAACTCGTAGGATTGTTCATTTCCTAACTTGCATAAAGAAAGGATGTGGGGCAAAACTCTAAAAGTTGCTGTTTTATATGAGACATACTTATCACAAGACTGGATTAATCGAGCAGTGTTACCGCAAGGTTCAAGCTCGTTAAAAAATAAACCCGCATCGAGCAGTTTTAGCACATAGTTCAAGCTCGTTAAAAAATAAACCCGCATCGAGCAGTTTTAGCACATAGTTCAAGCTCGTTAAAAAATAAACATAAGACATGAGCAAATGTTTTCCCCCGCGTTTAATCTCATTTAAAAATGAACTCTTCCCCCGTAAATAACCATCGTGAATGTAGTACTTCAGCCGTTAAAGCCTTGGTCGTGTTTGCATCGTCACCTCCACTTTTTCATTGGCCGATCATTCACCTCCATTTGATTGTTTACCCATTTTGAGGAACAGCTGCGAAGAGTGATTTCGCTAGCCATCCTTGTGACACTGCCATGATTGGAAAATTCCAAACCTTACCTGGAATTAGTTGCTACCCATTTTATCACTCATTCCTCAAAAGACGAGTCTCCTTTAAGCTCTTTTCAACTGACTCGTAAAATATGAAAATATTGCCGAGCCATTGGCCTCTCCAACTCGTTAAAGGGATAGGAAGTGCTATCCCTCATCTAGATTTTAATCTTTTTGGACCTGAGGGATTATTACACAAAAAGATCGAGTGCTTGTTTGTTCAGCTCATTAAAACTATCGAAAATTCATCCCTTCTGTATTGTTTTATACTTTTTCGGACTTAAGGGATTAGATGACGAAAAAGGAATTTTGGAGTTACCTTTATGTTCCTTTTCAGACTCTCTAAAATTGAAAAGGACTAAGTTATCTTTGTCGTTAAACTCGTTAAAAAGATTAATAGCGACAAACTTGTCTTTAGACGAGAACGAGTTTCACTATCGCTAGGCTCGTTAAAACATAGCGATGGGTTTGTCCGAAGGGCAAATTATAGAACAAGCATATGTTATCCTCCTCAAGCTTGACAAAAATAAAGAGGTACTGGTCAGCAATGACTGGGGAAAATTTGGGAAGAAAACTCAAATAAACTTTGTTGGTAGCAAGTCGCTCTTGAACATGACACTTCCACTCCGTGTCTGAGTCGGGTTGGGTTGTTTTCATTCACCGGTCACATCACTATGGTCACGCCATACCATCCACATTTGGGGTTAGTGCTACCAATCGATCACATCAGTGTCGCCGATATGTTCAAGAGAAGTCATCCAGAGAAGTCACCTGTGTCTCACCCACTACCATACATTATACTCCATTCTTTCATGACCGCCACCCTGAAACTTATATCACCAGATCGTTTTCACCTCCATCAAAATCATTTGCTCCATTCCGTGTCATTGATGTGGGATTCACTAAGGCCCTCCTGTGATGGATCACCTCTTCTTGACATCAACTCATTATCCAAGAAGTTGATCTAGGAACACCCCATTCAGTACTTTGAAGCTTGCATGCCTCAATGGCAAGTTTCTCACTTCCGGCGACAGGTATACATCAATGGCCTTCGACCGAAAGATTTTGTGTGGTGTTCGACGCCAAGTCCTTTATTCACACCACGTGAATTGTACTGCAGTACCTTGAGGGTCATTATCATTATTGGTGATTCCTCTCGCGCTTGTTAACAGTTTACATCATTGACTGGTAATCAAGAGATGTCTTTCCATGTTCGACTTCAGAACATTTCTCACATGGATCGAATTGTACTTCGAGTGAAGATCAGACGAGATTGAAGACCCCAGATCTAGTTTCATCCATCCGGGCTGCGATATATATTCAGGGAAATAAAGACATTAAATGTACAACATTGCAGCACAAATAATCATCCTACCAAAAGGATGATGGCTGTATCAGAATCATCAGTCTACACTCAGACGGTTGTCTGTCCTATGTACATGAAAATGAATTTATAAAGCTAAGCATGGGAATGCCCGCCTCAGCTAGGTCATGAAAATATTATGAAGATAATGTATTGTATTGTATCTTATTACAGGTCTCCTCCCAGCATTGAAAGAACTTCAGATCCTCATAATAAAGCATTTTACCCGACACCAAAAGGTTAATGGCCTCATACTTTAGTGTTAAATTGGCAACTAGGGCCAAACTCCATGTGGGTCGGCTTATTTATGGCAACTGATATTTTTATTGGATCCCTCTCGTCGAGAGGTGTAGGATTGATCCAAATATCATCCGATTCCGATAAGTATTTATGGAGATATGAATTTATTTTGTTTATATAATTATTATCAAGCCGACCAGCTCTTATGTAGGCTCTAGAAGCCCAAACGTCATGTCTATTCATCATCTACACATTAGTATAAATATAAGAGGATTTGATGTCATTGAGACACAATTCTTGAGTGATCTCCTCCTCTCCACGTCTCGGGTTTTTGGAGAAGGAGTGAGACACCAAGAGAAACACGCATTGGCCCTAAGATGATGCCCTACCAATGCAGTCATGAAAACCTATCACGCAGATCATGGAGACACATAAAACGCAGCTAATTGAGGAAGTCTCAACACTGTCCAGACAAGAAGGTTCTATACGCAGAGCTCAAGCCCTAAACACAGTACGTTGTCCAGTCAAGGAGCTTCTATACACAGAGTTCAAGCCCTAAAGTTATTGGTCTATTCGCAGTTATGAAGCCATAGCAAGGTAAGGATCAAAGTGTGTTAAACGCAGTCATGGTTTGGGCATTATATATATACGGTGGGCATTATATATATACACGCTGGGAACTTCGAAATATATACGCAGTCAACGCTGGAAAATGCAGTCATGGTTTGGGCATTATATATATACAGTGGGTATTATATATATACACGCTGGGCACTCAGAAATATATACGCATTCAACGCTGGAGACTTACGTGTTAAACGCAGTCATGGTTTTGCGGTGGGCATTATATATATACATGCTGGGCACTCAAAAATATATACGCAGTCAACGGTGGAGACTTATGTGTCATACGCAGTCATGGTGAACACAGGTCATACGCAGTCATGGTGAACGCAGGTGATATGCTGTCAATGATAAACGTTGTCAACATGTGGATGTTAACGCTGGGTTCATGCAGTCTCATTTAAATGCAGCCGCAGTAAATAAAAGAGCTGCAGTGATAACATAAGGAAGACCTGTTCACGCAGCTAAGGAGACATGTTCATAGGAGACATGTTCACGCAGCAAAGGAAGATCTGTTCATGCAGGCAAAGGAGACCTGTTCATGCGGACAGACCAGATCTCATATGTCATGATAATGCCCACGCATATCTGTAGCCTCAGCATAAATAAGGACACAACAAAGATCTCAGATAAAGGTATATTCTTGCCGCTCGGCATAATCTCAGTTAATATAGCAGAGAGATAAGGTAGCACGAAGTCTGGACAATCTCGGTATAACAAGGATTAGTCTTGACATTAAATGGCACTCCTGTAGCAAACTCTGAATAGTCATTGGACAACAATGATAGATTTACTCTATCAGATCGATGAAGATAATGTTATACGCTGTCTCTTCCATACATATATATTACAGTCTTGCCATGACCTGATAATGAAACAAGGGTTTGATGAAGAGATCCTCTGACACATAGAAGGATACTATATAATCACAGCATGAGGCAGTCTCAGAAGAGTGATTATGATCATAGTCTTGATCATGACTGTAATGATCATACATAGATGTGATCTCATAGTCTCAGAGGAACTCAGTGCAGCAAGTGATCCTAGTGATACTACGGTAAAGGCCTCTATGGTGTAGCAGGAATATGTTGCAACCATGATGAAGATTATGGTATTACAGTAGTGATTAAGATGCAACATAATGGGTAGCATGATGATGAGAGCAGCTCAGTCATGAAGGTCCAACACTATGATGGTACAGCATGGTGCTGCACGGTAAGCGGCAGTTAATGGACGAAATATAACTCTATGATAGGTGAAGGAGTCACCTTAGAGAATCAGTTGAAGCAATATGTCTTCAACTGATCTCATCATAATAGGAAATGATCTATGCTCAGATCCAGATAAGTCAAAGTGTTGACTTCTATTGTAAATGTATTATCTCTCTCTCTCTCTCTCTCTCTCTCTCTCTCTCTCTCTCTCTTTCTCTGCTAAACTTTGAAGATAAAAGAACATTTGATCAAAGGGTTTCCCCACACATTGTGGGGTTTGTCCCTGGCTTGCACCACATCTTGTGTCCTCTTGTCTTGGCTTGTCTTCTGCAATTTTATATTTATGTTCTATCTGAAGTTTATTGTAATGTTGATGTGATTGCTAATTGTGAAAATTTAAATAAATTGCTCTAGCATAGAACATACCTAAACTTAACATGGTATCAGAGCTGAGGTGAAGACAATGCCCAAGCAAGATTGAAAGAGAAATCACCAAAGACAGTTGGGACAAGACAAAAATATCAATGGGTTCTTCACAATTCACTTAGGGTGAAGTCGAAGCAAAGCATATTATCAGAATGGCACAGCAGAACCTCTAAAGATCACTTCATTGGGAAGTTCGGATCTAAGGGTGGAAGGAAAGGTAGATTTCTTGGTTATGAGTTCGGCCCTTATGCGAATAGCAGAGATGTTGGTCATCCAGGAAATGGTCGACTCTTCCACGAAAGCAAGGAACCCCAAAATCTCTTTTATGTACCTGATCGAACCTGGTGTCTATCTCAGAAATGGAAGTCAAAGGTTACAGGGTGGCACTTATCGATGGAAAGGTACGTGTTTGAAAATAGATCTTTTAAAGATGTTTTTGAGTTCAGGGTTGTATCAAGTTGCAGGAAGTCCACTGGGGACCATGTCCATTGACTCAACTCCAGAGGTATGTGAGTCAGATGGTGACTAGGATGCCTGAATTCAAAAAGAAGCATGAAGGTACATGTCTGAAATGTACCGAAGGAAAATATTATAAGGGGACCATTCCCCTCTTACAACAGGTCCACAGGCTTGGAACAACCCAAGGAGTTTGAGACTCATGATCAGGAATCTCATGTATACAGGTGGAAGAAAGCCCTTTATGGCTTGAAGCAAAACACCTCGGGCATAGTATGAGAGGATTGATAGCTGTCTAATGCAGCTGAGATTCACTAGGAGTGAACCGATCCAAACCATTACTCAAAGGTTGTGGATGATAAACCTCTCGTACCGGCACCTATGTTTGACAGGTGCAGACCCTCTCATTTATAGGAGACAGAGGGAGTTGGATTCTGAATGTGGAGCCTGTGACTACCTCGAGGATCTTAACAAGAAGTTATATGGTAGTGATGTCGGACCTGATTTGGGAAATGCCTCTGAGTTTCATAAACTCATTTGCGTTGATGTTCTTGGAGAACCTCCGTCCGGACATATTTGTTGCAGTTAGCATGGTGAGCTCATATTTGGTTGAGCCTCACTAGATTGGTGCCAAGAATCTTCTAAGATATCTTCAGGGCACAATCTCTCATGAATTGAGATACACTGCCGGAAATATGAAACCACATGATTATTCGAATGATGAGTGGGCAGGCAGTATGGAGGATCACTAGAGCACTTCTTAGTGTTGTTTCTTTTTGCAATTTGCCTCGATATCCTGGATGAGCAAGAAGCAGAAGTCGGTGACTCTGAGCACCACCAAGGCAGAGTACATTGCTGATAGTATGGCCTTCTGTGAGGCAGTCTGGTTGCTGAAGCTCTTCAGTGAGCTGTTTCTACACATGATGAATACCACTGTGAATCTCTGTGACAACCAGATATGGGATTCGATTATTGAGGAATCCCGTATTTGACAATTGCTCCAGTAGATAGACATCAATTACTGCCTTATCTGGGATATGGTAAGTCGATGATCAAGGAGGCTCCATCGAACTGAGATGATGTACAAGACAAAGCCCCGAGGAAAGATCAAATTTGTGATTTTCCCGAATGACATGGAGTCATCGAGAGACCTTTGTAAAAGGGTCATGCATGTTGCATACATTGAGCTCTGGGAGCTCTAGGGGGCTTGCAGTTCTACTGGAGCAACATACGACCACAGGGTGACTCACCCTCCCCTGGTGGTCTGCGCTGGAACAAGATGATTCGCTCTCTTGTGGGACAAGATGATTCGCTCTCTTGTGTAGCAGGATGATTAGTTCTCCTGTGAGGCCTGGATTGATGTGTTCTCCATGGCGATTGTAGCAGGATTGATGTGTTCTTTTGTGAGGCCTGGATTGATGTGTTCTCCATGGCGATTGTAGCAGGATTGATGTGTTCTCTTGTGAGGCCCGGATTGATGTGTTCTCCATGGCAGCTTGGATTGATGTGTTCTCCATGGCAATTGTAGCAGGATTGATGTGTTCTCCTGTGAGGACATGATTGATTAAGTTCTCCTATCGAGGCATCCTACCCATGCAGTCTGGGACTCATGGGAAGTACCTCTCATCTGATCAATGAGCAGGGAAATGAGGTTAGGGACCATAGTAGTACCGATGGACGCATCGTTGTATCTATCGTACTCCCTACGCTAGGATGTCCTCCATTGATCTGGGATCAATGATACTGGTCTGGGACTAGTGGTAGGAGTTGTACATGCTATGACGCTAACTTCGGGTCGGCTGAGACTGGTCTGGGACCAGTGCTACATACTCCGAGACTGACTTCGTGTCAGTGCAGTACTGGTTTGGGACCAGTGAGAGTGGTACATACTATGACGCTGACTTCGGGTCAGTTGAGACTGGTCTGGGACCAGTGGTACACTCTCTGAGACTGTGATACTGGTCTGGGACCAGTGGTAGGAGTGGTACTTACTATGAAGCTAACTTCAGGTCAGTTGAGACTGGTCTGGGACTAGTGGTATGCACTCTGAGACTGACTTCAGGTCAGTGGAGAATGATATGCCTCATTCTCGATCAATTCTTCTTCTTCATAGTTCAGCGGAGATGAGTAGAGCAGAGCAGAGCCAGCAGAGCAGAGCAGAGCCAGCAGAGCAAAGCTAGCAGAGCTGAGGTGAGCAGAGAAGAGCCAGTAGAGCTGAGCAGAGCAAAGCCAGCAGAGCAAAGCTAGCAGAGCTGAGCTGAGCAGAGCAGAGCTAGTAGAGCTGAGCAGAGCAGAGCCAGTAGCGCTGAGCAGAGCAGAGCTAGCAGAGCCAACAGCGCTGAGCAGAGCAGAGCCGAGCCAGCAGAGTTGAGCAGAGGAAAGCTAGCAGAGCCAGCAGTGCTGAGCAGAGCAGAGCCGAGCTAGCGGAGCTGAGCAGAGCAGAGCAAAGCCAGTAGAGCTGAGTAGAGCCAGCAGAGCTAGGCAGAGTAGTGCAAGGCACTAATGGCAGAGATAGCACAGTCGGACTTATGGATCAACGAATGGAGTTCCCCCTAGTTGAGAGGGAGTGTTAAATTGGCAACTAGGGCCAAACTCCATGTGGGTCGACTTATTTATGGCAGCTGATATTTTTATTGGATCCCTCTCGTCGAGAGGTGTAGGATTTATCCAAAGATCATCTGATTCCGATAAGTATTTATGGAGATATGAATTATTTTGTTTATATAATTATTATCAAGCCGACCAACTCTTATGTAGGCTTTAGAAGCCCAAACGTCATGTCTATTCATCATCTACACATTAGTATAAATATAAGAGGATTTGATGTCATTGAGACACAATTCTTGAGTGACACGTCTCGGGTTTTTGGAGAAGGAGTGAGACACCAAGAGAAACACGCATTGGAACTAAGATGATGCCCTACCAATGCAGTCATGAAAACCTATCACGCAGATCATGGAGACACATAAAATGCAGCTAATTGAGGAAGTCTCAACACTGTCCAGACAAGAAGGTTCTATACGCAGAGCTCAAGCCCTAAACACAGTACGCTGTCCAGTCAAGGAGCTTCTATACACAGAGTTCAAGCCCTAAAGTTATTGATCTATTCGCAGTTATGAAGCCACAACAAGGTAAGGATCAAAGCATGTTAAACGCAGTCATGGTTTGGGCATTATATATATATGGTGGGCATTATATATATACACGCTGGGCACTCAGAAATATATACGCAGTCAACGCTGGAAAACGCAGTCATGGTTTGGGCATTATATATATACGGTGGGTATTATATATATACACGCTGGGCACTCAGAAATATATACGCAGTCAACGCTGGAGACTTACGTGTTAAACGCAGTCATGGTTTTACGGTGGGCATTATATATATACACACTGGGCACTCAGAAATATATACGCAGTCAACGCTGGAGACTTACGTGTCATACGCAGTCATGGTGAACGCAGGTCATACGCAGTCATGGTGAACGCAGGTGATACGCTGTCAATGATAAACGTTGTCAACGTGTGGATGTTAACGCTGGGTTCACGCAGTCTCATATAAATGCAGCCGCAGTAAATAAAAGAGCTGCAGTGATAACATAAGGAAGACCTGTTCACGCAGCTAAGGAGACATGTTCACAGGAGACATGTTCACGCAGCAAAGGAAGATCTGTTCACGTAGGCAAAGGAGACCTGTTCATGCGGACAGACCAGATCTCATATTTCATGATAAAGCCCACGCATCTCTGTAGCCTCAGCATAAATAAGGACACAACAAAGATCTCAAATAAAGGTATATTATCGCCGCTCGGCATAATCTCAGTTAATATAGCAGAGAGATAAGGTAGCATGAAGTCTGGACAATCTTGGTATAACAAGGATTAGTCTTGACATTAAATGGAACTCCTGTAGCAGACTCTGAATAGTCATTGGACAACAATGATATATTTACTCTATCAACTCGATGAAGATAATGTTATACGCTGTCTCTTCCATACATATATATTACAGTCTTGCCATGACCTGATAATGAAACAAGGGTTTGATGAAGAGATCCTCTGACACATAGAAGGAGACTATATCATCACAGCATGAGGCAGTCTCAGAAGAGTGATTATGATCATAGTCTTGATCATGACTATAATGATCATACATAGATGTGATCTCATAGTCTCAGAGGAACTCAGTGCAGCAAGTGATCCTAGTGATACTACGGTAAAGGCCTCTATGGTGTAGCAGGAATATGTTGCAACCGTGATGAAGATTATGGTATTACAGTAGCGATTAAGATGCAACATAATGGGCAACATGATGATGAGAGCAGCTCAGTCATCAAGGTCCAACACTGTGATGGTACAGCATGGTGCTGCACGGTAAGCGGTAGTTAATGGACGAAATATAACTCTATGATAGGTGAAGGAGTCACCTTAGAGAATCAGTTGAAGCAATATGTCTTCAACTGATCTCATCATAATAGGAAATGATCTATGCTCAGATCCGGATAAGTCAAAGTGTTGACTTCTGTTGTAAATGTATTATCTCTCTCTCTCTCTCTCTCTTTCTCTGCTGAACTTTGAAGATAAAAGAAGATTTGATCAAAGGGTTTCCCCACACATTGTGGGGTTTGTCCTTGGCTTGCGCCACATCTTGTGTCCTCTTGTCTTGGCTTGTCTTCTACAATTTTATATTTATGTTCTATCTGCAGTTTATTGTAATGTTGATGTGATTGCTAACTGTGAAAAATTAAATAAATTGCTCTAGCATAGAACATACCTAAACTTAACATTTAGGGGGCAACTGTTATAGACATTTTTGTGCCCTACAACACCAAGCATGAAATGTCCATAAACCAAGGACTCCTAAGTCCCTAAAAGTGTTGTTCTAACCCCTAAAGGAACAAGGTCAACAGATTACAGCTTCTCCCAGAAGTTCTCCATGAAAAACTACTCAAAATTGGTCAAAACAGCATCATTGTAGCTGCTCCACTGGCTAGGTGCGTTGCATCTCACCCAAGTACACTGTGAGGGTGCGTTTCATTGCAAAAATCCCTTCTGTGGGGTGCGATGGCCGAGAAATGACAAATGGCAGTGTCATTCCGCGAGGTGGAGAGGCAATGGAAGCTTCCAGAATCTTCTCCTATGACACTTGCCTCATTGAATTCGACCAAGGATGAGTAAGAGGCCCTCAGTCTCCAAGTGGAAGCAAGAACTGTCAGAGAGAAGACACTAATCAAATCACAAGCTGACTCATCCACCTTACAAATATCTATATATGGATCCCTCATCCCAGAGATCCAGAGGCTGGAATTTTGGATATTGTAAGGAATTGTTGTTGGTTTCTAGAGACAAACATCAGATTGTTGGGTGATCTAAGCTTTGTTTGAGGTGAAGAGGGGCTTCTTTGCTGGGAGGTTGATGCTGGGTCGGAACAACTGGTTGTAACTCCTCCTGGATCTTTTCTTGTTTATCAATAAAAGCTATTTGAGTTTTCCTCCATGCTTTTGTATCATTGATGCTTGTTACATTTGTATGGTCAATTTAAATCTGATCCTAAGTTGTTTATGAATATAGATCCATGTCTTTGTATAGTGCTATGCTTCTGTGATCTTACAGGTACTTTGTGAAGCTGGGCGTGCAAGAGAGCAAGTAGCTGGGGACTATCAAAGAAGGGAGGGATCGAATCAAAGGATTAGCGCAAGACAGAGGTTGGTCTTTCTATTCCTCTCTATCTATAATTCATAAAGGAAAAACATAAGTAGCTTTTCTCTGTTTGTTTCTAAGGCAGCTGTCACACCTTAGTGGGATAGAACAGTTCTAAATAGACACTTTTCCCTGAAACACCCTATAGTGTGCCTCTAGTAGGGTAATGGTACCTCATCGATCAAGGCATACTATGGAATGCCCCTAGTTAAAACTTCCACATTACACTCTACCTCGATGATAAGATTTGCTCCCTCCTCATAAGGAGCCTCCTTAATCTGGCGCACCACTCACCTGGCTATTGGAGAAACCCCTGAAGGTATCTCTGGTCCCACATTTGAAAAATATCATAAGTCAAATCTCAGTACACATATAAAAAAAAATAGCTTCAAAAAATTCAAAAAATAGTTTTTACCTCAATCAGTCCATTGTGCCCCTAGATGAAGTGGAAGATATGTATCTCCTTGGAAATTTGTACCTACATATGCCCAATCATCAACCATGATTAGTTGCTAACGTAACCATCCAAAAAATTCTGAAGGGAATGACATTTGTTGGCCGCCTCCATGTAGAAGCATCAACTCTTCCCATCTTAGTAATCCTGGATCTCTAGGTGTTGGTGGATCCACTTCCAACCATTGAAAATGGAAAAATGGCACACATTCTAGAATTAATGTCACCAAAATGGATCTAAAATCAAATTGTTTTAGATTCCCTGAATTCCACTTGGTAGTTTGGCACTTCATGCACACCAAAAAACCCTCACTCCAATTGAAAATCGTGGGATTCAAACACTCGATTGCATATTGAAAATGAGACTTTGTTGCCTCATGCAATGCTTGAGCCCCAACTACTTGGGCCATGGTGTTCAAGATTTTTCGTAGTGGGAGATTTGTAATGGTCCTTATGTTGATTTTCCCACTTTGCATCTTTGTGGTCCCTTGACAATGCCTCGCAAGGAGCATATTCGTGCTCTCTCCTCCAGTGTGTTATCCAGACAACTGCACCTATTGTCCCTTTATAGACAACCCGATAATGAAATAAATTTCAGCGACCTCTATTTATAGTTCTTGATCCATGATCATGAATAGTTGGTGATCCACATCCCACCAACTGATCAGATGTTGCAATAGCTCAGGCTGTGATCTGATCCTAGGAATAATGAAGAACTTGAGGAATTCACATGCTCGTAGGGCATCAGTACAATCTTGATCATGCATATCCTGATTGTATTAAGCTTCATGTCCCCTTTCTTTCCATTCAATTACCATTTTGGACTGATTATCCTGTGGAAAAGCAATAAAAAAAAATTTCGTGAGCTTCCATGCAGACAAAATCCAAGATAAACTTTTTTACATGGAGGATTTCACTCAAAAAATTTACCTCGGCACCAGCATGACTATTTATGAATTTTCTTGTGCTGCCAGTGCTAGGACTTAATTGACCATAGGGTGAGCAACACGAGTTCAATGGGTAAAACCTGCGTTGGTCACCCACAATATAAATTTGTTTCAAGTCCTCGTTGCATCCTATCCTATAGATGAAAATGCATGAAATGAATAATAAAATGAAGGGAAGTGACAAATCTCTTATCTGCAACAAGTGTCTCGACAAATGGTGTCTGGGATTGATCATGCTCCTTGCCTAAAAATCGAATTCTAATGAGGTAAGAATGCTCTCACATTTTCAAATTAATAAAATGGTAAAAATGACTTACTTTTTCCCCTATTTATAAGTTTTAAGTAATATTTTTTACCAAATTAGAGCATATTTCACTCATTTTTTAATATTTTTCCTTGAAATTGATAATGTGCATTTCCTTGTGTAGTGATAGGTCATATATTCTTGGTGACAGTGATTTATCTTGACTAAATCAACGAGTTTTATTTTATCACTTTTTTGGACTTGTAAAAAATAAATGAAAAAGCAACCCCCTGGAGTCATATTTAAGCTCTTTTCTGACTCTCAAAAAATGAAAATATTGTTGATTACTTGCCATTTTTAACTCATTAAGTAAATGAAATGACCTCTATTTAGTATAATCTTAACCCTTTTCCAGACTGAGATAGACTATTGTACGAAAAAGGAATACCTTAGTCAAACATGGCTAAGAGGTTCTCTTGGATATTATTTTCTAATTTTTTGGGTTCAAGAGATGATTTACGAAAAGGGACCTTTGGAGTTTTCTTTTTCACTACCTTTTCAAGCTCTCTAAACATGAAGAAGATGTCGAGTTTCACCTTCATCGGACTCGAAAAACATAAGCGACGTAGGACTTGTCACCATGACGAGGCAGAGTTTCTCCTTCCTAGGACTTATAAAACTTACCAGGATGGATTCATTTGAAGGATTAACTGCATATTCTATCCCCTTCAAGCTTGCAATAAAAAATATATCGGGTACTCGCCAAAAATGGTGGGGGGAAATGTGAAAATGATCATATCTTGTATTTTGTAAAGGCAACATGTCGCTCTTGAACATGAAACTCATCTCTTGCTCGTGTTAGGTTTGGGACATCCTAACTTGGTCACTTGCCTTCCTAGGTTTGGGAAATCTATTTTGCCTCTCATCTGATTATAACACATCGACATCATGACCTTTGATCCTATTTTGAATCAAATGCTACCAAACTCTGGAGTTGTGTTGTCGATATGTTCAAGAGAAGTCATATCTGCATTTCTTTACCACATATACATTGTCTGACCTTCTGCTACAGTCCTAAATCACACTTAGTTGCTTTACTACATACTTTTATTTCATGTTGATGATGTGGGATTCATTATGGCCCTCCTTCAATGGATCATGTCCTATCGACTTCAGTTCATTATCCAGGAAGATGATCTAGAAACTCCCTTCCAACACTTGATTGCATATTGAAAATGAGACTTTGTTGCTTCATGCAATGCTTGAGCCCCAACTACTTGGGCCATGGTGTTCAAGATTTTTCGTAGTGGGAGATTTGTAATGGTCCTTATGTTGATTTTCCCACTTTGCATCTTTTTGGTCCCTTGACAATGCCTCGCAAGGAGCATATTCGTGCTCTCTCCTCCAATGTGTTATCCAGACAACTGCACCTATTGTCCCTTTATAGACAACCCGATAATGAAATAAATTTCAGCGACCTCTATTTATAGTTCTTGATCCATGATCATGAATAGTTGGTGATCCACATCCCACCAACTGATCAGATGTTGCAATAGCTCAGGCTGTGATCTGATCCTAGGAATAATGAAGAACTTGAGGAATTCACATGCTCGTAGGGCATCAGTACAATCTTGATCATGCATATCCTGATTGTATTAAGCTTCATGTCCCCTTTCTTTCCATTCAATTACCATTTTGGACTGATTATACTGTGGAAAAGCAATAAAAAAAAATTTCATGAGCTTCCATGCAGACAAAATCCAAGATAAAATTTTTTACATGGAGGATTTCACTCAAAAAATTTACCTCGGCACCAGCATGACTATTTATGAATTTTCTTGCGCTGCCAGTGCTAGGACCTAATTGACCACAGGGTGAGCAACACGAGTTCAATGGGTAAAACCTGCGTTGGTCACCCACAATATAAATTTGTTTCAAGTCCTCGTTGCATCCTATCCTATAGATGAAAATGCATGAAATGAATAATAAAATGAAGGGAAGTGACAAATCTCTTATCTGCAACAAGTGTCTCGACAAATGGTGTCTGGGATTGATCATGCTCCTTGCCTAAAAATCAAATTCTAATGAGGTAAGAATGCTCTCACATTTTCAAATTAATAAAATGGTAAAAATGACTTACTTTTTCCCCTATTTATAAGTTTTAAGTAATATTTTTTACCAAATTAGAGCATATTTCACTCATTTTTTAATATTTTTCCTTGAAATTGATCATTTGCATTTCCTTGTGTAGTGATAGGTCATATATTCTTGGTGACAGTGATTTATCTTGACTAAATCAACGAGTTTTATTTTATCACTTTTTTGGACTTGTAAAAAATAAATGAAAAAGCAACCCCCTGGAGTCATATTTAAGCTCTTTTCTGACTCTCAAAAAATGAAAATATTGTTGATTACTTGCCATTTTTAACTCATTAAGTAAATGAAATGACCTCTATTTAGTATATCTTAACCCTTTTCCAGACTGAGATAGACTATTGTACGAAAAAGGAATACCTTAGTCAAACATGGCTAAGAGGTTCTCTTGGATATTATTTTCTAATTTTTTGGTTTCAAGAGACGATTTACGAAAAGGGACCTTTAGAGTTTTCTTTTTCACTACCTTTTCAAGCTCTCTAAACATGAAGAAGATGTCGAGTTTCACCTTCATCGGACTCGAAAAACATAAGCGACGTAGGACTTGTCACCATGACGAGGCAGAGTTTCTCCTTCCTAGGACTTATAAAACTTACCAGGATGGATTCATTTGAAGGATTAACTGCATATTCTATCCCCTTCAAGCTTGCAATAAAAAATATATCGGGTACTCGCCAAAAATGGTGGGGGGAAATGTGAAAATGATCATATCTTGTATTTTGTAAAGGCAACATGTCGCTCTTGAACATGAAACTCATCTCTTGCTCGTGTTAGGTTTGGGACATCCTAACTTGGTCACTTGCCTTCCTAGGTTTGGGAAATCTATTTTTCCTCTCATCTGATTATAACACATCGACATCATGACCTTTGATCCTATGTTGAATCAAATGCTACCAAACTCTGGAGTTGTGTTGTCGATATGTTCAAGAGAAGTCATATCTGCATTTCTTTACCACATATACATTGTCTGACCTTCTGCTACAGTCCTAAATCACACTTAGTTGCTTTACTACATACTTTTATTTCATGTTGATGATGTGGGATTCATTATGGCCCTCCTTCAGTGGATCATGTCCTATCGACTTCAGTTCATTATCCAGGAATATGATCTAGAAACTCCCTTCCAATACCTTAGAGCTTGCATGCGTCAATGGCAAGTTCTTCACATTTGACAACAGGTTTACATCATTGACCTTCGATCGAGTGATTCCACGGGTGTTTGACTTCAGGTTCATTATTCAAATTCATGGATTGTGCTGATTATACCTTGAGAGCCATTGTCATTATTGATAGTGTCTCTCATGCCTGCTAACAGTGTACATCATTGACCTTCAATCAGATGATTCCAAAAGTGTTTGACTTCAACTTCATTATTCACATTCGTGGATTGTATTGATTGTACCTTAAGAGACATTGTCATTATTGCTGGTATCTCTCATGACTGTTAATGGTTTACATCAATGACCGATAATTAGGTGGTTTTCTATCATGTTTGACTTTGACATATCTATTCACATGTTAGAATTCGTACATTGGTTGGGTTGAGACGGGGCGCAAGACCCTTGATTCTATCTGATAAAATCAAGGTTGTGTGGAGTTATGAGTTAATCATGATTGTATACATGTTTCCTTTGGACAGATGGCTACAACTATACCATGGGTCCATATTCATGATCCTTTTTTATTAGGATGGTTGTGACCATGCCAAGGATCCATACACATGATCCCGTCTATTTAGATGGTGGTGTCCATATCACAGATTCATGTATTATTAGATGCCTATTCATGTATCATTAGGAATGATCATCAGAGATGTTAGATATGTATATGTATATGTATCTCCTTGATTTTTAGGTATCCTAATAGTGTTGTTCTCGTCCTTACACTAACTTGTAAAGCATCTCAACCATCACTCCCTGTTCTTCCTTCATGCTTTAGGGGGCATCTGTTACAGATTATTCTTTCACAAATCCTATTCAATTCCTTTTCCATCTCGAATTGTCAAAACATTGACTACTGTGTCACATATCCATCATGATATATAGACTAAATTCTCCATAAAATATCAAAGGAAAATTGCCTAAATCCATTATGAAGAAGGTTAACTAAAACCTAAAATTTAGCATCAGTGTGCTTTGCTCCATTGCCTGCCCATGCTGATGATTGGTTGCACAGTTATACACTAGCACTCCCAGTGTGGGTTTTGATATGAAAACCCACATTGAACCTCTTATAGTAGGTTTTCCCAAACTAAAGGAGAAGGTTCGTGAACTAGAACCTTCGAGAACAACGAGTTGGATATTGGTTTTTGTTGATATGGTTAAGCTCTCCCATTTGGACCTCTGGATCTTATCATCATGGACTTTCCTCTTGGGATGTGGACCTTAATCCCTCTTTTGTGGATCCCTAACTCCCTCTCCCTTCCCATAAATTCACTCCCCTCCATCCCCAAATGGGTGGTAATTGATTGTTGCATCCCTATGCTGAGATTATGCTTACATGCTACCCATTATAGCTTGGAGAAGGAATGCTTGAAGAGTCTTTTCTTGGACTTGGACATCCACCAAAAGGAGGTCTCCAACATCAAGGCATAGGTTGTATTCTTCCTTTTTTAGCTTATTAATATATACATCTAATGTTCACTTTCCATAATTGTGTAAATGTTTATGCTTTTAGCTTAATACTCCTTGATCTATTAAGTAGTTTATGTTTTATCTATGCCATATATGCTCTTGTATATTGCATATCTCTTTGATCTTCCTTGTAGGTAATCATACATGAAGAACATGTAAAGAGAGAGTCCTAGAGCAAAGGATTCATAGTCATCTCCAAAGTATTGAGCAATTAGAATCATAGAAAGGTAGGTTTCTCCTTCTCTCTGCATCTGTTAAACATAAACTACGAAAGTGTATGTTAGTTTGACAAATGGTTTATCATGTGATTTTCGCCGAAAAATATCTCGCAAACTTGTATGTTAGTTTGTTTGGTTTGTTGCTAGACCCACTCATTGAGGAGATACACTGAGGAGATTGAGGGCATAGATAAGAAGTTGTAAAGAAGGCAATGACGGGTTGGTTGAGGCTTAGGAAGCACTTGCAATGGCTCAGGAGAAGAAAGGAGAGTTTAATGCAACATTTCTTTAGAGCTTGTCAAAGTTGTAGAAACAGGGACAGATGAGAATCAGTCAAGAACAGGAAGAGAAAACTAATGGAGCCTATAGTAGTAGATCTCATTCTGGATACAAATGGGATAGAGCGGAGACAATTAGAGGTGGCAGATCATTGGATACACCTAACAAGAGGACTGGTATGCATGGGCATCATTCTAGTTCCTCATGAAGGAGACACCATTACAATTATCATCGTCATCATCCTTATAGGAGGAGGGAGTATTTACCTAGATAGTTGAAGAAAGTGAAGCCTCCTACATTTGATGGATAGATGAAGAAGCTAGATTATGCAGAGGCATAGTTTCTTCGAATGAATAAATTCTTTAGATTGCATAGCTACTCAGAGAACATGAAAGCCAAGTTATCCACTTTCAGTCTTAAATGGAAAGTATATATCTGGTGGGAAGATGTGAAGAATGTGTTGATGGTGCTGGACTCACCAACATTTAGGGGATCTCCTCAGTATGAAGTCCCAACTAGACCTCCAACCTTTTGGTGTAGGAGTACCATCTGGTACGATGGACCGATTTCCAATAGCTTAGTGATTTTCCTTAGCTCTTATTGTTCAACACATGAGAGTGTTATGCTTCTAACTTCAAGAAAGTGAGGTGAGTATGCTTGGTGAGTGTGTAATGTAACTCTATGTCCAACATCTCTTACTGTCAAAAGGGGTGGAGTAAAGTGAGCCTCTTGATGAGAGGGAATAGTCCTAACCCAAAAAGAAACACATGCGAACAACAACAAGGGTCTGTCCAACATCCAGCGGAATAGTCAACAATGGATGTGGCAGTCATGAAAACCAAAGTTTAAGGGAAAACAAATACACCATCCAACGAAGTAGTCCACATGGATGGGACAACAGTGATAAACAATACAACACATTTTCAACAATGTAAGTACTAAAATAACTGAAGTAGTTCAACTATCTTAGTACAGGTTAAGAAACATGCATTACAAATGTTTAAAGAATAGTCTTACAAATGGATTCAAAAGATGAAAACGTACTGGACTAAGATAGGATTCTGAATTAAGAGAGAGTTCCAAGGCACATTTGTACACCATACATCACTAGTCTCATTATTGGGACATTGAAGCCACTCTATTGGTGCACTAAGAAGTCTTATTACAAGCAATCTTAATACCTACATTAATCATCAACCTAGGGAAAATATTTTTATTTCATGAGTGTCAGTACTGTATATGTAGTGAGGTCAAAGGTCAATTCATAATGAAATAAGTTGAAATCGTTGTAATCGCTAATGTCTATTTCTCTAAGTTCAATCCAAACAATTCTACAAGAAATCTGTAAAGCACTTTCAATTCTACTTAATCTATTATGCAAGAAACTGAATCAGAATGAAAATAGAGAATCACTCTCAGCAATCTAACTGGTATTGAAACTAATTCATTTAACATGAAGGAAAGCTTCAACAATTGAGCAGAAAATAACCATGTAAACATCTCATGGGAAGCAATCAACTCTAGCTTTGAAATCTATGATAGTGTTACTTTAGAATGAAAAACTATCTAATTGTTAAATTAACATAACCAATTCAATAAAGAGTATCACACATATGTAACACACAGCTAAATCTAGAATCTCATTTGAAAAAAAAACACAAACCAGAATCATCAATCCTCACAGTAATCAAAATGGTGCTAACTTTACAAACTGACAATAATAAAAATTTATGAGAATAAATAGAAATAATTATAACACAATTGAAGTAGTAGATCTCCTATCGATTAGGCCCAAAGTCTCCAAAAGTTCTCGCTGTTATATATTCAGAATACGATTATGGATAAAACACAACCTTCTTCATTAAAACCAATAATAGAGTTACAACATCACCAAGATGAAAGTATTATATGTCCTAAAAGAATAGTTACAATCTGTGAATTCCTAACTAACTGTTCAATTTTCCTCACAACTTTATATAAATTTGGGAAAAACAAATGGATAGAAGCGAATCCTCAGGATCAGGGGATCCTGGGATTTCAAAACCCTCGATCAAATTTCATCATCGAATAGCATTGGTCCTCCTGGTCTTCCTCTATCTTCCATACTCAAGACGTTGTCTTTTTCCTTTCCTGGCTGCTATTGTTCTGTCGGTTGAACAACAATCGTCCAATCTGCATCCCTGCATATAAAGATAGTGAAAGTTAGTTTTCTGTGCCCAGATTTATTTAATTTGTTAATAATTGATTTTACCTAGCTTCTGCTATTGTTTCCTCTATTTTTATTCATAAAAGACTATAAACATGTCAAGGCAAATGCTTAATTAAGCTATTTACGAGGAGAAAACATATGTTTTCCTCAGCCCAACATACTCCCATGCTTACCTTTCTACACGTCCTCATGAAATAAGATGGTTAAGGTGTAGTTGAGTTAAGGAATAAGAAGGATATACTTCCTCCTTATACAGCCTAAAAACTTTTTTTTGTTTGAGTACTGCAAATGCCTGGTTCACTCGATGATTTGGCAAGCTATAATCACTGTGGTACCCATCTACAGGATACCAAATAGTTGGAATTCTATATCGGCACCCTATCCAATCAGGGCCCATGCTTAGGACCATATTGTTGTATTTATGTAAGCAAGTTTATGCAAATTTGAAATTTCTAAATCCAAATGGCTCCATACTCCTGACATTATTGCTAGAGGCTTCCCATCTTTATCTGGTTGCAGAAAAAGGTTCTTCTTTTATTTCCTAAAAGTATTCCTTCCCTTCCTGTATGATGTATGTGTGGAGTGGTCCTAATTGACCCACAACACCCATTCATTTTATGAACTGTGTGTACTGGACAAAGAGGTGTAAGGGTTTTGTGGGTTCTCCCCTAACCCGTAACTCTATGCCATATTCTCTCTTTTGAAAAGTATTATGGGATTTAGCCCATTTAATTTGATTAGTGGCAAAGGAAAGAAAATCTTGAAATTGGATATCCCCTATGAAGGGGCCAGGATTACTACTTAAGTCATCCTCTAAGAAAAAAATATGCACGTACAATTCACACTAAAGGCATTGTACCTATTCATTATGTTCTTTGAAACACTTGACAGAGTCTGGGGTGATCTTAATTTCCACCGACTTACCAACCTTAATGGCTTTAAACTACAATAAGAGGTATCTTTCTAGCAGGAATAGTGCATAGTTGGTGGCAGGAGCTCTGCATGACAAGGCATCTCAGTAAATAGAGCAAACAATCTCCATTTGCTCCTTAGCCTTCTACAACTTGAGCTGTGCATTTTCGCTTTTCTTCTGTTCATCCTTGTAATTAGTGAAAGTCTCATCCTCTGTGATAGTGAGTTTCTCCAATTTATTTCATAATTACTGGTGTACTCGTAGGGGCACTACTTCCTCTTTATGTCAATTCAACTCCTGCTGAGTCTTGGCTAGTTCATTATGCAATTTCCTAATGTCTGCTTCCCTTACCAAGGGAATGTAGTCAGGCATTTCCTATTTCTGGACCTCATCATCTTGTGTTACCATTGGGTCAGTTTGAATAGAAGCCTTAGGCTCTTCTCGGGTCATTCAACAATCGAATTGGGTGTTTTCTTCAATATCAGTTTGAACAACAACTTCAGTTGTTCTTTGGGTCATATGGCAATCTTCGTGAATATTCTATGTAGAATTGGTTTGGACAGAAACATCAGTAGTGCAGAAGTTCGTTTGGGTTTCATGTGGGCAAACACAAGGATCTTCTATCTGCATTTCACTATTTTCTAAAGAAATTGCTCTATTTGAGTTCCTTTTGAACAAACCAAAAGGGTCTCAGTCTGGGTTTCAATATCTTCCCCAGAGCAGTGTTCTGTTTGGGTCCCTACAGTTTCCAATTTTGTTTTCAATTTCCTCACCCTAATTGCTTACTTCAACCACTCTCTTAGCTACTTAACTATTTTCTTTTCTTCCTGTACTTTTTAAGAAACTTCCCCAATCTATCCTTGTATGTTTTCCTTTTCATGAGGTCTTTGACCAGTGGTGGTACAACTGTATTTAATACAAGTTCAGGTGGAATTGTGTCAATATCAGGATGGGTTTGTAATGGAACCGAGTCTCCCAATGGATTTTCACCTTCCAGGTTGTAGGTTTTAACCCCGTACATAAATTACCTGCATATGAATTCTGAAACACAGAAAATAAACAATGTGAGAGCATAACACATAAAACACATATACACAGAGATTTTCCCCTGGATCCCAAATTCGGGACTACCAGCTTGATTTTTCATTATATTCCTTTCAATGTTACAATACACATTTATACATGCTGAAGCATCCAATACCATGGACCGAAAACCATCGCGTCCAAAACCATGGACCGAAAACCATAGGTAGGTCCACCCAACCTAATATAGGGTCGATTTTTTTTTTTCTCAGGGCGCTACCCCAGACCACGTAGAGGGGGGCTACCTGCCCCCCTAAAATCCCCAAACAAGGGGGATGCCACCCCCCTGTGAGCCCACTGCTACACAATTGCCAAAACAAAGGGGGGGCTCCACCTCCCCTTTACCCCCCCCGATTCACTACGTGGGTTAGTCATGGAAAGAATATAACACAACCCAACATTCTCCCACTTGTTGTTTTCTTTCCAGAGGGGGCTACAGGAGAGATTAGTCTTTTTTCTAGCCCTGGAATGCCCATTGTTTCTCTACAACAAGAGAACTTCTCAGAGCTCACAAATTTTTTCAATGCATCTGCAGTATTCTTCAAAGTGTCCACCTTTACCAGCAACACCTTTTTGTCTTCTATAATATCCCTCACAAAGTGATACTGAACATCAATGTGCTTTGTCTTTGAATGATAAGCAGGGTTCTTTTCCAAGAAAATTGCACTTTGGCTATCATAGTCTATCCTTATAGCTCCCTCTACTAACCCCATACTTGAACACAATCTCTGCAACCAAACTGCTTCCTTGCTTGCATGAGTGGCTGCCATGTATTCTGCCTCTATAGTTGATAGTGCCACTACATATTGTTTCTTTCTCATCCAACTAACTGCACCTCCAAATAGGTTAAACACATAGCCACTTGTAGATCTTCTCTGATCCAAATCTCTAGCCCAGTCTGTATCAAAAAAGACACGGATATCTCCTTGGTAGCACAAACCATAATCACTAGTGCCACGCAAATACCTAAAAACTGACTTCACTACTATCCAATGCTCCTTTCCTAGTTTTGACATAAAGCTGCTCAATACTCCCACTACATGTGCAATGTCTGCTCTAGTACAGACCATTGCATACATTAGGCTACCGACTGCACTTGCACATGGAACACGGGACATATCCTCTCCCTTTTTTTGTGTCTTGGGACACTGTTCAGCAGATAACTTTACACCTACAGGAATAAGAACCTTCACCAGTTTACTATCTTGCATATTAAACCTCTGCAGTATTGTCTCGAAATACTTCCTTTAGTTTAACCATAGCTTCCTCTTTTCTCGATCTCTTTTAATTTCCATGCCCAAAATATAGTTTGCAACACCAAGATATTTCATGTCAAATTTGGAGGACAATTGGGTTTTCAAATCCTGGATAATTTCTTTGTCATTTCCAACTAGCAACATATCATCCACATACAAGACCAGATAAATAACACGGTCACCAATTAATTTAAAATACACATAGTGATCTGCTTTGCTTCTAGTGAAGCCAAGTCCCTGTATAAATGTATCAAATTTCTGATACCACATCCTTGGTGACTATTTTAACCCATACAGAGACTTCTTTAACTTGCATACAAGTTCTTTCTTACCCTTCACCACAAAGCCTTCAGGTTGCTTCATGTAGATCTCCTCTTCCATATCCCCATGAAGAAATGTTGTCTTCACATACATCTGTTCTACCTCAAAATCAAAAACATTAGAAATAGATAAAAGTAATCTAATAGAAGTTACCTTGGAAACAGGAGAAAAAATATCACCAAAATCAATTCCAGGCACCTGGGAATAACCTTTTGCTACCAAATGAGCTTTGTATTTCTCCACCTTTCCTTTTGCATTTGTCTTCTTTTTGAACACCCATTTGCTACCAATGGGTTTTCTTCCATCCGGCAACTTCACCAGATCCCAAGCCTCATTTTTGTGCAAAGATTAGATTTCATCAACCATGGCCTCTTTCTAGAGTTTTTCATCCTCTGAATCTACTGCTTCCTTCATAGTTCTGGGATCATCAACAGTAATAGATAAAGAAAAATTTGAATAGAAATTAGATGGACTATACCTTTCTGGCTGCCTTCTTTCTTGAACTGATCTTCTTACACCCGGAGTTTGTGGCTCTTCATCTTCTGATTCCTCCTCTGCAGTAGAGTCTGTTTCTTCCTCCTTTAGCTCAAACTATATCTTCTTAGGTTCCTTTGGTTGGACTTCATGTTTAATAACATCTTTCACCTTTCTGAACACCACATCTCAGTTGTACACAACCTTCCTTGTCACTGGGTTCCAAAGCTTATAACCCTTTAAACCATCCTTATACCCAATAAAGATGCACTTTTCAGATTTACTATCCAACTTGGTTCATTTCTCCTTTGGAACATGTACATATGCATCACATCCAAATACCTTCAGATGTGAAAGAGAGGGCTTCCTACCAGTCCATACCTCTTGTGGAGTCTTATCCTCCAACGCTGATGAAGGTGATATGTTGACCAGGTAACATGCTATCTCCACCGCATCTACCCAGAATTCCTGTCCTAACCCGGCACCACTGAGCATGCTTCTTGCCCTTTCCTTCAACATCTTATTCATTCTTTCCGCAACTCCATTTTGCTGAGGTGTATATGGAGTAGTCTTCTGTCATGCTATACCACACTTCTTATAGAATTCTTCAAATTCCTTAATGCAAAACTCTCCACGGTTATCTGTCCTCGGCACCTTTATCTTCTTCTTTGTCTGGTTTTCCACCAGAGCCTTAAATTATTTAAACCTATCAAAGACTTCAGATTTCTTCTTAAGGAAATATATTCTCTTTGATGATGATGATGATGGTTAATGTCCACTGAGACCAAATTGGTCTATCGGACCTATAATTTTCTTAGTTTTTAATTACATGGCTCCTTGTCTTTCTTGGTGAGATTAGTGTTGTAGCTTTCCTTTTCTTGTTAGGGTCACACCCTAACCCCCTTATTTATGTAGTAGGATCGAGTCATAGTTATAGTTAAGTAAAGAGTCAATAAAGCCCATATTGATAATTGTAAGTGGTTAACCCGCATTTAATGATTGGACCACAGTTAGTTGCAAATGAGCCATGGTATTAGATAGATGGTATTAATAAGAACCATGGTATTGCTCCATGGTATTGCATGTATGAATCATATATAAAGGATAGAGACTCCCTGTGAGGAGCATCGTGTCTTATTTTTTAATCGAGCTCAACTCTATTAGAGGTTGGCCCCTCGAAGAGGCAAGTGAACATTGCTTTCTGAATAATAAAATACTTGCTGTTGTTTCTCACTGTTATATGTTCTGGGTATATTTCTTCACATATTTGGTATTGAAGTATCGTCTTGCAGGTTAAGATCATAATAAGTGGTATCAAAGTGCTTTCCAGGGCTGGTGGGATCTCCATTTTTTAGCAAACTTTTTTTTGGCTAGAGACGTGTTCCGACGTCTTTAAACCATGGGATCTATCGTTGAGCACATAAACCTGAGGATTTGGGGAGGCATGCACGCCGGAAATACAAGAGGTGGTCACGCTTGTTGGACTCCCTTGTAACCCCTGTGGGTATCTGTCACACGGAATAAGTCGATCTTGCGGACAAGATAGACCTTCCTAGAATCTAAAGAAGACCTAATGACAAGCAAACCAACCAGACACTATCTTTCTCTAAATATGCTTTAATAAACAATAGCAAACAAGTGTTTTTAGGGCCTACCTTAGGTCCAACGCTAGCTTGTGGATGCCCTCACTCCTTCGATCCAAATGAGCTCCTTTTCACGGATCTGCAAACACAAGCAAGGCAAACAAATTAAATAGCACCTGAAAAGCCAATTGCATAAAACATATTTAACATGAAAGTCAAGGAGTCCATGAAACAAATAACATAAGATACTTCTTGAGAAAAATGAGTTTGATTGTATTAATTCAAAAGAAGAAGAACCTTACAACCTTTGCCTTGACGCTGTACAAGCTCCTCCCAGGGTCCAGCAAGAAGTCTCCTCTACTATGACAAGTTTCACTCACTCCCCAATGAAACCAAAAAGGTATGTGATCTCTCCTCTTTAGGCTTAACTAGGAAGTCTTGATTTCACCAGCATTTACCCTCAAAAATGTTCAGCTTCTAACCTCTCCAGCAACCAGCCCAATTCCTGTATTTATAGTGCAATGGAGGGAAGTTACTAGGTCCTCTTTCAAAGGGATAAAGCCCTCCTTCAAAGGGATAGCTCCTCTCATCAAGGGATTAGCTCCTTCTCTTTTGGGATGCATGAACCACCTCAGAGCGAACAATCCATGTCAAAATTCCTTCTAGAAACCTCTAGAATTAACCCAAAGTGAGTTTTTTAAGATAAAACTTGCGCCTTTTGACTTTCACAGGGGTCCGCACCTACACCGTTAGGGACAGAGTGGTGTTGTGGGGAAAAGTATCCGATGCGGATGACCCTATCCCTACTCTAAAGGTGACAGTCTTTAGCAACAACTGAAAGTAAAGCTTTGATGTTTTCCTTTATGAAAGTACAGAGAGGGGGAAGAAATGATCAACCAACCTGGTATCCTTCGCTTAGTCGATCTTGATCCTCTCTCTTTGTCTCTTGTTCCCAGCTCCTTGCTCTCTTTGCCGGTCCAGCTACACACAAGCCCTGCACAAAACGAGAGAGGAAACTACAAGATACAAGTACTCATAACTGATGCATGGATTAGAGTGAATCAAATATACATGTAAATACAATACATCAATGCAATACAAGTATATAGGAGAACATGCAAAACTTTATTGATAGAAGTAACAGGGTTCTGAGAAGGTTACAACCAATGATGGCTCCAATCCAGCAGCACCTCCCCAGCAGCAAGAACTCTCCTCTTCACCTCTAGTAAAACAATCACCCAATAGCTCTAACTGTAATCCAACAGCACCTCCTTGCTTTACACAAAATTCCAGCCTCCTTAGACCTCATAGAAGAGCTCTATATATAGGAGAGAAGAAGAAAGGATGAGTCAGCTTGAGACTGACATGAAGCTGCCTTGTGTCCTCTCCCTCTTCAGTTAATCTTCAGTTCTTGAGTCCACTTGGAGATCCTTGCTTACACATGGTGATCAAGTACCTCTTACTCATCACAGGGCGAATCTCATGAACCAAGTGTCAGTTTGGAAGCTTCCTGGGCAGTTGACACCTTGCAGGATGACTGTGCCACTTGGCCAATCTCGCCCAGCGCAGGTAGCCTTCATTACTTTTGACTTCCAGCGCAGGTACAAAGAGGGACAGTTGCATTCCAGCGCAGAAGCTCAGTTAAGCAGCTGACATGATCCAAAATAAGCCTGTTTTGAAGTGTTTTCAGGTGGAGAACTGATTGGAAGTGCTGTTGTTTGATGACCTTGTTCTTTTAGGGGTAAGAACAACATGTTTAGGGACTGAGGATCCCTGTAATTATTGACATTCCATGCTCCATGATGCGAGGCACAAAAATGTCTATAACAGTTGCCCCCTAAAGTATGAGGCCGTTTATCGGGTGAAATGCTTTATCTAGAGGATCCGAAGTTCGTTCCAGTACTGAGGAGAGTGCCCTGTAATACAATACAATACAATACATTATTTTTCATTCATCATTATTCTCATGATCTAGCTGAGGCGGGCATTCCCATGCTCAGCTTTTTATAAATACATTTTGGTACATATGACAGACGATCGTCTGAAGATAGACTGATAATTTTCTGCTGAAATTATCATCCTTTGAATAGGATGATCATCTGCTGCAATGATGTACATGGCAAATGCTTTTATATTTCCTGAATATATATCGCAGCCCGGATGGATGAAACTAGATCCGGGGTCTTCAAACTCGTTCGATCTTCACTCTAAGTACAAGTCAATCCATGTGAGAATTGCGCTGAAGTCGAACATGGAAAGACATCGCTTGATTACCGGTCAATAATGAAAACCGTTAACAAGCGCGAGAGGAATCACCAATAATGACGATGACCCTCAAGGTACTGCAGTACAATTCACGTGGCGTGAATAAAGGACTTGGCGTCGAACGCCACGCAAAATCTTCTGGTCGAAGGTCATTGATGTATACCTGTCGCCGGAAGTGAGAAACTTGCCATTGAGGCATGCAAGCTTCAAAGTACTGATGGGGGTGTTCCTAGATCAACTTCTTGGATAATGAGCTGAAGTCGACAAGAAGCGATCCGTCAAAGGAGGGCCTTAATGAATCCCACATCAATGACACGGAACGGAGCTAATGACTTTAGTGGAGGTGAAAACAAACTGTGACATATGATTCAGGGTGGCGATCATGAATGGATGAAGGATAATGTATGGCAGTGGATGGGACACGGTTGACACTTTCAGAATGACCCCTCTTGAACATATAACGACACTGATGCGATGGATTGGTAGCATTACCCCAAATGTGGATGGTGTGGCGAGGACCATGGTGATGAGACCGGTGAATGAAACAACCCAACCCGATGTGATACGGAGGAAAAGTGTCATGTCCAAGAGTGACTTGCTACCATTAAACTTTGAATGTTCTCCCAATTTTTCCCCAGTCATTTCTGACCAGTACCTCTTTATTTTTGTCAAGCTTGAGGAGGATAACATATGCTTGTTCTATAACCTGCCCTTCGGGCAAGCCCATCGCTATGATTTAACGAGCCTAGCGATAGGGAAACTCGTTCTCGTCTAAAGACAAGTTTGTCGCTATTTAATCATTTTAACGAGTCTAACGACAAGGAAAACTCGGTCCTTTTCATTTTTAGAGAGTCTGAAAAGGTACAGAAAGTTAACTCCATGATTCCTTTTTCGTCAACAAATCCCTTAAGTCCGAAAAAGTATAAAACAATACAGAAGGGATGGTTGTTCGGTACTTTTAACGAGCCGAACAAGACAAGCGCTCGATCCTTTTGTGCAATAATCCCTCAGGTCCAAAAAGATTAAAATTTAGAGGAGGGATAGCGTTCCGGTCCTTTAACGAGCTGGAAGGCCAAAACTCGGCAAACTTTTCATATTTTACGAGTCAGTGAAAAGAGCTGAAAGAAGACTCGTCTTTTGAGGAACGAGTGATAAACAGGGATAGCTACAGATTCCAGGTACAGGTTGGAATTTTCCAATCACGGCAGTGTCACAAGGATGGCTAGGTGAAATCACTCTTCGCAGCTGTTTCTCAAAAGAGGTAAACACACAAATGGAAGTGAATGATCGGCCAAATGAACGGTGGAGGTGATGGATGAAAACACGATCAAGGTTCTTATGGCTGATGAATTTACGATCTCAAGAGGTTATTTACCGGTTCATTTTTTCCATGAGCTTGAACTCTGAGGGAAACTTTTGCTCACACTTTTCTATTTTTTAACGAGCATAAATTCAGTCCTAAAACTGCTCGGATTTGCGTTTATTTTTTAACGAGCATGAACTATATGCTAAAAACTGCTCGATATACCAGTCATATGAAGAACGCCTCTCGTAAGGACCAATTTTTATAGAGCTTATGCCTTACCACAGCTGTGCTCACTTTTGGCAAATTTTACTTTTGCCCCACAGGCTTTCTTTCATGCAAGTTCGGAAACGGCTAATCTTAAAACCAGATAAATAACCGCCCCTAGCTTGCACTCCAGAAAGTTTGCATGCCCCCAGGTATAGGATAGGATTTCGAGGCTGCCCCTCCTCTCCCCTACTTCTGCTTTTCTTTGGGTGTTCACATTTATTTGTCATCTTGCTAATCTAATGCTAACGATACTTGTCTTCTCGTTATTTTAAGGGGTCTTACGCAGTACTCAGGCTTCCCGTCAGCCCACTTTTAACAAACAGCTATTTATGACAATAGAAGAACACTACTCAAAGATAAAACATTGGTATTATTGAGGGAGGCTTGCCTCTTTCTTATTATTCCAAAGACGGTTCGATTTGCTGCCGCAGATCAATCTCTTTCTTCGGCGGTGCCTATCATTGGGTTGTCCTAAGATGGTTACCCTCTGTCACAACAATACGGTCTCCTTCTTAATAGACTGCCCCTGCTTATCCTTCAAAACACATGTTTCGATGGGCGAGGCTTGAATTTAAAGATGGTGACTACTTGTTGTAATAAGGGAATTCCTACTCGGGCATTGCCCACTTTTTTAGACAAAGGTGAATGATTCCCAAACACATAACTTTAACAAAAGATCATTTTTCCAGAACAACCCCACTTCCTACGGACGGGGTACGGACTAGTCATGTTCTCCTGCGGAAATTCTGTCTTATACCCGAAGTTTCTTCTGCCCGAAGCAGACCAGGGTGCATGCCCCCTGGGTCCTAGTCTTTCTTTCCGAATCACTCGCGCTCATCGGGAAGGAGGACCGGGGGCGGAGGTGAATCTTGAGTGAACAGACCATTTAGGATTGGTATTTGACTATTTGCGATGCGAGATCCCGAAAATGAAAGTTGGTCTACGAGCTTGACCACCCTTCCTTCATGTGGAAAACACATTACTCTAAAGAGTGAGGAGACTATCGCTCCCATGCAATAAATATAGTCGCGTCCAAGGAGTAGGTTATAATCCAAGGGTCCTTGAACTACCAACACGTTCATCCTGACGGTCTTCCCCTTCAATGTAACAGGTACATCGGGGAGGATCCCTAATGGTCGACTGGTTCCTTTATCAAAACCTGAGAGATTTCTCAACTCAGGTAAAAGCGCCGGGGAACCCAGTGCTTTCCAAGCAATAGAGGAAAGGATACTCACAGACGCCCCTTCATCAATGATAGTACCAGCCATAATCATTCTATAGATCTGGACAATGATTCTGAATGGTACACTGGCTGGTAACCGGGGTCTGCCTAGTTGATTCCAATCAAAGGATACAACCAGGTTGCTTGGCGGTGGGACCGAATATACGGCCGGATATGACTCTGATGATGTTCCTTCCTGCGATAAAGGAATGGGCGCATTGCCCTGATGCTCATCGGAGTCGGTGCTGATGAAAAGAACCTGGATGGTGTCATCCTTGTTCTCATCAGTGAGGGTGTCGCATGAAGACGACTCTTCGGCGACGGTGTCATTTGAAGACGGGTCTTCAATGACGGGGTCATTGGACGATAGAACCTCTGAAGGAAGAACCGGGCCAACTGCCGTATCGACCTTTAGACTTTCGTCTAGTCTAGATTCAGTAGGTTCATTCTCAATGACCGACACTTCAGCTGACCACTTGAGTGGTTCAACCGGATTTTCAACTATCGAGGGATTAGGCGTGAGTTTTTGATATCCAGGTGGAAGTCGCACCGGTGACACCGGGCGATCTTCCAAAACTCTCTTGGCCTCATCTAAGAATGGACATTTGTGGATGGCATGATGACCTTCACACAATAGACAGGGTGATCTTGGTCCCCTTCTTCGTCCTTCACTCTCGCTAGTTGACGGAATGCAATCAACATGACAACCAGAGGTTGATGCTACCGGATTGTGCAACCTTGGGGACCAGTCCCTTAGTATCCGAGGAATACAAGGACAATCACGATGGAAATGGATCCCTTTGCAAATGACACATGGCGATTTAGGCCCGGTCGGTGCAGTGTGTGGGTTTTTGTCAGCTTTCTTCTGCTTGCCCCCAGTCGCCTTCGCCAGAGGCTCCTTCTGCTTCTTTTCTTTCTTCTTCTTTTCCTTCTTCTCCTTGGGAGGCTGACTTTTGCCGGCTCTACCTTGCGAAGACGAAGGATCAGAGGAAGTATCATAAGAAGTGGAAGGCTGGTGGGTAGTTCTAGATTGTTCTGACTGTTGATTCGAATGCTCAGGATTAGTGGCGATCTGGACTACATTAGTTGAAAAGAGCCATACAGGGAGGCCGATTGTCAATCCTGGAAGCGACAATGTAGCCATATGAGGCGCACCAACATCTCCCCAAGAGGAGAAGGGATTTGGACTTCCGCCAAGGTTACTTCCTTGGTTGGTGGGCTCCATACTTTTCAACTGAAAGATCAACGTGGGAATAACAGGTGATTATGTTCCGCTTTAAAATAAATTTTATTAACGACGCTTTTAGACACAAACTTGCTTTTTCATGTTTTAAGAGTCGAGAAAAAGCTAAAGATGACTCTAGTCGCCTTCGATGTATTAACGAGCCCGAAGTGACAAATGCTCGGTTGGACTTTTTCAGTTATAGAGTTTGAAAAAGGCCAAAAGAAACTGCTCTGGAGATCTAGGCAGAGGGTGTGCCAAACCTTTCGCGAAACCACAGAATACGTTTTACGGTACGGGTGGTCGATCTTCGTGAATGCTGTGTTCACTGCATCGCGATCAGTAGGGCGGCCGACACGGTTTCCTAAGGATAAAGGATAAAAACCTATAGGGGTCTCCCAATATACGCGACGGTACGCGGGAGCTCAAGTCCGTGTTAGTGCCACCGACTCTCAGGAGGAATCACCCACCTTCGTAGAGATCGACAGTCACTATGTTTAACGACGCCGGAACACGTCTCTACCTAGACCTCTAGATGTTTGCGTTAAATTCCAAAGCGTTGTTATGTAAATTGAGTTTATTTTAATGTTGATCTTTCTTAACAGTTTGCCTTTCAGGTTCGCCACGAGATGTATATATACAACTTCCTATATGCAATCTAAGAATGAGAAGCAAATCTTTTCAATCTTTCAACTTTGAAAACCTTAATCTACTTGAGGGAAAAGAAGGACACAACTTTTTCCACAGATCAAAGAACACACACTAAAATGCACATCTTCCTAAATCGTCAAGCATACAGTCAAATGCAAAATGCACAATGCATGTATTTCTTTTCGTTATCCTTAATGTTGATGCTAGACAAAAAGGAAACTGTTGTATGATTTTGAATCTAATTTCAAGTAGGAATAAACAAGCTTGTCCACAATCAAAAAGACACCTTATGATAGACTTGTTTAAAAACACAGGAAATATATAGATTCAAACCATGAAATGCAAATCGAACAAACTCAAACAGCTATGAACAGTAATAAAACTAGCTCTTAAGATCACAAAGACACTTTTACAGTTCAGGATCTAAGAGGTCACAGCTATACTGGTTCGCTTTTCACAATGGGAAACTGTAACTGCAACAAGAAATACTGAAAGAACATTCACAGTTTCATCACACAACTGAGGCGGAATAATGTCAAGGAGAAGTGGCTTACAGCAAGTACAATAACCAGCAAGCAATCAGCCAAAAACAAGTGCAAACAGGGCCAAGACACAATGGGAAAACTGAGCAAGACAAGGGCTAACTGGACCAGCGCAGGTTCTAGTCTGCCAATTTCACTCTCAGCGCAGTTCCCGAAGGGAGTACCTGCGCTGTAATGCAGGCTGCCTGTGTACAGCCTGCACTGACTCACGAGAGTTTCGTCTACAAAGTTTTCCGGGTCATAAAAAGCTCAAAAATGCACTGTTTTTGATGAAATAAAAAGCTATAGGTCAAGTACAGGCTAAGGTATGATCAAGAGGATGAAGATCTATCACAAAGAGTAAAGAGTCTTTTGTAGATAAGCTCTTCAAATCTTGAATTTGCTCAGCAAATGAGCAAGAGTAGCAGTCCCTCTACTTCGCTTTTGATATAGTCAAAAGCTTTTCGATTTGGTACTCTTTTCTTCAAGAAATGAATAGCAAAATACTACAAACACCAACAAGATACTAGGCTCCCCAGTGGAGTCGCCAGTTTGTTGTGGGGAAAAGTATCCGATGCGGATGACCCTATCCCTACTCTAAAGGTGACAGTCTTTAGCAACAACTGAAAGTAAAGCTTTGATGTTTTCCTTTATGAAAGTACAGAGAGGGGGAAGAAATGATCAACCAACCTGGTATCCTTCGCTTAGTCGATCTTGATCCTCTCTCTTTGTCTCTTGTTCCCAGCTCCTTGCTCTCTTTGCCGGTCCAGCTACACACAAGCCCTGCACAAAACGAGAGAGGAAACTACAAGATACAAGTACTCATAACTGATGCATGGATTAGAGTGAATCAAATATACATGTAAATACAATACATCAATGCAATACAAGTATATAGGAGAACATGCAAAACTTTATTGATAGAAGTAACAGGGTTCTGAGAAGGTTACAACCAATGATGGCTCCAATCCAGCAGCACCTCCCCAGCAGCAAGAACTCTCCTCTTCACCTCTAGTAAAACAATCACCCAATAGCTCTAACTGTAATCCAACAGCACCTCCTTGCTTTACACAAAATTCCAGCCTCCTTAGACCTCATAGAAGAGCTCTATATATAGGAGAGAAGAAGAAAGGATGAGTCAGCTTGAGACTAACATGAAGCTGCCTTGTGTCCTCTCCCTCTTCAGTTAATCTTCAGTTCTTGAGTCCACTTGGAGATCCTTGCTTACACATGGTGATCAAGTACCTCTTACTCATCACAGGGCGAATCTCATGAACCAAGTGTCAGTTTGGAAGCTTCCTGGGCAGTTGACACCTTGCAGGATGACTGTGCCACTTGGCCAATCTCGCCCAGCGCAGGTAGCCTTCATTACTTTTGACTTCCAGCGCAGGTACAAAGAGGGACAGTTGCATTCCAGCGCAGAAGCTCAGTTAAGCAGCTGACATGATCCAAAATAAGCCTGTTTTGAAGTGTTTTCAGGTGGAGAACTGATTGGAAGTGCTGTTGTTTGATGACCTTGTTCTTTTAGGGGTAAGAACAACATGTTTAGGGACTGAGGATCCCTGTAATTATTGACATTCCATGCTCCATGATGCGAGGCACAAAAATGTCTATAACAGTCAGGTCCGCAGTTTTTGTACACAGAAGGTGCGGGACCGCAGGTGACCATGAGAGAAAGTGCGGAACCAGAGTTACATTGATTTTTAATGTCTTTCTCTCATTTCTAGAGCTTGATTTGAAGAGCTGAGGTCTGAGACTTGCTTAGGAGGACAGTACAAGTAATGATAGACCCATACTGACTGCAAATAATTATGATGACGATATTTTTGTGTAACAGATTTCCCCCTAAAGTGCGAAGTCTGTAGTAGATGAGGATTTATTATCATTTAGGAAGAGTGAAGTACTTTATCATTTCGAGGATCATCTTGTGGAGAACTCGGTTGGAACCTGTAAAAACATTCAATGCAAAATATATATATGAGATCATATCATCGCTGAGGTAGGCATTCCCATGCTCAGATCAAAACTGACTAGAAAAACTAACTACTGCTCTGATACAGGAATGATCTTGTAAAACATCACAAGTATAGACTCATGTGGACACAGTATGGACGCAGCCATCTGTTTATGAATAGTCCATTATATAATGAATACAAAATTCCTCGCAGCCTGGATTGTGGAAACTAGATCCAGGGTCTTCATTTCTACTTCCTGAAACAGTACGATTCTATCCATGCGAATGAATGTGTTGATGTCGAACATGGTAGAAACCACTTGATTACCAGTCAATGATGTAAACTGTTAACAAGTGTGAGAGAAACCACCAGTGATGTCAATGGCTCTCAAAGTACCCAGTACAATCCATGAGATGCGAATAAATGTGCTGATGTCGAGCATGTCACGGAATCTTTTGATCGAAAGTCAATGATATAAACTGTCGTCAAAGGCGAGAAACCTGCCATTGATGCATGCAGATCTCAAGGTACTGACGATTCCTAGATCAACTTTCTAGATAATGAGTTGATGTCGATAGAAAGTGATCCGTCGTAGGCAAGCCCACAACACGAAATCATAGATCAAGTTAAAGAAATTTAGTTGCAAGAACTGACTCAGGGATGGTCAAGATGGATGACAGATATTTTACAGATGAATGGCTTATTGGTAGTGACCTCTTGAACACATAACGACATGAGAGATGGTTTGGTGACAATTGACCCAAATTTAATACCCAGAAACCGGCTGAAGACTTTCAATGTGGTTTGATCAACTATTAGGCAAAGGATTTCCCAACCCAGGTGAATAAAAGTGTCGTGTTCAAGAGTGGTTACAAAGTATGACAAACAGGCTCATTTTTCTCTCTTTTCCCCCACCATTTCTGGCAAGTACCTCTTTATTTTTGACAAGCTTGAGGAGGATAACATTTGCTTGATTATAAGCTCATCCTTCGGATGAGTCCAACTTAGTTTAAATTCAAACCCTAAGAAGGAGTGGTTCGTTCCTGTTTGTAATTGAACAGGTCCTTTACTGTGAAATTTTAACGAGTCCAGTATAGGAGAAACTCGGCGTTTTTCAATTTTAGAGAGTCTAAAAAAACTTAAGAAGACTCCAGGGTTGACCTTTTTCGTAAATTTGTGTCTCTCAAGCCCGAAAAAGTATAAAAAAATACTTGAGAGAACCGATTGATCTTTTACAACCAAGAAGTACTTTTCGTCATTAGTGCCCTTGACCCGAAAAAGTAAAAAAGCGATCAATGACACGTCGTTTTATAACCAGTATCAAATTTGAAACGACAAAAATCCAGCAATCTTTTCATGTTTTTACTGTCGGAAAAGAGCTGTAAGCGGACCGTATTTTAATTCCGTTTTAACGAGTTTAAAAGAAACACTCGGCAATCTTTTCATGTTTTAGGAGTCAGAAAAGAGTTTAAAGATGACTCTACATGTTTTTTTGTCGAAAATGGTAGATTTCGCCTGAATAATCCTTTATTCTGCACAAAAACACAAACATTATTCATACCTGTTTGAAATGAATAAAAACGTCGCAAAATACCTTTTCAAAGTGAAACATAAACAAATTTGCGATTTATTTACTCAAAAAACTTATAAAAAGGGCCTTTGTCAAATCATTTTTACCGTTTGAGTTTGGCTGAGAAAATAGTGCTTTTGCTTAGAAAACTTCCCGTGAAGATTGCGGAAAATCCAACCGTCGGAATCGAGCGCCGTCTTCTCCAGGTAATCCACATCATCCTACTCTTCATTTTTAACCGTTTAAATTTTTGTTTTAGTCCTTTAATTCATTTTTGGGAGGGTCTTTAGGCGCAAAACCCGCGCGCGGGGGCCCGCAGGTTTACCATTGCGGACCCCGACTTTTTCTCCATTAGGAAAAAGCTCAGGGTCCGCACCTTCCGTGTAGACAAAGTGCGGTCCCACGCACTGTGTCTAACCCGGAGGGTGCGTACCCCGCCGCAAGGGTTTTGAACCCAAAAATTCTCAAAAATGGACCAATCAAAATATTTTCTAGCAATTTAATTAATCTTTATACTTGATGCAGAGAGTACATCATGCTAGATTGGCGTGAATGAGAGCATGAGGATGTGGATGCTGCCACATGGAATCATCCACCTTCACTTGATGCTTTGAGGGCGTGCAAACTGTACAAATTCTGGGCCATTCCTGGCATGAGGGCTCAGGTGGATTTCTTACAGTGGCTGGTTGACAGATGGAGCATAAAGGACCAGTGTTTCTTCATCGGCGGCCACCAGCTCGAAATCGACCCGACGGACATATATTTCTTGACTGGTTTGCCTAAGAGAGGCGAAGACTTGACTCTGCATGGGACTAGGCCAGGTGGCCAGTCTATCGATAGCCTCCGACTAGAGTACTGCAACAGCCAAGCTAGAGACAAAGGGATAGACATAAAGACCATATCCCGTCCTGAACTCATGGTGATTGCGTTTACTGTCACCAGACTTTGCGGAGCTGCCGCATTACATATTGCCACCGAATCCCAGATGCGTATGGCAGTTGATTGCTTTCGAGGCACCATCTTCAACTGGTGCGATGCCGTGTTGGCCAATGTGAAAGGCCAACTGACTAGGCCAAGAACGGACGACTAAATACCTTTGGTTATGGGGCTTTGGTCGTGAGTTTTGGCCTGGAGAGGGTTCCTATGCTGATCCCACAGCACCTTACTGTTGGAGCTGGGCTTCCTCGAGAGCCCAAACTGATGTGATGGGTCGCAGTCATGGCCCGTCACTCGGATGAGAGGACAGAGGTTGCTCGATTCAAACCTGAGTATTTCCAAAGGCTGGAAAACCAGGTCTTTTCCATTCAGGACTTCCCTTACGCTGGGATAGATTTTCGTGGTGACCCAAACATGGTTCTTCCACCAGGAGAGCAGTGGGACGAGTCAGGTAAAATCCTTTCCAACATTTTTCCTATTTTTATTTTTTTTATTTTTCCATCGTCTCAAAACTGATAGTAAAAATTTTAAAATGCAGATGTGGGTCCACAGCGACCAGCCGCTCTCTGGCCTTTCGAGAGGAGGCAACCAGTTGCACCCGCGCCAGCCCCACAGGACAAATCAACAGAGGTTTTGGCCGAGTTGGAGGGTCATCTCGAGCGCTTGATAGGAGATATTCCTGAGACCACTATAGACGACATTCCTCGTCGACTTCAGCGCTATGTGATTGGAGTCCCGGGACCTTTTAGGAGGTTCCTTTGTAAGGTGGCCCGTGCAGTGGTTTCTTATAGAGATCATCACCAGTGATAGGATGATCGCCTATTGTGGGCACATGTGACATTTTTGTTTTTTGTACTTATCATTTTTGCCGATCATAAGGTGTTTTTCAACCTATGATCGAGGACAATGTATTTTTTGACACACTCCTATATATATATATCACTATTACCGGCTTATCTTGTAAATCATGTTATGGAATGATTTTAAATTCACATGTATGATTATTGCAAATGTCTATTTAACATTCGAGAAGCAATTGCATCTACTAATGTATTTAAAGACCTTGGAATATGCTGATATTCAATGTAATCAAACTCACGTTCCAAGAGACGCACTCTCAAAAATAATCTTAATAACACTGGATTTCTAATGGCATACACTCTATTAAGTTGTAATACAACGAGTTCAGAATCTAACCTCACCATCAAACTCCGAATCCGAAATGAAATAGATTTAGACAATAACTCAATCACTGCACTGTACTCGGGAATGTTGTTCATTGTTTGACCGAGGCTTACCCCATGCATAGATACTAACTCGTCAGAGGGCGAATAGATAACCCAAGCTGCGGAAGAGATGTTCTGTGTATTACGACAAGCGCCATCAGCGAAACCAATGTATGTTTGGAGAGGCATCGACATCTGCAATATCAAGAGTAAAACCAAGATAAGCAGGAATAATGACAAAAAACACTCTCTAAGCTAAGCACACTGTTTAAACTAAAACGCACCAGCTAGAAAGAAAAAACTATCCTAACTAAAAATTCTCCATACCCATTCTTTTAAGCATAATACCTCTTCAAGTAAAGGCCATTTCTGGGTTTACCCAAAGAGTCCCCATCAAAGTCTACCAATTCATAAGCCCCTTTGGCTAGCTTTCTCTTGACAACATAGGGACCATGCCACATAGGAACGAATTTTCCAGCGCCTAATTTATCATTAGCTTGATCATAAACTAAGACTAGATTTCCTTCCGAAAAATTTCAAGGGGTCACATTTCGATCATACTGAGCTTTTATCCGTTTTGCGTGAGTCTCGATCGCCAATGCAGCATCACGTTGATTCTCATCTAATTGAGCCAAGTATAACAAATGCTTTTCCTCTTTGGAAGTGGCTGGAAGTAACTCGATGGCCATTTGCAGTGACGGGATTTCACATTCAATGGGTAACACGACTTCCAAACCATAGACTAGTTGGAAAGGAGGGAACCCTGTTGATGTTTTTACTGAAGTTCTGTACGCCCAAAGCGCTGAAAATAGCATGTTGTGCCAATTCGACCGATGAATCCCAATGATTTGTCGGATCATGATAACTAAAACTTTGTTGATGGACTCAACTAGACCATTCGCTTGTGGATAATAAGGGGTTGAACTATCGTGACGTAAACCAAGCTGGCCTGTAAGTTCGGTCATCATAACATTTCGAAAATGACGCCCATGATCAGTGATTATCGCTTGCGGGACACCAAACCTAGAAATTATATGATTGAACACGAAAATTGCAGCTGTCTTGCCGTCTGCCTTGAATGTAGGCATCGCCTCGGCCCACTTCGTAAAATAATCTACTGCAAGGATGATATACGCATGCCCCCCGGCCGAGTGAGGGTTACATGTAATAAAATCGATACCCCATTTGGAAAAAGGACCAACGGCAATTATAGGGTAGAGAGGAGCAGGTGGAGCACGCATCTTACGATAAAAAATCTGGCAGTTGTGGCATTTTCGGACCGCCGTAATACAATCTTTAAATAAGGACGGCCAGAAGTAGCCAGCACGCAATATCTTTTGGGCTGTGGCATACCAAGACATATGACCACCACATGCTCCAGAGTGACAGTCATTTAGAACTGTTTCAGCTTCCTCGTGAGTTAAGCAACATTGAAAAACAGAGTCCGCCCCACAGGGATAAAGAGTATCTCCAATAATTCTGAATTGTTGGGACTGGAGTCGAATTTTCCGACATTCTGACCTTGAAATTTCCAGCCGAAAGGATTGGGTCTGGAGATAAACGATGATATACCCATACCATGGATCTAAAGTGCTGATTAGAAACAAGGATCCGTCCGCAATGGGATCCTCTGCCACAGTTTCCGTGTCAGCACGCGGGAAGTCACACATTAACTCTGCAAAAACTAAAGATTTCTTAGACTTAGATTTCTCAAATTCCAAGTCGAACTCTTGCAGGATAACAATCCATTTAGAGTACTTGCCCCCTAGCAATTGCTTGGTCAAAATGTAGATCATAGGGTTGCAATCCGAAATGACTGTAGTTTTACATAGTAGAATGTAGTGACGAAAACGTTGGATAGCTTGGATGGCTGCCAATGCCAATTTCTCCACATGTGAGTATTTTAGCTCAGTTGGATTTAACGTTCGACTAAGGTAATATATCACATGTTCCGTTCCGAATTTATCTTCCTGAACTAAGACCATTCCAATGGTGGAATGAGAAGCGGCGAGATACAATAAGTAATCCTGGTTGTAGTTGGGAGGATGCAACAACGGTGCATGGGTCAACGCGTGTTTGAGTGCATCAAAAGATTTCTGAGCTAACTCATCCCAATAGAATTGAGTGTTTTGCTTCAACAACCGGGTAAAACCCTTTGTAACCTCGGCGTAGTTAGGAATGAATCGTCGTAAAAATTTTGCTTTCTCTTGCAAACTTTGGAGTTGGCGAAGACTCGAAGGAGGAGGCAATTTGATGATTGCTTCGACCTTCGAGGGATCAACGCGAATGCCAGCTTTCGAAATTACAAATCCCAGCAATCAACCCGTTTCTATACAGAAGACACATTTGTGTGGGTTCAACCGAATACGATAATGCCTAGACCTCATAAATATTGCTCGTAAATGGACGAGGTGATCAGCTCGATGTAATGAATGAGTAGGAAAATCATCGAGATACGGTTGCACAATGTGCTTGATGTCATGAAACGAATAAGACATCGCCCTTTGAAAAGTTTCTCCGACATTCTTAAGCCCAAAAGGTAATTTGCAATAAGCAAATGTCCCCCATGGACAAATGAAAGCCATTTTTGGTTGATCGGCAGGTAGAATGTTGATTTGATTGTATCCGGAAAAACCGTCCATAAAGGAAAATATTTCGCTGCCGGCACAATCATCAATGATTTGATCGATATAGGGGGTTGGGTAATTGTCCTTTGGAAAGGCTCGATTAATGTCCCTATAGTCGATGCATATTCTTATTTTTCCCTGCTTTTTGTTAACCGGAACAATATTCGATACCCAATCCGTTAACGGGATCCGATAAATGAAACCTGTTTTCAACAGTTTTTCGACTTCTGCTTTAATTGCAGCAGCTTTTCGTGGGTGAATCTGACGCAAACGTTTCCGGACGGGTTTAGCATCCGGGTAAGTCTTGATCTCATGAAAAGCAATCGCGGGATCAATTCCTGGCATTTCCTCATAAGACCAGGCAAACACGTCACGGAATTCTTGAAATAGGGCCTTATATAATTGAATTTCGTTATCTGAACACGAGGCACCTATATGAATGTTCTCAACAATTCCGGGCTTAACCGAAATGTCAATAGGAATAGTTCGAGAGATGTTTCCCAAATTTAACTCTGAATCGGGATATTTCATTGGATTCTGAGGTTCCTTGACATATTCAGTTGTAAAAATTGATGAGAAATCATTTTCAAAACGATCATCCTCAGGTAAAAACGAAGATCTGTGATGGAGATCTTCCCATGGTAAATCATCTACACATAGGATTTCACGAATTTTCTCATCAGAGTGAACAAGTTCAGAACACGTAGTTAAATCCGAGGTTGATGTGAAAAGTGATTCCTCACGGACCACATTCATTAAGTCATTTTTGGTTGAAAATGAGTCAGCAAATGACTGCACAGCTTCATAGGCAATTTCATATGGATTCAAAGGCATGGAATTACCAATTGAGTCTATCTCAGATTCAAAAGGGACGATCCAAGGATCATCATAAATAATGGTGTCTGATGTAATCATATGAATGGTTGCAAATGAAGATGATGCATTGATTCGAGGAAAAGGAAAAGTTCCCAGTAAACCGGCATCTTTAACTAATCCTACTCCAACATCCTTATATGGGATAGTCGTTTTACCAACATGCTGAATACTCTCCGAAGAGGCTGGGTCGGATGAAAAGTAAGCCAGCTAGTCTATTTTTTATAGACATTTTTGTGCCTTACAGCTTTGAGCATGAAATGTCCATAATCCAAGGGATCCAAATTCCCTAAAGATGTTGTTACAGCTCGTAAAGGAACAAGGTCAACCAATGACAGCTTCTCCCAGAAGTTCTCCGCCAAAAACTACTCAGAACTAGTCAAATCAGGATCAATTCAGAAGCTCCACTAGTTGCCTGCATTGCAAAGCACCCAAATACACTGTCTAGGTGCGTTGCAACGCACTTGAATGCACTACCCAGGTGCGTTTAGCGGGAAATGACAAGTGGTAGAGTCATTCAACGAGGTGGAGAGACAATGGAAGCTTCCAGAATCTTCTCCAATGACACTTGCCTCACTGAATTCGACCAGTGATGAGTAAGAGGCTCTCAGTCTCCAAGTGGAAGCAAGAACTGACAGAGAGAAGCCACAAGTCAAAACATAAGCTGACTCATCCTCTCTGCTTACATCTATATATGGATCCCTCATCCCAGAGATCCAGAGGCTAGAATTTTGTACTTTGCAGAGAATTGCTGTTGGTTTGAGATTGAGATTAGTACATTGGGTGATTTATGCTTTGTTGGAGGAGAGGAAGGGATTCCTTTGCTGGGAGGTAGATGCTGGATCGGGACTCACTTGGTTGTATCTCCTCTTGGACTTTCTTATCATATCAATAAAATTATTTGAGTTTCTCCTACATGCTGTGTACCAATGATGTTTTGTTATATTTGCATGTTTAGCTTAATCTAATCCTGAGCTTTTTATGAATGTAAATCTATATCTTCGTGTAGTTTCTCTCTTCTGTGATCTTGCAGGAATTCGGTGAAGCTGGGCCGGTAAGGGAGCAGAGAGCTGGGAGCTATTGAAGAGAGGAGCGATTGGATCAACAAACTAGCGAAAGACACATGTTAGTTACATCCTTCCTCTTCATTTACATCTCATAAAGAAGAATACTCAAGTAGTTTTCCTTGTTTGTTGCTAAGGCACTATCACACCTTAGATTGGGATAGGGGCGTTCTGAATAGATACTTTTCCCAACAACAAATTGGCGACTCCGCTGGGGAACGTATCTAGTTAGTTTATTTGTGTTTCTATTGTTGTTCTTCTCATAAACTTAGGAGTGGCGAATCGAACTGCATTTGCCATTTACAAATGCAAAGTAGAGATCTGCTACTCTAGTCCATTCACTGGGCCTGTTTATGATCTGAACAGCTGATCCACAAATGCTCTAACTGCCCTTTGTGATAGCTCTTAGTCCTCCTTTAAATCATCCGTCTAATTGTACCTCATTGATAGCTTTTATCCGGCCAAAAACCATAGATCAAACTGCAAACCGTGACCCAGAACCCGGAGACAATTCTCGTTTCTGTTTCAGCGCAGGCTCTGTGAAGAGACTCTGCATTTCAACGCAGGTCTCGAGAGGGCTACCTGCGCTGCAATTCAGTTTCTCTGTGCAAGAGGTGCGCTGATCAGCCTTTGCCCTGTGCAGTTGTGGCTCTTTGCTTCTTTTTGCTCAGTTTTATCTCTGATTTTTGCAGCCTGTTATCAGTGTGTGTACCTATCTGAAAACCCCTTTTCTTTGCCTTAATTCCTCCTCAATTGTATAAAAGAAACTGTATTTGTTTTTGTGTATTTGTTACATCATTTGCAGTTTCCCATTACAAAAGTAAACTAGTCATACTGTCGCCTTTAGATCTAGACCTGTCGTAAGTGTCGTTTTGATCTTAGGAGTAAGTTTGTTTGCTGTTGACAGTTGATTGCGCTTTTACTTTTGTCTTTTAGTTTGAATTTGTGAATTTCTAGTGTCGAAACAAGTGTTTACTTCAAAATCATAAAGTGTCGTAATCGTCTTTTTGATTTCAAAAAGAAACTTGTTTGTGTTTTCACTTGAAATCGAATTCAAATTTGTACAACAGCTTTCTTTTTAGGCATCAATATTAAGAAAGTGAAAACAAATACATGCATTTGTGCATTTGCATATTGATAGTTTGTATGGTTTGATTTAGGAAAAGTGCATTTACAGTGTGCTCTTTGCTCTTTGAGAAAATATTGTGTCTTTCTTTTCCCCTTGTAGCTAGGATTTTCATTGTTGAAAAGAGATAAAAGCTTGCTTATCATCTTTAGACTGCATTTAGGAATTGTATCTACATCTCGTGGTGATCCAAAAAGGCAAACTTCTAAGAAAGATCAACCTAAAATAAATTGAATGAACTTAACAACGCTTTGTAACTTAACGCACAACATAGAGGTCTAGGCTAGAGACGTGTTCCGGCGTCGTAAAACCTGGTGACTGTCGGCCTCACTGATGGTTGGGTGATTCCTCCTGAGAGACGATAAGTGCCAGTACGGATTGTGCTCCCACGTACCGTTGAGTATATATTGGGAGACCCCTATAGGCATAAAACCTTTATCCATAGGAATCCGTGTCGGCCGCCCTACTGATCGCAATGCACTGAACACAGCATTCGGGAAGATTGACCACCCGTACCCTAAAAAGTATTCTGCGGTTTTGCGATTGGTTTGGTACACCCTCTACCTAGAACTCCAGAGCAGTCCCTTTCATTCCTTTTCAGACTCCTTAACGGAAAAGGTCCATCTGAGCACTTGTCACTTCAGGCTCATTAAAAATCGAAGGAGACTAGAGTCATCTTTTGCTTTTTCTCGACTCTTTAAAATTGAAAAAGCAAGTTGTGTCCAAACGTCGTTAAAATTTATTTTAAACGGAATATTCATACCCTTTTCCTGCGTTGATCTTTAGGTTGAGAAAATGGAGCCTACCAACCAAGGCATTCCCCTTGGTGGAAATCCTAGTCCCTTCTCCTCTTGGGGAGATGTTGGTGCGCCCCATATGGCCACATTGTCACTTCCAGGACTGACAATTGGCTTGCCAGCCTGGCTCTTCTCAACCAATGTCGTTCAGAACACCACTATTCCTGAACAGTCGAATCAGCAGTTAGACCAGTCCAGAGTTACCCACTAGCCTTCTACTTCCTCTAATTCTTCCTCTCCTCCTTCCTCTTCGCTTGATGGGGCTGGCATAGCCAAAAGTCAAGTTCCTAAGGAGAAGAAGGAAAAGAAGAAGAAAGAGAAGAAGAAGAAGGAGCCAAAAGCGACTGGGGGCAAACGAGTGTCGTCTAACGAAAATCCACACACTGCACTGACCAGGCCTAAATCGCCATGTGTCATTTGCAAGGGAGACCACTTTCACAGAGATTGTCCCTGCATCCCTCGGATACTAAGGGACTGGTCTCCCCGTTTGCACAATCCGGTGGCGTCAACCTCTGATAGCCATGTTGAAAGAACACCGTCAACTAGCGAAAGTGAAGTCCCAGGACAAAAAGGGAGAGCTAGATCTCCCTGTAGACTGTGCGAAGGCAATCACGCCATCCACCGTTGTCCCTTCTTAGACGAAGCTAAAAGAGTTTTGGATGATCGTCCAGTTTCACCGTTACGAATTCCTCCTGGATATAAAAAACTCTTGCCGAGTCCTTCGTTAGTTGAAAATCCAGCTGGCTCGCTCAAGTGGTCAGCTGAAGTGCCGGTCATTGAAGATGAACCAGTTGAATCCATACCCGACGAAAGTCAAAAGGTTGAGGCAGCAGTTGACCCGGTCTTGCCTTCAGAGGTTTTATCTTCGAATGATACAGTCACTGAGGATAATAAGGATGACATCGTCCAAATTCTCTTCATCAACACAGACTCCAACGAACACGGGGGCAACCTACCCATTCCTTTATCGCAGGAAGGAAGTTCGTCAGAGCCGTACCCGGCTGTCTACTCGGTCCCACCTCCAAGCAACCTAGTTGTATCCTTCGACTGGAACCAACTAGGCAGACCCCGTTTGCCAGCAAGCATACCATTCAGAATTATCGTCAAAATATACAGAATGGTCATGGCTGGCACCATCATTGATTAGGGGGCATCTGTGAGTATCCTTTCCTCTATTGCTTGGAAATCGCTTGGTTCGCCATCGCTTTTGCCTGAGATGAGAAATCTGACAGGCTTCGAGAAAGGAACCAGTCGACCTTTAGGGATCCTCCCCAATGTGCCCATAACATTGAAAGGGAAGACCGTTCAAATGAACGTGATGGTCGTTCAAGGACCCTTGGATTATAACCTACTCCTTGGACGAGACTATATTTATTGCATGGGAGCCATCGTCTCCTCACTCTTTAGAGTAATGTGTTTTCCGCACGAAGGAAGAGTGGTCAAGCTCGTGGACCAGCTTTCATTTCCCGGATCACGCATCGCAAATAGTCATATACCATCCCTAATGGTCTCTTCACGCAAGAAATGTCTCAACCCACGGTCCGTCCTCTCGATGAGCGCGAGTAATTCGGAGGGATATGACTGGAACCCAGGGGGCATGCGTCCTGGTCTGCTTCGGCAGGAAAACTTCGGGTATAGGGTAGGTTTCCGCGGGAGAATATGACTAGTCCATACCCCATCCATGATTGGAAGAGGGGTTGTTCTAGAATAAGATTCTTTTGTCAAAGTTATGTGTTTGGCGCTCGTTGTCACTCACCTTTGTTTATCTCGGTAGACATCGCCGAAGAAGTGTTTTGTTTGAAAGATTAATAGAACAATCTTTGGTAACCTGAAAGAGGTAGGCCTTTCCTGGTAGAAAAAATGTTTTATCTGCAAATTGAGGGGTAACCTTGAAATCGTATTTTATACCTGGGGGCATGCAAACCTTTTGGAGTGCAAGCAAGGGGCGGCTATTTATTTTTTAAATTTTTAGGACCTCTAACCCTTTAAACTCGTAGGATTAGTCGTTTCCGAACTTGCATAACGAAAGGATGCGGGGCATAGCTTTGTAAGGTGCAAGTTCCATAAAAAATGGTATCTTACATGAGACATTCTTATCATATGACTGGATAATCGAGCATTTTTAGCGCATAGTTCATGCTCGTTAAAAAATAAACATAAGATCGAGCAAGTGTTTAAACCCGCGTTTAAGCTCGTTAAAAAATGAACTATCCTCCGGTAAATAACCACCGTGAATGTAACATTATCAGCCATTAAAGCCTTGGTCGTGTTTGCACCGTCACCTCCACTTTTCCATTGGCCGATCATTCACCTCCATTTGATTATTTACCCATTTTGAGGAACAGCTGCGAAGAGTGATTTCACTAGCCATCCTTGTGACACTGCCGTGCTTGGAAAATTCCAACCCTTACCAGGAATCAGCTGCTACCCATTTTATCACTCGTTCCTCAAAAGACGAGTCTTCTTTAAGCTCTTTTCATTTGACTCGTAAAATCTGAAAAGATTGCCGAGTTTTGGCCTTCCAGCTCGTTAAAGCGACAGGAAGAGCTATCCCTCCTCTAGATTTTAATCTTTTTGGACCTAAGGGATTATTGCACAAAAAGATCGAGCGCTTGTTTTGTTTGGCTCATTAAAACTATCGAAAATTCATCCCTTCTGTATTGTTTTATACTTTTTCGGACTTAAGGGATTAGATGACGAAAAAGGAATTTCGGAGTTAACTTTACGTACCTTTTCAGACTCTCTAAAAATGAAAAGGACTGAGTTATCTTTGTCGTTAGACTCGTTAAAAACATTAATAGCGACAAATTTGTCTTTAGACGAGAACGAGTTTCACTATCGCTAGGCTCGTTAAAACATAGCGATGGGTTTGCCCGAAGGGCAAATTATAGAACAAGCATATGTTATCCTCCTCAAGCTTGACAAAAATAAAGAGGTACTAGTCAGCAATGACTGGGGAAAAATTGGGAAGAAACTCAAAGAACCTTTATTGTTAGCAAGTCGCTCATGAACATGACACTTCCACTCCGTGCCTGAGTCGGGTTGGGTTGTTTCATTCACCGGTCACATCACCATGGTCTCGCCATACCATCCACCTTTGGGGTAAATGCTACCAATCCATCATATAAGTGTCGCCGATATGTTCAGGAGAAGTCATCCAGAGAATTCAACCGTGTCCCATCCACTACCATACATTATACTTCATTCTTTCATGACCGCCACCCTGAACCATATATCATCAGATCGTTTTCACCTCCATCAAAATCATTTGCTCCATTTCGTGTCATTGATGTGGGATTCATTAAGGCCCCCCTTTGACGAATTGCTTCTTGTCGACATCAACTCATTATCCAAGAAGTTGATCTAGGAACACCCCATTCAGTACTTTGAAGCTTGCATGCCTCAATGGCAAGTTTCTCACTTCCGGCGACAGGTATACATCAATGACCTTCGACCGAAAGATTTTGTGTGGTGTTCGACGCCAAGTCCTTTATTCACACCACGTGAATTGTACTGCAGTACCTTGAGGGTCATTATCGTTATCGGTGATTCCTCTCGCGCTTGTTAATAGTTTACATCATTGACTGGTAATCAAGCGATGTCTTTCCATGTTCGACTTCAAAACATTTCTCACATGGATCGACTTGTACTTAGAGTGAAGATCGGACGAGATTGAAGACCCCGGATCTAGTTTCATCCATCCGGGCTGTGATATATATTCAGGAAAAATAAAGACATTGACATGTACAGCATTGCAGAACAGATAATCATCCTACCAAAAGGATGATGATTTCCTCAGAATCATCAGTCTACTATCAGAAGATTGTCTGTCCTATGTACATAAAAATGAATTTATAAAGCTGAGCATGGGAATGCCCGCCTCAGCTAGATCATGAAAACAATATGAAAAATAATGTATTGTATTGTATCTTATTACAGGTCTCCTCCCAGCATTGAATGAACTTCAGATCCTCCTAATAAAGCATTTCACCCGATAAACGACCTCATACTTTAGGGGGCAATTGTTATAGACATTTTTGTGCCTTACAACTTTGAGCATGAAATGTCCATAATCCAAGGGATCCAAAGTCCCTAAAGATGTTGTTACAGCTCCTAAAGGAACAAGGTCAACCAATGACAGCTTCTCCCAGAAGTTCTCCACCAAAAACTACTCAGAACTAGTCAAATCAGGATCAATTCAGAAGCTCCACTAGCTGCCTGCATTGCAAAGCACCCAAATACACTGTCTAGGTGCGTTGCAACGCACTTGAATGCACTACCCAGGTGCGTTGAGCGGGAAATGACAAGTGGCAGAGTCATTCAACGAGGTGGAGAGACAATGGAAGCTTCCAGAATCTTCTCCAATGACACTTGCCTCACTGAATTCAACCAGTGATGAGTAAGAGGCTCTCAATCTCCAAGTGGAAGCAAGAACTGACAGAGAGAAGCCACAAGTCAAAACATAAGCTGACTCATCCTCTCTGCTTACATCTATATATGGATCCCTCATCCCAGAGATCCAGAGGCTGGAATTTTGTACTTTGCAGAGAATTGCTGTTGGTTTGAGATTGAGATTAGTACATTGGGTGATTTATGCTTTGTTGGAGGAGAGGAAGGGATTCCTTTACTGGGAGGTAGATGCTGGATCGGGACTCACTTGGTTGTATCTCATCTTGGACTTTCTTATCATATCAATAAAATTATTTGAGTTTCTCCTACATGCTGTGTACCAATGATGTTTTGTTATATTTGCATGTTTAGCTTAATCTGATCCTGAGCTTTTTATGAATGTAAATCTATATATTCGTGTAGTTTCTCTCTTCTGTGATCTTGCAGGAAAATATTTCGCTGCCGGCACAATCATCAATGATTTGATCGATATAGGGGGTTGGGTAATTGTCCTTTGGAAAGGCTCGATTAATGTCCCTATAGTCGATGCATATTCTTATTTTTCCCTGCTTTTTGTTAACCGGAACAATATTCGATACCCAATCCGTTAACGGGATCCGATAAATGAAACCTGTTTTCAACAGTTTTTCGACTTCTGCTTTAATTGCAGCAGCTTTTCGTGGGTGAATCTGACGCAAACGTTTCCGGACAGGTTCAGCATCCGGGTAAGTCTTGATCTCATGAAAAACAATCGCGGGATCAATTCCTGGCATTTCCTCATAAGACCAGGCAAACACGTCGCGGAATTCTTGAAATAGGGCCTTATATAATTGAATTTCGTTATCTGAACACGAGGCACCTATATGAATGTTCTCAACAATTCCGGGCTTAACCGAAATGTCAATAGGAATAGTTCGAGAGATGTTTCCCAAATTTAACTCTGAATCGGGATATTTCATTGGATTCTGAGGTTCCTTGACATATTTAGTTGTAAAAATTGATGAGAAATCATTTTCAAAACGATCATCCTCAGGTAAAAACGAAGATCTGTGATGGAGATCTTCCCATGGTAAATCATCTACACATAGGATTTCACGAATTTTCTCATCAGAGTGAACAAGTTCAGAACACGTAGTTAAATCCGAGGTTGATGTGAAAAGTGATTCCTCACGGACCACATTCATTAAGTCATTTTTGGTTTAAAATGAGTCAGCAAATGACTGCACAGCTTCATAGGCAATTTCATATGGATTCAAAGGCATGGAATTACCAATTGAGTCTATCTCAGATTCAGAAGGGACGATCCAAGGATCATCATAAATAATGGTGTCTGATGTAATCATATGAATGGTTGCAAATGAAGATGATGCGTTGATTCGAGGAAAAGGAAAAGTTCCCAGTAAACCGGCATCTTTAACTAATCCTACTCCAACATCCTTATATGGGATAGTCGTTTTACCAACATGCTGAATACTCTCCGAAGAGGCTGGGTCGGATGAAAAGTAAGCCAGCTAGTCTATTTTTTATAGACATTTTTGTGCCTTACAGCTTTGAGCATGAAATGTCCATAATCCAAGGGATCCAAATTCCCTAAAGATGTTGTTACAGCTCGTAAAGGAACAAGGTCAACCAATGACAGCTTCTCCCAGAAGTTCTCCGCCAAAAACTACTCAGAACTAGTCAAATCAGGATCAATTCAGAAGCTCCACTAGTTGCCTGCATTGCAAAGCACCCAAATACACTGTCTAGGTGCGTTGCAACGCACTTGAATGCACTACCCAGGTGCGTTTAGCGGGAAATGACAAGTGGCAGAGTCATTCAACGAGGTGGAGAGACAATGGAAGCTTCCAGAATCTTCTCCAATGACACTTGCCTCACTGAATTCGACCAGTGATGAGTAAGACGCTCTCAGTCTCCAAGTGGAAGCAAGAACTGACAGAGAGAAGCCACAAGTCAAAACATAAGCTGACTCATCCTCTCTGCTTACATCTATATATGGATCCCTCATCCCAGAGATCCAGAGGCTGGAATTTTGTACTTTGCAGAGAATTGCTGTTGGTTTGAGATTGAGATTAGTACATTGGGTGATTTATGCTTTGTTGGAGGAGAGGAAGGGATTCCTTTGCTGGGAGGTAGATGCTGGATCGGGACTCACTTGGTTGTATCTCCTCTTGGACTTTCTTATCATATCAATAAAATTATTTGAGTTTCTCCTACATGCTGTGTACCAATGATGTTTTGTTATATTTGCATGTTTAGCTTAATCTAATCCTGAGCTTTTTATGAATGTAAATCTATATCTTCGTGTAGTTTCTCTCTTCTGTGATCTTGCAGGAATTCTGTGAAGCTGGGCCGGTAAGGGAGCAGAGAGCTGGGAGCTATTGAAGAGAGGAGCGATTGGATCAACAAACTAGCGAAAGACATAGGTTAGTTACATCCTTCCTCTTCATTTACATCTCATAAAGAAGAATACTCAAGTAGTTTTCCTTGTTTGTTGCTAAGGCACTATCACACCTTAGAGTGGGATAGGGGTGTTCTGAATAGATACTTTTCCCAACAACACTATTGTTACGATCTTTCCATTATGTGGAAACTTTATTACTCGAAAGACCGATGAAATGACCGCTGTCATAGCGTAAGACCAACTTCGACCCAAGAGAAGGTTGTAGTCTAGAGGGGCATCAACCACCTCCACATCTAAACTAACGGTTTTTCCTTCAATCCCTATAGGAAAATCCTGTAGAATGCCAAAAGGATGAAACCCACGGCGATCAAAGGCCTTTAGAATCGTCGGGGATTGATTTAGTGAAGGAGAACCAAGGGATCTCCAACACTGTATCGACATAATACACGTTGAGGCTCCCTCATCAATTACAGTCCGATGAATAGGCATGTTTTTGACTATCACTGGAATCTGGAAAGCCATTTGATGAGGCAAACGCGGTGTACTATTTTCTAGATTGAAAATTATTAGGTTCGGGTCCTGAACATCAACAGCTCCTATAGCCGACAAAAGTAATTTACATTGTGCTGGGCATGATTGCAGCACTTCCAAAGCTGACATTGCTAAGGGTGAAACAGCTAAATCATCAACAATGTTATAATTCTGAGCCGCTCTCGCATGTGGATTGAAAGCTGACTTTCGAAGTATACCCTTGGTGGGTGGTTTGATTACCAAGTCTGGATTAGGTTTCTCGATCTGTAGTGGATCGGAACCGGGAGATGAGGTTGATGGATTAGAATGAGAAGATTATGCTTCTTTACCATCAACAGGACTCTTACTACCATAATCTTGCAATCGAGTCGCAATCCTAACATGGGACATCATCAGTATGGGTTCTTCATTAGCACTCGAGGATGAACCTATCATCTTACTGTCTTGAGCCGGAAAAGGATCCTTCAAAACAATAGGAGTTTGGGAACCCTTGACAATCTTCACAACCTCTGCACGATGAGGGCAGTCTCTTGTAAAATGTTCATCGTCACAAATGAGACAAGGATAACAAGGTTTGCGTTTTTCGTCATTGGATTCCGCCTTTTCAGGTTTCTCCTTTGAACTTTTTTCCATTTTATTCTTCTTCTTTCCTTTCTTCTTCCCACCGGATTTTGATTTGACTGTAGGTGACTCTACAACGTGAATATCGGTGGAAATCTCTGCAGAAGAATCTCCTATTGGGGAATCAGGCAAGGTTATGATAGGAGAAGAATTCTTGGAAGACTTCTTCTTACTTTTAGTGTTAACTGTACCAATCATACCGTCAGCGGCATGAGATCTCAAAGGAGCTGCAACGATTTGATTTGACTTGGGAAGATCGGTGATTTTTTCGTGTAACGTACCTGACTGAGTATAGACCAAGTCAAGGTACTATGCTTGAGCAATGACTTGCTCCTCTGTAACCACTCCGGCTTTAGCAACATCTTCAGTGATCTTTGGCAACAAAGTTTTTGCAAACCACTCAGCCAAGATCTGATCTAGAATAAATACCTTCACTAAACGACGTCGACGTCTCCACTCATGAATATGATCTGAAATGTATGTGGATGTCGATTGTTTTAGCGAAGTTAATAATTCTGTGCCATTGTCATATCGGACTGGCAACTGGAAATGAGTTAAAAACGAGGTAGCTAATTGACTAAAATTATAAAAAGTGCCTCGCGGTAACTCAATGTACCACTTGGCCGCGAGACCAATTAGAGTGCGCTAGAAAAGTCTAAGACGGATTGAATCATCTGTGATGGAGTTAGACGCACACCAGAGGTGGTAAGTCATCACATGGTTCAACGGGTCCTCTCCTGATTTACCTTCGAACTTGGGAATGTCACTGGGCAACTTATTCGGCATTGGCGGCCAAAACGGAAGATAATTAATGGAATCGTTCATAAGGCGTGACAAGTCAGGTAAGTCCAGAGTTGCGATAAACGGTAACTGCCGATTAGGATCCCTAAAACTCTGGGTCATGAGACTAGCCCCAGGAGGAGGATATCCAGGATAACTAGGAATAGGAATCGCGTTCGGGATATTGTATCCTCCCGGAAAACCAGGATTAACCGGACCGTACTGGGGTTGTTGAGGTTGTTGATAAGTGTACCCAGGATACGGTTGATACTGATAAATTGGCTGCTAGACAGCAGGACCAAATTGGTACTGTCCCTGGTACGGTTGATAGGTGAATTGTGGTTGACTTGTGACAATCGTACTTAAACCAGGTTGTCCTACAGGCATCTGAACCTAAGTTTGAATCGTAGATCCAAACGGTGGTAAAGATGTCTGAGGAGTAGATACAGGAACAGTAGAAACCAGAGCTGTCGATACTCTAGAAGTAGGTGGGGTAGATTGAACAGATGTAGCGGCAGTTGTAGCAATCGTTTGAGGCGGAGTACGAGGTGTACTAGGCTCAGGCTGAGAAACTACCGAAGGTACAGAAGTTTGAATGTTATACTGGACATGTTGCTGGGATGTACCAGAAACTAAGGGTTGTCCAGTTTGAGATGACAACTGTACACTTGACCACAACACTTGTTGGGTTTGCGATGGATCCCACACTATATTCATTCTGGGGTACTGACCCATAACTGGTTGAGAATATTGAGGACCATAACCGGGTTGAGGGTAGGATTGATAATTGAAAGGTACGTTTCCCATTCCTTGAACAAATGTTTGACCTTGGGGTGGTTGGAAACCTTGGTTCAAGTATTGACCTTGGGGTTGATACCCTTGAGGCACATACTGATACTGGGGTTGACCTTGAGGTATAAATTGATACTGGGGTTGACCTTGGGGTAAATATTGAGCCTGGGGTTCACCTTGAGGAATGTACTATCCCGTAGGTATGTACTGTCCTTGAGGTTGGCCCCAGATGCAAATTGTGTACCTCGAGGTTGCCGCCCAGGCGTTAATTGAGGCTGCCCCCCAGGCGGTAACTGGCCACCTTGAGGTTGAGGATTGGGAATAGAACCTGACATCATAAGAATGTCTTCTATGCTCAACGGTTTATTACCATCGCTTCCAGTTAATAACCCTTGCTCAATGGGTTGAGGAGATGCTCCCAAAAAAGTACCAGAAAGAGACTGATACCTAGAGGGAACAGATGGACCGCCGTACAAAAAGGATTTGGGCGATTGAGTAAACATGGACGACTGTCCTGACATATTTATGGGAGTATAAAAACCTCTAGGTGTTGAGTGATAAGGAGCACGAGGTGGTGAAAAACTTAACCCTGAGTTTTCTAAATAAGTAGTCAAAGAAAGATACCAAGAACTACTCCTAGGTGGACTGTAAAAAATTGATTCACGCTCCCTTAGTTCAATGACAGGTTGATTTTCAGTGATAGGGATGCCTACTTCTTCTTCTTCCGGAGCAAGTTCTTCAATAGAAATAAGTCCAGAAGGAAGATCTTGAGTGATGACTCTTTCTACCCTAGGTGAACCAGGACCACTAAAAGTTGGAGAAACAAACCCCGATGTCAGAGTAGCAGCAAATTCACTTTCAGGCTCGGATATTTCGGGTTCTTCACCTATATCACTAGTAGATGAAAAACTACCAATGATTTTAGAGACAGACACTGATTGTGGATTATATTCTGCTACTGGCATTTGAAAATCAGGATGTACTATCAAAGAAGATTCTCCTTCTTCCGGTGACCCAACTCTACTGTCTCTAGGAGTTACGAGGACTTTTAAGCCTTCAAGTTGGCTCGGTACTTCCTCAGGAGGTTGGCCCCGAAGTCTACGAGACTTCCTCAGTAACTCAGCCACGTTTATAATCTCAGGAGACTGGCCCCGAAGTCTACGGGACTCTTTTGGTAATTCAGCAACAGTTAAAGACTTTTAACTACTTCACACACAAACAAAGTAAAATCTCAATGAAAAGCACCTAAGGTCTCTAAAGAACCAAACAAATTTGAATCACACGCCTAAAGAATCTAGGAAATCAAACACACACAAACAATAACTTTCCGGACTGAAAACACTAGTTGGTGATGAAATCCAACGTCGCAGAGTTCAGTACAGAAATGGCGGTTGAAATAGTTACCCCGACAACCTGCTTAATGAATAGACTGGCACAAGTTCCTCCACTTAACCGTCTTGAGTGAAGTGAACCCCCCAGAAAATCCAAGTGAGTCTAGCCGACGTTTGCTCCAGGTACAGTGGGATCTTCCCACCACTGTCACCTCAGGAAGAGTCCTAAAGAATATGGCCACTAAGGTTACCAACTGAGACAAATACACCTGGGGGAACAGTCTACGATCCGATACGCACGCAAGGGTAGAGTAGCAAGCTCAATCCCCTTGAAGGCTCCTTGACATAATCCAAGGTTTACCAACAAGTGACCCCAGGCTCCTCGACAATGGTTAATCCGAGGTTTACCGTTTTTAATACGTGAATATCTGGCGTCGTTCCCAATGAGGAAGGATTGATTCCCACACTGGTTCGGACACGATCTCGTGCTTCTCCTTTAAGAGGAGCTTTCCTAGAGCATAAATGCAACAATTGGATTTCTTCCCTACCACAAGATACAGCTACTTGTTTGTTTTTACTGTCTTGGAGAGTTAATTACTCTCCTACTCCAAGACACTAGCCTAAGCTAAGTTGGTGTATCAAAGCCCTAGAAATAAAAATGTTACTAGGTGAATTTTACTTTAAGCGTTAATTTTAGTGATTTTTTGTTTAAGTCCAAAGGTGCGGAGATGAAACTCGTGGTATGAAGACTCGACTCAAAATCACTAAAAATGCACCTAAGATGATCTAAACAATATTTTTCTCTTCGATGAACTTCTAAAACTAAGAAAGAGTTTGAGAATGCAAATACTTTGTAACACAAATCTTTCTCAATTAAACAAATTAAAAGAAGAGCTTTTCTTTTCAAAGCACTCAAAACGAGACAACTAGTTATTTCACAAAAATTTCCCTTTTCGTTTCAAAGCATTCAATCACTACAAAAAACAAACTTTTTTTTTAAAAGAGATTTTTTATATTTTGTAAATAAAACACTCAAAACTAATGGAAATGACTAACTTTGAGAGCTTTAAACTATAAAAACCTGTTTGAAGTCAAAGCCTACTAAAAGTATTTTTTAAGGATGTTTTACTCAGCTAGATGCAAGCTAAGGACTAATTTATGCAGAATCACAAATCAGTCAAGAACAACCAATTTCGTTTTCTTTTTGAAAATGAAAATCCAAACTCTCAAACACAAGCTTTTCGAAGTTTTGAAATGAGAAAATACAAAGCAGATTCCTCAACAAGGGGAGATTTCATACATGGTCAGACTCATAAGAAAGCTGGTAGACACTAAGGTGATCTGAAGTCCCTACAGCCTCTAAGCTCAGAGCCACTACACAACCAAAATGAAAAACAAACCCAACAAGCAAAACTCCTAGGAAATTCACCTAAAACCCTAACACTAACGAAATCAATCCAAGGAAAGTTTTTGACAGAGTACATGCAGGTTTGGGCAATGGCTAAAACCTATAAGCAAATTCTAAACTGATAAAAAAGAGAAAAATTTAAAATTTCTCAAAATTTTGACAGGGTACGCAGGCAACCTGTTTACACAGGTGCGTTCACGCTCTGTGCACAAAGGAAAAGCGCGTACAGGTACGCACTGTGCTTAACTCAGAAGGTGTGTACTTCTCCCAAAATTATGAAAAATAAAAACTAACTCAAGATTAACTAAAAACACCCAATCCCACAATCATCAAGTCAAAAACAGAAACAAAAAATACAGTTTCTGAGGTCAAAGTATAAACAAGGAAAACAATCAAGCTCCCCAGTATGGTCACCATTTTGTCACATGGAATAAGTCGATTGTGCGGACAAGATAGACCTTCCTAGAATCTAAAGAAGACCTAATGACAAGCAAACCAACCAGACACTATCTTTCTCTAAATATGCTTTAATAAACAATAGCAAACAAGTGTTTTTAGGGCCTACCTTAGGTCCAACACTAGCTTGTGGATGCCCTCACTCCTTCGATCCAAATGAGCTCCTTTTCGCGGATCTGCAAACACAAACAAGGCAAACAAATTAAATAGCACCTGAAAATCCAATTGCATAAAACATATTTAACATGAAAGTCAAGGAGTCCATGAAACAAATAACATAAGATACTTCTTGAGAAAAATGAGTTTGATTGTATTAATTCAAAAGAAGAAGAACCTTACAACCTTTGCCTTGACGCTGTACAAGCCCCTCCCAGGGTCCAGCAAGAAGTCTCCTCTACTTTGACAAGTTTCACTCACTCCCCAATGAAACCAAAAAGGTATGTGATCTCTCCTCTTTAGGCTTAACTAGTAAGTCTTGATTTCACCAACATTTACCCTAAAAAATGTTCAGCTTCTAACCTCTCCAGCAACCAGCCCAATGCCTGTATTTATAGTGCAATGGAGGGAAGTTACTAGGTCCTCCTTCAAAGGGATAAAGCCCTCCTTCAAAGGGATAGCTCCTCTCATCAAGGGATTAGCTCCTTCTCTTTTGGGATGCATGAACCACCTCAGAGCGAACAATCCATGTCAAAATTCCTTCTAGAAACCTCTAGAATTAACCCAAAGTGAGTTTTTTAAGATAAAACTTGTGCCTTTTGACTTTCACAGGGGTCCGCACCTACACCGTTAGGGACAGAGCGGTCAGGTCCGCAGTTTTTGTACACAAAAGGTGCGGGACCTCAGGTGACCATGAGAGAAAGTTCGGAACCAGAGTTACATTGATTTTTAATGTCTTTCTCTCATTTCCAAAGCTTGATTTGAAGAGTTGAGGTCTAAGACTTTCTTAGGAGGACAGTACAAGTAATGATAGACCCATACTGACTGCAAATAATCATGATGACGATATTTTTGTGTAACAGTACCCCTTCGAGTAGTAGCGCATTAGACAAAACCACGCACAGACTATCTTCCAAGTACCCTTTGGGTATATTCGAAGACCCCTAGCTCCTTTGAAACCTTACCATAGATAAACCATCAGTTGTCTTACTGCTACAATACATCGAGAACAACACTCGAAGAGATTACTCGCCTGTACGATAGGGTAGTCGGGTTGTACGACTAAGGGCATGGTTGATCCTCCTTAGTTAGTGCCCTAAAACATTGGGCCAAGTACTACTGTCAGACCCTTATGTATATTACGATCTGTAGCACCTGACACTCCTCGAGACCATAGTTCCCTTCTCTATCTCTGGATCATGCATAATCCTTGCCAGATCAGATCTTGCACGTGGGGGTTTTACAGTAGCAGCCGCAATTAGTCCCGCCATTCAGATTTATTAGAACAACCATTCAGATCTATTAGATCCATCAGATCCGTAGCAGCAATCTGTTCTGCCATTCAAGATCTCTCCGGTCAGCCATTCAGATCTCTCAGATCCATCAGATCTGCCATCCAGATCTGAGTAGTTGTGTGGGTTCCTATACCTGGGCGTGATTTTCACAGGACTTTTGGCAGCATTGACATTTCGGAGATTTGGCGACTGCAGTATTCCTAAGCAAGGAGTAAAACTCTGTTAGGAGTTTTCAGGAAAAAAAAAAAAAAAGAGGTCTGAGACCCCTCGGGGCGCTTATTGGTGACTTAGCCCATAAGAATCAGGACGACGAGCTGAGCAAGGTGGTACCATTCAATTGTTAGTGCCAAAAAAAAATTCGGGCGGTCCCAAATTTCAAGTACATCGGATTGGTGCATGGTAGAAACTAGAGCTCAAGCTATGGCCAATGAGAAGATCGACAAACTTGAACAATCCTTGAAAGACATCCAAGACCAGCTGGCAAAAATAACTACAACACTCTCTACGGGCAAGGCAGAAGCCCACGAGGAGGCATATATTGGCAATGAACACAGTGAGGGTGAGTTTAGCCACTCTCTTCACCTCTGGGGCACTCACCAACAATCTTGTCTGTGACCACCCAAGCTAGATATGCATAAATTTGATGGCTCTCACTCGGTAGCATGGATAGCACAAATGGAGTAATATTTCAATCTGAATTACATTTTGGATAATGCCACTTAGCTTATGGTGGGGATCATGTACTTGGACAATGAAAGATTGCAATGGTGGCAATGGCATCAACGTTGCAATGGAAGGCCCTTGACTTGGGACACATTCAAAAAATCTCTTATGGAGCGCTTTGACCACGACTTTGATTTTTTGGGTTGTCTCACTAAGCTCCGGCAGACTGGCACAGTGGATGAATACATTACAGCCTTTAAAGCCTTAGCATTCCACATTCTAGGTCTACAAGATGAGTTCTACACAGAATGTTTTATAAGTGGTCTTAAAGAGGCCATACAAGCTCACGTCTGACTGCACCACCCTCCCACATGGTCGGAGGCTTGCAAGGTAGCTCGTGAAGTTGAACATGCATTAGTGGCCCAGTCCAATTGCCCAAATTTCACCTCCAAGGGTCACCCCCCACAGGCTCATAGCACTACCCAAACACTTAAGGTTCAAAAGGTGTCACCTGCAGAAATGGTAGAAAGAAGAAAGCAGGGATTATGTTACTACTGTGATGAAAAATACTCCCCCGGTCATAAATGCAAGGAGCCCAAATTCTTTCAAATTGATACTACTGATCACAGCTCATCGGAAGAAGCCCCACCACTTGAGGAACCAGAGGAGGAAGAAGAGGGTAACCAGAGGGACCATGTCCATGAAGAACCAGTTATTTCGCTACATTCTTTGGTAGGGATTTCTTTGCCTCAAACTTTCAAAATCAGAGGTTTTATTAAGCATCAACGAGTGGTAGTCTTGATTGATAGTGGAAGTACACATAATTTTATCCATCAAAGAGTTGTGGAAGTAGTGCATTGTTTTGTACGAGTAGTTTCTAACTTCCAAGTCCAAATTGTGATGGGGGAACAATGAAATGTGATGGCTACTGTGAAAATGTCAAACTTCAAATGGGGGATTATCAGTTAAAGAACCACATGTTTGCCATCCACATGGGAGGGTGCGACATTGTCCTTGGTGTTGAATGGCTTCGCACACTGGGCCCAATCACAATGGATTTCCAAGAGTTATATATGATCTTTAAGCAGAACAACCACACACATACCCTCCACAGACTCCAGGCGGGAGCTCCCTCTATCATCAGCTCACATAGGATGGAAAATTGTTAAAAAAGGGCCATCATGGAGTTATAACTCAACTTAATTCCATCCCTGGCTCTCCCAACTCATTACTCAATTGCAGGTGGATCGAAATTCCACCAAGGGCTACTCATGGCAGGATGAGATTCTGCGCTACAAGGACAGATTCGTACTATCACCAACGTCCACCCTCAAAAGTAGAATTTTGGCAGAGTTGCACTCATCCCCCACTGCAAGACATTCAGGCTTTCAGAGGACGTATGCTCACACTCAAAGATCATTTTTTTGGACAGGAATGAAAAAGTACATTCTTACTTTTGTAGTGGAATGTGACGTCTTTCAGCACCACAAAGGAGAGACTGTCAAAGCACCAGGCACATTACAACCATTGTCAATCCAGACATCAATATGGACGGAGGTTTCTATGGATTTCATTACAGGCCTTCCAAATTCAGGAAACAAGTCAGTCATCATGGTGGTGGTGGACAAACTTTCTAAGTATGCTCATTTTTGCGCCCTACCCCACACTTTTACACCAACTTTGGTCGCTCAATCTTTCATGGATCAGATCTTCAAATTGCATGGCATGTCCACTTCCATTGTGTTTGATCGTGACCCAGTCTTCACTAGTAATTTTTGGTAGGAACTCTTCAGGCTACATGATACCCAACTAAAGCTCAGTACTTCCTATCATCCACAAACTGATGGTCAAACTGAAGCAGTCAACAAATGTGTGGAAACCTACCTTAGGTGTTTCACTTCAGAAAAGCAACATCTCTGGGTACAGTGGTTACCTCTAGCTGAATGGTGGTATAACACCAACTATCATGCCACCACCAAAATGACTCCATATGAAGCAATTTATGGTCAACTCCCTCCTTACCCTACTTCTTATATCAAGGGGTGCTCAAAGGTACAAGCAATGGATCAACTCCTACAGAACCGCACAAACATGCTAGCCCATCTTAGAGAGAATCTTCATAAGGCTCAAAACTGCATGAAGCAATAGGTAGATCAACATTGATCAGAATTCCAATTTCAAGAAGGAGATCAGGTATTTTTTAGGCTGCAACCATATAAGCAAACATCACTCAAAGACAAGGGGTTTTAGAAACTATCTCCAAAATTCTACGGACCGTATCAAGTACTTCGGCGCATTGGAGAAGTGGCTTACAAGCTAGCTTTTCCACCCACTACAAAAATCCATCCAGTTTTCCATGTCTCATGCCTCAAGAAAGTGATTGGGAACAATTACAGAATTCAAACCAGTCTACCTGAACTAGATGAAGAAGGGTCAATTTGGCTCCAACCTGAACAGGTCCTGGACACACGCGAACAGAACCTGCATGGCTGCATGATCAAGGAAGTACTCGTCAAGTGGAAAGACACGTATCTGGAAGATGCAACATGGAACCAACCACTATTATTCAACAGTTTCCGCAGCTTCAGCCTTAAGGACAAGGCTATTCTTATGGGTGAGGTAATGTTAAGGTCCCACCCTAACCCCCTTATTTATGTAGCAGGACCAAGTCATAGTCATAGTTAAGTAAAGAGTCAATAAAGCCCATATTAATAATTGTAAGTGATTAACCCGCATTTAATGACCGGACCACAGTTAGTTGCAAATGGGCCATGGTATTAGATAAATGGTATTAATAAGAACCATGGTATTTCTCCATGGTATTGCATGTACAAATCATTTATAAAGGATAGAGACTCCCTGCAAGGACCATCATGAGCTCAGCTCTATTGGAGGTTGCCCCCTCGAAGAGGCAAGTGAACATTTCTTTCTGAATAATAAAATACTTGCTGTTGTTTCTCACTGTTTGATGTTCTGGGTATATTTCTTCGCATATTTGGTATTCTAGTATTGTCTTCAGGTTAAGAGCATAACATTTTTTCTCTACGGTCTTCCAACTTCATTTATCTTGCATCTCTTTCATCTCTTCTAGTTCTTGGGACATTGGTGTCTTAGCTTCCCGATCTATTGTGTTCGTCCTTTTGAAGATAGTCGGAGAAGAAGCTTGGTCTAGGAGATTTGCTTCGCTATTAAATGAAGATTTATTTTGCACAATATTCGAATCCTCATAACTATTGATGCTTGAGGGGTTGTCGAGTTCACTTTTTTGTTGTTGGGTGGGGCTTTCTCCCTTATTGCCTTGAGAGTTGTTTCTTTCTTGCCCGATTTCTTGTGATTCAGAGTTTTCTCTAGAGTATTCTTCTTTGATGACAGTGTAGTGTTCTTTTTGTGCTCCTTCCCACCATGTACATCTGTGGTGGTTTTTTCTAGCAGAATTCTTTTGAGAGGTTTTTGGGAAATTTTTGGCTAGATGGCGAGTCTCAAAGCAAGATCGACATCTAAAGAGGACACTTTCATAATCAAGTTTCTGGTTCCACACATAGTCTTTACTTGTTAGGTTTAGTTCAACTGGGAATCTAGTGCTGAAGTCCATTTCCACACAGATGCGTGCATAGGTGGTTCTGGTATATTCCACTGTTTCTGGGAACCTGCAGTAAAATTTCCCAATTGCATTTCCAATGGCTTTTAGCAAGGAGAGATTCTAGAGATGCAAGGGTAGGCTTGGAAATCTCACCCAAACTGGTGCTGAGGTTATGACTGTTGTTGAGGGATCGAATGATGGGTTCCATGGCTTCATGAATAGGCCTGATTTTTCCCAAAACCAAGGGCTGAAATCTAGAATACATTGTCTGCTTTCAGGATTTTCAAAACATACTATAAAGAAACCCCTAGCACAGGGGTAGATATTAATTTCATTAGAAATGACAGGGTTCCATACCTCCGAGATCCAATTGTGGAGAGTTGTCAGTCACGACCAAAAACCATTGAACCAACAGATTAGGGCACTTTCAGAAAACTTCAAAGCCTCATCGAGTGAGGCTTGGACCACCTGGATAGTGAGAGATGGGGTTTCACTGATGATATGGGCAGGAGCTTGCCCTCCAAAAGCGGACATAACTGAGACAACAACGATTTTCGTGAAGTTTGGAGCCATAGATCTAGATCTAACCGCAACAGGTGGTTCATCTATGAAGTTGGTTGTTGCCTTTGATAACCCCATAGTATGAGACAGTGGAGAGTGCCAAAAACACAACGTGGGAGCTGAGACCCAGCCGCAGAGAAATAAGGCAAAATATTAGATCTAGATGTAGCCGCATAAGATTAGATCTAGAACCCAACCACAAAGAAATAAGGCAAAATATTAGATCTAGATCTAGATCTAGTCGCAGAAGATTAGATCTAGAACCCAGCCGCAGAGTCTCAGTAAGCCTTTTAATCTGCAAGAAACCATTAGCATACGTTTATTGTTGGTCTTGCCCAAATTGAATTGTAAACTGAAGAATTGGAAAACTCCAATATTTACATGCAAAACATCTTTATCGATGGTGATTTCCAACAAACACAGTCTCTATTCTGACTGAGATCCAGAACACTGTCGGCCGGATAAATCGTTCTTGCGGACAAGACCGATCTCCCTAGTATCTATAGATATCAAGCGACAAGCAAAACAATCAAATTCTATCTTTCTCTAAATATTGTGATTTATAAATAAAAGCCAAGAGGTGTTTTAGACCCTACCTCAAGTCTAACGCTAGTTTGTGGCATCCACACTTCGACCATCCAAATGAGCTTCCTTTTAAAGAACTTGCAAACACAAACAAGCAAACATCAAATAACACCTGCATAACCAATATAATAAATCATATTTATCATGATGATCAAGGAATTCATGAAATAAACCATAGAAGACAGCTTATTGAGAAAAATGAACTTGATTGCATTAACTTTAAACAAAGAAGAACTTTACAACCTTGGTGCCTTGATGTTGTACATGCTCCTCCCAGGGTCCAGTAAGAATCTCCTCTACTTTTACAAGCTTCACACTCTTCCCAAAGAGATCAAAAGGTATGTAATCTCTCCTCTCAAACTCAATTAGGAAGTCTAAATTCCAACAACATTTACCCTAAAAAATATTCAGCTTTCAGCCACTCTAGTAACCAACCCAATGCCTCATTTTATAGTGCAGAGGAAGGAAGTTACCAAGTCCACCTATGAAGGGATAGAGTCCTCCTTCAAAGGGATAAGCTCCTCACATCAAGGGGTTAGCCCCTTTAGTTATGGGATGCATGAACCACCTAGGAGCGAACTTGCCACCTCAAGATTCCTTCTAGAAGCATCAAAAATTAACCCAAAGTGAGTTTTTAAGAATAAAATTGCGCCTTTTTTACTTTTACAAGGGTCCACACCCTTTCCTTTAGAAATAGAGCGGGTAGGTCCACAGGGGACATGACCAGGGAGTGTGGGACCACAGGTAATGCTAAGAGAAAGTGCGGAATCAGAGTTTTAGAGATTTTTAAGGACTTTCTCTCATTTTTCAAGGCTTGACATGAAGAGCTGAGGTTTAAGACTTACATAGAAGGAAAGTATGAGTGGTGATAGACTCACATTGATTGCAGAATGTCATGGTGACAATATTTTGTGCAACAAACACAAAAACGAAAATAACTCTTCGATTTACCAGTCCGAAAAATTATTCATGGAATGATAAAAAATTCCTTTTAGGTACCTAGAGATTAGCGGCAAACATTGCGTATCTATACTTACTCCAAAGGTATGTATTCCTTGAGAAGTCATCTAGAAATGATACATAGTACACAGACTTACCCAGTGATGGAACCTTCACAAGTCCAAACACATCACTATGCACAAGCTCTAATATCTGTTTCACCCTCTTACAGCCAGAGGGGAATCTCACCCGATTCTGCTTTCCATATACACAATTTTCACAGAAATCAAAATCCAGAGAGCTATTGCTCGTACCTTCTACCATACCTTTACCATGAAGTATTCGAAGGCCCTTATCTCCAATATGTCCAAGTATTTGATGCCACAACATGGTCTTCTCTCCAGAGACCACTAGATTTTTTGCTCCACTTTCAGGAACCATACAACCGTCGCACCCATCAACAACAGTGTTGTTAGGTCCCTATAATACTAGTGACTACCCCATTACTATTGTAGTTGTATCCCTTATTAATATTGTTGTGCCCCTATTGTCCCCATATTGTTATTATTGTGCCCCATAGAATCACTCTATTGTTATTTTTGTGGCTTTATGTTATTATTGTTAGGTCGGCTGGGTTATATTGTGACTCCTTAGACTCCTATATAAAGAAAGGAGGTTTTGTCATTTGAATCATAGAAGAATTTTTCATTTATGTAATTTAAAGGAGGTTGCCCCTTCAAAGAGGTTGAATTCTAAGGCATTGATCTATCCATTATATGTTTTTTGAGCTGGTCTCATAACATTTGGTATCAGAGCTTTGGATTCTAGGGTTTCGCTGCTCCAAATAGGTGATCGTGTAATTTCTGATATAAATTTTTTTCTGTGACATTTAAGAAGCTAAAAAAGAAACCCATTTGAGAAGAAATCGCACTAAACCTCGGGTCCAAATTTCATAGCTTTTTGCGCTATATTCACGGAGATATGATCTGCGGAAGTTGGTCTTTTTGCAGACTCCTGAATTACATTCCAAACAGGTGACCTGGGGAAAATTGTTATAACTTTCTCTCTGAGCATCTGATTGAAATTTTGTAAGAAGGTACAAAAGGAGGATGGACTGTGGTTTCTTGTATATATTTTTCAAAGAAAAAGGTTGAAACAGTGACTCGTGGAATGTCGTACAAGTTTGCACTACTGAACTAGTCTATAATCAGGTCACTATGGGAGATTTGGCATAACTCTTCCTTGGAGAATCCAAATTAGATCAGGCTAGTGGCATTGGAAAGAGGACACAGAGGATTACTGTAGATCAAAATTTTAGAACTGGATGATATGAAATTATAGAGATACATCAGAGGAAATATCGAGCTCCTACAAAGTGAAAAAAGGTGTGTAGATTTTTTCAAATTTTTTCTTAAGCTTGGTTTGAAAAATTATTTTGAAGAATTCAAAGGGCATAGTAGAGCATTATTATCGGTAACTAATGCCCCGAGGAAAGAAAATGAAAACACCTAGCAAGCAACCTGAAAGCCCTAGCATGACTCATGAAGAAGAGGAAGAAATGCTACATGATATATCAAAATTACAAGACCAAGTGCAACAAATGTCACTCTCACAAAAGCTAACAGAAGCTAAGATAAATGGCATGGAATCTAAGATAAATGGAGTGGAATCTAAGATAAAGGGTGTGGAAGCTAAGTTGAATAAAATGGAAGCTAAGAAGAATGGCATGGAAGCTAAGATGGATGATTTGAAGATAGATTTGAAGACAGGCATGGAAGATTTGAAGACAGATTTGACAAAGTTTCTACAAGAAATGCTTACTAATGGTGAAAGGGTAGTAAAGGAAACTCATGATGAGAATAAAAGAAATGTTAATCATGATTTCATAGACTCTAATGTTGGACTGAAGACCCACCATATTCCAAAAATCGATATGAAGAAGTTTGATGGCAAGGATCCCGCAACATGGATATTACAAATGGAGAAATTTTTCAATCTCAATAATGTGCAAAACACACAAAAGGTACATATTGCAACCTTATATTTGGAACCAAATCAGTTTGTATGGTATCAATGGCTTTGCTCTCATAAACAAATTATCACTTGGGCAATTTTTACGGAAGAATTGATAGCACATTATGCGGATACAAAAAGTAACACTTTTTTTAGCCAATTGATAAGTCTCAAACAAAAGGGTTCAATAATGGAGCACATTGAGGAGTTCCAAAAATTGAACATAAGGGTAAAAAATATTCTAGAGGAGCATAGGATTGATGTGTTCATAGGGACTTTAAAGGATAATATCCAACATGATGTTTGCCTTTGGGAACCTGATTCATTAGAGAAGGCATTCAGGTTAGCAAGAAAAATGGAAAGCAAAATTATGGCAACCAGGAAGCATACCACTAACAACTATAAAGATGGAAGTGTTGTTGCCCCTAGTCTTCCACAACCTATAAGGTTGACACCACAAAAATTGGAAGAAAAAAGAGCAAAAGGGATTTGTTACAGTTGTGATAACAAATACATTAAAGGTCATAAGTGTGCTGATAAGAAATTATTCTACATCGATTGTGAAGAGGAAGAAGAAAAGGAGCAAGAAAGGTCAAAAGAAGAGGATATACTCTAGGAACAAAGCCTAGATAAAGAAGAAATGAATCCAACCATATCTTGTAATGAATTGGTTGGAATTACCACTCCTCAAACCATCAAGATAGAAGGACAAATCAAGAAAAAAAAGGTAATAGTGTTGATTGATTCAGGAAGTACCCACAATTTTATTCATTGTAAGATAGCAAAAGAATTGAATTGCTTCCTATATCCAGCACCAGAGTGTCAAGTGATGGTTGCAAATGGAGGAATGATAAATTTCTCTGGAAAGTGCCATAATATCAAGCTATCCATTGGAGAATATGTATTGAATAGCTCAATTCTTTCCATTCCAATGGGAGGTGTTGATGTTGTGCTAGGATTCCAATGGCTACAATCCTTGGGTACAATAGCTTTTAATTTTCAAGAACTTTCCATAAAATTTTCTGTGGAAGGAAAGGAAGTTGAATTAAGGGGTATTGTAGGGAAACAGAGAAAGATAATTAGCTCTAATGGTATGACAAAGCTTCTGAAAAAGGAACAAAGAGGTGTAATTGCAAAATTATGTTCACTAGATGTTTCCACATTGGAATCATCTATTTCTCCAGATCTCCAAAAAGTCTTGGATAGTCATTCCAAGGTATTTGATACTCCCAAAGGTCTTCCACCTCCGTGATCATGATCATGCTATTCATCTGATTCCAGGAAGTATTCCTCCAAACATCAGGCCATACAGATATCCCTATGCCCAAAAGAGCGAAATTGAACGTATGGTTGCAGAAATGCTAGAGGCGGGTATAATTCAACCTAGTCAAAGTTCTTTCTCTACTCTAGTAGTATTGGTGCACAAGAAGGATGGTTCATGGCGCATTTGTCCGGATTATAGAGAGCTCAACAAGCTCACTATTAAAAATAAGTTTCCCATTCCTCTCATTAATGAATTACTGGATGAATTGCATGGATCAATTTACTTCACCAAGTTGGATCTTCGTTCTAGATATCATCAAATCAGAATGAAGACTGAAGACATTCCAAAAACAACATTTAGAACTCATGATGGTCATTATGAATATTTGGTCATGCCTTTTGGCCTTACCAATGCACCTTCTACATTTCAAGGTTTGATGAATTCCATTTTTAAACCCTTCCTTAGAAAATTTGTGTTAGTATTTTTTGATGATATACTAATCTACAACAAGTCTTGGAAGGATCATGTTGAACATGTTGACAGGGTGCTACAACTATTGGAGGAGAAACAATTATATGCAAAAAGATCCAAATGCTTCTTTGGAGTACAAGAGGTGGAATATCTGGGTCATATTGTATCTCATGAAGGAGTTAAGGTAGACCCTAGCAAAATTAAAGCCATTAAGGAATGGAAAATCCCCACATCCATAAAGAATCTGCGAGGATTTCTCTGGTTGACAGGGTATTATCGGAAGTTTGTTAAGAATTATGGGAGAATAGCAGCACCTCTAACAACATTATTGAAGAAAGATGATTTTTCATGGACTCCAGAAGCAGCAAAGGTCTTTGAACATCTTAAAGAGGAAATGTGCCAAGCACCGGTCTTAGCTACACCGGACTTCACAAAAACCTTTATTGTGGAATGTGATGCTTCAGGAAATGGAATTGGTGCTGTTTTAATGCAAGATGAAAGACCCATTGCTTTTGAAATTCATCCAATCAAGGGAAAGTTTTTACGAAAAGATATTTATGAGAAGGAAATGTTGGCAATACTCCATGCACTTAAGAAATGGCGACCCTACCTAATGGGAAGACACTTCAAGGTAAAAATGGATCATGATAGCCTTAAACACTTTTTAGAACAAATATTATCCTTTGAAGAGCAACAACAGTGGGTCACAAAGATGTTGGGTTATGACTTTGAAATCATCTACAAAAAAGGGAAGCAAAATGTGGTGGCAGATGCACTCTCAAGAAAGGATGAGGATGTGAGAGCATTGTTGTGTGCCATTTCTATTATCTAACCAGATTGGATAAACGAAGCAAGGGAGGAATGGAAGAATGGTGAAGAAGTGTGGGCACTTATTCGAAAGTTACAATAAGATTCCAATACATCTGATACATTTAGCTAGCAAACTTATTCGTTATGGTACAAAGATCGCTTATACCTCTGTAAGAATTCCCAACTAAAACAAAAGATTCTTATGGAATTGCACACTTCTCCCTTAGGAGGGCACTCAGGATTTTTAAAAACTTAACACAAGGTTAAGAAGGATTTTTTTTGGGACAGCCTTAAATCAGATATTCAAAAGTTTGTGGTGAAATGTTTGGTTTGCCAACAAAATAAAGTTGAAACAATTAAGACACCGGGTCTATTACAACCTTTATCCATTCCAAGCCAACGTTGGGAGGAGGTTTCAATGGATTTTATCACAGGTTTACCCAAGTCTGAGGGAAAAAGTGTCATCATGGTGGTAGTTGCCAGACTTACCAAGTATGCACACTTTTGTGCATTATCACATTCATTTAAAGGCAGTACAATTTCTACTGCATTTATGGAAACAATTCAAAAGCTACATGGAAACCCAAAGATTATTGTAAGTGATAGAGATCCCATTTTCACTGGAAATTTTTGGACAGAATTATTTTCTTGTCTTGGTACTTAGTTAGCTCATAGATCATCTTATCATCCTCAATCTGATGGGAAAACTGAGATAGTAAACAAATGTTTGGAAGGATATCTTCGTTGCTTTGTATCTGATAAACAGACACAATGGGTCAAATGGTTGCCTCTGGCTGAGTGGTGGTATAACACTTCCTTCCATACAGCAACAAAAATGACCCCATTTATGGCACTTTATGGATATCAGCCACCATCCATCACATCATATTTAAGAGAAAATTCTAAGGTTCAGGTAGTGGAACATCACAGCAAACATCAACAACAAGTCCTCCAACTCTTAAAGGATAACCTCGTGTCGGCACAGAATAGAATGAAACAACAGACAGATCAACATCACGACAAAAGAAGTTTTGATGTAGGTGATTGGGTATTCCTACGGCTAAAACCATATAAGAAAATGTCCCTCAAGCAAGCTAAGAAGGATAATAAATTATCACCAAAGTATTATGGTCCGTACAAGGTGTTGCAAAAGATTGGTAGTATGGCTTACAAATTGGAGGTTCCTGCAACTTCTCGATTGCACCCAGTTTTCCATGTTTCATGTTTAAATAAGGTTATAGCTGACAAGCTCCCAGTTCAAACAATATTGCCAGAACTTGATGAGGAAGGAAAAATTACATTGGAACCAGAATTAGTCACAAAGACAAGAACTCGATAGCTACGAAATCGATCAATTTTGGAGTATCTTATCAAGTGGAAGAACTTATCCGCTGAATATTCCACATGGGAGGATGAAAATTTTATATAGAAGCAGCCAGAACTACTCAAGCGTTGAGGACAACACTTTTTTCAAGGAGAGGGGCCTGTTAGGTCCCTATAATACTAGTGATTACCCCATTACTATTGTAGTTGTATCCCTTATTAATATTGTTGTGCCCCTATTGTCCCCATATTGTTATTATTGTGCCCCATAAAATCCCTCTATTTTTATTTTTGTGGCTTTATGTTATTATTGTTAGGTCGGCTGGGTTATATTTTGACTCCATAGACTCCTATATATAAAAAGGAGGTTTTGTCATTTGAATCATCCAAGAATTGTTCATTATGTAATGTAAAGGAGGTTGCCCCCTCGAAGAGGCTGAATTCTAAGGTGTTGATCTATTCATTCTATATTTTTTGAGCTAGTTTCATAACAAGTGATACCTTGTAGCTTGTATAGAGTGCCAGTCTGAACTCGCTGCATCAATACCAGTGTTCCTCGAACCATATTGCAAGTATCCTTCTCGAACACTGTTACACCTGCATCATCCAGCTTGCTTACATAAATCAGATTTCTGGCTAATGCAGGAATATGCATAACACTCGGAAGTGTTCTAACCCTTCCACATTGCAACTTCAACTTTACTTTTCTACAACCAAAGATTATAGCCTTCCTGTCATCCCCCAAGAAGACACCACCACCATCATATTTCTCATACTCGCAGAACCACTCTCTATGGGGAGTGAAGTGAAAGGATGCACCTGCGTCAATCAACCATGCCTCATGATCTACATGTGTACTTGAAAAAGCCAAGTACACATCCCCCCTTCATCTAAGGTGGTTTTCACCTCTGCAGAAGGAGCATCATCAGATCTCTTTCCTTTGTCAGGATCTTTAGATTTACAGTCCCTTTTGTAGTGCCCTTTCTTTCCGCATTTCCAGCAAACCACCTTTACATGCTTTCCTGGAGATTTAGATCCCCCTATAGATATAGATCTCCCACTCAATGACATATTTTTGTTTATCCTCTGGTACCATCCTCGTATAGACAAGGAATCACCATTCTATCTCTCCATATTCTTTGTCTCATCTCCTCCGTCAACAAGTATGAGACTATTTCATCAAACTGCAAGGCAATTTCATTGCTACCTATTGCAATAACCAAACTATCCCACGAATCTGGTAGAGAACACAACAAACTGATGCACTTATCTTCATCTGAAATTTTAATATCAATAGATCAGAACTGACTTACCATAGCATTAAATGCATTTAGATGCTCTGTCACAAAGTCCCTAACTTGTCCCACAAAGCCTTCACTGTAGCTTCCCCTGATACATTCAATAATATTAAATTTGAGACACACAATCGTATTATGCTCTTTACCTTCCGATCCAACTTCTTCCATTCTTCATCGGACACTCTTGTTGGTTTAGTACTTAGATCTACAATGATCTACTGATCTTTATCCACTAATAGATCCTCCATCTTGAGTTTCCATAACTCAAAACTCTGACCATTAAATTTCTTGATCTCTATCTTTCCACCGCTCGCCATTTTCTTTCACCACCAAAATCGATCTCGCAGATCTCCCACTGAACAGGGTCTACCATAGGCCCGAGCGAAACCCCTCAGCAACAAAGGTGTCCCCTTGAAGCCAAAACAGCTCTGATACCAAATGTAGGTTTTAACCCCGTACAAAAATTACCTACATACGAATTCTAAAACACAAAAAATAAACAATGTGAGAGCATAACACATAAAACACATCTACACAGAGATTTTCCCTTGGAGCCCAAAACTGGGACTACCAGCTTAATTTTTCATTATATTCCTTTCAATGTTACAAACATATTTATACATACCAAAGCATCAAATACCATGGACCGAAAAACATCGCATGCAAAACCATGGACCAAAAACCATAGGTAGGTCCACCCAACCTAATATAGGGTCCAAAAACAAATTTCCCGGGGTGTTGCCATGGACCCCGTAGAGGGGGGCTACCCACCCCCCTTAAACCCCAAAGACAAGGGGGGCTGCTATCCCCCTGTGACTCCCCCGTTACGCAATCGGCACAATGAAGGGGGAGCTCTGCCCCCCCTCTAACCCCATGGTTCACTACATGGGTTAGTCGCAGAAAGAATATAACACAACCCAACACAGGTTTATTTCTTCATGAGATTCCCTCTCAAGAGAATCCAATGGAATGGTGTCTCTTGAGAAATTACCATTTTTAGGGTCTTCTTCTATATGGCCCTCGTCCTCTAGGGACGTCATAAAAATAGTGCCCCTTGGTTGATTTTCACCCTTCACGGTTTCTTCTGTAGGGTTTTTCTTAGCTCGGGATTTTAGTGGATAAACTTCTGCTTGATTTCCCTCCCTAATGGTTTCCTCTGCATGCACTTTTTCTTCAAGGGGCTTCTCCATAGAAGGGAATGGTTCCCTTTGTCCTTCCAAATTATCAATAATTGGCACTGTTTCATCATGACCAAGACTGCCAACAGGGGCAGACTAGATGGGGGCATAATTTTTCCCTTTAGAATTCCTGGATAGCTCCCTTCCTTCACCGAATTTCCCCATATTCTCCAGCACTTGGGCAACCTCTTCCTCATATTCTTGCAAAGAGTCATCGTGTGGACTTGGAGGGGGCATGTGATATGGCCCTGCCTCGTCTATTTGAATTGGGGTGTGTCACTATGACTTTATCCTCACAGAGCGTCTTCACTTTACTGGGCCCGAGGCCAAAGAGGGATTCTTCCTTTTCTGTGTTCTTTTCAAGCCAGTCACTTTTGGCCCCTAATGTTCAGTCACTGGGTTTTCTATAGGTGTGGTCAAAGTAGGATTTACAAGGTTATCCTAGGTTATTTGCTGTTGGGCCAGTCCATGAATGATGATTAATTTGATCAGCCCATGATGGCTGATGACTGTATGTGGGTCCTTTGCCTTTCTGACCTGACGATCAACATGATGCAATATATAATTTAAATAAAATGGCAAGTTAACTATAATTTTCTATTTCAAAATAGCTAACAATTTAAGTGATGAGGTTTTACCTCGTCTTGTCATCCATCGCACATGATATACCTCTACACAATAGCTGCCAATTCCTACGACGATTGTCTTAAAGCTGTAGGGTGAACCCCTTTTCCTTTCGCACCAATTGCTCATCTAGGTCCTGAAATATTGTGATTGCATCCTACAGAAGAACATGTTTGTCCATCCATCTCATTCCTTCTACTGGAAGTCCCGAGACTTCAACTATGACTGCTTCAGAGACCATTATGTTCTGGCCTTTCACCATAGTGTGTCCATTTTGTAAATTCTGCAGAAATTCAAGTGCCATTTCCTCGTGAAATCCCTGTAATTTGGTCAAGTATTGTAGCCAGCCGGCGCGCTCAAGAATCGCATGAGCCTGGTGTCGGCCGGATAAATTGTTCTTGTGGACAAGACCAATCTCCCTAGTATCAACAGATATCTAGCGACAAGCAGGACAAGCAAATCTACCTTTCTCTAAATATATCGTGATTTATTAATAAAAACTAAGAGGTGTTTTAGACCCTACCTTAAGTCCAATGCTAGTTTTTGGCAGCCACACTTCGACCGTCTGAACAAGTTTCCTTTTGAAAACCTACAATCACAAACAAGCACACATCAAATAACACCTGCATAGCTAATATAATAAATCATATTCATCATGGTGATCAAGGAATCCATGAAATAAACCATAAAACATAGCTTATTGAGAAAAATAAACTTGATTGTATTAACTTTGAAAATACAAGAACTTTACAACCTTTGGTGCCTTGATGTTGCACAAGCTCCTCCCAGGGTCCAAGCAGGAATCTCATCTACTTTGACAAGCCCCACACTCTTCCCAATGAGATCAAAAAGGCATGTAATCTCTCCTCTCAAGCTCAATTAGGAAGACTAAATTCCAATAGCATTTCACATCAAAAATATTCAGCTTTCAACCTCCTTAGTAACCAGCCCAATGCCTCATTTTATAGTGCAGAGGAAGGAAGTTACAGGTCCACCTATGAAGGGATAGAGTCCTCCTTCAAAGGGATAAGCTCCTCACATCAAGGGGTTAGCTCCTTAAGGTATGGGATGCATGAACCTTAAAGGAGCGAACTTTCCATCTCAAGATTCCCTCTAGAAGCTTCCAGAAATGACTCAAAGCAAGTTTTTAAGAATGTACTTGCGCCTTTTTGAATTTTACAGGGGTCCGCACCCATTACACAGATATAGAGTGGTTAGGTACGTAGGGGACATGACCAGTAGGTGTGGGACCCCAGGTAATGCTAAGAGAAAGAGCGGAACCAGAGTTTTAGATACTTTTAAGGGATTTCTCTTATTTTTCAAGGCTTGACATGAAGAACTGAGGTTTAAGACTTGCAAAGGAGGAAAGTATGAGTTGTGATATACTCACACCAATTGCAAAATGTCATGGTGACAATATTTTGTGGAACAGATTTCCCCCAAAAGTGCGAAGTCTGTAATAGATGGGGATAGTATTTGTCATTTAAGAAGAGTGAAGTACTTTATCATTTCAAAGATCGTCTTGTGGACATCTTAGTCGGAACCTATAAAAAAATTCAATACAATATATATATATATATATATATATATATATATATATATATATATATATATATATGTGAACATATCATCACTGAGGTAGGCATTCCCATACTCAGATCAAAACTAAATAGAAAACTAACTAAATTGTTGTGATATAGATGTGGATGCTTCTATATAGTTTTCTTGGAAAGGAGGCCTTATATCACGGTCTGGGCTAGATCTACCAGCGTTTGAGTTCTGAGTTTTCCTGAAATTTGGGTTCCTGATGGTGTTCACTTGCTGCCCATCCCATGTAGATTCCCTTTCAATGCTTTCCACTCTATCTCCTAGCCTGTCCATGCCACTGATAATAGCATCCAGCTTTTGGTCTAAGGCTGAGGGTTCTTCCTTGAAGGTGGTTCTTCTCTCAGTTCTAGCTCTGTTTCTCTTGGAAATTAAGTTGGCCTCCACACTAACCACAACGTTTTGCATGTCTGCAAGGCTTTGAGGGTCTCTTTCCTTTAACTGATAAGCCATGTCGGTATCAAAACCATCAGGGAATTTATACAAAGCAAGATCAGGTGGGGGTCTTAAGTTTTGTGGTATTGCATTATAAACATTATTAAATGTTGCACAATAGTCCAAGACAGTCTCCTGAGGGCCTCTTTTGATGGTGTCATGTTCAGATAATATGTGCAAGGGGTCTTTCTTTTTCTCCCATCTATTGATAAATGACTGGTATAAGGCTTCTGGGTCTGCTATGGAATTGGTTGGGAGTGCTCTAAACCAAGTCCTAACATCACCTGACAAGATTTGGACAAAAATCTTCATTCTCACACCATCATCGTCAATCTCATAGCTTTCAAAGTAATCCTGCATTTTCTTTGTATGCTAAAGGGCTGTGTAGGCACTTGTGCCATCAAAATATGTGATTTTAGTTTGGTAATCCTGAGGCATAGCCCCTGGATTTGTAGGCAGCTGTAAAGGTGCATATCTATTCGCCATATTAACAGGTATAAGTGGAACAACAGGGATAAATGGAACGACTGGAACAGCGGTAATAACAGTGGTAATGGGAGTATGTGTAGTGAATGGAGGTGTGGAAGGAGTGTTTTGAGAGGTGGATGAAGAACAAGGGGAACCAGGGGTTGAACGAAATAAAACTTTGATAGGGGTTGGAACATAGCTTGGGTGAACTGCATCAGGACTATTATCAGCAAAATCCTCTCTTCGCTCTAGCTTCCTGAGGTTCCTTGGGATTATATTGGGATTTTCAAAAGGAGCTGGGGGATTTGGTCTGGATTTGACCTTGTATAACGTGAATTCCTTTTGGGAGCCAACTTCTAGCTTGTTTTTTGGGGATTTTTCTAAGAAAATTTGGGTTAGAAATAAAGTTTTGAAGGTCTGATTCTTTCCCAGCGGAGATTTCCAACTTGATTTGTGAAATTATCTAAGAATTCTCCCCAGTGGAGTCGCCATTATGTTAGTACTCAGGTTTTCCTTAAGCTCCTTAAAGGATACGGCTGAGGTAACCACAAACCAATCTTTGGACTGCAGGTCCTAGCCTACCTGCAATCAGAGAGGGCTCTCTCTTTGTAATTTAGCTTTGTTTTGGGTTGATTTTAGGCTAGTTATGATGTCCTTGGGTTTTGTTTTGATTTTGGTGGGATGGAAGATTCTTTCAAGCAGAGTTGGGATGCATAGTGTGAGAAGTTCAAACCATTGGGCATGGAGTCATGGATTAGGCTTCTTGTTGCGTTTTCTTGGTCACAAGAGGAATACAGAGCAGGATAGCTACACATAAAACAATATCACACCGGAATAAAGATGGAATGAAGGTCAATGAATGAAAGGGAACTTAGTAGCTCTCATTATGCTAACAGAGGGAAGGTGAATGAACATTTATATATGAGTAATCAAGGTTTCCTAAACAACATTCATATATGAAGGAACTAGTGTAAATATGAGCAAATCAGTATTCATATTCAGGACTAATTCAGAGGAAAACATAGATAAATCACAGAAATTGAGAACAGAATACAACTAAGTGAGCTCTGAACTATTCTTTCGTTCTGATATTTAGATAGTGAAACAATGATGGCATAAACACATATAAACTGTAAACATAGATAAAAAACACTTATTGGGCTATGTAGAAGCGTTAGGATTCCATAGTCACTCTTCAGCCATTAAAACACAACAGTCAGTTCATCTCCCAAACATTCCAATGATCTTTGATTATAGAGACTCTCAGAAAATACAGTGTAAGTCTAGAGAGGAAGTTATCGACCAACCAACCCTTTTTTCATAATAGAGGGTGGTTTAAATAGAAAAAATATCTACAAACAACAGATCTGAGACAGATCTCATGAAATAAATGTCTTTAACCTAATTTGTACAGAAGTAAATGGCAGAAATATCTATCTAACAGCTGCGCTGGGGCAGCTGGCATCTCAAAATATCTATTACAACAGATCTTAGGCAGATCTGAGGAAAATGAGTGCTTTAATCTATCTTATCTTGAAGTAAATGCTTAAAACATTTATCTAACTGCTGCGTTGGGGCAGCTGCCTCAAAAATGGATCAAAATCTATCCTCATGGCTCTATGCTGGCTCTTTAGTCATAACTGTTCTTTAATTCATTCATCTGTGCCTGCAAGTGGTTCTGCTACCTTAAGTGGCCAAAACTGTGAGTTGGTGAGCCTTTATGGCTCAGAGCTGCTTTATTTACTTTGTTGGGAGGCTCTTTAATGATTTTCTGCTTCGCGTTCAAAGTTTTCCACTGAAAACCTTCACTGATACACTTTGCCACATCCTGATACACTTTGGCACTGAACCTGGGCCTTTTCTCACCGCTGATACTCTTTAAACTGTCCCATCGCCCCCTTTATGCCTACTCAAGGCGAAATAACTGCTGCAAAAGCTTCCGTGGCCTTTGGGATGCTATCGGCACTCTGGCCAATCAAAATAATGCTTAAACTGAAGAAAACTGCAAAACAGGGGGAGGACTGCATGCTGATAACTGTGCTGAGGCCGAGACTGGCCTTCTGGAACAAAACAGGGCTGGAGCGATCCACAAATGGCTAAAGGATGCATGAATTCCTTTGTCGGGAGCTGGGCACGGGCATATATGTGAAAATATGAACAAATGCCGCCTTTTCTTTATAACAGGCAAAATGCCCATTTACACGCAAAAAACCAGGGCGGGAGCGACACTATTCATTAGATTAAATCGTAGCCGTTGGATCCGGCGCTGGCCGATCCAACGACTAGTGCTAAATCGGTGGCTTGGCGGATCGAAGTTCCCAACTTATAAACCTCCGACGAGCGATATAGAGGGCAGACCCGAAATTGCTTTGAGGCCTTCTTTATTTTATTTCGGGTCCGGCCCATCGGCGGAACCCAAATCGGCGGTGTTACAATGGAAATGGGTCATCGGACCCGAAACCCTTCAAAACTGTGTTTTATGGCTTTTCGGGTCACAAAACGGAGGGTACAGTACCACCCCTCTTCGGACCCGAAATCTTTATGCTCCATTTTATTGTTTTTCGGCTCCGGCATATCGGAGCCTTCCCTCTTCGCTGTACAAGGGGCCTTTACGGACCTGAAATATATATATGCCGTGCTTTGTAGTTTTTCGGCTCCGCTGGTCGGAGCCATATATATGGGAACGATGCGATAGAACATGAATCGTTGGATGAGCGGGCCCGAATGGGCGGCTATGATTTCATCAGCATTTCGGCAGGGCGGATGGTTTTACATATGTGCGATCGCCGAAACGGGCGATCGCCGAAATGATGCGAACCGTTGATCCAGGCGGAACGATGGACAACTATGATTTGGTCACTATTCCGCTGTCGTGGAATTTTAAATAGGGTCTGCATTATATGAAAAATGTGGGGTTTTTACATTAAACTTAAGTTTTATGAAAACTTAGGTTTATGCGGTAAAATGCAATATATGCGGTAAAACATGAAATTGCGATGCGGAGGGCTCCCGATAGCGATATCGCTTCGGAGCGGGGGTAAAAAGGGAGCTTTTGTATTCGGAGCAGGGTTTTAACACAAAAGGGAAGCTTTATGAAATCGGAGGGGCCTCTTTAGTGATTCGAAAGGGTTTCTAAGGCATCGGAAGGGGTCCGATAGCCTAAAAAGATGGGTTTTAATGCTTGGAAGGAGTCCAAAATGCATGAGAAGATGGTTAAGGAGGAAAAGGAGGGTTCTTGCTAAGTTTCAGATAAACTTAGCAATTCCCAAGCACACTTATGGTTATTTTTCAACCAGGGGGAGGGGATAAGTATATAGGGGAGTTATTAACATAGTTTTAGTAGGGGGAGGGGAGATAGATAGGGAGTTACATAGTATAGTTAGAAATTAATATGAAAATGATAAGAAAGCGCTAAGTTCAGAGATCTTAGGCTATTTAAAGGGGAAAATGACTCATAGAGGAAATATGAACACTCCTTGAGCAAAGCAGGTCTTTACCAAGGCAAATGATATGAAATATGGTGAAACTAAGAGATGTCAAGTAGATCTTGACCTCTTTGGGGAGGTTAGTGAATGATTTGGGGAATAAGAAGAAGGGAGAGTTAGACATGCCTCGCTTGAGCTGATCCAAATGGAAAACTGCCTCATACTTGTGATCTGAAGTAAAACATCACTTTGAAACACAAAATTGATCACAATTATGATTCTGCAACCTCAAAACTACCTACCCGGCCTACTTACCTAGCATTTTCTCTTCTTTTTGGTTTGGGTGCACTTGAACTAGCAAACCCAGCTTTACAATTTTCTTTTGGTTGTCCTCCTATCTAAATCTACACTTATTCCTGCCAGGGCTCAGATTAAGCTGTTGAGCACCCAAGATTCTCTACCTATCTACAAATCTGCCAAGATTAAACAGTTTGGACAGATATTTATTCTGTATCTTCTAAAACAAGCAATTGAAACCTAGGGAAGCCAAGATTAAACTGTTTGGCTTTCCCTTAACTGAAAACTCTTCAAAAATGGAATAACTCATCAAAATTGGAATACATCAGTGGCATTTAGACTAGCACACTTTCATGGCCTTTTCTTTGGCCTCTTTTGGAAATATGGAGCATTGCAGCATGCAAAGTATGATATATTTGGCATGTAAAAATGTCAATCATGAAATATGAACACTTGTTGCAACAGGAGGCTAACAGAAGCTACACTACCCAACAAGGTAAAAAAATATTTATGTTTCTTCTTTTATCCAACAAAACCATGTATATAGCTATATGGGATAAAAATCCAAAACTCTGTAGGGCTTCCTTACTCTTAAAAAGGAACTTCACTTGAAGTGGCTTTGATATCCTAGTTGGATAGCCATCACATCAAAAGTTAAAAATCCCTCCCTTCAATAATCACTTGGGGTTATTGATTATTGGGAATCACTCTTTGTTTGAAGATGTTGAACTCTCTATCACTTATTATGTTATATAACATATGTCCATATTGGACATTTTCACTAAGAGCCCCTCATAAGCTTCCAAAATCTCACCTAGATACCACCATTCAAAAAGACGCATGTTGGGTATTTCTTAATGACGATGTATGAGAAATGCCATCTAAAGGAACAGGAACAAGGTGCAAATAACTTTAATGAAATAATAGAACTAAAATATACTCTTTTTTGTGCTAGGAAAAAGGAATTTCATGGTTGCACATATATGAAACCTCAATAGATGTAGGCAATAGATGTTATACACATGTTAACATTTTATAATTTTATAAAGACCTTTTTTTTTTACATTCTATAATCATGAGAAATAAATAAAAACATATAATATATAAAGGTCACAATATGGAAGAGGGGTCAAATCTCTTGAGGTGCAAACCTGTAAAATATATTTTGGCACCTCGAGTGATTTGATCCCTCTTGGAGCTTAATAGATTAGAGGTTAAGATGGATCTAGGCTAGTTTCCTATCAACTGGATGACTAGGGTCTAGTGTATGAAAATTACAACGCTCTGTTTTTTTTCAAAACATAAAAATATCTACATCTTACATCACTCACCTCTCTTTCAATGAGATTTACAAGGATTGGAACCAAGAGAAAAATACTCTTGAAAGTAAGTCTAGAAATGCCTAGGGGATCTTAGAAAATCTTTGCAAAATCCTAAGTGAAAACTATCTAATATTTTCATTCTTTATGGTTACCACTATGCTAGTAGTAATTTTTTTGGGTAACCAATTTTTATAGAATACCATTGCTTATTACACCAATTTTGGTCATATCCATGCCTAGACTTAAACAATTCCTTATCTTTCTTAGTCCACGTATATGCGTTCTCCTATTTGTGAAGTGTTCATCAAGTCCAACTCCTTACCTTTCTTAGACCCTGTATATGTGTTCTCTTATTTGTGAAGTGTTCATGATTTCCAACTTCTCACCGGGAGATAGCACAAGATTTGAACCCAAGGGTTCTGGTTTGATGAAACTTCATTTCCACCGCAATCATCAATTGAGTAGAAACCTATTTATTAAATATGTTATTAAAACTATATTTATTAATTTGAAATATTTCTTCTGATAAAAATGTATTTGTTAAATGTGGTATTAAAATTATATATTACATTTCACCCCTGGTGAGAAATCAACAAGTAAAAAACAACTATAATAAATTTATTCATGATATTTGCTCCATAATAGTATTGTTTTTAAAACTGTAAGGAATCAGCATTATCTTCTGAATCATCTTTTGAATCAATAACCATTGAAATAATATTTCTAACTTAAAGCAAGAGAAACATTAATACATAGGTAATAACATCAAACTAAATTATTTATATATTTTAAATCTGAAAAGATTCTATGCCAACTTTTTAATAAATATAATACGTTTCTCTAGTATAAGAATCAGTGGCGGCAAACTGGACAAGTACTCTGTGATCGCAACCATGTGGAAATGCAGCTGGTATAGCAGATATGGCTGCCCTGCATTTGAGAAGCGTCCTCCTCCCCCAATTCAAAATCGATATGGAAAATTGGGCAACTTGAAGTGATACTATTATTATCACTTATATGCTCCTCTGAAATGTTTTCTTTTTGTAAGCTGAGGTAGTGCCTTTCTTTTTCTATTCATATAAATCCAGGTTAAGCCATATACATTGTTTTGGTGGCCTCAACCCGCCCAAATGGGAAACTGAGTCTGTTGGCCATCTCAAATTAAAATATGCCATCCAGTAACAAAAATGGGTAAGTCTATCAATCCATGCTAAGTATACTTCACAACAGAAAAAACTAAAAATATATCCAGTAGTCATGAAAACACGCAAAAAGGATGAAATATTGTCCTCAAAATCTAGCCATGGAGGAAGCAGCTTGGCTTAAGGGTCATTCTTCCCCACCCTTGGGTGGTATCACCTCTGCTCGTTGTGCTGGAATGAGCTGCTTCAGCTGTTGCTAGATTTCGTCCAGCTTACTATCTTGCATGATCATGGTGATTTGCAGGTTCTTCATTTCTTTTTTCATGTTAAGCATGCCTTGGGAAAATTCCACCATTTCTCCTACAACTTGCTCCAACGCCCTTTCCAGTAGGTGTTTCAACACCCAGTAAACGTGTAAGGCCTATTTATATAGGGTCATGTGACCCCTCGTGTTACCCAAGTCTGGGATGAGGTCCCCCCACTCTTCCATTTCTGGCTCTGAGTCATCTTCCATTACATTTTCCTCCAGCTCCTTAATTAGTCTGTGTATGTCCTCATCTGTGCCTTCTCTATATGCCCTTTTTGCCTCCTGGATGGTTTTCCTCATTGTTCTCCGGCTGCATCTCTGTGGGGCCATCGAAGAGGTTGCATTATTATTTCGGCCAGGTTGGTTAGATCAACCTCTTCCACCACACCCCTTCCCTGTCCTGTCCGCACCATTTTTCCTCTTACTGTCGCTTGTGTATCCTGTCCAACAGAGAAGGTTATATTCTTTGACATTGCCTTTGTTCTCCTCTCCTGAGTACCCATTCCCTTGAATTGGCCTTCCACACTAAAATTTCTCCCTTTGGTCAAACTACTCTCAATCTTTCCTCCCCTTGTCCCAGATAATTGGGTAACCTTTATAGTCTTCCCTATTTCCCATATTGTTTCTTTTTCCTCCTCAAGTGGTCCCTGATCATCTCCCTTGCAGAAATCTAGAGGGGTTTTGCCCTGGTTGCCTCAGTTTCCTCCCATTCTGTGCCCTTCCCCTGAATTTTCCTTTGACCCTCCTTCCTCCTCCTTACTACCATCTTTAAAGGATTTAACCCCCTCTGATATACTTCTCCCTTTCTCTACTAATCCTAGCTCTCCCTCTTCTTCCATCAGACTATCAACAGTTAAGAAAATTACAGGATTCGGCTTTACGAAAACATACCCGGACCTGTGCGTCGCCTCTGGTGAAACCAGCTTGTCCTTCGCTCCCGCTGTCTTCCTCCTTCGCTTCTTTGTGACCAACCTCATTACCCTCTCCTCTCTTATTTTCCTTCTATCAACTTTCCCACGTCTAATCAATCCGGCACCGCCGATTTCTACTGTTTCTTCCCCCACTCCCTTGTCAGCTCTATTCCTCAGGCGGCTGTCCCATCTGCATGCCTCCCCCACATCATGTTTTATTATGGGAATGTTGGGAGGCTAGCACTGCCATCCATTCCCCTCCATGATCCGTTCCCATGTCATATTCCCATCTCTCATCCCGATCGGGGGCCACTTGTCACTATTGGCTTGATATCGTGTCTGTATTATTGTCATGGTTGATAATTGCTTTGAGGGACTCCCACCTTTGATCATCCGTATGCATCGGCCATATACTATCCACTTTCCCCCTTTGTTCATTACATCCCCAGTTAGCAAGGAAATCTGTTGCCTTATTGCCATCTCTTCTGGTATGATTGATAATCTTATAGCTTATTCTTTTCATGAGCACTTCCATGTCTTGAATAAGGCCTGCTGTCCTCCAGCTCTACGCTACTTTTTCCCAGTCCTTTCCATTATTCAACTTTCTCAGCATTTCTATCACTATCTTTGAGTCCCCCTCTATTTCCAAATTATTGTATCCATTTCTAATTGCTACTCTTAGTCCTTGGTGAATTGCTATTAATTCCGCGTCGTTGTTGCTCATAATGCCTCCATGGTCTACGTACACCCATCTTTTCCTTCCTTGATGGTCTCTGAAAATGCCACCAAATCTTGTTGGCCCTAGATTTCCTTTAGAGGCTCCATCAAAATTAAGTTTGATGAAGCCATCTTGAGGGCGTCTGAAGTTGGCTGGGCTACTGACAATCGTTACCGGATCCTTATATTTTTGGGGGTGAACCATTCCTTGTTCTAGATTGAGGTATGTCAGGATCTTACCTTCCTCCGGAGTTGTTTCCCAGTCTTCTTGATTCCAATTTTCCGTTAAGATAGTTTCTCTTATGTGAGTTTGGGTTCTTTTCCAGATCAATTTTGGGGCCATTTCTTTGTCTTGAAATATCCTTCGGTTTCTCTCTTTCCATATCATCCAGATATTTAAGCCCATCGTTAAACTCTAGGCTCTTCTTACTACTGGGCTCAAGAATTAGCCACACCCCCATTGATTGATAGTTTCTTTTATGCTTTGAGGATCTTTGTTTGTCTTACCAAATAGCTTGTTGATTTTATCCCATTGTTGCTGGGCAAAAGGGCATGAGTTTAGCAGATGTTCCTGAGTTTCCTGGGCTTGCTTGCATAAGCAACATCTAGGGGGTCCATAGATTCCATGCTTCTGAATCTAGTCCCATGTTAGGATACGACTTTTTCCAACCAACCATAAGAACATGGTTATCTCTGGCAACCAGTGGCTCTGCCATATTTTTTTCCATATGGAAGCATTTTCCTCTTGCGCTTGTTGCGTGCTTAGATGGTAGGCTTCTTTAATTATGAAGCCTCCTGTTGTAGATTTACCCCATCTTAATATATCTGGACCTATTTGAATGATTATTCTCCGAGACTTCATTTTTGTTGTGTATAGCTCTCTTTGTTCGGAATCTATGTTTCTGTCCCACACCTCTGGGTCCTTCCAAGTTCTCCAGGTTTCCTCCTGTCTTCCTTCATGCCAGTAATCTTTTACATGATTCATTCCTTCCTCCTTCGCTCTCTGACATGTATTCCTAAGGCCTTCCAATTCTTTCAATTTTTCTCTCTGCTACCAGGCTTCATCCTAGAATTTAGCTGATTTCCCATTCTAGATTTCCTAGAATGCATGTTTGGAGATTATATCTCTGTTTTGACTAGCCAAGTTCCAAATTGTAGAGCCTCTTGGAAATTATTCCAGTCTTAAGAGGTCTTCAATTTTAGTGGGCATGTTGTATTTTTGCGTCCAGATTCTTTTCCATAGGTCTCCTCCTCCCTTCATCCATCTCCACCACAGCTTCGCTCCCATTATTTGATTCAAGGTGTATGGATCTCTTAGCCCTAGTACCCTTTCCTCCTTATTTTTTATCAGGCCTTTCCACGATATTAAGGCTCATTTCCTCTGTTGTTGTGGTCCTCCCTAGAAGAATTTTCTGAATATCTATGCCATTTTTGCGCATGCCCCCTTCGGAGCTGTCGTTGCTGATAGGGGGTAAATGGGAATTGCTTGTAGGACTGATCTCAAAAGCATTGCTTGTCCTGCTATGTTCAAGGTTCGAAAGGACCAATTTGCCAGTCTATTTTGGAGTTTTTCTATAGCATGATGCCAATTTTCCATCCTGAGAGGATTTAGGGATAGTTGTGTCCCTAAATACTTTGTGGGTAAATCTCGAGAGCGGAAGCCTAGAATTCTTGTCAAAAAGGATTTAACATTGCCTGGTGTGTTGAAGAAGAATGTACAATATTTTTCCTTGTTAATTTGAGTACTTGAAGCTTCCATGAAAAGATCAAGAATATTTTTCATTCTCTTTACTTCTCTTAGCGAGACTGCACAGAAAAGCATAATATCATCTACAAATTGCTGGTGCATGATCGACAGATTGTTGCCCCAAAGTCTTAACCCTTTAATTTTCCTTTCTCTCAAATCTTTCTTGATATATCTACCAAGTCCTTCTGCTGCTATGATAAACAAGAAAGGAGATAGAGGATCTCCTTGCCTCAGCCCTCTTGTGGCATTGAACATCGAGGTTGGAGTTCCGTTCAGGAGGATGGAGAAATTTGGTGTGGTGATAATATCTTGCACACATATAATCCATCTATCGTTGAAACCAAATGCTGCTAGAATTGATTTAAGATAATCCAAGTTCAGAAGATCATAAGCTTTTGAGAGACCCAACTTGATCATCATTCCCGCTTCCTTTTTGATTTTCAATGAATGCACTACTTCTTGAGAGACTACTAGGCCATCCAGTATTTGTCTTCCTTCAACAAACCCAGTTTGTTCCAGAGAGATAATATTTGACAGAATTGGCTTGAGTCTCTTGGCTATCAATGTGGCAATGATCTTGTAAATTATGTTACATAAAGCTATGGGTCTAAAGCCTTGGGCAGTTTCCGAGTTAGCATTTTTGGGTGTAGAAATTTTGAATAATATGACACTTATTCAACAGAGATTATCCTGATTATACACTATTGTGGAATACATGCATAATACATAACATCACCTACATTGATCATCAATTTACAAAAGCAGAAACAATAACATGCGCACATAGAAGCATCAATCACACATATCAACACAGTATTTTCCCGGGGAAATCATCTCGCTAAAAACCCCAACTATCTGTATATTATATTGATTGAGAACATGTAACAATACATAGTACAATACTCATCCCAAGTACTCAGTACTATCTCCTCATGCTACACACAATACAGCTCAGATCTGATCTCCAAATCTCCCCCGCTGCTTGCCTGCCTCCACTGCACAATCTTGCAAGAGAATGAATGAGAATGGCTGATCCAAACTCCTATTTACCTTGTGAAAATCACCCACACTATAAATCACGTGAGCACAAGCTATATTTCACTTGGTATTGGTCCACACTATGCAGAGATCATTGACATAACTCAATCCCATGCATGTGCACAATCTCATGCACAACTGATAGCAATCTCAACCTCTAACAACTGTCCCTGTTGAACTGTACATGCACTGAGTTAACTGATGTATTATTCAGTTGCATTATGAGTTAATAATTAGTGAATTAATTAATAACTAATTCACACAACTCATCACTTAGTCTATTGATCAGTTAGACTAAATACAACTAGTTCAACTAAGTCAAACTGAACACAACTCCATTAACTGCTCATCCAACTCCACAGAACTCACATGCATGAGTTCTAACTGATGTCCTGCATGCAATAGCACAACTAACACATAAGGAAAAACGTATTTCCTTTTGTCAGCTGCATCTGCCAATCTGTAGCTCAAGCTGAAGTGCTCCAAGAGGATAAGATAAAGTTTATAGTCTAAATATTATTATGAGACAATAATATTTGACTTTTCTATTTTTGACAAACAATCTAAAAATAGACTCTGATCACTCCTCCTGTGATCACTCCTGCTGTGATCATCCCTGTTGTGATCACTCCTGCTGTGATCCAAAAATAGACTTTGCGCCATAATTTGCCTGCGGGCCCACTTAGTGAAGGTGACTCCTTTCCACTAAAATCCATCATCTTGTTGCATTTTCAACAAGCATTTCTTGTTGCACACTTTTCAACATTGGGAATGAGAGACAAGAGGGTTGAGTTAAGGCCAGGACATACCTTCTGATTTCGACACGATTCTTCCACTACCTCCAGAATGTCTTGTTCCAAGAATTTCCAGCCTTCTTGGTAGAATTATGTAGTGAATCCGTTTGGTCCTAGAGCTTTATTCTTCTTCATCCCTTTCACAATCTCTTCCACTTCTTCTAGGGTTGCAGCTCTCATGAGGGCTAAGTTTTGGTCCCTAGTGATCAATTCAGGGATTTCATTGCAGATCCTTTCTATAGCTACTCTTCTGTTGACCTGGGGTTCTGTAAGGAGGTCTTTGAAATGATCTACTAGATTCTGTTCCATTTCCTCATGCTGGGTTAAACGTCTTCCTTCTTCATTGGTGATGGAAAAAATTTGGTTTCTTTGTCTGTGTTGGATCGTGGCTTGATGGAAAAATTTCGTGTTTCTTTCTCCTTCTCTAGGCTAGTTCACTCTTGATTTTTGTTTCCATAAAATCTCCTCCTATTTTCTTCGTTCTTCTATTTGGCTTATTAATATTCCTTCCTCCTTAATTCTTTCCTCACTTTGTCCTTCTGTGATTATTTCTTGTTGAAGGGTTGCCATTTTCTGGTCTAATAGTTATTGTTATTTAAATATATTCCCAAATTCTTCCCTGTTCCATTTTTTGATTTTCCCCTTAAGATCTTTTAATTTTAGTTGGAAGGTCTGCATTCTACTTCTACCTTTTTGCTGGCTCTGGTTCCACCATTCCTCCACTTTTGTCATTAAATTTTGGTCCCGAAGCCAAAAAGCTTCGAACTTGAAGGGGCGTCTTTTAGGGCATGCCTTAATGTCAATTTCTAGTCGTATCGGCCAGTGATTTGAACCCATTCCTGGTAAGATCCTTGCTTCAAGAAATATGTCTCTACTAAGAATTTGTTCAGATAGTAGGAATCTGTCCAGTCTTGAAGCGATTTGGTTTGTACCTCCTCTTCTATTATTCCATGTATATATCTCGTTAGTGGTAGATATGTCCACCAATCATTGTTCCAATATCATATCACCAAAGGCTTCCATGTCTAGATCTGTTCTTCTCAAACCCCCTCGTTTTTCCTCTAGGGTAGTGATCATGTTAAAGTCACCCCCTACTATCCAAGGTAAATCTGGGAATAAACCTCGAAGTGTTCCTACCTTTTGGAGGAAGCTTCTACGTTCTCCTATTAGATGGGAACCATACACTCCAATGAAAAGGACCCATTCATTCAAACCTAGGTTCCAGAATTTGCCTGAGAGGATTCGAGGCAAGCTTACCCAATTTTCAAATTGAACTTCCTCTGTATTCCAAAGAATTGCCAAGGCTCCTGCACTACCTACAACATCCTGTCCATCTTTGCATTATTTCCTTAAGCTTATGTTCACTTATTTTGGTTTCTTGAATAATCATTATACTGGGTTTGTCTCTTTTCAACCTGTCCTTTAGATATCTCTGTTTCCCCCTACTGTTTAACCCTCTAATATTCCACATTGTTATTATCATTTTAACAATTTAAGTGGTTGTTGGAATACCTTTGATAGAGCTATGATTCCTCCTGAGTTGACTAAAATTTCTCCAACTATTTGGATGGTTTCACTCATAGGTCTTCTCCCTCTTTTCCTCCCTGCTTTTCCAGTGTTTCCCACTTCCATGCTTTGTCCTCCTTGTGTTCCTAGCTGTTCTGGTTGATTTGCTGCAGCTGTCCCTCCTTTCTCCTTGTATTTTTGGAACATTTCCTTGTATAATTGTTTTTGTTCTTCCGGGATGAATCTTTCATCCAGATGATGCCATTCTTACAGAAGTCTCTTCATAACTTGTTCTTCTTCACTTCCTTTTTCCTTTTGTGGGTCTATTTCCATTTCGGATAGGTCTTGGGGAGTTCCCAGGTTTTCTCCTACTTTCTCTTGTTCTACTATAGTTTGCATCATGTCTTTTTCTACTGCCCTTTTTGTAGGTTCCCCTAGTTCCTCTTCATTGGCTGCCTTCTCCAATTCCATTTCCTCCTCTTGTAGTACTCCAAACTTGTTTTGGTTTTCTCTGGTTACTGTTTTGGCAGTTGATTTTATATGGATTGATCCTTTTTGAGATTTCCTTCTACTAAGTACTTCCGTGAACCCTTTGTCATCTTCCCTGTTTGGCTCTATCTGCTTTTGTTCCTCCTTCCCCTGTTCTACTACCTCTCTAGATGCATTCAAGGGGCATTGTTTAATAAGGTGACCATATTTGTGGCATATTCGACATCTAAATGGGATATGCTCGTAATCCACTGGTTGCTACCAGATCTCATCATGGTACTCTAATTCGATATACTCCGGTAGTGGTTCTGTGATATTCATGTATACACAGATCCTGGCATAGGATGTGTATTTTCCCCTTTTGGTGGTCTCCGCCACTTTCACAAATGTCCCAATCATGTTTCCTATCCCTTCCAGAATCTCTGGATCCCAGAACTCAATTGGGAGTCCAAACAGTCTTACCCAGATAGGCACTACTAGCATTTTCTCCTTATCTGGGTTATAGCATTCCTCCCAGTGCCTTATGAATAGTCCAGCGTTATTCAGGAAATATGGTCCCCCCTCAAAGATCCTCTCCTTATCTTCCAGGCTAGTGAAAATGACTGTAAAAAAACCCTTTGCCCCTAGTTTTAAGTCTATATGTCCCTTGGGCTTCCATCGCTGTTGTATCCATTTGGCCAAGTCTTTCTCAGACGGCCAGGTTCCCACAAACTTACAAATCAGGGCATGATCTTTCATGTATTCTCTATATTCTTCCAGTTTATTGTTTGGAATTACGTACCTGGGTCTTTTTGTTGCTCTAGGTAGACATCTACTTCCCAACCCTGTCTGCCAGCGAGCGCCCATGACCGGAATATCTTTATTACTCCTTCCGGCACCTCTGTATCCCCCGTTTCTGCTGGTCTCACCTGCCACTACATTTTTGTAGGAGGGGATCTCTCCTCTCCTATCCCCATCTGTCATTTCTCTGTTAGTACTACCTTTCTACGACTCCCCTCACTACTTCTTACCTCTGCGCTTCTCGCCTCTCTAGTCAGATTCGAGTGGCTTCAGGCTTCCTCTGATCTCTGTTCCAGAAATAGGACTGCCAGAGGAGGTCCGTGCCAGAACCCTAACCCTAGTTGGAGACCCTCATCGCTTTCTCCCACTCTCTTGCATCCGCCTCCCCATGCTCCTCTGAAATGTTAATGCCAAGTAGTTGTTCCTCATTGATATGTTCCTCAAGTGTCGCTCTGAATATTAATTTCTCCCAATTGCTCCACAAGCGAGACTATGCTTCGCCACTGCTCCGGAGGTGCCAAACTGCTAGGCAATTGCTCCACAATTGCAGATCTATCTCGCAACTGCTCCAAAGGTACCCTATATCTGCCAACTGCTCCATAGCGACTGGTGTGTCTCTAGTAATTCTCCTCCAACAGATATTCTCTTGATCTTCGTGTTTCATTGTGTGATGACATCAGCAATGACACATGTTTTTAAATTTGAAAAATATGAGTTGTTTATTTATAGAGTCACAATTTCATAATTACGAGGCTAATCCCTTCTCATCGATGCATTCTTTACTCCATTACATGAGAAGAAATTTTCTCACATATCAGGCCGTTAAACCCAATCCATATTGATTAGTTAGTTGTTTAAAAGATACACTAGTTAATTAGAGCCATTTTAATTTTAGATCTACTTAGATTAGTTAGTTGTAGTAATGGAAAGTTTTCTCACATATTAGGCCGTTAAACCCAATCTATGTCGATTAGTTAGTTGTTTAAAAGTTACACATGTTAATTAGAGCCATTCTAATTTTAGATTTAGTCAATATCAAGATTATTAATTGTTTAAAATATACCTTAGTTAATTAGAGTCATTTTACTTTTAGATCTACTCAATATCAAGAGATCAAATTTTTTGAGTTGCAAATATCGTTTAGAGTAAAAAGAGATTTGATCCCTTTGATCCTTTGGTAGATTCAAAGTTAGGATGAATCTCTCCCTTCTTTCCCTCTTTAAAGAGTCTTCCCCTTTACTTATACTCCACATAAATACCATGGGTGAATACATTATTTTTATTCTTAGGTATGATTATTTTCATTTTTATATTCCACATGTAATATTCCATGGGCCAATATGCTAATTTTATTTTTTATTATTTTTATTTAGACAAAAGGATAGGATGGGATAAGACATTACAATATCTCTTCCATATTGGGTTGAAGAGTGCCTCTCCACATAGTAATATTAACAACTAATTAATTGATAGCCATTAATAAAGTTGAAGAAAAGAGAGAGTTGTATATGAGTCCAGTATGGAAGAGATGTTATAATGTCATGTTCTAGAACTATCCTATAAATAAAAATAATAAAATAAAAATAACTTCAAACTATAATAATAAAAACAACAAATTTATTGGGCGCTCTAGGTTTATGAGAACCCATGGTATTGACCCATAATATTCATTTGCAATATAGCCTATTTATAGGGGAAATAAAACCAATAAATTAATAGTTATAATTGTAATTGTAATTGATTATAATTAGTAATTAAATCAACCTAGATCTATCTTTATAACTTGAAGAAGAATCACACAGACATATAACCATATGCACAACAAATTAACACACAAACATTAAACTGGCGGAAAAGGCAGAGAGTCATCATGTGGTCTCTCATGCTCATGTAATTCACATTATCCAAAAAATTTAATAATACATTTAAATACATGAGTAAGCGGTCTTAAGATAGTGCATCTATCTTAGACTCGCTTGAGACAATTTCTCAACTTACACACTAATTTAGGAGAGCTAGTTTGATGAAGGAGCATTGAGCCCAAGAAAACTCATTGTATTCTAGTAGACATAGGGTTATTGTGCTTTTAAGGAAGTTGGATTCCTAAGAATGAATTAAATGTAATTATTACTGTTTTGAGTGATTTTAATGAGAGAAGCTAGAGTAGGGAATTAATTGAATATTGTGAGGATTTATTGTAAATGTTCTCGAATGTAGGAGAACATGAGAGATTTAGGATAGTTGAGAGATTAAGGGATTGAGAATTGATTGTAAATCATAGAATAGGAGTTAGTTCATGATTTTAGGAACAAGAAGGAGATTTAGGAAATTTGTTAAGAATTTCATGGATCTAAACCAGGAATTGGTTTTAGAGTCCTTATGTATAAACATAAGCCTAAAAGGCAAAGAGGGATAGATAGGTTAGATGTTTTAGATAGGCTGGACAGATAGCAAAAGTGCGGTTGTAATCCTATGGGTAGAGTTTGCAAATAGAGGCCATAGTAATGAGGAGATCGGGCCGAGAGTGTCTCTTATGGAATTATTTGTTGATTGACAACATACAACTCAATTCTAATTTAAATGTGTTTTGAGTGTGGAATAATGAGTGATGAGTAAATTGGGATTCGCTGTAATATATCTATATATATATATATATATATATATATATATATATATATATATATATATATAGATATATCTGTGTGTGTGTGTGTGTGTGCAGGATAATTCAGCAACACAAAGAGGCACAGTCGAGGTGGAGCATAGAGGAGAAGAACAAATCAGAGATTCATAATAGATCCTTGAATCCATTGAAGGATCTGTAAATGATCTGGGACGACATAGATCAAAGGAGCATGAGAGGTCAATCCAAAAGGAGTCACAACAGAACAACGAAGGTGAAAGACTAGAACCTTTGAATAAATCCGAAAACCATAGAAAACTTAAGAAAGGCGTAATATCTAAGTGAAGTAGAAGAGTGGAGAAATGAAGTGTTAACGCTCAGCAGGCATTAGATCTGGAAGATCAATGGCCCGGATTAAATCACATCAACAAATTCCTTTTAAAAGTTATCGGAACCAAGCTTGGGTAGTTCCAATGAGTGATCGCCGATTGATCGTGGACCATTGGATCGGTACCAAATCAACGGTCATGATTTAAATTGCAATCATAAATTGGAGAAGCCAAGGGTTAATGGACGACAGTTCAATGATAATGCGATCAATGATTAACCAATGAGTCGATCGCCGATGAATCGTTGATCGTTATCGAAGAGAAATGCAACATGCGACGAGCGGACTTGATATTTTTATAAGTACAATTGTATATGGTTTGAAATCAGACATTGTGTTAATCGCATATCAGATGCGATAGGCCTTTGTTAACGAAACCCTGTGGAGGAACAAGCAGCAATTGCGATAAAGTTAACCTCGATAACTGCTGAGTCACCGTCGCTGACCCTGGGAACCTATGACTTGCGACTCATGATTAGATCTGGACTATTGATCTAGTCCTGATCCAACGGTCCATTATCAATCGCCAATAGCTCATTGCAACTCTTTAAGGCTCGGTTCTGATAAATTTTAAAAGGACTCCGCCGATGCAATTTAATCTCGACCGTTGATCTTCCAGATCCAACAATCCCTGAGTGTCAATACTTCGATTCCTCGTTTGCTTCTTTTCTTTGGATTTTACGCTATCTCTTACATTCTTCTGTGGTTTCCAGGGTTTCCTTAATGGTTTCTGTTCTTTGCTGTTTTCGTTGCGCATCTCCTTTTGGACTACTCTTTCATGCTCCTTTGATTGATCTTGTCCTAGATCATTTCTTGATCCCTTAATGGATTCAAAGGTCCATTTCGAACCTGTTAGCTACCTATACCAATAGGTTTCATATTTCATGATTGGCAATGAAAAGGTCCAAATATGCTCTGCTTTGATGATTCAAAGATCACATATTTCCAAGAGAATACAATCTGTGCTTATAGCTTGATATGGACTCAAATTTTGATGGATGGTCCAACAGTCTAATCTGGATCATGTCATGTTTTAAATTTTCAGCTGTAGAATAGAGAAAGAAGTCTGTCCAAACTGTTTAATCTTGGCAGACAAGTAGTTTAGGTAGAGAAGAAAGGCTCCCAACAGCTTAATCTGGGACCTTGGAAGAAATAAGGGTAGAAGTAGATAGAGAAACAAAAGAAAAAGCCAAAGAAAAGAAAAGGCAAGTAAGGGTCTGCAAGCCTAAGTGCACCCTCCAAGAAGAAACAAAAATGCTAGGCAAGTAGATGGGTAGGCAGTTGGGGTTGCAGAAGTATCATTCCTTACAATTGAAGGTATGCTAACCTATTTTACAAAGCAAAGTCAATGGATTGGGAAGTCTTTCTTCTCTATCAGGTTGCAGCAAGCAAAGAAGCATGTCTAACTTCCCACATTTTTCCCTCTCCATTCATTACTAACATCCCCTCATCAGTTGATATTCATGAAAGAATTGGTGGTTTTAGTGGTTCTTAGTCCTATTAGAAGCCACATTTCTTGTCTAAAACTCTTTTCATTTTGATCTACTCCTTAAGCTAAGTTATTTTCAAAAAAGACTTAGTGTCATCTCCCCCTCATCCACTCCTTTCATCCATTTTAACCCTAACTCTATTATATAATTCCCCTATGATTCCCTTTTCCCTAGTATTATAACACCATGGTGTATAAACCCCAAATTTTGTATAAATATCCCTCCCCTTGGCATTATAGCCATATGTCTTCTGTCAGGGATCAAAATGGCATCTGGTCACTTTGTTGAACCTAAGTCTAACCCCCTCCCCTCTTCTGAATCCATTTGGCCCATTAAACCTTCGTTTGTAAAGAAAAACCTTATGAAAACCCCCTCCTACCCATAAACCCCTTTGAAATTGTGAAATAACCCAAAAACCCACCTTTTGCCGCTTAACCAAAGTATCCGCCCGCATTGTTCTATTTCCAAAATACATTGAAAAACATTGTAAAATACCATATCCTAATGTTTTCCGCCGGGCGCAAATTCCAAAACAAATAATATTTAAATCCCCCGCCCGCGTCCGTATCGGTCGATCACATCGTCAACCCGACAACCGTCCGATCGGGCAACATTGATCGGACGGCTATTATCCATATCGGGTTGGGCCCGAGGTCCGACGTTTAGCACCCGAGAAACTGTCAGAGGGTGACGTCAGGCCTCCGCCACGCGTCGCCCTCACAGCTTCTCGGGTCGGCCTCTGACAAAACCGGGGCCGTATTGTAAGCGGTCCGAGAAAACCGTTAGCACTGTTTCACTTACCACCTGGTTTTGCTGGTCCCATGTCATGCCCACGTCAGAGCCACGTCGCTGCCACCCCGCCGTCGCATCACCTCATTCGTCCGTCCCTTCGCTGACATGTCCGCCACTTCAGCATATCCGTGGACCAACCAGGACCTGCCACATCACCCGGTGACGTCATGCTGACGTCATCCGACTCCGACCCCACCCGATGACGTCACGCTGACGTCATCCCAAAAACGCGCCAATATTGCCAAAAATCCATTTTTAGGCCAAAATCTCATGTTTTTTCCACTTTTGGCAAAAGACACTACTGCTATTTTTGCATGTTGCTCACGTCCAAACTAGCACCAGCCTGCTAAAGTCGATTCCGAGATCGCCAGAGCCTCCATTTCACCTGCATTCGCAACTCTTACCGACGAATTCACCAGGTATTCTTCACAATCATCCCATAAGCCTGGTTTTATCCATAATTCCGCAAATAAACTGTTAACAGACTGTAAAACTCTGTTTTCACCGTTAAACACATAGTGACCTGCACTTATATCCAGCCAGTGAAGCCATTAAACTCCTGCAGGGCCGCATTTGACAAATTGAGTTGAAATTCACAGCTAGTTCGCGCAGTCGTGAACTAGGAACCTTAACTGACCAAATTCACCACAGAAAACACTTTGCTCAGTCCTGCTACTGTTTTATCAGTCCTTTAAACAGTATTTCAATTGTTGTTTTACTCAATTTGCCTTCTGTTTCTTATATTTCACCTCCCTTGCAAAGAAACACTCCTCTGTGTCGTTCTGTTCAATTGGAACCGGTTTACATACAAATCAAGAGCCTCAGTAGCCATGGAGACACCAATAGCTCTAAACATCCAGCCTCTGAATGCCCCTCAAAAAGAGATAAATTGGAAACCCCTGGGGGACCTGGATTATCAAATGTTAGATTGGTTTCCAATGGGCTCCAAGTATAATATTCATATGATCAATCAAATAAAAGCCCAGCACCTTAGTGGGGCTGATATTTTAGGGATTTGGGATTCAAATTTGCCCATTTACAACCTCCCTCAAGTCAATCCCCTTCCAAACTTGATCCACAAGTGCCAGGAATGCTATGATCCTTGCCAAAGAGCTGTTCTTACTCCTACAGGTTCAGTGTTGTTCTACATCACTCCAGAAACCATTAATGAGATGCTCCACTTCCACTCTGCAAGACCATTGACACCCCTGTCCATGCTGGATTTAGTAAAGAAGGGAACTAATTTGTCACATGCCCAGATTGTCAAGATCAACCAGTTGTTTGTAGATTCAGGTTCTGAAACTGTAAGAACTCCTCCTATTGGATATGAGTACCTGAATGAATTGGGCAGAATGCTAGTGGACTTGATCAGTTATGTCCTGGGGTATAAAGGAATTGAAGATGTTGATGACACCATAATGGCAATGCTGTCCATATTTTCCCCAGGAATGCCTCCTGTTGTACACTATGACTATGCTACCTATATTGCAGAAAAGATTCATGAGCAGCTAATGAATCTACCAAGGGAAAGAGTGTTCAGATTCACCTCATACATCTACCATCTGTTCTTGTTCTATCAACCAGACAGCTTCCCTGTTCCCCTCAAGAAACTAAATGCCCAGGGAGTTCCAAGATCAGTTGTCTTTTGGTCTTCAGTTTTTCATAGTGCTTCTCTCTCACCATACACATACTGTGAGTTCATAGACTTGTTCATTTTCCCAGCAATGACCTTGCTATATGGTGTACCTCCTCCAAGGCTAACTGATGAGATGCAAAGAGTCCTCCACCTCTCTAAAGCCTACAGCATTGGTGATTGGTACTTCTACCAACACCACACAGTAATCAGAGTTTATGGCTGTGAGTTGGACCCTTTTAGGCTTCCAAGGTATGTCCCCATGAGGCTCTTTGCCCTAGAATACTTCAGACAGTTTGGAAATGCTGACTACATCCATTTCCAAAGTAAAAACAAGAAGGTGCAACTGAAGGTAAGGAGCCAGCTAGGTCCTTTCTTATATAACAAAAGAGAAGAGGGATGGAGGGAGGCAGATAGCATCCTAGAGGGCCTCAGATTTCAAACCAGCTTCAGATGGTTACCCTATGACCGTAATCACTTTATTTCCCTCAGGAGAATAAAACACAAATTAGGCACATATTCACATCTGAAGTTGCCTCATATTGAGAAGTATGCTAATGCCTTGAGCTGGAAAGAAGGCACTCTAGAAGAGCCAATTACTAAAGAGCAGATGCTAGAGAATGAAGCTAGAAATCTACAAAAGGAGGCTGACTTGGAAACTTGTGAACGGGTCTCTTCCTCATACCAAAGGCAACTTGGAGAAGCTGCCTCATCTTCAACAACACATCAGCAAGCGGCCATGAAAACTCAGCAAGCATCTAGCAAAGACAAAGAAAAGCATGTGGAGGAGGAACAGCTACCTCCTATGACTCAAGAACAAACAGATAAAGAAATGGAGTAGCAGCAAGAAGAACAACAACAATAGCAACAACAACAAGAACGAAGGCAGGAACAGCCTGTGCAGCCAGAACAAACAGTGGAAGCCCCAAAATCCACTGAGCAACAGCCACAGAAAACTGTGCCTCCAAGGCAAGAAACATCAGTTGATGCATCAGTCCTCCAAAATCCACAAAAGGAGGATGTAAGCAGAAAGAGAGACAGAGAGACTCCCCTAACATCTTCTATAAATCAGGGAGAAAAAAGGCAAAGATTGAATGATTTTTCTGAGGAGGATATGACAATAAGGCAGTCATTAGGCATGGGCCCACCAAGCAGAGAAGCATCCGCCAGTTCCTTTCAGCAGGAACAAGACAGAACAATAGGAGGAGAAGTCAGCTCCTCTAGCCAGCAGAGAGAGGGAGAACTGAGCATTAAGCAACAGTTCATTGAAATTAAGAAGAGGAGTGAGCCGATAAAAATACAGCTATATAACCATCTGTTGAAAATGGCTCCCACCAACCAGCAGCGCTTAATGTCTGCTTTTGATGTCAGTGAAGGCAAGATGATCATGAGCCATTTCTTACCAGCTGTAGCACAGCCCCAGTCTCATGCAGATTATATAAGGACCAATCTTGAGGTCCTTGCCAAGGACATTCACCCAATGGATAAAATTGAATTGCACAAGCAGACAGGTGAGATGGTCTATGCTTCCCTGGCAGACCAAACATTGGACAACTACAGGCTACAAAGTAGCCTTAACAATACAACCTCTCAACTAGAGTTGGAGAGAGCATCATCCCAGGCAAAGGACAACAGAATAAGGTCCTTAGAGGATATAATTATTGAGATTGGGCATGATCCCAAAGATATCAAGGGAATACAGGAAATATTGAAATTAAGGGATGCTGATATGGCAGCTCTAAGAAGAAAGATCAAACTCCCAGCCACGATTCACCCTCAAACAGATGAAGTAGCTCAACAAAGGCATGATAAAGATGCCACAGCCCTGATGGTGACTCTCTATAAGCAGCTTATCCAGACACAAGAAAAGCTGGGAGAATCAGAGGCTGCACAGGCAGCATTACAGGCAACCTTGAAGCAAAGAGAAGAAGGCCAGACCTCTCAGCCTCCTCCTCAAATCATCAATCTTGAGGAAACTACTCCCATTACTACTCCTCCTCCTCAGCAGACTGATCAAGCAGCACCTTCTACTTCAGCACCACCAACAACAGAACAGGCCCAAAGCTTGGATATGCAAAAGCTAAGGACTGAGATTCAAGCCCTGGAAGCTCAAATGACAGAATTAAATGAGACCAGGGAGAAATTGGCCAAATTCAATGATAGATATGACAAATCAAAGCAGGCTGTGGCAGAAAAGGGCACGGAAGTAAAAGCCCTCAAAGATAAGATCAAAGAGCTGGAAAATGAGCTCAAGTTAGATAAAATTGTGGCTGAGCTTAGAACAGTGCTGTGGGCTAATATTGGCCAGTCTATTACTGACCAATGGCCGTATATTGAAACCATCCATGAGCAGCTAGAGCTCATTCCAAAGGCACAGTCTGAGATTCACAGATCAAGGAATGCCCTGAGCAATATGCCTGAAGTTGCCACCAGAATGATTAACGTGCTTAATCATAAGACAAGTTCTCAGTTAGCTACCATGGGAATTCCCAACAGGACTGAGACCATTCAATTGATCAAGAGGGTTCTTACTCTGAGAAATCTAGTGCGGACATTAGAGAGAAGAACCCAAGACATGCAGACTGAGGTGAACAGGTTCATGGAGAAGTTTCAGGTGCTACAAAACAGAGGGCTTCCTAGCTTACTGAACAGCTCAGGGAGACTATTCACACATGAACAGTATGCCAAAAGGGTGAATGCATTTGCCACAAGTCAGATCAATGAGAAGCCCAGCACCTCAGAAGAAACAGGGCCAGCTACAGGACAGACTCTCTACAACAAAGTGGAAAGTTTATTTTTTATAATGAATGAAATCGAACACTTGTTTGCAGTAGCTCCAAACTTTTATAAGTATACAGAGGCGGAGGAGACTATGGATGCAATCCTCAGGCATCAATTACCTACACAGGACTGGTGGACCAAGGCAATACAAACGATTTTGTAAACAATGAGCCATTCACCAAATTTTGTTCATAAAAATATGAATTGTCATGCACAACACAGTTTAATAAAATCAGCATGCATTAAAGATTAAAGCTGAGGCAACTCAGCAGAAATTTCAGCCAACATAGCAAAGTAGGAAGCTACAGGTGTCCAGGCCGAGAAACTACAGCAGAGCAGCTCCAAAAGCGCATTTCACAGCGTTTATGCAGATCACTCCAACCGACTCAGTGGCCTCCAAAGGCCAAAATATCTTCTGAGAAGCATAAAAATGCATTTACTTTGTATTCAATGATGTAATAACTTTCTGATCTAAATATCTTGAAAAGTTGGTGAAGATATTTAATTCTGAGATAACTTCGCACTCAAATATTTTGTAATACGTTTTGTATATATTTTCCCCTCGCATAAGCTTGAGGGGTTGTTGTTGATTTCTCCCGAAGAATTTCTTATGTTGTAATCCTTTCAGAGTTTAATAAAGAAAGTGATGGAATTTCTCAGATTTCTGAAGTGTTGAATGCGTTCTGGTGTCTGTTGAAAACTGTTGGATTCCTGTGTATTTCACAATATAATAAGTTTCTGTAACTCTCTCTGTTATGTATTTTCGATCTATTAAAATCCATATATGTTTCTAATTTCTAAGTGTTTGACAACAAAGAAAAAGAATAACCTTCAGGACTTATTCATGCAATACCCTGAGTTCAATCTTTGTTGCTAATGAATGTTTTTCTTCAGCTATACTCTTGATAAGTGTAATTCTTAATTGCTGCACTTTCAGAATATATCTTTCACAGTGACCGTTGTTTCAGGAATTCAAGTTTTCTCCTATGCAACATGTTTCACTTTCACATCACCAGCTCAATAGAAAATTCTTAATTGCTTTCTGTTGGCTGACCATGCTTCACCACTTAAGTTTAAATTTGTTTGTCTGAGATACACAATAGGCCCTGCAGTCTGAACATCACCACTCCTGCATTTCAAAGCATTTCACAGCTCTAGACTCCATTGCCCAATGTTATACTACTCTCTGAACACTACATCTTAAGCCCTGAAAGAAGTCCTTCAACCAAAACATAAACCAAAACCTGAGCATAATAGCTAGCCTAAAACACCATCAAAAACAGAGACAAATCATAAAGAGAGAGCCCTCTCTGATTACAGTTTGGCTAGGAACTGTGATCCAAAGATTGGTTAGTGGTTACCCCGGCCGTATTCCCTTGGGAGTCATAGGGAACAACCTGGGTGTTAACAGAACCTACGGTTCATTCCTCTCCTTTGCCTCTTTTACTCCACTGTGTATTTTCCTTTACATGTCTGCAGACACATTTATATTGAATTCCAATTCAATACATCATTCAATACTCAACATTCAAACACACATTCGAACTCAAAATTTATTTCTTCCATATATAAACAAATCACAATTGATTACACAATGAGACTCTGTCTCTCTGGCCTTATCTTCTAATTACAATGGCCTCTCTCCCTCTCTTGCCCGTAGGCTTACAAACACACTCCCCCTGGCTGGCTGGCTAGCTAACTGGCTAACTAACTCCTCCAACCTCTCTCTTTTTTTTCTTTTCAATACATTAGAAACAGTTTCTTTACAGTTGCTCAACAGTTTCTTTAAACTAATTCCTAACTAATCCTAATCCTCTCATGTTCTCCTACATTCAAGAACATTTACAAATATGTCTAATTAATTCCTATTCTCATTGAAAATCACTCAAAGGCCTAAATATTTACGTTAAATCAATAGTTGGGAAACCAACTTCCCTAAAATACAAGAGCCTTATGTCTACCAAATTACATTGATTTTCTTGGGCTGAATGCTCCTGCATCACTTTGTCAAACTACGCTTGATTTATCATTCAATGGTTAAATTTCGCGAGGTTTTATAGAATCGACAAGTTTGTATGTCTGTGAAGGAAAATAATTTTGAATTTCTTTCCACATTTACTTTTCCATCTTGTATTGTGAAAAATAGTTTGTAGCGGTTTTGGTCCTTGGACACTTAAATCTCACTGATCTTGACTCATCTCAATGTTTGAGAATGTAGGGAGGAAGCATAGATAGTGAGCAGTTAGGGGCTTGTATATCAATTGGGCATTGATTTTTTATAAATAGGGTCATGTTCAACAGTTTATTCATCTTCAAAGATGGCATTAGAGAAACCTGGTTTGAAGGCCATATACTTTAATAAAATATTCTACTACATTTATCAAAATTAACCCCTATATTACAAACTACAGTTTGAAAAAGGTTCCTCCCATATACTCTCCAAAAAAGACAATGAAAAAATAAAAATATACATAAAATGACAAAAATATAAAAGAATAAAGAAATCAAGATCCTGCAGATGACTTGGACATCCTCTGCTATGGCTTTGAGTTGAATTGGAATGAATCCATGTTCATCGATGTCTTCGAGCTGAATTGGAATAAATCCATGTTCGTCGATGTTGATGCCTTCTTCCTCGTCCATCTGATTTTCTAGTTTTCTTAGTCTGCTCCTATTGGCCTGCATCCTCGTGCATGGTCTCATGACCACCGCGCCTTCCTTCATTCTTTATTTTCCACACGAAATTCAAGCATCTCATTTGCAAGTTGTAAACAATCCATCTTTAGATCTAACATACCTTTTGGGAGAGAACTTCAATTTGAACCTATGATTTTGCCAAAATCATCTCAGAATGGTGGGAAATCAGGGTGATTACAAACTCCAAAGTTTCATCCACCCTTGTGAGTAGAAGCCAAAAATCCTCCTCTGTATCTCCTACATTATTCTCCATGACATTGATATTATACTAAATATGATTGAGAACATGAAAAATTGTGTTCCTTAATATGATTCCACTGCTTCCAAATTGACCCCTCTTAAATATATTTGGCTTGTCCCTCTTAGCAACATTCCCACTCCAAACATCATTAATAACTAGATATAAGTAATAATGCCAAATATGCAGCAGGCTACATTATGGAAAGATTGCATACACAACAAGTTTGGATGCGAAGATATCGAATGAATTGAGGACCAGATGGAGTGAACGAAATCTTCCAAATCTAAAGCCCTCATTGAATCCTTAACCATCTCACCCCACACCCACATCCACACGCACACTATTATTTTATGATATTTATCAAATTTATTTCGTTTCCAAAATCACAAAGGATTGGAAAATATCACATCTAACGCTACTTTTGGTCGTGTTAATCACTTAACCTAGTGATTTGTGAGAAACTTTCTCTTTGGAGTATCAATGTAATCAAATACACTGAAGAAGGTGCTAGCCAGATGGGGCTAGTCTCATAGTCTATAAATAAAACGAACTATTCATTTCGTAAATGCATAATATGTTCGATCACTCATCTCATTACTTAACAAACAACTCTCCATTCATTTTATTTTATCTTCGAAATGGAAAATGAAACACGAATATCAGGAGAGCCGCACAGTGGGAGCAGCAGCAGATTAACATCAGTAGAAGCGTGCAAGAGGAGTAGCACAATAGCTGCAACTTGTCCTCCCGCTGATAATAGTACTGTCACTCACAATGAGCTAACAGATGCGAATACTGACAATGTGCCTACTTGGCTTGAATTCGTACAACCTAGAGACACAGATAGAGTTGTAGAGGAGCAGTTGCCAAATGGCCGCGTACCTGAGGAGCAGTTGCCAAATGAGTAGACAGACACAGTTGCCGGGGAGCAGTTGCGACACATAAATTTAACTGTAACTGTGGAGCAGTTGCCTCCCACAACTAGAGAGGAACAGTTACCACGGAGGAGCAGTTGTGACACATAACTTTAACTGTAACTATGGAGCATTTGCCTCCCACAACCAGAGAGGAGCAGTTACCAATGGAGGAGTAGTTGAGCTTAATGGGGTTGCGTAGAATAATCATTTCAGAGGAGCATATCAGTGAGAGTAATAGTATAAGTTCAAGTTGCCCAATTTGCCATATCAGTTTTCAATTGGGCGAGAATGTCTCTCTAATGCGTTGCGGCCACATCTACCACACCCATTGTATTTGCAGATGGCTATTATCCCAAGATAGTTGTCCAGTCTGTCGTCGTAGATTTGGTCACAGATCCAGATCCCTCCCAGTTATCTGGAAATACATTCCTCCAGGTGGTTATTTATCATAGTAAGCAGGAATCAATACCTGAAGGGCATGGTTGTTGTATTTAAGTTAAATTTATTTAACCCTTCCAGGTTGACAAATTAAAATCAATGGTTTTTAAAAAGTTTAAATATAAAAAGATTATGTTAGAGGTTGGTAATAGGATTTGCCATATCGATTTTCAATTGGTGAGGAGGTGTGTCTTAAATGCGTTGTACCAGATCTTCCATAGCATTTTCGTTTTCATATCATTGCTATCCCGAGATAGTTGTCCAGCCTGTTGCTACAGATCATTTCGCCACAGATCCAAATCCCTACCAAGGAGGCTAGGATTTGAGATTGTTTATTAGAGTTCCAAAGACACATATCAGACAATATGCATTTCTATATCACAAGATCAGAATAAATGTAATATTGAGATAGTCTATATGGAATATTAACAATCAGTTGTCTTTAGTGAGATTTTAGGGCTCTTCAGGGTGCTGAATCCATATATTTTCAGGGTGCTGAATCCATAGATTTTCCATAGAAATACCCTAGGGGTTTTTTAGGAGCTCCAAATATATAGTCAAAAAACGAGTTCTTATAATTCCAGCACCGAAAAGTCCAAAAAATCTTCATAAATAATATTACTAGTATTCCTAGTCTTTTTATAATAGATTTGTAAGGATTATAATTTTAGTATTTTTAAATTGATAAAATAATTTCAAAACAATGGCCTAACTTTGTTATTTTTTTTGCCACATAGAAGAGAACCAAATGGCTTAGCTTTGTTATTTTTCTTTAATATACAGAAGAAAACTATGCAATGATAAAAGATTGCGGTTGGTAAATCCAAGCTACCAAAGAATATATGATAAAAATTAATCCAGTATGCAATTACTCTCTCTTTGAGCAACAAAAAGAAAATTCATCCCATGTCCAATTGATCAATGTTTATTATTAAACTATAACTTCAATAAATAAAAGTGTGATATGAAATGAGTCATTATATTTTGGGCTTGTGGTATTGATAAGCTATGGGATTGTTAGAAATCATATTTATAGGTTAAAAATATCTATATGTAAATAGAGAATTTTGATATTAATATTGAAAAAATATTTATAAATCTATTAATTTACACATTAATTCTACCTTTTGTAACAAAATCAACTAACCAAGAAATTTAATTAAGCAATGATCCCATCCTTTATCATTTATGGTCATTTATGGTACATGAAGATAGATCTTATTTTAATTGATAAATGCAAAAGACAGTTTCAGGGCTTAGTTGAGAATATGGTTGGGCCTTAGATAATCAAGCTTTAGAGTTTTCTAAATTTAGTAATGTGCAATGATCTAATAAAGTGGTAGAAATTCATGTGGATGACTTGTATTTATGGGCTTAGAGCAGTGTCCTAGATTCTATGATATTTGATATATTCATTTACAATGAAGTAATAAATGTTTACGTCTTACATAACCATGAGTGTTAGGCCCCTATACTACTAGTGTAACCCCTTATTGTTATTAGTACAACCCCCTTATTATATTGTTGTGCCCATGTAGTCTCCATATTATTATTATTGTGTCCCATAGAAGCCCATTATTGTTATTATTGTGCCCTTACATTATTATTGTTATGTCAGATCTGATTATATTATGACCCCTTAGACTCCTATATATAGAAAGGAGGTCTTGTCATTTGTATCATCTGAGAATTGTTCATTTGTGTAATGTAAAGGAGGTTGCCCCCCTTGACGAGGCTTATTCCTAAGGCATTCATCTATCTTTTCCATCTTTTTGTGAGTTGGTTTCATAACATTTGGTATCAGAGCTTTGGATTCTAGGGTTTCATTGCTCTAAACAGGTCATCATGAAATTTTCGTTATAACATTTTTGCTATGAAGTTTCAGAAGCTACAAAAGAACCCATTTGAGAAGAAACCATTCTGAATTTCGCATCCGAATTTCAAACCTTTTCGCGCTATATTTTCGGAGATATGATCTGAGGAATTTAGGGTTTTTGCAAGCTCCAAAATTTCCTCTAAAATAGGTGATCGTGCAAGTTTCTCTATAACTCTTTCACTACAAAGTTTCAGAAGTTAAAAAAAACACCCATTTGAGACGAAATCGGTCTAAAATATGGCTTCGAATTTCAAATTTTAACTCGCTATAGTTTCGGAGATATAATCTGAGGAAGTTAGCGTTTTTGCAGACCCCCGAATTACATTCCAAACAAGTCACCTTGGGAAAATTGTCATAAATTTCTCTCTAAGCATCAGATTGAATTTTCGTAAGAAGTTTCAGAAAGAGAATGGAATTTAGTCTTTTGTATGTATTTTTCAGATCCGAAGGTCAAAACAGTGAACTGCGACACGTTGTACAAATTCGCTCTACTTAACAAGTCTATACTCAGGTCATCGACGGAGATTTGGCATAACTCTTCATTGGAGAATCCAATCTTGATTATACTTGTGGAGTTGGAAAGAGAACCCAGAGGGCTATTACAAACTGAAATTTTTCAGAACTTAAAGATCTAAAATTACAAAGTTACATTCGTTTCGAGATCGAGCTCCTAAAATCAAGAAAAAGCGAGATGAGGATGTTTGATGGCAAGGATCTGATAAATTGGATACTACATATGGAGAAATAATTTGATCTACATGGTGTACCATTGTTACAAAAGGTATGTATTGCATCTAATTATTTAGAACCGAATCAATTTTTATGGTATAAAGGGCTTTGTTCTCGTAAACCACTAGTTACGTGGTCAATTTTCATGGAGGAAATGATAGCACATTATGAGGATACAAAGAGAAACACCTTGTTTAGCTAATTAATAAATCTCAAACAAAAGTGTTCAATGGAAGAGCACATTGAGGACATTCAAAACTCGAATATAAGGGTAAATGTTATTCCATAGAAGCAAAGGATTGATGTCTTCATATGTACTTAAAGGATAACATTCAACATGAGGTTCGTGTTTGGAAACCTGATTCATTGGAGAAGGCATTCAGGTGGGCATGAAAAATTGAAAGAGAAATTATGGAAACAAGGAATCCAACCACTCACGACTATAATTATGGAAGTGTTTCTTCTCCTAGCCTTCCACAACCTACAAGGTTTACACCACAACAATTGGAAGAAAAAAGAGAAAAAGGGTTTTGTTACAATTGTGATAGGAAATGCACTAAAGGTCATAAGTGTGCTGAGAAGAAATTATTTTACATAGAATATGAAGAGGAGGAAGAAAAGGATCAAGAAACATCAAAAGAAGAGGATATACACCAAGAACCAACCCTAGAGAAATAAGAAATGAATCCAACCATATCTTGTAAAGCATTGGCAAGAATTACCACTCCTCAAACTCTCAAGATAGGAGGACATATCAAGAAGAAAAAGGATCAAGAAGTGAAAGATGACATCGAGAAAGAAGAAATGAATCCAACCATATATTGTAATGCATTGGCCTGAATTACCACTCCTCAAACTATCAAGATAGAAGGACATATCAAGAAGAAAAATGTTCAAGAAGTGAAAGATCACATTGAGCATCAAGAAATGAATCCAACCATCTCTTGTAAAGCATTGGAAGAAATTACCACTCCTCAAACTCTGAATATAGAAGGACATATCAAGAAGAAAAAGGTTCAAGCAGTGAAAGATCACATCGAGCATCAACAACAAGTACTCCAACTTTTAAAGGATAACGCCACTTTGGTGCAGAATCAAATGAAACAATAGGTAGATCAACATCACAGTGAAATTTTTTTGATGTAGGTGATTGGGTATTTTTACGGCTACATCTCAAGCAAGCTATATGAGAAGGAAATGTTGGCAATACTACATGCACTTAAGAAATAGCAAACTTACCCAATGGGAAGACACTTCAAGGTAAAACTGGATCATGATAGCCTTAAATACTTTTTACAACAAATATTATCTTTAGAAGAACAAAAAAAATGGGTCACAAATATGTTGGGTTATGACTTTGACATCATCTATACAAAAGGGAAGAAAAATTTTGTTGCAGATGCACTCTCAAGAAAGGATGAGGACATGGAAGAATATTTTTATGCTATTTCTATTATCCAACCAGATTGGATAAACAAACCAAGGGATGAATGGAAGGACGAAGAAGTGTTGCCACTCATTCAAAAGTTGAAGAATATTCCAATTCAAACAATATTGTTAGAACTTGAAGAGGAAGGAAAAATCATATGGGAACCTGGAGCAATCATAGAAACAAGAACCCAACAACTATGAAATCGATCAATTTTAGAGTATCTCATCAAGTGGAAGAAATTACATGCTGAATATTCCACATGGGAGGACAATAATTTTATACAAAAGGATTAGGAACTACTCAAGCATTCAAGACAACACTTTCTGAAGGAGAGGGGCATGTTAGGCCCCTATACTACTAGTGTAACCCCTTATTGTTATTAGTACAACCCCCTTATTATATTGTTGTGTCCATGTAGTCCCCATATTGTTATTATTGTGCCCCATAGAAGCCCACTATTGTTATTATTGTGCCCTTGCATTATTAATGTTATGTCGGCTCTGATTATATTAAGACCACTTAGACTCCTATATATAGAAAGGAGGTCTTGTCTTTGTATCGTCTAAGAATTGTTCATTTTTGTAATGTAAAGGAGGTTGCCCCCTCAAACAGGATTATTTCTAAGCCGTTCATATATCTTTTCTATCTTTTTGTGAGTTGGTTTCATAACAATGAGCCTAATGTGGATCATAGACCTTTAATCCTTACTCTAAACTTTATCATACACAAAATTCTCATAGAAGATAATTTTAATAACTAAAAGCATGTGATCTTAGAGAAAAAGAAAGATAATGATTTTCTAAAGGATTTAAATAGATAATTAAATCTCCTATGAATTAAGCACAATATTAAAATATCATTACTTTATAATAACCCTCTATATTTCCATTAGCAAGTACTCTAACAAGATGATAGGTCAAAAAGGGTAATAAAATGGCTAACCCTTCATATGGGAGAGTTTATTATTACTATAAAATTCATTAGGGATGCTTCTAATGAGTCCTTAAACTCTAAGAGGAGAAATAAGTACAAAGTCATAATTTAAAAAAGAAAAAGGTACTATATAAATGGAAATCAAAGGAATCTACAAGAAAGGGGGAGAACACTAAGAGAAGGTGGGAGATCCAAAGTCTGCAAGTTCTGAGTCTACATGGCAGTAATAGGAGGAGGAAGAATTACTCCCTTTTATTGAAATGTCATGGTTGACAGAGGAAGGGGAGCCCAATGTGGGTTTTGGGTCCATACTGATAGGTTATGGGAGCATATACAAGGAGACACTTGGTGGATTCAACAAAGGATGCATAGTCAAATGGTGCAAATTCCAATGTAGCAGATAAAGGATCCTTTAGAGAAAGGACCTGGTCCTGCAAAGGAAAGCCCAAATGGGGCCTATAAGTCTACGTCAAAAAGGAATCCTAAGTTGGTGCTCATGAATCCACAAACCTAAGCCCACAAAGACCATATTAATTCATTACATATGGAAACCTAGACTAGAAGTTGACCTCAATCTAGGTTCTAAAGTATTCTTTACGGTTGTATTTTCTAACATGGGAGACAGAGTTAGGGTCTTTGACAGAGGACCATACTTTATTTCCTCAGTGATGCTATAGATGCAACCCTAGAAGGAAAATTTTACACTAGATCAAGAAACATTTACCTCCATTCTGGTTTGGATAACATTATATTCTTTTCCTTTAGATTACTAGCTACTACAAAATCTAGAATTTATCGACAATTCGCTAGGTTACTTTCTGAAGCTGTTGAAGGAAACCCAAAAGGGAAATTACATCACATATGCCTAGATCTTTGTCAAAATGGATATATCAGGTGCTCTCCTAGATTCAGTAACTCTGGAATTCCAAGATGAAATCTGGTCGCAGAGCACTGACCACAATCAAAACATGGGCAATTGTTTTGATAATGGCCTTTCAATGTTAAGGTATAGTAGCCAAGATCTCATTCATACAAGGACTCTTATGGTCTCACAATAGTGAGTGCAAAGAGTAAAACAGGAAGGAAACAACAACAAAATCCTTCCAGGGAAAACAAGGAATCTAAGAACCATTTTGATGAATTGTTTGACGAAACCCTATAGGAGGAAATAATGATCTCCAAATCTGAGGAAGTAGAGGACCAACAAATAGCTATGTTGAATCCTCCAACCAACACAGAAAGCCTAGATAAACCAGGGTAGTCCCAAGTGAATGAAGGGGATCTATGCAACCTAGCTCAGTCTAAATAGTCAGACGAAGACTTGGATATGACTCCAAGTGAAGTAGGGACATAAGATCCAAATGTAAAGGAGATTGTGAAATGAGAAGGATTAGATCTTCCACATTTGTTAGAATAGTGGCAAGCATGAGGAGTTCAAACTGTCAGTGTGCTATGTTTAGGAATATGAGTCTTGTTAGTATTGCAATGTATCTAAGGTCAGAATTGTAAATATTAGTCATGAATTAACTGATTATTATTGTTTAAAATGTCTAGGTCATTTTGATTGAGAGGTCAATGTCTAAAATTATGTTTCTCCTTACAAAGAAAAATCGTACAAAAATCATGTAACTAGTCTTTAGTTAGTGTGATTTGTTTAGCCCCATCTATTACTGCAACAACTGATTTATTTTACCTACTTATTTTCCAATAAGTTATTTAGGAAAACCCTTTAGTAAATATTAAAATAATTTCTATTGTAGATATCACACCATAATACAGAAACAAATACATGCACAAGAATCAAACACATCAACACAGATATTTTTGGACAATTGTCCCTGAAAAACCTAATGCAGGAAAATCGGTGCAGCAGAGGAGGATTTTATTATTAAGCTTTTCTCGAGTACAAGTAGGGTGCCAAATTGGATCACCCAACAGAGAAAAATCCTCTGACACCTACCCTAGGCTCGGCGTCTATCTAACTAGCCTCTGCGCAGCTCCTAGACCCTCTATGTCAACATCTACCACACTACATCAGCACTTGGGCTCTCTGCATCACCCATGTAGGTCCTCCAATGACTTTGTAGGCTAGCTGTCTCTTCTTCTTCCTAAGTAGCTCTGCGTCTTCCTCTTTGAACTCTAGGCTGGTCCTTCGACACTATTTCTGCCTCTCTGTTATCTACTCACTATCTCTTGAAGCAATCCAGACCTCTAGCTCAAATTTCTCAACAAGCTCTGCTCTAGAAATTGAACTGACTAGTCTCCCTGAGTATATCTCCAACTAACCCTGAATCCTTCTCTTATACCTTTCTTATTAATGAATCAATGGCCGAGATTAAGTCCCTAATCAATGACTGAGATTATAATAGACTTAGTCTTCATCTCTTAGAAGCTTCTCATCCTTATATTTATTAATACCCATTAATATTTTTGTTTTCCTAAGTTTAGACTTAGGAACTCATTAAAAATATTAATTATTTTAATAACTCTTCATCTAGATGGATTTTTCCAAAACGATTTCTGGGTCTTGGTGATCTCATGTGCTTTGGCCTATCCACCAAATTTCAAGGCTATATCACATTATATTGTAACCCAAATCAACACTCCCTCTTAGCAGGAATGTAAATGCAGTGCTGGTCTGTCTCCAAGCCTAGGCACTACTTCGTAGACATCATTCACCATTATAGAGTTGTATTGCTCTACCATCACATCCAACCAAACTTGATGTTGAGTGGCCTCCTAAAAACTGGAAGGCTCGCCATTCTCAACTACTAATGCCTGTAATGTATCTGTTTATTTTGGCTCCCTTTTATTGTTTCTTGGTGCACCAATGAAATCTTCTGCATCACGCAGAATCTGTCGAAGTTCCCTACTAGTTCTTCCTCTCATAGTAGGTGCTTCTATTAGCTCATCCTCTTCCTGTGATTCTTCCTGTTCTAAGGAAGAATTCTTGGCTTCTACTGGTTGAAGTGGTTTGACCAACGACTCATATTTTGACTGCTCCACGGAAGACATTTCTTGAGGTCTTCTAAAGGCACTATCATCCATGAATTTCACATATCATCGAACTACTACCTTCCTCCTCCCTGGAAGTTAGATTCTATATGCCTTAGTGATCTCGCTATATCCCACTAGATATCCTTTCTCTTTAGTTTGATCTAACTTCTTCCTTTTCTCCTTGGGTATACGACAATATGCTAAACTCCCAAATATCCTGAAATGGTTGACTTCAAGAGTCTTTCCGGTGAAGGATTTCTATGGAGTAATCTTGCCCAATGCCCTATGATGATTTCTATTCTGGACATAGACTGTTGTGTTGCATGCTTCTTCCCACAAGAATTTTGGCATATCTTGATCATACATCATGGACCTAGCTGCTTCCACGATTGTCTTGTTCTTCCTTTCTGCTACTTCATTATGCTCCGGATTGTAAGGAGTTGTCCACTCTCTTTTGATGCCCTCCTTAGTGAAAAAATTAGTGAAGTTCTTATCGACATATTCTCCACCATTATCTGAGCACAAAAATTTTATTTTCTTCACTCTCAGATTGTCCACCAAAGCTGTGAAATCTTTGAATCAACAGAAAGCCTCGTCCTTGGTTTTTAGGAAACTGATCCAAGTTTTCCTTGAGTGGTCATTGTTATAGACATTTTTGTGCCTTACAACATTGAGCATGAAATGTCCATAATCTAAGGGATCCAAAGTCCCTAAACATGTTGTTCCTACCCCTAGAGGAACAAGGCTAACAAACCACAGCAATTCACAGAAGTTCTCCACCAGAAACTGCTCAAAAACAAGTCAATTCAGGATCATTTCAGTGGCTACACTAGCTATTTGCGCTGAATGTCAAAGCCAACACTGGCTACCTGCGTTGAATGTCAACTGGAACACTAGCTACCTGCGCTGAATGAGAGTGGACAAGTGGCAGGCTCATTTCTCAAGGTGTCAAAACCCAGGAAGCTTCCAAAATGACACTTGCCTCAGGGAATTCGACTGGTGATGAGTAAGAGGTTCCAAATCTCCAAGTGGAAGCAAGAACCTCCAAGTGGACTCAAGAACTGACAGAGGGAGAGGACACTAGTCAGATCTCAAGCTGACTCATCCTCTCTCCAAACATCTATATATGGATCTCTCCTCCATGAGATCTGGAGGCTGGAATTTTGTTATTGCAAAGAATTGATGTTGGTTTGAGACTGGAATCATTGGGTGCTTAATGCTTTGAAAGGGGTGAAGATAGGAATTCCATTTGCTGGGAGGGAGATGCTGGATTGGAGCCCTCTGGGTTGTATCTCTTCCTGAACCTTGTTATTCATCAATAAAGCTATCTTGGTTTCTCCTATATTATGATGTATTCTTGATGTATGATTGCATTAGTGTATTTGGTTTATTTCTAATCCTAAACTAGTTATGAATGTGAATATCTGTCTTTGTGTAGTGCTCTTCTCTTGTCGCAAGCAGCTGTTCTCTTGTCGCAAGTAGTTGTTCTCTTGTGATCTTGCAGGAAGTTGAAGCTGGATAAGCAAGAAGGCAAGTAGCTGTGAAATCCCAAAGAGAAGAGAGACCGGATCGAGGGACAAACGGAAGACACCAGTAAGTCTATTGATCTCTCTTCTTTCACATTTCATAAAGGAAGAAACCAGAATAGCTGTACTCGTTTGTTGCTAAGGCACTGCCACACCTTAGGTGGATAGGATCGTCCTGCATAGGCATTTTTCCCCACAACAAATTGGCGACTCCGCTGGGGAGATATGTTTAGTCATTTTATTTGTGTTTCTATCATTGTTTGTTTCATAGACTTGACAGCAACAATCGAACTGCATCTTTCTCGATGCAAAGTAGACAGTTGCTGCTTTGATCCAGTTACTGGACTTGTCTATGATCTGAACAATGGACTCACAAATGATTTGATGATCCTTGTGATAGATCTTAGTAACCCCTCAAAGCATCCCTTTGATTACACCTTGCTTGTTGCTTTTATTTGGCCTAAAATAGTGAATTAAATAGCAATCTGTGACCCAGAACATGAGGGAAACGAGAGTTTCTCCTTCAGCGTAGACCCAGTGAAGGGATTCTGCATTTCAACGCAGGTCCCGTGAAGGCTACCTGCGCTGAATGTCAAAACCCCTGTGTTGAGGTTGCGCTGAACCAGTTTGTCCTTGTGCAGCTGGGGTTCTCTGCTCTGTTTTGCCTTGTTTTGATCTCTGATTTTTGCAGCCTGTAACCAGCATAGGTACCAGTCTGATAACTCCTTTTCTCTGCTTAGATTCCACCTCCTTTTGTACAAAAAGACTGTGAGTGTTTTTATGTGTTTGTGGCACCATTTACAGTTTTCCTTTGCATAAGTGAAATAGTCATCCTGTAGCCCTTGATTCAAATCTGTTGATTGTGATCTTAGAAGAGAGTTCATTGGCTGTTTGCAGATTGATTATACATTTACTTTTGCTTATTGGTTTGAATTTGTCTCTTTTAAGTGTCGAAACCAGTCTTTATTTCAAAAATCGTTAAGTGTTGTAATCTCTTCTACCCTCTCTGATTTCGAAAAAGTAAACTTGTTTGGATTGATCATTTAAAAGCAAATTCAAAGTTGTACAAAAAGCTTTCTTTGTAGGCATCAATACTAAGAAAGCGGAAAACAAACACCTGCATTGTGCATTTGCATTTGATAGTTTGCATGTTGGATTTAGGAAAAGTGCACTAGAGTGTGCTGATTGCTCTTTGAGAAAAGATGGTGTCTTTCTTTTCCCTTAGTAGCTAGGATTTTCAAAGTTGAAAAGATATAAAGCTTGCTTATCATCTTTAGACTGCATTTAGGAATTTGTATCATACATCTCGTGGTGAACCTTGAAAGGAAAACTTTGAAAAGATCAACCTAAAATAAATTGAATAAACTTAACAACACTTTGCAACATAACACACAACATAGAGGTCTAGGCTAGAGACGTGTTCCGGCGTCGTTAAGCCTGGTGACTGTCGATCTCGTGGATGGTGGGTGATTCCTCCTGAGGGACGATAGCGCCAGTACGGATTGTGCTCCCACGTACCGTCGCATATATATTGGGAGACCCCTATAGGCATAAAACCTTTATCCTTAGGAAGTCGTGTCGGCCGCCCTACTGATCGCAATGCACTGAACACAGCATTCAGGAAGATCGACCGCCCGTACCCTAAAAAGTATTCTGTGGTTTTGCGAAAAGTTTGGCGCACCCTCTGCCTAGAACTCCAGAGCAGTTCCTTTTGGCCTTTTTCAGACTCTATAATGGAAAAAGTCCATCCGAGCATTTGTCACTTCGGGCTCGTTAAAACATCGAAGGAGACTAGAGTCATCTTTAGCTTTTTCTCGACTCTTTAAAACTGAAAAAGCAAGTTGTGTCTAAGCGTCGTTAAAAATTTATTTTAAATGGAACAATCACCCCTATTCCTGCGTTGATCTTTAGGTTGAAAAAATGGAGCACACCAACCAAGGAATTCCCCTTGGTGGAAATCCTAGTCCCTTCTCCTCTTGGGGAGATGTTGGTGCGCCCCACATGGCCACATTGTCGCTTCCAGGACTGACAATTGGCCTGCCAGTTTGGCTCTTTTCAACCAATTTCGTTCAGAACACCACCATTCCTGAATAGTCGAGTCAACAGTTAGACCAGACCAGAGTTGCCAACCAGCCTTCTACCTCATCTAACTCTTCCTCTCCTCCTTCCTCTTCGCTTGACGGAACTGGTAAAACAAAAAACCAAGTTCCTAGGGAGAAGAAGGAAAAGAAGAAGAAAGAGAAGAAGAAGAAGAAGGAGCCAAAGGCAACTGGGGGCAAACAAGTGTCGTCTGACAAAAATCCACACACAGCACTGACCAGGCCTAAATCGCCATGTGTCATATGCAAGGGAGACCACTTCCACAGAGATTGTCCCTGTATCCCTCGAATACTAAGGGGCTGGTCTCCCCGTTTGCACAATTCGATAGCATCAACCTCTGATAGCCATGTTGACTGCTCACCGTCGACTAGTGAAAGTGAAGTCCCAGGACAGAGAGGGAAAGCTAGATTTCCCTGTAAACTGTGTGAAGGCGACCATGCCATCCACCGTTGTCCCTTCTTAGACGAGGCTAAAAGAGTTCTGGAAGATCGCCCGATTTTACGAGCGCAACTTCCTCCTGGATATCAAAAACTCCTGCCAAGTCCTTCGCTAGTTGAGAACCCGGCTGGCCCGCCCAGGTGGTCAGCCGAAGCACCTATCATTGAAGATGAATTGTCTGGATCCATGCCTGACGAAAGTCAAAAGGTTGAGACGGCAGTTGACCCGGTTTTGCCTTCAGAGGCTCTATCTTCGAATGATACCATCACAGAGGATAATAAAGACGACACCGTCCAAATTCTCTTCATCAACACTGACTCTGATGAACAAGGGGGCAATGCCCCCATTCCTTTATCGCAGGAAGGAAGTTCGTCAGAGCGATATCCGGCCGTCTATTCGGTCCCACCACCAAGCAACCTGGTTGTGTCCTTTGACTGGAACCAACTAGGCAGACCTCGGTTGCCAGCAAGCATACCATTCAGAATTATCGTTCAAATATACAGAATGGTAATGGCTGGCACTATCATTGATGAGGGGGCATCTGTGAGTATCCTTTCCTCTATTGCTTGGAAAGCGCTTGGTTCGCCAGCGCTTTTGCCTGAAATGAGAAATCTATCAGGCTTTGATAAAGGAACCAGTCGACCTTTAGGGATCCTCCCCAATGTGCCCATAACATTGAAAGGGAAGACCGTTCAAATGAACGTGATGGTCGTTCAAGGACCCTTGGATTATAACCTACTCCTTGGACGAGACTATATATATTGCATGGGAGCCATTGTCTCCTCACTCTTTAGAGTAATGTGTTTTCCGCATGAAGGAAGAATGGTCAAGCTCGTGGACCAACTTTCATTTCCCGGATCACGCATCGCAAATAGTCATGTACCATCCCTAAATGGTCTATTCACGCAAGAAGTGTCTCAACCCACAGTCCGTCCTCCTGATGAGCGCGAGTAATCCGGGAGGATATGACTGGAACCCAGCGGGCATGCGTCCTGGTCTGCTTCGGCAGGGAAACTTTGGGTATAGAGTAGGTTTCCGCGGGAGAATATGACTAGTCTGTACCTTGTCCGTCTAGGAAGATGGTTATTCTAGAATAAGATTCTTTCGTCAAAGTTATGTGAGTTGGCGGGCTACGTCGCTCACCTTTGTCTATTTCGGTAGACATTGCCGAGGAAGTGTTTTGTTTGAAAGATTAACGAGACAATCTTTGGGTAACCTGAAAGAGGTAAGCCTCTCTCGTTAAAACAAATGTTTTGGCGGAAGAGAAGTAGAGGTAACCTTGAAACTCTGTTTTATACCTGGGGGCATGCAAACCTTTTGGAGTGCAAGCAAGGGGCGGCTATTTATTTTTTAAATTTTTAGGACCTCTAACCCTTTAAACTCGTAGGATTAGTCGTTTCCAAACTTGGATAAAGAAAGGATTCGGAGCAAAGCTTAGTGAGATGAAGCTCCATAAAAAATAGAATCTTGATGAGACACTCTTATCATATGACTGGGTATTCGAGCAGTTTTAGCACAAAGTTCATGCTCGTTAAAAAATAAACGCAAGATCCGAGCAGTTTTAACGTGGACTTCATGCTCGTTAAAAATAAGCATAAGCAATGAGCAAGTGTTTCCACCAGCGTTTAAGCTCATTTTAAAATAAAAAATGAACCTACCCGGTAAATAACCACTGTGAATGTAATATCATCAGCCATTAAAGCCTTGGTCGTGTTTGCACCGTCACCTCCACTTTTCATTTGGCCGATCATTCACCTCCATATGTTTGTTTACCCATTTTGAGGAACAGCTACGAAGAGTGATTTCACCTAGCCATCCTTGTGACACTGCCGTGATTGGAAAATTCCAACCTGTACCTAGAATCAACTGCTAACCCTGTTTATCACTCGTTCCTCAAAAGACGAGTCTTCTTTAAGCTCTTTTCAACTGACTCGTAAAATATGAAAAGATTGCCGAGTCCTTGGCCTTCCAGCTCGTTAAAGGGACAAGAAGAGCTATCCCTCCTCTAGATTTTAATCTTTTTGGACCCGAGGGATTATTGCACAAAAAGATCGAGCGCTTGTTTTATTCGGCTCGTTAAAACTATCAAAAACTCATCCCTTCTATATTGTTTTATACTTTTTCGGACTTAAGGGATTAGATGACGAAAAAGGACTTTTGGAGTTAACTTTATGTACCTTTTCAGACTCTCTAAAAATGAAAAGGACCGAGTTATCCTTGTCGTTAGACTCGTTAAAATCATTAAATAGCGACAAACTTGTCTTTAGAAGAGAACGAGTTTCACTATCGCTAGGCTCGTTAAAACATAGCGATGGGCTTGCCCGAAGGGTAGGTTATAGAACAAGCATATGTTATCCTCCTCAAGCTTGACAAAAATAAAGAGGTACTGGTCAGCAATGACTGGGGAAAAATTGGGAAAAACTAAAGAAAACTTTGATGGTAGCAAGTCGCTCTTGAACATGACACTTTTCCTCCGTACCACAATCGGGTTGGATTGTTTCATTCACCGGCCTCATCCATGGTCTCGCCATACCATCCATATTTGGGGTAATGCTACCGATCCATCGTATCAGTGTCGCCATATGTTCAAGAGAAGTCGTTCAGAAAAGTCAACCATGTCCCATCCACTGCCATACATTATCCTTCATCCTTTCATGACCGCCACCCTGAATCATATGTCACAGATCGTTTTCACCTCCATTAAAATCATTAGCTCCGTTCTGTGTCACTGATGTGGGATTCATTAAGGCCCTCCTGTGACGGATCGCTTCTTGTCGACATCAGCTCATTATCCAAGAAATTGATCTAGGAACAACCCCTTCAGTACTTTGAAGCTTGCATGCCACAATGGCAAGTTTCTCACTTCCGGCGACAGGTATACATCAATGACCTTTGACCGAAAGATTTTGTGTGGTGTTCGACGACAAGTCCTTTATTCACACCACGTGAATTGTACTGCAGTACCTTGAGGTTCATTATCATTATCGGTGATTCCTCTCGCGCTTGTTAACGGTTTTCATCATTGACCGGTAATCAAGCGATGCCTTTCCATGTTCGACTTCAGAACATTTCTCACATGGATCGACTTGTACTTAGAGTGAAGATCGAACGAGTTTGAAGACCCCGGATCTAGTTTCATCCATCCGGGCTGCGATATATATTCAGGAAAGATAAAGACATTGACATGTACATCGTTGCAGTAGATAATCATCCTACTCAAAGGATGATAATTTTATCAAAATTATCAGTCTACCATCAGACGATTGTCTGTTCTATGTACAGAAAAATGAATTTATAAAGCTTAGCATGGGAATGCCCGCCTTAGCTAGATCATGAAAGCAGTATGAAAAATAATGTATTTTATTGTATCTTATTACAGGTCTCCTCCCAGCATTGGATGAACTTTGGATCCCCCTGATAAAGCATTTCGCCCGATAAACAACCTCATACTTTAGGGGGCAACTGTTATAGACATTTTTGTGCCTTACAGCATTGAGCATGAAATGTCCATAATCTAATGGATCCAAAGTCCCTAAACATGTTGTTCCTACCCCTAGAGGAACAAGGCTAACAAACCACAGCAATTCACAGAAGTTCTCCACCAGAAACTGCTCAAAAACAAGTCAATTCAGGATCATTTCAGTGGCTACACTAGCTGTTTGCGCTGAATGTCAAATCCAACACTGGCTACCTGCGTTGAATGTCAACTGGAACACTAGCTACCTGCGCTGAACGAGAGTGGACAAGTGGCAGGCTCATTTCTCAAGGTATCAAAACCCAGGAAGCTTCCAAAATGACACTTGCCTCAGGGAATTCGACTGGTGATGAGTAAGAGGTTCCAAATCTCCAAGTGGAAGCAAGAACCTCCAAGTGGACTCAAGAACTGACAGAGGGAGAGGACACTAGTCAGATCTCAAGCTGACTCATCCTCTCTCCAAACATCTATATATGGATCTCTCCTCCATGAGATCTGGAGGCTGGAATTTTGTTATTGCAAAGAATTGCTGTTGGTTTGAGACTGGAATCATTGGGTGCTTAATGCTTTGAAAGGGGTGAAGATAGGAATTCCATTTGCTGGGAGGGAGATGCTGGATTGGAGCCCTCTGGGTTGTATCTCTTCCTGAACCTTGTTATTCATCAATAAAACTATCTTGGTTTCTCCTATATTCTGATGTATTCTTGATGTATGATTGCATTAGTGTATTTGGTTTATTTCTAATCCTAAACTAGTTATGAATGTGAATATCTGTCTTTGTGTAGTGCTCTTCTCTTGTCGCAAGTAGCTGTTCTCTTGTGATCTTGCAGGAAGTTGAAGCTGGATAAGCAAGAAGGCAAGTAGCTGTGAACTCCCAAAGAGAAGAGAGACCGGATCGAGGGACAAACGGAAGACACCGGTAAGTCTATTGATCTCTCTTCTTTCACATTTCATAAAGGAAGAAACCAGAATAGCTGTACTCGTTTGTTGCTAAGGCACTGTCACACCTTAGGTGGATAGGATCGTCCTGCATAGGAATTTTTCCCCACAATAGTCATTAATAGAGGTAATGAAGTATTCAACACCACTAAGAGCTTTAGTGGGCATAGTTCCGCAGATATATGAGTGTATCAATCCTAATACACTCTTGTCCCTATTTTTACTTCTAGGAAATATTGCTTTGGCATACTTGCCCAGAGCACATAATCTGCATAGATCATCTCGTTCTGTACTAAGACATGGAACTACTATTACAGTTTTCCTGAGTATTCTCAAAGCCCCATGGTGCAAATATCACATTCTTATGTGATCTGAAAATGGACTGTACTTGTTTAAGGGTGCAAGGTATACATTTCCAATAATTTCAACTGTGAGCTAGACACTCCAAATGACCTCTAAAAATGTATAAACTTCTTATTTCTTATACAGAGATAGACTGTAGGGGCATTCACTGGACATGTCACCTCTAAAGAGAGGATGAGCTCCAGAGGCTACCTGGCCCTCTACAGGCTCTGCCTAAAGAAATAACAAAGTAAACACTTAGAAGTCTCTGACATACAGATACTTGAAATTTGTTGGCTTGCGGAATAAGACAAATAACTTTCTGCAGCTGAACATGTGATTGTGTGTGTATGCAAGTTATATTTATTTGCTATTTAAAACTTTATATTAGTTTTGTTTAGCATCTCATCTTCAGCAAATAAAGACATCAAAATGATAAAGCTGTTCACCCCTTCTGGGCTACATCTGGTGGACCAAGCCTCTCCAACTAGGCTTGTCCTCTTGTATTAAAATTGCTACAAAGGCTAATACAAGAATATGGTGTCTCAAAGGACAGATCTGACTGTAAATATAGAAATATAAGATAGGAATTAGCCAAACATGCTCTTTCCCAAACACTAAACAGTGAATTTTGTACCTTACACAGTACTTTCCCCAATTGGCCCTGGTGGCCCTTTAAACTTGCATGGAGAAATTCGAGGTGAATATGACCTCAATTGGTTCTGAAACCTCTGCCATTAGACTCAGAAGGTCGAAAATAGTAGACATAGGCTTTTGAATCACCAAAAACGGATGAACATAGCCCCCAAACAGCTCAATCACTGAAATGGCCCTAGTGGCCCTAAAAGCTTCCCTGAAGCTAAACAGTGAAAAGAATGCCTCAAAAGGAAAAACGAGCTGCATAAATGGATTCATAAGGCTGGAAAACTTCAGGAATGACCTTCGTTCCACATTCACTAGCTGCACAATTCCCAATGCAGCTCCCAAACTGATTTGGCCCTAGTGGCTCCTAGAACTTCCATGAAGCAGAAACACCTGAAAGTGACCTCAGATGGCTGTGATACCCCCACCAATGGCTTCAGAAGGTCGAAAATACCCAAAATCAAAAAAAAAATCGTCCAAAACCGACTTTCCTAGCCAAAGTTATGGCCATTTAAAGTTTCCCCAGTTTTTCCCTAGAAAAACTCCAGCTAACTTTAGTTAACTCCAGATAGCTCCGCCAATTATGGCGGGTCCGCCAAATTTGGCGCTCCTGCCAAAATTCCGCCAACTTAACTGCAGTTACATTTAATGTTTGGTGGTTGCCTCGGATTTCGTGCCAGGCAGAATATTCCTTTTTTAATTTTTTTTTGAAAAATTAAAATTTCTAATGTTATGGACAAATTCTTCTTTTTGCCATAACTTCCTCATACGGTGACCGTTTTTCAAACCGTTTTCGGTGCCGGAATCGGGAAGACAAGAAATTTCTAGTCATTCAACTTTGAACCAGTTCTAAGCACTTTAAATTTTGAGCATTTTACGACACTTAGGACATGAGCACCTGATCATTATGTGCCATAATTCATTCAAATCCTTGTCTCCACTACTACCTATCAGTGCCATTGGTGATTCTAGTTGTAACATGTACAACCTATTACTTCTGATTGCGATATATACTTTCTTTTTCTGGTTCACGTTTTTGACGTATACATTTTCCTTAATGAAGAAAACATCATATCCCTTACCTTGAAGTTGTGATATGAAAATTGATTTCATCCCCAGTCTTGACACATGTAGCACATTGGTAGCATGAAAGCGCTCTCCCGTTTCTATTTGAAAAACTATGGTACCCTTCCCTATTGGAGTACGCTTTGCCTTATTCCCCATGGTGATCTAAAAATTCATCCTTTCCTCGAGAAACATTCTCGTATTCTTGTCATATGCCAAGAGGCTCCACTATCTATATAACATACCTCTGATGATGCAGAGTTTGTCACACAAGAAACTTATTCTTCCAATCTGGAAGCCAGCATAGAGAAATCAAAATTACTGTCTCTTGTGTAATTTCCTGAAAATCTGCGCGAGTCTCCTGATGTAAATGCCTATGCATCATGATCTCGACCCATAACTGATTTTCCCTTCGTATCTCGTATTACTTCCTCTGATACCATGTGAAAATTAAATTATTGCAACAACTGATTTATTTTACCTACATATTTTCCAATAAGTTATTTATGAAAACCCTTCAGTAAATATTAAAATAACTTCTACTGCAACTATCACACCATAATACAAGAATCAAACACATCAAAACATATATTTTTGGACAATTATCCCCAGAAAATCCCAATGTGGGAAAACGGTGCAGCAGAGGAGGATTTTATTATTAAGCTTTTCTCAAGTACAACTAGGGTGCCAAATTGGCTCACCCTAAAGAGACAAATCCTTCTACACCTCCCCTAGGCTCAGCATCTATCCATCTAGCCTCTAACTAACTCCTAGACCCTCGGCGCCAACATCTACCTCACTGTGTTAGCACTTGGGTTCTCTGCATCACCCACGCATGCCCTCTAGTGATTTTGTAGTCCAGCTACCTCTTCGTCTTCCTAAGTATTTATGTGCCTGCCTCTCTGAACTCTGCATTAGTCCTATGGCATGGTTCCTACCTCTCCGTTATGTACTTTCTACCTTTGTCTGTAATCCAGACCTCTAGTTTGAATTTCTCAGCGAGCCCCGCTCCAAAAATCGAGCTGATTGGTCTCCTTCAGTATATCTCTAAATAACCCTCAAGTTGTCTCTTATACTTTTCCTATTAATGAATCAACGCTTGTGATTAAGTCCCTAATCAATGACTGAGTTAGAATAGACTTGATCTCCATCCTTTAGCAGTTTCTCATCCTTATCTTTATTAATACCCATTAATATTTTCATTTTCCTAAGTTTATACTTAGGAACTCAATAAAAATATTAATTATTTTAATAACTCTTCATCTTGATGGATTTTTCCAAAACAATTTCTAGGTCTTGGAGATCTCATGTGCTTTAGCCTCTCCACCAATTTTCATGACTAGAGAACCTCCGATGCTACCCCAAATCAACAGGACTTGGTAGGCCACCTTAGTTTGGTAATAGTGTCTTCATCAAGGCAATCATGAAATGATCGTGTCAAAATTTTTGGAGGCATCATTACATCATTTTGGATGTTATTTCAAAAGGACAACATGTTAGGTCATCAAAGGATAACAATCAGAGGACAATGATTTAAATTCCCAATGCACTACGAATCCAAGAAAAACATTGCAGTTTCATGATGTTTCTCCTTAAATCATAATTAGCATGATCACCTTTGCTCCAAGCCATTCAATGTGATCATTTGAACTTGCATTATTATCTCTTAGCACTCAACTTTTCTTTATCGGCATTAGAAAGCTCAAAAGGTTTGGCTCTTTCACTGCGAAGGGAGGTAGGGGTGTCGCAAATCCACACAAGGTTCAATTTCTTGCAGCTCGACGATCCAAATACTCTCACAGGTGAAAATTCAGTTTTCCTTTTCTTTTCCAGTCATGATAGAACTTTGATATTTCATTCAAAAGCCAACACAAACTATCTAAAGATTGCAAAAAGAGCAAAAGTTTTGTCTCTACTTTTCTGCATTTCATTGTGTTTTTCTTTCTCATCATTACACTTTCATCACAACTTGCTACAAATTCACACAGTGAGATAATTTCCTTCTTTGTCGTCAACAATTTTCCTTTTCACTGTGAGAGCCTCTACATGCAAATATTTGACTTAGTTTCAAGACTCTAAAAAATATTTTTCCCTTAAAACTTTATGCTCAAAGGTGTTTAGAGGTCGAATGTTCTAGCGAGGTTAAATGTTCTAGCACTGCGTTTTTGGTTTGTGCACTGCAAGTGTCCCGATGTAACAATAATAATGTAAGGACAAACAAGAGGGGTCAAATCTCTTGAGAAGAGATATATGTTTTTTAGCCCCTAACCTCCAAGAGAAATACTGAGGGGTCAAATCTCTTGAGATGCAAACCTGCAAAATATGTTTTGGCACCTAGAGTGATTTGATCCCTCTTGGAGCTTAATAGATTAGGGGTTAAGATGGAGCTAGGCTAGTTTACTATCAACTAGATGACTAGGGTCTAGTGTATGAAAAAGTACCACGCTCTGTTTTTTTTTAAACATAAAACTATCTACATCTTACATCACTCACCTCTCTTTCAATGAGATTTACAAGGATTGGAACCAAGAGGAAAATACTCTTGAAAGTAAGGCTAGAAATGCCTAGGGGATGTTAGAAAATCTTTGCAAAATCCTAAGTGAAAACTATCTAATATTTTCATTCTTTATAGTTACTACTATGCTAGTAGTGATTTTTTTAGGTAACCAATTTTTATAGAATACCATTGCTTATTACACCAATTTTGGTCATATCCATGCCTAGACTTAAACAATTTCTTATCTTTCTTAGTGCATGTATATGTGTTCTCCTATTTGTGAAGTGTTCATCAAGTCCAACTCCTTACCTTTCTTAGATCTTGTATATGTGTTCCCCTATTTGTGAAGTGTTCATGATGTCCAACTTCTCACCGGGAGATAGCACAAGATTTGAACCCAAAGGTTCCGCTTTGATGAAACTTCATTTCCACGGCCATCACCAATTGAGTAGAAACCTATGTATTAAATATGCTATTAAAACTATATTTATTAATTTGAAATATTTCTTCTCATAAAAACGGTGATATTAAAACTATATATTACATTTCACTCCTCGTGAGAAATCAGCAAGTAAAAAACAACAATAATAAATTTATTCATGATATTTGCTCCATAATAGTATTGTTTTTTAAAACTGTAAGGAATCAGCATTATCTTCTGATTTTCAATCAATAACCATTGAAATCATATTTCTAACTTAAAGCGAGAGAAACATCAATACACAGGTAATAACGTCAAATTAAATTATTTATATATTTAAATCTGAAAAGATTTCTCCAATATCAGAATCAGCGGCGGCAAACTGGACAAGTACTCTGTGATCGCAGCCATGTGGAAATGCAGTTGGTATAGTAGATATGGCCGCCCTGCATTTGAGAAGCGAGACTATGCTTCGCCACTGCTTGTGCCAAACTGCCAGGCAACTGCTCCACAACCGCAGTTCTATCTCGCAACTGCTCCACATGTAGCGGCTGGTGTGTCTTAGTTATTCTCCTCCAACCGATATTCTCCTGATCTTCGTGTTTCGTTACGTGATGAGATCAGCGATGACACACGTTTTGAAATTTGAAAAATATGAGTTGTTTATTTATAGAGTCACAATTTCATAATTACGAGGCTAATCCCTTCTCGCCGATGCCTTCTTTACTCCATTACATGAGAAGAAAGTTTTCTCACATATCAGGCCGTTAAACCCAATCCATATTGATTAGTTGGTTGTTTAAAAGATACGCTAGTTAATTAGAGCCATTTTAATTTTAGATCTACTCAGATTAGTTAGTTGTAATAATGGAAAGTTATCTTACATATTAGGCTGTTAAACCCAATCTATATCGATTAGTTAGTTGTTTAAAAGTTACACAGGTTAATTAGAACCATTCTAGATTTACTCACTATCAAGATTATTAATTGTTTAAAATATACCTTACGAGAAGGATGTAACAAAACCACCGCGCATGCAATCGTGGTGACTGTATTTTATTTACAATATTAGAGGAGAATTAGAATTTATATATAAACATTTCTGGAATCAAGGGTTAGCTAATCTCAAGCCTTAGATGTAGGCAAAATCAACCGTATGCTTAACACCTTAGTTAATTAGAGTCATTTTACTTTTAAATCTACTCAATATGAAGAGATCAAATTTTTTGAGTTGCAAATATCTTTTAGAGTAAAAAGAGATTTGATCCCTTTGATCTTTTAGTAGATTCAAAGTTAGAAAGAATCTTGTTCTTCTTTCTCTCTTTAAAGAGTCTTTCCCTTTACTTATATTCCACATAAATACCATGGGTGAATACATTATTTTTATTGACAGGGATGATTATTTACATTTTTATATTCCACATGTAATATACCATCGGCCAATATGCTAATTTTATTTTTTATTATTTTTATTTAGATAAAAGGATAGGATGGGATAAGACATTACAATATCTCTTCCATATTGGGTTGAAGAGTGCCTCTCCACATAGTAATATTAACAATTAATTAATTGATACCCATTAATAAAGTTGAAGAAAAGAGAGAGTTGTATATGAGCCCAATATGGAAGAGATGTTATAATGTCATGTTCTATCCTATCCTAGAAATAAAAATAATAAAATAAAAATAACTTCAAACTAGAATAATAAAAACAAAAAATTTACTGGGCGCTCCCCATGGTATTGACCCATAATATTCATTTGCAATATAGCCCGTTATAGGGGAAATAAAACCAATAAATTAATAGTTATAATTGTAATTGTAATTGATTATAATTAGTAATTAAATCAACCTAGATCTATCTTTATAACTTGAAGAAGAATCACACAACCATATAACCATATGCACAACAAATTAACACACAAACATTAAACCGGCGGAAAAGGCAGAGAGCCATCATGTGGTCTCTCATGCTCATGTAATTCACATTATACAAAAAATTTAATAATACATTTAGATACATGAGTAAGCGGATAGTGCGTCTATCTTAGACTCGCTTGAGACAATTTCTCAACTTACACACTAATTTAGGAGAGCTAGTTTGATGAAGGAGCATTGAGCCCAAGAAAACTCATTGTATTCTAGTAGACATAGGGGTATTGTGCTTTTAAGGAAGTTGGATTCCTAAGAATGAATTAAATGTAATTATTACTGTTTTGAGTTATTTTAATGAGAGAAGCTAGAGTAGGGAATTAATTGAATATTGTGAGGCTTTATTGTAAATGTTCTCGAATGTAGGAGAACATGAAAGATTTAGGATAGTTAAGAGATTGAGGAATTGAGAATTGATTGTAAATCCTAAAATAGCAGTTAGTTCATGATTTTAGGAACAAGAAGGAGATTTAGATAATTTGTTAAGAATTTCATAGATCTAAACCAGGAATTGGTTTTAGAGTCCTTATGTATAAACATAAGCCTAAATGGCAAAGAGGGATAGATAGGTTAGATGTTTTAGATAGGCTAGACAGATAGCAAAAGTGCGGTTGTAAGCCTACGGGCAGATTTTGTAAACAGAGGCAATAGTAATCAGGAGATCAGGCCGAGAGTGTCTCTTATGGAATTATTTGTTTATTAACAACATACAACTCAATTATGATTTAAATGTGTTTTGAGTGTGGAATAATGAGTGATGAGTAAATTGGGATTCATTGTAATATATATATATATATGTGTGTGTGTGTGTGTGTTTGTGTGTGTGTGCAGGTTAATTCGGCAACACAAAGAGGCACAGTCGAGGCAGAGCACAGACAAGAAGAACAAATCAGAGATTCGTAATAGATCCTTGAATCCATTGAAGGATCTGTAAATGATCTGGGATGACATAGATCAAAGGAGCATGAGAGGTCAAGCCAAAAGGAGTCGCAGCAGAACAGTGAAGGCGGAATACCAGAACCTTTGAATAAATCCGAAAACCACAAAAAATTAAGAAAGGCATAAAATCTAAGTGAAGTGGAAGAGCATAGAAATGAAGTTTTAACGCTTAGCAGCCGTTGGAACCAAGCTTGTGCAGATGAGCGATCACTGATTGATCGTGGATAACTACTAAGTCACCGTCGCTGACCCTGGGTACCTTCGACTTGCGACTTGCGATTAGATCTAGACCGTTGATCTGGTCTCGATCCAACGGTCCACGAGCAATCGGCGATTGCTCATTGCAACTTTTTAAGGCTCGGTTCCGATAAATTTTAAAAGGACTCTGCCGATGCGATTTAATCTCGATCATTGATCTTCCAGATCCAATGGTCCCTGAGCCTCAATACTTCAATTCCTCGTCTGCTTCTTTTCTTGGGTTTTTATGCTATCTCTTACATTCTTATGTGGTTTCCAGGGTTTCCTTAATGGTTTTTGTTCTTTGCTGTTTTCGTTGCGCGTCTCCTTTTGGACTACTCTCTCATGCTCCTTTGATTGATCTCGTCCTAGATCATTTCTTGATCCCTTAATGGATTCAAAGGTCCATTTCAAACCTACGATTCGTTCCTCTCCTCTGCCTCTTTTACTCCACTGTGTATTCGCCTCGACGTGTCTGCACACGCATTTATATTGAATTCCAATTCAATACATCATTCAATACTCAACATTCGAACACACATTCGAACTCAGAATTGAGTTCTTCCGTATATAAACAAATCACAATTGATTACACAATGAGACTCTATCTCTCCGGCCTGATCTTCTGATTATAATGGCCTCTCTCCCTCGCTTTCCTGTAGGCTTACAGACACACTCCCCCTGGCTGGCTGGCTAGCTAACTGGCTAACTAACTCCTCCAACCTCTGTCTTTTTTTTTTCTTTTCAATACAATAGAAATAGTTTCTTTACAGTTGCTCAACAGTTTCTTTAAAGTAATTCCTAACTAATCCTAATCCTCTCATGTTCTCCTACATTTGAGAACATTTACAAATATGTCTAATTAATTCCTATTCTCATTGAAAATCACTCAAAGGCCTAAATATTTACGTTAACTCAATAATTGGGAAACCAACTTCCCTAAAACACAAGACCCCCTATGTCTACTAAATTACATTGATTTTCTTGGGCTGAATGCTCCCACATCACTTTGTCAAACTACGCTTGATTTATCATTCAATGGTTAAATTTCGTGAGGTTTGACAGAATCGACAAGTTTGTATGTCTGTGAAGGAAAACAATTTTGAATTTCTTTCCACATTGACTTTTCCATCTTGTACTATGAAAAAATGTTTGCAGCGGTTTTGGTCCTTGGACACTTAAATCTCACTGATTTTGACTCATCTCAATGTTTGAGAATGTAGGGAAGAAGCATAAATAGTGGGCAGTCAGGGGCTTGTATATCAATTGGGCATTGATTGTTTATAAATAGGGGCATGTTCAACAGTTTATTCATCTTCAAAGATGGCATTAGAGAAACCTAGTTTGAAGGCCATATCCTTTTATTAAATATTCTACTACATCTATCAAAATTAACCCATAGATTACAAACTACATTTTGAAACAGGTTCCTCTCATATACTCTCCAAAAAACACCATGAAAAAATAAAAATATACATAACATGACAAAAATATAAAAGAATAAACAAATCAAGATCCTGCAGATGACTCGGACATCCTCTGCTATGGCTTCGAGTTGAATTGGAATGAATCCATGTTCATCGATGTCTTCGAGCTAAACTGGAATAAATCCATGTTCATCGATGTCAATACCTTCTTCCTCATCCATGTGATTTTCTTGCTTGCTTAGTCTACTCCTATTGGTCTGCATCGTCATGCATGAGCTCATGACCATCGCACCTTCCTTCATTCCTTTCCTTCATTCCTTATTTTCCACATGAAATTCAAGCATCTCATTTGCAAGTTGTAAACAATCCATCTTTAGATCTAACTTACCTTTTGGGCGAGAACTTCAATTTGAACCTCAGATTCTGTCAAAATCATCTCAGAATGGTGGGAAATCAGGGTGATTACAAACTCCAAAGTTTCATTCACCCTTGCGAGTAGAAGCCCTAAATCCTCCTCTGTATCTGCTACATTATTCTCCATGACATTGATATTATACTAAATATGATTGATAACATGAAAAATTGTGTTCCTTAATATAATTCCACTACTTCCAGATTTACCCCTCTTAAATATATTTGGCTTGTCCGTCTTAGCAACATTCCCACTCCAAACATCATTAATATCTAGATATAAGTACTGATGCCAAATATGCAGGCTAAATTATGGAAAGATTGCATACACAACAAGTTTGGATGCGAAGATATCGAATGAATTGAGGACCAGATGGAGTGAACGAAATCTTCCAAATCTAAAGCCCTCATTGGATCCTTAACCATCTCATCCCACACCCACACCAACACTATTATTTTATGATATTTATCAAATTTATTTCGTTTCCAAAATCACAAAGGGTTGGAAACTATCACATCTAACACTACTTTTGGTTGTGTTAATCGCTTAACCTAGTGATTTGTGAGAAACTTTCCCTTTGGAGTATCAATGTAATCGAGTACACTGAAGAAGGCGTCGGCCAGATGGGGCTAGTCTCATATTCTATAAATAAAAATAACTATTCATTTCAAAAATGCATAACATGTTCCATCGCTCATCTCATCACTTAACAAACAACTCTCCATTAATTTTATTTTATCTTCGAAATGGAAAACAGAACAAAAAGATCAGGAGAGCAGCGCAGCGGGCGCATCAACAGATCAACATCAGTAGAAGGGCGAATCAGATAACACAAGACACAATTGATTGAACACAACACAAGCACAATCACACAAAACACTTGTGGATTCGATTTCCAAAGAGGGTTTTTATATACAATGGAGAAGTTTCTAGAGTCGGTGATGGTGGCTTCTTGAGGAAGCTATCTAGCTCTCAAAACTTCCGCTGAATTCTCAAGAAGAAGCTAGACTCTGCATTTAATGTAGGTGGTTGGAATTATTAATGTTTTCCAACACTTCCCCTTAATTCCAACCATATGACAAATATACTATACCACGATACATAAGACACTGTAAACATACTCTTAATTGTCATGCTTGTTGGTCTAAGTCTTAGCTAGGCTTACAATATAATCTTGATTTTCTACAACACATAACTTACTTCTACAAAACTCAAATTTTTCCTTCCCAAGAGGCTTAGTGAATATGTTAGCTACATTCTCATTTGTATTACAGTATATTAGAGAAATTTCTTTTTATTGGACCTTTTCTCTTACAAAATGGTATTTTGTGTCTATATGTTTTGACCTTGCATGACATACATGATTGTTCCCCAGTTTGATGGTGCTTTGATTATCACATCTGATCACTGTAGGTTCTTGTTGACCTTCACCAACATCTTCAAGTATTCTTTTGAGCCACATAGCTTCAAAGGTGCCACTACATAATGCTTTATATTCTACTTCAGTTGATGACAAGGAAATTGTTGCCTGTTTCTTACTGCTCCATGATATAGCTCCTGATCCTATATTGAAGACGTATCCAATGGTGGATTTCCTGTCATCCAGATTTCCAGCCCAGTCAGAATCAGAGTGACCTGTCAATTCAACATTACAAGCATTAGTATATTCAATACCAAAATTGATAGTTCCCTTTAAATATCAAAGGACCCTTTTTGCAGCTATCCAATGGCTTTCATGGGGCTTAGCCATGAATTGACTAAGTATGCTTACTGCATAAGCAATGTTTGGTCTAGTGGTAGTGAGATAATTCAAACTTCCCACTAATTGTTGATACAATGTTCCATTCACCTCTTTCGTTCCATCATCACCTCTTAATTTTATATTTTGTTCTAGTGGAGTACTCACTGCTTTACATCCATTCATATGCAATCTCTTTAGTACTTCATTTGTATATTTGCTTTGTGTGATTACGGTTCTTCCATCATCTCTCCATACTTCAAGACCTAGACAATAGTGCATCTCACCAAGATCCTTCATCTCAAATTCCTGTGATAACTTCATTTTTATGTATGTAATCAATTTATCAGCACTCCCTATTATTATTAGATCATCAACATATATAGAGAGCGATACTATATCCCCATTTTTTTCTGTCTTGACATACACATTAGGATCATTTTTACTTTTTTAAAATCTTTGTTGAAAGAAGAATTTGTTGATTTTCTCATACCAATATCTGGGAGCCTGTTTTAGTCCATATAAGGCCTTTTTTAACTTGCATACAAGATGTTCTTGACCATTCTTTACAAATCCTTCTGGTTGAAAAAGATAAAACTCTTCTTTTAGGTCACCATTTAGAAAAGTTGACTTTACATATAATTGATGTAGCTTCCAATCATATTTAGTTTCCAATGCTATCACTATTCTGATTGTATTCATTTTTGCAACTGGAGCAAAGGTATCTTCATAATCTATACCTTTTTTTTGTGAATAACCTTTTGCAACCAATCTTGCCTTATACTTGTCTATGCTACCATCTACATTAAATTTTGTCTTGTACAACCATTTTGATCCTATAGGGACTTTATTTTCAGGTAATTTTATTAATTCCGAAGTTTCATTTTTCATTATAGAGTCATATTCTTCTTTCGTAGCTTCCATCCATTCTTTATGATTTTTGGCTTGTTCATAATTTAAGGGCTCAAAAACAGTCATTACTTGAGACATTAAAGCATAATATTTATACCTAATGGGGGCTTGAATCTGTTGTGTTGACCTTCTTAGAGGTTCATTACTTTGTGGAGTGCCTTCATAACTTCTTTGTGGACTTTGATTCCTTGATGTGTCTTTTGGAATGTCCATGTGTTCTTGAACTTGAGTTGATTCCATAGCTTCTTCTTCTTCCTTAAAGCTTTCATAAGGAGACTGCCATATATTATGTTCATATTCTTTTATTTGTTTATCTACATGCTCATGAAATATAACATCTCTACTTGCAAAGACTTTGTGAGTACTTGGATCATACATTTTATATGCTTTTTGATAAGTGCAATATCCAATAAAGATACATTTGATGGCGTTGGCATCTAACTTACTCATATCCTCTTTAGGAATATGAGAAAAGGCCTTGCATCCAAATATCCTTAAATGACTAACTTTAGGTTTAAAACCATAAAATGCTTCAAATGGTGTTTTTTGCTCAAGATACTTAGTAGGGCTTCTACTTTTAAGATATATAGTTGTATTAATGGTTTCAGCCCAAAAACTATTAGAAAGTCCTTTAATTTTTAACATACTACGAGCACATTCAACTAATGTTCTATTCTTTCTCTCAGCTACTCCATTTTGTTGAGGTGTATGTGGTACTGTATATTGTTGCATAATTCCACTTTGTCTGCAATATTTGATAAAAGCTCCGGATGTGTACTCACCACCTTTATCTGATTGAAGAATTTTAATGCTCTTTCCTGTTTGCTTTTCAACCATACTCTTGAATTCTTTAAAGTATTCAAACACGTCATTTTTGTTTCTTATAAAGTACACCCAGGTGTATCTAATGCTATCATCAATAAATATAAGAAAGTAATATGCTCCACCAAGTGACTTACTTTGCATCGGACCACATACATTAGTATGCACTATTTCAAGTATTTCACGTTTTCTTCTATTTTCATGCACAGGAAATTCTTCCCTATGTTGTTTTCCTAGTGCACAACCTTCACATTCAAAGTGTTCACCCTTAATAATTGGAAGACCTTCTACCATCAATTTCTTTTGTAGTAACATTAGGTCATTATGATTTAAGTGTCCATACCTTTGATGCCAAAGCTCTATAGTTGACATACCTGTTGATGCCAAATATTGATGCCCATTCTTCATTACATCCAACTTGTATAAGCCTCCAACACTCATTCCTTTTGCAACAACCTTGTAGTTGTCTTGCACATCCTTTACCAAACAATGTGATTTCACAAATTCAACTTTTAAATGTTGATTTGTGATAGTAGAGACTAAAATTAAATTCTTCTTTAATCCTAGAACATACACCACATTTTGAATTTGTTTGCTTGTCCATTAGGCATCATAACACTTATATCACCATATCCTTTAATTTCATGTGATGTATTATCTCCTAAATATATGTGTCCACCATTATTAATCTCATGATAAGTATCAAAACAATCTCTTTTGCATGACATATGGATTGATGCACCAGAATCTATAAACCAAGCATTATCATCATCAGTTTCTGCTGATAAAGCAGCATTGGACACAAACAATTTAAGATTGCTAAAGTCATGACTAATTGCTTCATCTCTATCAACATAATTTCCTGAATGCCTTCTTTGTTTAAATTTATCAGACCTTCTTTTCATGCGATTCTTAGCAAAATGACTAGCTTTTTCACAATAATAACACACATCATCTCTACTTGATTTGGCATTTGTCCTTGGTAAAGGTGTACCTTGAAATGATTTTACCTGTGGCTTTTCGCCTTTATTTTTCTCCCACCGTTTGCCTTTGAAGGGCTACTTCCCTTTGGCCATCAATGCCAAATCTGAATTGGAAGATTTCTGTTTAAGGCTTCTTCTCTACTCTTCTTCTTGCATAAGTATACCTGCCAACTCATAAAAGGTAGGAACCTTCTCTCTAGCTGAAAGACCAGTGATAAACATTTGAGATTCATCAAGAATTCCATTTAATGTCATAGTAACCAAGTTTGTATTATATATTGATTCACCAATCTCACCTAATTTATCCTTTAGATCTTTAATTCTAGAAATAAAATTACTAACACTTTCATTTTCTTCCATCTTAATTGAAAGAAGCTTACTGTTTAAATACAATATTCGATTTGTAGTCTCTGTCTCATACAAATTTTTGAGAGTGTCTTATGTCTCCCCGGATGTTTTACACTCTCTAATGTGTGGAATAATGTTGTCCTTAACCGTCATCTGCAAAAGCACCTTTTCTTTGTTTTCCTGTCGCTCCCAATCTTGAATTGCAACATTTGTGGCTTGAGGGGACACTGGCTTAACTTCAGCTCCAGACACAATCGTCCATGTATTGTTGCCTTCCATCAAAGTTTGCAACTTAAACTTCCAATTTGCATAATTTTCACCGTCTAACTTGTTAGAGTCAGATAAATAAGATTCTGCCAATACATTAGCCATGTTACTTATTTTCACCGTACCAATCACCAAAAAAATACTAATTTTCACAAATATAAACCCTCAAGCATAAATCATAAAATTTTATCCAATATCATTGGATAATATGGCTGCCCTTTTTTTTTCTTGAACACAACAAATCAAACTCCAAATTCACCACTCCAAAAAACTTCTATGATTACACTACTCATTTGAAAACTTCATACAGAAAATTCAGAATATAAATCCACTCATGCACAATCACCACAAACGTAGTTATTACAAACTTGAAGTTTGTGTGTATATATATATATATATATATATATATATATATATATATATATATATATATATATATATATATATATATATATATATATATATATATATATATATATATATATATATATATATATATATATATATATATTTACTTGACCGTAACTATTCTTCAAATTTCAACTTGAACACTCAAAAAAATACTGTGATTTTTACCATTAAACTTCTATCTTAGAAAGAAGATGCGAGAGCGACTTTTTTTCATAAACTTTAGAGTTCATGAAAATTCCATACGAAATAGATTTTTAACTTCACATAAAATATTTGAGAGCACTACTAAAAAACGATCAGTACTAATCCATTCAATAGTGACACTCTCAGCAAGAGGCAGGAGCTACAGCCATAGTCTCAGTAAGAGGCTCCTTTGACCAGCTCTTCTGTAAGCAACTCCTTCTTAGGAATCTTCCACTAGATTTCCCTCACAGCAATGCGCTTTAAGCAACTCCTTCTACAATAATGTGATTTCCCAAAAATCACACACAGTCGACTCTCTGGTTGCAGTCTCCACCCAACACCTATTCTCCGTGCAACAAAACTCTCACAGCCGCACCACTCACACAGCAGTTTCTCACACACTGCTACACACAACGCTCTCAGATAGCTTCAGTAATCTAAGACTCACACTCTCACCTTGCTTTTATACCAAATCAGAGAATAGAAGACGCAGCTGATTGAACACAGTGCAAGCACAATCACACATAACACTTGCTCATTCAATTGCCAAAGAGGGTTTTTATATACAGTGGAGAAGTTTCTGGAGTCGGTGATGGTGGCTTCTTTAGGAAGCTATATAGCTCTTGAAACTTCCACTGAATTCTCAAGAAGAAGCTAGACTCTGCATTTAATGTAGGTGGTTGGAATTATTAATGTTTTCCAACAGGGCACAAGAGGAGTAGGACAACAGCTGCAACTCGTCCTCCCACTGATAATAATACTGTCACTCACAATGAGCTAACAGATGCGAATACTGATAATGTGCCTACTTGGCTTGAATTTGTACAAACTAGAAACACAGATAGAGTTGCGGAGGAGCAGTTGCCAAATGGCCCCGTACCTAAGGAGCAGTTGCCAAATGAGCAGAAAGACATAGTTGCAGGGGAGCAGCTGTGACACATAACTTTAACTGTAACTATTGAGCAGTTGCCTCCCACAACCAGAGAGGAGTAGTTACCAACGGAGGAGTAGTTGAGATTAATGGGGTTGCGTAGAATAAGCATTTCAGAGGAGCATATCATTGATAGTAATAGTATAAGTTCAAGTTGCCCAATTTTCCATATCGGTTTTCAATTGGGTGAGAATGTCTCTCAAATGCATTGCGGCCACATCTACCACACCCATTTTATTTGCCGATGGCTATTATCCTGAGATAGTTGTCCAATCTGCCACCATAGATTTCGCCATAGATCCAGATCCTTCCCAATTATCTGGCAATGCGTTCCCCCAGGCAATTATTTATCATAGTAAGCAGGAATCAAATTTGAAGGGCATGGTTGTTGTATTTAAGTTAAATTTATTTAACCCTTCCAGGTTGACAAGTTAAAATCAATGGTTTTTAAAAAGTTTAAATATAAAAAGATTATGTTAGAGATTGGTAATAGTATATGTTCAAGTTACCAGATTTTCCATATCGATTTTCAGTTGTCAGGAGGTGTGTCTCAAATGCATTGTGCCACATCTTCCATAGCATTTGCATTTTCATATTGCTGCTATCTAGAGATAGTTGTCCATCCTGCAGCTACAGATCATTTTGCCACAGATCCAAATCCCTACCAAGGAGGCTAGGATTTGAGATTGTTTATTAGAGTTCCAAAGACACATATCAGACAATATGCATTTCTATATGACAAGATCAAAATAAATGCAATATTGAGATAGCCTGTATGGAATATTAACAATCAGTTGTTTTTAGTGAGATTTCAGGGCTTTTCAGGCTACTGAATCCATATATTTTTAGGGTGCTAAATCCATATATACAGTAAAAGAAATAGTTTATATATCACAAATCAATATTTCATCGTAAATTTTTCTTGGAAATGTCGTAGGGGTTTTTTACGTGCTCCAAATATACAGTCAAAAAACGAGTTTCTATAATTCTAACACTGAAAAGTCCAAAAATCTTCATAGATAATATTACTAGTATTCCTAGTATTTTTGTAATAGAATTGTAGGGATTAGAATTTTAATATTTTTAAATTGATAAAATAATTTCAAAGCAATGGCCTAACTTTGTTATTTTTTTTGCCACATAGAAGAAAACCATGCAATGTTCATAAATAGTATTCCTCTTTTTATAATAGATTTGTAAGGATCATAATTTTAATATTTTTAAATTGATAAAAGAATTTCAAAACAATGGCCTAGCTTTGTTATTTTTCTTTAATATGCAGAAGAAAACCATGCAATGATAAAAGATGGTGGTTGGTAAATCCAAGCTGCCAAAGAATATATGATAAAAATTAATCCAGTATGCAATTACTCTCTCTTTGAGCAATAAAAAAAAAATTCATCCCATGTCCAATTCATCAATTTTTATTATTAAACTATAACTTCAATCAATAAAAGTGTGATATGAAATGAGTCATTATTTTTTGGGCATGTGGTATTGATAAGCTATGGGATTGTTAGAAATCATATTTATAGGTTAAAAATCTCTATATGTAAATAGAGAATTTTGATATTAATATTAAAAAATATTTATAAATATATTAATTTACACATTAATTCTACCTTTTGTAACAAAAACAACTAACCAAGCAATTTAATTAAGCAATGATCCCATCCTTTATCATTTATGGTACATGAAGATAGATCTTATTTTAATTGATAAATGCAAAAGATAGTTTGAAGGCTTAGTTGAGAATATGGTTGGGCCTTAGATAATCAAGCTTTAGAGTTTTCTAAATTTAGTAATGTGAAATGCTCTAATAAAGTGGTAGAAATTCATGTGGATGACTTGTATTTATGGGCTTAGAGCAGTGTCCTAGATTCTATGATATTTGATATATTCATTTACAACGAAATAATAAATGTTTACATCTTACATAACCATGAGCGTTAGGCCCCTATACTACTAGTGTAACCCCTTATTGTTATTAGTAAAACCCCCTTATTATATTGTTGTGCCCATGTAGTCTCCATATTGTTATTATTGTGCCCCATAGAAGCCCACTATTGTTATTATTGTGTGCTTACATTATTATTGTTATGTCGGCTCTGATTATATTATGACCCCTTAGACTCTTATATATAGAAAGGAGGTCTTTTCATTTGTATCATCTAAGAATTTTTCATTTGTGTAATGTAAAGGAGGTTGCCCCATCAAAGAGGCTTATTTCTAAGGCATTCATCTATATTTTCTATCTTTTTGTGAGTTGGTTTCATAACATTTGGTATTAGAGCTTTGGATTCTAGGGTTTCGTTGCTCTAAACAGGTCATCATGGAATTTTCATTATAACGTTTTTGCTACGAAGTTTCAGAAACTACAAGAAAAACCCATTTGAGAAGAAATTGGTCTGAACCTCCCATCCACATTTCAGATCTTTTTGTGCTATATTTTTGGAGATATGATCTGAGGAATTTAGGGTTTTTGCAAGCTCCGGAATTGCCTCTAAAATAGGTGATCATGGAAGTTTCGCTATAACTCTTTCGCTATGAAGTTTCAAAAGTTAAAAAAATACCCATTTGAGACAAAATCGGTCTGAAACATGGCTTCAAATTTCATATCTTGTCTCGCTATAGTTTCGGAGATATAATCTGAGGAAGTTAGGGTTTTTGCAGACTCCCGAATTACATTCCAAATAGGTCACCTTGGGAAAATTGTCATAACTTTCTCTCTGAGCATCAGATTGAATTTTCGTAAGAAGTTTCAGAAAGAGAATGGACTTTAGTCTTTTTTGTGTATTTTTCAAATTCGAAGGTCAAAACAGTGACCTGCGGCATGTCGTACAAGTTCGCTCTACAAAACAAGTCTATACTCAGGTCATCGGAGGAGATTTGGGATAACTCTTCATTGGAGAATCCAATCTTGATCAGACTTGTGGAGTTGGAAAGAGGACTCAGAGGACTATTACAAACTGAAATTCCAGAATGTAAAGATCTAAAAGTACAGAGTTACATTCGTTTCAAGATTGAGCTCCTAAAATCAAGAAAAAGCGAGATGAGGAAGTTTGATGGCAAGGATCCGATAAATTGGATACTACATATGGAGAAATACTTTGATCTACATGGTGTACCACTGTTACAAAAGGTATGTATTGCATCTAATTATTTAGAACCGAATCAATTTTTATGGTATAAAGGGATTTGTTCTCATAAGCCACTTGTTACATGGTCAATTTTAACGGAGGAAATGATAGCACATTATGAGGATACAAAGAGAAACACTTTGTTTAGCCAATTAATAAATCTCAAACAAAAGTTTTCAATGGAAGAGCACATTGAGGACATTCAAAAATTGAATATAAGGGTAAATGTTATTCCATAGAAGCAAAGGATTGATGTCTTCATATGTACTTAAAGGATAACATTAAACATGAGGTTCGTGTTTAGAAACCTGATTCATTGGAGAAGGCATTCAAGTGGGCATGAAAATTTGAAAGAGAAATTATGGAAACAAGGAATCCAACCACTCACAACTATAATTATGGAAGTGTTTCTTCTCCTAGCCTTCCACAACCTACAAGGTTTACACCACAACAATTGGAAGAAAAAAGAGAAAAAGGGATTTGTTACAATTGTGATAGGAAATGCACTAAAGGTCATAAGTGTGCTGAGAAGAAATTATTTTACATATAGTATGAAGAGGAGGTCGAAAAGGATCAAGAAACATTAAAAGAAGAGGATATACACCAAGAACCAACCCCAGAGAAATAAGAAATGAATCTAACCATATCTTGTAGGTTATTGGGTATTTTTACGGCTACATTTTAAGCAAGCTGAGAAGGAAATGTTGGCAATACTACATGCACTTAAGAAATAACAAACTTACCCAATGGGAAGACACTTCAAGGTAAAACTAGATCATGATAGCCTTAAATACTTTTTACAACAAGGGTAACAAATATGTTGGGTTATGACTTTGACATCATCTATAGAAAAGGAAAGAAAATTTTTGTTGCAGATGCACTCTCAAGAAAGGATGAGGATGTGGAAGAATTGTTTTGTGCTATTTCTATTATCCAACCAGATTGGATAAACAAACCAAGGGATGAATGGAAGAAGGACGAAGAAGTGTGGTCAGTCATTCAAAAGTTGCAGAAGATCCCAATTCAAACAATATTGTTAGAACTTGAAGAGGAAGGAAAAATCATATTGGAACCTGGAGCAATCATAGAAACAAAAACTCGACAGCTACGAAATCGATCAATTTCAAAGCATCTCATCAAGTGAAAGAACTTACTCGCTGAAGATTCCACATGGGAGAACAAGAATTTTATACGGAAGCATCAAGAACTACTCAAGCATTGAGGAAAAGACTTTTTGAAGGAGAGGGGCATGTTAGGCCCCTATACTACTAGTGTAACCTCTTATTGTTATTAGTACAACCCCCTTATTATATTTTTGTGCCCATGTAGTCCCCAGATTGTTATTATTGTGCCCCATAGAAGCCCACTATTTTTATTATTGTGCCCTTACATTATTAATGTTATGTCAGCTCTAATTATATTATGACCCCTTAGACTCCTATATATTGAAAGGAGGTCTTGTCATTTGTATCATCTAAGAATTTTTCATTTGTGTAATGTAAAGGAGGTTGCCCCCTCGAACATGCTTATTTCTAAGGTGTTCATCTATCTTTTCTATCTTTTTGTGAGTTGGTTTCATAGCAATGAGCCTAATGTGGATAATAGACCTTTAATTCTTACTCTAAACTTTATCATACACAAAATTCTCATAGAAGATAATTTTAAAACTAAAAGCATGTGATCTTAGAGAAAAAGAAAGATAATGATTTTATAAAGGATTTAAATAGATAATTAAATCTCCTATGAATTAAGCACAATATTGAAATATCATTACTTTATAATAACCCTCTATATATCCATTAGCAAGTACTCTAACAAGATGATAGGTCAAAAATGGTAATAAAATGGCTAACCCTTCATATGGGAGAGTTTATTATTACTATAAAATTCATTAGGGATGGTTCTAATGAGTCCTTAAACTCTAAGAGGAGAAATAAGTACAAAGTCATAATTAAAAGAAGAAGAAGGTACTATATAAATGGAAATCAAAGGAATCTAGAAGAAACGGAGAGAACACTAAGAGAAGGTGGGAGATCCAAAGTCTACAAGTTCTGAGTCTACATGGCAGTAATAGGAGGAGGAAGAATTACTCCCTTTTATTGAAATGTCATGATTGAGAGAGGAAGGGGAGCCCAATGTCGGTTTTGGGTCCATACTGACAGGTTAGGTGAGTATATACAAGGAGACACTTGGTGGATTCAACAAAGGATGAATAGTCAAATGGTGCCAATTCCAACGTAGTGGAAAAAGGGTCCTTTAGAGAGAGGACCTGGTCCTCCAAAGTCAAGCCCAAATGGGGCTTGTAAGTCTACGTCAAAAAGGAATCCTAAGCTAGTTCACATGAATCCACAAACCCAAGCCCATAGAGACCATATGAATTCATTACATTTGGAAACCCAGACTAGAAGTTGACCTCCATCTAGGTTCTAAAGTATTCTTTACGGTTGTATTTTCTAACTTGGGAGACAGAGATACGCTCTTTGACAGAGGACCATACTTTATTTCCTCAGTGACGCTATAGATGCGACCCTAGAAGGAAAATTTTACACTAGATCAAGAAACATTTACCTCCATTCTGGTGTGGATAACATTATATTCTTTTCCTTTAGATTACTGGCTACCGCAAAATCTAGAATTTATCGACAATTCACTAGGCTACTTTCTGAAGCTATTGAAGGCAACTCAAGAGGGAAAGTACATCACGTATGCCTGGATCTATGTCAAAATGGATATATTAGGTGCTCTCCTAGATTCGGTAACCCTAGAATTCCAAGATGAAATCTAGTCACAGAGCATTGACCATGATTAGAACATGGGAAATTGTTCTGATAATGGCCTTTCAATGTTAAGGTATAGTAGCCAAGATCTCATTCATACAAGGATTCTTATGGTTTCACAATAATGGGTGCAAAGAGTAAAATAGGAAGGAAACAACAACAAAATCCTTCTGGGGAAAACAAGGAATCTAAGAACCAGTTTGATGAATTGTCTGAAGAAACCCTATAGGAGGAAATTAAGATCTCGAAATCTGAGGAAATAGAGGACCAAAAAATAATGATGTTGAATCCTCCAACCAACACAGAAAGCCTAGATAAACCAGGGTAGTCCCAAGTGAAGGAAGGGGATCTATGCAACCTAGCTCAGTCTTAATAGTTAGACGAAGACCTAGCTATGACTCCAAGTGAACTAGGGACATAAGATCCAAATGTAAAGGAGATTGTGAAATGAGAAGGATTAGATCTTCCACATCTGTTAGAATAGTGGAAGACACGAGGAGTTCAAACTGTTAGTGTGATATGTTTAGGAATCTGAGTTTTGTTAGTATTGCAACGTATCTAAGGTCAAAATTCTAAATATTAGTCATGAATTAACTGATTATTATTGTTTAAAATGTCTAGGTCATTTTGATTGAGAGGTTAATGTCTAAAATTATGTTTCTCCTTACAAAGAAGAGTCATGAAAGGTCTTTGGTCACTTGTAAAAAGGTAAAAAAATCATGTCACTAGTCTTTAGTTAGTGTGATTGGTTTAGCCCCATCTAGTACTGCAGCAACTGATTTATTTTACCTACTTATTTTCCAATAAGTTATTTAGGAAAACCCTTTAGTAAATATTAAAATAAATTCTATTGTAGATATCACACCTTAATACAGAAAAAAATACATGCATAGGAATCAAACACATCAACACAGATACTTTTGGACAATTGTCCCTGAAAAACCCAATGCAGGAAAACTGGTGTAGTAGAGGAGGATTTTATTATTAAGCTTTTTTCGAGTACAAGTAGGGTGCCAAATTAGATCACCCAACAGAGAAAAATCCTCCGACACCTCCCTTAGGCTCAGCATCTATCTATCTAGCTTCTGCACAACTCCTAGACCCTCTACATCAGCATCTACCACACTACATCAGCAGTTGAGCTCTTTGCATCACCCATGCAAGCCCTCTAGTGACTTTGCAGGCCAACTGTCTCTTCGTCTTACTAGGTAGCTCTGCGTCTTCCTCTCTGGACTCTGGGCTCGTCCTCCGACTCTATTTCTGCCTCTCTGTTATGTACTCACTATCTCTTACTGCAATCTAGACCTCTAGTTCAAATTTCTCAGCAAGCCCTGCTCTAGAAATTGAACTGACTAGTCTCCCTGGGTATATCTCCAACTAACCCTCAATCCTTCTCCTATACTTTTCCTATTGATGAATCAATGCCGAGATTAAGTCCCTAATCAACGGCTGAGATTTTAATAGACTTGATCTTCGTCTCTTAGAAGCTTCTCATCCTTATATTTATTAATACCCATTGCTATTTTTATTTTCCTAAGTTTAGACTTAGGAACTGATTAAAAATATTAATTATTTTAATAACTCTTCATCTAGATGGATTTTTCCAAAACGATTTCTGGGTCTTGGTGATCTCATGTGCTTTAGCCTCTCCACCAATTTTCACAGCTATATCACATTATATTCTACCCCAAATCAACACTCCCTCTTAGCAGGAATGTAGATGCAGCGTTGATCTATCTCCAGGCCTAGGCACTACTTCCCAGAAATGATTCACCATTATAGATTTGTATTCCTCTACAATCACATCCAACCAAACTTGTTGTTGAGTGGCCTCCTGAAAACTTGAAGGCTCCCCACCCTGAGCTACTAATGCCTAAAATCTATCTGGCTATTTTGGCTCCCTTTTATTGTTTCTTGGTGCACCAATGAAATATTCTGCATCACACAGAATCTGTGGAAGTTCCCTACTAGTTCTTCCTCTCGTAGTAGGTGCTTATATTAGCTCATCCTCTTCCTGTGATTCTTCCTATTCTAAGGAATAATTCTTGGCTTCCACTGGTTGAAGTGGTTTGACCAACGACTCATATTTTGACTGCTCCACTGAAGGCATTTCTCGAGATCTTCTAAAGGCACTATCTTCCATGAATTTCACATCTCATCGAACTACTACCTTCCTCCTCCCTAGAAGTTAGAGTCTATATGCCTTAGTGATCTCGTTATATCCCACTAGATATCCTTTCTCTGCAGTTTGATCTAACTTCTTCCTTTTCTCCTAGGGTATACGAAAATATGCTTAACTCCCAAATGTCCTGAAATGACTGACTTCAGGAATCTTTCCGGTGAAGGATTTCTATGGAGTAATCTTACCCAATGCCTTATGATGATTTCTATTCTGGACATAGACTATTGTGTTGCATGCTTCTTCCGATAAGAATTTTGGCATATCTCGATCATACATCATGTACCAAGCTACTTCCACGATTGTCTTGTTCTTCCTTTCTGATACACTATTATGCTTCAGATTGTAAGGAGATGTCCACTCTCTTTTGATGCCCTCCTTAGTGAAAAAATTAGTGAATTTGTTATCGACATATTTTCCACCATTATCTAAGTGCAAAACTTTTATTTTCTTTGCTGTCAAATTGTCTGCCAAGAGCCGTGAACTCTTTGAATCAATAGGAAACCTCATCCTTGGTTTTCAGAAAACTGATCCAAGTTTTCCTTGAGTGATCATCAATAGAGGTGATGAATTATTCAGCACCAGTAAGAGCTTTAGTGGACATAGGTCCGCAGATATATGAGTGTATCAATCCTAATACACTCTTGGCCCTGTTTTTACTTCTAGGAAATATTGCTTTGGCAGACTTGCCTAGAGCACATACTCTGCATAGATCATCTCGTTCTGTACTAAGATCTGGAATTACTATTACAGTTTTCCTGAGAATTCTCAAAGCTCCATGGTGCAAATGTCCCATTCTTATGTGCCATATTTCATTCAAATCCTTGTCTCCACTACTACCTATCAGTGCCATTGGTGATTCTAGTTGTAACCTATACAACCTGTTACTTCTGATTGCGATCTATACTTTCTTTTTCTAGTTCACGTTTTTGACATATACATTTTCCTTAATGAAGAAAATGTCATAGCCCTTACCTTGAAGTTGTGATATGGAAAGTAAGTTCATCCCCAGTCCTGACACATGCATCACATTGGTAGTATGGAACCGCTCTCCCGTTTCTACTTGAAAAACTATGGTACCCTTCCCTACTGGAGTACACTTTGCCTTATTCCCCATGGTGATCTACAAATTCATCCTCTCCTCCTAATAATTTGATAAACATTCTCGTATTCTTGTCACATGCCAGAAGGCTCCACTGTCTATATAACATACCTTTGATGATGTAGAGCTTGTCACACAAGCAACTTCTTCTACCAAACTGGAAGCCAGCATAGAGAAATCGAAATTATTGTCTCTTGTGCAATTTCCTGAACACGAGTCTCCTAACATAAATGCCTATGCATCATGATCTCAACCCATAATTGATTTTCCCTTCGTATCTCAAATTACTTCCTCTGATACCATGTGAAAATTAAATTATTGTAACAAATGATTTATTTTACCTACATATTTTCCAATAAGTTATTTATGAAAATGCTTTAGTAAATATTAAAATAAATTCTACTGCAACTATCACACCATAATACAAGAATCAAATACATCAACACATATATTTTTGGACAATTGTCCCCAGAAAAACCCAATGCGGGAAAACCAGTGTAGCAGAGGAGGATTTTATTATTAATATTTTCTCGAGTACAATTAGGGTGCCAAAGTGGTTCACCCAACAGAGACAAATCCTCCAATGCATCCCCTAGGCTCAGCGGCTGTCCATCTAGCCTCTGCACAACTCCTAGACCCTCTGTGCCAACATCTACCTTACTGCATTCGCACTTGGGTTATCTACATCACCCACGCATGCCCTCCAATGACTTTGCAGTGCAACTGCCTCTTCGTCTTCCTAAGTATCTCTATGCCTACCTCTCTGAACTCTGCACTGGTCCTATGGCATGGTTCCTACCTCTCTGTTATGTACTCACTACCTTTTTCTATAATCTAGACCTCTAGTTCGAATCTCTCAGCAAGCCCCACTCCAAAAATCGAACTAATTGGTCTCCCTTAGTATATCTCCAACTAACCCTCAAGCCGTCTCTTATACTTTTCCTGTTGATGAATCAACGCCTGAGATTAAGTCCCTAATCAACGACTGAGTTAGAATATACTTGATCTCCGTCCTTTAGTAGCTTCTCATCCTTATATTTATTAATATCCATTAATATTTTCATTTTCCTATGTTTATACTTAAGAACTCATTAAAAATATTAATTATTTTAATAACTCTTCATCTGGATGGATTTTTCCAAAAAAATTTCTAGGTCTTGGAGATCGCATGTGCTTTAGCCTCTCCACCAATTTTCATGGCTAGAGAACCTCCGATGCTACCCCAAATCAACAAGACTTAGTAGGCCACCTTAGTTTGGTAATAGTGTCTTCATCAAAGCAATCAAGAAATGGTCGTGTCCAACGTTTTGGAGGGATCGTTACATCAGCTTGGATGTTATTTCAAAAGGACAACATGTTAGGTCATAAAAGGATAACAATCAAAGGACATTGAATTAAATTCCCAATGCACTACGAATCTAAGAAAAACATTGCAGTTTCATGATGTTTCTCCTTAAATCATAATTAGCATGATCACCTTCGCTCCAAGCCATTCAATGTGATCATTTGAACCTGCATTATTATCTCTTAGCGCTCATTTTTTCTTTATCGACATTAGAAAGCTCAAAAGGTTTGGCTCTTTCATTATGAAGGGAGGTAGGGGTGTCACAAATCCACACAAGGTTCAATTTCTCGTAGATCGATGATCCAAATACTCTCACAGGTGAAAATTTATTTTTCCTTTTATTTTTAGTCATGATAGAACTTTGAGATTTCATTTAAAAGCCAACACAGACTTTCTAGAGCTTGCAAAAAGAGCAAAAGTTTTGTCTCTACTTTTCTGCATTTCACTGTGTTTTTCTTTCTCATCATTGCACTTTCATCGCAACTTGCTGCGAATTCACACAGTGAGATAATTTCCTTCTTTCTCGTCACCAATTTTCCTTTTCACTGTGAGAGCCTCTACATACAAATATTCACCTTAGTTTAAAGACTCTAAAAAAGATTTTTCCCTTAAAACTTTATGCTCAAAGGTGTTTAGAGGTCGAATGTTCTAGCGAGGTTAAATGTTCTAGCACTGCATTTTTGGTTTGTGTGCTGCAACTATCCCGACATAACAATAATAATGTAAGGACAAACAATAAAAATAGTGGTTTCTGTGATGCACAATAATAACATTAGTGGGATTCTATGGGGCACAACAATAACACAGAGGCTACACTAGTATTATAGGGACCTAACAAAAATTCCTTCCCTCTATCAACACTTTTGGATTTACAATTCTTCCTTAAATTCCCTTGTTTTCGACATTTCCAACATCTATTTACAAAATTTGCAACAAATTCAGGTCTACCTTTAGATTTAGATCTCCCATTTGAGGAATTATTCTTATTTTTATCTTGTAAATGTCCGCTTATAACTAAGATATTTGTACTTTGAATTTCCATGTTTTCCCTCCTCATATCCTCTGACGATAGGGATGAGACCACACCATCGAAACTTAAATTAGTTGCATTACTACCTATGGATATAACCAAACTCTCTAATGAGTCTGATAAATAGCATAATAATTGATACACTTATTTTAATTAGAAATTATTAATATCAATAAACAATAACTAACTTACCATAGTATTGAAGTCATTCAACTCCTTTCCATCATTCATCCTTAAGTTGTACAACTTCATTCATGGAAAAAGTTTGTTTACTAGGGACTTATCCCCTAAATTGTTCCGTAATCTTGTGGATAAATATTCTCTTGAAACATTTAACAATACTAAATATGAAAAACACAACTATTTTGTGCTCTTCACTTTCTAATTCAACTTTGTCTAGTCTACTGTCGACATTCCCATATGTGCACTATCTAGATCCACATCAATTGACTAATCTGTCTACTAAAATATCTTCCATCTTGAGATTTCGTAGCACAAAAATTTCCCCTTTAAATTTCTCAATCTTTGTTTTCAAAATTTCCACCATTCTTCTCCATCATAATAATCACCACTACAAAACTCCCATTAAAATAAGGTTTATTATAGAGCTAAGATAACTAGATCCTTAACTACAAAGGTGTCTCCCTGAAGATAATAATCACTCTAATACCAAATGTAAGTTTAAAACCTTACACTATAATGTAATGCATACAAAGCTTATTAATAAATAGAAAAATAAAACAATGAAATTCACATATTACATAAAGATTTATCTTGGAAATCAAAACTAGGAAAACCAACAAACTATCTAGAGCCACACTTCTAATTTTTATCATCAATAAACTTCAACCTTTACAATACAATATGTATGATTTTGTGGCATCCAAAATTCCTATTCCATTAACTTGAATTAGATTACAACCTTAATTCCTTAACTAAAAAATGGAAAACCACGAGTTGAAATGCCATTTCATAAAACTCACAAAAGAAAAAATGTGTACTTGAATACCAAAAACATATGCAAAAGACCACACACTTTTTTTGTAAAAGGACTCACCCTCTTTGTGACCTCCTTGCATGCATCTAGTGCAACCAATTATGCATGGAGCTATTTGAGTAAAGAATGCAACACATCCCCAATAGGGTATTGGAGGTTAGGGGCTAAAAAACATATATCTCTTCTCAAAAGATCTGATAGTGAGAACCTACTTTTTGACCTAAACTTAATAGGTAGGGGTTTCTCCCCCAATTATATCTAGCAAAGAGATACCATCATAAAACAAGCTCAATATTTCTCTTGGAAAGAACTTAGGCTTCAAGAAGACCAAGGCCTAGTGTGGTTAAAATATTTAAAATCACATCAAATTTCCTTTGTCACCTTCTTAGGTCAAAAGGATAAATTGATTTGGTCCCTTAAACCCTTTGGTGGGTAACTCCCCAAACTCTACTATAGTGCCCTTACTCAAGAAATCAATATTGATCCCCCTAAGTGGGAAGAAAGGATTTGGAAGCTACACTACCCAACAAGGTAAAAAATATTTATGTTTCTTCTTTTATCCAACAAAACCATGTTTATAGCTATATGGGATAAAAACCCAAAACTCTGTAGGGCTTCCTTACTCTTGAGAAGGAACTTCACTTGAAGTGGCTTTGATATCCTAGTTGGATAACCATCACATCAAAAATTACAAATCCCTCCCTTCAATAATCACTTGGGGCATTTGGATCATTGGGAATCACTCTTTGTTTGAAGATGTTGAACACTCTATCACTTATTATGTTATATAACATATGGCCATATTGGACATTTTCACTCAGAGCCCCTCATAAGCTTCCAAAATCTCACCTAGATACCACCATTCAAAAAGATGCATGTTGGGTATTTCTTAATGACGATGTATGAGAAATTCCATCTAAAGGAAGAGGAACAAGGTGCAAATAACTTTAATGAACTAATAGAACTAAAATATACTCTTTTTTGTGCTAGGAAAAAGGAATTTCATGTTTGCACATATATGAAATCTCAATAGATGTAGGCAATAGATGTTATACACATGTTAACATTTTATAATTTTATAAAGACCTTTTTTTTCAAATTCTATAATCATGAGAAATAAATAAAAACATATAATATATAAAGGTCACAATATGGAAGAGGGTTCAGTGTCCTGAGGTGCAAACCTGCAAAATATATTTTGGCACCTTGAGTGATTTGATCCCTCTTGGAGCTTAATAGATTAGGGGTTAAGATGGATCTAGGCTAGTTTCCTATCAACTAGATGACTAGGGTCTAGTGTATGAAAAATTACCACGCTCTGTTTTTTTTCAAAACATAAAAATATCTACATCTTACATCACTCACCTCTCTTTCAACGAGATTTACAAGGATTGGAACCAAGAGGAAAATACTCTTGAAAGTAAGGCTAGAAATTCCTAGGGGATCTTAGAAAATCCTTGCAAAATCCTAACTGAAAACTATCTAATATTTTCATTCTTTACGGTTACCACTATGCTAGTAGTAATTTTTTTAGGCATCCAATTTTTATAGAATACCATTGCTTATTACACCAATTTTGGTCATATCCATACCTAGACTTAAACAATTTCTTATCTTTCTTAGTCCATGTATATGTGTTCTCCTATTTGTGAAGTGTTCATCAAGTCCAACTCCTTACCTTTCTTAGACATTGTATATGTGTTCTCCTATTTGTAAAGTGTTCATGATGTCCAACGGGAGATAGCACAAGATTTGAACCCAAGAGTTCCCATTTGATGAAACTCCATTTCCACGCCCATCACCAATTGAGTATAAACCTATTTATTAAATATGTTATTAAAACTATATTTATTAATTTAAAATATTTCTCATGAAAACTTATTTGTTAAATGTGATATTAAAACTATATATTACATTTCACCCCTGGTGAGAAATCAACGAGTAAAAACCAACTATAATAATTTTATTCATGATATTTGCTCCATAATAGTATTGTTTTTAAAACTGTAAGGAATTAGCATTATCTTCTGAGTCATCTTTTCCATCAATAATCATTGAAATCATATTTCTAACTTAAAGCGAGAGAAACATTAATACACAGGTAATAACGTCAAATTAAATTATTTATATATTTTAAATCTGAAAAGATTCTCCACCAACTTTTTAATAAATATAATACGTTTCTCCAATATCAGAATCAGCGGCGGCAAACTGGACAAGTGCTTTGTAATCGGGAAAGAGCTAACCAGCCATATATTGGGTATTTAATGCCCTCAGAGTAGCACGCCACTTAACGCGATAACACGGGAGCGGGTAAATTCGGCATTAAATAATATTTGCCCGCTCCCGTGTTATCGAGCTAAGTGGCGTGCTGCTCTGAGGGCATTAAATACCCAATATATGGCTGGTTAGCTCTAGCCCTGTAATCGCAGCCATGTGGAAATACAGCTGGTATAGTAGATATGGCCGCCCTGCATTTGAGAAGCGTCCTCCTCCCCCAATTCAAAATCGATATGGCAGATTGGGCAACTTGAAGTGATACTATTATTATCACTTATATGCTCCTCTGAAATGTTAATGCCAAGCAGCTGTTCCTCATTGATACGTTCCTCAAGTGTCGCTCTGAATATTAACTGCTCCCAATTGCTCCGCAAGCGAGACTATGCTTCACCACTGCCTGTGCCAAACTGCTCCACAACTACAGCTCTATCTCGCAACTGCTCCATAGTGGCTGGTGTGTCTCTAGTTATTCTCCTCCAACAGATATTCTTCTGATCTTCGTGTTTCGTTACGTGATGAGATCAACGATGACACAAGTTTTGAAATTTGAAAAATATGAGTTGTTTATTTATAGAGTCACAATTTTATAATTACGAGGCTAATCCCTTCTCGCCCATGCCTTGTTTACTCCATTACATGAGAAGAAAGTTTTCTCACATAGCAGGCCGTTAAACCCAATCCATATTGATTAGTTGGTTCTTTAAAAGATACAAAATTAGAGTCATTTTAATTTTAGATCTACTCAGATTAGTTAGTTGTAGTAATGGAAAGTTTTCTCACATATTAGGCCGTTAAACCCAATCTATATCTATTAGTTGTTTAAAAGTTACACATGTTAATTAGAGTCGTTCCAATTTTAGATTTACTCAATATCAAGGTTATTAATTGTTCAAATTCTACCTTAGTTAATTAGAGTCATTTTACTTTTAGATCTCCTCAATATCAAGAGATCAAATTTTTTGAGTTGCAAATATTATTTAGAGTAAAAACAGATTTGATCCTTTGATCCTTTGGTAGATTTAAAGTTAGGATGAATCTTGCTCTTCTTCCCTCTTTAAAGAGTCTTCCCCTTTACTTATATTCCACATAAATACCATGGGTGAATACATTATTTTATTCTTAGGTATGATTATTATCATTTTTTCCACATGTAATATACCATGGGCCAATATGCTAATTTTAATTTTTATTATTTTTATTTAGATAAAAGGATAGGATGGGATAAGACATTACAATATTTTTTCCATATTGAGTTGAAGAGTGCCTCTCCACATAGTAATATTAACAATTAATTAATTGATAGCCATTAATAAAGTTGAAGAAAATAGAGAGTTGTATATGAGCCCAACATGGAAGAGATGTTATAATGTCATGTTCTATCCTATCCTATAAATAAAAATAATGAAATAAAAATAACTTCAAACTAGAATAATAAAAACAAAAATTTATTGGGCGCTCTAGGTTTATGAGAACCCATGGTATTGACCCATAATATTCATTTGCAATATAGCCCGTTTATAGGGGAAATAAAACCAATAAATTAATAGTTATAATTGTAATTCTAATTGACTATAATTAGTAATTAAATCAACCTAGATCTATCTTTATAACTTGAAGAAGAATCACACAGCCATATAACCATATGCACAACAAATTAACACACAAACATTAAACTGGCGGAAAATGCATAGAGCTATCATGTGGTCTCTCAACTTACACACTAATTTAGGAGAGTTAGTTTGATGAAGGAGCATCCAGCGCAAGAAAACTCATTGTATTCTAGTAGACATAGGGGTATTGTGCTTTTAAGTGTTGAAAATGCAACAAAATGATGGAGCTTAGTGGAAAGGAGTCGCCTTCACTAAGTGGGCCCGCAGGCTATTTTTGGCGCAAAGTCTATTTTTAGGCTATGTCTATTTTTAGACATATGGATCATGGTATATGAGTTGCAGGATGCTATTTGTGGATGATTGGTCATGTTGGTAGAACTATATGAACTTCTATTTTTAGACATATGGGCGGTTTCTATTTTTAGACTGCCAGGCTAAAAATAAAATAGTCGAATATTATTAGCTCATAATAATATTTGGACTATAAACATTATCTTATCCTCTTGGAGCACTTCAGTTTGAGCTACAGATGTGGCACATGTAGCTGTCAGAAGGAAATACGCTTTTCTTGTGTGTCAGTTGAGATATTGCATGGTGGACTTCAGTTAGAACTCATGTGGTTGAGTTTCGGTGGCGTTGATTGAGGAGTTGATGGAGTTGTGTTCAGTTTGACTTGGTTAAACTAGTTGTATTTAGTCTAACTGCAGAATACACTAGTGATGAGTGATGTGAATTAATTGTTAATTAATTCACTAATTATTAACTCGTGAAGCAACTAAAGAATACATCAGTTAACTCAGTGCATGGACAGTTCAGTGGAGATGGGTGTTAGAGGTTCAGATTGCTATCAGTTGTGTCTATAGTTGTGCATGAGATCTTGCACAATCAGTGGGATTGAGTATTGCCAATGAGGATTGCGTGGTTCAGCCAAGGAAATATGAGTTTACTTTAGCCATTCATCATTATTCTCATGCAGGATTGCGTAGTGGAGGCAGGAAAGCAACGGAGGAGATTTGAACCTATGATTGATTCATATCTGAGTTAGTTTTTGTGTAACAGGTGGAGATAGTACTGAGTACTTGTGAGGAGTATTGTACTATGTATTGTTACATGTTCTCAATCATTATAATATATAGATAGTGTGGGGTTTTCAGCTGTATGCTTTCCTCGGATTACATACTGTGTTAATGTGTGCATGTGATTGATGTTTCATTGTTTTTAATTCCGCAAAATTGATGATCAACGTAGAGGAGGTTATGTATTATGCAAGCATTCTACAATGGTGTATAAACGGGATAATCTCTGTGAATAAGTGTCATATTATTCAAAATTTCTACATGGTATCGGAGCAGAGTTGATCATCAGATCTATTATTCAGAAAGTGATTGCATTTTATTTCTTCAGGCAGAGTCTGTAATCGAGCCAAGTAGCCTCTGGATTCATCCTTCCTTTGGAAGGTGAGATATCTGGTAAAATCCCATACAGTCAATCTCTGTACGAGAAATACTTTGTTTTCACGAATTTTAGATCAGAAGCGGTTGAGTTTTGAGCTGGTGGAATTCGAATTTGCAGCAGTGTTTTCTTGGTGTCAAAGTTGAAATTTCTTTCAATGGATTGCAATTGGAGTATGCTCTTGAAGGCAGCTCGAACAATATTGCATGGAAAGAGAGGATGGAGGCAGTGTTAGATGATAATGGGTTGAATGATTTCATAGAGCCTGAGGTCCCAAAACCTACTGATGCTGCTGAAGTTGTGGTTTGGCAAAAGAAGACAGCAAAGTGTCAAAGGATTCTGTTGGAGGGCGTGAAGGATCACATTGTGTCCAACCTGCATGGAAAGGCTTCTCCATACTTGATGTGGAAAGCGTTGATAGATCTATTCCAAATGCAAGAGCGACCATAGGAAGTTGGCGCTCAAGGATAAACTCAGAAACATTACATGTGAGAATGGAGATAGTATGCCGAGGTATCTCACGAAGTTCACCCAGTGCCAGGATGAGCTGGGAAGTGTGGGGGTGACTGTCGATGATGAGGACTTGGTGAGCTTGGCTCTCCTTGGTCTTCCGAAGAGTTGGCATTCCTATTAGGACTCTGTCAATGGTCGGGAGAAATTGCCAGGATGGGAGAGACTTTGGTCAGATCTTGTGCAAGAGGAGATTAGGCAGAATACCAGGGACGGATCTTCATCAAAGGCATCTAATGAAGAAAACTGTGCTTTGGCTGCCAAAGCAAAGAAGGGGAAGGAGAAGGTTCCTCTTTCTGAATCCAGTTCTTCCAATGATGGGAGGAAGGTTGACAAGTCGAAGGCGAGATGCTTTTGTTGTCATGAGTTGGGCCATTATGCTACTAATTTCCCAAAGAATAAATCCAAGAAGGGATCCGGGGAAGGATCTGAAGGTGACGCACTTGCTTCACAGTTTGAGTTGGATTTCACACTCTTCGCATGCATGGTTTCATCCATGGTGGGAAGTGGTTGGTTTTTTGACAGTGGAGCTTCTTTCCACATGACCGGTGACAAAATTTTGTTCAGTACTTTGGAGGAGGAAGATCTCCAGATACTCATAGCGATGGGTAATGATGAGAAGTATAGTGTCTCTGGTGTAGGCACGGTTATTTTTCATAGGGAGCATGGAGCTCACCTTAGCTTGACCGATGTCAAGTATGTACCAGGACTAAAGAGAAACTTGGTGTCGATCGTGATGCTGGAAGACAGAGGTTGTGATGTAGTTTTCAGTAAGGGAAAGGTTTTCCTTAGACACATCATCACTAGATATGTGAAGCAGATTGGTTCACGGGTCAAGAACCTTTATGCTCTTGAGGTTCAATATGCATGCAAAGCCTTGAGCAGCGAAGCAACTGATGGAGACTTGGTGGTTGAGAGGGAGTGTATATTACCTCTCAACATGCAGAGCCATAAGAAGTCTCAGACAATTGTGGAGGAGCCATGATTGGTGGAGCAGCTTCATGAGGTTGTGGAGCAGCCACAACAAGGGAAGCTGAGAGGAGATTGAGTAGAGACATCTACTCATGTAGAGACCTCCAGTAGGGGGAAACTTTGAGCCAAGTGGGCTGAGGGATCGCATGCAGCCATACCTCTAGGTAGGAGGTGGGGTGATGTGGATTGATCGTCCCAAGGAGGAGGGGTAGGATCCTTGAGGAACCCAACCTCTTGGATGAGACCTTGCTACGAGAGCCCCGAATGCGGATGGAGCGGCAGAGAGAGCGATAGTGCAGGGAATCCCAGGACAACGCATAGCTATCAGGCTGCATCAATGCGAGAGGCACACGTGTTTTGCACAGTGCTAGGTGGCACAGAGAGGTGTGTAATGGTGCGAGATGCATGGAGATGTTGTAGTAGCACAGATGTCAGATAGGGAGAACTTGTCAGTAGCAGGTAGAGCTTCAGGATCAGAGTATGTTCCTAGCCCAACAGAGTGGTTAGTTGGGAGTGTTTTTGTTCCAAGTGTTGTTGGAGCAAGTGGACCGGGCAAATGTGTTGCATGCAGATAATTCCATAGTTGCAGAATAGGGGTTGCAGATAATCCATATCTTATTGAGAGGGAGTGTTGAAAATGCAACAGGATGATGGAGCTTAGTGGAAAGGAGTCGCCTTCACTAAGTGGGCCCGCAGGCTAATTTTGGCGCAAAGTCTATTTTTAGCCTATGTCTATTTTTAGACATATGGATCATGGTCTATGACTTGCAGGATGCTATTTGTGGATGATTGGTCATGTTGGTAAAAATAGATGGACTTCTATTTTTAGACATATGGGCAGTTTCTATTTTTAGACTGCCAGGCTAAAAATAGAACAGTCGAATATTATTAGCTCATAATAATATTTGGACTATAAACATTATCTTATCCTCTTGGAGCACTTCAGTTTGAGCTACAGATGTGGCACATGCAGCTGTCAGAAGGAAATAAGCTTTTCTTATGGGTCAGTTGAGCTATTGCATGGTGGACTTCAGTTAGAACTCATGTGGTTGAGTTTTGGTGGAGTTGATTGAGGAGTTGATGGAGTTGTGTTCAGTTTGACTTGGTTAAACTAGTTGTATTTAGTCTAACTGTAGAATACACTAGTGATGAGTGATGTGAATTAATTGTTAATTAATTCACTAATTATTAACTCATAAAGCAACTAAAGAATACATCAGTTAACTCAGTGCATGGACAGTTCAGTGGAGACAGGTGTTAGAGGTTGAGATTGCTATCAATTGTGTCTATAGTTGTGCATGAGATCTTGCACAATCAGTGGGATTGAGTATTGCCAATGAGGATTGTGTGGTTCAGCCAAGGAAATACGAGTTTGCTTCCGCCATTCATCATTATTCTCATGCAGGATTGCGCAGTGGAGGCAGGCAAGCAGCGGAGGAGATTTGAACCTATGATTGATTCAGATCTGAGCTAGTTTGTGTATAACAGGTGGAGATAGTACTAAGTACTTGTGAGGAGTATTGTACTATGTATTGTTACATGTTCTCAATCATTATAATATACCGTTAGTGTGGGGTTTTTAGCTGTATGCTTTCCCCGGATTACATACTGTGTTAATGTGCGCATGCAATTGATGTTTCATTGTTTTTAATTCTGCAAAATTGATGATCAACGTAGAGGAGGTTATGTATTATGCATGCATTCCACAATAGTGTATAATCGGGATAATCTCTGTGAATAAGTGTCATATTATTCAAAATTTCTACGTTAATGAATTTGGATTCCTAAGAATGAATTATATGTAATTATTATTATTTTGAGTGATTTTAATGAGAGAAGCTAGAGTAGGGAATTAATTGAATATTGTGAGGCTTTATTGTAAATGTTCTTGAATGTAGGAGAACATGAGAGATTTAGGATAGTTGAGAGATTGAGGGATTGAGAATTGATTGTAAATCATAGAATAGGAGTCAATTCATGATTTTAGGAACAAGAAGGAGATTTAGGAAATTTGTTAAGAATTTCATGGATCTAAACAAGGAATTGGTTTTAGAGTCCTTATGTATAAACATAAGCCTAAAAGGCAAAGAGGGATAGATAAGTTAGATGTTTTAGAAAGTCTAGACAGATAGAAAAAGTGTGGTTGTAAGCCTACAGGCAGAGTTTGTAAACAGAGGCCATAGTAATCAAGAGATCAGGCCGAGAGTGTCTCTTATGAAATATTTGTTTATTAACAAGATACAACTCAATTCTAATTTAAATGTGTTTTCAGAGTGGAATAATGAGTGATGAGTAAATTGGGATTCACTGTAATATATATATATATATATATATAGATATATATGCAGGATAATTCGGCAACACAAAGAGGCACAGTCGAGGTGGAGCACAGAGGAGAAGAACAAATCAGAGATTTGTAATAGATCCTTGAATCCATTGAAGGATCTGTAATGATTTAGGATGACATAGATCAAAGGAGCATGAGAGGTCAAGCCAAAAGGAGTCGCAGCGGAACAATGAAGGCGGAAGACCAGAACCTTTGAATAAATCCAAAAACCATAGAAAACATAAGAAAGACATAAAATCTAAGTGAAGCGGAAGAGCAGAGAAATGAAGTGTTAATGCTCAACACCCGTTGGATCTAGAAGATCAACGGTCCAGATTAAATCGCATCAGCGGAGTCCTTTTAAAAGTCATCAGAACCAAGCTTGGGTAGTTGCAATGAGCGATCGCCGATTGATTGTGGACCGTTCGATCGGGACCAGATCAACGGTCACGATTTAAATCGCAATCGGAAATTGGAGAAGCCAAGGGTTAACGGACGACAGTTCAACGATAATGAGATAAGCGATTAACTGATGAGTCGATCGCCGATGAATCGTTGATCGGGATCAGAGAGAAATGCAACATGCAATGAGCAGACTCGATATTGTTATAGGTGCAATTGTATAAGGTTTGAAATCCGACATTGCATTAATCACATATCAGATGTGATAGGCCTTTTTTAACTAAACCCCGCGGAGGAATGAGGAGCGATTGTGATAAAGGTAACCTCCATAACTGTTGAGTCACAGTCGCTGACTCTAGGCACCTCCGATTTACAACTTGCAATTAGATCTGGACTATTGATCTGCTCCCAATCCAACGGTCCATGATCAATCGGTGATTGCTCATTGCAACTCTTTAAGGCACAGTTGCGATAAATTTTAAAAGGACTTCGCCGATGTGATTTAATCTCGACCATTGATCTTCCAGATCCAACATTCCCTGAGCCTCAATACTTCAATTCCTCGTCTGCTTCTTTTCTTGGGTTTTTACGCTATCTCTTACATTCTTCTGTGGTTTCCGAGGTTTCCGCAATGGTTTTTGTTCTTTTCTGTTTTCGTTGCGCATCTCCTTTTAGACTACTCTCTCATGCTCCTTTGATTGATCTCGTCCTAGATCATTTCTTGATCCCTTAATGGATTCAAAGGTCCATTTTGAACCTACGGTTTGTTCCTCTCCTCTGCCTATTTTACTCCACTGTGTATTCACCTTGACGTGTCTACACATGCATTTATATTGAATTCCAATTCAATACATCATTCAATACCCAACATTCAAACACACATTCGAACTCAGAATTGAGTTCTTCCATAAATAAACAAATCACAATTGATTACACAACGAGACTCTATCTCTTCGGCCTGATCTTCTGATTACAACGACCTCTCTCCTTCTCTTGCCCATAGGCTTATAGACACACTCCCCCTGGCTGGTTGGCTAGCTAGCTATCTGGCTAACTAACTCCTCCAACCTCTCTCTTCTTTTTCTTTTCAATACATTAGAAACAGTTTCTTTAAACTAATTCCTAACGAATCCTAATTGTCTCATGTTCCCCTACATTTGAGAACATTTACAATATGTCTAGGCCTAAATATTTACGTTAACTGAATAAGTGGGAAACAAACTTCCCTAAAACAAAAGACACCCTATGTCTACTAAATTACATTGATTTTCTTGGGTTGAATGCTTCTGCATCACTTTGTCAAACTACTCTTGATTTATCATTCAATGGTTAAATTTCGTCAAGTTTTACAGAATCGACAAGTTTGTATGTCTGTGAAGGAAAACAATTTTGAATTTCTTTCCACATTTACTTTTCCATCTTGTACTGTGAAAAAAAGTTTGCAGTGGTTTTGATCCTTGGACACTTAAATCTCACTGATTTTGACTCATCTCAATGTTTGAGAATATAGGGAAGAAGCATAAATAGTGGGCAGTCAGGGGCTTGTATATCAATTGGGCATTGATTGTTTATAAATAGGGGCATGTTCAATAGTTTATTCATCTTCAAAGATGGCATTGGATAAACCTAGTTTCAAGGCCATATCCTTTCATAAAATATTCTACTACATCTATCAAAATTAACCCTTAGATTACAAACTACATTTTGAAATAGGTTCCTCCCATATACTCTCAAAAAAACACCATGAAAAAATAAAAATATACATAACATGACAAAAATATAAAACAATAAAGAAATCAAGATCTTGCAGATGACTTGGACATCCTGAGCTGAATTGGAATGAATCCATGTTCATCAATGTTTTCGAGCTGAACTGGAATAAATCCATGTTCATCGATGTCGATGCCTTCTTCCTCATCCATCTGATTTTCTTGCTTGCTTAGTCTACTCCTATTGGTCTGCATCCTCGTGCATGAGCTCATGACCACTGCGCCTTCCTTCATTCCTTCATTCCTTATTTTCCACACTAAATTCAAGCATCTCATTTGCAAGTTGTAAACAATCCATCTTTAGTTCTAACATACCTTTTGGGAGAGAACTTCAATTTGAAACTTGGATTCTGTCAAAATCATCTCAGAATGGTGGGAAATTAGGGTGATTACAAACTCCAAAGTTTCATCCACCCTTGCGAGTAGAAGCCCAAAATCCTCCTCTGTATCTCCTACATTATTCTCCATTGATATTATACTAAATATGATTAAGAACATGAAAAATTGTGTTCCTTAATATAATTCCGCTACTTCCAAATTCACCCCTCTTAAATATATTTGGATTGTCCCTCTCAGCAACATTCCCACTCCAAACATCATTAATATGCAGGCTACATTATGGAAAGATTGCATACACAACAAGTTTGGATGCGAAGATATCGAATGAATTGAGGACCAAATGGAGTGAACGAAATCTTCCAAATCTAAGGCCCTCATTGAATCCTTAATCATCTCATCCCACACCCACACTATTATTTTATGATATTTATCAAATTTATTTCGTTTCCAACATCACAAAGGATTGGAAATTGTCACATCTCACGCTACTTTTGGTTGCGTTAAAATTTCCCCTTGGAGTATCAATGTAATCGAGTACGCTGAAGAAGGCGTCGGCCAGATGGGTCTAGCCCCATAGTCTATAAATAAAAACGAACTATTCATTTCGAAAATGAATAACGTGTTATGCATCGCTCATCTTATCACTTAACAAACAACTCTCCATTCATTTTATTTTATCTTCGAAATGGAAAACGAAACACGAAGATCAGGAGAGCCGCGCAGCGGGAGCAGCAGCAGATCAACATCAGTAGAAGGGCGCAGGAGGAGTAGCACAATAGCTGCAACTCGTCCTCCCGCTGATAGTAGTACTGTCACTCACAATGAGCTAACAGATGCGAACACTGACGATGTGCCTACTTGGCTTGAATTCGTACAAACTAGAGACATAGATAGAGTTGCAACAGATGCGAACACTGACGATGTGCCTACTTGGGTTGAATTCGTACAAACTAGAGACATAGATAGAGTTGCAGAGGAGCAGTTGCCAAATGAGCAGACGGACACAGTTGCCGGGGAGCAGTTGCGACACATAACTTTAACTGTAACTGTGGAGCAGTTGCCTCCCACAACCAGAGAGGAGCAGTTACCAACGGAGGAGCAGTTGAGCTTAATGGGGTTGCGTAGAATAAGCATTTCAGAGGAGCATATCAGTGATAGTAATAGTATAAGTTCAAGTTGCCCAATTTGCCATATCGGTTTTCAATTGGGCGAGAATGTCTCTCAAATGCGTTGCGGCCACATCTACCACACCCATTGTATTTGCAGATGGCTATTATCCCGAGATAGTTGTCCAGTCTGCCGCCGTAGATTTGGTCACAGATCCAGATCCTTCCCAGTTATCTGGCAATACGTTCCTCCAGGCGGTTATTTATCATAGTAAGAAGGAATCAAATTTGAAGGGCATGGTTGTTGTATTTAAGTTAAATTTATTTAACCCTTACAGGTTGACAAGTTAAAATCAATGGTTTTTAAAAAGTTTAAATATAAAAAGATTATGTTAGAGGTTGGTAATAGGATTTGCCATATCTATTTTCAATTGGTGAGGAGGTGTGTCTCAAATGCGTTGTGCCACATCTTCCATAGCATTTGCATTTTCATATTGCTGCTATCCCGAGATAGTTGTCCAGCCTGCTGCTACAGATCATTTCGCCACAGATCCAAATCCCTACGAAGGAGGCTGGGATTTGAGATTGTTTACTAGAGTTCCAAAGACACATATTAGACCATATGCATTTCTATATCACAAGATCAGAATAAATGTAATATTGAGATAGTCTGTATGGAATATTAATAATAAGTTGTTGTGAGTGAGATTTTAAGGCTTTGCAGGCTGCTGAATCCATATATTTTCAGGGCCCTCAGGCTATATACAGTAAAAGGAACAGTTTATATATCACAAATCAAGATTTCACCATAAATTTTTCATGAAAATGTCCTAGGGTTTTTTAGGTGCTCCGAATACACAGTCAGAAAAAAGAATTCCTATAATTCCAGCACCGAAAAGTCCAATTCATAAATAATATTACTAGTATTCCTAGTCCTTTTATAATAAATTTGTAAGGATTATAATTTTAATATTTTTAAATTGATAAAATAATTTCAAAACAATGCCCTAACTTTGTTATTTTTTTTTGCCAAAAAAAAAAAACCATGCAATGTTCATAAATAGTATTTCTCTTTTTATAAAAGAAGTTCAAAACAATGGCCCAGCTTTGTTATTTTTCTTTAATATGCAAAAGAAAACCGCGCAATGATAAAAGATGGTGGTTGGTAAATCCAAGCTGCCAAAGAATATATGATAAAAATTAATCCAGTAAGCAATTTCTCTCTTTAATCAATAAAAAGAAAATTCATCCCATGTCTAATTCATCAATGTTTACTATTAAACTATAACTTCTATAAATAAAAGTGTGATATGAAATGAGTCATTATTTTTTGGGCATGTGGTATTGATAAGCTATGTTAGAAAATCTCTGCAAAATGGACCAGTACTCTGTGATCGCAGTCATGTGAAAATGCAGCTGATATGGTAGATATGGCCGCCCTGCATTTGAGAAGCGTCCTCCTCCCCCAATTCAAAATCGATATGGCAGATTGGGCAACTTGAAGTGATACTATTATTATCACTTATATGCTCCTCTGAAATGTTAATGCCAATCAGCTGTTCCTCATTGATACGTTCCTCAAGTTTCGCTCTGAATATTAACTGCTCCCAATTGCTCCGCAAGCGAGACTATGCTTCGCCACTGCTAGGCAACTGCTCCACAACTGCAGCTTTTATCTCGCAACTGCTCCACAGCTACCCTATATCTGCCAACTGCTCCATAGCTGCTGGTGTGTCTCTAGTTATTCTCCTCCAACAGATATTCTCCTGATCTTCAGCTGTTCCTCATTGATACGTTCCTCAAGTTTCGCTCTGAATATTAACTGCTCCCAATTACTCCGCAAGAGAGACTATGCTTCGCCACTGCTCCACAACTGCAGCTCTATCTCGCAACTGCTCCACAGCTACCCTATATCTGCCAACAGCTCCATAGCGGCTGGTGTGTCTCTAGTTATTCTCCTCCAACAGATATTCTCCTGATCTTCGTGTGCCGTTACCCGATGAGATCAGCGATGCCACGTTTTGAAATTTGAAAAATATGAGTTGTTTATTTATAGAGTCACAATCTCATAATTACGAGGCTAATGCCTTCTCGCCGATGCCTTCTTTACTCCATTACATGAGAAAGAAAGTTTTCTCACATATCAGGCCGTTAAACCCAATCCATATTGATTAGTTGGTTGTTTAAAAGATACACTAGCTAATCAGAGCCATTCTAATTTTAGATCTACACAGATTAGTTAGTTGTAGTAATGGAAAGTTTTCTCGCATATTAGGCCGTTAAACCCAATCTATATCGATTGGTTAGTTGTTTAAAAGTTGCACATGTTAATTAGAGCCATTTTAATCTTAGATTTACTCAATATCAAGATTATTAATGGTTTAAAATATACCTTAGTTAATTAGAGTCATTTTTACTTTTAGATCTACTCAATATTAAGAGATCAATTTTTTTGAGTTGCAAATATCGTTTAGAGTAAAAAGAGATTTGATCTTTTTGATCTTTTGGTAGATTGAAAGTTATGATGAATCTTGCTCTTCTTTCCCTCTTTAAAGAGTCTTCCCTTTATATTCCACATAAATACCCTGGGTGAATACATTATTTTTATTCTTAGGTATGATTATTTTCATCTTTATATTCCACATGTAATATTTCATGGGCTAATATGCTAATTTTAATTTTTATTATTTTTATTTAGACAAAAGGATGGGACAAATTTCAAAAGGACTCCGCTAATGCAATTTAATCTTGATCGTTGATCTTCTAGATCCAACGATCCCTGAGCCTCAATACTTCAATTTCTTGTCTGCTTCTTTTCTTGGGCTTTTACACTATCTCTTACGTTCTTTTGTGGTTTCCAGGGTTTCCTTAATGGTTTCTGTTCTTTGCTATTTTCGTTGCGCATCTCCTTTTGGACTACTCTTTCATGCTCCTTTGATTGATCTCATCCTAGATCATTCCTTGATCCCATAATGGGTTCAAAGGTCCGTTTCGAACCGATGGTTCATTTCTCTCCTCTGCCTCTTTTACTCCATTGTCTATTCGCCTCAACATTTATGCACACACATTTATATTGAATTCCAATTCAATACATCATTCCATACTCAACATTCAAACACACATTCGAACTTAGAATTGAGTTCTTCCATATATAAACAAATCACAATTGATTACACAACGAGACTTTGTCTCTCCAGCCTAATCTTTTGATTACAAAGGCCTCTCTTCCTCTCTTGCCCGTAGGCTTACAGACACACTCCCCCTGGCTGGCTAGCTAACTGGCTAACTAACTCCTCCAACCTATCTCTTTCTTTTCTTTTCAATACATTAGAAACAATTTCTTTACAGTTGCTCAACAGTTTCTGTAAACTAATTCCTAACTAATCCTAATCCTCTCATGTTCTCCTAAATTTGAGAACATTTACAAATATGTCTAATTAATTCCTATTCTCATTTAAAATCACTCAAAGGCCTAAATATTTACGTTAACTCAATAATTGGGAAACCAACTTCCCTAAAAAACAAGAGCCCTATGTCTACTAAATTACATTGATTTTGTTGAGTTGAATGCTCCTGCATCACTTTGTCAAACTACGCTTGATTTATCATTCAATGCTTAAATTTCGTGAGGTTTGACAAAATCGACAAGTTTGTATATCTGTGAAGGAAAACAATTTTGAATTTCTTTCCACATTTAATTTTCCATCTTGTATTGTGAATTTTTTTTTTGCAACGGTTTTGGTCCTTGGACACTTAAATCTCACTGATTTTGACTCATCTCAATGTTTGAGAATGTAGGGAAGAAGCATAAATAGTGGGTAGTCAGGGGCTTATATATCAATTGGGCATTGATTGTTTATAAATAGGGGCATGTTCAACAGTTTATTCATCTTCAAAGATGGAATTAGAGAAACCTCGTTTGAAGGCCATATACTTTTATAAAATATTCTACTACATTTATCAAAATTAATCCCTAGATTACAAACTACATTTTGAAACAGGTTCCTCCCATATACTCTCCAAAAAACACCATGAAAAAATAAAAATATATATAACATGACAAAAATATAAAACAATAAAGAAATCAAGATCCTGCAGATGACTTGGACGTCCTCTGCTACGAGTTCGAGTTGAATTGGAATGAATCCATGTTCATCGATGTGTTCGAGTTAAATTGGAATAAATTCATGTTCATCGATGTCGATGCCTTCTTCCTCATCCATCTGATTTTCTTGCTTTCTTTGTCTGCTCCTATTGGTCTGAATCCTCGTGCATGAGCTCATGACCACCGCGCCTTCCTTTATTCCTTATTTTCTACATGAAATTCAAGAATCTCATTTTCAAGTTGTAAAAAATCCATCTTTAGATCTAACATACGTTTTGGGAGAGAACTTCAATTTGAACCTCGAATTCTCTCCAAAATCATCTCAGAATGGTGGGAAATCAGGGTGATTACAAACTCCAAAGTTTCATCCACCCTTGCTAGTAAAACCCCAAAATCCTCCTCTGTATCTCCTACATTATTCTCCATGACATTGATATTATACTAAATATGATTGAGAACATGAAAAATTGTGTTCCTTAATATAATTCCACTGCTTCCAAATTCACCCCTCTTAAATATATTTGGCCTGTCCCTCTAAGCAACATTCCCACTCCAAACATCATTAATATCTCGATATAAGTACTGATGCCAAATATGCAAGCTACATTATGGAAAGATTGCATACACAACAAGCTTGGATGCGAAGATATCAAATGAATTGAGGACCAGATGGAGTGAATGAAATCTTCCAAATCTAAAGCCCTCATTGAATACTTAACCATCTCATCCCACACCCACACCCACACCCACACTATTATTTTATGATATTTATCAAATTTATTTTGTTTCCAAAATCACAAAGGATTGGAAAATATCACATCTAACGCTACTTTTGGTCGCGTTAAACGCTTAACCTAGTGATTTGTACAAAACTATCTCTTTGATGTATCAATGTAATCGAGTACACTGAAGAAGGTGTCAGCCAAATGGGGCTAGTCTCATAGTCTATAAATAAAAAGAACTATTCATTTCGAAAATGCATAACGTGTTCCATCGCTCATCCCATCACTTAACAAACAACTCTCCATTCATTTTATTTTATCTTCGAAATGGAAATGAAACACGAAGATCAGGAGAGCGGCACAGCAGGAATAGCACTAGATCAACATCAGTAAAAGGGCACAGGAGGAGTAGCACAACAACTGCAACTCGTCCTCCCACTGATAATAATATTGTCACTCACAATGAGCTAACATATGTGAATACTAACGATGTGCCTACTTGGCTTGAATTCGTACAAACTAGAGACACAGATAGAGTTGCAGAGGAGCAGTTGCCAAATGAGCAGACAGACACAGTTGTTGGGGAGCAGTTGCGACACATAACTTTAACTATAACTGTGGGGTAGTTGCCTTCCACAACTAGAGAGGAGCAGTTACCAACGAAGGAGCAGTTGAGCTTAATGGGGTTGCACAGAATAAGCATTTCAGAGGAGAACATCAGTGATAGTAATAGTATAAGTTCAAGTTTCCCAATTTACGATATCGGTTTTCAATTGGCCGAGAATGTCTCTCAAATGCATTGCGGCCACATCTACCACACCCATTATATTTGCAGATGTCTATTATCTCGAGATAGTTGTCTAGTCTGCCACCGTAGATTTGGCCTCTAGGTGGTTATTTATCATAGTAAGAAGGAATCAAATTTGAAGGGCATGGTTGTTGTATTTAAGTTAAATTTTTTTAACCCTTCCAGGTTGATAAGTTAAAATCAATGTTTTTTAAAAAGTTTAAATATAAAAATATTATGTTAGAGGTTGGTAATAGGATTTGCCATATCGATTTTCAATTGGTGAGGAGGTGTGTCTCAAATGTGTTGTGCCACATCTTCCATAGCATTTGCATTTTCATATTGCTGCTATCCCGAGATATTTGTCCAGCCTGCTGCTACAGATCATTTGGCCACAGATCCAAATCCCTACCAAGGAGGTTGGGATTTGAGATTGTTTATTAGAGTTCCGAAGACGCATATCAGACAATAGGCATTTCTGTATCACAAGATCAGAATAAATGTAATATTGAGATATTCTGTATGGAATATTAATAATCAGTTGTTTTTAGTGTGATTTTAGGGCTTTTCAGGGTGCTAAATCCATATATTTTTAGGGCGTTGAATCCATATATACAGTAAAAGAAATAATTTATATATCACAAATCAAGATTTGACCATAAATTTTTCATGGAAATGCCCTAGGGGTGTTTTAGGTGCTCCAAATATATAGTCAAAAAACGAGTTCCTATAATTCCAGCACTGAAAAGTCCAAAAAATCTTCATAAATAATATTACTGGTATTCCTAGTCTTTTTATAATAGATTTGTAAGCATTATAATTTTAGTATTTTTAAATTGATAAAATAATTTCAAATCAATGGCCTAACTTTGTTATTTTTTTTGCCACATAGAAGAAAGCCATGCAATGTTCGTAAATAGTACTCCTCTTTTTATAATAGATTTGTAAGGATTATAATTTTAATATTTTTAAATTGATAAAACAATTTCAAAACAATGGCCTAGCTTTGTTATTTTTCTTTAATATGCAGAAGAAGACTATGCAATGATAAAAGATGGTGGTTGGAAAATCCAAGCTACCAAAGAATATATGATAAAAATTAATCCAGTATGTAATTACTCTCTCTTTGAGCAATAAAAAGAAAATTCATCCCATGTACAATTCATCAATGTTTATTATTAAACTATAACTTCAATAAATAAAAGTGTGATATGAAATGAGTCATTATTTTTTGGGCATGTGGTATTGATAAGCTATGGGATTGTTAGAAATCATATTTATAGGTTAAAAATCTCTATATGTAAATAGAGAATTTTGATATTAATATTGAAAAAATATTTATAAATATATTAATTTACACATTAATTCTACCTTTTGTAACAAAATCAACTAACCAAGAAATTCAATTATGCAATGATCCCATCCTTTATCTTTTATGCTACATGAAGATAGATCTTATTTTAATTGATAAATGCAAAAGATAGTTTGAAGGCTTAGTTGAGAATATGGTTGGGCCTTAGATAGTCAAGCTTTAGAGTTTTCTAAATTTAGTAATGTGCAATGCTCTAATAAAGTGGTAGAAATTCATGTGGATGAATTGTATTTATGGGCTTAGAGCAATGTCCTAGATTATATGGTATTTGATATATTCATTTACAATGAAATAATAAATGTTTACATCTTACATAACCATGAGTGTTAGGCCCCTATACTACTAGTGTAACCCCTTATTGTTATTAGTACAACCCCCTTATTATATTGTTGTGCCCATGTAGTCTCCATATTGTTATTATTGTGCCCCATAGAAGCCCACTATTTTTATTATTGTGCGCTTACATTATTATTGTTATGTCGGCTCTGATTATATTATGACCCCTTCGACTCCTATATATAGAAAGGAGGTCTTGTCATTTATATCATCTAAGAATTGTTCATTTGTGTAATGTAAAGGAGGTTTCCCCCTCGAAGAGAATTATTTATAAGGCATTCATATATCTTTTCTATCTTTTTGTGAGTCGGTTTCATAACATTTGGTATTAGAGCTTTGGATTCTAGTGTTTCACTACTATAAATAGGTCATCCTAGAATTTTCGTTATAACGTTTTTGCTACAAAGTTTCAAAGGCTACAAAAAACCCATTTATGAAGAAATCGGTCTGAACCTCGCATCCGAATTTTAGATCTTTTCACACTATATTTTCGGAGATATGATCTAAGGAATTTAGGGTTTTTGCAAGCTCCAAAATTTCCTCTAAAATAGGTGATCGTGGAAGTTTCGTTATAACTCTTTTGTTACAAAGTTTCAGAAGTTAAAAAAACACCCATTTGAGACGAAATCGGTCTAAAATATGGCTTCGAATTTCAGATCTTTTCTCGCTATAGTTTCGGAGATATAATCTGAGGAAGTTAGGGTTTTTGCAGACCCCCAAATTACATTCCAAACAGGTCACCTTGGGAAAATTGTCATAACTTTCTCTCTAAGCATCAGATTGAATTTTCGTAAGAAGTTTCAGAAATAGAATGGTCTTTAGTCTTTTCTGTGTATTTTTTAGATCCGAAGGTCAAAACAGTGACCTGCGACACATCGTACAAATTCTCTCTACTAAACAAGTCTATACTCAGGTCATCTGAGGTGATTTGGCATAACTCTTCATTGGAGAATCCAATCTTGATCAAACTTGCGAAGTTGGAAAGAGGACCCAGAGGGCTATTAAAAACTGAAATTTTAGAACTTAAAGATCTGAAAGTACAGAGCTACATTCGTTTCAAGATCGAGCTCCTAAAATCAAGAAAAAGCAAGATGAGGAAGTTTGATGGCAAGGATCCGATAAATTAGATACTACATATGGAGAAATACTTTGATCTACATGGTGTACCACTATTACAAAAGGTATGTATTGCATCTAATTATTTAGAACTGAATCAATTTTTATGGTATAAAGGGCTTTGTCCTCATAAACCACTTGTTACGTGGTGAATTTTCACGGAGGAAATGATAGCACATTATGAGGATACAAAGAGAAACACCTTGTTTAGCCAATTAATAAATCTCAAACAAAAGTGTTCAATGGAAGAGCACATTGAGAACTTTCAAAACTTGAATATAAGGGTAAATGTTATTCCAGAGAAGCAAAGGATTGATGCCTTCATAGGTACTTTAAAGGATAACATTCAACGTGAGGTTCGTCTTTGGGAACCTGATTCACTGGAGAAGCCATTCAGGTGGGTAAGAAAAATTGAAAGAGAAACTATGGAAACAAGGAATCCAACTACTCATGACTATAATTATGGAAGTGTTTCTTCTCCTAGCCTTCCACAACCTACAAGGTTTACACCACAACAATTGGAAAGTTACTTAGACAGAACACCAAAGGACACTGCTCAAAAATAGATCACATATCAATACACCAGTATTTTGACGTGGTTAAAACCCTCAAAGAGGGAAACAGTCCACGGCTTGAGCCAACGCGGCCACTTCAGGCAATTTATTAATAAAAGAATGAAAATTTACATATGCTTCTCTCATAGAAGGATTACCCTACAAATGACCCTCCATGCTCTTTAAATAGAGATCATGGACCAATCGGGTGTTAAGCCACGGATCAAGTGTCGGTAATACCGAGGAGAGAATGAATTGTCGGATCACTACATATCATGACCGTTGGATTGTAAGTTACAAAATGTACACACTTTACCTAACTCTATACTAGACCAAGTTGTACTTAACTATTTCCTATGTGTCGGAATATCCTAACACCTTCAGAGCTTGTTAGAGTTGCAGAAACAGGGACAAATGAGAATCAGTCAAGAACAGGAATAGTAAATTAATGGAGCCTAGAGTAGTAGATCTTAGTCCAGATACAAATGGGATAGAGGGGACACAATTAGAGGTTGTAGATCATTGGATACACCTAACAAGAGGATTGGTATGTATGGGCATCATTCTAGTTCCTCATCAAGGAGACACCATTACAATCATCACTGCCATCATCCTTATAGGAGGAAAGAGTATTTACCTAGGGAGTTCAAGAAAGGGAAGCCTCCTACATTTGATGGAGAGATGAAGAAGTCAGAATATGCAGAGGAATGGTTTCTTGGAATGAATAAATTCTTCAGATTTCACAGCTACTCAGAGAACATGAAAGCTAAGTTATCCACTTCTGTTCTTAAAGGGAAAGCATATATATAGTTGGAAGATGTGAAGAATTTGTTGATGGTGTTGGAAAAACCAACATTTAGAGGATCTCCTCAGTATGAAGTCCCAACTAGACCTCGAATTGTTTGGTGTAGGACTCCCATATGGGACAATGGCTTGGTTTCCCATATCTTATAGATTTTCCTTAGCTCTTATTGTTCATCACATGAGAGTGTTATGCTTGTAACTTCAAGAAAGTGAGGTGAGTATGCCTGGTGAGTGTGTAATGTAAATCTATGTCCAAGATATCTTACTATCAAAAGGGGGGAGTAAAGTGAGCCTCTTGATGAGAGGGAGTAGTCCTAGCCCAAAAAGAAACACAAACAACAACAAGGGTCTATCCAGCATCCAGTTGAATAGTCAACAATGGATGCGGCAGTCGTGAAAACCAAATTTCAAGGGAAAACACGTACACCATCCAATGGAGTAGGCAACATGGCAGTGATGGTCATTAAAACCAAGAAAACACAAAGATGGTCTGTCTAATGTCCGACAGAGTAGTCCACATGGACGAGACAAAAGTGATAAACAATACAACGCATTTTCAACAATCTAAGTACTAAAAAATCGAAGTAGTTCAACTATCTTAGTACAGGTTAAGCAAATATGCATTACAAACATTTAAAGAATAGTCTTACAAATGGATGCAAAACATGCGTGAAAACGTACTGGCCTGAGACAGGAACCTAAATTAAGAAAAAGTTCCAAGACACATTTGTACACCATACATCACTAGTCTCATTAGTGGGACATTGGGGCCACTCTATTGGTGCACTAAGATGTCCTATTACAAGAAATCTCAATACCTACATTAATCATCAACCCAGGAAAATTATTTTTATTCCAAGAGTGTCAGCACTGTATATGTAGTGAGTTTAGAGGTCAATTCATAATGAAAGAAGTTGAAATTGTTGTAATCGCTAATGTATATTTCTCTAAGTTCAATCCAAACAATTCTACAAGAAATCTGTAAAGCACTTTCAAGTCTACTTAATCTATTATGGAAGAAACTGAATTAGAATGCAAATAGAAAGAATCACTCTCAGTAATCTAATTGGTATTGAAACTAATTCATTTAAAATGAAGGAAAGCTACAAAAATTGAACAAAAAATAACCATGTAAACATCTCATGGGAAGCAATCAACTCTATCTTTGAAATCTGTGATAGTGTTACTTTAGAATGAACAACAATCTAATGCTTAAATTAACATAACCAATTCAATAAAGAGTATCATGCATATGTAACACACAGCTAAATCTAGAATCTCATTTGAACAATAAATGAAAACCAGAATCATCAATCCTCACAGTAATTAGAATGGTGCTAACTTTACAAACTAACAATAATAAGCAGTCATGAGAATAAAAAGAAATAATTATAACACAATTGAAGCATTGGATCTCCTATCGACTGGGCCCAAAGTCTCCAAAATTCCCTACTGTTAGATATTTAGAACATGATTATGGATGAAAGGCAATCTTCTTCATTAGAATCAATAACAAAGTTATAAAATCACTATGATGAAAGTATTATATGTCGAAAAAGAATAGTTATAATCTGCGAATTCCTAACTAACTGTTCAATTTGCCTCATGACTTTATATAACTTTTGGAAAAATAAATGGATGGAAACGAATCCTCAGGATCTGAGGATCCTGAGGATTTCCCAACCCTTGATTTGATTTCATCATAGAATAGCATTGGTCCTCCTGGTATTCTATTGTCTTCCATACTCTAGACATTGTCTTTTTCCTTTCCTAGCTGCTGCTATTCTGTCAATTGAACAACAATCATCCAATCTGCATCCCTGCATATAAAGATAGTGAAAGTTTGTTTTCCATGCCTAGATTTATCTAATTTGTTGATAATCGATTTTACCGAGCTTCTGCTATTGTTTCCTCTATTTTTATTCATAAAACAAAGATAAAAATGTGAAGACATGCTTAATTAAGCTATTTACGAGGAGAAAACATACCTTTTCCTTGGCCCAACATACTCCCCTACTTATCTTTCTACATGTCCTCCTGTAATAAGATGGTTAAGGTGTAGTTGAGTTAAGGAATAAGCATGATATGATTCCTCCTTATACAGCCTAAAACCATTTTTATGTTTGAGTACTACAAAAGCCTGGTTCACTCAATGATCTGGCAAGTTATAATCACTATGTTTCCCATCTGTAGGATACCAAATTATTGGACTTTCGTATCGGCACCCTATCCAATCAGGGCCCATGCGTAGGACCATATTGTTGTATTTGTGTAAGCGACTGGAGGCAGATTTGAAATTTCTAAACCCAAATGGCTCCTTGTTTTTGACATTATTATTGGAGGCTTCCCATCTTTGGCTGGCTGCAAACAATGCTTCTTCTTTGATTTCCTGAAAGTATTATTTACCTGCCTATATGACGTTTATGTGGAGAGGTCCTAATTGACCCACAACACCCATTCGTTTCATGAACTATTTGTGTTGAATAGAGAGGTGTAGGGGTTTTGTGGGTTCTCCCCTAACCCATAAATCTATGCCATATTCTCTTTTTTGAAAAGTATTATGGGCTTTAGCCCATTTAGTATGATTAGTGGAAATGAAAGAAAAGCTTGAAATTGGATATCCCCTATGAAGGGGCCAGGATTATTGTTTAAGTCATCCTCTCAGAAAAAATTATGCATGTACAATTCACACAAAAGGCATTGTACATGTTCATTATGTTCTTTGAAATACTTGACAGAGTCTGGGGTGGTCTTAATTTCCACCGACTTACTAGCCTTCATGACTTTAACCTTTCATAAGAGGTATCTTTCTAGCAGGAATAGTGCATAGTTGGTGGCAAGAGATTGGCATGACAAGCCATCTAAGTAAAGAGAGAAAACAGTCTCCATTTTCTCCTTAGACTTTTGCAACTTGACTTGTGCTTTTTTGACTTTCATCTGTCCAACCTTGTAAGTAGCGAAAGTCTCATCCTCTGTGACAATGAGTGCCTCAAATTTCTTTCATAATTCCTGATGTACTCATAGGGTCACTACTTCCTCTTTATACCGAGTCAACTCCTGTCGGGTCTTGGCTAGTTCATTCTGTAATTTCCTAATGACTGCTTCCCTTACTAGGGGAATGTAGTCAAGTGTTTCCTCTATCTGGACCTCATCATCTTGTGTTACCATTGGGTCAGTTTGAGCAGTAACCTCAGCCACTTCTTGGGTCATACAACAATCAGCTTGGGTTTTTTCTTCAATATCAGTTTGAACAAGAACTTAAGCTATTCCTTGCGTCATATGCCAGTCTTCCTGAATATTCTATGCAAAATTGGTTTGGACAACAACATCAGTGGTGGGGAGGTTCGTTTGAGATTCTCGTGGGAAAACACAAGGATCTTCTATCTGCATTTCACTATTTTCTAAAAGACATTGCTTTGTTTAGGTTCCTTTTGAACAAACCAAAAGGGCCTCAGTCTGGGTGTCAATATCTTCCCCATAGCAGTATTCTGTTTGGGTCCATATGGTTTCCAATTCTATTTTCAATTTCCTAACCCTGACTGCTCCTTCAGCCACTCTCTCAGCTGCTTAACTGTTTTCTTTTTCTTCCTATACTTTTTAAGCAACTTCCTCAATCTGTCCATATATGTTTTCTTTGTCATGAGGTCTTTGACCGGTGGTGGTATGACTGTATTTACTTTAGGTTCAGGTTCAGGTGGAATTGTGCAAATATATGGATGGGGTTCTAATGAAACTGTGTCTCCCGATGGATTTTCACCTTCCATGTCTCTTTCTTCATGAGCTTCCCTCTCAGGAGACTCCAATGGAATGGTGTCTCCTGAGCAATTATCATTTTCAGGGTATTCTTCTATATGGACCTCATACTTTGGGGACTTCATAAAAATAGTGCCCCTGGTTGATTTTCACCCTCTAGGGTTTCTTCTGTAGGGTTTTCCTTAGCTAGTGATTCCAGTGGATCAGTAGCTCCTGCTTGATTTCCCTCCCTGATGGTTTCCTCTGCATGCACTTCTGCTTCAAGGGGCTTCTCCATAGAAGGAACTAGTTCCCTATGTCCTTCCAAATTATCAGTAAATGGCATAGTTTCATGATGACCAGGACTGCTAGCAGGGGCAGACTAGTTGGGGGCATAATTTTTCCCTTTAGAATTCCTGAATAGCTCCCTTCCTTCACCAAATTTCCCCAGATTCTCCAGTACTCGGGCAACTTCTTCCTCATAGTCTTATAAAGAGTCATCTTGTCGACTTGGAAGGGGCATGTGAGGTGGCCCTGCCTCATCTATTTGAATTGGGGTGTGTCGCTGCGACTTTATCCTCGCAAATCATCTTTGATTTACTAGGCCCAAGGCCAAAGAGGGATTCTTCCTTTCTGTGTCCTTTTTGGACCTGTCACTCTTGGCCCTTGGTGTTCAATCATTGGGTTTTCTATAGTTGGGATTAATTTGGTCAGCTCATGATGGTTGATGACTATATGTGGGTCCTTTGCCTTTCTGACCTGACAAGCAACATCATCTAATACAACCTTTAAATAAAATGGCAAGTAAACAATAATTTTTTGTTTCAAAACAGCTAACAGTTTAAGTTGACGAGGTTTTACCATGTCTTTTCGTCCATCACACGTGATATACCTCTGCACAATAGCTACAAATTCCTGCCATGGTTATATTAAAGCTGTAGGGTGAAACCCTTTTCTTTTTCACATCAATTTCTCATCTAGGTCCTAAAATACTGTGACTACATCCTGCAGAAGAACATGTTAGTCCATCCATCTTTTTGCTTCTGCTGAAAGTCTAGAGTCTTTAGCTATGACTGCTTTAGAGACCGTTATGTTCCTGCCTTTCACTGTGGTGGCACCATTCAGTAAATTCTGCAGAAATTCAAGTGTTATTTCCTCATGAAATCCCTATAATTTGGTCAATTATTATAGCCAGCTGGTGCGCTCAAGAATCGCATGAGCCTAGTCTGATACCTTGAGCACTGTGGGTTCACTTCGAATGGCTTTTCCTCCCATGGCTTATGTTTCTCTGTGGCTGGATCACTTGCATGCACTTCTCCCACACTTTCACTGTTTCGAATAGTACTGGAGAACGTTAAGGCTATTGATAGAGTAATGACGTTGTTTTGAGAGTTAATATCGAAGGAAATTATGTTATTTGTCTCATCAGCAATATTTGGCACAGGATCATAATCAACTCGTATGTTATCCATAATGGTTGCCTTCTTCCCTCGAATCGGAAATGGTTTGATAATTATTACACACGCGCATTCATCATGCGGTCCTTTAACCAGACATCAGTTAAATAATCATCACACAAGCTATCCATAAATTGTCACACATGCTGTTCATACGTAGACCATCCCCCCTCCAATCAGAAAAGGGCATCCACACCCACCAAGCATGGGAAAAAGGGAGAAATCATCTTTAAATCATAAATGCAAGTGACCAATCAATAAAAGTGGCGTAAAATATGAAAAAGGCAATCAGAGAAGTACACATTAAAATATTTGAAATGTTCGTAAAATGAAACAAAGATTTAGATCATTATGTAAATAGATATTTACCTTAGGTGGAAAAGTGACAAACACATGACCGACGATAAATATTGATGACTCTCGGTAAAGTGATTGGAAAATAATGATATAATGCATATAAGATATAGGTTACCATGGATGTTGGCTAATTAAATTAGAAATGTTGTTCAAATGGAAAATTCTCCTTTAGAAATGAATCCATAGGTGGTAATAGGATAAAGAGTATTTAGTAGTGTAACATAGTACTTCAATACCACAAGTAGAGCCACTGCTGGCAGCAAGCATTCATAGCCTCAACAGGGTTTCTCTTTAACCCCAAAAATGAGCCAGAGTCCTCCTTTAGTATTTAGAGGATTGTCCTTTTCTTGCTATAAAGAGACCACTATGTTGGCATGGTAACCAAATAATCATAGTGCCATTCACCGGGATATAACAAAGTGATCAGGATGGCTTATGATGAGATCCCCCATCCTTCTGATGATTTTAATTATCAAGAAGGTCATTACCTTGGTGTGGTGTCCATAATGGAATGTCACCCGTTACATCCATATGATCATGGTAGGTTGGCTTGTACTGAGACCCCCTATCCTCTTTAAGACAATGTTTGTTTCATTTTCATATTTTTATATTTTCATATTTGCATACTTTTATTGTAAAGAGAGGGAGACTCATTTACTCCTTAAGAGTCAAGGATGTCATAAGAAGTAAAACAAATGCCAATGAAAGTTATTATTTTACCCCATATCATCATATCAAAGGGATTTATCCATTTGAAAGTGTGAAAGATAAACCAACATGGTATTAAAATAATAAATCATTTTATGATGTGTCCAAAGGGAAGATATTCAGCTAGTCATTATAGAGATGCATTATGTCAAAAGGTTTCATAAGTCATAATGGTATTAACATTACTATTTTTCTTCATCTTAGGTACAAATTCAAAATCTAGCTAGACGGTTTTTATTCAAAACATAGAAGAGAAAGAAAATGGCAAAAAGAATGACCGGAAATGAAACAACAAAAAGAAATCACACTTATTCATTCTACTGAACATTGGTTGTTCGATCGATTGAACAACAACTGTTCAATTGATCGAACAGAAAACATACAAAATCAAAATCGGGGCTGTTCAATTGATTGAACAACAATTGTTCAATGATTGAACAACAATTGTTCAATTGATTGAACAACAATCATTCAATCGATTGAACAACAAAAATACGAAAAAGAAATTGGTGTTGTTCAATGGATTGAACAACAATCGTTCAATCGATTGAATAGAAAATACACAAAAAGAAATTAGTGTTGTTCAATTGATTAAACCTCAATCATTCAATCGATTGAACAACACAAAAAACAATCGGTATTGTTCAATTGATTGAACAACGATCATTCAATCGATTGAGCAACAATTGTTCAATCTATTGAACAATAATCGTTCAAGCTATTGAACAACAATCGTTCAATCGTGAACAACAATCATCCAAGTGATTGAACAACAATCATTCAAGTGATTGAACATCAATTTTTCAATCGATTGAACAACAATCATTCAATCGATTGAACAACAAAATACAAAAAAAAATATTAGTCTTGTTCAATTGATTGAACAACAATCGTTCAAGAGATTGAACAACAATCATTCAATCGATTGAACAACAATCATTCAATCGATTGAACATCAAAACACACAAAAGGAATTAGTGATGTTACAATTGATTGAACAACAATTACTAAATACACCCAAAAACAAGAGAAATCCTGATATTTACATGGTGATGCATAACTAAATTACAACCAACCATAAAAAGAATATATACATTATTTCCATCTGAAGAAAGATACATTTTTATGAGAGAAAAGTTGTTGGGTCATCACTCCTTGCAGCTAAAATTTTCATAGTGGGGTCATCACGTACCCATTGACAAAAAGACTCTTTGGTGAGTGGTTTATGAAAAAGACGCACCCGATGTCCATTCACCTTGAAAGAATGACCAGACTCGTCAATGGTAGTCAGAGTGAGAGTACCATTGTTATGTACTTATTGAATTTCATAAGGGCCACGCCACCTTGTCTATAACTTGCCCTTTGTTGCTGAATAATTGCAGTGCATTGTAGAGCAAGTAGTCGAGCCTTGCCCAATTCATTTATTTGTTGAAGTCATTTGGTTTGGGACTCTGTCAGATCCAATCCCACTTCTTGAGGTATTCTGAGAGTCTTTATTTCAAATTCAATAGGAAAGATAGGTTCTTTTCCAAATACAAGTTGGTATGTAGAATATCTAGTAGTATTTTACTAAGTTGTGCGATAGGCCCACAAGGCTGTCGGCAGTCTAGCAACCCAGTCCCACCAATGTATTGAGACTGTCTTGGTCAAAATTACTTCGATGACCTTATTGGTACTTTTAACTTGCCCGTTCTCCTGTGGGTGATACGGGGAAGTGAATCTATGTGTAATGTGGTGGTTCCTTAGAGTGGTTGTAATCTTGTGTGCTACAAATTTCCCTCCTCCATCGGTTATCACTTCCCGAGGTAAACCATAATGCACAAATAGCCCAAAAAGGAAATTAATTACAGCTTCTTTTGTAGCTCTTGGAGAATATATTGTTTCTACCCACTTTGTTACATAGTCTATGGCAACTAGTATGTAGGCCTTTTGGTTCGATGGCGGATGAAATGGGCCAACAAAATCCAATGCCCATTGTTCAAAAGGTTCTGTTATCAATTGGCGCTACAACAACATTTCATCAAATTGACTAGGCCGTCCCATCCTTTGGCAACTATCACAAGCCTAGGCATATTTCTTAGCATATTTAAAAATAGTGGGCTAATAATAGCCCATTTGTAGTACCTTATGCCCTGTTCTACGATCTGTGAAGTGTCCTCCACAGGGCTCGTCATGGCAAGCCTTCAGGATGTCATAAATTTCATCCTCACGAATGCATTTGTGTATACACATATCAGACCCTATATGAAAAAGGTATCCACAAATCCAAGAAAATCGGGCATTGTGTGGGACAATCTATTTCCTTTCCCTTGCTGTCAAGTTCCTAGGCAGCTTTCCTACTGCCAGATAGTTTGCTACATCTGCATACCATGGTATTTTGACTGCTACGACAAACAAGTGTTCATCTAGAAACTAGTTATCCACTGCTTACGGATCATTTATCTTTGGAACTTGAGACAAAAATTCAGCCACTGGGTTTTCCTTCCCCAGACGATCTTTGATGGTGATATCAAACTCCTGCAAAAGTAACAACCAACGAATCACTCGACCATTTGTAATAGGTTTGTGATCCGGATTTAAACAAGAACACAACAAATTACATATATAATGATAAATACAAATATTGTTTAATTGAGGCTTCTGTGACAAATGAAAATTCCATGTGATTCACACCGAAAAATTTCTCATTAAATACAAATATGAAGTAGAAATAACACTTCATTTCATTAAAGTCAACTACTGAAATATTTTTACAAACAGAATGGAAATAAGACTACCTCGAGCAATGGTAGCTTATCTCTAAGAAGAGATGTGGCGGCTACATGCCTCTGAACTGTGTTATAGTGAGGATCAGGGGCCTTTTTATTATTGAACAATAAGATCAAACCCTAAACAACCAAAACCCTAACCCAAGGAGATGTAACACCAAGAGTTTATGGGCCCCGTTGGGGTGAGTTGGACAGCCAACTTCCCAGGATCGTGACTTAGTCATATTATCTCCATTTGACGCGCATGATAACTCGTTGGAAAGATATATTTGAGGACTACAACGAAAAAGACAATTTTAGATAGAAAATATTTGGAGGTAGATTGCCAAAAAAATGTCGTTTAGGGCCTAAAAAAGGCTCCGGAAGTTTAGGACCCGAAAAACTGCTAAAAAGAGTAAACTATGCTACAATTAAGGAAACTAAAAAACTAAAAGAAACAATGTTGGGGGTCCAAGTGGAATTGGTAGGTGGCCACCAGTAACCACCTGGATCATTCCTCCCCCCTTAGGAAGCAATGGTACCCATTGCTTTTATTTCCTCCATGAAATGAGGAAACTTCTACTAAACTTGGTCCCTGGTGAGCCACTTGCTTTGGTGAAGGAGTTGGCCTACTTTGACAACTCGATACAGTTGGATCTTCTGCTCGCAAGTGTTCTTGATCTACGTGTCCATGATCCAATTAGTTGTGGCTTGCTCCATGCAATATGGACTTAACTCTGTAGGTGCGAGTTGTTATAGAATGTCTGATGTGTCCAACAATGGTGGGAAGTATGGTCAAAGGTGGTCCACATTGAACACTGGGTGCAGGCTAAGGAATGGGGGAATGCTAAGCTCAAATGCATTGTCACCCACAGCCTTGGTAATGGTGTAAGGACTATATCAGAGTGGTATGAGTTTACAATAGGCTCCAGTAAGGTGTTCTTTTTGCAAATGCAACTAGACTTTGTTGCCTACCCGAAACTTGTGTGGCACCCGATGTTGATCATGTCGCTGCTTGTACTTGGCATTTGATTTCTCCAAAATGTTATGGACTTGTTGGCGGATATGTTGGATGTGCTCAATGAAGCTTTTTGCCTTATCATCTTCCAAATAGACATGAGCTGAATCTGCTTAAGTAGCTACAAATGGTATGGCAACATCAATGGGACATAGTGGCTAGAATCCCAAGCCCACTTGAAAAGGGTTGTGGCCGGTCGAGTTGTGGAGAGCCCAATTATAGCTATACTGGACATAGGGAAGGCTCTCATCCCATGTGTGTGGATGCTTTGAGTTGTACATGTGCAGAATGTGTATGATCTTCTTGTTAACGACCTCTGTCTGGCCATCAATTTGGGGATGGAAAGTTGTGGACTTGAGCTTGGTGTCCAACATCGACCAGAGACTGGACCAAAATGTACTGAGGAACATGTTGTCCTAATCTAAGATGATAGACCGTGGGATCCCAAAGTGTACCCACACTCGTTCAAAGAAGAGTTTAGCAGTGATTTCTGTTGTGATATTCTTCTTGCAAGCCACCATAATGGCCATCTTCGAGAATCTATTAATGACCACAAAGACACAGTCTTTGCCATGCTTAGTAGAAGAAAGGCCTGACATGTAATCCATGGAGATGGATTCCCAAGGTCGAATAGGGGTAGGCAGTAGAGTATAGAGGCCTTGCTTCTTGATGGCCAATTTAGCAGTGGCACAAGTAGTGCAGGATTTGATGTACTTCTCGACATCCTGTTGAAGATTCAACTAGTAGAAATACTTTTGCAGTACTGCCATTTTGTTCACCACAATGGTATGTGTGGATGAATACTATGGGTTGATGCCATTTTCCATTCAGATCATTCCTCCCTCCTTAAGAAGAAATGGTCCCCATTACATGAAGTTCCCTCCTACGAAGCCTTTGTTCAATATGAAGAGCCACTAAAGAGAAGGGTTTTATGTGGTTAACCGATAACCATGATGAACGAAGATCTAATGATAGAGATACCCTGTAATGCTTGTGACCAACTATGACACTGACAGTCTGTGGCCTAGAAAATGGACTTCGATGAAGTATGAGTTTGTGAATGACCCATAACCATGGAAAGCAAAGATCCGAGGATAGAGATACCCTATAATGCTTGTGACCAACTGTGATACTAACAGTGTGCAGCCTAACAAATGGACTTCGATGACAAGGGTTTTGTGCGGTTGACCCATAACTGTGATGTTGGTTGCTAATGAAGTAGTAGGTGCCTACATAGGTTAGGGTGGGAGAGCACGCCTCCAAAGAACCCAAGTGGAATGATGCTATGCTGAAATTGATGAATGTGAAGTAGGTGCCTACTAAAGCAGGGTGGGAGGGCACATCTCCAAAGGGAACCCGCTTTGAATGCTGCTCTAGAATTAAAATGGACATAACTTGGTCAATATAACTCCGAATATTTATTATAACCTATTTTTGGAAATAGAAGGACTATCTTGCATCTTTCCATGTGTTGCAAATACTTATCTAGACACTCTAGAATCTCAAATTCGTACTGCAACTTTTCTGCCGTCACAAAAGTTCTAAAAAAATAGTTGTCTTTAAATCCACGATATCTCCCACATATGTACTCTGATTTGACCCTTTTTTTTGAAATTGAATGACTTTTCGAAAGGAACTCAGATCTAGAATCACTTTTCTGAAATTATTTACCGAAATTGCAAGAACAAATAGGAGAGACGTTGTCTACGAATTTCCGACAGAAACATTTCTGCAACATAACTGATTTTAAATCGACGATATCTCCCTCATACGGACTTCGATTCAGCCAATTGTTTTTTGAATTTGGGTATTTTTTTGCAAGGAATATAGATATGTTATTTTATTTTGGAAAATTTTGCACCAAAAATTTCAGATCTGATCTGTAAACTCTCTTCCCAAAAACATTCCTCCAAGAAAATGAAAAACGTAAAATTCTTCCTGCTTGGCCAAAGAAAATGCTCTGTGGAGGACATAGAACATGCTTGAAGTTTGTTGAATATTGCTGCAAATTTTGAAACTAAAATATGCATCAAATCCTCATTCCCATGGAATCATAACCTGATTTGATACCACTGATCTAGATCTTGGGGGGAGGTCCCCAGGATCTAAAAAATTGAAATGCCATAAGAAAAAAAGCAGAATGCCCAATAAAAAAACCAATTTTTTTTTTTTTATTAAAACAGAGAATAATTGTAAAAGCTACATTGTGGCAGACCATTTGTCCTTTTAAAAAAGGTGACTTGTTACTTATAGTATCTTTTAGTTACAATACCATGGGTAAATTCCATGGGTGAATGAATACCATGGGTGTATGTCACAATACCATGGGCAAGTACCATGGGTGAATGAATACCATGGGTGGATGTCACTTACAATACCATGGGTGGATAAATACCATGGGTGGATGCCAATTATAATACCATGGGTAAATTCCATGGGTGGATGAATAACATGGGTGGATGAGTACCATGGGTTGATGCCATTTTCCATTAGGATCAGTTTGTTAGCTAAGTACCTAATGGTAGAATGATCAGTATACAGAAAAACTTGATATCCAGTTATATAACGTCTAAATTTGTTTATGGCATAAATGACAGCTAAGAATTCCTTCTTTATTACTATATAATTAAGTTTAGCAACAGTAAGATTTTTGCTGATATAATATATAGCATAAGGTTTTATGTCCTCCTCTTAGCTGAGGACAATGCCTATTTCTACATCTGATGCGTTCGTGGAGATGTGAAAGGGTAGCTCCCAGTTAGGTCCACCTAATACTAGTGCTATTGAAACTAATTTCTTTAAATCTGTAAAAGTTATGTCACATTTTTCAGACCATTTAGAGTCTGTTATCACTCAAAACTTTTCCTTAGAAGTTGTGGAAGAAGGGAAGGCTTCAAGGTAACCACAAACCAACTTTTAAGCATAGGCTCTAGCCAACCTATGGCTCAGAGAGGGCTCTCTCTATATGATTTAGCAATGTTTGCTTAGATATTAGGCTAGTTCTAGAGTTCACGGGGTTTTTTTATTTGTATGAAGATTTGGTGGTGGAATCCTTAAAACAGGCTGATAGGTTGATGCCTTTAGGCCATTGGGAAATGGAGTCAAAGAAGGGGCAGCAAAGTTGGAGTTAAATCACTAAAGGGAATGTTCAAGGGGCAAGATATCAGGGTGAAGTAAAAATCCTTGGACTAAATGGTGAAATGAGTCTTAACGAGGGTGAGAGGGTAATCAAGAATCCTTAGACTGAGGCTAAGATGGGAGAACAACAGTGAATCATGAGAAAAGGGCACTTAAGAATCCTTTCCCATAGACTAGAGGAGAAACTACAGAAGCTAAGGAGTAGTTATGAATTCCCTAGCTAAGATAGTTTAAGAGAAAAAATTAAGAATGTATAACAGTAAGACAGAGTGCAGTCAAGAAAATTCTGAAATAATATTCAAGTTAAACATTTAGACTTCTGAAACATTTAAGATTTTGAAACAACTTTAAGAGAGGTAAAACAACACAAGATAATTACTCATTTTCACTTCTCTTTACACATGAATCCCTTGAAATATCTGATCTTTATTCATCAATCCAGCATGCTGGCCCAGTCAGTGATACAAAATCTTTTATAGTCTTTGAAAAAAATTCTATTGAAAGTATAAGAATCCACCTCTCATACTTAGAAGTATGAAGTATATATACAAAAATGTTTACAAAATATCTCAAAACAACTTGAGACTTAATCTATGCAATAAAAATAACTTCTTACATGAAGATAGAGGCAGATGTTGAACTGCTTCTTGCTGTCCCTTTTATTGTGGTGTTGCAGTTGGGTTGGAGCCCTTTAAGCTGGCTGTTGTAGTTGAGTTGGAGCCCTTTAAGCTGGTTGATATTTGTAGCATTTCTATGTTGGAATCTTCTTTACTTTCATCTTTCAACTGATACTCTTTGACCCTGCTATTCTTTGACCTTGCTGCTCTGCTTTTACTATTTTAACTAGTTGCCTTCATTTACCATGCAGTAACTTTCTGATGTAAATTTATTACAATAAATCTATCATTTTTTTCCCACCATTCCAGATCAGGTAGTTTGACATTCATCATCCTTTTGTAGATTTCATCTGCCTCTATGTACTTTGCAAAATTTAGCTTAGTGAGGAACAAATGTTTCACCTCATGCTCTAGGAAAAACAAGTTCTCCAATGTGTCATATAACACTGCCTGTTGGTAGGGCTTTAATGGATGAAGAGCTTGCTTGTTCCTTAGAAAATTTTCTTAGTCTATCTCCATAGTCCAGCTGGGGCATGAGCTTTTCATTGATGACCATAGGACTGGGAAGACCCTTCTCCCTCAAAATATGAAACTCCATGAACCTATCAATGGCTACCTGGATGCTATGGCACTTCTCTTCTAAGTTAAGCATAAGGTTTCTTTTGGAAAGAACCTTCCTAATCTCCAGAATGGCCTCAGTCCTATATTCTATGTTAAGCTCATGGAGCTCATATATGTTCTTGCTATTTAGGAAGTGGATGAGTCGATTGGCATCCTCCAGTTTATCCCCTAGTTCTTCCTTTACTTTTTGGATAGCTTTAGTATCTATCTTCACTAATTTTGTCTGCTCAAATATAACTTGAATTGATGGCCAAATATCATTGATAGAGTCAATGATATTGGACCAAAGCATTTCTTTGGTTTGTCCTAGTGGTTTTTGTGGTGTTAAATCCTTCTCCAGGATTTTTATTCTCTCACCCATTCCCAGTGCCTTTTGTGTTTCTTCTTTTTCCTAGAGTTGAGCAAGTTTATAATCAGTTTCTAGACTTGCTACCTTTTCCCTTAGTCTCTTCATCTTTGTAGCCTAGATAGACATCTCTTCCATGGCTTTGACTAACTCCCTGTGTACTTGTTGTTGTTGTAGATTCTGCTGTTACTGGCAATGTTGTGGCAGGTGGAGTTGTGGGTGCCAACGATGCTGCCAGTGTGGAAGGAACTGCTGTAGATACTGTGGGGATGACAATTCTAGAAGTTGTGACCAAGTCACTTTGCTTCAACTAAATTAAAGTGTCCAACTCCTTCTCTGTCTCCTTGAGTTGATCGTTTAGCTTCAGGACCAAGTCCATGAGCTCTTCATGTCCTTGTTGTGCTTCTAGGACTTCCTTTGTCTGTGGGTGATGCAGCTGGGGTATCTTTAGCTACTTCTTGAGTGCAGCAATGTCATCATTTTTATTTTTAATCAGCTGCTCTGTAGCTTTTACATATTTGGGATCGTGTCCCAATTTAATCACTAAGTCCTCTGAGGACTTGATTCTAGTATCGTTCGCCTGTGAGGAGGCCTTCTCCAACTGAAATTGTGATGATATATTGTTTAGGGAGTTCTGTAATTGGTAGGCAACAATGTCCTTCCCTATTAATGTGGAGTATATCATCTCCCCTGTTTGCTTGTGCAGTTCAATCTGGTCAATGGGATGAATATCCCTTGCCAGTACTTCAAAATCCACCTTTTTGAAATCTGATGCTGCCCTTGGCTACTAAGTGGTTGACTTGATAAAAGTCATCTGTATTTTCCTCTCTTTGATATCAAAGGCTGGCATTACCCTTATTTGATTAGTGGGAGTCATCTTCAGATATTGGGCATATTTTTGGGCCTTAAGCCTCTCATTTCTGGCTTTGATCTCTTTGTATCTTTCCTTAATATCTTGGTCCTTATCTGCAGGCATTCTAAAGGAAGATACCTCAACACTTTTCTGCCTCATGAAAATCTGAGTCTGTGATGTGGAAGGATCCTGCAGACTCCCAGATGGAGTGGTGGGCTTGCTTCTTTAAATCTCTGTGTTGGTGACCTCAGCTGAGTCGTAAATGAATTCTTTCTCAAAGGCTGGATTAAGCTTTTGCCTTTTGTTTGATTCTTGTTTTACATAAGAAGTAAGCATTCCTGAAGTGGAATCCCCTTCTATGTTACTTTTTGGGACCTTCTCCTCATTCTGAGGAGTCTACATGACTAGATGGGCACTTGAAGCAATTGCTGGTTCTTTTGATGGCTCTGTCCTGGTTGAATATTCTAGCCTATCTGACTGTTCTGGCACCTGTAGGAAAGAACCCTCATCAAGTTGTTTTCCCAGATCTAATAATGTGTTTTCCACAACAACTTCAGTATTATCCCTGTCTTCTAACGTGTTTTCCACCCATTGCAATTGGTTGGCATACTTTTCTATCTTTAGGATGTGGTGATGGATATAGGGAGCCATATTGTTTTTCTGCCTTATTTTGCAGATGAAATCCAGAGGATCATATCTCCATATGAAGCTTTGTTTTAATTTTAATCTCTGAAGGATCAGGTCTGCCTCCTTTCCAGCTTCTCTGCTATTACAAATAAAAGGACCCAATTGGTCTTTGATCTTGAGCTGGGATTTATTTTTGGCTTTAACAAAGTTTACCTCATCTGAATTTATTATCTGCCTATACTACTCCAGGGAAAATAACCTCATTGGGAGGTATTTAGGTAGTTTGTATGGGGCCAACTGGTAGCCATAAATATTGATTTCAGTGTGGTTTTGGTATAAGTACCAATCTCCCACCTGATGATTGATGTTTAGATGAAGGACTCTCCTAATCTCAGGACTGATTCTTGGTGGAGGGGTTCCACTGAGCATGGTCATCACAGGGTGGACAAAGGAATCTATGAATTCATTGTATGAATAGGGGGGGGAATATTGATGAATCAATGGGGTCCAGAAAATGACTGATCTTGGTTGGCTCTTGGTGTCCAACATTTGCAAGGTAAGTGGGAATCTATCTACTTGGAAGTATAGGAAAAGGTGATACAAGATGGAGGAGTATTTGAAGACTCTCTCATTACTCATTCTAAGGAACTATTCATGCATCTTGTCAGCTATGAATGTGGCAAATTCATAAATGGTTGTAGGAGGTTGTCCTGGGGTATAGATGGACATGAAAGCTAGGATGATTTCATCAATGTATTCACTTGTGGAGTAACCTAAAACACAAGATATCATGGATACAATATTTCTGCCCCAAGGAGAAAATATAGTTGCTACATATGGAGGGGGGTCTTTGGGGGTATACTTCTCTTCTATGATGAAGGTTTGGATTAATTGGGCAAATTTTGTAGGGCTGAGTATGGGATATAAGTCCAACATGTCTCCAATTGAGAGGGGAGTCAAGTTTTGGCCAGGCTGGAGTTGTAGCATCTCATTTATAGATTCAACAGTGATAGTAAAAAGTATGGCTTGGTTAGGGGACATAGTTGGCATGACACATATGTACAATTTCAGGGAAAATGTGGACTTGGGGGAACTGGTACTTGGGAAAATTTGACTCCCAATGTCCAATTTCATTAGCATGGTTCAGGAACTTGTCCCTCCCTTTGGTAGTGAATTTTGAGCATGAGCTCTACAATAGAGGTATCTTTTATCTAGAAATCTCTATCAGCTAAGGGAAGGTGGTCCAGGTCTAAGTGGGGTGTAGAGATGGGTCTCACATCCATGGAAATTGGGGCAGCCATTCTCAGTTCTTGTGGATTTGAGTATGGGGGAGGTGATTTACAGTATTTTAGGGCAACGGTGGTTCAACACAGAGTAGGCTTGCGCTATTGAGTTTCTTTAATTAATTTTAAACTTAACTAAGAATACTCAATCACTGGTTTCTTTGAAATTGACAGGGTGTTTGATGAATTGTGGCTTAAATACCTGGAACTGGGTTGAAATGGTTCTTAGTAGGGCGGCTGGCGATTGCAAATGGTTGAAGGGGTTCTGTATAGGCTGCAAGGTTGTCTGGGTGGTCTGCATCGTCTTTGGAGTGCAATTGGACGTGGGTTGATGGATTTGTATGTCAAGTATTGAGTTTGCGTGAGATTGGATTCATGTTTTCAATGAATAAAACGAAATTAGGTTGAAATGAATTGGATGTATCTGTGGAATAGAGATTCGATTTTATATCTCAATCTCAAGTTTTATGTTACAAATTAAATTCAGAAAGCGATGAAGATCGAATGCATTAATGAAAAGCCGACTAATGTTATTGACTGTGATGGAAATGCGAATGATGGAAATGTCTAACATAAAATTAAGCCTATGTTCTCTGTGTGAAGAATTGTATTGAAAGCACTGTTCTATGTCAATTAGTGGACCCATATTATAATTTCTATCTGCAGAAATCGATTAAGTATGTTGATGGAATTTATATCGATCTGCAATTTGTTGGAAGCGCTGAAAAAGGCGCAGAGTTGTGGTTCAAACTCTGTTTGAAATCCAATTAAATACAGTTTTAAATTGTTGTGAAATACTCTGATTAGAGTGGTAAATTGCCAAAGTAGTTTACACAGCAATGAACACAGAGCAAGCATTGAAACTGTGTTGATTAAATTGTGAATCGTTCTGGCTATGTACATGGATCGATATTCCGTGGGCACTCGGTTTTGAATTCTAATCTTACATGAATTGATTGTCACAGAAAAAGATTGCTTGCAGAAGCCATAATAAAGTTTAATTATCCGGTCGATGTGGGAAAACGGGGGCGATAAGTCTTCAATTATGGAATCGATTTGTGAAGGGCGCAGATCTGAGTTTAAAATGCAGTGATTCAAAAGCGAGTTGTAAGAGGAACAGAGGTAATTTTAATGTGATTTGAATCTGTTGCAGAAGGCGTTAAACACTGGGCAGCGTGGAGAATTGATGCAATAATTTTCAATTGATATTGTGGAGATGTTGAAACGTGATGCAGATGACGTAAACAAACTTAACCCAGTAGAGCATTTAATTTGGAAAATGTATTTATGCATTGAGTTTTGAATTAAGGATGTGTTCTGAAACGGTAACAACATAGCGTTGATAACTCTCAACGCAAAGCACAAATTTATATGGGATTAACCAATTATGTTTTGATAGCATGAACGTTGGAAAGGAGGACTTAAAGTATTCAGTTGATATTGGGGCAAGAATATTATGCCACATCGCTCTTGAGACAACGTGTACAGGTATGAACAACATCACACTCTGAATGAAATAAATACGTTAAGAATGTATGGAGACAAATTGAATTGCTTGGTAAAGTCAACTGGAAATATTGAAATTGAATTGAGACCGCTGGGTACACTGAAAGGGCAGAGGGCGCACATATATTTGGTGCTTTGATTAGTTGAAACATGTAATTTTGTGCATTCAAATGATATTGGTGTTGTTTGCCATGTTCACTTGAGGTTGAAAGGCATAAGTTCATTTTCATGATTGAATCCAATCATATCTAAAGGATGATTTTAAATGGAAATAATGAATGAAGTTACTAAAACGAAGTTTGGGGTTGATAAGCATTTGAATGATTTGAGTCATTGGGTTTTAAATGGAAGGCTTTAAAGGTTATGAATTTGCATGCTGATGAATATTGCATTTGAGATTATTCCATATATTATGGCATTAATGAAAGTATGAGACCAATGGTGAATGGTTTTGAACCACATGAAAGATAAACTTTTGCATGTAAAATGGTGCAGTTGTGAGATTGCTAATAATTGGAGTTTTTGATTAAAGTAAAAACATAGATGCATACAGATATGCACAGAGATTAAAGATCCTGGGTAATGCAGGCCCTGCCTGCGTCATTTTTGGTATCAGAGCTTGGCTCTGTTGAATTGAAAAATGTTTATTTTCTGAATGAGGACGAGAAGGTTTTATTGAAAACTGAAATGTATTTTTGACTGTATGATGAATGATGAAAGGAAGATCAGAGTTTTAAATTTGATATGCAAACTACACAAGTGAACAGGATTGCAGGGAGGAAAAGATCATGCAAGATCTTAAGAGGTGAGATGATTTTTCTGATTTGAAATTTGTGATGAGAGTTTATAGCTGCAGAGAAGATGATGGCAGTGAACCTGGCATTCAGCTAAAGGCTGGATAAGGAGGACAATTGTAGTGTCCTGAAGAAGAAGGTGAGTTGAAGAGATAGCCCAGAGAGAGAGCAGAGGAAAGTGCTCAAAAGGTTCAGAGGCAGTGAACCAAGTACTTACCAAAAGACTGAGTGAGGAGAGCTTGGTGAGGTAAGTGACAACAGAAGAGATTGCTATCGTAAAGGCTAGTACAACTCATGGTGAGTGAGAAACTCATGGAGGATCAGAGAAGAGGTTAAGAGGCATGCCATAGAGATGAGATGACTGCAGAAGTTCGAGAAAGAGAGATTGCAGTAATAAAGGTACAATTGCGGGTACTAAAAGAATGGCTGCAAGAGCATGAAAACCAGAATAGAGAATGGATCTTTCCACTGAAGGGAAAGAAAGTGAAGTGGCAGAAGCTACAACAGAAAAGAGATCGACAGATAAACATGCAATTAATGGAAGAGCTGAAGAAGCTCGAGTAGATGATGGATGTACAGTTGAAGTGTATGCAACTCAGAGCAGCTGAGTTGGAAGAGGAGGTTTCCATTGATGAAATAGAGGAGGAGATCATTGATGATTTCTTGAATTACTGGGCAGATCCAGATCAGCTGGATAATGTGAACTCTTGTGTTTTTATAGCTGACAGTTGTGATGTGATTACAGGTTTTGTTGAAGAGGATGTGCAATATTATGAAACTGTCATAAGCATGGAAAATAATATCTCGGGAGATAAGTACTTTAAAGAAGAAAGAAGTGATGCTTTTGCTGTTACAGTACAAGAGGAAGTTCATGTGAATGAAGAAGATGATCAGCTGGAAGAGCTGGTATATGAACCGACGATTAAAGTTGTTGAGACTTGTAGTTTTCAAACTGACAAGTTGTGTATGAATGCAGGGACTGTAAGTGATGGTGATGTTATGCTTCAGCAATGTCACAGAGAAATTGCATTGCTAGAATATTTGTTGAAAAATTCGGAGTATGACAGGGAGATGGCAGAAGAAAGAGTTCAGTATAGTGAACGAGTGCAGAAAGATATCATGGAAGCAGATGATGTGAGAGAAAGACTGGTTGACAGTCTTGAGAATTCTTCAGAGGATTCTTTGGGCAAAGAGAATCAGCATACTGATGTGCTGATAGTGGAGGAGAATTCGAAACAACATACTGAAGTGCTGGGAAAGGAGGACAAGGCACTGATGCCTTCTGATTTTTATTCTAATAAGTGTTTTGTGAATGCAGGTATTGTTGCAGAACATTTGGCTCAGTTGAGCAGTCAAATGAAGGAAGAAAAAGTTTTCTGTTCCAGAAGACAAGAGGGCATGGATGATCGAGTGGCAGTCAGAATAGAAACAAGCATAGAAGCAAGGAGTCAGCAAGTGACAATACAGATAGAGAAAGTAAAAACTAAGCAAGTCGTCTTAGCTCAACAGGCAGCAAGAAATCAACAGCCGGGAGATTATTTGGACCGAGAGATTGAAAGTATCAGAAGACTGATGACAAAAGAATCCCGGAAGAGACCAGCAGCAGCAAAAAAGAAAAGGAAAGACAACAAGAGAAAGAAAGTGAAAGATTGCAAGAGCAGAGCAAGTGGAGCACTACAACACAAAATATGGAAGCCTAGAGGACAACAACAGTTAACAACAAAAATAAAGCAATTGAAAAGCAAAGAAAGATTACAAAATAAAATTTGTGATCCAGGAGGAAATATCCAAACTTATGACCAGGTGGTCATGAATTTTCTTACATGGGGAGTCTAATGCAGGAGCATCATCTCTGAAAAATACCTTGTATTTTACCTAAGCTAGGGGGTTTCATGTTTTGAAGAAATATTAAAATTTCATGTAAATATTAATATTATTTTGAGTGATTGATTAATTATTTGTGAGAAATTGTAAATGTGAGAGAAATTAGTTTCTAGATTATTTAGAATTAATGAGGGAGCCTAAGTTGGAATTAGTTTCTAAGTTTTAGGGATGAGAATCTAAGTTTTAGGGATGAGAATCTATCTTTTAGGGATGTTGAGAGATTTAGGGATTTGTTGAGATATTAAGGGGATTGAGCATTTAATTAGATCATTTTTTAAAATTGTATAAATAGGAAGGGGTTTGAGAGGAAAATACATTGAGATAGTTGGAGAGTGTGAGATTGAGAGGAGGCTTGAACAACAGGGCTGTAAGCCTTCAGCAATTGTAAAGGGCCAAATTATTGGAAATCAGGCCTAGGAAAGGATTGTATTGTAAGTATTTTGTGTGTCAATACAGCCTTTGATTTTTTACTGTATGTCCAGTATTGAGTTTGCGTGAGATTGGATTCATGTGTTCAATGAATAAAATGAAATTAGGTTGAAATGAATTGGATGTATCTGTGGAATAGAGATTCGATTTTATATCTCACTCTCAAGTTTTATGTTACAAATTAAATTCAGAAAGTGATGAAGATCGAATGCATTAATGAAAAATCGACTAATGTTATTGACTGTGCTGGAAATGTGAATGATGGAAATGTCTAACATAAAATTAGCCCGCGTTCTCTGTGTGAAGAATTGTATTGAAAGCACTGTTCTATGTCAATTAGTGGACCCATATTATAATTGCTATCTGCAGAAATCGATTAAGTATGTTGATGGAATTTATATCGATCTGCAATTTGTTGGAAGCGTTGAAAAAGGCGCAGAGTTGTCGTTCAAACTCTGTTTGAAACCCAATTAAATACAGTTTTAAATTGTTGCGAAATACTCTGATTAGAGTGGTAAATTAGCAAAGTAGTTTGCGCAACAATGAACACAGAGCAAGCATTGACACTGTGTTATCGATATTCCGTGGGCACTCGGTTTTTAATTCTAATCTTACATGAATTGATTGTCACAAAAAAAGATTGCTTGCAGAAGCCATAATAAAGTTTAATTATCTGGTTGATGTGGGAAAACGGGGGCGATAAGTCTTCAATTATGGAATCGATTTGTGAAGGGCGTAGATCTGAGTTTAAAATGCAGTGATTCAAAAGCGAGTTGTAAGAGGAACAGAGGTAATTTTAATGTGATTTGAATCTGTTGCAGAAGGCGTTAAACACTGGGCAGCGCAGGTGCAGAAGGCGTTAAACACTGGGCAGCGTGGAGAATTGATGCAATAATTTTCAATTGATATTGTGGAGATGTTGAAACGTGATGCAGATGACGTGAACAAACTTAACGCAGGTAGAGCATTTAATTGGCAAATGTATTTATGCGTTGAGTTTTGAATTAAGGATCAGTGAAAATGTTAAAGGCAGGATGTGTTGTGAAACGGTAACAACACAGCGTTGATAACTCTCAACGCAAAGCACAGATTTATATGGGATTAACCAATTATGTTTTGATAGCATGAACGTTGGAAAGGAGGACTTAAAGTCTTCAGTTGATATTGGGGCAAGAATATTATGCCACATCGCTCTTGAGACAGCGTGTACAGGTATGAACAGCATCACTCTCTGAATGAAATAAATACGTTAAGAATGTATGGAGACAAATTGAATTGGTTGGTAAAGTCAACTGGAAATATTGAAATTGAATTGAGACTGTTGGGTACACTGAAAGGGAAGAGGGCACACATATATTTGGTGCTTTGATTAGTTGAAACATGTAATTTTGTGCATTCAAATGATATTGGTGTTGTTTGCCATGTTCACTTGAGGTTGAAAGGCATAATTTCATTTTCTTGATTGAATCCATTCATATCTAAAGGATGATTTTAAATGGAAATAATGAATGAAGTTACTAAAACGAAGTTTGGGGTTGATGAGAATTTGAATGATTTGAGTCATTGGGTTTTAAATGGAAGGCTTTAAAGGTTATGAATTTGCATGCTAATGAATATTGCATTTGAGATTATTCCATATATGATGGCGTTAATGAAAGTATGAGACCAATGGTGAATGGTTTTGAACCACATGAAAGATAAACTTCCGCATGTAAAATGGTGCAGTTGTGAGATTGCCAGTAATTGGAGTTTTTGATTAAAGTAAAAACTTAGATGCATACAGATATGCACAAAGATTAAAGATCCTGGGTAATGCAGGCCCTGCCTACGTCAGTTAATTAATTGACTTTGAAATCCCTTTGCATGCTTGATTTTTTCATTAATATTTGGAACTTTTATGATGAGAATGGTAAATGTTCTTTTGTCCAATCAATCATCATACTTCTGCAACCTTTATCCTACTTACCCATCTACTTTTCGTACCATTTTTACTTCACTTTTTTACGGTGAATTTGAGCTAGCAAATCTTTATCGAATATTTTTATTTTTCTTTACAATAGTAAACTAACTAATTCTAACCTTATTACATCCAAGGGCTCAAATTAAATAGTTGAGCTCCTTTTATTTACTCTACCTATCTAATTATCTGCCAAGGTTACACTGTTTGGCCAGATTTTTATTCTCTATCTATAAACATGAAATAGCCAAATTTAAACATTTTGACTATCATGGATTGTGGCAAGGATCAAAAGCTGCACACAATCTTTTATTATGCATAAAAGTAAATAGGAGCGGCATTTTGGCTTGCTCACTTTCATGGTATTTTTCCGTTTCTTGGAGTTCATTTTTTTCATATTTTTTGACCTTTTTTATTCTTTGTCCTTTGATTATTCTTTTAGGACATACCCTCTTTACATTTTTAAATTTTTCGAATATGGAAAACATTTGCAAAAGCAAAGGTATGTACAATATTACAAGGTTTAATCTCAGTCATTCAAAATTATGACTCCTATTGGTATAGAAACCAAATAGTGGCTCCACTTGGGGATGACATTTCCTGTTGAAATGTCAAGAACTTTGTAGATGAATGGCCTTCTGAATTGCTGTGATATTGCCTTGCAACATTTCCCTTCTATGTTTCTTCATTATTACTACTTATGACAATAGAACTTTTAAAGCTTAGGGCCTTCTCTCCGGGCTTCAACTTCAAAAATCACCATCCAATCAACTCTAGACTTTTGAAAGTAAAGTATGTACAAATGATAAGTGAAATTAGTAACTAGGTTCAATTAGTAACTGGCATTTGACCATTCACTGGTCCTCCTCCTTCTTTAGTACCATCTAGTCCTTTAAGGAAGAAAGCAGTGTTCCCTATGTAAGCATAGATGATATAGGGGCCATTCCATAGGAAATCAAATTTCCCATGCTTACCCTTATCTTCCTTTCTTGAGTCCCACTTGAGTACTTTATCACCTAAGTAGAAATCATGTGCCTTGGTTCTTCTATCAAAAATATTTTTGATCTTTTCCGACACAACTTGAGATCTAATGTAGACCTCTTCTCTGGTTTGCTAGAGATGAATAGTTTGGTTTATTCTCCTCTGGATATCATTTGGTTCAGATTGCTATTCTTGGAGCATCTTCATCACTGGTACTCCCAAAGAGGATGGAAAAAAAACTTCCATGCCATACACTAGCTGATAGGGGGATGTACTAATTGACTTCTTGGTGGTCAATTTATCAGCCCATAAGGCTTTGAATAACTTCTTGTTCCATGTTTTATTATTGTCTTCCAGTAACTTCTTAATAATGTTCACCAGGATCTTATTTGAAGATTCAACCAGTCCATTTCCTTTAGGGTAGTAGGATGTAGAATGACCTAGGGTGATATGATACTTATTGCATAATTATATCATTCGTTTGGATTTAAAAGCTGTTGCATTATCAGTAATGAGCTTGGTTGGGCATCCAAATCTGGACAAAATGTTGGCTTCAAGGAAGTTAATAATAACAGTATTTGTGGCTTGCCTTGAAGGTATGGCCTCTATCCATTTTGTAAAATAGTTTGTGGCTGTGAGGATCCACTTATGTTGGGAAGAGGAGGGCGGGTGAATTTCACCAATGAAGTCTAAACCTGATTGTTGAAAAGGTACTTCAGCAGTGATTGGTTTAAGGGGTAATGGTAGAAGTTTTCTTTTTCCTTCAAAAATTTGACACTTGTGACAAGAGATTACAAATTTCTCAACATCAGAGACTAAAGTTGGCCAGTAAAAGCCTGCCCTTAATTTTTTATCTACAGTGGTTCTCCAATAGAGGTGTCCACCACAGTCACCTGCATGAAAGCCTTGTAGAACTTTGTCAGCCTCATCTTTTATCAAACAGTTAAGGAGAATTCCTTCATGATCTTTCCAAAACAAAGCATTATCAACTATACAAAATTTCAAAGATTTCATTTTTAAGAACCTACCTTTGGTTCTAGATAATCTAGGAGGAGCTTGTAAGTTTTGTAAAATGTATATGATATCAGCATACCATGGTGATTCAACAAAGGCTTGACTGATCGGTGGAGTCGCCATCTCCTCTCCTTCATCTAGTGCAGCAATAAAGTTTATGTCTAAGGCCTGACAGTCCGGCTCAGCCATAAGTTTATTTAAGCCTTGGCCTTTGATTAGCTTTGTGGGTTTGATCTCTATATCATACTCTAAGATAGTAGCAATCCATTTTCCCCATTTTCCATCAGGACCTTCCTGAATTAGGATATCTTTGACTATAGAATTGGGAACATAGGCTGCTATATGAGAATACAAAATATATACCCTAAAATCTTTGATAGCTTTTGACTAATGCCAATGCTTGTTTATCCATTACGTTGTATTTTAAGGGAGCATCTCTTAAGGCTTTGCTAAAGAAAGCAATGGGTTGTTTGCTTTATTTTTTAGCCCTACGTGGTTTTCATGGAGTTGGTTTTTAATTTTATTTGTTTTGTTGTTTTTGTTTTAATAGGTTGAATTTGTTTGTTTCTAAAACTTACGTGGGTGTGTGGGTTTTGTTTTTATTTTTTAATTTTGTAGTTTATTTGTTATTGTTTATGTGTTAATTTTTCTTTATTTTTTATTATTGTGTGTTTTTTTATTGATTTTTTTAATTAATTAAAAATAAAGATTATATGTTTAGAAAAATTTAATTGGTTTGTTATTTTTATTTTCTAATTTTTTCAAAGATATTTTTTTATTGTAAATAATGATAAAAGAAAATGATTTGAGACAAATTTATGTGACTTAGAGATCAATGTTTAAACAATTTTTCATAATGAATAGTAAATTTAGATCTCCTACTCATTTTCTAGATCTATGAATTCTATTGCGCTAAGTTATCCAAATTTCCTTTTCTGATCTTCCAAGTTGCAAAAGGCACAAGAAGAGAGCATACTCAAGATTTTCAATAATCATTTCCTCTTTTTCTTTTCTTTTTTAAATTTAGATTCAGAAAATAAATGAGAAGAATCAATTTCACACCTGAAATTATCGCTCTTTAATCTTCATTTGGCTCCTTGTTCACAATCGTTTGTTTTATTTCAATTTTCCTACCAAGGGTTAGTAAATGGGTGGCTCTTACTGCACCACAAAATTGCAAATTTATCCTAAAAATTGAAAAAGCTTGTTTTTATTTGTTAGTCCTATTCTATTGAAAATAAATGAAACATTCTCTTAAGTATATGAGAATTTCGAATGCATCCATATGTGTAACAAGATCATGAGTAAACTCATATCCAAGTTTGAAAAATAAACCCTAGTGAATTCTTGGACATGATCATGAAGATTTGATGTTAAAAATTGTAGCCTAATGACTAATTGAGACCAAATTTGAATGTGATATTTAGGTTTTTTATCTTCGTCAACTCTCATAGCCCAAATCTCTTCAGATCTTGTTTTTTGCAATTGGAATTTTATTGTGTTTTATTTTTTATTTTTTAGTGAATGGGGGTTTTTGATTTGTGCTCTATTTCTATGTTTTCTATATGAGAATAAACTAAAAGGAAAATGCCTAAAGGCAATTAACCCTAAATAAAAATGATCCTAAATGAAAGTGCTTCCTAAACAATCCTCCTAACTAGCCTACATCTAAGCTTGCTTCCCCAGCAACGACGCCAAAATGTAGGGTGATTTAATTGTATGCTAAATCCCTGTCATTTAATTTCTCAACCTGGGGGTTTTGTAAACTTAGAAGGAAACCAAAATATATGGGACCTCGGATGAAACTATTGTAGGAAGTTTGTTTAGAATGGAAATGCATATTACAAATCTAAACTAGTTTGAAAAGAAAAGATTCAGATCTGTTTTATGAAAGCATATAAATGATTATTCAATGAGATTAGTCTATTTTAGAAGATGAAGAAGAGGCTCTTATTCAAGGGTCCTGGTTGTCCTTCCGCATTCCTTCTATAATAACATTGCCAAATATCTAAGAAAGCATGATGAAATGTAACTATGAACGCATATAAATGATTGGTCAATGAGCTTAGTCTATTTTATAAGATGGAGAAGAGGTTCTTGTTCAAGAGTCTTGGTTGTCCTTCCATATTCCTTCTATAATAACATTTCCAAACATCTAAGAAAGCATGATGAAATGTAACTATGAAAGCATATAAATTTAGTCTAGGAAAGCATATAAGAAAGTGAATCTTGATTCTGTCCAGTCCTATTTCATGGAGAAGAGGCTCTTTTCTAAGAGTCTTGGATTTCCTTCAACATCCAAACTAATTACTGAAAGGAGATCAATATTCACACAACAAAACATGGCCATAACATGAATTCATACTAAAATTATCTACAAGTATTTATAGAAAAGAAATAAGATGAACATCTAGAATTAAAAATAGTATATTCAAAACTATGAACATTACTCTACAACAAAGTGTACTTAGCTTGGTATGGGGATCCTTTCATTCATCAATGACAACACATGAACAACTATCACACCTTAAGAATCAAACAACACTCATAACTCATAATTTTGGAGAAAATGACATTATTCATGCCAAATTAACAATCATAAATATGATGCTAATGAATAACTGATAACTGTTGGCTTCCTTTGAAGTATGCTCCTCTTATTTATACATGAATTAGGGATATCTTCTCAATAAATGTAAATTTATTAAATATATACTAGATCCATACTTTTCTCAACTTATCCCTAAATACTAGATACAAATCCCATGACTCTCCATGATATTTCTCCTTGGAATATGGTCCATATCTTCTTCAAAATATCTTCAAATCCTTTTGAAATTCGAATTTGAGTTTAGGAGGCCAAGTAAGACCCTTCTAGAACCTCCAAATAAGCCTACACATGTCACAAAACTCATAACACATATATGTATATATGAAACCATGTTAATTTCCTAGTTTTTAATAAAAAATTCACTTAAAATACATAAAATAAATCACTTTGGAAAATAATGATATTAACCCATATAATCATGAAAATGGTTGCTTGATGTAGGGTTACAGGGCTATAAAGTTATGGAATGAGGGTAAAGTGATGGAAATGTAGGTGATAATGAATGATCTTTTGGAGGCCTAACACCCAAATCGTACAGAGTCACAGGGCAAAGAGCATACACAGAAATGAAAGGTATATATCCGGTAATAAAAATAGAGAGATAAATAAACTGAAATAAATAGAGAGATAAATAACTAAAACTACAAATAAAGACTGTATACCTCCATATCTTAAAAATGACGTAGCTAGGGCTACCACAAACTTTTTTCACCAGACACGAAAGGGGTTCCTCACTGGAACAGATGCTTCTAACACAATAGAGGAGTCCTCTTGGCTCGAAAGCAGTTAGAAATAGTAGATCTAGGAAGTGACAATCAGATGAAGTTGTACCGGCTTTGGATTTGGATCACCAACAGATGCGGCCCTCAAATATCTTTGATACCATGTAGGAATTTATAAGGTAAGTTCCTTAGATATAACACCAAAGGACACTACTCACAAACAGATCATGATTGGTACACCAGTATGCTTGACGTGGTGAAAACCCTCAAAGAGGGAAATAGTCCACGGCCTAAGCCAACACGACCACTTTAGGCAATTTATTAATGTAAAAGAAAGAAAATTTATATAACCTTCTCTCATGTACGGTTAACTTACAAATTACCCTCCATGCTCTTTAAATAGACATCATGGGCCAATCGGGTGATAAACTACAGATCAAGTGTTGGTAATATCGAGGAGACAATTAACCCTCAAATCACTTCATGTCTAGAACATGTTGTAACCCTCATATTGTAAGTTACAAAAGTACAAAGTAAAGAAACACACTTTACCTAACTCTACACTAGATGAAGTTATACTTAACTATTTGCTATGTGTCAGAATATCCTAGCACATGGGATCCTGTCTTTGTCCTTGAAATTCGGAATGCTTCAGTCAAATTTTTTGCGATAGTGCATGGAATTGCCCTAATATTATGAACCCATTTCTACTTTAATCTCTTCAAATGTATGGTTCCTTGACTCCATATTGTCAAAATTATGTAACTTTGGTCAGATTACACTTTGTATAGCTCACATGATGGAGATAATGATATCATTTGCTTCCTCTTTTCGAGAGGACCAAAATTGACCTAAATATCACCTCGTTTGGATAAGCAAAAGTTGGTTTTTTAATTTATGAATCCACCCATGTATATGGGATCAGGTCGGCCCTATGCATATGTAAAATTAGACAAATCGACCTCAACATCAAGTGGAGCCTTGTGGAAGCCTATAAATAGAAGAAACCTCAAGCTTATTTGGACACATTTATCAAGTCATCTTCTCTTCTCTTCTATTGTCTTGGTTCACACAGGTCTGACAGAGAAATTTTGTACAAGGGTTTGAAACTATAGGGTTGAAGCTCACATGAATCTATGGTTTCTTTTTCTTAGTCATTGGCTTGTATCTAAGAATTATTGGCCATGGACGCATGCACAAAGTTGTCAAGGGTGTATCTAGGAAGCCTCAAATGCTCACATAATATCTTGAAGGGAGTGTCCAGGGTTTCTGAAGTAGATAGTATGGTCCCCATACGCACACACAAAGTGATCAAGGGTGTGCCTGGGAAGTTTCATATGCTCACATAGTAGCCGAAAGGGTTCATCTAGGGGTTTGAGGTAGATCTGAGTGTATGTTTCCCCATTCGCACACATACAGTTCAACAAGGAGCATCTAGGATTGCCATAGTAGCTCGCAAAACTCCTTCTCCATGCATTTGGGACTAAAATATGAAACTTCAATACTCTGAAGATTCCTCTTAGTGACAACAGTGTTCAACATTAGGCTAAAAATAGTGACAATACATTACAGTCCTCAGAATTATGGTTTTGAATACAAGCATGTTTAGGTTCATTTCATGGATGTTCTAGTTTTTGTGAAGATATGGATAATTTTATCTCTTTTTCTAAATCATTTGATGACAATCTATAAGAAGAAAAATTTGCAAGGGTTTTCCATATAGTGGGTTTTTCCCTAGTCTCTGACCAATCCTGGTGTCTCTATGTGCGCATGCTTTTATTCTATTGTTCCTTTATGTTCTGTTGCATTGATGATGATGATATTGTTCTTTCTACATAGTTTCATATGCCGATGAATAATGATGTAAATTTGAATAATGTCATGATGTCAAGGGGTGAACTTAATGTGTTAATGAAGAAATTCATTTATCAAAGAAAAGAGCAATATATCCCTAAGAAAATTTAACATGGTTTCAAAGTTGGACTGAAGAAAAGCCATGGAGATCACCCCGATGATGATGCCATTGATGAAAGCAAGAAGAGGATGGTTGAGACCTAAACTAATTATAAGGTTTGAATAAAACCTTAGGCATCTTGATTATTAGGGATTAGGAGGATAGTGTTTTGAGATAAACCCTCATTTACTGTATAGATATGAGATATGAAACCTAGCATGGTTAATGTGAAGATGCTCAAGCACTTGTGAAATATTTGATGAATCCCTAGATGGGATAGTCCCTAGGAGACCTGGTTGGTTAATTGAAGGAAACATTGGTATGTGGAAAATGGACATTGATGGCTCTTGAAGGATGGAGAGGATCACCTCTCATTAAAGATAAGTATTTCTTAACCTATGATGCTTCTTACTTTTTTTAGACTTTTATGATTCCTGCATGTGTATTTGAGTATATAGATGTTTCTAACCTCCGTGATGAGATGTGATAAGTGGATCCTTCTTGAGGATCATTTGAAATGTAGGAAATATGGCTAGAGATGGAAAAGGTAAATAAGCACTATATGAAAAAGTGACAAAGTGCTACAAGCTGCCTATGTCTAATGACAAGGTGCATAGGTATTTAAATACCACAAGGTATGCATGGAATGTTACATTGAATGGCTAGGTAATCCCTAAGGTATGATGAGAATGTCTATGACTCATGAAAATGATTTTGATTTATGTTTCATATGATGAAATGGTGCAATTGGTATTGAACTTTTGATCTTCTTGAAATGATGATATTTGATCTTTATGATATACTTCATGTTTGGCTAACATCTATCTATTGGATATCTTGATCTCATAAATAAGGACAACACCTTAAAGATGATACTCTTGATACTTGTAATGCGTAAGTCATGATATATTTCACATAGAAGGGTATCTCATTGACTCTTTATAATTCTTACAATGAACATGATGAAATTATGGGAAAAAGAGTTGAAATTCTTGTTGTTTTGATAAAGTTCTATTGAATGGCCTTACTTGAACATATTGAAAATGATAAGCATGGTAACCTTGATGATAGAGGCATGACTATGAGTTTGATATTCTAGATCTTTTTACTAGCTATGGTCATGTCTTGATGTGATGAGTAACTATGGCATATGGTAAAACTGATTGTCCTAACTTGATGAAGGATTGATATCATGATGTTGATGACCATGATGGATATATGTTTGATTTTATGATCTAATAGATCTATTGTTGCATGACTCTAGTATAGATAGGTTGATGACATGAAAGAAGATGAATGAAGTGGATTCCCATTCAAAGGGAGAATCTCTCCTCAAGATTCTTACTCATATTACCATTTGCATTATATGTATATTATGTACTATTGAAGTATGATTTATGGGTATCTGACATTGTTGATCTACAACAAAGGTCTAAACTAAGGTAATATGGTTTTATCCCACTCAAAGCCTCAGTCGCATGGAAGAAAGGCTATAAGTGTGACTATAGCCTCCCAGTCACACGGATGCAAGATCAAGGGTGAAACCAAGGCACTAAATATCATTTTTTGGTTTTTCCGACCACAGTTGTTGACATATCATCTTGAAGAGTGCAACTGTGGGTCCCATTTGCATGGAAGGCCTATGGGTGCAACTATGCCTGCAGTTCATATGAAAATGAAGTTTTGTGCATGAAATCAATTGTTCACCTAGAGGATGTCAATTATACACATGTGTAGCATATAACAGAAAGATCTGAGAGTAGGGAAGTTTGAATGTTTACTATAATATGAATATATAGACTAAACTTGTGTTTTCAGGTGACCAAGACACTGATACGTAATTATGTTTGAATTTTGTATTACAAGAGTTTGACATGATTTGGTTGATTGATATAGATGGGCAATGTTGAGAGTTCTAACATGACTTATATTTGTATTTGATAATGGCTTTGTATTACCCTTCTCATTCTTAACACATTGGTTGAATTATTGACAGTTATATGTGTTGGAATTATGATGTATGTGTTATAATTGATGGCAACCCACTTATAGCAGCACAACTCACTTGTATGTGACAGAATGCATGATAGTAGTACAAATGTGATGAAATACAGGGCAACTTCAAGGAATCAGTTCAGAAGGAAACTCACTCAGATGAAAGATCACAATATAGCAGGTAAAAAGAAATGAATTATAGATCAGTCTTCATAGAATGAAGAAAGAGAGGTATACGCAGGTTCACCATTGACCAAGCTGTGTATACATGTAGGATCACTGTATACAAGTTGCGTATACATACACACGCACTTTCACAGAAGGAAAGGCGTGTATACCTTGGGAAACTAAGTTTTTGGTCCATGGTATTTTGATCCATGGTATTGGTCCATGGTATTTGGTTTGAGGTATTGACCCTAGGTATTCTATCCAAGGTATTGGTCCTAAGTGGTTTTGGTCCATGGTATCGAGAAAGGCCTAAAACTATAAAAGGAGGAGGAGATCATTAGGCCAGGATGCACAAGCATTGAATATCTGATGAAGTGTGAGATCTAGTATGCAGGTTATTGGGTTATGGTGCATTGCTGGATTTGAACCAAGGAGGAACCTTATCATTTGACGAAAGATAAGATCTAATGATGTATCAGGATCTCAAGGCTTAAAGTGAATTATCTTTATGTGATTTGATCATGTATTTGAATAACTACGCATGTTGTAGTATGTAAATATGATGATCTAGGTATGACTGAAGTCTGGAATAGTTGTAATGTTTAAATCATTATTTGCAGATCTGTACGCAGGTTCACATTAGAAAAGGAGCATATACACATTGGTTCTGCATATCAAAGAAATGCATACATCATAAATTTGATTTGCAGATCTGTACGTTGGTTCACCTTGAGGAAAGCGTGTATGCATGCAAGTTTGACACATGGAAGTAATGCATATCTTATAAAATATGTTTTAGTTACTTCTGTTCGTTGTTGCAATGTTTTGGGTTCTGGCTTGGGTTCTGGTTACTGTATTTTGGTGACAGTATTCTGAATGATCAGATTGATGGGTGGTCAAAGTGATTGATTGTTTCGGTTGTGGTTGGTTCAAAAGGTGATTGGTTGATGCAGATATATTTGATATGATGTTGTTGATGGATCCAGTATGAAAAATTATGAAACGTGGTCCTTGGAAGAAAAAGGAGAAGTTCGTAGCCTTCCGTAAGTCGACACCTACGTACTAGTAAACAATGGCTAGTACAAGAGCTAGGGGGTTGTATCTCCCTTCTAGTAGAAGCTGGAGAACCAGAGAAGGCTGTAGCCTTCTGCAGGTAGAAGCCTGCGTACTGGTATAAGACTACAATAGTACAAAAATTGTAAACATAATTTTCCTATTAAAAGAAGACAAAGACGATTGCAGTAGGTGGTTTTTACCCACATTGGGTTTCCACCTTATATCTTGGTGTTCATGTGTGTTGCTTATGTGTGATGCTTTAATCTGTTTTTACTGCACTGTCTAATGAATTCTTGATATAATGATTAAAGTTCAATACAAGATAATTTGGGTAAATCAAAATATCTTTGCATATACGCTGGTTGCATTAAGTACAGTCACATATACACGCTAGTTCACTGAGCTAAAGTAGCGTATACAAATCGGTTTTGAAAATTAAATTATTTATCTGATAATACTGATTCACCCCCCCCCCCCCTCTTAGTATTATTTCCAACAATTGGTATCAGAGCAGGTCCTTTAGAAGAAGCTTGATCGTTTGAAGGAAGATCCATCATCATGAGTAATAAAGAAAGCGGGGGATCCATCAGACCGCCAATCTTTGATGGGAGAAACTTTGTTTATTGGAAGGTAAGAACCACAACCTATCTTCAATCTCTTGGAACAGATGTCTGGGAAATCATGGAAGGAGGATACACATTTCCATGAGCAATTCCTATAGATACGGCAGGTAAAAAGCAATATGAAACCAATGCCAATGTTGTCAATATATTATTGGGAAGTCTGTCACAATCAGATTTTGTCAAAGTTATGTAGCTCAAATCTGCCAAATAAATATGGGAAAAATCATTCTAAGCGACGAAGGAGACTCTCAGGTAAAATGTGCTAAACTACAAACTCTCAGAATTCAATATGAAACTCCCAAGATGCACAATGATGAAAGTATAGCTAGTTACTTCTTACATATAGATGAGATTATTAATTACATGAAGAATCTAGGTGAAGAGATAAAGGAAGTTACTTTAGTTGAAAAAGTTTTAAGATCCTTGTCTGCTAAGTTTGAATCAAAAGTATCTTCCATAGAAGAAAAGTAGTATCTATAGACTATTACTATGACACAGCTGCACAGAATCTTAACTACCTTTGAGATGAGAAAAGGAAGTCCATCAGATATGAGAGAAGCCACATTTAAAGCTTCAACAAAAGGAAAAGAAGAACTCAATGAATCGAGATATATTTCAGAAGGAGAAGAAGAAGAAAACTTTGTCAAGAACCTTCAATGGGGTTCTGGAAGATTCAGAGGTAAACTACCTTTCAAATGTTTTACCTATGGTAGAGTCGGTCATTATGCTACCAAATTTCCTCATAAAGATAAATATGATAAAGGGAAGGAACTTGCAAAATGGAATAGAAAACACAGTGTAAGTAAAACGAGCTACTATACTCATGAAGATAGCGATGGTTTATCAAATAATGATGAAGATGAAAATAGTAATGACTATAGACTTCTGATGGCTTATGAAGATGATGACTTTTTGGATGCTTTAGATGAAGATGACCTTTATGAAGAAATCTCTAAACTCAAAATCTATTTAGAAGAAAAGGATATGATTATAAATACCTTGACATACTACCTTGCTGAAAGAGAAAAACACAATGAAAAACTAGAATGTGAAATTGTGGGTCTAAGAAAGGATCTTGAGAAAACAAAAGCTCTCAATCTTAGATTTGTTAAAGGATCAGAAACCTTAAATGAAATTATCAAAGTGCAACATTCTCCTCTGCTAAAGATAGGTCTTGGATATACTAAAGAAGCATCTCAAGCACAGAAGCTATCCACCTCCACTAAAAGCTATCTTGATGCAGCAAAGATTAGTGAATCGTTTGACAATTGACAACAAAGGCATAAAGTAGACCACCAAGTAAAACAGGCTCAATTTACTTCAAGGATGAACAAAAGCCACAACCAACCTTAGGTAAATCGTACTCAATTTTCTTCAAAGATGAATATCAATAGAAGCTATAATCACCAGGTCAGTGGATTCGATAATCGCAGGAACTTCTTTAATGGTCAATGTTTCTCATGTCATACTTTTGGACACAAAGCTGCTCAATGTGTTGCTTACAAAACCTTCACGAATAGAGAAGCATGAAATCAAAGGAATGTGACAGGGATCAAGAAAATTTCCTATAATAACTTTTCCCTGCTTGAAAATGAAATAGAATGCTCAATACGTAACAACATTGGCCATGAATAATCTGAATGCAGGAGAAAATTTCGGCAAATATCTCAAAAGGAGAAAACTCCATTAAATCCAAAAATATGGAGAAATAAAGAACCACAAACAGAAAGATGTGGTATAGCCTTGTATGCAAAAGGACAAGAAAACCAGTGGTACATCGATAGTGGATGCTCAAAACACATGATAGGTGACAAAGAAAAACTACACTCATATAATGCCTTAGAAAAGGAAAAGAGTATCTCATTTGGAAACGACACTCCTATTGTCATAAAAGGTAAAGGCTCTGTTTTCTTGAAAGAAAATTTTAAAGCTAGAAATGTTATGTATGTTGATGGCTTAAAGCATAACCTATTGAGTGTGAGTCAAATGTGTGCTCAAGGAAATGAAGTAGTGTTTCGATCAAATGGATGTGTTGTTCGTGAGCTTGATACATGAGAAACCGTGATTAAAGGTATAAGAACTCCAAACAACCTATACATACTCAAGGGGGGACAACAAAAGTGATATCTAAGAAAAAATGATGAAAACTGGCTATGGCACAGAAGATTGGGACATCTAAGCTTTTCTCAAATAAGAAAACCATGTAGATTCCAAGCTATTCGAGATCTTCCAGATATCAACATTCCTAAAAATACTATATGCAAATCATGTCAATTTGGTAAGCAAGCCAGGTCTCAATTCATCGAAAAGGAAGGATTAGCTAGTAAGCCTCTTGAACTTGTTCATACTGATTTATGCGGACCATCAAGGAAAAAGTCACCTCGAGGAGAAGAATACTTTATATTGTTGATTGATAATTTTTCCAGAATGTGCTGGATAGGTCTTCTAAAGCATAAAGATGAAGCATTTGAAAAGTTCAAAGCTTTCAAAGCTTTGGTTGAAAATGAATCAGATCACAAAATCAAATGCCTCAGATCTAATCGAGGAGGGGAATTTACCTCAGATGAATTATTTGAATTTTGTGAACAACATGGTATAAAAAGATAGTTCTCTACTACAAGGACTCCTCAGCAAAATGGAGTGGTAGAAAGGATGAACAGAATTGTTCAACAAATGGCTCGTGCTATGCTAGATGAATCTAGAACTCCTGCAACCTTCTAGGGTGAAGCTGCATTCGTCGGCGTCACTATTATCAACTAAGAAAATGTTCGGGTAAATAGCACTCAAACTCCACATGAAATTTGGTATGGTAAAACTCCTACTATAAAGTACTTAAAAGTTTTTGGAAGCAAATGTTACATCAAAATGACTGAAGAAAAAATTGGTAAGTTTGAACCTAGAGTAGATGAAGGTATTATTCTTTGCTACTCTTCTCAAAGTAAAGGATATAAATGTTATAATAAAAGACTTGGGAAAATTATTGAAAGTGTTGCTATTGTAGTTGATGAAGCATGCAAAAATGCAAAACAGATAAAAACCGAATATCATGACAATGAAGAAGATGAGGATCATTTTCCCACATCAAATAACACTGATTCTGAAGAAGAAACCAATGAAGCACTAGAAGATGAGATAATGATATAAGAAAAGACTTCGTCCATGTATGTTCAGAAAAATCGCCAAGAAACTCAAATTTTGGGGGAAAAAGGCGCAGGTGTGCAGAAAAGAAGAACTATTGCTAAAACCTCAAGCTATCTAGCATTACTATCTTCCACTAAACCTAAAAATGTAAATGAAGCATGCAGAGATGAATGTTTGGTCAAGGCCATGAATGAAGAACTTGAGCAAATTGAAAAGAATAATACTTGGGAATTAGTTCCTAGACCTCATGATAAGAATATCATAGGAACTAAATGGATATTCAAAAACAAGCTGAACGAAAATGGAGAAGTTATTAGAAACAAGGCTAAACTTGTTTGCAAAGGATATGCTCAGCAAGAAGGTATAGGTTTTAAAGAAACTTTTGCACCTGTTGCTAGACTTGAAGCCATAAGAATGTTTCGTGCTCTTTCTAGTTTTCAGAAATTCAAAGTATACCAAATGGATGTAAAATCTGCCTTTCTTAATGGAGACTGAGAAGAAGAAGTCTATATTGAATGACCAGAAGCATTCATTCTTGGAAATGATCCAAAACTTGTATGCAAACTCAGAAAATCTCTCTATGCTCTAAAACAGGCTCCAAGAGCATGGTATTACCGTCTTGATAAATATCTCCATCAACAAGGTTTTTCAAAGGGGTCAGCAGATAACAATCTATACACAAATATGGACACTGATAAATTGCTAATAATTGTTGTGTATGTTGATAATATTATTTTTGGTAGCAATGAAGAATCCATGAGTCAAAATTTTGCCTCGGTAATGCAGCAAGAATTTGAAATGTCCTTGCTTGGAGAGCTTACCTATTTTCTTGGTCTACAAGTTCAACAAAATAAAGATGGTATTTTTCTCTCACAAACCAAATATCTCAAACAGATCTTGAAAAAGTATGGCATGGAAGATTCTAAAACAATATGTACCCCAATGGTAACAGGATGCAGTCTTAGCACAAATGATGAATCAACAGTAGTACATCAACCAACTTAAGATCCATGATTGGTAGTCTACTTTATCTAACAGGTACCCGACTGGACATCATGCATGCAATGGGAATAGTTGGAAGATTCCAAGCAAATCCTAAGGAAACACACTTTAGGCAGTCAAAAGGATTTTCAAATATCTCTAAGGAACACAAAACTTTGGTGTATGGTATCCTAGAGATACCGATCTTACACTTCATGTATATATAAATGCAGATTGGGCAAGAAGTGTTGATGACGGAAAAAGCACTATTGGTGGTGCATTCTATATGGATTCCAGGTTAGTGTCTTGGTTCAGCAAGAAACAAAGTTCAATTGCATTATCTACAACTAAAGCAGAATATGTGGCTGCTGCATCTTGCTACACACAACTACTTTGGATCATGCAAACCTTGCAAGACATTTAGATCACATGTACTCCACCTATGTCCATTCTATGTGATAATACAGGTACCATCAGTATTTCAAAGAATCTAGTCATGTACTCTAAGACCAAGCACATACCCATCAAATATCATTTTCTACATGAATAAGTGCTTGAACAAAAAGTCAAACTGGAATATGTTCCCTCCAAAGAACACGTTGCTGATATATTCACTAAACCATTGCCCAGAGAGACATTTCAATATCCCAGACAAAATATGGGAGTAGTTGATGCGTCATCCTACTGTTAAAACCTATTTTCTTCAAAGAAAGGTGGTTATACTTGAGTTTCATAAAGCGTAGTCGCGTACATAAGCGAGTTTCTGTGGGCACAGTCGCGTATATGTTGGTTTGAAGGAAAGCAGTGGGCCAGACTTAGGAAAAAGGGGTTTGCCATGGTTCTGTCAATTATCTGCTCTGTTTGATGATGATTTCACTCTACTAATAACATATGGAAATATATTGGTTCTCATAAAGTTGTTGATAACTTGATGTATATCTAATTGATGATGATTCTTTGATATCTCTTACTGACATATGCAATGATCAGATCTCACAGTGAATAGGAGGAACAGGTTCAGGGGGAGAACATGGTTGATGATAGTTTGTGAATTAATACAAGTTGCTGGTCTGGATGCTGATTGACAGATGTTGCTGATGGTGTAGATCATATGATAGTTGCTGCTCACTATCATGGTCTTGTTTAAGATATTTGGTCTCTGTTATATAAGGCATGTACATCTTTTAATGTAACAGTCATGAAAAGACCTAATTTGTAACCCCACTATGCATGGGATGAATGATGTAATTTTTGTGTTTTGGCAAGTATAAACAATTGTATATCCCCATTTGGTTGGGTGGATGAGTCAAATTTGGTATATCTTGACTTGGTTGGGAGATGGATATATGTATGAGTCATTGGTGATAGGAAGGTCATTTGTGATGTATGTATAGAGTCATGTTCTTCTTTTAGAACATATTTTTGTAGACTTTTCTTATGCTCAAGGGGAGCATGGACTCGATCATGGAAGCTCAATCAACACACTTTAGCATATTAGAAATTTCAGCATGCACTTAGGGGGAGCATGACCCTTTGCCCTTGATGTCAAAGGGGGAGAGTGACTTGGTGTGGTTGTTGTTGCCATCAAGTCCAAAGGGGGAGATTTTTGGTATTATGATGTATGTGTTGTACTTGATGGCAACCCACTTATAGTAGAACAACTCACTTGTATGTGACAGAATGCATGATAGTAGTGTTGAGCTATGGAAAAGGTATGAATTTGTCGTTTATTTCCTTATCTTTTCCTTTTATCATAATTCCTTTTATTCCTAAGATGATAATATATCAAAGAATTATAGCAAAAACTAGGGAGTTATTGATTATTGCGAATTAGTTAATTATTTTCATTTTCCATGCAGAAAATAGAAGAAATGGAAAACTAGCATTTTGAAGGAAAAGACAAAACAAAGTAACTGTTGTTCCTTCACCAGGAAGCCGTATCCAGACAAGCATATCAGGATCGGAGCACACAGTTAAGGATAAGGATGGAAAATCGTAGCATCAACACAAGAAGACAAAGAGAGCAACTGGAGTTAAAGGATGGAGTGTATCCCTCAAGATCTTTTGATCCTGAGGGATTGTTGTTTAACAATCTATTTGATTTCCTTATTTTATCCGCCTATCCAGTATAAAAGGGACAACGCTTGTAAATATTAGGATCGCTTATCATTATTCATAATTCGCTATTGTATTTCTCTGATCATCGACTCTCATTGATTAAAATAGAGTATGATTACCTGTAACATTTTCACATGATTAATACATAAGTCAGTTGCTATTCCATTCATTTATACTGAAGTAGTCCAGCAGTTCTTCATTAGCAGCTAAGGGCCCAGTCCTGGTGGATCCACTTGCTATCTGTACCATTACTTAATAATCACAGTTGTGTGATGGTTTGGTTTGGTTTTCATTCATTTAAATCGCATTACTTTACTGTTGTTTGTTTCCAGAGTTTATAAATTGTTGTAACTGTAACTGAATTGTGTTGCCATTCCTTTTGATCATAATAAGATTATTACTTTCTACAAACTATATTGTTATGCTGTTCATTTCAATTATAACGCTTGGTTGTTCATTCCAGTAAACTGACTTTGTTGTTCATTACAAATTGCTGTTCATTTCTACTAAATAGTATTGTTGTTCATTTCCTTTCTGCAAGTATTTGGTTTTGCCTTTTATCGTTATTACAGTCAGTGTATTCATTCCATTTCTATTGGCAGCATTGTTGATTTAATTTCTTGCTATTTCCAATTAGTTGTTTTAGTGTGGAGTGTAAGATCAACAACTGTAAAGAACATTGGCTATCACTGTTAGAATTCTCAGATTGAGGATCTTATTTATGTTTGATTTCATTTACATCAGTTGACAAAGGAAAGAGTTATTGCTATTGCATCCTTGACTAATAATTGCTGTTAATTTCTTAATTGAATGATTTAGTTTCAAAGCATTGAGTTTCTTTTAAATTGCAAGTAGGTTTTATTTCAAGCATCCATTTACTCTTGTATTTGAAGCACTGTACTGCAAATTGGAAAGCATTACTCTGGGGTTGAATTGACCACCTTAGACTGAGTACACTCTTGAAATAGAAAATCGCACCTGGATTGATAATTAATGTAGGATGAATAGGAGTTAAAAAGACACCTTTTATATCTCAACATTTTGGCGTCGTTGCCGGGGAGAGTGTAGCCATTTCTTTTTTTAGAGAGTTGTGTGCATCTGGTAAGTGCCTGCTAGGAAAGAATTTGGTATTAAAAACGAAAGGTAAGAACTTGCATACAGAGCATGTATAGCCCTACTCCCTCGCCCACTTTCCAGCAGATTTGTTAACATTTTTGTGGGTATAAATAACATATGAGTTGTGTGTATGACTAAGAAGAAAAAAATTGAAAATACTCCTAAACCGCTACCCAAACTTGACAAAGCTAAGGGACCGGTGACCCTTGGTTGATCAACCTTCATAGAAGAAATCATTAAGCAAGCCGAATCTCAGCCATCAGTGGGCCCTAGAAATGTTGCTTCTAGACAACCTACTGGTTCCCTTCAGGCCACAGTTTCACCATCTGTAGCCTTTGCTGAGGTGCATAGCCAAACAGAAGAGACTAAGCAAGATTTTCAAGAAATTGAGAATTCTTGCCCAATTTCTTTTTAGGAAAGGAACTGTAGCAATCTCCACTGATCTGAAAATGGAATGTACTTGTTTAAGGGTGCAAGGTATCCATTTCCCATAATTGCAAATGTGAGCTATACACTCCAAGTGACCTCTGAAAATGTGAAAACTTATTATTTCTTATACAGAGATAGACTGTAGGGGCATTCACCGGACATGTCACCTCTAAAGAGAGGATGAGTTCTAGAGGCCACCTGGTCCTCTACAGGCTCTACCTAAAGAAATAACAAAGTAAACACTTAGAATTCTTTGACATACACATACTTGAAGTTTGATGTCTTGCGGAATAAGACAAATAACTTTCTGCAGTTGAATAGGTGATTATGTGTGTATGCAAGTTATGTATATTTTCTGTTTAACACTTTATATCAATTTTGTTTCACATATCATTTTCAGCAAATAAAGACATCAAAATGATAAAGCAGTTCACCCCCTCTGGGCTACATCTGCTGGACCAAACCTCTCAAACTAGGCTTGTCCTCTTGTATTAAAAATGATACAAAGGCTAATACAAGAATATGAGTGTCTCGAAAGAGAGATCTGACTGTAAATACAGAATCAGAAGATAGGAATTAGCTAAACATGCTCTTTCCCAAATACTAAACAATGAAATTGTACCTTATACAGTACTTTCCCCAATTGGCCCTAGTGGCCCTTTAAACTTGCATGGAGAATTTCGAGGTCAAGATGACCTCAATTGGTTCTGAAACCTTTTCCATTAGACTCAGAAGGTCGAAAATAGTAGACATAGGCTTTTGAATCATTGAAAATGGATGAACATAGCCCCCAAACAACGCAAGCACTGAAATGGCCCTAGTGGCCCTGAAAGCTTTCCTGAAGCTAAACAGTGAGAAGAATGCCTCAACAGGAAAAACGAGCTGTAGAAATGGATTCAGAATGCTAGAAACCTTTAGGAATGACCTTCGTTCCACATTCAATTCTTGTACAATTCCCAATGCAGCTCCCAAACTGATTTGGCTCTAGTGGCTCCTGGAACTTCCACGAAGTAAAAACACCTGCAAATGAGCTCAGATGGCTATGAAACCTATGCCAATGGCTTCAAAAGGTCGAAGATACCCAAAATCAAAAAACAATTCATCCAAAAAGGACTTTCCTAGCCAAAGTTATGGCTCATTAAAGATTCCCTCCAGTTTGGCCTAAAAAAACTCCAGCTAACTGTAGTTGGGGCCAGTTAGCTCTGCCAATTATGGCGGGACCGCCCAAATTTGGCGCTCCACCAAAAATCCGCCAGTCTAACTGCTTGTAATTAATGGGCATGTGAACGGTTTTAACAGCTGGAAGTTTTCCTTGGATTGCGTGCCAGCGGTTTAGGGGGTATAGCCCATGGTTCAATGGCGGAGGTCATATGGAATGGGGGTTGGCCCTTAGGGGCTGGCCCCCTTAGGGCTCCGCCCAATGGTATCTTAAACCTCAAATCAATTTTTTTCCGCTTCCACAACAAGAGTTACGTGTGTAGTGCGTTGGTAAAGCGTTGCACTTGTGTAGAGTAGGCTATGGGTTCAAACCTCTCCGCCACCAAACAAATTTTAATATGCGCCCATACCCTTGTTGACGTCACCTTGGGCCACATGGCGGCCTCCAGGCCTGCCACATGGAAATCTGTGATTGGCTGCCCGAAAAGGAATATTCCTTGGAATATTCTGTGGAATATTCTTTTTTAAATTTTTTTTGAAAAATTCAAAAATTAAGGGTTATTGGGCGATTTTGTTTTTGGCATAACTTTCTCATACGATGACCGTTTTTCGAACCGTTTGCAGCGCTGGAATTAGGAGGACGAGCTCTATCCGGTTGTTCAAGTTCAAATTAGTTCTGAGTAGTTTTATTTTTGACTATTTTACGACACTTGGTCCTGAGCTCCTAATCACACCTCCCAAATGAGAAAGCTTTTGGTCCCCAAAAGCTCATTGAATCTCTGAACTGAACTGTGCCACACTTGAGGAACAGAAATGTCCTCTTCCATTCAGCCAAAAGAGCATACTGATGCCAAAAAGTCCTGCCTTATCAACTGTCGTCATGGCGAATGTTACTGCATAAACTAAGTACTCGTCGAATCCCAACCAAGCTTGTTCGCCAGACAAACAAAAAGTTTGCAGAAACCAGCAATGAAACTTGTTGATATATGAGCTGAAATATTTCTCTAAACATGTGGGCTTTCCAACTGTCACGATACCCATCCATGGCACCTCCACTCCAGAAGAAGAGCTGCCTCCCAAATGAGAAGGCTTTTACAGAGATGAAGCACTTCATCATTTCTCCTCTTTACAATCTTGGAGATCAAATTAACTTTTTCCAAGTCAATATTACATTACATGCATGGTTAAAAACAAAGTAATCAACCCTTCAAGTTAATCACACATACATGTTTAAAATACAAGGAAATCATCATGATCCCTGTGCTCATGCATATCATTCTCATGCATGCAGTTTATCCTTCAACTTTCTCTTAAGTACAATCATAAGTACAACATCCTCAATCACATGTACATGTACTTTCAAAGCTGAAATGAATATAACTTTCGCTACAATAGAGTGAGTCTCATACTCAGCTTTTCCATCCTGCAACTTGCATTCCCTAAACAAAGAAATGCATTCAATCAAAAGACATGCAACTTTAATTGGATAAGAATTCTAACCATTTCTTACCAATCCATTTCAAAGGTGATTCCTTTAACTACACATTCCTTCCTATTCTTGCCATACTCTTTCTCCAATTTCTTCAACTTTCGTGGAAGCATTGTTGGATTGAGAGTCCAACACCTTTCAGTAGTATGTCCATGCTTATGGCAATAAGTGCAACACATGTTCATCTTCTTGACAGCATGATTTGCATTGTTTAATGGAACTTTTGCTTCTTGCCTCCTTTCCTTCAAAAGTTTCCTGTATGTTGCCATTCTTTTCCAACATCTAGAAACAATATGGTTAACCAAAGCACAAAAAGAACATGCAATTCTTTTCCAATGCTTGTGTGGAAATTTACCATGCTTTACATGATTAAAGGAAATATTATTGAAATCAGATTTATACCTTTCTCTTTCACTTTCATTACCTTCATGAGGAGGTGAATCAAATGAAGAAGAAGCTCCTTTTGGAACACCATCAATCCCTTCAATGGTTTTAGAGCTTTCACAATTCTCTTGTTCAAGTGCATGCTTATGCACACCTTCTTCTTGCAAGTTATGTTTCAAACTATTGCATTCCCCAAGAATACAATCTTTACAACCTTGAGATATAGAACTTGAAATGAAACTCCTTCTAGGAACTGTTTCAATTGCCTTCATGGCCGCTTTCGAACTTTCTCCATAAGATTGTCCATAGCCAAGACCCAAATTCTTAGGCCTTACCTCAACCATTATTGGCTCAACTATACCCTGTGCATGTTTTCCCAATCCTTTTCCTTCATATCCCATTTTGGACATCAACTTGGACCCTATGCCTCTGGTATGTTTCTCAAAAGAACCAACATAAACATTCTTATAAGAATTTGAAGACAAACTAGAATTCTTTACCTCTTCTTCAAGCTGATACTTGGCTAAGGCTTCTTTGGCAACAAAGGGTTGTGTCTCCAACTCATGCATCCTTTCCAAATTCATGTTTGCAATATGAAGTTGGCCTTCCATTTCCTACAATTGATCAGAAAGCAACTTCTTCTCTTTCCTCATGGAATTCAACTGCTCTTGAAGTCTAGAGCTCTTTCTTTCATCCTCATACATTTCTCTCACCATATTCATCATGATGAAAAATTCTTGCTTCAAGCCTTCATCAAAAAATCTTGTGAAGGAGGATGATTTTGAGAACTCACTTATGGAAGTTGTCATTATAAAAATGAACAAAAGAGCTTCAACAAACTCAAACAACAAGTAGTTTGCAGAATAATAAAGCAGTCAATCTTCAACACTGCTTAAGACACCTTTCAAGCTACACAATCAAGCTAGTGATGTCAGTCAAGCAAACCTAGTTCTCTGATACCATTTGATCTGAAAATGGAATGTACTTGTTTAAGGGTGCAAGGTATCCATTTCCCATAATTGCAAATGTGAGCTATACACTCCAAGTGACCTTTGAAAATGTGAAAAATTATTATTTCTTATATAGAGATAGATTGTAGGGGCATTCACCGGAAATGTCACCTCTAAAGAGAGGATGAGTTCTAGAGGCTACCTAGCCCTCTACAGGCTCTGCCTAAAGAAATAACAAAGTAAACACTTAGAAGTCTTTGACATACGCATACTTGAAGTTTGATGTCTTGCGGAATAAGACAAATAACTTTCTGCAGCTGAATAGGTGATTATGTATGTATGCAAGTTATGTATATTTGATGTTTAACACTTTATATCAGTTTTGTTTCACATATCATCTTCAGCAAATAAATACATCAAAATGATAAAGCAGTTCACCCCCTCTGGGCTACATCAGTTGGACCAAACCTCTCAAACTAGGCTTGTCCTCTTGTATTAAAAATACTACAAAGGATAATACAAGAATATGAGTGTCTCAAAAGACAGATCTGACTGTAAATACAGAATCAGAAGATAGGAATTAGCTAAAAATGTTCTTTTCCAAACACTAAATAGTGAAATTGTACCTTATACAGTACTTTCCCCAATTGGCCCTAGTGGCCCTTTAAACTTGCATGGAGAATTTCGAGGTAAAGATGACCTCAATTGGTTCTGAAACCTCTGCCATTAGACTCAAAAGGTTGAAAATAGAAGACATAGGCTTTTGAATCATCAAAAATGGATGAACATAGCCCCCAAATAGCTCAAGCACTGAAATGGCCTTGGTGGCCCTGAAAGCTTCCCTGAAGCTAAACAGTGAGAAGAATGCCTCAACAGGAAAAACAAGTTGTAGAATGGATTCAGAATGCTGAAAACCTTCAGGAATGACCTTCGTTCCACATTCAATGGCTGCACAATTCCCAATGCAGCTCCCAAACTGATTTTGCTCTAGTGGCTCCTGGAACTTCCACGAAGCAAAAACACCTGCAAATGAGCTCATATGGCTGTGAAACCTATGCCAATGGCTTCAGAAGGTTGAAGATACCCAAAATCAAAAAACAATTCGTCCAAAAAGGACTTTCCTAGCCAAAGTTATGGCTCATTAAAGATTCCCTCCAGTTTGGCCTAAAAAAACTCCAGCTAACTGTAGTTGGGGCCAGTTAGCTCCGCCAATTATGGCGGGACCGCCCAAATTTGGCGCTCTGCCAAAAATCCACCAGTCTAACTGCTTGTAATTAATGGGCATGTGAACGGTTTTAACAGCTGGCAGTTTTCCTTGAATTGCACGCTGGCGGTTTAGGGGGTATAGCCCACGGTTCAATGGCGGAGGTCATATGGAATGGGGGCTGGCCCTTAGGGGTTGGCCCCCTTAGGGCTCCGCCCAATGGTATCTTAAACCTCAAATCAATTTTGTTCCGCTTCTACAACAAAAGTTACGTGTGTAGTGCATTGGTAAAGTGTTGCACTTGTGTAGAGTAGGTTGTTGGTTCAAACCTCTCCACCACCAAACAAATTTTAATATGTGCCCATACCCTTGCTGACATCACCTTGGGTAACGTGGCAGCCTCTGGGCCTGCCACGTGGAAATCTATGATTGGCTGCCAGAAAAGGAATATTCCAAGGAATATTCCAAGGAATATTCTGTGGAATATCCTTTTTTAATTTTTTTTTTGAAAAATTCAAAAATTAAGGGTTATTGGGCGATTTTGTTTTTGGCATAAATTTCTCATACGGCTACCGCTTTTCGAACTGTTTGCGGCACCGAAATCAGGAGAACGAGCTCTATCTGGCTGTTCAGGTTCAAATCAGTTCTGATCACTTTCATTTTTGACCATTTTACGACACTTGGTCCTGAGCTCCTGATCATCCACGAAGGAGGAGGAGAAACAGGGGGAATAGGAGAGCCAAAATCCCCTCTCGAAATAGTTCTAAAACCTAATAGCCCACATAAGGGAAGTGCTGTTAAGGTCATCCAAAACAAAACAGAAGAACCTGAAAAGTCAAAATTCCCCTAGATAATAGTTTAGCAAGGACTTCTCATCATCCCTGACCAAGGAAGTGTTGTCAAGGCCATTCCTATTCCTTCTAGTCAGCCTAGGAACAACTCCCTAGAAATCCCAGAAGGATATTGGCACATATTTGATCAAATGGCCTAGAACCAGCAAACACCTCAAACCTCTACATTGCAATATCCCATTGTGGACACTGCTGTTAATGCACCTATGAAGGCCATTCCTCTCCAACATATTCCTACATTCCATGGCCTAACATTGGAAGATCCAGATGCATTTCTGTTCAAATTCGATGTATTATGCCGGGGGTATGACTATACCACCGATCCCCAAAAACTAAAACTATTTCCCTCCACATTAAAAGGAGCAGCGTTACGATGGTTTATGGGGTTAGGTGGAGGTGTTATAAATGACTGGGATCAGATGAAAGGTGCTTTTATAAAGAAATATTAGGATTATTGTAGGTTCAGATAATTAAAGGATGAAATATTTCAAATGACAGCGAGACATAATGAAACACTGGAGGAATATGTAGAACGCTTTCAATATAATCTCTAGAGATCTCCTTATGAATCTTTACCCTTGTTGGAAAATGTGTTAAAAACTAAATTAATTAAAGGAATGAAAGAACAATGGGTTGAAACATTAAACATTATGGGCAAAGGTGACATATATCAGGAAAAATTTTCTGACATCATTAATTTGTGTACAAGGAGTTCGAGAGGCAGCACAAGACTAAAGCCAGCAGAATGTGACATGATCACAAGGGATAGTAAGGTCCCCACTGGTGGTATAACCCACACATAAATCGGCAATCTACTAGAAGATTTCAAAACTAATATTCTAGGGACTTTGTCAATGCAGTTCAACATCATGTAAGCTAAACAAAATTAAGCAAAAGCAGAGAAAAAATTGGCAATATTATGCCCCAGATGTAGAAAGAAACATAGTGACAAAGAGTGCCCGCTGGATACAGTCCAAGTTTGCACCATCTGCATGAAAGATCACTCCACAAAAAGCTGCCCCTCACTCCTGGGATTGAAAACAGTTTACAAGGAAGCAGAAGAAGAAACAGAACTGGTTTACCTACTCAATCATTGCTGTCAGTGTCAGCCACGACAAACAGGTATGCCCGTTGATCCATCCTCTTCTTTTCATCCTCCTCAATATAATGCTCAACAATGTAATGGAATGTGGTAGAATTGGCCAACTTTCACTAACTGGTCACAATAGCCATTTCCCATATTATCATGGCCAAATCAAACAAATCAAACCAGCTGGCTGAAATTTCCTTACTGTCCACCATTTTGGCAAAACAATGCATATCCAACACAATGGTCACCCTCCATCTCATAGAGTTAAACCTGGCAGTCAAACTAACAAAGACCGATAAATCAGCCAATTGAAACAATTCCTCTCCCTCAACCTACATTGCCAGCACCTTATACATTACAACAAAATCCCCAGACCAACTTAAGATCGCAACTCCCAACCCAACCCAACCCGAACCCCAACAATAGACTAGTTCAATCTATTCAAATAATTGAAGGACCAAAACTAGAAACCGAGTTAAGGGAGTGCAACGACATTCAATTAAGATCTAGGCACATTATAGAAACAGAGGGAGACAAAAGTGATCAAGTTGAAATCTCGTTACCTTTAGAACAAATACTACAAGAAGAGAATGTGGTTAGATAGCAAACTCATGAACAAGAAACCACCTCTTCTCCTCCATTCCCAGAATGATTAATCATACCGCGCCCAATAGAACATCCTGATTTTGATTTTTTGGGAGAACTAAGAAATTTGTGTATAAAAATTCCACTCCTCCAAGCTATCCAAGATATCCCAATTTACACAAAAACCATTAAAGAATTATGTATAAAAAATCCAAAGAGGAGAATAACAACTAACCCAACTGTTGAATTAGTCAACACCCTATTTGACTTACTATCAGGAAGAGAAGCACTTGTAAAATATGAGGACCCACAGAATCCTATCGTCAAGGTGAAAATCAATGGATGCTCCTTCCCAAATGCCTTAGTTGGTTTAAGAGCTGCAATCAACATTTTAACAACCACGACTTGTCAAAAGCTTGGAATTACATCATTAGACCCAACCACAACCTTATTGGAGTTGGCTGACTGATCGATAGTCAGACCAGAAGGTACACTACATGATGTAATTGTATCTGTAGATTCCTAGGAAAACCCTGCAGACTTTTTGATTATTAATCCCAAAAATCGACTAGATGGACATCTTTTAATTTTAGGTAGACCCTAGCTGGCAACTACTGATACTTACATTGGCTATCGACAGGACAACATGACTATAGCGAGAGGGAGCAATGTCAAAAATTTAGCCTTATACCCTCCAGCCTAGCCATTGTTGGGCCATTAATATGCCATTATTATTATCACTTTTGAACGCTTATTCCACCCATTTCTACCATTCTTCATCACGTCATTTATCATAATTTATCATATAATTCTATTTTACAATGATTTATGCTCTTATGAATGAATATTATTTATTCTCCTTTATTTCTAATAAATTGATGATTATGCATGATTTTATCAATGATAGTTTTAATAAATTGGTTGCAACATTATTCACCATTTTTAGCCTCCAATACAATTTCCAGATTGAAGATTTGATCATTAAATATTCCAACTCAGCAATTCGTTGGAATAAGAAGTGACAGTTTTGGAGTTGAGATTCTAGGCAAATGAAGAAGAATCTGGAAAATCTGGAACATGGGTTTTGTCCAGAACGAACAAAATTAACTTTATTGAAGAACATTTTTCCCCAATTCGGCTTGTATTGAGAGAAACACAGGGTTATTTAAGCATGATTTTCTCAGATTTGCTATGTGGCCATTTTCCAAATCCCAGCTGCAAAGCCAAATTCGCCTTGCTGTTGTTGAACGATAGATGGAAATATATTTTCTTGTTGATCAATTGGTTAGAAGCAAACCAATTTTGTAATAGAAATCATGTTGTAATTATCTCTGTTGTAACTTCTCTCTGATCTCTCTATTTAAATGAAAACAGAGATCAGAGATGGGGATGAAAAAATGATGGAGAATTGAGGATTCAGAATTGGAGATTCAAGAATGATGATGGGATAGGATAGAATAGGAGGAAAAGGAGATTGTTGCATTGCCATTGTGATCTTCAAAGCTTCTGCTGTTGTAATGATTTCATAGTTTGATGATGAATAAATAAAAGGGTTGTTGTTCATTCTTCTCGTCTGGAGTAGTCCAGTAGCATCCGCTTGTGGCTAAGGGCCCAGCCTCTGGTGGATTAAGCTGCTGCTGTATTATATCTTTACGATTCATGTGTGGTTTGATTTTTTTCTTTTACTATGCTCAGTAATCTGAAGCGCTTTATTGTTTCACATATCGGCTCTGTTATACTTGATTGACTATTATTGTTACATACAACAGGAATGTTATCTTACCATTCTAACCCTGCATCACATTTATTTGGGCAAATCATATAGCATCGTTGTTCCTTACAAATTACAAGTTAACCACGCTATATATTCTTGAATTGGTACTACCGTATGATTTATTCTTAAATCGTGACTACTGTTTTCGGAAGTGTTGTTCTGTTATCGTTGTTGTTATGAAATAACCGTTGTTATGTTATAATTGTTGTTATTTCATGGTCGTGATTCATGCATATTGTATCGAAGCTCAGATTACTATCCCTTTTAATTATAAGTGTGTTGCATGCTTGACTTGGGTTGTTGTACATTCAGATTTAATCCGATGTTCTATACTTTATCTTTGATAATCTGCGGTTCCATTTCTATTTCCTATTCAATTCAAAGGCTGTTACTTAATTCTTGAAGATTATAATTATTGCTGCACTCATTTACGTAGGATAGAGTTTTACTGTTCAATCCTATTTATAGAAGTAGATGATGTTCCATTCCTTGTCATTCAAAAATCCTCATTGCTTTGGTGTGCAGTAGGGCTGTCAACTGTAGAGAACATTGGTTACTACTTCCTTGTTCTCAGATTGATTGTCTTATTCTAGTTTGATTTCAATTGTATCTATCTCTAGAGGAATAAGTTGCTAATGTATCCTCGATTTATATTTGCTGAGTGAATAGTTGGATTTCAGATCATTTGAGTTTATGTTGTTGTAGTTAGATTTCTTTTCAAGCATCCATTTACTTTTAAGCACTATACTGCAAAACATTACTCTTGAATAAATAGCCGCCTCAGACTTAGTACACTCTTGAAATAAAAAGTCGTCCTTGGGTTGACAATTAATGTGAAGATAATTAGGAGTTAAAAAGACACCCTTTTATCACTCGACATTTTGGCGTTGTTGTCAGGGAGAGTGTAGCCATTTCTAAAGAGTAGTGTGCATCTCATGAATGCCTATTAGGAAAGAATTGGGTATTAAAGACAGAAGGTAAGAACCTGCGTATAGAGCATGTAGAATCCCTGCTCCCCCACCTGATTTCCAATAGAATTGTTAAAGAACTTAGAGTAGAAATAAATGTTTGAATTTTTGTGTGAATAGTTAAAAAAAAATAGAAATTTTGAAAAACAAATCTTATGATTTCACTCAAGTGGTGATGTAAGCACCACCCATTTCACTAACCGATTGATAGGAACATTTGAAGAAGAAGCCTCGAAGAAACGCATGAAAAACATCTTCTATTATGGTAAGAAATGGTTCACATTTCTACTTTTGAATTTCCTATCAAAGATCTAGGAGGAGTGACACAAATGCACATAATTCCCCCATCTTCTCTACCAAATTTTCATGGCTTGACAAATGAAGATCTAGATACATTCTTATTTGAGTTCGAAATACTTTGTAGAGGATATGATTATTACACTAACGATCAAAGGTTGAAAGTGTTTCCTCTTACTCTAAAAGGAGCAGCTCTCCGATGGTTCATGACTCTAGGTGGGAACTGCATCCAAACATGGGAGGACATGAAGAACATATTCTTGAAGAAGTACCAAGACTAATGCAAATCCGATGAAGATATTTTCGATATGATACAAGGGGAAGATGAAAGCTTGGAGGACTATGTAGATCGATGTCATTACAACCTTCAAAAATCAAAACATAAGTATTTGGAAAAAGAGATCTTAAAAACACTCCTACTCAAAGGAATCAAAGATGAAATTTTAAAACTCTTAAATCTGATAGGAAAAGGTGATGTTTTTCACTTGTCATATGATGATGTTTGTGAATTGTGCATAAGGTATTCAAGAGGAATCTCCAAGGTTGGTAAGAATTCTAGAGATGTTTGTTCTTTCTTTTCCAAATCTGCTACAAGAACAGGAGACATAAGAGTTGAAATCAATGTTTTATTTGAAAATTTTTAAAGTTGATTTTATTAGCTCTCTAACTTCAAAATTGGATGTTTTGCATGTTCAGAAAAATCAAGAATTTGATGAAGTGTTTTTCCCTTATGACCGAAAGGAGCATCCCGTAGATAGTTGTTCTTCCTTATCTAAGATGGAAGTAGCATAGAAAAGAGATGAGAAAACTACAACAAGATCAAAACCATGGAAATCATGGCCTATAGGTATGGTTCAAAACACTTCTTCTCCATTCTCTTACTTGCATAATCAATTATGGAATACTAATGTGCTAGGGCAGCCATGTCAATTTCAATATAACCACCATCAATCTTATCTACAAATTTGGCATGGTTCACCTTATGATTGCATGACTACTCCCCCTCATCTTGTAACACAAACATATTCTCCATATTCTTCACCAGCTCTCCCACAACATCTTGCTTGCCCATCAAAACCATTCACACAACCCAATCAACCACATCATCAAAATGCTCCATTCCATACACAATTTCCTGCTCAACTAATTCCACACCCTCACCACAATAAACCAGTACAACATGCTTACAATGTTGAACTGAAAAATTTACCAACCCTTCCCACATATTCTATCTCACATGCACCAATGGAGAAAATTTACAATTAGATTCAGAATGTTTCAAATTCAAAAATTGTAGAAGCTATGAAAGAAAATGAGGTTTCTTTTAGTATGCATCAACACACCATTTTAAAAACTCAAGAACTTCATGATATTATGGCTATGGGAAATCAAGAAAGTAACAGATACATTGAAGATTGGTTTCACTCCATCATTTGTTTGCAGCATCACTCCATACTTCAACAATTTTTGAGATCATCTTTTCAAGGGAAGTTGGCTTCTCATACCCTAATATTCATTAATATGCATTTTTCAAATTTAGGTATGTGTATATATGAAGCCTTATTTCGAAAATGGCTCCACTGGAAGTACTCATATACATAGTCATATTCATTTTTCAAATCAAAATAGGTTAGTGTAGGAAATAAAATAAATAAGGAAATAAATAAATGCATTTTGTTTTCTTATGTAAAACTAGTTGTTTTTTGCTACAACACGCTATCGAAATCAACATCGGTGATAATTTTTTTAATTCATTTGTGTATGTATATGAATTATAATGGAAATAATAGTTCTACAAACATTCATATTCACTTTTATCACCAATTTGAAAAAATGCTTGAATATCATATTTTTTTGGCTTGCGGGTTTGATGAAATTTCTAGAAAAACAGTTGGGACAGTCATGTTTTGAGGGACAAAAAGGGAAGATTTTTAAAACCTATTTTTATCCTAAATAGACCTTGATTTCTACTTTCCAACCTAATTTAAATCACTCATTTTGGATTTGAAACGAAAAAGTTAAAACCAAAACATGACAGGGTGTCTAGCGGGCAGCTGAGGAACAGAGTTGGGACAATCCATTTTTGGAGGCATAAATGAACAAATTTTTAAACCCTGTTTCTATGGTATATTCCCCTATGAATCTAGTTTACAAGGCAATTGGAATCACTCATTTTTGATATTTTATGGGGAAGTTATGATCAAAATATTGACTGTCTATCGTAAATCAACACTCTTAAAACTCTATCTTTCCGACTGTTCCTTAGAGTATTTGACCTATCAATTATTTTTGTCTGCAAAACCTATTTCTATTGGAGATATATATTTGAACTAGATATCATCTGGTTTTAGAATCACTCAATTTGGATGAAAAACATAGAAGTTGTGATTAAAACACTGTTGGTTAGTATGGTCGACCACTGCTCTCCCGCAGGTGACAAATAAATTTTACTTTGTTATTTTCTCCATGGATTTGTTCTACAGAGTAACTAATTTTTAGTTTTTTGCATAATTCTTGGATTACGGGGGCCCAGGCACTTCTCTTTCTCCATGATTTAATGTTTTATTGCAGGTAGATACTCGTTTTTTGTAGGTCCTAGTAGAAAAAGAAGGTCAATTTATGGACAAGTGATTCTTGAAAGAAATTTTAATGAAACAAGGGAATTTCATTCAACTCATTGCCCAATGGATTCATAATAGAAGAAATGAAGAATTGATTTCCATTTGAAGATTCATGTCTTGTCACTACTGCCAAAACATTTTTCAAAGAGATCATTTTTCTACATAATATCATAGCTGTTGTAACTTTATTTATTTATTTACATACTATTTTTAAATAAAATGTTGTTTCTTTTCTGATTTCTCTTATATTTTGTGTTTCAGGTGTTGCTTCATTCAAACTGTAACCCATCCTCAACATCAATATAGTGAACAACCAATTCATTCTTTGTGTGCTTGCATTTTATGCTTGTGCATTTTGTTGTTCCTTTTCTGAAGGGACAACATTTGTGTGGACTTTTGTTGTTTCTGTTGTTCCTTTTCCAAAGGAATAGCATTTTCATTTTGCTGTTCCTTTTTCAAAAGAACAACACCTTTTGTGTCAGACGTTCCTTTTTCACTTTCATTTTGATATTCCTTTTTCACAGTTCATTTTGCTGTTCCTTTTCAAAATGGAACAACACTTCTGCACTTTCACGTTTGGCTGTTCCTTTTCAAAATGGAACATCACTTCTGCACTTTCACGTTTTGCTCGAAAAAGAACAACACTTTCACGTTTTACTATTACTTTTTGAAATGGAACATCACTTCTGCTCTTTCATGTTTTGTTGTTCCTTTTCGAAATGGAACAACACTTCTGCACTTTCACGTTTTGCTGTTCCTTTTCGAATGGAACAACACTTCTGCACTTTCATGTTTTGCTGTTCCTATTCGAAATGGAACAACACTTCTGCATTTTCACGTTTTGCTGTTCCTTTTCGAAATGGAACAACACTTCTGGACTTTGCTGTTCCTTTTCAAAAAAGGAACAACACTTTCACATTTTTGCTGTTCCTTTTAAGAGGAACACCATTTTCGCATTTCTTGTTGTTTCTCTTAGGGAACAAAGCATTTTCACATGCATTTTTTCATTGTTCCCTACATAGAACAACACTTTTTCGTTTGTATTTTTGCTTTTTGGTGTGCATTTCCTTTGTTGTTCCCTACAAAGAACAACACTTTTTTGGAGTGTTTTTGTTGTTCCTTCAAAGAAACAACACTTTGGGAGTATTTTCGAGAGAAACCCTTTCTTCCTCTTGTGAGATTATTCCTAGTTCATCTCAACCATATTTTACTGATTCCCTTTCATGGCATGAAGTACACTACTCTTATGAGGACAAGAATTATGGATTCTATTGAAGCGAGTTAATATCTTTCATGTTATGATATTTAACAGGACAGCTCCTCGATGATAGCTTATTTTCAAAAGGGACACAATTATTTATATACTACTTTACTGCATTGTTTTCTGTTGTACATGATATTGATTGATCATGTTAATACCTACTGGTTCCACCCTTCCTGGTTATAATTTTCTCTGTCTGTAATAAATGAGATTATGGGTATATTTTTTTCTATTGACATGTTCAACTTCTTCCACCATCCCTGCTCTTAAGGAGTACTGAGCCTCTCTCTTTTTATCATAAAAATGTGTAATAACAACAAAATTTTGTTCACAGATGGAGGATAGGGGGTCTCATTACGAGCCAGCCTACCATGTTCATAAGGCTATAACAAAGTGACATTCCCATTATGGCCACCACACCAGGGTTATGATCCATTGGATAACCAAATTATCCTTGGAATAGGAGGTCACGAGCCAGCCTGATCACTTTTGCTACATCCCAATGAATGGCAGTGTGGTTATCTGGTTACCACGCCAGCACACTGATCTCTTCTGTAGAACAGCATTGTAACTCTCCATTTATAAATTGAGGATCATGACTCATATGGGTTAAAAAGCAACCTTGCCGAGGCTATGGATGCCTGCTGGCAGCAGAGGCTCTGCTTATGGTATTGAAGTTATATTTTATCGTCAATTATTACTATAATACCCTTTTCTTATTTTTTCTTTTCATCAGAGAAATTATTTCCTTAATTTTTTTTCCCTGTTTTGAACCTTTATGCATGAGAAATTGTTTTCATATCAATCACATCATTTTCAACTAGAATACCGTCAGTAAAGCATCTTTTTGGCATATTTATGTCCTTTTTCTTTTTCATAACTTATCATCAATCCAAAGCATCCTATCTCTTATTCATAACTATCTTTACACACTCTTCTCTCCTTATAACCATAACTCTCATTGTCCTATCATTGATATGTATACTTTGCTTCATTTACTGTTGTATTGTTCATTCCCTTGCCTTGTCGTCAGCACAACACCTTTCATATGCTTTATGGTCATGGAATCCCATTTCCAATTGGAGGGGGGAATGTATGCATTATGAGATAGCATGCGATATGATTACTGAACTCTGCCATAACTTGTTGATTTGACAAAATATTAGTATTGCATGTATACAAAAGTTTTTCTGATTGAAATTTCCGCATGCATCATAATCTATTGCTATTCAAAACTAACACTATCGATTCAAAAACATTGTATTCAAAATAATGATTTATTTATAGGAGAACAACAAGTATGGGGAGACACTCAATTCGCAGCATGACCACACTATTGCAACTAAAGCGGCTCAAGCAACGCGCGAACATGAACAATTCTTCCGACATGATGTGCTTGCCTGGATTCTACCTTTTGCATCACTTTCAGCATCAACTCTATCCACATCAGCTTCAACAAATGCCAGTCCATATATGTCATTCCACATTTTTCTTTTTGGAGGTAAAACTTGAGGTAAAATAGCATAATTTTCTAATTTATTACGAATTTAGGAGAATTTAATGAAAATCCATTTTGAGCTTTATTTATCATATTCCACATCTTTACCACTTCCCATTTTTTTGACATATCATCTTTCAGTTTGGGGGAGTGTTTCTTTCCTTCATTTCTTTCTTATGACCATGTTATTCATATTCTTTATCATCCATTGCTATTCTTATTCATTCTCAACACCGCCCTTATTCCATGTTGTTTTACACCAAGCATAGAATTCAATAGATGGTAGCAACTACCTCAATTTTTTTCTAGCATTGCATGAGGGCATGCTAATTTTTCAGAGAGGGGGAGGAATTGCTACGCATGATGGATTTTTTCTACTTTCTTTCTCATTTAAGGCATACAATTTCAGTGAATAAATTGATTTCCATAATAATTTTAGAACTATGAACTCAATTCTTGTGATTTTTGGAAAACATAGACGTATCATTAAAATAAACAAACCCAGACAATTTCAAGTAATATTGATTCATAGAATTTCGAAAATCATGCACTATCACCGACAACCATTTTGTTTATATCTTATGATCCGTGCATCAAAACGCTCTAATTTTTGGATCATAGAAGCATTGATATAGTAGAAATCTACTTGCACAATTTCAACAAAATCTAGTTTGTAGTTTTTAGGAAAATGGTTAATGAAGGTTGCTGTCACTTATATCATATTTTGCTGCAACTTCATATGCACATAACTTGAACGTCAATGTAAAAATTGTTATGCCTTTATCAACATTGCTAAACTTGAATATTCATTAATTAAGGAGAATTCATGTGTTCTATCCATTTTATGAGCTGGGATGAAAAAAAAAATTATTGCTTGGTTAACACATGGGTTTTTTCTTTGGGTTGCATGAGGACATGCAACATATTGAGTGTGGGGGTATGTTGGGCCGTTAATATGCCAATATTATTATCACTTTTGAACGCTTATTCCACCCATTTCTACCATTCTTCATCACGTCATTTATCATAATTTATCATATAATTCTATTTTACAATGATTTATGCTCTTATGAATGAATATTATTTATTCTCCTTTATTTCCAATAAATTGATAATTATGCATGATTTTATCAATGATAGTTTTAATAATTTGGTTGTAACATTATTCATCATTTTTAGCCTCCAATACAATTTTCAGGTTGAATATTTGATCATTAAATATTCCAACTCAGCAATTCGTTGGAATAAGGCGTGACAGTTTTGTGGTTGAGATTTTGGGAAAATGAAGAAGAATCTGGAAAATCTGGAACATGGGTTGTGTCTAGAACGGACCAAATTAACTTTAAAAAAACGGTTTGCCCATATTCATCTTGTATTGAGAGAAACACAGGGTCCTTTGAGCATGATTTTGTCAGATTTGTTGTGTGGCCGTTTTCCAAATCCCAGTTGCAAAGCCAAATTCACTTTGCTCTTGTTGAAAGATAGATGAAAATATATTTTCTTGTTGATCAATTGGTTAGAAGCAAACCAATTTTTTAATAGAAATCATGTTGTAATTATCTTTGTTGTAACTGCTCTCTGATCTCTCTATTTAAATGAAAACAGAGATCAGAGATGGGGATGAAAAAATGATTGAGAATTGAAGATTTAGAATTGGAGATTCAAGAATGATGATGGGATAGGATAGAATAGGAGGAAAATGAGATTGTTGCATTGCCATTGTGATCTTCAAAGCTTCTGCTATTGTAATGATTTCATAGTTTGATGATGAATAAATAAAAGGGTTGCTATTCATTCTTCTCGTCTGGAGTAGCCCAGCAGCATCCACATGCGGCTAAGGGCCCAACCTCTGGTGGATTAAGCTACTGTTGTATTATATCTTTATGATCCATGTGTGGTTTGATTTCTTTCTTTTACTCTGCTCAGTAATCTGAAGCACTTTATTGTTTCACATATCGGCTCTGTTATACTTGATTGAATATTATTGTTACTTACAACGGGAATGCTGTGTTACCATTCTAACCCTGCATCACATTTATTTGGGAAAATCATATAGCATCGTTGTTCCTTACAGATTACAAGTTAACCACACTGTATATTCTTGAATTGGTACTACCATATGATTTATTCTTAAATCGTGACTACTGTTTATTCGGAAGTGCTGTTCTGTTATCATTGTTGTTCTGAAATAATCGTTGTTCCGTTACAATTGCTGTTATTTCATGGCCGTGATTCATGCATATTGTATCAAAGCTTAGATTACTGTCCCTTTTAATGATAATTCCGTTGCGTGCTTGACTTGGGTTTCTGTACATTCAGATTTAATCCACTGTTCTATACTTTATGTTTGATAATCTGCTGTTCCATTTCTGTTTCCTATTCAATTCAAAGGATGTTACTTAATTCTTGAAGATTATAATTATTGCTGCATTCATTTGCGTAGGATAGAGTTTTGATGTTCAATCCCATTTATAGAAGTAGATGATGTTCCATTCCTTGTCATTCGAAAATCCTCATTTCTTTGGTGTGCAGCAGGGCTGTCAACTGTAGAGAACATTGGTTACTGCTTCCTTGTTCTCAGATTGATTGTCTTGTTCTAGTTTTATTTCAATTGTATCAATCTCTAGAAGAATAATTTATTGCTACTGTATCCTCGATTGATGTTTGCTAAGTGAATAATTGGATTTTAGAGCATTTGAGTTTATGTTGTTGTAGTTAGATTTCTTTTCAAGCATCCATTTACTTTTTAGCACTATACTGAAAAACATTACTCTTGAATAAATAGCGGTCTCAGACTGAGTACACTCTTGAAATAAAAATTCATCCCTGGGTTGACAATTAATGTGAAGATAATTAGGAGTTAAAAAGACACTTTTTTATCACTCGACATTTTGGCGCCGTTGCCAGCGAGAGTGTAGCCATTTCTAAAGAGTAGTGTGCATCTGATGAGTACATGTTAGGAAAGAATTGGGTATTAAAAACAGAAGGTAAGAACCTGCGTACAGAACATGTAGAAGCCCTGATCCCTCGCTCGCTTTCCAACAGAATTGTTAAAGAACTTAGAGTAGAAATAAATGTTTGAATTTCTGTGTGAATAGCTAAAACAATATATATAAATTTTGAAAAACAAATCTTATGATTTCACTCAAGTGGTGATGTAAGCACCACCCATTTCTCTAACCGATTAACAAGAACATTTGAAGAAGAAGCCTCGAAGAAACACATGAAAAATATCTTATATTATGGTAAAAAATGGTTCACATTTCTACTTTTGAATTTCCTATCAAATATCTAGGAGGAGTGACACAAACGCACATAATTCCCCCATCTTCTCTGCCAAATTTTCATGGCTTGACAAATGAAGATCCAGATACATTCTTATTTGAGTTCGAAATACTTTGTAGAGGATATGATTATTACACTAACAATCAAAGGTTGAAAGTGTTTCCTCTTACTCTAAAAGGAGCAGCTCTCCGATGGTTCATGAGCCTAGGTGGGAACTGCATCCAAACATGGGAGGACATGAAGAACATATTCTTGAAGAAGTACCAAGACTATTGCAAATCCGATGAAGATATTTTCGATATGATACAAGGGGAAGATGAAAGCTTGGAGGACTATGTAGATCGATTTCATTACAACCTTCAAAAATCAAAACATAAGTATTTAGAAAAAGAGATCTTAAAAACACTCCTACTCAAAGGAATCGAAGATGAAATTTTAGAACTCTTAAATATGATAGGAAAAGGTGATGTTTTTCAGTTGTCATATGATGATGTTTGTGAATTGTGCATAAGGTATTCAAGAGGAATCTCCAAGGTTGTTAAGAATTCTAGAGATGTTTGTTCTTTCTCTTCCAAATCTGCTACAAGAATAGGAGACATAAGAGCTGAAATCAATGTTTTATTTGAAAATTTTAAAGTTGATTTTATTAGCTCTCTAAATTCAAAATTGGATGTTTTGTAAGTTCAAAAAAATCAAGAATTTGATGAAGTGTTTTGCGCTTATGACTGAAAGGAGCATCCCATAGATAGTTGTTCTTCCTTATCTATGATGGAAGTAGCATATCAAAGAGATGAGGAAACTGTAACAAGATCAAAACCATGGAAATCATGGCCTATAGGTATGGTTCAAAAACTTCTTCTCCATTCTCTTACTTGCATAATCCATTATGGAATACTAATGTGCTAGGGCAGCCATGTCAATTTCAATATAACCACCATCAATCTTATCTACAAATTTGGCATGGTTCACCTTATGATTGCATGACTACCCTCCCTCATCTTGTAACACAAACATATTCTCCATATTCTTCACCAGCTCACCCACAACATCTTGCTTACCCATCAAAACCATTCACACAACTCAATCAACCACATCATCAAAATGCTCCATTCCATACACAATTTCCTGCTCAACTAATTCCATGCCCTCACCACAATAAACCAGTACAACATGCTTACAATGTTGAACTACAAAATTTACCGACCCTTCCCACGCATTCTATCTCACATGCACCAATGGAGAAAATTTACAATGAGATTCAGAATGTTTCAAATTCAAAAATTGTAGAAGCTATGGAAGAAAATTAGTTTCTTTTAGTATGCATCAACAAACCATTTTAAAAGCTTAAGAGCTTCATGATATGATGGCTATGGGAAATCAAGAAAGTAACAGATACATTGAAGATTGGTTTCACTCCATCATTTGTTTGCAGCATCACTCCATACTTCAACAATTTTTGAGACCATCTTTTCAAGGGAAGTTGGCTTCTCATACCCTAATATTCATTAATATGCATTTTTCAAATTTGGTATGTGTATACATGAAGCATTATTTCGAAAATGGCTCCACTAGAAGTAGTCATATACATATTCATATTCATTTTTCAAATCAAATAGGTTAGTGTAGGAAATAAAATAAGGAAATAAATAAATGCATTTTGTTTTTTTTTTATATGTAAAACTAGTTGTTTTTTGTTACAACACGCTATCAAAATCAACATCGGTGATAATTTTTTTAATTCATTTGAGTATGTACATGAATTATAATGGAAATAATAGTTCTTCAAACATTCATATTCACTTTTATCACCAATTTGAAAAAATGCTTGAATATCATATTTTTTTGGCTTGCGGGCTTGATGAAATTTCTAGAAAAACAGTTGGGACAACCATGTTTTGAGGGACAAAAAGGGAAGATTTTTAAAACCTATTTTTATCCTAAGTATCCCTTGATGTCTACTTTCCAACCTAATTTAAATCACTCATTTTGAATTTGAAACGAAAAAATTAGAACCAAAACATTGACAGGTTGTCTCGCGGGCAGCTCAGGAACAGAGTTGGGACAGTCCGTTTTTGGAGGCCTAAATGAACGAATTTTTAAACCCTGTTTCTATAGTATATTCCCCTATGAATCTAGTTTACAAGGAAATTGGAATCACTCATTTTTGATATTTTATGGGGAAGTTATGATCAAAATATTGACTGTCTATCGTAAATCAACACTCTTAAAACTCTGTCTTTCTGGCTGTTCCTTAGAGTATTTGACCTATCAATTATTTTTGTCTTCAAAAACTATTTCTATTGGAGATATATATTTGAATTAGCTCTCATCTGGTTTTAGAATCACTCAATTTGGATGAAAAACATAGAGGTTGTGATTAAATCATTGCTGGTTAGTATTGTCGACCACTGCTCTCCCGCAGGTGACAAATAAATTTTACTTTGTTATTTTCTCCGTGGATTTGTTCTACAGAGTAACTAATTGTTAGTTTTTTGCATAATTCTTGGATTAGGGGAGCCCACGCACTTCTCTTTCTCCATGATTTAATGTTTTATTGCAGGTAGATACTCGTTTTTTGTAGGTCCTAGTAGAAAAAGAAGGTCAATTTATGGACAAGTGATTCTTGAAAGAAATTTTAATGAAACAAGGGAATTTCATTCAACTCATTACCCAATGGATTCATAATAGAAGAAATTAAGAATTGATTTCCATTTGAAGATTCATGTCTTGTCACTGCTGCCAAAACATTTTTCAAAGAGATGATTTTTTTACATAATATCATAGCTGTTGTAACTTTATTTATTTATTTACATACTATTTTTAAATAAAATGTTGCTTCTTTTCTGATTTCTTTTATATTTTGTGTTTCAGGTGTTGCTTCATTCAAACTGTAACCCATCCTCAGCATCAATACAATGAACATCTAATTCATTCTTTGTGTGCTTGCATTTTATGCTTGTGCATTTTGTTGTTCCTTTTCTGAAGGGACAACATTTGTGTGCACTTTTGTTGTTTCTGCAGTTCCTTTTCCAAAGGAAAAGCATTTTCATTTTGCTATTCCTTTTTCACGGTTCATTTTGCTGTTCCTTTTCGAAATGGAACAACACTTCTGCACTTTCACGTTTTGTTGTTCCTTTTCGAAATGGAACAACACTTCTGCACTTTCACGTTTTGTTGTTCCTTTTCGAATGGAACAACACTTCTGCACTTTGTTGTTCCTTTTCAAAAAAGGAACAACACTTTCACATTTTTGCTGTTCCTTTTCGGAGGAACATCATTTTCGCATTTCTTGTTGTTTCTCTTAGGGAACAACACTTTTTCACATGCATTTTTCACTGTTCCTTACATAGAACAACACTTTTTCGTGTGTATTTTTTCTTTTTGGTGTGCATTTCTTTTGTTGTTCCCTACAGAGAACAACACTTTTTTTGAGTGTTTTTGCTATTCCTTCAAAGAAATAACACTTTGGGAGTATTTTCGAGAGAAACCATTTCCTCCTCTTGTGGGATTATTCTTAGTTCATCTCAACCACATTTTACTGATTCCCTTTCATGGAATGAAGTACGCTAGTTTTATGAGGACAAGAATTATGGATTCTATTGAAGCGAGTTAATATCTTTCACGTTATGATCTTTAACAGGCAACTCCTTGATGATAGCTTATTTTCAAAAGGGACACAATTATTTATATACTACTTTACTGCATTGTTTTCTGTTGTACATGATACTAATTGATCATCTTAATACCATGTTGGTTCCACCCTTCCTGGTTATAATTTTCTCTGTCTGTAATAAATGAGATTATGTGTATATTTTTTTCTATTGACATGTTCAACTTCTTCCACCATCCCTGCTCTTAAGGAGTACTGAGCCTCTCTCTTTTTATCATAAAAATGTGTAATAACAACAAAATTTTATTCGGAGATTGAGGATAGGGGGTCTCATTACAAGCTAGCCTACCATGTTCATAAGGCTGTAACAAAGTGACATTCCCATTATGGCCACCACACTAGGGTTATGATCCATTGGATAGCCAAATTATCCTTGGAACAAGAGGTCTCATCACGAGCCAGCCTGATCACTTTTGCTACATCCCAGTGAATGACAGTGTGGTTATCTGGTTACCATGCCAGCACAGTGATCTCTTCTGTAGAACAACACTGTAACTCTCCATTTATAAATTGAGGATCCTGGCTCATATGGGTTAAAAAGCAACCCTGCCAAGGCTATGAACGCCTGCTAGCAGTAGAGGCTCTTCTTATGGTATTGAAGTTATATTTTATCGTCAATTTTTACTATAATACCATTTTCTTATTTTTTCTTTTTATCAGAGAAATTATTTCCTTAATTTTTTTTCCCTTTTTTGAACCTTTACACATGAGAAATTGTTTTCAGATCAATCACATCATTTTCAACTAGAATACCATCAGTAAAGAATCTTTTTGGCATATTGTTGTCCTTTTTCTTTTTCAAAAATTATCATCAATCCAAAGCATCATTTCTCTTATTCATAGCTATATTTACACACTCTGCTCTCCTTATAACCATAACTCTCACCGTCCTATCATTGATATGTGTACTCTACTTCATTTACTATTGTATTGTTCATTCCCTTGCCTTGTCGTCAACACAACACCTTTCATATGATTTATGGTCATGGAATCCCTTGTCCAATTGGAGGGGGGAATGTATGAATTATGTGATAGCATGCGATATGATTACTAAACTCTGCCATAACTTGTTGATTTGACAAAATATTAGTATTACATGTATACAAAAGTTTTTCTTATTGAAATTTTCGCATGCATCATAATCTATTGCTATTCAAAACTAACACTATGGATTCAAGAACATTGTATGCAAAATAGTGATTTGTTTACAGGAGAACAAGAAGTATGGGGAGACACTCTATTCGCAACATGACCACACTATTGCAACTAAAGCGGCTCGAGCAACGCGCAAACGTGAACAATTCTTCCAACATGATGTGCTTGCCTGGATTCTACCTTTTGCATCACTTTCAGCACCAACTCTATCTACATCAGCTTCAACAAATGCTAGTCCATATATGTCATTCCACATTTTTCTTTTTGGAGGTAAAACTTGAGGTAAAATAGCATAATTTTCTGATTTATTACGAATTTAGGAGAATTTAATGAAAATCCATTTTGAGCATTATTTATCATCATTGATTCCACATATTTAGCACTTCCCATTTTTTTGACATATCATCTTTCAGTTTGGGGGAGTGTTGCTTTCCTTCATTTCTTTCTTATGACCATGTTATTCATATTCTTTATCATCCATTGCTATTGTTATTCATTCTCAACACCTCCCTTATTCCATGTTGTTTTACACCAAGCATAGAATTCAATAGATAGTAGCAACCACCTCAATTTTTTTTCTAGCATTACATGAGGGCATGCTAATTTTTCAGTGATGGGGAGGAATTGCTACGCATGATGGATTTTTTCTACTTTCTTTCTCATTTAAGGCATACAATTTCAGTGAAGAAATTGATTTCCATAATACTTTTAGAACTATGAACTCAATTCTTGTGATTTTTGGAAAACACAGATGTATCATTAAAATAAACAAACCCAGACAATTTCAAGTAATATTAGTTCATAAAATTTTGGAAATCATGCACTATCACCGACAGCCATTTTGTTTATATCTTATGATCCGTGCATCAAAACGATCTAATTTTTGGATCATAGAAGCATTGATATAGTAAAAATCTACTTGCACAATTTCAACAAAATCTGGTTTGTAGTTTTTGGGAAAATGGTTAATGAAGGTCGCTGTCACTTATATCATATTTTGCTGCAACTTCATATGCACATAACTTGAACGTCAATGTAAAAATTGTTATGCCTTTATCAAGATTGCTAAACTTGAATATTCATCAATTAAGGAAGAATTCATTTTTTCTATCCATTTTATGAGCTGGGATGAACAATTTTTTTATTGCTTGGTTAACACATGGGTTTTGTCTTTGGGTTGCATGAGGACATGCAATATATTTAGTTATTTTGCATGAGGACATGCAACATATTGAGTGTGGGGGTATGTTGGGCTGTTAATATGCTATTATTATTATCACTTTTGAGTGCTTATTCCACCCATTTCTACCATTCTTCACCACGTCATTTATCATAATTTATCATATAATTATATTTTACAATCATTTATGCTCTTATGAATGAATATTATTTATTCTTCTTTATTTCTAATAAATTGATGATTATGCATGATTTTATCAATGATAGTTTTAATAAATTGGTTGTAACATTATTCACCATTTTTAGCCTCCAATACAATTTCCAGATTGAAGATTTTATCATTAAATATTCCAACTCAACAATTCGCTCGAATAAGAAGTGACAGTATTTCGGTTGAGATTCTAAGCAAATGAAGAAGAATCTAGAAAATCTGGAACATGGGTTTTGTCTAGAACGGACTAAATTAACTTTTTCAAAGAACCGTTTGCCCAAATTTGGCTTGTATTGAGAGAAACACGAGGTTCTTTGAGCATGATTTTGTCAGATTTGTTGTGTTGTCGTTTTCCAAATCCTAGCTGCAAAGCCAAATTCGCCTTGCTCTTGTTGAAAGATAGATGAAAATATATTTTCTTGTTGACCAATTGGTTAGAAGAAAACCAATTTTGTAATAGAAATCTTGTTGTAATTATCTCTGTTGTAACTGCTCTCTGATCTCTCTATTTAAATGAAAATAGAGATCAGAGATGGGAATGAAAAAATGATGGAGAATTGAGGATTCAGAATTGGAGATTCGAGAATGATGATGGGATAGGATAGAATAGGAGGAAAAGGAGATTCTTGCATTTCCATTGTGATCTTCAAAGCTTCTACTATTGTAATGATTTCATAGTTTGATGATGATTAAATAAAAGGGTTGTTGTTCATTCTTCTCGTCTGGAGTAGCCCAGCAGCATCTGCTGGCGACTAAGGGCCCAGCCTCTGGTGCATTAAGATGTTGTTGCATTATATCTTTACAATTCATGTGTGGTTTGATTTCTTTCTTTTACTCTGCTCAGTAATCTGAAGTGCTTTATTGTTTCACATATCGGCTCTGTTATACTAGATTGAATATTATTGTTACTTACAATGGTAATGCTATGTTACCATTCTAACCCTGCATCACATTTATTTGGGCAAATCATATAGCATCATTGTTCCTTACAAATTACAAGTTAACCGCGTTGTATATTCTTGAATTCGTACTACCATATGATTTATTCTTAGATCGTGACTGTTGTTTATTCAGAAGTGCTGTTCTGTTATCATTGTTGTTCTGAAACAATCGTTGTTCCGTTACAATTGCTGTTAGTTCATGGCCGTGATTCATGCATATTGTATCGAAGCTCAGATTACTATCCCTTTTAATGATAAGTGTGTTGCGTGCTTAACTTGGGTTTCTGTACATTCAGATTTAATCCGTTGTTCTATACTTTATCTTTGATAATCTGCTGTTCCATTTCTGTTTCCTATTCAATTCAAAGGTTGTTACTTAATTCTTCAAGATTATAATTATTGTTGCATTAATTTACGTAGGATAGGGTTTTGCTGTTAAATCGTATTTATAGAAGTAGATGATGTTCCATTCCTTGTCATTCGAAAATCCTCATTGCTTTGGTGTGCAGCAGGGCTATCAACTGTAAAGAACAAATGTTACTGCTTCCTTGTTCTCAGATTGATTGTCTTGTTCTAGTTTTATTTCAATTGTATCAATCTCTAGAGGAATGAGTTATTGCTACTATATCCTCGATTGATGTTTGCTGAGTGAATAGTTTGATTTCAGAGCATTTGAGTTTATGTTGTTGTAGTTAGATTTCTTTTCAAGCATCCATTTACTTTTAAGCATTATACTGCAAAACATTACTCTTGAATAAATAGCGCCCTCAGACTGAGTACACTCTTGAAATAAAAAGTCATCCCTGGGTTGACAATTAATGTGAAGATAATTAGGAGTTAAAAAGACACCTTTTTATCGCTCGACAGCCATGCCTGACAATAATTAAAACAAAGAAACAACCTGTATCATACCAGATAGAAAATATTAGATCACCATTAACCATTGAAGATGCCCTCAAATTTAAAGACCAAATAGAGAACAACATTATTAATAGCTTCATTAACCAACCCGAAACCAGATCCCATTTACAATGTCACATGATTGAGGTATCATTCGATAGTGATGTAGAAGAAGATCCTCTGAAACACACTCATGATCAATCAATACCTACCACCTCTATTTACAACAACAAAACTATAGAAATTGAGCTAGGAAAAACTTTGAACATTAACAAAAATCTGACTTTTGAACAAGAAGAAAAGTTGGCCCAGCTACTGAGAAAATATAAGGAAGCTTTTGCATGGGATTATCCTGATATGAAAGGAATTGATCCCTAGTTGTGTACCTGCCACATTTATATATAAAAGGATGCTAGACCCATTCATCAACCCCAACAAAGATTAAACCCTCATCTTAAGGATATTTCGAAAGCTGAATTACAAAAACTTTTAGATGTAAACTTTATTTACTCAATATTTGACAGCAAGTGGGTCTCTCCACTAGTAGTGGTGCTAAAGAAGAATGGAAAGTGGAAAATATGTGTAGACTACAGAGAATTTAACAAAGCAACCCAAAAAGACCACTTCCCCCTTCCATTCATTGATCAGGTATTAGACACATTAGGAGGAAAGAAATTCTTTTCTTTCCTAGATGGCTTCAGTGGATACAATCAAATTCATATTGCCCCTGAATATCAAGATAAAACCACTTTTACCTGCCCTTGGGGAACATTTTCTTACATAGTCTTACCCTTTGGGTTATGCAATGCTCTTGCCACATTTTAGAGGGCCATCCTCAGCATTTTTCCAAATTTAATAAATGAAGGGCTCGAAGTATATATGGATGATTTCACAGCTTATGGGGATGATTTTGAGCCAGCATTAAAAACACTGGAAAAAGTGCTGCAACGATGTACCACCACCAGGCTCTACTTGAGCCATGAAAAGTGTCATATGATGATGACCGAGGGACTCATTTTAGGTCATTATATCTCAGCAGCTGAAATACAGGTAGATTCGACTAAAATTCAGATAATTTTGTTAATACTTACTCTTACCACACAAACAGAGGTATGCAGTTTTCTGGGATTTTTTTGTTATTATAGAAGATTTATAAAGCATTTTTCTCAAATTGCTGCACCTTTATATGCACTAATAGGGAATGTTGATTTCATTTGGATAGATAAGTGTGACTGTGCTTTTGAGGATCTCAAAAAGCTCGTATCGACAGCCCCGGTGCTTAAGGGCCCCAATTGGGATTTGCCATTCCAAATTTCATCTGATGCTTCAGACACAACAATTGGAGTAGTTCTTGGGCAGGAAGAAGATAAAAAGCCATATGCAATTTATTATATTAGAAAGAATCTATCTCTTGCTGAATTAAACTATACTGCGACTGAAAAATAATTTTTAGCTATAATACATGCTGTAAATAAGTTTAGACTTTATATAATTGGGTACCCTATAGTTTTATATACATATCACTTTGCCATAAAATATTTAGTAAATAAACCAATTACAAATGGTAGAGTAATAAGATGGTTGATTCTCTTGCAGGAATTTGACATCACAATTAAGGATCGACATAGAAAAGAGAGTCCTGTAACTGATTTTCTCTCATGAATGCCAAAGCCAGCAGACGCAGTAGTAGTCAAAGATCAATTTCCGGATGAGCATTTTTTTGTTGTTACTGTCAAAACACCATGGTATGTTGACATTGCAAATTACTTAGTAGTAGGGAAATTACCTAAGCATTTGACGCCTAATGAACGAAAGCAGATAGTGCAGCGCAATACCCGATTCTCTTGGATTGGGGGCTACTTATTTCATACAGGGGCAGATATGCACATCAGAAGATGCGTCCGAGAAGATGAAATATTTGACATTCTGAAAGCATGCCACGATGGGCCGTGTGGCGGACATTTCGCAGACCGCAGGACCAGTCACAAGGTTCTACAAACAGGCTATTACTGGCCCACTATTTTTAAAGATGCTAAAAAGTTTGTTCAAGCCTGTGATAGCTGCCAGAGGGCAGGGCACCCTGGACAATCTGATGAAATGCCTCTGAACCCACAGTTAGTAATTGAGCCATTTGAGCGATGGGCGCTCAATTTTATTGGTCCTATTAACCCATCATCAAATCAGAAAACATACATACTAGTTGCAACAGAGTATGTTACCAAATGGGTTGAAGCAGAGGCATTGCCAAGAGCTACAAAGGATTCTGTAATACATTTTCTTTTTCAATTATTTGTGCGATATGGCCTCCCGAGGGAGATAATTACAGATGGAGGACCGCAATTTGTAGGTAATAAAATCGCTGTAACATTAAAAAATTACCACATTTTGCACAAAATTACAACCCCATACCACCCACAAGAGAATGGCCAAGTAGAAAGCACTAATAAGGTAATTGAGGCAATACTTACAAAAAAGTTGCATCACATAGATGTGACTGGGTTTCAAGATTTTTGGAAGCCTTGTGGGCATACTGAACAACGTGGAGAAAAGAACCCATCTTTCCAATCGAATTCGAAATTCAAGCATTAAGAATAGCGTAGGAGGTGGGTTTGAATTTAAATGAGGCCCAGACTAATAGATTACAACAAATCAATGAGTTAGATGAAATAAGTCTCTCATCTATTCAACACACTGCATTAATTCAATAACTGAGAGCAGAATGGCATGACGCCCTGATTAAAAAGAAAATCTTCCATGAAGGAGATTGGGCACTCGTATACGATTCCAAGTTTCAATATTTTCTTGGAAAACTCTAGACACGATGGCTTGGATCTTATTAGATACAGAAAGTGCATGACGATGGCACCATTACATTAACTACCATTGACGGATCTGGACACTCTTTCAAAGAAAACGGTCATCAAGTGCGACTGTATCACAAACCGCTTACTTGGGAATCCTTTTACCAGCAATTATGAGAAGATTCCACTGTGCAGATTCTTGCTGAGGAAGATAACCCCTCCTCAGCATTAATTCACTGAACAATTCCTTTGTTTCTGAATTTTGTATATAAACTTTCTTTTTCAAATTTTTCTTGTATAAATTGTTTATTTTGCATAGATTTTTACTGTTGTTCCATTTACGGAGTAGCAGATGATTTCTTTATTTTATTTTTGTATTGTTCCTCTTAAGGGACAGCTGCTATTCCTCCAAAGGAGCAAAAATCGTTCCTCTTAAGAAACAACATTTCCGTGTGGTTTTATTTTCATGATGTTCCTCTTAAGGAACAGTTGTTGTTCCTCCAAAGGAACAATAGTCGTTCCTCTTAAGGAACAACATTTCCTTGTGGTTTTATTTTCGTGTTGTTCCTCTTAAGGAACAGTGGTTATTCCTCCAAAGGAAAAGCAGCTATTCCTCTTAAGGAACAACATTTCTGTGTGGTTTTAGTTTCGTTTTGTCCCTGTTAAGGAACAATTGTTGTTCCTCCTAAGGAACAGCAACCGTTCCTCTTAAGGAACAACACTTCCATGTTTTTGCATTTTTGTTGTTCCTCCTAAAGAACGACAGTTGTTCCTCTTAAAGGAACAACACTTTTGCGTGTTTATTTTTTGTTGTTCCTTTTAAAGGAACAATTGTTATTCCTCCTAAGGAACAGTTGTTGTTCCTCCTAAGGAACAATAGTCGTTCCTCTCAAAGGAACAACACTTCTGTGTGTTTATTTTTTGCTGTTCCTTTTAAAGGAACAACTGTTGTTCCTCCTAAGGAATAGCAACCATTCCTCTCAAATGAACAACACTTCCGCATGTTTATTTTTGTTATTCCTTTTAAAGGAACAGCTGTTGTTCCTCTTAAGGAACAACACTTTCGCATAATTGTATTTTTGTTGTTCCATTCAAGGAACATCTACTGTTCCTCCTAAGGAACAACAGTCGATCCTCTTAAGAAACAACAACCCCACGTGCATTTTTTTTGGTTGTTCCATTAAAGGAATAACTGCTGTTCCTTTTAAAGGAACATCAGTTTCGCTATTTTTTTTTACTTTCTGTTGTTCCTTCTAAGGAACAACAATTTTGATTTGGTGTTCCACCGAAGGATCTGTTAGTGTCAGTCTTTCCAGCCTTCCTCCAGTGATCAAATATGCTCTTACAAAGTGGTCTCAGAGTGTCAAGGTCAAATTATGTCATTTCAGTGAGTCTTCAAGCAAAATTTGGTCGCTAGGCATTAGGTCTAGGGTTTGCTTTCACTCCTTCTAAAGTTGTCCAAATGTCGGTCCATGTCATCATTCAGCTGAGTCTATCATCATTCATAGGGTTTTCATTATCATGTCAGTTTCTAATGAGTCATTTTACACCTTGTTCATGCTTCAGTTGCGCCTAGGCAAGGTCATTTCCCTCTCCTAGGGTTTTGGAGGTAATTTCTCTTGGATGGTCAAATCATTAGCAAAACTTGTATCCAGATGTTCATACACCTTCCCCTATCCTTCATGTACCTTATTAAACACTTCCCATCCCTTAGATCCGCCAAATTCCTCATTTTCGCACAAACCCTAGTTTCTTGCTACAACTTGGCAATTTTCTAGGTTGGGCCTGTGTTTTGCCCTTTTGGACCCCTTCTCCTCACTCAATGTCTGAGATTCCACTTTCCCCTACTTCCTAAAATCCCTCCCCACTCCCAAAAATTTCTTTAAGAATTTACAAGCCCCTCATCCCCTTCATTGCGCTTCATTTCCACAAAGTTCCTTGTTTCACACATCGGGATAAGTTTCACTCAAAAGATGTTTCAGAGCAATCAAAGATGAATTTTGGAAAACTAAGAGAGGTTTTTGTCCACAACATGCCAAAGAAGAAAATAATCCTTCACTTTTTACACAGGTCTCATGGTTTTAGAGAAATGTTAAAAATATCGTTGCCTCAGGAGAATCGAATGCACCTCTGAAGTGACCTTGGGAAAATCAAGTTTTATCCTAGCTTGGTTGGAAAAATTACTTTCTTGATGAGTCAAATGATAACTCGACACAAAGAGATTTATAATGAGCTATCATGAGCTCAATTTGGAGTTGAGGAATGGATTCAAAAGTTGACTGCAACAGCACTCTGCCTTGAGGCAGCCTCATTTAGCACATTTTGACTAGTCTTGGGAGATTTGATTTTTGACAGGGAAAATAAACTCCAAATTGAAAATTTCTAGTTGTGTTGGAAATTAGACTCAAATACCTTTCCAACGAGCTATAATGCGCCCAATTTGGACACCGGGAAGGCCTCGAAAATGCATCTGAAAGTCGCGCTACGCGTAGGGCTCAGGCGCACTACGCGTCAGGGTTTTTGGCACAATTTGTCTTTTGGGCTCAACGTGTAGTGCGCCACGCGCTACCCTTAAGTTGCGGAGGTCCATTTCATGAAAAATCAGCATTTTTGGATTTTTCATGACAAAATAAACTTTCTCAGCCACTGCCAAGAAGTTTCATGGAGATTTGAGCCCCCAAAAGGTCAAAAAACAAGCAAAAAATGACCTTCTGCCACTTTTTGAACACACAAGAAGCAGTCTTGGGAGATTGCAATTTTGGAGGGGAAAATGGCCACCAAATTAAGAAATTCCACTTGGACTGGAGAGTATACATCCAGACCTTTCCAACAAGCCCACTTGTGCCTCATTTGGATGCCGGGAAGTGTCTCAAAAGTGGCCTGAAAGGCGCATTACGCGTTGAGAAATGGTGCGCTACGCGTTGGGAAAATTTGCCAATTTTGCACCTTCAGCTTAGGAAAATGCGGCATTGACTAATTTTGACTTTTTCGTGGGATTTTTCATCCTCTTTGATGTAATTGATGTAATTTCATGTTGACATGACACTTTTTTACCTATTCTAGAAGATTCATTCATAAAATGGCAAAAAATTAATGAATGAATTGGTTTCCTAGCTTATAGAGGCAAGTTGTTTTGATTGCCTAGATTGTAGTGCTCAGTTTAGAATTGGTTGAAACAACTCCTAGGATGATGAGCTCGACCCCTAGAGGCAAGGGAATGTGTTAGCTTGCCTATATTATGTATTTCTTATTCATTTTCATGGTGGGACTCTTGAGGGATAAGCTTAGACTGTTTTACTCTTTGTATCTCTGCAATTTTGGCAAAGGAAAGACCAGGGTTTTGCAGCACTATTTGGGATTCATGTGGTGTTTTGTGTTGATGCTGTGCTTCTCTCATGTACTTGTAAGTGTGTTATGTGTATCATTTTCCTACTTCTCTTTCTCACATTAAGTAAATGAAGTGTTAAGGTAGAATTCATGGTTTCTATGCTCTGCCTTTAAGTTTGCTTAATATCTATGTTTTCATCTGTCTAAAGAGAACTCTCGAAGGTTTATTGCTCTCTTTAGCTCCTCACCAGTCATTCCTATCCATTCACTTAAATCGAAGGCATCAAGACAATCTCCTACCTTGCCCCAAAAAGACCTCTGCAAAAACTGTGTCTCATCCCCGCACCCAAAATTGATGTGCTCAGTTTTCCAACAAAATTCTAAAAATGTAAAATCAAACTTTCCCTATCAGTTTACTAGCCTAAAATCAGTGTTCTTTATTGGTCATCTCCACCCTTTGAAGACCTTTTGCCGAGATAGACCCGGAGAGAGCCCTCTCATGTCCCCGTAGGGCTAGCTACGAGGCTAAGTGGTTTGATGTTGCCTTGGATTTTGTCCTTTTCAGCCTGAGGCCAAATTCAAGCGCTAACAGGATCAACACTTTATTTTGTGCTTGTTTTACTTGTTGTTCCGTTTAAGGAACAACTGTTGTTCCTCTTAAGGAACAACTGTTGTTCCTCTTAAGGAACAACTGTTGTTCCTCTTAAGGAACAACTGTTGTTCCTATTAAGGAACAACTGTTGTTTTTCTTAAGGAACAACAGTTTCGCGCATATTTTTTTTTCTCTTTTGCTGTTCCTCTTAAAGGAACCACAGTTTTTGCATGCAGATGTTCTTTTTGATGTTCCTCTTAAAGGAACCACAGTTTTTGCATGCAGATGTTCTTTTTGATGTTCCTCTTAAGGAACAGTAGCTGTTCCATCTAAGGAACAACACTTTTTGAGTGCATTTTTCGTTGTTTCTCTTAAAGAACAACAAATTTTATTGAGAGTTTTTGTGAATAATGTTTCACTCTTCATGATCCTTTCAAGGCAAAGATACAAATTTATGCAGAGATACAAAAATTAGAGGTTACTGAAATAAGCAAATTAAAGAAAAATTGTCATCTTTAAAGAGATTGCTTTGTATTGATAAGGAAAAGGAAAGGGCACAACTATCTATATCACTTTGTTGTCTTTATCTTGACTTAAACTTAAATTGATTGATTATTTTTATTATGTTGGTTCTTCCCTAATTTTCATAATTCTCTTTGATTATTATTATTGAATAAGAATAAGGGCATATTTTCCTCTGTTGAGATGTTCAGACTTCTTCCACCATCCCTAGTCTTAAGGAGTGTTGAGCCATCCTCTATATATAAATAGGAAGTGCTATATGAAAGAAAAGAGAGAAAAAATATATCTATATGATTACTAACAATCCTATGATTTGTCAAATGAAGGATAGGGAGTCTCATTAAGAGCCAGCCTGCCATGATCATAAGGAAGCAGTGAAGTGGCATTCCCACTATGGCCACCACACTAGGGATATGATCCAATGGGAACATCTAGAAAAAATAAAAGTCCTTGGAAGAGGAGGTATCATCACTAGCCAGCCTGCCAACTTTTCACTCCTTCCTGGTGAATGGCATTGTGAATCAACTGGTTACCAAGCCAACACAATGGCCTCCATTTTGACATCACAAAGAACCTTCCTAAACATACATAAAGGATTATGGTTTCAAGGGTGAAAAAGAAACTTTGTCAAGGTTATAAACACATGTGGGCAACAGAGCTCTGCTGATGGTATTGGAGTCATATTTTTCAACACCAATAGTAATTATAGACCCTTTTCTTATTTCTTTATATTTATTTCAAAAGAGGTTATGTTCCCAAATTCCTTTTTGAACCTTTTATGCATGAATATCGTTTAAAATCAATCATAAATGGTTTAAGTGGGATGAGGATCGCATAAGCATTTTACATACATCAACTATCATTCTCCCTTTTTTTCATCATTCCATAGCATCTCCATATCTATTCATGATTTAATCATAAGCCTCAATTTCAGCAACTCGATACTTTTTGTGAGACCCTTTTCTTATTTCTTTATATTTATTTCAAAAGAGGTTATGTTCCCAAATTCCTTTTTGAACCTTTTATGCATGAATATCATTTCAAATCAATCATAAATGGTTTAAGTGGGATGAGGATCGCATAAGCATTTTACATACGTCAGCTATCCTTCTCCCTTTTTTTCATCATTCCATAGCATCTCCATATCTATTCATGATTTTAATCATAAGCCTCAATTTCAGCAACTCGATACTTTTTGTGATCTTGCCATAAATATGTACACCTTTCCTTTTTATACTATACAATTTCCGTCCAGTACGTTGCTCCTCCATTTAATCAGTTGAGGACGATCTATCACATTTTAGGGGGGCACGAGTGATTTCCAAAATACTCCTGCATATGTGTCAGTTTCCTATTTAGAGGTACTAGACTGCATTAGATCCCTTAATAGCAAGTTTTAATGGTATTAATGTTAAAAAAAGGGATATTATCCAATATGCACAGTTTTTTGTTCCATTGTTATCTCTGTGTATTTCTGTGTAAAATTAACAGTGTGTAAAATTAAGGATGTGGTGAGACCACACCACCTCAAATTATTATTAGTATTAAAACATAAATGTGTTGTAAATCTCGCTGTATACCTAAATTTTTTGCTGCATGATGCTGCTAAGGGTATAAAAAGATCCCGTCATATAGATACTGTAGTGAGCCACAATTGTTTAATTCAATTAATAGTAAGTTACAGCCCTGCTCAACAACAGACCAGTTGGGAAGAATTGGTGTTCTCCATAGATGGGGGACTAGCCTTACCAGCCCCAAAAAGAGAGAGAACTGCTAATACAGCAAGCAGGCCTCCGAAATGCAGACACTCTTCCAGATTAAGAATAGGCAAGGGAATGTTTGAGAGCCTCCTAGGTAGCAGCAGCCAACCCTTAGAATTACTCAGTTCTAAAAGCAATCAACCCTCACAAACCGAAGGGATAGGTAACCAAGAGTCATAATTAGAAGAAGAAACTGAACACTCTAGTGAAGAAGAGAGGGAAGGAACTGAACTACCTTTAAACTCTAGCGTAAGTCCACCAAAAAACCCATTTCAGGAGGACGAATTGGCCCAAAATTTGGCCAATATGAGTGAGTATATCCAACCCCAAATTCCGTTCAACCTCAATATTGAGGTAGAGCAATCGCAGGAACACTCTGCCCACAGCAAGAATTCATCGGAAGAAATGAATAATGAGGAAGAAGAAGGAGCAAAAGCCACTCAAGAAGTGGCAAACCAAACTAGGGATATTCCTCCAGAGGAACCTAGTCTGGAGTATGTAAAAACTGAAGAGACACTCCAAATAGAGGATATGGAAACCAACTAGGGAAAATGCACAGCCCTTGAAGAGAAAAATCCAATGGAACAACCGAGCCCAGAAAGAATAGAGATAGTTAGGGAGATCATTGTTCCTCCTGAGCAGAAGAAGAAAAGTGAAATTAAAAAGCTGCGAAAGGAACAACGAAACTTGAAAAATTTAGTAAAGCAACTCAGACAGAAGATAAAGGCACTGAAAAAGGGGGAAATTGCAAGAAGAACCCTGAAAACAGTGGATGCAGCCATACAAACTGAACCTCATGATACAAAGGCCACAGAGACTCAAACCGAGCCCATATATGTTCAGGATGGTGAGGAACAGCATGCAGCTGTTACAGATGCAGCTGCCCAAATAGAAAATATATATGTTTGTGATAAAGATGTTCAAACAGAGGCACTATCCTCCAGCAATACGACCACCCAGAAATTTCGTGATAAAGAGAGATAGACTATGGGCACTCGGAATTGTGATAAGAGCACCTAGATAAATCTTCAACCAAAAGATGTTTTGATAAACAACCACCCTGGTATAATAAAACTCCAAGAGGATCTGGCAAAAGCTCAGTGGACTACAAAGAAGTTTGAGAAAGAAACTTTCCCTCAGAAGAAATATCAAGAATTGCAACAACAATTAAAGAGCATCAATGCATCAGAGAATGAAGCCTTTGATAAATATCGAAGGGTAGAAGAAAAAGTTGAAGAGGTAAAAAACAGCCTAAAAACAGTCAGGAATCAAATGGATACTCTCTGTTCTTTATATACAAATGTTATAGCATGTAGGTCACCTGCCAAAAACTATGCCTTGTTTCTGTTACAAAGATATTTACAATTAAAAATTAAGGTTGTTAACGCAGGGAAATCTATAGAACTAAAAACTATTAATGATTTTATAAATCGCTGTAAACACCATGGAGTAAAAGTTCAACAATTACTCTGTGAGTTTTATTTACATAATTTTATATTGGAAGGGGAAATGGAGAAGAATCCTAGTCCTTTTGTGGGTGATATACAATTTCAAGCATTTATTTCATTTGTTGTTAACCAGTTAAAGTGGCTCAAGGCCCATAACACTTTTCAGAGACATGAAAATGGGTTAGACCTCTGGGTTAGGGGTGAACCAAAAAACCCATTGCAAATGTGGGCTAAGCATAAAAGCCTAAAGAAAAAGGAAGGAGTGATTCAATCCCTGGGACCCATCCATAAAGAAATTGTCCAGCAAGGGGTAGAATATTTCATCTCTATTAAAGAAAATTCCTTGGTAGCAACTAAATTCAGATGGAAGACTTCCAATTGGAATATACAAGACAGAGAGCCATTCAATTACAAGAACTTCAAGTTAGCTGCAGATTGCCTGGTTACCTATAGTAACCTCATTTCGAGGGAAAGCCTGTATTGGCTTTGGTTGTAGGTTTTGAAGCCCTATTATCTGGTATCCTGCAGAAGGATACAATGCCATATATGAGTTTCCTGAAGGGAAAACAGGGCCCATTTTTTAATTTTTAGCTACAAATCATGGTTTTTGATCACTGCATAACAATCCTGCTCTAGCCTATTCTTTGACTGCTTTGCATGCCAATTATATGGTTTTCATGAGGCCATGAAAAAGGGTAAGCAGGGGGGTGTGTTGAGCTATGGAAAAGGTATGAATTTTCCATTTATTTCCTTATCTTTTCCTTTTATCATAACTCCTTTTATTCCTAAGATGATAATATATCAAAGAATTATAGCAAAAAATAGGGAGTTATTGACTATTGCGAATTAGTTAATTATTGTCTTTTTCCATGCAAAAAATATAAGAAATGGAAAACTACCATTTTGAAGGAAAAGACAAAAGAGAGTAACTGTTGTTCCTTCACCAGGAAGCCATATCCAGACAAGCAGATTAGGAACGAAGCATAGAGTTAAGGATAACGATGGAAAATCGTAGCATCAATGCAAGAAGACAAAGGGATCAACTGGAGTTAAAGGATGGAGCGTATCCCTCAAGATCTCTTGATCCTGAGGGATCACTGTTTTATAGTCTATCTGATTTCCTTATTTTATCTGCCTGTCCAGTATAAAAGGGACAATGCTTGTAAAGATTAGGATTGCTTATCATTATTCAGAATTCGCTATTTTATTTCTCTGATCATCGACTCTCATTGATTAAAATAGAGTACGATTACCTGTAACATTTTCACATGATTAATACATAAGTCGGTTGCTATTCCGTTCATTTATACTGAAGTAGTCAACGGTGCTTCACTAGCGGCTAAGGGCCCGGCCCTAGTGGATCCACTTTCTATCTGTACCATTACTTTACAATCATAGTTGTGTGATGGTTTGGTTTAGTTTTCATTGATTTAAATCGTATTACTTTACTGTTGTTTGTTTCAAGAGTTTATAAATTGCTGTAACTATAACTGAATTGCGTTGTTGTTCCTTTTCATCATAATAATATTATTACTTTCTGCAAACTATATTGTTATGCTGTTCATTTCAATTATAAAGCTTCGCTGTTCATTCCAGTAAACTGACTTTGCTGTTCATTACAGATTGTTGTTCATTTCTACTAAATAGCATTGTTGTTCATTTCCTTTCTACAAGTATTTGGTTTTGCCTTTTAGCATTATTACAGTCAGCATATTCATTCCATTTCTATTGGCAGCATTGTTGATTTAATTTCTTGCTATTTCCAATTAGTTGTTTTAGTGTGGAGTGTAAGATCAACAACTGTAAAGAACATTGGCTATCACTGTCAGAGTTCTCAGATTGAGGATCTTGTTTATGTTTGATTTCATTTACATTAGTTGACAAAGGAAAGAGTTATTGCTACTGCATCCTTGACTGATAATTGTTGTTAATTTCTTAAGTGAATGATTTAGTTTCAGAGCATTCAATTTCTTTTAAATTGCAAGTAGGTTTTGTTTCAAGCATCCATTTAATCTTGTATTTGAAACACTGTACTGCAAATTGGAAAGCATTACTCTTGGATTGAATTGACTGCCTCAGACTGAGTACACTCTTGAAATAGAAAATCGCACCTGGATTGATAATTAATGTAGGATAAATGGGAGTTAAAAAGACACCCTTTATACCTCAACAAGTAGTACATATGTGATGAAATGTAGGGTAGCTTCAAGGAATCAGTTCAGAAGGCAACTCACTCAGATGAAAGATCACAGTATAGTAGGTAAACGTAAATGAATTACAGATCAATCTTCACAGAATAAAGAAAGAGAAGTATACGTAGTTTCACCATTGACCAAGCTGCGTATACACGTAGGATCACTATATAAAAGTCACATATATGTACACACACACTTTCACAAAAGAAAAGGCACGTATACTTTGGGAAACTAAGTTTTTGGTCCATGGTATTTGGTCTGAGGTATTGACCCTAGGTATTTGATCCAAGTTATTGGTCCTAAGTGGTTTTTGTCCATGGTATTGAGAAAGGCCTAAAACTATAAAAGGAGGAGGAGATCATTAGGCAAGGATACACAAGCATTGGATATCTGATGAAGTGTGAGATATAGTATTCAAGTTATTGGGCTATGGTGCATTGCTGGATCTGAACCAAGGAGGAACCTTAACGTCTGATGAAAGATAAGATCGAATGATGTATCAGGATCTCAAGGCTTGAAGTGAATTATATTTATGTGATTTGATCTTGTATCTGAATAACTGGCGCATGTTGTAGTATGTAAATATGATGATTTGGGTATGACTGTTTAAATCATCATTTACAGATTTGTATGCAGGTTCACTTTGAAAAGGAGCACTGTTAGGCCCCTATACTACTAGTGTAACCCCTTATTGTTATTAGTATAACCCACTTATTATATTGATGTACCCATGTAGTGCCCATATTGTTACTTGTGCCCCATAGAAGCCCACTATTGTTATTATTGTGCCCTTACATTATTATTGTTACGTCGGCTCTGATTATGTTATGACCCCTTAGACTCCTATATATAGAAAGGAGGTATTTTCATTTGTATCATCCAAGAATTGTTCATTTATGTAATGTAAAGTAGGTTTCCCCCTCGAAGAGGCTGAATTCTAAGGCGTTGATCTATCCTTTCTATCTTTTCTTGAGCTGGTTTCACAACATTTGGTATCAGAGCTTTGGATTCTAGGGTTTCGCTGCTCCAAACAGGTCATCGTGGCATTTTTGCTATAACTTTTTTCTGTGACGTTTCAGAGGTGGCAAAAAAAACCCATTTGAGAAGAAATTGCACTAAACCTTGGGTCCGAATTTTAGAGCTTTTCGCGCGATATTTGCGGAGATATGATCTGAGGAAGTTGGTCCTTTTCCAGTTTCCTGAATTACATTCAAAACAGGTGACCTGTGGAAAATCGTCATAACTTTATCTCTAGGGATCGGATTGAAATTTCATAAGAAGGTATAGAAAGAGGATGGACTGTAGTTTCTTGTATGAATTTTTTAGATCCAAAGGTTGAAACAGTGACTCGTGGCACGTCGTACAAGTTCGCTCTACTGAACTAGTCTATAATCAGGTCATCTTGGTAGATTGTGCATAACTCTTCCTTGGAGAATCCAATTTGGATCAGACTGGTGGCATTGGAAAGAGGACACAGAGGGCTACTATAGGTCACAATTCCAGAACTTAAAGATCTGAAAGTACAGAGTTACAGTCATTTTTAGGTAGAGCTCCTAAAATCAAGAAAACGCAAGATGAGGAAGTTTGATGGCAAGGATCCGGTAAATTGGATACTTCAGATGGAGCAATATTTTGATATACATGGTGTACAACTGTTACAAAAGGTATGTATTGCATCTTCATATTTAGAACCAGATCAATTTTTATGGTACAAAGGGCTTTGTTCTCATAAAAAACTTGTTACGTGGTCAATTTTCATGGAGGAAATGATAGCACATTATGAGGATACAAAGAGCAACACCACAACAATTGGAAAGAGTAAAAGGGCTTTGTGACATAGTGGAAAGCAAAATTATGGAAACCAGGAAGTGCACCCCTCACAACTATAAAGATGGAAGTGTTGTTTCTCCTAGCCTTCAACAACCTACAAGGGTTACACCACAACAATTGGAAGAAAAAAGAGAAAAAGGGCTTTGTTACAATTGTGATAGCAAATGCACTAAAGGTCATAAGTGTGTTGAGAGGAAATTATTTTACATAGAATATGAAGAGGAGGAATAAAAGGATCAAGAAACAACAAAAGAAGAAGATATACGCCAGGACCCCACCCTAGAGAAAGAAGAAATGAATCAGACCATATCTTTTAAAACATTGGCAAGAATTACCACTCCTCAAATTCTCAAGATAGAAGGACATATCAAGAAGAAAAAGGTGCAAGAAGTGAAAGATCACATCGAGAAAGAAGAAATGAATCCAACCATATCTTGTAATTCATTGTTCGAAATTACCACTGCTCAAACTATCAAGATAGAAGGACATATAAAGAAGAAAAATGTTCAAGAAGTGAAAGATCACATCGAGCATCAAGAAATAAATCCGACCATATCTTGTAAAGGATTGAAAGAAATTACCACTCCTCAAACTATAGAGATAGAAGGACATATCAAGAAGAAAAAGGTTCAAGCAGTGAAAGATCACATCGAGCATCAACAACAAGTTCTCCAACTTTTAAAGGATAACGCCACTTCGGTGCAAAATCAAACGAAACAATAGGCACTTAAAAAATGGCGACCTTTCCGAATGGGAAGACTCTTCAAGGATGAGGATGTGGAAGCATTGTTTTGTGCTATTTATATTATCCAATTAGATTGGATAAACGAAGCAAGGGATGAATGGAAGAAGGATGAAGAAGTATGGCCACTTATTCAAAAGTTGCAAAAGATCCCAATTCAAACAATATTGCCAAAAATTAAAGAGGAAGGAAAAATACTATTGGAACCTGGAGCAGTCACAGAAACAAGAACCCGACAGCTACGAAATCGATCAATTTCAGAGTATCTCATCAAGTGGAAGAACTTACCCGCTGAATATTCCACATGGGAGGACAAGAATTTTATACAGAAGCATCAAGAACTACTCAAGCGTTGAGGACAACGCTTTTTGAAGGAGAGGGGCATGTTAGGCCCCTATACTACTAGTGTAACCCCTTATTGTTATTAGTATAACCCACTTATTATATTGATGTACCCATGTAGTGCCCATATTGTTACTTGTGCCCCATAGAAGCCCACTATTGTTATTATTGTGCCCTTACATTATTATTGTTATGTCGGCTCTGATTATGTTATGACCCCTTAGACTCCTATATATAGAAAGGAGGTCTTTTCATTTGTATCATCCAAGAATTGTTCATTTATGTAATGTAAAGGAGGTTGCCCCCTCGAAGAGGCTGAATTCTAAGGCATTGATCTATCTTTTCTATCTTTTCTTGAGTTGGTTTCATAACAAGCGCATACACACTGGTTCTGCATATCAAAGCATCGTATACATCATAAATTTGATTTGTAGATCTCTACGCTAGTTGACCTTGAGGAAAGCGTGTATGCAGGTAGGTTCGACACATGGAAGTAGCATATATATTATAAAATATGTTTTAGTTGCTTCTGTTTGCTGTTGCAGTGTTATCAGTTTTGTCTTGGGTTCTGGTTACTGTATTCTGGTGACAGTATTCTGAATGATTAGATTGATCGGTCGTCAAAGTGATTGATTGATTCAGTTGTGGTTGGTTCAAAAGGTGATTAGTTGATGCAGATATATTTGATATGATGTTGTTGATGGATCCATTTTGAAAATTTATGAAACGTGGTTCCTGGAAGAAAAAGGAGAAGGTCGTAGCCTTCTGTAGGTCAGCGCCTACGTACTAGTAAACACATTGGCTAGTGCGAGAGATAGGGGGTTGTAGCTCCCTTCCAGTAGAAGCTGGAGAACAAGAGAAGGTTGTAGCCTTCTGCAGGTAGAAGCCTGCATACTGGTATAAGACTGCACCAATACAAAAACTGTAAACATAATTTTCTTATTAAAAGAAGATAGAGACGATTGCAGCAGGTGGTTTTCACCCACATTGGGTTTCCACCTTATATCTTGGTGCTCATGTGTGTTTCTTATGTGTGATGCTTTAATATATTTTTACTACACTATCTAATGAATTCCGGATATATTGATTAAAGTTCAATACATGATAATTTGGGTAAATCAAAAGATCTCTGCATATACACTAGTTGCATTAAGTATAGTTGCGTATACATGCTAGTTCACTGAGCTGAAGTAGCGTATACAAATCAGTTTTGAAAATTAAATTATTGATTTGATAATATTGATTCACCCCCCCTCTCAGTATTATTTCCAACAATATGCTTGGAACATGCATGATCTATCCTTGGTATATGCATTTGCATCTAGTAATAGAAATGACTTGTATTATGATCATGAGAATGACTTAATGAATTTTGATATTGCGTGATAATATATGAAGTCAAGACTTGATATGAGCTCTACCTGTCACCTGGTCTAAAGAACTTGATACTGTGATATTGATGATTTTGATATTAATTATGATCTACATTGATTTATGAAAAGTTGAGCAAGTTGGTTTGGTAAAGTGTTATGTTTGTAGAGAGCATTGCATGAAGCAAGATCCCCAATCTAGATATGTCTGCATTAACTATTATCTGGGGAAGTCGGGATGATGTGTTGATCCAAACCTCTACTTTAGAAATGTTCCAAGGTATGACTTTTGTTTTGGTTTTATATACTAATGTTCTACTATTGACAGGTGATGAGCCTTTGATGATCTAAGTAAGAGGGAAATGGCTTGTAAAGCTCAAAATAAGAGATCACGGCATGATGAATCAATTTCTAAAATTGGGAAAAGATAATATATATTGCGAAGCTATTTGAAGAAGTATTGGAAAGAGGAGATGAAAATCCTTGGACAATTTGATAAAATTCGCAACTGACAGTTGATTGAAGCATTTTCAACATTCGTCTATGTATATACATGATATGCATAGAACCTGAGTCGATTCATGATTGATCTACTTCATACACATTGATTTTTCTCCAAGCTACCTTAGAGATATTAGCATGAGATGATCTATTCTTGGTCTGAGATATTCTTCCTATGATATATGACTATATGGATATGTTGATGTTGATCATTATTGATGAGATGAGCACATATGAGTGCTACCATAGTATGAGATCTGCCATGATGAGAGGTTCGTAGCATGACCAAGGTTGAGTACGATGTTTCTAGCATGGCTAGCTATGAAGAAGGATGAAGAAGCGTTTGAAGAGATGTTTTAAAAAGTTATGAATATGACATGTATACATTGTGATGACATAGAGAGGCAAAGTGATTTGTTTTTATATGATTAGATTTTTTTTTTAATAACAATTACAAATTTATAAATGTGTGCATTCTTATTGCTCCTTGTGTTGAGGTTTCATTAGATATTTGTGCATAAAATTAGCTAAATTTCCTTAAGTTTAAAGTGACATTCATGAGAAAAATAGCTTCAAAAAGAAATACTGAACAACAAACATGTTCAGTGAAACAAACCATAAAAAAGAAACATTAACACAATGTTTTGATGGAGGATTTCACCCCTCCTGTGCTACATCTCCTTGGTCTAGCTTCCATGACTCAAGCCTCTATATTAAATCAATGTTGAAACAATGCTATTTACAAATCTCTATGGCTACTGATACCTACACCAATGTGTTTAGAATGTCCAAATTAGCCAAAAATGACTGTTAGAGCTCTAAAAACTGACTTTGGCTGATCTGGGCATGACCTCCTTCCCTGGTGGCCCTAGGCTTCCCTGAACTTCCTTGTGGAAAAATTACCTGCAAAAGTCTTCTATTTCCTCTGCAACTTGTACCAATGTGTTAATAATGTCCAAATTAGCCAACAACACCTCTTTCTAAGGTCAATTTGGTTGAAAATTTCTCAAGATATGCTTCATTCAATTTTCCCCTAGGGAACCCCTCTAAAACTGGAGAAGACTCTAGTTAGCACCGCCAAAACTGGCAGTCCCGCTGAATTTGGCACACCTCTAAAATTGTCGCCTTCTTAAATTTGGATTAATTAAGGCTAAAACGGGATTAGCAGCACTAAGCATGCTTATCCATTTAGCGCTGGCCCTTGGTTTTAAAACGAGGTCATATGGAGAGGAGGCTGGCCCACAGGGTTGGCTCCCTCCTCTCTCACCGTCGACTTCACTATCGGCATAAATATAAGATTGTGACCTCCGTTTTCAAATCCCCACCGATGGTTCAATGGTATTGCACAGAGTTTGGGAGGGGGAGGTCACTGGTTCGACCTGCCCTCTGCTTGTCCCTTAACACATTTTGCTACCCCATATATAAAACATTGCACCATACGAATATTTGGAATTATATGCGGATTTGGATATTATAGTTCGAAATTTATATGTGGATTTTTAATATAGTTCAAAACTATGTAATATTAATAATTAATAATTTATCTATATATATATATATATATATATATATATATATATATATATATATATATATATATATATATATATATATATATATATATATATATATATATATATATATATATATATATATATATAGATAGATATATATATATATATAATACAATTTCCACATAATATTCACCATGAACCAATAATTCCACTTTGGAGGACATTGGGCAATTTCACCTTTACACAACCATACTAGCGAATCCTGAATTGACACTTGTCACAGCTTCATTGGGAAAAAATTGAAGAAGATTCCCATCATGCTAACTGTACTGCCATGTCATCATTCTATCATGTTTTGCAATTTTTTTAGCTGTTTCATAAAACGAACAGTGGGCCTTTTCGCCTTCATCTGGACTCATTTTTTAGTGAAACGAATTGTGATGCGATCGTCTTGACGAGGCGGATACAATTGCACAATTTTTGAGCCAATCTAAGAGCTTTGATTTTTGAGCTAAACACTGAGCACCTGATCATTCCTCCCCACTAGAAGCCTTTTGGACCCCAAAATATACTATTATCTAACAAGTAGATGAGGGTACAACCCCCTCACCTTTCCAAGCTCGATCCAATTGGATTTTGATGAATTTGTTTCCTTGAGCTCCTCTATAAGGAAATCAACATTCACTTGCCTTGAGGACCCCATTATTCTATCACGGATGACGTCTTGTTGAAACTGATTTAGAAATTCTATAGGAATGCATTTAGAATGTGAAATATGAACATTCTCTCCTTGTTCAACAACTTGAATCCTCTTTTTTCAAAACTGACACCTTCTTGCACCATTGACTTGAAACATGTGATTGACATAATACTTGTACTTGTCTTTGCCCTTTTCAAGTTGATCTTGTACTATTTGTTGCACCATTTTTAGTCATTCATAGAAACTCATGGTTTTGTCCATGTCGCCAACAAAAGGAACATCCTTCTTACCATGATGATATAACAAAATATAATGCAAATGGATGACAAATTTCACTACTTGGTTTACATGATTCAAGCTCGATTGTACATTTTGAAAGTATGAAATTTTCTAAACATAACTTTCATGTAAAACGTAATGACGTCTGAATACAACAGTTACATAACCAATAGGACTAAAAGGCATAACAATAAACTTGTTTCTTATACCTGTTTTGTATCTTCGAACCAAGTGAAATTTTTGACAAGTATCCATCCACAGAAAGTGCATGGATTGTTGCAACTTAATCTTTACACCATGGAAATCTTTTGAATGAAATAAGATGGTGAATTTGCTTGCAAAAACCTAAAACTCAAACGAACCTTCAAGTTTGAAAGAGCATAAAAAAGAATTGAAATGATCTTTTGGTTTGAAGCAACACATGCCTCTTGATGTTTGACTCCCCACTGGAAGACTTCTCACGCACATTACAATGCATGCCAAGGAGCTTCAAAGGAAGTAATGTCAACAACAACTCTCCTCCAACATAGGGCTTCTCCCAATAAACCTCTTATCAAAATGCCGATCTTGGGCGTTGACCAATCAATAATGGCAACCAACTTGGAGAGGCTTGCCTTCAGCTTAACTCCTCCAATTTCATGGCCCAAATGCATCAAAGAAGTGAGACCCAACTTGTACTTTGATATCTTCAAAGCATCAAACAATTTTCCTTCATAAATGACATGTTCATAAGAAAACTTTCTAAAGATGTTTATGTCACCCAAGTGGACAACTTCTTCAAGAAACGACTCTTTTTTGTCATAATTCAAATACATGTATGTAATAGAAGTTTTACAAAGAAAATACAACATTAAAATCCATACAAACCATTCTTGTTTGGTGTTATGTATATTCTTCCACTGACCTCTTTTACAACTTTGCTTTGGTGAAAACTACTCCTTTTGTCGTCTTTCTTGAAATGCTTACCATTCCTCTTTGGCACCATAACCATCAGTGCACAACATGGTGTAAGGAACAATGGAATGAGCTAACATCACAAAGATAAACCTCTTGCTGCAAAGACATTTCATGTGAAGTTTATTTCTCCTTGAAGGATGATTCTTTCACAACCTGAAATACTTCATCACCTTGATGAACTGAACCAACCAAATCAGAATTGAAACTTGCATTACATGCAAAAACATTTTCATAAAACATATCATCATGTGGCTTGAACATGAGAAGTACTAAACTTTTACTTGAATTCACTAGTCTTTTTACATGCCCTACATGATCAACTAATATCTTTAACGTTTTGCGATGGGCTCTCACTATATACTCCACACCAACCTTGAAAAAGTGATACTTGTTTTCATGGCAGTAAAAGACTTCTTTCCGATCATACAAATATGGACTACCCAACACCACACTTGAAATATCAAGCGGTACCACATCTAACTCTACTTCATCAAAAAAATTTGCAGTGACTGCAAACTTAAACAAACATTTGATTGTAACTTGTAAACAGGTGTCTCTTGTTATCCATCCCAAAGGGTATGGTTTATGGTGAGGTATAGTTTCAAGATTCAATATGTTGACTAAGTCTTTAGAGATTAGATTCACTTTTGACCCACTATCAAAGAGTGTGTCAATCTTGGTGTGTTTAGATATGACCCTAACATGAAATAACTTGATTCATCTCTTTTCATATGGAGTAGTAGTAGTGTTACAATTTTGTGAACTAGTGCTTGCAATATCTTGTTTTCCTTTGATTCCCATGACAGTGATTTTGTTTTCATCACCTGATTCAAAACCTAAATATTCTTGAGTGATAACAGTGGTTTTTTGTTTCCCTTTATTATTGAACTTATTTGGTCTCATTTTTGGATGGAGTTTCCAACAATGATCCTCATTATGTCCCTCTTTTGAAGAGTTTTAACAAATAACTTTCTCCCCCTCTTTCTTCACACTTGCATTTTTCTTCCCTTTCCATTTTCCTCCTTTATCTTTCTCCTTACCCTTAGGTGATCTTTTATTACTACTCTCTTCATAAGTGTTCTTTCATCTAGATTCAATATGTGTGGCTTGCACACATACTTCATCCAAATTAGTTGGATTGAACATAAGAATAGTGTGTTTAATATAGGAATGTAAACCCCCAATATATTTCAGTAGTGTATCTTGAGAATTTAAATTCACTCCTAATAACAAAGCCCTTTTCCTAAACTCCTGTGTATAATCTTGGATTGTTTGGCCTTTAAGATGCCTAAAATTATGCAAACTCATATTGTCTTTTTGCATATAGGCTAAAGGATAAAACTGTCTTTTAATTACAAAAACAAATTCAACCCAAGTGATGGATATCTTACCATGGATTCTCATTTCCTCTTGAGTCTTTGCTTCCCACCAAACTAGTGCAACTCTTTTTAGCCTTAATGAAGCCAACTGGATCTTTATGTCTTCTTCTTGAAGGTTTTGAATTCTATAGTATACCTCCAACTTTCGAATCCAATTGTCCAACGTTTCTACATTCACCTCTCCATTGTACATGGGAAGTTCTAATTTTATGTCCAATTTCAGTAATGGAGTTTTTCCTTTTGGGGTTTTGGAATGAGCATGCGTAGTTTCAGTGGTGGTAATGGAAGATGATATTTTGTGAGATGATGGAGATGATGAGGAGGAGGATGAATATGGTGGAGATGGAAGTGGATTTCCACCATACCCTTTGGAAACCTTCTTCTCATATTTTTTTTCCTCTGAGATTCCTTCTCCATGTGGAGGTTTAGAACTCTCTCCAACCATTCTAGTGTTCCTCTCTTCATAGAGGACTTTAACCAGATCAGTAAAATTATATAAATATTTCTTGAATTGTTCCTCTTCTAAAGAGGGACTTTCAGGCTCTCTTTCTCTAGACATAATGGCTATGGATTTAGGCTCATAAATTGGTACTACGTGTACCTCTTCAATCTCAATTGAAGGAAAAACTTGAGGAGTTTCAAGTGAAACTATAATTGGAACTTTGGGTGGTGGAGATTGTGGCCTTGTGGCTCTAATTCTTTTGGGAATTACCTCAATAGTTTTAACCAATAACTTACCTTCTCCTTTCTGCAACTTTAACCTTGTAAGCATCACAATTTTGCAACCATTAAAACCCTAATTGCACAAACTCAAGAAATCAAGAAATTCAACCTGGCTATGATACCAACTTGATCTATTTTTGTATGATTAGTTTTGTTGTGCTAATAACAATTACATATTTATAAATATTTGCATGCTTATTTCTCCTTGCGTTGAGGTTTCATTAGTTGTTTGTGCATACAATCAATTAAATTTCCTTAAGTTTAAAGTGACATTCATGAGAAAAATAGCTTCAAAAAGAAATAATGAATAAAAAACATGTTTAGTGCAGCAAACCATCAAAGAGACACATTAAAACAATGTTTTGATGAAGGAGTTCACCCCTCCTGGGCTACATATGCTCAATCCAACTTCCATGGCTTGGGTCTTTGTATTAGATAAATGTAGAAAAAATGATGTTTACAAATATCTATGGCTCCTGATACCTACACCAATGTGTTTAAAATGTCCAAATTAGCCAAAAATGACTATTAGATGTCTGAAAACTAACTCTCACTGATCTGGAAATGGTCTCCTTCCCTGATGGCCATAGGCTTCCCTGACTTCCCTATGGAAAAATCATTTGTAGAAGTCTTCTATTACTTCTGCAACCTATATCAATGTGTTCATAATTTCCAAATTATCAAAGAACACCTCTTTCGGAGCTCAATCTAGTCAAAATTTGCTCAAGATATGCTTCATTCAATTTTTCCTTAGGAAACCTCGCTAAAACTGGAGAAGACTCTAGTTAGCACTGCCAAAACTGGCAGTCCTGCCGAATTTGGCACCCCTCCAAAATTGTCGCCATCTTAAATTTGGATTAATTAATGCTAAAATGGGATTAGTGGCACTAAGTGCGCTTATCTATTTATCGTAGGCCCTTGTTTTTAAAATGTGGTCATATGGAGAGGGGGTTGGATCCCTCCTCTACCACCGTCGGCTTCGCTATCAGAATAAATATAATATTGTGACCTCCGTTTTCAAATCCCCGTTGATGTTTCAATGATATTGCATGGAGTTTGGGAGGGGGAGCTCACGAGTTCGACCCGCCCTCCACTCATCCCTTAACACAATTTTCACCCCATATCACTAGTATAAAATGACTAAGTAATTACTAAAAAAAAAACTAAAATTTGCATATAAATGACCATTTTTTAGTCAATGACCAATAGTAGCTAATTTACAGTATCTTATAACACGACCAACTTTTAGTCATTTTAGCTTAGTCATTAATTGCTTTCCTCAATTTTACCATCTAGTAATATATTTAGTCATTGATTTTTCATTGGTTTAGTCATTAATTGTTGCAGTTAATGACCAAATATACAACAAAATGTATTACTATATGAATCCTCGAGAAAACCACTTAATGACCAAAGAAATATGACAGAATTTTAGTCATGTTATAAGATACTATAAGTTAGCTACTAATAGTCGTATATATGCAAAATTTAGTCATCATTTTAATAAAAAAATTATCATTTGTAGTAGTCATTGATATTTTTTTTTGTGTTTTCATATTCATTATATAAATGACTGATTTAGTAGTTTCTATTCATTTCATTAATAATTATTATAAACAACTAATTTAGACATATTTTCATTTTATTTGTGTTCATCATTAATTAATATAAAGTACTAATTTAGTAGTTTTAGATTGATTTTATGTGTTCATTATTAATCAACATAAATTAATTAGTATGATTTTGCGACTAGATTTTAAAAAAATGACATACAATGTGCATGTTTATCTAATACGATAATGCAAAGTTACATATGTTAATTACAAGATTAAATAATATCAAGTGCAAATAAAAATAATTTCAACCATATAAATTTTATTATATAAAATATCGAGCATTAAAATATGAGTTTCCAACTTAATATCGGTTGGACTATAATTTACACATGAAATATTGCTTCATCATTTCAAAACATTATCACTATATTCCCAAAGCATTGCAAGTGAATTCACCAACTTTGAAGGCTTGACCATCAATCTTTACGAGTATGTCTTATGCAAGATATTGGCTCTAAGGGTATCACTAGATATATCTGCTTATTTCCCTCATTTTGCATTTGTAGCTCCATTATTATTGTTTTCCTCTTTCTTCAATTATTGCTTCTTACCATCAATATTGAGTTCCTCTTCTAAAAATGAAAGAAGATACAATGTAGAGTATAAGACATGAAAGACGATGAATACTTGAATATAAAATGAAGTAGACTATAAAATATTTATACGACATATACCTCAACATTCGATAGTGGTCACTATGCAGCTAGATGACCTGTATAAACAAAGCAATTAAAACATCGCCATAGAAAATAACACCTTAGGAACTTAGTATTCAACCTTCAACAAAACTGTAGGCACAATCATACCAACAAAGTTACATGTTAAAAATATCAGATAATAGATAACTTCTAAAAATGAATGGAAAAAGAAAAATCAGTGTAAAAAATATCCTTATTGCTTGTTCTAAAAAAGTCATGTTCCTTAAATTTGGATATTCTTTTGTCCACAGTAAAAGTTCCTCGCTATTATGACCTATGTTTTTAATATCATGAGATTGATCAAACATCATATCCACAATTATTCAACTTTCCAATATGAGTACCTCACTTGGTTGAATGAAGGTTCTAGCTGTGAGTAGTGTCAAAACCTTAGTGAAGCATAACGCTAAGGCCTAAGAAAATATATCACCACTTGTCCACTGAAAGAAAAAATTTCAATCCCACAATGGCCTCTAGGAGTACATTTCGTTGGATGGATATCACACTCTGAGAGGTGATTTTCTAATACAATGAGAAGTGTACATATATTGTCACAATGCCCCTCATAGTCAGACCCTATAGTCATGTCCTATAATATTAATCATATTATACTATTTAATTATAAATTATGACTATCAAATAATTATTAGTTTGAATAATTAGTTTTAAATTTCAAATTTAGTATTTCTGTATACATGAAAATATTTGGAAAAAAGAATGTACTTTTTGTGACTACTTAATTTCGAGTGAATCTAAATACACAAGAAATTATGGTGCCTCGGTGTTTCTCTAGTGGTTATCGCTCATTTTACCAATTACACCCATGTCCTCTACTTCTTTTGGTGAATTCCCCTTTGATGATGTCCAATGCCAATGCAATGGACATTTATCCTCGATGTTTTTCTGAACCAAAGCGAAGCTCCACAAGTAACAACCAAAATGTAGCCTCAAATATATTATTGGGTGCCAAAATGTAGTAATTATATGACAAGCCAAGAAACATTGCATGCTAATCATCTTCCCTTTAATATTGATTAATAATTTCTTTTCGTGATCATGTAATACTAAAGTGTCAAGTAGGGACATTTAAAGTTAGTCATCCATCAATATCACCATTGAGAGCGCTTAGTAGTTAATACTTCCTATTACACACACAGTAGATCACCAACTTCAAGGATAGAAATATAAACAACACAAAAAAAAAAAAAAAAATTAGAAGAAATACTAGGAAGTCAAGTGCGACTAATCTTGAGTCAAGAAAATACAAAGCCCTTCACATTAGCAAGGATTCTTAGGCACTAAAACAGAAAATCCTTCCATACATCATTTTCACCTTTTCTTTAATTTCTTTAATTGAGAACATAATTTTTAGAAGAAAAAAATCATTGAAAAAGTATCAAAATCCTAACAAATGCTTGAGTGATTGTCGTATCAATTAAATAGAAAGGCAAACATTCGATATACTTTTAAGTTGTGGAATATATTGAAGAATATGAAACTTTCTCATCCCTTGCTCCTAATCAAATTGTAATCCGTGGGTTCCAATCAAGTAACCAATTTCCCTCCTAGATAGTTAAGAGATCACTTTGGAGAAGGAATTCTAGAAGCATTGGGCTAGTAGAAATGGAATTAACTAGGAGGAAAATGAAGCACTTTAGTGGGTGCTTAAAAATATTTGAACGCAACTAAAAATGATTTTATACTCCCACCACACATTTTAAAATAGAAATCATTCAACTGCATCTCCTTTATTTTCCACCTTTCTATAATATGTAATTCTTTCAGCAAGAATAGCACATTCATAAATATTGTCATGAAAGAGGACTCTTCATAATCATAATAAGTTGGGCTCTAACAAATAAACAATTTCATGTAGTCAATAAATATTACATGGTATATTTTAGGGATTAAAATGACAACTTTATTCTTAATCTCATTACAACAAAAATAAATTCTGCCCTAACTAGTTGGGATCTAACAAATCAAGAATTTCATGTAGTAAAGTAAACTTACATTTTAGATCCCAATTAATTGCAATGACAACTTTATTCTTGATCTTATTAAAACATAGATAAATTCAAGAGTACATACATATTTTCTTATTTGAGACAAACTTTGAGCACATTTTTAGATTTCATAGAAATATAATGATACGATTTACCTGTAGGACATGAGAAGGTTATCTACATCTAGCACCCATCACTGGGCAATAGTGTCATCGAGACACCATCTCATGGAATTAGAGTCATGTAGATAGATAGTGTTATAGAGATACCTTTCAACACCTATTGAACACTACCTCCAAGCTTCAAATTCATCAATTGAATTACTTTAGTAGCACATTCTAGACAGATTTCATTAAATACAACCCGACAAAAGCCATTTATGATAGTTGTCCTTGCCTTCTCTGGATCTATCCCCCTCTGGAATTAGAATAATTGATATTCCCCAATTTTAGAGGTACTTATTTCATGTTCAACATGGGCTATTGGGTTCTTCACGTGGAAAAGGTTGCAAATATTATATGTATAATGGAAGCAAGCATGCAATTCAAGGTTGTTCCTAAAGTCTCTTGGGTGAATTATAATACACCATGTACTTAAAACATGATATATGGTAGTAACAAAAACCTACCCAAGATCCCACTTAAGAATTCAAAATATTGCAAATAGGAGATGTCTTAAACAATATCAACTATTTAATTGCATTTTTGCACTAAAAAAGACAAATCTTTAAAATGTTGAAAAGTGTGAAAAAAATGGAGTTGGAATATTATAGTTATGTCACAGTAGATATAGCTATGTAAAATGTAACTTCTATCTGAACCATGTAATTATAACTTTTGTAGCTACATTAAATGTAACTTTTATATAGAAAAATTGAGTTGGAATGTTATAGTTACGTCAGGGTAGATATAGCTACGTGAAATGTAACTTAAGACTAACAATTTTTTATCTTCAGTTAATAACTTAATACTCCACCAAAAATAGTGTTGAATTGGTTCTTCACCAACCAAGGGGAAACTTTAAACCAGTGTGAAAATTCTTACTCATTCCCCTACCATATTTCTGATATTTTATTTATGTGTGGATTTAAGCCAGTGTAATGTAACTTGTACATATTTGACAATTTAAATGTAAAAAATTACCTAGATTGAAGTTATTCAATTAAAATATGCACAATAAGATACAATATGCATATGTTATAAGTAATATGGCATTTACATGTTATATCAAGACAAACATTTCCTCATCTCGTTAACTCGTATCTTATAGTTGATGATGGATATAGCATTTAAAATTATGAGCCATCCTTGTCATATCTTATATTTAATGATGGATATAGTTGTTAAAAGCATCAACCTTGTTTTTTATTTTATGTACGGTCAATTTAAATGGAGGTGCTCATAATTTATTCAATATTATCTTGTACAACTAGAAATAAAATGATGTCGAGGTGGTGTCTCTAGTGATTTTCAAACTTGTTTTAATTACATAAATTTAGCCTATTTAAAATAAATAGGGGTGGTTTTTCTAGTGATTTTCAAACTTGTTTTAATTACCTAAATTTTTCCTATTTAAAGTAAATACTTGCACTGACCATATTATCTTAATGTTAGTAACTTTGTTTGAGGGCATCTTCATGACATCCTCCACCTTTGAAAATTATCAAATATTAATAGTATCTTGCACTAAATAGACAATGTTGGCATAGAATCTTTTATTGTGTTTTTTACTCTGTGTCACTAATTTATTGATATTTTAGGATTCTTGGTTTTGATTTCCATGCTAAGACTAGATTCATCATGCCTGCTAGGATTTTTAGTTGTGCACACATCATATTTATCACTCGTAACTATATCAAAAATAGAGAGTATGCATAATGACATGTAGTGACATGTGGGTGTCTATTTCACTCAATGATATGCTTGATTTTTTAACCCATTCCAATCCTACCACAATGAAATGAAGAGAGACAAGGACACAAGAGCTATCAATAAATGAAATTAGAGACTTGAGAATGCAACTCAAATTGTACCTGAATGTAATGATAATTATTTGCATCTACTTGGTCAACGATGAGCATCAAATCACACTGTGAAAAATTCCTTGCATTATGAGAATTTGGTTGCATGTGCACTAATCCTTTGTAGTAGTTCCTTGACTTCCCTATAGATATAATTTTAGAAACAATCCTACTCCTCCAATTATTCCCTATATGGATAATCTTTGTCCCCCCTATTGATAGTTAGTTTTCGAGGCAACGGAATAGAACTCTCCAATTTCATCATCACCTTTCATAACAATGTTCGAGTATTTCCAGGTGATCGTCGATCCAGTCTCTACTCAGTTCCATGAAATTCTTGTTTTGTCTCCATCGCACAAACCTATTTTCATAATAAAACTATAAATCCCACGTTTGCATTCCTCGTCCCTGACATACCAATTCTTTACAATTCAATACTTTATCATTGCACCCTCGGTGCAATATAGATCCACTATTGTCACATGGAGATGATTGGTGTCATAAAATGGTGCAGTGCATCCTTCAATATATGTCACAGAACTCCTCTCACCTCACTGAAATCCTCTCATCTACAACAATAAGAGTCCTCTCAAACTTCTTGGTCTCGATCTCATTCATCTTGAAATAAGTGGATATTTCCATGGGTGACAAAGTTTTCTTGGGGATTTAATAGAAGGAGCTATCACTAAAAAAATAGACAATGCAGCATAATAGTTATTAGCAAGAGGAACAAACTTTCCAAGCTACTTCCTAACTAGATCAAGATACTCTCGAATTACCTCTTATAACGAACAAAAGATAACCTCAATTGCCTATAGAGTCTACCTATGCATGGTAGCAATGAAAACACTGTAAAAACAACATCTACAACAATGTTGGTCAATCTCTTCTTCTAGTCAAGGGCATGCACAACTTTTGAAAAGTAACAAGCAGGTGAGGGTCCACCTCATGCAGGTTCCTCTTCTTATACTTTCTCTATTTAGGTTCAGAATAATAACAAAGCTATTGGAAATTGATGGGTGGGTAAAATTTATCAGACCATTTGGGTTCTTCCATTTTTAGTCACTGTCTGTAAGCATTGAATCTAAATTTCAAAAGCCATTCAGGTTCCTTCTTTTTAGCTCAGATTAACCTAAGATTTGGAGAGTTGTAAGGTTTAATGGATCTAAGTATATTCTACTTAAAATATAGTAAAATGGTTTAAAACTGTAGGCATTGAGATCGAAATCTAAGGATGAAACAAAAAAGATTTTATGTTCATGATTACAAGAAATTTTAATTTCATGTAACAAAGTTTGAGGAAGGTATAGTATTTGCATCCTACCGGAAAACTTTCTTGTATCACTCAAGCACTTTGAATTTGGGTATGGTAGAGTCCATTACATAAACAATCAACCACTAAAAAAAAGGTGAAAAGAAAAAAATAAATTTCGTGCATTCTAACCCTAGAAAATTTTGGGAGGAGCGAACGGGTCTATACAATAAGGACATGCAAAATGCCTACTTGTCCATTTTCTTTTGATGAATTGTTGACCACAATCAAGATACGCATTATAATAATCATTAAACCCTTTTATAATAAGGACATGCAAAATTCTTAATTGTTCATTGTCTTTTGATGAATTGTTGGCCACAATCAAGATCTGCACTATACTAATCATTAAATCCTCAACTCTAGATGAAATTGATGCTTTGATCATATAAACCTTCAAAAAATTTTACCTATAAGAACAAAATTCATCTTTAGTAAAATCGAAGAACTCTTGAGAGTCCAAATTCATACCCATATACAAATGGTATGCTTTGATCATACAAACCCTCATAATTTTTTACCCATAAGAACATAAATCATACTTAGTAAAAAGGAAGAACTCTCTAGAGTCCAAATTCATACCCATGTACAAATGGCCAAACTATCCATGCCCAATGACCTTTCCCTTCCTCCATCTAATCGTTGATGCTCATGATACCCATGTACAAATAGCCAAAATATCCACGCCTAATGACCTTTCCCTTCCTCCATCTAATCATTGATGCTCTCCTAAGGTGTTTCCCATGAAAACTCCATTTGGGGTTCGAATTCCAAGAAATCCATAGATGACATTGATGGTCTTCCTTCTTATGGAATTTCCATGCAGATATCAACAAGGCAAAGAAAAAAGCAGTGCTAGAATGTGATGTTGTAATCTATGAATATTTTATTTGAAATGAAAAAGAAAATAAATATTTATAATGGAAAAGATAAAAGAAATATTTATAATATAAAATAAAATATATAAATTGCAATTGGGTTAAACGCTTTATTTTTAATAAGAATTTGTTATTTACACTAAATTAAAAAGAAGGAGAAGAAGTTAAAAATGATATTGGGATGAGTGTAAACGTTTAAATATGGCCTCAATTAATAATAAAAAGTTATATTAATAAAAATAATAAAATTGAATTTTTTATATTTTGATTTTGTTATTAACTTTTGAATAGGTTTTGTTACAATACTAGGCCAATACAATGACTTATCAATACTACAAGTCCAAAAACCATAACTTATTTCATAACCAAAGTATTTTATAACAATATGACAACATTCTTAACGATGGATATTCACCCCCACATTACAGTAGATATTATGAACTTGTAAAAAATAGTTTTTGTTACAATACCATGGGTCAATACCATGGATTATCAATACCACATGCCCAAAAAACACAAATTATTTCACAATCAAAATATTTTATAACAATATGGAAAGATTGTTAACCATGGATTTTCACCCTCACTTTATCATGGATATTAACTTGTAAATCCGCTTTGTTACAATACCATCATCCAATACCATGGCTTATTAATACCACATGCCAAAAAACCATAACTTATTTCATAGAAAACATATTTTATTTTAGTTTAATTTTACAACATTTTTAATTGAAGCTGAAAGGGAAAATGTTACAGTTTGAGATATATCTAAACCCTCTATCCTCACGATCACTAAAAATATTCCCATAGAAATTAAATTAAGGTTTAAATAAAATTAAGCTAAGATGGATCTATGTCGGTTCTATATATATATATAAATAACTGGCATAGATCCATATTAGCTCAGGATCAAAGGGATAGATTAAATATAGTGCATGATTTTTTAAAGTTTTTCATTATTTTATTTTCTTTGACATGATTGAGCCAAAATATAGGTTTAATATTTTACAATCAATTAAGTTTTTTAATTTAGATAATTTCTTAAACACAATAAAATGTCATCAAATTTAAGAGAGAGTTGGGGAGGAGGCGGAGAGAGGGAGGGAGATAGTAAAAATTTTGGACGGTAGAGAGAGAGAGAGAGAGGGAGGGGGAGCGCGAGAGAGAGAGAGAGAGAGAGAGAGAGAGAGAGATGGAGTGGGAGGGGGAGGGAGAGGGAGGAAAGAACAAAGAAATAGAGATATAGAGGTGGAGAGAGAGAGGAGTGAGAAGGTAGAGTGTTACACAAAAATATCGTCACCATGATTATTTGCAGTCAGTATGGGTCTATCATCACTTGTACTATCCTCCTAAGCAAGTCTCAGACCTCAACTCTTCAAATCAAGCTTTGAAAATGAGAGAAAGACACTAAAAATCAATGTAACTCTGGTTCCGCACTTTCTCTCATGGTCACCTGCGGTCCCGCACCTTCTGTGTACAAAAACTGCGGACCTGCCCGCTCTGTCCCTAACGGTGTAGGTGCCGACCCCTGTGAAAGTCAAAAGGTGCAAGTTTTATCTTTAAAAACTCACTTTGGGTTAATTCTAGAGGTTTCTAGAAGGAATTTTGACGTGGATTTTTCGCTCTAAGGTGGTTCATGCATCCCAAAAGAGAAGGAGCTAATCCCTTGATGAGAGGAGCTATCCCTTCGAAGGAGGGCTTTATCCCTTTGAAGGAGGACCTAGTAACCTCCCTCCATTGCACTATAAATATAGGCATTGGGCTGGTTGCTAAGGAGGTTAGAAGCTGAACATTTTTGAGGGTAAATGCTGGTGAAATCAAGACTTCCTAGTTAAGCCTAAAGAGGAGATATCACATACCTTTTTGGTTTCATTGGGGAGTGAGTGAAACTTGTCAAAGTAGAGGAGACTTCTTGCTGGACCCTGGGAGGAGCTTGTACAACATCAAGGAAAAGGTTGTAAGGTTCTTCTTCTTTTGAATTAATACAATCAAACTCATTTTTCTCAACAAGTATCTTATGTTATTTGTTTCATGGACTCCTTGACTTTCATGTTAAATATGTTTTATGCAATTTGATTTTCAGGTGCTATTTAATTTGTTTGCCTTGTTTGTGTTTGCAAATCTGCGAAAAGGAGCTCATTTGGATCGAAGGAGCGAGGGCATCCACAAGCTAGCGTTGGACCTAAGGTAGGCCCTAAAAACACTTGTTTTCTATTGTTTATCAAAGCATATTTAGAGAAAGATAGTGTCTGGTTGGTTTGCTTGTCATTAGGTCTTCTTTAGATTCTAGGAAGGTCTATCTTGTCTGCAAGATCGACTTATTCCGTGTGACAAAATGGCGACTCCACTGGGGACTTGATTGTTTTCCTTGTTTATACTTTGACCTGAGAAACTGTATTTTTTGTTTCTGTTTTTGACTTGATGATTGTGGGATTGGGTGGATTTAGTTAATTTTGAGTTAGTTTTTATTTTTCATAGTTTTGGGAGAAGTACGCACCCTCTGAGTTAAGCACAGTGTGTACCTATACGCGCTTTTACTTTGTGCACAGAGCGTGAACGCACCTGTGTAAACAGGCTGCCTGCGTACCCTGTCAAAATTTTGAGAAATTTTAAATTTTTCTCTTTTTTATCAGTTTAGAATTTGTTTATAGGTTTTAGCCATTGCCCAGACCTGCGTGTACCCTGTCAATAACTTTCCTTGGTTTAATTTCACTAGTGTTATGGTTTTAGGTGAAATTCCTAGGAGTTTTGCTTGTTGGGTTTGTTTTTCATTTTGGTTGTGTAGTGGCTCTGAGCTTAGAAGCTGTAGGGACTTCAGATCACCTTAGTGTCTACCAGCCTTCTTATGAGTCTGACCATGTATGAAATCTCCCCTTGTTTGAGGAATCCGCTTTGAGTTTTCTCTTTACAAAACTTCAAAAAGCTTGTGTTTGAGAGTTTGGATTTTCATTTTCAAAAAGAAAACGAAATTGGTTGTTCTTGACTGATTTGTGATTCTGCATAAATTAGTCCTTAGCTTGCATCTAGCTGAGTAAAACATCCTTAAAAAATACTTTTAGTAGGCTTTGACTTCAAATAGGTTTTTATAATTTGTAGATCTCAAAGTTAGTCATTTTCATTAGTTTTGAGTGTTTTGCAAAAAATATAAAAAAAAAATCTCTTTTGGAAAAAGTTTGTTTTTTGTAGTGATTGAGTGCTTTGAAACGAAAAAGGGAAATTTTTGTGAAATAATTAGTTGTCTCGTTTTGAGTGCTTTGGAAAGGAAAATCTCTTCTTTTAATTTTTTTAATTGAGAAAGATTTGTGTTTACAAAGTATTTGCATTCTCAAACTCTTTCTTAGTTTAGAAGTTCATCGAAGAGAAAAAGATTGTTTAGATCATCTTAGGTGCATTTTTAGTGATTTTGAGTCGAGTCTTCATACCACGAGTTTCATCTCCGCACCTTTGGACTTAAATAAAAACCACTAAAATTAACGCTTAAAGTAAAATTCACCTAGTAACATTTTATTTTAAGGTTCTGATACACCAACTTAGCTTAGGCTAGTGTCTTGGAGTAGGAGAGTAATTAACTCTCCAAGACAATAAAAACAAACAAGTAGTTGTATCTTGTGGTAGGGAAGAAATCCAATTGTTGCATTTATGCTCTGGGAAAGCTCCTCTTAAAGGAGAAGCACGAGATCGTGTCCGAACCAGTGTGGGAATCAATCCTTCCTCATTGGGAACGACGCCAGATATTCACGTATTAAAAACGATAAACCTCGGATTAACCATTGTCGAGGAGCCTGGGGTCACTTGTTGGTAAACCTTGGATTATGTCAAGGAGCCTTCAAGGGGATTGAGCTTGCTACTCTGCCCTTGCGTGCGTATCGGATCGTAGATTGTTCCCCCAGGTGTATTTGTCTCAGTTGGTAACCTTAGTGGCCATATTCTTTAGGACTCTTCTTGAGGTGACAGTGGTGGGAAGATCCCACTGTACCTGGAGTAGACATCGGCTAGACTCACTTGGATTTTCTGGGGGGTTCACTTCACTCGAGACGGTTAAGTGGAGGAACTTGTGCCAGTCTATTCATTAAGCAGGTTATCGGGGTAACTGTTCCAACCGCCATTTCTGTACTGAACTCTGCGATGTTGGATTTCATCACCAACTAGTGTTTTCGGTCCGGAAAGTTACTGTTTGTGTGTGTTTGATCTCCTAGATTCTTTAGGCGTTTGATTCAAATTTGTTTGGTTCTTTAGAGACCTTAGGTGCTTTTTATTGAGATTTTACTTTGTTTGTGTGTGAAGTAGTTAAAGGTCTTTAACTGTGGCTGAATTACTAAGACAGTCTCGTAGACTTCGAGGCCAGTCTCCTGAGATTGTAAAAGTGGCTGAGTTACTGAGGAAGTCCCGTAGACTTCGGGGCCAACCTCCTGAGGAAGTATCGAGCCAACTTGAAGGCTTAAAAGTCCTCGTAACTCATAGAGACAGTAGAGTTGGGTCACCGGAAGAAGGAGAATCTTCTTTGATAGTACATCCTGATTTTCAAACGCCAGTAGCAGAATATAATCCACAGTCAGTGTCTCTCTCCGAAATCGCTGGTAGCTTTTCATCTACTAGTGATATAGGTGAAGAACCCGAAATATCCAAGCCTGAAAGTGAATTTGCTGCTACTCCGACATCGGGGTTTGTTTCTCCAACTTTTAGTAGTCCTGGTTCACCTAGGATAGAAAGAGTAATCACTCAAGATCTTCCTTCTGGACTTATTTCTATTGAAGAAGTTGCTCCAGAAGAAGAAGAAGTAGGCATCCCTATCCCTGAAAATCAACTTGTCATTGAACTAAGGGAGTGTGAATCAATTTTTTTACAGTCCAACTAGGAGTAGTTCTTGGTATCTTTCTTTGACTAATCCTTTTTGTACGGTGGTCCTTCTATTCCCTCTGGGTATCAGTCCCTTTCTGGTACTTTTTTGGGAGCATCTCCTCAACCCATTGAGCAAGGGTTATTAACTGGAAGCAATGGTACAAAGCTGTTGAGCGTAGAAGACATTCTTATGATGTCAGGTTCTATCCCAATCCTCAACCTCAAGGTGGCTAGTTATCGCCTGGGGGGCAGCCTCAATTAATGCTTGGGGGGCAACCTCAAGGTACACAATTTGCATCTGGGGGGAAACCTCAAGGATAGTATATACCTACGGGACAGTACATTCCTCAAGGTCAACCCCAGTATCAGTATGTGCCTCAAGGGTATCAAACCCAAGGTCAATACTCGAACCAAGGTTTCCAACCACCCTAAGGTCAAATGCATGTTCAAGTAACAGGAAATGTACCTTTCAATTATCAATCCTACCCTCAACCCGGTTATGGTCCTCAATATTCTCAACCAGTTATGGGTCAGTACCCCAGAATGAATATAGTGTGGGATCCATCGCAAACCCAACAGGTGTTGCAGCCAAGTGTACAGTTGTCATCTCAAACTGGACAACCCTTAGTTTCTGGTACACCCCAGCAACCAGTCCAGTCTAACATTCAAAATTTTGTACCTTCAGTAGTTTCTCAGCCTGGGCCCAGTACACCTTGTACTCTGCCTCAAACGACTTCTACAACTGCCGCTACATCTGTTCAATCTACCCCACCTACTTCTGTAGTATCGACAGCTCTGGTTTCTACTGTTCCTGTATCTACTCCTCAGACATCTTTACCACCGTCTGGATCTACGATTCAAACTTCGGTTCAGATACCTATAGGACAACTTGGTTTAAGTACGTTTGTCACTAGTCAACCACAATTCACCTATCAACCCTACCAGGGACAGTACCAATTCGGTCCTGTTGTGCAACAGCCAGTTTATCAGTATCAACCATACCCTGGGTACACTTATCAACAACCTCAACAACCCCAGTACGGTCCGGTTAATCCTGGTTTTCCAGGAGGATACAATATCCCGAACGCGATTCCTATTCCTAGTTATCCTGGATATCCTCCTCCTGGGGCTGGTCTCATGACCCAGAGTTTTAGGGATCCTAATCGGCAGTTACCGTTTATTGCAATTTTGGACTTGCCTGACTTGTCGTGCCTAATGAATGATCCCATTAATTATCTTCCGTTTTGGCCGCCAATGCCGAATAAGTTGCCCAGTGACATTCCCAAGTTCGAAGGTAAATCAGGAGAGGACCCGTCGAACCATGTGATAACCTACCACCTCTGGTGTGCATCTAACTCCATTACAGATGATTCGATCCGTCTTCCACTTTTCCAGCACACTCTAATTGGTCTCGCGGCCAAGTGGTACATTGAGTTACCGCGAGGTACTTTTTATAATTTTAGTCATTTAGCTACCTCGTTTTTAACTCATTTTCAGTTGCCAGTCCGATATGACAATGGCACGGAATTGTTAACTTCTCTAAAACAATCGACATCCACTTACATTTCAGATCATATTCATGAGTGGAGACGTCGACGTTGTTTAGTAAAGGTATTTATTCCGGATCAGATCTTGGCTGAGTGGTTTGTAAAATATTTGTTGCCAAAGATCACTGAAGATGTTGCTAAAGCCGGAGTGGTTACTGAGGAGCAAGTCATTGCTCAAGCACAGCACCTTGACTTGCTGTATACTTAGTCGGGTATGTTACATGAAAAAATCCCCGATCGTCCCAAGCAAAATCAAATCGTTGCAGCTCCTTTGGGATCTCATGCCGCCGATGGTATGATTGGCATGGTTAACACTAAAAGTAAGAAGAAGTCTTCCAAGAATTCTTCCCCTATCATAACCTTGCCTGATTCCCCAACAGGAGATTCTTCTGCAGAGATTTCCGCCGATATTCATGTTGTAGAGTGATCTACAGCCAAATCAAAATCCGGTGGGAAGAAGAAAGGAAAGAAGAAGAATAAAATGGACAAGAGTTCAAAGGAGAAGCCTGAAAAGGTGGAATTGATCCAGGTGGATATTGGTGGCCACCTGCCAAGTCCACCTGGACCCCCATCATTGTCTTTCTCAGCATTTTCAGTTTCCTTAATTGTAGCACAACTTACTATTTTTAGCAGTTTTTCGGGTCCTGAACTTCCGGAGCCGTTTTGAGGCCCTAAACGACGTTTTTTGGGGAATCCGGGGGCAACATGGGTCCAATGGACCGATGTTGCCCGTTCCAACAATGATAGTGCTCGGATAGATCTTTCTAATGAGCTATTGTACGCGTCAAACGGAGATCATGTGCCAAAGTTACGACCCCGGGAAGTTGATGTACCAACTTACCCCCAAACGGGGCCCATAGTTTGGCGTTTCATCTCCTAGGGTTAGGTTTTGGAATGTTAAGGGTTTTCCATTGTTTCTCAACAATAAATAGGCCTTCGAGCCTCATTGTAACACAGTTCAGAGGCATGTAGCCATCACATCTCTTCTCAGAGATAAGCTACCATCGCCCTAGCTGGTTTATTTCCATTTCTGATTGTAAGCATATTTCCGTATTTTCCATTAATGAAATGAAGTATTATTTCCGCTGCATCTTTGTGTATATGGTTATCTCTGTAATTTGTTGCGTTCCTGTTTAAATCTGGATCAGTGGTATCAGAGCGGTCTAATTTTTCTCTGTTTTTCTTTGCATGTCCCCAACAAGGTCGGGATATAAGGAGTTAGGGCTTGAACTGGTTGAACCTTTGCAAGACTAGCCTCGCAAATCCCGACGGCCTCCCATGGCGGACGAGAAGAAAGACGAGGGGGCAGGAGATCCCATCAAAATCTTGCTCGAAGAAGCCCTCGAGCGACAACGGAACGCGATGATGGACAGCTTTGCTCAGATCCTTCAGCGGCTACCCAGAAGCAATGCATCGGCTTCCAGCAGCTACTCTGGAAACGCCACACCCTTTAAGCTACAAGTTAATTTTGAAATCCCCATATTCGAGGGTCAGATAGATGCAGATGCCGTAGATAAATGGTTAAATCTGCTAGAGGGTTATTTTTCTGTTCATGAATTTTCGAGTCGGGAAAAGATTGTTTTTGCTCTCCTCAAAGCAGCCCCCCACGTCAAGGACTGGTGGGAAACCTACTGCGAGCAGAAGGATGAAAGTACTGGCTCACTATTTTCAGCCGCACCCACCTGGGATTCATTCCGGGATGCCATCAAGGAGCAGTACTACCCTGTCGGGAGCTATGAGGATGAATACATAAAGTGGACCACGCTGCGGCAGGGAAGGGACCAAGACGTGCCGGAGTTCACCAATCTTTTCCATACCCTTCGCACAAAGTTGGGTATCAAGGATTCGGAGCAACATTTGATACTCAAATACCGTGGCTGCCTGCACAAGTACATCCAGGAAGAAATACAATTCCTAAACATCCCCTTGCTCGGCGCAGCATACCGGTATGCTGTCAAGGTCGAGCAGAAGTTTAAACAAAAGAAGCGAGACTTTGGATCTGCGAATCCAAAGCAGGGGAAAGGTGCCCCTAAACCACAGAACAAAGGACAAAGCCAAGGCGGGACAGCCCAAGACAACCAGCCGAAGCTGCAAGCAAAGAACAGCGCCGCGAAGTCGAGAAAGGACACTGGAAAATGGTGCGAGTTCCATAAGAGCTCCACTCACAACACAAGTGAGTGTCGGGCCAAGCAGTCACTGGTGGCTGAGATAAAGGTTTCAGAATCAGATGCATGTTCCGACTCTGAGTCAGAACCTGATAAGGGGTATGAAAAAGGGAAGCAGATCATTGATGCGGACCCCAGCGCCACTGTTGCTACCGCAAAGATCCAGAAAAATGAACCCGAAGATCCAGAGGAGGAGGAGCGTCTCTTCCACTCCCAGATGTGGGTAAAGGGCTCCCCAATACAGTTCATTGTTGATAGCGGGAGTCAAAAGAACCTCATTTCGGCAGAGGTCGTGAAGCGGTTGGGCTTACCGACCATAGCACATCCACAACCATACACCATTGGGTGGCTTCACCAAGGGCGAGATCTTCGCGTGAGCCAGCAGTGTCGCCTTCCATACAACATCAAGCCCTTCACGGATGAGGTATTGTGTGACATTGCTCCCCTTGAAGTTTGTGATGTATTACTAGGACAACCATACTTGTGGAAGCGACATGTTGTGTATGAATCAAGGCCCCGTGCTGTTATTATTACATTGGGAAATAAGTTGTTCAGGATACCAGAGGTAGCACCACCTGCCGCCCTCTCTTTGATTACTGCAAAACAATGCAGTAAGATCATTTCCAAAACCAGGAAATTTGTTTTCCTGATGATACGCCCTCAAGGAAATAAGAAGACAGTGGCTGCGGCCTCCAAACGGGGCCCCTCTGCACGACAACTACAGATGGACAAGATTGTGGAAGAGTACGAGGACATCTTCACCTCCCCGGCAGGGGTTCCTCTGCACTGTCAAGTCAAGCACTCCATCGATCTGACCCCAGGTGCGCCGCTACCCAATGGACCAATTTATCGGCGCTCCGTTCTGGAGAACGATGAAATCAAGAGGCAGATTCAGGATCTCCTGCAGAAAGGTCACATCCGTCCGAGTTCATCGCCCTGTGGGAGCCCAATCATGTTGGTACATAAGAAGGATGGGACGTGGAGACTCTGTATTGACTATCGGGCGCTGAACAAGATCACTGTCCGTAATAGGTACCCGATCCCGTGGATTGATGACCTCCTAGACCAACTAAAGGGGGCGAAATATTTCAGCAAGATCGACCTGAAGTCGGGATATCACCAGGTACCAATCGAACCCTCCGATGTGTGGAAGACTGCCTTCAAATCCAAGGAGGGCCTCTTCGAATGGTTGGTCATGCCTTTCGGATTGACGAATGCTCCTGCAACCTTTATGAGGCTAATGGATGACATCTTGCGGCCATTCACCAACTCCTTTGTAGTAGTATACTTGGATGACATTCTGATCTTCAGCCAGAGTTGGGAAGAGCACCTCCACCACATCCGACAGGTTCTCCAAACACTGCGGCAACACAAGCTATGTGCCAATTTGGAGAAATGCACTTTTGGCATGACCCAGGTTCAGTATATGGGATACATCATTGATGAACAGGGGGTGCATGTCGATCCAGCCAAGATCCAAGTCATTCGGGATTGGCCCTCTCCAACCACTCTAACAGAGCTCCGCAGCTTTCTAGGTCTTGCCAACTTCTACCGTAGGTTTGTGTTGGGGTTTTCTCATATTTCTTGGCCCTTGAGTCAAGTCACCAAGGGCGGGGCGAAAGCAAAATTCTTTTGGTCTGAATCTCAACAGAAGGCATTCAGGGAGTTGAAGGATCGCCTCTGCACGGCACCAGTGCTCGCGTTACCAGATTTACAACAACCATTTGAGGTCGAGACAGATGCCTCTGACTATGCTATTGGGGCAGTCCTTACTCAACATGGACATCCAGTGGCATATCACAGTGAAACACTTTCAGACACAGTCCGGAAGTACCCCACTTATGATAAAGAGATGTATTCCATTGTACAGGCCTGCTGACAATGGAAGCATTACATATTGGGGAAGGAAATGGTCATCCACACAGACCACCGACCTCTGCAGTTCATACAGACCCAAGGGAAATTGCAGAATGATCGCCATCAGAAGTGGTCTACATACCTGCAACAGTTTCACTTGAATATCAAGTATAAAAAGGGCAGCACCAATAATGTTGCAGATTGCCTCAGTCGACCACCGATCATGGCGCTAACCACCGTGCTCAACTCTTGTGGGCACGAGACTTCTGATTGGCCACTTCTCTACAAAAGCGACCCAGAATTCGGCCACACATACCAGACACTCTTGGAGGGTCGGCAGGTTGCATATTTTCACCTCCAGGATGCCCTATTATGCCACCTCGGTCACCTTTGTGTTCCTTCAAGCGAGCGTACCAAGATGATTTGGGAAGCACACTATAGTCGGGCTGCTGGGCATTTCGGGGTCGAGAAAACAGTGGCAGTACTGCAAAATTATTTCTATTCACCGAATCTTCGACAGGATGTTGGGAAGTACATCCGATCATGTACTGCCTGTGCCATTGCCAAACCGGCCATTAAGAAGCACGGCCTCTATACCCCGTTGCCTACCCCTAGTCGACCTTGGGAATCCATCTCCATGGATTACATGTCAGGCCTTCCTTCCACTAAGCATGGAAATGACTGTGTTTTTGTGGTCGTCGACAGGTTCTCGAAGATGGCCATTATGGTGGCCTGCAAGAAGAATATCACAGCAGAAGCCACTGCTAAACTCTTCTTTGAACGAGTCTGGGTGCACTTTGGGATCCCACAGTCTATCATCTCAGATCGGGACAGTCGGTTTCTCAGCACATTTTGGTCAGTCTCTGGTCAATGCTGGACACCAAACTCACGAAGTCCACAGCCTTCCATCCTCAAACTGATGGCCAGACAAAGGTTGTCAATAGGATGATTGTGCACATTCTGCGCATGTATAACTCAAAGCATCCACGCACATGGGACGAGAGCCTCCCCTATGTTCAGCACAGCTACAACCGAGCTCTTCACAGCTCCACTGGCCATAGCCCTTTTCAGGTGGGTTTGGGATTCCAGCCACTATGCCCCATTGATGTGGCCATGCCACTTGCAGCTACTCACATGAATTCAGCTCATGTCCAGTCCGAAACAGATAAGGCCACCAGCTTCATTGAGTGCATCCAACATATTCGCCAGCAGGTCCATGACATTCTTGAGAAATCAAATGCCAAGTACAAGCAGCGACATGATCAACATCGGGTGCCACACAAGTTTCAGGTGGGCGACAAAGTCTGGTTGCATTTGCAAAAGGAACGCCTTACTGGAGCCTATCGGAAATTGAGACCACTCCGATATGGTCCTTACACCATTACTAAGGCTATGGGAGACAATGCATTTGAGCTCAGCATTCCCCCATTCCTTGGCCTGCACCCAGTGTTCAATGTGGACCGCCTTCGGCCATACTTTCCACCATTGCTAGACACATCCGACATTGCAGAACAGCTCAAACCCACAGAATTAAATCCAGATTGCATGGAACAAGCTGCAACTGATCGGATCATGGACACACAGATCAAGAACACTCGCCAACAGAATATCCAACTATATCGAGTTGTCAAAGCAGGCCAACTCCTTCAGCAGGGCAAGTGGCTCACCAGGGAACAAGTTCAGCAGAAGTTTCCTCATCTCATGGAGGAACTCAACGCAATGGGGACCATTGCTTCCTAAGGGGGGAGGAATGATCCAGGTGGATATTGGTGGCCACCTGCCAAGTCCACCTGGACCCCCATCATTGTCTTTCTCAGCATTTTCAGTTTCCTTAATTGTAGCACAACTTACTATTTTTAGCAGTTTTTCAGGTCCTGAACTTCCAGAGCCGTTTTGAGGCCCTAAACGACGTTTTTTTGGGAATCCGGGGGCAAAATGGGTCCATGGAATGGATCGATGTTGCTCGTTCCAACAATGATAGTGCTCGGATAGATCTTTCTAATGAGCTATTGTACGCGTCAAACGGAGATCATGTGCCAAAGTTTCGACCCCGGGAAGTTGATGTACCAACTTACCCCCAAACGGGGCCCATAGTTTGGCGTTTCATCTCCTAGGGTTAGGTTTTGGAATGTTAAGGGTTTTCCATTATTTCTCAACAATAAATAGGCCTTCGAGCCTCATTGTAACACAATTCAGAGGTGTTGGTATAAAGGGCGGTGGTTTAAGGATGACCACCAACACTGGAACGCTTAGTGCAGTTCCCGGAACTCTTCCAAAACTGGCAAGAAACTGAAGTTTTCTGCTAGAGGAAGTGATCCTATTGTTTTAAATAGGGAAAGCTTCAACCATAAAAGGGAGGTCTCACCCCACATAAAAGGTAAAACTTCAACCTGAAAAGGGAAGTCTCAACCTGTGATGGTTTAAGGATAACCAACAACTCTGGAATGCTTAATGCAATTCCTGGAACTCTTCCAAAACTGGCAAGAAGCTGGAGTCTTCTGCTAGAGGAAGTGTTCTTAATCTGTGATGGTTTAAGGATGACCAACAACTCTGGAATGCTTAATGCAATTCCTGGAACTCTTCCAAAACTGGCAAGAAGCTGGTGTCTTCTGCTAGAGGAAGTGTTCTCAATCTGTGCTGGTTTAAGGATGACCAACAACTCTGTAATTCCTGGAACTCTTCCAAAACTGGTAAGAAGATGGAGTCTTCTGCTAGAGGAAGTGTCCCAGATTGCCAACTGAAGGCATGTTCAAGCATCTTTGTCTCTGGCTACAACTCTGAAACTGGTGTGGCAGGTTGTGGCTCAGGCTCGCTTGATGTGACTTTGAAGCTTGTAGATGACCATCATTTCCCCCCCTGTCAGATACAAGGTGAGAAGATGGAGAAAACTCAACTGCAAGACTGTTCAATATTCTGGAACAAGTTCTGACATGTGTTTGGAATATCTTCTTGGCTGTTGATGCCCATTTCCAAGAAGCGATCCATCCAAGATGAATCTTTGTTCTTGCAGGACGTTTGTTTTTGAAGCATCTGTGTGAAGAATGGCTGGTTTTATGACAGTGCTCACATGGATGAAGATCAAAACAGTGATCTTTCAGATGGCCAACTCGGTCACAGTGTTGGCATTTCACAATCTGTTGTTGTTGTTGTTGTTGCTGCTGTTGCTGTGGAAGAGGGGCAGAATCTGGAACAACTGGAGGTGAACTGTCATGAAGAGCAGGTGAACTGTCATGAATGAATCCAGCACTTTGAAACTAAATGGGCTTGGCATAGTCTGGAATATGAAAGGACAAGTCCTTATCATATCCAAGACCAGTTATGTGCTTGTTGTGGACAAGCTGTTCCCAAGGTCTGATGATGGGCTTGGGAAGTGCAGACTGAGTTTCTGCATCTGCATGTACAATTGCTGCTTTATCGGGTACTGGATCTGAATGAACTTGAACAATATTGACTTGTTGTTTATGGGAGTCTGCTTCATTGTTCTGAACAGAAACAGGTTCAGAATGACTCCTTATTTTTAATTCTTCTTGCTGTAGCTGTGTTTCAAGTTGAAAAAAATCAATTTTCTCTTGTGCATATTGTAGACATGTTTGAATTTTTGAGAGAGAGCTTTTGTTGACTTGGAACGTTTCATGATTAGAGGAATATATCAGAGTTTTTAAGAACTCTAATATTTCAGTAATTCGAGGCATATTCTTCATTGTCAAAATTACAACCCTTTAAAAGACTGATTACAACTATGACCCAATGAGTAAAAGTAACACCCACTCACAGTACAAAGACACAGAAAAATCCTTTGTAAATGTGCAGCAAATGAATCAAGCCAAATTTACTTCTGTATCACAAACTCTTAGCAACAACATTAATATCCAATCACTAGGTCAGTCATAATGACCAGGCATTATTTGATTGGTTCACATTCACTCAACACATTAGCAACATTAACAATAGTATCTTCATATTCTTACTAGAAAACCCTACATAAATAAAACTGCCAAATACATCTCTGTAAAATCATGTCAGTGGCATATATATTCCTCTCATCAATCAGAAGGATTACAACATCAATCTGATTACCAAACCAAACATAACTTCTGCTCAACACCGGCACATAATTATGATCTCATCCTGTAGAACAAACTGTCCAGACCCTAGCAGGAGCACAACAACTTGGATATATATATCTATATATATATATATATATATATATATATATATATATATATATATATATGCTTTCTGACAGACTCAATCAGCAACAACCGAACTCCAAAATCCCACAAAAAAATGTCAGCTACTAAATATCTTCAAGTTACACAAGAAAGCCCTGTAGCTTAAAGGGAAAAAACAACCAACAAATTACTTCAAGAAATTTAGCAGCTGATAGTTCAAGGTATCTTCAATAAGTTGCTCAAGTTCTGCACCAATCAATTCTTCAAGTGCTTCACAATGTGCTCTAGGATGATACTCCAAGGTCTGCTCAAAATGGCTTTGAGAGGCTTTCTCAAGACTGTTGTAAATTCTTCTTCAAGGCTTCTGGAAGCAAATTTAAACCGCACTGAACACCAATACACGATAGAATCCAGGACATTCCAAATACATGCAGTAATAATAAAAACGAATTCCTATTGCGAGAAGCTCGACCTCGAGCTCCGCGGAATTTGCAGGCCTGTAAGGTAACGATTCGAATCACTAAATATTTTTAGAGCTGCAGTGAGTCGAACTCCAGACTACCTTAAATCTAGTGGAAAATGCAATTCCCGTCGCAGAAAGAAGGAAGGTTATGCCTGTAAGAAAATATTTGTGCTCTTCCAAGAACCTCAAGAACCGTCGGCGGAATCACCAAATCGGATCTGGTGGTAGATTAAACTACAGAGCTCAACTCAGGAAGAGTTCAAAACGAAAGGCCCTTGAAAACTATTGTGGCAGACATGGAATGTAACAGTATGTACCAGGAAGAAAACATAATTGGAAGGTCAGGAGAAAGCCAAACACATCGAACCTTGCTATCTTAAATGTCTATTGTGATGCCATTACTCTAAGAGGATAAGTGTGAGTGAAACACATCACAATTTTTACTCACATCACAATGCAGCCATTAGATGTTGAGAGACATCCTTATTGGGAGCCGCTTATTAAACTATAAACAGTCTCTAAACACATTTATCTGAATGCCCAGTGTATATTCGTCTATCGCCAATATTGATGAATGGAAGTGGAGGCTTAGCTTGCTTAATTCGGGTTCCACATGTCTTCCATCGGAAACTCAGGCTCGTATGTAAAAGGTGGATTGTCTTTTGGCTGGAAATTTCTTTTATTCTCTGAGAAAAAGCCTTGGCATAGCAGAAGAGTGGATCTATGTAGGCGTTCTTCAATCCGCTTCTGCAGTAATATCTGAGGACAAAGACGAGATCTTTTACGCAGTAGGCGTTCTTCGATCCACTGACCCACTGTGCTTGGCCGGGTCCTCCTGCTTAAACGATTTGCTATCACAGAACCAGCAAATAATCGATGTATCTACAAACGCAAACGAGATTGGCAACGATAAGAGCGAATCAGGCATGGGCGCGAAGCAATACTTAGCCCACCATTCCCAGGAATGGCAGTGGAAGAATCATTTTGGGAGCAAATGGGGAATATTTCTGCAGAGAAAGGCGAGATACGATCCTCTGAACATTCTCGCTCCAGGACAAAGCATTCTCAATAGAAAACCACCGAGCATGACCTGACCGATTGATATATATGTATACGCCTGTTATAGCACTGCTTTGCATGTGCTTCAAGCTTCAACCACAACGCCTCAAATTCTCAAAGCCTCAATGCTTCCCGCGGAATTAGGGCGATTCCGTGCTCCTTTTTCGCTCAAATTCAGTAACCGTAACTTGACAGAACAATGTAATGGCTATTGTGGTATGCGTTGTGTTATTGTTTCAGTAACGTTAACTTGACAGAGGCAGCACAGGCTTGTTTCAGTAACGCTAACTTGACAGAGGCAGCACAGGCTTGATAAGTCTGAAGAGACAAACAAAGATGCCGAGGTGTTATAGCTAGGGTAGGTAGGTGACAGAGACGTTAGGAATAGTGTCAGACCCGATTTCAGTGAGAGAGAGAAGCGATAATGTTTAGTGCAACTAGACAGGTAGTGCTGGCAGAGCGCTCAGGGAGGCATGACCGACAGTAGAGAAAAGCCACAGAATTGAACTGAGTAACATTATAAACATAGAGTAATTTTATTTCTATAGCTGACTGGCCAAATAAAGAAATGGCAAACAAATCTTGGAAAGAATGCAGCGCTGACAATATATTTGAGTTTGCAGATCTACCAGGCCAGTTTTACTATTACAGGATTATGGGTGGAGGTGCAACACTGACATGCACATAAAAAAGGCCACAGAAAAACAAGCGGCTCTGATACCATGTTAAACACACATGGACAGCAAAGAAAGATAAGAAAGATAATCATGCAGTACATTTTTTATTAACAATAGATATACATTTATAGTACAAATATGTGACTCTTGGGTTTCAGATCCCAAGGTCTCTTGGACTGCTTTTGTCCATTCAACTTCCACACTAACCATTTAGGATTAGGTGTCCAACAAGAGGCATGTAGCCATCACATCTCTTCTCAGAGATAAGCTACCATCGCCCTAGCTGGTTTATTTCCATTTCTGATTGTAAGCATATTTCCGTATTTTCCATTAATGAAATGAAGTATTATTTCCGCTGCATCTTTGTATATATGGTTATCCCTATAATTTGTTGCGTTCCTATTTAAATCCGGATCAGGAATCCAATGACGAAAAGCGCAAACCTTGTTATCCTTGTCTCATTTGTGACGATGAACATTTTACAAGAGACTGCCCTCATCGTGCAGAGGTTGTGAAAGTTGTCAAGGGTTCCCAAACTCCTGCTGTTTTGAAGGATCCTTTTCCGGCTCAAGACAGTAAGATGATAGGTTCATCCTCGAGTGCCAATGAAGAACCCATACTGATGATGTCCCATGTTAGGATTGCGACTCGATCGCAAGATTATGGTAGTAAGAGTCCTGTTGATAGTAAAGAAGCAGAATCTTCTCATTCTAATCCATCAACCTTAGCTCCCGGTTCCGATCCACTACAGATCGAGAAACCTAATCCAGACTTGGTAATCAAACCGCCCGCCAAGGGTATACTTCGAAAGTCAGCTTTCAATCCACATGCGAGAGCGGCTCAGAATTATAACATTGTTGAGGATTTAGCTGTTTCACCCTCGGCAATGTCGGCTTTGGAAGTGCTGCAATCATGCCCAGCACAACGTAAATTACTTTTGTCGGCTATAGGAGCTGTTGATGTTAAGGACCCGAACCTAATAATTTTCGATCTAGAAAATAGTACACCACGTTTGCCTCATCAAATGGCTTTCCAGATTCCAGTGATAGTAAAAAACAAACCTATTCATCGGACTGTAATTGATGAGGGAGCCTCAACGTGTATTATGTCGATACAGTGTTGGAAATCGCTTGGTTCTCTTTCACTAAATCAATCCCCGATGATTCTAAAGGCCTTTGATGGCCGTGGGTTTCATGCTTTTGGCATTCTACAAGATTTGCCTATAGGGGTTGAAGGAAAAACTGTTAGTCTAGATGTGGAGGTGGTTGATGCCCCTTTAGATTACAACCTTCTCTTGGGTCGAAGTTGGTCTTACGCTATGACAACGGTCGTTTCATCGGTATTTCGAGTAATAAAGTTTCCACACAATGGAAAGATCGTAACAATAGACCAGCTGGCTTACTTTTCATCCGACCCAGCCTCTTCGGAGAGTATACAGCATGTTGGTAAAACGACTATCCCATATAAGGATGTTGGAGTAGGACTAGTTAAAGATGCCAGTTTACTGGGAACTTTTCCTTTTCCTCCAATCAACGCATCATCTTCATTCACAACCATTCATATGATTACATCAAACACCATTGTTTATGATGATCCTTGGATCGTCCCTTCTGAATCTGAGATAGACTCATTTGGCAATTCCATGTCTTTGAGTCCATATGAAATTGCCTATGAAGTCATGCAGTCTTTTGCTGACCCGTGTTCAACCAAAAATGACTTAATGAATGTGGTCCGTGAGGAATCACTTTTAACATCAACCTTGGATTTAACCACGTTTTCTGAACGTGTTCACTCTGATGAGCAAATTCGTGAAATCCTATGTGTAGATGATTTACCATGGGAAGATCTCCATCACAGATTTTCGTTTTTACCTAAGGATGATCGTTTTGAAACTGATTTCTCATCAATTTTTACAACTGAATATGTCAAGGAACCTCAGAATCCAATGAAACATCCCGATTCAGAGTTAAATTTGGGAAACATCTCTCGAACTATTCCTATTGACATTTCGGTTAAGCCCGGAATTGTTGAGAACATTCATATAGGTGCCTCGTGTACAGATGATGAAATTTAAATATATAAGGCCCTATTTCAAGAATTCCCCGACGTGTTTGCCTAGTCCTATGAGGAAATGCCAGGAATTGATCCCGCGATTGTTGTTCATGAGATCAAGACTTACCCGTGTTAACACCCAGGTTGTTCCCTATGACTATCAAGGGAATACGGCTGGGGTAACCACTAACCAATCTTTGGGTTACAGTTTCTAGCCAAACTGTAATCAGAGAGGGCTCTCTCTTTATGATTCGTCTCTGTTCTGATAGTATTTTAGGCTAGATATGATGTTCAAGGTTTTGTTTTTTAAATGTGTTTGGTGATGATTCCAGTTAATATATATAGGTACTTACTAGCATGTCTTAGTCCATTGGGCATGGAGTCAGTGGTCCTTTAGTTTCCTTGATGTGCTGTGTGATACTGTAGTGAAGCTGCAGAGCCAGATTAGTGTCTGAGAAACAGTATTCGTAATAGTGATTGAGTGTGGTGTATCCAGTTTATGCAAGGCAGTTAAGAATCTTACAATAAACTGCTAAAGAAAGACAGTGAGAATATTATTCTGGAAGCAATGAAGAATTTCTAGGTAACATTCATACCTATAGAATTAATAGAAACATGAGCAATTAAGAATTCATGTCCATGGTTAATTCTGAAGACAAACATGTACAACAGTAAAAATTGAGTGCAAGGTGTAATAAGACAAATCCTGCACTATTCTTTTTCTCTACTGCTAGTCTAGTATAACATGAGTATTCTTTAATAAACATAAGAAGACAAGAACAGAGATTGAGGAAAACTTGTTATTTCATCAGGCAGGACAGGAATTCTGCATCAGCACTCATAGCATCATCCAGACATCAAGTATTTCAGGAAATCACTGAGCTGGTCCAGCGCTTTGTATTAGATAAACTGAGAGTATACAATAGATTTGCCTTAGAGTCAAAAATCACCAACCCCTAATGCGTTGCCAAGGGGGGTATTTATACAAAATTTACATAAGAAAAATATCAGAGAATGAGTTAATGGCTCATTTAAGTTATGCCAACTCCTGGAGCATTGTAGCTGAGAGAGTTAATGCTGAAATAACTCTTTGGTGCCTTAGCTGTCAAAAATAGTCAGAAGCAGTTGGTTTGGCGGCTGTTGGAGTCGGCTGAGGATACGCTGTCAAAATTTGCGTATTGTCTTATCCCTTAGGCTAGCTGTCATTGTCCATGTGCTGAGTCACCTTTCAGCTGCCTTTAAAGCTGTCTTTGTCATGCTGTTTGTTTTGTAGTGACCTGGAGCTGGCAGTGGCCGAACAACTGAGGCTACCGTGGCAAAATCTGAAGCATTGCTTGCCACCAATCCTCCTTGGGCATTTGATGTCTCCGAATTTTTATCAAAGTCTCATCGGTCTCTGTATATCTATAAAAGTTAGGAGGAGTTTCAAAAAGATGATTCACCTCATTTTCAATGAAGAAAAGGCCTTCAAGTTTGTCATATAAGCTCTGTCTTGTAGGAGGCCCTGTTTGCTCAGATGTACTGCCAGATGCAGTGATCTCATTTTCTATGACAGTTGCCATTCTGTTGGCAAATTGATCTCGGGAGATCAATCTTCCTGCACCGCTTAGGAGGCTGGGCAGGCCCTTTGCTTGCAGCACTGCCATCTTGAGTTTATATTCCTCCACATCACCCTGTATCTCATAGCACTTCCTTTCCACTGTTTGAACATAATTCCTGAGAGTTAGTACCTTCTTGGCAGTGAGGACAGCCTCTGTTCTGTTGGCAATGCCTATGGCTGCCAGTTCCTCCTTTTCTTGCCTGTTCAGGAAGTCTATCATTCTGTTGGCCTGTTCAGGTCTGTCTCCCAGTAATGTTTTGGCCTTATGGATTTCTGCTTGTGCTTGGACCATCAAGTCCATCTGCTCATGTATTGTTTTGATTGACCTCCATTGTTGATTGATGGATTGGCCAATTTTGGCCCATAGAATCCTTTTTATGTCGGCCATGGCAGTCTCTAGATTCAGCTCCTTCTCTAAGGCCTTTATCTTGTCTTTTAGGGCCTTTATTTCTCTGCCCTGCTCTGCTACAGTTACTTTTGATTTGTCATACTTGGCATCCAGTTCTGCCAATTTTTCCTTGGCCTTCTTTATCTCATTTGCCTGGAGCTCCATTTCCTTGATGGCCTTAGTCAATTCTTCTACACTAGTGCTGGCATCTGGAGCTGTTGTTGTTCCTGCTGCTTCTGTTGTGGGGGCCATTGCTGCCCCTGTAGTTGTTGTTGTTGTTGAAGTAGTTGGAGGAGCTTGGGATGTGGACTCTCCCTGTTTATCTTGTAATGCTCCTTCTAGCTCTTTCTCCAAATCCAGGACCCTTTGGTTTAGCTGCATTATGAGGTTCAGTTGGTCATCCACCTGTTTTTCCTTTTGTAGCTCTGCCGTTTGAGGGTGCTCTGTGGGCAGCAGCTTTAACCTCTTCCTTAATGCATTTAGGTCATCTTCTTTCTTCTTCAGAAGGGCCTTTACACCCTTTGGATCACTAGGATCATGTCCTAGATCAATAATGATGTCCTCAAGTGACTTTATTCTATTGTCTTTGGCCAGGGAGGACATTCTCTCAAAATCCAACTGTGTGTTGGTATTTTGCAGGGACTCCTTTAGCTCATGGGCCATGGTTGCCCTCTCCACCAAGGTTGCATAAACCATCTCTCCAGCTTGCTTGTGGAGTTCAATTTGGTCCATGGGATGGATGTCTTTGGCCATGACTTCCACCCTTGTTTTCACAAAATCTGCAGCTGACTTAGGCTGCGGTATTGTAGGCTTAAAGTGACTGAGGATGATTTTTTCCTCTTTAATGTCATACACAGACATTAGCCTTTCTTGCTGGGCTTGTGTCGCATCTATAAATTGTTTGTAGACCTCTGCCCTCAACAGATCATTCTGAGCCTTTATTTGTTTGAAAGAAGCCTTAGTGCTCTTGGGCTTCTTGCTCTGCTGGGAGGAGGAAGACACCTCCAAACCAAGTTGCAATCCTTGCTCCTGCTGAAAGGAGCTTGTCCCTGTGTGCTGGCTGCCCTCCCTGTTTTTCCTTGAACTGTCAAGGAATTCTTCAGTGATGTCTTCTACCTCCGGGGAATCAGCTCTTGGCCTCTTGGTCTGGGGTTGCTAGGAGGATCCACTAGCAGGAGTGGACTCTTCTCTGGCTCTTTTTGTACCCCTTTCCTCATGTGCTGGGGTCTGCAAAATTGAAGCAGTCAATGGCTCAGTTTGTAGAGGCGGGGTTTGCATTGCTGGAGTAGCTGGTAGTTTCGTTTGTGGAGGGGCAGTCTGCTCTTGTTGCTGTTCTGTTTGCTGCCCTTGTTGGGGTTCTTGCTGCTGCTCATTTGAAGGGGCAGGCTTTCTTTCACTGTTTCTTCTTCTACACCCATTATCCCTTTGCCTTTGTCCGTGCCTGGTGCTGTTGTAGAGGGTATCCGTGTAGTTGGTGCAGCTGTTGAGGCTGAGGTCCCTTCTCCTACTGAGTGTGGCCGTTTGAAGGGTACCTGCTGCACAGAGTCTAGGTCAATAGTTTTTTCAAGCTCCTTTACATTCTTTAGCATTGTCTCTTCTTCAGTTAGCTTTTCAACTAGAGTACCCTGCTGCCATTCTTGCTGGTTGGCATATCTTTCAATGTGTGGGTATTGACAATGCCTATAACCTAGAAGCCTGTATTTGGTTCTTCTAGCAGTGATGAAGCCTTGAGGGTCATAAGGGACCCACCGAAAACTATATGACAACTTGTATTTATCTTTGAGGATTAGGTCTGCATCTTCCCATCCTTCTTTCTTATTCATAATGAAGGGGCCCAACTGGTGTTTGAACTTGAGGTGGGCCTTCTTTTTGGAGTTGTGGAAGTGGGTGAGGTCGGACTGAATCAACTGCCTGTAATACTCCAAGGCAAATAACCTCATAGGCACATATTTTGGGAGCCTGTATGGACAGAGCTCACAGCCATAGACTCTGATGACTGTATGATTCTCATATAGGTACCAATCACCTATTTTGTAATTTTTGGAAAGCTGTAGAGCTTTCTGTATCTCAGTTGATATTTTGGGAGGAGGGGACCTCATCAATAGGCAAGAGACTGGGTATACAAATTGGTCAATAAATTCACAATAGGAGTAAGGTGAATTTGAGACTTTGTGATAGACAGAGGTCCAGAAGATAACAGATCTTCTTTCCCCTCTATAATCCAGCTTTTTGATGTAGCATGGAAAAGCCTCAGACTGATAGTACATGAAAAGGTGATAGATATAGGCCGAGTACTTGAAGACACCCTGTCTGTCCACTCTGCTCAACTGATCATGAATCTTGTTAGCTATAAACTTAGCAAAGTTGTACTTGCAGGCAGGGGGCTGGCCTGAGCTATAAGCAGATAGCAATACCAGCATTGTTGCATCCACATGCTCACTGGTTCTGTACCCCAACACATAGGCAATCATGTCCAGCAAAAGCCTGCCTACATCAGTGAAAAAGACATCCAGGTAGGGAGGTGGCCCTGTGGGCAGGCACTCAGGTCTCATAAATGTCCTGGTGACCTTCTGAATTTCCTCACTGGTCATCTTGGCACTAGTGTCCAGCAGATAATTCATGGAAAAGGGGAACAGTAGCTCAGTCTGATCAAAGTGGAGCATCTTATTGATAGTCTCAGGATTGATGTGAAAGAGGATGCTCCCAGATGGAGACTTAATGGCTCTTTGCTGCACATCATAGTTTCCAGCACATAGGTGAATGATCTCAGGAAAAACATTTACAGAGGGGAGACAGTAGTATGGAAGGTTTGACTCCCATATCCCATATGTATCATGACCATTCAGATAGTCCTCTCTTAACTGCCTGAAGTTCTGCAAGAAGTCCCTGTTACCCACAAAGTCTTCAATGAGATAGTCCTTGTCAGCAAAGGGCAAGGCCTCCAGGTCTTTATTTGGTGGATTTAATGGAGCTACACTGAGGGCTGAGGGTGCAGGGGCAGCCATTGTATAATCTGATTTTGAACAAGGTGAGTGCCGAGGTTTGCAAGGTTCCTCAAAGCTTAAGTGATAGCCTTACTGTAGACAATGTTTAAAATGTGTTTCACAGTGGAAAAGGCAGGCTGGTTTCTGTAGTTTTTTGGTAAATTCACAGGGATTGTGAATTGCTAGGGGTAAATTGCAGAGGGTATGTGATTTACTTTGGTAAGAAGCTGCAGCTGGTCTACACCCGGCAAAAGGGAACAATGCCGGGCAAGTTCGAGGCCGAACTGGTAACCTTCGACCGTGAATTAACGTTTTAATAGTGAATTGCCGAGGCAAAGGATAATGCAGGTGGATTTGATGGTAATTTGGTGAAAAACAGTGTGCAATTTGGCAATTGAATGTTTCTTATGGAGAATTCACATAGAAATTGGTATGTTCAGTGGGAAAACAGGGAAGCTGCGGTGAAATACCTGGCAAACGAGCTGGAAAGCCTGCGGGCCGAACTGTGAAGGCTGAATGTAGCTGATTTGATGAGTTGGCACGGTCTCAAGTTTGAATTTGGAGGTCCGGAGGTGATTTGGCAGTGAACCAGCGGCAACGGCTATGTCTTTTTCGCTCGAAAATGACATAAAACGGCCTAAACCGTGACTTTTAACGACAAATTCGGAAAAAATAAGTAATTGGCGCCTTTCCGCCGATGACGTCAGCATGACGTCATGGCGGGCCCGGGTACGGAGGGTGACGTGGTTGCTGAGGTGTAGGCCAGCGTCGCCGGACACGGTGGCAGGCGGATGAGATGGCAGGGCTACGTGGAGGGCCACGCAACGCGGGGGCGGGAGAGGGTGCTACGTCATGATGACGCATGGATGGCATAAGGGGGAGGTGGTAAGCGGTTTCCCCGCACCACCTTTGGGCAAAGGCGGTATTGGGGAGGGGGGCTCCGAACAACCCCGCCGCCTGCCACGCGTCCCCTGTACGGGGCGGAAAACCACTGTTCCCCGAACGCTAAAGGTCGGCAGGTCCGGATACTAAAATACCCGCCCACCGTTGGATCGGGGGTGGCAGATGATGGACGGCTGGCGGGCCTCCCGACGGATCGTGCATGTTGGGGGGGGTCCCGCCTCCATTAAAATATTCAATTTAATATTTTGGGCGGAGAACTTTAGGTTTAAGGGTTTTCTGTGGGTTTTTCGGGCTTTTCTGTAGGAAAAAGGATTTTTTAGTGGGTTTTAGCAGAGGTAAGGGGGTTCTTTGTGGAATTTCTGAACAGAGGGGAGGTGAAGGCTTGGGGGGAGGTTATTACTCCAACCAGAGGTTAGAGCAATCCCATGACAGGGTTGGCCCTGGTCCCTGGTGGACCAATGTCTCCCTCAACACACTTATTTAGCTATAGTGCTAAAAGGGAAGGATATCTATACATTGTTTGGGATTTATACACCATGGTGTTATTATAGTAGGGGGAAAGGGTAACATAGGGGATTTAGATAATAGAAGTTAGGGGTTAATATGGATGGAAAAGGTGAATGAGGAGTGACATCACTAAGTTTATTTGAAAATCACTTAGTTTAGGGAGTAGATCAAAATGAAAAGAATTTTAGACAAGAAATGTGGCTTTTAAAGGAATAAGAACCAGCATAAAACCTCAAATTCTCTCATGAACACAACTGATGAAGGGATGTTAGTAATGAATGGGAAAAGGGAAAATGGAATGTTAGACATGCTCCTTTGCTTTGCTGCCACCTGATGGAGAAGAAGAGCTTCTCAATCCATTGATGTTCCTTTGTGAATAGGTTAGCATATATTCAATTGTAAGGAATGACATTTCTGCAACCCCATCTGCCTACCCATGTACTTGCCTAGCATTTTTTGTTTCTTCTTGGAGGGTGCACTTAGACTTGCAGACCCTTATTTGCCTTTTCTTTTCTCTTGGCTTTTTCTTTTGATTTTCTATCTAGAACTACCCTTATTGCTTCCAAGGTCCCAGATTAAGCAGTTGGGAACCTTAATTCTCTACCTAAGCTACTGGTCTGCCAAGATTAAACAGTTTGGACAGACTTCTTTCTCTATTCTACAACAAAAAATTGAAACATGGCATGGTCCAGATTAGGCTGTTGGACCATCCATCAAAATTTAGTCAACCTCAAGCTATGTACACACATTGTTTTCTCTTGGAAATATGGGATCTTTGCATCACCAAAGCAGAGCATATTTGGACCTTTCTTTGCCAATCATGAAATATGAAACCTATTGGTATAGGTAGCTAACAACCCGGACGCTAAACCCGTCCGGCAACGTTTGCGTCAGATTCACCCAAGAAAAGCTCCTGCAATTAAAGCAGAAGTTGAAAAAATGTTGAAAGCAGGTTTCATTTATTCGATCCCGTTAACGGATTGGGTATCGAATATTGTTCCGGTTAACAAAAAGCAGGGAACAATAAGAATATGCATCGACTATAGGACATTAATCGAGCCTGTCCAAAGGACAATTACCCAACTCCCTATATCGATCAAATCATTGATGATTGTGCCGGCAGTGAAATATTTTCCTTCATGGACGGTTTTTCCGGATACAATCAAATCAATATTCTACCTGCCGATCAACCAAAAACGGCTTTCATTTGTCCATGGGGGACATTTGCTTATTGCAAGTTACCTTTTGGGCTTAAGAATGCCAGAGCAACTTTTCAAAGGGCGATGTCTTATGCGTTTCATGACATCAATCAACAACCGTATCTCGATTATTTGCCTGCTCATTCATTACATCGAGCTGATCACCTCGTCCATTTACGAGCAATCTTTATGAGGTGTAGGCATTATCGTATTCGGTTGAACCTACACAAATGTGTCTTCTATATAGAAACAGGTCGATTGCTCGGATTTGTAGTTTCGAAAGCCAGCATTCGCATTGATTCCTCGAAGGTCGAAGCTATCATCAAATTTCCTCCTCCTTCGAGTCTTCGCCAACTCCAAATTTTGCAGGGGAAAGCAAACTTTTTACAATGATTCATTCCTAAATACACCGAGGTTACAAAGGGTTTTACCCGGTTGTTGAAGAAAAACACTCAATTCTAATGGGATGAGATAGATCAGAAATCTTTTGATGCACTCAAGCATGCGTTGACCCATGCACCGTTGTTGCATCCTCCCAATTACAACCAGGATTACTTCTTGTATCTCGCTGCCTCTCATTCCACCATTGGAATGGTCTTAGTTCAGGAAGATGAATTAGGAACTGAACATGTGATATATTACCTCAGTCGCACGCTAAATCCAATGGAGCTAAAATACTCACATGTGGAGAAATTGGCATTGGCAGTTGTGCAAGCTGTCCAACGTTTCTGTCACTACATTCTACTACATAAAACTACGGTAATTTCGGATTGCAACCCTATGATCTACATTTTGACCAAGAAATTGCTAGGGGGCAAGTACTCTAAATGGATCGTTATCCTGCAAGAGTTCGACTTGGAGTTTGAGAAATCTAAGTCTAAGAGATCTTTAGTTTTTGCGGAGTTAATGTGTGACTTCCCGCGTGCTGACACGGAAACTGTGGCGGAGGAGCCCATTGCGGACGAATCGTTGTTTCTAATCAGCACTTTAGATCCTTGGTATGGGGATATCATCGTTTATCTCCAGACCCAATCCTTTCGGCCAGAAATTTCAAGGTCACAACGTCAGAAAATTCGATTCCAGTCCCAACAATTCAGAATTATTGGAGATACTCTTTATCGCCGTGGGGTGGACTCTATTTTTCGACGTTGCTTAACTCACGAGGACGCTGAAAGGGTTCTAAATGACTGTCACTCTGGAGCGTGTGGCGATCATATGTCTAGGTATGCCACAGCCTAAAATATATTGCACGTTGGCTACTTCTGGCCGTCTTTATTTAAAGATTGTATCACAGCGGTCCGAAAATGCCACAACTTCTAGATTTTTGATCGTAAGATGCGTGCTCCACCTGCTCCTCTCCACCCTATAATTGTCGTTGGTCCTTTTGCCAAATGGGGTATCGATTTTATTACATGTAACCCTCACTCGGCCGGGGGGCATGCGTATATCATCCTTGCGGTAGATTATTTTACTAAGTGGGCCGAGGACATGCCTACATTCGAGGCAGACGGAAAGACAACTGCAATTTTCATGTTGAATCATATAATTGCTAGGTTTGGTGTCCCGCAAGCGATAATCACTGATCATGGGCGTCATTTTCGAAACGTTATGATGACTGAACTTACAGGCCAGCTTGGTTTACGTCACGATAGTTCAACCCCTTATTATCCACAAGCAAATGGTCTGGTTGAGTCCATCAACAAAGTTTTAGTTATCATGATCCGATGAATCATTGGGATTCATCGGTCGAATTTGCACAACATGCTATTTTCAGCGCTTTGGGCGTACCGAACTTCAGTAAAAACATCAACAGGGTTCACTCCTTTCCAACTAGTCTATGGTTTGGAAGCTATGTTACCCATTGAATGCGAAATCCCGTCACTGCAAATGGCCATCGAGTTACTTCCAGCTAGTTCTGAAGAGGAAAAGCGTTTGTTATACTTAGCTCAATTAGATGAGAATCGACATGATGCTGCATTGGCGATCGAGACTCATGCAAAACGAATGAAAGCTTAGTATGATCGAAATGTGACCCCTCGAAATTTTTCGGAAGGAGATCTAGTCTTAGTTTATGATCAAGCTAATGATAAATTAGGCGCTGGAAAATTCGTTCCTATGTGGCATGGTCCCTATGTTGTCAAGTGAAAGCTAGCAAAAGGGGCTTATGAATTGGTAGACTTTGATGGGGACTCTTTGGGTAAACCCAGAAATGGCCTTTACTTGAAGAGGTATTATGCTTAAAAGAATGGGTATGGAGATTTTTTAGTTAGGATAGTTTTTCTTTCTAGCTAGTGTGTTTTAGTTTAAACAGTGTGCTTAGCTTAGAGAGTGTTTTTTCGTCATTATTCCTGCTTATCTTGGTTTTACTCTTGATATTGCAGATGTCGATGCCTCTCCAAACATACATTGGTTTCGCTGATGGTGCTTGTCTTAATACACGGAACATCTCTTCCACAGCTTGGGTTATCTATTCGCCCTCTGACGAGTTAGTATCTATGCATGGGGTAAGCCTCGGTCAAACAATGAACAACATTGCCGAGTATAGTGCAGTGATTGAGTTATTATCTGAATCTATTTCATTTGGGATTCGGAGTTTGATAGTGAGGTTAGATTCTGAACTCGTTGTATTAGATCTCAATAGAGTGTATGCCATTAGAAATCTAGTGTTATTAAGATTATTTTGAGAGTGCATCTCTTGGAACGTGAATTTGATTACATTGAATATCAGCATATTCCGAGATCTTTAAATATATTAGCAGATGCAATCGCTTCTCGAATGTTGAATAGACATTTGCAATAATCATACATGTAAATTTAAAACTATTCCATAACATGATTTACAAGATAAGCCGGTAATAGTGATATATATATATATATATATATATATATATATATATATATATATATATATATAGGAGTGTGTCAAAAAATACATCGTCTTCGATCATAGGTTGAAAAACACCTTATGATCGGCAAAAAGGATAAGTACAAAAAATAAAAATGTCACATGTGCCCACAATAGGCGATCATCCTATCACTGGTGATGATCTCTATAAGAAACCACTGCACGGGCCACCTTGCAAAGGAACCTCCTAAAAGGTCCCGGGACTCCAATCACATAGCGCTGAAGTCGATGAGGAATGTCGTCTATAGTGGTCTCAAGAATATCTCCTGTCAAGCGCTCAAGATGACCCTCCAACTCGGCCAAAACCTCTGCTGATTCGTCTTGTGGGGCTGGCGCGGGTGCAACTGGTTGCCTCCTCTCGAAAGGCTGGAGAGCGGTTGGTCGTTGTGGACCCACATTTGCATTTTAAAATTTTTACCATCAGTTTTTGAGACGATGGAAAAATAAAAAAAAAATTAAAAAAAAATAGGAAAAATGTTGAAAAGGATTTTACCTGACTCGTCCCACTACTCTCCTAGTGGAAGAACCATGTCTGGGTCACCACGAAAATCTATCCCAGCGTAAGGGAAGTCCTGAATGGAAAAGACCTGGTTTTCCAACCATTGGAAATACTCAGGTTTGAAGCGAGCAACCTCTGTCCTCTCGTCCGGGTGACGGGCCATGACTGCGACCCATCGCATCAGTTTGGGCTCTCGAGGAAGCCCAGCTCCAAAAGTAAGGTGTTGTGGGATCAACATAGGAACCCTCTCCAGGCCAAAGCTCACGACCAAAGCCCCATAACCAAAGTCTTTAGTTGTCCGTTCTTGGCCTTAGTCAGTTGGCCTTTCACATTGGCCAACTTGGCATCACACCAGTTGAAGATGGTGCCTCGAAAGCAATCAACTACCATACGCATCTGGGATCCGGTGGCAATATGTAATGCGGCAGCTCCGCAAAGTCTGGTGATAGTGAATGCAATCACCATGAGCTCAGGATGAGATATCGTCTTTATGTCTATCCCTTTGTCTCTAGCCTGGCTGTTGCAGTAATCTAGCCGGAGGCTATCAACAGACTGGCCACTTGGCCTAGTCCCGTGCAGAGTCAAGTCTTTGCCTCTCTTAGGCAAACCAGTCAAGAAATATATGTCCGCTGGCTCGATTTCGAGCTGGTGGCCGCCAATGAAGAAGCACTGGTCTTGTATGCTCCATCTGTCAACCAGCCACTATAAGAAATCCACCTGAGCCCTCATGCCAGGAATGGCCCAGAATTTGTACAGTCCGCACGCCCTCAAAGCATCAAGTGAAGGCTGATGATTCCATGCGGCAGCATCCACGTCCTCATGCTCTCGTTCATGCCAATCTAGCATGATGTACTCTTTGCATCAAGTATAAAGACAAATTAAAATGCTAGAAAATATTTTGTGTGGTCCATTTTTGAGAATTTTTGGGTTCAAAACCCTTACGGCGGGGTATGCACCCTCTCAGTTAGACACAGTGCGTGGGACCGCACTTTGTCTGCATGGAAGGTGTGGACCCCGAGTGTTTTCCCAATGGAGAAAAAGTCGGGGTCCGCAGGCCCGCAATGGTAAACCTGCGGGTCCCCGCGCGCGGGTTTTGCACCTAAAAACCCTCCCAAAAATGAAAATAAAAGACAAACAAAAAATTAAATGGTTAAAAATGAAGAGTAGGATGATGTGGATTACCTGAAGAAGACGGTGCTCGATTCCGACGGTTGGATTTTCCGCAATCTTCATGGGAAGTTTTCTGAGCAAAAGCACTATTTTCTCACCCAAACTCAACGGTAAAAATGAATTGACAAAGGCCCTTTTTATAGGTTTTTTGAGTAAATAAATCACAAATTTGTTTATGTTTCACTTTGAAAAGGTATTTTGCGACGTTTTTATCCATTTCAAACAGGTATGAGTAATGTTTGTGTTTTTGTGCAGAATAAAGGATTATTCAGACGAAATCTATCATTTTCAACAGAAAAACATGTAGAGTCATCTTTAAGCCCTTTTTTGACTCCTGAAACATGAAAATATTGTCGAGTTTTTCTTTTAAACTCGTTAAAACAGAATTAAAAGACGGTCCACTTACAGTTCTTTTCCGACCGTAAAAACATGAAAAGATTGCAGGATTTTTGTCGTTTCAAATTCGATATTGGTTATAAAACGACGTGTCATTGATCGCTTTTTTACTTTTTCAGGTCAAAGTCACTAATAACGAAAATTACTCCTTGGTCGTAAAAGATCAAGCGGTTCTCTCAAGTATTATTTTATACTTTTTCGAGCTTGGGAGACACAAATTTATGAAAAAGGTCAACCCTGGAGTCTTCTTAAGTTTTTTCAGACTCTCTAAAATTGAAAAACGCCGAGTTTCTCCTATACTGGACTCGTTAAAATTTCACAATAAAGGACCTGTTCAATTACAAACAGGAACGAACCACTCCTTCTTAGGGTTTGAATTTAAACTAAGTTGGACTCATCTGAAGGATGAGCTTATAATCAAGCAAATGTTATCCTCCTCAAGCTTGTCAAAAATAAAGAGGTACTTGCCAGAAATGGTGGGGGAAAAGAGAGAAAAATTAGCCTGTTTGTCATACTTTATAACCACTCTTGAACACGACACTTTCATCCACCTGGGTTGGGAAATCCTTTGCCTAAGAGTTGATCAAACCACATTGAAAGTCTTCAGCCGGTTTCTGGGTATTAACTTTGGGTCAATTGTCACCAAGCCATCTGTCGTATCGTTATGTGTTCAAGAGGTCACTGCCAATAAGCTATTCATTTTCAAAATATCTGTCATCCATCTTGACCATCCCTGAGTCAGTCCTTGCAACTAAATTTATTCAACTTGATCTATGATTTCGTGTTGTGGGCTTGCCTACGACGGATCGCTTTCTATCGACATCAGCTCATTATCTAGAAAGATGATCTAGGAATCGTCAGTACCTTGAAGTCTGCATGCTTCAATGGCAGGTTTCTCACCTTTGACGACAGTTTACATCATTTACTTTCGATCAAAGGATTTCGTGACATGCTCGACATCAACACATTTACTCGCATCTCATGGATTGCACAGGGTACTTTGAGAGCCATTGACATCACTGGTGGTTTCTCTCACACTTGTTAACAGTTTACATCATTGACTGGTAATCAAGTGGTTTCTACCATGTTCGACATCAACACATTTATTCGCATGGATAGAATCGTACTGTTTCGGGAAGTAGAAATGAAGACCCTGGATCTAGTTTCCACAATCCAGGCTACGAGGAATTTTTTATTCATTATATAATGGACTATTCATAAACAGATGGCTGCGTCCATACTGTGTCCACATGAGTCTTTACTTGTGATATTTTACAAGATCATTCCTGTATCAGAACAGTAGTTAGTTTCTAGTCAGTTTTTATCTGAGTATGGGAATGCCTACCTCAGCGATGATATGATCTCATATATATATCTTGCATTGAATGTTTCTACAGGTTCCAACCGGGTTCTCCACAAGATGATCCTCGAAATGATAAAGTACTTCACTCTTCCTAAATTATAAGAAATCCTCATCTACTATAGACTTCGCACTTTAGGAGGCAATCTGTTACACAAAAATATCGTCACCATGATTATTTGCAGCCAGTATGGGTCTATCATCACTTGTATTGTCCTCCTAAGCAAGTCTCAGACCTCAGCTCTTCAAATCAAGCTTTGGAAATGAGAGAAAGACACTAAAAATCAATGTAACTCTGGTTTCGCACTTTCTCTCATGGTCACCTGCGGTCCCGCACCTTCTGTGTACAAAAACTGCGGACCTGCCCGCCCTATCCCTAACAGTGTAGGTGCGGACCCCTGTGAAAGTCAAAAGGCATAAGTTTTATCTTTAAAAACTCACTTTGGGTTAATTCTAGAGGTTTCTAGAAGGAATTTTGACATGGATTGTTCGCTTTGAGGTGGTTCATGCATCCCAAAAGAGAAGGAGCTAATCCCTTGATGAGAGGAGCTATCCCTTTGAAGGAGGGCTTTAGCCCTTTGAAGGAGGACCTAGTAACCTCCCTCCATTGCACTATAAATACAGGCATTGGGCTAGTTTCTAAGGAGGTTAGAAGCTGAACATTTTTGAGGGTAAATGCTGGTGAAATCAAGACTTCCTAGTTAAGCCTAACGAGGAGAGATCACATACCTTTTTGGTTTCATTGGGGAGTGAGTGAAACTTGTCAAAGTAGAGGAGACTTCTTGCTGGACCCTTGTCACCACTCTGCGATGTTGCAGACTCTGAGTGATATGAAATGTAAGATCAATGAAATGTCATTTTATAACCAATATTGAATTTGAAACGACAAAAATCTGGCAATCTTTTCATGTTTTTACTGTCGGAAAAGAGCTGTAAGTGGACCGTCTTTTAATTTCGTTTTAACGAGTTTAAAAGAAAAACTCGACAACCTTTTCATGTTTCAGGAGTCAGAAAAGGGCTTAAAGATGACTCTACATGTTTTTCTGTTGAAAATGATAGATTTCGTCTGAATAATCCTTTATTCTGCACAAAAACGCAAACATTACTCATACCTGTTTGAAATGGATAAAAACGTCGCAAAATACCTTTTCAAAGTGAAAAATAAACAAATTTGTGATTTATTTACTCAAAAAACTTATAAAAAGGGCCTTTGTCAATTCATTTTTACCGTTTGAGTTTGGGTGAGAAAATAGTGCTTTTGCTCAGAAAACTTACCCTGAAGATTGCGAAAAATCCAACCGTCGGAATCGAGCGTCGTCTTCTCCAGGTAATCCACATCATCCTACTCTTCATTTTTAACTGTTTAATTTTTTGTTTTAGTCTTTTATTTTCATTTTTGGGAGGGTTTTTAGGTGCAAAACCCTCGCGCGGGGGCCCGCAGGTTTACCATTGCGGGCCTGCGGACCCCGACTTTTTCTCCATTGGGTAAAAGCTCGGGGTCCGCACCTTCCATGCAGACAACATGCGGTCCCACGCACTGTGTCTAACCCGGAGGGTGCGTACCCTGCCGTAAGGGTTTTGAACCCAAAAATTCTCAAAAATGGACCACACAAAATATTTTCTAGCATTTTAATTTGTCTTTATACTTGATGCAGAGAGTACATCATGCTAGATTGTCGTGAATGAGAGCATGAGGACGTGGATGCTACCGCATTGAATCATCAGTCTTCACTTGATGCTTTGAGGGCGTGCGGACTGTACAAATTCTAGGCCATTCCTGGCATGAGGGCTCAGGTGCATTTCTTACAGTGGCTGGTTGACAGATGGAGCATACAGGACCAGTGCTTCTTCATTGGCGGCCACCAGCTCGAAATCGAGCCGGCGGACATATATTTCTTGACTGGTTTGCCTAAGAGAGGCAAAGACTTGACTCTGCACGGGACTAGGCCAGGTGGCCAGTCTGTCGATAGCCTCCAGCTAGAGTACTGCAACAGCCAAGCTAGAGACAAAGGGATAGACATAAAGACGATATCCCGTCCTGAGCTCATGGTGATTGCATTCACTGTCACCAGACTTTGCGGAGCTGCCGCATTACATATTGCCACCGGATCCTAGATGCGTATGGCAGTTGATTGCTTTCGAGGCACCATCTTCAACTTGTGCGATGCCGTGTTGGCCAATGTGAAAGGCCAACTGACCAGGGCAAAGAACGGACGAATAAAGACCTTTGGTTATGGGGCTTTGATCGTGAGCTTTGGCCTAGAGAGGGTTCCTATGCTGATCCCGCAACACCTCACTGTTGGAGCTGGGCTTCCTCGAGAGCCCAAACTAATGCGATGGGTCGCAGTCATGGCCCGTCACCCGGACGAGAGGACAGAGGTTGCTTGCTTCAAACCTGAGTATTTCCAATGGTTGGAAAACCAGGTCTTTTCCATTCAGGACTTCCCTTATGCTGGGATAGATTTTCATGGTGACCCAGACATGGTTCTTCCACCAGGAGAGCAGTGGGATGAGTCAGGTAATATCCTTTTCAACATTTTTCCTATTTTATTTATTTCTTTTTTATTTTTCCATCATCTCAAAAACTGATAGTAAAAATTTTAAAATGCAGATGTGGGTCCACAGTGACCAGCCGCTCTCCGGCCTTTCGAGAGGAGGCAACCAGTTGCACCTGCGCTAGCCCCACAGGACGAATCAACAGAGGTTTTGGCTGAGTTGGAGGGTCATCTTGAGCGCTTGACAGGAGATATTCCTGAGACCACTATAGACGACATTCCTCGTCGACTTCAGCACTATGTGATTGGAGTCCCAGGACCTTTTAGGAGGTTCCTTTGCAAGGTGGCCCGTGCAATGGTTTCTTATAGAGATCATCACCAGTGATAGGATGATCGCCTATTGTGGGCACATGCGACATTTTTGTTTTTTGTACTTATCATTTTTGCCGATCACAAGGTGTTTTTCAACCTATGATCGAAGACGATGTATTTTTTGACACACTCCTATATATATATCACTATTACCGGCTTATCTTGTAAATCATGTTATGGAATGGTTTTAAATTTACATGTATGATTATTGCAAATGTCTATTTAACATTCGAGAAGCGATTGCATCTGCTAATGTATTTAAAGATATTGGAATATGCTGATATTCAATGTAATCAAATTCACGTTCCAAGAGACGCACTCTCAAAAATAATCTTAATAACACTGGATTTCTAATGGCATACACTCTATTGAGTTGTAAGACAACGAGTTCAGAATCTAACCTCACTATCAAACTCTGAATCCCAAATGAAATAGATTCAGGTAATAACTCAATCACTGCAGTATACTCGGAAATGTTGTTCGTTGTTTGACCGAGGCTTACCCCATGCATAGATACTAACTCGTCAGAGGGCGAATAGATAACCCAAGCTGCGGAAGAGATGTTCTGTGTATTACGACAAGCAATATCACCGAAACCAATGTATGTTTGGAGAGGCATCGACATCTGCAATATCAAGAGTAAAACCAAGATAAGCAGGAATAATGACGAAAAAACACTCTCTAAGCTAAGCACACTATTTAAACTAAAACACACTAGCTAGAAAGAAAAACTATCCTAACTAAAAAATCTCCATACCCATTCTTTTAAGCATAATACCTCTTCAAGTAAAGGCCATTCTGGGTTTACCCAAAGAGTCCCCATCAAAGTCTACCAATTCATAAGCCCCTTTTGCTAGCTTTCGTTTGACAACATAGGGACCATGCCACATAGGAACGAATTTTCCAGCGCCTAATTTATCATTAGCTTGATCATAAACTAAGACTAGATCTCCTTCCGAAAAATTTCGAGGGGTCACATTTCGATCATACTGAGCTTTCATTCGTTTTGCATGAGTCTCGATCGCCAATGCAGCATCATGTCGATTCTCATCTAATTGAGCTAAGTATAACAAATGCTTTTCCTCTTCGGAAGTGGCTGGAAGTAACTCGATGGCCGTTTACAGTGATGGGATTTCGCATTCAATGGGTAACACAGCTTCCAAACCATAGACTAGTTGGAAAGGAATGAACCTTGTTGATGTTTTTACTGAAGTTCGGTACGCCCAAAGCGCTGAAAATAGCATGTTGTGCCAATTCGACCAATGAATCCCAATGATTCATCGGATCATGATAACTAAAACTTTGTTGATGGACTCAACCAGACCATTCGCTTGTGGATAATAAGGGGTTGAACTATCGTGACGTAAACCAAGCTGGCCTGTAAGTTCTGTCATCATAACGTTTCGAAAATGATGCCCATGATTAGTGATTATCGCTTGCGGGACACCAAACCTAGCAATTATATGATTGAACACGAAAATTGCAGCTGTCTTGCCGTCTGCCTCGAATGTAGGCATCGCCTCGGCCCACTTAGTAAAATAATCTACCGCAAGGATGATATACGCATGCCCCCCGGCCGAGTGAGGGTTACATGTAATAAAATCGATACCCCATTTGGCAAAAGGACCAACGGCAATTATAGGGTGGAGAGGAGCAGGTGGAGTGCGCATATTACGATCAAAAATCTGGCAGTTGTGGCATTTTCAGACCGCCGTGATACAATCTTTAAATAAAGACGGCCAGAGGTAGCCAGCGCGCAATATCTTTTGGGCTGTGGCATACCCAGACATATGACCGCCACACGCTCAAGAGTGACAGTCATTTAGAACCCTTTCAGCTTCCTTGTGAGTTAAGCAACATCAAAAAATAGAGTCTGCCCCACAGCGATAAAGAGTATCTCCAATAATTCTGAATTGTTGGGACTGGAATCGAATTTTCCGACATTGTGATCTTGAAATTTCTGACCGAAAGGATTGGGTCTAGAGAGAAACGATGATATCCCCATACCAAGGATCTAAAGTGCTGATTAGAAACAAGGATTCGTTCGCAATGGGCTCCTCTGCCACAGTTTCCGTGTCAGCACGCGGGAAGTCACACATTAACTCCGCAAAAACTAAAGATTTCTTAGACTTAGATTTCTCAAACTCCAAGTCGAACTCTTGCAGGATAACGATCCATTTAGAGTACTTGCCCCCTAGCAATTGCTTGGTCAAAATGTAGATCATAGGGTTACAATTCGAAATTACCGTAGTTTTACGTAGTAGAATGTAGTGACGGAAACGTTGGACATCTTGCACAACTGCCAATGCCAATTTCTCCACATGTGAGTATTTTAGCTCGGTTGGATTTAGCGTGCGACTGAGGTAATATATCACATGTTCAGTTCCTAATTCATCTTCCTGAACGAAGACCATTCCAATGGTGGAATGAGAGGCGGCGAGATACAAGAAGTAATCATGGTTGTAATTGGGAGGATGCAACAACGGTGCATGGGTCAACGCATGCTTGAGTGCATCGAAAGATTTCTGAGCTATCTCATCCCAATAGAATTGAGTGTTTTGCTTCAACAACCAGGTAAAACCCTTTATAACCTCGGCGTAGTTAGGAACGAATCGTCGTAAAAAGTTTGCTTTCCCCTGCAAACTTTGGAGTTGGCGAAGACTCGAAGGAGGAGGCAATTTGATGATAGCTTCGACCTTCGAGGGATCAACGCGAATGCCGGCTTTCGAAACTACAAATCCCAGCAATCGACCCATTTCTATACAGAAGACACATTTGTGTGGGTTCAAACGAATACGATAATGCCTACACCTCATAAAGATTGCTCGTAAATGGACGAGGTGATCGACTCGATGTAATGAATGAGCAGGAAAATCATCGAGATACGGTTGCTGCTTGATGTCATGAAATGCATATGACATCTCCCTTTGAAAAGTTGCTCCGGCATTCTTAAGCCCAAAAGGTAACTTGCAATAAGTAAATGTCCCCCATGGACAAATGAAAGTCATTTTTGGTTGATCGGTAGGTAGAATATTGATTTGATTGTATCCGGAAAAACCGTCCATGAAGGAAAATATTTCGCTGCCGGCACAATCATCAATGATTTGATCGATATAGGGAGTTGGGTAATTGTCCTTTGGACAGGCTAGATTAATTTCCCTATAGTCGATGCATATTCTTATTGTTCCCTGCTTTTTGTTAACCAGAACAATATTCGATACCCAATCCGTTAACGGGATCAGATAAATGAAACTGCTTTCAACAATTTTTCAACTTCTGATTAAATTGTAGCAGCTTTTCTTGGGTGAATCTGACGCAAACGTTGCCGGACGGGTTTAGCGTCCGAGTAAGTCTTGATCTCATGAACAACAATCGCGGGATCAATTCTTGGCATTTCCTCATAGGACCAGGCAAACACGTCGCGGAATTCTTGAAATAGGGCCTTATATATTTGAATTTCGTCATTTGTACACGAGGCACCTATATGAATGTTCTCAACAATTCCGGGTTTAACCGAAATGTCAATAGGAATAGTTCGAGAGATGTTTCCCAAATTTAACTCTGAATCGGGATGTTTCATTGGATTCTGAGGTTCCTTGACATATTCAGTTGTAAAAATTGATGAGAAATCAGTTTCAAAACGATCATCCTTTACACCGTTTGGTAAAGGAAGAAGCACTGGTATTTCCAATGGTCTCCATCTGTCAACCAGCCACTGTAAGAAATACACCTGGGCCCTCATGCCAAGAATGGCCCAGAATTTGTACATTCCGCACACCCTCAAAGCATCAAGTGAAGGCTGATGATTCCATGCGGCAACATCCACATCCTCATGCTCTCGATCATGCCAATCTAGCATGATGTACTCTCTGCATCAAGTATAAAGACAAATTAAAATGCTAGAAAATATTTTGTGAATTTTCATGAGAAATTCCACTGGTAAAATGACGTGTCATTGATCCCAAGTCAATATACCATTTTTGAGACAATGGAAAAATAAAAGAAAAATAAAATAAAATAGGAAAAATGTTGAAAAGGATTTTACCTAACTCGTCCCACTGCTCTCCTGGTGGAAGAACCATGTGTGGGTCACCACGAAAATCTATCCCAGCGTAAGGGAAGTCCTGAATGGAAAAGACCTGGTTTTCCAACCATTGGAAATACTCAGGTTTGAAGCAAGCAACCTCTGCCCTCTCGTCCGGGTGACGGGCCATGACTGCGACCCATCGCATCAGTTTGGGCTCTCGAGGAAGCCCAGCTCCAACAGTAAGGTGTTGTGGGATCAGCATAGGAACCCTCTCCAGGCCAAAGCTCATGACCAAAGCCCCATAACCAAAGGTCTTTAGTCGTCCGTTCTTGGCCCTGGTCAGTTGGCCTTTCACATTGGCCAACACGGCATCGCACCAGTTGAAGATGGTGCCTCGAAAGCAATCAACTACCATATGCATCTGGGATCCGGTGGCAATATGTAATGCGGCAGCTCCGCAAAGTTTGGTGACAGTGAATGCAATCAGCATGAGCTCAGGACGGGATATTGTATTTATGTCTATCCCTTTGTCTCTAGCCTGGCTATTGCAGTACTCTAGCCGGAGGCTATCGACAGACTGGCCACCTAGCCTAGTCCCATGCAGAGTCAAGTCTTCGCCTCTCTTAGGCGAACCAGTCAAGAAATATATGTCCGCCGGCTCGATTTCGAGTTGGTGGCCGCTAATGAAGAAGCACTGGTCTGTATGCTCCATCTGTCAACCAGCCACTATAAGAAATCCACCTGAGCCCTCATGCTAGGAATGGCCCAGAATTTGTACAGTCCACACGCCTTCAAAGGATCAAGTGAAGGCTGATGATTCCATGCGGTAGCATCCACGTCCTCATGCTCTCGTTCACGCCAATCTAGCATGATGTACTCTCTGCATCAAGTATAAAGACAAATTAAAATGCTAGAAAATATTTTGTGTGGTCCATTTTTGAGAATTTTTGGGTTCAAAACCCTTACGGCGGGGTACGCACCCTCCGAGTTAGACACAGTGCGTGGGACCGCACTTTGTCTACACGGAAGGTGCGGACCCCGATCTTTTCCCAATGGAGAAAAAGTCGGGGTCCGCAGGCCCACAATGATAAACCCGCGGGCCCCCGCGCGCAGGTTTTGCGCCTAAAAACCCTCCCAAAAATGAAAATAAAAGACTAAAACAAAAAATGAAATGGTTAAAAATGAAGAGTAGGATGATGTGGATTACCTGGAGAAGACGGCGCTCGATTCCAACGGTTGGATTTTCCGCAATCTTCACGGGAAGTTTTCTGAGCAAAAGCACTATTTTCTCACCCAAACTCAAATGGTAAAAATGAATTGACAAAGGCCCATTTTATAAGTTTTTTGAGTAAATAAATCACAAATTTGTTTATGTTTCACTTTGAAAAGGTATTTTGTGACGTTTTTATCCATTTCAAATAGGTATGAGTAATGTTTGTGTTTTTTTGCAGAATAAAGGATTATTCAGACGAAATCTATCATTTTCAACAGAAAAACATGTAGAGTCATCTTTAAGCCCTTTTCTGACTCCTGAAACATGAAAAGATTGCCGAGTTTTTCTTTTAAACTCATTAAAATAGAATTAAAAGACGGTCCACTTACAGCTCTTTTCCGACCGTAAAAACATGAAAAGATTGCCGGATTTTTGTCGTTTCAAATTCGATATTGGTTATAAAACGACGTGTCATTGATCACTTTTTTACTTTTTCGGGTCAAAGGCACTAATGACGAAAAGTACTCCTTGGTTGTAAAAGATCAAGCAGTTCTCTCAAGTATTATTTTATACTTTTTCGGGCTTGGGAGACACAAATTTACGAAAAAGGTCAACCCTGGAGTCTTCTTAACTTTTTTCAGACTCTCTAAAATTGAAAAACGCCGAGTTTATCCTATATTGGACTCATTAAAATTTCACAGTATAGGACCTGTTCAATTACAAACAGGAACAAACCACTCCTTCTTAGGGTTCAAATTTAAACTAAGTTGGACTCATCCGAAGGATGAGCTTATAATCAAGCAAATGTTATCCTCCGCAAGCTTGTCAAAAATAAAGAGGTACTTGCCAGAAATAGAGGAAGTTATCCTCCATCTTTCCTAACGATGATTACACACAAATATCGTCACCATGATTATTTGCAGCTAGTATGGGTCTATCATCACTTGTACTGCCCTCCTAAGCAAGTCTCAGACCTCAGCTCTTCAAATCAAGCTTTGGAAATGAGAGAAAGACACTAAAAATCAATGTAACTCTGGTTCCACACTTTCTCTCATGGTCACCTGCAGTCTCGCACCTTCTGTGTACAAAAACTGCGGACCTGCCCACTCTATCCCTAACGGTGTAGGTGCGGACCCCTGTGAAAGTCAAAAGGCGCAAGTTTTATCTTTAAAAACTCACTTTGGGTTAATTCTAGAGGTTTCTAGAAGGAATTTTGACGTGGATTGTTCGCTCTGAGGTGGTTCATGCATCCCAAAAGAGAAGCAGCTAATACCTTTGATGAGAGGAATTATCCCTTTGAAGGAGGGCTTTATCCCTTTGAAGGAGGGCTTTATTCCTTTGAAGGAGGACCTAGTAACCTCCCTCCATTGCACTATAAATATAGGCATTGGGCTAGTTGCTAGAGAGGTTAGAAGTTGAACATTTTTAAGGGTAAATGCTGGTGAAATCAAGACTTCCTAGTTAAGCCTAAAGAGGAGAGATCACATACCTTTTTGGTTTCATTGGGGAGTGAGTGAATCTTGTCAAAGTAGAGGAGACTTCTTGCTGGACCCTGGGAGGAGCTTGTACAGTGTCAAGGCAAAGGTTGTAAGGTTCTTCTTCTTTTGAATTAAGACAATCAAACTCATTTTTCTCAACAAGTATCTTATGTTATTTGTTTCATGGACTCCTTGACTTTCATGTTAAATATGTTTTATGCAATTGGCTTTTCAGGTGCTATTTAATTTGTTTTCCTTGTTTGTGTTTGTAGATCCGCGATAAGGAGCTCATTTGGATCGAAGGAGCGAGGGCATCCACAAGCTAGCATTGGACCTAAGGTAAGCCCTAAAAACACTTGTTTGCTATTGTTTATCAAAGCATATTTAGAGAAAGATAGTGTCTGGTTGGTTTGTTTGTCATTAGGTCTTCTTTAGATTCTAGGAAGGTCTATCTTGTCCGCAAGATCGACTTATTCCGTGTGACAAAATGGTGACTCCACTGTGGATTTGATTGTTTTCCTTGTTTATACTTTGACCTGAGAAACTGTATTTTTTGTTTCTGTTTTTGACTTGATGATTGTGGGATTGGGTGGATTTAGTTAATTTTGAGTTAGTTTTTTATTTTTCATAGTTTTGGGAGAAGTATGCACCCTCTGAGTTAAGAACAGTGCGTACCTGTACGCACTTTTGCTTTGTGCACAGAGCGTGAACGTACCTGTGTAAACAGGCTACCTGCGTACCCTATCAAAATTTTGAGAAATTTTAAATTTTTCTCTTTTTTATCAGTTTAGAATTTGTTTATAGGTTTTAGCCATTGCCTAAACCTGCGTGTACCCTGTCAAAAACTTTCCTTGGTTTAATTTCACTAGTGTTAGGGTTTTAGGTAAAATTCCTAGGAGTTTTGCTTGTTGCGTTTGTTTTTCATTTTGGTTGTGTAGTGGCTTGAGCTTAGAAGCTGTAGGGACTTCAGATCACCTTAGTGTCTACCAGCCTTCTTATGAGTCTGACCATGTATGAAATCTCCCCTTGTTTGAGGAATCTGCTTTGAGTTTTCTCTTTACAAAACTTCGAAAAGCTTGTGTTTGAGAGTTTGGATTTTCATTTTCAAAAAGAAAACGAAATTGGTTGTTCTTGACTGATTTGTGATTCTGCATAAATTAGTCCTTAGCTTGCATCTAGCTGAGTAAAACATCCTTAAAAAAGACTTTTAGTAGGCTTTGACTTCAAATAGGTTTTTATAATTTGTAGATCTCAAAGTTAGTCATTTTCATTAGTTTTGAGTGTTTTGCAAAAAATATAAAAAAAAAATCTCTTTTGGAAAAAGTTTGTTTTTTGTAGTGATTGAGTGCTTTGAAACGGAAAAGGGAAATTTTTGTGAAATAATTAGTTGTCTCGTTTTGAGTGCTTTGGAAAGGAAAAGCTCTTCTTTTAATTTGTTTAATTGAGAAAGATTTGTGTTTACAAAGTATTTGCATTCTCAAACTCTTTCTTAGTTTAGAAGTTCATCGAAGAGAAAAAGATTGTTTAGATCATCTTAGGTGCATTTTTAGTGATTTTGAGTCGAGTCTTCATACCACGAGTTTCATCTCTGCACCTTTGGACTTAAACAAAAACCACTAAAATTAACGCATAAAGTAAAATTCACCTAGTAATAGAATTGAGTGTTTTGCTTCAACAACCGGGTAAAACCCTTTGTAACCTCGGCATAGTTAGGAATGAATCGTCGTAAAAATTTTTTCTTTCCCCTGCAAACTTTGGAGTTGGCGAAGACTCGAAGGAGGAGGCAATTTGATGATAGCTTCGACCTTCGAGGGATCAACGCGAATGCCGGCTTTCGAAACTACAAATCCCAACAATCGACCCGTTTCTATATAGAAGACACATTTGTGTGGGTTCAACCGAATACGATAATGCCTACACCTCATAAAGATTGCTCGTAAATGGACGAGGTGATTAGCTCGATGTAATGAATGAGCAGGCAAGTCATCGAGGTAGGGTTGCACAATGTGCTTGATGTCATGAAACACATAAGACATCGCCCTTTGAAAAGTTGCTCCAGCATCTTAAGCCCAAAAGGTAATTTGCAATAAGGAAATGTCACCCATGGACAAATGAAAGCCGTTTTTGGTTGATCGGTAGGTAGAATATTGATTTGATTGTGTCCAGAAAAACCGTCCATGAAGGAAAATAGTTCGCTGCCGGCACAATCATCAATGATTTGATCGATATAGGGAGTTGGGTAATTGTCCTTTGGACAGGCTCGATTAATGTCCCTATAGTCGATGCATATTCTTATTGTTCCCTGCTTTTTGTTAATCAGAACAATATTCGATACCCAATCCGTTAACGGGATCAGATAAATGAAACCTGCTTTCAACAGTTTTTCAACTTCTGCTTTAATTGCAGCAGATTTTCTTGGGTGAATCTGACGCAAACGTTGTCAGACGCGTTTAGCGTCCAAGTAAGTCTTGATCTCATGAACAACAATTGCGGGATCAATTCCTGGCATTTCCTCATAGGACCAGGCAAACACGTCGCAGAATTCTTGAAATAGGACCTTATATATTTGAATTTCGTCATCTGTACACAAGGCACCTATATGAATGTTCTCAACAATTCCGGGCTTAACCGAAATGTCAATAGGAATAGTTCGAGAGGTGTTTCCCAAATTTAACTCTGAATTAGGATGTTTCATTGGATTCTGAAGTTCCTTGACATATTCAGTTGTAAAAATTGATGAGAAATCAGTTTCAAAACGATCATCCTCAGGTAAAAACGAAGATCTGTGATGGAGATCTTCCCATGGTAAATCATCTACACATAGGATTTCACGAATTTGCTCATCAGAGTGAACAAGTTCAGAAAACATGGTTAAATCCAAGGATGATGTGAAAAGTGATTCCTCACGGACCACATTCATTAAGTCATTTTTGGTTGAACACGGGTCAGCAAAAAACTGCACGGCTTCATAGGCAATTTCATATGGACTCAAAGGCATGGAATTGCCAAATGAGTCTATCTCAGATTTAGAAGGGACGATCCAAGGATCATCATAAACAATGGTGTCTGATGTAATCATATGAATGGCTGTGAATGAAGATGATGCGTTGATTGGAGGAAAAGGAAAAGTTCCCAGTAAACCGACATCTTTAACTAGTACTACTGCAACATCCTTATATGGGATAGTCGTTTTACCAACATGTTGTATACTCTCCGAAGAGGCTGGGTCGGATGAAAAGTAAGCCAGCTGGTCTATTGTTACGATCTTTCCATTGTGTGGAAACTTTATTACTCGAAAGACCGATGAAACGACCGCTGTCATAGCATAAGACCAACTTCGACCCAAGAGAAGGTTGTAATCTAGAGGGGCATCAACCACCTCCACATCTAGACTAACGGTTTTTCCTTCAACCCCTATAGGAAAATCCTGTAGAATGCCAAAACGATGAAACCCACGGCCATCACCACTCTGCGATGTTGCGGACCCTTGTTCCTAACGAATTTTTACCGTTTGAGTTTGGTTTCGCGGAATCTCTCATGGTCACCTGTGGTCCCACACCTTCTGTGTACAAAAACTGCGGACCTGCCCGCTCTGTCCCTAACGGTGTAGGTGCAGACCCCTGTGAAAGTCAAAAGGCGCAAGTTTTATCTTTAAAAACTCACTTTGGGTTAATTCTAGAGGTTTCTAGAAGGAATTTTGACGTGGATTGTTCGCTCTGAGGTGGTTCATGCATCCCAAAAGAGAAGGAGCTAATCCCTTGATGAGAGGAGCTATCCCTTTGAAGGAGGGCTTTAGCCCTTTGAAGGAGGACCTAGTAACCTCCCTCCATTGCACTATAAATACAGGCATTGGGCTGGTTGCTAAGGAGGTTAGAAGCTGAACATTTTTAAGGGTAAATGCTGGTGAAATCAAGACTTCCTAGTTAAGCCTAAAGAGGAGAGATCACATACCTTTTTGGTTTCATTGGGGAGTGAGTGAAACTTGTCAAAGTAGAGGAGACTTCTTGCTGGTCCCTGGGAGGAGCTTGTACAGCGTCAAGGCAAAGGTTGTAAGGTTCTTCTTCTTTTGAATTAATACAATCAAACTCATTTTTCTCAACAAGTATCTTATGTTATTTGTTTCATGGACTCCTTGACTTTCATGTTAACTATGTTTTATGTAATTGGCTTTTCAGGTGCTATTTAATTTGTTTGCCTTGTTTGTGTTTGCAGATCCATGAAAAGGAGCTCATTTGGATCGAAGGAGCGAGGGCATCCACAAGCTAGCGTTGGACCTAAGGTAGGCCCTAAAAACACTTGTTTGCTATTGTTTATCAAAGCATATTTAGAGAAAGATAGTGTCTGGTTGGTTTGCTTGTCATTAGGTCTTCTTTAGATTCTAGGAAGGTCTATCTTGTCCGCAAGATCGACTTATTCCGTGTGACAAAGTCCCCAGTGGAGTCACCATTTTGTCACACGGAATAAGTCGATCTTGCGGACAAGATAGACCTTCCTAGAATCTAAAGAAGACCTAATGACAAGCAAACCAACCAGACACTATCTTTCTCTAAATATGCTTTGATAAACAATAGCAAACAAGTGTTTTTAGGGCCTACCTTAGGTCCAACGCTAGCTTGTGGATGCCCTCGCTCCTTCGATCCAAATGAGCTCCTTTTCGCGGATTTGCAAACACAAACAAGGCAAACAAAGTAAATAGCTCCTAAAAAGCCAATTGCATAAAACATACTTAACATGAAAGTCAAAGAGTCCATGAAACAAATAACATAAGATACTTGTTGAGAAAAATGAGTTTGATTGTATTAATTCAAAAGAAGAAGAACCTTACAACCTTTGCCTTGACGCTGTACAAGCTCCTCCTAGGGTCCAGTAAGAAGTCTCCTCTACTTTGACAAGTTTCACTCACTCCCCAATGAAACCAAAAAGGTATGTGATCTCTCCTCTTTAGGCTTAACTAGGAAGTCTTGATTTCACCAGCATTTACCCTTAAAAATGTTCAGCTTCTAACCTCTCTAGCAACCAGCCCAATGCCTGTATTTATAGTGCAATGGAGGGAGGTTACTAGGTCCTCCTTCAAAGGGATAAAGCCCTCCTTCAAATGGATAGCTCCTCTCATCAAGGGATTAGCTCCTTCTCTTTTGGGATGCATGAACGACCTCAGAGCGAACAATCCATGTCAAAATTCCTTCTAGAAACCTCTAGAATTAACCCAAAGTGAGTTTTTAAAGATAAAACTTGCGCCTTTTGACTTTCACAGGGGTCCGCACCTACACCGTTAGGGACAGAGCGGGCAGGTCCACAGTTTTTGTACACAGAAGGTGCAGGACCGCAGGTGACCATGAGAGAAAGTGCGGAACCAGAGTTACATTGATTTTTAGTGTCTTTCTCTCATTTCCAAAGCTTGATTTGAAGAGCTAAGGTCTGAGACTTACTTAGGAGGACAGTATAAGTGATGATAGACCCATACTGACTGCAAATAGTCATGGTGACGATATTTTTGTGGAATGGATTGCCCCCTAAAGTGCGAAGTCTGTAGTAGATGAGGATTTCTTATCATTTAGGAAGAGTGAATTACTTTATCATTTCGAGGATCATCTTGTGGAGAACCCGGTTGGAACCTGTAAAAACATTCAATGCAAGATATATATATGAGATCATATCATCGTTGAGGTAGGCATTCCCATACTCAGATAAAAACTGACTAGAAACTAACTACTGTTCTGATACAGGAATGATCTTGTAAAACATCACAAGTATAGACTCATGTGGACACAGTATGGATGTAGCCATCTGTTTATGAATAGTCCATTATATAAAGAATACAAAATTCCTCGCAGCCTGGATTCTGGAAACTAGATCCAGGGTATTCATTTCTACTTCCCGAAATAGTACGATTTTATGCATGCGAATGAATGTGTTGATGTCGAACATGGTAGAAACCACTTGATTACCAGTCAATGATGTAAACTGTTAACAAGTGTGAGAGAAACCACCAGTGATGTCAATGGCTCTCAAAGTACCCAGTACAATCCATGAGATGCGAATAAATGTGTTGATGTCGAACATGTCACGGAATCATTTGATCGAAAGTCAATGATGTAAATTGTTGTCAAAGGCGAGAAACCTGCCATTGAGGCATGCAGACTTCAAGGTACTGACAATTCCTAGATCATCTTTCTAGATAATGAGTTGATGTCGATAGAAAGCGATCCGTCGTAGGCAAGCCAATAACACGAAATCATAGATCAAGTTGAAGAAATTTAGTTGCAAGGACTGACTCAGGGATGGTCAAGATGGATGATAGATATTTTGCAAATGAATGGCTTATTGGCAGTGACCTCTTGAACACATAACGACACGACAGATGGCTTGGTGACAATTGACCCAAAGTTAATACCCAGAAACCGGCTGAAGACTTTCAATGTCTTTTGATCAACTGTTAGGCAAAGGATTTCCCAACCCAGGTGGATGAAAGTGTCGTGTTCAAGAGTGGTTACAAAGTATGACAAACAGGCTCATTTTTCTCTATTTTCCCCCACCATTTCTGGCAAGTACCTCTTTATTTTTGACAAGCTTGAGGAGGATAACATTTGCTTGATTATAAGCTCATCCTTCGGATGAGTCCAACTTAGTTTAAATTCGAACCCTAAGAAGGAGTGGTTTGTTCCTGTTTGTAATTGAACAAGTCCTTTACTATGAAATTTTAACGAGTCCAGTATAGGAGAAACTCGGCGTTTTTCAATTTTAGAGAGTCTGAAAAAACTTAAGAAGACTCCAGGGTTGACCTTTTTCATAAATTTGTGTCTCCCAAGCCCGAAAAAGTATAAAATAATACTTGAGAGAACGGCTTGATCTTTTACGACCAAGGAGTACTTTTCGTCATTAGTGCCTTTGACCTGAAAAAGTAAAAAAGCGATCAATGACACGTCGTTTTATAACCAATATCGAATTTGAAAGGACAAAAATCCGGCAATCTTTTCATGTTTTTACGGTCGGAAAAGAGCTGTAAGTGGACCGTCTTTTAATTCCGTTTTAACGAGTTTAAAAGAAAAACTCGGCAATCTTTTCATGTTTCAGGCATCAGAAAAGGGCTTAAAGATGACTCTACATGTTTTTCTGTTGAAAATGATAGATTTCGCCTGAATAATCCTTTATTCTGCACAAAAACACAAACATTACTCATACCTGTTTGAACTGGATAAAAACGTCGCAAAATACCTTTTCAAAGTGAAACATAAACAAATTTGCGATTTATTTACTCAAAAAACTTATAAAAAGGGCCTTTGTCAATTCATTTTTACCGTTTGAGTTTGGGTGAGAAAATAGTGCTTTTGCTAAGAAAACTTCCCGTGAAGATTGCGGAAAATCCAACCGTCAGAATCGAGCGCTGCCTTCTCCAGGTAATCTACATCATCCTACTCTTCATTTTTAACCGTTTAATTTTTTGTTTTAGTCTTTTATTTTCATTTTTGGGAGGGTTTTTAGGTGCAAAACCCACGCGCGGGGGCCCACAGGTTTACCATTGTGGGCTTGTGGACCCCAACTTTTTCTCCATTGGGAAAAAGCTCGGGGTCTGCACCTTCCGTGCAGACAAATTGCGGTCCCACGCACTATGTCTAACCCGGAGGGTGCGTACCCCGCCGTAAGGGTTTTGAACCCAAAAATTCTCAAAAATGGACCACACAAAATATTTTCTAACATTATAATTTGTCTTTATACTTGATGCAGAGAGTACATCATGCTAGATTGGCGTGAACGAGAGCATGAGGACGTGGATGCTACCACATGGAATCATCAGCCTTCACTTGATGCTTTGAGGGCGTGCGGACTGTACAAATTCTGGGCCATTCCTGGCATGAGGGCTCAGGTGGATTTCTTACAGTGGCTGGTTGACAGATGGAGCATACAGGACCAGTGCTTCTTCATTGGCGGCCACCAGCTCGAAATCGAGCCGGCGGACATATATTTCTTGACTGGTTTGCCTAAGAGAGTCGAAGACTTGACTCTGCATAGGACTAGGCCAGGTGGCCAGTCTGTCGATAGCCTCCAGGCTAGAGTACTGCAACAGCCAGGCTAGAGACAAAGGGATAGACATAAAGACGATATCCCATCCTGAGCTCATGCTGATTGCATTCACTATCACCAGACTTTGCGAAGCTGCCGCATTACATATTGCCACCGGATCCCAGATGTGTATGGCAGTTGATTGCTTTTGAGGCACCATCTTCAGCTGGTGCGATGCCGTGTTGGCCAATGTGAGAGGCCAACTGACCAGGGCCAAGAACGGACGACTAAAGACCTTTGGTTATGGGGCTTTGGTCATGAGCTTTGGCCCAGAGAGGGTTCCTATGCTGATCCCACAGCACCTTACTGTTGGAGCTAGGCTTCCTCGAGAACCCAAACTGATGCGATGGGTCGCAGTCATGGCCCGTCACCCGGACGAGACGACAGAGGTTGCTCGCTTCAAACCTGAGGATTTCCAATGGTTGGAAAACCAGGTCTTTTCCATTTAGGACTTCCCTTACGTTGGGATAGATTTTTGTGGTGACCCAGACATGGTTCTTCCACCAGGAAAGCAGTGGGACGAGTCAGGTAAAATCCTTTTCAACATTTTTTTCTATTTAATTTTTTTTTTTTTTTTTTTCCATCGTCTCAAAACTGATAGTAAAAATTTTAAAATGCAGATGTGGGTCCACAGCGACCAGCCGCTCTCCGGCCTTTCGAGAGGAGGCAACCAGTTGCACCCACGCCAACCCCACAAGACAAATCAACAGAGGTTTTGGCCGAGTTGGAGGGTCATCTCGAGCACTTGACAGGAGATATTCCTGAGACCACTATAGACGACATTCCTCATCGACTTCAGCGCTATGTGATTGGAGTCCTGGGACCTTTTAGGAGGTTCCTTTGCAAGGTGGCCCGTGCAGTGGTTTCTTATAGAGATCATCACCAGTGATAGGATGATCGCCTATTGTGGGCGCATGTGACATTTTTATTTTTTGTACTTATCATTTTTTCCGATCATAAGGTGTTTTTGAACCTATGATCGAAGACGATGTATTTTTTGACACACTCCTATCTATATATATATATATATATATATATATATATATATATATATATATATATATATACATATATATATATATATATCACTATTACCGGCTTATCTTGTAAATCATGTTATGGAATGGTTTTAAATTTACATGTATGATTATTGCAAATGTCTATTTAACATTCGAGAAGCAATTGCATCTGCTAATGTATTTAAAGATATCGGAATATGCTGATATTCAATGTAATCAAATTCACGTTCCAAGAGATGCACTCTCAAAAATAATCTTAATAACACTGGATTTCTAATGGCATGCACTCTATTAAGCTGTAATACAACGAGTTTAGAATCTAACCTCACTATCAAACTCCGAATCCCAAATGAAATAGATTCAGACAATAACTCAATCACTGCACTATATTTGGCAATGTTATTCGGTGTTTGACCGAGGCTTACCCCATGCATAGATACTAACTCGTCAGAGGGCGAATAGATAACCCAAGCTGCGGAAGAGATGTTCCGTGTATTATGACAAGCACCATCAGCGAAACCAATGTATGTTTGGAGAGGCATCGACATCTACAATATCAAGAGTAAAACCAAGATAAGCAGGAATAATGACGAAAAAACACTCTCTAAGCTAAGCACACTGTTTAAACTAAAACACACCAGCTAGAAAGAAAAACTATCATAACTAAAAAATCTCCATACCCATTCTTTTAAGCATAATACCTCTTCAAGTAAAGGCCATTTCTGGGTTTACCCAAAGAGTCCCCATCAAAGTCTACCAATTCATAAGCCCCTTTTGCTAGCTTTCGCTTGACAACATAGGGACCATGCCACATAGGAACGAATTTTCCAGCGCCTAATTTATCATTAGCTTGATCATAAACTAAGATTAGATCTCCTTTCGAAAAATTTCGAGGGGTCACATTTCGATCATACTGAGCTTTCATTCGTTTTGCATGAGTCTCGATCACCAATGCAGCATCATGTCGATTCTCATCTAATTGAGCTAAGTATAACAAATGATTTTCCTCTTCGGAAGTGGCTGGAAGTAACTCGATGGCCATTTGCAGTGACAGGATTTCGCATTCAATGGGTAACACGGATTCCAAACCATAGACTTGTTGGAAAGGAGTGAACCCTGTTGATGTTTTTACTGAAGTTTGGTACGCCCAAAGCGCTGAAAATAGCATGTTGTGCCAATTCGACCGATGAATCCCAATGATTCATCAGATCATGATAACTAAAACTTTGTTGATGGACTCAACCAGACCATTCGCTTGTGGATAATAAGGGGTTGAACTATCGTGATGTAAACCAAGCTGGCATGTAAGTTTGGTCATCATAACGTTTCGAAAATGACGCCCATGATCAGTGATTATCGCTTGCGGGACACCAAACCTAGAAATTATATGATTGAACACAAAAATTGCAGCTGTCTTGCCGTCTGCCTCGAATGTAGGCATCGCCTCGGCCCACTTAGTAAAATAATCTACCGCAAGGATGATATACGCATGCCCCCCGGCCGAGTGAGGGTTACATGTAATAAAATCGATACCCCATTTGGCAAAAGGACCAACAACAATTATAGGGTGGAGAGGAGTAGGTGGAGCGCACATCTTACGATCAAAAATCTGGCAGTTGTGGCATTTTCAGACCGTCGTGATACAATTTTAAATAAAGACGGCCAGAAGTAGCCAGCGCGCAATATCTTTTGGGTTGTGGCATACCTAGACATATGACCGCCACACGCTCCAGAGTGACAGTCATTTAGAACCCTTTCAACTTCCTCGTGAGTTAAGCAACGTCGAAAAACAGAGTCCGCCCCACGGCGATAAAGAGTATCTCCAATAATTCTGAATTGTTGGGATTGGAATTGAATTTTCCGACGTTGTGACCTTGAAATTTCTGGCTGAAAGGAATGGGTCTGGAGATAAATGATGATATCCCCATACAAAGGATCTAAAGTGCCGATTAGAAACAAGGATTCGTCCGCAATGGGCTCCTCCGCCACAGTTACCGTGTCAGCATGCGGGAAGTCACACATTAACTCCGCAAAAACTAAAGATTTCTTAGACTTAGATTTCTCAAACTCCAAGTCCAACTCTTGCAGGATAACGATCCATTTAGAGTACTTTCCCCCTAGCAATTTCTTGGTCAAAATGTAGATCATAGGGTTGCAATCCGAAATTACCGTAGTTTTACGTAGTAGAATGTAGTGACGGAAATGTTGGACAGCTTGCACAGCTGCCAATGCCAATTTCTCACATGTGAGTATTTTAGCTTCGTTGTATTTAGCATGCGACTGAGGTAATATATCACATGTTCAGTTCCTGATTCATCTTCCTGAACTAAGACCATTCCAATGGTGGAATGAGAGGCGGCGAGATACAAGAAGTAATCCTGGTTGTAATTGGGAGGATGCAACAACGGTACATGGGTCAACGCGTGCTTGAGTGCATCAAAAGATTTCTGAGCTATCTCATCCCAATAGAATTGAGTGTTTTTCTTCAATAACCGGGTAAAACCCTTTGTAACCTTGGCGTAGTTAGGAATGAATCGTCATAAAAAGTTTTCTTTCCCCTGCAAACTTTGGAGTTGGCGAAGACTCGAAGGAGGAGGCAATTTGATGATAGCTTCGACCTTCGAGGGATCAACACGAATGTCGGCTTTAGAAACTACAAATCCCAGCAATCGACCCGTTTCTATACAGAAGACACATTTGTGTGGGTTCAACCGAATACGATAATGCCTACACCTCATAATGATTGCTCGTAAGTGGACGAGGTGATCAGCTCGATGTAATGAATGAGCAGGAAAATCATCGAGATACGGTTGCTGCTTGATGTCATGAAACGCATAAGACATCTCCCTTTGAAAAGTTGCTCCGGAATTCTTAAGCCCAAAAGGTAACTTGCAATAAGTAAATGTCCCCCATGGACAAATGAAAGTCGTTTTTGGTTGATCGGTAGGTAGAATATTGATTTGATTGTATCCGGAAAAACCGTCCATGAAGGAAAATATTTCGCTGCCGGCACAATCATCAATGATTTGATCGATATAGGGAGTTGGGTAATTGTCCTTTGGACATGCTCGATTAATGTCCCTATAGTCGATGCATATTCTTATTGTTCCCTTCTTTTTGTTAACCGGAACAATATTCGATACCCAATCCGTTAACGGGATCAGATAAATGAAACCTGCTTTCAACAGTTTTTCAACTTCTGATTAAATTGTAGCAGCTTTTCTTGGGTGAATCTGACGCAAACGTTGCCGGACGGGTTTAGCGTCCGAGTAAGTCTTGATCTCATGAACAATAATCGCGGGATCAATTCCTGGCATTTCCTCATAGGACCAGGCAAACACGTCGCAGAATTCTTGAAATAGGGCCTTATATATTTGAATTTTGTCATTTGTACACGAGGCACCTATATGAATGTTCTCAACAATTCCGGGCTTAACCGAAATGTCAATAGGAATAGTTCGAGAGATGTTTCCCAAATTTAACTCTGAATCGGGATGTTTCATTGGATTCTGAGGTTCCTTGAAATATTCAGTTGTAAAAATTGATGAGAAATCAGTTTCAAAACGATCATCCTCAGGTAAAAACGAAGATCTGTGATGGAGATCTTCCCATGGTAAATCATCTACACATAGGATTTCACGAATTTTCTCATCAGAGTGAACAAGTTCAGAAAACGTGGTTAAATCTGAGGTTGATGTGAAAAGTGATTCCTCATGGACCACATTCATTAAGTCATTTCTGGTTGAACACGGGTCAGCAAAAGACTGCACGGCTTCATAGGCAATTTCATATGGACTCAAAGGCATGGAATTTCCAAATGAGTCTATCTCAGATTCAGAAGGGACAATCCAAGGATCATGATAAACAATGGTGTCTGATGTAATCATATGAATGGTTGCGAATGAAGATGATGTGTTGATTAGAGGAAAAGGAAAAGTTCCCAGTAAGTCGGCATCTTTAACTAGTCCTACTCCAACATCCTTATATGGGATAGTCGTTTTACCAACATGTTGTATACTCTCCGAAGAGGCTGGGTCGGATGAAAAGTAAGCCAGCTGGTCTATTGTTACGATCTTTCCATTGTGTGGAAACTTTATTACTCGAAAGACTGATGAAACAACCGCTGTCATAGCGTAAGACCAACTTCGACCCAAGAGAAGGTTGTAATTTAGAGGGGCATCAACCACCTCCACATCTAGACTAACGGTTTTTCCTTCAACCCCTATAGGCAAATCCTGTAGAATGCCAAAAGGATGAAACCCACAGCCATCAAAGGCCTTTAGAATCGTCAAGGATTGATTTAGTGAAGGAGAACCAAGCAATATCCAACACTGTATCGACTTAATACATGTTGAGGCTCCCTCATCAATTACAGTCTGATGAATAGGCCTGTTTTTGACTATCACTGGAATCTGGAAATCCATTTGATGAGGCAAACGCGGTGTACTATTTTCTAGATCGAAAATTATTAGGTTCGGGTCCTGAACATCAACAGCTCCTATAGCCGACAAAAGTAATTTACGTTGTGCTGGGCATGATTGCAGCACTTCCAAAGCTGACATTGTCGAGGGTGAAACAGCTAAATCCTCAACAATGTTATAATTTTGAGCCGCTCTCGCATGTGGATTGAAAGCTGACTTTTGAAGTATACCCTTGGCGGGCGGTTTGATTACCAAGTGTGGATTAGGTTTCTCGATCTGTAGTGGATCGGAACCGGGAGCTGAGGTTGATGGATTAGAATGAGAAGATTCTGCTTCTTTACCATCAACAGGACTCTTACTACAATAATCTTGCGATCGAGTCGCAATACTAACATGGGACATCATTAGTATGGGTTCTTCATTGGCACTCGAGGATGAACCTATCATCTTACTATCTTGAGCCGGAAAAGGATCCTTCAAAACAGCAGGAGTTTGGGAACCCTTGACAATTTTCGCAACCTCTGCACGATGAGGGCAGTCTCTTGTAAAATGTTCATCATCACAAATGAGACAAGGATAACAAGGTTTGCACTTTTCGTCATTGGATTCCGCCTTTTTAGGCTTCTCCTTTGAACTTTTGTCCGTTTTATTCTTCTTCTTTCCTTTCTTCTTCCCACCAGATTTTGATTTGGCTGTAGATGACTCTACAATGTGAAAATCGGCAGAAATCTCTGCAGAAGAATCTCCTGTTGGGGAATCAGGCAAGGTTATGATAGGGGAAGAATTCTTGGAAGACTTCTTCTTACTTTTAGTGTTAACCGTGCCAATCATACCATCGGCGGCATGAGATCCCGAAGGAGCTGCAGCGATTTGATTTTGCTTGGGAAGATCGGGGATTTTTTCATGTAACGTACCCGACTGAGTATACACCAAGTCAAGGTACTGTGCTTGAGCAATGACTTGCTCCTCAGTAACCACTCCGGCTTTAGTAACATCTTCAGTGATCTTTGGCAACAAATATTTTACAAACCACTCAACCAAGATCTGATCCGGACTAAATACCTTTACTAAATGACGTCGACGTCTCCACTCATGAATATGATCTGAAATGTAAGTGGATGTCGATTGTTTTAGCGAAGTTAACAATTCCGTGCCATTGTCATATCGGACTGGCAACTGAAAATGAGTTAAAAATGAGGTAGCTAACTGACTAAAATTATAAAAAGTGCCTCGCGGTAACTCAATGTACCACTTGGCCGTGAGACCAATTAGAGTGCGCTGGAAAAGTTGAAGACGGATCGAATCATCTGTAATGGAGTTAGACGCACACCAGAGGTGGTAGGTCATCACATGGTTCAACGGGTCCTCTCCTGATTTACCTTCGAACTTGGGAATGTCACTAGGCAACTTATTCGGCATTGGCGGCCAAAACGGAAGATAATTAATGGGATCATTCGTTAGGCGCGACAAGTCAGGCAAGTCCAAACTTGCGATAAACGGTAACTTCCGATTAGGATCCCTAAAACTCTGGGTCATGAGACCAGCCCCAGGAGGAGGATATCCAGGATAACTAGGAATAGGAATCGCGTTCGGGATATTGTATCCTCCCGGAAAACCAGGATTAGCTGGACCGTACTGGGGTTGTTGAGGTTGTTGATAAGTGTACCCAGGGTATGGTTGATACTGATAAACTGGTTGCTGCACAGCAGGACCGAATTGGTACTGTTCCTGGTACAGTTGATAGGTGAATTGTGGTTGACTAGTGACAATCGTACTTAAACCAAGTTGTCCTACAGGCATCTGAACCGAAGTTTGAATCGTAGATCCAGACGGTGGTAAAGATGTTTGAGGAGTAGATACAGGAACAGTAGAAACCGGAGCTGTCGATACTCCAGAAGTAGGTGGGGTAGATTGAACAGATGTAGTGGCAGTTGTAGCAGTCGTTTGAGGTGGAGTACGAGGTGTACTGGGCCCAGGCTGAGAAACTACCGAAGGTACAGAAGTTTGAATGTTAGATTGGACTGGTTGCTGGGGTGTACCAGAAACTAAGAGTTGTCAAGTTTGAGATGACAATTGTACACTTGGCTGCAACACCTGTTGGGTTTGCGATGGATCCCACACTATATTCATTCCAGGGTACTGACCCATAACTGGTTGAGAATACTGAGGACCATAACCGGGTTGAGGGTAGGATTGATAATTGAAAGGTACAATTCATGTTCCTTGAACATACGTTTGACCTTGGGGTGCTTGGAAACCTTGGTTCGAGTATTGACCTTGGGGTTGATACCCTTGAGGCACATACTGATACTGGGGTTGACCTTGACATATAAATTGATACTGGCGTTGACCTTGGGGTACATATTGAGTTTGGGATTGACCTTGAGGAATGTACTATCCTATAGGTATGTACTGTCCTTGAGGTTGCCCCCCAGATGCAAATTGTGTACCTTGAGGTTGCCCCCCAGGCGTTAATTGAGGCTGCCCCCTAGGCGGTAACTGGCCACCTTGAGGTTGAGGATTAGGAATAGAACCTGACATCATAAGAATGTCTTCTACGCTCAATAGATTTGTACCATTGCTTCCAGTTAATAACCCTTGCTCAATGGGTTGAGGAGATGCTCCCAAAAAAGTACCAGAAAGGGACTGATAACCAGAGGGAACAGAAGAACCGCCGTACAAAAAGGATTCAGGTGATTGAGTAAACATGGATGACTGTCCTGCCATATTGACGGGAGTGTAAAAACCTCTAGGTGTTGAGCGATAAGGAGCACGAGCTGGTGAAAAACTTAACCCTGAGTTTTCTAAATAATTAGTCAAAGAAAGATACCTAGAACTACTCCTAGGTGGACTGTAAAAAATTGATTCATGCTCCCTTAGTTCAATGACAGGTTGATTTTCAGGGATAGGGATGCCTAATTCTTCTTCTTCCGGAGCAAGTTCTTCAATAGAAATAAGTACAGAGGGAAGATCTTGAGTGATTACTCTTTCTACCCTAGGTGAACCAGGACCACTAAAAGTTGGAGAAACAAACCCCGATGTTGGAGTAGCAGCAAATTCACTTTCAGGGTCAGATATTTCGGGTTCTTCACCTATATCACTAGTAGATGAAAAGCTACCAGCGATTTCGGAGACAGACACTGACTGTGGATTATATTCTGCTACTGGCATCTGAAAATCAGGATGTACTATCAACGAAGATTCTCCTTCTTCCGCTGACCCAACTCTACTGTCTCTAGGAGTTACGAGGACTTTTAAGCCTTCAAGTTGGCTCGGTACTTCCTCAGGAGGTTGGCCCCGAAGTCTATGGGACTTCCTCAGTAACTCAGCCACATTTACAATCTCAGGAGACTGGCCTCGAAGTCTACGGGACTCTCTTGGTAATTCAGCCACAGTTAAAGACCTTTAACTACTTCACACACAAACAAAGTAAAATATCAATAAAAAGCACCTAAATTATCTAAAGAACCAAACAAATTTGAATCAAACGCCTAAAGAATCTAGGAGATCAAACACACACAAACGGTAACTTTCCGGACCGAAAACACTAGTTGGTGATGAAATCCAACATCGCAGAGTTCAGTACAGAAATGGCGGTTGGAACAGTTACCCCGGCAACCTGCTTAATGAAAAGACTGGCACAAGTTCCTCCACTTAACCGTCTCGAGTGAAGTGAACCCCCCAAAAAATCCAAGTGAGTCTAGCCGACGTCTGCTCCAAGTACAGTGGGATCTTCCCACCACTGTCACTTCAAGAAGAGTCCTAAAGAATATGGCCACTAAGGTTACCAATTGAGACAAATACACCTGGGGGAACAGTCTACGATCCGATACGCACGCAAGGGCAGAGTAGCAAGCTCAATCCCCTTGAAGGCTCCTTGACATAATCCAAGGTTTACCAACAAGTGACCCCAGGCTCCTCGACAATGGTTAATCCGAGGTTTACCGTTTTTAATACGTGAATATCTGGCATCGTTCCCAATGAGGAAGGATTGATTCCCACACTGGTTCGGACACGATCACGTGCTTCTCCTTTAAGAGGAGCTTTCCCAGAGCATAAATGCAACAATTGGATTTCTTCCCTACCACAAGATACAGCTACTTGTTTGTTTTTACTGTCTTGGAGAGTTAATTACTCTCCTACTCCAAGACACTAGCCTAAGCTAAGTTGGTGTATCAGAGCCCTAGAAATAAAATGTTACTAGGTGAATTTTACTTTAAGCGTTAATTTTAGTGGTTTTTTTTTAATTCCAAAGGTGCGAAGATGAAACTCGTGGTATGAAGACTCGACTCAAAATCACTAAAAATGCACCTAAGATGATCTAAACAATCTTTTTCTCTTCGATGAACTTCTAAACTAAGAAAGAGTTTGAGAATGCAAATACTTTGTAAACACAAATCTTTCTCAATTAAACAAATTAAAAGAAGAGCTTTTCCTTTCCAAAGCACTCAAAACGAGACAACTAATTATTTCACAAAAATTTCCCTTTTCCGTTTCAAAGCACTCAATCACTACAAAAAACAAACTTTTTCCAAAAGAGATTTTTTTTATATATTTTTTGCAAAACACTCAAAACTAATGAAAATGACTAACTTTGAGATCTACAAATTATAAAAACCTATTTGAAGTCAAAGCCTACTAAAAGTCTTCTTTAAGGATGTTTTACTCAGCTAGATGCAAGCTAAGGACTAATTTATACAGAATCACAAATCAGTCAAGAACAACCAATTTCGTTTTCTTTTTGAAAATGAAAATCCAAACTCTCAAATACAAGCTTTTCGAAGTTTTGTAAAGAGAAAACTCAAAGTGGATTCCTCAAACAAGGGGAGATTTCATGCATGGTCAGACTCATAAGAAGGCTGGTAGACACTAACGTGATCTGAAGTCCCTATAGCTTCTAAGCTCAGAGCCACTACACAACCAAAATGAAAAACAAACCCAACAAGCAAAACTCCTAGGAATTTCACCTAAAACCCTAACACTAGTGAAATTAAACCAAGGAAAGTTTTTGACAGGGTACACGCAGGTCTAGGCAATGGCTAAAACCTATAAACAAATTCTAAACTGATAAAAAAGAGAGAAAATTTAAAATTTCTCAAAATTTTGACAAGGTACGCAGGGAGCTTGTTTACACAGGTGCGTTCACGCTCTGTGCACAAAGAAAAAGTGCGTACTGGTACGCAATGTGCTTTACTCAGAGGGTGCGTACGTCTCCCAAAACTATGAAAAATAAAAAACTAACTCAAAATTAACTAAATCCACCCAATCCCACAATCATCAAGTCAAAAACAGAAACAAAAAATACAGTTTCTCAGGTCAAAGTATAAACAAGGAAAACAATCAAATCCCTAGTGGAGTCGCCATTTTGTCACACGGAATAAGTCGATCTTGCGGACAGGATAGACCTTCCTAGAATCTAAAGAAGACCTAATGACAAGAAAACCAACCAGACACTATCTTTCTCTAAATATGCTTTGATAAACAATAGCAAACAAGTGTTTTTAGGGCCTACCTTAGGTCCAACGCTAGCTTGTGGATGCCCTCGCTCCTTCGATCCAAATGAGCTCCTTTTCACGGATCTGCAAACACAAACAAGGCAAGCAAATTAAATAGCTCCTGAAAATCCAATTGCATAAAACATATTTAACATGAACGTCAAGGAGTCCATGAAACAAATAACATAAGATACTTGTTGAGAAAAATGAGTTTGATTGTATTAATTCAAAAGAAGAAGAACCTTACAACCTTTGCCTTGACGCTGTACAAGCTCCTCCCAGGGACCAGCAAGAAGTCTCCTCTACTTTGACAAGTTTCACTCACTCCCCAATGAAACCAAAAAGGTATGTGATCTCTCCTCTTTAGGCTTAACTAGGAAGTCTTGATTTCACCGGCATTTACCCTTAAAAATGTTCAGCTTCTAACCTCTCTAGCAACCAGCCCAATGCCTATATTTATAGTGCAATGGAGGGAGGTTACTAGGTCCTCCTTCAAAGGGATAAAGCCCTCCTTCAAAGGGATAGCTCCTCCATCAAAGGGATTAGCTTCTTCTCTTTTGGGATGCTTGAACCACCTCAGAGCGAACAATCCACGTCAAAATTCCTTCTAGAAACCTCTAGAATTAACCCAAAGTGAGTTTTTAAAGATAAAACTTGCGCCTTTTGACTTTCACAGGGGTCTCCACCTACACCGTTAGGGACAGAGCGGGCAGGTCCGCAGTTTTTGTACACAGAAGGTGCGGGACCGCAGGTGACCATGAGAGAAAGTGCGAAACCAGAGTTACATTGATTTTTAGTGTCTTTCTCTCATTTCCAAAGCTTGATTTGAGGAGCTGAGGTCTGAGACTTGCTTAGGAGGATATTACAAGTGATGATAGTCCCATACTGACTGCAAATAATCATGGTGATGATATTTTTGTGTAATCATCGTTAGGAAAGATGGACGATAACTTCCTCCATTTCTGGCAAGTACCTCTTTATTTTTGACAAGCTTGAGGAGGATAACATTTGCTTGATTATAAGGTCATCCTTCGGATGTGTCCAACTTAGTTTAAATTCGAGCCCTAAGAAGGAGTGGTTCGTTCCTGTTTGTAATTGAACAGGTACTTTACTGTGAAATTTAACGAGTCCAGTATAGGAGAAACTCGGCGTTTTTCAATTTTAGAGAGTCTGAAAAAACTTAAGAAGAATCCAGGGTTGACCTTTTTCGTAAATTTGTGTCTCCCAAGCCCGAAAAAGTATAAAATAATACTTGAGAGAACCGCTTGATCTTTTACGACCAAGGAGTACTTTTCGTCATTAGTGCCTTTGACCCGAAAAAGTAAAAAAGTGATCAATGACATGTCGTTTTATAACCAATATCGAATTTGAAACGACAAAAATCCGGCAATATTTTCATGTTTTTATGGTTGGAAAAGAGTTGTAAGTGGACCATCTTTTAATTCTGTTTTAACGAGTTTAAAAGAAAAACTCGGCAATCTTTTCATGTTTCAGGAGTCAGAAAAGGGCGTAAAGATGACTCTACATGTTTTTCTATTGAAAATGATAGATTTCGCTTGAATAATCCTTTATTCTGCACAAAAACACAAACATTACTCATACCTGTTTGAAATGGATAAAAACGTTGCAAAATACCTTTTGAAAGTGAAACATAAACAAATTTGTGATTTATTTACTCAAAAAACTTATAAAAAGGGCCTTTGTCAATTCATTTTTATCGTTTGAGTTTTGGTGAGAAAATAGTGCTTTTGCTCAGAAAATTCCCCGTGAAGATTGCGGAAAATCCAACCGTCGGAATCGAGCGCCGTCTTCTCCAGGTAATCCACATCATCCTATTCTTCATTTTTAACCATTTAATTTTTTGTTTTAGTCTTTTATTTTCATTTTTGGGAGGGTTTTTAGGCGCAAAACCCGCGCACGGGGGCCCGCAGGTTTACCATTGCGGGCCTGCGGAGCCCGACTTTTTCTCGATTGGGAAAAAGCTCGGGGTCCGCACCTTCCGTGCAGACAAAGTGCGGTCCCACGTACTGTCTCTAACCCGGAGGGTGCGTACCCCGCCGTAAGGGTTTTGAACCCAAAAATTCTCAAAAATGGACCACACAAAATATTTTCTAGCATTTTAATTTGTCTTTATACTTGATGCAGAGAGTACATCATGCTAGATTGGCATGAATGAGAGCATGAGGACGTGGATGCTACCACATGGAATCATTAGCCTTCACTTGATGCTTTGAGGGCATGCGGACTGTACAAATTCTGGGCCATTCCTGGCAAGAGGGCTCAGGTGGATTTCTTACAGTGGCTGGTTGACAGATGGAGCATACAGGACCAGTGCTTCTTCATTGGCGGCCACCAACTCGAAATTGAGCCGGTGGACATATATTTCTTGACTGGTTTGCCTAAGAGAGGGGAAGACTTGACTCTGCATGGGACTAGGCTAGGTGGCCAGTTTGTTGATAGCCTCCGGCTAGAGTACTGCAACAGCGAGGCTAAAGACAAAGGGATAGACATAAAGACGATATCTCATCCTGAGCTCATGGTGATTGCATTCACTGTCACCAGACTTTACGGAGCTGCCGCATTACATATTACCACCGGATCCCAGATGCGTATGGCAGTTGATTCCTTTCGAGGCACCATCTTCAACTGGTGCGATGCCGTGTTGGCCAATGTGAAAGGCGAACTGACCAGGGCCAAGAACGGACGACTAAAGACCTTTGGTTATGGGGCTTTGGTCGTGAGCTTTGGCCTGGAGAGGGTTCCTATGCTTATCCCACAGCACCTTACTATTGGAGCTGGGCTTCCTCGAGAGCCTAAACTGATGCGATGGGTCGTAGTCATGGCCCGTCACTCGGACGAGAGGACAGAGGTTGCTCGCTTCAAACCTGAGTATTTCCAATGGTTGGAAAACCAGGTCTTTTCCATTCAGGACTTCCCTTACGCTGGGATAGATTTTCGTGGTGACCCAGACATGGTTCTTCCACCAGGAGAGCAGTGGGATGAGTCAGGTAAAATCCTTTTCAACATTTTTTCTATTTAACTTTTTTTTGTTTTTCCATCGTCTCAAAACTGATAGTAAAAATTTTAAAATGCAGATGTGGGTCCACAGCGACCAAGCGCTATCCGGCCTTTCGAGAGGAGGCAACCAGTTGCACCCGCGCCAGCCCCACAGGATGAATCAGCAGAGTTTTTGGCCGAGTTGGAGGGTCATCTCGAGCGCTTGACAGGAGATATTCCTGAGACCACTATAGACGACATTCCTCGTCGACTTCAGTGCTATGTGATTGGAGTCCCGGGACCTTCTAGGAGGTTCCTTTGCAAGGTGGCCCGTGTAGTGGTTTCTTATAGAGATCATCACCAGTGATAGGATGATCGCCTATTGTGGGCACATGTGACATTTTTGTTTTCTGTACTTATCATTTTTGCCGATCATAAGGTGTTTTTCAACCTATGATCGAAGACGATGTATTTTTTGACACACTCCTAGATATATATATCACTATTACCGGCTTATCTTGTAAATCATGTTATGGAATGGTTTTAAATTTACATGTATGATAATTGCAAATGTCTATTTAACATTCGAGAAGCAATTGCATCTGCTAATGTATTTAAAGATCTCGGAATATGCTGATATTCAATGTAATCAAATTCACGTTCCAAGAGATGCACTCTCAAAAATAATCTTAATAACACTGGATTTCTAATGGCATACACTCTATTAAGCTGTAATACAATGAGTTTAGAATCTAACCTCACTATCAAACTCCGAATCCCAAATGAAATAGATTCAGACAATAACTCAATCACTGCACTATATTTGGCAATGTTATTCGGTGTTTGACTGAGGCTTACCCCATGCATAGATACTAACTCGTCAGAGGGCGAATAGATAACCAAAGCTGCGGAAGAGATGTTCCGTGTATTACGACAAGCACCATCAGCGAAACCAATGTATGTTTGGAGAGGCATCGACATCTGCAATATCAAGAGTAAAACTAAGATAAGCAGGAATAATGACGAAAAAACACTCTCTAAGCTAAGCACACTGTTTAAACTAAAACACACCAGCTAGAACGAAAAACTATCCTAACTAAAAAATCTCCATACCCATTCTTTTAAGCATAATACCTCTTCAAGTAAAGGCCATTTCTGGGTTTACCCAAAGAGTCCCCATCAAAGTCTACCAATTCATAAGCCCCTTTTGCTAGCTTTCGCTTGACAACATAGGGACCATGCCACATAGGAACGAATTTTCCAACGCCTAATTTATCATTAGCTTGATCATAAACTAAGACTAGATCTCCTTCCGAAAAATTTCGAGGGGTCATATTTCGATCATACTGAGCTTTCATTCGTTTTGCATGAGTCTCGATCACCAATGCAGCATCATGTCGATTCTCATCTAATTGAGCTAAGTATAACAAATGCTTTTCCTCTTTGGAAGTGGCTGGAAGTAACTCGATGGCCATTTGCAGTGACGGGATTTCGCATTCAATGGGTAACACAGCTTCCAAACCATAGACTAGTTGGAAAGGAGTGAACCCTGTTGATGTTTTTACTGAAGTTCGGTATGCCCAAAGCGCTGAAAATAGCATGTTGTGCCAATTTGACCGATGAATCCCAATGATTAGTCGGATCATGATAACTAAAACTTTGTTGATGGACTCAACCAGAGCATTCGCTTGTGGATAATAAGGGGTTGAACTATCGTGATGTAAACCAAGCTGGCCTGTAAGTTTGGTCATCATAACATTTCGGAAATGACGCCCATGATCAGTGATTATCACTTGCAGGACACCAAACCTAGAAATTATATGATTGAACACGAAAATTGCAGCTGTCTTGCCGTCTGCCTTGAATGTAGGCATCGCCTCGGCCCACTTAGTAAAATAATCTACCGCAAGGATGATATATGCATGCCCCCCCGCCAAGTGAGGGTTACATGTAATAAAATTGATACCCCATTTGGCAAAAGGACCAATGGCAATTATAGGGTGGAGACGAGCAGGTGGAGCGCGCATCTTACGATAAAAAATCTGGCAGTTGTGGCATTTTCGTACCGCCGTGATACAATCTTTAAATAAAGAAGGCCAGAAGTAGCCAGCGCGCAATATCTTTTGGGTTGTGGCATACCCAGACATATGACCACCACACGCTCCAGAGTGACAGTCATTTAGAACCCTTTCAGCTTCCTCGTGAGTTAAGCAACGTCGTAAAACAGAGTCCGCCCCACGGCGATAAAGAGTATCTCCAATAATCCTGAATTTTTGGGACTGGAATCCAATTTTCCGACGTTCTGACCTTGAAATTTCTTGCCGAAAGGATTGGGTCTGGAGATAAATGATGATATCCCCATACCACGGATCTAAAGTGCTGATTAGAAACAAGGATTCGTCCGCAATGGGCTCCTCCACCACAGTTTCTGTGTCAGCACGCGGGAAGTCACACATTAACTTCGCAAAAACTAAAGATTTCTTAGACTTAGATTTCTCAAAATACAAGTCGAACTCTTGCAGGATAACGATCCATTTAGAGTACTTGCCCCCTAGCAATTGCTTGGTCAAAATGTAGATCATAGGGTTGCAATCCGAAATTACCGTAGTTTTACGTAGTAGAATGTAGTGACAGAAACATTGGATAGCTTGCACAGCTGCCAATGCCAATTTCTCCACATGTGAGTATTTTAGCTCAGTTGGATTTAGCGTGCGACTGAGGTAATATATCACATGTTCCATTGCAAATTCATCTTCCTGAACTAAGACCATTCCAATGGTGGAATGAGAGGCGGCGAGATACAAGAAGTAATCCTGGTTGTAATTGGGAGGATGCAACAACGGTGCATGGGTCAACGCGTGCTTGAGTGCATCAAAAGATTTCTGAGCTATCTCATCCCAATAGAATTGAGTTTTTTGCTTCAACAACCGGGTAAAACCCTTTGTAACCTCAGCGTAGTTAGGAATGAATCGTCGTAAAAGGTTTGCTTTCCCCTGCAAACTTTGGAGTTGGCGAAGACTCGAAGGAGGAGGCAATTTGATGATAGCTTCGACCTTCAAGGGATCAACGTGAATGCCAGCTTTCGAAACTACAAATCCCAGCAATCGACCCGTTTCTATACAGAAGACACATTTGTGTGGGTTCAACCGAATACGATAATGTCTACACCTCGTAAAGATTGCTCGTAAATGGACGAGGTGATTAGCTCGATGTAATGAATGAGCAGGCAAGTCATCGAGGAAGGGTTGCACAATGTGCTTGATGTCATGAAACGAATAAGACATCGCCCTTTGAAAAGTTGCTCCAGCATTCTTAAGCCCAAAAGGTAATTTGTAATAAGAAAATGTCCCCCATGGACAAATGAAAGCCGTTTTTGGTTGATCGGCAGGTAGAATATTGATTTGATTGTATCCGGAAAAACCATCCATGAAGGAAAATATTTCGTTTTCGGCACAATCATCAATGATTTGATCAATATAGGGAGTTGGGTAATTGTCCTTTGGACAGGCTCGATTAATGTCCCTATAGTCGATGCATATTCTTATTGTTCCATGCTTTTTGTTAACCGGAACAATATTCGATACCCAATCCGTTAACGGGATCGAATAAATGAAACCAGCTTTCAACAGTTTTTCAACTTCTGCTTTAATTGCAGCAGCTTTTCTTGGGTGAATCTGACGCAAACGTTGTCGGACGGGTTTAGCGTCCGGGTAAGTCTTGATCTCATGAACAACAATCGCGGGATCAATTCCTGGAATTTCCTCATAGGACCAGGCAAACACGTCGCGGAATTCTTGAAATAGGGCCTTATATATTTGAATTTCGTCATCTGTACACGAGGCACCTATGTGAATGTTCTCAACAATTTCGGGCTTAACCGAAATGTCAATAGGAATAGTTCGAGAGATGTTTCCCAAATTTAACTCTGAATCGGGATGTTTCATTGGATTCTGAGGTTCCTTGACATATTCAGTTGTAAAAATTGATGAGAAATCAGTTTCAAAACGATCATCCTCAGGTAAAAACGAAGATCTGTGATGGAGATCTTCCCATGGTAAATCATCTACACATAGGATTTCACGAATTTGCTCATCAGAGTGAACAAGTTCAGAAAACGTGGTTAAATCCGAGGTTTATGTGAAAAGTGATTCCTCATGGACCATATTCATTAAGTCATTTTTGGTTGAACATGGGTCAGCAAAAGACTGTACGACTTCATAGGCAATTTCATATGGACTCAAAGGCATGGAATTACCATATGAGTCTATTTCAGATTCAGAAGGGACGATCCAAGGATCATCATAAACAATGGTGTATGATGTAATCATATGAATGGTTGCGAATGAAGATGATGCGTTGATTGGAGGAAAAGGAAAAGTTCCCAGTAAACCGACATCTTTAACTAGTCCTACTCCAACATCCTTATATGGGATAGTCGTTTTACAAACATGCTGTATACTCTCCGAAGAGACTGGGTTGGATGAAAAGTAAGCCAGCTAGTCTATTGTTACGATCTTTCCATTGTGTGGAAACTTTATTACTCGAAAGACCAATGAAATGACCGCTGTCATAGCGTAAGACCAACTTCGACCCAAGAGAAGGTTGTAATCTAGAGGGGCATCAACCACCTCCACATCTAGACTAACGGTTTTTCCTTCAACCCCTATAGGCAAATCCTGTAGAATGCCAAAAGGATGAAACCCATGGCCATCAAAGGCCTTTAGAATCGTCGAGGATTGATTTAGTGAAGGAGAACCATGCGATCTCCAACACTGTATCGACATAATACACGTTGAGGCTCCCTCATCAATTACAGTCTGATGAATAGGCCTGTTTTTGACTATCACTGGAATCTGGAAATCCATTTGATGAGGAAAACGCGGTGTACTATTTTCTAGATCGAAAATTATTAGGTTCGGGTCCTGAACATCAACAGCTCCTATAGCCGACAAAAGTAATTTACGTTGTGTTGGGCATGATTGCAGCACTTCCAAAGCCGACATTGCCGAGGGTGAAACAGCTAAATCCTCAACAATGTTATAATTCTGAGCCACTCTCGCATGTGGATTGAAAGCTGACTTTCGAAGTATACCCTTGGCGGGCGGTTTGATTACCAAGTCTGGATTAGGTTTCTCGATCTGTAGTGGATCGGAACCGGGAGCTGAGGTTGATGGATTAGAATGAGAAGATTTTGCTTCTTTACCATCAACAGGACTCTTACTACCATAATCTTGCGATCGAGTCGCAATCCTAACATGGGACATCATCAGTATGGGTTCTTCATTGGCACTCGAGGATGAACCTATCATCTTACTGTCTTGAGCCGGAAAAGGATCCTTCAAAACAGTAGGAGTTTGGGAACCCTTGACAATTTTCGCAACCTCTACACGATGAGGGCAGTCTCTTGTAAAATGTTCATCGTCACAAATGAGACAAGGATAACGAGGTTTGTGCTTTTCGTCATTGGATTCCACCTTTTCAGGTTTCTCCTTTGAACTTTTGTCCGTTTTATTCTTCTTCTTTCCTTTCTTCTTCCCACCAGATTTTGATTTGTCTGTAGATGACTCTACAACGTGAATATCAGCGGAAATCTCTGCAGAAGAATCTCCTGTTGGGGAATCAGGCAAGGTTGTGATAGGGGAAGAATTCTTGGAAGACTTCTTCTTACTTTTAGTGTTAACCGTGCCAATCATACCATCGGCAACATGAGATCCTGAAGGAGCTGCAGCGATTTGATTTTGCTTGGGAAGATTGGGGATTTTTTCGTGTAACGTACCCGACTGGGTATACACCAAGTCAAGGTACTGTGCTTGAGAAATGACTTGCTCCTCAGTAACCACTTCGACTTTAGCAACATCTTCAGTGATCTTTGGCAACAAAGATTTTACAAACCACTCAGCCAAGGTCTGATCTGGAATAAAGACCTTCACTAAACGATGTTGACATCTCCACTCATGAATATGATCTAAAATGTACATGGATGTCGATTGTTTTAGCGAAGTTAAAAATTCCGTTCCATTGTCATATCGGACTGGCAACTGAAAATGAGTTAAAAACGAGGTAGCTAACTGACTGAAATTATAAAAAGTGCCTCGCAGTAACTCAATGTACCACTTGGCCGCGAGACCAATTAGAGTGCGCTGGAAAAGTCTAAGACGGATTGAATCATCTGTGATGGAGTTAGACGCACACCAGAGGTGGTAAGTCATCACATGGTTCGACGGGTCCTCTCCTGATTTACCTTCGAACTTGGGAATGTCACTGGGAAACTTATTCGGAATTGGCGGCCAAAACGGAAGATAATTAATGGGATCATTTGTTAGTCGTGACAAGTGAGGCAAGTCCAAAGTTGCGATAAACGGTAACTGCCGATTAGGATCCCTAAAACTTTGGTCATGAGACCAGCCCTAGGAGGAGGATATCCAGGATAACTAGGAATAGGAATCGCGTTCGGGATATTGTATCCTCCCAAAAAAACAGGATTAACTGGACCCTACTGGTGTTGTTGAGGTTGTTGATAAGTGTACCCAGGGTACGATTGATACTAATAAACTGGCTGCTAGATAGCAGGACCGAATTGGTACTGTCCCTGGTACGGTTGATAGGTGAATTGTGGTTGACTAGTGACAACCGTACTTAAACCAGGTTGTCCTACAGGTATCTGAACCGAAGTTTGAATCATGGATCCAGACGGTGGTAAAGATGTCTGAGGAGTAGATACAGGAACAGCAGAAACCGGAGCTGTCGATACTCCAAAAGTAGGTGGGGTAGATTGAACAGATGTAGCGACAGTTGTAGCAGTCGTTTGAGGCGGAGTACGAGGTGTACTGGGCCCAGGCTGAGAAACTACCGAAGGTACAAAAGTTTGAATGTTAGACTGGACTGGTTGCTGGGGTATACCAGAAAATTTGTCCAGTTTCAGATGACAACTGTACACTTGGCTGCAACACCTATTGGGTTTGCGATGGATCCCACGCTATATTCATTCCAGGGTACTGACCCATAACTGGTTGAGAATACTGAGGACCATAACTGGGTTGAGGGTAGGATTGATAATTGAAAGCTACATTTCATGTTCCTTGAACATACATTTGACCTTGGGGTGGTTGGAAACCTTGGTTCGAGTATTGACCTTGGGGTTGATACCCTTGAGGCACATACTGATACTGGGGTTAACCTTGAGGTATAAATTGATACTGGGGTTGACCTTGGGGTACATATTGAGTCTGGGGTTGACCTTGAGGAATGTACTATCCCGTAGGTATGTACTGTGCCTGAGGTTGCCCCCCAGATGTAAATTGTGTACCTTGAGGTTGCCCCCCAGGCGTTAATTGAGGCTGACCCCCAGGCGGTAACTGGCCACCTTGAGGTTGAGGATTGGGAATAGAACTTGACATCATAAGAATGTCTTCTACGCTCAACGACTTTGTACCATTGCTTCCAGTTAATAACCCTTTCTCAATGGGTTGAGGAGACGCTCCCAAAAAAGTACCAGAAAGGGACTGATACCTAGAGGGAACAGAAGGATCGTCGTACAAAAAGGATTCGGGTGATTGAGTAAACATGGACAACTGTCCTACCATATTGACGGGAATGTAAAAACCTCTAGGTGTTGAGTGATAAGGAGCACGAGGTGGTGAAAAACTTAACCCTGAGTTTTCTAAATAATTAGTCAAAGAAAGATACCAAGAACTACTCCTAGGTGGACTGTAAAAAATTGATTCACGCTCCCTTAGTTCAATGACAGGTTGATTTTTAGGGATAGGGATGCCTACTTCTTCTTCTTCTGGAGCAAGTTCTTCAATAGAAATAAGTCCAGAAGGAAGATCTTGAGTGATTACTCTTTCTACCCTAGGTGAACCAAGACCACTAAAAGTTGGAGAAACAAACCCTGATGTCAGAGTAGTAGCAAATTCACTTTCAGGCTCGGACATTTCGGGTTCTTCACCTATATCACTAGTAGATGAAAAGCTACCAGCAATTTCAGAGACAGACACTGACTATGGATTATATTCTGCTACTGGCGTTTGAAAATCAGGATGTACTATCAAAGAAGATTCTCCTTCTTCCGGTGACCCAACTCTACTGTCTCTAGGAGTTATGAGGACTTTTAAGCCTTCAAGTTGGCTCGGTACTTCCTCAGGAGGTTGGCCCCGAAGTCTACGGGACTTCCTTAGTAACTCAGCCACATTTACAATCTCAGGAGACTGGCCCCGAAGTCTACGGGACTGTCTTGGTAATTCAGCCATAGTTAAAGACCTTTAACCACTTCACACACAAACAAAGTAAAATCTCAATAAAAAGCACCTAAGGTCTCTAAAGAACGAAACAAATTTGAATCAAACACCTAAAGAATCTAGGAGATCAAACACACACAAACAGTAACTTTCCGGACCGAAAACACTAGTTGGTGATGAAATCCAACATCGCAGAGTTCAGTACAGAAATGGCGGTTGGAACAGTTACCCCGGCAACCTGCTTAATGAATAGACTGGCACAAGTTCCTCCACTTAACCGTCTCGAGTGAAGTGAACCCTCCAGAAAATCCAAGTGAGTCTAGCCGACGTCTGCTCCAGGTACAGTGGGATCTTCCCACCATAGTCACCTCAGGAAGAGTCCTAAAGAATATGGCCACTAAGGTTACCAACTGAGACAAATACACCTGGGGGAACAGTCTACGATCCGATACACACTCAAGGGTAGAGTAGCAAGCTCAATCCCCTTGAAGGCTCCTTGACATAATCCAAGGTTTACCAACAAGTGACCCCAGGCTCCTCGACAATGGTTAATCCGAGGTTTACCGTTTTTAATACGTGAATATGTGGTGTCGTTCCCAATGAGGAAGGATTGATTCCCACACTGGTTCGGACACGATCTTGTGCTTCTCCTTTAAGAGGAGCTTTCCCAGAGCATAAATGCAACAATTGGATTTCTTCCCTACCACAAGATACAGCTACTTGTTTGTTTTTACTGTCTTGGAGAGTTAATTACTCTCCTACTACAAGACACTAGCCTAAGCTAAGTTGGTGTATCAGAACCCTAGAAATAAAATGTTACTAGGTGAATTTTACTTTATGCGTTAATTTTAGTGGTTTTTGTTTAAGTCCAAAGGTGCGGAGATGAAACTCGTGGTATGAAGACTCGACTCAAAATCACTAAAAATGCACCTAAGATGATCTAAACAATCTTTTTCTCTTCGATGAACTTCTAAACTAAGAAAGAGTTTGAGAATGCAAATACTTTGTAAACACAAATATTTCTCAATTAAACAAATTAAAAGAAGAGCTTTTCCTTTCCGAAGCACTCAAAACGAGACAACTAATTATTTCACAAAAATTTCCCTTTTTCGTTTCAAAGCACTCAATCACTACAAAAAACAAACTTTTTCCAAAAGATATTTTTTTTATATATTTTTTGCAAAACACTCAAAACCAATGAAAATGACTAACTTTGAGATCTACAAATTATAAAAACCTATTTGAAGTCACAGCCTACTAAAAGTCTTCTTTAAGGATGTTTTACTCAGCTAGATGCAAGCTAAGGACTAATTTATGCAGAATCACAAATCAGTCAAGAACAACCAATTTCGTTTTCTTTTTGAAAATGAAAATCCAAACTCTCAAACACAAGCTTTTCGAAGTTTTGTAAAGAGAAAACTCAAAGAGGATTCCTCAAGCAAGGGGAGATTTCATACATGGTCAGACTCATAAGAAGGCTGGTAGACACTAAGGTGATCTGAAGTCCCTACAGCTTCTAAGCTCAGAGCCACTACACAACCAAAATGAAAAACAAACCCAACAAGCAAAACTCCTAGGAATTTCACCTAAAACCTTAACACTAGTGAAATTAAACCAAGGAAAGTTTTTGACAGGGTACACGCAGGTCTGGGCAATGGCTAAAACCTATAAACAAATTCTAAACTGATAAAAAAGATAAAAATTTAAAATTTCTCAAAATTTTGACAGGGTACGCAGGAAGCCTGTTTACACAGGTGCGTTCACACTCTGTGCACAAAGCAAAAGCGCGTACAGATACGCACTGTGCTTAACTTAGAGGGTGCGTACTTCTCCCAAAACTATGAAAAATAAAAACTAACTCAAAATTAACTAAATCCACCCAATCCCACAATCATCAAGTCAAAAACAGAAACAAAAAATACAGTTTCTCAAGTCAAAGTATAAACAAGGAAAACAATCAAGTCCCCAGTGGAGTCGCCATTTTGTCACACAGAATAAGTCGATCTTGCGGACAAGATAGACCTTCCTAGAATCTAAAGAAGACCTAATGACAAGCAAACCAACCAAACACTATCTTTCTCTAAATATGATTTGATAAACAATATCAAACAAGTGTTTTTAGGGCCTACCTTAGGTCCAACGCTAGCTTGTGGATGCTCTCGCTCCTTCGATCCAAATGAGCTCCTTTTCGCGGATCTGCAAACACAAAAAAGGCAAACAAATTAAATAGCACCTGAAAAGCCAATTGCATAAAACATATTTAACATGAAAGTCAAGGAGTCCATGAAACAAATAACATAAGATACTTGTTGAGAAAAATGTTTGATTGTACAAGCTCCTTCTAGGGTCCAGCAAGAAGTCTCCTCTACTTTGACAAGTTTCACTCACTCCCCAATGAAACCAAAAAGGTATGTGATCTCTCCTCTTTAGGCTTAACTAGGAAGTCTTGATTTCACCAGCATTTACCCTTAAAAATGTTCAGCTTCTAACCTCTCTAGCAACCAGCCCAATGCCTGTATTTATAGTGCAATGGAGGGAGGTTACTAGGTCCTCCTTCAAAGGGATAAAGCCCTCCTTCAAAGGGATAGCTCCTCTCATCAAGGGATTAGCTCCTTCTCTTTTGGGATGCATGAACCACCTCAGAGCGAACAATCCACGTCAAAATTCCTTCTAGAAACCTCTAGAATTATCCCAAAGTGAGTTTTTAAAGATAAAACTTGCACCTTTTGACTTTCACAGGGGTCCGCACCTACACCGTTAGGGACAGAGCGGGCAGGTCTGCAGTTTTTGTACACAGAAGGTGCGGGACCGCAGGTGACCATGAGAGAAAGTGCGGAACCAGAGTTACATTGATTTTTAGTGTCTTTCTCTCATTTCCAAAGCTTGATTTGAAGAGCTGAGGTCTGAGACTTGCTTAGGAGGATAGTACAAGTGATGATAGACCCATACTGACTGCAAATAATCATGGTGACGATATTTTTGTGTAACAGATTTCCCCCTAAAGTGCGAAGTCTGTAGTAGATGAGGATTTCTTATCATTTAGAAAGAGTGAAGTACTTTATCATTTCGAGGATCATCTTGTGGAGAACCCGGTTGGAACCTGTAAAAACATTCAATGGAAGATATATATATGAGATCATATAATCGCTGAGGTAGGCATTCCCATACTCAGATAAAAACTGACTACAAACTAACTACTGTTCTAATACAAGAATGATCTTGTAAAACATCACAAGTATAGACTCATGTGGACACAGTATGGACGCAACCATCTGTTTATGAATAGTCCACTATATAATGAATACAAAATTCCTCACAGGCTGGATTCTGGAAACTAGATCCAGGGTCTTCATTTCTACTTCCCAAAATAGTACGATTCTATCCATGCGAATGAATGTGTTGATGTCGAACATGGTAGAAACCACTTGATTACCAGTCAATGATGTAAATTGTTAACAAGTGTGAGAGAAACCACCAGTGATGTCAATGGCTCTCAAAGTACCCAGTACAATCCATGAGATGCAAATAAATGTGTTGATGACGAACATGTCACGAAATCCTTTGATCGAAAGTCAATGATGTAAATTGTCGTCAAAGGCGAGAAACATGCCATTGAGGCATGCAGACTTCAAGGTACTGACGATTCCTAGATCATCTTTCTAGATAATGAGATGATGTCGATAGAAAGTGATCCGTCGTAGGTAATCCCACAACACGAAATCATAGATCAAGTTGAAGAAATTTAGTTGCAAGGACTGACTCAAGGATGGTCCAGATGGATGACAGATATTTTGCAAATGAATGGCTTATTGGCAGTGACCTCTTGAACACATAACAACACGATAGATGGCTTGGTGACAATTGACCCAAAGTTAATACCCAGAAACCGGCTGAAGACTTTCAATGTGGTTTGATCAACTGTTAGGCAAAGGATTTCCCAACCCAGGTGGATGAAAGTGTCGTGTTCAAGAGTGGTTACAAAGTATGACAAACAGGCTCATTTTTCTCTCTTTTCCCCCACCATTTCTACCTTTATGACAAACAGGCTCATTTTTCTTCCTTTTCAAACAATTTTTCCCAACCCAGGTGGATGAAAGTGTCATGTTCAAGAGTGGTTACAAAGTATGACAGACATGCTCATTTTTCTCTCTTTTCCCCCACCATTTCACACAGAATAAGTCGATCTTGCGGACAAGATAGACCTTGCTAGAATCTAAAGAAGACCCAATGACAAGCAAACCAACCAGACACTATCTTTCTCTAAATATTCTTTGATAAACAATAGCAAACAAGTGTTTTTAGGGCCTACCTTAGGTCTAACGCTAGCTTTTGGATGCCCTCGCTCCTTTGATCCAAATGAGCTCCTTTTCGCGAATCTACAAACACAAACAAGGCAAACAAATTAAATAGCACCTGAAAAGCCAATTGCATAAAACATATTTAACATGAAAGTCAAGGAGTCCATGAAACAAATAACATGAGATACTTTTTGAGAAAAATGAGTTTGATTGTATTAATTCAAAAGAAGAAGAACCTTACAACCTTTGCCTTGATGCTGTACAAGCTCCTCCCAAGGTCCAGCAAGAAGTCTCCTCTACTTTGACAAGTTTCACTCACTCCTCAATGAAACCAAAAAGGTATGTGATCTCTCCTCTTTAGGCTTAACTAGGAAGTCTTGATTTCACTAGCATTTACCCTAAAAAATGTTCAGCTTCTAACATCCTTAGCAACCAGCCCAATGCCTGTATTTATAGTGCAATGGAGGGAGGTTACTAGGTCCTCCTTCAAAGGGATAGCTCCTCTCATCAAGCGATTAGCTCCTTCTCTTTTTGGATGCATGAACCACCTCATAGCGAACAATCCACGTCAAAATTCCTTCTAGAAACCTCTAGAATTAACCTAAAGTGAGTTTTTAAAGATAAAACTTGTGCCTTTTGACTTTCACAGGGGTTCGCACCTCCACCGTTAGGGACAGAGCGGGCAGGTCCGCAGTTTTTGTACACAGAAGGTGCGGGACCGCAGGTGACCATGAGAGAAAGTGCGGAACCAGAGTTACATTGATTTTTAGTGTCTTTCTCTCATTTCCAAAGCTTGATTTGAAGAGCTGAGGTTTGAGACTTGCTTAGGAGGACAGCACAAGTGATGATAGACCCATACTGACTGCAAATAATCATCGCGACGATATTTTTGTGTAACAGATTGCCCCCTAAAGTGCAAAGTCTGTAGTAGATGAGGATTTCTTATCATTTAGGAAGAGTGAAGTACTTTATCATTTCGAGGATCATCTTGTGGAGAACCTGGTTGGAACCTGTAAAAACATTCAATGCAAGATATATATATGAGTCATATCACTGCTGAGGTAGGAATTCCCATACTTAGATAAAAACTTACTAGAAACTAACTACTGTTCTGATACAGGAATGATCTTGTAAAACATCACAAGTATAGACTCATGTGGACACAGTATGGACATAGCCATCTATTTATGAATAGTCCATTATATAATGAATACAAAATTCCTCGCAGCCTGGATTGTGGAAACTAGATCCAGGGTCTTCATTTCTACTTCCCGAAACAATACACTTTTATCGATGCGAATAAATGTGTTGATGTCTAACATGGTAGAAACCACTTGATTACCAGTCAATGATGTAAACTGTAAACAAGTGTGAGAGAAACCACCAGTGATGTCAATGGCTCTCAAAGTACCCAGTACAATCCATGAGATGCGAATAAATGTGTTGATGTCGAGCATGTCACGGAATCCTTTGATCGAAAGTCAATGATGTAAACTGTCGTCAAAGGCAAGAAACCAGCCATTGAGGCATGCAGACTTCAAGGTACTGACGATTCCTAGATCATCTTTCTAGATAATGAGCTGATGTCGATAGAAAGCGATCCGTCGTTGGCAAGCCCACAACACGAAATCATAGATCAAGTTGAAGAAATTTAGTTTCAAGGACTGACTCAGGGATGGTCAAGATGGATGACAGATATTTTGAAAATTAATGGCTTATTGGCAGTGACCTCTTGAACACATAACGACACAAAAGATGGCTTGGTGACAATTGACCCAAAGTTAATACCCAGAAACCAGCTGAAGACTTTCAATGTGGTTTGATCAACTGTTAGGCAAAGGATTTCGCAACCCAGGTGGATGAAAGTGTCGTGTTCAAGAGTGGTTACAAAGTATGTCAAACAGGCTCATTTTTCTCTCTTTTCCCCCACCATTTCTGGCAAGTACCTCTTTATTTTTGACAAGCTTGAGGAGGATAACATTTGCTTGATTATAAGCTCATCCTTCGGATGAGTCCAACTTAGTTTAAATTCGAACCCTGAGAAGGAGTGGTTCATTCCTGTTTGTAATTGAACAGGTCCTTTACTGTGAAATTTTAACGAGTCCAGTATAGGAGAAACTCGGCATTTTTCAATTTTAGAGAGTCTGAAAAAACTTAAGAAGACTTCAGTGTTGACCTTTTTCGTAAATTTGTGTCTCCCAAGCCCGAAAAAGTATAAAATAATACTTAAGAGAACCGCTTGATCTTTTACGACCAAGGAGTACTTTTCGTCATTAGTGCCTTTGACCCGAAAAAGTAAAAAAGCGATCAATGACACGTCGTTTTATAACCAATATCGAATTTGAAAGGACAAAAATCCGGCAATCTTTTCATGTTTTTACGGTCGGAAAAGAGCTGTAAGTGGACCGTCTTTTAATTCCGTTTTAGCGAGTTTAAAAGAAAAACTCGGCAATCTTTTCATGTTTCAGGAGTCAGAAAAGGGCTTAAAGATGACTCTACATGTTTTTCTGTTGAAAATGATAGATTTCGCCTGAATAATCCTTTATTCTGCACAAAAACACAAACATTACTCATACCTGTTTGAAATGGATAAAAACGTCACAAAATACCTTTTCAATGTGAAACATAAACAAATCTGCGATTTATTTACTCAAAAAACTTTTAAAAAGGGCCTTTATCAATTCATTTTTACCGTTTGAGTTTGGGTGAGAAAATAGCGTTTTTTCTCAGAAAACTTCCCGTGAAGATTGCGGAAAATCCAACCGTCGGAATCGATCGCCGTCTTCTCCAGGTAATCCACATCATCCTACTCTTCATTTTTGACTGTTTAATTTTTTGTTTTAGTCTTTTATTTTCGTTTTTGGGAGGGTTTTTAGGCGCAAAAACCGCGCGCGTGGGCCCGCAGGTTTACCATTGCGAGCCTGCGGACCCCGACTTTTTCTCCATTGGGAAAAAGCTCGGGGTCCGCACCTTCCATGTAGACAAAGTGCGGTCCCACGCACTGTGTCTAACCCGGAGGGTGCGTACCCCACCGTAAGGGTTTTGAACCCAAAAATTCTCAAAAATTGAGCACACAAAATATTTTCTAGCATTTTAATTTGTCTTTATACTTGATGCAGAGAGTACATAATTCTAGATTGGCGTGAACGAGAGAATGAGGACGTGGATGCTGCTGCATGGAATCATCAACCTTCACTTGATGCTTTTAGGGCGTGCGGACTATACAAATTCTGGGCCATTCTTGGCATGAGGGCTCAGGTGGATTTCTTACAGTGGCTGGTTGACAGATGGAGCATACAGGACCAGTGCTTCTTCATTGGCGGCCACCAGCTCGAAATCGAGCCGCTAGACATATATTTCTTGACTGGTTTGCCTAAGAGAGGCGAAGACTTGACTCTACACGGGACTAGGCCAGGTGGCCAGTCTGTCGATAGCCTCCGGCTAGAGTACTGCAACAACCAGACTAGAGACAAAGGGATAGACATAAAGACGATATCCCGTCCTGAGCTCATGGTGATTGCATTCACTGTCACCAGACTTTTCGGAGCTGCCGCATTACATATTGCCACCGGATCCTAGATGCGTATGGCAGTTGATTGCTTTCGAGGCACCATCTTCAACTGGTGCGATGCTGTGTTGGCCAATGTGAAAGGCGAACTGACCAGGGCCAAGAACGGACGACTAAAGACCTTTGGTTATGGGGCTTTGGTAGTGAGCTTTGGCCTGGAGAGGGTTCCTATGCTGATCACACAGCACCTTACTGTTGGAGCTAGGCTTCCTCGAGAGCCCAAACTGATGCGATGGGTCGTAGTCATGGCCCGTCACCCGGACGAGAGGACAGAGGTTGCTCGCTTCAAACCTGAGTATTTCCAATGGTTGGAAAACCAGGTCTTTTCCATTCAGGACTTCCCTTACACTGGGATAGATTTTCGTGGTGACCCAGACATGGTTCTTCCACCAGGAGAGCAGTGGGACGAGTCAAGTAAAGTCCTTTTCAACATTTTTTTCTATTTAATTTTTTTTTTTTTTCCATCGTCTAAAAATTGATAGTAAAAATTTTAAAATGCAGATGTGGGTCCACAGTGACCAGCCGCTCTCCGGCCTTTCGAGAGGAGGCAACCAGTTGCACCCGCGCCAGCCCCACAGGACGAATCAGCAGAGGTTTTGGCCGAGTTGGAGGGTCATCTCGAGCGCTTGACAGGAGATATTCCTGAGACCACTATAGAATACATTCCTCGTCGACTTCAGCGCTATGTGATTGGAGTCCCGGGACCTTTTAGGAGGTTCCTTTGCAAGGTGGCCCGTGCAGTGGTTTCTTATAGAGATCATCACCAGTGATAGGATGATCGCCTATTGTGGGCACATGTGACATTTTTGTTTTTTGTACTTATCATTTTTGCCGATCATAAGGTGTTTTTCAACCTATGATCGAAGACGATGTACTTTTTGACACACTCTTATATATATGTATATATATCACTATTACCGGCTTATCTTGTAAATCATGTTATGGAATGGTTTTAAATTTACATGTATGATTATTGCAAATGTCTATTTAACATTCGAGAAGCAATTGCATCTGCTAATGTATTTAAAGATCTTGGAATATGTTGATATTCAATGTAATAAAATTCACGTTCCAAGAGACACACTCTCAAAAATAATCTTAATAACACTGGATTTCTAATGGCATACACTCTATTAAGCTGTAATACAATGAGTTCAGAATCTAACCTCACTATCAAACTCCGAATCCCAAATGAAATAGATTCAGACAATAACTCAATCACTGCACTATATTTTGCAATGTTATTCGTTGTTTGACCGAGGCTTACCCCATGCATAGATACTAACTCGTCAGAGGGCGAATAGATAACCGAAGCTGCGGAAGAGATGTTCCGTGTATTACAACAAGCACCATCAGCAAAACCAATGTATGTTTGGAGAGGCATCAACATCTGCAATATCAAGAGTAAAACCAAGATAAGCAGGAATAATGACGAAAAAACACTCTCTAAGCTAAGCACACTGTTTAAACTAAAACACACCAGCTAGAAAGAAAAACTATCCTAACTAAAAAATCTCCATACCCATTCTTTTAAGCATAATACCTCTTCAAGTAAAGGCCATTTCTGGGTTTACCCAAAGAGTCCCCATCAAAGTTTACCAATTCATAAGCCCCTTTTGCTAGCTTCCGCTTGACAACATAGGGACCATGCCACATAGGAACGAATTTTCCAGCGCCTAATTTATCATTAGCTTGATCATAAACTAAGACTAGATCTCCTTCCGAAAAATTTCGAGGGGTCACATTTCGATCATACTGAGCTTTCATTCGTTTTGCATGAGTCTCGATCGCCAATGTAGCATCATGTCGATTCTCATCTAATTGAGCTAAGTATAACAAATTCTTTTCCTCTTCGGAAGTGGCTGGAAGTAACTCGATGGCCATTTGCAATGACGGGATTTCACATTCAATGGGTAACACGGCTTCCAAACCATAGACTAGTTGGAAAGGAGTGAACCCTGTTGATGTTTTTACTGAAGTTCGGTACGCCCAAAGCGCTGAAAATAGCATGTTGTGCCAATTCGACTGATGAATCCCAATGATTTGTCGGATCATGATAACTAAAACTTTGTTGATGGACTCAACCAGACCATTCGCTTGTGGATAATAAGGGGTTGAACTATCGTGATGTAAACCAAGCTGGCCTGTAAGTTCGGTCATCATAACATTTCGAAAATGACGCCCATGATCAGTGATTATCGCTTGCGGGACACCAAACCTAGCAATTATATGATTGAACATGAAAATTGCAGCTGTCTTGCCATCTGCCTCAAATGTAGGCATCGCCTTGGCCCACTTAGTAAAATAATCTACCGCAAGGATGATATACGCATGCCCCCCGGCCGAGTGAGGGTTACATGTAATAAAATCGATACCCCATTTGGCAAAAGGACCAACGGCAATTATAGGGTGGAGAGGAGCAGGTGGAGCGTGCATCTTACGATAAAAAATTTGGCAGTTGTGGCATTTTCGGACCGCCGTGATACAATCTTTAAATAAAGACGACCAGAAGTAGCCAGCGCACAATATCTTTTGGGCTGTGGCATACCCAAACATATGACCGCCACACGCTCTAGAGTGACAGTCATTTAGAACCCTTTCAGATTCCTCGTGAGTTAAGCAACGTCGAAAAATAGAGTCTGCCCCACGGCGATAAAGAGTATCTCCAATAATTCTGAATTGTTGGGACTGGAATCGAATTTTCTGACATTGTGACCTTGAAATTTATGGCCGAAAGGATTGGGTTTGGAGATAAACGATGATATCCCCATACCAAGGATCTAAAGTGCTGATTAGAAACAAGGATTCGTCCGCAATGGGCTCCTCCGCCACAGTTTCCTTGTCAGCACGCAGGAAGTCACACATTAAATCCGCAAAAACTAAAGATTTCTTAGACTTAGATTTCTCAAACTCCAAGTCGAACTCTTGCAGGATAACGATCCATTTAGAGTACTTTCCCCCTAGCAATTACTTGGTCAAAATGTAGATCATAGGGTTGCAATCCGAAATTACCGTAGTTTTACGTAGTAGAATGTAGTGACGGAAACGTTGGACAGCTTGCACAGCTACCAATGCCAATTTCTCCACATGTGAGTATTTTAGCTCCGTTGGATTTAGCGTGCGACTGAGGTAATATATCACATGTTCAGTTCCTGATTCATCTTCCTGAACTAAGACCATTCCAATGGTGGAATGAGAGGCGGCGAGATACAAGAAGTAATCCTGGTTGTAATTGGGAGGATGCAACAACGGTGCATGGGTCAACGCGTGCTTGAGTGCATCAAAAGATTTCTTAGCTATCTCATCCCAATAGAATTGAGTGTTTTGCTTCAACAACCGGGTAAAACCCTTTGTGACCTCGGTGTAGTTAGGAATGAATCGTCATAAAAAGTTTTCTTTCCCCTACCACCTGGTTGGAACTCTGGTATTACCTCTTATCCACGGCCACAGATGTCCTTCAATCCTCAGTTACCTTTTTTAGCGACATTGGAACTGCCAGATGTGTCCAAATTGACTAATGATCCCATTCTTCATAATCCATATTAGCCACCAGTTCCAACCAAGACACCCGGTGATTGCCCGAAATTCGATGGCAAAGTTGGAGAGGACCCTCAAGCCCATGTCATGACCTATCACCTTTGGTGCTCGTCAAACTCGTGGCTTGATGATTCCATCCGGCTCTGCCTCTTCCAAAGGACTCTCACCAGCTCGGCCGCTAAGTGGTACATTGAGTTGAATCGCGGATCCTTTCAAGATTTCAACTCGTTGGCAATGGCATTCCTGACTCACTTTCAGTTTCCAATTCGGTATGAGACAGGGACGCATCTCCTTACGTCTCTCAAACAGGACATGGCCACGCATATATCCGATCATATACATGAATGGAGATGGTGTCATCGGTTAATCAAGTTCTAGATTCGTGATCATCTCCTAACTGATTGGTTTACAACCTCCTTTGTCCCTGCAATCGCGCGAGACATTTCTATGAGAGCGTGTGTAACTGAAGAGCAAGCTATCGCGCGTGCTCAATACCTCGACTTAGTTTATTCTCAGTCAGGTACCTTATATGATTATTTGCCCGATGCCCCGAGACCCAGAACATCCAAAGCGCCGCCAAAGCCATCTGTTATGGTGTTATTGGCTCTGTGAATGCATCTTCAAAGAAATCATCCGTGAACCCTGGGAAGAAAAAACCGAATGCTCCTAACGAAAACACTTCTCAGGGTCAATCTAATTCTGGAAACACTTCCGAGGTTAACGCCATCCAGTCCACCACGGCCAATAAATCCTAGAAAGGAAAAAAGAAGGGGAAAGCTAAGAATAAATCTGAGTAGCCCAGATAGGACTCTCCTAAACCTCCACCCGAGGAAGGAGCCAAACGTAAACCTAAGTATCCTTGTCTTATCTGTGACGAGGATCATTATACTAAAGACTGCCCCAGGCAGTCCGAAGTTAGTCGATTGTTGAAAGGTGCTCCCGGGACTCCTATTGTGCTTAAAGAACCTTTCCCTTCACAGCAAACTCAAATGGTGGCAGATCCATCACAACCCTCTTCTTCATTTGGCTCTCAAGTATTTATGGCTGGGACGATTCCTGTCCACATCACTACTCGGGCAAAAGAATATTCGTCGCATGCCGGGAAAGAGCCTGAGGTCCCCTCCAACTCTCCTCCATCCAGTTCTGGTCCACTCCACATCGAGAGACCCAGCACTGAGACGCTCATCCGACCCCCTCCAAAAGGTGTACTCCAGAAGTCTTCTTAGAACCCTAATGCTCATGCTGCCAGCACTACAGCATCATTGAGGACTTAGCTCAGGCTCCGTCTGCTATGTCCGCCTTAGAATTCCTCCAGAGCTGCCCCTCCCAGAGGAAGTCCTTGCTATCGACCATCGGTGGCATAGACCCGGCTAACTCTGATCTGATTTCTTTTGACCTTGAAGGCCAGACGCCGAGACAGCCTCACCAAATCGCTTTCCTCATACAGGTCATTATCAATACTAAAACGATTCATCGTACAGTCATTGATGAAGGTGCTTCGACTTGCATCATGTCTATTGCCTGTTGGAAAGATATTGGTTCTCTGACGCTGAGCCAGTCTCCTACAACATTGGAAGCCTTTGACGGAAGAGAGTCCCATCCTTATGGTATCCACCAACGGTTTCCCATCTCTTTCGAAGAGAAGACGGTCGAAGTGGAGGTCGAAGTTGTCGATGCTAATCTTACCTACAACCTCCTCCTTGGACGTAGCTGGACATACGCCATGCAAGCTGTGGCTTCCTCTCTTTTCTGTGTCATTCATTTCCCTCATCAGAGGAAGATTGTCACCATGGACCAGCTCTCCTTCTTCGCCTCCTCTTCCGAATGCAACGTGCCTTTTGTGGAGCATACCTCCAAATCATGTGAGAGTGTGGGAGCCAGACTCTTTAAAGATCCCGCCCTGATGGGTGTCTTTTCCCTCCCACCTCCTACTCTCGCTCCTATTAATATGATTTCCGTGCACTCTGATCCGTGGGTCCTTCCTCCCGCTAATCAGATAGAATCTTGGGGCAACATGATGTCATTGAGTCCTGCCAAGCTCAACTACGTTGAAATTGTTGCTGCATCGGCTCCCCCTCCCGAACTTGCCCCTCTGAGCAACGTTCCCGACTAGTATGTTCATTCCCCATGGCTTGGAGATGATGCTACTTCGGATCCGTTAAAGGAAATATTTCCTTCCGATGAAGCCATTATCGAGACCATGTCTCTCGAGGAACCTCCTTGGTCTGATTATCACCACCATTCCTCGTTTCTCCCTTCCCATCAGGAAATGATCGCCTGTCTTGAACGGTTTGCTTCTTGTAGCCCATTTCAGCCCCTTCAAATACCTATTCAAGTTTATCAAGTGTCCTCTGAAGGAAATATGGGAAACATTACGCAGACCCAACCCATCGACATCTCTGCGAAACCAGGGATTGTCGAGCATATTCACATTGGAGTCACTTGTACTCCAGAGGAAATTCAGCTCTACACCGATCTTTTTCACGAATTTCGTGATGTCTTCGCTTGGTCCTATGAAGAAATGCCCGGCATTGAACCTAGCATAGTGGTGCATGAGATACCTACGTATCCGGATGCTAAGCCTGTTCGTCAGTGTCTACGCCCCGTGCACCCCCAAAAGGCTGCAACCATTAAAGCAGAAGTTGAAAAGCTTCTCAAGGCTGGTTTCATTTACCCCATTCCACTTACGGATTGGGTTTCTAATATTGTCCCTGTGAACAAAAAGCAGGGTACCATTTGAGTCTGTGTTGATTACCGTGACATCAACTGCGCCTGTCCTAAGGATAACTTCCCCACACCCTTCATCGATCAGCTCATCGATGAGTGTGCAGGGAGGGAAATCTATTCATTTATGGACGATTTTTCTGGGTATAACCAGAACAATATTGCGCCCGCTGATCAGCATAAGACTGCTTTTAACTGTCCTTGGGGCACTTTTTCTTACAAGAAGCTCCCTTTCGGTTTGAACAATGCTGTGCTACCTTCCAACGTGCAATGTCCTATGCTTTTCATGACATCCATCACATTGTACAAGCGTACCTGGATGATCTACCAACTCATTCAGTCAAACGTCAGGACCATCCGTCCCATCTTCGTGAAATATTTCTCCGCTGTCGACACTACCGCATCAGGCTCAATCCTCATAAACGTGTCTTCTACGTTGAATCTGGTGGAGTACTCGGGTTTATCGTCTCCCGTGAGGGCATCCATCTGGATCCCCTTAAAGTCGAAGCTATTCTGAATCTTCCTCCCCCTGCTTCTTTGCAACAGCTGCAGAGCTTGCAGGGCAAAGCAAATTTTCTAAGACGATTTGTTCCGAACTATGACGAAGTGGCTAAAGGCTTTACATGGTTATTGAAGCAAGATACCCCCTTTCATTGGGATGCTATCACTCAGGAGTCTTTCGAGCATCTCAAGGGTCTCCTTATTTTTGCTCCATTATTGCGACCTCTGAATTACCATCACGATTATACTCTGTATTTGGCCGCTGCCGATACCACTATTGGCATGGTTCTTGTGCAAGACGACGATGATGACACTGAGCATGTCATATATTACCTCAGCCGCAACCTTTTAGACACGAAAACTTGATACGCTTACGTCGAGAAGTTGGCATTGGCCGCCATTTGTGCCGTCCAATGTTTCCGGCATTATATCTTGTTGCGCACCACGACCGTGGTTTCTGGTTGCAACCCGATGACGTACATTTTTTCACGTCAGTTGTTGGGGGAAAAATACTCAAAGTGGATTGTCATCCTCCAAGAGTTTGACTTGGAATTCACTACTGCCAAATCTAAGAAGTCCCTGGTCTTTGCTGAGTTACTTTGCCCTTTTCCATCTCCTTCTACACCCTCTCACTTAGAGGATCATATCCCGAACGAAACTCTTTTTCTGATCAGCACCCTCGATCCCTCGTACAGGGATATTATTGTATATTTGCAGATGTCCTCTTTCCGTCTCGCTGTATCTAAGGATGCTCGGCGACGGATCCGTCATCAGTCTCAACCCTACCGTATTATCGGGGACACCCTATACCGTCTCGGTGTTGACTCCATCCTACGCCGATGTCTAACTCTTGAGGAAGCTGAGCGAGTCCTGAATGACTGCCACTCTGGCGCCTGTGGTGGTCACATGTCCGGATATGCCACAGCTCAAAAAATCCTCCGCGCCGGTTATTTCTAGCCCTCCATTTTTAAGGATTGCATTCTTGTTGTCCGTTCGTGTCATGCATGCCAGACATACCAGTGGAAAATGCGGGGGCCACCAGCTCCGCTGCACCCTGTTGTCACCGTTGGCCCTTTTGAAAAATGGGGCATTGATTATATGACTTGTAAACCTTGCTCAGTTGGGGGGCATGGGTTTATTATCGTTGCAGTCGATTACTTTACAAAATGGTCCGAGGCAATGCCCACATTAACTGAAGACGGTCACATAGCGGTGCAGTTTTTGTTCAACCATGTTATTACGCGGTTCAGAGTTCCTCAGGCCATCGTCACGGATCACGGGAAGCATTTTCGTAATCACATGATGATCGAACTGACAACCCAACTAGGCTTACGACATGATAGTTCAACCCCATACTATCCTCAATCAAATGGCCAAGTTGAAGCCGTTAACAAGATTTTGGTTACGATGCTTCAACGTACGGTTGGCATGCATAAGTCTAATTGGCATCTGATGTTGTTTCCCGCCTTGTGGGCCTATCGAACCTCTGTGAAGGATGCCACCGGTTTCACTCCATTTCAACTAGTTTACGGATTGGAGGCTACCCTTCCTATCGAATGTGAAATCCCTTCGTTAGAATTAGCCGTCGAGTTGCTTCCCAACACTACTCTGGTAGAGGAACGACTTCTTTACCTAGAACGGCTGGACGAGACTCGTCACCTAGCCTCCCTGGCTATCGAAGCACAAAAGAAGAGAGTTAAAACTCACTTCGACCATACCATCCATCCTCGTTCCTTTGTTGAGGGAGATCTAGTCCTGCTATACGACCAAGCAAATGACAAGCTGGGGGCAGCCAAACTCGAGCCCATGTGGCTAGGTCCTTATATTGTAAAGAGAGTTTTGCAGAAGGGGGCATATGAGCTAGTTGACTACGAAGGTAATCATCTTGATAAGCCCTGCAAGGGGCTGTACTTGAAAAAGTACTATGCATGATTCCATGCACTTCGATTTGTACATGCGTGTGTTTTAGCAAGTGTGTTGTGTGTGTGTGTTTTCATGTTTTTGGCTTGGTGTGAAGGCGTGATTGCCGCTTATTGTGTTTTTTGCTTCTTGTGTAGATGTCAGGTGCATCTTATGTTGGTTTCCCTCACGGTGCCTGCCACAGCACTCGCAATTTGTCTTCTGCGGCGTGGGTGATCTACGATCCTCACGGTGAGTTGATAGATCTTCAAGGTGTGTGTTTAGGCTGTACTACAAACAATGTCGCTGAATATAGTGCTGTGATTGAATTATTAGCCGAGGCAATTAATATCAATATTCGTACGTTGGTTGTTAACCTGGACTCTCAACTTGTTGTCCATCAGCACAATGGGTGGTATTCCGTCAGAGACCGTCACATTTTAAGGTTGTATTTACGTGTTAAATTGTTAGAGAGGAATTTTTATTTTATCACATATCAGCATATTCTACGACGATTAAACACATTATTTGATGCTTTGGCTAATCATGTATTAGATAGGCATTTGCGTAATTTATAATCAAAACATCATACAAGCAAGCACATAAAAGCACAATAATAAACCATAGGAATATGTATATATATATCGTGTGGCGCACCAAGGCGCTCAAAAATAAGTGTACATGTCTAGATAGGGCCTGTTTTATCTGTACATCTGAGACATGTGTCTCTCAAAAAATCACCAGTAGGAAATAAAAGCCTAGATATTTACTGCGGCAGGTGGTGCTCCCTATAATCCACCGTCGCTCATGCCACCCGCCTCAAAAGATGGTGCATCCTAGGTTCTACTCCCACTGTATGGATCTGAGATGCTATGGGGACCTCCTCTATCCCCTGGTAATCTAGAATGCCTGACAACAAGCCCTCGAGGTTCCGTATCACGGTCTCCATCGTATCATCTCCTGGAGGATCCAGGGCCAGAGCTCCAATGCCCTGTGCATCCCTCTGCACCTCTGGGGCCAGGCCGAGGGGTCTCGTCGGTCCTACATCTGCATACCATAGCGTTCATCGTTAGGACATGTACATGAAAAAATAAAAAACATCACAAAATAAAAAAATAAAAAAATGAGATCAAGTGTCTTACCACCGTCATCCCACTGCTCTCCAGTAGGCAGCGGCATGTCTGGGTCTCCACGGAAGTCTAGGCTAGCATACAGCCAGTCCTCCACAAAAATAGTCTGCCTCTCCAACCACTCTAGGAAGTATACCCCCCATGCCATTGGTCGACCACCACCTCCTCGTGGCATGACATGGCCCCATCGTGTGGCCCTCGTCTCTCAAGGGCCTCTAGGTGGGTCCACGACCATATCCTGCAGCTGCAATGCTGGTACCCGCTCCAGCATGAGCGGGAGTAAGATCGACCCGTAGCCAAACTACTTTGACTCACCACGACGGCAGTTGGTCAATTGTCTCTTCATATTTGTCGCCACTGCCGCTGCCCAGTTAAATATGGTAGGATTCAAGCATTCGAGAGCCAGTCGAAGATGGGTCTTCGAGGCCTCGTGTTGTGCCAGGGAGCCCGCTGCCCGAGTCACCATGAAGAGCACGGTTCAGAGGATGATGTCCCCCACCGTAGGAATTGCTATCTTCCCGCTCCGTGACTTGCGTGCCTATGGGCACACCTGAGCCATCAACATGTCTAGAGTATAACCACCGGGTCGCTGCCCCTCCAAAATAGGCATCTCACCTCGACATGATAACCCGGTCAAAAAATAGATGTCTGTGTAGTCAAACTCGATGTCTCGGCCTCGGATAACAAACTTCCCATCAGTGGGATTCCAGGCTCTAATCAAGAATTCCAGAAGGTCAAGCTGTGCTCGCAGGCGCAGAGTTAAGAAGAATTTAAGCAACCCGCACCCCCGCAATGCATTTCGGCACCCAGCATCGGCAAATGCCGCGATGTCCTCGTTATCATGGGTGCGTTCCTACCAAACGAACACCATTATACCCTGCATGATCAAAAAAATTCATTAGGGCCATGCTCATAAAGTTTCACACGTTAATTATGTCAAAAAACTTGTTGCGCAGCGTCAGCGCCACTGTTTTTAAAACAGCCACGCTGATCATGGGCGCCTTTGATCTTTTTTCGGGGTCAGCGCGGAAATACATCACTCTTCCATGCTGATCCGGGAATGGCCTGTGGAAGTTTTTTCAATCAGCGCGTACCCGATAGAGAAATCCGCGCTAACTGAGAGCGGAATGAGTTTCAAAAAATCCACTCAAACGACCATTTCCCACCATCAAAATGCAGCAAAAGAACTTCAAAATGGAGCGTAAGGGAAGATGAACCTACCTGGAACTGACTGCAGGATGGGTGATGCATGTACGAGGTGGAATTTAGCTCGTCAACCTCACAGCTCCAAGTCGTTCTCCAAAGCTCCAAATGGTAACAATGGTAAAAAGTTTTGTTTACCCCCCTATTTATGGTAAATTTTGAAAATTAAATATTATTTTTCAAAAATATGTGTTTTTTATGATGTTTTTTACCATATGCTTGGTTCCGATATAGTTTTACTATTTTTTATGCATGTGGTCTATATTATTTCGAACAAGTTTACGCGTGCGGTGTTCCTTGTGCAGATTCTTATGTTGATGGAATTACGACAGTTCTATACACACTTGGTCCCGAAACGTCATCTTTAAGCTCTTTTCGACGTGAAATAAGAAAAGATAGCCGAATCTCCCTCTCGACTCATTAAAAGAAGCGAGAGGCGATCATCTTTAAGCTCTTTTTCGATCGTTTAAACTTAAAAAGATCGCCGAGCTTTTGTCGTTTTGAACTCGTTATTGGCTACAAAACGACGTTCTTTTGACCGCTTTTCTACTTTTTCAGGTCGAAGTCACTACTTACGAAAAGTACTCCTCGATCATACTGGTCGAGCGGTTCTTTTGAGCATCGTTTTATACTTTTTCGGGCTCGAGAGACACAACTTTACAAAAAAGGACCCCCCTGGAGTTCACCTTTCTGCTGTCTTTTCAGACTCTCTAAACAGGAAAAGACGTCGAGTTCTTCCTTTGTCAGACTTGTTAAAACTTAATGACATCGGATTCCGTCGAAATGATGCCTTCCAAGCATATGCTATCCCTGTCACGCTTGTCATCAAAAAATAATCGGGGTACTCACTAGAAATGGTGGGGAAAATGGAACCATAATCATTGTCGTGTCGGTAGTATGTCTCTCTTGAACATGGCACTTATCTGCCTTTGTGTCTGGGTGGGAACCTCTCATCTTGTTTTGACACTAGCCTCCGTGGGTTTGGGTTATCCTGTTTGACCTCTCATCTGCTCATTGCTTTGTCGCCATGACCCCTGATCCTTTAATGTCAAATACTGCCAAATCCACTGTTGTGCTGCCGATATGTTCAAGAGAAGTTGACCTCTGCAAGAATACTCAACTTCCCTCTGATACCTCACACAAAATATCTTATCCTTCTCTGTCTCATGTCGATGATGTGGGAAACATTATGGCCCACCTTTGATCAAGGTCACTTCCTGCCGACTTCAGCTCATTATCCAGGAAGTCGACCTAGAGACTCCCTTCAGGTGCCTTGGAGCCTGCATGCCTCAATGGCAGGTTCTTCGTGTTCGACGCGAGGTTTTCATCACTAACCTCCGATCGAATGATTCTGCGGGTGTTCGATGCCAACTCATTGATTCACATGCCATAGATTGTACCTATAGTACCTTGAGGACCATTGTCATTATTGGTGGTACCTCTCGCGTCTGTTAACAGTTTTCATCATTGACTGGTAATCAGACTATGTTCTTGCATGTTCGACTTCAACTCCTATATTCACATGCTTGAACTTGTAGTTTGTTCAGGTTGAGATGGAGCGCAAGACCCTGGATTTTGTCTATTGAGATCCAGGTTGCAATTTTGTGGATTATTATGATAATTACATGACTCATTGATGGATGACTGCACCCATACCTGAGTCTTCATGGATGGTTGTGACCATACCTTTACTATCATCACGGTCTCATTAGCTGGGTGACTGCGTCCATACCAGAGACCTCTTTCGTTTGTCTTTTGGATGGCTGCGCCCATGCCTAGACTACATGTAATTGATTATCAGATATATCAGTTGTACTCACATGCAAGTTCTTCCTAGTGGTATTCCAGTTCAGTCGGTTTCATAAAGCATTTCACCCCTCCCACTCTCTCAGGTTTCATGCTTTAGGTGGCATCTGTTACATAGTAATTTTTCACTATCCTCTTGTCAGTCTCCCTACGTGTCATGAGACCAAATCAATCATGCTCATGCTCTCTAATGTTGCCAAATGACCCACTTTTCCAAAGTTTTTCTATCATCGCGACTGTTGTAAAAATAAACGCGCTGATAAGCGCTCCAAAACAGACCGAATGCACTGCCAGCGCGGGAGCACTCGTGATTCCCGCACTGGTCGAATTTCATGAGACAGCGCGTTTGTTACTTCTATCCTATCGCACTGACATGACTTTCTTCGTTATTCAGCAGCGATGTCAGTGCTCCAGTATAGTTATGCACCTGCGATGATCTAGTCTGGGCGAGTTTGTTCTAACAGGCGGCCTTCCAGATGACTCCAGACCTGGTTGTTGGCCTTGTAAATGTCGCCCTCCCTTCTCTGGCATGTTTGTTTCGTCATTTGAGCCACCTTCCTTGGAGATAAGCTCATCCTCCCACCATTCATGGAGACTCCTTCTCCTATTTAAGCCTCCACCATTGCCATGAGCTGCTAGTTTGGAATTCATAGTGTTTGGAGTGTTGCTGATAGTGTGTGAGATTGATAGGTAGCTGGTGTGACAAGTGTGGGATTGCTAGAGAGCTTAAGGAAGGTTGTGAAGTGTTTCTTTCTTGTGTAAACTTGTGTGAGAGAGAGTTTTGTCTTGGGAGATCTACCTTCAAGGGTGAATGCTTGAGGGACTTACTGGCTGGACCCTCTTGAGAAGGATTTGATGTCAGAACTATGGTTGTATTCTTCTTTGTTTATCAATAATAGACGACTATCATTATGGTTCCACTCTTATTGTCTTTATGATGGTGTTTGAGATATATCCTTTCTGACTGATATATAGTTGCATCTATTGGATTTTATGCTTGTGTTTGTATCATTCTTTGCATGTGCAGGTGTCCGTGCACGAGGATCGTGAGGATTTTGACCAGCTGGGGCAAAAAAACGGGAGCATCAACTCTTCTCCAAGTACTAGCGTTGGAATCCAGGTAGACCTTCATCATTGGTCTTTCATTTGCAATTAGGAACCTGCGTGTTAGCATTGTTTGATTATTGTTAGACCCTATTTGGACTAGTAGGGATCGCCTCTGTCCGCAGAGGGGATTTACCTCCACAACACATGGGTAGGCCTGCATTGGGGATGTTATCAGCACAGATGAGACTTCATCTCCAATGTCTTTCAATCTGGGTCCTTGCCTTTGTCTCCTCACTCTTATTTTAACTTATGAGCTCTTTCGTAATGTATTTTAGCCATCAGCTTCTCTTACGACCTCATACATTAGGGAGCATATGTTATCAACCTATTTTTATCCCTAGGGTTAGTGTTCCTAAGATATCATGTTGATTTACATTTTTATGTGCCTTAGGCCTTCTTTTTTCTAGTCATGACACTCGGTCGCTTGCATGATGGCTTATTTGAGTGACTGGAACCATCCAGTCACTGAAAAATTACCTTATGAGAGCGACTGAAGTCTAGTTTTCCCTATTCTGTGCCTACGAATGGGGAATATTTCTAGAGTCTCGTGGTTCCTAAGAGATCAGTTCGACTCATCACCTATTTGAGCTGGCTACAAATTATTAGTGAGAAACTTCCATAACTTTTCGTCATCCTGAGCATCTGCATTCATCCTCCCAGGAACTCTCTTCACCTTATTTATAATGGAAAACTTGAGAGGGTGAGATTAGTTAGAACCTTTGGGATCCATAGTTTATGATTTAACATTTGATTCCTACTCAAAGAGATAGAGTTTGTGAGGCTTATGTTGCTAGATTATTTATTCTTCATGGTTTTTTTTTCCTATCGTAGTGGGGAGACCCTACCAAATTTTGGAGAGGTGACCTAGATGAAGGTATACTTGTATTTTGATTCTGAAATAATAGAAATATATGTTCCTTCCATGTATTTATATGTTTTCAATAGTAACATATATTGATTCTATGACATTTTGAGCAGACAATATTCCAAGGAAGATGACTTGTCGTCCTTGAGTGTTTGTGCCTATGTGTAGGTGTTGAGATCGAGTGTAGACAAATCATGTAGAAATTAATGTGTATATTTAATAGTGCTCATGAAATTTACTAAATCACAAGAATTGAAGATACTCTACTGATCTATGGAAGTTAATTCACCACCTAGAATAAAAATTATAGACATGCAAAAGGAAACATCACACATGCACAAAGATTTATCTAGGGGAAAGAAACTGCTCAAAAACCCTTACTATCTATATTGCATTAATAGGATAATAGAGAAGAAATACATATGCTTTATATAACCTGAGCACACCCTGTAACTGTATAGTCTGTCCCTTTGCCGGACTAACTGACTTTGGCCAAAACTTAGCCAATTTTTAAGCCCTCCAAGCTCCTATTTCCTTGCATTTTTTCCTTGGGAAATTTGCCCCTATTATTTAGGAACTTCCCACTATTGAATTGCGCAATTCCCTAGGATCCTTCCCCTGACTGCATACACCACTTGTACTCATTGGAATATGCTATAACTGATAGTACACTTCCTTCTAATCTCTATATCAATTGGTTAACTCCAATTCCCCACATGAAACAATTATTTTTCCCTAATTGATCAGTTAACTAGCTGGTCACCGAGTGTGGTTGAGGTTCCACTTCCATAACTTGACTTCCACCAGTTCTTCTGACAGTTAGAACTAGTTAAATTGAAAATAACTCAAATTAACTTAAATAAATTGCTACAAATTAGAAATCAAACATACTAAACTGAACTCAAGCTTCCACAACTCAAATTCACTGAGTTAACTGAGTGACAAGTTCCATGTCACCTTAGTTAACTACCTCCAAGATTTATGTTGAAACATAAATTTGAATTTTCTCTAGTTTGATCAAGACAAAGTCAAACTGATATTTTCTTGATGCATTTTCAACAAAGAATATCAATTGAGTGGAGCATGAGGATTATCCTATGAATTTAAAACCCTGCACTAACCTACACGGAGACGAGGTGCATGTTCTTCCCTTTATAGCATCTAGAACCATTTGTTTCTTACATGTATGATCATTAGGTTGGGATTCGATTGTATATCCATTGGCCATTTTTCTTTTGTTATCTGGTGATCTTATGCAGACAATAGATCATAAAGCAATAGATCCTTGCATGTAAATTTCATTGCAACATACTCAGAGATAAACTTTAAATGACATGGTATATAGTTATGCTTCCCTTTCTTCTTCATGGTCATAGTTTGAAAGGGGTAGAGGTATATACGGTGGTGCTTCCCAAGCCTAAGGTGGAATTTTAAAAAATTTGTTATCATATCGACTTAGTTATGGGAATATCTAGTCGGTTGTGGATTGATATGGCAACTCTTGGGAGTCTACATCCAAAGAATCAACTTGCTAGACTTTGGTATTTTCAAGGCACAATTGCATGTGCGATGAAGGATGTAACATTATTAAGCTATTTTATAGTACCCCTCACCTATTAGACACTGATTTTACATTTAAAAACCAATTTTGAAAAAAAAATGGGGGGTTTAATGACTCATATTTTTTTGACAAACTACGAGAGAAAATATTGAAATTGTGCATTAAAGGAACTAACCTCTTGATAAAGTATGTTTCCACAACAAGTAAAATTTGTTTCGTTACTAACCAAATGAACAAGGAAGGGAACTAAATGGCCTTACCAGAATTTTTACATTCATAATAGTTCATCTGGACCATGTTAGCGACATGTTATGCCCAATTATAAAATTTACCGGACTTGACCATACCAATTTCTTCCAACATAGAGAGCTTCACGTCAAAGGGCCTCACGCGAGGGGTGAGACATAATGCAACAATAATTCATGCTCATTTGGTCAGTAGATTCTAAACTTGATTAATTATTAATCCTTTTGAATTCTTGGTGATTATTCCTCCTGTAAATTCCCGAAGCCAATAATTGACATCAGTGGTCTTTGGAATTGTATCTCCTTTATAAGGGAGACCCATGATATTATATAAAAAAACTATAGAAATTAGAAAAGCCTTTTCCAGCTAGAGAAAGCCATTATGAAAGAAACTAACAAAGAATTGAACAGATTCCTCTTTAAGACCTTACATGTTTGCAATAAAAGGATATTTAAGAATATTTCAAATACTAGTTGTATTGAGTTCAATCTATGGAATCCATTGATCAAATTTTTTTAAAAAACTATAGAAAGCTTCATTATTCTTCACCCAAGATGGATCATATATCTTTCCTTGCTTATGTCATTGAGTTGGCCCTCTAATTCAGTTACATTTTTCGAGCAGAATATTGCTTTAGTTATTGGATCCATTACAACTTCTTCATCCTCGAATCGAACCTACTTCTTAGTCATTCCAAAATACTTCTGAAACTCTTCAATTCTTAAATAGTGAAGAAATTTATAGTCTAAAATAATAAGACTTGGCATTCCTAAAATTTCTATGAGATCAAAATCTATATTCAGGGAAACTTCTAGTAGAATAATTGGCAAGTCTAATGGTTCACTCAAGTTTATAGGAATCAAATTAATTGTATCACAATTTTTAAAGAATAATTGGCAAGTTTGATGATTCACTCGAGTTTATAAGAATAAAATTAATTGTGTCATAATTTGTATCTGCTCCTACCTTCCTCAAAGGTCTCGTCACATCCTAACATTAGAGAAATTTCAAGGTCTAAAATGGGCCTCCTAAGGAATATTATAAAATAATATTGGAAATAATAAAATAAGATTAGATTACATCATCCAATTTTAGAGGGAAAAATGTAAAAACTATTTTTCCAATTTGTATTTTCAACTTATCTTCCTATGGTTTTACTCAAATTTCAAGTGGGAGAACTCGTTGGATGCATAATTTAATTCCTCATCTAAGGAATACCCATGTTTCATACTTTGATAGACCCTATGTTGGGCATGGAATCCCCCCAAGGCAGGTTTTGGGGCTTAAAGCCTAAGTTTTGACCGAATCTTTTTGTAAAAGCTCCGCGAATTGCGGGTGCGAGGCACGAAATTATAATAGAGTCACAGGGTTGTCTGCCCTAGTTTTTGTAATGTAATGTTAGCTGGATATACCTATCCATGGTCCGCGGACCATGGGATTGTATAAATAGAGCGAGGCTCTAAGTGTATAAGATAACTAATAGAGAAGATATAATAGGAAAAAGGGAACAAGTCGAAGTGATTGAGTCAAAGGGTAAAGGGTGTCTGTGGGTTGTAGAGTAGGAGAAGGCTCTGCAGCTGAGTGTGCAGAGGCCTAGTAGTCCGCAGCTGAGTGCGCGGACCCCTGTAGCTGAGTGTGCAGGGCAGGTCGAGTCTGTAACCGTGGAAGAATCAATAAAGAGAAAGTTTACCATATTTTTGTGCATCTTTTATTGTTTTAATATGATTGGGTGTAATTTGCAAAGTATTACTATTTATATGAGTGAATGAACTTATTTGAATGCTTTGTATAACTAATTATAACGTAATACATTCAAGTAGGTGAAGGTAATTGTCAGGCCAGGGTAACTCCAGAATAAGCAAAAGAAAAACTGATATGTTATTTCATTAGAGAACTATTGTTTATATACAAAAAGGAGACGGAACAGTTCATCTTCTTGATGATTGTTCATGTTCCAGTTCACCCATCCGTTGAGGATTAGGTGTCAACATTCCCCCCCTTAATCTGAAGGGATGTTGGTGAGTCCAATCATCGTTCTGAATCTTTCAAGCTTTTCTCTTCCAAGCGCTTTGGTGAAGATGTCTGCAATTTGCTCGTTTGTGGAACAATGACGGAGATAGATTGTTTTGGCCTCAACATGATGTCGGATCAGATGATATTTAGTATTGATGTGCTTAGTACGATCATGGAACTTTGGGTTCTTGGCCAACTTTATTGCAGAGGTGTTATCAATCATGAGTGGAGTTGACTGTATTTGTTTTACCTGCAAATCTTCAAGAATTTTCCTGAGCCACACAATTTCTTTCGTTGCTTCAGCTGCTGCCACGTATTCTGCTTCTGTTGTGGAATCTGCTGGTACTGATTGTTTGCGTGATCTCCAGGAGACAACTCCTGATCCAAGACTCATAGCATATCCTGAAGTAGATACCCCGGTTTCTTTGTCTCCATCGAAGTCTGAATCAGAGTATCCAATCAAGTTGAAGTCGTCCACTTGTGTATACTTGATTCCAAGGTCTTGAGTTCCCTTCAAGTACCTTAGAACTCTTTTTGCAGCAGACCAATGTCCCTCACAAGGCTTTTTCATAAACCTGGAGAGGATTCCAACAGCAAATGAAATGTCTGGTCTGGTAGTAGTGAGGTAGAAGAGACTTCCTAAAAGCTCTCTATACTTTGTTGCATCCTCAAATTCCTTTCCTTCAATAGATGTGAGCTTCAAGTTTTGTTCCATTGGAGTAGAAAGAGGATTGCACTCTGTCATGCCAAATCTGTTTAACAAATCTCCAATGTATTTCTTTTGAGAAAGAAATATGGATTTTGGATGTTGGGTTACTTCAATGCCAAGATAGTAATGAACATAGCCCAAATCAGTCATTTCAAAACTTTTTCCTAATTCTTTCTTTATGGATGCAATATAGCTTTCATTGTTCCCTGTCATTAAAATATCATCTACATATACCACAAGATATACAACTGTTTTGCCAACTTTCTTGACAAATAAAGTTGCATCATCAAGATCAAAATGTTTGAAGTTGAGTTTCAGAAGATGCTCAGTTAGTTTTTCATACCAGGCTTGTGGTGCTTGTTTGAGGCCATACAAGGACTTCACAAGTTTGCATACTTTGTGTTCATGTCCTTTCACAGCAAATCCTTCAGGCTGGGACATAAAAACATTCTCTTTTAGATCTCCATTCAAGAATGCAGTTTTTACATCCATTTGATGGACTTTCCAACCGTTCTGAGCAGCTAGTGCAAAGAGTGTCCGGATGGTGGCCCATTTTGTTGTGGGGGAAAAATTTTCCTCATAATCGACCCCTTCCTTCTGTGCAAAACCTTTTGCCACAAGCCTAGCTTTGTGCTTGTCAAGTGAGCCATCAGCTTTGTACTTGTTCTTGTAGACCCACTTGCAGCCAATTGGTTTCGTTCCAAATGGAGGATCAACCAGCTTCCAAGTGCCATTCTTTATGAGGGCATCATACTCCTTCTGCATCGCTTCTTTCCATTCATCATGAGAAGAAGCTTCTTTGAAGGAAGTTGGTTCAAAATATGTAGACAAGTTCAATTCACAATCATAAGTAACATCCATATCAACAGGTGAATTAGAGTTATCTACATCACCTCCATCTTGTCGGTTTGTATTTCTGGTTCTTGTTTTTCCAATTTCATCAGGATGAACACTTTCAAGTGTCTTTGTCAGCCACTTTGGGGGACCTTTCTGAGATGGTCCAGGCTGCTCTGTTGATTGAGTTGGGAATGAATCAAGATTGAGTCTCCCAATTCTATCAATTACATAACTTAAAGGATCATCTGGTGTTGGAGTTTCATGCAAGGGAGATTGTTCTTCAGAAGAAGATTCCATATGTTGATCTAGTATAGGAATCCCCCCTTCAAGATGTGGAATCTGATTCTCAAACTCTTGAAATGATTTCGTTTTTGTGAATCTATCCAAGTGATCAAGTTGCCGCTCAACAACACTGTCAGATTTGGACGATTCAAGAAAAATGACATCTCTAGATACAACAAACTTTTTATTTACTTCATCACAGAGACGGTATGCTTTAGAGGTGTTTGAATACCCCAGGAAGATACACTTACGACTTCTAGCACCAAGTTTGTTTCTATGTACCTTTGGTATTAAAGCATAACAGGTGGAACCAAAGATCCTGAGATGTTTTACCGAAGGAACATGTCCATACCACAATTCATAAGGAGTCTTGTTTCTTATAGCACGAGATGGACATCTATTCTTTATATATGCAACACATAGAACAACATCAGCCCAAAACATTATCTTTACATTTTTGAAGAAAAGCATGGATCGTACCATATTCAAGATTGTTCTATTCATTCTTTCTGCTACACCATTCTATTGGGGATTATAAGGTACAGTTGTTTGATGTTTGATCCCATGTTGGCGAAGATAGTTTTCAAATTCATTTGATGTATATTCTTCTCCATTATCAGTGTGAATAGACCCAATATGAGATTGTGCATCATTTTCAATCCACTTATGAAAATTCTTGAATGTTTGAAAAGCATCAGATTTGTTCTTCAATAAATAAACCCAACACATTCTGGTGCAATCATCAATAAATGTCATGATATATTTATTTCCATTTGCAGAAGGAATAGGCATTGGACCACATAAATCTGAATGAATGAGTTCAAGCTTCCTATGTGCTCTTGAATGTGAATCATGAAAAGACTGTTTGCTATGCTTTCCTAGAATGCAAGCATCACATTGCTTATGTTTTCTAGGAATTGTAGGCAAACCAGCAACACCATTTTTCTTTAATAAGCGGAGACTGTCATAGTTTAAATGTCCAAATCTAGCATGCCATAATAAACTTGATGGAAGTGTACCTTCTTCATGATGAGAAATATATGAGAAATGTTGTGCATGAGCAGAAGTTCCTTGCAGTTTAAGAAGTCTTTCTTCTTCTATACCCCTCATGACAAGTGAGTGGTCAGATGCCTTTCTTACCTCCAGCTTGCCATCAAACATATGAATGGAGTGACCTTGCTGGCGGATGTGGACCAGGGACAACAAGTTTCTCTTGAGTTGTGGGAGATATAGAACATGATCCAGAAGAAAGTCTGGAAGACCAGGCAGTTTAAGCCTGATTGTGCCAAGCCCTGATGGCTTGATTTTTGACTGATCTGCAAAGTATACTGCTCCATCAACATTGTCAGTGAAATCTTCAAAAAAATTATTCCTATGAGTCATATGACAGGTTTCTCCTGAATCAAGCAGCCAATCATTTTTTGAAGAAGCAAGTGAAGCATTAAACAAATCTTCATTTACTCCAATGTCACATTGTGCCTCAATATAGTGAGTGGATTCAGGTGCTTTACCTTTGTCTGTGTCATCATTTTTACCTTTTTGCTGGTTTCTTCTCTGCTCAATTTTGTCCCATGGTAGCTTGCATGTAGAAGCATCATGTGATCCATTTCGTTTGCAGCGAATGCAATGCAGATCTGCCTTTTCTCCTTGAGAATGTCTGCCCCCCCTGCCTCTGAAGTATCTTCCTCTTCCTCTTCGTCCACCTCTTCCTCTTGTAGAATCTTGAGCAGGATGCTTTTCTTTATGAGCAAGGCAAACAGTCTCTTCAGAAGATTCAGGGACTGTTTTCTTTCCAAAGGCTTTCTCTCTTTCAGCAAACGTTTTCACAAGAGACTCAAAGGTTATGTCTTTAAGATTTCCATTTGCTTGTAAAGACTTAAGATAATTGGAGTAGGTAGGATAGAGTGCCTTGATAAAGGCAATAAGAGAGATATCTAGCTCAACCTTAGTGGATTTAATATCATGCATTATAGACTTTATTTCAGATGCAAGAGCAAGGGGATCATTATTTTTCAGTTCAAGAGTGAAGAGTTTAATCACGAGCTGAACAACTTCAAGTGTAGAATGTGAATCATAGAGTTCTTTCAGCTTTTGTAAAGCTTCAGAGGCAGTGGAATAGGATGAAATATGACGACTTACTTCTTCATTTACAGATGGTGCGATCAATGCATAGGCTTTGTTGTTCTTGTTTTCCCAAATGACAAGTTCTTTATCTGATGTAGGATGCACAGGGTCTTTGTCTTCTTCTCCGACACACACTCCTTTCCACAACTCATTGTAGATGAGGGTGTGTTTTACCATCCGAGACGATTCAGAATAGTTCTCCTTGCCAGTGAGAACTATTCCAACCTTAGAGATGATTGAATGCATTCTGTAAAAATTACTTCTGGTGATAAAAAATCCTTACGTTACAGCCTTCAAATCCTTCTGATATTTGCTAAAAGCATCAGCATTTCATTGTACATATCACTGCAATACTACTATGTTTTGAAAAAAATGCGCAAGGTATCACTTCAATGTATTAATATATCACTTCAATATATCAATTTATCATGCAACACTACAAATGTTTTGATATATAAAACACTCTGACTGATATAACTTGAATGCTTTGAAAACTGCCTTGAATGATATATATATAAACACTTTGAAAAACAGCGCAATACACTGAATGCTTTGAAAAAACTGTTTATATAGATGGCGCAATACTACATCATTACCATTCAAATGATAAAGAATTGTGCAATATTATAGGCATTCAAATCAAAAGCCAAGAGCTACACGGGTAGAAGCAAATTCGGAGATCTACTCTTCTTATCGTAGATGCTAAACAACTCTTAGCGTTCTCTGGACAAACGATTCTGCTCTCAAATAAATTACACTGCTCTCAAATAAATCACAGGTGACAGGGCAGAGCCCAAATCTCTTCTTCTCCGTGAAATTTCTTCAAGCACCCCACACACTCAAAAAACAGCATCACAATCAGAACAAGAAGAAGGCCAGAAAGCTTTAAAATGCTAAGCCTACAGGTAATATTTACAACTGCATTAAGCACCCCGCTTCCTAGTGCTAGGACTAGGATCGCATTAAAAGTTCCCTTATCTTCTCAACTCATCCTGTACAGGAAAAACAAGGTGTATTCTGCAAAGAGGGCATGTCATATTCTGATAATCCAGAATCCATTTTTCCACACAAATCTTGTGGAACACATGATGGCAGGGAGCCATCAACGCCTCGACGCCATTAAGGGAGCCCATAGACTAACTGTATTTCGCCGAGAGGAATCGCAGAAGGCCTGCACCAGTATGACGGTTTAAGCAATTTTGTAGAGTTTAGGATTGTTAACTATAAACTCTATCGATGGCGGAAACTCTCAAGGTCTCACTGTGCTTCTCTTACAGTTGCACAATTACATTGGCCATCATAAGTATAGTAGCAGGAGGAGCAAGGAAGCTTTTTGAGGCAGCGGGATTCAACGTAATGGAAGCATCCAGTAATTAAAAAACTCGAAGTTGTAATGGTATACCGCACAGTGGTATGAGAATAACGTTACAAACGAGTTTAACACAGTTGAGCAATGTCAGGATGAGGAGTTAACGTCTGAGCGGTGGCAGGTATGGTATGTCAGTGGTATGGGAAGTCGAGTGGTAAAGGGCGCGCAGGTAAAATGGAGAGGCAGCGAAAAGGGCTCATAACCGATGCGCAGAGAATCAATGAGACGCAGGACAAAGGCAGCGCTCAGGATAGAGGAGCGCTCAGGACAGAGGCAGGAGTTACAACTATTTTTAGAACCTGGGACCTGTGCTCTGATACCATGTCAGGCCAGGGTAACTCCAGAATAAGCAGAAGAAAAACTGATATGTTATTTCATTAGAGAACTATTGTTTATATACAAAAAGGAGACGAAACAGTTCATCTTCTTGATGACTGTTCACGTTCCAGTTCACCCATCCGTTGAGGATTAGGTGTCAACAGTAATTAACTAGTACTAGAAGATAAGTAAGATCGTGGGTAAGAGCACATAGCGTGGTTCTTGCGGTGCGGGAGCTCCACAGCCCCTAGTTAGGGCTGCGCGAAGGTAGTGCATTAGCCCATGAGGAACAAGGAAGTGCGCGAAGTGACCTGTGCATAGGCACAAACAGTGGACCAGTCGAACCTCTCAGAGATCTCAAGGGTGCAGAAACCTGGTTCTAGCACCCTCCCATACTACTTCAGGTGAGACCTCAGTCCGTGCTCCGCGGAATGTTGCCAAAAGGGCCAGTAGTACCGGGATTTGTTTAGCTAATTAACTTCGAACCTGGGTTAGGCCCCAACAAGCCAACAAATGGTTGCGTTGTTGGGACTGGGATCTGCATAGAGATGTCTAATGTCATATCACTGGAATCTGACAAAGAAAGGAATTGAAGATTGGTTGGACAGAAAGATTCACAAGTTCGCAGCGCAAGGAAACAGGAATCTGTGATTATCAAAGGAAGAGTAGTTAGACTGCTACTTATATATAGAGATCCATGAAATTTTCTTTGCATCCTTCCCCACTGAGTTATACGAGTGGATCGCGAAGCTAGCAGATAGAAAAGGAAGCTGTAAACTCGACAAACCTATCGTGTGGACTCCAGAATTGGTGCGTAGGATGGAAGTATCGGAAGATAAGATCACACGCGTTGTCGATCACTGGCTCGATTGAATCATAGGAGGATTCATTACTGAATTCGAGGTAGATACTTCAGTTAGTTATAGCGAGGCAGAATGATGCTTCCTCAAGGGACCGCGAGGTAAGTATGTTAAATCTTTGAACACTTGGATTAAAATGCTACTATGTGAAAAGCGGGTTATGCAAATAAATTGATGTTTGGGGCTACGCGAAGTGGGAGAATATATAGAAATGAAGGTAGCACAGAACTAGAAACTAGCCCCTTGATTTCACCTCCATGAGGGGGCAAAGAAGAGCTTGTGAAGGTCTTGCCACGAAGTTTGATCAATCTAATAAGGCATAGAATTATGCGCGTACCACCCCCACCCGCACCACCACTAGTTTCACCATCTTCACCCCCATCTTCGTCCATACCACCTCCGCCACCACCACGAAGTAGTATGGAAAGCAAAATAAAGCTACTAGTGTTCAAGGGAGTAGGGAATGAAGAACCAGACCAATTTTGGTTCGTGATAAAAGCTGTATGGGAAGCACAGGGTGTCATGGACAACAATATAAAGAAGGCAACATTGGTCAACACTCTATAGGTTCCTGCATTGATCTGGTACATTAAGAATTCCAATGATAATCTGACTGTGGGGATCGCAGATATCCAAGCTGCGCTAAAAAAAGAATTTAGCAGGCCAAAGTCATAGGCACAGTCAATCATTAGATTCAAGGAAATCACAATGCTACCAAGCGAGACCCCATGGGAGTTGGATCAAAGACTGAAGTGCACAATTCACGAAGCGAACATGAAATTAACAGATGGGTAACACTGCAAATGGTTTTTAGCATCGTTAATGCCGCATCTATGGAATGTGTTGTCACAACAAAGGCTAACCACTTAGACTGAGGATTTGGAGGTCACAATGTGATTGCACGAGACTCTGATACAAGATCCTAACCTGGGAGTTCAGCAGATTCACGTGCAATTGAAAAGCTTCTGCCTGGAGATGCAGAGTTTGAAACAAGACAGGACAACTCACCTAGAGATGTGCAATGAGGTATGGTGTGTAAAATGCAAGGGCCAGGGGCACGATAAGGACCATTGCCCGCTGTTCGCGAATTACCTTGCAGGAGGAGGGCTAATGCCACTAAGACTGGAGGCACAAGCAGGACCAAGCGCAGCATCTACACTATAGTGCATGATCTGTTAGATAGGAGGAAAGCATGCTACAGATAACTGCCATCTATTACAGAAGTATACACAGAATACACAGCAGTTGTTCTGTAATTTCTGCAGGTTAGTAGGGCATGATGAGTGCACTTGTAGAAGTTATGAGCTGATGATGGATCAAACTCCTACCTACAGAGTTCAGGCCAAAACACGGCCCCTCGATCAAAATGCTGGAATGGCGAGCACTGGATTTCAGGGGCGCGAGGCCAAGATGGAGGGGGGCTGGGAAGAGGTCGCGGACAACTGATATGTTACAATTGTAGAGGGCTAGGGCATTCTGCCCGTGATTGTATGAATCTAACACAACCATCATGCTTGTATTGTACATTGTTTGATCATGAGATGGAGGATTGTCCCACACTAATAGTGAGGTTGCATGATAAAGGAACACTCCAACCTCCCCCGACTCAGAACTTGCAAATGATGAGGCCTGAGCCGCGCGAGGAAGACCCTAATGTAAATATCGTGCTCCGGAGTGGAATTACGATAGGGGATGACAAAGACAAGTAGCCTGAAGAAAGTACTTGGGTTCACAAGGCTCCAACGAAGGAACCAGAATTTGATTTGGAGCACACTAAGGAGACCTTAATGGAAGCTAAGAGGAGCTTCACTGATGCCTCCACATCAGGAAGTAAAGACAGACTGGAGCCGAAAATGGACCCATAAATGCTCACTATGTTCTTGGAGACATGCATGAAGCTGTTGCATGACAACAAGGCTATAATTGGACTACAACAACTTATAACGAGATGCGTTGGGACGACGCCAAGAGAACTGTGCATAGTCCGGAAGCTCTGGAAGAACACGATGTGAACATGAAGGGAAATGAGATTGACCGCACAGATTGGGGAATATGAGATGGAACAAGTGATTATGGATCTAGGATCAGACGTGAACATCCTGCCAAAGCAAACATGAGAGCACATGGGCAGGCCTGCGATGCAATGATCTCCTATCCAACTGTGGATGGAAAAATAGCAAAATATCCTACCTATGGGGAGATTGCAGGGAGTCACAGTAGATATCGAAGGAGAAAGCGTGCTAGCAGATTTCGAAGTGATAGAGATTTTTGATGGCAACAATCGTTACCCCGTGCTATTGGTAATAGATTGGGCCACTGACATGAATGGAGTGATAAATCTAAAGATGCGCAAGATGATCTTTGAGAAAAAGTCTCTACACGTAGTGGTACCTTTAGACCCTGTAGAAGGATCATGCTACATGGAGCTGGTGTGTGTTGGTCACTTTAATTGCTTATTGAAGTAAACAAAAAAGTGCGACATAAATTGTCAACCCAAGGAAGTCTTGTTATTTCAAAGGCAACTACGTACTATATGCACTCAATTTTAAAAGCAACAAAAATTGTAGTACAAACAAATCACGCCTTACTTTAACAAACTGAAGCTCCACTCTGCATTACATCAATTACACTCTATTGCAGATAACTATCAAAGAATAATTAATTCCACTCAAAGAGTCATATAATGAAAAAGAATCAATCTATAAAGGAAAACAATGGTTGTTCTGTAACAGAGAGTCAGGACCCTATCCCCAGAGCAGGAATCTCCAGCACCTGCCTCTGATTAGCTAGCTTGCCAATTCCACTCTGTAACTTAATCACCGGTGAAACACTCATGAATTAACTTTGAATAATAAAATTATCATTTGAGAAAGAAACAAAGTTTTAGCAAAGGTATTATAAACAATATTCAGCAAACAGTACTTGTTAACAAGGCATGAATAAATGACACACTTGACACACTGCAGAAATATAATGGGTGAATCTTGTGATGAAGGTGGGCCTTGTCCTTCTCACAAGATTTCCCAGGAGACAAGAACTAGAAAAAGATGTTCAGAACAAAATTTTATTCATCCATCAATATGTCATATTACAAAAAGAATTCTGGTCCTGTTCCTTCAGCTAAGCCTTTTTCCACAATCTATCCCCCCCTTTCCTCTAATCTAGATGTCTCCTCTTTATAAAGAGGAGACTTCTATTACAAAAGATTTACATTATTTTAACCCATTATACAAAAATAGGGAAATTAGTTTCTCGTCAACAAAATGTTGTTACAGTAATACTGTCTTTAGATTACAGGCGTTACATCCAGTGTAACAGCGTCCTCGGTGATCAGTCTGGTTCCTTTGTTGCTGTCAAATTTAGAATGTGAATCTCAACTATTTCAGCTTCGAGATTCGCGTGCCGTTTCTACTGTTTCAGCAAGTGCAAAAATAGTCTCGCAAACTCCAGGCTGTTTCAGCAACGCGAACTGCACATCATTCTTTAACTGTTCAACACTTAATAATTCAAAGATTAACTATGAAGATATCGTGATTATATGCTAAATAATTAAACGTATAGTGATGAGAAGAATCATTACATACCTTTGGGATAATTGGGTTAAAACACTAACAAGGACTTTTAAATGTAAGTTGAAAAGGATGATATCATGGCAAAATGTATGGTCAAAAAGGGACAATATGAGGTCCTAACATCCCCCCAACTGAAGTAGTTGCATGTCCCCATGCAACATTTACTCTGAGTCTGAATCGGAGTACTGGGATGTATAGTGCAAATTACTTATATAGTAAGTATAGAAGGTGCTATCAGTGGAATCTCTGAAGCCCTGGACATTTTGTAATCTTTGCCATGCTGCAAGCTCCTCCTTTTTGGACACCTTGAAGTAGGCCTTATATTGTTGTACTAGCAACCAGAGAAGCGGGAAATGAAAATGATAACCCAACCATTTTTCGCCACATCGTTGAACACATTTAACGTAATTAGGTATTCGTGAAATTGCTGTGTGAAGATTAAGAGGGTTAAAAGGATGGTATTCTCTTCTCTCCTTAGGGAAATGTTCCCAGAATAGATTCTTTGCCTGTATGGCAAGAGGTCCTTTCTTTTTGACATACTGTTGAAATTCCTCTAACACTACTTCCTGTAATTCTTTGATATGCTCAGTCATTCCTGGTTCTCTTATAACCCGATGATGTTCAGCAATGAAAATAGCAGCATTTTGTGGTTCAGCTCGGATCCACAAAAGGAGATTTTCTTCGTTATGTTTTGTTGAAAGGAAATCATTTTGCCACGTGAGCTGATTGGCCATAAAAGAGACAAAGGCTCTGATCTGAATGTCACCAGCCACAGGAATCAAATTAAGCTTCCTATCCTCCGGCATGACTTCATTATGGAGATAGAGTTCACATAATAGATTCTATTCGCTGACTGACGCTACTGCAAAGGTTTCAATAAACTGCTGGGGTGTAGACACCTCATGAGGTCATCCATCTCTGATTGCTTTTACTTGGAGGAATGCTAGGCATTCTGCTAGAAACACAGAATAGTTAAAGGATTGTTTCCTGGTGGCCAGAAGTCTTTGAACTAACTCAAAGATAAGAGAGTCTAGTTTTCAACTCCTTATTTTCCTTATGCTGTGCATGGAACTATTCCAGGACTTCCCAATTTCTATATACATGATTCTGCCATAATGATTTATGTTCCTGCAATGCCTTTTCTTGCGACAGGGCATACCCTTTCTTCCATATATTCCTAAATTCTTGAATGCTTAAGGTTTGAGTCAAGACAGTCTCTGCACATCGAGGTTCATTCTGGGTAAACACCGTCTTTGCAGACTTTGGTGCAGGATTTTCAGCTTTAACAACTAGGGTAGGTCGAGGTACTTGCGATTTCTCACCTTCTTCAGAAATCTTTGAAAGCCCTACTGGTTCTTGTGTAACAGCAGGGCGTTCCTTTTTAACTATAACAGGAGTAAATGCAGGAGTGGGTCCAGGCAATGGGACTTCGATTATCCTATAACCTGCTTGAGAATAGAGATCACCACATTGGCTGCACATATATTCATTGTATCGATCCTTTTCTACACTTTTCTCAGCTGCAGATGCTATGTGAGCTAAAGTATACAGATTAAGTTCTTTTCTATAAGCTTCCCTTGCCATCATTAACTCCTGCTTATAAACCTGAATCTCGGCTTTCAGAAACTCATTTTCTTGTTGAAGGGAAGGTATCATGACAGAGCCTTCTGTAGCAATTGCAGTCTTTGTAGCTGGTTCAAGTGGATGGGAGGATCGTTGTTTGATGGCAGATTCATTATTTGCATCCTCAACAGGTGGTTCTTGTGTGACAACTGCTGGGTCATCAGCTAGTTCTGTAACAAGTATATCCTCCTGAACATGTGAATTCTGCATATCAACCGACTAAGTGGCTAGTTCTTCTGTAACAACTATAGTTTGTGCAGTACCCTAGTTATCTAGACTTTTCTCATCAGCAGGTAGCTCTTGTGTATCAACCGCTGAGTCCGTAGCAACCAAGTCTTGGTCTGTTTTCTGGTCATGGTCATCAGCAGGTGGTTCTTGTGTGACACTTGCTGAGCCAGTAGCTAGTTTAGCTACATGTTGATTATCTATTTCCTATTTATCAACAAGTGGTTCTTGTGTAACTCCTGCTGAGTCAGTAGCTACTACGTCTTGATCTATTTCCTGATCATGATCATCAGCAGGTGGTTCTTGTGTAGCACCTGCTAGACTAGTAGTTGGTTCTTGTGGGGCAGCTACCTCTAGGTCGTCTAACTTTTGCTCCTCAGTAGGTGGTTCTTATGGAACACTTGTTGAGTCAGTAGCTGGTTCTTGTGGGGTAGCTACCTCTAGGTCATCTATCTTTTGCTCCTCAGCAGGTGTTTCTTGTGGAACACCTGTTGAGTCAGTAGCTTGTTCTTGTGGGGCAGCTACCTCTAGGTCATTTATCTTTTGCTCCTCAGCAGGTGGTTCTTGTGGAACACTTGTTGAGTCAGTAGCTGGTTCTTGTGTAACAGCTCCATGTTGTACATCGTCTTGGGTGTCTACTTTTGATAGATTAGCAGCTGGTTCTTGTGGAGCAGTTGCGTCCTCTAAAAGGAATGATGTCACAAAATCTTGAACATTTTGCATTTCGGTACCTGAGGGTGAGGAAGGTAAGGATTCGGGGTCTGGTGGGGTCTAGGGTTTTAGCATAATGGGTGGGGAAATTGGGGTGGTGGTCTCTGTTGCTGGTTCAGAAGGCGTCCCCCTTCATCTTCGAGGTAAGGAGGCAAGAAAAGCAGTGGTTTTTCTTTTATGGATGGCCTTCTCTGGGGTAGGAGGGACATCAGAAGTGATAGCTTCTTTAATTGAGGCCCTTGTTCATCTTTTTGATGGGGGCACAACTGTTTCTTGCCTTTTCCTTTTCCTTTTCAGCTTAGCCAGGGGAATATCGTCGTCTGAATCATCGCTGGGGATATGGACAGTGGGAGTGGATGATCTAGGTAAATCATGGGGTGGGGTTGATGCAATGGAGGGGTCAATTGGACTAACTATCATGGGTGGCTGGGGATTTTTAGCATTTAATTGGGGAGTTTCAGCTGCTGCTTAAGAAATTTTGGCAGTTTCTTGAGGATTTTCAGCTGCTGGTTGAGTAACTTCAGCAGCTTCCTGAGGGTTTTCAGCTGCTAGTTGAGGGATTTCAGTAGCTTCCTGGGGGTTTTCAGCTGCTGGTTGAGGGATTTCAGCAGCTTCCTGGGGTGGGTTGTTAAGGGGAGGAGGATTCTGCAGGGCAAAGCCTCTCAGGATTAGAAGCTGAACCAGGCGATGGTGAGTGAGGGAGAGGAGTGGGTATTTTGCATTCGTGGAATAATGTGACATATTATTTAGACACCCAAGTAGATAATATGGCATATCTAATAAACGACCATGTCTTAAATGATTGAACAACACAAATTCATGCTGGTACACTACCTGGTAACGTCCTTCACAGGTGAGGTAGTGCTTGAAAAACTCTACAACCTTTGTCCATGGAGGTGGTAATGAATGCAGTGCAACACCACTGCCTTTAGGTTCGACCTGCTCCCCAGGTAGAATAAATCTTGTTGTGCGGTCAGAATGATGTGTTTACGACTGAACCAATGGACGCCATCGGCTGGTAATACTTAAACCTACGCTATATCCTCCTCTGTTACTGGAATTCGTACTCCCCGAATAGTAGAATAACCTTTGTTAGGTCCCTATACTACTAGTGTAACCCCTTATTGTTATTAGTACAACCCACTTATTATATTGATGTACCCATGTAGTGCCCATATTGTTACTATTGTGCCACATAGAAGCCCACTATTGTTATTATTGTGCCCTTACATTATTATTGTTAAGCCGGCTCTAATTATGTTATGACCCCTTAGACTACTATATATAGAAAGGAGGTCTTTTCATTTGTATCATCCAATAATTGTTCATTTATGTAATGTAAAGGAAGTTGCCCCCTCAAAGAGGTTGAATTCTAAGGCATTGATCTATATTTTCTATCTTTTCTTGAGCTGGTTTCATAACATTTGGTATCAGAGCTTTGGATTCTAGTGTTTCGCTGCTCCAAACAGGTCATCATGGCATTTTCGCTATAACATTTTTTTTGTGATGTTTCAGAAGTTGCAAAAAAAACCCATTTGAGAAGCAATCGCATTGACCCTTGGGTCCAAATTTCAGAGCGTTTCGCGCTATATTTGCGGAGATATGATCTGAGGAAGTTGGTATTTTTGCAGACTCCTAAATTACATTCCAAACAGGTGACCTGGGGAAAATCGTCATAACCTTCTCTCTGGGGATTGGATTCAAATTTCATAAGAAGTTACAGAAAGAGGACAGACTTTAGTTTCTTGTATGCGTTTTTCAGATCCAAAGGTCGAAACAGTGACTCGTGGCACATCATACAAGTTCACTCTACTGAACTAGTCTATAATCAAGTCACTATGGGAGATTTCGCATAATGCTTCCTTGGAGAATCCAATTTGGGTTAGATTTGTGGCATTGGAAAGAGGACATAGAGGGCTACGACAGGTTGCAATTCCATAACTTAAAGATCTGAAAGTACAGATTTACTGTCGTTTCAAGATCAAGCTCCTAAAATCAAGAAAAAGCAAGATGAGGAAGCTTGATGGCAAGGATTCGGTAAAGTGGATACTTCAGATGGAGCAATATTTTGATCTACATAGTGTACCACTATTACAAAAGGTATGTATTGCATCTTCATATTTAGAACTGGATCAATTTTTATGGTATAAAGGACTTTGTTCTCGTAAACAACTTGTTACGTGGTCAATTTTCACGGAGGAAATGATAGCACATTATGAGGATACAAAGAGCAACACCGTCTTTAGAGCAACACCACAACAATTGGAAAGACTAAAAGGGCTTTGTGACATAGTGGGAAGAAAAATTATGGAAACCAGGAAGCATACCCCTCACAACTATAAAGATGGAAGTGTTGTTTACCCGAGCCTTCCATAACCTACAAGGGTTACACCACAATAATTGGAAGAAAAAAGAGAAAAAGGGCTTTGCTACAATTGTGATAGCAAATGCACTAAAGGTCACAAGTGTGCTGAGAAGGAATTATTTTACATAGAATATGAAGAGGAGGAAGAAAAGGATCAAGAAACATCAAAAGGAGAGGATATACTCCAGGACCCCACCCCAAAGAAAGAAGAAATGAATCGGACCATATCTTGTAAAGAATTGGCAAGAATTACCACTCCTCAAACTCTCAATATAGAAGGACATATCAAGAAGAAAAAGGTGCAAGAAGTGAAAGACTACATCGAGAAAGAAAAAATGAATCCAACCATATTTTGTAATTCATTAGTCGAAATTACCACTCCTCAAACTATCAAGATAGAAGGACATATCAAGAAGAAAAATGTTCAAGAAGTGAAAGATCACATCGAGCATCAAGAAGTGAATCCGACCATATCTTGTAAAGGATTGAAAGAAATTACCACTCCTAAAACTCTAGAGATAGAAGGACATATCAAGAAGAAAAAGGTTCAAGCAGAGAAAGATCAAATCGAGCATCAACAACAAGTTCTCCAACTTTTAAAGGATAGCGCCACTTCAGTTCAAAATCAAACGAAACAACAGGTAGATCAACATCGTAGTGAAAAATGTTTTGATGTATGTGATTGGGTATTTTTACTGCTACATCTCAAGCAAGATATTTATGAGAAGGAAATGTTGGCAATGCTACGTGCACTTAAAAAATGGCGACCTTACCGAACGGGAAGACTCTTCAAGGATGAGGATGTGGAAGCATTGTTTTGTGCTATTTCTATTATCCAACCAAAGAAGCAAGGGATGAAGGGAGAAGGACAAAGAAGTATGGCCACTTATTCAAAATTTGCAAAAGATCCCATTCAAACAACATTGCCAGAAATTGAAGAGGAAGGAAAAATCATATTGGAACCTGGAGCAGTCACAGAAACAAGAACCTGACAGCTATGAATCGATCAATTTCAGAGTATCTCATCAAGTGGAAGAACTTACTCGCTGAAGATTCCACATGGGAGGACAAGAATTTTATATAGAAGCATCAAGAACTACTCAAGCGTTGAGGACAACGCTTTTTGAAGGAGAGGGGCATGTTAGGTCCCTATACTACTAGTGTAACCCCTTATTGTTATTAGTACAACCCACTTATTATATTGATGTACCCTTGTAGTGCCCATATTGTTACTATTGTACGACATAGAAGCCCACTATTGTTATTATTGTGCCTTTACCTTATTATTGTTATGTCGGCTTTGATTATGTTATGACCCCTTAGACTCCTATATATAGAAAGGAGGTCTTTTCATTTGTATCATCCAAGAATTGTTCATTTATGTAATGTAAAGGAGGTTGCCCCCTCGAAGAGGCTGAATTCTAAGGCGTTGATCTATCTTTTCTATCTTTTCTTGAGCTGGTTTCATAACAACCTTCCTTTAAATTACGTGCGAATTCCAGGACTTGCTGAGAATCAAATTCCTGGAGCCTTCAGAAATAATCCACCCAGCCTGCTTGCAGAAAAATTTGATATGCTTCTGGGTGTAATTCCAATAGAGCCGTTGAACCAGGTTCATTTCGAACAACGTTACCTCCCATAGTTACCGGTTCAGTAAAATGCACAATACAGAGCCGAGTTACCACAGCCGAGACAGAGTAAGATATTGCAAATGAGGTTATGACATAATAAGACAGAGACGGGGTGACGAGACATGGTCGTAATAAAAAATGACGGTGATTGGAATATCGGGTAATGATTGCAAAATTTTGATATTCCCCCAACTGTGGCTAAAATGATAAGTTTTGAATGTACGGCGATTTCGGCAATCATATCAGAATCTTCTCATTAACTATAGTTTAATATTTACACATAAACACACATACCTCACGTTTTACCTTCGATTGTTGTGCTGAAAGTATAATCTCATCATTTAATAGATCACCAATAGTTATGGGAAAGGGTTGTAAGATATGAGGGTATTTATATAAAAGGCTTTCTCTATTCACAGGAGGTAATGGTGAAGGAACACAATTATCAGGATGAATGGCTAATTCTCTCAATGGAAAGTGATATGTATTGGTCATTTTTTAGAGGAATTGATGCCTCAATTATGAAAAAAATGGGAAATTTGATGCTTTTTTGGAAAGATGGAAAAAGTTGGTGTTTCGGTAATGGCGAAATCTGTGTCTCAGCAATGGAGAGAATGGAGAAAAGTTGGTGTTTCAACAACGAGAAAAAGAGATGTTGTTGCTAAAGAAAAATAGGAAAATGTTGCTGAAGGGTAGTATGAGGGGATGGATTATGAATTGAAGTGGAATGGCAATGTTTCCCAAACTGAAACCTGATCCTGCTTGTAATGCAATTGTTCCTTTAGCTAGCCTCCGAATCTAAGACCTGCAAAATAATAAATTGTAATATGGCAGCCCTTAACAGGGATTATTAGTTAAGTAATCTAATCTAATAATAATACAAGAATATATAATGTAGAGATTAAGTACAATGAGGGGCAAGAGGCTCCCCCAAAAAGATATAATGTGAATCTGCCATGCAAGTGGCCTTAAAATCCTCCTTAGAAATTGGTTGCTGGTACAGACAAAGTTGATACCCATTTACTAACAATGGAGTTCTAGAACCATCAATTGTTAGGAGCCTTACTGTTCCATTGGTAAAAACAGTATCTATCTCGTAAGGTCTCAGCCACCTTGCTCGTAGTTTCCCTTGAAATTTTTCAAACCTGGAATCATATAATAAAGCCCAATTACCTTTTTGGAACTGCTTATGCTTAATATTTTTATCATGCCACCCAGTTCTTTGTTGCTAAATCATAGTTGTTTGATGGATGGCATCCAACCTTTTTTCATCCAATTCCTGCAGCTGCTGCAACCTAGCTTTCTGTGCATCAGTCATATCAAGGTTAACAGCTAAAGCAATTCTTAAGGTTTTAATTTCAAATTCCACAGGAAAAACAACACTTTTACCATAAACCAATTCATAGGGTGAAAAACCTATAGTGTTTCTCCAAGCAATTCTATAAGCCCATAATGCCTCAGGTAGTCTTTGAGACCAATCCTTCCTATTCTCCTTCAATATTTTTGTTAAAATAGCTTCTATGACTTTATTTGTACTTTCCACCTGACCATTAGCTTGGGGGTGGTAAGGTGTAGTCATTTTATGATTGATATGATATTTTTGAAGCATAGCTTTAAAACCATGAGAATTGAAAGGAGGTCCTCCATCTGTGACTAGTTCTCTAGGCACCCCAAATCTAATGAAGATTTCTTCAAATAAAAAGTTTAAAACAGATTCTTCATTACCTTTAATAAGTGCCTTATCTTCCACCCATTTAGTCATATAATCTGTGCAAACCAGTATATAAACTCTTTGGTTGGATAGAGGATTGATGGGCCCTACAAAATCTAGAGTCCATCTTTCAAAGGGTTCAAGTATTATTTGAGGGTTCAGTGGCATTTCATCTCTATGATTGGGTTGGCCCATTCTCTGACAACTGTCGCAGGCCCTGACATATTTCTTTGCATCCTTGAACAGTGAGGGCCAATAATAACCCATCTTGAGAATTTTATGTTCTGTTCTCTTATCAGCAAAGTGCCTACCACAAGGGCCATCATGACAAGCCTTCAATATATCATAAACTGTTGAAATTTTGAATAATAAACACTTATTCAACAGATATTATCCTGATTATACACTGTTGTGGAATAGATGCATAATACATAACCTCCTCTACGTTGATCATCAATTTAGCAACATTAAAAACAATGAAACATCAATCACATGCACACATTAACACAGTATGTAACCTAGGGAAAGCATACAGCTGAAAACCCCACACTATCTGTATATTATATTGATTGAGAACATGTAACAAACATAGTACAATACTCCTCACAAGTACTCAGTACTATCTCCACCTGTTACATACAATACAGCTCAGATCTGATCTCCAAATCTTCTCCGCTGCTTGCCTGCCTCCACTGCACAATACCTGCTGTGAATGAATGAGAATGGCTGATCCAAACTCCTATTTACCTTGTGAAAATCACCCACACTATAAATCACGTGAGCACAAGCTATATTTCACTTGGTATTGGCCCACACTATGCAGAGATCATTGGCATAACTCAATCCCATGCATGTGCACAATCTCATGCACAACTGATAGCAATCTCAACCTCTAACACCTGTCTCCACTGACCTGTACATGCACTGAGTTAACTGATGTATTCTTCAGTTGCATTATGAGTTAATAATTAGTGAATTATTTAATAACTAATTCACACAACTCATCACTTAGTCTATTGATCAGTTAGACTAAATACAACTAGTTCAACTAAGTCAAACTGAACACAACTCGATTAACTGCTCATCCAACTCCACAGAACTCAACCACATGAGTTCTAACTGATGTCCTACATGCAATAGCTCAAGTAACACATAAGAAAATGTATTTCCTTCTGATAGCTGCATGTGCCACATCTGTAGCTCAAACTGAAGTGCTCCAAGAGGATAAGATAAAGTTTATAGTCTAAATATTATTATGAGACAATAATATTTGACTTTTCTATTTTTGACTAGCAGTCTAAAAATAGACTCTGATCACTCTTGCTATGATCACTCCTATTGTGATCACTCCTTATGTGATCACTCCTGCTGTGATCCAAAAATAGACTTTGTGCCATAATTTACCTGCAGGCCCACTTAGTGAAGGCGACTCCTTTCAACTAAGCTCCATCGTCTTGTTGCATTCTCAACAAGCATTTCTTGTTGCACACTTTTCAACACTCCCTCTCAACAAGAAAGGCTTCCTCTCAAACCCGATCCTGTAACTCTGGAATGTTCTGCAAGCAACACATCTACCTAGTCCACTTTGCTCCAACAACACTTGGAACAAAAACACTCCCAACTGACCACTCTGTTGGGCTAGGAACATACTCTGATGCTAAAGCTCTACCTGCTGCTGACAAGTGCTCCCTCTCTGACATCTGTGCTACTACAACATCTCCATGCATCTCGCACCATTGCACACCTCTCTATGCCACCTAGCACTGTGCAAAACACTTGTTCCTCTCGCATTGCTGCAGCCTGCATGCTATGCGCTGTCTTGGGATTCCCTGCATTGTCGCTTTCTCTGCCGCTCCATCCGCATCTGTCTCTATCCAATCAGTAAATTCCTACTACTACACATTGGGGGCTCCCGTAGCAAGGTCTCATCCAAGAGGTTGGGTACCTCAAGGATCCTGCCCCTCCTCCTAGGGACGATCAATCCACATCACCCCACCTCCTACCTGGAGGTATGGCTGCATGCGATACCTCTGCCCACCTGGCTCGAAGTTTCCCCCTACTGGAGGTCTCTGCATGAGTAGATGTCTCTACTTGATCTCCTCTCAGCTTCCCTTGTTGTGGCTGCTCCACAACCTCCTGAAGCTGCTGAACCAATCGTGGCTCCTCCACAATCGTCTGAGACTTCTTCTGGATCTGCATGTTGAGAGATAATATACGCTCCCTCTCAACCACCAAGTCTCCATCAGTTTCCTCGCTGCTCAAGGCTTTGCATGCATCTTGAACCTCAAGAGCATACAGGTTCTTGACCCGTGAACCAATCTGCTTCACCTGTCTAGTGATGATGTGTCTAAGGAAAACCTTTCCCTTACTAAAGACTACACTATAGCCTCTGTCTTCCAACATCGCGATCGACACCAAGTTTCTCTTTAGTCTTGGTACATACTTGACATCGGTCAAGGTAAGGCGAGCTCCATGCTCCCTCTGAAAAATAATCGTGCCTACACCTGAGACACTATACTTCTCATCATTACCCATCCCTATGAGTATCTGGAGATCTTTCTCCTCCAAAGTACTGAACAAACTTTTGTCGCTGGTCATGTGGAAAGAAGCTCCACTGTTAAGAAACCAACCACTTCCCACCATGGATGAAACCATGCATGCGAAGAGTGTGAAGTCCAACTCAAACTGTAAAGCAAGTGAGGCTGCCTCACCTTCAGTTCCTTCCCCGGATCCCTTCTTGGACTTCTTCTTTGGGCAATTAGTAGCATAATGGCCCAACTCATGACAACGAAAGCATCTCACCTTCGACTTGTCAACCTTATTCCCATCATTGGAAGAACTGGATTCGGAAAGAGAAACCTTCCCCTTCCCCTTCTTTGCCTTACTCGCTAAGGCACAGTTCTCCTCATCATGCATAGATGAAGAACTGTCTTTGGTGCGCCGTCTAATCTCCTCTTGCACAAGATCTGACCAAAGTCTCTCCCATCCTGACAATTTCTCCCTTCCATTCACCGAGTCCTGGTAGCTATGCCAACTCTTAGGAAGGCTAAGGAGTGCTAGACTCACCATATCCTCATCCTCAACAGTTACCCCCACACTTCCCAGCTCATCCCAGCATCGGGTGAACTTCGTGAGATACTGGGGCATACTGTCTCCATTCTCACACCTAATGTTTCTGAGTTTATCCTTGAGCGCCATTCCACCAGCGCAAAAATCAACCGCTTTTGATCTAAAATTCGTGAGAACAAAGTATTTCTTGTATAGAGATCGACTGTATGGGAATTCACCGGATATCTCACCTTCCAAAAGAAGGATTAATGCAGAAGCTACCTGGCCCGATTACAAACTCTGCCTGAAGAAATAAAATGTAAACACTTCCTGAATAGTAGATCTGATGATCAACAGCTCTGATACCATGTAGAAATTTTGAATAATAAACACTTATTCAACAGAGATTATCTCGATTATACACTATTGTGGAATACATGCATAATACATAACCTCCTCTACGTTGATCATCAATTTAGCAGCATTAAAAACAATGAAACATCAATCGCGTGCACACATTAACACAGTATGTAACCCGGGGAAAGCATACAGTTGAAAACCCCACACTATCTGTATATTATATTGATTGAGAACATGTAACAAACATAGTACAATACTCCTCACAAGTACTCAGTACTATCTCCACCTGTTACACACAATACAGCTCAGATCTGATCTCCAAATCCCCTCTGCTGCTTGCCTACCTCCACTGCACAATACCTGCTGAGAATGAATGAGAATCGCTGATCCAAACTCCTATTTACCTTGTGAAAATCACCCACACTGTAAATCACATGAGCAAAAGCTATATTTCACTTGGTATTGGCCCACACTACGCAGAGATCATTGGCATAACTCAATCCCATGCATGTGCACAATCTCATGCACAACTGATAGCAATCTCAACCTCTAACACCTATCTCCACTGAACTGTACATGCACTGAGTTAACTGATGTATTCTTTAGTTTCATTATGAGTTAATAATTAGTGAATTAATTAATAACTAATTCACACAACTCATCACTTAGTCTATTGATCAGTTAGACTAAATACAACTAGTTCAACTAAGTCAAACTGAACACAACTCGATTAACTGCTCATCCAACTCCACAGAACTCAACCACATGAGTTCTAACTGATGTCCTGCATGTAATAGCTCAACTAACACATAAGAAAACGTATTTCCTTCTGACAACTGCATGTGGCACTTTTCTATTTTTGACTAGCAGTCTAAAAATAGACTGTGATCACTCCTGTTGTGATCACTCCTATTTTGATCACTCCTGCTGTGATCCAAAAATAGACTTTGCGCCATAATTTTCCTGTGGGCCCACTTAGTGAAGGCAACTCCTTTCCACTAAGCTCCATCATCTTGTTGCATTCTCAACAAGCATTTCTTGTTGCACACTTTTCAACATAAAACTCATCTTCTCTAATGCATCTTCGGATTTCCTGATCAAGTCCCGTATGAAAAAGACACCCACTTATCCAGCTATACCTAGCACTTTGTTGAATGATCTTTCTTTTCTCCCGATGTGATAGGTGTGATGGTAGCTTCCCTGCAACCAGATAATTGGCAATGTCTGCATACCATGGTGAGTGAGCAGATACTGCAAACAAGTATTCATCAAGAAAGGAATCATCTACTAGAGTATTATCATCAATTTTTATCCGAGAAAGGAAATCAACAACTACATTTTCTTTACTTGGTCGATCCACAATTGTAATATTAAATTCTTGTAGTAACAATAACCACCTGGTGACTTGAGCATTTGTAATGGATTTAATCATTAAATATTTGATAGTCGAGTGGTCAATATGAAAAAAAGTAGGATAACTAGTAATGTAATGTCGAAATTTATTAATAGCATAAATAACTGCTAAAAATTCTTTCTCGGTAATTGTGTAATTAAGCTCAGCAGAGGTCATATTCTTACTAATGAAATAGATAGCATAAGGAAGATTGTTTTCTTCTTGACCCAAGACAACTCCAATTGAAGTATCTGAAGCATCAGAGGATATATGAAAGGGAAGTGCCCAATTAGGTGCCCTCAGAATAGGAGCTATAGACAACTGATGCTTAAGTTCATCAAATGCTTTCTGATAGGAATTAGTCCACTTAAATTCAACGTTTTTCATAAGTAACACAAACAAAGGAGAAGCTATTTTAGAAAAAAAATTGATAAATCTTCTGTAATATCCAGCATGTCCTAAAAAACTTCTTACATCAGTTTGTGTTTTAGGAATAGGAAGGGTCTGAATTACCTGTACTTTGGATGGATCCACTTGAATACCAAGGAATGAAATGAAGTGTCCTAGTACAATTCCTTCGTTCATCATCATATGACATTTTTCGGTACTCAAGGAAAGATTAGCTTGTATGCATCGTTTAAGTACTTTCTCAAGGTTTTGTAGCGCATCTTCAAAAGTCACACCATAGGGAGTGAAATCATCTAGAAATATCGCCAAAGAATCATTAAGCATATCAAAAAAGATTCCTATCAATGTTCTTTGAAACGTTGTTGGAGCATTACATAGTCCAAATGGGAGAACTCTATAAGCAAAATTCCCCCAAGGACTAGTAAAAGTGGTCTTGTCTTGATCCTGAGGTGCAATTCTGATTTGGTTATATCCACTAAAACCATCTAAAAAGGAAAAGAATTTCTTCCCTGACAAGCTGTCCAACACCTGATCTATAAATGGCAAGGGGAAATGATCTTTTTGGGTAGCTTTATTTAAGGCTCTATAATCTACACACGCTCTCCATTTCTCGTTTTTCTTAGGTACTATTACCAATGGAGAAACCCATTCACTATCAGATATGGGGTATATAAACCCTGCATCAAGCAACTTTTGAAGTTCTTCCTTAACAATTTCCCTCAAATTAGGATTCATTCACCACTGGGGTTGACAGACTGGTCGGGTCCCCTCCTTAATATAGATACGATGAGTACATAATTCAGGAGAGATCCCCTTCATGTATGTGTAGTCCCATGCGAATGCTTCCTTGTTCTCACGGAGCAACTTCATCAGCTGTTGTGTTTCATCATCTGATAAATTGGGGTTTATGTTCAATGTTTTGCCAGGTTCAATTTCTACTGTTATGCTTTTAGAGGAGATAGCAGTTGATGTTTGAGGTAGATTTTCAGATTGAAGATTTTTCTACGTTTCAGGATCCAGAATTTCAGTTAATTGATTATATGTTTCAGAAGTAACTGAGGAAGGTTTAGAAATAAAATTACTAATTACTTCATCTTCTGTAGTGTCTTTAAGAGTTAAGGCTTGTCCAATGGTCAAAATGGGTTGAGTATCATTATCCTCGTAGTCTAACCATACAGGATCATCATTGTTAATCATAGGTGTAGCATGAGGGTACAGCGTAAGCTGCTTAGTTTCACATCCATTAGAAATTGTCATTGAGCCTGATCTATAGCTGATAAAAGCATCTACTGTAGCCAGCCAGGGTCTCCCCAAGATCAGAGGATGCCCCCCAACTTTGCTTTAGTCTGTAACACAACAAAGTCAGCTAGGTAATTCCAGGATTCAACTGAAATGATCAGGTCTTCAATAACCCCCTCTGGTTTGATTGTGGAACGATCAACTAATTCCAAGATAGTTGGTGTCTCTCTAATTACATTTTTCAACTGTAACAGTTGTGCAGTTTCAAGGGTCATAATATTTATAGTAGCACTCAGGTCTACCAGAACTCGTGAAACAATAGTTTTTCCGACATGTACTATGACCATGGGGTGACCAGGATCACCATATTTTACAGGGGGGACTTTTCCTGACATTAAAGTAGCTAGATCACCCATCACATGAACTGTAAGGGGATCTTTAGCCTTCCTACTAGGTTTCTTGATGCAAATGTCTCTGACGGTTCTGGCATAGATTGGCGCATCTCTAAGTTCTTGTAAAAGTGTAATTTTAACATACAGATTCTGCAATTCCCCTAAAAGGTTAAAAGAAGGCGGCTCAGGCATCTTAGTGAGAGCCAAACGCTCAGGGAATGGTGGCTCTGTTGTCTCAACAGTTTTATTAGAGGATGGCTTGACTCTTTCAGCATCCTTATTAGATGATTTATTCTTTTTTGTCTCTTCTTTATCAGAGTCGGAAGATGTAATATCATCTACAATTGGCTCAACTACTCTCCTAGATCGTAAATGAATATCATTACATTGCACAGGAGATGTAGGCAGGTTCTGAATGTCAATGACTTGCACAGCTTTATTATTATTAGGGTTAGGGTTCAGTTGTACAGGTAGTTGAGACTTCATGATCTGATTATTCGGTGGGGTACCTAATGGGAGAGAAATTTTTTGCTGGAACTGGGGAAATTGGTTTGTGAATGGAGTTTGTTGAGCTCTCCAGTTTGGGTTCCATTGGTTAAAATAGGATTGTTGTAGAAGCCAGGGAGTCCACATTGCAGGGTCTATAAAGGGAGAGTTTGTTTGCTGCATGGGTGGTAAATTCATTTGATTAAAGGGTGGCTATTGCATTTGGTTAAAGGGCGGGTAATTTTCTTGATTAAAAGAAGGATAATTATTCCAACGATTAAATGGCATACTAGAGTTCGTACCTTGTCCTCGTGATTGCCATTGCCTCCTTTGTGTCAGCAGATAAACTGCTTTAGCTTCCTCCTCAATTGGTTGTAACGCTGCCTTTATACCTGGTAAAGAGGGGCATTGTTGAGTTTCATGGTCCTTCTCACAAATGGTACACATTGGTACCTTGTCCAGTGAGCATTCCCTCAGTGGGTGTTTTTCTCTGCATTTAGGGCAGAAAATGGCCAAAGCAGCTTCTGCCTCTACCTGCTTCTTTTTAACCTGCAAGGTATCAATCAGTGAAGCAAAAGAACTTAACATTTTAGTCTTGAATTCCTCAAGTAGATTACCTATTTCAGCTCTTGTTTCTCCTCCACTGGCTGATTTCTGGACCCTTGAATAAGTACTATCCCTGCTCTTTGATTTATTTGCAGCTCCTCTTGAACACCTCTTACAGAGGTTAACAATTTCATCAGATGATTCTTTAGATATATCCCCTTTACCAAGCATATTTAACATATCTAAACAATCATCCCTTACCCCCTTCAATAATATTGTTTTAAGAATACCTTTACTTACATCAGGGTGCTCAGATCTCTGCAGATTATACTAGAGTCTTTCCACAAAGTCCTCCAGATTTTCATCCTCCTTCTGAACCATCTTGAATAATTGCTCCCTTTTTTCTCTCGTCCGGCAATAGTCTTGGTATTTGGCCAGAAATTTCTCCTTCATCTGATCCCATGTTGTGATCACATGACCTCCCAAGCTCATAAACCATCTTAGCGCATTTCCTTTTAGTGTTGCTAGAAACAACTTCAAGTTTTGAGCATTATTAACATAATCATAACTTCTACACAATATATCAAACTGAAAAAGAAACTCATCAGGGTCTTCAGAGGATAAACCATGGAAGTTAGGTAGGGCTGAGAGTGGAATATTCTTCATAGGAGTTGTACCTCTGGGAATTTCCTCAATAGGGAATTCCAAGGTGGAGAGAGTATTCTCACCTGTTCCTTGACCTCTACGTCCTCCACCAAATATTCCTTCATTGTTTCCATCCATTGGTTTCTTTCCTGATGCACTTGCTCGGTCTTCAGTTTTTTCCGTTGGACTCTCAATGTCCTGAACTGGTTCCTCAACTTCAATATCCTCTATTCGTTCTTCAATTTCAATATCTCCTACTGGTTCTTCAACTTCCTCCACAGGTTCCTCGGTATGTTCTGTTGTTTCTACAACCCTTTCAAGTCCCACTACTTCCTCTGTTTGATAGTCCGTTTGGAGAGAGTGTTGAGTCTGTGGCCTCCGAGAGCTTAACCTCTGGGATGTCTTAGCTTTTGAAATAATCTCATCGATGAAAGATTTTCTTCCTCCTCTTCCTTTGCCCTTGCCACCTATAGGATTAGTTTTCTTGCATCCTCTCATGCATCTTGCATATCTACAAGAAAATCATCAGTAATTTTAAAATCTATAATTGCCTTCCCCGGCAACGGCACCAAAATGTTGGTCACTTTAATTGCTTATTGAATTAAACAACAAAGTGTGACATAGATTGTCAACCCAGGGAAGTCTTGTTATTCCAAAGGAAATTGCATACTATATGCACTCAATTTTAAAAGCAACAAAAGTTGTAGTACAAAAAAATAACGCCTTACTTTAACAAACTGAAGCTCCACTCTGCATTACAGCAATTACACTCTATTGCAAATAACTATCAAAGAATGCTTAATTCTACTCAAAGAGTCATCTAATGAAAAAGAATCAATCTGCAAAGGAAAACAATGGCTATGCTGTAACAAAGAGTCAGGACCATATCCCCAGAGCGGGAATCTCCAGCACCTGCCTCTGATTAGCTAGCTTTCCAATTCACTCTGTAACTTAATCGCCAGTGAAACACTCATGAATTAACTTTGAATAATACAATAATCAATTGAGAAAGAAGCAAAGTTTCAGCAAAGGTATTATAAACAATATTCAGCAAACAGTACTTGTTAACAAGGCATGAATAAAAGACACACTTGACACACTGCAGAAATATAATGGGTGAATCTTGTGATGAAGGTGGGCCCTGTCCCTCTCACTAGATTCCCAGGAGACAAGAACTAGAAAAAGATGTTTAGAACAAAATTTTATTCATCCATCAATATGTCATATTACAAAAAGAATTATGGTCATGTTCCTTCAGCTGAGCCTTTTTCCACAGTCTATCCCTCCCTTTCCTCTAATGTAGATGTCTCCTCTTTATAAAGAGGATACATATATTACAAAAGATTTACATTATTTTAACCCATTATACAAAAATAGGGAAATCAATTTCCCGTCAACAAAATGTTGTTACAGTAATACTGTCTTTCGATTACAGGCATTACATCCAGTGTAACAGCTTCCTCGATGATCAGTCTGGTTCCTTTATTGCTGTCAAATTTAGAATGCGAATCTCAATTGTTTCAACTTCGAGATTTGCATGCCGTTTCTACTGTTTCAACAACTGTAAAAATAGTCTCGCAAACTCTAGGTTGTTTCAGCAACGCGGACTGCACATCATTCTTTAACTGTTCAACACTTAATAATTCAAAGATTAACTATGAAGATATCGTGATTATATGCTAAATAACTAAACGTATAGTGATGAGAAGAATCATTACATACCTTTGGGATAATTGGGTTAAAACACTAACAAGGAATTCTAAGTGTAAGTTGAAAAGGATGATATCATGGCAAAATGTATGGTCAAAAAGGGACAATATGAGGTCCTAACAGCGTGCAACTATGATAGAGACGATGACTTGGGCTGCATCTATAAGATAACCGCGTGGGAGCAAGACTGGGTAAATACAACTGTGGATGTCCGACTCTCATGGGAGCGTGAAAGCTCTTGCACATAAGATTCTGACGAGGAGATAAAACGATGGTAGAACCGGTTACATGAGGTAACCACGCTCAACTGTAACATGATGATGAGATCATTGCGCTTTGTAGCAATAGAGGTAAGAGATCTGCCTACATATGATGGGTTAAGCGAGGTGGATGACTTCCTGAACAAATTTGAAAGAGAAGTGCCGAAACAGTAGCATTTCGATGCTCTGAAATGGGTACTGCAAGCTACGCCTGCAAGATGGTGGGGGATGCACCAAAGAAGTTTTGAGGATTGGCATGAATGCATAAGGATGATGCGCATGCAGTTTAGGTAGCCTTCGATGAAATTAACGGACAATATTGACGGATGAACCGGCCCGTGCACTTACCTATCCAAGTGGATACAGGCATACATTGTGAAACCTGCATGAATGCACACCATCGTCATGGTAGGAGACATGATCAGCAAGTAGGTGAGGGTAAGGAAATGGCATGAACGACCCCTCCAGTTGGGACCATAGAGTATGAAAATACCAAGTGCGCAGAAGGATATCCACGTAGAAGCCTTTAACAAAGTATGCGAAATGTTGAACAAGGTCCACAATGTGAATCGGACTGACTAGGACCTACGCATTCCAGCAGTTCTATGGGCTTATAGGACCATGTGCAAGAACCTGACCACGCAGGCATCGCCAAGGTTGGAGTATACAGCAAACGTTGTAAGCCCTATAGTACATGAAAAGCTTAGACCATGCATGATAACACCAATAGATACGATGGTTCGCAGAACCTTGGAAGAAGAAATCCAATAGGGAAATTCTAGTCTCTAAGAACTTGAAGAAGAAAGGGTACGATTAAGGAAGAAAAGCACTTTGGTGGATGCGGAAGTCAAGAAGCTGGAGGATGAGATAAAGGGATATTTTCTTGGTAATAAGACCATGGTGATAAGACAAGATGCGCACGATCACAATGCTAGGATTGAGGCCTATCGCAGCGAACTGATCAATCTGATGCCATGGCTTGGACCACTCATTACTAAGTGAATCAACCAGGGTAGTGGGTTGTAGATGATAAAGTGCGTGATGCAGCCCATTACAATAAAAGCTGGGTATTTTCAGGAACTATGATGGATGATAGGATGAAACTTTACACAGGTGGTGCGACCACTTGACTAGCCGAGGGAAGTATAGTCTTAGCGCTTTAGGTAGTTGAAAGGAAGTGTGAGACTATAAAATATTCTGCCCGGGAGCTGCATGAGGTTGGAACTGCGCGTAGAAGAAAAGAGTCACAAGGTCCGCGACCACGCATGGGGGGCTATGCTACCGCATGGGTTGGCCAGAAAGTGACCATTGAAGTCACTATTCATGATGGGATGCTCGAATTAAGACCAAATGGAGTGGGCAGTAGGTAGTTAAGACGCGGTTTATGGGAAAGATTTGGGAAAATCTGCTGCCAAGGGAGCATTAATGAACCATATTTGGGGGGAATGGTAGAATTCAAATTCAAAAAGTGCTATAAATTACAAGGGGCTTCCCAACAAACAACACTTGGTCATTTGCGAATTAAGCTATTGAGAAGAGCCCTAATTGTTGTGTGCTGAGCATTGATTGAGCCCCTGAGTTCGCGAGTGCTAGATTTCTGGATGGACACGATGGAAACAGTTGAGGAAGTTATGGAGATAACAAAAATGACAGCCGAAGAGGCCGTGCAGACCCTAACTGTTGGGGATGCTCTCGAAGGTGCCGGGATTGTGGCAAAAATCCTGAAATCACTGCACACGACAAGACCTGAGAAGGACAAACAAGCGATGGTTCCCATACGTGTGTCCTTGCGGAACTCACTACACACCAAGTTGTCAATGGAGGAGAAGGGGAAAGTCATCACCATAGAGACCGAAGAAGAAGAAGAAGACTTGGAGAATCTTATCATTGTAGAAGATGAAGATGAAGGCATGGAGGAGGAAACTGAGTCTGCGCACCCCCCGACAAAGCTGCCCCCTATGTGTCCCCACAGAAAGGGAAGGCTAAAGTACCCAAGGACCTTGATGAGACCAAGAGCTCGCTCCAGACCCCGCTCCTCCCAGACAACATTATATTTGAGGGCACGCACCTAGGACGGGTGTCAAGCTTAAAATTCACATATTGGGACCTCGCTGACCACGAGAAGTTCCCTCACCTTAAGACCTCTCACCTCATGAATCCCAAGTAGAAAACTGCAACAGGGGTTACAAAATTAGAGTCGTGAAAGTGGTTGTGTGGAGTGGAAAAGGTCAGGCTACTTAACCTGCTCTGGGTGCCGCACTTCCACTGTGCCCCAATAACCATTTTCGTCATTAGGCAGCTGCTCTGCCTGGTGAATGATGGGTGTTTTTAGCTAGAGGAGCCCATCCCCATCACAGCAGACTTGATTCACCACATTTCCCGGCTTCCATGCAAAGGAGAGGACCACGTGGAAATCTCAGAAGGGAAGAGCAGTGACTTGGCCATTGCGGAGGCCATGAAGAAAAAGTACAAGCTGGAAAAGAAGAAAAGGGGCTATGCCATATCCAACATCAATAATAAAGTAATGAAAGTGGCGACCCAAATACTGGCGGGTAAGGTTATGCGCAAGTGCCCCGCAGATGAGCTACCTACGCCGGTGGTAGCACTTGTTGAAAAGTGCATGTAGGGAATCTAGTTTAACTGGCCCAAGTTCCTCTGCAAGGAATTTTTGGAGAATTGCCCCAAAGCTCAGGAACAGGGAAAAACATTCCACTATGCATGGCTTCTGCTATCCATAGTGCTTGTGGTAGGGGAATTACTGGAGGATAGTCAATTCCCCACAATTGACAGGGATCTGCCAGAAGCCGCGAAGTACGCTTAGCTCTGGGCCACTAAGGATGCCACTAAGATCCACAACAGTAAAATATTCTGGGTGTTCATGGAGATGCACCTCAGAATGGAGATCAACTGCAAGCCACAATTATCGCCCACCGTCTACAACAGCCTTCAGAGTTTTGTGGAATTTAAAGCAGACATCCATAGCATTTACATTAGAGCGCACAAGGACCTGGCTAAACAATGGAGAAAGCTACCCTTTGTAGCCACAATCGACGTCATCTTTAATGTACTGGAGACATGGCCGCTGGAGTGGTGCGCTCCAGACAACGCGGAGATAGAGACGTCAGCAGCACAGAGGAAGAAATATGAGGCCAAGCTGCGCATCGCATAGTTGGTAGAAAAGAGAAGGAAGGAGGTAGCGGCAGCAGAAGCACGGGTAGCACGAGACACTACACAGACATCAATTGAGCAGGAAAAGGCCATAGCAGCAGTAGTAGCATAGGAGGCAACCGCAAAGGCATGCGAGGACCAAACGTTGCCTTCGCATGGGCCAGAAGCAGAGGAAGAAGAGGGAGGTGCGGACCCACAAACCGCGTCAACACAGTTGAAGCGACAACACCCAACTACAATAAGGTCAAGGCATCGAAGTTGTCTATTGACCCAATCACCCTAATCGAGGGTGATCTGCATGACATTGGTGAGACAGTGCGATGTCACCTCCGAGGCCCTCCAAAATTTCATGCAGGAGAACCAGATTGTGTTGGGGGCCCTTAGAGTGCAGCTGCAAGAGTTGCAGGTGCACCGTCCTCAGGCTGGTACCCTTTCAACTATCCTCACAGTTGGAACAATGGCAGCAAAACATATGTTGCGTGCTCGGGTGATGAATACCATAATGCTATCAGAAGGGGCACTAGTGACAACAAATGAGGCCGACAGGCGTATGATTAGCACACTAAAGGGTCTCGGTATCAATATGGTTGCACTCCCGTGAGAGACCTTATACATTATGTAGGATGGGATAACTTCAGAGCTGCGAGCTAGGGAGAGTCGCACACTACAAGTCCTTAGCGAGAAGAAAATATATATGGAACAGTTGAGGTTGCAGCACGACAATGTGGTGTCGCAAAATCGACAGCTGGTGTAGATAATAGATGATGATTGTCAAAGTGTGCCAGAGTTGGCCATCCCAGTAGACACACCAGCAGAGGCACAAATCCACAGGTTAGTAGCAGGGGTACGTGAGGCAAGGGAGGAAATGACAAAGGTTCAGCTAGAATTGAACCTTTAGATCGCCAATCTGCGGTTAAAGGCATAGCCGTCCACCCCTCCAGAAGTCAGGGAACAACATGCTAGCACTATTACAGCAGGACTAGATGAAATTGGAAGTGCATTGCGAGATTGCACCAGCATGTTGGAAGAATCATTTGAGGTCCTCACAAATTTGCAGGAGGATCCCAACATCCAGCGCTTTGAGACAGAGGTGCGAGAACTCCAACAGGAGTATGACAGCGTGAAAGGAACTACACAGATGGTGGCCATCACTCAGAGGCTCATGCAGATGTAATAGGCCAAAGCGCTGAAAGAACAAGTGGATGCAACACGTCAAAAGGAAGCAGTCCTGAAAGTGCACGTTTAGCCTTGGATCAACGAAGCCTTCACCATCATAGCAGAAATTGAAGGTAAGCTCACACACATGCAGGGGATACATGGACAGATGTAGAGAAGCACTTCCAACACAGAAGTCTCAGAACAACGCATGTAGCAGATCCAGTAGGCAGTAGCTAAGTGCGCTTATGACCTTGCAGAAGTTCGAGCACAGTTGCAGGGACTCTGCACAAAGATCTTCACGCCGACAGAGTGACTCAAGGGTGAGTCATGATGTTTGTGTTTGGGGCATGTCGGGCATGGAATTCCCCCAAGGCAGATTTTAGGGCTTAAAGCCTAAGTTTTGACCGAATTTTTTTGTAAAAGCTCCGCGAATTGCGGGCGTAGGGTGCGAAATTATAATAGAGTGACATAGTTGTCTGCCCTAGCTTTTGTAATGTAATGTCGGCTGGATAGACCTACCCATGGTTCGTGGACCATGGGATTGTATAAATAGAGCGAGGCTCTAAGTGTATAAGATAGCTAAAAGATAAGATAGAATAGGAAAAAGGGAACAAGTCGAAGTGATTGAGTCGAAGGGTAAAGGGTGTCTGTGGGTCATAGAGTAGGAGAAGGCTCTGCAGCTGAGTGCACAGACCCCTGTAGCTGAGTGCGTAGGACATGAAAGAATCAATAAAGATAAAGTTTACCATATTTATGTGCATCTTTTACTGTTTTAATATATGATTGGGTGTAATTTGCAAAGTATTACTGTTTATATGAGTGCGCAAACTTATTTGAATGCTTTGTATAACTAATTATAATATAAGGCATTCAAGTAGGCGAAGGTAATTAACTAGTATTGGAAGATAAGTAATATCGTGAGTAAGAGCACAGAGCGTGACTCTAGTGACGTGGAAGCTCCACAGCCCCTCGTTAGGGCTACGCGAAGGCAGTGCATTAGCCCGTGAGTAACAGGAAAGTGCGCGAAGTGACCTACGCATAGGCACAAACAATGGACCTATAAAACCTCTCAGACATCTCAAGGGTGCAGAAACCTGGTTCTAGCACCCTCACATACTACTTCAGGTGAGACCTTAGTCTGCACTCTATAGACCGTTGTTGAAAGGCCCAGTAGTACTAGGCTTTTTTTGGCTAATTAACTTCGAACTTGGGTCAGGCCCCAACAAGCCAACACCCTGTTGCACGAAAACTGAGAAATACATGAAAAAACGTGATTGCAATCACGTTTTTCATGTATTTCACATTTTTCACGTAGCATGTTCCATCTAAAGTATGAAACATGGGGACTCCTTAGATGAGGAATTAAATTATGCATCCAATGAGTGATCCTGTTTAGAATTTAAGTAAAAATGTAGGGAGATAAGTTAAGAACACGTGTTGAAAAATAAGTTTTTTCTATTTTTTCTATTTTTTAATCTTTTTATTTTTTACACCAAAAATGGTGAATCATCCCCCATGGTTGAGATCATCATCTTGAATCCTATTGTTTCTTATAAAGCTGATTTTGCTTGTACATTTTTGTTTTGAGGCCCATTTTAGACCTCAAAATTTCTCTAATGTGTGATTTTTCCATATCATTTGGTTTGTGCAAACCATGTGGTTGTCGTTTTTCTAAAAATTTGGCAATTGATTTTGTTATAATTTGAATTGATGGATGACGTGGATTTAAATGTGATGTGACCCTTGGATGGTGTGGCATGCACTGATTGGAACTTTCCACTCGAGTGCTCCATCTTCCATCTTGTCTATTATTATTTCCCATGACATAATCTAATGTGGTTTCTCTCTCATCATTAATTCTCCTATTCAATTTAGGTTTGTGTACTTCATGAGTCCATCTTCTAGTACAATGTTATTTTTTTCCAAGTCACATTGGTGTCTTTAGAAATGTTTTCTCTAGATTCCTTTGGTTAGTCTTCCATTTTGAGGTCTAAAATGGACCTCCTAAGGAATATTATAAAATAATAGTGGAAATAATAAAATAAGATTATATTACCTTATCAATTTTTGGAGGGAAAAAAAAGACTACTTTTTCAACTCATATTTTCAACTTACCTCCCTATGATTTTACTCAAATTTCGAGCAAGAGCACTTTTTGGATGCAGAATTTGATTTCTCATCCAAGGAGTACCGATGTTGCATGCTTTCGATGGACCAAAAGACTATTCATGAAGAGCTTTAACTACAATTCTTCATAATATTATTAGTGAATTTTTTAATCCAGAAGGCATTACCCAATACGTGAATGATCCAAATTCTATAACAAACGTTATTTTCTCTTGATCTTCTTCTGCAATTGGTACCTGATTGTACCTTGAGAAGTCATTGGTAGAAGAATAACATTTGTGGCCCTCTAATTCATTTATTATTTCTTCGACAAAAGGAGTCAATAATGGATCCGTTACTATCAATTTATTAAGCCCACGGAAATTGACGCATATTATCAATCTGGTAGGGTCATGATTTTTCGATTGCATGACCATGGGACTCAGCCATTCCCACTTGTCAATAGGGTATATGATACTAGTTGCTAAGTTTTCCTCTATCTATTTCTGTACAATGGGCTTGTATTTTTGTTCGAGCTTATAAGGTATTTTATTTATGGGATTGGCTCCTACAACATCGTCAATTTACATCTCCACCATTTCTTTTATGAATCCCTTGATATATTTATAATCGCAGGAAAAAACATCTTGGTATTCTTTTAATAGGTCAATAAATTATATTTTCTATTTGTCTAACCAATAATCTACAAGTCGAGCCATCTTTGGCCAGTCATTTTTTGATATATTGACTTCTTTTATCTTATTTTTTGCATCCATCTAGTAAGGCACCCTTGAATTGTCTTGTGTCCTGTCTCTGAATTTTATTTCTTTATAGGTGGATGGAAATTTTATTTGATATGAATTATCATTTTCCACCTTTTCCACTTTAAAAATGTTTCCATTATAGTGTTTCCATTGATGTCAACCAATGATCAACCCTGTAATCATGTTTTCTATGCATTATATTAGTACAATGTAAAATATTTTATGAGTGTTATAGTGTCTTAAGAGTGTATGTTCGTGTCCTGAAGATGAACTATAAGTTTGGTGGCAAGAGGATACAAACTTCAAGAGTTGAGGCATCCTCTCTAGGAAGTAATTGTGAATAGATTGAAGATGTTGTTATCCTCACTTGCACGCCCATACTATCCAAGTGAGGATCCTCTTTGGGAGCATGCGTTTTCCCCATGATGATATTTTTATAGGGGAAATTTAGGTTTATGAGCTCACATAATTTCCCATGAACATTTTCCAAGGTATTTGCCCAAGGTTTTTTATGGTTTAGAATCAACTTGAATTGCTCCATATTCTAGAAGGTGATCAAATCAAATATAATGAAGGTTATTTATTCCTATTTATTTCATATTTATTCATTGATAAAATGCCAGTGTGAATAAAAAAGTGTTAAATAGAGAGATAATGGGAGCTACAAATATGCATAATAGAGTGCGGATCAGAGATCATATTTGGAGCATATTTGAGAAGATGATGGAGTTGTTGTGCATCTATATGTTTAGCATGATTTTGTTGTAGATCTTATTATTATGGTGTTGCTGATATGGAGAACAAATTATTATTGTAGCTACCGGAGTTGCAGATCAATGATCAGATTGTTAACCGTGTGTTGCAGGAAGGATTATCTATGCATGTCATGTATTGTTGTAGCAATCATATGCTGCATGTATTGTTCTTTTTGTATAAAGATAAAGTAAATTTGTGTTTGAGAGCCAGTATAACTGCTACAACCACATATCTCATGTATAAGTATAGACTAATTTCAATGCAAACTCGGATTGAATTCCTTTCCCAATATTATCTTGTTCTTTGTGTACATGTATATGTTTGTTCTTGCTGTGTTGTAAAGATGTAGCCTTTTCTAATGATATACTACAACGCTTTTTTTTTGTTGTCGTTGGTACCAAGTCTGAGACTATTAAAATGAAGACGAAGATGGCATGCTGCAAGGAAAAGAGAATATCCTTGGAAGATATAAATGAAAGAAAGAAGTGGTGTACATAATTGTGGATTCACCTTATTGAAAAACGTTTTTCAAGCAACCAGGATGAAGAAGCAAACATCTCTTTCTTTAAGTGGTTTTGTGTAGCCTGATAGCCGCTTACGCTTCTGCTCAAACCAGGAAAGAAATAAGTATACGTTGGCCGAAGCCACTACTTTGCTAAGATACTATAGATTTACACTGAGAACCTTTGTAAAATGGGGATTTATTGTTGATTTTGATGGGACACCATGAGTGAGTAGTTTATCTAGGTTGGAGTTATATGCATAATATATTAAAATCTCTATGACAATTTCTTGAAATAACGAAGATTGAGAAATAATATATAGGATCAATGATGCAATCGTAGATTATATGTCTATGTCACCATTTGAGCATCGAGAAGAAAGTAGAAAAGTCATGTCCAAATCTAGAGGGAGAAATATCAGTACATGTAAGTTTTTAAAATTTGTTACATCAACTTACCAGGAGGAACACATTTGTGCATAGATATGGCAAAAGTCAATTTATCGTAGTCGACTGGTCAAATCAAAATTCGACTGTAAGTATTTGGAAAAATATGGAAAATGAATGATGCATTGGAACTGTAGCCATATTAAAGTTATTATGGCCATCAAACATGCAAGTCTAGTGACATGGAGGAATTTGACATTAATTGTTAATTTTGCAGTAGTAAATGTTAAATTCGACTTGATCTACGTCGACTAGTTTGTAATCCAAGGCAGTGCCATTCCCTTGCTGGTCGAATGGCTGCCTAGTCGATACTAGCTGACTTATTTTGGACCGACTTTTGTCAATGGGACCAACTTCTATCAACGTCTTTCTATAATTGTCGTCCTGGATAGGTACATGGAAGAACGGCCATCCTTAACTCTATTGCAGATTCCCAGAATATTTGGGAATCCCACCTATATGGGTGCAGTCAATTTTTTGAACGCGCCCATATCCCTTGGATTCTGGAATATTCCAGGAATATGCAATCCACTTAAGCTCACCGTGGAAGAACAAATAACTGATGCTCTTCAAAGAAGGTGTCAACCAATATGGAAGAATTGGAGATGTCAAGTCACTATCAATACGCTTAATGAAGCCGATTTCAAATGTTTGTTTTTCACAGAATTGGTCGGGTCAGAACTGATAGACTAACTACGGCTAGTCAAGTTGCACTCAACTGCTCTTTTGCAACCGTTTATTCTACAATTGATGAAGATTGACTTTGGTAGCAGTGATGGATATGGGAAAGAAGGTGGTATAAATAGGTCTAAATAATATTATTGCAAAACAAATATTTATTCGATGGCTATGAGAGTTCAGATATTCATTTATAGTCGGAGCCAACCTTAATTATAATAAATGAGTTAAAGAATTAGAATAGTGGTTATTGTTTTGAGATTAACACTGTTGGACTTGTTTATTATGAAGCAAGGAATCTTGAATTTTCATGGACCTGTTTGTTCGGTGAACCTTGGCCCTCCAATTCGATGAAGTTTCCTTCAACTTAGTATGTCCTGACTGTGATTTTAGAACACATTTTGACTTTCTTATTATTTTCATCAAAATATTAACATCGTAAGAACAAGAATTATATATATATATATATATATATATATATATATATATATATATATATATATTCCATTATAAAAATTCAGGATTCTCGAGTCTTTTAGGAGTCTCAGTTTACTTGAGTATAATCTAAAGTCATTAATTTGTTCTAGCCAATGTTGGTTGATTTCTAGTGGACAAAAAAAATTCTTTTTAGATAGTGAGTCATAAGCGAGATTTTCTTCATGTAATTTATCAATGTACACCAACAGCAAAACATCTATTATGGCCTGAAAGAAAATTGCAGCAAAGAAATATTCAAGAACAGGTAATCATACAAGCAAAACACACAAAACGTTAAACGATGACCCCTTGGTATAAATTTGAAAAATTTCTCTTGGATTGTGACAGAGGACAAAAGCAGGATGGTTGTTACGAAAATAACTTTCTTATTTATGATTGATGAAGGACTCCCAAGAATGAAATTCATGAGATAGACTCGTCCGTAGAGAAAGCAAAGAGGACGCCCTAGACTAGAGAAGATATTCCCAATGATTCATGGTTGAATGAAGCAGTCCAGATAATTGAGAACATTGCAGAGAATGTGAACAATGGAGATATGCAAGAAGCAACCATCTGATATGAAGTAATCACAGTAAACCTTGTAACATGTACCTTCTTATCCAGCTAGCGGTTGTTGCGGCTAAGTGACCTATGTAGAACAATATGCATGGTCGATGTAAAATAAGGATACTTCTGCAAAGATAATTGGTTAAAGACATTTTTCATCCTTGCTCGGGACTAGCAAGGCATTGAGAGTGGGGGGTTTGTTAAGGGGCCTCTTAGGCCTAAGATGTCATCATATGTTAGTAAATATCATTAAACCTTGGTAAATGTATAAAGATAAAGTAAATAGGTGCTTGAGAGCTGGTGAAACCACTCCAACCACATCTTTCACACTAAGTTAAAAGCAAACTCATTGGAATTCCTTTCCCAATATTCTCTCATTCTTTGTGTATATGTATATGTGTGTTCTTGTTGTGTTGTAAATATGTAGCCTTTTGCAATGCTATACTATAGCACGTGTAATCATGTTTTCTATTCCTTGTATTGGTCCAATGTATGATATCTTATGAGTGTTACAGTGTCTTAAGAGTGTATGTTCATGTCTTGAAGTTGAGCTAGAAGTTTGGTGGCAATAGGATACAAACTTCAAGAGTTGAGGCGTCCTCTTTAGGAAGAAATTCTGAATAGAGTGAAGATTTTATTCTCACTTGCATGCCCATACTATCCAAGTGAGGATCCTCTCTGGGAGTATGTGTTGTCCCCATGATGATTGCTTTACAAGGGAAATTATGATTTATGTGTGCACATAATTTCCCATGAACATTTTCCAAGGTATTTGCCCGAGTTTTTTTTTATGGTTTAGAGTCAAATTGAGTTGCTCCATGTTATAGAAGGTGATCAAGTCAAAGATAATGAATATTATTGCTTCCTATTGATTGCATATTTCTTCATTGATAAAATTTCATAATTTGAAGAAAAAAGTGTTGGATAGAGAGATAATGTGAGCTACATATATGCATAGGCATAGTGATCAAATTTGCAGCATATGTGAGAAGATGATGGAGTTTTTGTGCAGCTATATGTTTAACATGCTTTTTTTGTATATCTTATTATTTTGTTGCTTCTGATATCGAGAAAAAAGTTTTGTTGTAGCTACTCGAGTTGAAAATCAAAGATCAGATTGCTAATGGTGTGTTTTAGGAAGGATTATCTATGCATTTCATATACTGTTGTAGCAATCATATGCTACATATATCGTTTTTGTTGTATTTTCATAGAGGTTTTTTTTATTTCATATTGTATTATGAGTGAGGATTGATGAGCATGTTTGTTAACAAAGTTTGTATGAGAAAATTATATTGTATGAACTGATGTATTGTTTTGAGATGAAGAGATTGTATGTGCAGGTGTTTGATTCAACTTTTGATGAGTTTATTTTGTGTATGGGTCATAGTTTGAAAATATATGAAATGAGGTCCATGAGATGTGCTTGAAGGTTGGGGCCTTTAGTGAGGCAAGTAGTAGCTTGCATTGACATGGTGTAGCAGTCTCTTTTAAGTAGTGGCCTAAGAACTTTGGAGTGGTGGCTTCCATCTAGTGGTGGTTGGATAGTCCAGTGGTGGTTGGGCGAGACTTATTGGGAGTGGTGGATTCCAGTAGGTGGTGGCCTGCAAAGTCGTGGGAGTGGTGGCTTCTAGCAGGTGAAGGCATGAAAAGTTGATACAAGTAGTGGCCTGGAGCAAGTAGCGGCTCACATTATTAACAATTTTTGGCTTGAACTCTAGTGGTGGCCAGTGATTCAAATGTAAAATAATATTTGAGATTAATATAAATACGTAAACAAAGACTATCTGTCAACAATGGTTTTTACCCTTTGGTTTCCACCTTATATCTTGTTTATCATGTGTTGATGATTTAAGTGGTTGTGCTTTGATGGTTATATGCTTATTATTAGTTGTGCATGTTTATCACATGTTTTATATGCTTAAGTTACGATCTAGAAATGTAGAATGTGTTGATGGTGTTAGCAATTCATAAATTTCCCTAGGTTGAGGAGAGAAATTCCAGAGGTAACCACAAACCAGTTTTAGGCTAGAACCTAACCTTTCTAGCCTTGGAGATGGATCTCTCATTGATTTTGTTCAACTAATATGATATTAGGCTAGGTATAGAGCTTAATAAGGTGTGCTTTTTCAAAGATTTGTTGGTAAGAAAGGAGACAGATCCATTGGGCATGGACTTATGTCAAAGTTATTATTTATCCAATGAGATGATGAAGAGAGAAAAGGTTTTTTCTACAGGGGCAAGGTACAAAGTCTTGGTGATGCAAACAAATTAAATCATTGTAGGATGGTGAGTGTGAGAAAGGTGGAAACAAAATTTATACCATTAAAATTGTAAATGAATTCTAAATGTTGCTTTAAGAGGAAAACACAGATTGCTTCAGAAAAACTAAATCAGAGCACCATTAAGATGAATTCTGAATTAAACATCTGGTTCTTTCAAGAATTAAGGCATACCTTCAATAGATGTAAAAACATATTACAAACTTACAATTAGACATAATAAAAACACCGTCAAGATCTGACACATGAATCCCTACAAATCACCTTTTATCTTTCATTTGCTGGAAAAAATATTCAGAAAATACAATGCAATCAAGGAATATTTCTCTCCAATCTAACCAACCCATTTTCTATTACATGTACATCATACTATAGACTCCAAAGAGTCATTTCCCACCTCTAGGGTTTGAATTCCTCATTAGGAATATTATTCCAAACTTCTACAATTAAAATAGAACTAACTACTTAGTACTAGGAACTACATAACTAGATGCTTTCTTAAAAAAATTACATTAATATCTTAGATCCAAACTAAGCTCATGAGTAACTACCTGCTTTATCATAATTACAAAAACCATCAAAATAGATTACATCAAGTTTTATATGAGATAAATCTCTCACAAATTAATTATGTCTGGAAAAGTGCAAACCCTAATTTCTTCAACAAAGAAGAAACACAGTGCTAGAAAACGTAGTGCCTGATGGTTTAAGTACGTGTGATCAGTTTCTGAGCTGATTAATGGCTCCAAAACATGAAAATGAACTTGTACATGGTCACCTTGCCCTTCATAAACTCAACTTTACTATACAATATGTTATGCTCTTAACCTGCAAGATGATACCGGAATACAGAATATGCGACGAAATATACGCAGAACATAGAATAGTGAGAAACAACAACAAGTATTTTATTATTCAGAAAGAAATGTTCACTTGCCTCTTCGAGGGGGCAACCTCCAATAGAGCAGAGCTCGATTACAAAATAAGACATGATGCCCTCGCAGGGAGTCTCTATCCTTTATATATGACTCATACATGCAATACCATGGATCAATACCATGGTTCTTATTAATACCATCTATCTAATACCATGGCCCATTTGCAACTAACTATGGTCCCGTCATTAATTGCGGGTTAACCACTTACAATTATTAATATGGGCTTTATTGACTCCTTACTTAACTATAACTACGACTCGATCCTACTACATGAATAAGGGGGTTATGGTGGGACCCTAACATGCCCTCCCCCTTAAGAATAGCCTTGTCCTCAAGGCTGAAGTTGCGGAAACTGCTGAAGAATAGTGGCTGGTTGCCAAGTTGCATCTTCCAGAGAGGTGTCTTTCCACTTGACAAGGACTTCGCTGATCATGCGGCCATGCAGGTGCCGTTCTCGTGTGTCTAGGACCTGTTCAGGTTGGAGCCAGATTGACCCTTCTTCATCCAATTCAGGTAGACTGGTTTGAATTCTACAATTGTTCCCAATCACTTTCTTGAGGCATGAGACATGGAAAACTGGATGGATTTTTGCAGTGGGTGGCAAAGCTAGCTTGTAGGCCACTTCTCCAATGCGCTGAAGTACTTGATATGGTCCGTAGAATTTTGAAGATAGTTTATGAAAACCCTTGTCTTTGAGTGAAGTTTGCTTATATGGTTGCAGCCTCAAAAATACCTGATCCCCTTCTTGAAATTGGCGCTCTGAGCGATGCTGATCTACCTGTTGCTTCATGTGGTTTTGAGCTTGATGAAGATTCTCTCTAAGATGGGCGAGCATGGTTGTGCAATTTTGTAGGAGTTGATCCACTGCTTGTACCTTGGAGCACCCCTTGATATAGGAAGTAGGGGAAGGAGGGAGTTGACCATAAGCTGCTTCATAGGGAGTCACTTTGGTGGTGACATGATAGTTGGTGTTATACCACCATTAGCTAGAGGCAACCACCATACCCATAGATGTTGCTTTTCTTAAGTGAAACACCTAAGGTAGGTTTCCAGACATTTGTTGACGACCTCAGTTTGACCATCCGTTTGTGGATGATAGGAAGTACTGAGTTTTAGTTAGGTGCCTTATAGCCTGAAGAGTTCTTTCCAAAATTTACTGGTGAAGATCGGGTCACGATCAAACACAATAGAAGTGGGCATGCCATGCAATTTTAAGATCTGATCCATGAATGATTGAGCGACCAATCTCGATGTAAATGGGTGGGGTAGGGCGCATAAATGAGCATACTTAGAAAGTCGGTCCACAACCACCATGATGACTGATTTGTTTCCCGACTTTGGAAGACCTGTAATGAAATCCATAGAAACCTCCATCCATATAGATGCCGGGATGGACAACGGTTGTAATGTGCCTGGTGCTTTGATGGTCTCCCCTTTGTGGCATTGACAGACATCGCATTCTGCTACAAAAGTAAGGATGTCCTTTTTCATGCCTGTCCAAAAAAATGATCTTCTAGTGCGAGAATATGTCTTTTGAAAGCCTGAATGTCCTGCAATGGGGGATGAGTGCAATTCTACCAAAATGCGACTTTTGAGGGTGGATGTTGGTGATATTACAACTCTATCCTTGTAGCAAAGAATCTCATCCTGCCACGAGTAGCCCTTTGTGGAATTTGGATCCGCCTGCAATTGAGTAATGAGTTGGGAGAGTCCGGGATGTGAAAACCATTCCCTACGAGCCTCTTCAATCCATTCTGGAAGGGAAATTGTGAGCAGGGTACTTTCCTCCTCAAATTGGCGAGATAATGCATCTGCTACATTATTTTCGCGCCCTTTCTTGTAAATGATCTCATAATCATATCCCAGCATTTTTGTGAGCCATTTATTTTGTTGTGGGGAGGATAGGCGTTGCTCCAAAAAATATTTAAGACTGTGATGGTCTGTGCGGGTTTGGAAATGTCGCCCCAGTAAGTAAGGTTGCTAGGTATCTACTGCATGTAAGATGGCCATCATTTCCTTCTCTTAGGTAGATTGTCCCAGATTCCTCCCACTTAGTTGTTGGCTTGTGAAGGCCAAGGGTTGACCTTCCTGCATTAAGACCGCTCCAATACTCGTACGCGAAGCATCACATTCAATGACAAAAGATTTGGTGAAATCAAGTAGTGCTAAGACTGGAGTGGAACACATGGCATTTTTGAGAGCTGTAAATGCCTATTGTGCATCATCATTCCATAAGAATGAATTTTTCTTGAGGAGTTGAGTGAGGGGCTTCACAATGTGACCATAATTGCGGACAAATTTGCGATAATAGCCTGTGAGACCCAAAAATCATCTCAGGCTCTTCAAGGTCTTAGGTTGAGGCCAATCCTGCATTGCCTGGATCTTTTTGGGGTCCACCTTGACACCTTCACGCCCCACAATGTGGCCCAAATACTCAACTTCTTCCATGCCAAAATAGCATCTAGACATTTTAACAAATAATTTATGCTTGCAGAGTAGTTGCAAGAGCAGATCTACATGTTGAAGATGTGCAACCCAAGTGCAACTATAGATGAGGATGTCATCGAAGAAGACAAGGACAAATTTCCTGAGATATGGTTTGAGAAGGTGGTTCATAACGCTCTAAAAAGTAAATGGGGCATTACAAAGACCGAATGGCATGACCAAGAACTCATAATGGCCTTCATGAGTTCTGAAAGCAATCTTTGGAATGTCAACTTCCTTCATGTGAATTTGGTGGTAGCCTGAGCGAAGATCCAACTTAGTGAAGAATTGAGCCCCATTGAGTTCATCCAGCAAATCATCAACAACTAGGATGGGAAATTTATCTTTGACTATCAACTTATTAAGGGCCCTGAAATTTGGACACATCCACCATTCCCCATCTTTCTTGAGCACCATGACCACCGGTGATGAATAAGGACTAATGCTAGGACGAATGACACCTGCTTCCAAAAGTTCCTTGATTAGTTTTTCTATTTGATTCTTTTGGGTGAACGGATATCTGTATGGGCACACATTTGGTGGTTGGGCCCTTGGAACCAAGGTGATGCTATGATCATGTTCCCCTCACGAGGGTGGAATCTCATGAGGCTTTTCAAAGACTGGCAGATGGTTACTTAAAATCTGTTGCATCTCAGGATGAATCGGTAGAGAATTGGGTTCGACGGCCTAGATGGCATTAAATTGAGCTATAACTCCATGGTGGCCCTTTTCTAGCAATTTTTCCATCCTATGTGAGCTGATGATAGAGGGAGCTCCCACCTGGAGTCCACAGAGGGTATGTGTGGAGTTGTTCTGCTTAAAGCTCATATATAACTCCTGAAAATCCATTGTGATTGGCCCAAGAGTGCGAAGCCATTCAACACTGAAGACAATGTCGCACCCTCCCATGTGTATGGCAAACATGTGGGTCTTCAACTAATAATCCCCCATTTGAAGTTTGACATTTTCACAGCGGCCTTCACATTTCATTGTTCCCCCATCCACAATTTGGACTTGGAAGTTAGAATCGGCTCGTACAAAACAATGCACTACTTTCGCGACTTTTTGATGGATGAAATTATGTTTACTTCCACTATCAATCAAGACTACTACTAGGCGATGTTTAATAAAACCTCTAATTTTGAGAGTTTGAGGTGAAGAAATCCCTGCCAAAGCATGCAGCGAAATAACTGGTTCGTCAGGGACATTGTCCTTCTAGTTGTCCTCTTCTACCTCATCTAGTTCCTCAAGTGGTGGGGCTTCCTCCAATGAGCTGTAATCAGTGGCATCAATTTGAAAAAATTTAGGCTCCTTGCATTTATGACCTGGGGAGTATTTTTCATCACAGAGTAACATAATCCTTGTTTTCTTCTTTCGGTCATTTTTGCAGGTGACACCTTTTGAACCTTAAGTGTTTGAGTCGTGCTGTGAGCCTGTGGGGGGAGACCCTTGGCAGTGAAAATTGGGCGAATGGACTGGGTTGCTAACGCACGTTCCACGTTACGAGCTACCTTGCAAGCCTCCGACCATGTGGGAGGGTGGTGTAGTCGGACGTGGGCTTGTATGACCTCTTTAAGACCCCTAGTAAAACATTCTGTGTAGAACGCATCTGAGAGATCCCTAGTGCGGAAAGCTAAGGCTTCAAAGGATGTAACATATTCATCCACTGTGCCAGTCTATCAGAGCTTAGTGGGATGACCCAAAAAAGAAGATTCCTAGTCAAAGCACTCTGTAAGAGCTTTTTTGAAGGTGGCCCAAGTCATAAAACTTCCATTGCAATGTTGATGCCATTCCCACCATTGCCATCTTTCATTGTCCAAGTACATGCTCCCCACCATAAGCTGAGTCTCATTATCTACGATGTTATTCAGATTGAAATATTGCTCCATTTGTGCTATCCATGTGGCCGGGTGAGAACCATCAAATTTATGCATATCCAACTTGGGAGGTCGCAGACGGGATTGTTGGTGGGTGCCCCAGAGGTGAAGAGAGCGGCTAGACTCACCCTCACTGAGTCCATTGCCAATATACGCCTCCTTGCGAGCTTCCTCCTTGCCCTTAGAGAGTGTGTCAGTTAGTCTGTGAAGATGAGCTTTGATGGCTTGCAAGGATTGTTCAAGTTTGTCGATCTTCTCTGTTATATACCTAGGGGGGATAATATGGGGTACACTCCACAAGCCATATGCCTGTTCATACAATAATTCTTCACTATCCCCCATGTGGAGTCTCTAGCCTCTATATAGGCCTCATACATACAATACCATGGGTCATTACCATGGTTCCCTCATACCATCAACTAATACCACGGGCCCATTATATTATTATTAACTACTTGTGGTCCCTTACATGACATGGGTTAACCACCTTATTTATTACTATGGCCCATCCCATTATTACATTATTACCTTGGGTACCTCCCTTGGTACCCCATATTATCCCCCCTAGGTATATAACATTCTCATTGACCATAGTTTGAGCTCTAGTTTCTACCATGCACCGATCCGATGTACTTGAAATTTGGGACCGCCCGAATTTTTTTTCACTAACAATTGAATGGTACCACCTTGCTCAGCTTGTTGTCCTGATTCTTATGGGCTAGATCACCAATAAGCGCCCTGGGGGGTAGCCGAATCCCCAAAATGTCAATGCTGCCAAAAGTCCTGCGAAAATCACGCCCCGGTATAGGAACCCCACAAAACTACTCAGATCTGGTGGATCTGAGAGATCTGAATGGCTGACCGGATAGCTCTGAACGGCGGCACCGATTGCTGCTACAGATTTGATGGATAGGAAAGGTTGGTCTGCTAACTCGGAACTGCGGGACTAATGTCTGCTTTTGCTACAACCCCACTTGCAAGATTTGATCTGACAGAGATTATGTGTGATCCCGAGATAGAAAAGGGAACTATGGTCTTGAGGAGTGTCAGGTGCTACAGATCGCAATATACATAAGGGTCTAATAGTAGTACTTGGCCCAATGTTTCAGGGCTCTAACTAAGGAGGATCAACTGTACCCTTAGCCGTACAACCCGACTACCCTATCGTACAGGCAAGTAATCTCTCCGAGTGTTATTCTCAGTATACTGTAGCAGCAAGACGGCCAACAATTTATCTATGGCAAGGTTTCAAGAGAGCTAGGGGGCTTCCGATATACCCAAAGGGTACTTGGAAGACAGTCCGTGCACGGTTCTGTCTAATGCACTACTACTCGAAGGGGTACCCACAGGGGTTACAAGGGAGTCCAACACGCATGACCACCTCTTGTATTTCCTACGTGCATGCCTCCCCAAATCTGTAGGTTTATGCGCTCAACGATAGATCCCGTGGTTTAAAGACGCTGGAACACGTCTCTAGCCAATTTGTTTTTCTAAGAAATGGAGATCCCACCAGCCCTGGAAAGAGCTCTGATACCACTTGTTATGCTCTTAACCTGTAAGACGATATCGGAATACAGAATATGCGAAGAAATATACCCAGAACATAGAATAGTGAGAAACAACAACAAGTATTTTATTATTAAGAAAGCAATGTTCACTTGCCTCTTCAAGGGGGCAACCTCCAATAGAGTAGATCTCGATTACAAAATAATACACGATGCCCTCACAGGGAGTCTCTATCCTTTATATATGACTCATACATGCAATACCATGGATCAATACCATGGTTCTTATTAATACCATATATCTAATACCATGGCCCATTTGCAACTAACTGTGGTCCCGTCATTAATTACGGGTTAACCACTTACAATTATTAATATGGGCTTTATTGACTCCTTACTTAACTATAACTACGACTCGATCCTACTACATGAATAAGGGGGTTAGGGTGGGATCCTAACACAATACCTCAAAATCCTATAAAACCTCATGTGCGAAAAAAAGCAGCGCTTGTTACAAAAGTGCAAAGCCATCTTCATTTATATGATTTAAGTGGTGATGTTTGGTAGTGAATCTTCACACACTAACGATGATGTTGACTTTGTAATAACCATGCCATATACTTCTTTCAAGCTTCCCTTCCTCAAAAATGCCAAATGTCCACCTTAACACCAAAAATCCTAATGTTGGCTAGGGCAAAAAATGTTTCAAAATTGTTTCTTCAGAATAGCATCAAAGTTGTGACCAGATATGGCTTCTAAAGGAGCTTTTTGAAAAACATAAAAACCTAGAATCTTCAATCTTATAAACTAACTTACTTAAGGGAAGAGCCAAAGTAAAAAATAAGGGTGGTTTTACTTACTACCAATCTATGCCTAAAACATCACCAACTTGGAATATTTGCAAATAATCATTAAATACACCTCGTTAGACTATATGCCACCTTTTCACATGATTGATACTACTTCTAGAAACCCAAAATTCGAAATATAAAGTGAAATGGTGTTGATTGTCTAGTTTCGCAGCAAATGAGCCAGTTTCGCAGCAAGTCAAAGTAGTCCTCCATGTTTTTTATGGTTGCAACCTCCTCTGGAAAAATAGAGAAAATGTGTATTCTTGAAATATATTTGTGATGGTACTGAGCTTATGAGATAGGATTCACAGTGCTCGCATACCTCCTCATTGACTAGCCCCCACTTTTGCAGCAAATTGTCAATTTTCGTAGCAAATGCTTAGCAGCTGCCTATGCAATCGTGGGTTTGTATAACTCAGGTTTTTCTCGGGCTTTTATATTGGTTGGGATATGAAATACAGGTCCCCTACATCATACAAAATCCAATAATAGGTGAAAAGGGTCCTTACTCAAAGGTGTGAAAGCGTTTTGTCATTTGCACAACAGCTGGTTCAGTTTCATAGCAGGTTTGCAACTTTCGCAGCAAATCCTCCTCTAAGCCTGCGACCTTCTTCTTCGACCTTCGAACTACTCTGAGATCAATGTTATTTTTGAATTAGGGAGAAGTCTATAATTTCAAACAAATTCAAACACTCCATGCCACCGAAACCTCCTTTGGAATGATAATGGGTCACTTGATAATGTGAAAGATGTGATGAGAGGGTCATCTTTTCCAATGATGAGCTTGACATAACGCACTTAACCAGTAACTAACTCTCAAAATAATTTTCACGACTGACATGACATCACTATAACAAAATTATGATTGACCAATTCTCTCATGACTCCTTATGGCCTTACAATTCAGGTTATGGAAAAAAGACTCTTATTTTGACTCAAAATATTTAAAATGACAGTTTGACAAATTTGACCTATTTGTACAAAAAAAACCCCTTTAGACCATGACATTCATGAAACCATGAATAATATCAAAAATTATGACCCCAAATGAAATAGTATGAAAAAAGTGACTGGGATTCCTATATTATAGGTCCCTAACAGATGGTTAAATAACACATATTTAGTAATTGTTTAAAAATTAATGGCAAAATGTTTTAATAATTGGTGTTTGGTACACTACTAATTTACACCCCTTCCCCACCCCCTCTTAGTAGTGTTCAAGGTTTCCAGAAAAAAAAAAAAAAAAAATTTACTTTTTCTTTCATTATTAGGATGTTCCTTCTTCTAGCAAAAGATTTGACATGTAATAAAAGTTCTTTGCATTACCAACCAACTTGAAAATTTTATGCTTGATAAGCATGACACATTATTACATACAACGGTTTACGAGGTGTTGATCGATGATTCTTTTATATAGTTGATGGGGGATTTTTATTTTAGTTGATGATGACTTTTTTTGACCATATATCCATTTAGTTCTAAGTCTACTTTGGGATCTTGGTCAAATATATGTTTTCCCTGTGAAAGTTCCACGAGTTCTTATATTGATTTCTTCCTTCATTGCAGTCCTTTAATAGATTCAAAAGTTCGACAAGACAGCCAGACGATTGTTTTTATTTTAATAATTCCAAAAATTCTTCGAGTAACATATACTTTGTCTATTTATAGGTATAAACTTCATTTCTAAATAAATTCTACTACATTCCCCATTGTCTCATTCCGAGTTTGCAAATCTAGGTAATTGGTAGTTATTTTACGCGGTTGAAGAATTTGTTGATTTCGAGGAGTATTTTCTTGACCCATGCCCTATCTTGTAATGACATGGATATTTTTCAAATTTAGGATCTCCTACTTTGGGAAATTTTGTAGTAGATTGGAAACTGTTTTCTTCAATAAGTTTTCAATGATTTTAGGGAAATCCTCCAATGAGTGATCACCCAGACCACACATATTACAAAATCATAAGTCAATCTTATCTTTGACTAGACAGGTAGGTGTTGTGTGGTCCTCCTGCCAACATGTAAAGCAATAAACTATTCCTTGACCTTGACCACGACCACGTCCTTGACCATTATAGCCTCAATTTCGACCATCATATCCTCCCTTTCCATTTCATCTTCCTCCCAGGTGGTACATTGTATTGTTTCAAAGCCTAAGTGTGGTACACGACATGATAGTTGGGATTATTTGTCACATCCAACTGACATTCTTGCATCGAGTGGCCAGTATCTTTGTATATGGTACACCACTTTGGTTTAGAATTACTCAAACTATATTGAAATTCCTTAGTAGTACGATTCGACGCAATTTCGTATATGTCACAATATATGTTTGACTGGACTCATTAAACATCTTGGTCATAATACTCAGGAAATTTGCAATTGTCCTTATTATGCCCCCTCACTCCTGCAATTTATGCATCAAATATTATTATTTTGGAGAGATAATGCCAACAATGAACTTTGTAGTTAAGGTTTTGTGTTTTTTCAAGTTTGCATGTGAAGAGTGTTTGGAATCATGCATGGAGAATTTTTCTATCAACGTTTTTGGCTAAGTATCACAACCCATTTTCTTTCTGGAGATCCATAGAAGAATCTTATATTTATTTAGTTGACCAAATATATAAATAAATAGTGATTAAGCTATAATATTAAAGGTGTTATGTCAACCAATTGAATAAAAGAAAGGTAAATAACATAAGTAGTTAATATAATTAATAGTAGTAATTAAAAAGAGTGGAGATAACATGAGGAGGAATGGGGAGGAGCACGATGGACGGTTTCGGCTAGGGTTTGGAGACTAGGGTTTTAGGTGGAATCCTGCTCTGGTCACGGGTAAGCTTTCCGCAGGCGGAACCTAGCCTTCGTACAGGTGCAGGCGTAGGAGCTTTTCCACGAATGACTGGCAGCTGGAGGTGGCAGGATGTAAAAAGTCTTTTACTGTGAAGGATTACACATAGGGTAAACCACAGGGTCTCGTTTTTTTTTGTTTCCGGTCTTCTCGGGCGAAGGCATCCTTCCTCCTTGTCTGTAGCTGTCGTTTTTCCTCGAACGCTTCTTCAACCATGGTTAATCCGAGCGAGTTGGTGGACTTGGACCCGGAGCTGGAGGATATTTTATCTATGTGGGGTAAGGAGCCCACAGTTCAAAATATTGAGTTTTTTTTCGGTGCTTATGAGCTCTCGAGACAGGCGGGTTTCTCTCTGGAGACAAAACCTCAGTTTTTACTCCAAGGCAACGATCCGAACAGGGAAAGCTACATTTCGAGCCTCCAGGGAACATGCAAATCACCGGTTAGGGTAGCTGAGGCGGTCGGGCAGACTTCAGGCTCAATCCTTTCTGCAAACAAGGAGAACCCTGGGCCACTCCGGCAGTTCTCTCTGAAGGGTTTTGAGGATTTAGGTAATTTGGGGCTTTCCTCGGGCCTTGGTAGTGGAAGGGTTCCTGGCGGGGCTTCTCCGCTATCTAGGGTTTCTCTGTCAAAGATCGACCCTGTCCCAAAATCCCTAGGTGATGGTATTGAGGGTCTTCTTGGCAACCCTGCTGGAGAGACGAGGGGATGCAATGAATCAGGAAATGTTCCTCTTTCTTCTGGGAGTCCAGCCCCTTTTTTCTCGGCCCCTGTTCAACCTCAGCCAGAGGTAGAGGCACAAGCGGATCCAGTCCAGGAGGGTCCAGAATGCACGGGCGAAGGCGGAGGAGACAAGACACCAGATGAAGACTCAAGAAAAAAAGGTGAGAAGCGAAATCCCTTAGGGTCGATTGGTTCTCAGGATTTGGTGGGGAACTTAGTATTAGGTATGGAAATCTCCATTGAAGAATCTCTTGAAGTATCGGAAAGCACCCTTGTTGGAAGGGCAAGAGGAAAGAAGTTTTCATCTGAATTTCTTCAAGCGTGGGGGGAACAAGTTTTCGGTCCAGAAAACCCTCTTCGTTTTGAGGCATAGTGTTTGGCCAAAGGTTTGTTTATGCTTCGTTTCGAGGAAAAGAAAGATGCAGAATGGGTTTTGGAGCGGAATTGGAGCATAGGGAGTATCCCGGTCCTGATGAAGCATTGGAGCCCCCTCTTCGACGCTATTAAAGAAAGAACTGACGAATTCCCTGTATGGGTAAGAGCCCCGGGTCTCCCGTCTTTTTTATGGACCGAAGCGGTGTTTAAATCTATCGGCAACAGATTGGGGTCTTTCTTGGAGGCCGATATGTCTTTTCTGAAAACGAAGAACAGGGCAATGGCCCGTATCCTGGTGAGTCTCAACCCGAGCGGCGGCCTTCCTCAAAAGATCAACTTACAGTATAAACAGTATGTTTTTGAGCAGATCCTCGACTATGAGCACTTGCCCTTTCGGTGCCATAGCTGCCACGAGTATGGGCACCTCGCCAAGGATTGCCCTCTGTTCAGGCGAAGGAGGAGGTTCCGAAGGACCCCTGCTCCTAGAGAATATACCTTCAATCGGGTTCCTCCTCTCCAAGACAGAGCGGGGATTGCGAGACAGGTTGTGGAAGACATGGAGACTCGGGATAGAGCAGGGATTGCGAGTCAGACAGTGGAAGACATGGAGACTGAGGAGATATTGAAAGAGTCGGTGATGGAAGATACCCAACTCAACGAGACGACCCGGAATAACGATTCTCCTCAGACGGTTCCAATGGAGGAGAGCGCTAAGGAGGCAGCGGTTGATCACCATCCCGACAGCGAGCAGGATAAGGGTATGTGCTCAGGCTCCCCTACCCTCTCCCTTCTTAATCCTGAGCATATTCCTGTTTCTGTTCAAATTTCTCCTTCTCATAATTCGGACCATAATGACAATGATGCAATTCCAAAAAACATGTCTGATATAGATTCCATTGTGGATGCTTTACCGTCCCTTGACCTGAATAGTGAAGAGAAATGGCCCCCTCTGGTTTCCCCTCCATCCCATAACCCTTGCCCTTATAATCTAAGATCCTTGGGGGGAATGTCTGTTATGCCTGTAGCTGCTGGGGGTTTAGGACAGTCCCTTAGTCTCAGTTCAGCAAAGAATAAGAGAGGTAGGAAATCGGACCTCTCAAAGGCAAAGCTGAAAGCTAAGTTAGACGTGGCCGATGGCAAACAATACTCAATACCCGGGGTTCTTAGAGCAGTGCAGACCCCAGACCGGGTTCTAAAATGATTTTGTCATCATGGAATTGCAGAGGGTTAGTCAATAAACCCAAAAAATTGGCCTTGCGTGATTGGATACTAACCTCTAAAGCAGACATTGTTTTTCTCCAAGAAACTCTAGGGAAGGGTTATGAGGTGGAAGCTATGCTAAAGACCCTATTACCAGGATGGGTTTTTTCTGCCATTGATTCATCTGGTCACTCAGGGGGTCTTGCTATAGGCTATAAAGAAGGAAGAATCAAAGTTATCAATCAGTGGGGGACCAAGCAAGTTTTGGGTATGGAGGTCTTTACACCTGTTTTTCCCCATCCCTTCTCCATTGTAAATATCTATGGTCCATGCCAAGGAAGAGAATCTTTTTGGGTAGACTTGATGGCTAAATCGTTTATGAAGTCTTCCATGCTGATTGTTGGAGGTGATCTGAATTTTTCCATTGGTAGAGCTGAGGCTTGGGGACCTTCAGCCAGGGAGGATCCCTTGTCGGATTTCTTTCTTAATTTCCTTGAAGACAATCACTTCACAGATCCATCTCCGGTAAAGCTCAAGCCCACATGGAGGAATAGAAGAGTAGGGGAGGAACGGATAGCCAAGAGACTAGATCGCTTCCTCCTCTCCGAGGCTCTTTTATCAAATGCACCTATTCTCAGACAGTGGGTGGAGGAAATTGGCAATTCTGATCATTTTCCGATCTTTCTGGATATAGCCTTCCCTCCCCCAAAGCCTCCGGCACCCTTTAAATTCAACCCTTCATGGCTTCAAGATCCTTCCTTTAGTACTCTTTTCAAAAATACTTGGATTCATCCGGGTAATAATGCAAGAGAGGACAAAGGCTTTCTGTTTATGGAAAACCTCAAGAGACTTAAAAAAGCAACTATGTCATGGGCAAAAGATAGGAAGTTGAAACAAAATGAAGCTCTATGCAAAATCAGGGAGGAATTGAAGTTGTTGGAGAGCCCTGAGGAGGATGGCTATCAGTCGCAGTCTCTAAAAGATAGAATTCTTCATCTGGAGAAGTTACAAAATAAAATTCTTTTAGACAAGGAAGAAGAATGGAGAATTAAGAGCCGGGCAATATGGTTAAAATCTGGTGATGAAAATACCAGGTTTTTTCATAACTATGCAAAAGGAAGGAAATCAGTAAACATCATTTGGAGCCTTAAAGATGAAGAAGGGCGGGAGGCTAGCTCTTTCTCTGATCTCTCAAGCTTAGGAAAGAGGCATTTTGAAAGAATTTTCTCTGATTCAGGGGAGGCTACAATTGCTGAAGTCCTTAGAACTGCTCAGTGTTTCCCGAGGTTTGTAGAGGAGGAAGAAGCAGAGGACCTTTCTATACCTGTTTCTAAGGAGGAGGTTGAAGCAGCAATGAAAATTATGGCAAAAGACAAGAGTCCTGGCCCTGATGGTTGGACTATAGAACTTTTCCTCTTCTTTTTTGACCTGATTGGTTCTGAAATTACTGATGTAATAGAAGAATCAAGGCAGAAGGGAGAGGTCTATAGGCCTTTTAACTCCACCTTTATAGCCCTCATTCCAAAGAAAGACAACCCGGGAAACTTTGAAGATTTCAGGCCTATTTCCCTGTGCAATTGTATTTATAAGATCATAGCAAAAGTCAATGCTGCCAAAAAGTCCTGCGAAAATCACGCCCCGGTATAGGAACCCCACAAAACTACTCAGATCTGGTGGATCTGAGAGATCTGAATGGCTGACCGGATAGCTCTGAACGGCGGCACCGATTGCTGCTACAGATTTGATGGATAGGAAAGGCTGGTCTGCTAACTCGGAACTGCGGGACTAATGTCTGCTTTTGCTACAACCCCACTTGCAAGATTTGATCTGACAGAGATTATGTGTGATCCTGAGATAGAAAAGGGAACTATGGTCTTGAGGAGTGTCAGGTGCTACAGATCACAATATACATAAGGGTCTAATAGTAGTACTTGGCCCAATGTTTCAGGGCTCTAACTAAGGAGGATCAACCGTACCCTTAGCCGTACAACCCGACTACCCTATCGTACAAGCAAGTAATCTCTCCGAGTGTTATTCTCAGTATACTGTAGCAGCAAGACGGCTGACGATTTATCTATGGCAAGGTTTCAAGAGAGCTAGGGGGCTTCCGATATACCCAAAGGGTACTTGGAAGACAGTCCGTGCACGGTTCTGTCTGATGCACTACTACTCGAAGGGGTACCCACAGGGGTTACAAGGGAGTCCAACAAGCATGACCACCTCTTGTATTTCCTACGTGCATGCCTCCCCAAATCTGTAGGTTTATGCGCTCAACGATAGATCCCGTGGTTTAAAGACGCTGGAACACGTCTCTAGCCAATTTGTTTTTCTAAGAAATGGAGATCCCATCAGCCCTGGAAAGAGCTCTGATACCACTTGTTATGCTCTTAACCTGTAAGACGATATCGGAATACAGAATATGCGAAGAAATATACCCAGAACATAGAATAGTGAGAAACAACATCAAGTATTTTATTATTAAGAAAGCAATGTTCACTTGCCTCTTCGAGGGGGCAACCTCCAATAGAGTAGATCTCGATTACAAAATAATACACGATGCCCTCGCAGGGAGTCTCTATCCTTTATATATGACTCATACATGCAATACCATGGATCAATACCATGGTTCTTATTAATACCATATATCTAATACCATGGCCCATTTGCAACTAACTGTGGTCCCGTCATTAATTACGGGTTAACCACTTACAATTATTAATATGGGCTTTATTGACTCCTTACTTAACTATAACTACGACTCGATCCTACTACATGAATAAGGGGGCTAGGGTGGGACCCTAACACAATACCTCAAAATCCTATAAAACCTCATGTGCGAAAAAAAGCAGCGCTTGTTACAAAAGTGCAAAGCCATCTTCATTTATATGATTTAAGTGGTGATGTTTGGTAGTGAATCTTCACACACTAATGATGATGTTGACTTTGTAATAACCATGCCATATACTTCTTTCAAACTTCCCTTCCTCAAAAATGCCAAATGTCCACCTTGACACCAAAAATCCTAATGTTGGCTAGGGCACAAAATGTTTCAAAATTGCTTCTTCAGAATAGCTTCAAAGTTGTGACCAGATATGGCTGCTAAAGGAGCTTTTTGAAAAACATAAACACCTAGAATCTTCAATCTTATAAACAAACTTACTTAAGGGAAGAGCCAAAGCCAAAAATAAGGGTGGTTTTACTTACTACCAATCTATGCCTAAAACATCACCAACTTGGAATATTTGCAAATAATCATTAAATACACCTCGTAAGACTATATGCCACCTTTTCACATGATCGAGACTACTTCTAGAAACCCAAAATTCGAAATATAAAGTGAAATGGTGTTGATTGTCTAGTTTCGCAGCAAATGAGCCAGTTTCGCAGCAAGTCAAAGTAGTCCTCCATGTTTTTTATGGTTGCAACCTCCTCTGGAAAAATAGAGAAAATGTGTATTCTTGAAATATATTTGTGATGGTACTGAGCTTATGAGATAGGATTCACAGTGCTCGCATACCTCCTCATTGACTAGCCCCCACTTTTGCAGCAAATTGTCAATTTTCGTAGCAAATGCTTAGCAGCTGCCTATGCAATCGTGGGTTTGTATAACTCAGGTTTTTCTCGGGCTTTTATACTGGTTGGGATATGAAATACAGGTCCCCTACATCATACAAAATCCAATAATAGGTGAAAAGGGTCCTTACTCAAAGGTGTGAAAGCGTTTTGTCATTTGCACAACAGCTGGTTCAGTTTCATAGCAGGTTTGCAACTTTCGCAACAAATCCTCCTCTAAGCCTGCGACCTTCTTCTTCGACCTTCGAACTACTCTGAGATCAATGTTATTTTTGAATTAGGGAGAAGTCTATAATTTCAAACAAATTCAAACACTCCATGCCACCGAAACCTCCTTTGGAATGATAATGGGTCACTTGATAATGTGAAAGATGTGATGAGAGGGTCATCTTTTCCAATGATGAGCTTGACATAACGCACTTAACCAGTAACTAACTCTCAAAATAATTTTCATGACTGACATGACATCAGTATAACAAAATTATGATTGACCAATTCTCTCATGACTCCTTATGGCCTTACAATTCAGGTTATGGAAAAAAGACTCTTATTTTGACTCAAAATATTTAAAATGACAGTTTGACAAATTTGACCTATTTGTACAAAAAAAACCCCTTTAGACCATGACATTCATGAAACCATGAATAATATCAAAAATTATGACCCCAAATGAAATAGTATGAAAAAAGTGACTGGGATTCCTATATTATAGGTCCCTAACAGATGGTTAAATAACACATATTTAGTAATTGTTTAAAAATTAATGGCAAAATGTTTTAATAATTGGTGTTTGGTACACTACTAATTTACACCCCTTCCCCACCCCCTCTTAGTAGTGTTCAAGGTTTCCCGGAAAAAAAAAGAAAATTTACTTTTTCTTTCATTATTAGGATGTTCCTTCTTCTAGCAAAAGATTTGACATGTAATCAAAGTTCTTTGCATTACCAACCAACTTGAAAATTTTATGCTTGTTAAGCATGACACATTATTACATACAACGGTTTACGAGGTGTTGATCGATGATTCTTTTATATAGTTGATGGGGGATTTTTATTTTAGTTGATGATGACTTTTTTGGACCATATATCCATTTAGTTCTAAGTCTACTTTGGGATCTTGGTCAGATAGATGTTTTCCCTGTGAAAGTTTCCACGAGTTCTTATATTGATTTCTTCCTTCATTGCAGTCCTTTAATAGATTCAAAAGTTCGACAAGACAACCAGACGATTGTTTTTATTTTAATAATTCCAAAAATTCTTCGAGTAACATATACTTTGTCTATTTATAGGTATAAACTTCATTTCTAAATAAATTCTACTACATTCCCCATTGTCTCATTCCGAGTTTGCAAATCTAGGTAATTGGTAGTTATTTTACGCGGTTGAAGAATTTGTTGATTTCGAGGAGTATTTTCTTGACCCATGCCCTATCTTGTAATGACAGGGATATTTTTCAAATTTAGGATCTCCTACTTTGGGAAATTTTGTAGTAGATTGGAAACTGTTTTCTTCAATAAGTTTTCAATAATTTTAGGGAAATCCTCCAATGAGTGATCACCCAGACCACACATATTACAAAATCATAAGTCAATCTTATCTTTGACTAGACAGGTAGGTGTTGTGTGGTCCTCCTGCCAACATGTAAAGCAATAAACTATTCCTTGACCTTGACCACGACCACGTCCTTGACCATTATAGCCTCAATTTCGACCATCATATCCTCCCTTTCCATTTCATCTTCCTCCCAGGTGGTACATTGTATTGTTTCAAAGCCTAAGTGTGGTACACGACATGATAGTTGGGATTATTTGTCACATCCAACTGACATTCTTGCATCGAGTGGCCAGTATCTTTGTATATGGTACACCACTTTGGTTTAGAATTACTCAAACTATATTGAAATTCCTTAGTAGTACGATTCGACGCAATTTCGTATATGTCACAATATATGTTTGACTGGACTCATTAAACATCTTGGTCATAATACTCAGGAAATTTGCAATTGTCCTTATTATGCCCCCTCACTCCTGCAATTTATGCATCAAATATTATTATTTTGGAGAGATAATGCCAACAATGAACTTTGTAGTTAAGGTTTTGTGTTTTTTCAAGTTTGCATGTGAAGAGTGTTTGGAATCATGCATGGAGAATTTTTCTATGTGAAGAGTGTTTGGAATCATGCATGGAGAATTTTTCTATCAACGTTTCTGGCTAAGTATCACAACCCATTTTCTTTCTGGAGATCCATAGAAGAATCTTATATTTATTTAGTTGACCAAATATATAAATAAATAGTGATTAAGCTATAATATTAAAGGTGTTATGTCAACCAATTGAATAAAAGAAAGGTAAATAACATAAGTAGTTAATATAATTAATAGTAGTAATTAAAAAGAGTGAAGCACAATTAATTAAACATGTAGCTAAAATTAGAATATAATAATTAAAACAAATTAATGTAATTAATCTACTAATAATAGTATTATAATTAGAATAATAAGATAATAATATATCATAATAATAATAATTTTAATCATTATTATAATGAATATAATAATTAATTATTATAATGATCAATATTAATCATTATTATAATAATAACTAAAATATTGTTTATTAATTTAATGAAAATTATAATCATGTAATGAAAATTAGATTGTAATGTTATTGATGTACTAATGGCATTTGAAAATGAAACAATATTGTAATGAAAATAACCAGACAAATTACTAATAGATTATTATAATTTTAATAATTCTAATTCTAATGACTATAATATTAATCAATATAATGAATATAATAATTAATTAATATCATTATAGAGATTAATATTAATCATTACAATAGCAATATTAAAAGAAAAGTGATAAAAGAAGTAATAATTAAAATAGTGTATATTAATTTAATTAAAATTAGAATGATGTAATTAAATTAGTTTAGTAATAATGTAATTAATTTGAAGTAATATTGATTAGTGATAATGAATTTTATAATGGGTGACCAAGATTTATTGAGTTTCCATTCATTATCAAGATTAAAATTGTTAGCTTTTTTTTTTAATCTTTAAGGCTTCCCTAATTTTTCCTTTGTAATAGTGATCAATAGAGGTGACAAATTTGGCATTCTTTAAGTATATGAGGTACTTATTCTTTTTTAATGTTCAGTTAATGTAGATTTCTTAAATTTATGATGAATGATATCAGCACAATGTTCCTTAAGCCTAGTCTAGACAGGGTAGCCAGTTTCTCCAATGTAATTTTTTCCACATCCACAAGAGTTCAAATAGACACCTTTGATTTTTTTAGGATTAGCTTGGTCTTTAGAATGGTCCAACATTTCTAGGGTTGCCTTCTTTCCTCATAACACATTACAAAAATTGTTGGACCATTCTAAACACCAAGCTGATCCTAAAAGAAACAAATGTGTCTATTTGATCCCTTGTAGATGTGGGAAAGTTTAGATTGGAGAAACTAACCATTCTATTTAGGCTAGGCTTAAGGAACATTGTGTTGATATCATTCAGACTAGATTTAAGAAATTTGCATTAGTTGAACATTCAAAAGCAACCAAGTACCTCATATGCTTATAGAATGCCAAAGTTATCCCCTCTATTGATCACTATTACAAAAGAAAAATTAAGAAGACCTTGGAGATAGAAAAAAACCCTAAATTTTTTTAATCATGATGATGGATGGAAACTCAATAAATCTTGGTCACCTAGTAAAAACCACATTATCACTAATCAATCTTAATTTACTTCAATTTAATTACATTATTACTAATCTAATTTAATTACATCATTCTAATTTTCATTAAACTAATATATATTACTTTAACTATTACTTCTTTTATCACATTACTTTTTTTAAATTATTATTGTAATGATTAATATTAATCATTATAATGATTAATTATTATAATCATTATAATAATTAATTATTATATGATTAATATTATAGTGATTAGAAGAATTATCGTTATAATAGTCTATTATTATCAATATATCATATTATTTTCATTATAATATTGTTTCATTTTCAATTATCATTAGTACATTAATCACATTACAATCTATTTTTCATTACATCATTATAATTTTCATTAAATTAATAAATATTATTTTAATTATTATTATAATAATGATTAATATTAATCATTATAATGATTAATCATTATATGTTATGAAACCAGCTCACAAAAAGATAGAAAAGATAGATCAATGCCTTAGAATTCAGCCTCTTCGAGGGGGCAACCTCCTTTAGATTACACAAATGAACAATTCTTGGATGATTCAAATGGAAAAACCTCCTTTCTATATATAGGAGCCTAAGAGGTCACAATTTAACCAAGCCGACCTAACAATAATAATATAAAGGCACAAAAATAACAATAGATGAATCCTATGGGGCACAATAATAACAATATGGGGACAATAGGGGCACAAAAATAACAATAAGGGATACAACAAGAATAGTAATGGGGGAATCACTAGTATCATAGGGACCTAACATGCCCCTCTCCTTCAAAAAAGTGTTGTCCTCAATGATTGAGTAGTTATGTATGTTTTTGTATAAAATTCTCATCCTCCCATGTGGAATCTTCAACGGGTAAGTTCTTCCACTTGATGAGATAATCTGAAATTGATCGATTTCGTAGTTGTTGAGTTCTTGTTTTTTTTACTGCTTTAGGTTCCAATATTATTTTTCCTTCCTCATCAAGTTCTAGCAATATTGTTTGAACCGGAAGCTTGTCACCTATAACCTTCTTTAAGCATGAAACATGGAAAACTAGGTGCACTCGGGAAGCTGCAGGAAGCTCCAATTTGTGTGCCATAGTACCTATCTTTTGCAACACTTTGTATGGACCATAATACTTTGGTGATAATTTATTATCCTTCTTAGCTTGCTTTAGGGACATTTGTTTATATTGTTGTAGCCGTAGGAATACCCAATCACCTACATCAAAAATTCTTTCACTGCGATGTTGATTTGCCTGCTATTTCATTCTATTTTGTGCTAAGGTGAGGTTATCCTTTAAGAGTTGGAGAACTTGCTGCTGATGTTAGATGTGATCTTCCACTACTTGAACCTTAGAATTTTCTCTTAGATATGATGTGATGGATGGTGGATGATATCCATAAAGTGTCATAAATGGGGTCATTTTTGTTGCAGTATGGAAGAAAGTGTTATACCACCATTCAGCGAGAGGCAACCATTTGACCCATTATGTCTATTTATCAGATACAAAGCAACGAAGATATCCTTCCAAACATTTGTTTACTATCTCAGTTTTCCCATCAGATTGAGGATGATAGGATAAGCTATGAGCTAACTGAGTACCAAGACAAGAAAATAATTTTGTTCAAAAATATCCAGTGAAAATGGGATGTCTGTCACTTACAATAATCTTTTGGTTTCCATGTAGCTTTTGAATTGTTTCCGTAAATGCAGTAGAAACTGTACTCGCTTTAAATGGATGAGATAATGCACAAAAGTGTGCATACTTGGTAAGTCTATCAAATACCACCATGATAACACTCTTTCCTTCGAACTTGGGTAAACTCGTGATAAAATCCATTGAAGCCTCCTCTCAACGTTGGCTTGGAATGGATAAAGGTTGTAATAGTGCTGGGGTCTTAATTGTTTCAACTTTATTTTTTTGGCAAACCAAACATTCCACCACAAATTTTTGAATATCTGATTTAAGGCCATCCCAAAAAAAATCCTTCTTAACCCTGTGGTAGGTTTCTAGAAATCCTGAGTGCCCTCCTAAGGGAGAGGTGTAAAATTCCCTAAGAATCTTTTGTTTGAGTTGGGAATTCTTACATGGGTATAACCGATCATTGTAGCATAACGAATCATTTTTCCAGCTAAATGTATCAGATGTATTGGGATCTTGTTGTATCTTTTGAATGAGTGCCCACACTTCCTTGTCATTCTTCCATTCATCCCTTGCTTCGTTTATCCAGTTTTGTTGGATAATAGAAATGGCACAAAGAAATGCTTCCACATCCTCATCCTTTTTTGAGAGTGCATCTGCCACAACATTTTTCTTCCCTTTTTTGTAGATGATTTCAAAGTCATAACCCAACATATTTGTGACCCATTTTTTTTGCTCTTCTAAAGATAATATTTGTCCAAAAAGTATTTAAGACTATCATGATCAATTTTTACCTTAAAGTGTCTTCCCATTAGGTAGGGTCACCATTTCTTAAGTGCATGTAGTATTGCCAACATTTCCTTCTCATAAATAGCTTTGTGTAAATACTTTCCTTTGATTGGACAACTTTCGAAAGTAATGGGTCTTTCTTCTTGCATTAAAACAACACCAATTCCATTTCTTTAGCCATCACATTCCACAATAAAGGTTTTTGTGAAGTCCGGTGTAGCTAAGATTGGTGCATGGCACATTGCCTCTTTAAGATGTTCAAAGGCCTTCGTTGCTTCTGGAGTCCACAAAAATGCATATTTCTTCAATAATGTTGTTAGAGGTGCTGCTATTCTCCCATAATTCTTAACAAACTTGTGATAATACCTTGTCAACCCAAGAAATCCTCGTAGATGCTTTATGGATGTGGGGATTTTCCATTTCTTAATGGTTTTAATTTTTCTAAGGTCTACCTTAACACCTTCATGAGATATAATATGACCCAGACATTCCACCTCTTGTACTCCAAAGAAACACTTGGATATTCATATAATTGTTTCTCCTCCAATAGTTTGAGCACCATGTCAACATGTTGGACATGATCCTTCCAAGACTTTTTGTAGATTAGTATATCATCAAAAAATACTAACACAAATTTTCTAAGGAAGGGTTTGAAAATGGAATTCATCAAACCTTGAAATGTAGAAGGGGCATTATTAAGGTCAAAAGGCATGACCAAAAATTAATAATGACCCTCATGAGTTCTAAATGTTGTTTTTGGAATGCCTGTAGTCTTCATTTTGAATTGATGATATCTTGAATGAACATCCAACTTGGTGAAGTAAATTGATCCATGCAATTCATCTACTAATTCATAAATGACAGGAATGAGAAATTTATCTTTAATAGTGAACTTGTTGAGCTCCCTATAATCTGGACACATGTGCCATGATCCATCCTTCTTGTGAACCGATACTACTAGAGCAAAGAAAGAACTTTGACTAGGTTGAATTATACCAGCCTCTAGCATTAGCATGATCATGATCACAAATAGGTGGGAGGCCTTTGGGAGTCTCAAATACCTTGGAATGATTGTCCAAGACTTTTTGGAATCTGGAGAAATGGATGGTTTCGATGTGGAAACCTCTAGTGAACATAATTGTGCAATTATGCCTCATTGTTCTTTCTTTAGAAGCTTTGTCATTCCATTAGAGATGATTATCTTTCTCAATTTCCCCGCGATACCCCTTAATTCAACTTCCTTTCCTTCTGAAGAGAATTTCATGAAAAGTTCTTGAAAATTAAAAGCTATTGTACCCAAGGATTGTAGCCATTGGACTCATAGTACAACATTAGCACCAGTCATTCGAATGGAAAGCATTGGGCTATTCATTACATATTCTCCCATGTATAGCTTGATATTATGGCACTTTCCTGAGCAATTTATGGTTCCTCCACTTGCAACCATCACATGACACTCTGGTGCTAGATATAGGAAGCAATTCAATTCCTTGGCTATCTTACAATGAATAAAATTATGGGTACTTCTCAAATCAATCAACAGTATTACCCTTTTCTTCTTGATATACCCTTCTATCTTTATAGTTTAAGGAGTGGTAATTCCAGCCAATGCATTACAAGATATGGCTGGATTCATTTCTTCTTTTTCTAGGGTTTGTTCCTTGTGTATATCCTCTTCTTTTGATGTTTCTTGTTCCTTTTCTTCCTCCTCTTCACAATCTATGTAAAATAATTTATTCTCGGCACACTTATGACCTTTAGTGTATTTGCTATCACCACTGTAACAAAGCCCTTTTGCTCTTTTTTCTTCCAATTGTTGTGGTGTCAATCTTGTAGATTGTGGATGGATAGGGGCAACAACCCTTCCATCTTTATGATTGTGAGTGGTAGGGTCCTTGTTTCCATAATTTTGCTTTCCATTTTTCTTGCCAACCTGAATGCCTTCTCCAATGAATTTGGTTCCCAAAGGCGAACCTCATGTTGGATGTTATCTTTTAAAGTCCCTATGAACACATCAATCCTATGCTCCTCTGGAATATATTTTACCCTCATATTCAATTTTTGGAAGTCCTCAATGTGCTCCATCATTGAACCCTTTTGTTTGAGATTTCTCAATTGGCTAAAAAAAGTGTTTCTTTTTGTATCCTCATAATGTGTTATCATTTCATCCATAAAAATAGCCCAAGTGACAATTTGTTTACAAGAGCAAAGCCATCGATACCATATAAACTGATTTTGTTCCAAATATAAAGTTGTAATATGTACCTTTTGTGTGTTTTTCACATTATGGAGATCGAAAAATTTCTTCATTTGTAGTATCCATGTTACGGATCCTTGCCAACAAACTTCCTCATATCGATCTTTGGAACATGGTGGTTCTTCGATCCAATGTTAGAGTCTATGAAATCATGATTAACATTTATTATGTTCTCATCATGAGTTTCCTTTACTACCCTTTCGCCATTAGGAAGCATTTCTTGTAGAAACTTTGTCAAATTTGTCTTCAAATCTTCCATGCCTTTCTTTAAATCATCCATGTTAGCTTCCATGCCATCCATATTAACTTCCATGCCGTCCATCTTAGCTTCCACGTCGTCCATCTTAGCTTCCATGTCATTCATCTTAGCTTCTACGCCTTTCTTTAAACTATCCATCTTAGCTTTTGTTAATTTTTGTGCGAGTGAAATTTGTTGCACTTGGTCTCGTAATTTTGATATATCATGCTGCATTTCTTCCTCTTCTTCATGAGTCATGCTAGAGATTTCAAGTTGCTTACTAGGTGTTTCCATTTTCTTTCTTCGGGGCATCAATTACCGATAATAATGTTTCACTATGCCCTTTGAATTCCTTCAAACTAATTTTTCAAACCAATCTTATGCAAAAATTAAAAAAAAACTACACACCTTTTTTCATTTTGTAGGAGCTCAATATTGAATCTATTGTATCTCTGTAATTTTGGATCTCCCAGGTCTGAAATTTCTTCCTGCAGTAACCCTCTGAGTAATATTTCTAACCCCGCAAGTCTAATCAAGATTGGATTCTCCAATGAAGAGTTATGCCAAATCTCCCACGATGACTTGTTTGGAGTAGTAAAACCCTAGAATTGAAAGCTCTAATACCAAATGTTATGAAACCACCTCACAAAAAGATAGAAAAGATAGATCAACGCCTTAGAATTTAGCCTCTTTGAGGGGGAAACCTCCTTTACATTACACAAATGAACAATGCTTGGATGATTCAAATGAAAAAACCTCTTTTCTATATATATGAGTCTAAGGGGTCACAATATAACCAAGCTGACCTAACAATAATAATATAAAGGCACAAAAATAAAAATAGAGGGATCCTATGGGGCACAATAACAATATTATGGGGACAATAGGGGCACAACAATAACAATAAGGGATAAAACGACAATAGAAATGGGGGAATCACCAGTATTATAGGGACTTAACATTATAGTAATTAATTATTACATTAATTATAATAATTATTAAAATTGTTATTATTATTATGATTATTATGATATATTATTATCTTATTATTCTAATTATAATACAAATTTATTTTTAGTTATTATTAGTAGACTAATTACATTACATTCTTTTAATTATTATATTTTAATTTTGATTACATGTTTAATTAACTTTACTTTAATCTTTTTAATAATTATTATTAATTATATTAACTACTTTATATTATTTACCTCTCTTTTATTTAATTTGGCCGATATAACACCTTTAATATTATAGATTAATTATTATTTATTTACGTATTTCGTTAGCTAAATAAATAGAAGATTCTTCCGTGGATCTCCTGAAGATGGGATGTAATTCTTAGCACAAAACATTGATAGAAAAATTCTCCACGCAGGATTCCAAACACTCTTCAAACTTTGTAGTTATCATAAATTTTCTTCCAATTTATTGTGAGTCGTTGAGTTGGTCAACTGGCCTTCATCATTCATTTCAATGCATTGAGCTATTGTTACACAAAAATATCATCACCATGATTATTTGCAGTCAGTATGGGTCTATCATCACTTGTACTGTCCTCCTAAGCAAGTCTCAGACCTCAACTCTTCAAATCATGCTTTAGAAATGAGAGAAAGACATTAAAAATCAATGTAACTCTGGTTCCACACTTTCTCTCATGGTCACCTGCGGTCCCGCACCTTCTGTGTACAAAAACTGCGGACCTACCCGCTCTGTCCCTAACGGTGTAGGTGCGGACCCCTATGAAAGTCAAAAGGCGCAAGTTTTATCTTAAAAAACTCACTTTGGGTTAATTCTAGAGGTTTCTAGAAGGAATTTTGACGTGGATTGTTCACTCTGAGGTGGTTCATGCATCCCAAAAGAGAAGGAGCTAATCCCTTGATGAGAGGAGCTATCCCTTTGAAGGAGGGCTTTATCCCTTTGAAGGAGGACCTAGTAACCTCCCTCCATTGCACTATAAATACAGACATTGAGCTGGTTGCTAAAGAGGTTAGGAGCTGAACATTTTTTAGGGTAAATGCTGGTGAAAGCAAGACTTCCTAGTTAAGCCTAAAAAGGAGAGATCACATACCTTTTTTTGGTTTCATTGGGGAGTGAGTGAAACTTGTCAAAGTAGAGGAGACTTCTTGCTGGACCCTGGGAGGAGCTTGTACAGCGTCAAGGCAAAGGTTGTAAGATTCTTCTTCTTTTGAATTAATACAATCAAACTCATTTTTCTCAACAAGTATCTTATGTTATTTGTTTCATGGACTCCTTGACTTTCATGTTAAATATGTTTTATGCAATTGGCTTTTCAGGTGCTATTTAATTTGTTTGCCTTGTTTGTGTTTGCAGATTCGCGGAAAGGAGCTCATTTGGATCAAAGGAGCGAGGGCATCCACAAGCTAGCGTTGGACCTAAGGTATGCCCTAGAAACACTTGTTTGCTATTGTCTATCAAAGCATATTTAGAGAAAGATAGTGTCTGGTTGGTTTGCTTGTCATTAGGTCTTCTTTAGATTCTAGGAAGGTCTATCTTGTTCGCAAGATCGACTTATTCCGTGTGACAGCTATTTTAAGGGCTTCTTCACATGATTGTTCCTTGTGCATTCTTAGTGGTCCTCAAATTTTCAACAAACTAGCTATGTAACATACCATTAAACTAATAGTGCTTCATCAATAACATATGGGATCTGGCGTAATAAATATATGAAATGCTTATCATATTCTCTCACTATATCATACTATTGTTGTTTGATTCTTTTAAGTTTTTGGGTCCCTAGATGCTTAATATTTCACTTTGAAGAAGGAGAAAAAAACTTGTTTTAATATCGTTTTTTCTTTTGTGCTGATTTTCTATAATATTCATAAACCAAGTTAGTGCTCTCTTCTGAAGAGTAGCTGTGGACTAGGCTATTTTCTTACCTTCATTTGTAGTATCTTTGGCTGCCTAAAATTTTTCACAAACAAACTAGTGCTTTTTCCAGTATTTATCTCCTTCATATAGAGGAATATGATTCAATCCCATTTTTACTAGCGACAATGTGGCCTTTGTTATCATTTTTTAGTTGATCGACTGGTTGTTATTAACAACTTTGACTTCTAGCTAACATGTCGAACATGGGAAATTTTCTTGATTGTTGTATTTAATTTATATAAAAGAGAACCCATTAGTTTGGCACCCTCTATCTATATATTTGTTGAACCGACTTATTACGGGTCATGACTTTTCATAGATTGAACTTGTATCTTCACTTTCTTCAATATATAATAACTACAACACATGGGGTGTTCATGAGAGATTTCATATGGAGAAGTATGCATTAATTTTCTCGATTATCGCCTCATGTTTGTTTTACCACCAAGGCTTGAATTTATGGTTCATTTCTTTCTTCATCTCTCTCGTGCCAAATGGTGGGTGTTTCTGAATAGATATGTGATTGTTGTTGGATGAATTCTCTAATGGAGGGACTTGATATGGATACAGCTGGCACTCTTGGTATCGGAAGACCAAATTCATATACTTGCATCTCATCTACTTTCCTTGTAGGACTTATTTGTAGACCATTATTTTTTGTCAGAATTGGTGGTGCTACATTGTCTCAACTCATGATGTTGAGCATCAGAGGAGTCACATGTCGCCTTTGGTCTCATTCTCTCAAGTTTGCATTTTCTTCCTCTAGTATTATTTTCTAATTTCTTCTCATCTTTTCTATTTCTTATCCTATGCTAATTTTGAATGTCGGTCGACTGTTTATATGGCTGAATTTTGTCGAGGATATTTTGTCTATTATCTTTCTCTTGTCATTTCTTATCATTCCATCCTTTTCCTTCCATTTTAATTTATGAATACTTCTCCTTTTTCTTGTTTTATTTTTATAGTTTATTCTTCATGAACCATTACCCCCCATGCCGAATAGACTTAGTTTTGATCAACAAAAGTGAAAACGACATCCATTTTTTTTACTCAGGAAATAGTCATATGCTTCTTTTGTACTCTTGCAGCAAGAGTCATGAAACTATTCCCATTCGATTTGTTTATGTTGGTGGTTGGAATTTAATGGTTCCTAAAGAGTGGTCAGTACTTCACACTCTAGTTGACTCTATTAGAAATACTGGGGTGGGTGAATTAGTATTTTATTTCCAATTAAAATTCACTTAGCTTACACTTTTCATTTTCCATTAATCTGATCCATTACTTTATTACTAGCATAATGTCTGATATATCTAAGAATATGAGCAACATTAATCACATAAACATGGATACCATGGAATGAAAATTACATTAACACATAAACATAAGACACATAAGAACACCAATATTTTATGTGGAAACCCAATGTGGGAGAAAACCACCGTTGTTTTCTTTTTGTCTTCTTCTTTTATTATAAAGAAAATTCTTGTTACAATTTTTTGCTGGTGCAAAATCTTGCTAGGATGCAGGCTCCTACCGGAAAGAGGATACAACCTCCATTCATTCTCCAACACCCACTAGAAGGGAGTTACTAATCCCTAATCAAGTTTATCGGCTCCTACCAGAAGGAAGCTCTTACTCCCTCACTAAAGGCTACAACCCTCAACACATTGTGGACAACATTTACAGATTTTCATACTGGATCCACCTATCACAATCAACCATCACAAACATGCAGGCCACCTTTCATCAATTTTCAAACTGAACCCACACACAAAAATAAGCTCAAGTTATGTACCAAGATACAAAACCCTGAATCACTGAACCAACCACTGAAATCCAATATATTGAATCATTGAATCTTGAATATTGAATACCAAACATTGAATATATCACTGAACAATACTAGGCCAAATCAAAACAATCATGTCAACTTTCAAGTTAAATCCTATCAAGAGTCATGTCAAACCATAGTTATCAAATGCCTAGCCAATTAACTTATCAACACTATCTATATCAAACTAAGTTAACCAAATCATAACTTTGTTAAGCCAAATTAATGTTATTAAGTGCCAAGTCTTCTCATCAAACTCTAACTATCCAATATTCCGAGTACCCAACCATAATCTGTCACATCTCATTCACAAATTTGCATACAACAAAGTACCAAGTTATAAACTGTCAATAACAAGTCACAAGCTTCTAAATAACATCACCATCATGTACATTAGCAACAACATATATGACATTTCTTTCAATATGGGACATCAAGCAACAAAACTCCTCTACTAGAGGATAATTTGTCACAATAAGTTACTAAAGAAAAGCCATTAATGATTACAAAAATTGTATTTACAATCTTATGCCAACATTCAAATCCAATGTCATCAATTAACGAAGACTAACTCATAAAAATTTTCAACAATCCATGGGACTGAATGCAACATCATTTTCATGTCTTCAATAACAATAAGCTTCATCAAATTAATAGATTCATAATATCAATAGCCATGTAAAACTTCATCATAAAGAAATATCTACTTAGTTAATGTGAAAGCACCATTAGAATGTTCATCAAATCATTCTCACAACTAAAACTATAAAGTCATATGAATCATCAATTCTCAATCACAATAGACATGTATTAAACCCTAATTCCAAAACAATTCTTAGAATTAGAAGAAATACAACAATATTACTTGTCAAGTGTATTCTTTGTTAATCACCCAAAGGCTTCATTAGTTATGGATCCCTACAAAAATTATTAATATACCACCGTGATTTATTGTACTTGTCCTCTGAGATTATTCTAGGTTAATTAATCATGCCAGAGCATCTAAATTGTTTTGTTTGTTTTAAAGTTTTTCGGATGACCAAAATTACGAATAGTTTGAAAACAAGTGCTTAAACTTTAACACTTGCCAAATAGAATGAAAGGGTTGTTTATTTGTCTAAAATAGTTAATTGATTTTAATTGAGTGAATAGAAGGGTATTAAAGAATTACAACTTACTAAATATTCAAACAGAATATTTAATTGATTATAAAAAGGAAATCAGGTAAATAATGTTTCCCTGGTCAACAAAATGTATTTAATCTAATGCAGATGGGTATGACAATTTATTGATATAGAGGAATTTATAATAACAAACATTTTTATAAACTAATCTATAATTATTGTTTATAACCTCACAGGGGATTTAAGATGGATTGATATTCAGTTTGATCTTTCCCAGATTTCTCCATAAAGACTTAAATACATGAAGAAAGACACAATGAAATGAACACATAAGAAAAACTCATGAGGAGACAAACTATTTGAGGAAAATCCAGAATCCTTTCATTAATTTGAAGCAAATCTCCAGCTTGATTACAATTCTTCTTTGAGATCTCATCCAAGGGTTCAACCCTTAATAACTTGAAGGAAGAGTTATTTATACAAAATGAAAGATATTATAGAGACCTTTTTAAAAAAAATACAAAAATAGTACAAAACTATAGGAATTCTAAAATTGATGAATGTTGGCACTATCTTTAAGGAATTTGTTGATGATCGCGTCCCCAAAAAGTGCTACCTAGTTGTCTATCAGTTGGTGATGAAAGCTACTCTATAATTTCACATAAGTGATCCCACCTTGTTATAGACATTTTTGTGCCTTACAACTCCAAGCATGAAATGTCCATAAACCAAGGGCTCCTAAGTCCCTAAAAGTGTTGTTCTAACCCCTAAAGGAACAAGGTCAACAGATTACAGCTTCTCCCAGAAGTTCTCCACCTGAAACTGCTCAGAATAAGTCAAAACAGGATCATTTCAGCTGCTCCACTGGCTAGGTGCGTTGCATTGCACCTAAATACACTGGCTAGGTGCGTTGCAATGCACCTAAATACACTGTGAGGGTGCGTTGGGCGAGAAATGACAAATGGCAGTGTCATTCCGCGAGGTGGAGAGACAATGGAAGCTTCCAGAATCTTCTCCTGTGACACTTGCCTCACTGAATTCGACCAAGGATGAGTAAGAGGCCTTCAGTCTCCAAGTGTAAGAAAGAACTGACAAAGAGAAGACACTAATCAAATCACAAGCTGACTCATCCTCCTTACACATATCTATATATGGATCCCTCATCCCAGAGATCCAGAGGCTGGAATTTTGCATATTGTAAGGAATTGCTGTTGGTTTTCGAGACAAACATCAGAGGATTGGGTGATCCATGCTTTGTTTAAGGTGAAGAGGGGTTTTCTTTGCTGGGAGGTTGATGCTGGGTCAGGAACCACTGGTTGTAACTCTTCCTGGATCTGTTCTTGTTTATCAATAAAACTATTTGAGTTTTTCCTCCATACTTTTGTATCATTGATGCTTGTTACATTTGTATGGTTAACTTAAATCTGATCCTAAGTTGTTTATGAACATAGATCCATGTCTTTGTATAGTGTTCTTCTTCTATGATCTTACAGGTACTTTGTGAAGCCGGGCAAGTAAGGGAGCAGGTAGCTGGAGACTATCAAAGAAGAGAGGGATTGGATCAAAGGACTAGCGCAAGACACAGGTTGGTTCTTTCTATTCCTCTCTATCTATAGTTCATAAAGGAAATACAAAAGTAGTTTTTCTCTGTTTGTTTCTAAGGTAACTGTCACACCTTAGTGGGATAGAGCAGTTCTAAATAGACACTTTTCCCGGTAAAAAAATGGCGACTCCACTGGGGAGACTGTCTAATTAGTTTGTTTGTGTATCTCTTTGTTGTTTGTTTCATAAACTTATAAGTAGCATTCGAACTGCATTTGCCATAACAAATGCAAAGTAGACATCTGTTGCTTCAATCCATTCACTGGATCTGTTTATGATTTGAACAGCTGATTCACAAACTATCTGATTGCCCTTGTGATAGCTCTTAGACCCTCCTTAGATCTACCCCTGATTGTGCATTACTGATTGCTTTTACTCGGCCAAAAACCAAAGGCTAAACTGCAAACTGTGACCCAAAACCCGGACAGATTCTCATTTCTGGCCCAGCGCAGGTACTGTTAAGAGATCCTGAATTTCAGCGCACTTCCTGAAAGGGCAACCTGCGCTGCATTGCAGTTTCTCTGTGTTACCGGTGCGCTGATCAGACTAGCCCTGTGCAGCTGTGGTTCTTGTGCTTCATTCTTTCCAGTTCTGTCTCTGAATTTTGTTGCCTGTGATTAGTATATGTCTTTTTAAAACCCCTTTTCCTTGCTGTTATTCCGCCTCCTTTGTACAAAAGAACTGTAGATGTTTTTGTGTGTTTGTTGAGTCGTTTACAGTTTTCCATTGCAAAAGTAGAATAGGCGTACTGTCGTCCTTTGATTTGGATCTGTCACAAGTGTCGATTTCGATCATAGGAGAAAGTTTGATTGCTGTTGATGGTCAATTATACTGTTACTATTGCCTTTGGTCTGAATTTGTGATTTTCTAGTGTCAAAACGAGTATTCATTTCAAAATCGTAAAGTGTCATAATCGTCTCTATCTTTTGATTTCGAAAAGAAGCTTGTTTGTGTTTGTCGCTTGAAAGCAAATTCAGATTTGTACATCAAATTTCTTTTTAGCATCAATACTAAGAAAGTCGAAAACAAATACATGCATGTGCATTTGCATATAGACAGTCTGTTTGGCTTGATTTAGGAAAGTGCATTTACAGTGTGCTCTTTGCTCTTTGTGAAAAGATTGTGTCTTTCTTTTCCTCTAGTAGCTAGGATTTTCATTGCACAAAAGAGATAAAAGTTTGTTTATCATCTTTAGATTGCATTTTAGGAATTACATCTACATCTCGTGGTGAACCCAAAAGGCAAACTTCATAAGCAAGATCAACTTAAAATAAATTCAATGAATCTAACAACACTTTGGAACTTAATGCACAACATTTAGAGGTCTAGGCTATAGACGTATTCCGGCGTCGTAAAGCCTGGTAACTGTTGTCCTCACTGATGGTTGGGTGATTCCTCCACTTTGAGACGATAAGTGCCAGTACGGACTTGTGCTCCCACGTACCGTCGAGTATATTTTGGGAGACCCCTATAGGCTTAAATCCTTTATCCATAGGAAGCTGTGTCTACCGCCCTATCGATCGCAATGCACTGAACACAGCATTCGGGAAGATTGACTGTCGTACCGTAAAAAGTATTCTGCAGTTTTGCAATTGGTTTGGTACTCCCTCTACCTAGACCTCCAGAGCAGTCCCTTTCGTTCCTTTTCAGACTCCTTAACGGAAAAGGTCCATCTGAGCACTTGTCACTTCAGGCTCATTAAAAATCGAAGGAGACTAGAGTCATCTTTTTTTTTTTCTCGACTCTTAAAAACTGAAAAAACAAGTTGTGTCAAAGCGTCTAAAATTCATTTAATTCGGAAACATACCTTCCCTTTATTTTATTTGATCAAGTAATCCGCAATCGTGGAAGAAAGTCAATTGAAACCCCGTCATTCGCGGAGGCTTACGAATCAACCGTCTTTGTCTCCGGAATCGAAACCAGTACGGACAAAGCGAACTCGTTTAACCGGTTCCAAATCTCCTATCAAAGTTAGAACAAGTGTTCCAACGACATCAGAAACTCCGGTTACTCCAAACATTTCTGGAATCCCTGCCTCTACAGAAGAAGTTCAACAGCCACAGAAGGACAGTGATACTGATCCTAGTTTGAGAATAAACACTTGTGTTACTGAACCAGTTCCATCTACAATCGGTTCAGAGAGTCTTACTCTTCAAACATCTGTCACTGCCGATTTCACACCTTCTTCGACACCAGAAATATTTTACGGACCTGACGGTCTTCCCCTTCCACCTGGTCTGATTGCAATAGAAGAAATTGTAGAAGATCCTCAAACAAGTACTCCAACGCACTTTGGAGTCAGGATCACTCTATATCCTTCTTCATCAGAAGCTAGTCTACCACCAACGGAAGCTCCTGTAGAATCGCTAGGTAATCTTTTGGATAGACTACAAATTTCTGAACAACCGTCAACATCTAGGACTGTGTCATCTGACACAGCGACGGCAGAACTCCCTGCTATCACTCCGACAATGTTCGTCGGTATATCATCTGTCCCGACTAGCTCTCAACCGCTAGAAGGAGCCCACTCAGGGGCTATTTTGACAGTATGGTCCATTCCTGTTTGTTCATCCGGAATAATATCCGGAAACTCTTATGTTGAGTCTCAACAAATTGATCCATTTGGAGGTCAAGTTGGGCAGTCCGGTCCCCAAGGGCAGCCAATTCCCTTGAGTTCTGGATTACCACCGTATGGGGGACAGTATACCCTTTCATTATCCCCTCCAGGAGGATATCCATACGGGAGTTCACAACAACATTCAGGTTATACTGGAATTACCTCAAGTGGTTGGGTACCTATACTACCTCAACAACCAAGAGTTGTGTATTCAATGCAACAATGCATACCTATGTCGAATATCCCGACTACGCCAGCTATTGTGATGGTGTCGCAAGTTCAAACGCTGCCTGTTGTATACCAACCTCAGGTTTCTCAGGTTGTAATGCAACAGCCCCTTGACCCTGCGACTCAACCACAATCGCTGACTAGTGGAGCGACACAGGTCCAGATGGGTACAATTACCCCTCACCTTGGTCAAACGGTTAGTATCACGCAACAACACATGGCTTCACAACCATGGCTGGTGCAATACCAACAACCGCAATTCCAACAAGTATACCAAGGTTTTGAGCAGCAAATCTTTGCGAACAGTGGACAGCCGTACGTTCAAAATGGGCAAAATCAACCATTTTACAATGGTCATGTCCACCAACCTTACCAAACATACCAGCATCAAATGCATTATGCCGGTATAAAAAGACCAACTGCTCAGGCAATCCCATCTTATCCTGGGTATGCTTCACCTAACCTGAATCAACAGTTACCCTTTGTGGCAACCTTAGAGTTACCTGATTTAAATCGGTTAACAAACTATCCAATTGCTTACGCCCCTTGGTGGCCAGCGATTCCGCATAAACTTCCATCAGATATTCCTAAATTTAATGGAAATCCGGGTGAAGATCCATCGAATCACGTGATGACCTTTCATCTATGGTGTTCATCAAACACCCTAAATGATGATTAGATAAGACTTCGCCTCTTTCAGAGGACGTTAATGGGTCCAGCGGCAAAATGGTACATTGAATTGCCTAGAGCTTTGTTCGACAACTTCAGTACCTTAGCCACAACCTTTTTAACCCATTTTCAATTACCAATAAGGTACGAAACGGGAACATAACTTCTTACCTACTTCAAACAGACAACGGCCACTCACATATCTGATCATATACATGAGTGGTGACGTCATCGTAGGATGGTAAAAACGTATGTCCCCGATCAGCTCTTAGCTGAATGGTTTATCAAGTCATTACTACCTTCCATCACGGAAGATGTGGCAAAGGGGGGAGTCGTAACAGAAGAGCAAGTTATCGCTCGTGCACAATATCTGGACTTGATTTACACTCAGTCCGGCACGCTCTACGACAAAATACCTGACGCCCCTAGACCGGAATTCTCAATTCCTCCTCCTCCTAAATCAAACAATGACTCTCATGCCGGCGATGGCGTGATTGGCACGACAGACACGAAATCGACAAAGGCTACATCCAAAAAGGCCCGTAAGATTTCAGGTCAAAATGCAAAAGACGAGCTTCTTGCTTCGGAAGTAAATGCCGTATCGACAGACAAAGGCAAAGAAACCAAACAACCAGGAAGCAAGAAGAAAGGCAAAGGGAAGAAGAAGAAACAGGAGGAATCATCACCTGAAAAATCTTCTTCAAACCCTCCTGGAAATAGGAAACCAAAAAATCCATGCTTAATATGCGATGAGGATCATTGGACCTCAGATTGTCCACACAGAGCTGAGCTTAAGAAATTCTTCAAGAATTCAAAAACCTCCGCAGTGTTAACTGATCCGTTTCCAAATCCAGGAACAAATCTGGTTGAGAGTGGAAATGCTTCCCCGTCTCAAGTGCTAATGTTGTCGGTTTCAAAACAGCAAAATGATGCTTTGATATCGACAAGGAACAAGGATTATGGGAATCCGCAGCTGTCGAACAACAAGGATAAAGATCAACCAAGTAGTTCGACAACAACTTCGATAGAATTCGTGCCACCCACCATCCCTGAATTGACGATAAAACCGCCAAAGGGAGTAGTACACAAGTCAACATTTAATCCCCACGCTAGAGCGGCACAACATTATAACATAGTGGAAGATTTGGCCCAATCGCCATCCGCTATGTCGACTCTTGAAGTACTACAAAATTGCCCATCCCAAAGGCAGGCTTTATTATTGGCCATTGGTGGGATTGACCCAAGGGATTCCAATCTTGTATCCTTCGATCATAAAGGATACGATCCTCAATTACCATCTCAACTAGCTTTCCTTGTTCAAGTGAAAGCCCTCAAGAAAACTGTTCATCGAGTGATTATTGATGAGGGGGCATCTACATGCATTATGTCGATGAGTTGCTGGAAAACTTTAGGATCTCCAAACTTGTCGCGATCTTCGACGACATTAAAAGCATTCGACGGAAGGTCATATACCCCATATGGTATCCTAAATAACTTGAAAGTTGAACTAGGAGGGAAAACGGTAGAAATAGATGTTGAAGTCATCGATGGGAATCTTGATTACAACATCCTACTAGGAAGACCATGGATATATGCCATGGCAGCTGTTGTGTCGACCTATTTTAGAAAGATTGCATTTCCCTTTCAAGGAGGGATTACAATCGTCGATCAACAAAACTTCCTCCCCAATGGTTCTCAAGTTACTGGAAGCATCCCCATGATCCATGGAAGCCCCCATTCGCTTCAGAATATCGGAGTAGGCCTACTAAAAGATCCTATACTAATGGGAACCTTTGCTCTTCCACCTCCAATCAATCTGGCGGAAGTAGCATCGATAGGAACCTGCAACATGATATCTTCTACAAAGATCTCAGAAAACGATATCGACATGGATCATGCAGTGGTTTTGCCCCCAAGCCCAACGGAAATATTATAGCAATCAATGTTCCTAGCATGGGAGGCAAACCCAAATCAACGCTCATCAAGCATTTGGATAGATAGGTCTAGAGAATATGGTACTCCTTCAGATCCTTGGTCGCGAGTGCATGTCACCGACGAAGGAATTGTCCAATCTATGGTAATTGAAGGAGCACCATGGAATGATTCCCACCATCGTTCCCTTCTTCCGGATTGTGGATAAGATAATCAAGATGACCTTTATCATCCTTCAGTCTTTGATTTTCTATCAAATACTGTAAATACGGTGGATTCCGAGCGAAACTTTTCCAACATTGAAGAGACTATAGCCATAAATATCTCGACCAAAACAGATGTTGTAGAGAATATTTATGTTGGCAAATGTTGTTCTCCTTCAGAACTGGAAATATATAACACCCTTTTTCGCGAATTCAGAGATGTCTTCGCTTGGTCATACAGTGAAATTCCAGGCGTTGACTCGAGTATCGTTGAACATGAAATTAAGATGTATCCAGATGTCAAACCAGTATGACAACGGCTACGGCAGGTGCACCCCAAGAAAGCCGCTGCCATTAAGGCAGAAGTTGAAAAACTTCTCCATGCTGGTTTCATCTACCCGGTTCCTCTAACCGATTGGGTATCGAATATTGTCCCTATTATAAAAAAACAAGGGACAATTAGAGTGTGCGTCGATTACAGGGATGTAAATCAAGCTTGTCCAAAAGACAACTACCCTACACCCTTCATTGACTAGATAATTGATGAATGCGCCGGATGCGAAATCTTTTCATTCATGGATGGATTCTCTGGGTATAATCAAATAAATATCCGCCCACAGGACCAGTCAAAGACTGCATTTATTTGTCCGTGGGGCACATTCACATATCGAAAATTACCCTTTGGTTTAAAGAACGCAGGGGTGACATTTCAGAGGGCAATGAATTATGCCTTCCATGACATCAAAAACATCGTTCAACCATACCTTGACGACCTTCTGGCTCATTCGCAAAAGCAGACTGATCATCCTCATCATTTAAGAGCGATATTTCTACGTTGCCGACACTACAAGATACGACTCAATCCACACAAATGTGTATTTTGCGTTAGTTCCGGTTGTTTACTTGGCTTTGTAGTCTCCAAGGATGGGATTCGTCTCAACCCATGTAAGGTCCAGGCAATCATAAATTTGCCTCCACCTTTGAATTTGCTTCAGATTCAGAAACTCCAAGGGAAAGCGAACTTTCTGAGGAGGTTCATTCCAAATTACGCTGAACATGCTAAAGGTTATACACGTCTTTTGAAAAAGGAGGTACCCTTTGTCTGGGATCAGGTTGCGCAAGCTTCCTTTGATGCTTTAAAAGATTCCCTAATGAAAGCATCATTAATGTACGCCCCTGATTATCAAAGAGATTTTAACCTGTATCTGGCTGTAGCAGATACGACCATCGCAATGGTTTTAGTTCAAGAAGTCGATGGAATTGAGCATCCTATATATTATTTAAGTAAAAACTTAAATGATACAGAGAGCAAATATTCTTACGTTGAAAAGCTAGCGCTTGCAGCTGTTCAAGCGATACAGAGATTTCGACACTATGTCCTCTTTCAGAAAACTACCATTCTGTCAGATTGCAACCCCATGACTTATATATTGTCGCGACAGTTACTGGGGGACAAATACTCAAAATGGATAGAAATCCTACAAGAGTTGATCTGGAATTTGTAAAATCCAAGTCAAAGAAAGCTCTAGTTTTCGCAGAATTATTGTGCGATCTCCCATCATCGTCCAACGATGAAACATCTGAAGAATCAATCGTGGATGAAAGTTTGTTTCTGATATCTACAAGCAATGAGTGGTATGGGGATATAATCATTTATCTCCAAACCCAAAAATTTAGGCCAAACACCTCCCACTCTAAACAAAAACGTATTCGATACCAAGCAAAAGACTACATGATCGTCGGTGATACACTTTACCGTCGTGGTATCGATACAGTTCTGAGAAGGTGCCTCACCCATGAGGAGGCCGAAAAAGTCCTGAATGAGTGTCATTCAGGCGCGTGTGGGGGGCATCAATCTGGATATGCTACATCACAAAAATTTTACGAGCAGGATACTTCTGGCCAACAATGTTCAAAGATTGCATAACCGCAGTCAGAAGTTTCCATGCTTGTCAAATTTTTGATAGCAAAACTAGAAGACCACCCGCACCTCTACAGCCAATAGTTGCTGTTGGGCCATTCGCCAAATGGGGCATCGATTTCATGACATGTAACCCCACCTCGACCAGGGGGCATGGGTATATCATAGTCGCAGTTGACTATTTTACCAAATGGGCCAAGGCGATGCCTACATTAGATAATACTGGTGAAACAGCTGCCCTCTTCTTTTTCAATCATGTAGTCGCCAGATTCGGCGTACCACAGGCTATAGTCACAGATCATGGATCGCATTTTCGCAATCACATGATGGTCGAATTAGCTGCCAAACTAGGGTTGTCTCTTGACACCTCTACTCCATATTATCCGCAAGCCAACGGGCAAGTTGAAGCGATCAACAAGGTCCTGAAACGCATGCTGCAAAGGATGATCGGAGTTCACAAAAGAAGATGGCACCTAATCCTGTACTCAGCTTTGTGGGCTTACCGAACATCAGTAAGGAATGCAACCGGGTTCACACCCTTCCAACTGGTATATGGCCTGGAAGCAGTCTTACCAATCCAGTGTGAAATGTCGTCTCTCAAACTCGCAATTGATCTCCTCCCCGGAACTTCAGAAGAAGAGGCTCGTTTCTTGGAATTAATCCAATTGGATGAAACCCGTCGTGACGCCGCTTTGGCTAACGAAGCCCATAAGAAACAAGTCAAGGCGCAGTTCAAAAAAAATGTCAAACTCCATGTATTTTCAGAAGGTGACTTGGTCTTGCTTTACGACCAAGAATCCGATAAATTGGGAGCAGGTAAATTTAAGTCTTTATGGATGGGCCCCTATATTGTTAAACGAGTGTTAGCAAAAGGAGCCTACGAGTTAATGGATTATGACGGAATTCCACTGGCGCAACCTCGTAATGGGTTGTACCTCAAGCGTTACTATGCGTAATGGTAACCAGTATGCTTTTGTTATGTTTTTGTTTTCGCTAAAGTGTTTATTTTGGTCAAGTAATCCACTTTTTACATTTATTGCAGATGTCAAACCTATTGGATTCATGTGTTGGATATGCTGACGGAGTGAGTCATAGTTCGCGGAACCTATCCTCCGCAACCTGGGCCATTTTTGATCCAAGCGGAAAGTTAGTAAGTTTCAGAGGTGTATGTATTGGTCGATCAACGAATAACATCGCTGAGTATAGCGCGTTGATAGAGCTTCTCTCTGATGCCATCACTCATGGTATATGCCGACTAATTGTCAGGCTAGACTCACAACTTGTAATACTACAACTCAATGGTATATATTCCGTCCGAAACCCAGCTATTTATCGCATGTTCCTAAGGGTTAAGATTTTGGAAAGACAATTTGATCTTATTCAATATCAACATATTTCCAGAAACTTAAACACATTAACTGACTCATTAGCAAACTATGTGTTAAATAGACATTTGCAACATTTATAAAAAGAAACACATCATCAATGTTTTGCATGTGGATCATGTAGCTCAACCAAAATAAAACTCCGAAAATCAAAAATATATATAACTGTTTATGGTTTACACATAATGTTCTGTAACCAATACAAAATTGGTCAAATGACCCAAAAACTCAAAATGCTAGGGGGCACCCTAGTCTAATGATGCTCGTGATAGCAAGTCACAGCCTGTGCGATCATGCGTAGGAGATGAGTCCATCGTCTGGGCACACCAGTAGTATGTCGCTGTAACCGCAAAGGTATCTCGTCGGTCCTCACATCTGGAATACCAAGAGTGAGGCCCTCAACCTGCTCCTGGAAAGCTGTGAGAGTCTCAGCCACATCGAGGTCACGAAGAATAGCCCTTCCGACGGCCTCTCCTGCTGGGGCAGCGACTGGTACTCTCAGGCGAACTACTGGACGAACGGGACCAACATCTGCATGTACACATGAGTTTGATTAGAGTCTTGATAGAATAAAGCACAAGGACATTATAAACAAAAAACGATAAACAACAATATGGTCAAATATTTTACGAATGGCGCCCCACTGCTCGCCATCCGGCAGTACTAAATCTGGATCACCCCGGAAGTCCATGCCAGCGTATGGATAATCAGAATAAACCATCTCCTGACGATAAAACCACCTGAAGAAGGTATCAGAAAATGAAATCTAAGACTGGCCAGCATGCCTAGACATATGGTCAACCCATCTCTGCATACGTGGTTCAGTAGGAGAAGGTAAATTGAGTGCAATGTACTGCGGCTGCATTAGTGGTATCTTCTCCAAGGCAAAGGCGGTCAAAATAGAACCATACCCAAAGTTCTTCAACCTCCCGCTCTTTATCTTGGTCAGCTGTTCTTTCATCACAAGAAGTACTGCGTCGCACCAGTTGAACACCTTCGGTTGGAGGCATTCCAAGGCATGCTGCATATAAGATCGATTGGCTACATGAAGAGACGCACCACCGACCATCCTACCAAAAGTAAACAGAATAGTCCTAAGGGACCTGTCAGTGACATCACGGATGATGATCTTGCCGTCTTTACTCGGCTGAGATCCTTCTCTATAGTACCGACGGACATAATCTCTCACAGAATCGCCTCCTCGAGCCAAACCTGACAAAGAGATGGGGGCACCCCGCCTCGACAAGCCAGTCAAGAAATAGATGTCTACTATAGTCAAGGGGATAGATTTGCCCCTGATCTGGAAAACCTGATTGGTAGGATCCCAAGCATCGAGAAAATACTACAGTAAGTTGATCTGCTGTCTCATGCTAGAAATGCGGAAGAACTTCAGCAAGCCACAATTCCGCAGCGCGTTCACTGTAATTGGATCATGTAGGGCAAGCATGTCCTCTTCTCCATGCTCACGTTCTCGCCATGTAATGGTCATCTTACTCCAAAGATCTCTGAAAAATGAACAAGAGAGGAGTTAGGTCTTGATTTTGGTGAGAAACAGGCAAAAATTCCATCAAAAATTGTGCATCAAATTCCCTTTTTGCGCCCAACGCACCTGCAGCAGTGTTCTAGGTGCGTTGAATGTTAGATAGCCTTTAGACAGGCCAACATTCAACACAGGTTTCGATACACTGAGGGTGCGTTGATAGCAGAACGAGTTCCTTAAACCCCAAGGGCTCAGAAAAGCTAAGAATCAAGCTCAAAATGCAAAATGGAAACCATGAAATGAAAGAGCTCAGGTTTAGCTCCTACCTGGTCCAGACGGTGCCGAGAATCGTCCACAGAATCTCCTGAAATCAACTGATAAAAATCGAGGGGGAAAATCACCTCCAAAGCTCCAACAAACCAAGTTCAAATGAAATGGTAAAACGAGAGCTAAAAAACACTTTTTCATTACTTTTACGTAGTTCAAAGTAAAATATTAGCGTTTTAACTCGTTTTCAAGCAAATATTGTTCATTTCTGACTAGTTTGATGAAGCAGTTGAAAATACAATACGATCTTTGAAAGGACCAAGCCATTTATGGTAAAATCAAAACAAGACCATCTAATCGAGCAGTGTTACCGCAAGGTTCAAGCTCGTTAAAAAATAAACCCGCATCGAGCAGTGTTACCACAAGGTTCAAGCTCGTTAAAAAATAAACCCGCATCGAGCAAATGTTTCCACCCGCGTTTAAGCTCGTTAAAAAATGAACTACTCCCCGGTAAATAACCACCGTGAATGTAGTACTTCAGCCATTAAAGCCTTGGTCGTGTTTGCACCATCACCTCCACTTTTTCATTGGCCGATCATTCACCTCCATTTGATTGTTTACCCATTTTTGAGGAACAGCTGCGAAGAGTGATTTCACTAGCCATCCTTGTGACACTGCTGTGATTGGAAGATTCCAAACCTTAACTGGAATCAGCTGCTACCCGTTTTATCACTCGTTCCTCAAAAGATGAGTCTTCTTTAAGCTCTTTTCAACTGACTCGTAAAATATGAAAAGATTTCCAAGTCCTTGGCCTTCCAGCTCGTTAAAGGGACAGAAAGTGCTATCCCTCATCTAGATTTTAATCTTTTTGGACCTGAGGGATTATTACACAAAAAGATCGAGCGCTTGTTTTGTTCAGCTCGTTAAAGCTATCGAAAATTCATCCCTTCTGTATTGTTTTATACTTTTTCGGACTTAAGGGATTAGATGACGAAAAAGGAATTTTGGAGTTACCTTTACGTACCTTTTCAGACTCTCTAAAATTGAAAAGGACCGAGTTATCTTTGTCGTTAAAGTCGTTAAAAAGATTAATAGCGACAAACTTGTCTTTAGACGAGAACGAGTTTCACTATCGCTAGGCTCGTTAAAACATAGCGATGGGTTTGCCCAAAGGGAAAATTATAGAACAAGCATATGTTATCCTCCTCAAGCTTGACAAAAATAAAGAGGTACTGGTCAGCAATGACTGGGGAAAAATTGGGAAGAAAACTCAAATAATCTTTATTGGTAGCAAGTCGCTCTTGAACATGACACTTCCACTCCGTGTCCGAGTCGGGTTGGGTTGTTTCATTCACCGGTCACATCACCATGGTTACACCATACCATCCACATTTGGGGTTAATGCTACCAATCCATCACATCAGTGTCGCCGACATGTTCAAGAGAATTCATCCAGAGAAGCCACCTGTGTCTCACCCACTACCATACATTATACTCCATTCTTTCATGACCGCCACCCTAAACCGTATATCATCTAATCGTTTTCACCTCCATCAAAATCATTTGCTCCGTTCCGTGTCATTGATGTGGGATTCATTAAGGCCCTCCTATGACGGATCACTTCTTGTCGACATCAGCTCATTATCCAAGAAGTTGATCTAGGAACACCCCATTTAGTACTTTGAAGCTTGCATGCCTTAATGGCAAGTTTCTCACTTTCGGCGACAGGTTTACATCAATGGCCTTCGACCGAAAGATTTTGCGTGGTGTTTGACGCCAAGTCCTTTATTCACACCACGTGAATTGTACTGCAGTACCTTGAGGGTCATTTTCATTATCGGTGATTCCTCTCCCGCTTGTTAACAGTTTACATCATTGACTGGTAATCAAGCGATGTCTTTCTATGTTCGACTTCAGAACATTTCTCACATGGATCGACTTGTACTTCGAGTGAATATTGGACGAGATTGAAGACCCCGGATCTAGCTTCATCCATCCGGGCTGCGATATATATTCAGGGAAATAAAGACATTAAATGTACAAGCTTTGCAGCACAGATAATCATCCTACCAAAAGGATGATGGCTCTATCAGAATCATCAGTCTACACTCAGATGATTGTCTGTCCTATGTACATGAAAATGAATTTATAAAGCTGAGCATGGGAATGCCCGCCTCAGCTAGATCATGAAAACAGTATGAAGATAATGTATTGTATTGTATCTTATTACAGGTCTCCTCCCAACATTGAAAGAACTTCAGATCCTCATAATAAAGCATTTCACCCGACACCAAAAGGTTAACGACCTCATACTTTAGGGGGCAAATGTTATAGACATTTTTGTGCCTTACAACTCCAAGCATGAAATGTCCATAAGCCAAGGGCTCCTAAGTCCCTAAAAGTGTTGTTCTAACCCCTAAAGGAACAAGGTCAACAGATTACAGCTTCTCCCAGAAGTTCTCCACCTGAAACTGCTCAGAATAAGTCAAAACAGGATCATTTCAGCTGCTCCACTGGCTAGGTGCGTTGCATTGCACCTAAATACACTGGCTAGGTGCGTTGCAATGCACCTAAATACACTGTGAGGGTGCGTTGGGCGAGAAATGACAAATGGCAGTGTCATTCCGCGAGGTGGAGAGACAATGGAAGCTTCCAGAATCTTCTCCTGTGACACTTGCCTCACTGAATTCGACCAAGGATGAGTAAGAGGCCTTCAGTCTCCAAGTGGAAGCAAGAACTGACAAAGAGAAGACACTAATCAAATCACAAGTTGACTCATCCTCCTTACACATATCTATATATGGATCCCTCATCCCAGAGATCCAGAGGCTGGAATTTTGCATATTGTAAGGAATTGTTGTTGGTTTTCGAGACAAACATCAGAGTATTGGGTGATCTATGCTTTGTTTGAGGTGAAGAGGGGTTTTCTTTGCTGGGAGGTTGATGCTGGGTCAGGAACCACCGGTTGTAACTCTTCATGGATCTCTTCTTGTTTATCAATAAAACTATTTGAGTTTTTCCTCCATGCTTTTGTATCATTGATGCTTGTTACATTTGTATGGTTAACTTAAATCTGATCCTAAGTTGTTTATGAATATAGATCCATGTCTTTGTATAGTTTTCTTCTTCTATGATCTTACAGGTACTTTGTGAAGCCAGGCAAGTAAGGGAGCAGGTAGTTGGAGACTATCAAAGAAGAGAGGGATTGGATCAAAGGACTAACACAAGACACAGGTTGGTTCTTTCTATTTCTCTCTATCTATAGTTCATAAAGGAAATACAAAAGTAGTTTTTCTCTGTTTGTTTCTAAGGTAACTGTCACACCTTAGTGGGATAGAGCAGTTCTAAATAGACACTTTTCCCGGTAACACACCTATCTTCACTTGGTATAGAAAGATTAACCAATTTTCTATAGAGTTCATCAACCTTGATATACTTTTCAAAAGTAGGCTTATTAACAAAGATGTGTTTGATTTCATGCTTGATTATTAAATCAAAATCCAAAGCTTCTAAGATTTCATTCCCTATAAGGTGACCCTTTATAATTGTAAATCTAGTTTTATCAGTTGCAATTACATAAAGATTTTGACAATATTCCTCCAAACTTACCAACTTGTCATCTAGTGCCACTAATCCTGGTAGTCCTCTCTGATTGAGTAAGTTGGGTTTGAAATGAAACCTTTGGACAGTAGTTTTCAAGGCTTGGCACTTGGTCTCCAAATGAGTCATGAGATTCTTTTTCTACAAAACCTTCTTGATCTCCATAATAGTTTATGTTTTGTCAAAAATCTGAATCTTCTTTAACTCAACCCTGGTTTTTGAATTGAGAACTTTAATCATGTATGTGGCTTCACTTGCTTTATCCTTAGTAATTTCTCTAACTTCTTCAATAGTTGTATGGCACCTATTTATGAGTTCTTCCTGTTAAAAAATAATCTGTATGGAAGGCCAAACTTTAGTTATAGCCTAACTGATGTTTGCCCAAATATTTTCCTTGGCTTGGGAAAATGTTTGAGCCATTAATGACTCATTTTCCAACTATTCTATCCGTCTGGTCAATCTATGGGTCCTATGCATCTCTTCAACATAAAGAGTGTCATTTTTAATCTTCTGAGTTTCCATATTCTTAAATTTCTTGTGAATAATTTTCATTCTCTTGTCTCTGGAGAGACAACTCCTGCATGACTTTGTTTAAATCTCCTGTTGTTGATGTAGACTCTGTTGATGCTAATGTTGATTCCCCTTTTGTCCTTGACACTGTACTAGGTATAACTGTAAGTGGATCTATGGCTACTTGAGCAGATTCCTCTTTTTCTTTAAGAAAATTCTCAATTTTCTCTTCCATGGTCTTTATTTGTAAATTTTTCTCAATGATCAACTTGAGAATTTCTTCTTTGTGTTGCTCAGTTTCTACTATCTCCTTGGTTTGAGGATCCTATGTAGAAGTTAGTTTGAGTTGCTTCCTTAATGCTGAAAAACCTACATTCTTCTTCTTAATAATGTCCTCTGCAAATTTAACATCAGTGGGATCATACCCAACTTTGATCACTAAGTCTTCTAATGATTTTACCCTATTATCCTTTGCCAAAGAGGATATCTTTTCTATATTTAATTTTTATTGTACATTTGAAAGAGTTGTCCTTAGTTTTGATAATTCCATAGCATTGTTAGTCATGGTTCAGAAAAGAATCTCACTAGACTGTCTATGCATGTCCATCTGGTTGATTGGATGTATCTGGTTGGCATCATAGGAAAATACAATCTTCTTATAATCTGAAGAAGCCTTTGGAAAAGGAACTTGGGCTTGTAGGAGTGCCATTTTCATCCTGCCTTTTTCACTGTCAAAAGTTGTCAATAACCTGTGTTGTGAAGTTGATGTCTATTTCCAAAAATGAGCATAGCCATTTGCTTTCAAAGATTCATTCTTTCATTTAATTTCAAGGAAATTAGTGAAGATGTTTGGCTCCTCTTTCTCACTTACTCCTGTAGACTGGGTGATCTCCAACAAATTTTGTGAAACTAAAGAGGAAGATGGAGTAGTGATTACAATTTATTTTGTCCCAGTAGAAACATATGAATCATCCAAATTGATGATTATAGGCTCTTTATGACTTAGAGTAATAGTTCCTTTAGAGTCAATCGTTGATTTCTTCTAATAGATAATGAATTATTTTTCACCTTTTGCTAATGATGAAGATTCTGCTCTAGGCCTCTTGTCCTGCCTTCTTTGAGAAGTGGGAGTCTGGAGGGTAGAAGGAGGTAAAGTCTGTTCTTCTACTTCCTGAACTTTATTCCCCTCCCACTTTTCTTGATTTATGTGCTTCTTAATCTCTAGTCTTCGAGTATGATTGTAAGGTGTGGTTTTGAGTTCCACCCTTAAGTTGGCGATTATACTAAATGGGTCATAAGAACAGGTGAAACTTAGTTGGAATCATATTTGTTTGAGGATTCAATCCGCTTCAATACCTGTTGATCTGCTATTGCAAATAAATGATCCTACTTGTGACTTGATGTTGAACTGATATTTCCTCTTCCCTGAAATGAAATGTAGTTCATCCATATTAATCATTTGCCTAATATATTCTAGAGAGAAAATTCTCATTGGAACATATTTGGGAAATTTTTGTGGAGCTAGTTCACAACCATACACTCTAATCTCTATATAATTATGGTAAAGATACTAGTCCCCTATATTGGCTTAGTCACTCAGATGAAAGATCCTTTCAATTTCTGGATGGATCCTAGGCTCACTCTAGTTGTTGAGAATCTATGCAACTGGATGAATAAAACAATCAATGAAATTTGAAAACTTGAACTCAGTTGAGTTCCTGCTAATCAATGAAGTCCATTGTGTGACTGATTGAATCACTTGCTAATCATCCTGCTTGTGTAAAGTTATAGGCAACATGTATCCTTATTGAAAAAGAATCATATGCACTAGAACAGAGGAATATTTAAATACTCCTTCAATAGTAATTTTCATCAATTGTTCATGCATACTTTCAGCCAAAAATTGACTGTGATTATACATGAAAGCAGTTTTTTTCTTTGGAGAAGATTGATAGATAACCTAGAATAGATTCGTTTATCCATTGATTTGTTTGGTAACCTAACAAGCAAGAAATTAAGGAAATGATGTGTTTAGCTCTCTCAGGGAACATGGATGCTGGATAAGGAGGGTTCTTTTTAGGAATTTCAGCATATTCTGGAAGAAAGATCACAAAAATTTGAGCGCTTTGGGGGAAAGTGAGTTTATGGTATAGATCCATTAAGACAGCAGTGGAGAAAAATCTAAGGGAATTATTTTTAGGAATAAGAAGCATCTTATTGATAGTTTCAAGGGTGATGGATATCAGAATGTCTTCATTCTGGGCTACCACAATTCTCTGTAGGGGATTGTACTTAGCTTGACACCACATGACTAAATCAGGAAAAATATGGGTTTGAGGAAACATGTACATGGGCAATAAAGATTCCCATAAGTTGATTTCATCTTCAAAGTCCTGGTAAGTCTGCTTTAACCAATGGTGCAATTCAAACATGTCGAATTCTCACTCTGTGTCTATAATTTTGAAGAATTGGTCAGCTAAGGGAATGTGATCAAGGTCTATGGTATCAGATACTTTGGGATTTTCCTGTGATAAATTTTGACTAGCAAGGGGCTGGTATTTTCTTTTAGGAGCCATTATTTGCAGAATTAGGAGGAAGAAATAATAGAAGGTTTAGGAATGAAAATAGCTAACAGAGAAGAGGTTTTGTTCTGAAGATAAATTCAGTAATGCCACAGAGCATAAACAAGGAACAATCTAACTTTAGGAAATTTGAATAAAATACAAAGCAAGGGAAAATCGTGTAACGGGACAAGGGGCTTATTTATAACAGATATGCATTACCGTTAAAGGGAAACTGTTCCTGAACAGGAGGATTTTCATTTATGTCCAACAAGAGAATATAATGGATGGAAGAAATAGATAGGTAGATAGACTGAAATGAATATGGACATATGGAGTGAAATGGTTGGGGAATGGAAGGCATGAGAAAGGGAATGACGTTGGCAGGATGATGTATGCACGAAGTAGATAAGAAGATTTCAGAGGGTGGGGTGCAAATTGAGGAGATAATGACACGTTGCAAGGGGCCCTCCTTGAGGAAAACCACTTTTCGGACCCACCCCCACCATTATTGCGCAACGGTGGAAGGGGGATGTGAAATGGCTTCCCCCCCGGTGATCTGGGAGGGGGAGCGGATCACCATCCAAAAGAGTTAGTTGCTTAGCACTTCACGACATACTTGATTTTTTGTTTATGACTTTGGCTTAAGACATAATAAAATTTTAAATTAATACAAAAATTAATCACCCTTAAGAGGTAGTTATCTACTAATCAATCCAATCCTTAATCTAATATATATCTTGGCCAAATTTTGATAATGTTAGGCCACAATTTATTCTATTCTATCGTATCTAATAATTTTCTACCAAGATTAAACGATTTGGTGAACTTATTTGCTAATATAACAATAAATTTAAATTATTTGATCATGATTAAACAATATGATTCAAATTAATCAAAAGGTTGTTGCATTTAAACAAGTTGCACACAAAACCTTAATTTATTATAATTCAATTTATTTCTTTGAAGTGGCATTTAAACATGACCACTTATACAAATTTTTATTTTCTTTTAATGGGGTTCCATTCCATCTCTTTTCTTTTCCATTTTTTATTCTTTATTTTTTCATACACTCTTTTATAAATAAAACTAAATTAATCAAAAATAAAGGATGTTACAACATTGACTCCAACTGGGGACTGCTTCCTCCTGCAGGTTGCAAAGAACTTGCAGATCCATGTTCCATCTCCTCGGGCTAATGGGGTCTTTGTTGAAACAAATACACATTACATGTAAAATAAACTCTTCGGTGATATAAAATGATGAATGAATGACGAACCTCTCAATAGTAAATGTAGTGTTTCAAGTATTTCCCATTGGCAGGGAATGAGGAATACTGTCCTTCCAAATTCTAGAGGATGAAAGTGTTATTACCCTTAACCTCAACAATTCTAAAAGGTCCAAACCAAAGGTTATCAAACTTTCCATTTTTTCCTTTGTCTTCTCTTCTAGCATCCCATTTAATACCAAATCACCTTCTTAAAATCTCTTTCCCTATATTTTCTATTAAACAAAATTTTCATTTTGTTATGATATTTCCAAAGCTTGTAATGAACTTCATCTCTATCTTCATTAAGTTCTATCACCTAATTTATCCTTCTAGATAAATCATCAGGCTCTTCATTTGATTCTTGTAAAAACTTCATGACATGAAAAGCTAAATATGTGGGAATTATAGCTTCTTTATCATAAACAATTTGAAAGGGAGATTTACCTGTTGATCTCTTTGGTGAAATCTTGTTGGCCCAAAGTGCGTAAATGAGAAGACTATCCCAACTCCTTTTATGATCCTACAATGTTTTCTTTATGACTTTAACAAAACTCATTTTTGAGGACTCTACCAATCCATTTCCTTGTGGATAATATGGAGTAGAATGATGCAACAAGATTTTGTATTTCTAATAGAATTCAATCATCTTGACACTACTGAATGGTGTTGCATTGTTTGTTACTATTTGCTGGGGACATCCAAATCCATACAATATGTATTCTTTAATAAATTTAATAACTACAGTATCAATTGCATTTATGACTGGAATGGCCTCTACCCATTTGGTAAAGTAATCTGTGGCAGTCAATATCCATCTGTGTTGAGTACTTGATGGAGGATGAATTTCACTAATGAAATCCAATCCCCATTGAAGGAAAGGTGCTTGGACTAGTACTGGAACTAATGGAAGTGTTTCTAATCTTTGATTTCCAGCAAACATTTGACATTGAGTACAACTTCTAATCTCTTCTCCCACATGTACAAATAGAATAGGCCAATAAAATCCTATTTTTAAAATCTTGTGTGTTGTAGCCCTCCAAGCATAGTGCCCTCCATAAATATCTACATGAAATTGATCAATGATCCCTTATGTCTCATTTTCTGTTAATAAAAGTAAAAGGATGTTAAGAGGATCCTTCCAATATAGATTTTAATTAACAATATAGTATTTTATGGCCTTCAACTTCAGTGTTTTACATTGATTCTTTGTAAATTTAGATGGACACTCAAAATCTCTAAGAAAATTCACAATATTAGTGTACCAATCAGATAATAAAAATTTCTCATCAATATGAATCAAAATTGATTGGTCTAATGAAGAAGGTTCTTGTGGATTCTTCTGTGTTGGGATTTCAAAAGGTTCTTGTGGATTCTTCTCAATTGGGATTGCATAAGGTTCTTGTGGGTTCTTCTGTATTGGGACTTCAGAAGGTTCTTATGGATTCTTCTAAGTTCAGATTTCAAAAAGAGAATTTATTCCCAAGATCTTACAATTTGACTCAGTAATGAGCTTAACAAGGCCTTGACCCTTTACCAACTTAGTAGTCCTGATAATGAGATCTAAAATATTATTTATCCATCTCCCTCTCCTTCCATAAGTATCAAGCTGAGTTAACACATTTTTAAAAACACTATTGGGTACATTGGCAGTAATAGAAGAATGAAGGAGATAGACTCTAAAATTTTTTAAGGCTTGAACTAAATAATAGGCATGTTTTTCAATAATATCATATTTCAGTTCAGCGTGTCTCATGACTTTACTAAAAAACGAAATAGGTTGGTCATATCCATATTTATTCTTTTGCAAAAGAAAAACAACCAAGGTAGTTTCAGAGGCAAAAGAAAAGATACTAAACGTTCAGAATAATCTGAGCTGGATAAAATAGGAGCTTCTGCAATAGATTTTTTAATATGATCAAATGCATACCTTGCAGGAATGGTCCATTTAACTTCATGATTCTTTCTCAGAATATCAATGATATCCTTAACTATTTCAACATAATTAGGAATAAAACTTCTTAAAAAAATTATTTTCCCAAGAAAAGTCTGAATTTCCTTCTTACTCCTTAGTAATGAAAGTGCTTGTATAGATGAACTCTTTTAGGATCAATGACTACTCCTTCCTTAGAAATAATATGGCCAACCAATTTTTCTTCCTTGAGTGCAAACAAAGAATTTTTGGGATTAACAAAAATCCAAAACTTTCTACACCTGTCAAAAACCTTTCTCAATTGCTTTAAATATTTCTAATCAGAATTAGAAAAAACAGTCAAATCATCAATATAAATAACAATAAATTTGTTTGTCATACCCACAAATGCTAATTCCATAGCTCTTCGAAAAGTGGCTCTAGCAATAGTTAACCCAAAAGGCATCTGGGCATACATGAATGTACCCCAAGGAGTTGTGAATGTTTTTTTTTCTCTATCCTCTGGGCTAACCATAATCTGATTATATCTAGAAATAGAAATTCTATTAACTCCTGAAACATTCTGAAGTAATTGATCCATCTTGGGTAATGGATAATTATCTTTCAAAGATTATTTATTCAAATTCCTAAAATCCACACATAGTCTAATTTCACCATTCTTCTTTCTCACTGGAACTAAATTAGATACCCAATAAAATATCTCAATGGAACTATAATTTTAGCATCAGGTAGCCTTTTGAGTTCTTTTTCAATAGCAGGAAGGAGGACAAGATTAATTCTCCTTAATTTTTGCTTATAATATTTAGCCTTTGGTTTTAATGAGATTTTATGTTCAACGAGAGATGTATCATATGTCTTTAGCTAATTATAAGACCAAGAAAAAACATCTTTATATGATTTAAGGAGGGTTAAATATTTGTCTTTGACTTCCATTGACAGGGATGCAGAAATTTTAATATTTCTGATTTCTTCAAAACTTCCAATGTTACAAATTTCAATATTTTCCTTAGGTGAATTTGATAATGGATTTTTTGGAACATCATTATGATCAAAGAGCTTCTCAAGAGGGACTAACCCTTTTGGAATATAATTGTTAGATAATTGAATAATGCTATGATCATCAATTTTTGAGTCAAGTCATGGTGTTTGATTTTCCTTATAAACTTCATGGTTATCAAGTTATTCTTCGTCAACTTGCAGGGTTGAAAACTCATCAATTACTTGCAAAAAGGATTTTAACTTCTCATCATCATCAAATATTTTCAAATGTTTACAATTGTTAGGAATATATGGTCTATACTTAACTTGAATTTGATATTGGACAAGCAATTGATTAGGAACTTTAAAAGAGTAGGAATCTGCATGAATGTTTTGATCTCTAGGAATAGCGGTGATGGTGAATGCTGAAAATAAATTATCTATTGAATCCAAAATCTCATTCCTATAATATCTAAGTCTAGGGTGCTTAGTTTGACAAAGATTCCTTACTTGTTTGACAATAAGTTCTGAATCACTAAATACACTTAGATTTTGCACCTTAAGACTTCTTGCTAATTCCAATCCTAGCAGGAAAGCTTCATACTTCGATACATTATTAGTCACATCAAATTCAATTTTATAGGATTGGGTAATATTTTTTTTGTCTGGTGAAATTAATACAATTCCAGCTCCTGCTCCTTCCTTTGAGAAAGAACCATCAAAGTACAATTTCCAAATATCAGTGTTGATGGTTTTAGGATTGTCAACAATGTTTTCAATAGTAAGCTGAGTATTTTGTGAATTATTTGATGATAATTCAAAACATCCAAAGTCTTGATCTACTGCATAAATAGGATGATTCCTAGCTTGATCAGATTTACAAACAATATTCATGAATCTTACTTCTCTATATAATCTGAGATGCTCACCCCCATATACAGGAATGGTAGCATAAGACATGTCCATTTGAAGGCTTCCTCCTAATTTGGAACAACAATATCTTGATAATAACATGCAAAACTTGGGAGGGATATCAATGACTACAATGGCTAAAACCACACTCTTAACAGGTATTTTAGCTAAGGTAACCACCTAATCTTTTATAAGTCCAAGACAGGGTACTTTCTTGGAGTCAAAAGTGTAAAGATCATGATAAGTTCTAGTGACCTCTAATTGCAGCTGGTCCATGATTACCTTTGGCATCAGATTATAGGAAGCCCTAGAATATAACATGCAATTATATAACAAGAAATCATGAATTTTTAGAGTCACATAAAAAGGTGGTACATTTTCATCAATCATGTCTAAGCTGGGAGCAAAGACTACTAAAGGATTTTCATCTTGTAGGCTTATTACATCCCCTTAAGCATCAACACTAGATGACTGGATCCATTTGGAAACTTGTTTTTTATATTGTGGATTCTTTGAAAGTTAAGATAAAGGAATGGATATTTTAACTCTTTCAAGTTCCCTTTCAACATTGAAAGTGGTTAAAATAATTTTATCAATTAGAGTTGTTTGAGTTGTTTGATTCAATGGTTGAATTATTGTTGTTTGAGTTTCGGTGGATTTGATTTGTGGTTCATTTACAATGGTGATTTTTGGAGGTATACCAGGCCCTTACCTAGTTCTTGGATCGTATCTCCTATTCAATTATGCAATTAAAAACTTAGAAAAGGGATTATATTTTGAAATTTGAGAGTCTTCTTGATCTTGAGAAGACTGATTTAAAGGGAGAGAAACAATAGAATTTTGTAAAGATGAATGATCCAAATTATTTATGTCTTCAGAAATCAAAGGGCTAATGTCTTCTAGTCGTTGGTCATCAATCATCAACAGGGGTTGGATCTGTTGATTAGTATTTGGTCTTTGCAAAATTTGAGTGTGGGGGGCTCTTTTAAATTGAGTTTGAGGTCTAGTAGCAGTTTGTTGAATTGTTCTAGGCCGAGTTTATATTTTTGAAATTATATTTGAAAGGTTTCTAAGTAATGATGTGATCTCATCTATCTTTTGATCATCATTTTTAGTTTTTGAGGAAGATCCTTCTTCCTTGACTTTCATTTTCCTTTCATCTTTTTCAGCCTTAGCTTTAATTTTAGTTGATGCTGACCTATTAGCCTAAACTTCTATAGCATTTGTTTGCATATCTTGTAGGGTATGATATGTACTTTCCCTAAGCATGACTAGAAAGTCATCACCAAATGCTTTAGAAAATCAAACTATTTTTGCTGCTACTGTTGGTTTACAGTGAGGTGGCATCTTATGATAAAGTTTATTGAATATTTTTATGAAATCTGCCACTGGTTCTCAATGGTTTCTTTTCATTTCTTCAAATTTTGTAAGATAGTAAATTGTATCCTTCTTAACACCCCAATGATTCTTAAATATGGTAGTTAATTCATTCCAAGAATGAATTGAATCATATCTCAGTTGTCTAAACCAAATCCTAATGTTCCCCTCTAGTAATTGAACAAATAATCTCATATATACATCTTCATGTTCAATATTCATATTATCAGCAAAATCCAAGAAAGCAGCTAAATGATATTTAGCGGGAAAACTAGTTTCTCCATTTGACCTTGGTAAGTGTTTTAAATACCCATCATGAAATTATTAAGCTAGTTAGGAAGATGTAAGGAAGCATAACTAGCTTGAATAATAGGTTGAAAGGCAACCATATTTGAAGATGAAGATGAATATGAATTAGTAGAAGAGGTGGGAGATGATGTAGTAGAGGATGAGGAGGAAGATAGTGAAGTTGTAGGTGAAGATGGAGGTGTAATGGTAGGAGGAGGTGGATGGGAAAGTGAAGGATCCCTAAAATATTTTAAAGGTGTTTTGATAACTAGATTCTAGACCTTTGTTTTGACTCCTTTATTTTCAAACAAAGGGTTTGAATATACACAAACAGTTTCCTTACGTTGGGCAGAAGTAGATGGAAATGTATAATGAGTGGGGGAGATAAAATCAGTAGGTTTTAACTCCGGTGAATGTACATCTAATTATTCTTCTGACTTGGGTGAATTCGAAAATATTTCATGGATTTTATATGATTCCAAAGAGTGGACTAAGAGAGATGACTGTAGGTCAACCCCTTTAGATAATAATTCTAAAACCCTAGGTGTTAGATCATCCAAGTCTAATTAGTATGGAACAGACCTAAAGGGATCAAAAGCTTAAATATCTTCAGGCTATAGTGTTACAAAAGAAGAAGAAGAAGCTTCAAGTCTTCTTCTAAAATAGGCTTCTCTTACGAGTCTCTCTGGATAAGATAATGGAGAAACAATTTGAGAATCACAATGAGATTTGGTATGTTTTGAAGGAGTCAGCTTGGGGTTGTGGAGTCACCAGGTGAAATATTTTAACCTACAATTCCTTTATTCACCTTAAAATTCTTAATCATTGTCCCAGGGAAAATACTTCATTTTTCGCTCCCCGACAACGATGCCAATTTGATGTTGTCCTATGAGATGATTCTAGGTTAATTAATCATGCCAGGGCATCTAAAATGTTTTATTTGTTTTAAAGTTTTTTGGATGACCAATGTTATGAACAGTTTGAAAACAGGTTCTTAAAGTTTAACACTTTCCAAATAGAATGAAATGGCTGTTTATTTTAATTGAATTTAATTGAGTGAATAATAGAGTATTAAAGAATTACAACTCACTAAATATTCAAACAAAATATTTAATTGATTATAAGAAGGAAAGTAGGTAAACAATGTTTCCCTAATCAACAACATGTATTTAACCCAATGCATATGGGTGTGACAATTTATTGATATAGAGGAGTTTATAATAACAGATAGTTTTATAAACTAGTCTCTAATTATGTTTATAACTTCATAGGGAATTTAATATGGACTGATATCCAATTTAACCTTACCCAGATTTCTCCTTAAAGACTTAAATACATGAAGAAAAACATAATGAAATGAACACATAAGAAAAAATCACGAGGAGACAAACTATTTGAGGCAAATCCAGAATCCTTTCATTAATTTGAAGCAAATCTCCATCTTGATTACAATTCTTCTTTGAAATATTATCCAAGGGTTCAACCCTTAATAACTCAAAGGAAGAGTTATTTATACAAAATGAAAGATCTTCTTGTTGGGTTGTGTTGTATTCTTTCCATGTAGTTAACAGGGGGTTTGAGGGGTACCCATAACCCTACTTTATGGTTTTGGACCCTATGTTAGGATGGGCGGACCCACTTATGGTTTTGTGCATGATTTTCGCACATGTTTTTGGACGCGATGGTTTTCGGTCCATGGTATTGGATGCTTCAACATGTATAAATATGTATTGTAACATTGAAAGGAACATAATGAAAAATCAAGCTGGAAGTCCCGGTTTTGGGATCCAGGGGAAATATTTATGTATATGTGTTTTATGTGTTATGCTCTTGCATTTTTTATTTTTTGTGTTTTAGAATTCATATGCAGGAAATTTTTGTACGGGGTTATAACCTACATTTGGTATCAGAGCAGATTTGGCTTCAAGGGGATGCCTTTGTTGCTAAGGGGTTTCGCTCGGGCCTATGGTAGACCCTGTTTAATGGGAGATCTGCGAGGTTGATTCTAGTGGTGAAAGAAGATGGCGAGCAGTGGAAAGATAGAGATTGAGATATTTAATGGTCAGAGTTTTGAGTTGTGGAAACTCAATATGGAGGATCTGTTAGTGGATAAAGATCAGTGGATCGTAGTAGATCTGGGTACTAAAACAATGGGAGTGTCCAATGAAGAATGGAAGAATTTGGATCGGAAGGCAAAGAGTATAATATGATTGTGTGTATCAGATTCATTATTGCTGAATGTATCAAGGGAAGCTACAGCAAAGGCTTTGTGGGACAAGTTAGGGACTTTGTACCAATCTAAGTCTCCGGTGAATAAACTATTCCTGTGAAGAAATTTGTATAACCTAAGGATGAAAGATGGTGATTCGGTGACAAAGCATCTAAATGCATTTAATACTGTGGTAAGTCAGTTAGCATCTATTGATATTAAAATTTCTGATGAAGATAAGTGCATCAGTTTGTTGTGTTCTCTACCAGATTCATGGGATAGTCTAGTTATTGCAATAGGTAGCAATGCAACTGCCTTACAATTTGATGAAATAGTCTTAGCCTTGTTGATGGAGGGGATGAGACAGAAAAATATGGAGAGCCAAAATGGTGATGCCTTGTCTGTACAAGGACGGTCCCGGAACAGAAAAAAAAATAAGTCATCAAGTGGGAGACCTAAATCTAGAGGGAGATCTAAATCTCCAGGAAAACCTGTAAAGGTGGTGTGATGGAAATGTGGAAAGGAAGGCCACTTAAAAAGGGACTGTAAATCTAAAGCTCCTGACAAAGGAAAGGGATCTGATGAGGCTCCTTCTACAGAGGCGAAAACCACCTCAGATGAAGGTGGGGATGTGTACTTGGCTTCTTCAAGTACACATGTAGATCATGAGGCATGGTTGATTGACTCAGGTGCATCCTTTCACTTCACTCCCCATAGAGAGTGGTTTTGTGAGTATGAGAAATATGATGGTGGTGATGCCTTCTTGGGGAATGACAAGAATGCTAGAATCATTGGTCGTGGAAAGGTAAAGTTGAAGCTACAAGTTGGAAGGGTTAGAAAACTTTTGGGTGTTCTTCATATTCCTGCATTGGCTAGAAATCTGATTTCTATAAGCAAGTTGAATGATGCAAGTGTAAAAACAGTGTTCGAGAAGGATACCTGCAAGATGGTTCAGGGATCATTGGTATTGATGCGGGGAGTTCGGATTGGAACTCTGTACAAGCTGCAAGGTAGCATTATTATTGATGGGTGCAATAGTTCCATGGTTCCTGAAAGTGGAGCAGAAAATATAGTGGTCTCTGGAGAAAAGACCATGTTGTGGCATCAAAGGCTTGGACATATTGGAGAGAAGGGCCTTTGAATACTTCGTGGTAAAGGTATGGTAGAAGGTATGAGTAATAGTTCTTTGGATTTTGATTTCTGTGAAAATTGTGTATACGGGAAGCAGAATCGGGTGGGTTTCCCCTTTGGTAGTAAGAGGGTGAAACATATATTAGAGCTTGTGCACAGTGATGTGTTTGGACCTGTGAAGGTTCCATCGCTGGGTAAGTCTGTGTCCTATGTATCATTTATAGATGACTTCTCAAGGAATACATACATATATTTCCTTAAGAAGAAATCTAAAGTCTTTGATAGGTTTAAGGAATTTAAGGCTCTAGTGGAAAACCAGACAGAGAAGAAGATAAAGATGTTGAGGATAGATAATGGTGGAGAGTTTTGCAGTAAGGAATTTGAAGAATTCTGCAAGAAGTGTGGTGTAGCACGGCAGAAGACTACTCCATATACACCTTAGCAAAATGGAGTTGCAGAAAGAATGAATAAGACGTTGATGGAAATGGCAAGAAGCATTCTCAGTGGTGCCGGGTTAGGACAAGAATTCTGGGCAGAGGCGGTGGATATTGCATGTTACCTGGTCAACAGGTCACCTTCATCAGCGTTGGAGGATAAGACTCCACAAGAGGTATGGACTAGTAAGAAACCCTCTCTTTCACATCTAAGGGTATTTGGATGTGATGCATATGTACATGTTCCAAAGGAGAAACGAACCAAGTTAGATAGTAAATCTAAAAAGTGCATCTTTATTGGGTATAAGGATGGTTTAAAGGGTTATAAGTTTTGGAACCCAGTAACAAGGAAGGTTATGTACAGCTAATATGTGGTGTTCAAAGAGGTGAAAGATGTTATTAAACATGAACTCCAACCAAAGGAACCTGAGAAGATAGAGTTTGAGCTAAAGGAGGAAGAATATAACTCTACAACAGAGGAGGAATCAAAAGATGAAGAGCCACAAACTCCGGCTGTGAGGAGATCAGTTCGAGAAAGAAGGCAGCCAAAAAGGTATAGTCCATCTGCTTTCTCTTCAAATTTTTCTTTGTCTGTTACTGATGATGATCCCAGAACTGTGAAGGAAGCAGTGGATTCGGAGGATGGAAAACTCTGGAAAGAGGCCATGGTTGATGAAATGGAATATTTGCACAAAAATGAGGCTTGGGATTTGGTGGAGTTGTCAGATGGAAGGAAACCCATTGGCAGCAAATGGGTGTTCAAGAAGAAGACAAATGCAGAAGGAAAGGTGGAGAAATACAAAGCTTGGTTGGTAGCAAAAGGGTATTCCCAGGTGCCGAGAATTGATTTTGGTGATATTTTTTCTCCTGTTGCCAAGGTAACTTCTATTAGATTACTTTTATCTATTGCTGTTGCTTTTGATTTTGAGGTAGAACAGATGGATGTGAAGATGACATCTCTTCACAGGGATCTGGAAGAGGAGATCTACATGAAGAAACTTGAAGGCTTTGTGGTGAAGGGTAAGAAAGAACTGGTATGTAAGTTAAAGAAGTCTTTGTATGGGTTAAAACAATCACCAAGGATGTGGTATCAGAAATTTGATACATTTATACGGGACTTGGCTTCACCAAAAGAAAAGAAGATCACTTTATGTATTTTAAATTAACTGGTGACCATGTTATTTATCTGGTCTTGTATGTGGATGATATGTTGCTGGTTGGAAATGACAAAGAAATTACCAGGATTTGAAGACCCAATTGTCCTCCAAATTCGACATGAATGATCTTGGTGCTACAAACTATATTTTGGGAAAGGAAATTAAAAGATGTTGGGCAAAGAGGAAGCTTTGGTTAAACCAGAGGAAGTGTGTCGAGACAATATTGCAGAGGTTTAATATGCAGGATATTAAATCAGTGAAGGTTCCTATTCTTGTAGGTGTGAGGTTATCTACTGAACAGTGTCCCAAGACACAAGAAGAGGAAGAGGAAATGTCCTGTGTTCCATATGAAAGTGCAGTCGGTAGCCTGATGTATGCAATGGTCTATACTAGACCAGACATTGCACATGCAGTGGGAGTATTGAGCAGGTTTATGTCAAAACTAGGAAAGGAGCATTGGACAACAGTGAAGCAGGTTTTTAGGTATTTGCATGGCACTAATGGTTATGGTTTGTGCTACCAAGGAAGACCAGGATTGGATAGAGTGTTGGATATTCGTGGCTTTGTTGATGCAGACTGGGCTGGAGATCTGGATTAGATAAGATCTACAAGTGGGAATGTGTTTAACCTATTTGGAGGTGCAGTCAGTTGGATGAGTAAGAAACAATCTGTAGTGGCACTATCAACTACAGAGGCAAAATACATGGCAACCACTCATGCAAGCAAGGAAGTAGTTTGGTTGCAAAGATTGTGTTCAAGTATGGGGTTAGTACAGGAAGCTATAAGGATAGACTGTGATAGCTAAAGTGCAATTTTCTTGGCAAAGAACCCCACATATCATTCAAAGACAAAGCACATTGATGTTCAGTATCACTTTGTGAGGGATATGATAGAAGACAAAAAGGTGTTGCTGGTAAAGGTGGACACTTTGAAGAATACTGCAGATGCATTGACAAAATCTGTGAGCTTTGAGAAGTTCTCTTGGTGTAGAGAGACAATGGGTGTTTCAGGGCTGGAAAAATGACTAAGCTCTCTTGTGGCCTCCTGTGGAAAGAAAACAACAAGTGGGAGAATGTTGGGTTGTGTTATATTCTTTCCACATAGTTAACAAGGGGTTTCAGGGGTACCCGTAACCCCACTTTATGGGGTCTGGGGCAGCGCCCTGGAAAATTTTGGTTTTGGACCCTATGTTAGGATGGGCAGACCCACCTATGGTTTTGTGCATGATTTTTGCACATGTTTTTGGACGTGATGGTTTTAGGTCCATGGTATTGGATGCTTTGGCATGTATAAATATGTATTGTAACATTGAAAGGAACATAATGAAAAATCAAGCTGGTAGTCCCAGTTTTGGGATCAAGGGGAAATCTCTGTGTATATGTGTTTTATGTGTTATGCTCTCGCATTGTTTATTTTCTGTGTTTTAGAATTCGTATGTAGGTAATTTCTATAGGGGGTTAAAACCTACACTTCTAGAGACCTTTTCAACAAAAATACAAAAATAGTACAAAACTATAGGAACTCTAAAACTGATGAATGCTTGCACTATCTTTAAGGAATTTTTTGATGATCTCGTCCCCAAAAAGTGTTTCCTAGTTCTCTATCAGTTGGTGATGAAAGTTACTTGATAATTTCACATAAGTGATCTCGACTATCTTCACTTGGTATAGAAAGATTAACCAATTTTCTGTAGACTTCATCAATCTCGGTATACTTTTCAAAAGTAGGCTTATTAACAAAGATGTGTTTGATTTCATTCTTGATTGTTAAATCAAATTCCAAAGCTTCTAATATTTCCTTCCTTGTGAAGTGACCCTTTATACTTGCAAATCTAGCTTTATCAGTTGCAATTGCATAAATCTTTTGACAATATTCCTCCAAACTTATCGACTTGTCATCTAGTGCCATTAATCCTGGTAGTCCTCTTTGGTTGAGTAAGTTGAAATTGAAATGAAACCTTTGGACAACAGTTTTCAAGGCTTGGAACTTGGTCTCGAAATAAGTCATGAGATCCTTTTTCTGCAAAACCTTCTTGATCTCCAAAATAGTTTTTGTTCTGTCCAAAATCTGAATCTCATCTAACTTGGCTCTAGCTTTTGAATTGAGAATTTTGATAATTTCTGTGGCTTCACTTGGTTTATCCTTAAGAAGTACTATAATTTCTTCAATTGTTGTATGGCAACTATTTATGAGTTCTTCCTATTCAAAAATAATCTGTATGGAGGGCCAAACTTTAGTTTAGACTAATTGATGTGTGCCCAAATATTTTCCTTGGCTTGGGCCAAGGTTTGAGCCATTAATGACTCATTTTCCAACTCTTCTACCATTCTGGTCAATCTATGGGTCCTATGCATCTCTTCAACATAAAGAGTGTCATTTTTAATCTTCTGAGTCTCCATATTCTTAAGTTTCTTGTGAAGCTTTTCATTCTCTTCTCTCTAGAGAGACAACTCCTGTATGAATTTGTTTAAATCTCTTGTTGTTGATGTAGACTCTATTGATGTTGATGTTGATTCCCCTATTGTCCTTGAAAATGTAATAGGTATAGCTGTAATTGGAGCTATATCGACTTGAGCAGATTCCTATTTTTCTTTAAGAAATTTCTCAAATTTCTCTTCCATGGTCTTTATTTGTAAATTTTTCTCAATGATCAACTTGAGAATTTCTTCTTTGCACTGCTCACTTTCTATTATCTCCTTGGTTTGAGGATCCTTGTAGAAGGTAGTTGAGTTTCTTTCTTAATGTTGAAATGTTTGCATTCTTCTTTGTAATAATGTCCTCTGCCACTTTAACATCAGTGGGATCATACCCAACTTTGATCACTAACTCTTCTAATGATTTTACCCTGTTATCCTTTGCCAAAGAGGATATTTTTCTATCTTTAATTGTGATTGTACATTTGAAAGGGTTGCCCTTAGTTTTGATAATGCCATAGTAGTGTTAGTCGTGGTTGAGAAAAGCATCTCACCAAACTTCCTATGCATGTTCATCTGATCGATTGGATGTATCTAGTTGGCATCAAAGGAAAATACAGTCTTCTTATAATCTGAAGAAGCCTTTAGAAAAGGAACTTGGGCTTGTAGGAATGTCATTTCCATCCTACCTTTTTCACTATCAAAGTTTGTCAATAACATGTGTTGTGAAGTTGATGTCTGTTTCCAAAACTGAGGATAGACATTTTCCTTCAAAGATTCATGCTTCTATTTAATTTCAAGGAAATTAGTGAAGATGTTTGGCTTCTCTTGCTCACTTACTCCTGCATACTGGTTGATCTCCAACAAATTCTGTGAAACTGAAGAGGAAGATGGAGTAGTGATTACAGTTTCTTTTGTCCCTGTAGAAACCTGTGAATCATCCAAATTGAGGATTATACACTCTTTCTGACTTAGAGTAGTAGTGCCTTTGGAGTCAGTGCTTGATTTCTTCTGATAGATAATGAATTATTTTTTACCTTTTGTTGATGATGAAGATTCTTCTCTAGGCCTCTTTTCCTTCCTGCTTTGAGAAGTGGGGGTCTAGAGGGTGGAAGGAGGTAAAGTCTATTCTTCTTCTTTGTGAAGTGTATTCTCCTCTCACTTTTCTTTATTTCTATACTTCTCAATATTTGGTCTTGGAGTATGTTTGTAAGGTGTGGTTTTGAGTTCCACCCTTAAGTTGGAGATTATACTAAATGGGTCATAAGACCAAGTGAAACTTGGTTGAAATTTCATTTGTTTGAGGATTGAATCTACTTCAATACCTGTTGATTTGGTATTGTGAATGAATGATACTACCTGTGACTTGATTTTGAACTGATATTTCCTCTTCCTTGAAATGAAGTGTAGTTCATCCATATTAATCATTTGCATAATATATTCCAGAGAGAAAATTATCATTGGAAGATATCTGGGAAATTTGTATGGAGCTAATTCACAACCATACACTCTAACCTCTATATAATTCTCGTAAAGATACTAGTCCCCTATCTTGGCTTGGTCACGCAGATGCAAGAACCTTTTGATTTCTAGATTGGTCCTAGGCTTACTCTTGCTACTGAGAATTTGTGCAACTGGATGAATAAAACAGTGAATGAAATATGAATTGAACTCGGTTGAGTTCCTCCTAATCAATGAAATCCACTGTGTGACTAATTGAATCACTTGTTGATCATCCTGCTTATGTAAAGTTATAGGCAACTTGTCTCCTTGTTGAAAAAGGATCATATGCACTAGCAGAGAGGAATATCTAAATACTCCTTCAGTAGTAATTTTCATCAATCGCTCATGCATACGTTCAGCCAAAAATTGGTTGTAATTATACATGATGGTGGGTTTGCTTTTTTTGGAGAAGATGGATAGATAAACTAGAATAGATTCATCTATCCATTGATCTATTGGGTAACCTAACAAGCATGAAATTAAGGAAATGATGTGTTTAGCTCTCTCAGGGAATATGGATTCTCGATAAGGAGGGTTCCTTTTAGGAAGTTCAATATCTTCTGGAAGAAAGATCTCAAAAATTTAAGCTCTTTGGGGGAAAGTGAGATTATGGTATAGATCCATTAAGACAACAGTGGAGAAAAATCTAAGGGAATTATTTACAGGGATAAGAAGCATCGTTTAAGGAGTGATGGATATTAGAATGTCTCCATTCTAAGATACCACAGTTCTCTATAGGGGGTTGTACTTAGCTTTACACGACATGACTAAATCAGGAAAAATATGGGTCTGAGGAAACATGTACATGGGCAATAAAGATTCCCATAAGTTGATTTCATCTTAAGAGTCCTGGTAATTCTACTTTAACCAATGGTGCAATTTGAAAATGTCGAATCCGCACTTTGTGTCTGTAATTTTGAAGAATTGGTCAGATAAGGGAATGTGATCAAGGTCTATGGTATCAGAGACTTTAGGATTTTCTTGTGATAATGTTTAACTAGCAGAGGGTTGGTCTTTTCTTTTAGGAGCCATTATTTATAGAATTAGGAGGAATAAATAACAGAAGGTTTAGGAATGAAAATACCTAACAGAGAAGAGGTTTCATTCTAAAGGTAAATTCAGTTATTCCGTGAAGCAGAAACAATGAAAAGTTGAACTTTAGGAAACTTGAATAAAAGACAAAGCAAGGGAGAATCACGTAATAGGATAAGGGGATTATTTATAATAGATAATGCATTACCATTAAAGGTAAACCGTTATTGAATGGGAGGATTTTAATTTATGGCCAATGGTAGAATATAACAGTTTGAAGAAATGGATAGGTGAATAGATTGCAATGGATATGGACACATGGAGTGAACTGGTTGGGGAATGGAAGGCATGGGAAATGGAATGGCATTGGCGGGATGACATAAGCGAGAAGTAGATAAGAAGATTTTTTTTTTTTTTTGGGGGGGGGAGGTAGTGGTAAGTGGCAATGACCGCGGGGAGGGGGGGGTTGTTGTGAAGTGAGGATGGAATGACACGTTGCAAGGGGCCCACCTTGATGAAAACCACTTTTCAGAACCAACCCTGTCGTTATCGTGCAATGGTGGAAGGGGGTGTGAAATGGATTCCTTATCGTTGATCTGGGTGGGGAAGCAGATCACCATCCAAAAGCATCAGTTTCTTAGCGCTTCGTGAAAAAGTTGATTTGTCATTTATGATTTTGGCTTAAGACATAATAAAAATTTAAATTAATACAAAAATTAATCACCCTTAAGAGGTAATTATCTACTAATCAATCCAATCCTTAATCTAATATATCTCTTAGCCAAATTTTGAGAATGTTAGGCCACAATTTATTCTATTCTATCCTATCTAATATGTTGGAAATACTTGGGGGGGCAGAATCGGTATTTCTTTTCAACTGTTATTTTACCAGTTAAAACATTTATATTTAGAACAAAAGATGAAAAACAAGAATAAATGCTTTATTAGTATAATCTTTGCAATAAAATAGATACAAATATATATGGTTCCAATCTATTTCCATGCACCAACCTTAGACTTAGGAGCACCAACTCCCAGGACACCAATCCTTCCAGTTATGAGGCATCAACCTCAAGGGCTCCAACCCTCTGCTGTCAAGGCATCAACCTTGGATATAGGAGCACCAACTCCAAGGACACCAATCCTTTCCACTTCTGAGGCACCAACCCCAAGGACACCAATCCTTCCAATTCAGAGGCTCCAACCCCAAGGGCTCTGACCCGATCTTGTCAAGGCATGTTTGATAGTGATTCTTTGCTCCCAAAACTCTTCTTTACTAAATTATGTCTGTTTATAGCTTCACTGTAGTCTCCATGCTATAACATCAATGGTAACCAGTCTTCATATGAAGAAGTATTTACAACTGTTCATATTATCCACACAGAGTCTGCAAAAGTTATCTCATGATGATATCAAATAGCCATCATGATCTCTAATAATGTCTCCACACAGCTTTAGTGAGTCTACTATTAGCTGCACTAAGCTCTGCATAAGAACAAACTCTCTATTTCAAGCCTCTATTCTCATTGTCACGGTGAATGCTTCTAGCGTGACTACTGCGCACTGTTCTTGCTATTGCAATATCTTACTTCTCAAAAATACATTCACATATGCTTCAATACTGGTGTTGGCTACTGGTCCCTTCAAGCAATATCAAATGAAACTTTATTTATTATATCACAGAATTGTTCTTCAGTATGCATTATGTACCTGATTAACTCATCATAGGTCTGAGTCTTTCACAGGGTAACACGATCAATGGAGTTGCTCATCCTTCGACTGCCTCCTATCTGGCTAGACCTTCGTCTTCCTTCTATCCTATTGGACCTTCAGCCCTTTTCTGTCCTGCTGGACCTTCGGCCCTTTTCTGTCCTACTGGACCTATGGCTTACTCATTTCTTCCAGTTCGCCAACCACCAACCACTTTTTTTCTCTATTATATAAGCTTGATATGCTAACCTTTGGCTTCCTCCTTGCTCGCTTGAGCTTCGTCTTCCTCAATGCTCGCTCAACCTTCTGACTTCCCTCCTCCAGTCACTTTAGCTTCCTCTACGCTTGCTTGATTCTTTGGCTTCCCGATCTATGGCTTCCTCTGTCTATTTGAGTGTTCCAATACTCATAGGACACGTTAATTCAGAAGAGAGGCGGAATTACAATAGTGTTGCATATTAAAAAAATATCAGAGAGGCCCTTTTTAATATTCATACAATATACATTAATTTTTCATAGACATCGAATTCCTTTAATCGCAATTGCAACTTCCAGAGCTCTTTATAATTCGTTCTCGTACCATAGTCAATGGTCGATTTCCCCTACCAAATGCAATATTATATTAAACTACTTTTAATAAGTCCGTTGGGTCCACAGCCTTATCACAATCAACAGTTTGACATCCCTTAGAGACTAGCGATACAACACGAATGCGATATTACATTTAGTCATGTTAAATGGTGCATTCGGGTCCACATTATTATCACAATCGATGCTTTCAATGTGGCAAAGTTTTACAAGAGGCTTGCAATATGGCGCATGCGATATTTCAATAGGCAGTTTACAATGGAGCCACGGGTCCGCATGTATTATTGCAATCGAAGGTTTCCGGGGTGACAACCCTTCATATCTGCAATTACCAATTAAATCGTGACCATCGATCTGGTGCTCGATCCAATGGTTGTCGCTTAGCCTGATCACCAACCAGTCCACTCGATCTCCATCGTTGATCTCCTTCCATCAGATCAATAGCTAATGTCTTTTCCTGATCAATCAACTTGCATGACACTTTTTGACCGGATCTAGATCCGCTTGATCTGATGATCAAAAACAATTTTGGGTGAGACACAAGCACAGAGAATACCCGCATGATAAAGTTGTTTTTCTCTCTCCTTGACTGCTACGTGTCGAACGATTAATGGAATCGGGTGACTACCCTTCAATACAACTTACAACTTTTTTCCGCCCAAAATACCACTTACGGTTTTGAGAAACCACCTCCTCGCTGATTATCTTCCACACTCTTCCACCATGTGAGGACCATTGACCTATGAGATACAATGGATCCTGTGCACTCTCCATCTATTTCCTCCTTAACTTAATCTCTCTTGCTTTTGATGGACTCTATGTTAAAAACACAGTTTCTACCACACTTTGTTTAACACACGATATTCATATATCGATTCATTCAGTTAATATTGGATCACCATCGATCCATTCAGTGGGAATACAAAGAAATACCTGGTTAACTGTTGAAAGTAGATACACAGAGTAATGAGAGTCCACTCCAGGCATGAGTCGTGCCCTCTCGGCTCAATTACAACAATAAATTGACCTCTGTCTCAAACCCTATCTAACACTTAACCTCTCGCTTCTCACTCAAAGCCTAATCATCTCAGCTCCCTTGACTTTTCATTCTTCTCTAGTCTGATATGGCTCCTCTGTTAACTCCTTTGATACTATGTAGTTCTTTGGCATATATTACATGCGATACTCCCGATATGGCTCCTCGTCAATCTCCTTCTCCTACACTAACTTGGCTTTCCTGTGGCTTCCGATACCGCTCCAATACCTCTTCTCTACTTTGATAGCTCTTCTCTGATAGCTCCTATGATTTCTGATATTCTCTCCAATGGCTTGATTGTCTTGGCTTTCCTCTGGTTTCTCCTCATGGCTTCTTGCTCCTGTTTCTTCACGGATCTACTCTACTTCTCCTTGGCTTCATATCATCATTTAGTATCCTAGAATATTGCCATATTGGCATACTCTTGTTGCTTCATGTATTTTCTATACTTGGCTTCACATCATTGTTTATTGTCCATAATATTTCCATATTGACATCAATGACAACCTAGATTAACAATCTCCACCTTTGTTATTGATGGCAATATTCTTCTTCTCTCCCCCTTTGACATCAATGGCAAAGGAGTGCACAAGGACTCCCCCTATTGAACTGCTACTCTTCTTCATGAATAGTAGATCTTCATGGGTTTGTTACTCCCCCTATCATAGTGCTCTTCTTTTTACTGAAGATAGAAGGATTGCTGCAACTAGCACATTATCCCCTCTTCATGTCTCAGAACTATTTTATCATCGCTTCAACAATGCTTAGAGATTCTTCACTTCAATGCTTATGCAATAATGATCAAGAATCACAGGCTCCCCCTGACTGTATGCATCATCTCTTTTGGTAGAGTCTTCCCATCAAATGATAAGATTGTCGAATGTCAGGTCAATAACATGTGTTGTTGGCTGGAGAGTTCAAGGGACTTTCGGATTGTATTTGCTTCTTTCTCCATACTTGTATAACTTTCTTCTTTTGCATGGTTCTATATTGTGTAAGAGCCCAAGCTAAGTTACAATCACGTGTCATATGACCAATTTTATGACACTTGAAGCATTCTACATTGTTCATGAATAAGAATTCATGATTTCTTCCTGCAAAATTGTTCCTGGAGATTATTGGGGACCATAATATCTATCTTTATGATATGGTTGGGTACCATAACATCTATCTTTGTGATATGCTTTACAATATTTTCCCGTGTGACCAAATTTTGTACAAGAATAACAATAACCAACAAATAAACTTTGGTACATGGGAGATGGAGATTTCCTTGATGTACTTCTGAAGTCCTTCTGTCTTGAGATCCTTTGATGATAACCATTGCTCCTAGCATCCTTGACATTATCTACATTTCTTCTTGGAGCAGGATTTATTCCATTTTTGCCTTGATTTTTCTCCTTGCCTTTATTGGAACTGGGAGCATCACCATTTCTTTCTGGCTTCTTCACATCCCTTTTGTTTGAAGCATTATCATTCTTGTTTGAGGATTCACCTGCATACCCGAGACCTGATTTATCAAATGTACATCTTTGATGGCTAAGCATCTCATCCAAGGCTTGAGATCTCTTCAAGGTTTTGTCCATCCCTTCAACCTTTTTCCTGAGGAAGATAATCTCTTCTTCCAATCTTTCACAATCATTATTCTTCTTAGCAAGTTTTTCCTCAGTTTCTTCCTTGATATGAGCAGCTTCATTTGCTTCTATTTTATGGGAGATGATATCTGACTTCATTTTGAAGATTTCTTCATTTTCCTTTGCTGGATTGCTCTCCATTTCTTCCTTGATCCTTGTAGATTTACATGTTTCAGCCTTGAGAAGTTTGATGTTAGATTTTAATTTTAAGATTTCTTCATCCTTTGCTTTTAGTTGAAATATCATGGTGTTTCTCTCCTTTTCTACTTCATCAACATGTTCTTCTATGATTGCCAATGTTTCCATTGTCTTCTCAGCTCCTTGTGCTTTCTTCTTAACTTCCTTGTTTTCCTTTTTCAAATTGTTAATCTCTTCCATGGCAGCCGTAAGTTGAGTGAGGATATCTTCTACAAAATCTTTTTCATTCTCTTCATCTTCTAGGTCTTCTTTAGCCTTGATATCATCATTCTCATTTTCATCTTCTATGATGGGTTCTGGATTTTCTTCTTGGTTTCCATCATCTTCTTGACTGATGTTCATGGTCAATGCTCCTTTCAAGTGAAGGTCATGAAGTTTGTCCCATATACCCTTTGCTGACGAACATTTTCTTAAGTTGTTCTTTATAGATTCAGGTAGCCCATTCAAGATCATCTTCATTACTTTCGCATTGTACTCCTTGGATTCTCCATCCATCATGTTATCAACAATCACCGATTTCTAGATTTCAATGCCTTTAGTCTTTAATAAATTCCTCATTCTTGCTTCCCATATATTAAAGATCCCATTGAACCATGGAGCCTCCTCAAATTGATTGTCTTTTGTTTTAGTGGTAGAGGGAGACACATCCTTAGGTGGATTAGAGACCTTCTTCCTTGACTTCGCCATGTGTGTTCTAAAGATCAACCTTCAAGCTGTTAGGCTTTGAATGAAGGTACTGGCTCTGATACCAATTGTTAGAAATACTAAGGAGGGGGTGAATCAGTATTTCTTTTCAACTGTTATTTTACCAGTTAAATCATTTATATTCAAAACACAAGATGAACAACAAGAATAAATGCTTTTATTAATATAATCTTTGCAATAAAATAGATACACATATATGTGGTTCCAATATGTTTTCAAGCACCAACTTGGACTTTTGTGAGGCTCCAACCTTCAGAGCACCAACTCTATTTTGTCAAGGCATCAACCTTGGACTTAGGAGCACCAACTCCCAGGACACCAATCCTTCCAGTTCTGAGGCATCAACCTCAAGGGCTCCAACCCTCTACTGTCAAGGCACCAACCTTGGATATAGGAGCACTAACTCCAAGGACACCAATACTTTCCACTTCTAAGCCACCAACCATAAGGACACCAATCCTTCCAATTCAGAGGCTCCAACCCCGAAGGCTCCGACCCAATCTTGTCAAGGAATGTTTGATAGTGATTCTCTACTCCCAAAACTCTTCTTTACTAAATTTTGTCTGTTTACAAATTCACTGTAGTCTCCATGCTACAACATCAATGGCAACCAGTATTCATATGAAGAAGTATTTACAACTCTTCATACTGTCCACACAGAGTCTGCAAAAGTTATCTCATGATGATATCAAATAGCCATCATGATCTTTGATAATGTCTCCACACAGCTTTAGTGAGTCTACTATTAGCTGCAATAAGCTCTGCACAAGAACCAACTCTCTGTTTCAAGCCTCTATTCTCACTGTCACGATGAATGCTTCTGGCGTGACTACTGTGCACTGTTCTTGCTATTGCAATTTCCTACTTCCCAGAAATACATTCACATATGCTTCAATACTAGTGATGGCTATTGTTCCCTTCAAGCAATATCAAATGAAACTGTTATGGAACCATCTCACAAAATGATAGAAAAGATAGATGAACACCTTAGAAATAAGCCTCTTCGAGGGGGAAACCTCCTTTACATTACACAAATGAACAATTCCTAGATGATACAAATGAAAATACTTCCTTTCTATATATAGGAGTCTAAGGGGTCATAATATAATCAGAGACAACATAACAATAATAATGCAAGGGCACAATAATAACAATAGTGGGCTTCTATGGGGCACAATAATAATAATATGGGGACTACATGGGCACAACAATATAATAAGGGGGTTATACTAATAACAATAAGGGATTACACTAGTAGTATAGGGACCTAACATGACCCTCTCCTTAAAAAAGTGTTGTCCTCAATGCTTGAGTAGTTCTTGATGCTCCTGTATAAAATTCTTGTCCTCCCATGTGGAATCTTTAGCTGGTAAGTTCCTCCACTTAATGAGATACTCTGAAATTGATCGATTTCGTAGTTGTCAGCTTCTTGTTTATGTGACTGCTTCAAGTTCCAATATGATTTTTCCTTCCTCTTCAAGTTCTGGCAATATTGTTTGAGTTGGTATCTTCCGCAAATTTTGAATGAGTGGCCACACATCTTCGTCCTTCTTCCATTCATCCCTTGCTTCATTTATTGAATCTGGTTGGATAATATAAATAGCACAGAAAAATTCTTCCACATCCTCATCCTTTCTTGAGTGTCCATCTGCAACAAAAAATTTCTTCCATTTTCTATAGATGATGTCAAAGACATAACCCAACATATTTGTGACCCATTTTTTCTATTCCATTTTTACCTTGAAGTGTCTTCCCTTTGGGTAAGGTCTCCATTTCTTAAGTGCATGTAATATTGCCAATATTTCCTTCTCATAAATAACTTGCTTGAGATGTAGTTGTAAAAATACCCAATCACCTACATCAATACTCTTCTCACTGCGATGTTGACCTACCTGTTGTTTCATTCGATTCTACACCAAAGTGGCGTTATCCTTTAAAAGTTGGAGAACTTAGTGTTGATGGTCGATGTGATCTTTCACTACTTGAACCTTTTTATTCTTAGTATGTCCTTCTATCTTGAGAGTTTGAGGAGTGGTAATTTCTTCCAATGCTTTACAAGATATGGTTAGATTCATTTATTGTTGCTCGATGTGATCCTTCACTTCTTGAACATTTTTCTTCTTGATATGTCCTTCTATCTTGATAGTTTGAGGAGTGGTAATTCTGGCCAATGCATTAAATGATATGTTTGAATTCATTTCTTCTTTCTTGATGTGATCTTTCACTTCTTGAACCTTTTTCTTCTTGATATGTCCTTCTATCTTGAGAGTTTTAGGAGTGGTAATTCTTTCCAATGCTTTACAAGATATGGTTGGACTCATTTCTTCTTTCTCTAGAGTTTGGTCCTAACTTATATCCTCTTCTTTTGATGTTTATTGATCCTTTTCTTCCTCCTCTTCATACTCCATGTAAATTATTTTCTTCTCAGCATACTTATGACCTTTAGTGCATTTGCTGTCACAATTGTAACAAAGCCCTTTTTCTCTTTTTTCTTCCAATTTTTGTGGTGTAACCCTTGTAGGTTGTGGAAGGCTAGGAGAAGAAACACTTCCATAATTATAGTCGTGAGTGGTGGGATTCCTTGTTTCCATAATTTTTCTTTCAATTTTTCTTGCCCACCTAAATGCCTTCTCCAATGAATCAGGTTCCTAAAGATGAGTCGTTCAGAAATCGACCATGTCAGGACCTGATGTAGGTGAAAACACTGAAACTAAGATAAGTGAAGAACAATTTCAACAGGTGTTCTTAACCATGCAACAGATGTTGGGAAAATTGTACGAAGACAAGAAGGCAAGAGATACAACTTCTTCCTCAAAACCATCGAAGAAGGACAAAGGTAAAGGGAAGGCTAATAAACCACCTTCACCTCCATCATCTCCATCATCATCTTCTTATTATTATTCTTCCAGTGTAGAATCCAAAATGGAAAAGAAACCTAAGAAAAAATCTCTTTTGAAACTTGATGTTAAATTTGAGTTCCCTATTTATGATGGCGAAATGAATCCTGAAAAGCTAGATAACTAGATTAAGCAGTTAGAAGTGTATTGTTGCATTCAGAACATTTCTAGTGATAACACTACAATTCAGTTAGCTACACTTACAATGGGAGGAAAAACTTTAATATGGTGGAAAAGTAAAACTCAGCTAGTTGTAAAGCGTAAAGTAAAAGTCATGTCATCATGGTCTAAGTTTTTAAAAGCTCTTAGGAAATAGTTCTATCCTTTAGGATACATGCAGCAAGCAGTTATTGACTGGTAGCATCTGAGGCAAGGTAAAGGGCAAAGTGTTTAGGGGTTTACTCAGGAGTTCAGGAAGAAAGCATTAGCACTTGGTATTTCATTGGATACACATGAAACTTTGTTAAAATACATGGCAATTTACATTCATATTTGGAGCATACTTTATTGATGTTTAATCCTAATGATTTTGATGAGGTGCGTGTTCAGGAAATATAGATTGAATCAGGTGGAAGACCATTAAATTTTTCATCGCAGTCATCCAAAGTGTTGGAAACCAAAGATTCCAATTACTGGAAGGGAAAGAACAATTCGAAGAGAAAGAAATCAGCGATCGTTCAGAAGGAAAGACCTACTTCTTCTCATTGCCAGAGAATTGGTCATGATGAATCAAAGTGCTAGAAACTTCATCTAGAACTTAAGCCCAAAAATTTCCTTAAGGAGAAGGATGAAAAGAAGGCCACTGCAACAGTCCAGTAGGATCTAGGTTCAGATTCAGGTGATGATAGGAGGATAACTGCCATTGTTACGATAGGTAAAACTTCTGAAACTGGTTCAAGTTCGAAAACTATTACATCTTCTTCAAACATAAATCCTTCACATGAGGATAAAATATTTGATTTTTTTAACATAAGGATAACTTATAAACATACAAATATAGATACAATGTTTGACAGTGGATCACAGGCGAATCTAATCTTTGAATATTTAGTTAAACGTTTGGGTTTGGAAACACAAATAATCCAAGACCTTACCCATTAGGATGGCTAAATAAATCAACTCAGATAAAAGTCACCAAATAGTGTCGATTAAGATTTTCCATAACAGCTAATTACATTAATAAAGTGGAATTAGATGTGGTTCCAGTAGAAATATGTGGAGTTGTCTTAGGAAGTTCTTATCTTTATGATCGTGATGCAGTATTTTATAGGAGAGAACATAAATATCACCTTAAGAAAGATGGGTTGAATTTATTGTCAGGGCACATCAAAACAAAAACCACTTGAATTCAGTTAATGTTAATCAGATGAAGCGATTAATAAGTTCAAACAAGAGGTTTGTAATCATGTGTATAAAGGATCAACATAACAATCAACACGATTCTTGTTTAAGTTATGCAACTCAGCTTAAAGATGGTTTGAGTAAAGAGATATAAACTTGTTCAGTTCTATGTAAAACCAAACATCTTAATCATAAGCAAGGTATACAACATGAATTACAGTTTATGCCTAAAGCTCCTCTTCCTAATGTCAGAATGAATCAAATCATTTTAAGTTTGGAACTTAACAGTTGCAGGGATACAGGTTAGTATTGCAGAAATTTGGTGTTCGATTTCTCTTGTATTGTGTCACCATGTCATGTCTCGAACAGTTTGGAAACCTCTTTTCAAGTGGAGAGGAAACCTATTTGTTTTCATATCAAAGCCTTTCCTAAAGCACTGTCAAAGTGTCTAAGGGGAACTTATGCATCATATGAAAGTGTTAATCAATGGAAACATCATTTAAAAGTGATTCAAACAAATCAACAAATAAATCAATACTTTCAAAATCAAACTAAGTTGTAGCAAATTTCACCTTACTGTTGGATAGGTTCAATACAACAAGTTCACTTAATAAACAAGAAGCAGGAAAGTAAGTCAATTCAAGTAGTTGGTTTGATGTCAAGTGTATCTTTGATTTTCTTTGTCATTCTGCAAAATAGATTGTTTATACATGTTAATGGTATAAAACAACATCCAGTAGAGATTGTTTTCAAAGATAATGAATCACTAACTCATGGTTCTTCGTGGAAAGAATTCAATTTCCATGTTGATAACAGGTTGTTTTCCCATCGTCGCAATTTGTGTATACTGCAGATGGATGAAACAGATCACCGATTCAGAATGTGCCATGGTCAACATCATCAGGGTCATCACTTGCAGGTGATTGATTGAATGTGTTGGTACATCATCAGGTCAAGGTGGAAAGAGAGAGAGTTCTACCCTCATCGACTAATTTTTTAGTCAAACTTTTGTGGTCCAAAAGATTTCAAGTGGAGAGGAATGATCCAAGAGGATTACGTTGATTCAATTGTACAAGTGTTCAAGTGTCGTCATTAGTGTTCAATGTCATCGTCACTTCAGTTCAATTTTGACAATTTGACTGTGTTAGTTATGGATCAGGATGTTCAGGTAATGTTACTGGTTTTCTATTATGAAATCAGCTCAAAAAAAGATAGAATGGATAGATCAAAACCTTAGAATTCAGCCTCTTCGAGGGGGCAACCTCATTTACATTACATAAATGAACAATTCTTGGATGATTCAAATGAAAAAACCTCCTTTCTATATATAGGAGTCTAAGGAGTCACAATATAACCCAGTCGGCCTAACAATATTAATGTAAAGCCACAAAAATAACAATAGAGGGATTCTATGGGGCACAGTAATAACAATATGGGGAAAATAGGGGCACAACAATATTAATAAGGGATACAACTACAATAGTGATGGGGTAATCACTAGTATTATAGGGACCCAACATGCCCATCTCCTTCAAAAATGTGTTGTCCTCAATGCTTGAGTAGTTCTAGATGCTTCTGTATAAAATTCTCATCCTCCCATGTGGAATATTCAGCGGATAAGTTCTTCCACTTGATAAGATACCTAGAAATTGATCGATTTCGTAGCTATCGAGTTCTTGTTTCTGTGACTGCTTCCTGTTCCAATATAATTTTCCCTTCCTCGTCAAGTTTTGGAAATATGGCTTGAACTAGGAGCTTATCGCTTATAACCTTATTTAAACATGAAACATGGAAAACTGGGTGCAATTGAGAAGCTGCAGGAAGCTCCAATTTGTATGCCATAGTACTAATCTTTTGCAACACCTTGTACGAACCATAATACTTTGGTGATAATTTATTATCCTTATTAGCTTGCTTGAGGGACATTTGATTATATGTTTGTAGCCATAGGAATACCCAATCACCTACATCAAAACTTCTTTCGCTGCGATGTTGATCTGCCTATTGTTTCATTCTATTATGTGCCAACACGAGTTTATCCTTTAAGAGTTGGAGGACTTGTTGTTGATGTTTGATGTGATGTTTCACTGCTTGAACCTTAGAATTTTCTCTTAAATATGATGTGATGGATGGTGGCTGATATCCATAAAGTGCCATAAATGGGGTCATTTTTGTTGTTGTATGGAAGGAAGTGTTATACCACCATTCAGCCAGAGGCAACCATTTGACCCATTGTGTCTGTTTATCAGATACAAAGAAACGAATATATCCTTCCAAACATTTGTTTACTATCTCAGTTTTCCCATCAGATTGAGGATTGTAAGATGAGCTATGATCTAACTGAGTACCAAGAAAAGAAAATAATTATGTCCAAAAATTTCCAGTGAAAATGGGATCTTTGTCACTTACAATAATCTTAGGGTTTCCATGTAGCTTTTGAATTGTTTCCATAAATGCAGTAAAAACTGTACTTGCTTTAAATGGATGTGATAATGCACAAAAGTGTGCATACTTGGTAAGTCTATCAACTACCACCATGATGAAACTCTTTCCCTCAGACTTAGGTAAACTTGTGATAAAATCCATTGAAACCTCCTCCCAACGTTGGCTTGGAATGGATAAAGGTTGTAATAGACCCAATGTCTTAATTGTTTCAAATTTATTTTGTTGGCAAACCAAACATTCTGCCACAAAATTTTGAATATCTGATTTAAGGCCATCCCAAAAAAATTCCTTCTTAACCCTGTGGTAAGTTTTTAAAAATCCTGAGTGCCCTCCTAAGGGAGAAGTGTGCAATTCCATAAGAATCTTTTGTTTTAGCTGGGAATTCTTACAGAGGTATAAGTGATCTTTGTACCATAACGAATCATTTTGCCAGCTAAATGTATCAGATGTACTGGAATCTTGTTGCACCTTTCGAGTAAGTGCCCACACTTCTTCATCATTCTTCCATTCCTCCCTTGCTTCATTTACCCAATCTGGTTGGATAATAGAAATGGCGCACAACAATGCTTCCACATCCTCATCCTTTCTTGAGAGTGGATTTGCCACCACATTTTTCTTCCCTTTTTTGTAGATGATTTCAAAGTCATAACCCAACATCTTTGTGACCCACTTTTGTTGCTCTTCAAAGGATAATCTTTGATCTAAAATGTATTTAAGGCTATCATGATCCATTTTTACCTTGAAGTGTCTTCCTATTAGTTAGGGTCGCCATTTCTTAATTGCATGGAGTATTGCCAATATTTTCTTCTCATAAATAGCTTTGTGTAAAAACTTTCCCTTGATTGGACGACTTTGAAAAGAAATGGGTCTTTCATCTTGCATTAAAACGACACCAATTCCATTTCCTAAAGCATCACATTCCAAAATAAAGGTTTTTGTGAAGTTCGATGTAGCTAAGACCGGTGCTTGGCACATTTCCTCTTTAAGATTTTCAAAGGCCTTTGTTGCTTCTGGAGTCCATGAAAATGCATATTTCTTCAATAATGTTGTTAGAGGTGCTGCTATTCTTCCATAATTCTTAACAAACTTGCAATAATACCCTGTCAACCTGAGAAATCCTCGCAGATGCTTTATGAATGTGGGGATTTTCCATTCCTTAATGGCTTTAATTTTGCTAGGGTCTACCTTAACTCCTTCATGAGATACAATATGACCCAAATATTCCACCTCTTGTACTCCAAAGAAACATTTAGATATTTTTGCATATAATTGTTTCTCCTCCAATAGTTGTAGCACCCTATCAACATGTTCAACATGATCCTTCCAAGACTTATTGTAGATTAGTATATCATAAAAAAATACTAACACAAATTTTCTAAGGAATGATTTGAAAATGGAATTCATCAAACCTTGAAATGTTGAAGGTGCATTGGTAAGGCCAAAAGGCATGACCAAAAATTCAAAGTGACCCTCATGAGTTCTAAATGTTGTTTTCAAAATGTCTTCAGTCTTCATTTGGATTTGATGATATCCTGAATGAAGATCCAACTTGGTGAAGTAAATTGATCCATGCAATTCATTCAATAATTCATCAATGACAGGAATGGGAAACTTATCTTTAATAGTGATCTTGTTGAGCTCCCTATAATCCAGACACATGCGCCATGATTCATCCTTCTTGTGCACCAATACTACTAGAGCAGAGAAATAACTTTGACTCGATTGAATTATACCAGCCTCTAGCATTTCTGCAACCATACGTTCAATTTCACTCTTTTGGGCATAGGGATATCTGTACGGCCTGATGTTTGGAGGAACACTTCCTGGAATCATATGAATAGCATGATCATGATCACGAATAGGTGGGAGACCTTGGGAGTCTCAAATACCTTGGAATGATTGTCCAAGAATTTTTGGAGATCTGGAGAAATAGATGATTCCAATGTGGAAACATCTAGCGAACATAATTGTGCAATTACACCTCTTTGTTCCTTTTTTAGAAGCTTTGTCATACCGTTAGAGCAAATTATCTTTCTCGGTTTCCTTGAAATACCTCTTAATTCAACTTCCTTTCCTTCCACAGAAAATTTCATGAAAAGTTCTTGAAAATTAAAAGCTATTGTACCCAAGGATTGTAGCCATTGGACTCCTAGTACAACATCAACACCTCCCATTGGAATTGGAAGCATTGGGCTAGTTAATACATATTCTCCCATGGATAGCATGATATTATGGAACTTTCTGGAGCAATTTGTGTTGGGTTGTGTTATATTCTTTCCACGTAGTTAATAGGGGGTTTGAAGGGCACCTGTAACCCCACTTTATGGGGTCCGGGGTAGCGCCCCGAAAAATTTTGGTTTTGGACCATATATTAGGTTGGGCGGACCCACCTATGGTTTTGTGCATGATTTTCGCACATGTTTTTTGGACGCGATGGTTTTCGGTCCATGGTATTGGACGCGATGGTTTTCGGTCCATGGTATTGGATGCTTCGGCATGTATAAATATGTATTGTAACATTGAAAGGAACATAATGAAAAATCAAGCTGGTAGTCCTGGTTTTGGGATCCAGGGAAAAATCTTTGTGCATATGTGTTTTATGGGTTATGCTCTCGCATTGTTTATTTTCTTTGTTTAAGAATTCGTATGCAGGTAATTTTTGTACAGGGTTAAAACCTACATTTGGTATCAGAGCTGTTTTGGCTTCAAGGGGACGCCTTTGTTGCTGGGGGGTTTCGCTCGGGCCTGTGGTAGACCCTGTTCAGTGGGAGATCTGCGAGATCGATTCTGGTGGTGAAAGAAGATGGTGAGCAGTGGAAAGATAGAGATTGAGAAGTTCAATGGTCAGAATTTTGAGTTGTGGAAACTCAAGATGGAGGATCTGTTGGTGGATAAAGATCAGTGGATCGCGGTAGATCCGGGTACTAAACCATCGGGAGTGACCGATGAAGAATGGAAGAAGTTGGATCAGAAGGCAAAAAGCACAATACGATTGTGTGTCTCAGATTCATTATTGCTGAATGTAACAGGGGAAGCTACGGCAAAGGCTTTGTGGGTCAAGTTAGGGAATTTGTACCAATCTAAGTCTCTAGTGAATAAACTGTTCCTGCGGAAAAAGATGTATAACCTGAGGATGAAATATGGAGACTCGGTGACAGAGCATTTAAATGCGTTTAATACTGTGGTAAGTCAGTTATTATCTGTTGATATTAAAATTTCAGATGAAGATAAGTGCATCAGTCTGTTGTGTTCTCTACCAGATTCGTGGGATAGTCTGGTTATTGCAATAGGTAGCAATGCAACTGCTTTGCAGTTTGATGAAATAGTCTCAGCCTTGCTGACGGAGGAGATGAGACGGAAAAATATGGACAACCAGAATGGTCATGCCTTGTCTGTACGAGGACGGTCCCAGAACAGAAACAAAAATAAGTCATCGAGTGGGAGATCTAAATCTAGAGGGAGATCTAAATCTCTAGGAAAACCTACAAAGGTGGTGTGCTAGAAATGCGGAAAGGAAGGGCACTTCAGAAGGGATTGTAAATCTAAAGCTCCTGATAAAGGAAAGGGATCTGATGATGCTCCTTCTGCAGAGGCAAAAACCACCTCAGATGAAGGTGGGGATGTGTACCTGGCTTCTTCAAGTACACATGTAGATCATGAGGCATGGTTGATTGACTCAGGTGCATCCTTTCACTTCACTCCCCATACAGAGTGGTTCTGCGAGTATGAGAAATATGATTGTGGTGATGTCTTCTTAGGAGATGATAGGAAGGCTAGAATCATTGGTCGGGGAAAAGTAAAGTTGAAGTTGCAAGGTGGAAGGGTTAGAACACTTTCGGGTGTTCTACATATCCCTGCATTGGCCAGAAATCTGATTTCTGTAAGCAAGTTGGATGATGCAGGTGTAAAGACGGTGTTCGAGAAAGATACCTGCAAGATGGTTCGAGGAGCACTGATATTAATGCAGGGAGTTCAGATTGGAACTCTATACAAGCTGCAAGGTAGAACTGTTGTTGATGGGTGCAATAGTTCTATGGTTCCTGAAAATGGAGTAGAGAATCTAGTGGTCTTTGGAGAGAAGACCATGTTGTGGCATCAAAGGCTTGGACATATTGGAGAGAAGGGCCTTCGAATACTTCATGGTAAAGGTATGGTAGAAGGTATGAATAATAGCTCTCTGGATTTTGATTTCTATGAAAATTGTGTATATGGGAAGCAAAATCGGGTGTGTTTTCCCTCAGGTGGTAAGAGGACGAAACAGATATTAGAGCTTGTGCACAGTGATGCGTTTGGACCTGTGAAGGTTCCATCACTGGGTAAGTCTGTGTACTATGTATCATTCATAGATGACTTCTCAAGGAATACATGGATATATTTTCTTAAGAAGAAATCTGAAGTCTTTGACAGGTTTAAAGAATTTAAGGCTCTGGTGGAAAATCAGACAGAGAAGAAGATAAAGGTGCTGAGGACAGATAATGGTGGAGAATTTTTCAGCAAGGAATTTGAAGAATTTTGTAATAAGTGTGGTATAGCATGGTAGAAGACTACTCCATATACACCTCAGCAAAATGTAGTCGCAGAAAGAATGAACAAGACGTTGATGGAAAGGGCAAGAAGCATGCTCAGTGGTGCCGGGTTAGGACAGGAATTCTGGGCAGAGGCAGTGGATACTGCATGTTACCTGATCAACAGGTCACCTTCATCACCGTTGGAGGATAAGACTCCACAAGAAGTATGGACTGGTAAGAAACCCTCTCTTTCACATATAAGGGTATTTGGATGTGATGCATATGTACATGTTCCAAAGGAGAAACGAACCAAGTTGGATAGTAAATCTAAAAAGTGCATCTTTATTGAGTATAAGGATGGTTTAAAGGGTTATAAGCTTTGGAACCCAGTCACACGGAAGGTTGTGTACAGCCGAGATGTGTTGTTCAGAGAGGTAAAATATGTTATTCAACATGAAGTCCAACCAAAGGAACCTGAGAAGATAGAGTTTGAGCCATAGGAGGAAGAATCAGACTCTGCAGCAGAGGAGGAATCAGAAGATGAAGAGCCACAAACTCCGGCTATGAGAAGATCAGTTCGAGAAAGAAGGCAGCTAGAAAGGTATAGTCCATCTGCTTTTACTTCAAATTTTGCTTTTTTTGTTACTGATAATGATCCCAGAACTGTGAAGGAAGCAGTGGATTCAGAGGATGGAAAACTCTGGAAAGAGGCCATGGTCAATGAAATGGCATCTTTGCACAAAAATGAGGCTTGGGATCTGGTGGAGTTTTCGGCTAGAAGGAAACCCATTGGCAGCAAATGGGTGTTCAAGAAGAAGACAAATGCAGAAGGAAAGGTGGAGAAATACAAAGCTCGGTTGGTAGCAAAAGGTTATTCCCAGGTGCCGGGAATTGATTTTGGTGATATTTTTTCTCCTGTTGCCAAGGTAACTTCTATTAGATTACTTTTATCTATTGTTGCTGCTTTTGATTTTGAGGTAGAACAGATGGATGTGAAGACAACATTTCTTCACGGGGATTTGGAAGAGGAAATCTACATGAAGCAACCAAAAGGCTTTGCGGTGAAGGGTAAGAAAGAACTGGTATGCAAGTTAAAGAAGTCTCTGTATGGGTTAAAACAGTCACCAAGGATGTGGTATCAGAAATTTGATACATTTATACGGGGACTTGGCTTCACCAGAAGCAAAGCAGATCATTGTGTGTATTTTAAATTAATTGGTGACCATATTATTTATCTGGTCTTGTATGTGGATGATATGTTGCTGGTTGGAAATGACAAAGAAATTATCCAGGATTTGAAGACCCAATTGTCCTCCAAATTCGACATGAAAGTTCTTGGTGCTGCAAACTATATTTTGGGCATGGAAATTAAAAGAGATCGGTAAAAGATGAAGCTCTGGTTAAACCAGAGGAAGTATGTCGAGACAATACTCCAGAGGTTTAATATGCAGGATAGTAAACCGGTGAAGGTTCCTATTCCTGTAGGTGTGAGGTTATCTGCTGAACAGTGTCCCAAGACACAAGAAGAGGAAGAGGAAATGTCCCGTGTTCAATATGCAAGTGGAATGGGTAGCCTGATGTATGAAATGGTCTGTACTAGACCAGACATTGCACATGCAGTGGGAGTATTGAGCAGGTTTATGTCAAAACCTGGGAAGGAGCACTGGACAACAGTGAAGTGGGTTTTCAGATATTTGCGTGGCACTAGTGATTATAGTTTGTGTTACCAAGGAAGACCAGGATTGGACAGAGTGTTGGATATTCATGGCTTTGTTGATGCAGACTGGGCTGGAGATCTGGATCAGAGAAGATCTACAAGTGGGTATGTGTTTAACCTATTTGGAGGTGCAGTCAGTTGGATGAGTAAGAAACAATCTGTAGTGGCACTATCAACTACAGAGGCAGAATACATGGCAGCCACTCATGCAAGCAAGGAAGCAGTTTGGTTGCAGAGATTGTGTTCAAGTATGGGGTTAGTACAAGGAGCTATAAGAATAGACTTTGACAGCCAAAGTTAAATTTTCTTGGCAAAGAACCCTGCTTATCATTCAAAGGTAAAGCACATTGATGTTCAGTATCACTTTCTGAGGGATATGATAGAAGACAGAAAGGTGTTGCTGGTAAAGGTGGACACTTTGAAGAATACTGCAGATGCATTGACAAAATCTGTGAGCTCTGAGAAGTTCTCTTGGTGTAGAGAAGCAATGGGAATCTTAGGGCTGAAAAAATGACTAAGCTCTCGTGTGGCCCCCTGTGGAAAGAAAACAACAAGTGGGAGATTGTTGGGTTGTGTTATATTCTTTCCACGTAGTTAATAGGGGGTTTGAAGGGCACCTGTAACCCCACTTTATGGGGTCTGGGGCAGCGCCCCGGAAAATTTTGGTTTTGGACCATATGTTAGGTTGGGCGGACCCACCTATGGTTTTGTGCATGATTTTCGCACACGTTTTTTGGACGCGATGGTTTTCGGTCCATGGTATTGGACGCAATGGTTTTCGGTCCATGGTATTGGATGCTTCGACATGTATAGATATGTATTGTAACATTGAAAGGAACATAATGAAAAATCAAGCTGGTAGTCCCGGTTTTGGGATCCAGGGAAAAATCTCTGTGCATATGTGTTTTATGGGTTATGCTCTCACATTGTTTATTTTCTTTGTTTAAGAATTCGTATGCAGGTAATTTCTGTACAGGGTTAAAACCTACAATTTGTTGTTCCTCCATTTGCAGCCATCACTTGACACTCTGGTGCTAGATATAAGAAGCAATTCAATTATTTTGCTACCTTACAATGAATAAAATTGTGGGTACTTCCTGAATCAATCAACATTATTATCTTTTTCTTCTTGATTTGTCCTTCTATCTTGATGGTTTGGGGAGTGGTAATTATCACCAATGCATTACAAGATATGGTCAGATTCATTTCTTCTTTATCTAGGCTTTGTTCCTGGAGTATATCCTCTTCTTTTGACCTTTCTTGTTCCTTTTCTTCTTCCTCTTCACAATCTATGTAGAATAATTTCTTCTCAGCACACTTACGACCTTTAGTGTATTTGCTATCACAACTGTAACAAAGCCCTTTTGCTCTTTTTTCTTCCAATTTTTGTGGTGTCAACCTTATAGGTTGTGGAAGACTAGGGGCAACAACACTTCCATCTTCATAGTTGTGAGTGGTATGCTTCCTAATTGCCATAATTTTGCTTTCCATTTTTCTTACTAACCTGAATGCCTTCTCTAATGAATCAAGTTCCCAAAGGTGAACATCATGTTGGATATTATCCTTTAAATTCCCTATGAAAAAATCAATCCTATGCTCCTCTGGAATATTTTTTACCCTTATGTTCAATTTTTGGAACTCCTCATTGTGCTCCATTATTGAACCCTTTTGTTTGAAACTTATCAATTGGCTAAAAAAAGTGTTGCTTTTTGTATCCTCATAATGTGTTGTCAATTATTTTGTAAAAATTTCCCAAGTGATAATTTGTTTATGAGATCAAAGCCATTGATACCATACAAACTGATTTGGTTCCAAATATAAAGTTGCAATACGTACCTGTTGTGTGTTTTGCACATTATTGAGATCGAAAAATTGCTCCATCTATAATATCCATGTTGCGGGATCCTTGCCATCAAACTTCCTCATATCGATTTTTGGAATATGGTGGGTCTTCGATACCACATTAGAGTCTATGAAATCATGATTAACATTTCTTTTGTTCGCATCATGAGTTTCTTTTACTACCTTTTCACCATTAGTAAGTATTTCTTGTAGAAAATTTGTCAAATCTGTCTTCAAATATGCCATGTATCTCTTCAAATTTGTCTTCAAATCTATCTTCAAATCATCCATATTTGCTTCCACGCCCTTTATCTTAGATTCTATTAGCTTTTGTGAGAGTGACATTTGTTGCACTTGGTCTTGTAATTTTGATATATCATGTATCATTTCTTCCTCTTCTTCATGAGTCATGCTAGAGCTTTTAGGTTGCTTACTAGGTGTTTGCATTTTCTTTCCTCGAGGCATTAGTTACCGATAATAATGCTCTACTATGCCCTTTGAATTCCTTCAAAATAAATTTTCAAACCAAGCTTAAGCAAAAATTTAAAAAAATCTACACACCTTTTTTCACTTTCTAGGAGCTCAATATTGCCTCTGATGTATCTCTATACTTTCAGATCATCCAGTTTTGAAATTGTGACCTACAGTAGCCCTCTATGTTATCTTTCCAATGCCACCAGTGTGATCCAAATTGGATACTCCAAGGAAGATTTATGTGAAATCTCCCACAGTGACTTGATTATAGACTAGTTTAGTCAAGCAAACTTGCACGACATGCCACGAGTCACTGTTTCGACCTTTGGCTCTGAAAAATATATACAAGAAACTATAGTCCGTCATATTTTTGTACCTTCTTATGAAATTTCAATCTGATTCTCAGAGAGAAAGTTATGGCGATTTTTCCCAGGTCACCTGTTTGGAATGTAATTCAGGAGTCTGCAAAAAGACCATTTTCCTCATATCATATCTTCGCAAATATAGTGCGAAAAGCTCTGAAATTTGGATTCACGATTCAGCGCGATTTCTTCTCACATGGGTTTTTTTTATAGCTTCTAAAACGTCACAGAAAAAAATTTATAGCGAAAATTCCACGATGACCTGTTTGGAGCAGCGAAACCCTAGAATCCAAAGCTTTGATACCAAATGTTATGACCAGCTCAAAAAAGGATAGAATGGATAGATCAACGCCTTAGAATTCAGCTTCTTTGAGGGGGAAACCTCCTTTACATTACATGAATGAAAAATTCTTGGATGATTCAAATGACAAAACCTCCTTTCTATATATAGGAGTCTAAGGAGTCACAATATAACCCAGCCGGCCTAACAATAATAATATAAAGCCACAAAAATAACAATAGAGGGATTCTATGGGGCACGGTAATAACAATATGGGGACAATAGGGGCACAACAATATTAATAAGGGATACAACTACAATAGTAATGGGGTAATCACTAGTATTATAGGGACCCAACATTTTCAAGGCGTTCAGTGGATATGGGTTTAGTGCCTGGCTGTCGACTTGTGTTCATCAATAGTTCTGCTAGGATTGGTCGATGAGATGTGTCTTGTCATTCGACTTGCAGGATTTGGGTTCGACATGAGGTGTCTTCCATGGCATAGGTTCATCATCAGGATTGTCGTCGCAAAGGTAGATGGAGTCAACGACGTGTGTGGTTTTATGTCACATTGTCCACAAGTTCGTCATTAGGCGACAAATGTCACTAATGTCACTTAACGACAAATTATTGTAAATGGGTGATCAAATTGCTAAAACCCTAATCCTACAAACCTAAACCTATCAAACCTATTGCAAATACAAAAAAATAAGTGTTGAACCTATCACCTTGTTGAGAGATTTAAATCATCAAATTGAATCCCTTAATATTAATTGTCAACCCGGGGTATGTAAGCATGAATTTCCTTGTGCTCTCTTTGTTCAAGGTCAGGTCAGAGTTTGATGATTTCCCTTTTAAAAATTTATGGGATGATAACTATTTGTAACTCAAATCATCTAATTTGTCAAGAGAAAACCCAACAATCAAATTCAATCTAAATCCTTTACAAATTTCAATATTCAAATCTGTACTAAAATATCTATTTATAGAAAGCAGAATTCATTCACACCAAACAGTATCAATCAAATCTTTGAATGCTGGTACCATACTTTCTAGGTGAAAACCAATCAATCATTCCTCAACAGGCATCCTATGATAATGGCTATTTTTACTTAAAGAAATCAAACAATCCTATGATAATAACCACTCATCCTATTAAACTATTGATGCCATAATAATTTGTTCCTAGAGCAACAATGATACTAATATTATAGCAATCCAAATACTAATTCAATGAGTGATCTATTCTGATAGTACTTCCATCAACCAATCATTGTGTACTTAAGAGATTATTTCCAGATCAAGGTTCAGGGTTTAAGTACCAATTGGAAGAATTTCTTTGTTTTGTTGTTTTTTCCTCAATGGATCACTTACAGGATTGAATAAATGAAAGAAACTTTGATACTTATCTTACTTAATTCCCATCTATCAATCCTAGAGACTATACCTAATTCTATGCTACAATCATGAAAATCCCTACCACTATGATGTTGTAAGTCATAACAATGATCTAATCATGAAGTAGACGCCCTAACACATGAACCAAGAAAGGAGTCAATCATTCAAAGAAGACTGTCTTTTGCATAGAAGTGAGGATAATCATTTCAATTCACCACCGATATTGGCAATTAAATGAACAGGAGAAATAAATGATAACTATAGAATTGGTCTTTTGAAATCGTTCCTGTAATGTCATATACCAGTTTACAGCGCATCAATCCACAATGAAACAAACCAATTAATCATTCGTGCAAGCTATACATCCTTGTATTTAAGTTACTAGTCTGATAGTTTAATCAAATCCATTAAGTATTCGAATGATCTAGACAGTGCCATCCTATATTCAAGTGCCTCTAAAATGCTACAGTTAGGATTGATCTAAGTCAATTATTTTCAATGAAACAAAGGTTGATTTAGAGGAAATAGACAAAACATGTCCCATTCAATTGAGGTCGTCATTCATCTATATTTGTTGAAATATTTAAGAACTCTGGCATCAAATTTTGGTGACAATTCAAATCAATGTATCAGTGACCATACAATGCGTTCAGGGTGGGGGAAAATCAAAGCGATAGAGTGGCTTTGGTTCGGAAAGGCACAAAATCACACTGAAATCTAATTGAAATTTATGAAAATGGTTAAGACTCTTGCAATCACACCTATTAATCAATCAATCAATAATAATCCATGCAAACCAACTTGTAAATGGAAAAGGAAACTGAACAAACCTAAGTGCGCAGTGTCACTGCTAATACAAATACAAATAATCCCAGATGGGTGGGCCTGGCCACACCTGGGGCTGATAACTTACAGTAACTAAACGATTTGGTTCACAATCAAAACATGGACTCAATTCCAATCAACACATTCAAAAACAACTTCAGAGCAAGAGCAACATGACAATTATATCAAAGCCGGTTGCGTTCATACAGTAAAATGCTTCATGAGTTTGGTGCTAGTTTAACATATTACATCTCGTGCCTTTATAGGAATTCGCTTGCAATAAAACATAAAACTAAAAATAACCATTGAAAACATTACTCCTTCCAGGTGAGTTGGTTTTAACAACCATCTCGGATTGGTTTATCAACTCGTAACCAACTCCCAATTTTGTATATGTTGCAACCAAAGGAAATCGGGCGAAGATCTCAGGATCATGATGCATTCTTCTTATGGTTGCACCATTTTATCTTCCAGAACATGCTGCACCTTATCCATTTCATTTCTTGAGTACCAATTATGTATATGGCCCTTGAGTACCGACGTAGAAAGTCTTCATGCATCAACTACTTCTTCTATATCATCATGCACATTCTGCTGAGAGTCTGCACTCAATTGTAATAATAAGTTAGTTTTAAAAATATTCTACTTCTATTCACTTAAATCCACCAAAGAATAGCTAAATGCAACCATGAGAAGGTTTACCTCAAGTGGGGAGTAGAGCTAGGTTTAAGATAGTAAATTAGCAGAGAAATAGGTTCCATGGTATGAAAAAGAGGTCAAAATGGGGATTGAACCGACAGTAATAAGAACAAAATAGGGGATCAACATCCTCCCACGCTTAACCTAATGCATGCCCTTATGCATCCAACAAAAAGGAGACTACCAGTTGAAGGAGACTGTTGTGAAAGACTAGCAGTCTTGATTAAGACTTTGATCCCTCACCCAATAGGTGGCGATCACTTCTGAAATTGCAATGCTAGGACCTTAGTACTCAATCATTTCACAGGCTTGTTCTGGGCTGCCTTCCAACGTAGAAGGTGCTTGTTCTTTCATAACAAAGCATCATTCTGAACATACAACTTCATATTGGAATCTCTTACCTGTTGATTTATGTCCTTCACAAAATGAAACAAGACCTTATATTTGTTTGCATACTCTCTCAGCTTAGTAATTGTCTTCCGCAACTTCACAAGCCTGATTTTCAAATTTTCCTCAGCATCCAGTGTAGGAATTTTAGTTGGCATTGTTGATTGCTGTGAGATACTCCCCCTTAGTGATTTTCCTCTATCCTTCTTAGAAGATGACGGATGTCGGGTGCTCTTTGTAGCATCCCTGCTTATTGTTGGTTCGGTAGGGGACAAGGCTTCTTTGTCCTGTGTAATATCCATCGGGATTTGTAATTGAGGTGTGGCAATGGGCTCTTCTAATATGGGCGTTGGAGATTGCAGAAGACTAGTCTCGTGGGAGGATGAAATAGGGATATGGACAATGTTGGGTCCTTCAATAGTGTTCTGTGCAGAAAAGGCCATACTGCGGGTTCGACGGTGACCTTGAGCTGAAGTTTTAGCTATAGGGATTGGGAAAGTTTTGGAAGGAAATTAGGCTTTCCGTCGTTTAGCTTGAGGAGCCGTGCTTTCAGGTTTGAGGGGTGGATCTGCTGGAGACTTGGGGGTGTCACTTTCGGTCATGAGATTGAGATCAGGTCGGGTAGGTTTTGTCTGGTCATACTTCCTTTTCTGAAGTGAGCTTATGGGACTTTCCACCAGCATTTTTCATGTTTCATCCTTTGAGCTACCTGCAGCTATAGGAGGAGGTGCGAACATCAAGGTAGGGGAATGGGTAAGCTCAGGCTCAGATGGGAGAATGCTTCTTCAGTTTTCAAAGATTGGTCTACTGCATGCTTCCTGCCTTTAGTTTGTGTTTCTTGCCTAGGAAACGCCTCTATGAAGAAATCTTCCCATGACCGTTTTCGTTTCTTCAACTCTACAACCAATAAAATCTTGATCAAACTGTGGTGATACAATGTAGTTTTAGGATTTTTGCTATGAGACTTAATTCCCTTTTCCATTTTACACAAGCAATATCTTAAGAAATGAGGAATATTGGGATGCCTACCCTCTGTAAAATGAACCAGGAGCCTAATATGATAGAGAAAAACAACAGTGAACCTCCCCTCACAGGTCACAAAGTGTTGCAGCATCGTCAGGAGTGGGTACCATTTCTCTTCAATACAGCTACAAAGCACTCCCTTTGTCCAACTAATGGACCTGTAGGCTGGTTTCAGGAACATGGTGCAATTTGGTACCTCTAATTGGACACCTTTGAAAAATTTCTCACCGTCAGTTGGCAGTGCAATTTCCCTACTTACTAACTCATCGGTGATCTTGAAGCTGAGGTTTCCAACTTGTGTGTTTTCACAATCGAAGCTTCGAGCGAATTCAAGCCCCACCTGATCATTATATCCTTGGAATTTTTGGAGAAAAGGAATCCAGCCTTTCTCTTCCAAGCTCGCCTTACACCCTTCATACTCTGGGTTGTGGGAGAACTGAACGAAGGTAGGTTCATGTCTATCCACTCCCATGGAACCTATGGTTCAACTGTAATTAATTGCACTACCGGAATCTGATTGATTCTCTGCCTTTGTCTTCAAACATCCTTTGTTTAACTACCATTGTGATGATGGCTTTGATATATGGGATTGGCTCCATGATGGTAATCAGATACAAGGGATCAGTTCCATAATGGTAATCGTCCCACCTTCTCTGTTTGGAAGCATGGGAACTTGAGTGTGGGATACGATCTGTGGGAAAAGTGTGGGAGCTCCCCTACGATGAGACAACATGTAACCACCATGATGACAGAAGGCATCATGAAATGACGGTTAAGCAGGGAGCGGTCATCATGACACAATAAGTATGAATCACATTAGGGTCATTTGTTTATAAAATTGAGACTTAGACAGGCAAGGCATAAGATATGTGATCATGGTGATTATATTATATATCCCGAGGCATGCTTCAAATGATTATCACTTAACTACTTATTAGTAAAATTCAAGCAAAAACAAGTGCATACCTCAACCACTTAAGTGATTTGCGTCGAGTGTGAGCTCCATGTGCTTAAACAATGCCTCCTGTGATTATGTGCGTGGTGCCCGGATTCTGGAAGATTGACATGCTATGCCTTGGTGGATAGAATATTGATTCTATGAACTTGTCCTTAATTTTGAGCGAGTTGATAGTTCCAAGCCTTCTTCCATTGCATATAATAGAAACCCTGATTTAAACAGAAAAAATGCTGCAAGGTAGTCCCATGTGTATGTTTGGCAGTAGCAGAGGGATTGTAGGACCCTCTTTTAAGTGAACTCTCAAGCCCTCATGTGCAATATGAGCCACATTCTTGGATAGAGTAAAGCACAAAGGCCTTTATGAAACCAAGGTGTTCTGGTCAACCATAAACATAGTGATTTGAATAGAATTAGGTAGAACAAGATTCTGAGATCCACATAAAAACAACTGAAATGAACAGAGTGTAGGGTATAGTTCAACTACCACCCTCCTGAAATCTCCAGCTTCCATATCATAGACCATATTACTTGTTATCTTTGTAAAGGATACTGCTTTACCAATCCATGGATTTTAACCAGGCCTGGACTAGTGACTTACTGGGGCATTTTTTATTTTTTTTGGGAGCTGGAAATGGCCAGAAAGAGAGCTCCATGGGGTTTCTTTTCTGTAGTTATTCCTTTGGGCCTTGAAAAGAATAATTCTCAACCAAGAGTATCCTTATGCTACTACTACCTTATTATTTTAATGATCCTAAAGTAGTCGGTGCTTGAGGCATTCTTATTTAGAGAGTCTGAATTGCCCAAAGTAGACTCCAAAGGTTTCCTTTTTGTAATCATTTCCTTGATCCTGGAAAAGAACAATTTTGTACTCAAGGAATCCCTAGACTAATGCTGGTCCATTTCATTTATGAGCCTGGATCATCCATTGCTCAGGAGCTTCATATTTAGAGAGTTTGAAGGTTTCCAAAGAAGACTCCACAAGTTCCTTTGCCATATGTAATCCATGAGGCCTGGTTAAAGGGATAAACTTTATCCTGGTGAATTCCTCCTTTATTATACATGGGTTGTGGGGAGGACCACCTGTGCATAGCTAAAATGACATCCCAATGTTATATATGTGTGTGTGTGTGTAAAATAGATGAAAAATTAATTAACTGAACCAACAAGGGGTTGGTCCTTTGCATGAATCAGCTCCAATCCTGGGTCCTTTTGAATTTCCTGCAAAAATTGATCACGTGAGAGTGGCTTATGATAAACTTTAAGTCGATGACCATTTACCACAAAATAAGTCCTGTCATTATCAATAGTATAGATGCGAACTGAGCCATTATCAAAAACTTCAATTACCTCATATGGTCCCAACCATCTGGTAGAAAATTTACCTTTAAAGTGCTTAAACTTACTATCGTATAATAAGGCCTAGTTGCCTGGATGGAAGACTTTCTTCTTAATAAATTTATCATGCCATCAGGCTCTTTGGTTTTGTACTAATGCAGTTCAGTGGTAGGCATCTTGTCAGATTTCATCTAGCTCGTTCAATTGCATCAATCTTTGCTCTTGAGCCTCGTTTAAATTCATGCCTAATTGAGTAGTTGTTCTAAATGTTTTTACCTGAAATTCAATGGGAAGAAGTACTTGTTTACCATAGACTAGCTCATAGGGAGTATGCCCAGTCACATTCCTCCAAGTGATTCAGTAAGCCCAAAGTGCCTCTAGTAACTTTTCCGCCCAATCTCTGTGATGCAGTTGAATTGTCTTTGTGAGGATGGATTCCAACACCTTATTCGTGGACTCCACTTGCCCACTAGCTTAGGGATGGTAGGGAGTTGTTTTGTGGTGCTTCAATTGGTATTGTTCTATAAGTGCCTTGACCAACTTTGATGTAAATTGGGTTCCTTGGTTAGTGACAATTTGCCAATGGATCTGAAATCTTGTAAAAATGTCCTCGAACAAAAACTCCACTACCGCCTCTTCTATGGTGGCGTACAATGATTTAGCCTCCACCCACTTGGTGACATAATTAGTGCATAACAAAATATATTTTTTCTTATTTTACATTGGGGAGATGGGCCCGATGAAGTCCAATGCCCACTTCTTAAAATTTTCAATAGAAATTCGCGGGTGAAGGGGCATTCCATCGGAGGCCACTGGTCTCCCCATTCTTTGGCAAACATCACAACTTAAAACAAACTTATTGGCATCCTTGAATAGTGTAGGCCAATAGTATTTGGTACGGATAACTTTATATGCCATCCTCTTATCAGTAAAATGGCTGCCACAAGGCTCATTATGATTGGCGCTTAGTATGTCATGCATTTTGTCTTCCCGCACACATCGCCTCATAATCAAGTCTGGCCCTGTATAGAATAGATCTCCCTCAATCCAAAAGTAATTAGCACTGCATTACAATATGTTATGCCTTTCCCGAGTCAACATCTTCTAAGGTAGTTTTCCTGATACCAAATAATTGGCAACATCAACGAACTGAGTAATGGTAGAAATAACAAATAGAGCTTCATCTAGGAATTCATCGGGCACTGGCATTGGCATGATTCCATGTGTAAGATTTAAACGAGATAAAAAGTCAGCTGCCAAATTATCCCTTCTAGGCCTATCAATTATAATTATGTTAAATTCTTGTAAAAGAAACAACCATCTAGTTATCCTACCGTCAGTAATTGGTTTATTCATTAAAAATCTAACAGCAGAATGATCTGTATGGACAAATGTATCATAACCAGTAATATAATTTCTAAGCTTTCCTATAGCATATATGACTACTAATAGTTCTTTTTCAATGACCATATAATTTAATTCAGTGGGACAGAGATTTTTGCTAACAAAGTAAATGGCATAGGGAAATTTATCCTCCCTTTGTCCCAAAATTTCTCCCAGTGTGGTATCCAAAGTGTCTGTAAAAATGTGAAAGGGTAAGGACCAGTTTGGTCCTCTTAGCACTGGAGCTGTAGACAATTTTTCCTTCAGTACCTGAAAATCCTATTGACAGTCAACATTCCATACAAAGTCAGCATCTTTAGTTAACAATTTAAATAATGGTGTTGCTATTCTAGTGAAATTTTCAATGAATTGTTGATAATATCCTGCATGCCCTAGAAAAATTCTTACCTCCTTTTGTGAGCTTGGAATAGGGATACGTGAAATTACCTCGATTTTCACTGGATCGACTTGAATTCCATCAAATGATACATGGTGGCCTAGAACAATTCCCTTAGTTTGCATCATCCTACATTTATCACTACTAAGGGCCAGATCGGCTTCTTGACAGTGGATCAATACCTTTTCTAGATTCTCCAAGGCTTGCGGGAAATCATCCCCATAGACTGTGAAGTCATCCATATAGACTTCCACACAGTCATGGATTAGGTCAGAAAAGATAGCAAGCACAACTCTCTGGAAGGTGGCAGGGGCATTACAAAGACCGAAGGGAAGGACTTTATATGCACAAGTACCCCATGGGCATGTAAAGGTAGTCTTTTCCTGGTCTTCTTCAACTATTTGTATTTGATTGTATCCACTATAACCATCTAGAAAAGAAAAAAATTTCTTGCCTAAAAGTGTGATGAGAACTTGATCTATAAAAGGCAATGGAAAATAATCGCACAGTGTGGCCTTGTTTAATTCTCTATAGTCGACATAGATTCACCATTTTCCATTCTTCTTTGGGACTACTACCAGAGGTGACACCCACTTGCTATCATAAATGGGGTAAATGAAATCTACAGCCAAAAGTTTTTCAAGCTCCTCTTTAACAATATCCTTTAATGTTGGGTTCATCTGCCTCTACGGTTTCCAAACAGGTCTCATTTCTTCGTTTGTGTAAATATGATGGATAAAAGTGTCCGGATGTATACCTATCATATCCAAGTAATCCCATGCAAATGCTTCGGTTTGTTCTCAAACCATACTCATCAACTGATGCTTTTGTTCTACAGTCAATCCTATGCCAATATGTAGAACTTTCCCTTCAAATATTTCCACAGGTTCTATGGTGTGCTCCTGGCTTCCTTCCATGGCTGCAAATGAGGTGAAGACGGCTCGATGGCAGGTTTCCCGAACCTCATCACTAAACACATGATGATAACAATTAAACGAGATGGGATAATTGATGCAAGAACTATCAGCTAGAAACTGCTGCAAAACATGCTCATCAGAGTGTTCCTGGAGACCTCTAAATTGTTCTAATATTAATAATGGAAACATGTAGTCTTCATCTCCATAAGGATTTTTAAGCCATATTGGTACTTCAGCAACTATTTGAGCAGGTGGAAAGATGGAAAACATTTTATTGTGAGATCCATTCAAAATGGTCATTTCCCCATTTCTGCATCTAATGACGGCATCTGCAGTTGCTAGCCATGTCCTTCCCAAGACCACGAGGTGTCCAGGTCTAGAGGTTTTTGGAGAAATGCAAGAGGAAATGGTGACTACTATATCTTCCAAGGATCCTATTGGTTTGACAATGGATTTATCTTCCATCTCTAAAAGGATAGGGGTGGTTTTCAATCTAGGCAATTGTAGTGATGTCATTGTTTCATAAGTCATTGTGTTTATTACAACCCCTAAATCTACAAGAGTATTTGGCAAAAGCACTCCATTTATTTTGATAGCGACGATGGGGTTTCTAGGGTCACTGTATTTTGTAGGCATGTCTGAAATCATCGTGGACATTTGACTCATAATTTTGACATTCTCATTTTTATGCCCTTTTCTCCCCGGTTTCTTGATGCAAAGATCCTTGACAATTTTAGTGTATATAGGGATGTCTCGGATTTCTTGTAAAAGTGGTATTTTAATACAAACGTTCCTAAGCTTTTTTTGTAGGTCATACTCAAGTGGGACCTCTTCTTTCCTTACTATTCGTCTCCCTGGGTATGGTGGTTCAGTCAACTCTTTTTCCATTATTTGCTGGTTTTCATTTTGTGAATGTTTTTTGGACAACGAGGAGGGCACCTCTTCTTAAATAACCAAAACCGATCTCCATTTATTCATTATCTTTGTTGACCACAACTGGATTTCGTTCATAGATGGTCGTGATCATGTATGTAGGAAAGGGCTAGATATCTATGTTTTGCATAGGTTGAGGTGTCCTATTGTGATTTGGGTTAGGTACGGGTTGTGCAGGAAGCAGTGTATGTCGTGGAGGGTTTATATGAGCTGGTGTCTGTGGGGATGATGTTTTATTAGTCACAGGTAGCAATGGATGCAGAGGAGGTGGCAGTTGCATAGGTTGTTGATACATGTTAGCTTTATATGCCTACTGATAAGTTTGCATGGATGGATTATATGAAGTGCTTGACATATTTTGATAAGGCGTGTAGAATTGAGGTTGATAGTTGGTAACGTAAGGATTCATTCTCCAATTCTAGTTCCAAGCAGTACCTTATGGTTTTTGAGAAACCCAAGGGGGGTAGGATTGTTAGGATATTCCGACACATAGGATATAGTTAAGTTCAACTTGGTCTAGTATAGAGTTAGGTTAGAGTTAGGTAAAGTGTGTTTCTTTACCATTGTACATTTTGTAACTTACAATCCGACGGTCACGATATGTAGTGATCCGACGGTTCACTCTCACCTCGGTATTACCGACACTTGATCCGTGGCTTGACACCCGATTGGTCCATGAGTTCTATTTAAAGCGCATGGAGGGTCATTGTTCGGGTAATCCGTGCATGAGAGAAGCTTATGTAAATTTTCATTCTTTGATTAATAAATTGCCTGTAGTACCCACGTTGGGACAGGCCGTGGACTGTTTCCCTCCTTGCACTTTGAGGGTTTTAACCACGTCAAAAATACTGGTGTATTGATTTGAGATCTGGTTGTGAGCGGTGTCCTTTTGGTATTCTTTCTGAGGAACTTACCCTGTAAATTCCTACATGGTATCAGAGCTATTTGAGGGCCGCGTCCGTTGGTGATCCAAATCTGAAGCCGGTAGAACTGCATGCGGCTGTCGTTTCCTAGATCTGCTGTTTCTGACTGCTTTCGGGCCGAGAGGACTGCTCTGTTGCGTTCGGAGCATCTGTTCCAGTGAGGAACCCCTTTCGTTTCACGCGAAAAGGTTTCCGGTAGCCCTAGCTGCGTCATTTTTCAGATCGGGAGGTATACAATGTTTTTTTTTGCAGTTTACTGTTATTTTCTCTCTGCTTATTTCGGTCTCAGTTTATTTAGCCTTTTTTTAACCGGATCTATACCTTTCATTTCTGCGTATGCTCTTTGCCCTGTGACTCTGTGCGATCTGGGCAAATCAGAAACAGAAAGGAAGGATTTTTCTCATGCGTATGCTCTTTTCCCTGCACCTTAGTGTGATCTCGGAAAATCAGAAACATTGAGAAAAATATTTAGTTTTTCGGCTAAAGCTAACCTTGAGATTTTTTTTTTAAAATTTCTAGTTTTTTGGCTAAAGCTAACTTCGAGCTGCAAGGTTCGTTTTTCTTTGCATATTCGTGTTGGGTTTTGTGTTTTGTGTTTTGTAGGGAAAAAGAGCTTTCTCAAGGCAAGCACGCAAACCAAGGCCCCCCCCCCCCCCCTCTCTCTCTCTCTCTCTCTCTCTCTCTCAAATTTTTTGTATAGATCAATTGGTTCAAAGCTATTTTAAGAGAGTAGAGGTCTTGGGTTCAAGTCTCCATTTTGTGGGGGCGGATTTTTTCATTCCCGCACATTCGCGCACTTTGTCGGCAACGTCAACAATTTTTTTTTCAAAAAGCCATAACTTCTTCATCCGGAAGCCTTTTTCAGAGTCGTTTTTTTTAAAACCGCCTATTTTTTCGAGATCTATCCATTGGAACACTTACTTTCAGCATCTTCAGCTTTAGTTTTTTTTAAAAATGGAAAGTCCATGCCAAGTCATTCTTGACAGCACTAACTACTTCCAATGGGTAGCCTACATGGAAGATTTACTTAGAAGTAAAGGTCTCTACAGAATAGCCACAGACCAAGAGAAGAAACCAAAAGATGAAGACAAGGCGGCAAAATGGGAAAATAGACAAGATCAAGCACGTGGTTTGATAGGGATGTCTATTTCTCCTGATCTTAGATTCCACATTGCAGAACTTGAGACTCCTCATGAAGCATTAGAAAAAATTGCTAAAGTTTTTGGGATTAAAAATGAAATTAGAGCCCATCAACTTGAAAATGAGCTGCTTACTTTGGATCCTAATAATTTTTCTTGCATTGAAGATTTCTTGTCCAAATTCAAGACCCTTAGATATCTCTTGGAAGGTGTTAAAGTTAAGAAAGAAGATGGTAACCTTATTTATTCCATCCTTACTAAGTTGGGACCAGCCTACTCTGTATTTGTTTCCACTTTCCATTCTACAAGGGAAGCTTTCATTTGTCAAGGACAAGAATACAAGGCCCCTTCCTTTGACTCCTTTTGTGATTCCTTAATAAGAGAACAAGAAAAACTCTTACACCTTGGTCTTCTTAATCTTGGAAACTCTTCCACGAAAGCGTTAGCCGCCCAGCAGCAACCAAATTCAAAGAATCCTAAGAAGTCATATCCTCAAAAGAATGGTCCTAAACCATCTCAGCCTCAAAATGAAAGATCATTTCAGCAAAATGATAAGACCAATGAAAACAAATGGAAGAAGACTGATAGACATTGTAACTTTTGTAATCGAGATGGCCACTTAGAATCTAAATGCTTTAAGAAGATGGAAGCCTTGGAAGCCGCAATGAAGAAACATAACATCCATGTGGAGCCTACTTCAACTTCAACTTCCGGAATGGCACTTTCTGCATGTCATTATCAATCATCTCAGTCTGGTTATGCATTAAATGTATCTTCTTCTTCTTCTCATTCTCATGAGTGGCTCATTGATTCTGGAGCCTCTTGTCACATGGCCAAAAACCAAGCCATGTTTTCTTCTTTAAATGATTGTAACACCAAAAATATATATATTGGTGATGATAGATCTCTTAATGTTGTAGGGACTGGAACTGTTCATCTAGACAATGGTCAGTTTAATGATGTATTATGTGTTCCAACCTTATCCTGCAACCTTCTATCTGTCTATCAGATAACTCATTCAGGTGAAGGTAAAATTGTTGAATTTTCACCTCATGATGTTGTAATCAAGGATCTAAAAGATCCTAAACAGATTCTAGCTACTAGTCTTGCTGATGATTCCAAAAGGTTGTATAAGTTTCACAACTTTGGGTCATCAAATCTTCCCTCAGTATTTGTTGCTCATAATGATGAAGTGATCAAACTTTGGCATGAGCGATTTGGTCACTTAAACTATCGCTCCCTTCAGCATCTATGTAAAGAAAATATGGTGACAGGTCTTCCTATGGTATCTTGCAGAGATGGTGTTTGTTCCGAATGTGTACTCGGAAAACATCATCGGGACAGTTTTGACAAACGTGCCTCTTGGCACGCCTCAGCCCCTTTACAGCTTGTGCATAGTGATTTATGTGGTCCTCTTCCTGTTGCTTCATTCTCTGGCTGCAAGTACTTCTTAACTTTCATTGATGATTTCTCCAGACGCACTTGGGTATACTTCTTAAAACTCAAGAGCGAAGTATTTAATTCTTTTTTGGCCTTCAAAGCCTTTGTTGAAAAACAATCTGGACATCAAATTCTTAAGCTAAGAACTGATAATGGTGGAGAATATGTTAAAAACACATTCATCAACTTTTGCACCGAAAATGGAATTCAAATGCAACATACTGTTCCATACACTCCACAACAAAATGGTGTCGCTGAAAGGAAAAATCGCACCTTAAAGGAAATGGCTAATTGTATGCTGCAATCTAAAGGACTCAGTCTTAGTTTTTGGGCCGAAGCAATTAATTGTGCAAATTATATAATCAATCGCACTCCTACTAAGGTTCTAGAGAATATCACTCCAGAAGAAGCTTGGAGTTCCATTAAACCAGATGTAAGTCACTTTCGTGTGTTTGGAAGTGAAGCATGGGCCCATATTCTAGATGAAAAGCATAAAGCTTTAGAACCTAAGAGTGAGAAATGTACTTTTGTTGGATATTCTAAAGATGTAAAAGGTTATCGACTTATTCCATTTAAGTCCAAAAATGTTATCATTAGAAGAGATGTACAATTTGATGAAACTAAATCGGCCTGCGAGCCTAGTCCGGCGGATGTGCCACCTCTTCCTATCTCTTCTACCTTTGAAAACATTTCTTCTTCAGATGATGAAAGCGAGGATGATAATCCTCCCCCACCTTCTCAGGATCCTCAACTTCCAAGATGGGTCCGTGCTACTCGGGATGCAGCAGGTGATCTTGCCGGTGATCCTACAGATCAGCGACGTACACGTTCTCAGTTTGAAAGAGCCTCTTCTTTACTGGCTCAAGCTCCAGTAAATCATGATCCTGACACTTTTGCAGAAGCTTCAGGCCATCCACATTGGGAAGCAGCTATGAATGAAGAATATCATTCATTGATGACAAATGATACATGGGATCTTGTTCCTCTACCAAAGGGACGCAAACTTGTTAGATGTAAATGGGTTTACAGAACCAAGTATGGACCAGATGGGAAAGTTGATAAACATAAAGCTCGTCTAGTTGCTAAGGGCTTTTCACAGGTTGAAGGCATTGACTACACTGAAACCTTCTCCCCTGTTGCCAAAATGAACTCTATCCGCCTTGTTCTTTCCCTTGCTGCCTCTTTAAAATGGGAAGTCCATCAGATGGATGTTAAATCTGCCTTCTTGCATGGGGACTTGTAGGAAGAAATCTATATGGAACAACCCATTGGCTTCATACAAACAGACTCCAGCCTTGTTTGTCGACTTAAGAAATCCCTTTATGGCCTCAAGCAAGCTCCTCGGGCTTGGTATGCCAAAATGGATAGCTTTCTTTTAGAATCTGGCTTTTCTAGGTGTCATTCTGACAATACTGTCTACACCAAGAAAGTGGGGAACTCTCTTATCATCCTTGTTCTTTATGTTGATGATCTTATTCTTACTGGTAGTGATCCCAACCTTATAAACCATGTGAAGTCCAGCCTTAAAAAGAAATTTGAAATGACAGACTTAGGACACTTACACTATTTTCTCGGTCTTCAAGTCTTGCAATCCCAGGAGGGTATTTTCCTTTCCCAGTCCAAGTATGCTTGTGATATTCTTCGTCATTTTCACATGGAAGACTGTAAGCCAGCCCCTTCTCCCTTTCAGTCTGGAGTCAAACTGTCAGCCTCTTGTACTTCTCCTGAAGTTGATGCTACCTTATACCGTCAACTTGTCGGAAAACTCTTGTATTTAACCCATACTCATTCTGATCTTTCCTTTGCTGTTGGCCTTGTTGCTCGTTTTATGCAAAACCCCCGTGAAAGTCATTGGAAAGCAGCTAAAAGAATACTTCGTTATGTTCGAGGTACAGTACAGTTTGGGATTCATTACAGTGCCAAAGCAGCTCCTCTGTTAGTTGGTTTCACTGATTCTGATTGGGCTGGTGACCATGATGATCGGAAGTCTACTGCCGGTTATGTCTTCACTCTTGGTTCAGGACCTATTACATGGGCTTGTAAGAAACAGGCTGCCATTTCTCTTTTGTCAGCAGAAGCAGAGTATCGTGGTGCCGTGGAAGCTAGTAAGGAAGCCTTGTAGCTTCGTCAGATCCTATCAAAGTTTGGCTTTGAGCAGCAGCATCCAACCACACTTTGGTGTGATAATCAAAGTGCCATTCAGCTATGCAAAGATCCAGTCCAGCATCAGCGCAGCAAACACATTGAACTACACATGCACTTCATCAGAAAGCTGATTCATGACCATGTTCTTGAAGTGCAATATTGTCCAACAGATGATCAGGTTGCAGACATCTTCACAAAGGCTCTCACAGAGGCGAAGTTCACTAAAATTCGATATATGCTTGGAGTTCAGGAAGTTGTCACTAAGGGGGGATAGGCTCTAGTGCCTCCTTCCTTCTCCTATTGTGTCATATTTGTAAATCCTTCAATCCTATCCCAAGTTGTTCTTAAGGGGGGATGTTAGGATATTCCGACACATAGGATATAGTTAAGTTCAACTTGGTCTAGTATAGAGTTAGGTTAGAGTTAGGTAAAGTGTGTTTCTTTACCATTGTACATTTTGTAACTTACAATCCGACGGTCACGATATGTAGTGATCCGACGGTTCACTCTCATCTCGGTATTACCGACACTTGATCCGTGGCTTGACAACCGATTGGTCCATGAGTTCTATTTAAAGCGCATGGAGGGTCATTGTTCGGGTAATCCGTGCATGAGAGAAGCTTATGTAAATTTTCATTCTTTGATTAATAAATTGCCTGTAGTACCCACGTTGGGACAGGCCGTGGACTGTTTCCCTCCTTGCACTTTGAGGGTTTTAACCACGTAAAAAATACTGGTGTATTGATTTGAGATCTGGTTGTGAGCGGTGTCCTTTTGGTATTCTTTCTGAGGAACTTACCCTGTAAATTCCTACAAGGATGCAGGAGAGGTCCAAGGTTGGGTTTGGTTATATCCTTGAAAATTCAATTCTAGGAACGAACTCTGACTCTGACCTTTCCAGGTGGGACTTTTGGCTATTTGAGCTTGGTCAAGGGTTTCAGGATTGCCTTTATAAATGTCCTGTATACTAAGAAGTGATGGAAACTTCTCGGTTGGGTGCTCTAGAGTGAAAATCCCATAAACTTCTATGGAATTTAGAGGACATTCCCTCTTTGCATGTTTACGCCTATACTTGGGACAAAAGATTGCCATAGATGCCTTTCAGCCTCATGCTTTTGATTGACTTTCATGGTGTCCAGTTGGTTGCTGATTGTATTCAAGATGTCAGTTTTGAAATTCTCTAATAGTTCCCCAACTCAACTCTGGTGACAGCATTAGCTGCAGTCTTCTTTTGCACATAGTCTCGAGAATTGTCTCGAAGTTCACAAAGCTTTTTACCTGCTTTAGCTTCGGTTCTAGAGTAGGTGTGATAAAGGTCAATGATTTCAGCAAAGGATTCCTTGTAAATGTCCCCACCACTAATCAAGTTCAATGTTTCGATGCAATCGTCTCTTAGCCCTTTTAGGAACACAGTTCTGATGATTTTTTGGTCTAGGGTGCTTCCATGGGATTTATGAAAATTATATAGGAATCTCTTAAGATACTCTTCTAGGTTTTCATCTTTAGTTGGCTACATCCTAAGGATATCACTAATGTCCCTACTCTTGCAGAAATCTTGATATTTTTTAAGAAAACTTGACCTCATACCATCCCATGTGTATATGGTATACTTCCCTAGACTTATGAACCACCTAATGGTTGCGTCTTTCAATGTGGCGGGAAACAATTTGAGTTTATGTGCATCCTCATAGTAATTATAACTACAACATAAAATATTGAATTCAAAGATAAATGCATCAAGATCTTCAGATGATTTACCATAGAATAGTGGTAGAGATGCCACCGGAATGTTCTTCATGTTGATGTCGCGAGTCACATCCAGGATAGGGAATCCGAAAGTGACTTCTTCTTCTTCTTGGTTTCCTCCAAATAGGTTAACATTCTATCTAGGGCCTTCCCCTTCTCCGTGGTGTTCCTCATGGTTTCTGTCCTGACCATCTACATCTTCCATATTTGCAACAGGTACCCGCTAGGGCTTGCTAATTATGGTGTGGATCGGGGGTATTGGAACACGGTAGATATTGGTGGACTACTCATGCAAGGGGTCTGACTATTCGACTGGTTCTTCTACACAGTTGTCAAAGACAACCTGTTGTATGATCCTTCCTTCTCGATCAAAGAATTCTTGATGTGAAATCACGTTAGCATAAACACTTACTCCCTCGTGTCTTAAACCTGCATATCAATTAGCGATAGTTAAAACATGTATATTTATTAATCCAAAAGTTGTAGGAAATTTAGAGTTTGAAATAAATCTACCTTTACTGTCCCTAGGTCTACCTGTACTTCTATGCATAAAGATAAAGGAAAATAGAAATCAAGAACAAACAATGATCGGTCAAACTTTGGAGAAACCCCAGCAAAAGTAGATGCTTGGCTCTTCACTCACGTCTTACTGTACTCACTCCACCCTCTGACAGTCCTGCAAGATCTTGAAACTCTGATAATAATGTTACCTGAATAATAAATGACAACTGCCCTAGCAACGGTGCCAAAATGTTGAGAGATTTAAATTATCAGATTGAATCCCTTAATATTAATTTTTAACCTGGGGTTCGTAAGCACAATTGCCTTGCACTCTCTTCATTTAGGGTCAGGTCAGAGTTTGATGATTTCCCCTTTTACAATTTATGGGATGATAACTATTTGTAACTCAAATCATCTAATTTGTCAAGAGCAAACCCAACAATCAAATTCAATCTAAAACCTTTACAAATTTCAATATTCAAATCTGTACCAAACTATGTATTTCTAGAAAGCAGACTTCATTCACACCAAATAATATCAATCAAATCTCTGAATGTTGGTACCAGACTTTCTATGTGAGAACCAATCAATCATTCTCAACAGGCATCCTATGATAATGGCTATTTTTACTTAAAGAAATCAAATAATCCTATGATAATAACCACTCAGCTTATTAAACTATTAATGCCATAATAATTTTTTCCCAGAGAAACAATGACACTAATCTTATAGCAATCCAATTACTAATTCAATGAGTGATCTGTTCTGATAGTACTTCCATCAACCAATCATTATGTACTTAAGAGCTTATTTCCAGATCAAGTTTCAGGGTTTAAGTACCAATTGGAATAATTTCTCTATTTTGTTGTTCTATCCTCAATGGATCACTTACAGGATTGAATAAATGAAAGCAACTCTGATACTTATCTTACTTAATGCCCAACTATTAATCCTAGAGACTATACCTAATTCTATGCTACAATCACGCAAATCCCTACCACTATGATACTGTAAGTCATAACAATGATCTAATCATGAAGTAGACACCCTAACAAATGAACTGAGAAAGGAGTCAATCATTCAAAGAAGACTATCTTTTGCATAGAAGTGAGGATAATCATTTCAATTCACCATCGATATTGGCAATTAATGAACAAGAGAAATAAATGATAACTATAGAATTGGTCTTTTGAAATCATTCCTGTAATGTCATATACCAGTTTATAGCGCATCAATCCACAATGAAACAAACCAATTAATAATTCGTGCAAGCCATAAATCCTTGTATTTAAGTTACTAGTCCGATAGTTTAATCAAATTTGTTAAGTCTTCAAATGATCTAGACAGCGCCAGCCTATATTCAAGTTCCTCTGAAATGCTACAGTTAGGATTGATCTAAGTCAATTCTTTTCAATGAAACAGAGGTTGATTTAGAGGAAATAGACAAAAATCGTCCTATTCAATTGAGGTCATCATTCATCTATATCTGTTGAAATATTTAAGAACTCTGACATCAACTGTTGGTGACAATTCAAATCAGTGTATTAGTGACCATACAATGCGTTCAGAGTGCAGGCAAATCAAAGCGATAGAGTGGCTCTGGTTTGGAATGGCAAAAAATCACACTAAAATCTAATTGAAATTCATGAAAATGGTAAAGACTCCTGCAATCACACCTATTAATCAATCAATCAATAATAATCCACGCAAACGGACTTGTAAATGGAAAATGAAATTGAGCGAATCTAAGTGCGTAGTGTCATTGCTGATACAAATACAAACAACCCTGTATGGGTGCGCCCGGCCACACCTGGGGTTGATAACTTATAGTAACTAAATGATTTAGTTCACAGTCAAAACATGGACTCAATTCCAATCAACGCATTCAAAAACGGCTTTAGAGCAAGAGCAGCATCACAATTATATTAAAACTAGTTGCAATCATACAGTAAAATGCTTCACGAGTTTGGTGCTAGTTTAACATATTACATCCCATGCCCTTATAGGCATTCACTTACACTAAAACATAAAACTAAAAATAACCATTAAACAACATTACTCCTTCTAGGTGAGTTGATTTGAACAACCATCTCGGATTGGTTTATCAACTCGTAACCAACTCCCAATTTTATATATACTGCAACCAAAGGAAATTGGGCGAAGATCTCAAGATCATGATGTGTTCTTCTTATGGTTATGCCATTTCATCTTCCAAAACGTGTTGCACCCTATCCATTTCGTTACCTCAGTACCAATTCTGCATATAGCCCTTGAGTACCAAAGTAGAAAGTCTTCATGCATCAACTGCTTCTTTTATATCGTCCTGCACATTCTGCTGAGAGTCTACACTTGATTGTAATAATAAGTTACTTTTAAAAATATGCTACTTCTATTCACTTAAATCCACCAACGAATAGCTAAATGTAGCCATGAGAAGGTTTACCTCAAGTGGGGAGTAGAGCTAGGATTAGGACAGTAACTTAGCAGAGAAATAGGTTCCCTGGTACCAAAAAGGGGTCAAAATGGGGATTGAACAGACAATAATAAGAACAAAATAGGGGATCAAAACACCTAAGACCTAGTTCTAAGTCCTATCCATCACATTTTTCATTCAAACCTAACACCTAAAGTCCTAACCCTAACCATTAAACTCTCGACCTGATCATAACAAAACATTACAATAACAGTCCTAAACCACGTGCATATGGAGACCGGAGTGGAGGAGGACATGTGTACAGGACCGGAGTTAGTCATCGGAGTTGACCACAGGCCACTAAACGCCATCCCTAAACCATAGCAGGATAGCGGCTCATGTGATCATGAGTCAAACGATGGAGGTTAGCAGTAACCACAGTAGTTACCATGTCAGGTTGACATGTGAACAATTATGAATAAACCGTCAGAGTTAGGGCTTAAGGTTACACTGCAGTGGAAAAGTTAATCGTCGGGGTTAGAGGTGACATGTGAACAGCGTGCAAGCCGGAGACCGCCAATTGAAACTGTCAGTAGAACCATCAACACCTAAACTGTGGGTTCGGTCACAGCTCACATGAGTTGTCCAACCCCACCCAGTTAAAGCTGACCACAAATGGTTTATTGATTAATACAAAGTTATTTTGGGTTTTAAAAGGTTTAGTTTGTTAAAACTAATTCGAAGGTCATGAAACCCTAGCCTATGTGGCAAATTGCAACTAGACCGAGCTTGTAAACCCATCCTGAAGCAACAAATTCACCATGGATTCAGCAAAAGTGGTTTTCATGAACCTGGAGGCCTTTAAAAGGTAGATTTTGTCCTCATTGAGAAAGAGAGTGGTTTTTTACTTTTGTATGCAGATTCTGGAGGACATAGGTTGTTTTTGTTTTCAGTGTTACAGGAGCATCCGAGGTCGGTTTTGGAAACATAAAGAAGTGTTGGAAATTTGGTTCAGAGGGCTATCTGATGACAGTGATCATAAGTTCCTACATGCACATTCAGTCTAGTATTTTCTCTGTGTAATCAACCTCTTCTGTTCATTCCTAATAAAAATAGTCACCCATCTTGAAAGTGGACCCGAAGACGTAGTCCCTCAGGGATGAACTCCGTCATCAATTTTTCTATCTGGTATCGCTATGTTTTTACTATTTTCACTTCTACTATGCATTGATTTTATGTTTAATCAGCTTTCGTAAAGTGTTCTTCTCAAGCAGTTTACCTCGATTTACGTATTTTTCAGTTAACATTCAATTCAATAATGGCTAATCAATTCTACATTAGTTTTTAGTTTATGATCATTTCAAATCACAGGTTGCCATCAGATCCATAATGCCAACAAACTCCTTTATCAAGGAGGGATATGTGAAGTAGAGTTGGTATAGTACAGAAAAAGATGCCATGATAATCATCAAAAAATATTACTTTAACTCGTTTAATAGAAGTTCACTCTTCTATTTCCTATTCTTCATAGAATTTGTCCAAGATATTTTCAACCCACTCACATAGGTTGGTTCGAACAATGTTTGTGAGTTTCAATGGAAATCAACTCTCATCTTCTTTCTAGTGCATTAGAGGACTGGTCGAGGAGTTTCTTAATTTCAACAGGGGATTCTTTGACAAATAGTTCATGTGCTTTTATGAAAAGAGTGTGCCCTAACTTCCACAATTGATAATCTGAGATTTCTCCTTTCATAGTTCTTCAAATAATTGTTAATCATCGTCTACCACCACTATTGTATCTCTTCTAAGGTTAACATTTATGTTTTCATGTTGCAAGCACTGGAGTCCAATACTACTAGCAACAGAACCAATGTTTTAGTCTAGCAAGCAGTGTGCATTGATTACCAGTAGAAAGGACACAAGAACTCACATGGACATATGCAACATAAGAATAAGAGAAGAGATACAAATTAACAAATAACCAACAAAGTAGTATATTATATAATGATATCTTGAGAATCCAATTAGAACAAGTACATTGATACATCCATTGTTATATATATACTCAGTCGAGATGGTTACATTAGTTTAACTTTCATAACTAACTTAGCCTATCTGATTTAGACTATTGACTCAACTGGGCTAGTTAACTAAGTCGACTAGCCCCTCCAACACCAACCTTTGTTTCTCCATAAAAATGTTACATTGGAAATTGAAGCTCTATGTTTAAAGTAATCATAACTTCATGTAACCACTAAAAATATATAATGTCAACATCTCTAATGAATTTATACCCTATATAGGGCATCCGTGTTTAATGATTTAATACATATGACCAAGGGTTTTGCGGGTTCACTATGAATGTATAATTGGGTCATATAATTGTATCTCATTATATTAATGGGAAAATGTTTCCTAATATAAATAAGTAAGTCATACATAAAATAATTTATTCATATAACTAGAGGACCCTTTTATTGGCCACAATATTCACAACAATTTAGCAAAAATATGAATCATGAGAAAAGTTCCACCATGATCCAAATTTCATGGTGGAATGACACTCCAAGGGTTTTTCCATATTAAATTTATAATTCAATTCACAACCTCATAGATGTATATCTTGATATCATTACCATTTACAAACCTTTGAAAATTACTTTCACTATTTCCATTACATGGAATTACTCTTTCAGAGCACTAAAGAACTAATTCCAAACAAAAAGCACACATCCATTTGGTTACAGTCTCATTTTGAATCCTAAAATCCATTTGGGCTTTGTATTGGCATTTTCACTATTGTTTTCCTTTTCGAAGTGCAAATGTTTGCAAATCACCTTAAGAAAATACGATTTTCACCTTCTATTTCTTTAATTTCCATAATCCTGCTTAACTAACATGAATGAAAAAACATAAATTTAATCCTCCATTTTTGTGACATATCCATCCTTATTCTCTTCCATATTCTCTTTCTTAGTGTTATGATCCATCCACCTGAAAAATGATAAGAAACAAATGACAAAGCATATAATTATAATAAAATGATACCACAAGGGTTCTAGATGACATAATAATATAACAATTGAAATGTAATCACTCAATATATATATTAGGGGTTTTGGGGTTAACATGGGGGCTTATATAGTGCTTAACATGCCCCTACCCTTTAAAGAAGTATTTTCCTCAACACTTGAAAATTTGTGGGTGTTTTCGCTTCTTCCATTGGCAGGTTCTTTGATTTAATGAGGTACTCAATATATGCTCAATCTCTCAACTTCATAGTCCTTGTTTCCAATTTTTTTTTTTTTTTTTTTAATTATTTCTAGTATTATTTTCCCTTCTTCATTAATCTCCAGTAAAATAGTTTGGATTGGGATCTTATTCTCAATTATCTTCTTTAATCAAGAAACATGGAAGATTGTATGTACATGTGAAGATGGAGGAATCTCCAATTTGTAATCCATACTTATAATCCTCTTCAACACCTTATAGGGGAAATAATAACTCAGAGCTAATTTATTGTCCTTCATTTTTTTCTTGAGGTACATTTGTTTATATGATTGTAATCTCACAAATATGTAGTCCCCATTTTTAAATTCACTTTCATTGTAATGTTGATTTGCTTTTTGTTTCATCCTATTTTGTGCCATAAACAAGTTTTCCTTTAAGATTCAAGAACCTCTTATTGGTGTTGTATGTCGTCCTCTATTGCTCGAGACTTTATAGTCCCTTTCAAGGGTAATGTGATGGGTGGAGGATGATATCCATAAAGTAACATAAATGGTGAAATTTTTTATGAAGTATGGAAGGATGTGTTGTATCACAATTCAGCAAAAGGAAACCATTTGAAAAATTGTGTACATTTATCAAATGAAAAGAAACATAGATATCCTTCTAAACATTTATTCATAATATCATTTTTTCCATCTGATTGAGAATGGTAGGATGAGTTGTGAACCAATTAATTCCCAAACAAGAAAATTATTCAATCTAAAAATTTCCAGTGAAAATTGGATCTCTACCACTTACAATAATCTTTGGTATTCCATGTATCTTTTCAATTGTTTCCATGAATTATTATTCCACAGTGGTTTCTTTAAAAGGATGAGAAAGAGACAAAAATTGGGCATACATTATCATTCAATCTACCAGTACTGTAATGAAACTCTTTCCTTCACATTTGGTTAAACATGTAATAAACTCCATTGAAACCTCTTCCCAACATTGGCTAGGTATGGCTAATGGCTAAGGGAGCCGTGGAGTCTTGAGAGTCTCTCCTTTATTTTGTTGGAATACCACACATTTCGCCACAAATTTTTGCACTTTTCTTTAAGACATTCCCACAAAACATATTTATTGATCTTATGGGATGTCTTTAAGAACCTTGATTGTTCGCATATAGGATAAGTGCACAATTTAAATATCACTTTCTATTTCAGTTGAGAATTCTTTTATTAGTATAAGTGATATTGATAGCATAATAAATTATGTTTCCATGTATTTTTTCTAATGCATTGGGATCCTCTTGTAGCTATTGAAGGATATGGAATTTCTTCTCATCTTACCAACATTCTATCCTTACTTCTTCCACCCATTCATATTGTGGAATGGAAGTAACACATAGTAAATCATTTGTTTCTTCCTCCTTCCTTGAGAGTTCATTTGCCACAATAATTTGTTTTCTCTTTTTATAGATAATTTCAATGTCATAACCCAACATATTTGTGACCCTTTTTTGTTTCTCTTCTAAACATAGACTTTGATCCAATAAGCACTTCATACTATCATGATCTATTTTTACTTTGAAGTGTCTTCCTATTAGGTATGGACGTCATTTCTTAACTGCATGTAATATGGTCAACATTTACTTTTCGTATATGGGTATAAGTAAGTTATTTCCTTTAAGTTTTCTAATTTAAAAGGAAAGGGGCCTTCCTTCTTGAATAAAAAATAAATAAACAAATAAATATTGAAAAAATACTTTTTGTAATATTGAAAAATAAATATTTATCTTTCAAAGTTAAAAATTATAATTTGCATTGGCCTAATGAATAAAATTGCACAATCATTATTTTTTTGAAGTTGGGTGTTGTTAGGAAAATATTTGTACACATATTTGTCGTAGGTATTTATGCTCAAATGGAAAAACAATAAACCCTCTCAAGTTTTCCAAAAAACCTAGGGCAGACAGAATAAGGGATGGACAATTTTAAGGATTGACTCTTTCAGTAATGCACGAAGTATGTTGAGATTGAGAAGATAAGAGGAAGGTGAGCCTATGAGTCCTCACATGCAGATACATTGGAGTGGTAAGTGTAGATGGAAAGAACTCCTAGTTAGCTCCAAAGCCTAGTCCTGCACATAAATAAGAATAAACAAACCTGTACAGCATAATAATCTTATCAATCGAAATCCATAATAAATACACAAGCATATACTACTAAATGAATCATTACAAACCACACATCCAAACAAAAAATAGTTAGACACAACAAATAACCATTAGGAAACAATTTGGAAAGAATAATTAATCTATATTAATGAATGGGAAGAAGATTACAACCAATAGAAGTTGCAGTAGCACCTCCTCCAACTCCTAGCTCCAAAACTCTCTCTCTCTCTCAAGGAAGATATTGACAACATAACATTATAATGAAATCTGATCCCTTTCTCAATAGCCAAGCCTCCAATATATAGGAAAGTGGAGGCTATGAAGATTAGCAAATTCTTCCTTAGTTCAAATTGGGAAAAATCCATAAGGTGGGTGATGTTTCTTCCTTTTAATTCATTATGGATTTTTCTTGCTTTTGAGTGACTTTATCCACTTTCAAGGGATTTAATCCATTTTTAAGAGCTTTATTTGTTTAGGAAAAAGTTGTAGATGAGGACAAAGCGATCATATTCCACCATATGAGAGTTTCCTCATGAACAAAAGTTTCATAGTGAGTCAACTCAGGCGTTTTTCCTTGTGACTGAGTGAGAATTTGCTAACACGAGTTAGATGAAGATACAAAGTGTTATAGACTAGGATAATGTTTTACTCACAGTACATAACTTGCATTATAGTATTAAATAGGCTAGATAAAATGGGGTGTAAAGGGGTGTATTTCAACCAAAATCATAGTAATTTCCTTTGAGCTGATGAGGAGGTATTTTCATGTATAACATATTCCCCCTAAAGTGTGAGGTAATAGGAGAATGTGACGGTCGAAATAATTTATAAAACAAACAAGGAGAGAGAGTTTTAGAGCATCAGAATGGAAGGAGACCTGTAGACAACATCAAACATATGTCATATATAAATCATGTCTTGATTTGGGCATTCCCATGCTTAGTATAAAAATAATAACAATAACATTGTGGATCTATGTAGAAAATGAAGAAATCACATCCACCATCAAGTACAATGTGGATCTAGGTCGTAGCGTAAGTAGTCTGATATAAGCTGTTTCCATAAAGAAAATATGAAGTTTGGGAGAGGAAACAAGGTTGAGTGATGCAAGCCTCTACCCAAGGTCTTCGTAACCATCACACAATAGCATAATTCTACACATGTGAATAAGTGAGCTGAAGTTGAACATGAAAGAAATTGTTTGAGTACCAGTAAATGAAGGAAACCATTAACAAACACAAGGATAGACACCAATAAGGATGATGGTCTCTAATATGCATAGTACAATATAGTGAGTGTGAATAAAGGAGTTGACATCGAACACCCATAGAATTGTTCAATTGGGAGCCAATAATGAAAACCCACTAAGAAATTCATGGAAACCTACCACTGAGGACTACAAGATCTAGGGTAGTATAATTTTTCCCAACCCAAGTCCCATATATTTTTGAAGTTGATAGGAAGGGATGTGTCAAAGGTGGGTAGTAGTGGTTCCCACATCGATCGACATGAAATGATAATGATTGATTTTGAAGTGATCTGAAACAACTAGGTGAACTAACTCACGTCAAATGGAAACATTATATAGTGGTCAATAAGTTCCACATATAATATAAAATCCCTTGAACAATAGAAATAATGACACCAAGGAGGCTAGGAAGCTTAAACTCAAGAAAAACAGAGAGAGTTAGGATACAAGGATTTAGGTACATCAGGGTATCAAGGTTGTTATCACTCCTCCAAATCTCCAAGGTTGAGGAAGAGTCCAGCTGAGGTAACTACAGACCAATCTTTTGACTTGGTAGCTAGCCCTACCAAGCGGGAGAGGGCTCTCTCCAAAGGATCACAGCCAAGAGGGCTAGATGGATTTAGGGTTTTAGGCTAGATATAGTAGCTCAGGGTTTGTTTGATTTGATTTGATTGGGGTAGTCACTGGATGAGTGAATTAGGTCAGAAAGTGAACTAGGTCAGGCAAAATAGAGTCAGAATTGTAGGCATATAATGGGGCAAGGTAGGAAAGTTACTTTAAAACTTTGTAGTATAGTGATGAAATGGTTTAGACTGGTGAGGTTCTAAAAAGAGCATGAAGACCATGAATTATTTTTAAACTGAAGAAATGAAACAATTTATGATGATTTTCCCAAAACATAGCATAGAAGATGAATTATTCTTATCACACCTTGAAAATCAAACATACTTAGAGTGAAATGAATCATGAGAGGTACAAAACATTAATACATATGAAATTGAAGAAAAAAAAATGTCAAAATACCATGCCATAGGAATCCCAACAAAATAGTTGCAACTCGTCTAATATATTCCCTTCCAAAGTCTGAAACACTAGTACAACATCCAATAGAGTCCAACATGTAGAATGACTAAGAAATTACATAACATAGGCCTAAAATCAACTCATCCTAGCCTTAGGGGTCAAATCCATGAGAGGAGGAGCAGTTGCAACAAAAACTTAACTGATAGCTAGAGTGTAGGGTGGTCAAAGTGACTCATCCCTAACTTAAGCAAATCGATTCATTACAAGCCATAGAAGCCACTTACCTAATGTATTTACCCTAGGTAATAGTAAAAACATAATAATTATATCATCCTTATCAATTACATCAATAAAACACTAATTTCCCATAGGTAAAAGTCAAATTGGAGAGAAACAATGAAAATCTGGGTTGGCTGTCAAACGCACAACGCTAGTGTCAAATGCATAGCACCATTTTCAAGCTGACTTTTACCTACCTTCATGATGTCCAAATCTAGCCCAAGATAGCTCATTGGAAAGGTTATCTTGTCTAGTTTCTAAAACTGCCTTGTTTGTCAAAATGGGCTTGATCTAGCCCTCCAAAATTCCTTTCTCCCAAGACTACTCAAACACAAAAATAAGGCAAAAACATGATGTTTAGGTGGTTTTTTACCTTTTTCACCAACCAATTTTGCTTTCTAGGGTTGGAAACATGGTTTTCCTAGATGTCTTGGTCCTTCTAAATCCAATGGTGGATATAAAAATTGTCTTAAAAAGACAGGAAAAGCAAGATGACAAGAATTGAGCCAATGTTCTTCAAAATTGTTCAAGTAGCTAATGTTTGAGGTGGCTAGGCATGGAGTGAAGCCTCTGCACATATATCAAGCTTCTTCTTCTCCTCATGGTGAGGTAGGGCTTCAATTCTTACCCTAGCAACTTTGAGCTTTACCCTTTCTATTTGTTTCCTTTAGCAATAATACTTTTATGTCTTTATTTGAATGTTAGTGTCTCTTTTTGCCTTATCTAAGTGGCTTTCAAGATGGGTGTTCACCCTCTCAAGCCAACGCTCCCGGTTCTCATTTATCATTTTGGCAAAGTGCTCAATTAGGGTGAGCTCATTAGCTAGTTCAGCCTCTTTTTGTTTCTCTATCTCTAATGCTCTCTATAGGCCTCTAGTCCTTCGCCCTTCTCTTGGCACCTGTTCCTCTAGTTGGTCACTATATTCTCCATATGCTTCATCAAGTAAGGCCTTAGCCCTTTCAGCCTCCCTCTTTGCCTTGATGAGATGAATCTCCATGAGCTCATGTTTGGTCTCTAACTGCTTATTTTTCTCCTCATAGTATGTGATGATGTGTTTTTCCCTTTGCAAATTGACCTGGAGTTCCCCTATGAGTGCTTCCTTCTCTTTAATGGAAATGGCTATGCTCTCAAGGTCAACATTTTCACTTAGGTCAACTAAGTGAAAATCTTGCTCTGTCTCATGGAGGTCCACCTCTTGCTGCTATATCTCTACCTCTGTCACCTTTTCCTTTCCCTTTTGTACCTACTTTGCTGATGAAGAAGGAAATTCCCCTCCCACAATCTGTGGGGCAAACACTTGCATATGCCCTCTCTGATAGGTATGAGCCAAAGTACCCAAACTAGCAATTTTAGGCTTGCTAATCTCACCATGTTCAATGTGCCCTTACTCTCTGCCTTCATCTCTACTAGGTGTCTGAATAGGCTCATGAAATGGTGATGATGGAGGTGATGGTGTGGCTGACTCATCAGGTGAGGATGAATGATGTATGGGCTAAGATGGAGGAATGGAGGTGGATGGATGAGATGATGAAGGGATGCCTTGAATATTTTCAGTAGATGCATGAGTGAATATGGGATTAGCTATGAGGGTACTCCATGCAATGTTGAGTTCCTTGAGATGGTAAAGGACTATGATCTTAATAAGGGACTGATGAAATACACTTTTCATTTGATCTTTATACTCCCTCTTTTCGGCAATGTAGGCCATGTTCTCAAGACTCTCGAAAATATAGTAGGGTATATTAAGCATTTTTACCCTAGCTAAATGCATTAAGAGCCGGATATGATAATAATAGACCCTGGAGAATCTACCTTCACATGAAAATATTTCATAATAATCTTCATCATTGGGGCATACTAGTCAAGGAGGCATGGAAAAGGAAAATAGCCCCTTCTTTCATTTCTATACCTTGGTTTCACGTAAGGCTCATAATAATGCCTCTCCAAATCACCTTTTTTAAACCATTTTTCCCCAAAATATGGAATTCAGGTGGCAGTTGACATATTAGAAGTAGACAAAGTGAAATTTATACCTACTAGAGTGACCTGGTTGCCTTGAAGTTTAGAAATGAAGATCCTAGTCAAATTAGAATGATGTAGGATTGCCTGAACTTGCTCAAAGAAATCATAACAGTCTATCCATTTGAAGGATGTCACAGTCATAGGGGATGCTAAGAGTTCCCTGAGATCTGTGGGCTCAAAACCTGTGTATCTGGCCTCCTCTATTCCCTATCTTCTTCTCTATTTGTTTCCTCTTCATGACTATGTGGTTTGTATTCTTCCTCTGCCATGGTGTTTAGTATCAAACCCTAGGGAGCTGTAAGGTAGGGGGACTGTATTTTTTAGGGTATAGTAAATTGGGAAGGGTAAAATGAAGATGAGGGGTGAAGAGATATATGTATTGGAGAGGGATACAGGGTAGTAGTATGATAGTTTGGGGATGGGGGAAACTGTTTGCAATATAGGGGTTTGGGAGCTTAGGTAGTTGTATCACCTAGGAATTAGGGTTTTAGGACAATGGGTTAGGGGGTATCTGGGATATAAATACTTAGGGAAAGGGAAAGAGGGTGGAGGGAAGTGTGCAAAAGGGAATGAGAGTGGAAGGTAGTTTTTGGGGGAAATCTAGGGTTTAGATGTAACAATTAAGCTAAATCTTCAATAAAACCTTTCAAACACTTAGGAATTGACTTGAGGAGGGGGAAAATCACATCCCTTAGCTGCTACTTACTTGCATTGAGGTTGAAATCATTTTGGAGGAGCTAAGGAGGTGACTGGAGCATTGCTGGACAAACACACAACGCTAATGTAGAGTGCGTAGCACCTCAGGCAAACGCACAACACCTCAGGCAAACGCGCAGTGCCTTAAGGGAACGTGCAATGCCTTAAGGAAATGCACAATTCTAGGTAAGCTCATAGCGCTAGAAGAAAGCACGTAGTGCTAGAAGAGAACGCGCTGCACCAGAAGGAAATGTACAACGCCTGCCCTATATTTGTTGATTTTGCCCAGAACTGTGAAAAGGCTCTCTTGGGGTTTGCTCAATGAGTGTTAGGAGGAAAATGAAGGTGAGTTTGAAGCCAATAAGTCCTTTATAGGTGAGTGAGTTTGATCTTTTGCTTTTCAAACCCACTTTCTAATGTTTCATTTGACCCCTTTTTGACCTCTTTGCTAATTTTTCTTTCTGACTTTTCTTTGCAGGTGGATGATGTTGAAGGTTTGGCAATGTTCAATTTTGACTTTTTTTTGGATGATGTTGGCAATGGAGTTTGAGTAAATAGCTAAGAATAGTGACTTATCACATATGATAAACATAAAATTACATAAATAAATAAAAATTATTACAACTCTCTTTTTGAAATAAAATTACAAACTGGAACGAATTTCTTGCTTAAAATCAAATTTGGAACTTTAGCAACCATGGTTACATGCTTATAAACCCTTATTTAACTGAAAAAAGTGATATTATTTGCTTCACTCTCGTACTTTGCTGGCCTTATGTAGTGAAATGGTGTTTTATTGGACCTTGAAAAATAAAACCTAGTGACCCAATGGGACCTTGAATGATTGGACTTTAGGTGGACTTGAATGACACAAAACATGATGAAATGAGCTTTTATAGTCAATTTATGCTTAGCAAGACACCTGAAGGTGGGCCAACAAATATAAGTTTTTGAGAGGGGATGGGGTTTCAACTTGGGCTACCATCAGTGAGTAAATTTTTACATGATGACCTAGGTGGAATGATAAAAATTTCAACATGGGACACTAATATGATATAAAAGAGGAGTTTTCATCACTGATGGCAGTATGAAAATACTGACTCTAACATCGGCTGTATTTGGGGATGACAGCTCCTTGGAGGTGCCAAGAACACCGTGGACCAAGTGCCTAACCATATGGGCCAATACAGTCAAAAAATCAAACTGCAATACATGAGTAAATGTTGACAGCTCAAATAACTCAAACTAACTCAAAACTAACTCAAATCTGACTTGAAACTGACTTACATGACTAAGGACTGAATACTAAAAATGGCATAAAATAAATGAAGCTCCATGGCCTTCACTTCGGGCTCCGAACTCCAATGATCTTTGCTTCACACTTGCAAAAAATTTAAAATGTATGTACAATGAAACCAGTACAATCCAGAAAAGATAATGCTTCAAGATCCTACCATTGACTGGTCCTCTTAAGCATGGTTCTCCATTCATCTCATCCAACAATAAAGCATTTTGTCCTCGGAAAGCTGAAATCTAATAAGGGCCTTTCCATGGGTTCTCGAATTTACCATGCTTACACTTGTCTTTGTTTCTGGCATCCCAACGAAGTACCACATCTCCAATTTTAAAATCATCTTCCTTTGTTTTCTGGTCATATATCCTCTTTATCCTCTCATGAAACTTGGATGTGTTTTGAAATACCTCATCCTGTGTCTGCTCTAAGTGAACCATTTGATTGATCCGACGCTGAATATCATTCTCTTCACTTCCCTTTCCTTGTAACAATTTAATGACCGAGACTGCTAATGATGAAGGAAAAACAATATCTACTCCATACACATTATGAAAAGGAGAAAGCCTAAGAGATTTCTTGCTACTCACCCGATCTTCCCACAATGCATTGATCAGCTCTTTGTGCCAATTCTTTTTGTTGCCTCCAACATTTTCTTGATGATGTTGATTAAGGATTTATTAGAGGACTTTGTCAAACCATTTCCTTGTGGGTAGTATGTTATAGAATGCCCCAAATTTATGTTTTATTTGTCACAAAACTCAGTCATATTTTTGGACTTGAATGCTGCCACGTTGTCTATGATAATCTTATTAGGACAACCAAAATGGGACAAGGTATTAGTTTCTAAAAACTGAATGATAACTGAATCTATTGCTTGCCTGGTTGGGATTGCTTCGATCCATTTAGTAAAGTAGTCCGTAGCTGTCAGTATCCACTTGTGTTGTGTGGATGATGATGGATTGATCTCACCTATGAAATCTATGTCCCACTTATGAAAAGATGTATTAACTGATATAGGTTACAGAGGCAAAGGAAGAAGCTTTCTTTTACCTTGGAAAACTTAACACTCGTGACAACTCATCACTACCTTGTAGATATCTGCAAAAAGTGTAGGCCAATAGTAACCTATTCTCAGTACTTTGTTGGCTGTGGTATTCCAGTACAAGTGGCCCCCACAATCTCCTTAGTGGAAGTCATTTATTACTTCTTTGGACTCATATTCGGTCAATCAGTTCAGCGACACACCTTTGGGATCTTTCCAATAAATTGCACTGTCCATGATACAATATTTGGAAGCCTTCAAATTCAATGACCTGCTCTTAGCCTTAGACATGCCTGGAGGGGGATTTAGATGCTGAAGCGCATAAATAATATCAAAATATCGCAGGGATGATAGAAATATTTCAGAATGAGATCCACTTCTTCTTGATTGTCAGATAATGCTACCACAAGGTTGATGTCTAGAGCATGAAGGTTTGACTCGGCCATGAGTTTGGCTAAGCCTTGACCCTTGATCAACTTTGTAGGCTTGATCTCAAGATCATATTCTAATAATGTTTCTATCCATCTACCTCTTCTACCTTCCGAGTCATTCTACACAAGGACTTCCTTTACCGCTGCATTAGGTACATAAGCAAGAGTATGCAAATGTAAAATGTAAACTCTTAAATCTTTGATTGCCTTTACCAAAGCCAAGGCCTGTTTTTCAATGATGTTGTACTTAAGAGATACATCCCTGATGTTGCAACTGAAAAATTCTATTGGCAGCTCAGTTTTATCCCTTTTTTGCATTAGTACTACTGCCATGGTATGCTCAGAAGAAAATGAAAATATCATAAAGTCATCAGTGTAATTAGGACTGATCAAAACATGAGAAGTGTTTAAGGCAAGCTTCACTGCATGAAAGGACTTGCGGGCTTCTTCGGACCATTTCACCTCATTATCCTTTTTCAACATATTGGTCATTTCTCTAAGATGTTCAAGCAAATTAGGAATAAATCTGCATAAGAAATTCATCTTACCATTGAATGCTTGAATTTATTTCTTGCTGTGAGGGAAATAAATTTGTTAAATGGCTTCTTCTCGTGAAGGATCAATCTGGATTCCGTCTTTCAAAATGATGTGGCCGAGAAGTTTTCCTTCCTCCATAGAAAACAGACTTTTCTTTGGATTGAGAGAGATCTCAAACTTTCTACACTTCTAAAAAATCACTCTTAAATGATGCAAATGTTCATCACCTGAATGTGAAAATACAGTTACATCATCTAAGTAGACAACCAAGAAAACATATTTTTCATCTGAAAAGGCTATGTCCATGGCATGTTGAAAATTGGCCCCTGCATTTTTGAGACAAAATGGCATCTTTCATATTTGAATGTGACCCCAGGTGTGGTGAATGTTGTCTTATCCTGATCATCTTCATGCACTAAAACTTGATTGTAACCTGAGTAGCCATCCAAAAGTGACAGCTAGGAAGCACCCACAACTCTCTAAAGGATATGATCCATTTTGGGAAGTGGATAATTATTTTTCATAGATACTTTGTTCAAGTTTCTGAAGTCTACACAAAACCTAATATCCCCGGTCTACTTTCTCGTCGGGACTAGATTCGATGTCCAATCAAAAAATTTGATAGGAACAATGATGCCTACCTTGTAAAGTTTGTTAACTTCTTTCTCTATGGATGGCAACAACCTCAGGTTAATCCTCCTTAGATTTTGTCTGAAGGGCTTTTGATTGGGCTTAATCAAGATGGTATGCTGAATTATTTTCTTGTCATACTCCTTTAAATCTACATAATCCCAAGTGAAAACATCAGAAAATTTAGAAAATAGATGAGTGTATTTCTCTTTTACCTTAGGAGACAATGCTTTGGACAGCTTGATCCTTTTTGGTTTGTCTGTTGTTCCAATGTTCACGTCTTCAACACCTTTCTCAATAGGTACTAATGTAGACTTCCTTGCTACATCATCTTGATCAAGCAAGTCTTCCAAAGGTACAAGACCTTTCATAATATTTTTGTCTTTCAATTGTAGTATATCAACTTGAGTTTCCTTGATGACTTGATCATCTTCATCATAAACTTCATCCATAGAACAATTTTCAAACTCTCCTTCACTCTGAAGAAAGTTATTCACCTATTTGTCATCCCATAATACTTGCCAATATCGCAAGTTGTCAGGAATAGAGGGCCGATGCTTCACATGAATCTCAAATTTCTTGTTTGAAAAAATGGGAATTTTAAAATTACTTGTAGCTATAGCTAATGAATCTGCCATAAGATTCTGAGTCCTTGGTACAACTGAAAGTGTATACTCAAGAAACATCCTAAGAATATCTAAAACCACATTTCTATATTGTTTCATTCGCAGATGGTGAGCTTGATATTCACCTTTAACTTGCTTGATCACAAGTTCTGAATCACCATACATAGAAATTCTTCGTGCACCTAACCTTTTCAAGATCTTTAAACCTATGATCAGTGCTTCATACTCCACCTCATTGTTAGTGCAATCAAAAGCTAACTTGCTTGAGCACAATATAACATGTTGAGGGAGCTCACCTTGCTGATGATGTGGGCTTCGAATCCAAATGCCAATACCTGCTTCGTCTTTCCCAAGAGCACCATCAAAGTCCATGGTCCAAAGGCCATGTTCTTCTTCCAAGAGTTGTTCAGCATTTTTCTTTTTTGGGTCAATTTTCTGAACTTTCTCAAGGTTCCATTACCTTATCTAATGCTTGTTCTGAACCTTTTTCTTCCTTGTTTGATGGATGTTAGGATGAACGTGGAAACTCTTCCTTTCCTTGATATGAAAATGTCTTTATACAATTGAACATCTCGGGTACATCTTTAATTTCCATAAGCTGACTATCTACATCATTCACTCCACTATCATTATATAAAAATAAATGACTCTAAATCTGTATGTACATCATTTATAGGATGATTGTTGGGCTTCTCCTTGCTAGTTATCATGAACTTCATTTTGGTTTCTCGGTTGAACTTTCTCAATTGCCCGAAAACCAGGATGGTGTCATAGGAGAAGTCTAACTGCAGTGTGCCTCTTAATTTTGCTCCCCAAGATCTTCACAATAACATGCCAAACTGTGGTGGTATATCAACTACCATCACATCCATTAAAACATTCTTTGCAAGGATTTGATCCAGGGATACTACCAAACCTTTGATTAGACCAAGACAACAAACCTTACTGGAATCAAAAGAATACAAAGCATGGTACTCACGAGTTATATCTAGACCCAACCTTTCCTGATGGCTTTTGGAATTAAATTATGAGAGGCTCTAGAGTCAAGCATGGAGTTGTGAAGAATGAATTGGCGGATTCTTAAACTAAGATAAAATGGAGGAACATCATTATCACCTGACTGACCATCTATGGCTGGACCAAAAATCAATTCAAGTTGGTCATCTTCAATATTAACCATGTCACACATAGGATCAACTTTGAGCATTTTAATTATATTAGACTTATAATGGCTATATTTTACTAGTTCAATAAGAGGGATTGACACTTTCAACTTTGAAATTTTAGTTTCTAGATTGAAAGAACTAGATTTATCTACCTCTCTTTGGACATTGTCTCTCTTCTCGAGCAGATCTCTTGGTATCTGATCCTTCTTTTGACTGTCATGATCCTTGCTTGGACTGCTTGTAGATGGTTGTTCTGCTCTGCTTTGATCGGTTGCTACTAGCTATTTACCTTTACTTTGAATACCTTGAAGATTTGATTTATGTTGGGTATCTTTCTGTTGTGATGTCCTTTTTTGAATATGAGTGATTGAGACATCTATATTCCTCAAAGAATATTGCTTTTGCTAATAACTGAGTGCATTCAAATATCCTCTTTGATAATCATTGGTATGGGTCTCTAATGCATTGTCACTTTCCAATATGTAGTCCTCATCTTTAGGATCCTCCACCTTCTCGAAATACTTCTCATTTTCAGTCAAGAAAATGGGATGGTAATCTTCCCTAAAGAAGTGATTTTCCCCAACAATCGGATCTATTTCATCATCAAATTCTCCTTGAGCATAATTTTACTGCAAGGGTGTCCAAATAGGCTACTGAGATGTCGATGCTTCATGTTGGGTAGTGGAGGTCTCGCGTAACTGTTTTGGGGCTTAAAGCCTATAAATTAGGATAAAAACATGGTAAAGACTCTGAAATATGCAGAGCATGAAGCATAATAGATCGAGTCAAGGGGTTTGTCCGCCCAAGAAACAATATAGAATAATAGGAAGTAAGTCAGTTTGTCCATGGTCCGTGGACCATAGGAACATATAAATAGAGCTAGGCTCTATGGGTAGAAAGTAGTTTTTTGGTATGTACTTTTAGATCTAAATTGTAATGGGCTTTTGAGAAGAAAATTCTGAAGTGTTTGTGAGTCTGAGTCAAGGGTGTTGGTAGAAAGATAGAGGCTCCGCAGCTATGTGCGCAGAGGCCTAGAGGAGTCCACAGCTGTGTGTGCAGACCCCTGCAGCTGAGTGCGCACGGCAGATCTAGATGTATTGGTGAAGGAATTGTATAAAGATAAGTTGAATTATGAAATTCCGTGTTAAATCTGAATTATTGCAGATTCTGGCTAATTTATGGTTAATACAACTATTTGATCTATGCACGTATGGTTATGGTATAAATTTATGGGAATCAGTATCTTTTCTAAGTGCATGAACTGGTTAATTCTGTTAAATGTTTGCTTAAAGACCATACAAATTATATTTAATCTATTACAATGCATTAATAAAGTATTAAGCAGTGTTCTGGGTCTAGACCTGCGCAGAGCAGAGTGGTGTGAAGCCATAGAACAGTGCGCGAAACTTGCAGACCACATAAAGACATCCCAAGGGTGCAGAAACCTGGTTCCAGCACCCTCCCCTACTATCTCGGGTGAGACCTCATTCCATGCTCCGCGGGTTGCTGCTGAAAGGGCCAGTAGCTGTGGGATTTGTTTGGCTAAATAACTCTTCCAAACCTGGGTGAGGCCCATATAAGCCAACAAATGGTTCCATTGTCGGGACCGGGATCTCCCTAAGGGGTGTCTAATGTCTGAATCCTACAAGGAAAAAGCTTGAAGATTGATTGAATCAGGAGTAGTATGAGTTTAGACGCGCAAGTCAAAGGTCAAGAATGACGAGAGCGATCTAGCTACTGGTATTAAATGGAGCAGGAAGCGAAGATCCAGAGCAATTTTGGTTCGTGGTAGCGGCGGTATGGGAAGCGCATGGGGTTACGGATGATAACATCAAGAAGGCTACCTTAGTTACCGCGTTATAGGACCGAGTGCTGACATGGTATATAAAGTACTCAGGCAACAACCTGAATGCAGGAATAGCGAAATTCGGACCGAATTAAAAAAAGAGTTTAGCCAGCTGAAATCAGAAATGTAGTTGATTATAGGGTTCAAGGAAATCACGATGATGCCTAGTGAAACCCCGTGGGATCTAGATCAAAGATTGAAAAGTACAATCTGTGAGGCGAACATGACAATGTCGTATGTGCAGCACTGCGCATGGTTTGTGGCATCACTAATGCCACACCTAAAGATGGTGCTATCACAGCAAAAGATCTCAACCCAAGCTGAAGCATCAGAGACCACGATGAGGTTGTACGAAACTCTGATACAGGATCCGGGGTTGGGAGTTTAGCAAATGAAAATACAAAATTTTTGTTTAGAAATGAAGAAGTTGAAACAAGAATAGGCACCTCACCCAAGAGCCCAAGAGGAAGTATGGTGTATAAAGTATAGAAGCCAGGGTCATGATAAAGATCATTGTCTAGTTTTTGTGAACTATGCAGCCGTAGGAGGTCCAATGCCATTGCGATCAGAGGCATAGGCAGGCCCCAGCACGGCGCCTGCACTCTGGTGCACAATATGCTAGGAGGGAGGAAAGCATTCCACAGATAATTGTCATTTATTATAGAATATGAGACAACCAGCCCCCCAAAGGCTATTTTGCAACTTTTGCTGATTGATGGGCCATGAGGAATGAGACTGTCGAAGTTATCAATTATTGATGAACCAGCCACCTGCCTACCGAACGCAGACTGAAGTGCGAGGTCAAGGTCTAGCTGCGGTGATAACGCGTAGTGGGTTCCAGGGACGTGGGTGAGGATGGGGAGGAATGGGGCTAGGAAGGGGTCACGGGAAGCTTATCTGTTACAGCTGCAAAGGATCGGGCCACTATGCACGGGATTGTACCAATCCGACTAGAATATCATGCCCTTACTGCGAACAATTTGATCATGAATTGATAGATTGCCCCACACTGATAGTGTAGATTCATGAAAAAAAGGTAGCACAACCTACGACGACACAGAATGTCCAGATGATGAGGTCTGAACCACGTGAAGAAGATCCCAATGTGAATATGGTGCTCAGAAGTGGCACGGTCACAGGAAAGGATAAGGAGCATCTAACCAAGGAGAACACAGGAGTTCACAAGGGGACAGGTTTGGAAGCTTAGGAGAGCTTTGCGGAGGTCTCTACCCTAGGTAGTAGGGATCAATCTGAGATAGAAAGGGATCCCTCGCTGGTTACTACCTTTTTAGAGACATGCATGAAATTACTTCGTGACAATAGAGCGGTTAAGGGTTTGCAAGAATTGATAAAGAGGTGCGCAGGATCAAGTGAACCGCACATGATCCGAAAATTGGGAAAACATGCATTATGGAATGGGTGGGAAATGCAGTTAATAGCACAGATTGGTGACTATGAGATGGATTAGATCATTCTGGACTTGGGCTCAGATGCAAACGTACTACCCAAACAAACATGGGAGAGCATGGGCAAGCCCACACTGCAATGGTCTCCTATTCAATTAAGGATGGTCAATCAACAGAAGATCCTACCCATGGGAAGACTGCAAGGGATTACGGTAGATATAGAAGGCGCGAGCATTCGAACAGAATTTGAGGTAATCGAAATTGTGGATGAAAGTAGCCCTTACCCTATGTTATTAAGAATAGACTGGGCCACTGACATGAATGGAGTTATTAATTTAAAGAAGAGGAAAATGATCTTTGAGCAGAAATCGCTCTGCATAGTCATTCTGTTAGACCCGGCTAAAGGATTGCGTTACATTAAACCCATGCGCGACCAAGGAAATGATGATGAATTAGATTGAATTTATAAAATCACTACACGACATCAAGTGGCAATCCAATGGCGGGAGGAAGAATATCATGGGAGCTTGCAGACTCCTACACCAAAGATTCAGATGAAGAAGATGAGCGATGACATAACCCATTGAATGGGGTAACCACATTAAACTACAATATAGTGACTAAATTGTTGTGTTGTGTTAAAGCTCAGGATCGGGAACTCCCGATGTATGATGGGCTAACAATAGTAGATGAATTTTTTATTACAATTGAAGACACACTACCAAAGCACTAACGGTTCGATGCATTGAAATGGGCACTGCACGTGACGCCTACCCGTTGGTGGGGCACTCATGAAGGAACCTTCGACAATTGGCACGACTGTCGGTGCATGCTGCAGATAAGATTTGGAAGGCCAGAACTACGCATAATACAGAAATACGATGGACGTTATGATCCGCGCAGGCACCTATCCAGGTGGGTCCAAGCTTATGGAGAAGAACCTCAATAGGAGTGGCTACATTTATTTTATCATACCTTGGACGTCATCCCAAGGAATTGGTATACTGAAACAGAGCTCTGACATGGCACAAGCGAATGGGATATCTTGCACAAGGGGTTTCTGTCAACTTTCCTCTTTGAGGATCAATGGTTGGATACTGTAGACGACGCGTTGCAGGTGGTAAAGGCCACTATTTTAAAAAATACCATCAGAACTAGAAGAAATCGTGCAGCCAGACTGGTCACGACAGTTAAGCGGGCCCTAGAATGTTACAATGTGCAGGTATAAGATGATGAGGACGACCCTAGAAACATCAATATTCAAAAGACAAAGGGGAGTCGTGAGGTATGTTAGAAAATTATATATTACGAAGCAATGGAACACATAAAATATTGCAGAAATATAAACACAGAAAATGCATAAAACAAGAGAGACACAGATATACGTGGTTCACCCAGTTTGGGCTACATCCATGGAGAAACAACTAGTCCTTCCTTTTATATTATCCAGCAAACTAAAGAGATACAACCTACAGCAGATCTGTTGTAACACCCTCTTTGATCTCAATCTCCTCTCTCTTTCTCACTAAGAATACAGATCTACATAGACGCAATACAATTCCCTCATATATAGTGAGGGGTTGCCTTCTAGGACAAAAACCCTAAATTAAACATAACTTCTATCGTTAGATCTTCACCTATGAATGGCCTAGATTGACTAGAAATTACTATACTTTTACAAGGCAATTTTACATCTATTCTTAGCTTCGGGGGCAGCGCCCCCAAAACCCCCCACCAGGGGGGGGCTCCCCAAAGGTCGTAGCCACCCCCCTTGGACCTCCCTTGCAAAAAAATTTTGCGGGCGGAATTGCCACCTGTCATGGCAGAAAAAGTCGTTTGTGCGGACACAACTGACCTCCCTAGGAGTCTAAACTCTCTAGCGACAAACAAGACAAAATGGAGTGATCTTTCTCTAAATATACCTTTTAAAACATGAAAACTACAAGTGTTTAGGCTTACCTTATTCCAAAACGCGGTTGTTGTAGTCCGTCCTTGGCGATCCGGATGAGCTCCTCCTTCAAGTCAATTCCTGCAACCACAAACAATCAAACAATTACCAAGCACTTGCATTTCATATAATAAAACATATATTCAACATGCAGACCAAGGAACACATGAAATAACTCATTAACACAAGCTATTGAGAAAAATAAACCAGTTTGTATTAATAACGAAACAAAGAAACTCTTACAACCTGGCCTTGGTGTTGTGCAAGTTCCTCCCAGGGTCCATCAAGGGTTTTCCTCTACTTTGACAAAGCTCACCCACTTCCAAGTAGAATCAAGCAAAGACAATCTCTCCTCACAAGGTTCTAAATGGGAGTCCTAATTCCTGTAGCATTTACCCAAAGAAAATGTATAGCTCCAACCTCTCCTCCTTCTGGCCCAAGGTCTTTATTTATAGTGCTGTAAAGAGGTTATTCAGGTCCACTATCAATGGGCTATCCCCCTCTTTGGGTGGGATAGCTCCCTTATTGATGGGATAAGTTCCTCCTTAATAGGGATACATGAACCAACTGGAGGCGCATCCATTTCATCAAACCGACCTCTAGAAAGTTCTAGAAGTAACCACAAGTAACTTTTTTAAGATGAAACTTGCGCATTTTGCCTTTTACAGAACGACGCACCTGTCCCGTAACATACAGAGCGTCCAAAGACGCAGCTTTTGTGAACATTGTGAGCATCCCCGCAGGTAAGGCTTGAGAGAACCTGAGACCCCAGAGATAAACATATTTTTTTACAAGACTTTCTCTCTTCTTTGAGTTTGAGATGGATAGCAGAGGCATAAGACTTGCCTAAGAGGGTAGCATGACTGTTGATTTGAGCCATACTAACTGTAAGTAGTCATGGTGACATTTTTTAGTGTAACAGATTGCCCCCTAAAGTGCGAAGCCTGGAATAGATTAGGGTTTGTAATTCTAGGAAGGGTGAAGCGCTTTATCATTTCAAGGATTGTCTTGTGGATGACCTGGTTGGAACCTGCAATTTTCAACACAAAATACATGTATAAGATTATATCATCACTGAGGTAGGCATTCCCATACTCAGATTCAAAACTTTAACTAATGGACTAACTACTCTGATACAGGAATGATCTTGCAGTACATCATTTTTATAGACTTTTGTAGACATAGTATGGACGCAGCCATCTGTTTATGATTAGTCTACATAGATAATGAATACAAAACTCCTTGCAGCCTGGATGGTAGAAACTAGATCCAGGGTCTTCACTTCTACTTCCCGAATTGGTACGATTCCAACCATGTGATTAAATGATTTGATGTCGAACATGGTAGAAACCACTTGATTACCAGTCGATGATGTAAACTGTTAACAAGCGTGAGAGAGACCACCAGTAATGTCAATGGTTCTCAAAGTACCAAGCACAACCCGTGAAATGTGAATAGATGTTTTGATGTCGAACACTTCACGGAATCCTTTGATCGAAAGTCAATGATGTAAACTGACGTCAAAGGCGAGAAACCTGCCATTGATGCATGCAGACTTCAAGGTGCTGTCGATTCCTAAGTCATCTTTCTAGATAATGTGTCGATGTCGATAGAAAGCGACCCATTGCAGGCAAGCCTGCAACACGAAATCATTGTTCAAGTTGAAGAAATGTTGCTGTAAGGACTGACTCAGGGATGGTCAAATGGATGACAAGTATTTTGCAGATGAAAGTTTTGCTTGCAGACCTCTTGAACACTTAACGACACGACAGATGGCTTGGTGACGAATAACTCAAAGTAAATCCCAAAACTCGGCTACAGACTTTCAAAGTGGTTTGGTCAACTGTGAGGTAAAAGATTTCCCAACCCAGGTGAATGAAAAGTGTCGTGTTCAAGAGTGGTAATAAAATTTCTTTTGAGACAAAAGGTGACAAATAGGTTCATTCTTGTCTCTTTTCCCCCACCATTTCTGGCAAGTACCTCTTTATTTTTAACAAGCTTGAGGAGGATAACATATGCTTGATTGTAAGCTCATCCTTCGGACGAGTCCAACCTAGTTTAAATTCGAACCCTAGGAAGGAGTGGTTCGTTCCTGTTTGTAATTGAACAGGTCCTCTACTGTAAAAGTTTAACGAGTCCAGTATAGGAGAAACTCGGCGTTTTTCAATTTTAGAGAGTCTGAAAAAACTAAAGGAGACTCCACGTTGAACTTTTTCGTACATTTGTGTCCCTCAAGCCCGAAAAAGTATAAAATAATACTTGGGGGAACCGCTTGATCTTGCAACCAAGGAGTACTTTCATAATAGTGTCGTTGACCTGAAAAGTAAAAAGCGACCAAGGACACGTCGTTTTATTTCCTTATCGAGTTTGAAACGACAAAAACCCGGCAATATTTTCCTGATTTTGCGGTCAGAAAAGAGCTAAAAGGGGACCGTCTTTTAATTCCGTTTTAACGAGTGTAAAAGAAACGCTCGGCGATCTTTTCATGTTTTAGGAGTCAGAAAAGGGCTTAAAAGATGACTCTGAGGTTTCACTTTTTGTAAGTTTTAACGAGTTCGAAAAAAATGATGAAAATGTACTCATGGTTTTCACTTTTTCGTAAGTTTTAATGAGTTCGAAAAAATGATAAAAATCTACTCATATGGCCGACTTTCAATTTAATTTACGAGCAGGAAAAGATGGAAAGAACTCGGCATTTTCATTTGTTTTACGAGAATGAAAGATAGCAAAATAATCTCGGTATTTTCATGAGTTTAACGAGTCTTGAAAATAACTGAAATTGACTCGAGCTAGGTTTCATTTTTACAAAAGCTTGAAACAGACAAAAAACTATGCTTCAAAGTAGTTTCATTTTTTACACAAGCTTGAAACAGAGAGAAACTGTGCTTGATGCCCCCTAAGCGTAACTGCTAGAGCGCATGCCCCCCTTGCTTCATTTCATTCAACTAAGGTGGATGAAATGAAGGTTCAAGTACGAGATTGTTTGAAAGACTCGACCTAAAACTGTAAGAAAATTATGCAAAAAACTGAAATAACTAACCTAAACACTTAACATTTATGAGATCTAGCCAATCTCTCGACTCAAGTAGAGGAGGATTTGTTTCATTTTTTAACGAGCTTGACACAGGAAAAGAACTATGCTCGGATTCGGTTTCATGTTTACGCAAGCTTGAAACGAAAAACTATGCTTGTTATAAGTTCACATGCCCCCAGCATAATGACGTAAAACGAGGTACATGCCCCCCAAGCTTCATTGCATTCAATGAGGTGGATGGAATGAAGCTTTACTTTCAAGATCTTGGAAAGACTTGTGGGAGTTGTTTCATTTTTTAGTGAGGTTGACACAAGAAAAGAACTATCCTCAAAACCCTTGTTTCATTTTTTAAACGAGCTTGACACAAGATAAGGAACTATGCTCATAACTACTCTACAATCTACCTACTTAACCTACCCTTGTTTCATTTTTTAAAGAGCTTGACACAAGACAAGGAACTATGCTCAAAAAGTTCGCATGCCCCCAGCATAATGATGCAAAGCGAGGTACATGCCCCCCAGGCTTCATTGCATTCAACCGGCTGGATGGAATGAAGGTTTACTTTCAATATTTAACTTGAAAAGGGAGTTGTTTCATTTTTAAGGAGGTTGACACAAGAAAAGAACTATCCTCATACTTGATTCATTTTTTAACGAGGTTGACTCAGTAACAGGAACTGTCCTCAAACCTGAGTCATTTTTTAATGAGGTTGACTCAGTAACCGGAACTGTCCTCAAAACCCTACTTTCTACAATCTACCTACATATCCTAAAATCTAGCTGAGTCATTTTTTAATGAGGTTGACTCAGTAAAAGAACTATCCTCATACTAGCCTGTTTCATTTTTTAACGAGGTTGGCACAGGAAAAGGAATTGTCCTCGAACACACTGATTCATTTTTTAACGAGGTTGACACAGTAAAAGGAACTTTCCTCGTTAATCCTACTTTCCTATATAACCTACTATCTACCTGATTCATTTTTTAATGAGGTTGACTCAGTAACAGGAACTTTCCTCATAACATCCAATTTCATTTTTTAACGAGGTTGAGAGAGGAACAAACTATCCTCGTGGCACACTGATTCATTTTTTAACGAGGTTGACACAGTAAAAGGAACTTTCCTCGGACACACTGATCATGGCTTTCAACTGGAAGAAAGACATGTCAACGGACACACCTTGATCATGGCTTCCAAGAGGTCTTCATCAGAAGGAAGAATACTCTGGAAGGAACACATGTCAAGGGACTCAAAAGGGATAAGAACATCGTGTTCAAGTAATCCCATAGAATTTTGCATGTCATCGGTAACTGAAAACATGGGACCAGTTGCCACATAATTAACCCGTGGCGGGGTAGATACCACTTGAGAATCAGGAACATTTAGGGTTGTCATATTATTGGTAGTCGAAACAAGACTAGGGAACGAAAGCTGGTCTATAGTCACAATACTGCCATTGTGAGGGAAAGACATCACGCGAAAGAGTGTCGATACGACAGCTTTCATTGCATAAACATAGTCTCGCCCAAGGAGTAAATTGAGATCCAAGGGACCTCGAACTACCATAAGATCAATACAGACAGTTTTACCTTCCAAGGTAATAGAAAACTTAGGAAGGATCCCTAAAGGTTCACTAATGGTTCTGTTAAAAGCTTTCAGATTCTGCGTAATAGGTGCAAGCTGAGGGGAACCCAAAGCTTTCCAAACAGTTGAGGATAAAATACTAACAGAAGCACCCTCATCTACCTGAGTACGATGTATGTCCCTACCACCAGCCTTGACAATGATTTGGAAAGGGATGAAGGAAGGAAGACGAGGTTCTGTCAGTCTATTCCAATCAAAGGAAAAGACCTCAGTGCTTGGAGGGGGTTCTATAGAAACAGGTGAAATGCCCCCTGGCATAGAAGAATCTGATGTAACAAGAAGAACCTGAGTGGTATGAAGTTTACTCTCGAAAGGGAGAGTGTGATCAACCGAATGTGACATTGAATCGACCACTTGATCAACTAATGGATCATCAACCTGAGTGACATGAGTTTCACTCTCCAATGGAAGAGTGTGATTGACTGTACTTGAAATTTGGTCAATCACTCTGTCAGTTGACGGTAGGTTGGGAGAAAGTTTACGGTAACCAGTTGGAAATTCTTGCTGTGGAACAGTAAGGTTTTCCAACAATGTTGAGGCTTCATCCATGTGAGGGCAAATGTGAGTTTGATGACTCCCTTTGCATAACTTACAAGGAAACCTAACTTTACCCTTTTTCTCAGGAACCTGACTATCACTGGTTGATGGATCAACGGAAAGTTGATGAGATTTTTCTGATCATACTTCCAAGACCTTTGGAATACCAGGACAATTGACAAGGAAGTGGTCACCCTTACAAAGCCTGCAAGGGTATTTGGGTTTACGATGCATGTCGGAATTTTCCTCAACACAACTAACACTTACAGCCATGGTTGGTTGGTTGACTTCTTTCTTATCTTGCTTCTTCTTCTTCTTTTTCTTCTTCCCTTTCTTCTTCTTCTTAGCCTCCTGGTTACTAACATCAAGGCTTTTACCAGGCGAAGAGGAAGAAATGGAGGAAGAAAAATTAGGCGAAGAAGGTAAAGGGTCAACAGAAGGTTGGTGATGTTGAGATGGTGAACTCTGTTGAGGTGAAGCATCCGGTTGAGGTGGAACAATTAGAGTATTTTGGGCCAACGAAGTCGAAAATAACCATATTGGTAAACCTATTGTAAATCCAGGTAATGACAAAGTAGCCATATAAGGAGGACCAACATTTCCAAAATAAGGAAAAGTACTAGGATTCTCATTAGGAGGGGTTCCTAGGTTGATAAATTCCGGAACATTTGCCATTATATTCAACTTTAGTGAATTTTATTAACAATTTTTAAAACTAAAATTAACAATTCACAATTTACACCTAACAACTAAAATTCACAATTCACACCTATGGTCTCTATAAGTAAAAACAAACAAATTAACACGCGCTATCAAATCTAGGAGTCAAACCATACACAAACAGTAGCCTTCCAGACCGAAAACACTAGTTGGTGATGAAGCCCAACATCGCCGAATTCAGTACAGAAGTGGTGGGTGGAACAGTTACCCCGGCAACCTGCTTAATGAATAGACTGGACCAAGTTCCTCCACTTTAACCGTCTCGAGTGAAGTGAACCCCCCAGAAAATCCAAGTGAGTATAACCGACGTCTGCTCCAGGTACAGTGGGACCTTCCCTCTACCGTCACCTCGGTAGAACCCTAAAGATTATGGTCACTAAAGTTACCAATCACAACAATTACACCTGGGGGAACAGTCTAAACTCCGACAGCACGCAAGGGCAGAGTAACAAGCTCAATCCCCTTACCGGCTCCTTGACAGTAATCCAAGGTTTACCGATAAGTGACCCCTGGCTCCTCGACAATGGTTAATCCGAGGTTTACCGTTTGTAATGCGTACTGTCTGGCATCGTTCCCAACGAGGGAGGAATGATCCCCTCACTGGTTCGGACACGAGCTCGTGCTTCTCCTTTAAGAGGAGCTTTCCCAGAGTATAACTGAAACAATTGGATTTAATCTACTCAAGATAAACTATCTGTTTGGTTTTGTAGTCTTGGAGAGTTAAGTACTCACCTACTCCAAGACCCTAGCCTAAGCTATGTTGGTGTTTCAGAGCCCTAGAAAAATAAAAATTACTAGATTGATTTTAATTTAAGCGTTACTTTTAAGGTTGTTTCTTAAGTCAAAAGGTGATGGAAGTGAAACCAGTGGTGTGTTGACTCGACTCGAAACCACTACAAAATGCACCTAGGATGATTTACCCACTACTTTACTTTTTCGATGAATTGCTTAACTAAAAAGTTGAGAGAATGCAATCTTTATAAAAGCAACTTCTTAATTGAAGACAATCAAAGAAACAATTCGTTTGTCTTTTCCAAGCATAAAAAACATGACCGCTCTTTACATGCACGAAAAAACTCTTTTTCTCTTTCAAAAACAAAAAGCTACTTGAAACAAGACTTTTAAAGAAGATGTTTTTGTATTTTTCTTTTAATAAAGCAAATAAATCTAGTATAACCAAAAATCAATCTTAACAACTATTAAAATCTATGAAAATGCACTCATAAGCAAACTAAAAGGTAAATTTACTCTAAGCAATCTTAACGAGACCAAAACCAACAATGATTATTCTAAGGTGTTTTACTTGATCACAATCAAATCAAGGACTAGCTTATTGCAGAACCAAAAACTAGTCAAAACAAAACTCCAATCTTTTTGTTCTTTTGTAAAATGGAAATCAACACTTTATAAACAAGTAATTCGAAATTTGACCCAAAACAACTTAAATGGCAAGCTGTTCACACAAGGAGACTTTACGACAGGCCCGACTTCTAAGAAGGTTGACTAACCAGAGAGATCTAAGGCTGGACAACTTTCTACCGTCAAAGTCACTACAGGACCTATTGAAAAATCAAACCCTAGGCCTAAACTTCGTTGAAATCCACTAAAACACTCAAAGCTCACAAAACAAGTTCAGGTGAAAATTCTTGACAGGGTACTAAAGGATCTGGGTAGAAAACACTAAGAAAAATCAAAATCTAAAAGCGATTAAAGCAAAAAATGGAATTTTCCTAAATTTTACAGGAAGACGCAGGCAACCCGTTATAACAGGTGCGGGCCCGCTCTGTGCAAACGGCAACAGCGCGTCCAAAGACGCATTGTGCAGTACTCAGAGGGTGCGTCCTTCTGGAAAAGTTGAGAAAAACCAAATCTAACTAAATCTAAAGCTAAGCCACCCAAATACTAATTCTCACAGTCAAAAACCAGAAAATAAAAGTGATTTTCACAGAGCAAAGTTCACACAAAGGAAAAGACTCTCTCATTATTTTGCTATCTTTCATTCTCGTAAAACAAATGAAAATGCCGAGTTCTTTCCGTCTTTTCCTGCTCGTAAATTAAATTGAAAGTCGGCCATATGAGTAGATTTTTATCATTTTTTCGAACTCATTAAAACTTACGAAAAAGTGAAAACCATGAGTACATTTTCATCATTTTTTTCGAACTCGTTAAAACTTGAATCAAGTATGAGGATAGTTCTTTTCTTGTGTCAACCTCCTTAAAAATGAAACAACTCCCTTTTCAAGTTAAATATTGAAAGTAAACCTTCATTCCATCCAGCCGGTTGAATGCAATGAAGCCTGGGGGGCATGTACCTCGCTTTGCATCATTATGCTGGGGGCATGCGAACTTTTTGAGCATAGTTCCTTGTCTTGTGTCAAGCTCTTTAAAAAATGAAACAAGGGTAGGTTAAGTAGGTAGATTGTAGAGTAGTTATGAGCATAGTTCCTTATCTTGTGTCAAGCTCGTTTAAAAAATGAATCAGTGTGTTCGAGGACAGTTCCTTTTCCTGTGCCAACCTCGTTAAAAAATGAAACAGGCTAGTATGAGGATAGTTCTTTTACTGACTCAACCTCATTAAAAAATGACTCAGCTAGATTTTAGGATATGTAGGTAGATTGTAGAAAGTAGGGTTTTGAGGACAGTTCCGGTTACTGAGTCAACCTCATTAAAAAATGACTCAGGTTTGAGGACAGTTCCTGTTACTAAGTCAACCTCGTTAAAAAATGAATCAAGTATGAGGATAGTTCTTTATCTCTGGGGTCTCAGGTTCTCTCAAGCCTTACCTGCGGGGACGCTCACAATGTTCACAAAAGCTGCGTCTTTGGACGCTCTATATGTTAAGGGACAGGTGCGTCCTTCTGTAAAAGGCTTGAGAGAACCTGAGACCCCAGAGATAAACATATTTTTTACAAGACTTTCTCTCTTCTTTGAGTTTGAGATGGATAGCAGAGGCATAAGACTTGCCTAAGAGGGTAGCATGACTGTTGATTTGAGCCATACTAACTGTAAGTAGTCATGGTGACATTTTTTAGTGTAACACCACCCCATTTTTAACTGGGGTCCAATGTGGCAATACCTTTGAATATAGAAGATAATTAGGCTCCACACCCAACAATCTCCCACTTGGAGACTGATTATAGCAACTCCACCGCTGCTTCATTTTCTAGACAATGACTCCTCTTTGGATTTAGTTGCTTCTCATCTTCTTCATCATACTTGAAGACCAATTGAAACTAAGCATATTCTCAGTTTCTCCCTGATTACAACTTTTGTTAGCATATCTGCAAGATTCTGGCTAGTGTGTATCTTCTCCAGCTTCAAATCTCCATCTTCCAACACTGATCATATGAAATGGTACTTGAGCTATATGTGTTTAGTACTCGAATGAAATGCTGAGTTCTTTGCAAGATGAATGGCACTTTGGTTATCACTGTATAATGTGCCTATATCATGCTTCTTACCTAATTCACCCATAAACCTTTGTAACCAAATCATTTCTTTACTAGCCTCTGTAGCAGCAACATACTCTGCTTCTGTTGTTGAAAGTGCAACACACTTTGGATTTTTGAAACCCCACTGATAGCTGTTCTACCTATGGTAAATACATATCTTGTAGTGCTCCTCCTGTTATCTTTGTCACCTGCCATATCTGCATCAACATATCCCTGTAGAGAAATGTTTGGACCACCAAAGCATAATGCTTGATTTGTGGTACCTTTCAAATATTTGAGAATCCATTTCACTGCCATCCAATATTCCTTTCCTGGATTGTTCATGTACCTGCTTACAACTCCCACTGCATGTGCAATATCAGGCCTTGTGCAAACCATTGCATACATTAAGCTTCAACTGCTGATGCATATAGAACTTTAGACATATAATCCATGACTTCTTGGGTCTTTGGGCACATTTCCTTACTAAGTTTAAAATGGCTAGCAAAAGGTGTACTAACTGGTTTTACATTGTGCATATTAAATCTTTTCCACACCTTTTGTATGTACTCATTCTGAGACAATGTTAGTTTGCGATTCTTTTTTCTAGTTATTCTCATACCAAGGATTTGTTTTGCAGCTCCCAAATCCTTCATTGCAAATGAATTTGCCAATTTTCTTTTGAGCGCATTTATTTCCTACATGTTAGACCCTGCAACAAGCATGTCATATACATATAATAACAATATAATATAGCTTCCATCATTTTTCTTTTTCAGATAAACACAATGATCAGAGTGACATCTAGTATAACCTTGTTCAGACATAAACTTGTCAAATTTTAGATACCACTACCTTGGAGCCTGTTTTAATCCATACAAGCTCTTCTTCAACCTGCACACTAGTTTCTCCTTCCCTTTATCTCATATCCTTGTGGCTGTTGCATATATATCTCTTCCTCCAAATCCCTATGGAGAAAGGTTTTCTTTACATCTCACTGCTCAAGATGCAAATCTTCAGTTGCTACTAGACTTAGAATAGTTCTGATTGAAGTCATTTTAACAACAGGAGAAAATATTTCATCAAAATCAATACCTTTCTTTTGTGCAAACCCCTTCACCACAAGTCTAGCTTTGTACCTTTGTTTTCCTCCATCTTCTTCCTTCAGCCTGTAAACCCATTTATTCTGCAATGTAGTTTTACCTGCAGGCAACCTGACTAAGTCCCAAATCTGGTTATGCATTAAGGAGTCCATCTCTTCTTACATGGCTAGGTCCCACTTCTTCCTACTTTCAACCTCCATTGCTTCTTCATAACATTCGGGTTCACCAAAATCAGTCAATAATAAATAATATAATGAAGGAGAGTATCATTCAGGGGGTCTACTTATCCTGGTAGATCTTCTAACACCACTTTCAGGTGTTTGGGGTGCCTGTTGCTGTTGTGGTGGTTGTTGTTGTTATGGTTGTTGATTATTATTATTTTCAGGCACCTTTACTTTTTCAATGATCTCATCAAGAACTGTGTATTCCTTGTTTTCTTTTTCCCATTTCTTTTCTTGCAACTGATTCTTATAAAAGGCCTTTTCATTGAATATTACATCTCTGCTCCTAATGATTTTGTGATTTTCGTAATTGTATAAGCGATAACCAAAATAATTAACACCATATCCAATAAAGGTACATTCTTTGATTTTGCCTCAAGCTTTGTTATATTTTCTTTATTAATATGGACAAACGCCTCACAACCAAAAGGCTTTAAAAAGGATTAGTTTACCTTTTTACCTGTCCATGCTTCCTCTGGAACACCACCATCCAAGGAACTTGAAGGCCCTCTGTTTATTAGATAAACAACAGTATCTACAGCATTTGCCCAAAATTGTAAAGGTAATCCTGCATGCAATCTCATGCACCTTACACACTCCATGATTGTTCTATTCATCCTTTCTGACACACCATTTTCTTGTGGTGTTCTTGGAATTGTCTTCTCTCTGTGAATTCCATGCTCTGAAAAATACCTATCAAACTTGTTGCTGCAATATTCACCTCCATTTTCTGATCTGAGACACTTCAATATCTTTACTATCTCAATCTCAACCAAAGCTTTCCATTTCTTGAAAGTATCAAATACATCAGATTTATTCTTAATACAATAAATCCAAGTTTTTATAGTTGCATCATCAATAAAAGTAACATAATAACGAGAGCCACCAATAGATGATACCTGAGCAAGTCCCCATACATCTGTATGCACAAGCTCTAATTTTTCGCTCTTCTTTTCTTTCCCAACTCTGAGAAATCTGACTCTCTTCTGTTTTCCATAAATGCAATTCGCATAGAAGTCCAAAACAACATTCTTCAAACCTGGCAACAAATTCCTTGAGTGAAGGATCTTCATCCCCTTCTTACTCATGTGTCTGAGCCTATGATGCCATAATGTTGCATCTGCTTCTTTGGAAGTTAAATCATTAATAGAGTTAGGAATACCATTGCATAAATACAATGTACTAGCCTTTTCGCCTTTTGATATTACTTGGGCTCCTTTGGTGACATTCCAAGCTTTATCCGTGAAAGTTGTCACACAACCTTCACTGCCTAACTGCCCTATTGAAATCAGATTTTTCTTCAGATCTGGAACATGCCTTACCTTCTTTAGTAGCCATTGGTTCCCATTCTACTGTTTTACAAGAACCTTACCCATTCCAACAATTTTATAGGGTTTATCATCACCCAAATGGACTTGTCCAAATCTCCTTGAACATAGTCATGAAATTATTTCTTATCAGGTGTGGCATGGAAAAAGGCTAGTGAAGCTACCACCCAGGAATCAATAATATTTTCAAAAGAAATAATCAAAGCATCTTGTAACACCTCACCTGTCACATTTGCTTCATGATTGTTTTCTTTTTGTGCATCTCCTTCTTTTCCCTTCCGAGATCTACAGTCTTTCTTTAGGTGTCCTTTATTTCTGCATTTCCAGAAGACTATCCCCAATCTGGACTTGGATCTGCCTTTCCTTGATTTACTGTGATATCCTGAGCTCTTCCCTCTTTCCTTTTTTCTTCCCCTAGACTTTGCACTCAAAGCATTACCCAATGTCTCACCGAAGCTTTTCTGTCGCATTTCCTCGCTAAGGATAGCACCGACAACATCATCAAACTTTAAAGTACTAGATCCAGAAACAGAGTTACTAATGGCCATTACTTAACCATTCCAACTTTTTGGTAATGAGCACAAGAATAACAAAGCTCTAACTTCATCATCAATGTTTACCCCTACAGAACTTAACTGACTTGTAACAGTATTAAAATCATTTAAATGGTCTGCAACAGATCCACCTTTCGACATCTTCATATTAAATAAATGCTCAATAAGAAATACCTTATTTGAGGCCGAGGGTTTTTCATATAGTTTAACCAACACCTTAATCAAAGCCTCCGTCATTGTTTCCTTCGAAATGTTGAAGGTGACCGACGTTGCGAGGTACAACCGTATTGTTCCGAGTGCCTTTCTACCGAGAAGGCTCCATTCTTCATCTGTCATACCAGTTGGCATCTTTGTTTTTCTGCCCAATGGTAGGTACAGATCTTTCTGATACAGATAATCTTCCATCTGCATCTTCCATAGTGAGAATTTTTGGCCGTTAAATTTCTTGACCCTAAACTTACCATCTTCCGCCATTGCTTCCACTCGAACTAGGAATCCTTCTCTCCTGCGAGTTTGTCAGACAAAAAAACCTTCGGCTCTGATACCAGTTGTTACAAAAATATATATTACGAAGCAATGGAACACATAAAATATTGCAGAAATATAAACACAGAAAATGCATAAAACAAGAGAGACACAGATATACGTGGTTCACCTAGTTTGGGCTACGTCCACGAAGAAACAACCAGTCCTTCCTTTTATATTATCCAACAAACTAAAGAGATACAACCTACAGCAGATCCACTGTAACACCCTCTTTGCTCTCAATATTCTCTCTCTTTCTCACTAAGAATACAGATCTACATAGACGTAATACAATTCCCTCATATATAGTGAGGGGTTGCCTTCTAGGGCAAAAACCCTAAATTAAACATAACTTCTACCATCAAATCTCTACCTAGTAAACGACCCAGATTGACTAGAAATTACTATACTTTTACAAGGCAATTTTACATCTATTCTTAGCTTTGAGGGCACTACCCCCGAAACCCCCCACCAGGGGGGGGGGGGGGCTCCCCAAAGGTCGCAGCTGCCCCCCCTGGACCCCCCCTGCAGCGAATATTTTACGGGTGGCGTTGCTGCCCCATTTCGAACTAAGGTCCAATGTGGCAATACGTTTGAATATAGAAGATAATCAGGCTCCACACCCAACAAGGTGCACAGAACAACAATCGAGGATCTAGACATCACTGCGCCACTGAAAACGAAACAAGTAAACATTGGAACAGAGGAAGTGCCAAAGTATGCAACACTAGGAGACTATTGGGATGATGCTATGGTGGAAAATGTGGTTGAGTTTCTTCGAGAGTATCAAGATTTATTCCCCACGAAAATCATGGAATTAAAATAGATCCTTGGTGACTTGGTAATGATGAAGATAACCTTGAAGCTGGATGCAAAGCCAGTTAAGCATCGACCTTACCGGTTGAACCCGAAATACAAAGCGAAGGTCCACGAAGAGTTGGATAAGATGCTTGCGGCAAGAGTAATTGAACCGGTAGAAGAGTCCGATTGGGTAAGTCCTATGGTTGTGCAAGAGAAGAAACAGAAGGGTGAACTTCACATCTTCGTCGATCTTAGAAAGCTCAATGATGCATGTGTCAACCATCCCTTTCCAATTCCATTTATAGACAAAGTACTGGAAAATGTGGGAGGACAGGAAGCCTACTCCTTCATGGATAGTTTCTCAGGTTACCACTGTTAGCACCTAAATCTGCCTTAGGCTGAAGAAGGCAAAAATTAGGGTAACCACAAACCATGCTCAGTCTGGTAGCTAGCTCTACCAAAGGAGGAGAGGGCTCTCTCTGAGTCACGCTCAGCGAATGGATAGGAAAAATGGTCTGAGATGACTTACAATGCGATATTTACCTTAGGCTAGTAAGCGAAAAAGGATTTTGGAAAATATTTTTGAAGTGACTGAACTTCTGAGATGTATATGGGACGGGCGCTTAGCAAGGAACATAGAAATGAGAATGAAGGCACAGATTATTCCGTGAGGCAAGGTAGGCGGGGAGCGCAACAATTTTAACTTAAGGTGATGTGGAATGGAAAGATCGCCGAAGATAGTGAAAAGGGCATGGTCGCATGAATCCTTTTCAACAGAAGAATAACATTGCACATGAAATTTTCCCACAGGCAGAGCAATATAAATTGAATTCTACCTAATCTCACTTAGAAAATTTCACTGAAATGAAACATGAAATGAATTATGAAACATAACAAGATACATATGGAACATAAGAACACATTTGCTACACTCACAACCACAAGAATCTCATGAAACAGAGCTGCTACCTTTCATTAACTATCTGTCAAAAATACACAGTGCAGAAACAGAGTTTCTTTCCCACAGTCTCTCAAAAGTTACAAGGCAGCCAACCCTTTGCAAATAAAATGTATACAATATATAGAATGTGTGGAGAATAGATGGAATGCCCAGGGGTTGGGAAGTTACTCAAATCATTTCGAAATGGAGATGGAGATCCAACCATCAGCTACAGGTGCAGCGCTCTCAAGCATGACATTTGGCTGTGGTGACCCTTTGCATTCTTTGCCACTTGGATAGATGCCCACCTGGAGAGAAAACTCTTTAAAGCTGCCTTTGGTGCCAAAAATCTGAAGAGTGGAGGACCGGGCCCACTTGGAGAAGTCGCGACCTAAAATTTCGCGAAACGGGAGCAAACTGGGCAAAATTTCCTCTGTGCGTCGCGCGCTTTTCTCTGTGTATCGCGCTACTTTGGGGCCTGTTTTGGGGCACTTGCAGGTGTCCAAAATGTACCCAAGTGGGCTTGTTGGAAAGCTTTGCCTGTCTACTTTCTAACCCCACTAGAATTTCTAAATTTGGTGCTCATTTTCCCCTCCAAATATTCATTCTCCCAAGACTGCTTTCTGTGTGTCCAAAAAGTGGTAGAGAGACCATTTTTTGGTTTTTTTTTTACCTTTAGGAGACCCATAACTTATCAAAATTTCTTGCCCAGACACCAGTAGATGTATTTTTCGATGCTGAATTGAAATATGCAAGCCGTTCCTCGATTGGAGTGCTAGAATTTTAGTGCTGTGCGGGGTGCGCGATGCACAGGGAGAAAAACCCCTGTTTTTTGACCAAAAAATTTCCAAAAACACAAAATTGCCCCAAATTTTTTGAAATTGGGGCTAGGGGCTCTCTATGGAGTGCCATGTTGAGTCAAGTAAGCCTCAGCCAAGATTCTAAGCCTATCTTGCTCTTTTTCCATTTTGCCCTTCTTGTGGCTTTCCTCAATTTTGCTTTCAAACTCCTTATTCGGGCTCTCAAACTCAAGTTTTGTACCCTCTAATGACGAGCCATGTGTCTTAGCAGTGTGTTGTCTTCATCTGCCTTGTTCAACATGTTGTCTAGGTGCATGTTAACTCTCTCGAGAATAGACTCACGATCATCAATAACTTGTTGCTCCAATGTAGTGAATTCAATCCTCCTCTGCTGGGTAGTTAGGCGATCCTCACAGATGTTCTGTAGCTCCATGATCACATGCTAGTCTTCCAACTATTTGTTCCTCTGCTCCAAATACCCGATGTTCCATTTGGCCATCTCCAACTTGAATGACAAGGAGTGAATATCTGTCTCTTGCTCCTGGAAGATCTCTTTCAACTGTGCACTTTGCGGACATGTATCTATATCATCATCATCATGAAGGAGAATGAATTCGGTCTCTCGTTCACCTAGTGGCACACCTGAAGGCCGCCCCTCATGCTTGGGCTTCTTGCCCTTGTCCTATACCCATGTCGTCGATGTAGGAAGCGAGGCCCCTTCCACCTTGGGTGGAGATAACACTCGCTTTGCTTCTGCAAACAAAGGCCTGGTGCCTTTCAGATAGCCTCTCTGATATGTGATGGAAAATGGCACCACAGTGGTCTCATGGCGCTCATGCTGATGAGAAGGACCTCCTATCTCATGCTTTGCCTCTGATAATTCCTGTGGAGCGCTGAAGAAGTCACAGGAGATGAAGTCCTCCTAAGCAATGCCCTGCAATCCCAACTGATGATCCACCAAAATCTGGAAAAGAGCGAAGTGATATACACTATTGAGCTGCTGCCGAGGGGTCTTGTGCTGCATGAAATTTTTCATTTTCTCTATGTTCCTGCAAATGAAAAATGGGAGGTTCATCATACGCACCCTAGTAAAGTGCATGAGCAACTTGATGTGATAGGCATAAAGGCGAGAAAACCTCCCCTCACAACTAAAGTATTTCGTGATCAATTTCATTAGCGGAGCATACTCATCTCTCAGAAATCTGAATGGGAAAACTCTAGTGAGCTGACTCAAACAACTGGCCTTAAGGCTCATAAAGTTCCCTCTCCACCTTCATCTTCTTGTGCCACTGTTCTCCAACATTTGGTATGCCTGTTGCCACTGATATGGTTTCGGGTGTCAATGTGAAAGTGACCCCTGCCAAGATAGACTGACCTCCATGTAGGTGAAGTGCAAAAAGATGGGCCAACTCATGATGAATTCTGACATTTGCCAGCCTCTGACAAAATTCAAAACATGCTAAGTGTTGGAAACAAGACATAGCCAGAGGGCATGCCTGCAACTCAGTGACGGTGCTTGGTTCATCCCTGACATGTCTGCCACTCTTAGGTCTCCGGGGAGCCTGTTCTCCTGAATCTGTGTCACTGTATGTATCCCCCTCATAATCTGATGAATTTTCTGATGTCATCACTGCTGCTTGTACCTTGAATTTCTTTGCTGCCCTCTGAATTCAATGACACTAATGAATGCTCTGAAAATCTTTCAATTTGATCGCTTTTTTCAAATTTTGAAGTGGTTTGGCACCATTTTGGACTGCTGGACTGTGTGCGCCACGCACAATTCCCAGTGTGTCGCGCACCTTGTATGCATCGCGCCTGTGTAATCTTTCAACGGAGAGCTGGTTGCATGTGCGTTGCACCCGGTTAGTGCGCCGCGCTCCTGCCTGTGTGCGCCGCACTCCCAAGTCGCCTCCCAACTCACTCAAATGCTCACCATATCAACTTCACACCTTTGCAAACGTCTTCTCCAAGTCATTTAGCAGCACAATACCTCTGCTTTGGGTCCAAACATGTATATATAGGCTTGAGAGAAACTAGTTTGATTTTTTCTTCCTTGAAAACCCCCTTTCTAATATTTGAGTTTTGCACTTTTCGTTGACTTCTAAAACACCTTGTTTTTCCTTTTTCTTTGAAATTTTGGCTCTCATGATAAAATTTTCGGCGTTTCTTTGTGGGGACTGTGTGACTGGGCCTCTGGCTTTGAAATCCATGACTGCATCTGAAAATGTCAACTGTCAATTTTTGAAAAATTTTGTCATAGTTGACCTTGTTTGACTTTTCTTCAAAACAGAGTTTTGAAGAAGAGTCGATGTCTCTTGCGGTGATGATGAAGCTTTCTGCACTGTAGATGTATAAGATCTCCCTCTGGCCTACATGACTTTTTTCTGGACATGTTTTTCAAAAACCACATTGATGATTTCATAGACTCAACAATAAAAAGGGCTTTGACCTGTAATATGACCAGACCTTGACTATCATGAAACTTCAGTGATTATGTACAAAGACCTAAACCAGCAAGGGCCAGAGATGAGGGAAAATGACCAGCTTGACTATCTTCGTTAGATCATGACATGTCCCTAGCGAAATGCAGCTGAGTGGATGGAGCAGGACACCTAAAATTGAAATGCACAAAGAGCTTTGATCTTTGACGGAGGGCTGACCAGACCAACTCTAACAACCACCAGATCAAGATCATGCTAGAGGACAGAAGTAAGACAAATTTTTCCACCGAATGGGGATTTTTTCATTATACAGTGATGCCCTTTGGGCTAAAGAACGCGCTGACAATATTCTCTCGTGTTGTGGTAGCTGCCTTCAAGGAATTTATACAAAGTTATTAGAGGTATATTTGGATGATTAGACCATATTTGGGCTAGTTAAGAAGCATACCACGAGCCTACGATTAATGCTAGATACTTGCCGACGACACCAGATCACGCTAAATCTAAAGAAGTGTACTTTCCTCATCCCCTTCGGGAACCTACTCGACCATGTGCTTTGTAAGCAAGGTCTGATGGTGGATCTGACGAAGATCACTATCATACTCAATCTGTGAGAACTACGAAGTGTCAAACAACTACGTGCTACCCTGGGACACATTGGTTACTATCGAAAGTTCATCAAAAGCTACGCGTAGATCATGAACCCAATGGAACTATCACTAAAGAAGGATGCTACTTATTGTTGGAATGAGGAATGCAACAGAAGTTTGGAAATGCTTAAGGAAAAGATGGGATCAGCTCCTATATTGGTCTTTCCAAAATGGGACATTGAATTTCATGTGCACATTGACGCGTCATGTATCGCATTGGGCACGGTACTCACTCAAGAAGGAGTAGAGGGGATTGATCATCCGATCTCATTCGCAAGTCGATGATTGTCAAAAGCTGAGAAGAACTACTTTATTACTGAGCGAGAAGGATTGGAGACGGTATACGCACTCTAGAAATACCACCACTATCTGCTTGGAGGACACTTTAAGATGTATACTGACCACTCAGCGCTAAAATACCTACTAAATAAGCTTGTGTTGGGGGGCCGCATCTGTAGGTGGCTATTATTATTTCAAGAATATGACTTCAAAGTCGTTGTAAATCCATGACATCTGAACGCAGGCCTAGACCACTTATCTCAAATTAAGAACAACAAAAAGCCCACAAATTTGGAGGAATGTCTACCAGATGCGCAACTGTATATAATGCGCATCGCAAATGGCCATTTTGAGGACATAATCCACTTTTTAACTACAGGAACCACGCCGCAAGGATATTCCATTCAGCAGAAGAAAGAATTGGTGATACACACAACAAACTTTACTGTTATTGCAGGACACCTCTACAAAATGGGCAATGACGAAATATTACACAGATATGTACTTGAATTTGAGCGAGGAAAGATCCTGGCTGAAGCACATGGAGGGTTTGTTGGAGGACACTATGCGGGTTGCACCACAGCACACAAGATTCTTCGTGCAGGACTATGGTGGCCAACTCTACCTCAAGACTTGAAAGCATACTGTCAGGCTTGCGACATATGTCAACGGACTGGGAAACCATTGTGAAGGGATGAAATTCCACTCAATCCACAGATGACGTTACAACCATTCGAGAAGTGGGAAATCAACTTCATAAGACCTATTGCACCTCAAGGGAAGATGGGTGCATGCTACATCATCACCGCGACAGAATATTTGACCCAATGGGCAGAAGCAAAGCTGGTTAAGGACTGTACAGTTTCTACAGCAGTGAAATTCTTGTTCGAGAATGTGTTGACATGGTTTGGATGTCCCAAAATTTTAATGAGCGGCCGCAGAACACATTTTCTAAATGAAACAATTAGTGCACTCACTGAGGAATTCTATATCTATCATCAACAAAGTACGCCATACCATCCACAAGCAAATGGGGCCGTCAAAGCATTCACCAAAAGTTTGGAGACTACATTGACTAAGGTTTGTAACACGCAGCGAAACAATTGGGACTTGTGCATCCCTGCGGTGCTCTGGGTTTATCTAACCATGTGCAAGAAATTGATGAGCCAAACACCTTTCTAGTTAGTCTGTGGTAAGGAAGTCGTTATGCCCACGGAATATATTGTACCCAGTTTGCGAATCACAGCATTGACAGGCATGGTTGACTGTGGGGCTTTGGAGGAACAGCTCACGCAACTGGAGGAACTGGATGAGGAATGGTTTTGGTCGGATTCCATTAGAAAGTACAAAAACAATGAGAGAAAGCATGGCATGATCGCCATATCAAGGTGCACACTTTCAAGGAGAGTGATCTAGTATTACAGTATGACAGCAAGTTCAAGAAATTCACTGGCAAGCTCCGAATACATTGGTTGGGTCCCTATATAGTCAAAGAAGTTACAGATGGAGGCATAGTCCAGCTTGCTAAGCTCAATGGAGGCCCCTTCCTGGGTAGAGTAAATGGCAGTCGCCTGAAGCTCTACACGGGTGGGTCGACTGCCTGACTAACCGACCGAAGGATAGTCTCACCACTCTAGCCAGTTGAAAGAGAGCGCGGGACAATAAAGCAGTCTGGGGGATAGATGCACGACCACCGGGGTGCGCGTGGATATGGCCTGTCACAAGGGTCGCAGTTGTGTGGAACGGGATGCGTTGCTGCGGTGACAAGCAGAGAGGTGACCATTGTTGTCACTATTCATGACAAGATGGTTGAGTTATGGCCAAAAGGAGTAGGTGGCGGGAAATTAAGAGACAAGGTATGAGCCGGATCTGGAACGATCTACCACAGACTTCACTTGAGGACACCATAAAAGGTGGGAGCCAACGAATTTGAATTTCGGAACACTTATAAATCACTAGGGGGTATCTATCGAATAGGCTACCCATTTAAGCTGTTGAGCTTTCCCACCGCTATGGAACTCTTCATTATCTACACTCAAGGAGTAAGGCCAAGAGTTGAGATATGGCCAAAGATGTAGGGCTTTTTGAAAAATACAGTGTGGACAGCTGCGGGCATGACACAGAGTTTAGCATTGATGGGAGGGGATGTGCCCGAAAATTGTAGACATGAAGCAGAACTAGTTCGAATGTCATCGCCTTACCCATGGGCTGGACGGCGAACCATAAAGGATAGCGGAAAAGCTGTAAATACATAGCCAAATGGTGGAATTGTCGTTAACAAGGCGTCTCTGGTGTATCTTGAAGATTGGGATCTCATGGACAGCAGCAATGGTCTTGCAAAATTGCAACACAAGTTTCAGCAGATAGTGTGAAGAGAAGGTACCAACTTAGGAATTGGCTACGTTGGTACGAGGAGGTCCTGTATGCACCACCCCCACTAGAGCTAAAATCTTATGAGGGGGTGTTCTGTGTTAACCAAGCAGAGTAGAATGAGTAGTATCGGTTGCGAGAATTGGATGAAACGCCAAAGCAAGAGCTCGAAGAAGCATTGCAGGAGATGAAGAAGGAGCAGCAGCATGAAGGATGTCACTCATGAGGAGGTGAAATACAAAGCCTACGCAACGCATCTCGTCGCACCAACAAGTGACTTAGGATGAATCACGATGATTGTGTTGGGGGCCTGTTGGGTAGTGGAGGTCCCGTGTAATACTTTTGGGGCTTAGAGCCTATAAATTAGGATGAAAATATGGTAAAGACTCCGAAATATGTAGAGCATGAAGCATAATAGATCGATTCAAGGGGTTTTCCACCCAAGAAACAATATAGAATAATAGGAAGTAAGTCGTCTTGTCCATGGTCCGCGGACCATAGGGATGTATAAATAGAGTGAGGCTCTATGGATAGAAAGTAGTCTTTTGGAATGTACTTTTGCATCTGAATTGTAATGGGCTTTTGAGAAGAAAAGTCTAAAGCATCTGTGAGTCCGAGTCAAGGGGGTTGGTAGAAAGATAGAGGCTCTACAGTTGTGTGCGTAGAGGCCTAGAAGATTCCGCAGCTATGTGCATGGACCCCTGCAGCTGAGTGCACAGGGTGGATCTAGATGTATTGGTGAAGGAATTGAATAAAGATAAGTTGAATTCTGAAATTATATGTTAAATCTGAATTATTGTGGATTTGGCTAATTTATGGTTAAGAAAACTATTTGACCTATGCACGTATGTTTATGGTATAAATTTATGCAAATTTGTATATTTTCTAAGTGCGCAAACTGGTACCCACGGGGCTTTGGATTCACGGTGAATGGGTGCACTATTAAGGCACTCCTTGCGTTAGGTCACTGGTTCAAATCCCCCGTGGGTGCTTACCTACCAAAAAAAAAGGTGTGTGAACTAGTTAATTATGTTAAATGTTTGCTTAAAGACCATAAAATGTAGATTTATCTATAACAGCGCATTAATAAAGTATTAAGGAGTGTTCTAGGTCTGGACCTGCGTGAAGCAGAGTGGCGTGAAGCCACAAAACGGTGCGTGAAACCGGAAGACCACATCAAGACATCCCAAGGGCGCGGAAACCTGGTTCCAGCACCCTCCCCTGCTACCTCGGGTGAGACCTTAGTCCACGTTCCACACACTGTTGCTGAAAGGGCTAGTAGCTACAGGCATTGTTTGGCTAAATAAGTCTTCGGAACCTGGGTCAGGCCCATATAAGCCAACACTTCAGAATCTTTCTGCTCCCTTTGTTTTATCATGTACGGAGGTTGCTACTGATTTTTGAAGCTAGGATTTCTAACTTGGGGCTTCTAAGGTCTATCTAAATTTATCATCTGGTTAGCCATTCTCTCCGTGGTTCTGATCAATGCATCTACCTTAAGATTGGTGGAAGAAGAAGGTTCTTCTTTGATGGTTACTCTCTTTTCTGGTTTCTCATGTTTCAACTGAGACTTTTTAATCATCAAGTTTGCTTCCACACTTACTGCATTGTTCTTCATGTCTTTCAGAGTTGTGGGATCTCTTTCCCTCAACTGATAAGCCATCTCCAGATCAAAATCATCTAGGTAATGTTGAAGTGCCAAATGAGGTGGAGGTTTCATGTTATCCAGAATGGAATTGTAGATCTGATTGAACCTTATAATGAATTCTTGAACCATCTCATTAGGATTCCTTTTCAATGTGTTGTATTCCGCCAAGATCTGCAATGGATTCTTCTTTTCCCACCATCTGGTTAATAAAAACTCATTCAACCTCTGAGGATTATCAATGGAGTTAGCTTCTAAACCACGGAACCATTTTTTGACATCTCTAGAAAAACTTTGAGCCGTTAGTCTCAGTTTAGCATCATCTTCATCAACTTCCTCTAAGTCAATGAAATCAACCATATTATCAATGTGTTGTTGCGTTGTGACTCTTGGGTTGCCATCAAATAGAGGAAGTCTCTATCCATAGATTTGAGGTAAAGCTGCCAACTGACCAGGTAATACTAAGGTTGAAAACCTTGCCATAACTCCTGGCGAATGGTGAATGGGAACTACAATTGGTTGTGTTGGTTGAGATGAAGATAGAAGAGGTGATGTGGATGTTTTTGCAAGTGTAGTAGAGGGTATGGAAGAAGATAAGATTTCAAGTTGATACTGAATATAGGCCTTTTCAACAGTGATTTGTAATTGATCAGCTAGGCTTTGAAGTTTCTCAAAATTAGACCAAACCTCGTGCTCAAGTTTTGAAGACTAAGAAGCAATAGAAGGTTGGTTAAACAAAGACTTTGAGGTAGGAAGTTATGAGTCAAACTGTATGGGATCAAAAACTTCTTCTTTAAGGCAAGACTAGATTTGGAATAGAATAGGGATAGCTCATTTTTAATGTCAAAGGGTATATCCTCAATACTATGTATTTGATCTGGCAAGGAAGTGGTCCTTTCCAATTTTGTGGTTTCAGTCTCGGGGAAAGGGACTTTAGGCTTTCTTAACAATCTTTCAAGATTATCAACCAGAGAAGGAGGATTTGGGTTAGGGTTTGACCTGGTGTATCTTTTTGGAGCCAGTATCTTAACAGGGTCACAACTTATATGAGGTAAAAGACCTAAGACTTTGAGCTGAACAGAGATATTTTCAAAGAAAGTCTTGAATAGCGAAATCTAAAATTGGTAATGATTGAGAGCTTACCAATGGAATGAAGTCTAATCAAACATGTGATTTATAACCTTCTTCACTTTTTGAACAATCTCTGATTGTCTTCACCTAAATCAACTAGATCAGGATGCAAGATTTGTATCGTTTGTCTCCTGGAGTCCTACTCTACAATCTTGACACCGCAATTCCTAAATCAACCTTTATGAAGCTTAGTCCCATCATCTCGGGGACCGAACTCCAATGAAAACTAGTCATACACCCAAGGAAAATGAACCTTTCATCCCCGCCAATAGCACCAATATGTTATCACTCCTCCAGATTTCCAAGGTTGAGGAAGAGTCCAGCTGAGGTAACCATATACCCATCTTTTGACTTGGTAGGTAGACCTACCAAGCTAGAGAGGGCTCTCTTCAAAGGATCATAGCCAAGAGGGCTGGATGGATTTAGGGTTTTAGGCTAGATATAGTAGCTCAGGGTTTGTTTGATTTGATTTGATTGGGGTAGTCACTGGATGAGTGAATTAGGTCAGAAAGTGAACTAGGTCAGGGAAAAAGAGAGTCAAAATTACAGGCATCTTATTGGGCAAGGTAGGCAAGTTACTTTAACACTTTGTAGTATAGTGATGAAATGGTTTAGGCTAGTGAGGTGCTAAAAAGAACATGAAGACCATGAATTATTTTTAAACTGAAGAAATGAAACAATTTATGATGATTTTCCCACAACAGAGCATAGAAGATGAATTATGCTTATCACACCTTGAAAATCAAACATACTTAGAGTGAAATTAATCATTAGAGGTACAAAACATTCATACATATGAAACTAAAGAAAAAACAATGTCAAAATACCATGCCACAGGAATCCCACCAAAATAGCTGCAACTCATCCAATATATTCCATGCCAAAGTCTGAACCACTAGTACAACATCCAATAGAGTCCAACCTGTAGAATGACCTAGAAATTACATAATATAGGCCTCAAACCAACTCATCCTAGCCTCGAGGGTCGAATCCATGAGAGCAGGAGAAGTTGCAACAAAAACTAAACTGATAGCTAGAGTGTAGGGTGGTCAAAGTGACTCATCCCTAACTTAAGCAAACTGATTCATTACAAGTCATAGCGGAAATTTACCTAATGTATTTACCCTAGGTAATAGTAAAAACATAATAATTACATCATCCTTATCAATTACATCAGTAAAACATTAATTTCCCATAGGTAAAAATCAAATTGGAGAGAAACAGTGAAAATCTGGGTTCACTGTCAAACGCGTAGCGCCAATGTCAAACGCGCAATGCCATCTTCAAGTTGTCGTTTACCTGCCTCCCTGATGTCCAAATCTAGCCCAGGATAGCTCATTGGAAAGCTTATCCTATCTAGTTTCCAAAATTTCACTTGGTTTTAAAAGTGGGCTTGATTTTCCTCTCCAAAATTCCTTTCTCCCATGACTACTCAAACACGGAGCGCCTGGTCCAATAAATGAGGCAAAAACATGATTTTTAGGTGGTTTTTTTCCTTTTTCACCCACCCGTTTTGCTTTCCAAGGCTGGAGACAAAGTTTTCTTAGATTTCTTGGTCCTTCTGAATGCAATGGTGGTGGCCATTCCTCCAAAATTACGCAATGCCTAAGGCGTTGCATTTTTGACCAAACTGCTGATATAAAAATTACCTTAAAAAGACAGGAAAATAAAGATGAAAAAAATTGAGCCAAGGGTCTTCAAAATTGTTCAAGAAGCTGATGTTTGAGGTGGCTAGGCATGGAGTGAAGCCTCTACAGGTATATCAAGCTCCTTCTTCTCCTCTTGGTGAGGTAGGGCTTCAATTCTTGCCCTAGCAGCTTTGAGCTTTGCCCTTGCTATTTGGTTCCTTGGCTCAATTTTTGTCATCTTCCTTTTCCTGTCTTTTTAAGGAAATTTTTATATTAGTAGTTTGGTCAAATGTGCAGCACCTTACGCACTGCAAAATTTTTGGTGGCACGTTTTTGAGGAATGGTCACCACCATTGGATTTAGAAGGACCAAGACACCCAGGAAAACCATGTTTCCAACCTTGGAAAGCAAAATTGGTGGGTGAAAAAGGCAAAAAACCACCTAAAAATCATGTTTTTGTCTCATTTCTGGACTAAGCGCTATGGTTTGAGTAGTCATGGGAGAAAGGAATTTTGGAGGGGCATCAAGTCCATTTTGAAAACCAAGGGAAATTTTGGAAACTAGACAGGATAAGCATACCAATGAGCTATCCTGGGCTAGATTTGGACATCAAGACAAGTAAAACTCAGCTTGAATATGGTGTTGTGCATTTGAAACTCACGTTGGGCGTTTGACACTAGCACTGCCCATTTGATAGTCAGCCCAGATTTTCACTATTTCTCTCCAATTTGATTTTTACCTATGGGAAATTAGTATTTTACTGATGTAATTGTTAAGAATGATGTAATTATTATGTTTTTACTATTACCTAGGGTAAATACATTGGGTAAATGGCCTCTATTACTTGTAATGAATTAGTTTGCTTAAGTTAGGGATAAGTAACTTTGACCACCCTACACTCTAGCTATCAGTTCGGTTTTTGTTGCAACTTCTCCTCCTCTCATGGACTCGACCTCTAAGGCTAGGAAGAGTTATTTTGAGGCCTATATTATGTAATTTATCAATCATTCTACAGGTTATAATCCATTGGATATTGTATTAGTGTTTCAGACTTTGGCATGAAATATATTGGATGAGTTGCAGCTATTTTGGTGGGATTCTTGTAGCGTGGTATTTTGATATTGTTTCTTCTTTGGTTTCATATGTATGAATGTTTTGTACCTCTCATGATTCATTTCACTCTAAATATGTTTGATTTTCAAGGTGTGATAAGCAGAATTCATAGTGTATGCTCTGCTTTGGGAAAATCATCATATATTGTTTCATTTCTTTGGTTTAAAAAGAATTCATGATCTCATCCTCTTTTTAGCACATCACTAGTCTAAACCATCTCATCACTATACTACAAAGTGTTAATGTAACTTTCCTACCTTGCCCCATCAAATGTCTGCAATTCTGACTCTCTTTTGCCCTAACCTAGTTCACTCTCTGACCTAATTCACTCATCTAGTGACTACCCCAACCAAATCAAACCAAACAAACCCTGAGCTACTATATCTAGACTAAAACCATATTCCATCCAACCCTCTTGGCTGTGATCCTTTGGAGAGAGCCCTCTCCAGCTTGGTAGGGCTAGCTACCAAGTCAAAAGATTGGTCTATGATTACCTTAGTTGGACTCTTCCTTAGCCTTGGAGATTCAGAGGAGTGATAACAAAGGTAACAATTTAAAATCTATGGTGTAGAAGGATAATTAGTCCAATCTTACTATTTTCCCTTTGTGAGGAAAAGGCATAAGCCAGAAAACTGATGAGACAATGGCTTTCATTACGTAAATCCAACTGTGTCCCAACAAAAGGTTGTAATTGAGTGGGTGATCCACAAATTCAATATGAACTGAAATATTTTTCCCTCCAAGGTTGATGGGAATGCTAGCAAGATATCCCTTAGGAGAAAAAGTGTGGCCATCAAATTATTTCATGGAATTTGATGGCGGGGAAAGAGTGGGAAAACCCAGGTCAAGACAACAGGAAATGTCCATCACACAGGTAGATGCACCTTCATGAATGAAAGTTTGGTGAACGACTTTACCTTTCTCATGACCCTGCACTTGGAATGCAAGTTGGGGGGGAAGGCGTGGTTTAATTTTATCCATGTCAAAGACAACTAGGTTGGAATCCTGAAGGACGACTATGCGTATAGCCAAATGCAAAAATTTATGTTGCATGGGAAAAATTTGTAATACTTTGAGAGTGCACATGGCACAATACACCTATGTGAGATATTCTACAATAATGTAGTTCTAGGTATTGCAGGTAGATAGATTGTTCAAAGTACAATGAAGTGTCCCTTTGGAGGGATGAATCACAGGGTTAACAATGGGCCCCTCAATGTGAAAATCATTAGGTGGAGGTAGAGTATAAGACAACGGGGTATCCAATGTGTATAAGATAGAATTCCCATAATTCTTGGCTCGATTTTGTAAATCAACTACCTTAAAAGCATAAATGATTGATGATCCTTCTCCGGGATGAGGGGAATGAGAACCACCATTGCCCCCTTGTGAGGGTGGGGGTGGGTTCACACCCATACTTTGTTGCTGAGTACAGAAAAGGTTGGTAAGGAAAACAGGGTTCCTAGAATCATTTTGTACAAGGATATAAATGCACTCTTATAGACGAGGATATTTGCAGGTTAAATGATCCTCATAGTAGATCTTGCAAGGAAACTTCACCACTTTCTTTGTTCCTTTGTCAGATTCAATGGTAGTAGGTGCTTGATATTGAGTGTTTTGAATAGATTTATTCTCATCATGAGAGGTCGTGTTCTTATTCTTCTTTTTCTTTCCACTATATTTCTTTATATATTGCACAAAGTTAATTGCAGTGGCTGGAGGAGAAGTAGTATGATCATTCATAGTCTTTTGAATGTTTTGAACAAATTATTACTCCTTAGGAAAGGTCTTTTTAAAATATCAAATTGTGCTTCAATTCCACTTTGGACAACTCACTTGATGGAGATAATGATTGCATTGAATTACTCTTTTCGAGGTGACCAAAATTACCTAAAGATCACTGAAATCGATAAGGGAAAGTGTTCTTATGAAGAAAAGACCACATATGCATATTTGATAAGGTTGACCCTAAAGAAAATTGGACCACCTTGGAAGGCTATTAATACAAGTGACCTATACCTCATTTAGACACAATGATGAGACACTCTTCTATCTTGGTTTTTGGCTCGCATAGGTCTGAGGCTAGTCCGTAGAGGAATAGGTCCGCTCTGATGTGAAATTTCACGGTCCAAAGCTTGCATCTCTAATTTAGGGTTTTGGGCCTCAATCACAGTTACAACATAGGAAAAAGTTTACCGTAATCGCTCGCACTGAATCTCATATGTTTGAATGGAGCCTTCCAATTGCATGAACAAAACTCCATCCATGCGACTGGGAGTTAGGGTTTCCGCAGTCCAAATCTTACCCCAATCACTCACATGCTAGTTTTAAGGGAGAGACTGGGAACCTATAGTCGCTCACATATGTTAGAAAATTATATATTACAGAGAAAAGGAACACATAAAATATTGCATAAATATAAACAAAGGAAACGCATAAAACAAGAGAGACATAGATATACGTGGTTCACCCAATTTGGGCTACGTCCATGGCGAAACAGTCAATCCTTCCTTTTATATTATCCAACAAAATGAAGAGATACAACCTACAACAGATCCATTTTAATTCCCTCTTCACTCTCACACAATCTCCTCTCTCTTTCTCGCTCAGAATATAGATCTACATAGCTACAATACAATTCCCTTATATATATGGCAAAGTGTTGCCTTCCAGGGAAAAAAAACCTAAATTAAACATAACTTCTACCATCAAATTTCTACCTAATGAATGGCCTTGATTGACTACGAAATCACAACATTTGACAAGGAAATTTTACAGTTATTTTTAGCTTCGAGGGCACTATGCCTGATTCCCCAACAGGGGGGGATCTAAAGAATCATTGTCGCCCCCCCAGCGGCACGCATAAATGAGCAACGTTGCTACCACATTATGAAATGGGGTCCAATGCAGTGATACCTCTAAATAAAGAAGATAATCAGGCTCCACACCCAACACCATATCTCCCCCTCCGTGCGATCAAGACATGAAACACAAAATCTCAGTCTTGTAGAATTTTCGCTCTTTGACCACAGTGTTCAAAAGTTGACCATAGAGACTGCAGATAGTGACAATTCATTACAGACTTCAGAATCAGGGTTTTGAGTATATACATTGTTGGTTTCATTTCATGGATGTTGTAATTGTTTTGTTGGTTAGTTGCATAGATGAAGATATGGATCATTGTACTCTCTTTTGTTTAATCACTTGATGATGATATAATAGGAAGAAAAATTTTAAAGGGTTTTCCCCATAGTGGGTTTTCCCTGGCCTTCGATTGATCCTGGTGTCTCTATTTGTGAATGCGTTTCTTCTATTTTTCCTTTATCTTCCATTGCATTGATGATGGTGATATTTTTCTTTCTACATGTTTGCATATGCTGCTAAATAATGACGTAAATTTGAATAATGTTATGATGTTATGAGGTGAACTTAATGTGTTAAGGAAGAAATGCAATTATCAAGGCAAATAACAATATAGCCCTATGAAAATTAACATGGTATCAGGGTTGGGCTAAAGAAAATTCATGGATATCACCCTTATGATGACACCATTGATGGAAGAAAGTGAGGATGAAGGAGACCTAAAATAATTCTAGGGTTTGAAGGAAACCTTAGGAAATTTGGTTATTAGGGTTTGATGGACATTATGAGGGTAGGCTTTGAGATAAACCCTAGTTTTTGGAAAACACTTTAGATATGAAATCTAGAAACCCTAGTAGGGTCAATGTGAAGATTCTCAAGCACTTGTGTGAAGAAATTTAACAAAAAAATAATAACACACTCACCCAAAAAATAAATATCAGAAATATAGAAAAACCAAGCGGAAAAGGCATGAGAGACTTTCCTGTAGTCTCTCCTTCTCATTAATTTCATTATTAAAATAATGTTTATGATACATATAAATACATGAGGAAGTTTTCTCAAGATAGTGCTTCTATCTTGAACAAACCTGGTTGAGAAAATATCTCAACAACACACTAATCTATGAGCCTAACTAGTTGGAGAGAATCTCTCAACCAACTAAGCCTAAACTGACTCCTAACCATGAGGAACAAACTCAATCTAGAAAGGTAGGATTAAATCCTAACTTTCATGATTTTAATTAATTTAATTATTTGGACTTATAATTTTTTAATGTGAGATTGAGGCTAACATCCCCCCCAATGATAAGTCCAAATTAATAACCAGGAACCATCTTCCAAGTTCTCATGCTAAAACTATTGATCCTAAAAAAACATTTGCCTGAAAAACCGCCAAAGCTGGATGCTGAAAAAACTCAAATCTGAAGAGAACATGAATCAGATGCATGTCCGGTTCATCTTTGAATGTCACTTGACAACTCCATCATGTGCCAAGCTGCAAAAGGATCCATATGTCCCTTGCTTGCAATCATCATCCTTTGTCCACTGACAAAATATTGAGAACGCCCGCTGGCTAATGACGTTGAAAAACAACTCAATGTTGCTTTTGTTGTGTTTGAAAAATTCTCATGGTTGACTTTGTTGTCAATTGCCCACTGGAAAATTTTGTTGATGCTCACTCGTTGATGAAAATGCCCAATAGCTGCTTCACTGATGTTGTCGATACTTTCAGTTTGACAACCATTATCAATTTCATTGACATTTTCCCCCCTTTGTCAGTTGAAAGCAGAGACAATTTTCTTCAAATTATTTCGGAACTCCCCCCCTTCAGGTGTAGGAGTGTTTCACTGGTGTACTCCCTCGTTCAACTACATGAGAGTACCATCTTTATTTTTGTTGTTGGCTGCAATATGTGTGAGTGAATTACATTGTAAAACTTATACAATCTTCTGACCGTGGATGACCATTCCTAAGGATCAATCCATGAATAATTGATCTTCAATCTGCTTGATTGTTGTTGTGTGTTGCATTGTGTTGATGAATGATTTGACTTGCCACAATGGTGACAAGGATGGAGATCAAAACACTGATCTCCCAGATGACCAGTGATTTGACAATGAAGGTAGGTTGGTTTGACTACAACTTCAGTTTGCGCACATGTTTTTTTGTCTACAACTTTCTCATGGCTTATTTATGTTATTTGATTAAGAAACCCTGCACTGATGAACTTGATCGTCTTAGAATAATCGGGGATATGAAAGTTGCTTTCATCTTTGTCATAGCCTAATCCTCTTCAATTTTTGTTACTTTGAAGTTCTTCCCATGGCTTGATGATTGGTTTGGAAGAAAGTTGAACTAGATCAGCGACCACTTCGACACTTGAAGTTGGTTGGATCAGTGACTTGGAAGCAATGTCTTTATCTTCATCTATACGGATGAAAGACTTGGAAACATCACTCTTCTGTTGCAACTCATCTCTTTGAAGTTGTGACTCCAGTTGAAGAAACTCAATCATTTCATGTGCATGTTGAAGATGCACTTGAATATCAACAAGAGTTGTTTTGCTAATGTTCACCATGTCGCCAGCTGATGATAAAATCAAATTGTTAAGAATTTGGGACAGTTGAATGTGTGGCGCCATGTTAGCCTGCTCACTTTGAATTTAGGCTCACTTGTACTGTTTCTTATTACTGATGCTTTAGACACTTACTAGAGTTTTATAACTTGGTTGCTTGAACTCTTGATTTCACGCTCGCTTGATGACGATAGCTTTGCTTGAATGCTTCACTGACACTTTTTGAATGCTTCAATCAACTTTGCACTGGCTCGTTTGTTGTAGATATCGTGCTTTGAACTTTCGCACTTGATTTTGACACACTCACTTGCTTGGTTGTTTGAATGACACGCTCGCTTGCTTTGTTGTTTGAATGACACGCTCGATTGCTTTGTTGTTTATTGCACTTGCGTTAAACAATGGCTTGATTTGATGCTCACTAGAATTGACACTCATTTAATGATGATTGCTTGCTAGATGGCTTGCTTGAACTTGCTTGATTGATTACTGACACTTTGTGCTTTCTTGAATGTGCTGATTTTAAGAAAGGAAGGGTGTCAAACACTGTAGAAAATGCACCCAAGAGACAAATGACAAGTTCAATTTTGATGACTCAATTGAAGACTTACTTGACTTAATGTATTCACTTTAACAATTCAAATTAGGGTGTCAATTACAACTGAGAATGCACCCATACAATACAGTTAAAAAATGTTTATCTTCAAGTGATACAAAAAGTGTTGATGATGTCGATGTCATCTTGGCTTGAAATGCTTGATTTTGTAGTGTCCTTAACTTGATTTCTTTGATTACACGATGTGAAATGTGCTTTCTTGGAAGATCATCTTATCAAGTTGATGATGTGATGCTTTGTGCTTGTGTACTTAAGCTTGATTACAGGAGCTTGATTAAGAGTCCTTATACTTAAGCTTACTTATGTTCATGTAGCTTCTTAAGCATAATACAAAGAGAGAATGATCAGAATTTGAAACTACTTGTAAATTGTTTGCAAGGTATTCAATTCAGAAATATACATGTTTAAAAGATTTCCATGTCTTGCAGAAAGAAAACAAATTAAATTTTCAGTTGTTCATGACCCATTTAAGCATAGCAGAGTTATTTCCTTTTACTGTTTAACACACTAAAATGAATTTGTTCTGCAAAATAAATCAACCACAGATGCAAAAGAAGTTGATAAAGCAGTTCACCCCTCCTGGGCTACATCTGCTGGGTCCAAAGCTCCCAAATGGGCTTGCCCTTGTTTTCATTAAATGCTCAAATTGAATATACAGCTGAATAGAAGCATCTACAGGTGAAATAGATGGTAAAAATGGATTCAGAACACTTGAATCCTTCAGGATTGACTATTGGATCACCTCCAATGGATACCTGCAACCCTATACAGTCTTCACAATACTGGGCCCTAGTGGCTCCTAGAACTTTCACGGCTCCAAAACCTCTGCAAATGACCTCAGATAGTTGTAATACCTACACCAATGGCTTCAGAAGGTCAAAAATACCCAAAATCAAAAACAAATTCGTCCAAAACCGCCTTTCCTAGCCAAAGTTATGGCCATTTAATGATCCCCTCCAGTTTAGCCTAAAAGAACTCCAGCTAACTTTAGTTAATGTCCAGTTAGCTCCGCCAAATCTGGGCTTCTGCCAAATTTGGCGCCACCGCCAAAAAATCTACCAGTCTAACTGTTACTTAACTGCCCACAAATTTCGCATGTGACCACGTTGCAGTTATTCTTGGATTTCGTGCCCGGTGGATAATGGTCTCGGCCCATGGTTTTGGGCACCCGGTCATATGGTATGCGAGGGCTGGCCCTTAGGGGCTAGCCCCCTTCATTTCCTGCCCGTCAATTGTTTTAAAGTTTAAATATAATTTGGTCACCAAACCTTTCAACATATGGTGTTGTGGCCCAATGGTAAACCTGTTCCTTTGTGCATATGAGGTCTTGTGTTCAAAACTTGCCAATGCCAATAATTTTATATATGCGCCCATATAGAGTTTGCTGACATCATCCTGGGGGCCACGTGGCAGATTTTTATTGGATGTGCGAAGGGAATATTCCTGGAATATTCTAAGGAATATTCTGTGGAATATTCCCTTTTTAATTTTTTTGAAAAATTTAAAAATTCCAATGTTATTGATAAATTCTTCTTTTTGCCATAACTTCCTCATACGGGGACCGTTTTTCGAACTGTTTATGGCGCCGGAATCAGGAAGATGAGCACTTTCCAGTCGTTCAACTTTGAACCAGTTTTGAGCATTTTAAATTTTGAGCATTTTACGACACTTAGGACATGAGCACCTGATCACGCCTCCCCATTGGGAAGCTTTTGGACCCCAAAAGCCTTCAACTACCTGTTAAAGAGGTGAGGGTACAGCTCCCTCACTTTGTCCACCTCCATCCACTTTGCCTTGTTCGGTTTGCTGCCTTTGAAACCAACCCGAACATAATCTACACTGCCCCTCCTTGAAGTGCGTGTCCTTCTGTCAAGGATTGTATCTTCTTTCAGCTCATCTAAGAATTCTGGCGAGAAATCTTCTATAGATGGCAGCTGAATAGCATTTTCATGATCAGCAATCAAAGGAGGTTCATACAAATGTAAGTTCTCCACATTGACAACAGAATACATTTGCATGTAGGAAGGCAAATCTAATTGAAAAGCATTATTTCCAACCTTCTTGAGGATTTTGAATGGACCATAACGAATAGGCTTCAGATTTTTACCTTCTCCTTGCATCCTTTCCTTACTAATGTACAACCATACCTCATCCCCTTCTTGAAACTTGTGATCGACTCGATGCTTGTCGTGTCTTTCCTTGTACTTGCCTTGACTCTTCTCAAGTTGTTCTTGAATTTGCTGATGTATTTGCTGAATTCTTTCAATGAATGAACGAGCTTTGTCAATATCACTATGTCCCTCAATGGTGACATCTTTCTCAAGAATGAAATCAAGAGGTGATTTTGGCAAGTAACCAAAACAAGCTTCAAACGGTGAGGTTCTTGTGGAGGAGTGCTTGGCATGGTTGTAAGCATGTTGTATGTAGTGCAAATGTTCATCCTAAAGCTTGGGATGCTTGCTGCAATAACCTCTCAAGAGGTGCACAATGGTTTTTTTCACAACTTCAGTTTGTCCATCTGTTTGCGGATGGAAAGCAATACTTTTCTTCAACTTTGTGTCCATCATCTCCCATAGGTTGGACCAAAAATTCCCCACAAATCTGGAATCCCTGTCATGAATAATGGAAGTAGGCAAACCAAAGTGAATCCATACATGATGAAAAAATAATTCAGTAGTTTGTTCAGCAGTTATAGTTTTCTTACAAGGCATAAGTATACACATTTTGCTGAAACGATCAACTACTACATATAAATAATCATGCTGCTTTCTAGATTTTGGCAAACCTCCTACAAAATCCATAGAGATGCTCTCCCATGGTCTAGAAGGTACCGGCAAAGGAGTATACAAGCCAAGATTCCTATTACTAGGCTTGCTTGTAGCACATAATGAACAACCTCTTGTGAACCTTGAAACAGAATCTACCATGCGAGGCCAATAGCAATACCTCTGTAGATGTGCAACTGTTTTGCTCACACCAAAATGGCGAGCAATAAGAGAAGAATGAGCTTCTCTTATGACGTTTATCCTCTCCCCCTATGGTATACACAACTTGCCCAAATGAAATAGCAAATTGTTATACATGTGATAGTGATTTTCCTCTACATGATTTCCTTTACTCAAGTTAGCATACACATCTTTAAAGTCATCATCAGATGCATATTGTTCTATGTAACTATCATGTACAATGGAATCATTCTTAAGTAAAGTAACAACACCAATAATAGGCCTTGAAAGCATATCAGCAACCTTATTCAAAGTACCTGTCTTGTACCTTATTACCAAATGGAACTGTTGCAAGAAGCCCATCCATCTGAAGTGTCGTGACTATTGTAACCTGCTTTGTGATTGCAAGTACTGTAAGGGCTGATGGTCGGTATGTATAACAGTTTCTTTGCCCATCAAATAGTGTTTCCACTTTTTGACGCTTTGTACCAACGCATACAACTCCTTATCATATGAAGGATAATTTACCACAGCACCATTAAAAGTTTCAGAATGAAAAGCAATAGGCTTACCATGCTGTAGAAGAACTGCACCCATAGCATAATCACTAGCACCAGTTTGTATCTCAAATGGCTGTCTCAAATCCGGTAATGCAAGGACTGGAGCTGAACAAATCTTCTCTTTCAAAGATTCGAAAGCTTTTTGCTGCTTGCCTCCCCATTGGAAAGCATGCTTCACACTTGTCACTGCATGCATAGGAGCTGCTATAGAAGAGAAGTTAGAGATAAACATCCTCCAATATTGAGCTGCACCCAAAAAGCTTCTTACCTCTGTTATGGATTTGGGAGTAGGCCACTTCACAATAGCCTCAATCTTAGCAGGATCAATTCTCAAAGCACCTCCTCCTACTATGTGTCCCAAATAAACCAAAGAAGTCTTTCCAAATTCACACTTTGACATTTTAAGAAATAACTGATTTTTCTTCAAAACATCAAGTACTTTCCTAACATGCATGACATGATCTTCTCTAGACTCGCTGAAAATTAAGATGTCATCTAAGTAGACAATACCGAAATCATCAAGAAAAGGACACAAGACATCATCCATTACCCGCATGAAAGTTGCAGGTGCATTGCACAAACCAAACGGCATCACAAGCCACTCAAAGAGTCCTTGTTTGGTTTTAAAGGCTGTCTTCCAAATGTCACTTTCTTCAATTCTTACTTGATGATATCCACTGCGCAAGTCTAGCTTAGTGAAATATCGAGCATCTTTCAGCTGATCTAGCAAATCATCTATCCTTGGGAGTGGGTAACAATTCTTTACCGTTATCTTGTTCAAGGCCCTGAAATCAACACACATACGCCAAGTGCCATCTTTATTCGGAATCAATACAATCGGTGACCCACATGGCGAAGTACTTGGCCTTATGAAACCCTTGTCCAACAAGTCCTTGATTTGCTTCTTTATTTTAGCATTCTCCATAATAGACATGCGGTACATGCCTATGTTTGGAAGAGGACAATCTGGATGCAAATGGATTTCATGTTGAATCTCCCTCTTAGGAGGCAAACCTATTGGCTCCTGAAACATCTCATGGCATGCATCAACTACATCATACAGATCTGATTTAAGTTTTGGATCACAATTGTCAAATGACTCATGATTCACATCAATCTTGGGATTAATCATAAGAAGAACAAAATTCTTACTTGAATTGACCAGCCTTTTTACCTGTCCTGCATTCACCATCGCTATATTTGTCTTCTTGCGATGAGCTCTAACAATGAACTCCTTGCCATCTTTGAAAAGATGATATTTGTTTTCATGGCGATGAAAGATAGCTTTCCTGTCAAACAAGTAAGGACTTCCCAAAACAATTCCTGCTATATCAAAAGGTACCACATCAAGTTCAACTGTGTCAATAAAATGTGCAGTAATTGCAAAGTGCAATGTGCACTTTCTTGAAACTTGTAAATTTGCATCCTTGCAAATCCATCCAAGTGGATATGGCTTTGGATGTGGAACGGTCTCAAGTTTAAGCTGCTTGACCAAGTCCTCTGATATAAGGTTTGCTTGTGACCCACTATCAAAAAGTGTGTCAATTTTAGTATGCTTTGAAATCACCCTCACATGAAACAGTTCAATTCTTTCTTCCTCATTAGGAGCTTGTACATGGCAGTTTGAGGTACTAGTGTTGGCTTGAGTTTCAATTTCTTTTCCCTTCAAGTTTTTCAAACCCATGGCTGCAATTTTGGTTTCATCACCTGAATCTTCCCCTAAATCCTGTGGTGTAGATGTAGTAGCAGCAGTTTTCTGTTTCCCTTTGGATTTGTTAGATTGAGGTCTTTTTTCAGGATGTAATTTCCAACAGTTTTTCTCCTCATGGCCTGGTTTAGAACAGTGTTTACAAATCACTTTCTCACTCTCCTGTTTGATAGATGCATTCTTTTTTCCTTTTCCCTTGGAGGTTTTCTCTTTGTTTTTCCCCTTGGAGGGCTTGTTTCTACCCTCTTCAAATGTGTTTTTTCCCCTTGCCTCTAAATGGGTAGCTTGGACACAAACCTCGTCCAGGCTAGTAGGGTTAAACATCAAGATGGTGTGTCTAAGGTAGCTATGCAAGACACCAATGTATTTCAGCAAGGTTTCTTGGGTCTGTAAATCTACCCCTAACAAGAGAGCTCTTCTCCTGAGTTCTTGGGTGTAGTCTTGGACACTCTGACCCTTAATTTGTCTGAAATTTTTCCAGTTCATAATGGCTTTCTGCATGTGAGAAAGAGGATAAAACTGTTTTTTAATGGCTAACAGAAATTTAGGCCATGTTAAGGTAACCTTACCAAATTTCTTGATCTCCTCTTTAGTTTTGGCCTCCCACCAGACCAATGCTGCTCCATCCATTCTCAAAGAAGCCAACTGAATCTTTGTGGCATCATCATGCATATTCTGGATCCTCAAGTAAACTTCCAACTACCTAATCCAGTTGTCAAGCTTTTCTGCATTCACTTCACCATTAAACATAGGTAATTCGAACTTTACATCAAGCTTCAGAAAAGGACTTTTTCCATAGGATCTATGCTTATGCACAGAAGAAGAAGACGAGGATGAAGAGGAAGAAGGTGACGATGGGGGTGGTGGATCACCATTTCCTCCATGTCCTTTCTTGGAATGATCATCATCCTTCTTACCTCCTGAAGAGCCCTCTCCTTCATGTGGATGTTTGGACCCTTCTCCAGCCAATTTCTCATTTCTTTCTTGGTACAATATCCTCACCATTTCAGTGAGGTCCAAGAAAGCCTTTCTGAAGACTCTTTCTTCTTCTTTTGGATCCATGTCTGTAGGAATTTCTCCTTCATGTGCAGACATTCTTGAAGCTTCTGTTGAGACTCTTGAGGGTGAAATTGAAGGTGGAGTTGATGGCTCTCTGGCCTTCCTTGACTGAGGATTCTCTCGTTCTCTAGTCAACTGTCCTTCCCCTCTTTTAAGTTTCAACCTGGTAAGCATCAATACTTTGCAAGACAGTTAGAAGATCTTTGCACAAAAGCCCTGCTCTGATACCAACTTGATCTGAATTTGAAACTACTTGTAAATTGTTTGCAAGGTATTCAATTCAGAAATATACATGTTTAAAAGATTTCCATGTCTTGCAGAAAGAAAACAAATTAAATTTTTAGCTATTCATGACCCATTTAAGCATAGCAAAGTTATTTCCTTTTACTGTTTAACACACTAAAATGAATTTTTTCTGCAAAATAAATCAACCACAGACACAAAAGAAGTTGATAAAGCAGTTCACCCCTCCTGGGCTACGTCTGCTGGGTCCAAAGCTCCCAAATGGGCTTGTTCTTGTTTTCATTAAATGCTCAAATTGAATATGCAGCTGAATAGAAGCATATACAGGTGAAGTAGACGGTAAAAATGGATTCAGAACACTTGAATCCTTCAGGATTGACTATTAGATCACCTCCAATGGATACCTGCAACCCTATACAGTCTTCACAATACTGGGCCCTGGTGGCTCCTAGAACTTTCACGGCTCTAAAACCTCTGCAAATGACCTCAGATGGCTGTAAGACCTGCACCAATGGATTCAGAAGGTCGAAAATACCCAAAATAAAAAAACAAATTCATCCAAAACCGCCTTTCCTAGCCAAAGTTATGGCCATTTAATGATCCCCTCCAGTTTAGCCTAAAAGAACTCCAGCTAACTTTAGTTAACGTCCAGTTAGCTCTGCCAAATATGGGCGTCCGCCAAATTTGGCGCCACCGCCAAAAAATTTGCCAATCTAACTATTACTTAACTTCCCACAAATTCCGCATGTGACCACGTTGTAGTTATTCTTGGATTTCGTGTCCAGTGGATAATGGTCTCGGCCCATGGTTTTGGGCACCCGGTCATATGGTATGCGGGGGCTGGCCCCCTTCGTTTCCCACCCGTCAACCATTTTAAATTTTAAATATAATTTGGTCGCCAAACCTTTCAACATATGGTGTTTTGGCCTAATGGTAAGCTTGTTCCTTTGTGCATATGAGGTCTTGTGTTCAAACCTTGCCAATGCCAATAATTTTATATATGCGCCCATATAGTGTTTGTTGATGTCATCCTAGGGGCCACGTGGCGGCCTCCGGGCCTGCCACGTGGCAAATTTTTATTGGCTGTGCAAAGGGAATATTCCCTGGAATATTCTAAAGAATATTTTGTGGAATATTCCTTTTTTAATTTCTTTGAAAATTTTCAAAATTCTAATGTTATTGACAAATTCTTCTTTTTGCCATAACTTCCTCATATGGCGACTATTTTTCGAACCGTTTGCGGTGCCGGAATCAGGAAGACGGGCACTTTCAAGTTGTTCAACTTTGAACAAGTTCTGAGCATTTTAAATTTTGAGCATTTTACGACACTTAGGACATGAGCACCTGATCAAAGAATTTTGATAATCTAGACACAAGTCATGCACACGCATTCATTACACACGGTGTACCTAATATACCGTTATTCAATTTCGAGTGGATCTAGGACACAAGCACCATAAAAATTATGATTTTATTAATTACTAGAGTACATCATTCTTCAATGTCACAACTTTGTTGTGGAAACTTCTCAATGAGAATGTCACACTTGCAAACTTTGGAAGAAAATTGTCTTAAAGAAAGCTACCTGTAGTGACTCAATCACTCTCAAAGTAAAATATTACTTTGGATTACACTAAAGAATTTCACTTATCACTCCAAATACAAAAAAATCATTTCACCTTATTACTCCAAAAATCTCTATGACCACTTATGTCTCTCAAAAACAATCACTTATAGCTCCACTATTACAAGTCAAAATATTCTTGAAACATTTAGTGATGTGGTTGGAAGTCTGTACTATGTAGCCCCTGAAGCACCTGCAAATTACGTTCTTGGTATAGTTCCCATAATTCCAGCCAAATACTCAAAATTCGAATTTCAAAATTGCAACATGGTATTTCTACATTTTTTTGTCAAGTGGATTTTAGCGGATACGGGGTGATTTGAGTGCCACGTATCAAATGACACAATTCCACATTATTTTGGTTTTGAAAAATACAAAAAAATAATAATTTCAACAACCCTTTATAGGCTGAATAGACTGATTGACTTCCTAGAAGGTATGCGTATGTCAGAACAATATTATGTGCGAGTCAATATTTTCTCTAACGCATGAAGTTCAATCAAAAAACGTTACTGCCATGCAATCAGGATGAAGACGAGAGTGAGCTTTGGAAATTGGCTTCCTTGCATCACGTTATAATTTTCCACGTTATGGAATGTGGATCATGGTAAAAATTTCAATTTGGGGGTGCTAACATCTCTGGTGATTCGGAGTCAGCAAAATTAGACTATGCTTATGGAAGATTAGATTCAGTGGGAATCATAAACTACAGCGCAACAAATGATCCAAGGAATAATGGAACTTCATGTGCAAAAGCTAAAGAGATTTTACAGGAGAACACAAATGGAGAGGTACAAATTTCACCTAGCTCGTTGAGGAGTATCCAGAGTTTGATTTGTTTTGATGCGGCTCGTTCTAAATTTAGGTCAGCTGATGTCTTTGTCTCATTTTGGTGCTCTAATTGACACAATGGCAGCCCTTGGAGATATGGGTTTGAATGTTGTGAAAGAAAATGTGTTCTTGGACTCTTCTGGCAAGCACAACACATTCTCTATAACCCGAGCGGACACATGCAGGAAAGTGGATGATCCAGAATCACTGAAACAAATACATCTTACTATTATAAACAATTTATTGAAGCATCATCCAGAATCTTCTGCTCAATTGGCCTTGGGAGAGGCATTTGGGATTATGCCCCCAAAATAAAAGCCTAATGTGGATATTGATACATGCATACATATATATGATGATGGTCCAAATCGCAGCTTTCTTTACATTGAAATAGCTGATCGACTTGGTTTGTTGGTGGAGATTATAAAAACACTATTTGATATAAGTGTAGCTATTGAATCTGCTGCCACTTGAGAAGCCCTTGCCATATTAGAAAGTGATGGGATGACTGATTATTCTGATTCTTTTGACTCGCTCTTTGTCACTGATCAAGATAGAGTTGCCCCTTCATAACTCACTCTCTTAACACTCGACTACACCATGCATTCACTTCTCAGAAGGTTCTCCATGGTAAGGCTACTTTTCTCACAGTGATTCATTCCAATAGACTCCACTGCATGGGTTGGGTTCTTTGCATGCCCAGGCTTTCAATTTCTTATCCATCCATGACCATGGCCACAGTGCAGAACCTGTTGATGCATGGATTGAAGCAACACAATTCACAAATCAGCCAGGGCTTTATCCACAACTTTCTTTCGAGTAGATCCCGTTGGTCTCCTGAGTTGTGTAGAAATCGCAACTTGACAATAGTATTGGTCAGGTGCAACAGTGACAAGGAACTTCAGCTTACAATGGCTGCCATTGTTAATAATGACACAGATTGCATTGCAGAGGATTCGTCTGCTTCTTTGTGTGAAAATGTGCAAACAGGTGTCCAAGAAAAAGAGTTGAGTGTTTCTACAATTCTTGTGAACTTCAGCAATTCTTTTGACCCATATGACACTCTAAGCACACCTCTCTACCAGACTGCAACTTTCAAGCAACCTTCTGCCACAGAGAATGGTCCATATGATTATACTAGAAGTGGAAATCCCACTCGGGATTCATTGGAAGCTCTGATACCACATGAAGAAATTTAATAAACAAATAATAACACACTCACTCAAAAAATAAATATCAGAAAGATAGAAAAACTAGACATGGCGGAAAAGGCATGAGAGACTTTCCTGTAGTCTCTCATTCTCATGAATTTCATTATTAAAATAATGTTTATGATACATATAAATACATGAAGAAGTTGTCTCAAGATAGTGCATCTATCTTAAACAAACTTGGTTGAGAAAATATCTCAAAAACACACTAATATAGGAGCCTAACTAGTTGCAGAGAATCTCTCAACCAACTAAGCCTAAATTGACCCCTAACCATGAGGAACAAACTCAATATAGAAAGGCAGGATTAAATCCTAACTTTCATCATTTTAATTAATTTAATTATTTGGACTTAGAATTGTTTTTAATGTGAGAGTGAGGCTAACATTGTGTTAGATTTGATAAAGCCCTAAATGGGATACTCTCTATTAGTCCTAGTTACTGATAAATTGATGAATATATATTGAAGGAAGCATATGGAAAATGGAAAATGAGGGCTCTTGAAGGTTGGTTCAAGAGGAAGATCTTCAACTCTCATTAAGGTTAAGTAATTTTTGATTTATGATGCTTCTTTATGTCTTTACTTGTATTTAGACTTATTGATATGATTATCTATTTAGACTTATTGATATGATTATTTTTTTTTATCATTACTTATACTTCCTGCATGTATATTTGATTATTTGGATATTCCTAACCTCCTTAATGATATGTAATAAAAGGATCATTTGAGATGAAAGAAAGAAAAATATAGAGCTAGAAAACATAAAAAGGAACCTGATGAAAAGATGGCAAAGTGCTACAAGTTGCGTATGTAAAATCAAAAGATGCGCGTGTATTTGAATACTACAAGGTATGCATGGTATATTGTTTCAATGATATGTTTTAGCTGTAATATTGAATGGAAAAGTAAGCCATAAGGTATGATGAGAATGTATCCTCCTCAAATGGTTCATGCATGTATATGAAAGTGATTTGGATTCATTGTTCTTATGATAAAATGGTGTACTTGGTATTCAACAAGTATCTTACTACTTGATCATGATGAACTTCTTGATTTTATGAGGCTACTTAATGTTGATCTTTGATATAGTGGTATACTTTATGTTTGGATAACATCTATAATTTTGGATATCATGATCGCATAAAGAAGGTTAGCACCTTGATTCTAGTAGATGGAAACTTGACACTACTTGTTTGTGAAAAGCATGGCAACCATGATGATAGAAGTATAGCAATGAGATTGATATTCAGGATCTTTTATCGACCATGGTTATGTTTTGATGTGTTTATTGATTATGACATATGGTAAAATTGAATACCCTAACTTGATGGATTGACTTATGTGAAAAAGAAGTAAATCTTATGATCATGATTCTTGAAGTCTACTCCCATTAGCTTTTTGAATGTAACCCTTGATGGAAGATTGATGTCATGATGAAGTAACAGATGATAACTTAATACAACCATGATGAATATTAGATATGGTGTGACTTTATGATCTAGCAGATCTATAGATGTATGATAGCATTATAGATAGGTTGATGGCATCAATGAAGATGACTGAAGTGGATTCCCATTCAGAGGGAGAACCTATCCATAAGCTACCTTATCCTATTGTCATTTTCATTATATACTCTTTGTTGTTGAAGTATGATTTATGGGTATGAATAAATAAATATCTAACATTGTTTATCCATAGAAAAGTTATAATCTAAGGTGAGAGATTTTTCTCTTATTCTAAGCCTCGGTCACACAGAAGAAAGCCTACAGGTGCAACTATATCCTCCCAGCTACACAAAAGAAATATCAAGTGTGTGATTGAGGCACTGATATAGTTCTGGGCAGATCCGCCCACAATTGCTCACTTATTGTGCTTCAGAGAGCAACTGGGAAGCCATAGTCACTCTCATAATATATTGAAGGGTTTGACTGTAATATCCCAACCACACAGAGGAAGGCCTATGGGTGTGACTATGTCTGCAGGACACAAAAATGAAGTTTTGTGCATGAAATCACATGCTCACTTGAAATATGTCAATCCTACAAACATGAAGTAGACAATAGAAGGTTCTATGAGTAAGGAAGTTTGAATGACTTACTATAATATGAATGTGTAGACTGAACTTGTGTTTGTAGATGACCAAGACATGCATATAGATATGTCATTATGTTTGAAGTTTTTTCTATAAGAGTTTGACATAATTTGGTTGATATAGATTAATAGTGTTTGGAGTTTTGACATGATGCTTGATAATGATTGTGGTAGTGTTTTTGTGGCAATGTTGTACCAAAAGACACCGCCTTAACAGTTGATTGTTCTCTGCAAAGGATCACATACATATTTGGTGTTGTTAGTGGACATACTTAGATAAAGAAAGCATTGCAAATAGTGAAAACAATGCATATACAAATATAACCTGAAACAAAGAGATTGACACAAACAATTCTCAATGGAGAAAACAAGTCAACAAAATAATGGAAAAAGCTCCCTTTATTGACTGTTGGTAGTGTTAAAGCCTAGATTGACCTTAGGCTGAAGGGAGGCAATCCTAGGATAACCACAAACCAAGCTTAACGTGGTAGCTAGCCCTACCAGGCTGGGAGAGGGCTCTCTTCTTGTGAATCTCAGTCAAGATGACTGGATCAGATATGGATTTTAGGCTAGGTATAGTAGCTCTAGGGTTTTTGATTGATTTTTTTGGGTTTTTACTGGATCAAATGGAGCAGGCAGCTTTGGGTCCAGAAAATCAATTCAGGATGTAGGGTGGTCTATGGGGCGAGGTAGGTAGGTGCTTTAGCACTTGAAATTGAGTGAGATGGTAAGTCTAAGACTAGTGAGGAGCTGAGGAGGGCATGCAAAGATCATGTATCCTTCTCAAATAGTAGAAAACATATAAAACTGAATGGCTTCCCAAGGCAGAGCACTATAAATAATGAATTCTACCTATCTATCTTGATATCATCCAGCTAGAAGAAATTGATTAGATTGTGGTACAGATAAAACATGAGAAACACTGATAACAGAAGAAGAAACTATGCAAAAGCACCATACCACAATTATCCCATAAAAATAGCTACAAATCTTGGTTTATTTCCTTGCCAAACTACTGGTAAAGGTGTACAATGTAGCTCAAAGCATCCAAGAGAATCCAACCTCACCAAATGACCAAGAAAACACATAATATAGACATCTAAGATACTCATCCTAACCATCAGGGGTCGAATCCATGAGAAGAGGGGTAGTTTCAACCATTTCCCAACTAAGAACTAGAATATAGGCAGTTAAACAACTTGCCTCTATAAGTAGGGAAACTAATTCATTAGCCTCAAAACCACCTCTAACTAATGAATCTACTCTCTAAGATCCTTTTACTATTACATTTACATGCCAAGTCATTAATTAAAATCATAAAAGCATCCATGAAGAGAGAAAAAGTCAACTTGCAGTGAAAATAGGCGAAAACTGGATTTTCTGGCAAATTGGCTCAATGCGCAGTGCCACTGTCCAGATCCGCAGTGCCGCTTCAGACATAGTTTTGGAGGCATTTCCCTTGGCCAAATTGAGTCCAATATAGCTCATTTGAAAGGTATTCATCTCTAGTTTCTGAAACATCTTTAGTTTATTCATTTGAAGGTCATTTTCCCCCTCAAAAGTGAGATCTCCCAAGGCTGCTTTTATGTGTCCAAAATGAGGCAGAGAGGTCATTTTTTGGTAGTTTTTTGACATTTTGGTGACCTAGTTTTGCTCCAAAATTGCTGATATTTTCTGGGTTCGATGCTCTCATCATGATGAATCCAGATATATAAGCCATTCCTCCAAAAAGTGCTCCAAGGAAAAGCGCGCTGGGCCAATTTTCTGTGTTTGAAAATTAAAATTTGAAAAATGCAAAATTTTCCCAAAATTTCCCCAGATTTGGCACAAGGCACCACCATCAACTGATTTGATGGGATAGTAAGGCTTTAGCTAATATTTTCAACTTATCTTGCTCCTTTTTGCTCTTTAAGGCCTTCCTCAACCTAGCCTTAAGCTTCCTCATCCTTATGTTGCAGATTTTGTTGTGGGTCATGTAGTGGTAGGCCATGTGGGGAAGCATATTCTTATCCCTATTGGCCTTCTCAATCAGCCCTTCAAGATGTATGTTGATCCTTTCAAGCCATGTTTCCCTATCATTCTCAATCTCTTGCTCAATAGAGGTCAATGGAACATTAGCCTCCTTGATAATTTTCCTATTTGCTTTGACTATTTCCAGCTCTATGAGGACTTGTTTATCACTCATTTGTTTGTTTTATTGCACCTTTTGCTTACCATTTCTTTTCTTCTTATGTCTCTCCATGGAACTGTCACTGGGTGTTTCTTTTTCATAGTCATATTCACTGTCTCTTTCCATTGTTTTTCTGTAGCTGTGAACACTTATGTTCAATGATGGGATAGGATGGATGAATGAAATTGAGATGATGGAATATGTGAGATTATGTTGTATGAACAAGTTTTAGGGATGAGTAGGGTTTTAGAGAGAGTGGGTAGGGTTTGTAAGGAGAGTGGGTAGGGTTTAAAGGGTTGATAGAGAGTGTAAGTAGGAATTAGGGAAAATGTATGAGGGGAAACGGATTTGGGAAATGTGGTATGTAGGAATTGGGTTTAGTGAACAATGGCAACTATATAGGGTATATAAACACTAGTGATATGAGGAAAACTAGGGTTTCACCCTAGAAGCTAGGGTTTTAGATTTGAAAAATACAAAACTACAAACTTAGCAACAAAACCCTAAAACATAAGATGTGATAAATGAAATTACTTGTAAGAGAGAGAAAATAAAGATTTTAAGGTGAATTAGCAACTTGGGAAGGTTTTGAGCTTGGCTGGGTAGATGTGCAGTGCCTCACACAGGTGCGCAGCGCCTGTGTAAATTTACACTAGAAAACACTGCCAGGTGCGCAGCGCCGGCCTAAGATGCACAATGTTGTTTTGTAGGCCATGTTTGGAGGCCTTTGCAGTGTCCAAATTGGGCGTGTGATAGCTCGTTGGAAAGCTTGTCAAGTCTACATTCCATAACATCTTTAGTTTTTTAATTTGGAGTTTATTTTCCCTGTAAAATGTCTAATCTCCAAAGACTGGTAAAAATGTGCAGAAAGAGGCTGCCAAAATGCATAGTGTTGTTGCAATCAACTTTTGAAGGTCTTCCTCAACTCCACATTGAGCTCATGATAGTGCATTGGAAATATATTTGTGTATATTTATCGCTTGACTCATCAATAAAGTCATTTGGTCATTCCATCTAGGAGAAATATTGATTTTACCAAGGTCACTCCAGAGGTGCATCAACCCTCCTGTGGAAAATGATGTTTTCGACATTTCTCCCAAACCATGAAACCTGTGTAAGAATGGAAAGAGGTTTTTATTCTTGGATAAATGATGGACAAAAACCTCTCTAAATTTTTTCAAATTCATCTTTTCTTTCTCAGAAACATAGTTTGAAGAAAAATCGTCCCTTATGTGTGGTGAATGGCTTGTTCCTTGGAATGACTTTGAAACAAATGATGGAGACCTGATGTTTGATGATATGAAATGGCCTCGTACCTTATGATATCCCTTATGCCTCCTCTACTCAGATATCTCTGATCCCATAGCCAACCCTAGCTCAGTGGGAGAGGAATTTAGGGTTTTAGTGCTTGCTTCTCTTTTGCTTTTGCAGGTGAATTGGTGCTCATGATAGACTTGATTTTTTGCAGTGGCAGTGCTTGGAAATATCATTAGATTCTTAGGAGAAGCAGTCATTATTGGCCACCTAATGTCCTTGCTGATCGTTACTGGAATGTAATCGTCAAATTTTGACCATGGTGGGACCCTAAAACCTAATGAGACCAAACCCTATGTAATTGATGGAATGAACTACAAAATGAACATGAATCATGATTGAAAAGTATGGAAGTAGATTAGCAAATACATACCATGAGGGAAAAACTAAAGCAAACCCTACCATCAGTGGATCCATGACCTAATGGAATGAAACCTCATCAGAATGAGACTCCTACTATGAAATGCAAAAGAGCAGATTTTGATCACTGATGGTAGTGTGAAGACATTGACACTAACTTTAGCTCCAGTGGGGATGGTAGCTCCTTCGAGGTGCCAAGAACCATAGATATCTGGGAACATGTAGATTAGTGCCTCATTCATTGGGCAACGGAGTAAAAAAAGACTCAAAATTTAATGCATGACTAAATACTGATGACTCAAAGACACAAACTAACTTGAAACTGACTCAATACTAAAACACAACTAACAAACTGGAAAAGACGCTTGAATTGGAGCTGATTCAATAAAACCTACTCTAACTATTCCATTCATCACCTAATCAAGTGAAATGAAACAACCAATGCAACCAAGTAAGCATTCTGGTTGTTGTTTGAATTCTTTGCAAGTGCTTTCTTATGAACAACAAGAGGGAACTATTGAAAGGAAACTCCCATGAAAACTTGTAAATAGATATGTTGAATAATATAGATTCTATATCTAACTCCAAAAATATTGCATAAGGATCTTGAAATTCATGTGCACTGGGGCTTAGCTCATCCAATGGATTAGTTTTCTTCTCCTCGTACCATGAATGCAAAATTTCTTTTGAGCTTTGTGACGAGACTCTTGCTGATAATGACAAAGAAACTGGTTGTCGGACCAAGTTTGTATCAATACTTTTTTCAAGCTCACAGTTATCTAATGGAGAAGGAATTTGACTATAGACATCATCCAACACATTAGTTATTAGATCATGGAAAACTTGAAAAGACTACTACAACCCATTTTCTATTGGCTCCGATGAGATTGCATGATTTTCTATGGGCTGCTCATTTGAAGATATACTATGCAAATTTCCCTTCAAAAATTAAAATGATTCAAAACAGAATGGTACATAATCATCTTGCATCATTTGATCATATGTTTGAGCTTCCAAGTCTTCATCTGCAACCTGAAATTCAATGGCATTCGGGGGCTGCAAATCTGGATATGAAAAGTCTTGAACAAGGACTTCATTGCCCTTTAGATGGCCAAGATTGAAACTTATCGACAGTGGATTTCTGATAGCACGAAAGTTGTCTCTGATGAATTGAAATGAAGTAAAACAAAAGGGTAAAGATCCTTCACTTACTTCAAAATTTGCTACACTTTCCTCCTCACTTCCATAGCTGATATGTAACGGTTGATCACTGTATTCGAGCTGAAAGTGAACTTCCTTCTTCCACAAACCAGCTGTTGGTTTGTCTGCAAGACTAGCTTCTGTTTGGAGAAAATAATCATCATCATACTGATCAAACTGAGGGAAATCATCAGTATAAAACACATCATCAAGCATACATGTCAGGTCAACAACTCTCTCTTCTCCAAGATGGTCTATAAAACAATCATTATCAGATCTATGACAACTGGGATAGGAAAGAAAATGTTTTGGATCTGCCACTTGTTCTTCTTCAATCAGCGAACCATGGTCTTGAACATCATACTTATTCCTTGTGGTTATCTTTTGCATCATCGCTTCGATTGCACTTACCAAAATTTTGAGTTTTACCTCTAAAGATGTCGATTCCTCTGGATCGATGTTTTTCCTCTCTTCTTCCTTCAACTTTTCCCTTCTGATTAGCAAATTAGCCTCTACATCTACTACACTATTCTGCATCTCTTCAAATATTGCAAGGTTCCTTTCCCTTAGCTGAAACTCCATTTCTGGATCAAAGGCATCTGGGTAGTGCAAGAGAGCGGATCCAGGAGGAGGCCTTAGATTAGTAGGCATTGAAAAATAGACTTGGTTAAACCTAGTAGAAAACTATTGTACTATCTCCCCTGGTAGTCTTTTCAGCTAGTTATACTCTTCTAAAATCAAGAAAGGGTTATGTGTGACCACCCACATGTCGAGAAAAACTTTGACGAATTGCTGGAAATCTGAGATGCTCGCACCAGGTAGGGTTTTGAACCAACTCTTGAGTTTGCCTTGCAAAGAAAGAGAAAAAAGTCTAACACTAACATCTTCTTCATCAACCTCATAAAGGTCAAGAAAATACTCAAAATTCAGTACATGTCTCTCAACAGTGATGTTGTCACATTCACCATCAAGTTTTGGTAGATATAGGTAATGATTTTTAGGGAAATCATGGGATATAGGAGGTAAAATCAAAGGCTTGTATCTATCTAGAATTTTACAAGGTATAGGAGTATGTACAGAAGCTGTAGAATCAATCTTGGTCTCTTGAGGCTCATCAGTTTGAAGATGGTCATCATAAGATTCAGAAGAAGGGTCTTGATCAAGATCAAAGGCACGCGGACATTTTGTATTCACAATCTTCAAAGGGAAAGAATCAAATGCAGGTCTAGGATCTTCTCTCAAATACAATATACTTCGTAAAGCCTTCTTGACATTCTCGGGAAAAGAGAAGAAATAATTTATAACAAAGAACATAATGTCTTGGATGAAATTCCAACTTGAATACCTGATCTTTCTATATTGTCCTTTCATGTTTTTCCTGGTCGGGTTCATCCTCCAGTGGAGTCTTTGGATCTAATCTCGAAACTGATTTAGAGTCGCCAGGTGAATGATTTCACTCTTCCGGTGTCTGATCGTTGTCCACCATCAACAATCAGATCTAAATTTGATACATTTTATTGAGGAACATAAAACTACATCCCTAGTATTTTCGCCACTATGTTAAAGCCTAGATTAAACTCAAGCTGAAGGGAGGCAATCCTAGGATAACCACAAACCAAGCTTAACCTAGTATCTAGCCCTACCATTCCAGGAGAGGGGTCTCTCCTTGTGAATCTCAGTCAAGATGACTGAATCAAATATGGATTTAAAGCTAGGTATAGTAGCTCTAGGGTTTTTGATTGATTTTGTTGGGTTTTTGCTGGGTCAAATGGAGCAGATAGCTTTGGGTCTGGGAAATCAAGTCAGGATGCAGGGTGTTCTATGGGGCAAGGTAGGTAGGTGCTTTGGCACTTGAAATTGAGTGAGATGGTAAGTCTAAGACTGGTGAGGAGTTGAGGAGAGAATGCAAAGATCATGTATCCTTCTCAAACAGTAGAAAACATATAAAATTGAATTGCTTCCCAAGGCATAGCACTGTAAACAATGAATTCTACCTATCTATCTTGATATCATTAAGCTAGAAGCAATTGATTAGATTGTGGCACACATAAAACATGAGAAACACTGATAACAAAAGAAGAAGCTATGCAAAAACACCATACCACAAGTATCCCATAAAAATAGTTGCAAATTCTGGTTTATTTCCTTGCCAAACTGCTGATAAAGGTGTACAATGTAGCTTAGAGCATCCAAGAGAGTCCAACCTCATCAAATGACCAAGAAAGCACATAATATAGACATATAAACTACTCATCCTAACCATCAGGGGTCAAATCCATGAGAAGAGGGGCAGTTTCAACCATTTCCCAACTAAGAACTGGAATATAGGCAGTTAAACAACTTGCCTCTATAAGTAGGGAAACTGATTCATTTGCCTCAAAACCACCTCTAACTAATGAATCTACTCTCTAAGATCATTTTACTATTACATTTACATGCCAAGGCATTAATTACAATCATAAAATCATCCATGAAGAGAGAAAAAGTCAACTTGCAGTGAAAATAGGCAAAAACTGGATTTTCTGGCAAACTGGCTCAATGCGTAGTGCGACTAGCTAGATGCACAGTGCCACTTCAGACCTAGTTTTGGAGGCCTTCCCCTTGGAAAAATTGAGCTCAAAATAGCTCATTTGAAAGGTCTTCCTGTATAGTTTCTGGAACATCTTGAACTTTTGCATTTGGAGGTCATTTTCCCCTCAAAAGTGAAATCTCCCAAGGCTGCTTCTGTGTGTCCAAAAAGAGGCAGAGAGGTCATTTTTCCGTAGTTTTTTTACCTTTTGGTGACCTAGTTTTTCTCCAAAATTACTGAGATTTTCTGGGTTTGATGCTCCCATCATGTTGAATCCAGATATATAAGTCATTACTCCAAAAATTTCTCCAAGGAAAAGCGCACTGGGCCAATTTTCTGTGTTTGAAAATTAAAATTTGAAAAATGCAAAATTTTCCCAAAATTTGCCCAGATTTGACACAAGGCACCACTATCAACTGCTTTGATGGGCTAGTGAGGCTTCAGCCAATATTTTCAACTTATCTTGCTCCTTTTTTCTCTTTAAGGCCTTCCTCAACTTAGCCTTAAGCTTCCTCATCCTTATGTTGCAGATTTTGTTGTGGGTCATGTAGTGGTAGGCCATGTGGCGAAGCATCTTCTTATCCCTATTGGCCTTCTCAATCAGCCCTTCAAGATGTATGTTGACCCTTTCAAGCCATGTTTCCCTATCATTCTCAATCTCTTGCTCAATAGGGGTCAATGGGACATTAGCCTCCTTGATAATTTGCCTATTTGCTTTGACTATTTCTAGCTCCATGAGGACTTGTTTGTCACTCAGTTGTTTGTTTTCTTGCACCTTTTACTTGCCCTTTCTTTGCTGCTTATGTCTATCCATGCAACTATCACTAAGTGTTTCTTATTCACAGTCATATTCACTGTCTCTTTCCATTGTTTTTCTATAGCTGTGAACACTTATGGACAATGATGGGATAGGGTGGTTGAATGAAATGAAGATGACAAAATATGTGAGAGTATGTTGTATGAACAAGTTTTAGGGATGAGTCAGGTTTTAGAGAGTGGGTAGGGTTTGTAAGGAGAGTGGGTATGGTTTAAAGGGTTGATAGAGAGTGTAAGTAGGAATTAGGGAAAATGTATGAGGGGAAAGGGATTTGGGAAATGTGGTATGTAGGAATTGGGTTTAGTGAACAATGGCAAGTAGATAGGGTATATAAACACTAGTGATATGAGGAAAACTTTGGTTTCACCCTAGAAGCTAGGGTTTTAGATTTGAAAAATAAAAAACTCCAAACTTGGCAACAAAACCTTAAAACATAAGATGCGATAGATGAACTTACTTGTAAGAGGGAGAAACTAAATATTTTAAGGTGAACTGGCAACTTGGGAAGGTTTCAGGCTTGGCTAGGTGGATGAGCAGTGCCTCACATGGGTGCACTGCACCTGTGTAAATTTACACTGGAAAACACTACCAGGTGCGCAGTGCCTCCCAGATGTGTAGCGCCAGCCTGAGATGCACAACGTTGTTTTGTAGGCCACGTTTGGAGGCCTTCATGGTGTCCAAATTAGGCATGTGATAGCTCATTGGAAATCTTGTCAAGACTACTTTCCATAACATCTTGAATTTTTCAATTTGGAATTCAATTGCCATGTCAAACGTCCAATCTCCCAATACTGGTCAAAATGTGCAGAAAGAGGCTGCCAAAATGCATAGTGTGTAGGAATTTACAGGGTAAGTTCCTCAGACAGAACACCAAAGGACACCGCTCACTCACAGATCACAGATCAATACACCAGTATTTTGACGAGGTTAAAACCCTCAAAGAGGGAAACATTCCACGGTCTGAGCCAACGCGGCCACTTCAGGCAATTTATTAAGAAAAGAATGAAAATTTACATAAGCTTCTCTCATGGACGATTAACCTACAAATGACCCTCCATGCTCTTTAAATAGAGATCATGGACCAATCGGGTGTTAAGCCACGGATCAAGTGTCCGTAATACCGAGGAGAGAATGAACCGTCGGATCACTACATATCATGACCGTCGGATTGTAAGTTACAAAATTTACATAGTAAAGAAACACACCTTACCTAACTCTATACTAGACCAAGTTATACTTAACTATTTCCTACGTGTCGGAATATCCTAACATCCCCCCTTAAGAAAAACCTGGGATAGGATAGAAGGATTTACAAATATGACACAATAGGAGAAGGAAGGAGGCACTAGAGCCTATCCCCCCTTAGTGACAACTTCCTGAACTCCAACCATAAATCAAAGTTTAGTGAACTTTGCCTCTGTGAGAGCCTTTGTAAAGATATCTGCAACTTGATCATTGTTGAACAATATTCCACTTCAAGAACATGGTCGTGAATGAGCTTTCTGATGAAGTGCATGTGCAGTTCAATGTGTTTGTTGCGCTGATGTTGGATTGGATATTTGCATACTTGAATGGCACTTTGATTATCACACCAAAGTGTAGTCGGATGTTGCTGCTGAAAGCCAAATTTTGACAGGATCTGACGAAGCCACAAGGCTTCTTTACTAGCTTCTACGGCACCATGATACCCTGCTTCTGCTGAAGAAAGAGAAATGGCACCTTGCTTCTTGCAAGCCCATGTAATAGGTCCTGAACCAAGAGTGAACACATAACTTGCAGTAGACTTCCGATCATGACGGTCACTAGCCCAATTGGAATCAGTGAAACCAACCAATAGAGGAGATGCTTTGGCACTGTAATGAATCCCAAACTAAACTGTGCCTCGAACATAATGAAGTATTCTTTTAGCTGCTTTCCAATGACTTTCACGTGGGTTTTGCATAAACCGAGCAACAAGGCCAACAACAAAGGAAAGGTCGGGACGAGTATGGGTTAGATACAAAAGTTTTCCTACAAGTTGACGGTATAAGGTAGCATCAACTTTAGGAGAAGTACAAGTGACTGAAAGTTTGACTCCATACTAAAAGGGAGAAGGGGCTGGCTTACAGTCTTCCATGTGAAAGTGGCGTAGAATATCACAGGCATACTTGGACTGGGAAAGGGAAATACCTTCTTTGGATTGCAAGACTTGAAGACCAAGAAAATAATGTAAGTGTCCTAAGTTTGTCATTTCAAACTTCCTTTTAAGGCTAGTCTTCACATGGTTTATAAGGTTGGGATCACTACCAGTTAGGATAAGATCATCAACATAAAGAACAGGAATGATAAGAGACTTGCCCACTTTCTTGGTGTAGACAGTATTGTCAAAATGACACCTAGAAAAGCCATTTTCTAAAAGAAAGTTATCCATTTTGGCATACCAAGCTTGAGGAGCTTGCTTGAGACCATAAAGGGATTTCTTAAGCCGACATACAAGGCTGGAGTCTGTTTGTATAAAGCCAATAGGTTGTTCCATATAGATTTCTTCATGCAAGTCCCCATGCAAGAAGGTGGATTTAACATCCATCTGATGGACTTCCCATTTGAAAGAGCCAGCAAGGGAAAGAACAAGGCGGATAGAGTTCATTTTGGCAACAGGGTAGAAGGTTTCAGTATAGTCAATGCCTTCAACTTGTGAAAAACCCTTAGCAACAAGACGAGCTTTATGTTTATCAACTTTCCCATCTGGTCCATACTTGGTTCTGTAAACCCATTTGCATCTAACAAGTTTTCATCCCTTTGGTAAGGAACAAGATCCCATGTATCATTTGCCAATAATGAATGAGATTCTTCATTCATAGCTGCTTCCCAATCTGGATGGCCTGAAGCTTCTGCAAAGGTGTCAGGATCATAATTCACTGAAGCTTGAGCCAGTAAAGAAGAGGCTCTATCAAACTAAGAACGTGTACGTCACTGATCTGTAGGATCACCGGCAAGATCACCTGCTTCATCTCGAGTAGCGCGGACCCATTTTGGAAGCTGAGGAGCTGAAGGAGGATCCTGAGGTGGGGGAGGATTTTCATCCTCACTTTCATCATCTGAAGAAGAAATATTTTCAAAAGTAGAAGAGATAGGGAGAGGTGGCACATCCACCGAACTAGGCTCGTAGGCCGATATATTTTCAGCAAACTTTACATCTCTTCTAATGATAACATTTTTGGACTTAAGTGGAATAAGTCTATATCCTTTGACATCTTCAGAATATCCAACAAAAATACATTTTTCACTCTTAGGTTCTAAATCTTTATGTTTCTCATCTAGAATATGGGCCCATGCTTCACTTCCAAAAACACGAAAGTGACTTACATCTGGTTTAATTGAGCTCCATGCTTCTTCTGGAGTGAAATTCTTTAAAACCTTAGTAGGAGTGAAATTTATTATGTAATTTGCACAGTTAATTGCTTCTGCCCAATAATTAAGACTAAGTCCTTTAGATTGAAGCATACAATTAGCCATTTCCTTTAAGGTGTGATTCTTCCTTTCAGCTACACCATTTTGTTGTGGAGTATATGGAACAATATGTTGCATTTGAATTCCATTCTCAATGAAAAAGTTGATGAATTTGTTGTTAACATATTCTCCGCCATTATCAGATCTTAGCTTAAGAATTTGATGTCCATATTGTTTTTCAACAAAGGCCTTAAAGGCCAAGAACATGTTAAATACTTCACTCTTGAGTTTTAAGAAGTATACCCAAGTGCGTCTAGAGAAATCATCAATGAAAGTTAAGAAATACTTGTAGCCAGAGAATGAAACAACTAGAAGTGGACCACATAAATCACTATGCATGAGTTGTAAAGGGGCTGAGGCGTGCCAAGAGGCACGTTTTTCAAAACTATCCCGATGATGTTTTCCGAGTACACATCCGGAACAAACACCATCTCTGCAAGATACCATTGGAAGTCCTGTCACCATATTTTCTTTACATAGATTCTGAAGAGAGCGATAGTTTAAGTGACCAAATCGCTCATGCCAAAGTTTGCTCACTTCATCATTATGAGCAAAAAATACAGAGGGAAGATTTGATGACCCAAAGTTGTGAAACTTATACAACCTTGTAGAATCATCAACAATGCCAGTAGCTAAAATCTGTCTAGGATCTCTTGGGTCCTTAATTACAACATCGTGAGGTGAAAATTCAACGATTTTACCTTCACCTAAATGAGTTATCTGATATACAGATAGAAGGTTGCAGGATAAGGTTGGAACACATAACACATCATTAAATTGACCATTGTCTATATGAACAGTTCCAGTCCCTACAACACTAAGAGATCTATCATCACCAACATATATATTTTTGGTGTTACAATCATTTAAAGAAGAAAACATGGCTTTGTTTTTGGCCATGTGATAAGAAGCTCCAGAATCAATGAGCCACTCATGAGAATGAGAAGAAGAAGATACATTTAGTGCATAGCCAAACCGAGATGCTTGACAACCACATGCAGAAAGTGCCATTTCTGAAGATGAAGTTGATGTTGAAGACTGCTCCAAATGGATATTATGCTTCTTCATTGCTGCTTCCAAGGCTTCCATCTTCTTAAAACATTTGGATTCTAAGTGGCCATCTCGATTACAAAAGTTGCAATGTCTATCAGTCTTCTTCCCTTTGTTTTTATTTGTCTTATCATTTTGTTGAAATGATTTTTCATTTTGAGGCTGAAATTGCTTAGGACCCTTGTTTGGTTTAGGACCATTCCTTTTAGGATACAACTTCTTAGGATTCTTTGAATTTGGTTGCTGCTGGGCGGCTAACACTTTCTTCGAAGAGTTTCCAAGATTAAGAAGACCAAGGTGTAAGAGTTTTTCTTGTTCTCTTATTAAAGAATCACAAAAGGAATCAAAGGAAGGGGACTTGTAGGCTTATCCTTGAGAAATGAAGGCTTCTCTTGTATAATGGAAGGTGGAAACAAACACCAAAAAGGTTGGTCCCAACTTAGTAAGAATGGAATAGATAAGGCTACTATCTTCTTTCTTAACCTTAACACCTTCCAAGAGAAGTCTAAGGGTCTTTAACATGGACAAAAAATCTTCAATGCAAGAAAAATTATTGGGGTCTAATGTAAGCAACTGATTTTCGAGTTGATGGGCTTTAAGTTCATTTTTAATTCCAAAAACTTTAGTGATCTGTTTCATTGCTTCTTTAGGAGTATCAAGTTCTGCAATATGGAATCTAAGATCTGGAGAAATAGACATCCCTATCAACCCACGTGCTTGATCTTGCCTATATTCCCATTTAGCTGTCTTATCTTCATCTTTTGGTTTGGTTTCTTGGCCTGAGGCTATTCTGTAGAGACCTTTACTTCTAAGTAAATCCACAATGTAGGACCACCATTGGAAGTAGTTGGTGCTGTCAAGAATAACTTGCCATGGACTTTCCATTTTAATAGAAACTGAAGCTATAGATGCTGAAACTAAGTGTTCCAATGGAAAGATCTCGAAAAATTAGGCTGATTAAAAAAAACGGCTCTGAAAACGGCTTCCGGATGAAGAAGTTATGGCTTTTTGAAAAAAAATTGATGAAGATGCTGACGAAGTGCGGGAATGTGTGGAAATGAAAAATCCGCCCCCACAAAAAGGAGACTTGAACTCAAGACCTCTACTCTCATAAATTAGCTTTGGACCAAGTGAGCTAAACAATAAGTTTGAGAGAGAGAGAGGGGGGGGGGGTTGAAGCTTTGGGTTGCGTGCTTGCTTTGAGAAAGCTATTTTTCCCTACAAAACAAAAACACAAAACCCAACACGGACATATATAAAAAAAAATGAACCTTGCGGCTCAAAGTTAGTTTTAGCCGGAAACTAAATATTTTCCTCAATGTTTTTGATTTTCCGAGATCACACTAAGGTGCAACGGAAAAGAGCATACACATGAGAAAAATACTTCCTTTCTGTTTCTGATTTGCCCAGATCGCATAGAGTCGCAGGGCAAAGAGCATACACAGAAATGAAAGGTATAGATGCGGTAATAAAAAAAAACAAAAAGCTAAATAAACCGAAACCTAAATAAACAAAGAGAAAATAACTGTAAACTGCAAATAAACACTGTATACCTCCAGATCTTAAAAATGACGTAGCTAGGGCTACCAGAAACCTTTTCGCATGAAACAAAAGGGGTTCCTCACTAGAACAGATGCTCTTAACAAAACAGAACAGTCCTCTCGGCTTGAAAGCAGTCAGAAACAGTAGATCTAGGAAATGACAGTCGAATGCAGTTCTACCGGCTTCAGATTTGGATCACCAATGGACACAGCCCTCAAATAGCTCTGATACCATGTAGGAATTTACAGGATAAGTTCCTCAGACAAAACACCAAAGGACACCGCTCACACACAGATCACAGATCAATACACCAGTATTTTGACGTAGTTAAAACCCTCAAAGAGGGAAACATTCCACGGCCTAAGACAACGTGGCCACTTTAGGCAATTTATTAATAAAAGAATGAAAATTTACATAAGCTTCTCTCATGTACGGTTAACCTACAAATGACCCTCCATGCTCTTTAAATAGAGATCATGGACCAATCGAGTGTTAAGCCACAGATCAAGTGTCGGTAATACCGAGGAGAGAATGAACCGTCAGATCACTACATATCATGACCGTCGGATTGTAAGTTACAAAATGTACATAGTAAAGAAACACACTTTACCTAACTCTATACTAGACCAAGTTATACTTAACTATTTCCTATGTGTCGGAATATCCTAACATAGTGCCATTGCAATAAACTTTTGAAGGTCTTTCTCAACTCCAAATTGAGCTCATGATAGCTCATTGGAAATATATTTGTGTATACGTATCAGTTGACTCATCAAGCAAGTCATTTGGTCATTCCATCTTGGAGAAAATTTGATTTTACCAAGGTCACTCCAGAGGTGCATCGACCCTCCTGAGGCAAATGATGTTTTCGACATTTCTCCCAAGCCATGAAACCTGTGTAAAAACGGAAGGAGGTTTTTCTTCGTGCGTCAATGATGGACAAAAACCTCTCTCACTTTTGTCAAATTCATCTTTTCTTGCTCAGAAACATAGTTTGAAGAAAAATCATCCCTTGTGTGTGGTGAATGGCTTGTTCCTTGGAATAACTTCACGACAAATGATGGAGACCTAATGTTTGATGATATGAAATGGCCTCATACCTTTTGATATCGCTGATGCCTCCTCTGCTCAGATATCTGTGATCCCATAGCCAACCCTAGCTCAGTGGGAGAGGAATTTAGGGTTTTAGTGCTTGTTTCTCTTTTGCTTTTGCAGGTGAATTGGTGTTCATGATGACATGATTTTTTGCAGTGGCAGGTGCTTGGAAACATCATTAGATTCTTAGGAGTAGCAATCATTATTAGCCACCTCATGTCCTTACTGATCATTATTGGCATGTAATCATCAAATTTTGACCATGGTGGGACCCTAAAACCTAATGAGACCAAACCCTATGTAATTTATGGAATGAACTGCAAAATGAACATGAATCATGACTAAAAAGTATGGAAGTAGATCAGCAATTACATACCATGAGGGAAAAATTGAATCAACCCCTACCATCAGTGGAACCATGACCTAATGGAATGCAACCTCATTAGAATGAGACTCCTACTATGAAATGCAAAAGAGCAGATTTTGATCACTAATGGCAGTGTGAAGACACTAACACTAATAGGTAGTAGATGTTTAATATTACAATAGACGAATCTTGGACACTTGAAGAGAATTATTTTAGCAATGGTGCTAAAAAATCCTCAACAAGGGGGGTTCTTTTCCTCAATCTCTTTGCAAGCTTCTCCTCTCTCAAAGAAGTATGAAGACTCTCCAATGGTGGACTCCTCTTCTCTCACAAAGATGATGGATTGCTTAGAAGCAATATGGCCAACATGTTAGCGATCTTACTTTATTTGGCTTCAACAATGGAATGTTGGTTTGCTCTGATAGAAATTTGGCCAACATAACAATGTCTCATATTTTAGCTCTCCCATGGCCTATCTATATCAAATTTTTAAATCCATATTTCCTCTCTTGGTTCATGCATGACAATGACTCATGAGTAGGACAAGATGATTCCATTGAGGATTTCATATCTTTAGGGTGACTCAAATTCAGTTGTCCTAGATTGAGATATTGTCAAGGAATCAGCTCCAAGTGTGTGGAGTTGTCCTGAATTCACTAAGTCATCCATTTCTTCAACCATGTGGATTTCAAAGGATATTCCATGCTAACGTGGCTATCGAAGAAATAGTGATGGTTTCCTCAAAATTTTAACCTTATAAACTTTGGACCTTAGGAGAGATTAATTTTTTAAAACTTGATGATGTCTTCAGCTGGAAAATATTCACTTGTGCATTCTGGTGAACATCTTTTATCATCTTCTGGATTGTGAAAACATGTGTATGATTTTCTGGTGTTAACAATTTCCCCATAATGTATGAGGTTAGCAGAATATGTATAGCCGAAATACATCACATTTTTTGTTCTGGAGGAGAATCTGATCAACGTTTTTGAAAGAGAGGATAACTTGTTATGGAGATGAGTAGACAAACCCCTTGACTAAGTATAAAGGATAACCATGCTCTGAAGAAAACCTAAAGAGTAAAAATGTCTATATGAGGTGGGCATCTCCCATGCTCATTATGATGATTAGTGACGAATTATTACAATTGTACAAGAAATGGTTATGTCCAATCAACATTATGGTGGTTGACATGCTGATGGCTAATGATGATAAATGTTGATGCCCTCAAGGGAACTTCTTGGACAAATAGATAAATTTGGCTCCCTCATGCATAACAAAGGTGCAGCACTATTGAATGAGATGTTGAGTTATGCATGGGTCTTTGACTTTGGTTACCACCCCTGTATAATGATGTGAGCATTACTGAATGAGGTGCTCAGAGATGCAGTACCACCTTGACATGAAAACTTGTGTGGGTCTTGAATGTCAAGGGTACCGATGACATCGGTGGGAAATAATGATTCCCATTGCGCCACCAGAGGATATTCCTTCAAGGGGGGAGTACCCAAGGTACTGCCTTTATCCTAGAATATGAGAGTTGGAGTCAACAAGAAAGGAGTGCCAATCGCTTGACATGATGTGTTGGGGAATCAATATAAGATGTAAACCGATTGTAATAGTGTGGTTCATGTTGTAGCTAATTTTTTCCTCTTAGATATGGACCATGAACGAGATCGCTATGTTGATTATACTCAGAGGTTTGCTTACTTCTCACCTAGATTTGCACCTGATATTAATGAGTTCCACTCTTGATGCCTAATTATTTTCGGAGTATTTCAATGGTTTTCCTATCATTAATGTCCGTCAGCTCACTTACTCGGTCCATACATATTATTTGGAGGATGTACTTGCTCTTGTAGAATTTGGGATGGATGAAAACCAGTTAACTGATCATAATAGTCAAAATTTGGCAAGTTGCAAGACCCTATCACTGACTCAGGAAGACACAAGTGCTATGGATGAGGCTATCACTCTTGCCTGGATACAGAATGATTTTGATTTGCTGATGGACATAATTTCAGGGAATCCAAGCCCTAAACTCTGTAATCATCAACATTCTCTGACTGGAGCTACACCACTAATGGTGGTTGCTGGCAAAGGCAGAGTCAATGATGTTTCACTACTACTCTCATATGGTTATGATTGTATTTTACAGGCACAAGGTGGGAGTATGGCTTTAGAATGGGCTCAGAGGGAGCATTAAAATGAAGTTGCAGAACTTAACATGAAACAAATCGAAGAGGAGGTCACAGTGGAGCCAGACCATATAGGTAACATGTACAATAAGCATGATGTAACCCAAATGATAAGGTACTAGTAATACTAATATCAATGTTCTATAAGCAGTGATAAGCTCTAATCCCATTAGTAAGCATGATAGAGTGTAAAGCCCATGTAATTCATGCTTACATCTCCCAAACCGGGTACGAGAAACACATTTGCTCGAAGAGAATGAAATTCTCTGAGAGCTAGCCATGGCTCGAAGAGCCTCTGTAAGGAAAGGATGGGGGTTGAAGGGCGAAGGAAGAGGGACCAAGAGCTCCCTTCCTTCCCCATTCTCTTTCCATCCTGCTCGAAGAGAATGAAATTATCTGAGAGCTAGCCATGGCCTCTGTAATGTCGGGATTTTTTCCTTATCTTATTTCTTCTTCTTTTCTTCTTTCTCCCTTCCAATATTTCCTTTCTCCTCTTTCTTTTTCTCTCGCCTCCCCGTACCCCCACCTTGCCCTTTATCATGAAGGTAATGAAAAAAGCATTGGAAAAAAACAGTGGTATCAGATGTGCTGGAGTTCACAAAAATTTTTCATACCCTTCGCACACAGTTGGGTATCAAAGATTCTGAGCTGCATCTGGTACTCAAATACCGTGGCTGCCTGCACAGATACATCCAGGAAGAGATGGTGTTCTTGAACATCTCCTCACTCGGTACAGCATACCGATACGCTGTCAAAATCGAGGAAAAGTTCAAACAGAAGAAGCGAGACTTTGAATCTGCAAATCCGAAGCCCAAAGGACAAAGCCAAGGCGGGGTGACCCAAGACAACCCGTCGAAGCCGCAAGAAAAGAACAACACCATGAAGTCGAAGAAGGACACAGGGAAGTGGTGTGAGTTCCACAAGAGTCCCACTCATAACACAAGTGAGTGTCGGACCAAGCAGTCGCTGGTGGCTGAGTTGAAGGCTTCCGAATCAGATGCATGCTCCAACCCTGAGCCAGAACCCGACAAGGGGAATGGCAAAGGGAAGCAGATCATTGATGCGGATCCCAGCGCCACTGTTGCCACTGCCAAGATCCAGAAGAATGAACCTGCAGATCCAGAAGAGGGGGAGCATCTTTTCCACTCACAGATGTGGGTGAAGGGTTCGTCGCTGGAATTCATTGTCGATAGTGGAAGCCAAAAGAACCTCATTTCAGCAGAGGTCGTGAAGCGGTTGGGCTTACCGATTAGACTGCACCTGCAGCCGTACAGTATCGGGTGGCTTCACGAAGGACGAGATTTGAAAGTTCGCCAGCAGTGTCGCCTTCCCTACAGCATCAAACCCTTCACAGACGAGGTATTGTGTGATGTTACACCTCTGGATGTTTGCGATGTATTATTAGGCCAGCCATACTTGTGGAGGTGACATGCTGTGTATGAGTCCAGGCCTCGTGCTGTCATTATTTCTTTAAATAATTCATTATACAGGATATCAGAGGTAGCCCCACCTACTGCCACATCCTTGATCACTGCTAAGAAAGACAGCAAGCTCATCTCCCAGACCAGGAAATTTATCTGTCTGGTTCACTCCCAAAGTAAGGGGAAGATCGTTGCTACATCCATGACCCCTGCAAAGGGTTCCTCCATGCAGCAACAGCATCAAAGGGATACGGTCATGACAGAACACAGGAACAACTTCTCCTCACCCACAGGGGTACCACACAAGTTTCAGGTGGGCAACAAAGCTTGGTTGCATCGACAGAAACAACGCCTTACCAGAACCCATCAGAAGCTCAGACCACTTAGACATAGTCCTTACAGCATTACCAAGGCTATGGGGAACAATGCTTTGGAGCACATCATTCCTCCATTCCTTCGCCTGCACCAAGTGTTCAATATGGACCATCGTCGACCATGCTTCCCACCATTACTGGACACATCAGAGATTGCACGACAAGTTCAGCAGATGGAGGAACTCAACGTAATGGGGACCATTGCTTCCTAAGGGGGAGGAATGATCCAGGTGGATGTTGGTGGCCACCCACCTATCCCATTTAGACCCCCACAACTGTCTCTTTCAGTCTTTTCAGTTTCCTAAATTGTAGCACAGTTTACTATTTTTAGCAGTTTTTCGGGTCGTGAACTTCCAGAGCCTTTTTGAGGCCCTAAACGATGTTTTTTGGGAATCTGGGGCAACATTGGTCCATGAATCGATGTTGCCTCCCAAAGTGGTACTACTCGGATAGATCTTTCTAACGAGCTATCGTACGCGTCAAACGGCTATCGTATGCCAAAGTTACGACCCCGGGAAATTGATGTACCAATTTACCCAAACGGGGCCCACAATTTGGCATTTCATCTTCTAGGGTTAGGTTTCGGGATGTGAAGGGTTTTCCATTGTTTCTCAACAATAAATAGGCCTTCAAGCCTCATTGTAACACAGTTCAGAGGCATGTAGCCACCACATTTCTTCTCAGAGATAAGCTACCATCGCCCTAGTTGGTTTATTTCCATTTCTAGTTGCAAGCATATTTCAGTATTTTCCATTAATAAAATGAAGTATTATTTCCGCTGCATCTTTGTGTATATGGTTATCTCTGTAATTTGTTGTGTTCCTATTTAAATTCGGATCACACCAAGGTCAATTTTTCAATATTCATATTCCATCAAAAGGCAACGCAACTCTCAAACAAATTTTCTAAGCACGTTAAGGCTCTCATCCTATTTTCAAGAGTTATTTTTATTAAAATCATTGGACCTCGGATTCAATATTAAAGTTAGAGGTTAAGTACTGATTTAACTAATTGATAACACTACCGGGAAGTGGACGAGGAGCCTGTAGTCAAGGAGTATATATATATAATACTCAAAAAATTGGACGCACCCATATAAATGCATCATTTTCTCATGGGTGGGGACATGATATTTTATGAAGTAAAGTCCCAGTGCTTAGCGTTCCACAATATTAGAATGCAGTGCATGGAAACATTTTCAAAAAATAATGTGTTGTGTTGCATGATTAGACGGTTTTGAAATACTTTTCCCCTCCATATGATTGTTCCACATATGAACCACAGGGGAAAACAAAACACTACACTTATTGTCTGGTGCCTTATTCATCATACACGTCAATGACAGGTGGAATTTTATTTTGATACATCGAATTTGGAATTTATAGTTGTGACAACTATATAGTTTATTTCCTTTTATGGTAGCTTCATTATTTTATGAGGTTTCTTGCAAATTCAAAATTTGCTTGAATCGTTTAACCTTTGGCTAATAGTTGATGAAAAAAGAAAATTCTTTAGTAGTTGAGGTTGTGATTCCAATTCTTTGTGAGTGTAATCCAGAACCCAGAGAAATAGTAAGAAAGGACATTGGGTTTCTTGAGCTCGCACTGCAGGAACTGGGTACAAAACAAAAAGGCGCAAATACCCTGTTGTAAAAGACGCAACTGAACATTTTATATTGAAGCTTCATTCACTTTCAGATCCCAGTAAGATTGCACAAAATGATGACATAATAGGAACCTTTTTTCTGGCTTGTGAAATCAAGCCTGTAAAGTTGAGTGTTCTAGGCATATCCTGCCTCCAAAATCTCATTGCACATGATGCAGCTGCGCCTACTGAATTGAGAGAGATTCTTGCTACACTGAAAGAACATGTAGAAATGAATGATGAAAATGTGCAGCTGAAGACACTACAAGCTATATTGATTATATTCCAATGACGGCGACAACCAGACGATGAGGATGATATGGAAATAGCACTAGGTATCATTCTGCTGCTTTTGGAAAACAATCGATGTCCAGATAACATTCGTAACACTGTTGCAGCAACATTACGACAAGGAGTGGCCTTAATATTTAATCGTGTCATAGTTGTTGAGTCCTTACCTGTCAGTAAGGTTGGCTCAAACAACATGTTTCTCCAACTAATTCTATTACATGGGATGTCAGTCGAAGTGTTAGCATGACCATACCTATGGAAAGTGAAATAGGTCCTGCAATCTCATTTTCATCCAAAGAGAGCTTCACTCATGTAGGAACACTCAGCGTTCTCATGTGACATTTTACATGGCACCAGTTACACATCGTGAAAGATATAGTGAAAGTATTGACTTCTGGCGAAATGTTTATGGAATTGATATGTCTGCACTGTTACCATTGGCAAAGCAATGTGCCTTTGAGGAGCCTTGCATTGAAACAATTACAACAGAAAATGTCTTTCCATGGACTCAACATTCAGGACAAACAAATACGGGTATCAACTGTACACCTTTCTCGTGTTTGACACACAACATAATGCTCGTCTTGTTGCATGGGTTGTCTCATCACATAATACATTGTCGAACATCTCAGGATTTTTACCCAGCACTTTGATCAAAGTTTAGATTTTACATTTTCTATAGATCCATAGAAAATCATTGACAGTCCAAAAAAATTGAGCCCAGATCGAAGAGGATCCCGGAAGTACGAGATGCACGAAGTTTAATGTATTCGGTGGTCCTGCAAGGCAGTTTTATTATACTACCCATCGAATGATCGACAAACTAGATTCATTACGGAAGAACTACCTTGATTTTCTATAAACTACCCAATTTCCCCTGTAATCTATTTAAGGTTTTGTTTGCGTGTGCAGAGGACAAACCCTGGGTCCCACTTAAACCTCCCTTCTGGAAATGTCAATCACATGATCGTGTTATTGAATTTATAAAGTTAAAAAGGGGCTCCCTGATTATACAAAGTAAACACATTAAAAGAGCTTCCCCTTTATTTTCTCTTCTAAATATTATGAAACTTATTATATCATATTTTTGTAAAAATATTTTGGACAGTTGTATAATTGTTTCAAAAACATTTTTATAACCCATTATAAGAAAGTTTGAGTAAGGGAGATAATAAAAGAATAGAGAGGAGAAATGGCAGAGGTTTGGAGTTCAGTCTCCATGACCCAGTGTTGTAATTTGAATGTTGAAATTCAAGGGAAAAACAATCAACATTCAAATTTATGTATTTTCCTCTTTTGGATGGTGTAAGAAGAAGCTGGTGCTTTGGTTTATTTTCTGATGAATTTGTTTAATTGTACTCATTAAAATTAATCTTGAAGCCCTTAACGAAGAACTCCACATCCAAGAATTTCATTATATTTTTTCAGTCTTACATTATTCTTTCTACAAAGTTAAAGCATGGATTCTTAATTTGCCTATGCCAAAACAATGTCTCTTCCATTTTCTTCTTTACACCTCCAACCTGTAACTCTCATAGCCTCTCTGACCATTCTGCTTTGGAAGGCTAGGGTGATGGGTGAGCTCCGACCAAGGGTGACTAGAAATTGTCACTGGTTAAAAGACATGAAAATGTGGGTGGGAGTTTTTTACCTAAAAAAATCTTTGTACACTTGCCAAAAGAATATGAAGGTGATTTGGATGTACAAACACAGAGAAGGGTGTTGTATAGTAATGGTGACTTATATGGAGGTGTGGAACTTTTTCTTAGGGAAGGGGCCCCATTTGTTTGTCTTTGTGTTGGGTTGGTGAGGCGCATGAAGTGACACAGATGGTATATCTCAGATGGGTGGATGATATGCCAAATGTAGGACGCGGTGGTGCATCCATCTTGATCTGTCAGAAATTACCAGGGATGGCCCAAGAATGGGGTATATGGGCGATGAGTGCACCAGAATGACGTTGATCTTCAAGGCATGTAAGTGGAGTGATTCTTGGGCCTGAGTAGGTGGTCATGGATCCTGATAGTGAATAATGGTCTACAAACATGAAGCGAGCCATGATTGGGAGGGCTCTATTGATCGACATGGTTTTTTATCATATGCAACGTGAGATGGTGATTAACATGGTCAATATTGTAGACCTTGTGGTGCATTTTGGAGAAATGATGTCAGGATATGCAATAATTAAGAGGAAGCCTATCATGCTAAGTGGTGAATGATACCTTCTTTGTTATTTTCCTATCGGGGCATTGGTCAAAGCAGATTTTTCGTGATGTACCTGCAATAGACACAGGCAATACCCAAAGTGAAAGCATCTTTTTAAAACATATACATAATCTGTGATTGGTTTAATGATATGAATTAAAGAAAAATAAAAGGCCTACCTAAAATGAGTTTCTGAACGTGCAGTGGGTCCAAAAAATGAGTTTTGGCAATTACTAGAATGGAGAGTTCCATGATGGAGATGGTGTGGTACTGATCCTTATGTCTCTCCTAGTTTTGACAACGAAGGTCCTTGGCTTCTGTAATAGGCTCCAAAAAATGGCAAAGAGGGTGATAGATAGGGTTGAGGGTGCCAAATATCATTTCATTTGCACTATCGAGATGGAGAGGTCATAGCTAGTTTTGGGAGCGTTTTTAGTCGTTGCAGTCAGCTAGAGTACTAGGGACACACGCGGGGCGGGTGTAAGGGCTTAGATAGGTCGTACAAGGATCCCATGTATGAAATTTTTAGGGTGTGATTTTAAGGACATGTGGGTGAATATTTTGGAGTTGTACAATCACCACTTGAACCTTTGAGGTTTTGTGCGGCGATGCCGCGCAAAAAAATCCCTCAAATGCACATGTCATGGGTGATATTTTTTCTAGGTGGCTTTATATTTTTTTTGTTTGATCTAGATTGATGATGGTGGGGAGAGATGAAATGATGGGGGTCTTGCTACACTACTAGCGACCATTTCTCCTCAAACACACATAAAATGGACCTAGATGCTTCATTCCCTAATAGTGGGGTATGAATTAATGCTTCGGTATCTGATCCAACTAAATCAAAATTCTCAATGATAAATAACCACATGAATCCTAACAAAGAACGGAATCGAGAAAGATGGGGACAATGTCACACATGATGATTTCCTACACAAATCTGGCAAGTGTGACACCTATTCTTGGGTCTGGTGCTTTGAGCAATGCAGGGAACCAAATATAATTAGTTAATGACCCTTAATTCGGGGCATTTGTTGATCAAATGATCTGGTATGTTGCATAAAGTGCAAGTGGACATTGGTAGGGGTGTTGTTGGTTCAGGTTGCCTCCGATCATAGTGGGAGGTTGATGGGATAGAGGAAGGATAAGAGAAAGAAGCTTCTTCTCTTACGACATAAAAAAATGTTTTTGGGTCCATCCTCTGTTGGGAGTATTGGTGTATTGGCTTGGGTGAGTGCACCTAACGCATCTCTATATCGAGTAATTTCAGGGCAATGATGAGTGTAATGTTGGGTGTGGAGCCTGATTATCTTCTATATTCAAAGGTATCGCCACATTGGACCCCAGTTCGAAATGGGGGCGGCAACGCCACCCGTAAAATATTCGCTGCAGGGGGGGGTCCAGGGGGGGCGGCTGCTAAAAATAGCTGTAAAATTGCCTTGTAAAAGTATAGTAATTTCTAGTCAATCTGGGCCGTTCATTAGGCAGATGATCTCACGGTAGAACATATGTTTAGTTTAGGGTTTTTTTTGCCCTAGAAGGCAACCCCTCTCTTTGTATGAGGGCATTGTATGTGAGGCTGTGTAATAGATGTGTATTCTATGAGCGAGAAACATAGAGGTGAGACTGTGAGAGAAAACAGAGGATATTACAGCAGATTTGCTATAGGTTGTGTCTCTTCATTTTGTTGGATAATAAAAAGGAAGGACTGGCTGTTCGGGGTGGACGTAGCCCAAACTAGGTGAACCACGTATATCTGTGTCTCTCTTGTTTTGTGCGTTTTCTGTGTTTATATTTCTGCAATATTTTATGTGTTCCATTGCTCCGTAATATATAATTTTCTAACATGTAATGCCTATACCCTACGCATATGGCACATGCATGGTTGGTTCATAATGCTTTATGGCATGCGGATGTGCTCTTTTCTCCGGAAGGGGGAGGAGGGTTTACTGATGCTTTTGGGGAAAGTATAATATTTTTGAGCTCGTTTAACTCGGGGCATCTGTTGGTGGGATGCCCCATAGTTTCACACAATGCACAGGGTTGAGGGGCCCTAGAGGAGGGAGTGTTTGAAACTTCCACCTTTTTACCTTTTTTCTTATCACTTGTTCTAGCACCAGTTGGTGTCGGTGTAGGAACTACTTATGGTGTAGGCGCTAATTGAGTAGGCGCTTCTTGTAGTTTCATGTATCCTGAGGAGGAATAGGATTGACACCTGTTATAGTGATTCATGTGCTTGCTGACGTGGCATGAGGGGCCAAATACCAGACTGGTATCGTGAGAGCCATGTAGGGCAACGAGAGCGTTGCGATGACTTGGTGAAAGATAAAACCAGGTGAGGGATATAAGAAGGGTGTTTGAGTGATGGAATTTGGAAAGAAATTCGGATCGGTAACAATATTTTTGTTAGTATCCAAAATTGGTTCTTGAACTTGGGGGGTGTTTGATGTGGCCATAATGCACACTAGTGCTCTTGTGATTGGGGAAATTTCACTCTATCACTGAAGGATCTCCTAGGAATGTCCTTATGAGTGTGGATGGATTAATCTAGCCAGGGCTAATTTCAGTGTAAGTGGTGATCCAATCGTTGAGAATATGAGACTAAAGGTAGCACACCATCGGGTGCAGGTAATGTATTCTTCTCATAGTATGTGAGCTGATCTATCATAATTATTTTTCCATCATGGGGGAACATCATTATCCTGAAAATAGATGAGGCGACCACTAACATCTTGTACATGAAACTTTGTCCCAAAAAGATATTATAATCTAGTTTGGCATCTAGTACTTCGATATCTATTAGGAGACATTTTTCGGCCAATTGAACTGGCACACTAGGGTATAGTCCTACAGAGGTTAAGGGGCATCATATGCTTTAAGTATGATGTCAAAAGGCTTGAGTTTGTTAGAAAATTATATATTACGGAGCAATGGAACACATAAAATATTGCAGAAATATAAACACAGAAAACACACAAAACAAGAGAGACACAGATATACGTGGTTCACCCATTTTGGGCTACGTCCACCCCGAACAGCCAGTCCTTCCTTTCTATTATCCAGCAAAATGAAGAGACACAACCTACAGCAAATCCACTGTAATATCCTCTGTTTTCTCTCACAGTCTCACCTCTCTGTTTCTCGCTCACAAAATACACATCTATCACACAGCCTCAAATACAATACCCTCATACAAAGAGAGGGGTTGCCTTCTAGGGCAAAAAACCCTAAACTAAACATAAGTTCTACCATCAGATCATCCGCCTAATGAACGGCCCAGATTGACTAGAAATTACTATACTTTTACAAGGCAATTTTACAGTTGTTTTTAGCTTCGGGGGCGCTGCCCCCGAAACCCCCCGCCAGGGGGGGGCTCCCAAAGGTCGCAGCCACCCCCCCTGGACCCCCCCTGCAGCGAATATTTTACGGGCGGCATTTCGAACTGGGGTCCTATGTGGCGATACCTTTGAATATAGAAGATAATTAGGCTCCACACCCAACAATCTCCCACTTGGAGACTGATTGTAGCAACTCCACCGCTGCTCCATTTGCTGGACAATGACTCCTCTTTGGACCTGGCTATTTCTCATCTTCATCGTCATCCTTGAAGACCAACTGAAACTGAGCATATTCTCAGTTTCTCCCTGATTACAACTTTTGTTAGCATATCTGCAAGATTCTGGCTAGTGTGTATCTTTTCCAGCTTCAACTCTCCATCTTCCAACACTGATCGTATGAAATGGTACTTGAGCTGTATGTGTTTAGTCCTGGAATGAAATGCTGAGTTCTTTGCAAGATGAATGGCACTTTGGCTATCACTATATAATGTGCCCATATCATGCTCCTTACCCAATTCACCCATAAACCTTTGTAACCAAATCATTTCTTTACTAGCCTCTGTAGCAACAACATACTCTGCGTCTGTTGTTGAAAGTGCAACAACACTTTGGATTTTTGAAACCCAACTGACAGCTGTTCCTCCAACAGTAAATACATATCCTATAGTGCTCCTCCTGTTATCTCTGTCACCTGCCATATCTGCATCAACATATCCTTGTAGGGAGATGTTTGAACCACCAAAGCATAATGCTTGATTTGTAGTACCTTTCAAATATCTAAGAATCCATTTCACTGCCATCCAATGTTCCTTTCCTGGATTGTTCATGTACCTACTTACAACTCCCACTGCATGTGCAATATCAGGCCTTGTGCAGACCATTGCATACATTAAGCTTCCAACTGCTGATGCATATGGAACTTTAGACATATAATCCATGTCTTCTTGGGTCTTTGGGCACATTTCCTTGCTAAGTTTGAAATGGCTAGCAAAGGGTGTACTAACTGGTTTTGCATTGTGCATGTTAAATCTTTTCAACACCTTTTGTATGTACTCATTCTGAGACAATGTTAATTTACGATTTTTTCTGTCTCTAGTTATTCTCATACCAAGGATTTGTTTTGCAGCTCCCAAATCCTTCATCGCAAATGAATTTGCCAATTTTCTTTTGAGCACATTTATTTCCTGCATGTTAGATCCTGCAACAAGCATGTCATCTACATACAATAACAATATAATATAGCTGCCATCATTTTGCTTTTTCAAATAAACAAAATGATCAGAGTGACATCTAGTATAACCTTGTTCAGACATAAACTTGTCAAATTTTAGATACCACTGCCTTGGAGCCTGTTTTAAGCCATACAAGCTCTTCTTCAACCTGCACACTAGTTTCTCCTTCCCTTTCACCTCATATCCTTGTGGCTGCTGCATATATATCTCTTCCTCCAAATCCCCATGGAGAAAGGTTGTCTTTACATCTAACTGCTCAAGATGCAAATCTTTAGCTGCTACAAGACTTAAAATGGTTCTAATTGAAGTCATTTTAACAACAGGAGAAAATATTTCATCAAAATCAATACCTTTCTTCTGTGCAAACCCCTTCACCACAAGTCTGGCTTTATACCTGTGTTTTCCTCCATCTTCTTCCTTCAGCCTGTAAACCCATTTATTCTTCAATGTAGTTTTTCCTACAGGAAACCTGACAAAATCCCAAGTCTGGTTATGCATTAAGGAGTCCATCTCTTCTTCCATGGCCACCTCCCACTTCTTCCTGCTTTCAACCTGCATTGCTTCTTCATAACATTCGGGTTCACCGGAATCAGTCAACAATAAATAATATAATGAAGGAGAGTATCGTTCAGGGGGTCTACTTATCCTGGTAGATCTTCTAACACCACCTTCAGGTGTTTGGGGTGCTTGTTGTTGTTGTGGTTGTTGATTATTATTATTTTCAGACACCTTTCCTTTTTCAGTGATTTCATCAAGAACTGCATATTCCTTGTTTTCCTTTTCCTGTTTCTTTTCCTGCAACTGATTCTTATACAAGACCTTTTCATTGAATATTACATCTCTGCTCCTAATGATTTTGTGATTTTCATAATCATATAAGCGATAACCAAAATCATTAACACCATATCCAATAAAGGTAAATTTCTTTGACTTTACCTCAAGCTTTGTTCTATTTTCTTTATCAATATGGACAAAGGCCTCACAACCAAAAGGCTTTAAAATAGAGTAGTTTACCTTTTTACCTGTCCATGCTTCCTCTGGAACACCACCATCCAAGGAACTTGAAGGCCCTCTGTTTATTAGATAAACAACAGTATCTACAGCATCTGCCCAAAACTGTAAAGGCAATCCTGCATGCAATCTCATGCACCTTGCACGCTCCATGATTGTTCTGTTCATCCTTTCTGACACACCATTTTCTTGTGGTGTTCTTGGAACTGTCTTCTCTCTGCGAATTCCATGCTCTTTACAGTACCTATCAAACTCTTTGCTGCAATATTCACCTCCATTATCTGATCTAAGACACTTCAATTTCTTTCCTGTCTCAATCTCAACCAAAGCTTTCCATTTCTTGAAAGTATCAAATACATCAGATTTATTCTTAATACAATAAATCCAAGTTTTTCTAGTTGCATCATCAATAAAAGTAACATAATAACAAGAGCCACCGAGAGATGATACCTGAGCAGGTCCCCATACATCTGTATGCACAAGCTCTAATTTTTCATTCTTCTTTTCTTTCCCAACTCTGAGAAATCTGACTCTCTTCTGTTTTCCATAAATGCAATTCTCACAGAAGTCCAAATCAACATTCTTCAAACCCGACAACAAATTCCTTGAGTGAAGAATCTTCATCCCCTTTTCACTCATGTGTCCGAGCCTATGATGCCATAATGCTGCATCTGCTCCTTTGGAAGTTAAAGCATTAACATAGTTAGAAATACCATTGCATAAATACAATGTACCAACCTTTTCGCCTTTTGCTATTACCAGGGCTCCTTTGGTGACCTTCCAAGCTTTATCTGTGAAATTTGTCACACAACCTTCACCGCCTAACTGCCCTGTTGAAATTAGATTTTTCTTTAGATCTGGAACATGCCTTAGCTCCTTTAATAGCCATTGGTTTCCATTCTGCTGTTTTACAAGAACCTTACCCATTCCAACAATTTTACAGGGTTTATCATCACCCAGACGAACTTGTCCAAAGTCTCCTTGAACATAGTCATGAAAGTATTTCTTATCAGGTGTGGCATGGAATGAAGCCCCCGAATCTACCACCCAGGAATCAGTAATATTTTCAAAAGAAAGAATCAAAGCATCTTGTAACACCTCACCTGTCACATTCACTTCATGATTGTTTTCTTGCTGTGCATCTCCTTCTTTTCCCTTCCGAGATCTACAGTCTTTCTTTAGGTGTCCTTTCTTTCCACATTTCCAGCACACTATCCCCGATCTGGACTTGGATCTGCCTTTCCTTGATTTACTGTGATATCCTGAGCTCTTTCCTCTTTCCATTTTTCTTCCTCTAGACTCTGCACTCAAAGCATTTCCCAATGTCTCACCGGAGCTTTTCCGTCGCATTTCCTTGCTAAGGAAAGCACCGACAACATCATCAAACTTTAAAGTACTAGATCCATAAACGGAGTTACTAATGGCCATTACCAAACCATTCCAACTTTCTGGTAATGAGCACAATAATAACAGATCTCTAACTTCATCATCAAAGTTTACCCCTACAGAACTTAACTGACTTGTAACTGTATTAAAATCATTTAAATGGTTTGGAACAGATCCACCTTCTGACATATTCATATTAAATAACCGTTTCATAAGAAATACCTTGTTTGAGGCCGAGGGTTTTTCATATAGTTTCGACAACGTCTGAATCAAACCCTCTGTCATGGTTTCCTTCGAAATGTTGAAGGCGACTGACGCAGCAAGGCACAACCGTATTGTTCCGAGTGCCTTTCTATCAAGAAGGTTCCATTCTTCGTCTTGCATACCCGTCGGTATCTTTATTTTTCCGCCCAATGGTAGGTATAGATCTTTCTGATACAAATAATCTTCCATCTGCATCTTCCACAATGAGAAGTTTTGGCCGTTAAATTTCTCGACCCTAAACTTACCATCTTCCACCATTGCTCCCACTCGAATCAGGAACCCTTCTTTCCTGCGAGTCTATCAGCCAAATAGACCTTCGGCTCTGATACCAATTGTTAGAAAATTATATATTACGGAGCAATGGAACACGTAAAATATTGCAGAAATATAAACACAGAAAATGCACAAAACAAGAGAGACACAGATATACGTGGTTCACCCAGTTTAGGCTACGTCCACCCCGAACAGCCAGTCCTTCCTTTCTATTATCCAGCAAAATGAAGAGACACAACCTACAGCAAATCCGCTATAATATCCTCTGTTTTCTCTCACAGTCTCACCTCTCTGTTTCTCGCTCATAGAATACACATCTATCACATAGCCTCAAATACAATACCCTCATACAAAGAGAGGGGTTGCCTTCTAGGGCAAAAAATCCTAAACTAAACATAAGTTCTACCGTCAGATCATCCGCCTAATGAACGACCCAGATCGACTAGAAATTACTATACTTTTACAAGGCAATTTTACAGCTGTTTTTAGCTTCGGGGGCGTTGCCCCTGAAACCCCCTGCCAGGGGGGGCTCCCAAAGGTCGCAGCCGCCCCCCCTTGGACCCCCCTGTAGCGAATATTTTACGGGTGGCGTTGCCGCCCCCATTTCGAACTGGGGTCCTATGTGGCGATACCTTTGAATATAGAAGATAATTAGGCTCCACACCCAACAGAGTTTTGGGGATCTTAGTTTTTGCTAAACAGATTTGGACATTATACATGTGGATGCCCCTTCGTTGAAAATGCAACAATGGATGGTGATGTTTTGGACTGAGACTGGAATTTGGAAAGCGACAAATGATGGTAGTCATGGGGTAGCTTTGTCCAAGTCAAATACCATTAGGTGAGAATTGAATGGGTCGATTGCACATAGAGTGTAAATTAAGGTTTCCATTGGGTTGCGCATGTTTGCAGGACCTCTAATGCTGACATAGTTGACAGTGATTGCGCTAAGTCGTCGACTATGTTGTAGCTATGAGCAAATTTTGAGCTATGCCATGCGCGTTGTAAAGGTCCTTTGACCATTTTTGACATAGTTTCTATAAGAGTTCGAGAAATGGTCAATGACCCTATAGGTATTATCGTGGTCGAGGTGGAAGGGTTGGATCTAAGGGAGCTTCATAACTTCTATTTCATGTTTGCATGAGTATATCTTCTCCTGTCATGAAAATGTCATGTTTAGAGTTGTTATGGGGGTTCCTTCCAAAAGGAGGTGGGTGGGATTATTGTTGCTAAGTGTTAACCACTCCCTGATGGGGGAAAGCATATTGCATTACTATAGTTTGTTGACCTCCTTGCCCCCTATTTTCCTGTATCCTTTTTAACTTAGGAGGTTGAGTGCATTTATGGGTATAATGACTGTATTCCCCACAGATAGCACAAGAATTATTAGTCTATAGACTTGTGTTATTTTTTTTCCTCTGTGGTTTGTTGTTGGTCGATCCCTGGTTTTGGTTAGGGTTTCCCCTTCCTGGTGCCTATAGGGGTTGTTAGTGGTTGCTTCCCCCTGTTTGGGTTCTCCCTTTGCTTTTCTCCTTGGTTTTTTCTTAGCAACATTAGGTGGGTTAACTCGGTTCAGCTGCTCCTTCGATTGTTGTTGTGGAGTGAGATAATGTTGCACTAGATGTAACCCGTCTATTATTTTGCATTGGTGGGTTATTTTTTTGTTGTCTAGGGAAAGGAAAGGAGAATATTGGTTTCCTTGTCCTTGATTGGTATATTGATTATGGAAAGAGGACATTACATCCATATTCCTAGAGGAGTATTGGTTTCCCTATGGGGGAAGATATGAACCTCCATGAGGGGGCTAATATTTATTAACCCTACGGATTGTATTCTGCATTGGTGTTGGTTGACCGAGGTAGTATCTTGTATGCTGCAATGGTGGTTCATGTTGGGTGTGGGATCCCCCAAGGCAAGTTTTGGGGCTTAAAGCCCAAGTTTTGACTAAGTCCGTTGTAAATACTGCACAATTTGTGGGCGTGGAGCGCGAAGTTGTAATTGAGTCATGGGGTTGTCCGCCCTTAATTTTGTAATGTGATGTCAGCTTGAAAGATCTACCCATGGTTCGCAAATCATGGGATTGTATAAATAGAGCGAGGCTCTAAGTTGTAAACAAGTTAAGTAGAAGTTAATCGAACAATCTAAGAGAAGATGAAGCATTGAGTCTAACTTGAAGTGTAAAGTCGAGTCTTTGGGTTATAAAGTAGGAGAAGGCTCTGCAACTTAGTGCGCAGAGGCCTAGTAGTCCGCAGCTGAGTGTGTAGGGTAGGTTGAGTCTGTAACCGATTGAAGAATTAATAAAGAGAAGATTTACATCATTTCTGTGTATCTTTTCTTGTTTTATGCATTGAATGTATTGGGTATATATTCCATTTCTATTGTTTATATGATGCACGAACTTATATGAATGTGTTGATAAAGTGAATATAAGGTAAAGTATCTGTTTACACAAAGATAACTAACTGTTATAAGAAGATAAGTAAGATACGCGGTGTAACTTATGGAAATAGCGCAGATTGTTGCTTTAGCAGTGCAAAAGTACCTCAATTTGTGGTTAGGGCTGCGCGAAGGCAATTATAACAAACCGCAAAGGCCTCGCAGGTCAGGAAAGTGTGCGAAGTGACCTGCACGAAGGTATTCACAGTTGGACTAAATCGACCACTCAGACATCTCAAGGGTGTGGAAACTTGGTTCCAGTATCCACCCATACTGCTTCGGGTGAGACCTTAGTCCGCGCTCCACGGGCTATTGCCGAAAGGGTCAGTATTATAGGGATTTGTTTAGCTAAATAACTCTGAACTTGGGTCAGACCCCATCAAGCCAACAAATGGTTCTATTGCTGGGACTAGAATCTGCATAGAGATGTCTCATGTCATATTGGAATCCAACTGAGAAGGAAATTGAAGGTTGGTTAGATAGGAGAATTCATGAGTTCGTGGCACAGGAGAACAAGAATCCATGACTGATAGAAGAAGAGTGGTTAGACTACTACCTATACATAGAGATCCACGAAATTTTCTAAGCATCTTTCCCTACTGAGTTGTATGAGTGGATCGCGAAGCTAGCAGATAGATAAGGAAGGTGGAAACTCGACAATCCTATTGTGTGGACCCCAGAGTTGGTGTGCAGATTGGAAGCATTGGAGGATAAGATCGTGCACACTATTGATCATTGGCTTGATCAGATTATAGGAGGATTCATTACTGAGTTTGCAGTAGATACTTCAGTTAGCTATAGTGAGGCAGAGCGACGCTTTCTCAAAGGACCGCGAGGTAAGTACGTAAAGTATCTGAATACTTGGATTAAAATGTTATTGTGTGAAAATATGATTATGCAATTACCTTGATGTCTGGAGCTATGCGAAGTGGAAAAACCTACAAAAACAAAGGAAGTAAGGGGCCAGAGAACAGCCCTTTGATTTCACCTCTGCGAGGGAATGAGGAAGAGCTCGCAAAGATCTCACCGCGATGTGCGATCAATTTGATAAGGCAGAGGATTCTGTGCATACCACCTCCACCCACACCACCATAAGCTTCATCGTCTTCACCTCCATCTTCACCTGTACCACCTCTGGCACCACCTTGAGTCAATATGGCAAGAACGATAAAGTTGCCTATGTTCAAGGGAGTAGGAAATGAAGATCCAAACCAGTTTGGTTCATGATAAGAGTTGTATGGGAAGCACAGGGAGTTACAGATGATAATATAAAGAAAGTGATGCTAGTCAGCACTTTGCATGATTGTGTGTTGACCTGGTATATTAAGCATTCTAATGCCAATCCAAATGCAGGGATCGCGGATATCCAAATTGCACTGAACAGAGAATTTAGCAAGTTGAATTCAGAGGCACAATCAATCATTAGATTCAAATAGATCACAATGATACCAGTTGAGACTCTTTGGGAGCTAGATCAGAGGCTAAAGTGCATGATTAGTGAAGCTAATATGACTTTGACGGATGGACAGCATCATGAATGGTTTGTAACATCATTAACGCCACATTTGAGGAAGCAGAGGCCTTGGAGATCGCGATGAGGCTGCATTAAACCCCGATACATAGTCCTAACTTGGGAGTTCAACAAATCCACGCGCAGTTGAAAAAATGATGCCTTGAGATGCAGAGTCTAAAACAAGACAGGGCAACTTGTTCGGAAGTGCACGAAGAGGTATGGTGCGTCAAATGTAAGGGTCAGGGTCATGATAAGGACCACTACCTTGTGTTTGGTAATTACCTTGTGAGAGGAGGACTGATGCCGTTAAGACTGGAGGCACAAGCAGGACCTAGTGTGGTTCCTGCTTTATGCTGCGCGATTTGTTAAATAGGAGGAAAGCATGCTACGGACAACTGCCATTTGTTACAAAAGTACACACAGAATTCACAATAATTTTTCTATAATTTTTGCAGATCAGTTGGACACGATGAGCGCACTTGTAGAAACTATGAGCTAATGATGGATAGAACTCCCACCTACAGGGTTCAGGTCGAAACAGGACCCCTTGACCAGAATGCAGGAGTGGCGCAAACCGGATTTCAGGGGCGCAGGTGAGGCCGAGGTGGAGGAGGACTTGGAAGAGGTCATGGACAGCTGATATGCTACAATTGCGGAGGGCCAGGACATTATGCCTATGATTGTATGAATCCAATGCGTCCATCATGTCTGTATTGTACCTTGTTTGATCATGAGATGGAGGATTGTCCTACGCTGATAGCTAGGATACATGACAAGGGAGTGCTACCACCTCCCCCGACTCAGAACCTACAGATGATGAGGTCTGAGGAGTGCAAGGAAGATCAAAATGTGAACATTTCTCTCTGAAGTGGAATTACGATGGGAGATGATAAAGGCAAACAACCCGAAGATAGTACTTGGGTTTGCAAGGCTCCGACGAAAGAAGCAAAGTTTGATTTGGAGCACGCTAAGGAAACCTTCATGGAAGCTAAGAAGAGCTTCGTTGATGCCTCCACTTCAAGAAGCAAAGATAGATTGAAGTCAGAAATGGACCCATCTATGCTTACGACGTTCCTAGAAACATGCATGAAACTACTGCGCGATAGTAAGGCTGTAAAAGGATTGCAGGAACTCATTAACAAATGCGTTGGGACCACGCAAGGAGAACTGCGTGTAGTCTGGAAGATTGGAAAGCATGCGACAACGACAGGAAGAGAAATGAGGTTGACTACACAGATTTGAGAATATGAGATGGACCAAGTAATTCTAGACCTAGGATCGGACGTGAACATTCTGCCGAAGCAGACATGGGAGCGCATGGGAAGACCTAAGTTGCAATGGTCTCCTATCCAGCTGCGAATGCCGAACTAGCAAAAGATAATACCTATGGGGTGATTTGATCTAGGTGGCTCCAGAGACACACACAGGACAAAGAGGAGTCAGGAAAGCTTAAAAATCAAAGTCTCTACATTATGTTCAAACTAGGACCAGAGCGTAGATCTCATCATCCTAATCACAGCGGTGCGAATGGTTCATCAATCCGAGTCCGTATGTGAAAGTTAGAAGTAGTCAAAGTTTTGGTTAAATTTTGGTGACTAGGCAGGTTAATGGAGACACAATTTGGACTTTTTTCGGTGGACGGAATCCAGCCAACTCCTGCCCAATTCCAGGCCAAATTGTGGCCTCGTTAAAATGACCCCTACGCCTTAACCATATTATAACAACATATATATGGGGTAGGCATAGGCCACCTCTGGTGGAACCGGTCCACAGTCCCCTCCAAGACATAACATATAATACAGGACTGGTGGGGGTCGAACCTACCTAGCCCACATGGCCGGGCCCCAAGCGGGCGGCCCCAAAACCAAACCAACGACCCATCATTAATACGACCCATGTGCCAATTCAAAGCAACGAACGACAGAGGTTAAGGGGCGGGCCACCCAAGGCGGATCTGACCCCCACCAACAGTTAAAATGCACCGGTATTTTAAAATAAAATAAAAATATGCCATTTGAAATGCATTGAAATTGGAGGGGCGGGGTTTGACCACCCGATCCCTCCTCAATGAATCATTATTTTTAACCAACGTGTCAACCGAAGCCTTGGTTAATCTGCCCAAAAATTTATAAATAAACCTATAATTTTCCCAGTGTGCCCAAGCAGATGGAGGAACGAGGAGTGTGCAAAAATTTTGAGACAGAGGAGGCAAAATCTTGGCATGCAGTTCGAGGCAGCATTTTGTTGGACACTTAATCCTAAATGGGTTAGTGTGGAAGCTGAATAGACTAAGTAGTCCAAGAGACCTTGGGATGTGAAACCCAACGATCACAACAATGTACTATAAATGTATATCAGTTGTTAATAAAAAATGTACTGCATGTTTTATCTTTCATATCTCTCTTGCTGCCCATGTGTGTTTAACATGGTATCAGAGCGGGCGATTACTGGTCCTGTTCCAATTTGAGCCACTTGTTTTGTGGTCGCTATATATATGTCAGTTCTGCGTTACCTGACCTCTGACTCTGCCTTATTCCCCTCAGACCTGAGATAACCTGCGCTCTCTGTCTGACATTCATATGAAATTCATCTAACACTGTTTACCTGCGCTGTCTGGACTACCCATAAACTTTCCTGAAAGAAGCGCTGTCCTGTCCAGCGCTGTCCATGCTGTCCTGAACTGATGGGTGGAGCGAAGAATAGCCACAAACAACGACTCACCTGAGGTGAAGTTATTGTTAATACGCATATAGTATTCAATGAGGGCTTGCGGAAATGGTGTGATTTGAGGTCAAAGGGGAGAGGCTTGATGGTTTATTTGCCCGAAAGTTTCCATATGTTCTGTCGCTTCTACGCGTGAATATTTGGGGAGACAGCTGCTGCTACTTGGGATATATGCCGGATATTTAAATGCTGCTGTTGTAATATTTAAACGTTGTGATGGAAGCGATCAATGATTGAATGTGGGGACCGCTCCCTCATCTGGGCGTCGACTGAGAGATGGATTGGGCACTGGTTTATAAATCAATACGTAGTGGATCCTTCCTTGTGCTTGACTGTTGCGGTATCCTCAAATTCCGATGAAATCTGTTTACATCTTTTTGGGATCCGGCCTATTCAAGATGGAGCTGTTTCCTGTCATTCATTCAGTGGATTCCCTATTCACATCGAAAGGTTCTGCATGAGGCTGGTTTGTTAGGTTCTGGTGACACTGCGTGACTCCTCCTGTTAGCGCTCAAATCTTCCTTAGGCTGAGGAAGGCAAAACTCGAGGCCACATCAAACCATGCTCAGCCTCGTAGCTAGCCCTACAAGGACAGGAGAGGGCTCTCTCCAGGTCTATCTCGATAAAAGGTTTTCAAAGGGGCTGAGATGACTTAAATTTAATACTGATTTTAGGCTAGTAAAGAGATAAGAAGGTTTGTTTTAGATTTTTGAGTTTTTGTTGGAGAAATGGGAAAACCAATTTTGGGTGCGGGGATTGAGGTCAGCTTTTTGCAGAGATCGAGTTGGGGCAAAGTAGGCAATAGTCTTGATGCCTTTTGATCAGGTGTATGGACGGATCAGATTGACAAGGAGTTGAAGAGGGCAAAAGAGAATATGGATCCTCTTCAAACTGACGAAAACATGGAAAATCAAACAAACTTAAAGGCAGAGCATAACAATCTATGGATCCTACCTTAACACTTCATTTGTTCAATTGCAGAAGATGAAAGAAGGAAAATGATACACATTAACAACTTACAATTACACAAAGAAACACACCATCAACACACAAAGCCACAAGGATCCAAACAGGTGCTGCAAAATCTCTGATCTTTCCTTAGCCAAAATATGAAAAATATGTACAATAATGTCCAAAATCTTCCCAAGAGTCCAACCTGTGATACTGAATGAAAATTTACATATATTGATCAAGCTAACCTCATTCCCTAACCTCTAGGAGTCGAGATCCTCCTTCTAGGATCAGTTTGAACAAATTCTAAACATGGAGCAAGAATCTAGGTGACCAAAACAACCTGCCTCTAAAAAGAAGGAAACTGATTCATTACATTAATTTCTTGCTAATTTGTGAATGTATCATCTAGAAGAAGGTAGATAAGTGCCATGTTACCTTACATACATCAAATTACATCATTTTGGGTCAAAAATCACATCAAGGAGTGAAATTGGTGAAAACTGGCCGAATTCCTGAGCTGGAGGAGGAAAACTGGACCAAAAACCTCAATGCGCAGCGCCCTGATCTCTATGCGTAGTGCAATTTTCAGGCTGATTTTGAGGCACTTCCTGGCATCCAAATTGAGCTCACGATAGCTTGTTGGAAAGAACTAGATGTCTACTTTCCAACCCAAGTGGAATTTCCCAATTTGGAGCTCATTTCCCCCCTCAAAACTGCATTCTCCCAGAGGTGCTTCCTGTTGTTGCAAAAGGTGGCAGCAAGATGGTTTTCATGATGTTTTTGTGCCTTTTGACCGTCTAGAACTTGATGAAATGCTTTGGCAATAACTGAGCATGTATAATTCACCATGAAAAACCCAAAAATATAAGGTTTTTCTCCAGCAAGTGTCCCAATCAAAAGCGAGCGTGCATGCACGCTGCGCGTTGAGCCGAAAAAACTGTTTTTAGGACCAAAAATTTCAAAATGACAAAATTTTCTCCGAATTCGCTCAATTTCGGAGTGAAGACCCTCCATCATGCATTATGTTCAGCCAGTGAAGCCTCGGCCAAAACTCGAAGTGGATCTAGCCTCTTTCACCGTTTTAGTGATTTGCTCAACCTCCTTTGCAAAATCTTCATTTTTGCCTTGCAAACATGCATGCGAGCCCAAAAATGACTCTTCATGTGACAAAGCAAGTCTTTGTCTCTATTGGCCTTCGCGAACAACCCCTCCAAATGTCGGTTGACCTTCTCAAGCACAAATTTCCGCGCAACAGGTGTCAAATCACCCGGTCTTTTACGGACCAACCTACAGTCTTCACGGATTTGTTGCAGCTCTATAAGTGTGTGTTCATCCTCTAACTGTTTATTGCGCTCCTCTAAGTATTTGATCCAACATTCTGCCTTCAACAACTTCTCATTCAATTTATCACTCTTGGTCTTTTGTTTCGAGCTAGGAGAGCTCCTATCCACATCACTCAATGCAACATCAATATCATGACCACCTGAATGGCCCTCTTCATAAATTGGCTCCTTGCCTCTGTCCTGAACCTGTACCTGTACTGAAGAAGAAGGCGAGACCCCTTCCACACTATGTGGAGATAATACTCGCCGTGTAGCTGCAAATAAGGCCCTGTGGCCTCGCTGATATGTCACACATGCTGGAGTGCTGACATGCTCGGTCTCAGGAATGTCAAATTGATGTGAAGGCCCTCCCTCATCATGAACAATCTCGGGAGGTGGCTGTGGCACTGTGAAAAAGTCGCAAGAAATGAAATCCTCCCAAGTAATACCCTACTGTTCCAACTGATGAACCACTACGATCTTGATCAACGCATAATGATAAATACTCCTGTGTTGCTGTGCTGGGGTCTTCCTTTGTACTAATACAACCATCCTCTCTATGTTGCGAAACATGAAGTATGGAATGTTCATCAGACGTACCCTTGTAAAATGCATCAACAAACGGACATGGTACGCATAAAGACGAGAGAATCTGCCCTCACAACTGAAATACCGAATGATGAGCTTCATCAAGGGTGAAAACTGATCATTCAGGTACTGGAAAGGAAAAACTCTGCTCAAGTGCCTCATATACCTAGGTTTGATGTATGGCTGATAGTAAGATTTCTCTAACTGCTGACGTTTATTCCATTGCTCTCCAACATTTGGTATCCCAGTGGCCTCTGCAATAGTCTCTGGTGACAAAATGAAATCAACTCCGGTGAGGTTTACATGGCCATCATGTAAATGTAGAATGAACAAACGAGCTAATTCACGATGACGCTGAATTTGTGAAATTATCTCACAATAGTGATAGCATGATTGACGACGAAAACAATCCATTGCAAGCGGGCAAGCCTGCAATTGATCCAAAGAAGTAGGCTCTTCCCTGAGAGGCTTACCACCTTTGCCAACTCTGCGAGACCTTCGTGGCACATTACCCTCTGTTGTAGAATCACTGTCATACTGCTGCTCATACTCTGACTCCGTGTCTGACATGGCTTTGGTGTCAAGATGTCTATGATATATAGAGTGATATAGGTGTGAAGAGTCAATTTTCAATGTATACTCAAAACTTTAGTAATTTTGCCATAGAATCAAACAAACCATGCCATAATTAACAATGCTCTGTTTTCAATAAATTGACGAAAACAGTCCCCTTTTGACAAATGAGAAAAATACAAAGTGTGCTCTTTGGAATGTTAGACTAGGGTGCACAAATGAGTAAGGAGCTGGTTTGTCATCAATAGAGGATGAGGGACGTCTTACTAAACCACCCACATATTTTTAAAGCAATTTAAGGGATGCCTTTGTTATGAACCTAGGGTTTCATTTTCCCAAAACCCAATACATTAAATCCCATCTTTGAAACATATATCCAACATCCTAGCATTACTAGGCAGCAATAACATACCTATTTGCAAGCTAGGAGTGAGTTTGGTTGAGTTTTGAGCGCATAGACAAATGTTTCCTGTGGCTGAGATTCAACGCGCAGCGCGCAACCCCAGTGCGTAGCACACGCTCCTATGCGCAGCGCCTGTGTAATTTTGCACTGGCTCAAACTGCCCAATGCGCATCGCACCACCCAACGCGCAGCGCGCACTTCCTATGCGCAGCGCACACCTGTAACACTGTCCACAGGTTTGTAAACACGGTTTTGGTCTTCAAACGCTTAGACACGATGTTGCTTTGGGAATTTGTATGCAAATGAACTTGTTTTCCCTTTTTATAAGTAAACAAAATATCTCATTTTATTTAAATTGATTTCAAAACCGACTTTGTAAGGTTTGGCACTTTTCATTTTTGGTCTTTCCATACAACACTGCTTTTTGATTTTCTCATGCTTTTCTGAGGTTTGGACTGATCATTTTTGTTGACTTTTGCAGGGATCTGGCATTTGGCTTTGGAAAAGATCAGAGGCTTGCATCTGGATCTTCTTGTGATGAAACAAATACAATTATTACAAAAATGAAGTTTGACAATTTTTAGTTCCAAAACAGAGTTTTGGACTAAAAATGTCTTTAAATGCTTTTTGAGAAAGAATATAAAATGAAAATCTTTGAAACCAACCTCATGACCTGCAGGCTTCTATTACATATATGCAAAGCACTGAAAACCCTAGACTCTAGGACTAAAGATTCTTCTTTACCGAAACCAATTATTTATGACGATGAACTTTGGTAATTTTTTAGGAATTTGGACTAACCTTGCAGGTACAAACATGAGGAAACACAAGAAAACCAGACCCCCTCGTCAGTCAATGGCATGCCCCTAGTGAAATGCAACGAAGTGGAACAAGCGAGACACCTAAAAATGATATGCAAAAGCGAAAAGATCTCTGACGGAGGGCTGTAAGGACCGACTCTAACATTGGCTCCAATGGGGATGGTGGCTCCTTGGAGACGCCAAGAATGGCAGATCTCTGGGGAGAGGACCAGTGTTTTCATCCATTGGGCGATGGAATCATTATTTCAGCATTTGACATAAAACTTTGACACATTTATTGACTGCAGATTTGACTGAAAATTGAATACAACTCTGACCTAAACTGACTCGATTTTGAAAACTGAAAGGACTGATAAAAATGACACGACAAATCTTAAACCAACTAACCTTCATCTCCAGAATTATAGCCTTCGCTGCGGGCCCCAGACTGAAGATGAAAGATCAGTACACACATGAAAAAGAACAAAAGTAAAATGGTATATACAATGATGATGAAATGAGCAGAAAATACATGAGAAATGGTATCGCTTCAGCAGCCGACCATTGATCGGTCTTCCAGGACAATCATCTCCATTCATTTCCTTGAGAAGAAAAGCGTTCTAACCACGATATGCTGCAATCTTGTAAGGACCCTTCCATAAATTGTCAAATTTGCTGTGCTTTCCTTTATCTTCATTCCGGGCATCCCATCTCAAAACCACCTCATCCAGCTGAAACTTATCTGTTTTTGCCTTCCTATCATAAATCTTCTTTATGCGCTCTTGCAATTTAATAGTATTTTGAAATACTTCCTCCCGTGTCTGCTGTAAATGAATCATCTGATTATTCCGCCGCTGCATGGGATCTTCCTCACTATCAACTTCTTGAAGCAATTTGACTACCGGAATAGCAAGTGAAGTAGGAAAAACCGTGTCCGTCCCATACACCAACTCGAAAGGAGACATGCAAATAAACTTTTTCTGACTTACCCTATCAGCCCACAGTGCATTCACTAATTTCTTGTGCCAGCTCTTTTTATTGATTTCCAGCAACTTTTTAATGATATTTACCAAGGACTTATTTGAAGATTCCGCCAACCCATTTCCTTGCGGATGGTAGGCGGTCGAATGCCCCAAGCTGATATTGTACTTATAGCAAAATTCAACCATTCTCTTCAACTTGAATGCCGCTGCATTATCTGTAATTAGCTTACTAGGACACCCAAAACGTGACAGTATATTATTTTCAAGAAAAGAAATAATTACCGCATCCATGGCCTGTCGGGTGGGAATTGCTTCAATCCATTTTGTGAAGTAGTCTGTAGCTGTCAATATCCATCTATGCTGTCCTGACGATGCCAGATGAATTTCCTCGATGAAATCCAAGCCCCACTGCTGAAATGGTGTACCAACTTCAATTGGTTTAAGAGGCAATGGCTGTAGTTTTTGCTTCCCTTGAAAAATTTGGCATTCGTGACAATTCTTAACAGCCTTATACACATCTGAAAATAACGAAGGCCAATAAAAACCTTCTCTTAGAATCTTATTCGCTGTAGTTTTCCAAAACAGATGTCCCCCACAGTCACCTTTATGAAAATCCTCCGCAACTCGTTTGGCTTCCTCCTCTACCAAACAATTCAACGATATTCCACCAGGGTCCTTCCAATATAATGCAGAATTGAGGATGCAAAATTTGGTAGCTTTCAATTTCAATGTTCTACTCTTATTTCTAGGCATCCCGAGAGGTGAAGACAAATTTTGAAGTATGTATATAATATCAGCATACCAAGGAGAAGAAACAAAGATATCAGATACCTGATTTGCCAGACTCTCCTCATCTTCATCGGACATAGCAGCAATCAAATTTATATCTAGGACATGCAAATTTGTTTTAGCCATCAATTTGGCGAGTCCTTGACCTTTGATCAGCTTGGTTGGTTTAATCTCCACATCATACTCTAACAACGCAGCAATCCACTTACCCCACCTTCCTTCTGGATCTGCCTGTACCAAAACATCTTTTACCGCTGCGTTAGGAACATATGCTATAATGTGGGAATGCAATATATACACACGGAAATCCTTCAAGGCCTTTACAAGAGCAAGTGCTCGTTATTCAATGATGTTGTATTTCAATGCTCCGTCCCTTATAATACAACTGAAAAAGGTAAGAGGCTTCTCAACTCCATCCCTTTTTTGCATTAGTACAGCTGCCAAAGTGTGCTCAGAAGCAAATGAAAACAAAATGAAGTCCTGTGTGTAATCCAGACTAATTAAAGTAGGGGCTCAAGAAAGAGCTAACTTTACCAAATTGAATGATTTCACTGCCTCTTCTGTCCATTTTAATTGACTGTCCTTTTTCAGCATGTTCGTGATTTCTCTAAGATGCTCGGCAAGATTTGGAATGAAACGACGCAGAAAATTCAGTTTGCCATTAAATGACTGTATTTCTTTCTTGTTTCGGGGTTGTTCAATCTGCTGGATGGCCTCAACATGTGCAGGGTCCACACGAATTCCGTCTTTTGATATGATGTGGCCAAGGAGCTTGCCTTCATCCATGGTGAAAAGGCTCTTTTTTGGATTCAGCGAAATGCCATATTTGCTGCACTTTTGGAAAACAATTTTCAAATGATATAAATGCTCCTCATCAGAATTTGAAAACACGGTTAAATCATCAAGATAAAAAACCAAAAATACATCCTTCTCGTTGGCGAAAGCCATATCCATCGCACGCTGAAAAGTGGCACCTGCATTTTTCAAACCAAATGGCATCTTTGCATAATGAAATGTTCCCCATGGAGTGGTGAACGCAGTCTTGTCATGATCATCTTCATGCACTAAAATCTGATTGTATCCTGAATAGCCGTCAAGTAGTGACATCCTTGATGCTCCAACTACTCGCTGCAATATATGGTCCATTTTGGGCAGCGGATAATTATCTTTTAAGGACACCTTATTCAAATTTCTGAAGTCAATACATAAACGGATCTCACCGGTTTTCTTTCTCACGGGTACCAAATTTGATATCCAATCGGAAAATCTGATAGGCACAATGATTCCTGACTTATACAACCTGTTCACTTCTTTTTCTATCAATGGAAGCAGCTTAGGATTGATTCTCCTCAACTTTTGACAGAAAGGCTTCTGATTTGGTTTTATAGGGATAGTATGCTGAATGATATTAGTGTCATATGTTTTCAGATCTGAGTAATCCCATGCAAAAACTTTAGAAAATGAAGACAACAACCTGACATACTCTTCCTTTACCTTTGGTGGCAATGACTTTGATAGCTTTACCATCTTGGGATTCTTAGCTGTCCCAATGTTTACCTCCTCAACACCCTTTTCAGTCGGTCTCAATGTCAGTTTGCGGGCCACATCGTCTTGGTCAAACAACTCCTCCAAAGGAATCAACCCCTTAGGAATAATGTTATCTTTAAGTTGCAACACATCCATTTGATTTACTTGTATATCAACATTACCATCATCATGTTCCGTATCTATGGAGGTATCTTTAAACTTACCCTTATTCTGTAGAAAATCATTAATCTCTTCATCATCCTGAAAGACTTGCCAACATCACTGATTATCCAGAACTGTGGGGCAGTGTTTCACATGAATCTCGAATTTGTTGCTGGAATTCATTGGAATTTTTAAATTACTTGTTGCCTTAGCCAGTGCATCAGCAACACCATTTTGTATGCGAGGCACACACGTCAATGTATAATCAGAAAAGAGTTTCAAAATATCTAAAACTGCATTTCGATATGCTCTCATGCGAGGATGCTTGGCTTGAAACTCACCTTTCACCTGCTTTATCACCAACTTTGAATCACCGCATACTGCAATTCTTTTTGCCTTCAGCTTTCGAAGAATCTTAAGGCCAGCAATGAGAGCCTCATATTCCGCTTCATTATTAGAACAATCAAATGCTAATTTGTAGGAACATACTCTCACCTTGCCTGGAACCTTATCTTGAGCGAAAAATGGACTTCGAATCCACACACCAATTCCAGCACCATCACTCCCTACGGCGCCATCAAAATCCATGGTCCAAAGACCATCTTCATCCTCCTCCAAGTGCTGAAATTGTTTTAGCTTTGTTTTTCCTGTTTGCTGCCCATTATCTTCAGCTGTTTGCTCCATAATAGCTTGCTTTTCACTTCTTTCTTTCTGTAGAACTTCTTATAATTATCAGTGATTTCTGGTATATCTTCTACCTGAACTAATTGACTATCTATCTCATTAAAACTATCAGTAAACAAAACAAACGACTCCAAAGCTGTATGTACATAATTTACAGGATGATTGATTGGTTTTTCTTTGCTTGTTATCATGTATTTCATCTTCTGCTCTCGATATAGCTTTCTCATTTGACCGAAGACTGGAATTGTGGCATAAGAAAAATCTAATTGTAGTGTACCTTTCAACTTAGCCCCCCAAGATCTTGAAAGCAGCATACCAAAACGCGGAGGAATGTCCGCCACAACCACGTCTATCAAGACATTCTTTGCTAGAATTTGATCTAAGCTTACCACCAAATCCTTGATCAATCCGATACACTTTACATGGCTGGAATCAAATGAATACAAATCATGGTATTTTCTAGTAATGTCTAATCCCAACTTTTCCATGATTGCTTTTGGCATCAAATTGTGCGAAGAACCCGAGTCAAACATGGCGTTATGTAAAACATATTCATGCAACCTCAAACTGATATAAAAGGGAGGAACATCACTTTCAGGAGACTCACCATCTAAAGCAGGCCCAAAAATCAATTCCGGCTGATCGTCTTCAACATTTACCGTGTCAAACATTGGATCAAAATTCAGAATTTTGGAGACTTGACCTCGGTAGCTGTTGTTCTTCATAGTTTCCGTCAAAGGAATAGATACTTTCAGTTTTGAAATTTCATTCTCCAAACTAAATGTCGAAACCTTTTCACCCTCTTTGACCGAAACTTCTCTTTTTTCAGCTTTATCCCTCATTGTGTTTGGTGGCTGATTTACCTTGTCTGCTGATGATGATTTACTAGCTGCGGGATCAATTATCTCTTTTCCTTTCTTCTGTGGTACAGCTGAATCATTTTTTGCTGAAGTCTCTTTCTTCTTCTGAATGGGGTTTATGGGCACATCTCGATTTCTTAATGAGTATTGCTTCTGTTGGGCAGACAAAGCGTTCAGGTATCCTCTTTGGTACTCCTCCGATTCTTCTTCAAGTGCTGCATCATTTGATAGAATATAATCCTCATCTTGGTGTGTGGTGGAGCTTTCTACAAATTCTTCCTCTTCCGTAATATAGGTAGGCAGATCATCAGGAGTAAATAAATGATTTTCCTCCCCTACAGTATCACCATCATCATCAGATTCTTGACCAATAAAATTTTGTTGAAGAGGAGTCTTTACCTGCTGCTGAGCTACCTGCTCTTGTGTTCTTTGTTCACGCTGCTTAATTCTGAATTGTGGCTGCTGTTGACCATGGAAATTAGGATTGTGGATCTGTGGTTCCGGTTTTTCAAGAGTGAGCTTCTCGACCATCCTCTCTACCTTGCGAAGTATCTGATCTGATGTAGAAGCTTCTTCTTTGATGGTCACTCACTTTTCAGCTTTCATCCTGGCTCTTTTATCATTCAAATTCGCTTCAACACTAACAACAATCTTTTGCATATCCTCCAAGGTAGGTGGATCTCTGTCCCGTAATGAATAAGCCATCTCCGGATCAAAACTATCTGGGAATTTAAGAAGAGCTGATTTTCTAGATGGTCTTAAATCATCCGAAATAGCATTATAAACTGTATTAAATCTGATAATGTAGTCTTGGACAGACTCACCATGATTGCGTTTGATATTGTTATACTCGGCATTGATCTGAAGTGGATCTTTTCTGATTTCCCAACGATCTAGAAACTGTCTATGAAGTTCAGCCAATGTAGGTACACTTCTAGCTGCCAAGCCTCTGAACCATTTTCTTACCTCTCCTCCGAATGTTTGCACAAACAACCGCATGGTTACATCCTCCTCATCAATCTCATGTAAATCACAAAAATCTTCCATTCTGTCTATGTGCTGCTGAGCGGAAACACTTTGAGGAGTGCCATCAAATATAGGAATCTTACTCTGATAATCCGCGGGCATATCATGCAAATCTTGAGGAAGAGCGAGAGGAGCAAACCGAGCAGCCATTTCTCTAGGCGGATTTGGTCTGGGGGTTGTTGGTGGAGTGGGTGTAGCTGAAGTATGAGGAGTATGCGGAGGTGTATGCAGAGGAGAAGCGATGTGGGAGGAGGAAGGAGAATTCACTGCGGACTGTTGATATGTGATTATGGGTTGCAGGGGAATAGTGGGAATGAAAGGCGGTTCGGTGGGATTTTTCGAAGCGGAAGCCGTGACCGCAGATCCAATATTCGTAGATGCAGCTTCTAGGAAATCAACAAGATTTGCAGCTTGGATGTCACTTTGAAGGTGCCTCAAGATAAAATTTTCAATTAATTTATTATGTTTTTCAACTTTAAGAGCTGCAGCAAAATCAGGATTTGGAACAAGAGAATCAAGTGCACTTTCGGATTGAGTTTTAAACAACGACAATTCAAATTTCTCGTCAAAGTCAATTTCTTCAAGATACTTAAAAATTGCAGGACAAGAATGAGACTTAAACAAAGGGATTATGGGACTTTCTCGTCGGTGTATTCTCGCAATCAGATTTGGGTTCTCATATACTGGAGGTGGATCTGGATCAGGATTTAATCTTGTATATCTTCTGGAAGCCAGTGTGGAATTGTTTCGAACAATCAAAAGGACACAACAATTTTTCAGCCTATCAACTTCTAGACTCAATCATCCAAGGTCTAGAACAAATAAGTATACTGGGGTAAATTGCAAATGAAGTGCTACATTCACAAGCTCACGGAGGTCGACTGAAGCAACGTTTATCTACTTTCGCTTATGCATAGCAAAAGCCTTTTCGAAGGCTACCTGGCATGACTTCAGACTCCGTCTAAGACTTATGAAACAAACACATCAACCAGCAAACAATAACAATTTTTCTCCCTAGTATGGTCGCCACTATGTTACCGCTCAAATCCGCCTCAGGCTGAGGAAGGCAAAAATCGAGGCCACATCAAACCACGCTCAGCCTCGTAGCTAGCCCTACGAGGATAGGAGAGGGCTCTCTCCGGGTCTATCTCGGCAAAAGGTTTTCAAAGGGGCTGAGATGACTTAAATTTAATACTGATTTTAGGCTAGTAAAGAGATAGGAAGGTTTGTTTTAGATTTTTGAGTTTTTGTTGGAGAAATGGGAAAACCAATTTTGGGTGTGGGGATTGAGGTCAGCTTTTTGCAGAGATCGAGTTGGGGCGAGGTAGGCAATAGTCTTGATGCCTTTTGATCAGATGTATGGATGGATCATATTGACAAGGAGTTGAAGAGGGAAAAAGAGAATATGGATCCTCTTCAAACTGACGAAAACATGGAAAATCAAACAAACTTAAAGGGAGAGCATAACAATCTATGGATCCTACCTTAACACTTCATTTGTTCAATTGCAGAAGATGAAAGAAGGAAAATGATACACATTAACAACTTACAATTACAGAAAGAAACACACCATCAACACACAAAGCCACAAGGATCCCAACAGGTGCTGCAAAATCTCTGATCTTTCCTTAGCCAAAATATGAAAAATATGTACAATAATGTCCAAAATCTTCCCAAGAGTCTAACGTGTGCTACTGAATGAAAAGTTACATATATAGATCAAGCTAACCTCATTCCCTAACCTCTAGGATTCAAGCTCCTCCTTCTAGGATCAGTTTGAACAAATTCTAAACATGGAGCAAGAATCTAGGTGACCAAAACAACCTGCCTTTAAAAAGAAGGAAATTGATTCATTACATTAATTTCTTGCTAATTTGTGAATGTATCATCTAGAAGAAGGTAGATAAGTGCCATGTTACCTTACATACATCAAATTACATCATGTTGGGTCAAAAATCACATCAAGGAGTGAAATTGGTGAAAACTGGCCGAATTCCTGAGCTGGAGGAGGAAAACTGGACCAAAAACCTCAATGCGCAGCGCCCTGATCTCTATGCGTAGCGCACTTTTCAGGCTGATTTTGGGGCACTTCCCAGCATCCAAATTGAGCTCACAATAGCTTGTTGGAAAGCCCTGGATGTCTACTTTCCAACCCAAGTGGAATTTCCCCATTTGAAGCTCATTTTCCTCCTCAAAACTGCATTCTCGAAGAGGTACTTCTTGCTGTTGCAAAAGGTGGCAGCAAGGTGGTTTTCATGATGTTTTTGTGCCTTTTGACCGTCTAGAACTTGATGAAATGCTTCGAAAATAACTGAGCATGTATAATTCACCATGAAAAACCCAAAAATATAAGGTTTTTCTCCAGCAAGTGTCCCAATCAAAAGCGAGCGCGCATGCACGCTGCGCGTTGAGCCGAAAAAACTGTTTTTAGGACCAAAAATTTCAAAAATGACAAAAATTTTCTCCGAATTCGCTCAATTTCGGAGTGAAGACCCTCCATCATGCATTATGTTCAGCCAGTGAAGCCTCGGCCAAAACGCGAAGTGGATCTAGCCTCTTTCGCCGTTTTAGTGCTTTGCTCAACCTCCTTTGCAAAATCTTCATTTTTGCCTTGCAAACATGCATGCGAGCCCAATAATGATTCTTCATGTGACGAAGCAAGTCTTTGTCTCTATTGGCCTTCGCGAACAACCCCTCCAAATTTCGGTTGACCTTCTCAAGCACAAATTTCCGTGCAATAGGTGTCAAATCACCCGGTCTTTTACGAGCCAACCTACGGTCTTCACGGATTCGTTGCAGCTCTATAAGTGTGTGCTCGTCCTCTAACTGTTTATTGCGCTGCTCCAAGTATCTGATCCGACATTATGCCTTCAACAACTTCTCATTCAATCTATCAATCTCGGTCTTTTGTTTCGAGCTAGGAGAGCTCCTATCCACATCACTCAATGCAACATCAATATCATGACCACCTGGATGGCCCTCTTCGTAAATTGGCTCCTTGCCTCTGTCCTGAACCTGTACCTATACTGAAGAAGAAGGCGAGACCCCTTCCACACTATGTGGAGATAATACTCGCCGTGTAGCTGCAAATAAGGCCCTGTGGCCTCGCTGATATGTCACACATGCTGGAGCGCTGACATGCTCGGTCTCAGAAATGTTAAATTAGTGTGAAGGCCCTCCCTCATCATGAACAATCTCGGGAGGTGGCTGTGGCACTGTGAAAAAGTCGCGAGAAATGAAATCCTCCCAAGTAATACCCTGCTGTGCCAATTGATGAACCACTATGATCTTGATCAGCGCATAATGATAAATACTCCTGTGTTGATGTGCTGGGGTCTTCCTTTGTACTAATACAACCATCCTCTCTATGTTGCGAAACATGAAGTATGGAATGTTCATCAGACGTACCCTTGTAAAATGCATCAACAAACGGACATGGTACGTATAAAGACGGGAGAATCTGCCCTCACAACTGAAATACCGAATGATGAGCTTCATCAAGGGTGCAAACTGATCATTCAGGTACTGGAAAGGAAAAACTCTGCTCAAGTGCCTCATATACGCAGGTTTGATGTATAGCTGATAGTAATATTTCTCTAACTGCTGACGTTTATTCCATTGCTCTCCAACATTTGGTATCCGAGTGGCCTCTGCAATAGTCTCTGGTGACAAAATGAAATCAACTCTGGCGAGGTTTACATGGCCATCATGTAAATGTAGAATGAACAAATGAGCTAATTCACGATGATGTTGAATTTGTGAAATTAACTCACAATAGTGATAGCATGACTGACGACGAAAACAATCCATTGCAAGCGGGCAAGCCTGCAATTGATCCAAAGAAGTAGGCTCTTCCCTGAGAGGCTTACCACCTTTGCCACCTCTACGAGACCTTCGTGGCACATTACCCTCTGCTGTAGAATCACTGTCATACTGCTGCTCATACTCTGACTCCATGTCTGACATGGCTTTGGTGTCAAGATGTCTATGATATATAGAGTGATATAGGTGTGAAGAGTCAATTTTCAATGTATACTCAAAACTTTAGTAATTTTGCCACAGCATCAAACAAACCATGCCATAATTAACAATGCTCTGTTTTCAATAAATTGACAAAAATAGTCCCCTTTTGACAAATGAGCAAAATACAAAGTGTGCTCTTTGGAATGTTAGACTAGGGTGCACAAATGAGTAAGGAGTTGGTTTGTCATCAATAGAGGATGAGGGACATCTTACTAAACCACCCACATATTTTTAAAGCAATTTAAGGGATGCCTTTGTTATGAACCTAGGGTTTCATTTTCTCAAAACCCAATACATTAAATCCCATCTTTGAAACATATATCCAACACCCTAGCATTAATAGGCAGCAATAACATACCTATTTGCAAGCTAGGAGTGAGTTTGGTTGAGTTCTGGGCACATAGACAAATGTTTCCTGTGGCTGAGATTCAACGCGCAGCGCGCAACCCCCTGTGCGTTGCGCACGCTCCTATGCGCAGCGCCTGTGTAATTTTGCACTGGCTCAAATTGCCTAATGCGCAGCGCACCACCCAACGCGCAACGCGCACTTCCTATGCGCAACGAACACCTGTAACACTGTCCACGGGTTTGTAAACACGGTTTTGGCCTTCAAACGCTTAGACACGATGTTGCTTTGGGAATTTGTATGCAAATGAACTTGTTTTCCCTTTTTATAAGTAAAAAAAATATCTCATTTGATTTAAATTGATTTCAAAATCCACTTTGTAAGGTTTGGCACTTTTCATTTTTGGTCTTTCCATACAACACTGCTTTTTGATTTTCTCATGCTTTTCTGAGGTTTGGACTGATCATTTTTGTTGATTTTTGCAGGGATCTGGCATTTGGCTTTGGAAAAGATTAGAGGCTTGCATCTGGATCTTCTTGTGATGAAACAAATACAATTATTACAAAAATGAAGTTTGACAATTTTTAGTTCCAAAACAGAGTTTTGGACTAAAAATGTCTTTAAATGCTTTTTGAGAAGGAATATAAAATGAAAATCTTTTAAACCAACCTCATGACCTGCAGGCTTCTATTACATATATGCAAAGGACTAAAAACCCTAGACTCTAGGACTAAAGACTCTTCTTTACCGAAACCAATTATTTATGACGATGAACTTTGGTAATTTTTTAGGAATTTGGACTAACCTTGCAGGTACAAACATGAGGAAACACAAGACAACCAGACCCCCTCGTCAGTCAATGGCATGCCCCTAGTGAAATGCAACGAAGTGGAACAAGCGAGACACCTAAAAATGATATGCAAAAGCGAAAAGATCTCTGACGGAGGGCTGTAAGGACCGACTCTAACACCTCCCATGTTCAATGTGATATAATCAGCAATGGGCTTGAAGTTTCAGCTATTCAGCGATACCACGATTATAATAGTTCGGTGAGGTGAACTGATACCACCAAGTTCGGAGGGCCAATTGTGGAGTGGCAAGTGAAAGACGACGGTATGCTGCCGGTATGTTAAAGACTATTTTTTATATAATTGTGTGTAGTAATTATATCTGCGTTAATCATGGTGGTGTTGAATGTATCCCGGAAGGCGTGATATGATAGATTTCCTGGTGATTTGCATCAACTTTGTACACGACAACGGCACACCCAGCAAGATAGGCAAAATCTCCATTTGGAAAATTGAAAGCAAATGTGTTGTTTTGGTCTCCGTTCACATAGGAAGGTACCTTTCCTTGTTCATTTGATTCTTTTATTTTGGCGGTGTTCTGCCTCTGAAGAGTGAAGCAATTGCATCCAACATTTGTTTGATACAGTTGTGCATGCTTGCCTATGAAGTGTGCTCTTTTCGTATCATAATATTCTGGCCACCCATCCCTTGATAGTCGTTTCTCAGCAACTACCACTGCTTTCCGTGCTAATTCTGGTCAATTCATTTTTATGCAAGCTACTGTAAGCTGCCACAACAAAGTGGGCCAAGATCCTCCATTGTGGTATGACCAGGGTGTGTTCTTGGGGTCACTGCCTATGGTGATCTTCCATTCTTGGGCTTCAAGAGCTGGATAACATATTTTTAAGGGCATGTCCGCAACTAAATCATTCCTTTTTCCAACTATTATTCAGCTTTCTGAAGAAATTTAGAACACCGGCCACCATTATGACATCTATGTAATTTCTGACCACTGTGCCACCGGCCAGAAGGTGAGTAGTTGATCCTCGCAGTTTTCCATCGCTGGCTCCTATGTCTGCTCTGGATTCAGCAGATCCACATATATTGAAGTGCATATGGTATTAGTTGAATGCCTTTTGAATACCTTCGGTGAAGTTTTTTACATCATTGGGGTCATTTCCAATAAAAAAGGGGTTGAGATTCTTGGGTTTATTATTGAAGGAAGAGGTCAAGCTACCCTTGTGTATATTCGTGGAGTTTGAGCCGTGTCTCCATTGCTGGTATTAGCAGAACCAAGACTGAACTTTCTCTCTTATTGGTTGAACGTGCTATCTCTCCCATCCCTTGCTGAAATATTACTGCGCAGGAGATATATGGGCCATCTAGGCCACGCGTTATCATTTTTTAATTTTCTCTGCTAGAATGAGAGGATTTATTTATAAGAAAGTTGAAGTGCGAATTGATTGAAATCAACCTTTGCAACAACATCAAGAATGTGTCGTCCAGGAGCTTTTTCAAATCGATGGCGAGATTCGACCAAGAAATTTTGATATAAGTTTGGCCAGATGCTGTATAGTGGACCTAGATATTGTTTTGTTGGTGATATTAGGGGCGAAAACATTGCAGCAGACAGAGGATGTTGTCTTAAGGTTTCAGAAACAATCCTGTGAATTTTGATGGAAATCGACTTTGGAACGTTAAAAGCAATTGTTTAGTACAAAACTTCGTGGATTTTTTATTCTTTTTGCATTCCTGAGCTTCTAGAAGGGATATAGAGCAGGAAGAATTACAGCAGTGGAGTCATCATTCTGAACCTGTTTCTGTTCAGAAGATTGAAATAGACTCCCATAAACAGCGAGACAATAATGTTACAGTGCATTTAGATAAAGTAGCAGTTGTACATGCAGATGCTAAAACTCAGTCTGCACTTCCCAAGCCCATCATCAGACCTTGGGAACAGCTTGTCCACAACAAGCACAGAACTGGTCTTGGATATGACAAGGACTTGTCCTTTCATATTCCAGACTACTCAAAGCCCATTCAGTTTCAGAGTGCTGGATTCATTCATGATAGTTCACCTGCTCCTCATGACAATTCACCTCCAGCTGTTCCAGATTCTACTCCTCTTCCACAGCAACAACAACAACCACAGATTGTAAAATGCCAACATTGTGACCGAGTTGGCCATCTAAAAGATCACTGTTTTGATCTTCATCCATGTAAGCACTGTCATAAAACCAGTCATTCTTCACACAGATGCTTCAGAAACAAACGTCCTGCAAGAACAAAGATTCATCTTGGATGGATCGCTTCTTGGCAATGGGCATCAACAGCCAAGAAGATATTCCAAACACATGTCAGAACTTGTTCCAGAGTATTGAACAATCTTGCAGTTGAATTTTCTCCATCATCTCACCTTGTATCTGACAGGGGGGGAAATGATGGTCATCTACAAGCTTCAAAGCCACATCAAGCGAGCCTGAGCCACAACCTGCCACACCAGTTTCAGAGTTGTAGCCAGCAACAAAGATGCATGTGAACATGCCTTCAGTTGGCAATCTGGGACACTTCCTCTAGCAGAAGACTTCAGCTTCTTGCCAGCTTTGGAATAATTCCAGGAACAAAATTGAGAACACTTCCTCTAGCAGAAGACTCCAACTTCTTGCCAGTTTTGGAAGAGTTCCAGGAATTGCATTAAGCATTCCAAAGTTGTTGGTCATCCTTAAACCATCACAGGTTGAGACTTCCCTTTTCAGGTTGAAGTTTTACCTTTTATGCGGGGTGAGACCTCCCTTTTATGGTTGAAGGTTTCCCTCTTTAAAACAATAGGATCACTTCCTCTAGCAGAAAAATTTAGTTTCTTGCCAGTTTTGGAAGAGTTCCGGGAACTGCACTAAGCGTTCCAGTGTTGGTGGTCATCCTTAAACCACCGCCCTTTATACCAACATTTCATAGAGCACATTCAGCCTAGTGCTGCCATACATTTTTTGCACATTTTTTATTACAGCTCTCTTCTTGGACTCATACATAACCCTTCGGATTAAGGGGGGGAATGTTGGACACTTAATCCTAAATGGGTTAGTGTGGAAGCTGAATAGACTAAGTAGTCTAAGAGACCTTGGGATGTGAAACCCAACGATCACAACAATGTACTATAAATATATATCAGTTGTTAATAAAAAATGTACTGCATGTTTTATCTTTCATATCTCTCTTGCTGCCCATGTGTGTTTAACACATTTTGTAGGAGGGGTGAAATTTCACTTTGTCAGATTTTGACAAATTTTGTATGGTTTCAACACACCTCGACGCCATGAACATAATGGCACTGTCTGTGTCTCCATATAATTTCTGAATTTTTTGGTCATTTTCAGTGTGAGGGTGGAACCATGATTGCTGCAAAAATGACCCCAACACATAGGTAGTCCACCCATGGAGCAGAGTCTTTGAGGAATCTAGGGGGAATCTAAAAGATTCCTTAAGCCCCAGATTCTCAACTTCTTAGAATTCAAAAATTGGACAGTCGATTTTGCACTATTAGACGTCATAAATTTGATGGTGTGTTCAGATTTCTCATTCCCTCATTCTATTCTTCAGCCACTTTTCTAAGTGGAATGCAGGTGTCAACATCCATGTGCGAGCAGTCATGCAATTAATGTCGTGAGATTGATGGTCTGAACAGCGTCAGCAGTTTGACATGCACTTCTTCAGATGGCCCTTGGTTGTGAGGTATATGCATTTTTCATGTACTTCTTTTGCTATGCATTGTGTTGCATAGGTCCTTGATCGAAGTTTGATGTGGGTTCCTATTTCTTACTCATTTTAATGATTCTTGCTTGATGTGATGCAGAATTGCCTATTTGATGTACTTGTTGTCATGACTCATCATGTTGTGTTTTGAGATCCCTTTGTTGTATGTTGATGGGATACTCGTGTCGCCATGCATGTTTGTTTTGAGATCCCTTTTATGCCATGTTGGAGAGATGCTCATCATGCATGAGTTTTGTGTCATACTGATAGGAGTCTTTTGATTGAGAGTTCCTATAGTGGAACATCTCTTGGAGCCACTCCTGTGTGAGGGAATTTTCCTTTTATGATAACGACATCACCTCTATGTACATCGTCACTATTGGCAACACTCAATGCAGTGACCTACACCATCTTGACACTGGGGTCCGGAGACATAGTCCCTCCTGGACGAACTCCGTTATCAATGCTTTTGTTTTTATGTTGTTGACGATTGACATGTTCCTCTTCTTTACAACATGCAGATGTATTCATTAATGTTCTTTTAAAAATGCAATTTAACACATCACGAAAGTAAAAGGACTTGGAAGGGTCCTACATCACACCCAGACTTGGATCAAGTGGTATCAGAGCAGTCTTTACATGGATGTGAATTGCAGTGTGAACAATGGAACGTGCAGCGACAGAGGATGAAAAAGTGATGTACGAGACCATGCTCAACATTTCCAAAAGGGTAGAGATAATGTACGAAACTCTACAGAAAGAGACAGAGGAAAAGGAGCGATTGCAGCTTCAGTTGCAAGCCACGGAAGAGGACCTGGAAGAACTGAAGCACAACAACCGAAGTCTTCAAACAAAGAACCTCGAATTGAAGATGCATCTACATGAAGAGAAAGAGGAGAAACAAAGTTTTCTACTACAGCTGGAAGCTAAGGACGAGGCCTTGGAAAAGCTAGAACGTGACCGATGTGAGGTAAAATGTAATTCTATGAATTCATGTATGTGTCCTGATGATGATTTCGGTGTTTTTGAAAATCACACCACAGGAATTGGCTCCAAACTATTGAAGAAAATGGGGTATGAAGGAAAAGGCTTCGGTGTTAATGGCCAAGGCATTGTCAACCCCATCAAAGTAGAGGAATTACCATGTCAAACAGGACTTGGGTATGTCAGAGAGGAAGTTGGGGAATGCGCTGAGATAGCTAGCGAACCACCAACAACAGATGATGAGAAGCCCTCATTAGTTCTTTCCAAATCGACAGAGGAGATAAAAGATGTTGATTTCCTTTTCGTTTCATCTTCACATAGTATGAGTTCTATTGAATATTTGGAGATCCCAATTATAGGGACAAATATGAGGCCCCTTACAAGGATGAGGCATGAGGAGGAAGAAGAACTTGGTGTTAATAACCAAGGCATAACTCAACCTTCAAAGGTTTTGCACAAACATCAATTTGCAGGCTCAAGATACACCAAAGGAGAATGTTCGAAGATGTCATATTCTTCTGAGACATCGTCAAAATAATTGAGGAAAGAAAAATATGGGAACACATCCCCATCATCCCATGGTAGTTTCCATTGTAGGGAAAGAGTTGAGGCAAGCTCTCATCACCATACTTACACCAGAGACAGTAAGGAAAGGTATGACCACTTTAGATCTTCAAATGTTCATTCCGATTATAATCATGTTGTTAATGATGAACGTAAAACATGGCATCGAAAAACATGTACCTTTTATGGATTACATAACCATACATTTTCTAAGTGTTGGAAAAGAATGGTAGCACACAAAAGTATGAGGCGTGAAAGACCCTCTAAACAACATGAAAAGAAATAGGTTAAGCAGATATGGAGGAAGAAAACCTACTGTAGTTATTGCAATAGAAGTGGCCATCAAAGAGCCACTTGTTGGAGGCTCCATCTAGAGTAGCATCATAAAGACAAAGCGTCGGTGTGTGGACCAAATGAAACATTTGTTTGACAAGTGAATGCGCCACAAGGAAGCAACCCATTCACATTGATAAGTGAAAAATGGTTTCTAGACATGTCATTTCATGGTCGTTCTTTTGCAAATCATTTGTTGCATTTTAAAATGTAAAAGTGATGATGTGTTTTCATCACTTGTTCAGCAACAATGATGTCTGGTCTTATTTTGAGTTGCATGATAAACTGTGAAAGTGAAGTTGTGTTTCCATCACGTGTCAAAGAAACAATAGTGTTTGGCCTTATATTTGTAAATCATGTGTTGCAGTGATGATGAGCTTTTCCATCACTTGTTGAAGCAACAATGATAGGTTGGCCTTGTTGTCATAGCTGGGCTATTGCATCCATCTTGTTGTAAACTTGACCACTGAGTATGTGTTATAAACTCGTGGAAAGTGTGGGACATTTGGGTCATTAGTTGTTCATGAAAGTAAAGCATGTAATTTGCGAAACAATGTACTACAGGTTGCAGAGGTTGTAGGTGTCAGCTCATCGCTTAAGGCTCCGAAGAAAAAAGGTGAAGGAGATGGAAGCAAGGCCTTTCAGGATGCTTCTGATGCAGACAAGGTATAGAGAAGTTGCAAATTATTTTTCATGCTTTTGAGGACCAAAAGCTCCTCAGTGGGGAGGATTGATCCAAGTGGCTCCAGAGACACACACACAAGAAAAAGAGGACTCAGGAAAGCTCAAAAATCAAAACCTCTAGATTATGCTCAAACTAGGGCTAGAGCATAGATCTCATTGTCGTGATCATAGTGGTGCAAATGGTTCATCAATCTGAGTCTGTATGCGAAATTTAGAAGCAGTCAAAGTTTTGGTTGACTTTTGGTGTGGGCAGGTTAATGGAAACACAATTTGGACTTTTTCCAGTGGATAGAATCCGGCCAACTCCAGCCAGGTTCCAAGCCAAATTGTAGCCTCATTAAAATGACCCTACAGTCAAAAATGAATTTCTAGAAAATGCACAATTTTGTTATTAAAAAAAAAAGGGGTGGTGGTGGGCCACCACCTCCACCACTGTTATAGACATTTTTGTGCCTCGCGTCAAGGAGCAGGAAATGTCGATAATTACAGGGATCCTCAGTCCCTAAACATGTTGTTCTTACCCCTAAAAGAACAAGGTCATCAATCAACAGCACTTCCAATCAGTTCTCCACCTGAAAACACTTCAGAACAGGCTTATTTTGGATCATGTCAGCTGCTTAACTGAGCTTCTGCGCTGTATTGCAACTGTCCCACTCTGTACCTGCGCTGGAAGTCAAAAACAATGAAGGCTACCTGCGCTGGGCGAGATTGGCCAAGTGGCACAGTCCTCCTGCAAGGTGTCAATTGCCCAGGAAGCTTCCAAACTGACACTTGGTTCATCAGATTCGCCTTGTGATGAGTAAGAGGTACTTGATCACCATGTGTAACCAAGGATCTCCAAGTGGACTCAAGAACTGAAGATTAACTGAAGAGGGAGAGGACACTAGTCAGCTCTATGCCAGCCTCAAGCTGACTCATCCTCTCTTCTTCTCTCCTATATATAGAGCTCTTCTATGAGGTCTAAGGAGGCTGGAATTTTGTATAAGCAAGGAGGTGCTGTTGGTATACTGCCAGGATTATTGGGTGATTGTTTTACTAGAGGTGAAGAAGAGAGTTCTTGCTGCCGAGGAGGTGCTGCTGGATTGGGGCCAACATCATTGGTTGTAACTTCCTCTGGAACCCTGTTACTTTCTATCAATAAAGTTTGCATGTTCTTCTATATACTTGTTTTACATAGATGCTTTTGTGTTTACATGTATATTTGATGCAACCTAATCCATGCTTCAATTACGATTGCTTGTATCTTGTAGTTTGCTCCCTTTTGTTGTGCAGATTCTGTGTGTAGCTGGATCGGCTTGGAGAGTAAAGAGCTGGGAACGGGATACAAAGCGAGAAGGACAAGGATCGACTAAGCGCAAGACACCAGGTTGGTTGATCCTCTTTCTATTCTCTCTGTGCTTTCATAAAGATGAACATGAAAACTTTGTCATTCAGTTGTTGCTAAAGTCTGTCACCTTTAGAAAGGGTTAGTGTCATCCGCATCGGATACTTTTCCCCACAACAAACTGGCGACTCCGCTGGGGAGATCCTAGTATCTTGTTGTTGTAGTATTTTGCTATTCATTTCTTGAAGAAAGGAGTACCGAATCGAAAAGCTTTTGACTCTATCAAAAGCGAAGTAGAGGGTTTTGCTACTCTTGCTCCTTTGCTGAGCAAATTCAAGATTTAAAGAGCTAATCTACAGATGAATCCTTACTCTTTGTGATAGATCTTTATCCTCTTGATCATCCCTTAGCCTGTACTTAACCCATAGCATTTTATTTCAGTCAAAACAGTACATTTTTGAGCTTTTTATGACCCAGAATTCTTAGCAGACGTAACTCTCGTAAGTCAGTGCAGGCTGTCCACAGGCAGTCTGCATTACAGCGCAGGTGCTCCCTTCGGGAACTGCGCTGAGAGTCAAACTGGTGAACTAGTGCCTGCGCTGGTCCAGTTAGCCTTAGTCTAGCTCAGCTCTTCCTTTGTGTCTTGGCCCTGTTTGCACTTGTTTTTGGCTGATTGCTTGCTGGTTATTGTACTTGCTTTAGACCACTTCTCCTTGACATTATTCCGCCTCAGTTGTGTGATGAAATTGTAAACGTTCTTTCAGTATTTCTTGTTTCAGTTACAATTTCCCATTGTGAAAAGCGAACCTAGTAGCTGTGGCCTCTTAGATCCTGAGCTGTAAAAGTATCTTTGTGATCTTATGAGTTAGTGTTATTACTGTTCATGGCTGTTTGAGTTTTTTTGTTTTCACTTTATGGTTTGAATTCATATATTTTTAGTGTAAAACAAGTACCTGTAAAGCGTCTTTTCATTTAGACAATACTTGTTTGTTTACGCTTCAAATTGAATTCGAAAGTCATACAACAGTTTTCCTTTTGTTAGCATCAACATTAAAGGAAAAGAAAAGAAATACATGCATCTTGCATTTGCATTTTGATAAGTTTGAGTGTCTGATCTAGGAGAAAGTGCATTAGTTTGTGCTTTGTGCTCTGTGTGGAAAGATATTGTTTTTCTCTCCCCTCAGTAGTTAGGATTTTCAAAGCTAAAAAGATTGTGAAAGCTTGCTTATCATTTTAGCTGCATTTAGGAATTTGTACCAATACAACTCGTGGTGATCCTGAAAGACAAACTGTTAAGAAAGATCAACATTAAAATAAACTCAATTTACATAACAACGCTTTGGAATTTAACGCAAACATCTAGAGGTCTAGGTAGAGACGTGTTCCGGCGTCGTTAAACATAGTGACTGTCGATCTCTACGAAGGTGGGTGATTCCTCCTGAGAGTCGGTGGCACTAATACGGACTTGTGCTCCCGCGTACCGTCGCGTATATTGGGAGACCCCTATAGGCTTTTATCCTTTATCCTTAGGAAGCCGTGTCGGCCGCCCTACTGATCGCGATGCAGTGAACACAGCATTCACGAAGATCGACCACCCGTACCGTAAAACGTATTCTGTGGTTTCGCGAAAGGTTTGGCACACCCTCTGCCTAGATCTCCAGAGCAGTTTCTTTTGGCCTTTTTCAAACTCTATAACTGAAAAAGTCCAACCGAGCATTTGTCACTTCGGGCTCGTTAATATATCGAAGGCGACTAGAGTCATCTTTAGCTTTTTCTTGACTCTTAAAACATGAAAAAGCAAGTTTGTGTCTAAAAGCGTCGTTAATAAAATTTATTTTAAGCAGAATAATCATCACCCTTCCCTCGTTGATCTTCGAAGTTAGTCCACCACAAGTGGAAGTTCCTGTAAAATCGCTAAGAAATCTATTGGATAGACTAGATATGTCTGAGCAACCGTCGACATCTAGGACTGTGTCGTCCGACATAGCAGCAGCAGAGGCTCCTACTGCTACTCCAACGATGTTCGCTGGTATACCATCTGTCTCGGCAAGTTGTCAACAACAAGCCGGAGTCCCATCAGGGACGATGACATGGTTAGTTCCTATTTCTTCGTCCGGATTATCATCTGGTATTTCTTATGTTGAAACTCGCCAAATTGATCCATTTAGAGGTCAACCTGGGCAATCGATCCCCTTGAGTTCCGGATTGATACCATATGGGGGGCAGTATGCCTTTTCATTACCTCCTTCGGGAGGATGCCCATCCGTGAGTTCACAACAAAGTTCAGGTCAAACTGGAATTACATCCAGCAGTTGGGTACCAATACTGCCTCAACAACCAGGAGTTGTATATTCTATGCAACCAGTCCACCCTGGGTCGAATGTTACCACTATACCTGGTATGGCGAATGTGTCGCAAGTACAAACGCCACCTGTTGTAATACAACAACCTCTTGGCTCAGCGACTCAATCACAATCTCAGGGTAGTGCCTCCTTATCTGGAGCGACTCAGACTCAAACAAGTACTGTGACTCCTCATCCTGGTCAATCATCCGGTATTGGTCAACAGCAGATGGTCCAACAACCAGAGCTGCTTCAATCTCAACAACCGCCTTTCCAGCAATCATATCAAGGACCTGAGCAACAAGTCTTTGTAAGTAATGGACAACCATACTATAATGGTTACGCCCATCAACCTTGTCAAAGTTGTCAGCATTATGCTGGTCTGCAAAGACCCATTGCTCAGGCGATACCATCTTATCCTGGATATGCTTCGCCTAACCTGAATCAACAGTTGCCCTTTGTAGCAACTCTAGAATTACCAGATCTAAACCGGCTGACGAATGATCCAATTGCTTATGCCCCTTGGTGGCCAGCGATTCCACATAAACTTCCGTCAGATATTCCTAAATTTAATGGAAATCCGGGTGAAGACCCGTCGAATCATGTGATGACATTCCATCTATGGTGTTCATCGAACACCCTGAATGATGATTCGATAAGACTTCGCCTCTTCCAGAGGACATTGACAGGTCCAGCGGCTAAATGGTACATTGAATTGCCAAGAGCCTCTTTCGACAATTTCAGCTCCTTAGCCACGACTTTCTTAACCCATTTTCAATTACCGATAAGGTATGAAACAGGGACGGAACTCCTTACCAACTTCAAACAGACAACGGCCACTCACATATCTGATCATATACATGAGTGGCGACGTCGTCGTAGAATGGTAAAAACTTACGTTCCCGATCAGCTGTTAGCTGAATGGTTTATAAAGTCATTACTTCCGGCTATAACGGAAGATGTGGCCAAGGGAGGAGTCGTAACAGAGGAGCAAGTCATTGCTCGTGCTCAATATTTAGACTTAGTATATACTCAGTCGGGCACGCTCTACGACAAAATACCTGACGCCCCTAGACCTGAATTTTCAATTCCTCCCCCTCCTGGATCGAATACTAACTCTCACGCCAGTAATGGCGTGACTGGAAAACGCAAAATTTCTAATCAAAATGCGAATGAAGAACTTCTTACCTCAGAAGTAAATGCCATGTCGACCGACAAAGGCAAACAACTGAAGCAACCAGGGGGCAAGAAGAAAAAGACAGGAAGAAAAAGGAAACCCCCGACAGGGTGTCATATATGCGATGAGGATCATTGGACGAAAGATTGTCCACATATAGCTGAAGTTAAGAAACTCTTCAAGAGTTCAAAAACCCCAGCAGTATTGACTGATCCGTTTCCTAATCCAGGTCAAAATATGGTTGCTAATCAAAATGCTTCCACATCCCAAGTGCTTATGTTGTCTACCTCGAAGCAACAGAATAATGCTTTGACAAGGAGTAAAGATTACCGGAATCCACAGCGGTCGAATAACAAGGCTGATAAACAACCTAGTAGTTCGACAACAACTTTGAACGAAATTGTGCCGCCCATCGTTCCTAAGCCAATAATAAACTCGCCAAAGGGAGTAGTACACAAATCGACATTTAATCCTCGTGCAAATGTAACACAGGATTATAATATAATAGAGGACCTGGCTCAATCATCGTCCGCTATGTCGACACCTGAGGTAGTGCAAAATTGCACCTCCCAAGAGCAAGCTTTATTATCAGCTATAGGTGAGATTGGCCCAATGGATTCCAATCTTGTGGCCTTTGATCATAAAGGATATGACCCTCAGTTACCAGCTCAACTAGCTTTCCTTATTCAAGTGAAAGCCCTCAACAAAACTGTTCATCGAACAATTATTGATGAGGGGGCATCTACATGTCTTATGTCAATGAGTTGCTGGAAAGAATTAGGATCACCACCCTTGTCAAAATCGTCAACGACGTTAAAAGCATTTGATGGACGATCATACACTCCATACGGGATTTTAAGTAACTTGCAAGTTGAACTGGGGGGCAAAACAGTAGGGATTGATGTTGAAGTAATTGATGGAAACCTCGATTACAACATCCTATTAGGAAGGCCTTGGATCTATGCCATGGCCGCGGTTGTGTCGACCTATTTCAGGAGGATTGCATTTCCCTCCCAAGAAGGAATTACAATCGTCGACCAACAAACTTTTCTCCCCAACAGTTCACAAGTTACAGGAAGCATTCCAATGATCCATGCAAGGAATCATTTTTTCCAAAATATCGGAGTAGGTTTCCTAAAAGACCCTGCCTTAATGGGTACTTTCGCCCTACCGCCTCCAAGTAATCTGGCGGAAGTGGCCACAGTGGAAACCTACAAAATGAAATCTAATCCAATCTTCTGGTTGGATTCGGAAGATTCCTAGATATTTTGTCGGCGCCGAGGATAGTTCTTTCATTATGTCAACCTCATTAAAAAATGAAACAAATCCCCTTTTTCAAAATTCAAAGGTAAACCTTCATTCCAATCACCGAGTTGATTGCAATGAAGCTTGGGGGGCACCCTCCTTTGACATGCGTCATTATGATGCTGGGGGCATGCAAAAGATCCGAGCAGTTTTAGCGTCATAGTTCATGCTCGTTAAAAAATAAACATAAGTCGTGAGCAATCTTCCCCTAGAGTTCAAGCTCATCCAGAAAAAATGAACCGGTAAATAACCGTGGTTAATGTAACCTTTGACAGCCTTAAAAGCCTTGGTCGTGTTTTCATCCGTCACCTCCATCCGTTCATTTGGCCAATCGTTCATCTCCATATGTTTGTTTACCCATTTTTGAGGAACAGCTGCGAAGAGTGATTTCACCTAGCCATCCTTGCGACACTGCCGTGATTGGAAGTTCCAACCTGTACCTGGAATCTGTAGCTATCCCTGTTTATCACTCGTTCCTCAAAAGACGAGTCTTCTTTCAGCTCTTTTCACTGACTCGTAAAATATGAAAAGTTTGCCGAGTTTTGGCCTTCCAGCTCGTTAAAATGACCGGAACGCTATCCCTCCTCTAAATTTTAATCTTTTTGGACTCGAGGGATTATTGCACAAAAGGATCGAGCGCTTGCCTGGTTCAGCTCGTTAAAAATACCGAACAGCCATCCCTTCTGTATTGTTTTATACTTTTTCGGACTTAAGGGATTAGCTGACGAAAAAGGAATTATGGAGTTGACTTTCTGTACCTTTTTAGACTCTCTAAAAATGAAAAGGACCGAGTTTTCCTTGTCGTTAGACTCGTTAAAATAATTAAATAGCGACAAACTTGTCTTTAGACGAGAACGAGTTTCCCTATCGCTAGGCTCGTTAAATCTTAGCTATGGGCTTGCCCAAAGGGCAGGTTATAGAACAAGCATATGTTATCCTCCTCAAGCTTGACAAAAATAAAGAGGTACTGGTCAGAAATGACTGGGGAAAAATTGGGAGAACATCAAAGTTTAGAGGTAGCAAGTCACTCTTGAACATGACACTTTTCTTCCGTATCACATCGGGTTGGGTTGTCTCATTCACCGGTTTCATCACCATGGTCCTCGCCACACCATCCAATCGGGGTAATGCTACCGATCCATCACATCAGTGTCGTTATATGTTCAAGAGGGGTCATTCAGAAAGTGTCAACCGTGTCCCATCCACTACCATACATTTTCCTTCATCCATTTCATGATCGCCCCCCTGAATCATATGTCACAGTTTGTTTCACCTCCACTAAATCATTAGCTCCGTTCCGTGTCATTGATGTGGGATTCATTAAGGCCCTCCTTTGACGGATCGCTTCTTGTCGACATCAGCTCATTATCCAAGAAGTCGATCTAGGAACACCCCCATCAGTACTTTGAAGCTTGCATGCCTCAATGGCAAGTTTCTCACTTCGGGCGACAGGTATACATCAATGACCTTCGACCAGAAGATTTTGCGTGGCGTTCGACGCCAAGTCCTTTATTCACGCCACGTGAATTGTACTGCCGTACCTTGAGGGTCATCGTCCTTATTGGTGATTCCTCTCGCGCTTGTTAACGGTTTTCATTATTGACCGGTAATCAAGCGATGTCTTTCCATGTTCGACTTCAGCGTAATTCTCACATGGATCGACTTGTACTTAGAGTGAAGATCGAACGAGTTTGAAGACCCCGGATCTAGTTTCATCCATCCGGGCTGCGATATATATTCAGGAAATATAAAAGCATTTACCATGTACATCATTGCAGCAGATGATCATCCTCCTCAAAGGATGATAATTTTAGCGGAAGATTATCAGTCTGTCTTCAGACGATCGTCTGTCATATGTACCAAAATGTATTTATAGAAAGTTGAGCATGGGAATACCCGCCTCAGCTAGATCATGAGAATAATGATGAATGAAAGATAATGTATTGTATTGTATTGTATTACAGGGCGCTCTCCTCAGCACTGGAACGAACTTCGGACCCTCTAGCTAAAGCATTTCACCCGATTAACGACCTCATACTTTAGGGGGCAACTGTTATAGACATTTTTGTGCCTCGCGTCAAGGAGCAGGAAATGTCGATAATTACAGGGATCCTCAGTCCCTAAACATGTTGTTCTTACCCCTAAAAGAACAAGGTCATCAATCAACAGCACTTCCAATCAGTTCTCCACCTGAAAACACTTCAGAACAGGCTTATTTTGGATCATGTCAGCTGCTTAACTGAGCTTCTGCGCTGTATTGCAACTGTCCCACTCTGTACCTGCGCTGGAAGTCAAAAACAATGAAGGCTACCTGCGCTGGGCGAGATTGGCCAAGTGGCACAGTCCTCCTGCAAGGTGTCAATTGCCCAGGAAGCTTCCAAACTGACACTTGGTTCATCAGATTCGCCTTGTGATGAGTAAGAGGTACTTGATCACCATGTGTAACCAAGGATCTCCAAGTGGACTCAAGAACTGAAGATTAATTGAAGAGGGAGAGGACACTAGTCAGCTCTATGCCAGCCTCAAGCTGACTCATCCTCTCTTCTTCTCTCCTATATATAGAGCTCTTCTATGAGGTCTAAGGAGGCTGGAATTTTGTATAAGCAAGGAGGTGCTGTTGGTATACTGCCAGGATTATTGGGTGATTGTTTTACTAGAGGTGAAGAAGAGAGTTCTTGCTGCCGAGGAGGTGCTGCTGGATTGGGGCCAACATCATTGGTTGTAACTTCCTCTGGAAACCTGTTACTTTCTATCAATAAAGTTTGCATGTTCTTCTATATACTTGTTTTACATAGATGCTTTTGTGTTTACATGTATATTTGATGCAACCTAATCCATGCTTCAATTATGATTGCTTGTATCTTGTAGTTTTCTCCCTTTTGTTGTGCAGATTCTGTGTGTAGCTGGATCGGCTTGGAGAGTAAAGAGCTGGGAACGGGATACAAAGCGAGAAGGACAAGGATCGACTAAGCGCAAGACACCAGGTTGGTTGATCCTCTTTCTATTCTCTCTGTGCTTTCATAAAGATGAACATGAAAACTTTGTCATTCAGTTGTTGCTAAAGTCTGTCACCTTTAGAAAGGGTTAGTATCATCCGCATCAGATACTTTTCCCCACAACAACCACCTACGCCTTAACCATATCATAACAACACATATATGGGGTGGGAACGAGCCACCTCCAGTGGACCCAACCCACACCCCCCTCCAAGACATAACATATAATACAGGACTGGTGGGGGTCAAACCCGCCTGGCCCACGTGGCTGGCCCCGAAGCGGGCGGCCCCAAAACCAAACCAATGGCCCATCATTAATACAGCCCATGAGCTAATTCAAAGCAACGAATGGCGAAGGTTAAGGGGCGCGCCACCCAAGGCATACCCGACCCCCACCAACAGTTAAAATGCACCGGTATTTTAAAATAAAATAAAAATATGCCATTTGAAATGCATTAAAATTGGAGGGGCGGGGTTTGACCACCCGACCCCTCCTCAACAAATCATTATTTTTAACAAACGTGCCAATCGAAGCCTTGGTTAATCTACCCAGAAAATTTATATATAAACCCAGCATTTTCCCAGTGTGCCCAAACAAATGGAGGAACCAGGAGTAGGAACAAATTTCGAGACAGAGGAGGCAAAATCTTGGCATGCAGTTTGAAGCAACATTTTGTAGGAGGGGTGAAATTTCACTTTGTCAGATTTTGACAAATTTTATATGGTTTTAGCACTCCTTGACGCCACAAACACAATGGTGTTGTCCATGTCTCCATCTGAGTTCTACATTTTTTGGTCATTTTCAGTATGAGGGTGGAACCATGATTGCTGCAAAAACAGGGAGTGGAACCATGATCCTTGCGATTTTCCTGAAAAGGTAATTTTTCTCCATGTTGAAATATAGTCAAGTTTACAGTCATTTTTCATGGCTTTCCATAGGGATTGCAATGGAAAAGTCAGATTCACCTTTGGAGTTGCAGATTTCCAGTCCACCCATGGAGCAGAATCTTTGAGGAATCTAGGAGGAATCTAAAAGATTCCTTGAGCCCCAGATTCTCAACCTCTCAGAATTCAAAAATTGGACAGTCGATTTTGCACTATTCAACGTCATAAATCTGATGGTGTGTTTAGATTTCTCATTCTCTCATTCTATTCTTTAGCCTCTTTTCTAAGTGGAATGCGGGTGTCAACATCCATGTGCAAGCAGTCATGCGATTGATGCTGTGAGATCGATGGTCCAAACAACTTCAACAGTTTGACATCCACTTCTTCAGATGGCCCTTGGTTGTGAGGTATATGTAGTGTTCATGTAATTATTTTGCTATGAATTTTGCTGCATGGGTCCTTGATTGAAGTTTGATGTGGGATCCTATTTCTTACTCATTTTTATGATTCCTGCTTAATGTGACGCGGAATTGCCCATGTGATGTACTTGTTGTCATGACTCATCTTGTTGTGTTTTGAGATCCCTTTGTTGTATGTTGATGTGAGACTCATGTGTCACCGTGCATGTTTGTTTTGAGATCCCTTTTATGCCATGTTGGTGGGATGCTCATCATGCATGAGTTTTGTGTCACACTGATAGGAGTCTTTTGACTGAGAGTTCCTGTAGTGCAAAATATCTTGGATGCACTCCTGCGTGAAGGAATTTTCCTTGTATGATAATGATATCACCTCTATGTACATCATCATTATTCATAGCACTTAATGTAGCGGCCTACACCATCTTGACACCGGGGCCCGGAAATGTAGTCCCTTCTGGATGAACTCCATTATCAACGCTTTTTTTTATGTTTCTGATGATTGAAATGTTCCTCTTCTTTATAGCATGCAGATGTATTCATTAATTTTCTTTTAAAAATTCAATTTAACACATCACAAAAGTAAAAGGTCTTGGAAGGGTCCTCCGTCACACCCAGACCTGGATCACGATTGCAGGGAATCACAGTGGATATTGAGGGAGTGAGCACGCTATTCGATTTTGAGGTGATAGAGATTGTTGATGACAACAATCCCTACCCCTCGCTCTTAGGAATCGATTGGGCCACTGACATGAATGGGGTGATTAATCTGAAGAAGTGAAAGATGATTTTTGAGAAGAATTCTTTGTGCGTAGTTATACCTTTGGACCCTGCTAAGGGATCGCGCTATACAGAGCCGGTGCACAACTATGAAAGTGATGATGATTTTCACTGCATCTACAAGATAACCGCGTGAGAGTAAGACTGGGTAAATCCCACTGTGGATGGACAAATCTCATGGGAGTGCAAAAGCTCTTGTACTTCAGATTCGGATGAAGAGATAGAGCAATGGCAGAACCAGTTACACGAGGTAACCACACTGAACTGTAATATGATGACAAGATCACTACGTTGCGTATCAACAAAGGTGAGAGAGATCCCTACTTATGATGGATTAGGTGACGTAGATGCTTTCTTGGAAAGATTTGAAAGGGAGGTGTCCGAAAAGCAACGTTTCTAGGCTTTGAAGTGAGTACTGCACGCTACGTCCGCAAGGTGGTGGGGTACACACCAAGGAAGCTTTGAGGACTAGCGCGAATGGAGGAGAATGATTCAAATGCATTTTGGGAAGCCTAAGATGCAACTAACAAATAAATACAAGGATGGGATGGTTCGCGCGCACATCTGTCTAGGTGGGTACAAGCATATGGTAAAAAACCTACGCGGATGCACATGGACCTCGCTTTAGGGAATACAGTCAATAAGCATGTGTTGGGGGGGAAATTGTGTGAATGGTCCCTCAAGTTGGAAAGAAGGAGTGTGCAGAAGGTTACCCACACAGAAGCATTTAACAAAGTGTGCGAAGCACTAAACAAGGTATATAATGCACAGTGAAGTGATTGAGACCTATGCATACCAACAGTTTTGTGGGCTTATAGGAAAATGTGCAAGAAACTGACGGGACATATGCCTTCTAGGCTAGCCTATGGAGCAAAATTTGTAATACCAATGGAGTATATTATGCCTAGTCTGCGCATAGCAGTACCTGTGGATATGACGGTTCGCGGAGCCTTGGAAGAAGGGATTGCATAGCTGGACGAAAAAGAATTCTTGGGACCTCATGAAGAGATCTAATAGGGTAACCTTAGGCTCCAAGAAATCATGATTGAAAGAGCTCGGTTAAGGGAGAAAAGCGCTCTGGTGGAAGCAGAAGTCAAGAAGCTTGAGGAAGGAATAAAGAAGGATTTTCTCGATAAGAAAACTGTGGTGATAAAATAGGATGCGCACGATTACGTTGACAAATTTGGGGACTACCATCAAGGGTTGATCAGCTTGATGCCTTGGATTGGAATGTATATTACTAAAGGGATCAACGATGGTGGCATGACGTAGATGGTGAAGTGTGCAATGCAGATAGTAAAGTTAAAAGGTGGACCTTTTCCAAGAAAAGTGATTAATGGTTGATTGAAACCATATATAGGTGGCCTGGCCACCTGACTAGATGTGGGAAGAACAGTCTTAGCACTCCAGGCAGTTGAAAGGAGGCGCGGGACTATAAACTACCATTCTCGAGAGCTGCGATGATGGGAATGCGCACAAGAGCAAAGTGTCACAAGGTCCGTGATAGTGCAAGGGTGGCTACACTTCCACGTGAGTTGGTTGGAAAGTGACCGTTATAGTCACTATTCACGATGTGATTCTTGGTTTGCAATTAAAAGGAGTGGGTAGCAGGAATTTAAGGCAGTCTTTATGGGTTAGATTTGGGAAAGTCTACCACCAAGGGAGCATTAATGAATTGAATTTAGGGGGAACACTAAAATTTGAATTCAAAAGGTAGTATAAATTGCAAAGGGTTGCCCAGAAAACAACACTTAGCCACTTGAGAATTGAGCTATTGCGCGCCTAGAGATTTATGAACCCAGATTCATTTGATTTGTTGAAGTCAAAGGCATTGTTTGAGCACTTACCTAAGTTGTTGAGATTTGTGGAGCAACAGTAGGAGATGCCCCTAAAAGCATTGGGATAGTTGCAAAAATCCCTAAATCGCCACGCATGTCGAGGCCCAAGAAGTATAAGTAGCTTATGATTCTAGTGTGCATGTCTCCTCGAAACCCACTGAGAACTAAACTGACCATGGAAGAAAAGGGGAAAGTGGTTAATGTGGAAACTGATGGGGCGGAGGAAGACCTTGAGGAAATCATAGTGGAAGAGGAAGAGGACGAAGAAATGGAAGAAGAAACCGAGGGTGTGGACCCTTCGACCAGACTACCCGCATATGTTCCTCCATGGAAGGGACAGGAAAAGGTGCCCAAGGACCTAGATGAGAGCAAGAGCTCTCTATAGACTTTGCTGCTACTTGACGATATCATTTTTGAAGGAGTGCACTTGGGACGAGTGTTGAGTCTAAAGTTTGAAGGCTGGGATCTCGCGGACCATGAAAAGTTCCCACACTTGGAAACCATGGAGCACATGAAGCTGAAGAAAAACATTGCGATGGGAGTTGTAGAGTTGGAGCTACACAAGTAGTTACAAGGGGTAGAGAATGGAGGGTTGTTGAACCTGCTCTAGGTGATACATTACCATCGCACCCCAGTAACTATCTTTGTCATCAGACAACTGCTTTTCCTGGTGCATGATGGTTTTTTGTGGCTGGAGAAGCCCATCCCCATCAAGGACCACTTGATTCATAGAATTACCCAACTCCCTTGCAAGGGGGAGGACCCAGCAGATATTTTAGAGGGTAAGAGCACCGACTTGGCCATCGCAGAGACCATGAAGGCAAAATTCAAGCTGGAGAAGAAGAAGAGAGGGTACACAATATCCAGTATTAATAATAAGGCAGTCAAAGCAGCGACTCAGATACTGGCTTGCAAGGTTATGCAGAAGTGCCATGCGGATGAGGTGCCCATGCTGATGATAGCACTTGCCGCGCATTATGCAGAGGGCGTCTAGTTTAACTAGTCAGAGTACTTGTGCAAGGAATTCCTGGAGAATTTCTGTGAGGCAAAGGAACAGGGGACAACCTTCCACTATTAGTGGCTTCTACTGTCCATAGTGCTGGTGGCTAGGGAATTTCTTTAGGACAGCCAGTTCCCCCCAATTGAGAGGGATCTCTCGAAGGCTACGAAGTACACTTCACTGTGGGCCACTAAAGATGCACGCAAGATCCGAGACAGTAAAATATTCTGGGTGTTCATGGAGATCAACATTAGAATGGGGATTAATCGTAAGCCATGGTTATCGCCCACTGTCTATAACAACTTACAAAGCTTTGCAGAGTTTAAGGCGGACTTCCATCACGTCTACATCAGGGCATGCAAGGACCCCATGAAGAACTGGAATGAACTACCATACCTGGCCACAGATGATGTTATCTTCGACGTACTTGAGGTGTGGCCGCCGGAGTGGCACACTCCATCCATCTCCGCGGTGGAAGGGGGCAAGTCTACTGCACAGAAAAAGAAGGAGGAGGAAAAGATGCAGTTAGAGTAGTTGGCAGAGAAGAGAAGAAAAGAGGCAGCAATAGCACATGCGCAGGAGGCACAGGATGCTACGAAGGCCACAGGAGAAGCATAGAAGGCAGTAGAGAAGGAGCATGAGGGCTAGAATTCACCTTCACCTGAGCAGGAGAAAGAAATGGAGACAGAGACAGAGGAGGGTGGCGTGGACCTACAAACATCGACGACATAGTTAAAGCGCCAGCGCCTGAGAGAGTAGGTGGGGCCGCAAAAGAAGTCAAAATCATCTAAGACTTCTTTCGACCCAATCACCCTCACTAAGGGAGATCTACACAATATAGGGGAGACGGTGCGCGATGTCATCACGGAGGAGAATCAGGGTGTGTTGGGGGGCCTATGGACACAGATTCAGGAGTTGCAGGTGCAAACTCCCCAAGCTGGTACTCTCTCGACCAACCTCACAGTAGGAACAACCACAACTGAGGAAATGTTGCGTGCCCACACAACCAACACAATAGTGCTGCTAGAGGGGGCACTGGTTACAAAAAACAAGGCCGATAGGCCTACGGTCAGTGTGTTGAAAGGAGTAGGAATTAACATGGTTGTGATCCCTTGGGAGACACTCCATGTCCTGCAGGATGGGGTGACGGCAGAACTGCGAGCCAGGGAGGGCCACGGCTATAGGTGTTAAGTAAACAAAGAATCAACATAGAGAAACTGAGCCTACAATGTGATGAGGTAGTCGTGTAGAACTGATAGATGGTGTAGGTGGTTGTGGAGGCTTGCCAGATGGTCCCTGAGTTGGCCATCCTAGCCAAGGCACTAGCAGAGGTGTGCATCCAGAGGTTAGCAGTAGGAATTAACATGGTTGTTCTCCCTCAGGAGACACTCTATGTCCTACAGGACGGAGTGACTATAGAACTGTGAGCCAAGGAGGGCCAGGGCTACAGGTGTTAAGCAAAAAAAGAATCAACATAGAGAAACTGAGCCTACAGTGTCATGAGGTAGTCATGTAGAACTGATAGATGGTGTAGGTGGTTGAGGAGGCCTACCAGATGGTCCCTAAGTTGGCCATTCCAGCCAAGGCACCATTAGAGGCACGCATCCAGAGGTTAGCAGTAGGAGTGTGCGAGGCATGAGAAGAGATGGCCAAGGTTCAGTTGGAGTTGAACCTTCAGATAGCAGAGTTGCAGTTGATGTTGTAGCCTTCAAATCCTCCAAAGGTAAGGGAACAGTGCGCCAGTTCCATCACGGCAGGAATAGAAGAGAACAACAGTGCAGTGAACGATTGCACCAAAGTGTTGGAAGAATCATTCGAGGTCCTCACCGCTCTGTAGGAGGACCTGAACATACAGTGCTTGGAAACAAAGGTGTATGAGCTACAACAATAGTATGATGACGTCAAAGGGACTACACAGATGGTGGCCCTCACATAGAGGCTCATCAAATGCAGCAGGCAAAAGTTCTTAAGGAGCAAGTAGACGCAGCGTGGCACAAAGAAGCAATTCTAAAGGCACACATCCAACCATGGATTAACGAGGCCTTCGTCATCACAGAAATAATTGAAGGCAAGCTTGCACAGATGTAGGGGATGCAGGAGCAGATACAGGGAAGTAGTTCATTTACTGCAGTCTCCAAACAACGCACCCAAGAGATACAGCAGGCAGCCTCTCAGTGCGCTACCGACCTTGCAGCAGTTTGAGCAGAGTTGGGAGGTCTCCACACGAAGATCTCCACACTGGAAAAGTGACTCGAGGGCGAGTCATGATGTTTGAGTTGGGGGCCCGCTGGGCATGGGATCCCCCAAGGCAAGTTTTGGGGCTAAACACCCAAGTTTTTACTAAGTCCAATGTAAAGACTCTACGATTTGTAGGCATGGAGCACGAAGTTGTAATTGATTCATAAGGCTGTCCACCCTTACTTTTGTAATGTAATGTCGGCTTGAAATATCTACCCATGGTTCGCAAACCATGGGATTGTATAAATAGAGTAAGGCTCTAAGTTGTAAAAAAATTAAGTAGAAGTTAATCGAACAATCTAAGAGAAGATGAAGCATTGAGTCTAAGTTGAAGTGTAAAGTCGAGTCTTTGGGTTGTAGAGTAGGAGAAGGCTTTGCAGCTGAGTGTGCAAAGGCCTAGTAGTTCGTAGCTGAGTGCACGAACCCCTGCAGCTGAGTGCGCAAGGCAGGTTGAGTCTGTAACCGATTGAAGCATTAATAAAGAGAAGTTTTACATCATTTCTGTGTATCTTTTCCTATTTTGTGCATTGAATGTATTGGGTATAAATTCCATTTTTGCTGTTTATATGATGTGAAAACTTATATGAATGTGTTGATAAAGTGAATATAAGGTAAAGTATCTATTTACGCAAAGATAACTAACTGTTATAAGAAGATAAGTAAGATCAGTGGTGTAACCTGGGGAAATAGCACAGATCGCTGCTTTAGCAGTGTGAAAGTACCTCAACCCCTGGTTAGGGCTGCACAAAGGTGATTAATAGATTGAGAAGGCCTCATAGGTCAAGAAAGTGCATGAAGTGACCTGCGCGAAGGTATTCACAGTTGGAATAAATCGACCCCTTAGACACCTCAAGGGTGCGGAAAATTGGTTCCAGCATCCCCCCATAATGCTTCGGGTGAGACCTCAGTCCACACTCCGCGGGCTATTGCCGAAAGGGCTAGTAGTACAGGGATTCGTTTGGCTAAATAACTCTGAACCTGGGTGAGGCCCCATCAAGCCAACAGTTCATTTTGCGTAGCATTAACTACTTGGCCATTGAATGAGTATCCATGGTACTTGTTGTAACATGCATTTTTATTGTTTATAATATTCATTTTTCATTCAAGAATCACTTGAAAATACTTCAAAAATAAGAGATAAAAGCAAGATGAAGAAATGATAATGGCAATAGTAGAATCGCTAAAATAATTGTAAAAGAATCAACCCCGGAATAGGCAAGGTTGCTATACATATCACTATATAAATGACTATATGGAGCTACACCCGATATATATATATATATATATAGATATATATATATCTATATATATATATATATATATATATATATATATATATATATATATATATATATATATATATATATCTATATATATATATATATATATATATCTGTGTGTGCGTGTGCATATTGAAACAAGAAAGAAACAAAGTAATATATCAGATTCACAAAAGAAACAAGTGTTAAAGGGTTACAATTGGACCCGAAATACTATAAGTTGTGTTTTATAAAGCTTGGTGGGTCCACAATGATATGAATGATTGGTTCCGCTGATAGCACTGATTGTGATTTGTGATTGTGGGCCAGACCCGAAAGGTATATACATCATAGTTTAAAGTCCCGTCGGGTCTGCCACACTGCAGAGCTATGGATGTTGGGATCCGCCGATTGCGACTTGCAATGGTGAACCCGAAATATATATATATATATATATATATATATATCTATATATATATATATATATATATATATATATATATATATATATATATATATATATATATATATATATATATATATATATATATATATATATATATATATATATATATATATATATCTATATATGTTTTGTTGTAAAGTCCCGGGAGGTCCGCGATCATCGCATAACACTTTATATATATGTGTGTGTGTGTGTGTGGCTATGCCGATTGTGATCTGCGATAATGGCTGGACCCAATATATATATATTTTGTTGTAAAGTCCTGGCGGGTCCGCTATATCGAAAAGCCCTACATTTTTATGTATTTATATTATAAAGGATTATAATAGAAATAAGCACTAAACAGGCCAGACTTGAGGCGTATATATAGTATGTTTTATAAGCCCTAGCGAGTCTGCAAGGCATACGAAAAGGCAAGTTTTAAGCTAAAAGGCGGAATTTCGGGTAGATGCAAAGTGGTAAGCAGTTTTTAATGGAGCTCACTCGATTCCACTTATTGTTCAACACATAGCAGTTGGGTGGAGAGAGAAAACTGCTCATTTCGGGCAGGTATTCTCTGGGCTTATGTCCCACCCGAAATCTTTGTAGACCGTCTAATCCACTAAGAGCAGATCTACGGTGGGGATCTATCAGGAAAATCTATTGCCTAGAGAACTGTGCATAGGCTATGAAAAGTGCAGAAAAGGTATGTTATGCACGCTTTATGGGTATGTTCATTATAGATGGTTTATAATGAATTTATCGTGGATATAAGGGTTTATAGGTAAAGACCATGGTATAACTAATGTTAAGGAGTGACTTAAGCGGGTATATATATAGTTGGGTTAATAAAAGGATATTGAAGGTTTAGAAGGGTTGATTGAGTCGCGATAAGTGAATGTGACTAAGGGTTCGTTTATGTTGGGTTTAATAAATCATTCCGCATAGGGATTTATGAAAGGGTCCTTAACCATTATGGATTAAAATTTTGACTCGGAAGATCATTAAAGACACAAGTCCTTGTACATGTGTAATCTCAGGTTTACACAAGTCAACACAGTTCATTATGGCCAAAGCGAGTTAAACATCATTTAGGGCATTTACAGAGGAACTCGACAGCGGATTAACAGAGCAAGCCAGTGATTACCGTCCTCTTCTGAATTCAGTTATGTTCCTGTTATTTCATGTTCTTTGAGGTGTCTTTTACCCTCTGTAAAATTATGTAATAGTTTTTACTTCATATAGTTAGAGAAGCAGTTAAATAATTTGGGCAGTTTCAAAAATCAACAACTATTTCATAATGTATAAAAAGATGAAAATTTACAAAGAAATGGTTTGAATTTTGGAGAACCCAGAGACTAGGCCATTGTATTCCTGATATCATCGTTGATTAATGAAAGAATTAGAAGTTTCCATGAGTTGTTGGGTATAATTTTGTAACCTTCTCTGTCATGTGTCATGTTATGTTTTCTTCTTTCAAGTATAGTAATGAAGCTGCAGGTCTTTATTTGTTTATGTAGATAAAGTTAAAATTCCTTAAAAGAGCACTCCTATACTCGAAGTTTCCACCTTCCTTTCTAAGTTATAGATAATAGTTTTTGTGAAAGACCACCATATTATCTTTAACTTCTCCAAGAGTCACAAATAGTAGTTTTTGTGTTAAGCAGCATATTGTCTATGATTTAGTTCTCGTTTTCATAATTCTTCTAAGTTACAGGTAGTAGTTTCTATGAAAAACCAACATATTATCTTTAACTTCTCCTTCAAGCTTTCTTCACTCATCATTTATATCTAGCAACAAATGGCATTCTGAAATGTTCCAGTCATATATGTATTAAGGGTTAAAGACCAAGTTTTCCAGGTCCTTTATTTGAGAATACAACAAACAATAAGTGACAGTAAATAATATTTATTAATGTCTTAAGCACAATTTTTGTACAACCAGGAAATTGGTTTCTTAAGGTACAACATTAATTGGTGCCATTGCCAGGGAGAGAAAACAAGGACACTTTTCCCTGGGTTTTCACTATTTTCCTCTGGTTGTTCAGTGAGGAGGAAATACTTAGCTATTTTGAATAAAAGCAATAAAAGGTGACTCCATTGCAACAAAGACCACAAACTACAAAGCAATAGAATAAGAACACTTTTTCTTGAATTCATTAAGTTTGAATTGATTCTTGAGAGTGACAAGTTTCAGCAGCTGGTTGTACATTCACACCACTGATTTTCACTTACCACATTGATTGACGACTCCACTATACTCTGAAGTTTTCTTTTCTGGGTTTTAATGGCCCTACCTGCATTCTTAGTTCATAAATTTGATCCCTTTGATTTTACTAGGATCATCGACTATCCTCATGATATGCCTGCATTTTATGTCCGGGATGAGTATCTTCCAAAATTTAGTAGAATGGAATATGAAGATCTAGCTCAACATCTCCAAGAGTTTCATGAATGTATGGAATAGCAGGGCATCATTCATGAAGATGTTAAGATGAAGTTGTTTATGTTTTCTTTAGACCAAGAAGCTAGGGCTTGGTTCAGGTCTCTGCCTCGTTCAAGCATTTCATCTTTGAAATATTTCCATTCGGTATTCAATTCTTCTTGTAGAATTTATTATCCACACAAGTTTCTTTTTGAAGGTTGTTGTGAATATTATGATTTTAAAGAAACTTTAAAAGCTCATGATAATCCTGTTGAAGAAACTGATGATCTTGTTGATAATATATCAAACATTCAGAAAGATTATAGCCAGATTAACTATAAGCAAGTGTTATAGACATATTTTGGCACATCAACCCCAAACTTATATGTCGATGTATTAGGGCTCATCAACCCCTAAAAGAGTTGTTTCATACCCTAAAGGAACATAGTCATCTGAATACATCATTCCCCAAAAGTTCCATCTGAGAAACCATCCAGAAATTGCCTAAATTGAACCATACTGACTGCTCCACTGGCAAAGTGCGATGCATACTGAGTGGTACACTGCCAGGGTGTGATGCATACTGTTTAGGCCTTCTATAGGGTGCGATGGGCAAGGATGGACAAATGTCTGGGACAGTTTGCTAAGTGGTTGCTCATGGAATCTTCTAGAAACTTCTCCTGTGCCACTTGCCTCTCTGAATTCGCCCAAGGATGAATAAGGGATCTAAGAAAATCTCCAATCCCTTCTCTTGTGGAACCAATTGTAACAAGTGGAATGACACTAATCAAACCCCATGGATGACTCACACCCTTGCACACATCTCTAAATGGATCCCTCATCCGAGAGATCTGAAGGTGGAAAGGGGATGAATTGCAAGGAAGTGCTGATAGTTTGTAATTGAGGAGGGAGAATTGTATTCTTGTTGGTGTGATCTTGCTATTTCATGAGGTGAAGAAGGATTGAAGCTGGGAGGATGATGCTGGATCAGACAACTGGGTTGTAATTCTCCCTTCTATTAATAAATCTCTTCAAGTTTTCTTCCATATGATTGTGCAATTGTGAATGTTATCATTTGTGAATGTTATCATTTGTTCATTATATATTTGATTCTGTAATGTTTATGTTGTAATAGATCATGATGCTTTGATGGTTCTTTGTTGCTATACTTGTGTAGGTACTCTCCAAGCATGTTAAGTACGGGGAGGAGTTGCAGGATCTATTAAGGGCAGAGAGGTCAAGCAAGGGATTATACGGAAGTTCCAAGTTGGTTCAATTATCTTTCTCTTATCTATTACACATAGAAGAAATCATTGAATTGCTTTAAACTGTTGTTTCTAGGGTAGTTGCCAAACCTAGAGGGCTAGCATTCTTTAGGAATACTAGTTTTCCCAGAAACAAATTGGCGACTCCAATGGGGAATGAATATACATTTATTTGTTGTTATTTCTATGTTCAATTTGATAAAATATAGACAGGTTCTGAAGTTAGCCAGGTAGCCTTCAAAGTTCTATTGCTCTGCTATTGCATAGTAGATGAATGCTGCTTTAGTCGATCTCTGGTTTAGTTTATGAATTAAACGTTTGACTTGCAAGCACATCTAGATGCCATTTTGGTAGCTCAGTAACCTCTCAAGGCATTTCATCATACTTTCTCATCATTTTTCATCAAAGTCCAGCTTAATTCATTGAAAACAGCTCCACATTTGAGCCAAAACCCATTTCAGTTGTGCTCCCTGGACCATCACATTGTCTTCCACTGTGACTCAGTATGCATAGCACCTCCCGAGTGTAGTAAGTGTGATGCATCTCAATTTCTATGAAGCCTAGGTGTGATGATTGACTGAACTCTTTTTCCATCTAGAAATTGAGGGTTTTTGACCTTGTTTTCAGTTTTGTTTGGTTGTTTTGCTGCAAATGAACAGTGACTCTTTACTAAAGCTTACTTGCATCACTTAGATCAGCCTCAATTACATTAGGATTATTGAATGTTTTTTGTGTATTTGTTCATCATTTACAATCCTTTGTCGAAAAGTTGTTTTAGTCGATTTGTCGCTTTGGTACAAAAAGTGTCGTAATTGTCATTTTTGTCGAAAAGAGAAGTGTCATAAATTCTTCCTTCCCTTGATAATCGATTGAAATTTTCTTGATGCATTTGATTTGATTTTTTTACATTCAAAGTGTCGAAAGCATTTTTGCTCACTTTTAGTGAAGTATTTTAGCTCTTTGCTGCATTTAGCTTTCCTTTTGGCATCTTTCACATTAAGGAGAGCGAAAAAAAATACATGCATTTGCATTTAGCATTTTTTGATTTGTGTGCAAAATATGATTTAGGGAAATGCACTAGAGTGTGCTCTTTGCTCTTTGCTTAAAATCACAGTTATCTTCTTTCCCGAGTAGCTAGGATTTTCATTGCTCAAATAAACAAAGATTGTTTATCATTGTAGATTGCATCTTAGGAATTTCAGATCATCATCATGCAGTGAACCACTGAAAGGAAAACTCTAAACAAGACCAACTTTAAAATGCATTTCAATGAACCTAACAACGCTTTGGAACTTAACGCAACATATCTAGAGGTTTAGGCTAGTGACGTGTTCTAGCGTCATTAAAACTAGTGGTTATCTTTCTCATTGAAGGTTGGGCGATTCCTCCGCCTTGATATGATAAGTGCTAGCAAGGACTTGTGCTCCCCGTACTGTCGCGTATATATTGGGAGACCACAATAGGCTCAAATCCTTTATCCATGGGAAGCTAAGTCTGTCACCTTATTGATCGCAATGCACTGAACACAGCATTCGGGAAGATTGACTGCCATACATAAGTCCTTGGTAATTTCTTTTTAATTTATCACCAAGGTGTATATTGTAGTTTTGCGATTGGTTTGGTAATCCCTCTATCTAGATTTTATAGAGTAGTCACTTTCGTTCCTTTTTTACTCTTTAAAAGAAGAGGTCCATCTGAGCACTTGTCCTTTCAGGCTCATTAAAAATCGAAGGAGACTAGAGTCATCTTTAGCTTTTTATCGACTCTTAAAAACTGAAAAAGCAAAGTTGTGTCCAAGCATCATTAAAATTAATTTAATTTGGAATAACATCACTTTCTCCTTAATTTTGAGTTGATAAAATAATCCGCAATCTGGAAGAAAGTCAATCAAAACCCCGTCGTTCACGGAGACTAGCGAGTCAACCATCTTTGCCTCCGAAAGCGAAGCCAATCCAGACAAAGCAGTTTCACTTAACTGAGTCCAATTCATCTGGTTTATTTGAAACTTTTGTTTCAGCATCATCAGAGACTCCAGTTACTCTGATTATTTCTGGTACATCTGCCTTCAGAGAAGAAGTTCCACAGTTACAAGAGGACATTAGAACTCATCCAAGTGCAATGGTAAACACTTTTGTACCTGAAACAACTCCATCTAGAGATGATCCAGAACCCATCTCAGTTAAAACCGAGGCTACATTTGAGCCAATAGTTGTTCGAGAACCTCCCTTTGAGACTAAAGTTCATTTACCTGAACATCTGAACATTGAGTTTCAGTATTCAGAAGGTGTCACCCCTCCAGTACCTGTCACTGCAGAAGCTATACCTTCTTCAGCTCCAGAAATCTTTTACGGACCCAACGGTCTACCTCTTCCACCTGGTTTGATTTCTATAGAGGAGATAGTAGAGGATCCACCATCTAGTACCCCGTTTCATTTTGGAACTGGGATTCATTTGTATCCTTTTACTCCTGAGTTTGGTTCTTTTAATCCTCCTTCATCGCAAGTTCCTGTCGAATTTCTCGGAGAGCTTTTGGATAGACTAAACATGTCTGAGGAACCATCAACATCTAGGAATGTGTCATCTGATACAGCTGCGGCAGAACCTCCTGTTGTTATTCCTACAATGTTTTTTGGTACACCATCTGTTCCAACTGGTTATCAATCGCTAGTTGGAGTCCACTCAGGGGCTACTTCAGCACCATGGTCTGCTCCTATTTATTCATCCGGAGTCCCATTTGGTCCTTCTTATGTTGAAACTTAGCAATTTGATCCTCCATACCAGTATCAATTTGGGAAAACTAGTCTTTAAAGATCAATATATCCTTTAAACACTGGACTGCCGCCATATGGAGAACAGTATGCCTTTTCACTGTTTCCTCCTGGGGAATAATCATATGAGAGTTTCCAGCAATATTCAGGTAAAGCTAGAATTACATCTAGTGGTTGGATACCAATAATACTAGAACAAACAAGGGTTGTATATCCAACGCACCCAATCCGACCTATGTCGAATATTCCCACTACACCTGCTATTACGACTGTGTCGCAAGCACAAGCACAACCTGTTGTGCCTCAAACTCAACCTGTTCCTTCTTCCTCGCAACCTCAAGTTTCGAGGCAAAAGACTCAAGTCTCTCAGGTTGTGATACAACAACCACTTGTCTCAATGATTCAACCACAACCTCAGGTTAGTGCTTCTTTATCTGGAACGACTCAGGCACCAACGGGTATTACCAATCTGCAACTTGGTTAATCCTGTAGTATTGGACAACAGAAAATGGTCCAACAACCATGGCTGGAACAATACCAACAAACACAATTCCAGGAAACCCAACCTCAGTTTGGACTTGGTTTATAAGCTCAAACTGGATTTGGTCAATATCAAGCCTACCAAGGACCTGGGCAATAAGGCTTTGTAGGTTATGGACAACCGCATTTTCAAACCGGTTATCAACAACCACACTATACTGGTTATGTCCAACAACCTTATCAAGGTTACCAGCAACCGATTCTTTATTCTAGTATGCAAAGACCTACTGCTCAGGTGATTCCATCTTATCCTGGGTATGCTCCACCCAACCTGAATCAACAGTTGCCTTTTGTAGCAACTCTAGAATTACCAGATTTGAATCGGCTAATGAATGATCTAATCACATACGCCCCTTAGTGGCCAGTGATTCCTCATAAACTCCCCTCTGATATTCCTAAGTTCAATGGAAATCCAGGTGAAGATCCATCGAATCACATAATGACTTTTCATTTGTGGTGCTCATCTAACACTCTAAATGATGATTTGATTAGACTTTGCCTTTTTCAGAGAATGCTTACTGGTCCAGTAGCGAAATGGTATATTGAATTGCCTAGAGCTTCGTTTGATAACTTCACCATCCTTTCCACTACTTTTCTAACCCACTTTCAGTTACCCATCAGGTACAAAACTGGAACAAAACTCCTTACCAATTTTAAACAGACCACGTCCACTCACATATCTGATCATATTCATGAGTGGTGGCATCGTCGTCGAATGGTAAAGACATATGTTCCTGATCAGCTTTTAGCTGAGTGGTTTATTAAGTCCTTATTGCCATCTATCACTAAGGACGTGGCGAAAGGAGGAGATGTCATTGAAGAGCAAGTCATTGCCCGTGCCCAATATTTAGATTTGATCTATACACAATCTGGCACACTCTACGACAAGATTCCTGATGCTCCTAGACCAGCTTTTTCCGTTCCACCTCCTCCTAAACCAAGTAGGGACTCTCATGTCGGTGATGGTGTGATCGGTTCCTCAAGCACGCAAACCGCAAGAGGTCCATCTCATCAAGCACCCGTTGTTTCTAGTCAAAATGCAAATGACAATTCTCTTGCCTTAGAGATTAATGTCGTGTCATCTGACAAAGGAAAAAATCCAAAGCAACCAGGGGGCAAGAACAAAGGGAAAAATAATAAGAAGAAACAGGAGAACTCCACTCCTGAAAAATCATTTTGAAAACCATACTGCGGCAAGGAAACCTTCTCATTATCCATGTTTAATCTGTAACAATGAGCATTTTATAAGAGATTGTCCACATCGATCTGAGGTTTCAAAACTTTTGAAGGATTCGAATACCTCAGCAGTGTTGACTGATCTGTTTCCAAACCAAGAAACTAATATGGTTGCTACCGATAATGCTTCCACATACCAAGTGCTTATGCTCTCCATCACAAGCAAACCAAATGATGTTTTTCTACCAACAAGGAAAAAAGATTATGGAAATCCATCATTGTCGAAAAAATAGGCTACTGATCAACCTAGTGCTTCAACAATGACCTCGCTAGAAGTTGTTCCACCCAATATTCATGAATTAACCATTAACCGGCCAAAGGGAGTCGTACATAAATCGACATTTAATCCTCGTTCTCGAGCTACTCAGAATTATAATATAGTAGAGGATCTGACTTAATCTCCATTCGCTATGTCGACACTTGAGGTATTGCAAAATTGTCTCTCCCAAAAGTAGGCTTTGTTATTAGCAATAGGTGGGATCGATCCAACGGATTTCAATCTTGTGGTCTTTAATCATACTAAATATACACCACAGTTACCGCCCCAACTCACTTTCCTTATACAGGTAAAAGCCCTAAATAAAAATGTTCATCGAACAATCATTGAAAAGGGGGCATCTACCTGTATTATGTCAATGAGTTGTTGGAAAACGCTTGGTTCACCACCCTTGACACGATCATCAACAACACTAAAAGCGTTCGATGGAAGAACGTACAATCCATATGGGATTTTAAGTAGCCTGCAAATCGAACTGGGGGGCAAGACAGTAGATATTGAAGTCGAGGTCATTGATGGACTCCTTGACTACAATATTTTACTAGGAAGGCCCTGGGTTTATGCTATGGCTGCTATTGTGTATACATATTTTCAGAAGATTGCATTTCCCTTCAAAGGTGGAATCATAGTCGTTGACCAACTAGCCTTTTTTGCTAACAGTTCACAAGCTATTGGAAGCATTCCATTGATCCATGGAAGTTCACAATTGCTTTAAAATGTTGGAGTAGGTCTCCTAAATACCCTTCCTTAATGGGTACTTTTCCCCTCCCATCTCCATCTAGTTTCGCGGAAGTGGCCACAGTGGAAACCTACCACATGATCTCTTCTACATCATCTAAGTTTAAGAAGAGCTCCAACTATTTTGATAGTGAGGATCATTGAGAGGAGTTGCCGCCAAGCCCCATCGAATCTTTGTAGCAATCAATTTTTTGGGCTTGTATGGAAAATCTGAGTCCACACTCAATAAGTGTTTGGGTAGATAGGTCTTTAGAATATGGTACCTTTTTTGATCCTTGGTCTCGTATACGTTCTACAGACAAAGGAATCATCCAATCAATGATGATAGGAGAGACGTCGTGGGAAGAATATCATCATCGTTCCCACCTTCGAGATGACAATGAAGATTATTCAAACGACCTCAATCACCCTTCAATTGTTGATTTTTTATTAAATTCTGTAAATACAGTAGATTCTAAGTGAAATCTGTGCAACATTGAAGAAACTATCGCCATTAATATTTTGACCAAACCTAATATTGTAGAGAATATTCATGTTGGTAAGTCTTGTTCTCGATCAGAACTAGATAACTACTGTGCTATTTTTTGTGAATTCACAGATTTCCTTGCATGGTCATATGAAGAAATGCCAGGCATTGACTCGAGAATTGTTGAACATGAAATCAAGATGTATCCAGATGTCAAACCAGTACGACAATAGCTTTGACCTGTTCATCCGAAGAAAGCCGCTGCCATTGAAGTAGAGGTCGAAAAACTTTTGTGTGCTAGATTCATTTACCCTGTACCTCTCACTGATTGGGTATCGAATATTGTTCCTGTGATGAAAAAACAAGGAACGATAAGAGTGTGCTTCGATTATAGGGATGTAAATCAAGCATGTCCAAAGGACAACTATCCTACACTGTTTATCAACTAGATTATTGATGAATGTGCCGAATGCAAAATATTTTTTTTCATGGATGGATTTTCCAGATACAGTCAAATCAATATCCGGCCATAGGACCAGTCAAAAACTGCATTTATATGTCCGTGGGGCACATTCGCATATCGTAAATTACCTTTTGGTTTGAATAACGCAAGGGAAACATTTCAGAGGGCAATGAATTACGCCTTCCATGACATCAAAAACATAGTTCAACCATATCTTGACGATCTGCTTGCTCATTCGTGAAAATGGGCTGATCATCTGCAACATTTGAGAGCCATATTTTTACATTGCTGACACTACAAGATATGACTCAATCCGCAAAAATGTGTGTTTTGTGTTGGTTCTGGTTGACTGCTTGGTTTTGTAGTTTCTAAGGATGGAATTCGACTTGACCCATTTAAGGTTCAGGCAATTCTTGACATGCCTCCACCTTCAAATTTGCTTCAGATTCAGAGACTCCAAGGGAAAGCTAACTTTCTGAGGAGGTTCATTCCAAATCATGCTGAGCTCACAAAAGGTTATACACGTCTTTCAAAGAAAGGGGTACCCTTCCAATGGGATCAGGTTGCGCAAGATTCCTTTGATGCTCTCAAAGATTCCCTGATAAAAGCATCATTAATGTATGCTCCTGACTATCACAAAGACTTAAACTTGTATCTCGTCGCTAGAGATACAACCATCACTATGGTTTTAGTGCAAGAAAATGATGGAATTGAACATCCTATATATTATTTAAGTTGTATTCTTAATGATACAAAAAGAAAATACTCTTATGTTGAAAAGTTGGCTTTAGTAGCTGTTCAAGCATTACAAAGATTTCGACACTATATACTCCTTCGCAAAACCACCATTGTGTCAGATTGCAACCCTATGACATACATTTTGTCACGTCAATTGCTGGGGGGCAAATATTCCAAATGGATAGTCATTTTGTAGGAGTTTGATCTTGAATTCATCAAATCCAAATCAAAGAAGTCTCTCATATTTGCAAAGTTACTTTGCGACCTTCCCTCGTCCTCCAACGATTTAACATCAAAAGCATCAATCGTGGATTAGACTCTGTTTCTGATATCATCAAGTGATCCATGGTACGAGGATATACTGATCTATCTCCAAACCAAAACTTTTAGGCCTAACACCTCTCGCTCTAAACAGTGATGTACTCGATACCAAGCCAAAGATTATCTGATCAATGGTGATACACTTTACCGTCGTGGTGTCGATACGGTTTTACGAAGGTGCCTCACGCATGAGGAGGCTGAAAAAGTTTTGTATGATTGTCATTCAGGTGCTTGTGGGGGGCATCTATCTGGTTACGTTACTACACAAAAGATCTTATGAGCTGGTTACTTTGGGCCACCATATTCAAAGATTGCATAATTACAGTCAAAATTTTCCATGCTTGTCAGATTTTTTATTGCAAAACCAGATTACCACCTGCACCACTGCATCCAGTCATTGTTGTTGGCCCATTCGCTAAATGGGGCATTGATTTCATGAAATGTAACGCCACCTCGTCCGGGGGGCATGGGTATATTATAGTCGTTGTCGACTATTTTACAAAATGGGCCAAGGCAATGCCTACATTGAACAATAGCGGCGAAACAGTTGCACTCTTTTTTTCAATCATGTAGCTTCTAGATTCGATGTTTCACAGGCTATAGTCATAGATCATGAGTCACATTTTCGCAATCACATGATGATCAAATTAACTACCAAATTAGGACTATCCCATGATAGTTCTACTCCATATTATCCACAGGCTAACGGACAAGTTGAGGCAATCAACAAAGTCCTTAAGCACATGCTGCAGAGAATGACTGGAGTCCATAAACAGAATTGGAATTTAATCCTGTACTCAGCTCTGTGGGCATATAGGACTTCGGTGAGAAATGCGACCAGATTTACGCCCTTTCAGTTGGTGTATGGTTTGGAAGTAGTCCTACCAATTCAGTGAGAAATCTCATCCCTCAAGCTTGCAATCGACCTGCTTCCCAAAACTTCTAAAGAAGAAGCTCGTTTCTTAGAATTAATCCATCTGGATGAAACCCATTGTGATGCCGCATTGGCTAACGAAGCACATAAGAAATGCATCAAGGCACAATATGACAAAAATGTTAAGCCTTGTGTCTTCTCAGAAGGCAACCTAGTCTTGCTTTACAGTTAGGACTCTAACAAATTAGGAACAGGTAAATTTGAACCATTATGGATGGGCCCTTACATTGTTAAATGTGTATTGACAAAACGAGCCTACGAGCTAGTCGATTATGATGGGATTCCACTGTCGCAACCCCAAAACAGGTTGTATCTTAAACATTACTATGCTTGATTAAGTGTAGTAAACTCATTATACTTATTGTAAAGTTATGGTATGTTCTATGCTTATAACAGTTTACTTCTTTTCCTTATTATATTCCATAGATTAGCAATCACATGTACATAAAGTAAAGTGAAAATAGAACATGAAACGATCGACAAAAAACAAGCCAAGACAAGAGACACAAGATGTGGCGGCTAGCCAGGGACAAACCCCACAATGTGTTGGGAAACCCTTTGATCAAATCTTATTTTATCTTCAACAATTCAGCAGAGAGAAATAGTACAATAAATCTGATTCATATCATCAATAGAAAACCCTATATCAGCAGCATCAACATTAGCGGCTTCATCATCAAATTAGGGTAAACGATATCTCACAAACAGACCATTAGATCAGCTTGATTCCACCACAAAAAGTTGCAAATTCTAGAGGAGGTTTAGATGAACCTACAACATAGTTCAGATGAGGAGATATTCTAGTCCACGTAGGTCAAATTTACTTTTGCAGTTGCAACTTTAGTTTTGGCAGCTTTCGACTTCAAACTAGGGCAGTTGATATCTTGCAAACTGTCCGTTGGATTGACTTGATTCCACCACCAAAAGTTGCGGCTTTTAGAGGAGGTTCAAATGAACCTACAATGTAGTTCAGATCTTCTAGTCCATGCAGGTCAATCTTTACTTCTGCAGTTGCAGCTTCAGTTTCAGTAGCTTTTGGCTTCACATGTGTGAGGGAGAGACCCTTTCTACACAGTAGAGAAGAGACTCTTTTCTACACAGTAGAGAGAGAGAGATGTGATGAGATGAGTGAGTCTAAATGAGGAAAAGTCCTCCTGTATTTATACACAATGTTGGTGTTTGAATAGATGCGACTGTTGGGCTTTTGAGCCTACATGAGTTGTAGGTCGGCTTGATAATAATTCCATAATCAAAATAAATTCATATCTCCATGAATACTTATCAGAATCAGATGATCTTTATATCAATCCTACACCTCTCGATGAGAGGAATCTAATCAAAATATTATCAGCCATTAATAAGATGACCCACATGAAGTTTGGCCCTAGTTGCCAATTTTAACACTCCCTCTCAACTAGGGAGAACTTCATCTGCAATCTGTCTATCGGTCGCTACTATTCATTCATAAAATGCATTGCCCTGTATAGCCTGACCCTTTCTTTGCTCTGATCTATTTTGCCTTTTCTTCTTTGTATTGTTTTGCCCTGTACTAATCTATATTGATCTGCTCTGTTCTGCTCTGCTCTTGCACTATTTTGTTCTGGTCTTCTTTTATTCGAATTATGAAGAAGAAGAAATGATCGAGGATGTATCATACTGACTCAAAGTCAGTCTCAGAGTATGTATCACTGGTCCCAAACCAGTCTCAACCAACCTGAAGTCAGCGTCATAGGATGGTACAACTCTACTGGTCCCAAACCAGTATCATCCTCCAATGACTCAAAGTCAGTCTCAGAGTGCGTACCACTGGTCCCAGACCAGTCTCAACCAATTTTCGTTTGCAGATTACTGTGGTGTGATTTTTGAATGGAGTTCAGATTTTCCACAGTGTTCATGTTTTTTAGTCGACGTTTCGAGTCTGAAACTAGACTCATCATCAGGACAAAATGTGAGGAGAAAAGAAGGAGATGTAGGGTATAAATATGAAAAACCTAGGTTGTGAAGACCAATGGCCGACTCTTTACCTCATTGGCCAATGAGGTAAAGAGTCGGCCATTGGTCTTCACAACCTAGGTTTTTCATATTTATACCCTACATCTCCTTCTTTTCTCCTCACATTTTGTCCTGATGATGAGTCTAGTTTCAGACTCGAAACGTCGACTAAAAAACATGAACACTGTGGAAAATCCGAACTCCATTTAGTCTCAACCAACCCAAATTCAGCTTCATAGTAAGTACCACTCCTACCATTGGTCCCAAACCAGTATCGTAGTCTCAGAGAGTGTACCACTGGTCCCAGACCATCTCAACCGACCCGAAGTCAGTGTCATAGTATGTACCACTCTCACTGGTCCCAGACTAGTCCTGCACTGACACAAAGTTAGTCTCAGAGTATGTACCACTGGTCCCAGACCAGTTTCAACCGACCCAAAGTCAGTGTCATAGTATGGTACAACTCCTCCCACTGGTCCCAGATCAGTATCATTGATCCTAGATCAATGGAGGTCATCCTAGCGTAGGGAGTACGGTAGATACAACGATGTGTCCATCGGTACTACTATGGTCCCTAACTTCATTTCCCTTCTCATTGATTAGATGAGAGGTACTTCCCATGAGTCCTAGACTACATGGGTAGTATGCCTCGATAGGAGAACTAATCAATCCTGTCCTCACAGGAGAACACATCAATCCTACTACAATCACCATGGAGAACACATCAATCCAGGCCGCCATGGAGAACACATCAATCCAAGCCTCATAGGAGAACACATCAATCCAAGCCACCATGGAGAACACATCAATCCAAGCCTCACAGGAGAACACATCAATCCTGCTAAAATCGCCATGGAGAACACATCAATCCAGGCCTCACAGGAGAACACATCAATCCTGCTACAATTGTCATGGAGAACACATCACTCCAGGCCTCACAAGAAAACTAATCATCCTGCTACAGAGGAGACCGTATCATCCTGTTCCACAAGAGAGTGAATAATCTTGTCCCACAAGAGAGAAAATCATCTTGTTCCAGTGCGCACCACCAGGGGAGGGTGAGTCACCCTATGGTCGTATGTTGCTCCAGTAAGAACCACAAGCCCTCAGAGCTCCCAGAGCTCAATGTATGAAACATGCAGGACCCTTGTACAAGGGTTTCTTGGCGACTCCAAGCTATTTGGGAAAATCACAGATTAGATCTTTCCTCGAGACTTTGACAAGGTGTATCAACCTGTACATCATCTTAATGTAATGGAGCCTCCTTGCTCATCGACTTACCATATCCCAGATGATGTCTATCTGTTGGAGCAATCGACAAATACGGGATTCCTCAATAATCGAATCCCACCTCTAGTTGTTACAGAGAATCACAGTGGTATGTGTTCAAACAACTCACTGAAGAGCTTTCCCAACCAGGCAGCTTCAAATGAGATCATACTCGTAGATATGTATCCGGTCTTGGTGGTGCTTATGGAAACTGACTTCTGCTTCCTACTCATTCATTATATCGAAGCAGAATCTAAAGAGAAACAACACTAAAAAGTGCTCCAGTGATCCTCCACACTACCTGCCTAATCAACATTCGAATAATCATGCAATTTCATATTTCTAGTAGTGTATCTCAATCCATGAGAGATTGTGTCTTGAAGACATCTCAGAAGATTCTTGACACCAATCTAGTGAGGCTAAACCAAATATGAGCTCACAATGCTAACTACAAAACATATGTTCGGATGGAGGTTCACCAAGAACATCAATGCGAATGAGTTTTTGAGACTCAGAGGCATTTCCCAAATATGGTCTGACATCACTACCATATAACTTCTAAAAGTTAATATCCTTGAGGTAGTCACAGGCTTGCAGTCCACCATACCAAATATTTTCAGAATCTTCACCACATATTTTCCTTGAGATAGGAAAATTTCCCTTGGCTTTTGCCACACTTCAAGTCCTGGGTCCTTCATTTCAAATTCAGAAGCCAACTCCCTCTTAAATTTTTGAATGAGAGGATGTGCACCTGTTAGAAAGAGGTAATCTACATACAACACTAGTATGAGAGGCTTGTCATCTTCAAACTTAAAGTAAAGGTTCGGATCAGCTTCACTCCTAGTGAATCCTAGCTTTATCAAGTAGCTATCGATCCTCTCATACCATGCTTGGGGTGCTTGCTTCAGCCCATAGGGAGTCTTCTTCAACCTGCATACATGAGATTTTCAATTATAAATCTCAAATCCTTCGGGTTGCTCCACATAGACCTCTTCTTTGATCGAACTGTGCAAGAACGTGGTCTTGACATCCATCTAATGTAGGTTCCATCCTTGTGAAGCCACAAGGGTGCTGATCAAGCGGATGGTCGTATATCTGAGAACAGGTGCAAATATCACATCATACTCTATACCTTCCTTTTGGGAGAAATCAAAAGCAACAAAACAAGCCGTATACTATTCCATACTTCCATCTGCTGCAGCTTTATCTTGTAAAGCCATTTTGAAGTAATAATTATCTTGTTCTGGGGTCTGGGAACTTCTTCTGAGACATCATTCTCCATAACGGTCATAGCATCCTTCCATACTTGATGCTTGACGACTTCTGAGAATGATGAAGGCTCATTTTGTATAATCATTCTCATGATGGTCAGGTATCCCCGATACCTATTAGGTTTCTTACTTTCACGGAAGGTTCCTTGGGGTGCAGCATGTCCTTTAGCATCATCAAGTATCCCCCTAAGCCATGGAGGCATCTTCATAGAAGAGTGTTACACTAAAAAATGTCACCTTGACCACTTACAGTTAGTATGGCTCAAATCAACAGTCATGCTACCCTCTTAGGCAAGTCTTATGCCTCTGCTATCCATCTCAAACTCAAAGAAGAGAGAAAGTCTTGTAAAAAATATGTTTATCTCTGGGGTCGCAGGTTCTCTCTAGCCTTACCTGCGGGGACGCTGACCATGTTCACAAAAGGTGCGTCCTTGGACGCTCTGTATGTTAAGGGACAGGTGCGTCCTTCTGTAAAAGGCAAAATGCACGAGTTTCATCTTAAAAAAGTTACTTGTGGTTACTTCTAGAACTTTCTAGAGGTCGGTTTGATGAATTGGATGCGCCTCCAGTTGGTTCATGTATCTCTATTAAGGGGGAACTTATCCCATCAATAAGGGAGCTATCCCACCCAAAGAGGGGGATTATCCCATTGATGGTGGACCTGAATAACCTCTTTACAGCACTATAAATAAAGACATTGAGCCAGAGGGAGAAGAGGTTGAAGCTATACATTTTCTTTGGGTAAATGCTGCAGGAATTAGGACTCCCATTTAGAACCTTGTGAGGAGAGATTGTCTTTGCTTGATTCTACTTGGAAGTGGGTGAGCTTTGTCAAAGTAGAGGAAAACCCTTGATGGACCCTGGGAGGAACTTGCACAACACCAAGGCCAGGTTGTAAGAGTTTCTTTGTTTCGTTATTAATACAAACTGGTTTATTTTTCTCAATAGCTTATGTTAATGAGTTATTTCATGTGTTCCTTGGTCTGCATGTTGAATATATGTTTTATTATATGAAATGCAAGTGCTTGGTAATTGTTTGATTGTTTGTGGTTGCAGGAATTGATGTGAAGGAGGAGCTCATCCGGATCGGCAAGAACGGACTACAACAACAACGTTTTGGAATAAGGTAAGCCTAAACACTTGTAGTTTTCATGTTTTAAAAGGTGTATTTAGAGAAAGATCACTCCATTTTGTCTTGTTTGTCGCTAGAGAGTTTAGACTCCTAGGGAGGTCAGTTGTGTCCGCACAAACGACTTTTTCCGCCACGACAAATTGGCGACTCCACTGGGGAATCCATTAATGAGAGAGTCTTTTCCTTTATATGAACTTTGCTTTGAGAAAATCATTTTTATTTTCTGGTTTTTGACTGTGAGAATTAGTATTTGGGTGGCTTAGCTTTAGATCTGGTTAGTCTTGGTTTTTCTTAACTTTTCCCGAAGGACGCACCCTCTGAGTACTGCACAGTGCGTCTTTGGACGCGCTGTTGCCGTTTGCACAGAGCGGGGCCGCACCTGTGACAACGGGTTGCCTGCGTCTTCCTGTAAAATTTAGGAAAATTCCATTTTTTGCTTTAATTGCTTTTAGATTTTGATTTTTCTTAGTGTTTTCTGCCCAGATCCTTTAGTACCCTGTCAAAAATTTTCACCTGAACTTGTTTCATTAGCATTCCTGCTTTTAGCTTTCATCAATTGGGTGTTTTGAGTCTCTTTTTTGAGAAATTCTTAATTTGATTTTCCTTTGGTCATTACTTGGAGGTTTCTCTCAGTCTTTTCACAATTTTGCATCTTTTTGCTTTCGTTTTTGCAAAAAAAATTCCCCCTCATTCGCCGGGGGGGGGCTAAATTGCGTATGAGTGTTAATCGCCTTTGAGTATTTTTATATTTTGATCTTTGGAACTCTCACCCAATTTTCTCGACTTGCACTTGATTGGTTCTTAGATTGCATTAGAATCATCTTGTGTTTGAGAATTCTCTTGCATAGATCACATTTGCATAATTAGAATTCTCCTTTTCGGAATATGAATGAAAAATGTGCATAGATTACATTTGCATACTTTTCAAGTGAATTGTGCATAGATTACAATTGCATAGTTTACATTCTGAAAAATCAATTGTAGATTTAGATCAGTTTTCTTTGATTTGAATTTGCATAAAAATAAAAATGAAAAAATGGTTTGGAATTGATTTGCATTAGTTTTTCTTGATAAGATTAGTGCATTAGAGAATTTGTTATATTTTCTCTTAGTGATCAATTTTTTGCATTGTCGGAAGTGAATGGAAACTCTCTCCTTACTTTAGATAGGATTCATCGAATTGAAAAGATTACATTATCATATTCGATTGCATTCAGTTGAGTCGGGTCATAACACCATTGGTTTCATCTCCATTTACCCATTTGAATAATAACAGCCTTAATAACACAGCGCTTAATTAAAATTCATCTAGTAATTTTTACATTTCTAGGGCTCTGAAACACCAACATAGCTTAGGCTAGGGTCTTGGAGTAGGTGAGTACTGAACTCTCCAAGACTACAAAACCAAACAGATAGTTTATCTTGAGTAGAATAAATCCAATTGTTTCAATTGCACTCTGGGAAAGCTCCTCTTAAAGGAGAAGCACGAGCTCGTGTCCGAACCAGTGAGGGGATCATTCCCCCCTCGTTGGGAACGACGCCAGACAGTACGTATTACAAACGGTAAACCTCGGATTAACCATTGTCGAGGAGCCAGGGGTCACTTATCGGTAAACCTTGGATTACTGTCAAGGAGCCGGTAAGGGGATTGAGCTTGTTACTCTGCCCTTGCGTGCTGTCGGAGTTTAGACTGTTCCCCCAGGTGTAATTGTTGTGATTGGTAACTTTAGTGACCATAATCTTTAGGATTCTACCCAAGGTGACGGTGGAGGGAAGGTCCCACTGTACCTGGAGCAGACGTCGGTTATACTCACTTGGATTTTCCGGGGGGTTCACTTCACTTCGAGACGGTTAAAGTGGAGGAACTTGTGCCAGTCTATTCATTAAGTAGGTTGCCGGGGTAACTGTTCCACCCGCCATTTTTGTACTGAATTCTGCGAGGTTGGGCTTCATCACCAACTAGTGTTTTCGGTCCGGAGAGCTTACTGTTTGTGTGTGGTTTGACTCCTAGATTTGATAGCGCGTGTTAATTTGTTTGTTTTTACTTTTAGAGACCATAGGTGTGAATTGTGAATTTTAATTGTTAGGTGTGAATTGTGAATTGTTAATTTTAGTTTTAAATTGTTAATAAAATTCACTGAAGTTGAATATAATGGCAAATGTTCCGGAATTTATCAACCTAGGAACCCCTCCTAACGAGAATCCTAGTACTTTTCCTTACTTTGGAAATGTTGGTCCTCCTTATATGGCTACTTTGTCATTACCTGGATTTACAATAGGTTTACCGATATGGTTATTTTCAACTTCGTTGGCCCAAAGTACTCCAATTGTTCCACCTCAACCGGATGCTTCACCTCAACAGAGTTCACCATCTCAACATCACCAACCTTCTGTTGACCCTTTACCTTCTTCGCCTAATTTTTCTTCCTCCATTTCTTCCTCTTCGCCTGGTAAAAGCCTTGATGCTAGTAACCAGGAGGCTAAGAAGAAGAAGAAAGGGAAGAAGAAGAAGAAGAAGAAGAAGCAAGATAAACAAGACGTCAACCAACCAACCATGGCTGTAAGTGTTAGTTGTGTTGAGGAAAACTCCGACATGCACCGTAAACCCAAATACCCTTGCAGGCTTTGTAAGGGTGACCACTTCCTTGTCAATTGTCCTGGTATTCCAAAGGTCTTGGAAGTATGGTCAGAAAAATCTCATCAACTTTCCGTTGATCCATCAACCAGTGATAGTCAGGTTCCTGGGAAAAAGGGTAAAGTTAGGTTTCCTTGTAAGTTATGCAAAGGGAGTCATCAAACTCACATTTGCCCTCACATGGATGAAGCCTCAACATTGTTGGAAAAACTTGCTGTTCCACAGCAAGAATTTCCAACTGGTTACCGTAAACTTTCTCCCAACCTGCTGTCAACTGACGGAGTGATTGATCTAAATTCAAGTACATTCGATCACACTCTCCCATTGGAGAGTGAAACTCATGTCACTCAGGTTGATGATCCATTAGTTGATCAAGTGGTCGATTCAATTTCACATTCGGTCGATCACACTCTCCTTTTCGAGAGTAAATTTCATACCGCTGATGTTCTTCTTGTTACATCGGATTCTTCTATGCCGGGGGGCATTTCACCTGTTTCTACAGAACCCCCTCCAAGTACTGAGGTCTTTTCCTTTGATTGGAATAGACTGACAGAACCTCGTCTTCCTTCCTCCATCCCTTTCCAAATCATTGTCAAGGCTGGTGGTAGGGACATACATCGTACTCAGGTAGATGAAGGTGCTTCTGTTAGTATTTTATCCTCAGCTGTTTGGAAAGCTTTGGGTTCCCCTCAGCTTGCGCCTATTACACAGAATCTGAAAGCTTTTAACAGAACAATTAGTGAACCTTTAGGGATCCTTCCTAAGTTTTCTATTACCTTGGAAGGTAAAACTGTTTGTGTTGATCTTATGGTAGTTCGAGGTCCCTTGGATTTCAATTTACTCCTTGGGCGAGACTATGTTTATGCAATGAAAGCTGTCGTATCAACACTCTTTCGCGTGATGTCTTTCCCTCACAATGGCAGTATTGTGACTGTAGACCAGCTTTCGTTCCCTAGTCTTTTTTCAACTACCAATAATATGACACCCCTAAATGTTCCTGATTCTAAAGTGGTATCTACCCTGCCACGGGTTAATTATGTGGCAACCGGTCCCATGATTTCAGTTACCGATGTAAGTGAGCCTCTCACTGTTTGCTCATCTTCCTTTGATTTAGCTCCGGTAATTGACATGGAAAACTCTATGGGATTACTTGAACACGATGTTCTTATCCCTTTTGAGTCCCTTGACATGTGTTCCTTCCCAGGAAGTATTCTTCCTTCGGATGAAGACCTCTTGGAAGCCATGATCAAGGTGTGTCCATTGACATGTCTTTCCTCCAGTTGGAAGCCATGATCAATGTTGCGAGGATAGTTCCTTTTACTGTGTCAACCTCGTTAAAAAATGAATCAGTTAATGAGCATAGTTCCTTGTCTTGTGTCAAGCTCGTTTAAAAATGAAACAAGGAGGTGCGAGGATAGTTTGTTCCCGTCTCAACCTCGTTAAAAAATGAAACTGGATGTAGTGAGGATAGTTTCTTCTAGTCTCAACCTCATTAAAAAATGAAACTGGAAGTCATGAGCATAGTTCCTTGTCTTGTGTCAAGCTCATTAAAAAATGAAACAAGGAGTTACGAGGAAAGTTCCTTTTACTGTGTCAACCTCGTTAAAAAATGAATCAGTGAGCACGAGGATAGTTTTTTCCTGTATCAACCTCGTTAAAAAATGAAATAGGCTAGCATGAGGACAGTTCTTTTACTGAGTCAACCTCATTAAAAAATGAATCAGCTAGATTTTAGGATATATAGGTAGATTGTAGAAAGTAGGGTTTGAGGACAGTTCCTGTTACTGAGTCAACCTCATTAAAAAATGAATCAGGTTTGAGGACAGTTCCTGTTACTGAGTCAACCTCATTAAAAAATGAATCAGGTTTGAGGATAGTTCCTGTTACTGAGTCAACCTCGTTAAAAAATGAATCAGGTATGAGGATAGTTCTTTTCTTGTGTCAACCTCTTTAAAAATGAAACAACTCCCTTTTCAAGTTAAATATTGAAAGTAAACCTTCATTTCATCCAGCCGGTTGAATGCAATGAAGCCTGGGGGGCATGTACCTCATTTCGCATCATTATGCTGGGGGCATGCGAACTTTTTGAGCATAGTTCCTTGTCTTGTGTCAAGCTCGTTAAAAAATGAAACAAGGGTAGGTTAAGTAGGTAGATTGTAGAGCGTAGTCATGAGCATAGTTCCTTGTCTTGTGTCAAGCTCCTTAAAAAATGAATCAAGGATTTTTAGAGCATAGTTCCTTGTCTTGTGTCAAGCTCGTTAAAAAATGAATCAAGGTTTTTAGAGTAGAGCTTTTTGTTAGGTAGATTGTAGAAAGTAGTTATGAGCATAGTTCCTCGTCTTGTGTCAAGCTCACTAAAAAATGAAACAACTCCCACGAGTCTTTCCAAGATTTTGAAAGTAAAGCTTCATTCCATCCACCTCATTGAATGCAATGAAGCTTGGGGGGCATGTACCTTGATTTGCATCATTATGCCGGGGGCATGTGAACTTGTAACAAGCATAGTTTTTCGTTTCAAGCTTGTGTAAACATGAAACCGAATCCGAGCATAGTTCTTTTCCTGTGTCAAGCTCGTTAAAAAATGAAACAAATCCTCCTCTACTTGAGTCGAGAGATTGACTAGATCTCATAAATGTTAAGTATTTAGGTTAGTTATTTCAGTTTTTGTATAATTTTCTTACAGTTTTAGGTCAGGTCTTTCAAACGATCTCGTTCATGAACCTTCTTTTCATCCAACTGGTTGAATGAAATGAAGCTAGGGGGCATGCGCTCTAGCAGTTATGCTTAGGGGGCATCAAGCACAGTTTTATCTCTGTTTCAAGCTTGTGAAAAAATGAAACTACTTTGAAGCATAGTTTTTCTCTGTTTCAAGCTTTTGTAAAAATGAAACCTATCTCGAGTCAATTTCAGTTATTTTCAAGACTCGTTAAACTCATGAAAATCCCGAGATTATTTTGCTATTTTTCATTCTCGTAAAACAAATGAAAATGCCGAGTTCTTTCCGTCTTTTCCTGCTCGTAAATTAAAATTGAAAGTCAGCCATATGAGAACCTTTTTATCATTTTTTCGAACTCATTAAAACTTGAGTACATTTTTATCCCTTTTTCGAACTCGTTAAAACTTACGAAAAAGTGAAAACCTTAGAGTCATCTTTTAAGCCCTTTTCTGACTCCTAAAACATGAAAAGATCGCCGAGTGTTTCTTTTTCACTCGTTAAAACGGAATTAAAAGACGGTCCCCTTTTAGCTCTTTTCTGACCGCAAAATCAGGAAAAGATTGCCGGGTTTTTGTCGTTTCAAACTCGATAAGGAAATAAAACGACGTGTCCTTGATCACTTTTTACTTTTCAGGTCAACGACACTATTATGAAAGTAATCCTTGGTCGCAAGATCAAGCGGTTCCCCCAGGTATTATTTTATACTTTTTCGGGCTTGAGGGACACAAATGTACGAAAAAGTTCAACGTGGAGTCTCCTTTAGTTTTTTCAGACTCTCTAAAATTGAAAAACGCCGAGTTTCTCCTATACTGGGCTCGTTAAACTTTTACAGTAGAGGACCTGTTCAATTACAAACAGGAACGAACCACTCCTTCCTAGGGTTCGAATTTAAACTAGGTTGGACTCGTCCGAAGGATGAGCTTATAATCGAGCATATGTTATCCTCCTCAAGCTTGTTAAAAATAAAGAGGTACTTGCCAGAAATGGTGGGGGAAAAGAGAGAAGAATGAACCTGTTTGTCACCTTTTATCTCAAAAGAAACTTTATTACCACTCTTGAACACGACACTTTTCATTCACTTGGGTTGGGAAATCTTTTACCTCACAGTTGACCAAACCACTTTGAAAGTCTTTAACCGGGTTCCGGGGATTAACTTTGAGTTATTCGTCACCAAGCCATCTGTTGTGTCGTTATGTGTTCAAGAGGTCTGCAAGCAAAACTTTCATCTGCAAAATACTTGTCATCCATTTGACCATCCCTGAGTCAGTCCTTACAGCAACATTTCTTCAACTTGAACAATGATTTCGTGTTGCGGGCTTCCCTGCAACGGGTCGCTTTCTATCGACATCGACACATTATCTAGAAAGATGACTTAGGAATTGACAGTACCTTGAAGTCTGCATGCATCAATGGCAGGTTTCTCGCCTTTGACGTCAGTTTACATCATTGACTTTCGATCAAAGGATTCCGTGAAGTGTTCGACATCAAAACATCTATTCACATTTCGCGGGTTGTGCTTGGTACTTTGAGAACCATTGACATTACTGGTGGTTTCTCTCACGCTTGTTAACAGTTTACATCATCGACTGGTAATCAAGTGGTTTCTAACATGTTCGACATCGAATCATTTAATCACATGGTTAGAATCGTACCAATTCGGGAAGTAGAAGTGAAGACCCTGGATCTAGTTTCTACCATCCAGGCTGCGAGGAGTTTTGTATTCATTATCTATGTAGACTAATCATAAATAGATGGCTGCGTCCATACTGTGTCTACAAAAGTCTATAAAAAATGATGTACTGCAAGATCATTCCTGTATCAGAATAGTTAGTCCATTAGTTAAAGTTTTGAATCTGAGTATGGGAATGCCTACCTCAGTGATGATATAATCTTATACATGTATTTTGTGTTGAAAATTGCAGGTTCCAACCAGGCCATCCACAAGACAATCCTTGAAATGATAAAGCGCTTCACCCTTCCTAGAATTACAAAACCCTAAATCTATTCCAGGCTTCGCACTTTAGGGGGCAATCTGTTACACTAAAAAATGTCACCTTGACCACTTACAGTTAGTATGGCTCAAATCAACAGTCATGCTACCCTCTTAGGCAAGTCTTATGCCTCTGCTATCCATCTCAAACTCAAAGAAGAGAGAAAGTCTTGTAAAAAATATGTTTATCTCTGGGGTCGCAGGTTCTCTCTAGCCTTACCTGCGGGGACGCTGACCATGTTCACAAAAGGTGCGTCCTTGGACGCTCTGTATGTTAAGGGACAGGTGCGTCCTTCTGTAAAAGGCAAAATGCACGAGTTTCATCTTAAAAAAGTTACTTGTGGTTACTTCTAGAACTTTCTAGAGGTCGGTTTGATGAATTGGATGCGCCTCCAGTTGGTTCATGTATCTCTATTAAGGGGGAACTTATCCCATCAATAAGGGAGCTATCCCACCCAAAGAGGGGGATTATCCCATTGATGGTGGACCTGAATAACCTCTTTACAGCACTATAAATAAAGACATTGAGCCAGAGGGAGAAGAGGTTGAAGCTATACATTTTCTTTGGGTAAATGCTGCAGGAATTAGGACTCCCATTTAGAACCTTGTGAGGAGAGATTGTCTTTGCTTGATTCTACTTGGAAGTGGGTGAGCTTTGTCAAAGTAGAGGAAAACCCTTGATGGACCCTGGGAGGAACTTGCACAACACCAAGGCCAGGTTGTAAGAGTTTCTTTGTTTCGTTATTAATACAAACTGGTTTATTTTTCTCAATAGCTTATGTTAATGAGTTATTTCATGTGTTCCTTGGTCTGCATGTTGAATATATGTTTTATTATATGAAATGCAAGTGCTTGGTAATTGTTTGATTGTTTGTGGTTGCAGGAATTGATGTGAAGGAGGAGCTCATCCGGATCGGCAAGAACGGACTACAACAACAGCGTTTTGGAATAAGGTAAGCCTAAACACTTGTAGTTTTCATGTTTTAAAAGGTGTATTTAGAGAAAGATCACTCCATTTTGTCTTGTTTGTCGCTAGAGAGTTTAGACTCCTAGGGAGGTCAGTTGTGTCCGCACAAACGACTTTTTCCGCCACGACAAAGAGGGATGCTCAAATGGATAAATAGGATCCGTGGGTACCTTCACATCAGGGATTGTTACATCATCTACCCATAGAGACAACTTCCACAATCGTATGGTTCTTCCTTTCCGCCACACTGATAGGGTCTTTGATATATCTAGATCTTGAAGGATGACCCTCCCTACAACCTCTCCTACTGGAGCGTCATCTGCTCCTCGTGGACGTGCCATTGGTCGCACTGGTCCAATATTTGCACACACATATGAGTTTGTTTAGTCTTGATAACGTCAAAAACACAAAAACATTATAAAATTGAAAAAACAAAGATGTGGTCGAATTATTTTACCTATAGCACTCCACTTCTTACCAACTGGTAAAGCCAAATTCGGATCGCCTCGGAAATCCATCCGAGTATATGGATACTCCGCGAACACCATCTCCTGGTGGTTGAACCACTCGAAAAAGGCATCTGAGAAGGAGATCTGTGATTGGCCGGCATGTCTAGCCATAAGGTCCACCCATCTCTGCATCCATGGTTCCCTCGGTGTAGGCAATCCTAGTGAAGTGTTTTGAGGTTGCATCAGTGGAATTCTTTCCAAAGCAAAAGCAGTCAATATGGTTCCATAACCAAAGTTCTTGGTTCTTCCATTCTTTACTTTGGACAGTTGTTCTTTTATGACAGGAAGTATCACCTCACACCAATTGAACACCTTCAGTTCCAGGCATTCCAAGGCATACTACATGTAGGATCTATTCCCTAAATGTAAGGTTGCATTGCCAGCCAATCTTGGTCCCAAAAGGTCAGTCAGTAACATCCTAGATATTAATCTTACCATCTCTACTGGGTTGAGATCCATCCCTGTAGAACTGACGAATGTAATCTCTCACATATTCACCCCCATGAGAAAATCTTGATAGTGAAAGAGGGGCGCCATGCTTCGACAAACCTGTCAGAGAATAAATATCCTCGACCATGAAAGGAATAGACTTACCTCTAATCTGGAATACCTGGTCAATAGGATCCCAAGAATTGAGAAGATACTACAACAAACTGATCTGTTGTCTCATACTGGATATATGGAAAAACTTCAGTAAACCACAGTTTCTTAGTGCATCCACTGTGCCCTGGTCATGAAAAGCAATCATATATTCCTCTTCATGTTCTCATTCATGCCATGTGACAACCATCTTGATCCAACAAATATCTGAAATGCAAACAATAGATGAGTTAGGATCTAATTTTGAGCAAAAACAGGAAAAAAATTGATGAAAAAACATTGTATACAGTTGCCTTTCTGCGCCCATTACACCCTGCCTTTGAGCAAGGTGAGATGCATAATGGTTTCCCTTTTGGCATCTCAGTATGCATCGCACCTTTCAATACAAGCTAGGTGTGACGATTTGGGAATGAAATCTTTAAACCCTAGGGACCCACAAAAGTGAAAAAACTTGCCCAAAATTGAGAAAAGAGGAAATGAAAATGAAGAGCTTGAGGATAGCTCCTACCTGGTCCTGATGGTGTGGAGAATGGTCCACGGGATCTCCCGAAATCAACTGGTGAAATTTGAGGGGAAAAATACTTCAAAGCTCCAAAATCCAAAATTTGAAATGAAATGATGAAAATGAAATGTTAAAACTACTTTTTATGTTTACTATTCATGTACTTCAAAATGAAATGTTAGTTTTAGTTCATTTTTCGTCCATATATATGTATTTCTAATCAATTTGATGGAGCTTTGAGTAGGTTGAACGACTGATGAAAGAATCTGATGTGCTAAACAATGAATTGAACATCTTTAACCACCAAGCAAACTTTTGTCTTCTTTTCAAGCTTTGATTCAAAAATGAAAATAAAACTATAGAGTCCTCTTTAAACCATTTTTAGACTCGTTAAACATGAAAATATTGTTGAGCGCTTGTCTTTTCGAGCTCGTTAAAGTATTGGAAATGTCATCCCTCATGTATTATTTTATCCTTTTTCGGACCTGAGGGATTACTTTACGAAAAAGAACTTATGGAGTTTTCTTTTCGTCCCTTTTCAAAATCTCTAAGCATGAAAAGGACCAAGTTATCCTTGTCGTTAAACTCATTAAAACAATAGCAACAAACTTGTCCATCTAGACGAGATCGAGTTTCACTGTCACTAGACTCGTTAAAACATTAAATAGCAACAAGTTTTCCTGAAGGGCGAATTATGGAACAAGCATATGTTATCCTCCTCAAGCTTGACAAAAATAAAGAGGTACTGGTTAGCAATGACTGGGGAAAAAAGGGGAAAAAACTTGAAGAATTTATGGTAGCAAGTCGCTCTTGAACATGACACTTTCACTTCATCTCCATTATTGAGTTGGGTTGGGTTATTCCATTCACTGGTCATCATACCATTGGTCTTTAATACCATCCATCTTTTGGGGTTAATGCTACCAATTCGTCTCAGTGTCACTGACATGTTCAAGAGAAGTCATTCAGTTGAGAAACCACCATCCAGTTAATGTCTCATACACTGCAATACCTTCAACCTTCATTTTTTCATGACTGCCATTCTTGAACCTTGTGTCGTCAGCTCATTTTTTCACCTCCAGAAATAATTTTCTTCATTTCATGTCATAGATGTTGGATACATCAAGGCCCTCCTACAATGGGTCACTTCTTGTCGACATCAGCTCATTATCCGAGAAGTTGACTTGGAAACAACCCTTTCAGTGCTTTGAAGCTTGCATACATCAATGGCAAGTTTCTCACTTTCGGCAACAGGTTGGCATCAATGGCTTTCGACCAAAATATTTTTCGTGGTGTTCGACATCGGATCATGTATTCACACCACGTGAATTGTACTGTAGTACCTTGAGTATCATTATCATTATCGGTGATTCCTCTCATGTCTGTTAACAGCTCACATCATTGGCTAGTAATCAGGCGATGTCTTTCCATGTTCGACTTCAAAACATCTACACATGGATTGACTTGTACATCGAGCGAAGATTGAATGAGTTTGAAGACCCTGGATCTAGTTTCATCCATCTGGGCTGCAATATATTTAGGGATATAAAAACATCAAATGTACAAAGGCTCTACACAGATGGTCATCCAAATCATGGATGATGATTCTATATCTGAAGAATCACTAGTCTGTATCTACAGACGATTATCTGATCTATGTACATGAAATGAAATTTATAAAGTTGAGCATGGGAATGCCTCCCTCAGCTAGATCATAAAAATCATATTATGATAATGTATTGTATTGTAACTGATGTAGGTCACCTTCCAGTTTGAAACTTCGGATCCTCATGATAAAGCATTTCACCCTATATGAATATTTAAGGCCTCATGCTTTAGGGGGTAACTGTTATACACATATTTGGGCACATCAACCCCAAACTTATATGTCAATGTATTAGGGATAATCAACCCCTAAATGATTTGTTTCATACAGAACATAGTCATCTGAATACATCATTCCCTAAAAGTTCCATCTGAGAAACCATCCGGAAATTGCCTAAATTGAACCATACTGAATGCTCCACTGGCAAAGTGTGATGCATGCTGAGTGGTACACTTCCAGGGTGCGATGCATACTATTTAGGCCTTCTATAGGGTGCAATGGGCAAGGATGGACAAATGTCTAGGACAGTTTGCTAAGTGGTTGCTCATGGAATCTTGTAGAAACTTCTCCTGTGCCACTTTCCTCTCTAAATTTGCCCAAGGATGAATAAGGGATCTAAGAAAATTTCCAATCCGTTCTCTTGTCGAACCAATTGTAATAAGTGGAATGAAACTAATCAAACCCCATGGATGACTCACACCCTTGCACACATCTATAAATGGATCCCTCATCCAAGAGATCTGAAGGGGGAAAGGGGGTGAATTGCAAGGAAGTGCTGATAGTTTGTAATTGAGGAGAGAGCATTGTATTCTTGTTGGTGTGATCTTGCTATTTCATGAGGTGAAGAAGGATTGAAGCTGGGAGGATGATGCTGGATCAAACAATTGGGTTGTAATTCTCCCTTCTATTAATAAAGATCTTCAAGTTTTCTTCCATATGATTGTGCAATTGTGAATGTTATCATTTGTGAGTGTTATCATTTTTTATTATATACCTGATTCTGTAATGTTTATGTTGTAATAGATCACGATGCTTTGACGGTTCTTTGTTGCTGTACTAGTGCAGGTACTCTCCAAACATGTTAAGTAAGGGGAGGAGTTGCAGGATCTATCAAAGGGGAGAGAGATCAGGCAAGGGATTAAGCGGAAGTTCCAGGTTGGTTTCATTATCTTTCTCTTATCTGTTACACATAGAAGAAATCATTGAATTCTTTAAACTATTGTTTCTAGGGTAGCTTCCAAACCTAGAGGGCTAGCATTCTTTAGGAATACTAACTTTCCTAGAAACAGCAAGTCTCTGAAGGTGAGGAACTATCATTTTCTCAAAATAATGCAGAGAGGTTTATAAAGCATGCCTCTTCAATAATCTCCCAAGCAGAGAATTGATTGACTATGTCCCAAGCAGATCGAACATCATTTTCTGAAAATGATGTGGAGACGTTTATAAAACATTTCTCTCCAATAATCTCCCAAGTAGATAATTGGTTGACTCTGCTCCAAGCAAATCAAGAGAGTAATCAAATGGAGGAAAGTTTGAACATGCATCAAGAATCTCTACTCAACAGTCGAGAAGAGGAAGAAATAATTAAGTTGCAAATAAATCCCTAGAGTTCCTATTTTGTTAAATTTGATGATCCTCCTATATATATCTAAAATGGTTTAAATGGGTAGCAGGATGAACCTCTTCAAGTTCATCAATTGGGTGTTGAACATACAGGAAGAAACCAGCAAGAGGGATATGTTGGACAACAATATATTGAGCCATCTATCATAGCAGAAGAGGCTATCTTATGTGAAAAGAAGGATGATAAAGAGATTGTATATAATTGCATTGAAGAACATAAGGATGCCCTTGGATTTGAGGTAAATAATCTATTTGAATTTGATCATATGTCGTATAGTAATGTGACAAATTTCCTTTTTCTTCTTGAGGCTATAATTACAAATTATTTTCAACTAAAGCTTAAAGATGAAAAGTGGAGACATGAAAGTGACATAAATCATTTTCTTAAAGATGTTGATGATTGTTCTATTGAACATATTATCCCAACAGAAGTTTCAATTGAGCAGGAACCTTCATACATAGAGAATTTCTTTTTTGGAGCTGATCAAGAACATATTTTTTCTCATACTTTTGAAGATCCTGTGGCAGATTACATGGAAGAATTTATCAACAGTCTACATATATCATTTTGTGGATATACTCCTAGTTTTTGTTGTGAGCTGCCTTTATGCATAATTTATTTTTTGTTCATAATGAATTGCATTTTCAAGATTCACTGGTAGAATGGTTCTAGATTAAGCACCCAGATGCTAACCTAGTACCATTGGAAGATTGACTTCACTTGATGGAGATCAATCATGTACATATGTAGGAACTTGTACATAAATAAGCTCATGTGTTGAGAATTTTCTTTCTAGTTGTAGTTTGTCAGTTTAATCATTAGTTGATGAATAAGGGTGACTTTTCCAGTTGGAAACTGGTTTGCAGAAGATTCAAACTTCAATATTGTCAGGTTCCAGTTTGTCAAATTTCAGGATTTTCACAATTTTGGACTCCATGCCCAACTAAGGCTACTGATATATGATTCTCAGTATTTTTCTATCAAAGTGGAAGCATCGTATCACTGCAGATATCATCGTGGGATCACTGTACAAAATTTTCACACAGTTAAGTTTGGCAAAGCCATATATGACTCCATACCCAATGGATAAGGCACTAATCTACGGTTCTTAGTTCTTCTGTGACAAAAGAATTACCCCTAGGTGGAGCCAGATGTTGTAACATGAATTTTTATTATTTATAATATTCATTTTTCGTTCAAGAATCACTTGAAAATACTTCAAAAAGAAGATATAAAAGCAAGATGAAGAAGTGATAATGGCATAGCAGAATCGCTAAAAGAATTGTAAAAGAATCGGCCTCGGAGTAGCCAAGGTTGCTATACAAATCACTACATAAATGGCTATATGGAGCTAGACCTGGTATGTGTGTGTGTATGCATATTGAAACAAGAAAGAAACAAAGTAATATATCAGATTCACAAAAGAAACAAGTGTTAAAGGGTTACAGCCAGACCCGAAATACTATAAGTTGTGTTTTATAAACTTCTACGGGTCTTCAATGATATGAATGATTGGTTCCGCTGATAGAGCCGATTGCAATTTGTGATCGTGGGCCAAACCCATAAGGTATATACATCATGGTTTAAAGTCCCAACAGGTTCGCACACCGCAGAGCTATGAATGTTGGGATCAGTCGATTGCGACTTGCAATGGCAGACCCGAAATATATATATTTTTTGTTGTAAAGTCCCAGTTGTTGGGTTGTGTTATATTCCTTCCATGACTAGCCCACGTAGTTAACTGGGGGGTTAGAGGCGGGGTCACATGGGATTTGAGGCATACCCGTAACCCCACTTTATGGGGTCCGGGGCAGCGCCCCGGAAAATTTTGGTTTTGGAACCTATGTTAGGTTGGGTGGACCCACCTATGGTTTTGTGCATGATTTTTGCACATGTTTTTTAGACGTGATGGTTTTTGGTCTATGGTATTAGACGCGATGGTTTTCGGTCCATGGTATTGGATGCTTTAGCATGTATAAATATGTATTGTAACATTGAAAGGAACATAATGAAAAATCAAGCTGGTAGTCCCGGTTTTGGGATCCAGGGGAAAATCTCTGTGCATATGTGTTTTATGTGTTATACTCTCACATTGTTTATTTTATGTGTTTTAGAATTCATATGCAGGTAATTTCTGTACAGGGTTGAAACCTACATTTGGTATCAGAGTTGTTTTGGCTTCAAGGGAACGCCTTTGTTGCTGAGGGGTTTTGCTCGGGCCTGTGGTAGACCCTGTTCAGTGGGAGATCTGCGAGATCGATTCTGGTGGTGAAAGAAGATGGAGAATAGTAGAAAGATAGAGATCGAGAAATTTAATGGTCAGAGTTTTGAGTTATGGAAACTCAAGATGGAGGATCTGTTGGTGGATAAAGATCAGTGGATCACAGTATATCCAAGTACTAAACCAACGAGAGTGTCCGATGAAGAATGGAAGAAGTTGGATTGGAAGGCAAAGAGCACAATACGATTGTGTGTCTTAGATTCAGTATTGTTGAATGTATTAGGGGAAGCTACAGTGAAGGCTTTGTGGGACAAGTTAGGGACTTTTACCAATCTAAGTCTCTGGTGAATAAACTGTTCCTACGGAAAAAATTGTATAACCTGAGGATGAAAGATGGAGACTCGCTGACAGAGCATATGAATTCATTTAATATTGTGGTAAGTCAATTAGCATATGTTGATATTAAAATTTCAGATGAAGATAAGTGCATCAGTTTGTTGTGTTCTCTACCAGATTCATGGGATAGTCTAGTTATTAAAATAGGTAGCAATGCAACTATCTTGCAGTTTGATGAAATAGTCTCAACCTTGCTGATGGAGGAGATGAGACGGAAAAATATGGAGAGCCAGAATGGTGATGCCTTGTTTGTATGAGGATGGTCCCAAAACAAAAACAAAAATAAGTCATCAAGTGGGAGATCTAAATCTCTAGGAAAACCTGTCAAGGTGGTGTGCTAGAAATGCGGAAAGGAAGGCCACTTCAAAAGGGACTGTAAATCTAAAGCTCCTGAAAAAGGAAAGGGATCTAATGAGGCTCCTTCTGCAGAGGTGAAAACCACCTTATATGAAGGTGTGTATGTGTACTTGGCTCATTCAAGTACACATGTAGATCATGAGGCATGGTTGATTGACTCAGGTGCATCCTTTCACTTCACTCCCCATAGAGAGTGGTTCTGCGAGTATGAGAAATATGATGGTGGTGATGTCTTCTTGGGGGATGATAGGAAGGCTAAAATCGTTGGTCGTGGAAAGGTAAAGTTGAAGTTGCAAGGTGGAATAGTTAAAACACTTCCAAGTGTTCTACATATTCCTACATTGGCCAAAAATCTAATTTCTGTAAGCAAGCTAGATGATGCAGGTGCAAAAACAGTGTTCGAGAAGGATACCTGCAAGATCATTTGGGGAGCCCTGGTATTGATGCGGGGAGTTTGGATTGGAACTCTGTACAAGCTGCAAGGTAGCACAGGTTTTGATGGGTGCAATAGTTTTGTGGTTCTTGAAAGTGGAGCAGAAAATCTAGTGGTCTCTGGAGAGAACACCATGCTGTGGCATCAAAGGCTTGGACATATTGGAGAGAAAGGCCTTCAAATACTACATGGTAAAGGTATGGTAGAAAGTATGAGTAATATCTCTTTGGATTTTGATTTCTGTGGAAATTGTGTATATGGGAAGCAAAATCGGGTGAGTTTCCCCTCTGGTGGTAAGAGGGCGAAACAGATATTAGAGCTTGTGCACAGTGATGTGTTTGGACCTGTGAAGGTTCCATCACTGGGTAAGTCTATGTACTGTGTATCATTTATAGATGACTTCTCAAGGAATACATAGATATATTTCTTTAAGAAGAAATCTGAAGCCTTTTGACAGGTTTAAAGAATTTAAGGCTCTCATGGAAAATCAGACAGAGAAGAAGATAAAGGTGCTAAGGATAGATAATGGTGGAGAGTTTTGCAACAAGGAATTTGAAGAATTCTATAAGAAGTGTGGTATAGCACGGCAGAATACTACTCCATATACACCTCAATGAAATGGAGTTGCAGAAAGAATGAACAAGACGTTGATGGAAAGGGCAAGAAGCATGCTCAATGGTGCCACGTTAGGACATGAATTCTAGGAAGAGGTGGTGGATACTACATGTTACCTGATCAATAGGTCACCTTCATCAGCATTGGAGGATAAGACTCCACAAGAGGTATGGAGTGGTAAGAAACCCTCTCTTTCACATCTGAGGGTATTTGGATGTGATGCATATATACATGTTCCAAAGGAGAAATGAACCAAGTTGGATAGTAAATCTGAAAAGTGCATTTATATTAGGTATAAGGATGGTTTAAAGGGTTATAAGCTTTGGAACCCAGTAACAAGGAAGGTTGTGTATAGTCGAGATGTAGTGTTCAAAGAGGTGAAAGATGTTATTAAACATGAAGTCCAACCAAAGGAACCTGAGAAGATAGAGTTTGAGCTAAAGGAGGAAGAATCAGACTCTACAGTAGAGGAGGAATCAGAAGATGAAGAGCCACAAACTCTGGCTGTGAGAAGATCAATTCGAGAAAGAAGGTAGCCAGAAAGGTATAGTCCATCTACTTTCTATTCAAATTTTGCTTTATCTATTATGGATGATGATCCTAGAACTATGAAGCAAGTAGTAGATTCAGAGGATGGAAAACTCTAGAAAGAGACCATGGCTAATGAAATGGTATCTTTGCAAAAAAATGAGGCTTAGGATCTGGTGGAATTGCCGGCTGGAAGGAAACCCATTGGCAGAAAATGGGTGTTTAAGAAGAAGACAAATGCAGAAGGAAAAGTGGAGAAATACAAAGCTCGGTTGGTAGCAAAAGGTTATTCCCAGGTGCTGGGAATTGATTTTGGTGATATTTTTTCTCATGTTTCCAAGGTAAATTTTATTAGATTACTTTCGTCTGTTGTTGCTGCTTTTGATTTTGAGGTAGAACATATGGATGTGAAGACAACATTTCTTCACGGGGATCTGGAAGAGGAGATCTACATGAAGCAACCTGAAGGCTTTGCGGTGAAGGGTAAGAAAGAACTATTATGCAAGTTAAAGAAGTCTCTGTATGGGTTAAAACAGTCACCAACTTGGATTTGGTATCAGAAATTTGATACATTTATACTGGGACTTGGCTTCACCAGAAGCAAAGCATATCGCTGTGTGTATTTTAAATTAATTGGTGATCGTGTTATTTATCTGGTCTTGTATGTGGATGATGTGTTGTTGGTTGGAAATGAAAAATAAATTATCCAGGATTTGAAGACCCAATTGTCCTCCAAATTTGACATGAAAGATCTTGGTGCTGCAAACTATATTTTGGGCATGGAAATTAAAAGAGATCAGGAAAAGAGGAAGCTTTGGGTAAACCAAAGGAAGTATGTCGAGACAATACTTCAGAGGTTTAATATGCAAGATAGTAAACCGATGAAGGTTCCTATTCTTGTAGGTGTGAGGTTATCTGCAGAACAGTGTTCCAAGACACAAGAAGAGGAAGAGGACATGTCCCGTGTTCCATATGCAAGTGCAGTCGGTAGTCTGATGTATGAAATGGTCTGTACTAGACCAGACATTGCACATGTAGTGGGAGTATTGAGCAGGTTTATGTCAAAACCAGGGAAGGAGCATTGGATAGTAGTGAAGCAGGATTTGAGGTATTTGCATGGCACTAGTGATTATGGTTTGTGCTACCAAGGAAGACCAGGATTGGATAGAGTGTTGGATATTCGTTGCTTTGTTGATGCAAACTGGGCTAGAGATCTGGATCAGAGAAGATCTACAAGTGGGTATGTGTTTAACTTATTTGGAGGTGCAGTCAATTGGATGAGTAAGAAACAATCTGTAGTGGCACTATCAACTATAGAGGCAGAATACATGGCAACCACTCATGCAATAAAGGAAGCCGTTTGGTTGCAGAGATTGTGTTCAATTATGGGGTTAGTACAGGAAGCTATAAGGGTAGACTGTGATAGCCAAAGTGCAATTTTCTTGGAAAAGAACCCCGCATATCATTCAAAGACAAAGCACATTGATCTTGAGTATCACTTTGTGAGGGATATGATAGAAGACAAAAAGGTGTTGCTGGTAAAGGTGGACACTTTGAAGAATACTGCAAATGCATTGACAAAATCTATGATCTCTAAGAAGTTCTCTTCGTGTAGAGAGACAATGGGCATTTCAGGGCTGGAAAAATGACTAAGCTCTCTTGTGGTCCCCTGTGGAAAGAAAACAAGTGGGAGAATGTTGGGTTGTGTTATATTCCTTCCATGACTAGCCCATGTAGTTAACTGGGGGGTTAGAGGGGGGGTCACATTGGGTTTGAGGCATACCCGTAACCCCACTTTATGGGGTCTGGGGTAGCACCCCGGAAAATTTTGGTTTTGGAACCTATTTTAGGTTGGGTGGACCCACCTATGGTTTTGTGCATGATTTTCGCACATGCTTTTTGGACGCGATGGTTTTCGGTCCATGGTATTGGATGCTTCGGCATGTATAAATATGTATTGTAACATTGAAAGGAACATAATGAAAAATCAAGCTGGTAGTCCCAGTTTTGGGATCCAGGGGAAAATCTCTATGTATATGTGTTTTATGTATTATGCTCTCGCATTGTTTATTTTATGTGTTTTAGAATTCGTATGCAGGTAATTTATGTATGGGGTTGAAACCCACATTTGGATTCACAAAAGAAACAAGTGTTAAAGGGTTACAGCCGGACCCGAAATACTATAAGTTGTGTTTTATAAACTTCGGCGGGTCCGCATGATATGAATGATTGGTTCCGTTGATAGCGCCAATTTTGATTTGCGATCGCGAGCCAAACCCGAAAGGTATATACATTGTGGTTTAAAGTCCCGTCGGGTCCACCACACTGCAGAGCTGTGAACGTTGGGATCCGCCGATTGCGACTTGCAATGGTGGACCCAAAATATATATAGTTTTTGTTGTAAAGTCCCAGCGGGTCCGCGATCATCGCATAATACTATATATATATATATATATATATATATATATATATATGTATATATATGTATATATATATATATATGTGTGTATATATATATATATATATATATATATATATATATGTATATATATATATATATAGATGTATATGTATATGTATATGTATATGTATATGTATATATATGTGTGTGTGTGTGTGTGGCTATGCTGATTGTGATCCGCGATAAGGCTTAGACCCGAATATATATATTTTGTTGTAAAGTCCTGGCGGGTCTGCTATATCAAAAAGCCCTACATTTTTATGTATTTCTATTATAAAGGATTATAATAGAAATAAGCGTTGAACAGGCCAAACCTGAGGCATATATATATTATGTTTTATAAGCCCCGGCAGGTCCGCAAGGCATACAAAAAGGCGGATTTTAAGCTAAAAGGTGGAATTTCAAGCAGATGGAAAGTGGTAAGTGGTTTTTAGTGGAGCTCACCTGATTCCACTTATTGTTCGACATGTAGTAGTTGGGTGGAGAGAGAAAACTGCTTATTTCATGCGAGTATTCTTCAGGCTTATGTCCCACCCGAAATCTTTGTAGAACGTCTGATCCACTAACCATAGATCTACGGTGGGGATCTATCAGGCAAATCTGTTGCCTAGAGAACTGTGCAGAGGCCTTGAAAAGTGAGTAAAAGGTATGTTATGAAGACTTTACGGGTATATTCATTATAGATGGTTTATAATGAATTTAGCGCGGATATAATGGTTTATGCGTAAAGACCATGGTATAACTATTTTTAAGGAGTGACTTAAGTGGGCACATATATATTTGGGTTAATAAAAGGATATTGAAGGTTTAGAAGGGTTGATTGAGTCCCGATAAGTGAATGTGACTAAGGGTTAGTCTATGTTGGGTTTAATAAATCATTCCACATAGGGATTTATGAAAGGGGCCTTAACCATTATGGATTAAAAGTTTGACTCGGAAGATCATTAAAGACATAGGTCCCGGTACATGCATAAGTGTTATAGACATTTTTGTGCCTTACAAATCCAAGCATGAAATGTCCATAAACCAAGGACTCCTAAGTCACTAAAAGTGTTGTTCTAACCCCTAAAGGAACAAGGTCAACATATTACAGCTTCTCCCAGAAGTTCTCCACCAGAAACTGCTTAGAATTGGTCAAAACAGGATCATTTCAGTTGCTCCACTGGCTAAGTGCGTTGCATTGCACCCAAGGTGCGTTGCATTTCAAAACTCCCTTCTGTAGGGTGCGATGGGCAAGAAATGACAAATGGCAGTGTCATTCCGCGAGGTGGAGAGGCAATGGAAGCTTCCAGAATGTTCTCCTGTGACACTTGCCTCACTGAATTCGACCAAAGATGAGTAAGATACCCTCAGTCTCCAAGTGGAAGCAAGAAATGACAGAGAGAAGACACTAATCAAATCACAAGCTGACTCATCCTCCTTACACATATCTATATATGGATCCCTCATCCCAGAGATCCAAAGGCTGGAATTTTGCATATTGTAAGGAATTGCTGTTGGTTTCTAGAGACAAACATCACACTGTTGGGTGATTTATGCTTTGTTTGAGGTGAAGAGGGGCTTCTTTGTTGGGAGGTTGATGCTGGGTTGGAACCACTGGTTGTAACTTCTCCTGGATCTTTTCTTTCTTATCAATAAAAACTATTTGAGTTTTCCTCCATGCTTTTGTATCATTGATGCTTCTTACATTTTGTGTGGTTAACTTAAATCTGATCCTAAGTTGTTTATGAATATAGATCCTTGTCTGTTGGGTCCTTATAATACTAGTGATTACCCCATTACTATTTTAGTTATACCCCTTATTTATATTGTTGTGCCCCTATTACCCCCATATTGTTATTTCTGTGCCCCATAGAATCCCTCTATTGTTATTTTTGTGGCTTTATATTATTATTGTTAGGTCGGTTGGATTATATTGTGACTCCTTAGACTCCTATATATAGAAAGGAGGTTTTTTCATTTGTATCATCCAAGAATTGTTCATTTATGTAATGTAAAGGAGGTTTCCCCCTCGAAGAGGCTGAATTCTAAGGCGTTGATCTCTCTTTTCTATCTTTTCTTGAGCTGGTTTCATAACATTTGGTATCAGAGCTTTGGATTCTAGGGTTTCGCTGCTCCAAACAGGTCATCGTGGCATTTTCGCTATAACTTTTTTTCTGTGACGTTTCAGAAGTCGCAAAAAAACCCCATTTGAGAAGAAATCACGCGGAACCTTGGGTTTGAATTTCAGATCTTTTCGCGCGATATTTGCGGAGATATGATCTGCGGAAGTTGGTCTTTTTGCAGACTCCTGAATTACATTCAAAATAGGTGACCTGGGGAAAATCGTCATAACTTTCTCTCTGGGGATTGGATTGAAGTTTCGTAAGAAGGTACAAAAAGAGGACGGATTGTTGTTTCTTGTGGGTGGTTTTCAGATCCAAAGGTCGAAACAGTGACTCGCAGCACGTCGTACAAGTTAGATCTACTGAACTAGTCTATAATCAAGTCACTGTGGGAGATTTCGCATAACGCTTCGTTGGAGAATCCAATTTGGGTCAGACATGTGGCATTGGAAAGAGGACATAGAGAGTTACTACAGGTCACAAGTTCAGAACTAGATGATTGGAAAGTACAGAGATACATCAGAGGAAATATCGAGCTCCTACAAAGTGAAAAAAGGTGTGTAGATTTTTTTTAAATTTTTGCTTAAGCTTGGTTTGAAAATTTATTTTGAAGGAATTCAAAGGGAATAGTAGAGCATTATTATCGGTAACTGATGCCCTGAGGAAAGAAAATGCAAACACCTAGTAAGGAACCTGAAAGCTCTAGCATGACTCATGAAGAAGAGGAAGAAATGCTACATGATATATCAAAATTACAAGAACAAGTGCAACAAATGTCACGCTCACAAAAGTTAACAGATGCTAAGATAAATGGCGTGGAAGCTAAGATGAATGGCATGGAAGCTAAGATGGACAATTTGAAGATAGATTTGAACACAAATTTGAAGACAGGCATGGAAGATTTGAAGACAGATTTGACTAATTTTCTACAAGAAATACTTACTAATGGTGAAAAGGTAGTAAAGGAAACTCATGATGAGAATAAAAGAAATGTTAATCATGATTCCATAGACGGTAATGTTGGATCGAAGAATCACCACATTCCAAAAATCGATATGAGGAAGTTTGATGGCAAGGATCCCGCCACATGGATATTACAGATGGAGCAATTCTTCGATCTCAATAATGTGCAAAACACACAAAAGGTATGTATGGCAACTTTATATTTGGAACCAAATCAGTTTGTATGGTATCAATGGCTTTGTTCTCGTAAACAATTTATCACTTGGGCAATTTTTACGGAAGAATTGATAGCACATTATGAGGATACAAAAAGCAACACTTTTTTTAGCCAATTGATAAGTCTCAAACAAAAGGGTTCAATAATGGAGCACATTGAGGAGTTCCAAAAATTGAACATAAGGGTAAAAGATATTCCAGAGGAGCATAGGATTGATGTGTTCATAGGGTCTTTAAAGGATAATATCCAACATGATGTGCGCCTTTGGGAACCTGATTCATTAGAGAAGGCATTCAGGTTAGCAAGAAAAATGGAAAGCAAAATTATGGCAACTAGGAAGCATACCATTCACAACTATAAAGACGGAAGTGTTGTTGCCCATAGTCTTCCACAACCTACAAGGTTGACACCACAACAATTGGAAGAAAAAAGAGCAAAAGGGCTTTGTTACAATTGTGATAGCAAATACACAAAAGGTCATAAGTGTGCTGAGAAGAAATTATTCTACATAGATTGTGAAGAGGAAGAAGAAAAGGAGCAAGAAAGGTCAAAAGAAGAGGATATATTCCAGGAACAAAGCCTAGATGAAGAACAAATAAATCCGACCATATCTTGTAATGCATTGGCGGGAATTACCACTCCTCAAACCATCAAGATAGAAGGACAAATCAAGAAGAAAAAGGTAATAGTGTTGATTGATTCAGGAAGCACCCACAATTTTATTCATTGTAGGGTAGCAAAAGAATTGAATTGCTTCCTATATCCAGCACCAGAGTGTCAAGTGATGATTGCAAATGGAGGAACAATAAATTGTTCTGGAAAGTGCCATAATATCAAGCTATCCATGGGAGAATATGTATTGACTAGCCCAATGCTTTCCATTCCAATGGGAGGTGCTGATGTTGTACTAGGAGTCCAATGGCTACAATCCTTGGGTACAATAGCTTTTAATTTTCAAGAACTTTTCATGAAATTTTCTGTGGAAGGAAAGGAAGTTGAATTAAGGGGTATTGCAGGGAAACCAGGAAAGATAATCAGCTCTAATGGCATGACAAAGCTTCTAAAAAAGGAGCAAAGAGGTGTAATTGCACAATTATGTTCGCTAGATGTTTCCACATTGGAATCATCTATTTCTCCAGATCTCCAAAAAGTCTTGGACAATCATTCCAAGGTATTTGAGACTCCCAAAGGTCTCCCACCTATGCGTGATCATGATCATGCTATTCATCTGATTCCAGGAAGTGTTCCTCCAAACATCAGGCCGTACAGATATCCATATGTCCAAAAAAGTGAAATTGAACGTATGGTTGCAGAAATGCTAGAGGCTGGTATAATTCAACCGAGTCAAAGTTCTTTCTCAGCTCCAGTAGTATTGGTGCACAAGAAGGATGGATCATGGCGCATGTGTCCAGATTATAGGGAGCTCAACAAGCTCACTATTAAAGATAAGTTCCCCATTCCTGTCATTGATGAATTACTGGATGAATTGCATGGATCAATTTACTTCACCAAGTTGGATCTTCGTTCGGGATATCATCAAATCAGAATGAAGATTGAAGACATTCCAAAAACGGCATTTAGAACTCATGAGGGTCATTATGAATTTTTGGTCATGCCTTTTGGCCTTACCAATGCACCTTCAACATTTCAAGGTTTGATGAATTCAATTTTCAAACCATTCCTTAGAAAATTTGTGTTAGTATTTTTTGATGATATACTAATCTACAGCAAGTCTTGGAAGGATCATGTTGAACATGTTGACAAGGTGCTACAACTATTGGAGGAGAAACAATTATATGCAAAAAGATCCAAATGTTTCTTTGGAGTCCAGGAGGTGGAATATTTGGGTCATATTGTATCTCATGAAGGAGTTAAGGTAGACCCTAGCAAAATTAAAGCCATTAAGGAATGGAAAATCCCCACATCCATAAAGCATCTGCGAGGATTTCTTGGGTTGACAGGGTATTATCGCAAGTTTGTTAAGAATTATGGGAGAATAGCAGCACCTCTAACAACATTATTGAAGAAAGATTCATTTTCATGGACTCCGGAAGCAACAAAGGCCTTTAAACATCTTAAAGAGGCAATGTGCCAAGCACCGGTCTTAGCTACACCGGACTTCACAAAAACCTTTATTGTGGAATGTGATGCTTCAGGAAATGGAATTGGTGCTGTTCTAATGCAAGATGAAAGACCCATTGCTTTTGAAAGTCGTCCAATCAAGGGAAAGTTTTTAAGCAAAGCTATTTATGAGAAGGAAATGTTGGCAATACTCCATGCACTTAAGAAATGGCGACCCTACCTAATGGGAAGACACTTCAAGGTAAAAACGGATCATGATAGCCTTAAATACTTTTTAGAACAAAGATTATCCTCTGAAGAGCAACAAAAGTGGGTCACAAAGATGTTGGGTTATGACTTTGAAATCATCTACAAAAAAGGGAAGCAAAATGTGGTGGCAGATGCACTCTCAAGAAAGGATGAGGATGTGGAAGCATTGTTGTGTGCCATTTCTATTATCCAACCAGATTGGATAAACGAAGCAAAGGAGGAATGGAAGAATGACGAAGAAGTGTGGGCACTTATTCGAAAGCTACAACAAGATTCCAGTACTTCTGATACATTTAGCTGGCAAAATGATTCGTTATGGTACAAAGATCGCTTATACCTCTGTAAGAATTCCCAGCTAAAACAAAAGATTCTTATGGAATTGCACACTTCTCCCTTAGGAGGGCACTCAGGATTTTTAAAAACTTACCACAGGTTTAAGAAGGAATTTTTTTGGGATGGCCTTAAATCAGATATTCAAAAGTTTGTGGCAGAATGTTTGGTTTGCCAACAAAATAAAGTTGAAACAATTAAGACACCGGGTCTATTACAACCTTTATCCATTCCAAGCCAACGTTGGGAGGAGGTTTCAATGGATTTTATCACAGGTTTACCCAAGTCTGAGGGAAAGAGTGTCATCATGGTGGTAGTTGACAGACTTACCAAGTATGCACACTTTTGTGCATTATCACATCCATTTAAAGCCAGTACAGTTTCTACTGCATTTATGGAAACAGTTCAAAAGCTACATGGAAACCCAAAGATTATTGTAAGTGACAGAGATCCCATTTTCACTGGAAATTTTTGGACATAATTATTTTCTTGTCTTGGTACTCAGTTAGCTCATAGCTCATCTTATCATCCTCAATCTGATGGGAAAACTGAGATAGTAAACAAATGTTTGGAAGGATATCTTCGTTGCTTTGTATCTGATAAACAGACACAATGGGTCAAATGGTTGCCTCTGGCTGAATGGTGGTATAACACTTCCTTCCATACAGCAACAAAAATGACCCCATTTATGGCACTTTATGGGTACCAACCACCATCAATCACATCATATTTAAGAGAAAATTCTAAGGTTCAGGCAGTGGAACATCACATCGAACATCAACAACAAGTCCTCCAACTCTTAAAGGATAACCTCGTGTTGGCACAAAATAGAATGAAACAACAGGCAGATCAACATCGCAGTGAAAGAAGTTTTGATGTAGGTGATTGGGTATTCCTACGGCTACAACCATATAAGAAAATGTCCCTAAAGCAAGCTAAGAAGGATAATAAATTATCACCAAAGTATTATGGTCCATACAAGGTGTTGGAAAAGATTGGTACTATGGCATACAAATTGGAGCTTCCTGCAGCTTCTCGATTGCACCCAGTTTTCCATGTTTCATGTTTAAAGAAGGTTATAGGCGACAAGCTCCCAGTTCAAACAATATTGCCAGAACTTGACGAGGAAGGAAAAATTATATTGGAACCGGAAGCAGTCACAGAAACAAGAACTCGACAGCTACGAAATCGATCAATTTCAGAGTATCTTATCAAGTGGAAGAACTTATCCGCTGAAGATTCCACATGGGAGGATGAGAATTTTATGCAGAAGTATCCAGAACTGCTCAAGCGTTGAGGAAAAAACTTTTTTGGAGAGGGGCATGTTGGGTCCCTATAATACTAGTGATTACCCCATTACTATTGTAGTTATACCCCTTATTTATATTGTTGTGCCCCTATTACCCCCATATTGTTATTTCTGTGCCCCATAGAATCCCTCTATTGTTATTTTTGTGGCTTTATATTATTATTGTTAGGTCGGCTGGATTATATTGTGACTCCTTAGACTCCTATATATAGAAAGGAGGTTTTTTCATTTGTATCATCCAAGAATTGTTCATTTATGTAATGTAAAGGAGGTTTCCCCCTCGAAGAGGCTGAATTCTAAGGCGTTGATCTCTCTTTTCTATCTTTTCTTGCACTGGTTTCATAACATTGTCTTTGTATAGTGCTCTTCTTCTGTGATCTTACAGGTACTTTGTGAATTTGGGCAAGCAAGGGAGCAGGTAGCTGCAGACTATCAAAGAAGAGAGGAATTGGATCAAAGGATTAGCGCAAGACACAGGTTGGTTCTTTCTATTCCTCCCTGTCTATAATTCATAAAGGAAATACAAAAGTAGTTTTTCTCTGTTTGTTTCTAAGGCAGCTGTCACACCTTAGTGGGATAGAGTAGTTCTAAATAGACACTTTTCCCTGTAACAAAATGGCGACTCCACTGGGGACTGTCTAATTAGTTTGTTTGTGTATCATTCTTTGTTGTTTTTTTCATAAACTTATAAGTAGCTTTCATACTGCATTTTCCATAACAAATGCAAAGTAGATAATTGCTGCTTCAATCCATTCACTGGATCTGTTTATGATTTAAACAGCTGATTCACAGACTATCTGATTACCCTTGTGATAGCTCTTAGATCCTCCTTAGATCTGCCCCTGATTGTTGCATTACTGATTGCTTTTTACTCGGCCAAAAACCAAGGACTGAACTGCAAACTGTGACCCAAAACCCGGACAGAGTCTCGTTTTTGGCCCAGCATAGGTACTGTTCAGAGATCCTGAATTTCAGCGCACTTCCCGAAGGGGCAACCTGTGCTACATTTCAGATTCTTTGTGTTACAGGTGCGCTGATCAGACTAGCTCTGTGCAGCTGTGGTTCCTGTGCTTCATTCTTTCCAGTTCTATCCCTAAATTTTGCTGCCTGTGATCAGTATATGTCTGTTTAAAGCCTCTTTTCCTTGCTGTTATTCTACCTCCTTTGTACAAAAGAACTGTAGATGTTTTTGTGTTTTTGTTGAGTCGTTTACAGTTTTCCATTGCAAAAGTAGAATAGTCGTACTGTCGTCCTTTGATTTGAATCTGTCGCAAGTGTCGATTTCGATCATAGGAGAAAGTTTAGTTGCTGTTGATGGTCGATTATACTGTTACTATTGCTTTTGGTCTGAATTTGTGATTTTCTAGTGTCAAGAACAAGTGTTCATTTCAAAATCGTAAGGTGTCGTAATCATCTCTGTTTTTTGATTTCGAAAAAGAGCTTGTTTATATTTGTCGCTTGAAAAGAAATTCAGACTTGTACATCAACTTTCTTTTTAGCATCAATACTAAGAAAGTCAAAAAAACAAATACATGCATGTGCATTTGCATATAGACAGTCTGTTTGGCTTGATTTAGGAAAGTGAATTTACGGTGTGCTCTTTGCTCTTTGCGAAAAGATTGTGTCTTTCTTTTCCCTTAGTAGCTAGGATTTTCATTGCACAAAAGAGATAAAAATTTGTTTATCATCTTTAGATTGCATTTTAGGAATTACATCTACATCTCGTGGTGAACCCAAAAGGAAAACTTCATAAACAAGATCATCTTAAAATAAATTCAATGAATCTAACAACGCTTTGGAACTTAACGCACAACATTTAGAGGTCTAGGCTAGAGACGTATTCCGGCATCGTAAAGCCTGGTAACTGTTGTCCTCACTGATGGTTGGGTGATTCCTCCACTTTGAGACGATAAGTGCCAGTACGGACTTGTGCTCCCACGTACCGTCGCGTATATTTTGGGAGACCCCTATAGGCTTAAATCCTTTATCCTTAGGAAGTCGTGTCTGCCGCCCTATCGATCGCAATGCACTCAACACAGCATTCGGGAAGATTGACTGCCGTACCATAAAACGTATTCTGCAGTTTTGCGATTGGTTTGGTACTCCCTCTACCTAGATCTCCAGAGTAGTCCCTTTCATTCCTTTTCAGACTCCTTAACGGCAAAGGTCCATCTGAGCACTTGTCACTTCAGGCTCATTAAAAATCGAAGGCAACTAGAGTCATCTTTTGTTTTTTCTCGACTCTTAAAAATTGAAAAAACAAGTTGTGTGAAAGCGTCTAAAATTCATTTAATTCGGAAACATACTTCCCCTTTATTTTAGTTGATCAAGTAATCCGCAATCGTGGAAGAAAGTCAATTGAAACCCCGTCGTTCGCAGAGGCTTACGAGTCAACCGTCTTTGTCTCCGGAATCGAAACCAGTACGAACAAAGCGAACTCGTTTAACTGGTTCCAAATCTCCTATTAAAGTTAGAACAAGTGTTCCAACGACATCAGACACTCTGGTTACTCCAAACATTTCTGGAATCCCTACCTCTACAGAATAAGTTCAACAGCCACAGAAGGACAGTGATACTGATCCTAGTCTGAGAGTAAACACTTGTGTTACCGAACCAGTTCCATCTACAACCGGTTCAGAGAGTCTTACTCTTCAAACATCTGTCGCTGCCAATTTCACACCTTCTTCGGCACCAGAAATATTTTACGAACCTGACGGTCTTCCCCTTCCACCTGGTCTGATTGCAATAGAAGAAATTGTAGAAGATCCTCAAACAAGTACTCCAACGCACTTTGGAGTAGGGGTCACTCTATATCCTTCTTCATCAGAAGTTAGTCTACCACCAGCGGAAGCTCCTGTAGAATCACTAGGTAATCTTTTGGATAGACTACAAATGTCTGAACAACCGTCAACATCTAGGACTGTGTCATCTGACACAGCGACGTCATAACTCCCTGCTATCACTCCGACAATGTTCGGTGGTATACCATCTGTCCCGACTAGCTCTCAGCTACTAGAAGGAGCCCACTCAAGGGCTATTTCGACAATATGGTCCGTTCCTGTTTGTTCATCCGAAATAATATCCGGAAACTCTTATGTTGAGTCTCAACAAATTGACCCATTTGGAGGTCAATTTGGGCAGTCCGGCCCCCAAGGGAAAACAATTCCCTTGAGTTCTGGATTACCACCGTATGGGGGGCAGTATACCCTTTCATTATCCCCTCCAAGAGGATATCCATACAGGAGTTCACAACAACATTCAGGTTATACTGGAAGTACCTCAAGTGGTTGGGTACCTATACTACCTCAACAACCAAGAGTTGTGTACCCAATGCAACAATGCATACCTATGTCGAATATCCCGACTACGCCAGCTATTGTGACGGTGTCGCAAGTTCAAGCGCTGCCTGTTGTATGCCAACCTCAGGTTTCTCAGGTTGTAATGCAACAGCCCCTTGACCCTGCGACTCAACCACAATCGCAGACTAGTGGAGCGACACAGGTTTAGATGGGTACAATTACCCCTCATCTTGGTCAAACTGTTAGTATCAGGCAACAACACATGGCTTCACAACCATGGCTGGTGCAATACCAACAACCGCAATTCCAACAAGTATACCAAGGTTCTGAGCAGCAAATCTTTGCTAACAGTGGACAGCCGTACATTCAAAACGGTCAAAATCAACCATTTTACAATGGTCATGTCCATCAACCTTACCAAACATACCAATAGCAAATGCATTATGCCGGTATGCAAAGACCAACTGCTCAGGCAATTCCATCTTACCCTGGGTATGCTTCACCTAACCTGAACCAATAGTTACCCTTTGTGGCAACTTTAGAGTTACCTGATTTAAATTGGTTAACAAACGATCCAATTGCTTACGCCCCTTGGTGGCCAGCGATTCTGCATAAAATTCCATCAGATATTCCTAAATTTAATGGAAATCCGGGTGAAGATCCATCGAATCACATGATGACCTTTCATCTATGGTGTTCATCGAACACCCTAAATGATGATTCGATAAGACTTCGCCTCTTTCAGAGGACGTTAATGGGTCCGGCGGCAAAATGGTACATCAAATTGCCTAAAGCTTCGTTCGACAACTTCAGTACCTTAGCCATAACCTTTTTAACCCATTTTCAATTACCGATAAGGTATGAAACGGGAACAGAACTTCTTACCAATTTCAAACAGACAACGGCCACTCACATATCTGATCATATACATGAGTGGCGACGTCGTCGTAGAATGGTAAAAACGTATGTCCCCGATCAGCTGTTAGCTGAATGGTTTATCAAGTCATTACTGCCTTCCATCACGGAAGATGTGGCAAAGGGGGGAGTCGTAACAGAAGATCAAGTTATCGCTCGTGCGCAATATCTGGACTTTATTTACACTCAGTCTGGCACGCTCTATGATAAAATATCTGACGCCCCTAGACCAGAATTCTCAATTCCTCCTCCTCCTAAATCGAACAATGACTCTCATGCCGGCGATGGCGTGATTGGCACGACAGACACGAAATCGACAAAGGATACATCCAAAAAGGCCCGTAAGATTTCAGGTCAAAATGCAAAAGACGAACTTCTTGCTTCGGAAGTAAATGTTGTATCGACAGATAAAGGCAAAGAAACCAAACAACCGGGGAGCAAGAAGAAAGGCAAAGGGAAGAAGAAGAAACAGGAGGAATCATCACCTGAAAAATCTTCTTCAAACCCTCCTGGAGATAGGAAACCAAAAAATCCATGCTTGATATGCGATGAAGATCATTGGACCGCAAATTTTCCACACAGAGCTGAGGTTAAAAAATTCTTTAAGAATTCGAAAACCTCAGCAGTGTTAACTGATCCGTTTCCAAATCCAGGAACAAATCTGGTTGAAAGCGGAAATGCTTCCCTGTCTCAAGTGCTAATGTTGTCAGTTTCAAAACAGCAAAATGATGCTTTGATATCGACAAGGAACAAAGATTACGGGAATCCACAGCTGTTGAACAACAAGGATAAAGATCAACCTAGTAGTTCGACAACAACTTCGACAGAAGTTGCACCACCTACCATTCCTGAATTGACGATAAAACTGCCAAAGGGAGTAGTACACAAGTCGACATTTAATCCCTGCGCTAGAGCAGCACAACATTATAATATAGTGGAAGATTTGGCCCAATCGCCATCCGCTATGTCGACTCTTGAAGTACTACAAAATTGCCCATCCCAAAGGCAGGCTTTATTATCAGCCATTGGTGGGATAGACCCAAAGTATTCCAATCTTGTATCCTTCGATCATAAAGGATACGATCCTCAGTTACCAGCTCAACTAGCTTTCCTTGTTCAAGTGAAATCCCTCAACAAAACTGTTCATCGAACGATTATTGATGAGGGGGCATCTACATGCATTATGTCGATGAGTTGCTGGAAAACTTTAGGATCTCCAACCTTGTCGAGATCTTCGACGACATTAAAAGCATTCGACGAAAGGACATATACCCCATATGGTATCCTAAGTAACTTGAAAGTTGAACTAGGAGGGAAAACAATAGAAATAGATGTTGAAGTCATTGATGGGAATCTTGATTACAACATCCTACTAGGAAGACCATGGATATATGCCATGGCAGCTGTTGTGTCGACCTATTTTAGAAAGATTGCATTTCCCTCTCAAGGAGGGATTAAAATCGTCGATCAACAAAACTTCCTCCCCAATGGTTCTCAAGTTACTGGAAGCATTCCCATGATCCATGGAAGCCCCCATTCACTTCAGAATATCGGAGTAGGCCTACTGAAAGATCCTATACTAATGGGAACTTTCGCTCTTCCACCTCCAATCAATCTGGCGGAAGTAGCGTCGATAGGAACCTGCAACATGATATCTTCTAAAAAGATCTCAGAAAAAGATATCGACATGGATCATACAGTGGTTTTGCCCCCAAGCCCAACGGAAATATTGTAGCAATCAATGTTCCTAGCATGGGAGGCAAACCCAAATCAACGCTCATCAAGCGTTTGGATAGATAGGTCTAGAGAATATGGTACCCCTTCAGATCCTTGGTTGCGAGTGCATGTCATTGACGAAGGAATTGTCCAATCTATGGTAATCGAAGGGACACCATGGAATGATTCCCACCATCGTTCCCTTCTTTCGGATTGTGGAGAAGATAATCAAGATGACCTGTATCATCCTTCAGTTTTTGAATTCCTATCAAATACTGTAAAGATGGTGGATTCCGAGCGAAACTTGTCCAATATTGAAGAGACTATCGCCATAAATATCTCGACTAAAACAGATATTGTAGAGAATATTCATGTCGGCAAATGTTGTTCTCCTTCAGAACTAGAGATATATAACGCTCTTTTTCGCGAATTCAGAGATGTCTTTGCTTGGTCATATGATGAAATGCCAGGCATTGACTCGAGTATCGTTGAACACGAAATCAAGATGTATCCAGATGTCAAACCAGTACAACAACGGCTACGGCAGGTGCACCCCAAGAAAGCCGCTGCCATTAAGGCAGAAGTTGAAAAACTTCTCCATGCTGGTTTCATCTACCCGGTTCCTCTAACCGATTGGGTATTGAATATTGTCCCTGTTATGAAAAAACAAGGAACAATTAGAGTGTGCGTCGATTATAGGGATGTAAATCAAGCTTGTCCAAAGGACAACTGCCCTACACCCTTCATTGACTAGATAATTGATGAATGCGCTGGATGCGAAATCTTTTCATTCATGGACGGATTCTCTGGGTATAATCAAATAAATATCCACCCACAGGACTAGTCAAAGACTGCATTTATTTGTCCGTGGGGCACATTCGCATATCGAAAATTACCCTTTGGTTTAAAGAATGCGGGGGCGAATTTTCAGAGGGCAATGAATTATGCCTTCCATGACATCAAAAACATCGTTCAACCATACCTCGACGACCTTCTGGCTCATTCGCGAAAGCGGACTGATCACCCGCAGCATTTAAGAGCGATATTTCTACGTTGCCGACACTACAAGATACGACTCAATCCACAAAAATGTGTATTTTGCGTTAGTTCTGGTCATTTACTTGGCTTTGTAGTCTCGAAGGACGGGATTCGTCTCGACCCATGTAAGGTCCAGGCAATCATAAATTTTCCTCCACCTTCGAATTTGCTTCAGATTCAGAAACTCTAAGGGAAAGCAAACTTTCTGAGGAGGTTCATTCCAAATTACGCCGAACTTGCTAAAGTTTATACACGTCTTTTGAAAAAAGAGGTGCCCTTTGTCTGGGATCAGGTTGCGCAAGCTTCCTTTGATGCTTTAAAATATTCCCTTATGAAAGCATCATTAATGTACGCCCCTGATTATCAAAAAGATTTTAACCTGTATCTGGCTGCAGCGGATACGACCATCGCAATGGTTTTGGTTCAAGAAGTTGATGGAATTGAACATCCTATATATTATTTAAGCAAGAATTTAAATGATACAGAAAGAAAATATTCTTACGTTGAAAAGCAAGCACTCGTAGCTGTTCAAGCGATACAGAGATTTTGACACTATATCCTCTTTCGGAAAACTACCATTCTGTCAGATTGTAACCCAATGACTTATATACTGTTGCGACAGTTGCTGGGGGGCAAATATTCAAAATGGATAGCAATCCTACAAGAGTTTGATCTGGAATTTGTAAAATCCAAGTCAAAGAAAGCTCTAGTTTTCGCAGAATTATTGTGCGATCTCCCATCGTCGTCCAACGATGAAACATCAGAAGAAACAATCGTGGATGAAAGTTTGTTTCTGATATCTGCAAGCAATGAGTGGTATGGAGATATAATCATTTATCTCCAAACTCAAAAATAGAGGCCAAACACCTCCCACTCCGAACAAAAACGTATTCGATACCAAGCAAAAGACTACATGATCATCGGTGATACACTTTATCGTCGCGGTATCGATACAGTTCTGAGAAGGTGCCTCACGCATGAGGAGGCCGAAAAAGTCCTGAATGATTGTCATTCAGGCGAGTGTGGGGGGCATCAATCTGGATATGCTACAGCACAAAAAATCTTACGAGCAGGATACTTCTGGCCGACAATATTCAAAGATTGCATAACCGCAGTCAGAAGTTTCCATGCTTGTCAAATTTTCGATAGCAAAACCAGAAGACCACCCTCACCTCTGCAACCAATAGTTGTTGTTGGGCCATACGCCAAATGGGGCATCGATTTCATGACATGTAACCCCACCTCGACCGGGGGGCATGGGTACATCATAGTCGCAGTTGACTATTTTACCAAATGGGTCGAGGCGATGCCTACATTAGATAATACTGGTGAAACAACTGCCCTCTTCTTTTTCAATCATGTAGTCGCCAGATTTGGCATGCCGTAGGCTATAGTCATAGATCATGGATCGCATTTTCTCAATCACATGATGGTTGAATTAGCTGCCAAACTAGGGTTGTCTCACGACAGCTCTACTCCATATTATCCGCAAGCCAATGGACAAGTTGAAGCAATCAACAAGGTCCTCAAACGCATGCTGCAAAGGATGATTGGAGCTCACAAAAGAAAATGGCACCTAATCCTGTACTCAGCTTTGTGGGCTTACCGAACATCGGTAAGGAATGCAACCGGGTTCACACCTTTCCAACTTGTATATGGCCTGGAAGCAGTCTTACCAATCCAGTGTGAAATCTCGTCTCTCAAACTCGCAATTGATCTCCTCCCCGGAACTTCAGAAGAAGAAGCTCGTTTCTTGGAATTAATCCAATTGGATGAAACCCGTCGTGATGCCACTTTGGCTAACGAAGCCCATAAGAAATGAGTCAAAGCGCAGTTAAAAAAAAATGTCAAACTCCGTGTCTTCTCATAAGGTGACTTGGTCTTGCTTTACGATCAAGAATCCGATAAATTGGGAGCAGGTAAATTTAAGTCTTTATGGATGGACCCCTATATTGTTAAACGAGTGTTAGCAAAAGGAGCCTACGAGTTAATGGATTATGACGGAATTCCGCTGGCGCAACCTCGCAATGGGTTGTACCTCAAGCGTTACTATGCGTAATGGTAACCTGTGTGCTTTTGTTATATTTTTGTTTTCGCTAAAGTGTTTATTTTGGTCAAGTAATCCACTTTTTACATTTGTTGCAAATGTCAAACCTATTGGAGTCATGTGTTGGATATGCCGACGGAGCAAGTCGTAGTTTGCGGAACCTATCCTCCGCAGCCTGGGCCATTTTTGATGCGAGCGGCGAGTTAGTAAGTTTCAGAGGTGTATGTATTGGTCGATCAACGAATAACATCGCTGAATATAGCGCGTTGATAGAACTTCTCTCTGATGCCATCACACATGGTATACGCCGACTAATTGTCAGGCTAGACTCACAACTCGTAATACTACAACTCAAGGGTATATATTCCGTCTGAAACCCAGCTATTTATCGCATGTTCCTAAGGGTTAAGATTTTGGAAAGACAATTTGATTTTATTCAATATCAACATATTTCCAGAAACTTAAACACATTAACTGATTCATTAGCAAATTATGTGTTAGATAGACATTTGCAACATTTATAAAAAGAAACATACCATCAATGTTTGCATTTGGATCATGTAACTTAACCAAAGTAAAAATCTGAAAATCAAAAATATATATAACTGTTTATGGTTTACACATAATGTTCTGTAACCAAGACAAAATCGGTCAAATGACCCAAAAACTCAAAATGCTAGGGGGCACCCTAGTCTAATGATGCTCGTGATAGCAAGTCACAGCCTGTGCGATCATGCGTACGAGACGAGTCCATCATCTGGGCACACCAATAGTATGCCGCTATAACCGCAAAGGTAGCTCGTCAGTCCTCACATCTGGAATACCGAGAGTGAGGCCCTCAACCTGCTCCTGTAATGCTGTGAGAGTCTCGGCCACATCGAGGTCACGAAGAATAGCCCTTCCGACAGCCTCTCCTGCTGGGGCAGCAGCTGGTACTCTCAAGTGAACTACTGGACGAACAGGACCAACATCTACATGTACACATGAGTTTGATTAAAGTCTTGATAGAATAAAGCACAAGGACATTATAAACAAAAATGATAAACAGGAATATGGTCAAAGATTTTACCAATGGCGCCCCACTGCTCGCCATCCGGTAGTACTAAATCTGGATCACCCCGGAAGTCCATGCCAGCGTATGGATACTAAGAATAAACCATCTCCTGATGATCAAACCACCTGAAGAAGGTATCAGAAAATGAAATCTGAGACTGGCCAGCATGCTTAGACATATGGTCAACCCATCTCTGCATACGTGGTTCAGTAGGAGAAGGTAAATCGAGTGCAATGTACTGCGGCTACATCAGTGGTATCTTCTCCAAGACAAAGGCGGTCAAAATAGAACCATACCCAAAGTTCTTCAACCTCCCGCTCTTTATCTTGGTCAACTGTTCTTTCATCACAAGAAGTACTGCGTCGCACCAGTTGAACACCTTCGGTGGGAGGCATTCCAAGGCATGATGCATGTAAGATTGGTTGGCTACATGAAGAGCCGTACCACCGGCCATCCTACCAAAAGTAAATAGAATAGTCCTGAGGGACCTGTCAGTGACATCACGGATGATGATCTTGCCGTCTTTACTCGGCTGAGATCCTTCTCTGCAGTACTGGCGGACATAATCTCTCACAGAATTGCCTCCTCGAGCCGAACCTGACAAAGAGATGGGGGCACCCCGCCTCGACAAGCCAGTCAAGAAATAGATGTCTACTACAGTCAAGGGGATGGATTTTCCCCTGATCTGGAAAACCTGATTGGTAGGATCCCAAGCATTGAGCAAATACTGTAGTAAGTTGATCTGCTGTCTCATGCTAGAAATGCGGAAGAACTTCAGCAAGCCACAATTCCGCAGCGCGTTCACTGTAACTGGATCATGTAGGGCAAGCATGTCCTCTTCTTCATGCTCACGTTCTCACCATGTAATGGTCATCTTACTCCAAAGATCTTTGAAAAACAAACAAGAGAGGAGTTAGGTCCTGATTTTGATGAGAAAAAGCCAAAAATTCCATAAAAAAATTGTGCATCAAATTCCCTTTTTGCGCCCAACGCACCTGCAACAGTGTTCTAGGTGCGTTGAATGTCAGATAGCCTTTAGACAGGCCAACATTCAACGCAGGTTTCGATACACTGAGGGTGCATTGATGGCAGAACGAGTTCTTTAAACCCCCGGGACTCAGAAAAGCTAGGAATCAAGCTCAAAATGCAAAATGGAAACCATGAAATGAAAGAGCTCAGGTTTAGCTCCTACCTGGTCCAGATGGCGCCGAGAATCGTCCATAGAATCTCCCGAAATCAGCTGATGAAATCGAGGGGGAAAAGCACCTCCAAAGCTCCAACAAACCAAGTTCAAATGAAATGGTAAAATGAGAGGTAAAAACACTTTTTCATTACTTTTACGTAGTTCAAAGTAAAATATTAGTGTTCAAACTTGTTTTCAAGCATATATTGTTCATTTCTGACTAGTTTGATGAAGCGGTTGAAAATACAGTACGATATTTGAAAGGATAAAGCTATTTATGGTAAAATCAAAACAAGGCCATCTAATCGAGCAGTTTTAGCACATAGTTCAAGCTTGTTAAAAAATAAACATAAGACATGAGCAAATGTTTCCACCCGCGTTTAAGCTCAGTAAAAAATGAACTATCCCCCAGTAAATAATCATCGTGAATGTAGTACTTCAGCCGTTAAAGCCTTGGTCGTGTTTGCATCGTCACCTCCACTTTTCATTGGCCGATCATTCACCTCCATTTGATTGTTTACCCATTTTGAGGAACAACTACGAAGAGTGATCTCACTAGCCATCCTTGGGACACTGTCGTGATTGGAAAATTCCAAACCTTACCTGGAATCAGCTGCTACCCGTTTTATCACTCGTTCCTCAAAAGACGAGTCTCCTTTAAGCTCTTTTCAACTGACTTGTAAAATATGAAAAGATTGCCGAGCCATTGGCCTCTCCAGCTCGTTAAAGGGACAGGAAGTGCTATCCCTCCTCTAGATTTTAATCTTTTTGGACCTGAGGGATTATTACACAAAAAGATCGAGTGCTTGTTTTGTTCGGCTCGTTAAAGCTATCGAAAATTCATCCCTTCTGTATTGTTTTATACTTTTTCGAACTTAAGGGATTAGATGACGAAAAAGGAATTTTGGAGTTACCTTTACGTTCCTTTTCAGACTCTCTAAAATTGAAAAGGACCGAGTTATCTTTGTCGTTAAACTTGTTAAAAAGATTAATAGCGACAAACTTGTCTTTAGACGAGAACGAGTTTCACTATCGCTAGGCTCGTTAAAACATAGTGATGGGTTTGCCCGAAGGGAAAATTATAGAACAAGCATATGTTATCCTCCTCAAGCTTGACAAAAATAAAGAGGTACTGGTCAGCAATGACTGGGGAAAAATTGGGAAGAAAACTCAAAGAAACTTTGTTGGTAGCAAGTCGCTCTTGAACATGACACTTCCACTCCGTGTTCGAGTCAGGTTGGGTTGTTTCATTCACCAGTCACATCACCATGATCACGCCATACCATCCACATTTGGGGTTAATGCTACCAATCCATCACATCAGTTTCGCCGATATGTTCAAGAGAAGTCATCTAGAGAAGTCACCTGTGTCTCACCCACTACCATACATTATACTCCATTCTTTCATGACCGCCACTCTGAACATTATATCATCAGATCATTTTCACATCCATCAAAATCATTTGCTCCGTTCCGTGTCATTGATGTGGGATTCATTAAGGCTCTCCTGTGACGGATCACTTCTTGTCGACATCAGCTCATTATCCAAGAAGTTGATCTAGGAACACCCCATTCAGTACTTTGAAGCTTGCATGCCTCAATGGCAAGTTTCTTACTTCCGGTGACAGGTTTACATCAATGGCCTTCGACCGAAAGATTTTGTGTGGTGTTCGACGCCAAGTCCTTTATTCACACCACGTGAATTGTACTATAGTACCTTGAGGATCATTATCATTATCGGTGATTCCTCTCGTGCTTGTTAACAGTTTACATCATTGACTGGTAATCAAGCGATGTCTTTCCATGTTCGACTTCAAAACATTTCTCACATGGATGGACTTGTACTTCGAGTGAAGATCGGACGAGATTGAAGACCCCGGATCTAGTTTCATCCATCCGGGCTGCAATATATATTCAGGGGAATAAAGACATCAAATGTACAGCACAGATAATCATCCTACCAAAGGATGATGGCTCTATCAGAATCATCAGTCTACACTCAGACGATTGTTTGTCCTATGTACATGAAAATGAATTTATAAAGCTAAGCATGGGAATGCCCACCTCAGCTAGATCATGAAAACAGTATGAAGATAATGTATTGTATTGTATCTTATTACAGGTGTCCTCCCAGCATTGAAAGAACTTCGGATCCTCATAATAAAGCATTTCACCCGACACCAAAAGGTTAACAGCCTCATACTTTAGGGGGCAACTGTTATAGACATTTTTGTGCCTTACAACTCCAAGCATGAAATGTCCATAAACCAAGGGCTCCTAAGTCCCTAAAAGTGTTGTTCTAACCCCTAAAGGAACAAGGTCAACAGATTACAGCTTCTCCCAGAGGTTCTCCACCAGAAACTGCTCAGAATTGGTCAAAACAGGATCATTTCAGCTGCTCCACTCGCTAAGTGCGTTGCATTGCACCCAAATACAATGTGAGGGTGTGTTGCATTTCAAAACTCCCTTCTGTAGGGTGCGATGGGTGAGAAATGACAAATGGCAGTGTAATTCCGCGAGGTGGAGAGGCAATGGAAGCTTCCAGAATCTTCTCCTATGACACTTGCCTCACTGAATTCAACCAAAGATGAGTAAGAGACCCTCAGTCTCCAAGTGGAAGCAAGGACTGACAGAGAGAAGACACTAATCAAATCACAAGCTGACTCATCCTCCTTACACATATCTATATATGGATCCCTCATCCCAAAGATCCAAAGGCTGGAATTTTTCATATTGTAAGGAATTGTTGTTGGTTTCTAGAGACAAACATCAGACTGTTGGGTGATTTATGCTTTGTTTGAGGTGAAGAGGGGCTTCTTTGCTGGGAGGTTGATGCTGAGTCGGAACCACTAGTTGTAACTCCTCCTAGATCTTTTCTTGCTTATCAATAAAAACTATTTGAGTTTTCCTCCATGCTTTTGTATCATTGATGCTTGTTACATTTTGTGTGGTTAACTTAAATATGATCCTAAGTTGTTTATGAATATATATCCTTGTCTTTGTATAGTGCTCTTCTTATGTGATCTTACAGGTACTTTGTGAAGTTGGGCAAGCAAGGGAGCAGGTAGCTGGAGACTATCAAAGAAGAGAGGAATTGGATCAAAGGATTAGCGCAAGACACAGGTTGGTTCTTTCTATTCCTCCCTGTCTATAATTCATAAAGGAAATATAAAAGTAGTTTTTCTCTGTTTGTTTCTAAGGCAGTTGTCACACCTTAGTGGGATAGAGTAGTTCTAAATAGACACTTTTCCCTGTAATAGTAAGCCCAAGTTTACACAGGTCAACATAGTTCATTACGGCTAAAGTGAGTTAAACATCATCTAGGGCATTTACAGAGGAACTCAGCAGCAGATTAATAGAGCAAGCCAATGGTCATCGTCCTCTTCTAAATTCAGTTATGTTCCTGTTATTTCATGTTCTTTGAGGTGTATTTTACCCTCTGTAAAATTATGTAATAATTTTTACTTCATATAGTTAGAGAAGCAGTTAAATAATTTGGGTAGTTTCAGAAATCAACAACTGTTTCACAATGTATAAAAAGATGAAAGTTTACAAATAGGTGGTTTGAATTTTGGAGAACCCGAAGACTAGGCCACTGTATTCTTGATATCATCGTTGATTAATAAAAGAATCAGAAGTTTCCATGAGTTGTTGGGTATAATTTTGTAACCTTCTCAGTCATGTGTCATGTTATGTTTTCTTCTTTCAAGTATAGTAATGAAGCTGCAGGTCTTTATTTGTTTATGTAGATAAAGTTAAAATTCCTTAAAAGAGCACTCCTATACTCGAAGTTTCCACCTTCCTTTCTAAGTTATAGATAATAGTTTCTGTGAAAGAGCACCGTATTATCTTTAACTTCTCCAAGAGTCACAGATATAGTTTTTGTGTTAACTAGCATATTTTCTATGATTCAGTTCTCATTTTCATAATTCTTCTAAGTTACAGATAGTAGTTTTTGTGAAAAAACAACATATCATCTTTAAATTCTCCTTCAAGCTTTCTTCACTCAACATTTATATCTAGCAACAAATGGCATTTTGAGATTTTCTGGTCATATATGTATTAAGGGTTAAAGACCAAGTTTTCTAGGTCCTTCGTTTGAGAACACAACAAACAATAAGTGACAGTAAATAAGATTTATTAATGTCTTACGCACAATTTCTTTACAGCCAGGAAATTGGTTTCTTAAGGTATAATAGTACTCATAGTTATTGCTGAGTTAGTTTTGGGTTATGGACCCAATCAATCCATCAGTGGCATTGGATGCACCTGATGTCTCTTTATAAGTTTGGAAGCACGGGGTGTCTGAAAGCACATGACAGATGTATCCAAACTGGGTGTAGATAAGCTATAAATGTTGAGATTTTCTTATGGCTTCTTCCTTGTTATGTGGGGATGAATTTTCCATGTCTTTTGAAATTTCCGATGTGAGGGATCTCAAAAACAAGTTGAAGAGGAATTTATCTTCAAACTATGCTTTACACAAGCTATGGAATTTCTGCCATTCATGTATATGATCTGATATATGGGTAGCAAGTGCTTTTTGTAAGTGGGTGAGGAGCTCCATGCCCGAATCATGACAAATTGGGTGCTTGAAAAAAGCGAGGAAAGTTGTAGCTAGTGAGCTGAAGTTTCCATGTGATGCAGAAGGCTGGTCAATGTACCATTTCGCTATAAGCCCAGTAAGGGTGCATTGAAATAGTTGTAATCTAATAGTATCATCGATGATACTATTAGACAAACACCACAGGTGAAAATTCATGACATGGTTTCCTCGGTCTTCACCATGTGTCCCTTCAAACTTTGGAATATCCAAAGGGAGTTTGGTGGGTATAGTTGGCAAATTTTGGCCATGGGCGATCATGTAATTGGTTAGCTTACTTAAATATGGTAGGTTTAATGAAGCTATGAACGGGATCTATGAGTTATCCACCACAATGAAACGATTTAGATAACTATATGTAAAGGGGTACTCTATGGGGAAGTTTTAGGAGAACTACCTCGATGGGTGTCTCGCAGACTATCCATGGGAGTGGTGTGTGGGCTCCCCAAAGAGGTAGCACATGGGGACCCTTATGGGGTGGTGAATGGTGTACTTTGATGGGGAGGTGTCCCGAGAAAAGATGTGCCAATAAAGGAATATCCAATAATGGTGGTTGCGTGATGTCCTCTACTCCTAAATTTAGGGAGTCCTAGCACACCTCTTGATAATGCCGGGGGGAGTGTTCAAAAAATGTCTAGATCAACGAGGAGTCATGGGGTCCCCTATGCTATCGATTAGAGTGTTTGATACTTTGCGCATGGTAAGGGAAGGATATAAATACAAATGCAATAAAATCACATACATAAAACAAAAGCGAAAATAAAAATGGTTACTTTCCTTTTACAATTAACCTATATGATCAATCAAACAATAAATGGTTTTCATTTTTTGTGTATGATAAAAAATCTTATGCAGACCTAATCATCCTTTCCACTCTCAAAGTAACTAGGCCTTGTGGAGATATCTTCTGATGGGTCTTGGGGCAAAGTCCCGAAAGAACTGGCAATTCCTTTCAGCAGCCGAAGAATCAACTAAGGTAATGGAAATGAGGTTCAAGTGTTGCCTGCATCATCACCTATAGGGAAAGGATTCCCTTAAGTTTGGCCACTAAAGTACCTTTGTTCCACATGATAATTTGATTCTTTAGCTTCATGGTAGTCAGTTACCAGTACTGAGCACTAGATGGGTCAGGTAGCCCCAAAGAGTATCGCATGCACTGGACCTAAGTTGAACCCCCTCTGAATTAGATCTCTTCCATTCTCGGGTATTCTCTTTCATGGGATTATTGAAGGATTTTAAGCTCCCTAAAAAGTCAACAACTATGTTTCAAAGGTGTAACATGACCATGGCTGCTTATGGGATGCCTACCCCCAGTGGTCCTAACATGAACCATAATTTGTTTGGTGGCCCCTGTGGGGAAATTTAGTTGGTTCAAGTTATGGTTGTTTTAAGGAGTCTTAATTCATTTATGGAGTGATTTTTTAAGAAAAAATAAACTAAGTGCATAAAGCTCTGGAAATTGGATTCCTTCTAGTACAAAGCTTATGGAAGCTTAGTGTGTGATGCAAGTGAACATACAAAGTGTGGTAAGATGCGGATATCCGATGATCCTTTACAATAACCTTCTAATCACACTAAGTGTTGATTTTTCCTTGTATTGAAAAGGAAATATGGTGTGGGTGATGGGCCACTTACTCTTTTCCTATTAAACTATGTGAATTTCAACAAGCGAGACAAAAATTCAAATTCTTTAAGAAAGTTTTCATATGAAAACCCAGGTTCGTCTAAGAGATGCAAGGGAAGCAGAAATTACTTACTTTCTATAATAACACTTGCTCCTAGTCCCATAAAATGAAAAAATGATTTCTTTGGTTAGTAGTAAGATTTGTGGATGATGGGCCACTTACTTCTTTACTAGTTAAGCTATGTGATTTGTAGAAAACTTTAGCAAAATAGTTTGAAAAACATATGTGGAATTTGGCCACTTACTTTTCTCCCTAATTAAGATATGTGTGTATTGCAAATAAAAATGAAAAAATACTCTAATTTCTCCACTAATTGAGGTTAGTAAAGCAACCAGGCAAACTAAATAGATAATAACAAATGCAGAGGTGAAGGCAATTCACTAAAGGCTGCCAATCACTTGAGAAAAGAGAAAATATAAGGCTCTTTTTACTTTTTGGTTACCGCATGGGTTTAGCCACACACAGACGCATGCACATGTTTGTCAGAGAAAAATTCATGCAGGTGAGCAGAGAAAATGAAAACTCAATTTCATGGGCTCAAAACAGGTCCTAGATGTTGTTAGGATATTCCGACACATAGGATATAGTTAAGTTCAACTTGGTCTAGCATAGAGTTAGGTTAGAGTTAGGTAAAGTGTGTTTCTTTACCGTTGTACATTTTGTAACTTACAATCCGACGGTCACGATATGTAGTGATCCGACGGTTCACTCTCACCTCGGTATTACCGACACTTGATCCGTGGCTTGACACCCGATTGGTCCATGAGTTCTATTTAAAGCGCATGGAGGGTCATTGTTCGGGTAATCCGTGCATGAGAGAAGCTTATGTAAATTTTCATTCTTTGATTAATAAATTGTCTGTACCCACGTTGGGACAGGCCGTGGACTGTTTCCCTCCTTGCACTCTGAGGGTTTTAACCACGTCAAAAATACTGGTGTATTGATTTGAGATCTGGTTGTGAGCGGTGTCCTTTTGGTATTCTTTCTGAGGAACTTACCCTGTAAATTCCTACATGGTATCGGAGCTATTTGAGGGCCGCGTCCGTTGGTGATCCAAATCTGAAGCCGGTAGAACTGCATGCGGCTGTCGTTTCCTAGATCTGCTGTTTCTGACTGCTTTCGGGCCGAGAGGACTGCTCTGTTGCGTTCGGAGCATCTGTTTCAGTGAGGAACCCCTTTCGTTTCACGTGAAAAGGTTTCCGGTAGCCCTAGCTGCGTCATTTTTCAGATCGGGAGGTATACAGTGTTTTTTTGCAGTTTACTGTCATTTTCTCTCTGCTTATTTCGGTTTCGGTTTATTTAGCCTTTTTTTTTTCCCGGATCTATACCTTTCATTTCTGCGTATGCTCTTTGCCCTGCGACTCTGTGCGATCTGGGCAAATCAGAAACAGAAAGAAAGGATTTTTCTCATGCGTATGCTCTTTTCCCTGCACCTTAGTGTGATCTTGGAAAATCAGAAACATTGAGAAAAATATTTAGTTTTTCGGTTAAAAGCTAACTTTGAGATTTTTTTTAAAATTCTAGTTTTTTTTGCTAAAGCTAACTTTGAGCCGTAAGGTTCGTTTTTCTTTGCATATTCGTGTTGGGTTTTGTGTTTTGTGTTTTGTAGGGGAAAAGAGCCTTCCCAAGGCAAGCACGCAAATCGAGGCCCCCCCCCCCCCCCTTTCTCTCTCTCTCTCTCTCTCTCTCTCTCTCAAATATTTTGTATAGATCAATTGGTTCAAAGACTTTTTAAGAGAGTAGAGGTCTTGGGTTCAAGTCTCCATTTTGTGGGGGCGGATTTTTTCATTCCCGCACATTCGCGCACTTTGCCGGCAACGTCAACAATTTTTTTTCAAAAAGCCATAACTTCTTCATCCGGAAGCCTTTTTCAGAGCCGTTTTTTTTAAAACCGCCTATTTTTTCGAGATCTATCCATTGGACCACTTACTTTCAGCATCTTCAGCTTCAGGTTTTTTTCAAAAAATGGAAAGTCCATGCCAAGTCATTCTTGACAGCACTAACTACTTCCAATGGGTAGCCTACATGGGAGATTTACTTAGAAGTAAAGGTCTCTTCAGAATAGCCACAGACCAAGAGAAGAAACCCAAAGATGAAGACAAGGCCGAAAAATGGGAAAATAGACAAGATCAAGCACGTGGTTTGATAGGAATGTCTGTTTCTCCTGATCTTAGATTCCACATTGCAGAAATTGAAACTCCTCATGAAGCATTAGAAAAACTTGCTAAAGTTTTTGGGATTAAAAATGAAATTAGAGCCCATCAACTTGAGAATGAGTAGCTTACTTTGGATCCTAATAATTTTTCTTGCATTGAAGATTTCTTGTCCAAATTCAAGACCCTTAGATATCTCTTGGAAGGTGTTAAAGTTAAGAAAGAAGATGGTAACCTTATTTATTCCATCCTTACTAAGTTGGGACCAGCCTACTCTGTATTTGTTTCCACTTTCCATTCTACAAGGGAAGCTTTCATTTGTCAAGGCAAAGACTACAAACCCCCTTCCTTTGACTCCTTTTGTGATTCCTTAATAAGAGAACAAGAAAAACTCTTACACCTTGGTCTTCTTAATCTTGGAAACTCTTCGTCGAAAGCGTTAGCCGCCCAGTAGCAACCAAATTCAAAGAATCCTAAGAAGTCTTATCCTCAAAGGAATGGTCCTAAACCAACTCAGCCTCAAGATGAAAGATCATTTCAGCAAAATGACAAGACCAATAAAAACAAATGGAAGAGGACTGACAGACATTGTAACTTTTGTAATCGAGATGGCCACTTAGAATCTAAATGCTTTAAGAAGATGGAAGCCTTGGAAGCCGCAATGAAGAAACATAACATCCATCTGGAGCCTACTTCAACTTCAACTTCCGGAACGGCACTTTCTGCATGTCATCGTCAATCATCTCAGTCTGGTTATGCATTAAATGTATCTTTTTCTTCTTCTCATTCTCATGAGTGGCTCATTGATTCTGGAGCCTCTTGTCACATGGCCAAAAACCAAGCCATGTTTTCTTCTTTAAATGATTGTAACACCAAAAATATATATGTTGGTGATGATAGATCTCTTAATGTTGTAGGGACTGGAACTGTTCATCTAGACAATGGTCAGTTCAATGATGTATTATGTGTTCCAAACTTATCCTGCAACCTTCTATCTGTCTATCAGATAACTCATTCAGGTGAAGGTAAAATTGTTGAATTTTCACCTCATGATGTTGTAATCAAGGATCTAAAAGATCCTAAACAGATTCTAGCTACTGGTCTTGCTGATGATTCCAAAAGGTTGTATAAGTTTCACAACTTTGGGTCATCCCATCTTCCCTCAGTGTTTGTTGCTCATAATGATGAAGTGAGCAAACTTTGGCATGAGCGGTTTGGTCACTTAAACTATCGCTCCCTTCAGCATCTATGTAAAGAAAATATGGTGACAGGTCTTCCTATGGTATCTTGCAAAGATGGTGTTTGTTCCGGATGTGTACTCGGAAAACATCATCGGGACAGTTTTGACAAACGTGCCTCTTGGCACGCCTCAGCCCCTTTACAGCTTGTGCACAGTGATTTATGTGGTCCTCTTCCTGTTGCTTCATTCTCTGGCTGCAAGTACTTCTTAACTTTCATTGATGATTTCTCTAGACGCACTTGGGTATACTTCTTAAAACTCAAGAGCGAAGTATTTAGCACTTTTTTGGCCTTCAAAGCATTTGTTGAAAAACAATCTGGACATCAAATTCTTAAGCTAAGAACTGATAATGGTGGAGAATATGTTAAAAACGCATTCATCAACTTTTGCACCGAAAATGGAATTCAAATGCAACATACTGTTCCATACACTCCACAACAAAATGGTGTAGCTGAAAGGAAAAATCGCACCTTAAAGGAAATGGCTAATTGTATGCTGCAATCTAAAGGACTCAGTCTTAGTTTTTGGGCCGAAGCAATTAATTGTGCAAATTATATAATCAATCGCACTCCTACTAAGGTTCTAGAGAATATCACTCCAGAAGAAGCTTGGAGTTCCATTAAACCAGATGTAAGTCACTTTCGTGTGTTTGGAAGTGAAGCATGAGCCCATATTCCAGATGAAAAGCATAAAGCTTTAGAACCTAAGAGTGAGAAATGTACTTTTGTTGGATATTCTGAAGATGTAAAAGGTTATAGACTTATTCCATTTAAGTCCAAAAATGTTATCATTAGAAGAGATGTAAAATTTGATGAAAATAAATCGGCCTGCGAGCCTAGTCCGACGGATGTGCCACCTCTTCCTATCTCTTCTATCTTTGAAAACATTTCTTCTTCTGATGATGAAAGCGAGGATGATAATCCTCCCCCACCTTCTCAGGATCCTCAACTTCCAAGATGGGTCCGTGCTACTCGGGATGCAGCAGGTGATCTTGCCGGTGATCCTACAGATCAGCGACGTACACGTTCTCAGTTTGAAAGAGCCTCTTCTTTACTGGCTCAAGCTCCAGTAAATCATGATCCTGACACTTTTGCAGAAGCTTCAGGCCATCCACATTGGGAAGCAGCTATGAATGAAGAATATCATTCATTGATGACAAATGATACATGGGATCTTGTTCCTCTACCAAAGGGACGCAAACTTGTTAGATGCAAATGGGTTTACAGAACCAAGTATGGACCAGATGGGAAAGTTGATAAACATAAGGCTCGTCTAGTTGCTAAGGGCTTTTCACAGGTTGAAGGCATTGACTACACTGAAACCTTCTCTCCAGTTGCCAAAATGAACTCTATCCGCCTTGTTCTTTCCCTTGCTGCCTCTTTAAAATGGGAAGTCCATCAAATGGATGTTAAATCTGCCTTCTTGCATGGGGACTTGCAGGAAGAAATCTATATGGAACAACCCATTGGCTTCATACAAACAGACTCCAGCCTCGTTTGTCGACTTAAGAAATCCCTTTATGGCCTCAAACAAGCTCCTCGGGCTTGGTATGCCAAAATGGATAGCTTTCTTTTAGAATCTGGCTTTTCTAGGTGTCATTCTGACAATACTGTCTACACCAAGAAAGTGGGCAACTCTCTTATCATCCTTGTTCTTTATGTTGATGATCTTATTCTTACTGGTAGTGATCCCAACCTTATAAACCATGTGAAGTCCAGCCTTAAAAAGAAATTTGAAATGACAGACTTAGGACACTTACACTATTTTCTCGGTCTTCAAGTCTTGCAATCCCAAGAAGGTATTTTCCTTTCCCAGTCCAAGTATGCTTGTGATATTCTTCGTCATTTTCACATGGAAGACTGTAAGCAAGCCCCTTCTCCCTTTCAGTCTGGAGTCAAACTTTCAGTCTCTTGTACTTCTCCTGAAGTTGATGCTACCTTATACCGCCAACTTGTCGGAAAACTCTTGTATTTAACCCATACTCGTCCTGATCTTTCCTTTGCTGTTGGCCTTGTTGCTCGTTTTATGCAAAACCCCCGTGAAAGTCATTGGAAAGCAGCTAAAAGAATACTTCGTTATGTTCGAGGTACAGTACAGTTTGGGATTCATTACAGTGCCAAAGCAGCTCCTCTGTTAGTTGGTTTCACTGATTCTGATTGGGCTGGTGACCTTGATGATCGGAAGTCTACTGCCGGTTATGTCTTCACTCTTGGTTCAGGACCTATTACATGGGCTTGTAAGAAACAGGCTGCCATTTCTCTTTCGTCAGCAGAAGCAGAGTATCGTGGTGCCGTGGAAGCTAGTAAGGAAGCCTTGTGGCTTCGTCAGATCCTATCAGAATTTGGCTTTGAGCAGCAGCATCCAACCACACTTTGGTGTGATAATCAAAGTGCCATTCAGCTATGCAAAGATCCAGTCCAGCATCAGCGCAGCAAACACATTGAACTACACATGCACTTCATCAGAAAGCTCATTCATGACCATGTTCTTGAAGTGCAATATTGTCCAACGGATGATCAGGTTGCAGACATCTTCACAAAGGCTCTCACAGAGGCGAAGTTCACTAAACTTCGATATATGCTTGGAGTTCAGGAAGTTGTCACTAAGGGGGGATAGGCTCTAGTGCCTCCTTCCTTCTCCTATTGTGTCATATTTGTAAATCCTTCAATCCTATCCCAAGTTGTTCTTAAGGGGGGATGTTAGGATATTCCGACACATAGGATATAGTTAAGTTCAACTTGGTCTAGCATAGAGTTAGGTTAGAGTTAGGTAAAGTGTGTTTCTTTACCATTGTACATTTTGTAACTTACAATCCAACGGTCACGATATGTAGTGATCCGACGGTTCACTCTCACCTCGGTATTACCGACACTTGATCCATGGCTTGACACCCGATTGGTCCATGAGTTCTATTTAAAGCGCATGGAGGGTCATTGTTCGGGTAATCCGTGCATGAGAGAAGCTTATGTAAATTTTCATTCTTTGATTAATAAATTGTCTGTACCCACGTTGGGACAGGCCGTGGACTGTTTCCCTCCTTGCACTCTGAGGGTTTTAACCACGTCAAAAATACTGGTGTATTGATTTGAGATCTGGTTGTGAGCGGTGTCCTTTTGGTATTCTTTCTGAGGAACTTACCCTGTAAATTCCTACAGATGTCCTGCAAAAATTCCAGAGAGGTGTTGAGCACCTTGTAGAGTGGTTATGCAGAGAGAAGATCCTACAAACACAATATTTAGATTAAAGAAAAGACAACAATATGGTTTCCATTCCTTTAGTAGTGTTTTTGTGGAAATGGTTTACCAAAAGACACCTCCTTAACAGATGATTGTTCCCTGCAAAGGATTACAGACGAAGTTGGTGTTGTTAGTGAACAAAATTAGATAAAAAAAGCATTGAAAATAATGAAAATAATGCATACACAAAAACAAACTAAAACAAAGAGATATATACACAAACAATGCTCAATGGAGCAAACAAGTCAACAAAATAATGGAAGAATCTCCCTTTATTTACTGTTGGTAGTAGAGGTTGAATATAGTAGATGAATCTTAGACACTTGAAGAGAATTATTTGAGAAATGGTGTTAAAAAAATCCTCAATGAGGGGTTTTATTTTCCTCAATCTATTTTCAAGCTTCTCCTCTCTCTCAAAGAAGTATGAAGACTCTCCAATGGTGGATTCATGTTCTCTCACTAAGATGATGGATTGCTTAGAAGAAATATGGCCAACATGTCAGTGCTCTTACTTTCCTTGGCTTCAAGAATGGAATGTTGGTTTTCTCTTATAGAAATTTGGCCAACATAACATTGCCTCATATTTTTCTCTCCCATGGCCTATCTATATAGAATTTTTGAATCCATCTTCCATCTCTTGGTTCATGCATGAAAATGACTCACGAGTAGGACAAGATGATTCCATAAAGGGTTGCATATCTTTAGGGCGACTCAAATTTGGCTATCCTGAAATGAGATAATGTCAGGGAATCCATTCCAAGTGTGTGGAGTGGTCCCAAATTCATTGAGTCATCCATTTCTTTGACCATGCGGCTTTCAAATTATATTCTGCACATGCACCACTATCAAGGAAATAGTCATGGAATCCTCAATTTTTTAACCTTATAAACTTTGGACCTTAGGAGAAATTAATTTTTTAAAACTTCATGATGTCTTCGACTGGAAAATATTCACTTTTGAATTCTATTAGATGTCTTTTAGCGTCTTCTGGATTGTGCAAAAATGTGTACGATTTTCTATTGTTAACAATGACTTAGAACTTTGACTTGATGTTGAGATATGTTATGGGCTATAGATCTCACTATAATAGAAAATTTGGGATTTGATCTAATAACTAATGATTTAATTTGACAATTGATGATTTTCCTTGATAATAATTCTATATGGGCATAGTGACCTTCAGCAACTAATATTGGTATTCGATAATGGTTTCATATTGGCCTCATTGTTCTTAGAATAATGGTTGAAGTATTGACAGTTGTGATTCAATATGAAGATGGAAACTGCATAACTTATTCTTAGTGTATGCATTTCCATCTAGTGACTTATATTATGACCATGACATTGAATTTATGAAGTCTGGTCTGATATTGTTTGTTAAGTTACAACTTGTTGGCATGATAATAGAAGAAGTCATGACTTGATGAGATCTCTACCTATAACCTAGTCTAAAGAAGGTATACAATGATTATTTTTATATTGGTTCTGATCTAGCATCTAAACTTTGATAAGTTGACTTATTTTATGTGATTGTATAATATTCAGCATATTGGTTTGTAAAAGTGTTATACTTGCAGAGAGAATTGTATGAAGCAAGCTCCTCGATCTCAATGTGTTTACATTAATAGATATCTTGTGAAGTCAATATTATGTTTTGATCCAAACCTCCACTTCATAAGTGTTCCAAGGTATGACTTTGATTTTGGTTTTGGTTTTATATGTTGACGATCTACTCTTGACAAGAAATGAGCCCCTGATAATTAAAGTAAGAGGGAGATGATCTTTGAAGTGAAATATGAAGAACCATGGCATGATGGATTGATTTTTGAAGTTGGGAAAATAAAATTTATATCACAAAGCTATTGAAGAAATTTTGGAAAAAGGAAATGCAAATGCTTGGACACTATGATTGAATTTCAAGAAGTTTTGAAGAGATATTGTTGAACTTGACTTGGGAACCAACAATTGATTGAAGCATTGATGTTCTGTTTTGAACATCTGTCTATATATATATGATGTGCATAGAACCTGGATGAATTCATGATTGAGATACTTCATATACATTGAGAGGCCACCTAGCATCCTTCAAAATATTTGCATGGGATGATCAATTTTTTATTTGAGATATTCTTCCTATGATATGTGACTGCATGGATGTATTGTCAATGTTTTGAATTATTATTGATGAGTGCATCTAGGTGCTACCTTAGTATGAGACCTGCCATGATATGTTTGGATGAGAGGTCCATATCTTTACACATGAATGAGGTTGAGCTCGATGTTGTTAGCATGTATAGCTATGAGACAAGATGAAGAAGCTTTTTGAAGAGATGCTTGAGAAAATTATGAATATGACATGGATACATTGCGATGACAAAGAGTGGAATCCAATTAGTTAGGAATCCTATATATAGTTGGGACTAATCTACCTTCATATATTGAGACAGTGCTACTGTATGAGATAGGCTTAGGGTTGTGGTTGGAACCTCCTTGAGAGGGAGGATGAATATGGTATCCTTTTGTGATTTATATGATTATTTATGTTCTAATATGATATTTGATTTGATGGCCTCCATGAACAGGAGATCTACATGATGATAAAGTTGATACCGGATATAACTATGATGAGAGCAGTGCTGATCGAGGATAGTGAGCCAACTTTTCCTCCCCTGTTTGAGTTCTCAGGGTGTACAATTGAGATGAAGGGATCCTAGGGTTGAGGGAACTCTCGACAATTGGGTATCACCCTATCTATTACCCATAGGGTTGGATATGTTTCTCCTCTATATTCATAGGGTAGAGATGTTTCTCCCATATCCGGTCTATGTAGAGTATACCCTAGTTGGCATCATTCCCACAAGAAAGGCTTGTTGGTAATATCGCTCCCCATTTGGCTAATGGGTTAGGAGTGGACTTGGGGCATACAACCCAAGTTGATTATGATGTAGGTGTTCTACCACATGACTTATTAGAGTCATCGATGGGAATATCAGCAGGCAATAGGATTGGATTAATATTTTCTCCCCTATGTCGTTCTGGGTTGGGAATGATCTCCCTAATGTGATTTCAGGATTGATATGTGCTCCCCTGTGTGTTTGGACATCCTATTGCTCGATATGGGGTCATAGTAATAGGTGCCCCATGATATTCTGGGTTGAAATTGAGCTCCCCGATGTGGTTCCAGGTTGAGGTGTGTCCCTTGATGGTATGCTCTCAGATGATGATACATATTGCAGATTTAGCTCCTTGCCAATATTCTTGAGTATTATCCCACTGGTAGAGATTATGAGTAGTAGCCCGGTAGTCAAAGGGTGGTAGATTGAGCTCCCTTATGATGTCAAAATTCTTCTTCTTTTAGATTCGAGAATATTCAACATATAAGCATGGACAATCAAGACATAAGCAGGAATAAGAAAGAGATGAATTGGGATGATCAATGACGATACGTGATGATGAGATACCTGAGATTGGATATGATTTGATGACAGGATACACATGACATGATGTAGGTGGAATCATCCCTAGTTGATAGGTCTTGTTAAAATATGAAACTACAATCAAATTCCACTTTGGACAACTCACTTGATGGATATAATTATTGCATTGAATTACTCTTTTTGAGAGGACCAAAATTGACCTAAAGATCACTCAAATTGGATAACAGAAAGTGTACTTATGAAGAAAAATCCACATGTGCATATTTGATAAGGTCAGCCCTAAAGAAAAGTGGACCACCTTGGAAGGATATAAATACAAGTGACCTCTACCTCATTTAGACACAATGATGAGACACTCTTCTATCTTGGTTTTTTGGCTTGCACAAGTCTGAGGCTAGTCTGCAGAGGAATTGGTTTGCTCTGAGGTGAAATTGCAGGGTCTGAAGCTTGCATCTTTGATTTAGGGTTTTGGCCCTCAGTCGTAGGCACAACATAGGAATAATTCACTCGCACAAAATCTCATCCATGTGATTGTAGCCTTCCAGTCACACAGATAACTCTCCATCCATGCTACTGGGAGTTATGGTTTCCGTAGTCCATATCTTAACCCAGTCACTCGCATGCCAGGCTTGAGGGAGTGACTAGGAAGTTATAGTTGCTCACATATTTCCCCCTCCATGTGACTAGGACCTCAAAGATGAAATATCAGTCTTCAAAAGTTTATTATCATTGACTGCAATGTTCGGTAGTTGACCGCAGAGACTGCAGATAATGACAGTTCATTACAGACTTCAGAATCAGGGTTTTGAATATATACATTGTTGGGTTCATTTCATGGATGTTGCAGTTATTTTGTTGGTTAGTTGCATAAATGAAGATATGGATCATTGTACTCTCTTTTATTGAATCATTTTATGATGATCTAATGAGAAGAATAATTTGAAAGGGTTTTCCCCATATTGGGTTTTTCCTTGGTCTCCGACCAATTCTGGTGTCTCTATGTGTGAATGCTTTTTTTCTATTGTTCCTTTATGTTCCGTTGCATTAACAATAATGATATTTTTCTTTCTACGTAGTTGAATATGATGTTGAATAATGATGTAAATATAAATAATGTTATGATGTTATGGGGTGAACTTAATGTGTTAATGAAGAAACACAATTATCAAAGAAAAGAATAATATAGCCCTATGAAAAATTAACACCTTTGTCAGATTCAATAGTATTAGGTGCTTGAGATTGAGTTTTTTGAGCAAAGTGTTTCTCCTTGGGAGATGTCTTATTCATATTCTTCTTTTTCTTTCCACTAGATTTCTTTCTAGACTGCACAGATTTAATCGCAGTGGTTGTAGGAGCAAGAGTATGAGCATTCATAGTTGAGGTAGGGGCGGAAGTAACAAATAACTAAACAATTTTCTTGCTCAATTGGTTTAAAACAATCTCAGTGGTAGCAACAACAATACTAGAAACGTGTGCACCAAGTTGATGAGTAGCGGGAGTATACAAAGTTCGAGGGGCTTTAGGGATCAGGCCATAAATTGTGCCAGATTGCAAGTAGATAAGATCTGGATTTTGGGCACAATGAATGGACTGGTCTTCAGTAAGGGCTATAGACATGGAAACATCATTCATGATGCTAGGTAGAAGTGATTTGTAGAACCAATTATCTAATAGGTAATAAAAAATGGGGGGCTTTACTAACCTCTTCCTACGTCCCCATTCATGGATGTGATTGGAGATGTTGAAGTGTTTTTGTGAAAAGTAGTCAAAAATTCTATTGTGGTTTTGTAATAGAGTGGTATCTAGAATTTCTTCAGGAATTCCATAGCGAGGGTATTAAAGTTATTAACATAGGTATGTGGTAATTCAATATAACACTTGACAGTGTTGCCAGTGAGGGTGTACAGGAAGAAACTTAGTTGGATACTATCATAAATCATGTAATTGGAAACACAAAAAAGGTCGTATAGAGTGACATGTGTCACCTAGTCATATCCCTATTTTCCCTCAAACTTTGGAATGTTGGTAGGTCTTTTGTGTGGCATCGGAGGCTAGAGCAAGTTATGGTCAATGGGGTCATTTTTAAACATGTACAGATATGGGATGTCAAGAGTAGCCAAAAATGGAAATGGATTAGACACTGTCGAATCTCATGAGGGAAGACTAGGATGACCAAAAAAACCAAGAGGTTCAACCATCAACTAGTTTCTGTTAGGGTACATGTGTGTGGTTGGATAATAATTCCCTTGATGTGGAGGTGGGGCTGTATAAAGTGGCAGGCCATAGGCATGTCATAAACCTTAGGGATGTTACCAAGAACATTACCCCCACCTTGTGGTGGATATGGGGTTGAACTTACTACCAGAATCTAACCAAAAGGATTATTGAAGGCTAGTGAACCCCACCTCCACAAGGGGTAGGGATGGTAGGAGGAAACAATTGTGACACACCACCCATAATTGATGTAGCTAAGGTTAGTGGGTTAGACATAGATGAATAATAGGATAACCAACAAATGGTGTAGAAACCGGAACAAGTGGGTTATATAGTGGTAGAAAAAAAGTGTCCACAAAATACCAAGACTCACAAGTGGTCTTTGGGATGTTTGAGGTGGAAATTGACAAAGAAATGGTATGCAAAGGTGTTATCTGAAGCAAAATAGACCCAAGAGAATTTGTAAGTGGAGGATTATAAGGAAGTATTAGACCTTCAGTAAAAGGGTCGTTAGGTAGAATAGAGTTTGGATCAGTATGTAATGATTCAGAATTAGAAACTAGAGACTAACTCCCTTGGGTAGTAGGAGAATCTGATTCACTCGAAAATTAATCCACAAAATTTGGACGAATACCATGTAGTCATCGAGACTTATGATGACATCTAATGGAAGCCACAGTGAATGATACATATTTTACAAAAAAAAAAATATTAAGTGATGTTTTTATATTGTCTCAATAAAAAAAATGGCACACACCTAAAAAAGAAAAAAATCTACAAGATAAACAGACAATTAACATTTTTCTGATAGTCACGACTAGCTAGTGATGAAACCCAATATTGAAGGACTATAAGAGAGAGCTAATCAAAATGAAACAGTTATGATTACTCCCAAGCTTCGCCAAAACCTCAGTAAGAAGGGGCCAAGCACTCCCGTGAAGACGAGTACCCTCCCAAAAAAACTAAAGACAAAGTAGGTTTGCTTATCTAGATACTAGGGTACCCCACCCCAGTCACCTTTTGTATGTCCACAGGATTATGGGCACTACTATTTACCTCAGATCAAAGACAATTTTGGGTGGATCACGATTGTAGACAGTATGTTGTGTTGGCAAGATACCTGAATCCCCGACTCAGTTCCTAAATATCAGAAAGGATGCCCAGTACACAAAATAACCACTAAAATGCAATCGAAGGTAGGATACCTTTTCTCACAATCTGATGTTGTCTCACGTTTAACTCCCATTTAGCAGAGTAGTCCCAATCAATGTGAGTGCAACAGGATTTTCACTCTTTAATGAAACTAATTGAATTTTATAGCCTTGGGAATTTGAATTACACAACCTAACCCAAGACCCTAGCCTAAGCTAATATGTGTTTTCCTATGACAAAGAGTTGTTGATTACTTTTATTACGTGGTTCCTTTTCAAGTTACTTTATTAATGTCTTCGGAAGGGTGTTGATGTATGAAGTTGTGAGACTTGACTCAAACCATGTAGAAAATATGATTTTCAAATTGACTTCGATGAGAAAGAGATTCTAAAAGGAGCGAGTAATAAACGTATTTTCCAAAAAAAAAAAAATCCTAATGCAACTTCTAACATTTCATAGTAGATGCAAGCATTCAAACTCGAATAAAAATCTTGCTTTCAAACTAAACAAAAAAGTCCAAAGAAACAAAGGTAATTTTTTTCTTTTCCTTTTTTCAATGATTTAGCTAAGCTAGCTTTTCAAAATAAAAATACATGGATGAAACTATAAGAATCAACGTTTTAGACAATACAGACCCAAGGACCAACAAAGAAGCAAAGCTTCAAACAATGAAATCAATAGACTGGGTGAGAAACAAAATTTTAAGACATTAACGCAAGTTTATAGACTACACAAGGTGTTAACATCTAGGGTAACACATTGTGCAAAAAATAATCACATGTTAAAATGCATTTGAAAACACCTAAAGGGTGCATTACAGTGGCTTTGCTAAGAAAAAATACAATCCAAATCACAGTGGAGACTAAGACCAATAAAACTGGCATGCAAACATGTAAATGACAAGAATTTAATGTTGAAAAGACGAAACAAGACTAGAGATTAGGGTCTAGGGGATATAAACAAAAATCTGGAATCAAAATGGTCCCTAGTGAAGTCACCAATTTTGTTTTTGGGATTTATGCTCCGATGGAAAAACAATAAACTCTCTCAGGCTTTCCTAGAAACCTAAGGGAGATAAAGTAAGAGAAGGACTATTCTAAGGCTTGACTCTTTCAGTAATGCATGAAGTATGATGAGATTGGGAATATAAGAGGAAGGTAAGCATGTGATTCCTCACATGCAAATCTATTGGAGTGGTTAGTGTAGCTTGGAAATTCTCCTAGCTAGCTCCAAATCCTAGTCTTGCACATTAAGAAGAAGAAACAACCTTTATAGTGTAATAAGTTTGTTAATTCAAAGCCATAATAACTAAACAAGAATACATTATTGAATGAATCATTAAAAGCCACACTTCCAAATAACAAATGGTTAAACACAAGAAATAACCATTAGGTAGTAGTTTGGAAGAAATAATAAGCAATCTATATTAATGCATGGGAACAAGATTACAACCAATAGAAGTTGCAGTAGCACCTATTTCAGCTCCTAACTCCAAAAACTCTCTCTCTCAAGGAAGATATTGACAACATAACATTACAATGAACATTGATCCCTTTCTCAATGACCAAGCCTCCAATATATAGGAGAGTGAGGGCTATGAAAATTACCAAATTCTTCCTTAGTTCAAATTGGGAAAAGACCATAAGGCGGGTGATGTTTCCTCCTTTTAATGTTTCTATATTTTTACTAATTTTAAGTGATTTTATCATCTTTTAAGATATTCAATGCTTTTATCTGATTTTAAGATATTTAATTGTTTAGGAAAGAGTTGTAGATGAGTCTAAAGCTATCACATTCGACCATATGATAGTTTCCTCAGGAACAAAAGTGGCATAGTGAGTTAACTCGAGATTTTTTCCTTGTTACTGAGTGAGAATTTGGTAACACAAGTTAGACAAAGAGACAAAGTGTTGTATACTGGGATAACATTGTCCTCGTGGTACATAACTTGCACTATAGTCTTAAATAGGGTAGAAAAGGGGGGTTTAAAGGGGTGTATTTCAACCAAAAGCATAGTACTCCCCTTTGAGTTGATGAAGGGCCATTTTCATGGATAACAATAGCCTTTGTTAGTGTCAGTCTTTGCAGCCTTCCTCCAGTGATCAAATATGCTCTTACAAAGTGATTTTAAGGTGTCAAGGTCAAATTTTGTCATTTCAGCGAGTCTTCAAGCAAAATTTGGTCACTAGGTATTAGGTCTAGGGTTTGCTTTTACTCCTTCCAAATTTGTCCAAATGTCGGTCCTTGTCACCGTTCAGCTGAGTGTACCATCATTCCGAGGGTTTTCATCATCATGTCAAGTTCCAATGGGTCATTTTACATCTTGTTCATGCTTCAGTTGTGCCTAGGTAAGGTCATTTCCCTCTCCTAGGATTTTGAAGGCAATTTCTCTTAGACGGTCAGATCATCAACAAAACTTGTATCCTAATGTTCATACACCTTCCCCTATTCTTAATGTACCTTATTAAACACTTCCCATCACTGAGATCCCCCGAATTCCTCATTTTTGTACAAACCCTAGTTTCTTGCTACAACTTGGCAATTTTCTAGGCTAGGCCCGTGTTTTCCCCTTTTGCACCCCTTCCCCTCACTCAATCTCTGAAATTCTATTTTCCCCTGCTTCCTAACATCCCTCCCTACTTCCCAAAATTTTCTCAAGAATTTAGAAGCCACTTATCCCCTTCATTTCGCTTCATTTCGACAAATCCCTTGTTCCACACATCGGGATAGGTTTTACTCCAATGATGTTTCTGAGCAAGAAAAGATGTTTGGAAAAATTGAGAGAGTTTTTTATCCACAATAGGCCAAGGAAGAAAAACCTCCTTCATTTTTTACACAGGTGTCATGGTTTTAGAGAAATGTCAAAAATATTATTACCTTAGGAGAATTGAATGCACCTCTGAAGTGACCTTGTGAAAATCAAGTTTTATCCTAGCCTGGTTAGCCAAATGACTTGGTTGATGCGTAAAATGATAACTTGACACAAATAGATTTCCAATGAGATATCATTATATCAATTTGGAGTTGAGGAAGGCATTCAAAAGTTGACTGCAACAACACTCTGACTTGAGGCAGCCTCATTTGGCACATTTTGACCAGTCTTGGGAGATTTGATTTTTGTTAAGGAAAATGAACTCCAAATTGCTAAATTCTAGCTGGGTTGGAAAGTAGACTCAAATACCTTTCCAACGAGATATCCTGTACCCAATTTGGACACCGGGAAGGCCTCCAAAAGTCTCCTGAAAAAAGGCGCGGCACACTGGGTGAAAATTTCCAGTGTAAATTTACACTGGTGCGGCGCACTGGGCTAAAAGGCCTGAAATTCATTGAAATCTTCCTCCAAATTGCAAATTCTTCATTCCACAAGTAGTTAGAGCCTCCATTTGTGTGTTTCATCCAAGTTTTTGCTAGGGTAGGGTGGTTGATGGATGGTAATGGTTAAAACAAAAACATCAAACCCTATCTTTTAAAATACCTCAAGGAAACTTGTTGCTAGGATTTCAAATCACTGTTTTGTCACCAAGTTCACTCCCTCATCTCATTTTTCTTTTGATTTCATCATTATCTAAGTTCCCCTATCTCCCTAAGTTCATCAATTCCTTCTCCTATATTCCCTTTCCCAAATTCTCAAACCCCACACCTCATACCCTACACAACAATTCCTAACCCTATTCATCAAATCCCTCAAAACCCTCCTACATTTCCCTAATTCCTATAGTCCCAATAGTCCCTAATCCCTCACTACTTTTCCCTCCCCTTCCTTATTTCACTATTTTTCCTTGGTGGCAGAGGTTGCACAATCATTAAGACAGTCCAACACAGTTTGACACATCAACGCCACAGGTCCAGGATAAAGACAAAAGAGGCAAAAAGAGCATGATCAACTCTGGATATTGGCTGAGGCAATCCTTGGCCCACCATATCTCTTAATGAAGAAGCTCCAGCCCAAATTTGAAGAAATTTGGGACATTTTTTGCATTTTGACAAATTTTGGTACAAAAAACAGGGTTTTTCTCCCTGTGCGCCGTGCCACCTGGCGCGCGCTTTTGCTAGGGAACTCCAAACTGCAAAAATTTTATATTTTTGGATTTTTCATGAAAAATCATGACTTCTAGTGCATGGCCAAGAAGTTTGGGCAAGTTTTGAGTTCTCAGGAGGTCAAAAACACTCAAAAAATGACCTCACTGCCCCTATTTTGACACATAGGAAGCAGTCTTGGGTGATTGAAGTTTTGGAGGGGAAAATGGGCACCAAATTAAGAAATTCCACTTGGGTTGGAAAGTAGACAGGCAAGGCTTTCCAAAAAGCACTCTTGGGCTCAATTTGGACTTCAGGAAGTGCCTCAAAGTCAGGTCCAAAGTGGCATGACGCATACAGATTTTGGCACGACGCATAGAGAATTTTGGCTTGTTTTTCACTGTTCAGCTCAGCGATTCACCCAGTTTTGACCAGTTTTGCTTCTTGAAGTTATTCTTGAATTTTCATGATTTAATTTGATAACCATGATGTAATATTGGCACATTTTTACTTGTTTTAGAAGATTCATTCATCAAAAGGTGAAATGTGAGTGAATGAATCAGTTTCCTAGCATATAGGGGTAAGTTGTTTGACTACCTAGTTTTCAGTTCCTTGTTTAGAATTAGTTCAAACAACTCCTAGAATGATGAGCTCGACCCCTAGAGGCAAGGGAATAGGTTTGTCTTGTCTATATTATGTAATTTCTAAGTCATTCTCAGGGTTGGACACTAGGGATTGCTTTGGCATATCATTGTACATTCTATCTCTGCATTTTTGGCTAAGGAAAGACCAGGGTTTTGTAGCACTATTTGGGATCCATGTGGCTTTATGTTTTTATGGTGTGATTCTCTAAGTAATTGTAAGTTTCATTAGTGTTATGTGTATCATTTTCCTATCTTTTCTTCTGAATTTGAACAAATGAGTGATTAAGGTGGAATCCATTAACTGTTATGCTCTACCTTTGAATTTGTTTAAATTTCCATGTTTTCATCTGTTTAAGGAGAATTCTTGAGACTCTCTTGCTCTCCTTAGCTCCTCACCAGTCTGATCTATTCATTCACTCAAATTAAAGCATCAAAATGATTGCCTTCCTTGCCCCAATCAGAACTCTGCAGAAACTGTGCCTCATCCCCGAGCCCAATTTGCCTTTCCTTGTTTCTAACACAAAACCCCCAAAAACACACAACAAACCCTTGTACTTTATACCTAGCCTAAAATTAGCTTTTATTTTAGTCATATCGAGCCCAATCGTTTGTCTTTTGCCGAGATCGACCCGGAGAGAGCCCTCTCCTATCCTCATAGGGCTAGCTACGAGGCTGAGCGTGGTTTGATGTGGACCTAGAACCTTGTCTTTTCAGCCTGAGACAAATCTAGGCTCTAACAGCCTCTTTAAGTTCTTCAATTGCTTTGTTTCTTCTTTAGTCTAAGAAAATGCTTCCTTATTCAATAATTTTGTTAGAGATGATGTTATTTGACCATAAGTCTCAACAAACTTGTGGTATGATCTTGTTAATTCTAAGAATCCTCTAACTTTCTTTCAAGGCATTGGTAATTGGCCATTCCCTCATAGCTTTGTTTTTGTTATACTCCATGTTGACACTATCATGTGATACAATATGACCCAAATATTCAACTCCTTAAACCCCATAGGCCTACCTAGAATGCTTTTCACATAGTTGTTTCTCTCCCAATAGTGTGAAGACCTTGTCAACATGTTGTACATGCTCTTCCCAAGATTTGGTGTAGATTAGTATGTAATAAAAAAACATACTAGCAAAAATTTTATAAAGAATGATTTGAATATTGAATTCATCAAGCTTTGAAATGTTGAAGGTGAGTTTGCAAGTACAAATGGCATAAAAAAAAACTCATAATTACCTTCATGTGTTCTAAAAGATGTTTTGGGAATGTCTTGTTGCCTCATTCTGATTTGATGTTATCCAGAATGAAGATCCAACTTAGTAAATAAAATTGCTCGGTGCAATTCATCTAACAATTCATCTATGATAGGATAGGAAACGTATCTTTGACTGTCATTTTGTTTAGTTGTTTGTAGTCTAAACACATATACCACAAACCATCTTTTTCTATAACCATCAACACTAGTGAAAACAAATCGCTCCAACTAGGATGAATGATGTATGTTTCTAACATTTCTTGAGCCATATGCTCAATCTCACTCTTTTGTGCATAAGGATATATATAATGCGTAATGTTGGTACACTTATAGGTTGCAAATGAATAATATAGTCATTGTATTGAATAGTTAGAATATCCTTATGGATTTATCCAAATACCTTAGCAACATTTTTTATAACTTTTTGAAGATGCATTGGAGCAGAGGACATAGATGTTTGAACATCTAATGAACAAAGTTGTGCAACTACACCTTGGTGTCCCCTTTCTAGAAATTTTTTCATGCTATTATAGCTTATCACTTTACTAGGTTTCCCTTGGATACCTCTAAGCTCAATTCCTTCCCTTCTAAGAAAAATCTTATGAAAAGATCTTTGAAATTAAGTGTCATTGTTCCAAGTGATTGTAACCATTAGACCCCTAATACAAAATAAGCACCACCCATTTTGATTTCAATCATGGAACTAACTAATATATACTCCCGCATATTCAACTTAACATTATGGAACTTCCTTGAACAATTTATGGTACCTCCATTTGCAATCATCACTTGAGATTATGGTGCTAGTTATGCAAAACAGTTAATATGTTTTTCCAATTTGTAATTGATGAAGTTATGGGTACTACATGAATCAATCAATATCGTTAACATTTTCATTTTGATATATCCTTCTATCTTGAGGTTTTGTGAAGCTGGCATTGTGAAGTACTAATGTCAGCCAATGCATGAAAAGAGATTGTTGGAGTAGTTTCTTCTAGCTCTAGATCTTGTGAAGTTTCCACTTCTTTATCTTCTTCATCTTCACACTCTAAGTAGAATAATTTCTTCTTACTAAATGTATGTCCTTTACTATACTTGTTGTCATAGTTGAAACATATGCCCTTCTCTCTTTTTTCATTCGTTTGGTAAGGTTTCAACCTTGTTTGTTTAGAAAATAGAACATGATTTTATCTACAATAATTAGTGACCACTTTTCTAGTGGTTGTATTTTTACTTTCAACTTTCCTTGCTAGACTAAAAGCATGCTCTAGAGATTTAGGTACAATGAGATGCACCTCATGTTAGATGATTTCCTTTTAAATTACCATAAATAGTTCTAACAAGTTATCCTCTAAAATATTCTTTTCTCTGAGACTCAACTTTTGGAATTGTTGAATGTGCTCTATAACTAGAACTTCTTGTTGAATATTTACCAGTTGACAAAGAATGTGTTTCTCTTGATATCTGCATAATAGGTTATCAAATTATTTGTAAAAATGGACTGAGATATAATTTAATCCTTTTTTCTTTCATAAATCCATTGATACCATACATGTTGGTCTTGTTATAAAAACATGGATGCAATATTTTCCTTTTGTAAGGATTCCACTTGGTGTAGACCAAAGTATTGCTCCATCTTAAATATCCATGTTACAGTATCATTACCATCAAATTTCCTTATATAAATATTCAAAATGTAATAGTTCCTTTGTGTTGAATTGAAGCGTTTATGATGTGCATATTAGATTGAAAGTTCATGATTATGGTTTCGGGATTCAAAATTTGTTCCCCCCAATTGTGATAAAATACTTCCCATATGAGATTGATTCTCAACAACATGTTCTCCTTATATTCATTATTTTCTTGTATCTCCACATCCCTTTTAGGAAACCTCTCCAAGAGAAGCTTTTTCATGGAAATTGGGGATTTTTGTATTTCTTCCTTATTTTCGTTCATTTTTTATTTTATTTTATTTTCATTCATATTTTTTTCATTTCTCTTTTAATATTTTATTGACAACTTGTGAAATCTGTCATTTGCAACATATTACCATGCATTTCATTAACTTTATTCTCTAATTGAGATAACCTAATTTCTAAGTCTTCACTTTCTTTAAGTCAAGGATAGGCCTTCAGTAAATTTAATTGGCGTAGTAGCTTTCTTTGGAGGAATGTTTGAAAATAATAATAACACTCCATTTTATTACAACAAAAAAGGGATCTTCCAATCAACAATTGGGTCACTACTAAGTTATGTACCTTAATTTTGAGAATATCAAAATGATTGAAGCTTTATTGATATTTTTTTGATATTTGAGGCCTTATAGATCTAAAAGTTTGTTTTGGAATAATCTAATATGTATTTTCTACAATTCCATAGGTGTGAATTGAATTTTATGCGCCAAGTGAAAGTTATAATAACTTTCCTAAAAATTGTCCTTTTTTGGCCTCTTCCCACAAAGAAACTTATATAGTGTTCCACATTTACAATTATCAAAATGTAACTATGGAACTTGTACCTGAGGTACTTATATATGTCTACTAAAATTCCTAAAGATTTCATAGTTCTAAAAAATTCAAGACAAGAAGACATGGTGAAGATATGGAAAAATGACATGTTTAAAATTTATTACATGATTGTTCAAAAACCTTAACTTCCATGCGATATAACTATGAAAGTATAATGAACCAAATTCTGAAAATGTAACCAATTATTCCTCAATATTTCTCCTTAATATCATCCAAGTTTCACTTTATGAAGTCATACAAAAAAATTATAGCAATTCCAAACTAACCAATTTCAAACTTATTTTTGGAGCATATCTCTGAAAATATAGTGAACCAAGATATGTTACTTGAATCAAATATTTATCACGATTGTGCCTTATCATGATCCAAGTTTGACCACCAAAAGCCTCACTAAAACAAATTATAGCAGAAATTCCAAACTAACATGCTTGAGATAGATTTTAGGAGAATTCATAAGGCCTAACTTCCTTGAACCATTTCTTTGAAAATAAACCAAACTATGGCCTGAAAATTAAACAAGAGATTTAGTAAGATGTTTTCTATATATTCTCCAAGTTTCACCATCTGATACCTCCCAGAAAAAGGGTTAGAGAAAAAATTTGATGATGACATGTTTGAAGCAGCAAAACCATAGCATCATGAGCTTTGATACAAATTTTATGATCCATGCACCTTACAAATGATAAGAAACCAATGTCATTTTTTAGGGGAGAACCTCATTTTATAATAAATACAATGAACAAGACAATTATTGATGATCCTAAGACTAGGTCTCCTTAGTGTGTGTGTGTGTGTGTAAAAAATAAAATAGGCCTAGAGTATGCCCTAAAAATTCTTCTACTTAAGAGCTCGTCTTCCTCTGACATAAGGTTAATGACCCAAGACCCAAAGGCATCTAGTAGGAGTGAAATCCTTCCCCCTTATGGACCACCAACAAGTAATACTAGGTGGCGTGGTTTTCCTTGAATAATAGCGACATGAGTCAACCTGCATTTGTGGATATCAGCTAGGGCCCATTTCTCGCAACTAAGTTATGATAGGTTTTCACAATATATATATGTGTGTGTGTGTGTGTGTGTGTGTGGGCGGGGGGCGCGGGGAACATGAGGAGTTATAGCCTATATAATAATAACAATAGAAATGTTATCATTCAATATCTAGGGCTTAATACTTGGGAATATTTATGTTAACATGAGGCTTATATAGGGATTAATACTTAGTTTCAAAGGCATATTTGCTATAATTATTTTGGTAAAATTGTGGCATATCCCTCAGCATTATCAATTGGAAAACTAGCAATAATCATTCATTGCTATCTTATTAGACAATAGGAATGATTGACTTCCAGTAATGGTGATACAAAGAATATGGTAGTTGTAAGAAACAAACTAGTTCATTGTTGTGTCATAGTTTTCTACCAAAGTATATGCTTTATCTATTTTCATCATCAAGGATGCTAATACTCTTTTAATCTACAATGATTTCGAGATATTGGGAAGCAATGATGATTGTTGTTACTACCTATAATGGAAAACATGCCCGAATTGATAATCATGAATTTTATTCTCTATTAAGAATTTGCCTAAAATTAAGAATACTCCTATACTTTTCCTCATTTTTTTAAAATTAATTCATGAAAAGAAATGGAAGTTGTTGTAAAAAAAAAAAAAAAAAACCTTTGAAGAGAAAAATCTAATACCAATATTACAAGCAATAATGTTTAAGAATTGTGGGGTAGCTCAAGTGGCGATGGTCGTGGAATGAAGTCTCAATGAACCAGAGATCTTAGGTTTGAATCTTGTGCCACCCTCCCCCAGCGGGGAGAATAATGGACATGTAAACTTGAAAATCCTAGAGTCCTACAGAGCTTACAAACAAAAAAATTAATGTTTAAGAATTAAAAATACACAATATAAGTAAGATGAAAGATATTTGATAAATATGAATTTGATGAACCGATAATATGAATGCAAGGGAGGTATTGTGTTCAATTTAAATTCGAAGATAATTTACCAAGGATTTTGACTCACCCATTGGGTTACAAATCATTTAGTGATATTCATAGTAATTTATTTTGATCACTCATAGTAATGCAAAATTTGATAAATATGATTATGATGACATATAACTATAGTATGAATGTGAGGGATGTATTTTATTCAATTTAAATTCAAAGATAATTTACCATGGATTTCGGATTTCCCATAGGGATAAAAATCATTTACTGATATTCATAGTAATTTATTTTGATTGCTCATGATCTATGATTGTGCTTCAAAAGATCCAAGTAACTAAAAACTAAAAATAAAAATAAAAAAAACTAGGGAGCATGTACAATGGATAGGAATGCATTCAAAATAAATATAAAGAAAGTGGATCTACTTTTAGTTGGTTGTTAGTTTTTCCTTCATTTTGCAGATTGTTCTTTCTTTCTTTCTTTTTTAACATGTCATTGTCTTTCATTAACCATTTTGAAATGTAGTCTACTTACTATAAATATAATTTATGAAACAATATTGCTTTCATTTTTACAATGATATCAAATAAATATATTATTGAAAATTTAACCTGAATCTAATAAATATTAATCTTTATTATTATATTATCCTATAAATTAATGTATAAAATAAATTATAATATCATAATCATCATGGAATCATAGAATGATTTATACAAATTCAAATTTCTATAATACAATATCTCTAGTAAATATGAATTAGTGAAACCAAATGTGAAAACAAATACATCAAATGTATTATTAAAATTGATAGACATTTAATTAATAATCAAATTAATGCTGATATTAATTTAATGTAAAATTTAGTGTAGATTAATATCAAAACAAAAATTAATTGGAAATTTAAGTAATAAATATTAATATTTATTATTATAGTATCCTATATTATCCTATAAAGTAATGTATAAAATAAATTATAATATCATAATCATCATGGAATCATAGAATGATTTATACAAATTCAAATAAATTTTTATAATACAATATCTCTAGTAAATATGAATTAGTGAACCCAAATATGAAAACAAATACATCAAATGTACTCTTAAAATCTATAAACATTTCTTGTATTTCATTCACCATTTTGAAATGTAGTTTACTTATTATAAATATAATTTATGAAACAATATTGCTTTTCATTTTTACAATGATATTAAATAAATATATTATTGAAAATTTAACCTGAATCTAATAAATATTAATATTTATTATTATATTATCCTATAAGTTAATGTATAAAATAAATTATAATATCAAATCATCATGGAATCATAGAATGATTTATACAAATTCAAATTTCTATAATACAATATCTCTAGTAAATATGAATTAGTGAAACCAAATGTGAAAACAAGTACATCAAATGTATTATTAAAATTTATAGACATTTAATTAATAATCAAATTAATGCTGATATTAATTTAATGTAAAATGTAGTGTAGATTAATATCAAAACAAAAATGATCCTGAGCTGTAGAGCGCTCTGCAACGACGCAGTCTGAACCCTCCTTGCTTCTATTCTCCATCAGCCTTCCTCCTTGTGACAGCAGCTGCTGGCATAGACTGCACTGCAGTGGATGACCCTTGGGGGGGGCTTCAAAGCCTTCCCCCTCAGCCAAGAGAGATAACCAAGCGAAGGAACCGACAAAGCCTTCTGGTCCAGAACAAGTAAACACGGATACAAGAGATTTCCCAAAGCAAGATATGACAAACGTTCCCACTGATCAGTCAGACAGGCGTAGTGAAGTACAAGAAGGAAAGATTGGGCAACAGGAAACATCCAAGGTTACATCAATGACATGCAAACCCATAGCAGCTGAATGATCCAAGATAGAACTTCCCAGCCAAAGAATCAATGGTCAAATCCAGTACGTGAAGGACCATGTGCTCATTGGAAAATTTATTGGATACTGGCCAACTGAAAAAGCTTTGCAAGGATGGATCTCTGCCAAATGGAAACCCAAGGAACATGTCACCCTACAGCTAGGACCAAAAGGGTTTTTCACTGCGATTTTCATTTGCATCGAAGACCAAAATAGGGTTATGGATGAAGGTCCCCACTTCTTCAACTCCGTCGGTGTGTATTTAAGGGAATGGGTAGAGAGATTTAACCCAGACAAGGAGGATTTCAGCTGGGCACCAGTTTGGATCTGGATGTACTCGCTCCCGTTGGAATACTGGGATGAAGAATCGCTGAGAGACATTGGCAAGGGGCTGGGGGAGTTTATAAAAATTGTTGAGGAAACGAAGTTGCACAGATACACTTCCTATGCCCGTATTTGTGTCTTCATGTGCCTGGACAAAGCCCTTCCAGACTCGGTAAGTCTCTTCCATGATGACTTTGAATGGATCCAACCCTTAGATTTTGAACATGTACCCTTTTTCTGTCGCAAGTGTCATGCACATGGGCATCTTTTTTGGGACTGCCCTCTAAATGCTAAACCCCAAACCTCAGATCCCTCAAACAAGTCGGCTCAGGATGGCTTTACCAAGGTCGCAAATCAAAAAAGATCACATAAAAAACCCTCCTCTGTGAAAAATTCCATGCAGGACGCTACCTCCATTCCCTCCACAAGCAATAGCTTTGAGGTTCTTGCTATAACTTCAGAAGACCCACCGCAGAGAATTTTGCTAATCCCACTGCTGATCATCACGACCTCTCCCCCCCCCCTGTCTGGCTCTTCTCCCACTCCCCTGCCCCTGAGTGACAACATCAGGATTCTTGAGGCGGCTCGAAAGGACCCTGATTGGAAACCTAATGGAATGGATGTTGACGGTATCCCCAGCCAGACCCTGCACTTAGAAATCACCTTAGTAGAAAGCAGTCAAATGCAACATATGGAAGAAGAACTAGAAAGCATTGATTTGGGAGGACTTGACATCTTCGAGCTTGAACAAGCATGCAGAAGGAAGGACTACGACAATATTCAAGAGCATCAGCTCAATACCCTGGAAGTCATCATCTCCAGGGCTTACCAGCAACAACAACTAGGCATACAACCGGGCCGTCAATGGGATGGCAGCTTCTTTCCTGAAGACTCCAAAAAACGTGGAAGAAAGACAGATCTTCAAAGAACTATTGCAATAGGTAAAATCCTGGTAGACTCAGGCAGATACACTAAGTTGACAAAGTACTACAAGCCTACCACAAATAGTGAATCATGAAGCTTACTTCATGGAATCTAAGAGGGCTCAATAGCCCCGACAAACTCAGGATGATAAAAAACATGATAAAGCAGGAGCAACCCCAGATCTTCTTTATGTAGGAAATGAAATGTAATAGTAACACACTTGGAAACATCCTCTCTAGAGCATGGTTAGGTTGTCACTCGGTTGCAGTGGATGCTTCAGGTGCCTCCGGGGGACTGGAAATTGCCTGGAACATGCAAGCTATAACGCTCTCAGACTTCCATTCCCCCCATCACATAATACAGGCTACTTTTCATATAATTGGCACCAACATTCATGGGCATCTCTCCAATGTCTACTTCCCACAAGAAGCAGGCAACAAAATATATCTTTTAGACACAATAGAAGCGTTCAAATTCAATAGAATCCATCCTCTTTGAATCTTTGGAGGAGACTTCAACATGATCACCAAGTTGGAGGAAAAGCAAGGAGGCCGAGCCAAGCTAGAACAAGAAAATGGCCACTTTAAAGATTTTATCCAAAACAATATGCCAATTGATCTGCAATTCTGTAATGGAATGCACACTTGGAGCAATCGCAGGGTTGGGCGACATCAAATTGCTTCCAAACTAGATAGATTCCTCATTTAAGATAATGCAGTGCATCTTGGGGGTGACATTTCAGGATCAATTCTTCCATTTTCAGGCTCATATCATTTGCCTATCTCTCTCCAATGGCAAAGACCAGGAAACTCTACCAGGCGTCCTTTCCGCTTCGAAGCTTTTTGGCTCACCCACCCCGCCTTCAATGACCTCATCAGATCCACTTGGACCAACTTCCTTTCCCTAGAGGGATAAAAATGTTTCAGTTTCAACAGAAAACTAAAATTCCTGAAATCCCAAATCAAGCATTGGAATCAAGAGGCTTTTGGCAACATCTTCCAGGCTCAGCAAGATCTAAACAAAGAAATGAGAGAACTCCAGCAACAGATAATCACAGAGGGCTACAAGGAAGATACTTTGGAACAGGAAAAGCTCATTCACAAGCAATTGGAGGAGAGAAGAAAGCAGGAAGAAATTCTCTGGAAGCAAAAATCAAGAATTAGATGGCTGAAAGAAGGAGAAAGGAACACTAAATTCTTCCATAGAACCACAATACAGAGAAGAATGCACAACACCATCTCTTTCATACAGAAGCAAGGGGGGAAGAGTGGAAAGCCATGTAGAGATCGAACAAGAGTTTATCAATCACTTCCAGGAGGTCCATCAAGAACCCCAAATTGATAGACGACCTAATATAGAAAAGATCACTCAAAATGTGCCGAAAATTATCGCAAAAGAACACAACCAACTTCTTCTTCAACCACTAATGCCTCAAGAGGTGGATTTGGCTATGAACCAACTCAAGGAGGGCAAAGCTCCTGGTCCAGATGGCTTCACTACTACCTTCTTCCACTCTTTTTGGGATCTTATCAAAGAGGAGGTGTGGCTAGTGGTGGAGGAATTGTGCACTCTTCAATGGCTTTTTCCCTCTCTGAACTCAACTTTCATCGCCCTTGTTGAGAAGGTAAATCCCCTCTACGGATAGAGGCGATCCCTACTAGCCCAACAGGGGTCTAGCAACAATCACACAATGCTGCCACGCATGTTCCTAGTTACAATTAGACAAGAAGTAAAGAGCACCTACTTGGATTCCTGCGCTGTCGTTTGTCGAGGTGATGTTTCCCTTGCTCCTTCGCTTCAGCTGGTCATAGTCTTCCGCGATCCTCGCGAACGGACACCTGCACACACGAAGGGAAAGCAAACGCAAGCGTGAAATCTAGTAAAAGTAACTATATGCCAGTCAGAAAAGACATAATTCACATTTATCCATTGCATAAACAAACGAGAATGGAACAATAATAGCAGTCATCTATTATTAATCAGAATAGAGAAGAGTACAACCAAATGTTCTGACGTCGATAAACTTCTCAGGAGGGATCAGTCAGCATGTATCTCAAGCATTCACCTTTGAGGATGGTTCTCCCAAGACAAACTAGTCTCTCTCTCTCACACAAATGTCACAAACAAACTTCCCAAAGCAATCAATCACTTCCACTCCTAACACACCACACCTATAGCAGCAATCTGAGCACTACAAGCTCTTGTATAATCCAAGCTAAGTCTAGCTATTTTCTAACTAGCTGCTCATGGTAATGGTGGAAGTTTATATAGGAGAAGGAGTCTCCTAAAAAGGTGGAAGGATGAGCTTATCTTCAAGGGGAGTAGTTGCAAAAGGTCGAACAGACATGCCATAGAAGGGAGTCGACATTCACAAAGCTAACAACCAAGCCTGGAGAGATCTGGAAGGCTGGTTGTTTGAACAAATTCGCCCAAACTGGATCAGCGCGGATTATATGGAGACTTCCGCGCTGTCAGCACATGACAACAACTGAACAAGCCATGTCAGCGCGGAAGGACACGTGAAAGCCGCGCTGTGCGTCATCGCGGAAAAGTGATGTTCTTCCGCGATGGCAGCGCACGAAATAGACTGTGGGGCGCTGGTCATCGCGGTTATTTTAGGAACAGACGCGCTGATGCACAAAACTTTGGAAAAATGGGTTTTTAGCCAGTTCAGGGAGCAAACATTTAGTGATTGTGACTTCTTGGACACAACAGGGTGACTGACAGGAAGGCAGTGATAAATTACTGTGTAACAGATGCCCCCTAAAGCATGAAGACCGAGAGAGTGGGAGGGGTGAAATGCTTTACAACACACGCCGAACTGGAACACCACCAGGAAGTACCGAAAAATCTCTGACAATCACATACACGCAGTCTAGGCATGGGCGCAGCCATCCAAAAGACATGCGAGACTGGTCTATGGTATGGACGCAGCCACCCAGCTAAAGAGACCATAATAATGACAAGGTATGGTCGCAGCCATCCATGAAGACTCAGGTATGGGCGCAGCCATCCATCGATGAGTCATGTAATGATCATCCACAAAATCGCAGCCTGGACCACAGTGAGCAAGGATCCAGGGTCTTGCGCTCCATCTCGACCCGAACAGAGTACAGGTCCACACATGTGAATACAGGGGTTGGAGTCGAACATGTATGAACATCGCCTGATTACCGGTCAATGATGAGAACCGTTAACAGACGCGAGAGGTACCACCAATAATGACAATGGCCCTCAAGGTACTATAGGTACAATCCGTAGCGTGTGAATCAATGAGTTGGTGTCGAACACCCACGGAATCATTCGATCGTAGGTCAATGATGTAAACCTTGCGTCGAACACGAGGAACCTGCCATTGAGGCATGCAGGCTCCAAGGCACCTGGAAGGAGTCTCTAAGTCACTTTCTCGGATAATGAGTTGAAGTCGACGAGAAGTGGCCTTGATCGAAGGTGGGCCATAATGATTCCCACATCAGCGACACGAGACAGAGGTATAATGATTTGTGATGAGATAGCGAACGAGGTTGCTTTGTGGCAGAGGACAACTTCTCTTGAACACATAACGGCACTATAACGGATTTGGCAGTACTTGACATCAAATGAGCTGCGGGTAGGATGATGATGGCAATAAACAGATGAGAGGTCAAATAGGATGTCCCAAACCCATGGAGGTTAGCGAAAACGCGATGAGATGACCCCACCCAGACACGAAACAGCGGAGTGCCGTGTTCAAGAGCGACGTACTGCCGAGACGACTGTAATCAAAGTTCCGTTTTCCCCACCTTTGCAGGCAGGTACCCCGATTATTTTTGGACGACAAGCTTGACGGGGGTAACATATGCTTGATGTGTGTCATGTTGACAATATCCGATGTCATTGAGTGTTTAACGAGCCTGACAAAGGAAAAACTCGGCTTCTTTTCTTGTTTCGAGAGTCTGAAAAGAATGCGGAAAAGGAGGCTCCAGGGGGGTCCTTTTTCGTACAGTTGTGTCTCTCGAGCCCGAAAAAGTATAAAACTGTGCTCGAAAGAACCGCCCGGTCATTACAACCGAGGAGTACTTTTCATAAATAGTGTCGCCGACCGGAAAAAGTAAAAAAGTGGTCGAAGACACGTCGTTTTAGAGCCAATATCGAGCGCGAAACGACAAGCACCCGGCGATCTTTTTGGTTTAACGGTCGGAAAAAGAGCTTAAAAACGACCGCCTTTCGTTCCCTTTAACGAGCTGAAAGGGAGCTCGGCCATCTTCTCTTGTTTTAACGTCGGAGAAGAGCTTAGAGACGACACTTTGGGAATCACATGAATCGTGGACTGTCATGACCAAGCTGCGATACCTGTACCTGCACAAGGGCACTACCCGCATAAATCCATTCGATATACGTAAAAACATTTTGAAACATGCTTGAAAACAGAACCAAGGCTAGTTTTATGGCAAAAAATGGTAAAAACCCAAAAAATATGGTAATTTAGGAGTTTTTACTATAAATAGGGGGGGGTAATAAGTCATTTTTACCATTTTACTATTTGGAGTGCGAAGAACGTGGAGAAGCCAAAAGTTGACGGAGCGATTTCCAGCCCATCCGGAGACCATTTTCAGATCTGCTTCTTCCAGGTAGGTTCCCGTTCCTTTGCCCTGCATTCTGGTTCATTTTAGGAGTTTTTTAACGGTCGGATAGGCCCAATTGGGTATTTTTTATTTGCATGGGTGCGCCCTCGGTCAGCGCGGAAATTGCCCACGGGGTCGCGCTGATCGAAAAATAGGCAATGTAACCAACTTCGGGTCAGCGCGGAAAAGGCGTGTTCTTCCGCGCTGACCTCGCATTTTTAACAAAGAGCTGCCATTGTCAGCGCGGCTGTTTCTAAAACAGTCGCGCTGGCGCGGAAAAATTTTGTTTTTTTGAAAATGAACGTGAATTTTTACCTGGAAGCACTTCTGACCGGTTTTATTGTTCATGCAGGACATCATGGCTTTTCAATGGCAAGAGAGAGTTCACGATGTGGAGGATGTGGCTGCTTGGGGAGACGTAAATTGTTGCAACGCCATGCGGGCGTGTGGATTCATGAAATTCTTCCTGACGCCGCGCCTAAGGGCCCAACATGATTTGCTGGAGCTGCTGATCAGGGCATGGAACCCGGTGGACCAAAAATTCACCATCCGCGGTCACGACATCGAGTTCGATCATATGGACATCTTCTTCTTGACTGGGCTGTCGCGCCGAGGTGGGAGGCCCATCCTAGAGGGGCAGCGACCTAGCGGTGGTACCCTGGATGACTTAATGGCTGAGGTTTGCCCAGGGGCAGTAAAGACGCGGAGTGGGAAGTGCTCGATCCCCACAGTGAGAGACATAGTGTTGCGCACCATCCTGTTCATGGTGACCCGGGCAGCGGGCAGCATGGCGAACCATGAGGCGTCCAAGACTCATCTCCTACTAGCCCTCGAGTGTCTCGAGCCTACCGTGTTCGACTGGTGCACTGCAGTGTGCAACAATATGAAAAGGCAGTTGAGCAACTGCCGTCGCGGAGAGACGAAGCAGTTCGGGTATGGATCGATCCTGGTCCCGCTTATTCTGGAGCGAGTACCAGCCATGCGGCTGCAGTCTATGGCTGTGGATGCCCCCAGAGATCCTCGAGAGACGAGGGCCACTCGATGGGCTCGGATTATGCCACGTGGGGGTGGCGGCCGACCACATAGCTGGGGGGTATACTTCAGAGACTGGTTGGACCAACAGGAGATCTTCGTACAGGATTGGCCATATGCAGGGATGGATTTCCGCAATGATCCTGACTTGGTGCTGCCTCCGGGTGAACAGTGGGATGATGCAGGTATGACACTTTTTGTCTTTTTGAGTTTTGTATATTTTTTTTATCATGTACATGTCCTAATAAATGTCTTGTCACGCAGATGTAGGGCCTACTAGACCGATTGGCCTGGCTGTCACGGCACGGAGAGAGGGCCCAGGAGCCGGAGCTTTGGCCTTAGCCCCTCCAGAGGCCAACACTCCAGAGGTTGTGGCTCGCAACCTTGAGGGGTTGTTGGAGGGGGTACCGGATTTCCAGGGGGTTGAGGAGGTCCCTGTGGAGCATCAGATCCACACAGTGGGTGTGGAACCCAGAGTGCACCGCCTTCTGAGGCGGGTAGCACGAGCGGCCGTGTACTACAGAGAGCACCACCCAGCCGATTAGTCACCTAGGTTTTATTTCCACTGTTTATTTTGAGACATTATGACTCGGATGTATTGAGATTTTTGGACACGTACTTCTATTTTTGAGCGCCTCAGTGCGCCACACGATATATATATATATACATACCGGTTTTTGGATGAGTCGTTGTTACATGTGATGATGTGTTATCTTGTGTTATGCGTTTGTTCAGTACAATTTGTGATCTTATGTATGGATTCGCATGACACTCGACTCATGGATTTTATATATTTAATGCAAGCTTAAAAACACACGTGCAAACTATGCTTGGAATGATTTATTTACATATGCTTATGGTCTTACTATGCTGTTCTTTCCTTCTTTGTATGATGTTTATCTGTTTCGCAAATGTCTGTCTAATACACGATTTGCCAATGCATCAGTCAACGTATTTAATCGTCTTGGAATATGCTGATAAGTAATGAAATCAAAACTCCGTTCTAACAATCTCACACGTAGGTATAACCTTAATATGCGCTGGTCTCTGACGGAATATTGCCTGTTCAGTTGATGGACCACCAACTGGGAGTCCAGGTTTACCACTAGCTCTCGGATGCCGAGGTCAACTGCTTCGGCAAGCAATTCTATTACAGCACTGTACTCGGCAACATTGTTAGTGGTACGACCTAAGCACACACCCTGTAGGTTTATCAACTCCCCGTGAGGATCGTAGATCACCCACGCTGCCGAAGACAAATTGCAAGTACTACGGCAGGCACCATCAGCGAAACCAACATAAGGAGTACGAGACATCTGCGCAGGAAAGAGAAAGCATAATAAGGGGCAAAAACACGCCTTCACACCAAAGCGAAAGAAACTCATGCAGTAAAAACTCAAAAACACACGTATATACAAAGTGACTGTGAGCAGTTATGCATAGTACTTCTTCAGATAGAGCCCATTTCGGGGCTTGTCAAGAGGATTCCCTTCATAATCAATCAACTCATATGCGCCTTTTTGTAAAACACGTTTCACGATGTAGGGGCCTAACCACATGGATTCGAGTTTTCCTGCCCCCAGCTTATCTTTAGCTTGATCGTAGAGCAGTACTAAATCTCCCTCAACAAAGGAACGAGGATGAATATTCTGATCGAAGTGAGCCTTGACTCTCTTCTTCTATGCTTCAATAGCCAGAGAGGCCAAACGACGAGTCTCGTCTAACCGTTCTAGGTAAAGAAGTCGTTCCTCCACCGAAGTGGTGTTGGGAAGCAACTCGACAGCTAATTTTAATGAAGGGATTTCACATTCGACGGGAAGGGTAGCCTCCAGTCCATAGACCAGTTGAAACGGGGTGAAACCGGTGGCATCCTTCACAGAAGTCCGGTAGGCCCACAAGGCTGGGAAAAGCATTAGATGCCAGTTTGACTTGTGCGTATTGACGGTGCGTTGAAGCATGGTGATCAAGACTTTGTTCACAGCTTCAACTTGACCGTTAGATTGAGGATAGTAGGGTGACGAACTATCTTGACGTAAGCCTAACTGGTTTGTTAACTCCGTCATCATATGATTTCGGAAATGCTTTCCGTGATCTGTAACGATAGCCTGAGGGACTCCGAAGCGAGTGATGATATGATTGAATAGAAACTGCGCCGCTGTGTGACCGTCTTCGTTTAATGTAGGCATTGCTTCGGCCCACTTGGTGAAATAATCCACGGCAACGATAATGTACCCATGCCCCCCGGCCGAACGAGGGTTACAGGACGTATAATCGATGCCCCATTTGGCAAATGGACCTACGGTGACAACAGGGTGCAGTGGTGCAACAGGTGCACGCATCTTCCGGTGGTAAACCTGGCATTCATGGCATGCGCGTACAGCAAGGATACAATCCTTGAATATAGAAGGCCAGAAATAACCAGCGCGGAGGATCTTTTGAGCGGTAGCGTATCCGGACATGTGGCCACCACAAGCGCCGGAGTGGCAGTCATTCATGACTCGCTCAGCTTCCTCGAGAGTTAAGCATCGGCGAAGAAGGGAATCGACGCCGAGGCGGTACAGGGTGTCGCCCAAAATGCGATACGGTTGAGCCTGATGACGTATCCGTCGTCGGGCTTCCTTTGATGTATTAGGACGAAACGAAGACGTTTGTAAATATACAATGATGTCCCCGTACCATGGGTCGAGAGTGCTGATGAGAAAGAGTGTTTCATCCGGAATTTGCTCCTCTGAATGAGATGGTGCAGATTGAGATGGTAAGGAACAGAGCAGTTCAGCAAAGACCAGTGATTTCTTGGACTTGGCGGCAGTAAATTCCAAGTCGAACTCTTGGAGGATTACGATCCACTTCGAGTATTTGCCCCCCAGCAACTGACGTGATAAAATATAGGTCATGGGGTTGCAGTCGGAGATCACGGTCGTCGTGCGCAATAGGATGTAATGACGGAAACGTTGGACGGCACATACAGCAGCCAATGCCAACTTTTCGACATATGCATAGCGAGTCTCCGTATCAAGGAGGTTGCGACTAAGATAGTATACAACGTGCTCTGAGCCGTCGTCATCATCTTGCACTAAAACCATGCCGATGGTGGTATCGGCGGCGGCCAGATAAAGGGTGTAGTCACGGTGGTAATTTGGAGGTCTTAGGAGCGGAGCTGAGACCAGAAGGTCTTTAAGATGCTCAAAAGATTGCTGAGCGATAGCGTCCCAATGAAAGGGCGTGTCTCGCTTTAGTAATCGCGTGAAACCCTTGGCCACCTCGGCATAATTTGGGATGAATCGTCTGAGAAAATTAGCTTTTCCCTGCAAGCTTTGTAATTGCTGTAGAGTGGCAGGGGGAGGAAGATTCACAATGGCCTCGACTTTAAGGGGATCCAAACGGATGCCTTCTCGGGAGACGATAAACCCGAGTAGTCGGCCAGATTCCACGCAGAAGACACACTTATGCGGATTGAGTCGAATACGGTAGTGTCGACAGCGAAGGAAGATTTCGCGTAAATGAGATGGATGGTCTTGACGTTTAGCTGAGTGAGCGGGTAGATCATCCAGGTAAGGTTGTACGATGTTTCGGATATCATGGAAAGCATACGACATCGCACGCTGGAAAGTGGCACCGGCATTTTTAAGACCGAAAGGTAGCTTCTTGTAAGCGAAGGTGCCCCAAGGACAAATGAAAGCGGTCTTGTGCTGGTCTCCGGGGGCTATGTTGATCTGGTTGTAACCAGAAAAGCCGTCCATAAACGAATAAATTTCGCTTCCTGCGCAATCATCGATAAGCTGATCAATGAAAGGCGTAGGGAAGTTATCTTTTGGACAGGCGCGATTGATATCGCGATAGTCAACACAAACCCGAATAGTGCCCTGTTTTTTATTGACAGGAACTATATTAGATACCCATTCTGTGAGGGGAATGGCATAAATGAAACCAGCTCGAAAAAGCTTTTCAACTTCGGCCTTGATGGCTGCAGCCTTTCGAGGGTGCACCGGGCGTAAACGCTGACGAACAGGCTTAGCCCCGGGATAGGTAGGGATTTCGTGCTCCACGATACTGGGGTCAATGCCGGGCATTTCTTCGTAAGACCATGCGAAAACATCACGAAATTCACGAAATAGATCTGTGTAGATTTGAATTTCCTCGGGAGTACATGTGACTCCAATATGAATATTTTCGACAACTCCTGTTTTGACAGAGATGTCGATAGCCAAAGTTTGTGTAATGTTACCCATGTTCCCTTCCGAGGACACTTGATATAACTGGATAGGTGTTTGGAGAGGGATATGTGGGAGACATGAAGCAAACTTTCCGAGACACGTGGCCATTTCCGAATAGGGAGGGAGGAACGAAGAGCGATGGTGGTGATCAAACCAAGGGAGCTCTTCGGGAGACATAGTCTCGATAATAGCCTCGTCGGATGGGAATGATTCTTTCAGGGGGTCCGAGGTGGCCTTCTCTCCCAACCAGGGGAAGGTTTGAGGTGAATCGGGAACGCTGCTTGGAAAAGCAGGTCCGGAGGTTGAAGCCGATGCAGCAACTATTTCGATGTAGTTGAGCTCGGCTGGGCTCAACGGCATCATCTCGCCCCATGAGTCTTCTTGATTCACGGGAGGGAGAACCCATGGATCAGAATGCGTCCTGATCATGTTAACGGAGGCGAGATTTGGAGGTGGGAGGGGAAAGACTCCCATCAAGGAGGGATCTTTAAATAATCCGGCACCCACGCTCTCGAGCGATTTGAAGGTATGCTCCACGAATGGTACATTCCCTTCAGAAGAGGAAGCAAAAAAGGACAGCTGGTCCACCGTGACGATTTTTCCTTGATGGGGAAAGCGAACGACACGGAATAAAGAGGAAGCCACGGCCTGCATGGCATAAGTCCAGCTTCGTCCTAGAAGGAGGTTGTAAGTGAGATTAGCGTCAACGACTTCAACCTCGACTTCTACAGTTTTCCCTTCTAAAGAGATAGGTAAACGCGGGAGGATACCAAGTGGACGAGATTCTCTTCCATCGAACGCTTCTAGGGTGGTGGGAGACTGGCTCAGAGCAGGCGAACCAAGATCCTTCCAACAAGCAACCGACATGATGCAGGTTGAGGCTCCTTCATCAATGACAGTACGGTGAATCGTCTTGCCTTTGATGAGAACTTGTATAAGGAAGGCCACCTGATGAGGTAATCTCTGCGTGAAACCTTCGAGGTCGAAAGAAATGAGATCCGAATCTGCCGGGTCGATGCCACCAATTGCTGATAGCAGGGACTTCCTCTGGGAGGGGCAGCTCTGGAGGACTTCTAACGCGGACATAGCAGACGGAGCCTGAGCTAAGTCCTCGACAATGCTATAATGCTGTGCGGCACGAGCATTGGGGTTATAAGATGACTTCCTGAGTACACCTTTGGGAGGGGGTCGGGGGATCGTCTCGGTGCTGGGCCGTTCAATGTGAAGAGGGCCAGAACTAGACGCGGGAGCGCTGGAGGGGATCTCCGGCTCCTTCCCGGCTGAAGATGGATATTCTTTCGTTCGAGTCGTGACGTGGACAGGGATGGTTCCTGCCATGAATACTTGAGAACCGAACGAGGAAGAGGATTGAGAAGGGTCGGCCACCTGATGCGTCTGCTGGGATGGGAAAGGCTCTTTAAGGACGGCGGGGGACCCTGAAGCACCTTTTAAAAGCCGACTAACCTCGGACCGCCTAGGGCAGTCCTTGGTGTAGTGATCCTCCTCGCAAATGAGGCAGGGATACTTAGGCTTCCGCTTGGCTCCGTCCTCGGTGGGAGGTTTAGGAGAATTTTGCTTAGGTTGTCCGGATTTTTCTTTGGCCTTTCCTTTCTTTTTGCCTTTCGAGGATTTGTCTGCCGCGGTGGACTGAACGGCATTTACCTCGGAGGTATTCCCAGGAATAGATGGGCTCTGAGAAGCATTCTCGTTAGAGGCGTTTTGTTTCTGCTTCCCAGAGTTTGCGGTTGATTTCTTACTTGGTGAATTTACGGAGCCAATAACTCCATCCACAGACGGTTTCGGTGGAGCTTTGGTTTGTCCGTGCCTCGGGGCATCTGGCAAATAGTCATACAAAGTACCTGACTGAGAATATACCAAGTCAAGGTATTGAGCTCGCGCAATCGCTTGCTCTTCAGTTACACACGCCCCCATTGCAATATCTTTGGCAATTTTGGGAACAAAGGACGTGGTAAACCAGTCGGTCAGGAGTTGATCGGGAATCCAAAATTTAATCAAACGACGGCGCCTTCTCCATTCATGTATATGATCAGAGATGTGCGTTGCCGTATCCTGTTTTAGAGACGTGAGCAAATGGGTCCCAGTCTCGTACCGAATGGGTAACTGAAAATGAGTAAGAAAGGCCATAGCCAACGAGTTAAAGTCTGAAAACATACCGCGATGAAGTTCGATGTACCATTTTGCGGCTGAACCAGTGAGGGTCCTCTGGAAGAGGCGCAGTCGGATAGAATCATCAAGCCATGAGTTAGATGAACACCAGAGGTGATAGGTCATTACGTGGGCTTGAGGATCCTCTCCAGCTTTGCCGTCGAACTTTGGACAGTCACCTGGTATTTTGGTCGGAACCGGTGGCCACCATGAGTTATGCAAAATAGGATCATTTGTTAACTTGGACACATCGGGAAGCTCCAACGTAGCCAAAAATGGTAGCTGCGGGTTGAAGGACATCTGTGGCTGAGGGTTCGAGGCGATATTAGGGTTCCACCCAGATTGGGGTTGCCCCCACGAACTTTGTCCAGACGGACCTGGCCCGAAAGGACCGGCCGCATAGGAATTTTGTCCCGACGGACCTGGTCCGAAAGGACCTGGCACATAGGGAGTTTGTCCGTAGGAGTTTTGTCCGTGTGCGGACGACTGTCCCTGTGTTTGCCCCCCAGCTCCCCATGAATTAGCAGCTTGCCCACCAGGTTGACCATATTGATAATTTTGATAGGGAGTGACCTGTGGTCGCTGATAATTTTGGTAAGGAGCATACTGATTTTGCCCCTGGGGTTGCTGGTAGCCATGTGACTGCTGGGTCGCATACGGAGCCTGGTAGGCAGGCTGCGTTTGATATGGAGGTTGATAACCTGTTTGAGTCTGAGGCCCAGAGTATTGTCCTTGAACCGGTTGAGGTTGGACTACACGTCCCGAAGGTTGACTTGGTCGGATTCGAGATGGACCTGGTCGGCCAGCAGGATAGCCTTGCTGAACGCCAGGTTGTCCATGTGCCACCAAGGGCTGTCTTCGCGGAACGGGTGGTCGAATTGGTTGGATAGCTGGTTGACGCTGAGGCTGGCCAGCTTGTCCAGGTTGACGGTGAGGGTAGACCCCGGGTTGATTTGGCTGTATAGACGGTTGGCCCGTTTGTCCCCCACTGTAACCGGGTTGGGAAGAGGGTTGGGCTTGCTGTACGGCAGGCTGCCCTCTTTGGTATATAGGCTGGGCAGAGGGTTGCCCCCCTTGCCCAGAAGGGTTTGCGTTTCGAGGGGTAGGTGGGCCCTGTTGAATATAGGGTTGTCCACCCTGGCCATAAGGATACCCTTGCTGGACGGCTGGTTGATTTGAGGGATTGTAAACTGAGCCAGTTGGTCCAGGGGGGTACCCTGGCTGGAAACCAAGCTGATCTTGAAAAGATGGTTGCTCTGGCTGCCCAGTAGGTTGATTCTGATATGGGTATGGCGGACCTCCCATGTCCATAGGTTGTTCCTGGTAAGGTTGACCTTGTGGGTGCCCAGATTGTCCTGGGTCAGGCAGGCCGTATAATGGTTGCCCTTGAGGGGGCTGCACGTAGAATGACGGGTCCTGATTGGGTGGTCCTATGGGCTGCCGAGGAGGGTCTCGGTTTCCAAAGTACTTAGTAGTGTGGTCATACCTGACATTCAAAGATTCCTCGTTCTCTTCGAAGGGGTGACGAGGGAGACCTGAGATTTCCTCAAGGAACTCACCATTTGCATCGAAGAAGAAAACAGGACCATCGTAATCTGGGTCTGTTATAGGTTCCCCATAAGCATCATACGGTCCTGATCCTGGAATGCCTCCAACAAAAGAACCAGCTTGAGGAACTTCAGACGAGGGAATCGGCGCAGCACTGACGACCGGAGTCGAACGTGCTACACAAACAGTAGGTTGAGCGGGAACTGAGGTGACGATCGGGTTGAGTTCTGAGGTGAGGGGTGGGAAAAGAGGCTGTGAAACAAAAGGGCCAATCGAGGCCGCGAGAGAAGGATCCCATATGGTGGTAGAAGTTGTTCTAGCATCATACCTATCCCTTAGCGATTGATATCGTGGAGGGAGGGGAGATGAAGACGGGATCGGGGTCTCAATGTCTGTGACCGCGGGTGTCTCGATGTCTGTGACTGCGGGTGTCTCACCCGTGCTGGAAGCTGCCCCCTCCATTGGAGATGACATACCTAAAGGGGTACGGGGGGTTTGGGGGGTATCCCAATCTTCTTCCCAGACGGGATTCCAATCCTCCAAGTAATCTGGGTTGCCTGGGGACCGTACGTTAATAGGCTGGATACTCGGAACAATGGGAAGAGTACCGCCTTCAACTGGTACCTCGGGAGCAACAGGGGATTGAGAACCTAAGTCACTTGTACCGGGAGGTGATGGGTCAGCCAGGATGACCAGACCCCTTAGAACTCTTAAAGGAAAACTATCGATAAAAGCCTACTCAAAACTATCGCACACAAGACCTAAAAAGGAGATGTTATCGTGGCCAAATTAATTTTTTAAGACGCAAGGACCAAACTTGACCTTTTCATATTTCAGGAGTCGAGAAAAGGACAAAGATGACTCCAGTCTCCTTCGAATGTTTAATGAGCACGAAGTGACAAGACGCTCACAGGCACCTTTTCGTTTAGGGAGTCCGAAAAGGATCAAAAGTGACTGCTCTGGAACTCTAGGTAGAGGGTGTGCCAAACTCTTCGCAAAACCACAGAATACTTTTTAGGGTACGGGTGGTCAATCTTCGTGAATGCTGTGTTCACTGCATTGCGAATTGTAGGGCGGCCGACTCGGCTTCCTATGGATAAAGGATAAAAACCTAGTGGGGTCTCCCTATATACTCGACGGTACGTGGGAGCGCAGTCCGTATTAGACCACTATCGAGTCACAGAAGGAGGAATCACCCAACCTAATGTGAAACAACAGTGACTATTTTTTAAGACGCCGGAACACGTCTCTAACCTAGACCTCTAAATATTTGCGTTTAGTTCCAATGCGTTTTTAGATTCATTTGGTTCATTTTATAGTTGATCTTGAGATTAAGTTTCGATTTCAAGCTCTATCGTATGTTCGCTCACAATTACTTAGATGCAATCTATATGCAAAAGAATTTCGTTTCATTTGATGAATTCTAGCTATGAGAGGGCAAAGAATTTTTTAAACAAAACGAAAACAAACAAACAAGTAGCTAAATGCAACTAAAGCGAGGAAAGGAAACTTTTCTTTTGAAAATGGAAATCAATGAAATGTTCTTTTCCTTCTCGAATTTTAAAATAAGCTACTAATTCATTTTCTTTTAGTGACATAACACACCTAAAGGAATTTGGAGGAACTTGAACACCAAGTAAACTACTTAATGAGAGCACACGAAGTTCCCAAAACACTCAACCAAAGTCTCGAAATCAAAAGGAAACAAGGCAATGCACGAGCTATGTGATCTAAGCTCTGCAAAACAAGCAAGGATTGCAAGCAAGGAGGAAGCGGAAAAGATCACTTGGAAGCACAAACCAATACACTCTAACAATCACTGAAAAAATGCGAAAAGCGAGTCTAGAACGAGCTGGTCAATCAAGCAAACAGGGATCCTTGCGGGAGGCTTGACACACACACGGCCGCTAGATGTCCTAGGGTTCAGAGCGTGAAATCAAATAGAGAAAAGCAAACATCCGATGGACCAGAGTTGCAACCAGTCAATTAGAGACTCAAACACAATCCAGTAATCGCGAAAGTCAGGACGAAAACGTGAACCAAGCAGCTAGAAGGGAAGTTGTTTGCAAACTTAAAACCAAGCAAAACGAAACCCTATGGAGTTGAGCTTCGTAATCAAACAGTTCAAAGTTCAGAGAGTGAAAAACAAGTCATCAGACAAGTGGGGAGAAGCAGGGAAAGTCACAGCAAGAGGTTCAGGAGGTCAAATTGGACAAAAAAAAGTTTTTCAGGCTCAGCGCGGGTAGCCTTCAGCAACTTTGCGCTGACAGGGGGAGGCCTTCAGCAACTTTGCGACGTCAGCACGGAAAGTCAGGGAAAAAGCGCGCTGCCCTAGGACAAACAAGGTCAGCGCGGATATAAGACACACAGACGCGATGACCGAAATCGCAAAGAAGAGGGGGCGCGATGTCAGCGCGGAAGAACACGAATAAAGCGCGCTGCCCTTGAAAACGAGGTCAGCGCGACTGTTAGACGTACAGGCGCGATGAAGAGAAAACCAAAAGAACAGGGCCGCGATGTCAGCGCGACTGTTCCGAAATAAAACGCGCTGGGAGTAAAAAACAAGGAAAACCAAAACAAAAACTTCCCAAACCAAAGGCAGGAGCTTTTAAATAATAAAGACGCTTTCCAGAAACACCCAGAAAGTTCATAAGCCACAAAAGACAATCCCAAAAACCCACAAAGAGATCAATCAAAGCCAAACACAAAAGTGGACTCAAAAAACAAAAAGGCTGATCCCCAGCGGAGTCGCCAAATTGTTGAGAAGGTAAATCCCCTCTACGGATAGAGGCGATCCCTACTAGCCCAACAGGGGTCTAGCAACAATCACACAATGCTGCCACGCATGTTCCTAGTTACAATTAGACAAGAAGTAAAGAGCACCTACTTGGATTCCTGCGCTGTCGTTTGTCGAGGTGATGTTTCCCTTGCTCCTTCGCTTCAGCTGGTCATAGTCTTCCGCGATCCTCGCGAACGGACACCTGCACACACGAAGGGAAAGCAAACGCAAGCGTGAAATCTAGTAAAAGTAACTATATGCCAGTCAGAAAAGACATAATTCACATTTATCCATTGCATAAACAAACGAGAATGGAACAATAATAGCAGTCATCTATTATTAATCAGAATAGAGAAGAGTACAACCAAATGTTCTGACGTCGATAAACTTCTCAGGAGGGATCAGTCAGCATGTATCTCAAGCATTCACCTTTGAGGATGGTTCTCCCAAGACAAACTAGTCTCTCTCTCTCACACAAATGTCACAAACAAACTTCCCAAAGCAATCAATCACTTCCACTCCTAACACACCACACCTATAGCAGCAATCTGAGCACTACAAGCTCTTGTATAATCCAAGCTAAGTCTAGCTATTTTCTAACTAGCTGCTCATGGTAATGGTGGAAGTTTATATAGGAGAAGGAGTCTCCTAAAAAGGTGGAAGGATGAGCTTATCTTCAAGGGGAGTAGTTGCAAAAGGTCGAACAGACATGCCATAGAAGGGAGTCGACATTCACAAAGCTAACAACCAAGCCTGGAGAGATCTGGAAGGCTGGTTGTTTGAACAAATTCGCCCAAACTGGATCAGCGCGGATTATATGGAGACTTCCGCGCTGTCAGCACATGACAACAACTGAACAAGCCATGTCAGCGCGGAAGGACACGTGAAAGCCGCGCTGTGCGTCATCGCGGAAAAGTGATGTTCTTCCGCGATGGCAGCGCACGAAATAGACTGTGGGGCGCTGGTCATCGCGGTTATTTTAGGAACAGACGCGCTGATGCACAAAACTTTGGAAAAATGGGTTTTTAGCCAGTTCAGGGAGCAAACATTTAGTGATTGTGACTTCTTGGACACAGCAGGGTGACTGACAGGAAGGCAGTGATAAATTACTGTGTAACAGCCCTCATCCCAAAAGAAGAGAATACTAGTACTCTGGACAAATTCCATCCAATCGCAGTATGAAATGTTATTTACAAGGTGATATCCAAAGTCATTGCTAATAGGTTGAAGCCGCTTTTTCCCTTGCTCATATCACCCCAACAATCTAGATACATAGAAGGAGGACAAATTTTGGACGACATTATCCTCACTCATGAAATCATACACTCCCTCAAGCACTCCAAACATGTAGGTATGATTCTCAAGATTGACCTCTTTAAATCTTTTGATAAGTTAAGCTGGACATATATTCAAAAAATGCTAACAGCCTTTGGTTTTTCCCCAATGTGGGTTCGATGGATTCTGAGTTTAATTCCACAACTTTTTTTCTCTATCCTCATAAATGGCATACCTTCTTAACCTTTTAGCCCCTCTAGAGGCATCAAACAAGGAGATCCACTTTCCCCATTCCTTTTTGTTCTAATGGCGGAAGGTCTGGATCGCCATATCAAACATGGCCTCCTCTCCCAACATCTCAAAGGTCTATGCATACACAACTCTCCAGCCATCACTCATCAACAATTTGTGGATGAAAACATGTTGTTTGGGTACCCTTCTGTTAAGGAAGCCTCCCTTTTTAAATCCCTTCTGAATGATTTCTCTGATGCTTCAGGGACGAGCATAAACACAGGCAAATCGCAAATCTTCTTTTTTCACATCCCCCTGTTACTCAGCAGGCTATAACCCGCATTCTTGGCTTCTCCATAGCCTCCTTAACTTCCAAATACCTTGGAGCTCCCTTAATAGATTCTGCCATCAAGCACGCCTCTTGGCGTATGCTCCTTGAGAAACTTGAATCTCGTCTCACTTTATGGACTCAAAGAACTCTAAACATAGCTAGCAGATTAGTGCTAATCAAAGCTCTGCTATAGGCTATGCCTCGCTACCTTCTCTCAATCTTGGCAGCACCTAAATGGTCCTTAAAAAAATAAAAGCTCTATAGCGCAATTTTCTTTGGGGTGAAACTGGCACAAATTGCAAATGGGCCTTGGCAAAATGGACGACAGCATGCAAGCCCAAAGAAAAAGGGGGTATAGGCCTGAGAGATCCTCATCACAACAATGCTATCATGGGTGAAAAAATATGGTGGCAATGGCTCTATGCTCCCAATAAGCCATGGGCAGCCATCTGAACAGCCAAATATGCCAATCACAGACCAACAGAGGAGCTAATAAGATTCACTCCAACTAAAAAGGGATCACTAATATGGAATGCTGCCAGACAACACTTCTTGCTAATCCAACAACACAGCTTTGGGAAATAAGGAACGGTAACACTGCTCAGTTCTAGACGGATGCCTGGAACCAAATACCAAAGCTCAACGACATTTATAGACTGCCTCCTTGCCAAGAGTGGGAGGAGCAACAAAAGGAATCCGTCTAGCAACAATGAATTCCGGAGATAGAACAAGGATATAGACAACGGAAGCAGATCGACATGCTGATCAAGAATGCAGATAACCAGATTAAGGAGGTCATGGAGAGTGAGCTCCAAAATCGATGCATTAGATCATCCGAAGGTAGGGATATTTTAAGATGGTGATATACCCCAAAAGGTTCCTTCACCACCAAAGAGGCTTATAAAATTATATGTAATGATCCAATGCCCCTGGATCCTATTTGGGGCAGAATCTGGTCACTGGGTACTTGGCCCAAAGTCTCCATATTCCTTTGGCTTGTTAGGCACCAGAAGATCCTCACTTGGGACAATCTTAGGAAAAGAAACTTTCACAGGCCCTCCATATGTCCCAATTGTAATTCTCAAGAGGAATCACTCCAACACCTCTTGGACTCTTGCACTCTTGCCAATAAACTGTGGGAGAAGGCTAGCTTCTGCTGTCAAAAAAGATGCAGAGTGTCCGAAGATATAATCAACTTTATTCACCATTGGAACCAGAACCCTTATAAAAGCGAACTACTCAACCAAGTATGGAGATTGATTCCCGACCTTCTCCTCTGGACAATATGGAAAGAACGAAACAAGCGCATATTCAAAGATCAAAGCACTCCTGTAGAAATCATTTGGGGTAACTTTTGTCTCAATCTTAAAGAGTCCTTGGCGCTTCAAACCTGGCACGTGGAAGATTTTCCCACTTGCAAATGAGAAAGCCATCTGGGAAAATTAGATCATACAACTCCCACAAGGTACTCACAATCACAGACCTTCAGAAGGCAACAACATCAGAAAGCACTTATGGACCCCCCGTCCAAAGCATACCTTCAAACTCAACTTTGATGGAGCTTCAAAGCACAATCCCGACAAAGTAGGATTTGGTGGCATATTTATAGATCATGAGGGTTCGCCTCTCCTAATCTACTTAGTAAACATTGGTTGGGACATGAACAACTCGGTTGAACTGGAGGGTCTCTGGCAAGGATTACTCCTTTCCCAGCGTCATGGCTTCCAACCTCTGGAAATCAAAGGTGATTCCCTAATCCTCATCAACCTGGCCAATAAACTCCTCAATGGGGCACATGCGCTTAAAATTGCCAACAGTTGGAGACTTGAATCCAGATTGGATGCAATAGAACAATCTCTTCACACCAATCATGCCGTCATATTCAATCACGTTAAACAGGAAGGAAACAAGGTCATTGATCTACTTGCTAATTTGGGGGTGGAAACTGGGCACACACTTCTCACTGGAGCTTTAGACATAATTCAGAATCATGATCAAAATCAGGAATGCAAAATACTAGTCCAAAGAGATGCAGCTCTCCTGGATGCGGGTATATAGACGGGCATTAAATATGACGCGACAGGGGTGGGGCGAGAGGGGTGACACCTACCTACCCAAGACAAGCCGGATATTTGGCTTCTGATCAATGGATCTCTGCATTTGAGAAGACTAGGGTTCATTGGCATTGTTTTAAGTAGTTCCAGATATCATGCCTCAGCATGCTCTAGCATACCTCAGACTTCGTCTCTCTTCAATGCAACAGTAATGGTGGATCGCAGATCGATAACCAGCAACATGCGATTGCAATCAGATCGCATCGCAATTTTGGAGGATCGCAGATTGGGGAGACCTAAGGGCAAGACCTTAACCAATGGCGATATGCGACTGCGATCAGATCGCATCGCTATTGCGCATCGGTGGAAACCAAGGGGAGGAGCCTCCACACTTTCTCATGTGTGATGCGATGACGCGGCCCTGACAGTGGATCACAGAATGGGGAGACCTAAGAGTAATGCCTTTACTTATAGCGATATGTGATTGTGATCAGATCGCATCGCAATATCGCATCAGTGAAAACCAAGGGGCGGAGCCTCCACACTTTCACATGTGCGATGTGATGACGCGGACCCAACGGCGGATCATAGAATGGGGAGATCTAAAGGAAATGCCTTTAATTTTAGCGATATGCAATTGTGATCAGATTGCATCGCAATATCGCATCGATGGAAACCCAGGGGCGGAGCCTCCACACTTTCACAAGTGCAATGCGATGACGCGGACCTGATGGCAGATCGTAGAATGGGCAGACTAAAGGGCAATGCCTTTACTTCTAGTGATATGTGTTTGCCTGATGATAGTATGAGGCCGGCTGTGGCCACCCAGGTGTTCATTATCTGGTTTTTTGGTTTTTTGCTAGTGTTGCCTAGTTTATGGCTTCCTATATGGACTTATCGTCAAGGAACCATCTTACTATTTTTTTTTTGGGGTTTGGGCTTGAGAAGTGAAACCATTTTTGAAGTTTCTACTCTCACTAGACTGGTTTCCCCAATGTTGGGGTAGTCCAAATGATTTTGCTGATACTCTACGCTACCTTGTTTGAGGCCTTCTCCTATTTGTATCTTTCTGTACATATTAATAGATTACTTTTACTTAGAAATATATATATATATATATATCAAAAAAAATTAATTGAAAATTTAAGTAATAAACATTAATTTTTATTATTATATTGTCCTATATTATCCTATAAATTAATGTATAAAATAAATTACAATATCATAATCATCATGGAATCATAGAATGATTTATACAAATTCAAATTTTTATAATACAATATCTCTAGTAAATATGAATTAGTGAACCCAAATATGAAAACAAATACATCAAATGTACTATTAAGATATTAATGCTGATATTAATTTAATGTAAAATTTAATGTAGAATAATATCGAAACAAAAATTAATTGAAAATTTAAGTAATCCCCTTTCCATTCATTTTTCTTTCTTTCTTTCTTTTTTAACATGTAGTCATTATGATTCATTAACCATTTTGAAATATAGTTTACTTATTAGAAATATAATTTATGAAACAATAGTACTTTCATTTTTACAACAATATCAAGTAAATATATTATTAAAATTTAATGTAGATTTTTTTTTTTTCCTGAATATGACTACTCCTATACTAATACAAAAATTTTGTTACAGAGAGGCAAAGGCCTCTAGATTTCTAGCCGATGTGTCGGCATGCTTACAAAAATTGCTTATGACATTGACCAAAAGACCAGCATACTGACTTACTTTACGAGTTGAGACAACTGAGCACAGTGACGGAATATTAGGACAAGAGAAAGGAACAGCACAACCGCTGCCAAGACAGTGACCCATTAACATACTGAACCAGAACAGGAGTGAACCACCCACACATGGGTAACCGGTAAAGCCGAAATTGAAAACCGAAGTTCTGAGAGCTAGAACCATGAAAAGGCTGTGAATTTGGATGGGAGTGAGCAACTTCAAACAACAATTGGACAAAAACCATAAGGCACCGACCTGATCATTCTTCATGCTGTGTTGAAGGTGGTTCTTCAACTATGCGGCAGCCATATGGATCAGGGTCTTCACTTTCAGAGGGTCGGCCCTCTTTTCCTGAAGGACTTCCACATGAAGGGGCACTAGGATCGGCTTGGAAGGGCGCTTCCTGAGTTGCTGAGCCGCCTTGGGTGTTCCTTTGAGCATTCAAAGTCTGCATTGTAGCCATCTGGTCTTCCATTCTTGGAACCGAAGGGTGTCCCAAACTGTCAGCCTCCCAATCCTCAGATGCCTCGCACAGCTCGACAGTAACTGATGCTGTGAAGGAGGAGCTACCAAGGGTGCATGGGAAGCGGAAGCGAACTGTCTGGGAATTGGGATGGAGAGAATGCTCTTCTAAGAGGAAATGCCCTCGACCTCTGCCACGTCCACTTCTAGTATCAGGATACCTATCAAACCAAAAATTCAAAGCCTCTAACGAAGTTTCTGAGGTAGACGAGGAGGGCTGATGGGAGACATGACCTTGTGAGCTGCCCCTTCTGCTAATCATTCTGGTGCGCAGTCTCGGCATCTTGAAGAAATCTAGAGGAATTAAACAGTCAGCCGTGGATAGGATTGAGAGGGGGCGACCAAGGGAGTTGGAAGCATACCATCCCCTACGCTTGTCGTCGTCTGGTTTCTGAGACCACCAGTAGCCTGGACTATCTTCCACCTTGCCAAACCTGCAAGTGCCGGAGAGAGGAGCGGGACGGAGTAACATACAGAGCAGAGTATCCACAATACTAACATATCTGCAGGAGTAGGTGAGCTGTGTTATTGCAGCATTAATGTTCACTGACTGAGATATCAAATCATTGTTTGTGCGATGCCGGCTGGCACTTGTATTGAGCCACTTGCTCTGCCTTTTCGCCGCCATCATTCTGAACGTTGTGCTATACACCCATATCCGGTGGTGATGAATCCTGTCACACCAGAGAAGTGCAGTCTTGTATGAGTTGTTCATCATCGGATTCACTTAAAGGTCCTGAGTAAAAATGGATTTGTTGATTGACTCCCTGATTAGCCAGTCTGTCTGCAACCTTATTGGCCGTTCGTCGAATGTGTTTGAAGGTGATGCTTCTGGAGGCCCTTAGCCATTCCTCTATTTGTTCCAGTCTACTTAGAAGCCTCCAACTTGAGGCAATCTTTGCTACTGGGGTGCCTAAGTAAATCCTTGTGGCTGCTGCTATTAAAATTTGAGAATCCCCTTCTACCTCAAGAGGGAAGAAGTCTTCCTTTTCTGCTATGCATAGACCTTTCCATAAACCTTCTAGTTCTGCAGCATTGTTGGTATCTTTGCCAATTGACCCATGATATATATACAGAGCTGAACCAACCTCGTTTCTAAAGACCCCACTGTAGCCAGCCGGCCCAGGATTCCCCTTAGCGGCCCCATCGAAGTTCAATTTGTAAGATTGTGAAGCCGGGGGAGACCAATTAAGGGGAGAAGTAGTGCTGATAGGGGGATTAGTTTTGATTTGAGCTACGAAAGTGAGGTCCATATTCTAGTCTCTCAGTATGAGGCATTCCTGAGGAGAGTCTGGCAAATCCGAATCTTGCCAATGTCTTAGCGCAAGAGTTTCCTGCAGATTTTGATTGAGAAGGAGCCATAAGGTATCAGGAGTCTTGCTAAGACTGTTGAAGGTTCTATTATTTCTTTCCTTCCATAGGATCCAATAAACGAAGCCCAGAATGAGATTCCAAAGAGAGTTGAGAAGGCGGCTTTGGAATGGATGCCGGGGCCAGTTTCTGATGGTGTCTGTGATATTTCCCACACATCTGCCCGTTCTTCTATTGCATTGAGCAATTCTCTCCCACATCTATACTACTAGTGGGAAGGTATCCAATAGATGCACAATGGTTTCTAAATTGAGATTGCAATTAGGACACCTTGAAGGTCCATTGAATCCACGCTTTTGAAGATTATCCCAGGTAAGGATTCTCCCTTTGCTCAGCAGCCATAAAAAAGTGGAAACCTTAGGCCAGATACCAGGTTGCCAAATTTGATCCCAAATCTGATCCTTTACTGTTTGCATGGGTTGATAGAGGAGTTGGTATGCTTCTTTGGTGGTGAACATACCTTTTGGCGTGTGTCCCCATCGCAGTTTTTCCTTTTTATCAGAGTGTTTAACTTTTTTGAGATTTAACTCTTGGTTGATCTCCTCATATGTTTCCTCTTGCCAATTTGCCTACCAGGTGCTGGCTGCTTTCCAGAGTTGAAATTCTTATGGGGAATGCCGCTGCCAAAACTGATGAATATGGATTTGGTTGGTTTGCCTCATCGAAGCTTGCGAGTTGGGTTTATGGAAGAGAGCGGCTAGTCTAGGGAGCTGTTGCCACGAGTCCTCCCAAAATCTAGCTGTAGTGCCCGAGTGGACTTCCCAAAAGTTGTACGCTTGAATGAAGGTACTATGTTGCTTGGCAGCGTTCCAGATCATAGAGCCAGGAGTTGTTGTGATGATTTTGATGAGATCTTCCCGTTGACTACCCAGCGTGTATTTTGCTTGCCATAGGCGTGCCCAAGGAATGTGTGGTTTAGAAATCCAATTCCACCAGATACGGGCTCCCATTGTATTGTTGCTGTGTAAGGGATCCCTCAATCCTAGCCCACCAACTGATCTGTGTAGACAAACCTCAGTCCATTTGACCAGAGCCCATTTCCTGTTGAGTCCAGCAGATCCCCAAAGAAAGTTTCTTTATAGATTGCGGATGTTCTTGAGAACCCATTTGGGAGCTGCCAATATAGAAAAGAGATAAAGGGGCATAGCTTGGAGAACAGATTTGATTAAGATGAGCCTACCAGCTATGTTGAGCGAATGGAAGGTCCAAGAAGAGAGCCTAGTCTCTAACTTATCCAAGAGGGTTCTCCAGGAGGCATGTTTATTAGCAGAGGCCAACAATGGAGCTCCTAGATATTTCGTAGGAAGCGCAACTATCTGGAAGCCTAGAATCCTAGAAATGTTCCTCTGAGTCAGGGTGGGTGTGTTGAAGAAAAAAAGCTGGGACTTGGAGGCATTGATGGAAGTTCCTGAGGCTTCAGAGAAGAGATCGAGCAGGTCTTTAAAGGCGGTGGCTTCTTGAACTGACGGGTGGCCGAAAATCATAATATCATCAACAAACTGTTGATGAGAGATGGGGGGGAGTCCATGTAGAGAGATTCCATTTATAGAATGGGATGAGATGGTAGAATGAAGGAGGCGACTGAGGCCTTCAGCCATGAGAACAAAGAGGAAAGGGGAAAGGGGGTCACCTTGGTGGATGCCTCAGGAAGGACGAAAGGGGGCAGAAGGTGAGCCACTAAGCAGGATGAAAAAGCTAGGTGAAGAGATGAGGTTCATGATCCACCGTGTCTAAGTAGCACTGAAGCCGAAAGCCAGTAACACCTATTTGATATAATGCCAACTGAGTTTGTCAAAAGCCTTGGAAAGATCTAGCTTTAGAATCATACATGGCTTTTTTAAAAGCTTGAGAGAGTGGATCACTTCATTTGAGAGAATGATGCCATCCATTATCTGGCGCCCTTTGACATATCCGGTTTGCTCAGGCGAGATGAGAAGAGGGAGAAGAGGCTTGAGCCTATTCGCCAGGACTTTGAATCTAATCTTGTAAATGACGTTACAGAGTGCTATGGGCCTGCATTTGTCAGGCGTGTTGGGTTCATCCACTTTAGGAATTAGTGCTACGAAGGTGGAATTAAGGGAGGGAAGGATCCAGTGAATCGATCTTGATTCCTCCACCATCTCCCAGACCTCTGTTTTAATGAGCTCCCAAAATGCATGAAAGAAGTTGGTTGTAAAGCCATCGGGTCCAGGCGCTTTTCCATCCTTAAGTTGAGCCATGGCATCCTCCACTTCTTTCTTGGTGATGGCCTGGAGCAACATTTTGTTGTGGTCCTCCGAAACCAGTTTAGGAATATGCTGTGTTAATGAGCATATGGCCTGATTCCTGCATCCTGGCGGCTCCCTGAGAATATCCTGAAAGTACTCTTTGAATTCCTGTTCCACATCTTCATGCGCCTCTAATCTCTCCCCCTGATGATTTTTTATGAAGGCTATGTTATTGTGCATTCTCCTCTGAATTGTTGATCTGTGGAAAAATTTTGTATTTTTTTCCCCTTCCTTTAGCCAGTTGATTCTGGATTTTTGTCGCCACAAAACTTCCTGTTGCGCATATTCCTCTGTTCTTCCCTCCAAGATAATTTTCTGTTGTAATGAGGTCATCTGCTGCTCCAGCTCTTTCCAGTTTTCGAAGATATTGCCAAACTGAGTTCTATTCCACGACTTGAGAGCCTGTTTGAGATGTTTTAGTTTTTGTTGTAGCTGGAACATCTTGGCTCCTGCTGGGGGGTGGAATGACTTCCAAGCCTCTTCTACTACTTCTTTGAATTTGGGATGCGAGAACCAAAAGGCTTCAAAGCGGAAAGGTCTATTGCATTTTGTGCCCGGACGCGACCACTGAAGCATTATGGGCCAGTGATCGGAGCCCGCTTGAGGCATAATGGAAGCATGAAAATCCCCACCCAGGTGTATTGCATTATCCGATATGAGGAAGCAATCCAGCCTGGACGCAATATGCTGAGGTCCGCTTCTTTTGTTGGTCCAGGTATACATACCATTGGAGGTTTGAAGGTCCATTAACTGATTGCTGTTGATGAAGTCTTTGAAGCCGTAGCTGTCAGCTTCCAACTTCGATCTGCCTCCGGATTTTTCCTCTAGAGCCGTGATGATATTGAAATCACCTCCCCCAATCCAAAGGGGGAAATGCCTTTCTGAGTTGAGTGTATCCAAGAGATCCATCTTTTGTTGTAAGTTTTGTGGAAAGTAAACATTGGAGAGATGGTCGTGAATGTTGGTCCCCATTAGATGGAAGGTTGATTGAATGAAGAAGTGTGAGGCATGAAAGTCTTGAAGGGAGAGTATCTGCGGGTTCCACAAAATTGCCAGCCCTCCTGAAGCCCCTGAAGCATCCACAGAGACTGAGCGGCATCCTGGCCATACCTTGTTTAGAATCCTTTCCAGTACTATGTTGTTTCCTTTGGTCTCTTGAAGAAAGACAATAGAAGGCTTTTCTTGCTGAATCATATTTTTTAACATTCTGTGTTTTGTGGGGCTGTTGAGCCCTCTCACATTCCATGATATGAGCTTCATGAGGAACCATGGGGGAGAGATTTGAAGAACCTGGTCAGCTTGGGGAATCTACCAGAATCCACCAGCATTTCTCCTATGATTATTGTCCTTTGCAGATCCGTTTTGCGCCCTCGTTTCTTCGTGTCTCTCAGGATTTTCTTCCCATCCCAAGGACTGCCAGCCTGAATGCCTAGGCTTTTATTGTGTTGTGCTCTAGCCAGAACTACTTCAAGCCTTTCAATTTCCCGGGGGGGTATGGTGTTGAAATCCTTTTGTTTGCATGTTGTTTCCAGTTTGAGAATATCTAGACCTTCCAGATTTATGCTTTCGGGTTCCTCTTCCATGTGGATCGGGGAGTTCTGATCTTCCTCATTTGTCTGATGGTGAATGCTGAGAGCTAAAGCTGCATCGATTTCCATGGTGGAAGATTTTTGGGCTGTCTCTAGATCAAAGATTTCAGATGAGGTTGAGGCGGGAAAGCTGGTGAGAGTTGAGACAGGTTTCGGCACTTCAGAATGAGGGGCCTTGGGGGGGGAGGAAGGCGAGGGATCTGCTAGAGGGATATCAGGGTGATTCTCCGTAGAGTTATGAGAAGTCAAAATTTCAAATCTGTTCTGGGATTCAGGACTTTTGGAGGTGCTGGGAGCTGTCGGATTTTTCTTGGCATTCCTTCTACGGCTAGGGACCTTTGTGAAGCCTTCAGAATCTTTGCTAGTATCATTAGCTGGGGCTTTGGATTTAAGATTAAGAGGACAATCCCTGAAGAGATGGCCATGTTCATGGCATTTTCTGCAACGAAAAGGTATATGCTCGTAATCTATTGTTTGAATCCACTCATAATCGTCATGAAATAGACTTACCGAGTCCGTGAGTTCTTTAGTCAAGTGCATGTGAACGCAGATCCTGGCATAGGAGGTGTACCTCCAGGTTTTTGTGTCTTCGGCAACTTTGATGAATACCCCCAGGCTGTTGCCTATGTCCTTTAAGGTCTCCTCCCTCCAGTATTCCAATGGCAGAGAATACAATCTTATCCATACTGGAGCCCAACTGAGATCTTCCTTGTCTGGGTTGAACCTTTCCTTCCAGTTACGAAGGTACAGTCCTGAAGAGTTGAAAAAATACGGGCCTCCTTCGAAGATGCGATGTTTGTCTTCCAAGCAGTTGAAAGTGGCGGTGAAGAAGCCTTTGGGGCCAAGCTGCAGAGAGACTTGTCCTTTGGGCTTCCATTTGGAAGCTATCCAGCCATGCAGGGCCTTTTCAGTAGGCCAGAATCCCAGGAACTTGCCTATGAGTGCATGATCCCTCATATATTGGATTTCGCTATTGATTCTCTGACTGGGGAGCTCTACTTTTATTCTTTCTGCCTTCTTTGGAATGCATGTCGTAGAAGATGCTTTTGGCTGCGTCGCTGATGTCTTTTGGTCATTGCCTGTGTCCTTTACAGCTTCAGAGTTTGTTGCAGGGTCTTCGAAAGCCTCGGTGGCAGGCTCATTGTCCTGGTTGTACCGAGGGAGAGTGCCTGGATTGATCAGAGGGTCTGCGCTCTCTATTTTGTCAGAAGATAAAAAGGTGGTTGCAGGGGGGATGAGCCCGCCCCTTCAAAGGGCGAATCCATAGACGGGAGCTCAGCAGGAGAACTGAGTCAGGGGCTCCAGTTGCACAGAGAAGGGGTAAATGCACGATCCCTGGCGCTAGCCGCATCCAAAGAACCCTAGCGCGAGTTGCAGAGCGCCCTATCTTTAAGCTCTTATTCTTAACATAACAATGCATTTCTCAAAAAGCTTTAATGTAGATTAATATCAAAACAAAAATTAATTGAAAATTTAATTAATCCCCTTTCTATTCATTTTTCTTTCTTTCTTTCTTTTTTAACATGTAGTCATTGTGATTCATTAACCATTTTGAAATATAGTTTACTTATTAGAAATATAATTTATGAAACAATATTACTTTAATTTTTACAATAATATCAAGTAAATATATTATTAAAATTTTATATGGAATCTAATAAATACTAATCTTTATTATTATATTATCCTACGAATTAATATATAAATAAATTATAATATCATAATCATCATAAAACCATAGAATCATTTATACAAATTCAATTTTTCTTTCTTTCTTTAAGATGTAGTCATTGTGGTTCATTAACCATTTTGAAATATAGTTTGCTTATTATAAATATAGTTTATGAGACAATATTACTTTCATTTTTACAATGATATCAAGGAAATATATTATTAAAATTTTAAACGGAATCTAATAAATACTTATCTTTATTATTATATTATCCTATAAATTAATGTATAAAATAAATTATAATATCATAATCATCATAAAACCATAGAATGATTTATAAAAATTCAAATTTTTATAATACAATATTTCTAGTAAATATGTATTAGTGAAACCAAATATAAAAACAAATACATGAAATATATCATTAAAATTTATGAACATTTTATTAATAATATTAATATTAATTTAATATAAAATTTAGTGTAAATTAATATCAAAACATAAATTAATTGAAATTTTAAATATCTCTTTTTAATTCATTTTTAGTAAATATGTATTAGTGAAACCAAATATAAAAACAAATACATGAAATATATTATTAAATTTTATAAACATTTCATTAATAATATTAATATTAATTTAATATAAAAACAAATACATGAAATATATTATTAAAATTTATAAACATTTTATTAATAATATTTATATTAATTTAATATAAAATTTAATGTAAATTAATATGAAAACATAATTTAATTGAATTTTTAAATAATCTCTTTTTAATTCATTTTTATATTATTCTTCACAGCATACTTCATTTACATCAATATAACACAATAACATAGTATATTATAAAATTTCATTACCTCATTTTAAAAAAAATAACACAATAAACATAATATTTCATTACCTCATTTTATTTTAATGTTTAACAACAACCATCACGTAAAACATGCTAACTTTGGTGGAGAACAAAATTTTCATCAATATAAAAGTGGTACTTAATATCTCTTCCATCTCATAATAAAGCAACAATAAATATTTCACTGAATTTCTCCTAATCCATTGTTGCACGAGTAACAACTTGAAATATTGAATGAGCAATAGGAAAACTAATGCTTATTTATTTAAATTTTATAAGCATCTGTATTCCTCCAATTACACTGCCATAATATGTATTAAAACTATATAAACATATGACACTGCCATAATATGTATTAAAATTATATAAACACATGTAATCCTCATATCACTGTGCGATGTTGTAGCGCAGATGTTGTTCATAAAAATCAATCAACTGGAATGTATCAAAAGAAAGATCAGATTTTCTATTGTAAAAATAAAAATACAACATCATCAATAAAGTCGAAGCAATTAGAAATGGAAATGCAAAGAGATAAGCTACTTGGCGTATCTTTTAGCATGACATGGGTACAGAGTAAAAGTTTTAGCATACATTATGAATCAATAATATAAAAAATTCAAACAATACAAGCTTTTACTTACCACAATTGGGTAATTTGTTCTCATAAATTTGTTATCGACCACGACCACTTTCCCATCTGCTCTGTAAGAGTAAGGAGAAAACATGTTTGAACAACCTAATATTTCAAAGCACATACAAGAAAACATGTTTGAACAACCTAATATTTCAAATTACATACCAGAAAGACCTATCATATCCTGTATGGAATGTAAACTCTACACGCCCAGTCTTTTATCAATGTTTTTGTTTTTCCTCGCGTCAAAACCAATTTCACTTGAGTTCTATGGTTATTAGGATGAACCTATGTACTTGTGCACATATCATTGCACTTTTAAGTGTTGATAGAATTGAAAATGAACAAGCACATTCAAAAGTAGTGTGAACTTTAAGCGAGTGATGTATTGAAATGTATTGATGCTATTTACATTGTGATGATAAAAATTATTATTATGGTTTTATTTCAAAATCAATTTAAATTAAGAATGCTACTAACTAAGAAGTGACCAGGGGATTATAGAAGACAATAATGTTATATATCTTCTAAAGAATATAAGAGGAGGTTAAATTTAAAAAGAAAATTACACTAATTTAAAAGTCCTAGAACAATAGTTAACAATAGCAATCTTTGCATTAGGTATAGGAGAGGAATTCAAATTCTTTGGTTTTTTTAAATGGCATGAAATAAATTACAAACACCATAACTATGAGGTATCTACCAACTAAATATATCATTAGCACTTGGTAAAAGTGCCTTTTATATTGTTGTGAAGATAAATAAAAAAATTGTTGTATCATATTGTTGTATCATTGAATATCTGTGAAAGTACTTGTGAACAATTATGTGATCACTACAACTATTTACATTGAAATCAAAGCAAAATATTTTACTTATTGGAAGTATGTTTTGATTAAATAATAAAAAAATAGGTTATAATTGTTTTTTACTTTGAAATATAAGTTTTTGGATGAGTTTAATAGTATTTTTTTCTATTTTTATTTTGTAATATGAATTAATTATTTGTGATTATTATTTATTTATGTAAATATATTTTCAATTAAGATTTAATTTCTTAAATTAATATATAGTTTTTATCTACTTAAAAAAAATCTTAAATATTTAAAAGAATTAAAAACATATTAAATTACAAATTATTACATATTTAAACACAAATTTAAAATAATATATATATATATATATATATATATATATATATATATATATATATATATATATATATATATACCTTAATTAATGTTTTGTATTTTTTATATATTAAAGACATCAATTTTTTTCCATTTTTTAAATTAATAATAATAAAATTATCTACCTTTAAATATAGAATTGTTTCTCATGAATATTTAAAAGAATAAAAAACAATTCCAGATTATTAGATATTTAAACGTCAAATTTAAAATAACTCAAACATATATATACACACATTAATTAATGTTTTGTATATTAACTCAAACATATATATATATATACACACGCACGCACATTAATTAATGTTTTGTATATTTTTATATTAAACACATCACTTTTTTTTCCATTTTGATTATAAAATGAGCATTTAACACATTTTATTTATATATTTTTATTTCTTTAAATGCAATTAGAAATAAGTAATTGACCTTTCATAATCATTTTAAACTATGAATATATCAACTATTAACAATTAAATATGGAAACAATCAACAACTTTAAGGATTTAAAACCCTATGAACCTAACCTTTGATGCAAATTAGGGAAGGAAAAATGTTCTTCCTTTTCCAAAAGGATTATAATGTTAGATTATTTGAATCCAAAATTACATCTTCATGGCAAGTTAGTAATAAAGATCAATATCCAAAACACTCGTGCTAATTCCTTTTTCTTTTTTTGGTAGTGCAAGATCTTTCATCGACATGTGTAAGGTGTTCCTAAGTTTTTCTTCAAATAGGAATTGGCTAAAGAAAACCAATATTGAAGATATTCATTCTAATTTTTGTGCAGAATGGATCTATTGAACTTAGGCTAACCAAAGCTAAAGATAAACAATTTGTGTTCTTGTAAAAAGGTTCCAGAGAAAGAGATTGCTAAAAATATTGATGACTATTGAACTTAGGCTAACCAAAACTAAAGGTAAACAATTTTTGTTCTTGTAAAAAGGTTCCAGAGAAAGAGATTGCTAAAAATATTGATGATTATTATTTGTTTCAGAATTTAATTTATAAATCAATATTAAAATTGGCATATATAGAAGAAAAAAAATTGAATATTTTTATTTAATTTTTGGGAGTCATTTAGAATAAAGTTACCATAAAATAAAAGAAACTGAAAGTTAGTGTTACTTATATTATTTAAACCTTCATGGTTTACTTGGATATCACAACATCACATGTACAAAATTCTCTACTTCTGCCTTTTCCATTTATATTTTTCCATATTCCTATTTTTATTGCTAATTTGACTCAAAAGCAAGGACATTGTCTCTTTAAAGTATTAATTTCTTTTTTGTTAATCTTGGTAGATCCTTCTTTTTCATTGTAAAATAAGCAAGCAAGTTACAACCACATAGATCCTCGTCAGGTGGTCTCAACTTTCCCATCGGGTTGTTGACCACCTAACTGCATGATAAGCCATCAAATACAATCTATCTATCCATGCTATATAAACTTGATTGTCACAACCACAACCACACACACACACACACACACACACACACACACACACACACACACACACACACACACATATATATATGACTACAAACTACAAATGAAAAGTTATCTACGTGAAAATTAATCAAAAAGTAACTAAAATCCAGCATGCTAGTCCTCCTGCTCGGCAAATGTCAATGTAACCAGGGATGGATCTTTCACGTTGGAGCCTAGCAACTCAGTTTGTGAGAATAGGAATGGGAAATGTTTCTCAATACAGCCCAAGTGGCTATCTTGTTTCTACAATTGGAATTATAGCTTTTGAAAATCCTGTTTGTAATTTGGAAAATCCTTGAGAGCAGTCGTCTAAATTTGTCTACTTGTATTGTGCCTCTCGTCCTCTGGTGTGTCTTGGATCTAGAACAAGGAGCTTCCAATCCTCCATATCAGCTGCCTCCATGCTCACTTGGCAATTTATATCCTCCTCCCATTCTGCTAGGAGCTGTTTGATTTCCTCCTTGGTGTCATCCGCGTAAGCAATCGTCGCTTCTTGTATGAGGTTGGCCATGGATTTTCTGCCTCATGTTTTACCTGCAGTACTCATCTTAGCCTCGGCCTCGCTCCACATGGTCTCTTTCCTCATCCCTTTCCCTTCACTACTCGACCCATTGCCTCCTTGTCCTTGTACCTTCTAGCCAAATTTTGTCTTTGGCTAGAAACTAGCTTCTGTGCTCTTCTCATCCAAGGGTAGTTACCTTTCGACTGGCATGTTACGGGAATAAGAAATCGTAATTTCAAAACATTATTTTCTATAATATTTCCTCCCAAGGTTTCTACCAATGCATCAACTCTACAACCCATGATTCATTTTCATAATCCTCGAGCATAAGGATCCCCCACCCATGACTCCTAGGACACCCCTACATGACCCTTGCCTTACAAACGCTTAGACCACGGTCTTGGAAATGAGGTGCATGGCCACCTACAGAGCCTATAGCCCAGAAGCCAAGCCAACAAGAACCACTCTCCTCATCTCCTTTTCTCCCCGTTGAATGACCCTGTCGCCATTCCCCTTGACTTAGCTTCAACTTGACTTTACTTTGGCCATCCTGGGATCCCGACATCTGAACCGCAACCTCCACGAGGCCTCCAGCCCAAATGTTTCTAGCCACACCCCTTCCCTTCATCTGGTTGAGGCTGGACTTGTTAGTGTTCCATTGTTGCCAATTCCCCAATTTCAAAAGCCTCGGTCCTATGACAACCTCCCCCATACTAGCTCCCATCATGGGCTTGGCACCTGCCCTCAAGGCCCAAGTCTTCCAATTTTCCCTAGCATTCTTAGAGCATTCCAAGAACTAGACTTGCATTAACACATAGACACTTGCAGCCTCCCTACCCATGAACCTTGGGTTTTCCAAGCAAGCAAGAAACTGGAGTTCACTCAGGTAGACTCCCTCCTGACCCAACCCAATAAGCCCCATTCAAGAGAGTAGAATGCTGAAATGGAGTGATACCCACGTAGAACCCATGGAACTGGGATTATTCCCATAGACTTCTGCCACCAACTTAATCACCCTGCCCAAATTTATCTCACCCATAAACCATGTGCCCCCATGCAAACCCCAATTAATAGACCAAACATAGGGAAGCATAATGGAGTATAGGAAAAACCAGTTAACATATCTAGTAACCAACGGTTGGAGTCGTTGGATCACCCTGCCCTCCCGAAGCCTCTCCTCCACTTTCGTCGTCAACACCTCTTCTCTTACAAGCTCCGAACTTTTATCCTTCTCTGCAGTCAGTAAACTTGGTTGCATGCAATTGCCACCTACCCTTGTCCCCCTTGCCTTAAACATGCCAATGACCACCACACCCTGCGCTTCAAGCATGTGGGAGATGGTGGCACCATTCCTTGGTGTCCATTTCATGATGATAGCCTTAATGGCTCTGTCTGCCATCTCACACCCAGAACAGGGGTAAAACCATTTTTTTAGGTGATAATTGGATTGAGCTTATATTAATAAAATTTCAATTTCTAGGTTAGATACTACTGGAGCTTCATCCAATAATAAATATGCAACATAATGTTTTTTTTTTTTCTCAATAGTGCCACTTTGAAGACGTGGAGAAATAAGGGAGGCTAGTTCACATTTCTTGGGCTTGAGATTTTCTATTGTTATGGAAATATTTGTTATGGAAAGAAGGAGATTAAATTAGTTTCATTTTCATGAATATTTATGACATATTGAAAAATCTTTATTTCCTCATAATCATATTTCAATGCATACTTATTAAACATAAAAGAAACCAGAAACATATCAATGCAATTAATCACCCAATCAATATTGTTCATTTTAGCATTATATTATATTAAAATATTCTCTCTATTTTATCGTGATATCATCACAAAATTGTTTAAAAAAAAGAATCTACAATTTTTAGCTTTTCTAACAATAGAGGTGAGTTTGTACAAAATTAAATAAAAAATAATATATAGCTATGTAGAATTTTGGATGTCACTAGATAGAGAAACTTTCAATCTTACTAGCAATGTTAAATTTGAATTTTTTTATTCCACTAACCATATAGTTCAATTATTTAAGAGAAATTCATACACTTTAAATTTTCATTATTCAAGAGAATTGGACATGTACAAAAGATTTACAATATTTAATAGATACATATCCTATACATTTACATTAGTCAAGATAATTAAATACATAGGAATATCTAGGATAACTGTAAATTCCCCATGGAGGAGAAGAAAGTCAGGCATGACTAAGACTAAGCCCTAATTTTATACACTACACAAGACTGACAGCCCTTTTAATGATCCCCACATTGAATAAAAAACTTATCAAACTCTTAATGTTTGTCTCACAGAATTTTTTCCTTCTTCTTAATTCACAAAAGAAAACATATATACTCTCTATTTCCTAGCATAGGTGAAAACACCAATGAAAGCCACCTGAATCAACATAAGAATTTAATAAAGATCCTTAATCTAATTTTATAGATGAATCACACATTTCTATAAGACCTCAACATATCTTTGTAGTTTCCAAACTAATTTCCTTACCTCTTCCATCTTTCCTTATTCTAGAGCTAGTTTTGTTAGCCAGCATCTTTTCTAGCAAAACATACAACTTCTTAAACTTAGAATTCACACAATCCAATTCATGGAGAAGAGAGGAAAAAACCTTGGCCTTCTTATCAATTTGTTACTTCCCTTTGCTTTGTAGTCTCAGCATTGAAGAAACCTAAGCAAGGTAACTTTTGGTCAGATGCATGTCGGGTAGAGGCCTTCTGGGTTAAACCAGTAGGGAAACAACTACAACCCCATAGACAAATAGTTGTCATGTTTTCTCCATACATGGCAGGTAATGGGTAACTAGCCTTGGACCCATCGAGAGATACTCCTGAGGTTAACTTCTCCTCCATTCTTCTAAGTTGGAGTTGCAATTTTCAAGCTTGGATATCTATTGCCCTTGTCTGTCAAGCTCTTCGTCCTTCTTCTTCATGGCTTCAATGCATTCATGGAGAACCTTTTTTTCCCTATTCAAGTTTTTTTCATTCATGTTGTCCTTATTATCGAAGCAGTGAAGGGCGAGTTGCATGAGCATCTTGTAGCACTCCACATCTACAAATATTTCCTTGAGGATATTGCATACGTCTAGGAGCTTAACGATATCATCCATATAGTCAATAGGCCCAAGGTATCTTTCATCCATGTTTCCTATTATTTCACTCATTTTTCAAAATAACATTAGAAGACATGTGCATTTGCATCCATATTTGGAGAGATTCATTAGCTACATATATTTCTATTCTAGGAGAAGGGATTAGAAGGGGAATCCACTTCAGTCATCTTCATTCATGCCATCAACCTATCTAAAATGCATCAACAAATCTGTTAGATCATAGAGTCAAACATATACCCATCATGGTCATGACATGCTCACATCAGCTACTACAACATCAAATCATGACGTCAATCATCAAGGGTTAGAGTCACAAGATAGGGGAAACTTACAGGTGTGACATCATTGTTCAAAGATCATGAACACAATATCACTTCTATCAAGTCAATCCATCAAGTTAGGGCATTTAGATTTAGATTTACAATATTCCATAGTTACTAATCAAAACATAACCATGGTTAATGAAGGATCTAGAATGTAAATCTCATAGTTATATGTCTATCATCATGGTTACCATGCCTATTATGGTCAATAGGATCAAGACAGGTCATTCAATATAAATTTACCAAAACATCAAGGGTGTCAACCTTTTTTCCATACTTTCATCATGCTCATCAGAAGCACTATCAATACCATTGTATATAGAAATCAATGAGGTAACCTTCTATATGAGATCCATCATGTCTTATGCATGTCAAGTGTTAAGAGCATCATTTATTAGAGTCAAGGTGCTAGCCTTATTTATAGGATCAAGATATCCAATGGATAGATGTTAGCCAAACATCAAGTATATCAAACTATCAACATTAGGTAGCCTCATAAAATTCAAGAAGATCAAAATGTTCAACGCCGGGTGCACTATTCCATCTAAGGAAACATAAATCCAAGTCACTTTCATATGCATGGAACATTTGAGAAGGACACATTTTCATTGTACCTTAGGGGCTTAATAGTTGAAACATAACATTGAAACAATACCTTGTAGTGTTCAAATACTTGTGCACCTTCTCATTAAACATAGGTATCTTGTGTCACCTATTCATATAGTTCCTCTTTACCTTTTCCAGTTCTATCCATCCTTCATGCATTTCAAATGATCCTCAAGAAAGATCCACTCATCACATCTCATCAAGGAGGTTAGAAACATCCATATACTCAAATACATATGCAGGAAGTATAAACAATAAACATAATAATAAGATCCATAAGTCTAAAAAAAAGTAAGAGGCATCATAAGTCAAGAAATACTTATCTTCAATGAGAGGTGATCCTCTCCCTCTTGAACCATCCTCCAAGAGTCATCAATGTCCATTGACCACATACCAATGTTTCCTTCAATTAACCAACCAATCCTACTAGGGATTATCCCATCTAGGGCGTCATCAAATCTTTCGCAAGTGCTTGAGCATATTTATATTGACCATACTAGGTTTCATATATCATATTTTTCCATAATCCAGGGCTTATCTCAAAATCTATCCTCATAATATCCATCAAACCCTAATACACAATTTTTTCTTCAAGCCCTAGAATTATTTTAGGTCTCCACCATCCTCCTCTTGCTTCCATCAATGGTGTCATCACTGGGGTGATCTCCATGGCTTTTCTTCATCTAGCCTCTTATACCATGTTAATTTTTCATAGGGCTATATTATTAGTTTCTTAGATCATCATTACATTATTCAGATTTACATCATTATTCATTAGCGCATGTAACTATGTAGAAAGAACAACATAATTATCATCAATGTAGCGAAACATAAAGGAATAATAGAAGAAAAGCATGCACACATAGAAACACCAAGATTGGTCCGAGACCATAGCAAAACCCATTATGGGAAAAAAAAATTTGTAAATTCTTATTCTTCTTAGATCATCATCAAATGATTTAGCAAAAGAGAGTACAGTGATCCATATCTTTGTCTATGCAACCAACTAGCAAAATAACTATGACATCCATGAAATGAACCTAATCATGCTTATACTCAAAACCCTGATTTTGAGGACTGTAATGTATTGTCACTGTCTATAGTCAATTGTTGAACATTGATGTCACTGAGCGAAGTCTTCAGAACGCTGAAATTTCATCTTTTAGTCTTGAACGCATGGGGGAGGAGTGTGTGAGTAACTATGGCAGTCATGGATGCTCCCTGATGAACTGTATGTGTGTGACTAGGGAGAAGTACACTAAGATTAGCCTCAAAATCCCAGACGCACCCTTCAGGCTACTATGAAAGCAACTGAGGTTGCCCAGACACACCCTTAACCACTATGTGCATGCATATAGTGATCAAACTATCTGATCTGCTTTAAAAACCCTAAACACTCCCTTTAGGCTTATGTGTGAGCGTTTGAGACATCCCAGATGCACTGTTGACCACTCTATGCATGTATCTAGGGACCAAACTCCCTGATCTGCTTCAAAAACCCCAGACACTCCCTTCAAGCTTATGTGCAAGCATTTGAGACTTCCCAAATGCACCCTTAACTACTAAGTGTGTGCGTCTGGGGACCAAACTCCCTGATATTCTTCAAAAACCCTAGATGCTCCCCTTAGGCTTATGTGCGAACATGTGAGACTTCGCAGACACACCCTTGACCACTTTGTGTGTGCTTATAGGGTCTAAAATACTTTTTTATATGTGTTCAATTGAGAAATAAAAACTCTAGATCCATGCAAGCTTCAACCCTATAGTTTCGGACCCTTGTGTGAACTTTCTCTGTCAGGCCTATGCGAACCAAGACAATGGAAGAGAAGAGAATATGGATTGATCAATGTGTCCAAATGAGCTTGAGGTCTCTTCTATTTATAGGCTTCCATGTGAGTCCACTTGATGTTGAGTCTGACCTATCCAATTGTACATATGTTAGATGTGTCCTTTGAAGGGTTGTTCAATCCCCACATGAAACATATAAATAAAGGCCTTGTGAGACCTTATTGTGATACATCCAAGTGAAACTACATCAAAGGAGAAGCTCTGAAATTACAGTGAAGTTAGGGCAAAAAGGACACAGGGCCAAGGGCACAAGTTCTGGGAGGTTATCTCTGAAATTTAGTGCAGGTTACCTTGTGGAGGATGTTGCAGGCCGGAGGAAGCTTGGGAGATCTGTTTGGTGTGCCTTGTCACTAGTTTTGAGTGGGTTATTCTTGTAGACTTGGATCCGTTGTCACAGAGGTGAGCATTGGGACTATTTGTGCATATTTTAATGGTGTTTTATATTTTGTTTGGGTTTTAGATCATGGTAATTGTAGAAGCGTTAAGGTGGATGATTTGACTGGGCCAAGAGACTTAGGAGAGACTTCATATCCTAGCCACAATCAACTCAAGAAGGTCATAGCCTAAACAGGCTCGTCTTCCATGAGTTTAGGGAAGATTTTTGTTGTTGGAATTATAGGTGTGTTGTAAGGTGTTGTGAGGAGATTGCTCAAGATCTATAATTATCTTTTGATGCCTAGAATGGATAGAAAGAAGAGCAGCCTAGTTGGATAAGGTTACCACAGAGTTTGAGAAAGGGTTGAGGGTTGTTAACAGTACCCTAACTAGATTTTCAGGTGCACTTCTCCCAAGGCAAGGTGGCAATAGCATGGAGTTGCAAATGTCATCTTGTTTGATGGTCATATACTAGATGGATGGGTGTCCTAAGAGAGGACTATTTGGAGAAGTTTTTTACAACCATGTGGAAGGGTTTCCTAGGTGTTGGATGCCCTGAATAGGAGCAGATGCTAGAGCAGACTTGGTCACTCGTGGACTAGTGGAGGGCAGCGTGAGAGTGGACCAAGTGTGGATAATGATTAGAAAATTATGGTCTAATGGAGGACAAAGTGATAGTGTCCAATTTGGAGGCTAGTGTGCACCATATTCATGGACCTAGATGGTTTCTAGAGTAGCAGAAGATAAGCTCAAGGTTCTAATCATCTAGGAGCGGTTTGAGCAGCCAGAGACTTGTGTGTGGAGGACTTCTACAATAGATGATGGGTAGTCCTCCTAGCCCGTTTTCCCTGTAGGATATGGACATCTTGCAGTGATAGGTGGAAACCGTTTGTTCCCTATGTTGGTCTTCATTGGAGCAGCGGAAGAAGACCATAGTGGGTCCCTGAGTAGCGAAGGAGCAGCAGTGGGAAAATTGAGAGTTCACCAATAGAGTTGCAAATAACTTGACAGGAGTCTCGATGTGTTGATGTGTTGATGGATGAATGATCAACTAGTGAGCAGATTGATAGCCAGGGTTTAGTGACCATATGGACATGGAGCATTGATAGAGGCAGTAGCTACAGATCGAGCACCGCATGACCGGGCAGGTATAAAGTACGATCAACAGGAGCTAAGAGAGCATGCAAAATCCGATGTTCAAAGTATATTTTTTAGTGGATATTGGTTATTGATGGACCAACACCAAGCCCTAGTTTTGTATCTTGTATTAGTGTATGTATGAGGGCCAATATCCCTGGTACAAGAGCCCTAGACTGTTGTATTATATGTTGATTAATATAACGAAGTTGGGTTGAAAATTGTAAAAAGTTGTCCATATTTTGTGCACTAGTAGATTTACTGATGTTTATATTCCAATATGCAAAGTAGTATCATTGTGATCTTTGGTTTGGTAGTTTCAGTAATTTAAGATTTTATCCTAGACACCAAGGTCATGGAAAAACAACACAATCAAGCTCATAAACCTTCGATGGATGGAAATCTCAAGAATATCATCCTCGCCATGGTCCTTATCATTCATATCACACTTTATGGCCACCCTAGGGTCATGATTAGAAGGAAATGGAGATAGATGACATGGGGAGACAGAACAAGCAGGCTGATCATGATGATCATATTCAGGAGAGAGAAAGATTTCTTTTTTACAAGAAGGGTTGAGGAAAGGTTCCATATGCAACTCAACTACAACCCTAGGATTGTAAAGAGAGAAAAGGGTCTTATTTATATCATCGTCATCGGTGTCATAGATAGGGACCTCATCAAAATGATTGCCATGAAATTCCCATTTCCCTTCTTCAATATGTAAGTAATCATTGATATCAATGTTTGAATGGGTTACAAGATCACCTTCTCCAAGGTCTTCAAAGAGTGGATTATCAGAAATAGTATCCTTAGAAAAGGTAGGGTTAACCTCAACTTCAGTTTCCATAGACTCATCCTCCCTATCACGTGTGTTCTGAAAATTATCTTCATCACACTTTTTGTGATGTGGACCCAGGGAGGAACAACTTCCCTGCTCATCATCTGGATTCCCAAGGTCATCATTATGCTCAATGAAGGATTACTCTTTAATTTTTAGTGCATGGAATACTTTAAAATGTCTAAGAAATATATCAAATAATTCCTCAATAGTTAAGATGTTCCTAGGTTCGTGATTATCCAACCATTAATTATGACCATGGAGGGATCTGATGAACAATAATATAAGGACATTTTGGTGGACCACTTTCATATTTGAAGTTTTTACAATAAATATTTCTACATGATCATTTGCATATAGTGGATCACCATAAAACATGGGTATCCCATATACCATCTTCCCTGTGACATGATTAGGGTGCCCAAAGATGCTAGTGATGTCCAAAGCAAGAAAATCATTAAAGAAAGACATCCTATTGAAATATACATGCAAATTATGTAGGAGTCGTCAGGGTGAATTTACATATGCCTAGATAAGTACTTGCTCCACCCTACAATCATTGACCTTAAGGTTTAATGAATAACTAGGACCTCTTTCTTCCAATGGAGTCACCAAGAATGACATATCAATGATGTCGTAAGGGAAACAAGACACACATTGCATGTCCCCGATAATGGTGCCAAAATGTTATTTCTCAATCTAGCAGGGTCCAAGGAGGAGTTCTTAAGGGCCAACTACTAGACCAAATGGAAACAACGTGATAAGGACCCATTGTCACCTCAGTAAATATCCCCTACTCTTTACAGACTTTCACTGATGGGAGTATTGGTATTAAGAAAATCACTAGAATGATGAGGTCAATAACAAAGTACAATGTGATTTCCAAATCCCATTCAGAGGAGAGGCTCAGGTAATAGGTTTCTTGTTTTAGAAGAAAAAGAAAGGCTCTCCAAGAAAGGATTATGGGAAGGAGACCTAAACCTAGGTGAAAGGATATATAATAGAATAGTTATGACTAGATCAAGGCTTCCTTGAATGGGAGAAAGACCTCTCTTAAGGTTTTATGAAATGTAGATCATATTAAGGTCGAGACCACAACAGAGACCTAGGTGATCCAAGTGAGACCTAGGGTTTAGGATGATCACCAACCATATGGCTCAGTCAAGCAAGTATGAGAGGAACGATCATTTGAGAGATGAACTTTCTTTGATTTTTTTAGTGAAAAGGACCCTTTGAAATCTAGTAACCAAAGCAACCTAGGAAAAAAATGGTGTTGGAGCTAGGGCTTCAGGTTTCTCTAAATTCAACAATGGAAATAGATTGAAATTTTTTGGAGGCCTAAAGGACATCACAGCATAGTTATGGACCAAATTGCACTTGATTTGAACCAACCTAATGCATTTCACACTAGGCCCTAACAGGTTATTAGGTTTAGGAAATAAAAATAAGAAAAGGTTGAAAGAAAAGTAGTTTTAGGGTTGAGCATCAAGATATAGGACCAATTCCTGGCTATTAGGAAGATTGGAGTCAAAATGATCAAGATTTGGGAACTTCGCTCTTCAAGGAGGCCTAGAGAAGCAACTTCACTAATAATGGATGCAATTACACAACAACTTTAGACTTTTATACTTCGATATGCAAGATTTGATGGAGTTTTGAGGTAAAAAGTGCACAGCGTACCCCTAGGAAAATTTGTTCTTCTTGCTAAGATGAATAACATATGCAATGAGCCAATATTACAAGTGTTTCATAAATTCACATTAATTTGTAGGGAACAAGTAAAATCATGACATAGAATTCCATACATTAGACATGAAACATTATGAAATTTGCATGAAAATAAAAATTACATGACAAAAAGAGTATATCCATCCATAAACTTGCCAAATAGAAACTCCAAGAGAGATAGCGAAAATATTCCATACATAAAAATGCATTTAATCATCCAAATCGTTCCATAAATTGCATAAAAATGAAGCACATCACCTACCTTGAACTTTGATAAGGGTTGTGTTTCTACTAGTTAGTTTTTGTTGCCACAGGAAGTTGCCTGTAGGAACTTGCTTCTTCTCGCATATAGGTTAGACATGTAAAAATAAATTCAACCCGCAATCCCATTTTATTGAGAAAAGGAAGTTTGCCTGCTAGTGCCCTGATTTTCAAGTAGACCCTTACACAATTGTGCCAACAAGCTGATTTTCACTATTATGCATTATTTTCTCTGTATTTATAATTTTTTTCTTTAATTCTAAGGAAAAGAGATCATGAAATACTCACAGCAGGTCAGGCATCAACTCTTCCCACCATCTTCAGATTTGTTTGTTGTTCAACCTACTTGAGAAATTCTTTCTTGGTGAGGGGCTACTAATACGGTCTAAATTTATTCTCATTCATGAGGAATACAGTCCCATGCCCATCAATTGTCTTGATTTCAACAACTCCATTATTGAAGGATCTGACCACCTCATATGGTCCCAGCCAACAAGTGTGAAACTTCCCTTTAAAATTTTTAAATTTTGAGTCAAAGAGAAGTACCCAGTCACTTGGCTAAAACTACTTTCTCTTTATCAGCTTATCGTGCCACTTATTTTGTTGTTCTTGGAAGAAAGTAGTATGTTGAATTGTGTCTCTTCTCATTTCATCCAATTCATTCAGCTGCAAGAGATGTTATTGTTGTGCCTCTAAAATATCTAGGCCCAACTAAATTATATTCCTATAAGGCTTGATTTAGAACTCAATCTGTAACAATACTTGCTTCCCATAAACCAATTCATATCTAGTACTATTCCTCCAAGTAGTCCTATATTCCCACAAAGGCTCTCGTAAATTTTTTCCCCAATCATTTTTATTCATACTAACTGTTTTGGTAAGGATTGTTTTAATCACTTTATTCATGGACTCCACTTGACCATTGGCTTGTGGATGGTAAGGGTATGACATATTGTGGCAGATATTGTACTCCTCCATAATTCCCTTCACAAGATTGGAAGTAAATTGGGTTCCATTATCAGAAACTATTTCCCTGGGAACACCAAATCTCAAAAACAAGTATTCAAATAGAAAATCAATAATAGAATTTTCGATAGCATATAAAATAGCTTTAGCCTATACCCACTTGGTAGCAAAATTAGTACAAACAAGAATATACATTTTATTTAAAGATGGAGGTGAAATTGGTCCTACAAAATCAATTGTCCATTTCTCAAAAGGTTCAATCATCACCTATGGATATAAAGACATTTTGTTTGGTTGCACCAGGTAGCCCATCCACTGACAACTATCACACTTGTTGATATATATATTGGCATCCTTAAAAAGTGATTGCCAAAAATAGCCTGCATGAAGTACCTTGTATGTTGTTCGCTTATCAGCAAAGTGGCCCCCACACAGTTCAACATGGGTTTCATTAAGGATGTCAAACCCTCTTGAACACACCTACAAAGAATCAAGTCAACTCCTGTGCAAAATATTTCTCCTTGTATCCATGAATATAAAGCATTATTTTTAATGATCTTTTGCTTTTCTCTAGTGGAAAACTGTGGTGGTGTTTTTCCTATGACCAAATAATTGGTTATTTCTGCATGTTGAAGAATCTAGGGCAGTTAGCATTAGATAGATTCTTATATACTTGACAACAATTTGTGAAATTATTTTACTATTTATCTTATCTTGATATTCTTCTTATTATGAGCGTGTGTTTACTTCATCAAACTGCTACCAAAACAAAGAGACAAGAACACAAGAAGTTGGCATTCCGGCAGGACCAAAACCTCTCCCTCTTGGAGAGGAAAACCCACACATAATTATTCTTATAGAGATTCTAATTGATGAACACCAAGAGCATTATACTTCACCCTCTATGCCACTCCAAGACCAAGACACCAATCCTATTCCTTTGTTACTACTGAGATCATCATCATATATGATTCACCGAGATCATCGTTGTTGCACCATGCCTACTACTTGAGATCACCACTTTTCCTTTGCTGAGATCATTATCATAGTACCGCAGGGGTCCTTCCTTGTTGCACCATTGCTTTCTTCTCCATGTCAATGAGTTCTTTCTACTATTGCACTCCACCGAGACTTGTGACAATATTTAGTAGCATGCTCCACTGAGACTGTGATTGTATTCTCCTTGCACTGAGATCACAGTTATGCCGAGAAAGTGTAACACTGTAATTCTTATCCAAAAATCATAGTGATCTGAGTTTTTTGAACCACTGTACCTTATTCCAAATCTGTTCTTCCTGTACCATTGTACCTTGTCTGAATTTCAGTCTTGCACCCATCTGAAATTACAGTCCTGCACCCATATGAAATTATAGTCATGCACCCATCCGAAATTCAGAGGAATCTGAAGTTGCAGAGGCTTATGTGAAGTTCTGTGTTTTCTGTGGTGACCCCAGTGGGGTATTTATAGTTGTCACATCTCCATAAATGAGCCAACATATAGTGTGAAATGTTGTGTCTGTTTAAAGCCGACATGATAGTTATACATAAATATCCAACTATATATATATGAGGCCAACATGATGTTCTCTTCATCATTTTTCTTGCAGGGTTCTTCTTTGAAGGTTGTTGCTTTCCTTGGACGGCTACTTGACACTAGGTTGACTCATGTTCATTACTTAAATGCTTAAGAAGAGCTCTTCAATATAATTTTGACTCTTTTACTTTCCTAGACCTATAGAATGAGCAAGAAACTCATTCATATAATTTATAAAAATAGTAATTCTTTTTCTTGACAAGTACGAAGATCAAAATTACATTGACAAATACCAAACCTAGTTACCCTTTTCTTTAACACTCCCTCTTAATTATGGAGGTATTTGCAATGGTATTTGGTTATTCTCAATCAGAAGAATTTCTCATAAGAAGAATCAGATTGGTAATCCCATCTATATAGCATCATATCAATCAGCATTGTCATAGTGTAAGGCCATGACTAACAGCTCCATCTCTCCATGAGACCATGAGATACAATGCTAGCGAGACCAATGATTTATAGACACCTTCTTTATTGTCTTTCAAGGTACATACCCACCCAGGTGTTCACTGAGTATGACCTTCTAGGACTATTCTTATCTTGGGTTCCCATCACTCAAAGAATATCAATCCTCTTGCCTAATATTATCTTGGAAGCCCTACACATCCTCAAAGAGTATCAAATGCCAAATGATTACCCAATCCTCCCATTCTTTTTTCCCAAGTGAAGACAAGAATGTTGTGTCTATCATGTGTCTACATTTCCATTCATGGCCTTATCTAGACCTACAATTGTTAGTCCAGGTCTAGCACATGACACATGAAATGGAAAAGCACAATTGTCACTCCTTTGTAAAAAGGGCTGATCTAATTCAAACTCCCTCTTGATCAGGGACTTGTCAGAGCTCCCCCTTAGCTAGGGACTCTTTTATGCATCAACAACTTCCTCTTCGTGGGTTCTTCAGCTGCTTGATCAACTTCTCTTCTTGATATCATGAAATTTAGTTGAGCTTCTTCCTCGTAGGGAAGCATCCATCTATCACTTTCCTTCTTATTCTGTCATGTCATTCCTTTCCTCATGTAAAGTGGCCATCTAGGCATACATCTAGAACTCTCTTCATATGGCTACTTCTTTTCTCTCCATGCTTCTTTCAGGAGTTTCCATCCATCGCATGCATTTTGGTTGTACTTGTACTTACAAGTCTTGTTCTAGTATCCCTACATGAACTCATCCAGATATTATTCAAGAAGTCAAAACATCATATTAAATTAAATCATACCTTACGAGATGGCTCTTCATCATGAAATATTCTTGTAGGTATCAACATCCTACACACTTATTGACATATCTCCCAAAGATATCCATTCTTCATCTTTTTTAGACTTTCATCAGCGTCTTTATATCTTTCTGGGAGATTTCCTAGTCAAATATTCTTGGTCTTTTGGATGTTAATTGCCTTCATCATGGTTTCATATCTCATGATCTCTTCCTCACACATTCCATTTCCCAGAGCTTTTAGTCATATTTTCTTATTCAACTACCTCATACTTCATATGAGGACATATTATATTGATTTCATCTAGTGTGACTTATGTCTTCCTACATTCTTTCATAGGAGAAGATCCTTTTTCTCTTGATCATGCTTCTCAAGATAGAAGTAATGATCCATTGTTACTTGCAACCATAAGACATGACATTATAATATTAAACACAAGCATACATACCTCATTTTACCTTTAGGTCATCTAGGCTTCTTCCATCAACTTCCTTAATTGAAGAGACCTTCAATCCCTTGATTTGTTTCATGTCATCACACCATTATCCCATGAATTTCATAAGTTGGATTTCCTAATGAAACACTTTCTCTCTTTCTAGATTAGTGAACCCTCCAATGAGGATTCCTTCAGAGAATCTTGAGGATCTTGCATATCCCTATCTGGAAAATGTTTCCTTTTTGCCTTAATGTATGATGAGCCTTGTCTTGGATGACATATTTCTTTCCTTCAATGTTCAATGAGATTCCCAAGAGCTATATCCTTCATGTTTGACTGCCATGGATTTTGTCCCTTTTTTTCATGATATCCATGGTGATGTCAAGAGCTCTTGCTTCTAATGGTTTCATGATGCCATGATGCATATTAATATCATTGTCTATCTTATAACACAAGATATAAGAGCTTATGATAGGATCCTTTTGTGAGGGATAGAGATTTGATACTCCCTCTTTCCTTGGCTCTTTTCTTTATCTTCCTCCATCTTTCAATGATATGAACTTCCGAAACGTTTCTATCATATTGGATCTTAACTATACTTATTTTTGTCTTTGCTTGAGGATAAACCTTGCCTATCTTTTCTACACATGGTTGAATTATTTTATCCTTTAATACTATAGATTGCAACTTGTCTTTCTCTATCTAGCATAGAGACCACAAGTTTCCGAGTGAGGTAACCTTATTTGTTCATTGATATTTGTTACCTTGTTCATAAATCATGACTACCTTCTTATCATCTTTCCCAGATATTCATGAAGTTATTCCTTCATTATTTGATACCTTTACTATTGTATAGGTCTACGTGACCTTCTTTACTTTAATTTCCAAGAGTATATCTAACGTTTCATATATCTCTCGTTATGTATCCTCTTATGCTATTTAGGTACGAGAGGACTTTTGAGTGATATCATATGAATCCTATTAATATCTTGATGGATTCAAACAATGCTTGACCTACATATACCTTTCGATATATATCAATGATTTCTCTTTTCTATGAGGATTATGACAATCCTCTGTATTCTATGCAAGGACTTTCAATTATCTAACCGATTTATAAATCCCCTTGCAATCATGAAATCATTTAGCCAAATATAATTATAAAATTAAAAGATACTTACTTGGTGTGTGAAGAGGAGATCTTCACCTTGATGCTTCTTTTGCTTGAGCTTCCCATCATTAGTATCCTTTCATCACAACTTCCTTGGAGGCATTCTAGCACCATGACATCAGTGGTCTTGACATCGCCGAGACTGCTTCACAACCTTCCCAATTCATTTTTAAGGTAATTTTGACTTCAACATATTGTTGAAATGTTAGTGATACTGCGTTATGATCCGAGCACCATGCTACTGAGATCATAATCATAGACAAAATTTGAGATTGTGACAAGTATATTGATATGGCACTACACAGTGATGTCTATGTGCATTGTGTAGAGAGGTAATGTATTGAGAGCGCAAACTTGTTAATGAATAACATAATTAAATTGTGGGTGGTACTGTATAGAGAGAATATCTCATCACCGTAACTGCCTTGATGTAATAACTATACTGAGATAGTGATGTAATCATGGATTGTGAGAGGTATTCCTCGAATTACTTCTGCAATACACACACACACACACACACACACACACATATATATATACCTGAGACTATCTTTTATGGCATGGCTAAAGTTCAGTGATCAAGAAGTGAGGATCAATGATATACTCCATCAAACTGAGCATGAGTTGAGTGTATGACTCTAATTACTAAATTTGATACTCCATGACTATTGTAGACCTGCTTGTTGTATACTTTATCCTTTAATCCTTTCAACCTGCTTTGATGTATTGAAGACAAATCCTTGTATGTCTCTTTTGTTGCCCTTCATTTGACTTCAACACCTTAACTTTGATACCATGTCGAGGAATCTAGAGAATTTAAAATTAGATATATATTCTTCTATACTTAAAATTTGTGAAATTATTTTACTATTTATCTTATCTTGATCTTCTTCTTATTTTCACTGTGTTTTTTTACTTCATCAAACTGCTACCAAAACAAAGAGACAAGATCATCTTTGCACCTTCATTGCGATCATTACCATAGTACCACAGAGGTCCTTGTTTCACCATTTATTGCTTCACCATGTCAATGAGTTCTTTCTACTATTGCACTCCATCGAGACTTGTGACAAAATTTAGTAGCATGCTCCACCGAGACTGTAATTGTATTCTCCCTGCACCGAGATCACAGTTATGCCAAGAAATTGTAACACTGTAATTCTTATCCGAAAATCACATTGATCCAAGTTTTCTGCACCACTGTACCTTTTCCAAAATTATGTTCTTCCTACACCACGGTACCTTGTCTGAATTTTAGTCTTGCACCCATCCGAAATTTCAGTCTTACACCCATACAAAATTGCAGTCCTACACCCATTTGAAATTCAGAGGAATTTGAAGTTGCAGGGGCTTATGCAAAGTTCTGTGTTTTTTGTGGTGACCCCCGCAGGGTATTTATAGTTGTCACATCTCCATAAATGAGCTGACATACTGTGTGAAATATTGTGTCCGTTTATTGAGATGGCATGATAGTTCTATATATATTTTTTAGGCTGACATGATGTTCTCTTCATTGTTTTTCTTGCAGGCTTCTTCTTTGAAGGATGGTGCTTGTATTGGAGGCCTTCTTGACACTAGGTTGACTCATGTTCATTACTTAAATGCTCAAGAAGAGCTCTTCAATATAATTTTTACTCTTTGACTTTCCTAGACTTGTAGAATGAGCAAGAAACTCATTCATATAATTTATAAAAATAATAGTTATTTTTATAAACAAGTACAAAGATCAAAATTACATTTACAAACAATGGACCTAGTTACCCTTTTCTTCAACACTGCAAAACATGGAGAATTAGTAGAAAAAATAAATAAATTCTCATCTAGAAATAAATCATCAACAAGAACAATTTTACCTGGATTATTAATCCTAGGTAAAAAATTAGCCACAACATTCAATTTACCATGCCATCAATTATGGTAATATTAAATTCCTACAACAATAGTAACCACCTAGTAATTCATCCACTGGTAAAGAGTTATTCATTAAGTGTGTAATTTCACAATGATTCGTGTGAAAAAAAACTTCATATCCAATAATATAATATATGAATTTATGAATGGTGAAGACTACAACTAGAAATTATTTTTATATTACCATATAATTTAACTCAGCAGGGTATAAGTTTCTGCTGGCAAAATAGATGGCATAGGATGCCTTATTTTCTTCTTGGCCCAAAGTTACACTAATCGTAGTATTTGAAGCATCAAAGGAGATACGTAAGGTAAGGGCCCAATCATGTCCCCTCAGGACTGGTGTCCTTAATAATTTCCCCTTCGAGTCCTCAAAGGCCCATTGGCAAGCTTTAATCTAGGAGAAATCGCTATCCTTAGCCAACAACCTAAAAGTGGATAGGTTATCCTAGAGAAGTTCTCAATGAACCTCTGGTAGTATCTCGCATGACCCAAAAAACCCCACACTTCCCATTGTGTTTTAAGTGCTGGTAGGTGTGTAATAACTTCTAATTTAGTTTGACCTACCTGTATACCCTTGTTGTAAATAAGATGACCAAGGACCACTACATCTTTGCACATTAATCTACATTTTTTATCACTCAAAGCAATATAAGCCTCTTGGAACCTAATAAAAACTTTCTTTAAATTTTGGAGAGCTTCCTGAAATGAATCATAAAATACTAAAAAATCATCCATATAAACCTCAACACACTCGAGGTCAAAAAAATCTCCAAGAATGCCCTCTAGAACGTAGTAGGGGAATTTACATATTCCAAAGGGAGGAACTCGGTAGGTGAATGTCCCCCAAGGACAAGTGAAAGTGGGCTTGTCCTAGTCCTCTAATGTGATTTGTATTTGGTTGTAACTGTTGAAATCATCCAAAAAATGGTTTCTAATACCTAGTCAATGAAGGGAAGTGAGAAGTAGTCTTTGAGGGTGGCCTTATTTAATTCTCGATAATTTGTGCAAATTTTCCACCTCCCATCCTTTTTCAGGACCACTACCAATGGGTAGACCCATTGGATTACACATATATGATAGATGAAGCTAGCATCCAAGAGATTTTGAAGCTCTTATTTAACAATAGGGTTCATTCGTCTTTGGGGTTTTCAAACAGGTTGAGCACCTTCCTAAATATAAATATAATGAGTATAGGTTTCAAGAGGAATTCCCTTCATGTCCTCATAGCCCCATGTGAAGGCATCAAGGTGATCTTGCCGCAATCTCACAAATTGGTCTTGCTGAGATGGGTCAAGCTCTGAAATAATGTAATGAATAAAATATATACAAATAATGTAGAATAAATAATAATCATAAATAATGATTAGTTAAACTAGTAATTAGGGTGAAGAGGCATGTCTAAATGAGACATGACTCTTCATGAAGAGACACTTACCTGATATTTAAGCAAGCCTCTCGTTCTCATTTGTAATTCATTTAATCATTCATTCTTATTCTTATTCTTATTCACGCATTTAATATATAATATTTGTATCCTCATGGATATCATGATATTCCAAGTCTTTTGGAGTAATTAATTTATAGAAGGAACTTTGTTCGCTTCATTTGGTATCAGAGCAGTTCGGTCCTCTAGGTTGTTTACTCAGTGCACAAAGCTCATTCTTTGATCCAAGTCTTTGGCTATCGACTCTTCGTCAAATTTATTGTTGTTGTAGTTCAAGCGTTTCGCTAAATATTTGGGGTTTATCCATCTCGCTACCAGGCCTTTGGCTATATATATATCTATATATATATCTATATATATATATATATATATATATATATATATATATATATATATATATATATATATATATATATATATATATATATATATATATATATATATATATATATATATATATATATATATATATATATATATATATATAAAGTCATAAAAAAAGAGATTAAAAAAATATAGAAAAAAAATCAAATTAAAAATAAAAATAAAAAAAATAAGTGCATAATAAATATAAGAGGGAATATTTTCAAATATATTTAAAACTTTTTATGTGGAGAAGCCCGTGGTTTTAAAAACAACCCATGGTATTTTAAAATGTTAAAAAAAAAGCAAAAAAACAAAAAACAAAAGGAATACGTTTTACTTTTTACGTGGAGAACATTTTAACAAAGGCTTTAAAAACAACCCATGGTATTTTAACATGGTGACCGTGTCATATGAAAATTAAGTATATCAAAAAGGGACCAATTTATTATAAAAAAAGAAGTAAGATAATAAAGTCATTTTGAAAAGGGGTCTTAATATAAAGAAATACATACATATATAGAGGGCAACAATATAAAGGAGTATTTTTTTTAATAAAACGGTATTCAAGTTTTTAACAATTTACAGTAAAGGAGAATATTTGAAAAATATATATAGAAGAAATAAGTGATATTTTATAATAAAAATAGCTCTAGTTGACATATTGTTATGTAAAAACATCAAGGCAAAATGGAGACTAGTAATGAAAGGTTTCTTGAAACCTTTAGTACATGTGTTTACACACTATTTAAAATCAAAGGATCACTCTCAGGAAGAGACATCATAATCTCTATCTGTCCTGCTGAAAGAAGTAATTATGTTAGTCCTAAATGTGCTAATCAATTGGTGATTCCTGAATCAAATATAGTTGAAACAAATATTTTTGGCACATGTAACAAACAATACGATATAAGCAATTTACATCTAAATATTGGATATTATACTTTTACCTCACAATTCACCATGAAAACCTTATGTTTTAAGGATAGTGACATTGTTTTGGGTTTACCTTGGATGGAAACTCTAGGTTCCTTTATTCTAAATACAAAGAAGTTTTCAACATTTTCTAGAAGATATCTCAGATATTTCAAAAGTAATGTCTCAAGAAGGTAAAAAGGTATTACAAAATATGCAAAAAGAAATTGACAAAACCAGTGTTGACAAAAATGAAGAAGTTTCTTGATTTAAAAACCATAGCGAAAAATTACTGTCACAATTTAAGAAACTTAAGAAGGATAAGAAATCATTAGAAAGCAAGGTAAAACAACTTATCGAGAAAGAAGCATCAAATGTAGGAATTCAAGTTGATGACAAAACAACAAATACCAATCAAGTGAATATGACAACTCAAGAGGACAAGTCAGTTAAAGGAACGACACACTTAGATGTTGCAGTTCATACAATGGACATGCCAAGTTAATGTTCCATAACCAATTCAACAACATTTTCACCAAAAGAAAATCTAAAAACTCCATATTGACATCCGAATCACGAGAGTCGACCAATCAACCATGCTACGTATCGGTACCATTCATACCAGAAACAACAAATTGATGTTCCAGATAATAGTGATGTAACTTCAATCCAGTCTTATGATGACAAGTCGTTACAAAATTCTAGTGATCAGAATACTATACAGAAGATTAATCTCAGATGGTCTGATCCCTTCTCAGTGAGACAATTTTGTTTGTCACTAAGAAAATCATATCAACTTGTATCGACGAGGATGACTATCCCAAGAGAGAAAGACTTTTGAAGCCAAAAAGAGATCAAGCCTTTTTCATCGATAAGCTTTGAGGACAAAGCTTTTGAGGAAGGAGGCAATGTAATGAATAAAATATATATAAATAATGTAGAATAAATAATAATCATAAATAATGATTAGTTAAACTAGTAATTAGGGTGAAGAGGCATGTCTAAATAAGACATGACTCTTCATGAAGAGACACTTGCCTGATATATAAGCAAGCCTCTCATTCTCATTTGTAATTCATTTAATCATTCATTCTTATTCTTATTCTTATTCACACATTTAATATATAATATTTGTATCCTCATGGATATCTTGGTATTCCAAGTCTTTTGGAGTAATTAATTTATAAAAGGAACTTTGTTCACTTCAAATAATATATAAATATTTGTCTGGACTCAACTCAACAAGTGCAGTGTTAGGCTCATAAATGTTTGTGGTAGATATCAAATTTTGTAGCTATGACGAGGATTGTGGACCACGACTTTCTTGGAGTCCTAGAATAAATATTTAATGAAGCAACTCAAAGCCCTTCCTAGTATCCAAGATATTGAGAAATTCATAGGTCTGACTCTCCTCAGTGCACTCAACATACCGATGAATCTAGTATACCATGGAGAGAGACTAAGTCTCCTTATCACAACTATCATTGTCTAGTGACAAAGTATCACGAAGATCTTGAATATATTTGGAAGGAGGATATAAAGTGAGCTTATTTCTAGAGTCCCCATATGTAATAAACATGTCGCCAGAGTGAAAAGCAATCTAAGTATTAGTTGTGGCACGCCATGGTCATCCTAGAATCAAGGGATTCCCCCCACTAGAATTTTTGGTTTGTGAGACAATGAAGTCTGTAGGTTATTCCCATGAATTCATTGAGACGGTCACATCATCCAATAACCCCTTTGGTTTAATTTTAGATCAATCAGCTAATTCTAACACAGTGGCAGTTGCACGTATGTGATTTAACCCAAACTGGTCCATAGTCTACCTGGTCATTACATTGATGGCCTCTTCATGATCAATCAAAATGTTGGGAACTAGGGTGCCACCTATTGTCACTCAAATTGTAGAGGCACGGTGTGACAACAACTTAGGTCAAGAGTTGTCACTATGATCCCTGACCTCTCTGTTCTAGGTGTCTCCCAATAATAGAATATGGGGGGCAGTCCCTATGAGATGTGAAAATGTGAGACTCATTGGAAACCAACAATTATGGGAGACACGATTGAATGGTATAGCCACTTGGTTTATTTTAGCAAGTTAAAAGATTAGATTGAATTGTTATGTGAGGTCAGTGCCTTATGGAGTCAATTACTTGTGTTATATCGATTAAATACCAAGTGACCAGTTGAACAATTGTTTCTTAAGAAATTCTTAGCTATCTTATATGATATGTAGTCCTATAACCAAGGTGAGATGCAAAATCTTGGTTTATTTTAGTTAAATGCCTAGCTAGATGAATCACTTGATCCCTAGTTTTTTTGAAGCTAGTCTCAAAAGTAAGTTTTATAAAGAAGTCAAGGCAAAGCAACCAATGGCTTGGTTAATGGTACCTCTCCTTGAAATCTAACTACCCAGTGCCTTTGGCATTGTAGATATTGTGGTTCTGACAACTACAAGGCCATTGTGTTAACTACTAGAGAGGGCCTATCCTTAGCAAGCTACAATATGAAGGGTGTCCCTATGTTTCTATCAACCAATCTTAGGCTTGGATTTAAATTTATTAGTGCAGGACTAGGTCTAGTATGCAAATGCAAGATGATGAGTGCTCTTAGGGTGAGATTACTTAATTTTCCTTAAGTAATTAGTTACAATTGATCTTTAGTTATGACAATGGGGTACTTAAATAGAAAATAAATGATCATCTCAACCACAAAGAAAGTGCTCACATTCAACAGTTCCCAAAAGAAGTATTCAATATAACCAATAGATAATTGCTCAAGATAGATGCTCTTAATTCACCAACATGTCCAAGATAGATTATCATTCACAATAGATATCCAATTTAACGATGAATAACAATAAGGACAATAAAAGATTAGAGCACTTTATCCATCATGACAATTTAGATGATTAATTTTCTTTAGAGACTATTAGCAATTCTCCAAGCTATGTCAACAAATTATCACAATGCCAATTAGATCTCCAATGCTAATGTGTAAGAACAAGAAGTGAAAATATGCCCAAGTCCAATGACCAATTAACCCTTCAAGGAGATTGTTAGAACTTGAGATTACATTGTCAAGTTCTTTTATTAAAAAGTTATTTAGTAGAAAATTATGACCTCTTAGATTATGAAAATCACAAGGAAAACAATGTTTTAGTATCCTTATTAGATATGAATATAACCACTTGATAAATAATCCAATCAATACTAACAGTCATTTCCACAATATGTTATGCTTATCAATGGAGAACTAACCAACATCAAGAATCCTTATGCAATTTATGTTCTAATGACATAAAAATAGCAAGAGTAAACTTTTTATGATAGCAGTAAGTTAATTATGATAACAATAGCTTATCTTATGAAAAATATGTCAAAACAGTCCTACAATTATCTCTTTCTCTTGATTTCAAGGAGAGCACTTAAGATGAGAATGAAAATAGCATGAAATGCTTATGAGTGCAAGAACATATAAGTATGAAAATGAGATAAAAGAGGCAGCCAAGGAAGAGCTAGAAGGTAGCCCTCTTTAAACCACATTTCCAACACAAGATTGCAAACAGTGATGAAAGGGAACCAAGAGATAAATACCTAAAGAGCTTATGATATTTTTATATATCATTGTTATGTAAAATCATACCTTAATATGCTTTTACTGATAGTATGACAATCATCAAGATTTATGAATTTATGCCAACAATGATTACCGAAATGATGCAAGTGACTTACTAATGTGTTACGTGACTTATTAATTGATTTTATATCACTTAGATGCATGTTTTACCACTGTAAATGAAATGATCATAGGGTGCAAATTAAAAAAAAATGGAATGGGAAAACCAATAAGCCTTTAGGTCTTGAAAGCAACTAGGTTTCTTTCCCAAAAGTATTCAAATGACTAGACCACCTACAACCATAATTGTTAGCTCAAAAATCTCTTGTACATCTCTACGACCACAAAGTATTATAGACAAAAACTCAATGATAACCCAAGAAATGATTGAAATGACGCAACGAGGGTTAACTGAGGGGCTAGAGGCCAATGCTAGGCCTCAATCATGGCAACGACTAAGGGAGGAGGTAGAGTAGGCTTGCAACTAGGCTAAAGAGGATTATAAGGTCTACCATTAAGGCCTAGGAGGCTACCGAGAGGGAGACATGCCACAGAAAGTGTGAAAGAGGTAGCGACAGGGGTAAAGGAGATTAGTGGAGGAGGGAGAGGGATCACATAGGGAAAAGGAGGTCACTAAGGCCTACACCAAGGGATAAAATAACTAGAAAAGGTAATAGAAAACCTAGGTAGGACTATGGCTATGGGTAAAATCTCCTTAGGGGATGTGTCTTAGCCCTAAAGGGTTGTCTCTAGGAGGTCAAGGCCTCTAGAGGGCCAAATATCTACCCAAAAGGGAGATTGAGGCTTCTAAGAGGGCCCAAAAGGAGATGGATAGGGTGAAGGAGAAGACCGCTAGGGATAGAAGGCTCTAAAAAAAATTGTTACCCTGAAACAAAATTCTCTCCAAAAGATAGCTATGAAAATGTTGAAATGTTGAGCCTGCAAATTCAATAGAGATTAGATCTTATCCCCAAGGGCCTAAATCTAGCTCAAAACCCCAGCAGAATTTTTCTTAATTTCCTTGAAGCTCACCTAGAAAAATGAAATAAAATTTCCCAAAACCCCAATATATATAAAATTTAAAATAAACAACAAAACCCCAATTGCTACAAATCAAGGGTTAGAAATAATTTACAGAAAACTTATTCTACAAAATATTTACAAATATACAATGCTTGTAAATAAATTATTTTTTGACAAATAAATTTTGAATAATGGTAGTGGATAAATGTATTTTTTGAAAAATTGGAATAGTGACCAAAAACCCTTCTGCAAAGTTAGAATATCATATAAAATTCCTAGAGCCAAACACATTCAGCTCTTCCCCACAATATGTGAACTTGGAGCCTAAGGGTTAGCATACCTGCAAATCTTTATATATTTTCTCAAGTAGAAATATTAGATCATATGGTGACTCAAATCACCTAAGATAAAGTAAAATTTTACTAATAGAATGTTCTTATCACCAACAAAGGAAATAAAAATTAGTTAAAAAAATTATTATCACAATATAGGAAAGCACATAACTAGCGCATACTAAAGATCAATGGAAGATGAACACCATGAACTAAACCCTAAAGTATTTCTATTATGGAATCAAAGCATTCCCAGTAAAGCAATGGCTCAATATCAGCATTACAAATTTACATTATCCAGAGATAGCCAGACCAGAATTTTCATCATGACTTGAAAAGAAAAATGGATTTTGTTTATAGAGAAATCCCTCCAAGTGGAAAATAATGGCTAGTTGGCTTAATCCCTGTCAAAATAATCTCAACCATTGATAAATATTTGATCATCTTTAAATCTCCACCATATAATATTTTTATTTTGAGGAAAATTTTAAGTTTTTCTTAAAACCTAATTTTTATTAATCTAAAAATTAATATTTTGGATAAATCTCCCTTTGACTTAACCACCATGGTCCAAAGGTTCAATTTTTCTTAAATCCTTGGTAGGGGACCTCCAAAAAATAATTTTCCTTTGACCCACAAATTTTCCACTTAGAGAGGAATTAGTTTCTCTAAAATTACTTTTCACTCTAATTTAATTAATCTTTTGGCTTAGGATTTTTATTAAATTTTTTCAGAGGATACATGGTGTCTAAGTATGAGGGACCATGCACTAAAATAATTTTTTGCATCAAATATTACAAATTCAACCTTCAAAGGGGGAATACACTTTTACATACAGACCCTCAATGACCTTACCCAATTCTACAACACAATATGATCTAGTAAGACCAAGTGGTCGGTAATGAAATAATTTAGCCAAATAGCTTAAATTATTCCCAACCCACTTTTACAAAGACTTAATATAACGTTAGGACTCACTTAAGACTTTGACTATGAACTCCACCCTTGATCCGAATTGGATCCATGAAAATTATCAAATTTCTATGACTGTATCAAATCAGGATAGACTTCAAAAACTTGTGAACAAAGAGCCATCAAGAAGGACCTCTAGACGGTGGCAGTTTGTAGCCAGCAAGGAATGACGAGGACCTCAGTCAAAGTGCACTAACCGAGGCCCATGGAGACCGCGCAGGATGTAAACTGGTAGTTGGGAAGTCTGGATCGAAAAACGAAGGCCGCTAATCACGCATCACTAGGAAAAACCCCCGAGAAGGAAAGGCCCCAAGCGCTCAGTCACATGGGAAACCGAGAAACTGTAGGGAAAGTACTAAAGTGAAAGGTGGGTCCTACGCTCCAAAACTGATGGAATATCGGAGGCACTTTGGGTGGTAAGCAGATTTGGTAGAGAACAAGTGATTCCACACATTGCACAACGTATGTCCAGTGGATGAGAGAGAAAACCACCTCTCATCACGAGCTAACGGTCGAACAAGTCAACCGTGTGGTAAAAGCGAACACCGTAGGATCTGTGGGCTCCAGATCTAACGGTGGAGATTGCACCCGATATATGACCGGATCTAGAGGGAGAATTAAGTGACGGCACATAAAAGTCTAAAGTCTAATTTGACCGCTGAGTTGGCAGATGAATCATTACACAGCATAACTGAAATACCAAACTGTTTGAGGAAGAGCTAGCACAGTTCGTAAGAGGACAAGTGGCCACTTCCCTGTGAGACGTTACATAGAGGCGATGATGCAGAGGTAGGGAACTCCAAGCGAACAGTAGCAGGTGATCCGAAGAGGTGGAAGAGGAAATGAACAGTCAAGGGATGGATTGGCTTTAGGCCATGAACATACAGGAAAAAATCACGTGCAAGAGAGAACTGTAAGAAAGAAAGAGACAGTGAGACCGAAAGAGACCAAAGAGACAGAAGCAAGAAGCAGAGAACAGAGAGCTGAGCTAACCTAAGGCAGCATCGAGCAGACAGAGCCAGGCTTGAGAGGTTCAAGCAATCCCTAAGAGGATATCTGTTAGAAACTGAGTACCAAATTGGACTCATCCCATTAAGACCAGTGAGGTTGAGACTTGGTAAGGAAGAGTTTGTGCACTCCAGTGGCTTGGGGAATCCAAGAACCACCCTACTAAGCATCATCTATTTCAGGAGACTCAAATTGAGCTCCTCATTGTAAAAACTCTGTTTTAAAGACGCAATAAAAGAAGGCCACCACTGAAAGCTTGACTGGAGATGTAGCCTTGGAGGATAGGGTGAACTCCTTATTAATTTGTTGTGTTCTTGCATTTGCGTACTATGTTTCTCTTACTGGTTTCCTTTTTCCAATGTCTGTGTATTTTGCAATCTAATCGATCTATTGCCTAAGATAACATAGGCACACACCAACACATGAGTTTGTAATACCTTCATTCATTAATTAATTAATTGAGATCACTCACGAGTGATTTTCATATCAAGTGGTATCAGAGCTTTAGGCTGTCAAGGTTAGACAAGCTTGTGTTGGATTTAGTTGTGAATGCTAACTAGATCGAAGCTCAAATTAGGATAAGATGAGTCTTTTCTCCATGACCACTCAAAAGGAAAAGGGAAAGAAGAATGCTTTCTCACACCTCCTAATAGCCCTGAACATAAAAAGAAGGCATCTTTGATTAAACTAGATGTTAAATTTGATTTACCTATATATGATGGAGAGTTGAATGCAGAAATGCTGGACAATTGGATTAGACAAATTGATGTTTATTTCAGAGTGCAGAGTATTGATTCGGACAAGAGCAAGATTCAGCTGGCAAGCCTACGCCTTGGAGGCACTACCTTAGTTTGGTGGGAGGGCAGAACCCAAGATGACATGAAGAGACATGGTAAGACTATTTCTGTCTGGAGTGAATTTGTTTCTGCAATCAAAAAGCAGTTCTATCCATTGGCCTATATGCAGCAATCCATGATGAGCTGGAAAAATCTTCAATAGTTGAAAGGGAAAAGTGTACAAGGATACACCCAAGAATTCTGAAAGAGAGCATTGATTCTAGGAATCTCATTAGACTCACCTGAGACTTTGTTGAAGTAAATTGGTGGTCTGCACAGCTACATGAGGCACACTCTCCTCATGTTTAATCCCACTAGTATAGATGAGGTATCTATTCAAGCTACTCATCTAGAAGCTAGAGGAAAGAGTGGAAGTCCAGAAGTTGGGGGATCATCCCAACCCACTGTAAGCAAGAATAAGGAGAAAAGAAAATAGAAATGGAAAGCAAGGAAGGCTAACACTACACAGAAAAGCAAGGCTTCATGCACTCACTGTAAAAAGGATGGGCATGATGAGGAGCATTGTTGGATTCTGCATCGGGAGCTGAGACCTAAGAAGTTTGAGGGCAAGAAGAAGAAGACTGCTGCAGCTATTCAGGAATATTTTGGGTCAAACTCAGGAGATGAAACAACTATTGTAACCACAGGTATAAAAGGTTGTCCGCTTTAGAGAATGCCGAAATCAAGAAGCAGGTGCAGGAGTTGCTTGAAAAAGGGTTCATCAGACCTAGCACATCACCATATGGGTCACCAATCATTTTGGTGAGAAAGAAAGATGGCTCGTGGAGAATGTGCATTGATTACCGAGCACTAAATAAGATAACAATAAAAAATCACTATCACCGTCCTCACATAGATGATCTTTTGGATCAATTGAAAGAAGTTGTTTACTTTTCCAAGCTAGACATGCATAGTGGATATCACCAGGTTAGGGTCACAGAACAAGATGCATGGAAGACTGCTTTCAAAACAAAGCAGGGATTATATGAGTGGTTGGTTATGCCTTTTGGCTTAACTGATGTTCCTGCTACTTTCATGAGGTTAATGAATGATGTACTCAGACCTTTTCTTGATGATTTTCTTATTGTGTATCTGGATGACATTATGATATTTAGCAAAACATGGGAAGAGCATTTAAAGCATGTTAAGCAGACACTAGATGTTTTGAAAAGACAAAAACTTCATGTTAAACTCTCAAAATTTGAATTTGGAAAAACATCTTTGAATTATTTCGGACATATAGTAGGGAGTGGTGAATTGAAGATAGATCCCTCTAAGGTGGCAGTTATTGTAAACTGGCCTAAACCCAAATCTGCTACAAAAGTTAGGAGCCTCTTAGGAGCAGCACAATATTGGAGAAAGTTCATTTCTAACTTTTCCTTAATTGCAGCGCCCTTGCATGCTTTAACAAGATTAAACAAGGTGTTTCATTGGGGAGGCAAACAGCGGAAAGCCTTCGACACCTTGAAAGAAAAGATTAGTACAGCACCAGTACTAGCACTGCCAGATCTTCAAAGACCATTTGAGATCCAAATGGATGCCAGTGACTATGCAATGGGAGCAGTGTTGACACAGCATGGTAAACCCATATGTTATCATTCTGAGACATTTAATTTTTCAGTAGTTAACTATCCCACATATGATAAAGAATTGTATGCATTAGTACAGAGTGTGAAAAAGTGGAAACATTACTTAATGGGCAAAGAAACAGTAATACATATTGATCATCAACCACTTCAATAACTACACTCCCAAACTAAGTTGCAGCAATCAAGACACTATAGATGGATGGGTTTTCTACAACAATTTCATTTAGTCATTAGATATAAAAAGGGCATACACAATAAAGTTGTAGATATGTTATCTAGACCCATTATAAATGCATCTACTATACTTTTAGCATAATTTTGCGTTACAAGAGAGTTACATTAAACAATATGCTCAAGATGTAGACTTTAAGGATGTATATGCAACTTTAAGTCAAGGCAAACAAGTAGAAGAATTAGATTATCATGTAAAGGACCGACTCCTATATCATTGTGGGAAGTTATGCATTCCACAAACTGAGAGAGTAAAGATAATTTGAGAAGCACACACTTCTCTAATATCAAGTCACTTTGGGGTAAGTAAAACAGTTGCACAGCTGCAAAGATTTTGTTATTGGCCAAAAATGAATGAGAAAGTTTCTAGATATGTAAGAGGGTGTACTATGTGTGCAAAAAGCAAGCCCAGCAATAGAAAACTAGGCTTGTACACTCCATTACCAATTCCTTCTCACCCTTGGGAAAGTGTTTCCATGGATTTTGTTGGAGGACTGCCTAAATCTAGGAAAGGTCATGATTATCTGTATGTTTTCGTGGATAGGTTCAGGAAAATGTGTATTTTGATATCTTGTAATAAACAAATTACAGCTGAACAAACTGCACAATTTTTCTTTCAACATGTATGAGTTCATTTTGGATTACCCACTTCCATTTTATCTGATCGAGACACCCAATTTTTGGGGAAGTTTTGGTCAAGTCTGTGGGAACTAATGGACACCAAACCGAAGAAAAGCACAGCATTCCATCCACAAACAAATGGTGAGACTGAAGTAGTCAACAAGACAGTGATCCAGTTTCTCAGGGGATATTGCAGCAAGCATCCTAAGCTTTGGGATGAACATTTATGTTATGTGCAGCATGCGTACAACGGAGCAAAACATTCTTCTACACAGAGATCTCCTTTTGAGACCTGTTTCGGTTTCACACCAAGGTCTCCTTTGGATTTTGTCTTTGGTGAAGACACCACAGTTGAGGGACACAGTGATGTGGACAGGGAAACTAGGTTCATTGAGAAAATCCAAGAAATCCACCAGGCATGACAAGAATAGCTGGAAAATAGCCAAGCCAAATACAAGGCAAGGCATGACAAGCATCGAATGGAGCATAGTTTCCAAGTTGGTGACCAAGTATGGCTGTATATCAGCAAAGACAAAATGCAAGGGGAAGGTAAAAAGCTAAAACCTATCAAGTATGGACCTTTTAGGATACTTTAGAAAATTAGTGAGAATGATTTTCACCTTGATCTACCATCTTACATGCACATCTACTCAGTCGTAAATGTAGATTGCTTGAGATTATTTGAACCATCACTAATTGAAGATCTTGAAGAGCAGAGCCAATTGCCTTCTATTGATGACTTGTTACCTGAATATCTTAATGAATTGCAAGAAGACACAGTGCCGGACAGGAAGGTGACGACAACACGCAGGGGAGATGTTGAGTACCTTAGAGTTGGGCTCAAGGGTTCAAAGCCGAGTAGTGCAAAGTGGATAAAGATTGGACAAGTGAGACAATTGTATCCTCACTTAGTCAATGCTTGAAAACCAACTTTTGGTGGTCCAAAAGCTTTTTTAGTGGGAAGGCCGTGATCTGAATTGGATCCATGAAAATTATCAAAATGCTATGACTATATCAAATCAGGACAGACTTCCAAAACTTGTGAACAAAGAGCCATTAGAAAGGACCTCTGGACGGTGGCAGTTTGTAGCCAACAAGGAACGATGAGGACCTCGGTCAAAGTGCATTGACCAAGGCCCATGGAGACCGCGCAGGATGTAAACTGGCAGTTGGGAAGTTCGGATCAGAAAACAGAGGCTGTTTCTGATGCACGATTAGTGCTAGTCACTAATTGCACATCGCTAGGCAAAATCCCTCGAGAAGGAAAGGCCTTGAGCACTCGGTCACATGGGAATCTGGGAAACCGTAGGGAAAGTGCTAAAGGGAAAGGCGGGTCCTGCGCTCTGAAACCGGCAGAATATCGGAGGCACTTTGGGCGGTAAGCAGATGTGGCAGAGAAAGAGCGATTCCACACATTGCACGATGTGTGTCCAGGGGATGAGAGAGAAAACTGACTCTCATCGCAGGCTAACGGTTGAGCAAGTCAACCGCGTGATAAAAGAGAACACCGTAGAATCTATGGGCTCCAGATCTAACGGCGGAGATTCCACCCAATGTATGACTGGATCTGGAGGGAGAATTAAGTGACGTCACATAAAAGTCTGAAGTCCGATTTGACCACTGAGTTGGCGGATGAATAATTACATACCGTAACTGAAATACCGAACCGTTTGAGGAAGAGCTGGAGCAGTTCGTAAGAGGACAAGTGGCCACTTCCCTGTGAGACGTTACATAGAGGCGATGATGCAGAGGCAAGGAACTCCAAGCGAACAGCAGCAGGCGATCTAGAACTTAATGCTATGATGAGTTCTGGGATGGGTGACCTCCTGGGAAGTCCTGGTTACCGGGTGCAAGCCCCGGAAGTGATGATTGATGCTATGTGATTCATTTCACTAGTTTCAATTCCACTTCTTCACCCCTGTGAGCATCACCCGATGCAATGAGTGCTAAGTGAACTATTCAAAAATCATGAGAAATTAGTCAGTTACGACTACCTCCCATGGAAATGGTCATACATGAATGACTTACTTAACGCAGTTGAATCCCAAAATGATATCTAATATAATGCACTGCGTAAACCCCCATACTTAAATGTATAAAAAATATTAATCTCTCTTTTAAAATTGTCCATTTTTTATTATTTTTCATATTAGGATTAAAATGAAGTCTCCAAGGTGAATTAGTGTGCCTTGATAGATGCTTGCGTCACCCTACAGCATTAAATTTGAAGGTCAATGAAGAACTAGGGCTTCGTTCTTCCAATGGATTCGCCAAATGATATATCAATAATGTCGTATGGGGAACAAAACGCACATTTTGTGTCCCCAGCAACGTCACCAAAATGTTACCTCTCAAACTAGTAGGGGTCCTAGGAGGGGATCCTATAGAGAAACTACTAAGTCGAGGGAAGCAATGGAGTGATAGCCCACGTTCATGCTAGCTAAGCACCCTTGCTCTATACGGACTTTCACCAATGGGAGGAGTCTTGGTATGTGATAAATCCATAGAATAGATATAGTCAATGACAAGATAAGGAAGTGATCGCTAAGACTATTCGTAATAGAGACTCAATTAAATAGGTTGTTTTCTTTAGAAGGTGGTGCGCTCTCTAGGAAGGAATAAAATGGCTTTTGAAGATAGGTTTTGGGAGTATGCTTTGTTAAGGAAGCCCCTAGTCTAAAAAGGCCTTATGAATGCTTAGCTTCTAAGTGATATTTGTGGAATTGGATTCAACAAGTTGCGAGACCACAAAAGGCCAAGTGGACCCAAAATTAGGTCAAGGATATGGAGTTGATCAACCAAGGGAGTATTTGACCTAATTACAGAAGGGAAGAGGATCAAAGAAAAAAAATTATTTTGATAAGTTAATGCTATGATCGTAGTTATTTCACAAGCTAATGGGAAACGAAGGGAAAGAATAGATCTTTGAGCTAGGGCTTGAAATGTCTCAAGATCCCATCATTGAAATATCGTGAAATTTGGAGGGATTCTAGAGGACACATCAACGTAGTTGTGGGAAAGAGATTGAATTTTTTTATGGTTAAATCATGAAAAATGCAATGCCCTAGGTGACCTATGGGAACTATGCCTAAAGAAGGAGGGGAAGGTGAGAGGAATCCTCTTTGAAAATTATCACCTATGGAAGGATCAATGCCTAATCCTTTGGGGAAGATGTTGTGATTTAGAGGAAATACACCTAATCAAGGAGCCTCCTATACAACTTTGCATGGAAATTAGGGCTTGGGAGCAGTTGCTAAAAGAGTTTATACGTCAATTTGAAATAATCAATGACCTATTGAGATATGTTGAATAGAAGAAATCTCTACGAAAATTCACCCTTTCACACATTATACATGAGATGATGAAACATTACAAAAGACTAAATTTCCATAATTTCACATAAGAAAAGTATTAAATTTCATATCTAGTATGGCTAAAATCCCAGCAACATCAATGTATTAAATAAAATAACAAGAATACACATGAAAAGATTACTTACATGTGCAAAGAGTATATCCAGTCGCCAAAATTATGCCAATAATGAAGCTCCAAGACAATAGAGAGATATCCAAACATCAAAATTTATCCATTACATCCAAATTCTTCCTCCAAAAGGTATAGAGAAAATATCACAAGAGAGAATAACCCAATCCAAGTGATGATGAGAGAATGAATCATCTCTCATCTATTTATACAATGTCTAATGATTTTGATTTAACTAAACCAGCCTAATTTAGCCCCTAAAATAAAATAATGTGCGTGATAACAATACCTTTAGTGGCAAGCCCACCAATTAGCTCAATAAAACAAGAATAAGCCTCTCCAGAGGGTCTACAGATCAATAAACTGAGTCGTTAGGCATTTGAGGAGGCCTAATGAAGTTCAAAGGGTTCCAGTATGTAGAAATGAACTCCAAACATAGTGGACAAGGGGTTGTCCCCTTATTCCAAACAAGAACCTGTGGTGCTCCCAAGTGGGTGTGGGGGCATAAGGACATCCTTGTGGGTCTCCAAATGGATCGAAAATTCTTGTAGACCATCTGTAAGGGATAAGATGATCACATAAGCCCTCCCTCTACAGCAGGAGACATCCTCTGGTCCCTGGAACATCTGTCAAGTGTGTGGTAGAACTATGGAGCCGGTTGGGCATGGTGAACCAGGTGCATCATCCTCATCCAAAAATGTGGAACATGAGAAATTAACGAGCGTTGTTGTGAATCCATAAACTAATCTATGTTCTATTGGAGGCACATGGCTCTCAATGCTCACCCTACAAGTGCCAATGTGGCCCTCTGGAGGGTTTGGTCCCTGTATAGGGAGACCAAATGCTAAGTGGAGACCAACCTACAATCCTGCATAAAATCCAATGCATTCCCTTTCCCTCCAATAAAAAAAAATCATTAGAGTAATCAAGTAAAATATTTTTACTAATCATGGAATCCAATGGGAACTTCATGGTGGCATGCCCTTCCATAGTGGGCTTTGGCATGGACAAGTGTCTCCAATCTCAACAAGGGGTTAACCAAGTACCTTATTAGGTGGTTTCATCCTTTAAAGGGGGTGACATGTCCATCGTACATCCATCAAGTGGTAGGTGGCATGCAATCTAATAATAAGATGGAGTGGGGATTAAGGGAAACGTTCCAAGCTACATGTCATGGTACAAGGGTAGATATAATAGAGGAAGCCCACACTAGGGTATATGAGTGTAAGAGGGGGCGATTGTGGTCTATAATTTACCGTGGACTTTGTTTTTCCACCCTTCTTCATATGTCTTTTTCCTTTGATTGATTTTTCTTCATAATTTCTCAGGGCTCCAAGGGATGAGAGCATGATGTGTAGGATATAGTAGTAGATACCCCATTTAAGATGGGGAATTTCATTACCCACTAGGGGTTGGGACAATCATGGGTTCCTTAATGTGGAGGGGACTCATGAAGGGCCCATAGGAACCAGGGTGATGGTCATAGATAAGGGATAGACCTTATATTTGGATTTTTCCCACTTTCTAAATTTATATGTCCCAGCCATATTTTACATTTTGTGGTACATTTCTTGTTGAGAGTGGCCAAATTATGTGTTTTCTTTTCCTTTTAGCTGCATCAATCTCCTAGGCATTATTCGAGGACCAACCCAAAGTGTGGGGAAGGGTAGGGGGAGGCTAACCATTTTTGGACCTAGTCGACAAATGTGGACTCGGATAGGAGAAGTGATAAATGGGGTTAAATTTTAAAATGATTGAAGGGGAGTGATTTATATGGTGTCAGAAAGTGGGACCATGGAACCAAATCAGTATTTCCCATGTAATTACAGCCTAAATCTCATAACCAGTAAAGTAGATCCCACAGTCTAGGATACAAGTTTAACCACCAAATTGGGCAGAGAAGACAAGAGTACAGACCTAGCCCACTCTTTTTGTTTAATACCCCCACCAAGCCATGCCCAAAAGTGTCCATGGTAAGTAAAAAAAATTACTCAACTACACAAATGAAAAGCCATACCTTCGGGGTCAGGAGTCCCACCTTCAAACATACAATCATGACAGTGGATGCTAGCTACCGGCTAAGGACCATTTAGCAAAAAGAAATTCTCCTATGGATACTGCCTACAGGCGATGGGTAACAATACTGAAACACAAGAACCTCAACTAGTCTCAAGTTTTAGATTATGAAAACGCTGCATTTTGGTGTCATATATGTTTCCAAAGAGGACATTTATAGATTTCATGTCCTTAGGAAAAGAAGATCCATAAGAAGAAGAAAGGAAAGTCAAAGAGACCAAAAGAATGGTGGTTCCCAGTGCATCCTCCTTGCATAGAATGAAGCTAAAGAAATAAAGGAAATCCTACCTAATAAACAAGAGGAGGAAGTCCTTGCTCAACACAGAGTCCTTCTAGCTATATATGCTTTGTTTCAAATGGACCCCTCGGCTCTTATTAGTTAGGAAATTCAGACACAACCGATTTCTTCTCTTGCATACATATAGTTCTCGTAGGGGCTTGTGGGCTCCAAAAGAGACCATGTTTCGGAGAGTTCTAATGTTGATAAAGAACCCACCCAAGTGGGCTTATGGATCATCGACTTTGGTTTTGGTTGAATCATTTTTAGATGTTTGGCGCAAAGTTCAAAAAAAGAAGGGTAAAAAAGCTAGTTAATCAAGAAATGTCTATTTTATATTTCCAACTTCCAATATATCTTTTATTTGTATGCTTTTCTTATGTTCATTTTTTGTCAGTGTGGAAATCACCCTTAGAAAGCTCTTATAGTGTTATGATTATAATTTATAATAAATAAATACAAATAAATGTAAATAATAAATAACAAAATAATGATTATTTTAATAGGCATTAGTTAAATAAAAAGGCATGTTTAAAAGACATGCATAGTGATGAAGGGACACCTACCTAGGTATATTAAGGTCCTCATTGTATCATTCGTCCTTGTACATTTCATCTTATTAATAAAATATTATTCACAATACCTTTGTGTATTTTAAATTTAAAAGCCCAATAACTTTAAGTTTTGTCGCTTCAATGGTATAAGATCCATTTGAGCCTTTGGACATTATCCGCTACCCAATATGCCATTAAGTTTATGTCCTGAAATCATGGAATTAAGTGAATCTCATAAATATACAATTGAACTGTTAAGTTAAATTTGAGAATCATTACAGCAAATAAAAAGATCATTTACAAAATCCCTAAAGGCTTTTAAAACACCAGATTTAGCACCTAGAATAAAAATTGACATTAATGTCAAAGTGGATGAATTTGAGCAAAGTGTTTTGATAGAGAAAATTATGATAGTTGGAGATGAAAGTAGGGAGGAAGAAATGAATCTACAAAAATTATTCATGAAAAATCACTACATTCTACAAAAGATCACGAAGAGGTTATGTCAAGTTCATATTATGATGAGAATGAAGATTATCTTAAAGATGTAAATGGTCATATTCCCATTGAAATGAAGATTGATACTATTAAGCATACTATTGAATCATTCTCAGAACCAATAACAACTACACATCCACTTTTGTTGAGTGGCTCTGATAGCAGTGCAATGAGGGAATGTTTTCCACTCGGACCAAGAACTGATAAGTTTGAATCAATGGTAACAAAACTGACCTCTTTAGAACCTATAAGATTATCTCCTACAACATTGGTTATAGTTATGCCCATAGGTCCACCTTCTGGATTTTTAGTAGTGCCACCAATTGTCAATTTAATTGAGGAGCAAAAAGCTTCATTAAATAAATCATCATTTGAGCACATTGTCAAGGCATACATACAAGTTTCTTTAATTGGAGGTTGTGAATTTTGTGTTGCAGTGCTCACAAGATTAGTTGACCAGTGCCATGCTAACTATGACATTCAGGGACTCTTGCAAACACATATATTGTTAGATTACCAAAATTATAAGAGACATGAGCTGACGTTGCATGTACTTTACCAACTCTTTGGAGAGATGGTATCTCAATAGGAGGACATTAGTTCATCTTCAGAGGCTACTTCAACTTATGAAAAAATTATTCTTACTGTGGCACAAGCATTGCATGATTCTCTTTGAGCATTTGATAAATCCTTGAGTAGATTGCTTTGTGAGGTCCCATTTCTTCCACATGCAACTATAAGAATATTCGAGGATTTGTGCTATGCTCATAGATTTGACAGGGATATTAAGGAAGTGTTAAGTGGTGATCAAGTTACCCAAGGTTTATGTAAGGGATATCTTCTTAGAGATTTCCTTACATAGTTTAGTACATAGCATTGAAGAAGTACGAACTACGGAAATTCATCTAGTAGCTTACAAGTTGTATCCATTAAGCTATCTTTCACAAAATATAGAGGAGTTTTCTACAAAGAGATTTCTATCAGTGCTGGATTGTCTTTAGATTGTATATGGCATGGATATTGATGAAACAAGAGTATCTATAAAAGAGGATGGTAGTCAGCATAATCTATCAAATGGAACTCCCAAAATCAGGAAAGCAAGTAGGATGACTATAGTAAACACTTCTGGGAAGGACAAACTCAGTTCTGCTCAAAGATTAGTGAACTTTTTTGTTGCAAAAGCACTACGCTACATGCAATTGTAATTTGTTCTCTACAACAAGAAACATGCCCTTCTTCAACAAATTTTCAGTTCATATAAAAATGCACCAAAGGCTGCAAAGAAATCAATTCAACCCCACATCCTTGTCCTAATACGAATAATATGGTCATCACCAGAGTTACTGTGTATTACATCTAATCCTCCTTAAGGGAGAGTGAATATTCTTATGCAGGTGTTACAGATTCTAATTGATGGTACAAATCCTCCTCCTGAGTTAATTGCAACTATGAAAATATTATATGATAATGAAGTTGAGGAGGATGTTGAGGAAGAGAAAAGGTACACCACAAAGAAAATTAGGATTGATGATCAAATTCAGTGTATGACAACTAACGATGAAATCATGGAGGAAAGAAATAAATTTATACAGCATATTGATGAAGAATCGATACATTCTTCCAAAGACCATTTGATCTTGATGATGTAGTTATCCACCACTTCACATTCCCCTTTTTGTCATTGACTCCCAGTCATTTTCCCATTGTGACCAATTGTGCTTCCAATTCTGCGAAGTAGCCCTGTCCTCCACACAATTTTTTTTTTGTTTCATCGTTGCTCCATGTCTATTTTTCAGAACCGGCGACCTATTCTTGTTTCGTTGTTTGATGACCTGTTTCATGTTCCATTTTTCAATGACCAACTGCCAAACATTTCTTCCCACTGAAACAGTGTCCCCCCATGGTCTATTGTTGCATTTTTTTTCGTGTTCCTCCATTAATTCATAAGTTACATAAGGTACACATAATTACATAACTTATAACTTATATAATTATGTTATATATATTAATTGTTAATCAAATTACATAATTAAAGTTTATTAATTGATAATTATATAGTTTAATTATAGTTGATTAATAAATATAATTTAATTATATAACCATATATTTTAATTCATAAAAAAAAGTGGGGTCCACCAAGAAAAGGACAGATGGTGAGCAAATGAAGAAATTATTAGAGATTAAGCTTTGAGGACAAAGCTCGCTTTTTGAAGAGAGCAACAATGTTATGAATAAAATTTATAATAAACAAATACAAACAAATGTAAATAATAAATCATTAAAATAATTATTATTTTAATAGCCATTAGTTAAATGAAAGGCATGTTTAAAAGACATGCCGAGTGATGAAGGGACCTAGGTATATTAAGGCCCTCATTATAACATCCATCCTTGTACATTTCATCTTATTAATAAAGTATTATTCACAATACCTTTGTATCTTTTATATTTAAAAGCACAACCACTTTAAGCTTTTTCGCTTCATATAGAATTTACAAAATGTAATTCATCTTCTCCTTGATTAATAGAATTACGTGTCATTTTATATGGAAAAAGAAAAACAAATAGGTGTGAGAACCTCAAATAATGTGTACAGACTCAAAGAAAATGAAAATTATTATTTGGGGAAGTTTGATTAGAGTTGGTTATGGAAAGGCTAAGACATTTTAATTTTAATCATATTGTGAAGCTCTACATAAGGGAGCTATGAGAAATTTTCCAAAAATATCCAAGCCTAGCAAACAATTTGTAAATCATGTCAAATCAACAAGAAAATCCATGTGCCCTTCAAAACTAAAGAAGAATTGCCTAGCATTCCACTACAACTAATTCATATAGACATGTGTGGTCCCATAAGATCTGAGACTCCAAGCTATGAGATATACTTCATGTTGACTATTGATGATTATACCCAACTCACATGGGTTGAATTTCTGAAGAAAAAATCTAAAGCACTTGAAAAGTTTAAAGTTTTTAAAGCTATGGTTGAGAATGAAACTGACTGCAATTTAAAGTCTGTAAGGTCAAAAAGGGGTGGATAGTTCACTTCAAATGAGTTTAACATTTTTTTTGAAGAACATGGTGTAAGGAGATAGTTCACTATCGCTAACCCCCCATAATCAAATGATGTAGTTGAAAGAAAAAATAGATTAGTGTAGCAATTGGCAATAACATTGATGGATGAAAAAACTCTATCAAAAAATTTTAAGGATGAAGGTGTTCATATTGCAGTCCATATTTTAAACAAAACTCACCTTTGGCCAAATAGTGACAAGATTCCATACAAGTTGTGGTATGGAAAACCAACCACAATAAAGCACTTCATAGTCTTTCGAAGCAAATGCTACATCAAAAACAATGAAGATAATCTGGGCAATTTTGATGCAAAGGCTATGCTCAAGTACATGGAATATATTTTGAAGATACTTTTGTATTAGTAGCACAATTAGATGAAATAAGAATGTTCCTGGTATCTGCATGTCACAAAAATTTCAAATTATATCAAATGTATGTAAATTCAACTTTCCTAAATGGAGAGCTTAAATAAGAGGTCTACATAGAATAGATTGAAGGCTTTCAATTGCCATAAATACTAAGTGTGTACACTAAAGAAGGCCTTGTATTGTCTCAAAAAGGCATCCAAAGCATGGTATTCTAAACTATATAGGTACCTACAGTAGCACGGATTTAAAAGAGGAGCAATAGTAATTTGTATATTAAATCCAAGAATAATAATTTTTTGATTATTGTGGTTTATGTTGATGATATCATATTTGGTAGTGATACAGATCCACTCATCCAAAAAATTGCAATATAAATGCATATTGAATTTTGTTAAAAACTAGGACAATACTAAGAGGGGGGTGAACTAATATTTTGGAAATTTTATAACTTTCCTTCACTTATTAAAGAATATGAGGACACCAATAAACACTTTAACAATAATTCATATGAGCATCACAAGAATTAGCATAGGTACCACACAGATTCTTCAAAATTTTCCTTCAATTAATTTCACAAAGGAAAGCTTCTACTTGTTGTCACCAAGTTCTTTGTCTACAACCAATAGGAAGCTACTACTCCCTATTTTATCATCTACTACAGAAAGTGTTGAGAAATCCAAGGCATGAATAGTTAAAATATTTCTCTACTTGATAATTGCTTGTGATCTAATTTTACTTCTTAGCTTATACTATTTTCTTTGTTATGTTATTATTGTGTTCTTTTTATCAAGACAATTATAAATATGCACATTAAAACACAAGTGACATAGTATGTAGGCTTGTCAGCCAGGGCCAAAACCTCTCACCTCTTGAGAGGAAAACCCGATCAAAATTACTCTTCTAGATCTTCAATGGATGATTACCAAGACCATGACAAAGACCCTTGACTCTAGTATCCTCCCAAGAACCTTGTAACTAACCTTGACGCTCTGCCTCTTCCCTTTCTTGACTTTCTTCTAGATCTCGAATTGCTCTCCTCAGCTCCTTCTAGAGAAACTCATTCTCTATACTTCATATTGCTTCTTCTCAACTTCTCCTAGAGAAACTTGGTCTCTATGATCTCACTGGATTCCTCTAGAGAATCTCAGTCTCTAGATCTCCATCTCGGTTACCCACAACAAGTATCTCAGAAGAATCCTTCCCTTGTTGACCCTAGAAGAAAACTCTCCTTCGCTGACCCAAAAGAAACCTAATTCATTGCCCCAGAAGAAACCTTCTTCTCTTCCCTAGAAGAAACCTTCATCTTTTCCCCAGAAGAAACCTTCTTCACTGCCCCGAATAAACTCTCCTTATCCTTTTTCGCACTTCTCTTGGTGGTCTCTTCTTCACACTTCTTCTTCAACAAATTCTTGCTGAGTTTCTTGCCTCTAAGTGAGGTCGAGTGTGGCTATATACACTTCATCACATGTCCTTTAGGCCAACATGATCACAAGTAGTTAGGTCAACTTCTTCTTTCATGGTCTTCCATCATTGTATGCCTACTTGAAGAGTATAAGTGACAAGGTATTGGAGGATACTTTACATAGAAAATTTTGACCTTTTACAAAGTGTAACATGACTTCATTACATGAAAATGACTCTATCATCTTATGACTAGATTACAAATAATTCCTAAAGACTCTCAACGGGAATCTTGACTCAAAAACAAAATCTCTTTCTCATGAAACCCATGAAGCAAGCAATACAATAATTTTATTTTTCTTATTTACATCTCATTACATAAAATCATAATTACATGTCATTATGAAGACTGAACATACTTACACATTTCAACACTCCCTCTTAACTAGGGAGGTATTCATAATGGTACTTGGACTTTCTCAATCTGAAGAATTTCTCATAAGAAGAATTCAGATTGGTAACTCATTTGTATAGCATCATATCAACCAGCATTGTTACATAGCAAGGCCTTGACTAACAACTCCATCTCTCCACAAGATCTGAGCTCAATTCTGGCGAGCCCAATGATTTATAGACACTCGCATCATTGTCTCTCTTGAATAGCCCCTACCCAGGTACTCAGGGTGTGTTGCATGAGGACTATTCTTATCTTGGACTCCCCAACCCTCAAAGAATATCAGTCCTCCATGAATACTCTCCTATTAGATTCCCTATCTCATCCTCAATGAGTATTGGATGCTAAATGATTACCCAATCCTCCATTTTGTCTTCCTAGGTGAAGTCCAGAATGACGTGTCTATCTCTCCCTCTCAAATAAGGAGGACATATTCCAATAATGGAATGTACTCATTCCTACAAAAGGAACGTACCTAAGCTCCATCTTGTCTTAGGAATTTCCAAGTTTCTTCCAAGTAAGGAACTTTTGAGGCTCCCTCTTAATTAGGTACCTACAACAGCCTCTTAGGTGGAGATGATGGGACAACTAGCTGCTTGAAGAACTCCTCTTTTATTTGATGTTAAATATATTTTGTCATGGAGTCTTCATATTTTTGGGACTTATGCATAGGTCACATACCATCCATCACTTTTATCCATGAGTTAGTCATGTCCTCATTTCCTCATAAAGTGATCCATCAGTTTTCCATATGGTTTTGCTTCATGTCATACTTCTTTCTTTATACAATATTTTCTGGAAGGATCTTACATACTTCTATATGGTCTTCTTTTAAGTCATCCATAGATTTCCCTTTGGCAGTCCTACATAAGCCCATCTAGATATTAGTTCAAAAATAAGAAATGAACACTTAAATCAAAACTACCTTTCTGATGGTCTTTATTCATGACAATTTCCTATAGGCATCAACATCCTACATGCATCTTGACACATCCCCTAAAGATATTCGTTTTCAAGGGTCTCTATATTTTTTTGACTCCTATCAGAGTCTTCATATCTTTCTGGGAGATATTCTAGTCAACTCTTATTGGTCTCGGATATTGAATGTATTCTACCTTTGTTTCATATTTTCACGATCTCTTCCTTTCTTTTTACACACTTCATTTTCAAGAGCTTCCAATCAAAGTTCCTTAATTGTAGTCAACTCCTTTATGATTCATATGAGAACATATTATGTTGATTTCATCTAGTGTGACTTATGCCTTGCTGTATTATTTCAGAGGAGTATATCCCTCTTTTGATCATGTTTCCCAATATGGAAATAGTGATCCATATTATTTGCAGCCATATGACTTGACTTTCATAATAACCTATGTAAGCATACATACCTCATCTTTCCTTTTGGTCATCCAAACTTCCTGTAGCAACTCCATTTGAATGAATAATTTTTATCCTGCTTCACTGTTATGTCATCATACCATCATCCCTTGAATCCCATGAGTTGGAATTCCTGATGAAACACTTGCTTTCCTTTTAGATTGGTGAATCCTTTGATGATGATTCCGTTAGAGAAACTTGAGGATCTTTCATATCCTCACCCGACATAAGTTTCCTTATTGACTATTGTATGATCATCCCAGTCGATGATGACCTCTACTTCTTTCTATAAGTATCATGTGAAGTTTCAATGATGTTTCCAAGATCTCCCATTTTTGTAATTAATAGAATTTATTCTAGACATTCTTTATACTTCCCATATCAAGAGCTATTGCTTCTAACGCTTGTATCATGATGCTATTTTCTAATCTAATGCATCCTATCTCATTTAAATTTATTCCTATCTTATAAATTACAAGTGAAAAGTATCTTCTAGTGAAGAATATCATCTCAGTCATAGTAGATATCTTTTACTTCTTCATTCTTAAACTTCTTTGACTCAGTTTCGTTCACTTCCTCGGTAATAAGGGCTTCTTCCCTATCCATCTTGTCGTTCTTATGTTTATAACTATTAGTTTTATATTGCCCAAGTTCCTGATATCCATAGCATCTTATCTTAGCCATGTTCTTCTTTTTCTTTGGAGGATCAAACTTTCCAAATTTCACTTTTTGTTTTGTCACTGATTGATCCCTTCTATCTGATCTTTTGTTACTTTCTTTCTCCAACCTACCTTATTATGCCTTGCAGAGAGACCATAATTTGATGAATGGTATATCTTCCTCTTCCTTAGTAGATTTAAGGTTACCTTTTTCATCAGTCAATCCATTTAGAATAACAGAGATCATTTCTTTATCAAATACCATCTCTCCTAGAGCTTGTAATTTCCATTTTATTTGAGATGCCATAATTTGATGAATGGGATAGCTTCCTCTTCCTTAGTAGATATAAGGTTACCTTGTTCATCAGTCAATGCATTTAGAATAATAGAGATCATTTCCTTATCAGATACCATCTCTCCTAGATCTTGCAATTGTGCTTTTATTTGAGATGCTTTTGAAAGACATGACGATATCCCTTAATCCTTTGACACCTTCAATTTATATAGATCATATAAAAGTGATATGATATTTTTTATTGTTCTTTCAAAGAGAAGTTCTACCAGTTTATCATATATTTCTTTAGATGTCTCCATCTTGGCTACACAAGGAATGAGAGGATATTTAATAGATTCCTTAAGAATATTTTGAGCCTTGAGATCCCTTTCCATTTATTAAGATAATGCTTCCTCTTGATATGGCTTGGATAACTTTCCATGGACATGATCAATGACTTCATTTACTTCAAGGACTATGTCTATCCTTATTTTCCATGCAAGGAAGTTTGATATCCCAACCAACTTATGGTTCTCCTTGAAACATGAAGTCATTTTTACTAGATCATATTATAAAAAGGTACTTACTTGTGAAGATATAATCTTAAACTTAATGACTAACTTGTTGCTTCAGATGATCCTTTTAAGAAGGTTCTTACTTCAGTGAGGGAATACTACCTTCTTTAGGATGATGTTTTTTCCAAATGAGATCCTTTCTTCAATAGAGATAAGATTACCTTTCAATCTAACCTTCCTTAGATTTGAAGAGCTTCCACTTCTTTGGTGATGTATGAGTGATGATCTCTGAAGTGCTTCTAGGGTTTCGGTCTTTCTTCCTCCTTCCCTCTTGAAGATAATTTCAAGACTCTTGCTAGAGTATATTTTTTTGATCTAGGGTTTTGGTATATCTTGATCTCTTACTTAGTGTTATTTGACTTTCTTTTATACTTATTTGAAGCTCAATTCTCATGTGTCTACTTGCTTTGAATTCCCCTTATTGAATTCAACACATAAGCTCTGATACCATGTTGAGAAATCTAGGGCATGAATAGTTAAAAGATTTCTCTGCTTGATAATTGTTTGTGCAATAATTTTACTTCTTAGCTTATATTATTTTCTTCATTATGTTATTATTGTGTTCTTTTCATCAAGACAAATACCAATATGCACAATAAAAGACAAGTGACACAGTATGTAGGCTTGTCAACTAAGACCAAAACCTCTCACCTCTTGAGAGGAAACCCCGATCACAATTCTTCTTCTAGATCTTCAATTGATGAGTACCAAGACCATGACAAAGACCCTTGACTATAGTATCCTCCAAAGAACCTTGTCATTAACCTTCATGCTCTACCTCTCCCCTTTCTCAACTTTCTTCTTAATCTCAAACTGCTCTACTTGGCTCCTTCTAGAGAATCTCAATCTCTATACTTCACACTGCTTCTTCTCAACCTCTCCTAGAGAAACTTAGTCTCTATGATCTCATTGGCTCCCTCTAGAGAATCTCAGTCTCTAGATATCTATCTCAGTTACCCAAAACAAGTATCCTAGAAGAATCCTTCCTTTGCTGACCCCAGAAGAAAACTCTCCTTCGCTGACCCAAAAGAAACCTTCTTCGTTGCCGCAGAAGAAATCTTCTTCATTGTCCCAGAAGAAACCTTATTTGTTTCCCTAGAAGAAACTCTCCTTATCCTTTTCACACTTCTCTTGATGACCTCTTCTTCGCACTTCTTCTTCAATGAATGCTTGTCGAGTTGTTTGCCTCTAAGTGAGGCTGAGTGTAGATATATATACACTTCATCACATGTACTTTAGGTTGACATCATCACAAGTAGTTAGGCCAACTTCTTCTAGCATGTTCTTCCATCATTGTAGGTTGACTTGAAGAGGATAAGTGACCAGGTCTTGGAGGATACTTCACATAGACAATTTTGACCTTTTACAAAGTGTAACATGACTTTATTACATGAAAATGACTCTATCATTTTATGACTAGATGAAAAATAATTCCTAAAGACTCTCAATGGGAATATTGACTCAAAAACAAAATCTTTCTCATGAAACCCATGAAACAATCAATATAATAATTTTATTTTTCTTCTTTACATCTCATTACATAAAATCATAATTACATGTCATTATGAAGACCGAACCTAGTTATACCTTTCAATAGAAAGGAGCTACAACCCATGATTTATTAGTCTCTAATGAAAGGAGATACTACCCCTAATTTTTTACTAGCCACTAATGGAAGGAGCTACAACCCTTGATCTACAAGTTTTCGGTTTCTTGACCTCCTTGATTCATCTTTCATACCATTTTCAAACTCAAATCATGAAGGCCTCTTCTTGTTACAAATAAATTCCTCCTTAGTTGCCCAAAACACCATAAAATCACCATCATTAATCTTTCGATCACTGAAATATCCACCATACACACCACCAGAAACATCAATTCATTAACCTCCAAACTCTATTCATCTACTTCATCTTTTGTAAATTCGATTATGCTTATATAGAAATTGAGTTGATATTTTTAGTTCTAGAACTTTTGTTAAATTTGGATCTTTTACATGCGTAAATTCTTTTTTTTCTTGTGTCCTACTTCTATCAAGTCTTTTGAATATTTTATTAAAGTCTTCAATCTCTCTCTCCTATCTCTATAATAGAATCTGAGTTAAACTGTCCAAATTTGCAATTCTGGAATTTTACAGGTTTTAGCAGGGCATTTATCTACAGTTCTAAATTTGGTAAACTTCCAAATTTGGATAGACTATTAATTTTGTCTCTAACTTTGTCCATGCCACCAATTCTAATACCATTTTGTTCATGCCACCATTCACTAGTTTATCACACTATTTGTTTTGGTGGATTTTGACAAATATGGCGCAAACAACCAAATTTCGTTTATTTTTGTTGAATTGCATTGGAACCTAATGTTGGCCCTTTCTCCCATATAACTATGGGTCGATACCATGACCTAAATGAGGTTGAGGGCTTAACAAAGTTGGGTATTTAACAAGTTTTTTTCTATGTCGACTACACCAAGTATTGACTGATGTGAAAAATTATTAACATTGAAAACTTTATCAAACATGAGTTGTGGCATGTATTCCAACAACTTCCATATCACCATGTTGACATCATACTTGCATCATCCTTGCCACATGGATCCTGGTTGATTCCATGTGTCTCCCATATTCAGTCCACTTGGGTACCTAAAAATGCCAAGTCTGCATGCCACGTGTCATATCCTCATTAGTGCTTACATCATGCTTACATCATCATGCCAATGTGTCTCCACATCACTCCTTCTAGCCAGTGAGATCATGTCATGTTTCAACTATCATGTTGTCACCACGAGCCAATCATAATGCACCATATGTCACCATTTCATTTGTCCATGTGGCCAAAGGTACAAATCTGAAGGGCCTTGTGCCTTGGTTTTTTTGTCAAATTCCTTTATAAAATTTTAAGGGTTTGGATGTGAAATTTCACTGCAACAATTTAGAAATTTTCCATTTTCACCGGATCCCTCATGGTCAAAGGCAGGGGGATCAGAACATTCCCTTCTCCCAACTACATTTATGGCCTGACTTGCCGAAATCCTGACTAGCCACACACTCGACTGAGTCAAAGGTCAGGGAAGTGCAATGCCCAACATGGAACCTTGCTGACTTGTAACCTTGATCTATTTGACTCTTTTTACCTCTTTAGGCCTTGAACTTTGACCTACAATAAAATTTTATCTAGGAATCATTTTTCAGACTTTAGCATACCATTGGAAATAGTTTTACAAGCTCTAATTATTTGAGTGCTTTCCAAGAGTACTTGAGTTGATATTCTAAATTGGAAATAACTCCAAAGTCTTTGTTCCTTGACCATATTTTCCTTTCCCATAATTGAACTGATCTTGTTTCTTGACTATTCTGCCTGCAACCATATCTTCCTTTTCTATAATCTTCTTTTCCTTTGCTGTCAATGAAAACATAGTTCTAACATTGTCCCCCTTTAGCATTTGACGGCATCACCTACAATACAAAAAATAAAACAGAGTGTACTCTCTTACTTATGGTTCTTGTCCTTTGGGTACTACTCCTTTGGGTGTACTTCTCCCCATTTTATGTACTTAAACCCCCTTTACGATTTTCTTCTCCCCCTTTGACATCAATGGCAAAGAAACTAATGTGCTCCCCCTATTTGGATGATCATGTGGACCTAGCATCTTACCTTTCTTCCTCTTGAGGAAGATCTAATGAATGAAGGTAGGATGGATTACTCCTAATATTTTCCTTAATTACTCAAATTAATCGCTTAAGAAATTTTTAGTGAATATATCATCTACTTTCTCTTTTGTAGGTACACACTCCAACTTCACAATTTGATTTGCAACTTTCTCTCATAAGAAATGGTACTTGTTACCGCACAATCTAGCAGGGCCCTAAGGAAGGGAAACCAAAAGGGACAACTACTAAACTTGGTGACAACAATGGGACAATGACCCACTGTCACCTCAATCAAGGTCCCCTTCTCTTTATGGAATTTTGCTGATGGGAGGAGTTCTGGTAAAAAGGGAATCAATTAGGATGGATAGATCACTGATTTAGGTATGAAGTGATTCCACCAAGCCCATTCAAGGAGAGATAAAAAAATGGCTCAATTATTCGCTAAGATGCTCTCCAAGAAAAGCTTTAGGATGAAGAGATCAAGACCTAGGGTTTAAAATATGATGATGATTGTTGGGTGTGGAGCCTGATTATCGTCTTTATTTAGAGGTATCACCGCATTGGACCCCAGTTCATTAGGTGGATATCTAATAGTAGAAGTTATGTTTAATTTAGGGTTTTTTCCCTAGAAGGCAACCCCTCACTATATATGAGGAAATTGTATTACGTCTATGTAGATCTATATTCTGAGTGAGAAAGAGAGAGGAGATTGTGTGAGACCAAAGAGGGAATTACAGTGGATCTGTTGTAGGTTGTATCTCTTCAGTTTATTGGATAATATAAAAGGAAGGATTGGTTATTTCTCTGTGGACGTAGCCCAAATTGGGTGAACCACATATATTTGTGTCTCTCTTGTTTCCTGTGTTTCTATTTCTGCAATATATTTTATGTGTTTTGTTGCTCTATAATATATAATTTTTTAACAACTGGTATCAGAGCCGAAGGTCTATTTGGCTAATAAACTCGCAGGAGAGAAGGGTTCCTGGTTCAAGTGGGAGCAATGGCAGAAGCTGGTGGGTTTAGGGTCGAAAAAATTAATGACCTAAACTACTAGCTGTGGGAGATGTATATGGAAGATTTTCTGTATCAGAGAGATTTGTACCAACCATTGGACGGAAAGGCAAAGAAGCTGATGATTATGACACACACAGAATGGGATATTCTCAACAAAAAGGAACTTGGAACAATACGTCTATGCCTAGCGGTGTTGGTAGCATTTAATATTTCAAAGGAAATGACAATAAAAAGTTTAATGTCGACATTGGCCAAACTATATGAAAAACCCTCGGCCTCAAATAAGGTATTTCTTATGAAGAATTTATTTAATATGTAAATGTCAGAAGTTGGATCTATAGCTGATCATTTAAATGAATTTAATACAGTTGCCAGTCAGTTAAGTTTTGTAGGGGTAAATTTTGATGATGAAGTTAGGGCTTTATTATTTTTGTGCTCATTTCCAAAAAGTTGGAATGGTTTAGATATGGCCATTAGTAACTCTATCTCTAGATCTAGTACTTTAAATTTTGATGATGTTGTCGGTGCAATCCATCGCAAGGAAATGCGACGGAAAAGCTTCGGTGAGACATCAGGTAATTCTTTAACTACAAAGACTAAGCAAAGAAAAATGGAAAGAGGAAAGATCCTAGGATATCACAGTAAGTCAAAGAAAGGAAAATCCAAGTCCAGATCGGGGATAGTGTGCTGGAAATGCGGGAAGAAAGGACACCTAAAGAAAGACTGCAAGTCTCAAAAGGGAAAAGAAGGAGACGCACAACAAGAAAAAAATCATGAAGAGAATGTGACAGGTGATGTGTTGCGAGATGCTTTGATTCTTTCTTCAGAAAATATTATTGATGCCTGGGTGGTAGATTCAGGGGCCTTATTCCATGCCACGCCTGATAGGAAACATTTTCATGATTATGTTCAAGGAGATTTTGGACAGGTTCAATTGAGTGAGGATAAACCCTGTAGAATCATTGGAATGGGTACAGTTTTGAAAACAACGGAATGGAAATCAATGGCTATTGAAAGAGGTAAGGCATGTTCTAGATCTGAAGAAAAATCGTATTTCAACAAGGAAGTTGGGAGGTGAAGGCTATGTGACTACTTTTACAGATAAAACCTAGAAGGTCACTAAAGTATCCCTGGTAATAGAGAAAGGAGAAAAGGTTGGTAGGCTGTATTAATGCAATGGTATTTCTAATTTTGTTAATGCTTTAACCTCTACAGGAGAATATACAACATTTTGGCATCATAGGCTTAGGCACATGAGTGAGAAGGGGATGCAGATTCGTCACTCAAGAAATTTGTTGCCAGGTTTGAAGCATGTTGATTTAAAATTCTATGAGAATTGTGTTTATGGAAAACAAAAGAGAGTCAGATTCCTTAGAGTTGGGAAAGAAAAGAAGAGCAAAAAATTAGAGATTTTTCATACAGATGTATGGGGACCTACTCAGGTATCATATCTTGGTGGCTCTCATTATTATGTTACTTTTATTGATGATGCAACCAGAAAAACTTGGATTTATTATATTCAAAATAAATCTGATGTATTTGATACTTTCAAGAATTGGAAAGCTTTGGTTGAAAATGAGACAGGCAAAAGGTTGAAGTGTCCCAAATCAGAAAATGGAGGTGAATATTGTAGCAAAGATTTTGATAGGTACTGTTTAGAGAGTGGAATTCGCAAAGAGAAGACAGTTCTAGGAACACCACAATAAAATGGTGTGTCAGAAAGGATGAACAGGACAATCATGGAGTATGCAAGGTGCATGAGATTACATGTAGGATTGCCTTTACAATTTTGGGCAGATGTTGTAGATACTGATGTTTATCTAATAAATGGAGGGCCTTCAAGTTCCTTGGATGGTGGTATTCCAGAGGAGGCATGGACAGGTAGAAAGGTAAACTACTCATTTTTAAAAACGTTTGGTTGTGAAGCCTTTGTCCACATTAATAAAGAAAATAGAATGAAGCTTGAGGCAAAATCAAAGAAATGTAGTTTTATTGGATATGGTGTTAATGATTTTGGTTATCGCTTTTATGATTATGAAAAACAGAAAATCATTAGGAGCAGAGATGTCATATTCAATGAAAAGGTTTTGTATAAGGATCAGCTACAGGAAAAAACAAGAAAAAGAAAACAGAGAATACATAGTGCTTGATGAGATCACAGAAAAAGTGATGGTGCCTGAAAATCGTAATGATCAACAACTAGAACAAGAACCGCAACAACAACAAGCACCTCAAGCACCTGAAAGTGGTGTTGGAATATCTACCCAGATAAGTAGACCCCTGACCAATACTCTCCTTCTTTATCTTATGTACTATTAATTGATTCTGGTGAACCAGAATGTTATGATGAAGCAGTGTAAGTAGAAACCAGGAAGAAGTAGGAGCAAGCCATGAAAGAAGAGATGGACTCCTTAGCACATAACTAGACTTTAGACTTAGTTAGGTTGCTTGCAGGTAAAAAAACATTGCAAAATAAATGGGTTTACAAGTTGAAGGAAGAAAAAGGTATAAAGCTAGACTTGTGGTGAAAGGCTTTGCACAGAAAAGGGTATAGACTTTGATGAGATATTTTCTCCTATTGTTAAAATGACTTCAATTAGAACTATTTTAAGTCTAGTAGAAACTGAAGATTTGCATCTTGAGCAGTTAGGTGTAAAGACAAGCTTTCTCCATGGGGATTTTGAGGAAGAGATATATATGCAACAACCACAAGGATATGAGGTAAAAGGGAAGGAGAAACTAGTGTGTAGGTTGAAGAAGAGCTTGTATGGCTTAAAACAGGCTCCAAGGCAATGGTATCTAAAATTTGATAGGTTTATGTCTGAACAAGGTTATACTAGATGTCACTCTAATCATTGTGTTTATCTCAAAAGGAAAAATGATGGCAGTTATATTATATTGTTATTGTATGTAGATGGCATGCTTGTTGCAGGTTCTAACATGCAGGGAATAAATGTGCTCAAAAGAAAATTGGTGAACTCATTTTCAATGAACGATTTGGGTGCTGCAAAACAAATCCTTGGTATGAGAATAACTAGAGACAAGAAGAATCAAAAATTAACATTGTCTCAGAGTGAGTACATAGAAAAGGTGTTGAAAATATTTAATATGTAGAATGAAAAACCAGTTAGTATACCTTTGGCTATCCATTTCAAACTAAGTAAGGAGGTGTGTCCCAAGACTCAGGAAGAGATGGCTTATATGTCTAAAGTTCCATATGCATCAGTAGTTGGAAGCTTAATCTATGCAATGGTCTGCACAAGGCCTGATATTGTACATGCAGTGGGAGTTGTAAGCAGGTACATGAACAATCCAAGGAAAGAACATTGGATGGCGGTGAAGTGGATTCTCAGGTATTTGAGAGGTACCACAAATCAAGAATTATGCTTTGGTGGTTCAAACATTGCTCTACAGGGATATGTTGATGCAGATATGGCGAGTGATAGAGATAACAGGAGGATCACAACAAGGTATGTGTTTACTATAGGTGGAACAACTATCAATTGGTTTCAAAACTACAAAGGGCTAGTAAGAAATGATAATCAGATTCCACATCTTGAAGGGGAGATTCCTATACTGGATCAATCTGTGGAATATTCTTTTGAAGCACTCTTTCCCCTGCATGAAACTCCAACCACTGATGATATTTTAAGTTAAGTGATTGACAAAATTGGGAGGCTCAATGTTGATTTAATCCCAACTCAATCAACTGATCAACCTGGACCATCTCAGAAAGGTCCCAAAAAGTGGCTGATAAAGACACTTGAAAGTGTTCATCTTGATGAGGTTGGAAAGACAAGAATAAGAAATTCAACTAGGAAAAATGGAGGTGATGTAGATGATTATGATTCACCTGTTGATATGGATGTTTCTTAAGATTGTGAATTGAATTTGTCTACATATTTTGAACCAACTTCCTTCAAAGAAGTCTCTTCTCATGATGAATGGAAAGAAGCGATGCAAAAGGAGAATAATGCCTTAATAAAGAATGGCACTTGGAATCTAGTTGATCCTCCATTGGGAACCAAACCAATTGGCTGCAAGTGGGTCTACAAGAACAAGTATAAAGCTAATGGATCACTTGACAAGCACAAAACCAGGCTTGTGGAAAAAGGTTTTTCAGAGAAGGAAGGGGTCGATTATGAGGAGACTTTTCCCCCCATAGCAAAATGGGCTACCATCCAGACACTCTTTTCCCTAACAGCTCAGAATGGTTGGAAAGTCCATAAAATGGATGTAAAAACTTCTTTCTTGAATGGAGATTGTTGGTATCATCCCAAGACCCCTTTTTCCTCCTCAAAAACATATCAATTGTCCATTCCTTTTCATCATATATCCCTTAGAATCCTTGAAAATTGATTATTAATAGTCTTATAGTTATTAAATTGCATAGAAATTGATTTAGGGATTTTATGTTGAAGAATTAGAAGTTTTTGATGAAATGGTTACAGGAAGTTCCAACATCCTGTAATAAGCTTATCGTTTGACATGTGGCGCAACAGTTGGGCTAGAACGAAAGGCATGGATGAAAAGCAGAATGTCCAAGCATGGACAAACACCTATCTCCCAGCCGAATCGATCCTCCTATATGTGCGGTCAACTCAGGTCAAAGCATGGCACACTGGCAGACAAAAGCAGCAACAGCAGCTCGTTCTATTTTTATTTAGTTTTTGTTCTTTTTGAAAACACTTAGGATAGAAACATTTTGAAAAATCTTGAAGTAATAAAAGCGGCAACAGCTGAATGTACATTCATTGTCGAAATGACATGGCTGTGGATATACATATGTAAATATAGTCCGGTTAATGGTTAATGTTTAATCGTTGAATCGTTCCAGAACAGAGTTTTTAAGTTTAATACTAAGACCTATTCACAGTTACGACTTGTGTGTCTCATGCATTGATTTGGTAGCCGGTCGATTATAAGCCAGTGTACCCCTGGAACGCGGACGGGCCCTGTGTTCAATCAGTATACTGTCCATTTATTTCATTTGCATTTCGGTTATCGTATGGTTGCACAGTGGTATTGATTCAATTTCGATTTCAATAGGTTTTGTATGGTTTGCATAACAGTTACAATTACTTGGGTTTCGATTTCCATAGCTTTTGATTTCCATTGAATGTAGATGGTTTGCGCTTATGGTTGGTTTGCGTTTATGGTTATGCTGAACAGTCATCACTGAGATCTGGAAGTGCGTCCTGTAAGGGATTCGATCCCTGTGTGTCTTTTAAAAGCACCATCATAAACTCTGTTTTTGTTTCACAATTCATTTATGATCTCTATATAGTTTGATATAGTGTAAATATCATTGAATGCTGTGTGTTTACTGAACAAGGGTTTTCTGGGTAACATCTTTGTAAGGAGATTAAGATCGTTGTTATAGTCATACACAGTGCTTAGGTTCAGTGTTTAATTTGGTAAATACATCTAATGACAAGCATTGTAATCAGGTATATTAGTAGGATAATCTGAGTGTTTGAATGATAGGTGACATATCCTAGCCTTCCGTAAAGAAGCCTTGTGACCTACATCATAATCACTTAGCCAACAATCCTTTATGTCTATATACTTTAGACGCATGCCTCTAAGCTTACGCACCCTGGTCGATATTAAATATAGTCTATCCTAGTACCCTAGCTAGAACACTACAGAGATCTGAAAGATAATGGTTTTATGTCCCAACCTTAAGGATTTGGTGTGAAGGAACATGAACATAAAGTATGAAAACTTTTGAAATACCTGTATGGCCTCAAGCAAGCACCACAAGCCTGGTATTAAAGGTTAATTGAGCATCTTATGAGACCCAACTTCAAACATTATGATCTTGATGATGCAACTTTATTTGTCAAGAAAGTTGGAAAAACATTTATATATCTTGTGGTATATGTAGATGATATTTTGATGACAGGGAACAATAAGAGTTACATTGCATCCATAAAGAAGGAATTAAGGAAAGGTTTTGAAATGAAAGTCACTACTATCTTGGTATTCAAGTAATTCAACCTCCAAAGTCTATATTCCTCTCTCAAAAGAAGTACATTGGAGATTTTTGAATAGGTTTGGCATGGATGAGTGCAATCCTCTAACTACTCCAATGGAACAAAACTTAAAGCTCACATCCATTAATGGAAAATAATTTGAGGATGCAAAGAAGTATAGACATCTTGTAGGAAGTCTCAACTACCTGACTACTACCAAACCAAACATTCTGTTTTGTATTGGAATCCTTTCCAAGTTTATGCAAAAGCCTTGTCAGGGGAATTGGTCTACTACAAAAAGAGTTCTAAAGTACTGGAAGGGAACTCAAGACTTTGGACTCAATTATACATAAGTGGGCAACTTCAGCTTGATTGGATACTCTGATTCAAACTTCGATGGAGACAAAGAAACTGGGGTATCTACTTATGGTTATGCTATGAGTCTTGGATCAAGAGTTGTATCCTAGAGATCATGCAAACAATCAGTTCCAGAAGATTCCACAACAGAGGTAGAATATGTGGCAGCAGCTGAGGCAACAAAAGAAATTGTGTGGCTCAGGAAAATTATGGAAGATTTACCGGTAAAACAAGTACATTCAACTCCACTCATGATTGAAAACACCTCTTCAATAAACTTGGCCAAGAACCCAAAGTTCCATGATTGAACGAAGCACATCAATACAAAATACCATCTGATTCGACATCATGTCGAGGCCAAGACAATCCATCTACACCATTGTTCCACTAATGAGTAGAGTACACACATCTTCCCCAAAGCGCTTGGAAGAGAAAATCTTGAAAGATTCAAAATGATGCTTGGACCCATCAACGCCCCTTTAGATTAAAGGGGGGAATGTTGACATGTAATCATGGGGATTGGGTGAACAATTGTAAATAATGTAAATAGTAAATAATGGAAAATGAAGAGTCATCGGGAGGTGAAACCCAAGAGTCACTCCCTTCATGTATATACCAAGGAGTAATCTTAATGAATAGACATAGTTGATTTGAGGATTTATCTCCTGGCTTGAGAATCCACATGAGCCCTACCACTTGAAGGGTGTACCTTGGACGTGTCTTTCCCTTTGGCTCATGAAGCCCATTGGACATGTCTCTTCACCCTCAATGACTTGTATAAATACAAGCAAATTCTCACCTAATTTAGCATCATCATCACTCACACATTCTTCTCTCTCCTTCTCTCATTAGTTCGTACAACATTGGGAATTCTCTCTCTCTCACGCATGTGGCATAAGGAGGACGAATTCTGGACAGAATTACAAGGCCAAAAATTTCATACTTTTTGTTGTTTAACTATTGTTGACTTTGAATTTCCAGGTAGATTTTGACTTCGATTTTTTGGGAAAAAATCTATTTGGGTGGGTCGTACACTTTGGCAAAGGAACTGAGGTATTTTGGGCACTTTGACTGCAGTAAAAAATTACAAGTTGACCACAGATTTCAGGACAAAAGTTTGACCAAGTTTGACCATTGACTTTGTGATTGTTTCGGGTTGATTTTGACCTCCTATTCATGTTGAGTTTGACTACCTTTGACTGAGCTTCAAACAAGAAATATTGTTGTTTATTTGACCACCATTGACTTTCTGGTTAGGGTTGAATTTGACTGCAAATTTGACAGGATTTTTTTCACTGTGATTTGGCAAGTTAATTTTGACTTTTTGTACTATCTCTCTCTGTTGAACATTTGATATAATAATAAGAAGATTTGATCAAAGTGTTTTCCCCACATTGGGGTTTTTCCTTGGCATCCAAAAATCTGGTGTCCTCTTGTCTTGGCTTGACTTCTGCATTTTTTTTTCATGTTTAATCTACATTTATTGTCAATGTGATTAATGGTTAATGTGATTGCTATTGGAAAACTAAATTGAAATTCTCATTGGGCTACTAAAGGAGCATTGAAGTAATTGTGTTAAGCATAGAACATACCATTGTTATCTAAAATTAACTTGGTGTCAGAGCATAGGTGAAGAAAAATCCCAAGCAAGAGTGAGAAAAAGAAATCACTAAGAGAGATCTGTTGGAAAAGACTATTGGACTAATGGCTACTACATATTACTTCAAATCTAAGGATAAGCTTAAGAAAAAATCTAACTATCATGCATGGAAGATGAATTTGGACTTGACTTTGGAAGAGCAAGATGTCATGGACTATGTGAAGGGAAGAGTGTTGGAGCCTCCTTCAAATGCACCTACTACTGCAAAGACTAAATACAAGAAAGTTGAGGTCAAAGATAAGAAAATTATCATAGACTCCATTCAAAATCATTCGGTTGCCTATATTTCTGATTTGGAATCATCTAAGAAGATGTATTATGAGTTGGTTGGGATGTTCAAAGTAAACAATGCAAATCAAATCCTCTCTCTCAAGAACAAGTTGAAGGACATCAAGATGGATAAAGGGGAGTCTATCCAATCCTACTTCATGAGGATAACACAAATCAAGAATGACATTATATCTATTGGAGAAGTTATTGTTGACAGACAGCTCACTCTCATTGCACTAGGAGGTCTTCCAATATCATGGGATGTCTTTAACACAACCATTCTCAACAATGACATGATTCCTAGTTTCGATGAATTATTAGCTAGATATACTCAAGAAGAGACAACACTGATGGAGAGAGACAAGCCCGCAAATGGAAATGAACCCATTGCCTTCTCCACTCATGCTAAGAGGAAGAATAATGTTGGTCCAAGAAGACAAGGTCAAGGATTCAAGCAGGGATTCAAAGAATGAAGAAAATGAAGGTGTTACACTTGCAACAAGTTTGGCCATTATGCTAGAGAGTGTCCTCACAATAAGGATACTCCAAGGGATGACAACATAAATAAAAACTACTACAAAGGAAATGGAAATCAAAGTAACAACAAAGGAAAGAGGAATGCTCCTACTACTTGATGTGGAAGTGGTTGACCTCCCAAAAGGCTGAGAAATTCCTGGTATGAATAAAGTAATGTTGTAGAAAAACAAAAGAAATTTTATCTTATTTCTACTCTATCTACTGGCTCTCCTCCAGATACTTTGGATCATTGGTTCATTGGTAGTGGAGCGTCAAGGCACTTCATTGGGTACAAGGAGGCCCTCTAAAATTTGGTTGAAAAGAAGACTAATTTGGAGATCATACTTGGAGATAATGCCACATACCCCATTAAAGGGATAGGTATTGTCAATATTCACCTAAATCAAGGTCAAACCATTCATCTATAAGAAGCATTGTATGTGCCATATTTGAAGAAGAACTAGTGTCTATTTCTGTGATGGAAGATAAAGGCTTCAAGGTAGCATTCATTGATGGAAAGGTACATATATGGAAAAGAAACCCTAAAGATGCATTTACACTTGGATTTAGGGTTGAAGATCTCCATCAAGTTGGAGGAAGTCCTTTGGGAGCCTTGACTTGTGATACTTCTCTTCAATCTGAATTATGGCACCAGATATTCTCTCACCTTTGTTACAAAGCCTGAAGATGGTCACGGGTAAGGAAAATGGTCACAGGTATGCTGGAATTCAGCATGAATCATGAAGGAGTTTTTCATGGTTATGAAGCTATGGAACTTACAAGGGGACCATTCCCTTAAACTGAAATCCAAACTATTGATATTATTCAATTGGTCCCTTCTGATATATTTGGTATGTTTCCTGTAACATCATTGGGAGGATACTTATACTATGCATCTTTTTTGGATGACTTTTCTCGCAAAACATGGGTCTATTTCTTGAAGAATAAGGATGAATTGTTCAAATGATTCCATTCTTTCAAAGCCTTGGTGGAAAATCTAAAAAGGAAGAAGATAAAAATATTAAGGACTGATAATGGGATATAATATGAATCAAATGAATTAAATGACTTCTGCAGAGAGGTTGTCATTAAGAGGGAGACAACTGTTCCATACACTCCTAAGAAAAATGGAGTTGCTGAAATAAAGAATAGAACAATCATGGAAGCCACTCATGCCATGCTATATGATCAAGGTCTACCTAAGTTCTTATGGGGAGAAGATGCAAACACTGTCGTATATGTTCAAAATAGGAGCTCGCATCAAGCACTAGATTTCAAGACACGCAAAGAAGTTTTCACTAGTAAGAAACCTGATGTTTCTCATTTTATAATATTTGGTTGTCCCGTGTATTTTCATTTGTCTAAAGAGAAAAGAAACAAGTTAGAAGCATCTTGAAAGAAAGGTATATTCATGGGCTACAGTGAAAATTCAAAGGCATATAGAATCTATGTGCCTAGAAAAAGAGATGTGGAAGTAAGCCATGATGTCACCTTCGATGAAGACACCTCCCTTGGGAAGGACAAATATTTCCCCATTCCATGGAAGGATAATGATGATGCTACAGAAAATCAGGATGAACCTCTGACATATGAGCATATGCCCGATGTTGAAGGCCCGATGGATCTCATTGATCCACCTCCTCGTGATCCCTATACCTTAAGAAAAATACCTTATGGCTCAATGATACTCTTGAAGATGTTGAAATACATATTGCTCCAATAGGGACATTCTGTGAAAGCAAGAAGTCGAACATGTATCAAGGGAACTTAGTTGTTATGATTACTATTGTTCAATATGATTCATGTACGTTTGAAGAAGTTGTAAAGCACCAAGTCTAGAAGGATGTGATGAATGAGGAATATCAATCTATCATGAAAATGATGTCTGGTATGTGGTTCTTAAACCAAAGGAAAATTACATAGTCACCTCAAAATGGTTATACAAAATTAAACATGGAGTTGATGGGACTGCTAAAAAATATATGGCTAGGTTCATTGCTCGACACTTCTCTAAAAAGGAAGCAGTGGACTATGATGAGATATTTCCATTGGTTTCTCAATATACCACTATTTGATCAATTAGTTCTCTCATTGCCTCTCAAGGATGGAGCCTACATCAAATGGACGTTTTCTAGACAGCTCCTTATAGTCCTCAGAATACGGGTTTTGATTACAATCATGATTAGATTTGTTTCATGGATATCATAGTTGTTTTGTTGCATAGATCTCATTATGGAAAAGTGTACTCTATTCTTCTTAATCATTTGATGATGATCTAAGAAGAAGAAGATTTGCAAGGGTTTTCCCCATAGTGGGTTTTTCCCTGGTCTCATACCAATCCTGGTGTCTTTGTGTGTGTGCATGTTTTTTTCTATTGTTCCTTTTTGTTCCGCTACATTGATGATGATGATGAAGATGTTCTTTCTATATAATTTCATATGTTGATGAATAATGGTGTATATCTTAATAACGTAATGATGATATGGGGTGAAATTAATGTATTAATGATGAAATTCAATTATCAAAGCAAAGAACAATGTGGCCATACGAAAAATTAACATGGTATCAGAGATGTACTGGAGAAAATCCATGGAGATCACCCTGATGATGACACATGTAATGGAAGAAATAAGAGGATGGTGGAGACCTAAAAGAATTCTAGAGTTTGAAGAAAACCCTAGGAAACTTGAATATTAGGGTTTGATGGATTCTATGAGGTTAGGGTTAGAGAGAAAACCCTGGTTTACGGAAACAATATGATATATTAAACCTAGTACAGCCAATTTGAAGATGCTAAGAACTTGTGAAAGATTTGATGAAGCCCTAGATGGGATAATCCCTAGTAGGATTGGTTGGATAACTGAAGGAAACATTGGTATATGGACCATAAACATTGATGGCTCTTGAAGATTGGTTCAAGAGGGAGAGGATCACCTCTCATTCAAGATAAGTATTTCTTGACTTATGATGTTTCTTACTTTTGTTTAGTCTTATAAATCTGATTATTATGTTTCTTGATTATACTTCCTAGATATGTTTGAGTATATGGATGTTTCTAACCTCCATGATGAGATGTGATATGATAGATCCTTCTTAAGGATCATTTTGAGATGTAGGAAAGAAAATCTAGACCTAGAAGGAGGTAAAGAGGTACTTGATGAAAAGATGACAAAGTGCTTCAAGCGACCTATGTCTAATGAAAAGGTGCATAGTATTTGAATACCTCAATTATGCATGGCATGTTGTATTTTAGTTGTAATATTGGATGGCTCAGTAAGCCCTAAGGTATGATGATAATATCTCTTTCTTTGATGGGAAATTTATCCATATGAAAGTGACTTGGATCTATGTTTCCTATGATGAAATGATGCACCTAGTGTTGAACATCTTGATCTCCTTGAATTCTATGAGGTTGTCTAATGTTGATACATTGATACACTTGATGTTTGGCTAATGTCCATATGTTGGACATCTTGATCCTATAAATAAGGTTAGCATCTTGACTTTCGTAAATGATACTTTTGATAATTTTCATGGTGGATTTTATATAGAAGGATAGCTCATTGAATCCTATACATGAATCTATTGATAATACTTGTGATAATCATGATGAAAGCATATGGAAATAGATACTAACACTCTTGTTGTTTTAGTAAATATTTATAGAATGACCTTAGTTGATCTCATTGGTCATGAAGAACATGGTAACCTTGATGTTAGAAGTATAACTATGAGATCGATATTCTAGATTTCTTACTACATGTGGTCATGTCTTGATGACATATGGTTAAACTGAATGTCCTAACTTGATGAAGTGACTTGATAGAAATTGATATTGTGTTCATAACCTTTGAGATGTGATTTTGCATCTATCTGTTTCTTTGAGTCTAAGCTTTAATGAAAGATTGATTTCATGATGTTGATAGCCATGATAGATATATGTTCTAACAAATCTATTGTTTCTTTACTCTAGTCGAGACAGGCTAATGACATGAATGAAGATGAAAGAAGTAGATCACCAATCAGAGGGATAATATCTTCACAAGAGTCATACTCATTGCATTATGTGTTACTAAAGTACGCTTTATGTGCATCTAACAATATTGATCTACAGCGGAGTCTCAATTCTAAAGCCCGTACAAAAATTATGGTTTCTGCTCCGGACATAGTCACAGGACTGGGAGATCCTTTCCTGGACACACACATGCTACGGCCCAGAGAGTGTCCAAGAAGCTAAGGACGCTCCCATGCTAACCTGAAGGGAGCATTTAAGGGTTTGACTATAGTTGACCATCACCTGATGTTGTCTGAACTCTAAACCAAGATGTCTTTGATATATTCTGCCATTGTAATCTGATTCTTGAAGTTGTGCTTGAAATCAAATGTTCACCTAGGAGATGATAGTCCTACTGATGTGTGGTAGATAACAAGATATGCAAGTAGGAAAAGGTTGAATGTTTTCCATAATATGAACATGCAAATTGAACTTGTGTTTACATGTGATCGGGACATACATATAGATATGTCACTATGTTTGTGCTACAAGAGGTTGGCATGATTTGGCTGATTGATATAGATGAACAGTTTTTAGTATTTTGTCATGATACTTGACAATAACTTTGAATTGATGATTGAGATATGTTTTGACTATAGATCTCACTATGTTAGTGAATTTGGACTTGACCTGATGTCTAATGATTTGATATGATGATTGTAGATTTTCCCTGATGTCTATGCTATGTGGACATAATGACTTATGTGGGTATTTGAAATATGGTTTTGTATTGGCCTACTTGTTCTTAGCACAATGGTTGAGGTATTGATAGTTGTGATTTAGCATGAAAAATTGAAACCTGCATTACTCATCCTTGGTGTATGCATTTGCACCTAGCGACAGAAATGACTTATGTTATGAGAATGAGAATGAATTGATGAAGTTTAAGATTGATATTGCATGGTTGTTTACAACTTGTTGGCATGATAATAAATGAAGTCACGATTTGATATGAGCTCTCCCTCTCACTTGGTTAAAAGTATTGATACTATGATAATGATGACTTTGATAATGGTCATGATCTGGCTTCTAAACTTTGATGGACTTTGTTGTTGTGATGGCACAACATTAATTTATTTAAGGTTTATTATGTTGGCTTGGCAAGACATTATGCCTAGAGAATTGCATGAAGCAAGGTCCTCAATCAAGATATTTCCATAAGTGGGTAGTAATTTGATGAAGTCGGGATGATGAGTTCCAAGGTATGGCTTTGATTTTTATTATGGTTTTGGTTTTATGTCCTGATGATATACTCTTGACAGGTGATGAGACTATGATGATCTAAATTAGAGGGAGATAGCTTATGAAGCTCGAAATTATGTATCGTAGCATGATGAATTGATTTCTGGAATTTGGAAAAGAAATTCTATATTGCAAAGCTATTGGAGAAAGTTTTGAATGGAAATACAAATCCTTGGATACTTCGATTTGAAGTTCAAGATGTTGTTGAACTTGATATGGAATCTGACTGTTGATTGAAGCATTGATGTTCCATTTTGAACATCCATCTATATATATATTATTTTCATAGAACCTGAATCAATTCATGATTGAGCTACTTCATTCACATAGAGTTTCCACCAAGCATCCTATGAAATATCCACATGAGATATTCTATTTTTGAGGCTAGGATATTTCTCCTATGATATGTGACTACATGGATGCATTGTTGTTGATAAATACTATTATTAAGGACATTTGGATGTTGCTTTAGTATGATATCTTCCATGATATCTTGGACAAGTGATCCACAATATGATTAAGGATGCTTATGATATTGCTAGCATGGCTAGCTATGAGGCAAGATGAAGAAGCTCCTTAGAGAGTTGTCTGAGAATTATCTGGATATGACATGGATACATTGTGATCTGATTAGCATAAAGTCCCATATTTGTATTTGGGATTGAGATACTCTCATATATTGAGACAATGCAGTTGTTCAAAACAAGCTCAGGCTTGTGGTTGGAACCTCCTTGAGAAGGAGGATCATTATGGTATCCTTTTGTGATTTATATGATCATTTATGTTCTGACATGATATTTGATTTGATGTCCTATATGAACAGGAAAGAACTGTTATTGAGACAATAATATACCATATTTGAGTATGATGAGAGCAACATTGATCAAGGACACTGAGCCAACTCTTCCTCCCTGTCTCAGCTCCTAGGATGAGGAATTGAGATGGATGGCTCCTGGTGTTGAGGGAACTCTGAACAATAAGGTATGACCCTTATATGTTACCCATAGGGTTGAAGATGTTTCTCCCCTATCTTCATATGGTCGAAGAACGCTTCTCCCTAGTTTAGTATTTTCATAGTATACCCTAGTTGGTATCATATGCACAAGCAGGGCTTGTCGGGAATACCACTCCTCGTTTGGCCAACGAGTTGAGACTATACTTGGGGTGTACAACCCAATTTTATTAAGATGCATATATTCTACCACATGACTATTCAGGGTCATTGATGGGAAGATCAGTACGCAATAAGATGGGTTGAGATAACCCTATGCAGTTCCAAGTTGATATTGAGCTCCCTGATGTGATACTAGGGTTGAGATGTGCTCCCTTGTGTGTTTGGATATCTTATTGCTTGATACGGATTTGTAGATGTATAGCTCCCCCATGAGATTCTGGATCAAGATGTGTTCCTCGATGTGGTTCTAGGTTGAGAAGTGCTCCTTGATGATATGCTCTCTGATGACAATTGATGATGACATTCTGGGTAGCAGCCCACTGGTAGAGAATCCAGGTAGTAACCTAATGGATTGAGGGTGGTAGCTTAAGCTCCCCTCTGGTAACAAATTCTTCTTCTAGATTCGAGAATGTTCATCATATGAGCAAGAACAATCAAGAGATAAGTAGGAATAAGAAAAGGATAAATCGATATGTACATTGATGATTTGTGATGATGAGACACTTGATATGGACATGGAATGATGACTACATGGCAGAGATGATCCATGATGATACATGATGACACTTGAAGATTCCAAAATGGCATATTAATCGATCGACAGATATTGGCAGGTGGAATTATCCCTTGTTGAGAGGGAGTGTTAATTTTCCCAACTGCGGTCAAATTCCACCTTGGACAGCTCATATGATGAAGATAATTATTAAAATATATTCCTCTTTTCGAGAGGACCAAAATCGACCTAAATATCACCAAATTTTGTCAAGCAAAAGTTGATTTGAATTATTTTATTCATACATATATTATGGAAAGGGTCGGCCCTAACAACATGTGTAACTTCTTAGGTCAGCCTCAACCCCAAGTGGACCCTCATGAAATCCTATAAATAGAAGATACCTCAATCTCATTTGGAAACATCAATCACGCCATATTCTCTTATCTTATTCTCTTGGTTCGCACATGTATGTCAAAGAAAAGTTTGTGCAAGGGTCCAAAATATTAGGGATGAAGCTCACATTGATCTAGGATTTTCTGAATCTCACACTCTAACAAAGATATGGGTATTTTAGTCCTTGGACACTAGAACATAGTGGTACTGACAGTGTCTAGGAAGCCTTGGACATTGGCACAGTCTGTTATGGGAACGTCAAGGGCTTTAGATATAGATCAGGTTGTATTAGTCCCTGAACGTTCAATGTTAGCACAGAGTGATTTTGAGAGCATCCGGTCTTCTATAGACGCTTGCACAACAACCTTATGAGGGCATCCAGGGCTTGAGGTAGATCTGGGTATGTTTGACCCCGAATGCCCTCATCCATTTCTCCTGAGAGCATCCAAATCTGTTATAGATGCTCGCACAGCTCCTTCTCCCTATGTCTAGGAATCAAAGATGAGATTTCAGTATTTCGAAGATTCTGCTCAATGACAGCAGTATCCAGATAGCTCATTACAGACCTCAAAATAAGGGTTTTGATTACAAGCATGATTAGATCTGTTTCATGGATATCATAGTTGTTTTGTTCCATGGATATAGTTATGGATCATTGTACTCTCTTTTCTTGAATCATTTGATGACGATCTAAGAAGAAGAAGATTTGCAAGGATTTCCCCATAGTGGGTTTTGCCCTAGTCTCAAACCAATCCTGATGTCTCTATGTGTGTGCATGCTTTTCTTATATTATTCCTTTATGTTCCGCTACATTGATGATGATGTTTTTGTTCTTTCTATATGATTGCATATGTTGATGAATAATGGTGTAGATATGAATAATGTAATGATGATATGGGGTGAAATTAATGTATTAATGATGAAATGAAATTATCAAAGAAAAGAACAATGTAGCCCTATGAAAAATTAACACAACCTCAGGGGTTCGAAGTACAATATTGAAGGACATGCATATGCAAGTTAAATAAATCCCTATATGGATCGAATCAAGCCCATATGGCTTGGTATGAAAGGATTGATAAATATATTATGAAGTTGGGATTTACTAGGAGCGATGTTGATCCAAACCTATACTTCAAGGTTGAAAAGGGCATGCCTCTCATTTTGGTCCTTTATGTAGGTGCCATCTTTCTGACAAGTGCATACCCTCTCATTTATCAATACAAGAGGGAGTTGGCTTCTGAGTTCGAGATGAAGCACCTAGGTCTGATGCACTACTTCCTAGGCCTGGAGGTCTGGAAAAATCAAGGTGAGATTTTCCTTTCTCAAGAAAAATACATTGTGAATTTGTGCAAGATATGTAGGATGGTGGATTGCAAGTTTGTGTCTACTTCGATCGAACTCAACTTCAATAAACTATGTGGAAGTGTTATTGGGCCCAAGTTAGAAAACCCTTACAAGTATTGACAACTTGTGGGGGGTCTGATGTTCTTGGTAAACTCTTGATTGTATATATGCTTCGCTTTGAATACGTGGAGTCAATTGATGGTAGCCTCGTCACATACATTGGATTGCTGCTAAGAATCTCTTGATATATCTTCATAGCACAGTCAACTATGGACTGAGATACATTGTCTGGAATTTGAGGCTACATGGATATATTGATGTTCACTAGGCTAGTAGTGTAGTATATCGTAAGATCACATCTAGGTGTTGCTTATCATTGGGGCCTGCTTCAATTTCTTGGATGAGTAGGAAGTAGAAATCAGTTTCTCTAAGCACTGCTAAGGTCAAATATATTGCAGCTACTATGGCATTTTGTGAAGTTGTTTGGTTGAGGAAGCTTTTCAGTGAGCTATTTGAGCACGTGTTGGATACCACCATGATACACTGTGACAACCAAAGTGGGATTTTCCTTTTAGAGAATCTCATTTTCCATGACCTCTCCAAGCACATTGATATCAAGTACAACTTTATCAGGGATATGGTACAACTGGGAGAAATAAGGCTCCAACACATCAGGATTGATGAGAAGGTCACAAAAATCCTCATCAATCCCTTAGGGAAGGTAAAATTCTTAGCCTTCTGAGAGAGACTTGGAGTCATTGAAAGACCTTCCCATGAGGGTCCCACTTGAGTTGGCCATTGAGCTATGGGAGCTCCTGGGGGCTTGAGGTACTTCTTGTAGCTATGAACGACCACAGGGTGAGTGGTTCACCTTCCCCTATTGGTGCGCTATGCATAGGGTAAGTGGTTCACCTTCTCTTGTGATACCCCATGATTACATGTGTCTAGGGTGAGTGGTTCACCTTCCCCTACAATTGATGACACATGTGTGTAGGGTGAGTGGTTTGCCTTCCCCTACGATTGAAATATTCATAATCTGAGTCGCTCACCTTCTCCTATGGAATATGAGCAGGATGAGTGGTTCACCTTCTCTTGTTGATGCCCCAGAATACATCCTACCCATGTAGTTTGGGACTCATGGGAAGTACCTCTCATATAGCCAATGAGTTGGGAAAAGTGGATAGGGACCATAGCACTATTGTTGGATGCATCGTGTACTGTCGTACTCCCTATGTATAGGATGCATGGTGTCCCACAACTACTTGATCTTGTATCAAGATTGAATTTTTCAGTAGAGAGTGGTCTTGTGACTCATTCTCGATCGATACTTCTTCATTATTCATATCAGTGTTCAATAGAGTAGAGATGAGACGAGATACAAGATGGTTCATGACGATAAGATGGCATGATGATCAATGATGATGGATGGATTGGTAGGTGGAATTCTCCCTGGTTGAGAGGGAGTGTTAAAATTGGAAACTAGGGCCAAATTTCACCTTGGGATAACTCATTTGATGGAGATGATGATTGCACTAAATTCCTCTTTTCGAGAGGACCAAAATTAATATAAATATCATCCAATTTGGACAAGAACAAGTGTGTTTTTGAATTTATTCCCACACATGGGAAAATTATCTAGGTGGGCCACATCATCATGTAGGTTCATGAAGCCCCAAAATACATGTCTCTTCATAGTCAATGACTCGTATAAATACAAGTGACTTCTCACCTCATTTGGCATCATCATCACTTACACATTCTTCTCTCTCCTTCTCTCATTGGTTCATACAACATTGGGCATTCTCTCTCTATCACATGTGTGGCACAAGGAGGATGAATTTCTGGACATAATTACAGGGCCAAAAACTTCATATTTTTTTGTAGTTTGACTAGCGTTGACTTTGACTTTCTACACAAAATTTTGACTTCAATTTTCTGGGCCAATTTCTATTTGGGTAGGTCGTACACTTTGGCACAAGAACGAAGGTATTCTGGGCACTTAGACTGTAGTAGAAAATTGCAGGTGGACCCAAGATTTCAGGACAAAAGTTTGACCGTTGACTTTGTTACTATTTTGGGCTAATTTTGGCCTCCTATTCAGGCGGAGTTTGGCTGCCTTTGACCGAGATTCAAAGGAGACATTTTTATGTTGATTTTACCATCGTTGAATTTATGGTTAGGGATGAATTTGACTACAATTGACTACAAGTTTGACAGGGTTATTTTGATTGTGATTTGACAAGTCAATTTTGAATTTTTGTACGCTCTCTGCTAAAAATTTGATATAATAATAAGAAGAGTTGATCAAAGGGTTTTCCCACATTGGGGTTTTTCCCTGACATTCATCAAATCTTAGTGTCCTTTTGTCTCGGCTTGTCTTCTGCATTTTGTTTCATGTTCTATCTACTTTTATTGTCAATGTGATTAATGGTTAATGTGATTTCTATTGGAAAACTAAATTGAAATTGTCATTGCGCTGCTAAAGTAACATTGAACTAATTTTGCTAAGCATGGAACGTACCATTTTTATCTAAAATTAACATTAGCCAGTCCTACCTAGGGAGGTAACACCATCACATGCTCAAAGCCCCAAATTTGGAAGGGAACCCCATTATGAAGTCTCATTTGTGCCTCTAACCAACAAGCTTGATTCATTTAGATGTACTAATCAATTATTGTACCTAAAGGTGAGGAGACACATGGATCTTATGCATAATTGGCATGTGGTTGCATCATGGGCTAGGAAACTTAACTAGGGCCCAAGCCCACTAAAGGATCATATTGACACTATATTTTTCCATGATTCTGGTGTCTAGGGTAGAATTTTAAATCAATGATGCTACCAAACCAAGAATCACAACGAAGCTACTTTGCACAATTGAATTATATACAATTGTAAATCTACTAGTGCATAAACTATACACATATTTTAAAAAAATATACAATATGTACAATCAACCCAACTTCATTATATTAATCCAACTAATATAATACAATAGTCTAGGGCTCTCGTACTAGGGATAATGGCCCTCATACATCCACTATTAAAAGAATACAAAATTGGGGCTTGGTGTCAGTCCATCGACAACCAATCTACCCTAAACAAGATACTTTGACCATCTCATTGTAGCGCACTCTCTCAGCTCCACTTGGTCGTACCATGTACCTGACCAATCCTTCGAATCCCAAGCTGCAGCATCTATCTCTATCAATGCTCCAATTCCATCTGGCTAGTGAACCTCAGCTTTCAATTTTCTCTATAGTTGTGTCTTAATCCATTAAGGATACAACTCATCGAGACTCCTGTGGAGTTGTGAGTGTTCACAACTCCACTTGTGAACAACTCTGAAATTCCCACTATAGTCTTCCGCGTTACTCCAATGAAGACTAACATAGGGCATAGAGGGCTACCACCTATCACTGTAAGATGTGCATCTCCCACAATGAACACAAGCTAGGAGGTTTGCCCATGATTTTTTTTATAAGTCCTTCTCCACACACAATTCTAGGGATACTCAAACTAATCCTCGTTGACCAAACCCGTGAGCTCAACTTCTTCCACTCTAGCAACCACCTAGTTCCACTATCACGCTACCCTCCAACATACCATAAATGCCCAATCAAATATCCACACTTGGTCCACTCACACGCTACCCTCCAACAGTCCACGAGTGACCAATACTTGTTGTAGAATCTTCCCCTGGCTAGGGCTTCCTCGCACCTAGGGAATCCTCCTCTTCACTGCCAAGAGACTTCTCAACTTGTCCTCTCCTAGGACCCTCATCCTCTAGCATCCAATCATCAATTAAGATGACATCTACAACTCCATGTTGCAGTCCTCTTGCCTTGGTATTTGTGTATGTACCAGACTAGTTAGGAAGCACCACCATCCCTAATCCAATGCTCAAAACTCTATGTATCTACTCCCACTAATCTGCTCTTACTTGTTTTCCTTTCTAGGCCCCACTCACAAGGTACCCTACAAATGGTTTTCCATGACAACAAGGAAATCTTCCCTCAAAACCAATGAAGGAGGCTTTGTTTGAGCTACGGCCTCCTAGAGATGATTTTGATTGGGTTGGATGGGTATTCCTAGCCCCCTCACTCTCCCAAATAGTTCTCAAGTTATTGTAGCATCAACTACCCCTACGGCCCAACCTAAGCACCTAAACACCATAAAACATACACAAAACAACCCACAAGCTTACCTATGTTCAGCAGCTAGGATCTACACCTTTGGTCTACTCCAAAACTAGCAAAAACACGTCCAAACTACCCTTGTTTAAAGCCTCTAACATGTGGTCCTGTAACTGGGGAAGCTCGCACCCTAAATAGATCTAAAACAATGCTCCTTTCCCTCTTCATCCTTCTTGGAACTTGTTGTCCAATCACAGAGGTATAACTTTCATTTGGATGCACTTAGGATGTGCCAATAATCCTTCAATTTGACCTCTTTTTATACTAATCTCATGTGGCAATGTCTAGCCCTAAAGGGAATCTCTACAAGCCATTATCGACTTGTCCTTTATGTCATAAGCCCATATCATAACTTCAAAAATTTATAACTCCACTTTAACTCAGAATTCGATGATTCTCTATGTGTTGGATTCGTCTCGACATCCTCTATCATATCAATCCATCACATGTCAAAGTCTCGTCATGTTTTTGGCCCAAACATCGATGGACGCAAAACCCCAAGCTTGGGTTTCAAGCCCACAAGGCCACTTGTGGAGCTCCTTCCTCTAAACCCTCAATCCTCAAGGTTTGGAGTACCTCCCAAACTACAAAAATCAACAGACACTTGTGGGGGATGTGTTGAGAACCATGGGACTTCATCATGTGATATGGAATTATTTGATCTTATGGGTTCCCTCAACACCTTCAGTAGCTTGTTCATTGCCCCATATTTTATGTGAGATGATGCACTTGGACTAGCAGTGCCCCAGAAAACTTAGAAGTATATACAGGGTTTGACAGTTGATCTGAGGCCTAAAGGAGGTTCGTCTCATCCTTGATACATGTGAGGGAAGGCACCATCTTCATTACCCTCATTTGGAGCAATCTACAAGCCTTATTTTTCATTAGAAGACCCATGAGACCTGTACTTGTGCCCCAGAGCCATTTTGGAGCACTGCCTGATGATTTACATAGAAATTAAGGGGAGCTCCCTTTTCCATCATTCATTGAGCACTATGGCACCTTGAGGACACAACTCAGCCTTCCAACAACCCTTCTACACCACAATTTCATAATTTCGTCTCACTTATGGAAGGCTTCTTCATCACTTTATGAGCTACTTCGTGGCCTCATCACCAAGGATTTGTTATTTGCATATTATTTTATAATTGTAGGGGCTATTAGGATAATTTTAATTAGGAAATGGATCATATAAATAGATATGACTCTCATTGTGAGAGATCATCATCATCATCACTACCTGATCTCTCTTATAAAAAGACTTCACATTTCTTCTTTGGACGCTATTGGAGTATCTTGGATGCATTATGATATTTGGAGCTGATTTTTTATTTTGTCTTGGAGCTACTTCCTGAATATGGATGGATATATTGTGTGATTATCTTGTAGCTTATTTTTTTGATGGAATCTTTCTCTTGAAAATGCCTAATGTATGTAATTGTTGTAGCTAATGTAAATGTTATTGTGCCCTAATTTTGTTGAAGAAATTTTTGTAATTTATTTGGTTGGCTCTTGCATAGATTACTCATGATATAACATGCAATGAATGTTCCTAGTGATGACATGTTATTTTTCTTCATGAATATATTCTAATAGTAGGTAATTGTTGAAGGTTGGTAGCTAGGGTATCAACTTTTGACCTCCATGAGGACTAGGCACTGGTCCAAGAGGTTTGGTGGTCAACTTCTCTTTTCTCCATTTTTTCTCCTCCTAAATTTCAGTCCCCTAAAGGTAGGGCAGAAATCTAAGGCTTGCAATGAAATTTTAGGGAGGTGATTTTTTTAGAATCTAAGGGTTCAAACATCAAGTTTAGGGTCTAGGCTACCTATGCTCCAAGTTTGGTAGGCATCCACCTGAGTTTCATCCATAAAATCTCTTACCCTAGGTGTTACTCTGAGAGGAAAAACCTAGGTCTTTCTCTCTCACCCTGGGGACTTCTTTGAGGGTTGTATGAGCATAGTATTTATTGGAATATATCATAAGAAACCCTTTATCATACCTTGCCTTGACCTAGTGAGTACCTTGGAAGTATTTCTTCCCATGATCATTCATAAAACCCTAGGTCTAGCGCAAGTCTTTACTAGGTCTCTCAAACAAACAGCTTTTGGAAGTATTAAAATCATCACATATCGCTTCTTTGAGAGGCACTACCTCATATCCTATAATCTTGACCTTAGGAATATCGATACTATCATCATATCTAAAACCCTAGGTCTTGATCTCTTCATATTAAAGGTTTTCCTGGAGATCTTTTAACTTATTTGAAGCATTAAACCATTATTGTGTCTCTCCTTTAAAGGGCTCTATGGAATCACTTCACACCTAAATTATTTATCTATTCATCCTAAATGGTTTCCTTACTATTGGGACTCCTCACATTGGTGAAAGTTTGTAAAATGCAGGGGACCTTGATTTAGGTGACAGTGGATCATTGTCCCGTTGTTGCCACTTAGTCTAGTAGTTGTCCCTTAGGTTTCCCTTCCTTAGGGTCCTACTAGATTGTGTGGTATCACAACCATATATGCCTTTTCCATCATCTTCTTTTACTTTTCCATCAATGACAACATATTTCTAACAAATTTGAAATGTCCATGCTTAGATAAATATCATTTTTTCTTAGATTACAAATTAATAAATCAAAAAAAGATATGCTTATCTCCTAGAGTAAGTACCTCTAGGAAATGATGAAAAAAATGGAAGGGTTCTCTCTTGTCAGTACCCCTACGATCATTGGATGTAAGATTAACAAGGATGATGAGTCACTAGAGGTAAATCAAATGATGTGCAGATCAATAATTGGTAGTCTTTTGTATCTAGTAGCCTCCTAGCCATACATTATGCAAGTTGCTCGCATGGTTGCAAGGTATCAATTTTCCCACAAAAAAATCATCTCTTAGCTACCAAGATAATTTTCAAAAATCTAAGAGATACTATGGACTATGGTCTTTGGTATCCAAAGGGTCAAAAACTTTTATTAACTACTTACATAATGATGATTGTGTTGGAAGTATAGATGATAAGAAAAGCACAAGTGGTGGTGCTTTCAATCTTGGAAATACTTTAGTGGCTTGGTTTAGCAAAAAGTAGACATCCATTTCCCTTTCTACTGTTGAATCCTAGTACATAGCAACTGCAGCTAGTTACACTTAGATTCTATGGATGAAACAAAAATTGTAGGACCTGAAAGTCATGTATGATAAACATATTCCTATGATTTATGGTAATACAAGCACTATAAGTATATTGAAGAATCACGTTCTTCATTCAAATACCAAGCACATCCCTATTAAGTAACATTTTCTTATAGAACAAGTGGATGAGCATATTGTGAAGTTGGAATATATCCCAACAAAGGAACAAGTTGTTGATATTTTTAGAAAGCCTCTTGCCACAGAACCTTTTGAGTATTTTAGACAAAATTTGAGAGTGGTGTCTCATTCTTCTCTTCATTATTTTTCTTTATAAGTAAAAGGGAAATCATCCTAAAATTTACAAGTATAAGCAAATCAAGGAGAGGTTTCATATCACAAAAAGGAGCACAAGTTTAGGAAAAGGAGCACAAGCTTAGGGGGGAGCAGTTCACAAAAACAAACAACAAAAATTGTGATGGTGCATGTAAAACTCACAACCTGAGCAGAGAGAGCTTGCAGATAGGTCCATAGAAATATCATATTTTCCACAGAATAATCCATAACCAATTGTACAATTCAAGGGGAGAATGCTTAGAGAAAGAGAACCTAAACCTTTTTCAATTGATGTCAAAGGGGGGGAATAATGTGCCAACATTTCAAATATTGTTGTATTGTTGATGGAGATTGCACATTATATATAGTTATATATTTCTAATGGAGAATTCATATTGAAAATATTGATATATTGCTGACGGAGAATGCTCAGTCATCAATAGCACAAGGAGAGCATGAGTAAACAACAAGAAACTTTCTATCTTGACAGGGAGCATTACCAAGTAGTGATGTTTCCATCAATGAACATAAATGTTTGGTGGTGTTGCCAACAATTCCAAAGGGGGAGATTGTTGAACCATTGTTGGCATTGATGTGAAGTTTTAGTCATTGATGTCAAGTGTCAAAATTCAGGGGGTCCCGGTAAGTGTGTTATGGATGAAAGTTATATCTCTTAAAGCAATTTATCTTCATTTCCTTAACTCCAAGAAGGAAACTAATTTTTTGATTGGATAGTCATCTCAAAGACCTTTCCAACAATATATGACACTTGATCTAACTCTAAAGGAATAGCAAGAAAACTAAGTATGAAGTTTGGAAGATTTGTGATTTTCTCCCTTTATGGATTTCCACGTAAATATTTGTGTCTCATATGTGTATGCTATTTGAGTTATTGTGCTATTATGTGATTGATTAGTGATCACATAAATAATCTAAAATATCGGTGAATTTTGCATAATATTGATTCACCTCCCTCAGTAGTATCTTGGTTTCTAAGAATCATGACATGCTCAAGATATTTTGAACTCTTGATTACAACTTGATGAAGTCAACTATATCGCTTTACCTTCATCTAAATTAGTGATTTGATACACTAATAGAAGGTTGTAGGAGAGATTTGGAACACATAATACATCATTAAAATGATCTTAGCTAGCTAAATTATTAGATCCTACAACAATAAGAGATTTATCATCACCAAAAAATATTGATTTGGTGCTACATTCATTACAAGTAGAAAAAATGATTTTATCCTTAACCATATGATAAAATACTCTAGAATCAATAAGCCACTCATTAGAAGAAGAAGTAGATGTTGTGCTAAAGGAAAAAATAGAAGTAGAAAGTGCATGTCCATGAAAGATAAGAAAAATCAAGTTTGATGGTGTGCTTCTTCATTGCTACTTCTAAGGCCTCCATCTTCTTAAAATATTTAGACTTTATATAACCATCTCACCCAAAAAAATTGCAATATATTTTAGTTTTTTTACTTTTCAATTTTGATTATTCGTCAACATTGAGAATAGAAGTTAGATAAGAAGATTTGAAAAAAAAAAATGGCTTGTTTTGGACATTCTCCAAAAATAAAAAAATAAATATAAATGAAAGTAACAAAAACGTTTTCATAAACTTAAACAAAGAAATTCATATTTTATTTTCATAAATAAACCAATGATCACATTGACGCAATAACATATCTTCAAGAAGAAATTTCGAATGAAACAAGTGTTGCTATAATTGAACATAAATGAAATATGAAACGCTTTTCATTCTATTAGAATAAAAGTAATCTAATAATCACCTATACATAATAACAAATTTAGTAAGAAATTTATATTCAAAAGAAATAATTGATATGACATTCCAAGGTAGACTCATATCATTTAAGATGCATTAGCTAACCAACACCATGTCATATTCACTCGCAGCGAGATTTTTTTAAATTATTTTAAAGTAAAATAATATATCACTAATATTGAGTTTATAATATTTGTATATACATATGGATATAAGTAAGTAGGTGATTTTAATTTGGACGTGGATCTGGATATACAAAATTAAGAATTTTAAAGTAATGTAACATATCAATAACAAAGAGTTGATAGTACTTTTATATAAATAAAGATATAAGTAGAATGGTTCGAATGCAAATATACATATATACCTACAGAAAGCTAATTATGGTTGTCCATCAAATTATCTAAGGAAGTTATTCTAGGTCAGCAGGGAATTCAGGGAATGATAGAGAGAACAAATGATTATGAGCCGTTGGAGAAACAATCCGTGAAATTGATATAGGGATTTCGAGCCGTAAGAAAAGAAGAATAGTAAAACTCATATAGGGATTTCATTCAAGAGTCTGAAAGTTTCTGTAGAGCATACCTTTTAGCCTTGAAAAGAACGGAGACGTCTGCCTTTTCTTGTGTTGTGCGGTTACTGTAATAACTAATTGCTTCGAGTATTTGCGTAATGGCAGAACATGGAGCCTGCAATCGAGGAGCTATTAATGGCAACGGCACTAAATACTCTGGCCTTTTTTTACCTGTATTGTTTCGTTCAGTTAGGACATCTCCATGGTCAGCTTGTTGTTGAAATACATGTTCCTTGACTTGTTGATTTTCTTTGAGCTTATTACAAGCGGGAGGCATGTTTTCCTTTTCTTCTTCTACTGCACCCTTACTCTGTTTGTCCAGCATAAGGTGGAACCCCTCTTCTGCACTTTCCTTTGCGAACCCAGATGAAGCTGAACATGCCACCTTTTGTGTACCTTCTTCTCCTTGTTCTAATTTCTCTTCAACCCTGTTACAGTTCTCGTTTTTTCGAAACTCTTCTTGGCCATTAGTTGTATGCTTTAGGATATTCTCATGATGTACTGTGCTGATTAGTGCGGTTTCATCTTGGCCAACATTCAGAACTTGTTTGGGAGTCTCAATTTCTACCAGTTCACTGGAAGGAACTGCTTCTTTCCTACCTGGACACCCATTTCCACTTGTATATTTCTGTTTATTAACAGGGTCTGCATGTTCATCTGTTTGTTGTTCAAAACCAATGGAAAGCTTTGTCTTCTTCGGCCTGCCCCTACGTCCACAATTTGCATTCGTACTGGCATTATTAAAATCAAGAAATTAGACAAGTATAAACACAACCCCAATCGTAAATTTAAATTCAATCCAAAACGCACCGTTACTTGGTAACCTCTTTTCAAATTCTTCAATAAGATTAATTCAATCCAAAACACATCGATCGTTTGTTACCTCTTTTCAAATTCTTCAATAATATTTATGCATGTTCTAACGTTTTGATAAGGCTCCCAAGTGTTATCAGTCTCCGGCCAATGCCGCCTGTAAAAAAGAAACGGTTCTGTAAATCACCATTAACTACCTAATAAATTGAACTCCTTGGTTGGGTTGTGTTCTAATGCTACAGAGGTGTGAATTTATCACAACGAGTGGTATCTATTTGAAAATCTCCAAAGGCACAGTTCCCATCCCGCTCCTCCAGAAAACTAACTGGTTTCTGTTTAAAATATATATTAAAAAAAAGCCACTAAACGCGAGCTAGGGCACTGTTATTGCCTCTCTATGATTCGATTTCTCACGGTAAGTGACGGATGCCCTATCCCCAAGGGAGCACAAGGAGCGTTAAACTCATTATTCGGTATACGCAATATTCCACCTAAGTGGTGGCCACCGCAGTGTAACTAGGAGGCATTAATTTTTACTAAAAAATAAAATATTAAAGGACCGTTTTGACCAACTTACCACTTTACGTAATACTCCAGTTTTCCCTGCAACATTCAGAGCCATAACAATCAGTAACTAATATTACTTGCCATTGCGAGTTATCATATTGGCAAATGATAGCTCTTGGCACATGACAGTGGTTAAATAGAACTGTGTATAAAGAAAGAACAGCGTGATGACCTTGCGTATACGTTTCTTGCGAATGGCTTCAACCTCATAAAACCCTTCTCCTAACAAACGGCGCATTACCTCTGGTTCTACGACTTCCTCTGCCGCTTCATTTTCCTTTACATTTCCTAATTGATGGTAGTTATAATCACGGCCATCTGCCATTCCAAGTGGAAGAGTCGGCGAGTGTTCCAGTCTGCTCCAGTTCATCTGCAGCCCCGTTTCCTGTTCTTGCCTTACCTTCTCCATTTCTTGTGATCATAACTGTAGTTTCTTTATTTCACGGTGGGAATGTTTTGGTTTTCATTATCATGATGTTACCAAACTGGCCGGAACAATCGTCACACACGTTCGAAAGGCCCACTACGCACAAGCATCCTTAAAGAACACTCCATAAGCGGACCCATACCCATTATTTATCGACAAGTCATATGCTTGTCAATTAGGAAGATAGGGATCTAATATGATCATGGAAACTAAATGTCTACCATTCCAATAGATGCCACGAGCTTTTACCGATAGTGCCCCCATAAAAGGAAAGGATAAACGAACTTTTTAAACGTCCATTCAGTAAATGCCACAATATTTAGCCACGGCCCACAAATGAAATCCATAAAGGAACCTCTTAAATGTGGGTAGAGTAAAATTTCTGCAACTTTCAGTAATTTTATACTTTAATAAAAATATTTATTTTTTAAACGTAAGTTATTTTTTTAAAATATTTAAAAAAATGATGATGGAGAAGAAGAATGTGTTTATAGATTTTGGAGAAGATAAGATAAATTATTTTAAAATATTTAAAGTGTTTTAAGATTTTCATGTTAAGTTAAAAGGTCAAAAAGGTTGGTAGTGTTAAAAATATTTTGAACTTTATATCTAATATGAGTATAAGTTGGGCATTCTAAGACAAAGTGTGTTTCAGCTTCAACCCTCTTAAAGTCACAAAGGTGAGAGACTCTTGCCATGGTGTTTGGGGAATTGGCCAATGCTCAGTTTCACTATGGAGCTCTAAAGAATTTGTTCTTATTTTAACAATGCTTATTTGTTTCATTACAGTAGTCAAGACAAAAAGATACTTTTGACTTTTGATATTTGGGTTGATCATCTCCTTATAATATTTGCGTTTTATTTTTCCCTCTAATTCTTTAGCACCCAACAACTTTTCCTTAAATGTTGATGTAATAACATTTTAATATTATCCTTATTTTACAACAATGATCTCCTCCATTATCCCCAAATGGTCTATCCATGACTAGGCATCTTTATGTCATCCCTACTTGAGTGAAGGGTGGTTTTTGCTAAAGTTAGAAGCAAATTTAGGAAACCTATTGTCTTGTATGTTGTTTAACCTCTTCTTACACATAAGATACCTAGTAATAATCATGCTTTCAATGGGGAATAACTTTGCTTCAATGAGGAGGATAGGATCGAGTGTCTTTCTTTTAATCTTGGAATTATAGTTTACGAGAGATTTTTCGGCGAAAATCACATGAGAAACCATTTGTCGACGCGTTTCAAACCAACCAGTGTGGTTCATCGTCAGGAAATGTGTCGACAAATGGTTTCTCATGTGATTTTCGCTGAAAAATCTCTCGTAAACTTGATATGGATCACAGAAGCCTCAACTCTACACTTGAAATTATAGTTTATAAATTACTTTTGCATTTGGTATATCTTCCTCCATGACACTTTGCAGATACTACATAAAACCTCACATCCATATGAAATAAGAGGGGTGATGAGAGTCTCAAAGAGGAGGATTTTTTTAATCCCATATCCAAAGATTTGTTGACCTACAATTGTTTTAGAACTCATATTAAGTTTTCCATCCTCCATTTATCACTTTCTTGAAGATATAATCTGTTATGAAACCAACTCAAGAAAAGATAGAAAAGATAGATCAACGCCTTAGAATTCAGCCTCTTCGAGGGGGCAACCTCCTTTACATTACATAAATGAACAATTCTTCGATGATTCAAATGAAAAAACCTCCTTTCTATATATAGGAGTCTAAGGAGTGACAATATAATCCAACCGACCTAACAATAATAATATAAAGCCACAAAAATAACAATAGAGGGATTCTATGGGGCACAGTAATAACAATATGGGGGAAATAGGGGCACAACAATATTAATAAGTGGTATAACTACAATAGTAATGGGGTAATCATCAGTATTATAGGGACCCAACATGCCCCTCTCCTTCAAAAAAGTGTTGTCCTCAACGCTTGAGTAGTTCTGGATACTTCTGCATAAAATTCTCATCCTCCCATGTGGAATCTTTAGCTGATAAGTTCTTCCACTTGATAAGATACTCTGAAATTGATCGATTTCGTAGCTGTCGAGTTCTTGTTTCTGTGACTGCTTCCGGTTCCAATATATTTTTTCCTTCCTCGTCAAGTTTTGGCAATATTGTTTGAACTGGGAGCTTGTCGCCTATAACCTTCTTTAAACATGAAACATGGAAAACTGGGTGCAATCGAGAAGTTGTAGGAAGCTCCAATTTGTATGCCATAGTACCAATCTTTTGCAACACCTTGTACGGACCATAATACTTTGGTGATAATTTATTATCCTTCTTAGCTTGCTTGAGGGACATCTGCTTATATGGTTGTAGCCGTAGGAATACCCAATCACCTACATCAAAACTTCTTTCACTGCGATGTTGATCTGCCTGTTGTTTCATTCTATTCTGTGCCAACACGAGGTTATCCTTTAAGAGTTGGAGGACTTGTTGTTGATGTTCAATGTGATGTTCCACTGCCTGAACCTTAAAATTTTCTCTTAAATATGATGTGATGGATGCTGGTTGATACCCATAAAGTGCCATAAATGGGGTCATTTTTGTTGCTGTATGGAAGGAAGTGTTATACCACCATTCAGCCAGAGACAACCATTTGACCCATTGTGTATGTTTATTAGATACAAAGCAACGAAGATATCCTTCCAAACATTTGCTTACTATCTCAGTTTTCCCATCAGATTGAGGATGATAAGATGAGCTATGAGCTAACTGAGTACCAAGACAAGAAAATAATTCTGTCCAAAAAATTTCCAGTGAAAATTGGATCTCTGTCACTTACAATAATCTTTGGGTTTCCATGTAGCTTTTGAATTGTTTCCATAAATACAGTAGAAACTGTACTGGCTTTAAATGGATGTGATAATTCACAAAAGTGTGCATACTTGGTAAGTCTGTCAACTACCACCATGATGACACTCTTTCCCTCAAACTTGGGTAAACCTGTGATAAAATCCATTGAAACCTCCTCCCAACGTTGGCTTGGAATGGATAAAGGTTGTAATAGACCCGGTGTCTTAATTGTTTCAACTTTATTTTGTTGGCAAACCAAACATTCCGCCACAAACTTTTGAATATCTGATTTAAGGCCATCCCAAAAAAATTCTTTCTTAACCCTGTGGTAAGTTTTTAAAAATCCTGAGTGCCCTCCTAAGGGACAAGTGTGCAATTCCATAAGAATCTTTTGTTTTAGCTGGGAATTCTTACAGAGGTATAAGCAATCTTTGTACCATAACGAATAATTTTGCCAGCTAAATGTATCAGACGTACTGGAATCTTGTTGTAACTTTCAAATAAGTGCCCACACTTCTTCGTCATTCTTCCATTCCTCCCTTGCTTCGTTTATCCAATCTGGTTGGATAATAGAAATGGCGAACAACAATGCTTCCACATCCTCATCCTTTCTTGAGAGTGCATCTGCCACCACATTTTGCTTCCCTTTTTTGTAGATGATTTCAAAGTCATAACCCAACATCTTTGTGACCCACTTTTGTTGCTCTTCAGAGGATAATCTTTGTTCTAAAAAGTATTTAAGGCTATCATGATCCGTTTTTACCTTGAAGCGTCTTCCCATTAGGTAGGGTCGCCATTTCTTAAGTGCATGGAGTATTGCCAACATTTCCTTCTCATAAATAGCTTTGCTTAAAAACTTTCCCTTGATTGGACGACTTTCAAAAGCAATGGGTCTTTCATCTTGTATTAGAACAGCACCAATTCCATTTCCTAAAGCATCACATTCCATAATAAAGGTTTTTGTGAAGTCCGGTGTAGCTAAGACCGGTGCTTGGCACATTGCCTCTTTAAGATGTTCAAAGGCCTTTGTTGCTTCTGGAGTCCATGAAAATGCATCTTTCTTCAATAATGTTGTTAGAGGTGCTACTATTCTCCCATAATTCTTAACAAACTTGTGATAATACCCTGTCAACCCGAGAAATCCTCGCATATGCTTTATGGATATGGGGATTTTCCATTCCTTAATGGCTTTAATTTTTCTAGGGTCTACCTGAACTCCTTCATGAGATACAATATGACCCAGATATTCCACCTCCTGGACTCCAAAGAAACGTTTGGATCTTTTTGCATATAATTGTTTCTCCTCCAATAGTTGTAGCACCCTGTCAACATGTTCAATATGATCTTCCAAGACTTGCTGTAGATTAGTATATCATCAAAAAATACTAACACAAATTTTCTAAGGAATGGTTTGAAAATTGAATTCATCAAACCTTGAAATGTTGAAGGTGCATTGGTAAGTCCAAAAGGCATGACCAAAAATTCATAATGACCCTCATGAGTTCTAAATGTTGTTTTCGGAATGTCTTCAGTCTTCATTCTGATTTGATGATATCCTGAACGAAGATCCAACTTGGTGAAGTAAATTGATCCATGCAATTCATCCCGTAATTCATCAATGACAAGAATGGGGAACTTATCTTTAATAGTGAGCTTGTTGAGCTCCCTATAATCCGGAAACATGCGCCATGATCCATCCTTCTTGTGCACCAATACTACTGGAGCAGAGAAAGAACTTTGACTCAGTTGAATTATACCAGCCTCTAGCATTTCTACAACCATACATTCAATTTCACTCTTTTGGACATAGGGATATCTGTACGGCCTGATGTTTGGAGGAACACTTCCTGGAATGAGATGAATAGCATGATCATGATCACGCATAGGTGGGAGACCTTTGGGAGTCTAAAAAACCTTGGAATGATTGTCCAGGACTTTTTGTAGATCTGGAGAAATAGATGATTCCGATGTATAAACATCTAGCGAACATAATTGTGCAATTACACCTCTTTGCTCCTTTTTTAGAAGCTTTGTCATACCATTAGAGCTGATTAACTTTCCTGGTTTCCTTGCAATACCCCTTAATTAAACTTCCTTTCCTTCCGTAGAAAATTTGATGAAAAGTTCTTGAAAATTAAAAGCTATTGTACCCAAGGATTGTAGCCATTGGACTCCTAGTACAACATCAACACCTCCCATTGGAATGGAAAGCATTGGGCTAGTCAATACATATTCTCCCATGGATAGCTTGATATTATGGCACTTTATAGAGAAAATTATTGTTCCTCCATTTGCAATCATCACTTGACACTCTGGTGCTGGATATAAGAAGCAATTCAATTCTTTTGCTACCTTACAATGAATAAAATTGTGGGTGCTTCCTGAATCAATCAACACTATTACCTTTTTCTTCTTGATTTTTCCTTCTATCTTGATGGTTTGAGGAGTGGTAATTCCCGCCAATGCATTACAAGATATGATCAGATTTATTTGTTCTTCGTCTAGGCTTTGTTCCTGGAGTATATCCTCTTCTTTGGACCTTTCTTACTCCTTTTCTTCTTCCTCTTCACAATCTATGTAGAATAATTTCTTCTCAGCACACTTATGACCTTTAGTGTATTTGCTATCACAACTGTAACAAAGCCCTTTTGCTATTTTTTCTTCCAATTGTTGTGGTGTCAACCTTATAGGTTGTGGAAGACTAGGGGCAACAACACTTCCGTCTTTATAGTTGTGAGTGGTATGCTTCCTGGTTGCCATAATTTTGCTTTCCATTTTTCTTTCTAACTTGAATGCCTTCTCTAATGAATCAAGTTCCCAAAGGCGAACGTCATGTTGGATATTGTCCTTTAAAGACCTTATGAACACATCAATCCTATGCTCCTCTAGAATATCTTTTACCCTTATGTTAAATTTTTGGAACTCCTCAATGTGCTCCATTATTGAACCCTTTTGTTTGAGACTTATCAATTGGCTAAAAAAAGTGTTGCTTTTTGTATCCTCATAATGTGCTATCAATTCTTTCGTAAAAATTGCCCAAGTGATAAATTGTTTACGAGAGCAAAGCCATTGATACCATACAAACTGATTTGGCTCCAAATATAAAGTTCCCATACGTACCTTTTGTGTGTTTTGCACATTATTGAGATCGAAGAATTGCTCCATCTATAATATCCATGTGGCGGGATCCTTGCCATCAAACATCCTCATATCGATTTTTGGAATATGGTGAGTCTTTGATCCAACATTAGAGTCTATGGAATCATGATTAGATTTTCTTTTGTTCTCATCATGAGTTTCCTTTAGTACCCTTTCACCCTTAGTGACCATTTCTTGTAGCAACTTATTCATATTTATCTTCAATTCTTCTATCTTATCATCCATGTCATCAATTTTAGCTTTTACACCTTTCTTTAAACAATCCATCTTAGCTTCTACACCTTTCTTTAAACCATCCATCTTAGATTTTGTTGCTTTTTGTGCAAGTGACACTTGTTGCACTTGTTCTTGTAATTTTGATATATCATATAGCATTTCTTCTTCTTCTTCATGAGTCATGCTAGAGTTTTCAAGTTCCTTACTAGATGTTTGCATTTTATTTCCTCGGGGCATCAGTTACAGATAATAATTCTCTATTATGCCCTTTGAATTCCTTCAAAATAAATTTTCAAACCAAGCTTAAGCAAAAATTTAAGAAAATCTACACACCTTTTTTCACTTTGTAGGAGCTCGATATTGCCTCTGATGTATCTCTATACTTTCCAATCATCTAGTTCTGCATTTGTGACCTGCAGTAGCCCTTTGTGTCCTCTTTCCAATGCCACAATTCTGACCCAAATTGGATTCTCCAAGGAAGAGTTATGCGAAATCCCCCACAGTGACTTGATTATAGACTAGTTCAGTAGATCGAACTTGTATGACGGGCCATGAGTCACTGTTTCAACCTTTGGATCTAAAAAATGCATACAAGAAACTACCATCTGTCCTCTTTCTGTACCTTCTTATGAAATTTCAATCTGATCCCCAGAGAGAAAGTTATGACGATTTTCCCCAGGTCACCTGTTTGGAATGTAATTCAGGAGTCTGCAAAAAGACAAACTTCCTCAGATCATATCTCCTCAAATATAGCGCAAAAAGCTCTGAAATTCGGACCCAAGATTTAGCGCGATCTCTTCTCAAATGGGTTTTTTTTGCAACTTCTGAAACGTTGCAGAAAAAAAGTTATAACGAAAATTCCATGATGACCTGTTTGGAGCAGCGAAACCTAGAATCCAAAGCTTTGATACCAAATGTTATGAAACCAGCTCAAGAAAAGATAGAAAAGATAGATCAACGCCTTAGAATTCAGCCTCTTCGAGGGGGAAACCCCCTTTACATTACATAAATGAACAATTCTTCGATGATTCAAATGACAAAACCTCCTTTCTATATATAGGAGTCTAAGGAGTGACAATATAATCCAGTGGACCTAACAATAATAATATAAAGCCACAAAAATAACAATAGAGGGATTCTGGGGCACAGTAATAACAATATGGGGGCAATAGGGGCACAACAATATTAATAAGTGGTATAACTACAATAGTAATTGGGTAATCAGTAGTATTATAGGGACCCAACATAATCTCATTCGAGCTTATGAGTGGATATTTATTCCAAGATATTTGTATGAAGGAACTACCTCCAAGCTGTTGTTGTTATATATTGATATGTAAACTATTATGGATATTACACTAGATAGTTCATCACAAAATATCTATAAAAAAGACTGAAATCTATGCTATAAAGGGCTAATTCCTTTTAGACACTAGATTTCTTATTATTGTTTGGTTGTTTATGCATGCAATAAATAATATGTGAAAAATAGAAAATATGTAAATATAATTACTCGCAAACCATATTGAATAGCAATATATGCTCAAGGAAACCCTTTTGGGAGAAAACCCAGTTGGAAGCTGAGGCTACTTTGCTCTCTTTTTCTATAATGGAAATAATATACGTACAAAGGAAAAAGAAATCCCTATAGAATTGTTTGAGATATGTGGCCCGTGGATTATTATAGAACAATAATCCCTTCTATTATGCTCTCTCTTTATCGAAACTCAACTATTCTACTCTACTATACAACAAAATGCAAGCAAAGAATGGAACCCTTTTTCCCCTACTGGCCTAGTTAAAACACAACATGATAGATAAATAGGGATCAAATTTGACCCATTCAACCCTCAATCATGAGTTGAACTTGACCCTTCTAGAGCCTTCTTCATATCCCCCACATAGTTAGCCCCTTTTCCATGAGTAACAGGGATTGACATGGCATCCTCTCCAATTATGGTGGTCAATCACAATAGGTCAACTTCTTGGAGTCATAACTTTTGCATCTAAACTCTAATTATTTTGAATATTGCACCATTAGAAAGGTTTTTGAGTGTAGAATAACAACCCGGGGTACACTCAATTACTATAATTTACTATGTAACGAAATGAAAACAAATATAATGGAATCCATTTTCCTTCTAGTGGCATGGTTATAAAATAACATGATAGCTAAGTAGGGGTTGAATTTGACTCAATTCAACCCTCCATCATGAGTTACACTCAACCCTTCTAGAGTCTTATTCATAGTCTCCACACGGATAACCCTTTTTCCATGATAAACGGGGGTTGGCATGGCACCCTTTCGAATTATGGTGGTAAATCACAATAGGTCAACTTCTGAGAGAGATAACTTTTGCATCTGAACTCTGATTATTGTGTAGTTCCCTGCTCTATTTGACTAATAGTGATATGACACTAACATTTATTTATCCCTAAGGCCCACACATTATCCTTTGAGGACCTCAGGTTCAGGATCTGGGCACATGACTCTATTATTAGTGGTTGAGATATTAGTGGTTGTGATGTTTATGTATGTTCTCCATTGATATTATGATAAAGATAACATTAATGGTTATGTATGTTATCTATTGTAGCATTAATGGTTATGCATGTTCTCTATTGATATTATGGTGATTGTAGCATAAATGGTTATGTTTGGTCTCTATTGAATTTATGATAATGATGGCAATAAAGGATATGTATGCTCTCTATTGATATCATGATGATGATAAATTTGATGGATATGTATATTTCTATTGATGTAACGATGTTGATAACTTGATGGATATGTATGTTTCCATTGATGTTTTGATGATGATATCCATGATGGATGTGTCCCCTATGTTACCTACTTTCATGAGTTTGGGCTTACAATGAAAAATGATGTGAATGACTAGGTGTTGTTAATGATGCTATTATGACAATGACTAACCCTGAGAAACCTTGTTATTTATTATTATTGAGTATGGCAGGAAACCACCAGAGGCACTCGCACATGACGAGTTGATGGCACCTGCTTTGATGAAAATTTATATTATTTTATCTTTGAAATTCTAAGTCAATATTGAAACTTGCTATATATGTTTATCTATATTTTGATGATATGTTAATGGTTGCAGGCACATATTAGTTGCTTGGATGAATGACTCACATATGGATGATGGGATTGTACAAGTGGATGGAACTACATGGGAGGGGTGGGATAGTGTCCCTAATCTCACCCACTAGCACTCCCACCGTGACTTGGGCTGGAAAGGTTGAAACACCTTCACCTTGAAGATCACGATGTCATGAGGGCAGGTCCCAAAGTTGGGTCGCTCATGAGGATTTTACCGTGGGGCGTGCATCAAGGCGGATTCCTTGATCCCCAACACCATTAGTCTCATTATAGTAGGCAACATAAGAGATGATAGTGGTCTATGACATTGCACCTATACTTTCCCCTCGTAGTCATTGAATGCTTGAAGGGCAAGTGGTGTGGCACCCTTGAAACTTCATGGGAATTTCTTGAAGGGTACGACCAACTTGGAGCCCTTGGCATCACAAATAAACTATTAGGCGTGGCACCCTTGGAACTTCAAGGGAATTTCTTGAAGGGCACGACCAAACTTGGCACCCTTGGAATCATTAAAAATAAATAAATTAATAAATATAATCAAGAAAGGAAAACTAGGTAAATTTACATCAAGGGTAGATGATGTTAGAAACCGAGATAATTAAATCAAAAATAAAACTTGGGTTAAGAGGATCATAGGAAAAAATAAAATAGGTTACCTTAAAAACTCTATCCTTCCCATGTTGGAAAATACTAGGTAGATTATGTAGTTTAATTAGGTAAAAGGGGAAAGAGGGACATAATTGTAAGGATAAAGATTAATCATAAAATAGTTAAACCTACTTAAGAGAAGAGGATGGTGAATTAAAATAAGATTAATAAATTAAAGTTTAGAGAAATGTAGAGAACCCCCATGTGGCATCAACCAACATAAGAATATCCATCTAAGAGATAACTTGAGTTAAATTAGGGAGTAGATAGGGGATCAAATCTTGACTCATTAATTGACTTTAGTAATGAACAAAAATTAAGGAGTAAAAGGGTGATCAAGAGGCAACTAGGAGAAGAAATAGGAATCTTGTTGAGGTGAGGAAAATATTAGTTTTCAATTAAAATTGAAGTAAATAATTTTGGAGACCCTTGACGAGAGAGTGACACATGGGTGGGTGAATAATCAAACTATTGAATTATAAAAAAGTAATTAATTATGCATGACATGCCAAGTGTCACCTATGAGAACTCCTATAAAAGAAGGGGCAAGCCATGGGAGAGGGGACTTTTGGGGAAACCCTATTGTTGGATGGATGAGACTATGCCAGTGCAGTGATTACGAAACTATAGTGAGTTTGGTGAGGTAGAGGATTTTAGAGAAGGGACTCTTGAGCCAAGAAATGCTCTCCTCTACCAGCTATTGCATTCCTCCATTGTACAACCCCATTGCAGCTCGGGGTTTCACGGGGAAGAAGAGTACCCAAAGAGTAGGCTGGGAGGTTAACCAGTGGGTCATCGCATTCAGATCAAGTGTGTCATCATTCACTCTCAGAAGTGACCGACAACAAGGGAAGACAAGTAACGGCAAATCAATTGGAGTCTCGTCTTTTGGTGAACAGTACATACATGTTGCAATATTATTTTGTATGATTTCTTTATGGCCTTAGTTAAATATATGAAAATTTTATGATTTGTTCAGTGAAATAAATTTTAGGAATGTGTTAGACAGTGCTGGATAAATTTGAATTCCCAACGTTTTTCTCTTCTGGTTGTATTTTGTTGTGATTTGTTATATATATATATATATATATATATATATATATATATATATATATATATATAGAGCTGGTCCTTACACTTGGTATCAGAGCTTAGTTGAACCCTTAAGACCTATGGGCCCATGCATGCATGACTAGTTTGTTAAATATCTACTACACTCTACCTTGAAATTGTGTATGGTAACCTTTTAAGGCTCTCTCTAATAAGCTGCAAATTTATTTTTGGTTAAGGAGAAGATATATATATATATATATATATATATATATATATATATATATCCCATTCATTCCAATGGTCTGCTGCAGTTCAGGTTATTTTCTCATGGGCTGGGTTTGAAGAATTGGACAATCTTGCTATCCCCTGAACTGCAAGATTTTTTTTTTTTTATTGTTAAATTTGGTTTGAAATGAAATCCCAAGAGCCCACAACGTTGTTCCTGGGTTTCTAGCTCTAGTTCGAGGTTGTATGTTGCCTTGTGGTGCCATGGAAGATTTGAAACTCGGTGTTAGCTGCATTCTGAAGATTGGACCATTTCTGTAACTACCCATTAAAAACGTTAGAACAAATTTACAATAGCCATCTAGAGAGGGAAAACATAGCAACACTTCTGCGCAAAGGCGTGCTTAAAAATTGGTTCAAGTTCTGTTGCACTTAATTAGTGATTGACATGTACATCAATAATACTTCAAACTTTTGGGTTAACAAATAAACACATTTTGTTATATAATAATTTCCTGCATTGTCAAATTGCAACTCAGAGATGCGGGTTTGTGTTACTAGTGTTACTAAGATTTTTAGTGAGTGCACTATCAATTCGATCAATGGTGAAGAAATCATATCAGGGTCTCGGCTTGTCCATGAGCCAGAGATTTTAACCAAAAGATCAAAGCAATGTGGAATTGATGTTAATACAATCTCAACATATATAGATTCCTTCAGGTTTGTTTATTTTCTGATGGACTCAGAAAATTTTATTCCTAATTTTGTTTTAAACTGTATTGAGCTAATGCTCTCAAGTTTGTAAGAGACAAAATTAGCTCCATTGCTTCTACACTCTAGCAATTGAAAATTATGTTTGTACCCTGCAATTGAAAATTGTGTTTGTATCCTGAAAATTGGTTCAGTTCCTTTCTGTACCATGCAATTCACCATACTTTGTTACACATAGTGTTCTCTGCACAGATCTAGAGCAGTATAGCCAAAGCTCCATGCTATGGTGGTCTTCACACTCCAACATTCCAGATCAGAATTGAATTTGGCTCCTTCTCACGACATTAATTCCCATCAAATCAACTAGACATCTTCCTTGCTATGCTCACAGTAGCCATTGTCCAATTCATGTTATTACCCCATTAGAATACTCAAATTTCTTCAGTGCCGATCATTGGGAAAAATCTCCAAATGCTTCATTAAACTCAATGCAGGCTCGCAGTTACGTTATGCCCAAAATTAATTAATAGATTAATACTCTAAACTTGATCTCTCATGTTAGGAAGTCACCTCCATGCTATATTTTTGAGTTCTGTTGAGGTCAAATTCTGTCATCTCATTCTAATTTTGGATTGAAATTACTCATTTAAGATTTCCGAAGGCCCCTCGATTTCATCACATTATCACTTTTCCATAGGAAACCACTCGTACTACTCTTGTGCGGTCGAATTTCATTCCTGCATTCTTTTCTCTCGAATCCCACATCGTTCAGACTCTTAAATGGGTCGTTCTAATGCCATGCATACTGTGTATGTAAAACTGACAGATTTTTTTTCCAACTGACGATAGTTGCTTCTTATCTCATGGCATGGCTTATCGGGCAAATCAGAAATCGTGCCATAAAAATCCTGTAGATAGAAAATAAATTGAATCAGTTTCACCCTCAGAAATCTATAATTATTAATTAATTATGCTAAAAATGCTTTGCATCTGAGATTTGGGCGAGATTTTTGAGATCTGAGTGCAATTATTTGACATAAATTGATTCGATTGAAGATTCAAATTTCTCAGTGTTTTGGCGCTTAAGATATGGATTGCCTCAGTTATCCCAATCAGGATACACCCACTTGATGAGGTCTGGTGGAGATTCTTTTTACAGTGCAATAATGATGTCACACATGAAGATTGATTTGAAAAATTTCTGTAGTCAAATTGATGTTTGTCACAGTCTTATCCTCCAATGCCCAAGATTTGTTCTTAGCATAATGATGTACCCCTAGCAACTCAGGAGAAATTTCCCTAAAAGGGTATTGAACCCCGCCAATGGTGTTTTCCCAATTTGGTATGCACCTCAAAATCTTAGCTAGAAAAAGTTGACGGAAACATGGTTCTCAATCACCACCTCATAGAGTTAACGAGAGTGGACCAGACAAGCCCAAAATTGCTAACGCTGGAGCTTATGATGAGGTATCTGGTATAAATACTCCTTTCGGCGCTTTCTCTGAAATAAAGCAATGCTTATTGCTCACAGATAAGAAACCACTGGTGTTTAGAAATGGTGGTCATTGCAGTGAGCAGTGGAGGACAGTGGAGGAAGCTGCAGCAGCCATGGAAATTCTTCAGCTCCTGATATTTCCAAAATTGGAAAAGAGTTTGAAACCATGGTTGCCAGAGCCACTTTGAGTGAACACGAGAAGGAATATAATATCATAGAGATGAAGGGGAACATTACTCGGGATGACTTTAAAGAAGTTATGAACGTTAGGCCTTCAAGATTTGTAAGTGTTGTAAGATTTTTTTTTTCTGAATCGTGACATATATGTAATGAACTCTACTTTGTTTGTACCAACTAAATTTGTGGAATTCACAATGGACATGGTCTACAAAAAATATTAACTCGTATTTGCCATTTGGGTGTGGCGTATTGCTCATGTTTAAGGGTATTGAGATATAGTTGTGTCAACGAGAGGTCGAGAGAAGAATGATGATTGTAAACCTTTATATTTCATTTGCAGGATAGTGTAGCTATGTTTGCGTGTGCCATCTGTATATTGTTTAGTATTTGCAAACTGGTGTTGTAAGTTGAATAGAATATTTTCCTTGGTTTTTCTTAAGGAAGTGGCACAGACCTCTCAAGCCATGGTGAGAATCTGGGTGCCTAATAAGTATGCAATTACACTTCAACCCTGAACTTTGCCATCAGAAAATCAAAATCAAATTCACAAGGTTTCCTTGGAATACTGTCAGGCGGAAAGAGTCGATTGTGCGGACACAACCAACCTCCCAGGAGCCTAAGACTCTCTAGTGACAAACAAGACAAACAAGAGCAATCCTTCTCTAAACATGCATTTACTATATAAGAAATCAAGTGTTTAGATCCTACCTGTAGTCCAACGCTGTTGTAGCAGTCCAGCTCCGCTGATCCGGATGAGCTCCTCCTTCACTTTGAAACCTGCATCCACTAACAACCAAACGATTAAATAGCACTTGATAATCTCATAGAATAAAACATATTTAACACATAGACCAAGGAGTACATGAAACAACTCATAAATAACAAGTTATTGAGAAGAATGGACTCATTTGCATTAATAGGTAACAAAAGGAACAATTACAACCTGAGCCTTGGTGTTGTCCAAGTCCCTCCCAGGGTCCATCAAGAGTTCTCCTTTACTTTGACAAAGCTCACCCACTTCCAAATAGAACAAGCAAAGATGGCAATCTCTCCTCACAAGCTTCTAAATGGGAGTCCTAATTCCAGCAGCATCTACCCATAGAAATGTATAGCTTCCAACCTCCCCTCCTTCTGGCCCAATGCCTGTATTTATAGTGCTCAAGAGGAAGTTAATCAGGTCCACCATCAATGGGATAATCCCCTCTTTGGATGGGATAGCTCCCTTATTGATGGGATAAGTTCCTCTTTGGTAGGGGTACATGAACCATCTGGAGGTGCTCAATACACGTCGAACAACCTTCTAGAATGCTCTAGAAATGACCACAAGTAACATTTTAAAGATGAAACTTGCGCATTTTGACCTTTACAGGGGGACGCACCTACCACTTTACATACAGAGCGTCCAAAGACGCAGCTTTTGTGAACATTGGGTGCGTACCCGCAGGTAAGGTTGAGAGAACCTGCGTACCCAGAGATAAATACATTTGTAAAGACTTTCTCTCTTTTTGGAGTTTGACATGGAGAGCAGAGGCATAAGACTTGCCTAAGAGGATAGCATGACTGTTGATAGAGCCATACTAACTGTAAATAGCCATGGTGACATTTTTTAGTGTAACAGATTGCCCCCTAAAGTGCGAAGCCTGTAATAGATTAGGGTTTTGTATTATCTAGGAAGGGTGAAGCGCTTTATCATTTCAAGGATTATCTCGTGGAGAGCCTGGTCAGAACCTGCAATTTTCAACACAAAATACATGTATAAGATTATATCATCACTGAGGTAGGCATTCCCATACTCAGATCAAAACTTTAACTAACAGACTAACTACTCTGATACAGGAATGATCTTGTAGTACATCATAATCATAGACTTTTGTAGACACAGTATGGGCGCAGCCATCTGTTTATGATTAGTCTACTTAGATAATGAATACAAAACTCCTCGCAGCCTGGATGGTGGAAACTAGATCCAGGGTCTTCATTTCTACTTCCCGAATTGGTACGATTCTAGCCATGTGAATAAATGAGTTGATGTCGAACATGGTAGAAACCACTTGATTACCAGTCAATGATGTAAACTGTTAACAAGTGTGAGAGAGACCACCAGTAATGTCAATGGTTCTCAAAGTACCCAGTACAATCCATGAGATGTGAATGAATGAGTTGATGTCGAACATTTCACGGAATCCTTCGATCGAAAGTCAATGATGTAAACTGACGTCAAAGGCGAGAAACCTGCCATTGATGCATGCAGACTTCAAGGTACTGACGATTTCTAAGTCATCTCTCTAGATAATGTGCTGATGTCGATAGAAAGCGACCCGTTGCAAGCAAGCCCACAACATGAAATCATTGTTCAAGTTGAAGAAATGTTGTTGTAAGGACTGACTCAGGGATGGTCAGATGGATGACAAGTATTTTGTAGATGAAAGTTTTGCTTGCAGGCCTCTTGAACACATAACGACACGACAAATGGCTTGGTTATAAACGACTCAAAGTTAATCCCCGGAACCCGACTGAAGACTTTCAAAGTGGTTTGATCAACTGTGAGGTAAAGGATTCCCCAACCCAGGTGAATGAAAAGTGTCGTGTTCAAGAGTGGTAATAAAGTTTCTTCTGAGACAAAAGATAACAAATAGGCTCATTCTTCTCTCTTTTCCCCCACCATTTCTGGCAAGTACCTCTTTATTTTTAACAAGCTTGAGGAGGATAACATATGCTTGATTATAAGCTCATCCTTCGGATGAGTCCAACCTAGTTTTGATTCGAACCCTAGGAAGGAGTGGTTCGTTCCTGTTTGTAATTGAACAGGTCGTTTACTGTGAAATGTTTAACGAGCCCAGTATAGGAGAAACTCAGCGTTTTTCAATTTTAGAGAGTCTGAAAAACTTAAGAAGACTCCAAGTTGAACTTTTTCGTAAATTTGTGTCCCTCAAGCCCGAAAAAGTATAAAATAATACCTGGGGGAACCGCTTGATCTTGCGACCAAGGAGTACTTTCATAATTAGTGCCACTGACCTGAAAAGTAAAAAGCGATCAAAGACACGTCGTTTTATTTCCGTATCGAGTTTGAAACGACAAAAACCCGGCAATCTCTTCCTGATTTTACGGTCAGAAAAGAGCTATAAGGGGACCGTCTTTTAATTCCGTTTTAACGAGTGTAAAAGAAACGCTCGGCAATCTTTTCATTTTTTAGGAGTCAGAAAAGGGCTTAAAAGATGACTCTGATATTTTGGTTCGTGAAAAATGACAATTTTCCCTCTAAATCCCTTTGTCCTGCACAAAAACGACACATTACTCATACCTGTTTAAGATAGGCAAAAATACATTGAAAAATATCCTTCTATGGTGAAAAATGAACAAACCTAGCATTCATTCATCCAAAAAACCTATAAAAAGACTTTTTACCATGTCATTTTTACCATTGTACTGTTGAGGTTGAAAAAAGGGCTTTTGGCAAGAAACTTCCCGTGGTCGCTGCGGAGAATCCGACCGTCAGAATCAAACGCCGTCTCTTCCAGGTATTTCACAACATCCTCCTCTTCAATTTCATCCGATTAAAATTGTGTTTTAGGTTTTAGTTTTGATTTTTGGGGGGTTTTGGGTTTCAAAAATCGCTCTGCGGGGTACGCAGGTGCCCTTAGGGTAACCTGCGTCCCCCGACTTTTTCCTATACAGGAAAAAGGTCGGGGGACGCAGCCCACCTTCAGGCCAGCTGCGTCCCGACGCTCTGTGTTCTAAATGTGGGGTGCGTCCCCCGCGAAAGGCGGAAATTGAAACCCCAAACTCCACAAACAACCATTTAAATTTTCCCAAATCAATTCTAATCTTTGTTTCTTGGTGTGTAGGGCACTCACCATGTTGGATTGGAGAGAAAGAGAACACGAGGACGTTGATTTAGCCGCAATTAATCATCAACCTTCCATTGATGCCCTAAAAGCATGCGGACTATATAAATACTGGGCCATACCTGGCATGAGGGCTCAGGTGAGATTCTTGGAGTGGCTGGTTGAGAGATGGAACACTCATGAGCAATGCTTTTACATCGGAGGGCACCAGCTCGAGATAGAGCCCTCTGACATATACTTTCTCACTGGCTTGCCAAATAGAGGCGAGCAACTCAATCTAGCCGGGACTAGGCTGGGTGGCCAATCCCTTGCTAGTCTCCGGGCAGATTGGTGCACACCCAATGCACACCATGCGAAAGGCGTAGAAATAAAACACATCTCTCTGCGCGAACTCAAGGTTATAGCTTTCACGGTTACCAGAATTTGCGGTGCAGCCGCTTTACATATTGCCACCGGGTCCCAAATGCAGATGGCGATTGACTGTTTCCAAGGCACCATTTTCAACTGGTGTGATGCTGTGTCGGCCAATATGAAAGGCCAACTGACTAGGGCAAAGAACGGACAACTGAAGACCTTTGGATATGGGCCTCTAGTTGTGAGCTTTGCCTTAGAGAGAGTTCCGATGCTGATCCCTCAGCAACTCACTGTTGAAATCTTGGGTCCTCGGGAGCCAAAGCTGATACGATGGGTTACGGTGATGGCCCGGCATCCTGACGAGGGCGCGGTGGTTGTTCGATTCCCTGATAGTTATTTTCACTGGTTAGAGGACCAGGTTTTTTCGATCCAGGACTTTCCGTATGCCGGAGTAGATTTTCGAGGTGATCCGGACATGGTTCTTCCACAGGGAGAACAATGGGATGACAGAGGTACTTTATTTTTCACAAGTTTTCAAATTATATATTTTTTTGTTTTTTATATATATCGTCTCAAAACTGACAGTAAAAATTTTCAAAATGCAGATGTTGGTCCATGGCGGCCAGCCAACCTCCGGCCTTTTGAGAGAAGACATCCAGTTGCACCGGTACCGGCTCCACAGGATGCGGCTGCAGAGTCACTAGCTGAGTTGGAGTAGGATCTAGAGCGTCTGACGGTGGATATACCTAAGACTACCATAGATGATATTCCTATCAGACTTCAGCGCTATGTAGTCGCAGTCCCTGGGCCGTTTAGGAGATTTTTGTGTAAGGTAGCCCGTGCAGTGGTGTCGTATAGGGAGCACCACCAGTGATTGGCTAGCCGCTTTTGTAGACACATATGACATTTTTGGCTTTTTGTACTTATCATTTTTGCCGATCATAAGGTGTTTTTCAACCTATGATCGAAGACGATGTATATTTTTTGACACACTCCTACCTATATATATCACTATTACCGGCTTATCTTGTTTAACATATGTGATGAAATGTTTTTCAATTTACTTGAATGATTATTGTAAATGTCTGTCCAACATTCGAGAAGCAATTGCATCTGCTAATGTATTTAAAGACCTCGGAATATGTTGATATTCAATGTAATCAAATTCACGTTCCAAGAGACGCACTCTCAAAAACAACCTTAGTAACACAGGATTTCTAATGGCATATACTCTATTAAGCTGTAATACAACAATTTCAGAATCTAACCTCACTATCAAACGTCGAATTCCAAATGAAATAGATTCGGATAATAATTCAACCACTGCACTGTATTCTGCAATGTTGTTCGTTGTTTGACCGAGGCTTACCCCATGCATAGAAACTAACTCGTCAGAGGGCGAATAGATAACCCAAGCTACGGAAGAGATATTCCGTGTACTACGACAAGCACCATCAGCAAATCCAATGTATGTTTGGAGAGGCGTCGACATCTGCAATATCAAGAGTAAAACCAAGATAAGCCAGAATAACGACGAAAAACACACTCTCTAAGCTAAGCACACTAACTAAACTAACAAACACGCTAGCTAGAAAGAAAATCTAACCTAACTAAAAATTATCCATACCCACCATTTAAGCATAATACCTCTTTAGGTAAAGACCATTTCTGGGTTTACCCAAAGAGTCCCCATCAAAATCTACCAGCTCATAAGCCCCTTTTGCTAGCTTTCGCTTTACAATGTAGGGTCCATGCCACATAGGAACGAATTTTCCAGCACCTAGCTTATCGTTAGCTTGATCATATAATAGCACTAGGTCTCCCTCCGAAAAACTTCGAGGGGTCACATTTCTATCATACTGAGCTTTCATTCGCTTCGCGTGAGTCTCGATTGCCAATGCAGCGTCACGTCGAGTCTCATCTAATTTAGCTAAGTACAATAAACGTTTCTCCTCTTCGGAAGTAGCTGGAAGTAATTCGACAGCCATTTGAAGTGATGGGATTTCGCATTCAATGGGTAACACAGCTTCCAAGCCATAAACTAGCTGGAAAGGAGTGAACCCTGTTGAAGTTTTCACTGAGGTTCGATATGCCCATAGCGCTGAAAATAACATGTTGTGCCAATTCGACCGATGAATACCAATGGTTCGTCGGATCATGATAACCAGAACTTTGTTGATAGACTCAACCAAACCGTTGGCTTGCGGGTAATAAGGAGTAGAACTATCGTGGCGCAAACCAAGCTGGCTTGTAAGCTCAGTCATCATGATGTTTCGAAAATGGCTCCCATGGTCAGTAATGATTGCTTGTGGGACACCAAACCTAGTTATAATATGATTGAATACGAAAACTGCAGCTGTTTTGCCGCTTGCATCGAATGTAGGCATCGCCTCGGCCCATTTAGTAAAATAATCAACTGCGAGGATGATATACGCATGCCCCCCGGCCGAGTGAGGGTTACAAGTAATAAAATCGATACCCCATTTGGCGAATGGACCAACGGCAATTATAGGGTGGAGAGGAGCAGGTGGTGCACGCATCTTGCGATCAAACACTTGACAGTTGTGGCACTTCCGGACTGCAATGATACAATCTTTGAACATGGAGGGCCAGAAGTAGCCAGCGCGCAACACCTTCTGAGCTGTGGCATACCCAGACATATGACCGCCACATGCTCCAGAGTGACAATCATTCAAAACCCTCTCAACCTCTTCGTGAGTTAAACAACGTCGAAAAATTAAGTCTGCCCCCCGGCGATAAAGTGTATCTCCAATAATTTTGTATTGCTGGAATTGAAACCAAATTTTTCGACGTTCCGCCTTTGAAGCTTCAGGCCGAAAGGTTTGGGTTTGGAGATAGATGATTATATCCCCATACCACGGATCTACAGTACTGATAAGAAACAAAGATTCGTTCGCAATGGACTCCTCTGCCACAGTCTTTGTGTCAGCACGCGGGAAATCACACATCAATTCCGCAAAAACTAAGGATTTCTTAGACTTGGACTTCTCGAACTCCAAGTCGAACTCTTGCAGGATAACGATCCATTTAGAGTACTTGCCCCCTAGCAGTTGTTTTGTCAAAATATAAATCATAGGGTTGCAATCCGAAATGACTGTAGTTTTACGGAGAAGAATGTAGTGACGAAAACGCTGGACAGCTTGAACGGCTGCCAGGGCCAATTTCTCCACATGCGAATATTTTAGCTCGGTGGGATTTAAGGTCCTACTAAGATAATATATCACATGTTCCGCTCCGAATTCATCTTCTTGAACTAACACCATTCCAATGGTGGAATGCGAAGCTGCAAGGTATAAGAAGTAGTCCTAGTTGTAGTTGGGAGGATGCAACAACGGTGCATGGGTCAACGCGTGTTTAAGTGCATCAAAAGATTGTTGGGCAATCTCATCCCAAAAGAATTGAGCGTTCTGTTTCAACAACTGTGTAAAACCTTTAGTGACCTCAGCGTAGTTTGGAATGAATCGGCGTAAAAAGTTTGCTTTCCCTTGCAAACTTTGGAGTTGGCGCAAACTCGAAGGAGGCGGCAATTTGATGATAGCTTCGACCTTCGAGGGATCGACGCGAATGCCGGCTTTTGAAACAACAAACCCCAGCAATCGACCCGTTTCTATACAGAAAACACACTTGTGGGGATTCAACCGAATTCGATAATGCCTACACCTCATAAAGATTGCTCGTAAGTGGACAAGGTGATCAGCTCGATGTAAAGAATGAGCAGGAAAATCATCGAGGTACGGTTGCACAATGTGCTTGATGTCATGAAATGCATAAGACATCGCCCGTTGAAAAGTGGCCTCGGCATTCTTAAGCCCAAAAGGTAATTTACAATAAGCAAATGTCCCCCATGGACAAATGAATGCCGTTTTTGGTTGGTCGGCAGGTAGAATATTGATTTGATTATAGCCCGAAAAACCATCCATAAAGGAAAACAGTTCACTTCCGGCACAATCATCAATAATTTGATCGATATAAGGCGTAGGATAGTTGTCTTTTGGACAAGCTCGATTTATATCCCTATAATCGATACAGATTCTTATTGTTCCTTGTTTCTTGTTGACCGGAACAATATTCGATACCCAATCCGTTAACGGGATCGGATAAATGAAACCTGCTTTCAACAGCTTCTCGACTTCTGCTTTAATGGCAGCCGCTTTCCGAGGGTGAATCTGACGCAACCGTTGCCGGACGGGTTTAGCATCCGGGTAGGTCTTGATTTCATGAACAACAATGGCAGGGTCGATTCCTGGCATTTCCTCGTAAGACCAGGCAAACACATCGCGGAATTCTTGGAATAGGGCCTTGTAAGTTTGGATTTCATCTTCTGTACATGCGGCACCTATATGAATGTTCTCCTCAATTCCGGGCTTCACTGAAATATCAATGGGAATAGTGCGAGAAATATTCCCTAATTTCAACTCTGAATCAGAATGTTTCGTTGGATTCTGAGCGTCTTTGACATATTCAGCGGTAAAAATAGATGAAAAATCATTTTCAAAAGCATCATCCTTAGGTAAAAATGAAGATCTGTGATGGACATCTTCCCACGGTAGATCGTCTACACTTAGGATTTCGCGAAGTTGTTCGTCAGATGACACGACTTCGGGAAACGCTATCCGTTCTAAGGTTGAGGTGAAAAGTGATTCTTCACTGACCACATTCATTTGGTCGATTTCGGTTGAACGCGAGTCGGTAAAAGACATGACAGCTTCATAAGCAATTTCATATGGACTCAAAGGCATAGCATCACCGAATGAGTCTATCTCAGATTCAGATGGGACGATCCAAGGATCATCATAAATAATATTTTCTGATGTAATCATATGAATTGATGCAAATGAAGGGTCTGCGTTGATTGGAGGGAAAGGAAAAGTTCCCAGTAAACCGGAATCTTTAACTAAACCTACGCCAACATCCCTATAAGGGATTGTCGTCTTACCGACATGCTGGATACTCTCTGAAGAGGCTGGGTCGGATGAAAAGTATGTCAGCTGATCAATAGTCACGATCTTACCGTTATATGGAAACTTAATTACTCTGAAGACCGATGAAACGACCGCTGTCATAGCATATGACCAACTTCCACCCAAAAGAAGGTTGTAGTCCAAAGGGGCATCAACCACCTCCACATCTAGACTAACGGTTTTACCTTCTACCCCTATAGGCAATTCCTGTAGAATACCAAACGGACGGAACCCACGGCCATCAAAGGCCTTAAGGATGGTCGGGGATTGGTTCAACGAAGGAGAACCAAGCGATCTCCAACATTGAATCGACATAATACACGTAGAGGCTCCCTCATCAATCACAGTCCGATGAATAGGCCTGTTTTTTACTATCACTGGAATTTGGAAAGCCATTTGATGGGGTAGACGCGGTGTACTATTTTCTAGATCGAAGATTATTAGATTCGGGTCCTGAACATCAACAGCTCCGATAGCCGACAAAAGTAATTTTCGTTGTGCTGGGCATGATTGCAGCACTTCTAACGCCGACATTGCTGAGGGTGAAACAGCTAAGTCCTCAACAATGTTGTAATTCTGGGCCGCTCTCGCATGTGGATTGAAAGCAGACCTTCGAAGTACACCCTTGGCGGGCGGTTTAATTAATAAGTCCGGGTTAGGTTTCTCGATCTGTAGTGGATCGGAACCAGGAGCTGAGGTTGATGGGTTAGAGTGAGAAGATTTTGCTTCCTTACCATCAACAGGAGCCTTACTACCATAATCTTGCGATTGAGTCGCAATCCTCACATGAGACATCATCAAAATGGGTTCTTCACTGGCATGCGAGGAAGAACCTATCATCTTATTCTCCTGCTCCGGAAATGGATTTTTTAAAACAGCAGGAGTGGGAGAACCTTTGACTATTTTCACAACCTCGGCCCGATGAGGGCAATCTCTCGTAAAATGATCCTCTTCACAAATAAGACAAGGATATCGAGGTTTGCGCTTTTCGTCATTGGTTTCCGACTTTTCCATTTTCTCCTTCAGAGCCTTGTCTGCTTTAGCCTTCTTCTTTCCTTTCTTCTTTCCACCGTTTTTTGATTTGGCCGTAGATGACTCTACAGCGTGAATATCGGCGGTAAGTTCAGGAGAAGACTCTCCTGTCGGGGAATCAGGCAAAGTGATTATAGGAGTAGTTGAAGCCTTGGAAGACTTCTTCTTGCTCTTTGTATTCACGATACCAATCATACCATCAGTGGCATGAGATCCCGAAGGAGCAGCAGCGATTTGATTCGACTTTGGAAGATCCGGAATCTTCTCGTGTAACGTACCCGACTGAGTGTAAACTAAGTCAAGGTATTGCACCTGAGCAATGACTTGCTCCTCAGTAACTACTCCGGCCTTAGCTACATCTTCAGTAATCTTCGGTAATAATGTTTTAACAAACCATTCAGCTAAGATTTGGTCCGGGATAAAAACTTTCACTAACCTTCTTCGACGTCTCCACTCATGAATGTGATCAGAAATATACGTGGACGTCGATTGTTTTAGTGAAGTTAATAACTCCGTGCCGTTATCGTATCTAACCGGCAACTGAAAGTGAGTTAAGAACGAGGTAGCTAACTGGCTAAAATTGTAAAAAGAGGCCCGTGGTAACTCAATGTACCACTTGGCCGCGAGACCAATGAGTGTACGCTGGAAAAGACGTAAGCGGATCGAATCATCCGAGATAGAATTTGAAGCACACCAGAGGTGGTAAGTCATCACATGATTGGACGGATCCTCTCCAGACTTACCTTCGAACTTAGGTATATCACTGGGCAACTTATTTGGCATTGGCGGCCAGAACTGAAGATATTGAATTGGATCGTTCGTTAGGCGCGTCAAGTCTGGTAAATCCAAAGTTGCGATAAACGGTAACTGCCGGTTAGGATCTCTAAAACTCTGGGTCACAAGACCAGTCCCAGGAGGAGGATATCCAGGATAACTAGGAACAGGAGTCGCATTTGGGATATTATATCCTCCTGGAAAACCAGGATTAACCGAACCGTACTGGGGTTGTTGAGGTTGTTGATAAGTATACCCAGGATACGGTTGATACTGGTAAACCGGCTGTTGGACAGCTTGCCCAGGTTGGTACTGTCCCTGGTACGGTTGGTGAACAAATTGAGGTTGAGTAGTGACAACCGTACTTGTACCAGGTTGACCTGTAGGCATCTGGACCGTGGTTTGAATCGTAGATCCAGACAACGGTAAAGATGTCTGAGGCGTGGTCGCAGAGACAGTAGAAACCGGAGCTGTCGATACTCCAGAAGTAAGTGCGGCAGATGTACCGGTAGTTGCAGCAGCCGTTTGAGATGGAGTACTAGGTGCAATTGGCGGCTGAGTAACTACCGAAGTTACAGAAGTTTGAACATTTGACTGGACAGGTTGCGGTTGCTGGGGTGGACCAGAAACTACGGGTTGTCCAGCTTGAGGTACCAACTGCATACTTGGCTGCAACACCTGTTGACCCTGTGATGGATCCCACACTAACATTCCGAGGTATTGACCCGTAACAGGTTGAGGATACTGAGATCCATAACCGGATTGAGGATAGGATTGATAATTGTAAGGTGCAGTTCCCATACTTGGAACATATGACTGACCTTGAGGCGGTTGATAACCTTGACTCGAGTATTGACCTTGAGGTTGATAACCTTGAGGTAAATATGGATACTGGGGTTGACCTTGACCTTGAGGTTGGTACCCTTGAGGTTGATACCCTTGGGGTTGATACCCTTGGGGTTACCATCCTTGAGGTTGCCATCCTTGAGGTTGATATTGATACTGAGGTTGACCCTGGGGTACATATTGATGCTAGGGTTGACCTTGAGGCATGTATTGCACCATAGGCGCATACTGACCTTGAGGTTGCCCCCCAGACACGATTTGTGTACCTTGAGGTTACCCCCCAGGCGTTAATTGAGGCTGCCCCCCAGGCGGTAATTGGCCACCTTGAGGTTGGGAAACGGGAACTGAACCTGACATCATGTAAATGTCTCCTACACCCAATGGTATATTACCACTGTTTCCAGTTAATAACCCATGATCAACGGGTTGAGGAGATGCCCCCGCAAAGGTACCAGAAAGTGACTGATACCCGGTGGGAATAGAAGGACCGCCGTGTAAGAAAGATTCAGGACTTTGAGTAAACACGGACGACTGACCAGACATATTTACAGGAGTATAAATACCTCCAGGTGGAAAAGGAGTACGAGGTGTAGAAAAACCTACCCCTGAGTTGTCTAACAAATTTGTTAACGAAAGGTACCAAGTAGTACTTCTAGGAGGACTGTAAAAGATGGATTCACGCTCCCTTAGATCAATAGTAAGTTGATCTTCAAGGTTAGAGACGCCTATTTCTTCCTCTGGAGCAAGTTCTTCAATAGCAATCAAACCAGTAGGAAGATTTTCGGTGATAACTCTTTCTATTCTCGGTGAATCTGGAACACTAGAAGTCGGAGTAACAGGTTCAGATATTTCAGGTTCTTCGCCTGTATCACTAGCAGACGAAAAACTACCAACAAGCTCAGAAACTGTAACAGCTTCGGGATTATAACCTGTCTCTAAGCCTTGGTAATCTGAATGGACTACCAAGGAAGATTCTCCTTCTTCAGGTGAACCTACTCTACTGCCACTAGGAGGAGTTACAAGGACCTTTAAACCTTCTAGATTACCGGGGTCGTCTCGAGGAGGTGATCCCCTAAGTCTACGGGATCTTCTCAACAATTCGGCCACAGAAACAACTTCAGGAGACTGGCCCCGAAGTCTACGGGACTGTCTCGGTAATTCCGCCACAGCTAAAAACTTTTAACTACTACACATGAAAACAAAGTAAAATTTCAAATCAAACCACCTAAAGTCTCTAAAGAACCAAACAAATTTGAATCACACGCCTAAAGAATCTAGGGCGTCAAACCAAGCACAAACAGTAGCCTTCCAGACCGAAAACGCTAGTTGGTGATGAAGCCCAACATCGCCGGATTCAGTACAGAAGTGGCGGGTGGAACAGTTACCCCGGCAACCTGCTTAATGAATAGACCGGCACAAGTTCCTCCACTTTAACCGTCTCGAGTGAAGTGAACCCCCCGGAAAATCCAAGTGAGTCTAGCCGACGTCTGCTCCAGGCAAAGTGGGATCTTCCCTCCACCGTCACCTCAGTAGAATCCTAAAGATAATGGTCACTAAGGTTACCAACCGCAACAAATGCACCTGGGGGAACAGTCTACACTCCGACAGCACGCAAGGGCAGAGTATCAAGCTCAATCCCCTTGCCGGTTCCTTGACAATAATCCAAGGTTTACCGACAAGTGACCCCTGGCTCCTCGACAATGGTTAATCCGAGGTTTACCGTTTGTAATACATGCGTGTCTGGCGTCGTTCCCAAAGAGGGGGGATTGATCCCCCCACTGGTTCGGACACAAGCTCGTGCTTCTCCTTTAAGAGGAGCTTTCCCAGAGTACAAATGAGACAATTGGATTTATTCTATCACAAGATAAGCTACTTGTTTGGTTTTGTTGTCTTGGAGAGTTAATTACTCACCTACTCCAAGACACTAGCCTGATCTAAATTGGTGTTTCAGAGCCCTAGTAAATAAAAGTTACTATGTTGATTTTACTTTAAGCGTTAATTTTATGGTTTTTCTTAAAGACAAAAGGTAGCGGAAGTGAAACCAATGGTGTGTAGACTCGACTCAAACCACTACAAAGATGCACCTAAGATGATTTACGCTACTTTTCCTTTTTTCAATGAAATTCCTAACTAAAAGAGTTGAGAGATGCAAATTTTATAGAAAACAACTTTCTTAGTAGAGACAATCAAAGAAACAATTCTCTTTATCTTTCCAAGCATACAAACATGACCACTTCTTACGTGCACGAAAAACTCTTTTTCTTTTAAAACTTTTCAAAGCTACTTGAAACAAAACTTTTCAAAGGAGATGTTTTTGTATTTTCTCTTTTTTAATAAAGCATATAAATCTATTTTAACAAAAATCAATCTTAAAAGCTATAAAATTTATGAAAACTTGACTCACAAGCAAATCAAAAAGAAATTTATTCTAAGCAAACCTACGAGGCAAAAGCCTACAAGGATGATTCTAGGTTGTTTTACTTGACCAAAATTAAATCAAGGACCAGCTAATGCAGAATCAAAAGACTAGTCAAAACAAAACTCAAATCTTTTTGTTCTTTTTGTAAAATGGAATTCAAGACTTAATCAACAAGCACTTCGAAATTTGCCCAAGAGACCAATCAAAGGTAAGTTGCTCTCACAGGTAGACTTTATGATAGGTCTGACTTCTAAGAATGCTGACAAAACCAGAGAGATCTAAGGCTTGACAACTTCTACCGCCAAAGTCACTACAAGACCTACTCAAAAATCAAACCCTAGGGCTTAAACTTCTATGAAATCCACTAAAACACTCAATGCTATCGAAACAAGTTCAGGTGAAGATCTTTGACAAGAGACTAATGGATCTGGGCAGTAAAAACTAAGAAAAAGCAAAATCTAAGAGAAAAAATGCAAAAAATGGAATTTTCTCAAATTTTAGCAGGGGACGCAGGCAACCCGTTGAGACAGGTGCGGGCCCGCTCTGTGCACACAGTGACAGTGCGTCCAGAGACGCACTGTGCAATACTCAGAGGGTGCGTCCTACTGGAAAATTCAAGAAAAACTAAAATGAATCTAACCCTAAGCTAACCCGCCCAAAAACAAAGTCACAGAGCCAAAAACCAGAAAAATAAACCAATTTTCTCAGAGCAAAGTTCATATAAAGGAAAAGACTTTCACATCAATGGAGTCCCCAGCGGAGTCGCCAATTTGTCAGGCGGAAAGAGTCGATTGTGCGGACACAACCAACCTCCCTAGGAGCCTAAGACTCTCTAGTGACAAACAAGACAAACAAGAGCAATCCTTCTCTAAACATGCATTTACTATATAAGAAATCAAGTGTTTAGATCCTACCTGTAGTCCAACGCTGTTGTAGCAGTCCAGCTCCACTGATCCGGATGAGCTCCTCCTTCACTTTGAAACCTGCATCCACTAACAACCAAACGATTAAATAGCACTTGATAATCTCATAGAATAAAACATATTTAACACATAGACCAAGGAGTACATGAAACAACTCATAAATAACAAGTTATTGAGAAGAATGGACTCATTTGCATTAATAGGTAACAAAAGGAACAATTACAACCTGAGCCTTGGTGTTGTGCAAGTCCCTCCCAGGGTCCATCAAGAGTTCTCCTTTACTTTGACAAAGCTCACCCACTTCCAAATAGAACAAGCAAAGATGGCAATCCTCACAAGCTTCTAAATGGGAGTCCTAATTCCAGCAGCATCTACCCATAGAAATGTATAGCTTCCAACCTCCCCTCCTTCTGGCCCAATGCCTGTATTTATAGTGCTCAAGAGGAAGTTAATCAGGTCCACCATCAATGGGATAATCCCCTCTTTGGATGGGATAGCTCCCTTATTGATGGGATAAGTTCCTCTTTGGTAGGGGTACATGAACCATCTGGAGGCGCTCAATACACGTCGAACAACCTTCTAGAATGCTCTAGAAATGACCACAAGTAACTTTTTAAAGATGAAACTTGCGCATTTTGACCTTTACAGGGGGACGCACCTACCCCTTTACATACAGAGCGTCCAAAGACGCAGCTTTTTTGAACATTGGGTGCGTACCCGCAGGTAAGGTTGAGAGAACCTGCGTACCCAGAGATAAATACATTTGTAAAGACTTTCTCTCTTTTTGGAGTTTGACATGGAGAGCAGAGGCATAAGACTTGCCTAAGAGGATAGCATGACTGTTGATAGAGCCATACTAACTGTAAATAGCCATGGTGACATTTTTTAGTGTAACAGATTGCCCCCTAAAGTGCGAAGCCTGTAATAGATTAGGGTTTTGTATTATCTAGGAAGGGTGAAGCGCTTTATCATTTCAAGGATTATCTCGTGGAGAGCCTGGTCAGAACCTGCAATTTTCAACACAAAATACATGTATAAGATTATATCATCACTGAGGTAGGCATTCCCATACTCAGATCAAAACTTTAACTAACAGACTAACTACTCTGATACAGGAATGATCTTGTAGTACATCATAATCATAGACTTTTGTAGACACAGTATGGGCGCAGCCATCTGTTTATGATTAGTCTACTTAGATAATGAATACAAAACTCCTCGCAGCCTGGATGGTGGAAACTAGATCCAGGGTCTTCATTTCTACTTCCCGAATTGGTACGATTCTAGCCATGTGAATAAATGAGTTGATGTCGAACATGGTAGAAACCACTTGATTACCAGTCAATGATGTAAATTGTTAACAAGTGTGAGAGAGACCACCAGTAATGTCAATGGTTCTCAAAGTACCCAGTACAATCCATGAGATGTGAATGAATGAGTTGATGTCGAACATTTCACGGAATCCTTCGATCGAAAGTCAATGATGTAAACTGATGTCAAAGGCGAGAAACCTGCCATTGATGCATGCAGACTTCAAGGTACTGACGATTTCTAAGTCATCTCTCTAGATAATGTGCTGATATCGATAGAAAGCGACCCGTTGCAAGCAAGCCCACAACACGAAATCATTGTTCAAGTTGAAGAAATGTTGCTGTAAGGACTGACTCAGGGATGGTCAAATGGATGACAAGTATTTTGTAGATGAAAGTTTTGCTTGCAGGCCTCTTGAACACATAACGACACGACAGATGGCTTGGTTATAAATGACTCAAAGTTAATCCCCGGAACCCGGCTGAAGACTTTCAAAGTGGTTTGATCAACTGTGAGGTAAAGGATTCCCCAACCCAGGTGAATGAAAAGTGTCGTGTTCAAGAGTGGTAATAAAGTTTCTTCTGAGACAAAAGATAACAAATAGGCTCATTCTTCTCTCTTTTCCCCCACCATTTCTGGCAAGTACCTCTTTATTTTTAACAAGCTTGAGGAGGATAACATATGCTTGATTATAAGCTCATCCTTCGGATGAGTCCAACCTAGTTTTGATTCGAACCCTAGGAAGGAGTGGTTCGTTCCTGTTTGTAATTGAACAGGTCCTTTACTGTGAAATGTTTAACGAGCCCAGTATAGGAGAAACTCGGCGTTTTTCAATTTTAGAGAGTCTGAAAAACTTAAGAAGACTCCAAGTTGAACTTTTTCGTAAATTTGTGTCCCTCAAGCCCGAAAAAGTATAAAATAATACCTGGGGGAACCGCTTGATCTTGCGACCAAGGAGTACTTTCATAATTAGTGCCACTGACCTGAAAAGTAAAAAGCGATCAAAGACACGTCGTTTTATTTCCGTATCGAGCTTGAAATGACAAAAACCCGGCAATCTTTTCCTGATTTTACGGTCAGAAAAGAGCTATAAGGGGACTGTCTTTTAATTCCGTTTTAACGAGTGTAAAAGAAACGCTCGGCAATATTTTCATTTTTTAGGAGTCAGAAAAGGGCTTGAAAGATGACTCTGATATTTTGGTTCGTGAAAAATGACAATTTTCCCTCTAAATCCCTTTGTCCTGCACAAAAATGACACATTACTCATACCTGTTTAAGATAGGCAAAAATACATTGAAAAATATCCTTCTATGGTGAAAAATGAACAAACCTAGCATTCATTCATCCAAAAAACCTATAAAAAGACTTTTTACCATGTCATTTTTACCATTGTACTGTTGAGGTTGAAAAAAGGGCTTTTGGCAAGAAACTTCCCGTGGTCGCTGCGGAGAATCCGACCTTCAGAATCGAATGTCGTCTCTTCCAGGTATTTCACAACATCCTCCTCTTCAATTTCATCCGATTAAAATTGTGTTTTAGGTTTTAGTTTTGATTTTTGGGGGGTTTTGGGTTTCAAAAATCGCTTTGTGGGGTACGCAGGTGCCCTTAGGGTAACCTGCGTCCCCCGACTTTTTCCTATACAGGAAAAAGGTCGGGGGACGCAGCCCACCTTCAGGCCAGCTGCGTCCCGACGCTCTGTGTTCTAAACGCGGGGTGCGTCCCCCGCGAAAGGCGGAAATTGAAACCCCAAACTCCACAAACAACCATTTAAATTTTCCCAAATCAATTCTAATCTTTGTTTCTTGGTGTGTAGGGCACTCACCATGTTGGATTGGAGAGAAAGAGAACACGAGGACGTTGATTTAGCCGCAATTAATCATCAACTTTCCATTGATGCCCTAAAAGCATGCGGACTATATAATACTGGGCCATACCTGGCATGAGGGCTCAGGTGAGATTCTTGGAGTGGCTGGTTGAGAGATGGAACACTCATGAGCAATGCTTTTACATCGGAGGGCACCAGCTCGAGATAGAGCCCTCTGACATATACTTTCTCACTGGCTTGCCAAATAGAGGCGAGCAACTCAATCTAGCCGGGACTAGGCCGGGTGGCCAATCCCTTGCTAGTCTCCGGGCAGATTGGTGCACACCCAATGCACACCATGCGAAAGGCGTAGAAATCAAACACATCTCTCTGTGCGAACTCAAGGTTATAGCTTTCACGGTTACCAGAATTTGCGGTGCAGCCGCTTTACATATTACCACCGGGTCCCAAATGCGGATGGCGATTGACTGTTTCCAAGGCACCATTTTCAACTGGTGTGATGCTGTGTCGCCCAATATGAAAGGCCAACTGACTAGGGAAAAGAACGGACAACTGAAGACCTTTGGATATGGGCCTCTAGTTGTGAGCTTTGGCTTAGAGAGAGTTCCGATGCTGATCCCTCAGCAACTCACTGTTGAAATCTTGGGTCCTCGGGAGCCAAAGCTGATACGATGGGTTACGGTGATGGCCCGGCATCCTGACGAGGGCGCGGCGGTTGTTCGATTCCGTGATAGTTATTTTCACTGGTTAGAGGACCAGGTTTTTTCGATCCAGGACTTTCCGTATGCCGGAGTAGATTTCTGAGGTGATCCGGACATGGTTCTTCCACAGGGAGAACAATGGGATGACAGAGGTACTTTATTTTTCACAAGTTTTCAAATTATATATTTTTTTGTTTTTTATATATATCGTCTCAAAAATGACAGTAAAAATTTTCAAAATGCAGATGTTGGTCCACGGCGGCCAGCCAACCTCCGACCTTTTGAGAGAAGACATCCAGTTGCACCGGTACTGGGTCCACAGGATGCGGCTGCAGAGTCACTAGCTGAGTTGGAGCAGGATCTAGAGCGTCTGACGGTGGATATACCTGAGACTACTATAGATGATATTCCTATCAGACTTCAGCGCTATGTAGTCGCAGTCCCTGGGCCATTTAGGAGATTTTTGTGTAAGGTAGCCGGTGCAGTGGTGTCGTATAGGGAGCACCACCAGTGATTGGCTAGCCGTATTTGTAGACACATATGACATTTTTGGCTTTTTTTACATATCATTTTTGCCGATCATAAGGTGTTTTTCAACCTATGATCGAAGACGATGTATATTTTTTGACACACTCCTACCTATATATATCACTATTACCGTCTTATCTTGTTTAACATATGTGATGAAATGTTTTTCAATTTACTTGAATGATTATCGTAAATGTCTGTCCAACATTCGAGAAGCAATTGCATCTGTTAATGTATTTAAAGACCTCAGAATATGCTGATATTCAATGTAATCAAATTCACGTTCCAAGAGACGCACTCTCAAAAACAACCTTAGTAACACAGGATTTCTAATGGCATATACTCTATTAAGCTGTAATACAACAAGTTCAGAATCTAACCTCACTATCAAATGTCGAATTCCAAATGAAATAGATTCGGATAATAATTCAACCACTGCACTGTATTCTGCAATGTTGTTCGTTGTTTGACCGAGGCTTACCCCATGCATAGAAACTAACTCGTCAGAGGGCGAATAGATAACCCAAGCTGCGGAAGAGATATTCCATGTACTACGACAAGCACCATCAGCAAATCCAATGTATGTTTGGAGAGGCGTCGACATCTGCAATATCAAGAGTAAAACCAAGATAAGCCAGAATAATGACGAAAAACACACTCTCTAAGCTAAGCACACTAACTAAACTAACAAAAACGCTAGCTAGAAAGAAAATCTAACCTAACTAAAAATTCTCCATACCCACCATTTAAGCATAATACCTCTTTAGGTAAAGACCATTTCTGGGTTTACCCAAAGAGTCCCCATCAAAATCTACCAGCTCATAAGCCCCTTTTGCTAGCTTTCGCTTTACAATGTAGGGTCCATGCCACATAGGAACGAATTTTCCAGCACCTAGCTTATCGTTAGCTTGATCATATAATAGCACTAGGTCTCCCTCCGAAAAACTTCGAGGGGTCACATTTCTATCATACTGAGCTTTCATTCGCTTCGTGTGAGTCTCGATTGCCAATGCAGCGTCACGTCGAGTCTCATCTAATTTAGCTAAGTACAATAAACGTTTCTCCTCTTCGGAAGTAGCTGGAAGTAATTCGACAGCCATTTGAACCCTGTTGAAGTTTTCACTGAGGTTCGGTATGCCCATAGCACTGAAAATAACATGTTGTGCCAATTCGACCGATGAATACCAATGGTTCGTCGGATCATGATAACCATAACTTTGTTGATAGACTCAACCAAACCGTTGGCTTGCGGGTAATAAGGAGTAGAACTATCGTGGCGCAAACCAAGCTGGCTTGTAAGCTCAGTCATCATGATGTTTCGAAAATGGCTCCCATGGTCAGTAATGATTGCTTGTGGGACACCAAACCTAGTTATAATATGATTGAATACGAAAACTGCAGCTGTTTTGCCGCTTGCGTCGAATGTAGGCATCGCCTCGGCCCATTTAGTAAAATAATCAACCGCGAGGATGATATACGCATGCCCCCCGGCCGAGTGAGGGTTACAAGTAATAAAATCGATACCCCATTTGGCGAATGGACCAACGGCAATTATAGGGTGGAGAGGAGCAGGTGGTGCACGCATCTTGCAATCAAACACTTGACAGTTGTGGCACTTCCGGACTGCAATGATACAATCTTTGAACATGGAGGGCCAGAAGTAGCCAGCGCGCAACACCTTCTGAGCTGTGGCATACCCAGACATATGACCGCCACATGCTCTAGAGTGACAATCATTCAAAACCCTCTCAGCCTCTTCGTGAGTTAAACAACGTCGAAAAATTAAGTCTGCCCCCCGGCGATAAAGTGTATCTCCAATAATTTAGTATTGCTGGGATTGCAACCGAATTTTTCGACGTTCCGCCTTTGAAGCTTCAGGCCGAAAGGTTTGGGTTTGGAGATAGATGATTATATCCCCGTACCACGGATCTACAGTACTGATAAGAAACAAAGATTCGTCCGCAATGGACTCCTTTTCCACAGTCTCTGTGTCAGCACGCGGGAAATCACACATCAATTCCGCAAAAACTAAGGATTTCTTAGACTTGGACTTCTCGAACTCCAAGTCGAACTCTTGCAGGATAACGATCCATTTAGAGTACTTGCCCCCTAGCAATTGTTTTGTCAAAATATAAATCATAGGGTTGCAATCCGAAATGACTGTAGTTTTACGGAGAAGAATGTAGTGACGAAAACGCTGGACAGCTTGAACGGCTGCCAGGGCCAATTTCTCCACATGCGAATATTTTAGCTCGGTGGGATTTAAGGTCCTACTAAGATAATATATCACATGTTCCGCTCCGAATTCATCTTCTTGAACTAACACCATTCAAATTGTGGAATGCGAAGCTGCGAGGTATAAGAAGTAGTCCTGGTTGTAGTTGGGAGGATGCAACAACGGTGCATGGGTCAACGCGTGTTTAAGTGCATCAAAAGATTGTTGGGCAATCTCGTCCCAAAAGAATTGAGCGTTCTGTTTCAACAACCGTGTAAAACCTTTAGTGACCTCGGCGTAGTTTGGAATGAATTGGCGTAAAAAGTTTGCTTTCCCTTGCAAACTTTGGAGTTGGCGCAAACTCGAAGGAGGAGGCAATTTGATGATAGCTTCGACCTTCGAGGGATCGACGTGAATGCTGGCTTTTGAAACAACAAACCCTAGCAATCGACCCGTTTCTATACAAAAAACACACTTGTGGGGATTCAACCAAATTCGATAATGCCTACACCTCATAAAGATTGCTCGTAAGTGGACAAGGTGATCAGCTCGATGTAAAGAATGAGCAGGCAAATCATCGAGGTACGGTTGCACAATGTGCTTGATGTCATGAAATGCATAAGACATCGCCCGTTGAAAAGTGGCCCCGGCATTCTTAAGCCCAAAAGGTAATTTACAATAAGCAAATGTCCCCCATGGACAAATGAATGCCGTTTTTGGTTGGTCGGCAGGTAGAATATTGATTTGATTATAGCCCGAAAAACCATCCATAAAGGAAAACAGTTCACTTCCGGCACAATCATCAATAATTTGATCGATATAAGGCATAGGATAGTTGTCTTTTGGACAAGCTCGATTTATATCCCTATAATCGATACAGATTCTTATTGTTCCTTGTTTCTTGTTGACCGGAACAATATTCGATACCCAATCCGTTAACGGGATCAGATAAATGAAACCTGCTTTCAACAGCTTCTCGACTTCTACTTTAATGGCAGCCGCTTTCCGAGGGTGAATCTGACGCAACCATTGCCGGACGGGTTTAGCATCCGGGTAGGTCTTGATTTCATGAACAACAATGGCAGGGTCGATTCCTGGCATTTCCTCGTAAGACCAGGCAAACACATCGCGGAATTCTTGGAATAGGGCCTTGTAAGTTTGGATTTCATCTTCTGTACATGCGGCACCTATATGAATGTTCTCCTCAATTCCGGGCTTCACTGAAATATCAATGGGAATAGTGCGAGAAATATTCCCTAAATTCAACTCTGAATCAGAATGTTTCGTTGGATTCTGAGCGTCTTTGACATATTCAGCGGTAAAAATAGATGAAAAATCATTTTCAAAAGCATCCTTAGGTAAAAACGAAGATCTGTGATGGAGATCTTCCCACGGTAGATCGTCTACACTTAGGATTTCGTGAAGTTGTTCGTCAGATGACACGACTTCGGGAAACGCTATCCGTTCTAAGGTTGAGGTGAAAAGTGATTCTTCACTGACCACATTCATTTGGTCGATTTCGGTTGAACGCGAGTCGGTAAAAGACATGACAGCTTCATAAGCAATTTCATATGGACTCAAAGGCATAGCATCACCGAATGAGTCTATCTCAGATTCAGATGGGACGATCCAAGGATCATCATAAATAATATTTTCTGATGTAATCATATGAATTGATGCAAATGAAGGGTCTGCGTTGATTGGAGGGAAAGGAAAAGTTCCCAGTAAACCGGAATCTTTAACTAAACCTACGCCAATGTCCCTATAAGGGATTGTCGTCTTACCGACATGCTGGATACTCTCTGAAGAGGCTGGGTCGGATGAAAAGTATGTCAGCTGATCAATAGTCACGATCTTACCGTTATATGGAAACTTAATTACTCTGAAGACCGATGAAACGACCGCTGTCATAGCATATGACCAACTTCGACCCAAAAGAAGGTTGTAGTCCAGAGGGGCATCAACCACCTCCACATCTAGACTAACGGTTTTACCTTCTACCCCTATAGGCAATTCCTGTAGAATACCAAACGGACGGAACCCACGGCCATCAAAGGCCTTAAGGATGGTCGGGGATTGGTTCAACGAAGGAGAACCAAGCGATCTCCAACATTGAATCGACATAATACACGTAGAGGCTCCCTCATCAATCACAGTCCGATGAATAGGCCTGTTTTTTACTATCACTGGAATTTGGAAAGCCATTTGATGGGGTAGACGCGGTGTACTATTTTCTAGATCAAAGATTATTAGATTCGGGTCCTGAACATCAACAGCTCCGATAGCCGACAAAAGTAATTTTCGTTGTGCTGGGCATGATTGCAGCACTTCTAACGCCGACATTGCTGAGGGTGAAACAGCTAAGTCCTCAACAATGTTGTAATTCTGGGCCGCTCTCGCATGTGGATTGAAAGCAGACCTTCGAAGTTCACCCTTGGCGGGCGGTTTAATTAATAAGTCCGGGTTAGGTTTCTCGATCTGTAGTGGATCGGAACCAGGAGCTGAGGTTGATGGGTTAGAGTGAGAAGATTCTGCTTCCTTACCATCAACAGGAGCCTTACTACCATAATCTTGCGATCGAGTCGCAATCCTCACATGAGACATCATCAAAATGGGTTCTTCACTGGCATGCGAGGAAGAACCTATCATCTTATTCTCCTGCTCCGGAAATGGATTTTTTAAAACAGCAGGAGTGGGAGAACCTTTGACTATTTTCACAACCTCGGCCCGATGAGGGCAATCTCTCGTAAAATGATTCTCTTCACAAATAAGACAAGGATATCGAGGTTTGCGCTTTTCGTCATTGGTTTCCGACTTTTCCGTTTTCTCCTTCGGAGCCTTGTCTGCTTTAGCCTTCTTCTTTCCTTTCTTCTTTCCACCGTTTTTTGATTTGGCCGTAGATGACTCTACAGCGTGAATATCGGCGGTAAGTTCAGGAGAAGACTCTCCTGTCGGGGAATCAGGCAAAGTGATTATAGGAGTAGTTGAAGCCTTGGAAGACTTCTTCTTGCTCTTTGTATTCACGATACCAATCATACCATCAGCGGCATGAGATCCCGAAGGAGCAGCAGCGATTTGATTCGACTTTGGAAGATCCGGAATCTTCTCGTGTAACGTACCCGACTGAGTGTAAACTAAGTCAAGGTATTGCGCCTGAGCAATGACTTGCTCCTCAGTAACTACTCCGGCCTTAGCTACATCTTCAGTAATCTTCGGTAATAATGATTTAACAAACCATTCAGCTAAGATTTGGTCTGGGATAAAAACTTTCACTAACCTTCTTCGACGTCTCCACTCATGAATGTGATCAGAAATATACGTGGACGTCGATTGTTTTAGTGAAGTTAATAACTCCGTGCCGTTATCGTATCTGACCGGCAACTGAAAGTGAGTTAAGAACGAGGTAGCTAACTGGCTAAAATTGTAAAAAGAGGCCCGTGGTAACTCAATGTACCACTTGGCCGCGAGACCAATGAGTGTACGCTGGAAAAGACGTAAGCGGATCGAATCATCCGAGATAGAATTTGAAGCACACCAGAGGTGGTAAGTCATCACATGATTGGACGGATCCTCTCCAGACTTACCTTCGAACTTAGGTATATCACTGGGCAACTTATTTGGCATTGGCGGCCAGAACTGAAGATATTGAATTGGATCGTTCGTTAGGCGCGTCAAGTCTGGTAAATCCAAAGTTGCGATAAACGGTAACTACCGGTTAGGATCTCTAAAACTCTGGGTCACAAGACCAGTCCCAGGAGGAGGATATCCAGGATAACTAGGAACAGGAGTCGCATTTGGGATATTATATCCTCCTGGAAAACCAGGATTAACCGGACCATACTGGGGTTGTTGAGGTTGTTGATAAGTACACCCAGGATACGGTTGATACTGGTAAACCGGCTGTTGGACAGCTTGCCCAGGTTGGTACTGTCCCTGGTACGGTTGGTGAACAAATTGAGGTTGAGTAGTGACAACCGTACTTGTACCAGGCTGACCTGTAGGCATCTGGACCGTGGTTTGAATCATAGATCCAGACAACGGTAAAGATGTCTGAGGCATGGTCGCAGAGACAGTAGAAACCGGAGCTGTCGATACTCCAAAAGTAAGTGCGGCAGATGTAGCGGTAGTTGCAGCAGCCGTTTGAGATGGAGTACTAGGTGCAATTGGCGGCTGAGTAACTACCGAAGTTACAGAAGTTTGAACATTTGACTGGACAGGTTGCGGTTGCTAGGGTGGACCAGAAACTACGGGTTGTCCAGCTTGAGGTACCAACTGCATACTTGGTTGCAACACCTGTTGACCCTGTGATGGATCCCACACTAACATTCCGAGGTATTGACCCGTAACAAGTTGAGGATACTGAGATCCATAACCGGATTGAGGATAGGATTGATAATTGTAAGGTGCAGTTCCCATACTTGGAACATATGACTGACCTTGAGGCGGTTGATAACCTTGACTCGAGTATTGACCTTGAGGTTGATAACCTTGAGGTAAATACGGATACTGGGGTTGACCTTGACCTTGAGGTTGGTACCCTTGAGGTTGATACCCTTGGGGTTGATACCCTTGCGGTTGCCATCCTTGAGGTTGCCATCCTTGAGGTTGATATTGATACTGAGGTTGACCCTGGGGTACATATTGAGGCTGGGGTTGACCTTGAGGCATGTATTGCACCATAGGCGCATACTGACCTTGAGGTTGCCCCCCAGACACGATTTGTGTACCTTGAGGTTGCCCCCCAGGCGTTAATTGAGGCTGCCCCCCAGGCGGTAATTGGCCACCTTGAGGTTGGGAAACGGGAACTGAACCTGACATCATGTAAATGTCTCCTACACCCAATGGTATATTACCACTGTTTCCAGTTAATAACCCATGATCAACGGGTTGAGGAGATGCCCCCGCAAAGGTACCAGAAAGTGACTGATACCCGGTGGGAACAGAAGGACCGCCGTGTAAGAAAGATTCAGGACTTTGAGTAAACACGGACGACTGACCAGACATATTTACAGGAGTATAAATACCTCCAGGTGGAAAAGGAGTACGAGGTGTAGAAAAACCTACCCCTGAGTTGTCTAAAAAATTTGTTAACGAAAGGTACCAAGTAGTACTTCTAGGAGGACTGTAAAAGATGGATTCACGCTCCCTTAGATCAATAGTAAGTTGATCTTCAAGGTTAGAGACGCCTATTTCTTCCTCTGGAGCAAGTTCTTCAATAGCAATCAAACCAGTAGGAAGATTTTCGGTGATAACTCTTTCTATTCTCGGTGAATCTGGAACACTAGAAGTCGGAGTAACAGGTTCAGATATTTCAGGTTCTTCGCCTGTATCACTAGCAGACGAAAAACTACCAACAAGCTCAGAAACTGTAACAGCTTCGGGATTATAACCTGTCTCTAAGCCTTGGTAATCTGAATGGACTACCAAGGAAGATTCTCCTTCTTCAGGTGAACCTACTCTACTGCCACTAGGAGGAGTTACAAGGACCTTTAAACCTTCTAGATTACCGGGGTCGTCTCGAGGAGGTGATCCCCTAAGTCTATGGGATCTTCTCAACAATTCGGCCACAGAAACAACTTCAGGAGACTGGCCCCGAAGTCTACGGGACTGTCTCGGTAATTCCGCCACAGCTAAAAACTTTTAACTACTACACACGAAAACAAAGTAAAATTTCAAATCAAACCACCTAAAGTCTCTAAAGAACCAAACAAATTTGAATCACACGCCTAAAGAATCTAGGGCGTCAAACCAAGCACAAACAGTAGCCTTCCAGACCGAAAACGCTAGTTGGTGATGAAGCCCAACATCGCCGGATTCAGTACAGAAGTGGCGGGTGGAACAGTTACCCCAGCAACCTGCTTAATGAATAGACCGGCACAAGTTCCTCCACTTTAACCGTCTCGAGTGAAGTGAACCCCCCGGAAAATCCAAGTGAGTCTAGCCGACGTCTGCTCCAGGTACAGTGGGATCTTCCCTCCACCGTCACCTCAGTAGAATCCTAAAGATAATGGTCACTAAGGTTACCAACCGCAACAAATGCACCTGGGGGAACAGTCTACACTCCGACAGCACGCAAGGGCAGAGTATCAAGCTCAATCCCCTTGCCGGTTCCTTGACAATAATCCAAGGTTTACCGACAAGTGACCCCTGGCTCCTCGACAATGGTTAATCCGAGGTTTACCGTTTGTAATACGTGCGTGTCTGGCGTCGTTCCCAACGAGGGGGGATTGATCCCCTCACTGGTTCGGACACGAGCTCGTGCTTCTCCTTTAAGAGGAGCTTTCCCAGAGTACAAATGAGACAATTGGATTTATTCTATCACAAGATAAGCTACTTGTTTGGTTTTGTTGTCTTGGAGAGTTAATTACTCACCTACTCCAAGACACTAGCCTGATCTAAATTGGTGTTTCAGAGCCCTAGTAAATAAAAGTTACTATGTTGATTTTACTTTAAGCGTTAATTTTATGGTTTTTCTTAAAGACAAAAGGTAGCGGAAGTGAAACCAATGGTGTGTAGACTCGACTCAAACCACTACAAAGATGCACCTAAGATGATTTACGCTACTTTTCCTTTTTTCAATGAAATTCCTAACTAAGAGAGTTGAGAGATGCAAATTTTATAGAAAACAACTTTCTTAGTAGAGACAATCAAAGAAACAATTCTCTTTATCTTTCCAAGCATACAAACATGACCACTCCTTACGTGCACGAAAAACTCTTTTTCTTTCAAAACTTTTCAAAGCTACTTGAAACAAAACTTTTCAAAGGAGATGTTTTTGTATTTTCTCTTTTTTAATAAAGCATATAAATCTATTTTAACGAAAATCAATCTTAAAAGCTATAAAATTTATGAAAACTTGACTCACAAGCAAATCAAAAAGAAATTTATTCTAAGCAAACCTAATGAGGCAAAAGCCTACAAGGATGATTCTAGGTTGTTTTACTTGACCAAAATTAAATCAAGGACCAGCTAATGCAGAATCAAAAGACTAGTCAAAACAAAACTCAAATCTTTTTGTTCTTTTTGTAAAATGGAATTCAAGACTTAATCAACAAGCACTTCGAAATTTGCCCAAGAGACCAATCAAAGGTAAGTTTCTCTCACAGGTAGACTTTATGACAGGTCTGACTTCTAGGAATGCTAACAAAACCAGAGAGATCTAAGGCTTGACAACTTCTACCGCCAAAGTCACTACAAGACCTACTCAAAAATCAAACCCTAGGGCTTAAACTTCTATGAAATCCACTAAAACACTCAATGCTATCGAAACAAGTTCAGGTGAAGATCTTTGACAAGAGACTAATGGATCTGGGCAGTAAAAACTAAGAAAAAGCAAAATCTAAGAGAAAAAATGCAAAAAATGGAATTTTCTCAAATTTTAGCAGGGGACGCAGGCAACCCGTTGAGACAGGTGCGGTCCCGCTCTGTGCACACAGCGACAGTGCGTCCAGAGACGCACTGTGCAATACTCAGAGGGTGCGTCCTACTGGAAAATTCAAGAAAAACTAAAATGAATCTAACCCTAAGCTAACCCGCCCAAAAACAAAGTCACAGAGCCAAAAACCAGAAAAATAAACCAATTTTCTCTGAGCAAAGTTCATATAAAGGAAAAGACTTTCACATCAATGGAGTCCCCAGCGGAGTCGCCAATTTGTCAGGCGGAAAGAGTCGATTGTGCGGACACAACCAACCTCCCTAGGAGCCTAAGACTCTCTAGTGACAAACAAGACAAACAAGAGCAATCCTTCTCTAAACATGCATTTACTATATAAGAAATCAAGTGTTTAGATCCTACCTGTAGTCCAACGCTGTTGTAGCAGTCCAGCTCCGCTGATCCGGATGAGCTCCTCCTTCACTTTGAAACCTGCATCCACTAACAACCAAACGATTAAATAGCACTTGATAATCTCATAGAATAAAACATATTTAACACATATACCAAGGAGTACATGAAACAACTCATAAATAACAAGTTATTGAGAAGAATGGACTCATTTGCATTAATAGGTAACAAAAGGAACAATTACAACCTGAGCCTTGGTGTTGTGCAAGTCCCTCCCAGGGTCCATCAAGAGTTCTCCTTTACTTTGACAAAGCTCACCCACTTCCAAATAGAACAAGCAAAGATGGCAATCTCTCCTCACAAGCTTCTAAATGGGAGTCCTAATTCCAGCAGCATCTACCCATAGAAATGTATAGCTTCCAACCTCCCCTCCTTCTGGCCCAATGCCTGTATTTATAGTGATCAAGAGGAAGTTAATCAGGTCCACCATCAATGGGATAATCCCCTCTTTGGATGGGATAGCTCCCTTATTGATGGGATAAGTTCCTCTTTGGTAGGGGTACATGAACCATCTGGAGGCGCTCAATACACATCGAACAACCTTCTAGAATGCTCTAGAAATGACCACAAGTAACTTTTTAAAGATGAAACTTGCGCATTTTGACCTTTACAGGGGGACGCACCTACCCCTTTACATAGAGAGCGTCCAAAGACGCAGCTTTTGTGAACATTGGGTGCGTACCCGCAGGTAAGGTTGAGAGAACCTGCGTACCCAGAGATAAATACATTTGTAAAGACTTTCTCTCTTTTTGGAGTTTGACATGGAGAGCAGAGGCATAAGACTTGCCTAAGAGGATAGCATGACTGTTGATAGAGCCATACTAACTGTAAATAGCCATGGTGACATTTTTTAGTGTAACAGATTATATCATCACTGAGGTAGGCATTCCCATACTCAGATCAAAACTTTAACTAACAGACTAACTACTTTGATACAGGAATGATCTTGTAGTATATCATAATCATAGACTTTTGTAGACACAGTATGGGCGCAGCCATCTGTTTATGATTAGTCTACTTAGATAATGAATACAAAACTCCTCGCAGCCTGGATGGTGGAAACTAGATCCAGGGTCTTCATTTCTACTTCCCGAATTGGTACGATTCTAGCCATGTGAATAAATGAGTTGATGTCGAACATGGTAGAAACCACTTGATTACCAGTCGATGATGTAAACTGTTAACAAGTGTGAGAGAGACCACCAGTAATTTCAATGGTTCTCAAAGTACCCAGTACAATCCATGAGATGTGAATGAATCAGTTGATGTCGAACATTTCACGGAATCCTTCGATCGAAAGTCAATGATGTAAACTGACGTCAAAGGCGAGAAACCTGCCATTGATGCATGCAGACTTCAAGGTACTGATGATTTCTAAGTCATCTCTCTAGATAATGTGCTGATGTCGATAGAAAGCGACCCGTTGCAAGCAAGCCCACAACACGAAATCATTGTTCAAGTTGAAGAAATGTTGCTGTAAGGACTGACTCAGGGATGGTCAAATGGATGACAAGTATTTTGTAGATGAAAGTTTTGCTTGCAGACCTCTTGAACACATAATGACACGACAGATGGCTTGGTTATAAACGACTCAAAGTTAATCCCCGGAACTCAGCTGAAGACTTTCAAAGTGGTTTGATCAACTGTGAGGTAAAGGATTCCCCAACCCAGGTGAATGAAAAGTGTCATGTTCAAGAGTGGTAATAAAGTTTCTTCTGAGACAAAAGATAACAAATAGGCTCATTCTTCTCTCTTTTCCCCCACCATTTCTGGCAAGTACCTCTTTATTTTTAACAAGCTTGAGGAGGATAACATATGCTTGATTATAAGCTCATCCTTCGGATGAGTCCAACCTAGTTTTGATTCGAACCCTAAGAAGGAGTGGTTCGTTCCTGTTTGTAATTGAACAGGTCCTTTACTGTGAAATGTTTAACGAGCCCAGTATAGGAGAAACTCGGCGTTTTTCAATTTTAGAGAGTCTGAAAAACTTAAGAAGACTCCAAGTTGAACTTTTTCGTAAATTTGTGTCCCTCAAGCCCGAAAAAGTATAAAATAATACCTAGGGGAACCGCTTGATCTTGCGACCAAGGAGTACTTTCATAATTAGTGCCACTGACCTGAAAAGTAAAAAGCGATCAAAGACACGTCGTTTTATTTCCGTATCGAGTTTGAAACGACAAAAACCCGGCAATCTTTTCCTGATTTTACGGTCAGAAAAGAGCTATAAGGGGACCGTCTTTTAATTCCGTTTTAACGAGTGTAAAAGAAACGCTCGGCAATCTTTTCATTTTTTAGGAGTCAGAAAAGGGCTTAAAAGATGACTCTAATATTTTGGTTCGTGAAAAATGACAATTTTCCCTCTAAATCCCTTTGTCCTGCACAAAAACGACACATTACTCATACCTGTTTAAGATAGGCAAAAATACATTGAAAAATATCCTTCTATGGTGAAAAATGAACAAACCTAGTATTCATTCATCCAAAAAACCTATAAAAAGACTTTTTACCATGTCATTTTTACCATTTTACTGTTGAGGTTGAAAAAAGGGCTTTTGGCAAGAAACTTCCCGTGGTCGCTGCGGAGAATCCGACCGTCAGAATCGAACGCCGTCTCTTCCAGGTATTTCACAACATCCTCCTCTTCAATTTCATCCGATTAAAATTGTGTTTTAGGTTTTAGTTTTGATTTTTGGGGGGTTTTGGGTTTCAAAAATCGCTCTGCGGGGTACGCAGGTGCCCTTAGGGTAACCTGCGTCCCCCAACTTTTTCCTATACAGGAAAAAGGTCGGGGGACGTAGCCCACCTTCAGGCCAGCTGCGTCCCAACGCTCTATGTTCTAAACGCGGGGTGCGTCCACCGCGAAAGGCGGAAATTGAAACCCCAAACTCCACAAACAACCATTTAAATTTTCCCAAATCAATTCTAATCTTTGTTTCTTGGTGTGTAGGGCACTCACCATGTTGGATTGGAGAGAAAGAGAACACGAGGACGTTGATTGAGCCGCAATTAATCATCAACCTTCCATTGATGCCCTAAAAGCATGCAGACTATATAAATACTGGGCCATACCTGGCATGAGGGCTCAGGTGAGATTCTTGGAGTGGCTGGTTGAGAGATGGAACACTCATGAGCAATGCCTTTACATCGGAGGGCACCAGCTCGAGATAGAGCCCTCTGACATATACTTTCTCACTGGCTTGCCAAATAGAGGCGAGCAACTCAATCTAGCTGGGACTAGGCCGGGTGGCCAATCCCTTGCTAGTCTTCGGGCAGATTGGTGCACACCCAATGCACACCATGCGAAAGGCGTAGAAATCAAACACATCTCTTTGCGCGAACTCAAGGTTATAGCTTTCACGGTTACCAGAATTTGCGGTGCAGCCGCTTTACATATTACCACCGGGTCCCAAATGCGGATGGCGATTGACTATTTCCAAGGCACCATTTTCAACTGGTGTGATGCTGTGTCGGCCAATATGAAAGGCCAACTGACTAGGGCAAAGAACGGACAACTGAAGACCTTTGGATATGGGCCTCTAGTTGTGAGCTTTGCCTTAAAGAGAGTTCCGATGCTGATCCCTCAGCAACTCACTGTTGAAATCTTGGGTCCTCGGGAGCCAAAGCTGATACGATGGGTTACGGTGATGGCCCGGCATCCTGACGAGGGCACGGCGGTTGTTCGATTCCCTGATAGTTATTTTCACTGGTTAGAGGACCAGGTTTTTTCGATCCAGGACTTTCCGTATGCCGGAGTAGATTTTCGAGGTGATCCGGACATGGTTCTTCCACAGGGAGAACAATGGGATGACAGAGGTACTTTATTTTTCACAAGTTTTCAAATTATATATTTTTTTGTTTTTTATATATATCGTCTCAAAACTGACAGTAAAAATTTTCAAAATGCAGATGTTGGTCCACGGTGGCTAGCCAACCTCCGACCTTTTGAGAGAAGACATCCAGTTGCACCGGTACCGGCTCCACAGGATGCGGCTGCAGAGTCACTAGCTGAGTTGGTGCAGGATCTAGAGCGTCTGACGGTGGATATACCTGAGGCTACCATAGATGATATTCCTATCAGACTTCAGCGCTATGTAGTCGCAGTCCCTGGGCCGTTTAGGAGATTTTTGTGTAAGGTAGCCCGTGCAGTGGTGTCGTATAGGGAGCACCACCAGTGATTGGCTAGCCGCTTTTGTAGACACATATGACATTTTTGGCTTTTTGTACTTATCATTTTTGCCGATCATAAGGTGTTTTTCAACCTATGATCGAAGACGATGTATATTTTTTGACACACTCCTACCTATATATATCACTATTACCGGCTTATCTTGTTTAACATATGTGATGAAATGTTTTTCAATTTACTTGAATGATTATCGTAAATGTCTGTCCAACATTCGAGAAGCAATTGCATCTGTTAATGTATTTAAAGACCTCAGAATATGCTGATATTCAATGTAATCAAATTCACGTTCCAAGAGACGCACTCTCAAAAACAACCTTAATAACACAGGATTTCTAATGGCATATACTCTATTAAGCTGTAATACAACAAGTTCAGAATCTAACCTCACTATCAAACGTCGAATTCCAAATGAAATAGATTCGGATAATAATTCAACCACTGCACTGTATTCTGCAATGTTGTTCGTTGTTTGACCGAGGCTTACCCCATGCATAGAAACTAACTCGTCAGAGGGCGAATAGATAACCCAAGCTGCGGAAGAGATATTCCGTGTACTACGACAAGCACCATCAGCAAATCCAATGTATGTTTGGAGAGGCGTCGACATCTGCAATATCAAGAGTAAAACCAAGATAAGCCAAAATAACGACGAAAAACACACTCTCTAAGCTAAGCACACTAACTAAACTAACAAACACGCTAGCTAGAAAGAAAATCTAACCTAACTAAAAATTCTCCATACCCACCATTTAAGCATAATACCTCTTTAGGTAAAGACCATTTCTGGGTTTACCCAAAGAGTCCCCATCAAAATCTACCAGCTCATAAGCCCCTTTTGCTAGCTTTCGCTTTACAATGTAGGGTCCATGCCACATAGGAACGAATTTTCCAGCACCTAGCTTATCGTTAGCTTGATCATATAATAGCACTAGGTCTCCCTCCGAAAAACTTCGAGGGGTCACATTTCTATCATACTGAGCTTTCATTCGTTTCGCGTGAGTCTCGATTGCCAATGCAGCGTCACGTCGAGTCTCATCTAATTTAGCTAAGTACAATAAACGTTTCTCCTCTTCGGAAGTAGCTGGAAGTAATTCGACAGCCATTTGAAGTGATGGGATTTCGCATTCAATGGGTAACACAGCTTCCAAGCCATAAACTAGCTGGAAAGGAGTGAACCCTGTTGAAGTTTTCACTGAGGTTTGGTATGCCCATAGCGCTGAAAATAACATGTTGTGCCAATTCGACCGATGAATACCAATGGTTCGTCGGATCATGATAACCAGAACTTTGTTGATAGACTCAACCAAACCGTTGGCTTGCAGGTAATAAGGAGTAGAACTATCGTGGCGCAAACCAAGCTGGCTTGTAAGCTCAGTCATCATGATGTTTCGAAAATGGCTCCCATGGTCAGTAATGATTGCTTGTGGGACACCAAACCTAGTTATAATATGATTGAATACGAAAACTGCAGCTGTTTTGCCGCTTGCGTCGAATGTAGGCATCGCCTCGGCCCATTTAGTAAAATAATCAACCGCGAGGATGATATACGCATGCCCCCCGGCCGAGTGAGGGTTACAAGTAATAAAATCGATACCCCATTTGGCGAATGGACCAACGGCAATTATAGGGTGGAGAGGAGCAGGTGGTGCATGCATCTTGCGATCAAACACTTGACAGTTGTGGCACTTCCGGACTGCAATGATACAATCTTTGAACATGGAGGGCCAGAAGTAGCCAGCGCGCAACACCTTCTGAGCTGTGGCATACCCAGACATATGACCGCCACATGCTCCAGAGTGACAATCATTCAAAACCCTCTCAGCCTCTTCGTGAGTTAAACAACGTCGAAAAATTAAGTCTGCCCCCGGCGATAAAGTGTATCTCCAATAATTTTGTATTGCTGGGATTGAAACCGAATTTTTCGACGTTCCGCCTTTGAAGCTTCAGGCCGAAAGGTTTGGGTTTGGAGATAGATGATTATATCCCCGTACCACGGATCTATAGTACTGATAAGAAACAAAGATTCGTCCGCAATGGACTCCTCTGCCACAGTCTCTGTGTCAGCACGCGGGAAATCACACATCAATTCCGCAAAAACTAAGGATTTCTTAGACTTGGACTTCTCGAACTCCAAGTCGAACTCTTGCAGGATAACGATCCATTTAGAGTACTTGCCCCCTAGCAGTTGTTTTGTCAAAATATAAATCATAGGGTTGCAATCCGAAATGACTGTAGTTTTACGGAGAAGAATGTAGTGACGAAAACGCTGGACAGCTTGAACGGCTGCCAGGGCCAATTTCTCCACATGCGAATATTTTAGCTCGGTGGGATTTAAGGTCCTACTAAGATAATATATCACATGTTCCGCTCCGAATTCATCTTCTTGAACTAACACCATTCCAATGGTGGAATGCGAAGCTGCGAGGTATAAGAAGTAGTCCTGGTTGTAGTTGGGAGGATGCAACAACGGTGCATGGGTCAACGCGTGTTTAAGTGCATCAAAAGATTGTTGGGCAATCTCGTCCCAAAAGAATTGAGCGTTCTGTTTCAACAACCGTGTAAAACCTTTAGTGACCTCGGCGTAGTTTGGAATGAATCGGCGTAAAAAGTTTGCTTTCCCTTGCAAACTTTGGAGTTGGCGCAAACTCGAAGGAGGAGGCAATTTGATGATAGCTTCGACCTTCGAGGGATCGACGCGAATGCCGGCTTTTGAAACAACAAACCCAGCAATCGACCCGTTTCTATACAGAAAACACACTTGTGGGGATTCAACCGAATTCGATAATGCCTACACCTCATAAAGATTGCTCGTAAGTGGACAAGGTGATCAGCTCGATGTAAAGAATGAGCAGGCAAATCATCGAGGTACGGTTGCACAATGTGCTTGATGTCATGAAATGCATAAGACATCGCCCGTTGAAAAGTGGCCCCGGCATTCTTAAGCCCAAAAGGTAATTTACAATAAGCAAATGTCCCCCATGGACAAATGAATGCCGTTTTTGGTTGGTCGGCAGGTAGAATATTGATTTGATTATAGCCCGAAAAACCATCCATAAAGGAAAACAGTTCACTTCCGGCACAATCATCAATAATTTGATCGATATAAGGCGTAGGATAGTTGTCTTTTGGACAAGCTCGATTTATATCCCTATAATCGATACAGATTCTTATTGTTCCTTGTTTCTTGTTGACTGGAACAATATTCGATACCCAATCCGTTAACGGGATCGGATAAATGAAACCTGCTTTCAACAGCTTCTCGACTTCTGCTTTAATGGCAGCCGCTTTCCGAGGGTGAATCTGACGCAACCGTTGCCGGACGGGTTTAGCATCCGGGTAGGTCTTGATTTCATGAACAACAATGGCAGGGTCGATTCCTGGCATTTCCTCGTAAGACCAGGCAAACACATCGCGGAATTCTTGGAATAGGGCCTTGTAAGTTTGGATTTCATCTTCTGTACATGCGACACCTATATGAATGTTCTCCTCAATTCCGGGCTTCACTGAAATATCAATGGGAATAGTGCGAGAAATATTCCCTAAATTCAACTCTGAATCAGAATGTTTCGTTGGATTCTGAGCGTCTTTGACATATTCAGCGGTAAAAATAGATGAAAAATCATTTTCAAAAGCATCATCCTTAGGTAAAAACGAAGATCTGTGATGGAGATCTTCCCACGGTAGATCGTCTACACTTAGGATTTCGCGAAGTTGTTCGTCAGATGACACGACTTCGGGAAACGCTATCCGTTCTAAGGTTGAGGTGAAAAGTGATTCTTCACTGACCACATTCATTTGGTCGATTTCGGTTGAACGCGAGTCGGTAAAAGACATGACAGCTTCATAAGCAATTTCATATGGACTCAAAGGCATAGCATCACCGAATGAGTCTATCTCAGATTCAGATGGGACGATCCAAGGATCATCATAAATAATATTTTCTGATGTAATCATATGAATTGATGCAAATGAAGGGTCTGCGTTGATTGGAGGGAAAGGAAAAGTTCCCAGTAAACCGGAATCTTTAACTAAACCTACGCCAACGTCCCTATAAGGGATTGTCGTCTTACCGACATGTTGGATACTCTCTGAAGAGGCTGGGTCGGATGAAAAGTATGTCAGCTGATCAATAGTCACGATCTTACCGTTATATGGAAACTTAATTACTCTGAAGACCAATGAAACGACCGCTGTCATAGCATATGACCAACTTCGACCCAAAAGAAGGTTGTAGTCCAGAGGGGCATCAACCACCTCCACATCTAGACTAACGGTTTTACCTTCTACCCCTATAGGCAATTCCTGTAGAATACCAAACGGACGGAACCCACGGCCATCAAAGGCCTTAAGGATGGTCGGGGATTGGTTCAACGAAGGAGAACCAAGCGATCTCCAACATTGAATCGACATAATACACGTAGAGGCTCCCTCATCAATCACAGTCCGATGAATAGGCCTGTTTTTGACTATCACTGGAATTTGGAAAGCCATTTGATGGGGTAGACGCGGTGTACTATTTTCTAGATCAAAGATTATTAGATTCGGGTCCTGAACATCAACAGCTCCGATAGCCGACAAAAGTAATTTTCGTTGTGCTGGGCATGATTGCAGCACTTCTAACGCCGACATTGCTGAGGGTGAAACAGCTAAGTCCTCAACAATGTTGTAATTCTGGGCCGCTCTCGCATGTGGATTGAAAGCAGACCTTCGAAGTACACCCTTGGTGGGCGGTTTAATTACTAAGTCCGGGTTAGGTTTCTCGATCTGTAGTGGATCGGAACCAGGAGCTGAGGTTGATGGGTTAGAGTGAGAAGATTCTGCTTCCTTACCATCAACAGGAGCCTTACTACAATAATCTTGCGATCGAGTCGCAATCCTCACATGAGACATCATCAAAATGGGTTCTTCACTGGCATGTGAGGAAGAACCTATCATCTTATTCTCCTGCTCCGGAAATGGATTTTTTAAAACAGCAGGAGTGGGAGAACCTTTGACTATTTTCACAACCTCGGCCCGATGAGGGCAATCTCTCGTAAAATGATCCTCTTCACAAATAAGACAAGGATATCGAGGTTTGCGCTTTTCGTCATTGGTTTCCAACTTTTCCGTTTTCTCCTTCGGAGCCTTGTCTGCTTTAGCCTTCTTCTTTCCTTTCTTCTTTCCACCGTTTTTTGATTTGGCCGTAGATGACTCTACAGCGTGAATATCGGCGGTAAGTTCAGGAGAAGACTCTCCTGTCGAGGAATCAGGAAACGTTATTATAGAAGTAGTTGAAGCCTTGGAAGACTTCTTCTTGCTCTTTGTATTCACGATACCAATCATACCATCAGCGGCATGAGATCCCGAAGGAGCAGCAGCGATTTGATTCGACTTTGGAAGATCCGGAATCTTCTCGTGTAACGTACCCGACTGAGTGTAAACTAAGTCAAGGTATTGCGCCTGAGCAATGACTTGCTCCTCAGTAACTACTCCGGCCTTAGCTACATCTTCAGTAATCTTCGGTAATAATGATTTAACAAACCATTCAGCTAAGATTTGGTCCGGGATAAAAACTTTCACTAACCTTCTTCGACGTCTCCACTCATGAATGTGATCAGAAATATACGTGGACGTTGATTGTTTTAGTGAAGTTAATAACTCCGTGCCGTTATCGTATCTGACCGGCAACTGAAAGTGAGTTAAGAACGAGGTAGCTAACTGGCTAAAATTGTAAAAAGAGGCCCGTGGTAACTCAATGTACCACTTGGCCGCGAGACCAATGAGTGTACGCTGGAAAAGACGTAAGCGGATCGAATCATCCGAGATAGAATTTGAAGCACACCAGAGGTGGTAAGTCATCACATGATTGGACGGATCCTCTCCAGACTTACCTTCGAACTTAGGTATATCACTGGGCAACTTATTTGGCATTGGCGGCCAGAACTGAAGATATTGAATTGGATCGTTCGTTAGGCGCGTCAAGTCTGGTAAATCCAAAGTTGCGATAAACGGTAACTGCCGGTTAGGATCTCTAAAACTCTGGGTCACAAGACCAGTCCCAGGAGGAGGATATCCAGGATAACTAGGAACAGGAGTCGCATTTGGGATATTATATCCTCCTGGAAAACCAGGATTAACCGGACCGTACTGGGGTTGTTGAGGTTGTTGATAAGTATACCCAGGATACGGTTGATACTGGTAAACCGGCTGTTGGACAGCTTGCCCAGGTTGGTACTGTCCCTGGTACGGTTGGTGAACAAATTGAGGTTGAGTAGTGACAACCGTACTTGTACCAGGCTGACCTGTAGGCATCTGGACCGTGGTTTGAATCGTAGATCCAGACAACGGTAAAGATGTCTGAGGCGTGGTCACAGAGACAGTAGAAACTGGAGCTGTCGATACTCCAGAAGTAAGTGCGGCAGATGTAGCGGTAGTTGCAGCAGCCGTTTGAGATGGAGTACTAGGTGCAATTGGCGGCTGAGTAACTACCGAAGTTACAGAAGTTTGAACATTTGACTGGACAGGTTGCGGTTGCTGGGGTGGACCAGAAACTACGGGTTGTCCAGCTTGAGGTACCAACTGCATACTTGGCTGCAACACCTGTTGACCCTGTGATGGATCCCACACTAACATTCCGGGGTATTGACCCGTAACAGGTTGAGGATACTGAGATCCATAACCGGATTGAGGATAGGGTTGATAATTGTAAGGTGCAGTTCCCATACTTGGAACATATGACTGACCTTGAGGCGGTTGATAACCTTGACTCGAGTATTGACCTTGAGGTTGATAACCTTGAGGTAAATACGGATACTGGGGTTGACCTTGACCTTGAGGTTGGTACCCTTGAGGTTGATACCCTTGGGGTTGATACCCTTGGGGTTGCCATCCTTGAGGTTGCCATCCTTGAGGTTGATATTGATACTGAGGTTGACCCTGGGGTACATATTGAGGCTGGGGTTGACCTTGAGGCATGTATTGCACCATAGGCGCATACTGACCTTGAGGTTGCCCCCCAGACACGATTTGTGTACCTTGAGGTTGCCCCCCAGGCGTTAATTGAGGCTGCCCCCCAGGCGGTAATTGGCCACCTTGAGGTTGGGAAACGGGAACTGAACCTGACATCATGTAAATGTCTCCTACACCCAATGGTATATTACCACTGTTTCCAGTTAATAACCCATGATCAACGGGTTGAGGAGATGCCCCCGCAAAGGTACCAGAAAGTGACTGATACCCGGTGGGAACAGAAGGACCGCCGTGTAAGAAAGATTTAGGACTTTGAGTAAACACGGACGACTGACCAGACATATTTACAGGAGTATAAATACCTCCAGGTGGAAAAGGAGTACGAGGTGTAGAAAAACCTACCCCTGAGTTGTCTAACAAATTTGTTAACGAAAGATACCAAGTAGTACTTCTAGGAGGACTGTAAAAGATGGATTCACGCTCCCTTAGATCAATAGTAAGTTGATCTTCAAGGTTAGAGACGCCTATTTCTTCCTCTGGAGCAAGTTCTTCAATAGCAATCAAACCAGTAGGAATATTTTCGGTGATAACTCTTTCTATTCTCGGTGAATCTGGAACACTAGAAGTCGGAGTAACAGGTTCAGATATTTCAGGTTCTTCGCCTGTATCACTAGCAGACGAAAAACTACCAACAAGCTCAGAAACTGTAACAGCTTCGGGATTATAACCTGTCTCTAAGCCTTGGTAATCTGAATGGACTACCAAGGAAGATTCTCCTTCTTCAGGTGAACCTACTCTACTACCACTAGGAGGAGTTACAAGGACCTTTAAACCTTCTAGATTACCGGGGTCGTCTCGAGGAGGTGATCCCCTAAGTCTACGGGATCTTCTCAACAATTCGGCCACAGAAACAACTTCGGGAGACTGGCCCCGAAGTCTACGGGACTGTCTCGGTAATTCTGCCACAGCTAAAAACTTTTAACTACTACACATGAAAACAAAGTAAAATTTCAAATCAAACCACCTAAAGTCTCTAAAGAACCAAACAAATTTGAATCACACGCCTAAAGAATCTAGGGCGTCAAACCAAGCACAAACAGTAGCCTTCCAGACCGAAAACGCTAGTTGGTGATGAAGCCCAACATCGCCGGATTCAGTACAGAAGTGGCGGGTGGAACAGTTACCCCGGCAACCTGCTTAATGAATAGACCGGCACAAGTTCCTCCACTTTAACCGTCTCGAGTGAAGTGAACCCCCCGGAAAATCCAAGTGAGTCTAGCCGACGTCTGCTCCAGGTACAGTGGGATCTTCCCTCCACCGTCACCTCGGTAGAATCCTAAAGATAATGGTCACTAAGGTTACCAACCGCAACAAATGCACCTGGGGGAACAGTCTACACTCCGACAGCACGCAAGGGCAGAGTATCAAGCTCAATCCCCTTGCCGGTTCCTTGACAATAATCCAAGGTTTACCGACAAGTGACCCCTGGCTCCTCGACAATGGTTAATCCGAGGTTTACCGTTTGTAATACGTGCGTGTCTGGCGTCGTTCCCAACGAGGGGGGATTGATCCCCTCACTGGTTCGGACACGAGCTCGTGCTTCTCCTTTAAGAGGAGCTTTCCCATAGTACAAATGAGACAATTGGATTTATTCTATCACAAGATAAGCTACTTGTTTGGTTTTGTTGTCTTGGAGAGTTAATTACTCACCTACTCCAAGACACTAGCCTGATCTAAATTGGTGTTTCAGAGCCCTAGTAAATAAAAGTTATTATGTTGATTTTACTTTAAGCGTTAATTTTATGGTTTTTATTAAAGACAAAAGGTAGCGGAAGTGAAACCAATGGTGTGTAGACTCGACTCAAACCACTACAAAGATGCACCTAAGATGATTTACGCTACTTTTCCTTTTTTCAATGAAATTCCTAACTAAGAGAGTTGAGAGATGCAAATTTTATAGAAAACAACTTTCTTAGTAGAGACAATCAAAGAAACAATTCTCTTTATCTTTCCAAGCATACAAACATGACCACTCCTTACGTGCACGAAAAACTCTTTTTCTTTCAAAACTTTTCAAAGCTACTTGAAACAAAACTTTTCAAAGGAGATGTTTTTGTATTTTCTCTTTTTAATAAAGCATATAAATCTATTTTAACGAAAATCAATATTAAAAGCTATAAAATTTATGAAAACTTGACTCACAAGCAAATCAAAAAGAAATTTATTCTAAGCAAACCTAACGAGGCAAAAGCCTACAAGGATGATTCTAGGTTGTTTTACTTGACCAAAATTAAATCAAGGACCAGCTAATGCAGAATCAAAAGACTAGTCAAAACAAAACTCAAATCTTTTTGTTCTTTTTGTAAAATGGAATTCAAGACTTAATCAACAAGCACTTTGAAATTTGCCAAGAGACCAATCAAAGGTAAGTTGCTCTCACAGGTAGACTTTATGACAGGTCTGACTTCTGAGACAAAAGATAACAAATAGGCTCATTCTTCTCTCTTTTCCCCCACCATTTCTGGCAAGTACCTCTTTATTTTTAACAAGCTTGAGGAGGATAACATATGCTTGATTATAAGCTCATCCTTCGGATGAGTCCAACTAGTTTTGATTCGAACCCTAGGAAGGAGTGGTTCGTTCCTGTTTGTAATTGAACAGGTCCTTTACTGTGAAATGTTTAACGAGCCCAGTATAGGAGAAACTCGGCGTTTTTCAATTTTAGAGAGTCTGAAAAACTTAAGAAGACTCCAAGTTGAACTTTTTCGTAAATTTGTGTCCCTCAAGCCCGAAAAAGTATAAAATAATACCTGGGGGAAACGCTTGATCTTGCGACCAAGGAGTACTTTCATAATTAGTGCCACTGACCTGAAAAGTAAAAAGCGATCAAAGACACGTCGTTTTATTTCCGTATCGAGCTTGAAATGACAAAAACCCGGCAATCTTTTCTGATTTTACGGTCAGAAAAGAGCTATAAGGGACTGTCTTTTAATTCCGTTTTAACGAGTGTAAAAGAAACGCTCGGCAATATTTTCATTTTTTAGGAGTCAGAAAAGGGCTTGAAAGATGACTCTGATATTTTGGTTCGTGAAAAATGACAATTTTCCCTCTAAATCCCTTTGTCCTGCACAAAAATGAACATTACTCATACCTGTTTAAGATAGGCAAAAATACATTGAAAAATATCCTTCTATGGTGAAAAATGAACAAACCTAGCATTCATTCATCCAAAAAAACTATAAAAAGACTTTTTACCATGTCATTTTTACCATTGTACTGTTGAGGTTGAAAAAAGGGCTTTTGGCAAGAAACTTCCGTGGTCGCTGCGGAGAATCCGACCTTCAGAATCGAATGTCGTCTCTTCCAGGTATTCCACAACATCCTCCTCTTCAATTTCATCCGATTAAAATTGTGTTTTAGGTTTTAGTTTTGATTTTTGGGGGGTTTTGGGTTTCAAAAATCGCTTTGTGGGGTACGCAGGTGCCCTTAGGGTAACCTGCGTCCCCCGACTTTTTCCTATACAGGAAAAAGGTCGGGGGACGCAGCCCACCTTCAGGCCAGCTGCGTCCCGACGCTCTGTGTTATAAATGCGGGGTGCGTCCACCGCGAAAGGCGGAAATTGAAACCCCAAACTCCACAAACAACCATTTAAATTTTCCCAAATCAATTCTAATCTTTGTTTCTTGGTGTGTAGGGCACTCACCATGTTGGATTGGAGAGAAAGAGAACACGAGGACGTTGATTTAGCCGCAATTAATCATCAACTTTCCATTGATGCCCTAAAAGCATGCGGACTATATAGATACTGGGCCATACCTGGCATGAGGGCTCAGGTGAGATTCTTGGAGTGGCTGGTTGAGAGATGGAACACTCATGAGCAATGCTTTTACATCGGAGGGCACCAGCTCGAGATAGAGCCCTCTGACATATACTTTCTCACTGGCTTGCCAAATAGAGGCGAGCAACTCAATCTAGCGGGACTAGGCCGGGTGGCCAATCCCTTGCTAGTCTCCGGGCAGATTGGTGCACACCCAATGCACACCATGCGAAAGGCGTAGAAATCAAACACATCTCTCTGTGCGAACTCAAGGTTATAGCTTTCACGGTTACCAGAATTTGCGGTGCAGCCGCCTTACATATTACCACGGGTCCCAAATGCGGATGGCGATTGACTGTTTCCAAGGCACCATTTTCAACTGGTGTGATGCTGTGTCGCCCAATATGAAAGGCCAACTGACTAGGGAAAAGAACGGACAACTGAAGACCTTTGGATATGGGCCTCTAGTTGTGAGCTTTGGCTTAGAGAGAGTTCGATGCTGATCCCTCAGCAACTCACTGTTGAAATCTTGGGTCCTCGGGAGCCAAAGCTGATACGATGGGTTACGGTGATGGCCCGGCATCCTGACGAGGGCGCGGCGGTTGTTCGATTCTGGTGATAGTTTTTTCACTGGTTAGAGGACCAGGTTTTTTTCGATCCAGGACTTTCCGTATGCCGGAGTAGATTTCTGAGGTGATCCGGACATGGTTCTTCCACAGGGAGAACAATGGGATGACAGAGGTACTTTATTTTTCACAAGTTTTCAAATTATATATTTTTTTGTTTTTTATATATATCGTCTCAAAAATGACAGTAAAAATTTTCAAAATGCAGATGTTGGTCCACGGCGGCCAGCCAACCTCCGACCTTTTGAGAGAAGACATCCAGTTGCACCGGTACTGGGTCCACAGGATGCGGCTGCAGAGTCACTAGCTGAGTTGGAGCAGGATCTAGAGCGTCTGACGGTGGATATACCTGAGACTACTATAGATGATATTCCTATCAGACTTCAGCGCTATGTAGTCGCAGTCCCTGGGCCATTTAGGAGATTTTTGTGTAAGGTAGCCGGTGCAGTGGTGTCATATAGGGAGCACCACCGGTGATTGGCTAGCCGCTTTTGTAGACACATATGACATTTTTGGCTTTTTGTACATATCATTTTTGCCGATCATAAGGTGTTTTTCAACCTATGATCGAAGACGATGTATATTTTTTGACACACTCCTACCTATATATATCACTATTACCGTCTTATCTTGTTTAACATATGTGATGAAATGTTTTTCAATTTACTTGAATGATTATCGTAAATGTCTGTCCAACATTCGAGAAGCAATTGCATCTGTTAATGTATTTAAAGACCTCAGAATATGCTGATATTCAATGTAATCAAATTCACGTTCCAAGAGACGCACTCTCAAAAACAACCTTAGTAACACAGGATTTCTAATGGCATATACTCTATTAAGCTGCAATACAACAAGTTCAGAATCTAACCTCACTATCAAATGTCGAATTCCAAATGAAATAGATTCGGATAATAATTCAACCACTGCACTGTATTCTGCAATGTTGTTCATTGTTTGACCGAGGCTTACCCCATGCATAGAAACTAACTCGTCAGAGGGCGAATAGATAACCCAAGCTGCGGAAGAGATATTCCATGTACTATGACAAGCACCATCAGCAAATCCAATGTATGTTTGGAGAGGCGTCGACATCTGCAATATCAAGAGTAAAACTAAGATAAGCCAGAATAATGACGAAAAAAACACTCTCTAAGCTAAGCACACTAACTAAACTAACAAAAACGCTAGCTAGAAAGAAAATCTAACCTAACTAAAAATTCTCCATACCCACCATTTAAGATAATACCTCTTTAGGTAAAGACCATTTCTGGGTTTACCCAAGAGTCCCCATCAAAATCTACCAGCTCATAAGCCCCTTTTGCTAGCTTTCGCTTTACAATGTAGGGTCCATGCCACATAGGAACGAATTTTCCAGCACCTAGCTTATCGTTAGCTTGATCATATAATAGCACTAGTCTCCCTCCGAAAAACTTCGAGGGTCACATTTCTATCATACTGAGCTTTCATTCGCTTCGTGTGAGTCTCGATTGCCAATGCAGCGTCACGTCGAGTCTCATCTAATTTAGCTAAGTACAATAAACGTTTCTCCTCTTGGAAGTAGCTGGAAGTAATTCGACAGCCATTTGAAGTGATGGGATTTCGCATTCAATGGGTAACACAACTTCCAAGCCATAAACTAGCTGGAAGGAGTGAACCCTGTGAAGTTTTCACTGAGGTTCTATGCCCATAGCACTGAAAATAACATGTTGTGCCAATTCGACCGATGAATACCAATGGTCGTCGGATCATGATAACCATAACTTTTTGATAGACTCAACCAACCGTTGGCTTGCGGGTAATAGGGAGTAGAACTATCGTGGCGCAAACCAAGCTGGCTTGTAAGCTCAGTCATCATGATGTTTCGAAAATGGCTCCCATGGTCAGTAATGATTGCTTGTGGGACACCAAACCTAGTTATAATATGATTGCGTACGAAAACTGCAGCTGTTTTTGCCGCTTGCGTCGAATGTAGGCATCGCCTCGGCCCATTTAGTAAAATAATCAACATGCGAGGATGATATAGACATGCCCCGGCTGAGTGAGGGTTACAAGTAATAAAATCGATACCCCCTTTGGCGAATGGACCAACGGCAATTATAGGGTGGAGAGGAGCAGGTGGTGCACGCATCTTGCAATCAAACACTTGACAGTTGTGCACTTCCGAACTGCAATTTTCATACAATCTTTATAACATGGAGGGCCAGAAGTAGCCAGCGCCAACACCTTCTGAACTGTGGCATACCCAGACATATGACCGCCACATGCTCTAGAGTGACAATCATCAAAACCCTCTAGCCTCTTCGTGAGTTAAACAACGTCGAAAAATTAAGTCTGCCCCCCTGGATGATAAAGTGTATCTCCAATAATTTAGTATTGCTGGGATTGCATGCGAATTTTTGTCGACGTTAGAAACCGCCTGATGAAGCTTCAGGCCGAAACTGTTTGGGTGTGGAGATAGATGATTATATCAATGTACCACGGATCTACAGTACTGAGATGTGAATGAAGATTCGTCCGCAATGGACTCCTTTTCCACAGTCAATGTGTCAGCACGCGGGAAATCACACATCAATGCCGCAAAAACTGAGGATTTCTTAGACTTGGACTTGTCGAACTCCATAGTCGAACTCTTGCAGGATAACGATCCATTAGAGTACTTGCCCCCTAGCAATTGTTTTGTCAAAATGAAAATCATGGGTTGCAATCCGAAATGACTGTAGTTTAACGGAGAAGAATGTAATCCCGAAAACGCTGGATAGCTTGAACAACTGCCAGGTAAAATTTCCCAACCCAGGTGAATGAAAAGTGTAGCTCAAGAGTGGTAATAAAGTTTCTTCTACTAAGATAATATATAGGCACATGTTCCGCTCCGAATTCATCTTCTTGAAGTACCAACATTTTTAAAAGCTTGAGGAGGATAACAATGCTTGATTATAAGCTCATCCTTCGGATGAGTCCAACCTAGTTTTGATTCAACCCTAGGAAGGATGGTTCGTTCCTGTTTGTAATTGAACAGGTCCTTTACTGTGAAATGTTTAACGAGCCCAGTATAGGAGAAACTCGGCGTTTTTTCAATTTTAGAGAGTCTGAAAAACTTAAGAAGACTCCAAGTTGTTTTTCGTAAATTTGTGTCGTAAAAAAAGTTTAAAATAATCCCTTGCAAACCGCTTGATCTTGCGCCAAGGAGTACTTTCATAAGGAGTGCCATTGATGATAGTAAAACCTTCAAGGATCGACGTTTTATTTCCGTATCGAGTTTGAAACGACAAAAACCCGGCAATCTTTTCCTGATTTTACGGTCAGAAAAGAGCTATAAGGGGACCGTCTTTTAATTCCGTTTTAACGAGTGTAAAAGAAACGCTCGGCAATCTTTTCATTTTTTAGGAGTCAGAAAAGGGCTTAAAAGATGACTCTAATATTTTGGTTCGTGAATGAATGACAATTTTCCCTCTAAATCCCTTTGTCCTGCACAAAAACGACACATTACTCATACCTGTTTAAGATAGGCAAAAATACATTGAAAAATCCCTTCTATGTGAAAAATGAACAAACCTAGTATTCATTCATCCAAAAAACCTATAAAAAGACTTTTTACCATGTCATTTTTACCATTTTACTGTTGAGGTTGAAAAAAGGGCTTTTGGCAAGAAACTTCCCGTGGTCGCTGCGGAGAATCCGACCGTCAGAATCGAACGCCGTCTCTTCCAGGTATTTCACAACATCCTCCTCTTCAATTTCATCCGATTAAAATTGTGTTTTAGGTTTTAGTTTTGATTTTTGGGGGGTTTTGGGTTTCAAAATCGCTCTGCGGGGTACGCAGGTGCCCTTAGGGTAACCTGCGTCCCCCAACTTTTTCCTATACAGGAAAAAGGTCGGGGGACGCAGCCCACCTTCAGGCCAGCTGCGTCCCAACGCTCTATGTTCTAAACGCGGGGTGCGTCCACCGCGAAAGGCGGAAATTGAAACCCCAAACTCCACAAACAACCATTTAAATTTTCCCAAATCAATTCTAATCTTTGTTTCTTGGTGTGTAGGGCACTCACCATGTTGGATTGGAGAGAAAGAGAACACGAGGACGTTGATTTAGCCGCAATTAATCATCAACCTTCCATTGATGCCCTAAAAGCATGCAGACTATATAAATACTGGGCCATACCTGGCATGAGGGCTCAGGTGAGATTCTTGGAGTGGCTGGTTGAGAGATGGAACACTCATGAGCAATGCCTTTACATCAGAGGGCACTAGCTCGAGATAGAGCCCTCTGACATATACTTTCTCACTGGCTTGCCAAATAGAGGCGAGCAACTCAATCTAGCTGGGACTAGGCTGGGTGGCCAATCCCTTGCTAGTCTCCGGGCAGATTGGTGCACACCCAATGCACACCATGCGAAAGGCGTAGAAATCAAACACATCTCTCTGCGCGAACTCAAGGTTATAGCTTTCACGGTTACCAGAATTTGCGGTGCAGCCGCTTTACATATTACCACTGGGTCCCAAATGCGGATGGCGATTGACTATTTCCAAGGCACCATTTTCAACTGGTGTGATGCTGTGTCGGCCAATATGAAAGGCCAACTGACTAGGGCAAAGAACGGACAACTGAAGACCTTTGGATATGGGCCTCTAGTTGTGAGCTTTGCCTTAAAGAGAGTTCCGATGCTGATCCCTCAGCAACTCACTGTTGAAATCTTGGGTCCTCGGGAGCCAAAGCTGATACGATGGGTTACGGTGATGGCCCGGCATCCTGACGAGGGCACGGCGGTTGTTCGATTCCCTGATAGTTATTTTCACTGGTTAGAGGACCAGGTTTTTTCGATCCAGGACTTTCCGTATGCCGGAGTAGATTTTCGAGGTGATCCGGACATGGTTCTTCCACAGGGAGAACAATGGGATGACAGAGGTACTTTATTTTTCACAAGTTTTCAAATTATATATTTTTTTGTTTTTTATATATATCGTCTCAAAACTGACAGTAAAAATTTTCAAAATGCAGATGTTGGTCCACGTGGCCAGCCAACCTCCGACCTTTTGAGAGAAGACATCCAGTTGCACCGGTACCGGCTCCACAGGATGCGGCTGCAGAGTCACTAGCTGAGTTGGAGCAGGATCTAGAGCGTCTGACGGTGGATATACCTGAGACTACCATAGATGATATTCCTATCAGACTTCAGCGCTATGTAGTCGCAGTCCCTGGGCCGTTTAGGAGATTTTTGTGTAAGGTAGCCCGTGCAGTGGTGTCGTATAGGGAGCACCACCAGTGATTGGCTAGCCACTTTTGTAGACACATATGACATTTTTGGCTTTTTGTACTTATCATTTTTGCCGATCATAAGGTGTTTTTCAACCTATGATCGAAGACGATGTATATTTTTTGACACACTCCTATCTATATATATCACTATTACCGGCTTATCTTGTTTAACATATGTGATGAAATGTTTTTCAATTTACTTGCATGATTATCGTAAATGTCTGTCCAACATTCGAGAAGCAATTGCATCTGTTAATGTATTTAAAGACCTCAGAATATGCTGATATTCAATGTAATCAAATTCACGTTCCAAGAGACGCACTCTCAAAAAAAACCTTAATAACACAGGATTTCTAATGGCATATACTCTATTAAGCTGTAATACAACAAGTTCAGAATCTAACCTCACTATCAAACGTCGAATTCCAAATGAAATAGATTCGGATAATAATTCAACCACTGCACTGTATTCTGCAATGTTGTTCGTTGTTTGACCGAGGCTTACCCCATGCATAGAAACTAACTCGTCAGAGGGCGAATAGATAACCCAAGCTGCGGAAGAGATATTCCGTGTACTACGACAAGCACCATCAGCAAATCCAATGTATGTTTGGAGAGGCGTCGACATCTGCAATATCAAGAGTAAAACCAAGATAAGCCAGAATAACGACGAAAAACACACTCTCTAAGCTAAGCACACTAACTAAACTAACAAACACGCTAGCTAGAAAGAAAATCTAACCTAACTAAAAATTCTCCATACCCACCATTTAAGCATAATACCTCTTTAGGTAAAGACCATTTCTGGGTTTACCCAAAGAGTCCCCATCAAAATCTACCAGCTCATAAGCCCCTTTTGCTAGCTTTCGCTTTACAATGTAGGGTCCATGCCACATAGGAACGAATTTTCCAGCACCTAGCTTATCGTTAGCTTGATCATATAATAGCACTAGGTCTCCCTCCGAAAAACTTCGAGGGGTCACATTTCTATCATACTGAGCTTTCATTCGTTTCGCGTGAGTCTCGATTGCCAATGCAGCGTCACGTCGAGTCTCATCTAATTTAGCTAAGTACAATAAACGTTTCTCCTCTTCGGAAGTAGCTGGAAGTAATTCGACAGCCATTTGAAGTGATGGGATTTCGCATTCAATGGGTAACACAGCTTCCAAGCCATAAACTAGCTGGAAAGGAGTGAACCCTGTTGAAGTTTTCACTGAGGTTTGGTATGCCCATAGCGCTGAAAATAACATGTTGTGCCAATTCGACCGATGAATACCAATGGTTCGTCGGATCATGATAACCAGAACTTTGTTGATAGACTCAACCAAACCGTTGGCTTGCAGGTAATAAGGAGTAGAACTATCGTGGCGCAAACCAAGCTGGCTTGTAAGCTCAGTCATCATGATGTTTCGAAAATGGCTCCCATGGTCAGTAATGATTGCTTGTGGGACACCAAACCTAGTTATAATATGATTGAATACGAAAACTGCAGCTGTTTTGCCGCTTGCGTCGAATGTAGGCATCGCCTCGGCCCATTTAGTAAAATAATCAACCGCGAGGATGATATACGCATGCCCCCCGGCCGAGTGAGGGTTACAAGTAATAAAATCGATACCCCATTTGGCGAATGGACCAACGGCAATTATAGGGTGGAGAGGAGCAGGTGGTGCATGCATCTTGCGATCAAACACTTGACAGTTGTGGCACTTCCGGACTGCAATGATACAATCTTTGAACATGGAGGGCCAGAAGTAGCCAGCGCGCAACACCTTCTGAGCTGTGGCATACCCAGACATATGACCGCCACATGCTCCAGAGTGACAATCATTCAAAACCCTCTCAGCCTCTTCGTGAGTTAAACAACGTCGAAAAATTAAGTCTGCCCCCCGGCGATAAAGTGTATCTCCAATAATTTTGTATTGCTGGGATTGAAACCGAATTTTTCGACGTTCCGCCTTTGAAGCTTCAGGCCGAAAGGTTTGGGTTTGGAGATAGATGATTATATCCCCGTACCACGGATCTATAATACTGATAAGAAACAAAGATTCGTCCGCAATGGACTCCTCTGCCACAGTCTCTGTGTCAGCACGCAGGAAATCACACATCAATTCCGCAAAAACTAAGGATTTCTTAGACTTGGACTTCTCGAACTCCAAGTCGAACTCTTGCAGGATAACGATCCATTTAGAGTACTTGCCCCCTAGCAGTTGTTTTGTCAAAATATAAATCATAGGGTTGCAATCCGAAATGACTGTAGTTTTACGGAGAAGAATGTAGTGACGAAAACGCTGGACAGCTTGAACGGCTGCCAGGGCCAATTTCTCCACATGCGAATATTTTAGCTCGGTGGGATTTAAGGTCCTACTAAGATAATATATCACATGTTCCGCTCCGAATTCATCTTCTTGAACTAACACCATTCCAATGGTGGAATGCGAAGCTGCGAGGTATAAGAAGTAGTCCTGGTTGTAGTTGGGAGGATGCAACAACGGTGCATGGGTCAACGCGTGTTTAAGTGCATCAAAAGATTGTTGGGCAATCTCGTCCCAAAAGAATTGAGCGTTCTGTTTCAACAACCATGTAAAACCTTTAGTGACCTCGGCGTAGTTTGGAATGAATCGGCGTAAAAAGTTTGCTTTCCCTTGCAAACTTTGGAGTTGGCGCAAACTCGAAGGAGGAGGCAATTTGATGATAGCTTCGACCTTCGAGGGATCGACGCGAATGCCGGCTTTTGAAACAACAAACCCCAGCAATCGACCCGTTTCTATACAGAAAACACACTTGTGGGGATTCAACCGAATTCGATAATGCCTACACCTCATAAAGATTGCTCGTAAGTGGACAAGGTGATCAGCTCGATGTAAAGAATGAGCAGGCAAATCATCGAGGTACGGTTGCACAATGTGCTTGATGTCATGAAATGCATAAGACATCGCCCGTTGAAAAGTGGCCCCGGCATTCTTAAGCCCAAAAGGTAATTTACAATAAGCAAATGTCCCCCATGGACAAATGAATGCCGTTTTTGGTTGGTCGGCAGGTAGAATATTGATTTGATTATAGCCCGAAAAACCATCCATAAAGGAAAACAGTTCACTTCCGGCACAATCATCAATAATTTGATCGATATAAGGCGTAGGATAGTTGTCTTTTGGACAAGCTCGATTTATATCCCTATAATCGATACAGATTCTTATTGTTCCTTGTTTCTTGTTGACTGGAACAATATTCGATACCCAATCCGTTAACGGGATCGGATAAATGAAACCTGCTTTCAACAGCTTCTCGACTTCTGCTTTAATGGCAGCCGCTTTCCGAGGGTGAATCTGACGCAACCGTTACCGGACGGGTTTAGCATCCGGGTAGGTCTTGATTTCATGAACAACAATGGCAGGGTCGATTCCTGGCATTTCCTCGTAAGACCAGGCAAACACATCGCAGAATTCTTGGAATAGGGTCTTGTAAGTTTGGATTTCATCTTCTGTACATGCGACACCTATATGAATGTTCTCCTCAATTCCGGGCTTCACTGAAATATCAATGGGAATAATGCGAGAAATATTCCCTAAATTCAACTCTGAATTAGAATGTTTCGTTGGATTCTGAGCGTCTTTGACATATTCAGCGGTAAAAATAGATGAAAAATCATTTTCAAAAGCATCATCCTTAGGTAAAAACGAAGATCTGTGATGGAGATCTTCCCACGGTAGATCGTCTACACTTAGGATTTCGCGAAGTTGTTCGTCAGATGACACGACTTCGGGAAACGCTATCCATTCTAAGGTTGAGGTGAAAAGTGATTCTTCACTGACCACATTCATTTGGTCGATTTCGGTTGAACGCGAGTCGGTAAAAGACATGACAGCTTCATAAGCAATTTCATATGGACTAAAAGACATAGCATCACCGAATGAGTCTATCTCAGATTCAGATGGGACGATCCAAGGATCATCATAAATAATATTTTCTGATGTAATCATATGAATTGATGCAAATGAAGGGTCTGCGTTGATTGGAGGGAAAGGAAAAGTTCCCAGTAAACCGGAATCTTTAACTAAACCTACGCCAACGTCCCTATAAGGGATTGTCGTCTTACCGACATGTTGGATACTCTCTGAAGAGGCTGGGTCGGATGAAAAGTATGTCAGCTGATCAATAGTCACGATCTTACCGTTATATGGAAACTTAATTACTCTGAAGACCAATGAAACGACCGCTGTCATAGCATATGACCAACTTCGACCCAAAAGAAGGTTGTAGTCCAGAGGGGCATCAACCACCTCCACATCTAGACTAACGGTTTTACCTTCTACCCCTATAGGCAATTCCTGTAGAATACCAAACGGACGGAACCCACGGCCATCAAAGGCCTTAAGGATGGTCGGGGATTGGTTCAACGAAGGAGAACCAAGCGATCTCCAACATTGAATCGACATAATACACGTAGAGGCTCCCTCATCAATCACAGTCCGATGAATAGGCCTGTTTTTGACTATCACTGGAATTTGGAAAGCCATTTGATGGGGTAGACGCGGTGTACTATTTTCTAGATCGAAGATTATTAGATTCGGGTCCTGAACATCAACAGCTCCGATAGCCGACAAAAGTAATTTTCGTTGTGCTGGGCATGATTGCAGCACTTCTAACGCCGACATTGCTGAGGGTGAAACAGCTAATTCCTCAACAATGTTGTAATTCTGGGCCGCTCTCGCATGTGGATTGAAAGCAGACCTTCGAAGTACACCCTTGGCGGGCGGTTTAATTACTAAGTCCGGGTTAGGTTTCTCGATCTGTAGTGGATCGGAACCAGGAGCTGAGGTTGATGGGTTAGAGTGAGAAGATTCTGCTTCCTTACCATCAACAGGAGCCTTACTACAATAATCTTGCGATCGAGTCGCAATCCTCACATGAGACATCATCAAAATGGATTCTTCACTGGCATGTGAGGAAGAACCTATCATCTTATTCTCCTGCTCCAGAAATGGATTTTTTAAAACAGCAGGAGTGGGAGAACCTTTGACTATTTTCACAACCTCGGCCCGATGAGGGCAATCTCTCGTAAAATGATCCTCTTCACAAATAAGACAAGGATATCGAGGTTTGCGCTTTTCGTCATTGGTTTCCAACTTTTCCGTTTTCTCCTTCGGAGCCTTGTCTGCTTTAGCCTTCTTCTTTCCTTTCTTCTTTCCACCGTTTTTTGATTTGGCCGTAGATGACTCTACAACGTGAATATCGGCGGTAAGTTCAGGAGAAGACTCTCCTGTCGAGGAATCAGGAAACGTTATTATAGAAGTAGTTGAAGCCTTGGAAGACTTCTTCTTGCTCTTTGTATTCACGATACCAATCATACCATCAGCGGCATGAGATCCCGAAGGAGCAGCAGCGATTTGATTCGACTTTGGAAGATCCGGAATCTTCTCGTGTAACGTACCCGACTGAGTGTAAACTAAGTCAAGGTATTGCGCCTGAGCAATGACTTGCTCCTCAGTAACTACTCCGGCCTTAGCTACATCTTCAGTAATCTTCGGTAATAATGATTTAACAAACCATTCAGCTAAGATTTGGTCCGGATAAAAACTTTCACTAACCTTCTTCGACGTCTCCACTCATGAATGTGATCAGAAATATACGTGGACGTTGATTGTTTTAGTGAAGTTAATAACTCCGTGCCGTTATCGTATCTGACCGGCAACTGAAAGTGAGTTAAGAACGAGGTAGCTAACTGGCTAAAATTGTAAAAAGAGGCCCGTGGTAACTCAATGTACCACTTGGCCGCGAGACCAATGAGTGTACGCTGGAAAAGACGTAAGCGGATCGAATCATCCGAGATAGAATTTGAAGCACACCAGAGGTGGTAAGTCATCACATGATTGGACGGATCCTCTCCAGACTTACCTTCGAACTTAGGTATATCACTGGGCAACTTATTTGGCATTGGCGGCCAGAACTGAAGATATTGAATTGGATCGTTCGTTAGGCGCGTCAAGTCTGGTAAATCCAAAGTTGCGATAAACGGTAACTGCCGGTTAGGATCTCTAAAACTCTGGGTCACAAGACCAGTCCCAGGAGGAGGATATCCAGGATAACTAGGAACAGGAGTCGCATTTGGGATATTATATCCTCCTGGAAAACCAGGATTAACCGGACCGTACTGGGGTTGTTAAGGTTGTTGATAAGTATACCCAGGATACGGTTGATACTGGTAAACCGGCTGTTGGACAGCTTGCCCAGGTTGGTACTGTCCCTGGTACGGTTGGTGAACAAATTGAGGTTGAGTAGTGACAACCGTACTTGTACCAGGCTGACCTGTAGGCATCTGGACCGTGGTTTGAATCGTAGATCCAGACAACGGTAAATATGTCTGAGGCGTGGTCACAGAGACAGTAGAAACTGGAGCTGTCGATACTCCAGAAGTAAGTGCGGCAGATGTAGCGGTAGTTGCAGCAGCCGTTTGAGATGGAGTACTAGGTGCAATTGGCGGCTGAGTAACTACCGAAGTTACAGAATTTTGAACATTTGACTGGACAGGTTGCGGTTGCTGGGGTGGACCAGAAACTACGGGTTGTCCAGCTTGAGGTACCAACTGCATACTTGGCTGCAACACCTGTTGACCCTGTGATGGATCCCACACTAACATTCCGGGGTATTGACCCGTAACAGGTTGAGGATACTGAGATCCATAACCGGATTGAGGATAGGGTTGATAATTGTAAGGTGCAGTTCCCATACTTGGAACATATGACTGACCTTGAGGCGGTTGATAACCTTGACTCGAGTATTGACCTTGAGGTTGATAACCTTGAGGTAAATACGGATACTGGGGTTGACCTTGACCTTGAGGTTGGTACCCTTGAGGTTGATACCCTTGGGGTTGATACCCTTGGGGTTGCCATCCTTGAGGTTGCCATCCTTGAGGTTGATATTGATACTGAGGTTGACCCTGGGGTACATATTGAGGCTGGGGTTGACCTTGAGGCATGTATTGCACCATAGGCGCATACTGACCTTGAGGTTGCCCCCCAGACACGATTTGTGTACCTTGAGGTTGCCCCCCAGGCGTTAATTGAGGCTGCCCCCCAGGCGGTAATTGGCCACCTTGAGGTTGGGAAACGGGAACTGAACCTGACATCATGTAAATGTCTCCTACACCCAATGGTATATTACCACTGTTTCCAGTTAATAACCCATGATCAACGGGTTGAGGAGATGCCCCCGCAAAGGTACCAGAAAGTGACTGATACCCGGTGGGAACAGAAGGACCGCCGTGTAAGAAAGATTTAGGACTTTGAGTAAACACGGACGACTGACCATACATATTTACAGGAGTATAAATACCTCCAGGTGGAAAAGGAGTACGATGTGTAGAAAAACCTACCCCTGAGTTGTCTAACAAATTTGTTAACGAAAGATACCAAGTAGTACTTCTAGGAGGACTGTAAAAGATGGATTCACGCTCCCTTAGATCAATAGTAAGTTGATCTTCAAGGTTAGAGACGCCTATTTCTTCCTCTGGAGCAAGTTCTTCAATAGCAATCAAACCAGTAGGAATATTTTCGGTGATAACTCTTTCTATTCTCGGTGAATCTGGAACACTAGAAGTCGGAGTAACAGGTTCAGATATTTCAGGTTCTTCGCCTGTATCACTAGCAGACGAAAAACTACCAACAAGCTCAGAAACTGTAACAGCTTCGGGATTATAACCTGTCTCTAAGCCTTGGTAATCTGAATGGACTACCAAGGAAGATTCTCCTTCTTCAGGTGAACCTACTCTACTACCACTAGGAGGAGTTACAAGGACCTTTAAACCTTCTAGATTACCGGGGTCGTCTCGAGGAGGTGATCCCCTAAGTCTACGGGATCTTCTCAACAATTCGGCCACAGAAACAACTTCGGGAGACTGGCCCCGAAGTCTACGGGACTGTCTCGGTAATTCTGCCACAGCTAAAAACTTTTAACTACTACACATGAAAACAAAGTAAAATTTCAAATCAAACCACCTAAAGTCTCTAAAGAACCAAACAAATTTGAATCACACGCCTAAAGAATCTAGGGCGTCAAACCAAGCACAAACAGTAGCCTTCCAGACCGAAAACGCTAGTTGGTGATGAAGCCCAACATCGCCGGATTCAGTACAGAAGTGGCGGGTGGAACAGTTACCCCGGCAACCTGCTTAATGAATAGACCGGCACAAGTTCCTCCACTTTAACCGTCTCGAGTGAAGTGAACCCCCCGGAAAATCCAAGTGAGTCTAGCCGACGTCTGCTCCAGGTACAGTGGGATCTTCCCTCCACCGTCACCTCGGTAGAATCCTAAAGATAATGGTCACTAAGGTTACCAACCGCAACAAATGCACCTGGGGGAACAGTCTACACTCCGACAGCACGCAAGGGCAGAGTATCAAGCTCAATCCCCTTGCCGGTTCCTTGACAATAATCCAAGGTTTACCGACAAGTGACCCCTGGCTCCTCGACAATGGTTAATCCGAGGTTTACCGTTTGTAATACGTGCGTGTCTGGCGTCGTTCCCAACGAGGGGGGATTGATCCCCTCACTGGTTCGGACACGAGCTCGTGCTTCTCCTTTAAGAGGAGCTTTCCCATAGTACAAATGAGACAATTGGATTTATTCTATCACAAGATAAGCTACTTGTTTGGTTTTGTTGTCTTGGAGAGTTAATTACTCACCTACTCCAAGACACTAGCCTGATCTAAATTGGTGTTTCAGAGCCCTAGTAAATAAAAGTTATTATGTTGATTTTACTTTAAGCGTTAATTTTATGGTTTTTATTAAAGACAAAAGGTAGCGGAAGTGAAACCAATGGTGTGTAGACTCGACTCAAACCACTACAAAGATGCACCTAAGATGATTTACGCTACTTTTCCTTTTTTCAATGAAATTCCTAACTAAGAGAGTTGAGAGATGCAAATTTTATAGAAAACAACTTTCTTAGTAGAGACAATCAAAGAAACAATTCTCTTTATCTTTCCAAGCATACAAACATGACCACTCCTTACGTGCACGAAAAACTCTTTTTCTTTCAAAACTTTTCAAAGCTACTTGAAACAAAACTTTTCAAAGGAGATGTTTTTGTATTTTCTCTTTTTTAATAAAGCATATAAATCTATTTTAACGAAAATCAATATTAAAAGCTATAAAATTTATGAAAACTTGACTCACAAGCAAATCAAAAAGAAATTTATTCTAAGCAAACCTAACGAGGCAAAAGCCTACAAGGATGATTCTAGGTTGTTTTACTTGACCAAAATTAAATCAAGGACCAGCTAATGCAGAATCAAAAGACTAGTCAAAACAAAACTCAAATCTTTTTGTTCTTTTTGTAAAATGGAATTCAAGACTTAATCAACAAGCACTTTGAAATTTGCCCAAGAGACCAATCAAAGGTAAGTTGCTCTCACAGGTAGACTTTATGACAGGTCTGACTTCTAAGAATGCTGACAAAACCAGAGATCTAAGGCTTGACAACTTCTACCGGAAAAGTCACTACAAGACCTACTCAAAAATCAAACCCTAGGGCTTAAACTTCTATGAAATCCACTAAAACACTCAATGTTATCGAAACAAGTTCAGGTGAAGATCTTTGACAAGAGACTAATGGATCTGGGCAGTAAAAACTAAGAAAAAGCAAAATCTAAGAGAAAAAATGCAAAAAATGGAATTTTCTCAAATTTTAGCAGGGGACGCAGGCAACCCATTGAGATAGGTGCGGGCCCGCTCTGTGCACACAGCGACAGTGCGTCCAGGGACGCACTGTGCAATACTCAGAGGGTGCGTCCTACTGGAAAATTCAAGAAAAACTAAAATGAATCTAACCCTAAGCTAACCCGCCCAAAAACAAAGTCACAGAGCCAAAAACCAGAAAAATAAACCAATTTTCTCAGAGCAAAGTTCATATAAAGGAAAAGACTTTCACATCAATGGAGTCCCCAGCGGAGTCGCCAATTTGTCAGGCGGAAAGAGTCGATTGTGCGGACACAACCAACCTCCCTAGGAGCCTAAGACTCTCTAGTGACAAACAAGACAAACAAGAGCAATCCTTCTCTAAACATGCATTTACTATATAAGAAATCAAGTGTTTAGATCCTACCTGTAGTCCAACGCTGTTGTAGCAGTCCAGCTCCGCTGATCCGGATGAGCTCCTCCTTCACTTTGAAACCTGCATCCACTAACAACCAAACGATTAAATAGCACTTGATAATCTCATAGAATAAAACATATTTAACACATAGACCAAGGAGTACATGAAACAACTCATAAATAACAAGTTATTGAGAAGAATGGACTCATTTGCATTAATAGGTAACAAAAGGAACAATTACAACCTGAGCCTTGGTGTTGTGCAAGTCCCTCCCAGGGTCCATCAAGAGTTCTCCTTTACTTTGACAAAGCTCACCCACTTCCAAATAGAACAAGAAAAGATGGCAATCTCTCCTCACAAGCTTCTAAATGGGAGTCCTAATTCCAGCAGCATCTACCCATAGAAATGTATAGCTTCCAACCTCCCCTCCATCTGGCCCAATGCCTGTATTTATAGTGATCAAGAGGAAGTTAATCAGGTCCACCATCAATGGGATAATCCCCTCTTCGGATGGGATAGCTCCCTTATTGATGGGATAAGTTCCTCTTTGGTAGGGGTACATGAACCATCTGGAGGCGCTCAATACACGTTGAACAACCTTCTAGAATGCTCTAGAAATGACCACAAGTAACTTTTTAAAGATGAAACTTGCGCATTTTGACCTTTACAGGGGGACACACCTACCCCTTTACATACAGAGCATCCAAAGATGCAGCTTTTGTGAACATTGGGTGCGTACCCGCAGGTAAGGTTGAGAGAACCTGCGTACCCAGAGATAAATACATTTGTAAAGACTTTCTCTCCTTTTGGAGTTTGACATGGAGAGCAGAGGCATAAGACTTGCCTAAGAGGATAGCATGACTGTTGATAGAGCCATACTAACTGTAAATAGCCATGGTGACATTTTTTAGTGTAACAAATACTCTTGGGACAAGAATTGTGGCTGGATTTTAACTCAAGACAGGGGAAGTTGAGCTTTCCATTCAAGATTCCCTTTTGGATTCCTCTACCAAGAACCCTTTTCATAATGAAAAGAGAGTAAAGGTTGAAAATCTAGATTGAGTAACTGAATGATCTTGATCAAATGTATACATGAGGTTGATTCCAATCCTGTTCCGTGACTGCTTGATATAGAAGTACTTGAATATTTTTGCTATAAATGTCCTAGATAAATGTTATAAGCTATCATTTTCCCTTAGTAATGAAGGTAATATTATCCCAACACACCTAATGAAAGAGTTGATCAGGACCTTCCCTGAGCGAGTAGGTTGGCCCTGGTGAAGCAAGGCAAGTTATTTGGAAGTCGTCTATCTCAAACAGACATGCCTTCTGTCATTTAAATTTGTTTGTTTCTTTTTCATTGACATGACCATTGGATTTTGAGTAACAAAAATGTGATTTTTTTTTTCAGAAGCATTCCAGAGTCCAGAGTGTTGGATTTGTAGCCTTTGAATATGTAGTTTTTATGATGAGCATTTCTCTTCGAGTATCTAGTTGCTTTAATAAGCTGGATACTTTTGTATTATATTATGAACTATAGTTCCATCCCAACACTCAATTTAATTTGAAATCAACGCCGACATTAGGAACACATCCCTTAGAAATCGAGAGAATGCTGGCATAAGTAAACCGGTCAAGCCGGAAAATCGATCTCTGCATCTGGTGAAAAAGTTTCAATGCTTCTTCTGCAGACCCATGGGGTGAATATGATGTGATTAGCATATTCCTAGAGCAGACATCTCGATGAAGAATTTCATCAAACAATTCATGCGCATCTGCCAAGCTCCCCAACTTCACGTACATGTTCATAAGGGTGATTGGGAGAGTCAAGATCCCATCTCAGTCATTTGGTGTAGCTAGGAATGCCATTGGAACACGTCCCCGCTATCAACGTCGTCAAGTTTATTAACTAAAAGTCTAGTTAATAAATAATAATGGCTCATTTTGGCAACACAACTATAAGATCAATCCTACAATTTATTTTTATTTTTGTGACTCCCAAAAGACACGACAATGATAAAATGGGAAATTTGGAACTGGGTGTGTAGCGTAGGAGATCCTTGTTACGTCGCACAAATCGTTGATGGTGTTGTCAAATTTGGTATTAGATCTTATATACTCCATGATTTTACTATTTAATGAGATTTCCGTTTGTAATAAATTATTTAATTATTTAACACACCAATAAAGTAATATGAATAAAAAAGTATGATCATGCTTAACTGGATTCATTGTCCATATTAAGATATTTAACACCATTATTTGGGGTAGATTCACTTGGAAAGGGTTTATTCATTCACTTAATAATTCACAGTGAAAAAATAAAAATAAAAATTTGTAACAAATGCTTCACTACATTATTGAAATGGGTTTAAAATTATGGTCAAATTAACTAGACTTGAGTCATAAATTTGGTCAGAAATCCATAGCAATAGTCTTCCGTGCATTAGCTACATATGTGCTTTTAAAGCTCCACCACTTTCTTGAAGATCATCCTCCACATTTTGATGAGATCTTCCTCCACATAAATCTCTTTATGTGAATTGGTTTGACTCTTAATATTTGTCAATTAATTTTTAACTTTTAAGATCCCAAAGTCCAATGAAACCAAACTCAAGAAACCCGTCCAACATTTTTGAATGAATGATGAATGTGAAAAATGAAAAGCATTTTTGGTTTTTGTTTGAATTTAAAGCATATCATATATAAATATTTTGACTTTTTGTGACCTGTGTTTATAGCTGCAAAATAATGTTGAGTCTAAAGGTTTTTAAGGAATCTATTTTTACTAAATTTTTAATTTGGTCATTCACAAATTATAATATATTGAATTTGAGATATTACAATATGGTAATAATATTTTGTCAGTTATAAAAATATTTTATACTAATGTACAATTTGGTCATACAACAAGATTCTTGTAAATACAACATCAATATTTTTATTATCTAAAATTACTCAACAACTTTCATAAATTTTGGTGGGCATTAACCATAGTAAATCCACATCTTAACATTTTTACTCAAAGTTAAATTATGCAAACAAAAAAAAAAAAATTGCATGAATAATGGTGGGCAATAACTATGGGTAAATACGTTTCTTTACCTGAATGTAAATAATAACTCAAATAACTCTTGCACTAATCTAGTCATTTAGGCTTCTTAGTTGTGCTACTTTAACGTTGTGAGAACCATTACATTATTTTCATTATTAAATATTTTTCCATATAAATAATGGAATTTATTATTATATATGATTTCATTATTAATACTTGTTCTTAGATATCTTATATACCAAAGTACAACATTGTGTCATATTATACACTTTTAGCTATATAAGTACTTATATATTATATCATTAATGTAAGCCCAGATTAATTATTGCTTCGAATTGGTATCCCTATCATACATGCATGTAATACAATAATTACCCTATTCTAGTGGTATGTTATATAACGCAATATTTACCTATACTTAGTATTAATACTAGGGTTTTTGGTACGTCCAATATTAAAATCATAAAACATTAGAAACTTACTCTCTCTCTCTCTTTTCTAATGACAATCTCAGCTTATGTTATGATAATGCTACCAACCACCCTACCATTTACATGACATAATGTAGTCTAATCCTACTATGCTAAGTAGATTGAATGTATTCTTTTGATTAAATCTTATAGGAATATTTGAAATTGATAGGTGAAATATATAATCAAGAACCTATAAATACATAAATTGTTCCTTTGGAAGTATATTACCAAGCTCCAAAGAAAGGACAAGAAATTTATTTGGACTGAAAAATGTGAAGAGATATTTCAAAGTTTAAAGGTGTTATTAACGACAACACCAATTTTGAAGGTGCCGTATATGGAATAAGAAATTTTTGGTTTGTACTAATGCCTCCGAGGAAGAGCTAGGTTGTGTGTCGATGCAAGAAGGAAGAGTAATAGCTTACACATCAAGGAAACTTAGAAACCATGAACAAAACTACGCAACCCATGATCTAGAAATGGCAGCAATTGTTTATGCACTAAATATTTGGAGACACTACCTTCTAGGAATGAAGTTTGATCTTAGGACTGACGATGGTGGGCTACAACACATATTCCCTCAAGACCATTTAAATGCAAGACAAAGACGATGGTCTGAGCTAATTAATAAATATGATTTTGACATCACTTACATAAAATGAATGATAAATAGGGTGGCTTATGCTTTAAGTAGGAGGCCTCAGATATTTTCAGTGATTCCCTTAAAGACAAATTTGAGGGAGAAACTGCTTGATTTACAATTTAAAGACACTGGGTATCAGGAGGTTAACAAAAGTTTGAGGTAGGATGAAATGAGGGTCTCAAAATATGAAGAATGATCCCTTGATAACGAGGGGCTACTACGATTTTGGGGAAGGATATATGTACCACTGAATGAAGATATATGCCAGTTAATCTTGAATGAAGCACATCACGTAGTATAAATGGCACACCCTGGTATTAAGAAGATGAGTGCAGACCTGAAACCACTCTTCTTTTCGAAAGGGATGAAGAAGGGCATTGTAAACTTGGTAGCAAGATACTTAGAGTGTCAACAATGTAAAAGTTGAACACAGACATCCAGCAAGATTATTGCAACCCCGTGAGACACCAAAAATATAAATGGGAAGTTATAACAATGGACTTCATTGTGGGACTACCAATGACCTCAAGAAGACATGATTCCATATTTGTAGTGGTGGACATGTTGACCAAGAGCACCCATTTCATACTAGTTATGACTACATATAAGGCACCGAAAATAGGCAGAGTTTTTATTGATGAGATTATGGGACTGCATGGAGTGCCTAGGAAGATCATATCTGATAGGGGAGCAGTGTTTACAGGAAGATTTTGGACCAAGTTAAGGTCTAGTGGGACAATTATAGTCCCAGTTTAGCTACTTAGGAGGACATCGAGGAGACGCGTCACTGTTTTCCTTACCTATTCGAAGGACTTCGAGACGAATTCTATTATTGAGAGGGGGTGTATGTAGTGCCCCACTCTAGTTGACTAACAATGATATGAAACTAACATTTATTTAGCCCTAAGGCCCACACATTATTCTTTGAGGACCTCAAGTTGAGGATTCGAGCACATGACTCTATTATTAATGGTTGAGATATTAGTTGTTGTGATGTTTGTGTATGTTCTCCATGGATATTATGATAAAGATAACATTAATGATTATGTATGTTATCTATTGTAGCATTAATGGTTATGCATGTTCTCTATTGATATTATGGTGATTGTAGCATAAATGGTTATGTTTGGTCTCTATTGAATTTATGATAATGATGGAAATAAAGGGTATGTATGCTGTCTATTGATATCGTGATGATGATAAATTTGATGGATAGGTATATTTCTATTGATGTTATGATGTTGATAACTTGATGGATATGTAAGTTTCCATTGATGTTTTGATGATGATAGCCATGATGGATGTGTCCCCTGTGTTACCTACTTTCGTTAGTTCGGGCTTACAATGAATAATGATGTTAATGGCTAGGTGTTGTTAATGATGCTATTATGACAATGACTAACACTAAGAAACCTTGTTACTAATTATTATTGAGTATGGTAGGAAACCACCAGAGGCACTCGCACATGACGAGTTGACGGCACCTGGTTTGATGAAAATTTATATGATTTTATCTTTGAAATTCTAAGTTGATTTTGAAACCTACTATATATGTTTATCTATATTTTGATGATATGTTAATGGTTGCAGGCACATATTAGTTGCTTGGTCGAATGACTCACATATGGATGATGGGGTTGTACAAGTGGATGGAACTACATGGAAGGGGTGGGACAGTGTCCCTGATCTCACCCACTAGCACTCCCACTATGACTTGGGTTGGAAAGGTTGAAACACCTTCGCCTTGAAGATCACGATGTCATGAGAGCAAGTTGCAAAGTTGGGTCACTCATGAGGATTTTATCGAGGGGCATGCATCAAGGCAAATTCATTGATCCCCGACACCATTATTCTCACTATAGCAAGCAACATAAGAGATAATAGTGTTCTATGACATTGTACCTATACTTTCTCCTCATAGTCACTGAATGCTTGAAGGGCAAGTGGTATGGCACCCTTGGAACTTCAAGGGAATTTCTTGAAGGGCACGACCAACTTGGCACCCTTGGCATCACAAATAAACTATTAGGCATGGCACCCTTGGAACTTCAAGGAAGTTCTTGAAGGGCACGACCAAACTTGGCACCCTTGGAATCATTAAAAATAAATAATTAATAACTATAATCAAGAAAGGAAAACTAGGCAAATTTACATCAAGGGCAAATGATGTTAGAAACTGAGGTAATTAAATCAAAAATAAAACTTGGGTTAAGAGGATCATAGGAAGAAATAAAATAGGTTACCTTAAAAACTCTACCCTTCCCATGTTGGAAAATAGTAGGTAGATTATGTAGTTTAATTAGGTAAAAGGGGAAAGAGGAACATAATTGTAAGGATAAATATTAATCCTAAAATAGTTAAACCTAATTAAGAGAAGAGGATGGTGAATTAAAATAAGATTAATAAATTAAATTTTAGAGAAATGTAGAGAACCTCCATGTGGCATCAACCAACATAAGAATATCCATCTAAGAGATAACTTGAGTTAAATTAGGGAGTAGATAGGGGATCAAATCTTAACTCATTAATTGACTTTAGTAATGAACACAAATTAAGGAATAAAAGGGGGATAAAGAGGCAAATAGGAGAAGTAATAAGAATCTTTTTGAGGTGAGGAAAATATTAGTTTTAAATTAAAATTTAAGTAAATAATTTTGGAGACCCTTGATGAGAGAGTGACGCGTGGGTGGGTGAATAATCAAACTATTGAATTATAAAAAAATAATTAATTATGCATGACATGCCAAGTGTCACATATGAGAACTCCTATAAAAGAAGGGGCATGCCATGGGAGAGGGGACTTTTGGGGAAACCCTATTGTTGGATGGATGAGACTATGTCAGTGCAATGATTACGAAACTATAGTGAGTTTGGTGAGGTAGAGGATTTTAGAGAAGGGACTCTTGAGCCAAGAAGTGCTCTCCTCTACCAGCTATTGCATTCCTCCATTGTACAACCACATTGTAGCTCAGGGGTCCGCGGGGAAGAAGAGTACTGAAGGAGTAGGCTGGGAGGTTAACTGGTGGGTCATCACATTCAGATCAAGTACATTGTCATTCACTCTCAGAGGTGATCGACAACAAGGGAAAACAAGTAACAGCAAATCAATTGGAGTCTCGTCTTCTGGTGAATGGTACATATGTGTTGCAATATTATTTTGTATGATTTCTTTATGGCCTTAGTTAAATATATGTAAATTTTATGATATGTTTAGTGAAATAAAATTTAGGGATGTGTTAGATAGTATTGGATAAATTTGAATTCCCAACGTTTTTCTCTTCTGGTTGTATTTTGCTATGATTTGTTTAATATATAAAGATATAGCTATATATATATATATATATATATATATATATATATATATATATATATATATATATATATATATAGAGAGAGAGAGAGAGAGAGAGAGAGAGAGAGTTGGTCCTTACATACTGCAATTCTTGCAATTTTGGAAAGGTATTTTGGTGTGGAATAAAATCAAAGTTTTACTCCTAAAAATATCATTTAAGGCCTCAAACTAGCCACTGATGTTTCTAACCCCAATTCTAAAAAATGGGTTTTGCTACTAAAACTGCTCTTGTAAGTTGATTTCTCTAATTTTTCCACCTTAAAAACATCAAGATGGATATCAAACAATATAATAATCCATTTGGATGATATATGAAAGTATCATATGTGATATTTTTGGATTTGATTATCATGACCTTCAGTTTATCAATATTAATAGTCACACCCATATTGGAACAAAAATATTGGAGGATAGTAAAGTATAATGTATTACACTATATAGTAAAGTATAATGCATTATACTTACAAATGTGTTTTGTTTTAAAACAACTAAAAATTTTATATTAACCAAAAATTTGTAGCTATGGTTTATAGCTAAGATGGAAAGAAGATAACATATTGATTGCAAAAAATCTTAGCCATATAGGTTTATATCAATGTTATTCAAAACATCTATGAGAAATAATAGGGATTGATTATTGTACTTAGTAATATATACCTAATAGAAAATACTTAATAAATTACAAACTATTAAAAAACATATAACTCAACCTAGGAAATTATCTGCAAGAAATTTGGAAGATTCTGCCTCTTCCATAATTGGAGTCTGCATGTTCAATTCAGGAAGAAGTGGGTGATGGGGAATTAAGGTCTCAATTGTAGAATTAGTTATTGATTTCCAAGACACCATTGAACCTTCAAATGTGATTGAGTCCAATTGACATCATGAATGTCTACTCTAAACCTCCACCTGATGAAGGAGTTGGTGTTGGTGCATCAGAATGTCTAAGATGGCCATAACCTAAGTAGATAAATTATTAATTCAAATCTAAATTCATTGCTTTGTATCTTGCATCTCTTCAACATGTTCTCAATGGAATTAAGCATCCCCGCACATTTCTACAAATTCAAAAAGAGCCTAAGATTAGGATCAAGAGGCAAGTAAACACAGAGACGTGCAAAATTTGAGAGGAGGAAACACTTGAAGAGAAGCATCACACATAGAAGAGGAAAAGTAGATGAGACACATCTAGTGGTTGAAAAGTACTCATCCACCAATAACATTTCAGCTTAATTATTAAATCCAAGCTCAACACCCTCATTACACAATGAGCACCCTACTGCACATGCATGTACCCCGCTATACTCAAAATCCCACTAACACCCTAAAGAATTAATGCAAACACCATAAGATTGGGAACACCTTATGTCAAGCCTTGGATATGAGCCACATATAGTCCTCCAACCTAGAACATGATTGAATTCACATAATGAGATGAAAATAGCATTGTGAAACCAATTGAATATAGAGGGTGGACTTCATTAATATCTCCCCTTCACTCCTTTTAATGGTTGCATTTGAAAATTGATTTGTTTGGGAATTATTTACATGAGGAACATGGTAATTCTCCATAAGGTGAATGGAACACAACATTTCTCAAACTTGACTAAATATAGAACTATGGATGGAATCTTGCTGAGAGGATCCCTCCGTTGGATGCTCGATTGTGTTTTTGGAGTCACCAACTATTAAGCAAAAATTTGCAGTTATGGTTTATAGCTAAGATGGAAAGAAGATAACATATTGATTGCAAAAAATCTTAGCCATATAGGTCTATATCAATGTTATTCAAAACATCTATGAGAAATAATAGGGATTGATTCTTGTACTTAAAAATATATACCTAATAGCTTAATAAATTACAAACTATTAAAAAACATACAACTCAACCAAGGAAATTATCTGCAAGAAATTTGGAAAATTCCGCCTCTACCAAAATTGGAGTATGCATGTTCAAGTCAGGAAGAAGTGGGTGATGGGGAATTAAGGTCTCAATTGTAGAATTAGTTATTGATTTCCAAGACACCATTGAACCTTCAAATATGACTGATTCCAATTGACATCGTGGATGTCTACTCTCAACCTCCACCTAATGAAGGATTTGGTGTCAGTGCATCAGAATGTCTAAGATGGCCATAACCTAAGTAGATAAATTATTAATTCAAACCTAAAGTCATTGCATTATATCTTGCATCTCGTCAACATGTTCTCAATGGAATTAAGCATCCCCGCAGATTTATACAAATTCAAAAAGAGCCTAAGACTAGGAGCAAGAGGAAAGTAAACATAGAGACACGTGCAAAATTTGAGAGGAGGAAACACTTCAAGAGAAACATCACAATTAGAAGAGGAAAAGTAGATGAGACACATCTAGTTGGTGAAAATTACTCATCCACCAATAACATTTCATCTTAATTATCAAATCCAAGCTTAAGGCCCTCATTACACAATGATCACCCTACTGCACATGCATGTACCCCACCTTACTCAAAATCCCACTAACACTCTAGAGAATAATGAAAACACCATAATATTGGGAACACCTTATGTCAAGCCTTAGATATGAGCCACATATAATCCTCCAACCTAGAACGTGATTGAAATCACATAATGAGATGAAAATAGCTTTACGAAACCAATTGAATATAGAGGGTGGACTTAATTAATATCTCCCTTTCACTCCTTTTAATGGTTGCATTTGAAAATTGATTTGTTTGGGAATTATTTGTAGAAATTCTCACTGTAGATTAACCTGGTTATGAAATAAACTAAAGCAAAATACTTAATCTACTTCTACAATCAAACTTGCAGAAGCTTAACTGATTTGAGCAAGATCAAACAGAACACATATAACAGAGAAGAAGAATCAATACACATGAAACACAGAAGAATACTCTGGGGAAAGCCTCAGCTAAAAACCCCACTATCTGTATTATCATACAAGTGGAAATATCTCAGGATTACACAAAGCTTTAGCTTTCACAACTATCCAGCTCTCAATACAATCCCTCACACTGCTCATAGACAGACTAGACAAATCATATGCCTTCTCCTCTACCCTCCAAGCCTCTATTTCTTTGCGCTGTTTTCCCTAGGTGTTCCATCTGTAACCTTGTGTGACATTAATCTCACACACTACTCCAACACACTATAAAACTACACAAATCTCAAGGAATGAATTCCTTCTGCATGCAAGAGATTTTCTTATAGGAAAATTCTTGCAACTGATAGTACACTGTCCCTGCCTTTAATCTCAACTGGGTCTTTGTCTAAACTGACTTGCATGAGTTATTTATGAGAGAATATTCAGTTATCTGGAGCACACTAGTTTCATGCATGCATGCATTAACTGAATGAACACACAATTAGTTCCTCAAACTATTTGGAACTAATTTGACTAGACTTAACTCAGTTAACTGAGCTAACTAATTACAACTCAAATGAAACTCATCCTTATCTCCTTAATTATGGGATAACTTCCTCAATCAAAGGGATAACTATTGCATGACTTCAAAAACTTCTAGCTTGAATTTCTACAACTAATTAACTCAAGATGAATTAATTAATTATTTTCCAAGCAGCTGGTGAGACTAAATTTGAATTTTAATTCTCAATTTTAATTCAAGGACAAATTAAAATTGGAATATTCTTGTTGCCACATTTCAACACTCCCTCTCAACAAGAAAGGGATTATCTGCCACCCTGATCCTGTATCTATGGAACTCGAATTTACACTTTGACAATGCCTTAGTCAAAATGTCAGCATCTTGCTCCTTGGTTGAAATATACTGCAACAACATGATCCTCCTCACCACACAGTCTCTAAGATGATGATACCGAATGTCAATGTTCTTGGACCTGTCATGAAATATTAGATTCTCACATCACAGTTGGATCCATCCTCTGATCAAACAAACCAACTAGAATTTTCCGCATCCAAATGGCCTCACATGCTGCCTGACTTGAAGCCATGTATTCAGCCTCTGCTGAGCTGAGTGCAACCAACCTTTGTTTCCTGTTGTACCAAGAAACTACAACTGACCCAAGGTTGACAATTCCTCCTGATGTGCTCTTCCAATCTAATGGACTCCCTGCCCAATCTACATCTGTGAAGCCCTATAGCTTCACTCCCTCTGTCCATTGGTACCATAATCCATACTGAGATGTGCCTCTGAGGTATCTAAAAACATGCTTAGCTACATTCCAAAACATCTTGGTAGGTTGAACCATAGCTTGACTCAGCTGATTCACCGCATAGCATAAATCTGGTCATGTGTTCACTAAGTACATCAGTGAACCCACAAGCTATCAATATACGGTAGCTTCTACTACTTCTCCTAAAGTATCATCATCTTTCCTCCAGTTACCTGATAGAGGAGCTTGCATGGGCTTTCACTTCTCCATGTGGAATCTCTTGAGTATCTCATTGGCATACTTGCCTTGAGACACAATCAACTCCCCATTCTTCTACCACACTTCCATGCCAAGGAAGTAGTGCATGAGACCCATGTCTTGCATCTTGAATTCTCTTGCAAGGTCCTCCTTGCAAGACATGATCAACTGATCATCACTTGTCAATATGATATCATCAACATAAAGAACAATGATCAATTGCTTACCTTCTACCATGATGTGGTATAGGTTTGCATCTGCTTCACTCTTTGTGAAGCCCAACCTGGTGAAGCAGTCATCGATCCCGCTGTACCAAGCACGAGGTGCTTGCTTCAGCCCATACAAAGCTCTCTTGAGTCAGCACACATGTGACTCACAATTGAAGGTCTAAAAACCTTCGGACTGCTATATGTACACCTCTTCCTCAATCTTTCCATTGAGGAATGCAATCTTCACATCCATCTAATGGATCTTCCAACCCATCTGTGTTGATAGTTCCAACGTCGATCTGATAGATGAGTACCTTGCTATAGGAGAAAAATTCTCATCATAGTCGAAACCCTCGACCTGTGAGAAACCACGAGAAAAAAATCTTGCCTTATGTTTCTCCACACTACCGTCAACAGCTTGCTTTACCTTGTAAATCCATCGAGAACTCACAAATGACTTGTTCTCTAGTCTTGGAACCACATCCCAAACATTGTTCCAAACTATGGAGTCATACTCCTCCACCATAGCATCAACCGAAATCGGCTGTTGCACTACTTTGTCAAAGGAAGATGGCTCAGTCTTAACACATTCCCCAACAAGGGCCATGTATCCAGTGTACCTATTAGGTGACCTCCTCTGTCTACACTGAGAAGATGGTTCTCCCACATTCTCTCTTGCATTTGACAACAATCTAGCAGCTTCTCTTGTGCGCTTCCATCCCTCTCTAGAAGACTCTAGTTGAGTGGATGTCTCCACTCCCGAAACCTCTGCATGTGGTTGCTCCACATCAGTCTGAGGCTCCTCCTCCTTAGGAACCAAAAGTTACTCCACAGCCTGTAGTTGGAGCTCCCTCTCAAGGGAAACTTGCAGGGCCTTCTGCTCATCAAAATTGAGATCTCTGCGAACCACTATCCTCCAACTGGTAGGCAAGTACACCCGATAGTTGTGAGGTGTATCAATGTACCCCACAAGTATTCCCAACTCAGCTGTCGGCTCAAGTTTCTTCTGGGCATCCTTGGTCACATGGAAATATACCGATGAGCCAATGATCCTGAAGTGACCCACATCTAGTCTCTTCCTAGAGAAAGCTTCCTCTAGTGTCTTCATCCCAAGAATGTGATGTGGGCTTCTATTCTACAAATAGACCGTTGTATTGCATGCCTTAGCCCACAAATGAAGTGGTAGGCCTTAGTCATGCAACATCGCCTGATCTGCCCCCATAATCATTATGTTCTTCCTCTCAGCCACCCCATTCTGCTATCGGTTGTGAGGTACCGTCAACTCTCGTTTAATTCCTTCCACTGCACAGAAGTCCTTAAACTCTTGAGAGACATACTCTCCACCATTGTCACTTTTCAAGGCCTTAACCTTCTTCCCTAATTCTTTCTCAACCAAAGCTTTGAACTCACAAAACTTTTAGAAGGTTTGATCCTTCTTCTGCATGAAATAGATCCAGCATTTACGATAAAAATCATCAATGAAAATCACATACTACCTTTTTTTCATGGTGGATGCTGTCGACAATGCTCCAAACACATAAGTATGAACTTGCTCCATGATTTCTTTAGCTCAACTATCTCAATCATGAAAGGAAGACTTGGCGTACTTTCCCAAGGTACAACCTTTTGCATGTGTCCACTTGCTCAAGTTTACCTTTGGGAAGTCTGATAGAGATCTGCTACATTATCTTCAAGACCCCATGATGCAAGTGGCCCAACTGCCTATGCCATAACTCGCCAATGTCTTGGCTTTGCACCAATTCTACTTTCGAACTGAATGCAACAAATATCATCTACCTCTAGCTTATAAAGATTCTTCACTCGAATCCCAATCCTCTTGGTCTGACCCATGGCTATTTGTCTCAGGAATGCCTTCCCTTTACTGAAGACAACATCGCAGCCTTTACCCTCCAACATCGTGACCGATACCAAGTTCTTCTTTGGTCTAGGCACATACTTTACATCAATCAGGGTGAGAGGAGCTCCATGCTCCCTCTAAAAAGCAATCGTGCCTTCTCCTGAAACACAATACTTTCCGTCATCACCCATCTCTATGTGCATCTTGAGGTCTTTCTCCTCTAAGGTAGTGAACAAACTTTTATTGACAGTCATGTGAAATGAGGCTCCACTGTCCAGATACCAAACACAACCCACCATCGATGAAACCATGCATGTAATGAGGGTAAAATCCAATTCGAACTGAGAGGCCAGTACCTCACCTTCTGATCCTTTCGAGGATCCCTTCTTGGATTTATTCAAGGAACAATTAGTTGCATAATGGCCCACCTCATGAAAATTAAAGCATCTCACTTTAGATTTGTCAATCTTCTTCCCTCCATGGGAAGAATTCTATTTGGAATGGGAAGCCTTCCCTTTCCCTTTCCTTGCCTTACTTGCTAAGGCTATATTTTCTTCATCATCATGCTTAGATGAAGAACCATCTCTTGTGCTCTTCCTAATCTCCTCTTGCATCACATCCGACCACAATCGTTCCCAATCCAGCAGTTTCTCTCTTCCATTCACAGAGTCCTGGTAGCTATGCCAGCTCTTTGGAAGACCAAGGAGAGCAAGGCTCACCATATCATCATCAGTTGTCATTATTCCCACACTACCAAGCTCATCTCTGCAGGTGGTGAGCTTGTTCAAATATGTAGAAATAATTTTTCCCTTCTCACACTTGATTTTCCGAAGCTTATCCTTGAGCGCCAGTTTCCTCTGTTCGCTACTATTCTAATATAGGTCCTTCAATGTCTTCCACATTGAAAATGGAATCTCCTTCCCATGGAGACTCGAGAAAATATGGTCTCGAACTCCCTCCAGAAGAATCCTTCTAACCATTGTCTTCTAATACTGCTTCCATGTGATCCTTCCATGTTATGTAATTCGAGCTACCATCCAGTGCATACTCGAGTCTCAAGCCATTGAACACCATTGGTGAACTTTGAGGTGTGATAAGAATTCGATTTTGTACCTGCAATCAAGAACTTCAAACTTTGAATTTCCATTCTTAGTATACTGTTCACATCTCTAATCACCTTTGCTCTGATACCATGTAGAAATTCTCACTGTAGATTAACTTGATTATGCAATAGACCAAAGAAAAATACTTAATCTACTTCTACAATCAAACTTACGGAAGATTAATTGATTTGAGCAAGATCAAACAAAACACATATAATAGAGAAGAAGAATCAATAAACATGAAACAGAAAAGAATACTTTGGGGAAAGCCTCAGCTAAAAAGCCCACTATCTGTATTATCATACAATTGGAAATATCTCAGGATCACACAAATCTTTAGCTCTCGCAGTGATCCAGCTCTCAGTACAATCGCTCACACTGCTCATAGACATAATAGAAAACTCATATGACCTCTCCTCTGCCCTCCAAGCCTCCTATTTCCTTGCGTTGTTTTCCCTGGGTGTTCCAGCTGTAACCTTGTGTGACATTGATCTCACACACTGCTCCAACACACTATAAAACTACGCAAATCTCAAGGAATGAATTCCTCCTGCATGTAAGAGATTTTCTTATAGAAAATTCTTGCAACTGATAGTACATTGTCCCTACCTTTTATCTCAACTGGGTCTTTGTCTGAACTGATATGCATGAGTTATTTATGAGAGAATATTCAGTTATCTAGAGTACACTAATTTCATGCGTGCATGCATTAACTGACTGAATTCACAATTAGTTCCTCAAACTGTTTGGAACTAATTTAAATGGACTTAACTCAGTTAACTGAGCTAACTAATTACAACTGAAATACAACTCATCCTTATCTCCTTAATTAAGGGATAACTTCCTCAATCAAAGGGATAACTGTTGCATGACTTCACAAAAACTTCTAGCTTGAATTTCTCCAACTAATTAACTCAAGATGAATTAATTAATTATTTTCCAAGCAGCTGGTAAGACTAAATTTGAATTTTAATTCAAGGACAAATTAAAATTGGAATATTATTGTTCCCACATTTCAAAATTATTTACATGAGGAACATGGTAATTCTCCATAAGGTGAATGGAACCCAACATTTTTTTAACTTGAATAAATATAGAACTATGGATGGAATCTTGTAGAGAGGATCCCTCAATTAGATGTTTGATTGTGTTTTTGGAGTCACCAACTATGAGTATATTTGAGAGTTTTATATTGTTTACAATTAAGTCTAGGTTCCATGCATATGGAAATTCTATTTTTCATTCGAGGTTGATGAGAAGCCCCATCCTCACACCCGCCACCCCACAGTTACATGTTGAGGCCCCATCAATCCATTATATACTTGTTAATAGCTTAACATGTCACTTATTGGAAATGAATCCAAGTGGGAAAAATAAAATTTACAAGTTAAAATCACAAAGATAATGTACAAGTCATTTCTTGTCATTTGAAAAAAAAAATGTATTCTCTTTTTATGTTTCTTTTTTAAAACAAATTTCCACCCTAATAATGAAGTGTTGGGTTGTGTTATATTCTTTCAATGACTAGCCTATGTAGTTAATCGAAGGGTTAGAAAGGGGGTGAAGCCCCCCCTTCGTTGCACCAATTGCGTAGTGGGGGGGTCACGGGGGGGCGGCAACCCCCCATGTCCAGGGGGTTTCAGGGGGGCGGGTAAGCCCCCTCTACGGGGTCCAGGAAAACACCGTGGGGAAATTTTTTGGACCCTATATTAGGTTGGTAGACCTACCTATGGTTTTGTGCATGGTTTTCGCACATGGTTTTGGACACGATGGTTTTCATTCCATGGTATTGGATGCTTTGGCATGTATAAATATGTATTGTAACATTGAAAGGAATATAATGAAAAATCAAGCTGGTAGTCTTGGTTTTGGGATCCAGGGGAAAATCTTTGTGTGTATGTGTTTTATGTGTTATGCTCTCGCATTATTTATTTTCTATGTTTTAGAATTTGTATGCAGGTAATTTCTATACAGGGTTAAAACCTACATTTGGTATCGGATCTGTTTTGGCTTCAAGGGGACACCTTTGTTGCTGAGGGGTTTTACTCGGGCCTGTGGTAGACCCTATTCAGTGGGAGATCTGCGAGATCGATTCTGGTGGTGAAAGAAGATGGAAAGCAGTGGAAAGATAGAGATCGAGAAATTTAATGGTTAGAGTTTTGAGTTGTGTAAACTCAAGATGGAGGATCTGTTGGTGGATAAATATTAGTGGATCATGGTAGATCTAGGTACTAAACCAGCAGGAGTTTCCGATGAAGAATGGAAGAAGTTGGATCGGAAGGCTAGGAGCACAATACAACCGTGTGTCTCAAATCCAATATTGTTGAATGTATTAGGGGAAGCTACGACAAAGGCTTTGTGGGACAAGTTAGGGACTTTGTACCAATCTAAGTCTCTAGTGAATAAATTGTTCCTACGGAAAAAGTTGTATAACCTGAGGATGAAAGATGGAGACTCTATGACAGAACATCTCAACGCATTTAATACTGTGGTAAGTTAGTTATTATATGTTGATATTAAAATTTTAGATGAAGATAAGTGCATCAGTTTGTTGTGTTCTCTACCAGATTCATGGGATATTTTGGTTATTGCAATAGGTAGCAATGCAACTACCTTGCAGTTTGATGAAATAGTCTCATCCTTGTTGACGGAGGAGATGAGATGGAAAATTATGGAGATCCATAATGGTGATGCCTTGTTTGTGTGAGGACGGTTCCAAAACATAAACAAAAATAATTCATCGAGTGGGAGACCTAAATCTCCAAGAAAACCTATAAAGGTGGTGTGCTGGAAATGTGGAAAGGAAGGGCACTACAAAAGTGACTGTAAATCTAAAGCTCCTGACAAAGGAAAGGTATCTGATGGTGCTCCTTTTGTAGAGGCGAAAACCACCTCAGATGAAGGTGGGGATGTATATTTGGCTTCTTCAAGTACACATGTAGATCATGAGGCATGGTTGATTGACTCAGGTGCATCGTTTCACTTCACTCCCCATAGAGAGTGGTTCTACGAGTATGAGAAATATGATGGTGGTGATGCCTTCTTAGGGGATGATAGGAAGGATAGAATCATTGGTCATGGAAAAGTAAAGTTGAAGTTTCAAGGTGGAAGGGTTAGAACACTTCCGGGTGTTCTGCATATTCTTGCATTGGCCAGAAATCTGATTTTTGTAAGCAAGCTGGATGATGTAGGTGTAAAAATAGTGTTCGAGAAAGATACCTGCAAGATAGTTTGGGGAGAACTGGTATTTATGTGGGGAGTTCAGATTGGAACTCTATATAAGCTACAATTTAGCACTATTATTGATGGGTGCAACAGTTCTGTGGTTCCTGAAAGTGGAGCAGAAAATCTAGTGGTCTCTAGAGAAAAGACCATGCTATGGCATCAAAGACTTGGACATATTGGAGAGAAGGGCCTTCAAATACTTCATGGTAAAGGTATGGTAGAAGGTATGACTAATAGCTCTTTGGATTTTGAATTATGTGAGAATTTTGTATATGGGAAGTAGAATTAGGTGAGTTTCCCCTTTGGTGGTAAGAGGGCGAAACAAATTTTAGAGCTTGTGCATAGTGATGTGTTTGGACCTGTGAAGGTTCCATCACTGGGTAAGGCTATGTACTATGTATCATTTATAGATGAATTCTCAAGGAATGCATGGATATATATACATGGACACATGGATATATTTCCTAAAGAATTTAAGGCTCTGGTGGAAAACCAGATAGAGAAGAAGATAAAGGTGCTGAGGACAGATAACGATGGAGAGTTTTGTAGTAAGGAATTTGAAGAATTCTATAAGAAGTGTGGTATACAATGGAAAAACACTACTCCATATACACCTGTGCAAAATGGAGTTGCAGAAAGAATGAACAAGACGTTGATGGAAAGGGCGAGAAGCATGCTCAGTGGTGCCGAGCTAGGATAGGAATTCTGGGCAGAGGCAATGGAGACTGTATGTTACCTGGTCAATAGGTCACCTTCATTAGCGTTGGAGATTAAGACTCCACAAGAGGTATGGACTGGTAAGAAACCCTCTCTTTCACATCTGAGGGTATTTGGATGTGATGCATATGTACATGTTCCAAAGGAGAAAAGAACAAAATTGGATAGTAAATATGAAAAGTGCATCTTTATTGGGTATAAGGATGGTTTAAAGGGTTATAAGCTTTGGAACCCAGTAACAAGGAAGGTTGTGTACATTCGAGATGTGGTGTTCAGAGAGGTTAAAGAAGTTATTCAACATGAATTCCAACCAAAGGAACTTGAGAACATAGAGTTTGAGCTAAAGGAGGAAGAATTAGACTCTACAATAGAAGAGGAATCAGAAGATGAAGAGCCACAAACTCTAGGTGTGAGAAGATCAGTTCGAGAAAGAAGGCAACCAGAAAGGTACATTCCATCTATTTTTTGTTCAAATTTTGCTTTATCTATTACTGATGATGATCCCAGAACTATGAAGGACGCAGTAGATTCATTTTGGTTGACACCTTTTATTATCTTCTTGTTATCTTCATCTGATATTAACAATGTCTTACCATCCTCATGCGACCATTTGACAAGCTCAAACACGAATTGTCATCAGTCTTTTTGGAATAAAGCTGGCTTTAAAGATGTCGAGACTCATCATCTATCCTCATCATCTATCCACAACAGCTTTTTGGGGATAATGTCAATCCACAATGAGTGTCTGGATGCATTGTATCTTCTTCCCTTCTCCATCTATAAAAGCCCATCCTCATGCACTTGACAAGCTAGTTCCGAAGTGCTGGAGTTCTTGAGTTCTGATGTATTGGTGCTAGTATTGATTATAGTGAGTTTATGCTGCCGGAAGTCTGAACTGTGTATCCACAAGTAAAGAGAGAGAGAAGGATCTATTGCAAGGCATATGTAGCTGCTTGCCCAGCCAGAGGAGAGATTCAACGTCAGAACATTGGTTGTAATTTTCTCTGTTTGTTCATTAATAAACGACTATTATTATGGTTCCAATCTTACTGTTCATGATGATGATGTTTGATTTATGTCCTTTCTGACTGATATATAGTTGTATATCGTGGATTTTATGCTTGTATTCGCTTCGTTCTTTGCATGTGCAGGTGTCCATACGCGGGGATCGCTAGGATTGTGAGCTGCAGGAGCTGGAGAATGGAGATATCGACTCGTCTACGACAATAGCGTTGGATTCCAGGTTGGTTCTTCTTATCCACTTTCGATTTACAACTAGGAACTTGCATAATAGCGTGATTGATTGTTGCTAGACCCATTTTGGGCTAGTGGGATCGCCTCTGTCCGCAGAGGGGATTTACCTCTCCAACAGTGCTGCAAACTATATTTCGGGCATGGAAATTAAAAGAGATCAGGAAAAGATGAAGCTCTGGTTAAACCAGAGGAAGTATGTCGAGACAATATTGTAGAGGTTTAATATGCATGATAGTAAACTAGTGAAGGTTCTTATTCATGTAAGTGTAAAGTTATCTGTTGAACAGTGTCCCAAGACATAAGAAGAGGAAGAGGACATGTCCCGTGTTCCATATGAAAGTCGAGTCGATAGCCTTATGTATGCAATGGTCTATACTAGACTAGACATTACACATGCAGCAGGAGTATTGAGCAAGTTTATGTCAAAACCAAGGAAGGAGAATTGGATAACAGTGAAGCGGGTTTTCAAGTATTTGCATGGCACTAGTGATTTTGGCTTGTGCTATCAAGGAAGACTAAGATTGGACAAAGTGTTGGATATTCATGGCCTTGTTGATGCAGACTAGGCTGGAGAATTGGATCAAAGAATATCTAAAAGTTGGTATGTGTTTAACCTATTTGGAGGTGTAGTTAGCTGGATGAGTAAGAAACAATCTGTAGTGGCACTATCAACTACAAAGGAAGAATACATGGTAGCCACTCATGTAAGCAAGGAAGTAGTTTGGTTGCAGAGATTGTGTTCAAGTATGGGGTTAGTACAAGGAGCTATAAGGATAGACTGTGACAACCAAAGTGCAATTTTCTTGGCAAAGAACCATGCTTATCATTTAAAGGCAAAGAACATTGAGTATCACTTTGTGAGGGATATGATAGTAGACAAAAAGGTGTTGCTGGTAAAGGTGGACACTTTGAAGAATACTGCAGATGCATTGACAAAACTGTGAGCTCTGAGAAGTTCTCTTGGTGTAGAGAAAAAATGGGCATTGCATGGCTAGATAAATGACTAATATCTCTTATTTCCCCCTGTGGAAAGAAAACAACAAGTGGGAGAATGTTGGGTTGTGTTATATTGTTTCCACGACTAGCCTACGTAGTCAACTGGGGAGTTAGAGGGGGGGCGGATCCCCCCCTTCGTTGTGATGATTCCGCAGTGGGGGGGTCACAGGGAGTTTGAGGGGGGTGGGTAACCCCCCTCTACAGGGTCCAGGGTAGTGCCCTGGGGAAATTTTTTTGGACCCTATATTAGGTTGAGTAGACCTGCCAATGGTTTTGTGCATGGTTTTCGCACATTGTTTTGGACACGATGTTTTTCAGTCCATGGTTTTGTACATGATGGTTTTCTATCCATGGTATTGGATGATTCGGAATTTAGAAATATGTATTATAATATTTAAAAGAATATAATGAAAAATCAAGTTGGTAGTCCTGGTTTTGGGATCCAGGGGAAAATCTCTATGTATATGTGTTTTATGTGTTATGCTCTCGCATTGTTTATTTTCTATGTTTTAGAATTCATATGCAAGTAATTTCTATACGAGGTTAAAACCTAGATGAAGAAGTCACAATAAATATATATGATTCATAAGTTGTTTCAAGACTCTTAAAAGAAAATGGCTCCTTAACAATAAAAAATGAAAATGCAAACTCTTTTTTAATGATAGTTTTTCTAAGTCAATATGCTTCTTCTTATTTTGTAAGCTTAGGAATATATTGATAATTCAAGAGATAACATGTACATCATGAGTTTTCCTATTGTGGTTTGCCAATGGGGAAATCAAACCAATGAAAAAAATATATATCTTTTGTCCAACACTTGATATAGTACTCAAGAAAATTGTCTTTGTAGCAAGTCTCTACATTTTTCCTAGTGCTAGCATGCATATACATAAACATAATATCATCAAAACTGTAGCTATGTTGCTTGAATGCCTTGAGTAATATAGGCCTACATGCCCAAGTAAGAGTGTTGTTGTAAATAAAAAGGAGGGTCATGAAATAGTTAATTATAAGTTGACACATCAATTGGTGCCATTAGTGTGCCTAGTGAAGCAAGGCATTTTAGTTTTGAGAGTAGGGCCTCAATTCACGCTAGTTGAAGATCCATGTCCCTATGCTCGAGAGACATTGCTCAATTCTATTCTGGAATAGAATTGAGTTGAAGAGAGATATTTTGTTTATTTTCATCCTTGTCCTCGAGAGCTTTACCAACAAGAGTTTTAATGTGCCTATTATGAAGAAAAATCCCTCTTGCGAACAAGAGCAATCTCCCTAGACTTCTAAGAACCCTAGTAACAAACACACAATAATTTCTACCTTTCTATAAGTTCTGATCATTTGAAAGCAATAGACTGAAAAAGGTCTATAACCAATTTAGCAAACTGATTGATGAAGTCCCTCAAAGCTTTCGACCACTCACTCTTTGATGTTCCAAATGTCCTCTCGTTGTTGGTGGCTGGATTTGAATGTTTTTACCCACCTTTTTACCTTGTTTCCTATGTCCATTTTACACCATTGTTGGTCAATTTATAGTTTATACCGCACAGGTATACCTCTTTTAATGTCATTATGAATCATTAATCAATGAAGCATAGTCATAGGAGATTGTTTCCTAAGTGGCTTGCTAATTCGATTATTCTTGCATATTTGGAGGGAGAATGATCAAGACCATGGTTCAACGAATGGTGACCATCAAGCTGGCAGTGCTATCTTGAGACATCAGCTGCAATGGTGGATCAACCTTTCAATCAACGCACTGCTATCTTTATATTTTGTTTTTCTTAAGAAACCACTATGTAATTGTAGGCAAATAGCTACCATAATTCTAGGAGTTATTAGTGTTAACAAATTGTATAAGTAGAGTTACGGGGTTGTGAAAGCTGATAGTTAAGATCATAGAGAATTATGTTAACTTTGAGTCTATAACAACATACATTGTAATATCCTTTTGATTAATGAAATTCTGATCTTCTGAGCATTTCATGACTTCTTGATCTTGCCACAACCCTGATCAGGGAGTTGGGCCCACTCTCCTGACCAGGTGTTATTGGATAGATGTGTGCATAGGTTTATTTCAGTTAATTTATTTATTGTTGTGAATGATTATCAGTGTGTTTTTGTGAGTCTGCTTTACTGTTATAGTCATTATTCATTGTTACTCTTATTTGTTGTTCTAGTTGTCGCTTGTTGTTACACATTGTTAAGTTTATAATTAAATGTTCAGTATTGGGTAGGGAAGTTGTGGCCTTCATATACTTTGCATGATAGTCTTAAAATAACTCGTAGAATCCTGAGTTGAAAATTAACGTGGAATTGGGTGAATTGCGTGATTCATATCTGAACAACAACATTTTGGCATCATTGTCGGGGAGGCTATTGAAGGCGCGAAAGTATGACTAGTATTGACCATAGGATTGATTTTTCATCCTAAGGAGGGAATTTTTTTTTCACCCTACTCTAGGTCCTGAGCATTAGATCATTTTTTTTGCTTTGATTGTCTTGTTTTATTTTTCATAGGAACCACTCTCTCATCCTAGGAAGGTAAGTTTTTCACCCTGTTTCAGTTCCTGAGCTTAATTTTGTGATTGATTTATTTTCTTCTTTTCCTTTCTCTTTAGGGGCCACTCTCTCGTCCTGGGGAGGGAATTTCTCACCCTGCTCTAGGTCCCAAGCTTTCAATTTGCTTGAATGTTTTCCTTTTATTTATTGATTGCATGAATAGAGATACAAATAAAAGGGGCAAAGGAAGACCCCGAAAAGAAGAGGGAGAGATCTAGACATAAATACCTACATCCAAGAGATCATTTCAAGAGTTGAGCTAGGAGCATCGTCGTGAGCTACTGTTAGGGTGAGATCCCATATGAGAAATAAAGGTCATTCAGTTTCACAACTAGAAGTGCAATTCATGGAAGAAGAAGTAGCAAGTAGAGGATCTGAGGAACTACACACTGCAAGTTTAGAGGAAGAAGATTTGAGAGAATTCTATGCATCATTTGATCGAGGGAGTGTCGTTAAAAAATCTCAACCACATATTATAGAACAACCAGAGCTAGAACCTGTTGAGATTCCAAGTGAATATTAGAAGATATTCATGACTCCTACAACTTCTTCGATTGAATTCCGAATTGGACATATCAGAGGTGATGTGCCTATGAAGCCTATTCCTTTGACAACATTACCCAATTTCCATGTTCTTTCTTCCGAGGATCTAGACACATTCCTTTTGGAATTCGATGTTGTTTGTCGGGGGTATGATTATAATTTTGATGCTCAAAAATTGAATATATTCCCCGCTACTTTGAAGGGCATAGCTAGGAGATGGTTTATGGGTTTAGAGCGAAAATCTATTACTACATGGGAAGATATGAAGATGATTTTCCTTGTGAAATATCAAGATTACTGCAAATCCTGAGATGTGAAGGAATAAATCTTTAAGATTATGCAGAAATAGGATGACAACATGGAGGACTTTGTGGAGCATTTTCAATATAGTTTGCAGAGATCACGCCATCATGATCTGAATAAGAATATTTTGAAAATAAACTTTCTCTGAGCACTGAGGGAGGAATCTTTGGAACTATTGAATGTAGTAGGGAAAGGAGACATATCACAAGAGAAATTTGATGCCATTTGCATATTGTGCATCAAGTGTTCACGAGGGGCTATGAGGCATAAGTAGGGGATCCGAACTCTCAAGACATTTGGTGGTGGAGTTACAAAATTAGAGATTGGGAACTTGTTGGACTATTTGAGAATTGATATCCTAAGCACACTGTCATCACAGTTGGACATGTTATAGGTGATTCAATAGAAGTAGATAGAAGTAGAGAAGGCTATGTCCATTTTCTTTCCTCAATGCAGGAAGAATCATCCACTAAAGGAATTCCCATTGAATTCCATCGAGACTTGTGTGATATGTGAATAGAGTCATTCCACTAGCACCTGTCCATCTCTTCCTGGGTTGAAGGTAGCTTTTAAAGGAAAAAGTGAAGAAATAGATCAGCTGTATTTTATGGGATCAAAGAAACTATGGCAACCATGACCACAAAACATGAATCAAGGTATGCCTCAAGACCCTTCTCAGTATTTTAATAATCTAAATTTTGGGCCTCAGTATGTACCTTTTTCACCCTCATGGTCGCAGTCTTATCAATATCCAATGCCCTAGAAACCATGGTACCCTCAATTTGGTCCAAACTCTTCACGGTTCTAGAATTGGCACAGACCTCCTCCTCCTCCCCCTTTAGGGAAATTCTCCCAACCTATGCCACAACAAAAGCTACAGTTTCCTTCTAATGTGTCCACTAGTAATCCTCCTCTTCTTCCACAACTTCCAGTTCAATCCAATCCACATCCAAACAGTAGAGGGGCTCAGCAGGTTGAGACACTCAACCTCCCTGCATATAGTATTGCCACCACGAAATTTAACGAATTGAATCTATAATTTGGTCGGCTCGTGAATATTCAAACTTCACCAATAATTGTTGAACATACCGATGGTGAAGTCTCAAAACTAGAACCTAAAGATTCTACTAGAAAAATTTGGGGATGAATCTATACAAATTCTTATGTAACAACAAACCCCTTCACAAATGATTGTTACTAGAGGCTGTGAGACTGGTCCACCTTATCTTGAGAGATTATCATTGAGCAAACAAATTCCTCGTCTTGAATTTTAATTTTTAGGGGAACTGCAAAATTTGTTTGTCAAAATCTCTTTACTTCAAGCTATGGATGTACTGATTTATGCCAAAACAATTAAAGAATATCGCTCTAAGAAACCTGGCAGAAAACCAAAGGATCCACTTACTATTCATGTTATGGTAAAATTATCAGACATAATTATGGGGAAGCCTATACCTGTTAAATACAGGGACCCGAGGAACCTGATTCTAACAGTACAAATTATTAGGGTTGGTATCTCAAATGTACTAGTAGATTTGGGGGAAGAAATTAATGTTTAACCTCTACAAATGTGATTAACTTGGGTCTGTGAAACCTTAAACCAACTCCCACCATCCTAGAATTAGCACATTGGTATACTATAAGACCAATAGGGAAGTTGAAAGATATAACTATTTTAGTAGACTTATGGTAATACCCTATCAATATTTTGGTTTTACATACTCAATCCCTAGTTGGTGGACATCCTTTGATTTTAGGAAGACCTTAGCTTGCGACCGCAGATGCTTACATTAGGTGTCAGTCTAAAAATATGGTAATCTCCAATGGGGAAGTTACAAAGAATCTTATCCTCTACCCCCTTGCCAAACCAAGTTCATTAGATAAACCAGGATTTACCTTGATGCAAAAATATCTACCTATGAAAGAGCCCGAATCTGAGAATGAAGAAGTTAGACCTATCCTTACCATCAGTGAGGCTCTTTGTTTCAAGGATGAAATGGAGGATGATGCCATTAACACCTTTCTCAGCAATCCCGACTCCATTTCTGACCCAACCCGCCATCTCTTCGAATTAGTCATGAGTTGCATGGTTCAGGAAAATATGGAACTAGAAAGAGAAGTTGGAAATATTCCTATAATTGTACCCTGTTACAGTATTTCTGTAGAAATTGAACCAGGGAAAACATTGAATATTAATCCTACCCTTTCCCCCTCCCAAACTGAATGGTTACTAAAGGTCCTTTGGGAACATAAAGAAGCCTTTGCTTGGGAGTATACATATATGAAAGGCATCCCTACTGATTTATACACTCGTCACATATACATTAAATAATAATGTTGACATGTTAGGAAACCACAAAGAAGAAAGATGAATTACAGAAGCTATTAGACGTGGATTTTATTTATCTAATATCGGACAATGAATGGGTTTCCCCCTGGTCATTGTTCCTAAGAAGAATGGGAAGTGGCAAATTTGTGTGGATTATAGCGAATTAAATAAAGCAACATTAAAATATCATTTTCCCCTACCCTTTATTGACCAGGTCCTTGATACATTAGCCAAAAAGAATATTTTCTCCTGTTTGGATGGATTCAGCAGATACAACCAGATACAAATAGCTCTTGAGGATCAGGATAAAACCACCTTCACATGTCCTTAGGGGACCTTTGCCTACCAAGTCCTCCCATTTGGTATTTGTAATGCACCTGCTACCTTTCAAAGGGCAATATTAGGAATTTTTTCTGATCTAATCAATGATAGTGTTGAAACCTACATGGATGACTTCACCCCATATGGGGATTCTTTTCTAAAAATATTAGATAAAGTACTTAAAAGATGTATACATACACATGTTTCTCTTAGTACAATAAAATGTCATATGATGATGGAAGAAGGAATAGTGTTGGAGCATCGGCTTTCAGCTACATGAATTTGGGTTGATCCCACTAAGGTAGAGGTATTTTTGAATTTTCCTACACCTAAGACACTGAAACAAGTACATAGCTTTATTTTTTTATGTTGGATATTACAAGCGGTTTATAGAAAAAAAATCTAAGACAACATTCCCACTTTTCCAATTGTTACTAAAAGATGCAAAGTTTGTGTGGACAAATGAATGTGAAGCACCCTTTAAGGAAATCAAAGAACTGGTTTGTAAAGCTCTGATATTACAAGGTCCTAAATGGAAGCTCCCATTTCACATCTCTACAGATGCTTCTCAAATAGCTATAGGGGCAGTCCCGGGGTAACAAGAGGATAAGAAATCGTATGCAATCTATTATGTCAGCAAGAACTTGACTCCTGCTGGACTGAACTATACAGCAACTGAAAGGGAGGTCTTAGCTGTTATTTATGTTATTAATAAGTTTCAGCATTATATTACAAGGTATCCTACTTTCGTTCACATTAATCATACATCTATCAATTATCTGGTGAATAAACCAATAACCCTTGGTTGTATTACAAGATGGTTGTTTTTAATTCAATAATTTGATATTACCATTGTAGATAAGCCAGGGAAAGATAATGTAGTTGTAGATTTCCTATCTAGGATGGATACTAGTGATGAAGGTACCCCTGTAGAGGATATTTTTCCTGTTGAACATATTTTTTCAATTTGTACTCACACTATGTGGTATGCATATATTGCTAACTATCTTGCTACACGAAAGGTGCCTCAACACTTACCATATAAAGAATAGCGAAAGATTATCCATCATAGTGCCCGCTATTCATGGATAGAAGAATATCCCTTTTACACATGACCTGACCAACAAATCCACTGCTGCATAAGTGAGGATGACATCTATGATTGTTGGCTGTGGAACCTGATTATCTTCTTTATTGAGAGGTATCATCGCATTGGACCCTAGTTCGTAATGTGGCGGCAACGCTGCCCGTAATATTTGCACTGCAAGGGGGTCCAGGGGGGGCGGCTGCGCCCCCGAAGCTAAAAATAGATGTAAAATTGCCTTGTAGAACATTTTAATTTCATAGTCAATATGGGTTGTTCATTAGGCGGAGATCTGATGGTAGAAGTTATGTTTAATTTAGGTTTTTTTTTCCCTAGAAGGAAACCCCTTGCTATATATGAGGGAAATGTATTGCATCTATGTAGATCTATATTCTGAGTGAGAAAGAGAGAGGATATTGTGTGAGAGCAAAGAGGAAATTACAATGGATTTGTTGTAGGTTGTATCTCTTCATTTTGTTGGATAATATAAAAGGAAGGACTAGTTATTTCTCCATGGACATAGCCCAAATTGGGTGAACCACGTATATCTGTGTCTCTCTTGTTTTATGTGTTTATATTTTTGCAATATATTTTATGTGTTCCTTGCTCTATAATATACAATTTCCTAACAATGATGTCCTAAAGCTGCTCATGATGACCCCTGCAGGGGAAATTTTGCAGATAAGCGGACATGTCATAAGGTGCTGAAAATGGGGTACTATTGGTCCTCTATTTTTCGTGATGCAAGGAAATATGTTTGAGGGTGCAATAGTTGCCAACGGATGTGTCAACCTAGTTGGGAAGATGAGATGTTGCTATAGCCTCAACTAGTTCTTGAGCCCTTTGAAAAATGGGCTATTGATTTCGTTGGACCATTCAATCCACCTTCACATCAGAAAGTTCACATTCTAGCTTGCATGGATTATGTGAGAAAGTGGGTACAGGCCAAGGCTGTTGTGAAAGCAACAGAATAGGTTGTCTCAAACTTCTTATTTGATGAAATTTTTGTTTGGTATGGAGCTCCTAGAGAGATAGTTTCAGATGGAAGGGCATAGTTTACATCACATCTGATGGAAGGGATTATGAAGAAATATGGGATCAAGCATAGGGTAACATCTCCATATCACCCTCAAGCGAATGGCAAAGTCAAGAGCACAAATAAGGTATTGGAAAATATTCTTACAAAGACTGTAGCAAACCATCACCGAAATTGGGTTGAAAAACTTCCTAAGGCACTGTGGGCATATAGAACAACATGGCGAAACACAATAGGATTTTCACCATACGATCTTGTCTATGGGAAATTCCCTTTGTTTCCAATGGAATTTGAAATTAAGATGCTCAAGACAACCCTTGAAGTATTTTTGAATCTTTCAGAAGCCCAGAAACACCAACTATAATAGTTAAATGAGTTGGATGAAATTCATCTGATAGCTATCCAAAATACCGCTGCAATTCAGCAGTAATGAACTAAATGGCACGATAGATTTATCAAGAAAAAGGTGTTTCAAAGGGGAGATTGGGAATTTATCTATGACTCTCGGTTCAAATATTTTAAAGGAAAACTTTGCTCCAGATGGATGGGACCATATGAAGTTGACACGGTGTTTGATAACGGAATTGTTAGACTTATAACAATTGATGAGGCACATACTCCTTTGCTTGTAAATGGACATCGCCTTAGACTGTATCACGTCCAGCTTCTAAAGACTCCTTTATTAAAAATTTCTCTGACAATTCTGGTTTTGAAATTATTAGTGCAAAGAACTCTTCCTCTTCACCTCTAATCTATAAAAAAACAATAATATATATATCTAATATAATAAAATGTTGTTACTACTCTATCATTCTTTTTTCTGCAACTAATTCACTGGTGATGTTACTCCATGGTGATGGAAATTTCATCTAAGTACTTTGGTGTTGTTACTCCTCCACTGTTGTTAATCTGTCAAGGTAAGTCACTAGGTACGTCCCCAATCAACTTTGTGGATTTGATTGATAATTCATTTGATAGGACTCAATATGACCGTGGATGGTCATCCCTTAGTTGGGGAGAAGTATTATAATAAATATGAAGACGCCATAATTAAAATTTAGTAATGACTTGTCGTATCACCATTCAACCCTGTGCTAAGTGTGTACACTCCATGACCCTCGCCATACCCCACAGTTATCTGTATGCATCAGGACTTGAATAAGTACGATTGTGCTAATGGATGGTCTTTTCCAATTTTGTGAAATGATTACCATAATTATCACTCATTATTACCATAATCCGCCATGTTAATTTCCATATTTTACCATTATCATCTCAAATTTTACTATCACCACACCCCATCCCCACCACAACCTTGTCACTGAAAATTTACCTACCGACACTCCTCCTCAACAGTCTTGTTGTTACTCCAATTTCTGCTATTGAGCAATGGCAGAATGGGTGGGCAAGCCATTAGGCATGAACAAGAGGATACAGTGCAGGTCCAAAGCAATCTAGACATATGGCAGGTCTTCTTAGATGCAGGATGGCATGTGTATTTTGAGAGGTTGCAGGGATTTGATGAAGCTATAACTGTCAAATTCACGTTGAATTTGGATGGGAATAATTCCAAATTCTATGGGTTGGATATTTCTGTCACAGAGGAATTAGTTTCGACTATCGGTAGATTGTGGTAAGGGGGGCAAAAATGGTTTTCAAGGAAATATCCTTTGCTAAAGTTCCCGGAATTGTTCTTGGAGGCTGGAAAAATAACATTCCAAAAGGGTAGGGGGTATGATAAAAAGTATTTGTCGCACCCATGGGCCAAGATTGCATATTTTTTCATGAGGTACATTACTTGTAAAGGCTGATTTGCTACCTTATTTAAGTATCATTTCAAGCTTTCTGCATGCCCTTGGTTTCGGCATGCACATATTCATTCTCTAGATATGCACTATTTTCTATGGAATAGTCTTCATCTAATGGCGTAGTCTACTTATCGGTATCGACAAGCATTAGCGATCCTTACAAATCATGGGTTGGTCAAACTATTAGTGGTACATGCTCTGTCTCGAACTTCTGTGGCTTGACCATAATTCACCGAGCTAAAAGAGAAAGAACTTGTATCTATGATGCCTGCAAAGGAGGATGAGGAATAATTGATGGCAAAAGAAGAAGAGGTCACAGACGATGCCACTCCATAAGAACTAGCATCACCTGCTGGCCCAACAGGGGCAAAAGCAATGCAGACAAGAGAGGGTAGAGATGACGCTACTCCACAAGAACCAGCATCACTTATTAGCCCAATGAGAGTAGAATATATGGAGATAGAAGAGAATGCAGTCAACATTGTTCCACAAGAACCAGCATCGCCTGTTGGCCCAATGTGAGTAGAATAAATGGAGATAGAAGAGAATGCAGTCGATGTTGTTCCGCAGGAACCAGCGGCGATTGCCAATTTGAGGAGAGAATCGCCGCCCTTGGATGAAATTGCAGGTGGTATTGACACACAAGAACCAACATCACCTATTCAATAAAATGAGGAACCTTTGGATGAGGTTGCAAGTGGTATTGATACACAAGAACCAACATCACCTACTTAAGAGATTAAGGAACCCTTGAAAGAAACAGGGGTCACAATCGACACTACTCCACAAGAACCAATGTCGGCTGTTGAGCAGGAGTACAAACTAGAAGAAGCATAGGAAGAAAAATAAAAAGGGAGTGCAAAATAGCCACTGAACACAAGGGAAGGAGGGCCTAAGGCAGCAGGAACTGAGAGAATGGACACTAAAGAAAACATTTTTCTTTCTCTACTTCTTGCATCCTTACCAAGAGGGCCAAGGAAGTTTCATTCCCCTAAGCATCTAGTGAAGGAAAAAACCTCTCCCCCGATCTTAAAATTTTCCGAGGAAATTAAAGGCAGTGTCATCGACATTATTACAAAAGAACCAATGTCGACTGGTGAACAAATTTCACAAATTGAGGGATTGGTGATCGACACTGTCACGCAAGAACCAGTGCCGACCAAAGAACAAACTGAAGAGATTATGGCCAATGCTGTCTCCATAAGGCCATTAGAGGAGAATGTTGTTGTTGACACTACCCCACAGAGACCTGCAGTGGCTACAAAGCCATAAAATGAAGGTGTGGAGGATTCGAGACCCGAAGGAGAAAATGGTTGGGTAGCAGAATAGTCACAAGAAAAGGGTGTTGAAGACACTACCTCGTAAGGGCCTATAGTGACTCTAGAACCACCAAGGGAAGATATGGAGATTTTGAGACTTGAAGGAGAAGACATTGGGACTATTCCCTGAGTTGAGGAACAAACAGAGGGGGTCAGGGTAAAGCAAGAGTCGATTGACAAATTTGTCGACGTCAATCAACCAAACCCCAGATCGGCTACGATACTAGTCGAGGAGGTTGTTGTCAAACACGAATTCATTGAGAAATGTTGAAAAAGAAGGCATCCTCTTAAAGAAAGGTACCAATCACAGTTTAGGGAAAACATGCAGCTAAAAATGGAAGTCGTTAAGCTAAGGAGGAAGGTACTATGCTTACGAAGGAAATTGAGGAGGCATAAGAAGAATGATGTGAAACTTGGGGATAAAACCATTTCAGTAGCAACGCAGACTGAATATAGGTCTACAACCTTTGTGGCTACACAGACCGAGTCATTTTTGCATGTGATTGAGGCACGAGAATTTTTCATGACTATAGAGATTCAGAAGTGGCAAGTTGTTGTAGCTCACCTTCAACGGGGGACCATTCCTTTAGAAGCCCACTGGGAAGGAGTGAGGGGAGTTTGTGAGTAAGCTGTGAAAATAGTTACCAATTACATGGAGTAGATATAGAAGGAGAAACAAAAGCAGTAAAAGTAGCAGAATAAAATCGAGGAATTGGAAGGGCAAGTGCAGCTATTGAACACTGATAAGGAAGAAATGTTTGCTCTGGCACAATAGGTAATGGCTTGCCAATCCCTGCCCAAATCTATGCTCTATTCTTCCATGAAAAATATTTATCCTTTTGTTTAGAAATCATCCGTAAGGAAATCATTCATGTGATAGATGACCCAATACAGTTTTTTTGCATCTTGAGAAGCCACAATACTCTGAATCAGCACCTGATGTGTGAAATCTATATGCATGATTACTTTTTGGCGATGATCAATCATTCAACCCAGTGCCATATGTGGGAGATATTCAATTGAGAGCATTTACCTCCTACACAGTTAATCAGGTTATGTGGAAGAAGGCCTTCAACACATTCGAAGAGAATCAAGCAAATAGGCCACTTGTCCTTTGGATGGAGAATTGTCAATATGTGAATGTCTATAACAGACACCAAACTTTCTTGGAGGTCGAAGGATGAAAAGGAAAAATATTGAAAACCCAGAAATGGTGCATTGACATATGCACAAAACAAATTTTTACTTGTCAAGAGGAGGCTCTGGATAGCTACCAAAAACAGTGGACGTTATTGTCATCAGCCATCAAGATACGTGAACCTTTTAGGGCCCCCAATTTTTCTTGGGCTTTAAATAGAGTACCTCGGTATATTTCATGCATGCAACTTCATGGGTTATGATGGATGGGTTTGAGATTCCGATTCCCCATTATCTAGCTACCAACCGATCAGTATAGTCTAGCTTATGAGGTAGGTGAGGATTGGTGGAAGGAAGTCCTCAAGATAGATGGATATAAGCCTTCGGGGATAAAATGGCTGCAAATTATGATCTCGCACAAATTCATGTTGATCACCGCAACTCCAACCCATATCCGCACAGGCGATGGGCTGCATGAGGACATGCAAAAATACTAGTTGGGGGGCGATATTGGTGGTTGGATTTACATGTTTTTACCCACTTTTTTACCCTATTTCCTATGTCCATTTTACACCATTGTTGGTCAATTTACATTCTAAACTACATATGTATACTTCTTGTCATGTCTTTATGAATCATTAATCAATGAAGCATAGTCATAGGGTATTGTTGCCTAAGTGGCTTTCTAATTCAATTATTCTTGTAGATTTTGAGGAAGAATGATCAAGATCATGATTCAATGAATGGTGACCATCAAGATGTCAGCATTATCTTGAGACATCAGTTGCAATGATGGATCAACCTTTCAATCAATGCACTATTAAATTTATATTATGTTTTTCTTAAGAAACCACTATGTAATTGTAGGCAGACAACTACTGTACTTCTAGGAGTTGTTGGTGTTAACAAATTGTATAAGTAGGGTTACAGGGTTGTGAAAGCCAACAGTTAAGATCACAAATAATTACATAACTTTGAGTTTGTAACAACATACATTGTAATATCATTTGATTAATGAAATTCTGATCTTTTGAGCATTTCATGACTTCTTGATCTTGCCACAGCCCTGATCAGGGAGTTGGGCCCACTCTCCTTACCAATTGTTGTTGGATAGATGTGTGCATAGGTTTATTTCAGTTAATTTATTTGTTGTTGTGAATGTTATCAGCATGTTTCTGTGAGTCTACTTTGGTGTTGCTCTTATAGTTGTTACAATCATTGCTTATTGTTACTCTTATTCATTGTTACAATTGTTTCTTGTTATTACACATTGTTAATTTTATGATTGAATTTTTAGTATTGGGTACGGAAATTGTGGCCTACATATACTTTGCACGATAGCCTTCAAATAACTTGTAGAGCCCTGGGTTGACAATTAATGTGGAATTTTGTGAATTTCATGATTCATATCTGAAAACCAACACTCGTCACTCCCAACATCTTCTCCGCAATTTTCTGAAAGAGATATACAAAGACAAAGGCAAACAAGAGATCAAATCATACATCATATAATCAAAGAGATAAATGAATCAATTAACTAATTATACATATGAACTGACCAATTATGCAACCAAAACTCATGTAGGTGATCAAGGAATCCTACAAATCAAATCAATAGAGATGTAGCCTTGATGTAGCAAGCCCTTTCTGCAATCTCTAATCCTGTTCCTTACAATACAAGCCTTCCAACAATCCTCTCTAAAACCTTAGACATGTAATGGCTTTATAGGCCAAGGATGAGAAGTTATGGATCCATTTTCCAAGGGATGAGATCCACTATTAGTGAGATAGAGATTCCACAAAGGAACGAGAGTTATTCCATGATGGGAGGGATCAACATTGAATAGGCACTCATTCGAAGCTTGTTGGTTGGGATAGATGCTACCAAAAATGCTTCTAGACTTTACATTTTATTTTTACGTAATTCAAATCATGTTCACAGTTCATTGTGGAAGACAGTGTGTACTTCTATGTAGATAATAATGTCTTCCCTACGTATGTGCAAGAATCAACTAGGTAAGAACATAGCCAAAATCAGGGTTTTATATCATAGAATCTAGACATTCCACTTTCTTTGGGATAATTTAGTTTCAAACTTTCAAGGGGAATTCTCTAGGACACATTTGTGGATAGCGAGAGATCCAAACCGGTGGTCATTTGCCTGATATGAAAAAATGACATGTAACAGATTGCCCCTTAAAGCACAAAGTTAGAAGACATATTTTTATTACTAAAGTGCTTTATCATGCGAAGGTTTGGGTTAGAGACTATAGTCAGAGACCTAAAACAATCAGGAAAATGTTACAATACAATATATATTATCATCACTAAGGTAGGAATTCCCATACTCAGGACCTAAATGTCTTAATAACACAGTATGGAAATACATATGAAGATCCATGTTAAAAGATAACATAGTATGGACAGAGCTATCAATGGATCTATGTTTACAATCATGAATATTTAATAACTCCATGTAGCCTGGATGGATGAAACTAGATCTAGGGTCTTGATCTCCATCTCTCAATTCGTAGTAGGAATCTAGCCATGTGAGTGAATGTCTCCAAGTTGAACATTTTAGAAACCACTTGATTACTGGTTAATGATGTGAATCGTTAACAAGCGCAAGAGAAACTACCAATAATGAAAATGTCTCTCAAGGTACTTCCAGTACAATATATGAAGTGTGAATAGATGATTTGATGTCGAACACTCATAGAATGATTTGATTGAAGGCCAATGATGAGAACTTGGTATCAAAGGCGAGAAACCTACCATTAAGGCATGCAAGCCTCAAGGTACTAAAGGTTTCTAGATCAACTTCCTAGATAATGAGGTGAAGTCGATAGGAAGCAATACGTCGCAGGAGGGCCTACAACACGAAACTCATGTCAATTTTTGAAGAGCAACAGTTTAGAGTAATTCAGGACTGACTCAAGGATGGTTGATGCAACTGAAGGCGAAGACTAGAAAAGTAATTTTGATTGAGGTTGAACTTCTCTTGAACATATCAGAGACACGACATGATGACTTGGCATCATTTAACTCAAAAAATAAAACCCAAGAAAATTGAAGACTTTCAATGAGGTATGGTCAACTGAGTAACAAATGGATTTCCCAACTCGGACATGAAAGTGATGGAGTGTCATGTTCAAGAGAAACTTACTGCCTTTTACAAATGTAAAACAAAGATTCTTTCTTACTTTTCCCCGCACCATTACTAGCAAGTACCTCTTTATTTTTTACAAGCCTGAGGAGGATAACATATGCTTGTACTATAAGCTCATCCTTCAGATGAGTCCTCCAAAGTATTTTTAATGAACCCTAAGAAGGACTTGTTTGGTCTCGTCATACTTAACGAGTCTTATACTGTTTAATTTTTACAAGTCCAGTAATGGGGTAACTCGATGTTGTTTTCATGTTTAAAGAGTTTGAAAAGACACAAAAAGAAAACTTGTTCAATTATTTTATCGTAAAATTTTAATGAGCCTGAAGAAAGTAAAGCTCAACGTTTTTTAGTTTTAGGGGGTTAGAAGAAAAACGTAAGTCAACTCCACAATGTTATTTTTCATAAATTTAGTCTCTCAAGCTCGAAAAAGGATAAAATAATGTAAGAGAGAAGTCTATTGACCAAGATTGGTCAACGTATACCTTTTTCTTAAATAGTATGATTCGGTCAATAAAAGGGGTAAACTTATACCGAAAGGATGGTTGTTCATTAACTTTTACAAGTTCAAACAATCAAGTACTTGGGGATATTTTTGTTTTTAAGCAGTCTAAAAAGGGCATAAAGAGAACTCCATGGTTTCACTTTTTCACAAGTTTTAATGAGCTTGAAAAAGTGATAAACAATACTCAGCACCAAAATGATTTGTTTCCGTAATTATCCCGTAACCTGCACACTTAAACTCAAAATAATTATCTTTACTCAACAATAAAATGAAAACATTTATAAAATTGGACTTAAAAAATTTAATAGGTAGAAAATATAATTTAATTAGCCCTAAAAACTTATAAAAAGTCCAAAAAAGTAAAAAGTTCTCACCGTTTTCATTTTTACCCTTTTGAGAGAGATAGAAGCAATTTTTTACCAAAAAATTCCAAAGCTAATTCCGGGCAAACCATTGGACAAAATCACTAGCCTCTTTCACCAGGTAAATGGTTTATCCAAGCTCTTCATTTTTACATCAATCTTTTAGCTTTTCACTGCAGATTTTTGATTTTTGGGGAGGGTTTTGTAAAAGGTTTTTCACCCTCGGTGTGCACAGGTAACCTTCATCGAGCATGCGCACATTGACATAATTTTTAACGCTATGTGTGCAATTTCAAGGAAAGAAACTGCACACATGCACACTATCCATTAAATCCCGTTGCACACAACGCCGAGGGTAAGAAAAAACAAATGGAAATGCCCCAAATTTTTGCTAAATCTCTCCATATTTGTTTTGAATTATTTTTAATGTTTAATTGCAGGATGTTGAACCATAAACATGGAATGGAGAGAGCTTGAGCATGAAGAACAAGATATAATTGCTCGAAATGACCCAACAACCATACAAACCTTGACAAATTATGGATTATACAATATTTTCACCATTCCAGGCATGAGATCCCAATTAGACTTGCTTGAATGGATGGTAGTCAAGTTGAATGTTCAGGAAGAATGTTTCATAGTCGGAGACCACAAACTTGTCATCAATGTTGATGACATTTACTTCCTGAGTGGATTCCATGCCATCGCAAGGAAATCAGCTTGTATGACCATAGGCGCAGTCGCGAGAGCAATGCTACCTATTTGGTACAATATTGCATTGATGGGGCTACTCTCAAAGATGGTTGGATTGATATCAATACCATATCTCAAATTCCTTTGAAAGCCATCAGGTTTACTATTGCACGGTTGTGTGATAGAGAATCTTTACATTTGCTCATTAGGGCTGAGATGCATACTTCTATGGATTTCTTTAATGGGTACCATATTTAACTGGCGTGAGATTGTAGTTGTCAAACTGAAGGGGCAACTAACCAGGGTCAGAATGAGCAGACTCAAAAAATTTGGGTATGGGTCCTTTGTTATTTCATTCGCTCTAGAGCGGATTCCTATTTTGGATCCACAGGTATCTGTGAGGGAGGAGGGTGTCGTGACCCTCACATGCTAAAATGGGGTACACTTATGGCACACCATGGAGGTGGCGAAGGACCAACTATCAGTTTTACTGTTGAATTATTCGAGTGGCTGGAATTCCAGATCATCATGATCAAGGGCTTTCTGTATGAAGGGATGGACTACACAAGAGATCTAGACATGCCACTGCCTCCTGGGATGCAGTGGGGCACTATAGGTAAGACTTCACGTTTTGGTTGATTTTAATATTTTCATTTTTATTTTTTGGAATCTAACTAATTATTTGAAATGATCATGCAGATGTGGACTCATTAAGACCAGTTGGATTACACAAATATGACCAACGTGATGAGCAACCAGTTGCCCCCATAGTATAGAACTCGGATGTGATAGACACACTAACAAAGATAGAGCATAACCTTGAGAGGTTGACTCTGGACATTCCAGATGCCACTATAGATGATCTGCCTCTCCACTACCAGAGGCATACTACAAGAGTTCCCGGTCCTATTACCATTTGCTATGATGAGTAGCACATGCTATTTTATGCTACCATGGTCACCATCATACGTAGTGACCTGTTTGAGGGCTACACTTTTTTATTTTTGATGATGTATCAACATTTTTGGAAAATAAAGGCCACAAGGCCTTATGTCATTGGATGACATTTTTGTAAAAGCCATACTTATTTACAAACTTTTATATAATGAAAAACCTACTACTTCAATTTCTGATTATCTTATACAATATGTGAATGAATATTGCATTGATTTCTTTATAAATGTTTTACAAGTGCCAATTTAACACATAATTAGCTAATGCATCTATTAATGTGTTTAAATTTCTTGGAATATGTTGATATTCAATGTAATCAAATTGTCGTTCCACCATTCAAATGTAATACCATGAGTTATGAATCTAACCTAACGATCAATCGACGAATTCCAAATGTAATGGCATCAGATAATAACTCAAATCACTGCGCTATATTCTGCAATATTGTTCGTTATTTGACCGAGGCATATCCCATGAATAAAAACTAACTCATTTGTGGGTGAATATATGACCTAGGCTACGGAATAAAAAATCCGAGTACTATGACTAGCACCATTAGTGAAGCCAATGTATGGGGGAATGTGGACATCTACAAATCAGGTGTAACAAAAGATAAGTGAGAGAAGTAGTGAAAAAAGGTAAAACCGCTAAAAGTTGTTATATGTAAAATTATGGTACAGTAATATACAAATGTTTCACCAATCATTATAAGCATAATATAAATTTTGGTAAAGACCATTTATGGACTTTCCTAAAGGATTTCCATCATAACCCACTAGTTCATAAGCCCCTCTTTCCATTGCACATTTTACAATATAAGGGCCATGCCACATAGACTTGAATTTTCAAACGCCTAACTTATCGTGCTCTTGATCATAGAACAAGAATAAATCACCTTCTACATATGAACAAGGTTTGACATTCTTATCATATTTTGCTTTAACTTGTTTTTGTTGGGCCTCTCTAGCTATTGCAGCATCACGGTGAGTCTCATCGAGACATGCTAAGTACAAAAAGCACTCCTCTTCAGTAGAAGTAGCTAGTAATAATTCAATTTCTAGTTTCAAAGACAATATCTCGCATTCAATTGGTAGAATTGCTTCCATGCCATAGACAAGATGGAAAGGAGTAAAAGTAGTTGAAGCTTCTATTGTAGTGTGGTATGCCCACAAGGCTAGATGTAGAATTAGATGCCATTCTCGTTTATAAGTCCCGATAATTTGTTTAATCATGGTGGTTAAAACCTTGTTAATGGCTTCCACTTGGCCATTTTCCTGCAGGTAATATGGAGTAGAATTGTCATGATGCAGGCCTAGCTTAGTGGTAAGATCAGTCATCATATGGCTTCAAAAATGGCTACCATGGTCCATGATGATAGCTTATGGTACTCCAAACAAGCAATTACATGATTGAACACGAAAATGGATGTTGTTTCACCATCATCCTTGTATGTAGGCATCACCTCGACCCATTTTGTACAATAATCTACCGCAAGGATATTATATCCATGCCCCCCAACTGATTCAGGGTTACATGTGTTGGCTACTTGGGGCCTGACCCAGGTCCACCAATGAGTTTAGCCAAGCAAATCCAGGTACTATCGACCTATTCGGCAACAGTCTGCAGTGCGCGGACTGTGGTATCACCCGAGGTAGTATGGGAGGGTGCTGGAACTAGATTTCTGCACCCTAGGATGTCTTAATGAAGTCTGGGAAGTTCGCGAACCGATCTGTTCACTTGTGTTACTCCGCGCAACCATCTGTCCCTCGCACCTTATGCAACTGTTCCACGTAGCTCTGTAAAGGGCACGAAGAGATGTTGTCTAGATCCTTTATCCTTACCATGTCTTTATTATAGATCTTACTTAATTATGTGGGCCTGATATTCTTATTAATCATTCAATATTTATAACTAGTGCGTGCAATCATAAACTGTAAAGAGATGCATAAATATCACAGAAACTATAACACAAAGTATTCCAGAATCAACTTATCTTTTATTAATCTTCTGTTTCAATACAACCCAACTCCTCCCTGTGCACTTAGCTGCAGGGGTCCACGCAAACAGTTGTGGACTCTACCAGGCCTCTGCGCACACAGTTGTAGAGCCTCTCCCTAATAGTACAACCCAACACTCAGACTTACAGACTAAGAGTGAATTCCTTATTCAAAACCCATATTACTTCTCCAAGATAAGATTAAGACTAAAAACTGACTTTCCCCTTAGATCCTCACTCTATTTATACAATCCCATGGTCCACGGACCATGGGTAGGCTGACACACTCTACATTAAATTACATTATCTTAGGGTGGACAACCCTAGACTCTCGCGCTTCACACCCACATTTTTTGGGGTCTTTACATTACATTGACCAAAACATGGGCTTTAAGCCCAGAAACATGATATGGGGGGAATTCGCTGCCCAACAGGCCCCCAACACAATCATTGTGACTCGTCCTGAGTCACTTGGTTAGTGCGGTGATCTTCGCGCGGAGTCCATCCAACAACTTCTGTGCTTCGCTGACGTCTGTAGTACATTCTTCCGCTATCCATTGCACCAATTGTGCGCGTATCTCTGATGCATCATTATTAGGTGCAATTCCTTGCCTAAGTGCATATATGCCCTACATCTATGCCAGCTTTCCCTGAATCTTAGTGATGATCGTGAATGCTTCCTCGAGCCAAGGCTGGATGCATGCTTTAAGCACTGCTTCTTTCTAACACACGACATCCACCTGTTCCTTTAGAGCCTGGGCTTCCCTCATCTTGGTCAGTCGTTAAGTAAGGGCGACCATCTATGTGGTCCCCCAGAAATTATCATAGGCATGCTGCAACTCCCGCACTTTTGTCTCCAAACATTGTAGTGTTGGGTCTTCTTGGAGTGACATGAGGGCGACGAGTGACTGATCTAACAATTCCGTGCAATCCTGTCTAGCGCGCTCTATTTCTTCCAATGCCGATTGAATGGTGCGGTGCTAATGCTCTCTGAATTCTAGGGGTGTAGAGGGCTGCGCCTTTAGCCGCAGCTTCTTGATTTGCAGGTTGAGGTCCAGCTAAATCCTTGTTGCTTCCTCCTTTGCCTCTTGGAATCCACTGGCCAATTTTTGGATCCATATACCTACTAGTAATTCTGTTGCAATCTCTAGCTAGGGGACGCGGCAACATGCTTCCTTGATGATCTACTCCAACTACTGAGTCTGTGCTACCACTTCATCTCATTGGAGGTTCAGTTGCTCAATGTTGATTCACTGTTCACTGACCATCTGCACTGCGCGTCCTTCCCTAGTGCGGAGCTCCGTCGTTGCTCCATCCTGCAACTAGTATAATATCTCCCACGGGAGGGCAGCCAAGTTTAGGCCAAGTCCCTTAAGCTGGCCTACCACGGATCTATCCTCCGTGTTGTCCATTGTCAGTGCTCCTTCCGGCAGTGCAACGGTATTAGCCATTTTGGCCCGCAGCACCTGCTCTGTTGCTGATGTAACCGTAGCCCCGTAGATGGCTATTGTTCCCTGCTATGGGGTCTGCACTTGATGTTCCTGGAGTTGTGCCCTAAGCGCCCCCAACACATTCTGCTGCTCCGTCATTGCTTCCAGGAGTGCCTCCCTAGTGACCTCGCGAACTGTATCATCGATATCATATAGGTCACCCTCGGTCAGTGTAATGGGTTCCCCATCCAGTTTGCAAGCCTTGGTCTTCTTCTTGGGCCCTGTCCGTTCTGTACTATGTGGCCGCTTTAGCTGTGTGGATGATGTGTGTGGGTCCACGCCTGCCACTGTGTCCTCTGTCCCTTGTCCTATGGTCAGGTTCAGGCCTCTTTCTTTCTACATCGTGGTTTCCTTAGATGCTGCTACTGCTGGTGCCTTTTCCACAGTGGCCTTCGCAGCCCTAGCTGCTCGTTCCGCTTCTATTGTACTAGTGGCCTAGCGACATCCTTCTGTTTTTGAATCGTCGTCTCATCCCGCGCCACCAGATCTGGTGCGTGCTATTCTGATGGCTGTGAGTTGAGCACCACAAAGACAATGTCATCAATTGCGATGAAGGGGAGCGTGGTCCATTTCTACTCCAGATCCTTCCTTGCCCTGATATACACATTGTGCATATCTTCTTTAAAGCCTGCAAAGCTCCGTAGACTGTCATATACCATGGGGGATAGGTGCGGTTGTTTGTTGATCCACATCCGTATGCTCACCTCCATAAGTATCCAGAAGGTCTCGATCTCATGGATGCGCATGGCGTGCCTTGTCACCCAGAGCGACGCATATTTTGCTGCCTCTGGTAGGTCCTAGTCAAGGGGAGGAAACTGACTATCCTCAGGCAATTCTCCTACAACCAACAAGATGGATAAGAGCAACCACACGTAGTGGAAGGTATTACCTTGCTCCTGGGCCTCCCTGAAGTTTATCAGGAACTCCTCGTAGAGGAACTGTGCCCAGTTGAATCGTACCCCGTCTACGCATTGCTCGGCCAGCGCGATGACCGTTGCTGGTACCTCATTGCCATGGCATTTTCTCATCACTTTTCCTGCCAACAACAAGATAGTTACTCGGACCCCTTTGTTTTGAATGCTAGTAATCACGTAACCCTCTGCTTTTTCTCCAACTTATATTTGTTTTTCATGACCTCTACAATCGCCAAGTCTCCACTTGTGCCAACTATTTCTGCGGGGTCCCTTCCCATACAGGGAAGTCGCGAAATCCTATGTATAAGCTCTGCCGTGATGGGAATGGGCTACTCCAGTGAGAAATACCCATCGTGCACCAGGCAAAGCAGTTGCCTAATGACAAATATTGTGATTAGTGCCCGATCAAAGTGTGGAATCCATAGGAGGTGGAGTAGCCCAGCCTCCTCCACCCTGCGTAGCCATTTCCATGGCTACAACGCTATAACTGACCCTCCTTGCTTTGTTTCATCAGTTGGCTAGTTTCCAAATGAGGGAACTTTTTGCTATCCACAAGGTCCCAGTCTTCAAACTCATCATGGGTAGGAGGCCCACAGTCGAACCTTCAAACAGAATTCCCTTGGGGAGGAACGGGGTTTTGAGTGTGCTTTTAAGGGCATCCAAATCTTTAGGTACCTTTACCCTCCCTTTCTGCAGAGGGACATACTTGGGCAGCTTTGCTGCAGCGCATACTAGTGAGATGTCTTCCTCCATTTCTTCCTCTAGTTCAATCTCTTCTACGAATGCCTGGAAATCCTCCTCATCATCATCGCTCTCAATGGTAACTGTTTTGCCCTTATCTTCCATGGACAGCTTACAAAACCATGGGTTGCATGGAGACATACAGATCGGTCCTGCTCCCTGTGGATCTTTTTTAGTCCTTGACGTTTAGGGCAATTTTTGGATTTCTGGCACATCCCCCACCTGTGACATAGGGCTCTGCGTGGCTCCATTGGTTGTTGACATTCTTTTGACCACGGAATCCTGTGTCTCCTTCGGCAATGCTTCAAACCACGGACTTTCTCTCACAACCTCCAAATTTGTCAGGTTCATGCCCACTTGATAACGCAACAACTAAATTCTCAAAACGCCAAGGTTTGTTTCGTGGAGAGCCACTTGTAATTTATAGGCCCTTTTGAACTCAAATTCGATCATTCCCCCCATATTTGGCTCATTACTACGAGAATGGCGGTAGATCATTTCAAATCAGGTTCTGATGCTATGTCTTAATTACCCGCGCCCGCTCCTTGTTGTTTTAAAGGGGATATCTTATCATGAAGAGTGACCCCAATAGTCACTTCCTAGTCTACCTGCATGACAGCGTGGCCTCCCATGCACGAGTGTGACCTTTGGGACAAGCTGGCCCTCCGCACAGTCCTCCTATCACGCCGCTTCCATACATGCTTTTTTATAGTCCCGCACTCTCTTCCAACTGCTTGGAGCGCTGAGACTATGCTTTCCACAGATAGTCAGGTGGTTACTCCACCCATGTGAGGCTTCCCTACACCTTCTAGCCTAGTCCACGAGTACCCTGCAATTAACCTGACATCAGTTAGCGTTTCACGTTCTTCTTTACATGGTGTGCTTCCCTAATTCCTTTTTGTAGTGAAGTGCGGCCACAACCATGGTAGTAGAGCCACAAATCCTTCCAGTGCGGTAGTTTGGTCGCCCACCTTTTGTTTGCCGGGCTTAGTTTCTCGGTGCAGCCTACCTGTGTAATTTCAGTTTCCAGTTTGTTGATTTCTTCATCCAAGATCCTGCTTTTCTTCCTTAGCCATACTCGATCTTCTTCGAGCTCGCGAATTTTCAAGTTCCCTTGCCGAACGACCTTCTGAATCTGCATATGTTTGGCCCCGCATGGCGGCATAATTCCTTCATCCTAGTCCTTACGACTCCTTCCAATTATGTGAGGATTTCTTCCTTCCAAACCTATGGCCTCGACTCTGCCTGTCATCTTTAGGATCCTTTCCAGGCCCAGATTCCTGTACATGGCCCTAGAGACCCATCGAACTGCTAGTACGTGTTGGTCCCAGTCAGTCCGTCTATCTTGGTGAACCTCATTCAAGAGCCCGCGTACCCACTTGAATGCTTCTATGTGGAAATTTTGTGGTGCACAGTGCTTTTCCAGCTACAGTAGCTAGTTACGAGTGTCGATCCTTAGTCTGGGATGTGCTTGCACAACACGCATCTGCACCCATCGACACAGGTGGGCGCACAGACTTCTCTGTTCTAGCTGCCTGATTCTTGTTTGGGACAAGGCTTCCAACCCGTACCTGCATCCACCTTTTACCTTCACACTAGCTTACCATGCTCTCTCGTCATGTACTCCATCCCCATACAAGGGTCACGCACAGTATCCCTTCCAGCGTAGCGTATTGCTGTTGTTCCGGTACTGCGCTTTCAACCTTTTCTAGGAATTCCTCTACCACTGTCACGTCATCATATGTTGGTGGTTCCCTTGCTTCTATCGTTACGCGACAGAATGATCTAATCATCATGTTGCAATTTAGTGTTTTCACCTCATGCAACCAGTTCTGCCAGCATTCTACTTCTTCATCTAAATCCAAAGTACAGGAACTGTCGCGTTCCCACAAGATTCTCCCATCTGTAGTCGGGTTCACCCGATCCTGGTCTTGCCCTATTATCTGGGAAATACAATCTAGCTCATCGCCACGCATAGGTTCAGTGTAGCATGCTCTTTTGGCTGGATCTAGCGGAACTACTACACGTAGTGACTTTTTCTTGAATATCATCTTCCGCTTCTTCAGGTTGATGACTCCATTCATATCAGTGGCCCAGTCTATTCCTAGCAATGCAAGATAAGGATTTTTGTCATCAAAAATCTCTATTACTTCAAAGTTCGTCTGCGTGCTCGCTCCTTCGATATCAACTGTTACCCCTTGCAACCTCCTGGTGAGCTCCAGTATTGTAGCAATAATGCTACAACTCCTAGGGCTTCCTGTCTCTCATTTTATCAACCCGGTAGTTCGTACAAACTTGGAAGCGACGGTGCTGTATGCACAAGTACTAGCTCTTGTCGCAGCTGTCACTTGGTCAGCTGGCACAAGTCCGCTAGGGCTCAAGCCAACTTCTATAGGCTCACAGAAGAAGCTTTATCAATGATGGATGGAAGCTAACTCAGAGAAAACTACTCTACTTGGCGAAAATGATCTGAAAGCAAATCAAAGCATGTAAACCTAGGAAACCCTAATTTAACTAGTCTAACCTCTATACTGCAAGGAATGTGAAGGAAACTTCTACCAATGCTGCTGTTACCTCTAATAAGTGGAAATGCATGGATCTAAGCTGTTTGCATCATAAAAGACATGTTTTTTTATTTTCCCTTTAAATGTGTGGAATGATTGTGATTGTGTGCTAATTAGGGTTTGGTTGTGCAGATGGGATGGAGAAGGAAGGAAAGCGTGGGACAGGTTGGGAAGGCTAGGGGAGGTCCCTAAGGATCCTTAGCATCCATCCATAGAGGTTCCTCGCATTCAGATGCTCAGCAACCGAGAGAGTGGCCTCCTACAGGATGGCTGTGGAGGATCCTACAGGATACTCTGTTTTCTACAGGATGTCTACAAATGGCTACAGGATGACCTACCGTGAGTGGTTGGAGTGATGGAGGAGTAATGGAATGGTAGGGGGAGATGTGCAAGGTCGGGATGAGGCTGGTGATGGATGTAGAAGTGAAGGAATGGGATAGGGAGTGAATGTAGGGAGTAGGTTGGAAGATGGAGGACTAGGTCAACAACGAGGGCTAGAGAATGGAGCTATGCGAGGAGTGAAAGTCTTTGGAGAGATAGCAGAGCGGAGTGAAGGTCGAGAAGATGTGTGTGCATGTGTGATCAAGGTGGAGGAGAAGGTAATGGGCCGAGAGGGAGAAGTGTAAACGTAACAAATGCTTATGACTGTTATCAAACCGAAAGTGCATCAACCTAACTACCTGTGCTCATAATCCAATGATCAACAATCAAAAACGCGAAAGAGAATGTGCATGAAGCTGTGGTAAAGGAGTGCAGTGCATGAGTGGATGACAAGGAAGCATCTAACGTAACAGTGACTGTATTACAGCAATCATCAAGTGAAGAAATGCGTGTTTTTGGTGGCTAGCTATGGGCTGCACCCCAATCTTCAAGAAAGATGGCAGTGAGTCCTAACAGCCTTTTTGTTGGAGCTCCAAGAGATTTATTCTACCAACCTATCAAACTTGAATACTGAAAGCAAAGCATCATACCAGTCCTATCTATGTTAATGAAAACAATTAAACTAACAAGCTGGAAATCCGAATTGCATAGGAAACTAAACAAACTCAAGTGCTGGAACGAATGGTAAATGCATTACAACACTGAGGAGGTCTATGGCTTTCAGGTTGGGCCCTAACCTGAGAGCTATAGCTCCTTGAGAAAACTCAGAACTAACTCAAAAGTGGCCTTCTTTATTCATAATCTGATAACATGCCAAATTGGCTTACAAAAGAGAACGCAACTTGAGCTGTGCTCCAAAATGACAATAGCAATACGAGAGTTTCAACAACCTAACCAAGGCTAAGGCCTCTATACTTATACAAAACGATGCTCCAACAGGTATCCATGATTCTAGGAGCTCGGCTGTTCAATCTATAGTTTAACTGCTGATCCTGTAGGATGATCATAAATGCTGTTTCCTGTAGAGCAGTTTTGAACTGCTGTTCCTGTAGAACAGCTGGCCGTGTATTAAGCTCGGAGGGAGGATGGAGTGGGGCTCGGAGTTCTTGGTGAGGATCACGAGGAATGTCCCCCAAGACCGTGGACAACCTCTCCTTACGTCAGCAATGCCAACTCGTTGTCTCCTTGCCACCTTTTCGTTGTCTTTTGCTCCCTTTTAATGCCAAAACCTGGAATCACAATGCATTAGCTACGTAGATAAAGTGCCTATCCTTTCTCCTACAAACAACATGAATAAACTAAGAAGTGTATGCATAAACAATAAAAATGAATGGTTTGAGCAAGCAAAATAGGCCAAAATGAGCCCAAATTGTACCAAAATTGGGGCTCATCACCTCCCCATGGGAAAAATCTTCTGTTGGTTCGCCATTCGTAATTGAATATGGGGCCACTGTAACGTGGGCCTACCCATGCGTTTCCATGTCTGCTTAGGTAACACATTCATGTCAGATCCCAGGTCCAAGATTACTTGATCCATTTCGTATTCTCCAATCTACACCATCAACCTCATCTCCCTTCCAGTGCACAATGTATGCTTTCTTAGTTTTCAGACTATGCACGATTCACCCAACCCTATGCACCTAGTGATCGACTCTTGTAGTCCTTTAACTACCCTATTATCGCGCAGCATCTTCATGCATGTCTCTAAAAAGGTAGTAAGCATAGGAGGATCCATTCCTGGCTCTGTTTAATCCTTACTACCTGAAGTAGAGGCCTCCGTGAAGCTCTTATTAGCTTCCATAAATGTCTCTTTTGTGCGTTCTATGTCAAACTCAAGTTCCTTTGAAGGAGCCATGTGAACCCATGTATCTTCCTCAAGCTGCTTCCCCTTATCTTCCCCTATGGTTGCACCACTTCGGAGCATCATGTTCACGTCAGGGTCCTCTTCGCAAGGTTAAGATCTCATCATTTGGATATTCTAAGTCAGAGTAGGATGTAGTACCCCTTTCTCATGCATCTGTGCGATCAACGTAGGACAATCTATCATTTCATGATCAAACTGATTGCAATATGAACAAAACATTCTTGTTAGATTAGTACAATCACGGGCATAGTGTCCTGGTCCTCCGCAATTTTAGCAAATCAACTGTTCCCAGCCCCTACTTGGTCCCATGCCTCCTTGTCCTCGACCTCGCCCCTAAAATCCAGTGTGCGCCATCCCCGCGGTTGGGTCGAGGCCTCACATTTCCGTCTGCATTCTATAGGCTGGGGTCTGCTCCATCATCAACTTGCAGCTGTGACAAGTACGCTCATCGTGACCCATCGATATACAAAAATTACAAAACAATTGCTGGGGAGTCTGTGTATACTTCTGCAACAAATGACAGCTATCCATCGTGTGCTTTCCCCCTATCTGACAGATTGTGCACCATAACATAGGTGCCACACTTGACCCTGCCTGTGCCTTTGGTCTCAACAATATTGGTCCCCCTCCTGCCAAGTAGTTCGTGAATACTGGGTAGTGATCGTTGTCGTGGCCTTGGCCTTTGCATTTTATGCATCACACTTCCTTGCACGCCTCCCGTAGTAGTGCCCTATCCTGCTTCAAACTCTAGATCTCTAAGTAGATATTCTGTAGCTGCATGTGGATTTGTTGAACTCCCAACCTTGGATCATGTATCGGTGTTTCATGCAACCTCATCGCCATTTCCAATGCTTCGGTCTAGGTTGAAAGCTTCTGCTGTGATAGCGCCATCCTCAGGTGTGGTGTCAAAGATGCCACAAACCATGCGCAGTGCTGCGCATCTGTGAGCATCATATTAGTCTCACAGATCTTACTCTTTAGCCGCTAATCCAAATCCCATGGGGTCTTGCCTGGAAGCATTGTGATATCTTTAAATCCGATGATTGATTGTGTCTCTGATTTCGGCTGGTTAAATTCTCTGTTCAAAGCATTCTGGATCTCTGCTATTCCCGCATTTGGGTGATCGTTCGAGTGCTTGATATACCATGTCAATGCGCGATCCTGCAATGCGCTCACCAATGTGGCCTTCTTAATGTTGTAATCCGTGACCCCTTGTGCTTCCCACACTGCTCCTACCACAAACCATAACTGATCCAGATCCTCATTTCCTACCCCTCAGAATACGGGTAGCTTGATTGTGCTCACCATGTTGAACTGTGGGGGTGGTGGAGGTGGAGTGGGTGGAGATGGAGGTGAAGGAGGTTAAGCAGGTGGTGGCATAAGTGGAGGTGGTAACTGTGTAATGTGCTACCTTATCAAACTAACCACACTTCTCAGTGAGACCTGAGAGAGCTCTTCCTCACTCTCTCGCAAAGGTGAAATCAAGGGACCATTTCCTAGTTCCCCACTACCTTTGTAGATTCTTCCGCTCTGCATTGTTCCAAACATTAATGTATTCGCATCACCCGCTTTTCACATAACAGCATCTTAATCTAGGTATTCAGGGATTTAATATACCTACCTCACGGTCCCTTGAGAAAACGTCGCTCTGGTTCGTTGTAGATCACATTCGTGTCTATTGCAAACATAGTGATAAATCCCCCTATTATCTGGTCAAGCCAATGGTCCACAACACACACGATCTTATCTTCTAATGTTTCTACTCTGCTCATCAATTCTGGAGTCCACACTATCGGTTGATCGAGCTTGTACCTTCCCTAGCTGTCAGCTAACCTCACAATCCACTCATACAGTTCAGAAGAGAAAGACGCGAAGAAGATTTCGTGGATTTCCATATATACGTAGCGATCCAGCCACCTCTTCTCAGATATCTGTGGAGTTCTGTTTTCCTATGTCACGAACTCATGAAGCTTCTTTTCCAACCACTCTTCAATTTCCTCTTTTGTAGGGTTCCAATGGCATGACATCAAACATCCCTTAGGCAGATCTCGGTACGAGCAACAGAACCATTTATTGGCTACTTGGGGCCTAACCTAGGTTTAGTAGTGAGTTTAGCCAAGAAAATCCTGGTACTACCGGCCCTTTCGGTAACAGTCCGCGGTGCGCAAAATATGGTCTCACCTGAGGTAGTATGGGAGTTTATTCGAACCAATTTTCCACACCCTAGGGATGTCTTGATGAAGTCTGGGAAGTTTGTGAACCGATCTATGTGCTTGCACTGCTCCGCGCATCTGTCTGTCCCTCGCGCCTTATGCAACTATTCCTCATAGCTCTATAAAGGGCGCGAAGAGATGTTGTCTAGATCCTTTATCCTTACTGTGCCTTTATTATGATCTTACTTAATTATGTGGGCCTGATATTCTTATTAATCATTCAATATTTATAACCAGTGCGTGCAATCATAAACTATAAAGAGATGCATAAATATCACAGAAACAATAACACATAGTATTCCAGAATCAACTTATCTTTTATTAATCTTCTGTTCCAGTACAATCCCAACTCTTCCCTGCACACTCAGCTGCAGGGGTCCATGCACACAGCTGTGGACTCTACCAGGCCTCTGTGCACACAGTTGCAGAGCCTCTCCCTACTACTACAACCCAAGGCTTGAACTTACAGACTCAGAGTGAATTACTTATTCAAAACCCATATTACTTCTCCAAGCTAAGATTAAGACTAAAAACTGACTTTCCCCTTAGAGCCTCACTCTATTTATACAATCCCATGGTCCACAGACCATGGGTAGGCCAACACACTCTACATTAAATTACATTACCTTAGGGTAGACAACCCTAGAATCTCGCGCTCCACGCCCACATTTTGTAGGGTCTTTACATTACATTGACCAAAACTTGGGCTTTAAGCCCCAAAAACATGTTATGGGGGGAATCTGCTGCCCAACAACATGTAAGAAATTCAATGCCCCATTTAGCAAAAGGATCGAAAACAATGATTGGGTGAAGAGGATTTGGATGTGCATGCATTTTTCAATCATAAATTTGACAACTATGGCATTTTCAGATTGAAATTATATTGTCTTTAAACATAGAAGGCCAGAAATACCCCACGTTCAAGATCTTTTGAGCAGTGGAAAACCCTAACATATCACTATCGCATGCTCAAGAATGGCATCCATTTAATGCTTTTTCAACCTCTGCATGAGTTAAACACCATCAAAAAATAGAATTAGAACCACGACAATAAAGTGTGTCACCAACAATATTGTATTGCTAGGATTGATACTAGACTTGGTGACGATCAGTTCATCTTAGTTTTGGCTAAAATGTATGGGTTTGGAGATAAATGATGATATCTCCATACCAGGCATATAAAGTATTGATTAGAAAGAGAGATTCATTAGGAATAGAATATTCTACCACGTGTTCATTTTTAGTACCCGGAAAATCACACAATAACTCAACAAAAAATAATGATTTCTTAGATTTGGATTTAATGAATTCCAAATCGAATTCCTATAGGATGACTATCCATTTGGAATACTTGCCCCCCCAACAATTTTCTAGTAAGAATGTAAATCATGGGGTTGAAATCAGAAATTACAGTAGTTTTGCACAATAAAATGTAGTGACAGAAATGTTAGACACCCTTAATAGATGCCAAGGCCAATTTCTCCACGCGTGCATATTTTTCTTCATTTTTGGTCAAATTACGACTTAAGTAATATATCACATGCTCTTCGTTTGACTCATCTTCCTGAACTAGGACCATACTAATGGTGGCATCGGACGCTGCTAAGTATAAAAATTAATCTCGGTGATAATCAAGAAGATGCAACAACGGTGTAAGGGTCAACGCATATTTAAGTGCATCAAAGGCTTTTTGATCCATCTCATCCCAGATAAATGGGATACCCTCTTTCAAAAGTCGAGTAAAACCGTTAGTCAACTCGACATAGTTTTGGATAAATTGATGTAGAAAGTTTTCTTTCCCTTGCAAACATTGGAGTTGGCATAGATTAGAAGGAGGTGGTAAATTCAAGATAGCCTCAACCTTTAATGGATCGACATGAATTCCTTCCATTCAAACAAGAAACCCTAGCAATCAATCAGATTTCACATAGTTCACATGCTTATGTGGATTCAAGTGAATATTGCAATGACAACATTTGATGAAAATTTCTCTCAAATGCATTTGATGGTCTTCCCGTCTCAGTGAATGAGCTGGAAATTCATCCAAATACGGTTACACAATATTCTTGATATTGTGAAATTCATAGGACATAGCTCGTTTAAAAGTTTCACCTGTATTATTTAGACCGAATGGGAGTTTTCAATAGGAAAAAGTCCCCCATGGGAAAATTAATGTGGTTTTATGTTGATCAATTGGGAGTATATTGATTTGATTGTAGCTGGAAAATTGATCCATAAATGAAAATATTTCATTTCTGGCATATTCATCAATGATTTGATCGATATAGGGAGTAGGATAATTGTCTATTGGACAAGCCTTATTGATTTCCCTATAGTCGATACACATTCTAATGGTTCTATGTTTCTTCTTAACAAGCATCATATTAGAAACCCAATAAGTTAAGGGAAACAGGTAGATGAAACCTACTTTGAGTAGTTTCTCGACCTCATCTTTAATCGCATTAGATTTTCTTAGATGCACTAGACGTAGTCGTTGTCTAACAGGCTTGGAATCATGGTAAGTATTGATTTCATGTATTACATTGCTTAGATAAATTTGTGGCATTTCCTCATAGGACCAGGAAAAAATGTCATGGAATTATTGAAATAAGGCCTTATTTGTTCGAATTTATTCAATTGATCATGAGGCACCTATGTGAATATTTTCAACAATCCTTGTTTTAACTAAGATGTCAATGGAAATGGTCGCAGATATATTCCCCAAATTTATTTTAGATTCATATTGAAATACTAAAATGGGTGATTCTGGACTATTTACTATATTAGGTGAAAACATATTCGAAAAATCATTCTCGATTTTGTCAAGGCTAGGTAGAAACGATGAATGATGATGGTGATAGTTCCATGGCATTTCATCCGAAGTCATGACGTCCATGATACCTTTTTTTTTCAGTTAGAAATGTATGATTGAAAGGATCAGAGAATGAAATTGGTTCTAACCAAGGCAAAGGAGAATAATCTTCATTGATCATATTCACTCGATCAATATCTATAGATGTTGGTTCGAAAAATTATTGTACTATTTGATAAGCCAATTCAAAAGGGCTCAAAGGCATCTCACTGCCATAGGAGGATAACTCATACTCTAAAGGAACTATCCATGGATCAGGAGATTGCATAGTGTTTGATGTAATCATGTTTACCTTGGCAAAATTAGAAGGAAAATTCAATGGAGGCATCACAAAGGTTACCATCAATGATGAGTCTTTGAGTAAACCAACACCAATGTCTTCATAAGGAGAATTCATTTTTCTAACAAAAGGTATGATACCCACAAAGTTAGGGTTTGAAGTGTAGTAAGACAACTGGTCTACTTTGACATTTTTTCCTTTATGAGGAAATTGTATCATTCAAAACAATGACGAGATCAATGCTGACATAGAATAGGTCCAACTTTGAACAAGAAAAAGGTTGTAATCTAGCTGAGAATCCATAGCTTCAAATTCAATTGTGATTATTTTTCCCTCTAGCTCTATGGGAAAATCATTCAGGATCATATGGATGAAAACCTCTTCCATCAAAGGATTTCAGAGTGGTAGGCGATTGATTAATCGTTCGAGAACCTAAAGCTTTCCAAAAGAAATCGACATAATGCACGTAGAAGCTCCTTCATCAAAAACTGGAAATTGGATTGACAATTGATGAGGGAATCTCGGGATATGACTCTCAAGATCAAATATTATTAAGTTAGAATCTTGCAGATGAATAGATCGTATAGCTGACAATAAAATCTTTTTGTTGTGTCGGGCATGTTTGCAATACTTCGAGAGTTAACATTGCGGAAGGAGACATAGCCAAGTCTTCAACAATGTTGTAATTTTGCGCAACTCTAGCATGTGGGTTGAAAGATGATTTATGAAGAACACCTATGGGAGGCAGCCGGATCATCATATTAGGATTTTTCTTCTCGATCTGTAATGGTTCATAAGGAGAAGGAGGAATTGAATTGGAAGATTGGTCAGATGACCTAGCTTCATTTCCATTTTCGACAAGATGCTTATACCTATAATCTTTGGATCTCATATCTACCAAAACTTCTTGCAAAAAAATCATCAGGATATCTTGTGATGTGGAAGAGGAATATGTGTTATGAGAAACCGTTTTGTTGTCTTGAGAAGGAAATGGATCCTTCAAAATAGCTAGAGTTGGAGAACCTTTAATGAATTTAGAAACCATGCCCAATGTGGGAATTCCTTCAAATAGTTATCCTCATTGCAAATAAGGAAAGGATAGCGAGGTTTTCATTTTCGTCAGTAGCCTCACCTTTAGCAGGTTTCTCCTTTCAAGCAGCATTTTGTTTCGATTTACCTTTCCCCTTATTCTTATTTCTAGTTGACTTCGTCTTTCTAGTAGATGATTGTATAACATTGATCTCATAAATAGTTATTGGAGGAAGGCTTTCTAATGGTGTATCTTGTATGGCCAATGTCTGAGCATTTTTAGAATTTTTATTTTTTCCCTTAGGTTTTTGGTTCACTGAACCGATAATGCCATCAACAGCATTAGATCTTGATCCTGTAGGAGATGTAATAATGGGTTCACCCACAAGGTGAGGTAAATTCAGTATTTTTTCATACAAAGTGCTAGATTAAGTGTAGACTAAGTCTAAGTACTGGGCACAAGCAATTACTTTGTCTTTCGTGATGACACCTCCCTTGGAAACATCTTTTGTGATAACAGGAAGAAGTGACTTTGTAAACGATTCAGCTAAAATTTGATCTGGAATGAAAAATTTGACTAAGCGACGTCTACGTCTCCATTCATGGATATGATCAGAGATGTGAGTCAACTTCGATTGTTTTAAAGAAGTCAATAGTTCGGTACCAGTATCATAATGGATTGGTAGCTGAAAGTGGGTTAAAAGTGTTGTTTTCAGGGAGTTAAAGTTATGAAAAGAAGCACGAGGTAGTTTAATGTACCATTTAGTTGTTGAACCGATTAAATTTTGTTGGAAAGGGTGTAGAAGAATGGAATCATTGATTAAAGAATTTGATGTACACCAAAGATGATATTTCATCACATGATTGGATGGATCCTCTCCTGATTTCCCTTTGAATTTAGGTACGTCACTTGATAACTTGGTAGGAATCGTCAACTAAAAATGATAATAATAAATAGGACCGTTAGTTAACTGGGATAAATCTGGTAGATCTAGCGTTGCAATAAATGGCAACTGTCAGCTAGGATCTTGAAGTAAAGTTTGATAACCTTACTGGTTAAGACCAACCCATGGAGGTAGATATCTAGGATATCCCGGAATAGCCTGAGTAGTTGGAATTGGAATTCCACCAGGGTAACTAGGGTGAACCATACTAGGTTGAGGTTGAACAGGGACTTGATAAGTATGACCAAGGTATGGTTGACTTTAGAAATGTTGATATTGACCCATTTGACCTATGTAATATTACCCTTGCACAGGTTGTGCTTACAAAGGTTAGCGTTGAACAAATTGACTTTGAATAGGTTGATTTTGAATGAATTGACTTTGAAAAGGTGGGTTTTGGAAATTTTGGCCTTGAAAAGGAATATTTTGAAAAAATTATCCTTGAAAAGGTGGAACCTATTAAGATTGACCTTAAAAAGGAAGTCTTTGGAAATATTGACCTTGAAAAGTTTTTTATCTTGTTCCAACAATGGGTTTCCCGATAGGAATCTATTGTATAGACTGGACCATAGGAATAGTTTTATAAGCAGAAGCCTATGGGATTTCCTGAGTAGTATGAGGAATAGATATTTGAGGGGTAACTAGAATGGTCATTTCTGATACTCCTGGACTAGGTGGTTGAGGAGAACTTGGAATCGGTTGTGAAACAATTGTTTGAATAGGGATTTGTGCCGAACTCTGAATAGGTCATTGAATCAGTTGTTGAACAGGTGTTTGAGGAGTTCCTTAAATAAGTTGTTGGAAAACTATTTGAGGAATTCCTTGAATAGGTTGTTGGATAGGTACAATAATACATGGAACAAGTATCTGAGGTATAGCTTGTCCAATAGGCTGAATAGGTTGATAGAGTGGCGCTTTTGGATCACCTTGACCATATTGTTTATTAAATTTAGGATTCCAAATTGTGTTCATCTCAGGATAAGGAGTACTAATTAAAGGTTGATTTATAGCAGGTTGACCTAAGCTGGGCTGAGGTATATGACCATAAGTTTTGGTAAAATATTAACCCCTAGTAATAGGCTATCCTCTAGGTGGAGGATAAGGTGGTTTCCCCCAAGGCTAGTAATAGACACTCGTCAAGGTTACTTGAGGGTTACTTGAATTAATAGACACCATGTGAATATGTTAATTTGATGCCATAAATTATTCAGGCACGGAAGTCATGTTATGATCAGTATACGTAGATTTACCAGATGACCAAGTAGAAGGTTGAGGAGAAGTAGCTCCTGAAAAATTTCTAGTAAGTGACTGTTACCCAAAAGGAACTGATGGACCACCATACAATACTGATTATGGGAGTTGGTAAACATGGATGAATCAATAGGTTTGCTCCCAATATGAATTTCTGACATATTTACTTGTGGTGAATAAAAAGGAATGCATGGAAGTGACAAATTATGACCTAAAAAGCTCAATGTTGTATTATACCAAGGGTCAGGTTGAAAAGGAGAAAAAGGAACTCTTGGGTCAAAAGTTTCAGCATCGGTAAATGGAGAATGAGGTGTCTATGTTTCTTCGGTAACATCTTCAATGATAATTAACCCATGAGGTAATTCAGTCATTAATATCAACTTCCTTTGAGGTGAAGGTCGCTCAGGAGTAGGAACTAAAATAATCGAAGGTGATTCAAGTTGAGAAAGTTCAGATTCAGGATGTTCTACTTTTGGTTTTGTAAGTTCAGTGTCCAAAACTTCACTAGTGTCTAATTTTGTGTGAACTATTTCAGTAATCTCTAGACCAAAGTGAAATAATCTGATTCTATTTCTTGTGTTAGATTCAATTCGGTTTCTACTATCTCAGATTGTAAAATTGTTTATGTTTCAAGTTCATCTGAGGCTATTGATCTTTTTGAATTTGACCTTTCTGTTTTTATCTTTTCCAACTGACTTGGTGTGTATTCAAGAGGTTGACGTTGTATTCTATGTGATTTTCTTGGTGATTCATCCAGGATTAAAATTTATCACAAAATTAAACAATATTCACGATCCAATCCTAAGGTCTCTAAAAAGTAAAAACAAACAATTAACGCACACTAAAAAATATAAGAATTCCAATCATGCAAACAAGATTTTCACAATGAAATCACTAGTTGGTAATGAAATCCAATGTCACAAAAATTAAATTCAAAAGTGGTTGTATATATGAACGAGTGGAACCAGTCCCCCAGATAACCCACTTAATGAAACAATATAGTCAAGTAAATCCACTTATGCCATCTTGAGCTAATATTACCCTCCAAAAAGTCCGAGTATATTCAACATATGTTCCAGGTACAGTGGGACCTTCCCTTTGTCATCACCTCAGGTAATATCCCTAGGATTATGGTCACTAAGGTTACCAACTACAATAATTATACCTAGGGGAGCAATCGTAGATCAAATGTACAAGCAAGGGAATAGTAGCAAATCTCAATCCCCTTGAAATCTCCTCGACATGGTTAATTGGAAGTTTACTTTCAAGTGACCCCAAATACCTTTCGGCACCGTTGTAATATGTGTAAATCACTCTACCATAGACAGGAAGTGGGCATGATCACTTCACCAGGTCTACTATGGTCTCATGCTTGACTCCTTTGTAAGGTGTTAGGTCCCTATAATACTAGTGATTCTCCCCTTAATATTGTCATTGTAGCCCTTATTGTTATTATTGTGCCCCTATTGTCCCCATATTGTTATTAGTGTTCCCCATAGAAGTCCACTATTGTTATTGTTGTGCCCTTATATTATTATTGTTATGTCAGCTTTGATTATATTGTGACCCCTTAGACTCCTATATATAAAAAGGAGGTTTAGACATTTGGATCATCCAAGAATCTTTCATTCGTGTAATGTAAAGGAGGTTTCCCCCTTGAAGAGGCTGATTTTGGAGTCGTTGATCTATCTTTTCTATATTTTTTGTTAGCTAGTTTCATAACATTTGGTATCAGAGCTTTGGATTCTAAGGTTTCGCTACTCCAAACATGTCATCGTGGAATTTTCTCTATAACTTTTTTTCTGCAATGTTTCAGAATCTAAAACAAAAACCCATTTGAGGAAAAATCTCGACGATCTTCAAGTATGAATTTAAAACCTTGTATTGCTATATTTTCGGAGATATGATGTAAGGAAGTTAGGGTTTTTGCAGGCTCCTAAATTACATCCCAAACAAGTGACCTTGGGAAAATTGTCATAACTTTCTCTCTGAGTATCCGATTGAAATTGTGTAAGAATTTATAGAAAGAGGATAGGCTATAGCTTTTTTGGCATAATTTTCAAGTCTGAAATTTGAAAAAATGACACGTTTCATTTTGTACAAGTTCGCTCTACTGAAAACATGGATAATCAGGTCATCTTGGGTGATTGGGCATAACTCTTTCTTGGAGAATCCAATTTCTATCATCTTGGTGGAATTGGTAATAGGAATCAAAGGGATACCATATTTTGGAATTTCAAACCTCGGGGATCCAACATTGCAGAGATACATCAAATTTAATATTGATCTTCTAGAAAGTGAAAAATAGTGTGTAGTTTTTTTTTTAATTTTGCATAAGTTTGGTTTGAAAAAATAGTTTGAAGGAATTCAAAGAGCATAGTGAAGCATAATTATAATTAATTTATGCCCCAAATAATAAAATGGAAACACCTAGTAAGCAACATGAAATCTCTAGCATGACTCATGAAGAAGAGGAATAAATGCAACATGATATATCAAAATTATGAGACCAAGTGCAACAAAATTCACTCTCACAAAAAGTAACAAAAGCTAAGATGGATGGTTTAAAGAAAGGCGTGGAAGCTAAGATGGATGGCATGGAAGATAAGATGGATGGTTTAGAGAAAGGCATGGAAGATAAGATGAATGACTTGGAAGCTAAGATGGATAGTCTAAAGAAAGGCGTGGAAGCTAAAATGGAAGATTTGAAGACAGATTTGACAAAGTTGCTATAAGAAATGTTTACTAATGGTGAAAGGGTAGTAAAGGAAACTCATGATGAGAAAAAAATAAATGTTAATCACGATTTCATAGACTCTAATGTTGGATTGAAGACCCACCATGTTCCAAAGATAAATATGGGGAAGTTTGATGGCAAGGATCCCGTAACATGGATACTACAGATGGAGCAATATTTTGATCTCCATAATGTGCAAAACACACAAAAGGTACGCATTGCAACTTTATATTTGGAACCAAATTAGTTTGTATAGTATCGATGGCTTTGCTCTCGTAAACAAATTGTCACTTGGGAAATTTTTATGGAAAAAATGATAGCACATTATGAGGATACCAAAAGCAACACTTTTTTTAGCCAATTGATAAATCTCAAACAAAAGGGTTCAATGATGAAGCACATTGAGGACTTCAAAAAATTGAATATAAAGGTAATGGATATTCTAGAGGAGCATAGGATTGATGTTTTCATAGGGACTTTAAAGGATAACATCCAACATGAGATTCACCTTTCGGAACTTGATTCATTGGAGAAAGCATTCAGGTTGGCAAGAAAAATGGAAAGCAAAATTATGGAAACAAGGAAGCCTACCACTCACAACTATAAAGATGGAAGTGTTGTTTCCCCTAGCCTTCCACAACCTACAAGGTTGACACCACAACAATTGGAAGAAAAAAGAGAAAAATGGCGTTGTTATAGTTATGATAGAAAATACACTAAAGGTCATAAGTGTTACAGGGAAAAGTGTCTATGCAGAACTGCTAATCCCACTAAGGTGTGGTAGATACCTTAGAAGCAAACAAAGTAAAACTACTTTCGTTTTCCTTTATGAAAGATAGATGAGAGAAGAATAAAGGAGACCAACCTCTATCTTTCACTTGGTTCCTTGCTCAATTCCTCTCTCTTCTGATAGTCCTTTGCTACTCGCTTCCTTGTATACCCAGCTTCACAGAGTACCTGTAGAATCAAAGTAGCATAACACTATGCAAGAACATGGATCTATTATCATAAACAATCTAGGATCAGATATAAATTGACCATACAGATGCACAAAACATAGATTACATGAGAGTATGGAGGAAAACTTGAATAGCTTTATTGATAATCAAGAAAGATCCAAGAGAGTTACAACCAGTTGTTCTGACCCAGCATCATCCTCTCAGCAAGTAAGCGCTTCTTCACCTCATGCAAAGCTTAGATCACCCAACACTACGATGTTGCCTCAAGAAACCAACAACAATTCCTTACAAGATGCAAAATTCTAGCCTCTGGATCTTTGGGATGAGGGATCCATATATAGATATCTGTAAGGGAGATGAGTCAGCTTGTGATTTGATTAGTGTCTTCCCTCTGATAGTTCTTGCTTCCACTTGGAGATTGATGATCTCTTACTCATCCTTGGTTGAATTCAGAGAGGCAAGTGTCACAGGAGAAGTTTCTGGAAGATTCCATGCCTCTCCACCTCGCGGATTGACACTTCCATTTGTCTCTTCTCGCCTATCACACCCCATAGAAGGGCTTTTAGTGTACTTAGGTGAGATGCAACGCACTTTGCCTATGGAGCAGGTGAAATGATCTTGTTTTGACCAGTTCTGAGTAGTTTTTCATGGAGAACTTCTGGGAGAAGCTGTAATCAGTTGACCTTGTTCCTTTAGGGGTTGGAACAACACTTTTAGGGACTTAGGAGCCCTTGGATTATGGACATTTTATGCTTGGGGTTGTAGTGCCCAAAAATGTCTATAACAGTTGCCCCCTAAAGCATGAGGTCGTTAATCTTTTTTGATGTCAGGTGAAATGCTTTATCATGAGGATTCGAAGTTCTTTCAAGATGGGAGGAGACCTGTAATAAGATACAATACAATACATTATCTTCATAATATTTTCATGATCTAGCTGAGGTGGGCATTCCCATGCTCAGCTTTATAAATTCATTTTCATGTACATAAGACAGACAATCGTCTGAGTGTAGACTGATGATTTTGGTAGAGCCATCATCCCTTTCATTGGATGATTATCTGTGCCGTAATGATGTACATTTGATGTCTTTATTTTCCTGAATATATATCGCAGCCCGGATGGATGAAACTAGATCCAGGGTCTTCAATCTCGTTCGATCTTCACTCAAAGTACAAGTCGATCCATGTGAGAGGTGTTCTGGAGTCGAACATGGAAAGACATCGCCTGATTACCAGCCAATGATGTAAGCTGTTAACAAGCGCGAGAGGAATCACCGATAATGATAATGACCCTCAAGGTACTGCAGTACAATTCACGTGGTGTGAATAAAGGACTTGGCGTCGAACACCACGCAAAATCTTTCGGTCGAAGGCCATTGATGTAAACCTGTCGTCGGAAGTGAGAAACTTGCCATTGAGGCATGCAAGCTTCAAAGTACTGAAAGGGGTGTTCCTAGTGTTAGAGTCGGTCTAGTAACCCTCCACCAGAGATCAAAAGCTCTTTGCATTTCATAGTTAGGTGTCTCATCAGTGTGATCATGTTGCATTCCGTTAGGCATGCCATAATCTTGGTGGAAGGAGTTTATGTCGTTATTCCCCTCTTGTTTGGCACTGCTGGTTCAGGTTTGTTCAAATAAATAAAGTCCTCAAAGGGTCATTCATTTTGCTTTAAGTTTTTAGGTTTTAGGTCTAGGGTTGAGTCTAATTTTGTCTTGAGAGGTCATCAAGGACTAGCAGGCTAGAGGGATGTCCTTCATTAAATATTTCTCATCATTGTACAGCTAAATTTTTACCTTGTTCTCAAAAACTCTGTTTTTGAAAACAAGGTCATTATCTCATTTTTGTAAAAATTCTCAAAATTTCAAATTCTTCAAATGTCGAAGTGCAGCCTTGGTCTCCTTTGCCAAAGCATCCTAGAAGCTATCCCTGCAGAAATTTTCAGAAGAAATCATCAATTCAACCAATTTTTCAAAGAAATGAAATTAAAGGTCAGAGCCAATTAAAGCAGAAAGTGTCAACATTCAAACATTACAAAGTGGGTTTTGGGCAAGTAAAAAAATTAAAAGGAAGCCTATAAAAGCATGCCATCCCTCATTGGTAATTCATTTGCCTCTCAACACTCCAAGAGAATACTTGTCAAGACGGTTTCAAAGTTCATTGGGCGAATTGAGTAGTTGCAGCAGCGCGTTACGCATCAGAGGAGGTGCGCTACGCGTTGGAGGCGTGCTACGCATCAACGCACATTTTCCAGTTCAATTTAACTCAGGCGCTACGCATTGAAGGCGCGCTACGCATCAGGCTGGGTGCGCTACGCGTTGGGTTTCTCGCTCAGGAAATCGCCAGCAAGCCATCAAAACTGCTTCTCTCTCCAAATCTTTTCAGGTAGGCCTCTAATCATGGTGATTTTTGGTTTGGCTAAGATGAATGAGCAATGAAGATGCAAAAATGCAATGCTAATATGGAGTAAAACCCTACCTTGCTGTATCAAATATTAAAAATGCAAATGTGCTAGGGTTTCATTGAAATTTGCTGCCCAAGGTTACCCATTTTCCCATTCCTCTTTCCCCATATTTTCCTCACCATTTTCCTTGACATTTTCCATGCAAATCATATAGTTTCCCAACTAAAAATCATTAAAATCCCTAAACCCTACTAATTCCTAAAATCCTATGTAAATTTCCCAAACCCCACTTCCCATTACAATCCTACAAATTATGATTGTATATGTTCCATGTTCCTTTCCTAAAATTTCCTTTCACATTTGTTTTCCCTAATCCCCTCAATTTTCCCTTTTCCCTAACATTTCCCATGTGTGTTTGTCCCCATGGTAACAGCATTTAAACAAGTCAAAACAACAGTTCATTGGGTGCACAGTCAGCATTATTTTTCAGTCACTTGCCTCCAAAACCATGTCAGAAACCGAAACAGATTATGAGCAAAGTGATGACCGTGAATCAACACCAGAGGTCGAGGTGCCAAGGAGGCATCACAGGGGTGGTAAGGGTGGTCAGCATGTCAGGGAGGAACCCACCTCTTTGGCTTATCTACAAGCTTGTCCACTTGCAGTGTCATGTTTCCGATATCTATCATGCTATGAATATTGTGAGAGAATCTCCCAAATTCAACACCACAAGGAATTGGCCCGCTTGTTTGTCCTACATTTGCACAATGGGCATGTGAATCTTGTAGGAGTAGATTTCACATTGTCACCTAAGATTGTTACTCAAGCAACAGGGATACCCAATATTGGAGAAGAATGGAACAAGCACCAGCAGTTGGACAGATTTCATTATGATCCATATATCAAACCTGCATATATGAGGTACCTAACTGGTGTTTTTCCCTTCAGATTCTTAAGAGACGAGTATGCACCTTTGATGAGGATCATCATTCGCTATTTCACTTGTGAGGGCAGATTTTCACGTTTGTATTCGTATCATATCCGTTTGTTGATGCATTTCACACGGGTACGAATGATGAACATTCCATTTTTCATGTGCCGAAATATGGAGAGGATGGTGCCCTTGGTGCAAAGAAAGAGCCCAACACAGCAACACAAGAGCATTTATCATTATGCACTGATCAAGATTGTGGTCATGCATCAGTTAGCACAACAGGGTATTCCATGGGAGGATTTCATTTCTCGTGACTTGTTCACAGTGCCACAGCCACCTCCTAAGGTTGTCCGTGATGAGGGAGGGCCTTCACATCAGTTTGATATTCCAGAGCCCGAGCATGTCTGCACTCCTCCTTATGTTACATATCAGAGAGGCCACAAGGTCTTATTTGCATCTACACGGCGAGTATTATCTCCACATCAGGTGGAAGGGGTCTCGCCTTCTTCATCAGCACAGCGAGTGTTATCTCCACATCAGGTGGAAGGGGCCTCTCTTTCGACAACAGCACAGGTATCAGAGAGAGGCAAGCAGCCTAAGATTGATGAGGGGCCATCAGGTGTTCTAGGCATAGATGTTGTTGACCTTGATATCATTTCTCCTAGCCTAGAGTCAAAGGAAATCATCCAGCAGCTAAGAGCTGAAAATGACTTGTTGCAGCAAAAATTGGAGATGGAAAATTGGACAATTGCTTATTTAGAGCAGCGCAACAAGCAATTAGAGGATGAACACTCTCTTGATGAGTTGCGGAGGATCCATGAAGACCGCAACTTGGCTCGCAAGAGACCCGGTGATTTGACACCCATTGAGCGAGAGGCTATGCTCATCCAGGTCAATACTCATTTGGAAAAGTTGCTAGCCAAGGCAAACACGGAAAAAGACATGCTCCGACACATGAAGAATCACTATTGGGCTCGAATGCATGTGTGTAAAGCAAGAATGAAGGTGCTCAAAGGACGGTTGGCCAAGGCACTAAAACGGAGGAAAAGGCCCGATCTCCTTCATATTTTGGCTGAGGCTTCCTTGGAGGAGCATGGTGCTCAATGATTCATTTCCAGCTCAAATTTCAGGAAATTTTGAGCAATTTTGGTCAATTTTGACTTTTTTGTGCCACACACAGGTTTTTACTCTCAACGCGTAGCGCGCTGCGCGCTACCCTGAAGATGGGCAAGTCCATTCCTCAAAAACTCAGCATTTTTGGATTTTTCATGACAAATTACACTTGCTCAGCAATTACCAAGACATTTCATCAGGTTTTGAGCCCTCAGAAGGTCAAAAAACATGCAAAAAATGACTTTCTGCCACTTTTTGGACACACAGGGAGCAATCTTGGGAGATTGCAATTTTGGAGGGGAAAATGACCACCAAATTGAGAAATTCCACTTGGGCTGGAAAGTGGACATCCAGACCTTTCCAACAAGCCTACGTTTGCCTCATTTGGATGCCAGGAAGTGCCTCTAAAGTTGGCTCAAGGGCGCGCTACGCGTTGAGGATTGGGGCGCTACGCATCAGGGAAGTTTGCCAGATTTTCACCTACAGCTCAGCAAAACGCAGATTTGACTAGTTTTGACTTTTTGGAGTGATTTTTCATCCTCCTTGATGTAATTGATGTAATTTTATGATGTCATGGCACTTATTTATCTCTTCTAGAAGATTCATTCATAAAAAGTCAAAAATTTAATGAATGAATTGGTTTCCTAGCTTATAGAGGCAAGTTGTTTTGATTGCCTAGATTGTAGTGCTCAGTTTAGAATTGGTTGAAACAACTCCTAGGATGATGAGCTCGACCCCTAGAGGCAAGGGAAGGTGTTATCTTGCCTAAATTATGTATTTTCTTAGTCATTTTCATGGTTGGACTCTTGAGGGATAAGCTTATATTGTATTACACTTTGTATCTCTGCAATTTTGGCAAAGGAAAGACCAGGGTTTTGCAGCATTTTTTGGGATTCCTGTGGTTATTTGTGTTGATGGTGTGCTTCTCTCATGTACTTGTAAGTGTGTTATGTGTATCATTTTCCCACTTTTCTTTTCTGCACATTAAGTAAATGAAGTGTTAAGGTAGAATTCATAATTTGTATGCTCTGCCTTTAAGTTTGCTTAATATCTATGTTTTCCTCTGTCTAAAGAGAACTCTCGAAAGTTTCTTGCTCTCTTTAGCTCCTCACCAGTCATTCCTATTCATTCATTTAAATCAAAGGCATCAAGACAATCTACTACCTTGCCCCAAAGAGACCTCTGCAAAAGCTGTGTCCCATCCCCGCACCCAAAATTGCTCTCCTCCTGTTTTCCACCAAAACCCTAAAAATCTGAAATCAAACTTTCTCAATCAGTTTACTAGCCTAAAATCAGTGTTCTTCATTGGTCATCTCCGCCCTTTGAAAACCTTTTGCCGAGATAGACCCGGAGAGAGCCCACTCCTGCCCCGTAGGGCTAGCTACGAGGCTAAGTGGTTTGATGTTGCCTTGGATTTTGTCTTTTTCAGCCTGAGGCCAAATTCAAGCGCTAACATATTGGCGTTGAGAGCCTCATATTCCACCTCATTATTTGAACAACCGAATGCTAGTTTATAAGAACATACTCTCACCTTGCTTGGAACTTTGTCTTGGGCAGAAAAGGGACTTCGAATCCACACACCAATACTAGCACCATCGCTGCCCACAGCGCCATCAAAATCCATGGTCCAAAGACCATCTTCATCTTCCTCCAAGTGCTGAAAATGTGTTGCCTCTGTTTTTTTTTCTTGCTGCCCATTAGCTTCAGATTTTCGCTCCATGGCAGCTGGCATTTCTTCTCTTTCCTTTTGCAAAACTTCTCGAAAATTTTCGGTAATCTCTGGTATATCTTCTGCTTGAACTAACTGACTATCTACCTCATTAAAATTATCAGTAAACAAAACAAACGATTCCAAATCTGTATGTACATAATTTACATGATGATTTATTGGATTTTCTTTGCTAGTTATCATGTATTTCATCTTTTGCTCCTGATATAACTTTCTCATTTGACCGAAGACTGGAATTGTAGCATAGGAAAAATCTAGCTGAAGTGTACCTTTCAACTTAGCTCCCCAAGATCTTGAAAGCAACATACCAAACCGCGGAGGAATATCCACCAAAACCACATCCATCAAAACATTTTTAGCTGGAATTTGATCTAGGCTTACCACCAAGTCCTTGATCAATCCGATGCACTTTACCCGGCTGGAATCAAATGAATACAGATCATGATATTTTCTTGTGATATCCAATCCCAGCCTTTCCATGATTGATTTCGGCATCAAATTGTGCGAAGCACCCGAGTCAAACATAGCATTATGTAAAATATACTCGTGCAACCTCAAACTGATATAGAAGGGAGGAACATCATTTTCAGGAGACTCACCATTCAAAGCAAGCCCAAAAATTAATTCCGGCTGATCATCTTCTACATTTACCGTGTCAAGCATTGGATCAAAATTCAGCATTTTGGAGATTTGGCCTCGGTAACCGCTGTTCTTCATGATTTCCGTCAAAGGAATGGACACTTTCAGCTTTGAAATTTCATTCTCCAAACTAAATGCTGAAACTTTTTCACCTTCTTTGGCCGGAACTTCTCTTCTTTCGACTTTATCCTTCATTATGCTTGGTGGCTGATTTACCTTATCCGCTGAAGATGATTGACTTACTGAGAGATCAATTATGTCTTTTCCTTTTGGCTGTAGGGAAGCTGAATCATTTTTTGCTGAAGTATCTTTCCTTTTCTGAATGGGATTTATGGGAACAGCTCAGTTTCTTAATTGCCTCTGCTGAGCGGACAAAGCATTGAGATATCCTCTTTGGTATTCCTCCGATTCTTCCTCAAGTACTGCCTCATTTGATAAGATATAATTTTCATCCTGATGTATGATGGAATTTTTCACAAATTCTTCTTCTTCTGTAATATAGGTAGGTAGATCATCAGGAGTGAAAAAGTGATTTTCCTCCCCTATAGTATCACCTTCATCCCTTGATTCTTGGCTAACAAAATTCTACTGAAGCAGAGGTTTTACTTGCTGCTGAACTGCGGGTTCTTGTGCCCTAGTTTCACGCTGCTTGATTCTGTATTATGGCTGTTGTGGACCTCGGAAATTAGGATTACGGATCTGTGGTTCCGGCTTGCTGAGATGAGTATTTTCAAGCAACTTAGCTACCTTGCGAAGGAGCTGATCTAATGTAGAAGCTTCTTCTTTGATTGTCACTTGCTTTTCGGCTTTCATCCTTGCTCTCTTATCATTCAAATTCGCTTCAACACTAACAGCGATTTTCTGCATATCCTCCAAGGTAGGCGGATCTCTATCTCGCAATGAATAAGCCATCTCCAGATCAAAACCATCCGGGAATTTGAGAAGTGCTGATTTTCTAGATGGCCTTAAATCATCTGGAATAACATTGTAAACTGTGTTAAATCTGATAATGTAATCTTGGACCGACTCACCATGATTACGTTTGAGATTGTTGTACTCAGCATTGATCTGAAGTGGATCCTTTCTGATTTCCCATCGATCTAGAAACTCCTTCTGAAGTTCTTCCAATGTGGGTATGCTTCTAGCTGTCAAACCTCTGAACCATTTTCTTACTTCTCCATCAAATGTTTGTACAAACAAACGCATAGTTACATCCTCTTCATCTATCTCATATAGATCAAATAAAGTTGTCATCTTGTCTATATGCTGCTAAGCGAAAACACCCCGAGGAGTGCCATCAAACATGGAAATTTTACTCTGATAATCAGCTGGCATATCATGCAGATTTTGAGGAAGAGCAAGTGGAGCAAACTTGGCAGCCATTGCTTTAGGTAGATTGGGTCTAGGAGTAGCAGGTGGAGTAGGTGTAGATGTAGTATGAGGGGTATAGGGAGGTGTAGGCAGAGGAGAAGCGGTATATGACGAGGAAGGAGAATTAACTGTTGATTCAGGATGTGTGACTATAGGGGATATAGAAATAAAAGGAGGATTGGTCTGCTCATGCGCCGTGATAGTGGATCCAATATGGACAGATATAGTTTCAACGAACTCAACAAGATTAGTAGCATGAATATCTGACTGGAGAGATCTTAGGATGAAATTTTCAACCAATTTATTATGTCTCTTGATTTCAAGAGCAGCAGCAAAATCAGGGTTGGGAACTAGAGAACCAAGTGCACTTTCAGATTTGGTTTTGAACAAGGACAACTCAAAACTCTCGTCAAAATCAATGTCTTCAAGATACTCAAAAATAGTTGGACATGAATGAGATTTGAATATGTGTTTAGAATCTGAAGCCAGTTTGGATATCGAGGAACAAATAACTGATCAGCCTGTGAAAACTCTCAACTAATCATCCAAAAGTTAAGAGTTTACAAATGAATTGGGGTAAAATGCAATCGAGGTGGCTGTATTCACAAGCTCACGGAGATTGACTGAAGCAGCGTTTATCTACTTCCGCTTATGCAAAGCAAAAGCGTTTCGAAGGCTACCTGGCATAACTTCAGGCTCCGTCTAAGACTTATGAAACAAATACATCAATCCACAAACAAGTTTGTTCTCCCCAGTATGGTTGCCAATATGTTAGCGCTTGAATTTGGCCTCAGGCTGAAAAAGACAAAATCCAAGGCAACATCAAACCACTTAGCCTCGTAGCTAGCCCTACGGGGCAAGAGAGGGCTCTCTCCGGGTCTATCTCGGAAAAAGGTTTTCAAAGGGCAGAGATGACCAATAAAGAACACTGATTTTAGGCTAGTAAACTAATTGAGAAAGTTTGATTTCAGATTTTTAGGGTTTTGGTGGAAAACAGGAGGAGAGCAATTTTGGGTGCGGGGATGGGACACAGCTTTTGCAGAGGTCTCTTTGGGGCAAGGTAGGAGATTGTCTTGATGCCTTTGATTTAAATGAGTGAATAGGAATGACCGGTGAGGAGCTAAAGAGAGCAAGAAACTTTCGAGAGTTCTCTTTAGACAGAGGAAAACATAGATATTAAGCAAACTTAAAGGCAGAGCATACAAATTATGAATTCTACCTTAACACTTCATTTACTTAATGTGCAGAAAATAAATGTGGGAAAATGATACACATAACACACTTACAAGTACATGAGAGAAGCACACCATCAACACAAATAACCATAGGAATCCCAAAAAGTGCTGCAAAACCCTGGTCTTTCCTTTGCCAAAATTGCAGAGATACAAAGTGTAATACAATATAAGCTTATCCCTCAAGAGTCCAACCATGAAAATGACTAAAAAAATACATAATATATTCAAGCTAACACCTTTCCTTGCCTCTAGGGGTCGAGCTCATCATCCTAGGAGTTGTTTCAACCAATTCTAAACTGAGCACTACAATCTAGGCAATCAAAACAACTTGCCTCTATAAGCTAGGAAACCAATTCATTCATTAAATTTTTGACTTTTTATGAATGAATCTTCTAGAAGAGATAAATAAGTGCCATGACATCATAAAATTACATCAAGGAGGATGAAAAATCACTCCAAAAAGTCAAAACTAGTCAAATCTGCGTTTTGCTGAGCTATAGGTGAAAATCTGGCAAACTTCCCTGATGCGTAGCGCCCCAATCCTCAACGCGTAGCGTGACTTTGAGCCAACTTTAGAGGCACTTCCTGGCATCCAAATGAGGAAAACGTAGGCTTGTTGGAAAGGTCTGGATGTCCACTTTCCAACCCAAGTGGAATGTCTCAATTTGGTGGTCATTTTCCCCTCCAAAATTGCAATCTCCCAAGACTGCTCCCTGTGTGTCCAAAAAGTGGCAGAAAGTCATTTTTTGCATGTTTTTTGACCTTCTGAGGGCTCAAAACCTGATGAAATGTCTTGGTAATTGCTGAGAAAGTGTAATTTGTCATGAAAAATCCAAAAATGATGAGTTTTTGAGGAATGGACTTGCCCATCTTCAGGGTAGCGCGCGGTGCGCTACGCGTTGAGAGTAAAAACCTGTGTGTGGCACAAAAAAGTCAAAATTGACAAAAATTGCTCAAAATTTCCTGAAATTTGAGCTGGAAGTGCATCATTGAGCACCATGCTCCTCCAAGGAAGCCTCAGCCAAAATATGAAGGGGATCGGGCCTTTTCCTCCGTTTTAGTGCCTTGGCCAACCATCCTTTGAGCACCTTCATTCTTGCTTTACACACATGCATTCGAGCCCAATAGTGATTCTTCATGTGTCGGAGCATGTCTTTTTCTGTGTTTTCCTTGGCCAAAAACTTTTCTAAATGAGTATTGACCCGGATGAGCATAGACTCTCGCTCAATGGGTGTCAAATCACCGGGTCTCTTGCGAGCCAAGTTGCGGTCTTCATGGATCCTCTGCAACTCATCAAGAGAGTGTTCATCCTCTAATTGCTTGTTGCGCTACTCTAAATAATTAATTGTCCAATTTGCCATCTCCAATTTTTGCTGCAACAAGTCATTTTTAGCTCTTAGCTGCTGGATGATCTCCTCTGACTCTAGGCTAGGAGAAATGATATCAAGGTCAACAACATCTATGCCTGGAACACCTGATGGCCCCTCATCAATCTTGGGCTACTTGCCTCTCTCTTGTACCTGTGCTGCTGTCGAAAGCGAGGCCCCTTCCACCTGATGTGGAGATAACACTCGTTGTGCTGATGAAGAAGGCGAGACCCCTTCCACCTGATGTGGAGATAATACTCGCCGTGCAGATGCAAATAAGACCCTGTGGCCTCTCTGATATGTAACATAAGGAGGAGTCCTGACATGCTCGGGCTCTGGAATATCAAACTGATGTGAAGGCCCTCCCTCATCACGGACAACCTCAGGAGGTGGTTGTGGCACTGTGAACAAGTCACGAGAAATGAAATCCTCCCATGGAATACCTTGTTGTGCCAACTGATGGATGACCACAATCTTGATCAGTGCATAATGATAAATGCTCTTGTGTTGCTGTGCTGGGCTCTTTCTTTGCACCAAGGGCACCATCCTCTCTATATTTCGGCACATGAAAAATGGAATGTTCATCATTCGTACCTGTGTGAAATGCATCAACAAACGGATATGGTACGAATACAAACGTGAAAATCTGCCCTCACAAGTGAAATAGCGGATGATGATCCTCATCAAAGGTGCATACTCGTCTCTTAAGAATCTGAAGGGAAAAACACCAGTTAGGTACCTCATATATGCAGGTTTGATATATGGATCATAATGAAATATGTCCAACTATTGGTGCTTGTTCCATTCTTCTCCAATATTGGGTATTCATGTTGCTTGAGCAACAATCTCAGGTGACAATGTGAAATCCACTCCTGCAAGATCACATGCCCACTGTGCAAATGTAGGACAAACAAGCGGGCCAATTCCTTGTGGTGTTGAATTTGGGAGATTCTCTCACAATATTCATAGCATGATAGATATCGGAAACATGACACTGCAAGTGGACAAGCTTGTAGATAAGCCAAAGAGGTGGGTTCCTCCCTGACATGCTGACCACCCTTACCACCCCTGTGATGCCTCCTTGGCACCTCTACCTCTGGTGTTGATTCACGGTCATCACTTTGCTCATAATCTGTTTTGGTTTCTGACATGGTTTTGGAGGCAAGTGACTGAAAAATAATGCTGACTGTGCACCCAATGAACTGTTGTTTTGACTTGTTTAAATGTTGTTACCAAGGGGACAAACACACATGGGAAATGTTAGGGAAAAGGGAAAATTGAGGGGATTAGGGAAAACAAATGTGAAAGGAAATTTTAGGAAAGGAACATGGAACATATACAATCATAATTTGTAGGATTGTAATGGGAAGTGGGGTTTAGGAAATTTACATAGGATTTTAGGAATTAGTAGGGTTTAGGGATTTTAATGATTTTTAGTTGGGAAACTATATGATTTGCATGGAAAATTTCAAGGAAAATGGTGAGGAAAATATGGGGAAAGAGGAATGGGAAAATGGGTAACCTTGGGCAGCAAATTTCAATGAAACCCTAGCACATTTGCATTTTTAATATTTGATACAGCAAGGTAGGGTTTTACTCCATATTAGCATGGCATTTTTGCATCTTCATTGCTCATTCATCTTAGCCAAACCAAAAATCACCATGATTAGAGGCCTACCTGAAAAGATTTGGAGAGAGAAGCAGTTTTGATGGCTTTCTGGCGATTTCCTGAGCAAGAAACCCAACGCGTAGCGCACCCAGCCTGATGCGTAGCGCGCCTCCTCTGATGCGTAACGCGCTGCTGCAACTACTCAATTCGCCCAATGAACTTTGAAACCATCTTGACAAGTATTCTCTTGGAGTGTTGAGAGGCAAATGAATTACCAATGAGGGATGGCATGCTTTTATAGGCTTCCTTTTAATTTTTTTACTTGCCCAAAACCCACTTTGTAATGTTTGAATGTTGACACTTTTTGCTTTAATTGGCTCTGACCTTTAATTTCATTTCTTTGAAAAATTGGTTGAATTGATGATTTCTTCTAAAATTTTTGCAGGGATAGCTTCTGGGATGCTTTGGCAAAGGAGACCAAGGCTGCTCTTCGACATTTGAAGTTTGAAATTTTGAGAATTTTTACAAAAATGAGATAATGACCTTGTTTTCAAAAACAGAGTTTTTGAGAACAAGGTAAAAATTTAGCTGTACAATGATGAGAATGTTTAATGAAGGACATCCCTCTGGCCTGCTGGTCCTTGATGACCTCTCAAGACAAAATTAGACTCAACCCTAGACCTAAAACCTAAAAACTTAAAGCAAAATGAATGACCCTTTGAGGACTTTATTTATTTGAACAAACCTGAACCAGCAGTGCCAAACAAGAGGGGAATAACGACATAAACTCCTTCCACCAATATTATGGCATGCCTAACGGAATGCAACATGATCACACTGATGAGACACCTAACTATGAAATGCAAAGAGCTTTTGATCTCTGGTGGAGGGTTACTAGACCGACTCTAACACCTAGATCGACTTCTTGGATAATGAGCTGATGTCGACAAGAAGCGATCCATCATAGGAGGGCCTTAATGAATCTCACATCAATGACACTAAACGGAGCAAATGATTTTAATGGAGGTGAAGACGATCTGGTGATATAAGGTTCAGGGTGGTGGTCATGAAAGAATGGAGCGTGAATGTATTGCAGCGGGTGAGACACAGGTGAATTCTCTAAGTGACTTCTCTTGAACATATCGGCGACACTGACATGATGGATTGGTAGCATTAACCCCAAATTTGGATGGCGTGATGGGACCATGGTGATGTGACCGATGAATGAAACAACCCAAACCGACTTAGATGCGGAGAGAAAGTTTCATGTTCAAGAGCGACTTGCTACCAACAAAGTTTCTTCAAGTTTTCTTCCCAATTTTCCCCAGTCATTGCTGGACAGTACCTCTTTATTTTTGTCAAGCTTGAGGAGGATAACATATGCTTGTTCTACAATCTTCCCTTTGGGCAAACCCATCGCTATGTTTTAATGAGCCTAGCGATAGTGAAACTCGTTCTTGTCTGCTATGGACAAGTTTGTCGCTATTAGGTTTTAACGAGTTTAACGACAAAGACAACTCGGTCCTTTTCATTTTTAGAGAGTCTGAAAAAGGACGTAAAGGAAACTCCAAAAATCCTTTTTTGTCATCTAATCCCTTAAGTCCGAAAAAGTATAAAACAATACAGAAGGGATGAATTTTTGATACTTTTAACGAGCCGAACAAAACAAGCATTCGATCTTTTTGTGTAATAATCCCTCAGGTCCAAAAAGATTAAAATCTAAAGGAGGGATAACACTTCTGGTCCTTTTAACGAGCTGGAGAGGCCAATGGCTCGACGATATTTTCATATTTTATGAGTCAGTTGAAAAAATCTTAAAGGAGACTCGTCTTTGAGGAACGAGTGATAAAATTGGGTAGTAGCTGATTCCAGGTAAGGTTTGGAATTTTCAAATCACGACAGTGTTACAAGGATGGCTAATAGGATCACTCTTCGCAGCTGTTCCTCAAAAGGGGTAAACAATCAAATGGAGGTGAATGATCGGCCAATACAGAGTGGAGGTGATGATGGGAACACGACCAAGGCTTTAAAGACTGAAGTACTACATTCACGATGATTATTTACCGGGAATTGGTTCATTTTTTATTGAGCTTAAATGCTGGGGGAAACATTTGCTCATTGCTTATGTTTATTTTTTAACGAGCATGAAGTCTGCGTTAAAACTGCTTGATATATCCAGTCATATAATAAGGATGTCTCATATATGAAAACAATAATTTTTCAAATCTTTTCCCCACATCCTTTCTTTATGCAAGTTGGGAAACGACCAATCCTACGAGTTTAAAGGGTTAGAGGACCTACAAATTTAAAAAAATAAATGGTCGCTCTTCGCTTGCACACCAAAAGGTTTGCATGCCCCCAGGTATAAAATAGAGTTTCAAGGTCACCTTCTATTCTACCGACAAGACATTCGTTTTATCAGGAAAGGTTTACCTCTTTCAGGTTACCAAAGATTGTTTTATCTGGACTTCAAACAAAACACTTCTTCGACGATGCCTACCGAAATAGACAAAGGCGAGTGGCGCAGACGCCTCCACCCACATAAATTTGACAAGGGAATCTTATTCCAGTCCAACCCCCTTTTCCAATCCCAGACGGTAGCCTCAGACTAGTCATATATCCCTCGCGGAAACCTACCCTATACCTGAAGTTTTCCTGCCGAAGCAGACCAGGGTGCATGCCCCTTGGGTTTCAGTCATGTCCTCTGAATCACTCGCGCTCATTAGGAGGACGGACTGGGGATTGATGAGACATTCCTTGCGTGAAAAGACCATTTAGGGATGGTATATGACTATTTTCCATGTGTGAACCGGGAAATGAAAGCTGGTCTACGAGCTTGACCACTCTTCCTTCATGCAGAAAACACATTACTCTGAAGAGTGATGAGACCATGGCTCCCATGCAATAAATATAGTCTCATCCAAGGAGTAGATTATAATCCAGGGGTCCTTAGACTACCATTACATTCATTTGAATGGTTTTCCCTCTCAATGTTATGGGCACATTGGGAAGGATCCCTAACGATCGACTGGTTCCTTTGTCAAAGCCTGTTAGATTTCTCATCTCAGTCAAAAGCGATGGCGAACCAAGCGCTTTCCAAGCAGTCAAGGAAAGGATACTCACAGAACCCCCTTCATCTATGATGGTACCAGCCATAACCATTCTATATATTTGAACAATGATTCGGAATGGTATACTGACCGATAAACAGGGTCTGCCTAGCTGATTCCAGTCGAAGGAGACAACTAGGTTGCTTAGAGGTGGGACCGAATAGATGACCGGGTACGACTCTGACGAACTTCCTTCCTACAGTAAATGAATGGGTAAATTGCCCCCATGTTCATCGGAGTCTGTGTTTACGAGAAGAATTTGGACGGTGTCATCCTTGTTCTCTTCGGTGACTGTATCATCTGAAGATGGAACCTCTGAAGGCAAGACCAAGTTAACTGTCACCTCGACCTTTTGACTTTCGTCTGGTATGGGTTCAGAAGGTTTATCTTCAATGATAGATGCTTCGGCTGACCACCTGGGCAGGTCAGCCAGATTTTCAACTAGCGACGGACTCGGCAAGAGTTTCTTATATCCAGGAGGAAGTCGTAACGGTGAAACCGGATGATCGTCCAAAACTCTTTTAGCCTCATCTAAGAAGGGACAATGGTGGACAGCGTGATCGCCTTCACACATTTTACAAGGAAATTTACACTTTCCTTTTTGTCCAGGGGCTTCACTTTCACTAGTCGACGGTGCGTTTTCAACATGATCATCAGAGGTTGACGACAATAGGTTGTGCAAACGAGGAGACGAGTCCCTTAAGATCTGAGGGATGCAGGGACAATCTCTATGATAATGGTCTCCTTTGCAAATGACACATGGCGATTTAGGCCTGGTCAGTGTAGTGTGTGGATTTTCACTAGATGATGCTTGGTTGCCCCCTTTCACCTTTGGCTCCTTCTTCTTCTTCTCTTTCTTCTTCTTTTCCTTCTTCTTCTCAGATACTTGATTTTTGGCTTTATCAGCCCTATCAAGCGAAGAGGAAGGAGGAGAGGAAGAATTGGACGAAGTAGAGGGTTGGGGGGTAACTCTGGAATTGTCTAGTTGCTGACTTGATTGTTCAGGAATCCCGGTGCTCTAAACGACGGAGTTTGAGAAAAGCCATACAGGCAAGCCAATTGTCCTTCCTGGAAGTGACAATGTGGCCATGTGGGGTGCACCAACATCTGCCCAAGAGGAGAAGGGACTAGGATTTCCTCCAAGGGGAACTCCTTGGTTGGTGGACTCCATTCTCTCAACCCAAGACCAACATAGGAAAGGTGACGATTATTCCGTTTAAAATAAATTTTAGATGCTTTGACACAACTTGCTTTTTCAATTTTAAAGAGTCGAGAAAAAAACAAAAGATGACTCTAGTCGCCTTTGATTTTTAATGAGCCTGAAGTGACAAGTGCTCAGATGGACCATTTCCGATAAGGAGTCTGAAAACGAATGAAAGGGATTGCTCTGGAAATCTAGGCAGAGGGATTACCAAACCAATCGCAAAACTACAGAATACTTTTTACAGTACGACAGTCAATCTTCCCAAATGCTGTGTTTAGTGCATTGAGATCGATAGGGCGGCAGACACGGCTTCCTAAGGATAAAGGATTAAGCCTATTATGGTCTCCCAAAATATACTCGACGGTATGTGGGAGCACAAGTCCGTACTGGCACTTATCGTCTCAAAGTGGGGGAATCACCCAACCAACAGTGGGAACAACAGTTACCAGGCTTTACAACGCTGGAATACTTCTCTAACCTAGACTTCTAGATGTTGTGTGTTAGGTTCCAAAGCGTTGTTAGATTCATTAAATTTATAGCTAATCTTGCTTAAGAAATTTGCCTTTCAGGTTCACCGCGTGATGTAGATGTACAATTCCTAAAATGCAATCTAAGATGATAAATAGCCTTTTACCTTCTTTGTGCAATGAAAATCCTAGCTACTAACGAAAGAAAGACAGAATTCTTTCAACAAAGAGCAAAGAGCACACACTATATGCACTGTCCTAAATCAAACCAATCAAACAGTCTAAATGCAAATGCACATGCATGTATTTGTTTTCAGCCTTCTTAATATGTGAATGATAAAAAGAAAGCTAATGCGCAAATCTGAAATACTTTTCAAGCGACAATTATTAACAAGTTTCTTTTCAAAATCAAAATGAAGATAATGACAACACTTTACAATTTGGAAATGAAAACTTGCTTTCGACACTAGAAAAACTACTAATTTAGATCAAATACAATAGTAATAGGGTAATCGACTATCAAGGGCAATCAGACTCTCTTATATTATTGAAAACGACACTTGCAACACTTTCAAATCAAGAAATGACAGCACAATTACGTTACTTTTTTGCAAAGGAGAACTGAAAATGACTCAACAAATACACAAAAACATTTACAGTTATTTGCACTATGGAGGCAGAATAACAGCAAGGAAAGGGGTTTCAAACAGAGATATACTAACTACAGGCAGCAAAATTCTTGAATAGATCTGAAAAGAGTGAACAGAAACCAACATTCAGGAACAATGCCTAGTCTGATCAGCGCACCTGTAACACAGTGAATTTGAAATGCAGCGAACCTACTACACTCGGGAAGTGCGCTGAATTTCATAATCATAGAACAGAGACTGCGTTAGGCCAGAGATGAGACTTTGCTTAGGTTCCAGGTCACAGTTTGCAGTTCAGTTCAGGGATTTTGGCCGAGCAAGTGGTAATCAGTAAATCAACACCAGGGGTAGATCTAAAGAGGTTACTAGAGCCACCACGAGGGAAATTAGAGAGTTTGTAAATAAGTTGATTAATTCATAAACAAAACCTAGAGATTGACTGAAGCGGCATTTATCTACTATGCAAATGCAGTTTGAAAGCTACCTAGCTCAAATTTAGGCTCCATCTGTAAGTTTATAAAGTAAACAAAGGTAGATAAACAAACAACCTAGTCGCTACCCAGCGGAGTCGCCATTTTGTTACAGGGAAAAGTGTCTATGCAGAACTGCTAATCCCACTAAGGTGTGGTAGCTACCTTAGAAACAAACAAAGTAAAAATACTTTCATTTTCCTTTATGAAAGATAGATGAGAGAAGAATAAAGGAGACCAACCTCTGTCTTGCGCTTGGTTCCTTACTCGATTCCTCTCTCTTCTGATAGTCCTTTGCTACTCGCTTCCTTGTATACCCAGCTTCACAAAGTACCTGTAGAATCAAAGCAACATAACACTATACAAGAACATGGATCTATTATCATAAACAATCTAGGATCAGATATAAATTGACCAGACAAATGCACAAAACATAGATTACACGAGAGTATGGAGGAAAACTTGAATAGCTTTATTGATAATCAAGAAAGAGCCAAGAGAGTTACAACCAGTTGCTCTGACCCAGCATCATCCTCTCAGCAAGTAAGCCCTTCTTCACCTCATGCAAAGCTTAGATCACCCAATACTATGATGTTGCCTCAAGAAACTAACAACAATTCCTTACAAGATGCAAAATTCCAGCCTCTGGATCTCTGGGATGAGGGATCCATATATAGATATCTGTAAGGGAGATGAGTCAGGTTGTGATTTGATTAGTGTCTTCCCTCTGATAGTTCTTGCTTCCACTTGGAGATTGATGATCTCTTACTCATCCTTGGTTGAATTCAGAGAGGCAAGTGTCACAGGAGAAGTTTCTGGAAGATTCCATGCCTCTCCACCTCGCGGATTGACACTTCCATTTGTCTCTTCTCGCCCATTGCACCCCATAGAAGGGCTTTTTGAAATGCAACGCACCCACAGAGTGTACTTAGGTGAAATGCAACGCACTTTACCTATGGAGCAGGTGAAATGATCTTGTTTTGATCAGTTCTGAGTAGTTTTTCATGGAGAACTTCTGGGAGAAGCTGTAATCAGTTGACCTTGTTCCTTTAGGGGTTGGAACAACACTTTTAGGGACCTAGGAGCCCTTGGTTTATGGACATTTTATGCTTGGGGTTGCAGTGCCAAAAATTGTCTATAACAATAAGTGTGCTGAGAAGAAATTATTTTACATAGATTGTGAAAAGGAGGAAGAAAAGGAACAAGAAACATCAAAAGAAGAGGATATACACCAAGAACAAACCCTAGAGAAAGAAGAGGTGAATATGACCATACCTTGTAATGCATTGGCTGGAATTACCACTCCTCAAACTGTTAGTATAGAAGGACATATCAAGAAGAAAAAGGGTAATAGTGTTGATTGATTCGGGCAGTACCCATAATTTTATTCATTGTAAGATAGCCAAGGAATTAAATTTCTTCCGATATCCAGCACCAGAGTGTCAAGTGATGGTTTGATCCGGGTCCGAGTGTGACAAAGGACCCTTCCAAGACCTTTTATTTTGATGATGTGTTAAATTTCATTTTAAAAGAACATAAATGAATATGTGTGCATGCTGTAAAGAAGAGGATCATAACAATCATCAGCACATGAAAACATAAGCTGTTAATAATAGAGTTTGTCCAGGAGGGACTACGTCTTTGAGCCCCGATGTCAAGATGGTGTAGGTCATTGCATTAAGTGTTGTCAATAGTGATGATGTACATAAGAGGTGATGTCACTATCATACAAGGAAAATTCCCTCACACATGAGTGGCTCCAAGAGATGTTCCACTATAGGAACTCTTAGTAAAAAAGGACACCTATCAGTATGACATATACTCATGCATGATGATAAAGAACATCCTGCCAACATGGAATAAAAGGGATCTCAATGTGATCATACATGGCGACACATGAGTATCCCATCAACATATTGACAAAGGGATCTCAAACAAAACATGACAAATCATGACAACAAGTACATCCCACAAATGATTCCACATCACATCAAGCAGGGATCATGAAATAAGTAAGAAACAAGATCCCTCATCAAAAATCAAATAGGGATCTTTGCAGCACGATGCATAGCAAAAAGAAGTACATGAACACACTGCATTTACCTCACATCCCAAGGCCATCTGAAGAAAAGGATTTCACACTACTGAAGCTGGCCATACCAACAATCTCGCGGCATCAAATCTCATGGAAGGACTTCTCACGTGTTGAATGCTAACACCTATACTCCACTTTGGAAAGTGGCCGAAAAATGAAATGATCAAATGGAAAATATAAATGCACATCAGATTTTTGGCATCGAATAGTACAAAATTGACTGTCAAATTTCTGAATTCTGAGAAAATGGAAATTTGGGGCTTAAGGAATCTTTTAGATTCCCCCTAGATTCTTCAAAGATTCCCTCACCAATATGGCAATATTGTAGGTACTAGATGATCCATGAAGGGGAAGCAGAGTAGATCCATGAAGAAACAGGAGCAAGGCCATCAAGAAAGCCAAACCATGAGTAAGAGTCTGTTAATGGAGGAGTTAACAAAGGAGGCATATCAAAGCTATTGCTTATGCTTAAGAGTATTGCAAAATATCAGAGCAGGAGAGGCATATCGGAAAAGAAGAAGACATCAAAAGAGGAGTTAACATATCGAAGGAGCATAAACAGTGTTATCGAAGCTACAGGAGAAGCCATATATATGCCAAAGAAGAACTATCGGAGGAGCATATGCAGAAGAGTTAAAGGAGCAGAGCAATAAAGAAGAGTGGAAGAGTTAAAGGAGGCAGAGTTTATATATATATATATATATATATATATATATATATATATATATATATATATATATATATATATAGGAATACACTATCAGAGGTGGAATATGTATATATATCGGAGAAATTATAATCGGCAGGTTCTACTATGTGCCACCACCCAAAACCACCAACGGCGATATACATGTGTGGACCTGACGAGACATATATGTCTGGGTGTATAAACAGTGGAAGTCAGATAAGTGTTCTGAAGCATGCTTTTAATTGTATTTCGTATGTATTGTTATATTTGGGCTCTAAGCCTTGCCACATTAAAACATGTGAATTGCAATGTATATATATATATATATATATATATATGTTATATGATTGTGATAAAGAATGTGGACTCACTGCAACACTGCAATATGACCTAATTCTATGTCACATCTGCCATATCGGAAGTGCTTAAGGCCTTGCTGCATTGGAAGCGCCGATTGCGATATATGTTGTAGACCCGATGGTCCGATTGTAACACAGATTAATGCTATATTACATCTAGTAGGGCCATCGGCCATTGGCGATCTCATGAGCTTGACTTATATAGGACTTCCAGAAGCTACGGTTGTCGATTGCGATTACACAGCAGACCCAATGAAGTTATAGATGCGGGCGTAAGGAATTTGAAGTCCAACCTTAAGCATTTGGTCAAGTTTTTCCATATCTTCCTATGTATTTCAATAATTTTATTGTCGGGGTTTTGAAGGCCAAAATGCATAAATAACGGTTATGATAGTTCAACAGGCTTGAACGATGGCGATTGCAATTACAATGGTGGCATGGCATGTGGGGCCTCCTTGATTGGTACAGTCTCTCTGTTAACAGTAAATTCTTGTATATGAACGCTATTAAAGAAAAAAAGGAACCTCTCTAATATTGTTTAATAAGCATCATTTCCTATGTAATTCGGCCTTCTCTTTTGAATTAACATGTCTGTGAATCATTGGTTAATTCAAATAGGTAGAGGAAACTATAGCGACCAAGGAGGGAAGCCAAAGAATCAAGTGAGTGTTGAGGAAACTACAGCGATCGAGGAGGAAGCCAAAGAGTCAGCGGAAAGGGGAAACCAACGGTCAGAGGCATCAGGAATATACAAAAGCAGAGAACAAGGAAAGTTGAAGTTGGGTTGAAATAAGTTGGAAGAAACAGAGGCAGTCATAGGGTCTAGCAGAACATAAAAGGGTCGAAGGATCAATAGGATAGGAGGAATTCAAATGATGAGCATCTCTGTTGATCGTGTTACCCTGTGAAAGACTCAGAAATGTGATGAATTAATGAGGTACACAATGCAGTCTGTAGAACAATTTTGGGATGTAATACATAAAGTTCTATCTGACATTGTTTGAAGGGAGAAGTAGCCAGCAGAGAAGAAGTCATGTTGAAGCATTTACTGTGACAATTAGAATAGATGCTTGAACATAAAGTTGGCTCTTATGTAGAGCTTAGTGCAACTAATAGTAGACTCACTAAAGTTGTGTGGCGACATTATCAGAGATCATGAAGGCTATTGCAGACTCTGTGTAGACAGTATGAAGAGTTGTAAGGACTCCTTCATAAGAAGATTGGTTGTCATTGATGTTGTAGCATGGAGACTATAGTGAAGCTGTAAATAGGCAGAACTCAGTAAAGAAGAGTTCTGAGAGCAGAACATTACTATCAAACATGCCTTGACAATATTGGGTCAGAACCCTTGGGGTTGGTGGCTCAGAAGTAGGAAGGATTGGTGTCCTTGGGGTTGGTGCCTTAGAAGTAGGAAGGATTGGTGTCCTTCGGATTGGTGCCTCAAAACTAGAAGGATTGGTGTCTTTGAGGTTGGTGCCTCAGAACTGGAAGGATTGATGTCTTGGGAGTTGGTGCTCCTAAGTCCAAGATTGTTGCCTTGGCAAAACAGAGTTGGTGCTCTAGAGGTTGGAGCCTCACAAAAGTCCAAGTTGGTGCTTTACAACTGATTGCAACCATTTATATATTTTATCTATTTTATTACAAAGATTGTATTAATAAAAGCATTGATACTTGTTGTTCATCTTGTGTTCTGAATATAAATGTTTTAACTAGTAAAATAATAGTTGAAAAATAAATATTGATTCACCCCCCCCCAGTATTTCCAACAATTGGTATCAGAGCTAGTACCTTCATTCAAAGCCTAACAGCTTGAAGGTTGATATTTAGGACACAAATGGCAAAGTCAAGGAAGAAAGTCTCCAATCCTCCTAAGGATGTGTCTCCCTCTACCACTAAAATAGAAGACAATCAATTTGAGGAGGCTCCATGGTTCAATGGGAACTTTAATATATGGGAAGCAAGAATGAGGAATTTCTTACAGACTCAAGCCATTGAAATCTTGAAATCAGTGTTTGTTGATAGCAAGATGGATGGAGAATCCAAGGAGTACAATGCAAAAGTAATGAAGGCAATCTTGAATGGGATGGCCGATTCTATAAAGAACAATCTAGGAAAATATTCATCATCAAAGGGTATATGGGACAAACTTCATGACCTTGACTCAAAAGAAGAATTGACCATGACCATCAGTCAAGAAGATGATGGAAATCAAGAAGGAAATCCAAAACCCATCATAGAAGCTGAAAATGAGAATGATGACATCAAGGCTAAAGTAGACCTAGAAGATGAAGAAAATGAAAAATATTCTGTAGAAGATATCCTCGCTCAACTTATGGCTGCCATGGAAGAGATTAACAATTTGAAAAAGGAAAATGAGGAACTTAAGAAGATAGCACTAGCTGGTGACCAAGATCAAACAAGGGAGAAAGTTGACCTTGTCAAGCTTCAAGTATAAAAAAGGGATGAAGAGCTTGCCAAGCTTAAGAAGGAATTTCATCAAAGCAAAAGAAAGCATCATGAAGAAGTCATATCCATGACAAATCAATTGGATAAAGCAAAGAAATGGGAAGATACCTTGTCAGGTCAACTTGAACAAAGGCACAAGAGCTTGAACAAACTTGAAGAAGAGATTGTTTAGTACAAGGTAGAGGTCTCCTCTCTCAAATCTCAACTACAATAAGAAAGGAAACAAGCACAAGGCGTTGATAATACAATGGAAGCATTTGAAATCATAGAAGGATAGGTTGATGAAGCAGAAAAGGAAAGAAACACCATGATATGTAAACTAAAAGGAAAGGATGAAGAAATCTTCAAATTAAAATCTGCCATCAAACTTCTCAAGGCCAAAACATGTAAAGCTACAAGGATCAAGGAAGAAATCGAGAGCAATCTAGCAAAGGAAAATGAAGAAATCCTCAAAATGAAGTCAGATATCATCTCCCTTAAAATAGAAGAAAATGAAGCTACTCGTATCAAGGAAGAAACTGAGAAACAACTTTCTAAGAAAAATAATGAGTGTGAAAGATTGGAAGAAGAGATTGGCTTCCTCAGAAAAAAGGTTGAAGGGATGAACAAAATCTTGAAGATCTCTCAAGCCTTGGATGACATGCTCAGCTATCAAAGATGTCCATTTGATAAATTAGGTCTTGGGTATGCTGGTGAATCCTCAAACAAGAATGATAATGCTTCAAACAAAAGGGATGTGAAGAAGCTAGGAAGAAATGGTGATGCTCCCAGTTCCAGCAAAGGCAAGGAGAAAAATCAAGGCAACAATGGAAGAAATCCTGCTCCAAGAAGAAATCTTGCTCCAAGAAGAAATGTAGATGATGTCAAAGATGTGAGAGGCAATGGTTATCATCAAAGGATCTCAAGGTAGAAAGGATTCATAAGTACATCAAGGAAATCTCTATCTCCTAGGCACCAAAGTTTACTTTTTTGTTATTGTTATTCTTGTACAAACTTTGGTCACATGGCAAAAGATTGTAAAGCATATCATAAAGATAGATACTATGGTCCCCAACAATCTCCAAGAAACAATTTTGCAGGAAGAAACCATGAATTCTTATTCATGAACAATGTAGAATGCTTCAAGTGTCGTAACACTAGTCATATGGCATGTGATTGTAACTTAACTTGGGCTCTTACACAAGCTAGAACCATGCAAAAGAAGAAAGTTACACAAGTATGAAGAAGGAAGAAAATACAATTTGAAAGTCCCTTGAACTCTCCAGCCAACAACACTTGTTATTGGCCTAAATTTTGACAATCTAAGCATCTGATGGGAAGACTCTGCCAAAAGAGATGATGCATACAGTTAGGGGGAGCCTATGATTCTTGATCATTATTTCGGAAGCTATTAGTGAAAGGGTCCTTATGAAATCCTTGTTGAGCTATATTAACAATCATTCTTTAATAAAGATCATTTCTCAGGAGTACTCCATTGAAGAACATGATCCTGTAACCATTCTTTGGACTTTTGTTAAATATTCTTTCCACTTAATCTCTATGTAGTATTTGGAGGAACAGAGAAGGTCATCTAATGCTAGAAAAATAGGTCAAATAACTATGGTGCTGATATTACAGATGTTAAATGTCTTGACTTAGGGATTTAATGTGAGAACATGTAAATTATGGACACAAATAGAGGCAACCTTGAAACAAACAGATAAATCTGGAATGGAGTTTGAAGTAAGAGCAGCTGGAAGCATATACAAAACTAAAGCATTGCAAGAAGATTCAAATCAGCAAAATGAATTTAAAAGACAGTCACAGATTGGATATCTAAATTTGCTAGCAGAAATAACTTGCAGAGATATGTACAGGAACATAAGGAAAATATGGCTCATAGAAAGGAGAATGTTGTGCAGTCAAATATAACTTAAGCTGATACTGGTCACTTAGAAAAATATAGAAATAGTGAGGCACAACCTTTCACCATTTCATCCAAATGCAATGATGTTGAATACTAGATGGCAGTGACTTAAGGAGAAGCACAGAGACACAAAGGAACTCGGATTTGAAGAAAGATAGCAAGAAAGACAATTTCAGTGGCATTTTCTCTTGATTTAGACTATGAAGGCCTCTTGATTCTCACTATGGAGACAACAATATGGATTGGAGCATAAAAACTGGACTTGGACACTTGGTGTGTGACTATTTGCAATCTGGTTGAAAGCATTGAAGTAGAGCATCTTTAAACATTGTTGAAGCCATGATAAAGTAGTTCTGAGACATGAAGAGGGGATAATGTGTTAATTGATGATAAAGCATCAATCCTTCTATCATGAGTAAAAAGAAGAGCACTATGATAGGGGGAGTCACAGAACCATGAAGATCTACCATTCATAAAGAACAGAAGCAGTTTGATAGGGGGAGTCCTGGAGCACTCCTTTGCCATTGATGTCAAAGGGGGAGAGAAGAATAATATTGCCATCAATAACAAAGGGGGGGATTGTTGACCTAGGTTGTTGTTGATGTCAATATGGCAATATTCTAGGTACTAGATGATCCATGAAGGGGAAGCAGAGCAGATCCATGGAGAAATAGGAGCAAGGCCATTAGGAAAGCCAAGCCATGAGTAAGAGTCTGTTAACGGAGGAGTTAACAAAGGAGGCATATCAAAGCTATTGCTTATGCTTAAAAGTATTACAAAATATCAAAGCAAGAGAGGCATATTGGAAAAGAAGAGGCCATCAAAAGAGGAGTTATCATATCAAAGGAGCATAAATAGCACTATCAGAGCTACAGGAGGAGCCATATATATGCCAAAGAAGAACTATGGAGGAGCATATGCGGAAGAGTTAAAGGAGGCAGAGTTTATATATATATATATATACACAAACACTATCGGAGGCAGAGTTTTTATATATATAAGAATACACTATTGGAGGCAGAATATATATATATATATATATATATATATAGATAAATTATAATCAGTGGGTTCTACTATGTGCCACCACCCGAAACCCCCAACAACGATATACATGTGCGGACCCGAAGAGACATATATGTCCAGGTGTATAAACAGTGGAAGTCCACTAAGTGTTCTGAAGCATGCTTTTCAGTGTATTTCATATGTATCGTTGTATTTGGGCTCTAAGCCTTGCCACATTAAAACATGTGAATTGCAATGTATATATATATATATATATATATATATATATATATATATATATATATATATATATATATATGTTTGCGATAAAGAATGCGGACCCACTGCAACACTACAATATGACCTAATGCTATGTCGCATCTGCCATATCGCAAGTGCTTAAGGCATTGCCACATGGGAAGCACCGATTGCGATATATGTTGCGGACCCGATGGTCCAATTGTAACACAACTTAATACTATATCACGTCCAATAGGGCCATCGACCATCGACGATGTCATGAGTTTGACTTATAGAGGACTTCCAAAAGTTGCGACTACCGATTGCGATTACACAGTGGACCTGATGAAGTTATATATGCAGGCGTATGGAATTTGAAGTCCAGCCTTAAGAATTCGGTCGGGTTTTTCCATATCTTCCTATCTATTTAAATAATTGTATTGCCCAGGGTTTTGAAGGCCAAAATGCATAAATAACGGTCCCGATAGTTTAGCAGGCCTGAATGATGGCGATTGTGATTGTGATGGTGATGTGGCATGTGGGGCCTCCCTGATTGGTACAGTCTCTCTATTAACAGTAAAGTCCTGTGTATGAACGTTATTAAAGAAAAAACAGAACCTCTCTAATATTGTTTAATAAGCATCATTTCCTGTTTAATTCGGCCTTCTCTTCTGAATTAACGTGTCAGTGAAGCATCGGTTAATTTGAATAGGTAGAGGAAAATACAGCGACCGAGGAGGGAAGCCAAAGTATCAAGCGAGCGCAGAGGAAACTACATCGACCGAGGAGGAAACCGAAGAGCCAGAAGAAAGGGGAAACCGATAGTCAGAGGCATCAGGAATATACAAAAGCAGAGAACAAGGAAATTTGAAGTGTGGTTGAAAAAATCTGGAAGAGACAAAGGCAGCCGTAGGGTCTAGAAAAACAGAGAAGGGTCGAAGGACCAATAGGACAGGAGGCATTTGAAGGATGAGCATCTCTGCTGATCATGTTACCCTGTGAAAGACTCAGACTTGTGATGAATTAATTAGGTACACAATGCAGTATATAGAACAATTCTGGGATGTAATAAATAAAGTTTTATCTGACATTGTTTAAAGGGAGAAGTAGCCAGCAGAGAAGCAGTCATGCTAAAGCATTTACTGTGACAGTTAGAACAGATGCTTGAATAGAAAGTTGGTTCTTATGCAGAGCTTAATGTAGCTAATAGTAGACTCACTAAAGCTGTGTGGAGACATTATCAGAGATCATGAAGGCTATTGCAGACTTTGTGTGGACAGTATGAAGAGTTGTAAAGACTCCTTCATAAGAAGACTGGTTGCCATTGATGTTGTAGCATGGAGACTACAGTGAAGTTGTAAATAGATAGAACTCAGTAAAGAAGAGTTTTGAGAGCAGAACATTACTATCAAACATGCCTTGACAAGATTGGGTTGGAATCCTTGGGGTTGGTGGCTCAGAAGTAGGAAGGATTGGTGTCCTTGGGGTTGGTGCCTTAGAAGTAGGAAGGATTGGTGTCCTTGGGATTGGTGCCTCAAAATTGGAAGGATTAGTGTCTTTGAGGTTGGTGCCTCAGAACTGGAAGGATTGAAGTCTTGGGAGTCGGTGCTCCTAAGTCCAAGATTGTTGTCTTGGCAAAACAAAGTTGGTGCTCTGGAGGTTCGAGCCTCACAAAAGTCCAAGTTGGTGTTTGTTAATTGATTACAACCATTTATATATTGTATCTATTTTATTGCAAAGATTATATTAATAAAAGCATTGATACTTGTTGTTCATCTTGTGTTCTGAATATAAATGTTTTAATTGGTAAAATAATAGTTGAAAAAGAAATACGGATTCACCCCCCTCTCAGTATTTCCAACACTCCGGGTCCTCTGCAAATCTGCTGCTCAGATCATGAAACTAACTCCACCATTAGGTTCGTGTTGCCGAGAGGTGTAAGATTGACATAAAATTTTTCCAATTTGGACACTGCAAAAATTTCACCCTCTTGGGAATTTTGCCCAATCGTGGTTCCACCTATAATAAATTAATTAAAAAATTATAGTCTCGGTTTCTGTGCTTGCTCCTGGTTCCTCCATGCTTTCTGGGAACACTAACAAATGAGGTTTGTATAAATTTTAGTGTGCAAATTAACCAATGATTCGGTTGTAGGGGGATTGGTATGAAGTCCAAGTTACAAGGAGGAGGTCAGGTGGTCAAACCCCGACCCCTCCATATTAAAACATAATCAGTTTTAAAAAAACTGCATGCATTTTTTTGTGGGGGTCAGGTCCACATTGGGCAACCCACCCCGTACCCTCCGCACACATGTATTTAATTGGTTGTCACATTAAACATGTTGGAGGTGTATTGTTGTTTGGAGATTTGACAGGGGCCACTGCATGGTGGCGGGCCAACCCACATGGCTGGCACGGGCTCGATACCCATAGGCCTCTCATTATGGTATACAGTTTTGTGTGTTGGGGTGTGGGCTGGGTCCACTAGAGGTGGCCCACCCACCCCATATAACATTATGGTTAACGTATATGGAGGGTTTAGTGGACCAGCGAGGGTCATGGCTCGTTGGTCCCCTTTTTTAATATAATTTTCTGTTGTATGGTTGAGGGAGGGCCGACGGGGGTCATGGCCCGTCGACCCATAAATAATTTTTGACTTTTAATATATGTAGTCTGTTGGGGGGTGGCGGGGGTGGTGGCCCGCCACCTCATATATATATTTTTTGTTCTATTTAACAACAAATTGGCCATTTTTGAAAATTCAAAAAATGACCGAAGGAGACAAATTAAACAGGCCACAAATTAGCCCGAAATCTGGCTGGAGTTGGCTAGATTCCATCCTCCAGAAAAATTCCAAATTGTGTCTCCATTAAGCCTGCCCAGTCAGCAAAAGTAAAAAAAAACTTTGACTGGCTCGTTCTCCCTCATACGAGCTCGGATTGACGAACCATCTGCACCATTGTGATTGAGACGACAAGATATACACTTTGGTCTTATTTCGAAAGCATTCTAATCACTTTGATTTTTGAGCTTCCATAAGCCCTCTTTATTCTTTGTGTGTCTCTAGAGCCACCTAGATTAATCCTCCCCACGGAGGAGCTTTTGGTCCTCCAAAAGCATGAAAAATAATCTGCAACTTCTATGTACCTTGTCTGCATCACAAGCATCCTGAAAGGTCTTGCTTCCATCTCCTTCACCTTTGTTCCTCAGAGCCTTAAGCGATGAGCCAATACCTGTAACTTTTAGTACATTTTTTTGCAAATTACATGCTTGACTTACATGACCAAATAATTACCCAAGCATCTCGTACTTTCCATGAGTTTATAACACATACTCAGTGGTCAAGTTTACATCAATATGGACACAATACCCTAGCTATGAAAAAAAGGCCAACATACCATTGTTGCTTCAACAAGTGATGGAAAACACATCATCACTACAACACATGATTTACAACAATAAGGAAAAACACTATTTTTCTTTGACAAGTGATGGAAACATGACATCACTTGCACAATTTATCATGCAACACAAAATAAGACCAGACATCATTGTTGCCTAACAAGTGATGGAAAACACATCATCACTTTACATTTTAAAATGCAACAAATGTTTTACAAAAGCATAACCATGATAAGATAACATATCTAGAAACCATTTTTCACTTATCAAGGTGAATGGGTCATTCCGCTATGGTGGTTTTGCTTGTCGAACAATTGCTTCACCTAGTTCATTCACCGACACTTTGCCTTTAAGGCGCTGCTCTGGATGGAGCCTCTAACAAGTGGCTCTTTTATGGCCAAATCTGTCACAATGACTGCAATAGGTCTTCTTTCTCCAGATCTGCTTAACATGTTTCTTTACCTGTTGTTGAGAGGGTCTTTCATGCCTCCTCCTTTGGTGTGCTACTATTCTTTTCCAACACTTAGAAAATGTATGGTTATGTAATCTAGAAAAGGTACATGTTTTTTGATGCCATGTTTTACGTTCATCATTAATAACATGATTATAATCAAAATGAACATTCAAATATCTAAACTGGTTATACCTTTCCTTGCTATCTCTAATGTCATTATGGTGATGAGAGCTTACCTCATCTCTTTCCCTGTAATGGAAACTGCCATGGGATGATGGGGATGTGTTCCATCATTCTCTTTCCTTGATGATTTTGACGATGTCTCAAACGAATCTGACACCTTCAAGCATTATCCTTCGGTGTATATCAAGCCTATAAATTGAGGTCTCTGCACAACCTCCAATGGTTGAGTTATGCCTTGGTTATTAACACCAAGTTTTTCTTCCTCCTCGTGCCTCGTCCTGGTAAGGAGCCTCATGTTTGTCCTTGTAATTGGGATCTCCAAATATCCAATAGAAATCATACTATGTGAATATGAAACCGAAAGGAAATCAACATCTTTTACCTTCTCTGTCAATTTGGAAAGCACTGATGAGGGCTTCTCATCATCTGTTGTTGGTGGTTCGCTAGTTGTCTCGACGCATTCCCCAACTTCCTTTCTGACATACCCAAGCCTACCTAATGGGGTAATTCTTCTACTTTGATGGGGTTGACAATGCCTTGGCCATTAATGCCCAAGAATTTTCCTTCATACCCCATTATATTCAATAGTTTGGAGCCAATTCCCGTGGTATGATTTTCAAAAATAGCGAAACCATCATCAAGACACATACATGAATTCAGAGAATTACTTTTTAACTCACATGGGTCATGCTACAGCTTTTCTACGGCCTTGTCCTTAGCTTGTAGCTGTTGTAGCAAACTCTATTTTCCCTCTTTCTCTTCATGTAGAAGCATCTTCAATTCAGTGTTCTCTGTTTGAGGATTCTGGTTGTTGTGCTCCAATTCTTCCAGGGCCTCTTCAGTGGCTCGCAACTGAAGTGCAATCGCTCCTTTTCCTCTGTCTCTTTTTGTAGAGTTTCATACATTATTTCCACCCTTTTGGAAATTTTGAGCATGGTCTCGTACATCACTTTTTCATCCTCTGTCATTGCATGTTCCATTGTTCACACTTGCAATTCACATCCACGCAAAGACCACTTTGATACCACTTGATCTAGGTTCAGGTGTGACAAAGGACCCTTCCAAGACCTTTTACTTTGGTGAGGTGTTGAATTTAATTTTAAGAGAACATGAATGAATACATGTGCATGACGTAAAGAAGAGGATCATGACAATCATCAACACATGAAAACATAAGCCATTAATAACGGAGTTCGTCCAGGAGGGACTACGTCTCTGGGCCCCGATGTCAAGATGGTGTAGGTTGTTGCATTAAGTGTTGTCAATAGTGATGATGTACATAAGAGGTGACATAGCTATCATACAAGGAAAATGCCCTCACACAGGAGTGGCTCCAAGAGATGTTCCGCTATAGGAACTCTCAGTCAAAAAGGACTCCTATCAATATGACATAAACTCATGCATGATGATAAAGAACATCCCACCAACATGGCATAAAAGGGATCTCAATGCGATCATACATGGTGGCACATGAGTATCCCATCAACGTAACGACAAAGGGATCTCAAACAAAACATGACGAATCATGACAATAGGTACATCCCACAAATGATTCTGTGTCACATCAAGGAGAGGAATCATGAAACAAGTAAGAAAAAAGATCCCTCATCAAACATCAAACAAGGATCTGTGTAGCACGATGCATAGCAAAAAGAAGTACATGAACACACTGCATATACCTCACATCCTGAGGCCATCTGAGGAAAAGGATGTCACACTGCTGAAGCTGGCCGTACCATCAATCTTGTGGCATCGAATCTCATGGAAGGACTTCTCGCACATTGAATGTTGACACATACACTACACTTTGGAAAGTGGCTCAAAAATGAAATGATCAAATGGAAAATCTAAATGCACCATCAGATTTTTGGTGTCGAATAGTGCAAAATTGACTGTCAAATTTATGAATTCTGAGAAAATGGACATCTGTGGCTTAAGGAATCTCTTAGATTCCCCCTAGATTCCTCAAAGACTCCCTCCTTCGGGTCCTCTATAAATCTACTGCTCAAATCAGTAAAATGACCATGCCATCAGGTTCGTGTTGCTAAGAGGTGTAAGATCGACATAAAATTTTTCCAATTTGGACACTGCAAAAATTTCACCCAATCATGGTTCCACCTACAATAAATTAATTAAAAAATTACAGTCTCAGTTTCTATGCCTACTCCGGGTTCCTCCATGCTTGTTGGGCACATTGACAAATGAGGTTTATATAAATTTTTGTGGGCAAATTAACCAATGATTTGTTTGTAGGCAGATTGGTATGAAGTCCAAGTTACAAGGAGGTCGAGTGGTCAAACCCCAACCCTTCCATATTAAAACATATTCAGTTTTAAAAAACCCACATTTCTTTTTTTTGTGGTGGTTGGGTCTGCATTGGGTGCCCCACCCCGTACCCTCCGCACACATGTATTTAATTGGTTGGCGCATTAAACATGTTGGAGGCATATTGTTGTTTGGCGGTTTGACATGGGGCCGCCGCATGGTGGTGGGCCAACCCATGTGGCTAGAGCGGGCTCGATACCCACCAGCCTCCCATTATGGTATACGGTTTTGTGTGTTAGGGTGTGGGCCGGGTCCACCAGAGGTGGCATGCCCACACCGTATAAGATTATGGTTAATGTATATGGAGGGTTCGGTGGACCGGCGGGGGTCATGGCCAGTGGGTCCCCTTTTTTAATATAATTTTTTTGTTGTCTGATTGAGGAAGGGTCAGCAGGGGTCATGGCCCATTGACCCATAAATAATTTTTGACTTTTAATAAATGTAGTCCATTGGGGGGTGGTAGGGGTGGTGGCCCACCACCTAATATATATATTTTTTGTTTTATTTAACAACAAATTGGCCATTTTTGAAAATTTGAAAAATGACTAAAGGAGACAAATTAAACAAGCCACAAATTTGCCTGGAATCCGGTCAGAATTGGCTAGATTATGTCCATCGAAAAACTTCCAAATTGTGTCTTGTTGGGTATCAAAAGCCCCGCAGAATGAGTATGGGGTGCGAAGCCTGAAATTTTGGGTAATATTAGGGTAAAATACTTCGCAGAAAGAGCTGAGCGCGAGCTATAGTAGGTTGAGTCAAAGGGTAGTCCGCCTGAAAATAATGTAAAGAAATAGTAATAGAGTCAGCCTGCGGTGGGATCACTGGCCAAGGGAAAGTATAAATAGAGCGAGGCTTTATGAGGGAAAGGCAATTCAGTTTTGGCTTTTAGTCCTGAAATGTAATGGGCCCTTAAAGGAAATATCCTGAATGTACTTATAAGTCCGAGTCGGGGGAGTAGGATAGAAGGTAGAGGCTCTGCAGAAGTGTGCACAGAGGCCTGGAAAGTCTGCAGTTGTGTGCGCAAACCCCTGCAGCTGAGTGCCTAGGGTGGATCTTGATGTATTATTGAGGATTGGTAATAAAGATAAGTTTCTTCTGAATTCTGTGTTAATTGTGCCTTTACTCCTTTATGATAAATGAACTGTTATGATTTCTGCATTTGCTACGGTTGAATACATGTGAACTGGGTTAATCTTAATGTTCAAAGTAACCAAAAGTAATAAATGTTTGCTTAAATACCGCTTTAACTAGATCAAACCAATAATAAGTGATTCAATATGTAATAAGTGCAATAAGGGTATTCTGATATGCACGGATCTGGTGCAGTGCGAGGCTGCAGAACAGCGCGCGAGCCCCAACCCACATCCAAGACATCCCTAGGGTGCGAAAACCTGGTTCTATCACCCTCCCCTGCTACCTTGAGTGAGACCTCAGTCCGCACTTCGCGGGCTGTTGCTGAAAGGGCCAGTAGCTACGAGATTTGTTTGGCTAAATAATTCTTCCGAACCTAGGTCAAGCCCATATAAGCCAACAAATGGTTCTATTGCCAGGACTGAGATCTGCCTAAGGGGTGTCTAATGTGGGAACACTGGAATCCTACAAAGAAAGAGCTCGAAGATTGGTGGGATCTGAAGCTCCATGAGTTTGTGGTTCAGGAAAACAGGAACTCGTGGATATCAGAGGAACAGTGGTTGGATCGCTATATCCTCACGGATATACATGAGATCTTCTTCATAAAATTCCTGATAGAATTTTATGAGTGGATCGCAAAGTTAGCTGATAGCGTGGGAAGGTGCATATTAGACCAGCCGATAGTGTGGACCCCAGAACTAGTGCGTAGACTAGAAGCCACTGAAGACAAACTCATGCGCATGGTCAATCATTGGGTAGATCAAATCATTGGGGGATTTATCACTAAATTTGCAATAGATGCCACTGTAAGCTACAGTGAAGCGGAAAGGCAATTTCTCCAAGGACCGTGAGGTTGGTACATCAAGTCATTAAACACTTGGATTAAGATGTCGTTGTGCGAACAATAGATTATACACATACATTAATGTCTGGGGTAACACGGAGTGGAAGGGGTTACCGAGGAACGGGAGGAGTAGGGAACAGTCCTCTCATTTCTATCTCATGGGAAAGTGAGGAAGATCTTGCTAGGTTCTCGCCAAGAAGTGAAGTCTGGTTGATTACAAAATGCCTTCCGCTGATACCACCTCCATCTACGCCATCGCCCCCATCACCCATGTCGCGTCCATCCACACCACCTCCTAGAACAGGAATGGTGGCCGCAGTCAAGTTATCGACCTTTCAAGGTATATGGAATGAAGATCCAAGCCAATTCTGGTGTGTGATAAACTCCATGTGGGATGCGCATGGTATAACAGATGAAAACCTCAAAAAGGCTACTCTGGTCAGTGCACTCCAGGACCGCGCGCTGACATGGTACATAAAACACTCAACCGACCATCCGAATGAAGGACTAGGAGCTATACAGGATGCACTTAATAAGGAGTTTGGCTAACCAAAGTATGAGAACCAGTCGATCATTGTGTTCAAAGAAATAGCAATGCTGTCGAGTGAAAAACCATGGGATCTGGACCAAAGATTAAAGAGTACTATTCACGAGGCTAATATGATGTTGACCGATGGATAGAATTGCGTGTGGTTTGTGGTGTCATTAACACCCCATCTGAGGACAACTCTGTCACAACAAAAGATATCAACCCAGGCTAAGGCACTAGAGATAGCAATGAGGTTATGCGCGACCCCAATACCAGACCTAGGGTTGGGAGTTCAGTAAATCCACTTGCAACTTTAGAACTTGAGTTTGGAAGTATAAAGCTTGAAGTAAGGAAGAATGCCTCGATCAGGGGTACAACCAAAGGCACAATGTATTAAATGCAAAATCCACGCACATGACAAAGACCATTGCCCAGTCTTCTCAAACTATCTGGTCGGGGGAGGCTCGATGCCATTGAAAGTGGAAGTCTAGACAGGACCAAATACCACACCTGCGCTCTGGTGCGCGATTTTCCAGGTGGGAGGGAAACATGCAACAGATAACTGCCATCTATTACAGAAGTATACCTAGACCTCACAGCAATTGTATTGCATTTTTTTCGATCAGTAGGACACGATGAGCGAATGTGTCGAAGTTATGACTTAATGATGGAATGGACCCCGACCTACCAGGTATAGGCTAGCACACGAGGAGGATTTCAAGGACAAGGTCGGGGAAGAGGATGGGGACTTGGCCGAGGTCACGGACAGATAACTTGTTATAATTGTGGTGAACAAGGACACTACACTCACGAATGCACTAACCCAACTAGGATCTCATGTCCTTATTGTGAGCAGTTCGATCACGAATTGGTAGATTGTCCAACCTTGCTTGCCCAATTGAACAAAAAAGGGGTGCTTCAACCTCTGCCAACCCAGAATGTCTAGATGATGCATGCAAAACCTCGCGAGGAAGACACTAGTATAAATATGGTACGAAGGAGCAGCACAATGGTAGAAAGGAACACAGGTAGGGAGCGAGGCGACCCGCCTATGGGCAACCATACTGTTGAACCAAAGCAGGGAAGGGCAGGGCCAAACGAAGATCAACTAAGCTTCACAAAAGCTGCTACCTCAGGTGGGAAGGACCAAACGGAAGCCAAAGTGGACCCCTACATGATCACTTCCTTTCTTGACACATGCATGAAATTGCTGCAAAATCAGAAGGCTGTCCAAGGGTTACAGGAATTGATTACGAGGAGTGAAAAATTTAGTGAACCACAGGTGGTCTAGAGGATAGGATGACATGCTCTAAACACTGGATGAGAAATGAGAATGACAACGCAGATAGGAGACTATGAAATGGATCAAGTCATCCTGGATTTAAGCTTGGATGAAAATATACTGCCTAAGAAAACTTGGGAGTGTATAGGCAAGCTCGTACTGCAATGGTCCCCTATTCAACTACGAATGGCCAACCAGCAAAAAATATTACCAATGGGTCGATTGCAAGGGGTGATGGTGGATATCGATGGCACAACAACCCAGACTGATTTCGAATTCATAAAGCTTATCGATGATAGCAATCCTTACCCTGCTTTGCTCATGATTGATTTGGCCATCGATATGAAAGGAATCATCAACTTGAAAAGGAGCACGATGACTTTCGAAACGAATTCACTTCGCGTAGTAGTTCTACTGGACCCAGCAGAAGGGGAGCACTACACAGAACATGTTCGCGATGAGGAAAATAATGATGAACTAGATTGCATTTATCAAATAACGGCGCAGAACCCTGGTCATATGCATTACAACAACAATAGAAGAACCTCATGGGAACATGAGAGTATCTGCACTATCGATTCTGAGGAGGAGGTGGAGCGCTGTCAGAATCAATTACAGGAAGTTACAACACTCAACTGTAATAGGGTGACTCAATTGGTATGATGTGAAGAAAGATGCCACCCAGAAGAGCAGGATGCGACCACTGAAGACCAGCTCACATGTGTAGTATAGGAACAGCCCAGTGCATCAGCCGACAGGGTGCACACACTGATAGAAGGATTGGGGAAGCTTAGATACAAGAAAAGGTTTTGACTCCGAATCAGAAGATATGCGCAGTGATTAAGTTGGCATAAAATGATAGCGCGAAGAATACGGGTGTATGGGGGACGACCGACACCTCAAACAGACCAGAGTGGACCACAGGATCATCAGGCTAGAGGGAACCTCCTCCCTATGGCCCAATTGGCCACTATAAGCATAGCTTCTCCCACCAGAGATGACATCCACGACAAGGTTCAACAGATGTGGGCTGCCATTTGGCATGCAAAATAATGACTTGATGAGTTGGAACAAACTGAGGCCCGAATCTGTGACGACAGTATGAAGTTGGGTAACGCCATCCAGCAACTTCAATTAGAAGTGGCTACCCTAGATGATGAAAAGGAATTGCCTAAGGAGACCAACATGGTTGGCTTTCCTACCTTGATAATGATGCACCAGAAGCCATAGGGGTGCACACACCATAATTCCGTAATAGAAGTAAGAGGATATCTTAGGTGCTCGCGACCCGGGTCAATGAGGAATCGGAGGACCGACGGGAAGGGTTCACCCTTCTGACTATCTGTCGACGGATCAGTCCCAGCACCCCAAGCAGTTGGAAGAGAGTGCACGACTATAAAACAGGCTATTGTATAGTGGCGCAATTCGACCACCGGCTCCCTACAAAAACTGCATCTGCGTCCTTGGGGATTCGCTACTGCAAAGGAAAGATGGAAAGTGATCGTTGAAGATACTGCTCATGGTATGTTGGCGCATTTAAAGCACCTTGAAGTGGGAGATGGGTCAATAAGGCACAAACATAACCACCCAAGTCACACTTATGAGCTACCACAAAAAAGCGCCGCCAGTTTCCAAGTTCCATCGATATATAAACAAAGTAAAGGTCACGCCACCACGTCGTATTGTCTGGCAAGAGAATCGGTCCATATTGCCTACATCATGAGCAATGAGGAAGTTGAAAACAATTCGTGGTTTCAGGCAGTGCCGCAGCATTATAAAGATGCCATCTTGAAAGCTCAAAGGCCTACCGCTGTTAGTCAACAACGATAGTCGCCGTAGGAAGCAGAACATTCTAAATCCGTTCAGATGCCGAAGACCAAGAAGAAAACTCCACTTCCAGAATCAGTTCGATGGTCGCCACGAAACTTGCAGGTTGGCAAGTCCACAATGAAGGAAAAAGGTAAAATTGTTATCATCGATAGCGAGGAAGAAACAGAAGAGTCTCCCACAAGGGTCGAAGAGGACATCCCTAAGGAGGACCCTGTATAGCTAGTGCGATGACCCAAGTATATGCCTCCAAGCAAGGGGATGAACAAGGTACCCACAAACCTGGATGAATTCAGTGATACAATCACTACCCCTCTCTCCTGAAAGACGTTCCAGTGGAAAACTCTGTGGTTGGCTGTGTCACGATGATGAAATTTGATGATTGTGACCTTGCAGATTGAAAAAAATTTCCCCATCTAGCAATGGAGGCCTTAATGGACCACAAGATAGGAGGCATGTTGACAACTCTATAACTAAAGAAGTGGCTGCAAAAGGTGGACGAAGCTGGATTACTTTGTCTCCTGGCAATTCTGCACTTTCTCCGGCCCCCAATTACTATGTTAGTCATCAAGCAGTTGCTCTGTCTAGTGCACAAAGATACACTATGGGTCGGTAAGCCCATCCATATCACAGCAGAACTTGTTCACCAGGTCTCGCATCTACACTGCGCTGAACGAAACCCTCAGGAAATTACAGCCAAAAGTAACGATGTAGGAATGATAGAATGACTAAAGAAGACATATAAGCTTGCCAAGGGACCGCGAGGGTATGTCATTGATAGTAGCTCCCATGACATAGTCTGGGGGGCCACTCAGTTTCTGGAAAGAAAAGTAATGAGGAAATGTCGGAGCTCTAAGGTCTCCACCGTAGTTATTGCACTGGCTGAAGAATGTGAAGCTGGTGTACAATTCAATTGGTCACAGTTTCTTTGTGAATAATTTATGGCCAATTTTCGCAAAGTCCAGGAAGAAGGCAAGACATTCTATTATGCATGGCTGCTACTGTCTCTCATGCTGGTCGCTACTGAGTTTCCTGAAGATAGCCAGTTTCCTGTTTTAACCCCAAAATGGCCGAAAGCCACGCAGTATGCGTCCCTCGGGGTGACCAAGGACGCAAGTAGAATTCAGGGGATTAAAATATTTTGGGTATTGATGGACGCGAATGTGTGGCAGTGGATCAATGAGTTACCACGCTTAACAAATGAAGTTTATGAGTGTATGGGGCACATTACAGAATTTAAAGCAGATATGCATCATGTCTACATCTAGGAGCAGAAGGACCCAACCCAGACATGGACCCCTCTTCGGTTCATTATCACCAATGACGTTGTTCACAAGATTGTCGAGGCTTGGCCCGCAGCTTGGCGAGGACCTGCGGCAGTGGAACGAGATGAGGCTGCTATTCAAAAACAAAAAGAGGCAGCCAAGCGTGCCACACAACAAAAGAGGAATGAACAGTATGCTTCAAAAATTAAGGCAGCGCGAGAGGAAAAACTCACAGCAACAGACAAACCAGTACCAGGCGCGCAGACCCCAGCAAAGGACAAAGGCACTTAGAAGGAAACCGCTCAGCCAATCACAACGGATATGCCATCCACTACTATGGGTACCCCGCTAAAGTGCTCGGCCACACCAGAGTGACTGAAGGCAATAAATAAAGCAAAAGCATCTAAGACCGACAATGAAGTTACCACCCTAATGGAGGGCAATCTAAATGACATCGAAAACATCGTTCGCAAAGTTACTAGGGAGGTAGTCGATGAGGCTATGTTGGAGAAGCACATTGTGTTGGGGGAGCTCCGGAAACAGTTACACGAACTAGGATCAAGAATTGTGCAGGTAGGCCCTAGCATTTCTACATAAGCCTCCAGTATGACAACTACAGAACCATTTCTCAGAGCCCAGGTTGCTCAGTCCACTCCAATTTCGGCAAGTGCGTTAGTTACCAACCAACTGGAAGACCGAGCAATACTAGAATGACTTACCAAATTGGACTGAATGTGGCTGCACTCCCACGTGATAGTTTGCAACAACTCCACAACAGCACCATAATCGAACTTCGCGCAAGGGCTAGCCACATTGACCAGATATTCCAAGAGTAGAAAATTAATATTGAACAGCTACGGCTCCAACACGATGAAGCAGTCACACAAAAATAGTAGATGGAAAGGGGACTTTCCTGCTGAAGCACAAATTCGTACGTTGGTTACAGAGTTCCGAAGGACAAAAGAGGAGGTCGCACGGCTGCAGCTCGAACTCAGCGCGCATATCGCCGAGTTCAAATTGCAGGTCCCACTACCAACACCCCCAGAGGTCGTAGTACAATGCAAGGAAATTATAGATATGGGGCGCACGATGCTTGCACGGTCACTCGAAGAATGTACCGAGTTGCTAAATCAGTCGATTGATATGCTCACTATCCTTTAGGAAGATCCCACACTCCGCAGGTTGGAAGCAAAGGCTCGGGAACTTCAGCAAGCCTACGATCAGCTCCGGGGAACTGCATAGACCATTGTTATCTCGCAACAGTTGGCTAAGATGAGGGAGGTGTAGGACATGAAAATCCAAGCTGAAGCTGCGAGACAGAAGGAAGCAGTGGTGAAAGCTCGTATCCAGCCATGGTTGGACAAGGAATTTGCATTTTCAACCACCATAGAGCATAAGGTAGCACACATGAAGGCTGAATGTGCTAGGATGGAGACATCCAAGACAGGGGCAGAAATATTAGCACCACAGGTGGAACGAATGCAACACATGACGAAAGAATTTGTTGCTAGTACCAGCGACGCGCTGAAGTTGTTGACCAACCTCTGTGCAAAGATGGATGCACCAGCTCAGTGACTCGGGATGAGTCACGATGATTGTGTTGGGGGACTGTTGGGTAGAGAAAGCCCCGCAGAATGAGTATGGGGTGCAAAGCCCAGAATTTTGAGTAATATTAGGGTAAAAGACTCTGCAGAAAGCGCGAAGTGCAAGATATAGTAGGTTGATTCAAAGGGTAGTCCACCCGAAAATAATGTAAAGAAATATTAAAAAGTCTACCCATGATGGGATCACAAGCGAAGGGAAAGTATAAATAAAGTGAGGCTCTATGAGGGAAAGGCAGTTCAGTTTTGGTTTTTAGTCCTGAAATGTAATGGGTCCTTAAAGGAAATAGCCTAAAAGTTCCTGTAAGTCCGAGTCGAGGGAGTAGGATAGAAGGTAGAGGCTCTGTAGTTGTGTGCACAGAGGCTTGGAAAGTCCGCAACTGTGTGTGCGAACCCCTGCAGCTGAGTGCGCAGGGTGGTCTGGATGTATTGTTGAGGATTGGTAATAAAGATAAGTTTCTTTTGAATTTTATGTTAATTTCACCTTTACTCCTTTATGATAAATGAACTGTTATGATTTCTGCATTTGCTACGGTTGAATACATGTGAACTGGGTTAATCATGATGTGCGAAGTAACCAAAAGTAATAAATGTTTGCTTAAAGAGCGCTTTAAATAGATCAAACCAGTAATAAGTGATTCAATCTGTAATAAGCGCAATAAGGGTATTCTGATCTACGTGGATTTGGTGCAGCACGAGGCTATAGAACAGTGTGCGAGCCCCAACCCACATCCAAGACATCCCTAGGGTGCGGAAACCTGGTTCCAGCACCCTCGCTAGCTACCTTGGGTGAGACCTCAGTCCACACTTCATGGGTTGTTGCCGAAAGGGCCAGTAGCTGTGGGATTTGTTTGGCTAAATAATTCTTTCGAACCTGGGTCAAGCCCATATAAGCCAACATGTCTCCATTAAGCTTGCCCAGTGAGCAAAAGTCAACCAAAAATTTGACTGGCTCATTCTCCCTTATACGAGCTCAGATTGATGAACCGTACACATCGTTGTGATCAGGACAACAAGATCTACGCTTTGGTCTTGATTCAAAAACATTCTGGTCACTTTGATTTTTGAGCTCCCATAAGCCCTCTTTGTCCTGTGTGTGTCTCTGGAGCCACCTGGATCATGGTTGCAAGTGGAGGAACCATAAATTGCTCTGGAAAGTGCCACAATATCAAGCTATCCATGAGAGAATATGTATTGAATAGCCCAATGCTTTCCATTCTAATGGGTGGTGCTGATGTTGTGCTAGGAGAACATAGTTACATATGAAACGAGAACTATTACCTCAAAATGGGTAGTCAAGCCCAAAAACCCCAAAAAAAACATGAAAAAACAACCCAAAAATGAAAATTCTTTATTCCAGAATGACGTCTTTTTTTAGGGTAAATTTTCAACATTTTTTTTAAATGGAAGTAAATTTTTTTTTTTTTGAAAAATGGATGAAAAAAACACCCTTAAATTCTTTTTTTTATTCTAGAATAACATAAAAAAAATCAGGTTACAATTTTGACATTTTTTAGCAATGGAGTTAAAGAGAAAATATTCAAACTTTGAAAAACTATAAAATTTCAACAATTTGCGGACATGATGTTAAAGATAAAATATCATGTCTCGAATTTTGACTATTTCCATCCATGTTGTTAAAAATAAAATATCTTGACTCTAAAAAACCTTGAAATTGTAATTGTTTTCGACCATATCATTAAAGATAAAATATCATGACTTAGAAAAACATTAAAATCTTGACAATTTTTCAACCATGCATTTAAAATACAAAGACTATGACTACAAAAAAATCTCAAGTTTTCAAAATATTTCAAGCATAACATTATGAATTTTTTTTATGACAAAAAACTTTAAAAATGAACACTCAAGAGTAATTTATTTTTTAAATGCAAAATATATAGCGATTTTAAAATCTTAGCCTAAGACAACTTGATACGTTTCAAAAAAGAATTATAAATCAACCATCAGATTGACACGCGGTGTAGGTGAACTCGACCAACTGTAATGAAAACCTAAAGACCAACCATGAAATTGATTCATTGTGGGGGCAGACTCTATTCATTATAATGAAAATTTTAAAATCAACTATCAAATTGCCCATAATGGGATTGGGTTGTTAAACGAGCATTGACACAGTTGAAAAAAAATGAATATATAAAAACTAAAATAAAAAATAAATGTACAAATATATAAAAATGAAAAATACAAACAAAAATTCAGATATTGAAAAAAAAAACAATAAAAAAAAGCACAAAAAAATAATAAAAAGAAAGAAAATTTTAAATATTGGAAAAAAAATTAAAAACAATAAAAAAACACAAAAAAATAATAGAGAAGAAAACCAAAATTCAAATATTGAAAAAAAAACAATAAAAAAACACAAAAAAATAATACAAAAGAGAAAATAATATAATATAATAAAAATTAAAAACAGTAAAACAAACACAAAAAATATACATAAACACCATTTTTTTTAAATAATAACAAGAAATAAAGCATAAAAAAAGCAAAAAAAGCCTTAAAAAAAAAACATAAAATTAACTTATAAATATAAAATGTTAGACAAAAAGTAAAATTATAAATTAAAAGAAAAAAACAAAAAAAAAATAAAAATATCATAAAATAAGTAAAAACAAAAAAACAATATTAAACACAATTTAACAAAAAAAAATATTAAATTAAAAAAATAATAATAAAAAAAAAAAAAAATAACATTTTTTTAAAATAAAATTCATTTTTTTAACCCAATTTTTTTTTTTTAATTAAAAAAAAAATACAAAACTAAAAAAAAATTGAAAAAAAATAAAAAATAAAAACAATTAAAAAAATAAAATACAAAAATCAAAACAAAACAATTAAAATAAAAAACCAATTAAAAAAAAACATTAAAAATATTAAAATAAAAAAAATATAAATAAAACAATAAATAACTAAGTTTAAAATAATAATAATAATAATAACAATAATTTAAAAAAAAATTAATAAAACAAAAATTAAAATTAATTAAGTTCCACCACCGCTTGGGCGCGGGCGAGGAGGAGGCTGTGTGCAGCTCCTCTCCCCACCTGTGCTCGTGGCCAACCCCACCCGGGGGACACCCGGGGCGGGGTAGGCCGTGGGCGCAGGCCGAGGGGCAAGCTGCATGTGGCCACCTCCCTGCCCGCGCCCGTTCTCAACCCGCCGAGGGGTGGCGGAACTTAATTTTTTTTAATTTATGTTTTATTGTTTATTTATTGTTTATTTATTTTTTTTCAATTTTTTTTTTTAATTTTTTTTTTTTATATTGTTTTGTTTTAAATATTTTTTTTTTTTGGTTTTGATTTGCTTTTTTTGTTTTCTAATTTAAATATTTTTATTTTTTTAATTTTATTTCTAATTTTTTGTATTTTTCATTTTTCATTTTTTTTTTTCATTTTCTTGTTTTGATTTTTTATAATTTTTATGATTTTTTTTAGCTTTTAAATTTAACCTTTTTCTAATAAATTTTTGTTTTTAATTTAAATATTTAATTTTTCTTTTCAATTTTTTTTTTAGGATTTTTTTTTAATTATTATTATGTGGTTGTAATTATTATTATTAATATTATTTTAACTTAAAAAATCGTTGGATGTATTTTTTTATATTTTTTTTGCTTAATATTCAAATTTTTTCTTTAAATTTTATGCTTTTTTGAAATATTTTCCTTTTTTTTATTTTTTATCTTTTATTTTTTATTTATTTTTATTTTTTTACAATTGAATTTTGTTTTATTTTTACATTTTTATGGGTGTTTTTTTAGTTTTTATATATATTTTTCTATTATTTGAGTTTTCTTGGTGATGTTTTTTTTTTTTTTTTTTTTTTTTATGTTTTATTACTAACATGAAAATCACAAACATTTAAAAAAATATCCACACTTAATACATTACAAAATTTAAAGTATAAAAAATAAGTCCTCTAAACAAAAAGGGTTGATGCGACATCAACCCTTTTCAAAATGAAGATGAAAATCACTAACATTTAAAAAAGGTGTTCATACTTGCTACATAAAATAAATAAATTAATAAATTAAGTGTTAAAAATCAACCCTCTAAAAAAAGGGGGTTGATGCTGCATCAGCACTTTTCAAAATCAGCATGAAAATCACTAACATCGAAAAAAAATGTTCATACTTGATACATGATCAAATTTAACGTGCCAAAAATATGCTTAGAAAAAAAGTTTATTCTGACATCACCACTTTTCAAAATCGGATGATTTTTTGCTACCTCAAAAAAAGCAGGTACGAGTTCACTTTCTCATTTGATCGATAACTATGTTGGAGTCCAATGGCTACAATCCTTGGGTACAATAGCTTTTAATTTTCAGGAACTTTTCTTGAAATTTTGTTCGGAAGGAAAGGAATTTGAATTAAGGGGTATCGCAGGGAAACCAAGAAAGATAATCAACTCTAACAGAATGATAAAGCTTCTAAGGAAAGAATAATGAGGCGTAATTGCACAATTATGTTTGGTAGAGGTTCCCACATCAAAGTCATCTATTTCTCCAGATCTCCAAACAATCTTGGAAAATAATTCCAAGGTATTTGAGACTCCTAAAAGCCTCCCACCTATTCGTGATCATGATCATGCTATTCATTTGATTCCATGAAGTGTTCCTCCAAACATCGGGCCTTACAAATATCCCTATGCCCAAAAGAGTGAAATTGAACGTATGGTTTTAGAAATGTTAGAGGCTGGTATATTTCAACCTAGACAAAGTTCTTTCTCTGCTCCAATAGTATTGGTGCATAAGAAGGATGGATCACGGCGCATGTGTCCGGATTATAGGGAGCTCAACAAGCTCACTATTAAAGATAAATTTCTCATTTTGATGCAGGAAAGTGTTCCCTCCGCAGACAGAGGCAACCCCTCTGGCCCTAGAGTGGGTCTAGTCATAGCAAGGAAAAAAAACAATTAATTCCCTTAAATAGTCATCATTGGAGGCCTACCTCAAACCAGTGGTTGATGAAGTTCCGTTGTGCTGCTCCAGCTTCTGTTTCCTTCTCCTTAACGAGCAATCAACCTGAAACACCACAAAGAAACAACAGAGCATGTAACTGAGAAACAACAATGATATATTTACTCATAAAGTCAAGAAGTCATGAGCTATCAAGTAAATTACATACAAGACATAAGAAATCATCATTAATTGTATTAATAATGAATCAAGAGTAAAGCTTACAACCAAGTTTTGACATCGCAAGCCTTCTCAGAGGGTCCAACCAATGTGTTTCTTCAAGCATTCACTCTCAAAGATGGGCCTCCCGAATAGCAATATATATCTCTCTCTCTCATTCACAAGATTTACACAAGGTTAAGGGCACTCCACACCTTCTTACAAACTACAATGCATTCCCACACTTGTCACACTCACACCAACTATCTATCAAACTCAAAAGCAGCAACATCACTGTACAACCAAAAGAACTAGCAACTAAGGAACTAGTAGATCATAGCAATGGTGAGTGATTTTATAGGAGGGGAAGCCTTCATGAAATGAGGGAGAGGGAGCTTATGCTCAAGGAAGGTAGCACAAAAGACAGAACCACCATCCTAGAGGCGGAAAGGCGACCCAAACTGACCCAACAACCAGCTCCAGAAACATCCAGAAGGCCGACTGTTTGAACTAATTCGCCAAATCTAGATCGTCGTGGGTCATGAATTGGGGACTAGCGACGACGTCACAACGATACAGTGCATGACAGAGAACCGTCATGGATTCTAGGGGTTTACTAGCGATGATGCAGGAACTTATTCAAAAAGGGTCAATCTTCAGTATTAGAGAGCAATTGCTTAATCTTCTTACATGAGTGGGAAGATATGAACATGTTTATTTGACACATGACATAGTAGAGGGACTGAGATGAGGACAGTGACAAATTACTGTGTAACAGATGTCCCTTAAAGCATGAAGCCCGAGAGAGTGGGAGTGGTGAAATGCTTTACGAAACTGCCTGAACTGGAACACCACCTGGAAGAATCTGCAGGCGCAAGTACAACTGATATCTCCGATAGTGAAATACATGTAGTCTAGGCATGGGCGCAAAAGACATACGAACTAGGTCTGTGGTATGGATGCAGCCATCCACCTAGTAAGACCATGATAATGATAAAGTTATGGTTGCAGCCATCCATGAAGACTCAAGTATGGTCGTATCCATCCATCAATGAGTCATGTAATCACGAACCAATCCACGCAGCCTGAACATGTGTAATCTGAGTTCGGCGTCTTGAAACCCAACCGATCATAGTACATATTCTAGCATGAGAACAGATGTGCTGAGGTTGAGCATGATAGAAAGTCACTTGAGTACCGGTCAATGATGAAAACTATTAACAAGCGCGAGAGAAACCACCAAAAATGCCAATGTCTCTCAAGGTACTGTCTAGTACAATCCACGAAGTGTGAAGAAGGAGCTGAAGTTGAACAATTGTGGAATCACCCAATCGACGACCAATGATGAAAGTCGATTGTGAGGTGCGAAGAACTTACCATTGAGGCATGCAAGCTCCAAGGTACCAAGGGGGATATTTAGATTAGTCTCCTAGATAATGAGCTGATGTCGACAAGAGATGATCCATTGCAGGAGGGCCATAATGTTTCCCCCATCAACGACATGAGATAGGGAACAAGTGGTAGATGGTGAAAAAGAGTATCAGAAGAGGAGGTAAGGATGTGAACTGCAGAAGGATTATACTCTTGAACATGTTGGCGACACGACTCCGGAGGGTGGTAGCATTCAGGTACCAAGGGATCAGAGGCTTGATGGAGACAGCGTGGATCAGATGGAACAAGGCTAAATGGCAACCCAAAAACCCCGGAAGGCCAAATGATGATGTATGGATATCCCAACCCGACAAGAAGCAAAAGTGTCGATGTTCAAGAGTGACTAGCTACCACAGGTAATCAATGACAACTTCCAAATTTTCCCCCACCATTGTTGGTGAGTACCCCAATTATTTTTGAAAACAAACTTGAAGGGGATAGCATATGCTTGTAATATAAGTTCAACCTTTGGTCGAATCCAACTTAGTAATAGTTTAATGAGTCCTAGGGAGCAGGAGCTCGAGTCTCATCATGGTGACGAGTCCAATGCCGTCAAGGTTTAACGAGTCTGACATAGGTAAAACTCGGAGTCTTTTTCATGTTTAGAGAGTTTGAAAAAGTAATGGAAAAGAAAAATCTAGGGGGGGTCCTTTTTCGTAAATGGGTGTCTCTTGAGCCCAAAAAAGTATAAAATAATACTTGAGAGAACCACTTGACCATTACGATCAAGGATTACTTTTCGTAATTAGTGGTCCCGATCTGAAAAAGTAAAAAAGCGATCGGAGAAACGTCATTTCATAACCAAAATTGAACTTGAAACGACAAAATTTCAGCTACCTTTTCACATTTATACGGTCGAAAAAGAGCTGAAAGTGGACCGCCTTTTTAATTCCATTTAACGAGTCAAAAAGGAAAAACTCGGCAATCTTTTCATATTTTACGAGTCAGAAAAGAGCTTAAAGGTGACTCTTCCTAGAGGAACGAGTGGTATAAAGGGTAGCAACTGGTTCCGACAACGGTGGAACTGCTCAAAACATGTAATGGTCAAGAGGCTGGCTAATAAAACCACTCATCGTTGTAGTTCCTTAGGAAAGGAAAAACAACCAAGTGAAAGCATATGATTGGCCAAAGAGATGGTGGCGATGGAATGAAACAACCAAGGCTCATCTAGCGGAATTTAGTGAATAAAAAATGGCAATCACGAGGTGTAAATTGGCTATGGGTTCATTTCTACACAAGCTTGAACCATGGAGAACTCTGCTTCGATTCGGTTTCATGTTTACACAAGCTTGAAACGAAAAACTATGCTTGTTATGAGTTCGCATGCCCCCAGGCATAATGACGCAAATCGAGGTACATACCTCCTAAAGCTTCATTGCATTCAACGAAGTGGATGGAATGAAGGTTCACTTTCGAGATCCTGGAAAGACTCGACTTGGATTTTACGAGATCTTAATCAAAAACTCGATTTGGAAACGGAGTTGTTTCATTTTTTAATGAGGTTGACATAGTAAAATAACTATCCTCATAACCCTTGTTTCATTTTTTAATGAGGTTGACATAAGATCAAGAACTTTCCTCAAAACTCCTTGTCTTATTTTTTGACGAGGTTGACATAGGAACAAACTATCCTCGCACCCTGTTCATGGGTCATACACAAACATGACTCCTAAGAGATCTTCACTGGATAGAAGAATCACGCTCTGGGAGGAACACATGTCACTAAACATCAATGACAAATCGGGTTCAAATGCCCCCAGTACATGATGTACGAGACCATCTGTATAACCATCACTAGAGGTGGAGACGGAATGGGTAGCCACATAATTGACCTGTGGCAAAGAAGGTATTGCTTGCGGATAAGAACCAATAGATGATGATGGTGGCACAGGAGGCACCAAGGGACTAAATAACGATAATTGATCAATAGTCACCATTCTTCCATCATGCGGAAAACAAACCACACAAAAAAGTGAAGAAACAAGAGCTCCCATGGCATAAACATAGTCACGGTCAAGGAGAAGACTAAAATCTAAAACACCTTGGACAACCATGATGTCTATATAGATGGTTTTGCCCCCCAAAGTAAAAAGAAACTTTGGGAGGATCCCTAAAGGTTGACAGGTTCCTTCATCGAACGCTAATAGATTCTGCGTGACTGGCACAAGCTGTGGGGAGCCCAAAGCTTGCCAAGCAGTGGAAGGCATAAGACTAACAGATGCACCCTCAGCCAAGATAGTGCCAGGTACTGCCTTATCATAGGCATGTACTGTAATTTGGAAAGGCACATAGGATGGAAGGCGAAAAGGAGTCAAGTGACTCCAGTCGAAGGAAATGACCGAACTACTTGGTGGAGGAATCATATGATTGGCCCCCTGCTCTACAGGAACTGAAGAAGGACTCTCTTGGTCAGCAGGGATAGGAGGGTCATTTTCGGGCTCTGGAGAACCTGACGAGATGAGAAGAACATGAGCATGACGCTCTTCTGAAACAGAGTGATCAATAGGTGGTGAACCCAAGTCGACACTCTCTCCGACCAATGGTTGGTCCAGAATGGACAAGAGAAGAAGCTAAGTTAATCTCTTTGTCAATCGGGAGAGGGTCTGAAGAGAGCCTCTGATAACCAATGGGAAGTTGGGGTGAAGAAGCTGTAAGACTTTCCAAAACAGTGGAAGCTTTATCCATGAGCGAACAAAGGTGAAGGGGATGGTTGCCTTCACATAGCCTACAGGGGAATCAAATCTTCCCTTTCTTCTTACCATTGCTAGTTTATAGGGTAGCTTCGCCATGAGCTTCAGAGGACGACGAGGGACGAGCCAGATCGTGAGACCATGCTTCTAAGATCCTAGGAATACCAGGACAATCACGAAGAAGATGGTCACCCTTGCACAATTTATAAGGAAACTTAACCTTCTGCGGAGGAGCAGAAGGTGGTCCAACCTGAGATGTACTTGGAGCAATAGCTACACAGGTGGCCTCACGTTTATCAGACTTCTTCTTCTTCATCATCTTCTTCTTCTTCTTAGTCTCCTGGTTACTAGATGCGGAACTTTCACCAGGCGAAGGAGGAGAGGAGGAGGAAGAAACAGGGGAAGAAGGCATAGGTTCATCCTTGGAATCAACATGTCGTGATTCAAACGAAGGAGATAGTTGAACAGGATTCATGATGTTCGAGACCACCGAGGTTGAAAACAACCAAACGGGTAAATTGATGGTTAACCCAGACAAAGACAATGTTGCCATATATGGAGCACCAGCATTTCCAAAAGAAGGAAATGGATGAGGGTTCCCATCTGGGGGAAGACCTTGACCAGTGGACTCGGGGACTATTTCCATTGGGAACGAGCCTAAGAAACACTCTTATCACAACTAAGAACTTGAACTGTTATCAGGAATATTTCGTGGGTAGTAAATTTTTATGACACAGGAACAAAACTTGACCTTTACATGTTTCAAGAGTCGAGAAAAGGATGAAAAGGTGACTCTATCTCTTTCTAGGTTTAATGAGCCTGAAAGAAAAAGTGCTCAGATGGACCTTTTCTTTTAAGGAGTCCGAAAAGGAACGAAAGTGACTACTCTGGAGAAACTAGGCAAAAGGTTTACCAAACATTCCGTAAAACTGCATATACACCTTGGCGATCATATGAAAACCAAGGGCTTTCCGTACGGCAGTCAATCTTCCCGAATGTTGTGTTCAGTGCGTTACGGTTTGCAAGGCAGCATACATGACTTCCTAGGGATATAGGATGATAACCTAGTGGGGTCTCCCAACATATACTCGACGGTACTAGGAGCACAATTTCGTACTAGACAACTATTGAGTCACAGAAAGAGGAATCACCCAACCTTGAGTGAAAACAATAGTGACTAAGTTTAACGATGTCGAAGCACGTCTCTAGCCTAGACCTCTATATAATGTGTGTTATGTTCCAATGCGTTGTTAAGTTCATTCAGTTCATTTTAGAGTTGATCTTGAATTATGTTTTAGATTTCAAGCCTTACCGTATGTATACAACAAAACCTAGGATGCAGCTAAAATGAGTGAAATTTCCTTTTACTTCAATGAACACCTACCTACAGGAGGGTAGAGAGATCATTCCCAAACTAAGAAACCAAGATAAGCCAAGAGACGCAATGCAAAAACACATCAACCCTACAGTGCACGAATACTACTGATGATGGATTTTATCATTTGCTTTCCAATATGAAAACTTGAAATGCAAATTTAGTTTCACTTTCGTATACTAAATGAATGCAGTCTTTTGATTTTGATTGTTTTAAATTTAAAATAAATAAACAAGCCAGCGTGAAAAAACCAGTTGATCCAAACAATTGTGATCTATGTTCGATAGTGAAAAGAAATCGAATCAACACTAAAGATTGGTTCAGTAATTGTCACTAGAAATCAACCAGAAACAAGCAATGGAGAAGGCTCAAACAAACCAACAAGAAAGTTGCAAATGAACCTTGGGCAAACCAGCAACCAAGCCAATTAATTCAAGAGCTTGAAAGAATGAACTAGGTCACACGAGAAAAAATCCAAGATTCATTCAATAAAGCCAAAGAAAGAGTGCCTTAACCATAAACAATAAAAAACAAGCTACTGAGTAAGAGAAAGAAGGCAAGGGATCAACAGGACTGGTAAATTGAGGAGGTAGAATTGAAAAAACAATTCTGCAGGAATCGTCATGGGTACTACACAAGCAACTAGGGACGATCAACTACTAGTCGTAGCAACAGAGCGACGTCGTTGCGAGAGTACACGTCTCTTCCATGACGGGCCGATTTTAGGAGTCGTCGTGACTGTACAACAGGATTCAGCGACACACAGGACTTTACAAAAGAGTAAAGGTGACATCGACGTGACTGTTAAACTATTTTCTGCTACTATCTTAAAAACAATGACAAACGAACAAGAAACTCCCAAACAAAAACCAGTCAATCCTTCAATCAATAAAGGGATTTCCCAGATCAACCCAGGTAACCCAAAAGACTGATAGTTTATCCCCAAAATTCAAAAGACACCATATTAAAACCAAAACAAGAGCAAACTTGTGAAGCAACATACAAAGGACTCCCCAGCGAAGTCGCCGGCTTGTGATGCAGGAAAGTGTTCCCTTTGCAGGCAGAGGCAACCCCTCTAGCCCTAGAATGGGTCTAGTCATAGCAAGGACAAAACAACAATTAATTCCCTTAAATAGTCATCATTGGAGGCTTACCTGAAACCGGTAGTTGATGAAGTTTCGTTGCACTGCTCCAACTTCGGTTTCCTTCTCCTTAATGAGCAATCAACCTGAAACACCACAAAGAAACAATAGAGCACGTAACTGAGAAACAACAATGATCTATTTACTCATAAATTCAAGAATTCATGAGCTATCAAGTAAATTACATACAAGACATAGGAAATCATTATTAATTGTATTAATAATGAATCAAGAGTAAAGCTTACAACCAAGTCTTAACGTTGCAAGCCTTCTCAGAGTGTCCAACCAGTGTGTTTCTTCAAGCATTCACTCTCAAAAATGGGCCTCCTAAATAGCAATATATATCTCTCTCTCTCATTCACAAGCTTTACATAAGGTTAAGGCCACTCTACACCTTCTTGAAAACTACAAAGCAATCCCACACTTGTCACACTCACACCAACTATCTATCAAACTCAAAAGCAGTAGCAACACTGTACAACCAAAAGAACTAGCAACTAAGGAACTAGTAGATCATAGTAATGGTGAGTGACTTTATAGGAAGAGGAGCCTTCATGAAATGAGGGAGAGGGAGCTTATCCTCAAGGAAGGTAGCACAAAAGATGGAACCACCATCCCAGAGGCGGAAAGGCGACCCAAACTGACCTAACAACTAGCTCCAGAAACATCCAGAAGGGCGACTGTTTGAACTAATTCGCCAAATCTAGATCGTCGCAGGTCATGAACTGGGGACTAGCGACAATGTCGCAATGATGCATTGCATGACAGAGAACCGTCATGGATTCTAAGGGTTTACTAGCGATGATGTAGGAACTTAGTCAAAAAGGGTCAATCATCAGTATCAGAGAGAATTTGCTTAATCTTCTTACATGAGTGGGTAGATATGAACATGTTTATTTGACACATGACACAGTAGAGGGACTGAGATGAGGACAATGACAAATCACTGTGTAACACTCATTCCTATCATTGATGAATTGCATGGATCAATTTACTTCACCAAATTAGATCTTCATTCAGGATATCATCAAATCAAAATGAAGACTGAAGACATTTCGAAAACAACATTTAGAACTCATGAAGGTCATTATGAATTTTTGGTCATGCCTTTTGGCCTTACCAATGCTGATCTAATATTGATCTAAGACAATTAATAAGGTATTACAGACTCATGTGCATGGATGTGCCTATGTTATTTTATGCAACTGATCGATAAGATTGTGAAATACACAGGCAGTGAAGCAGTTAAAGAAAACATAACAGGCAAACATATAAACACAACAAGTTTAATAAGGAGTTCACCCAATACTCTTGGGCTACGTCTCCCGGTCCAACCTTCAGTGGTGGCCTCTCTATTATGTTTCCAAAGCAAATTTTTTACAACAATGAGCTCAATTTGAGTCCCACTCAACAGATACAAATCAGTAACACCGTACTTGGATTCCCCAAGTCTCTGGAGTACACAGACTCTCCTCACTAAACTCTTGACCTCTATTGGTCACAGTGGTATGAGCCTAATTTGAGACTCATACATGATAGGCATTACAGAGGAGTGCCCTCTCAAACCTTCTCTAGAGTACACAGACTCTCTGACTCTCTCTGTCTCTGTCTTAAATCTAGATCGATGCTGCCTTTGCTTCTGTAGGTCAGCTCAGCTTCTTCTCTTTGCTTTCAGCTTACTGCCTACTGCTCTCTTAACTTCTCTCTCTATCAGTTTGTGGATTTCTAAGTCAATATGCTTCTTGATTGTTTGTTTCTGCTTCCCAGCTTTTCGGTTCCCCTGCCTCTATCCCATTGAATCCCTCTATCCTGCGCAATCAGTCACTGTATAACGCCTCATAGGGAGGTGGCCACCTATTTCATAACGGATGAGTGTCAATTCTCTTGGACATATTTGAAACAACCCTTTTTTTCCATTAACTCCAAGAATGCCCATGAAACACAACCTTCTTCCAATGCATCATCCATATCAAACTTCAAATCATATGTGACCTCACTTCATAATCTTGTCAAATCTGGTCATCCATTGGAACACGTCTCCGCTGTTGATCTGGGGGGGCCAGATCCGATGGTCATGGTCCATATCGGGTGGCTAAGTAACATGATGTTTACTCGTCCGATGTGAGAATTTCTCTCTCTCTTCCCTAGGACTTGTGGCGATTGATGTGTGGCATCAGGAGGAACTCGGTCAAAACCGCTTACCGCTTGAAGCCCCTCCGATATTCTGCTGGTTTTGTGGAATCCCGCTCCGATGAAACTGAAACAATATTTTCCGCATTTTATAATTATTTCAGGTCCAGGTTCTCAGGGCTTCTCTTCACTCAGAAGTTTTCCCTACGATATGCGATTAGCGACTTGTCTTCTCTTCACTAATCACATATTGGAAACTACCTCCGTTTCTTAAAATTATCCCTGCATTTGCTGGTTGGGATTAGCGCGTGTTACCATGGTCCGCCGCTCTTCACGCTAGATCGACGACCCTCGTTGATCCGCGATGATCACCATTGCAACTGTCTGAGGATTCCCTCCGATAGCTTGATATTTATAAGACTTTTAATCTTTGGCATGATTTTTAGAGAGTTCATGAAAACTTAGAGAGTGTTCTAGGATCCATTTGGATCACGTATTCCCACTGAAAAAGCTTTTGGACCACCAAAAGTTGATTTTTAAGCATCAATCAAGTGAGGATATAGATTCCTCACTTGCCCAATTTCTATCCATCTTGCACTGCTTGGTTTTGAACCTTTGAGTCCAATCCTAAGGTACTCAACATCCCCTCTGCCGTAGTTCTCACCTTCTTGTCCAGAACTGTGTCTTCCTACAATTCATTGACATATTCAGGCAATAGATCATCAATAGAAGGAAATTGACTCTTCTCTTCAGGATCTTCAATCAATGAAGCTTCAAATAGTCTCAAGCTTTCTGCATTAACTACTGCATAGATGTGCATGTAAGCTGACAAATCAAGGCGAAAAGCATTCTCACCGATTTTCTCAAGTATCTTGAAAGTTCCATACCTTATTAGCTTCATCTTCTTACCTTCACATTACATTATTTCTTTGCTGATATACAGCCAGACTTGATCACCAACTTGGAAACTATGCTCAATCTGATGCTTATCATGCCTTGCCTTGTACTTGGCTTGGCTCTTTTCCACTTGTTCCTGTAATGCCTGGTGAATCTCTTGGATTTGTTCAATGAACTTGGTTGCCTTGTCCACATCACTATGTCCATCAACCGCTATGTCTTTGCCAATGACAAAATCCAAGGGAGACCTTGGTATGAAACCAAAACAGGTCTCAAAAGGAGATCTTTGTGTGGAAGAATGTTTATTCCAGTTGTAAGCATGTTGCACATAACACAAATGTTCATCCCAAAGCTTGGGGTGCTTGCTGCAATAGCCTCTGAGCAATTGGATCACTATCCTATTGACCACCTTTGTTTGGCCATCTATTTGTGGATGAAAGGTTGTGCTCTTCTTCAGTCTGTTGTCCATCAATTCCCACAAACTAGACCAAAATTTTCCAACAAATCAGGAATCTCGATCAAATACAATGGAAGTGGGTAATCCAAAATGAACCCATACATGTTGAAAGAACAACTTTGTTGTTTTCTCAGTTGTAATATGTTTTTTACAAGGTATTAAAGTACACATTTTGCTGAACCTATCCATAATAACATATAAATAGTCATGACCTTTTCTAGATTTAGGCAATCCCCCAACAAAGTCCACGAAAATACTTTCCTAAAGGTGAGAAGGAACTGGTAGTGGAGTTTACAAGCCTAGTTTTCTATTGTTGGGCTTGCTTTTAGCACACATGGTACACCCTCTTATATATCTAGAAACGGTCTCATTCATTTTTGGCCAATAACAAAATCTTTGGAGCTGTGCAACTATTTTACTTACACCAAAGTGACCTGATATTAGAGAAGTGTGTGATTCTTGAATTATCTTTACTCTTTCAGTTTGAGGAATGCATAACTTTCCCAAATGATACAAGAGTTGGTCCTTAACATGATAATCCAATTCTTCTACTTGTTTTCCATGACTTAAAGTTGCATATACATCTTTGAAATCTATATCTTGAGCATATTGTTCAATGTAGCTTTCATGCAATACTGAATTATGCTTAAGTATAGTAGATGCATTTATGATTGGTCTGGACAACATATCTGCAACTTTATTGTGTATACCCTTTTTATATTTGATGACAAGATGAAACTGTTGTATAAAACCCATCCACCTATAGTGTCTTGATTGCTCCAACTTAGTTTATGAGTGTAAATATTGAAGTGGTTGATGATTAGTATGTATAACTGTATCTTTGCCCATTAGATAATGTTTCCACTTTTTAACACTCTGTACTAATGGATACAATTCTTTATCATATGTGGGATAATTAACTACTACAGAATTAAATGTCTCAGAATGATAACATATGGGTTTACCGTGCTGCATCAACATTGCTCTCATGGCATAGTCACTAGCATCAGTTTCAATCTCAAATGGTCTTTGAAGATCAGGCAATGCTAGTACTAGTGTTGTACTAATCCTTTGAATTTTAAGGTGTCGAAGGCTTTCTGTTGCTTTCCTCCCCACTGAAACACCTCGTTCAATCCTGTTAAAGCATGTAAGGGAGATGCAATCAAGGAAAACTTAGCAATAAACTTTCTCCAATACTGTGCTACTCCTAGGAAGCTTCTAACTTCTATAGTAGATTTGGGTTTAGGCCAGTTTACAATGACTGCAACCTTAGAGGGATCTATCTTCAATTCACCACCCCTTACAATATGACCCAAATAATTCAAAGATGTTTTTCCGAATTCACATTTTGATAGCTTAAAATAAATATTTTCTCTTTTCGAAACATCTAGAGTCTGCTTTACATGCTTCAAATGTTCTTCCCATGTTTTACTAAATATAAGAATGTCATCTAGATATACAATGAAAAAATCATCAATAAAAGGCCTGAGTACATCATTCATTACTCTCATGAAAGTAGTAGGAGCATTAGTTAAGCTAAAAGGCATAACTAACCACTCATACAATCCCTGCTTTGTTTTGAAAGCAGTCTTCCATGCATCTTGCTCTGCAACTCTGAATTGATGGTAGCCACTATGCAAGTCCAACTTGGAAAAGTAAACAGCTTCTTTCAACCAATCTAATAGATCATCTATGTGAGGAAGGGGATAGTGATTTTTTATCTTTATTTTATTTAGTGCTCAGTAATCAATGCACATTCTCCACGAGCCATCTTTCTTTCTCACCAAGACAATTGGAGACCCACATGGTGATGTGCTACGTCTTATGAACCCTTTCTCGAGCAGCTCCTGTACCTGCTTCTTGATTTCTGCATTCTCTAAAGCGGAAAACTTGTCCATTCTGATGTTAGGCAATGGAGCATCTTGCTGCAAATTAGTATCATGTATTATTTCCTTTTTGGGTGGCAGACCTTTAGTTTCTTGAAATAGCATATCATATTCTGAAACAACTTTTTCTAAATCAGCTTGCTGTTTGGCATTACAACCTTCAAATACATCGGTTTTATCAAGTTTATTTTCCTTTACAACCATCAGTAAAAATTGTTTTGATGAATTTACAATTCTTTTCATCTGCCCTAAGTTTTTGAGAGTATAATTATTCTTCAGTTTATGAGCTCTTACAATATATTCAATCCCATCTTTAATGAGTTGACACTTGTTTTCAGCTCTATAGAAAATGGCTTTTCTATCATACAAGTAAGGACTTCCTAAAACAATTCCACATATATCCAAGGGAACAATATCTAACTCAACCTCATCTACAAATGCTTACCCAAAAGAAAACCTAAGTTTACATTGTCTAGTCACTTGTAGCTTTGCTTTATCACATAACCAACCCAATGCATATGGCTTCTTGTGAGGTGTGGTTAGTAATCCCAGTTTCTTTACAATTGCTTCAGAAATTAAGTTTACTTGTGAGCCACTATAAAACAAAGTATCAATCTTTTGATGTCTAGAAATAAATCTAATATGAAAAAGCTCATGTCTTTTCCTCTCATTTTCTTCATTATCAGTAGATTGTGCAGAATTACTAGTAGATGCTTCAGAATTTTTACCTTTTATACCTATGGTTGTGATTGTTGTTCCATCCCCTGAGTCTGACCCCAAATCCTTCTGAATAGCTGCAACAGTCTTCTTCCTTTTTCCATTGTACTTCTTGGGCCTCAGCTCCGGATGCAGAATCAAATAGTGTTCATCATCATGCCCATCCTTCTTACAGTGAGTGCATGAAGGTTTGGTCTTTTGTACAGCATTTGTCTTCCTCTCTTTCCATTTCTGCTTTCTCTTTTCCTTGTTCTTTCTTGCAGTGGGTTTTGATGATCCCCCAACTTCTGGATTCACATTCTTCCCTCTAGCCTCTAGATGTGTAGCCTGAACAGATACCTCATCTATGCTAGTAGGATTAAACATGAGAATGGTGTGCTTTAAATAGTTTTGTATACCACCTATATACTTTAGCAGAGTTTTAGGTGAGTCTAAAGAAATGCCTAGAATCAAAGCTCCTTTTCTAAATTCTTGGGTGTAGCTTTGTACACTTTTCCCTTTTAATTGGAGAAGAGTTTAGCTTGCTGCATATAAGCTAGTGGATAGATTTTTTTTTTAATGGTAGAAACAAATTCATTCCAGGTAGAAAGAATTTTACCATGATTCTTCAAATCAGCTTGTGTCCTTCCTTCCAACCATACTAGGGCAGTGCCTCCAAGGCGTAGGCTAGCCAGCTAAATCTTTCTCCTTTCTGAATCGATGTTCTACACTCTGCAACATATATCAATCTGTCTAATCTAGTTATCTAGCTTTTCTGCATTCAATTCTTCGTCGTAAACTGGCAAATAAAACTTCACATCTAATTTAAGCAAAGAGGGTTTCTTCTTTTTCTTTTCAAGGCTTTCTTTATGTGAAGCAGATGATGATGAAGGTGATGATGGGAGATGTTATCACAAAATCAGTACTAAGGGCTGCAACCAAGTGAGATTTTATGTAACTCTTTCAACCAGACTTTAGACTAGGAATTAGCCTTCCTAGTCAGAGAGGGCTCTCTCACAGACTTTTGATAGAAATCAATCACAACAACAGATGGCTAACTCTTCACACACTTATGAAAATAAAGCTGGTTGGACACACATCAAATCTGGTCTTCATTGGGCTATGGAGTCTCACACATTTAATGAACAAAAGTACAGTCATTTCATGGAAGTCAAGGCTCTTTGCATCAGATGTTCAAACATATTTCACATAAACCACAGCTTGTTAAACATACAGGAAGTCAGAGCATTAAAAATGAATTCTGAGTGATTATGCTATAACAAGGCTGTAAAAGAACATTGAGAGAATACACCACCATCACATTTGAACAAAATAATCCATTGAGAATCTTGAGAAGAAACAACCACTGTTTTACTATTACTGTAATAAGTCTTTACATTGGCCCAAATAAACTCTGTTTTTGTATAAAATATCCAACCTTTTTTACATCAGAGTCATTTCTATATATAGGAAAACCAAAATACAACTACTTGAGACTCCTCAACAAGCATGAAGGGAGCTCGAAATCCTATCATTAATTGCCTTATCCATATCTAAACAAACTAATTAATTACAAAGGTATTGCGCTGTGAAAACATAGAGTCCCATTCCCATTGAAACTCTAAGTCTATCTCCTCGTGTGCATTGATGCTTTCTTGAAATTTGACACCTGTATCACTTCAGTAATAGCCAAGACATGCTGGAGGAACATTCACTGAATGAGCAGCTTCGGATACTTGATATGTGGATGACTCATCAACTGATGAGGATCTGTGTCCTATGTTCACGGTCTCTGCCTCCCATTAGTCTTCATGCATTAAAAGACTATGCTCCAAGCCATTTAATTCTTCTAATAACCACGCATAATTCAATATGCCTTATGATCTGGACACTTTGTGAACTGAACAGGTGTACCACTCAAAATTTCGGTAACCCTACCAGAACCCTAATATTTCGGCTATAAAGTAACTTTAGGAAGACTTTAACCAAAGACAAAAATTTCACCTTTTCCTTACATACTCACACCTGTCACCTTTTGAATGCTTAGATAGCCTTGTATAATCTCCATGCTGGCCTCGAGTCATCCCTTTTAAGATTTGCTGACCTCAGCATCAATTTCATTTTTTTTCACATAAACAGTCATCTACAGCAGTTTCGTAGCGCGCTACGAAACTGCTGTAGGTAATCAAAACAAAGCATATGACCTTTAAAGCACTGATGACTTAACTCCGTGATTTCTTCAGCTATTTTGTACAGGTGTAAGGGCTCCAAAAAGTTTCGAAATGATGACAGCCAAAATTTATCAAAACTTGAAAAGCAAATTTCCCCTTGGATTAATCAGCTAGTTTACCTAGCTTCTTCTTCAAAATGCTAATTTCTTCCTTCAAAACCTTGTTTTCTGCTCTTAAGCTTGTATTCATCTGTTTCATGATTTTTGCCTGCTTCAGAGCTGGCACCGTCCACACATATGCATCAGACACTGAGTCAGTTTGGCTCATTAGACTTGTTCTGCCTTTTATCACAGCCCTTTTATAATTTGCATATCTCACTGCCCTTTCCTTAGAAACATTTTTAATCTGAGGCACTTCTTCTTGTGTTGTTCCTGCTTGTTGCTTGATAGCAATGACATTTCCACCTTGGCTGATGATGACCCTACTACCCTTGTCTTTGCTTCTGGCTGCATGAACTGCTCTGGTCAAAACCTCAAGTACATCTGTACTAGGCACTTCTAAAGGTGCCTTCTCTTTCTGCGCTTTCTCCATTTCTTTCATTTGTCTTCTTGTAACTGGCCTACGTGGCTTGAAAGCATATTCTTTACTAGGCTCCTCAAATTTCAACCTTTTTGAAGCTCTTGGTTTTTTAGAACTTTCGGGTGAAGATTGAGTGAGGTCAATATGCATTGGCTGCACTGGGTGATCTTGCTCAAACTCTATTGGTTCAATCTGTATTGGCTGATCTTGCTCAAGTTCAATAGCTTCAAGTAAGTCATTTAAACTGCCTTTTGAAATAGGGCTTTCTTCCACAGTAATTGACTTACCTTTCTCCTTGTTTAGTTGACCTCTGGTTTTCACCCTTGAAATCTTTTCAACTTCACTTGATTTAGCTTCATCCTTCTTTTTCTGGATCTTCTGCTTTGATGACTGAGATGTCTCCTTAGATGATGGCTTAGGAGTTTCCTTCGCTGATGATTTAGGTGTCTCTTTTTCTGCCACAGACTTCTCTGATTTCCTTAACTTGGTTTTAGGCTTCTTTTGGTCAGTCACCTCTTTTCTAAGCTCAGCCAGAGTGGGTTCTTCACTCCTTTCTTCCCTTTCCCTCACAGGCAATGGAGTGAGGCCTGTTTTGCTTGGGAAGCCGGCCATAAACACAAATGAATCCCAATCTCTGCCAATCTTTTGTAAAGCATCCGACACCAGCAACTTTACTAAACCATGATGAAACAGGGATGTTTCACAACCATCTTTCTTTAACTGGATTTTATCACACATTTTACTAATGCTTCTGAACAAATAGAAAGGTATGTCTATTGAAACCTTACCTGTGAAATGCAACAAAAGTTTGAAGTGGTAGGAGTAAACTTTATTGTACCTTCCCTCGCATGTCAGGTATTTCTGGATGCATGTGAGGAGCATAGCATAATGTTCTTTTATGTAACTCCTTGGCACCGCTTTGGTGAGGTCCTCATTTACATAAGGTTCCTTCAAAAACTCTTTACAGGGACTCATGTCGAACTTAAAGTTTTTGAACCATTCTTGACCACCCCTCGGAATTTCAGTGACAGTGGAAATAGCTTCAGGAGACACAGGAAACTCTAACATTGACACCTTTGAATTCAGTCCAGTAAAATTCAATGCGAAAGCCTTCGTTACCTCTGCATGTCCTCCCTTCAATTTCTCGCAGAACCTCCAGCAACCAGCATTTCGAAAGGCTCTTGCTACACCTTCATCCCTGAGAGTAACATCTAACCCCTCCGGCTCTGTCCTCAAACACTTACCGGATCGATGTTCCCTCTTTTCCATCTTGCTTCGGATATTTTCGCACAGGAAACTAATGGCAGCTACAGCGCGAAAACAATCTCGACTTTGGAGTGCAGGCTCGCTTGCAATAATCTCTTTAAATAAGAACTTGGGCTTCTCATACAGCAAACATGTTTACACATTATGAAAACACATTATGACATAACCATACCTCGTTAAAATCCCTTAAGCTGACATTCATATGCATGACTCTGGACCTTATGGCGGAATGATGATTTATCATGACCTGGAGAGGACATCAACTGACAAACATGAACGGACCTATGACTCACCCCTCCCAGATTTGACATTGCAAGAGAAAACGCTACAAAAACCCCGAAACCCCGATTTCGTAGCGCGGACAGTTCAAATTTAACAAAACGCGCTACGAAATGGCTGATAAACAGTACGCTGCGAAAAGACGGAAACATCATTGCGCAGCTAAATTGACCAAACAAACATGCGCTGCGAAACTGCGCAAAGTACTAATGACATGACATGCCTTAACTGACAATGATGGAGGGTATCTAACGATTTTTTTCTTACACGAACTTACATCAATACCTTTTGAAATTCAAATTTCAAAGTGACACACACATATAAACCTATTCACAAAACTGAAAACCTTTATATGAAACTTGTGGACAACATTACATACATGAACTATGGTTCTAAGTGATAACAGGAGAGATGGTGGAGAGGGCTTATCTTCTTTTCCTTTGCCTTCTGGGTGGGAAAATAGAAGAGGTTCTTCTACTCCTTTATCTTGTTTGGAGGTTGATGATGTTGGAAATAATACTTGGGGGGGGGGGGGTGAATCAGTATTATCAAGTCAATTATTTTTCATTTCATAATCAAATTTGCATACGTTACTTCAGTTAGTGAAAATGACATATATACACAACTACAGTTAAGGAAACTCATGTATAACTTGCAGACTTATAATTTAATTTATTCTTCAGATGTTGATCATTACTTTATGTGTCAAAACGATATAACTAGTAACCAAGAATAGTAAAACAGAACAGACAGTCACACATAAGAACATAAGATATAAGGTGGAAACCCAATGTGGGTGAAAAACACCTGCTGCGATTCGTCTCTGTCTTCTTTCAATTAGAAACTTGTTTTTACAATGGATCTGTACTGGTGCAGTCTTATACCAGTATGCAAGCTTCTACTTGCAGATGGCTACAACCTTCTCTTTTCTTCTAGGGACCATGTTTCATAAATTTTTAGACTGGTTCCATTAATGATAATAATCAAACATCAAATACATCTGGATCAACCAATCTCCTTTGCTTCAATCAAAAGCTGAATCAAACAATTACCTCTCTGAATGCTGTAACCAAACTACATTGACAGTAACCAAAAGCCAACCCTGAACCTAGAACACTGCAGCAATAAACAAAAGTAGCTAAAACATATTTCATGAGATGTATGCTACTTCAATATGTATAACCTGCGTACATATGCTTCTATATTAAGACCAACCTACATATACACTGCTTTGACTTACTGAACTAGCGTGTATACGTGCCTCTGCCATGCCAAACCTGCGTACAAATCTATAAAAGATAATTTACCCTTTTCACTTATTTAGACATGAATTCTACCCAGATTATCAGATTTATAGATCAAGTCATGCACCAAATATAACAGATCAAAATCACACAAAGATACTACTATTCAAGCCTTAAGATCTTGACCCAACAATAGAACTTATCCTTCTTCTTGCGCTCAGGTTCCTCCTTGGTTCAGATCCAGCTATGCACCATAACCCAATTCTAGATCTTGCTCTTCATAAGATATTCAATTCGTAGGTGCATTGCCTTTGCCAAATGGTCTCCTTCCCTTTTTATAGTCTTAGGCCTTACTCAATACCATGGTCCAAAACCATAAAGAATCAATGCCATGGACCCAACACATCGGACGAGATACCATGGTCCAAAACCATAGGTCCAAATACCAAGGACTAAATACCATGGACCAAAAATAAGTTTTCCCACATGCATGCACTTTTCCTCACATGAAAGTGTGTTCATATGTATACATGCCTTATGATCGTCGAACCCGCGTGTATATGCGACTTGGTTAAGAGGAACCTATGTATATCTCTTTTTCTTTCATTCTGAGAGCTTGAACTGTGATCTGTCATCTGAGTGAGTTGCCATCAAGGACAACACCTGTGTCATAGCGCCAAACCTGTGTCATAATGCCAACAATTTCCCCCTTTGGACTTGATGGCAACCCAAAAACACTCAAAGTCATTCTCCCCCTTTGTCATCAAGGGCAAAGGGTTATGCTCCCCCTGAGTACATGCTGAAATCTCTGCTCTGTTGTGCTATCTGTGCTCCCCCTGACTGTAGGCAAGGTCAGCAAGAAGATGTTCTACAAGAAGAAACATGACTTTATACATCATAAATTACCTTCCTATCACCAAATATTCATACATACATCCATCTCCTAACCAAGTGGAGATATACCAATATCGACTCATCCACCCAACCAAGTGGGGATACACCAAAAGTTTACACATGATAAAACAAGAACATTACGTCATTCACCCTAGGCATAGTGGGGAAACCAACATAGGTCGTTACATGACCTTGATAATAAAATAAATACATGACATAGAGACTAAATATTTAAGAGAAGACTATGATAGTCATCAGCAACTAACATTAGTAGCATCTGTCAATCATCATCAAGACCAGCAACCATGATCTCCCTCTGCAACTGTTCCACCTGAAAGAAAATGAACCAAAGAACTTCTAAGGTAATGCCAACAATGCATTATTAGAAGTATATGCTCCTCCTGAACCTGTGCCAAATGGTCTCTGAAAATCCCATAACATACTCTTTTCATCCTGAGTCTGGCTCCATTGATTGTCTTTAAACCAACATATACGCGACTGTACCCACAAAAATCGGCGTATGTATGCGGATACGCTTCATGAAACTCGTGTACAACCACTTTTCTCTGAAACAGATAATTTCAACAGCAAAATGATGCATCAACTACTCCCAGCTTCTGTCTGAGGTATTCAAATGTCTCCCTAGGCAGCAGTTTGGTGAATATATCAGCAACATGTTCCTTTGAGGGAACATACTCCAATTTGACTTTTTGTAGGTATGTGCTTGGTCTTTGATAGGTATGTGCTTGGTCTTTGAATGCATGACTGGATTCTTTGAAATACTGATTGCACTTGTATTATCACAAAAAATGGAGATAGGTGGAGTACAAGTGATTTGAATATCTTGCAATGTCTGTATCATCCAAAGGAGTTGTGTGCAACAAGATGTAGTAGCCACATATTCTGCTTCAGCTGTAGATAATGCAATTGAGCTTTGTTTCTTGCTGAACCAAGATACTAATTTGGAACCCATAAAGAATGCACACCACTAGTTCTTTTCCTGTCATCCATGCTTCCTGCCCAATCTACATCTGTATATGCATGAAGTGTGAGGTCTGTATCTCTAGGATACCATAAGCCATAATTTTGAGTTCCTTGAAGATACTTGAAAATTCTTTTGACTCCCTAAAGATGAGTTTCCTTTGGATTTGCCTGAAATCTTTTGACTATTCCAACTGCATGCATGATGTCTGGTCAGGTACCTGTTAGATAGAGCAAACTTCCAATCATTGATCTATAGATTTGTTGATGCACTGCTGCTGATTCATCATTTGCGTTGAGGCTACATCCTGTTACCATAGGGGTACATACTGGTTTCGAATCCTCCATCCCATATTTCTTCAAGATCTACTTGAGGTGCTTGGTTTGTGATAGAAAAATACCGTCTTTGTTTTGTTGGACTTGTAAACCAAGAAAATATGTGAGCTCACCAAGTAAGGACATTTCAAATTCTTTCTGCATTACCAAAGCAAAGTTTTGACTCATGGCTTCTTCATTACTACCAAAGATGATATCATCAACATACAAAACAAGTATTAGCAATTTATCATTTTCAATTTTTATATATATATTGCTATCTGTTGATCCTTTTGAAAAACCTTGTTGATTGAGGTAATTATCCAAACGATAATACCAAGCCCTTGGAGCCTGTTTAAGGCCATAGAGATCTTTTTTGAGTCTGCATACAAGTTTTTGATCATTCCCAAGGACGAATCCATCTGGTTGCTCAATGTACACTTCTTCTTCTAAGTCTCCATTTAGAAAGGTAGATTTCACATCCATTTGATATACTTTGAACTCCTGAAAGCTAGAAAGAGCAAGGAATATTCTTATGGCATCAAGTCTAGCAACTGGTGCACAAGTTTCTTCAATATCTATACCTTCTTGTTGAGCATGCCCTTTGCAAACAAGTCTGGCCTTGTTTCTAATAACATCTCCATTCTCATTCATCTTGTTTTTGAATATCCATTTTGTCCCTATGACATTATTATCATTAGGTCTAGGAACTAACTCCCAAGTGTTATTCTTTTCAATTTGATCAAGTTCTTCATTCATGGCCTTGACCCAACATTCATCTTTGCATGCTTCACTTACATTTCGTGGTTCAATGGAAGAGAGAAATGCTAGATAGCATGAAGCTTCTGAAATAGCTCTTCTTGTTTGTACACTTCCCTCTTTCTGCCCCAAAATTTGAGTTTCGAGATGATTCTTCTAGACATACCTGAATGGAGTCTTTTCTTCTACCCTTATCTATTCTTCTGGTTCCTCATAGGTGTCTTCTTCCTCATTAGTCTATTTTGATGTTGAATGATAGTCCTCATCATCTTCGAAATCTTTAGATTTTACCTGCCTTGGAATGTTTCCTTCTTCATCAACCACTACATCAATACTTTCAACAATTTTTCTAAGTATTTTATGTAACACTTATATCCTTTGCTTTGGGGAGAGTAACCAAGGATAATGCCTTCATCTGCTCTAGGTTCAAACTTGCCAAGGTTTTCATCAGTCCTTTTGATGTAGCATTTTCTTCCAAAAATTTTGAAGTATTTTACCGTAGGAGTCTTACCATACCAGAGTTCATGAGGAGTTTGAGTGCTATTCACCCGAACATTTGTCTTGTTGAGAATAGTAACGACAACAAATGTAGCTTCACCCCAGAAGGTTGCAGGAGTTCCAGACTCATCAAGCATAGCACGAGCCATTTTTTGAACTGTTCTATTCATCTGTTCTACTACTCCATTTTGCTAAGGATTCCTTGGAGTAGAGAATTCCCTTCTTATTCCATGTTCTTCACAAAAATGGAAAAATTCATCTGAGGTAAATTCCCCTCCTCGATCGGACTTGAGGCATTTGATTTTCTGATTTGATTCGTTTTCAACCAAGGCTTTGAATGCTTTGAACTTTTCGAAAGCTTCATCTTTATGCTTCAGAAGTCCTATCCACCACATTTTAGAAAAGTTGTCAATGAACAATATGAAGTATTCTTCTCCTCGAGGTGACCTTTTCCTGGATGGACCACATACATCTGTATGGACAAGTTTAAGTGGCTTACTTGCCGATCCTTCCTTCTCAGGGAAATTAGTTCTGGTTTTCTTACCAAACTGACATGATTTGCATATAGTATTGTTTGGAATTCTGATGTCAGGGAGATCATGAACTGCCTGGTATTTGCATGCTTTCCTTATCTGAGAGAAGCTTAGATGCCCCAATCTACTGCGCCATAGCCAGTGTTCATCATTCTTGCTTAGATAACATTGTTGTTGTCCTCCCTTGAGTATGTATAAATTATTTGGAGTTCTTATGCCTTTGATCACTGTTTCTCCTGTATCAAGCTCACAAACAATACATCCATTTGATCGAAATATTACCTCATTTCCTTGATCACACATTTGACTGACACTCAATAGATTATGTTTTAAGCCATCAACATACATAAAATTTCTAGCTTTGACTTTTTCTTTCAAAATAACAGAACCTTTACCTTTTATGAATGCAGGGGTGTCATTTCCAAATGAGACCTTCCTTTCCTTTTCTAAGGCACTATATGACTGAAGTTTTTCTTTATCACCTGTCATATGTTTCGAGCATCCACTGTCGATGTACCACTGATTTTCTTGTCCTTTTACATATAAAGCTATATCACATCTTTCTGGTTGTGGTTCTTTCTTCCTCCATGTTTTGGGACTCAATGAAGCTTGCTCCTTCTGAGTTGTTTGCTGAAACCTACTCCTGCATTCAGAAGCTTCATGGCCGAAGTTGTTACAAATAGAACATTCTATTTCATTTTCAAGAGCAGAAAATTTATTGTAGGTTTTTTTCATGATTCCAGTCACATTCCTTTGATTTCGTGCTTCTCTGGTCATGATGGTCTTGTAGGCAACACATTGAGCTGCTTTGTGTCCAAAGTTATGACAAGAGAAACATTGGCCATTGAAGAAATTCCTGCAATTATCAAACCTTCCGTCCAAGTGATTGTAGTTTCCATAGACACTCATTCTTGAGGCAAATTGAGAATGATTTACCTGCGGGTGCTTGTAGCTTCTATTCATCCTTGAAGTAGCTTTTCCCTGACGTACTTGGTGATCTCTATTCATCCTTGAGGTAGATTGACCCTGATTTACCTCGTGATCTGCTTTATGCCTTTACTGTCGATTTTCAACCTGTTCACTTCTCCTTGCTGCATCAAGATAACTTTTGGAGGTGGATGGCTTCTGTGCTTGAGATGCTTCTTCAGTATATCCAAGGCCTGTCTTGATTAGTGAAGAATGCTGCACTTTGATAATCTCATCTAAAGTTTCAGATCCTTTAGAAAATCTAAGATTAAGAGCTTTTGTTTTCTCAATATCTTTTCTAAGTCCCACAATTTCACATTCTAACTTTTCATTGTGTTTTTCCCTTTCAGCAAGTTGGAATGTCAGAGTATCTATAATCATACTTTTTTCTTCTAAACATATTTTAGGTTCAGAAATTTCTTCATAGAGATCATTTTCATCTATAGCATCCAAGAAATCATCATCTTCAAAAGCCATCAAAAGTATATAATCATTACATTGTTCATCTTCATCACTAATTGAAATCCATCATTGTCTTCATGTGTATACTAGCTCTTCTTACTTACATTCTGTTTTCTGTTCCATCTAACTAGTTCCTTACCTTTATCAAGCTTATATTTATGAGGACACTTGGCTGCATAGTGACTGACTCTCCCACACGCAAAGCATTTGAAAGGTAGCTTACCTCTGAATCTTCCAGAACCCTGTTGAAGGTTCTTGACAAAGTTTGATTCTTCCTCTCCTTCTGACATATGTCCTGACTCATTGTAATCTCCTTTTCCTAAAGCTTTGAATTCGTCTTCTCTCCTGTCTGATGGTCCCCCTTTTCTCATTTCGAAAGCAATTAGGATTCTGTGTAGCTGTGACATGGTAATACTCTGTAGATCCTTTTTTTCTTCTATGGCAGAGACTTTTGATTCAAACTTAGAAGATAAAGATCTTAGAACATTTTCAACCAAAGTAACTTCTTTTATCTCTTCACCCAAGTTTTTCATATGATTAATAATCTCATCTATACGTAAGAAATAACTAGCCACACTTTCATCACTATACATTCTAATATTTTCATGTTGAATTCTGAGAGTTTGTAGTTTTTCATGTTTTACCTGATTGTCTCCTTCATAGCTCAAAATGATCTTGTCCCATATTTCTTTTGCGGTTTTGAGTTGCATAACCTTGACAAATTTTGATTGAGATAAACTCCCTAATAGAGTATTAACAGCCATTGCATTTGTTTCATCATGCTTCTTACCAATCGTATTTGTAGGAGTTGCTGATGGAAATGTGTATCCTACTTCCACGATATCCCAAACTTCTGTAACAAGAGATTGAAGATAGGCTGTGATTCTTACCTTCCAATAGATGAAGTTGCTCCCATCAAAGATTGGTGGCCTGATCGATGCCTCTTTTTCATAGTTGCTGATGATGATAGATCTTCCTTCAAGCGATCAAGCTTCTTCTAAAGGACCTGCTCTGATACCAATTGTTGGAAATAATACTGAGAGGGGGGGTGAATTAGTATTATCAAGTCAATTATTTTTCATTTCATAATCAGATTTGCATATGCTACTTTAGTTAGTGAAAACGACGTATATATGCAACTACAGTTAAGGAAACTCGCGTATAACTTGCAGAATTATAATTTAATTTATTCTTCAGATGTTGATCATTAATCTGTGTGTCAAAACCATATAACTAGTAACCAGGAACAATAAAATAGAATAGACAGTCACACACAAGAACACAAGATATAAGGTGGAAACCCAACATGGGTGAAAACCACCTGCTACAATTCGTCTCTATCTTCTTTCAATTGGAAACTTCTTTTTACAATGGATCTGTATTGGTGCAGTCCTATACAAGTACGCAGGCTTCTATCTACAGATGGACACAACCTTCTCTCATTTTCCAACTTCTCCTAGAAGGGAGCTACAACCCCCTTAGCTCTTCTACTAGCTGATGTACTAGTACGTAGGTGCTGACCTACAGAAGGCTACAACCTTCACTTTTCTTCCAGGGACCACATTTCATAAATTTTTAGATTGGATCCATCAATGAAAATAATCAAACATCAAATGCATCTGCATCAACCAATCTCCTTTGCTTCAATCAAAAACTAAATCAAACAATTACTTCTCTGAATGTTGTAACTAGACTACATTGATAGTAACTAGAAGCCAACTCTGAACCCAGAACACTGCAGCAATAAACAGAAGTAGCTAAAACATATTTCATGAGATGTACGCTACTTCAATATGTATAACATGCGTACATACGCTTCTGTATTAAGACCAACCTACGTATATGCTGCTTTGACTTACTGAACCAGCGTGTATATGCGCCTCTGCCGTGCCGAACCTGCGTATATATCTATAAAAGATAATTTACCCTTTTCACTTATTTAGACATGAGTTATACCCAGATTATCAGATTTATAGGTCAAGTCATGCGCCAAATATAACAGATCAAAATCACACAAAGATACTACTATTCAAGCCTTAAGATCTTGACCCAACAATAGAGCTTATCCTTCTTCTTGCACTCAGGTTCCTCCTTGGTTCAGATACAGCTATGCACCATAACCCAATTCTAGATCTTGATCTTCATAATATATTCAATTCGTAAGTGCATTGTCTTTGCCAAATGATCTCCTTCCCTTTTTATAGTCTTAGGCATTACTCAATACCATGGTCTAAAACCATAAAGAATCAATACCATGGACCCAACACATCGGATGAGATACCATGGTCCAAAACCATAGGTCCAAATACCAAGGACTAAATACCATGGACCAAAAATAAGTTTTCCCACATGTACGCGCTTTTCCTTGCATGAAACTGTGTGCATACATATACACGCCTTATGATCGTCGAACCTGCGTGTATACGTGACTTGGTTAAGAGGAACCTGCCTATATCTCTTTTTCTTTCATTTTAAGAGCCTAAATTGTGATCTGTCATCTGAGTGAGTTGCCATCAAGGACAACACCTGTGTCATAGTGCCAAACCTATGTCATAATGCCAACAGATGACTCTTCACCTCTACCTCTCTTAAATTCTCTATACATTTCTTCTACCATGGCTCTCATGGTCATGAAACTTTCCATGAATTGGGAGACTGATTCCAAGGGACTTTCTTCTGCCATTTTCCTCCTCGGATAGACTCTTCCAGTTTCTAGGTTAGGTTCAACCAACTCTCCTTCTCCTAATTTAAGCTTTGTCCTAGTTAGCATTCAACAAAAAAGAATCCAGCATAAGCTTGTCTAACCTTAGCAACCTAGAGCTCTAATACCACTTGATCTGATACTGATCCAAGACAATTAATAAGGTATTACAAACTCATGTGCATGGATGTGCCTATGTTATTTTATGAAACGGATCAATAATATTTCAAAATACACATGCAGTGAAGTAGTTAAAGAAAACATAACAGACAAACATATAAACACAACGAGTTTAATAAGGAGTTCACCCATACTCCTGGGTTACGTCTCTCGGTCTAGCCTTTAGTGGTGGCCTCTATATTATGTTTCCAAAGCAAATTTTTTACAACAATGAGCTCAATTTGAGTCTCAATCAACAGATACAAATCAGTAAGAATGTACTTGGATTCCCCAAGTCTCTAGAGTACACAAACTCTCCTCACTAAACTCTTGACCTCTATTGGTCACAGTAGTATGAGCCTAATCTGAGACTCATACATGACAGGCATTACAGAGGAGTGCGCTTGAACCTCTCAAGCCTTCTCTAGAGTACACAGTCTCTCTGACTCCCTCTATCTCTATGTTAACTCTGGCTTGATGTTGCCTTTGCTTCTGTAGGTCAACTCGGCTTCTTCTCTCTACTCTCGGCTTACTACCTACTGCTCTCATAACTTCTCTCTCTGTCAGTTTGTGGCTTTCTAAGCCAATCTGCTTCCTGACTATTCGTTTCCGCTTCCCGGCTTTTCAGTTCCCCTGCCTCTGTCCATTTGAATCCCTCTATCCTACGTAATCAATCACTGTATAACGCCTCACAGGGAGGTGGCCACCTATTTCATAACGGATGAGTGTTAGTTCTCTTGGACATATTTGAAATGACCATTTTTTCGTTAACTCCAAGAATGCTCATGAAACACGACCTTCTGCCAACACATCATCCATTTCAGACTTCAAATCCTATGTTACCTCACTTCATAATCTTGTCGAATCCGGTCATCCATCGGGAAGAGTCTTTGTTGTTGATCTGGGGGCCCCAGATCCGACGGTCATCATTCATATCAGGCAGATAAGTAACATGATGTTTACTCGTCTGATGTGAGCAGTTCTCTCTCTCTTCCCCAGGACACGTGGCAATCATTGTGTGGCATCAGGCGGAACTCGGTCAAAACCTCTTACCCCTCGAAGCCCCTTCGATGTTCTGCTAGTTTTGTGGAATCCCACTCCAACGGAACTGAAACAATATTTTCTACATTTTATAATTATTTCAGGTCTGGTTTCTCGAGGCTTCTCTTCACTGAGAGGTTTGCCCTTGGTATGCGATTAACGACTTATCGCTAATTGCATATTGGAAACTACCTCTTTGCTTAAAATTATCCCTGCATTTGTTGGTTGCGGTCAGCACGTGTTACCATGGTCCGCTACTCTGCGCGCTAGATCGACGACCCTCATTGATCCACGCTAATCGCCATTGCAATTGTCTGAGGATTCCCTCGGCTAGCTTTATCTTTATAAGACTTCTAATCTTTGGCATGATTTTTAGAGAGTTCATGAAAACTTAGAGAGTGTTATAGGATCCATTTGGATCAAATGCACCTTCTACATTTCAAGGTTTGATGAATTCCATTTTCAAACCCTTCCTTAGAAAAATTGTGTTAGTATTTTTTTATGATATACTAATCTACAATAAGTCCTGGAACGATCATGTTCAACATGTTGACAGGGTGCTCAAACTATTGGAGGAGAAACAGTTATATGCAAAAAGCTCCAAATGTTTCTTTGGAGTACAAGAGGTGGAATATCTGGGTCATATTGTATCTCATGAAAGTGTTAAGGTAGACCCTAGAAAAATTAAAGCCATTAAGGAATGGAAAATCCCCACATCCATAAAGCATCTATGAGGATTTCTCTAGTTGACACGGTATTATCACAAGTTTGTTAAGAATTATGGGAGAATAGCAGCACATCTAATAACATTATTGAAGATTGATGCATTTTCATGGACTCCAGAAGAAACAAAGGCCTTTGAACATCTTAAAGAGGAAATGTGCCAAGCACCAATCTTAGATACATCAAACTATACAAAAACCTTTATTGTGGAATGTGATGCCTCAGGAAATGGAATTGGTGCTATTTTAATGCAAGAAGAAAGACCCATTGCTTTTGAAAGTTTTCCAATCAAAGGAAAGTATTTTAAAAAAGCTATTTATGAGAAGGAAATGTTGGCAATACTACATGCACTTAAGAAATGGTGACCCTACCTAATGGGAAGACACTTCAAGGTAAAAACAGATCATGATAGTCTTAAATACTTTTTAGAACAAAGATTATCTTAAGAAGAGCAACAAAAATGGGTCACAAAGATGTTGGGTTATGACTTTGAAATCATATACAAAAAAGGGAAGCAAAATGTTGTTGCAGATGCACTCTCAAGAAAGGATGCGGATGTGGAAGCATTTCTTTTTGCCATTTATATTATCCAAACAGATTGGATAAACGAAGCAAGGAATGAATGGAAGAATGACGAAGAAGTGTGGGAACTCATTCAAAATATACAACAAGATCCCAGTACATCTAATACATTTAGCTCAAAAAATGATTCGTTATGGTACAAAGATCGCTTATACCTATGTAAGAATTCTGAACTCAAACAAAATATTCTTATGGAATTCCACACTTCTCCCTTAGGAGGGCACTCAGGATTTTTAAAAACATACCATAGGGTTAAGAAGGAATTTTTTTGGGATGGCATTAGATCAGATATTCAAACATTTGTGGCAGAATGTTTGGTTTTCCAACAAAATAAAGTTGAAACAATTAAGACCCCAGGTCTATTACAACCTTTATCCATTCCAAGTCGACGTTGGGGGGAGGTTTCAATGGATTTTATCATAGGTTTACCCAAGTCCGAAGGAAAGAGTGTCATCATGGTGGTAGTTGATAGACTTACCAAGTATGCACACTTTTGTGCATTATCTCATCCATTTAAAGCCAATATTGTTTCTACTACATTTATGGAAACAAATCAAAAGCTACATGGAAACCCAAAGATTATTGTAAGCAACAGAGATCCCATTTTTACTGGAAATTTTTGGAAAAAATTATTTTCTTTGTTACACAGTAATTTGTCACCATCCCTGTTACTCCTCTTGTCGTACTTTGGAGGACTCATCCCGGGAGTTATAAGAAGTGACAAAGTCTAAAAACACTTGCATTATGTTCCCCTGAGTATGTACTTCATGTTCCCTGAAGACACCTTCTACAGATTATCCCTGAAAAATGCTCTTTTTCCATTGGCGCAGGTCCACAGTATCTTACTCGCGCCAATCATGGAGATCCTCAAAAGAGGGCACGACCATTGGCGCTCTGTCTTAGAGCAACAGTCGCGCCAACCAAGTTTGGTCATGCTTTTTGCCTTAATGCACGCCCGACTGTTGTTTCCTTCATTACATGGAGCTTTTTGAGGATAAAAAATCAGTATTTTGTCGAGTTCTATCCTATCTCCATCTTTAATGTCTTTTGGGGATAATGTTAATCCACAATAGGTGTCCCGGTTCATCGTATCCTCCTCCCTTCTTCATCTATATAAGCTTGTCCTTATGCATTTGACAAGCTAGGTGATAGTGGTGAGTCATGGAGTGCTAGATGTTGAGTTCTTGAGTTCATGGAGGAATGCTAGTTTTGGTTATCATGAGGGATAATGAAGCATATAGAGGTTATGCTGCCGGAGAGGAGATACATTGCAAGACACATATAGTTGCTCGCCCAGCCAGGAGAGGTTCAACGTCAGAACCTTGGTTGTAACTTTTCCTGTTTATTATTAATTAATGAGCGACTGCTATTATAGTTCCAATCTCATTGTCTATTATGGTGATGTGTTGATTTATTTCCTTTCTGACTGAAATATAGTTGTGCCTTGGTAGATTTTATGTTGGTATCTGTCTCTTCCTTTGCATGTGCAGGTGTCTGTTTATGATCTGTTGGAGCGAGGGAGCGGGAATATCAACTCTGCTTCAACCATAGCGTTGGATTCCAGGTTGGTCTTCTTAATTTACCTTTGATGCATAACTAGGAACTTGCGTGGCAGCGTGGTTTGATTGTGGCTAGTTCTGTTTTAGGCTAGTGGGATCGCCTCTGTCCGCAGAGGGGATTTACCTATCCAACAATTTGGCGACTCCACTGGGGAGAAGCCATTTGGAATTTGTCTTGCATGTTAATTTTCTTCTGCTTGCTTGAGTGAATGAGCTTCCTGGGTCAGTTCTGAGTTTATTCTTTACTGTTTGACCCATCTGAGCACTGTCAACCCGACCTGAGGTCGTATTATTTATTTTTCTAGCCGGCAAGCTTAATTGGCGCAGTTATTACTCTGACGGTCACGCCAGTTGGCGCATGTTGCTCAAAAGCAACTCGCGCCAATTCTGTTGTAGTGCAAGTTGCAGGCTGACAGTCGCGCCAACCCTGTAAATTTTGCCTGTGTGTGGGTGGAAAGCTCTTTCAGCCTCTTTTTATATCTCTTACAGCCTCTGGAAGTGTGTTGAACCTCTGTTTGACTGGTTTTAGCCTTCATCCTTCAGTTGTTTGCTTATTTCTATTGATTTTCGTCTCAGCCCTAGGACATCTAGTGACTTTGCATGTCTAGCCTTCTGTGGGAAGTTTCGGTCTCTTGATTATCCAGTCAACTTGTTGGTTGTGTCCTGCACCTATCCAGTGATTTGTTAAAGCTTGATCTTCTATGCTCTGAGTGATTCACTTCTAGCCTCTTTGGATTTTACTTGACTTCATTCGAACTTAGATTACATGGTTCATTGAAAGTCTTTGTGTTTTTCCTTGCTTGCATAGTTCATTTTGGTGTTTGAGAATTGGTTCCATTTCATTGAGTGAACTTGGATTGTGCATATCTCTTAAGATTTGTTTAAATGCATCATGCCATCTTACAGGAAAGAAAAACAAAATATCTTTTGCATTCTATTAGTTAACATTTGTTGTTATTTGTTGCTATTAAAAAGAAAAAGAAAAAATTTCATTTCTTGTTATTAGCTGCATTAGGATCTCAATTGTTTGTTGAGTGATCATTTCGTTTGTGTAAAGATATCAACCCTCCTGTAGATAGAATTCATCGAATCAAATGATATAATTTTGGCATATAGTTTGCATTTAAGAAGTTTTGAGATATCACATACGGTAGGACCAAAAAACTGAAACATAATCGAAGATAAACTTTAAAATAAACTCAATGAACATAACAACGCATTGGAACATAACGAAAATACTCTAGAGGTCTAGGTTAGAGACGTGTTTCGACGTCTTTAAACCTGGTAGTTTATCGTCGAGTGGTTGGGTGATTCCTCCACGGTGAAACGATAGGTGCCAATACGGACTGAGCTCCCACGTACCGTCGCGTATATACGGGAGACCCCACTAGGCTATTATCCTTTATCCATAGGAAGCCGAGTCTGCCGCCCTACGATTCGCAATGCAGTGAACACAGCATTCACGAAGATCGACCACCCGTACCCTAAAAAGTATTCTGTGGTTTTGCGAAAAGTTTGGCACACCCTCTACCTAGAATTCCAGAGCAGTCACTTTTGATCCTTTTCGGACTCCCTAAAAGAAAAGGTGCCTGTGAGCGTCTTGTCACTTCGTGCTCATTAAATATTCGAAGGAGACTAGAGTCATCTTTTATCCTTTTCTCGACTCTTAAAAAATGAAAAGGTTAAGTTCAGTGTCTTAAAATTTATTGGCCACGATAACATCTACCCAATTAGATTTTGTTTGCGTTAGCTTGAGTAGGATTGTTTCTCATTCGATGGCAGCCTTCCCGGCGCCCACCGGCCAAGGTGTTCCTCCTGATGGGAACCCTCGTCCATTTCCTTCTGTTGGAAATGTCGGTGTTCAGTATATCGCAACATTGTCTTTGCCTGGTTGACCATCGGTTTACCCGTATGGTTGTTTTCAAACTCGGTGGTCTCGAGTGTGATAACTCCTGTTCCACCACCACCTCCACCCGAACAACACCATGTTGATTCTAAGGTGGACCCCTTTCCTTCTTCACCCATTGCTGCGTCCTCATCTTCGACTTCGCCTGGTGACACCTTGGATTTCAGTAACCAGGTGGCTAAGAAGAAGAAGTCTTCTAAGGGAAAGGTCGCATCTACCACGAAAATATCTGAAGTGGAACCACCTTCTGCTCCTCCGCGGAAGGCTAAGTCTCCTTGTCGATTATGCAAGGAGGACCATTTTCTTTATGATTGTCCTGCTATCCCCAGGATCCTAGATATATGGTCCCGTGACCCGACTCGCCCCTTGTCGTTGCCGACCGACGATACCTTATCAGTTGGTAAGAGAAAAGGGAAGGTTCGTTTCCCTTGTCGACTTTGTGAAGGTAATCATCTCCTTCGCCTTTGTCCACTTATGGATGAAGCCTCCCATCTTTTGGAAAGTCTGTCAACTCCCTTACCCCGGCTACCCGCTGGATATCAGCGTCTTTTTGCAACTGCGGATCATCTCTCCGCTAACCAAGTGATCAAGCATGATTCCTCTTTGATCCAGCCTTCTCTTCCTGAATCTAGCTATGCTCCGCCTGTTCCAGACCAGTCCTTGGTCGGAACGAGTGTTGATTTACATTCATCATCTACGCACCACTTTATCATCAAGGATGAACCACCTGAGTCCAAACCAAACGAAAGTCCAAAGTTCTAGGTTACAGTTGACCCGGTCTTTCAAAAGGTCCAGCTTACAAGTGACCCGGTTTTGCCTACAGAAGTTCCATCCTTAGATGATCTTACATCTGAAACCAAACCAGACAAAAGTCAAGAGGTCCAGCTTACAAGTGACCCGGTCTTGCCTTCCGAAGTTCCCTCCTCAGATGATGTTATCATTGCAAAGAATGAAGACCCCACCATCCAAATTCTATTCATCAACATAGACTCTAATGATCAAGTGAGCATCCCTCTCATTCCTTCGCACCAGGAAGAGAGTCCATCTGAATCATATCCGGCTGTCTATCCAGTCCCACCTCCAAGCAACCTAGTTGTTTCCTTCAATTGGGATCAACTAGGCAATCCTCGGTTACCAGCCTCCATACCATTTCGAATTATAGTCCAAGTCTACCGCATGGTTATGGCCGGTACAATTATTGATGAGGGATCTCCTGTGAGTATCCTTTCTTCAACAGCTTGGGAAGCACTTGGTTCCCCACTGCTTCTGCCTGAGATAAGAAACCTTACAGGTTTCCATCGAGAAACAACTCGACCTTTAGGAATTCTTCCCAATGTACCTATCACATTAGAAGGGAAGACTGTTCAAATGGGTGTCATGGTAGTCCAAGGTCCGTTAGATTACAATTTACTCCTTGGACGAGGCTATATTTATCGCATACGTGTAATTGTGTCCTCACTCTTCAGAGTGATGTGTTTTCCGCATGAAGGAAGGACGATCAAGGTCGGAGACCAACTTTCATTCCCCGGTTCACACTTCACATATAGTCATCTACCATTCCTAAATGGTCTTATTTCCACAGGAAATGCCCCAACCTCCACTCCGTCATTCTGATGATGGCAGCTGACCCGGGCGCGTGACTGAGGCCCGGGGGGGCATGCATCCTCCTTCAAAATCGAGTCTTTCCAAGTAAACCTTCATTCCATCCACTCCGTGAATGCCATGAAGCTTGGGGGGCATGTACCTCGATTTTGCATTATCATGCTGGGGGCATGCAAAAATTTAATAAGCATAGTTTTTCGTTTCAAGCTTGTGTAAACATGAAACCGAATCCAAGCAAAGTTCTCCATGGTTCAAGCTTGTGTAAAAAATGAACCCATACCTGATTTACATCCCGTGGTTGCCTTTCATCTGCTAAATCCTGCTAGATGAGCCTTGGTTGTTTCATTCCATCGCCACCATCTCTTTGGCCGATCATATGCTTTCACTTGGTTGTTTATCCTTTCCTGAGGAACTGCAGTGATGAGTGGTTTTATTAGCCAACCTCTTAACCTTTACATGTTTCGAGCAAGTTCCACCATTGCCGGAACCAGTCGCTACCCTTTATACCACTCGTTCCTTCAGGACGAGTCATCTTTACGCTCTTTTCTGACTCGTAAAATATGAAAAAATTGCCGAGTATTTTTCCTTTTTGACTCGTTAAAGAAAATAAAAATGGAGGTCCGCTTTCAGCTCTTTTCTAACCATTTAAAGAGGAAAAGATGGCCGAGTCGCTCCTCTTGACTCGTTAAATGTTAATAAGGGGCGGTCGTTTTAAGTTCTTTTTGTCGACCGTTAAAACATAAAAAGATTACCGGGTTTTTGTCGTTTCAAACTCGTTAATGGTTACGAAACGACGTGGTTTTGACCACTTTTTTACTTTTTCAGGTCGAAATCACTAATTATGAAAAGTACTCCTCGATCGTAATGATCGGGCGGTTCTTTCAGGTATTATTTTATACTTTTTCGGGCCCGAGAGACACAACTTTACGAAAAAGGACATCCCTGGAGTTTCCTTTTCTGCTGTCTTTTCAAACTCTCTAAACATGAAAAGACACCGAGTTCTTCCTTTGTCAGACTCGTTAAAACTTAATGACATCGGATTTTGTCACAACACAAGCATATGCTATCCCCATCAAGCTTGTTAAAAATAACTGGGGTACTCGCCATAAATGGTGGGGGGGGGGAATTTTTAAACCATAATTATTACCGTAACGGGAGTATGTCGCTCTTGAACATGGCACTTTTCTGCTTTCGTGTCCAGGGTGGGGATATCTCATCTCTTATCTTTCACTTGCTTCCATGGACTTGGGTACCTTATTTGACCTCTCATCCACTCATTGCCTCGTCATTATGACCTTTGATACATTGATGTCAAATACTGCCGATTCCATTAATGTGCCGCCGATATGTTCAAGAGAAGTTGACCTCTGCAAAGAAACAACCTCCCTCTGATAGTTCGCACAATCTTGATTCACAACATTATCTCTCTATCTTGTGTCGATGATGTGGGAAACATTATGGCCCACCTTCGATCAAGGTCACTTCCTGTCGACTTCAACTCATTATCTAGGAAGTTGATCTAGAGACTCCTTTCCGGTGCCTTGGAGCCTGCATGCCTCAATGGCAGGTTCTTCGTGTTCGACGTGAGGTTTTCATCATTGGCCTCCGATCGAACGATTCTACGGGTGTTCGACTTCAGATCATTAATTCACACACCGTAGATTGTACCTATAGTACCTTGAGGGCCATTGTCATTATTGGTGGTACTTCTCGCGTCTGTTAACAGTTTCCACTATTGACTGGTAATCAGACGATGTTCATGCATGTTCGACTTCAGCTCATATATTCACATGCTTGAACTTGTACTCTTGTTCGGGTCGAGATGGAGCACAAGACCCTGGATTGCGTCTGTTGTAATCCAGGCGTGATTCTTGATACTTGACTCATTCACTGGATGGTTGCGACCATACCTGAGTCAATTCATTGATCCTAACCAGATGGCTGCGTCCATACTATGGATCTAGATTATTTATGTACTCTCTTATGGATGGATGCGACCATACCAAGTACATCGTGTAATTGAACTATCAGTCATGTCTCTTAACACAGATCCTCGGCGGCAGCAACTATATGTGTTCTTGTGTGTTCTTGTAAAGCATTTCACCCCTCTCCACCTCTCGGACCTCATGCTTTAGGGGGCATCTGTTACACAGTAATTTGTCACCATCCCTGTTACTCCTCTTGTCGTACTTTGGAGGACTCATCTCGGGAGTTATAAGAAGTGACAAAGTCTAAAAACACTTGCATTATGTTCCCCTGAGTATGTACTTCATGTTCCCTGAAGACACCTTCTACAGATTATCCCTGAAAAATGCTCTTTTTCCATTGGCGCAGGTCCACAGTATCTTACTCGCACCAATCATGGAGATCCTCAAAAGAGGGCGCGACCATTGGCGCTCTGTCTTAGAGCAACAGTCACGCCAACCAAGTTTGGTCATGCTTTTTGCCTTAACGCACGCCCGACTGTTGTTTCCTTCATTACATGGAGCTTTTTGAGGATAAAAAATCAGTCTTTTGTCGAGTTCTATCCTATCTCCATCTTTAATGGCTTTTGGGGATAATGTTAATCCACAATAGGTGTCCCGGTTCATCGTATCCTCCTCCCTTCTTCATCTATATAAGCTTGTCCTTATGCATTTGACAAGCTAGGTGATAGTGGTGAGTCATGGAGTGCTAGATGTTGAGTTCTTGAGTTCATGGAGGAATGCTAGCTGTGGTTATCATGAGGGATAATGAAGCATAGAGAGGTTATGCTGCCGGAGAGGAGATACATTGCAAGACACATATAGTTGCTTGCCCAGCCAGGAGAGGTTCAACGTCAGAACCTTGGTTGTAACTTTTCCTGTTTATTATTAATTAATGAGCGACTGCTATTATAGTTCCAATCTCATTGTCTATTATGGTGATGTGTTGATTTATTTCCTTTTTGACTGAAATATAGTTGTGCCTTGGTAGATTTTATGTTGGTATCTGTCTCTTCCTTTGCATGTGCAGGTGTCCGTTTATGATCTGCTGGAGCGAGGGAGCGGGAATATCAACTCTGCTTCAACCATAGCGTTGGATTCCAGGTTGGTCTTCTTAATTTACCTTTGATGCATAACTAGGAACTTGCGTGGCAGCGTGGTTTGATTGTGGCTAGTTCTATTTTAGGCTAGTGGGATCGCCTCTGTCCGCAGAGGGGATTTACCTATCCAACATTCTTGTCTTGGTACTTAGTTAGCTCATAGCTCATCTTATTGTCCTCAATCTGATGGGAAAACTAAGCAGGGAAAATTTTAAGAAGCCCCCCTAAATTTACATGTATAATAAATGGGCGAATCTCCATGGTATATAGGAAAAATGGAAGGCGATTTTATCAATAATATGATATGTATATATAATTTTTTGGCGAATCTCTCACCAGGCATGGCGAATATTTTACTCAATTATAAAATCCTGTGTTTATTGAATACACAAATGAAATCATTGCATTTCTTTAAAATATCTTTTGAAATCAAAATTACCGATATTTGATACCTTTCGGGGGTTAGTAGATCTAGAGTAAAGATGGACCTATGCTGGTTTAATTCCCCCATTTAAATAGGCTACATTCCAGGTGAATACCATGGGTCAATACCATGTGCCATTTTGGTGAATACCATGGGTCAATACCATGTGCCATTTTAATAATGTTTTTTTCATGGTATTAATAACAATCTAGTCCATGGTATTTGTCCCATAGTATTTTGCCCATAGGTTTCACCTAAATATAACGCATTTTTTGAGTGTTCGTAAATATAAGGTGACTTATGGAGTAAATATTAAAAAATGTTTATTTGTTTACCATACCCTCTCGTTTATTTATATTTTTATTAATTTACCATACCTCTTTTACAAATATGGTATTTGGCCCATAGGATTCACTTAAATAAAACCTCTTTCTTGAGCCTTCATAAATAGAACGAGGGTTATGGACTAAATATAAAAAGAGGTTTTATTTATTTACCATGCGTCTAGTTTATTTATATTTTTATTTATTTACCATACCTTTTGAGTAAGTATAAAAAAATGTTTTATTTATTTACCATACCTCCACTTTACTTATATTTTTATTTGTTTACACCCTTGCATGTATATAAGGTGACTTATGGAGTAAATATAAAAAAAAAAAAAATTATTTATTTACCATACTTCTCATTTATTTATATTTTTATTAATTTACCATACATCTTTTATAAATATGGTATTTTGGCCTTTGGCCCATAGGATTCACTTAAATAAAACCTATTCTTGAAAATGGGCGAATGGATTCACTTAAATAAAACCTATTCTTGAAAATGGGCGAATGGAAGGTTGTAACTCCTAATTTCAAGGGCTAAATTTACCTTTTTTACCCTCTCCCTTAAAAGAAGGTGGGCTATTTGAGGTGATTTGTAAAAGTGTACTATGATACAAAATAATCGCCCACTAAAAATTTAAAACCCCTTAATTTCGCCAAAGGGCGAACATTCGCCCCTAAAATCACCCCTAAAACTAAGATAGTAAACAAATGTTTGGAAGGATATCTTTGTTGCTTTGTCTTTGATAAATAAACAAAATGGGTCAAATGGTTGCCTCTGGCTGAATGGTGGTATAACACTTCCTTCCATATTGCAACAAAAATGACCCCATTTATGGCATTTTATGGATATTATCCACCATCCATCACATCATATTTAAGAGAAAATTCTAATGTTCGAGTAGTGGAAGATCACATCGAGCATCAAAAACAAGTTCTCTATCTCTTAAAGGATAACCTCACTTTGGCACAAAATCGAATGAAACAACAAACAGATCAACATCGCAGCAAAAGAAGTTTTGATGCAGGTGACTGGGTATTGCTAGAGATAAAACCATATAAAAAAATGTCCCTCAAGAAAGCTAAGAAGGATAATAAATAATCACCAAAGTATTATGGTCCATACAAGATGTTGCAAAAGATTGGTACTATGGCATACAAATTAGAGCTTCCTGTAGCTTCCTGAGTGCACCCAGTTTTCCATGTTTCATGTTTAAAGATGGTTATAGGTGATAAGCTCCCAGTTCAAACAGTATTTATAGAACTTGACGAGGAAGGAAAAATCATATTGGAACCTAAAGCAGTCACATAAACAAGAACTCGACAGCTACGAAATCAATAAATTTCAGAGTATCTCATCAAGTGGAAGAACTTACCCACGGAAGATTCCACATGGGAGGATGATAATTTTATATAGAAGCATCCAAAACTACTCAAGCGTTGAGGACAACACTTTTTTGAAGGAGAGGGGCATGTTAGGTCCCTATAATACTAGTGATTCCCCCATTACTATTGTCATAGTATCCCTTATTGTTATTATTGTTATGTCAGCTTTGATTATATTGTGACCCCTTAGACTCCTATATATAGAAAGAAGGTTTAGTCATTTGGATCATCCAAGAATTTTTCATTTGTGTAATGTAAAGGAGGTTACCCCCTCGAAGAGGCTAATTTTGAAGTCGTTGATCTATCTTTTCTATCTTTTTGTGAGTTGGTTTCATAACATAATGGATCGTCTAAGAGAAAAACTAAAATAATTGGATTTATCTCCCTATTGCAAGATTCTATAGTTTGTCTGCAGCTTTGGAAAGTTTACTCACTTCCCTATTCCAAAGCCCTATACTTAATCTACTATAGGTTGAAAAGAGCCCTAAGAATAAAAATTTCTAAATTGATTTTAATTAGCATTGATTTTAATAGTTGTTGTTATGCAAAGGTAATGGATGTGAAACTTGATGAAATTATGACTTGACGCAATCCTAATGCAATCGAAAATGATGATATGATATTTTTGTTTCAATGAAAATATATCTAAGGTAGGGAAAGAGTTTTTCACTTTTTCAACTGAAATATAAACAGAAACTCAAAATCCCATTACAACCTTTTCCCTAAAATGCAACTAACCAATTTCAAATCACCCGAATATTGAAAACAATTCCAAATCTTCACTTTGCCAAATAATACAAGTAAACCAAAAAATATCTCTTTTCATACAAGCATTCAAAAATTCGAATGATGCAACAAGAAACCAATGATGACTAAAAAAGAAATTTTCCCTGATTGAATGCTACAACTTTGCTTGCAGTCACTAATTTAGTTCATGAACACTTCCAGCAAATAGACGAAAATTGATTTTTCATTTCAAAACTAGCATACGAAGAATTCTCATAAACCAAACCTAATATTGTAAATCATTCACTTTGACATTCAAAATAAACTTTTGCAAAAGATCAATATGGACTAAAAACTTGCTTTAATTGACAAAAGAGAGATAGACAGTCAATTCAACTAGACCAACATAAGGCAAGATTTAACCCTAATTTGAAAAAAAATACCAATCACAAGGAAAAGACCAAAATAACATTCAATCAGACTGAAAAATTGCCACATAAGGTTCTAACAGGTGTAAAATAATAGGAAAAAACAAAAATTTTGGATTTCAAGAGGAAACAAGTGAGTTTTTCAAAAGTTCCAGGAATGTTTGCAAGTTCTGGAGTAAACCAGTTCACATGCACTCCGTTGCTAAAGGGTAAGTGTGCATATTTGCGCAGTGTACACAACAGGGAAATTCAAGAAAAAATAAAAATAAACCAAATCCACCTTAAAATCCAAATTTCTAAACTTTCTAGACACTCAAGTAAGGCTTGTGCAGCAGGTTGAAAAGATTAAGGGAAAAATATAGAGATTGAAACGATTCCCCAGTTGAGTCGCCAAATTCTTATGAGGACAAATCCCTCTCACAGATAAGAGTGATCTCCCTAGACTTCTAAGAACCCTAGTACCAAACACATAGTAACCGCTACCTTTCTCTAAGTTCTTATAGTTCGAAAGCAATAGAATGAAATAGGTCTCTTACCGATTTAGCGAACTGATTAATGAAGTCCCTCAAAGCTTTCAATTGCTCACTCTTTGATGCTAAAAATGTCCTCTCGTCACTCCTAACAGCTTCTCGTCAATTTTTTGAAAAATATCTGCAAAGACAAAGACAAACAAGGGATCAAAGCATACAACATATAATCAAAGAGATAAATGAATCAATTAACCAATTATACATATGAAGTGATCAATTATGCAACCAAAATTCATGTAGGTGTTCAAGGAATCCTACAAATAAAATCAATAGATATGTAACTGATAAAGAATAATTTCTTATATTAATAAAACTAGAGAAAATCCTTACAACCATGTAGCCTTAATGTAGCAAGCCCTTTCTACAATCTCCAACCCTCTCCCTTGCAAGACAAGCCTTCCAACCTAATCTCAACAGCATAAACCTACTTCCATCAGTCCTCTCTTAAACCTCATACATGTAATGGCTTTGGGATAAGATCCACTATTAGTGGGATAGAGGTTCCACAAAGGAAGGGGAGCTACTCCATGATGGGAGGAATCAACATTGAATAGGCACTCATTCAAATCTTGTTGGTTGGGATAGATGCTACCAAGAATGCTTATAGACTTTACCTTTTATTTTTACGAAATTCAAGTCATGCTCACAGGTCATAGTGGAAGACAGTGCATACTTCTACATAGATAATAATGGTCTTCTCTGTGTATGCGTAGGAATCAACTACGTAACTGTGAGCATAGACAAAATCAAGGTTTTGTATCATAGGATCTAGAAATTCCACTTTTTTTGTGACAATTTAGTTTCAAACTTTACAACGGAATTCTCCAAGACACATGTGGATAGCGATAGATCCAAACTTGATGTGACAAAATGACGTGTAACAGTCCTAATATAGTTCTACAATGCATATTGGTTCTGTCAACTGCGAGTGTGCCCCGTATCTGAAATCCACTCAGCCACTAAAGAAAGGATTTCATCATCAATGTGCTCATTTATTTCATGCATGGCTTCAATAGAAGCCTAGTGTAGCACATGTTGAATATTCTCACGGGTGTGCTCATGAAATCTTTATGCAGTAGCTTAAGCCCTAAAGAAATAATGCAAGCTCTCTTCGCCTCTGCTCAAGGATTCATGAATGTTTCTCATGCACTAGCAAGGCATGATTAATGGAAGGGGTTGGCAAGAAGTTATGGCAAAAGGAGGGTTTTTAGAATTCCCAAAGCCAAGTAAACCTCCCAAGGAAAATCAAGTGGATTCAAAAATTAGGGAGGTTTTCACTGAAAAAGATAGTCTGCAGGTGATGAAAGCAACAGGAAGTCCAAATGTAGGGCAAGAGTGTGCAGTGTTTGACCCAGTTGAACTAGGTGTAAGAGTTTCATGATGTCTGTAGGGAACAAGAGATAGAGACCCACCCCCCTTTCTGTAACTAGAGGGAAGTTTAAACAGACAAGGACACAAAATATTTCCAAATATAAGAGTGTGAAGAGAGGAGAAATAATATAACTAGTGAATATGAGTGTGAAAATCATTTCCAACCCAATTTCTTTTAAGAATACAAATTTGAGACTAATAACAAGTTGCCTTAAGCAAATCACCTCCAAGATGGGAATCATGTCATAGCCACAAAGCATAGAGTCAAGGTCCTCCACTACCCATTATGTACCAAAAACTACTAACCTTTGCAAGCAAGTGATCCCTCTGAGTCCATCTTTTTTTTTTGTGCCCGTCGGCAGAGAAACAACAAAATTCACAATAGATGACTTGTGCATAGGGAAGTGTTGTAGTTGTTACAACACCCTCCAAACTTTGGCTTACACTCAATTTCAGAGCCTTCCTTGGTCTTGCACATCATTGTCACAAACACTAAAGCTTATTTCATGAACTTTATTGAAGTACTTTAATCCCTTTGCAAGTTGGGTAAATTGTTGTCTTTTAGCATGATTAGTTTTCGCGCAATGTGTGGAAGCTTGTTCTGATGGTTTCAAGGGTCTATAATTACGTATATGTTTTTTTATAACTATGTAAACATCTGTCACACTCATTAACAAAGTTTTAAGCACTGTCATACAAGTGTCATCACAGTCGTCCCAAAGTCTATCATAACTGTCTCACTTGTCGTAACTATTCGTAAAGTTGTCACATGGATTTTTGTGTCTTAGGTGATGTATGTTGTTATGTCATCAAGTATTCTAAGTGCGAGATCAATTTGAAATCTTATCACTATTCACATCAGTTTAACCAGTCTTACACTTAACCATTTCTGAGAAGGCTTCCCAACTAAGAAAATTGGATTCACCCGACCTCACTGAACTACGCACTGCATAGTTCTAGTCCTCTAGTTGTGACCTTGCCTCTTGGCACTATGTAATGCGTAGTTCCTTCCTCCTAGGATTGTTTCACTGTGTAGTTTTTGTACTCAAGATCTGGCCTTGTCCTGTAGAATTGTGCAATCCTTCCTCCCATCCTGGCCTTCACTACACACTGCATAATCACAATCCTCAAGCTCATTCCCTGAGCTTATGAACTGTGCAATTGTGTAGTATCCCTTCCTCCCTTGTCTCTTGGAACTACGCACTGTGTCCTCTCAGTGCTCATCCCCTCATCTTGTCCCACCGACTCTCAGAACTACATAGTTTTTTCCCTCAGTCTCACCTAAACTATGCATTACACAGTCTCAAAGCTCAAGATTCACAGCTGGCTACTTTAACTACACAACTGCATAGTCACTGAGCCCTCTCTCTCAACTTGTCACCTGGTTTCGTCTCAATTAGTGGATCAAAATGAAATATCTTAGAATAAGGGGTTTTCAAACTAATGTTGTCTCGTCATGAGTGAATTATAGATGCAGGTACTCTATAATACCTTGGAAAGATGATGAAGAAGGAGATGAAGGAGGGAAGATTTTTGAAAGACACACTTGTAGCTAAACACACAAGTCGATCAATCAAAAAAAGAAAAAGGGACATCAATTTGCATTTGCAACTCAAGACTTAAGATCATTGAAGATTCCTTATCCCCAGGTCATACATAGGTGAAAAGAAGAGCATTCTCAAGCAAACACTCAACAATTAGCAGTAGAAGTGGCTTGATATTGCCACATCATCAAGCAGTCAGTGTCAGCAATGTCATGTCATGTCATGTCATGTCATGAGTAATCACATGCCACACTTTGTGGAAAATTTTGTAACATATGTTTCAAAAATGTATTTTAAAGTGGAAGTCCAAAGGACATGTGTGGAATAAGAAGAGTCATGTAAAGTTAAAAAGTCTTAAGAAGTCAAACAGTCATGAGGGTAGTCAAAGAGTCACAAAGAAGAGGAAGCATCACCCCTTGGTTATATATACTCCCTCATTGTATGAGCAAATGAATTTTCACCTTGGCTCCTCCCACAAAGCATTAGAGAGAAATCTGGTTCTTTTAGGGAGCAAGGAGTGGCTCCAATGCTCCAATACTAGAGCTAGTGATGTTAATTTTATACATGTCTCTTAGAAATTTTACTTAATAACATAAGCCTTCAAGGCTAGCACTTTCTTCATGCATGGTTATGAATGTTTGTAATATTATTCTACGGATGTTTGTACTTCATGTTTGCTTTCACATGTTCTAGGATAATTGAACTATTTCGGTTGTTTTAGTACTTATCTTATTAAGAATGTGTTGTAATGGTTGTTATTGTTGTCCCATCCTTATGGACTATTACATGAGATATTAGACAAATATTTTCATTTGTTGGTTGTAACAACCATCACATTCTTTGTGGACTATTCTGTTGGATGTTAGATGGATCCTTCTAGTTCATGTGTGTCTCTTCTTGGGTGGTACTATTACCTCTCTCTTAGAGGCTCACTTTCTTCCCCTCTTTGTAGTAGAAGAACTTCAACACATTTACAATTGAGCACTCATTAGGCACACCTTTTTGCTTTTCGAAGGCACCATTGCATCCCTATCTCTTGCTGATAGTTAGATCCAAGGAAAATCTTTAAGGATTCGACAACCAAGCCCTTATACTGGATGGGACTCCTACACAAAACGGTGTGAGGCCTAATTGGGACTTCATATTGGGGAGATCCCCTGAATGTTGGCAGGTCTAGCACTGTCAACATTTATGGCACTAGAACAAGGATAGCCAGAATTTTATGGTTGATAACCCCACCAAACCCAATATTACTTCCTCTATTCAAGGCAATAACATTCCCAACAAATCCCCTTTTCACATTCCTGAAGTTGGTAACTCTTCTCAAATCAATACTGCATAGAATTACAAACTTACATACGAATATCTTAGGGTCATCCACCCCATCACTTGAAATTTTGTGAGAGATAATGGATTAATACCCGAAATAGGAACTCTACCATATTTTCCAAAGAAGAACCAAACCACCCCCACTGGGATAGTGGTCTCAACAGTTGAAGAGTTGGTTATCGCCACCCTTGAAGAGTTAGAATACTCTAAAGAAAATTTAGAGAAACCAAAAAAGCTCCCAACCTTCAATGGTGGTGACAGTGATAACGTAGTGCTCTTAGACGATACCTTTCACGTGTTGGGCAGAGAAGAAAAAGAAGAACAACAATAATTGGATTCGGAAGAAGAAGGGGAAGACAACAAAGAAGACATGGCAAACCAAGATATGGATTGGATGTCTCAATGCCTACTTGCACTATTGGGTGTCTTACACAAGCTCCCAAGGCATCTAGAAAATCTTCTAACGAAGTATGACCCTGAGAAAATAATAAAGGCAGAGGACCATTTACACAACATCTACCTAAATCTACAAACACTTGAGGTGCGCTATGATGATGTTGCATGTAGAATATTTCTATGTACATGTTGACGGTATTGGACCCGCCAACATGTCAAGGGGATCTCCTCGGTAAGAAGTCCCAACTAGACCTCAGACCGTTTGGAGTAGGAGTCCTAGTAGTGGGTAGTAAAGCAATTCCTTGACTATGATAGCATGAAGAGGTAAGTGTGATATCTTTGTTGGAAGCATCTATGTGACCTTGTAGCAAGTCAAGTGAGATGCATGGGGGTTATGAAACATGGAGGGGAAAAGGAAATGTGTCCCTAAGAATCCTATAATGGTACACAACCTGAAAGGAACACACAAGCGGAACGACATCACAAGCTAGAAAGAAGAATAGTCCACAATCAAAAGTAATGGGTTAAAGCAACAACACATTTTCAATCATATTCATACAATTGCATACAAAATAGTTCATACACAAATGTGTAAGTTAAATAACAGACATTACTAAAGAAACTAGAATAGTCCAACTACAATAACAACATATGCATGAAAACGTGTCAGCTCTGTTATATATTATTAAGTGAAATTTCCATCCATACATACACCATTAACAGCCACTATTCCCAATATTTGAACATTACAGTCAACACTACTTGCTCCTCCAAAGAGATGTACTTGCTCTGCACTGTGGAGAAGCCAAAACTCGTCACAATACTCTCTAAGCCTTCTCTAATCAATGCCTAGCTAAAAGCTTGGCTCCCAAAGCATGTACTATGAGTTATTAGGTTCTATATAACAAAAGGATGGGTTGCCCCTCGACATTCCCCTTTAACTCTTGGACTACCCTCATGACTCTTCACATTACATAGTGACTGTTCACATTCCACTAGTGACACTTGTAATTTCACTTACAACATATTTACAATAATATACCATTTTCACATATACCCATGTGGGACAAAATGGGTTAGAGATAGCCTAACAAGGCAAAACACTATGACTCCGAAGTGTGGGAAAAGACCAACTCGGAAACCTTCACTTGATGCTACTCAGTCATGTACTGATGCTAATCTTGGTACTTTGTTGTGATGTCGTGATGTTGTCTTGCTGAAAGAGGACTCTTGCCTCCATGGAATTTGGGCATGTGGTCTTGGAACCTGTGTCCATCACATCTTGAAGCATGTGCAATGTTTTCCTGAGTGTGGTTGTACCACCAACATACTTTTTCATGGGTTTTGCGCTCAGTTGCAAGTTATCGCTAGTGGCCTCAAACATCACTTGCTCCATGTACCTATCGACCTCCAGCCAGACTTGGTTCTTGTGCTTAGATTTGGTGAGGGAACCTGCATCTGTTCACTCTCTTCTTCAGTGGCTAGTTATTCTAGCTCATTAACATGTATTAGCAATGTTTCTCACATTACACCTTGCCTTTGTTCTTCTTCTTGTTTCTTCTTCTCAACTCTTGTTCTTCCTTCAACTCTCATTCTTCTTGTTGTGATCTCAGTTCTTATACCTACAAGATCTGCTCTTTTGTCTTCCTTTAGTCAGTTTTCTGTGTCTTGTGCCTCCTTTTGCTTCTGTTGTCGAAGTTGCATGCATGAAGACTAAAAGTGCTTTTGCTCTGCATCTTTATCCTCCCTCTGTTATGTCAAATATTTCCTCTTTCCCTGATCGTGTACTGGCTTGCTGCCTTCTTCCACTGCTACTAGTTTCGCTACCATGTTAGTGTTGATTCCTTTTCTATAAAAAGTTGGGTGTCTGCATATATTGGCAAGTAAATTGGTGCTTTCTCAATTGCTTCCCTGGTATTTCTTTCAGTGGTTTCTCTTGAAGCAACTCTCTTTGGTGCCATGGTACAATGATTGTGTAGGTTTTAACCCCATACAAAAATTACCTGCATACGAATTCTAAAAAAACAGAAAATAAACAATGCGAGAGCATAATACATAAAACACATATACACAGAGATTTTCCCCTAGATCCAAAAACCAAGACTACCATATTGATTTTTCATTATGTTCCTTTCAATGTTACAATACATATTTATACATGTCAAAGCATCTAATACCATGGACCGAAAACCGTAGTTAGGTTCGCCCAACCTAATATAGGGTCCAAAGAAAAATTTCCTGAGGCGTTGCCCTGGACCCCGTAGAGGGGGGCTACCCGCCCCCCTCAAACCCCCCCTGTGACTCCCCCACTATGCAATCGATGCAACAAAGGAAGGGCTCTGCCCCCCCTCTAACCCCCTGGTTCACTACGTAGGTTAGTTGTGGAAAGAATATAAAACAACCCAACATTCTCCCACTTGTTTTTTTCTTTCCACAGGGGGACAGAGGAGAGCTTAGTCATTTTTCCAGCCCTGAAATGCCCATTGTTTCTCTACACCAAGAGAACTTCTCAGAGCTCACAGATTTTTTCAATGCATCTGCAGTATTCTTCAAAGTGTCCACCTTTACCAGCAACACCTTTTTGTCTTCTATCATATCCCTTACAAAGTGATACTGAACATCAATGTGCTTTGTCTTTGAATGATAAGCAGGGTTATTTACCAAGAAAATTGCACTTTGGCTGTCACAGTCTATTATTATAGCTCCTTGTACTAACCCCATACGTGAACAAAATCTCTGCAGCCAAACTGCTTCCTTGCTTGCATGAGTGGCTGCCATGTATTCTGCCTCTATAGTTGATAGTGCCACTATAGATTGTTTCTTACTCATCCAACTGACTGCACCTCCAAACAGGTTAAACACACACCCACTTGTAGATCTTCTTTGATCCAAATCTCTAGCCCAGTCTGCATCAACAAAGCCACAAATATCCAAAACTCTGTCCAATCTTGGTCTTCCTTAGTAGCACAAACCATAATCACTAGTGCCACGCAAATACTTGAAAACCCGCTTCATTGTTGTCCAGTGCTCCTTCCCTGGTTTTGACATAAACCTGCTCAATACTCCCACTGAATGTGCAATGTCTGGTCTAGTACAGACCATTGCATACATCAGGCTACCGATTGCACTTGCATATGGAACACGAGACATATCCTCTTCCTCTTCTTGTGTCTTGGGACATTGTTTAGCAGATAACTTTACACCTACAGGAATAGGAACCTTCACCGGTTTACTATCCTACATATTAAACCTCTGCAGTATTGTCTGGACATAATTCTCTGGCTTAACTAGAGCTTCCTCTTTTCCCGATCTCTTTTAATTTCCATGCCCAAAATATACCTTGCAGCACCAAGATATTTCATGTCGAATTTGGAGGATAATTGGGTCTTCAAATCTTAGATAATTTCTTTGTCATTTCCAACCAGAAACATATCATCCACATACAAGACCAGATAAATAACACAGTCACCAATTAATTTAAAATACACGCAATGATCTGCTTTGCTTCTGGTGAAGCCAAGTCCCCATATAAATGTATCAAATTTCTGATACCACATCCTTGGTGACTGTTTTAACCCATATAGAGACTTCTTTAACTTGCATACCAGTTCTTTCTTACCCTTCACTGCAAAGCCTTCAGGTTGCTTCATGTAGATCTCCTCTTCCAGATCCCCATAAAGAAATGTTGTCTTCACGTCCATCTATTCTACCTCAAAATCAAAAGCAGCAACAACAGATAAAAGTAACCTAATAGAAGTTACCTTGGCAACAGAAAAAAAAATATCACCAAAATCAATTCCCGGCACCTGGGAATAACCTTTTGCTACTAACCGAGCTTTGTATTTCTCCACCTTTCCTTCTGAATTTGTCTTCTTCTTGAACACCCATTTGTTACCAATGGGTTTCCTTCCAATCGACAACTCCACCAGATCCCAAGCCTCATTTTTGTGCAAATATGCCATTTCGTCAACCATGGCCACTTTCCAGTGTTTTCCATCCTCTGAATCTACTGCTTCCTTCATAGTTCTAGGATCATCATCAATAATAGATAAAGCAAAATTTTAATAGAAAGCAGATGGAATATACCTTTCTGGTTGCCTTCTTTCTTGAACTAATCTTCTTACACCCAAAGTTTGTGGCTCTTCATATTCTAATTCCTCCTCTGCTGTAGAGTCTGATTCTTCCTCCTTTAGCTCAAACTCTATCTTCTTAGGTTCCTTTGGTTGGAGTTCATGTTTAATAACATCTTTCACCTCTCTGAACACCACATCTCAGTTGTACACAACCTTCCTTGTTGCTAGGTTCCAAAGCTTATAATCCTTTAAACCATCCTTATACCCAATAAAGATGCACTTTTCAGATTTACTATCCAACTTGGTTTATTTCTCCTTTGGAACATGTACATATGCATCACATCCAAATACCCTCAGATGTGAAAGAGAGGGTTTCTTACCAGTCCACACCTCTTGTGGAGTCTTATCCTCCAACGCTGATGAAGGTGATCTGTTGACCAGGTAACATGCTGTCTCCACTGCCTCTGCCCAGAATTCCTGTCCTAACCCGGCACCATTGAGCATGCTTCTTGCCCTTTCCATCAATGTCTTGTTCATTCTTTCTGCAACTCCATTTTGCTGAGGTGTATATGGAGTAGTCTTCTGCCATGCTATACCACACTTCTTACAGAATTCTTCAAATTCCTTACTGCAAAACTCTCCACCGTTATTTTTCCTCAACATCTTTATCTTCTTCTCTATCTGGTTTTCTACTAAAGCCTTAAATTCTTTAAACCTGTCAAAGACTTCAGATTTCTTCTTAAGGAAATATGTCCATGTATTCCTTGAGAAGTCATCTATAAATGATACATAGTACACAGACTTACCCAGTGATGGAACCTTCACAGGTCCAAACACATCACTGTGCACAAGCTCTAATATTTGTTTCGCCCTCTTACCACGAGAGGGGAAACTCACCCAATTCTGCTTCCCATATACACAATTTTCATAGAAATAAAAATCCAGAGAGCTATTACTCATACCTTCTACCATACCTTTACCATGAAGTATTCGAAGGCCATTCTCTCCAATATGTCCAAGCCTTTGATGCCACAACATGGTCTTCTCTCCAAGAACCAAAGAACTGTTGCATCCATCAACAACAGTGTTGCCTTGCAGCTTGTACAGAGTTCCAGTCTGAACTCCCCGCATCAATACTAGTGCTCCCGGAACCATCTTGCAAGTATCCTTCTCGAACACTATTTTTACACCTGCATCATCCAACTTGCTTACAGAAATGAAATTTCTGGCCAATGCAGGAATATGCAGAACACTCGGAAGTGTTCTAACCTTCCACTTGCAACTTCAGCTTTACTTTTCCGCGACCAATGATTCTAGCCTTCCTGTCACCCCCCAAGAATACATCACCACCATCATATTTCTCATACTCATAGAACCACTCTCTATGGGGAGTGAAGTGAAAGGATGCACCTGAGTCAATCAAACATGCCTCATGATCTACATGTGTACTTGAAGAAGCCAAGTACACATCCCCACCTTCATCTAAGGAGGTTTTCACCTCTACAGAAGGAGCATCATCAGATCCCTTTCCTTTATCAGAAGCTTTAGATTTACAGTCCCTTTTGTAGTGCCTTCCTTTCCGCATTTCCAGCACACTACCTTTACAGGTTTTCCTAGAGATTTAGATCTCCCTCTAGATTTGGATCTCCCACTCGATGACTTATTTTTGTTTCTGTTCTGGGACTGTCCTCGTATAAACAAGGCATCACCATTCTAGCTCTCCATATTTTTCTGTCTCATCTCCTCTGTCAGCAAGGAAGAGACTGTTTCATCAAACTGCAAGGCAGTTTCATTGCTACCTATTGCAATAACGAGACTATCCCATGAATATAGTAGGGAACACAACAAACTAATGCACTTATCTTCATCTGAAATTTTGATATCAATAGATGCTAACTGACTTACCACAGTATTAAATGCATTCAGATGCTCTGTCACTGAATCTCCATCTTTCATCCTCAAGTTATACAGCTTTTTCCGTAGGAACAGTTTATTCACCGGAGACTTAGATTGGTACAAAGTCCCTAACTTGTCCCACAAAGCCTTCGTCATAGCTTCCCCTGATACATTCAACAATACTGAATCTGAGACGCATAATCGTATTGTGCTCTTTGCCTTCTGATCCAACTTCTTCCATTCTTCATCGGACACTCCCGTTGGTTTAGTACCCAGATCTACCATGATCCACTGATCTTTATCCACCAACAGATCATCCATCTTGAGTTTCCACAACTCAAAACTCTGACCATTAAATTTCTCGATCTCTATCTTTCCACTACTCACCATCTTCTTTCACCACCAGAATTGATCTCACAAATCTCCCACTGAACAGGGTCTACCACAGGCCTGAGAAAAACCCCTCAGCAACAAATGCGTCCCCTTGAAGCCAAAATAGCTCAGATACAAAATGTAGGTTTTAATCCCATATAGAAATTACCTGCATATGAATTCTAAAAAACACAGAAAATAAACAATGCAAGAGCATAACACATATACACAGAGATTTTCCGCTGGATCCCAAAACTGGGACTACCAGCTTGATTTTTCATTATGTTCCTTTCAATGTTACAATACATATTTATACATGCCAAAGAATCCAATACCATGGACTGAAAACCATAGGTAGGTTTTCCCAACCTAACATAGGGTCCAAAAAAAAATTTCCCAAGGCGCTGCCCCGGACCCCGCAGAGGGGGGCTACCCACCCCCCTCAAACCCCCTTGTGACCCCCCCACTGCGCAATCAGTGCAAAAAAGGGGGGACTCCACCCCCCCTCTAACCCATCGGTTCACTACGTAGGTTAGTCATGGAAATAATATAACACAACCCAACAGATTGCTGGATAGAAGTGCTTCTCGAGTGTGGTACCTGTGGGATAGAACGAACACTCATGACAAGCAAACATTAACTCTTACAAATCTAAATTTACAGCATGATCAAGCAGTAGTCAAGGCATCTAGTGAGAGGAAATGTACAGTTTTGAGTAACAAGGGGTGACTGACTGACTATGGGAACTACGAACTGTGTAGACCTCACAGTCAGTGTGGAAGCCTGCTGACTGGAACTACAAAATGCACAATTTAGTATAGGACAGGGCCTAGAATAGACTGTGCATTGCACACTCTTAGTAACCAAGCTGGGACACCAGCTCCTAGAACTACGCAGTGCATAGTTGGAGACAACCCTGGATAGCCTCTACACAATTCCAAAAGCCAAGGCAAAGGCCTTGAGCTACCAGATTTCCAGTGTATGCACGTGAATGTGAGATCTGGGCAGGGAGATCCCAGACCTGTCCATGGGGAGTGTGAAAACGGACAAATCTAAAGGATGATGTAAAAATTAGTGCATATCTGACTATGTAGATGTATGCATGTAAAACAAGTGCAACAATGGATCAAACTGAAGGAATATGAAGCATGTGAAGGGAGTCACCACATCGGCGACTATTGATGCAAAATGGGAAAACTCATGCAAAACTTGGGGAGGGTAATGCATAACTTGAAACAACACTTCTACAAGCTAAATCAAGTTAAAATTCTAGCGGTCGTTCAATAAAATGAGCAAAATAACACTCTCACAAGCTAAATAAACCAAAGCAACAGAAAAAAGCAGCAAAATAAAATAAAATAAAAACTCACCGCGAAAAGCGATGATAATGCTTGTTGAGTCTTGAAAATGTCATTCATTTCCATTACACTTTCACTATTATGTCCATTATATCACCTCCATTTCACCTCCATTTCACTACTATGTCACCACATTCATCCCACTTTCATTATCATTGGGCCACCTTTATGTTTTTCCAATATTTATTATTTCTAAGCCTTTTAAGTGAATTTGTGGTTAAACATTAGAAAATAATGTGCATATGCTTATACCTAACAAATGGGTTGAGATTGTTGACATGTGTAGGTTGAAAGGAGGCTTCTAGAAGACCCTTATGTGGCACTCTAAGGCCAAATTCGAATTTGGTTGGAAAGAATCATGGGATCATGAGGATATGTGTCACATCTCCTAATTGTATTGTAACTCTAAAAAGACATGTGTCTTATCAATTCCTATTTTGATTAGGACTCTAGAGGTAGAGGGAGAGATTCATGGACTATCATTAATGAGATGGCTCTCATCTTTTTGTATAAATAGGAGATCTCTCTCCTTCATTTGCTAGTCTTTTCCTTTAGTCTTTTCTTAGTCCTTTTAGTTTGTTAGTCCCATGGCTTTTGAAAGCTTTGGAGAGCTTTGTTGTACTTTGCACTTTTGAAGAAATTGAATAAAGCTTTGATGTTCTCAACATGGAAGGAGATGTGAAGTAGATGTCATGGAGCATATTAGGATGTAAGTAGATTAGATTTCATTTTGTAAATATTGCTTTGTAGAATGTAAGGTAGATTAGATTTTCATTCATGCAATTTTAATTTATGCAAGTGTGTTTAATTTTGCTTTGATTTCATAGGTAGTAGGGGCCCCCTGCCTTGTACAGTTTGAATTACTGCATTTTATTTTCTCCCGGGATTGTGTGTCTTTGTTGTATTTGCTTTATATCTGATGGTATTTTCAGTTGACAGATTCAAAGTTGCTGCCTTTACTTTGATTTTCTAGCTTACTTCTAGTTTAGTTTCTCAAAGTTGTATGTTAACATATTGATGGTCTCTTTATCATAAATTGTTTATCTTTTAGAGATCAGAATACTAATAAATTACAGCTGGCTTTGAGTACTTTTTAGACTAATCTTTAACTACTTTCTAATCGTGCTTTACATAGTACCATATGTTAGAAGCAGAGAGTTAGAAAGAGCTGAATATTATAACTAGTCTTTAAAGTGGATTTTTCTCATTTTTGATCACTTTTTAAACTCATCTCTAGCTACTTCCTAATCGTGTTTTACATAGTACCATATGTTGGAAGTAGAGAGTTAGGAAGAGATAAACATTATCATTGGTTTTTAAAGTGATTTTTTTACCTTTTTATTTGCAGCAGCATGAATGGTGTCTAGTGCCATTAGAAAGTGGTTTTTATGCTTTGCTTTCAGTTTCATTTCAAGTTATTTCTTTCAAGCTCTTTCTTTGCAAGTTTAAAGTTTGATTACTTTTTAGACTTATTTCTAACTACTTCTTAATCGTGTTTCACATAGTACTATATGTTGGAAGCAGAGAGTTAGGAAGAGTTGAACATTATAACTGGTCTTTAAAGTGGTTTTTCTTACTTGTCACCTTAGAGCTTGATTACTTTTTGGACTTATTTCTGACTACTTCTTAATCGTGCTTAACATAGTACTATATGTTGGAAGCAGAGGGTTAGGAAGAGTTGAACATTATAACTTTATAAAACAACGAAGTAAGAAAGAGGTTAACTAAGCACATATAGTGCACCACACTTCATCAGTTTACGATACCCGGATTGATAATTTATGTAGAGCAATTTAAGATGTTAAATTGACTAGACATTTTGGCGCCGTTGCCGGGGAAGTGTAATTAGGAGACCTTATTTCTTACATCTAAAAAAAAAATTAATAATCCTTGAGTATGCTCTCCTCTTGCACTTTGTGTGATCTGGAGGATCAGAAAAAGGATTGTTAAGTAAAAAAAAAAAGACAAAATAATAATTCTTGAGTATGCTCTCCTCCTGCACTCTGTGTGATCTGGAGGATCAGAAAAAGAATTGTTAAAAAAAAAAAAAAAAAAAAATAGGAGACAAAATAAACTTCAAACATTTCAATTGATTCAATAAAAAAAAATGAAAAAAAAATGAAAAAATGAAACTCAACTACTTTGATAGGTTCAAATTGTCCAAAATTGTCTGGTTATGCTTTGTAGTGGTCTTCAAAACACTGTGTCCTGTTCAAATAAGGTTTTGCAACTTAGCTGCAGAAACTGCCCTGATCCCGCAGCTATCTGACAATTCCGCAGCTGTTTCAAGGTTTAGCAGGTTACAGGCATCTAATGAAAAAAACCGACCACATGGGCATCTCCAGAATTGTCCCGACATGGATCCTATCCTAGTCACCCAGCTCAGATCGATGAAAAACCAGCCTAGGACCTCAGTCAAAGTCTTGTTTTTAACATGTTTTTCTTGAAGTATTTGCTGCCTGAAATTGAAAATCATTAATCCTTTTTATAAAATTTTACAATTTCAGAGAAAAAAAAAGAGAGAAAAACAATCTATGGCTATCTCAATTCTTAGTTTTCACTGTGGCTTCAATAAAAAAAAATATGCCTCCCTGTTCAAGCTTTGACCTATTGATTCCTGTAGGAGGCATTCATCATTTAGTGGCAGATTTTTGAGTTGATTTCACCTTTGGATAGCTACATTATCGATTAGAAACAGAGGGTCGAATTCTTGAAGGTAGCCTCTGGGGATTCATTAAATTATTAAGGGCAGAGTAGTCATTTTTCTCCAAGGGAGAGAGCATGTAAGCCGATTGCATTTGCTGACAAAAGGACAAATTTGTTACCTGAATTTTATCTTATTTCAGGGGTCAAAACCTCTTACTGTTGTTGCCAATTTCCTTTGCCATTATATCCACCAGATTACAGGTCTACTTCATGGGATGAGTTCAACATTCACCATAATTATTTGGAGATTGATCTGAGCTAGAATGAATCAATAAGCTCAATTGCTGCCACTTAGATTTCTGCCACCTACAAAACCTGTGATATAAACAACCTGAGCTCAACAAAATTCTTAAGTCGTTGTTTTAAAAATGCAAGGAATCATTATTAATCACTACAGCAATTGTTTGGAAACGTTTCAGATAACCTGTGACAATCAGTCGCCCCAATCCTTCAACTCTGTCCCTCTGTCTAAAGATCACAAGCTTAATAGGGTTGATGAATGGGAGCGTATTGAGCAAGCCGGGCTGTGTAACACACCTGCAAAACAGTAGATCAAACAAGAAAGGTCGAATGCAACAATTCAGAACAGTAAAACTCAGAAAAAAAAAACGTAAACACAGAAAAAACGTCAAACTTCAAACGTTCGATTTGCCCACATGGAAACGAATTTTAAAAAACTAAAACATGGGTTTTTTTTCCAGGTGGGTTAATTAGATAACTCAGAAACCGTTTAAGGAAATTCGTGGCGGTCTGGGAGAAATTTTCGGTTCTTTGGAGCCCATTTTTGACTGCCGCGCGTGAAAAATTGAGTTATTAACTGATAGTTTGATTAATTGATTAACTCCGCGTGCCTGAGGGAAGGAGTTCTAATGGGGATCAATTACATGCTGGCATATACAACCAATTACACGACTTTACACCTGTTTAGAGACGTGTTTCAATTGAACACGACTCTCTGTCATTAAATCCCATGAAGTCGCTGCCGGTTAAATGTTGGGAAGAAATGGAACTAAAGTGGAGCAATTTATAAATTCAATCTTTCTGATCAGCAATTGAAACTCCTAGATATGAAATTGGTTTTCATGTGGACGTATCTTGACTCACAACACCTTCAAACATTCAGTATCATAAGGCATTGCGTAAAGACAGAGATTTCCGTATTCTTTCATACGGTACGAAGGTTGAAGTTTTGTGGGATGAAGTGAATGAAGAAATCGTTTGGGAAATAGCTAGAATGCAGTGTTGGTAGAAGTTCTGTAATTGGACAATGACAATCTTGAAGAATTTAAGAACAGAATCCTATTGAAACGATCCAAGGTGATAAGGTACACAGATGGGTTTGAATAGACACCCGTATTTCTAGACACATCAGTGGGATAAGACACCTTGGATGAGATAAAACACTTTGTTATTGGTAACTCAGTGGAATAGCTATGATTGGTTATAATTATGATAGATATGTGAGGGATATATTTAACTGGATAGCTGGCAAATTTGTGATTGGCAACCATTCTATTGTCTTATGCATCAAAGATATATAAAAGTAGGAATGGATTGTAACAATTTTGGAACTGATTAAATTGTATGGCGGTTGGCAGTGTCTTCCCAGGAGTCCTGTGGGATGAGGGGCACATTTTTTTCTCTTCCACGCACACAGCCACTCCATTTCACAGTACTTTCTACACTCTGCACTTTCCGCAGCCAATACAGCATTTCCGCAGCCAATCCCAGATTCCGCAGCTGTTTTGTTAAACTCTAGGTTGCAGGTGTCATCAAGCAAAACAAGTCACATGGGTAGCTAGGGAAATGTCAGTACATGGATGGTGTCCTATTCATTCGGTCAAATTTGATGAAAAAGACCCCAGTCAAAGGGAAGTCAAATTGTGTGTTATCACAAAGTCGCCACATTGAGTCGCCACACTGAGTCACTGCATGTCAAGAAAAAAATAATAATTTTGAATCAATGAAATGAACAAGTTATTTTCTCACTTTTCTGAAGGTATTGATTAATTTTGGACTGATAATGAAAGATGAATGGCTAACTTTGTATCCAAGATTTTTAGCTACAGAACTGTGCACATTCCGCAGCTAAAGTCCAATTCCACAGCTATTCTCTGATTCCGCAGCCAGAAAAACCTCATTGTTCAAATCAACTTATCTTTTTCATACAAAATCAGATTTTGATGATTTAAGTACCATTGGAAAGATCTCAACAAGATCTATACAATGAGAAATATATCATTAGAGTTTGAAATGGCAAATAATGAAATAAATTGCTGAAAAGAAGCAACATCAACTTGAGGCACTAATTCCAAAGCAGGTATAAATTCTTTTGATTTTTCCTTTGAGAACTTGTTTCATTAATACAAATTCTTAGTTTTGTGTGTAAATATCATAACTAGAGAGATTGGCCACCTCTCTCCTTTGATAATTTTACATTCCATTGCAGAACAAGTATTAGTTTTTTTTTAGCAGGTTCCAGGAGGAAGGACAAATGACTACAAGAGAATGGTGTCTCTCTAAGAGACCAATTTGTTTCATGAGAGGATGATCAGCAACAAAGAGGAAATATGTTGATGAAAAATCAGATCCAAACACTTGAAAAACTTTCAGATACTATTGTCTCCATCACATCCATCCATCATATCCATACTTCATAATAAACCATTCACCTCATTCCACTCCATACTTTTCACTTACATTCACATACACTTTCCATCTCTTTTATCCATTCATAACCCACAAATAAAAGCAAGAGGCTCATTCACATGCTTATTGCCATTTCCATTTCTGTTCTCCATTGCCATTTTCCATTTCCATTTTCCATTCCTTGTCATTTTCATTCTGCAAATAAGCCCTGCTTCAATGCAAATTATTGAGTCCATAGTCCTTTGAGTCTAAGTTCTTTGTAAAAACACCTTGAGGCTTGCATGCCTTAATGGCAAGTCCTCATGCTGACAAACAATAGGAATACATTAATGTCCCTTGTTCGTTAGATCTTCTAGGTGACTCGACATCAGCAAATTCATTCGTACCTAGCAAGATGTGTTTGGGCATCTTGACTCTCATTGTCATCAATGGTGAGAGTTCTCGTGTTGACTAGTGGCATCCATTAATGGTCACTAAGCCAACAATTTCCTACTATGTTCGACATCAGAACATCTTTTCACATAGTAGGAATTGTGCCAATGAGTTTTGAAGACATGAAGACTATTATTTTCAGCATTTTGGAGCAGATTCAGCAAGTTTTAGTAGAAGCAATAAAAAGCCATCTTATCTCTCTATCCATGACTCCTCTTGTTCAGCCACTTGAAGAAGAATATGATCAGAAGATTTCAGCCACCACACATACAACTCATCCATTCCAAAGGGTAAGTGAAGGTATGGAATTTTCTAACTTTTAACCATAGAATTCCATAAAAAGATAGAATGATAATTGTTGGAAAAACATTTCTCTTCCTCATTTCATAAAATTGCCAATACCATCAGTTGGGGGGGGAATACATTCATATTCATATCTTGCCATGTCCATATGATATTTACGAGCTCACATACTTCCAACATATATTAATTATTACATTGCTATTATGAGCATACAATGGCTTTTGAAAAAGTGCTTAAAGGATAAATAGGATACAAACAAAATCATGGTTGTCACACAAAAACCAACCATCATGCAATCCAATAAAGATATACTTTGCAACAATAATCAAAATATCATTATGCAAAGTTCAAAGATCAAAATAGAAGGCAACAAAAGAAAAAAATTGGTTGTAACACAAGAACCAACCATGTTGCAATTCAAGTGAAACACTTTGCAAAAATATGAAGTTATCAAATGATATCATGCAAAGTTAAGCCAAAGCTCAAGGATCAAAAGAGTTAATGTAATATATATTGCATGAGGACATGCAATAGCTTCAGTTGGGGGGTATGTTGAGTCTTGAAAATGTCATTCATTTCCATTACACTTTCACTATTATGTCCATTATATCACCTCCATTTCACCTCCATTTCACTACTATGTCACCACATTCATCCCACTTTCATTATCATTGGGCCACCTTTATGTTTTTCCAATATTTATTATTTCTAAGCCTTTTAAGTGAATTTGTGGTTAAACATTAGAAAATAATGTGCATATGCTTATACCTAACAAATGGGTTGAGATTGTTGACATGTGTAGGTTGAAAGGAGGCTTCTAGAAGACCCTTATGTGGCACTCTAAGGCCAAATTCGAATTTGGTTGGAAAGAATCATGGGATCATGAGGATATGTGTCACATCTCCTAATTGTATTGTAACTCTAAAAAGACATGTGTCTTATCAGTTCCTATTTTGATTAGGACTCTAGAGGTAGAGGGAGAGATTCATGGACTATCATTAATGAGATGGCTCTCATCTTTTTGTATAAATAGGAGATCTCTCTCCTTCATTTGCTAGTCTTTTCCTTTAGTCTTTTCTTAGTCCTTTTAGTTTGTTAGTCCCATGGCTTTTGAAAGCTTTGGAGAGCTTTGTTGTACTTTGCACTTTTGAAGAAATTGAATAAAGCTTTGATGTTCTCAACATGGAAGGAGATGTGAAGTAGATGTCATGGAGCATATTAGGATGTAAGTAGATTAGATTTCATTTTGTAAATATTGCTTTGTAGAATGTAAGGTAGATTAGATTTTCATTCATGCAATTTTAATTTATGCAAGTGTGTTTAATTTTGCTTTGATTTCATAGGTAGTAGGGGGCCCCTGCCTTGTACAGTTTGAATTACTGCATTTTATTTTCTCCCGGGATTGTGTGTCTTTGTTGTATTTGCTTTATATCTGATGGTATTTTCAGTTGACAGATTCAAAGTTGCTGCCTTTACTTTGATTTTCTAGCTTACTTCTAGTTTAGTTTCTCAAAGTTGTATGTTAACATATTGATGGTCTCTTTATCATAAATTGTTTATCTTTTAGAGATCAGAATACTAATAAATTACAGCTGGCTTTGAGTACTTTTTAGACTAATCTTTAACTACTTTCTAATCGTGCTTTACATAGTACCATATGTTAAAAGCAGAGAGTTAGAAAGAGCTGAATATTATAACTAGTCTTTAAAGTGGATTTTTCTCATTTTTGATCACTTTTTAAACTCATCTCTAGCTACTTCCTAATCGTGTTTTACATAGTACCATATGTTGGAAGCAGAGAGTTAGGAAGAGATAAACATTATCATTGGTTTTTAAAGTGATTTTTTTACCTTTTTATTTGCAGCAGCATGAATGGTGTCTAGTGCCATTAGAAAGTGGTTTTTATGCTTTGCTTTCAGTTTCATTTCAAGTTATTTCTTTCAAGCTCTTTCTTTGCAAGTTTAAAGTTTGATTACTTTTTAGACTTATTTCTAACTACTTCTTAATCGTGTTTCACATAGTACTATATGTTGGAAGCAGAGAGTTAGGAAGAGTTGAACATTATAACTGGTCTTTAAAGTGGTTTTTCTTACTTGTCACCTTAGAGCTTGATTACTTTTTGGACTTATTTCTGACTACTTCTTAATCATGCTTAACATAGTACTATATGTTGGAAGCAGAGGGTTAGGAAGAGTTGAACATTATAACTTTATAAAACAACGAAGTAAGAAAGAGGTTAACTAAGCACATATAGTGCACCACACTTCATCAGTTTATGATACCCGGATTGATAATTTATGTAGAGCAATTTAAGACGTTAAATTGACTAGACAATGCTCTTAAGGCTCCTTGATGTCCTAAGGAAGCTAGAGCTTGATTATCGAATGGATAAGTGAGCTCTAGAGGCATTCATTGCATATATTTGAGCAAATGGAGCTCATGACGCATATGCTTGAGATCAAGGACAACAATGACACTTAGCAGAAACTTCTAAAGATGGAAATGTGTCACCTTTGAGAAGTTAATAATAGATTACCTACTTCCTAGCCTAGGGATGCTTTTCCTCTTATCTTTTTGTTTTTCGTGAACACTGCCATGCACTACCCAGAAATATTGCACAGTTCTAGGGAGGATGGGGCAAATCTCTGGTTCATGCACTAACAGTTTTTAAGTACATTATGGTTTTGCGCAATTTCTGGGTTGAGTGGCTCAAGGATGCCTTTTAGGCTCTACACCATTTCCTAATTGAAGGCAAGCTGTCAGCTAGCTATACACAATTTTGGACTGCGCAATTCTTGGGTTAAAGGTTGGTTGTTAGTTGGCTCTACACAATTTTGGAGCTAAAGGCTCATCTACTGGCTTGGATTTCTATGCACAGTTTCTCAGTTGAAGACAAGTTGTTAGCTAGGTCTGTGAAATTCTGGAGCCTAAGCTCACTGTTGGGTTGCACTATGCATTTCCTAAGAGCACGACAGGTTTCCCTCAAGGATTGTGTAAATCATCAAGGAAGTGCAAGAATCGGGTTGCAACCAAGTCACGAGGGGTCAACGTGTGGTTAGTCAGCAAAGAAAGTAAGCGAACACAAGTTGTAAAGTGAAAGATAAACTTGAATGAAACACATGTACCTGGACAGTGTAAGATAAGCTGCTAATATTTTGAGGAGGGAGGTTCCAAAACAAAGCGAAGGAAAAATTTTGGAGGGTGGTTGTAGCCACCGCAACATTGGCGACACACTAGTAGAACTCCAGCTCTCTGTGTGGACCTTGTTTCATGCAAAGTGAGTCTAAATCCTTTGGAAGTATTGTTTGATTATTTGATCATCATGGCTTCTTCACTAGCTTGTGTTAAAGATATAGTCCCTTCCATTCTCTTGATCGGTCAACACACATACCAAGCTAAGCCAACTCAGCTGTTTCAATTGGGGATGAGGGGTATATTGGTGCACAAGAAATATAATTGTTGGATTTTTAGTTTCATCTTTCATGTTGCTCCGCTGCCACCAGGCCTGGACAATACCCTAGCGGAGTCACTTTATGAACATAAGAATCTCTCCACTACCAGCGAGCATGGATAGTACCCTGGCGGAGTTACTTGCTTCACCTCTCTGCGTAAGAAGCCTTTCTCTTCTTTCGCCTTTATTTTATTTTTCATTTTCAGAGAATTGTGCATAGGCACTTATTTATTTCATGAAATGAAAGAGGGATCCTGACTTATTGAGAGTAGAAGAGGTTGTCCCTTCATAGAAGTATGTTATATATACCTCTGAAATACTTGTAAAATTTTCCCCCTCACCTTTACTTGACTGGGTTGATAAGGGTTAACTGAATATAGAAAAACATATTAGAGTAGGCGGTACCAGTTAAACGTGCAAGCATTATGTTTTCACCAAGACTCACTAAGAACATAATGTATTTTCCATCAGGGTATCATCGAGTGAATACAAAAAACTCTTCATAAAGAGAGAGGATAACAAATAACCAATTTTTGATAGTTGTACAAGTCCTCTTGTACTTCACCCTGCTTGTCTCAAGAGCCAAACACAGTTTCATGTGAAGCTAATCCTATGGGTGCATAACAAGCAAGGAAACAATCAAACAAAGGATAAAAGTAAATGAAAGAAAAAAGAGTAAGCAAGAAAAACATGCAAGCAAAGAAAACAAAAAATTAAACACTACTACTCCTAAACTAATCGGTGCATGGGCCTACTCACGTGAAGTGATATTTCCAATGTAGCCATCGGCACATTGGTTTACCCATGTTGGTGAAGGCATGGTTGACAAGAAAGATATACAAGTAAACTAGCACACAAGAAAGATAAGGCAATGAAAACCAACACACTTGAAGTTTGAATATGTTAGCACCTAAATCTATCTTAGGTTGAAGGAAGGCAAAATTCAGGGTAACCACAAACCACGCTCAGTCTGGTAGCTAGCCCTACCAGAACAGGAGAGGGCTCTCTTCGAGTCACGCTCGGCGAATAAGTAAACGGAATGGTCTGAGATCAATAACAGTGAAATATTGATCTTAGGTTAGTAAGTAAATATGGATACAAGAAGCAATTTTTTATGAATGACTGAGTTTCTAGGATGGTATGGGACCAACAGACAGCAATGAGCAGAGAATTTGATACAAAGGCACAGATTACTTCGTGAGGCAAGACAGGTGGAAAGTCTAGCAATTTAGTTTAAAATAACGCGAAATGGAGGAATTGCTTAGGAGGGTGAAAAGGGCATAAGTACATGAATCCTTTTCAATAGAAGAAGAACATTGAACATGAAATTTTCCCATAGGCAGAGCAATAAAAATGAATTCTACCTTATCTAACTTAGAAAATTTCACTTGAAATGAATATGAAATGAACTATGAAACATTACGAAATACATATGAAACATAAGAGACACATTTTCTACACTCACAACCACATGTATCTCATGAAACAGAGCCACTGCCTTTCATTAATCCTCTGTCAAAATATACAATGAAGAACTAAGTTTCTCTCCCACAGTCTCCCAAAAATTACAAGCTAACCCTTTGCAAATGGTTTGCATACAATAAATAGACTATGCCATGAGGAAATAGAACGACCAAGAGTTGGGGAGTTTTTCGAATCATTACAAAGTGGAAGTGGAAAGCCAACCATTAGTTGCAGGTGCAGCGTCACAAAAATGACAAATGGCTTGGGTGACTGCTCACCTTCCTTTGCCACATGGATAGAAGCCAACCTTTAGTGGAAATACTTTAATTTTTGTCTTAGGTGCAGAAACAAGTGTAGTGTATATGAGCGTGCCCACTTGGAGAAAGTCGCGAATCGAAATGTCGCGAAACTGAGGTGAATTTGGCCCTTTTCTCTATATGCACCGCGCCCAATTCTATATGCACTGCGCCACTTTGGAGGCTGTTTTGAGGCACCTAAAGGAGTCCAAAATGTGACCAAGTGTGCTTGTTGGAAATCCTGGCCTGTCTACTTTCCAACTCAAGTGGAATTTCTGAATTTGGTGCTCATTTGCCCCTCCAAATATTCATTCTCCCAAGACTACTTCCTGTGTGTCAAAATAGGGGCAGAGAGGTCATTTTTTGAGTGTTTTTGACCTCCTGGAGACTCAAATCATGCCCAAATTTCTTGTCCAAGCACTAGTAGTCGTGATTTTGTATGATGAATCCAAAAATGCAAGCCATTTGTTATTTGGAGCTCCCAATCATAAGCGCCACGCCAGTGGCACGGCGCACAGGGAGAAAAACCTTGTTTTGTGCCCAAAAATTTGTCACGTGACCAAAATTGCCCCAAAGTTTTTGAAATTTGGGCTGGAGGTTCTCTATGAAGTGATATGCTGGGACAAAGAGGCTTTGACCAATATCTAAAGTCGATCGAGCTCCCTTTGCCTCTTTTGCTTCTTGATTACCTTCCTCAATTTCGCCTTCAAATTCCTAATTCGGGCCTTGCACACTTTGTTTCGCGCCATGTAGTGGAAAGCCATGTGTCTCAGCAATGCATGGTCCTTGTCGGCCTTGTCTAGCAGCCTCTCCAAGTGCATGTTAACTCTCTCGAGATTGGCCTCCCGATCGTCATTAATCTCTTGCTCCAATGACGTGAGCTCAACTCTTCTCCTTTGTGCAGCTTGGCGATGCTCACGAATGTTTTGTAGCTCCATGATCACTTGCTGATCCTCCAGCTGTTTGTTCCTCTACTCCAGATATTTCATGTTCCATTTGGATCTTTTCAAATCAAGGGACAAGGCTTGAATCTCTGCTTGCTACTCCAGGATGATCTCTTTAAGTTGTGCACTTGTCAGTTCTGTATCTATATCATCATCATGAAGGAGAACAAATTCGGTCTCTCGTTCACCTGATGGAGAAAGCGAGGCCCCTTCCACCCTGGGTGGAGATAACACTCGCTTTGCCGCTGCAAACAAATGTCTAGTGCCTTTCTGATATGTGATGAAAACCGGCACACTAGCAGTCTCATGGCGCTCATACCGACAAGAAGGTTCACCCTCATGATTAACCTCTGATAATATATGTGAAGTGCTGAAGAGGTCATGGGAGATGAAATCATCCCAAGTAATGCCCTGCAATCCTAGTTGATGAACCGCCAAAATCTTAATAAGAGCAAAGTGATAAACACTGTTAAGTTGCTGCTGAGGGGTCTTGTGCTGCATGAAGGTGTTCATCCTCTGTTATATACCTAGGGGGGATAATATGGGGTACCAAGGGAGGTACCCAAGGTAATAATGTAATAATGGGATGGGCCATAGTAATAAATAAGGTGGTTAACCCATGTCATGTAAGGGACCACAAGTAATTAATAATAATGTAATGGGCCCATGGTATTAGTTGATGGTATGAGTAAACCATGGTAATGATGCATGGTATTGTATGTATGAGGCCTATATAGAGGCTAGAGACTCCACATGGAGAGAGATGAAGATGAAGAGAAGTATTCTTGTATGAACAAGCATATGGCTTGTGGAGTGTTCTCCTTCCTTAAGGAGTGAATGTATGGTGTTGCCCTACCATAAGGGTTTTGATAATAAAGAAGCATTTTCTATCTATTTCTATCTTATTTTTCTTGGGTTATTTCTGTTCTCGTATATTTTTGGATTAGATCTATAACAAAGGGTCATGAGGTAAAACACTTGCATCATAATAAACATAGGTTGTACACCACAAGTACACTCTCAATTTGTTGGCCACACGAGGAGCGGTATTACCAACAAGCTTGGCATGTGGGTATGATGCCAACTGGGGTATACTCTGCATAGAATAGAGGGGAGCATCATCTTCAACCCTATGCATAGATAGGGGAGCAACATCTCCAGCCTTATGGGAAATAGATGGGGTAATACCCTATTTTCCAGAGATCCCTCAACCCCAAGAGTCCTCTATCTCAAATCCTCCCACTGGGAGCTCAATAGAGGGAAGAGCTAGCTCAGTGTCCTCGATCAAAGATACCCCTTATCAGGAGGGTTATCAATTAGTCCAAGTTGTTCTATGAAGACCAATAACTTCCCTTTTGGAAAATCCTTGGTGAGAATATCTACAATCTGCTTATCTATCGATATGTGATTGAGTCTAACAATTCCTCTCTGCACCATTGTTATAGACATATTTGGGAACTGCAACCCCAATCACATATGTCAATAAACCAAGGGCTCTCAAACCCCTAAAAGTGTTGTTTCATACCCTAAACGATCAAGGTCAACTGATTACATCATTTCCTAGAAGTTCTCCCTGCAAAACTGCTCAGAACTAGTCAAAAATGGACCATACAGGCTGCTCCATGCTGAGGGTGCGATGCATCTCACCCGCTACACACAAAGGGTGCAATGCATACTGAAAATCCCTTCTGTAGGGTGCGATGAGAGAGAGCAGACAAATGGTAGAAGCATTTTTCTAGGTGGAAACTCAAAGAATCTTCTAGAAACTGCTCATATGACACTCGCCTCTCTGAATTCGCCCAGGGATGAGTAAGAGATCATGAAATCTCCAAGTGGAACTAAGAACTATCACTGAAATGACACTAATCAAAATCCCACAAGCCGACTCACTCTCCTACAAACATCTATATATGGATCCCTCATCCTAGAGATCCAGAGGCTAGAATTTTGTAATTTGTAAGGAAGTGTTGTTAGTTTCTCTTTGAGACATTGTATTGTTGGGTGATCTTGCTTTTTATGAGGTGAAGAGGGCTTTCATGCTAGGAGGATGATGCTATATTAGAAAGCTTGGTTGTAATCCTCTCTTCTACTACTTCTATCAATAAAGCTATTTGAGTTTTCCTCCATATACTTGTATATCTCTGAATTTTGTATTTATATATGCATTTGTATGGTTAATGTACATCTGATCCTATATTGTTTATGGTTATAGATCTCTATGCTTTGATGGTATTTTGTTACTTTGACTCTACAGGTTTTCTTTGAAGCGGGACAAGTGAGAAAGGAGTGGCGAAAGCTCTATCAAGGGAGAGAGGAAACAAGCAAGGAGACTAGCGAAAGACTGAGGTTGGTACTCTCTGCTTCCATCTCATCTATCTCTCATAAAGGAAAACAAAAGTAACTTTGGTTTGTTTGTTTCTAAGATAGCTACCCGTCTTAGTGGGACTAGCAGCTCTGAATGGACACTAGTTTTCCTGATAACAAAATGGCGACTCCGCTGTGGAGCGAATAGTTTGTTTGTTTTGTTAGTGTTGTTTGCTTTATAAACTACAGATGGAGCTTGAAGTTAAGCCAGCTAGCCTTCGAACTACTTTTGCTATGCAACTGCAAAGTAGATCAATGTTTCTTCAGTAAATCTCCGGGTTAGTTTATGAACTGAACATCTGAATTGCAAACATCCTAAGTGCCCTGGTGGTAGCTCAAATAACCTCATTAGATCAGCCTCTATACTTTGTGTTCATTGTCTATCATTAGCTCAACCTAAACCCTTGAACTTAGCTGCAAACTGTGAGTGAAAACCAAGCTCAGTCTCGTCCCTGGACCATCGCACTATCTCTCATTGGCAACCTGGATGAATCACGCCTCCCTTGTGTTGCAGGTGAGATGCATCCTTGTTTCCCTATGTTACAAGTGCGATGATTGAGTAAGATTGTTTCTGCCTCCAGATTTTGGTTTTTTCTTCATTGTCTTCAGCTTTATTTAGTAGTTTTGCTATCTATGATCAGTATATCACTGTTGAAACCTTCTTCCTTTGCATTATTCAGCCTCCACTGATAAAGAATTGTCAATGTTTTTTATGCATTTTTCATCATTTACAGTTCTCCTTTGCAAAAAGTAGCTTAATCGAACTGTTGTCTTTTGATTTGAAAGTGTCGCAACTGTCATTTTCAATCAAGAAAAAGAGTGTCGTAAATTATTCCTCTTTTAGATAGTCGATTACACTTTTTCTATTATATTTGATTTGAATCATCAATTCTTTGAAGTGTCGAAAGTAGTTTTCAAGTCGAAATTGAAAGTGTCATCTTAGTCTTCCTTTTGTTTCAAAAAGAGAAAATTGTTAGTACTGTTGCTTTGAAAGAAAATAGTTCAGATCTGTACTTAGTTTTCTTTTTGTCATTCTCACATTAAGGAAACTAACAAATACATGCATGTGCATTTGCATTTAGACTGCATGCGGAAATTGATTTAGGAAAAGTGCATCTAGTGTGTGCTCTCTGCTCTATGTTGAAAGAATTTTATTTCTCTTTCCTTAGTAGCTAGGATTTTCATTGCCAAAAGAAAGTAAACGACTGGTTATCATCTTAGATTGCATATTTAGGAATTGTATATCTACATCACGTGGTGAACCTTAAAGGCAAACTTCTTAAGAAAGATCAACTGTAAAATAAACCTCAATGAACATAAAAACGCTTTGGAACCTAACCAACAACATCTAGAAGTCTAGGTTAGAGACGTATTTCGACGTTGTAAAGCCTAGTAACTATCATTTTCATCGTAGGTTGGGTGATTCCTCCTCTTTGATATGACAAGTGCCAGTACGGACTTGTGCTCCCAAGTACTATCAAGTATATATTGGGAGACCACAATAGGCTATATCCTTTATCTTTAGGAAGCCATGTCTGCCGCCCTATCAATCGCAATGCACTGAACACAGCATTCGGGAAGATTGACTGCCATACCGTAAAAGGTATTCTATAGTATTGCAATTGGTTTGGTAATCCCTTTGTCTAGATTTCTAGAGTAGTCACTTTCATTCCTTTTCAGACTCCTTAAAAGAAAAGATCCATCTGAGCACTTGTCACTTCAGGCTCATTAAAAATCGAAGGCAACTAGAGTCATCTTTTGCTTTTTCTTGACTCTTTGAAATTGAAAAAGAAAGTTGTGTCAAAGCGTCATAAAATTTATTTTAATAGGAATAACATCATTATTCCCTTGTTGGTCTTAGGTTGAGAAAATGGAGCCCACCAATCAAGGATTTCTCCTTGGGGGAAATCCTGGTCCTTTCTCTTCTTGGGGAGATGTTGGTGCTCCAGACATGGCTACATTGTCCCTTCCAGGACTCACAATTGGCCTGCCAGTATGCCTTTTCTCGACCTCTGTCATTCAAACCACCGTAATTGCTCAGCAATCAAATCAGCAACCAGATGATGCTGAAGTCGCTCCCCTACCTTCTACTTCGTTTGTTTCTCCCTCTCCTTCTTCCTCTTCACTTGGTGAAGCTAGTAACAATCAAGTAACTGAGAAGAAGAAGAAAGGGAAGGAGGAGAAAAATAAGAAGCCAATGGCGAAAGGGGGCAACCATGCGTCATCTGGTGAGAATCCACACACTGTACCATCCAAACCTAAATCTCCATGTTTCATTTGCAAGGGAGACCACTATCATCGATATTGTCCCTCCATCCCACGGATGCTAAGGGAATGGTCTCCCCGCTTGCACAATCCGGTGTCTTCAACCTCTGACGATCATGTTGAGAGCACACCATCAACTAGTGAAAACGAAGTCAATGGAAAGAAAGGAAGATCTAAATTTCCTTTTAGACTGTGTGAAGGCGATCATGCCCTCCACCATTGTCCTTTCCTGGACAAAGCTAAAAGAGTCTTGGACAACCGTCCTGCTTCACCGCAGCGACTTCCTCCTAGATATAAGAAACTCTTGCCAAGTCCATCGCTAGATGAAAATTTGACTGACACACCTTTGTTGTCGGTCGAAGAACCTATCATTGAAGATAAACCCTTTGAGTCCACATCAGACCAAAGTCAACAAGTCGAGACGGCAGTTGACCCAATCTTGTCTTCAGAGGGTCCACCTTCAAATGATACAGTCACCAAAGAGAATAGGAATGACACCATTCAAATTCTTTTTGTTAACACAAAATCTGATGAACATGGGGGCAATATACCCATTCCTTTATTTCGGGAAGGAAGTTCGTCAGAGCTTCATCCGACCGTTTATTCGGTCCCTCCTCCAAGCAATCTAGTCGTTTCCTTCTATTGGAACCTACTAGGGAGACCCCACCTACCATCTAATGTACCATTTTGAATCATAGTACAAGCTTACAGAATGATCATGGTTGGAACTATCATAGATGAAGGGGCTTTTGTAAGTATCCTTTCCTCAACTACTTGGAAAGAGCTTGGTTCACCATCGCTTATGCCTAAGATTCGAACTCTGCCAGGCTTCAACAAAGGAACCAATCGACATTTAGGGATCCTTCCAAACTTTCCTATAACTTTGAGAAGGAAAACCATTCATCTAAACGTGATGGTAGTCCAAGGGCCTCTAGATTACAATCTACTCCTTGGGTGTGACTACATTTACAGCATGGGAGCTATTTTTCCCTCACTCTTTCGAGTGATGTGTTTTCCATATGAAGGCAAAATGGTCCAACTAGTTGACCAACTTTCATTCCCTGGTTCAAACATGGCTTCTAGTCAAATGCCATCCCTAACTGGTCTTTTTGCACAAGGAATGTCTCATCAACCTCTAGTCTGTCCACCTGATGATCGCGAGTGATTAAGTGAATGTGACTAAACCCAGGAGGCATGCACCCTGGTCTACATCAGCAGGAAAACCCCAGATATAAGGTAGGTTTCCGCATAGGATATATGACTAGTCTGACACACCCATCCGTTTAGGAAAATGGGATTAGATTGGAAAAGGATTCCTCCATCAAAAGTTATGTGATTGGAAATTCCCACCATTCACCTTTGTCTATTTCTGACAGAGCCAAGGAAGTGTTTTTTCTGCAAATGCGAACGAAACAATCTTGCTAATGCAAGAAATTCCACATGGTAACTTGGAAACTTTACTCTTCTTTATACTTGGGGGCATGAAAACCTTTTTGTACGCAAGTGAAAAGTGACCAGCATAACTCTAACCCCGTAGTTTTTTACTAACTTCAACTGCTTAAGTTAGGTGATTGGTCTGATCAACCATTCGCCTTTACAAGGACCAAATGGCACCGGCAAATTAAAGGAGATTTTTTTCCACTGAGAGACTATCCTACCTAAGCTCAATAGTTCTTTAACCCCTAGGACAATAATTGGTCATTCCTAGCTTGCATACAAAAGGCTCTGGAGCAAAGTTTTGCATGGGGCAAGCTCCCTAAAAAATGAACCTACCAATGAGTGACATCCTTATTATACGACTGGCATGAGCAGGTTTATGCGAAGTTCAAGCTTGTTAAAAAATAAACCTAGAAATGAGCATATGTTCCCCCAGAGTTCAAGCTCATTAAAAAATGAACCCACCTTCGGTAAATAACCTTTGCGATCACATAGCTATCATCTTTTGAACCTTGTTCGTCTTCTTACCATCACCTTCACTCTTTTTTAGCCAATCATATGCCTCCATTTGATTGTTTACCCTTTTGAGGGACAATTGTGACGAGTGATTCTATTAACCACCTTCTTTACATTACCGTGATTGAAAAGTTCCAAACCTTACCTGGAACTAGTTGCTATCCAAAAGCATAACTCGTTCCTCAAAAACGAGTCTCCTTTAAGCTCTTTTTATTTGACTCATAAAATATGAAAAGATTGCCAAGCAAGTGGCCTCTCTAGCTCGTTAAAGTGATTGGAAGTGCCATCCCTCCTATATATTTTAATCTTTTTGGACCTGAGGGATCTTTACACAAAAATATAAAGCGTTTGTCTTGTTCGGCTCATTAAAGCTATCGAAAAGTCATCCCTTTCATATTATTTTATACTTTTTCGAACTTAAGGGATTATATTACAAAAAAGGACTACTGGATTTTCCTTTCCATCTCTTTTTAGACTCTCTAAAATTGAAAAGGACTGAGTTATCTTTGTCGTTAAACTTGTTAAAACAATAGCGAAAAACTTGTCCATGCAAACAAGAACGAGTTTCATTGTCGCTAGGCTCACTAAAACATAGCGATGGGTTTTCTCGAAGGGAAAATTATAGAACAAGCATATGTTATCCACCTCAAGCTTGACAAAAATAAAGAGGTACTAATCAGCAATGATTGGGGAAAAAGGGAAGAAAAATTGAATAACTTCATTGGTAGCAGGTCGCTCTTGAACATGACACTTTCCCTCCATCACCATGATTGAGTCAGGTTGGGTTATTCCGTTCACCGGTCATATCACCATTGGTCCTCCGTATCATCCATTTTGGGGTTAACACTACCAATCCATTTCAGTGTCATCGATATGTTCAAGAGAAGTCGCTCAGAGAATTCACCAACCCAGCTAACACCTCATCCGCTGCAATACCTTAATGCTCCATTCTTTCATGACCGCCACCCTAAACCTTGTATCATCAGATCGTTTTCACCTCCACAAAACCATTTGCTCCGTTCTGTGTCATAGATGTGGGATTCATTAAGGCCCTGCTACAACAGGTCACTTCTTGTCAACATCAGCTCATTATCCAAGAAGTTGACTTAGAAACAACCCTTTATTGAATTGAGGCTTCTGTGATCCATAATAGTTGTAAGAAGAGCTTCGGCGAAAATCACATGAGGAAAGACATTTGTCGAAAATCACTTAGGAACAACCCTTTTAGTACTTTGAAGCTTGCATGCCTCAATGGCAAGTTTCTTACTTCCGGCGACAGGTTTACATCAATGGCCTTCGACCGAAAGATTTTGCATGGTGTTCGACATCGATTCATGTATTCACGCCACATGAATTGTGTTGCAGTACCTTGAGGGTCATTATCATTATCGGTGATTCCTCTCACGCCTGTTAATAGCTTACATCATTGGCTGGTAATCAGGTGATGTCTTCCCATGTTCGACATCAAAACATATTTTCACATGGATCGACTTGTACTTCGGGCAAAGATTGAATGAGTTTGAAGACCCCGGATCTAGTTTCATCCATCTAGGTTGTGATATATTCAGGAAAATAAAGACATCAAATGTACATCATAGCTACATAGATAATCATCCAAGCTAAGGGATGATGGCTCTACCAGAATCATCAATCTGCCACACAGATGATTTTTCATCTTATGTACATGAAAATGAATTTATAAAGATGAGCATGTGAATGCCCACCTCAACTAGATCATGAAAATATTATGAAGATAATCTATTGTATTGTATCTTATTACAGGTCACTTTCCAGTTCGAAAAACCTCGGATCCTCATGATAAAGCATTTCACCCGACATCAAAAGATTTACGACCTCATGCTTTAGGGGGCAACTATTATAGATATATTTGGGCACCGCAACCCCAATCACATATTTCAATAAACCAAGGTCTCTCAAACCCCTAAAAGTGTTGTTTCATACCCTAAAGGATCAAGGTCAACTGATTACATCATTTCCAAAAAGTTCTCCTTGAAAAACTGCTCACAACTAGTCAAAACTAGACCATACAAACTACTCCATGCTAAGGGTGCGATGCATCTCACCCACTACACACAAAGGGTGTGATGCATACTGAAAATCCCTTCTATAGGGTGCGATGAGTGAGAGCAGACAAATGGCAGAAGCCATTTGCTAGGTGGAAACTCAAAGAATCTTCTGGAAACTACTCATATGACACTTGCCTCTCTGAATTCGCCCATGGATGAGTAAGAGATCATGAAATCTCCAAGTGGAACCAAGAACTATTCGTGAAATGACACTAATCAAAATCCCAGAAGCTGACTCACTCTCCTACAAACATCTATATATGGATCCCTCATCCTAGAGATCTAGAGGCTGGAATTTTGTAATTTGTAAGGAAGTGTTGTTGGTTTCTCTTTGAGACATTGTATTGTTGGGTGATCTTTCTTTTTATGAGGTGAAGAGGGCTTTCATGCTCAGAGGATGATGCTAGATCAGACAGCTTGGTTGTCATCCTCTCTTCTACTACTTCTATCAATAAAGCTATTTGAGTTTTCCTCCATATACTTGTATATCTCTGAATTTTGTATTTGTATATGCATTTGTATGGTTAATGTACATCTGATCCTATATTGTTTATGGTTATAGATCTCTATGATTTTATGGTATTTTTCTACTTTGACTTTACAGGTGTTCTTTGAAGCGAGACAAGTGAGAAAGGAGTGGTGAAAGCTCTATCAAGGGAGAGAGGAAACAAGCAAGGAGACTAGTGAAAGACTGAGGTTGGTACTCTCTGCTTCTCTCTCATTTATCTCTCATAAAGGAAAACAAAAGTAACTTTGGTTTGTTTGTTTCTAAGATAGCTACCCGTCTTAGTGGGACTAGCAGCTCTGAATGGACACTAGTTTTCCCAATAACAACCATGTTATGAATGAAGTGATATAAGATATCTATGTGCTTGGACTTGTCATGAAATACAAGATTCTCTGCCAAATGGATTCCACTCTTATTGTTGCAATATATTACTATAGTATCTAGGACCTGCTCAAATAGATCTCCAAATAGATTCCTTAACCAAACCGTGTCACATCTAGCCATGCAAGTGGAAATATACTCTGCCTTAGCAGTACTCAATGCTACAGACTTCTGCTTTCTGCTCATTCAGGATATCATTGAAAATCCAAGACTAAAACAACATCATAACGTACTCTTCATGTCGATAACATTTCTTTCCTAGTCAACATCTGTGTATCCATGAAGTCAAACATCTCCAATAAAATATCTTGGAACAAGTGTGATCGTCCCATGAAAATATCTCAAGATGTGTTTGGAAGCGATCCAATGTGCATCGAGAGGCTCAGTCATGAATTGACTAAACGTGTTTACTACATAGCATATGTCTAGATGAGTGTTCACTAGGAACATCAGAGCCCCAATCAATTGTCTATACTTGAATGGATTCACTAGATCGGGTCTCGTAACTTCTCCACATAACTTCTTGAAGTTCATTTCCATTGGTGTGACCATGGACTTGCATTCTGTCATTCCAAAATTTTCTAATAGCTTCACAACATATTTTCCTTGTGAATGGAAAATCTCTCCAGGTCTTTGCCAAACTTCAAAGTCTAGAAAGTAGTGCATGAGTCCAAGGTCTTCATCACAAATTTAGAGGCTATCTCCCTCTTGCATTCGATCATCAGAGGCTCTCTACTTTTCAATAATAGATAGTCAAAATATAAAAATAAAATCAATGACATAGCTTGGACTATGTTGAAGTAGAGGTTGGGATCGAAATTGCTTCATGTGAAACCCAACTTCACCAAATAACCATCTGTTTGGGCATACCATGCTCTTGTGTCTTGATTTAATCCATACAATGCCTTATTCTACTTGTAAAAATGTGTCTCTCGATCCTCTACTTCAAATCCCTATGGATGCTCAACATACACTTCTTCCTGTAACATACCATTGAGGAATGTAGTCTTTACGTCCATCTGATGAAGAGTCTATCCTTAACTTGTGGTAAGGGCTATTATTAAATGAATGGTTGTGTATCGATCCACATGTGCAAATATATCATCATAGGCTTACCCCTCTTTCTGGGAGAAACCTCGAGCCATGAACCTTGCATTGTATTTCTCAATGCTACCATCAATTCCATGCTTGATCTTAAATAACCACTTTGAAGTCACCACAAATTTCCACTTCAGTCTCAAAAAAACGTCCCATACATCATTCTTCATAATAGATTCATATTCCATGGCCATAGCATCTTTCCAAACTTGTTCTTTTATGTCTTCTTTGAATGAGGAAGGTTCGAATTGAATCATAGTGCTCATGGCTACAACATATCCCTGGTACCTTCATGGTTGCTTCCTTTCCAAAAATGATCTTCGAACAGGAACATGTCTCTCAACATCCTGTAGAGTGTCATAGAGCCAAAGTGGTCTCTTCCTAGTAGGAGGATCTAAGGGATTCATAGGCTCCATGGGATCATCAACAATATCAGCCTTGGACTCAGGGATGGAAGGACCATCTAGAATATCCCTATCATCATTCCTCTTCTTGGGAGGAGGTGCAGGAATATATTTTTCTGTTCCAAGAGTAATATCTTCATCAAATGTTACATCCCTACTAATTTCAACGTTCCTTTGACCAGAAATATATATTCTATAAGATTTATAATTTTCACAATTAGCCACAAATGCAACTTTCCTTCCAGTTGCCTCCAACTTGTTCCTTCTTTCCTTCGACACATGAAATATACAGGGTATCCAAAGCTACAGAGATGACTTATGTTAGGATTGACACCTGTGAACACTTATTCAGGGGTCTTGTTTTGAACATATACCACAATGTGTGTTGCTTCTCCCCAAAGGAACTTTGGCAACTTTTGATCATCGATCATGGCATAGGAAAATTCTAATATAGACCAATTCTTTCTTTCTGTTAATCCATTATGTTTTGGTGTATATGGCACAATTATTTCCTTCTTGATTCCTTCCTTCTTTCAAAATGTATGAATTCATTTGACATGTATTCCCCACCATTTTCAGACTTGAATACTTTGATTCTCTTCCCTGTTTGATTTTCGATCAAAGCTTTGAATTATTTGAATATTTTGAAGTCTTCATCCTTGTGCTTCAAATAGTATATCCTTGTCTTTCTAAAGAAGTCATCGATGAAGGTGATATAATAGATATGGCCACCTATAGAATGCATGGGCATTGGACCACATATATGAGAATGGATGAGATGGAGGATGTCATTTGTCCTATTCTCACTAGAGGGGAATCATCACCTTGTCTTCTTCCCCCTCGTACAACCTGGACATACTCCATCATGATGGACTTGAACATCGGGAATACCAAAGACCATTTCCTTAATTTCAAAAGAGAATTATAGAGCTTGTCGAGTAATATTGTTCCAACCATTCAACAATTGTATTGTAAAATTCATGATGGCCCTCTTGAATTTTTATTTTTATTTTTATCTTGGGGAAGATGAATTTTCGATTCAATAAATGGGATCACGAAGGGAATATTGTATGGGAAAGTAGATCAAATCATTCTTAGTATCCATGCCAAGACAATGAGAACCTTCCATAACCATCAGCGAAGGTTGAAGTGCCTCACCTGCTTGACAAAAATATGAATAAAGAGATGTTGAACAATGAAGATCAAAGAGTGTGAAACAACTGTTATTGGATGTGATGATGGGAAAATGATAAGAGAAATGTCAGTCACCAAAGATAGAGAAATGGTCAGATGAGCTGATTAAAGCATCAGATTCCCATTTTGCAACAAATAAATAAAAATCAATTTGAACAATCTTGCAAATTCTCTTAACAATTGAACCAAGTTCCTTGCGAGCCAGGTATGACAAACCACCCTCCTACAACTAGTGACAAACTATACAAGCATCATAGTGATCAAAAGAGTTTAAAATGGATTCTAGCACCATGAATGAATGAGACCAATTGAGGCATGGTGAATGGAGAAGAACTTGATTCGTGTGACATCTTGTGCATTTATTATCACACAAGGATGTTTATGGTGTGATTAGAGGACATATTTGCAATATAAGATTCACAAGAAAACCCAGGAGTTGACCATTCATGGATGAATTCGATAAGCATGATTATTGCGGGAAAAGATAGTCCTTGAGAGGATCAACTTCATAATTCCATGACTTCATGAAAGCTGGAAATTCCCTACCCAAGTTTGATGTGAGAGATTTTCATGAAGACAGTTGAACTGTAACAAATTCTTGAATTCGGTCATAAGTAAGATCTTGAAAATTCGAAAGATCACACCCTAAATACCAAACATTTTTCATGCGTAAATCCACATCGAGTGAAACCAAATATGATTTAGTTCGGGGGGCTTACCAAAGTCTCCAAATCTTGACATAACCATCAATGGAAGTTGAAGTAATTTGACTCCCTGGCAGGTCGCGAAACTTTCCAGGATTCTAGAATCACATTTTGAAGCTTGAACCAGATAACACATGGTTTGAGGATAACTGATATTGCTTATTTTAGTATGATCACTGCTCATTAGATAATAACCATCTTTGTCACAAATTTTACCAGATTTTTCAAATTCAATAGCCAGATTACTCAAATGAAGAGGCTCTTCTAATAGCACATTCAAAGATAAGTGAATTGGTGAGATCTCATGAGCAAGATGATTTGAAGATTTTTCTACATGTAAAAGAAGAGATGATGAGGGGTGGGAAGGGTTCTCTATGATTTGATTGTTTTCAATTTCATCATGGACAACCTCACCGCCTTGTGTCAATTGAGAGAATAACTCCTCAGATGGAGAGACTAAAGAAAAGAGTATCTCCATCACAATTGGATGTGTTGTGAATGGTAGGACACAAGGGATAGTGAGGTGAAGGGGGAGTTTTGACCACTTCCTCATTATGCAAGAGTATCCATGGGAGGACATTATGCAGGGAAAGCAACAATTCAGAAGATTCTACACACTGGGTTGTGGTGGCCGACCTTGCATAAGGATTCGAAAGCATATTGTAGGGCACGTGATGCATGTCAAAGGACTGGTAGGCTGTCGTGGAGGGATGAGATGCCTCTGATACTGCAAGTGATGTTACAACCATTCGAAAAATAGGCAATTGACTTTGTGGGACCAATTCAGCCTCCAGGAAAGAAGACGAGTGTGCGGTACATCATCACCGTGATTGAGTATTTGACCAGATGGGCAGAGGTACAGCCTGTGAAGGACTGCACAAGCATGAAAATAGCAAAAAAAAAAATTGAGTATGTCCTGACAAGATTCGGGTGTCCAAATATTTTTATGAGTGATCGTTGTATGCACTTTCTTAATGAAACAATCAGTGCATTGACAGAGGAATTCCATGTGCATCATCAAAAAAGTACAACTTATCATCTGCAGGCTAATGGGACAGTGGAATTGTTCAATAAGATACTAGAGAGCATGCTGAAGAAGGTTTGAAATGCTCAGAGAAATGATTGGGATGTGCACGTACCTGCGGTGCTATGGGCCTCTAGTATGACTTGCAAGAAGCTAACTCGACAAACGCCTTTCAGACTCATGTATGGAATAGAAGTTGTGATGCCCATGGAATACATTGTACCTAGTCTGCTCATAGCGGCATTCACAAGAATGGCAGATTCCGGAGCCCTGGAAGAGAGGCTCGCGTAGCTATCAGAGCTTGAGGAGGACCATTTCTAGTTGGATTTCATCAACAAGTTCAAAAGGAGTGTGAAAATGCATGGCACTATCGACACATCAAACTATGCACCTTCAAGGTAAATGATCTGGTCTTGTTATATGATAGAAAATTTGATACATTTCCAGGGAAATTTAGGATGCATTGGCTAGGGCCATATGTCATCAAGGAGATTACCGATGGTGGAGTTGTTCAGCTAGTCAAATTGAATGGAGAACCCTTCCTAGGGAGGGTGAATGGAAACCGATTAAAGCCATACACCAGTGAACTAGCTAGGTGACTATATGAGGGAAGCATAGTCTTAGCACTCCAAGCAGCTGAAAGGAAGTGCAGGACTATAAACTACACTACCAGGTCGCAGAGCTACATGATTAGTGAACTGCGCAAAATGAAGAAATGTCACAGATCCTGTAGAAGTGCACAGGGAGCTACGTTGCCAAAGGAAAAGCCACACAGGACATCTGGAAAGTGACTGTTAAAGTCATTGTTCATGATTTGACGATGAAAAAACGACCAATGGAGCGGGGGGGGGGGGAATTTAAGTCAGAATTTATGGACCAGATATTTGAAAATTTGCCGCCAATCTAGCATTAATGAACCGATTGTGGGGGGAACAGTCAGATTTGAATTCGAAAATGCCTATAAATTACAAATGGTTTCCCAGCAGAAAACACTTGGCATTTTGAGAATTGAGGTGTTGAGCTCTCAGGCATGGATGAACCATGAAAACTTTGAAGCTTTGATAGCTATTTCAGTTTTTGAGAAGTTTCCAAAGGAGACGCAGGAGTTGTTGAATAGCATCATGTTGACACTGACTGAGACTGTAAATGTTAGGGAAGCAATGACAGCCGAAGGAGCTGTTACAGGGGTAGCCATCGTAGCCGAGGGAGCTGCCCCGAAGGTTGTAACTGCAAAAGTACCAGCTAAAGTACCTAAGTCACCATGGTCTCCCAAGCCGAGGCCTACCCCGACCAAGGAAGGTCCAAAGAACAAGAAAGGCAAGCAGGTCGTGACACCGCAGCCGGTGCACGCATCACCTAGAAAGCACCCATAGAAGGATAAGCCCACCGCGTAAGAAAAGGGAAAGGTGGTTGACCTAGAGCCGAAAGAAGAGGTTGAAGAAATACCCATGGATGATGAGGATATTGCAGTGGAAATGGAGGATGGTGAGGTTGAGGGGTATGACCCCATTTCTAAGCTACCTATGTACATTCCTGCACACAGGGGCAAAACGAAGGTGCCGCAAGATATTGATGAGAGTAAGGTGTACCGTGAAAGTTGCAGTAGTCCAAGTCAAGCTAGGAGGTCTTCGCAATAAGATCTCCATGCCAACCGAGTGACTCGAGGGTGATTCACCATGTTTATGTTTGGGGCATGTTGGGAACGAGTCCCCTGGGGTCATTTTTGGGACTAAAAACCTAAGTTGGCATAGAAAGCCTGAATTTTGTATAAAAGAATGTAAAGTCTCTGCATTTTGTGGCCGCGGAGCGCGAAGATATCAAAAGTAAAAAAGGGTTTTCGCCCTTAGTTTAGATAGCTTATGTGAGCTTTAGAGATCTGCCCTTAATCCATGGACCATGGGATTGTAAAAAAGGGAGTCTTAGAAGAGTCTAAGGAGGAAAAAGGGAGTTCTAACTAAGTTAGATTCTGTGAAGAGCTAGGAGTGAGAATCTTAGCGTAGGAAGAGGCTCTGTAGCTAAGTGCACAGAGGCCTAGGGTAGAAGTCCGCAGCTGAGTGCGTGGACCCCTGCAACTGTGTGCGCAGGGTAGATAGCGTATGTATTGGGAATCTAAATCATCAATAAAGAGAAGTATTCTAAAATTATTGTGTATTTTGCCTCTGTGGATCGCATGTGATTATGTTACGTTAAGTTCTGGGTTTATGTTATAATGGTAATTTGATGCACAAAAGTATATGTTTCTATCTGTTATATGAATGCAAATAAGGATATATGTTTATGCAAAGATAATCTTAATTGCGTGGTAAAATTCGTGAACACTTAAGATAATTTGGAAAATTATACAATAACGCAGTAAAAAAGACACGTAAGGACTCGAGACACTGGTTAAGGTTGGGCAAAGGATGATCGTATACCTTCATGGAGGTTCTAAGAGACAGAAGAGAAAGTACATCGATAAGCCCTAAATGTTGGGTTGTGTTATATTCTTTCCACGACTAGCCCATGTAGTTAACTGGGGGTTGGGGGGGGGGGGGCGGTGCCCCCCTTCGTTGCACCGATTGTGTAGCACGGGGGGGGGGGGGGGTCACAGGGGGTTTGAGGCGTACCCGTAACCCACTTTATGGAGTCCATGGCAGCGCCCCAATTTTTTTTTGTTTTGGACCCTATGTTAGGTTAGGCAGACCCACCTATGGTTTTGTGCATGATTTTTGCACTTGTTTTTGGACGCGATGGTTTTCAGTACATGGTATTGGACGCGATGATTTTCTGTCCATGGTATTGGATGCTTTGGCATGTATAAATATGTATTATAACATTGAAAGGAACATAATGAAAAATCAAGCTGGTAGTCCCGATTTTGGGATCCAGGGGAAAATATCTGTGTATATGTGTTTTATATGTTATGCTCTCGCATTGTTTATTTTCTATGTTTTAGAATTCATATGCAGGTAATTACTGTACAGGGCTAAAACCTACATTTGGTATCAGAGCAGTTTTGGCTTCAAGGGGACACCTTTGTTGCTGAGGGGTTTCACTCGGGCCTGTGGTAGACCTTGTTCAATGGGAGATCTATGAGATCGATTCTGGTGGTGAAAGAAGATGGTGAACATTGGAAAGATAGAGATTAAGAAATTTAATGGTCAAAGTTTTGAGTTGTGGAAACTCAAGATGGAGGATCTGTTGGTGGATAAAGATCAGTGGATCGCGGTAGATCCGGGTACTAAACCAACAGGAGTGTCCAATGAAGAATGGAAGAAGTTGGATCGGAAAGAAAAGAGCACAATAAGATTGTGTGTCTCAGATTCAGTATTGTTGAATGTATCAGGGGAAGCTACGACAAAGGCTTTGTGGGACAAATTAGGGACTTTGTACCAATCTAAGTCTCTGGTGAATAAACTGTTCTTGCGGAAAAAGCGATATAACCTGAGGATGAAAGATGGAGACTCGATGACAGAGCATCTGAACGAATTTAATACTGTGGTAAGTCAGTTAGCACCTTTTGATATTAAAATTTTAGACGAAGATAAGTGCATCAATTTGTTGTGTTCTCTACTAGATTTGTGGGATAGTCTGGTTATTGCAATAGGTAGCAATGAAACTGCCTTGCAGTTTGATGAAATAGTTTCATCCTTACTGACAGAGGAGATGAGAAGGAAAAATATGGAGAGCCAAAATGGTGATTCCTTATCTGTACGAGGATGGTCCAAGAACAGAAACAAAAATAAGTCATCGATTGGGAGATCTAAATCTAGAGGGAGATCTAAATCTCCAGGAAAACCTGTAAAGGTGATGTGCTGGAAATGTGGAAAGGAAGGGCACTACAAAAGGAACTGTAAATCTAAAGCTCTTAATAAAGGAAAGGGATCTGATGATGTGCCTTTTGCAGAGGTGAAAACCTCCTCAGATGAAGGTGGGGATGTGTACTTGGCTTCTTCAAGTACACATGTAGATCATGAGGCATGGTTGATTGACTCAGGTGCATCCTTTCATTTCACTCCCCATAGAGAGTGGTTCTATGGGTATGAGAAATACGACGGTGGTGATGTCTTCTTAAGGGATGATAGGAAGGCTAGAATCATTGGTGGCAGAAAAGTAAAGTTGAAGTTGCAAGGTGGAAGGGTTAAAACACTTCCGGTGTTCTGCATAGCCCTGCATTGGCCAGAAATTTGATTTCTGTAAGCAAGCTAAATGATGCAGGTGTAAAAACAGTGTTTGAGAAGGATACCTACAAAATGGTTCGGGGAGCACTGGTATTGATGCGAGGAGTTAGAATTGGAACTCTATACAAGCTGCAAGGTAGCATTGTTATTGATGGGTGCAACAGTTATGTGGTTCTTGAATCTGGAGCAGAAAATCTAGTGGTCTCTGGAGAGAAGACCATGTTGTGGCATCAAAGGCTTGGACATATTGGAGAGAAGGGCCTTTGAATACTTCATGGTAAAGGTATGGTAGAAGTTATGAGTAATAGCTCTCTGGATTTTGATTTCTGTGAAAATTGTGTATATGGGAAGCAGAATCGGGTGAGTTTCCCCTCTGGTAGTAAGAGGGTGAAACAGATATTAGAACTTGTGCACAGTGATGTGTTTGGACCTGTGAAGGTTCCATCACTGGGTAAGTCTATGTACTATGTATCATTTATAGATGACTTCTCAAGGAATACATGGATATATTTTCTTAAGAAGAAATCTAAAGCCTTTGACAGGTTTAAAGAATTTAAGGCTCTTGTGAAAAATTAGATAGAGAAGAAGATAAAGGTGTTGAGGACAGATAATGGTGCAGAGTTTTGCAGTAAGGAATTTGAAGAATTCTGTAAGAAGTGTGGTATAGCATGATAGAAGACTACTCCATATACACCTTAGAAAAATGGATTTGTAGAAAGAATGAATAAGATGTTGATGGAAAGGGCAAGAAGCATGCTCAATGGTGCCAACTTAGGACATGAATTCTGGGCAGAGGCAGTGGATACTGCATGTTACCTAGTCAACAAGTCACCTTCATCAGCGTTGGAGGATAAGACTCCACAAGAGATATGGATTGGTAAGAAACCCTCTCTTTCACATCTGAGGGTATTTGGATGTGATGCATATGTACATGTTCCAAAGGAGAAACGAACCAAGTTGGATAGTAAATCTAAAAAGTGAATCTTTATTAGGTATAAGGATGGTTTAAAGGGTTATAAGCTTTGGAACCCAGTCACACGGAAGGTTGTGTACAATCGAGATGTGGTGTTCAGAGAGGTAAAATATGTTATTAAACATGAAATCCAACCAAAGGAACCTGAGAAGATAGAGTTTGAGCTTAAGGAGGAAGAATAAAACTCTACAGTAGAGGAGGAATCAGAAGATGAAGAGCCACAAACTCTGGGTGTGAGAAGATTAGTTCGAGAAAGAAGGCAGCGAGAAAGGTATATTCCATCTACTTTCTGTTTAAATATTGCTTTATCTATTACTGATGATGATCCCAGAACTATGAAGGAAGCAGTAGATTCAAAGAATGGCAAACTCTGGAAAGAGGCCATTGTTGATGAAATGGCATCTTTGCACAAAAATGAGGCTTGGGATCTGGTGGAGTTTCTAGCTGGAAGGAAACCCATTGGCAGCAAATGGGTGTTCAAGAATAAGACAAATGTAGAAGGAAAGGTAGAGAAATACAAAGCTCGGTTGGTAGCAAAACGTTATTCCCAGGTTCTAGGAATTGATTTTGGCGATATTGTTTCTCCTGTTGCTAAGGTAACTTCTATTAGATTACTTTTATCTGTTTCTGCTACTTTTGATTTTGAGGTAGAACAGATGGATGTGAAGACAACATTTCTTCATGGGGATCTGGAAGAGGAAATATACATGAAGCAACTTGAAGGCTTTGCGGTGAAGGGTAAGAAATAACTGGTATGCAAGTTAAAGAAGTCTCTGTATGGGTTAAAACAATCACCAAGGATGTGGTATCAGAAATTTGATACATTTATACGGGGACTTGACTTCACCAGAAGCAAAGCAGATCACTGTGTGTAAATTAATTGGTGACCGTGTTATTTATCTGGTCTTGTATGTGGATGATATGTTGCTGGTTGGAAACGACAAAGAAATTATTCAGGATTTGAAGACACAATTGTCCTCCAAATTCGACATGAAAGATCTTGGTGCTACAAACTATATTTTGGGCATGGAAATTAAAAGAGATCGGACAAAGAGGAAGCTCTAGTTAAACCAGAGGAAGTATGTGAAGACAATACTGCAGAGGTTTAATACGCAGGATAGTAAACCGATGAAGGTTCCTATTCCTATAGGTGTGAGGTTATCTGTTGAACAGTGTCCCAAGACACAAGAAGAGGAAGAGGACATGTCCTGTGTTCCATATGCAAGTGCAGTTCGTAGCCTGATGTATGCAATGGTCTATACTAGACTGGACATTGCACATGTAGTGGGAGTATTGAGCAGGTTTATGTCAAAACCAGGGAAGGAGAACTGGACAACAATGAAGCAGGTTTTTAGGTATTTGCGTGGCACTAGTGATTATGGTTTGTGCTACCAAGGAAGATCAAGATTGGACAGAATGTTGGATATTTGTGGCTTTGTTGATGCAAATTGGGTTAGAGATCTAGAACAGAGAAGATCTACAAGTGGGTATGTGTTTAACCTATTTGGAGGTGCAGTCAATTGGATGAGTAAGAAACAATCTATAGTGACACTATCAACTACAGAGGAAAAATACATGGCAGCCACTCATGCAAGCAAGGAAGCAGTTTGGTTGCCGAGATTGTGTTCAAGTATAGGGTTAGTACAAGGAGCTATAAGGATAGACTGTGACAACCAAAGTGAAATTTTCTTGGCAAAGAACCCTGCATATCATTCAAAGACAAAGCACATTGATGTTCATTATCACTTTGTGAGGGATATGATAGAAGACAAAAAGGTGTTGTTGGTAAAGGTGGACACTTTGAAGAATACTGCAGATGCATTGACAAAATCTATGAGCTCTGAGAATTTTTCTTGGTGTAGAGAGACTATGGTCATTTCAGGGTTGGAAAAATGACTAAGCTCTCTTGTGGCCCCCTGTGGAAAGAAAACAACAAGTGGGAGAATGTTGGGTTGTGTTATATTCTTTCCACGATTAGCCCACATAGTTAACTGGGGGGTTAGGGGGAGGCGGTGCCCCCTTCGTTGCGCCGATTTGTGTAGCCGGGGGGGGGGGGGGGTCACAGAGGGTTTGAGGCATACCCATAACCCCACTTTATGGGGTCTGGGGTAGTGCCTTGGAAATTTTTGGTTTTGGACCCTATGTTAGGTTGGGTGGACCCACCTATGGTTTTGTGCATGATTTCACACATGTTTTTGGATGCAATGTTTTTTAGTCCATGGTATTGGACGCAATGGTTTTTGGTCCATGGTATTGGATGCTTTGGCATGTATAAATATGTATTATAACATTGAAAGGAACATAATGAAAAATCAAGATGGTAGTCCCAGTTTTGGGATCCAGGGGAAAATCTCTGTGTATATGTGTTTTATGTGTTATGCTCTCGCATTGTTTATTTTCTGTGTTTTAGAATTCCTATGCAGGTAATTACCATACAAGGTTAAAACATACACCAAAGGCTTATCAATCTATGCAAAGGAGGGGTTTAAGGTATAAAACTAACATCACAATCGTCTCAAGGTGCAGAAACTTGGTTCCTGCATCCCCCCATACTGCTTCGGGTGAGACTTCGGTCTGCGCTCCACGGACTGATGCCGAAAGGGCCAGTAGTGTAGGGATTTGCTTGGCTGACTAATGCTAAACCTGGGTCAGGGCCTATCAAGCTAACATTGGCTATAGAGAATTGTCATTTGATACTGTTATGATCACAAAAATCAGAGAATTCATCTGATATGAATTCACCCCCTCTATCAAATATGAGACATTTGATTTTTAGATCCATTTCATTTTCAACCAAAGCCTTGAATATTTTTAAATTTCTCAAAAGTCTCATAGTTAAATTTTAGTATACTATCCCAACACATTCTAGTGTAGTCATTAATTAATAACATAAAATAATGCTCACCCCGAGGAGATTTCTTCCTCATTGGTCCACATAAACCCGTATGGATCAGTTCGAAATGCCTTTCTTAAGAGTACTTTTTTTTATTTGAATTGAACTCTTGACTACTTACCGAATTGACCTGATTTTCAAATGCTATCTTTAGGAGGGATAATATTTGGCATGTCATGGACAACTCCCTTCTTTCTTACTTTAACTATTTTACTAAAACTTATATGTCCCAGTCTCTTAATCCATAGCCAACTTTCTTCAATCTTTCTCAGATAGCATTTTTCACTATCACCTTCTAAGATGTACACATTATCTAGAGTCTTGGTTGCTTTGATTACAGTTTCTATTGTGTCTAAGCCTTTGACCACACATCCTTTGGACATAAAAATAAATTCATGTCCTTGGTCACACATTTGACTAACACTCAACAAGTTATGTTTTAAGCCATTTACAGACAAGACATTTTGAACTTTGGTTTTAATTTTTAAGACCATAGATCCTTTACCTTTAATAGTAGCAAGAGAATTTTTACCAAAAGAAACATTTTTTCCTTTCTTAACTTCATTAAAAGAGGAAAATTTTATTTTTTTCACCTGTCATGTGTCTCGAACATCCATTGTCAACATGCCATAGGTTTTATTGATCCTTGGCATATAGAGCTAAACAATAGTTTTCTGAAGAGGCAGTCTTCCTTTTCCAAACTTTGGGTGGTTTTTTCATTCGTTCATGCTAATAAGAAGGTATCAATATGCTTCTACAATCACTTTCCTCATGCCCAAATTTATTGCATAAAGAGAATTCAATTTCATCCATAAGAGGAGAGAAAGCATTATTAAACGAATTATTAACCTCTTTTGACTCATTTAAATTATACTTGTCTCTTGCTTCTCTAGTCGTAATAGTTTCGCATGCTACATAGTGAATGGCTTTATGAACAAAATTATGACAAGAAAAGAAGTGACCATAGAAGAAATATGAGTACATGGGAGTGAAGAATTTCCTTGCATGACCTGTCTCTTGATTGTATATAGGATGCCTCTTCGATCTTAGTTGCATCCTTTGTTTTAAGCCTTCATGGCCTGACTCATCCTACTTTTGTTGAGCCTTGTTGCCTTGACCATTGACTCCCTTTACAACATTGGCATAACTATTTGTACTTGTGCCTATTGACATCATAGGATTTGATTCTTTTTTGTTTTGATTTTGAGCTACGTTGTATCCAAGACCTGCCTTGATTAATGGAGAATGTTGATCAATGATAATTTTCTCCAATGTTTCAAATCCCTTTGCAAACTTTTGGTTTAGCTATGACTTTTCTTTCTTAGGTTCTTTCATTAGTACTACAATTTATGATTCCAATTTCTCACAATATATTTCTTTCTCTTGCAGTTGTTTCCTTAGTACTTCCTCTATTCTTTTAACCTCTTTTAAACAAACCTTAAGTTTAGTCATTTCTTCAAAAAAATTATTCTCTTTATACATTCTAGTTTCCTTTTCTTGGTCTTTATTTATATTTCTGAGCTTGCCAATCTCTTTCAATGCATCCATCAAATCATTTGAATCACAATTATCTAATTCACTTGCTAATTGATCATCAAAAGCCATGAGGATTTTGTATTCATGATTAGAGTTAGATTCATTATCCTAATCATCAAATGAAAATTCATTATATTCATCATAATATGAACATTCAGTATCTTCATGGGAATAAAAGCTCTTCCTTTTAGTGAAATTCCTTCAGGAATTCTTCTTAGAAATGTTCTTTTCCTTTTCAATATTGTCTTTGTAAGGACATTTAGTAGCATAATGATAAACCCTTCCATAAGAAAAACATTTAAAAGGGAGTTTAACTTTAAAATTTATTGGTCGTGTTTGCATCTTCTTGACGAAGTTTGCCTCCCCTTCATGTGAGACATAGTGGGGGATTTTAAGTTCTTTCTTTTGTTCTCCTTTACTTGTAGCTTTGAAGGAAAATTCTCACTTCTAATTAGTCCCCTTTTGTCCTCATTTCTTAGGTTGTCAATATCCCATGGAGTATTTCTAAGGATAGTTGACTTGAGTTCTACATTTCTTCAATTGAAGAAACTTTGGCATTGAACTTGGGAGTTAGCGACCTAAATATCTTCTCAACAATCATGGAGTCTTCAAACTTCTTTTTTCCAATTGTGGTTCATGGTCATTGAGTGGCTACTACATCCACGGGTTATAATCTAAGAAGATCCACCCGAAGGGATCTACCCATCGGATTCTCTGGTCAGGCCTAACCCTAAGGGCATCGAGGATATTTTACCCCGTGACCTCCCAATTAGCAAGGTACTTATCAATGAGAACTTGACCAACTGAGCTATCCCTTGGGGCTTTTGGAGTCTTCAAACTTATCACCAAGACCCTTCATAATATTTACTAATTCATCTACTTAGAGGAAAAAATTGGCAACACTTTCATCGTCATGCATTTTAAGAGTTCCATATTGAATTCTATAAGATTGTAACTTGGCACCTTTTACCTTTGTATATCCTTCATAGTTGTTGAACAATTTTTCCCACATATATTTTTTGGTTTTGTATTGCATTACCTGCACAAATTATTATTTTGAAAGACCTCCCAGAATAGAATTGATTGCTTTGGCATTGTTTTCATATTATTTCTTGCTTGGAGCATCGACTGGGATGGATCTAAAGTATTGGTTCCCATGTTCTACTACTCCCTAAACATCGGCTCCAAGAGATTGCAAGTAACACCTCACTCTAATATTTCAAATGTGAATTGTGTTACATTGAATAGATGTGGCTTAGTTGAGAAGACTTTGTCCTCACTACTCATTATGTCAGATCTTCTTTCTTGTGATCGAGCTACTTCTTGAAGGGCCTGACTGTGATACCAATACTTAGAAATACTAAGACGGGGGATGAATTAGTATTTCATACAATTAGTAATTTTTATTTTTCTTTAAGCATTTCCAGTTAAAAAATGTAAATTGTGAGTAAAATATGTAATCATATAAATCATAAAGGCACATCAATAAATCAACAAGCACATCATCACATAAAGACACTTGATTTTTAGGTGGAAAACCAAACTAGAAAAAATCACTGCTACAGTTGTCTAGTTAGAATTCTATTTTATTAAAATAAATATTTATTTTACATCTTGCACTAACGCAATATTTTACTAGTGTGTAGGTTCCTACCTGCTATAGGTTTCTACCTCCAATAAATTTTCCAACTACTATTGGAAGGAAACCACTACTACTTCAAACTTCTAGTGATCCACATTTCAAAATATTTCATACTCAGACCAATTGTAATAATAATAGATCTAGTAGGCAATGCTTCATCAAAATGTTTCAGACTAGAAACAAATCCTCTTTTCGATATGTCACTTTAATGCAACTCAATATATCAAGTCCTAAAAACAATAAAATGTGTAACTACTATTAATTAAAAAATATGCCAAACATATCTCGAAATAATAATAATTGATCCAGGTAGATATTGGTGATCACCAGCCTATTCCACCTGGATGCCGACTATTTTTTCTTTTAGTTTCTTAATTGTAGCACAACTTACTATCTTTGGGTCCTAAACTTCCAAATCCATTTTGAGGGCCTAAATGATGTTTTTTTGGGAAAACAAAGAGACTAAAAAAATACATGACCAAATTCCTATTTAATTTTTAGCCTCTTCTTGTAGATCTTTGAAATAAGGTATTATGATATCCAAGCGAAGACTATATGCCAAAGTTACGACCCTGGAAAGTTGACATTCCAACTAACCCCAACGGGGCCCATAAGATTTTGGTGCTTTGTCTCCTAGGGTCAGGTTTTCAGATGTTTCGAGTTTCTTGTTGTTTCTTAACGATAAAAAGGCCTCCAAATCTCATTGTAACATAGTTCAAAAAGCATGTAGTCACCACATCTCTTCTCAGAGATTAGCTACCATCACCTAAGCTAGTTTATTTCCATTATGCACGTAATGATTTTCAGTACTTTCTTATTAATGAATTGAAGTTCTCATTTTGTTGTATCTATGTGTTTCTGTTCAAATTTGTATTTCATTTTGTTCCTTAATAAATATGTATCAGTGGTATCACAGTTTTTATAACCCTATTTTCCATTCCATTATAGTGAGAGAAACCCAATACTTACCTCAGTTGTTTGGCTAAAATGCAGCCATTGTTGGCTTAAGGGGGCCTGACCCAGGTTCAACGTTAATTAGCCAAACAAATCCCTACACTACTGGCCCTTTTGGCATCATCCCGTGGAGTGCAGACCGAAGTCTCACCTGAAGTAGTATGGGGGGATGCTGGAACCAAGTTTCCACACTCTAAGATGGTTGTGATGTTGTTTGATTTCTTCTATCCCTACCTTAATGCAAGTGATATCACTCTAGGGCTTGTAAGACGAATCCTCTATTCCGGATTTTAATACCTTCACAAAAGTATACGATTGACCTTCGCGCGGCCCTAACCTATGGCCCAGGTACTTTCGCGCTGTCATGGCAGCGCGTCATGCAGATTCCTCAATTACCCTAAGTGATTTTCTTATTTTGTCGAATACTTAAAGTTATCACTGTGTAATCAGATATTCGTAATTGCATTTAATTATTTAATGTAACTGCATTCATTCACACATCATAGGAGCATAATAAATGAAATTCATACATAATATATTCAAACCCATCAACAGAACAAATACATAGAAATTGCATAATAACTCCTTTTATTAATATCTTCCAAGTATTACAGACTTTGTTCACCCTGCACACACAGCTGCAAGGGTTCGCACACTCAGCTGTAGAGCCGCTACCTATGCTACAACCCAAGACTTAGACTTCTTGCTCTAAAGATATGACTCTCTTACTTGTTCCATGCATCTAACTACTTAGCTTAGCTCTTTTTATACAATCCCATGGTTTGCAGACCATGGGTAGATCTCTTATAGTCGACTTTACTTTACAAAACTAAGGGTGGACTATCCTTTATGAAACATAACACCTTCACACTCCGTGACCACAAAATGTGGAGTATTTACAATAATATTACAAAAATTGACTTAAAAATGGGCTTTTAGCCCCAAACCTGCCCTTGGGGGATCCTGCTCCCAACACACCCCCAACACAAACATCGTGAATCACCCTCGAGTCACTTGGTAGGTGCGAAGATCTTTGCACGAAGCCCATCCAGCTTGACCCTGATGATCGCAACTTCAGTTGTGCACTGAGTTGCTTGCTTTGCATATTCAATTGCCTTCTCGATTACTACCCCTACAATGTTAGCCTGAACCTATTTTTGCATCGCTTGCAAATTCACAAGCTTTTATTCAATGTTTCCCATGACTGCGTAAGCTTCCTCCACCCAGGGCTTTAGTCGCACCTTCAACACTGCTTCCTTGTGCAGCGCTACATACACCTATTCCTTCAACTGCTTGGCTTCGTGCAGCTTGGCTAACCTCTGTGTCAACGCGACGATTCACGCTATGCCCTTAACTTCATCATAGCGTTGTTGGATTTCACAAGCTTCCATCTCTAGCCTTTGGATTCTTGGGTCCTCCTGCAAGCCGGTCAGGACCTCAAATGATTGTTCGAACAACTGTGTGTAGTCTGCTACTACACTTTCCATTGCCGCAACTACTTATGTGACAGCGGCCACCCGCTGTTCCTTTACCTTTGGTGGTGTTAAAGGTTGAGACCTCAACTGGAGCTTTGTAATATGCATGTTCAACTCCAACTGAACCTGCGCCATATTTGTCTGCGTGTCATGCACCCCTGTGGCCAATTTAACCAATGTGGACCTTGACTGGCTCCTCCTCTGGAGTGGCCAATTTTGAGACCATTCTACAGGCCTCCTCGATGACCTGTATGATCTTCTTGCTCTGGCTAGTCGCCTTGGCCATAGCGGCAATGGCAACATTCCTCTATAAGGCCATCTGCTCATTTTTTATTTTCTGTTCACTAATCACTTGGAGGCCGCGATGCTCGTGGTCCCTCAACTTTTCAATTACTCCATCCTATAAGAGGTGGAGTTCTTTGCGCGGGAGCACTGCCAGGTTCAATCCCACTCCCTTCAAGGTGCTGACAGTGGGCCTGTTAGCCTCATTTTCTATTATCAATGCTCCATCCGGCAGCACTAGCACACTGGAAGCCTTCGTGCGTATCATATTGGTAGCCTCTAATGTGCTAATAGCCAAGCTGGTAGACACCATACCAACTTGCAACGCGTGGGCCTGCAACTCCTGCAGTCCTATCTGGATGGCCCCTAGGATGATCTGCTGCTACTTTTCAAACTGTTGTAGGGCCTCCATGGTGACATCTCTAACTATGTCACCAATGTCATATAAGTCACCCTCTGTTAGTGTGATAGGGTCCAATGAAGTTTTGGTCGCCTTGGATTTCTTTATGGACCCTCCCTTCTCCAGCTCTTTCAGGTGCTTAATGCGGCCGAACATCTCCTGAGGGTTTGCATCGTGCTGCTCTGTGTCTTCATCTTTAGTTTCAAGAGAAGGTGACTGCACACCTTTGTCAGAGCCTGGTTCTAAGCCACCTATCTATTTTCCTACCTCCTTTCCTGCTTGTTCTGCATGGGCCTTCTCAGCGGCCTCCTTTTACCTCTTTTCAACCAGCCGCGCCATCTTCAGCTTGGCATCTTTCTTCTTCTTTTGTGTGGAAAACTTGCTTCCACCCACCGCCAAGTCCATGGAGGTGCGCCACTCCATCATCCATTTATCCAACACAGCATCGATGGCATCATTTGTGGCTAGGTACGAAAAATCGTACCACTTCTGCACAGGGTCCTTCCGCACCCTGATTGATATCCGATGGAAATTAGCTTTGAATTCGGCATAGCTCTGTAGGTTAGCATATACTATGGGTGACAATCGTGGCTTGCAATTGATGGCCATCCTGATATTCATGTCCATCAAGATCCAGAAGATCTTGCTATCTTGAACATGCTCCACATCCTTGGTTGCCCACAACGAAGTGTACTTTGCTACTTCAGGAAGGTCTGGCACGAATGAGGGGAATTAGCTCTCTTCTGGTAGCTCACACGCTATGAGCACAATTGATAGCAAGAGCCACACATAGTGGAACTTCTTTCTTTGCTCTTGTGCTTCGCGGCAGTTCGCCAAGAACTCTCCACGAAGGTAGTCTGACCAGTTAAACTAGACTCCTTCCGTGCACTACTATGAAAGCACAACAACAGGCATCGGTACCTCATCAGTGCGGCACTTCCGCATCACCTTCCCTGCAAGGATCTATGTTTCCACCTTCATAGTGGGGTCGCAGATGCTGGAGATAGCGTACCCGTGCAGCTTCTTCACCAGTTTGAACTTCTCTTTCATTGATTCTACAAGCGCCAGATCGCCACCCTTCCCACCAAAGATCATAGCTAGATTTTCACCTATATATGATAGGCACATTATGTGGTGAATCAACATATTGTTGATGGGTATTGGCTCCTCCAGCCACAAACACCCATCATTTACCAAGCGCAACAGCTACTTGATGACTAAAACTGTCACAGGGGTGCGGTTATAATGCAGCACCCAGAGCAGGTTGAGTAATCCTGCCTTCTCTACTCCTCTGAGCCACTTCCGCGGCTCTAGTTTAGTCATCCCCGTATTTGTGTCAATGATGCGGTGCATCAACTATTCGATCACCAGGTGCGGGAACTTCTCATGGTCTGCCAAGTCCCAGTCTTTGAGCTTCAAAATCGACACCCGTGCCAAACGCAGACCGTCAAATGTTATTTCATTTGGTAGCAGAGGGGTTTGCAAGGGAGTATTACTTTCATCAATGTCCTTTGGGACCTTGGACTTAGGCTTGTGTGGAGGGGCATACTCTGGCAATCGTGTAATAGGATCCACACCCTGGGCTTCAACCTCCTCTGTTTCCACTCCCACATCCTCATCATCCATGGGGATGTCTTCAATATCCTCCTTTTCGGCTTCTAGGTTTATAGCCTTTCCTGTCTCCTGGGTAGTGGGATTTGGTGTGTTTCATCTTGGCGATGCATGCACCATCATGGCGGGCTGCTTGCCCTTCTTTCTTTCATGGTCTCCTTGGCTGGGGTTGGCTTCAGTCTCAGTGTTCTCGGGGATTTAGGGACCTACGCTAATACTTTGGCTACTTCTGGGGCAGCTACTTCAGCCTCCATATCAATTTCTTACACATTCTCCTCGACTGTCACTCCTTCGGTGTTCATAGCTCCTACGCATGTTGACATGATGCTATTCACTAGTGCTTGTGTCTCCTGTGACAATTTTTCAAACGCCGGACTCACTACCAGATCTTGAAAGAATTCATAGTTCATGTGCACCTGAGAGCACAACAACTCAATTCTCAAAATACCAAGTGTTTTTTGCTGGGAATCCACTTATAATTTATAGGGCAATTTCAATTCAAATCTAATTGTTCCCCCTAAAATCGGTTCATTAATGCCAGATTAGTAGCAGATTTTCAAGGATCTAAGCCATAAATTTCGTCTTAAATTCCAACCACCCGCTCCACTTGGCCTCACTTCTATCGTCTTTTCATGAACAGTGACTTTAATGTTCACTTTCCAGCCGACCTGCGCGATTTCTCCCTGGGTAGTATAGCTCCCTCCGCGCTGCCACGGACCCAGTGACATGTCCTCACTCCGACCCATCTTCCAATCACGCAACCCTCCAACCTAAGTGTTACACAGTAATTTGTCACTGTCTCCCTGTCAGTCTCCCTACTGTGTCATGAATTCAAATTAATCATGCTCATGCTCTCTAATGCTGCCAAATGACCCACTTTGCCAAAGTTTCTTCTATCATCGCGACTGTTATTAAAATAACCGCGCTGACTGGCGCCTCATAATACAACGAATGCACTACCAGCACGGAAGCACACCTGTTTTCCGCGCTGGTCGAATTTCATGAACCAGCGCTACCTCTGTTTATATTGAGTCGCGCTGACATAACCTTCTCTATTATTTAGATGCGATGTCAGCGCCCCAGTGCAGTTATACACCCGCGCTGATCCAGTTTGGGCGAGTTTGTTCTAACAGTCGGCCTTCCAGATGACTCCAGACTTGGTTGTTGGCCTTGTAAATGGCGCCCTCCCTTCTCTGGCATGTTTGTTTCGTCATTTGAGCCACCTTCCTTGGAGATAAGCTCATCCTCCCACCATTCATGGAGACTCCTTCTCCTATTTAAGCCTCTACCATTGCCATGAGTAGCTAGTTTTTGACAGTGTGGAATTGATAGTGCTTAGACTGCTGCTATTAGTAGGTAGTTGGTGTGACAAGTGTGGGATTGCTAGAGAGCTTAAGGAAGGTTGTGAAGTGTGGCTTCCTTGTGTGAACTTGTGTGAGAGAGAGTTTTGTCTTGGGAGATCTACCTCCAAGGGTGAATGCTTAAGAGACTTGCTGGCTGGACCCTCTTGAGAAGGATTCGACGTCAGAACTTTGGTTGTACTCTTCTCTGTTACTGATTAATAATAGATGACTACTACTATGGTTCCACTCTCATTTGTCTTTGTAATGGTTAATGTGAGTTATGTCCTTTCTGACTGACGTATAATTGCATTTATTAGATTTCACGCTTGTGTTTGTGTTTCTCTTCGTGTGTGCAGGTGTCTATTCACGAGGATCGTGGAGGATTGTGACTGGCCAAAGCGAAGGAGCGAGAGCGACGTCTCTTCATCAAACAATAGTGTTGGAATCCAAGTAGGTTTCCATTGCCTACCTTTTATTTGCAATTAGGAACTTGCATAGTAGCATTGATTGATTGTTGCTAGACCCATTCTAGGCTAGTAGGGATCACCTCTATCCGTAGAGGGGATTTACCTCTCCAACACTAAGCAATGTAGTTTATAGTCCCATGCCTCCTTTTAGCTGCCTGGAGTGCTAATACTATGCTACTTTTATTTAGTCACATGGCCAAACCACTGATGCATGGCTTCAAGTGACTACCATTCACCTTTCCTGGGAAGGTTCTCCATTTAAATTGACCAGTTGTACCGCTCCTCCATCGGTAATCTCCTTAATAACATAAGTCCCTAACCAGTGCCTCCTGAATTTCCATAAAAAATTATCAAACTTACTATCATATAACAAAACCAGGTCATTTACCTTAAATGTGCGCAACTTGATGTGTTGATCATGCCATGACTTTTTGCACTACTTTTGGACCTACTGGTGAAATATAGCCAAAAATATTTCTTCTTCAAGCTCATCCAGCTGCATGAGCCTCTCTTCCAAGGCTCTACAATCCGTCATACCTATGAGCACTGCTATGTGCAGACTAGGCACGATGTATTCCATAGGAATTACGGCTTCCACACCATAGACAAGCCTAAAAGGGGTTTTTCCTGTCAATTTCTTGCATGTCGTTTGATAAGCCCACAATACTGCAGGTATGCATAGGTCCCAATCACTTCCCTGAGCATTACAAACCTTGGTTAGTGCATTTTCAAGCACTTTTTCGAATGCCTCCACTGTCTCATTAGCTTGTGGGTGATAAGGTGTGGTCTTCTGGTAATATACCTAAAATTCCTCTGTCAGTGCACTAATCATCTCATTCAAGGAGTGCGTACCACAATCACTCATCAAGATCCTTGGACATCCAGATCACGTCAATACATGCTCAAATAGGAACTTCGTGGTCGTTGTGCCTACGCAATCCTTCACCGGCTGTGCTTCTGCCCAACGAGTCAAATACTCTGTCGCAGTGATGATGTACCTTGCTCTTGTCTTCCCTTGTGGCTGAATGGGTCCTACAAAATCTATTACCCACTTCTCGAAGGGTTGCAACATTGTTTGTGGATTCAAAGGCTTTTTGTTCCTCTGTGATGGCTTTCTCATTCTTTGACATACATCACATGCCTTGCAATATTCTCTTGAATCCTAGTGAAGGGTTGGCCACCACAACACTGCACGTAAAATCTTTTGTGTGGTTGCTCTCCTTGCATAATTTCCTTCGGCGGTGCCCCCATGAGCATCCGTGAGGATGCTGCTTCTCTCGAACCCAAGTACATACCATTTCAATATCTCATCAGTACCCATTATGTACATATGCCCATCAATGATAGAGAAATTTGTCGCGCACACCACTAATTCCTTCTTTTGTTGGATAGAGTATCCTTCCGATGCAGTTCCTATTGTTAGGAAGTGTATTATATCCTCAAAATGACCATCTGGGACACACACTGTAAATAGTTATGCGTCAGGCTATCCTTCTTCCAAGTTAGTAGGTTCCTCCCCTATTTCGATGCGCACCAGATGGTTTGGTCCTGCGTTCAATTGTCCAGGCTACACAAAAACTTCAAAATCATACTCTTGGAACAATAAGAGCCATCTACAGATTCTCCCCCCCAACACAGGATTATTGACCAGGTACTTCAGCACAGAGTGATCTCTATACATCTTAAAATGGCCTCCTAGTAAGTAGTGCCTATACTTCTAGAGCACATACACCACAGCTAGCCCCTTGTGCGCAGTGGTAGAATAGTTCTTCTCTGCTTTGGATAATCTGCGGCTCGCGAACATGATAGGATGGTCCAAGCCTTCTCCACCAGCCTGTGTTAGTACAGCTCCTAGCGCTATACATGACACATTGACATGTACATGAAACTCTTTCTTCCAGTCCGGGAAGACTAGAATCGGCGCAGTAACTGTTGAGTCTTGAAAATGTCATTCATTTCCATTACACTTTCACTATTATGTCCATTATATCACCTCCATTTCACTACTATATCACCACATTCATCCCACTTTCATTATCATTGGGCCACATTTATGTTTTTCCAATCTTTATTAATTCTAAGCCTTTTAAGTGATTTTGTGGTTAAAAATTAGAAAATAATGTGCATATGCTTATACCTAACAAATGGGTTGAGATTGTTGACATGTGTAGGTTGAAAGGAGGCTTCTAGAAGACCCTTATGTGGCACTCTAACGCAAAATTCGAATTTGAGTGGAAAGAATCATGGGATCATGAGGATATGTGTCACATCTCCTAATTGTATTGTAACTCTAAGAAGACATGTGTCTTATCAGTTCCTATTTTGATTAGGACTCTAGAGGTAGAGGGAGAGATTCATGGACTCTCATTAATAAGATGGCTTCTCATCTTTTTGTATAAATAGGAGATCTCTCTCCTTCATTTTTTAGCTTAGAGTTTGGAGTTCTTGAGTATTTTAGCTTGTGAGTCTTTAGCTTGGAGTTTGTAGTTCTTCCTTGATGGCTTTTGAAAGCTTTGGAGAGCTTTGTTGTACTTTGTAATTTCAAAGAATTTGAATAAAGCTTTGATGTTCTCAACATGGAAGGAGATGTGAAGTAGATGTCATGGAGCATATTAGAATGTAAGGTAGAGTAGATTTCATTTTGTAAATTTTGCTTTGATTTCATTATGTCATTTGATTTCTTTCAAGTTTGATAGATTATATTTTTCATTCATGCAATTTTAAATCATGCAAGTGTGTTCAACCGATTGATTGTAGATTAGTAATGCACATAGCTTTTTAATGACTAATGACATGATGGAATCATCTTGTCCTTCTGCTGATTTATTTTCTGAGTTCTAATTCCAACATTGTTATTTCTTTCAGTTTTGTTTTGCTTATTTACTTTCATGCAATTTAGATATAATATTACTCCATTTGTTTATGATTACCTTCCTATAGCCAAGCGACTCAAATAGTGAGGAATCAGAATATTATTTGATGTAATATGATTTAGTTTACTTTCCTGCAAGTTAGTGATTAGATTACTTATGTCATTTTCAGGGATTGAAGTATGAATGAGTAGTTTAATCTTAGTTTCATTTTATGCAATTTCATTTCATGCAATTTAGATATCATATTACTCCATTTGTTTATGATTACCTTCCTATAGCCAAGCGACTTAAATAGTGAGGAATCAGAATATTATATGATGTAATATGATTTAGTTTACTTTTCTGCAAGTTAGTGATTATATTACTCATGTCATTTTTGGTTAACTCCTATAGCCAGAGCGAGTCGAATGGTGAGGGTTTGAAGTATGAATGTGTAGTTTGATCTTACTTTCATTTTATGCAATTTAGATATCAGATTACTCAATTTGTTTATGATTGCCTCCTATAGCCAGAGCGAGTCGAAAGGTGGGGGGTCAGAATATGGGTTGATATAATATGATTTAGTTTACTTTGCTTACAGTTTTTGAATTTCTTTAAGTTCAGTTTTCTTTTTATACAGCAGCAAGGATATTGGGTTTCATAGTCACTAGCTCATTGATTGGTTGTTGCATTCTATTTTGATTAAAGTAGCTGCATATTTACACTTTTGTTTAAGTACTAATTCCATCAATAACATGTTTTGAGATCTTTTGAAGTGCTAAGTTTTGGAAGTTACCATTAGGGACATAAGCCTTGTCTTGAAATCTCTATCCATACTTGTCCTTTAAAAGTATTCTTAAGACCTTAGAATAGGATTTCCATTTGCATTAGACACTTTAGGAAACCAACAAAAACAAAACCCCAAAACAAAATAAAATCTATAAAACAACAAAGTAAGAAAAAGGTTAACTAAGCACATATGGTGCAGCACACTTCATCAGTTTACGATACCCGGATTGATAATTTATGTAGAGCATTTTAAGACGTTAAATTGACTAGACAGTAACCATATTTTCTTTCAATATATCCAAGCTCTTCTTATTGTCATCATTCCAGCAAAACGTGATATCCTTCTTCAACATTTTTTCCATAGGCACGGTGATCTGGGCATAGCTTTTGATAAATTTTATGTAATATCCCATATGTCCCAGAGCATCATGCAACTGTTTCACACTCCTCAATGCTTCCAAGTTTAGTATCACCGCAATCTTCATGAGGTCTACCATCAGTCCTTGTCTGCAAAACCACATGCCCCAATAGGTTTCCAAAAGGAACGCAAAATAGACACTTCTTGAGATTGAGCATAATCTGGTATCTTCGATAGGTATCCAACATCAAGTGCAAGCTTGCTACATGGCACTTAACCAGCCCAAATATAGTCCAGTCATCAAAATATAGCTCTAGGAACTTATGAATAAATTCTTTGAATGCTACAACCACCATGCACGGAAAGACTGCAGGCGCATTCTTCAATCCAAATGTCATTACAGTGTATTGAAAACAACTCCACTCAATCACGAAGGTTGTCTTGCTCCTATCCTCTGGCACGATTTTGATTTGGTGGTACCCAGAGAACCCATCAATGAAGGAATATGTTTCCTAGATGCCTATATTGTCCAACACTTCATCCGTGAATGGAGTCGGGAAAGGATCATGGACACAAGCATCATTCAATTTTCTGACATCCATGCTGATCCAGGTGGGTATTGGTGGCCACCTGCCAAGTCCACCTGGACCCCCATCATTGTTTCTCTCAGCATTTTCAGTTTCCTTAATTGTAGCACAACTTACTATTTTTAGCAGTTTTTCAGGTCCTGAACTTCCAAAGCCGTTTTGAGGCCCTAAACGACATTTTATGGGAAATATGGGGCAACATGGGTCCATGGACCCATGTTGCCTCCCAAAGTGGTAGTGCTCGGATAGATATTTCTAACAAGCTATTGTACGCATCAAACGAAGATCGTATGCCAAAGTTATGACCCCAGGAAGTTGGTGTACCAATTTACCCAAACGGGGCCCACAGTTTGGTGTTTCATCTTCTAGGGTTAGGTTTTGGAATGTTAAGGGTTTTCCATTGTTTCTAAACAATAAATAGGCCTTCGAGCCTCATTGTAACACAGTTTAGAGGCATGTAGCCACCACATCTCTTCTTAGAGATAAGATACCATCGCCCTAGCTAGTTTATTTCCATCACTGTTTGTAAGCATATTTCAGTATTTTACATTAATGAAATGAAGTATTATTTCCACTGCATGTCTGTGTTTATGGTTATCTCTATAATTTGTTGCGTTCATGTTTAAGTCTGAATCAGTGGTATCAGAGCGGTCTTCTTTTTCTCGGTTTTTCTTTGCATGTCCCCAACAAGGTCGAGATATAAGGAGTTAGGGCTTGAACTGGTCGAACCTTTGCAAGACCAGCCTCGTAAATCCCGACGGCCTCCCATGGCGGATGAGAAGAAAGATAAGGGGGCAGGAGATCCTATCAAAATCTTGCTCGAAGAAGCCCTCGAGCGACAACGGAATGCGATGATGGAAAACTTTGCCCAGATCCTTTAGCAGCTACCCAGAAGCGACGCATCGGCTTCCAGCAGCTACTCTGGAAATGCCACGCCCTTTAAGGTACAACTTAATTTTGAAATCCCCATATTCGAGGGTCAGATAGACACAAATGTTGTAGATAAATGGTTAAATCTGCTAGAGTGTTATTTTTCTGTCCATGAATTTTCGAGTCAGGAAAAGATTGTTTTCGCTCTTCTCAAAGCAGCCCACCACGTCAAGGACTAGTGGGAAACCTACTGCGAGCAGAAGGATGAAAGTACTGGCTCACTATTTTCAGTCGTACCCACCTGGAATTCATTCCGGGATTCCATCAAGGAGTAGTACTACCCTGTCGGAAGCTATGAGGATGAATACATAAAGTGGACCACGTTGTGGCAGGGAAGGGATCAAGACGTGCCGGAGTTCACCAATCTTTTCCATACCCTTTGCACAAATTTGGGTATCAAGGATTCAGAGCAGCATTGATACTCAAATACCGCGGCTGTCTGCACAAGTACATCCAGGAAGAAATACAATTCTTGAACATCTCCTCGCTCGGCACAACATAGCGATATGCTGTCAAGGTCGAGCAGAAGTTTAAACAAAAGAAGAGAGACTTTGGATCTGTGAATCCAAAGCAGGGGAAAGGTGCCCATAAACCACAGAACAAAGGACAAAGCCAAGGCGGGGCAGCCCAAGACAACCCGCCGAAGCTGCAAGCAAAGAACAGTGCTGCAAAGCCAAAAAAGGACACGGGAAAATGGTGTGAGTTCCATAAGAGCTCCACTCACGACACAAGTGAGTGTCGGGCCAAGCAGTCACTGGTGGCTGAGCTAAAGGTTTCAGAATCAGATGCATGTTCCAACTCTGAGTCAGAACCTGACAAGGGGAATGACAAAGGGAAGCATATCATTGATGCGGATCCCAACGCCATTGTTGCTACTGCCAAGATCTAGAAAAATGAACCCGAAGATCCAGAGGAGGAGGAGCGTCTCTTCCACTCCCAGATGTGGGTAAAGGGCTCCCCGCTACAGTTCATTGTTGATAGCGGGAGCCAAAAGAACCTCATTTCGGTAGAGGTCGTGAAGCGGTTGGGCTTACCGACCACAGCACATATCAACCCATGGTACTCATGCACCCATATTATTCATCGACCCATGATATTTACCCATGGTATTATAAATGGCATCCGCCCGTGGTATTGTAAAATCCACCCATGGTATTCATTCACCCATGGAATTGACTCGTGGTATTGTAACTGGAAAATACTATAAGTAACAAGTCACATTTTCTAAAAGAAAAGATTGTCCGCCACAATGTAGCCTTTACACTTCAGAGGCATGTAGCCGCCACACCTCTTCTCAGAGATAAGCTACCATCACCCTAGCTGGTTTATTTCCATTACTATTTTAAATAAAAGTTCTTTGTGGTTTTGTTTATTGGGAATTCTCCTTATTTTTCTTATGGCAATTCAAGTTTTCAGATCTTGGGGGTCTCTCCTCCCAAGATCCGGATCCTTATTTCATCCTTCTGGTTCTTCTCTTGCACCACCATTGGGCTTACCCAATTAGATTCTTCAATAGGCTCAATGATGTCCATCATGAGCATCTTGTCTAACTCTAAGTGGACCTTCTCCTTATATTTCGGATTGAGATGGTAAGGCCTTTGCTTAACTGGCTTCACGTCAGGCTTTGATGTGATCTTCATCATTCTTAGGTCCCCGATTATTCCTTTCAGATCTGTAAACTAGGTAGGGAATAAGTCTTGGTATTAATGGAGAAATTCAGTGACCCTATCCACCGTCGTGTCATCCCAATAGTATCCAATCTTCGTGACTTTGGGTTCTGCCTCCGTACCAATGTTCACTTGTTTCATTTTCAATGTTGTAGTTATATTATGGTTCTTAATCTGCGATCCCTAAACTTTGCGGTGGCCTTCTATTTCTGGAATGTTAATCTTTTGCTGATCTTTGTCCTCTTCTTCAGTAGCGACATATAACCTTCTAGTGCACGACTCAACTGAGTAGCCCATTCAAGCTGAGTTTGGTCTAAAGGATCTTGCAGTATCCTAAAGATAGTTTCTTTCACCTCTTGTAGCGCTTCATCAATATTGTCAAACCCATCCTAAAAACTAAATGTCATCATGAATCCTTCACGTAGGATATCCTATTCACCTGTCCCATGGTGGAGCTCTATTTCTATATACCAATTCATTGGGATAACATCCAGGGTATGACAGAACAGGTGCACCCACTCAGGTTGGGGCTTTTCTCTATAAGCCTGTGTCCATTTGGCCAGATGCGCACACAGATCATTCTTCCCATCATAATTGTCTGGCAGTCGCATCTTAGGCTTCCCAAATTGTGTTCTCATCATCCCCCTAAATTCACGCCAATCATCAAAGCTTCTCTTGTGTGTACCCCACCATATTGCGGGCGTAGCACGCAGTGCCCAGTCTAAGGCCTGGAAGCACTTCTTTTCTGGTACCTCCCTTTCAAATGCATCCAAAAATATATCTACCTCATTCAAACCATCATAAATAGTTAGATCGCTTACCTCTGACGACACACAGTGTAACAACCATGTCATCATGTTGCAATTCAGCATAGTTACTTCATGTAACTGATTCTGCCAGTGTTCTATTTCTTTGTCGGAGTCAAAGTGCAGGAACTCTCGTGATCCCATGTAATCCATCCATCCATGGTGAGATTCACCTAATCTTGGTCTCACGTTGTTATCTTATAGATACATTCCAGGTCGTCATCACTCTCATAATCGCTAACAGGTTCAGTATAGCACGATCCTTCAGCAGGATCGAGGGGTACTATTACGCGCAATGATTTCTTCTCAGATATCATCTTTCACTTCTTCAAATTGATTACCCCGTTCATATCAGTAGCCCAGTCAATTCCGAGGACTGTAGGATAGGGATTGCTGTCATCCACTATCTCTATTACTTCAAAATCAGCCAGTGTGCTTGCCCCCTCAATATCCACGATCACCCCCTGCAGACGCCCCATAGGGATGATTTTCTGTTGATTCACCATCCTTCGCTGAATCAGAGACTATTGCAACACAGGTATCCCCATTCGCTCCCAAGTTTGTTTTGGTAGGACATTTGCATCTCCCGAGGTCCAAAATGACCTGATCCATTTCATACTCTCTTATTTGTGCGGTTAGTCTCATCTCTCGTCCTGTTCTTGTTTTATGCTTTCCAATATTTCGTACTACGCGCAGCTCGCCTGGCGTGGTTCCAGTGCATCTATTGATGAGTTCTTGTAACCCTTTCACATCCTTATTATTGCGCAGTAACTTCATACAGGTTTCTAGGAAAGTCATGAGCATATAGGGGTCCATCTCCAGCTCAGGCTTATCCTTGCTTCCTAAGGTGGAGGCCTCAGTGAAGCTCTTCTTAGCTTCCATGAAGGCTTCACAAGCGTTCTCCAAATCGAACTCAACCTCTTTTTTCGGGGCTTTGCAAACCCATGTACTTTCTTCTGGTTGTTTCCCCTTGTCATCTCTTGTCGCGATTCCACTTCTGAGCACTATATTTACATTTGGATCTTCCTCGCGTGGCTCAGACCTCATCATCTATAGGTTCTGAGTCGATGGAGGTCATAGCACCCCTTTGTCACGTATTCTAGCTATCAGCATAGGACAGTCTTTTGTTTCGTGATCAAACAATGTGCAATATTTGCACGACGTACACATTGGATTATTTCAATCACAGGCATAGTGTCCTGGTCCTCCGCAATTGTAGAAAATCAATTGTCCTCAACCTCTGCTAGGTCCTTCTCCACCTCAGCCTTGTCTGCGCCCCTGAAATCCTATCCGCGCCATCCCTGCATTCTGGTCAAGGGGCCACGTTTCGGCCTAAACCCTATAGGCGGCAGTTCTATCCATCATCAATTCATAACTCCTGCAAGTACGCTCATCATGTCCTATTGATCTACAAAAGTTGTAGAATAGTTGTTGTAGTGCTTGTACATACTTCTATAGCAAGTGACAGTTATCCGTGGCATGTTTCTCGGCTACCTGACAGATAGCGTACCATAATGCAGGCCCCGTACTAGGTCCTACTTGATATTCTAGCCTTAAAGGCATCGGTCCTCCTCCTGTAATGTAATTTGCAAAGACCAGGAAATGGTCTTTGTCATGACCCTAACTCTTGCATTTCAAGCACCGTACCTCTGGTCGAACTACCCTGTCCTGCTTCAGACTTTTCATCTCAAGGCACAGATTCTTCAGCTGTGCATGGATCTGTTGAACCCCTAGATTAGGATCTTACATTGGAGACTCATGTAGTCTCATGGCAATCTCCAAGGCCTCTGCCTAAGTTGTTATCTTCTGCTGCAATAGCACACTCCTTAAGTGTGGTAGTAGTGAAGTCAAAAATCACTCGCGATGTTGTCCATCTATCAAATTCATGTTGGTTTCACGAATTGTACATTTCAACCTCTGATCTAGTTCCCAAGGTGTCTCGCCTTGTTGCATCATGATCTCTTTGAATCCCACAATCGACCGCGCCTCAGATTTAGGCCTACTAAATTCCCTATTTAATGCTACCTAGATGTCTGTTACTCCAGCATTCGGCTTATCGTTAGAGTACTTAATATACCAGGTTAGCGCATGATCTTGTAGAGTAATAACCAGTGTCACCTTTTTATATGATCATCTATAACACCTTGGGCTTCCCATACAGCCCTCACTACAAACCAGAATTGGTCTGGGTCCTCATTTCCCAATCCTTTGAACAAAGGAAACTTCACTGTATTTGCCATACTGAACCGTGGTGGAGGTGGAGGTGGTACGGGCGAAGTTGGAGGTGAGGGTGGTGAAGTTGTAGGTGGTGTGGGCGAAGGTGGTATTCATGGGAATCCTTGTATTATTAACTAAATAACACTTCAAGGAGAAACCTTCACTACCCCTTCTTCATCACTTCATAGAGGTGAAATCAAGAGGCTATATACTCCGGACCCTATTTTTCTTCGATCTTGTAAGCTTTTCTGCTTTGCGTAGTCTCGAACATCAAGGTAGCTGCACAACCCATTTTTTGCACAACGGAATTTTAATCCAAGTATTTAAAGATTTTACGTACTTACCTCATAGTCCTTTGAAAAAGCGTCGCTCCACCTCACTATACTGAGGTGTCAACCACGAATTCATTCACAAATCCTCCTATGACGCAATCGATCCAATGATCAACAATGCGGGAAATCTTATCCTCCGATGCTTCCAACCTTCACTCTAGCTCTGGGGTCCACTCAATAGGACCGTCAAGTTCCCACCTTCCTTGGCTATCTGCTAGCTTCACGATTCACTTGTATAACTCGATAGGGAAAGAGCAGAAGAAGATCTCGTGGATCTTTGTATATAGGTATTTGTCCAACCACTGTTATTTTGTCAGTCGCAAGTTTCTGTTCTCTTGTGCTGCGAATTCGTGGATTTTTCTATCCAACCAATCTCCAATCTCCTTCTTAGTTGGATTCCAGTGATGCGACATCACACATCTCTTATGCAGATTCCGGTCCCGGCAATAGAACCATTTGCTAGCTTGAGGGGGCCTAACTTAGGTTCAATGTTAATTAGCCAAACAAATCCCTACACTGATGGCCTTTTCAGCATCAGCCCATGGAGTGCGGACCGAAGTCTCGCCTGAAGTAGTATGGGGGGATGCTGGAACCAAGTTTCTGTACCCTGAGATGGTTGTGATATCGTTTGATTTCTTCTATCCTTGCCTTCGTGTAGGTGATATCGCTCTAAGGCTTGTAAGACAAACCCTTTATTCCGGCTATTAATACCTTCGCGAAAGTATACAATCGACCTTCACACAACCCTAACCTATGGCCCAGGTACTTTCACACTGTTATGGCAACGTGTCGTGAAAATTCCTCAATTATCCTAAGTGATTTGCTTATTTTTCCAAATACTCAAAGTTATCACCGCGTAATCAGATATTCATAATCACATTAAATTATTCAATGTAACCACATTCATTCATGCATCATAGAATCATAATAAAGGAAATTCATACATAATATATTGTCACACGGAAAGAGTCGATCTTGCGGACAAGATAGACCTTCCTAGAATCTAAAGAAGACCTAATGACAAGCAAACCAACCAGACACTATCTTTCTCTAAATATTCTTTGATAAACAATAGCAAACAAGTGTTTTTAGGGCCTACCTTAGGTCCAACGCAAGCTTGTGGATGCCCTCGCTCCTTTGATCCAAATGAGCTCCTTTTCGCGAATCTGCAAACACAAACAAGGAAAACAAATTAAATAGCACCTGAAAAGCCAATTGCATAAAACATATTTAACATGAAAGTCAAGGAGTCCATGAAACAAAGAACTTGAGATACTTGTTGAGAAAAATGAGTTTGATTGTATTAATTCAAAAGAAGAAGAACTTTACAACCTTTTCCTTGACGTTGTACAAGCTCCTCCCAGGGTCCAGCAAGAAGTCTCCTCTACTTTAACAAGTTTCACTCACTCCCTAATGAAGCCAAAAATATGTGTGATCTCTCCTCTTAAGCTCAACTAGGAAGTCTTGATTTCACCAGCATTTACCCTCAAAAATGTTCAGCTTCTAACCTCCTTAGCAACTAGCCCAATGCCTGTATTTATAGTGCAATGGAGGGAGGTTAATAGGTCCTCATTCAAAGGGATAAAGCCCTCCTTCAAAGGGATAGCTCCTCTCATCAAGGGATTAGCTCCTTCTCTTTTGGGATGCATGAACCACCTCAGAGCGAACAATCCACGTCAAAATTCCTTCTAGAAACCTCTAGAATTAACCCAAAGTGAGTTTTTTAAGATAAAACTTGCACCTTTTTACTTTCACAGGGGTCCACACCTACACCGTTAGGGACAGAGCGGGCAGGTCTGCAGTTCTTGTACACAGAAGGTGCGGGACCGCAGGTGACCGTGAGAGAAAGTGCGGAACTAGAGTTACATTGATTTTTTAATGTCTTTTTCTCATTTCCAAAGCTTGATTTAAAGAGCTGAGGTCTGAGACTTGCTTAGGAGGAAAATACAAGTGATGATAGACCCATACTGACTGCAAATAATTGTGGTGACGATATTTTTGTGTAACAGATTGCCCCCTAAAGTGCGAAGTCTGTAGTAGATGAGGATTTCTTATCATTTAGGAAGAGTGAAGTACTTTATCATTTCGAGGATCATCTTGTGGAGAGCCCGGTTGGAACCTGTAAAAACGTTCAATGCAAGATATATATATATATATGAGATGATATCATCGCTGAGGTAGGCATTCCCATACTCAGATCAAAACTGACTAGAAAAACTAACTACTGCTCTGGTATAGGAATGATCTTGTAAAACATCACAAGTAAAGACTCATGTGGACACAGTATGGACGCAACCATCTGTTTATGAATAGTCCATTATATAATGAATACAAAATTCCTCGTAGCCTGGATTGCAGAAACTAGATCCAGGGTCTTCATTTCTACTTCCCAAAACAGTACGATTCTATCCATGCGAATGAATATGTTGATGTCAAACATGGTAGAAACCACTTGATTACCAGTCAATGATGTAAACTGTTAACAAGTGTGAGAGAAACCACCAGTGATGTCGATGGCTCTCAAAGTACTCAGTACAGTCCATGAGATGCAAATAAATGTGTTGATGTCGAACATGTCACGGAATCCTTTGATCGAAAGTCAATGATGTAAACTGTCGTCAAAGGCGAGAAACCTGCCATTGAGGCATGCAGACTTCAAGGTACTGAGGATTCCTAGATCATATTTCTAGATAATGAGCTGATGTCGATAGAAAGCGATCCATCGTAGGAAAGCCCACAACACGAAATCATAGATCAAGTTGAAGAAATTTAGATGCAAGGACTGACTCAGGGATGGTCAAGATGGATGACAGATATTTTGCAAATGAATGGCTTATTGGAAGTGACCTCTTGAACACATAACGACACGACAGATGGCTTGGTGAAAATTGACCCAAAGTTAATACCCAGAAACCAGCTGAAGACTTTCAATGTGGTTTGATCAACTGTTAGGCAAAGGATTTCCCAACCCAGGTGAATGAAAGTGTCGTGTTCAAGAGTGGTTACAAAGTATGACAAATAGGCTCATTTTTCTCTCTTTTCCCCCACCATTTCTGGCAAGTACCTCTTTATTTTTTACAAGCTTGAGGAGGATAACATTTGCTTGATTATAAGCTCATCCTTCGGATGAGTCCAACTTAGTTTAAATTTGAACCCTAAGAAGGAGTGGTTCATTCCTATTTGTAATTGAATAGGTCCTTTACTGTGAAATTTTAATGAGTCTAGTATAGGAGAAACTCGGCGTTTTTCAATTTTAGAGAGTTTGAAAAAACTTAAGAAGACTCCAGGGTTGACCTTTTTTGTAAATTTGTGTCTCCCAAGCCCGAAAAAGTATAAAATAATACTTGAGAGAACCGCTTGATCTTTTACGACCAAGGAGTACTTTTCGTCATTAGTGCCTTTGACCTGAAAAAGTAAAAAAGCGATCAAGGACACGTCGTTTTATGACCGATATTGAATTTGAAACGACAAAAATCCGACAATCTTTTCATGTTTTCACGGTCGGAAAAGAGCTGTAAGTGGACTATCTTTTAATTCTGTTTTAACGAGTTTAAAAGAAACACTCGGCAATATTTTCATGTTTTAGGAGTCAGAAAAGAGCTTAAAGATGACTCTACATGTTTTTTCGTTGAAAATGATAGATTTTTCCTGGATAATCCTTTATTCTGCACAAAAACACAAACATTACTCATACCTGTTTGAAATGGATAAAAATGTCGCAAAATACCTTTTCAGAGTGAAAGATAAACAAATTTGCAATTTATTTACTCAAAAAACTTATAAAAAGGGCCTTTGTCAATTCATTTTTATCGTTTGAGTTTGGGTGAGAAAATAGTGCTTTTTCTTAGAAAACTTCCCGTGAAGATTGCGAGAAATCCAACCGTTGGAATTGAACGTCGTCTTCTCCAGGTAATCCACATCATCCCACTCTTCGTTTTTAACCGTTTAAATTTTTTGTTTTAGTCCTTTATTTCATTTTAGGGAGGGTTTTTAGGCGAAAAACCCGCGCACAGGGGCCCGCAGGTTTACCATTGCGGGCCTGCGGACCCCGACTTTTTCTCCATTGGGAAAAAGCTCGGGGTCCGCACCTTCCATGTAGAAAAAGTGCGGTCCTACGCACTGTGTCTAACTTGGAGGGTGCGCTCCCCGCCGCAAGGGTTTTTAACCCAAAAATTCTCAAAAATGGACCACACAAAATATTTTCTAGCATTTTAATTTGTCTTTATACTTGATGCAGAGAGTACATCATGCTAGATTGGCGTGAACGAGAGCATGAGGACGTGGATGCTGCCGCATGGAATCATCAACCTTCACTTGATGCTTTGAGGGCGTGCGGATTGTACAAATTCTGGGCCATTCCTGGCATGAGGGCTCAGGTGGATTTCTTACAGTGGCTGGTTGACAGATGGAGCATACAGGACCAGTGCTTCTTCATTGGCAGCCACCAGCTCGAAATGGAGCTGGCGGACATATATTTCTTGACTGGTTTGCCTAAGAGAGGCGAAGACTTGACTCTGCATGGGACTAGGCCAGGTGGCCAGTCTGTCGATAGCCTCCGGCTAGAGTACTGCAACAGCCAGGCTAGAGACAAAGGGATAGACATAAAGACGATATTGCGTCCTGAGCTCATGGTGATTGCATTTACTGTCACCAAACTTTGCGGAGCTGCTGCATTAAATATTGCCACCGGATCCCAGATGTGTATGGCAGTTGATTTCTTTCGAGTCACCATCTTCAACTGGTGCGATGTTGTGTTGGCCAATGTGAAAGGCCAACTGACCAGGGCCAAGAACGGACGACTAAAGACCTTTGGTTATGGAGCTTTGGTCGTGAATTTTGGCCTGGAGAGGGTTCCTATGCTGATCCCACAGCACCTTACTGTTGGAGTTGGGCTTCCTCGAGAGCCCAAACTGATGCGATGGGTCGCAGTCATGGCCCGTCACCCGGACGAGAGGACAGAGGTTGCTCAATTCAAACCTGAGTATTTCCAATGGTTGGAAAACCAGGTCTTTTCTATTCAGGACTTCCCTTACGTTGGGATAGATTTTCGTGGTGACCCAGACATGGTTCTTCCACCAGGAGAGCAGTGGGATGAGTCAGGTAAAATCCTTTTCAACATTTTTCCTATTTTAAATTTTTTTGTTATTTTTCCATCGTCTCAAAACTGATAGCAAAAGTTTCAAATGCAGATGTGGGTCCACAGCGACCAGCCGCTCTCCAGCCTTTCGAGAGGAAACAACCAGTTGCACCCGCGCCAGCCCCATAGGACGAATCAGCAGAGGCCGAGTTGGAGGGTCATCTTGAGCGCTTGACAGGAGATATTCCTGAGACAACTATAGACGACATTCCTCGTCGACTTCAGCGCTATGTTATTGGAGTCCCGGGACCTTTTAGGAGGTTCCTTTGCAAGGTGGCCCGTGCAGTGGTTTCTTATAGAGATCATCACCAGTGATAGGATGGTCGCCTATTGTGGGCACATGTGATATTTTTGTTTTTGTACTTATCATTTTTGCCGATCATAAGGTGTTTCTCAACCTATAATCGAGGACGATGTATTTTTAACACACTCCTATAGATATATATATATATATATATATATATATATATATATATATATCTATATATATATATATATATATATATATATATATATATATATATATATATATCTATATATCACTATTACTGGCTTATCTTGTAAATCATGTTATGGAATGGTTTTAAATTTACATGTATGATTATTGCAAATGTCTATTTAACATTCGAGAAGAAATTGCATCTGCTAATGTATTTAAAGACCTTGAAATATGCTAATATTCAATATAATCAAATTCACGTTCCAAGAGACGCACTCCCAAAAATAATCTTAATAACACTGGATTTCTAATGGCATACACTCTATTAAGCTGTAATACAACGAGTTCGGAATCTAACCTCACTATCAAACTCCGAATCCCAAATGAAATAGATTCAGAAAATAACTCAATCACTACACTATACTCGGCAATGTTGTTCGTTGTTTGACCGAGGCTTACCCCATGCATAGATACTAACTTGTCAGAGGGCGAATAGATAACCCAAGCTGCGGAAGAGATGTTCCGTGTATTACGACAAGCACCATCAGCGAAACCAATGTATGTTTAGAGAGGCATCGACATCTGCAATATCAACAGTAAAACCAAGATAAGCAGGAATAATGACGAAAAAACACTCTCTAAGCTAATCACACTGTTTAAACTAAAACACACCAGCGAGAAAGAAAAAACTATCCTAACTAAATCTCCATACCCATTCTTTTAAGCATAATACCTCTTCAAGTAAAGGCCATTTATGGGTTTACCCAAAGAGTCCCCGTCAAAGTTTACCAATTCATAAGCCCCTTTGGCTAGCTTTCGCTTGACAACATAGGGACCATGCCACATCGGAACGAATTTTCCAGTGCCTAATTTATCATTAGCTTGATCATAAACTAAGACTAGATCTCCTTCTGAAAAATTTCAAGGGGTCACATTTCAATCATACTGAGCTTTCATTCGTTTTGCGTGAGTCTCGATCGCCAATGCAGCATCACGTCGATTCTCATCTAATTGAGCCAAGTATAACAAATGCTTTTCCTCTTCAGAAGTGGCTGGAAGTAACTCGATGGCCATTTGCAGTGACGAGATTTCGCATTCAATGGGTAACACAACTTTCAAACCATAGACTAGTTGGAAAGGAGTGAACCCTGTTGATGTTTTTACTGAAGTCTGGTATGCCCAAAGCACTGAAAATAGCATGTTGTGCCAATTCGACCAATGAATCCCAATGATTCGTCGGATCATGATGACTAAAACTTTGTTGATGGATTCAACCAGACCATTCGCTTGTGGGTAATAAGGGGTTGAACTATCGTGACGTAAATCAAGCTGGCCTGTAAGTTTGGTCATCATAACGTTTCGAAAATGACGCCCATGATCAGTGATTATCACTTGTGGGACACCAAACCTAGAAATTATATGATTGAATACAAAAATTGCAGCTGTCTTGCCGTTTGCTTCAAATGTAGGCATCGCCTCGGCCCACTTAGTAAAATAATCTACCGCAAGGATGATATACGCATGCCCCCCGGCCGAGTGAGGGTTACATGTAATAAAATCGATACCCCATTTGGAAAAAGGACCAATAGCAATTATAGGGTGGAGAGGATCAGGTGGAGCACACATCTTACGACCAAAAATCTGGCAGTTGTGGCATTTTCGGACTGCCTTAATATAATCTTTAAATAAAGATGGCCAGAAGTAGCCAGCGCGCAATATCTTTTGGGCTGTGGCATACCCGGACATATGACCGCCACACGCTCCAGAGTGACAATCATTTAGAACCCTTTCAGCTTCTTCGTGAGTTAAGAAACGTCGAAAAACAGAGTCCGCTCCACGGCGATAAAGAGTATCTCCAATAATCCTGAATTGTTGGGACTGGAATCGAATTTTCCAACGTTCTGACCTTGAAATTTCTGGCCGAAAGGATTGGGTCTAGAGATAAATGATGATATCCCCATACCACGGATCTAAAGTGCTGATTAGAAACAAGGATTCGTCCGCAATGGGCTCCTCCGCCATAGTTTCCGTGTCAGCACGCGGGAAGTCACACATCAACTCCGCAAAAACTAAAGATTTCTTAGACTTGGATTTCTCGAATTCCAAATCAAACTCCAGCAGGATAACGATCCATTTAGAGTACTTCCCCCTAGCAATTGCTTGGTCAAAATGTAGATCAGAGGGTTGCAATCCAAAATTACCGTAGTTTTGCGTAGTAGAATGTAGTTACGAAAACATTGAATAGCTTGAACGGCTGCCAATGCCAATTTATCCACATGTGAGTATCTTAGCTCAGTTGGATTTAAAGTTCAGCTAAGGTAATATATCACATGTTCAATTCCTGATTCATCTTCCTGAACTAAGACCATTCCAATGGTGGAATGAGAGGCAGCAAGATACAAGAAGTAATCCTAGTTGTAGTTGGGAGGATTCAACAATGGTGCATGGGTCAACGCGTGTTTGAGTGCATCAAAAGATTTCTGAGCTATCTCATCCCAATAGAATGGAGTATTTTGTTTCAACAACCGGCTAAAACCCTTTGTAACCTCAGCGTAGTTAGGAATGAATCGTCGTAAAAAGTTTGCTTTCCCCTGCAAACTTTGGAGTTGGCGAAGACTCGAAGGAGGAGGCAATTGGATGATAGCTTCGACTTTCAAGGGATCAACGCGAATGCCGGCTTTCAAAACTACAAACCCCAGTAATTGACCCATTTCTATACAGAAGACACATTTGTGTGGGTTCAACCAAATACGATAATGCCTACACCTCATAAAGATTTCTTGTAAATGGACGAGGTGCTCGGCTCGATGTAAGGAATGAGGAGGCAAATCATCGAGATACGGCTGCACAATGTGTTTGATGTCATGAAACGCATAAGACATTGCCCTTTGAAAAGTTGCTCCGGCATTCTTAAGCCCAAAAGGTAATTTTCAATAAGCAAATGTCCCCCATGGACAAATGAAAGCCGTTTTTTATTGATCGGTGTAGGTTTTAACCCTGTACAGAAATTACCTGCATACAAATTCTTAAACAAAGAAAATAAACAATGTGAGAGCATAACCCATAAAACACATATGCACAGAGATTTTTCCCTGGATCCCAAAACCGGGACTACCAGCTTGATTTTTCATTATGTTCCTTTCAATGTTACAATACATATTTATACATGCTGAAGCATCCAATACCATGGACCGAAAACCATCGCGTCCAATACCATGGACCGAAAACCATCGCATCCAAAAAAACATGTGCAAAAATCATGCACAAAACCATAGGTGGGTCCGCCCAACCTAACATATGGTCCAAAACCAAAATTTTCCGGGGCGCTGCCCCGGACCCCATAAAGTGGGGTTACAGGTGCCCTTCAAACCCCCTATTAACTACGTGGAAAGAATATAACACTACCCAACAATATCCCACTTGTTGTTTTCTTTCCACAAGGGGCCACAGGAGAGCTTAGTCATTTTTTCAGCCCTGAGATTCCCATTGCTTCTCTACACCAAGAGAACTTCTCAGAGCTCACAGATTTTGTCAATGCATCTGCAGTATTCTTCAAAGTGTCCACCTTTACCAGCAACACCTTTCTGTCTTCTATCATATCCTTCACAAAGTGATATTGAACATCAATGTGCTTTGTCTTTGAATGATAAGCAAGGTTCTTTGCCAAGAAAATTGCACTTTGGCTATCACAGTCCATTCTTATAGCTCCATGTACTAACCCCATACTTGAACACAATCTCTGCAACCAAACTGCTTCCTTCCTTGCATGAGTGGCTGCCATGTATTCTGCCTCTGTAGTTGATAATGCCACTACAGATTGTTTCTTACTCATCCAACTGACTGCACCTCCAAATAGGTTAAACACATACCCACTTGTAGATCTTCTCTGATCCAGATCTCCAGCCTAGTCTGCATCAACAAAGCCATGAATATCCAACACTCTGTCCAATCCTGGTCTTCCTTGGTAGCACAAACCATAATCACTAGTGCCACGCAAATACCTGAAAACCCGCTTCACTGCTGTCCAGTGCTCCTTCCCAGGTTTTGACATAAACCTGCTCAATACTCCCACTGCATGTGCAATGTCTTGTCTAGTACAGACCATTGCATACATCAAACTACCCACTGCACTTGCATATGGAACACGGGACATGTCCTCTTCCTCTTCTTGTGTCTTGGGACACTGTTCAGCAGATAACCTCACACCTACAGGAATAGGAACCTTCACCGGTTTACTATCCTGCATATTAAACCTCTGGAGTATTGTCTCGACATACTTCCTCTGGTTTAACCAGAGCTTCCTCTTTGACTGATCTCTTTTAATTTCCATGCCCAAAATATAGTTTGCAGCACCAAGATCTTTCATGTCGAATTTGGAGGACAATTGGGTCTTCAAATCCTGGATAATTTCTTTGTCATTTCCAACCAGCAACATATCATCCACATACAAGACCAGATAAATAATACGGTCACCAATTAATTTAAAATACACACAATGATCTGCTTTGCTTCTGGTGAATCGAAGTCCCCGTATAAATGTATCAAATTTCTGATACCACATCCTTGGTGACTGTTTTAATCCATACAGAGACTTCTTTAACTTGCATACCAGTTCTTTCTTACCCTTCACCGCAAAGCCTTCAAGTTGCTTCATGTAGATTTCCTCTTCCAAATCCCCGTGAAGAAATGTTGTCTTCACATCCATCTGTTCTACCTCAAAATCAAAAGCAGCAGCAACAGATAAAAGTAATCTAATAGAAGTTACCTTGGCAACAGGAGAAAAAATATCACCAAAATCAATTCCCGGCACCTGGGAATAACCTTTTGCTACCAACCGAGCTTTATATTTCTCCACCTTTCCTTCTGCATTTGTCTTCTTCTTGAACACCCATTTGCTGCCAATGGGTTTCCTTCCAGCTGGCAACTCCACCAGATCCCAAGCCTCATTTTTGTGCAAAGATGCCATTTCATCGACCATGGCCTCTTTCCAGAGTTTTCCATCCTCTGAATCCACTACTTCCTTCACAGTTTTGGGATCATTATCAGTAACAGACAAAGCAAAATTTGAACTGAAAGCAGATGGACTATACCTTTCTGGTTGCCTTCTCTCTCGAACTGATCTTCTCACAGCCGGAGTTTGTGGCTCTTCATCTTTTGATTCCTCCTCTACTGCAGAGTCTGATTCTTCCTCCTTTGGCTCAAACTCTATCTTCTTAGGTTCCTTTGGTTGGACTTCATGTTGAATAACATCTTTTACCTCTCTGAACAACACATCTCGGTTGTACACAACCTTCCGTGTGACTGGGTTCCAAAGCTTATAACCCTTTAAACCATCCTTATACCCAATAAAGATGCACTTTTCAGATTTACTATCCAACTTTGTTTGTTTCTCCTTTGGAACATGTACATATGCATCACATCCAAATACCCTTAGATGTGAAAGAGAAGGTTTCTTACCAGTCCATACTTCTTGTGGAGTCTTATCCTCCAACGCTGATGAAGGTGATCTGTTGATCAGGTAACATGCAGTATCCACCGCCTCTGCCCAAAATTCCTGTCCTAACCTGGCACCACTGAGCATGCTTCTTGCCCTTTCCATCAACGTCTTGTTCATTCTTTCTGTGACTCCATTTTGCTGAGGTGTATATGGTGTAGTCTTCTGTCGTGCTATACCACACTTCTTACAAAATTCTTCAAATTCCTTGCTGCAAAATTCTCCACCATTATCTGTCCTCAGCACCTTTATCTTCTTCTCTGTCTGATTTTCCACCAGAGGCTTAAATTCTTTAAACCTGTCAAAGACTTCAGATTTCTTCTTAAGAAAATATATCCATGTATTCCTTGAGAAGTCATCTATGAATGATACATAGTACACAGACTTACCCAGTGATGGAACCTTCACAGGTCCAAACACATCACTGTGCACAAGCTCTAATATCTGTTTCGTCCTCTTACCACCAGAGGGGAAACTCACCCGATTCTACTTCCCATATACACAATTTTCACAGAAATCAAAATCCAGAGAGCTATTATTCATACCTTCTACCATACCTTTACCATGAAGTATTCGAAGGCCCTTCTCTCCAATATGTCCAAGCCTTTGATGCCACAACATGGTCTTCTCTCCAGAGACCACTAGATTCTCTACTCCATTTTCAGGAACCATAGAACTATTGCACCCATCAACAACAATGCTACCTTGCAGCTTGTACAGAGTTCCAATCCGAACTCCCCGCATTAATATCAGTGCTCCTCGAACCATCTTGCAGGTATCTTTCTCGAACACCGTCTTTACACCTGCATCATCCAACTTGCTTACAGAAATCAAATTTCTGGCCAATGCAGGAATATGTAGAACACCCGGAAGTGTTCTAACCCTTCCACCTTGCAACTTCAACTTTACTTTTCCCCGACCAATGATTCTAGCCTTCCTATCATCTCCTAAGAAGACATCACCACCATTCTATTTATCATACTCGCAGAACCACTCTCTATGGGGAGTGAAGTGAAAGGATGCACATGAGTCAATCAACCATGCCTCATGATCTACATGTGTACTTGAAGAAGCCAAGTACACATCCCCACCTTCATCTGAGGTGGTTTTCGCCTCTGCAGAAGGAGCATCATCAGATCCCTTTCCTTTATCAGGAGCTTTAGATTTACAATCCCTTCTAAAGTGCCCTTCCTTTCTGCATTTCCAGCACACCACCTTTGTAGGTTTTCCTGGAGATTTAGATCTCCCTCTAGATTTAGATCTCCCACTCGATGACTTATTTTTGTTTATGTTCTGGGACCGTCCTCGTACAGACAAGGCATCACCATTCTGGTTGTCCATATTTTTCGTCTCATCTCCTCCGTCAGCAAGGCTGAGACTATTTCATCAAACTGCAAAGCAGTTGCATTGCTACCTATTGCAATAACCAGGCTATCCCACGAATCTGGTAGAGAACACAACAAACTGATGCACTTATCTTCATCTAAAATTTTAATATCAACAGATAATAACTGACTTACCACAGTATTAAATGCATTCAGATGCTCTGTCACCGAGTCTCCATCTTTCATCCTCAGGTTATACAGCTTTTTCCGCAGGAACAATTTATTCACCAGAGACTTAGATTGGTACAAAGTACCTAACTTGACCCACAAAGCCTTTGTCGTAGCTTCCCCTGATACATTCAACAATACTGAATCCGAGACACACAATCTTATTGTGCTCTTTGCCTTCCGATCCAACTTCTTCCATTCTTCATCGGTCACTCCCGATGGTTTAGTACCCAGATCTACCGCGATCCACTGATCTTTATCCACCAACAGATCCTCCATCTTGAGTTTCCACAACTCAAAATTCTGACCATTGAACTTCTCAATCTCTATCTTTCCACTGCTCGCCATCTTCTTTCACCACCAGAATCGATCTCGCAAATCTCCCACTGAACAGGGTCTACCACAGGCCCGAGCGAAACCCCTCAACAACAAAGGCGTCCCCTTGAAGCCAAAAAAGCTCTAATACCAATTGTAGGTTTTAACCCTGTACAGAAATTACCTGCATACGAATTCTTAAACAAAGAAAATAAACAATGCGAGAGCATAACCCATAAAACACATATGCGCAGAGATTTTTCCCTAGATCCCAAAACCGGGACTACCAGCTTGATTTTTCATTATGTTCCTTTCAATGTTACAATACATATTTATACATGCCGAAGCATCCAATACCATGGACCGAAAACCATCGCGTCCAAAAAAACATGTGCGAAAATCATGCACAAAACCATAGGTGGGTCCGCCCAACCTAAGATATGGTCCAAAACCAAAATTTTCCGGGGCGCTGCCCCAGACCCCATAAAGTGGGGTTACGGGTGCCCTTCAAACCCCCTATTAACTACGTGGAAAGAATATAACACAACCCAACAATCGGAAGGTAGAATGTTGATTTGATTGTATCTGGAAAAACCGTCCATGAAGGAAAATATTTCGCTGCCGGCACAATCATCAATGATTTGATCGATATAGGGGGTTGGGTAATTGTCCTTTGGATAGGCTCGATTAATATCCCTATAGTCAATGCATATTCTTATTGTTCCCTGCTTTTTGTTAACTAGAACAATATTCGATACCCAATCCATTAACGGGATCGAATAAATGAAACCTTCTTTCAATAATTTTTCAACTTCTGCTTTAATTGCAGCAGCTTTTCTTGGGTGAATCTGACGCAAACGTTGCCGGACAGGTTTAGCATCCGGGTAAGTCTTGATTTTATGAACAACAATCGCAGGATCAATTCCTGGAATTTCCTCATAGGACCAGGCAAACATGTCGCGGAATTCTTGAAATAGGGCCTTATATAATTGAATTTCGTCATCTGTACATGAGGCACCTATATGAATGTTCTCAACAATTCCAAGCTTAACCGAAATGTCAATAGGAATAGTTCGAGAGATGTTTCCCAAATTTAACTCTGAATCGGGATGTTTCATTGGATTCTGAGGTTCCTTGACATATTCACTTGTAAAAATTGATGAGAAATCATTTTCAAAACGATCATCCTCAGGTAAAAACGAAGATCTGTGATGGAGATCTTCCCATGGTAAATCATCTACACATAGGATTTCATGAATTTGCTCATCAGAGTGAACAAGTTTAGAAAACGTGATTAAATCCGAGGTTGATGTGAAAAGTGATTCCTCATGGACCACATTCTTTAAGTCATTTTTGGTTGAACAAGGGTCGTGTCGCACGGAATGAGTCGATCTTGCGGACAAGATAGACCTTCCTAGAATCTAAAGAAGACCTAATGATAAGCAAACCAACCAGACACTATCTTTCTCTAAATATGCTTCAATAAACAATAGAAAAAAAGTGTTTTTAGGGCCTACCTTTGGTCCAACGCAAGCTTGTGGATGCCCTCGCTCCTTTGATCCAAATGAGCTCCTTATCGCGAATCTGCAAACACAAACAAGGCAAACAAATTAAATAGCACCTGAAATACCAATTGCATAAAACATATTTAACATGAAAGTCAAGGAGTCCATGAAACAAATAACATAAGATACTTGTTGAGAAAAATGAGTTTGATTGTATTAATTCAAAAGAAGAAGAACTTTACAACCTTTGCCTTGACGTTGTACAAGCTCCTCCCAAGGTCCAACAAGATGTCACCTCTACTTTGACAAGTTTCACTCACTCTCCAATGGAACCAAGAGGTATGTGATCTCTCCTCTCAAGCTCAACCAAAGAGTCTTAATTTCACCAGCATTTACCCACAAAATGTTCAGCTTCTAACCCCTCTAGTCCTCACCCCAATGCCTATATTTATAGTGCAATGGAGGGAAGTTACTAGGTCCTCCTTCAAAGGGATAAAGCCCTCCTTCAAAGGGATTAGCTCCTTCTCTTTTGGGATGCATGAACCACCTCAGAGCGAACAATCCACGTCAAAATTCCTTCTAGAAAACTCTAGAATTAACCCAAAGTGAGTTTTTTAAGATAAAACTTGCGCCTTTTGACTTTCACAGGGTCCGCACCTACACCGTTAGGGACAGAGCGGGTAGGTACGTAGCTTTTGTACACAGAAGGTGCGGGACTGCAGGTGACCATGAGAGAAAGTGTGGAACCAGAGTTATATTGATTTTTAATGTCTTTCTCCCATTTCCAAAGCTTGATTTGAAGAGTTGAGGTCTTAGACTTGCTTAGGAGGACAGTACAAGTGATGATAGACCCATACTGACTGTAAATAATCATAGTGACGATATTTTTGTGTAACAGATTGTCCCCTAAAGTGCGAAGTCTGTAGTAGATGAGGATTTCATTTATCATATAGGAAAAGTGAAGAACTTTATCATTTCGAGGATCATCTTGTGGAGAGCCCGGTTGGAACCTGTAAAAACATTCAATGCAAGATATATATATGAGATCATATCATCGCTGAGGTAGGCATTCCCATACTCAGATCAAAACTAACTAGAAAAATATCTACTGCTCTGATATAGGAATGATCTTGTAAAACATCACAAGTATAGACTCATGTGAACACAGTATGGACGCAGCCATCTGTTTATGAATAGTCCACAATATAATGAATACAAAATTCCTCGTAGCCTGGATGGTGGAAACTAGATCCAGGGTCTTCATTTCTACTTCTCGAAATAGTACGATTCTATCGATGCGAATAAATGTGTTGATGTCGAACATGGTAGAAACCACTTGATTACCAGTCAATGATGTAAACTGTTAACAAGTGTGAGAGAAACCACCAATGATTTCAATGGCTCTCAAAGTACCCAGTACAATCCATGAGATGTGAATAAATGTGTTGATGTCGAACATATCACGGAATCCTTTGATCGAAAGTCAATGATGTAAACTGTCGTCAAAGGCGAGAAACCTGCCATTGAGGCATGCAGATCTCAAGGTATTGACGATTCCTAGATCATCTTTCTAGATAATGAGCTGATGTCGATAGAAAGCGATCCGTCGTAGGCAAGCCCACAACATGAAATCATAGATCAAGTTGAAGAAATTTAGTTGCAAGGACTGACTCAGGGATGGTCAAGATGGATGACAGATATTTTACATATGAATGGCTTATTGGTAGTGACCTCTTGAACACATAACGACACGACAGATGGCTTGGTGACAATTGACCCAAAGTTAATACCCAGAAACCGGCTGAAGACTTTCAATGTGGTTTGACCAACTATTAGGCAAAGGATTTCCCAACACAGGTGAATGAAAGTGTCGTGTTCAAGAGTGGTTATAAAGTATGACAAACAGACTCATTTTTCTCCCTTTCCCCCACCATTTCTGGCAAGTACCTCTTTATTTTTGACAAGCTTGAGGAGGATAACAGTTGCTTGATTATAAGCTCATCCTTCGGATGAGTCCAACTTAGTTTAGATTCGAACCCTAAGAAGTAGTGGTTCGTTCCTGTTTGTAATTGAACAAGTCCTTTACTGTGAAATTTTAACGAGTCCAGTATAGGAGAAACTCGGCGTTTTTCAATTTTAGAGAGTATGAAAAAAACTTAAGAAGACTCCAGGGTTGACCTTTTTCGTAAATTTGTGTCTCCCAAGCCCGAAAAAGTATAAAATAATACTTGAGAGAACCGCGTGATCTTTTACGAACAAGGAGTACTTTTTGTTATTAGTGTCACTGATCCGAAAAAGTAAAAAAGCGATCAATGACATGTCGTTTTATAACCAATATCGAATTTGAAATGACAAAAATCCGGCAACCTTTTCGTATTTTTACGGTCAAAAAAGAGCTGTAAGTGGACCGTCTTTTAATTCTGTTTTAACGAGTGTAAAAGAAACGCTCGGCAATCTTTTTCATATTTTAGGAGTCAGAAAAGGGCTTAAAGATGACTCTACTTGTTTTTTCGTTGAAAATGATAGATTTCGCCTGAATAATCCTTTATTCTGCACAAAAAAACAAACATTACTCATACCTGTTTGAAATGGATAAAAATGTCGCAAAATACCTTTTCAAAGTGAAACATAAACAAATTTGCAATTCATTTACTCAAAAAACTTATAAAAAGGGCCTTTGTCAATTCATTTTTACCGTTTGAATTTGGGTGAGAAAATAGGGATTTTGCTTAGAAAACTTCCCGTGAAGATTATGGAAAATCCAACCATCGGAATCGAGCGCCGTCTTCTCCAGGTAATCCACATCATCCTACTCTTCATTTTCAACCGTTTAGTTTTTTTATTTAGTCCTTCATTTCATTTTTTGGGAGGGTTTTTAAGCGCAAAACCCGCGCGCGGGGGTCCGCAGGTTTACCATTGCAGACCCACGGACCTCGACTTTTTCTCCATTGGGAAAAACCTCGGGGTCCGCACCTTTTGTGTAGACAAAGTGCGGACCCACGCACTGTGTCTAACTCGGAGGGTGCGTACCCCGCCGCAAGGGTTTTGAACCCAAAAATTCTCAAAAATGGACCAATCAAAATGTTTTCTAGCAATTTAATTAATCTTTATACTTGATGCAGAGAGTATATCATGCTAGATTGGCGTGAACGAGAGCATGAGGACGTGGATACTGCCGCATGGAATCATCAGCCTTCACTTGATGCTTTGAGGGCATGCGGACTGTACAAATTCTGGACCATTCCTGGCATGAGGGCTCAGGTGGATTTCTTACAGTGGCTGGTTGACAGATGGAGCATACAGGACCAGTGCTTTTTCATTGGCAGCCACCGGCTCGAAATCGAGCTGGCGGACATTTATTTCTTGACTGGTTTTCCTAAGAGAGGCGAAGACTTGACTCTGCACGGGACTAGGCCAGGTGGCCAGTCTGTCGATAGCCTCTAGCTAGAGTACTGCAACAGCCAGGTTAGAGACAAAGGGATAGACATAAAGACCATATCCCGTCCTGAGCTCATGGTGATTGCGTTTACTGTCACCAGACTTTGCGGAGCTGCCGCATTACATATTGCCACCGGATCCCAGATGCGTATGGCAGTTGATTGCTTTCGAGGCACCATCTTCAACTGGTGCAATGCTGTGCTGGCCAATGTGAAAGGCCAACTGACCAGGGCCAAGAGCGGATGACTAAAGACCTTTTGTTATGGGGCTTTGGTCGTGAGTTTTGGCCTGGAGAGGGTTCCTATGCTGATCCCAAAACACCTTACTGTTGGAGCTGGGCTTCCTCGAGAGCCCAAATTGATGCGATGGGTCGCAGTCATGGCCCGTCACCCGGACGAGAGGACAGAAGTTGCTCGGTTCAAACCTGAGTATTTCCAATGGTTGGAAAACCAGGTCTTTTCCATTCAGGACTTCCTTTACGCTGGGATAGATTTTCGTGGTGACCCAGACATGGCTCTTCCACCAGGAGAGCAGTGGGACGAGTCAGGTAAAATCCTTTTCAACTTTTCCTATTTTAATTTTTTTATTTTTCCATCGTCTCAAAACTGATAGTAAAAATTTCAAATGCAGATGTGGGTCCACAGTGACCAGCCGCTCTCCGGCCTTTCGAGAGGAGGCAACAAGTTGCACCCGTGCCAGCCCCACAGGACGAATTGGCAGAGGTTTTGATCGAGTTGGAGGGTCATCTCGAGCACTTGACAGGAGATATTCCTGAAACCACTATAGACGACATTCCTCGTCGACTTCAGTGCTATGTGATTGGAGTCCCGGGACCTTTTAGGAGGTTCCTTTGTAAGGTGGCCCGTGCAGTGGTTTCTTATAGAGATCATCACCAGTGATAGGATGATCGTCTATTGTGGGCACATGTGACATTTTGCTTTTTGTACTTATCATTTTTTCCGATCATAAGGTGTTTTTCAGCCTATGATCGAAGATGATGTATTTTTTAACACACTCTTATATATATATCACTATTACCAGCTTATATTGTAAATCATGTTATGGAATGATTTTAAATTTACATGTATGATTATTGCAAATGTCTATTTAACATTCGAGAAGCAATTGCATCTGCTAATGTATTTAAAGACCTTGGAATATGCTGATATTCAATGTAATCAAACTCATGTTCCAAGAGACGCACTCTCAAAAATAATCTTAATAACACTGGATTTCTAATGGCATACACTCTATTAAGCTGTAATACAACGAGTTCAGAATCTAACCTCACTATCAAACTCTGCATCCCAAATGAAATAGATTCAGACAATAACTCAATCACTGCACTGTACTCTGCAATGTTGTTTGTTGTTTGACCAAGGCTTACCCCATGCATAGAAACTAACTCGTCAGAGGGCGAATAGATAACCCAAGCTGCGGAAGAGATGTTCCGTGTATTACGACAAGCACCATCAACAAATCCAATGTATGTTTGGAGAGGCATCGACATCTGCAATATCATGATTAAAACCAAGATAAGCAGGAATAATGACGGAAAAACACTCTCTAAGCTAAGCACACTTTTTAAACTAAAACACACCAGCTAGAAAGAAAAACTATCCTAACTAAAAATCTCCATACCCATTCTTTTAAGCATAGTACCTCTTCAAGTAAAGGCCATTTCTGGGTTTACCCAAAGAGTCCCCATCAAAGTCTACCAATTCATAGGCCCCTTTTGCTAGCTTTCGCTTAACAATATAGGGACCATGCCACATAGGAATGAATTTCCCAGCACCTAATTTATCATTAGCTTGATCATACAATAACACTAGGTCTCCTTCCGAAAAATTTCGAGGGGTCACGTTCCGATCATACTGAGCTTTCATATGTTTTGCGTGAGTCTCGATTGCCAATGCAACATCACGTCGATTCTCATCTAATTGAGCTAAGTATAACAAACGCTTTTCCTCTTCGAAAGTAGCTGGAAGTAACTCGATGGCCATTTGCAGTGACGGGATTTCGCACTCAATGGGTAACACAGCTTCCAAACCATAGACTAGTTGGAAAGGAGTGAACCCTGTTGATGTTTTTATTGAAGTTCGGTATGCCCAAAGCGCTGAAAATAGCATGTTGTGCCAATTCGACCGATGAATCCCAATGATTCGTTGGATCATGATAACTAAAACTTTGTTGATGGATTCAACCAGACCATTCGCTTGTGGATAATAAGGAGTTGAACTATCATGACGTAAACCAAGCTGGCCTGTAAGTTTGGTCATCATAACGTTTCGAAAATGACACCCATGATCAATGATTATCGCTTGTGGGACACCAAACCTAGCAATTATATGATTGAACACAAAAATTGCAGCTGTTTTGCCGTCTGCCTTGAATGTAGGCATCGCCTCGGCCCACTTAGTAAAATAATCTACCGCAAGGATGATATACGCATGCCCCCCGGCCGAGTGAGGGTTACATGTAATAAAATTGATACCCCATTTGGCAAAAGGACCAACGACAATTATGGGGTGGAGAGGAGCAGGTGGAGCACGCATCTTACGATCAAAAATCTGGCAGTTGTGGCATTTTCGGACCGCGATAATACAATCTTTAAACAAGGACGACCAGAAATAGCCAGCGCACAATATCTTTTGGGCTGTGGCATACCCAGACATATGACCGCCACATGCTCCAGTGTGACAGTCATTTAGAACCCTTTCAGCCTCTTCGTGAGTTAAGCAATGTCGAAAAATAGAGTCCGCCCCACAGCGATAAAGAGTATCTCCAATAATTTTGAATTGTTGGGAGTGGAACCGAATTTTCCGACGTTCTGACCTTGAAATTTTTGGCCCAAAGGATTGGGTCAGGAGATAGACGATGATATCCCCATACCACGGATCTAAAGTGCTGATTAGAAACAAAGATTCGTCCGCAATGGGCTCCTCTGCCACAGTTTCTGTGTCAGCACGCGGGAAGTCACACATTAACTCTGCAAAAACTAAAGATTTCTTAGACTTAGATTTTTCAAATTCCAAGTCGAAATCCTGCAGGATAATGATCCATTTAGAGTACTTGCCCCCTAGCAATTGTTTCGTCAAAATTTAGAGCATAGGGTTGCAATCCGAAATTACCGTAGTTTTACGTAGTAAAATGTAGTGACGAAAACGTTGGACAGCTTGAACGGCTGCCAATGCCAATTTCTCCACATGTGAGTATTTTAGCTCAGTTGGATTTAACGTTCGACTAAGGTAATATATCACATGTTCTGTTCCAAATTCATCTTCCTGAACTAAGACCACTCCAATGGTGGAATGGGAGGCGGCGAGATACAAAAAGTAATCCTGGTTGTAGTTGGGAGGATGCAACAACGGTGCATGGGTCAACGCGTGTTTGAGTGCATCAAAAGATTTCTGAGCTATCTCATCCCAAGAGAATTGAGTGTTCTGTTTCAACAACCATGTAAAATCCTTTGTAACCTCGGCGTAGTTAGGAATGAATTGTCGTAAAAAGTTTGCTTTCCCCTGCAAACTTTGGAGTTGGCGAAGACTCGAAGGAGGAGGCAAATTGATGATAGCTTCGACCTTCGAGGGATCAACGTGAATGCCGACTTTCGAAACTACAAATCCCAGCAATCGACACGTTTCTATACAGAAGACACATTTGTGTGGGTTCAACCGAATATGATAATTCCTACACCTCAAAAATATTGCTCGTAAATGGACGAGGTGATCAGCTCGATGTAATGAATGAGCAGGCAAGTCATCGAGATAGGGTCGCACAATGTGCTTGATGTCATGAAACGCATAAGACATCGCCCTTTGAAAAGTTGCTCCAACATTCTTAAGCTAAAAAGGTAATTTGCAATAAGCAAATGTCCCCCATGGACAAATGAAAACCGTTTTTGGTTGATCGACAGGTAGAATGTTGATTTGATTGTATCCGGAAAAACCGTCCATAAAGGAAAATATTTCGCTGTCGTCACAATCATCAATGATTTGATCGATATAGGGAGTTTGGAAGTTGTCCTTTGGACAGGCTCGATTAATGTCCCTATAGTCGATGCATATTCTTATTGTTCCCTGTTTTTTGTTAACCGGAACAATATTCGATACCCAATCCGTTAACGGGATCGGATAAATGAAACCTGCTTTCAACAATTTTTCAACTTCTGCTTTAATTGCAGCAGCTTTTCGTGGGTGAATCTGACGCAAACGTTGCCAGACGGGTTTAGCATCCGGGTAAGTCTTGATCTCATGAACAACAATCGCGGGATCAATTCCTGGCATTTCCTCATAGGACCAGGCAAACACGTCGCGGAATTCTTGAAATAGGGCCTTCTATAATTGAATTTCGTCTTCTGTACACGAGGTGCCTATATGAATGTTTTCAACAATTCCGGGCTTAACCGAAATGTCAACAGGAATAGTTCGAGAGATGTTTCCCAAATTTAACTCTGAATCAGGATGTTTCATTGGATTCTGAGGTTCCTTGACATATTCAGTTGTAAAAATTGATGAGAAATCATTTTCAAAACGATCATTCTCGGGTAAAAACAAGATCTGTGATTGAGATCTTCCCATGGTAAATCATCTACACATAGGATTTCACGAATTTGCTCATTAGAGTGAACAAGTTCAGAAAACGTAGTTAAATCTGAGGTTGATGTGAAAAGTGATTCCTCACGGACCACATTCATTAAGTCACTTTCGGTTGAACACAGGTCGGCAAAAGACTACACGGTTTCATAGGCAATTTCATATGGACTCAAAGGCATGGAATTACCAAATGAGTCTATCTCAGATTCAGAAGGGATGATCCAAGGATCATCATAAATAATGGTGTCTGATGTAATCATATGAATAGTTGCAAATGAAGATGATGCGTTGATTGGAGGAAAAGGGAAAGTTCCCAGTAAACCGGCATCTTTAACTAATCCTACTCCAACATCCTTATATGGGATAGTCATTTTACCAACATGCTGAATATTCTTCGAAGAGGCTGGGTCTGATGAAAAGTAAGCCAGTTGGTCTATTGTTGCGATCTTTCCATTATGTGGAAACTTTATTACTCGAAAGACCGATGTCATAGCGTAAGACCAACTTCGACCCAAGAGAAGGTTGTAGTCTAGAGGGGCATCAACCACCTCCACATCTAGACTAACGGTTTTTCCTTCAACCCCTATAGGTAAATCCTGTAGAATGCCAAAAATATGAAACCCACGGCCATCAAAGGCCTTAAGAATTGTCGGGGATTGATTTAGTGAAGGAGAACCAAGCGATCTCCAACACTGTATCGACATAATGCATGTTGAGGCTCCCTCATCAATTACAGTCCAATGAATAGCCCTGTTTTTTACTATCACTGGGATCTGGAAAGCCATTTGATGAGGGAGACGCGGTGTACTATTTTCTAGATTGAAAATTATTAGGTTCGGGTCCTGAACGTCAACAGCTCCTATAGCCGACAAAAGTAATTTACGCTGTGCTGGACATGATTGCAGCACTTCCAAAGCCGACATTGCTGAGGGTGAAACAACCAAATCCTCAACAATGTTATAGTTCTGAGCCGCTCTCGCATGTGGATTGAAAGCTGACTTTCGAAGTATACCCTTAGTGGGTGGTTTGATTACCAAGTCTGGATTAGGTTTCTCGATCTGTACTGGATCGGAACCGGGAGCTGAGGTTGATGGATTAGAGTGAGAAGATTCTGCTTCTTTACCATCAACAGGACTTTTACTGCCACAATCTTGCGATCGAGTCGCAATCCTTACATGGGACATCATCAATATGGGTTCTTCATTGGCACTCGAGGAAGAACCTATCATCTTGCTATCTTGACTTGGAAATGGATCCTTCAAAACAGCAGGAGTTTGGGAACCGTTGACGATCTTCGCAACCTCTGCTCGATGAGGGCAGTCTCTTGTAAAATGTTCTTCATCACAAATGAGACATGGATAACGAGGTTTGCGCTTTTCATCATTGGATTCCGCCTTTTCAGATTTCTCTTTTGAACTTTTGTCCGTTTTATTCTTCTTCTTTCCTTTCTTCTTCCCACCGGATTTTGATTTAGCTGTAGATGACTCTACAACGTGAATATCGGCGGAAATCTCTGCAGAAGAATCTCCTGTTGGGGAATCAGGCAAGGTTATAATAGGAGAAGAATTCTTGGAGGATTTCTTCTTACCTTTAGTGTTAACCATGCCAATCATACCGTCAGCGGCATGAGATCCTGAAGGAGCTGCAGTGATTTGATTTGACTTGGGAAGATGGGGGATCTTTTCATGTAACGTACCTGACTGAGTATAAACCAAGTCAAGGTACTGTGCTTGAGCAATGACTTGCTCCTCAGTAACCACTCTGGCTTTAGCAACATCTTCAGTGATCTTTGGCAACAAAGATTTTACAAACCACTCGGCCAAGATTTGATCCGGAATAAATACCTTCACTAAACGACGTCGACGTCTCCACTCATGAATATGATCTGAAATGTACATGGATGTTGACTGTTTTAGCGAAGTTAACAATTCCGTGCCATTGTCATATCGGACTGGCAACTGGAAATGAGTTAAAAACGAGGTAGCTAACTGACTAAAATTATAAAAAGTGCCTCGCGGTAACTCAATGTACCACTTGGCCGCGAGACCAATTAGAGTGCGCTGGAAAAGTCTAAGATGGATCGAATCATCTGTGATGGAGTTAGACGCACCCCAGATGTGGTAAGTCATCACATGGTTCGACGGGTCCTCTCCTGATTTACCTTCGAACTTGGTAATGTCACTGGGCAACTTATTCGGCATTGGCAGCCAAAACGGAAGATAATTAATCGGATCGTTCGTTAGGCGCGTCAAATTAGGTAAGTCCAAAGTTGCGATAAACGGTAACTGCCGATTAGGATCCCTAAAACTCTGGGTCATGAGACCAGCCCCAGGAGGAGGATATCCGGGATAACTAGGAATAGGAATCGCATTCGGGATATTGTATCCTCCCGGAAAACTAGGATTAACCAGACCGTACTGGGGTTGTTGAGGTTGTTGATAAGTGTACCCAGGGTACGGTTGATACTGATATACTGGCTGCTGGACAGCAGGACCGAATTGGTACTGTCCCTGGTACGGTTGATAGGTGAATTGTGGTTGACTTATGACAACTGTACTTAAACCAGGTTGTCCTACAGGCATCTGAACCGTAGTTTGAATCGTGGATCCAGACGGTGGTAAATATGTCTGAGGAATAGATACAGGAACAGTAGAAACCGGAGCTGTCGATACTCCAGAAGTAGGTGGGGTAGATTGAACAGATGTTGTGGCAGTTGCAGCGGTCATTTGAGATGGAGTACGAGGCGCAGTAGGCCCAAACTGAGAAACTACCGAAGGTACAGAAGTTTGAATGTTAGACTGGACTGGTTGCTGGGGTGAACCAGAAACTAAGGGTTGTCCAGTTTGAGATGACAACTGTACACTTGGCTACAACACCTGTTGAGTTTGCAATGGATCCCACACTATGTTCATTCCGGGGTACTGACCCATAACAGGCTGAGAATATTGAGGACGATAACCGGGTCGAGGGTAGGATTGATAATTGAAAGGTACATTTCCCGTTCCGTGAACATAAGATTGACCTTGGGTTGGTTGGAAACCTTGGTTCGAGTACTGACCTTGGGGTAGATACCCCTGAGGCACGTACTGATACTGGGGTTGACCTTGAGGTATAAATTGATACTGGGGTTGACCTTGGGGTACATATTGAATCTGGGGTTGACCTTGAGGAATGTATTGTACCGTAGGTACGTACTGTCCTTGAGGTTGCCCCCCAGGCGTTAATTGAGGCTGCCCCCCAGGCGGTAACTGGCCACCTTGAGGTTGAGAATTTGGAATAGAACCTCACATCATAATAATGTCTTCTACGCTCAACGACATTGCACCATTGCTTCCAGTGAATAACCCTTGTTCAATGGGTTGATGAGATGCTCCCGAAAAAGTACCAGAAAGTGACTGATACCCAGAGGGAACAGAAGGACAACCGTACAAAAATGATTCAGGCGATTGAGTAAACATGGACGACTGACCTGACATATTTACGGGAGTATAAAAACCTCTAGGATGATAAGGAGCACAAGGTGGTGAAAAACTTAACGCTGGGTTTTCCAAATAATTAGTCAAAGAAAGATACCAAGTAGTACTTCTAGGTGGACTATAAAAAATTGATTCATGCTCCCTTAGATCAATAACAGGTTGATTTTCAGGGATAGGGATGCCTACTTCTTCTTCCGGAGCAAGTTCTTCAATAGCTATCAAACCAGAAGGAAGATTTGCGGTGATTACTCTTTCTACCCTAGGTGAATTAGGAGCACTAGAAGTTGGAGAGACAAACCCCAATGTTGGAGTAACAGGTTCAGATATCTCAGGTTCTTCACCTATATCACTAGTAGATGAAAAGCTACCAGCAAGTTCGGAAACTGAAATCGATTGCGGATCGTAACCTGTTACTAGAGTTTGGTAATCAGGATGTACAACCAATGAAGACTCTCCTTCTTCAGGTGACCCAACCTTACTACCACTAGGAGTTACGAGGACTTTCAAGCCTTCAAGCTGGCTTAGGACTTCTTCAGGAGGTTGGCCCCGAAGTCTATGGGACTTCCTCAGTAAATCAGCCACGGTTACAAACTCAGGAGACTGGCCCCGAAGTCTACGGGACTGTCTTGGTAATTTAGCCACAGTTAAAAACTTTTAACTACTTAACACGCAAACAAAGTAAAATCTGAATGAAAACCACCTAAAGGCTCTAAAGAACCAAACAAATTTGAATCACACGCCTAAAAAATCTAGAGATCAAACACATACAAACAGTAACTTTCCGGACCGAAAACACTAGTTGGTGATGAAATCCAACGTCGCAGAATTCAGTACAGAAATGGCGGTTGGAACAGTTACCCCGGCAACCTGCTTAATGAATAGACTGGACCAAGTTCCTCCACTTAACCGTCTCAAGTGAAGTGAACCCCCCAGAAAATCCAAGTGAGTCTAGCCAACGTCTGCGCCAGGTACAGTGGGATCTTCCCACCACTGTCACCTTAGGAAGAATCCTAAAGAATATGGCCACTAAGGTTACCAACTGAGACAAATACACCTGGGGGAACAGTCTACGATCCGATACGCACGCAAGGGCAGAGTATCAAGGTCAATCCCCTTGAAGGCTCCTTGACATAATCCAAGGTTTACCAACAAGTGACCCCAGGCTCCTCGACAATGGTTAATCCGAGGTCTACCGTTTTTAATACGTGAATATCTGGCGTCGTTCCCAATGAGGAAGGATTGATTCCCACACTGGTTCAGACACGATCTCGTGCTTCTCCTTTAAGAGGAGCTTTCCCAGAGCATAAATGCAACAATTGGATTTCTTCCTACCACAAGATACAACTACTTGTTTGTTTTTACTGTCTTGGAGAGTTAATTACTCTCCTACTCCAAGACACTAGGCTAAGCTAAGTTGGTGTATCAGAGCCCTAGAAATAAAATGCTACTAAGTGAATTTTACTTTAAGTGTTAATTTTAGTGGTTGTTGTTTAAGTCAAGAGGTGGCGGAGATGAAACTCGTGGTGTAAAGACTCGACTCAAAATCACTAAAAAGATGCACCTAAGATGATTTAAACAATCTTTTCTCTTCACTAAGAAAGAGTTTGAGAATGCAAATACTTTGTAAAGACAAATCTTTCTCAATTAAACAAATTTAAAGAAGAGCTTTTTCCTTTCCAAAGCACTCAAAACGAGACATCTAGTTATTTCACAAAAATTTCCCTTTTCTTTTCAAAGCACCCAATCACTACAAAAACAAACTTTTTCCAAAAGAGATTTTTTTTTTTTATATTTTGTAAATAAAACACTCAAAACTAATGAAAATGACTAACTTTGAGAGCTACAAACTATAAAAAGCTACTTGAAGTCAAAGCCTACTAAAAGTCTTTTGAGGATGTTTTACTTCGCTAAATGTGAGCTAAGGACTAATTTATGCAGAATCACAATTAGTCAAAAAACAACCAATCTTTCGTTTTTCTTTTTTAAAAATGAAAATTCCAACTTTCAAATACAAGTTTTCGAAATTTTGAAATGAGAAAACACAAAGCGGATTCCTCAACAAGGGGAGATTTCATAAATGGTCAGACTCATAAGAAGACTGGTAGACACCAAGGTAATCTGAGGTCCCTACGGCTTCTAAGCTCAGAGCCACTACACAACCAAAAACGAAAAACAAACCCAACAAGCAAAATTCTTAGGAATTCCACCTAAAACCCTAACACTAATGAAATTAAACCAAGGAAAGTTTTTGACAGGGAACAAGCAGGTCTGGGCAATGGCTAAAACCTATAAACAAATTCTAAACTGATAAAAAAGAGAAAAATTTAAAATTTTTCAAATTTTTGACAGGGTACGCAGGCAACCTGTTTACACAGGTGCGTCCACGCTCTGTGTACAAAGGAAAAGTGCGTACAGGTACGCACTGTTCTTAACTCAGAGGGCGCGTACCTCTCCCAAAACTATGAAAAATAAAAACTGACTCAAAATTAACTAAATTCACCCAATCCCACAATCATCAAGTCAAAAACAGAAACAGAAAATACAGTTTCTCAGGTCAAAGTATAGACAAGGAAAACAATCAAGTCCCCAGCGGAGTCGCCATTTTGTTGCACGGAATGAGTCGATCTTGCGGACAAGATAGACCTTCCTAGAATCTAAAGAAGACCTAATGACAAGAAAACCAACCAGACACTATCTTTCTCTAAATATGCTTCAATAAACAATAACATGTAGAAATTTTGAATAATATGACACATATTCACAGAGATTATCCTGATTATACACTTATAAGCGGAACATGCATAATACATAACCTCCTCTACGTTGATCATCAATTTACAGAAGCAGAAACATTCACAGGCGCACATAGAAGCATCAATCAAACTCATTAACACAGTATGTATCCCGGGGAAAGCATCTCGCTAAAAACCCCACACTATCTGTATATTATATTGATTGAATCATGTAACATTACAAAGTACAATGCTTATCACAAGCAATCCAGTACCAGCTCCACCTGTTACACACAATACAGCTCATATTTGATCTCCAAATCTCCCTCGCTGCTTGCCTGCCTCCACAGCTCAATACCTGCTCAAGAATTGATGAGAATGGCTTCCCAAACTCGTATTTCACCTCAAAATAATCACTCACACTTTGTTGGACGTGAGCAAAGGCTACAATACTGGGCAAATACATGAGCAAACTCATTGGCATACTCAATCCCTTGATTGTGCAAGATCTGGTGCACAACTATAGTCACAATTGATAGCAATCTGATTCTCTACCACCTGTCCCTGTTGAACTGAACATGCATTGAAATGCAACTGAGTTAACTGATGTATTGATTAGTTGCATCATGAGTTAATAATTAGTTTAACAACTCATCATTAGTCTATCTGCAGTTAGACTAACTACAACTAGTTTAACCAAGTCAAACTGAACACAACTCCATCAACTCCACAATCAACTCCACCAAACTCAACTGATTGAGTTCTAACTGAAGTCATGCATGCAACAACTCAACTGACTCATAAGAAAAGCATATTTCCTTCTGACAGCTGCATGTGCCACCTCTGTAGCTCAAACTGAAGTGCTCCAAGAGAATAAGATCAAGTTTATAGTCCAAATATTATTATGAGAAAATAATATTTGACTTTTCTATTTTTGACAGCCAGTCTAAAAATAGACTTTGATCACTCACACTTTCATCAAAAAATAGAAGTCCATCTATTTTTCCCAACTTGACCAATCATCCATAAACAGCAACCTGCAATCCATAGACATGATCCATATGTCTAAAAATAGACATAGTCTAAAAATAGACTTGCGCCAAAAATAGCCTGCGGGCCCACTTAGTGAAGGCGACTCTTTTCACTAAGCTCCATCATCTTGTTGCACTCTCAACAAGAATTTCTTGTTGCACACTTTTCAACATAGCAAACAAGTGTTTTTAGGGCCTACCTTTGGTCCAACGCAAGCTTGTGGATGCCCTCGCTCCTTTGATCCAAATGAGCTCCTTATCGTGAATCTGCAAACACAAACAAGGCAAACAAATTAAATAGCACCTGAAAAACCAATTGCATAAAACATATTTAACATGAAAGTCAAGGAGTCCATGAAACAAATAACATAAGATACTTGTTGAGAAAAATGAGTTTGATTGTATTAATTCAAAAGAAGAAGAACTTTACAACCTTTGCCTTGATGCTGTACAAGCTCCTCCCAGGGTCCAACAAGATGTCTCCTCTACTTTGACAAGTTTCACTCACTCTCCAATGGAACCAAGAGGTATGTGATCTCTCCTCTCAAGCTCAACCAAAGAGTCTTAATTTCACCAGCATTTACCCTCAAAATGTTCAGCTTCTAACCCCTCTAGTCCTCACCCCAATGCCTGTATTTATAGTGCAATGGAGGGAAGTTACTAGGTCCTCCTTCAAAGGGATAAAGCCCTCCTTCAAAGGGATTAGCTCCTTCTCTTTTGGGATGCATGAACCACCTCATAGCGAACAATCCACGTCAAAATTCCTTCTAGAAAACTCTAGAATTAACCCAAAGTGAGTTTTTTAAGATAAAACTTGCGCCTTTTGACTTTCACAGGGGTCCGCACCTACACCGTTAGGGACAGAGCGGGTAGGTACGCAGCTTTTGTACACAGAAGGTGCGGGACCGTAGGTGACCATGAGAGAAAGTGCGGAACCAAAGTTACATTGATTTTTAATGTCTTTCTCCCATTTCCAAAGCTTGATTTGAAGAGCTGAGGTCTTAGACTTACTTAGGAGGACAGTACAAGTGATGATAGACCCATACTGACTGTAAATAATCATAGTGACGATATTTTTGTGTAACAGGTCGACAAATGACTACACGGCTTCATAGGCAATTTCATATGGACTCAAAGCCATGGAATTACCAAATGAGTCTATCTCAGATTCAGAAGGAATGATCCAAGGATCATCATAAACAATGGTGGTTGATGTAATCATATGAATGGTTGCAAATGAAGACGACGCGTTGATTGGAGGAAAAGGAAAAGTTCCCAGTAAACTGGCATCTTTAACTAATCCTACTCCAACATCCTTATATGGGATATCGGTTTTACTAACATGCTGAATACTCTCCGAAGAGGTTCGGTCAGATGAAAAGTAAGCCAGCTGGTCTATTGTTACAATATTTCCATTGTGTGGAAACTTTATTACTCGAAAGACCGATGAAACGACCGTTGTCATAGCGTAAGACCAACTTCGACCCAAGAGAAGGTTGTAATCTAGAGGGGCATCAACCACCTCCACATCTAGACTAATGGTTTTTCCTTCAACCCCTATAGGAAAATCTTGTAGAATGCCAAAAGGATGAAACCCATGGCCATCAAAGGCCTTTATAATCATCGGGGATTGATTTAGCAAAGGAGAACCAAGCGATCTCCAACACTGTATTGACATAATACACATTGAGGCTCCCTCATCAATTACAGTCCGATGAATAGGCCTGTTTTTTACTATCACTGGAATCTGGAAAGCCATTTGATGAGGCAAACGTGGTGTACTATTTTCTAGATCGAAGATTATTAGGTTCAAGTCCTGAACATCAACAGATCCTATAGCCGACAAAAGTAATTTACACTGTGCTGGGCATGATTGCAGCACTTCCAAAGCCGACATTGCTGAGGGTGAAACAACTAAATCCTCAACAATGCTATAATTCTGAGCCGCTCTCACATGTGGATTGAAAGCTGACTTTCGAAGTATACCCTTGGCGGGCGGTTTGATTACCAAGTCTGGATTAGGTTTCTCGATCTGTAGTGGATCGGAACCGGGAGCTGAGGTTGATGGATTAGAATGAGAAGATTATGCTTCTTTACCATCAACAGGACTTTTACTACCATAATATTGTGATCGAGTCGCAATCCTAACATGGGACATCATTAGTATGGGTTCTTCATTGGTACTCGAGGATGAACCTATCACCTTACTGTCTTGAGCCAGAAAAGGATCCTTCAAAACAACATGAGTTTGGGAACCCTTGAAAACATTCGCAACCTCTGCACGATGAGGGCAGTCTCTTGTAAAATGTTCATCGTCACAAATGAGACAAGGATAACGAGGTTTGCGCTTTTCATCATTGGATTCTGCCTTTTCAGGTTTCTCCTTTGAATTTTTGTCCGTTTTATTCTTCTTCTTTCCTTTCTTCTTCCCACCGGATTTTGATTTGGTTGTAGATGACTCTACAACGTGAATATCGGCGGAATTTTCTACAGAAGAATCTCTTGTTGGGGAATCAGGCAAGGTTATGATAGAGGAAGAATTCTTGGAAGACTTCTTCTTACTTTTAGTGTTAACCGTACCAATCATACCATCAGCGGCATGAGATCCCGAAGGAGCTGTAGCGATTTGATTTTGCTTGGGAAGATCGGGGATTTTTTCATGTAACGTACCTGACTGAGTATAGACCAAGTCAAGGTACTGTGCTTGAGCAATTACTTGCTCCTCAGTAACAACTCTGGCTTTAGCAACATCTTCAGTGATCTTTGGCAACAAAGATTTTACAAACCACTCAGCCAAGATCTGATCCGGAATAAATACCTTCACTAAACGTCATCGACGTCTCCACTCGTGAATATGATATGAAATGTAAGTGGATGTCGAATGTTTTAGCGAAGTTAACAATTCTGTGCCATTGTCATATCAGACTGGCAACTGAAAATGAGTTAAAAACGAGGTAGCTAACTGACTAAAATTATAAAATGTGCCTCGCGGTAACTCAATGTACCACTTGGTCGTGAGACCAATTAGAGTGCGCTGGAAAACTCTAAGACGGATTGAATCATCTGTAATGGAGTTAGACGCACACCAGAGGTGGTAAGTCATCACATGATTCGACGGGTCCTCTCCTGATTTACCTTCGAACTTGGGAATGTCACTGGGCAACTTATTCGGCATTGGCAGACAAAACGGAAGATAATTAATGGGATCATTCGTTAGGCGCAACAAGTCAGGTAAGTCCAAAGTTGCGATAAACGGTAACTGCCGATTAGGATCCCTAAAACTCTGAGTCATGAGACCAGCCCCAGGAGGAGGATATCCAGGATAACTCGGAATAGGAATGGTGTTCGGGATATTGTATCCTCCCGGAAAACCAGGATTAACCGGACCGTACTGGGGTTGTTGATAAGTGTACCCAGGATATGGTTGATACTGATAGACTGGCTGCTGGACAGCAGGACCGAATTGGTACTATCCCTGGTATGGTTGATAGGTGAATTGTGGTTGACTTGTGACAACCGTACTTAAACTAGGTTGTCCTACAGGCATCTGAACCGAAGTTTGAATCGTAGATCCAGACAGTGGTAAAGATGTCTGAGGAGTCGATACAGGAACAGTAGAAACCGGAGCTGTCGATACTCAAGAAGTAGGTGGGGTAGATTGAACAGATGTTGCGGCAGTTGTAGTAGTCATTTGAGGTGGAGTACAAGGTGTATTAGGCCCAGGCTAAGAAACTACCGAAGGTATAGAAGTTTGAATGTTAGACTGGACCGGTTGCTGGGGTGTACCAGAAACTAAGGGTTGTCCAGTTTGAGATGACAACTGTACACTTGGCTGCAATACCTGTTGGGTTTACGATGGATCCCACACTATTTCATTCCGAGGTACTGACCCATAACAGGTTGAGAATACTGAGGACCATAACTGGGTTGAGGGTAGGATTGATAATTGAAAGGTACATTTCCCGTTCCTTGAACATACGTTTTACCTTGGGGTGGTTGGAAACCTTGGTTCGAGTATTGACCTTGGGGTTGATACCCTTGAGGCACATACTGATACTGGGGTTGACCTTGATGTATAAATTGATACTGGGGTTGACCTTGGGGTACATATTGAGTCTGGGGTTGACCTTGAGGAACGTACTGTCCCATAGGTATGTACTGTCCTTGAGGTTGCCCCCCGGATGCAAATTGTGTACCTTGAGGTTGCCCTCCAAGCGTTAATTGAGGCTGCCCCCCAGGTGGTAACTGGCCACCTTGAGGTTGAGGATTGGGAATAGAACCTGACATCATAAGAATGTCTTCTAAGCTCAACGTCTTAGTACCATTGTTTCCAGTTAATAACCCTTGCTCAATGGGTTGAGGAGATGCTCCCGAAAAAGTACCAGAAAGTGAGTGATACTCGGAGGGAACAGAAGGACCGCTGTACAAAAAAGATTCGGGCGATTGAGTAAACATGGATGACTGTCTTGCCATATTGACGGGAGTATAAAAACCTCTAGGTGTTGGATGATAAGGAGCACGAGGTGGTGAAAAACTTAACCCTAAGTTTTCTATAAAATTAGTCAAAGAAAGATACCAAGAACTACTCCTAGTTGGACTGTAAAAAATTGATTCACGCTCCCTTAGTTCAATAACAGGTTGATTTTTAGGGATGGGGATGCCTACTTCTTCTTCCAAAGCAAGTTCTTCAATAGCAATAAGTCCATAAGGAAGATCTTGGGTGATTACTCTTTCTACCCTAGGTACCAGGACCACTAGAAGTTGGAGAAACAAACCCTGATGTCAGAGTAGCAGCAAATTCACTTTTAGGCTCGGATATTTCGGGTTCTTCACCTATATCACTAGTAGATGAAAAGCTACCAGTGATTTCGGAGACAGACACTGACTATGGATTATAATCTGCTACTAACGGTTGAAAATCAGGATGTATTATCAAAGACGATTCTCCTTCCTCAGGTGACCCAACTCTACTGTCTCTAGGAGTTACGAGGAATTTCAAGCCTTCGAGCTGGCTCGGTACTTCCTTAGGAGGTTGGCCTCGAAGTCTACGAGACCTCCTCAATAACTCAGCCACGTTTACTAACTCAGGAGACTGGCCCTGAAGTCTACGGGACTGTCTTGGTAATTCAGCCACAGTTAAAGACTTTTAACTACTTCACATGCAAACAAAGTAAAATCTCAATAAAAAGCACCTAAAGTCTCTAAAGAACCAAACAAATTTGAATCACACGCCTAAAGAATCTAGGAGATCAAACACACACAAACAGTAACTTTCCGTACCGAAAACACTAGTTGGTGATGAAATCCAACGTCGCAGAGTTCAATACAGAAATGGCGGTTGGAACAGTTACCCCAACAACCTGCTTAATGAATAGACTGGCACAAGTTCCTCCACTTAACCGTCTCGAGTGAAGTGAACCCCCCAGAAAATCCAAGTGAGTCTAGACAACGTCTGCTCCAGGTACAGTGGGATCTTCCCACCACTGTCACCTCAGGAAGAGTCCTAAAGAATATGGCCACTAAGGTTACCAACTGAGACAAATACACCTGGGGGAACAGTCTACGATCCGATACGCACGCAAGGGCAGAGTAGCAAGCTCAATCCCCTTGAAGGCTCCTTGACATAATCCAAGGTTTACCAACAAGTGACCCCAGGCTCCTCGACAATGGTTAATCTGAGGTTTACCGTTTTTAATACGTGAATATCTGGCGTCGTTCCCAATGAGGAAGGATTGATTCCCACACTGGTTTGGACACAATCTCGTGCTTCTCCTTTAAGAGGAGCTTTCCCAGAGCATAAATGCAACAATTGGATTTCTTCCCTACCACAAGATACAGCTACTTGTTTGTTTTTACTGTCTTGGAGAGTTAATTACTCTCCTACTCCAAGACACTAGCCTAAGCTAAGTTGGTGTATCAGAGCCCTAGAAATAAAAATGTTACTAGGTGAATTTTACTTTAAGCGTTAATTTTAGTGGTTTTTATTTAAGTCCAAAGGTGCGGAGATGAAACTCGTGGTATGAAGACTCGACTCAAAATCACTAAAAATGCACCTAAGATGATCTAAACAATCTTTTTCTCTTCGATGAACTTCTAAACTAAGAAAGAGTTTGAGAATGCAAATACTTTGTAGACACAAATCTTTCTCAATTAAACAAATTAAAAGAAGAGCTTTTCCTTTCCAAAGCACTCAAAACGAGACAACTAGTTATTTCACAAAAAATTCCCTTTTTCATTTCAAAGCACTCAATCACTATAAAAAACAAACTTTTTTCCAAAAGAGATTTTTATATTTTTTAATAAAACACTCAAAACTAATGAAAATGACTAACTTTGAGATCTACAAACTATAAAAACCTATTTGAAGTCAAAGCCTACTAAAAGTCTTTTTTAAGGATGTTTTACTTAGCTAGATGTAAGCTAAGGACTAATTTATGCAGAATCACAAATAAGTCAAGAACAACCAATTTTGTTTTCTTTTTGAAAATGAAAATCCAAACTTTCAAACACAAGCTTTTCGAAGTTTTGTAAAGAGAAAACTCAAAGCGGATTCCTCAAACAAGGGGAGATTTCATCAATGGTCAGACTCATAAGAAGGCTGGTAGACACTAAGGTGATCTGAAGTCCCTACAGCTTCTAAGCTCAGAGCCACTACACAACCAAAATGAAAAACAAACCCAACAAGCAAAACTCCTAGGAATTTCACCTAAAACCCTAAAACCAACGAAATCAATCCAAGGAAAGCTTCTGACAAGTCATATGTAGGTCTGGGCAGTGGATAACAATTTATAAACACAAAATAAGCTGACTAACAGAGGAAATCTTAGGGTTTTCAAAATTTTGACAGGGTCCGCAGGCCCACAGTTGGCACAGGTGCGGTCCCGCTCTGTGCTAAAAGCCAAGTTGCGGGTAGATACGCACTGTGTCAAACGGCTAGGGTGCGGTCCTCTCCCAAAGCTATGAAAAACGAAAAATAACCCTGGATCTACAAACTCGACCCAATTTTACACACAACAAGCCAAAAACAGAAACAAAAATAGAGTTTCTCAGGTCAAAGTAAAGACAAGGAAAACAATCAAGTCCCCAGTGGAGTCGCCATTCTGTCACACGGAAAGAGTCGATCTTGCGGACAAGATAGACCTTCCTAGAATCTAAAGAAGACCTAATGACAAGCAAACCAACCAGACACTATCTTTCTCTAAATATGCTTTGATAAACAATAGCAAACAAGTGTTTTTAGGGCCTACCTTAGGTCCAACACAAGCTTGTGGATGCCCTCGCTCCTTTGATCCAAATGAGCTCCTTTTCGCGAATCTGCAAACACAAACAAGGCAAACAAATTAAATAGCACCTGAAAAGCCAATTGCATAAAACATATTTAACATGAAAGTCAAGGAGTCCATGAAACAAATAACATGAGATACTTGTTGAGAAAAATGAGTTTGATTGTATTAATTCAACAGAAGAAGAACTTTACAACCTTTGCCTTGACGCTGTACAAGCTCCTCCCAGGGTCCAGCAAGAAGTCTCCTCTACTTTGACAAGTTTCACTCACTCCCCAATGAAGCCAAAAAGATGTGTGATCTCTCCTCTTAAGCTCAACTAGGAAGTCTTGATTTCACTAGCATTTACCCTCAAAAATGTTCAGCTTCTAACCTCCTTAGCAACCAGCCCAATGCCTGTATTTATAACGCAATGGAGGGAGGTTACTAGGTCCTCCTTCAAAGGGATAGCTCCTCTCATCAAGGGATTAGCTCCTTCTCTTTTGGGATGCATGAACCACCTCAGAGCGAACAATCCACGTCAAAATTCCTTCTAGAAACCTCTAGAATTAACCCGAAGTGAGTTTTTTAAGATAAAACTTGCGCCTTTTGACTTTCACAGGGGTCCGCACCTACACCGTTAGGGACAGAGCGGGCAGGTCTGTAGTTTTTGTACACAGAAGGTGCGGGACCGCAGGTGACCATGAGAGAAAGTGCGGAACTAGAGTTACATTGATTTTTATTGTCTTTCTCTCATTTCCAAAGCTTGATTTGAAGAGCTGAGGTCTGAGACTTGCTTAGGAGGACAGTACAAGTGATGATAGACCCATAATGACTGCAAATAATCATGGTGACGATATTTTTGTGTAACATATATTCAAACCCATCAACAGAACAAATACACAGAAATTTTAGAATAACTCCTTCTATTAATATCTCCCAAGTATTACAGACTTTGTTCACCCTATGCACACAACTGCAGGGATCCACACACTCAACTGCAGACTTCTACACTAAGCCTCTACACACTCAGTTTCAGAGCCTGTACCTACGCTACAACCCAAGAATTAGACTTCTTGCTCTAAAGCTATGACTCTCTTACTTGTTCCATGCCTCTAACAACTTAGAGCTTAGCTCTTTTTATACAATCCCATGGTCCGCATACCATGGGTAGATCTCTTATAGCCGACTTTACTTTACAAAACTAAGGGCAGACTACCCTTTATGACGCATAACACCTTTGCACTCCGCAACCACAAAATGTGGAGTCTTTACAATAATATTACAAAAATTGACTTAAACATGGGCTTTTAGCCCCAAAACTACCCTTCGGGGATCCCGCTCCCAACAACCATTTTCACCTTTTCTTTTACTTATGTGAGATTTATCGCATGATAAAAGGGTGGAATTACATGATTGAGAAATTTCTCATAATTACTTTTCCAAAATATTATAATTATGAGATGATAATTATTTCATAATTGGGATAATTGAGAAAAGCTCAAAATTGTGAAAAAGGTTTCTAGAGTTTTACATTACCAAGGAGATCAACTTGATCCACTTGTGTATGAGTTAGCTATGGGTCCATTATTTTAGAAGTTTCCTAACTTCTCAAGCCCCTAGGAATTTAGATACATTCTCCTGGAGGATAGAATGAACCTATATAATCTCACCAAGAGGAAATAGGGTAGGGTGAAGAATCAAAACTATAGCAAGAGATTTGTTGTATTGGGAGAGGAGACCATACTACAAGCTGGGGGAGGGGATCTTATTTGTTTAAGGTATATTGATGTACTTTCACTTATATGATTAATAGAAACATATGTTCCTTCTATGTATCTATTTTTATTCAACATGCTTTATAGTTGTTTATATGATATTTTGATCTAATGATCTTTTGAGAAAGGTCACTTGTTGTCTCTGTTTTTTTTTTTTGTGTAGGGATTGATATTAGGTGTGGATGAGGTAGATCCCTCAAGTGGATCAAGGGAATCTGCATCAGACCCAAAATCCTTCCCCAACCTGCGAGAAGGCCAGGTGCACACATATTTTCTTGTAATATATAGAATTGATTGCCTCATGCATGTTTAATCATTTGGGTTGGGATACTATTATATCTCTATTGTTCTTTCCTTTTGTGGTCTAGTGATCTCAATCGAGCATGAGATCGCGGGGAAATAGCTCCTTGCATAATTAAAAACAACAAAATTGGTGCTTTCAATGAGAGCATTTTTCTTTTTCCCTCTGTGTATTTAGATCTCTTCTCTTTTGCTTTGGATCTAGTTATTTTTTGGTCTCCCATTGAGTTATATGTGTATTTTTTTATTACTTTTATCTCCATTGGTTTTACTTGCTTATGATTTGAGTGGATCTTAGATATGAAGTTTTGATTTATTTTATTTTTATTAGAGAATTACAGGTTGCGGCTATTTTATAAATTTGTTAAACACACATGGGCAACAAGAGAAATATGAAAGATAAATCATGAGAATATATTTTTATTAACAAGAGATATACATTTATAGTACATGGTTTTACCGTTGGGTTTCACATCCCAAGGTCTCTTGGACTTCCTTTTGTCTATTCGGCTTCCACACTAACCCATTGAGGATTAGGTGTCCAACATTCCCCCCTTAGTCCGAAGGGTTATGTATGAGTCCAAGAAGAGAGTTGTAATACAAAATGTGCAAAAATGCATGGCAGCACTAGGTTGAATGTGCTTTCTAAAATGTTGGTATAAAGGGTGGTGGTTTAAGGATGACCACCAACACTGGAACGCTTAGTGCAGTTCTCGGAACTCTTCCAAAACTGGTAAGAAGTTGAAGTCTTCTGCTAGAGGAAGTGCTCCTATTGTTTTGAAGAGGGAAACCTTCAACCATGAAGGGAGGTCTCAGCCTGCATAAAAGGGAGAACTTCAACCTAAAAAGGGAAGTCTCAACCTGTGATGGTTTAAGGATGTCCAACAACTCTGGAATGCTTAATGCAATTCTTGGAACTCTTCCAAAACTGGCAAGAAGCTGAAGTCTTCTGCTAGAGGAAGTGTTCTCAATTTTGTTCTTGGAATTCTTCTGAAACTGGCAAGAAGCTGAAGTATTCTATTAGAGGAAGTGTCCCATATTACCAACTGAATGCATGTTCAGGGGCATCTTTGTTTCTGGTTACAACTCTGAAACTGGTGTGGCTGGTTGTGGCTTAGGCTCGCTTGATGTGGCTTTGAAGCTTGTAGATGACCATCATTTCCCCCCCTGTCAGATACAAGGTGAGATGATGGAGAAAACTCAACTGCAAGACTATTCAATATTCTGGAACAAGTTCTGACATGTTATTGGAATATCTTCTTGGCTATTGATGCCCATTGCCAAGAAGTGATCCATCCAAGATGAATCTTTGTTGTTGTAGGACGTTTGTTTCTGAAGCATCTGTTTGAAGAATGATTAGTTTTATGACAGTGCTTACATGGATGAAGATCAAAACAGTGATCTTTCAAATGGCCAACTCAGTCATAGTGTTGGCATTTCACAATCTGTTGTTGTTGTTGTGGAAGAGGAGCAGAATTTGAAACAACTGGCGATGAACTGTCATGAGGAGCAGGTGCACTATCATGAATGAATCTAACACTCTGAAACTGAATGGGCTTTGAGTAGTCTGGAATATGAAAGGACAAGCCCTTGTCATATCGAAGACCAGTTCTGTGCTTGTTGTGGACAAGTTGTTCCCAACGTCTGATGATGGACTTGGGAAGTCCAGACTGAGTTTCTGCATCTGCATATACAACTGTTGCTTTATTGGGTATTAAATCTAAACCAACTGTAACATTATTGACTTGTTGTTTATGGGAGTTTGTTTCAATCTTCTGAATAGAAACGGGTTCAGAATGTGACTCCACTGCTGTAATTCTTCCTGTTGTAGCTTTGTCTCAAGGTGCAAAAACTCAATATTCTCCTATGCATTTTGTAGACATATTTTAATATTGAATAGAGAGGTTTTTTTGATCTTAACCATTTCATCAACAGTGGAATGTATCAGAGTATTTAACAACTCTAATGCATTATCAAGTCTGGTCATTTTCTTCATTATCTTATACGTTAAATAAACTGATCACAACTATCAACCAGTGAAGAAGAAGCAACAATCACTCACAATTCAATGTCACTGCAATATTCTCCATAAATTTGCACCAAATAGCTAATGTGCAATAACTCTATTCAATGTACATACTAGGACTTCAACTCAAAGACATATCCTCCAACCAATAGACAACGATGATTGTAATGTATTCACAATCCACTACATATGCATAACAGTTCACTCATGACCAACATATAAAATTAAATAGAGCAACCACCAGACATCCACAGGATTAAAACAAAAGGATCCATGACCACCAGGAAAAATCTTAAACCGTGGTTACACATGCTATTTTTTTTCTTTTTTTCTTTTTTTTCTTTTTTTGTTTTGCAAGTCAAGCACAACTCCCTGCGCTTAGTTGCGATGCAGAAATCAGGCCCCTATTCTCAAATCCAACAGTCAACAAAAATATTGAACAACAACCTTAAACATAATGTGACAATGAGCTACTAAAGTCGTTGGAAGAAGAACTCAGCTTCCGAGTGCCTGGATTGTGTATACCTCTTTGCTGGTGACGGATTAGCTCGAAGCACAGTAAAATGGCTGCAATATGAGGTCTATTGATGCACAGTTCTCAAGATTGTTTTTGTGGTAGATTGTTGACTCCTCTATGTGGTGATGATTCGAAATTCTGATGAATCAATAAACGCTTATACCCCACTATCTAATGCTTCTTCAACGCTCATGTGCAGAATAAGAACAAGGAACCAATCCTTTGTGAGAAGACTTGGTCACAAAAGCTAGAACAAATACAAAACGTTAACTCTTTCCTTTTGGGATGAAATCTTCATCCTTCACTGAAGTCAGCTGGAAGTTAGTTTCCTCTTGCAAAACAAATAATGCAAGTCCGAGTGACTTCCAATAGCTATAACAATGATACCAACATATCAAATATGCTACCATACAAATACATCATTGAGCATAATTTCATTTCCAGTTCTTAAATTTAGTAGCACAGAAAACTCTGCGTGGTTTGAGTTATGATTGATTTCTATAAGCATTCTTTGAGAACTTTAAGGTTTGACTCTACTTAGAAAGAGACAATTACCATAAGCAAGACGTGCTAGCACAAAATGAAGAATGCTCTCCAACATATTTTGAAATGAGTTTACTGAACTCTATTGATCAAGAACCAAGCACATTCACCAAGCCATAACCCGGATGGAGACCATTACAGGAGATGAACACGTATGAAGGAGCCTTAACTGAGCATGAAGCATTAATATATACCCGTATTCAGAGATCAACCGATAAGCTCAAGCCTTCAGCTCATGACCCATAATCTCAAGCCTTAAGCTCATGGATGCATATCATTAATCATTGAAATTTCCTTTGATTGAATGAACGTATACTAACCAAACTAGCATCTTCCTCCTTCCTTCGTTGTTGGACGCTGTGATTTTACAGGATTTGGGGAGTCAGGGTCAGGTTCGATTCTTCGATTTATTGTATATTCAATGCAACATCAACAACTGTCTGCAGGAGATACTCCACATTTACAGCTTCAAAAAAGCGTATACAGCCAACGTATATATGTGACAGGCCAATGTATACAGCGTATACAACGTTCAAAATAGTGTGTCTGCGTTTCTAGAGCCAATCGTTCAAAACTTCCATAGTACAGAGCGGCTAGAAACTCCTCCCCTTCTCAACCATGCATCATGTGCAAGATGCCCAGTAGGGAATATATTTTCGTGCTGCAAAATCTGGGTGCGTCATAGATTTTCTTCACATTTCATCGTCGAGAAAATTTCATTCTTTGAATCAATCAAAAAACTGTACAGTGGAATTTCCTCCATAATTATTACAGGCTTATATCATATATTGATCGTAGAAGAGATTTTAAAAACACCACCGCTCATGGGGGAGATATTTTCAATAGTATAAACAACAAATTTTGAGCCGAACAGTGAAAAAAACAGTTCCAGAAATCCGCCTATGGTTGATTCCAGCCAACCCAAATGAACCTGGTGACACAAAATAAAATGGTTTGCAGGTCCAAAATTTGCAAAACAGATATATGAGGTTAACCACCCAACAGAGTTGCCAAAGATGGAGATCCAAAAATCCTCCCGCGAAGCAAAACCTCAAGGAATCCAACAAACAACAGGGCAGCCTAGAAAGGCATGCGAAGAGAAGAAGTGAAGGGAAGCGGGAAGTGAAGGAACATGTCAGACCACTAACACCAACATTTATGGACAGTGAATTATAGACAAATGCATAGGCACTAGGTGGAGCACGTTATTGCATGGAGCAGTTCATTCAGGTAGACAGGGCGTAGCTAATATTAAGGAGGAGCAGTGTTATGCTCTTAACCTGCAAAATGATAACCAAATACAGAATATGCGAAGAAAAGATACCCATAACACATAATAGCAATGATTTTATTATTCAGAGAGTAATGTTCACTTGCCTCTTCGAGGGGGCAACCTCCAATAGAGCAGAGCTCGACTACAAAATAAGACATGATGCTCCTCGCAGGGAGTCTCTATCCTTTATATATGACTCATACATGCAATACCACGGACCAATACCGTGGGTTTTATTAATACCATCTATCTAATACTACGGCCCATTTGAAACTAACTGTGGTTCCGTCATTAATTGCGGATTAACCACTTACAATTATTAATATGGGCTTTATTGACTCTTGACTATGACGTGATCCCATTACATAAATACCCGCCCCCTTAAGACGAGCCTTGTCCTCAAGGCTGAAGCTACGGAAACTATTGAAGAATAGTGGTTGGTTCCCAAGTTGCATCTTCCGGAGAGGTGTCTTTCCATTTGACGACAACTTCCTTAATCATGCAGTCGCGCAGTTGCTTGTCTCATGTGTCTAAGACTTGTTCGGGTTGAAGCCAGATGGACCCTTCATCCAATTCAGGTAGACTGGTCTGAATTCTACAATTGTTCCCAATCACTTTCTTGAGGCATGAGACATGGAAAACTGGATGGATTTTTGCAGTAGGTGGCAAGGACAACTTGTAGGCCACTTCTCCAATGCGCTGAAGTACTTGATATCGTCCATAGAATTTAGGAGAGAGTTTCTGACACCCCTTGTCCTGGAGTGATGTTTGCTTGTAGCCGTAAAAAGACCTGATCCCCTTCTTGAAATTGGCGCTCTGAGTGATGTTGGTCTACCTATTGCTTCATGCGGTTCTGAGCTTGATGAAGATTCTCTCGAAGATGGGCGAGCATGGTTGCGCGGTGTTGTCGGAGTTGATCCACTGCTTATACTTTTGACCATCCCTTGAGATACGAAGTAGGTGAAGGTGGGAGTTGACCATATACTGCTTCATAGGGAGTCATTTTGGTGGTGGCATGATAGTTGGTGTTATACCACCATTCAGCCAGAGGTAACCACTGTGCCCAAAGGTGTTGCTTTTCTGAAGTGAAACACATAAGGTAGGTTTCTAGACATTTGTTGACGGCTTTGGTTTGACCATCTGTTTGCGGATTATAGGAAGTACTGAGTTTGAGTTGAGTGCCTTGTATTCTGAAGAGTTCTTGCCAAAAATTACTGGTGAAGATCGGGTCACGGTCGAACACAATAGAAGTGGGCATGCCATGCAATTTGAAGATCTAATCCATGAAAGATTGAGCAACCAAAGTTGGTGTAAACGGGTGGGGTAGGGTGCAGAAATGAGAATACTTCGACAGTCGGTCCACAACCACCATGATGACTGACTTGTTCCCTGAATTTGGAAGACCTATAATGAAATCCACAGAAACCTCCATCCAAATTGATGCCGGAATGGGCAATGGTTGTAATGTGCCTGGTGTGTTGACGGTTTCCCCTTTGTGGTGTTGACAGACATCACATTCTGCTACGAAAGTAAGGATGTCCTTTTTCATGCCTGTCCAAAAAAATGATCTTCTGGTGCGAGCATACGTCTTCTGAAAGCCCGAATGTCCTACAATGGGAGATGAGTGCAATTCTGCCAAAATGCGACTTTTGAGGGTGGATGTTGGTGATATTATGACTTTGTCCTTGTAGCAAAGAATATCATCCTGCCACGAGTAGCCCTTGATGGAATTTGGATCTACCTGCAATTGAGAAATGAGTTGGGAGAGCCCGGGGTGTGAAAACCATTCCCTGCGAGCCTCTTCAATCCATTCTGGAATGGGGAGGGAAATTGCTAGTAGAGTACTTTACTCCTCAAATTGGTGAGATAATGCATCTGCTACACTATTGTCTTTCCCTTTCTTGTAAATGATCTCATAATCATATCCTAGCATTTTGGCTAGCCATTTATTTTGTTGTGGGGAGGATAGGCATTGCTCCAAAAAATATTTAAGACTATGATGATCTGTGCTGATTTGGAAATGTCGCCCCAATAAGTAAGGTCGCCAGGTCTCGACTGCATGTAAGATGGCCATCATTTCCTTCTCGTAGGTAGATTGGCCCAGATTCCTCCCACTGAGTTGTTGGCTTGTGAAGGCCAATGGTCGCCCTTCTTGCATTAAGACCACCCCAATACCTCTACCTGAAGCATCACATTCAATGACAAAAGATTTGGTGAAGTCAGGGAGTGCTAAGACTGGAGTGGAACACATGGCATTTTTTAGAGTTGTAAAGGCCTGTTGTGCTTCCTCATTCCAGAAGAATGAATTTTTATTTAGGAGTTGGGTGAGGGGCTTCGTTATGCAACCATAGTTGCAGACAAATTTACGATAATAGCCTGTGAGACCCAAAAGTCCTCTCAAGATCTTCAAGGTCTTAGGTTGAGGCCACTCGTGCATTGCCTGGATCTTTTTGGGGTCGACCTTGACACCTTCACACCCCACAATGTGGCCCAAATACTCTACTTCTGCCATGCCAAATGAACACTTGGACATCTTGACAAATAATTTATGCTTGCGGTGCAGTTGCAAGAGTAGATCTACATGCTGAAGATGTGCGGCCCAAGTGAAACTATAGATGAGGATGTCATCGAAGAAGACAAGGACAAATTTCCTGAGATATGGTTTGAGAATATGGTTCATAAGGCTCTGAAAAGTAGAGGGGGCATTACAAAGACCAAATGGCATGACTAGGAATTCATAATGGCCTTCATGAGTTCTGAAAGCAATCTTGGGGATTTCGACTTCCTTCATGCGAATTTGGTGGTAGCCTGAGCGAAGAATTGAGCCCCATTGAGTTCATCCAGCAAATCATCAACCACCGGGATGGGAAATTTATCTTTGACTGTCAACTTATTGAGGGCCCTGAAGTCAGGACACATCCGCCACTCCCCATCTTTCTTGAGCACCATGACCACTGGGGATGAATAAGGACTAATGCTGGGACGAATGACACCTGCTTCCAAAAGTTCCTTGATGATTTTTTCTATTTCATTCTTTTGGGTGAATGGATATCTGTATGGGTGCACATTTGGGGGTTGGGCCCCTGGAACCAAGGTGATGCTATGATCATGTTCCACTCGCGAGGGTGGAAGCTCATGAGGCTTGTCAAAGATCGGCAGATGGTTATTTAAAATCTGTTGCATCTCAGGATGAATTGGCAGAGGCTTTGTTTCGACTGCCTGGATGGCACTAAATTGAGCTATAACTCCATGATTGCCCTTTTTTAACAATTTTTCCATCCTATGCGAGCTAATGATAGAGGGGGCTCCCGCCTGGAGTCCACGGAGGGTATGTGTGTAGTTGTTCTGCTTAAAACTCATATATAACTCCTAGAAATCTATTGTGATTGGCCCAAGAGTGGGGAGCCATTCAACGCCGAGGACAATGTCGCAACCCCCCATGTGTATGGCAAACATGTGGGTTTTCAACTGATAATCCCCCATTTGAAGTTTGACATTTTCACTGCGGCCTTCACATTTCATTGTGCCTCCATCCGCAATTTGAACTTGGAAGTTAGAAACTGCGCATACAAAACAATGCACTGCTTCTGCGACTTTTTGATGGATGAAATTATGTGTACTTCCACTATCAATCAAGACTATTACTGGGCGATGTTTGAAACCTCTGATTTTGAGAGTTTGAGGGGAAGAAATCCCTGCCAATGCATGCAGCGAAATAATTGGTTCGTCAGGGACATTGTCCTTTTGGTTGTCTTCTTCTAGCGCCTCATGGTCCTCAAGTGGTGGATCTTCCTCTATTGAGCTGTAGTCAGTGGCATCTATTTGAAAAAATTTGGGCTCCTTGCATGTATGACCTGGGGAGTATTTTTCATCACAGTAGTAACATGGTCCTTGCTTTCTTCTTTCGGCCATTTCCGCAGGTGACACCTTTTGGACCTTAAGTGTTTGAGTCGTGTTGTGAGCCTGTGGGGGGCGACCTTTAGCAGAGAAATTTGGGCCACTGTATTGGGCTGCTAATGCACGCTCCACGTTACGAGCTACCTTGCAATCCTCCGTCCATGTGGGAGGGTGGTGCAGCAAGACTTGAGCTTTGATGGCTTCTTTAAGACCGCTGATAAAACATTCCGTGTAGAACGCATCTGAGAGACCCCAAGTGCAGAAGGCTAAGGCTTCAAAAGCTGTAATATATTCATCCACTATACCAGTCTGTCGGAGCTTAGTAAGATGGCCCAAAAAAGAGTCCTCCTATTCAAAGCGGTCTTGAAGAGCTTTTGTAAAGTGGGTCCAAGTCCTAAAAGGTCCGTTGCAACGTTGATGCCATTCCCACCATTGCCACTTTTCATTGTCCAAGTACATGCTCCCAAACATAAGTTGAGTCGCATCATCTAAGATACAATTTAGTTTGAAATACTGCTCCATTTGTGCTATCCATGTCGACGGGTGAGAACTGTCAAATTTATGCATATCCAACTTGGGAGGTCGCTGACTGGGTGGTTGGTGGGTGTGCCAGATGTGAGGAGAGTGGCTAGACTCACCCTCATTATATCCATTTCCATTATACGCCTCCTCGTGGGCTTGCTCCTTGTCCTTCGGGATGAGTTGCGTGACTTGGCTACATAGTCCGTTAAGCTGAAGGCTGAGGTTGTGCATGGATTCTTCAAGTTTGTCCATCCTTTCATTGGCCATCGCTTGAGATCTAGTTTCTACCATACACCAACCTGATGAAAATTTGGGACCGCCTAAAAATTTTCACTAATAATTGAATGGTACCACCGTGCTCAGCTCATCATCCTGATGTTGATGGGCTAGATCACCAATAAGCGCCCGGAAGATCTCGGAGTTTTACTCCTTCCTTATCAATACTGCAGTGGCCAAATCCTCAAAATGTCAATGCGGCCAAAAGTCCTACGAAAATTATACCCCGGTATAGGAACCCTTCACAACGACTCCGATCTGGTGGATCTGAGAGATCTGATGGCGGAACAGACTGCTTCGGTGGATCTGATGGATCTAATAGATCAGAATGGCTGATCTGAAAACTCGAGACTACGGGACTGATGTCGGCTACTACTGCACCCCTTTGCACAAGCGGGTCTGGAAGAGATGTTGTGTGATCCCCCGATAGCAAAAGGGAACTATGGTCTTGAGGAGTGTCAGGTGCTACAGATCGCAATATACATAAGGGTCTGGCAGTAGTACTCGGCCCAATGTTTCAGGGCTCTAACTAAGGAGGATCGACCGTACCCTTAGCCGTACAACCCGACTACCCTATCGTACAGGTGAGTAATCTCCCCGAGTGCTGTTCTCGGTGTACTGTAGCCGCAAGATGGCTGACGGTTTATCTATGGCGAGGTTTCAAGGAAGCCTAGGGGGCTTCCGATATACCCAGAGGGTACGTGGAAGACAATCCGTGCGTGGTTCTGTCTAATGCGCTACTACTCGAAGGGGTACCCACAGGGGTTACAAGGGAGTCCAACAGACATGACCACCTCTTGTATTTCCTGCGTGCATGCCTCCCCAAATCCACAAGTTTATGCGCTCAACCACAGATCCCGTGGTTTAAAGACGTCGGAACACGTCTCTAGCCAAAAAAAAAAAATTGCTAAGAAATGGAGATCCCACCGGCCCTGGAAAGTGCTCTGATACCACTTGTTATGCTCTTAACTTGCAAAATGATACCCAAATACAGAATATGTGAAGAAAATATACCCAGAACACAGAATAGAAATGATTTTATTATTCAGAGAGTAATGTTCACTTGCCTCTTCGAGGGGGCAACCTCCAATAGAGCAGAGCTCGACTACAAAATAAGACACGATGCTCCTCGCAGGGAGTCTCTATCCTTTATATATGACTCATACATGCAATACCACGGGCCAATACCGTGGGTTTTATTAATACCATCTATCTAATACTACGGCCCATTTGCAACTAATTGTGGTTCCATCATTAATTGCGAATTAACCACTTACAATTATTAATATGGGCTTTATTGACTCTTGACTATGACATGATCCCATTACATAAATAAGGGGGTTAGGGTGGGACCCTAACAAGCAGCACAAGTATATGAGAGCAGGTAACACAGAAGAGAGTCTTAAAATAGCCAGAGTCAAGTGCAGCATATATAGTGCCAGATGTCAGGTAGGAGAGGCAGCAGATTTCTGGCAGACAATGAATTAATGGAGAGTTACAGGTAATGGGTAGAACTGGCGGGTCTACACATAGTAAAACGCTTTATAAGGTGGCAATTTTGCTCAATTCTGATTAGGAGAAAGGAAAAACTAACATATATATAGAGACCACAAAACAAGTGGCTCAAATTGGAGCAGGACCAGCAATCGCCTGCTCTGATACCATGTTAAACACACATGGGCAGCAAGAGAAATATGAAAGATAAATCATGAGAATACATTTTTATTAACAAGAGATATACATTTATAGTACATGGTTTGACCGTTGGGTTTCACATTCGAAGGACTCTTGGACTTCCTTTTCTCTATTCGGCTTCCACACTAACCCATTGAGGATTAGGTGTCCAACAAAATTTATGCTCTTTCTTGTATAGAAGATAAAAATAACCATATATCTAGATTTCTCTCAGATTTCTACCCCAAAACAAAGAAAAATCACCAAAAACAAACTTCGTATGAGAGAGTTAAGGCCAATGATCAGCGAGTTTGTTTTTCTTCCACCCTCGTGCGTGGCTATTTTTTCTATCCATTTTCGTTATTTTTTGTACAAAAGTGAGTAAAAATAATTACAGATCTATAATCCTCTTTAAATTTTATGTCAAAAGATCACCTGAGACAGAGTCCGTATGAGGAAGATATGGCTAATTGAAAAATCAACCTATTTTCTATCCGTTTTTCCCAATTTTCGGGTTTTCTTTCAGCATATTTGCTTGATTTTTCAAGTGTGACCCTTCAAAACTTGTTGTTATTTGTTGGATCTATTTCTTATTGTTGCATTCAACTATGAAACATATCATATCTTAGCATACTCTTGTTGTTTTTTTTTCTATCCTTCCTTTAGTGCTACTATAAGGTTTTCCTTAAAGGTTTGGTGTGCTTTGGTTGGGGCTATTGTCCTCATCTTTGGGTCCAATTTTTCAGATCTGTTTAGTTGATCAAGTAACATCTAAGATATTATTTTTATTTAAATTTTACCTTTGTTTGGCTTTTCTCACTTGTTTCTAAGTGATCTCTTTCTTCTCTTGTTCGTTTTTGTCACAATTGTTAGTGTTGTGATTGGTTGTGCAGTTGTCATCTAGAAAAAATCATGTGAGTGTGTCTTTTATTGCTTTATATCACTCTCATTTGATCTTGTTTAGGCCTTCCTGTCTCTAGGGTCTGGTTTTTACCTTTGTAGAACATTGACCTTAGTTGAGCCATTGTGCTCTAGCCCGAGCTTGTTGACATTGCCTTCCTTCTTCCATGTTTGGTTTTCAGTTTGATCACTTTGTGTGTGTTTGTTTGTTTGGCTTTGTTTTCTTAGATTTAACGCTTTTGGAATGCTTTTCATTCTTGCTTGGGAACTGTTCTTTGGTCTCTCCTTGGTTACTTTAATTTTCCTTTTTGATTCATTTTTGGGTCATCAATCTAAAAAAACAATATGGGATAATTTTCATTTTAGAGTTTAGTGATAATTTGCATATAGCTACATTAGGGTTACTAAAAAGAGACATTCACAAAATCTCAGTTTCATGCCACATCCCAACTGTGTAAATAACAGCCCCTTAAAATCAATGCGATAATTAAAATCAACTAGACTCGTCTTTTATTTTTACTAGTAGCACACCAACACTAGCTTAGGCTAGGGTATTGGAGATAGGAGTGTGAGTTAACTACTCCAAGACTACAAAAAAATCTAGCAACTTGTTGTATGGAGCTAAATCCATTTGCAGTAGTGTGGTCTGGGAAGCTCTCCTCACAAAAGGGTCAAGCACGAGGTCACACTTGGGATAATTGGAATGACATGACCCATTTCGTTTAATTTCGGGTGGCGTGATATAGCATAATTTTGTAGGACTTTAGAGGGTAAGTTCCTCAGATAGAACACCAAAGGACACTGCTCACAAACAAATCACAGATCAATACACCAATATTCTTGATGTGGTTAAAACCCTCAAAGAGGGAACTAGTCCACAGCCTGAGCCAACGCAACCACTTCAAGAAATTTATTAATAAAAGAAAGAAAAATTAGACAAGCTTCTCTCGTGAATGGTTACCCAAAATATGACCCTCCATGCTCTTTAAATAGAGATCATGGACCAATCGGGTGTTAATCCATGGATCAAGTGTCAATAATACCGAGGAGAGAATGAACCATCAGATCACTTCATGTCTAGAACATATCGTGACCGTTGGATTATAAGTTACAAAAGTACATAGTAAAGAAACACACTTTACCTAACTCTACACTAGACCAAGTTATACTTAACTATTTCCTATGTGTCGGAATATCCTAACATCCCCCCTTAAGAAAAACTTGGGATAGGATTGAAGGACGTACAAATATGACACAATAGGAGAAGGAAGGAGGCATTGGAGCCTATCCCCCCTTAGTGACAACTTCCTCAACTCCAACCATAAATCAAAGTTTAGTAAACTTCACCTCTATGAGAGCCTTTGTAAAGATGTCTGCAACTTGATCATTTGTTGAACAATATTGCACTTCAAGAACATGGTCATGAATGAGCTTTCTGATGAAGTGCATGTATAGTTCAATGTGTTTTTTGTGCTGATGTTGGACTGGATCTTTGCATAGTTGAATGGAACTTTGATTATCACACCAAAGTGTAGTCGGATGTTGCTGTTGAAATCCAAACTCTGACAGGATCTAATGAAGCCACAGGGCTTCCTTACTAGCTTCTACGACGCCACAATACTCTGATTCTGCTGAAGAAAGAGAAATGGCACTTTGTTTCCTGCAAGCCCATGTAATAGTTCCATAACCAAGAGTGAAGACATAACCGCCAGTAGACTTCTGAACATCATGGTCACTAGCCCAATTAGAATCAGTGAAACCAACCAATAGAGTAGATGCTTCTACACTGTAATGAATCCCAAATTGAACTATACCTGAAACATAACGAAGTATTCTTTTAGTTTCTTTCCAATGACTTTCATGTCGATTTTTCATAAACCGAGCAATAAGGCCAATAGCAAAGGAAAGGTTAGGACGAGTATGGGTCAGATACAAAAGTTTTCCTACAAGTTGACGGTATAAGGTAGCATCAACTTCAAGGGAAGTACAAGTGACTAAAAGTTTGACTCCAAACTGAAATGGAGAAGGGGTTGACTTACAGTCTTCCGTGTGAAAGTGGCGTATAAGATCATAAGCATACTTGGACTAGGAAAGGGAAATACCTTCCTTGGATTGCAAGACTTGAAGACCAAGAAAATAATGCAAGTGTCCTAAGTCTGTCATTTCAAACTTCTTTTTAAGGTTGGACTTCACATGGTTTATAAGGTTGGGATCACTACTAGTAAGGATAAGATCATCAACATAGAGAATAAGAATGATAAGAGACTTTCCCACTTTCTTGGTGTAGACAGTGTTGTCAGAATGACACCTAGAATAGCCAGTATCTAAAAGAAAGATATCCGTTTTGGCATACCAAGCTCAAGGGGCTTGCTTGAGACCATAAAGGGATTTCTTAAGCCAACATACAAGTCTGGAGTTTGTTTGCATAAAGCTAGGAGGTTGTTCCATATATATTTCTTCATGCAAGTCGCCATGTAAGAAGGAAGATTTAACATCCATCTGATGGACTTCCCATTTGAAAGAGGCAGCAAGGGAAAGAACAAGGCGGATAGAGTTCATTTTGGCAACAAGGGATAAGGCTTCAGTATAGTCAATGCCTTCAACTTGTGAAAAGCCCTTAGCAACAAGACGAGCTTTATGTTTATCAAATTTTCCATCTGGTCCAAACTTGGTTCTGTAAACCCATTTACATCTAACAAGTTTTCTTCCCTTTGGAAGAGGAACAAGATCCCATGTATCATTTGTCAATAATGAACAATATTCTTCATTCATAGCTACATCCCAATCCGGATGGCCTGAAGCTTCTACAAAGGTGTCAGGATCATAATTCACTGAATCTTGAGCCAGTAAAGAAGAGCCTCTATTGAACTGAGAACATGTACGTCATTGATCTGTAGGATCACCTACAAGAGCACCTGCTACATCTTGAGTAGCGTGGACCCATTTTAGAAGCTAAGGAGCTGAAGGAGGATCTTGAGAAGGTGGGGGAGGACTTTCATCCTCGCTGTCATCATCTGAAGAATAAATATTTTTAGAAGTAGAAGGGATAGAGAGAGGTGGCACATGTGCCAAACTAGGCTTGTAGGCCGATATATTTTCAGCAAACTTTACATCTCTTCTAATGATAACATTTTTGGACTTAGGTGAAATAAGTCTATATCCTTTAACATCTTTAGAATATCCAACAAAAATATATTTTTCACTCTTAGGTTCTAAAGTTTTATGTTTCTCATCTGGAATATGGGCCCATGCTTCACTTCCAAAAATACGAAAGTGACTTACATCTGGTTTAATAGAGCTCCATGCTTCTTCTGGAGTGATATTCTTTAAAACTTTAGTAGGAGTGCAATTTACTATGTAATTTGCACAGTTAATTGCTTCTGCCCAAAAATTAAGACTAAATCCTTTAGATTGAAGCATACAATTAGCCATTTCCTTTAAGGTGTGATTCTTCCTTTCAACTACACCATTTTGTTGTGGAGTATATGGAATAGTATGTTGCATTTGAATTCCATGTTCAATGCAAAAGTTGATGAATTTGTTGTTAACATATTCTCCGCCATTATCTGATCTTAGCTTAAAAATTGGATGTTTAGATTATTTCTCAACAAAGACCTTAAAGGCCAAGAACATGTTAAAGAATTCACTCTTGATTTTAAAGAAGTATACCTAACTGCATATGGAGAAATCATCAATGAAAGTTAACAAATACTTGTAGCCAAAGAAGGAAACTGTTAGGTTCCTATACTAATAGGTTTCATTTTTCATGATTGACAGTGGAAGTGCCAAATATGTTCATCTTTTCATATTGCAAAGGTTCCATATTTTGTAAAAGGATTAGAGAGGATTAAAAAATGTAAAGAGGGTATGCCCTAAAAGAACAATCAAAAGGAAAAAAGAGTGAATTGGTCAAGAAAAAGTAATAAAAATGAACCCCAAAGAAAGACCAAGAAAGTGGCCAGCCAAAATGCCACTGCTAGCTGATTTGCAAGTTCACAATGTGCAAAGTCTTGTTGTTTATCACACTTGATGGGTGGCCCAACAGTTCAATCTGGACCAGTCCAAGTTTAAATTGCTTGTTGTAGAATAGAGAAAAAATATCTGTCCCAACAGTTTAAGCTTGGCAGATCACTAGCTAGGTAGAGAAATTAAGGAGCCCAACTGCTTAATCTGGGCCCTTGGAAGAAATAAGGGTAGATTTAGATAGGAGGACAGTCAAAAGAAAAGAGGATAATCAGGGTCTGCAAGTCTAAGTGCACCCATTCAAAAGGAAGAAAAAATGTTAGGTGTATTAGGCTGGGTAGGTAGTTTGAGGTTGCAGAAGCAAGGTTTTGGTCACTTATGATACTGTCAAGGAGAGCTCATCTCATCAATGAAAGAAATGTCAAAGCAGTTGTTTGATGGCACCACTTTGGAAGCATGTCTAATTCCCCTTCAATCCCCCTAAAAAGTCTCTTACTAACATCCCCTTAAGGGCCTTGGGATCTGCCCAATAAGTCCTGCTTTCACTTCATTTTTGTCAAATACTGAGTCAAGTTTTGGGTTTTCTTAAGGAAAAGAAACCACATTTCTTGTGTAAAAATCCTCACTCTAAATTCCATTCACTTCTTATATCTAAGCTTTCCTTCATAAACTTAGCTTCATGCCCCTACACTTTCACTTCACAAGGTCATATTAACTTCTAACTCTATTAACAAGCTCCCTAGATCACCCCTATTATATAAAAACCCAAAAATAGTAAGTATTCCCACCCCTTGGCACTATAGCCCTATAACATTAGTTCGGGGAAATGCTAAGTTCATTTGGGGCTTGGCATTAGCCTTTCCGTGTTCAAACCTGGGTTTAATTTAACATTTGGTTAAGTTAATAACAATTCCCCCCCCTTTTTCACTCGTAAACCTTATTGTTTTACCCTGCGCGCTCACATTTTCGGGTTTTGTTTAAATATTTGATTAAACAATTAAACTCTACCCCCGGCGCATAACCATATAAGACCCACAAACCCAAAGTTCTGAACCCCCGCAGCATTATATAAAGATTAAAATATTCAGCGGGCCCCGTACATTAACATGCCGCCAGCTCGCAGTCCCGTCAACCCTCTGATCCACCCTCCCAGATCCGACGGCCCTCTTTGATTTCGGAGCCGCCCCGACGTATGAGGGTTAGCTCACGATGGAGGGTGGTTTTGCCGCCGTACGCGGGGACGCGTGGCCCATTTTGATTGCATCAGGCCCACGCTGACACTTACCACCCCCATACCAAAGGCAGTCTGATAAAACCATTTACAGCCTTCCGTCCCTGCTGCCAACGTCATACACCACATTGTCACCTGCGTCAGCCCCATGTCACTGCTCCGTCCGACCTATCTGCCTAATCATTCCGTCATGTCAGCACCCACGTCCGCTGCCATGTTACCCACCCTACCCTGCTACAGTGCCATGTGACGTCACGCTGACGTCAGCACACAAAAAGCGCCAAAATGCCGCAAAAACACAAATTTGCGTTAAAACTCGCGAAAGTGTCGTTTTTGTTTGTCTTTTATGCAACTAAACGGTGCAAGTTCTTGCATGAAACTTACGTCCAGTTCGCATTCGTCATTCCCATCAGCCACCTAGGTGTACTCGACCTGCAACCCGACCTCTTCGACCTCCGCCTGCAACTCTTCACCACAGAAATCTCTTGAAAGGACAGGTATTTACCCGAAAAAATGCCCGTAACCCTGTTTTTCATAATTTATTTGCAAAAAATTGCCAATACACCTAAAAATTCACCTGGAAGACATTGGCACCCATGAGCTTCTCCTCTTTGCCCCACTGTATAACCTGATTTGAGACCAAAACCCGGCATCTTTGTTATCCCCTGCAAAATTTCCATTAAACTCGAAATTCAGCTCCACTTCTCCCGCAAAACCACTGAAGACTATCTGCAAAATTCCTTTTATTTTTCTCCCTTTCAGGTGAACTTAGTGCAGAGCCCTGCATAGTCTTCATTTCATTGAGTTTTACTCATCAATAACATCTTTGCATAGAACATAAAACTCTAAGTTCCTTGCCCAGAAAACCATTGTCAGAACTCTGCTTTTTGTTGAAATACAGGCCTAATCCAACTATAGTCACAGTCAAAACATGGAAGCCCTAGTTGACCTCAATATTGCACCACTAAATGCACCCCATAAACAGTTAGAATGGATTCCACTGGCAGATAGAGACTATCAGATTGTTGATATGGAAGGAGACAAGCCTCATCTTCAGGCTTTCTGTGAGATAAGGAATAAATTCAGAAACAAAGATGACCCATTGGGAATATGGGAGTCCAACATGCTCAGTAAATGTCTTTCCTGACCTCATACATCAATGCTGTTCCAATTATGAGCCTTCTCAAAGGGCAGTGATGGGCCCTGCTGGTAAATTCCTCTTTTACATTACTCCTCAGTCTATAAATGAGATGTTGCAATTCAAACCAACTCAGCCTTTGGTCCCCCTTTCCATGAAGAATCTGTTGGATCAAGCCTCAAAGTTTCCCTCTGCAGAGATTGACCGAATTTCTAAGTTGTTTATGCCACCGGAATGTTACTCTAGATTCACAATCCCCTATCTCCATGTTTCGTTTACTGAGGAGGGAAAATGCTTATAGATATGATCTCCTACATCCTGGGATTCAGAACAAGTGAAAATGTGGACAGCATTGTCTTTGCCTTGATGTCTATCTTCACTCCAGGACAACCCCCTGCTGTCAAGTATGACTATGCTACTTTCATAGCCGACAAGATTCATGAACAGTTCATGAACCTAGAAAGGGAAAGGGTATTCAAATACACCTCATATATCTATCATTTGCTACTATATTATCAGTCTGAAAGTTTCCTAGTCTTCCTCAAAAAATTGGATGCTAGGGGGGAGAGGAGGTCAGTCATATTTTGGTCATCAGTATTCCATCATGTTAGTTACTCCCCATACACATATTGTGAGTTCATTGACCTTTTTGTCTATCCAGCTACCTGCTTATTATCAACAGATCCTCCTCCCAGACTCACTGATGAGATGCAAAAGATTCTACAGCTTTCCAAAAGCTACAGCATTGGTGACTGGTATTTTTACCAAAACCACACAGTAATCAGGATTTATGGCTGTGAATTAGCCCCCTACCAACTGCCAAAATATTCCCCTATGAGACTCTTTGCCTTAGAATACTTTTGGCAATTTGGTAATGCAGATATGATTCATTTCCATGGCAAAAGCAAAAAGGCACAGCTGAAAATCAGACATCAATTGGGCCCCTTTATTTTCAATAAGAGAGAAGAAGCATGGAAGGATGTTGACCAGATGTTGGGAGAGAAACTTAAGCTCAAACTAAGTTTCATTTGGTCACCATATAATCCCAATCACTTTATAAGCCTTAGAAGAATCAAATATAAGCTTGTAGGATATGTACATTGCAATATCCCTCAAATTGAACAATATGCCAATCAACAAGAATGGGTAGAGGTCACATTAGTGGAAGAGCTTACTGAAGAAGAGATAACAGAAAAAGCAATAAAGAACCTAGAAAAATCAGTTGACTTGGAATATTTTGGATAGGTCTTTTTTACAGCTCCTCGGCACCTTGGAGAAGGCACCTCATCTGCCATGACCCCCCAACAACCAGCTCAAGAAAGTGCTCCACTACCAGGGACATCTAAAGGAAAAGCGGTGCAGCATTCAGAAGAGCAAGTGCACAATTTAGAGCAGCAAGAAACAATGGCAGACCGGCCAGTTTCTACAGATGAACAGAGTCAAGGGCAAGACCCTTTAACTCAAGCAAAAGTGACTGAAATTCCTGTGTTGCAGACTCCTGCCAATGAAGAGAGAGCAAAGAAGAGGGATAGACAGGAAGAGACCCCTCCAGGGACATCCACAGAGCAGCAAGGAGAAAAGAGACAAAGGTTAAATCCTTTTTCAGAGGAAGAAATGCCAGAGGGGCCCACTGAACAGCAAGTTCCCCCAAGCATGGAAACATCGGCCAGCTCCTTTCACCAGGAGCAAGAGAGACAACAGGGGGTAGAGGTAACATCCACCAGGAAACAAGGCCGACAGGGCTCTGACATTAAAAAAGCATTCACTGATATCAAAGCTAGGAATGAGCCAGTGAGATTACAGCTGTACAACCAGCTAATAAGGATGGCTCCCACCAATCAGCAAAGGCTAATGGCAGCCTATGACATCCAGGAAGGGAAAATGTCCCTCGGACATTTTAGACCTACAATTCGGCAACCACAATTAGCTGTCGACTACATCAGAACCAATCTGGAAGTTTTCGCCAAGGATATCCATCCGATGGACCAGATTGAATTACATAAGCAAACCGGGAGAATTCTTTATTCTACCTTGGCAGATAAAACATTATTAGCCCATAGATTACAAAACTCTCTGCACAATACTTCTGCACAGCTAGAATTGGAGAAAGCTTCATCACAGGCCAAGGACTATAGAATCATGTCCTTGGAGGAGATCATCATAGAGCTAGGACATGATCCCACTGATCCCAAGGGTGTCAAAGCTTTGATAAAAAAAGAAAGATGAAGACATAGCCGCCCTTAGAAGACAAATCAAGCTGCCAGCTACACTGCATCCTCAAACTACAGAGGTAGCACAACAAAAAGAGGAGCAGGATGTCGTAGCTTTGCTTATGACCTTACATAAAAGGTTAATAGAAACAGAGAGTGCCCTGGAGGCATCATTGCAGGGAAGACAGGAAGAGTTGGCCTCTCAACCAATTCAAACGGCACAGATCCTTACAGCTGCTCCTCCTACGTCCACCACAACAGTCCCTCCCACTGTTACAACATCAGAAGCAGGTACCTCAAGCTTAGCACTAGTTTCAGCAACTACTATAGCACATGCAGAGCAAGAGACCAGCCTGAGAATGGACAATATGATGAAAGAAATAGAAGCCCTTGAAGTGCAGATGGCGGAATTGACAGAAACCAAGGAAAAGATGTCTAGAATTGAGGGAAAATATGACAAGTCAAAGCAGGATGTAGCTGAGAAGACAAGGGAAGTGAAAGCCTTGGAAAAAATAATAAAGGAGCTGGAAAAAGAGCTTACTTTTGATAAAACTCTAGCAGATATCAAGAAAATTTTGTGGGCCAAGATTGGCCAATCCATTACAAACCAATGGCAATCCATTGAAACCATTCATGAGCAAATGGATTTGATAAGCTTGGCTCAGTTTGAAAACCAAAAGGCTAGAGCATCTTTAGGAAATATGCCGGAGCAAGCTAATAGAATGATCCAATTCCTGAATACTCGTACCAAACGGTAGTTGGCAGCAATAGGAATCAGGAACATGACTGATACTATCTTGCTAATAAAAAGAGTGTTGACCCTTAGGAATTTTTTGCAGACATTGGAAAGAAAATTCCAAGAAATGCAAGCAGAGGTGGATGAGTTCAAGATAAATATCACGGTGTTACAAAGCAGAGGGCTACCAAGTTTAGTAACTAGCGCTGGAAGACTACTATCACATGACCATTATGCCAATAGAGTAAACAACTATGCTTCCAATCAAATCACAGCTTCCTCAAGCACATCAGAAGAAACAGGGCCTCCATCTGGACAGAGTGTTTTTGATAAACTAGAAAATCTATTCTACATTGCACACGAGATAAACCATCTCTTTGAAGACCAGCAAAACTTTTATAGATACACAGAAGCTGATGAAACACTGATAAAGATACAAAGGCATCAGCTACCTACAAAATATTGGTGGAGAGGAATGATGAAGACATTGCTCAAGTGATTTTGGGTATTAATTCTTTTTTGTAAACTACAGCTCAGCATATACAGATGGCGTGCTCCACCTGTCAAAAGGGAAGAAAAGGCAGTGAAAGGCAAAAACAGAATGACCACTACAGCTCAATAAATGCAAAGAAGCCGAGCACCCATGATGAAGACAAAGACAAAGTCAGCAACGTACCAGCATCAGAAAAACACACGCAGAATAAATGCGCAGCAGGCAGCCAACTCATTCAGCCCAGAAAGTCAAAATTTTCTGACAAAATGGACAGCTAGCAAGCCAATATTAACTGCAATGTTTAATTCTTCATTTGCTCCCTTGGTAGAGTTGGTGATGTAATTTATTGCATGAAAACTCATCATATAGATATTTTGTATCTTATTTTTGTATATATACCTCCCCATAGAACGTATTTGGGGTTGGTTGGTGATTCTCTCTAAGAGCTACACTGTAAATTTTCAGACTTTTAATACAAATTGCTGGTGAAGTTCATGGGCTCTGCACTGTCTGGATGTGAAAGTAATGAACTGCATTCTGCTACAGAATTCCTGTGTCGTTTAATGGAACAATAAGTTATTATAAACCGTGTTTTGTCTTTCTGTGTTTGCAAATTTCACATATGTTTCATGATCTTAGTAACAGAGAAGAAAAATAGCTCAGGACTTGTTTGAATACACCCTCTGCTCAATCTTTGTTTCTAGCTGTGTTTTCTTCAGAATTAGTCATAAATATGAATTCTTGATTGCTCATGTTTGAACTGATTCTCTCATTATGGATGCTGTTTAGGAATTCTTAACTACTCCTAGATAATATTCTCACGCTTTCCCTCTATCAGCATATTGAAAGATCCTTGACTACCTTTCATTCCCTGATTTCATGCCATCGATTCCCAGATTTGAATAATTGTTCCATAGTTGCCTATATGGCTCTGTAGCATTACCTTTCCAAGAAATACTCTCAGCAGTACATAATCATTAACTCCATTGCCCAATGGTCTAGGCTGTTCTAAAAAAAACTGCATACTAGTTCTGTTTGAAATCATCATCCAACCAGATATAAAACAAAACTCTGTACATCATAACTAGCCTAAAATTACACCAAAACAAAGTTAAATTATAAAGAGAGAGCCCTCTCTGGTTGCAGGTAGGCTATAACCTGTAGCTAAAAGATTGGTTAGTGGTTACCTCGGCCGTATTCCCTTAGGAGCCAGGGAAAAACCTGAGTGATAACAGAAACAACTGGACGTGGACCACATAAATCACTATGCACAAGCTGTAAAGGGGTTGAGACATACCAAAAGGCACGTTTTTCAAAACTATCCCGATGATGTTTTCCAGGTACACATCCAGCAAAAAAACCATCTCTACAAGATACCAAAGGAAGACCTGTCACCATATTTTGTTTACATAGATTTTGAAGGGAGCGATAGTTTAAGTGACCAAATTGCTCATGCCAAAGTTTGCTGACTTCATCATTATGAGAAACAAATACAGAGGGAAGTTTTGATGACCCAAAGTTGTTAAACTTATACAACCTTGTAGAATCATCAGCAATGCCAGTAGCTAAAATCTGTCTAGGATCTCTCAGGTCCTTAATTACAACATCGTGAGGTGAAAATTCAACAATTTCACCTTCACCTGAATGAGTTATCTGATATATAGATAGAAGGTTGCAGGATAAGTTTGGAACACATAATACATCATTAAATTGACCATTGTCTAAATGAATAGTTCCAGTCCCTACAACACTAGAAGATCTATAATCACCAACATATATATTTTTGGTGTTACAATCATTTAAAGAAGAAAACATGGCTATGTTTTTGGCCATGTGATAAGAAGCTCCAAAAATCAATGAGCCACTCATGAGAATGAGAAGAAGAATATACATTAAGTGTATAACTAGACCGAGATGCTTGACAACCACATGCAGAAAGTGTTATTCCAGAAGATGAAGTTGAAGTTGAAGAATGATCCAAATGAATGTTATGCTTCTTCATTTCTGTTTCCAAGGCTTCCATATTCTTAAAGCATTTGGATTCTAAGTGGCAATGTTTATCAGTATTCTTCCCTTTGTTTTTATTTGCCTTATCATTTTGTTGAAATGATTTTTCATTTTGAGACTGAAATTGCTTAGGACCCTTGTTTGGTTTAGGGCCATTCTTTTTAGGATACTGCTTCTTAGGATTCTTTGAATTTGGTTGGTGTTGGGTGGCTAAGGCTTTCTTAGAAGAGTTTCTAAGATTAAGAATACCAAGATGTAAGAGTTTTTCTTGTTCTCTTATTAAAGAATGACAAAAGGCATCAAAAGTGGGAGACTTGTAGTCTTGTCCTTGAGAAATAAAGGCTTCTCTAGTAGAATGGAAGGTGGAACAAACACAGAGTAGGCTGGTCCCAACTTAGTAAGAATGGAATAAATAAGGCTACCATCTTCTTTCTTAACCTTAACACCTTCCAAGAGAAGTCTAAGGGTCTTGAACTTGGACAAAAAATCTTCAATGGAAGGAAAATTATTGGGGTCCAATGTAAGCAACTCATTTTCGAGTTGATGGGCTCTAATTTCATTTTTAATTCCAAAAACTTTAGTGAGTTGTTTCATTACTTCATTAGGGGTATCAAGTTCCGCGATATGGAATCTAAGGTCTGGAGAAATAGACATACCTATCAACCCACGTGCTTGATCTTGCCTATTTTCCCATTTGGCTACCTTATCTTCATCTTTAGGTTTAGTTTCTTAGCTTGAGGCTATTCTATAAAGACCTTTACTTCTAAGTAAATCCGCAATGTAGGACCACCATTGGAAAGAGTTGGTGTTGTCAAGAATAACTTGGCATGGACTTTCCATTTTAATAGAAAATGAAGTTGTAGATGCTGAAACGAAGTGTTCCAATGTAAATATCTCGAAAAATTAGGCCGGCTCGAAAAAAACGACTCTGAAAACGGCTTCCAGATGAAGAAATTATGGCTTTTTAAAGAAAAGTTGTTGAAGATGCCGACGAAGTGCATGAATGTACAGAAATGAATGATAATGTTATATTTTAAAAAAATCCATCCGCCCTACCCCCCCTTGCCCAACTTAATCATATTAGCTCACTTAAAAAAAAAAAAATTATGTGACCCACTTTTATAAATAAGTGAAAGTCACTTTTACAATGGTACTTTATGAGCTACCCACTAAATTGTAACTTAAATAAAAGATAAAGAGACTTTAGAAATATAAGTGACTCACTTTTTATAATGGGTGAGAACACTTTTACATAAAGTAACTTTTAAACATAAGTTACATGTGCTTTTTGAAAAAGTAGCTCAACAAAAAGAAAGACTTGAAGTCAAGACCTCTATTCTCATAAAGTAACTTTGGACCAAGTGAGCTAGATTAAAAGGTTAGTAATTTTTGGAAAAGAGGAAGAGGTTTTTTTAGTTTTTTTTTTTTTAGTCACTAAAGCTTTGGGGTGCACGCTTACTTCAAAAAGCTCTTTGTGCCTACAAAAAAAAAACCACACAACCCAACACGGACATACAAAAAAACAAACCTTATGGCTTGGAGTTAGTTTTTACCGGAAACTAAATATTTTCCTCTATGTTTCTGATTTTCCGAGATCACACTAAGGTGCGGCGGAAAAGAGCATATGCATGAGAAAAATCCTTCCTTTTTGTTTTTGATTTGCCCAGATCACACAGAGTCGTGGGGCAAAGAGCATACGAAAAAATGAAAGGTACAGATCTGGTAATAAAAAACAAAGAGATAAATAAACCGAAATAAACAGATAGATAAATAGTTAAAACTGCAAATAAAGATTGTATACCTCCATATCTTAAAAATGATGTAGCTAGCGCTACCGGAAACCCTTTCGCGTGAAACAAAAAAGGTTCCTCACTGGAACAGAGGCTCCTAACACAATAGAGCAATCCTCTCAACCTGAAAGTGGTCAGAAACAGTAGATCTAGGAAACGAAAATTGGATGCAATTGCACCAACTTCCGATTTGGATCACCAACGGATACAACCCTCAAATAGCTTTGATACCATGTAGGAATTTACATGATAAGTTCCTCAGATAGAAAACCAAAGTAAATCACTCACAAACAGATCATGGATCAATACACTAGTATTATTGAGGTGGTTAAAATCCTCAAAGAGGGAAACAGTCCACGGCCTGAGCCAATGCGACTAATTCAGGCAATTTATTAATAAAAGCAAGAAAATTTACATAAGCTTCTCTGATGAACGGTTGCCCTACAAATGACACTCCATGCTCTTTAAATAGAGATCATGGACCAATTGGGTGCTAAGCCATGGATCAAGTGTTTGTAATATTGAGGAGAGAATGAACTATCAAATCACTCCATGTTTAGAACATATTGTGACCATTGGATTATAAGTTACAAAAGTACATAGTAAAGAAACACACTTTACCTAACTCTACACTAGACCAATTTATACTTAATTATTTCCTATGTGTCAAAATATCCTAACAAATTTTCACATGTACAAATAGTGTTATTAGTGTTTACTATAGCACTTGGGGACCACTTGGGAGGAAACTCTTAAGGGGATTTCAGTCTTAACTCCTTTATGGAGTTAAGCATCCTACCCTTGCGTGTGGATTTGTCCTACGACTGTCCCGCCAAGTCGTGTCATTATCGGTGATTACTATAGTGGCCTATATTCTTAGGCTCATACATGGGTGCAGGGTTGAGGTCATCTTCTCTGTACATGGGACAGACATTAGTGATACTCTCTCAATCCTCTTGGGGGGTTCCCCACATCTTGTGAGGGCACTTGTGTTGAGTTCGTAGCTAAAAAGGCTGGGAAGCAGGTCACCAGTATAATTGTTCCAGTGCCATCTTCTTTGTATTATGGTTTGCGTGTGCTATCTTCTAGGACATTTCTAGTGTGTGTTTTTTAGCTTGAGTCAATAGTTTTGACCTTAGGGTGTTTGCACTAACATAATTGTGTTAATTTATAATTTATCACCCTGGTTGAATTTGTTCATTGACAGACACTTCGTCTTCACGATTTTCCTCTTGAATAAGGTGGAATTATTACTCCGACACGGAGAGTGTCTGTCGATGCTCAATACTTAGACCAACACATAGTCTTGGAGTTTATACCTCGTTCTTCTAGTACTAATCTAATTTCTGTTAAAACTTTGGCGGACGATTCTACTACTCCTTCCAACCCACCTTTAACCATTCCATCATGACCTGAGTTGTTGCGGATGAACCCTGATGGTTCTACACCATCCTACACTTACATACCTTTTTCAGTTATCTATCCTATGGTAGATTCTGAGACCTCCTTACCTTCTGCATCAACAGTGTCAGATGCCATGTCGCCATTACTGCCTCTTAGTGTGGCTATACCTACTCCTTTTTCCACACCTCTCACTTATTCTTGGGGCATTCCACCAGTCTCATCTATATCTCCGCCAAATTTATTGAATGTTTCCATGCCCACACCATCTCCTATACCGACCATGGTGCCTCAACCTATTCATCTGGTAGGATCAGGAGTCTTTTCACCTAAGTTTTCTCAACCAATGGTTCATGTTCCTCACTTAGGCATGGTTACTTCTGGAAGTATGTGGCAGGGGGGTCATCATTTGTTCCTAGTTAGCATGGGAGAAACATTTCTTCTATTATGTCACAAGCTTGGTACATTTTTCTCTTTGGAGGGGCGCTACCCACCAATACTTTTCCTAGAGGGGCTAGTTTATTTGAGGGCAACCCCACTGCCAGTGTTGTCTCTCGCACTGGTTATCCTCCTTACATCTGTCCTACTACAAAAAGTGGTACTTCTTTTACTCCTAGGAACAACCCCATAAGCATACATGCTCTTGGGGGTCGTTTTCTCTCTAGAGGTACATACCCTGGGGGAAAGATCCATTTACCAATCATTTTGGCTAGCAACAGTCTTATGTCGAGGTGAACCCTTGCTTTAACCAACAAATGCATCATTATAATCCTTACATGAGGGGACTGCAAGGTTGGTCAGGGGCTTCTCCTGCCTATGATCCATTTATTCAACTCCATAATCCGTTCCTATCCTCTCTTGATTTACCAGACTTGGAAAAATTGACTAATGACCCCATCCATCATGATCCCTAGTGGCCACCCATGCCCACCAAATTATCGTCAGATATTCCCAAGTCTGAAGGGAAGCCTGGGAATACATCCACTCACATTACCACTTATCATTCATAGTTCTCATCTAATTCTTTGGTGGATGATTCCATTAAACTTTGCTTATTCCAACGTACATTAAATAAGGATGCTGCAAAGTGGTATATCGAGTTAGATACTGCATCCTATGGTGACTTTGCCTCCATAGCTCAAACCTTCTTGAAACACTTCGAGTTTCCTACTCGATATGATATTGAATCTGACCTCTTGTCCAACTTCAAACATGATGATGCCACGTTAATTTCTGGTCACATTCATGATTGGCATCATCGCAAGAGGTTAATGAGAACCAAGTTACTTGATGAAATATTACATAAATGGTTCATTCATTCTCTCCAAACCTAGATTGCCAAAGATGTGTCCATGTTTCAAGCTTTTACTGAGGAATAAGCCATTTTAGCTACCTAATAGTTGGATCTTATCTATTCACAGTCGGTTATGCTCTATGAAGTGTTGCCTAATGCCCCTAGGCCTTCTATTGATCCTCCTAAACATATTCCTAGCCCACATGTTGATGGCGTGATTAGCTATGTTTCCGATTCCATGAGCAAACTTGTTGCCCATATTGGGCAATTGATTGTAATATCTCAAGCCCCATCAAGTGCATCTAGCTCTGCTAAAGCACCCTCTCCTGAGTATTCCATTGATGTTCTAACGATATTTTCCACTCAATTGAAGAACAACCAACAATATTGTGGTAAAAAGAATAATAAGAGAAACAAGAAAAACAACCAAAATGCTTAGGAATCTGAAACCAACCCTTAGAATTAGGCCGGGGGCACCAGTGAACGTCATCGTAAAGTCAAGTTCCTTTATAAAATTTGTCAAGATGACCACCTCACTCATGAGTGCCTTCGAATGGATGAAGTCCATAGGATTCTTTCACCACCATCTACTCAACAGCTTATTATTTTGACTCATTCATTCCCTGCACAACCTCGGCAATAGATGGTTGCTCAACTTACTCTACCTCCGCAAGGGGGAAATGAGGGGTCATCTTCTCATCCCCCCAATATCTCATCCATCTTTATGTGCAAGGAATAGGTAAATGTGACTGCACGAGCTAAATTCTATGATGTTCCAGACTCAAGTTCTCTCTCTAAGGACTCACTAGCTCCAACTACCTCCAGTGGAACTCTCACTTTGGATAACCCTATGGAACCTGTCTGTCACCCCCCAAAGGGTATTCTTCGTAAGATGACACACAATCCTTCTGCCAGGGCTGCTCAACATTACAGTATTGTTGAAGATCTTTCCCAGGCTCCTTGTGCCATGTCTTCCTTAACGGTTTTGCAAAGTTGTCCTCAGTAGCGTAAGGCCTTATTATATGCCATTGGAAGAGTTGATTTGTCTGACTCTAGTCTCATCACCTTTAATTCCAACAAATCCGCTCCTCACCTTTCCCATCAAATTTCTTTTCAAATCATTGTGTGTATTTTCCATAAGAATATTCATCGCACTTTGATGGATGAAGGCTCTTCCATGTGTGTTATGTCAGTATCTTTCTAGAAGGCTCTTGTCTTCTTGCACTCGCCATGTCCAACACCACTCTCCAAGCCTTTGACAGTCACAATTTTGTACCTAAAGGAGTTCTTCCAAAATTTTCCATTGAGTTAGGAGGTAAAATTGTAAATGTTGATGTCGAAGTTGTCGACGCCTCGTTAGATTACAACCTAGTCCTTGGACGTAATTGGTTTTATGTGATGAACGCAGTCGTATCATTTGTATTTCTTCTACTTTACTTTCCTCATGAAGGCAAGATCGTCACTATCGACCAGCTTGACTATTGCATGCCATCGGCCCAAAATTCCACTACAAGGAATTCAGTACCACTTGTGGGAGATAACCCTGGTCAGTATTAGAGTGTTGGTGTGGGCTTGTTTAAAATCTTATCACTTATTGGGGTATTTCCTCAATTACCTCCTCCTACCACTCCTTCATCATCTTCTAAATATCCTATGCATATGATCTCTTCTGACACCTGTGGACCCCATAAACCTCTTGATCCTTTGGTGGTGTCGCTTGATCTTATGGAAATTGATCAAGCTAGTGAGCATCCTCCACCACCTGTTGTGGAAGGGATTGCCTCTCTAGCAGTCTTGTCAATACCTCCTGATCTTGGTCAGAAACTCCATCCCAATACGGAATATGATAAGTTTCCTTTGCCCACATAGATCGTCACTCTGCCTATTCCACATGACTCCCTTGATGATGAGTCTTATTCTCAACAAGTCATCTTGGAGGTCATGGATTCACCTATTGATCATCCTAGGGAGATTATGCCTCTTCATGCCTCTATTCTTCCCAAATTGGAAGAGGTAGAGCGTGGCATCAAAAATATTGAATCGACCCAAGGGGCATCTTCTCAGGGCTCCTTGGAAGTGCCACCTTTGGACCACGTCAAGTCTTGGGATTCTATTACCAAACTTGCCAATGAATTTCCCTCACCACTTGTCGACGAGCATCTTATGCCTCCTTTATGTCATGATCCTCCCTTATGTCCTGTGGTTAGTTTTGACAATGCGACTATGTTAGAATGTGTGTGGCATGGTCAACCACTCAGGATTGGGTAGTTTGACTTCCTTTGGCTTGGCTGCACATTGGTGCACCATATGGTACCTCAACTCCTCCATGAGTTCATGTATAGAAACCCTTGGCCTATGCCCTATTATGGGCACACTTTAGCATGAGTTATTGGACTGCATTGTGCTTGTACATATTGTACATAGGAGTGTGATGCTTTATCTATTTTTTGGTTTGGTGTGCGATATGAGTATTTGTCATGCCTTATTTGTAGAATTTTGTCTACAAATCAGCTAGCTCACTGATATCATGTAGAAATTTCACCTGCAGATCCAACTGATATATGCAATGTACTAAAGCATAATATTAGATCTACATCTACCATAAACTTAGCAGAAGCTTAATTGAACATGAGCAACATCAAGCATGAATACATATAACTGATAAGAAGGAATCAATCACACATAACACAGAATAATTTATCCGGGAAAAGCACCAGCCTAAAACCCCATCTCTGTATTATCAATCAAGTGGAAATCCTCAACAACATACAAAAATAATCAACTCAAAAGCTATCCTGCTCTCTCTGTACTCTAATGATCTTCAATGAGAAGATGAAAATCATGGACTACCTAGGCCTCATTATATAGGCTGTAAGTTGGCTTGATCATACCTGATGTCACCTCAGGTCCAACTACGTAGTCATAGAAGAAAATAGATTCCTTCCTCATGCAAGGAATACTTACTAGAAATACCCTAGCATCTGATAGTACACTGTCCCTCATCTGATCTCAACTGGGTCTCTATTTGAACTGCCCTTGTTATAGACATTTTTGTGCCTTACAGCATGAAGCATGAAATGTCCATAATCTAAGGGATCCAAAGTCCCTAAACATGTTGTTCCTACCCCTAGAGGAACAAGGTCAGCAAACCACAGCACTGAATAAAAGTTCTCCACCTGAAAACACTCAAAAACAAGGCAATTCTGGATCATGTCAACTGCTCCACTGAGCATCTGCACTGAATGTCAAGTGCTCCACTGTCTACCTGCGCTGAATGTCAACTGCAAAGAAGGCTACCTGCGCTGGGCGAGTTTGGACATGTGGCACAATCATTCCTCAAGGTGTCAATGCCCAGGAAGCTTCCAAAATGACACTTGGATCAAGGAATTCGACTGGTGATGAGTAAGAGGGTCTAGATCTCCAAGTGGAAGCAAGAACCTCCAAGTGGACTCAAGAACTGAAGAATAACTGAAGTGAGAGAGGACACTAGTCAGCTTCATGCTAGCCTCAAGCTGACTCATCCTTTCTCCAAAACTCCTATATATAGAGCTCTCTCATGAGGTCTAAGGAGGCTGGAATTTTGTGAATGTAAGGAAGTGCTGTTGGTTTGAGTTTAGAACTATTGGGTGATTTGCTTTGAAGGAGGTGAAGAGGAGATTTCTTTCTGCTGGGAAGGTGATGCTGGATTGGGCCTCTTATGGTTGTATCACTTCCTGAACTTTACTTCTTCCATTAATAAAGCATTTGAGGTTCTTCTATATACATGTGTCTCAATGATGTATTGTTATACTTGTGTATTTGATTTATTCTAATCCTTGAATCAATTATGAATGTATGCTTCTTGTAGTTTCCCTCTCTTGCCATTTTGCAGGATCTTGGTGTAGCTGGGCCAGTGAAAGAGCAAGGAACTGGGAGCAAGCAGTGAGGAGAGAAGATTGGATCAACCAATAGCGAAAGACATCGGTTAGTGGATCTCTTTCTCCTCTATTTTACTTTCATAAAGAAGAAATCTTAGATAGCTTTGCTTCGGTTGTTGCTGAGGTACTACCACCCTTAGAGTGGGATAGGGTCATTCCGTATTAGATACTTTTCCCAACAACAAATTGGCGACTCCACTGGGGATCGTATCTTGTTGGTTGTTTGTGTTTTTGCTATTCATTTCCTAAACACAGGGAGTACCGAATCGAACTGCATTTGAATCTTTCAAATGCAAAGTAGAGGGCAGCTACTCTAGCTCAGTTTCCGGGCATGTTTATGATTTGAAGAGCTGATCCACAAGGACTCTGAACAGCTCTTAGTGATATCTTTTCATCCTCCTAATTACCCTTTAGTGTGTACTTGATTGATAGCTTTTGATTTGGCCAAAAACTGTGAATTTTTGAGCAATCTGTAACCCGGAAACCAAGAGAAACGAGAGTTTCTCTCTTCATTGCAGGCACTGTGAAGGCAATCTGCATTTCATCGCAAGTCCCGAAGGGGCTACCTGCGCTGAATGTCAAATTGACAGTGTACTACCTGCGCTGAACCAGTTTTGCCTTGTGTAACTGGGGTTCTCTGCTTCCTATTGCCCTGTTTTCATCCTTGTTTTTGCAGCCTGTTATCAGTCAATATACCTATCTGAAACCACCTTTCTTTGCCACTATTCCGCCTCGGTTGTATAAAGAAACTGTGTTTGTTCTTTGTGTATTTCTTATATCATTTTCAGTTTCCCATAACGAAAGTGAACTAGTCTTGCTGTGGCCTCTTAGATCTAGACTTGTGATAAGTGTCGTTTTGATCTTAAGAGTTAGTTTGTTTGTTGATCATAGCTGATTGAGCTTTTGCTTTCATCGTATGGTTTGAATTTATGTATTTCTAGTGTTGAAACAAGTAAATCTTAAGGTGTCTTTTGATTTTGGACAAAAGCTTGTTTGCTTTCACTTGAAATTGAATTCAAAGTTATACAACAGCTTTCTTTTTGTAGTACATCAACATTAAGAAAGAGAAAAGAAATACCTACATTGTGCATTTTGCATTTGATAAGTTTGCATGTTGATTTAGGAAAAAGTGCATTAGTGTGTGCTCTATGATCTGTGTGAAAAGATGATGTCTTTCTTTTCCCTCAGTAGATAAGATTTTCATAAGTCGAAAAGATTGAAAAAGCTTGCTTATCATCTTAGACTGCATTTAGGAATTTGTATCATACATCTCGTGGTGAACCTTGAAAGGCAAACTTCAAAAAGATCAACTTAAAATATATTGAATGAACCTAACAACGCTTTGAAACATAACGCAAACACATAGAGGTCTAAGGTAGAGACGTGTTCCGGCGTCGTTAAACATAGTGACTGTCGATCTCGAAGAAGGTGGGTGATTCCTCCTGAGAGTCGGTGGCACTAATACGGATTGTGCTCCCATGTACCGTCGCGTATATATTGGGAGACCCCTATAGGAATAAAGCCTTTATCCAAAGGAAGCCGTGTCGGTCGCCCTACTGATCGCAATGCAGTGAACACAGCATTCACGAAGATCGACCACCCGTACCGTAAAACGTATTCTGTGGTTTTGTGAAAAGTTTGGCACACCCTCTGCCTAGAACTCCAGAGTAGTTTCTTTTGGCCTTCTTCAAACTCTATAACTGAAAAATTCCATCCGAGCATTTGTCACTTCGGGCTCGTTAAAACATCGAAGGAGACTAGAGTCATCTTTAGCTTTTTCTCGACTTTTAAAAAGTGAAAAAGCAAGTTGTGTCTAAAAGCGTCTAATAAAATTCATTCAATTCGGAAACACAAATTTCCCCTTTTAATATTTTGGTTGATCGAGTAATCCGCAATCGTGGAAGAAAGTCAATTGAAACCCCGTCGTTCGCGGAGGCTTACGAGTCAGCCGTCTTTGTCTCCGGAATCGAAAACAATACGGACAAAGCGAACTCGTTTAACCGGTTTAAAATCTCCTTTAAAAGTTAGAACAAGTGTTCCAACTACATCTGAGGTTCCGGTTACTCCAAAAATTTCTGGAAACCCTGCCTCTATAGAAGAAGTTCAACAGCCACAGAAGTACAGTAATACTGATCCTAGTCTGGGGGCAAATACTTGTATAACTGAACCAGTTCTATCTGTAACTGGTCCAGAGAGTTTTGTTCCTCAAACAACTGTCGCTGTCGAAACAACCACTTCTTCGGCACCAGAAATATTTTACGGACCTGACGGTCTCCCTCTTCCACCGGGTTTGATTGCGATAGAGGAAATTGTAGAGGATCCGCAAGCAAGTACTCCAACCCATTTTGGAGTCGGGGTCACTCTATTTCCTTCATCAGAAGTTAATCCACCACAAGTGGAGGTTCCTGTAGAATCGCTAGGCAATCTATTGGATAGACTTAAAATGTCTGAACAACCGTCATCATTTAGGACTGTGTCAAATGACACAGCGACAGCAGAAGCCCCTGCTGTCACTCCGACAATGTTTGCCGGCATACCAGCTGTCCCGACTAGCTCACAACAGCTAGAAGGAGTCCACCAAGGGACTATTTCGACAGTATGGTCTGTTCCAGTTTGTTCATCCAGAGTAATATCCGGAAACTCTTATGTTGAGACTCGCCAAATTGATCCATTTGGAGGTCAATTTGCGCAATCCAGTCCCCAAGGACAATCAATCCCTTTGAGTTCCGGATTGCTACCATATGGGGGGCAGTATGCCCTTTCATTACCCCCTCCGGGAGGGTACCCATACGGGAGTTCACAACAGTATTCAGGTTATACTAGAATTGCATCAAGTAGTTGGGTACCTATGCCACCTCAACAACCAAGGATTGTATATTCTATGCAATAGTGTGTACCTATGACGAACATCCCAACCACACCGGCTATTGTAACAGTGTCACAAGTTCAAGCGATGCCTGTTGCATGTCAACCTCAGTTTGTAATGCAACAGCCCCTTGAACATGGGTCACAACCAGAATCGCCAACTGGTGGGGCGACATGGGTCCAAACGGGTACAATTACCCCACACCTCGGTCCAACGGTTAGCATAGCACAACAGAACATGGCTTCACAACCATCGCTAGTGCAATACCAACAACCACAATTCCAGCAGGTGTACCAAGGTTCTGAGCAGCAGATCTTTGCGAACAGTGGACAACCGTATATCCAAAACGGTCAAAACCAACCACTTTACAGTGGTCAAGTCCACCAACTGTATCAGTCATACCAACATCAATTACATTATGCTGGTATGCAAAGGCCCACTACTCAAGCGATTCCATCGTACCCTGGTTATGCTTCGCCTAACCTGAATCAATAGTTACCATTCGTGGCGACTTTAGAGTTACCCGATTTACACTGGTTAACCAACAATGCGATTGCTTATGCCCCTTGGTGGCCAGCGATTCCTCATAAACTTCCATCTGACATTCCTAAATTCAATGGAAATCCAGGTGAAGACCCATCGAATCACGTGATGACTTTTCATCTGTGGTGTTCGTCGAACACCCTAAACGACGATTCGATAAGGCTTCGCCTTTTTCAGAGGACATTGACAGGTCCAGTGGCTAAATGGTATATTGAATTGCCAAGAGCCTCTTTCGACAACTTTAGTTCCCTAGCCATGACTTTCTTAACCCATTTTCAATTACCGATAAGGTATGAAACGGGAACAGAAATATTAACCAACTTCAAGCAGACAACTGCCACCCATATATCTGATCATATACATGAGTGGCGTCGTCGTAGGATGGTGAAAACATACGTTCCCGATCAGCTGTTAGCTGAATGGTTTATAAAGTCGTTACTTCCTGCTATAACGGAAGATGTGGCCAAGGGGGGAGTCGTAACAGAGGAGCAAGTTATCGCTCGTGCACAATATTTGGACTTAGTTTATACTCAGTCTGGCACGCTCTACGACAAAATACCTGACGCTCCTAGACCGGAATTTTCAATTCCTCCTCCTCCTAAATCCAATAGTGACTCTCATGCCGGTGATGGCGTGATTGGCACGGCAAACGCGAAATCGATAAAGGCTTCGTCAAAGAAAACCCGTAAGAATTCGGATCAAAATGCAAAAGAAGAAATTCTTGCTTCGGAAGTAAATGCCGTATCAGCAGATAAGGGCAAAGAAACCAATCAACCAGGAAGCAAGAAGAAACAAAACAAAGGGAAGAAGAAGAAACAGGGTGAGTCATCTCCTGGAAAGAATTCTTCGAACCCTCCTGGGAAAGGGAAACAAATTTATCCATGTCAAATATGTGATGATGAGGATCATTATACAAAGAATTGTTAATTCAAAGCTGAGTTGAAGAGGTTCTTTAAAAGTTCCCAAACCTCAGCTGTGTTAACTGATCCATTTCCCAACCCAGGTCAAAATTTGGTTGATAGTGGAAATGCTTCCCCGTCGCAAGTACTTATGTTGTCAGTTTCAAAACAGCAAAATGATGCTTTGATTTCGACAAGGAACAAAGATTATGGGAATCCTCAGCTGTCGAACGACAAAGGTAAAGATCAACCAAGTAGTTCGACAACAACTTCGACAGAAGTTGTACCACCCATCATTCCTGAATTAACAATAAAACCGCCAAAGGGTGTAGTACACAAGTCGACATTTAATCCTCGCGCCAGAGCGGCGCAGCATTATAACATAGTGGAAGATTTGGCACAATCGCCATCCGCTATGTCGACTCTTGAGGTACTACAAAATTGTCCAACCCAAAGGCAGGCGTTGTTATCAGCAATTGGTGGGGTTGATCCTAAGGATTCCAATCTTGTATCCTTTGATCACAAGGGATATGATCCTCAGTTACCAGCTCAACTAGCTTTCCTTATTCAAGTGAAAGCCCTCAACAAAACTGTTCACAGAACAATTATTGATGAGGGAGCATCAACATGTATTATGTCGATGAGTTGCTGGAAAAATTTAGGATCTCCAACCTTGTCGCGATCTTCGACGACATTAAAAGCTTTCGACGGAAGGACTTATACCCCATACGGTATCCTTAATAACTTGAAGGTTGAACTAGGAGGAAAAACAGTAGAAATTGATGTGGAGGTCATCGATGGAAATCTTGACTACAACATCCTACTGGGTAGACCATGGATTTATGCCATGGTGGCTGTTGTGTCGACTTATTTTAGGAAGATCGCATTCCCGTTTGAAGGAGGGATTACGATCGTCGACCAACAGAACTTCCTCCCTAATAGTTCACAAGTTACAGGAAGCATTCCCATGATCCATGAGAGCAACCATTCGCTTCAAGATATCGGAGTAGGATTATTGAAAGACCCCACATTGATGGGAACTTTCGCGCTACCACCTCCTATTTTAGGAAATGTACCGTTTGTAGCAAACTGCAACATGATATCTTCCACGAAGGTCGCAAAAGACAATGTCAACATGGATCATGCAATTGTTTTGCCCCCAAGCCCTTTAGAAATATTGTAGCAATCAATGTTTCAAGCATGGTAGGCGAACCCAAATCAACGCTCGTCAAGCGTTTGGGTAGATAGGTCTAGAGAATATGGTACCCCATTAGATCCTTGGTTGAAAGTACATGGGACTGACGAAGGAATCTTACAATCAATGTTGATTGAGGGGGCACCATGGAATGATCACCACCATCGTTCCCTTCTTCCGGAATATGAAGAAGATACTCAAAGTGACCTTTATCACCCTTCAGTTTTTTAATTCCTAACAAATACTGTAAATACGGTGGATTCCGAGCGAAACCTATCCAATATTAAAGAGACTATAGCCATAAATATCTCGACTAAAACAAACGTTGTAGAGAATATTTATGTCGGCAAAGGTTGTTCCCCTTCAGAACTGGAAATATATAACGCTCTTTTTCGCGAATTCAGAGATGTCTTTGCTTGGTCATATGATGAAATGCTAGGCATTGACTCGAGTATCGTTGAACATGAAATTAAAATGTATCCTGATGTCAAACCAGTAAGACAACGGCTTCGGCAGGTGCACCCCAAGAAAGCCGCCGCCATTAAGGCAGAAGTTGAAAAACTTCTCCATGCTGGATTCATCTACCCGGTTCCTCTAACCGATTGGGTATCAAATATTGTCCCTGTTATGAAGAAACAAGGGACGATTAGAGTGTGTGTCGATTATAGGGATGTAAACCAAGCTTGTCCGAAGGACAACTACCCTACACCCTTCATCGACCAGATAATTGATGAATGCGCCGGATGTGAAATCTTTTCATTTATGGATGGATTTTCCGGGTATAATCAAATAAATATCCGCCCACAGGACCAGTCAAAGACTGCATTTATTTGTCCGTGGGGCACATTCGCTTATCGAAAATTACCCTTTGGTTTGAAGAACGCAGGGGCGGCGTTTCAGAGGGCTATGAATTATGCCTTCCATGACATCAAGAACATTGTTCAACCTTATCTCGACGACCTTCTGGCTCATTCACGAAAGCGGACTGATCATCTGCATCATTTAAGAGCGATATTTCTACGTTGCCGACACTACAAGATAAGACTCAATCCACACAAATGCGTGTTTTGCGTCGGTTCTGGTCGTTTACTTGGCTTTGTAGTCTCTAAGGATGGGATTCGTCTCGACCCCTGCAAGGTTCAGGCAATCATTAATTTGCCTCCACCTTCAAATTTTCTTCAGATTCAGAAACTCCAAGGGAAAGCAAACTTTCTGAGGAGGTTCATTCCAAATTACGCAGAACTTGCTAAAGGTTATACTCGTCTTTTGAAAAAGGATGTACCTTTCGTCTGGGACCAGGTGGCGCAAGCTTCCTTTGATGCTCTGAAAGATTGCCTAGTAAAAGCATCATTAATGTACGCCCCAGACTATCAAAGAGATTTTAACCTGTATCTGGCTGCAGCGGATACGACCCTTGCGATGGTTTTAGTTCAAGAAGTCGATGGAATTGAACATCCTATATATTATTTAAGTAAAAACTTAAAATGATACAGAAAGTAAATATTCTTATGTTGAAAAACTAGCGCTTGCAGCTGTTCAAGCGATTCAAAGGTTTCGACATTATGTCCTCTTTCGGAAAACTACCATCTTGTCAGATTGCAACCCCATGACTTATATACTGTCGCGACAGTTGCTGGGGGGAAAATATTCAAAATGGATAGCGATCCTTCAAGAGTTTGATCTGGAATTTGTAAAACCCAAATCAAAGAAAGCTCTAGTTTTCGCAGAATTATTATGCGATCTCCCATCGTCGTCCAACGATGAAACATCGGAAGAGTCAATCGTGGACGAAAGTTTGTTTCTGATATCTACAAGCGATGAGTGGTATGGAGATATCATAGTTTATCTCCAAACCCAAAAATTCAGGCCAAACACCTCTCACTCTGAACAGAAACGTATACGATATCAAGCAAAAGACTACATGATCGTCGGTGATACACTTTACCGTCGTGGTATCGATACAGTTCTGAGGAGGTGCCTTACCCATGAGGAGGCCGAAAAAGCCCTGAATGAGTGTCATTCAGGCGCGTGTGGGGGGCATCAATCTGGATATGCAACAGCACAAAAAATCTTACGAGCAGGATACTTCTGGCCAACCATGTTCAAAGATTGCATAACTGCAGTCAGAAGTTGCCATGCTTGTCAAATTTTTGATGGCAAAACCAGACGACCACCTGCACCTTTACAGCCGATAGTTGCTGTTGGGCCCTTCGCCAAGTGGGGCATCGATTTCATGTAATGTAACCCCACCTCGACCGGGGGGCATGGGTATATTATAGTCGCTGTTGACTATTTTACCAAATGGGCCGAGGCGATGCCTACATTGGATAACACTGGTGAAACAGCTGCCCTTTTCTTTTTTAATCATGTAGTTTCCAGGTTCGGCGTACCACAGGCTATAGTTACAGATCATGGATCACATTTCCGCAATCACATGATGGTCGAATTAGCTGCCAAACTAGGGCTATCTCACGACAGCTCTACCCCGTATTATCCGCAAGCCAACGGACAAGTTGAAGCAATCAACAAGGTCCTGAAGCGTATGTTGCAAAGGATGATCGGGGTTCATAAAAGAAGGTGGCACCTAATCCTGTACTCAGCCTTGTGGGCTTACCGAACATCGGTAAAGAACGCGACCGGGTTCACACCTTTTCAACTAGTGTATGGCCTGGAAGCAGTCTTGCCAATCCAGTGCGAAATTTCGTCGCTTAAACTCGCAATTGATCTCCTCCCCGGAACTTCAGAAGAAGAGGCTCGTTTCTTGAAATTAATCCAGTCTGATGAAACCCGTCGTGATGCCGCTTTGGCTAACGAAGCCCATAAGAAACAAGTCAAGGCTCAGTTCGACAAAAATGTCAAACCCCGTGTCTTCTCAGAAGGTGATTTGGTCTTGCTTTATGACCAAGAATCCGATAAATTGGGAGCAGGTAAATTTAATTCCTTGTGGATGGGCCCCTATATTGTTAAAAGGGTGTTAGCAAAAGGAGCCTACGAGTTAATGGATTATGACGGAATTCCACTGGCGCAACCCCGCAACGGGTTGTACCTTAAGCGTTACTATGCTTAAATAGTAACCTGCATGCTTTTGTTGTATTTTGTTTTCGCTAAAGTATTTTTTCTGGTCGAGTGATCCCCCTTTTTCATTTGTGGTAGATGTCGAACCTTCTGGAGACATGTGTTGGATATGCCGACGGAGCGAGTCGTAGTTCGCGGAACCTATCCTCCGCAGCCTGGGCCATTTTTGATCCAAGCGGCGAGTTAGTAAGTTTCAGAGGTGTGTGTATTGGGCAATCAACGAATAACATCGCTGAGTATAGCGCGTTGATAGAACTACTCTCTGATGCCATCACACGTGGCATATGCTGACTAATTGTCAGGCTAGACTCACAGCTCGTAATACTACAACTCAATGGTATATATTCCGTTCGCAATCCAGCTATTTATCGCATGTTCCTAAGGGTTAAGATTTTGGAAAGACAATTTGATTCAATTCAATATCAACATATTTCCAAAAACTTAAACACATATTTCCAATAGACTCATTAGCGAATTATGTGTTAGATAGACATTTGCGACATATATAAAAGAAACACATCATCATGATTGTACATATGGATCATATAACTCAACCAGAATAAAACTCGAAAATCAAAATATATATCAGCTTTTTATAGTCCATACATAATGTTCTGTAACCAAGACAAAGTTGGTCATATGACCCAAAAACTCAAAATTGCTAGGGGACACCCTAGCCTAGTGGTGCTCATGATAGCACGTCACGGCCTGTGCAATCATGCGCAAGAGACGAGTCCATCGTCTAGGCACACCGGTAGTGTTTCGCTGTAGCTGTAAAGGTAACTCGTCAATCCTCACATCAGGAATGCCGAGAGTAAGGCTCTCAACCTGCTCCTGCACAGCTGTAAGGGTCTCAGTATCATCAAGGTCGTGGAGAATAACTCTCCTAGCAGGCTCCACTGCCGGGGCAGCAACAGGCGGTCTCGGACGAACTGCTGAACGAACAAGACCAACATCTGCATGCACCCAAGAGTATGATTAAAATTCTTGATAGAATAAAGCACAGCAACATTATGAATAAAATAGTAAACAGTGATATGGTCAAAGAGCTTACCAATAGCACCCCACTGTTCGCCATCCGGTAACACCAAATCCGGATCACCTCGGAAATCCATACCCACATATGGATACTCGGAAAAGACCATCTCCTGGCGCTCGAACCACCTGAAGAAGGCATCAGTGAATGTGATCTGAGGTTGACCAGCATGCCTAGACATGTGATCGACCCACCTCTGCATGCGTGGCTCGGTCGGAGAAGGCAAGTCAAGTATAATATACTGAGGCTGCATCAGTGGAATTTTCTCCAAGGCGAAGGCAGTCAGAATAGAACCAAATCCAAAGTTCTTCAGCTTCCCGTCCTTTACCTTGGTCAATTGACTTTTCATCTGAACAAGTACTACATCACACCAGTTGAATACTTTCGGTTGGAGACACTCCAAGGCGTGCTGCACATAAGATCTGTTGGCAACATGTAGAGCTGCGCTACCGGCCATCCTACCAATGGTATACAGAATGGACCTGAGAGACCTGTCAGTAATCTCACGGATAACAACCTTGTTGTCTCTGCTCGGCTGGGAACCTTCCCTGCAATACTGGCGGACATAATCTCTCACGGAATCGGTCCCCCGGGCCGTACCTGACAAGGAAATGGGGGCACCTCGCCTTGACAATCCAGTCAAGAAGTACATGTCCTCTATGGTCAAGGGGATGGACTTTCCTCTAATCTGGAATACTTGGTTAATAGGATCCCAAGCATCAAGCATATACTGCAGCAAAGTGATCTGTGCTCTCATGCTAGAGATACGAAAAAACTTCAGCAAGCCACAGTTCCGCAGCGCGTTCACCGTGACAGGGTCATGGAGGGCAATCATGTCCTCCTCTTCATGTTCTCATTCTCGCCATGTAAGGGACATTTTGTTCAAAGTTCCCTGCAAAGCAAACAAAAGAAGGAGTAAATTCCTGAATTTGGTGAAAAACTGGCGAAAATTCATCAAAAAATGAGCCAAAAACTCAATTTTCTGAGCCCAACGCAGGCAGAGAGTGTCCCACCTGCGCTGAAGGTCAGGCTGCCTTAAGGCAGCTTGACATTCAGCGCAGGTTTCGAATGGGGAACCTGCGCTGAAGTTAGGGTGCCTTGGCAAAACCCCTGAGGCTCAGAAAAGCTGGGAAACAAGCACAAAACTGAAAAAGGAAACCATGAAAAGAAAGAGCTAGGGTTTAGCTCCTACCTGGTCCAGACGGCGCTGAAAATCGTCTGCAGAATCTCCCGGAATCAGCTGGTGAAAATCAAGGGGGAAGAGGCACCTCCAGAGCTCCAACAAACCAAATGCAAATGAAATGGTAAAATGAGAGGTAAAAACACCTTTTAATGGCTTTTTTACGTAGTTCAAAGCGAAATATTAGGGTTGTAATCTCATTTTCATGCAAATATTATTCATTTCTAACAAATTTTGTTGCAGCAATTGAGAATACAGTACTATCCTTGAAAAGAGAAAAGCTAGTAATGGTAAAAAATAAAAATTTGACCATATAATCGAGAGCAGTTTTAGCATAAAGTTCATGCTCGTTAAAAAATAAATGCAAGATCCGAGCAGTTTTAACGCGGTCTTCATGCTCGTTAAAAAATAAATAAAAGCAGTGAGCAATGTTTCCCCCAGAGTTTAAGCTCATTTTTAAATAAAAAATGAACCTATTCCGGTAAATAACCTCTGTGATCGTAAATTTATCAACCATAAAAAGCCTTGGTCGTGTTTGCACCTGCCACCTCCACCGTCATTTGGCCGATCGTTCACCTCCATATGATTGTTTACCCATTTTGAGGAACAGCTACGAAGAGTGATTTCACCTAGCCATCCTTGTGACACTGCCGTGATTGGAAAATTCCAACCTGTACCTGGAATCTGCTGCTATCCCTGTTTATCACTCGTTCCTCAAAAGACGATTCTTCTTTAAGCTCTTTTCAACTGACTCGTAAAATATGAAAAGTTTGCCGAGTTTTGGCCTTCCAGCTCGTTAAAAGGACCGGAAGAGCTATCCCTCCTCTAGATTTTAATCTTTTTGGACCTGAGGGATTATTGCACAAAAAGGTCGAGCGCTTATTTTATTCGGCTCGTTAAAATTATCGAAAACTCATCCCTTCTGTATTGTTTTATACTTTTTCAGACTTAAGGGATTAGATGACGAAAAAGGAATTATGGAGTTAACTTTATGTACCTTTTCAGACTCTCTAAAAATGAAAAGGACCGAGTTTTCCTTGTCGTTAGACTCGTTAAAATGATTAAATAGCGACAAACTTGTCTTTAGACGAGAACGAGTTTCCCTATCTCTAGGCTCGTTAAAACATAGCGATGGGCTTGCCCGAAGGGTAGGTTATAGAACAAGCATATGTTATCCTCCTCAAGCTTGACAAAAATAAAGAGGTACTGGTCAGAAATGACTGGGGAAAAATTGGGAGAACCTCAAAGCTTTAATGGTAGCAAGTCACTCTTGAACATGACACTTTTCCTTCGTATCACATCGGGTTGGGTTGTTTCATTCACCGGTCTCATCACCATGGTCTCGCCAAACCATCCACATTTGGGGTAATGCTACCGATCCATCGCATCAGTGTCGTTATATGTTCAAGAGATGTTGTTCAGAAAGAGTCAACCGTGTCCCATCCACTGCCATACATTATCCTTCATCCATCCATGATCGCCACCCTGAATCATATGTCACAGATTGTTTTCACCTCCATTAAAATCATTAGCTCCGTTCCGTGTCACTGATGTGGGATTCATTAAGGCCCTCCTTTGACGGATCGCTTCTTGTCGACTTCAACTCATTATCCAAGAAGTTGATCTAGGAACAACCCCCTCAGTACTTTGAAGCTTGCATGCCTCAATGGCAAGTTTCTCACTTCCGGCGACAGGTATACATCAATGACCTTCGACCGAAAGATTTTGCGTGGTGTTCGACACCAAGTCCTTTATTCACACCACGTGAATTGTACTGCAGTACCTTGAGGGTCATTATCATTATCGGTGATTCCTCTCACGCTTGTTAACGGTTTGCATCATTGACCGGTAATCAAGCGATGTCTTTCCATGTTCGACTTCAGCGCAATTCTCACATGGATCGACTTGTACTTAGAGTGAAGATCGAACGAGTTTGAAGACCCCAGATCTAGTTTCATCCATCCGGGCTGCGATATATATTCAGGAAATATAAAGACATTTGACATGTGCATCATTGCAACAGATGATCATCCTACCCAAAGGATGATAATTTCAGCAAAGAATTATCAGTCTACCATCAGACAATCGTCTGTTCTATGTACCAAAATGAATTTATAAAGCTGAGCATGGGAATGCCCGCATCAGCTAGATCATGAAAGCAAAATGAATCATAATGTATTGTATTGTATTTTATTACAGGTCACCTCTCAGCGATTGAATGAACTTCGGATCCTCCTGATAAAGCATTTCACCCGATAAACGACCTCATACTTTAGGGGGCAACTGTTATAGACATTTTTGTGCCTTACAGCATGAAGCATGAAAGGTCCATAATCTAAGGGATCCAAAGTCCCTAAACATGTTGTTCCTACCCCTAGAGGAACAAGGTCAGCAAACCACAGCACTGAATAAAAGTTCTCCACCTGAAAACACTCAAAAACAAGGCAATTCTGGATCATGTCAACTGCTCCACTGAGCATCTGCGCTGAATGTCAAGTGCTCCACTGTCTACCAGCACTGAATGTCAACTGCAAAGAAGGCTACCTGCGCTGGGCGAGTTTGGACATGTGGCACAATCATTCCTCAAGGTGTCAATGCCCAGGAAGCTTCCAAAATGACACTTGGATCAAGGAATTCGACTGGTGATGAGTAAGAGGGTCTAGATCTCCAAGTGGGAGCAAGAACCTCCAAGTGGACTCAAGAACTGAAGAATAACTGAAGTGAGAGAGGACACTAGTCAGCTTCATGCCAGCCTCAAGCTGACTCATCCTTTCTCCAAAACTCCTATATATAGAGCTCTCTCATGAGGTGTAAGGAGGCTGGAATTTTGTGAATGTAAGGAAGTGCTGTTGGTTTGAGTTTAGAACTAGTGGGTGATTTTCTTTGAAGGAGGTGAAGAGAAGATTTCTTTCTGCTGGGAAGGTGATGCTCGATTGGGCCTCTTAAGGTTGTATCACTTCCTGAACTTTACTTCTTCCATTAATAAAGCATTTGAGGTTCTTCTATATACATGTGTCTCAATGATGTATTGTTATACTTGTGTATTTGATTTATTCTAATCCTTGAATCAATTATGAATGTATGCTTCTTGTAGTTTCCCTCTCTTGCCATTTTGCAGGATCTTGGTGTAGTTGGGCCAGTGAAAGAGCAAGGAACTGGGAGCAAGCAGCGAGGAGAGAAGATTGGATCAACCAATAGCGAAAGACATCGGTTAGTGGATCTCTTTCTCCTCTATTTTACTTTCATAAAGAAGAAATCTTAGATAGCTTTGCTTCGGTTGTTGCTAAGGTACTATCACCCTTAGAGTGGGATAGGGTCATTCCGTATTGGATACTTTTCCCAACAACAGCCCTGCATCAGTTATCCATGAGAGAATACTCAGTTATCTAAAAATAATAGTTGTCGCATGCATGCAAGCATTAACAAACTGTATCTCATTAATTTAACAACTTGTTAAATTAATCTAATTGAACTTGACTAAGTTAAACTAAGTCAATTGATCCTCTCAATATAGAACAAAACCTTATCAAGGGATAAATTCCTAAATCAAGGAAGAAAATAATTGCATGATCTCACAAAGACTTCTGGTCTGATTCTCCTCTACTAATTAACTCATAGAGAATTAATTAATTAATTTTCAAACCATTGGTAAGACCAAATTCGAATTTTACTTCATATAGTTAGACCAAGGACTACTAACAATAGGAAGGGACCCAGAAATTCTATTTTAGAAAGTGCTATTTTTAGCAGTTTCACCTCTCACCCAATGTGGCCAATGACCTCACTGGCCAAACTGCTATTTTTAACAAGTTCTATTTTTAACATTTCTTGTTGCACATTTTTCAACACTCCCTCTCAAAAAGAAAGGCTTCCTCTCGAATCTGATCCTGGACCTTCGGAATGTTCTGCATGCAATACTTGGTCCAAAAAAAAATTCCCAACTGACTTCTCTGTTGGGCTAGAAACATACTTTGATGCTGAAGCTCTACCTACTGTTGACAAGTGCTCCCTCTCTGACCTCTGTGCTATTGCAACATCTCTATGCATCTCACACCATTACACACCTCTCTGTGCCACCTAGCACTATGTAACACACTTGTGCCTCTCGCATTGCTACAGCCTAGATGTTATGCGTTGTCTTGGGATTCCCTGCACTGTAGCTCTCTCTGCTGCTCCATCTGCATCTGTCTCTATCCAATCAGTCAGCTCCTGCTACTCCACATCGAGGCTCCCGTAGTAAGGTCTCATCCAAGAGGTTGGGTACCTCAAGGATCCTGCCCCTCCTCCTTGGGACGATCACTCTATATTGCCCCACCTCCTACCTAGAGGTGTTGCTGCATGTGATCCCTTTGCCCACCTGGCTTGAAGTTTCCCCCTACTGGAGGTCTCTACATGAGTAGATGTATCTACTTGATCTCCTCTCATCTTCTCTTGTTGTGGCTGCTCTACAACCTCCTAAAGCTGCTGCACCAATCATGGCTCCTCCACAATCATCTGAGACTTCTTCTGGCGCTACATGTTGAGAGGTAACATACCCTCCCTCTTAACCACCAAGTCTCCATCAGTTGCCTTGCTGCTCAAGGCTTTGCATGCATCTTGAACCTCAAGAGCATACAGGTTCTTGACCTGTGAACCAATCTGCTTCACCTATCTAGTGATGATGTGTCTAAGGAAAACCTTTCTCTTACTGAAGACTAAATCATAGCCTCTGTCTTCTAGCATCACGATCGACACCAAGTTTCTCTTCAGTCCTAATACATACTTGACATCGATCAAGGTAAGGCAGGCTCCATGCTCCCTCTGAAAAATAATTGTGCCTACACCTGAGACACTATACTTTTCATCATTACCCATCGCTATGAGTATCTGGAGATCTTTCTCCTCCAAAGTACTGAATAAACTCTTGTTGCTAGTCATGTGGAAAGAAGCTCCACTATCAAGAAACTAACCACTTCCCACCATGGATGAAACCATGCATGCAAAGAGTGTGAAATCCAACTCAAACTGTGAAGCAAGTGCCTCACCTTCATATCCTTCCTCGGATCCCTTCTTGGATTTCCTCTATGGACAATTTGTAGCATAATGGCCCACCTCATGACAACGAAAGCATCACACTTTGGATTTGTCAGCCTTCTTCCCACCATTGGAAGAATTGGATTCGGAAAGAGAAACCTTCTCCTTCCCCTTCTTTGCCTTACTTGCTAAGGCATAGTTCTCCTCATCCTCCATGGATGAAGAACCATCTCTGGTGCTCCGTTTGATCTCCTCCTGCATCAAGTCCAACCAAAGTCATTCCCAATCTGGCAGTTTCTCTCTTCCTTTAACCAAGTCCTGGTAGCTATGCCAGCTCTTAGGAAGACCGAGGAGTGTAAGACTCACCATGTCATCATCAGCTATCACTATCCCTACACTTCCAAGCTCATCCCTGCATGAGGTGATCTTTTTCAGATAAATAGAGATCGTGTCATCCTTTTCACACTCGATCATTCGAAGTTTGTCCTTCAGTGCCAGCTTCCTCTGATCACTGCTATTCTGATATAAATCTTTCAATGTTTTCCACATTTCAAACAAAGTCTCCTTCCCATGGAGGCTCAAGACAATGTGATCTCGCACTCCCTCCAAGAAAATTATCCTAGCTCTAGCCACACACTTCTTCCATTATGCCAGTTGAGTAGTATCAATAGGCTTAGGGACTTCTTGATCAGTGAAGTCCTTAAGGCCGTTATCTTCCAATACTACCTCCATGCAATTGTTCCAAGCTATATAGTTTGAGTTGCCATCAAGGGCATACTCAAGCCTCAAACCATATAACACCATCGGTGAAATATATGTGATAAGAACTTGAGATCTATATCCTGAATAATAAACTTCAAATTCCTTCTTGTATACTGTTATTCCTTTATCACCTGTGCTCTGATACCATGTAGAATTTTCTCTACAAATCAACTAGCTCACTGATATCATGTAGAAATTTCACCTGCAGATCCAACTGATATATGCAATGTACTAAAGCATATTACTAGATCTACATCTACCATAAAATTAGCAGAAGCTTAATTGAACATGAGCAACATCAAGCATGAGCACATATAACTGATAAGAAGGAATCCATCACACATAACACAAAAGAATTTATCCAGGAAAAGCACCAGCCTAAAACCCCATCTCTATATTATAAATCAAGTGGAAATCCTCAACAACATACAAAAAGAATTAGCTCAAAAGCTATCCTACTCTCTCTGTACTCTGATGATCTTCAATCAGAAGATGAAAATCATGGACTACCTAGGCCTCCTTATATAGGCTATAAGTTGGCCTAATCATACCTGCTGTCACCTCAGGTCCAACTACGTAGTCATAGAAGAAAATAGATTCCTTCCTCATGCAAGGAATACTTACTAGAAATATCTTAGCATCTGATAGTACATTGTCCCTCATCTGATCTCAACTAGGTCTTTGTCTGAATTGCCATGCATCAGTTATCCATGAGAGAATACTCAGTTATCTAAAAATAACAGTTGTCACATGCATGCAAGCATTAACAAACTGTATCTCATTAATTTAGCAACTTGTTAAATTAATCTAACTGAACTTGACTAAGTTAAACTAAGTCAACTGATCCTCTCAATATAGAACTAAACCTTATCTCCTTTAATCAAGGGATAAATTCCTAAATCAAGGGAGAAATAATTGCATGATCTCACAAATACCTCTGGTCTGATTCTCCTCATCTAATTTACTCATAGAGAATTAATTAATTAATTTTCAAACCACTGGTAAGACCAAATTCGAATTTTACTTCATATAGTTAGGCCAGGGACTGCTAAAGTTATGGCCTCTTCAGTTTCCCCTAGGAAAACTCCACCAAAACTGGAGAAACTCCAATTAATCTCGCCAAATTTGGAGAAAGGCCGAATTTAGCAAACCCGCCAAAAGATTCTCCAAGTTAACCACACTTTAATTAATGGATAAACATGTATTAATTAGTGTTAATCTATAGTTAGCGCATAAATCATGTAGTTAGTGGTTAGTGGTTAGAGCTAACCACTAGCCTCTGGTTTTTTGGTGGTGGTCACATGCGGAGGGGGCTGGCCTGTGGGGCTGGCCCTTTCCTTCCCCAACTTTCCATGTATATCACATCAAATATGTATTGCAACCATTCTATGTTAAGTAACAATGGTACGGCGTAATGGTAAGACTCTGGGCTTGTGCGGCCGAGGTCGCGGGTTCAACTCCACCTACTTGCCAATACAATTTTGTCATTGTGCATCGATGTTTATAAGCCATTGGGGAGGGACATTTGGTGGCCTCTGGGCTTGCCACATGTCTCCTTCTCATTGGTCCTCCCCTATCCAATGAAATCAAGCCAACTCGTCAAACTATAGACCAACTGAAATGTGTTAGTTGGCGTGACCTCATTGGTCGTTGACCAAACCTTTAACCTACATAGTCACCTGCCACGTCAGCGATACGGACTACTGACTGTGCAGTGACTGTATTTTTTTTCAAAATTCCTATGTTTGACAAAGCGAACATAATGCGATATCTTTCTCATACGAGCTCGATTGTGAGTGAAACGAGTTGCGTTGGGATCGTAACGTCGAGAAAGACACATTCGTTCAGTTTTCAAGTGATTATGAGCACTTTGATTTTTGAGCTAAATATTGATCACATGATCATTCCTCCCCACTGGAAGCCTCTTGTACCCGAAAAGATACTATCAATTGTTCAGAAATTGACGGTACATATCCCTCATCTTCTCAATCTGCATCCATTTGGCCTTAGAAGGATTTTTTCCCTTGAGTCCCACTCGAAGGTATTCGACATTCCCTCTCTTTGAAGTTCTAGTTCTTCTGTCAAGTATTAGATCTTGTTGTAGTTCATCAAGATATTCTAGCGAGAAATCATCTATTGATGGCAGATGAACATGCTATCCTTGATCATCAATCAAAGGAGGCTCAAGCAATCTCAAATTCTCAACATTAACAACAGAGTATATTTGCATATAAGAAGGTAAATCTAGCTTAAATGCATTGTTACCAATCTTTTCCAAATTTTTAAAAGGACCATAACAGATTGGATTTATCTTTTTACCTTCCCCTTGAAGTCTCTCTTTGCTAATATATAACCAAACTTCATCTCCAACTTGAAATTTATGATCGACATGGTGTTTTTCATGCCTTGCCTTATAGCTGCTTTGACTCTTTTCAAGTTGTTCTTGCACTGTGTGATGTATCAACTGAATTTTCTCAATGAAATTCTTTTCCTTATCGATGTCTCTATGACCATCAATAGCAACATATTTCTCAAAGATGAAGTCCAATGGTGATCTTGGCAAGTACCCAAAACATGCCTCAAATGGTGATGTGTTTTTGGAAGAATTCTTTGCCCTGTTGTATGCATGTTGTATGTAATGCAACTATTCATCCCACAACTTGGGATGTTTGCTGCAACATCCTCTAAGAAGATGAATGATTGTCTTGTTAACCACCTCGGTTTTTCCATCTATTTGTGGATGAAAGGTTGTACTCTTCTTCAACTTACTATCCATCATTGCCCACAAATTTGATCGAAAATTCCCAACAAATCGAGAATCTTGATCACTTATAATGGAAGAAGGAAGACCAAAATGAACCCAAATATTTTGAAAGAAAATATGAGTTGTTTGTTCAGCTGTAATTTTATTTTTACATGGCATTAGAATACACATCTTGTTGAACTTGTCTACAACAACATACAAGTAATCATGACCTTTCCTTGACAATGGAAGACCTCCCACAAAATCCATTGAGATACTCTCCCATGGATGTGAAGGTACCAGACGTGGAGTGTACAATCCTAGTTTGTTATTTCTAGGCTTACTTATTGCACACAAATAACATCCTCTAATGAAATGAGATACATTATCAAACATGCGTGGCCAATAACAATACCTTCGGAGATTCGCTAGTGTCTTGCCTACACCAAAATGTCCAGAAATCAATGAAGTGTGTGTCTCCCTTATGATATTGTTTATTTCTCCCTATGGAATACATAACTTTCCCAAGTGATACAACAAATTTTTATGTACATGGTAATCTAACTCTTCAATTTGGTTTCCTTGCCTCAAGCTTGCATGCACATCTTGAAGTTCATTATCATATGCATATTTCTTAATGTAACTTTCATGTAAAATAGAATTGTGCTTGAGTATAATAAATGAATTTAAAATAGGCCTAGAAATCATATCAGCTACCTTATTGTAGATTCCCTTTTGTACTTGATAACCTAATGAAACTTTGTAGAAAACCCATCCATCTGAAGTGTTGTGATTGCTGCAACTTTGACTGCAATGATTGATGGTCAGTATGGATAATGGTCTCCTTCCCCATCAAGTAGTGTTTTCATTTTTTAACACCTTCTACCAATGCATAAATTTATTTGTCATAAGTGGGATATTTAGTCACAGTACCATTAAAAATTTCAGAATGAAATGAAATGGGCTTACCATGTTGCATGAGAACTGCTCCCATGCCGTAATCACTAGCATCCATTTGAATCTCAAATGGTTGTCTAAGATCTGGAAGAGACAATATTGGTGTTGAAATGATCTTTTGTTTTAAAGAATCAAATGCTTTTTGTTGTACATATCCCCAATGGAATACTTTTTTGAAACTAGTCAATGCATGTAGTGGAGCTGCAATGGAAGTAAAATTAGCAATAAATTCCCTCCAATATTGTGTTGCCCCTAGAAAGCTTCTTACCTTTGTAACTATATTGGGCTTGAGCCAATGCACAATGACCTCAACCTTAGAGGGGTCTATGTCCAGCTCACCTCCTCCAACAATGTGTCCCAAATACACTAAAGAATTCTTTTCAAATTCACACTTCGACATCTTTAAAAATAATTGTTCTTTTCTCAAGACATGAAGTACTTTGTTCACATGCATGACATGTTCATCTCTAGATTTACTGAATATGAGAATATCATCTAAGTAAACAATGACAAAATCATCTAGAAATGGTCTCAATACATCATTCATAACTCTCATGAATGTAGTTGGAGCATTTGGAAGACTGAAAGACATAACAAGCCACTCAAACAATCCTTGTTTAGTTTTAAATGTGGTTTTCCAAATGTCCTCTTCAACTATTATAACTTGATGATAACCACTTCGTAAGTCTAACTTAGTGAAATACTTTTCATACCTCAATTGATCAAGAAAATAATCAATTCTTGGGAGTGGATAACGATTCTTTACTGTTATCTTATTTAGTGCACGGAAATCCACACACATGTGCCAAGTCTCGTTCTTCTTTGGCACCAAGATAATTGGTGAACGACATGGCAAAGTAGATGGGCTTATGATACCTTTGTTCAGAAATTCTTGAATTTTCTTCTTGATTTCCATACTCTCCATGATTGACATGCGATACATGCCAATGTTTGGAAGTGGAACATCCTGTTGTAATTGTATCTCATGTTGAATTCCCCTCTAGGGAGGTAACCCCTTTGGTTCCTGAAACATCTCGCCATGCTTGCTTACCACATAAAACAAATCAGATTTTAACTTATCATCACAACCTTCAAAAGATTCATAATCTATATCATTCTTTTTCTTCATCATGAGAAGCACAAAAGTTTTACTTGGATTTACTAGTCTCTTCATCTACCTTGCATTAATCAAAGAAATGCTTAAATTTTTGTGATGGGGTCTCACAATATACTCTAGTCCATCCTTGAGCAATTTATGGAGATAAAATACCACTTTCCTATCATACAAATATGGGCTTCCCAAAATAATTCCTAAGATGTCAAGTGGAACTACATCTAACTCAACTTCATCAACGAATTTTTCAGAAACGGCAAACCTGAATAAGCATTTCCTTGTAACCTGTAAATTTTCATTATTGACTATCCAACCCAAAGGGTATGGCTTGTGATGAGGTACAGTTTCAAGGTTAATTCTTTTGACCAAATCTTCTGATATTAAGTTCGATTGTGACCCACTATTAAATAATGCATCAATCTTTATATGGTTTGAGATTACCCTTACATGGAACAATTCTATCCTTGATTCTTCATTTGGAGTGTTGTTGTGACTATGTGAGGAACTAGTTCTTTCTATAGCTTATTTTCCCTTTGTGACCATGGCTGAAATCTTGGTCTCATCACCGGAATCAGATCCAAGATCATGTTGTGTGGTAGCGGTCGTCTTTTGTTTCCCCTTATTGTTTGGTTTCTTAGGCCTTAGTTTGGGATGTAATTTCCAACAGTGGCCTTCACCATGCCCCTATTTGGAACAATGTTTGCATGTAATATTCTCCCCTTCTTTCTTTACACTTGCATTCTTCTTTCCTTTCCATTTTCCACCCTTCTCTTTCTTCTTACTACCCTCTTCCTGAATGTTCTTTCCTCTTGCTTCAAGGTGTGTGGCTTGCACACATACCTCATCTAAATTGCTTGGATTGAACATAATCATAGTGCGTTTTAAGTAGTAATGTAAACCCCCAATGTATTTCAATAGTGTATCTTTTGAATTCAAGTTTACTCCTAACAACAAAGCCCTTTTCCTAAACTCTTGGGTATAGTCTTGAACTATTTGGCGCTTGAGTTGCCTAAAATTTTGCCAAATCATAATGGATTTTTGCATGTAGGCTAAAGAAAAAAACTTTCTTTTAATTGAAGAAACAAATTCAACCTAAGAAATGGATATCTTACCATGAATTCTCATTTCCTCTTGAGTCTTTGCTTCCCACCAAACTAGTGCTACTCCTTCTAGCCTCAATGAAGCCAACTAGATCTTTATGTCATATTCTTGAAGGTTCTAAATTCTACAATAAACCTCAAATTGTCGAATCCAGTTATCTAACTTCTCTGCATTTAACTCACCATTGTACATGGGAAGTTAAAACTTAATGTCCAATTTGAGTAAGGGAGTTTTTCCTTTTGGGGTTTGTGAATGAGTATGAATAGTGTTTATTGTGGAAGTGGAAGATAATGATGTTTTTGATAAGGAGGATGATGAAGATGATGAGGAAGATGGTGAAGATGGTGGAGATGGGGGAGGATTTCCTCCATTACCCTTTGAATCCTTCTTTTCATCTTTTTTATCTTCTAAGCTTCCCTCTCCATGTGGGGAATTACAACTCTCTCCATCCATTCTAGTATTCCTCTCTTCATAGAGGACTCTAACCATGTTAGTTAAATCATAGAAGGCTTTATTGAATGCTTCCTCTTCTGAAAGACCTTCAGCCTCTCTTACTCTAGACATGATGGCTTTGGATTCAAGCTCAGCTTCTGGTACTGCTTATACCTCCTCAATCTCAACTGAAGGTAAAACTTGAGGTGCTTCAAGTACAGTTGGGATTGAGACTTTGGGTGGAGATTGTGGCCTTGCGTCTCTCCTTCTTCTGGGAATTACCTCAGGATTTGTAACCAATAGTTTCCCTTCTCCTCTCTGCAACTTTAACCTTGTAAGAATCACAAATTTGCAACCATTAAAACCCTACTTGCACAAAACTCGAGCAATCAAGAAAATAACATTTCCTCTAATACCAACTTGATCTATTGTTGAATATTAGTTTTTTTGTGCTAATTTCAACTTCAGAATTAAAAATAATTTCTCATCATTTTCTTTATGCGTAGAGGTTTCCTTTATGGTGTTTGTGAATGTAACAGGTAAATTTGTCAAGTTTTATGTCAAATTCATGAGAAAAATAGCATGTAAATAAAGTGTTGAACAACAGCAAACAAATATACAGCAAACCATCAAAATGAACACTTAACACAGTGTTTTGATGAAGGATTTCACCCCTCCTAGGCTACATCTCCTTGGTCTAGCTTCCATGGCTTGGGCCTCTATATTAGCTCAAAATGGAAAAAATTGTTGTTTTCAATGCTCTACTACTCCTAAAACCTACTTCAATGTGCTCAGAACATCAAAATAATCTAGGAATGACTTTTTCTGAGCCCAAATTGGTCAAAAATTGCAAAAGTTATGGCCTCTTCAGTTTCCCCTAGGAAAACTCCACCAAAACTAGAGAAACTCCAGTTAATCCTGCCAAATTTGGAGAAAGGCCGAATTTATCAAACCCACCAAAAGATCCACCAAGTTAACTGTGCTTTAATTAATGGATAAACATGTATTAATTAGTGTTAATCTATAGTTAGTGCATAAATCGCATGGTTATTGCTAACCACTAGCCTCCAGTTTTGTGGTGGTGGTCACATGTGGAGGGGGCTAGCTCTCTCCTTCCCCAACCTGCTATGTATTTCACATCAAATACATATTGCAACCATTGTATGTTAAGTAACAATGGTGTGGCATAACGGTAAGACTTTTTGCTTGTACAGGTGAGGTCGCGGGTTTGACTACGCCAACGTGCCAATACAATTTTGTCACTGCGCATCAATGCTTATAGGCCATTGGGGATGGACACATGGCAGCCTCTAGGATTACCACATGTCACTTTCTCATTGGTCCTCCCTTGTCCAATGAAATCAAACCAACTCGTCAAACTATAGACCAACCAAAATGTGCCACTTGGTGTGATCTCACTGGCCGTTGACAAAACCTTTGACATGCACAGTCACATACCACGTGAGAAATATGGACTGCTGACTATGTAGTGACTGTACTTTTTTTTTCAAAATTCCTTTGTTTGGAAAAGTGGACAAAACGCGATATCTTTCTCATAAGAGCTCCATTTTGAGTGAAACAAGTTTCCTTGGGATCGTATTGCTGAGATAGACGCGGTCATTCATGTTTTGAGTGATTCTAAGCACTTTGATTTTTGAGCTAAATACTAATCACCTAATCAGACATCCATTAAACCTTAGATGTGTTTCTCTTGAACCTAGCATATAGGGGTAGGTCATTTTTGCCATCACCATTGCATTTTTACCATCAATGCCATATTTATGCCTTAGGTCTAACGTCGTCAAGTTGTGACTTTAGCCACTTTCCTTTATGCATGTTGTCACTTGGTGGTAGAGCTTAATTGATCATGGATACCCTAGCTATCACCTCTTTTTCGTCTTGGTGTCCATGCAGTCATTTTTATTCTCTTCTTGGAATCCCTCTTTTTGACCCGCCATGACCTAGAATCTGAGCCTTATGTCCTCTTCTTTGTCTCTTTTCTGGCCATACCCCACGAGGATTCCACACTTTATCCCTTGTGATTTCTGTTTCTATCAGCCTACTTCTACACGATGATCCTTGGTTTCTCTCTTCTATATTCATCATCTTCTTGGCCTACCATCCAATTTCAATTGGTGTTTACCATTTCTTGGAGGAACCATTACAGTGAGTGGTCCTATTAGCTCGCCTCTTGTCCTCACTATGTCATGAGTTGTTCCAACACTACTGGAACTAGTTTCTACACTCTATACCACTCGTTCCCCTAAGAGGAGTTTTCTTTAAGCTTTGTTTAGCCTCCTTAATCTAGAAAATATTTTCGAGTGAACTTATATACTTCACGCTCGTTAAAGTACCTGAAGTGTCGTCTACCTAGTATAAATTTAATCCTTTTCTGGACTGGGATAGACTAGTTATGAAAAAGGAATACCCTAGTCTACTGTTGATCGAAATGGAAATGTCAGTTGCATTGCCCTTGAACATGGCACATGTCTATTTCATTATCTCACAATTGGTTTTAGCTTGCCTAGAAGTCATACCATCCATATGAGTCTCTTGACTCCTCCAGATAGTTACTCTTCCAGTCATGTGGAGCATGCTTTGATGCCTCCTGTGTCGTTGCATGATATCACATGGTGCTCATTAGTCATTCTACCAAGTCACTCTTGCATCATGTCGCTATGTGTTCAAGGGAAGTCTAAGCCTATGTCAGCCATTTTTAATAGCCTGTTGAGATTTTTGAGTCGTCCATCCCTATGTTAGATGTACTTCATGGCTTCATGACTTCATCCATTCATCACATCATCCTGGTTTGTTCTATGTCGATTGATGGGGGATACATTAAGGCTCTCCTTCAATGGATCTTCTTCTGTCGACTTTAGTTCATTATCTAAGAGCTTGATCTACAAACTGGTAGTACCTTAGAGCTTGTAGACCTTAGTGGTAGGCTTCCTCACAATCGACAATGGGTTTACATCATTGGCTCCTGATTGATCGAGTTCATTGGTGTCCAATGTCAGCTCATTTATTCACACTTGGTGAACTATACTAGATACCTTGGGGTCCATTTTCCTCATTGGTGGATTCCCTCATGTTTGTTAGTAGTTTACCTCATTGGCTAGTAATCAAATAGTTTCTACCATGCTCGACATCAACTCATATATTCACATGATGTAGATTTGTACCATTCGGGGTATGTTGAAGACCCTGGGTTAGGGACACCTCACTCTTATATGGCATCCTTCCCATGTTGCGTTGGAGTTATGTATCTCTTATGTACTTTGAGGACTATCTTAAAACACTTCTTTGTCTATCATGTGTCCATAGTACTGATGTATACTATGACATAGATCCACGCTTGCATTTGTTAGTGGCTATGCTTCATTTACTAAGTCACATGGATCCACTATGTATTTCTTTCGTGGCCATGTTATAGTATTTCATGTCATGGATCTACAGTGTATGTTTTGGTGGCCATGTTCAGTATCTTCTTCTAACCAAGCATGGGTATGCCCACCTCAGGGATGCTATCATCAGAGTTGAGACTTCAGCACTTGAGTTCCTCTGATCTAGCTTCATAGTCTTGGATTCTCCTCCCATTTTTAGCATTGAGTATTATTGTAATTCATTTTAGCCATCAGTTTCTCTTTTGACCTCATGCATTAGGGGGCATCTGTTATAACCCTATTTTCCACTCCATTATAGTGAGAGAAACCCAATATCAACTTACCTCAGTTGTTTGGCTAAAATGCATCCCTTTTCACCTTTTCTTTTACTTATGTGAGATTTATCCCATGATAAAAGGGTGGAATTACATAATTGATCAATTTCTCATAATTATTTTTCCAAAATATTATAATTATGAGATAATAATTTTTTCATAATTGCGATAATTGAGAAAATCTCATAATTGTGAAAAAGGCTTCTAGAGCTTTCCATTCCCAAGGAGATCAAATTGACCCACTTATGTATGAGTTGGATAGGGGTCCATTATTGTAGAAGTTTTCTAACTTCTCAAGCCCCTAGGTGTTTAGATATATTCTCTTGGAAGATAGAATGAGCCTATATAATCTCACTAAGAGGAAAGGGGGCAGGGGGAAGTATCCAAACTATACCGTGAGAGCTTTGATGTATTGGGAGAGGATACCATACTACAAGATGGAGAGAGGATCATATTTTTTGAAGGTATATTGATGTACTTTCACTTATATGATTAATAGAAACATATGTTCCTTCCCTGTATCTATTTGTATTCAGCATGCTTTAAAGTTGTTTCTATGATATTTTGATCTAACGGTCTTCTAAGGAAGGTCACTTGTTGTCTCCGTTTGTTTGTGGTTGTGTGTATGGATCAAGATTAGGTGTGGATGAGGTAGATAACTCGAGTGGAGCATGGGAATATATATCAGACCCAAAATCCTTCCCCAACCTACGAGGAGGGCAAGTGCACACATATTTCCTTGTAGTATATAGAATCGAATGCCTGATGCATTTTTAATAATTTGGGTTGGAACACTATTATATCTTTATTGGTCTTTCTTTTTGTGGCCTGGTGATCTCAATCGGGCATGATATCGCATAGAAATAGATCCTTTCATAATTAAATGCAACAAGAGTGGGCTACTCTTTCTCTATTTTTATGTGCATCTCCCCAACAAGGTCAGGGTATAAGGAGTTAAGGCTCAAACTAGTTGAACCTTTGCAAGACCATCCTTCCTGACCCTGATGGCCTCCCATGGTGGAAGAAAAGAAAGACGAGGGATCAGGAGATACTTTCAAAATATTGTTGGAATAAACCCTCTAGTAACAAAGGAATGCAATGATTGACAACTTCACTCAGATCCTTCAGTGGATGCCCATTGGTGACGCATCTTCATCCAACAATCACTTTGGAGGCATCGCGCCCTTGAAGCTACAAGTAAACTTAGTTATCACTATATTCAAAGGTCAAATAGATGTAGATGTTGTAGATAAATTTTGAAATATGTTAGAAGGCTACTTTTCGGTCCATAGTTTCTCCAATCGGGATAAGATTACTTTTGCACTGCTTAAGGTAGCTTCCCATGTCAAGGACTGGTGGGAAACTTATTGTGAGAAAAGGGTCGAGGAACCCTCTCTATTTACAACCTCCCCCCTCTTAGAATTCTTTTTGAGATGTTTTCAAGGAACAGTGTTACCCCGTGGGGAGATATGAAGATAAGTACATACAGTGGACCACACTACAATAACAAAGGGACAAAGATGTGCATGAGATCACAAATATTTTTCATACTATACACACAAAGTTGGGTATCAAAGACTCTAAGTGACATCTGGTACTCAAGTACCACGATTTTCTGCAAAAATACGTTTAGGAATAAATGGAGTTCCTAGACATCTCCTCACTTAGTGAAACGTACCGATATGCTGCCAAGATTGAATAAAAATTTAAACAAAAGAAGCGTGACTTTGGATCTGTGAATCAAAATTAGGGCAAGGGTGCCCCCAAACCACAAAACAAAAGACAAAGCCATTGCTGGGTGACCTAGGATAAATTGTCGATGCCGCAAGTAAATAAAAACACCATGAAGACAAAGAAGGACACAAGAAAGTGGTGTGAGTTCCATAAAATCCCCACTCACAGCAAAAGTGAGTGTCGATCCAACCAGTCACTAGTGACCGAGCTGAAAGCTTCAGAGTTAGATGCATGCTCTAACTCTGAGATAGAACCCGACAAGGGGAATGGAAAAGGGAAGCAGATCCTGGTGCCACCATTACCACCACCAAGATCCAAAATATTGAGCTTGAAGATCCATTCGAAGGGGAGTGTCTCCTCTACTCGCAAATTTCGGTGAAGGGGCTCTGCTGCAATTCATTGTCGATAGCGGGATCCAAAAGAACCTCATTTCAATAGATGTTGTGAAGTATTTGGGCATACCGACCACACCACACCCACAGTCATACACCATCGAGTGGCTTCACCAATGACGAGATCTTCATATCAGCCAACAGTGTTTCCTTCCCTACAACATCAAGCCCTTCACGGATGATGTACTGTGTGATTTTTCTCCTCTTGAAATTTGTGATGTATTATTAAGCCAACCATACTTATGGAAGTGTCATGTTATGTATGAGTGAAGGCCTCACACTGTTATTATTACATTGGTTAGGTTGTTATACAAAATACCCAAGGTAGCCCCGCCTATCGCCATCTCTTTGATCTCTGTTAAGAAATACAGTAAGATCATCTCCGAGACTAGGAAATATGTTTTCTTTATTATTTATTCTAAAAATAAGGCGAATATCGTGGCCACATCCATGGTCCTATGAAATATTCCATCAGGCAACATAAGTAGGTGGATAAGGTCATGGAAGAATACAGGTACATCTTCTCATCACCCACAGGGGTACCCTTGCACTGTCAGGTCAAGAATTTGATTTATCTAACTCCGAGAGCACCTCTACCCAATGGGTCGATATACCATCACTCCATTCTAGAAAATGAAGAGATCAAGCAACAGATCGAAGATTTGCTGCAAAAATGGCACATCCGACCAAGTTCCTCACCTTGTGGGAGTCTGATTGTACTTGTACAGAAGAAGGATGGGACCTGGAGGCTTTGCATTGATTATCGGGCACTAAAAAAATCATTGTCAGGAATAGTTATCCAATCCCATGGATTAATGACCTTCTTGACTAGCTCAAAGTGGGCGAAGTATTTCAGCAAAATTGATTTGAAGTCTGGATATCACTAGGTTCCAATAGAGCCCATAGATGTATGAAATACAACCTTCAAACCCAAGGAAGGCCTTTTTGAATGGTTGGTCGTGCATTTTGGGCTGAAAAATTCCCCTGCTAATTTTATGAGGTTGATGGATGACATCTTGTGGCCCTTCACCAACTCATTCGTGGTTGTTTACCTGGACGACATCCTCCAAGTCATTCAGGATTGGTCGACCTCAACCACTATAACAGATCTTCACAACTTTTTGGGCCTTTCTAATTTTTATTGAAGCTTGGGGTTGGGATTCTCCTATATCACTTGGCCTTTGAGTCAATTACCAAGGGTGGAGAGAAAGAAAAATTGTCTTGGTATGAATCCCAATAGTAGGCATTCATTGAGCTGAAGCATCACCTCTGATCTGCACCTGTACCCACATTTCTAGACCCGCAACAACCCTTTGAAATTGAGAAAGGTGCCTCTGATTATGTTATTGGTGCAATCCTCACCCAATATGGGCATTTGATGGCCTACCATAGTGAGACACTTTTAAATACAATCATAAGTACCCCACATATGATAAAGATATGTATTGTATCATGCAGGCTTGCCAATAATGGAAGCATCACATTCTGGGGAAGGAAACGGTCATCGACACAAAGCATAGGCCTCTTCAGTTTATATAGACACAAGGGAAGTTACAGAATGATCACCATCAAAAGTGATCTACATATTTGCGACAATTTCACTTGAACATTAAATACAAAAAGGGCAGCACCAATCATGTTGCAGATTGCCTCGATCAGCTTCCAGTTGTAGCACTAACTACTATTCTCAATGCTTATGGCCACGAGACATCTAGATGGCCAAAAATACATAAAAATGATTCAAATTTTGCCACAACATACTAGATGTTGGTGGATGGCAAGCAAGTTCTAGATTTCTACCTTCAAGATGCATTATTATGCTACTGGTGCCACATTTGTGTTCCTTATGTTAGCCTCCTGTTGCAACAGGGTATCATCTTTCATGATTGAAATTTTTACATGCCAAATATGTCATACTTTGCAAGCTGCAGTGTTCCATATTTCCAGAAGAGACCAAAGAAGAAGCCATGAAGTGTGTTGATCCAAATGACACTGCTGCATTCCATTTGATGAGTTGTTCCAATTTTGAAGAATTTCTTAAAGGGAGGTCCAAACAGTGTAATCCTGGTCTCCCTAGGTTTCAATTTCCTGTTGTAGAATATAGAGAATGATATCTGTCCAAACAGTCTAAGCTTGGCAGATTTGTAGATAGGTAGAGAAACTAAGGGACCCAACTGTTTAATCTGGGCCCTGGCAGAAATAAGGGTAGATTTAGATAAATAAATAAATAAATAAAAAATTGCAAACATGGGTCTGCAAGTCTAAGTGCACCCAACACAAAAAGAAGAAAAAATGTTAGGACAGTAGGCTGGGTAGGTAGCTGTTTGGTGGCAGAATGATAATTGATGATCAATTTTGTATCTCACAATGTCTTATCCTTTCAGATCATAGTTATCAGGCAGTTTTGCATTCAAAGGAGGTACTCAAGCCAGAACTCACTAACCTCCCCTTCTTCTCATTTCCCCCAAGTCACTTACTAACATCCCCCAAGGGGTCAAGGTCTGCTTGAGCCCCTCAGTTTCATCATTTCCATGACATTCGCCTTGGTGAGGATCTGCTTCACTCAAGGACTGCTCACTCATCATCTGTGAGCCTTCTTTTCCCAACATAGCCTAAGGTCTCATACCTTAGCGCCCTCTTTTCATTTCCATATTAACTATTAACTTTATTATATAACTCCCTAACAATTTTCCCCTTCCCCTATTAAAATCATGTATATAAAACTCCCCTATGTAAATACCCCTCCCTGGCAATATAGCCATATTTCCTATAAGTCCGGGAAATCACAGTCCATCTGGGGCTGTCTTTAGCCCATCCGAGTCACTAAGGAGCTAGTCTGACATCAGGTCAGCTAGTAACCGCTTCCCTAGCTCTAAAACCCTCAAAAACCTTAAAAAAAAACCCATTTTTGCACTTTTTGCCCAAGTCCTGTGCATAAAACACTAACCCCGCTTGGCAAAAACCCATATTTCGCCCCTATCCCTAAAACCCAAGTGTAAATATGCCAACCCGTGCTCATAATATTCATACAACACGCCAATCCCACCATTCCCTATGTTTAAACCCACCGCCGCGATATATTAAAATGGGAATATTCCCGCGAATATCCCACCCACTAACCTGCCGTCGCTGCCCATCTACCGCCAGCCGTTAGATCTAGCCCGCCATAGATCTACGGTGGGCAGGCTTGTCTATATGCAACACGCCCGGGCTTTAGCGTCTGGGAGTTCGGCGGTTTTGCCGCCGTACTCCCGCCACGCGTCAAGCTCTGGGGTGTGGCGGAGGTCCCCCTCACGAAACCACCATCCCCAAAAAGCGGTGTGCCACAAAACCGCTTACCACCCATGACGTCACACCCCACGTCACCCCTGCACAGTCCCTGCTTATGTCACCCCTTTGTCCAGTCACCCGATGAGTCACCTGCCTGCGTGGCCTCTTGCCACGTCACTGCCACGCGTCACTGCCACGTGTCCCTGCCATCGTACCTGCCACGTCATCATCCGTACGTGATGATGTCATGCTGACGTCATCCTGCCACGTCGCCCTGCTGACGTCACCCGCCGTACAATGTCACATCATGCTGACGTCATGCTGACGTCATCAGCACTTTTTGGGCGCAGAGGCGCGAAAGTCGCACTTCGGAGCCCCGGAATCCAATTCTGAGGCAGTTTTTGATGAGCGATTTGTGCAGCGAAAATTGCTCATCGCAGGATTTTTTAGGCCGAAATGGAGAATCTTTAGGGAATCTTCTCATCATGCGGCCCCAGGAAGCCCGAAAAGGCGCAAAAATGACCCGTTTTCTTCACAGAGCATACCAAAAGGAGCAGAAGACGATTCCAGATGATACAGAGGCCGAATAGTGGCCATTTACTGGTGATTAGACCCACAGCACATCAAATCAGCAGTCCAGATTTTGTCAAAGAGTATCAGTGGAAGAAAAGACGCCAAAGAGTATCAGCAAAGATTTGTTTAGGGGCTCGAAGCACCTGAACATTGATGAAGCCCCCAGAAAGTCAAATCAATAAGCATCAGCCCATCCTTGCCTTCAAATCACCATTAAGACATTCAAAGCACCAGGACAGCAAGGAAGCAGAAACCCATGCATATTTATTTCAGAAGACATTGCCCCAAGGCACCCAGGACAACATCATTTATTCATTTCTTTTTACGGCCGCCCCCAGCGCAGCCTGAGAACCTCCATGCATTTATTTCAGATAGGAGTAGGTCAATAAATTGTTTTTTTTATGACCTGATTAGGTCAAGATGTAATAAAAGCAGTAGATAGAAAGTTTTTCCCTATATATACCACCCTCTGTATAGTTTTAAGAGTTGGAAAATTGAGAATTCTTCACTAGAGACTCACTGTGTATACCTGAATTTTTCTGTAATCAAAGATTGCCGAAAGCTTAGAGAGCAAACTATCTGTTGTTGATAAATGCTTTGGAGACTGAAGATGGAATTCTTGTGCTGCAGCCTGAAGCAATAAGTGCCTCTTATCTCTGTTTATGTGTTTGCCATTATCTAAATAGCAGGAAAAAAGAATAGCCTAGAATTAGTTTAAATACTCTCTATGCTCAATTTCTGTTGTTTCTTGATGTTTTCCTCTGAATGAATTGGTTATGAATATTGAATTCCTTCTGGCTCATGTTTACCCCAATTCACCTGTGTTGGCCAATTATCTAGGGATTCTTAACTGCCCTTAGGTAGCGCCCTGTTACTTTCTCTGCTAATCTGTTGGAGAGATTCTTAACTACCTCTCTTTCTTTAGCATTCATATCATCCTTTAAACCTGAAAATTTCTTCAAGCTTAGCTATATTGCTCCATGTTCCCTCACTATTATTAATGAAACGCACCAGTAGTTCCCCTCCTCGACTCCACGCCCAATGGTTTGAAACATTCAGACTATACTCTGCCTCTCTACCTGAAAGTGTCAATTTTACCACCAAAACAAAACAAAAAACCCTCTGGACCCGAGACCTAGCCTAAAATCCTTTCAAACAAAGATAAATCTAAAAGAGAGAGCCCTCTCCGATTGCAGGTTGGCTAGAACCTGCAGTCCAAAGTTGGTTTGTGGTTACCTCGGCCGTATCCCTTTCTTAACCTTCAGGGACAACCTGAGTGATAACACCTTAAAGTGAGCCTGCCAAGTTGATTTGGGAGGCGCACTACAGTTGGGTTGCATGACACTTTGGTGTGGGGAAAATTGTGGTCATACTACAAAAGTATTTTTATTGGCTAAAACTTTGACAGGATGTTGGAAAATATATCAAATCGTGCACTGCTTATGCCATCACTAAGCCAACCATAAAGAAGGAAGGCTTTTACACTCCTCTGCCTACTCCCATCCAACCTTGGGAATCCATCTCCATGGACTATCTGCCTGACCTACCTACTACCAAGCATGGTGATGACTGTGCATTTGGGTTCATGGACATATTTTCTAAGATGGCTATATTGGCGGCTTGTAATAAGAGTATCATAACAGAGGACACTGCCAAACTCTTCTTTGAACAAGTATGGGTACATTTTGGGATCCCAAAAACCATTATATCAAACCAGGATAGCAGGTTCCTAATCACATTCTGGTTGAGCCTCTAGAAACTAATGGAGACGAAGCTCACCAAGTCATCTGCATTCCATCCCCATACTAATGGCTAGACATAGGTCATCAATAGTATGATAGTGCACATACTCCACATGTAAAAATCCAAGCATCCACAAACCTATTACAAGAGCCTTCCCAATATGCACCACTACTATAATAGAGCTATCCATAGCTCAACTAGTCACATTCCCTTTCAAGTGGATCTAAGATTTCAACCATTGTGTTTGTCTGATGTTTCCATGCCTCATGCAACTACACAAACAAAATCCACACGTATAAGGTCCAAGGTTGATAAAGCAACCAAGTTTATTGAATGCATCTAGCACATCCACCAACATGTTCATGACATCTTGGAGAATTCCAAAGACAAGTACAAGAAGCAACATGACCAACATTGGGTGTCACACAAGTTTCAAGTGGGTGAAAAAGTTTGGTTGCATTTGAAGAAAGAATGCCTTGTCAGAGCCCATCGAAAGATCTGACCACTCTGATACAAGCCTTACACCATCACCAAAGTTGTGGGTGACAATGATTTCAAGCTAAACATTCCCCCATTCCTTGGCATGCATCCAATGTTCAATGTGGACCGCCTTTTACCATACTTTCCACCACAATTGGACACATCAGACATTTTAGAATAGCTAACACCAATAGAGCTTAACTTAGACTAAACGAAACAGGCCACAACTGATCAAATTATGGACACACATATCAATACCTCTTGCCAAAAAAAGATCCAACTGAATTGGGTTGTCAAAGTCGACCAACTCACTAAGGCAAGTGGCTCACCAGGGACCAAGTTCAATAGAATTTTCTCCATCTCATGGAGGCACTCAATGCAATGGGGGGCATTTCTTCCTAAGGGGGGAGGAGTGATCTAGGTGGATATTGGTGGCCACCTTGCTATTCCACCTGGACCCCCACCGTTGTTTCTTTTCGTTTCCTTAATTCTAGCACAACTTACTATTTTTGGTACTTTTTCGAGTCATAAACTTCTGGAGCCGTTTTGAGGGTCTAAATGATGTTTTTTTATAATCTATATATATATATATATATATATATATATATATATATATATATATATATATATATATATAGATCTAAAAAGTGCAAGCCTAATTTATTAATATTCTTCCAAACTCTTATTGGATATATTTATGAGGTATTGTGATAGCCAAACAGAATCATATGCCGAAGTTACGACCCTAGGAAGTTGACGTTCCAACTAACCCCAATGGGGCCCACAATATTTTGGCGCTTCATCTCTTAGGGTTAGGTTTTTGGATATTTATGGTTTCCCATTGTTTCTTAATGAAAAAAAAAGGCTTCAAGCCTCATTGTAACACAATTCAACTACCACATCTTTTCTCAGAGATAAGCTACCATCGCCTAAGCTAGTTTATTTCCATTCTACATGTAACATTTTTCAATACTTTGTTATTAATGAATTGAAGTTTTGTTTTCATTGTATCTTTGGGTTTCTGTTCATATCTATATTTCATTTCGTTCCTTCATAAATTTGGATCTTTGTTTCATTTCATATCTGTATTTCATTTCGTTCCTTCATACATCTAGATCTGTGTTTCTGTTCATATATGTATTCCATTTCGTTCCTTTATAAATCTAGATTTGTGTTTATATTCATATTGTATTTCATTTCGTTCCCTCATAAAACTGGATCAATATTGATAAGCAAAATCTAGCTCAAAGCATCATCATCATAGGTATCTATGAGCATTAGTGCAACAAAAGGTGTGAATTAACCAAGGACTCTATCATAATAAGCCTTTGAACAAATGTGCATTCATTGTCTTGCTTCAAACCCCTGCAACTATCACATTAGTTTGTAACCACTGTAACAATTTTTAAAACATCATCAAAACCATCCCTATGTTGAGGCATAAACCATACATAAATCTCTATCTTCAACCCTGCCTACAATCTCTCTGCAAGAAATGACAAAATCAGTATTCTATGATCACACGCATACTAAATTCATAGGCAAGAAATTATAACAAAAACAAAACCTATGCCCAAGGCATTGATCTTTGCGCACTACAGCTTCTAAAATACAATACATAGCCAAACCTTTTTCATTGCAAACCATTCTACAACATCAACAAATAAGCATACAATGTCATCAATCATACAAGGGAAAATCATTATTGTATTTATTCAAACATATTGATTGTTTAACAAATGTCTCTAATCCTTGCGAATATCTTCATAAAAGTCTCTCTGTCAATGTAGCCCCTTAAGCATACAAGGTCATTAATATATGAAGGACAATCAACTCCTGCAAGAGAAAACTTCATGACAATCTATGTAGAACAGTATAAGGCTCTGTCGTAAACCTCTATTAGTCGCACAATCTAGGATTTGTTCAATGGTCAAGAGAGAAAACACTTTTATATAGTGCACATACACTAAATAAATCTCCAACAATATATATACTAAAAGAACCTCCAACAAATTTTATATGGTGCATGTATAATAAAAGGACCACCAACCATTAGGAAACCTAAACAATCTAAACAAATTGTTTAAAATATTCTTATCGATACAAGGATATAAGGGGTTCACTAGATATCTAATCGATCCAAAGCTATAACATGAAAAAAAAGGCAACAAAACCAAATAACTCTAGACCAATTCCTTCAAATCGTTTTATGCATAGTTAGATCCACTGGAGCACTTAATCACGAGATTGTTAGAAATGTATGGAGATATGATTTAACCTTTTAAATCAAATATTCAACTCAACTATGGAGAAAAAATGAAAAATTAGATGAACCAAGGTTAATGAACATTCACACTTCCTCCAACCTGTTCCAGAATAGAGTAAAACAAAAATAAAAAATAATTGTGTAGACTATCAATGCCAAAGTCAATGGATCTCAAGAAAAATGCACACCAAGCTTATCGATCTCCTTAGACATTTATAGTTTCTTTGCCTTATGATTACCTCATAAAAATTGTAACACCCTCCTCCCACATTTAACCATGTTAACCAGTCTATTTGGGTAAACATGCGATGAGAGGCTACTACAATTTGATTGAACTCCCCATGTATAGTTAAGGAAGTGTAACCAACACAACACAACCAACTTGACTTCTTGCACATGTCACAAAACCTACAGGAACCAACCAACCCTTCCAGGTGATCAACCCCTGAGACCACTTGACACTTCACTACCCTAGAGCCTCAGTCGCTCCCATGACATGGGCATGCATGTGATTAGGCCCTCAATTCACTCTCACATCAAGGGCATGTGAGCGAATGGGGTATTTTTTAGCAAGTTCAGAGCCAGTGACCCCAAATTATGTGCCACTTTTCTAGGGCCAGGTCTCAGCCACTACCTAGAACTTCATGGAACCTCCAGAAATGATAATTTACATCAAAAAAATGATAAAAATGAAAATAATTGAACAAGGAATCGACTCGATCCCTACTAGCCATGATAGGAATTTCTTCAAACATGTCACGAATATGCAATCTACAGGTCATAACAATAGATTTGAGCATAGGGGTCTCATACTTATATGAGAATAGCTAAGAAGCATCTATGCCTTATCACATTAGCTACATTATCATCTCTTAGGTCATAAATTATTTGTTCATTCATTTACAATTCAAAACAAGATGAAAGCCATACATCATCACTGTCATAAAATATACTCATAACCAGCATATAAACAACAAAAATTATAAGGATACCTCAGCCATAAATGGCACATATGAACCACTATAATTTCTCATAAAATACCAAGGAAAGGAACTCTTATTAATGACTGCAAAAGCCAACCAGGTATGGGACTTCCACGAACCACCTGACCATAGATTGGCTAAACAAAATCTTTCTTTCAGCTAATCACCCCTGTGCCATATTCCAATCATGAATGTGGCACTCATAACCAAAATTGAACCATTGCTTCCCAAGGCTACACCACCTCACCCTCGTCAATAGAACCAGGCTTTACCACAATCCTCACCAGATCACTAGGCCAAAAAAATAAACATGCAATATCAGGCTTTACTGTAATCCCCACTAGATCACTAGGCCATAAACAAGAATGGATACCACCAGATTTTTCCACCTACACCGTGAGGAATTTGTTTGTCTCCTAGTCTCTAGGCTTTATCACAATCCATAGCCTGATTCATGGATCACTATGCCATAACTAAGACACCAGTCTCTGGGCTTTACCACAATCCACACTAGATCACTAGGCCCTAACTGAGACTCCACTCTTCGAGCTTTACCATATATCCCATCTCGAGATTCCTGGGCCTGATGGAGAGCACCCACCTCTAGTCTTTACCATATATCATGCCATTCACCAGTTGAGGATTCCTACGCCCACCGAGGCAACACAAAATTTGGTTTTACCACAACCCACAGTATGGTTCATGGGTTACTATACCATTTGTTCTTTCTTTTAGAGATCCACCTCACTTAGTTTCAAATCCATCCAGCAATCCATCTCAACCAAAAGAAGAGAACCCCATCACACCATGGTTATCCGTAAATGGAAAGGCAAGGTTGAAGAACACTGTCACACCTGGAAAAATCCATGCCCATGACAACCAAAGAACCAAGAACACACATGCATAACCATGCATGCAAAAAATAGCAAGGAAATCACACATGCAAATCCATACCTGCAAATAATCTCATTGTAGCTGCTTGATCCTACTCTTCATCGCATGATCCTTGATTTCCTTTGCTTTCTTTGCTCTTCCCTATCCAGTGTTGAAGTGCTCCAAGAAAAATCTAAATGTCCAAGGGTGTGAGAGAGAAGAGAGAGAGATAGCTCCAAAAATGAACTGACAAAAGGTACCAACTGATCCTCAGAAGCCTTTTTATTAATGAGGCCTCTATTTTCTTCACTTTTCCATTATTTTCCTTCGTTTTCCTCCTCACATGCAACATGTGACCTTTCACCTTCCTTTTCTCCTAATTTGCATTATTTTCATAAATAAATTGCCAAAAAATGCCATTTTTCCTTTCCAAAGCCTTGTCATTGCCTTTTCCATTTTCCTTAACCATAATAAACCAAATGAACACCCACACTAGTATGTTTTTGCCCAACATTCAACTTGGAATAAATGTCCCATAACCATGGTTATTATTTTGCCTTTGTTAACTTTAGTTACATGGAATTTTCACCAGGCTTGTTATAGAAACTTCCCCCTTGGGGGAACACCTTCCTTGGTGTTCAATGACACCCACAACCAACAAGACTTTTGAAATCAAAACATCCTTCCCATGGAGCTTTATAACTTAGCTTGATGCAGTATTTACAACGATCAACCTACTGAAAAGCAAACCAACATTGCAACATAACAACATGACAACCATAATAACATGACACCCATACCACTTATTTGAGCTTCATAACACAGCGCATGGCAGTATTTACATCCATATACATATGCACATATACCAAAATGTCACACCAAAACATATACCAAAAACATTCACCCAACCAACAAATAAGGAAGGATACATAGCCTGCATCTGATCCGCCATCTCCCATGTAGCTTCATCAAGCCCAAAATGCTTCCACTGCACTTTAACCTGCTCGATTTCTCAGTTCTAGAGCATGAGCATTTTTCTCTACAATATACATTGAGGTTCCATATGGAATTCTCCATTTGGCTCCACCTGCAATATAGACCCGACAATCACATGATCAACATATTTAACATATTTGTTAAGAAATGACACATGGAAAACATCATGGACTTTCACTGTTGGAGGCAGTGCAAGTTGATAGGCTACTGGTCCAATCCTTTCAAGAATTTGATGAAGACATGTGCTACATCACTAGTTAAATAAGTAGATTTCACTAGAATGAAGTGCGCTACCTTTGTCAACATGTCCACCACAACCATGATGGAATCATGATGCCTAGATGTCATCGAAAAACCTGTGATGAAATCCATGGAAATGACCTCCCATTTCCACATTGGAATCACAATCGATTGTACTAGTCCACCTGGATGCTGACATTATGCCTTTACCTGTTGACAGTCCAAGCATCTAGCCGCACACTCTTCCACATCCTTCTTCAGATTTGGCCAATAATAACACTTATTCATTGTTTTCAATGTCTTTTGATATCTCTAGTGACTAGAATACAGCTTAGCATGTAATTCCCTCAAGATGAGCTTCTTGAGTTCAGTATTGTTTGCCACATATATCATGTCACTAAAGTTGACGAAGCCATCTACTGTAAGACAATAGTCTAGATCTTGTATACCGGTACCTTCGCCTGTACCTATACATATACTCTGTTGTAACCCATGCATAATCTTTGTGCACCTGTCATCCTGTTGACCTGCTTGTAAGATCTAAGTCTATAACTCTATCCCATAAGAACTCATAGTTGATATATGATTCACCTATATCCACCTGCTAAGAGCGTCTGAAACCTTGTTCTCTTTACCCTTGATGTACCTAATCTCAAAATCAAACTCATTGATCATGGCAAACCATCTAGATTCCCTGACATTCAATTTCGATTGATCAAACAAGTATCTCAACCCACTATGATAACTCATCAACACAAACCTCCTCCCAAGAAGATAATGCCTCCACAGTTTCAACGCATGAATGATCGTTGCCAGCTCAGATCATGTGTTGGATAACTATGCTCGTGCTCATTCAGTTTCCATAATTCATATCATACCACCTACCATTCCTACATAACAAATCCACCAAGTCCTCTCTTGTAGGCATATGTACATACCACAAAATCCTTGTCTGCATCTTCAATCTTTAACATTGTGGAATTTGTCAACAACTGCTTTAACTGCTCAAAACTTGTTTCACATTCCTTTGTCCATTCAAATTTCTTACCTCGCCTATGTAACGATGTAATAGGATATGCAATCCAACAAAAGTTCTTGATGAACCTCCTATAGTAGCCTACTAGCCCCATAAGTGACCTTACCTCTTCCACATTTCTAGGAGTTTCCCACTCCATGATAACCCGGATCTTCTCTAGATCCACTGCTATACCTTCCTTAGAGACCACATGCCCCAAGTAATGTATCTATGTCTAAAATAAATTGAATTTTCTAATCTTAGCATACAACTTATGCTCTCTCAGCAATCTCAATAGTGTTGTTAAATGCTCGGCATGTTCTTCCTCATTCTTAGAATATATCAAAATATCATCAATGAATACAATAACTAACTTGTCCAAATAAGGACGCAACACACTATTCATCAAGCACATAAAAGTAGCTAGAGCATTAATCAAACCAAATGGAACTACAACAAACTCATAATGTCTTGACCTAGTCCAGAAAGCAGTCTTGTAGATATCTTATTCTTTAATGTGTACCTGATGATATTCGGATCTTAAATCAATCTTTGAGAACACTTTTTCTCCCTTCAACTGATCAAACAAGTCACCAATCCTCAGCAATGGATACATGTTCTTGATGGTCACCTTGTTAAACTTTCTGTAATCAATGCATAACTTGAGAGTATCATCCTTCTTTGCACAAACAATACCAGTGCACCCCAAGATGATACACTTGACCTAGTGTATCCCTTGTCAAGCATTTACTTCAACTACAAATTTAACTCTACTAACTCTAGAGTGCTCATCCTGTATGGTGCCTTTGATGCTAGTGTTGCCCTTGGTATCAACTCAATAGAAAATTATATTTCCCTATGAGGCAGAAACTCTGAAATATTTGCTAGAAACACATCTTGAAACTGTTGCAAGGCCGAGCTTGATTAATACCTTTGCATCCTCAACATCCATACCTTTGTCACTAGAAATGTGCACTGCAAATAAAACACACCCTGATCTGCAATTATGCTTTTCCTGCATAGCTATAACCATTCTAACTGATGTTGCCTTCTTCTTACCCTATAAGATGTTAGGATATTCCGACACATAGGAAATAGTTAAGTACAACTTGGTCTAGTATAGAGTTAGGTAAAGTATGTTTCTTTACCATTGTAAATTTTGTAACTTACAATCCGACGGTCACGATATGTAGTGATCCGACGGTTCATTCTCTCCTCGGTATTACTGACACTTGATCCGTGGCTTGACACCCGATTGGTCCATGAATTCTATTTAAAGCGCATGGAGGGTCATTTGTAGGGTAATCCATGCATGAGAGAAGCTTATGTAAATTTTCATTCTTTGATTAATAAATTGCCTGAAGTGGCCGCGTTGGCTCAGGCCGTGGACTATTTCCCTCTTTGAGGGTTTTAACCACGTCAAAAATACTGGTGTATTGATCTGTGATCTGGTTGTGAGCGGTGTCCTTTTGGTGTTCTTTCTGAGGAACTTACCCTGTAAATTCCTACATGGTATCAGAGCTATTTGAGGGCCGCGTCTGTTGGTGATCCAAATCTGAAGCCGGTAGAACTGCATCCGACTGCCGTTTCCTAGATCTGTTGTTTTTGACTGCTTTCGGGCCGAGAGGACTGCTCTGTTGTGTTTGGAGCATCTGTTCCAGTGAGGAACCCCTTTCGTTTCACGCGAAAAGGTTTCTGGTAGCCCTAGCTGCGTCATTTTTAAGATCTGGAGGTATACAGTGTTTATTTGCAGTTTACTGTTATTTTCTCTCTGTTTATTTCGGTTTCGGTTTATTTAGCCTTTTTATTACCGGATCTATACCTTTCATTTCTGCGTATGCTCTTGGCCCTGTGACTCTGTGCGATCTGGGCAAATCAGAAACAGAAAGGAAGGATTTTTCTCATGTGTATTCTCTTTTCCCTGCGCCTTAGGGTGATCTCGGAAAATCAGAAACATTGAGAAAAATATTTAGTTTCCAGCCAAAGCTAACTTTGAGCCGCAAGGTTCATTTTTGAAAATATTTAGTTTTTCGGCTAAAGCTAACTTCGAGCCATAAGGTTCGTTTTCTTTAAATGTCCGTTGTGTTTTTTGTTTTTTTGTAGGGAAAAAGAGCTTTCTCAAAGCAAGCACGCAACCCAAAGCCCCCCGCCCCCCCCCCCTCTCTCTCTCTCTCTCTCTCTCTCAACAAGCCATAACTTCTTCATCCGGAAGCCTTTTTCAGAGCCGTTTTTTTTAAACTAGCTTAATTTTTCGAGATCTATCCATTGGAACACTTACTTTCAGCATCTTTAGCTTCAGTTTCTGTTGAAATGGAAAGTCAATACCAAGTTACCCTTGACAGCACCAACTACTTCCAATGGTTGTACTACATTGAGGATTTACTTAGAAGTAAAGGTCTCTACAGAATAGCCACAGGCCAAGAGAAGAAACCGAAGGATGAAGATAAGGTTGCTAAATGGGAAATAGACAAGATCAAGCACGTGGTTTGATAGGGATGTCTATTTCTCCTGATCTTAGATTCCATATTGCAGAACTTGATACTCCTAATGAAGCATTGGAACAAATCACTAAATTTTTTGGGATTAAAAATGAAATTAGAGCCCATCAACTTGAAAATGAGTTGCTTACATTGGACCCTAATAATTTTTCTTGCATTGAAGATTTCTTGTCCAAGTTCAAGACCCTTAGATATCTCTTGGAAAGTGTTAAGGTTAAGAAAGAAGATAGTAACCTTATTTATTCCATCCTTACTAAGTTGGGACCAGCCTACTCTGTATTTGTTTCCACCTTCCATTCTACAAGAGAAGCCTTCATTTCTCAAGGAAAAGACTACAAGCCCCCTTCCTTTGACTCTTTTTGTGATTCCTTAATAAGAGAACAAGAAAAACTCTTACACCTTGGTCTTCTTAATCTTGGAAACTCTTCCAAGAAAGCGTTAGCCGCCCAGCAGCAACCAAATTCAAAGAATCCTAAGAAGTCATATCCTAAAAAGAATGGTCCTAAACCAAACAAGGGTCCTAAGAAATTTCAGCCCCAAAATGAAAAATCATTTCAACAAAATGATAAGACAAATAAAAAAAAAGGGAAGAAGACTGATAGACATTGCAATTTTTGTAATCGAGATGGCTCAGGCCGTGGAATGTTTCCCTCTTTGAGGGTTTTAACCACGTCAAAAATACTGGTGTATTGATCTGTGATCTGGTTGTGAGCGGTGTCCTTTTGGTGTTCTTTCTGAGGAACTTACCCTGTAAATTCCTACATGGTATCAGAGCATAGTGATTTATGTGGTCCACTTCCAGTTGTGTCATTCTCTGGTTGCAAGTATTTCTTAACTTTCATTGATGATTTCTCCAGACGCACTTGGGTATACTTCTTAAAACTCAAGAGTGAAGTATTTAACACTTTTTTGGCCTTCAAGGCCTTTGTTGAAAAACAATCTGGACATCAAATTCTTAAGTTAAGATCTGATAATTGCGGAGAATATGTTAAAAACACATTCATCAACTATTGCACTGAGAATGGAATTCAAATGCAACATATTGTTCCATATACTCCACAAAAAAATGGTGTAGAAGAAAGGAAGAATCGCACCTTAAAGGAAATGGCTAATTTTATGCTACAATCTAAAGGACTTGGTCTTAGTTTTTGGGCAGAAGCAATTAACTGTGCAAATTACATAATAAATCGCACTCCTACTAAGGCTTTAAAGAATATCACTCCAAAAGAAGCATGGAGCTCAATCAAACCAGATGTAAGTCACTTTCGTGTTTTTGGAAGTGAAGCGTGGGCCCATATTCCAGATGAAAAGCATAAAGCTTTAGAACCTAAGAGTGAAAAATGTACTTTTGTTGGATATTCTGAAGATGTCAAAGGCTATAGACTTATTCCATTTAAGTCCAAAAATGTTATCATTAGAATAGATGTAAAATTTGATGAAAATATATCGGCCTGCGAGCCTAGTCCGGCGGATGTGCCACCTCTCCCTATCTCTTCTACCTTTGAAAACATTTCTTCTTCAGATGATGAAAGTGAGGATGAAAATCCTCCCCCACCATCTCAGGATCCTCCTTCAGCTCCTGAGCTTCCAAAATGGGTTCGTGCTACTCGAGATGCAGCAGGTGATCTTGCCGGTGATCCTACAGATCAGCGACGCACACGTTCTTAGTTTGAGAGAGCCTCTTCTTTACTGGCTCAAACTCCAGTAAATTATGATCCTGACACCTTTGCAGAAGCTTCAGGCCATCCAGATTGGGAAGCAGCTATGAATGAAGAATATCATTCATTATTGGCAAATGATACATGGGATCTTGTTCCTTTACCAAAGAGACGAAAACTTGTTAGATGCAAATGGGTTTACAGAACCAAGTATGGACCAGATGGGAAAGTTGATAAACATAAAGCTCGTCTTGTTGCTAAGGGATTTTCACAGGTTGAAGGCATTGACTACACTGAAACCTTCTCCCCTGTTGCCAAAATGAACTCTCTCCGCCTTGTTCTTTCCCTTGCTACCTCTTTCAAATGGGAAGTCCATCAGATGGATGTTAAATCTGCCTTCTTGCATGGGGACTTGCATGAAGAAATCTATATGGAACAACCCATTGGCTTCATACAAACAAACTCTAGCCTTGTTTGTCGACTTAAGAAATCCCTTTATGGTCTCAAGCAAGCTCCTCGGGCTTGGTATGCCAAAATGGATAGCTTTCTTTTAGAATCTGGCTTTTCTAGGTGTCATTCTGACAATACTGTCTACACCAAGAAAGTGGGCAACTCTCTTATCATCCTTGTTCTTTATGTTGATGATCTTATCCTTACTAGTAGTGATCCCAACCTTATAAACCATGTGAAGTCTAGACTCAAAAGGAAATTTGAAATGACAGACTTAGGACACTTACACTATTTTCTCGGTCTTCAAGTCTTGCAATCCAAGGAGGGTATTTCCCTTTCCCAGTCCAAGTATGCTTGCGATATTCTACGTCATTTTCACATGGAAGACTGTAAGCCAGCCCCTTCTCCCTTTCAGTCTGGAGTCAAACTCTCAGTCACTTGTACTTCTCCTGAAGTTGATGCTACCTTATACCGTCAACTTGTAGGAAAACTTTTGTATCTAACCCATACTCATCCTGACCTTTCCTTTGTTGTTGGCCTTGTTTCTCGGTTCATGCAAAACCCCCGTGAAAGTCATTGGAAAGCAGCTAAAAGAATACTTCGTTATGTTCGAGGTACAGTTCAGTTTGGGATTCATTACAGTGCCAAAGCATCTCCTCTATTGGTTGGTTTCACTGATTCCGATTGGGCTGGTGACTCTGATGATCGGAAGTCTACTGCCAGTTATGTGTTCACTCTTGGTTCAGGACCTATTACATGGGCTTGCAAGAAACAAGGTGCCATTTCTCTTTCATCAGCAGAAGCAGAGTATCGTGGTGCCATAGAATCTAGTAAGGAAGCCTTGTGGCTTCGTCAGATCCTGTCAGAGTTTGGCTTTGAGCAGCAACATCCGACTACACTTTGGTGTGATAATCAAAGTGCCATTCAGCTATGCAAAGATCCAATCCAACATCAGCGCAACAAACACATTGAAATGCACATGCACTTCATCAGAAAGCTCATTCATGACCATGTTCTTGAAGTGCAATATTGTTCAATAGATGATCAAGTTGCAGACATCTTCACAAAGGCTCTCACAGAGGCGAAGTTCACTAAACTTCGATTTATGGTTGGAGTTCAGGAAGTTGTCACTAAGGGGGGATAGGCTCTAGTGCCTCCTTCCTTCTCCTATTGTGTCATATTTGTAAATCCTTCAATCCTATCCCAAGTTGTTCTTAAGGGGGGATGTTAGGATATTCCGACACATAGGAAATAGTTAAGTACAACTTGGTCTAGTATAGAGTTAGGTATAGAGTTAGGTAAAGTATGTTTCTTTACCGTTGTACATTTTGTAACTTACAATCCGACGGTCACGATATGTAGTGATCCGACGGTTCATTCTCTCCTCGGTATTACCGACACTTGATCCATGTCTTGACACCCGATTGGTCCATGAATTCTATTTAAAGCGCATGGAGGGTCATTTGTAGGGTAATCCGTGCATGAGAGAAGCTTATGTAAATTTTCATTCTTTGATTAATAAATTGCCTGAAGTGGCCGCGTTGGCTCAGGCCGTGGATTGTTTCCCTCTTTGAGGGTTTTAACCACGTCAAGAATACTGGTGTATTGATCTGTGATCTGGTTGTGAGAGGTGTCCTTTTGGTGTTCTTTCTGAGGAACTTACCCTGTAAATTCCTACATAAGATTCTCTATTCTCCATTATTATCCAAGCACTCAATGGCTTTGTCAGAACAATCCACTTAGTTCTATGAAGATACAACAATTCCATACCCAAACAACATACTATATTATCCCATTGGAAGTACATTAAAATTTGTTGATGTAAGCATACTGGTGAGCTCCAGTATTGTAGCAATAATGCTACAACTCCTGGGGCTTCCTGTCTCTTAATTTTATCAACCCGGTAGTTCGTACAAACTTGGAAGCGACGGTGCTGTATGCACAAGTACTAGCTCTTGTCGCAGCTGTCACTTGGTCAGCTGGCACAAGTCCGCTAGGGCTCAAGCCAACTTCTATAGGCTCTCAGAAGAAGCTTGTTAAATGATGGACGGAAGCTAGCTCAAAGAAGACTAATCTACTTGGCAAAAATGAACTGAAAGCAAATCAAAACATGGAAACCCTAGGAAACCCTAATTTAACTAGTCTAACCTTTACGATGCAAAGAATGTGAAGGAGACTTCTACCAATGATGCCATTACTTCTAACAAGTGAAAATGCATGAATCTAATCTACTTGCATCTTAAAAGACATGTTTTTGTATTTTTTCTTTAAGTGGATGGAGTGACTGTGATTTTGTGCTTATTAGGGTTTGGTTGTGCAGATGTGATGCGGAAGGAAGGAAAGCTTGGGAAAGGTTGGGGAGGCTAGGAGAGGTCCCCAGAGATCCTTAGCATCCGTCCACAGAGGTTCTCACGTTCAGAGGCTCAGCAACCGAGTGAGTGGCCTCCTACAGGATGTCTGCAGGGGATTCTACAGGAACCGCAGGGGTTTCTACAGGAAGTCTACAAATTGCTACAGGATGGCCTACCGTGGGTGTTTGAAGTGATGGAGGAGTGATGGAATGGTAGGGGAAGATGTGTAAGGTAGAAATAAGGCTGGTGATGGCTCAGGAGTGGAGGAGTAGGATGGAGAACGAGTGTATGAAGTGGGTTGATGGATGAAAGGTGATAACAACGAAGTGTCTAAAGAATGAAGTTACGTGAGGAGTGGAGGAGTTTAGGAGATAACAGAGCAGAGCAGAGGTCAAGGATGTGGTTGTATGCGTGATCAAGATGAAGAAGGAGGTAATAGAATGATGAAAAGCAGTGTAAATGAAACAAATGGCTTATGACTGTCACCAAGATGAAAATTCATTAACCTAAGCTACCTGAACTCAATGAACAGCAAGATAAAGCGTGTAGAGGAATGTGCATGAAGCAGTGATGAAGGTGTATGGTGCAAGAGTGAAGTGCATGGAAAGATCTATCATAAACGAGACTATGTTGTAGCATGTATAACGTGAAGAACTGCGTATTTTTGTGGCTGGTATAGGCTGCACTCCAATCTCCAAACAGAGATGGTAGTGGAGACTTTCTCAACCTTTTTTGCTGGAGCTCCAATGTATTATCAACCTGCTAATCTAACTAAACAACCGAAAGCAATTCAACCATAAGCTAATCCTATCTATTCTCATGAAAACGACTAAATTACCAAACTGTGAATTTGAACTGCATGTGAAAATGAACAAACTCAAAGTGCTGGAACGAAATGCAAACACATTACAACACTGAGGAGATCTATTGCTCTCAGGTTGGGCCCTAACCTGAGAGCTATAGCTCCTTGAGAAAACTCAGAACTAGATCAAAATATGCCTTCTTTATTCATAATCTGATATCATGCCAAATTGGCTTACAAAAAGGAACAAAGGCCGAGCTGTGCTAAAAAATTACAACAGTAATGCGAAAGTTTCAACAACCTATCAAAGGCTACGGCCTCCATACTTATGCAAAACGATCATCCAACAGGTGTCCTTGATTTTAGGAGCTCGACTGTCCAACTGAAGTTTAAACTGCTGATCCTGTAGGACAGTCATAATTATTGTTCCTGTAGAACAGTTATAACTGTTGTTCCTGTAGAACAACTGGCTGCTTCTAAGCTCGGTGGGGAGATGGATTGGAGCTCGGAGCTATGGTGGGAATTACGAGGAGGGTCCCAAGACTGTGGACATCCTCTCCTAAAAACCAGCAGTGCCACCTCATTGTCTCCTTGTCTCCTTTTCACGTGGTCTTTTCTCCCTTTTAATGCAAAAACCTGAAATCATAATGCATTAGTCACATAGATAAAGTGTCTACCCTTCTTCCTACAAACAACACGAATAAACTAAGAAATGCATGCATAAGCAGTAAAAAGTGAATGGTTTGAGCAAAGCAAGTAGGCCAAATGAGCCCAAATTATACCAAAAATTGGGGCTCATCATCACCCCCCAGCTAAACTATTTGCTCATCCTTGAGCAACCTTGCCCTGGCTCCTCATCTTTGGCCGAGAACTAGAGCTCGGAGCATGCTTTTCCTTCCCTGATTTTGGTGGTTCTACCTTCTCTGCCGAGGGTGGCGCTTCTTCCTTTCCCGTTTTTGGCCGCCCTGCCTTCGCTGCCCTTGGTGGTGATGAAGGTGATGCTTCCTCCCCCTTCCCTATTTCCTTGAGCCGGGCTTCGGAAGGCGACTGGCCTATTTTTCGTGTCCAGGAAGTTATTTTTGGGCTCCCCTTTTCGGGGGTGGCTGATGTTTTAGATGGGGTTCTTGCACTGGGTGGAGTAGGGACATCCCCTGAAATGGCTTGGCTGCTGGGTGGAGGCTGTGGCTTGTCCGTGGTCATCCTCTTACTTCTCCTGGCTTCAGATGGTAGAGGGGTCTCCCTCTCCCTTTTCTCCTTCGGTTTTGGAGGTGTACTGAGGGCAGCCAGTGCCGCTGCTGCCTCCTTTTCGAGAATGCCAGCCTTCTCTTTCTTGTGTTTTTCTCTCTCAGAGCTCCTTGTAGAGGGCCCCTCCTTTTCAGATTTCGGGCTTCCTGTGGAAGACCCTGCCTTGCCCACTTCCGGGCCTCCTGTAGAAGATCCTTTCTCTATCTTCAGACTCTCTGTAGGAGGCTGTTTCTCAATGACTTTCGGGCCTCTCGTAGAAGCCCCTTTTTCCACTTTCGGGCTTCCTGTAGAAGCCTTTGTCTCCGTTTTTGGGCTTCCTGTAGAAACCTGTTCTCCAACGATTTTCGCGCTTCCTGTAGAAGCCTTGGTCTTTGCTCTTGGGCTTCCTATAGAAGCCTACTCCACACTGATCTTCGGGCTTCTTGTAGAAGCCTTTGTCTTTGTTTTCGGGCTTCCTGTAGGAGCCTGTTTTTCAATGATTTTTGGGCTTCTTGTAGAAGCCTGAGTTTGTGTTTTCGGGCTTCCTGTAGAAGCCTGTTTTTGCTTTCCTGTAGACACAGGTGTCTCCATCTTTGCTTGCTTACCTGCCTGAATTTTGCTTTTTGCTTTGGGTGCAGGTGCTGTGGAGGTACTTGGGCTGACGTGGGCCACCTCTGTTTTGTCCATTCTGCCTTTCATCCTCTTTTCCCTTGCTGACAGGATTGGTGTGCCACCCTTTTCTTCGTCCTTCTTTCCCTCAGCCACTGCTTCCTTGTCTTCACTGCTGGAGGAGCCACTATCTTCGATCAACATTTTAATATCCCCATCTTTGGTCAAATTGCGGAAGGATTCCCATGAGAGGGGGACCTTATATGAGTGCAATGCATCTTCCACAAGCAGTTTTATTAACCCATGGTGGGCTATCTGATCAGGTATGCCCTCTCTTAGCTTTGTAGCACACTCCATTAGGGACTGCAGGAGATAATAAGGGATGCTCAGTTTTTGCTCTACAGGAAGGTCAATTCGGTGCCTCAACTCAGTGAGTAACCGAAAGTGATATGCATACACGATGCTGAACCGGCCTTCACAAGTAATATATTTCATGATTTGCAAACTGACTTCATTCCAAGGTGGTGATAAACTGGTCCTTCGTACTCCATTCTTATCCTCCGAGAATTCTTCCTCAGGTGGAAAGAATTCCTTCTTTGCTTGTTGGCTCTGCTTTCGTTCTTCCTTATCCCACGGCAAACCCATAGGGAGTTCTGTAATCCGACTGATATGTTCTGGGGTGATTTTGAGGCTTATACCTCTGAAGCTTACTGTGGCCAGTGTCTGGGATTTAGGCTTCAAAGCCTGCAAGAATTCCTCGGCTACCTCATCATCGTAGCCCTGCAGCTTATCACAAAAAGGCATCCATTGTGCTCTGGTAAAGAGCTCTACCACTGCTGGGTTTCTCCTTAAGTTAATTGAATCAGTGGGCTCTCGTCTTATAAACCCACCCGGCATGACGAACACGGGGGTTTTGACTAAAGGTGACAAATGCAGAGGAGATTCGGTCTATTTTAGGCAGAGCATGCATACAATTCACAAAACACAGTCTAATTATACTGCTATCCTGTAGAAGCGATAGTATAGGCACAGCAATCCGATATTTTTATGACCAGACTGTGAATAATGATCTTGCCACCTTTGAAAGCCAATTGCGGAAGGAGTTTCAGGGTTACCTTTTTCTGCCACCTTTTCTTACGTGAGGAATTCACCTTCCTGTAGAACCGCGTTCCTGTAGAGACTGCTTCCTGTAGGACTGCGTTCCTGTAGAAACTGTTCCTGTAGGAGCAGTGTGCAAACTTCGGGGAGGACTGTAGTTGGCCAGCGGTCGAGATGTGCTTTACCGGCGTTCTGGTAGCCGAAAGCTCGGCGTATCAACGTGCAGAGGAAATTAGAAGAGCCACTCGAGTTTTGAAGTGGAGGTTGATGAATACATGCGCATAATCTAGCCGATTAGATTTTGAATCGGCGCAGCTCGTGGCGCGGGGGGTGAGTTGTCCCCACCGGACCGTTGGGCGACGTCACCCATCATTCGCCTGCATATTCACTCGTTGCCACATTCATTCCCACAGATCTGCCGCCGCCCTTTTCAGTTAAACTCGTTTCTCGGTTGACGGGACTATCCTCACGTGCGTGCTGCGTATTCTCTTTGTCGTGGCTGCCACCCAAGCATCCGACTATACCATAACTAGCCGACGTGGCCAGTCAACTGGCCATACGGCCGCTCAACCATTCATTTCTATGCCATGCAAACAAATCAAAGTAATACTCATGCGATTTGGTGGAAGGAAGGGTTGAGACACTTACCTGCGCGCGGCTGCACACGATTTTTCGGTTTTTGGACGACGGGGAGCGGATCTACCTGCTGCATGCGGCTTACACAGTCCCGGAGGCTCATGGTTACAGGATGTTGGCGATGGAGTGGATGCTCTGGTTGCCTGCGCCCATGTTTTGCTTGCAGAGGGCGGTGCTGTGAATGGTATCCACTCATGCAGGTTTGACTGTTACAGGATTCCCGTGGGGTGCCTTGTAACAGTCTCGCCTCCTTGGGTGCATGCTGCACGACGATGGATAGAATCTTCTGATCACGCTCCCGGAGCTTCTGATGCTCGACATGGATGTGGTATGAGCTCTCGGTGCTTGTTTTTTTCTTTGACAAATGGCTTTACCACGAGAACTCATTGATCTGGTTTGCTGGTGCAGGGATCTTGGTTGCATGGCGACGAGGATGGTGGAGCAAGGTAATAGCAATGCCAACAGTGGCATGCATGCATCCTACCCATTCCTCAGCCGCTAGATCTCCGTTTGAAACAAATTTTTGGCCGTCCCAAACTTCTACAGGGAGTTTCCTGTAGAACACAGAGCTTCCTGTAGAAAGTTCGGCCTTCCTGTAGAAAGTCTGCACTTTCCTGTAGAAAATCCGCGCCTTCCTGTAGAAAGACTGCGCCCTCCTGTAGAAAGGCTGCGCCTTCCTGTAGAAAGACAGCAACTTCCTGTAGAAGATTCAAACCATGATAAAATTGCACATACCTTGAAAAACATGGGTGCTCTTGGAGGAGGTACTGATGAGGTTCCTTGACAGCATGATAAGGGCCCTTGGCTGTGAGTAGAGAGGCTTCTTCTCCTCCATAGAACATCTGCAACCTGCATGCAATTTTCATATTGTGCTTATTATTTTTTCTTTTTTCTTCTTTTTTTTTTTTTGGAAAGATAACAGGGGCGCCCCCAAAGAGGTTTTCACCCTTGCTACCTGCCCTGAGTGCCTCAGAGAGGTTTTCACTCAAGGATCTTTTTCAACCTTTTCTCTTTTTTTTTTTTTTTTGAAAAAGCAATAGGAGCGCCTCAATGAGGTTTTCACCCCTACTACCTGCCTTGGGTGCCTCAGAGAGGTTTTCACCCAAGGATTTTTTTTTTTTTTTTTTTTTTTTTTTTTTTTTTTTCAGATCTTCTTTCAGGGTGTGCCAGAGACAGAGGCAGAACCCTTCTCTATGACCAATACAGATTTCTCCATAGTTTTGATAAACTCTTGTCTCGAGATAGGTCTCCTGTAGATCTTCAATTGATGCCCATTGACAAGCATGGGAATGGCTTCCTCATCAATGGTTCGAATGAGGACAGATCCATTGTCATGGCATTTCTCCACTGTATGTGGTCCTAGCCATCTGGTTCTCAGCTTCCCTTTGAAGTCTTTGTATCTGGAATCATACAACAAAGCCCAATCTCCCAGCTGAAATTGCTTGTCATGGAGATGTTGGTCATGCCACACCTTCCTCTGAAGTTGAACCACTTCTGAGTGAAGGAGGGCCTGCATGCGGTGCTCGTCCAGGCCATTCAGCTGCAATAACCTTTCTTGCTGTGCATGGCTGAGATCTAGGTCCAGCTGAGCTGCCATCCTCAAAGTGTTATACTCAAACTCAATGGACAGCAAAGCTTTCTTCCCATAGACCAGCTCATAAGGTGTGAAGCCGGTGGTGGTCTTCCAAGTGGTGTTGTAAGCCCATGTGGCCTCAACCAAGCGATCTGCCCAATCTTTTCTGCTGCTGCTCACCACTTTGGTCAAGATCCCTTCTAATTCTCTATTGGTGACTTCCACCTGTCCATTTTCTTGAAGGTGATAAGGGGTGGAAGTCCTGTGCTTGATCTTGTGATGAGCTAGGAGATCTTCAACCAGGTTGGAGGTGAACTGGCTCCCTTGATTGGTGACCAGCTCTCTTGGATAGCCAAACTTGTAGAAGATGTTCTCTCTTAAGAACTCGACCACCTTCTCTTCTGTTACTGCTTTGATTGCTTTAGTCTCTGCCCACTTTGTCAAGTAGTCAGTACACACAATGATGTAGGATCTTTGCCTCGATGAGGGATTGATTGGACCCACAAAGTCCATGCCCCACTTCTCAAATGGCTCAAGAGTCACTTGAGGTTGGAGAGGCATCTCATCCCTTTGGGTTGGTTTCCCCATTCTTTGGCATTGGTCACACTGACTGACATATCTTCTGACATCTTGATGAAGCGTGGGCCAATAGTAGCCTGCCTGCAGGATCTTGAAGGCAGTTCTCTTTGCTGCAAAATGCCCTCCACAAGGCCCATCATGACAAGTGAGGAGGATATCAAAGACTTCCTCCTCCCTTACACAACGCCTTAAGATCTGATCGGGGCCAAGCTTGAACAGGTTGCCCCAGATCCAAGTAAATGAGGCACTTTTTCTGATGATTCTGCTCTTCTCTTTTGAAGAGAGGTGCGGAGGGAACTGAGCTGAAACAAGGTAGTTTGCTATATCAGCAAACCATGGAGAGAGTACTGAGATAGCAAACAGATGCTCATCAGGCATCTGGTCATCCACCGTCCCATCTTCATCTGCAGACAAATCCAATCTAGACAAAAAGTCAGCAACAACATTTTCTCTACCTGGTTTATCAATAATGGTTAGATCAAACTGCTGCAATAAAAGTAACCATCTAATAATACGAGCATTCACATCTGGTTTATTCATCAAATATCTAATAGCAGCATGGTCAGTATGTACAAAGGTCTGGTAACCAGTAATATAATGTCGGAACTTGTTCAATGCATGGACCACAGCCAAGAATTCTTTCTCGGTTACAGTGTAATTTAGCTCAGCTTTGGACAAGTTTTTGCTAACAAAGTAAATGGCATATGGAAGCTTCTGCTCAACTTGTCCTAAAGCTGCACCTATGGCTTTGTTCGAGGCATCAGTGTGGATGTGGAAAGGTAGGGCCCAGTTTGGACCTCTCAGGATTGGGTGGAATAGGCTTTGGTTCACTCTCCTGATGGTCTTCCTCATCCTCTGGGGGAGGAGGCTGGCGATCTGGAAGAGTCTTTCCAGATCTAATATTGATCTCCTGGATCTCCACAGCATAGGTAGGGCATGAGGTTTCCCCAGTGTATACCTGCTGGGCCTGTCTATTGTTGGGGTTCGGGTTCGGTTGAGCAGCCATTTGAGGTTGCCTTGGAGGAGCAGGAGGTAATGGTTGAGGTTGCACTGGTGGTGGAGGCAAAATGGCAGGAGGAGTGTTGTATTGGGGCCTCCACCCCGACTGAGGTGCATTCCATTGAGGCTGTGGCTGGGTATGTGAGTGATATGGATGAGAAGTAGGTTGAGTGGAGTACTGAGGTGGATAAGACCATGGAGGAGGCATGGACCATGAAGGATGAGCAGGGGGACCCCAGGAAGGCATAGGAGTTGACTGGTTGGGGTTGTAATAAGCTTGAGATGCCCCTTGCATCCCCTGCTGATAAGGTCTAGATCCTTGAGGCCTCCTTTGGTTGAGGTAATAGAGAGGCTCCGTGGGAGCTTCGGTCCCTTGGTACATGGCTTTAAACCCAGGTAAGGTTGGACACTGATTTGTGGGATGGTCCTCCTCACAAACGAAACACACTTCAACCGAATGCAATGGACATTCGTTCTTAGGGTGCCTCCTTGTGCACCTAGGACAGAAGACAGCCAGGGCTCTCTCAGCCTCTTCTTTCTTTTGCTGAATCCTGAATGTATCAAGCTACATGGCAATGGTTTGTCTCACCTCACTCTTAAGATCTTCTAATTGGTTTGCAAGCTCATGTTTGGAGAAAGGGACACTAGTTGAGAGGTGCTTTCCTCTACCTCATTTCCGAGCTGCCCTGGAGTGGTTTCTAAATACAGTCTTGATGTCCTCATAAGGAAGTTGGTAAATGTCCCCCCCAGCTAACATGTGAAGGGTATCTAAGAGATCTTCAGGGACTCCTTGGAGTAGGACCAACTTGAGGGATTCAGGGTCAAGTGTGCACCTGGCCCGCTTATAGCTTAGTTGGAACCTCTCCTCATAATCCTCTAAGGACTCATCATTTCCCATGGACATCCGAAAGATTTCCCCCTTTGTTTCCTTGGACCTACAGTAATCCCGGTACTTGGTGTTGAAAGCTTGCTGCATCTGAGCCCAAGTAGTGATACTATTCCCAGGTAAACCCATGAACCAGCGTAGTGCTGCATCCTTGAGAGTAGAAGGGAAAAGTTTCAACTTTTGCTCATCTTCAGTATAGTCATAGGTTCTACAAAGGACAGCAAACTCAAACAGGAAGGTATCTGGATCTTCAGTGGTCAACCCATGGAAGTGAGGTAAGGCGGAGGGGCTAATGTTTTTCATTTTCATCTCTCCATTGGTCTCTCGGATGGGGAAGGCACCTTCTATTCTCTCATCTTCTCTTCTATTGTCAGCCATAGCTTCAGATGGATTGGTCTCTAACTCTTCTTCTACTATAGGGTCTTTGGATATCTCAGGTTGTTCACCTATAGGTTCCTCTGGGTCACTGTCACCAAAGAAGAGAGAAGGGTGACTCAGTGATGTGGTGGGGGTGTTTGGTAGGAATTTGCCTGATCTATCTCGGTTCCTACGAGGCATGAAATGGAAAAGACTTTCTTTTTCTTTTTGCTTGCTTTTGCTTTGCTTTTCTTTTGGTACCTGCAAAACTGAGACAGATTGATCTACAACTAACTATGAAAGATGCAAAATTAACTGAAAGCAGGAAAGAACTAATCTACTTTGCTCAAACGAAATTGCAGAAAGGAAATGCTAGTCTATGAAAGCAGGAAATGCTAATCTATGAAAGCAGGAAATGCTAATCTATGAAAGTAGGAAATGCTAAGCTATGCTACTTTTGTAGAATGGAAATGAAGTAAACTACTAGCAGAAGGCAAGAGTAAGAAAGTAGAAGAAAAGCAACAATTACTAATACTCTGACGCTTCCCCGGCAACGGCGCCAAAAAGATGGTGAGCTCCAGTATTGTAGCAATAATGCTACAACTCCTGGGGCTTCCTGTCTCTTAATTTTATCAACCCGGTAGTTCGTACAAACTTGGAAGCGACGGTGCTGTATGCACAAGTACTAGCTCTTGTCGCAGCTGTCACTTGGTCAGCTGGCACAAGTCCGCTAGGGCTCAAGCCAACTTCTATAGGCTCTCAGAAGAAGCTTGTTAAATGATGGACGGAAGCTAGCTCAAAGAAGACTAATCTACTTGGCAAAAATGAACTGAAAGCAAATCAAAACATGGAAACCCTAGGAAACCCTAATTTAACTAGTCTAACCTCTATGATGCAAAGAATGTGAAGGAGACTTCTACCAATGATGCCATTACTTCTAACAAGTGAAAATGCATGAATCTAATCTACTTGCATCTTAAAAGACATGTTTTTGTATTTTTTCTTTAAGTGGATGGAGTGATTGTGATTTTGTGCTTATTAGGGTTTGGTTGTGCAGATGTGATGCGGAAGGAAGGAAAGCTTGGGAAAGGTTGGGGAGGCTAGGAGAGGTCCCCAGAGATCCTTAGCATCTGTCCACAGAGGTTCCTCACGTTCATAGGCTCAGCAACCGAGTGAGTGGCCTCCTACAGGATGTCTGCAGGGGATTCTACAGGAACCGCAGGGGTTTCTACATGAAGTCTACAAATTGCTACAGGATGGCCTACCGTGGGTGTTTGAAGTGATGGAGGAGTGATGGAATGGTAGGGGAAGATGTGTAAGGTAGGAATAAGGCTGGTGATGGCTCAGGAGTGGAGGAGTAGGATGGAGAACGAGTGTATGAAGTGGGTTGATGGATGAAAGGTGATAACAACGAAATGTCTAAAGAATGAAGTTACATGAGGAGTGGAGGAGTTTAGGAGATAACAGAGCGGAGCAGAGGTCAAGGATGTGGTTGTATGCATGATCAAGACGAAGAAGGAGGTAATAGAATGATGAAAAGCAGTGTAAATGAAACAAATGGCTTATGACTGTCACCAAGATGAAAATTCATTAACCTAAGCTACCTGAACTCAATGAACAGCAAGATAAAGTGTGTAGAGGAATGTGCATGAAGCAGTGATGAAGGTGTATGGTGCAAGAGTGAAGTGCATGGAAAGATCTATCATAAACGAGACTATGTTGCAGCATGTATAACGTGAAGAACTGCGCATTTTTGTGGCTGGTATAGGCTGCACTCCAATCTCCAAACAGAGATGGCAGTGGAGACTTTCTCAACCTTTTTTGCTGGAGCTCCAATGTATTATCAACCTGCTAATCTAAGTAAACAACCGAAAGCAATTCAACCATAAGCTAATCCTATCTATGCTCATGAAAACGACTAAATTACCAAACTGTGAATTCGAACTGCATGTGAAAATGAACAAACTCAAAGTGCTGGAACGAAATGCAAACACATTACAACACTGAGGAGATCTATTGCTCTCAGGTTGGGCCCTAACCTGAGAGCTATAGCTCCTTGAGAAAACTCAGAACTAGATCAAAATCTGCCTTCTTTATTCATAATCTGATATCATGCCAAATTGGCTTACAAAAAGGAACAAAGACCGAGCTGTGCTCAAAAATTACAACAGTAATGCGAAAGTTTCAACAACCTATCAAAGGCTACGGCCTCCATACTTATGCAAAACGATCATCCAACAGGTGTCCTTGATTTTAGGAGCTCGGCTGTCCAACTGAAGTTTAAACTGCTGATCCTGTAGGACAGTCATAATTATTGTTCCTGTAGAACAGTTATAACTGTTGTTCCTGTAGAACAGCTGGTTGCTTCTAAGCTCGGTGGGGAGATGGATTGGAGCTCGGAGCTATGGTGGGAATTACGAGGAGGGTCCCAAGACTATGGACATCCTCTCCTAAAAACCAGCAGTGCCACCTCATTGTCTCCTTGTCTCCTTTTCACGTGGTCTTTTCTCCCTTTTAATGCAAAAACCTGAAATCATAATGCATTAGTCACATAGATAAAGTGTCTACCCTTCTTCCTACAAACAACACGAATAAACTAAGAAATGCATGCATAAGCAGTAAAAAGTGAATGGTTTGAGCAAAGCAAGTAGGCCAAATGAGCCCAAATTATACCAAAAATTGGGGCTCATCACATACCATTCAAATCAGATAAACAAGCTCTTACCTAGTGATATACTCTCTTCCTTGTACTTTTAGCCAACTTCATTAAACAAGATTATGCATGCACATGTTTATTCAAATCACACTTATCCACCAAGTAAGGTTTAACATAACTATAATTACATCCAGGATCAATCAAAATGGAAACAACTTGATCACAAAGCTTATCGTCCATCTCAATAATAGTTTCTTGGTGCTCTGCCTGCTTGTTATCTAGTGTTGCATAGATATGAGGAATGCTTTGCCCAACATCCCCAACAGTCTGTGACTCTTATGTACTATAGATATCAAGCCTACCACCCTGATTCTACGGACAATCTCTCTCCAACCGTCCTATACCATCACCTCTATTCTGTTGATGTGACCCATGTTCCTATTTAGCTATGTTGAACATCTCGTATGGTGCAACATTTTCTTTCTCTTTTTCATTTTGAGGCATTGTTCTTTTCGGCTTCCATTTACCTTTCCATTTCCCTCCATGTTGAGATTCATTCTTACACTTTGACTACCCATAGAAATGCTTCAATTTCCCAATAACTTCCTCAAGTGATCGAGGCTCATCAGACTAAATTCGATCTCTAAAAGCTAATGGTAATCCACTAAAAAATATCTGAACTTCAACCTTCTCATCCTTACGTACGATACATACCTCAATAGCTCTAGGAACATAGTCACATACTCCTCATTTGTCATCAATTTCATCTTTAGCTCGTAAAATTCTTTGGCCTTACTGTTGTGATACCTTTCTAACAAGTACTTTTTCTTGAAAAATCTTTTGAATTGATACCAACTCAACTCCTTTGTCTTGATGTCTCTAACCTTCTTTACATCTTCCCACTAGATATCTGCTTTCCCTTTGAGGCTGAAGACATCTATTCTAGCCTTCATATTCTCTATGTACTCATTTAGCTCAAATAATTTCTTCATCCCAAGTAATCAAGCCTATGCTTCCTCCAGTTTCTTCACATCTTCATCAAAAGTAGGTGGCCTAGATTTCTTAAACTCATACGAAAAATATCCCCTATCACTCCTTCTATAAGGATGATAATGATGTCGATCACAGTGCCTGTTGGAACGAGAATTAACATAGTACTTGTGTCCACCACCTCTCTAATCCAAAGTATCCAAGAACCTGTCATCTCTAACCATGTCATTCCCATTCGACCTATTCCCACCATGAGATTGACTACCATATGCCCCATTAGTTATGTCCTCCTATCCATGGCTGATCTAAAGTGGTCCCTATCTCTATAATTCTAAAAATATCTGAAGTATTATTGCAATTACTTCTACTTGTTTCTCTTGTGGTTACATGATTCTATCATTATCTACCTTGAAACTTCTTAATTTTTCCTTCTAGCTTCTCAATGTGTTTGCTAAGTCAAAAGAGTGCCCAACACCATGCTTCTCATCTGATCCATAGGGAGAGTCTTGGGAACTGTAGTCTACCATATTTATAGTCATCTTGTTCTCTTTCCTGCCAAACATACCATGTCAGAAAAACCAAAATATAAACATAACCAACATACCTCAGTCTAGCTCGTGGAGGGTATATCATCTGCAAGATCAACTAGATTAGCGCAATAAATGTATATACATAATCATAAAAACCTATAGATATCACCCTAACCATAGTCCAATCATCAATTCATGAACATATCAACCACACATCATGACCCCATGCATGACAACTACAACCATGTTAATGTACGCATAATCAACATATGTAAAACATCCATGCACACATGATACATACAAACATTGACATGCATAACCAATGCATAACCGACCTATACTCACGATAAGCACATCCAATAACATACCATAAAGCTACTTCCACAAATGCAACCATAACCAAAACCATGCATACAAAACAAGTACATAGACCACAAGTATAAGGAACACATATGCAACTAACACAAACACATGACCAACGCACTGCCCATCCAGTCTAGGGGGTGAACCATGCTCTGATACTACTCTGTAACACCCTAATACAACATTTACCCAAGTTCACTGGTCATTTGGGGTAAACTTGTGATAAGAGGCTACTACAATAGGATTCAACTCCTTGTGTACAGTTAAGGAGGTGGAACCAACACAACACAACCAACTTGACCTTCTGCACATGTCATTGAACCTATAGGAGCCAACCAACCCTTCCAAGTGATCAACACCTGAGACAACTTAACACTTCACTGCCCTAGAGCTTTAGTCACTCCCATGGCATGGGAATGCATGCTACTATGGCCCTCCATTCACTCTCAAAACAAGGGCATGCAAATGACTAGGGTCTTTTTCATCTAGTTCAGAGCCAGTAACCCTGGATTTTGTGCCACTTTTCCAGGGCCAAGTCTCAGGCCACTGCCCATAACTTCATGGAACTTCTAGAAATGAAAAGTAACATCAAAAAAATGATACAAATGAGAATACATGAAAAAGGAATTGACTGGACCCCTACTAGCCATGATAAGAATTTCTCCAAACATGTCACAAATATGCAATCTATAGGTCATAACAACATATCTGAGCATAAGGGTCTCATACTTATCTGAGAATCACTAAGAAAAATCGATGCCTCATCACATTAGCTGCATTATCATATCTTAGGTCATATATTCATTGTTCATTCATTTACAAATAAAAACAAGATGAAATCCATACATCATCATTGTCATAAAACATACTCATAACCATCATATAAACAATAGAAATAATAAGGATACCTCAACCATAAATGCCACATACAAACAAGTACATTTGCTCATAAAATATCAAGGAAAGGAAATATTATTAATGAATGAAAAATCCAACCAGATATGGGACTTCCATGAACCGCACGACCATAGATTGGTTGAACCAAATATTTCTTTCATCCAATCACCCTCGTGCCATATTCCAAGCATGAATGTGGGAATCATAACCAAAACTCAACCAGGACTTCCCAAGGTTACACCACCTCACCCTCATCAATAGAATACGCTTTACCGCAATCCTCACTGGATCACCTGGCCAAAAATATAAACAAACAATACCACACTTTATCGTAATCCCCACCAAATCACTATGCCATAAACAAGCATGGATGCCACTGAATTTTTCCACCTACACTGTGAGGAATTTGCCCCATCTCTTAGTATGATCTGAACTTAAACATGAATTCAACAAATTATAGATATATCCATAAATACAAAGATGCATCAGAAATAACACTTCATTTCATTAATATCAAATACTGAAATACGCTTATGAACATAATGGAAATAAAACTATCTTAGGCAATGGTAGCTTATCTCTTAGAAGAGATGTGGCAACTACATGCCTCCAAACTATGTTACAATGAGGCTCAAGGGCCTATTTATTATTGAACAACAAGGGAAAACCCTAAACAACCAAAACCCTAACCCCGAGAGATGGAATACCAAGAGCTTGTGGGCCATGTTAGGGTTAGTTGGGCAGCCAACTTTCCGAGGTCGTAACTTCGTCATATTATCTTCATTTGGCACGTAAGATACCTTGCTGGAAATATCTCTTCGAGTACTAAAGGATTTTCAATAGGACCCTGCCTACATCTACAAGCCCCATGGCTACTAGCCTACTGCGGACCTCAAAAAAATGTCGTTTAGTGGGCCAAAACTGCTATGGATGTTCAGGACTCGAAAAACTACTAAAAATAGTAAATACTGCAATAAATAAGGAAACAGATGCAACTGACTGGAGATCTAGATGGAATAGGTGGGGGGCACCAATATCCACCTAGATTAATCCTCCCTCCTTAGGAAGAAATGGTCCCCATTACATGCAAAGCCTCCATGAAGTGAGGAAAATTTTGTTGAATCTGGTCCCTCATAAACCACTTTCCCTGGTGAAGGAGTTGGCCTGCTTTGACAACTCGATATAGTTGGATCCTCTATTGGTGATTGTTCTTGATATATGTTCCCATGATCTAATTAGTTGTGTCCTATTTCAGGTAGTCTGGATTTAACTTTGTCAGTTTGTGTTGTTCTAGAATGTCCTATGTGTCCAACAATGGTGGAAATTATGGCCGAAGGCGGTCTACATTGAACACTGGGTACAAAACAAGGAAGGTTGGAATGTTGAGCTCAAATGAATTTACCCCTGAAGCCTTGGTGATGGTGTATGGCCCATATTGGAGCGGACAAAGCTTGCAGTGGGGTCCAGCGAGCTGCTTTTTCTGCGAATGTAGCCAAACTTTATCGCCCACCTGGAACTTGTGCGACACCCGATGTTGTTCATGGCACTGCTTGTAATTAGCATTGGCTCTATCCAATATATCATGGACCTACTAACAGATGTGTTGAATGCACTCAATGAAGTTGTTAGCCCTGTCGGCTTCAGACTGGATGTGAGACAAATCTGCCTGAGTGGTTGCAAATGGTATGGCCACATCAATCAGACATAATGGATGAAATCCCAACCCTAGTTGAAAGGGGCTGTGACCTATTGAGCTATGGAGAGATTTGTTGTAGTTGTGCTAGAAATAGGGTATGCTTTCATCCCATGTGTGTGGATTCTTTGAGTTGTACATGCGAAGAATGTGCACAATCATCATGTTAATGAGCTCTATTTCGCCATTAGTTTGGGGGTTGAAAGTCGTGGACTTAGTAAGTTTGGTATCCAGCATCGGCAAGGGACTTGACCAAAATTCACTTAGGAATATTTTGTCCCTATCTGAGACAATGGATTGAGGGATCCTAAAGTGTACACATACTCACTCAAATAAGAGCTTAGCAGTGGCCTTTGTTGTGATACTCTTCTTGCAAGCTGCCATAATGGCCATCTTAGAGAATTTGTCGATGACCATGAAAACACAATCGTTTTGATGCTTAGTAGAAGGAATGCCCAACATGTAATCCATGGAGATGGATTCCCAAGGTCGACTAGGAGTAGGTAGATGAGTATATAGGCCTTGTTTCTTGATGGTTGGTTTGGCAATAGCGCTGGCAGTGCAGGATAGAATGTACTTCCTAACATCTTGATGAAGGTTCGGCCAATAAAAATACTTCTATAGTACTTCCATTGTTTTCTCTACTCTGAAATGTCCAGTGACCCGACTATAGTACACCTCCCAAATCATCTTGGCACACTCGCTTAAAAGAACATAGATATGTCCCAAGTGGCATAACAGTGCATCCTAGAGGTGAAAATTTGGAACTTGCTTACCTTCCAAGAGTGTCTGGTATGTGCTGTTGAATTCTAGATCTCTCTTGTAAAGATGCAGCCACCCCAAAGTATCTTTCCCATAGGAGTCAACCACAATGATCAACACCATGACTGGTGGTTGGCCGAGGCAATTTGCAACATTATTAGTGTTTCCCTTCTTGTACTTAATGTTCAAATGGAACTGTTCTAGCTATGTGGACCATTTCTAATGGCGAATGTTCTACAACTTCCCTTGTGTTTGTATGAACTACATGGGTCGGTAGTTTGTGTGGATGACAATTTCCTTCCCCATAATGTAATGCTTCCATTGGCAGCAAGCCTGCACAATGGATGATCTAGGAGGAATCTAGAGATGCTCCGAAGTTTTCAGTCTCAGATGGTCCCGAAACCAGCACCAAGGTGTAGTGCTCATCTAGCTGGTTCCAACAGTATGTTCAGTTTCTCAAATGGACTATGTATGAGCAAACAAATGCCCATTGAAGTTTTGAGAAAATAGGTAAAAAAATGGGTGCTTGTGCAAGCGAAGTGGCACCCCCACATGTAGACTCATGGAAGGTCAACATTGGGTCAATAGAGGAGGAGCAGATGGGAGAGATGGGGCTCAAACCCGTAATCTCTCAATTATGTTCCAAAATATTTAGCACTACACCATGCTTTATGTTTAATTACAATGGAAAATAGTTTGATATATTGTTGATTGGATATGAATTTGGGGGTAGAGGGTTGGCGGAGCCTGGCAGGTTCAGTGGCCCCGCAAAAACCACGGCTTAATTGGAAACCACTATTAAATTCGTGGCAGACTTCTACATGGAAACGCAACCCAAAGCCTATTTCAACAATTATCAAATTCCAGGCGAAGTTGGTTCAACGAATATGCTATATATATTTTAAGGGTTGAAACTATATAACAGTCCAACACTGTATATGGCCTACTGCCGAGATGTATTAAATAGAGTTTGATGCAGTCGATTGGTAGTCCAATAAACTGAGGTTTATATAATACGCAACAGAGCCATGATATCTTGTAAATCCATAGGGTTATAATTAAATTCTTTTGAAACTATACACTGCCAAATATTAAAAACTATGGGATATAGTTAATATTTTTTGAACAGTCAGATTGGGTGTAGTCCATTCAAACGTTTTTTCATATAGTTTTTAAAAACTATATTTGTGCATTGAGTTGTATTGTGGCACCACAATGTAACTATTTAAAACCAAGAAAACTTTTTGCCAAAGATAGCTTGGGTGGTTCGACCCTCGAACCTACCCAGGGCCATTATAAAAGTTTATCATTACAACAGTGCAGGGGAAGTTGATAAGTGAGGGTCTGGTGTCATTTTGTGCAGCGCCTACAAATGTTCTTTTGGGCATATCTTGGCCATCATTGAGCCAAATCGGGAAGGGAGACAGGTGTTGGAAAGTTGAGACTAAGGGCTTTCATTTTATAGTAACCATCAGTGCCTACGTGCATAGTTTAGCTGGTTAAACTTGATGTAAATAACCTTTATGGAGATTCCCTAATAAAACAGACGCCCACTTGGAAGCGGACCTAGATACGTAGTCCACAAGGGAAGAAATCCGTCAAAAATTGTTGTACTTTCTTCTTCTCTTTTTGCTATCATACTATTTTCTACTCTCAAGTTTATGTTTATGGCATATTAATAATCAATTTACCTCTTTCGTTCACACATAATAAACCTTATTTAATGTTGTTTAAGTTGTGAAAATATTCAATCCTGTCAATTTTAGATCATATTTTGGTATCAGAGCAAGGTTGATCATGTTTAAGCAGGATATTTACCAATGTGAATGTTGACTAGATCCAGGTCACAACGTGGAGAAAGGACACTTGAAGAGGTCAATCCAGAGATTGGAAAGAGGAAAGTCATTTGACAGATGACAGGTTCAAATGAAAGAGAAGCTCTTGAGACAAATAGTGAGGAGAAATTTCAGTAGATTTTCCTTAATATGAAAATAATGATTGCATAACTTTATAAAGACACGAAGGCCAGAGATGCATCGTCATCTTCAAAAATTAAGAAGGAGAAAAAGGGTAAGGAGAAAGTTGATAGTGATGAATCTCCTCCTTCTCCATATTCGTCTTCTAAAGGCACGAAAAAGGACAAGAATAAAACTGATGGTAATGAAACTCCTTCTCCTCCATCTTCATCTTCTTCTTCTTCTGATGATGATTCAACTTCAGATTCCGAATAAAAGAAGAAACACAAGAAATCTCCCTTTTTGAAGCCTGATGTTAAGTTTGAATTGTCGAAATATGATGGTGAATTGAATACTGAAAAGTTAAATAATTGGATTAAACAACTTGAAGTTTATTGTAGAATTCAAAATATTGTTGATGATTCTGCAAAAATTCAATTAGCTACACTTAGAATGGGGGGAACAAATTTGATTTGGTGGGAAAGCAAAACACTGCCAAATTTAAAGCATAAAGGTAAAATTATCTCTTCATGGTCTAAGTTTATTAAAGCTCTTAGAAAGTAGTTCTATCCTTTAGGATATATGCAAAAGTTTGTAATAGAATGGCAACACTTAAGGCAAGGTAAAGGACAGGGTGTGCAATATTTTACACAGGAGTTCAGGAAAAAGGCTTTAGCACTTGATATTCCATCGAACACATGGAAAAGTTTATTAAAGTATATTGGAATTTTTCATTCTTATTTTCAACATACATTGCTTATGTTTAATCAATTGACTTTGATGAAGTGTGTGTACAAGCCATTCATATTGAATCAGGTGGTATACCCTTTCAGTTTTCAAAGAAACCATTCAAGCATTCAGAAAACAAAGATTCTAAAGACAACAAAGGGAAGATAAAATCAAAGGGGAAGAAATAAACAACAGCTACGAAAGAAGGAGAAAGGCCTACTTGTACTCATTGTCAGAGGGTTGGACATGATGAGTCCAAGTGTTGGAAGCTACATCCAAAACTTAAGCCAAAGAAGTTCCTTAAGAAGAAGGGTGAGAAGAAAGCTAATGTTGCAATCCAACAAGACTTGGGATCTGACTCCGGTGATGAACGGAAGATAACCGCTATGGGTCTGACAGGTAATCCTTTTGAAGCAAGTTCTAGTTCTACTTGTTCTACATCTTCTTCTAAATCTAATGAAGTGATTGAAGATAAGAAGAGAATTGAATTGTTTCACATAAGGATAATATCCAAACACACTAAGATTGATACATTATTTGATAGTGGATCACAGGAAAATCTAATATCTAAGAAATTAGTAAAGAAATTGGGATTGGAAACTAAGAATCATCCAAAACCTTACCCTTTAGGATGGTTAAAGGAAAACACTCAGATGCATGTCACAAAATAGTGTCAGTTAATATTTGCAATCATGGCTAATTTTGTTGATGAAGTTAATTTGATGTGATTCCTTAGACATATGTGGAGTTGTATTAGGTAGTCCTTATCTTTATGATTGAGATGCCATATTTCATAGAAAGGAGAATAAATATCATCTTGTTAAGGATGGAATTGAATATGTTGTCAGGGCACATAAGATTAAAACAAGCTTGGATTTAATCAATGTAAGTTAGATGAAAAGACTCATAAGTTCAAGTAAAAAGTATGTTCTCATGTTTGTTAAGGAACAACCTAAAGATAAGATTGATGCTTTTCAAGGGTGTGATTCTCAGTTTAAGGATAAGTTGGTTGAAATAGTTGATTCTTGTATGGAATTGTTTAAAGAACCAAAAATTCTACCTCCAAAATGAGAAATACAACATGAGATACAATTACAATTTGATGCCCCTCTTCCGAATATTGGCATGTATCATATGTCGGTCATAGAAAATGAAGAAATTAAGAAACAAATTCAGGAATTGGTTGATAAAGGCTTTATTCGACCCAGTTCTTCTCCATGTGGATCACCGATCATTTTAGTGCCTAAGAAAGATGGAACTTGGAGAATGTGTGTTGATTTTAGATTTTTGAATAATATCACCATAAAGAGCAGGTATCCTCTTCCAAGAATAGATGATTTTCTTGATCAATTAAAGAATATTTTTACATTACAAAATTGGATTTAAGAAGTGGTTATCATCGTATTCGTATTGCAAATAATGATGTTTGTAAAACTGCATTTAAGACTAGATAAGGACTGTATGAATGATTGGTTATGTCATTTGGTTTATGCAACACTCCAACAACTTTTATGAGAGTGATGAATGATGTGTTTCGTCCTTTTCTTGATAAGTTTTTCATAGTCTATCTAGATGATATTCTTATTTTCAGTTCAAGTTTGGAAGAACATGTAAATCATGTTAAACAGGTTTTTTATGTGTTGCAAAGAGAGAAATTGTATCTAAATCTTTCTAAGTGTGAATTCGGAAAAACTTCCTTAATCTATCTTGGTTACATAATTGGAAATGGGCAGCTTAAAATAAATCTGGCTAAAAGTGATGTGATTGTTAAGTGGCCAAGACCACAGAATGTGACAGAAGTTAGAATTTTTTTGGGTGTAGTTCACTATTGGAGGACATTCATTTCTCATTTCTCTTTTATTACATCACCACTTCATTCTTTAACAAGTTCTAAAGTTTCTTTCCAATGGGGAGGAAAGCAGCAAAAAGCATCTGACACTTTAAAGCAAAAAATTGTAACATCTCCAATCTTAGCATTACCATACCATCAACAACCATTTGAAATTAAAACTAATGCTAGTGGGTATGCAATGGGTGCAGTGTTATTGCAAAAAGGAAAGCCTATTTGTTTTCATTCAGAAACATTTTCTAAAGCAGATGCTAAATATCCAACATATAACAAAGAACTATTTGCATTAGTAGAAAGTGTTAAGAAATGGAAACATTATTTAATGGGTAAATAAACAGTGATTCATACATATCATTAGCCATTTCAATACCTTCGATCTCAAACTAAGTTGCAGCAATCTCGACATTATATATGGATGGTTTTTTTCAGTAGTTCCACTTAGTAATCAAATATAAGAAGAGTACCACCAAAAAAGTAGCTGATATGTTGTCAAGACCATCTTTCAATGCTTCAGTTATACTTCAAAATAGTTCTTTAGCACATGAAAGTTACATTGAACAATATGTTGAAGATATTTATTTCAAAGATGTATATGAATCACTAACAAATAGTGTTCAGGTGGAAGAAGTGAATTATCATGTTCATGACAGGTTATTATACCATATTGACAAGTTGTGCATACCACAGGGAGATAAAGTGCATGTGATCAAAGAAGCACATTCTTCTCGTGTTTCAGGGCATTTTGGTGTAGATAAGACAGTGGCATAGTTAAAAATGTATTGCTATTGGCCTTGAATGAATGAAACAATTGCTAAGTACATTAAAGGTTGTGTCATGTGTTCAACAAGAAAACCGAGCAATAGAAAGTTCGGCTTGTATATGCCTCTTCTCATTCCTTCTAGACCATGGGACAATATATCTATGGATTTTGTAGGAGGACTTCCTAGGTCTAGAAAAGGGCATGATTATTTGTATGTTGTGGTTGATAGATTTAGTAAAATGTGTATTCTTGTTCCATGTAAAAAGAAAGTAACTGTTGAACAGACTGCACATATGTTCTTTTCAAATGTATGGGTTCATTTTGGGTTTCCTACTTCCATCATTTCAGATTGGGACTCTCATTTCATGGGAGATTTTTGGTCCACTTTGTGGGGACTCATGGACACTAAGCTGAAAAAGAGCACAACTTTTCATCCACAAATGAACAGTCAAATAGAGGTGGTGAATAGAACAGTGGTACGTCTTCTCGAGGGCTATTGCAGAAAACATCCTAAGTTGTGGGATGAATCTTTACACTATGTCCAACATGCTTACAATTGGGCCTTGCATTCTTCTACAAGTAAATCTCCTTTTGAGACATGTTTTGGGTACCTACCGAAATCACCAATGGACTTCTTGTTTGGTGACGAAGCTCAGGAGGATGGAAATAGAGATGTCAATAAAGCAATCAAGTTCGTTCAAAGAATCTAGAATATTCATGAAGCAGTGCAGGATCAATTGGAGAAAAGTCAAGCGAGGTACAAAATGTGCCATGATAAGCATCGGGTGGATCATCACTTTTAGGTTGGTGATCAAGTATGGCTACACATCAGCAAAGAAAGGATGAAAGGTGAAGGTAAAAAGTTGAAACTGATGAGGTATGGACCTTTTGAAATTATTGAAAATATTGGGCACAATGCATTCTGGTTAAATTTTCCTCCATACATGCACATATATTCAGTTGTAAATGTTGAAAATTTAAAGTTGTATGAGCCTCCTATGATCATGGATCTAGAGGAGAATGTTCAAATTCCAACTGTAGATGATTTTGCACCTGAATACATGATTGAGTTGTAGGAAGATACCATATTGGATAGGAAGGTCTGCACTTCCAGGCGTGGAGATGTTGAATATCTTCGAGTGGGACTCAAAGGCATGAATTCAAGCAAGTGGATGGAGATCGGAAGGGTGAGGGAGTTGTACCTTCACCTCATGTATGCTTAAAACCAAACTGTTGGTGGTCCAAAAACTTCCAATGTAGAGGAATGATCTAGGAGGATTCTAGAGATGCTCTGAAATTTTCAGTCTCAAATGGTCCTGAAACTAGCACCAAGGCATAGTGCTCATCACGTTGATTCTGACAATATGTTCGGTTTCGCAAATGGACTCCGTATGAGAAAACAAATGTTCACTAAATTTTTGAGAAAAAAGGTAAAAAAAGGGGTGCTTGTGCGGGCCAGGTGGCAACCCCACAGGTAAACACGTGGTAGTTAAACGGTCAAAGTCAACGTTGGGTCAATGAAGGAGGAGCGGATGGGAGATTCAGGGCTCGAACTTGCAATCTCTCAACTATGTTCCAAAATCTTTACTGTTGCACCATGCTTTATGTTTATATTACAATGGAAAATATTTTGATATATTTTTGATTGAATATGTGTTTGGGGGAAGAGGGTTGGCGGAGCCCGCTAGGTTCGGTGGCCCCACCAAACCCTCAGCTTAATTGGTAACAACTATCAAATTTGTGGTGGAATTCTACATGGCAGTGCAACCCAAAGTCTGTTTAAACCATTATAAAATGTCAAGCGAAGTTGGTTCAAAAAATATTCTATATATATATATATATATAGATGAAGGGTTGAAACTATATAACAGTCCAACACTCTGTATGGCCTATCATCGAGATGTATTAAACAGAGTTTGATGCAGTCAATTGACAGTCCAATAAACTTAGGTTTATAAAATATGCAAGGGAACCATGATATCTTGTAAATCTATGGGGTTATAATTATTTTTTTCGAAACTATAGACCGCCGAATATTAAAAATGTGGGATATAATTAAGGTTTTTGGAACAATCGGATCAGGTGCGGTCCATTCAAATGTTTTTTCATATAGTTTCTAAAAACTATATTTATGCACCGAGTTGTATTGCGGTGCCACAATGTAATTTGTTAAAAGCAAGAAAATTGTTTACCAAATATAGCCCTGGTGGTTCAACCCTCAAACTATCCAAGGCCATTATAAAATTTTACCATTACAATAGTGCAGGGGGAGTTGATCAGTGAGGGTCTGGTGTCATTTTTATGCAGTACCTGCAAATGTTCTTTTGGACATATCTTGGCCATCCTTGAGCCAAATTGGGAATGGACAAAGGCATTGGAAAGATGATACTGAGAGCTTTAATTTTACAATAGCCAACAGTGCCTGCATGAAAAGTTCAATTGGTTAAATTTGATGTGAAGAACCTTTATGGAGATTTCCTAATAAAACAGACGCCCACTTGGAAGCGGACCCGGAGATGTAGTCTAGGAGGGACGAACTTCGTCAACAATTTGTTGTGTTTGCTTCTTCTCTTTCTGTTGTCATATTATTTGTTGCTCTCAAGTTTATGCTTATGGAAAATTAATAATCAATTTTCCTCTTTCATTCACACATAAGCAACCTTAGTTAATGTTGGTTAAGCTGCACAAATATTCAATCTTGTCAATTTCATATCAATGGAATACATTTCTTTGTCATAGGTGGGATACTTTCGAACTATGTCTAAAAGTGTCTCACTATGGTAAGCCATTGGATGCCCCTTCCGAGTAACAACTGCACCAATAACATAGTCAGAGGCATCTATCTCAATCTTAAATGCTTTTTGCAGGTCTGGTAATGTGAGAACCGATGCAGAGCAGAGGCAATGCTTCAACTCGGCAAATGCTTTCTATTGTGTTTCTAACCAAAAGAAATTTTCTTTCAAACTACCCTTAGTGACTTAACTTAAAGGCCAAATGATATGAGAAAACGCCAACATAAACCTGTGGTAGAAATTGGCAAGACCTAGAAAGAATCGAAGCTTTGTTAGAGTGGTTGGGACTGGCCAATCTCGAATGACTTGTATCTTGGTTGGATCCATATGCACACCCTTCTCACCAGTGATGTACCCCAGATATTGAACTTGGTTCATGCCAAAAGTGCATTTCTCCAAATTGGCACACAGCTTTTGTTGTCATAGGGTTTGAGGACCTATCGAATATGGTGGAGGTTTTCTTCCCAACTCTGGATGAAGATCAAGATGTCATCTAAATACACCACCATGAATGCATTGGTGAAGGGTCACAAGATGTTTTCCATCAATCTCATGAAGGTTGCGAGGGCATTCGTCAACCTGAAAGGCATAAGCAACCATTCGAAAAGGCCCTCCATGGATTTAAATGCAGTATTTCAGACATCAGAGGGTTCGATAGGCACCTTGTGATAACCAAATTTTCAATCGATCTTGCTGAAATATTTAGCCCCCTTGAGCTAGTCGAGAAGGTCATCAATCTGTGGTATTTGGTACCTATTCAGTACAGTGACCTTGTTCAGTGCCCGATAGTCAATACAGAGTCTCTAGGTCCCATCCTTCTTCTGTACCAATACAATAGAGCTCCCACAAGGTGATGAGCTTGGCCTAATGTGCCCTTTCTACAACAAATCATGTATTTGCCTCTTGATATCATGATTATCGAGAATAGAGCATCGATAGATTAGTCCATTGGGAAGTGTCTTGCTCAGGGTCAGATCGATGGAGTGCTTGACCTGACAATGCAAATGCACCCCACATAGGTGAGGATAAAATGTGCCTGTATTCCTCCATGAGATTGTCCATCTATTGTTGTTGTGCAGAGGAAACCTGTCTGGAAGTTGTTGCCACAATATTCTTATTTCCCTGAGGGTGAACCATAAGGAAAACAAATTTCCTAGTCTATGAAATGATATTACTTCCTTGCTTTGCAGTGATCAAAGAGATGGAAGTAGGCGGAGTTACCTCTGGTATCTTGTACAACGTATTGCCCAAAGTAATAATCACAGAGTGAAGTCCAAACTCATACACAACATGCCTCTTCCACAAGATTGGTTATCCTAATAATACATCACCAACTTCAAGAGGGTAAGCATCACATAGTACCTCGTCTGTGAAGGGCTTGATATTGTAGGGAAGACAAAACTGTTGGCTCACACAGAGATCTTGTCCTTGGTGAATCCACCCATTGGTGTATGGTTGTGGATGTGTTGTCAGTAAGCCTAGTTGCTTCACGACTGTAGATGAAATGACATTATTTTTTCTCCCATTGTTGACAATGAACTGTAGCAGAGAACCCTTCACCCACATCTGTGAGTGGAAGAGGTGTTCCCCCTCCTCTGGATCTTCAGGCTCATTCTTTTGGATCTTGGTGGTGGCCACGGTGGCACTGAGCTATGTATCAATGATTTTCTTCCCTTTTTCATTCCCCTTGTTTGGTTTTGACTCAGAGTTAGAACACGCATCTGATTCAGAAGCCTTCAACTCAGCCACCAGTGACTACTTGGCCCAACACTCACTTGTGTTGTGAGTGGAGTGCTTATGGAACACACAACCTTTTCATGTTTCCTTCTTTGTCTTCGTGGTGTTTTTATTTGCTTGAGGCTTTAGAAAATTGTCCTTGGTCACCTTGCCTTGGCTTTTCCCTTTGATCTATAGTTTTGGGGTGCCTTTCCCTTGCTTCAGATTCACAGATCCAAAGTCTCGCTTCTTATCTTTAAACTTCTGCTCAATATTGACAGCATATCAGTCCACCATGCCGAGCGAGGAGATGTTCAGGAACTCCATCCCATCCTAGATGTACCTGTGTAGGCAGTTGCGATACTTGAGTACAAAATGTCACTCAGAGTCCTTGATACCCAACTTTGTGTGAAGGGTATGGAAAACGTTGGTAAAATTTGGCATGTCTTGGTCCCTTCCCTGCCATAGCATGGTCCACTTTATGTATTTATCCTTATAGCTCCCTACCGAGTAGTACTGCTCTGTGATGGAATCCTGAAATGAATTCCAAGTGGGTGTGGCTGAAAATAGTGAATATGTACTTTTTTCCTTCTTCTCATAGTAGGTTTCCCAATAGTCCTTGATGTGGGGGGCAACTTTGAGAAGTGAAAAAGTAATATTTTCCCGACTGGAAAAATCATGAAAAAAAATTATCCTTCTAGCATAATTAACCATTTATCTACGACATCTGCATATATTTGACCTTCAAATATGGGGACATCAAATTTAACTTGTACCTTAAAGGGTGTGGCACTTCCAGAGTAGTTGTTGGAAGATGATGTTTCACCCTTGGGTAGTCGCTGAAGGATCTGGGAAATGTTTTCCATCATTGCATTCCTCTATCACTTGAGGGCTTCTTTAAGCAATATTTTGAAAGGATCTCCTGCCTCCTCATCTTTCTTCTCTTTCTCCATGAGAGGCCATCGAGATTTGCGAGGCTGGTCTTGCAAAGGTTTGACTAGTTCGAACCCTAACTCCTTATATCCCGACCTCGGTAGGGACATGCAAAGAAAAATAGAGAAAGAGAAGACCACTCTGATACCACTTATCCAAACATAAAAATGAATGCAACAAATTATAGATATATCCATAAATACAGAGATACAACATAAATAAAACATCATTTCATTAATATCAAATATTGAAATATTCTTACAAGAAAAATGGAAATAAAACTAGCTCGGGCGATGGTAGCTTATCTCTAAGAAGAGATGTAATGGCTACATGTCTCTGAACTATGTTACAATGACTCTCAAGGGACTATTTATTATTTAACAACAAGTGAAAACCCTAAACAACAAAAACCCTAACCCCAAGAGATGGTACGCGAAGAGTTTGTGGGCCCCATTAGGGTTAGTTGGGCTACCAACTTCCTGGGGTCGTTACTTGGTCATATTATCTCTATTTTCCGCAGATGATACCTTGTTGGAAAGATCTCTCCAACTACTATAGGATTTGTGACAGGGCTTAGCCTATGGTGTTGTGCAAGAAATCATTTTTGCGGATAGAAATGATCCCTCTAGTCCTATGTGAGGATCTAGCAACTACAAAAGACAAGTACATGCAACCTTTCCTAATTCTTACTAGAAAATGAAAAAGAGGATAGATCTCCTACCTCTCTCTGATGCTAATACCCTTGATGTTGACATTGACTCTTTGAATTCCAAGCTCACGATCTCCTATTTCCTGGTGTAGATGAGTTCCTGCAAGAAAGATCAAACGGAGACAATAAAACTATGGAAAGCATAACATTTTCTAATACAAATTATGTAAAATATCAAGGAGCATTACAATAAATGGACAATAATTGACACATTTATCGAAAGAAAACATATATTTTATTATTAATAGATGAAAAGGGAGCATTACAACCAATGAAGCCTTGATATTGGAAGCCTCTTTCAAGTGAGATTCCAAGTCTAAGCCTTAACCTTCAAACACCTTTTCTCCTTTACAAATGGGCATCATTTGGGAACAATTCATCACTAGGATGGAAACAAACCAACCAACAAGAAACCATTAGTGGATGGTGGGAAATTCATTTATAGTGAAGGAGAGGGAGTTGAGGATCCATGAAAAGAGGGAGGATTTCCACATCTCAAGGGAGAGATCCATGGAAATAGGATCAAGAGCCAGGAATGGGAGGTCTCGTTCCAATATTCATCTACTTGAAACCACATCGTTTTTCTCAATATTTCTAGTAAGAGAAGCTTCTCCTCCATTTTGGGAAAAACTGCCTAAAGAGGACCAGTGTGGATTTTCCTGATAAAAGTAGTGCTCATAGCACTAGACATGTGTAATGTTGGAGGTTACCAGCATAGATTTGCCTAATAAAAGTAGAGTTGGGCTTGAAAAACAAGGTTTTTGACAAACTCTTCCGAATTCTTTCAACGCAAGTTTTCTTCCTTTTATTCAGGGATGTTCTAAACATGTCTCATGGTGAATACATTGTTTGTGACAACTTTCATCACTTGCAACACTTGTGGCATCAGCGACACAAAGTGCGACACTTCCATATTCGAGACTGGCAGTGCGACAAAATATTGTATCACATATGGCCATGGGCCTACTGCGAACCTTAAAAAAACGTTGTTTATGGGGCCAAAACTGCTTTGGAAGTTTAGGACCCGAAAAACTACCAAAAATAGTAAATACTGTAATAAACAAGGAAACTGATTGTTACAGGGAAAAGTGTCTATGCAGAACTGCTAATCCCACTAAGGCTGGTAGCTACCTTAGAAACAAACAAAGTAAAACTACTTTCGTTTTCCTTTATGAAAGATAGATGAGAGAAGAATAAAAGAGACCAACCTCTGTCTTGCGCTTGGTTCTTTGTTCGATTCCTCTCTCTTCTGATAGTCCTTTGCTACTTTCTTTCTTGTATACCCATCTTCACAGAGTACTTGTAGAATCAAAGTAGCATAACACTATATGAGAACATGGATCTATTATCATAAACAATCTAGGATCAGATGTAAATTGACCATACAAATGCATAAAACATAAATCACAGAAGAGTATGGAGGAAAACTTGAATAGCTTTATTGATAATCAAGAAAGAGCCAAGAGAGTTACAACCAATTGTTCTAACCCAGCATCATCCTCTCAGCAAGAAGCCCTTATTCACCTCATGAAAAGCTTAGATCACCCAACACTATGATATTGCACCAATAAACCAACAGCACTTCCGTACAAGATACAAAATTCTAGCCTCTGGATCTTTGGGATGAGGGATCCATATATAGATGTCTACAAGGGAGGTGAGTCAGCTTTTGAGATTTGATTAGTGTCTCCCCTCTGATAGTTCTTGATTCCACTTGGAGATTGATGATCTCTTACTCATCCCTGGTCGAATTCAAAGAGGCAAGTGTCACAAGAGAAGTTTCTGGAAGATTCCATGCTTCTCCACCTTGCGGATTGACCCTGCCATTTGTCCATTCTCGCCCATCACACCCCATAGAAGGGATTTTTGAAATGAAACGCACCTACTGTGTGTATTTAGGTGGGATGCAATGCACTTTGCCTATGGAGCAGGTGAAATGGTCCAGTTTTGACCAGTTCTGAGTAGTTTTTCATGGAGAACTTCTGGGAGATGCTGTAATCAGTTGACCTTGTTCTTTTAGGGGTTGGAAAAACACCTTTAGGGACTTAGGAGCCCTTGGTTTATGGACATTTTATGCTTGGGGTTGCAGTGCCCAAAAATGTCTATAACAGTTGCCCCCTAAAGCATGAGGTCGTTAATCTTTTGATGTCGGGTGAAATGCTTTATCATGAGGATCCGAAGTTCTTTCAAGCTGGAAGGAGACCTGTAATAAGATACAATACAATACATTATCTTCATAATATTTTCATGATCTAGCTGAGGCGAGCATTCCCATGCTCAGCTTTATAAATTCATTTTTCGTGTACATGAGACAGACAATCGTCTGAGTGTAGACTAATGATTCTGGTAGAGCCATCATCCCTTAGATTGGATGATTATCTGTGCAGCAAAGATGTACATTTGATGTCTTAATTTTCCTGAATATATATCGCAACCTGGATGGATGAAACTAGATCCGAGGTCTTCAATCTCGTTCGATCTTCACTCAAAGTACAAGTCGATCCATGTGAGAGATGTTATGGAGTCGAACATGGAAAGAAATCACCTGATTACCAGCCAATGATGTAAGTTGTTAACAGGTGCGAGAGGAATCACCGATAATGATAATGATTCTCAAGGTACTGCAGTACAATTCACATGGTGTGAATAAGGAACTTGGCGTTGAACACCACGTAAAATCTTTTGGTCGAAGGCCATTGATGTAAACCTGTCGCCGGAAGTGAGAAACTTGCCATTGAGGTATGCAAGCTTCAAAGTACTGAAAGGGTTGTTCCTAGATCACCTTCTTGGATAATGAGCTGATGTCGACAAGAAGTGATCTGTCATAGGAGGGCATTAATGAATCCCACATCAATGACACAGAATGGAGCAAATGATTTTAATGGAGGTGAAAACGATCTGGTGATATAAGGTTCAGGGTGGCGGTCATGAAAGAATGAAGCGTAAATGTATTGCAATGGGTGAGACACAGGTGAATTCTCTTAGTGACTTCTCTTGAACATACCGGCGACACTGACATGATGGATCGGTAGCATTAACCCCAAATGTGGATGGTGTGATGGAACCATGGTGATGTGACCAGTGAATGAAACAACCCAACCCGACTTGGATGTGGAGTGGAAGTGTCATGTTCAAGAGCGACTTGCTACCAACAAAATTTTTCAAGTTTTCTTCCCAATTTTTCCCCAGTCATTGCTGACCAGTACCTATTTATTTTTGTCAAGCTTGAGGAGGATAACATATGCTTGTTCTATAATTTTCCCTTCGGGCAAACCCATCGCTATGTTTTAACGAGCCTAGCGATAGTGAAACTCGTTCTTGTTTGTTATGGACAAGTTTGTCGCTATTAGGTTTTAACGAGTTTAACGACAAAGATAACTCGGTCCTTTTCAATTTTAGAGAGTCTGAAAAGGGACGTAAAGGAAACTCCAAAAAACCTTTTTCATCATCTAGTCCCTTAGGTCCGAAAAAGTATAAAACAATATAGAGGGGATGAATTTTCGATACCTTTAACGAGCTAAACAAAACAAGTGCTCAATATTTTTGTGTAATAATCCCTGAGGTCCAAAAAGATTAAAATCTAAAGGAGGGATAGCACTTCCGGTCACTTTAACGAGCTGGAGAGGCCAATGGATCGACAATCTTTTCATATTTTACGAGTCAGTTGAAAAGAGCTTAAAGGAGACTCGTCTTTGAGGAACGAGTGATAAATTCGGGTAGCATCTGATTCCAGGTAAGGTTTGGAATTTTCCTATCATGGCAGTGTCACAAGGATGGCTAACAAGATCACTCTTCGCAGTTGTTCCTCAAAAGGGGTAAACAATCAAGTGGAGGTGAATGATCGGCCAATACAAAGTGGAGGTGATGATGGGAACACGACCAAGGCTTCAAAGGCTGAAGTACTACATTCACAATGGTTATTTACCAGAAATTGGTTCATTTTTTAATGAGCTTAAATGCTGGGGGAAAAATTTGCTAATTGCTTATGTTTATTTTTTAACGAGCATGAAGTCTGAGTTAAAACTGATCGATCCAATCGTATAATAAGAATGTCTCATCTAAAAACGGAATTATTCCAAAGATTTGCCCCGCATCCTTTCTTTATGAAAGTTAGGAAATGACCAATCCTACGAGTTTGAAGGGTTAGAGGACCTACAAATTTAAAAAAAAAATGATCGCTCTTCGCTTGCATGCCAAAAGGTTTGCATGCCCCCAAGTATAAAATAGAGTTTCGAGATTACCCCTCAATTTGCAGACAAAACATTTGTTTTATCAGGAAAGGCTTACCTCTTTCAGGTTACCAAAGATTGTTCTATCCGTGTCACAAACAAAACACTTCTTCGGTGATGTCTACCGAAATAGACAAAGGCGAGTGGCGCAGACGCCTCCACCCACATAACTTTGACGAGGGAATCTTATTCCAGTCTAACCCCCTTTTCCAATTACGGACGGGAGTGTCAGACTAGTCATATATCTCTCGCGGAAACCTACCCTATACCTGAAGTTTTCCTGTCGAAGCAGACCAGGGTGCATGCCCCCTAGGTTTCATTCATGTCCCCGAATCACTCGCGCTCATCAGGAGGACGGACTGGGGATTGATGAGACATTCCTTGCATGAAAAGACCATTCAGGGCTAGTGTATGACTATTTGCTATGTGTGAACCAGGAAATGAAAGCTGGTCTACGAGCTTGACCACTCTTCCTTCGTGCAGAAACACATTACTCTAAAGAGTGATGAGACAATGGCTCCCATGCAATAAATATAGTCTCGTCCAAGGAGTAGATTATAATCCAGGGCTCCTTGGACTACCATTACGTTCAGGTGAACTGTTTTCCCTCTCAATGTTATGGCCACATCGGGAAGGATCCCTAATGGTCGACTGGTTCCTTTGTCAAAGCCTGTTAGATTTCTCATCTCAGGCAAAAGCGATGGCGAACCAAGCGCTTTCCAAGCAGTCAAGGAAAGGATACTCATAGAAGCCCCTTCATCTATGATGGTACCGGCCATGACCATTCTATATATTTGAGTAATGATTCGAAATGGTACACTAGCTGGTAAACGGGGTCTGCCTAGTTGATTCTAGTCGAAGGAAACAACCAGGTTTCTTGGAGGTGCGACCGAATAGACGGCCGGATATGACTCTGAAGAACTTCCTTCCTACGGTAAAGGAATGGGTAGACTGCCCCCATGTTCTTCGGAGTATGTGCTTACGAAAAGAATTTGGACAGTGTCATCCTTGTTCTCTTCGATGAGTGTATCATATGAAGATGGAACCTCTGAAGGCAAGACCAGGTCAACTGCCGCCTCGACCTTTTGACTTTCGTGTAGTGTGGATTCAGATGGTTTTTCTTCAATGATAGATACTTCGGCCAACCACAAGGGCGTGTCAGCCGGATTTTCAACTAGTGACGGACTCGGCAAGAGTTTTTTATATCCAAGAGGAAGCCGTAACGGTGAAACCGAACGATCGTCCAAAACTCTTTTAACCTCGTCTAAGAAGGGACAACGGTGGACGGCATGATCGCCTTCACACAGTTTACAAGGAAATTTACATTTTCTTTTTTGTCCAGGGGCTTCACTTTCACTAGTTGACGGTGTACTTTCAACATGATCATCAGAGGTTGATGACACCGGATTGTGCAAACGAGGAGACCAGTCCCTTAAGATCCGAGGGATGAAAGGAAAATCTCGATGAAAGTGGTCTCCCTTGCAAATGACACATGGCAATTTAGGCCTGTTCGGTGCAGTGTGTGGATTTTCGCTAGACGATGCTTGGTTTCCCCTTTTCGCCTTTGGCTCCTTCTTCTTATTTTCTTTCTTCTTCTTTTCCTTCTTCTTCTCAGGTACTTGATTTTTGGCTTTACCAGCTTCATCAAGCGAAGATGAAAGAGGAGAGGAAGAATTGGACGAAGTAGAGGGTTGGGGGGTGACTCTGGAATCGTTTAGTTACTGACTTGATTGTTCAAGAATCACGATGTTTTGAACGACGGAGGTTGAGAAGAGCCATACGGGCAAGTCGATTGTCAATCTTGGAAGTGACAATGTGGCCATATGGGGTGCACCAACATCTCCCCAAGAGGAGAAGGGACTAGGATTTCCTCCAAGGGGAACTCCTTGGTTGGTGGACTCCATTTTCTCAACCTAAGACCAATGTAGGAAAGGTGATAATTGTTCCATTTAAAATAAATTTTAGATGCTTTGACACAACTTGTTTTTTCAATTTTTAAGAGTTGAGAAAAAACAAAAGATGACTCTAGTCGCCTTCGATATTTAATGAGCCTGAAGTGACAAGTGCTTAGATGGACCTTTTCCGTTAAGGATTCTGAAAAGGAACGAAAGGGACTGCTCTGGAAATCTAGATAGAGGGATTACCAAACCAATCGCAAAATTGCAGAATACTTTTTACGATACGGCAATCAATCTTCCCGAATGCTGTGTTCAGTGCATTGCGATCGATAGGGCGGCAGACATAGCTTCCTATGGATAAAGGATAAATCCTATTGTGGTCTCCCAAAATATACTCGATGGTATGTGGGAGCACAAGTCCGTACTGGCACTTATCGTCTCAAAGTGGAGGAATCACCCAACCAACAGTGAAAACAACAGTTACCAGGCTTTACGACGCCGGAATACGTCTCTAGCCTAGACTTCTAGATGTTGTGCGTTAGGTCCCAAAGCATTGTTAGATTCATTAAATTTATTTTATAGTTGATCTTGCTTAAGAAATTTTCCTTTCAGGTTCACCACATGATGTAGATGTACAATTCCTAAAATGCAATCTAAGATGATAAACAATCGTTTTATCTTCTTTGTGCAATGAAAATCCTAGCTACTAAGGAAAGAGAGACAGTATTATTTCAACAAAGAGCAAAGAGCACACACTATATGCACTATCCTAAATCAAACCAATAAAACAGTCTAAATGCAAATGCACATGCATGTATTTGTTTTCAGCCTTCTTAATATGTGAATGATAAAAAGAAAGCTAATGCGCAAATCTAAATTATTTTTCAAAACGACAATTACTAACAAGTTTCTTTTCAAAATCAAAATGAATACAATGACAACACTTTGCGATTTGAAAATGAAAACTTGCTTTCGACACTAGAAAAACTACCAATTCAGATCAAATACAAGAGTAATAGGGTAATCGACTATCAAGAACAATCAGGTCCTCTTCTATGACTGAAAACGACACTTGCGACACTTTCAAATCAAGAAACGACAGTACAATTACGTTACTTCTTTGTAAAGGAGAACTGAAAATGACTCAAAAAATACATAAAAACATTTACAGTCCTTTGCACAATTGAGGCAGAATAACAGTAAGGAAAGGGGTTTAAAACAGAGGTGTACTGACTACAGGCAGCAAAAACTCCTGAATAGATCTGAAAAGAGTGAACACATAAACCAAAATTCAGGAACAAGGCCTTGTCTGATCAGTGCACCTGTAACACAGTGAAAATGAAATGCAACACACCTACTACACACGGGAAGTGCGCTGAATTTGAGGTTCACAGAACAGACAATGCGTTGGACCAGGGACGAGACTTTGATTGGGTTTCGGGTCACAGTTTGCAGTTCAGTTCAGGGATTTTGGCCGAGCAAGTGGTAATCAGTAAATCAATCACAGGGGTAGATCTAAGGAGGTTACTAGAGCCACCACAAGGGCAATTAGAGAGCTTGTAAATTAGTTGTTTAAATCATAAACAAAACCCGGAGATTGACTGAAGCAGCATTGATCTACTTTGCACTTGCATAGCTGTTGTGGGGAAAAATGCCTATGCAGGACGATCCTATCCACCTAAGGTGTGACAGTGCCTTAGCAACAAACGAGTACAGCTACACTGGTTTCTTCCTTTATGAAATGTGAAAGAAGAGAGATCAATAGACTTACAGGTGTCTTCCGTTTGTCCCTCGATCCGGTCTCTCTTCTCTTTGGGTGTTCACAGCTACTTGCCTTCTTGCTTATCCAGCTTCAACTTCCTGCAAGATCAAAAGAGAACAGCTACTTGTGACAAGAGAATAGCTACTTGAGACAAGAGAAGAACACTACACAAAGACAGATGTTCACATTCATAACTAGTTTAGGATTAGAAATAAACCAAATACACTAATACATTCATACATCAAAATACATCAGCATATAGGAGAAACCAAGATAGCTTTATTGATGAATAACAAGGTTCAGGAAGAGATACAACCCAGAGGACTCCAGTCCAGCATCTCCTTCCCAGCAAATGGAATTCCTATCTTCAGCCCCTTCAAAGCATTAAGCACCCAATGATTCCAGTCTCAAACCAACAGCAATTCTTTGCAATAACAAAATTCCAGCCCCTAGATCTCATGGAGGAGAGATCCATATATAGATGTTTGGAGAGAGGATGAGTCAGCTTGAGATCTGACTAGTGTCCTCTCCCTCTGTCAGTTCTTGAGTCCACTTGGAGGTTCTTGCTTCCACTTGGAGATTTGGAACCTCTTACTCATCACCAGTCGAATTCCCTGAGGCAAGTGTCATTTTGGAAGCTTCCTGGGTTTTGACACCTTGATAAATGAGCTTGCCACATGTCCATTCTCGTTCAGCGCAGGTAGCCAGTGTTGGCCTTGACATTCAGCGCAAACAGCTAGTGTAGCCACTGAAATGATCCTGAATTGACTTGTTTTTGAGCAGTTTCTGGTGGAGAACTTCTGTGAATTGCTGTGGTTTGTTAGCCTTGTTCCTCTAGGGGTAGGAACAACATGTTTAGGGACTTTGGATCCCTTAGATTATGGACATTTCATGCTCAATGCTGTAAGGCACAAAAATTTCTATAACAATTTCCCCCTAAAGTATGAGGTTGTTTATCGGGTGAAATGCTTTATCAGGGGGATCCGAAGTTCATCCAATGCTGGGAGGAGACCTGTAATAAGATACAATACAATACATTATTTTTCATACTGCTTTCATGATCTAGCTGAGGTGGGCATTCCCATGCTCAGCTTTATAAATTCATTTTTCTGTACATAGAACAGACAATCGTCTGATGGTAGACTGATAATTTTGATGAAATTATCATCCTTTGAGTAGGATGATTATCTGCTGCAATGATGTACATGTCAATGTCTTTATCTTTCCTGAATATATATCGCAGCCCAGATGGATGAAACTAGATCTGGGGTCTTCAAACTCGTTCGATCTTCACTCTAAGTACAAGTCAATCCATGTGAGAAATGTTCTGAAGTCGAACATGGAAAGACATCGCTTGATTACCGGTCAATGATGTAAACCGTTAACAAGCGCGAGAGGAATCACCGATAATGATAATGACCCTCAAGGTATTGCAGTACAATTCACGTGGTGTGAATAAAGGACTTGGCGTCGAACACCACGCAAAATCTTTCGGTCTGTTATCACAAAACCAGTACTAGGGGCTGCAACCAAGCAAGGCTTCGTGTAACTGTTTCAGACCAGACTTTAGACTAGGAATTAGCCTTCCTAATCAGAGAGGGCTCTCTCACAGGCTTTTGATAGGAAATTAATCACAACAACAGAGGGCTAACTCTTCATACATTTATATAAATATAGCTGGTTGGATACATATCAAATAAGTATTCATTGGGCTATGGAGTCTCTCACATCTAATAGACAAAAGCACAGTCATTTCATGGAAGTCAAGGCTCTTTGCATTAGCTGTTCAAGCATGCTTCACCAAAACATAGCTTGCTGAATACACAGGAAGTCAGAGCATATGATTATGAATTCTGAGTGATTGCATTACAACAAGACTATAAAATAACATAAAGTATAAAACACCATCATTATATTTGAACATGACAATCCATCGAGAATCTTGAGAAGAGAATAACACTGTTTTACTATTACTGTCAAAAAGGTCTTACAATGGCCCAAAACAACTCTGTTTTTCTATAAAATATCCAACCCCTTCTACATTCTCCTCTGATCCCTTTATAGGCAAACAAACTTATCCACCTCGAGCTTCCTCCTCCAGCATGAGGGGAGCCTCGAAGGTGGCTATTCACTATCCCTATCTAGTGCCTAACTAATTTATTAATTACAACATATCTAAACTGAAATCACAAATGGTTTTCATTTAATCAAAATCCTAAATCTTTGCTCCTTGTCGCATGATGCTTTTCTAGCTCTTGACACATGTCCTTTAGCTGTTTAGGTTGAAGTATCTTTGAAGGAGAGTACACAGAACGAACTAGCTTTGGATTCTAGTTACGTGTATGCTTATTAATTGATCAAGAAGAATGCTCTGTTTTCACGGTCTTTGTTTCCCACATTCTCCCAAAGTATAGCAGCCTGTTCCCAAATCTTTTAATAACCCCAGACATGGAATGCTGCCATGTTTCAGATGTGCTGTAAGTGATATTAATAGACAGGTGCTTCTCTTCCTCAACTCCCGCTCACAGTATCACACTAGCTGCTCTGCACTTTAAAATCATCACCTACAGCAGTTTCGTAGCGCGCTACGAAACTGCTGTGTGATTTAAATAAACCACAGTCTTCCTTTAAACTTCTCACAAAATTGAATAGCTGATGTTGCCAATCTTCAGTTTCACCTATGCTATGCTGAGATTCAGAATCACATTCCCTATAACATGAACCTCCAATAGATGAACCAACTACAATTGATGAGACCACCATGATTTTACCATCCCACTGACTCAACACAGCGTGATATAAGCTAAAACAGATCAAGTTTGCTAGAGATATGCTATCTGCATAAGTGTGATGGGGAGGTATCTGAAACCCATCAAGCAAAGGATGTAATCCATTGTTTTCAGCCCGGGCTATTTGGATGGGTACAAGACAAATAAGTTGACAGATCCAGTTTCCAGAAACATCAATGTTAAACAGATGGTACAAACCATGGTTGCCATGACGAGCAATGGCATTATCTTTCCCAAATTGCATGGTATCAAAATGTGGTTTATATATATTTGCATCATTGAATCGAACCTGAATGGCTGCATTGGTTGATGATGCAATTGCTAATCGAAGCTTATAAAGACTGTTTTGTTCCACACCTCTTAGCTGGAATTTTATTTGCCATGCTGCGGGACGAAAGCTTCCATCATTTTCAAACCTGCATGTGTGTGCAAAGCACCAATCTCTTCTCCAGTCACTAGTCCCAACTGTATATATCAAATCGTTGTCTTTGAAGATTTCAGAATATCTTTCCCAAAGGCCATATTGCCGGAACCTTTCAGGATGATTGAGAAATAGTTTGTTGATGTGGCAAGGCTTGGGATCTGGAATGAAAAATTCTGCAGCAGTGCGATCTGGTAAACCTATCTCCCATATAGTAGGGCCATCTCTTGGGGGCTCATAGATCAAAATCCCAACATCTATCCTACAACCTGAATATATGTTAATCAAGCCTTCTTTCATATAGTCACCAAGAACACCCAGCACCCAACCATAGAGATTGTAGGTACCAGGGCAAACATTTTCTATAGAGAAAAGCCCATTCTCATCAGCTTGACTCCAAAATTGGTAGCTCTTACTCTCTTTTTGCCAAGAGCCCTTTTCCCCAGGTGTGGACAATCCCAGAAAAGCAAAACGAGCAAGGTGAACATCCTCAACAGCATATTTATCATGTACTAACAGTGGTCCAGTAATATATCCTCGTTTTGGTCTCTTTCTAAATAATGGAGATTCAGGCCACCCATAAGGCCAACTTTGTACCTCCTTTATCATCTGTAACTTTGCATCTTGCCACAAGGAGAATGGGTGAGCCTCTCTTGATGAAGAATTAAGATAAATGAAGACTGGGCCAAAAACCTTTTGCCACGCTTCTCCAGAACGAAACTTAGGACATAGCTCTTCACCCGCATAATGAGCACTATGAAACATTGCAAGCGATGTTGGCCCAACATGGGATGTCAAGTTTTGTTTTATTGGACCTCCATTACGAAATTCATCGTTAGGAGTGATGACCCAGAACCCAACCATGGGATCAAAGCTGATCCATCCATGGACTCTGTTCTCCCTATTGTCACATGAGTACTGGTACTTATCATCTACCTCGCCTTGAAGGCTAGGGTTCCCAGGATTTGAGAGAAAAACTGCTTCAGGATATGTAAGTATGTTGCATCTGTTTGGCATCCGATCATCCGGGGATGGCATCAATCTTTGCTCGTTATCAGCAATTGCCATGTAGTGAAATCTGTCTTTCCTCAATTTGTATGTAACACGAGTTTGATTGAGATTGAAATCTGGCCACCCCGTTGGACGCTCATATATCGCATAGGTGTAAAACCCACTGCTCCCTCGAAGCAAAACAAACCTTTTGTCTATATTTAATGGCACCATCTTCCAACTGCTTGAAGAATTGTATGGCCTGAGGAAAGAGACTTCAACCTTATCCTTGTTAGCCTTGACCACTTTAAAAAATATCGCACTTGGCACATCAAACGTATCCTTCCCTCCTGGCTCGTTCCAATTGAGATCCCAGTATCCTCTGTTCGTTTCTTTGTTGAGAATTTCAAGCAAATTGTCAAGCCCTCCATAACGTATGCCTGTAATTATCCCCACTAGTTTTGATATGGTGACTCGCACAATTCCATTATCTAATGCAATGTGAGCACCCTGATCCACAAAATACACATCGCCCCCCTAACACTTCCGCTACAGAGTGCAGAACTAATAGCATACTTATCAAAAGTGTGATAAATGTAATCTAATGTAGCGCAAGTCTTCTGAGAGCCATGGTTCTTGGAATATTTACAATCTCCCTCTGAATTTAACTTGTGCTTTGGTAATTCTTTAAACTCCAAAACTTCTGTGGCTGGAAATCACCAACATCTTCAGCGATATTATCCAAGGAAATGTTCTTCAAAAAGGACATGGCATCACCTAGCATGTAAACTTTGAGCTCAAATTCTGATGAAGCCTTGCTTACAGCTTGAGAAGTTTCTTGGTCGCCAGCTGGAGCATGTAACCGGCACGTTACCACGTTTGTAGAAGACAATATCTAAATAATACCATCCACCTTGACAAAGGAAATTCATCTATTTCGAACTCTGCCATTTGCGCCATCCTTCTTTTATTTCTATTTAATGCGCACTCACCCTTTTAACGACACCAGTTAACCTAAAACCAGCTCTTGTGCCACTAATAATGGCGGCCTTGTAGCATATAAAACTACTCGACACTTGGCATTAATCACCGCATTTGAAAAGAGCACTTTCATGTCTTCAATATATGCATTAATAATGAACCAACATGCTCGATAATACTCAAGACATTTTCATTTATATCAGTCATTTTAAAAACCCCTGTATTTCTTAGATCCATCCATGGTGCCATCATGTTCTCCAGAAAGCAAGGCGGAATTAATAACTCCATTGGTACTAGCCAATATCAAAGGCTTCTTTCTTCCATCCATTGTCAATGCCTCAGCCAGATTTAGGCTCGATATGCTCATTTCTTAATAAACCACCCCAAATTATACTAAGCAACAACATAGCAGCTATCTGCTTTTAGAGCTTCAGAGTATTTCTGAATTCCTTCATGGACAATTTCTACAAGTTTGAAACTGGTCCCAAGGTCTGTCAAAGCAATTACCAAGTACTCCGCAGCATGAACAAGGTGTGAACATGAACTTTATCATAAATATTTTTCAAATCTTTCAATCCATTGTGGCGCCCTGCTTTGTGAAAGAAGTTACAGATTGTGAAAAGACAATCCCAAATGTCAAACACTCTATGACTTATAAAATTTAATAGATTCTTTGTCTAGAGAATTCAACACAAAATCTCCTGCAAGTCTCCCACATTAGTATGTACATCTTTCACAATCACCCATGAGCCAGAATTCAGAGATAACTCCCTTAATGTATTTGATGGCAATCCTACAATAGCTGCGTCATCATAAGGTGTCTCCTTGAACATACTGCCACTGCTCTCATCAACATTCCTGGAGGGAAGTAGAACTCTGTAAAATAAGCATGCTAGGATTTGGACCTTCACTGAAAACTCAAACAAATCCCCAGTTTCGTAGCACGCTACGAAACCACTCAAACAGGTAGCGCTGCGAAACTGCTAAAAAGAATTCTGGCGCTGCGAAAATACCCTGACTTTAAGCTAGACTAAAAAAAATTTTGACAACAGCATTTTCAGTGATAACAGTGGCTCCACTTGGGATAGTGTGCCCTTGTGGTGCGCTAAGAACATGCAGCTCCAGTGCCTCGTCCATTTGTGACAGACAGAAATTTGCTTGACCAGCATGACTGTAGGAGAAAGAAAGCTACATCTACTGAAAAAGAAATGCTCAGTCAACCTTGAGCTTATTTGCAATTTACCTACCTACCTACCCTAACCATTTCAACTTCTTCAGCTCAATCAATATGAAACTTCCAATGCAGCCAATCATTAGCCTCATCTGATATTTGATTTCTTTGACTGTCCTGGAGTTCAGGGTCAATGTGATAGTGTAATGACTGCTGCCACTGAAATCTTCTCTGACTGTATCGGATTTCAAATCCAATGTGATAGTGTAAAGACCACTGCCACTGAAATATTCTCTGATCTTCATATGAAAACTGAAACACTGGAGAGTAAAACTCTTCCATGTAATCAGCTATAGGGTCCCAGAACACATGATCAGCTTGTCCTTCCTTGAAACTTTCCAGCTGTGCAAACTGATCTTCAATCACAGTGTTCAGCTCCTCAATCATGAAAGAGAATGGAAGCAGCATAGTCTCCTTGCGCTCTGTCACAGAAAACTTTTGAGAATAATAATCATGATCATGAAAACTGTATGCTTGAATTTGTCCTTCTAAACCTTCAATTTCTTTCTCAATATCTTTGGCAAATTCATCAAAAAATTTCATCTTATCCTCTGACTTGCAGTCAAAGGATTTCAGATATGAGGATAAGGACAAAGAAAAATATTCATTTGTTTCTTCTTTATTGTGATCATTATTCCATTGTCTAAAACCTTCAACTGAAGGAGAGTCTGCCACCTCCTCTGTCCTATCTGTCCATTCCTCCAAAAACATGAGCCAAAGGTCTTGAAATGACTTAATGGATTCGGCAGGCAAGCATTCAACCCACTGTTTGCATTTCCCTTGAAGTGAATCATAGAATAACATAATGCAAACATCCTCATGTTTAACTCTAAGAAGCTGTGTAAATTCACAAAAATCTGATATATGATTCAAGGTACAACTTAAATCCTCCCCGTTGAATTTTGGACCATTCCTTAGAAAGTATGCATCCTTGGGAAAATAATTTGGGAAACCATGAATTCCTGAGAAATCTATGCATGCATACCTTGAACAAAGAAGGGCAGCTTCTGGGTCTTTCATAACTCGAGTGGAATCACCATGAATATATAAACCTTGAATTCTTCAACAATGGAGTCGCCAAGGTAGTTTTGCAGCCTTAAAAATCATTTGAACTCCTGCTACCTTCAGAAATTCAATCTTAAGCTCCCGGCAGACGCACCAAAATGTTATCACAAAACCAGTACTAGGGGCTGCAACCAAGCAAGGCTTCGTGTAACTGTTTCAGACCAGACTTTAGACTAGGAATTAGCCTTCCTAATCAGAGAGGGCTCTCTCACAGGCTTTTGATAGGAAATTAATCACAACAACAGAGGGCTAACTCTTCATACATTTATATAAATATAGCTGGTTGGATACATATCAAATAAGTATTCATTGGGCTATGGAGTCTCTCACATCTAATAGACAAAAGCACAGTCATTTCATGGAAGTCAAGGCTCTTTGCATTAGTTGTTCAAGCATGCTTCACCAAAACATAGCTTGCTGAATACACAGGAAGTCAGAGCATATGATTATGAATTCTGAGTGATTGCATTACAACAAGACTATAAAATAACATAAAGTATAAAACACCATCATTATATTTGAACATGACAATCCATCGAGAATCTTGAGAAGAGAATAACACTGTTTTACTATTACTGTCAAAAAGGTCTTACAATGGCCCAAAACAACTCTGTTTTTCTATAAAATATCCAACCCCTTCTACATTCTCCTCTGATCCCTTTATAGGCAAACAAACTTATCCACCTCGAGCTTCCTCCTCCAGCATGAGGGGAGCCTCGAAGGTGGCTATTCACTATCCCTATCTAGTGCCTAACTAATTTATTAATTACAACATATCTAAACTGAAATCACAAATGGTTTTCATTTAATCAAAATCCTAAATCTTTGCTCCTTGTCGCATTATGCTTTTCTAGCTCTTGACACATGTCCTTTAGCTGTTTAGGTTGAAGTATCTTTGAAGGAGAGTACACAGAACGAACTAGCTTTGGATTCTAGTTACGTGTATGCTTATTAATTGATCAAGAAGAATGCTCTGTTTTCACGGTCTTTGTTTCCCACATTCTCCCAAAGTATAGCAGCCTGTTCCCAAATCTTTTAATAACCCCAGACATGGAATGCTGCCATGTTTCAGATGTGCTGTAAGTGATATTAATAGACAGGTGCTTCTCTTCCTCAACTCCCGCTCACAGTATCACACTAGCTGCTCTGCACTTTAAAATCATCACCTACAGCAGTTTCGTAGCGCGCTACGAAACTGCTGTGTGATTTAAATAAACCACAGTCTTCCTTTAAACTTCTCACAAAATTGAATAGCTGATGTTGCCAATCTTCAGTTTCACCTATGCTATGCTGAGATTCAGAATCACATTCCCTATAACATGAACCTCCAATAGATGAACCAACTACAATTGATGAGACCACCATAATTTTACCATCCCACTGACTCAACACAGCGTGATATAAGCTAAAACAGATCAAGTTTGCTAGAGATATGCTATCTGCATAAGTGTGATGGGGAGGTATCTGAAACCCATCAAGCAAAGGATGTAATCCATTGTTTTCAGCCCGGGCTATTTGGATGGGTACAAGACAAATAAGTTGACAGATCCAGTTTCCAGAAACATCAATGTTAAACAGATGGTACAAACCATGGTTGCCATGACGAGCAATGGCATTATCTTTCCCAAATTGCATGGTATCAAAATGTGGTTTATATATATTTGCATCATTGAATCGAACCTGAATGGCTGCATTGGTTGATGATGCAATTGCTAATCGAAGCTTATAAAGACTGTTTTGTTCCACACCTCTTAGCTGGAATTTTATTTGCCATGTTGCGGGACGAAAGCTTCCATCATTTTCAAACCTGCATGTGTGTGCAAAGCACCAATCTCTTCTCCAGTCACTAGTCCCAACTGTATATATCAAATCGTTGTCTTTGAAGATTTCAGAATATCTTTCCCAAAGGCCATATTGCCGGAACCTTTCAGGATGATTGAGAAATAGTTTGTTGATGTGGCAAGGCTTGGGATCTGGAATGAAAAATTCTGCAGCAGTGCGATCTGGTAAACCTATCTCCCATATAGTAGGGCCATCTCTTGGGGGCTCATAGATCAAAATCCCAACATCTATCCTACAACCTGAATATATGTTAATCAAGCCTTCTTTCATATAGTCACCAAGAACACCCAGCACCCAACCATAGAGATTGTAGGTACCAGGGCAAACATTTTCTATAGAGAAAAGCCCATTCTCATCAGCTTGACTCCAAAATTGGTAGCTCTTACTCTCTTTTTGCCAAGAGCCCTTTTCCCCAGGTGTGGACAATCCCAGAAAAGCAAAACGAGCAAGGTGAACATCCTCAACAGCATATTTATCATGTACTAACAGTTGTCCAGTAATATATCCTCGTTCTGGTCTCTTTCTAAATAATGGAGATTCAGGCCACCCATAAGGCCAACTTTGTACCTCCTTTATCATCTGTAACTTTGCATCTTGCCACAAGGAGAATGGGTGAGCCTCTCTTGATGAAGAATTAAGATAAATGAAGACTGGGCCAAAAACCTTTTGCCACGCTTCTCCAGAACGAAACTTAGGACATAGCTCTTCACCCGCATAATGAGCACTATGAAACATTGCAAGCGATGTTGGCCCAACATGGGATGTCAAGTTTTGTTTTATTGGACCTCCATTACGAAATTCATCGTTAGGAGTGATGACCCAGAACCCAACCATGGGATCAAAGCTGATCCATCCATGGACTCTGTTCTCCCTATTGTCACATGAGTACTGGTACTTATCATCTACCTCGCCTTGAAGGCTAGGGTTCCCAGGATTTGAGAGAAAAACTGCTTCAGGATATGTAAGTATGTTGCATCTGTTTGGCATCCGATCATCGGGGATGGCATCAATCTTTGCTCGTTATCAGCAATTGCCATGTAGTGAAATCTGTCTTTCCTCAATTTGTATGTAACACGAGTTTGATTGAGATTGAAATCTGGCCACCCCGTTGGACGCTCATATATCGCATAGGTGTAAAACCCACTGCTCCCTCGAAGCAAAACAAACCTTTTGTCTATATTTAATGGCACCATCTTCCAACTGCTTGAAGAATTGTATGGCCTGAGGAAAGAGACTTCAACCTTATCCTTGTTAGCCTTGACCACTTTAAAAAATATCGCACTTGGCACATCAAACGTATCCTTCCCTCCTGGCTCGTTCCAATTGAGATCCCAGTATCCTCTGTTCGTTTCTTTGTTGAGAATTTCGAGCAAATTGTCAAGCCCTCCATAACGTATGCCTGTAATTATCCCCACTAGTTTTGATATGGTGACTCGCACAATTCCATTATCTAATGCAATGTGAGCACCCTGATCCACAAAATACACATCGCCCCCCTAACACTTCCGCTACAGAGTGCAGAACTAATAACATACTTATCAAAAGTGTGATAAATGTAATCTAATGTAGCGCAAGTCTTCTGAGAGCCATGGTTCTTGGAATATTTACAATCTCCCTCTGAATTTAACTTGTGCTTTGGTAATTCTTTAAACTCCAAAACTTCTGTGGCTGGAAATCACCAACATCTTCAGCGATATTATCCAAGGAAATGTTCTTCAAAAAGGACATGGCATCACCTAGCATGTAAACTTTGAGCTCAAATTCTGATGAAGCCTTGCTTACAGCTTGAGAAGTTTCTTGGTCGCCAGCTGGAGCATGTAACCGGCACGTTACCACGTTTGTAGAAGACAATATCTAAATAATACCATCCACCTTGACAAAGGAAATTCATCTATTTCGAACTCTGCCATTTGCGCCATCCTTCTTTTATTTCTATTTAATGCGCACTCACCCTTTTAACGACACCAGTTAACCTAAAACCAGCTCTTGTGCCACTAATAATGGCGGCCTTGTAGCATATAAAACTACTCGACACTTGGCATTAATCACCGCATTTGAAAAGAGCACTTTCATGTCTTCAATATATGCATTAATAATGAACCAACGTGCTCGATAATACTCAAGACATTTTCATTTATATCAGTCATTTTAAAAACCCCTGTATTTCTTAGATCCATCCATGGTGCCATCATGTTCTCTAGAAAGCAAGGTGGAATTAATAACTCCATTGGTGCTAGCCAATATCAAAGGCTTCTTTCTTCCATCCATTGTCAATGCCTCAGCCAGATTTAGGCTCGATATGCTCATTTCTTAATAAACCACCCCAAATTATACTAAGCAACAACATAGCAGCTATCTGCTTTTAGAGCTTCAGAGTATTTCTGAATTCCTTCATGGACAATTTCTACAAGTTTGAAACTAGTCCCAAGGTCTGTCAAAGCAATTACCAAGTACTCCGCAGCATGAACAAGGTGTGAACATGAACTTTATCATAAATATTTTTCAAATCTTTCAATCCATTGTGGCACCCTGCTTTGTGAAAGAAGTTACAGATTGTGAAAAGACAATCCCAAAGAATATCTGACGGAAGTTTATGCGAAATCGCTGGCCACCAAGGGGCATAAGCAATTGGATCATTCGTTAGCCGGTTTAGATCTGGTAATTCTAGAGTTGCTACAAAGGGCAACTGTTGATTCAGGTTAGGCGAAGCATACCCAGGATAAGATGGAATCGCCTGAGCAGTGGGTCTTTGCATACCAGCATAATGTATTTGATGCTGGAAACTTTGACAAGGTTGATGGGCATAACCATTATAATATGGTTGTTGATTACCGCTTTGGAAATACGATTGCCCATAACTTACAAAGACTTGTTGCTCAGGTCCTTGATATGATTGCTGGAATGGGGGTTGTTGAGTTTGAACCAGCTCTGGTTGTTGAACCATTTGCTGTTGACCAATACTGGATGATTGACCAAGATGAGGAGTCACAGTACTTGTTTGATCCTGAGTCGCTCCAGATAAGGAGGCACTAACCTGAGGTTGTGATTGAGTCGTTGAGACAAGAGGTTGTTGTATTGCAACCTGAGAAACTTGGGGTTGACATACAACAGGTAGCGCTTGTACTTGCGACGCAATCACCATACCAGGTATAGTGGCAACATTCGACACAGGGTGGACTGGTTGCATTGAATATGCAACCCTTGGTTGCTGAGGCAGTATCGGTACCCATCCGCTGGATGTAATTCCAGTTTGACCTGAACTTTGTTGCAAACTCCCATATGGTTGTTCTCCAGGGGGGAACGATGAAAAGGCATACTGCCCTCCATATGGTGGCAATCCAGTACTTAAAGGGTAGATTGGCCTTTGAAGACACATTGGATCAATTTGTTGAGTTTCAACATAAGAAATACCAGATGATAATCCGGATGAAGAAATAGGAACTAACCATGTCATCGAAACAGTCTCTGATTGGACTCCAGCTTGTTGTTGACAATTTGCCGGGATAGATGGTATACCAGCGAACATCGTTGGAGTAGCGGCAGGAGGCTCCGCCGCTGCTGTGTCGGATGACACAGTCCTGGATGTCGACGGTTGTTCAGACATATTTAGTCTATCCAAAAGATTTTCTAGCGATTCTACAAGAACTTTGTGATGAAGGTAGACTAACTTCGAAGATCAACGAGGGAAAGGTGATGATTATTCCGTTTAAAATAAATTTTAATGACACTTGGACACAACTTGCTTTTTCAATTTTAAAGAGTCGAGAAAAAGCTAAAGATGACTCTAGTCTCCTTCGATGTTTTAACGAGCCCGAAGTGACAAATGCTCAGATGGACTTTTTCCGTTATAGAGTCTGAAAAAGGCCAAAAGGAACTGCTCTGGAGTTCTAGGCAGAGGCTGTGCCAAAATTTTCGCAAAACCGCAGAATACTTTTTAGGGTACATGCGGTCAATCTTCCTGAATGCTGTGTTCAGTGCATTGCGATCAGTAGGGCGGCCGACACGGCTTCCTAAGGATAAAGGTTTTATGCCTATAGGGGTCTCTCAATATATACGCGACGGTACGTGGGAGCACAATCCGTACTGGCGCTATCGTCCCTCAGGAGGAATCACCCACCATCCACGAGATCGACAGTCACCAGGCTTTACGACGCCGGAACACGTCTCTAGCCTAGACCTCTATGTTGTGCGTTATGTTGCAAAGCATTGTTAAGTTCATTCAATTTATTTTAGGTTGATCTTTTTAGAAGTTTGCCTTTCAAGGTTCACCACGAGATGTATGATACAATTCCTAAATGCAGTCTAAAGATGATAAGCAAGCTTTATATCTTTTCAACTTTGAAAATCCTAGCTACTAAGGGAAAAGAAAGACACCATCTTTTCTCAAAGAGCAATCAGCACACTCTAATGCACTTTTCCTAAATCAGACATGCAAACTATCAAAATGCAAATGCACAATGTAGGTGTTTGTTTTCTGCTTTCTTAGTATTGATGCCTACAAAGAAAGCTTTTTGTACAACTTTGAATTCGCTTTTAAATGACAAATACAAACAAGTTTACTTTTTCGAAATCAGAGAGGGTAGAAGAGATTACAACACTTAACGATTTTCGAAATGAATACTTGTTTCGACACTTAAAAGAGACAAACTCAAACCAATAAGCAAGAGTAAATGTATAATCAATCTGCAAACAGCCAATGAACTCTCTTCTAAGATCACAATCAACAGATCTGAATCAAGGCTACAGGATGACTATTTCGCTCATGCAAAGGAAAACTGTAAATGACGCCACAAACACATAAAAACACTCACAGTCTTTTTGTACAAAAGGAGGCGGAATTTAAGCAGAGAAAAGGAGTTATCAGATTGGTACCTATGCTAGTTACAGGATGCAAAAATCAGAGATCAAAACAAGGCAAAACAGAGCAGAGAACCCCAGCTGCTCAAGGACAAACTGGTTCAGCGCAACCTCAACAAAGGGGTTTTGACATTCAGCGCAGGTAGCCTTCACGGGACCTGCGTTGAAATGCAGAATCCATTCACTGGGTCTGCGCTGAAGGAGAAACTCTCGTTTCCCACAGGTTCTGGGTCACAGATTGCTACTTAATCAATTGTTTCAGGCCAAATAAAAGCAACAAGCAAGGTGCAATCAAAGGGATGCTTTGAGGGGCTACTAATATCTATCACAAAGGATCATCAAATCATTTGTGAGTCCATTGTTCAGATCATAGACAAGTCCAGTGATTGGATCAAAGCAGCAACTGTCTACTTTGCATCCGGGAAAAGCAGATGCAGTTCGATTGTTGCTGTCGAGTCTATGAAACAAACAATGATAGAAACACAAATAAAATGACTAAACAGATATCCCCAGCGGAGTCGCCAATTTGTTGTGGGGAAAAATGCCTATGCAGGACGATCCTATCCACCTAAGGTGTGACAGTGCCTTAGCAACAAACGAGTACAGCTACACTGGTTTCTTCCTTTATGAAATGTGAAAGAAGAGAGATCAATAGACTTACCGGTGTCTTCCGTTTATCCCTCGATCCGGTCTCTCTTCTCTTTGGGTTTTCACAGCTACTTGCCTTCTTGCTTATCCAGCTTCAACTTCCTGCAAGATCACAAGAGAACAGCTACTTGCGACAAGAGAACAGCTACTTGAGACAAGAGAAGAACACTACACAAAGACAGATGTTCACATTCATAACTAGTTTAGGATTAGAAATAAACCAAATACACTAATACATTCATACATCAAAATACATCAGCATATAGGAGAAACCAAGATAGCTTTATTGATGAATAACAAGGTTCAGGAAGAGATACAACCCAGAGGGCTCCAATCCAGCATCTCCTTCCCAGCAAATGGAATTCCTATCTTCAGCCCCTTCAAAGCATTAAGCACCCAATGATTCCAGTCTCAAACCAACAGCAATTCTTTGCAATAACAAAATTCCAGCCCCTAGATCTCATGGAGGAGAGATCCATATATAGATGTTTGGAGAGACGATGAGTCAGCTTGAGATCTGACTAGTGTCCTCTCCCTCTGTCAGTTCTTGAGTCCACTTGGAGGTTCTTGCTTCCACTTGGATATTTGGAACCTCTTACTCATCACCAGTCGAATTCCCTGAGGCAAGTGTCATTTTGGAAGCTTCTTGCGTTTTGACACCTTGAGAAATGAGCATGCCACATGTCCATTCTTGTTCAGCGCAGGTAGCCAGTGTTCCCTTTGACATTCAACGCAGGTAGCCAATGTTGGCCTTGACATTCAGTGCAAACAGCTAGTGTAGCCACTGAAATGATCCTGAATTGACTTGTTTTTGAGCAGTTTCTGGTGGAGAACTTCTATGAATTGATGTGGTTTGTTAGCCTTGTTCCTCTAGGGGTAGGAACAACATGTTTAGGGACTTTGGATCCCTTAGATTATGGACATTTCATGCTCAATGCTGTAAGGCACAAAAATGTCTATAACAATAGCAAATGCAGTTCGAAGGCTAGTTGGCTTGACTTCAGGCTCTGTCTGTAAGTTTATAAAGTAAACAAATGTAGATGATCAAACAATCTACTCGCTCCCCAGCGGAATCGCCATTTTGTTACAGGGAAAAGTGTCTATGCAGAACTACTAATCCCACTAAGGTTGGTAGCTACCTTAGAAACAAACAAAGTAAAACTACTTTCGTTTTCCTTTATGAAAGATAGATGAGAGAAGAATAAAAGAGACCAACCTCTGTCTTGCGCTTGGTTCTTTGTTCGATTCCTCTCTCTTCTGATAGTCCTTTGCTACTTGCTTTCTTGTATACCCAGCTTCACAGAGTACCTGTAGAATCAAAGTAGCATAAAACTATATGAGAACATGGATCTATTATCATAAACAATCTAGGATTAGATGTAAATTGACCATACAAATGCATAAAACATAAATCACAGAAGAGTATGGAGAAAAACTTGAATAGCTTTATTGATAATCAAGAAAGAGCCAAGAGAGTTACAACCAATTGTTCTGACCCATCATCATCCTCTCAGCAAGAAGCCCTTCTTCACCTCATGAAAAGCTTAGATCACCCAGCACTATGATATTGCACCAATAAACCAGCAGCACTTCCTTACAAGATACGAAATTCTAGCCTCTGGATCTTTGGGATGAGGGATCCATATATAGATGTCTACAAGGGAGGTGAGTCAGCTTTTGAGATTTGATTAGTGTCTCCCCTCTGATATTTCTTGATTCCACTTGGAGATTGATGATCTCTTACTCATCCCTGGTCGAATTCAGAAAGGCAAGTGTCACAGGAGAAGTTTCTGGAAGATTCCATGCTTCTCCACCTTGCGGATTGACCCTGCCATTTGTCCCTTCTCGCCCATCCCACCCCATAGAAGGGCTTTTTGAAATGCAACGCACCTACTGTGTGTATTTAGGTGGGATGCAACACACTTTGCCTATGGAGCAGGTGAAATGGTCCAGTTTTGACCAGTTCTGAGTAGTTTTTCATGGAGAACTTCTGGGAGATGCTGTAATCAGTTGACCTTGTTCTTTTAGGGGTTGGAACAACACCTTTAGGGACTTAGGAGCCCTTGGTTTATGGACATTTTATGCTTGGGGTTGCAGTGCCCAAAAATGTCTACAACAGTAATGCAACTGACTAGATATCTAGATGTGATAGGTGGGTGGCCACCAATATCCACCTGGATCAGTCCTCCCTCCTTAGGTAGCAATGATCCCCTTTGCGTGCAGATCCTCCATGAGGTGAGGAAATTTCTGTTGAATATAGTCCTCAGTGAACCACTTGCCTTGGTGAAGGAGTTGGCCTGCTTTGGCAACTCAATATAGTTGGATCCTCTGTTGGTGAGTGTTCTTGATTTGTGTGTCCATGGTTTGATCATTTGTGGCCTGTTCTAGATAGTATGGGTTTAAATTTGTTGGTGTGAGCTATTTTGCAATGTCGGATGTGTCTAGCAATGGTGGAAAGTATGGCCAAAGGCGGTCTACAATGAACACTGGGTGCAGACCAAGGAAGGGTGGAATATTGATCCCAAAGTCATTGTCCCCTACATCCTTGATGATGGTGTATGGCCCATATCGGAGCAAGCAAAGCTTGCAGTGGGGTCTAAAAAGGTGCTCCTTTTGCAAATGTAGCTAAAATTTCTCACCCACCTTGAACTAATGCAGCACCCGATGTTGATCATGGCATTGCTTATACTTAGCATTGGCTCTATACAATATATCATGGACATACTGGCAAATGTGTTGAATGCACTCAATGAAGTTGTTAGCCCTATAGACTTCAGATTGGACGTGAGCCAAATCTTCCTGAGTGGCTACAAATGGTATGGCCACATCAATGGGACATAATGGCTGAAATCCCAACCCTACCTAAAAGGAGTTGTGACTTGTTGAGATATCAAGAGCTCTGTTGTAGTTGTGTTGGACATAGGCAAGGCTTTCATCCCATGTGCATGGATGATTCAAGTTGCACATGCGTAGAATGTGCATGATCATCCTGTTGACGACCTCTGTTTAACCATTAGTTTGGTGGTGGAAAGTTGTGGAATTAGTAAGTTTGGTATCCATCATCGACCAAAGACTTGACCAAAATGCACTTTATAGGAATATGTTGTCCTGATCTAAGACAATGGACTATGGGATCCCAAAGTGTACCCACACTTGCTCAAAGAAGAGCTTAGCAATGGCCTATACTGTGATACTCTTCTTGCAGACCACCATCATGGCAATCTTATAGAATTCTTCAACAACCATGAAAACGTAGTCATTGTTGTGCTCATTAGAAGGAAGGCATGACATGTAATCCATGGAGATGGATTCCCAAGGTTGACTAGGACTAGGGAGAGGATTATATAGGTCTTGCTTCTTGATGGTTGGTTTGGCAATGGCACAGCCAGTGCATGATTGAATGTACTTCCCAACATCCTAACGAAGGTTTGACTATGGTGCATGCAATGCATGATCAAATGTACTTCCCAGCATCATAACGAAGTTTTAGCCAATAAAAATACTTCTATAGTACTGCCACTATTTTCTCTACTCTAAAATCTCAAGTGACTCGACTGTAGTGTGCCTCCCAAATCATCTTGGCACGCTCGCTTGAAGGAACACAGATATGTCCCAGGTGGTATAACAGTGCATCCTAGAGGTGAAAAAATGGAACTTCCTTACCTTCCAGGGGTGTCTGTTATGTGAAGTCAAATTATGTATCACTCTTGTAAAGATGCGGCCACCTTTAAGTCTCGTTCCCATAGGATTCAAGCACAGTGATCAGCGCCATGACTGATGGTCAACTGAGGCAGTGTGCAAACATTATTGGTGTTTCCCTTCTTGTACTTAATGTTCAAATGGAACCGTTGCAAGTATATGGACAATTTTTGATGGTGATCGTTATGAAACTTCCCTTGTGTCTATATGAATTGTAAGGGTCATGGTCTATATGGATGACCGTTTCCTTCCCAATAATGTAATGCTTCCATTGGAGGTAGGCCTACATAATGGAATACATTTCTTTTTCATAGGTGGGATACTTCATACTGTATCTGAAAGTGTCTCATTGTGGTAAGCCATTGGATGCCCCTACTTAGTAAGAATTGCACCAATTGCATAGTCGGAGGCATCTATCTCAACCTCAAATGGTTGTTGCAAGTCTATTAATGTGAGAAATGGTGTAGAGCATAGGTGATGCTTCAATTCGGTAAACACCTTATGTTGGGTTTCTGACCAAAAGTGCTTTTCTTTCCCTCTTCTTGTTAGCACCTAAATCTGCCCTAGGCTGAAAGAAGGCAAAAATTAGGGTAACCACAAACCATGCTCATTCTAGTAGCTAGCCCTACCAGAACAGGCAAAGGTTCAACCAGTTCGAGCCCTAACTCCTTATATCCAACCTCATTGGAGACATGCAAAGAAAACAGAGAAAGAGAAACCACTTTGATACCACTAATCTGAACTTAAACAAGAATGAAAAAAATTACGAATATATCTAAAAATATAGAGATGCAATAGAAATAACACTTCATTTCATTAATATCAAATATCAAAATATGCTTACAAATAAAATGGAAATAAAACTAGCTCGAGCGATGGTCGCTTATGTTTGAGAAGAGATGTGGTAGCTATATGCCTTTGAACTATGTTAAAATGAGGTTCAAGGGCCTATTTATTATTGAACATTTAGGGAAAACCCTAAACAACCAAAACCCTAACCTCGGGAGATGGAACACCAAGAGTTTGTGGGCCCGGTTGGGGTTATTTGGGCAGCCAACTTCTAAAGGTCATAACTTGGTCATATTATCTATGTTTGGCGCATATGATACCTTGTTGGAAATATCTCTATGAGTACTACAGGATTTGTGGTAAGGCCATAAGTACAATGGGCCTATTTCGAACCTCAAGTAAATGTTGTTTAGGGTGTCAAAATTGCTCCAGAAGTTTAGAACCCAAAAAACTGCTAAAAATAGTAAATACTGAAATAAATAAGGAAATGAATGAAACTAATTGGAGATCTATATGGAATAGTTGGGTGGCCACCAATATCCACATGGATCATAGTCTCTAAGATTTACGGCAATCCACAGTCTCATTTAGGGATCACTAGGCCATAACCAAGACACTAACCTTTGGGCTTTACCTTAATCCAAACTAGATCACTAGGCCCTATTCGAGACTCCACTCTCCAGGATTTACTGTATGTCCCATCCCAGGATTCCTAGGCCTAATGTAGATCACCCACCTCTAGGATTTATTGTATATCCCATCATTCACTAGTCGAGGATTCCTATGCCCACCAAGGCAACACAAAATCCATCTTTACTGCAACCTACAAATCTAGTTCAAGGATTACTAGGCCATGTGTTTTTTCTTTGATTTATGCATCTCACTTAGTTTCGAATCCATATGGAAATCCAACTCAACAAAAATATGAGAAACCCATCACACCATGGTTATCTGGAAATGGAAAGGCAAGGCTGAAGAACACTATCACACCTGGAAAAACCCATGCCCATGACAACAAGAGAACCAAGAATACACATGCATAACCATGCATGCCAATGCAGCAAGGAAATCACACATGAAAATCGATACCTGCAAATAATCTCATTATAGCTACTTGATCCTACTCTTCCTTGCTTAATCCTTGCTTTCCTTTTCTTTCCTTTGCTTTCTTTGCTCTTCTTGATCCAATGTTGAAGTGCTCCAAGAAAACTCTAAGTGTCCAAGAGTGTGAAAGAGAGAATAGTGAGAGAGCTCAAAAACTAAACAAACAAAAGGTACCAATTGATCCTCATAAGCCTTTTTATTAATTAGGCCTCTATTTTCTTCAATTTTCCATTATTTTCTTTCATTTTCCTCCTCACATGAAATTTGTGACCTTTCACCTTCCTTTTCTCATAATTTCCATTATTTTCATAAATAAATTTCCAAAACATGTCATTTTTCCTTTCTAAGGCCTTTGTCATTACCTTTGCAAATTTCCTTAGCCATAATAAACCAAATGAACATCCACACTATTATATCTTAGAGAAAACCATAGCTGTTGGAAAAACTCTAAGGTAACCTCTAACAAATGTTTGAATTGAGAGCTAGGCCTCTCAATTCAAAGGGGGGTCTGTTGAGGGACTAAGTCCCCTAGGGATTTGGGTCAACACCCTAGCAGAGCGAGGGGTTATCTACAGTAAAAGACAAGCATTCCATGCATACATGATACTTAAATAAGAAAAATATGCAAAGAGAGGTGCACCTGGGGGTCCTTCGTTCAGGTAGATCCAACCAGGGTCCAAACCCTATTGGAGTTCCTCTTGATCCTTGAACTTGTAAAACGAACAATTCAAAGAAGCATAGAAATATATGGACAAAGTATCATATAGAAATCAACTTCATAACATATTGAAAGATGGTTAATTATACATTGAAACATTTATTCATATGTGAACCATAACAATAACATCATATGCATAAAGAAGATTGATTTCAGGAACAAGACAAATGTTTCTTTATTGCAGATAACTCAAAAAAAGCAAGGAATGATATCACCTGAATATTCCTCTTGTTGGCTCCAAGCGGAACCGTCCTCCAAGTCTGTCCAATCCCAAGTCTTCAAAAAGCTCCTTCCATAACTCACACAAGGATATCTCAACTAGTGAAATGACATCAAAACTCAAGGAAACAAGGGTTTCCTGTAGTGCGGGAAGTGCTGGAAGCACAGGGGTCTTCAAACTTGATCAAGGATAATCTCAACAAAGTAATTCTCTCTCTTCTCTCCTCCTTAAGGCCTTCCCATTGAAGCCTTTTTATACTTCTCCCAAAGTAGTCTTTTAATTGGGAATTCGCTAGGAACAGTTGGGGCCACAGGCACTAATAGGTATTCAATAGGTAAAACCTGTGATCTCCGCCTGAAATTAAGGAGATTTAATTTTTTAAGTGTTTTAAGACATATACGCGGGTTGGGTATACACTGACTTGCATACACACGCGTTTAGCTCAGGGAAATGTCGCGTGTAGGGAATAAAACATTGTTTTTTAAGTATTTGGACCAAGTCTGGAAGGAGGGGTTGCCCTAGGCCATAAATGCAACATCTAAAATATCAAGGGTGAGATTTGGAGCTATAACAGGGTCCCTTCTATAACTCAATCAAATATGACTAGTTATGTACTCAACACATTGACTTGATCTGATTGGTTTTTAACAACATTAGTGTAGGAGCAAACAATCTCCATAGAGGAAACTAAATAAGCATACACAACATGAACCAACATGAAGACACAAAGATTTTAACGTGGTTCACCCAACCAATCTGGGCTACGTCCACCAAACATAGGCATCGACAATCTTATTACTCAACAAGAGATTACAACAACATAATTCCTCACACCCTCTCATCTCACATATTCTCCACGGGCTAACATTTTATAGCTGGGAGAAGAAAACTAAATCATAAATTCTCTCACAACAAATATAGGATGCAATAACTCCTCCTCAAGAATAAATGGAGCTAATTTAGTAACAAATCCTATTGTTGTCACATTCATGAGATTTTTTCCAAATTTAATTAACAGAAAATCTCAACAATCTCCACCTTGACAACAATTACCCTGATACCCTGTTCCTTTATTATTTTATCTTTTCTGCAAGCCAAGAGAAGCTAGACACCAACGTAGCTTCTCTAACAAAATTGGTTTCGTGAACATGTCTGCACAGTTTTCCTTTGTATGCACTTTTTCAAGAGAGACTCCCCTTTCAGTGATAACTTGTCTTACAAAATGGTACTTAATAGGTATATGCTTTGATTTACTATGATAGGCCGGATTCTTAGCCAAATAAATTGCACTTTGACTATCACAAAATAACTTGATGTTGTCCGGTGACCTACCAAACTCACCAAACAAACCTTTCAACCAAATCACTTCTTTGCAAGCATGTGAAGCAACTACGTATTCTGCTTCAGTAGTGGATAAAGCAACAATGTTCTGTAGCTTTGACATCCAGCTAATAGCTCCACCTGCAAGAGTAAAGACATACCATGATGTTGACCTTCTCTTATCCAAATCACCTGCAAAATCGGAATCAACATATCTGCAAACAAATTCACTACTCCTGTTATAAGTGATACAGTAATCATTGGTGCCTCTCAGATACCAAAGCACCCATTTCACTTTTGACCAGTGTTCTTTTCCTGGATTTGCCATATACCTGCTGACAACCCCAACTGCATGGAAAATATCTGGTCGAGTACAAACCATCGCATACATCAAACAACCTACTACATTGGCATATGGAATTTGAGACATATAGTCCTTTTCTTCATTTGTATTAGGACATAAACTTGAAGAAAGCTTAAAATGGGAAGCTAAAGGGACTGAAACAGGCTTCACATTGTTCATACCAAACCTCAAGAGTATTTTCTCAATATACTTCTGTTGTGATAGCCACAACTTACCATTGCTCCTGCCTCTGAAAATATCCATGCCCAAAATCTGTCTTGCTACTCCTAGATCTTTCACATCAAATGTCCTAGCCATCTGAGCCTTTAACCTGTTGATCTCTATTATGCTTTTGCTTGCTAAAACAATATCGTCAACATACAACACTAAGATAATGAACATGCCATTACTTAATTTATTAAAGTAAACACAATGATCATATTCACTTCTTATATAATTTTGACTCATCATGAAAGAATCAAATTTCTTGTACCATTGTCGAGGTGACTGCTTCAGACCATACAATTATTTCTTGAGCCTGCGGACAAATTTCTTGTTGCGATTTTGAACAAACCCTTCCGGTTGTTCCATGTAAATCTCCTCATCTAAATCTCCATGTAAAAATGCAATTTTAACATCTAGTTGCTGTAATTCTAAATCAAGTAAAGAAACTAATGCTAATACAATTCGAATTGAAATAATTTTTACAACTGGTGAAAATATCTCATGAAAATCAATGCCTGCTTTCTGAGAAAAACATTTTGCAACCAGCCTTTCTTTGTACCTGTCCTCTGTATCATCAACACCCCTTTTCAATTTGTAAACCCATTTACATCCCACAGTTTTTTTGTCTTTGGGAAGTTCTACCAGATCCCATGTGCCATTCTTGACTAATGCCATCATCTCGTCCTTCATAGCTTCTTTCCACTTTTCACTTTTAGAACCTTCTACAACTTCCTGGTAACATAAAGGTTCATCATCATTAGTGGTTAAAGAAATTGAAGTAACATAATCATCATACCTTTTAGGAGGACGTTTGATTCTTGTGGACCTCCTTAAAGATGTTTCTGGTACTTCCACAATTTGTTGATTATTATCTGTAGGAACTTCTTCATGATCTGCATCTGAAACATGTTCATGATCTGCATCTGAAACTTGTTCATGATCTTCATCTGAAACTTGTTCATCTTGACTATCATCAGTATTTGAACTGGTTTCAAACTGAATGTGTTGAAGCTTAGATACATTATCCTGTTTCAATTTATCATCTACATCTAGATTTTCAAGTGAAGATTCATTAAATTTAACATCTCTGTTAATGATGATCTTGTGAGTAGTAGGATCCCACAATCTGTATCCCTTAGTCCCATCACCATATCCAACAAAGATATATCTTTTTGATTTAGGATCTAATTTAGAACGCTGATGTTTTGGAACTAGAGCATATGCATCACAACCAAAAACTTTCAGTTTAGAATAATCACAAGCATGAACTTTCCATACCTCTTGAGGAATTTTGCATCCTATTGCAGTTGATGGTGATCGATTTATCAAATAGCAAGTTGTAGAAACTGCTTCTGTCCACAATTCCTGCTGCAAATTGGCATTACTAAGCATACTTCTTGCTCTCTCTAAAAGAGTCATGTTCATGCGTTCAACAACTCCATTTTGATGAGGAGTACATATAGTGGTTTTATGTCTTTCGATCCCAGCGTCCTTGCAATAATTATCAAATTCCTTTGAAGTAAACTCACCACCATTGTCAGTTCTTAAACATTTAATGGTTCTTCCAGTGATGTTTTCAACTAATGCTCTAAACTGTTTGAAAACTATGAATACATCAGACTTCTTCTTTAACATGTAGACCCACACTTTTCTAGAGAAATCATCAATAAAAGATACAAAATATGACGATCCTCCATATAATGTTGTAGGAGATGGACCCCAAACATCAGAATGGATATAATCAAGGATTCCCTTACTAGTATGTTTTCCAGTTTTAAACTTCTGCTTGCTTTGTTTCCCATATATACAATGTTTGCAGAAATCTAACTTAACAGACTTTAAACTAGGAAGTAACTTATGATCAAATAAAATCTTTAAACCTCTTTCACTCATATGGCCCAACCTTTGATGCCATAAACGAATAGAATTACTGTCGTTTTCAGATACTGTAGAAACATGATCTGACTCTGTTCTTCCTTCTAACTGAAAAAGATTTCCAACCTTCTTTGCTTTCATTACTAGTAAAATTCCTTTATTAACTTTCATTACTCCACCTTGCATAAAAGTTTTATATCCATTAGTGTCTAGTACTCCTAGTGAAATGAGGTTTTTTCTTAGTTCAGGTACATGTCTTACATCAGTTAGAATTTTATTTGTCCCATCAAACATTTTAAGCTGGATGCTTCCAATTCCCACAATTTTACATGTGACATCATTTCCCATGTAAACTACTCCATCATTGATTGATTTATAAGTTTTAAACCATTCTCTATGAATGCACATGTGATTTGATGCACCAAAATCTAACAACCAATGTTGATCATGATTAGACAAACTAATTGATAACACTTCATCACTCATACCTGAAATGGATGCCGAACCTGTATTTGTCGTGTTTGCTTCTTTCTTCTTTTCGAAGAGTCTTCTTTGGATGTTTTCTGTCTCTTCCAACGGTCCTTCTTCAAATGTCCTGATTTGCCACAAAACCAGCACTTTACCTTACTCTTCTTCCCTTTCGGTTTTGAACACGAGTTCTTGTGCTTACTGAAGCGTCTTTCTTTAGAATGACCTCTGACCATCATTTCTTCTAATGTATAGGTTTTTAATTTGACCTCTTCCTTGTTTCTTCGGACAACAAAGCTCCAACAACATCATCAAATTCAAGGGTTTCTGATGAACTAAGACTAATAGAAGTAACAAAATGATCCCGTGACTCGAGCAATGAGCATAATAAAGTTATAGCTTTATCTTCTAATTCAAATTTTACTTCTATACTTTCTAACTACACCAGGAGAGTATTAAAGGTATTCAAATGATCAGTAATAGATGTACCTTCCTTCATGTGCAAACTGTACAACTGTCACTTCAGAAGAATCCTATTGGTTAAGGATTTCGTCATGTACAACTTTTCAAGCTTTGTCCACAAACCAGTAGCAGTTTTCTTTGACACGATGTTAAACAAAACATCATCTGCCAAACACAATCGAATTTCGCTCAGTTCTCTTTCATCCAAGTCACTCCATTCATCATCTGTCATGGTGTAAGTCTGTTTGGCTTTTCCCAACAAGGCCTTCGCCACGCCTTGTTGCACGAGTATATCATACATCTTCACTTTCCAGATTGCGAAGTTGTTTTTGCCATTGAACTTCTCGATCTCAAATCGAGCACTTTGAGTTTTTTCCATGTTGTGTCACACAAAATCTCCAATTGCAACTTGTAATAAATGAAGTTTGTATTTAAAAAAAAACTGCCTTTCATCAATAAAATGCCTTTGCCTTATAATGTCATGGCATATTACCATTTAAAAAACAAAATCTGATATAGATATAATATCATATCTAATACAAAAGCTTTGTTTTTTTTGTTTTAAACATAAAAAACAAAAAAAATTCATGATAGTTGTAGCAAAGCTTTCAAAAATCAACTTTTTGTTGTAATGTTCAATAGCGACCCATGTGAAAACGTTTTTGTCCCTTTTTAAAGACCAATTTTTAAAAAAAAATGTTCCAAATTATTTCAACAATTTTAATAACTCCAACAATGCTTTGTATAAATCATTTCGACATTTTAATAACTCCAACGCCGCTACCTTTCACCGCTCCAATAGTGCTTTGTATAAATCTGCGTGCACAGCCACAACCACACAGTTCCACAGCCACAACCACATAGTTACATGCACAACCACAACCATAGTCACCGCTCCAACAACGCTTTGTATAAATCTACGTGCACAGCCACAGCCACGCAGTTCCACAGCTAGTTCAATGCACTGGTCCACAGTCAGTCGGACGCACTAGTCCATGGTTAGTCTAACGCACTGGTATTTGCGCAGCAGACTTGGCCTCTTAGCCTCTCGGGCACAGGCAATAGATGCCACGGTACTATGTATATGCGCAGCAGACTTGGCCTCGCAGGCTCCGATACCAATTGTAGGAGCAAACAATCTCCACAGCGAAAACTAAATAAGCATACACAGCATAAACCAACATGAAGACAGAGATTTTAACGTGGTTCACCCAACCAATCTGGGCTACATCCACCAAACGGAGGCATCGGAAATCTTATTACTCAACAGGAGATTACAACAACATAATTCCACACACCTCTCATCTCACATATTCTCCACGGGCTTACATAGGATGCAATAACTCCTCAGGAATAAATGGAGCTAATTTAGCAACAAATCCAATTGTTGTCACATTCATGAGATTTTTTCCAAATTTAATTAACAGAAATCTCAACAATTGGTATGGAAAGGACACGAAAAAAACATTGGGCATGGAGTCTGCTTGAAAACAAATTATTTCTTATAAGCTATATGAAAAAACTACAAAGGAAAGGTAGCAACAACTTTCTTAGACAATTTCTCATTTAACTGTGATAGAAGGAGATAGGGATAAACACCAAAAATAAAGAAACTAGTGAATTATGTTAAAGATATTTAAGCTCAAAACATATAATACTTTAGGAATGGTAAATCTAAGCTAATAAGCAAAGTTCAGTTTTAATAACTTGATTTCCAAAATGTAGAAGACATATGGATAAGATTACAAAACATAATAGATGACAAACACTAGAAGACAAACAAGAAACCCATTGCACAAGAATCTCTGTAAATCTAAGAAAATAACGTTGAACATAGTAATTTATATTGATATCCAAATGTATACATTGTACCAAAGGTTTTGCTAAAAATTCCAACCCTCTTTCATTCTTCAAAACAATATTTATAGAAAAGACTACAAACTAAAACAAGTTTCTAGCATTATCTTAATTAAAAATTGCTAAAAATAAAAGAGATAAAATGTATCTCTCAAATACATGCACATAAACATATTTCCAAGCCTATATGCATCTAAATATCATGTGGTTGTTGGATTCATGGCTAGAGATAAGGATTTCCAAGTTGAATTTCATGAGCTTGCATCCAAGTTAACAACTATCCATGAGCTTTTTCCTCACGAATTCCTGAAAAAATAGGGTCGTGTGATCCCTTCGAAAATCCAAAACCATGATAGTTGTTAGAAAACTGAGAGAGGGTTTTTCTTAATGGGTCTGTTATAGACAAAAACCTCCTTCGGTTTTGAAAAATTGGTTCTCATTTGTTTTGAATCTGATTTTGAAAACAGTTACTAAAGCAAGATTTCAAAATCCTGAAAAATAGCCTTCAAATATACCTTCGAAAATTTCAAACCATGACACCTGTGTAAAAATAGATAAAAAAATTTGTTAATTGCTTTGTTATCGACAAAAGCCTCTTTCAGATTTGGAAAATTAGTTTCTAGTTGTTCAAAAACCATGCCCAAATTTACTACCTTTTGCATGAAAAAATAGAGTTTTAACTAACCATTTTTACAAAAATGCATTGACACTCCTGTTGTCATGCTTTAACCATGTTTATTACAAATTCGCGTTGAAACTCCTGTTGTCAACACTTTTAAATAATTTCAGACTAAACAATGTGATAAAATTTGTCTTGGCGGGGATGTTGTTGACCATAAATGGTAGCAAGAATTCCTATAGACCATAGGCCTAATCCATTGGACCGATCCCAACTCAACAACTGCAACTCGCAACCTACACTTATTCTGCAACTGAAAACCAAATTCGAAATTCACATGAATGTTGAAAATTCACTACTGCTGTAATCAAATAAACACTCTACAAACTAAAGAAATGTTCAAACAAACTGAGCTTATTTATGTACATTAGCTATCCTATTCCAATCAACTGAAAACAACTCATCTCAAGTGAAATCATCTTTTCAATGAAACCAACCAAGCTACTAATTCTTTGACTGAAACATGTTTTCATCTCCTTCAATTAGAGAGAAAAAAAATTAAAAATGACAACTCAACATTCTCAATGAATTTATCCCCATGACTCATGAAATCTACAAAATTCACCTTAACCGATGATTTCAACAAGTTTACAAGAGGGTCATCAAAAACATGAACAAATACTTCTTGTTGATCAGCAAAAATAAGATGACAGTCGTGATCTATAGTTGTTATTCATTGCTCCATTTCATTAAAATAAATATCGTTTTGAAAAGAAATAACATCCATCAACTTATCTTCTTTATCATCCATCTCAAGAGAAAAAAGTGTACATTATTGTAAATCTTCAAACATAGCAGCTACATTATTCATAATAGGAATATCCTTTTGACTATCAAAAAAAGTTAAATATATTACTTCAAAAGGTGCAAATTCTTATGAATAATCTTTGTTTTCAAGGAATCTAGGATAACCTTTTCTTCTT